>CM076997.1:61372849-66372849 GCA_039090855.1 Macrothele yani | reverse complement strand
CTTGCTCGTGCAGCATGTGCCATATGCCAGGCAGCAGAACGTAAGAAGCTTTTGTACGCTGCGTTAACGATACGCAAGTGTAAAGGCCACAACATCCGCAGAAGTTACTTTATTTGAGAATTGACTTGGTCTACGAAAGCGTGTACGAGTCATCGTGTGACTTAGTTGACGAAGGCGTTGTACAAGGCGGATGATGATGCATGGTGTAGGACAAGAACCACCTAAAAGCTATGTGCATACACTAGAGCGGTTATATGCTGATTTCACTGACATCCTCCGTATACCAATGCAGTCTCAACACATATGCAGAAGCATACTTTTACTACATGTACAGTTACTATTTGATAAGTTGTATCGTCTTACTCCCGCGAGATTGCTGCATCTTAGATTCCTTGTGTGCACTTGCTTTATCGCTACTTTAGCATACCACGCGAGGACGGAAGTGGCTCAGTTTTGCAAACATTTTCCACGAGATTTATTACCATTAATATATCTCCTGTTTGCATATTGTGCATTGTTCTTTCTATCTCGTTGGTTCTTTCATTACACTTACCGCTAATTGGTGTTGAATTCGTAATTCGTTATACAGAGAACAGATGTCTGACTTTTGGTTATCGTATCGAGGCCGAAGAAACTACGCTTTTTGTCTTTTTTTTTCGTTCCTAATTTAGGGCCACTGATTCCAGGGAAGGGAGAGAGCCAGTGCCGTAAGATAAACACAACATCCGTGCCTCACTGGGATTCGAACCCGGACCCCTTTCGGACGAATGATTAGAAGCCTTCGCGTAGACCACTGCGCCACCGGTGCGGCCCTTTCACAGTATACAACCTAAATCCTTCCGTTGAGCCTCGATTTTTCAGACGGATTTGAAATCAAAGAAAGGTGCTTTCCAACTTTAAGTTGACAATTTTTGGGTTATTTATCATTATGTACTTTTGGAGCCTGGGTCTTCCCCGGTGGAAGTTTTCTCGCGGACTTCGTACAAATCCCTTCAGCTCCGTATCGTTGGCAGCCTCCATACGTGTATGCATCGGCGGTTGCGTGAGTTTAGTATACATACAAACTGTATACTGCTGAGATGCTACCATTCGAGTCTTTTACTTGAACAAAGAATCTATTTCAGCGCTTTTTTTTTTCATCAGATACACGTTACTCCATTTTTCCTTGAAGTGCCTGCCCATTTTCTGTCTGTATTTTTTTATCGTATTTTTCCAAAAACGTACAACAAAATTTTGTCTATCCGTCTGTAAGAAGGTTATCGCTGCATTATATATCACATTAGATTTGTTTCTGTTGTATTGAGGCAACGATGAAGACAAATGTTATTATTCTCTCCATTTTCTGTGTTACACGTAAGATTGCGTAATTTTGTTTTGTACGTTTTGAACAGTATTTACTATTCCAAGCGTCGTATTGTTAAAATTCTTCTTGCATCGATAGGAAAATATATATAAAAATATTTCCGTTTATTCTGGGCGTTTCACGGTATACAGGATTATTGCTGCGAGACAAAAATATATATTTCTACAATGTTACGAAAATTCATTTGCGTTTAGAAACATGTCCCTGCTTTCAAAGAATTTTTCTAAAACTTGCAAATGATAGGTACTTTTATGAGCAAATTATTTAATGTATATCATACATTTGTTGGAACCACCTAAGGTGAAAATTGTACTCTTTAGGTGGCGTAAAACTGGAATTTTTCGGCAATTTGTTTGCTTCTAATACTTTCATTTAAAAACAGCGTTTTAGGAGCCTTTAATTTTATTTGTGATTAATATAATCCGTATTCCACTTGATTTAGCAGGATCACTAATTTCCCACCAGAAGATGCCATGTAATATTTCCGTTAAAAGTTAAAAGTCCCATTTGAAGAATTTTTTGTCTGTATTATATAGCTGTAACCATGATCATAATTTTCCATGACAATTTCAAGATTTCAGTGCTAAATATTCTCGCTAGGTAGCATTATTTCATTTCGAAAAATCTCCAGCTTCTATTAGTTGAATTAGTAAAAAGTTTTTTCGCACTGCGCTAGCTCTAAATGCTATCAATGTTATACAAATTACTTCCGATTTCACACATGCACTCTATTTCCACTCGGTGAACAGCAATCATCATCATCATTGTCAACCATTATCAATCCACTGCTGGACGAAGGTCTCCCCAAGTTTCCTCCACAACGGTCTGTCTTGTGCCAGTCTCCTCCATGTCACTCCCGCATACTTTCGAATTTCATCCACCCATCTTCCATGTGGTCTTATTCTGGGTCTTTTCCTTTCCCTTGGAATCCAATCTAAAATTTCGGCTGTCCATCGATGGTCTGTTCTTCTGGCAGTATGTCCAGCCCATTGCCATTTCAGGGATTTAACTCTGATCATGATGTCTTCCACTCTTGTCATTTTTCGGATCCACGTGTTCCTCTTCTTATCTCTCCTGGTTACACCAAGCATGCACCTCTCCATGCTGCTTTGAGTTGGCTGCAGCCTTTGTATGTCTCTTTTAGCTAAGGTCCACGTCTCTGCACCATACGTAAGCACTGCAAGGATGCATTGGTCAAACACTTTTCTTTTAAGACATAATGGCATATTGCTCTTGAAAATTATGCAGTTTCTTCCAAAAGCTCTCCAGGCAAGTTTTGTACGCCGATTAATTTCTTCACCAATGTGACCCTCACTTGATATCTGCTGTCCAAGATAAACGTACGTGCCTGTTATCTCCAGCTTTTCACCATCAATCGATAAATCTTCATGTCTTGTAAAAGCATTGTACATCACTTTTGTCTTCTGAAAGTTCATTTTTAATCCCACTTCTTTACTCTTGTCAGCAAGTTCCTGGATCATACTCTGTAGCTCTGATGGGGTAGTTGTAAAAATGACTATGTCATCAGCAAAACGAAGGTGAGTTAGATAATCTCCATTAATCTTTATCCCTTTGTTTTCCCAGTTCAGTGATTGAAAGACATTTTCCAATGTGGCATTAAAGAGCTTCGGAGATATGGTGTCACCTTGTCTCACTCCTTTTCCAATTTTTATGTGTGTTGTATTTTCAAACAGCCGAATCTTTGCACTTGCATTTTCATAGATGTTATTAATAATATTAATGTATGCATCTTCAATACCGCAGGATTTCAGAGCCATTGCAACTGCTGATGGTTTCACCGAAACAAAGGCTTTTTCATAATCGATAAAATCCATGCACAATGGAAGTTCATATTCCCTCGCTCTTTCAATTAGTTCTCTCAGTACGTGGATATGATCTATTGTGCTGTAGCCACTCCTAAATCCAGCTTGTTCTCTCGGTTGAGCCATGTCCAGTGTCACCTTCAAGCGGTGTGAAAGAACTTTAGTGAAGATTTTATAAACCACTGATAGGAGGCTGATAGGTCTGTAGTTCCTGAGATCCTCAATGTCACCTTTTTTATGTAGCAAGATCATTATAGCGTTGTTCCAATCCTCAGGAATTTTCCCTTCATTAAGGCATCGAGTGAAAATTTGGGCGAGTACTGTTTCGATTTCTCTACTTGCTTCTTGTATGATGTCTACAGTAATTTTATCTTCTCCTGGAGCTTTTCCCCGCTTCATGTTCTTGATTGCATGTGCAACTTCTGCTGGAAGGACTGGAAGAACTCTGGTACTGGTACCTTTCATGATGTCTGGAGTACATGTATCATCCCTTTCATATAATTTGGAGTAGAAATCTTTCACTCTTGTCAAAATTTCGCCTCTATTTCTTGTTACAGAACCATCTTCTTTTCTCAGTGCCATAATCTGTTTTTTCCCTAACTGAGATGTCCCTTTGCTATCTTTAGGCTTTGGTTGTTTTCAATTGCTTTCCTTACCAGTTCACAGTTGAATTTCTTTACGTCTTCAGTGATACTTTTTCGTACTGTCTTGCATAGCTCTATATATTCCACTTTGGAAGTCACATCTTCTTTAGTTGTCCTCATCACTCTTCTTTTTTGCATCAACGTTTTGGTTTTTCCTGATAATATGTTCACATGCAATTTGTTCTTAGACCCAGCTAATTTTGTTGCTGTTTCCATAAGAGCTTTGGTTACTTTTCTGTTAACTTCAGAAGTATCCACTTCTTCCGATGTTAGGCCTTCTAAAGCAGAGAATCTGTTCTTCAGTTCCAATTTGAAGGTATTATGGTGTTTTTTAAGGTTGGTTATGTCAATACATTTTGTTTGTCTTATGAGCTTGCTACGTTCGAGTTTAGTGTTGAGGTGCATCTTACATCTCACCAATCTATGGTCACTGCCTGTGTTGAACTTGTTTAGCACACTGCAGTCTTCTATGACGAGTTTTTTGTTACACATAATAAAATCAATTTCACTTGTCGTCCCATTTGGATATCTCCATGTCCATTTCCTGTGTGGCTTTTTCTTGAAAAAGGATTTTAATATGAGAAACCCTTCTGCCTCTACAAACTCTACGAGAGTATTTCCACGCTGGTTTCAGTTGCCGTGACCGAATTTACCTACTGAAGTTTCATTCTGTTGCCGTTGCCCTATTTTTGCATTGAAATCTCCCATAATTATCTTCAAGTGCTGCTTACCTTTATTATTAAGATCACGAATTTCCTCATAAAAGTCTTCAATTTCTTCTTCAGCATGACTTGTGATGGGTGCATAAGTTTGAATAATCTGAGCCTGGTATCTTCTCGAGAGTTGGATAACGAGTCGTGCAGCTCTGTCAGAGGAACTTTCAACTTCTACAACTTTATCCTTCAGTTTCTTGTTTATTATAAATCCAACACCACTAGTTCTGCCAGTATCTGTCCCACGATAGTAGAAGAGATGTCCACTTTTCAGTTCAATGTGATTTTCTCCTTTTCTCCTTACCTCACTTAGCCCGACGATGTCCCACTTGATCCTTTGTAGTTCCTCTTCCAATTCAAGAAGCCTTGAATCAGAAGATAGGGAGCGTCCGTTGTACGTAGCCAAGGTCAGCATCAGATGGCAGCCTAGTCCGGTCCTCCGGGGATTCTTAGAACCCTCTGCCTTCATGTCGCACTGGCCGCTGCCTTGGCCAGGTACATTCCAGCTGCCGGAGACTGAGGGCCAAGATTTAAGTTGTGGAGTCATTTTGGAGAGGTTTGGCCATAACTCACCACGCTGGCCAAGCGGGTTGGTGAGCAATATACTTGTAGCAATATATGTCACTATAGCAATATACTTGTAGCAATATATGTCACTATAGCAATATACTTGTAGCAATATATGTCACTATATTTGCGCTTGTAGAAAATATATATTTTCTTACGAAGAACGATGACCCATTGGTTTGATCTGTTGCCGATGCGTGATGTTGCCACAGGGTATTGGGGGATTTAATATACTACTGGCCTCCATTTTACATAATTTTACATCATTACTACTAAAATTCGATAAAAATGTTGTTGTTTTTTAGATACCATTTATTATGAAGAACATTCAAAGTACAGTTTCTTAAATGTACAGTTCTCCCATTAGAGGAGGAAATTATAAATTATATTTCCTTCCCTAACTCTACTTCTAAAATTGCACTTTGGAAAGTCCTTTTCGTGTACAAAACCTTTCACTATGAGGAATACTTTGTACATACTTCTCAATTTTTCTAGAGTCAGATCACAATCTACGTTTAGTGGACGTATACATGTATTTCTAATTGCAAATGTATCTCCGATTACAAAAAACCGACTGGGAAAATTCTCTTTGTGCCGGATACCATTTACTGTGAAGTACACTGCGCATATTTGCTGCTTAATACAATGTAGTCTTCCCTCTAGAAGCTTAAAGGTATATTATATTTTCCTCGCAACATCTACTTCAAGTAGTTCGATTTTGAAAAATTAAATTTGCGTCGGATATTTTCCAATACGAGGTATCTTCTGCGTGTATTTCCTGCTTTCTTCAAAATGGCATTTCTGACAGTAGCTCGCGTAAATACAGATTTATTTTTGCCCCACTTTAAAAATTATGGATTCTACACATTCGTTTCACACTGGATGGTATTTACCGTGCAGGAAATTTTGCTTGCACTATCTACTTTCAATAATGTCTCAACATTCTATTCTAAATACATAATTTTAAAGATTCTTTCGCGTTAGAAAGAGTCTATTTTGAAAAAGTTTGGTGTGCACTCCTTACTGTTTTTATAATGGACATTTCTCCTGGTAAGGGAGAGAAATGCAGATTTATATTTGAAATCATATCTCTACTCCTAAATGTCTCCTGAAGGAATATCCTTTGTATTGCATACCAGTCATTCCACATTTAGGTATATACATATACTACTCCTAATCATGAACATGGAACAAAAGTATTTATTCCCACACCGCTCAAAAAATAGGAGGCATTGCGATGTCACCATGACGTGGCAGCAATACTGAAACGCTATAAGTCTGTATGAAAGGTCAACCTCTAAGCGACACATATCCACAGCAAAATAGCGATAAGAACATGCAAATGGATTTTGCTTATGCATTTGGCACTTTACCAAAGAACAAATCAGATGTGCTATAGGTATCGCGTTCTTTGAGTCGTTCTCATTTAGTAGGAAGTTGCAGCTACAGATGCGTTTCAGGTGAACCATATTTCAGCAACGCAATTTACCAGAATCAACACTTTAGGAATCAATCGAAAGAGTGGAAGCTGACCAGATAGAGGTGATCGTAGCAGAAGCATTTGAAGTATATCAAAGCGTTTTCAATAAACTGTACAGATGATTCCAACAGATCGGATCAGTAAGACGGTCAGGGCAAGGTCGTCCAACATCAAAAGAGCAAATGATTACCAAAGTTTGAGTACACAAGCTCGGAGAAAACGCTGTTAAAAATCAAATGAACCGCAACGTCTGTTTATTTCTGCCACAGCACGATGCGTATCCACGCAGACCATACGCAATCATATCCACCACACAGGAACTGTGTACCCAGCGACTGATGTTAGGCTTGCCTCTTCCAGCACATCACGGAACACCTCACGCGGAATGAGCATAAAACTATCCCGATTGGGACGGTGAATAGTGCAGCTCCGTACTTTTTCTTTTCAGCTTGCAGACCGATACTCGCCGCAGACTCCTTTGGTATTAACGAGCAACAGCGAATAATCCAGCCTTCATGCAGAACAAAGATGTCTTCTGTGGTGGCGAAATCCACGATTGAGCTGGTATCAACATTGGGAGTCGTACAAACCTTTAGATCATCCGTAATGTAACCTTGATGGTGGTCAGATATCGAGATCAGATCCTGCGACTTATGATTTTGTCCTATGCAGCAGCAGTAGCGCATGCCTACATCGAGCGCAGCTGGAAGAAAACATGCTTCAGGAATAAGGCATAGAGCGCATGAACACTCATTCGCGGCCTCAGGACTTCAACCCCATAGAGCACGCGTGGGAACGCCTTGGATAAACGTGCTGAATCTGCCTCCTCCCCTCCCATGAAGCTTCAATATCTGGAACAGGCTCTCAACAAAGAGATGTGGAGAACCACTTTCCCAAACCTGCTATATAATCTTCTCCTTCCGATGCCTCACATGTGTTCCAGTGTGCTAGCTGTTACAGATAACCATACACCAAGTGTTTTATGTTCGTAAAACAGTCGTCAGTTCGTTCAAAAAATGGCTCGTGTTTTCTGTTTTGACAAATTTTGTGCTTCGACTGTCAGAAATTATTGTTTTAGATACCAGCCCATTACGTAAATGTTTCTCCGATTCGCATTCCACAAACCATCGCAAACCGTTAGTAATAAGATTTTATATGACAATATGGCAACATCCCTCTTTCGAAATTCTTTCCTCATCGGATACTTGCAATTATGATTTTCCAAACATTTTCCACCTTACGTGAGGTAGAAGGCTCTTTCTACATGATGTAAAACTCCATTATATATTTTTTACGCCTCGTGACCTCACAGTTTAAAGAAGGAGGCCTTGAAATATCTCTGCTGTAGTGCGTTTGAGACTTGTGTAAAAAGCAATGGTCGTTGCGTCAATAATTTTATGTTATTCTTCTTGTTTTTACATAGTTCAGATCCATTCGCACATTGTGCTAATTATGACCGCAAACACTGGGCAACGCGATAGTGGCTTTTCAATCAATTTTTGTGTAGATTTTAAAAATGATTCTTAAATTTCACATCCCATCACAATTCATATATGCAGAGATTTTTGTGTTTGTTCGTAATATGTATATCTTACTAGGATTTAACGAAAACAAAACGACATAGATCTGTTGTACGGTCTGCAACTACTTATCTGTGAGTATATGTTAATGTGTTTTGTGGCCAACAGATGTTAATACGTAAACCTGGCCAAAACATATGAATTTTTATTCAGGACTGACAACAGTCCAACGCATTTTCTATAGAGAAAATGGGAGTGATCGAATGTATGGTATTTTTTTCTTTGTTGTTCCTCTTATTAATCTTGACCCTGTGCAGGAGGGGTTGTTTTATAGTATATGTTAGAAAAGTTGAGAAAAAATCCGAAATGTTTCTCTCAGAAATATTCCTCTCAAAAATAATCTTTATTTTCCTGTGAGTGCTTTGATGTTCCGTTTATTCGGTGTTTTCTTTTTTTCGGGTAACTTTGTATATTTTATTGTCGGTAGGTCATTGGGGGAATCTATTGTGTGTGTGTGTGTGTGTGTGTGTGTGTGTATAGCTTCACTCCTTTAAATTTTATGATCACATTTTCATTTTCTGCAGAACAGAACAAAAAGAATGTTAGTTCCATTTATCTGTTGTTGTCTTTTAAATTTACCCCTATCACAAAAAAAAGTATATTCTTCAAGTGTCTTTCTTTCAAAAGAAAAAGGAAAGAAAAGTTTGTGTGAAATGCTAAATTTGTAAAATTCTTTGAAGAGTCTGACACATCAACAGTATATGAATATCTGTGTGTAAATACAGTATATACACAGTCGAGTCACATTATTGTGACCACCTCCTACTTTTGACGTTAACAGTGCGTAGTCAGTGAAAGAAGGCACGTGTCGTGAGCTGGCTTGCAGGGTATATAAGATGTGCTGTAGGCATTCTGAAAGCCTATCACTCGTTGCTGTCATGGATAAAAGGAGCTGTTTAACAAATTTGCGAAAAAGATTATTATGGACTTTCGGAACAAGGGTGGCAGTATTTCTGAAACAGCGCAGTTTGTGCACTGTTCGCGTGATGCTGTGGTTAAAGTGTATCGTCGTTGGAGAAATGGCACCATCACGAATAAGCGATGTGGAAACTGCGGAGCACCACGTTCCATTGATGTGAGAGGTGAACGTCGGCTGAGAAGGTGCGTGAGGGTCGATCGACACGCTACATTGGAGCAACTCACTGGCCGAATGAATCACGGGGCTACCGGATGTGTGTATAAAACGACAGTTTAGCAAACCCTGCTGCGTATGGGGCTCCGATGCAGACGGATGGTCACTGCACCTATGCTAACAAAGGTGCATCGGCAGAAAATGATTACATTTGCACTGCATTATCGGAATTGGACCTCCGCTGATTGGCAAAGGATTGCCTTCTCTGATTAGTCACGTTTTCTGCTTCATCGAACGGACGGACTTTGACGTATAAGACGAGAAATATTGCAGAAAAAACACTTTGCAACCACTTCTGGAAGAACACAAGCTGGTGGGGTCAGCGTTATGGTCTGGATAATAATTTCATGGCATTCATTGGGTCCACTCATACCTGTGAAACGCATTATGGACCGAATTCGTTACGAATTCATCCTTGCATTCCACGTGCACCCATACATGCTTATTGTCTTTCCTAAAGCTGATGAAATCTGCCGGCACAACAATGCGACGTGTCACACAGCTAGAAATGTCCGACATTGGTTGGAAGAGCACAATGAAGGCTTCAAAGTACTTCCCTGGCCGCCTAATTTCCCAGACGTGAACCCAATTGAGCGTCTATGAGAGCACCTCGATCGTGTTGTTCGCTTCGTGGATCCTCCACCACGAACCCTCCAGCAGCTGTCTGATGCACTGTAGTCAGCATGGCTCCAAATACCTGTGAACACTTTATTGAGTCATTCCCAGCCCGTCTATCTGCTGTCCGCGCTGCACACGGCGGTTACTCTGGATATTAGCTGATGGTTCCAATAATGTGACTCAAGCGTATATATATACAGAGTCGAGTCACATATTGTCTCTCACTCGTTGCTGTCATGGATAAAATCGCTGCTTTTATCCATGACAGCAACGAGTGATATTTTCTTTCAGAATGTCTACAGCACAACTTATATACCCTCCAAGCCAGCTCACTACACGTGCCTTCTTTCATTGGGTACGCACTGATGACGTCAAAAGTAGGAGGTGGAAAAAATAATGTGACTCGACTGTGTATATGTATATATATATATATATATTGTTACGACACACCCCGCTATTAATTTAGTAATTAATGGGCGTGGTGGATGTGTGAAATTAATTAAATATTAATTAAGCGCGAGGCTGTATTGGAGTAAATAAGTGTAAACAGCAGAGAAAGCTTTATCTGGGGATAGGTCAGAAAAGAGACGAAGAAATCTCACACGGGCTGGGTGGTCTGGAATTTCTAGCGCTGTGAGTTCATAAATCGCAGATTGCCGCTGACGGCCACTCCAAACAGGAAGAGAGGTATGTTTCGAAGCTGTCCACTTGTAGAAATGAATGAAGATGGGGGACAAGAGGTTGAACGAATAATCGTAAATTCGTCGACTTTTTACAGCATGTTCGAATGCAATTGCTCTCTTTTTGTGTGGTCCGAGCAGAAATACAGAATTCGTGCATTTTGGAGTGAAAATAAGGAAGAAATTTCAGTCATCTGTATGCTCTCCGATGTGAAAAGCTAGATGCGTTGCATCTGTTATATGAATTGGGATAAATGAAGCGGCGAACCTCCCCGCATTTGGTAAGAAACGGAGCAGCAACAACTCAGAGCAGCTGGAGAGGCCAGTTTGCAATTTAAGACAGCGGAATGCTGGAAATGCGCAGTATAAAGCAGCAATTTAGCGACGGGTTAGCCCAGTACGATTAAAGTTACGGAGGAATTAAGAAGTCTGCGAGTTTACAGTGGTCACTCCAAGGAGAATCGAAGCCAAGCCGAAACTCGGGTTTGAGGGAACTACAGCGGCTTGGATCCATCATTACAAACATCCTCTCCCTATATACACTATCTACCAACAAGCAATTGGACACCTGTGATAGCAAAGGAAAACGAAGTTTATTCATCTTCAATAGTTGGTGGAGCCTCCACGAGCAGCGATTACAGCTGCGACCCTCCGAGGCATACTCTCAACCAGGCGTTGTACGACGGCTAACGGTATTTTCTTCCACTCGGCTTGGAGAAGACAGGTCAGTTCCTTCACCGATTTCGGACGGTGGGGGCACCCCTTAAGTAGACACTCCAACTCGTCCCATAGGTGCTCGATAGGGTTAAGGTCCGGGCTCTGCGCAGGCCAGTCCATTTGACTAATCCCATTGTCACCATCGCAACAGGAGAGGTGGCATTGTCATGCTGAAAGTAACATGGGTTCACCTCGTAAAACTGCCACAACGTAGAAAGCGCATGGTCATCCAAAATGGTGCAGTAGGTCTCGCCGCTGAGTCTACCAGGAATTGCAACCAAGGGTCCCGTGCCATACCAGGAGAAACACCCCCATAGAATAATTCCACCGCCGCCGAACTTCACAGTTGGCACAATACATTCCGGCAGGAGGCGTTTTCCAGGCAGACGCCAAACCCAGACCCTGCCGTCCGAACGGTAGAGGGTGAACCTTGATTCGTCGTTCCAGAGAACCTGTTTCCATTGTTCAACGGTCCACTGTCGAAGTTCTTTGCACCACGTTAGCCGAGCAGCGCTATTGGACTTGGTGATCAAAGGCTTGTGGGCGGCAGCACGTCCATGATAACCGAGCAGATGGGCTTCCTTACGGATGGTATTCATCGAAAGAACACTCCCGGATGCCTGTTGAAACTCCACGCTGATGTGGCCCATCGAGTTGGTGCGGTTCTTCCGAATTTCTCTGGCCAGCACCCGTCGGTCTCTAACTCCCAGTTTTGTGGGACTGCCGGGTTGGGGCACATTCCGGCAGTCACTTCTCATCTTCCATTTGCCAATCACGTAGGCAACTGTCGATTTTGGGTACTTCAACTCGCTGTATATGTCACGTATGGATCGGCCATTTCTGTGATACTCGACGATCACAGCTCTCTCGAAATCAGAGAGCTCCAAACTGCGTGGCATCTTGCATGCAACTGGTTGCGTTGTTGTTTCCCACACGATATTTAACGGCGGCGGACGTGACGTGTATTAGGACCGCAGATATCGTCGATTGCAGGGGTGTCCAATTACTTGTTGGTAGATAGTGTATAGATGACGAAGGTTAATATAATATACATGTCAGTCCTTACTATATGAAAAAAAGGTGAATATAATATTAATGTAACGTAACACCTTACAATTACACGCTAATAAAAAATAAATTGCGAAGTGTCCGCGCTTACCTAGCTCAGTGTGCCTTTTTTTTAAGAACATACTCTTCTCTCTGTTGAACCGTGGTTCCGCGTTTCTTATTTCCTTTACAAAGGAAACCCCGAATTCACTATTTTCGTAAGAATGAGCGAATCTTTCTTTCAATCTCCCCTATTCCACTCCTGTCGGTATTTCACTAGAAATTTAAAGCTCTGATTTTGTTTTCTTATGTTCAGTAAGATTTTGCCAATAAAGGCATCCTCCGTATTATAAGCACTGAGAATAAAAACAACTGGGATTTCTGGAAGGCATTCACTCAATGTGATACGTCAGGTACGTGCGCCGGAATGAGTTACGTGACTTCTCATCGAAAATTCCGTTGTCATTGTAGATGAAAACAGTAGCTGTTGCGCTGAAGTCCCTAGCTTGGCCTTCGGTGAAATTTTCAAGAACCTTCGGAGCTGCTTTGCGTTCGCGATGCGGAAAAATGAAATGTGAGCTACATCTATCGCGGCATTCGTCGTCACAGCGCACTTCTGATGTCTTGAAAAATTGATATCGGTGAAAAGCAACGCTGTTCATTTTATTTGATCCGAAACTGCTCAAAATAATGCGACTTTCAGTTTTTGAAAAGTTCAGTGCTTCATTATGTTTTCTGAATCATATCGCAGACTCACATCACTGTTTTTTAATTATCATTTATGCATAATCTATTTCCATGTAAAGGAATATTTTCTACATATAACCTTATCACTGTACATATGGATACATTTTTTTGTATTCCTTACGTGCAAATATTTATGCGTGATATATGTGTCATACTCTAATTTTTGGTAATGCAAGATGTGTTTATTCTCACTTTGTTGTATTTGAGGGGGTTCGTGAATAGCATAATCCAAAAGCGCATTGACATTTTTTTAATTGATCTGTATTACATTGTTGTACTCATATTATCAATGTGGTCAGGGTTATGGTCGGAGAAGAAAATAAATATCTCTCCAACAAAAATTTGCGCTGTGTGCCCCTTTGGTAATTCATACCTCAAAAAAAGAAAATTTAAGACACTCTCCAATTAGCATTTTTTTCGAATCATTAGTTATATGTAGCCACAGAAATTTATATAAATTTTTCTTCACAAAGTTTGCATCAATCGACATTTCTACCGTCAAAAATCATCTTTCCTCATAAAAATCATTGAATTGCTGCTACCCACTTTTTCGAATCTCATTTTGTTGAATGTACCCCGGATTTCGAAATCCAATTTCATTAGAAACAAACCAATGAATTATCAAGATAATTCATGGATGATTAATCATTTGAGTAATCGTAAGTAAATTTGAAATCCTTTTCCCTAATTTACCAGGTAACCGCGACAATATTTGTCGTTTTTACGGGGAGAAAAAGAAACACCTTGTAATGATTGAATTTGGGGAGATGGCATTCTTCCCCCGGTATATCGTCATCTGAAATACCAAGATGCTCTGCGAATATGAATCAGATGAGTAAGCAGTTTGGTACTGAAAAGACCCGCGATTATAATGTCGGTGTCAATGGAGATTACTTGTGCGTGTTTTTGACAAATTTAAATCTGCTGCAGGAACAACTCGTCGCATTTTCTAGCACTCGGGGCAGATGCTGTTAAAGAACGCACAACTCGGAATTCGTTTCGAAAGTTCAGGGACGGAGGTGAATCACTTCAAGACAAGTCTCAGAGTTGTCGTCCTGTTAGCCTTCACACAGAAGTCCTGAAAGTTTTTACTGAGCAGGACAGTAGCCAAACACGCCAGGAACTAGTCCAGTGATTTGGTGTCAGGGATGAAACCGTCCGAAGAGATCTGCATGCAATAGGTAAGACATACAATTGTCTAAGTGGGTCCCTAAGAATTGTCTGCAGTGAACAATCAGCACCCTATCTCAGCTTGTCTTTCATTGCTGTCTCGCCATGGCAAGGAAACATTTTTGGATAGGGTAGTGATATGTGATGAGAAGTAGGTCTGGCACAGCACCCGAAAACGTTTCGGATATTGGTTGTCCACAAGTGGCTGAATTTCGTACACATTGAAGGGTGTGTATAGAAGACAGCACGTGTTGTTGTTGATTATGAACTCTTGCATCGTGGCCAAACGATCATCACTGCAGTGTACTGAAAACGACCGACACCTGTGCATGATGACCTGAAAATAGAAGGAAGCACCTCTGGTCAACAGAAAGGGAGTTTTGCTCCTTCAAGATAACGCTCGTGCCCACTCCGCTTCATTGACCATAAACACTATCCAAGAACTTGGGTGGGAGCCTTTATGTCATCCAGCTTACTCACCAGATATCCCTCCTTCAGACCAGCACTTGTTTATTTCACTTGACAATCATTTTCGTGGACGCGACGTCTCCAACTTTGCTGAGCTGCACGCTTCCTTTGCAAAAATTTTCTCTTCCCATGACCCGGTATTTTATTGCAGGGTTATATAAAAGTTGTTAACACGCTGGCAAAACGTTGTTGATGTCCAAGGATAATATTTTGATGAATAAATTACTTTTCTACTATGTATGTATTGTATTTTGTCAGTCTCCTTAAACGGTAAATACTTTTGTGGTTACCTAACACAAAGTTGTAGTGTTTTTTTCTTGAAAAATAGGAAGAAATTGATCAAACAGCAAAAAAAAATGTGTTACTAAAAATTAGAATTATTATGCTATTTATAAAGCAACATTCTTTTCGTTCTCTGTTAGAGCAAAATTATGAATTATCTCTTGCTTTTCGGAATCATCTGAGCTGATATCTTCTTTCATTTCTACTCACACGCGTCCTCGCAATGTCCGTGATGAAAAATTTATAATCGTAGATTTTGAATTTTTCGTTTGTACGGCGAATACAATCTTTTATCATTTTAAGAATTACTCAGAGTCAGAAATCCATGACGTCCAAGACAATACAGTGCTGCCTTCCCCTCTCTCTATGTGAGTCTTCTATTCATTAAGAAATTGACCGAAACACATGGTGAATTTGAGCTTCCTCTATAGCATTTGTTCGATGGATCATTACTTCGTTATTATTTTTTTCTTACTGTCTTTTACTGTCTGAAATTTCCACCGACGATAAATTATCTAGGTGGATCTTTTGTGGGGCTGAGGATTTCTTAATTGTAAAATTAGCACTGTCTAAGAAAAGGAGTAGAAACACCAGACATAAAAATATGTCTGACCTAAAGTGAACTAAGGAGAAGGCTGTCCGTTTTACAAAACCTATTTACATTTTTATGCAATTTTGGTTTTTATATTATAACTGTGTGGATCAGCAGCTCTAATAACCATTTTTATTAAGTCCAGTGAACTGGATGCTCACAAGAAGGACGAACTGCATGGAGCATTCAAATTTTGTAGAGTTCAAAAGTTTAAGTATGTCTGTTGAACCAAAACCCCACATGGAGTGCGCACTACATATTCTACGAATTACTGAAATGAAAAACAAAATTAGCCACCCCGGTGACGCAGTGGTCCAAGCGATGGATTTGTAAAGGTTGTGTTGACCTGTACTCCGTGTTTGACCTGCGATTGTTAGTGTTTTTTTTTCGTGCGTGTGCCGTAATTTTGTGTATCTCCTGTCTCGATTAAATCCTACCTTGACGTCCTGTGAGTGAAACTTTACTTCTACTAACACATTTTTCGTCCTGGCATTGCCCAGGGTCGGGTTTAGCAGGCCAGCCATTGCAAATGGTGGCGACCGCTTCTGATAGGCCAGGTCTGAAGCTTGATAGCAAAGCTCCGCCCCCAGCTGGCCACGTTCGGTCTTCGTCATTACCACACGCAGATGGCTTCCAAGCCGCGTCATCTAATATTACCACCTCTTCTTCCAACTCTATGGATGTTGATTAACGACGTTATCTACCACGGTGACGTCATTAACTTCTTCAGTATCAGTTGGATCTGGTACTTCATTTGCTCCTGCGAGCACTGCGTCTCGACCTTCCCCGTCACCGCCCATTCCTCCGGCAACTTTTCCTTATGCTTCCGTTGTGAAGGGTACCCGTTCATCTTCCTCTACAGCGAAGAATCCATGTACAGAGAAGAATCTATTGATATGATTGTCACTAGAGACAACAAGAAATTACGCATCGAAATTACGCATCGAAATTCCGGAAACTTCAGCTGCTGGGAAAGAGGTTTTACGCCCACCTAAACTTGGCATATGTTTCGATGACCTACTGGACACCACCAGTCTTAAGATATACTCCTTAGCCGTTCGCCAAATCCTCCCTAAGGGAGCGATTACCCATATGGCGAGAAAACCTTGGACTGTTCTCATGTATTTTGCGACGCCAGAGTTCGCAGAGCGCGTCTTATCTGACGGACTGCATGTTGGGTATCATACCTTACTGGGAGTCCCGCTCATGCCGCGTACCGTACTTGTTACGTGCTACCCCGCACTGCCAGAAATCAAGGACCATTACTTAATGGCGGCCCTTTCCCGTTGTGGAAAGGTAGTTGGTTCCATTTCCACTCTGTCTTCCGCACCAACAGTCCCAAATGCAGGAACATCTTAGGTCTGCGTCGCTAAACAGGGATCCAGTTCCCTACTGAAGATGCCATTGCTGACCCTACTGACCTCATTGTGGTTGTAGGGAAGCAGATTTTCCGGATCGATATCGTTACTGCTTTTCATTGTTTTAAATGCAAGGCATATGGCCACATACAATCACGTTGTCCACATGCATCTGCCAAGCCACCTATTTCCATACCGCCCGAAGTCAACACCCCACTCTCAACACCAGTTTCTCTGGCCACACCAAGTTCGGCTCCACAGACATCCTTGATCCCTGCTACTGTTGTTCCAGAGGCTTCTCTCCGTCAAATGATGATTCATCAGCAGTCTCCAATTCTTTGATCTCTACTACCGGAACTTTCGCTACCTCTCCATCGTTGGACCAACTTACTTCTGGGGTACCTCTACGTTCTTTGGAGGTTCTTATATCCAAAAGGAATGGCAACCCCTTCCGTCGTGTTACTTCATCTTCTTCCCTTGGATCCACTAATGTGGAATCAGATCTAGCTGTCATACACCCACCAGCCTCTCCCGGCGTTCCCACGTTGAAACGCACTAGACAAAGTTCAATATCGCCGGTGGCGTCTTCTCCACGTTGTTCTTGTTCCCGTTCGCCAATTCGTCAGTCTTCCTCTCCAACTGCAGTTCCCGCGTCACTTTCCCCAGCTGTTCCAAAATTATTGGATCAAAAAAGCTTTCGCAGAATATCTGGAAACTTTCCCTGCATTGGACGGGCCGCTGGCGCCGTCTGATCTTTCTCTTATCATACTCAATCAACCGTCACGTCCTCTCAAGCAGCTAGACTGCGTTCGATCACGTATTGGTCAGCTTTCTACTATTGCCACCCAACTTCCGAGTCTACTTGCTCTTTTGTAGAAAATTGACACAGTCACTAATGCGCAGACATCTAACTTAAGGAAACGTGTAACCAGTCTTCACAGAAGTGCTGATAGTAATATTCAACCACTACAACCTCTTTCAAGTTAAAATTACTTTCTTTCAACTGTAGGGGATGTTCCGTCCCTCCTACCAATGCGTTAGTGTTTGAAGATATCACACCGCATGATGCGGATGTATTATTGCTACAGGATACTAACTGTCATCACAACACCCCATACCACCGGTGGCGAACCTGGTCATTTCAATTCTATCATGTCCATCGACTTAGTCTTCACGCAGGACTTGCGGTGGCCATCCCTTTTCGTCTTCGATCCTTCATCACTGATATAAGGGTCAAACCGATTTATCGTGACCTCCTGCAGCTTCTGTCCTTCCGACTTCACAACTTCCGATACCATATTTTCAACATCTATGTTTCCGGCAATCAACAGTATGTAGATTGCCTTTTTGAGCATTTTGTTTCCTGTTTTCAATGTATTCCGGCCACTGTTATTATCATCTTTAGTGGTGATTTTAACTGCACACTTGACCCATCCCTCGACAGATCGGACGGTTCCACGGATACCAGGTATTTTCTTACCCGAGCACTTTCTACAGCCATCAACCAGCTACAACTCCAAGATTCTTTTCGACACCTGCATCCATTTCTTCGTTCGTACACCTGGCGCTCCTACTCCACTTCCTCCCCTACAACTGCCCGACTTGACCGGTTTTATGTTTCTTCAATTCTTCTTCCTTCAGTTATCTCCCTTTCTCACACACCAACAGTTTCTTCCGACCACAGCTGTGTCGTAATGTGCCTTCACACCGGTCCATCCCCTCGGCAATACTACCGTACTTGGACCCTTGATGATGATCTTTTACTTGATCCAACTTACATCAATTCCATCCAATCGCAGCTCCAACAAGCCTTATATATGCTCCTTTTTGCTTATTGTCCCTTGCAACACTGGTTACATGTCAAATATCGGATTCTTCTTTATACCAAACAATACTCCTATGGAAAAACGTACTACCGCCTTTATGAAGATTGATGCTGCACGCTCGATTTTTTCCACCCTAGATCTTGATTCTCCGCTGTTTTCTCATTACCAAGCTGAACTTCGTGCCTTGCTACTTCCTGTCTCCCAACAAGCTCTTCACCGCTTTAAGTTCCTTCATCTCCAGCCAAATTACTATCTATGTAAACAGGTTCAACAACTGGAATTCCACAAACGTTCTGCTCATCATCTCCGTAATCTTAAGTTACCTGATGGAACTGTTACTAATGACCCCACTCTCATTTGCTCCGGTGTTAGAACATATTTCCAGTCACGTTTTGCTCAGTTCCAGTCAAGTTCTCCCCATGCTCATTCAATTCTTCGTGCCTTACCACATATTCCATCGCATCTTGTTGCATCTCTTTCTATGCCTATCACCCCAGCATAAGTAGTACAGTCGCTTGCCTTACTTAACTGTCACTCGTCACCTGGTCCTGACGATTTGACAGTTCATTTCCTTCGCACGTTTTCCTCTTTCTACACCCTCTCCTATTGCCTTGCTTTACAGCTGCTTTTTCCTTATCTGTTCTTCCCCCGCTTTTACTCTAGCTCACATCATTCTTCTTCCAAAATAAAGGGTGTCTGCTGGAGTTGGATAATTGGCGCCCTATATCCATCCTTAATATTTACTACAAGATTTATACTAAAATACTCTCTCTTCAATTGAACCCCGTCCTTCCCACCGTCATACATCCCGATCAAATATACACCATCCCTGGCTGAAGCATTCATACCAATATTAATCTCCTCCGAAACTCATATTGCCTTGCTCACCTTTCCTCCGAAACCTTAGCCTTCCTCAATCTTGATCAGAGGCAGGCTTTTGATAACGCGAGACATCAGTGGCTTGCCTCTGTGCTCTCTGCCTTCGGTTTCATATCTGTCTTCATCACAGCCCTCCTCGCCCTGTACCAGGACTCAGTTGTCCATATCCAGACGGCCTCCTTCCTTACAGCAGCCATTCCGTTTCGCAAGGGCATCTGTCAAGGATGTCCTCTTTCCGGACAACTTTTATCTCTAGTCTTTGAGCCTTTTCTTTGCTCTATCCGTTATCTTCTACAACCTCCCCCCGCCCTTCATTCAGCATAGCACCAGGAACCATTCTATCGTTCTTACTGCCTACGCCGATGATCTCACAGTTCTCATCCGAGAAGAATGGCAATTCACAATTGTTCTTGTATGGTATCAAGTGTATGCTGCGGCTTCCGGTGTATCGTTAAACCTTTCAAAGTGTACAGGCTTGTGTTCTGGCTCCTGGAGACATCGTCTCGATGCGCCTAGGGCGCTCATTGGACTTCCACCAGTCAAAAGATACTTGGGGAACACATTGGCAGCTGGGTCTCAGCAGCGGCTGCCACATGGAAACCCCTCTTCAGGAAACTACGTCACACCGCTGCTTACTGGTCCAAGCTCAAGTGTTGTTTGACCTACCACAGTCGTGCAAGGCTTGCTGACACCCACATCCTCGCGTTAGTTTATCATTCCTGGATTGCACAACCGCCACCAGCCTACGTTCAAACTGCAACAACATCAGCAATGCTCAGCATTGTTTGGTTATCCACTGGTCATCCACTCATTGGTTATCTTCCTCAGTATTATCTCTTCCTTCGACTTGTGGGGGTCTCAATATGCCAGAGATTACCATACGTTATAAAGCTGTAAGAATTTTCAATTTCCTCCGTTTGATAGTTCAACCAGACTCTAGTCTACCATGAAGCTGTTCAGTTCCTTCGTTCTTTACCGCTCATTCGTCAACCCCCATCTTCCACCCTTGATCTTCTTTAAGAGCTTCTTTTTTCTCCTCCGTCCTCCATCCCCCTACTGCCAATTTTTTTCTTTTTCCCCGCATGGCCACACGCTGGTGTAGTCTCCGTTTCCCAACTGGTTCTCCCCGATTTTTCATGGAAACCTGTTTCCGACCTTTTTCCCACCCTCCCACCCTCGCCCGAACACTCTGATAACTTCCTTCAACTTAAAAATGCTCTTCAATCACTTTTTCCTTCCCTAGTCGATTCCTCTGGCTTCCTTTCCGTTTCCTCTGCCTCCCTCCCTTTCCTGTTCTTCCTTCTCCCTTCCGGGGACCTCCTCCCTCTCCACAGCTTTTCCATCCGCACCCTGTACCATTTTCTTCGTTCTTCTTCTTCTGCAGTACCTTGCCCTATCCCCTCTGTTCCTCCTTTTGCACTAACTTTAGTCTGACCACACATTCACCGGCCCTCTCCTCAGAACTTAATGTGAACTGTAGGTTTTCGCACAATCGACTACCTGTCCCTTCGACTTTGTTCCGAAGAAATATACGCTATCTACCGACAAGTAATTGGACACTTGTGATAGCAAAGGAAAACGAAGTTTATTCACCTTCAATAGTTGGTGGAGCCTCCACGAGCGGCGATTACAGCTGCGACGCTCCGGGGCATACTCTCAACCAGGCGTAGTACGACGGCTAGCGGTATTTTCTTCCACTCGGCTTGGAGAAGACAGGTCAGTTCCTTCACCGACTTCGGACGGTGGGGGCACCCCTTAAGTCGACTCTCCAACTCGTCCCAGAGGTGCTCGATAGGGGTTAAGGTCCGGACTCTGCGCTATCCAGTCCATTCGATTAACCCCATTGTCACCATGCCAAGCCATGGTGGACCTCGCAACATGACAGGTGGCATTGTCATCCTGAAAGTAACATGGGTCCACCCCGTAAAACTGCCACAACGTAGAAAGCGCATGGTCATCCAAAATGGTGCAGTAGGTCTCGGCGTTGAGTCTACCAGGAATTGCGACCAAGGGTACCTTGCCATACCAAAAGAAACACCTCCATAGCATAATTCCACCGTCGCCGAACTTCACAGTTGGCACAATACATTCCGGCAGGAGGCGTTCTCCAGGCAGACGCCAAACACAGAACCTGCCATCCGAACGGTAGATGGTGATCCTTGATTCGTCGCTCCAGAGAACCTGTTTCCACTGTTCAACGGTCCACTGTCGACGTTCTTTGCACCACATTAGCCGAGCAGCGCTTATTGGACTTGGTGATCAAAGGCTTGTGGGCGGCAGCACGACCATGATAACCGAGCAGATGGGCTTCCTTACGGATGGTATTCATCGAAAAAACACTCCCGGATGCCTGTTGAAACTCCTCGCGTATGTGGCCCATCGATTTGGTGTGGTTCTTCCGAATTTCTCTGGCCAGCACCCGCTGGTCTCTAACTCCCAGTTTTGTGGGTCTGCCGGGTCGGGGCACATTCCGACAGTCACCTCTCATCTTCCACTTGCCAATCACGTAGGCCACTGTCGATTTTGGGTACTTCAACTTGATGGATATGTCACTTATGGATCGGCCATTTCTGTGATACCCGACGATTACACCTTTCTCGAAATCAGAGAGCTCCGAACTGCGTGGCATCTTGCATGCGACTGGTTACGTTGTTGTTTCCCAAACGATATTTAACGGCGGCGGCCATGACGTGCACCAGGACCGCAGATATCGTCGATTGCAGGGGTGTCCAATTACTTGCTGGTAGATAGTGTAGAATCATCAGATCTCTGTCCTTTTTGTAACGTCGTTGGAGACGTCTTACACATGTTTGTTTACTGTCCGACGCCGCTCCCACTATTTCACAGTATGTTCCAACTTGCACATCCTTCCTGTACCAGTGATCTCACTCTAGAAGATTATCGTTTCCTCGGCCACATTTCTACAAGTTTCTCCTCTATTTTACCAGTTTGTACGTATTTATTTATCTTAGCTAAATATTTTATTTTCTCTCACCTGCTACAGTTACAAGATCCATCTCCTATCACATTCTCTACCTCCTTGGTTGCACACTACCGCAACAGGGTTAAAGCCAGATTCACCCTGGAATACTCCTTGGTGAAAGATACGGCACGGTTACCTGCTTTCTTCACAGCATGGTCACCGTGTTGTCCCTGGTTTCAGTTTTCTAGTGCCCAGACTGTTTATCTGGTGTTTTAATACTCTTAAAACTACGTCGGAACTTTCTATTTTTACTGTTCCCTGGCCATGTTTTCTCCTGGAACTGGACTGTGTTTGGTTCCTGCTGATGTCACCTTTTGTACACAGTACTCTTCATGCTCGCAATGGCACTCTGCCACCAGTGATCTCTTCATGCTCGCAATGACTCTTTACCACCAGTGATTCCTATGTCACTAGAACCGCGCAAATTATATCCATAAATTTGATTCGCTCCAGTGATGTTCCAAGAATTCAATGAACAATTACCCCAGAGCTTCTGCTGCTTACAGCAAAAAATGCAATGCCTGTCACTGCTCATTTGTACAGTTACAATTTCATTGTAAATATCTACATTTTGTTTTATTTCTCCCCTTCTCTCACACTGCATGTGAGGTTGGGGATGTCCTGTTGTAATTCTTTTAAGTTAATAAAAGCGAATATTGAAACTAAGCGATGGACTCTGATCATTTGTCTGAAAGGGGTCCGGGTTCGAATCTCCGTGAGACATCGATGTTGTGTTTGTCTAACGGCACTGGCTCTCTCTCTCCCTTCCCTGGAACCAGTGACCCTAAATTAGGCACGGACGACTGCTTATAGCCCATTGATTTTCTCACGGTGTTCGTTAAACCTCCAAACAAAAAAAAACAATATTATGAAATTGAGTAATGTGTTCAAATATTATGTCTGCATTTTATGTTTTTTTGATATTTGACTTTGATAAGAAACATAAATATTACAGGCAAGTTTGGTAGAAAAAAATACAACTCTTCACGGAAACGAGCATCCCTTTTTTACTGGAAATAAAAAAAATTGGAACTTAGCATTAACTTAGTTCTTATGTTGCTTAGGAAGAAGAGGGCAACCAGTTGTTGCTGCGGTACATTTCTCATTCAGGAAGGCTAGGTCGAAGTTGCTTTCTATCTCAATTACTTTCGTACTGGGAGCATTCCTTCTTAGAGTAGAAGAAGATGAATGAACTGTAGGCTTAATTCTTGCCACTTAAGACGAAGGTCAATAAATTTCTGTACTTTGAAAAGATAAGTCAGCAAAATTAACATTTCGGTGGCTGATTTACCGCCCGCTCAAAAAATAACACCAGTGAATATTTTATAACTTCTCATAGAACATAAAAGAAGCACTTAGTATAGCATTTTTAAACCGTCGCTGTCCAAATGTCTTAAATAACTCTGGTACTATTGGTAAGTTCTGTACTGATATTACGAAGAAAATTTCGTTTGGTATTAGTTGCCACAAAGGCAGAAGTTAGTTTATTACCTTCGTATATGCTGCGATCTGAATCTAGCATCCCAGTGGAATTGAATCCAAAAAAATCACTTTTGTGTTCCATAACAGATACCACGAAAACGATGATACGACAATTTACATCTTTTCCTGTGAATGAAGTAAATGAATTTTACATGCTTTCTATGATATTCTTCTTCTTAAAGTTGACTGGAAAAATTCTTCCTGCATAGGAGAATTGTAGCTAGTATCAAGAAAATATTTTAAGTTTCTAACCATTGGCAGCTTTCCCTCAAGCTGCTGTATATATGAATTACATTTTTCACAACTCTCTGTTCCTAAAAAGCGAACATAAAAAATTATCTTTGTTTGCGATAACGTCAGCCCAAAGTTTTGTACTCTTTTTTAAGGTTCCCGTGTTTAGAGGTTTTCACTGGAGAGTGTAAATTATATAGATACATTGATCTGAAGTTCTGCGATTTTCATCTGTGGTGTGGACAGGAAAGGAGATTTACCGTTGAAAACCACGCAAATTTGATGGACTGAAAGAAGGAATCTCCGTTATGATGAAAGATATTCCAGTATAATTGTCAAAGAAAACATCAAGGAATGATTTCATTTTGGAGTAAACAGTAGCGAACGTACCAGTTAGTTTAAGGACACCTGTAGAGAATGTAGCAGAATATGTAGAGTTTTAAATTGTCAGAGAAAACATCAAGGAATGATATGTACTTTATTATAGCACTTGTTTCAAGAAAATCGGTTAAAAATAAAGAAATACATAATAATTTCAAAATAGGGAGAGACTTATGACACCCTGTATGTACTAATATAAACCTTGAGATTGAGAGTTATACACGTATGGATTTAGGTCAAACAATTTAAGGTCATGGAAACAAAAATTCCAGTACCAATACCAACAACAAGCAAATAAGTAATTTATTCGAATCAAAACTACATAACAGTATAATTTCAAGGAAATCGGCTGAAAATATTTAGACCCAAGAAAATCGGCAGCACACGAGCCATTTTGTGAGTTTCTTCAGGAGCGGCACAAACTCAGTGTAGAGGGAAGCTTGAGGGAAAGCTACTAATAGTTAGAAATTTGTATTTCTTCATCACCCTAGAGCAGTGGTTCTCAAACTGAGGTCCGCGGACCACTGGTTGTTCTTGGCTAGGTTCTAGGTGGTCCGCGAAATTTTCTAAATTCTCTATAGGAAATCTGTATTTGTAACACGCCAGTAATGCAACTTTAAGATAAGCGGCGTGTGCAATGCTCGATCGCACTAAGATGGGAGTGTACCTACTCCACCGCCATGTGGCTCAGGCCATCAAGGTCAAATGCGCTGTCAACGTCACTATCTTACCGTAATGTTGTAATCCCAGTAGCTGCCGAACGAAGTTACGGTGACGCAAACAAAGAGCCTCCACGGAAATCATTGTCACAGCTCAGCGGCGCCAAGCCCATCTCCCAGGAGCAGGAACTGCGGAGCTGGAGGTTTAGGCCAGTTACAGCGATAGATGGCACCAACAGTGTTTCTGTCACTGATATTTCAGCAAGCAAGTCACAACCGGTGACGGTGAGATACCCGTATCAGTGACAAAATATTAGTGACGTGATTTCGGACCCATCTGTTTGGCACTTAGTTAATTTTATGTGCTTTGTGTGTGGGGTGTTTACCTAAATATTGTGTACCATTGACATTATTATTGTGTTATATGCAATTTATATTCAAAATGGATCGGTGGCTTAACAGTGGTTCATTAAAATGGAATATAATTGAAATCGATACAACTCCACATGGGCCAGCTAAAACTAAAATAATTGATGATTGTTTTCAAACCAGTTGCTCTGTCATCGCCAAAAAACAAAAGAAATGTGTAAACCGGAAATATGATGATTACCTGAAAATGCGTTTTTATTGGATCGGTGACTAACTTGCACGTAACCCTATTTATGTTGTGTGCTATGACACTTTGTGTAACGACGCGATGAAACGTTCAAAACGTTCACGGCATTTTCAAACAAAACATGCAGATTTAGCCCATAAACCTGTTGAATATTTTCAAAACAAACGTAAAGTGATGCTGTCGTCACAGAAATCAAAGACTACTGTTGCGACGGGTGAGGAAGATAGTAAAACGACAGAAGCATCATTCCAAGTGGCTTTACTTGTGGCAAAAACTGGTCAAGGACATACCGTCGCTGAAACACTTGTAAAGCCAAAGGCTAAATTGATGGCGAATATTATGCTTGGGGAAAAGGCAGGGCGTGCAATAGACAAGATTCCTTTGTCGAATGATAAAATTCAGCGGCGCATAAGATCTTTGGCATCTAATATGGAGGAGCAATTAATCATACGTGTGCGTGTTAGTAGATATTTTGCTTTACGATTGGACGAAAGAACGAACGTAGATAACTTACGTCAACGTTTTGTATATGTGAGATACATTTACGAAAATGAAGTTCATGATGACTTTTTATTTTGTTTATCGTTAAAAATTCACAGTACAGGAAATTATATTTTCGGTATGGTTATTGATTATTTCATAACACTCCATTTGGATTGGAAAAAATGTGTCGGAGTCAGTACTGACGGTGCGCCAGCTTTGCGTGGGAAAAGAAAGGGTTTTACAACACAGTTAAAAGAGATAGTGCCTGAATGTAGTCCAACTCACTGCTTTATCCACTGGGGACAGTTAGCGGGAAAAAGCATGTCTTTTGATCTGGATCTTGTATTGAAAGAAGTAGTTAAAGTAGTTAATTTAATTAAATCACGGTCACTGAACTCTCGCTTGTTTAGAGTATTGTGCAAAGAAATGGGAAGTGTGCAGAGAAATTTACTTTTCCACAGCAAAGTACGGTAATTGTTAAGAAGGAAAGTGCTTTCAAGATTTTTCGAGCTGAAGGATGAGATCAAGATCTTTCTTGATGACACTGATGACGTAAGTAAATCTCTTTTCCACAATTTCAAGTGTCTAGCGCAGGTGGCATGTCTCAGCAATATTTTCAGCATCCTGAACAGCCTAAATCTGTCACTTCAGGGGCACAATAACCATTTTTAAAGTGCAAGACAAAATAAAAACATTTCTACAGAAATACGAACTTTGGAGTAAACGGCTTGGTCGTGGGGAGTATGTTTCATTTCCTGCATTTGATGATTTTTTGCAGTCTTCAGGAGAACTAATCGATGATAAATTAGTGCAATTATTTCAGAACTATATAACATATCTGCAAGATAGCCTAAAATATATTTTCCAGAGCCTGATGAAAGTAAGCAATGGATTAGGAATCCTTTCAGTGCTACATCTGTGATTGGGTCCTTCGGCCTTTCAGCTCGTACGTATGATCAGCCTATTGAATTATCGTCAGACAGAGCACTAAAAATCACGTTTAGTGAGAAATCTCTCACAAACTTCTGGATTCATGTGAAATCAGAGTGCCTTGAACTCACCAACAGTGCAATAAAGCACCTGCTACCGTTTATCACAACGTAGAATTGTGAAATAGGATTTTCTGCCCCAGTTGGACTAAAAAGTGTGAAAAGGAACAGAATTAATGTTGAGCCTGACTTAAGACAAATTATTTTCCATTGCACCTGATGTAACCAAAGTGGTCAAAGTTTGCAAGCAACACCATTCTTCACATTAAAATGGAGAATAAAAAATTTATTCGTATATTTACTTTCTTGAAATGGGCTAATACCATTTTAATTCCAAAAACAATAATGCTGTTATTGTTTCTTATCCTTGGTCTTAAACAGTTCCATGAAGTTATATTTTTAATTCACTTATTAATTTTTGTTCAACATCTTGAATTATTTTTAATTGGCACCTATATATTGAAAGATGTGTATAGATGTTGAATAATTCGCATTACATTTTGTATAACTTTTTGCGCCGTCAAGTATTTTCATTGATTTCAGATACCTAGTTCTAAAAGTTCATAATGAAGTTTTTCCTGTTCTGTTTAGTGTTATGTGATTTACCATATTCTTTTGTGTTTTGAAATATAATGAAGGAAACCGTACTTTTTTATTAATTTATTTTTAACTTTTCTGCAATGTAATAACTTTATTATCAAATTTTTATGATGCTAATGCATTTTAATGACTTGTTAAATCATTATTCCTACATTTTGGTACTCAAATGGAAGAGGTGCCGAGATAAGTGGTCCGTGGTAAAGAGAAGTTTGAGAACCGCTGTCCCAGAGCAATGGGTTCCCATATGTGCTACATGGTTTAGTTTACTGCATTATAAATTACACTGATATCTAGCTGTGCATCTTCCGAACAAATCCTCTCTTGCTTGAATTTGGTATTGGTATAATTTCTACTTTCTAAGATAGTAAAAACTGTGGGGTAAATCAATGACACACACACACACACACACACACACACTTAGCTTCTTAATTCTAAATCTCAAAGTTTATATAGGTATTCTTTGAATGGAAAAAAAAATTTGCCTCATTTCTCGCGCATGAAAGTTGTTCATTTCCTTCAAATTCCAATTTTAAAATTTAAACTTTTTTCTCTATGGTACGGTAATGATTTCTTATGAAATATATACATTTAAGATATATCAGCTACCATGTGTTAATATGGAAAAATCATTTCAATTTCAGCTAGCCGTTATCTTGAACAACATTTTCTACCAACATTTTTGGTTTTCCAACAGCTCTTAACTGTATATTTATATACTGCACTATATCTCAGTTTCCACAAATCAATCTAAAATTATTAGTATTGTATCACATTGTTGAAACAGAAGCCAAACGTTTCCAGGAATTTTGCAAATGTTTCTATACCATATAACGATTTATTTAGATGGCATGAAGGAAAACAACTCCTCTTGTATAAGCCACTTCGGAAAATGTATTTTTTCATTGCAAAGCCATCTACAAAATAATGTTGTAACCAGCAGCATTATTTTTCAAGATTTTGCAGTTCTTTTTCCAAAGAAATGTGTTTCCTCGTAATGTGACATGAGAGTGTATTTCAATTTAGAAACACATCCCAGCTTCAAGTCAGATTTCAAAATTCTTTTAGAGACCGATAGCTGTCGCCAAAGTTTTGGTTATCCACATATTGCGTAGCGGTTCTTCATAAAAGACTTTCCCGCTCTGCAGTGTTAATTTACATTTTGGTTATTCATGATATATCTGCCCTTTTACTTATCGGATTGCAAAAATCCTTTTATTGTTTCTGTTGGATAACTACGACCATCACGTACAGTTTTCATAAATTTCTGCCTTTTTTGGTACAGTATTTTTCCGTTCACTATAATAATATATTTGCTAAATTAAGTAGCAGCGGGAAAGTTCTTTATTGCATCGGTCATCAGGAGACATAATATCGTTTGTTCAAAAAAATTAGCACCTCTTAGAAAACTACCGATTACACTTTTTGGAATGGATTAAAATGCCGTTAGCGTTTTTAGCTGTGGGGATGCTGTTAATAGACTTGCTCATCACAAAGGAGAATTCGGTGAAATCTTTCTTATTTTCGTTGATTTCGTTTGCCTGCATGCGTCCCAGGTGGGGCAAGAAATTATTCATGCTTAACGCAATTTAAGAGAAATCGCCTGAGGTAATTTTGACAGTGCAACTTCTCTGGCAACTTCTTTTCTTGCTTTTACCATATTTTTTGTGTCTCATACTCCTAAAGAACAACTCACGCTTTCTAATTAAAATATTATGTTCTGTTTCCCAATTCCTCGAAAGTACCTCGTATTTCCTAATTAAAATCTCATCCTCTGTTTAAATCAGATATTTTTTTTCTTTTTTTCCTCTGGGAGCAGCATCGGATTTATATTAGATTTTTATTAGATTTTTAAGTCGAAGTCTTACAAAGCCTGATTGTTATCCGAACGTCTATGCAAAAGCGTTTTCTTAAGGCTTTTAATTCCGATAATTAGAAAGGCTTTTTATGATGTCATTATCCAAAAGTTCATGACGATGTTTTCCCTAAATACATTCCATGGCTGTGATTGCACCATCTAAAATTTTTTGCATTGCAAAATTCCGATGCTATTCAACAATTTTTACTTAGAAAAGCTCTTCATACATAAAAAGATCAGTTTTCTATCGCAAATTATGTTATGATGGAAAACATCCTTATTTTATGAATGATTTACGTGATTGAGGAGAACGCTTAGCTAAAAATGCCTGAAAAAATTACTTACTCACTTTCATTTGAAATATAAAAATTTTCTGAATTGTGTAAAAACCGTTTTGATACACATCAAATCCCACTAAAACAAACTTCGTGTGACTATAAAATCCCTTCGCTATAATGAACTGTTATGTCAAAATAATGGAAAATGAATATACATAGCTACCAAAATACCATGTTACTTACTTGAAGAATTACGATGTCCAAGTGTTTTAGTTAAACCGAATTCCTATTTACGAATTACTGGTTGCTAATTTGGATCTCCTTATCCGTGCGATATCTTGAAAACAAAGAAAAAACGCTTTGTCTGTGTCCTTATATACCGCACTATGAAGTTTTGTCGCAAAAGTCCTAAGATTTTCTCTGTTATTTCTAATAATTCTTTTTAGATTGGACACAGTGTTAAAGGAGTTATATCAAGTAATTTTGTAACATCCACTTATCTTTTTTAGGAATTTATATTTTCCAAAATTCTACGGTTTTTTTTATCGCTGAATATTGTCGTTACACACTTATTATATCAGTTTCAGGGAAAACGAAACAAAGAAAGAAGAAAAATGCAAAACAAATCATGAAAGAAGGCAAAAGATGTGATAAAGGTGCAAGCGTCTCAATGAAGTAAAAGCGTAACTCAGAGAAACAGCAGAATAACTCCGAGAGATGAAAAATGTGCTTACTTGTTTGGTATCCAGAAAAGAATGCGTTGCAGCAAAACACCATATTTGATGCTAATCAAGACGTTAAGCGTAATCATAAGCGTTTGCATGCATTCATCGCTCAGCTGAGAAAGACGTGGTCTGTCACTCTAAAGAAGTTTACTACTTCAGGATCAGGTGGGCGAATTAAGAGGCGGTTATACTACTTTGTTTATTAGTACCGTTTATCTACACTCATATCCAAAAATTAAGGATCAAAAACAAAAGATTAAATGCCGGACTCACGAGTCGTTAGTTAGCGGTAAAAACATTCTGACGTCATTGAAACACGTAGGAGCAACTATGTGAGAATGTTTGGTCATATGCAAATTATCAAGAATTATGGGACAGGTGTGTACTGCCGATCGGCGATAAAATCTGAAGCGTGAGTGGGAAAAAATCGTTTGTTTTGTAGGTGTTGAAATGTGATCTGTCTTTTCTGTTGTTACGGCGATTAGATCTAGAAGAACTCATCTGCATGATTTTGCCCGAAGTCAAATTGATGGTAAACTGGAAGAAGGAAGGACAACAAGAGACATAGCGAAGAAGTTTGGAATTGCCCAAAGCGTATTCTCACGGATCGGGAAGCAATTTTCTGGACATTGAATAACTACCAGAAGGTTCACTAGTGGTCGACCGCGCAAAACAGCTCCATCACAAGATCGTTATTTTGTTATAACGGCTAAAAGATCTCGCCAAATAACTTCTTGCAAGTTAGCAAAACAGCTGGGATCAAGTACGGGTACAAACGTAATATCGCGTAAAACCAAGTCAAGACATTTGAATAATTTTTGATTGCATGCCAGGAGACATGTACAGTGTGTTCCATTGACCCCAGCACGCAAACCAACTTGCTATCGATGGTATCGTGAACACTCCACATGCAGTGAAGAGAAATGGGCCAATGTTCTGTTCACAGACGAAAGCCGATTTTGTTTATCGTCTGACTCCAGGTGAAAATACATTTGGCGAGAACCCCGCACTGCTTATTCGTCGAGATTCGTCGTAGAAATTGACCATTACAGGAGTCGTGGAGTAATGGTCTGGTCAGAGATTATAATCAGTGGTTGAACAGAGCTCTTAGTGTTAGATAAAGAGTCAATGAATGGCCAGCGCTACTGTGACGACGTAATTTTAGATCATGTAAGAATGTTTCGTAGTGCTATGGGAAATGCTTTCGTCTTTATGGGCGATAACGTCCATCCTCGTCGATCATCATGTGCAACTGTTAGACAGAAGGGGGATCGATCAAATGGAGTGACCTGGGTACTACCCCGACTTGAATCCAATTGAAAGAGCTTGGGACGTTCTACAGAGGCGCTGTGCTAAACGCAATGCCCCATCTGGCACCAAAAAAAAAAAAAAAAAAAAAAAAAGAAAAAGACCCGGTCACGGCGCTGGAAGAGAGAATGGAGAAACCTCCGTCTCGTGAGAGAGCCGTTTCTCCAATTTTCCTCATCTCGTAAAAAACATGTCCACTGATGTCAATCATGCATTGCAGTCAGGGATTATAATCAATATATACCTTATTAAAATGATCCATGAAAAATTATTAATTTTGTTGCGTCAATTTTAGTTTTTCAGACCCAATGTCGTATGGTATGTTTTGATCTTTTATCGATTTTCTCTGTTAATAATCCTAAATTGATGCTTATTTATGTGAACATGTTTTTTTAATCTTTGTTTATTCCGTATTATTTTTAATCTTTGTTTATTCCGTCAGCATCTTATTGGAATAAAAGTATGCTATGAAAATATAAGTGATCCTTAATTTTGGACATGAGTGCAAATACTTGTAGATTCCAGCTATATTTCCATCTCTCTCTCTGTCTCTGTCTCTCCCCCCATCTCTCTCTCTCTCTCTCTGTCATCCTCTCTCACACAAACACAGTAGTTTAAGAGACTGAGAAAAATATATTGTTCATTTTTGTTTGCGATGGACAGAAAAAAACAGACCTTTCATTAAGCATTTGCAAAATGGTAAAAAACTTAACCATATTTCTACAATGACAATTTCTTGCACTGTTTTCATTAACAAGAATATATTTTTAACAATTTATTAAGTTCGCCGGTCATGAACAATACAAAAACATTCGTTACTTCGGAATTGGTCATAATGAGATACCACCAGCACTTTCCAACAGAAAAACGCAACTATTGTTAGGGACGTTTTGTTTTGGCGTTCGAGGAAACGTGCTTAGTTTAGAAGGCAGAGGAATGGCATATTGGAAAGTCGTTTCTACTCATTTCTAGAATCAACACTTTAGGCAGCATAATTCAGTCAGATATATGTAAATTACAAGTAGAAAATTGCGACTTGTGATTTACATATATCTGACTGAAGTATGCTGCCTAAAGTATGCATTTGAATCAATTTCTTCTTTTTAAAGAAATTAGGATAAAACTGTGGGAAGCATCCATCTTGTCAATGAAAACATTGTTTCTGGCAAGGGGTAGGAAAAATATCTGGAAATTAATGATAAGCTGCAAAATTAATATAATATGAAAGAATGCATATAAAATATTTATTTCGTGTCCTGTATTAGTCGGAAGATTTATGTACATTCCAACTGGAAAATTTAAACAGTACAGTATGAATTTCAACCGATTTCTTCTTTTCAAAGAAGGTGGGGATCAAAATGTGGGAAGTGACCACACACACACACAATTTTTTTTTATTTCGTGTCCTGTAATCAACAAAAAAATGCGAAAGAACATGTAAAGGTTTGTAGGGTTTGCAAAACTAAAGTAACGTTTATTTTTTTGTTAATGGGGAAGAGAAAGGAAATGAAATGTCACAGGCAGATAGAACAATTAACAGTGTGCAAAAAATCCTCCTCCAACCCAGGGTTTTGCTACTGTCTCTTCATGAAAATCACTAGTCTTGAAATTAAGGCATCTGTGATAGTAATTATGCTCCAAGAAACAGGTATCCGTGAAGTTATTCGTTTTTTCGAAATAAAGGGATTTCACTAAATAACCCTCACCATGAATTTCTTTTTGTATGTGGAAAAAAGTTGATGTCAAAGATGCAAGTAGGTGGTTTTGGTGCAATGAGTTCAAAACGGGCCGTGTTGGCGTCCAAGATGAACATCAAGCCTCAGCCAACAAGAACGGAATGTAACATTTCACACATTAAGGATATCGTTGTTGAAAACAGGCGATAATATGCTCCAGGAAACAGGTATCCGTGAAGTTATTAGTTTTTTTCGAAATAAAGGAATTTCACTAAATACCCCTCACCGTGAATTTCTTTTTGTATGTGGGAAAATAAGTTGATGTCAAAGAAGCAGGTAGGTGTTTTGGTGCAATGAGTTCAAAACGGGCTGTGTTGACATCCAAGATGAACATCAAGACTCAGCCAGCAAAACAGAATGTAACATTTCACACATTAAGGATATCGTTGTTGAAAACACGCGAATGAATTTTTGGGAAATTGCACAATAGTTTAACTTAGTGGAAGTCCACAGTTTATGAAATTGTACACGATATCCTGGAATGTAGAAAGTTCATCAGGAGGTGTGTTGTCAGTCAGTGTCTTTCGGGACAGAAATTTGCAGCGGAACTGATTACTTATCATGCGTTGGAACAAGTGTCGGAATAAATTTGGAGAATATGTGCAGAAGTAGTTCATGTTCACCATTCTTTTTCTTTCTTCGAGAGTAATTTCAAATTCTTCTGACTGAACATAATGGAGAACAAAAATGTGTTTCCTTTCTTTTCAGAAACCCTTCGTAGATTACATGTACGAAGTGTATATTAACGGTGAAAAGAAAATTCAAGGAGCACTTAAAGAGGTCTTTTTTATTCCAGCTTCTTGGAGAAAAGGGAGACCGAAAGACAAATTGTGACTTCGGAGTCTTAAAGTCAATGTTGTTACCAAAGAAGGAAGATTTCAGAAGATTTCTAGAAATCCATTGTAACATAAATATTCTGAACACTTAAGATCCTTGCACAGAAACTAAGAAATGTTTTTAAATAAATGTGGAAGACACGTCACAGTAGATGATGATTATGTTCAAATCAGAATATGTGTTTTGTCATTGTGATTAAATCAGTGCCAGAAGAATTACTTGATAAAAATTGTTCATTGATAAATATTAATAAATAGATCAACGTTGACTCACAACAAAACTTATTTTGTGTCAACTGCAGTTTCACTTTGGGCACGGCGTAGTTTCGTTAAGACGAATGGCACGTGAGTATAAAAATCTTATGACATCATGACCGATACTGATGGTCACTGATTTTATTTAGATATTTCCAAGCTCTAGGTAGAAATGGAGTGGATGTCATGGTTTGAAAAGTTGTGAAATGTTTTGGTAATTATATACATATATGAAAAGCTTATAATATAAAACTTGATGATAAAATCCAGTTTTTCAATAAGCTTAACTGTTATAAAAAACATGCCTGTAGTTTCATGATAGTGTTCCGCTATCGGCGAATGATTTAGCTATCAATTACGTATGTAAATCTTGTATTTTTCAATCGATAACCCAAGGCCCGGCTGTTCTGGTGAGTAGATAAATTTCCTGCGAATTTATAATTCCAACATTGTTTTTGAACCTGTAGAAGTTCCTTTGGCTCATGGGTTTGAGAAAAACCTTGCATTTAAAGGTTTTAAAGATTTTTGAAATTACGAAACAAATTCCACCAGACAGCAGCAATATTCGCTCAAAATGGAAGCAAAATAAGAGTTAATGTGAAAACTGGCTTCTGCTTCTTAAACTTTGTTTTTGAGATTATTGTTCAGTTTCCTGAATTTTTAAGACCACATTATTAGTGGACAGTAAATAAAGATAAAGCTTTTAAATAGTGTGTACGTCGCAAAAAACTTTGATTTCTATTACAGTTCTGCGCTGCGAAAGAAATTTTGTTTCCAACTGCACGACTACATTTTGAAAGCAATTCTTAGAAAAGCATCATTCATTTCATTTCCACATACCTATACTCAACTACATGTTCACATAAACATATAACTCATGCGAATGAAAGTAACTTAAAATTTGATTGAAACAAATTGTTAAATGAGATAGGATTTCTGATGTCAATGAGTAAACCAGCATGCAGATTATATCAGAAATATTTGGTCAAAATCCCAGATCAGGGTTTTAAATGCATCGGTGTTTGCAGTTGATATCACCAGAACTAAACTTGCAAATGAGTGATTTCAGTCAATGTGATAAATCACGAATTGAAAGACTTAAATAACAAAGTTACAGTAGTTCTCTTTCGTGCAAAAAGTCATACATACTATTTTTCTGTCGTAAGAAACTCATAAAGTTGCTAGAATAAGACATTGCAATATAAGGCCTTGTCTTGGAAAACTGGCCTGATTCAGCACAACATGCTTGGGTTTGCAAAAGTACGAATCACTGATAAATGTCTTACTTTCTTGAATCAAATCTCTTTAAAAAGGTTTTCGATACCAGTGGTTTTTTAAACAGGCATGATTCTATTTTTAATTCAGAACTCATGTGATTTGAAAAATTGAAGTAGAGAAAATAAGTAAATTTTCAATTCAAAACTTCCTGGTCGAAGAATTGTGAAGGCTTTTTTTATCAAGAAACATGTCTGTGCAAAAGTATTTCGGGCTGCTGCTAATCGGTAATAATTAGAATTCGTAGGTAGATATGATAATGGGGAGATCTAAACTTCAAGTAAAAGACTTTTCATTGCAGAATGTAGGCAAAATATGGGGAAAACTTTCATCTAAATGTCAGGACTAATTCATCCTAAGTTCTGCTTTTAACCTGTCTACGAACACTATGGGAAACAGTAACACAGAATGTAAAGCATGTTACAAACTACACAACTTTTTACGCAGTGAATAGAAATGTATGCCACACTAACGACGCTTCCAGGAGCACATCAGTTCGTAGACAGGTTAACATTCATAAATTGAACAACAGTGCTTTCAGATACACTCAACAGACGCCATTTATTTCCCTTAAATCGAAATATATGAAATATTAAAAACTCATACGGAGGGGAAACGGTACAAAGGTGAGATAGTCATGCTTGAGATAGTTTCTTTTATAAACGATAACTTATTATCAAAGCGAAATCATACCTTTTCTGCAGCTCATGGGCTATAACGCTAGATGTGATGCATAGAATACTTAAGAGAAAAAGAACAGAAATGCACTCCGTTCCCGAGTGGTCTGAAGCGGCGGATTCTGGACATCCGTCCCAAATAAAGCACAGATGCTACGTTTTTCCGCAGGCTCTGCCCACTTCGCGGCTCGGGACAGGCAACTGCTTATAGCCCTTAGAGTTGCCCATGAAGGCCGTTAAACCCTCCACTCAGAAAAAAAATTAAAGCATTGGTTGCAGCTAAAGGGAACTCACAAAATGTTCATTTGAAGGATAGTTCCATGTTACTCTTTCCAGTATCGATAAACATTGCATACCACGAACGTGGCCTCATGGTTTTGCTGAGCCTCTCCCATTCTACGAGTATAATTGCGTCTTCTCAAAAATACATTCATCTCTTTGGGCTCTCTTTCACGTTGAACTGCAAAGAAGATTTATTTTGTACTCCTTCGTATATAAATACACTGAAGGGATTGCTACTTACTAATTCAGGAGAAAGGAAGGCCCATAAAGTTAGGGTCATGACTGCTTTTTGTTTATCGCATTCCCGGAATCCGATTTTATTTCTCAGAATACAGCAAGGTTAGCCTTTGTAACTAAGGCATTGCCGTTGAGAAAGGCAAGAGTGTTCCTATGTTAGGAATATCGTCCGAAAACCTTTGGACTCGCAAAATAGCCCGAGGGAAACATACCGTTAAATCCAGTGAGGCGAGGTAGGCTTGTTTATAGCGTGCAGTTTGCCATGTTATCTAATAAACAGCACACTCCGAATTTGACTCTTGCGCTGTTTCAGTAATCCGCTGCGAAAAGGTCACATACAGGATTGCATTTTATTGGCAAGTTGAGTAGAATGCACCCTATTATTCCTGACTTCCCCGTAATACTTTAGCCGTTAATAAAATTTGCTTCGTTGTTTCTCATGTGATTATCACTGTAGGAAAAGTAATTTACAGAGGCCTTTAGGTACGAACAAACTTCATGACATTTTCTTAGTAATAAAAATGTAGGTGTCGTCATGGTACAAAAACGGAACGGGTGGTTTTTAACCTTTTAATGAAAGATAAATAGAAATAAAAAGAACGGATATTTTATCTGTTATTGAATGCGTTTTACCGCCTCACCTGAAATTCAAGACAAAAGCTTTCAAATCTCAGCACAATAATTTTTTCCTTGTTCCGAGAGAATACGGAAGGATTTAAATTTTAAATAGCTAAAATTTTCAGCAAGGGATGTTTCTCCTTGGAAGTGCTGCACTTTATAAATACTCATCAGCCGCTTAAAATTTCTTGAAAAACAGCAAACGAAGAAACATTTTGTTTATTTTTAGCTAATGTGATAGATGCTCAATTAATTATCGATCCTTTTTTGTAAATAATGCTGCGTCAATTCTCAGTCCTTGCTGTTTGCTAATGAGATATTAGTTTGCAAATATTGTGTTTGCCTGATGAAGCATTTGTTTCTGGTCATTGCTTTTTACTGACGTCACATAAGTTATCGGCCATTGTTGTTTTTGCTGATGAGGACAAAAACAAGAACTCCGATGTAATGCTCTGTATGTCTTTCGATTTTGTTTTGGTAAGGCGACACTTATTTTTGAAGGAAAAAGTAAAGTGATTTCCGTTACTTAGACAATACCCATAATGGATAAGCATTTGAGCAAGCTGGTTATATAGTAATCTCCCCTCTGTTATATTTGTTTAGTGATAACTGGAGTCCGGATTGCATGCAGTTGCACACTTTAGCCATTTTGACGTTAATGCATATAAATGCATATAATGCGCAAATTACGGGTAAAACTGCATATTTCAAGTAAAGCGTTTTTGTACTTTATTTGATATTTTAACGTACACTTACAGTCATTTCCAAAGGTTTAAGACCACCTAATATTTTTTATGACTTTCACTTGTACATTTGATCATACATTACTGTTTGGGAAAACTGCAACACCAAAAAGGAATCATGCGATTTTAATAAAATTTATACCACACATTACTGATAAAACTGTACATAAGTGATTTAATATTTAGGACAATACAACTATTTTTACCTGCAAAACTCAGTATTTTGTGAAGCCTCCGCGAGCTGCAATAAGAGCTTCTAGAAGGCGTGGCATTGAATCGAAATGGCGTTGGACGATATCCTGTGCAATTGCTTGCCAGACGGCATGAATGCGAGTCCACAGATCATTGGTACTGACCGCTGGAGGACTTTGATGGGCCAGTTGCCGTGTGACCATATCCCAGACATGTCCAATAGGCGACATGTCTAACGAACGTGCAGGCCAGGGAAGCAGCGGTATTTGCTGAGCTGCGAAAAGAGCTTGAACATTTTTAGCAACATGTAATCGGGCATTTTCCTGCTGGAACGTTGCGCCAGGAGTGCTCTGAAGGAATAACTTCTGCCTGTACAACCTCCCGGATGTAGCGGTGGCTGTTGAGATTGCCCTCAAGTCGTAGCAGCCTAGATCGCGAATGGTACCCAATGGCACCCCACACCATCACGCTTGGCGTTCAGCCCGTATGAAGCCCGACAATGCATGCTGAAAGAAGGCTCTCACCAAAAAACCGTCTAATGCGTATGCGGCCATTAAGCTACTCCAAGTTGAAATGGTTCACGTCAGAAAACACAACATGTTGCCAATCAGCACGCTATTGTCTGTATTGAAAACTCCGTTCCAGCCTTAGACGTCCATAGTTCAGGTTTCAAAGGAATACGCCGCAAAGGGCTGCGTGCAACCAGTCCTCTGTGCAGGAGAAGGCGTCGAACTGTGGAGACAGACAAAGCCACACCTGTTGCAGTGATACACTATTGTGCTAACACTTGCAAAGATGCGGAACGGTTCGTCACTGCCATCTTGATGAGGTTTCGGTAATCCCACGGTGTCGTCACATTTCTGGGTCCACTGCAGGATTGTCGGCGCACCTGGTTCTCCTTAGTCCACTGCCGCCATACGCGCATCACTATCGTCTCGTTATGACCCGTCTGGGCAGCAATGTCGAGGTACGAAAATGAACCTTCACGCAGACCAATCACTCGTCCTCGTTCAAACTCTGTCGTATGGTGATATTGCGCTCTTCGTCTTCGCCGATACATTATTGAATCCTGGAGACCATTTCACAACTCGCTGTCCGCGATGCACTACTGCTGTGCATCCTAAACAGTCCGCTCTTTATACCCTTCACTCGACTGTCCAGAGACGCTGCCGGCCCAGGCATGCGCAATGACTATGCGCTTCTAATCATCTGCATGTCCTACCCTGTTCTGCATGTCCTGTAATTTTCACGCTATTACCATCATTCTTTCATGGTGTTGCAATTTTCACAAACAGTAGTTTATTATGATTTTGAAGACATATTCCAAAGATATTTACAGAACATATTCAATTAGGGACTTTTAGAAACAAAATAGGTTCAAAAGTATTCAGATTTAGTATTTGGTTCACACTCCTTTATTGAGAATTATTTTCCGTATATGACGGTGTTGCATGCTGAAAATGAGCGATTCGAAGTCCTTGATGTTTCTTTCCACAAAACATACTGGATGGCTCCGTGTCTACGACTTTACCTTAGAAAACAACCTGAAGATACTACATGCAGTTTAAGCTAGGTCTGCCGGACCACTCGAGTACAATGGGGTCTTCAAGTTAGTCCGAATGTCTTTTACTATCTTGGATCTGTGGCATGCATCCCTGTCATGCATAAATGTCAGGCATCCGTGAATGCTCATAAGAAGTGCTACCTTATTCCATAGCATTTCCATGTATCTAAGTTCGTTCATAATAGCATTGAGCAGCAGTACAAGATTTTGGCATAGCAGTTCATATCATATGGTTTCGATGGCATTTCTTGGTAGCAACCATGCATTTCTAATGACATCTCTTTAGTAGTGTACACGATACAAATTGTTGCAAGGTCGGTTTATCTGAACAAAGAAGCTTCACTCCACTTTTTAACAGTCCAAGATCTATGTCTACTCACGAACTCTGGTACGTCCTTTTTCATAAATAGAGACAGTCAGGGTTTACTTGCACGTTTGCAAGATTTGAATTCAAACTATTTGCTCCAGCTTCATGAAGAATTGCTGAAAGTATCTTGCTTGCCCTTGAATGCAGAGATATCTTGATCTTCTAGCAGGAACTTCTCAGTGATCGCATGATGTTTCGTCGTACGGCATGATCATTTCAGAGCGATGTTTTCCTCGGACAGCCACTCCTCTGCCGGTCACGAAATGTTCCTTTATCTTTAAATTTTACGATATCATTAGAAATCGCAGTTTTGCTGACCTGCATCTTTGTGCTTATTTGTCTTTTAAAGTATCGGTCTTAGTGCAAAGTCACTGTTTGTGCCCACTGAACAATGCTCCGTGGTGCTTTTGCTCTTAATGCAAGATAGAGAAAATGAAAATCATAATTTCTCTTCATGTAAACTAGCAGCGAACTGAACTTCAAATACTCGACCGATTTGATACATTTTTGCTGTGGACGTATGATACAATTATGAAATGAAATGACAATCACGAAATGAGATGATGGAACCTGATGAAATGTTAGAGAAATGATTCATGATCTTAAACTTTTGTGAACGACTGCACTTAGTACTTTTCCTTTTAATAAAAGACATGCTTTAATCTATCAAGATCAGAAATAGCGAGAAGTAGTCCAAACTCATGAAACTTTTAAGTTCAGTGGAAGATCAGGGGATCGGAAGTCCACTAAAACTTAGAAGATAAAAAGAAATAATAAAGCATCCTACTCCATATGTGGCAGAAGGAAATGTCGCATCAGAAATGTTCTCTGCCAATCTCCATCGCAAAGGTCCTCATGTTTTGAAGTTTGGCCTTTCCAGCTGGAATTTTCTTCCAATTCCCGCAAAAGCTAACTTGAAATTCATATGGAGGTAAGCACAAAAACAGCGTGCGCCATTATTTTTGGGAACTAATTTTCAAACGTAATGGTCTTGTCATACCAAAGGTAAACTTGGTCAAATAAACGTTAACAGGTCTATCTGGGCACGTGTGTTACGTATGACTTGCGGATAACTGAGAATTTCAGAAAACAATGTTTGCGGCCTTAGGCACAATGGGTTAAGATTGTGACTTCTGTCTATTCGTTCGAGATGGGCCCAGGTTCGAATCCCGTGAGGCACGAATGCTGTGTTTGTCTTACGGTACTGGTTATTTGCCTTCTCCGAAACCATTGGTCCAACATTACGGATGGGTGACTGCTGATAGCCCATCGTGTTGTCCACGGTTGTCGTTAAACCCCCCCCCCCACTAAAGCAAAACGTTGTTTTTATAGAGAGATTAAGAGATTAAAATGCCTGAAATCAAACCAAGTAGGAAGTTTCAAGTAAAGTGTGGATTACCAAGTACAGTCAGTAAGGATTTGACTATCCTTATATATAAAAGCTAAGTTGTCGACGACCTGGATCACTTTTTAAGTCGTCATAGCAACAACCGAGAAACAAATGTTTGTGACGTCACGATTAGCTTTTCGTGTTTTCGTGCACGTGATGTCATGACCTACACGCGCACAGTTCACAGGTATATCACTTTGGTTTGTTATCATAACAACAAAGAACACAGCTGATTATGTGACGTCATCTGATCCAAATCATTCTCACATGACGTCAGAGATGCGTTACGTCACAAGGTCAACTGACATTCCATCACAACATAGGCTAACGTCTATATTAAGTGTTGCTAACCAATGTACAAAGCCACGGTTAAGGATTACACAAATGCAATAATATCAACATCGTCTTTCGATCCGTGACGAATTTAATCCATTATTAAGGGAAGGAAAGCTTACGCAGCAATTCAATGTTGATGCATATGTAAAAATGGAAGCTAATACACTGAATTACATACGACAAAATCAGTCTCAGTTAAGTGTGGAAAAGTATAAATGTCTGATGGACCAAAGTCAGAATGCTGGACATGATGAGTTTCTTAATGGAAAAGCTCTTATTTTGCAATCTTCATTTCAAGGTAGTCCACGAAATATGCTGCAAAATTATCAAGATGCAATGGCAATAGTCAGAAAGTATGTCAAGCTTGATCTTTTCTTACTATGACTTGTAACCCGAAATGGGCAGAAATTACTGAAAACTTGAACGGTCAATCTGTCGAAAACCGTCCTAATTTAGTTGCAAGAATCTTCCAATTAAAGTTAAAAAAATTAATTAGTGATATCACCAAAAGGCATATTTTTGGAGTTCCGGTGGCCAAAGTTCATGTAAACGAATTACAAAAACAGAGGGCTTCCCCATGCTCATATGCTCTTTATTTTGAAAGAATAGGATAAACCAACATTGCCTGAAAAAACTGACCAAATTATATCGGAAGAACTACCAGATAAAGATCATTTACCAGGTTTACATGCAACTGTTGCGAAACACATGGTTCTTGGCCCGTGTGGTGAAATAATCACAATTCACCCTGTATGGAAGATGAAAAATGTACCAAGCAATTTCCGAAGTCTTTCCAAAATGAAACAGTAGCTAACAAAGGCGGGTATCCTTTATATCGCCGTAGAATGAATGGTGCAACTACAACTGTACGTGGTAAAACTATTGATAACAGCTGGATTGTCCCTTATAATTCGTATCTTTTGTTAAAGTACAATTGCCACATTAATGTCGAGGTGTGCGCTACTGTGAAAAGTGTGAAATACCTGTTCAAGTGCGTATACAAAGGTCATGGCTGTGAAAATGTGTATATAACAGAGCACAACACCAAATATGACTAAGTAAAAAGTCATGTTGATTCCCGATACGTTAGCGCACCTGAGGCAATGTGGCGAATATTTGGTTATGATGTGCATCAGGAATCTCATACAATAGTTAGATTACTTGTTCACCTTCCTGAAGAACAGAACATTACCTTAACCCGGAGCGTTTGAACAATGATCGAAATGCAGTTGTTCATAATGCTCAGAGAGATAGAATGCTGGCAGCATGGTTCAGACTAAATGAGAGCAATGAAAATGTGCGATCCATTTCATATAGCGACATGCCAAGACATTATGTGTTCAATAAAAAAGAAAGATAATGGGTCCAATGAAAACGTGGTGGAGATAATGTGACTGGAAGAATGTATTCAGTCAATCTTGGCTCTGATCCAGAAAAATATTGTTTGAGACTACTGTTACTTTATGTGTCTGGAGCGAAAAGCTTTGCAGATTTAAGAACAGTCAATGGAATTCCATATGATACCTTCCATGCAGAAAGGTTTAATTAAGAATGATGAAATATGGGAGAAAACCTTAGATGAAGCATCAGTTTGCAGCATGCCTCGACAACTACGAGATTTATTTGCATACATTCTTATCTTTGTTTCACCACACAATACATAAGAATTGTTTGAAAAATACAAATACCATCTTCAGGAAGAATTTGCACACATTTTAAAACATTTGCAAAGAAAACCATCCTGTGTCCCAAAAACTCTGATGTTGACAAATTAAATGAGAATGTTCATGATCTCTTAGAGGGGACAGCAAGCACATCCTTATGCTCTGATTCAATTGATGCCAATGGCGAAGAAAATACTGAACAGTATTATCCTATAGAGTTTTTAAATGAGCAAACTAAATCAGGAATGCCACTTCACAGACTCAAGTTAAAGATTGGAGCTATTATCATGCGCCTGAGAAACCTCAATACACAACGAGGTTTATGCAATGGAACAAGACATTGGTTTATGCAATGGAACAAGACATTGGTTTATTCAATGGAATTAAAGAACTAAAACCCAATTTTATCATTGTAGAAGTATTCACAGGCTCAGCTGTGGTAAAATTGTTTTCATTCCGCGAATTGACCTCGCACCTACTGATATAGACATCCCATTCACATTAAGACGACGACAATTCCCTGTAAAACTCGGCTTTGCTGTGACCATTAATAAGTCTCAAGGTCAAACACTGGAGAATAGGTATTTACCTTCCTGAACAAGTGTTTAGCAATGGGCAACTTTATGCTGCCTTGTCAAGAGTTCGACGGTTTGATGTCACAGTTAAAGCAATGCATGGGCAAGAACAAGGAAAACTACTTCCAGATTTCGAAAAGATATTTACAAAAGCATCTTGTACAAAGATATTTTCTACCGTCGTTAATAAACGGTTGAATAGCAATAAGTTATGTTCAAAACCCGTGGTATTCTTATCTCAACGGGCTTAGCTACTCTATGGAAAAATTATAAATTGTGCTTTTGCAGAAAAACGTATCAAAACGATCAGCACCTAAAAACCGTCGATCACACTGCAAAAAAATTAAGAAAAATAATGGCCGAACCCGAGTACAAGCATTGTTAACAATAACATCGTTTTCGACTTACAAAGGCAAAAATATGATTCTGCTTTGGGTTTGCACAATGATACGGTAAGTAGCGACATTCCATTCAACAAATTAAGCGACAAAAGTTTAAAACACTTTTTTGGAGAAATACTGTTTAAATCAAAACATACCAGATGAGTCAACTGTCAGGACTGTTATTTACAATTGAGGTTCTTGATATTATTTACAATGTAGTTCTTCATATTATTTACAGTGAGGTTTTTGATATTATGTATAGTGAGGTTCTTGATATTATTTACAGTGAGGTTCTTGTTATCATCCATTCATTCTGAAAAACGGGCAGGCCCAGTGTCATTATCTTATTATGACACTGGGCTTGCCCGTTTTTCAGAATGAATGGATGGACTGCTCACGAAAAACTTATGTTCATGGAAATAGCAGAAGTTTTGTACTTCCAGAGGAAAGGAAGAATGGAAGTCTGCTTTTATAAATAAATAATTTTTTCTTATTTTCGCAAAACACTGAAAGAAGCATTAACACTATTTTGCACTGAAGACATTTTTATGGAAAACAAAGCAGCGGGAAGCAAATATTTTCAATGTAAGAGAAAAAACACTTCCCGCGTTTTCCAAAATGTGCATAGATTTTCAAAAACATGCGACTTTCCTCTCAAAGAATAAGAAGCTGCGAGAGTGAATCCAGTGTAAACCTGAATTTGTATCTTCCGAATTTTGCAGCTGCAGTGTTCGTTCTCTAATGCCCTAAAAATGACGGAAAATTTTCCATTGTCGAACATTCGGAGACGCGTGAAATCATGCATGGCGGAGGCAAAAAAAAATATATTTTATTCACCCATTAATATTTACCATTCCCGAGTTTTTATTGTCACAAAGACAGCCGTTTTGCTGTGGAAAATGTATCGGAAAGAACTTGGACTATCCCGCCTGTAGTCCTTTTGCTTTTTTCTCCAGCGGAAGGAAGTTCTGGGAACAAAAAGGTTCACCTGCTTCCGTGCACGACGAAACGTAAACAGAAAACACGAATCAGGAAAAATCGCAAGCGGGAAAAGCACCGTCAGCAAGTCTTGGTTAGCCTTTTGTTCATTAGTTCGATAATATTTCCCAACTGTACTTACTACGCATTTTGAAAAGCTGAAGTCAGGCGTTTATGCCTTCGTAACCCTTCGTAATAATGAAAACGTGATATTATTTTTAACGCAAGTTTCTTTCCTTTGGTAGAAGCAGCGGTTTTGCCAGCACACTGGGCGTAAAGTATTTCAATATACGTTAGAAAAGTAACATATTTTCCACGCGACATTTTCTTGGAGAATTTACTTGAAGCTATGCAAGAGAAAAGAAGTCTCGAAACTTATTTTTTAGACATATATTTTATCCTTTTTAGGCTTCAAAAATGCTGAGTTGCAGAGACAAGGGCTTGCATTATCTCCATAAAGTATTGGATTCCAAAAATGTGAACACATCGTGAGGAGAAAGGAGAAGAAAAATTAGACATCCAATTAGTGAACACTATGTATAGTATATGAAGATGAGTAATATATAGCCAAAGGACAAACAAGGGACGCGTTTAACATATGCACCCAAAAGACTCTTAACCGGAGCCGGCACAATTAAGAGCAGTGATATTTTTCAATAAACAAAGGGACGCGTTTGTACAATGGACAAATCACAAAAAATGCACATAGATAATGAAACTCATAAATACACACAGACGTGATACAAATCAAAATTGGATGGAAATCGAATAACAGCCGAGGGTGAGTGTTGTACGACCGGGAAGTGAGAGAGAGAGAGAAAGAGGCAGCTCGACCGTACTGTCTGTAACAATTGGCGTGCTACCTTCGACACAGTGGATAATACTCTTCAAACATGCAGCATAAAGAATTTTAGCCCCAGCTACAGTGCAACAATACCCACACCGTACGGGTAAGTGGAGGATGTAAACCTATTAAAAAGCACCCTCAGAACAGCACGTCATGTCAGACAGCGACTAGAGTTTGCTGGAACATAGGCACTGGAATGTGGATGATAAGAAAAATTGCCTTTTCAGATGAATCACGTTTTTTACTGTATCGAGCGAAAGGAAGGTGCCAGATAAGGCTAACAGAGCTCTGAAGAAGGTGCTACAACATGACAAGACCCCAAGAGTACAAGGCCAGGCAGGTGCAAGTGATTTAATGTTCTGAGAGATGTTTAGTTAGGACACGCTATGCCTCGTAATAGCGGTGGATAGTCCCCACACCATCCACCGCTATTACAGCTATGCAAACTTTCCAGACCGAGTTGAGGTGTTCCAACAGGACAACTCGTCATGTCATAAGGCGTGACATTTCGGGACACAGAATTCAGCCGATACATCGCATGTACTCTCCACCACAGATACCGACGATATAAGATAATCACTTTTACGGATATGCTACGGTATAACCAGTTGACAGCTTCCTGGGACTTACGGATTCATGACGCATCGCCTGGCAGCCGTGATGGCGATTCAATGAGGACCTAAACATAGGTAAATGCTAATAATATTATACTCCCACAATGTAAATCTTCAGAAAAATCATGCTTGGAAGATGGAAATGTAATTTGGAGAACTTGCCTTTATTGGAAAGTGTGCAACGGAAAACATTGAAAGGCTAAGTCTTTGTCAAAATGTATGATATATATATATATATATATATTACTGCTCGTAAAAATTGCCACACCAAGAAAGAATCGGGCTAGTCAAATGAAATTTATATCACAGTTTCTCCGTGTTACAGGGAATAACTGATTACATTTGCAGAGCTACACAAGAATTTTTCGTTTTAAAACTCAGTATCGTGAAGCTACCTCAAGCAACAATAACAGCCTCTACGTATCGTGGCATTGAATGGAAGAGGTTTTTGATATCGCCTTGGGGAATAGCCTGTCAGGCTATTTCTATGCGAGACCAGAGTTCATTTGTGGTGACTAGCGGAGGCGCTTGACGGGCCAGTCGCTTAGCTACCATTTTTCAGACATGTTCGATCGAGGACATATCCGGCGAACTTGCAAGCCAATTGCGTGGAGGAGGTTTTAGACATTCCGGGCTACATGTGGCCGATCATTGTCCTGCTGGAATATAGCGCCAGGACAACTTTGAAGGAATGGCATAACCTCGGTGTTTAAAATATTCCTGATGTATCGCTGGCTGTTGAGGGATGACTCAATTCCTATCAAGTGACATCGCGAATTGAACCCAATGGCCCGGCAAACGATGACGCTTGCGTTGGACCGGTATGATGAGGCTAAATGCACCCTGAAAGGTGTCATTCCCCACGATTTCTTCGAACAGACGAATGCGACCATCATGCTGCATCAGGTTGAATCATGAATGGTCAAGAGACACCACCTATTACCAATCAGCTCGCCAATGTCTGTGTTCGATACCCCATTGTAACCTGAGTCCACTGTATTTGAAGATAAAAGGAAAGCGCAGCAATGTGCTACTAACGACCAGTCCTTTGTTAAGCAGATAACGTCTAACTGTGCTGGAGGACAAAACCTGGCCCTTGACAGTGCTCCACTGCTGCGCTAACACCGTGGATGTCGCTGTGCAATCGGTCAGTACCATGCGGTAAAGGTGTCTGTCATCCCGTGAAGTCATGCGACTTTGTGGTCCGTTTCCCGGATTGAAGTGCGTCCAAACCTCATCTGTCCACTGACGCCCCGTTTGCATCACTGTAGTGGCGTTTTGTCCTGCACGAGTGACAATTTCGCTGTTGGAAAATCCAAATTCCCTCATCGCAACATTCTTTCTTTGCTCAAAGTCCATCAGGTGCAAATAATGTAAACTTCTTCGGCGACGGGGCATAGTGAGCCACATGAAACATCCTTTCAACATATTATAAGCTTTTCACTGATTGGAACATCTCGTTTGAGCCAGCTGTTTATACCCAAGACCGGGCAGTTCAGAGGGCGCTGTTCCGCACCCACATGAGTATTTTCACTGATATTTTAATCATTTGCATGTTCCAACTTATTGTACATATCCTGTAAGTTTCAATAACACTAGCAGTCCTTCATGGTGTTGCAGTTATCACAAATAGCTCTGTACTTGAAAGGAAGGAATAAATTCGGTTCACTGTGTTCTTACAAAAAAGTGAATTAAAAAGAAGAATTAAGGCTTTATAGATTTAGTCTGTAGTAATTGAGGGAAAGTTCTTTATAATAGTTTGAGACAAGCAACGGATGAAAGGCTATCTAGTTATATAGTGGCTAACACCGAATTACGTCTTGGTATATATATGTATGATATTATTGCACGCTCATTTTTATAGTGGAATATGTATGCGCGAATCTTTATGATTTAACGCATGCAGTAAGCAGAAATATGGTCCAACTTTCCTTGTTATTAATATTTAAAAGTGAGCACAGAAATTCTTTGCGGGCATAGGCTAAGGAATGGGCAATGCCTGTGTGTTTACGAACATTCTTCCAGTTTTCATCTTCGCAAAGATATTATGGATGTCTTCAATACCTGCTCTGAATATTTTAATTTGGACACAAGGTTTCACAAAATGTATTTGCAGTCATCCAAAGTTTGTGTTAAAACGTTGGTCACCCCGGTGCCGCAACGCTCTGAACGCTAGCTTATTATCATTCGTCCGAGATGGGTCTGGGTTCGAATCCCGGTAAAGCATGGATATTGTGTTTGTCTTAAGGCACTGGCTCTCTCCCTTTCCTGGAACCAGTGACCCTAAATTAGGGACCGGCAACTGCTTATAGCCCAATGAGTTGCTCACGGGTTTCAAACCCCCAAGTAAAAAAAATATAACATTGCCAGATGCTGCTTTACTAAGCCCTCTTCTTTTGGGAACATGTTCCTGCTATTTTCCCAAAGAAGAAGGCTTCTAAGCGCGAAAACAGCGCAAAAGTCTTTGAGCTTCATCGAAATGAAAACACGCAAAAACAACTTTGAGGCTTCAATGACGATACTACAGTAAGATAATTTTAAGGCCTTTTTCGTGAGGGATTTAATTTTTGCTCTACTGCATCAACTTTGAGACTTCAATGACGAGTACACAGTAAGCAAACCTGAAGGAATTATCGTGTGTGATTTAACTTTAGTTGTATGTCACTTTACCTTCCTCGTGTTCTTGCTTTTTCCTCTCTCGGGTCTTAACAGCTTCCAGAGCGCCTACAGATATCAGAAGTCATCGCCCCTAATTCGGAGCACCTGTTTCCGGAAAAGGGACAGAGCCAGTGTCTTGAGATAGGCACACGTCCGTGTCTGATCGGGATTCGAATGTGAACTTCGCTCGAAAAGGTTAGTCAAGGCCACTCCTCTGGGCACTTGATCACCGGGGCTGCTGTACTCAACAATGAAATCGCTGTAAGAAAGAAGTTATTTTTCAGTCAAAAATTAGCGTTCGTTTTGGAACAAGATATAATTCTTTTTCTGAAATTTTCATTATCATCTAGGCCTATTTAGGAGTAAAAATTTATACTCGGAGGCAATATGTCATGATTCTTTTTCAAAATATTTCCCATATCCTCTATCTGAAGACGTGCTAGCCAGAAGTCTAAGGCGCTATCTTTGTTCCGCTCTTACGGGATAGGGTCCGCGTTCGAATCCCGGACGTGGCGTGGATGGTGTGCGTTTTCCCTCGAACCTATGGCCCCCGAATTTGGGACTGCGATTGCTTACAGCCCACTGAGATGATCATGAGGGTTGTTAAACCCCCAAACAAAAGAAACCCTACTAAGCCTAATTCAACCAGATATTCTGCGATTTCCTTTTCGAATTCATATTACATTTTTTGTAACATGTACCCAGAAGACTTAAATAATCTTCCACAAAATACTAAACGTTATTTGTAAAGCGAGAATGGGCAACAAGATTATCATCACTAGCTGAAATTGTGGGCTCATAGGAATTCGGAAAAACAGTGAAATGAACGGAAATTATTGTTTGTATCGCAAAATCAAAATTGGTGCACGAGTTACCAGAGGACGGGCTTCTGATCTCTCGTTGGGATCATGGGTCCGAGTCCTGCTAGATGCACGCGTGCTGTGCTTGTCCGACCTTAATATATCGTTTTAGTAACTGTTTTTAAAACCGTATGTCTCCCTATGAACGAAATATGACGAAGCGTCGTGGTTATCTGTCAATTCGCAGACCTCGTGTAGGTGTGCGAAGCAAAAAGCACAAAATCAGAGATCAATAAAAGGAACTGCGAATGTCTACGATCGCTTTAGAAAAGCGATCGTAGACATGTATGTATCTGTATTTTGTTTCATATTCCTATATTTCTGTAAGAATCCATGCGCTTTCAGATGTATTAAAACGATGAATTCGGGTCTTTTTTCTGTAACACACTTTCTAAATAAGATAGTTGGCGCGCTTTCAAGTTTCAGTTCGTTCTGCGATTGCTCGATAATTTTCTGCTATCAAAATCAAGTTCAAAAGTTAAGGGTTTAACATATTTTTTTCGGAACCACAGAAACTTATGAAACCGGAGCAGCATGACTTGACTTTCATAACTACAGTCGTATGCATGCTCTACTGCTCAAGCTCTTTTTTATCGACTTCTGCTAATGCTGCCCCGCTTCTTCACGTTTTTCTTCTTTGCACAAAAGAATGCTAGTGGTGTCTGCGGTGAGTGGCCAGAGATGTTACTGGAATTTTGCCAGTTTCTGAAATAGGTTTACTTATGTGGCGGATTATCATTTATACATTACTTGATCTACGTCCGTTGTGTCAATAAGCTCCGTTCATTAGTAGTAATATATGAATCAAATCGTCTGGGATGATTCTTCCATGAATAACTAGTTTGATTCCCATCAAGAAAGCCTGTACAGGACATCTGTAACTGATGAAGGTTCTCCAAAGCATAGAAATATCAATATTAGAATTAGAAATTTCGAAAGGAACGATTTTCTTGGGGGCTGTGTAATAAAAGTCAGCAAGTTTCAGTTATCATAAAATCTAAGTTTGCCAGCACATAGTAAACGGATAATAAAATTTCAGCCACAGTCTGAAGTTACAATAAATTTCTCTGAGTGAAAAAACTGATCGTCGTTTTCAAAACATAGCACAAAACATCAAAATTTAGAAAGGCGGCTATTGCGTCGTATATAAAAATAAGATTAGTTTGCTATTTGTTTTTATTCACCAGAGCACCTGCTGATCACTGAGGTTGCGCAATGTGGTGTTTCCTGTTGTCATGTTAGTGGTCTTCCAAATATTAAAAGCATGGAATTGAATACGCGAACTTACCACAACCCTTGCATTGAAATTCTGACGACTAAGTAGTGAGTTGGGGGTCGCCCTATTAGTAGAGACACGAATCACCTCTGAGTTTTTCAAGATAAATGAGTGTCAGATGTCTCTCTATTAATTAAAAATTCAAAACCAGTGGCCAGTAAACTCCGAGACTTGCTTGATTCTATGTCTAATCTAAAGTGCTATATTTTTCTTACACACGTGTTTGCATTATCCAACCGTATAAATGAGGTTTAGTTCCCATTTTTATTTGCAACTTGGAGTGCCTCCTCGTGGAATTTTGTTCCTGAATTTACAGTATGTATCTGTGCTTACAGTTTCCCAACTAAATCTTATACGATCAGAGTTGCCCTATTCAAATAATCTGAGAAGGAGTGATATCTTAAGTTAGAAATTCACAGGAAAATAAATAATTCTGAATGAAGAACTTTAGTAGAATATTGGCGTGTAGGAGACAAAGACGCAAGTTCAAATAGGAAACATCAAGAGTATATAAACAAACACACTGTTTTACACAACTGTTAGTTTTGGCTGTAATTCGTTTTTGTGAGGAAGTTAAAACACGGCAGAATGCTATCATTGTAGATAATTCATTGGACAACACTATTCATGTATGAGCGAAAAGTTTTAGGATACTTATAAAATCTTGCAATAAAATAAATGACTTTATTATCATAAAACTTAGCATCTTGTCAAATATAATCTGAATTGTTCGTCATCGTTCATTATCAACAGTAGCTGAAGAGTGATTAATAACAAAACAATTTGTTATGCACTTAAAATATCAAAATTTTGTTATATTTAAGTAGAAATTGCCTTCAAGATCTGCCTTCCCCAAAAGGAAACATACATCAGCTTACATTTTTCCTTCCCATCCCAAAGAAAACATAACTTTACACTTATTCGTGCCTTCCTTCCCACCCCCTCACATCACCAAATTTCTTGGTCACGCTTAGTGTATACTTGCGCCATTGAGGGTTTCACGTGTACTTGAGGAAAATAAAAATTGTAATGTGAGACTTCATGGAAATCAGAAGTGCATTCAGCAGAGATTTTGGACGTGAGGGAGACGGCAAGCCATCGGTAGAAATCTTAATGATTCGTTGCTCTCAATGAACGCATAATATCAAACAGAAGAATGCATAGACTTTGTTCTCAAGAGAGGTTATAAGAGTTAAAAGTTTTCTTCAGACACTCAGCCATGTACCAATGTCAAGTTTTTGACATTGTTACCTGTGCGTGAAAAATAGTTTTGCTTCATGTTCACAAGAGAGTCTCCTGTAAAAAAGTTTGCTTTGTTATCCACACTTTTAGGCTTTTATTGATTTATTTTATTTGTTTGTGGATTTGATTTAACGTCCACCGTGAGCAACTTGCCACTCTCTAATGTAGGGGCACTGTTTGTTGGGAAGGGGAGTAAGCTAGTGCCGTAAGACAAACACAACATCCATACCTCACCGGGATTCGAATCCAGACTCATCTTGGACGCTTAGACACTACGCCACCGGGGTGGAATTTTGATTTTCTAGCAGATCATTGCCACTTGATTGGAGGATACTTAACGTATGGAATCTTTTCGAAATTTATAATGGATTGAAATTGCACAATATAAGCCCTATCATCCTATCAATTGAGTTATTTTGATGCAGAGGAAATAGTAGAAAAAACATTTAAAATCACTAATTATAGAGCTAATATCGTATGAGTTAAATTATTATTGCATCACAAAAACCATTTTTATGCTTTCTGCTTAACATTGGCACATGTATGTAAGCACTGTCGTTTTCTAATTCAGATAGCGTGGGAGATCAACTAATGGCGTCGCAATATGCGTCTTATAATTCTTAAATCTTCTTTTCGATCTAATTTCTGCAACACAGGCACATGTGTTATTTATTCAAGAAAGGAAAATATTTCTCTTTTATTATTCATGGTCCCTCTAAATGCTCATGTCCAATGAAAAATTACAGATAAGAAAAATTGAATTTAGAAAAACACGTCTGGTTACGTTTCCTCACAATTCGCAAAAACGCATATAGAAATTAGCAGTCACGTAATGCACTATGATGCGGCATACAATGGGCTTCTGACCAATACGAGATGGACATACAATTTTCTTTTTTTATTGGAGGTTTAACGACCACCATGAGCAACTCAATGGGCTATAAGCAGCCGCCCGTCCCTAATTTAGGGTCACTGGTTCCAGGGAAGGGAGAGACCTAGTGCCGTAAGACAAACACAACATCCATGCCTCACTGGGATTCGAACCCGGACCCCGTTCGGACGAAAGATCATAGGCCATCGCTTAGACCACTGCGCCATGGGGCGGCTGGACATACGATGATACGCGGGCTTCTGACCAATTGTCCGAGATGAACCTGGTGTCAAATCCCGGATGAGGCATGGGTGGGGTGTTTGTCCGATGGCGCTGCTTCTGTCTTTTCCCTGGAACAAGTAGCCTTAAATTAAGAACGGGCTATAGCCTTACAGGATGAAGCTTGTCGTTGCTGGCTTCTGCTCATTCATCCGAGATGGGTCCGGGTGAGATACGGATATTGTGTTTGCCTTATGTCACTGTCACCCTCCCTTCCCTGAAACCAGTGGCATCAAATAAGGGGCGGACGGCTGCTCACAACCCACTGAATTGCTCACAGTGGCCGCGAAACCTCCAAAACAAACAAAAAATAAATAGAAAGACGGTGGGTGTTAAACTCTTAAACTTAAAAAAACAGGAATAGTTAAAAATAAAATGGCTGCTCCGATGGCGCAGTGGTCTAAGCTCTGGCTTCTGATCATTCGTCCAAGATGGGTCCGGGTTCAAATTCCGAGAATGTTATGTTTGTCTTGGGTAACTAGATCTCTCCCTTTCCTGGACCCAGTGGCTCTAAATTAGGGACGGCGACTACTTATAACCCATTGAGCTGCCCACGCTGGTCGTTAAACTTCCAATAAAAACTAAAATGTATGGGGTACTACCCTGATTTAAGAAATAATATGATGGGTTAATAAAGCTAGTAAAAGAAAACTGAAAAAGTTTTCTTAAGTCATTCCTAGAAATTGTTTAGAGATGGCGCTGAGAATCAAGTTCAAAAGTTTCAGGGCTTGACAAATCCAAATGCCTTCTCAAAGCAAGAATAAGTTCATGTACATGCCTGTCACGTAACACAATCTGTGAGAACCTCTTAAGATAAAGAAAGTGAGAAAATGACCGTATCAGGAGGGAAAATGGATGGACACTTTGCCTCAGGTTACTTCAAGACGTCACTCTGAAGTGTTATGAAATATTCAAACATACCAGATTGAGCCGTAGAAGGAAAAGCACGCCTATGCACAAGCGAGAAATATTCTACCTATTCTGAATTGAGGAGACACCTTATGAGCCTTGTTGGAACTGCCTTCCTAACTCTTCTCTAACAGCAGTCACATATTGCTTTGGTTGATGCACAAACTTACCAAAGAGGAATTCAATTTGAAGCAACATTTTGATTTTCAAATAGGTTTAAAGTTTCGCCGGGCGTCATTTGCGGACATAAAAATTAACTGTGAGTTCAGTACCGTAAAAACGTTTTCAGATTTTCTTCTCTATCAGAACTTACCTTTTTTGTCATGTTCTTGATTCCCATTGTTTTACATTTTAAAATGTTTCAGAACCCAGAAGATCATTTGGGATCACCGTGTTTTAAAAAGCTTACCACGCTAAGAACTGTATCCTTAAAATTCTGCCAAAAGCTTAAGCGAAAAATTTTACCAACGCTTCGGTGATTTAAAAGAAAGCTAACTGGCTTGTGGAACCATGCGTTATATTATGCGCTTTAGGGTAAAAGAAAGATTCGACTTCTGGTCATTTTTTTATCCCTGGGCAGTTACGAAAAGCTAGAGATTATCTTTTCTGGCTGGGTGCGCGATTGATTGATTTCGGACAAAGAAAGGATACAGAGGGCATCTTTTCAAAACTCAAGGAAGGGTGGAAATCCTGACAGCTGGTATATAGTGTGAGTTCTCAACCAACGGTCTTTCGTGAAGGCTGAAAAGAAAATTGGAGAGAAAGAAATACTTCTTTTCTCCCGAATCGAACTATTCCCCTCCTTTATATTCATTCCGGTTTTCTCCTCAAAATGCCATATTTTCTTGTCAGGATATTCGTCATTTTTTGATTGGTTCCTTCTGAATGGTAGGGCGCTTCTTTTTTACCATGAGACTGAAATGAAGGTAATCGATCTCTCTTGGTTTCTGAGTGTACATAATGCTAAAATGAGAATGCAAAAAAGACCTTCATAATAGATGAAGTGCACAATACCTTACAAGAAATAGTCATGATACTCTGGCCAAGAAATTCTGAAATATTCCCACTATCCAAAAACTGCAAGAAACATTTCTTAGATTCCTGTGCGACAGAAAAATCAGAGGCCAGTTATTCAACTTTAGGACGTAAAAGTATTTCATTAAAGAAACGGTGAAATGTTCAGAATTTTAATATAGTAGATTTTTCCGAATTTGTCAATAACAATTTTTCTGTGGGCACTGTTCTAATATTATAGCTTTTGGTATAATACGTACGAAACACATGTAATTTAAAGAAATGGGATTTAAATTCTTACCAGTATTTGATGCCGCATAATGGAAAATATCTGCTCACGTTGAATTGCAGGAAAACAACCTAATGTTGACTATGTCTCAGGATTCATGGAGAAAGAACCTGTTTCGGCCATACAGCGCCAACAGCAAGAACAATTAATAAAGCTGAAAATAGTTATCTGAAGATGTTACTAGAAATTGAACTGGAAAGACATCCTCTCCTTACGGAAGAGCGGTAAAATCGCTGGCTTACATCAAAATAAAGCTATTGAATCCAGAAGAAATATTTTATATCCATTTATTGCTTGAGGCCAAAAATGAGATGAAAATTATACGTCTTTGAACTACATATCTCATAATCATTCATGATAAATTAATAAATAAATACTACTGGAGGGGTGAAAATGATAGATTTTTGCTTACATATGGAGTGATTATTTTTAACTAACAAAAAAAAGGGGGGGGGAGACTTTAACCTGACGCTTTGTGTGAAACCCAAAACAGATTAGAAATTTTTAGATGCCTGACAGGTGCATCTAATGAATGAAAAACCAGTGAACGTTCTTGATTAAAACCGAAAAATCGGCCAGATTTTGTTAAAAAAATTTAATGCTAAGTTGGAGGAGAGGAAACTAATTACGCGAATTATAAACGTTCTCTCCTTTGGTATAGCCCTGGAAGGCAGTTGATTTAATAGTTTTTCTTTAAGACTAAATTTATTAAGGAGTGCCGGGAGAAAGACGAATTTTACTGACAGCATCTAGGGACTGGTCGAAATTATGTCCTCTTGTACAACTTGTAAAACTGCTGAGAAAGTTTTTCCTTGGTATGAGTGAGCAGTCTTTCACCTTATTTTTATTTCGACAGAATGTTTTGTGGATATAAGTTGACTTTTAGATTTTCATATATTTTAAAATTGAATATATATTTTCATCTCTGAATTCTGTTTGAGTGTGATAAACGCAAGCGAATTTAGGTGCCCTACTTCTGAAATGTGTATTGCTTGCCGTCGTAATTCAGAGACCAAGTAAGCACACGGGCGTGACAAATTATATATTTCTTTTAAAAACACTGGGACAAAAAAACATTTATTTGCATTCATCACTAAAGTCCTAACTTTGAAAATTAGTAAGGATGACAGATATTTTGCGATTGAAAGATACGTGTACAACTTCTAACAATATGTTGTCGCCCAGCACTACCAGAAGTTCTGCAACACGGCTAACCAAGGCACATGTTGAGAAGGCAATTAACATTAGCAGTGTGCAAGGTAGGATATCAACATCAGCAGTGTGTGTGGATGACAAATTCTGGAAGGAGAGAAATAGGAATAGGCATATACCAAAATCCTCTTTAGTACAACACCTGCAAGTTTTCCAACATGGCTACCCACAGTATATGTTGCGCAGATAATCGACATCAGCAGCTAGAAGGGTAAGGACGAAACTTGATATGTGATAAACAAGCATCGAATAGAAACATCAGAGTCGTGGGCGGTCAGCTGTGAATGCAAATAGTAATAGCCAACGGATAACTTTATTCCCGTAGACAGACACAAAAGCGTCAGCTTCATCACTGATCACTTACGTGACGCCATCAAAACAATCAGACTTAGTGCACTAGAAAATATCTGCCAAACAGTTTTCGTGTCAGGAAAATTTTGACTTCAAAATCAAGAGAATAGAAGAATACTGTGTACTATTGGAAATATTTGAAAACCGGAATACAAATTTTTCAAATAATGTAAAATGACATGTGTCGTGGGTACATTTGTACTGTCTAGAGGATAGAGATTTGTCGATGCAATGACAGAATAACACCTCATCCATTCTAAGAAACAAAAAAAATTAATGGATAGATTAGAAGGTTACGGTCTACTTTCTGGGGGGACTAAGCTGTCCTCACGGATTCCCTGGTGCAGGATGGAACATAGAAAAACTCCCTCTAAAATGTAAGATTATTAGGAAAAGTTGTTAAACTGAAAAGCGCCAAACTATCTGAAATTCATCCAGACACGCCGTTGCAACACGTGCCTACAAGTATTTTCCTACAAATCAAGAAAATAAAAAAAGAAATACCAGTTTATATAATAGGATTCCGTTCTTTGATTCAGCGATGGAGAAAATGTTTCGCTTGACTGAAATGACTTTGAAGTAAAGTTAAGAGAAGTGCAACAATTGGTGTACATAAATGGGTATCTGGAGCTCCCTTTTATTACATAAAAGATGTCATAACCTAACATGATTTCCTTTAGATACTCCAAAATCGATTTTTTTCAATGCACAGCGCGATATACCATAGTGTACTTTACGATCAGTTAATTGCCAGTGCGCAGCTGGATTATGTTGCTAAGTTATTAATATGAATCCCGCTGGTGACGGAAGAAGGAATATTCGTCTCAGTGTTATTCACATCGAAAAATTACGCAATTTCATGCTGTACAACAGCATTTTTCCTAGTAATTCAATTCTAGGCCATTGTTGCCAGTTATTTCTTGTCATGCACACACACACTGCCCTTTAATAACTGATTGGATCTGTTTAGAATTCATATCTACTTCATCTGCCCAGCAAAAACACAAGTGTTGGGAAACTGCTGGCCACCAGCTGGCAGTGATGGATCACTGCTGGCAGAAATATGCCGCTCACGGCCCGATAACGGTCCGTTGGTGGAAGCGCCATCAGTTGGCGAGCCATTGATGGCACTGTAGCATTGCCGTGAATTGCGGGCCTCCAAGCAAATGCCACTAGGGACCCGTAGCTGGCAACCGATGCAACCATAACACCAGATGGAAGCAACGGGACTGCGCACGCGCAGAAACAACACGTGCTGTGTCTCTCATGGTACCAGTTAGTTGAAGACGACGCTATCGCCATCGTGTTATTTTAGTGGATGTTAAGAAAAAAAAAGCCATGTGTAGAGAAGCGAATTAATTTCCTGATGAAATGCCACGTCGACGAAGATATCAGATTAAGCCACGAAATGCTAGATTACAGCCGTGAAATACACCCACTCCATTCCCATGAATAACATGAAATAATTTGTAAAATAAAAAATAAAAAACCGTTTAAAAAATCATCCTTGCTATTTACAGAAAGCCTCATCATATATAGCCTAGGACATTTATGCTGTAATGACTCCACACCTCTATATATATACCATAAGCTTGGAAACGCCTATTGAATAAAACTAAAAACGACGAGGCAAATAACTCACCACCAAATGTATAAAATCAACGAACAAAAATAGTGACTTTGGTCAGCAACAAATGCGCAGAACATAGTTTCCTCCACACTTTACGCTTTAACGTCACAGTGTTTTAATTCTAATGCTTGTATACATGAGCTTCGAACTTCGTTCTACAGTGTACTAACACTACTGATGGACCAATAGTGGGTCTAAAAGTACTCATGTTTTTTAAGGCATTTTTAACCTGTATATATATTAAATGCTTTTAATTCGTGATACAATTTTAATTTGTGTTAATCGTGCTCAGACGGCGGAATAATTCTATGTATAATTTGTAACCGCTTGGAACGACAGTCCGGGAAAAACATTAAAAAAACGTTTGTTGGAAAAAAAATTTACGCTTACACAACTTATCAATTATTTGAAAGAAAAAAAGCAACGCTATGTGGATATAATGTACTCATCCATGGGTTGAATACACAAGACTGGAGGAATTCGCAGCTAAAAATAACGAGAAGTAAAATAAAATATATTTCCTCTTTAAAACAAATGTAGTTTCGAACAACGGAAAGGAAAGTTACAACTTTAAGAATGCTACAGAATTTGACCTGAACGGGTAATTACATTAATTCAACAATCGCCTTTAATGACGACAAGGACAGCACAAAACTTTGAAAAGCGCCTTTAAGTTGGTACTCTCCTTGAAAATTAGTGAAGTTCAATTAAGGTAAAAGAAAAGCCACAATCAGTACGTTGAAAAAATAAATTTATGAATTATATGAAACTGACATTTATGAAAAATACCTCGCAATATTGTAAAATTAAAAAAGGAACCATTCCATTACACATTCCGCAGGAAAGAGACTCAGCTTCAAACACACTCTCGTGTGTGGTAAATCAGTTCCGTCGGTAGAGAGCTCGCCTCATACAACCCTGCTTCGTTTTCACCCAGATCCAAACGGGAGTTTTTTCGGTCTGTTGAGAAAATTTCCACAGTGCAGTACCATAATTCAGAAATTTCGTAAGGGGAAAAAAATGTAGCTTTGGGAAACTGCGGTTATCCTTATATATATTTTTTTTTTATAGCTGTTACTGGAAAATTGGCGGACAAAATTCGGCAAGCCATGAGTTACGTCACGTGATTACCGGCTGCCACTGTCGGGAAACTAGTTAACCACATTAGGCTACCCATCATTTATGGCACGTGCTTTCAGGACCGCTGAACGGCCACTTGTGGTAGCTACTGCCTGCGATGGATAACTGATGGCCCTGTTGGGGCATATGGCAACTGATTGGGGGTGCTAACTGTTGGCCAGCTGTTGGGTTGAACTGATGGCCCTTCTGTTGACCGCTCGGATATTTTATTGACGGTTCGGAAGCGGCAACATGGTGCTGGGCCAGCAAGACTATTTTTGCTGGGTGGTTTCTAATCTGATTCTGTGCGGCATTTATATCTTTCAATTTTACAATTTATTCCTCTTGTTGTACAGAATTCATGCAAGCTGTTATGATGCGAAACTGCTTTTTCTTACCAAGATTTGGAAAGGCTGTTCAAAATTCTAGTCTTCCAGAACATAAGTTATGAATTCTGGATATTTTTAAAAATGTTTTCTTGAACTTCAGTTTTTGAAGTCGTAATGTTTTGACGTTGGTCGAAAGTATATTTTTCAGAATTTTTATCATTGTTATAAGTATTGTTAAGAAATACTGCTGTAGAATGTTCAACTTCTTATCGGATTAAACCATAAATTTCTGTCATTCTGTAATCCCCTGCAATCCGATTAAAGTGGAGAAAAGAGCAGCTTATTTATGTTCTTTATTCTCTATTCATTTGCTCAAAGCTTTCCACTTTCTTGAAAGAGAAGATATCACAACAAAAATATCCACAGAGACCCTACTTTGTGTTGGGAATTAAAGAAAACAAATTCGCAGATAAACGCAGCTGAAGCGACAAAGATGGTTAGGGGGCCTTTTCTCTCTCGAAATGAAAATGCTCCTTTCTCCTAGGATTCAACATAAGTTACTCATCAAACCAGATTATTTTGAGCGTAAATTATTAAATGGTACCCAACTAAATGACTTATGGTTTCTGTTTTGAAATGATCATTTACGAACTTGGATTATGTCATCGGAAAGGACACCAGCATTCGATATTTTTATAAAATTTGGAGGCAAATAGAAGGGCATCATATGAAACCTCCCGGGAAGATTTCCAGTATGTTTCTCCCTACATGTTAAGTAAAGGATCAATGCTAGAAAGCAGAAGCCATTACACAGCATAGTTTTATTAGCACTGAAGACAAAACGGTTGTGGAACCTTCAGGCATCAAATGTAGATATCCTGCACAATTGGCCATCCAAGCCAGATTCTTTCTGACAAGACGTTCTGAAAATTAGAGGACGGCAAACACTAAGTGAATGTTTCTATTTATTCCGAGTTTGTGAGGAGCGTCACCTCAGCTAGGTCTCCTGCTCACCAACCTACGAAGTCTCAGATATTTGTTCCGCGCCAGCGCCGAAGTTTCCAGGCACCAGGAAAACGAGAGCCCCAGAAAGAATTTAATGAAACATTTTCATGGCAACAAACTGCACAATATCACTCAGATCTTAAGCTTTCATGCTAGTAATAATAATGCAAGATTTCAAAAGGACAATGATTTCAATACTGCAACAAATAATAATCCAAGATGCCAAAACAATACCTATGGACCCCAAAACAACGGGGAATTAAAACTTACGAAGACAATGAAGTGAAAGGTCATCCCACTACATTCTTTCTACTTTAAGACACTTTTGATGACTGTGAAAGCTCCTGATATTCCAAATTTGTGTCTAACCAACGGAATACAATAATAGTTCTTGAAAAAGTTCAAAGAGGCTTGAATATTTCAGCAAGTGACATGCACTGGCGAGACTCGTTTTCACACTTGTCAATTGAATGTGCATCACAGAATCCATGCAGCACTACTAACAATACATTTCAAGTTCTGGTGCAATAACGCGGTGAGTAAAATTTACCAAATCTTAATTGACACATACATTTTTGTCTTGACGTCATGTGCTTTTTTTTTAGTATTCCTGTCAAGTATGAAGGGTTAATTTTCAGTGGCATTAAATTACGAGGAAAACTTAATTATTATGCCAGAGCCAGTAGCTTTATCATTGGCAGAACGTGTTGATTTCATATTCATAGTAACCGAAATTTTTATGACCATAAAGACAGACTTGCGTTGCTGTAACATAGGCGCCCTGGCCGTTTTTCTACTAAACGTGGTTACACTCAGCTAGTTCATCATGCCAGTGATAGGCGAGATACTGCACCTGTAACTCTAAGCCTTATTCATCACGTTAAATGGCAGAAGTGACAATAATTTGCCAGCAAGGAACTATTCAAGAAAACACTAGTGTGTGGGCTGCTGCAACATTCCTACCGCCCAATAAGGGCAGGGTCTTAGATTTACGATTGATTATCTCGAGTTAAACCTAGTGATTGAACCTATTAACTATCCTCTACGTGTCACTAATAATGTTTTACAGGGTTTGTTGTCCACTAAATGGCTATCCAGTGAGGATTTAACTTTAGGATGCCACCAAGTCACTGTACACCCGGATTGCATCGGTAAGATACCTTTCGGTTCTCACTCGTTTTTAAGAATGCCATGCGGTCTTGCTTTTGTTTCAGCAATGCTCTAGTGCTTAATGGACACCATTTTACTTCCATTAGGGCCTCATTTCCATGTGTACGTTGATGATAATGCTCTCACCATTAAGATATTTGAAGGAAGTCTTGAGGTCCTCGAACAACTGTTCGAATTACTGCATAATGATAATTTTACTTTAAACTCAAGTAAATGTAATCTTGGGCGTGAGAAACTTGTTTATCCTGGATTAATGATTATCACACAATAGTTATTCACTGACGATACTAAAGTGCGGATAATATCAGAGTTTTCCTTCCCAAAAAGTAGTAAAGGGCTGTTTCGATTTCTTGGAATGACAAACAGGCATCGACAATTGATTTCTAATTAAGCAGCATTGTGTGACCCTTTATACGTTTCTAATTAAGCAGCAGATTTATAATTAATCAGCATTGTGTTAGCCCTTATACGCTTCTATTAAGCAGCATTGTATGAGCCCTTATACGTTTCTAAACGCATCAGATTTCTAATTAAGCAGCATTGTGTGAGCCCTGATACGTTTCTAAAAGCAGCAGATTTCTAATTAAGCAGCATTGTATGAGACCTTATATCTTTAGAAGCGAAACTATAAAAGATTTATTTCGTCTGCAGCAGCAGCCAACTTCGCATTTCTACAGCTGAATCAGTCTCTAGTTTTTCGTTCCATTCCAACGTTTCCTGACATTTTAAGCCATTTTAATTTTATACAGATGCTTCCGATGTAGGTTTTGGTGCTGTCCTAGCATAGAATAGTAGTCTCTAGAAATTTTTTCAGACTGAATGTAACTACTAAAAATAACAACTATGCACGCAACGTAAGTGCCTAACTATTATTTTCGTCTTATACGAGTTTCGTTGCTTTTGAAATGAATTTGCAAGCGGACATTATAAAAGAACGTGCGGCCTTACAACATTTGAACGCGGCTAAGAATATGTGAACTTGTTTTTAAAGTGGGTGCTGAAATTACAAAAGTGAAATATTTTAATCTCCTGCCAAATTCGGAAGTTTAATCAACTCCCTGTTGCATTGTCTAAACTCTCACGTGAAATGGAAAACAACATGGCATATGTGGATAAATCACCACAATCGTTGTTTTTAATATTTGAAGTTACTTCAAGACAACCAATATTTCAAGCTTCACCGGCAGGCCCAGAATTTTAGGCTACTTATAAATAATTATTACCATAACTGATGAAGATGAAGAATTATTATATACAGTATATATATTTATACACAGTCGAGTCACATTATTGTGACCACCTCCTGCTTTTGACGTCAACAGCGCGTAGCCAATGAAAGAAGGCACGTATCGTGAGCTAGCTTGGAGGGTACATAAGATGCGCTGTAGACATTCTGAAAACATATCCCTCGTTTCTGTCATGGATAAAAGGAACAATTTATCAGATTTGCAAAAAGGGATGATTTTAGGCTTTCGGACCAACGGTGGTCGTATTTCTGAAACAGCGCAGTCTGTAAACTGTTCGCGTGCTGCTGTGATTAAAGTGTATCGCGATTAGAGAAATGGCACCATTGCGAATAAGCGAGTGGAAACTGCGGAGCACCACGTGCCGTTGATGTGAGAGGTGAACGTCGGCTGCGAAGGTGCGTGAGGGCCGATCGACATGTTACAGTAGAGAAGCTCACTGGCCTAATGAACCGGGGGCTACCGGAAGTGTGTTTAAAATGACAGTTCAGCGAACCCTGCAGCATATGAAGCTCCGGTGAAAACGGATGGTCATTGCACCTATGCTAACGAAGGTGCGTCGGTAGAAATGGCTTCCATTTGCACGGCAATATCGGATTTGGACCTCCGCCGATTGGCAAAGGATTGCCTTTTCCGATGAGTCACGTTTTCCGCTTCATCAAACAGATACTCTGCTTTAGAAGGACTAACATCGGAAGAAGTGGATATTTATGAAGTTAACAGAAAAGTAACCAAAGCTCTCATGGAAACAGCAACAAAGTTAGACGGGTCTAAGAACAAGTTGCATGTGAACAAATTATCAGGAAAAACCAAAATGTTGATGCAAAAACGAAGAGAGATGAGGACAACTAAAGAAGATGTGACTTCCAAAGTAGAATATATAGAGCTATGCAAGGCAGTACGAAAAGGTATCACTGAAGAAGTAAAGAAATTCAACTGTGAACTAGTGAGGAAAGCAATTGAAAACAACTAAAGCCTAAAGATAGCAAAGGGACATCTCAGTAAGGGAGGAAAACAAATTATGGTACTGAGAAAAGAAGACGGTTCTGTCACAAGAAATAGAGGCAAAATTTTGACAAGAGTGAAAGATTTCTACTCGACATTATATGAAAAGGATGATATATATACTCCAGACATCATGAAAGGTAGTACCAGAGTTCTTCCAGTCCTCCCAGCAGAAGTTGCACATGCAATCAAGAACATGAAGCGAGGAAAAGCTCCAGGAGAAAATGGAATTACTGTAGACATCATACAAGAAGCAAGTGGAGAAACTGAAACAGTACTCGCTCAAGTTTTCACTCGATGCCTTAATGAAGGGAAGATTACTGAGGACTGGAACAACGCTACAATGACCCTGCTACATAAAAAAGGTGACATTGAGAATCTCAGCAACTACAGACCTATCAGCTTCCGATAAGTGGTTTATAAAATCTTCACTAAAGATCTTTCACACCGCTTGAAGGTAACACTGGACATGGCTCAACCTAGAGAACAAGCTGGATTCAGGAGTGGCTACCTCACTATAGATCACATCCACGTACTGAGACAACTAATTGAAAGAGCGAGGGAATATGAACTTCCATTGTGCATGGCCTTTACCGATTATGAAAAGCCCTTTGATTCGGTGAAATCATCAGCAGTTACAATGGCTTTGAAATCCTGCATACATTAATATTATTAATAACATCGATGAAAATTTGGCTGTTTGAAAATACAAAACGCATAAAAATTGGAAAGGGAGTGAGGCAAGGTGACACCACATCTCCCAAGCTCTTTGATGCCACATAGGAGAATGTCTTTCAAACACTGAACTAGGAAAACAAAAGGACAAAGATTAATGGAGATTATCTAACTCATCTTCGTTTTGCTGATGACTTAGTCATTTTTGCAACTACACTATCATAGCTGCAGAGTATGATCCAGGAACTTGCTGACAAGAGTAATGAAGTGGGATTAAAAAAGAACTTTCAGAAGACAAAAGTGATGTACAATGCTTTTACACGAAACGAAGATTTAGCGATTGATGGGGAAAAGGTGGAGATAACTAATACCTACATTTATCTTGGACAGCAGATATCAAGTGAGGGTTATATTGATGAAGAAATTTCTCGGCGTATAAAACTTACTTGGAGAACGTTTGGAAGAAACAGCATAATTTTCAAGAGCAATATGCCATTATGTCTTAAAAGAAAAGTGTTTGATCAATGCATTCTTCCAGTGCTTACGTATGGTGCAGAGACTTGGACCTTAAGTAAAAGCAGCATACAAAGGCTGCAGACAGCTCAATGAAGCATGGAGAGGTGCATGCTTGGTGTAACAAGGAGAAATAAGAAGAGGAACTCGTTGATCAGAAAAATGACAAGAGTGGAAGACATCATGATCAGAGTAAATCCCTGAAATGGCAATGGGCTGGACATATTGTCAGAAGGACGTACCATCTATGGAAAGCTGAAATTTTACACTGGATTCCGAGGGACAGGAAAAGACCCAGAAGAAGACCACATGGGAATGGGTGGATGAATATTCGAAAGTATGCGGGAGTAACATGGAGGAGACTGGCACAAGACAGACCGTTGTGGAAGAGGCTTGGAGAGATATTCGTCCAGCAGTGGATTGATAATGGTTGACACTAATGATGATGATGATGGTGCATACACATATATATATATATATATAGGATGTAAGGTCAGGTGATGTGTAACATCCCAGCCTCTCCTTGACAAATGTCAACCCCGCCTTCTCGTGGTGCACCGTGTTCCCACTAAAGGGGCTCTAACGACCGCCATTTGCGGTATAACTATACCATCGGAATTACAGGAAAGCGTGGTGAGTCACTCACCAACCGCTTCGCCAGCGTGGTGAGTTATGGCCAAACCCCTCCAAAATGACTCCACAACTTAAATCTTGGCCCTCAGTCTCCGGCCGCTGGAATGTACCTATCCAAGGCAGCGGCCAGTGCGACATGAAGGCAGAGGGTGCTAAGAATCCCCGGAAGACAGGACTAGGCTGCCATCTGATGCTGACCTTGGCTACGTATAATGGACGCTCCCTATCTTCTAATTCAAGGCTTCTTGAATTGGAAGAGGAACAACAAAGGATCAAGTGGGACATCGTCGTGCTAAGTGAGGTAAGGAGAAAAGGAGAAGAACTCATTGAACTGAAAAGTGGACATCTCTTCTACTATCGGGGGACAGATACTGGCAAAACTAGAAACTGAGAGATAAAGTTGTAGAAGTTGACAGTTCCTCTGACAGAGCTGCAAGACTCGTTATCCAACTCTCAAAAAGATACCAGGCTCAGATTACTCAAACTTATGCACCCACCACGAGTCATCCTGAAGAAGAAATTGAAGAATTTTATGAGGAAATTCGTTATCTAAATAATAAAGGTAAGCAGCACTTGAAGATAATTATGGGAGATTTTAAAGCAAAAATAGGGCAACGGCAACAGAATGAAACTTCAGTAGGTAAATTCGGTCACGGCAACAGAAACCAGCGTGGAAATACTCTCGTTGAGTTTGTAGAGGCAGAAGGGTTTTTTATCTTGAACTCCTTTTTCAAGAAAAAGCCACACAGGAAATGGACATGGAGACATCCAAATGGGATGACAAGTGAAATTGATTTTATTATGTGTAACAAAAAATTCGTCATAGAAGACTGCAGTGTGCTGAACAAGTACAACACAGGTAGTGACCATAGATTGGTGAGATGTAAGATGGACCTCAATACTAAACTCGAACGTGGCAAGCTCATAAGACAAACAAAATGTATTGACATAACCAACCTTAAAAAACACCATAACACCTTCAAGTTGGAACTGAAGAACAGATTCTCTGCTTTAGAAGGCCTAACATCGGAAAAAGTCGATATTTCTGAAGTTAACAGAAAAGTAAGCAAAGCTCTTTTGGAAACAGCAACAAAATTAGACGGTTCTAAGAACAAGTAGCATGTGAACAAATTATCAGGAAAAACCAAAATGTTGATGCAAAAAGGAAGAGAGATGAAAACAACTAAAGAAGATGCGACTTCCAAAGTGGAATATATAGAGCTATGCAAGACAGTACAAAAACGTATCACTGAAGACGTAAGGAAATTCAACTGTGAACTAGTGAGGAAAGCAATTGAAAACAACCAAAGCCTGAAGAGAGCAAAGGGACATCTCAGTAAGGGAAGAAAACAGATCATGGCTCTGAGAAAAGAAGATGGTTCTGTAACAAGAAATAGAGGTGAAATCTTGACAAGAGTGAAAGATTTCTACTCCAAATTATATGAAAGAGATGATACATGTACTCCAGACATCATGAAAGGTACCAGTACCAGAGTTCTTCCAGTCCTCCCAGCAGAGGTTGCACATGCAATCAAGAACATGAAGCGGGTAAAAGCTCCAGGAGAAGATGAAATTACTGTAGACACCTTAAAAGCAGCAAGTGGAGATATCGAAAAAGTACTCTCCCAAATTTTCACTCGATGCCTTAATGAAAGGAAGATTCCTGAGGATTGGAACAACGCTACAATGATCCTGCTACATAAAAAAAGTGACATTGAGGATCTCAGGAACTACAGACCTATCAGCCTCCTATCAGTGGTTTATAAAATCTTCTCTAAAGTTCTTTCACATCCCTTGAAGGTAACACTGGACATTTCTCAACCGAGAGAACAAGCTGGATTCAGGAGTGGCTACAGCACAATAGATCATACCCATGTACTGAGAGAACTAATTGAAACAGCGAGGGAATATGAACTTCCATTGTGTATGGCTTTTATCGATTATGAAAAAGCCTTTGATTTGGTGAAACCATCAGCAGTTGCAATGGCTCTGAAATCCTGCGGTATTGAAGATGCATACATTAATATTATTAAAAACATCTATGAAAATGCAAGTGCAAAGATTCGGCTGTTTGAAAATACAACACACATAAAAATTGGAAACGGAGTGAGACAAGGTGACACCATATCTCAGAAGCTCTTTAATGCCACATTGGAGGGTGTTTTTCAGTCGCTGAGCTGGGAAAACAAGGGGATAAAGATTAATGGAGATTATCTAACCCACCTTCGTTTTGCTGATGACGTAGTCATTTTTGCAACTACCCCATCAGAGCTGCAGAGTATGATCCAGGAACTTGCTGACAAGAGTAAAGAAGTGGGATTAAAAATAAACTTTCAGAAGACAAAAGTGATGTTCAATGCTTTTACAAGAAATGAAGATTTATCGATTGATGGAGAAAAGCTGGAGATAACAGACACGTACGTTTATCTTGGACAGCAGATATCAAGTGAGGGTCACATTGATGAAGAAATTAATCGGCGTACAAAACTTGCCTGGAGAGCTTTTGGAAGAAAGAGCATAATTTTCAAGAGCAATATGCCGTTATGTCTTAAAAGAAAAGTGTTTGATCAATGCATCCTTCCAGTGCTTACGTATGGTGCAGAGACGTGGACCTTAACTAAAAGAGACATACAAAGGCTGCAGACAACTCAAAGGAGCATGGAGAGGTGCATACTTGGTGTAACCAGGAGAGATAAGAAGAGGAACTCGTGGATCCGAAAAATGACAAGAGTGGAAGACATCATGATCAGAGTTAAATCCCTGAAATGGCAATGGGCTGGACATACTGCCAGAAGGACAGATCATCGATGGACAGCCGAAATTTTAGATTGGATTCCAAGGGACAGGAAAAGACCCAGAAGAAGACCACATGGGAGATGGGTGGATGAAATTCGAAAGTATGCAGGGGTGACATGGAGGAGACTGGCACAAGACAGACCGTTGTGGAGGAAACTTGGGGAGACCTTTGTCCAGCAGTGGATTGATAATGGTTGACAATGATGATGATGATGATGATATATATATATATATATATATATATATATATATATATATATATATATATATATGCGATACTTGTCAAAGATATACTTATATTAATAACTGGCCCGTCTCCTTGTATCTTGCTCTACTAATTACGTCCTTGAAACATTCTATATCTATCTGCTTGGACCTGACCTTAACTTCACTACACATTTTCGACTGGGAGTCGTCAGAATCGTTATATAACAGACACCACTCTAAGTGGGTAAAAGTGCTTTCCTCGTGTAGGTCAGCCACTGCTGAAATTATTTGTACATTATTAGTAGATAATTATTTAGTACATGTAGGATCCCTACTAACCTAATCTCCAATAAGAGTGTACAAATTTTTAGCGATACGTTTCAGGGGATGTGCGAGAAACTGGCTATACTAAGAATAAATTGATAGACCTTTATCATATTCAGTCAAATCCAGCTGCAGAGGAAACCAAAATCTGGTAATAAGGATTGCGTCTCATTTTTAGGGCAACCATAAATTTGGGGATCAGCATTAAATCTTCTTCTCTTAGCACTTCACTCGTTTTTCTATGAGAGCACAAATATGACTCCGGCTGAACTATTTCTTGGTAGAAAAATCAGAATACTATTAATATTTGCAGATCTCCTAGGCTGGCTTTATCGATGAACGAAATAGAATACCAACACCTAACAGAGTTAAGAAACAAGCGGGTAACGCTCCATAATCATCAGCTAAATATTACAATTCCTGACTTCGGGAGTCAGACTTAGAACTGGGAGAGATTGTATTGTTAGCAATACTTCTTCAGTCATCAGTCTCCCATACTCTTGTTCAAACGTTTGCGCTCTTATTTGTGGGTTCTTTTGAAGTGCTAATCTCCGTGAAAATATTAATAAGTGTGATGTTTTTACCTAGGTTTGCCACTTTACAGCAGCCCGTATCACTGCCATTGTCTGCTGCGACTTCTGATGCACCGAAATTTCTTTCTTAGTCATTATTTTCACTCTCCGTATGTCTCGGATCTCTTTTCGGAGTTGTTCCAGGTCCAGCTAAGCCTTCTAGACGTTCTGTAAATAGTGTATCCTCATCACTGTCAAGTGTTTCTGCAGCACCGTATCATCGAGCCCCAAGAGAGCACTTCTAATCAATAGATCGTTGAAAAGACCTGCGTCTGATACCTCGAGTCTTCACTCTACTAGGTGCACCTCCATTTCTTCAAACTTCCTTTGAGCCTATGCCTTCTTCAATCTGCCTTCCGTTTCCTGCGTACCTAGGAAACGGAAATGCTTCCATAGCCAGTGAATATCATCCAGCTTCAGTAATCCTGCAAAGCAGCAGAGGGTACCGTTAAAGTGCATAACTTTGCGTGTTTCCACTTGATCGCCGATGTCTGCTCCTCCTCCTCCTCAACGGTTTTAAGAGACTTCATACCCCAGTGCCATTGTTATCGGCGATATGTGCTCTTCTTTAATGGCTAATGAGATCTCCTTCATCACTTCATTTCTAAGTCAACAACTCAGGAAATGTTCCCCCTGCGAACAACTATAGGTCTTCTTAAGATAAATAGTTATGTGGTTTTACTTTTGATTTCTTTGCGGTCACATAGAATACTACTAATTGTACTAGTTTTTAATTTCATATATAGGAGCATATGACTTTTTATTGGTGCCAATGAAATATCTCTTTAATTTATTTTTCCCTTTTCATCATTTCTTCTCTTCCTTTTTTTCAATTCTTCAAGAATTTTTGAGTTTCCAACAAAGACTTAATCCTTTACTGTACGCTCCATTTTTTTCGTGAAAAAGAAGCTTGTAAAATAAAATAAAGTAATGCAATTTCGATCTGACCTTCTAGATATCACAAGTTACATAAAATTTCTTGAATCATCTCCGCATTATGAAAATGTTTGTTCCTTTTTGAGGACGTTTTGAAATATTTAACTTAAAACGAAGAACACGAAAATGTTTATACCTCAGCTGGAAATCTTGATTTCTTGGAACCTTTATCTGTAAGGTGTCTTCCAGTTCCAGATTTTAATAACTGTACAACAAGAAAAACAAAACAAAATACGGGATGTCGTGACCGTTTTCTGCACTGAATGTCACTTCCAAACTTCCAATAATTTATTTCTTTAGCTCAGACTAGGAGCCAATCAAGTCATGTGGATTAAGATGTGAACAACAGACAGTGTTGCTGAACGTGTGTATTGTGTTAGGTGTTAGATGTGAGAATTATCAGCAATATTCAAACCAACATCGAGCTAGACAACGCTGCATTATGACCTTTAAAATGTATTTGCTGTTAATTTTTCTGTTAACATCATTATTGAATGTTTGCTACGACTAGAGTTGTTATTCTACAGATTCCATGGGTGTTATCTGCAATTTCGACTTCGTGGTGCACTATTCAATGAGTGAAGGAATGAAAATGGAACCATCGCTTTAAGTGAATTATTTGATACCATCCTAGTGTTAAATTGGAAAACTGAACGCTGAAACCCGATAAACTTGTATAGAAAGCACAAGAAGAAAAGTTTTAGTGTGGCAGTTTTGTTTTTGTATCTTTTTCTTGGCAATTGTAGGAACCCTGGCTTGAACAATTTTGTTTTGTTTTGTGGAACTCCTTAGAATTTGTGTCCGTAGTATGACATGAAAAGAAAGAAAAATTCGGATAGATTTTTTGTGTGTGAATATCAATAGTGAAAGTTTAGTTTCTTTTTCAATACCACGTCGATTAATCAAGAACAATATAATGTACCAGAAATGCGGATACAATAAATTTGCCTCTGAATGTGTCAGCGGGATAAAAGTGATTTTTCTGCAATGTGTTTCCTGAGCCATGGTTACATAGTATGCGAACTTCTCATTCAATTACATTTGTTCGATTTGCTTTCTTTCTTACGGTATATGCACATTTTTGTATGAGTACACTGTTAAAAATTTTGTGGTAGGTTGCACCAAGAAGTGGTGCTTCACAGGCTGCACCACTTTCTGAGAAACGATACACCATTGTATGGTGCAAACAAAACCCAACAACATGGTGCAACTTGGCATCACGTTATGATTCAAAGTGAACCATCTTATGGTGTAAGGTTTCATCATGTTATTGGGTTTTGTTTGCACCACACATTGGTGTATGTTTCCACGGAAAGTGGTGCAGCACCTCTTTTGGTGCAACCTACCACAAAAGTTTTAACAGCGTAGCTTGATGAAAATTAGAAAAAAAAAAAATGGAACGTAGCATAGCACAGGAGATCTACGCAGTTTTCCTACATTACCAAGATGAAACCGTGAGGCTTGATATAGGAATCACCAAGTGATCTATCAGGACCAGAATCATGGAGCATAAGTGGGGGCATAAAAGATGGACAGACCAGCCACTGTCCTTGCTAGGGAACTCTTTTTCAGTGCGGCCACGCCTAGTTGGAAAGATTTAGTATGCAAAGCCAGATATACCACTGAAACTGTAGCTACTGTTAGAGATACTAAGAAATCTGATGAGATCAATAGTTTGTAATGAAATTTTTTTTTTGCGACCTAATCTGTACGGCGCTGACAGATTAATATCTCGTTGTTGCACAAACGCGCTCTAATCACGTGGATCTGACTGAAAGCGGCGACACCTGTCTTAAATTCAAACGGTAATTTTCAAAAAGTGAATAAGTAAATTACTTTCAGTTCAATTGTGCTACAATATTTAATGTGTAGGTAAGCATGCAGTCTTGAAGCAGCTGTCCTGTCGAAGCTCAAAAGCTCGGAATCACATTATGTATATATATCCCTACACCAATAAGGAAAATGGATTGCAGCTACTAGTTTCTTACAGATTTCAGCTAATTTCTAGATGGTTGCGGAATAAAGATCCATATGACTAAAGCCTACAATTTTAAATCGTTTGTCAAGGACTTTGAAAAAAACATACTGTAAGAGAAAACAAAGGCAAACGAACCTTAAAATATTACTCTTTTCGAGATGTTTTTCAGTTAGGTGTGTCTGCAAAATACAGTGTTTTATGTGTCTGTAAAGTACAGTTCCTCCTTCCCGTGGAAAGATATACTAAGTCTAATTTCGGTCTGTTCAGTAGCTTGTTTATGATATGCACGGTAATAAATAGCTCTTGAGTTGCCCAGTTTTGTCTTTTTTATTGGGATGAATAGGTACGTAAATTGTATAGACACAGAAAATAATTTATAACACTAAACTGAGAAATGAAACAGCAAAATGGCAGGTAAACACAACTTTCTTTTTTCCGAATTTATGCAAAAGCAGGGGATGCACTGCACTGACTAAAAATCGTACTTTTTCAAATTTTTAAATCATCTGCTTCTAAACGACAACCAAAAATGTTTACTTGGAATATCCCTTGAAATAATAAATTTGAAAGTGACTGCAGAGCATTTTTCAAGAAAAAAATATGGATTTTTTGAGACAGGAGAGATTTAGTCTTAGAGAATGAAAAACAAATCCACTGAAAGAAGTGTTTTTCTAGTGGAATGTAACTACTTACTTCGATTTACCCCTTCGTAAAAAACAAATATCGAATTTTCGACATAACATGGAGGAGAAGACCTTCTCCTTGGTAGGAACACGTTACATTGTGAGAGATTCGTGTTTTCAGTGACGTTCCCTGACTCCTGGGTGTGTTTCTCACAAATAAACGTAAATGAAACAAACAACCATCCCCAGGGTGTGATGTCATACAATGAAAGGAGCTGGTCATTGGGATCACGAAACGTGCGCTGCTACTTCTTAGCATAAATGGGACGTCTGGTGTATGTTTAAAACAAATACACCGTATAAACAATGCTGAGTAGGCATTAATATGTTTTGCTTAAAAACTGAGAATTTCTTTAAGGCGTAGCATTTAGAGGAATACTGTACTGAACAAAACAGCTTCCCATGTTCTAGAAACCCCAACATTTACAAGGTGCAAAATTTTTTTGTTACCAAAAGTACAACAAAATCCGTTTCATAATTATATTTGCTGGATAAAATTTACATAGCATGGATTCTACTAATAATAGAAACAATTACTACGAGAAAAATCATACTTTCATATGTTTAATATGAGCATCGAAGGCTGTAATAAGTCACCCATCCCTGGAAGGTACAGAGCGACCTCTGTAAGAAAAACACACCACTCATGCTCCATCAGAGACTAAAGCCTGGAGCTAATAGGGATGATCAGCCTACATCCCTGGCCTCTAACTCCTCGTCTTCCGAGCCCGCGCAGAACATTTGCATTAATCGTCTGCCACAAGTAGGCTTCTCCATTTTCAGGATCATGAAATGAACTGCGGCTGGAGGCTTCTTGTCACGATACCTTGTCAACGGCACAAAAAAGTGTCGTTTGAGGAGATTTCAAGGAAGCAACCGGAAATCGTAGTCGTGTGGGTATACTGATCTGTCTTTTGAAGACTAAATTTTAGACCGAAATGACTGTACGATCTCATAAATTTCGGCACAAAAGCAGAATAAATGCGTGTGCAAAACGATATCTTTGCAATCATGTTGTATAAAGAAACGCAATTAAATAAAGAAATTTCAAATACAATTCTTGGTGTAAAAGACAATCCTGAGTAGAACGGAATCAGGAGAGTATTTTCATTGTGGTAATCTCTAAAAGACTGTAGATTATTTTAAAGATTTAACGACCACCGTGAGCAACTCGATGCTCACGGTGGTCGTTAAATCTTAAAAATACGCAGTCGTCTGTTCTTAATTTGTAATCATTGGTTCTAGGGAGGGTACAGGGCCAATGCCGTCATACAAACAAAACATCCATGCCTCAGCAGGATGCGAACCCGTACCCATCTCGAACGAATGGTGAAACGCCCAGCGTTTAGACCACTGCTCCACAGGGTCGGCAAAGACTGCAGATATAAAAAATATTGTGAGCAAGACACTTACATGAGTACAAATTTAAAACTATACTGGAAATTATGTGCTGAAAAGAGAACACTTAACGTAATGTATTCAAAAATTACTAAGACTTATCAAGAAGTAAGGGATTACATAGTTTAAAATCTAATACCTAAAGTTTATCCGCACAGTACCAGTCTGAAATCTAGGTACGGATGGTACAATTAAGTTGGAAATCAACCATGTTTGTGAACCTCCTATTTCCACAAATGTGGTATGGAAAAATAGTGTAATTATTTACCTCATAGGGTCTGTAAAAATCACTTCACACACTTTTGATTTTCTAAAATTTTCTGCAAATGTTCTACATTCAATCGCAGATTACTAAATGTAATACATCGGCAGTAAATTTGGGAAATAAACAATTGATTTCTGCTTTAGGTCAAACATCATGTGAGTAAAAGTAGTAAAGTGTGTATCCCCCTTCCCCCAAATAACCCAACAGGAAGAACATTTATAATTTTGAAGACTTATTTTTCCACGCCATAAAACGTTTTGAAAGGTTTCTTAAACTAGAGTTGTTCGTGCTGGGAAAGAAAGAAATCTTTTTTTTTTTTTTTCTGAAATATTGTTAAACATGAAATGCATAATTTTGAATTAGAACAACACTTTGTCCCTAGTGGAGATAAGAAAATAATGGCAGTTTTAATTCAGTTTCTATGTAACTATTTCTTTATTGAAAGGAAATCTGATGCTCCGATCTTCCTGTGATTTATAAGAAATAACTATCTCATTTAATATCCTGCTGACGTAACCGAATTTAAAACAGAGATACATGAGATAGTTATTTCTTATATACACTGTTATAATATTGGCATTGAATATAACACCCTTCCTTGCTCTGATTAATTGTGGCTAGCAGGAAAGCAATTCCCTTTTCAAACTGATTTCTCTGATCAAATGAGTAGAGGCATATCTTACAAATCCAATTAAAATACTTGCTATTGAATGTAAAAGGAAAGCCCAGAACTTCAATTTGCGAATTTTTTGTAGACTTCCCTAAGAGCGGAATCAAGAAATTGCCGATAAATCTATCTAATGCATGATTTAAACCACGATAGAAGATAAAAAAAAACATTTTAAACACACATACACACATCCAGGAAATAAAAGTCGAACTTCCTGCGCAGAAGAGTTTCACGTTTGGACGTAGTTATAAAATTACATCATATATCTCTCTTCAATGTCTTATCCGCTCGAAATGGGAGGAAGCAAGTTTATTAGAAGGCATTGTGGGTAGAGGAAATATTTCGTAATAGACTTCCCAACCGTACGCTGCTAAAAAAGAATAAAAATCGATACTTCCCCAACACAATACGCCTTAGGTTAACATCATTCCTCGAATAAATTGAATTTCTCACTGAACTCTCGGATGTAATCCGGTATTGGAAACACGTCCTCAGCTCCTCGATATGAGACGGCTCTTCAAAATTGCATCCCATAAGATGCAATGTCCCACCTGTTTTAGAAGAAATAGTACTTTTTGGCGTTGCTTTGTGTATAAAACAGAGAATTTTTTTGTCCTTTTTTCCAATTGCAAGGATAAGGATGGAAAAGGCGTGGATTCTTTATATGAAGAAGATTAAGTCTTTCATTCAAGATGCGCCTTTACTTTTTTTCTCCTTAAGTGTGGAGTCTCGGAAAGAGGTCATCAGCGAATATCCTTTAGTAAACGTAGGTGGTTGGCTTGAAGTAAAAAAAACAAAACATATCATGATTTTCAGATTTAGTACGGATTCCAAAAGCCACTAAGCTCCTACAAAAATATGAAATGCTGAGTTCTGAATTCATTCAATCATGCAGCACCCGAAAGTTTTACAAAGCAGAATGTGAGACAACTTCGAAAACATTTTCACTAAAACAACATTTGATTAACAAACATAATAAGTACAATGCAAGTATGCCAAAGGTTTTCGATGAATCAAAAAACTAACATTTTTACGCAACACTGACGCACAGAAGACGTTAATTTTAGACGCAGCCGAGCAACATACACTCTAAACACAGAAATGTAATCCGGCAAAATAACAGTTGATAAACGCGTGTGCCTGTGTGTGGAGAGCAAATGCCAATTTAGGAAAGTCGGCAGGTAACACATATGCATGTATACGCAGTGAATTTGTTTTGTACATACATACATGCAACATATGAGTATCATCATTGTTTAGAAATATCAATCAAGTGCCTTGTGAAGGTATCTCCAAGATTCTTTAACAAATGTCTATCTTGAGACATACTCCTCCATGTCGCTCCAGCATGCTTTTGAATTTCATAAACAGATCTTCCACATGCTTTTCTTTTGGGTCTTTTGTTTTTTTTGCTTGGTATCCGGTCTAATATTCCAGTTGGTCGTCGGGGTATCAGTTCTTCTAACAAGATGTACAGACCATTTTAAGGATTTCATTTTGATCATGATGTATTCCCCTCTTGTCGTTTTCTTGATCAACGAGTTCCTCTTCTTATCTCTCCTGGTCACAGCAATCACACACCTCTCCAAATTTCTTCCAGCTGTCTGTCTTTTTTAATTAAGGACATGATATGTGTAAGTTCCTTTTATCCATATATACACCGAAAAGAAAAAAACATTATTACCAACTTTTTTTTATGCAAATCGCAGCAACTCAAATGACGGTCGTGAAACGATATAAATAGCATCTCATACTGAACACTACGGTCAATGTTATTCCTGTACTTCAGATGGGAAAGGCAGTAGACTTAAGAGAGTTTGAAATAGTCCAAATTGTAATGACCAGACGACTAGATCAAAGCATTTCCAAGACGGCAAGGCTAGGATGTTCACGGTCAGTAGTCGTTAGCATCTTCAAAAAGTAGTTCGAGGAGCGAGAAACCACGAACCGCCCAGCAAAGTGAGGTCTAACCGCGGCTCATCAATTCTAGAGGTGAGAAAACGCTATGCCGTGTGGTACGAGCAAACAGAAGGATTACGGTGGACCATCTCTACGTCAGTTTAAATGCTCGTGTCAGGAGTAATGTACGTCGAAACCCACAGTACATCGAACCCTGCTGAAAATGGGGCTCCGTGGCCGCAGGCCGCTCCGAGTGCCTATGCTAAACTCGGTTCATACACACACAAGAGTAATGTGTCACAACACACAGTACATCGGACCATGCTGAAAATAAAGTAGCGTAGCCGCAGCCCTCTGCGAGTGCCCACGCTAACCTCGGTTCACCGTTTAAAGCACTTACAGTGGGCATGTGATCATCAAAACTGGAGCTCAAATGATCAGAAGAAAGTCCTCTGATACGATGAATCTCGTTTCCTGTTGCACTCTCTGGACGGACGATAAGGTACGCGTGAGTCCTTCATCTAAGGAAATGTTGGCACCAGGATGCGCCATGGTATGAAAACAAGCCCTTGGAGGACGTTCAATGCTTTGGGCATTGTCTGTTGGGAAAACCTGGGTCCAGTCATTCCTGTGCAGAAAACCGTGACCTCTACCACTTACCTAAGCATCGTTGCAGACCAGGTACAACATCCTTTCATTCCAACGATATTCATCTCTCGTACTGCCTTCTCTCAGAAGGATAATGAGCCATGCCACACCGCTCGAAATTTTTGAGAATGCTTCACGAAACATGAGAAAGTTTTTCCAGCGTTGCCATGACCTCAAAATTTCCCAGAAATCAATCCGATCGAGCACCTGCAGTTTGTGATGGAATAGCAAAGCCTATCTGCGGCGACTCAACTACGTAACTTGCAAGACTTTACGGAACCGCTGGTAAAGTTTTCGTACAATATACCACAAGGCACCAATAGAAATCTTGTAGCGTTATTGCCTTCTGACGAGCATTCTGACGGAACATGGAGGACTAACATCATATTAGGCAGGTAATCATAATGATTTGGCTCTTTGGTATATATATATACACTGACGGAAAGAAAAATCCTAACACCAAGAAGGGGTTGTGTTAGATAAACGACAGTTGGTAGGCGGTGAGAGTACATCTGTAAGATGACGTCTATGCAAATTTTGCGCTCGGCGCATACGTGTGGCGCTAGTAGCGCCCCTCGTAACATGCAAAGCAGGTTTGCTGTAAATACGCGCTGTAACGTTCGTGAGCGTTAGTTATCGTTCAGATTCGACGTAGGGTGTTGATGTTAGTCAAGAATGCCTTTAGGAAGACGAAGAAGCAATTATTAACAGCTCACGGAGTTTGAACGAGGTCGTGTAATAGGGCTACGAGAAGGTGGATTTTCTTTCCGCAATATTGCCGAACGACTTGGCAGGAATGTAGCCACTGCGCATGATTGTTGGCAGCGGTGGTCAAGGGAAGGTACTGCCTGCCTCAAGAAGACCGGGTTCAGGCCGGCCACGTGGCACTACTGAGAGGAAAGACCGCCTTATACTGCGTATGGCCGTGGCGCATCGTACCATGTCTGCAGCAGCAATTCAAGCTGCAGTTGCCACCACAGTGACAAAACGAACTGTTACAAATCGGTTACTTGAAGGACAGCTCCGAGCCAGACGCCCTGTAGCGTGCATTCCACTTATTCCAAACCACTGACGTTTGCGACGGCAGTGGTGTCAATCTAGAGTTCATTGGAGGACGGAGTGGAGATCTGTTGTGTTTTCTGATGAAAGCCGGTTCTGCCTGGGTGCCAGTGATGGCCGTGTGTTGGTTAGAAGGGGGCCAGGGGAGCGCCTGCAACCAACCTGTCTGCGGCCGAGACACACTGGACCTACACTTGGAGTTATCGTCTGGGGAGCAATTTCCTATGACAGCAGGAGCAGTCTCGTGGTTATCCCGCGCACCCTGACGGCACAGTTGTACGTCGGTCTGGTGATTCAACCTGTTGTGCTGCCATTCATGAACAGCATTCCAGGGGGTGTTTTCCAACAGAATAACGCTCGCCCGCATATCGCTGTTGTAACCCAACATGCTCTACAGAGTGTCGACATGTTGCCGTGGCCTGCTAGATCACCAGATCTTTCCCCAATCCAGCACGTATGGGACATCATTTAACGACAACTCCAGCGTCACTCCCAACCAGCATTTACCGTCCCTGTATTGACCGACCAAGTGCAACATGCATGGAACTCCATCCCACAAACTGACATCCAGCATTTGTACGACACAATGCATGAACGTTAGCGTGCTTGCATTCAACATTCTGGCGGTTACACCGGTTATTAATGTACCAGCATTTCACATTGAAAATGGCTCTTCTTGCGCTTACAATAAGCTGTGATCTTGAAACCTTAATCGATTAAATATGTTACCTATACAAATGTATTGCTCCCATTTCATTCCTCTACAACTATTTTTTCGTGGTTTTGGGATTTTTTTTCCGTCAGTGTAGAAGAGACTCTCAGAGACATTCCTTAGAGAAAACATACACACATAACACACATAGACACTGTTTGTTGTTAATTATATTTACGTGCAAGGCATATATGCTGGTAGACGCATACATAAAATTGTTGCACAGTGTCCTAATTAATGGCTATGTATGTAGAGAGGCAAGAAACGTATAAGCATTCACGTTAACCCACAAGAGCAGTCAGATATAAGAGGTAAGTTCTTTTTTCGTTTCGGGGTTTAAAGACCACCAGGAGTAACCCTAAAAGCTATAAGTAGCTTTCTATCCCTAATTTGGGGCCTCTGGTTCTAGGGAGGGAAGAGGACGAGTGCCATAAGACAAATACACCGACCGTGCATTATCCTGGCTCGAACCCGGCACCTCTCGGATAAATGGTTACAGACCACCACCTAGACCACTGAACAGTGCGCATTATACAGAATGCAGATTTTTGGTATACATATTTTCAGGTACACCACTTTTTAACTCAAACGCATATTTACGAATGGGCTGCTTTATACAAAATAAAAAGCGAAATAGACTATATATACACTGAAGAGCAATTGAATTAGAGATACCTGTCTAGTAATGTGTAGCACCACCTTCCGCCCTGATTACGGCGGCGATTCGTCTCGGCATGGACTCGACAAGACACCGGAAGCGTTGGGAAGCCATACGGATATACGACCCCTGAAAAAGCTTCCACAGTTCACGAAGATTTGATGGAGATGGGTCAGAGCCTCGAACATCTCTCTCGATGGCATCCCATATGTGCTCGATGGGATTAAGGTCAGGTGACCTAGCTAGCCAAGGAAGCGAGGTCACGTCGGTGGAGTGTTCATCCAACCATTCGGATACAATTTGGGAGCGATGGCACACTGCATTGTCTTGTTGCAGGATAAGGTCCCCAGTGGGATGTTGAAGACGCACAAACGGGAGCAAATGTTCGTCCAGGATATCCTGGTAAGGTTGACCTGTGAGGGACGATATCCCACGTACCAGGAGTCCCATTTCAGTCCACGTAAACAGTCCCCAGACGAGAATGCCACCCCCACCAGCTTGAACAGTACCCTGCTGGCAAGAAGGATAAATCGCTTCATGTGGTTTGCGCGGTACTCGTATCCTGCCATCCGCTTGTACCAACGTGAATCTTGTCTCATCAGTCCAGGCAACATTTTTCCACATGTCTAGGTTCCAGTGGCGATGTTCCCGCGCCCATGCTAATCTTTGCACCCTGTGATGTGCGGTCAGCAGCGGTACCCTCGTGGGACGATGGCTTCTGTATCCCATAGCGAGGAGAAGGTTCTGGATAGTGTGGCTGCTTACACGTTTTTGTGCACCAGCGTTAAATTGCCGAGTGATTTCTTGCACTGTGGCCCGTCTATCCGCTGTTACAATGCGAGCTAGCCGACGATGACTCCGCTCATCCACACGCTGTTGTCCACGGCAGTTGGCCCTTGCAGGGATGGTTTTACCAGATTCGATGTACTCATGGTGCACCCGTTACACAGTGGCTCGTTAAAATCGCAGTGCCTGCACGACTTTCGAGATGGAGTGACCCATTCGTCGGGCTTCGTCAATTTGCCCACGATCAAATCCGCTTAGATCCTTCGTCTTGCCCATACTGCGTCCGTCTCTTACTGATTCCCGTCGCATCACTCCTTATGATGTCGTTTCCGTTTACAGGGCCGCCCACAGCGCCACATTTGCACAACGCGAACAGTCTCTAATTCATTTGCTCTTCAGTGTAAAATACAATAAAAAAACTTTTAAAAACAATAAAATTCTACCCAAAACTTACAAAATTGTAAATTTAAAGACTGTGACGTAATGCATTAAGCTACGTATTTTTAAAAGTTAAGTATAACTGAGTGCTTGATTCATCTGTTTAAATGTTAATTAGGTGATAAATTCGATTGATCAGGCATAACAGTTACATATATTAAGCCCCTTGCATCCGTCATCGCGCATATACAATGATATTACCCCAGTATTTACGAAATTCTCAACTTAATCAAGAGACTGAACAAACAATCAAGCCTTTTTAAGTGGTCATGCTAGAGAATTTGCTGGATTGTGTCACTTGTTTTTTTTTTTTTGCTTTCCTCATGAAAGCAACATACGTTTGGCTAAGAGTGATTATTATGACGCAGTTTCCTTTCGTGCAAACATGCCTCCAGGTATTTGTGCTACTACAGTATTTCTCAAATTCTACATGGGTGACCGCGTTGCAGATAATCTATTTCAGAGTGATTTTACTAATCACAATACCTTTCTGAATTATGTGCTGTAGATTAGCACACAGAGTCACAGAATGTGCAATATTTCTTCTTCGTTATTGTCTCACAAGATACGAGCATTCTGACGGAACAGACCCAAACCGAAGGCAGAGTGGAACAGACCCAAACTGAAGGTAGAGTGGAACATACCCAAACCGAACGCAGAGTGGAGCAGACCCAAACCAAACGCAGGCGATAAATAGGAGAACAGCAGGGCTTCCTAAAAGTACATCGAAATTGAAGATGATGGGTAAACCTACAGGCCGTTATTCGCGCTAGAGGAGGACCGACATGCTATTTGGTAGGTATCTCTAATGTTTTTTTCATTGAGTATATTATTGTTGAGTGGATTATCACCACTGCACTGTTTGTCTCTAGCACAGACTAGTCGTGAGTTGTAAGAACTTTTATTTACATTTATCTAGTACTGATATTTTTATGTTACGTATTGTTGAGATAAACGTTTGTTTAACTTTACTGTGTCTTGGATGGTCATATTTCTTCCACTGCCGAATCCTCCCCAAAAAATTCTACTTTCACTTTCGTGATAGATATTTTTATTTTCCTCTGAAGAGTTTTTATTACTAAAGAAGTTATGAACTATCTCAGAGTTGATAAATTACCCTGGTGTTTGATGTAATGACTTAAGATCGATGCTGAAGATACTCAGTGTTGCGCGAAAAACCCCAGATCGCCTATTAGCAGTTCAAAACTGAAAATGTCCTTATGTACCTTTTCCGTTGATACCGCGAATAAAAATAACACCATGTCTTGCAAAAGCTGTCCTCTCTACAACTTCAAATTTAACTCAAGATTTTCTTGAGCATATTTGATTAAGCGTTATATGAATTATTTTTTCAAACTCATTTATTCCAGGGTTCATGAAAGTGAATTTAAAAGGTTACCCTTTTGTTTTCGAGCTACTATTTTTGCATGATGACATATGAACTTTACAAACTAGCTTAACTCATTTTTTGTATTTGGAATTTTACGGCTATCATGAGCAACTCATAGGGCATAAGCAGTAGCCCGTCTCTCTTTTATAGGCCCTAGTTCTAGGGACGGTAGAGAGCCAGTGCCATAAGGACACCCCGGTGGCGCAGTAGTTTAAGCGATGGCTTCTGACCATTCTTCCCAAATGGGTCCTAGTTCGAATCCCGTGAAATTTGAATGTTGCAGTTGTCTTACGGCACTGCTTCCATCCCTCCCCTGGAACCAGTGGCCGTAAATTAGCGACAGGCTACTTCTTAGAGCCCATCGTGTTTGTCACGGTTCTCGTTAAACACCCCCACAAAAAAACTGTGCCATACGACAAGCACATTGCCTATCTTGATGAAATAAAGCTTACAATTCTTGAATTCTTACGTTTTTCCTTGTAATATAAACTACGGCTGGTAAGATCAAAAGCTAACAAAATATTTTGGAAGAGATCCATGTTTTAAAAAAGTAAAACAAAAATTGAAAATGGTGTTGCCCAAAATAGGCTTTGCCTTTTGCAGTTAATTCTTCAGAAAAAAATTTCAAAAACCTAAAAACAACTGTAGGTAATCACCCAGTCCAAGCGCACGTCTATGCTTGATTTTGCAAATCAGTAAAATATCATCAGATTGTAGATGTTTAACTAGACATCCGAACTTGCTGTTTTCACCTGATTGCCTGTGACTTTAAGATACACTGAGTGATCACTGCATTATGACCACCTATATAATATTTCGTAGGTCCTCCTTTCGCCATCAGTACAGCAGATATCCGATATGGCATCGATTTAATAAAATGCCGGAAGTAGTTGGGACGTATGGCCAACAAAGCTGTGTGTAATGCGGCATTCAGTGCATTTATGGAGGTGATTTGTGTACCAAGACTCCTGATATGACGTTACATAGTGTCCCACAAGCGCTCTATGGGACTGATATCGGAGGTGTTCGTATGCCATTCGATATGCTGGAAGTCTGAAATGTGTGGCTCAGACCATTTCTGCACAACACTGGACCGTGCACCAGTGTGCACCAGTCGTATGTTGTTCCACATGCACAAGGGGTCACAGTTCCTGCCAGGTAAACATGGTCCACACCATAAAACCTCCAACACCGCCTTGCAGTGTGGAGATCATGTAGCATGGATCGAGTGCTTCATGTTGTTTACGTCAAATACGCACATGAACATCCACGGAGTGGAAGAAAAGACGCGACTCGTCAGAGCAGCACACTTTTTTTAGCACGTCTTTTGTAAAAAAAGATCGTGCTTATGTTATCGTTTGTTCGTCCGTCCGTCTGTACCCACGGTATCTCTGCAACTATTAGTCCGATTTGAAAAATTGTTTTTGCATTCGGAAGCTTGAAATATGCGAATAATGATCCTTTATTTCGTTTGTTTTTTTTACGATGTACAATTTCGCCACTAGAGGGAGTAAATGCAGATGATGTCGAATTCAAAATTGCGTTTTATTCTACATATTAGCTTCTAAACATCCGATTGAAAAAATTATTTTATCTTTCGATTCCATTTATGTCGAAGAGTATTTTAGATATAGTTTCTTTTCCAAATTAGGCATAGATTTTCCGCTAGGAAGCGTAAACGTAAATTACATTTTTCCCGATAACTCTTCTAAAACTCCGATTTCAACATTTTTCAGCGGATGCATCTCCTGATGAAAAATCTTTGCATATAATTTCGAATTTTGGTAAAGAATACTTTTGCCACCAGGGGCGTAAGTGTTTATTCTTGCTTCTGATGTATTTGCCATAAAATCTGAGCTTCTAAAATATCGATTGAAAAAATTATTTCGTGGACTGATGCCACTCATATCGATAAACCTTTTCGGAATATTTTCTTCCTAAAATAATTCACAGTTTCTCCGCCAAGGGGCGTAGGTGTATATCTTATTTTTGTCTATATCTCTACTTCTAGGAGTCTGATTTGAAAAATTCCTTCTTCGTTGGATATTGTTTTCCATGTGACATGTTTTTCATATAATTTCAAAATTTTCAAGTAATTTATAGACTTTCCGCTAGGGGGCATAAAGGTAAATTGCGTTTCTACCTATATCTCTGCTTCTGAATCTCCGATTCGAAAAATTCTTCCTTCACCGGATACAGCTCCTGATGGGAAATCGTTTGCACATAATTTCTAATTTTTGGAAAAAATGATTTGGCCACCAGGTGGCGTAAGTTTTACTTTCCGCTTCTGATGTATTTGCAGCAAAATATGAGCTTCTAAAATCTCGATTGAAAAAAAAGTCGTTTGTTGACCGATACTACTCATGTCGAGAAACCTTTTAGAAATTTTTTTAAAAATAATGCATGGTTTCTACGCCAGAGGGCGTAGATGTATATCTTATTTTTGTCAATATCTCTACTTCTAGCAGTCCGATTCGCAAAATTCCTTCTTTGTTGGATAGTGTTTCCGATGCGAAATGTTGTTTCTATAAATTCAAATTTTCAAGTAAATCATAGACTTTCCGCTAGGGCGCACAAAAGTAAATTGCGTTTTCTGCTCCTAAAACTCCGATTTGAAAAATTCTTCCTGTATCGCAGACAAGACCTGATGGAAAATATTTTTCACATAATTTCTAATGTTTGGTAAAGAATAGTTTGGCCACCAGGGGTCATAGGTGTTAATTTCTGCTTCTGATGTATTTGTAGCAAAATCTGGGCTCCTGAAAACTCGACAATTTTTTTTTATCTTAGACCGATACCGCTCATATATATAAACCTTTTGAGAATACTTTCTTCCTAAAAAAATGCATGGTTTTCATACCAGGGGACGTAAAGTCACATCTTGTTTTTGTCGATAATTCTGTTCCTAATAGTTCGTAAGCTCACGATTCCGTTTACAGCAATATCTGAGGTAATAAAGACCCGATTGAAAAACTTCTTTCTTCCGTGTGACATTTTTTGTTTTCCATGGTGTCACGTCAATTCGTCGCGTGCGTCAATTCGTCGACTACGTCAATTCGTCGCCTGCGTCAATTCGTCGAGCGTCAATTCGTCGACTACTACAATTCGTCGCGCGTCAATTCGTCGACTGTGACAATTCGTCGCGCGTCAATTCGTCGACCACGACGATTCGTCGCGCGTCAATTCGTCGACCACGACGATTCGTCGCGCGTCAATTCGTCGCGGACAAATTCGTCGACTACGTCAATTCGTCGCGCTTACAGATTTTAGTTACATACAAAACGAATGCAGGAAAACGTACGATTTCGAACGTCTTGCTCCCTGATCAAATTTATAAAGTTTGTACACGCAGACAGGATAGGAATACTACGTTTTTCTTTGGCACTAAAAATATTAGACGGTAAACGGTTTTTGGAACGGGGCAGGGCCCGGTAGGTCAGAGCCCCACATATACAGAATTTTCGTAAAATCTACAGTTTTCAATTCAGAACCACCAACTCTGGTATACTATCTCGTGGTATTCTAACTTAGACTGTAGACGGTTTTGGGAAGCGGTTGGAGAGGGGGGTTAGAGCCCTCCTACAAAATTGCCGTAAAATATAGTTTTCAATTTAGAAATACCAAATTTGGTATATTATCTCATGGAACTTTAACTTAGACGGTAGACGGTTTTTGGTACGGGTCAGAGGCCCGGTTGGTCAGAGCCCCCCATACACAAAATATTCGTAAGATCTACAGTTTTCAATTCAGAACCACCAAATCAGGTATCCTATCTCATAGTACTCTAACTTAGACGGTTGTCGGTTTTTGGAACGGGTCAAGGCCCGGGGAGTCAGAGCCCCCCCCCCCCCACATACAAAATTTTCGCAAAATCTAGTTTTCACTTTAGAACCATCAAATTTGATATCATGAAACTCTAACTTAGACGCTAGACGGTTTATAAAAAATTTCGTAAAATCTACAGTTTTCATCTTAGAACCACCAAATTTGGTATACTATCTCATGGTACTCTAACTTAGACGCTAGACGGTTTTTGGAAGGGGTTGGAGCCCGGGGGTCAGACCCCCCTCTTTAAAAATTTCGTAAAATCTACAGTTTTCATTTTAGAACCACCAAATTTAGCATACTATCTCATGGTACTCTAACTTAGACGCTAGACGGTTTTCGGAAGGGGTTGGAGCCCGCGGGGTCGGAGCCCCCCTCTTTAAAAATTTCGTAAAATCTACAGTTTTCATTTTAGAACCACCAAATTTGGTATACTATCTTATGGTACTCTAACTTAGACGGCAGACCGTTTTTGGAACTGGTCAAGGCCCGGAGGGTCAGCGCCCCCCACATACAAATTTTTTTCAAAAACTACAGTTTTCAATTCAGACCCACCTAATCTGGTATACTATCTCATGGTACTCTAACTTAGACGCTAAACGGGTTTTGGAAGGGGTTGGAGCCCAGGGGGTCAGATCCCCCCCCCGAAAAAACACTTTTTCGTAAAATCTACAGTTTTCAATTTAGAACCACCAAATTTGGTATACTATCTCATGGTACACTAACTTAGACGCTAGACGGTTTTTGGAAGGAGTTGGAGCCCGCAGGGTTAGAGCCCCCTCCCCCCTCATAAAAAATTTCGTAAAATCTACAGTTTTCATCTTAGAACCACCAAATTTGGTATACTATCTTTTGGTACTCTAACTTAGACGGCAGACCGTTTTTGGAACGGGTCAAGGCCCGGGGGGTCAGAGCCCCCTACACACAAAATTTTCTTAAAAACTACAGTTTTCAATTCAGAACCACCTAATCTGGTATATTATCTCATGGTACTCTAACTTAGACGGTAGACGGTTTTTGGAAGGGTTGGAGCCCGGGGGGTTGGACCCCCCCCCCGAATATTTTTTTTTTGTAAAATCTACAGTTTTCAATTTAGAACCATTAAATTTGGTATACTATCTCATGGTACTCTAACTTAGACAGTAGACCGTTTTTGGAACGGATCAAGGCCCGGGGGTCAGAGCCCCCACATACAAAACTTTCTTAAAAACTACAGTTTTCAATTCAGAACCACCAAATCTGGTATACTATCTCATGGTACTCTAACTTAGACGCTAGACGATTTTTGAAGGGGTTGCAGCCCGGGGGTAAGAGCCTCCCTCATATAAAAATTCGCAAAATCTACAGTTTTCAATTTAGAACCACCAAATTTGGTATACTATCTCATGGTACTCTAACTTAGACGACAGACCGTTTTTGGAACGGGTAAAGTCCCGGGGGTCAGAGCCCCCACATACAAAATTCTCTTGAAAACTAGAGTTTTCAATTCAGAACCACCAAATCTGGTATACTATCTCATGGTACTCTAACTTAGACGTTAGACTGGTTTTGGAAGGGGTTGGAGCCCGGGGGTCAGACCTCCCCCCCGAATAAAAACTTTTTCGTAAAATCTACAGTTTTCAATTTAGGACAAACAGATTTGGTATACTACTTATGGTTATCTAACTTAGACGGTAGACGGTTTTTGGAAGGGGTCAGGGTCCGGGTCAAGGTAGCCCCATGTAAAATTTTCGTAAAAAGTTCCGTTTTTTACTCTTAAGAATACCCTATCTACGTTCTAAGGCGCTCTTTGGCCCTTTGAGGGCCTTGCACGATAAACCATCAACCAACCTACTAACCAACCTACGGTCTAAGTTAGGGACTGTAGATAACAATAAAGTGCAAAAATATGCTTTTAATGGTGAATTAAAAACACAAATCTATATAGTTTGGCTTTCACTACCAACGAGCGGCTTATCAGAAAGAAATATAATGTAATGTAAACAGAGAGTTCCAGATATTCAAAATTCAAAACGGTAAGAAAAATATGATCAATGCCAATGTGAAGTCGTATGCATGCGACATCACATAGGTACATTGCATTTCTGTGTCGCGGGATTCACAGAAGCACACGCCAGATGTACGGCAGTTCTATAGATGTCTCCTAGAAGGTAGGTATTCCCATTCCTTTTTCTTTCTTTTTTTGTTTCGCAAAATTAGATTAACTAAATCAAAAAATTTAAAATAAATTTACTGGAAAATTGCAGGAATATCTTTTTCATTCATTAACTTTCACCCGCTGAACTTGGTGATTCCACAAATAGTAATATGTACCTGGCAAATAACTGGTATCCCTGCTAGTACAAATTATATTAATGATTTATTTGCGTCCAGTTCAATCTAGTATGTCCATAAGAGCGTTTGGGGCCGTATGAAAAATACATTTTAACGTGTGCCGCTGCGGCGGCGGAGTGATCTAGGCGCTGGCTTCTGACCACTTGTCGAGAAGGATCCTGGTTCAAGTCCCGCTGAATCATGGACGTTGTGCTTGACTTCTGGCACTGGCTGTCCCCCTTCCGCGGAACCAGTGGCCCAAAATTGGGAACGTCCGACTGCTTATAGCCCACTGAATTGATCACGGTGGTCGTTAAACCCCAACAAAAAAAAAAAAGGATTGCTACGTGTCCATTCCTATTTGTTGTGGACCGTACAAAAAGTATGTTTTTGATATCAACGTGTCCACTTCCATGTAGGCTGGCCATAAAATGTTAGGGGACCGTACAAAATTGCACTTTTGTTTTCACCTTGTCAGCGCTTCGGTATATGGTTGAAGTATACGTATATATAGTTGGGCCATTTCAGCACGTAGTTTGGGTTATATAGAAAATCAAGATAATGTTACATTTTTACTCAGCTACAACACATTAATCCCAAAGGCTATTTGTTGAAATCTTTAATCCGCCGTGCTCATATTCACAACGTTAACATAACATGTCAAGTTATTAATGTTGCAGTTTTACCCAGTCACAAAACTTTAGTTACAAGACCTTAGGCGTAAACTTTTTTTAGGAATTTTTAGTCCGACGTATTCATAAGGTTTCGATAACATGCCAAGGTTATGGTACTGCGTTTTGACTGAGGCACAAAAATTAATAAACAGGCCTTAAGCCTTTTTATCAGTTTTCAATCAACCGTGCTCATATACATAAAATTTTCAGAGAAAGTCAAGTTTACTGTGTTGCGCATTTACTCGAGTACAAAACTAGAAACAGCCATTAACTTTCACCCGCTGAACTACTTGGTGATTCCTCAATTCATCCATTAACAAGTCTTTTAAGTGATTGTATGCTATGGTCATATTGAAAATGTTTGATGACAAGTCAGGTTAATGATGTTGCACTTATTAAAGACTTAAAAAGGTGTAGAGGCTAGTAATTATTATTTGAAGTCTAAGTAAAAGCTCATTTTTAACTTGACTCGTCATGAAATCCTTATGAATATGGCATTTATTTTATTTTGCACATTTTACAAAGCGTATGCATTTTTTTGGCATTTGTTTTATTTTGTGTTGTACTTGTTACATAGCGTTTCGCATTTTTGTAATGCTTGTGACTTGTGATTGCATTTTGAATTTTTATTTGTTTCACTATTATTATTAAAAGAAATCCGTCTTGTTGCACGATGATATTTATTCAGCTAAAAAATGAAATCTATATACAGTTTAAAAACACATGAGCCCTTTCGGTGTCACATTGACACCTTCATCAGATGTAATTTCACCATGTGGCTACATGCTGGTCTTAAGTACGTGGAGTAGATGCATCATGGGAAAGGTAATGTCAATGTCACATGATATACCAGATAACAAGACAATCAAAAAAGGCATAGTTAACCAATGATCACTTAACAGAAGCAATTGCTATTGTGCTGTCCTTCCCAACAAGATTGCTCCAAGGTTCAGGTAAAACATAAGGATAATAGTCATTACAGCAATTTGTATTATAAGCCGAAATATTTGTTTCACATTTTGGACTGCATTTTGAATTTTTATTTGTTTCACATTTTGGATTACTTTTTAACATTTTATGTTTTTGACATGCTATTTTGAAAATTTTGTCTTTTTTAATTTTGCGTTGTGTTTTACATTCTTGCATCTTCGGCGGAATTACATTCTTGAAAAATTCAAATACAAGTTAGTAAAAGGTATAATTCAATTAGTGAGAAATACCAGCACATTTTAGTAAAGGGTAGAATTATATGAAATTCCTCTTAAAATGTCCAGCATGTTAACATTGTCTCTGTGCACCAAAGAAGTTCGAATTCCTTTTTATCTTGCCAGCGTTTCTCTTCTGGGTGGATTTGTTGGAATCTGTGCTATCACTCTTTCGATTTTAGCCATAGTTGTTCTCTGCTCTTTCGCAATTTAACTGATTATTTCGTACAGTCACAGTTTTGTCTCTCTTAGAATTGTATTCCAGCGTCTGTCTAATCTTTCAAGTTCGTTTTGTGTTCTGGAAAAGCGAAATAAATTGTTTTCACTTACTGACCAAATTGTTGGCGGGAACAGTGGAGGGCTTCTGCTCGGATTGTTTCTTCTGCTTCCACGAAATTTTCCAAGAACATAATTTTCCTCAAACCACTGAACTACAGAATCTGCATATTGTAGTAAAATTGATTTCACTTCTTCAAAAGCAGCTGGAATTTCATCAGATGAAAAAATGCGAGTGCTTGCAAATGTCTGACTTTGAGAGCAAACTCACTGTTTTCCCTATATTCCAAGGCTATGCCAGAGGATGGATATTCCTCAGCACATTCTTTTCCGAGATGAAACCAACAACATTTGTGTGTGCTGCTTCCAAATTCCTTTTTAGCAGCATTATAACCGTAGCTATGTCAAAATCTATTATTATGCGTATATTGTGGTGCAAGCTGAATATCATAGTCTGATGCATAGTCTTGTAAATCCTACAAAAATACTGTACAATAGTATTATATTCTTTATAATTGCTGGAAAGTAACCCATAAACTACTCGGACAAGTCTGTGCATCTCTGGATTCGGTTCAACCATAGCATGAATGGAACATAATTGCCTAAAAGGGGTTGGACAAGTTTCAAATGTCCCATCCATAATCCAGAGGGGTGCTTCTTTAAGCTTTCGTAAATTATTCTCCGTTAAAAATAAAATAATTCTTTGATGTCCAAATGCGCTATCTCTGCCAAGAAATTTTGCACCATCTTCTCCTGTAAATTTATTGGGGCATCGATCCGTTCTGAAGTCGTAGGCTCAGCAGGCATATCTTGGCATGTCTTCTCTTTTTAACAACTTGCCTTAGTGCATCCATATTAGGCATGTAAGCTGCATTTACTGTAGCCATTGACGTTGTCACGGTTTGAATAATTTGTGCAAGGGCATCGTTCGTATTCTTCGCTCGTTCTTTTATTTGCGCTCTTGCAACAGCAACATCACTTTTCTCCGGTCTTGGAGCATGATTATGTGGTTTCTCATTGCGCATCCTGTGTTCATCTCCAATAAGAATAGTACTAGCAAAGCCAGTACAATTTCCATAATTTCTTTCAATACAGTGACAATACCGTAAATCACCTCGCACTCTGTTATGGCAAGATAAATACCTTTTCCATTTCAGCAAATCATTTTCTTTTTGTGAGTTAACTATTTATGTTGCATTCTTCATCTGCATAGTGCCTTCGGAAAACAATGCACTTTCTCTTTCCAAAATATTAAGAATGATATATTTCCACTATTATCACTTTACAACGCACAACAAAGGTTTCAACAAGCACGTTCTCTGTTCTCCAGTCAACTATGAACTAATGAGCAACCATTCAATAAAACACTCAGAATACAGACAATCACGTGAAGCTTGTTCCTCCAGTTAGGGCTTAAGCGAAGTTCAAGATTTTCGTACCTGCGGTCTCAAGAAGTGGTTAATTTTAAGGATCGGCATCTTATCTTTTGTTTTTCCAAAACGCAGAGGTACATGTTTTTTACAGCTGGGACGCTCCAGGCGGGGGATCAACAGATGCGAAGAACCCGGGAGTAAGGTTCCGGAAGCGGCAGCAGGCGCGGACTGGACAGCTGTACTCTGGGCCGGTAGGCGTCATGCTAATTCTCAAAAATAAATAAGTTCTTTGTGTTGCACCATGCGTATGAAAGAAACTTGTTATACTGAAAAGACAATTTGTTTACCCCGTAACATATTAAACGAAACCTACGTCCCTACGTGCCAAATGATCTGTAAGCCAAACACAGTTTTTCATGCAACACATTCCCCCGACTTTCTAAGTTCAGATCTGTCTCGTTCGACTTATTTCCTGTACCGCCCCTCTCTTTCGCTAATTACAGTTAATTGCCGTGAAATTGGTGTTTTACGTTGGGGTGTATTGCCGTGTGTCCTGACGACTACACTGAAAGCGGTGAACCCCAGGGGAAAAGTATTCCATCAAAAGCAACAGAAATCCAATGCGAGAGCAAAACTTTGTTCGTTGGCATTACATCCAAGCAATTTAGGCGAAGTAGGACGTGTGTTTTTCTACTACGACACCAGAGGATTGTCGCGAATGCTCAGGCAATTACGATACAGATGTGTCCTTAAGACTTCTCTTTCAAGACGTCCAAAGGCCGGCACTAGGGGATGGGGAGGGATACAGTGCGGATGCTCTTTTTTGTTGCAGTTAGAAATTCTTAAGCTCATTCTTCCTTAAAACTTTGCCTGGTTAACAGTAAGTACTGTCTCATGCCTCAACCATTGCACAGATTTGTTGTTTTTGTTTTCATTCTTTGAGTTAACAGCGGGAAAATATCTGAACTGTGTTGTTTCAGTTGGAAATATTTTTTTTTACTTCAGCAACAGGGCTTCACGTATAATTGCAAAATACTTCGATAGAATAAACATACCTTACATAAAGAGTTTGCATGAGAAAATAGATTAATAATAAGGAAAATATTCTAAAACCAAAAAAAGAAATTGCGGAGCCGAAAAAGCTAGGTAGAGGAAACAAAAGGCTCTAAGAAAAATTTCATATTTAAAGAAACCTGTAGTCGCTTAATGAGTAAGTGGTATAACTCAATACAAAATCATGTGCTGTATTTGAAAAAAAAAATTATAAGCAAGTAGGCATCGTGACTGTCCACAGTTTCCCCTTTTCATCCTGTTGACATTACAACCACCACAGAAAAGAAAATAAAAAACCATAACAAAAACACCCATACAAAGTAAAATGCCCAAAACATAAAAAGAAGTAACCACACAAAATGAAATGCCCAAAACAATAAAAAAACTGCAACCACACGAAATAAAATACCCAAAACATGGTAAGAAATTCTGTTGAAAGCACAATGAAGGTATACGATAGGAGAAATATATGTTTTTAAAACTTAATACAAGTGTCAAAACTGAAATAAAAAGAAAGAAAAAAGAAATATTCCAAATTTCATTGTTACTTTAGGTATTTTGACCTGTTGACATTTCGTAAATTGTACTTGCACTCGGTCAAAAAATATTACTTACAAGGACTCTTTAGTAACTTTTAATCGCTGTGGTCGTATTTATAAGGTTTGCATAACAAATCAAGTTAATAATGTTGCGCTTTCACTTAGGCACCAAATGCTAATTATTGGCCGCTAGGCCTAGGCCTTTTAAATAATTTTTGATAAGCGTAACACTCTTAAATTGATTTGTCATGCAAACCTCATATAATCACAGCATTATAAAAATTACTATAAATGCATATGCCTAGGTCTCGGGCGTATCAATTAATGCTTTGTGCTCGAGTAACATTTAAACAGAATTCATTTTATTTTCTATGAAAACTACATAAATATCAGCTCGGAGGACTGAAAACTATCAAAAATCTCTAGGCCTAGGGTCTGCTTAATAGTTCCAACCTCAGAAAAGCGCATTGCTAAAATCTTGGACTTCTATGAAAACATTATGAAAATTAGCACGGCACACTGAAAATTGCTAAACAGGCCCAGTCCTAGGGCTTTCTAATTATTGTTTTGTACCTGACAAAAAGTGTAACATTATCTTTAGTTCTTACTAGCAGGGGTACCAGGTATTTCCCAGGTAAATATTACTATTTCTAAAATCACCAAGTTCAGCGGGTGAAAGTGAATGAATGAAAAAGCTATTTCCGTAAATTTCCAGGAAACTTATTTTAAATCTTTTGATTTAGTTAATTTAATTATACGAAGCAAAAAAGAATTTACATTATTTACATTACATTGTATTTCTGCCTGATAAGGCAACCGACGGTGGTGAAAGCTAACGTTTATTGATTTGTGTTTTTAATACACCATGAACCGGATATTTTATCACTTTATTGTTATCTAAGGCCTCTAACCTAGACCGTAGGTGGGGTAATGGAGTGCTGTATTGGGATGCAGTTCTTAAGAGTAAAAATTGTAATTTTTACGAAAATTTTGAATGGGCCCCCTTCACACCGGGCACCGACCCTTTCCGTCTGCGGTCTAAGTTACAATACAATGAGGTAGTGTACTAAATTTGGTCGTTCTAAATTCGAAACTGTAGGTTTTACAAAAATTGGCATGGGGGGGGGGGGCTCTGAACCCGCGGCTCCAACCGTTTCCAGAAACCGCCTGCATTCTCAGTTAGAGTACCATCATATAGTATACCAAATTTGGTGGTTTTAAATTGAAAACTGTAGATTTTACGAAAAATTTTTATGAAGAGGGCTCTGACCCCGTGCCTGACCCGTTCCCAAAACCGTCTACCATCTAAGTTAGAGTACCATGAGATAGTATACCAAATTTGGTTGTTCCAAATTGAAAACTGTAGATTTTACGAAACATTTGTATGGGGGGAAGGATCTAACCCCCGGGCCCCGACCCGTTCCGAAAATCGTCTACGGTCTAAGTTAGAGAACCATGATATGGTATACCAAATTCGGTGGTTCTAAATTGAAAGCTGTAGATTTCAAGAAATTCTTTAGGGGGGGGGGCCTCTGAACCACGGGCTCCGACCCTTTCCAAAAAACCATCTACCGTCTAAGTTAGAGTACCATGAGATGGTATACCAAATTTGGTGGTTCTAAATTGAAAACTATAAAAGTTTTTACGAAAATTTTTTATGGGGGGGGGGAGGGGCTCTTACCCCGTACCCGACCCGTTCCAAAAACCGTCTAGCGTCTAAGTTAGAGTACCATGAGATAGTATACCAGATTAGGTGGTTCTGAATTGAAAACTGTAATTTCTAAGAAAATTTTGTATGTGGGGGCTCTGACCCCTCGGGCCTTGACCCGTTCCAAAAACGGTCTGCCGTCTAAGTTAGAGCACCATAATACCGTCTGCCGTCTAAGTTAGTATACCAAATTTGGTGGTTCTAAGATGAAAACTCTAGATTTTACAAAATTTTTTATGAGAGGGGGCTCCGATCCCGCGAGCTCCAACCCCTTCCAAAAACCGTCTAGCGTCTAAGTTAGAGTACCATGAGATAGTATACCAGATTAGGTGGTTCTGAATTGAAAACTGTATTTCTTAAGAAAATTTTGTATGTGGGGGCTCTGACCCTACGGGCCTTGACCCGTTCCAAAAACGGTCTGCCGTCTAAGTTAGAGTACCATAAGATAGTATACCAAATTTGGTGGTTCTATGATGAAAACTGTAGATTTTACGAAATTTTTTATAAACCGTCTAGCGTCTAAGTTAGAGTTTCATGATACCAAATTTGATGGTTCTGAAATGAAAACTAGATTTTGCGAAAATTTTGTATGGGGGGGGGCCTTTGACTCCCCGGGCCTTGACCCGTTCCAAAAACCGACAACCGTCTAAGTTAGAGTACTATGAGATAGGATACCTGATTTGGTGGTTTTGAATTGAAAACTGTAGATCTTACGAATATTTTGTTTATGGGGGCTCTGACCAACCGGGCCCCTGACCCGTACCAAAAACCGTCTACCGTCTAAGTTAAAGTACCATGAGATAATATACCAAATTTGGTATTTCTAAATTGAAAACTGTATTTTACGGCAATTCTGTAGGGAAGGGGGGTCTAACCCCCCCCCCTCTCCAACCCCTTCCAAAACCCGTCTAGCGTCTAAGTTAGAATACCACGAGATAGTATACCAGATTTGGTGGTTCTGAATTGAAAACTGTAGATTTTACGAAAATTTTGTGTATAGAGGGCTCTGACCAACCTGGCCCCTGCCCCGTTTCAAAAACCGTTTACCGTCTAATATTTTTAGTGCCAAAGAAAAACGTAATATTCCTATCCTGTCTGCGTGTACAAACTTCATAAATTTGATCAGGGAGCAAGACGTTCGAAATCGTACGTTTTCCTGCATTCGTTTTGTATGTAACCAAAATCTGTAAACGCGACGAATTGACGTAGTCGACGAATTTGTCCGCGACGAATTGACGCGCGACGAATTGACGCGCGACGAATTGACGCAGTCGACGAATTGACGCGCGACGAATTGACGTAGTCGTCGAATTGACGCCCGACGAATCGTCGCAGTCGACGAATTGACGCACGCGACGAATTGACGTAGAACCGTTTTCCATACCGGTTCCATTGACTTTGAATGGTTTTGAAAAAAATAAAATTGCGTCAAAGCGGATTCAAAAGACGTGCTTATTACACCTGAAAATTCGGTGTAATCTTTCTTGTTTTGTTTTGTTTTTTGATTGGAGGCTTAACGACCACCGTGAGCATCTCAATGGGCTATAAGCAATCTCCCATCCCTAATTTAGGAACACTGGTTCCAGGAAAGGGAGAGAGCCAGTGCCGTAAGACAAACACAACATCAATGCCTCATCAGATTTCGAACCCTGACCCCTTCCGAACGAGTGATCAGAAGCCATCGCTTACATCACTGCCCCATCGCGGCGGCCACTTTTTTCAAGTCATCTGGCATCCAACTTACATGATCTTTGCACCAGGCGGGAGAAGTTTTGCGTCGATGATCCGTGTTTAGGATAGGATGTCATAATGGTCGTCTGCCATTATAGCCCATAACTGCGTGCGTGCGACGCATAGTCATGACTAGTGCGCAGATTTTTATGGCCTAAAAATGTCAAAAATATGCAAGCATAAATGAAGAGTCTTTTAAATATGACCAATTAAACCGAAAATATGGTCATAAATTTTATGAAATTATCGCCCAATTTTTAAAACTTAGTGCTTATACACATATAGATTGTAGTTTTTAACTAAACGGTTTATTCTTCATCACTTCTACATACTTAGAACTTGATGCCTTCTATTTAATTAAACAATTAGTACTAATCAGTGGAAAAGTGCTAGAGTTGAAGGAATCAAATGAACATTTTGAGAGTAAAATAATGGCTAAACCTGGATTAGGTTTCGTCGACCATAGAATTGCACTGGTGATTACGTGGATTTTAAGGTTATCAAACTTAAAACTCCTTCTTTTTGCTCGTCAGTATGTTCTTGTACCTAGAAAAACTCCGCTCGACATAACAAGAGGTTAGAGGGGCAAATTTTAATAACGCCAACTCATCTGAATAAAATTCTGGCTCGAAGTCATAAAATTTGCTTCACTTCCACAAATAATGGCACTTATGTTGCAAAGTGTTGAATAACCCGGATCAGATTACAGCATTCTTTGAAGTTTGTCACTAACGTTTTCAGCTATTTTCCCCTTTGTTTGTTTTAAATCACCCACAGTTTGTTTCACAATTTCTAGTTCATTGCTAAATTTCATTCCTACAGTTTCAAGGCGAGTGATTGCAGTAGATATTCCACTGAAGTTACATTTTACATATGTCAAGTTTGCAGCCAAGGTATCAGAAAAGGAAGCTTGCACAATTTTGATGGAAGAATAATCACAACAGTCAAATTCTTTAACTGTCCTGTCTAACGAATCATAATTTGTGCAATATAATACAAAGCCGCATTTAGCCAGGGCCCCCACCGCGTTAGGACAGGTTGGGAAGGAAGTGCCAAAGTAGGAGCAATTTCTTTGAACATCTGCACGCGAAGCGGAGCTTTTATGAACATTTTTCCCTATTTGAAATTAGCTTATCTACATCAGGATAGTTGCTTCGAATCTTTTCGGATATTCTGTGTAAACCATGTGCAAGACATGTGATATGGACCATTTTCGGATATTCTGTGTAAACCATGTGCAAGGCATGTAATATGGACCATTTTCGGATAAAGTAGTTTCAGTCCCTTCGCTGCCTTAGTCATGTATGTAGCGGCATCTGTTACAAACAAGAGGATGTTTTCTCTTTGTACACCATCTGGCCAGAGTAATTTCATTGAATCGTCGAACATCATAGCAATAGTGGAATTGCTTACGTTTTGCAGATTTTCGTAGGTTAGAAGAAACACTTCACCAGGCTTGTCACATTTCAGAGCACCGAAAATAACATTAGCTACGTATCTTCCATCTACATCGCTTGTTTCATCTATGGAAACCCATATCTTATCTTACCTAAAACATCTTCATAGCAGGCAGGGACAGTGGCGCCTATACGAGTACTTTTAGGAGGTGGGGGGGGGGATCTAAGAAAATCCTTACCTCCTTCTAGACTGTAAAAAAAAGGTTTCGTCTATTTTAGTGTTTTAAATTTATCAAACATTTGGCTATACCAACGGCTAGAGGCAGGGGCTCAAGCCCCAACCCTTATGGGCGCCCTGGGGCATGGATATAGTTTTCATTAAGTGTTGATTAATTTGGTATCGGTGGGCTGGTGTATTTCTCCAAGAAATCTCTGAGGCTACCACTACTTAATTTCCTAAGGGGAATATTAGAAGTAATCATCACTTTACTGAGGTCCCTACAATATTCTGACTGTGTATTTGATGAACCTGCAGTTGAAGATGTCTCGGAGACGCTGCCTGTTCTCAGTCGAGGAAAATCTTGCTAAACACGTCTGATATTTCGAGGCAGCACAGTGCTGTTGAACATTAAAACGCTTTTGGGCCGATACCTTGACTTCACATAATTCACAAAAGAAAATATTCCCATCACTGCTAAAAATCCACTCTCCAAACTCTTGAACAAAACACCGTAATTTCACACTCATCGAACACCCGCTTTTGGACATGTTGAGATCAAGCTGAAGTTGAGATCGGAGTTTTACTTTAGCTTGGGTATAGTAAATCAAAAATAAAAGAAACTTAAGCTCTTATTTACAAATACGCGTGAAGATACCACCGCGCTATGCTCGTTTCAGTGGTTGGCGGGATGCCAATAACAATCCAAAATGAGACGTTAAGTAAAAAAAATGGTTTCAGGAAAACTTTCCCACGGGAAAGTCAGGCAGTACAAAATGCTTCGGTTACGAGTCGGGGAGTCCTAATGACGTCATTTCGCATTCACATAGCCAACGATTGGCTAAAATATGACCAAATATACCGTTTATTACGAAATTAGTCAAACATATGACATAACATTTTCAAAACATAAAAATATGACATGTCATAGAAATCCGCGCCCTAGTCATGACAGATACTTTCCGGGTTGACATCTGTAGTACTGGATAGTAGACTGTTGAAAAGTGCTGCGTCTGTTGGCCTGAAGGAGTAGTCAGATTCGGCGCTCACCTCTCACATCAACCTTTTGCTGTCCAGTTCAGTTTTGCATCCAGGTCCTTGTTTCAACGTTTTCACGCCAGTCCTGATACACTTTAACTGCGGCAGCTCGCGAGCAACCCACCAATTCAGCCGTTTGGGCAATCGAGGCACCCTATCTCCGAGCTCCCACAATTTGTCCTTTCTCAAAGTCCGATAAATCTTGCCGTTTGCCCATCACGCTCCGAATTTTACTACCTACTGCTCCACACACACACCATATATACTTTACGTAGGTCGACCTAACGCTTAACGCGCCTTCTCGGAAATCAAACGGTCAACGGGCCGCTTCCACTTTTGATAGCGATGGTTAAAATTCACTGATCACTCAATGTGTTTCATTTCGTTAATTATGCATGTTTTTGGTCAAATTTCCAGTTTTCTTTATGAAATGAGGGCGTTCGTGCTTTGTAATTATAAAGTTCAACCAGAGCATTTGCTCTCAGTGTATTTTCTTTTTGTCAGCATCTGCGCACGTTTGTTGTCCAAATATCTCTGACAAGTAAAGTAAATAATGCTATCCCTACGGACTGCTGTACCAAATGTTTTACTCTCCATCAATATGCATTTTTTTAACAGAGACTTGACATTCCGTGTATGCAAAGTTACATTTAGTTACCACACATCACATCAAAGAAGTAGATATTTTCTGAATTCTAAATAAAGTATCCTGTCTGACTTAAATTATGTGTTGTAATCTCTGTAACAATATTTTGTTTTACGGAATATCTTTTCTTTCGCCATTAAATGTTAAGTTGTGGTGTTTCTAGCTGATTTGTCAATTAATCTTCTGGAAGTCTGAAGTTACTGGACTAAGAAAATTCACATTTCAAAAACCTTATATCATTTATATGAGTCTTGAAGTATACAAAACAGGGTAGTATCCCACAGATCCGCATTTAATAGCTTTTTTGTTTCTTGCAGACTTCCATGCTTTTGTAAAACTGATCTTTTGTTACCGGGTGTTAATTTATGTCTTAGTTCCATTTCATAACTGGCTTTCTAAAGAAATTGTTTTAGAAAGATGTGCTTTGAATAGATTAAGTGCTTAACTGCCTCACTCCGAAATAGACGCTCTATTTTTCTATAAGAAAAGCTTTTCGATGTAATCGCCCCCGCCTCTTGGCTTCCTGTGCGCTCTCTTCTACTTTTCTAGACCAGACATTTCTTTTGTTCAAATTCATTTCAGTGTAAACGTGATATCAGAAACGTGGTATTGTGTGGCGTGATTTCCGAAATAATGCAAGAAGTGTGTTTCTGACACATACAATTATTTCTCTTTTTAAAAAATAATATCGTATTGAATATGTTTCGTGATCCCTGATTCTCAGACCAAAAAATCGCGTCCATAATAATAAACAGATTTTTACCATGAGTTTGTGTCTGGCTCCAGTTCAATATTTTTTCCTTTTCCCTATTATCTTCAGAAACCCCTCGAAGCATTTCTCAGACCCGTTTTTTCACGAAGACCTTTGCAGAAAACCGAAATAGGGCCTGCCAAACCACAGCAGCTGGCTTTGAAAGAATCTAATTTAAAACAGTTTTTTTGTTCCCTGGGAGTTCTCTTGTGTCTCCCTTGTGCTTATTTTTATTGCGTGCTCTCCGCTCATTGCAGAAGTTTCCAAGCAAAAAAGTGAATGTATTGCTTTAAATTTTTCTGCTCTTCTCACAAGGTACTTGCGTGCTCGAAAAGAACGCTTATTTACAAAGTGCCTCTCTCGGTTCATATAACACTGTTTACGCAATCAAAATTTACGGCTTTCATAGCAGATACTTAAAACGGATCCCAGAATTATTCGCGCATGAAAAAGGGTTTATCTTGAAAGGCAAAAAACATCATTTCTGACTGTAGTTTTTTCAAAAACAATTCCGAACAAGAAATTGAGAGATAGACTGAGCTCTGTACCCCAGAGAATCCCCATTTCTCCTCACCATTCAGAAAGGCTGAAGGGGCAAATGTTACTACCAAAGCTGTCACTAAAATCCAATAAAAATGGTAAATGTCTCTCAGTTTTTTTCAATCAATCTACCATCATTCCGCCTTAAAAATAAAATGCTTCTGCAGAAAGGAAAATAAGAAAAATAACAGAATTCTACTATGAATCAGTGATTGGATTTTCCTTTTCGGAGAACTCGCATTATTCCGTATGTGAACCTAAAATTATTTACAAAAAATGTTTGCACGAAATATCGGAAACACCAGTTTATCGCATTCTTGTCACTTTCTACGTCCAATAACTCAATTTTTAACGAACTACGTCCCTGTGCACTCACATGAAGATTTTTCGCCTGGAAACTTCATACAGTTTATCTAAGTATATCAAATTAGGAGGAATAATTCCTCGTCGACACTTTCGGAAACCTTTTTTTGTAACCTCTGAATTATCGTATCTCGTCGTTCTTAAAGTAGGTCTTCGATATCTTTCCACGTCTGTTTCAAACCCGCGTTTCTTTTCAATGCAGTGCGTCTCTGGTTGAGTTCTTTCTCAAAGAGCTGTATAGTTAGCAAGCATGTTTGCATAAGTGCTGTATAATTAAGCGAGAATGTTTTTATAAGTGCTGTATAGTTAAGCGAGCATGTTTTGAAGTGTGACAAAAAACTTTGGTGAACACTCATATTTGCATATTGCGATTAAATAAAAGAGTGTTTCTTTCATGTTTCCCAACCGTCAGTCATTACTTCTATGAAGTGGCTTCCTCTTGACGACATTAAAAATGACGGAAAAAAACAGACGTACGGAAAAGCACGAAACAGGATAGTCAGATAAACCATAAAATATACTTTTTTTGGTTCGGGTTTAATTATTCTTGTAAGCACCTAAATATATCATCCTTAGTTTGGGACAAGTGGTTTCAAGGCAGAAGAAGAGCAAGAGGCTTAAGAAAAATGCACCACTTATGCCTCGTACAGAACACGTGTCCAGGCCTAACTGAGATCACTCAACTACTTGCTGTGAGGTCCTTCCTCGACATTCTTGTAATGCAGTAACTAAGTGTAACCGAAGAATCAGTCAACAGAAAAAACACACGTCAAAGTACAAGAAACATAAAATTGGTCTTCCAGTCAGAACTAGCCTATGCTTGATGAGGAATGAAGATGTCTGTGCTTATGGGGAACGTCCGAGCACTATGATTAACATATGAGCAATACAAAATACCACCCCTGTACTTGGATCAACATTAATTTAGTTTTCAGGACTGTAGAATAACTAAGATGTAATTTAGAAAGGCGATGGCTGCACTATACACCGAAGAGCAATTGAATTAGAGACAGCTGGCGTTATGCAAATGTGGCACTGTGGGCGGCCCTGTAAACGGAAACGACATGACGTATGCAGCGATCCGACAATATAAGGAGTGATGCGACGGGAATCAGTAAGAGTTAGATGCAGTATGGGTAAGACGAAGGATTTAAGCACATTTGATCATGGAAAAATTGTCGGGACCCGACGAATGGGTCACTCCATCTCGGAAATCGTGCAGGCACTGGGATTTTCACGAACCACTGTGTCACGGGTGCACCGTGAGTACATCGAATCCGGTAAAACCATCCCTGCAAGGGCCAACTGCCGTGGACAACAGCGTGTAGATGAGCTGGGTCATCTTCGGTTAGCTCGCATTGTAACAGCGGATAGACGGGCCACAGTGCAAGAAATCACTCGGCAATTTAACGCTGGTGCACAAAAACGTGTAAGCAGCCACATTATCCAGAACCACCTCCTCGCTATGGGGTACAGAAGCCATCGTCCCACGAGGATACCGCTGCTGACCGCATATCACAGGGTGCAAAGATTAGCATGGGCGCGGGAACATCGCCACTTGAACCTAGACATGTGGGAAAATGTTGCCTGGACTGACAAGATTCACGTTGGTACATGCGGATGGCAGGATACGAGTACGGCGCATGCCACATGAAGCGATGGATCCTTCTTGCCAGCAGGGTACTTATCAAGCTGGTGTGGGTAGCATTCTTGTCTGGGGACTGTTTACGTCGACTGAAATGGGACCCCTGTTACGTGGGACATCGTCCCTCACAGGTCAACGTTACCGGGATATCCTGGACGACCATTTGCTCCCGTTTGTGCGTCTTCAATATCCCACTGGGGACCTTATCCTGCAACAAGACAATGCACCGTGCCATCGCTCCCGAATTCTATCCGAATGGTTGGATGAACACTCCGCCGACGTGACCTCGCTTCCTTGGCCAGCTAGGTCACCTGACCTCAATCCCATCGAGAGAGATATTCGAGGCTCTGACCCCCTCCATCAAATCTTCGTGAACTGTGGAAGTTTGTTCAGGGGTCGTGGATCCGTATGGCTTTACAACGCTTCCGGTGTTTTGTCGAGTCCATGCCGAGACGAATCACCGCCGTCATCAGGGCGAAAGGTGGTGTTACACGTTATTATACAGGTATATCTAATTCAATTGCTCTTCAGTGTAATATCAATAGTATTCGGCCACTACAAAATATTTGCATAAGTGCAAAAAACGGCTGCGCAGGAAGGTGTTGTATCAGTGGTGAAATACGTATACAAAGCTGAGATGTTCTGCCGTGTTATCAGTCACTTTGAAACGGATATGCCGTATGAACGCGAACTTTCCAAGTTCTAGCATGGACTGGTCATCTCACATCTTTTGAGTAACGTATCCATACGGAGCATTGCAGCTAAACTAAAATCGACTGTAAATAATATCTTGAAGAGATGGAAGCAGGACGGAGCAGCTACAAAAAAACGTTCAGGAAGGTCGCATAAATCAACGCAACGTGGCAGAAGAGCAATGGTAAAAAATATTAAGAAACCCCGTTCTTCCTCTGTAGTTTCTATCGCTGCTGAAGTATGAAATGCTTTTAATGGCCCGGTTAGTACCAAAACTATCCACCCAGAGTTGAACAGTGTGGGTTATTATGGTAGAACAGCGGCACATAACCGACTATTCAGTACAGTGAATGCAAAGCGCCGTTTGTGTCTCCCCTCGTTCCTGCACTGCGAGCGGCTAGAAAGCTGTTCGTTGGAGTGATGAGTCATGGATTTCACTTTTCGAATGTTCTCGATTTGGAGACAGCCCGGCAAACGATTTTCGTCAGACTGTGTTCTTCCAAATGTTAATTTTGGCGGAGGTTCCTTCGTGCTATGGAGTTGTTTTTCATGGATAGGACTCGGCCCGTTGGTTATTATTCCACAAACTAATAACTCTGAAGTGTGTTTCGAAGCTCTGGATCAATCTGCCCTACGAACAATGTGGCAATATTATGGAAATGGCCGTTGTCTCCTCCAATACGATCGAGCTCCTTGCCACACTGCACGGCATGTGCAGGACTGGTCTCTTGAAAATGATGTGGAATTGTTAGACTGGCCTGCTGAATGTCGTGATCTTAATCTTATTGAACACCTCTGGGATGAACTATAGCGACGGATACGAAATCTCCACTCTGGCAGCAGATTTCAGGACGAATGGCGATCCATTCTTATCGAGCCTATTGTCTATAGTATGACTTGACGTGTTGCTGCTGTCATACAAGCAAAACGTGGGGCGACTAACTACTAATTGCAATGTTAAAGCTATTTGTCCCAAAACATTGTGGTGTCCGAACACTTTGGTTAATAATGTTTATATGACAAGCTTAATATCTGGAAGCGGTATTTTCTCCTGTGCATTTCTACAAAGCATTTCTAGGACTTAGAAAATAAAGAATTCATTTGTGGATGTTAAAATTTAAAGCCTCAGGCGCGCGCGGCGTGGTTATGCAAATTTTACACGCCAACACTTACGCGTAGCTTTGATAACTGCATCAGTACTTATGTATTTGTGAGTTTTATCCATTCATCACGGTTTTCCTTATGAAGATCTGTTTGATTAATCATCAGCAAAGAATTAAAGCAACTATTCCTTATGTTTTTTTACGTGATACATTGTACTCGTAGAATAGCCAATGTTACAAGTCGCATAAGCTTCTCATGTATACACCACTGTCGGGACTTGTGGAAAGTCGAACCCTTTCTTTTACGGATAAAATACGGTATTTTTTCCTTACAGTAGAACAAGTACTTACTTTGTCCACCGAAGACATGACTAAATAAGAGCACATTTAATAATAAAGGCACAAAATGAATGCCCTTTAACAACTGATAACTACACGTAGCATCATAAAATACGTACCGGCAGGCACGACAAGTTGGACTGGCGGCGATCCGGGAAATTTTAAGTTACGCTAGCAGGATTAGTGATGGAAACAGATTAATGATTAACGGATTAGTGATGGAAACAGATTAATGATTAACGGATTAGTGATGGTCATCCTGTATATTGTTTTAATAGCGAATGCTTCTTAACATCTTCGTCGCAAAATAAGCTCAAATCCATTATTTGGGGAAAAGTTTACTTTGCCTTATTATGGTGTACCTTACCTTATTTTTGGAAAATAGTTTGCCAAGCTCCGTCGTTACTCTTTTTATAGCATGCTTAGTAACGTTCACCTCAAAGTATGACATTGTCCTCTTAATCTTAATCGAACGAACTGCTTGTACGAAGTAGGCGGCTTTTTCATTTTTTCGATTAAGCAAAAATATTTTACTTAATTTACCCCTAAAAATATCCTTACTTTGATAATATTCCCTGCTTTGCGTGATATAAAAATTCTTTGCGATCATGCCCCTGAGCACTTTAAATATTTTTCTTCAATACCTCGTTTACCTGTTCGCATAGTCTTTTGTCACGATCTTGCATGCGGTCATTCCGGAGGCTATTCATGAAATAGATGTACTTCATGAAGAATCGATTTTTTTCTAATTTGATATGCTGCGTATTTGCACGAGCGTGTTTCTTTATTTTAGTATGTCCGTTTTCCATATATTTATATTACAATTGTAGAATACCCATTTCTACAATATTTGAGCTCATAATTATGAACAAATCTCAGCACAAGGGAAATCATTATGCGTTTGCACTCAAACTGACGTTGCAATCAATTATAACTTCCTAACACGTGGTTTTCATCTGAAGCTGTGATATTAGTAAATAAGAACGTGAGAGACTCTCTCTCTCTTTCTCTCTTACGACTGCTAAGAAACGTTCAGGAAGGTCAAGTAAATTGATAGAAAGGGATAAGAGAAGACTGAAACGTGTTTTCCGAGGTACCGTTCTTCCTCTTCACACATTTCAGCATTCAACGGGGGTGAGAAGTTTGTACTGTACAAGTTAAATTCCATGGCCGAGATGCTTCATGGAGTTATAGAGTAACAAATCACGCTACACCGTTTTTAAATCCAATTGTCGTTGCTGGATGAGGCGTAGTTCAGGCGAACGGTATCTGTCAGATTGTGTTATCCCATCTGTTAAATTTGGTGGTGTCAATGTCATGGTCTGGGGATGTTTCTAGTGGTACGGACTCGGACATTTGGTGGTTGTGGATGGAAACATGAAAGTTAGGAAGTGCCGGGACATTCTATACAAAGCCGCACTGCCTACATTTTACCAGTTTTACGGAGACGGACCATTCTTGTTTCAGCTAGACAAAGAGCCGTGTCATAAACATTCTTGTTTCAGCTAGACAAAGAGCCGTGTCATAAAGCACGCACCATTTCGACATAGTTTGAGAATATGGATGTACAGAATTTGTTTATTTCCAGCTCAAAGCCCCAACCTCAATCCTACTGCTGCCCTTTGGGATGAACTGGAACGTCGTATTCTGACTAGAACAACACATCAAAATTCTGTGCCTGAACTGACTACTATTTTACGGAAGGAATGAAATAATATTCCTGCGACTGCTTCCGAGAATCTCACTGAAAGTGTGCTATGGAGAGTCACAATGTAATTATGGCCAATGGTAGGCAAACTCTTTATTGATTTTGTCATAAATGCAGTAATGCATAAAAAGCACTGGTGTCCGTATACTTTTTCCCACATAGTGTATTTAAGAGATCATCATCTCTATAATAAAGCGCGATGTTTCGTTATTATCTTTAAGTAGCATATAGCCCGTCCTAGGGCGGTTGATTTTAAGCTTTAAGTAAATATTAATGTATAGGGGATGTTTCCCGTCCTAAGATGGTGAAATTTTAAAATGAAGATGATTGAAAACAAATCAAATAGACGCCGGCTCTTTTGTAAGGAAATATAGTACACATTTATATAGCAAGAACTCATTCATGTTAGAACTGAAAATTATATGCTATTTATTTCCGTTTTTCAAAAGACCTAGCGATAAATAAACATTCGGTGCGAAATATGTGTTCTTTAACAAATTTCCTTGTATTGAAGTTTTTTCAAGTAAATTTCCTTCAATAACGTTTGCTTTGATTTTTCGCGTTAAATTACTTTTTCTCCGGCCCATACATGTTATTCCGTTCACAGCTTGTTTTGGACTGTCGTATTCGGAGGTTAATTTGAAACTTCATACCGAAGCCTTTTCTACAAACTAATGCGACATTACAAATCGGAACTATCTAAATGATCGACAATGTGCTGTTGGGGCGACATTTCTTTTTAGATGAAATTGTGCTCATTTCGACATCGCAAGATTTCAGTTTTATTGTAGGTTAGAGCGTTTAGATAGATCGATATTTTGCGAAATGTTTAATATATTCAGCACTAAACTCGGAAAATTAGTTGAATTAAAAAAGTAAAAAATAATTAAAGCGTACAAGTTAATATCCAAATTGTACAAAATTAAAAATTATACAAAAGCAGATTGCCGTGATATTAGGAATTCAATTCGAATTTTGTAGAACGGGTAAATAGGACTCAAGTTATTGATAATCCAATGTTTCTAAATTAGCAAGCGATCACCTTGACATCTGAAAGTGATCTCTTGCTATATGTAGCAGGCATTTTGACATCGCGAGAGTACACATGAATTAGTCGATAAGTGATGACGCAACAATGCAAACGTTGGTCTGACGTCAAGCGTTCCAGAGAGACGGATCTGGGTGTTTATATTATTAATAATTACATTTTTAGTAACTTCAAATATGGCTCTATTTGCTGTCTTTGCTTTGAGAGGCCCAACGAATACTAGAAGTTACTGACTATAACGAATTAGAAATCATTCATAAAATAATGGTTTCGCACAACAACAACGGTTCAGAGCGTGCGTGAAAAATTCATGTTCTTCCTTTTCTGATTGTGTGTGGTTCTTAGTTTCATTGGAAGATTGCAACAGTCATGCAATTTAAATTTCTACACCTGACTGCTAATCGCAACTAAATAGTATACTAAAAATTAAAAACAAAATCTTCAAAAAAGGTTCTAGAGTCGATCTCAAGCCGTTTCTTATAAGTAAATGAATCGCCGTTAAAAAAAATAGCTGATTATTTTTTAAATTAAGTACAAAAAAGAATACATCTAGAAAACGACGATTATTTTTTCTGCAGCCAGTTTTAAAGAATTTGGCTTTTTACCTTATTTCAATTTGAGGAGTGTGTTGTACCTGCTATGCAGGGTCAGGTCAGTTTACAGATCAGTCAGTTAATATAACTGACCTGTACCGGGTCAGTTAATTGTATTCTGGCGGATGGACAATCAATCGCACGGACACCAAGTTGTGACACCTGATCGAGAAAGAAACAAAATGTTTTACAATATTTGTGATACTCATGAAATATATTTTACAATATTTGTGATACTCATGAAATATATTTTACAATATTTGTGATACTCATGTATTTTATGGAAAACTGAAGCCACTTAATATGGCGAGAAGGATGGTAAAGAAAATGTTTGATCTTTTAGGGGTATTAACAATAGTGAGCAACAAGCTAAAATGTCTATCATTTCGTTTTTATAACTATTTTTCGAAAACGAATGCCTCGGATGGAGATCCATTTTCTACCTTTTGACAATTAGCTAACACGTTTTCCGTGATTGTTTACAGTGCCATAAGTCCTCAACTGCGCTTGATTTCAATGATTTTCCCCTTCCCTATGTACAAATATCACAATTTGTACATTTAAATTGTTTTTATGTAAGGGTTTATCACAGTTAATTAACAAGAAAGATTGTACCGAACTTTCGGTTGTAACGAGGACGTCTTTTGAATCCTTTCTGACGCGAATTAAATTAATCAAATTTATTCAAAGTCAATGCAACCGATTTGAAAAAGCTCAACCGGATTTCTACAATCGATAAAACATTCAGAAACAGAAACAGCTACTTATGTACTTGCACTTCCACCAGCGGCTAAACCGTATCTTAAAAATTAACGTATGGTGAACAAAAAGTTTACCATAGCAGAAGGAAAGTATCGGACACAAAGACTTTTTAAATCGAACAGTCAAAAGAGGAAATACAGAAGGAAGCATGATATAACTGTACGCCTTCTAGCGGAAGAATTTTGCATAATGGAGAAGTTGGAAATAAGCAAAAAGTATTTTTCATGGAAAAAGCTATGTTCAGGAAAAATAACTGTTCAAATACGTCTACTTGGAAACAGATAGAGCGAAATAAGTATTGAATTTTACGCCCCCTAGCTGAAATTTGTGCCTTATTTAAAGAGGTTAATGCTCCACATCTCTATTGTAGCGAATGGCATACAGCAAAAAAAATCTCAATTGAGGTTTCAGAAGCGAAGATACCGCAGCAAACAGAAGTACACAAACACCACCTAGCGACAGAACTGTGAACTATGAAATATCTCAAATAATAACCTAAAGTGTTCCACAAGGTAAATGGATCTGGTGTTGAAATAATATTTTAAATCGCATATTCAGAAGCAGATAGATTAAGAAAAACAGATTAAATATTGGCTCCCTTTAGCAGCAAAATTGTGCATTATTTTGGGAAGAAAATATACACAAAGAGTTTTCATAGCTAGTAGTATCTAACCGAAAAATAATTTTTAAATCAGGTTTTAAGTCCCGCAGATATTGTTCTAAATGGAAACGTGAACTTACGCCTCTAGTGCCGAACTTATGCATTAAGAAAAATCTGAAATCATATGAGAAACATTTCGAAGCAGAAACGCCCTCCAAGAAAGAAATAATTTTTCAAATCGGACTCTTACAAGTAGAGATACCGATAAAAATAAGATATATATCTATGTTCCATGTCGAAAAAACTATTCATTATTTTAACAAGAAGGTATTCTGAAAAGGTTTTGCGGGGTGAATGGTATCGGTCCTTGAAAGGATTTTTCGATCGAGTTTTCAGAACATCAGATTTTGCTGCAAGTACATCAGAAGCAAAAATAAACTCCTGCGCCCCCTGGTGGACAAACCATTTCTTACCAAGAAATAGAAATTATATACAAAATATTTCACATGAAGAGCTGTTCCTGCTGCCAGAAGAAGTTTTCAAATCGGATTTTTAGAGGCAGAGATATTGGAGGACACGCAATTTACCTTTACGCCTCTTAGCAGAAAATATATGCGATACTTGAAAAAGAAACTGTGCCTGAAATAGTCTTCTTTATAAAAGGCATCGAAAGGAAGGAAGGATTTTTGAATCGGATATTTAACAAGCAAATGTATGCAATGAAATGTATTTTGAACTCGATATCATATCATCTGCATTTACGCCCTCTAGCGGCGAAATTGTGAATCGGGAAAAAATCGAAATTAGGGTTCATCATTCTCCCACATTTCAAGCTTTCCAGTGAAAAATCATTTTTCAAATTGGTGAAATAGGTGCAATAATATGGTGTTCACAGGCAGACGGACGGGCAAACCGATAACAAAAGCACGATCATTTTTACAAAACGCGTGATAAAAAACTGACTTTCATTTTATACCTTTCAGTTTTTTCATCAGAAACGGTTCTATCCTTTATCTCCTGTACTGTTCTGAGACTATATTCTGATGTAGAATGTGAGACTAGTATTTATATAACTCAGTTTTCGTCATGCCCTTAAAAATAACAGAAGCGCTTGGGTTCCCTTGCTAAGTCACATATGGAGGAAACATTTCCGTTTTTCCTAAAGCTGTTTTTTTTATCGTTTTGAATTCTGAAGAACATCTCACTGGAAATAAAACTGATAGGTAAAGAAGTAAAGATGAATTGGATTTTGCCGCCTAAATTAATTATCATCTGAGTTTAATATAAGTTGGAACCTTTAGTGATTATTACAAGCGGTTTATGTTTCACTTTTATCATTTAACACATAGCAGCTGCAATCTTTTTGTGAACGTTATCTTTTTTAAAATCTTTTTTTACTCAAGTCATATTAATTACACCAATTCTTGTTGCTTATTTGATCATATCATTCAGCTTTGATGCTGCATTTCAAGACATTCTGTTTGGCAACAACTCTGTTGCACATGGTGACACTATCCGACAGAGAATGTGCAAATTTAATCATCGTAGAATGCGTAAATGTTTTGCATGCTTATAAATTAAGTACTGTATGTTGAGCGGATAAACTATCAGAATTTGTCGTGCTGTGTTTATGAAAATATATATTAGTTTCTAAGCTTCTAAGTAACTAATAAGACAGTTTACTTAAGAAAAATCAACAAGATAAAGTTTGAAAAGCCATGTCAAAGCAGTAGTACGAGAACACAACAACACTAGGTGGAAGTTTCAAATGATAAATGTTTCGCTGCATTGAAATATTTTTATTGCTTTTTTCAGCAAAACTTGGCGATATATTATGATTTAGGTAAACGAACTAGGAAATACACTATCTACCAACACGTAATTGGACACCCCTGCAATCGACGATATCTGCGGTCCTCATACACGTCACGGCCGCCGCCGTTAAATATCGTGTGGGAAACAACAACGCAACCAGTCGCATGCAAGATGTCGCGCAGTTCGGAGCTCTCTGATTTCGAGAAAGGTGTAATCGTCGGGTATCACAGAAATGGCCGAGCTATACGTATCATATCCAGCAAGTTGAAATACCCAAAATCGACAGTGGCTTACGTGATTGGCAAGTGGAAGATGAGAGGTGACTGTCGGAATGTGCCCCGACCCGGCAGACCCACAAAACTGGCAGATAGAGACCGACAGGTGTTGGCCAGAGAAATTCGGAAGAACCACACCAAATCGATGGGCCACATCCGCGAAGAGTTTCAACAGGCATACGGGAGTGTTCTTTTGATGAATACTATCCGTAAGGTAGCCCATCTGCTCGGTTATCATGGACGTGCCGCCGCCCAAAAGCCTTTGATCACCAAGTCCAATAGCGCTGCTTGGCTAACGTGGTGCAAAGAACGTCGACAGTGGACCGTTGAACAGTGGAAACAGGTTCTCTGGAGCGACGAATCAAGGTTCACCCTCTACCGTTCTGATGGCAGTGTCTGGGTTTGGCGTCTGCCTCGAGAACGCCTTCTGCCGGAATGTATTGTGCCAACTGTGAAGTTCGGCGGCGGTGGGATTATGGTATGGGGGTGTTTCTCCTGGTATAGCACGGAACCCTTGGTGGCAATTCCTGGTAGACTCAACGCCGAGACCTACTGCACTATTTTGGATGACCATGCGCTTCCTAAGTTGTGTCAGTTTTACGGGGTGGTCCCATGTTACTTTCAGGATGACAATGCCACCTGTCATGTTGCGAGGTCCACCATGGCTTGGTATGGTGACAATGGGGTTAATCAAATGGACTGGCCTGCGCAGAGCCCGGACCTTAACCTTATCGAGCACCCTGGGACGAGTTGGAGCGTCGACTTAAGGGGTGCCCCCACCGTCCGAAATCGGTGAAGGAACTGACCTGTCTTCTCGAAGTCAAGTGGAAGAAAATACCGCTAGCCGTCGTACAACGCCTGGTTGAGAGTATGCCCAGGAGGGTCGCAGCTGTAATCGCAGCTCGTGGAGGCTCCACCAACTATTGAAGGTGAATAAACTTCGTTTTCCTTTGCTATCACAGGTGTCCAATTACTTGTTGGAAGATAGTGTATATTTCACAGCGTAGTAGGTCCTGAATTTGTGACAATACATCACAATTACTTTGGGGGCTTCTATTTTTTTCATGAAAAACTATTCCACCGCTCCGGTGGTGCAGTGGTTTAAGCGATGGCCTCTGATCATTCGTCCGGGTTCGAATCCCTGTGAGGCATAAATGTTGTGTTTGTCTTACGGCACTGGCTCTCTCCCTTCCCTGGAACCAGTGACCCTAAATTAGGGACGGGAGACTGCTTATATACAATTGAGTTGCTCTCGGTCGTCGTTAAACCTCCAATCGAGAAAAACAAAACAAAACAAAACAGTCCTATATTCAAATGTATATTTTGAAAAACATAGTCCAGTGTAAACCATTTCGCCATACATACCGAAATATTCTTGAAATGTTTATTCCCGAAAAAATAAAAAAACCTGTTTTAATAAAAGTACGCTTCGAACAGAGGTTGCACTTAGAAGCATGTTTGTGATTATTTTGTGTCTTCCGCACAACTTCAGAACAAAACTGTTGTTTGCATGAAGATTTTGCTTACGAATAACGAAAAAAGAATTTTATAAACTAAAGTGTTATCTTCAGGGAGCACTAATTAATTTGGATGTCAAAGGAGAACATTGGAATCATATTCCATACAAAATTAGGTTTCCCTTGTGAGATATAGGCTGCTTCATTCTTTTCTTATCAACACTGGTGGAAGAGGAAGGAACGGAGACTGAGGGCGAAATAATTCGCGAGGTGTAGTTCATGAATGATATATAAGAATTACATACTATGTTCTTCTTTGTAAAATCTCACATAGTTCTAGAAACCCGGCGGATCTACTAAGGAAAAGAGAAACTGGATTTTCTACATTCTTATGAATGACGAGGGAAACAGAAATGTGACTCCCAGACTGCTTAAGGAGGACGAAAGTATTTTCATTTGAAACAACCGTCTGGAGAGGTCATCGTAGCGAATGCCAGACAAATCTTTGTTACATTGCTTTAATGTTTCACATGTCCAGATAAAGTCCTTGATAATTAATGAAACTTTCAGGACTATCTGCTAAGTATTCTTATTTGTTTGATATTTAGAAGGCCCACGTCCTCTACTGAGAACGCTGAGATCCTGAGGTCACACATACCTTGTATTCATTTCGTCCCATTTTCCAGTGCAAATTGGCTGCAGCATTCACTGTCGTGCGGATGTGTTGCATTTTTTTGCCAAAGAACACAGCAATTTGCAACAATAACGTATTTTCTTTCTAGCTTCGAGTGAAAAAAGGACAAAAGGAAAAATAAAAAATAAAGATCGTAAGCCCTTTTTAGTTTGTTGTACTAACATTAACACATGAGGCTCTTGCTCTTATCACTGATGCATATTAAGATAAAAACAGAAGAAGCGTACGTTCTACGAATAAGTACATGCCATTCCAGGAAACACTATGAAGTACGTTCTTACAAATGAAGTGGAAGCGCAAACACAACTAAAGATGCAGCTTCGGGGGCGCATTGGTCTAAGATGGTTTGGTCTTCAAACCATTCATCCGAATTCGACCAGGCTTTAGTTCAAAATGACGTATGGGTGGCGTGTTTGCCTTCCGACACTGGCTTTCGCTCTCCCTAGAAACAAATGGCTCTGCATTAGGGACGGCAGAGTGTCTATTTCGCTTGAACAGCTCATGGTGGTCTTTGGACACATCATAGCATTCGTATTGCAATGTAAAGCGTTATGTAAACTTCTGGGCTTTAAGAATTTAAACCTGCGGAAACTGACGTACAAAAAATGTAATTATAAATGTGATTAGAATATTGAAATGTACAATTGAAATGCTAGAGGGGAACCTCAATCAAGCTCGATACTGTAGAAACAAATCTGAGAGCTTCAGCACATCTTGCCAGATAGTAAAATCAGTCAGGATGTAAAAGCATAGAGTCATTGATGCAATGAAATGGAATGCAATATTTGAAAATGCGCACTTTGGAGGATTGGTAACGACACAACCTCATTTCCTAGGATAAGAAAACCAGTATGTGATAGAAGTCGACGCACACTACGCTCAGAACAAGTTTTTCCTTTTGTAAAGCGTGAAAGTGGAAAGCTGCACCTCGCTATCTAAGAAAATCAACTCGAATTTCTACAGAGCATATCAATATGCGTTTCTAAAAACAATGCACCTTGGTGCAAAGGAAATTCTGCTGTTTCTTGGTTTAAAGGAAACAATGTGCTTCAATACTGGATTGTCAATAATAACAGACTGTACAATAAAAATATCAACGTTTCTCACAATAAAATGTTTATTATACATCGACTATACAACAATTTCGTAGAGCGTTTGGCTCGGCATCATCAGGACGAATGATGCCGAGCCAAACGCTCTGCGAAACTGTAGTCGATATATAATAAACGTTTTATTGCAAGAAACGTTGAGATTTTTATTCTATCTTAAAACCACAAGTGCAGTAGTCATAAATTATAAATAATAGACTGTGTTTAGCTCGGAGCCCCGACAAAAACATGCCTGAACGTTTGTGAAATGCACTCAATGGGCTGAAACGACCTGTGTGGATTCGTTCTTGTACGATAACATCAAGAGCAGAACTTAATGTAGTTTTGATAAAAACTGAATGTACTAAAAAATAAATAGTTGAAATTGTGAATTATGTTAAATGGTTACGTTAGATTACATTGAAAAAGTGACTTTTCCCATATCCCCTGAAATTGAGATAGTGAATATCTTATAAAAATAGATGTTAAACATTGACATGTTTTCCACACTTCAAACTTAGCATGTGGGCATTCGAAGAAATTTGAAGTGAAACTTGTTTAACGCGCCGTAGTTTTAAATAGCATGCATAAAAGTTTTTACGGAGTTCTTAAAATATTCGTTTCTTTAAAAGTTATATGCCGAAATTCAAGAAACGTGTTCTGTAAAAAATGAGAAATACAGGTATTTATATTTCCTAAAGTTTAGCCATGCAAAAGATATATCGAATCCAAAGTCTGTATATCACTCTGAAAGTTTTGCTAAAGGGCGTGCAGGACGCACTAGAATAGAAATCTTTCTATAGGTACACACAGAGCAAGTGCTCACTAGAAAGCGAAATTTGAGATTTTTCTGCTCTATACTGATATTGATTAAAAGTACTTTCACTCATTTTATCTTCGTTTTGGACAAAGTGATTACGGTGCGACGAAGCATAATTTCATGCAAATAGTTGGGCGGTGTTCATGCAAAATAAGCAAAATAAGATCTGAAACCAGCTGCTAAAATTGTTACTCTTTTTTTCATTTTTGGGTAGTATGTTCTTCCACGAACCGATTATTTATAGACTGTGATTTCATTGAAGAACGATGTTTTTTGTTTTCTTGAATAGTTTTATTATCGCAAATATCAGAGATTTCAGTTGCAATTAAACGAACGAAAATAAAATCTTTTTATGTTAAATGAAAAGTCAAAATTTAAGAAACCCGACCCTGGTAAAAAAACTAAAGTAGCTGCTAGGAAAAAATTAATATGCACGTTCACAACAGTTCCAATGGTAATATAGAACTAAAGTTGGGTTTTTTTTTTATGATATATCCGTATTATGTCCGTATCTGCATTAATCAAATGTTTGCCGTGTAATCATCCTAGAAACGATGTTTGTGGCACTAATATATAAAAATTCCCACATTACAAAAATTAATATAAAAATGTATTACAGGTACAAGAAAGGGATTACACGACAACGATGGTGCACAAGTAAAGTTTTTTTTTTCAGTATCAGTACACCTCCACATGGGCGCCATTTGTGGCCCGGAGGACATGTAAGCGATATTCGATTTCACGCCATGTTTTGTTTAACATCTCAGCAGACACAGAACTAATGACGTTCGTTATTCTTCCCTTCAACGTCTCGACATCCGGAACACTGCTAGAGTAAGGTTGGCCTTTCACATAACCCCGCAAGAAAAAGTATAGAGGGGTTGTGTCGGGCGATCGAGGTGGCCATGTCATAGGAGCGTCGCGGGCAATCCATCTGTCCGGAAATGTGGCATTCATGAACTCACGAACTCTTATTGACCAATGTGGTGGGGCACCGTCTTGTTTGAAAATAACCTCAGGTTGGAGTGCAAGCAACTGAGGGGCTACAAAAAGTTCCAGCATATCCAAGTACATGTTACATGTTACCGTGGGCTCTGTAAAAGAAGTGTCCGATAGTTCTGCCATGCATCAGGCCGCACCATACTTTCACTTTCGAGCTAGCCCGATCTTGTTCAATGACATAATGGGGATTTTCTGATCCCCAGATTCGCACACTGTGCCCATTTACTGTACCAGAGATGTGGAATGTGGTTTCATCTGAGAAACAGACACGCTGCAGATAATCACTATCATGAGCTATGCGCTGCAACAACTCCTTCGCAAATGCAGCACAGCGAGGCCGGTCATCATGCTGAAGAATTTGAACGATCTGTACCTTATAAGCATACAGACGTTCGTGCAAAATTTTGTGAACTCGGGCAAGGAGAATCCCAGTTTCCGTCAAGCAAGACGAATGGATTTCCTGGGACTTCGCAGAAATGTCTCCTGAACAGATGCAGCTGTCTCTTGTGTAACCGGTGGTCGGCCCGTTCAGGAAAGATCGCCAACGCTACTCATCGCTTTAAATTTTGTACCAAGCTTTTACCCTGTTTTGGACCGGTGGTGATCGTCTGTACTCTTCTGAAATGATGCTGGATAGTAACCGACGATTTGGTCTCATGGAAAGAAAACATCTCCTGCTGATTTTCCTTAACAACGCGCACGTCGCTTTTTCTTACATGGACGCCATTATCGATTAAATCCTCCTCTTATTCAGTAGTAGCGTTCACCTAAAAAACAGAAAAAAAAAACTTTATGAGTGCTGCTATGTTATGTTGCCAACCATTTTATTTTAACTTAAATAGATTGTTTTATATTCATTTTTGTAATGTGGGAAAGATTTTATAGACACCCTAGAATATTTATTATCCAAAGAAAATCATATTTCGAAATTTATTAAAATCTAAGATGGCTGTCAAACCCTCGTAGAGAGCTGTGTTATACAGTACGTTATACTGATTACTTATTGCTTACGGTACACTGAGCGCCAACATGAAACAGAAATTATTTTAAAATATCCATGCCTCGTGGATGTACATTATAATTTATTTCCAAGAAAACACGTGTGATTAAAATGAAAAAAAGAATAAGCCAGAAATACATGTTTTATATGGGAGAAATTTAAATGAAAAATGTATGCATAAAACGCACAAAGGAAAAATTTCTCAGGAGGGGAATATAACTAAAGGAAAAACTCTGTCGACAAAAACAAAGCCAACTCATGTGTCTAACGGCATCTACGGTGAAGAACAGTCATATACAGACAGTGTCACATCCCGTGTATCAGTAAGCGAACTAATCTTGACGAAACTCCTTGCTTAACAGCAGTTTCTCAGCTTCGGGGGCAGGTGTAAACAAACGTGGTGCATATTTATTATACGCAAGGAAGCATCTTTTGCTGAAAAACATAAGGCAATATCGTTTATTCGTATTGTTAGAAGATTTCACATGTTGGACTGTCTAAACGATCTTCTTAAAATGCACTGTCTCTAACTTAACTTAGAAGTATGATAATAACAACGTATCAACAAAACTGTATTAAAATATTCGGAAGTTCTGTTTTATATTTTGGCGAAGGTAACAGCAGTATGATGAAGAGAAAACTCAAAGAAAAGTTTACTCTAACTGGCCGGGAAACAGTGACAGTAAAATTGCGAAATATTAAGAAAATCTTTTACGTGATTATATCTGTACAGTAAAAATTTTTTGAACAGTTAAAATCTTGGTAATCTGCAGATATCCTGCAAAGTGCAAATGTAGGTCACGTTTCTAGAACCTTCAGATGAATAAAGAGTACGAAAATGCATACGAACTCCAGTTCATGGTCGCATCTGTCAAATAAAAGAGAGTCTGTAATCTGAATTCTACAGACAATGATACAATATCTAGGACAGCACCTATATTTATGTCATTTAACAGAAAATTTCAACATTATGAAAACCAAAAACCACAAAATATATGGATAACTTTGATCATAATCTAATGTACAGCATGCGCAAATGTTTTTTCATTACAATTTCCGGAATAAGGAAATACTATTACGTACATAAACCACGAGAAAATTGTCACTGGAAAATTTGAGCGTACATCAATGTATTTATTATCCATGGTTTCACATAATACTAAAGTATTTTTAAATTCGAGTTACAGAAGCTCAGATATTGTGGAAAATGGAAATATAATTTTACTCATTGTAATGAAACGTTTTTCACTTACAGGCTCACACACATAGAGAAATTTGATCATTGTTTCAGGTTTCAGCCAACCAATAGCAAAAAAAGAAAAACCTTTTCAAATCGGACTTTAGAAACTCTGATATTATTCCAAATTGAAGTCAAATGTATATTTTCGCCACATCGTTAAAATATAGTTTTATGCCATCTAGCCAAAAAATTGTTGACCGTGCACAGAATAAAATGCGTTGAAAGTTTGAGTCATGGTTCCATTTTGCAAAATGAATATCACTGTAGAAGTTGAAAAATATGTGGCAAATGCAAATATACGTTTCTGCTGCCTAGCGGGAAAAGTGTACATAGAGGAAAATCCAATACTGAAAGTGAACAAAATGTTTTGTATCAGATATGTTGATGTGAAGATACAGTGTGTACAGATGAAAGGAAATAAAACGTAGTATAAAAACTCTGTTCTTATCATACAGTAGAAATCAGGAGATATGCTATAAAAAAGAAAAGCTTTCACATTTCTCAGAGAAATACGAATTAAAGCTGAAAAAAAATATATTCATTTTGTCTATCAAAACCACCTGCCCAGTTAATTCTGAACGTTTGACCTAATTGTAATGTCTTCATTATTATCACATGTATACACAAACGACGACTGACAAAACACTGCCAAATTACCGCACCATCCCTTAAAAGTAGTGCTTGATGATGGGTACTACGGACAAGTTTCACGTGATGGAGACGACAGATGCACCGCTCTGCGGAGGAAGTTGGTTACATTATGGGTGACCGGGTTAGTGTGACTCGTTTAATTAACGTTACTGAGCTCTTGTAATACAAATCCCTCGGTCTCAGTGGTATACTTTGCTTGACAGTTGTCCCCAGTGAATCAGGGGAAAACAAATTTGCAGCTTCTGGTACAAAGTCCGAGATCCCGAAGAAACGGAATTAGGGAAGCTGTTAAGTGCGACAAAATGTTGTGGCTTTCACTGAACGGCTCTATAGTCATGCTCCGTAAACTCACTGATCATTTCAAAACAGCTGAGCCGTGAAGACTTAATCAGTAGCAGGATGAAGATCTATCAAGAAGAAAAATAAATGACGAACCACAATCATGTATTTAGTGTACGGACAGCGTCAGATAGGGAAAAATAATTCCAAAAAAGTTCACGAAAATCATGGGAACTAGCATTTCTTTATTTAAATATCAGAAACAACATAATTTTCTTTGTAGCAACATTTGTCTCACTTTTTTTGCGCAGGGGAAAGAGCGCTTACCTGTTTTAATTGTCGAATCCCTGTCTCACCCAATATACTTTTTTTATTGTTGTAATGTTCATGAAACCTAATTTCACATTTGGACATCACAAACAAATAGGTGAAAATATTCTCTAAAATTATGTTGGTTCGATTCCACAGCGGCGGCTGGAAAACAATTTTTCGGTTGCTGTGTGTTTCTGGAACGTGGAGAGAGCGATGTATTTATTTATTAACTGTCGCCACGTATTTGGAATATTTTCACCTTGGTTCTCGCCCTTTGGATTTAACTGCTATAATATATATAGCTAGTGCCGTTCATGCCCACCAGATGGAGACGTCTCAGTGGCTGAGCCCATCTTAGGATTTATGATGTCAGAAGCTGACTTTTAAATACACATGGCACCGTGGATTGTTGGCCCCCGTGGCGTAAAGGTAACGCACTCGGCGCGATACCGAGAGTTCTGTTGGTTCGATTCCCCAGCGGCGGCTGGAAAACAATTTTTCGGTTGCTGTGTGTTTCTGGAACGTGGAGAGAGCGATGTATTTATTTATTATTATATTACAAACAAATAGAATGCCTGGTTATAAAAAAATTACTTTAAGTGTCTTATTTTCCCCGTCCTTATTGACGGGCTTTCACTTAATAGATTAATATGAATACCCAATATACTTACTGTAATCTAACACTTGATATCAGTTGTGAATGTATTATAAAAAACAAGAAAGATGACACTGAATTTTCGGGTGTAATAAGCACGTCCTTTAAATCCGTTCTGACGCAAATTAAATTTATCAAAGCTGTTCAAAGCCAATGGAACCGGTATGGAAAACAATAGTATCTGACGGAAAAAGAAGTTTTTCAACCGGGTTTTTAATCCCTCAGATATTGCTGTAAACGGAATTGTGAGTTTACGCCCTTTGGTTGCAGACTTGTGCGTTAAGAAAAACATTAATTTTTATTAGAAGCATTTCGCACCGGAAACACTCTCCTACGCAGAAATAATTTTTCAAATCAGACTATTAGAAACAGAGATATCGACAAAAATAAGATGTGACTTTACGCCCCCTGGTGGGAAAACCATGCATTATTTTAGAAAGAAAGTATTTTCAAAAGGTTTTCCGTATGACCACTATCGGTCGAAGAAAAAAAAATTTAGTCGAGTTTTCAGGAGGCTAGATTTTGCTATAAATTCATCAGAAGTAGAAATTATCACTTATGACCCCTGGTGGCCAAACCATTCTTTACCAAACATAAGAAATTACGTGAAAAATATTTTCCGTCAGGTCTTGAATTTTCCAAATCGGAGTTTCAGGACCAGAAAACGCAATTTACCATTGTGCGCCCTAGCGGAAAGTCTATGATTTACTTGAGAATTTTGAATTTATAGGGAAAATATTTCGCATCGGAAACACTATCCAACAAAGAAGAAATTTTTTGAATCGGACTCCTGGAAGTAGAAATATTGACAAAAATAAGATATACATCTACACCCCCTGGCGTAGAAGCCATGCATTATTTCAAGAAAATGTTCCTAAAGGGTTTGTCGACATACGTAGTATCGGTGAACAAACCACTTTTTTTCAATCGAGATTTTAGAAGCTCATATTTTGCTGCAAATACATCAGAAGCAGAAATTGAGACTTACGCCACCTGGTGGCCAAACCATTTTTTTTTCAAAAATTAGAAATTATGTGCAAAGTATTTCCCATCAGGAGCTGTATCCGGTGCAGAAAGAAGTTTTCAAATCGGAGATTTAAAAGCAGAGATACAGGGCGGAAAGCAATTTACACTTACGCCCCCTAGCGGAAAGTGTATGAATTTATTGAAAATTTTGAAATCATATGAAAAACATGTCACACATGAAACACTATCCAACAAAGAAGGAATTTTTCAAATCGGACTCCCAGAAGTAGAGATATTGACAAAAATAATATATACATTTAGGCCCCCTGGCGTAAAAACCATGCATTATTTTAAAAAGAAAATGTTTCTAGAAGGTTTGCCGACATGAGTACTGCCCACTAGGCCACCCGCGGCCCTACAAACGAAGAGTTTTTTCATTCAAGAATTTAGAAGCTCATATTTGCTGCAAATACATCAGAAGCGGAAATTAAGATTTATGCCCCTTGGTGGCCAAACCATTGGTTTTACAAAAATTAGAAATTTTGTGCAAACGATTTCCCATCAGGAGCTGTATCCGGTGCAGAAAGAAATTTTTAAATCGGAGATTTAAAAGCAGAGATATAGGGGGAAACGCAATTTACCCCTACTGCTTCCTAGCGGAAAGTCTATGAGTTACTTGAAAATTTTAAAATTATATGAAAAGCATGTCACACTGGAAACACTATCCAACAAAGAAGGATTTTTTCAAATCGGACTCCTAGAAGTACAGATATTGACACAAATAAGATATACATCTACACCCCCTGGTGAAGAAACTGTGGAATATTTTAAGAAGAAAATATTCCGAAAATGTTTATCGATGTGAGTGACATCAGTCCACGAAAGAATTTTTTTCAATCCATATTTTAGAAGCTCAGATTTTATGGCAAATACATCAGAAGCAAAAATTAACACTTACGCCCCCTGGTGGCTAAAGTATTCTTTACCAAAATTCGAAATTATATGCAAAGATTTTTCAGCAGGAGATGCATCCGCTGAAAAATGTTGAAATCGGAGTTTTAGAAGAAGAGTTATCGGGAAAAATGTAATTTACGTTTACGCTTAATAGCTGAAAATCTATGCGTAATTTGGAAAAGAAACTATATCTAAAATACTCTTCGACATAAATGGAATCGAAAGATAAAATAATTTTTTCAATCGGATGTTTAGAAGCAAATATGTGGAATAAAACGTATTTTTGAATTCGACATCATCTGCATTTACGCCCCCTGGTGGCGAAATTTTACATCGTAAAAAAAACGAAATAAAGGATAATTATTCGCATATTATATTTCAAGCTTCCCAATGCAAAAAGAATTTTTCAAATCGGACTAATAGTTGCAGAGATATCGTGGGTACAGATGGACGGACGGACAAACCGGTAACATAAGCACGATCTTTTTTTACAAAAGACGTGCTAACAAGAAAGACGACACCGAATTATTACGTTCTGTGACGTACTACAGAGTTTAAGCACGTGTAAAAATAACAAATCTGTATCGATATATTCCGTTGGTGTAGCTTAGTCGGTCAAAGAACACACCCCAGAGGGAGGAGACGCTGGTTTAATCACTGTTTCCAACAAAATCGTGTTTTCACAGTTTCTTTAGCACATATTTTCACTCGAAATAATGTGCTGCAACACAGGACGTAATAATCAACGGACATTTTGCTACATGAAATCATATAAACTAAAAATTTAAGTTAACTAGCAGTGCGTTTTAAATAGAGAAGTAAACTGTTCGGCAGTCGAACAAGAAAGCAACAACATTGTTTAGATAGGCCCTTTGGTTTCGGAGAAACAATTGCCAATAGAAATAGTTGATCCACAAGAGAAAAGAATTATGATAGCAAAAAAATTAAGAAAAACTTTATTCACAAGTAAATCTATTTGAAGCAGAAAACTGTTTGTGCGATGAAAATTTCAGACGGAAATGTTTTCGCGAATGGGAATAAACACATTCTTTCACTAGGTTTTAAAACTACGTATCATTAAAGACAGGCAATTTATGCAAATCTTTATCATAGTGACTGATGACGTCTGTAGAAGAAATTCGTTCAACTAGTATTTTAGAAGCGATGCTATGATATCAGTTGCAAGTATGTTTTTCCTCTCGTCAGTGGCAGAACAGTATGATATTGAAAATTGAAAATCGCACAATAAAGTTTTCTCATTGTTGAAGTTTCGCCACAAAAAATGGGTTTTTCTAATCGGATCTTTAGATCAAATAATCAGAGAAAAATATTTAGATTTACACCCCACCCGCCCCGAACTAGGAAAAATCTGCTTATTACTAAAAATATACAATTATGCGCAGTGTTTTTCATAACGAATGGTGGTACCCAGTGCAACAAGAGATTTTACATCGGACCTTTAGAAAAGGAAACACATTTGCAAGTGGAAATAGAAATATGCACTTGCGACAGGACTGTGCATTATGAAAATTCAGAAAATTTCTCAAAACGTTTTTCATAGCGAAAGTTATCCAAACCAAAAAGATATTTTCAAATCGAACTTTTAGGACCATAGATACCTAGAAAGACATAGTATAAACTTACGGACCCAGCCGAAAAACTATGCGTTATTTGAAAAAAAAAAAAAAAATGCGTAAAATTTAATCACTGGTAACTGACGAAAGAATTATTTTTAAATTCAATTTTCAGAGCAGGAGATAATATTGCAAACGGAAATATAAACTGATCCCCCTAGCAGTAGAACTGAAATGCATGACCTGTATAAAAAGGAAAATGTTCGCAAAGTGTTCTTTATAGTGCGAACTATGCGATGAAAAGGGACTTTTTCCAATCGGACTTTTCGAAACAAAGACAGCGTGGAAAACAAAATGTATACTTAGACCAAGTTTATTAGAAATGTGTACATTGTTTGAAGTGAGCAACGTACACTTCTTTATCGTAGCAGATGTAGCCCAATAAAAATTCGAAATTTTTAATCGGATTATTATAAGCGGACATACAAAATAGAAATTTAGAGCCTACGCCACATAGTGACAAAACGGTGAGTTTTAAAACTTGGAGATTATATGCAGAATGCTTCACGTACTAAAAATATCCGATGCAAAAATAATTTTTTGAATCGTATTTTTAGTGATTGTAGGGAAAGTTTTTCTGCTACGTTTCCGAGGAGAAAAGCTGTGCAAAAAAATATTGTGATCAAAAAACATACTTTTAATGTTACTGGAGTGAATGCCTTCTGGCCAAAATAAAATAAAGAAAAATAATAAAATACACTTTCAGTCTCTCCCTTTGAAGTCAGCACGAGGGTGAGTGATGAAAAATCAGAAAATATGCGTAAAACATTCCGCACAAAGTAAGCTGCCAGGTGCAAAATGAGAGTCAAACAATAAATGTATCTCACTAGGGAGGAAAACAGTTTATTTTTTCAATACTACAGTATTTATAATAAACACTACGAAGACCATTTTGGGAACACCTTACGTTGTGTTTGCGAAACGGTCTTCGTAGTGAAAGGTATAGAATAAATCAAACATTAGCACTACGAACATGCTGATGAAAGGTGTTATGCCTCCACAAATGATGGAAATGAAAGGAGAGCAGAAAAACAAAGAAATGACAAAATTTTAGAAAGAATCTTAAGGAGCAGGAGTGTGCTGCTATAAGCAGACTGAAGAAATGAAGAATACCTGTGATGTGGAGTTATGAACATAACAGGAAAATGGCAAGTGTAAAGCCTTAAGATGAAATGAATTATTTGAAGGATGGCCTAAATAAATGATTTAAAGAGTAATACGGCACAGAATTGAACTCAGTGGAGGAGAAACATTCACAACCGCGATCTGGGCTAATTAAGCTGCAGGAGAAGATTGATGACTGACACCCTCTATGCATTCTTATTAAAAAATGAGTACACACTCATTGACGCACATACAAGACATGTTAATACAGTTCGGTGAATTTTAGAAAAAAATGCACAACAGGTAATATTTAAGAAAACTTACTTTACTGGATTCAAAATAATCCTCCGGATACAACACACATTTGGCGCCGGTAGTATAACTAACTGTTGGAAGCTACGGTAAGTTTTCGTTTGGTCTGCAGCTGGGTAGTCACGTTCTGTTGAATGTTCATAACGCCAGCTCTTCCTTAACCCCAGCTCTTCCCTTTCTGGCCTGATTTCAGTTGGGGAAACAAAACTGGCCTTTTCTCCTATCCCCACTTCCTGCTACTGGTTGTTTGGAAGGGCTAGCAACTAATGTATGTAAGGCTATTTACAACGTCACCATCTTAACGAAAATCCGTGTACTCCTAAAAATCTAATATATTCCTCATGATGTTTTCTTTGGATCTTTTTTCTATTGGGGCATCCTTCCCCCTCTATTTTCGTTTTTCCAGCCTTACCAAGAAACTCAGCTAGTTGAAGCGAGAAAGGTACTAAACTTTTTGAGGTTTTCGTCGTTCATTCGCTTTTATTTGGGGATTCAACGACCACCGTGAGCAACCCCAAGGGCTATAAGCAGTCATCTATCCCTAATTTAGAGCCACTGGTTCCAGGAAATGGAGAAAACCTGTTCCTTAAGACAAACACACCATGCCTCACTGGGAGTAGAATCCGGACCCGTTTCGGACGAATGGTCAGAAGCCACCACTTAGGCCACTGCGCCACCGGACGGATTCCTTCGCTTTCGTCCAGGAAACAAGAAGTAGTCAGCCGGTGCCTTCAGGTGTATAACGCGGGTGATTCTACGAAGCAACGGCTCGTGATTGGAAAATGTAGGATAAAGCTTAGGATGTTACTCACGCATCCCAAATCTTTTAAAATCGAACGGATTGTTTCATGGTTAATACCAGTTCCTCAACAATCATTCGCGCAGTCAGTCGACCAACATGCGCCATGAGATCACGCACGTTTTAAAAGTTTTCAGGGTTTTTGAATGTAGTGGGCGTCATCTACATTCAAAAACCCTGAAAACTAAGCTTTATCTTGAGGGGGCGTGATCAGTGAAATCCATTCCTATGTGGGACCGCGTGAATTAGCCATAAATGAAACACACCGTAAGGTAAATTCTTGTAAACGTCTTTCAGCAGCATTCATTCTATCATCCCTTTAAACTTCTTTTTAGTATTCATTCCTGTAAACTTCTTTCAGCATTAATCTCTGTAAACTACTTTCAGCATTCATCTCTGTAAACTTCTTTCAGTATTCATCTCTGTAAACTTCTCTGAGCATTGCGAGATTGAAGAAGAATTTTATATGGTTCTTTCTTGTTAAGAATGAGCATCTGTATACATCAGCTCTGTTACACACTCTTTCTCACTGATTCGTGATGGTTACGGACATGTTTGCTCATGTATTAATACTTGACTGCGTCGTTCAAGTTACTGCATCTTTCACAATCTTTTCTTTTGCGCGTTACAATAGCATTCACGGAAATTTATTGGCACACCTTGTATATACTTACATATATCTGCAGTGCGAAAGGTGCACAGACAAACGAATCGCCACGGGTACAATTTCCGTCCAGCCCGGAAATTATTCTAACGAGATGGTTACATTGAAACAGTTAAAATATAGTACTTCTAAGTCCAAAAGGCAACATGCTCATACGATTACAAATTCACTTGGCATGCTGATTTATCAAGAATTCGGACTAGCAGTATTGTATCGCTCTAATGAGATGAGGTTTGTTTCTGTCACGTTATTTATCGTTTCGCAAGATTTTAATGCAGAGCATCCTGAATATACATATATACACGAAAAAGAAACCCTCAGAAAACTGATACTGTTATCAGTTCTGAAGCATAATCTGAGTGTGATTCCTCTTTCGTGTTTAGAAGAAATCACTACAGCAGCAACCGTTGCACCATTAGAAAAGAAAGCCGGTTTTTAAACAGATATGACCCGCGTGGAGACTTGCGAAGTTCCGTGCGCTAATAAATCACGTTCTGTTTTTGCATAAGTTTTCAATTGCTCCTGAATTCTAATTTTATGTGTAATGGAAGGTTTGGAAGCATATGTGAAACCTTCCCAGTGAGGGATGTAACCAACGATTCGTTCATTTTTCATGCACGGCGCACGAAGCATGAAAATGGGTTTTCAACGGTTTTACCTCACAGAAAAGTTCTTTTTTATTTAATGGAATGGAGCAACAACGAACACGGGGAATTTTTTATAATAGGGATGCATGCGAATGTATCAAATCTCTGGATTACCCTGACACACCTGCTTCCATACATAACATCGCACTCACTCTGCTAGCACATGGATGAATATCGTAAAACACAATACAGGGGCGTAGGAAAGGAGAACAAGGAAAGAACCGATGCGCTTAGGATTACTTTTTACAAGCCTCTGCATCGATTGCATTCCGTGAATGATAAAAGGCTCTTTTGCTACTTTATTTTTTGAAGTTCGAAAACTCAATTGCTGTTTTTTTAATCAAACGATATTGAATTTGCGCTATTATTTTTCTCAGTTTTGTTTTTACTTAAAATGTTTTGTTAGCCACAGCATTTGTTTTTGCTGCTCCTTTCACAAAGAAAGAACAAGGACTATATACCTTTTTTCTTTCGGATAAAGTGAAGGAATTTATTTAATTGCTATATGTGCTTGCTTGAGAATACAGTTTGTATGCAGTAGTTTAGACACTGCATCAGAAAATTCCTTATGAAATCAAACACGCACACAGGCGTATAATACTGGTTGGACAGCATTTGGAAGAAACAGTACAATTTGGAGAACAGTATACCACTTTGTCTTGAAATTAAAGTGTGAAACTAATAGTGCATATTCCACTCCTTAGTAAGTTAAGGATCATGTCTTTGGATCAAAATCATGGACCTTAACAAAAAAAGACACCCAGAGGTGCAAACTACTTAATGCATGCTTGGTATACCAGGAAGGATAGGAAAAGGAACTTGTGGATCAGGGAAATATATATATATAAATTTTGCAACTTTCGTTTTAAATTCTAAAGTTTTTCCTTAGTTTTCAGCATTGCTCTTCATTAACCTTAATATATATATATATATATATAATAACAAAGTTCTCGCATTTTTAGATTTAGCCATTAATCTTAATTCAGGCAACCTTGTTATCAGCCTTTATGATAAGAGAAATCATTTTAACCTTAAAATAGTCAAATATGGTATGTGGTGGAGTAATATTTCCTGTAAGGTAATAGAAACTGTATTTATTTCACAAGTCATAAGGCTAACTAGAATATGTAGCTTAAATTCCGAACTAAAGAAACATGTTAAAGTTTTAATCAATCAGTTTATTGATAACGAAGTGCCCAAAAACTTCTTAAAGATTGCATTAAGGGAAATAGTTCTCAAATATAGAGTTAGGATGGAAGACTTATTTTAAATCTTGGTGAGCGAATGAATCGTCTAAATTAAAGCTAATTTTAGAGGTTTAGATGATGATGGATTCATTTTCATTTTTAGGAACCTATAATACCCTTTTTTTCCCTCTCCTTTGATTCAAAAAAAGTTTAATTCAATTAATTCAAAAACTCGACGTGGATGAGGAACACCAAGCAGAAATCATCGCTCTTTGCACGTTAATAAGTAAGTCTCGGATTTTTTTTTTAATGAAATGCAAAATTTTCGAGACTCACTTATTAACGTAGAAAGAGCAATGATTTCTGTTTGGTGTAAAAAAAGGTTTATAATTAAAAAAAACTACAACCCCCCCCCCCCCCCCCCATAAAACTCTTACAGAAAGCTATGTATAAAATATATGTAAAATTAAAAACAAAAAAAAATAGTAATATTGAATAATTAAAGGTTTGGGAAGGATACTGCTATTTGGGTCTTTCAAATACTTTTAAAACTTCTGGGAACAGAGATATAAATTTTTCTATTCTCAGGAAGTGTTTTCTAGTATTCTGGGTAGCACATGCAACTTCGAAATAGTTTTTTCAGTAAAATACTTCTCGGAGTGGCGTGCATAATCTCCACTTATGAAACACCAGCAATTTCAAGTTTCCTGGAAGGTTCTATGGTTGGCCGCCAGGTGGCGATGAGACGGGTACTTTCTTTCATTCCAAAATGTCTGTTCAAAGAAGAAAGTTGTTAGCTCAAAGTGCTGCTTTGGTTTGGTATGTTTGTACTTTTTATTTTGCATCATTTTTTAATTTTTCTTTATTTGGGTTCTTCGTCTACCTTTTTTGAAGCTTGTTGTTCGTTTTGGAGGTTCTTTTAGTTTTTTCCGCGGTTTGGGTTCCTTTGTTGCCTGTAACCACCTTATGTTACAAGTGTACAACACTCTAGGCTTAGGGCCTTCTTGCTGGTATCTGACTGATTTGAACAATAATTTGTAAATATTTTATCTTTTACTATCAATTCTCTATGTTTTATTTCTTATCTTTTGTTTTTAAGGTTGTCACATCTATTTTGAAGTTAATGCATATTCATTATTGCTAGGTAATGTCCTTTGCTTAACTTCTTAAGTACTTATTTCTGTGTCTTGGGCTTTTCTCTTACTTCTTTGAGGTTTGCACCTCGGTTCTAGGGATTCCATCTCCCGTATTACCACAGTGATTTAATTCTCAGCTCGTTTGGCTTTGTGATTTTTTAATTTAATTTTTCAAAATTTTAAAGTCATTGGAACAATTGTTTCTGAATAGTAAACCTTTTCTTTAGACAATGCTATTCACTTTTCATAAGTTTATGCTTTTCTTCTCTTGTTTTGTGTTGTAGTGGTTATTCGTATTCTTTTGAAATGTTTGCATGAATTTTCTTAGATAGGTTATCGCTAAGTGTGCGTCGGGTAATGTTATTTGGTTTGCTAGTAGTGGGTTATTTTTCCCTGTTAAATTTGTTGAATTTTCCTTTAACTTTAATTTTTCCTTTGTAGCTAACTAAATTAGCAGAAACCCAAACTTTTCTGGTCTTTGTAGATATATGAGAGATTTTCTTCATGCTTGCCCCTGACGAAGCTATACCAGACTCTGTCATACGATCTGCAATCCCTGTGTTCTTCTAGTTTTTGGAAAATTTGTTTTTAGTTTGCTCAGGTGCTCATTTGGCTTGAAAGTTTTGGCATTTTTAATTTTTTACCTTTATTTTTTTCCCTATGTTAAGTTTGTTTTATTTTTCTCTCTGTCATTTTTTTGCTTTGGTTTTAGCATTATATCAGCATATGTTTTGATCTTTCTTTTGTGCAGCCCTGGGAGCTTTAGAATTTCAAAGGTTTTTTTTTTATAATGCTTTTACTTGATTTTTTAGCTATATATAGTAAAATATGCACATCACCTCAAAAAAGGAAATACAGTCATATAATGAATAGGAACAAGTAGAATATGTAAAAAGGATTTTAAATTAATAAAAGAACCTACCCATTAATGAAAATACAACACAACATTTCCATAAGCCACCAAAGTCCAGATTGAAACACCATCATCAAAATAGTATGGTAGTGCCTAGCTCGAAATTAAAAATATATTTTCAATAAACCATATGAAGAAACAAATCATGAAATTCAACCGTAATCTTCAGGGGAAACACCGTTGGAGCAGAAGATGGCTTTTCATATCCCAACAAATGCACCCCCACATGCTTGGCTTGTCCAGCATTAGAACATTATAGGGAACCCTCCCACATGCTTTGGCTTGTCCAGCATTTATAGGGATATGAAAAGCCATCTTCTGTTCCAAAAGGTGTTTCTCTGAAGATTACGGTGGGATTTCATGATTTGTATCTTCATATGTTTTATCGAAAATATATTTTTAATTTCGAGGTAGGCACTCCCATACTATTTTGTTGATGGTGTTTCAATTTTGACTTCGCTGGCATATGGAGAATATATATTGTATTTTTTTTAATGGGTAGGTTCTTTTATTAATTAAAAAGCCTTTTTACATCTTCTACTTGTTCCTATTCATTAGTGCTTGTGTTTTCTTTTTTGAGGTGATGTGTATATTTTACTATATTCGATGCGTCTCTGGTTCTGCGGCATAGCGCGACGTTATGAATATGACATCCGTAGAATAAAAACTGTTGAAACGGCCTAAGCCTAGGGATTATGAATTAATATTTCGTGTCTCAGTAAAAGCACAATATTATTACCTTGAGTGGATACGTAAACGTTTTGAATATGACATCGGCAGAATAAAAACTGTCAAAAGAGCCTACACATGAGGCATAGTAATTAGTATTTAGTATCTAAGTAAGTAAAAGAGAAATATTATGCACGTTATGTAAATATAATATTTAGTGCCTAAGTAAAAGTGCAGTTTTATTAAAAAATCCCCCTTATAGTTGTTTTCCGAACATAGCGTGAGTCATGCTGTAGTAATTGACATCGTACCACACAAAAGAGTTAAAAAGCTCTTCAAAGTTAAGTTCCTTGTTTTACTTCAAATAACATTTAAAATAGTTATATTTTAATCGAGAAACTCCGACAGAAAAAAAACCGCATGCAAGCAATATCCACTGAACTTTTTATCTGCCTATAACAAAAACTCCATGAAAACAAAAAACATCCACGGTATTCCATTCATTCTGAGGACGAAATGAACGTGGACAAAGTGAACGGTGGACGAAATGAACAGTGGACGAAGTGAGCATTGGACTAAGTGAACAGCGGACAAAGTGAACGTTGGACGAAATGAACTGGACGGAGTGAGCGTGGACGAAATGAACACGGACGAAGTGATAGGGAACCGGAGTTGTCGTGAGTGATGCGAATAAATGCAATGTGTTGCATGTAAATAAATGCATACTCTGGATCATTCATTGTATTTCACAAGTACAAAGATATTGCTATGTGAACGATACGTAGCATAAATATATACAGAGAATACCAAGGACATTCTCTCGATTTTTCTCCCTGAATTTCGGAAGATTTATGAAAGCAAACAGGATTGGAAGTATTAAAATTAACCATCTTATTAGGACTTCCCAGGAGGGAAAATTATCCACAAATGTAAATTTGTGATGGCTGATAATCTACAATGAAATCGATAATGCTTTCATCGCTAATGTTTGCTTGCATCTTGTAACTAGGAGTCCATTAATCGCGCGGCTGTTATCCATTCATCCAGCATGACCGTAACACGTGTATATTGAAATTACGGTGTTCAGACGTCTACTGGCATTTATCATTAAAGCATGATGGCTTCCATTGTTTCGATCCCAGAGTTCCTCTACGCGAAGCCAACTGAACGTGTAGATCTCCAGTGACGCTAGTAATTAATCGTCAGTTCTGTTGGTAACAGCCTTGCAAATAAACCCCTTTCTGACTCAGACTCTTGCATATGGTGTTTAGGAGGGGACGTACGTTGAAATACGAGAGAACTTCAGATATACAATTGTTGCTAGTTTATGCTCGTGAGAGCTGAGGTAATTTATTGCCGTTCTGCGTCATTTGCTTTCGCTATTTTGATAGAAATGGTGCTGACTAGTATAAGCACTGGAAAAATCGACGTAGGAATTATTTCCAAAAGAAAAGTAATTGCACCGTCAGGCATATATTAAAACTAACATGATGCAGTTAAAAGTTCGTTTCTGAGAGAAATAATCAAAATAAATACATAAAAATTACCAAGTAGAAAATCGATAATGTATGAAAAACACATTTTGTTTATTTTTTTGTACGGACATTTTCTTCATATGAAGAACATTTTTTCGCCAAAAACTGAGAAAAAAAATTGAGTGAAGAAATTAAGCTACAGCAGCTGGGAAAGTAAGATTCAGTTGAAAGGTTATAATGAGGCTCCGGAAAAAAAATAACTGGTGGCTAAAAAAGATTATACATGGGCAACAAATTCATGGCATAAAGCTCTTCGGAAAATGCTTTAATTATGATGAAATTCATTTTGAAAAAAAAAGTACGTTTTAGGATTACATACTGTTGAGCGATATAAAGCCAATTATGTTATAAAAACTAAATACCATTTTCCGATATAGAAAAAATAAAGTTTCGAAGCGAAGCCTAGGGAATGATTGCAAAAAAATGTCTCCTCTGATATTTTGCGTAAAAGAGAAATGTAAACAAGATAAATTATGCAGATGCAGTGTCACAAGATTACGTAACTTTTTGCTTTTACCAAATATGGTTAATACTGCATGAACAATAAACGGGTTTCTGAACGCCGAAATAGATTACGAGCACCCTTATTCATTATTTCAAGTGAATGAAACTGTAATAGATCACACGTTACGAAAAGAAATACATCCAATATACATTGAGTGGACAGGAATCATGGATATCCGTCTCATAAGGTGTAGGTCCACCTTTCACCCGCATAAGGGCAGTGACACGGCGGGGCATTTGGTCCACTACGTCACGCAAGCGTTCCACAGGTATTTCGGCTCATGCTTGATGCACCGCTGTTCATAATTACGTCGCATTCCTGGGCGGAGAATCCAAAGCTAGGAAGGCCTTCTCCACAGCATCGCAAATATCATGTGAGTATCACGCTGTCTTCGTACGATATGAAAAAACCTAGCTTTCAAAATTGCAAATCAAAACCATATTTATTTACAAGTCAAAAAGTCAGTTTAAAAAAGACCAGATCTTTCGGAGCTCACCAGGCTCCATCATCATGTCAAGTGCCGACAAGACACCTGGGGAGCTTACACTATAAGCACCTGCGGTAGACCCACAATACATCTGGTCGCCAGCCTCACCTTTCTGTGATGCCAGTTTGATATGGTTAAACTTCAAAAACCGATAGAAATCAAAATAATTCCTCACCTTCAGACCGTCGTTCCGGTGGTTCAATCAAACGTCTCCACTGACTGGGCACAAATGACGGAAGTTCCCAATTACACATGTTTCACCATACTTTAGGATAAACAGGCTCTCTGTGAAAAATACAGTTCGTTTGGTGACATTGGAGTTGAGTTTTTTCACTTCAGACCAGTTCGGAATATATTCTCCCTGGTTGACAGCAACTGTAAAGGCAGTAGAGGTGTTGCCCGAGCGTAGAGCATATTGATATTCAGACAAACGGATCTTCTATGTCCTAAGTGTAGAGCCAATATAGTATTTTAAGGCACCATTCGGGTCCCCATTGATGAGGGGATACAGTAAACACCAGGTTTCTGCAAGGTAAGCACTGCATCCCTGTCGTTACGTACTAACGAGAAAATATTTGTGCTGCTTATACCAAAATCTAAGTTATTTTTGTGACATACCCTTTTTAAAAAGGGGACAATCATGGGGTGGTAATCTAGTTTACCAACACATTTAACTTGACTGGATTCAGGTGTTAATGTCGTAAATCTCAGCTTCTGGACTGTTTGTACCAATCTTTTAATATAGTGGGTAGAGTACCCAAAGAACGGGCTAAGGTCGTAAACGTGGACATTTCATCCCTCCGAATTCTACTGGACGAAGAGTGCGTGAAGGCACTTTTAATTAAGAACCGTAGTGCAGAGGCTTTATGTTCAGGAGGGTGAGCTGACGAAAAAGGAATGATACAAGGTGTAAACGTTGGTTTACGATATACAGAATACGCAAGCTGGTTGGTGTCCTGATTGCGGGATAGTAGAATGTCCAAAAAGGGTAATTTACCCTCATCCTCAAGTTATTTGGTAAACCTTATTGTTGAAAACTGGGAAGAGAGGCAATCCATAAATTCTTCAAGGTGAACCATTGAGTGAGGCCAAAAGATTAACATGTCATCAACATAGCAAAGAATGAGAGAAGGTTTATACGGGCAATCAGTCAAAACTCTCTGTTCTAGGGTCTGTAAAAGGATTTCAGCCAAAATGGGGGAGAGGGGGACCCGATCGGTGCGCCTTCTAACTGTTGAAAAAATCTACCATCAAATCTGAAATACGAACGTTTCGCTACTAGCTTTAGGGCCGAAATCACGGCGTCACGTTCAAAAGGAGAGATAGACGAGTCTTCCTGTAATTTTCCGGCAATAATTTGATGAACTTGCTCAAGTGGAACATTAGGGAACAACAACACTACATCTAATGACGCCATGGTGAACGCTGTTCCATCAGAATCAAAAGATTTAATTATATTCAAAGCCTGTGTGGAACTTTTTATAGAAACAGAAGGACAAAGGGTAAGTGGTTTCGAACAGGTAGCCAAAGCCGACTCGAGTGGATGAGTCGGGTTGGCATATCCTGGGACTAGTAGCCATTTTCCCAAATATTTCACGGGTTCTGGGACCTACAGGTGGTTTCATCCTGGTGGAAATGGTTAGAGGGAGATAGCCTTGGTTCCTCAGTTTGCTTAGTTCCTTGATGGAGGCCGGTAAGTTCCCCAGGTGTCTTGACGGCACTTGACCTGATGATGGAGGCCGGTGAGTTCCCCAGGTGTCTTGTCGGCACTTGACCTGATGATGGAGCCTAGTGAGCTCCGAAAGATCTTGTCTTTTTTAAACTGACTTTTAGACGTAAATAAATATAGTTTTAATTTGCAATTTTGAAAGCTAGGTTTTTTCATATCGTACGAAGACAGCGTGATACTCAAATGACTATGTCGTGCGAATAATTTTTTATTAGCATCGCAAATATGTTACGTTAAGAGTTTCGAAGTGTTCTCCATTCATCCCCGGTGAATGGGGAGGCCATTCTAGGGTAGAAACCCCTACGGGATGCTCTTGTACTATGTTCTAATCACCAAAGCACTGTAGGGAGGCGCATGGAGGAAGGGTCCATTGCCCTGCGGCTGCATAATGTCTATGAACGGATGCAGATGGTCTGCAAGGATGGACACGTAGCGTGGATCGTTCAGAGATCCATCTACATGGGTTCTAGTACAAAACACCGACAATCACATTACCGACAAATCAAAATACCGACAGTTCAAAACACCGACAGTTCAAAACACCGACAGTTCAAAACGCCGATAGGCCGAAACACCGACAAATCATAACACCGACAGTTCAAAACACCGACAATCATAACACCGACAGTTCAAAACACCGACAGTTCAAAACACCGACAATCATAACACCGACAATCATAACACCGACAGTTCAAAACACCGACAATCATAACACCGACAGTTCAAAACACCGACAATCATAAAACCGACAGTTCAAAACACCGACAATCATAACACCGACAATCATAAAACCGACAGTTCAAAACACCGACAATCATAACACCGACAAATCCTAACCGAGACAACCATAACACCGACAATTATATGGATTGATATGTCGATGCTTATGTGCTGCCTCTAGCGGTGAACAATGGAACTTTATTATTTTTATTACGAGAGATGTCAACATGGGAGTGGATGCACAAATGGCTGGGTGATTGAAGGTTATAACAACAACGAAACGATGCTTATGTGCTGCCCCTAGTGGTGAACGATGCAACTGCATAAATTTTTATTCCGAGCGAAAGCAACATCTGAGTGGATGATTGGGAAGGGGGATGCGGTGTTGGATATGTCGATGCCTATGTGCTGGCCCTAGCGGTGAACGATGGAACTTTATTATTTTTATTCCGAGAGATGGCAACATTGGAGTGGATGCACAAATAGGTGGGTGATAGAAGGGGATGACAACAACCAAACGAGGCTTGTGTTCTGCCCCTAGCGGTGAACGACGGAACTTTATAAATTGTTATTCCGAGTGATGGCAACATCTGAGTGCATGGGTAGAAAGGGGGGACGCATAGGTGTTGGACATGTCGAATCTTATGTGCTGCCTCTAGAGGTGAACGATGGAACTTCATTATTTTTATTCGGAGAATGGCCACATCGGAGTGGATGCACAAATGTGTAGGTGATAGAAGGGGATGACAACAACCAAACGGTGCTTATGTGCTGTCCCTAGTGGTGAACGACGGACTTTATGAAGTTTTATTCCAAGCGAAGGCAACATATTTTTATTCCGAGCGATGGCAACATCGGAGTGGATGAGTGGGAAGGGCGATGCATAGATGTTGGACATTTCGATTCTTATGTGCTGCCTCTAGCGGTGAACGATGGAACTGCATTAATGTTTGTTCCGACCGATGGCAAGATCTGAGTGGATGTGTGGGAAGGGGGTTGCATAGGTGTTGGATATGTCAATGCTTATGTGCTGCCCTAGTGTTGAACGATGGAACTTTATTATTTTTATTCCGAGAGATGGCAACATTGGAGTGGATGCACAAATGGGTATGTGATAGAAGAGAATGATAACAACCAAACGATGCTTATGGAAGAAACTGTGCAATTTTCAAGGGCATTGTGTCTCAAATATTTCAATATCTTAGGAACCAGCTATTTCTTTTTATGTGACAAAAATCATGTTTCCATGGCAAGTACCATTATCCATATATTGATAAATAAAAGTCAGTTTATTTTCATTTAATTTGTGGAAGTAATAGTTATGATTTGTAATATAAATTTATTGTTTGCTGTCACCTGCCAGGAAACAATCTAGTATTCTATCCCAAAGTACAGGATCAGCCATAGTTATGATTTGCATGTAGTCTAGGCATTTGCCCCTGATTACCTCCAGTTCATCTACATACACTTCTAGAACTCCGATTTGAAAAAATCTTCCTGTATCCCATACAACACCGGATGGAAACTATTTTTCATATAATTTCTAATGTTTGGTAAAGAATGTTTTGGCCAACAGGGGGCATAAGCGTTCATTTCTGCTTCTGATGTATTTGCATCAAAACCTGGGCTCCTAAAAACTAAACTAAATTTTTTTTTTTCTTTGACCGATACCGATCATATCGAAACATCTTTTTAGAGTACTTTCTTCCGAAAATAATGCATGGTTTTACCACCAGAGTGCGTAAAGTCAGATCTTATTTTTTTCGATATCTCTGTTTCTAAGAGTCCGATTTGAAATATTCTTTCTGTGTTGGCGAGCGCTACCGGTGCAAAATGTTTCTCTTATAAATTCATCATTTTCATAATTTTCTAAGTCTGCGAACAGAGGACGTAAGCTCACGGTTTGGTTTACAGCAATATCTGAGGGATTAAAAACCCGATTGAAAAACGTCTTTCTTCCGAAAGATACTATCGTTTTCCATACCGGTTCCATTGACTTTGAATACTTTTGATAATTTTAATTTACATCAGAACGGATTCAAAAGACGTGCTTATTACACCCGAAAATTCGGTGTCATCTTTCTTGTTTTTTTTTTATTGGAGGTTTAACGACCACCGTGAGCAACTCAATGGGCTATAAGCAGTCACCCGTCCCTAATTTAGGGTACTGGCTCCAGCGAAGGGAGAGATACAGTGCCGTAAAACAAACACAACATCCATGCCTCACCGGGATTCGAACCCGGACCCCTTTCGGACGAATGATCAGAGGTCATCGCTTAGACCACTGTGAAATCACTCACTTTTGCCATCTCATTTCCTTCCAATGAAACGTGATGTTCGGTTAGATTTTCCTGAGATATACCATGAGAAGTGGATGCAGCTAAATTGGTAGCAAAAGAAGCAGCAAAAAAAGCAGCGTTGTTGTTCATTTCAGAAGCACATCCTTCCTTTTCGAAGATCGTAAGAAGACAACGGCTACAATAAAATCAACAGAGGGCAATGTGAATCAGAAATTCGGCGATAGAAAATATCCGACGTCGAAGGAACGGCGCAGCGAAGAAGTTGCCTCTTCAAATGACCGAGTTCAACGCTAGGGTGCAACACATAAGCATCGTTTCGTTGTTGTCATACCCTTCTATCACCCACCCATTTGTGCATCCATTCTGATGTTGCCATCTCTCGGAATAAAAATAATAAGGTATTATCGTTCACCTCTAGCGGTAGCACATCAGCATCAACATAACCAACACCTATGCACCCCTTTCCCACCCATCCACTCAGATGTTGCTATTGCTCGGAATAAAAAATATGTTGCCGTCGGTCGGAATAGAAATCAATGAAGTTCCTTCGTTCACCACTAGAGGACATAAACATCCACATATCCAACACCTATGAATCCCCCTTCCCACCCATCCATTCAGATGTTGCCATTGCTCGGAATTAAAATATGTTGCCAGAGGTCGGAATAAAAATTTATGCAGTTCTATTGTTCACCGCTAAGGACAGCACATAAGCATCCACATATCCAACACCTTTGCATCCTCTTTCCCACCCATCCACTCAGATGTTGCTATCGCTCCGAATAAAAATATGTTACCGTCCTTCGGAATAAAAATTTATGCAGTTCTATTGTTCACCACTAGGGGCTGCACATAATCATCGAGATATCCAACACGTATGCATTCCCCTTCCAATCCTTCTACTCAGATGTTGCCGTTGCTTGGAATAAAAATCTGTTGCCATCGGTTGGAATAAAAATGTATGCAGCACCATCGTTGACCGCTAAGGGAAGCACATAAGCATCGACATATCCAACACCTATACATCCTCTTTCCGACCCATCTACTCAGTTGTTGCCATTGCTCGGAATAAAAATATGTTGTCATCGGTCGGAATAGAAATCAATAAAGTTCCATCGTTCTCCGCTAGGGGCAGCACAAAAGCATCCACATATCCAACACCTATGCCTTCCCCTTACACCCATCCACTCAGATGTTGCTATTGCACGGAATAAAAATTAGTTGCCGTCGGTCGGAATAAAACTCAATGAAGTTCCATCGTTCACCGCTAGTGGCAGCACATGAACATCCACATATACAACACCTATGCATCCCCTTTCCCACCCATCCCCTCAGATGTTGCCATCGCTCGCAATCAAAATATGTTACCGTCGCTCGGAATAGATATTAATACAGTTCCATCGTTCACCGCTAGGTGCAGCACATGAACATCCACATATCCAACACCTATACATCCCACTTTCCACCCATCTACTCAGATGTTGCCATAGCTCAGAATTTATATATGTTGCCATCGGTCGGAAAAAAATTAATGCAGTTCCATCGTTGACCGCTAGGGGCAGCACATAAGAATCGACATATCCAACACATATGCATCCCCCTTCCCACCCGTCCACTCAGATGTTGCTATTGCACAGAATAAAAAAATGGTGCCGTCGGTCGGCATAGAAATCAATAAAGTTCCATCGTTCACCGGTAGGGGCAGCACACAAACATCCACATATCCAACACCTATACATTCCCCTTCCTACCCATCTACGACGATGTTGTCATCGCTCGGAATTAAAATATGTTGCCATCTGACCGAATAAAAAATTATGCAGTTCTATTGTTCACCGCTAGGGGCTGCACATAATCATCGACATATCCAACACCTATGCATTCCCCTTCCCACCATTGCTCGGAATAAAAATATGTTGCCATTGGTTGGAATAGACTTCAAAAAAGTTCCATCGTCCACCGCTTGGGGCAGCACATAAGCATCCACATATCCAACACCTTTGCATCCCCTTGCCCACCCATCCACTCAGATGTTGCCATCGCTCGGAATAAAAACATGTTGCCGTCGGTCGGAATGGAAATCAATAAAGTTATATCGTTCACCGCTAGGGGACATGAACATACACATATCCAACGCCTATGCATCCCCTTCCCACCCATCCACTCAGATGTTGCCATTGCTAGGAATTAAAATATGTTGCCAGATGTCGGAATAAAAATGTATGCAGTTCTATTGTTCACCGCTAGGGGCAGCACATAAGCATCGACATATCCAACTCCTATGCATTCCAATTCCCACCCATCCACTCAGATGTTGCCATATCTCGGAATAAAAATATGTTGCCGTCGGTCGGAATAGAAATGAATAAAGTTGCATGCTTCACCGCTAGGGGAAGCACATCTATTCGTTGGGTGTTGTCATCCCCCATACCACCCTCTGTGGTTTTGCAATCGCTCGGAATAAAGTTCCTTTACTCGCCGGCTTAGAGTCCATATAATTGTCGGTGTTTTGAAATGTCGGTGTTATGATTGTCAGTGTTTTGAACTGCCGGTGTTATAATTTGTCGGTGTTTTGATTGTCGGTGTTTTGAACTGTCGGTGTTATGATTGTCGGTGTTATGATTGTCGGTGTTATGATTGTCGGTGTTATGATTGTCGGTGTTTCGACATGTCGGCGTTTTGAACTGTCGGTGTTATGATTGTCGGTGTTTCGACATGTCGGCGTTTTGAACTGTCGGTGTTTTGATTGTCGGCGTTTTGACCGGCATCCATCTAGATGTGCCAGAGATTCCAAAGTGTGCTAATTGTAAACACGCCCCTGACCATGACCGAGCCTCCACCCGTTTGAACAGTCCCTTATCGACATGCTGCAGGGTCCATCGATTTGTGTGATTTTCACTAGATCCGCCCCTTTCCGTCTGTACGAAATAACTGGAAACGAAGATCATCAGATCAGATGTTATATTTTGCGGTCTTTATTGTCCGTTGGTGTTGTTGGAGTAGTTATTTAAAACACTAGTGAGATTTGCTGATGATAAGTATTTTCCCACATTATCACGTACGCGCTTTGTTAGACTTTTTACCTGATTCTATTAAAGATTTTACTCGCTGCCACGAGTCCAGAATGATTGTAAGGGCTGGAAAACCTTATTCATAATCTCATTTTTAGAGGCATGGAGAAGGATACTTGCAGTCGTTGATGGAAGCTGAACCAATTAATTAAAACAACAACTTTAATTCCCGTCGGGAAACGGTGAATATTTACATTGATGGCGGAAATACACGTGTTGGAGTTGTATATCTCAGTTGCATAAATGGCAGTTGGCACCTTACTTGTTAGTGTTATGAGATTAAATTTCCTTTTGCCGTTACATAAAGTTACATGGGCTTGTACATCAGCAGAATCATAGAATTGTTCCAATCACTTTACACTTCAGACAATGACAATACAGCTACGGGAACACTGGGGGTGACAGCTCTTGCCAGCTATCTACTTAGTTTAGATGTCAGACCTCGGCCTAGAACTAGTAAGTATCAGGTTTAACCACTAACCTCAGCTAGTGAAAAACTACACTGACGACCCAACCGCAGCTGAGCGCCCAAACGTTTAGGTCTCATGGTTCATCCTCAGAAGAAACCTGACTTCTTTTCCCAGCGAAAGCTATACGAGGAGTCCCGCCAAAATCTCATGTTTTGCGTCCCTCAACTTTTTCTCGGAATCCAGGACAGTGCACGACCAATCACAGGCATGCATTCAGACCACCTACTCCTAGGCATCCTATGTTCTCCGAGTCCTGTCACCCTTCCCATGACATAATCCAGATGGCCACTCTGCTGTTGCTATAGCCTCTGTGAATTAATTCCACGTGCCAAATTCTTAGAAAGTCGCAACCTACCATCGATTCTTGTGGCCTTGCCACAAAATTGGTTGCAGTTCCTTGATCCCTTCTCTTTCACTCAAATATGACGTCCCATTACCTAAGTTCAGAGTTTTCTCACTTTACCTTTTTTTTCTTGGAATTCAACACTACCACTGATTTTTCTTTCACTACTGGCAATTTTTTCTTCTATTTCTTCCTATATCACTCTACGTCACCACACCAGGAAGCACGTTTACAGTCACCCGTGGTCCACTGCCGAAGTTCTTTACCCAGCTGAAGTGTACAGTTAAGTAATTTGGCGTTAACAATGGGACTCCGGAGGGTCTACATCTCCCATTACCTATTACGACTAATATCGCCTAATCGTCTTGTTAGATACGTTTTTTGCACATCTCTCGTTGAAGACGGCGGTGATACGTGTCACTCGTGCTCTCCGGTTAGTTAAAACCATGCGAGAGAGACGTTGACGGCCACGCTCATCCACCACATTTCACGGCTCACAGCTCTGTCCGCGATTCGATGTTATTCCTAAATATCGTATTTCCTATATACTCTTGGTACTGCGAATTGGGATACTGAAATCCCTTTACATCCTCCGCAATAGAATGACCCAAGCGGCGGGCACCTAGTGTCGTTTCTCTTTCAAACTCTGTTAACTCAGGACGTTTGTCCAAACTAACATCGAATTATCGTGTGAATGCAATGATGTTCTGCTACCTGTATAATTGCGAAGCGGTGGGTTTGTCCTCTAGACACAGGGGTGACAGCGTCTTGTTGTTCAGGATCCAGTATTCCATATTTTTTGTCCTCTTAGTGTATAATGCTGAAGGATTTTTTAATGGTCGTAACTCTGAAAAAGACACAACAAGTAATTTTATATACGTGCAATACACACTACGGTTCCAAAAATATTGAGTCATTTCGGAAAAATTCAGGTGGTGAAGATCCCATGGGCTTCTGACCCCTCTATTTTCAAAGGAAATCGTCTTCATTCTCTCACTCTCCTTTCTGTGAACAGGACTACATTCTGTCGGGGATTTTTACCTCTAGAAACAGTTCCTACACGTTATGCCATAAGTGCCAGAGCAAATTTAGATGAGAGCTCTATAGTCACATATGAAAAAACGCCAGGCAAATTACGTACTAACTGTAATGAAATGGCCTAAAAATAATCTGTCTTATGCACGATCCAACAAACTTGTCAAAACATTCAAACAGTAATGATTCCAATCCCACGTTACACTTTAATCACTATTTTTAAAAATGACAGGTTAAAAACTTTAAAAAAGATGACATTAAAATTCGAGATCTTTCGAAGGCACTGTGCCTTCATCATCAGGTATAAACGCCGCATGTGTTTATATCCTGATGATGAAGGTACAGTGTCTTCGAAAGATCTCGAATTTTAATGTCATCTTTTTAAAGTTTTTAACCTGTCATTTTTAAACATAGTGATTAAAGTGTAACTTGGGCTTGGAATCACGAGTGTTTGAATGTTTTGACAAGTTTGTGGGATCGTGCATAGCAGATTATTTTTTGGTCATTTCAGCTCTATAGTAGCCAGTTCACTAATTTAGAATTTTGATTACCTAAACAAACGACAATGAAAATTGTTGTGTGATAAAGACCACTGATTTTCCAGAACGGATGTGATCACTGACCATTCACTGTAATATCACATTGGTGCAGCATTACCTTGAACTTGCTTAGATTTTCCTCACACAAGAAGGGAACTTCGGCCGCTTTTCTTAAAGCGAGAACCCCAATACGTGGTTGCTTTGCCAAGCTCCTGCAAGAAAATGAAGAAACTCCACTCCTTTACTTCTTCTCTCTCCTACACTTGCTTTTCAAACAAATTGCACAAAGATGCGTTATACTTGGAAACCAATTGCTAATATTTCAGTTGTTCAAAATATCGGCACCCACGAACTTTCGTGTTTCGTTTTCCCCCAAAATGTCTGCAGAAGGCCCCTTTTTCTCGTCATGACACCGACTCTTTGAACGCGTGAAGCACAAACGCGGTGTTTAGTCTAGAAAGGAGAGAAGTAGCAGCCCAGCCGCGATATCCACTGATTATCGATTTTGTTTTTCGCTTGTAGGGGCCACCTGTAGTTAGAATTCTTCCTGGATTGACGAATTTCATCAAATGGGTGTAATACTCCCTCTTTAGTTAAACCCAATCATGAATAGGTCGCAGCAATATGTTTTGTCTTGGGTGCTCCAATACTTTTCACGACGTAGTACACTGAGAGTGGCTAGTATTTCAACAACATGTAGTTATCGAGTGAATAATACTGAAGTAAATTTAATTAGCGTGCCGTGTAGTCAATTATAAAATGGGGTTCAATAATGCACTAAATGCTCACGACTGTAGATGATTGCATAGGTGCAGAAGTACAAGTGTTGTGGATCACTAGTGAAATAAAATCGAATGGTTCACTTCCTAAACAATATTTAAAAACAGTTTCCCCAATAAACCAAGCTCGACACGTAATATTACTGAAAGACAACTTCGTCATAACTCAGCAAAAGCACAAGTCATAAATCACCCAAGACAAAACATATTGCTTAAATGTCGTAAATCACGTGATCAACGTACGCACTGATACAGGACCAATGAGCGATGAGTCGACTGGTGACAAGGAGGTAGTCAGTACAATAAAAGCAGATCGGTGTCTCTTACAACTGACCGCTGAATATGGGCACAGTGTTGCCTGAAACATGTCTGGGCGAGCGAAGAAGGACTTGTTGACTTTTTTAAAACTTTTAATCTTGATATTTCATAATAGCTTGGCATAGAACAGTGAAATGTTTCAACTGCTGAAATTCTGGCTGCGTCGACCTAATCTAGTCTTAACAATAGTCTCGAATTATTTTTACTCATCATCCCCTTCATTTAGAATTGTGTTGTTGTTCGTGTTTATGTTGAACTTTGAACGTGGAATACTTTTAATGATGTGGTGCAACAGTAGACACCAGACAAGTAGTATGATTGATTGCAAACCAGAAGGACTGAAGCCGGAGTAAGATGAACTCAAAATGTGCTGCTCCATATGCCTCATTGCTGATTTTTATTTCTCACTGGACATAACTTACATGAGCTTTCAACATTTAAATGTAAATAAGTTACACATGTAGAAATATTCTTAGGTTCCGATATAAATATTTCATTGTCATCGAAGTCAACTTGTCTTTTCTAGGCTCATATACTACAACGTGTGTAACAGTACTATAGAGGGCTTTGTCCTAATATGCAAAAACACAAGTGTTGGGAAACTGCTAGCCACCAGCTGGCAGTGATGGGTCACTGCTGGCTGAAATATGCCTCTCACAGTACGGTAGCGATACGTTGGGGGCCGCGCCATCAGTTGGTTGCCATTGGTGGCAGTGAAGCATTACCGTGAACTGCGGAACTCCACGCAAGTGTCACTAGTGGCCCATAACTGGCAACCGAAGCAACCCCAACAGGAGATGAAAACAGCGGGACTGCGCATGCGCTGAAACAATACGTGCACAGTCTTTTGTGGTACCAATTAGTTGAAGATGACGCCTTCGCCATCATGTTGCTTTAGTGGCCATATATAGAGAGGTGGATTAATTTCCTAATGAAACGTCCCGTCGACGAAGATTACCGTCCGAGGAAAATTATATGAATCATCAATGAACTGTAAGAAATAATCAATTAATCTCATGCATTTATAGAAACTCATTTCGTAGCAAAATTTCTGCACTAACACACGAAGAATCGAGAATACAAACAGCCATGAAACACACTCACCCCATTCCAATAAATAACAAGAAATAATTTCTGTATAATCTTCATACACCAAACCGCTTCAAACAGAAGTCCGGAAAAGACATTAAAAAATCGTTGTGTTTGAAAAAAATAAGAATCATAGTAGTACGAAACAGATATTTTCGTTATAAAATTAGATAGTATTTGAAAGAGAAGAAAAAGAAAAGCAACGCTATGTGAATATAATGTATTCATCCATGCGTTGAATGCACAAGATTGGAGGAATTCGCAGCTAAAATAACCGGAAATAAACTAAAATATCATACCTATTTAGAACAAATGTAGATTCGGACCGTGGAAAAAAAAGATACAACGTTAAAAATGTAACAGAATGTGACATGAATATGTAAATATATTAATTAAATAATCTCCTTGCAAGACCATAAGGACAGCACAAGACTTTGGAAAACGTCTTTAAGTTGGTACACTCGTTGAAAGTAAGTGAAGTTCTCTTAAAATCAATAAAAAGTCATTACGTTGAAAAAATAAATTTATGAATTATATGAAACATTCATTTACGAAAACGAACTCGCAATATTGCGAAATTAAAAAGAGAACCCTTAGTTTCACATCGCGCAGGAGAAAGGCTCATCTCCAAGTGTGCGGTCACGCATGGCAACCTAGTGTAGTGCTTAGAACATTCGCTTTGCACACAAGCAGTCCTTGGTTCGATGCTAGTCAAATTCATCGGGCGGTTTGATGGACCTGTTGAGTAAATTTTCTCAGCGTAGTGACGTCACGTAGGAGTTTCGTTGGGGAAAATAGCAGTTGTGTGTGCCTTTGGTGAACCATGATCATCTATTTTTTTTCTACTACTGGGAATTGACGGACAAGTTTCGGCACGCCAGTAATTGCGTCTCGTGATTGCAGGCTCCCACTGACGGAGCACATTAGGCCCCACTGACGGACCGCATTAGGTGTGTCTTTGGTGAACTCTGATCATCGTTTTTTTTTTCTACTACTGGGAATTGACGGACAAGTTTCAGCAAGCCACTAATTACGTCTCGTGATTTCAGGCTCCAACTGACGGACCACATTAGGCTAGCCATCATTTATGGCGCGTACTTGCAAGGCCTCTGAAGGGACGCTTGTGGCATCCACAGCCTGTGATGAATAACTGATGGCACTGTTCTGGCTTATGACAACTGATAGGGTGATAACTGTTGGCCAACTTCTGGCCTGAACTTCTGGCCCATCTGGTGACCTCCGGGACATTTTATTGACCATTCATGTAACGGCAACATAGTGCTGGGCCATTGCTGGCACTGCTAGCAGCCAGCAGTGGCCCAGTTCTGGCCCAACAAGACTGTTTTTGCTGTGGAAATTAAGATCACCGCTTAAACAACGGGAAAACAATTCCAGAAAGTTATCACGTGCACAATACTTGAACAGTTCCACAAGAAAATATAGTCACCACAAAATAACATTTAAAATTAATTCTACAACTTCAGTTCTCAGCGTGAATACTATTAAAAATAATTCCAAAATAAACTATGTTCACTGCGAAACAGCATTTAAACCTTTAACTATCTAGAGCGAATTAACTCAGGTTAAGCAATATGCTGAAATGAGCTCTAACAAATATGAATATTCGTTGTCTAAGAAGTAGGCCGAACGAAGTTGGAACAAGTGAACTTGCGCTTTGATATTCAAAGCTGTCATTTAGGTGTACGCCTGACACTAATCCTTTTACAACGGATTACTTGCTAAATAGGCCATAACAATATCGGTGAACCTTAGAAAGGAGAGGGAAGTTTGAACACTGACGTAATGGCAGTGTCAAGAAGGATTAGCCAATCAACATCGTGAAACAGAGAATAAGGGACTAGAAAGGAGAACTTTATCCAGTGATAGGCTTGGTGCTGCTGAGATTTAGGGAAAGGAATAATTTCTCCTTAGCTTCGCAAAAATAAGCTGCTATATCAAGATTTCTGTTTGGGGAGCATAGAAAATTTTGAACACCATTTGGTTCGGGTGCATCTATTGATTAAATGGTTAAAAATTGTCTCCGCGTAAATTATATGTAAGTCAATTGCACAGTAAACAAATTTGATTGGTTTACTATGATTTTTTTATTTTGAAAGAATGCAGTCTCTGATGGGTGTTGAAGATATCAGCACCCATTATAGAATACAGTCTGTGATGGGTACTGGTGATCAGCTTTTAAGAACAAATTTTTCTCTCAGTACTTTTCAGTGGACAGGGTAATTTAACTTCTTACAGATCAGGATATATCTAAACAGGAATCACACCTAGACGACATTCGCGAAAAGAGAAGCATATATAAAGCTAAAGGAAACAGTTCCTAGGGGAAATTGTCAAATCTCTGCAGCTCTGAGGCTTGATCTCACGAGCATTGTATGCACACTCTGTATCCCCGTGATGGGAAATGAACGCATTGTGTGTCTTTGCTATTGTGCGTTAGATTTCCACATTTCTTGACCTATGATTTCTTGGGAAACTCAAGTAGTTCCGAAGAAATGGTGTCACTACGCTTGCTCACAAACACTTTCCCCAGACTTACAATGGAAGGCAGCGATTTGGCTACCGAGGATCAAACTGAGATTTTGTTATATTATTCTAGGTATAAAAAGAGGAAAATATGCACTTTGATTAATTTCGCAATTTTCTGAATTCAGAGATATTACGCCGAAAAGGTACAAAACAACATTACGCATATTTAAATACTCATATATTCAGTGATAATACGTACATACAAAACGGTCATACTTCCTGCTGTACATTTAAGTTTTAAGCATAATTTACTCAAAACATGGAATTCACAAAGTCGGGGTTTTGGTATTTGACATCTATGCTATGTTTAGTTCTAAGGTACAGTCGTACGAGATAAAGACGTTTTCTTCAAATATTTATTTAAGTACCATATACTTCAAGTGCTCATTTCAAGTACCCAGAATGCCAAGCTCACTGCGGTTAAACATGCAAATTTTGGTAACATTTCACACATCTGTATCGGGTTTCTTTGCTTACATTATCTACGTACGTAATGTAATGTTGTATTTTACGCTTTCGACGCGATATCTCCGAATTCAAGAGATTACGAAATGACCCAAAGTGCATAACCTCAGTAGCTAAATCGCGGCCTTCCCTTGTTAGAAGTAAACTCAGAGAGATAAATACTAAACTGAAATTATTGCTATACTAATTAAATCGACACTTGAAAGATCCGATTTTAAAAAGAAAGTTTGTAAATCGAACATTTACGTATTTATCTCCCTTTGAAAATTCTAGTACATATTTTAAGATCAGAATTCTCGTGCTAAGGACGTAATTTCAAATTACACGAATACGTTAAAAGGAATCCTCTCTCAATCTGTCAAAGTACTGACAAGATATCTCCGAACAACTGAATCGGATTCCAAAATTCTTTTTGGCTCAGTAACTACGAAAACTAGAACGATTATCTTCCGATTCCCCTTTTTAGCACGTTTTCTGTAAAAAAGATCGTGTTTATGTTATCATTTTGTCTACCTGTCCGTCCCTGGACACCACATCTCTGCAACTATTAAATCGATTTGAAAAATTCTTTTTGCATTGGGAAGCTTGAAATGTGAGGACGGTGATCCTTACTTTCCGGATTTTCTATCATGCCTAACTTTAACACCAGAGGACGTAAGTGCAGATCCTATCGACTTCAAAATACATTTTATTCAATGTAATTCTTTCTGGATATCAGATTGAAAACATGCTTTCTTCCATTCGATACCACTTATAACGAAGACTATTTTGGATACAGTTTTGTTTTCAAGTAACGCGTAGTTTTACCGCTAGTTAAAGTGTAATTCTTCCAATGCCTTTGCTTTTAAAATTTCGATTTGAAAAATTCTTTTTGCATAGGATAGAGCTCCAAACGGTAAATGCTTAGCATGCAATTTCGAATTTTTGTAGAGGATGGTTTGGCGACTAGAGGTGTAGGAGCAAGTGCATATTTTTGTTTCTCATATATTTGCACCAACATCTGCTCTTCCGAAAGCTCTACTTAAAAAATTGTTTCGCGGTCATATACCACTCACATCGACAGGCATTTTGAGAATACCTTGTGCTGAAAATAGTGCATAATTTTTCCACAAGGAGGTTCAGATGTATGGGTTATTTTTGTCGATATATCAGCTTTTAAGAGCCCAATCGGAATTTTTTTCTTTGTCGTAGAGGGTTATGCGTGCGAAATGTTTTGCATATAATTTTAAAGTTTTCTTAACGCACAAGTACGCCAGTAAGAGGGCATATGTTCACGTTCCCGTTTTCAGCATATTAGCAGTAATGTCTGCGCGTGTAAAAACCCGATTGAAAAACAAATTCTTTTTCCGTCAGGTGCTACTAACTGCCAAACTGCACATTTATTGGCAAAATTGGTGCAGAATTTTACCGCTAGAGGTGGAAACGTCTTATCGGTTTATATTAATATCTCTGCTATAAAATTCAGATTTAAGAAATTCTTTAAATGCCATATGCTTTGTGGAACACCTTGCCACTACTGGTGTGGTTTTATATTTCACAGTTCTGGCCCGAGGTCGTGTTAGTGTGTACTTCTGGTTGATGCTGTATCTCCGCTTGTAAAATTCCGTTTGAAACATTTCTTTTTTTACTCTATGCCGTTCATTACAGTAAAGACGGGGAATAATATGCTTTTATTATAGTTCATAGTTTATAAGCTAGGCGGAAGAAATGTCAAAACCTTTTTCTCGGTATTTTTGCATCCAAGAGACAAATACGTATTTTGGAAGCAGAGATAGCGAGAAAAAGGAGAAGTAATTATTTTTCCTTAATATAGCTTTTGCTGTGAAGAATAGCTTACACACATTTTTTGCTTTTCCGTTATTCAAAATTCTTCCGCTATGCGGTGTAAAGTTAGATCACGTTTTCCTCTGTATATGGCGGGAAAAAAAATAGGTGATTGATGAGAACATTTTTAATCCATCACTGCATGAGTTTGCGAATTTTAAACTTTCCATTCTCATCATTCCATAGACACACTGCAGAAGGAGACGGTACAGCAACACTACGTATGTCTGTCGAAATATTCGCTGTTTTCTATTTATGACTTCTTCCGGTTGAGGCAGCGTAGTAGGACAGCTCCTGTGCACTCCTGGTACCCCCATAACCAGAAAGTGGGGAACGATCATGAAATCGGGAGGAAGGCAGGATGTACAAAATGAAAGTATCGAGAGATAATGAGGCCAAAGAAATTGCGTGACAGTAGACCTTTTACACATTTGTCTACATGTAGTGCTAAACCGTCCTGCATCTTGACGATACTGTGTGACATATTGCGTTTATCCAATTACTGGAGTATATGTGCGGAGAGCATTGCGACATAGTTCTCTGCCGCTAAGCTGCGCATTTATAATTCCCTTAGAGCAGCCCCTTCGAAAACGAGTGGTCCCAGTAGGGCGAGTATGAGTGACTGTGCACTATACATTTACTTTCACGTAATGCAGAGGCATCAGCAACATGTCGTAAGAATTGGTCTACGACCGGTGAAAGCAGTTCCTGTTTTTTTTTTTTTATGTTCACTTAAGCAGTCAAGAGCTGTGACGAGCCTTCTCCGCTGTCACGAGCATTGAACCGCGCTAGAAACTTCGCGGCAAAAGTCTTCTCTGTTCTTCCCATCGCCGTCTTCTAACATCTGCATTCGATTAAAGCGGTGCCTGAAAGTTTGCCGTATTGATCGTATTTTTCTTCGCACGTTACTCCTGGATACTTACGGAATACAAGCATTTGCTTCGGAATCATACATGACAGATTGTTGAATCTCTTCAACGACTTCTAGGGGCCCTTATTGAAGGCTATCCCGTGATCTATCTACGCACAGCCAGTTTCTTTACAGCATGCCTAGAACCTGGGCTCTGAACATACAAACTTAATATTCTCGCAATAATTTTACTTTTCTTAAGAGTAATAAACTCTCAATGTGTTCCAAAATTTCAGATTTCTATTTAACCTAGAAGTAAGCTGAAGTTGTGTTCAAAAAGGAGGATATAATTAATGGATTTTAGCGATTGCCAAAAATTGATAAGTTATTAATGGTAGTTAATTGTGAAATGTTTAGATGTTTATGTTTATCCCTCTTTTTAAGCCCCCAGCCCTGTGGTGAAATTTTCGCTAGGTGTACAAATAAGTTTCAAAGCGTTTTAAAACAACACAACATGTAATTTGAGAGAATAAAACAAATCCTTTAAGAAACAAAATATGCGCGTCGTTATCTGTCATCCTCCGCCATCAGTCGGGCAGCCGACGGATTTCAGCCATTAAGAATACTTTGCCGTGTGGCGCGATGAAGTCGTCAACCCATTTTTGCATTTTGTCACATGTGCAGAGCTGTACAGCAGACAAACCATGTTGCATCGATAGGAAAAAATGATAGTCAGAGGTGGCTATATCGGGACTATATGCCGGGTGCTCCAAAACTTCCCAGCCAAGTGTCAAGAACGTTTCCTTGACCGATTTCGCGACATGCGGCCTAGCATTGACATGCAGTAATTTCACGGGACGCAATCCTTTGCCCGTGAATGAACGTTTCAGAAAAATTTCCTGGTTCAATCGCAGCAATTGTTACTTGTAGCTATCTGCAGTGACTATTTGATCCTGTTCCAATAGTTCATAACAGAGAACACCCTTCATATCGCACCAGATGCACAGCAGAACTTTCTTGGAGTGAATATTGCGTTTCGGTGTCTAAGTCGGTGCTTCACTGGAGTCTACCCAGTGTTTTTTGCGTTTGAGATTGTCGTACAATATCCAATTTTCATCACCTGTAACGAATTTTCACGAGAAAGACATTCTGTTTTGTTTATTCAGCAGATTCGAACACTTCATAACACGTTCATCCTTGTTCCTCTGGCTCAGGTCATGTGGCACCCATTTTCTTTCCTTCTGAATCTTTCCCTTTGCGCGTAAACGATTGAAAATGGTTTGTTCAGTTACCTTCAGTTGTTGTGTTAATTCTTTTTGCATTTGAGACGAATCTTCATCCATCAACGCTTGTAGTTCCTTGTGTGCAATCCTCTGCGGGGTGCCGATACATTTTCGATCGCCAACATCAAAATCACCTGCTTTAAACCATCTAAACCAAAACTCACACGTGCTTTTCGATACAATATTCTCCCCCAGAACAGAACAGATCGATGCACATGCTTCTGCAGCAATTTTTCCTTGATGAAATTCGCAACGAATGCAGTGTCGAATAAATGCAGTATCGCTTGCCATCTTTCACCTACCGATGTGCAAGTACGTTTGGCTGTTGGGCAAACTTCTGTGTCGCATTTTATACTTTGGACAGTTTAAGTAACATGAAAACAACGCGGGGGAATGTCAGATATGTAAATTTGCGGTATACGTCACAAACAAAACGCTTTAAAACTTATTTGTACACCTAATAGCCCACGTGAAAAGATTTGCATTACGTGTGTTTCAACATTCGAGGGGATACACCCTTGCTTGATAATTTTTGTTTCGTTTTGGGGTTTAACGACAACTATGTGCAACTGGGGACAATAGAAAGTAACACGTTCCTAATTTGAGGTCATCACCTCCCAGGTGGGACGGCGAACACCGTTAGTCAAGCCCACCACCCATGACACAATTAAGATTCGCACCCAGACCCATCGCTAACGAAAGATCACTTCTGATCACTCAACTACTGTGTATAGTTTCATAAATGTTGTCAGCATCAGAGGTACTCGACTCTGTGTAACGCGACTGCATAATATAACAGAACAGATGAGTAAACGAACTTGATGAACTTTAGCGCGTTAATTCATCCTGCTTCAGCAAACGTCTTCCACAAAGAACTTACACCAACGAGCCATTACATTATGACCACCTACCTAACAAGCGGTAGGACTCCCTTTAGCCCGCAAAACAGCAGGCACTCGGCAAAACATCAATTCTATGAGGTAGCGATAGGTATCCAGGGATATCTGGTATCATAATGTCAACAGCAGGTCCTCCAGTTCAAGGTAAATTTTGGGGTAGTAGTGATTTAGCGCGAACCCGCTTTTCCAAGTCGAACTACAAATCTTCGATTGGGTTCATGTCAGGTGAATTTGGAGGCCAGGACACTAACAGAAAGTTACCAGAATGTTCCTCGAACCACTCCTTGACGATTCTGGCCGTGTGGCAAGGAGCATTATCCTTGGTAATGGCCATCACCAGCAGGGAACACAGTTACCACGAATGGTGAACTTGTTCAGATAACTGACAGCTATCAGGGATTGTGCTATTCGGATAATGGGGCCTAAAGTGTCTCAAGAAAACATTGTCCACAGCATAACACCACCGACGCCATCTTGTTTTCGTTCAACAGTGCATTCAGGTGCCATAGCCTCCGTTGTTAATCGGCGTGTACGCGCTCGGCCGTCTACGTGATGCACCAGGAATCTTGATTCCTTAGACCAGGTCACTTTCTTCCAATTATCCACGGCATAATCTCGATGATCTTAGGCCCGTTTCATACGTTGTTGACGAGGACGTGTAGTGACCATGGGGACCTGGCTGCGTCTTCTTCTAAGCAATCTGTATCACATTGCCCTGATCATCACTGTTGTAATTGCGAGAAATTTGTCGCACTGTAGTCCTGCGGTCACTGTGAACAATGCGTGACAGTCTCAGCTCCTTTCTGGCATCAGTAAGCTTCGAACGACTCACGGCTGGACGACGGTTCGTCGTTTGGTCACCTGTGCACCACTTTTGATACGTACTCACTACAGTGGTACGTGAACAACGCACAAACCACGCCGTTTCCGAGATCGTAGTTCCGAGGAGCAGTGCCTTCAAAATTTGTCCTTTATCAAACTCCGATAAATCGGCAGCTTTTCCCATTCTCACTCCGAACACTTTACTAACCTAAAACTGGTCCTTGGGTTGTATATTTACTGCTATGTGAATTTCACCAGCGCCACAGTTAGTCACCAGGCGCGCTCATTTCTCTAGGCTGGAGGTGGTCATAATGTATTGGCTAATCGATGTATATTAATGGAAAATTAAATCCTTTGGAAGCGTTATTTAATTTTAAATGTTCCTTCTGTGGTTTTTAAACATCCGTCGATGTATATTTTTCATAGTGTTCTGTATCCTCGGCTATGACATCTAGGGGAAGGGTCCTTTTTCCTCAACCGTCTCGAGTAGGCAACATTGTGTAGCATTTAATTTCCGATTTCTAAGCACAACTGGTAGACTTTGTGAGGTCGCAGAAAAATTAGTCTTTGTTTTTGGAGTAGAATGATTTTCTCAATTACATTTGAGCCCAATATATATCAACAACATAACGTGATTTAAACCGCGACTTTTGTTTATTTTGGTTAGTTCTAAATGACAACACATTTAGCCAAAAAATGTTTTCTCTTTTTGGAAAGCTTAGCTACCTTTATTTTGGTTTACAGGAATAAGGAATGTTGAATATTCCTGTAATATTTAAAGGGATATTCTGACTAACGGATGACGGCCGAAAAGTTTTACGTGAATCAAGAACAACGGAGTTGAAAGATGTTTCAAAGAAATGAAAAGCGTGCTGTATGGAGAGGGCCTACGGGTCGATTTTCCTCTGGCTACGCACTTAATTTTTAAGGACACAGACAGCAAAAATGACCTCTTTATGGCTAGTAAGGTTAGAAGTATATATAAAGTTTAATTATTGTTATCTCTGTTGCATTTGTATAAGACACTGGTATGGGATAATGAACCTATCCCTTGTGATTTTCATGCAGAATGTTCCGCCTTATTTTACAGGAGCTCAAAAAACCAATGATAGAGTTTAATAAAGCCTTACAAGATTTTTGCTATACTCAGTTTTTTTTTCATTAGTTTGCAACAAGTGTGAGGGTGCGTGCTTTTCTCTTGTGTGCGCTACGCATGATATTATTGATGCTTCTAGACATTCATATTTAAATATTTCCCTATTAGCATTCAAAATCCCCTGTATAGGATACTCTCACGCAAAATATCACGGTTTGCAAAATCTTTACACTCCTTTCCAAGTAATGAATAACATTTTGTTATAATATTGAAGAAAAAAAAGAAAAAAAAAGAATATTATAAAAAAAGAAAAAATGGGTAGTGCAGCTTTTTGTTTCCATTTTAAATATGACAAACGTTGTTGGAGAAAAAATATTCTGCAAATATGCTTGCTATTGAAAATTTATAGGATATTGGAGAGAGAGGGGTTTCTCAACGCACTGCTGTTTGAAGGAAGAAATAAAACGCTCTGACAGATTGCATGGCTTTTTAGGTTACAGGCCTTCTGACATCGGCATGGCTTTCTTGACATCCGAAATTATTATAAATTGTTAGAAGTTGTAGACATAAATGTTTTCAGCTTTATGTAGTGGAACACGCATTCATTAAATAAAGGGAAATACGTGTTTAAAAATAAATGAAAAAACAAAAATGGAGAGAAATTGATACTACTAACAACAGGTTGAAACACACGTAACAATTTCCTTCAATTACCCAGGACAAATCGTTGAAAGTAAAGAAAACTTAGAAAAGATACTGCTGGTGAGTTCAGGTCATAACTTCATTCTCTAACGCTATTCCAAAATGAAGCGATGCATTCAAGAACGGTATTCCCATTTCTACCAAAGGATGAGTTTCCAGAGCACGCAGAATTCAAATTTTATTATATGCCAAAATGATGTGACCAGTACATGCAAACCAATCTTGTAAAATAGAAGTTTCATAAGGGAAGGTGGGAAAAATAATTTTCTGTGTAACTTTGCAGTACAGAAAACGATGTAAGATAAAAGAAAAACCTAAGATGGAAGGCATATTGACGCACGTAAAGATACAGAAATGAAAATGGCCAGTTTACTTAGCCAGGGGGATGGAGGGTAAGGTAGACATACCTGAACAATAATACAATCGCAAGAGATAATAACAGAATAGAATCCTGAGTTGGAACCAGTAAAAGGAGGAAGGCCTACGTACAGGTTGTTAGATAAAATAAAATAAAACTGCGGGACGAGCATGTAAATTACAACCAAAGTAGAGGAGTAAGATGAAAGATGCGTTCGTTAAACAAGGAACTGAATAAAAATAACAAGAAGAAAATTACGTAGGGAAATTGTATTTATTTCGGGGGATCACAGCGGCGATGTCGAAGAGCTAAGAAAGTGTGTATTATAATTGAAAAATGAGATGCTGATTGGTTTGCAAACTTCAGAGTTTCTTCTCAATCGGAGCAAATTCTTTTCATTAATGGAATTAGACTATCTGTGAATACTAGAGTAAGGGTTTGATTGAGCTGCCTATGTAATGAACTTTAAGTCAATATTTATACACACTTAAATTTTTGATGTCACAGTAACTACTCAAACAGTTTGATCATTTCAGTTGACCAGAGTACATATGACACCCAGTTACCACTACGCTCTGTCTAACACAGTGAAAAAAGGAGCATGTCAGATAATCTTTTCAACTCCATTGTGAAAATTGGAAAAAAAGATTATCTTACATGTCCCCTTTTGAAAAAAAAGGATCTAACATATCCTCTTGTTTGACAAGAGGATCTGACATGTGCACTTTTCAAATAAGAGAATCTGACAAGTCCTCTTGTCAAAGACGACGACCTGACATTCTTGCCAGCGTTGTCGGAGTCAATTCTCCAAATCCTCTAAGGTTTGTGAATCAGCAAAAGAAGTGTGGGAACAGAAAATTCTAGAAGTGCGAGAAAACGTTTTGTCGACGAAGACCTTCGGGTTATTCGGCGAAGACCTTCGGTTTGTTGATGAAGATTTTCGGGATAATGTAGACTAACTTAATTGTTCCATACGTGTAAACTTGTGTATCACTTTTTTTTTTTTTGAAATATTGGGCGACAGTAATGGATCTCAAGAGACGCATATAGCATATTAAATCCGTTTATTTTTGTGGCGTAGTAAATACAAAGATTCGCCAAACTCTCGCACTCCACTGGGAGGCTTTTTACAAGGCAATGGTAGACATTTTTATGCCTACCATTTCCTTGAAAAAGCCTCCCAGTGGAATGCGAAAGTTTGGCGAATCTTTGTACTTACTACGCCACGAAAATAAACGGATTTAATACGCTATATGCATCTTTTGAGTGTTCACAGTGTGGTGTATTTATAATTATGTTAGTAATGGACCTTCCTGCATGGCCTTCAAATGGAGAAAGTTTGCATTATATTTACCCAAGGCAGTTCACGTATGAACAAAACGGGAAGCACACAGTGTTTTTAATGGATTGTTTGCATCCAAACTGCAAAGAAGAGAGAATATTGCTGCAAAAACTATTACGGGAAGTAACTACATCATTACGAACCCGTAAGGAAGCACGCCAATTAGGAAGCTGAATTCACACTTCATATTTGAATGCCGAAAATTCGGAAGCATTTCTTATTGTGGAAAAAACCTGTTGACTTTGCTTTGATATGCCAATGAATCTCTTCTAGACCATTGTCAATGACGCGTACACACCACCAGTAACGGAAGATATTGCACCATTCTTAAAAAAACTGAAGTTTTCCATCATGGGTAAGCATAAAGTATTTGAGTTAGATAAAGTGTCCGTTTTCTTCCTAATAATGCTTGTACTTATTGAGAGAAACAAACGATACTATTCAAAAACCGAAATCTGAAAGTTTTCGTTCCCCTACCAACATTTTGGACCTCCTCAAGAATTTTTCAGTTATTATACGTTTGGTTCGCTAAACACCATTATGAGCACGTCGGTTTTATATTACAGCAAAGTTAAAAAAGTGAAATATCCATATTTTGCTGCGTAAGTAACTGAAAAATTATTTTCATCGGGCATCATAATTCTTGGCCAGATAAATGAGCTTCTAAAAAGACATGGGTTCTGATTAGATAAACAGCGCTCAAATCTGTAATATCTGTCTTTCTAGATGTAATAAAAATAATAGCTTCACCTTCTTATTTTTTTAATATAAAAATTACATTGTTTGTGTGTTTTGTTTCAAAATTGAAAGCCCCGGATTTCATTTCAACAATAGGAAAATTTTACATTTTCTAATTTGTCTGCGTTTAACGACGTGGACATGCTAATCATTCTACAAACTAAGTGTGCAACCTCTAAATTTTATTTTCATGCATGCCGATTTTGGACTCGGTAAATTTATCAAATTTTGATATAAAATTTCTATCAAAAGACAACTTCGGTAGATACGAGTCATGACATATGATTACATACTATTAATATATAATGTATTTTTTTTATATTTGCCTTAGAGATCAAATGCATTAAACAGATATAAAAAGAACTTTCCACGTGAAATTTGGCTGTCTCAATATACTAATATTTCTTTATTAGACCCGGGACAATTTCTCGTGTGTGATGCATAGTTTTATTTCTGAATAAGAATGACATTTGATTGCAGTTTAAGGTAAAAGATCGTTTTCGTTCAAGTTACATAAATGAACAACAGTATTTTAAAATTACTTACAATTACTGATTCCCGATCCTAATTTGAAATATAATTTACGGGAGAAACTTTCAGTCTCTGTATCGCTTTCATGTTTTCAGAATTGCAAACGCTTACGAAAACTTAAAAGAAATATTTCCTTCCTCTTTGAAATTTCGTTTCTTTTTTTCTCAGGCGCGTAAATAACCTTATGATTTACGTAATAAATATATTTATTATTTTGTTCATTCGACTTCTTGTTTCAGACGATTAGGAGAATCAGTTCTCATGGTATGAAAATAAACCTGAGATTTTCTGAAACATCGATAAAACTAATTTACCTAGTCCTTCACATTTTATTTCTGTAGAATACCATTTCATTAACCGTCAAAAGAGAATAAAGCATTAGCAATCCGATGCAAACTTTAGAGAGCTGGTGAAGCCTGAATCCTTAATTGGAAGAACTGGATTTTAATGCCAAAGTAATAACTAACTCTCTCTCTGATGAGGACTTTGATTACCGCCGACATCTGTATCAAAGACAGAATTTTCAAGCCTCTGTAACAACTCCAACCCACTTATAATTTTCAAATAATTTACTGGCTTATCCTTTTTCTAAATTCTCCTTTAATGCGTATGTTCTGTTACATTTTTGTAAAATGTTTTCCGCTTCACACATTTGACTCCCTCTCTCCATTTAAATTATTTATTTTGTTCTGTATTTGATGTTTATGATCATTTCGTAAAACTATGCTGTTTATATTTTCCCCAGTTGGAAAGTGATTAATTATTTCATACGTTTTCACGCAAATTTGCAAAAGATAAAATCATTCGTCACTGGTTTGATATGCATCAGAAAATATGACCACTTACCAGGAGCAGCAGCAGGCGACGCTTAATAGGCTTCGGGTTGATTTACACCGATGTTCGGCTTAGAGCGACAAACAACGTGCTGTGAAGAAAGATACCAAAGCTCCTCGTACTCCTCCGGCGCGGAAGATGCAGATGGAAAGAAGAGAATACTGCGATGGGAAGAGAGACGAAGATGATGATGCTCTCTGGATCTCTGCCAGATCCTAACTGACGGTGGAAAGCTTGGATCACGTCCGTAGCGATGCCTCAGATGTTCTCGTCCAATCAGATCAAACAAACGGGAAAAGCTATGGAGTATCCCACCCAACAACACCCTCGTATGAAAAATAGAGTTAGGTTATTTCTTAGAAAAGCGAAACCTTACTGTCTTAAAAATCGTTTTATTTCTCCCATGTATCGAAGTGAATTGCCCGAAAAGAAACAAAGGCATTTTTTTTATTTAGTTGAGAACACAGATATTTTACCATTGTGGCAAAGCATGAACCAGGGTATCCTTGCAGACATGAAATTAGGTGAACATTAAGTACTGAACGTATCAGATCTGCAAGCATCTACAAGGGATGTTTCGAGTACATGTTATTTTTAAATAAGTAGAGATTATTCCGTTTCATTTTACAAAATCCCACTTGTGTTCTCGTCTACAATGTGTGTTGAAAACATAAATGAGTGAAAAGTAAGAAAACTCTTGTTTAAAAATGAAAACGAATTATAATGCTGACGTCAACATACGGACTTTCTAAACAAATGTTGAGCATTTGCGCGATGAGGGGACAGAGGTGTTATTTTAAATGTTTCAAAATTTAAGCGATTTTATAAACTAGTAAAAAATTCGCTCATGTCTTCTATTTGTCCCAAGTGTTGGATACCCAAGCACTGATAGGAATCAACAAAAGATTATTTTCTGCAGTTCTTTCGTTCAAAAGTTCTTCAGGAAATTTTGTCTGCCTAGTACCAGAAAATGTCTAAAACCTTCTCATTAGTGTGGCGTAAAGAATAAATCGTATACAGGAACATGTTTTAAACGTTGTTACAATCTTATACTACGTATCAAAATCAATGGCACCAATTACACAGTAAATGGTAGAATCGAGTGTGTGAATATTGCCTTTTCCTATTCCTGTCTACTTAGAATTGTGGGCGAGGAGAGATCGAAGTCTCAGTTCCATAATTAACTCATATTAAAAGTTAATAACAAAGAGTTTGGCAATATAAAAGATGAAAACCCTAATCATTTTTACCTGACTTTGGAAATGGTCGAAAACTCAACGAAACACAAAAACGGATTTCTGAAAATCGGAGCATAACATTTAACCGCAATTCGACTCCCCTGATTCTTATTCTTTTTTTAATTGGAGGTTTAACCACCACCGCGAGCAACTCCATGGGCTATAAGCAGTTGCCAGTACTTAATTTATGGTCATTGGTTCCAAGCAAGGGAAAGAGCCAGTGCTGTAAAAAGAAATCATCATCCATGTCTTATTAGGGCTTCGAACTCGGACCTATCTCGGACGATAGGTCAGAAGCCAGCACTCATAGCACTTCCCCAGGAACCGTCGTTTCTTAAATAACAGATATAAAATTTTCATGCTGATTAGGTTTTATTTTTTTCGTTCAGTTATTTCTAGTTTTTGACGATAAGTGAGCCTTTGTTGATTATTTCGAGTTTTCAAAAATAGGTTCAATTAGTTTTGTCCCTTTTCAGTTACTTTCCTCATATTAAAAAAAAAGAAGGATTTTGTTGCTGGGTCCTGTAAGATCTTAAAGGATTCTTTTTTCTTGGGGGGAAGGGGACTTAATTCTGTTGTTTTTTTTTCTTTGTAGGAAAAGCGGTCATCATTTTAAGCGCTAGGCTTTGTCGCCAACAACAGGAGATGAAGGCGCGTTCGATTAATATTCTATGCAAAGGCACTCGACAGTCTCATCTCTCAACAGAAATTACTCAAGATAAGGGACCTTCTTGCCCGTATCTCAAGAAAGGGATTAGTTTTGTTAAACTGTAATTTGCTTGCACTTAAAGGTGAATGATGCGTGATTTATTCAGAAATTAGCTGAGTCACGGTTTTTCACCAAATAAGTAAACACAAGTGCTTTCAGTACCGTGTTCTCTATAAGTGTACATAATTTTTATATTCAACTTGCCACGATATGAAATTAATATAGAATATCTAGGGGAAATTACTGGTGAACTAGAATGTTTCACGTCTGATGATAAAATGGTGTATGCTTGTTAGTTGTGCGTCCGAATTTTTGAATTCTTCAGCAATATCAGTATTGCCACATGTTGAAACTGAAATTCATAACTCATACCGTATGTAAAAAATCATCATGAACCCAATCACTTTGCGCAACAGCTCTAAATTGAACGTTAGAAACGCTTTTCGAATTCGTAATCGAAACCGCTGTAATCACAGTCCATACATCAGTGGCGTTGTAATCACATCATGTGTTTTTACCAGAGGTTTTTATAATACCTCTGACTTCTAAGTTAAGAGAATTTAGTTATCATTCAACTAAATTGTGAAGAAAATTGGTAAAGGTCAGGGTCAGTAACGCTCAATATTTAGTCTTCATCTACGAATTTCTTTGCGTTAAAATCTTTGATAAAATTAATTAAAAAGCAAACGCTAGTTTTGAGCCTTACCTGATTTCTTTTAACAAAGTAATTACTTTCTGTTAAATAAGGCATGGAGAAAACAATATTCATTTCAATACAAAGTCGTATCCGCAGTTCGTTTTCGACTGGTTCATCACTTTGCCCTAACAGAAATGAAGTTAAATCTGAGTTTTGTAATGCTTTTCTTTTCTGATAGCAGAAACATTGAGTGCCCATGCAACAACTTAGCACATTATTCAAATGGTTGTTATGATATTTATGACTCACTCAACATATAAGACCATAAGGAGTCGTCATTCCTTATTTTATGATCACATGGTTCTAAGGAAAGAACAGTACCAGCGTGGTTGAACAAACGCCCGGCTTTTGCCTCATTCGAGCCCAAATCTGGCGATCAGCTTCAGCACCCTTCGCAACTGAAAGCTTACACAGAAAAGTTCGTTCAAGGAATTATTGTTATATCCAATATATTATCCTCTTCATGAATTTCTTTGGGTTGTTCTGAAACCATAGTTTCCTAGTAACGCCGGCAAATTCGAAAAATTTCTAATAAAGATTATCACGTATTCGTCAGAGAATCTTTTTTGTGAATAACCTTTGACACTACAGAGCCCGAGTTTTTCCAATGTCTGATTTTTTTCATCACATTTGTAATAGTGCAATTACATTGCCACTAACAATTCTTAAAGCGCTTAAATTATCTCTAAAAGTTCTTAACGAAGAAAAGAGCGTTTTGTCTCTAATGAGTATATCCAGCACAGGCGTACAACTTCTCTTTGCATCTTCAATTGACATTTTCATGGGGTGGATAAACTCTACGACATACGTAAGGATTAAAATACTTTCCTCAAAGATTAGGCAATGATTAAAATGCTTTCCTCAAGGATTAGAGTAAAATGTACTCATAGTTTTCAGGTAATTTTTCTGACTTCATAATGGGCGATGCGTGGCTGATCTAAATACCGCGTTTGTTCTTGAAACTAATGGTACCCTACTTTAAAAATCATTTTCCGTACTTGAGGTCGCAGTGACATTTCGACATTATAAATATTCTCGAACGTTTTGTTTTTGGACTGCGGTGAGTGTAGAGTGCTCCAAATAATTACAACGAGTAGTCTATGTCATATTATTTTATAACTGTGCTTTGAGGAAAATTTGGGAACAAAAGCACAAAATGAAGAAATTATATTTCGTATGTCATCTTTGAGAAGAAAGCGACCGACATCCCTAGATTAGTATTGAAGATATCAGAAACTGCTAATAAAGGTATAAAATCCATTGATCCCACAAACCTGAGTTTCAGCACTGGCACTTTAAAATTAAAGCACTGAAACACGGATTTATATACCAAGAAGGATTAAATATTTACTCGGAAAGAATTAAAAATATTTATCTAATTTAATTTAATTTTTTAATTTTAAATTGAGAATATTTAATAGGATGTAAAGGATTAAATACTTACTCGGAACGCATTCGGTCAACATTATTGAGATGCGTTTTTGAGAATAGTTTGTATGTCTTTCAAAAAATGGAAAAAACAAATAACTTTTTATCTCCTAATTCTGTTGACGTTCAACAAGTTAAAAAAAGCAGGAAATATTCACATTAAAGAGGACACCAACACAAGAAGTCACGAAATGCTGAATTTTAACATAATTAAAAGACAAAAGTTTTATTTTATGAAAGATATAAAAAAACAAAGCGGAGTGGGCAGGGGTTACGAGAAAAAATTAACTTAATTAAAGCTTCAGTAGGGGCAAAGTAATTTACGAAAAAGATTCCATTTGACTTCTGCCTATATATTACAACCTGCGGATTAAGCCGTACTACTATGAGCTCTGGTTAACAAGTTGTTTCGTTGGGGGGGGGGGGGGGTTGAAAGCACGTGATGTTATTCTGTATTAGTAAGTTTGATACTATTCTGTATTAGTAAGTTTGATACTATTCTGTATTAGTAAGTTTGATTCTATTCTGTATAGTAAGTTTGATACTTTTACTTAATTTGATACTATTACTTTCTCTTTAAAGTTTGAAACGCTAAAAAATAGAGTAATTACCGTGTAGCTGCCTATTTTTTCAAAGGGAGGCATGACTCTTGAGCTTGTCTTGTAGATCTGACTTTCTCCCTTTTCTTGGACACGCAGCCCGAAATTAGAGACGAACGACTATTTATATCCCTTACAGATGCCCATGTTATTCGATAAACGCTGAATAGAAAAAAAAAGGGGAAAAACAGTTTTCTTTCTCATGTATAAATGACCTTCCAACCGGGACTTCAGCTATTGTCATGGCGCCCAACATCACCGAAGCTTCTGCTTTTGCGCCTTCATCTTCCTACAGTGAAGCGACAGGTAAAGGAAAAACTCAAGCAATGTAAGTTCAATAGTTCCTACACAAGAAAGTACGGTGAGAATTTATCTCTTACTCTTCATTTCCAGAAAACTATAGTTGTTATGTCCACAACCCCACGCATACATCTGTCTTTTGATAAATTTTACAAAGTCTGCTGGAATTTACAGAAATAGACCTGAAATTATTCTCCAATTGTTTTGCATTGATTAATATTTATCAGATATAATTCGACAAAAAAGTTTTGCAGATCATGCTGTTCTCTTCGAAATGGATATTATAGGTTCCCATTGCAGTTCAAATTAACATCTCGTATAATTAAGCTAAGTGGTTCCCGCAATTTCAAAAGGTTTTCTACGTGTTGTGACTTAGAGATACGGAAAAATTGTGGGATCATGGAAAAATTTGAGATCAACGAGTAAACTACAGTAAATTTCCTTTTGGCATGGGGTTTCGATCGACGACAAGCCTCTATGGATCCGGTATGTCGATATTCTTCCTCAGCAACCACACTTTACTTTAGAAGAAGCGAGATATGGAATGTATCTTAATGTTGACAGGCCTTTAAAAGGGTTGAACACAAGAGTTTGGGTAACATATGTACAAGTGGTGGTGTGACTTATGGAGACATTGTTCTCTTATGCAAATTTGCTGTGAGCTGTGACAGCTGCTGAGAATGTATGTAGGTCGGAGGACGAGTGTGTTTTCTCATATGTTTCATCCTGTTTTTCATGTGTTTCAGCGACAAAGCTAGAAACAGCGTATTTCATCTAGCCGGCATCATATGGATGATTTTAACAGAAGTCAAATAATTGGCAAGCTCAATGCATGCTGGATTGTGACCCATGTTTTCAGAAAGCTTGGAGTAGCACACAACATAGTACCATGGCTTTCATCAGCGTTTCGGAGACACGGAATCGCTGCCAGATGTTTAGCTGGAGGTCGTCCCAGCTGTATAAGCCAACGGAATGGCTATTACCTGGTAATAATGGCGAAACGGGATCGGAAAAGTATTATACTTCAGGCCAGTTGGCTAAAGGTTTTTCAAGCAGGCATGGGTTTGCAAATTTTCTGTGTCAAGACGATTTAATGCAGCAGGGCTGCATGCCCTAAAACCCATAAGCTGTTTGATGTTATCCAGCTCGCATCGCACAGTCTACCATCAGTGTTGTATAACTAACGCTGAATAGTCTTCAGATCAATAGGCAAAGGTAATTAATGTTCACAGATGAAAGCCGCTCTAATCTTTTGTAGGATTCCAAGCGACAATCAATCCTGAGGGAAAGAGAGAGACTACCTGTGATGCCGGAAACATTGTTAAACGGAACAGATACCGCGGTATTGTGTGGTCCGGTATCAAGATCAATGGACGAAGCGAACTGCAGATGAGGAGCCAAGGATTAGTCATCGGACTTTAGTACTGCAGGAGTGTAATTCGTCGCTACTTCCGTCTCTTCCGTGGTACAGTGGGTACATATTTCTTTTTTACGGAAGGAAAATCCGGAATCAACACACAGCACCTGGTAGCGAATAACTGGCTAATGAGGATATCCATTGGATGGAGTGGCCAGCACTCTTTTCTGAACTCAATCTAATCGGGCATGCGTCGGATGATCCAGAGAGACGTGTTTCACAAAGGAATCTTCGCCAGAAGCCATTCCAGCGTTCATCAGGGCTCTCCAGCAGGACTGGGACAATTTACCCAAAGAGCTCCTCAACCATTTTGTGCTGAGCATGACACAACGGATGCTGAAAAAATATTAGTGTGCGTAGTACATGTTTCCTAATTAAAATTCACCTTGAAGACTGTTTATACAGTGGAGGAGTATCACGAACGAGAGGTGAGTATGTACCACTTTCGTATTATTTTGTTTTACTTCGATCCTTCTATTAGTGTATTATACAGGGTTTAAAGAAAGTCCTTAGTCAGTGCAATAACTGCGAAAGGAATACACAAAGCTATACACAAGTTAGGTCTGTGCATAAGAAAGGGACGATGGCTGATCTAACGAAAGTGATTGGAGCGCCTCTAGCGGGAAAGGTAACAAGTTAGGAAACCTAACTTACCAATAACGCAAGATAGTAACGAAAGTTCAATTACGAAGTTCTGGCGCAGCGTCAAATTAGTAGGAAACAGCATAGGGTACGTACGAATTATGTGCATGAACGGCTTGAAATGCTGTTAATTCAAAATCGGTAAAGCGTGTGGAAACAGACAGATGGATAATGACAAGAGACAGAAACTGTGCAGGCCTACTTACAGGCACAACGCTCATATGCGCGAAGTTAACGTACAGTTGGTTCGAAGTGGCCACCATCGGCTACAATGCACATTCCAAGGCATGTACGAATAGCTTCTCGTACACTGTCTACATAGCAGGTGCCACTGTGTTACATGCTTACACAATGCGGTGTCGTAAATCTTCTGGACTAGTAGGTTCTGTAACATACACCTTTTCTTTCAAATAGCCCCACAGGAAGAAGTCCAAAGGTGTTAAGTCTGGGGACAGCGGAAGCTATTCTACCGTACCGCCATAACCAATTATTTGGTGTCTTAATATTTTAGCCGGGAACCTCCGTACGTTGGCTGCCTTGTGAGGTGGAGCGCCATCATGTTGGTACTACATGCGCTGCAGATCCCTAAGGGGAAGATCATCCAGAAAGTCAGATATCGGGATCCGTAAGAGCTGAAGGTACCACCTGTTAATCTCTTATCATAGAAAATGAGTCCAACTAGTGTGTTTCACCAAATACTGCACCAAACGCGAGTTGGCCAACGTACTTGATATCGAGATTTGCCGAACACTTTGTCCTGTTAATCCGCATGCTTCTGAGACTGTTGCGATACTGATGAGAGAATCGGCCAGGACATATCCCAGGACAGCCACAGGATGCACTGTAATACTCGAACCCGTAGGTCTGACCGTTCGCGGACGTGCCTGTATGCTTTCGGTCTTTCGGAAGTCGCGAACATAGTTGTTATTGGTCGCTGACGTTGGATGCTGACCTAACGGAAAATGCTTGGCATACCGCCTTGCAGCTTCGTGGACATTGCGATGACATTCGCCATAAAGCATGACGCTGTCATTAGCACGACTGTTGTAAACACTGATGACGGGTAGCCGGCCACTAGTGTTTACAACGTGTACGCAACGAATGTTCAATTCCCCAGCCTCGGTATTTTATCTCACCGACCGGCTACTAGGTTACTATCAACCTTTACATACGCATTTTAATCGTTCTCCATCGTGGGCCGGTATTTTGCATTGCCTAACCATTCGCATGTACTTTATCAGCATTTCAAGCCGTCCATGTACGTAATTCGTGCGTGCCCTATGTCGTTTGTTACTAATTCGACGCTGCGCAACTACTTTATAATTGGACTTTTGTTTCGAACTCGCGATGTTGGCGAGTTAGGTTTCCTAAATTCTAACCTTGCCGCTAGGGGCGCTACAACCACTTTCATTCGATCGGCCATCGTCCTTTTCCTACACATAACGTGCGTACCACTCGGACCCTTCCCTCCCCACTTATGGCTTTGAATAATGACTTTCCTTTGAACCCTTCATATTACTCATGATTTTTGATGTTGTGCCTTTCAATTTCCTGTTGCTATCACCATAGATACTACTTACTGTTAAAAAGCCTCTTTTTTGTATTTTAGCGAGTCAGAATGTACCTCTTTCTTACGTTTTCTACAGCAGTGTATTTGTTCATCATTTTAAAACATGAAATTTAAGTATTTCATGGGAAGGATAGCAGGTTTAACAGTAGTGGAAAATCCTCCTTCGGTAGAAATGGGAATATCGTTCTTAAACACATCGCTTCAAATTCGAAAAGCATTAGAAAATATAGTTATGTCTTGAAGACTCCAGCAGTATCTTTTCTCAGTTTTCTTTGCTTCAACGATTTGTCCTGGGTAATTGAAGGAATTGTTTACGTGTGCTTCAACCTGTTGTTTGTAGTACAAAGAAATAAGATTTTCTGCAATAAAAAGGAGCTCTAGAGAAACAAAAATATACATAAGATGAATGAAAATATTTTTTTCTTTTGATATATTACCTGAATGCCACTATTAACACGCATGCCAATGGTTTGTTTTGAAACTCCAAAATAATTATCCAAAATCTGCAATAATAATGTAGAAGAAGTTACGAGAATTATGTTTTGATTCTAACATACACTCTGTATATCTATCTATCATTTTTAGAAGCAGTTTGTAAAAGAAGGTAACGAAATTATTTCCTCCACTCAGTTTGATAATTGTAAAGAATAAGACTAGATATGGAAGGAAACAAGAGCATTCGAAACTAATTTGCTTTAGAAAATACGAAGTCATTAGGAACTGAACACAAGCACAAGAATACCTAACGAATTGTTCAATAAAAGATATGATACGAATTGCGATGGAAGGAAAGTCAAACGTATATAAACCTCGAGATGGCACATTAAAAGGATTCGCGAAGCTTTGAAAATTATGCAGGAACAAAGCTTCTTAATGAAGGAAAACCAAAGACGAAATGCCTGAGACTCCTTTGATGACCTCACTCACGTCGAGTGAGATATCACCTACAAACACAAATTCTATACCATGGATGAATCACTTTCGAAAAATCTAGTCTATGAAATATTGAATAGAAGTTATTTATTTTTCATTACGTTAAGCCCGATTTGTTTCAAAACACTCCTTTTTAGAGATGGAAATGAATAAATTATTTCTCATAATTTGGTAAACTATTTAATTTCTTTTGCCTTTTAAGAGTTCCTTGCTAACAATTTATGCATTTACAGAATCAGATGACTGATGGATTTATTGTGCTTACTCTTTTCTTTATACATGACACAGTATTAAAAGGCGTAATCATATCATGTGTGAACCAGTTGCAAGGTTTCATGGCTATAATGCAGAATGGGACTGTAATTACTCAAACAGAGCAGATACAGTCAGTATTGGGTACAAGTTGTGGTATCGCCACCATCCAATCTGTATATGTTCATGAGCTGATCCGGTGTCATCCTGCTGTGTGCCGTAGAAATAATGATAAACAGTGACTTTATAAACAGTTTGCGATAATGATATTATCTGTCATGGAAGGAAATAATTTGTTTAACGGGTGCATAAACTGAATGACGCCTTCCTAATAACGTGTTGCTCCACCTTTTGCTCTCACATCACCACTCAGGAGTTTTGATAAGGACTCAGTGTGGTGTTGAAAGCACGGAAGCGGTATTGCAGCTCATAATGCGAGAATCGCTTGTCGCACAGTCACAGGGTAGGTAGGGATTGGCGAGCACGGACAGATCTTTTAAATTCGTCCACCAAATTCTCAATTGGGTTGAGGTCTGGTTATCGAGGGAGCCATTTGAGTGTGGCTAACCAATTGAGTGCTTCTGGAGCCAATTTGTGGTCAGGAACGGCGAGAAAACACACTTCGAGTGCTTAACAGAAATCCTTGTTCACTAGTCTTATACGACTTCCAGAGGGCCTTACTGTCCCATATGATTTCAATATGTGCTGCCCGGCTAATCATTTACATGTGCGCCTGTGTTCTGCCCTTCTGCCAAATTTCTAGCCCGTAGGATGTGATCTTCCTGGTGTTACTATTATAAAGTAATTTAATACATATACATATCACTAAGCTGTTTTCTGAGATTCAGAGGTTAGCTCCAAAAAGAAATACAAATTACCAGATATTTTTACTTACTGTTGTCGTATCAAACTTCTCCATTTACAGCAATCTTGACATACAACTCGGGCTTCACTGCTATCCATTACACACCGTACACAAGATCTTTTATACTTCATACTCATAATCTTTTTCTCGTGCAGGCACTCCTGAATCTGATCCACCCTTGTCTTCCTTGGCCTTCTTCCGCCTTTCCTTCCTGCCACTTGGGCTAAAAGATTTTCTTAGTAAGCATCTCATCACTCATTCTTTAAACATGGCCAAACCACCGAAGCATATTGGTCTCCACCTTGCAAACAACATTTTGCTTCACATCACACAACTGCAACACATCTTCATTCCTCACACAATCAGACCGTGTCTTGCCACAACCCCTCCGTAAGTAACGCATTTCTCCAGCACACAAACGACTCCTATGTTTCTTCTGCAGTACCCAGGTTTCACTGCCATACATCAGAGTAGGAGCAATTACACTTTCATACACTGCCATGCGGGACCCTCTAGAGAACCCATCTTTCCTGTGAAAACCTCCCAGAGCAGCTATGACTTTCAATGAAGAATTCACTCACCTACTAATTTTACCATCCAATTTGTTCTCTCTGTCAAACATGCTTCCTAAATACACAAACTCACTCACCTGGTCAATCACAGTGCCGTTTATACTTTTAAGTAATTTAATGAGCTAAATAAACGTTAAGGTAGCTATAAACGAATTTAATGAGCTAAATAAATTTTACGATAGCTATATTTTGCGTAACGTTTGAATGTACCAACAGGCAAACTACTGATTAGAAACTTTCATTTCGTAGGTTTCCTCGCAATAGTCGTGATGCTTTGGGAAAGTAGATAAATGGTGTGAGACGTGCTAACTGAAAGCCAACGAAACATTAATTCTTATGCAGTAAAAATTTTAACTTGGCTGTCTGCATAATACAATCACCTTCATGCCAGAAATTCTGTAAATAAAAACTGCGTTTTTTTCTGCCATGATAAAATTTAACATCAGTAGAAGTGTTATTCAAATATAAATAATGTGACACATCCACAGTAGAGACATGACCTGACTTTTGCTATTACAAAAATCATTTGTACAATGTTGACCATAAGGGTCCTCCCATGCCAAATCAACAAATTTTAATTTTTTTGAACTGTATCAGTCATGGTTTTGATGGAGAATTTAATCTTTTAATCTTGAATAATGTATGGAAAGAGAAGACAGAATCCACTGTGGAGAAAATGCACACCTCGAGAGCGTCCCACAAGTCCGTAATATTCTCCCGTGGAGGATTCCTGGCAATAACGGTACGTTCAACTGCGCCAAAAATGTGTTAGAGGGTGTTTAAATCCGGCGAACGAGAGGGTCCAAGTCAGGATGCTAAACTCCGTGGAAAGTTTCTCCAGCCATAATCGGCGACTGTGGCGGTGTGCAGTGGCGCATTGTCTTGTGAAGGAAGCCGTACCCGTCGGAGTGGTTACATGACATGAACGGGTGCAAATGATCCCCAATGATGGTCACGCATCCTCCACTGGTCAGAGCGGTGTACAGACGTATGATGGGTCCTAATGCGTGACAGCTGAAAACACCCCATACCATAACACAGCCACCGCCGGCCTTCTCTCTTTCTTGTAGGCATACGATATGAAATTGCCTCGTGGGGTGTTCGCTACACTCGGAGTCGGTCATCTGCCCGAAACAGTTGGTACCGCGATTCGTCGGATCAGGCTACACATTTCCAGTCTTACGTGCAATGGCGGTGTTCGGGAGTTTAGGAGAGGCGCATAGATTTGATGTGTCGGGTCAGCAACGGTACCCGAGTGGGTCGTCGGTTTCGCAACCTCATAGGACACAGGAAACTTCGCACTGTCTAAACGTTGATGCTATCACTGGCCCTAGCATTGAATTGCGCTGTGATTTGTGGCAGTGTTGCATGCTGAGCAGATGTTACGTTGCGTGCCAAACGCCGCTGTCTACAATCGTACAGGGCTTTTCTACAGCTGGTTACGGCCACACCTGTCCCACAGTCTGGATTTTTTTCTTGAGTTTGTGTAGTCCAGGTACAACACCCTTGGAATTGTTGATGTGTAAATCGAAATTTCGTGGTAATTTCCGAGATGGAGTGCCCCATTTCTAGGGCGACGACTATCATACCATATTCGAAATCGCTTAAATCCTGATAAACTGCCATCTGAACTGCGAATGCTAATACTTGAGCTAGTGGAGATATCTGCTTCTATGTATATATCGTTTGCGGACTACTGCTTGGGTGTGGTTGCATGTAATAGAAAAGGGTGCGCCCGTCCCGGATTTTTTTTGACACCTCAGTGTATATTGTTTACCTACCTGCCTGTCCCATTGCTTTGCTATTTTTTTGGAGAGCATGGTTTGCTACCTCGTGTTTCTTTTCCGAGACCTCTCATCCCTGTGATTTGAAATTGCCTAAACCCTAAATTATGTGAATGGGGCATTTCTTTCTGTCATATCTAATTTTATTTATAGTTCACTTCTTCTCTCGGTGAGTAGCTACTCATAACACTGCGTAAAAAACTTCCAAAATTAAAAGTTTTGCTCTCGGCAACTTCTCTTAAGAATAAACAAATGCCCATGTTAAAATGATTTTTGACATAACTTGTGGTGCGAAATACGAATTTCATGCAACTAGTTCCCGCAGTTGCGAGAAACAGAAGAGGAAATATATTTTACACTTAGGACAAGTGACGTTTCCTTTCAGTTATTTCATATCCCACAAAATTACGTTAATGATGTTTTCCTTAATCGCAAGTTAAAAAGTGCAATGTCTAATTTATCCCCTATTAAAAAAAGTTAATACGCAATATTATAACAACGGAAAATTCTTTCTTTCGCTTAGGTAAAAGAGCTGAATTAACAAATTTCACATAGAAAACATGCTTACTTATACGTACAAGCTCTGCGATCAAATTTCGTCATCTGCTGCCACTCGTTTACATACGAACTTCCAGTCTATGTATCTTAGTATAAATAATATGTAAAAGACTGCACTTGGGAACCAAACTGTATGATAGGTGACGGATATAAAAGGGCAGAACGGTTCGACGTAGTTAAGCTTTGTTGCCCTCACGTGGGCGTGTGACCAACTGTATCAAAGATGTATCTGTGACAATGCAATGCCTGAGCTATGTCATCGGGAAGCCTTCCATATCACGGACACTTTTACCAGAGGCTTCAGCGTAAAGCTAAGTACGGCTTTTTGATACTTCAACCGGCTGTATATCATCGCATCGCGCCGGAAACGCATCGGGATACAACAACTGTCCGCCCAATGTGGCGGTAGTGGTTAGAGGAAGGTAATATGCTTCGCTCTAGTGGGACCGGCTCACGTAGGCTGACTGCAGAACGCTTCGATCCCCACATTTATGACAAGCCGCAACAGCCTTACATTCCTCACCGGACGACATTCGACGAACTATTATCAGAAGTCAACGCCTCAGACTACTTTGCTATTTCATTTTAGTGATAATTATTCAGAAACATTCGAAACTACACTAAACTTGTGGAACAGTAGGTACACCTCTTTTCCGTGTACTCTATATTGCTACAATGAAAGAGTCGCGCAATGCCAACAATCGTACTTAATGCTTTTCTTGGTTTCTCAATGGTCTTGATGAGCGTGAGGCTCGACATGTAATGTAACGACATGGGTATCGTTTCATTCCTGCTAATAGGCTAATCCATTCAGACCAATGGGGTCACACGGAGATACACAGTTACAATTTTTCTGGTATTCAAATTATCTTGAGCGCAGGATACTGGTCCAAGGTCACTTGACTACCAGAAAAGCCAAACCTGGTTTTTTTTTTTTTTTTTTTTTTTTTTTGATTGGAGGTTTTTTTTTTTTTTTTTTTTTTTGATTGGAGGTTTAACGACCACCGTGAGCAACTCAATGGGCTATAAGCAGTCGCCCGTCCCTAATTTAGGGTCACTGGTTCCAGGGAAGGGAAAGAGCCAGTGCCGTAAGACAAACACAACATCCATGCCAGACCGGGATTCGAACCCGGACCCCTTCGGACGAATGACCAGAGGCCAACGCCTTAGACCACTGCGCCACCGAGGCGGCAAACCTGGGTTCGAATCGTTGTAAGAAATGAATGTTTTGCCCTATAATGGCACTAGTTTTCTCATTTCTTTAAAAGTAATAGCTCAAAATTTGGGAATGGCGATTTCTTCTAGTCTAGATGCTCATAGCTGTCGTTAAAACTTAAAGAGCAGTTCCATAATTTTGGGACATTCTGGCTATCAGTTCTTGATATGTGCCATTCATTTTCTTCCCTAAACATTCTTAGTTCTCCATGTAGAATTGTTTCTTGAAAATATTTTCCAACCAGTAAACAGAAAGCTTAAGCGGCGTCTTTCATCACAGTCATATAATTAGTTTCCTCTGTAAGCAATTTTACGGAATGAAATCATTCACATTTTTCACCGAAAGCAGTGCCTGATGTAATTTGCCAAACACTACTTTGCCTTAAAGGCATTGCAATCTCCATATCTAACGGTATAATATAATAAACCAGTCAAGACCCCTGTCGAGAAAAAATTTAATGCTAAAATTGCAATAATGCGCAAAAAGTGATTGAAAGAGTCTAATACGTTTTGATATCATAAAACTCAGTGACAAATGTGTTAGAGTTAAGTGCGCTAGTGAAATTGAGAATAGATTTTCAGCCTGAGAACAAGAGCATAAAGTTTATGAATCGGAGGAAAAACCTAAGATGAATAATTCGTAAATTCGGCAGGAAATGGGAAAAGTAAGAAAACAACAAAGCTACCAGAAACGTTGTTGATAACAAAAGTTAGAAAAGAATAAAAGAGTGAATATCAGATGATACATGGAAACTTATTGATGAAAGAAAAATGGAAAAAATGCATGATTACATGGATAAAAATGATCGTACAATATTCATCAGAAACGATATTCTGTACTTGAAAAAAGAAGAGGGAAAGATCACCAAGAGCTTACAAAAGGAAGTATGTGGAAACGTTAGTTCTCGACGCATACAAAGCTTCAGACCGTGGTCATACAAGGACACTTTGGCAACTGACTAAAGAAACTGATGAACTAGATAAAAAATATGACTGTGATATTAGAAGGAAGGAATGTGAGCTCCTGACAAAAGATCGCGAGATTGAGTCAAGATGGAAGGAATATTTGATGATGTACTTAATGGAAAGACAAGCTTGGGAGGAGCTGCAGGAAAGCAGCTCTCTGAATACATCTAGACCTTTACCTCTTAATGATTCCAGTGCGGAGATTTCGTTGAACGAAGTCTTAGCCTCCTTAAAGACGCAGAAATCCGATAAAGACAACGAAAAGATAATAGTGAAAATCCTCCAAATACGTGGCATCAGTGAATAAACAAATATCTTGCTCTTTCCACGTTGCTGTGTGTTGGCAAAACTGGAAAGAGCGATGCATTTGGAAAGATGATATCCATGCAGAATTCTTAAAAATTAGATATTGATGTTAGAGCACATATATTGCAAAAACATTTTATGAAACATGGGAATTTCTTGACAAAAACCAAAGAATGGTGACCGTTTGCATATATAATAACTGGAGAGGAAGTAGTCTGGTGTCAGTGCTGGCAAAAATCTTCTAGAGAGTTCTCATTAACAGATTAAACAATGGGATCGAAAATTTTCTCAGAGAAAAACAGGCTGCATTCAGAGGAAGAAATGTTACGACTCAGCAGATCTTCATACTTTGTAACATCGTTGTGCACGTTTATAATTTAATGTACCGTTATATTTAAAATGTACTGACTTTAGAAGTCCATTTTTCTACATTTGCTGAAAATCTCTCTGGTCTTCATGAGTTAAGAAATAATACACATGCAGGATGATTCGAATAAATTCTAGGTTTAATGATGGACATTGAGAGTGCACGTCAGTTTTGCATCATCGTAGGCCAATATACAGTAAGAGAAACGAGTGGACTGTTTGGTATCATTTGTTGGAATGTATCTGGTTTAATTTATTTTGTCACTGGGTAGAGCAAGAAAAGTCACTGAACAAAAGTATCGATCAGTGACTGAAATTTTTTCTTTTAGGAAAGAATAAATTGAGCCATGCAATATTCACTACCACATGAACGTAGTTCGTGCGAAATCGGAATCACCCTAAGATGCGCTGAAGAGACAGTCATCACTCTTAAAATGAGCCAGGTAACTGAAAGGTGATATTTAGGTCACTGAAGGTGATCTTGATTCTAGTCGCCAGTTAAAATCACTATATAGGAATGTTCAATGAAATTCTTCACAGAAAATCTCCATATGACGGTTCTGAACATTATTAAATAGGCGAAACTGAGTATTGGAAAATTACAATTACAAGCTGTTTAAATGTGCACCAAGTCCCAATAAAATAAGTACAAGTGCAGTTTGCGCTTAGTCCTAAAAATGGTGGTGTCAGTAAAAATAAAACTGTGGTGGATTATTGTAATATCATTAAATTAGAGCAACATACATTTTTTTATATAATTCCGTCCTTGAGAATAATTTTTTTCTTTAAAAATTTGGGGACCCGAGATCTTCAGTAAATAAGAGAGATGTTATATGCAGGTGTTAATAGGGATTCTTTTTACCAATGATTAATGCTAAGTGAACTGAACTTAAAATAAAGCTACGTCAGAAAGTAAGGGTATGTCATTTCAAGAATAAAATATAGAGGTATATTAAAGTCAGAACATGTAGATTACCCTTGCTATACAGGTAAGAAGAATAGCTTGCTCTTCCACCGTAACTGCAGTTCTTATACATGCTCACATGCGCAAAACATTGCCTTGAAGTTCACAAAACAGGCCAAGATACCTCTTATGCCTTATACAACATAGCAAAAGGAAACAGTATTTTTTTCAGAAGCAAGAAAGAAATTCTTACAAACTGCCAAAAACCTGTAGCCAATGGCGAAGCAACAGCTTTTTTGATAGCAGGCTCATTATTTTGATCTTTCGTAGACGCTTAGAGACTTAGATGTTTTAATTATTTTAATCTTGATGCTTTGCTTATACCATTATCACCATTTCACAAAGTTTCATTGGCGTATCTCCGCAACCCTCAAAAACTTGGCTTCAATCAGTTATGTTGTGAACTTCTACAAAACTGCTTCCAGTCATAACAGAGCTACAGGACTTTCACCATGGATGAATATAAATCTGTAGATGAACGCTAGTTCCGTTTTTTGCATGATGATCTTATGACACTGTTCATAACAACTCTATTCTGCTATTAATGACAGAACTTTTAGTAAGTTTGAGAAGTTCAGTAAGCATGAATGGAAATAAATAAATGTATCTCTATTTATCACGTATTAATAGAAGTTACCAAATTCAAGAAATGATGTTTATGCCTTAGGATACATTATGTTAGAGAACTTTTATTTGGTTTTTGATTAGAGGTTTAACGACCACCGTGAGCAACGCAGAGGGATATAAGCAGTCACCCGTTCCTAATTTAGGGCCACTGGTTCCAGAAAAGGGAAAGAGCCAGCGCCTTAAACAAAACACAACATCCATGCCTCACTGTGATTCGAACCCGGACCCATCTCAGACGAATAATCAGAAGCCATCGCTTAGACCACTACGCCACCGTGACGGCGTTAGAGAGTGCAATTGGAATTCAAGAAAATACATCCCGTTTCTTTCACTTTACAAAAATAAACCAAGAACCAGGCATCATTTTTTCTCGAAAATAAACTACAGAAACATTCAATATAAAAGAGATGTCATGCTAATAAATCACAAGATAAAATAATACACCGTCTAAGCACGATTTATTATAAAAAGCGGAAACTATTTACAGATTAAAACCATTAGCACTTTCGGAGTGCCGGTCACTCCATCATCAGATGTTCCAGATAGCTATCACGGATAGATGTATATATACACAGGCCATGTGTGACATCACAATGCCAGCTACTTGTTATTCATATACCACAAAACGATATAACATACACAGTGGTTGCCACAGATTAAGTGAGATTCTTGCGAATTATATTAAAGTTCAATGACTTCACAATCGGTGTCCAACTTTCATGGATGTCCACTGGGTAATAATCATTACAACATTTTTTGTCCAACGCTTTAAAAAATACACTCTCGGAAATCAGTAAGTACTGACAGAAGAGGGTGTCAAGAGTATGCGAGCATTGCACCAATCCGGAAAATAAGTCCCATTATTAACATTTCTTGCAAGAGAAGTATTTTGAAGGTGTGCTTTAACACTATATTTATGTTCCATTAATCTCAAATTCAAATGTCTCCTTGTGGAACCTACATAGTTACAAACGTACTATTTAGTAACAGGGTCCAAGAGAGGAACATTATATACTCCCAACATCGTAATATGTCGGGTTTATCTCTGTCACGCCTGAGTTGTGCAAATAAATCCTTGCACCTGACACCAAATTGTAATTCATATTTGGAACACACGCGTGACAGAAGATTTGTTATTCCGGGTAAAAACTCTAATGACCCAATAAACCTCGGATTACTCTCATTAATCCCTACTAATGTAGTGGATCGCTGTGCCAAAACTCTTGCATGGATCTTACGAGTAATGTAATTGGGATACCCAAACTTTTTAGTCATTTCAAAAATTCTATCGATCTCACTAGTTACAGCTGAGTGTGTAGAGGAGTGAGTATATGCTCGTCTGAAATAAAAGTTGATGGCTGACGTCTTCTGCACAAAAGGATGGTTTGAACTGTATGGGATAATGGAACAAACATAAGATGGTTTACGATACACTGAAAATGGTAATTCATGAGTAGTTGGATCATGTAAGATACTAATATCTAAGAACGGTAAAATATGATTATATTCTAGTTCTACCGTGAGCTTGATAGTGGGAAAAATAGAAGAAAGTGTGTCGACGAATTGAATCAGTAAGTACTGTGCATGAGGCCAAATGAGCAGGATATCGTCGACATACCTTAAATATAAGCTGGGGGTGTAAGGGAATTCCAATAGAACCTTATTTTCAATAAATTGCATAACAATTTTCCCAAGGATACAAGACAGTGAAGAGCCCATAGGTGAGCCCTCCAACTGTTGATAAATACATCCTTGAAATTTAAAATATGAACGTTGCATGACAATTTGAAGAGCGTTCATAATAGCCAAAATTTCATTAGGAGGGACACAAAAATCAGCGAGAAGAGCCTCAATATTTTGATGGGCGGATTCCACAGGTACGTTAGGGTACAAGGAAACTACATCAAGGGACGCCAAAATAAAAGGCTTACCATGTGACTGAAACATTTTAAGCCTTTCAATAGCCCTAGTGGAGCTCCGAATGGAGTGAGACGAATCCACTACCAATTTGGACAAATATAAAGCTAAAGTTATATCTAATTTAGGACTACAAAGCTTGCGGTGTTAAGATAGAATAATATTAACAACGTTTCGCACAATAAAATGTTTATTATATATCGACTATAGTTTCGCAGAGGGTTTGGCTCAGCTTCCTCAGGACGAATGGAGCGTAAACATTCAAATCATTGTGACATCATCAGAATTCTGACGGTCACGGGTTTTGGCGAGTTCTTTCCACGCGCTTGAAAGAAGTGGAGTCGACGTCATGTCGTTGACAAGCCGTGACGAGTTCCCCGGTATATGTGGAAAGCTTCTAATATATTAAGCTTGAAAGTCGAGTCCGGTTTATCAATAAGCGTAGCGTTTCCAAACAAAAAGTTATGGTTATTTTCGTGACAATGTTGAGCTATAGACGACTTCTTCAGTTCATAGTTCCGTACATATGTCTTATGTTCCTTCACAAGGAAACTTAAAGCCCTGCGGGTCTGTCCTATATATGAAAGTACACATTCACAAGGTATCTGATAAATTCCATAGGAGTTTAAGTCTTCGATGTAGTCTTTTGTTCCGTAAAAATTCATCTTGTTTATGGGTTTGAAAATAACTTTGAAATTAAAACTTTTAAGGGTTTTTGAAATCGCGAAGCAAATCTGAGGAGCAAATGGGATAACTGCCCAATTCTTTTGTATTGGGAGGTCTATAGGCATGAGCGTGCAGACAGGCTTTGGTTTCCTAAATTTTTGGACAGCTTTGTCCATAACGGAATAGCTGTATCCTCTGTGTGCTGCAATTCGTTTAAGAAAATCAAGCTCTTTCTGTAAGGAATCCTCAGTTGAGCAGATATGTATTGCACGATATACGTATGTGAAGAAGGCCGAGATCTTTTGTTTCCATAGATGATTTGATTTTGCATGAGGGGGTAAGGAAACAGCAAATGGTTTTCGATAAACTGTTGTACTAAAGGTTCCTTGAGAGCGTGACACAAGGACATCGAGGAATGGTAAGCAGCCATTATTCTCAGTCTCATATGTGAACTGTATATGAGGATCGATTGAATTGATAAGTTCGACTAATTTAGGTATTCCCGAGTTCATGCCATTCCAGAGAACAAAAGTATCATCTACATATCGAATCGACAGGTCAAATGTAACAAGCTGAAATAGTTGGTCTTCAAAGTGACGCATGTAGACTTCGCATAAAATAGGTGACAGTGGGCTACCCATTGCAAATCCTTCGGTCTGTTGGGAAAATCTTCCACGAAACAGGAAACTGTTTTGTCTTATACAAATTTCCACTAGCTTCAAAAACTCTTCTATTTCCGGTTGGCTGAAATGATGTTCTTTGAGACTAAATGTTAATGCTTGCAGAGCTCCATTCACTGGGATACTTGTGAACATGGATTTCACATCGAAGGATAACATGAACTGATTGTTGAATGGATGTCGCTTTATCCGATTGACAAAATCAATGGAATGTTTTACAGAAGTTGTGTTCGAAGAAGTCGAAAGTTTCGAAGATAGGAATTTGGCCAACTTATGTGTAGCTGATCCTATATTGCTGACTATGGGACGAAAGGGGACATCAATCTTGTGTATCTTCGGAAGTGCATAGAAACGTGGACAACGGGAATATGAGGGCTTCAGATGATGTTTTGAGCTTTGGTCAAGGGTTACACAACTTGTTACCACTTTCCGAACTTCCTTTAATTGTTTCTCCGATGGGTCATTTTTTATTTCTTAATAGGGTTCCTCGGTAATAAGTTTTTCGACCTCTGCCTGGTAACGTTTCTTGTCCAGAATGACAACTTGTCCTCCTTTATCAGCTTTAGTGATGATAATATCGCAATTTGACTGCATTTCTTTTAGAGCATAGTATTCTTCCTTGCTGAGATTCGGTTTTAACGCTGGAATGGACTCTGCCGTTATTGTCTGGCTAACGCAATGTCTAATCGTTTCTCTTTGATCTGAATTTAGATCGCTTTTTATCACGGACTCCTCAACCGACGCAATGATATTGGATATTGTTACCTTTTTCAAAATCGCAAAAGAATTGCAGTCAAATCGCGATATCATCATCACTAAAGCTGATAAAGGAGGACAAGTTGTTATTCTGGACAAGAAACATTATGAGGCAAAGGTCGAAAAACTTATTACCGAGGGACCCTATAAGGAAATAAAAAATGACCCATTGGAGAAACAATTAAAGGAAGTTCGGAAAGTGGTAACAAGTTGTGTAACCCTTGACCAAAGCTCAAAAATCATCTGAAGCCCTCATATTCCCGTTTTCCACATTTCTATGCACTTTTGAAGATACACAAGATTGGTGTCCCCTTTCGTCCCATAGTCAGCAATATAGGATCAGCTACACATAAGTTGGCCAAATTTCTATCTTCGAAACTTTCGACTTCTTCGAACACAACTTCTGTAAAAAATTCCATTGATTTTGTCAATCGGATAAAGCGACATCCATTCAACGATCTGTTCATGTTATCCTTCGATGTGAAATCCATGTTCACAAGTATCCCAGTGAATGGAGCTCTGCAAGCATTAAAATTTCGTCTCAAAGAACATGATTTCAGCCAACCGGAAATTGAAGAGTTTTTGACGCTAGTGGAAATTTGTATAAGACAAAACAGTTTCCTGTTTTGTGGAAGATTTTTCCAACAGACCGAAGGCCTTGCAATATGTAGCCCACTGTCACCTATTTTATGCGAAGTCTACATGCGTCACTTTGAAGACCAACTATTTCAGCTTGTTACATTTGACCTGTGGATTCGATATGTAGATGATACTTTTGTTCTCAGGAATGGCATGAACTCGGAAATACCTAAATTAGTTGAACTTATCAATTCAATCGATCCTCATATACAGTTCACATATGAGACTGAGAATAATGGCTGCTTACCATTCCTCGATGTCCTTGTGTCACGCTCTCAAGGATCCTTTAGTACAACAGTTTATCGAAAACCATTTGCTGTTTCCTTACCCCCTCATGCTAAATCAAATCATCCATGGAAACAAAAGATCTCGGCCTTCTTCACGTAGAGCTTGATTTTCTTAAACGAATTGCAGCACGCAGAGGATACAGCCCTTCCGTTATAGACAAAGCTGTCAAAAAATTTAGGAAACCAATGCCTGTCTGCACGCTCATGCCTATAGACCTCCCAATACAAAAGAATTGGGCAGTTATCCCATTTGCTCCTCAGATTTGCTTCGCGATTTCAAAAATCCTTAAAAGTTTTAATTTCAAAGTTATTTTCAAACCCATAAACAAGATGAATTTTTACGGATCAAAAGACTACATCGAAGACTTAAACTCCTGTGGAATTTATGAGATACCTTGTGAATTTGGACTTTCATATATAGGACAGACCCGCAGGGCTTTACGTTTCCGTGTGAAGGAACACCAGACATATGTACGGAACTATGAACTGAAGAAGTCGTCTATAGCTCAACATTGTCACGAAAATAACCGTAACTTTTTGTTTGGAAACGCTACGCTTATTGATAAACCGGACTCGACTTTCAAGCTTAATATATTAGAAGCTTTCCACATATACCGGAACTCGTCACGGCTTGTCAACGACATGACGTCGACTCCACTTCTTTCAAGCGCGTGGAAAGAACTCGCCAAAACCCGTGACCGTCAGAATTCTGATGATGTCACAATGATTTGAATGTTTACGCTCCATTCGTCCTGAGGAAGCCGAGCCAAACGCTCTGCGAAACTATAGTCGATGTATAATAAACATTTTATTGTGCTAAACGTTGTTAATATTATTCTATCTTAACACCGCAAGCTTTGTAGTCCTAAATAAGATATAATTTCAGGTTTCAACTGGACTTTTGACTACAATTTGGAGCGTAAGTATATTGATGTATCTTACACCGGGAGCCGATCATATAACATCTTGCTTTGCTTCCATTTCTGTGGACTTACCTATACTGATATTGACTTTCTACAGGAACTTGAATCCCTGTTCCTAATCTCGATCATGACGAACTCACTGTCTGCGACAATCAACCGTTTTTCCAGACTGAGGATAAAAAAGTTCAAATTGCTGAACCACCTGAACTTCTTGCTTCGATGCAAGAGATGCAAGATATTACCAAATTTTATCCGTGTAAAATGCAACCTGGGACCTTCCCATAAGATCAACAAAGCCATATCTAACGCTTCGTTTGCACTATTAAGAGCTATCATTAAAGATACAAGAATGAATATTGCAAACGTTGAGGTTGAACTGTACAACCTGCATCTTTTACTGGCTAAAACATTACCAGATTTTTGTGACCTGGACTGCAAAACTTGGTCTAAGAGTTCCAATATGTCATTTATTCATAAAATGACATTAGAACGGAAATTTAAAAAACTAACAAATGACAACAACCATAAAGAAAATTCTACTTCACTAATTGAAGATATCTTTCCGGATAATGAAGTAATATCTAACCTTTCTAGTTTTAACCCGAGCGAAATTCAAAAGCAGATTTTACGTTACAATTCGAATTTTGCGATTTCGAAAAAGGTACCAATATCCAATATCATTGCGTCGGTGAGGAGTCCGTGATAAAAAGCGATCTAAATTCAGATAAAAAAACGATTAGACATTGCATTAGCCAGACAATAACGGCAAAGTCCATTGCACCATTCAAACCGAATCTCAGCAAGGAAGAATACTATGCTCTAAAAGAATTGTAGTCAAATCGCGATATTATTATCACTAAAGCTGATAAAGGAGGACAAGTTGTTATTCTGGACAAGAAACATTACGTGGCAGAGGTCGAAAAACTTATTACCGAGGGACCCTATAAGGAAATAAAAAATGACCCATCGGAGAAACAATTAAAGGAAGTTCGGAAAGTGGTAACAAGTTGTGTAACCCTTGACCAAAGCTCAAAAAATCATCTGAAGCCCTCACATTCCCGTTGTCCACGTTTCTATGCACTTCCGAAGATACACAAGATTGGTGTCCCCTTTCGTCCCATAGTCAGCAATATAGGATCAGCTACACATAAGTTGGCCAAATTCCTATCTTCGAAACTTTCGACTTCTTCGAACACAACTTCTGTAAAACATTCCATTGATTTTGTCAATCGGATAAAGCGACATCCATTCAACGATCAGTTCATGTTATCCTTCGATGTGAAATCCATGTTCACAAGTATCCCAGTGAATGGAGCTCTGCAAGCATTAAAATTTAGTCTCAAAGAACATGATTTCAGCCAACCGGAAATAGAAGAGTTTTTGAGGCTAGTGGAAATTTGTATAAGACAAAACAGTTTCCTGTTTCGTGAAAGATTTTCCCAACAGACCGAAGGCCTTGCAATGGGTAGCCCACTGTCAACTATTTTATGCGAAGTCTACATGCGTCACTTTGAAGACCAACTATTTCAACTTGTAACATTTGACCTGTGGATTCGATATGTAGATGATACTTTTGTTTTCTGGAATGGCATGAACTCGGAAATACCTAAATTAGTTGAACTTATCAATTCAATCGATCCTCATATACAGTTCACATATGAGACTGAGAATAATGGCTGCTTACCATTCCTCGATGTCCTTGTGTCACGCTCTCAAGGATCCTTTAGTACAACAGTTTATCGAAAACAATTTGCTGTTTCCTTACCCCCTCATGCTAAATCAAATCATCCATGGAAACAAAAGATCTCGGCCTTCTTCACATACGTATATCGTGCAATACATATCTGCTCAACTGAGGATTCCTTACAAAAAGAGCTTGATTTTCTTAAACGAATTGCAGCACGCAGAGGATACAGCCCTTCCGTTATAGACAAAGCTGTCAAAAAATTTAGGAAACCAATGCCTGTCTGCACGCTCATGCCTATAGACCTCCCAATACAAAAGAATTGGGCAGTTATCCCATTTGCTCCTCAGATTTGCTTCGCGATTTCAAAAATCCTTAAAAGTTTTAATTTCAAAGTTATTTTCAAACCCATAAACAAGATGAATATTTACGGATCAAAAGACTACATCGAAGACTTAAACTCCTGGGTAATTTATCAGATACCTTGTGAATGTGTACTTTCATATATAGGACAGACCCGCAGGGCTTTAAGTTTCCGTGTGAAGGAACATAAGACATATGTACGGAACTATGAACTGAAGAAGTCGTCTATAGCTCAACATTGTCACGAAAATAACCGTAACTTTTTATTTGGAAACGCTACGCTTATTGATAAACCGGACTCGACTTTCAAGCTTAATATATTAGAAGCTTTCCACATATACCGGAACTTGTCACGGCTTGTCAACGACATGACGTCGACTCCACTTCTTTCAAGCGCGTGGAAACAACTCACCAAAGCCCGTGACCGTCAGAATTCTGATGATGTCACAATGATTTGAATGTTTACGCTCCATTCGTCCTGAGGAAGCCGAGCCAAACGCTCTGCGAAACTATAGTCGATGTATAATAAACATTTTATTGTGCGAAACGTTGTTAATATTATTCTATAAAGCTAAAGCTTTCTCCAATGTCCTGGTAGGGCTAACATAGCCTGATACCAGTGGGCGAAGTGGGTACCCATATTTATGTAGTTTTATCCGTCCAAAAATATCGGGCACACAGTAGCCGGGGGGGGGGCGTAAAAGTATTGAAAACTATCAGGAAAACTATGTGCACTCCTTAGTCTACTCAAGGTGGCAACAACTGCCTTAGAAGGATCTCTAACAATAACCCTATGTGGTATAGAATCAATGACGTCTTTCATTTTGTGGTTATATTGGTAATTATTCATGATCACTATCTGATTTGATTTGTCAGCAGATAAAATTGCTGAATCTTGATTGTTTTTAAGCAATTGGAGCTGAACTTGTTCCTCTTTATATTGGTTATTCAACAGTGAAGACCGCTTATGGTTCGGTTTACTCGTTAATAACTCAGCAACCTTCATGCGTGTAAACTCACGTTCATTATTAGTATCAGGTAAATTCTGAACTGCTCGCTCGACCTGTGGAACATCCATAGCAACTACTGAACTACTCGCTCGACCTACAGAAACATCCATAGCAGGACGACACACGAGCTTAAGTTATGTACAGAATCAGACAGCCCTAATTTTTTTCTTTTTTTTTTGTGTGCTTGACGCATGGTACATGAGTCGAAAAATTGGTATTTCCGAATCTGTAAACGAGAGTGTGTTCAACTATAATCTCCTACCTGCTAGCTCATGAATTTTTACATTTATAATAAGCTTTAATGAATATTAAACATGTTTTTCTTATTCGAGGTTTAACAACCACGATTAGAAATTCTAAGGAATATATGCAGTAGCTCACTCGTTATTTAGAATCACTGAATCCAGGGAAAGATGAGAACTAGTGCCTGTGGACAAACTCACCATCCATGACTTATCTGGAGCTCACACCAGGGCCCATCTCCGATGTCTAGCCAGGTACCAGCAATTCTGACCACTCAGTCAAAAAAGATATATTAAACATGTTCTCCATTTTCTCTAAGAAACTGAAGATTTGTTTATCTAAGACAGTCCAAAATGGTTTTATTTAAATTTTACCCTTGTTAAAATTAGTTCTGACTTCTCTTTCACCCATAAAGATTGAAATAAATAAATTATAAATGTAGCTAAGGATACTTTGGTAAATAACACCTTACAATACCTGTCGTTTGTGTCAACAATTAACATGCATATCAATTGTCTTAACAATACAGCTCATATGTTCATATAAAGGTCTGATACAGAACAAAATGCAGAAAATTAAGCGAAAGGAAAAAAAGATTGTACCTACATTTTGGAATCAACTGGAGTTACAAAGCGTGCAGCTTCGTAACAAGAAGGTTTAGTTATAATAATAATTTAGGCAGTTACACAGATATTATGTATGAGACATAAATTTAGGATACTCCTATATTTCAACAGCTTGAACATTCATGGTTTTATGGATAAACATCAAATTATCAATCAGTGTACATAAAATATTGTTATTCTCAAGAATCCACTCGGGCAGCCGAGGGATTCTTGCGCGAATCATCGGCTTCTAATCATTTATCAGAGATGAACCCTGGCCCAGATTCCGGTTGAGACTTGGATGTGCGCTCATTTTTACGGACAGGCACTTTTCCAATCCCGGAACCAGAGGCCTCAAATTAGGGAAGCTGGCGACCGCCTATAACCCATTTAGTTGCTAAAGGTGGGCGCTAACCCAGAAGCCAAAAGAAAAAAATTATCTGCAAAACATCAACTGTAATCTATTATATTATAAGAAAATATCTTTCTTCAAAATGCTAACAGAACTGATTTGCGTTTTGAATATACCTAACTGGTTATTATAAGCGATAGCAATTACTTCACTGCTTTTTAATTTTTGAGAATGATTACTACATATTAAAAACATAAAATTAATTTCATATCTATTCATTTCATACTTAATTATTGATATATTTCAGAAGAGAATTTTTCGGAATCGATAAAACGTTTAATTTCCTTGGATCAGAGCAGACAACATATCAAGTGAAAATGCGCTGCATGGGTGAGAGCCAAGAACAGAGATCAGCAGATCTCCAGAGTCTGCAGTCTTAACCAGACGTCGAGGTAATAATTAAACTACACAATAGATTTCATGCCCAAATGAGCTAGCTTACTGCAAACTTTGTTTACATAAAATTATGGATGAATGAAATTGTGCTTGAGCTTCGCTTCTCGATAACAGTTTAGAATACATTTTGTAAGACGTAATAAAAAAAAGAAGACTGGTAGGCCGGCTATCTGATTCGGTGTCTTAAAGATTATTTCCTCCTTATTTATCAAGAAGTTTTTAGCTAAGCCGAGGACAGAAATTTATGGCAGTTCTTATTCCTGTGGTTTGTTAAAGAATGCGTTGATTTTAGCAAAAGTGTTTAATTCCACATTGTTAAAAAATAATTAATGACTAGATGTGAAAGAGGATCGCTCTTAGAAAGCTAGAATTGGATTTTCTTTACCGACCAAAGTAACACTGGCAAATAATGTGTTTTTCTGCAAAGAATACTCCATGGTGCAGCGTTTTAGACTGAAAAATTACCTAAGTAACCACATAGACAAAAAACTCCAGTTAAGGTACGTCATAATGTTGAGCAAGCCAAAATCGTTTTGATGATGTAACGCTGTGAAAAAATGTTGTGAAACCATTACTCCGTCTGCGCATAACTACCGACCTGCAGATAAACGAAAAGCACAGAAAGCTGGCAACCAGAACGTGTAGTGAACTTCATTTTTCAAATATTAAAATAAATTCAACTGTCTGTTAATTTAGTTTCCATTAACAGCTGCGAATATGTTGATGCAGTAAAAAATAATGCGTGCATCAAATAGTCAGAAGCTTTAAATTAGCTGTTTTAAATAGTTAGATTTCTTCCAAAATTTTCTGTAAAGGAAAAGAGTATTCACTTCCTTTTCGTATTTCAGCAATCCACCAAGTACTTCCTTTCGACAATAAAACTCATGCGGCAAAGATCGGTGAAATTTGTTGAAAAAATCATGTCAAGGTGTCCAAAAAGTGAGAAGGTTTGTTAGAAAAAGGTAATGATCTGACCGCGTATAATAACACAGGTCAAACCTTTCACGAGGTTGTAAAGAAAATACTCCCAATTTTAAGCGAACAACTGTTTTGAGAATTTCGGATGCCTGGAAATTAAATCTTACAAAATGATTTCGATACCTTCTGGGAAAACACAATGCCGTGGCATCCAAGTTTTTATTCTTGCAAAGATAACATTATGCAACGTGAAAGAGGCAAGTTCACTTTGCCAATTTTTAACAAAAAGGCATTAAATGAGCATTATTAGGGCAGCTTTTAAATGATTACCTTATTAGGTGGTAATATGATATACATTTTAAAAGCTGTGTCAACATAATCAGTTATTTTACTCCGTTTTGTACTGTTTCACATAATGAAAATAAAGACATTCAGTCACGATCAATGTAGTCTGATTACTCAGTATTTACATCTAACTGGGAATACTCCTATTACAATTAATCGAAACATGACGGAAGTATGTGCGCCCTGAAGGTCGCATGGGTGGAGGAAATGTTAACATCTGAGTCTTATCTAAGTAACCGGCTCTTGCGAAACAGAATTCATGTACGAACGAGAAACGTAAAACAAGGACATGAAGTCATTGACAACATTTCCTCCATTAAGGCAAAAATTATTGACAAAGGAACAACAGCAGTAGATTTCAACATATTTAGACATATCTATTGTCTCTGTGTAATCGATTGAGAATAATACCTTAAAATAGGCAAAGCTTTGTCAGAATGTTTCCCAATGCCAGTTACCGAAAGGAAGTTTATTTTTGCAAGAGTCTTCAATTCTGAAAAATTGCTGTATCTTAATTTATCGTACTCTCCACACTTTGCTTGAAGCGATTTCCTGTTGTTCTCAAAGAGACAAAGGTGTAAAACAGAATAATTCCAAAGCCAACCATTAGCTACATTCTGGAGGGATGAAAACACCTAAAAAAATGTTTTTCGCACTGGCCTTTTGCTCCTTCGAAAAGCAGACGGCAAACAAATGTACGACTTCTAGAATGTGACACAAACAATATGCGAGAAAAAAAAATAGGTAGAGTTTATAATTGGAGTGGATCCCATAAGTTAACATGACATAATTCTCAGGAGTCTGAAAGCAAAATTAACGAATTATGCACTGGTCTCCACAAATGTTAGGTAATTCACATAACCTCTTCTCACTCGCTGCACATCACACGCAAATGAAATAGCGTATGATTTCTGATTTCACAGCTGATGTACAGCGGGAAAGCATGCCGGTGTCAGGAGTTCCATGAGAGGAACGATCGCGGTTCTTTCGACAGCTGGAAAATATCTACGATCAACTGTAAAGTTGACCCTTGTATGGAGATTGACACCCCCCCCTGCACGTATAGTTAGAGTTTACAACAAGATAAAATCCGCAACCAGCGATTCCAAGGACAATTGTGACGGACCTTTGCTACCCGTTGATTGTTTTGAACTATGACTCCCGCTGTCCACAGAAATAGAAAAGAAATATTTCAGACGGTTACCCAATCTTTCAAAACTCATATCAACATTCATAATAGAGCTCACGTCGGTGGGCTTAAGATGCATCGGAAAGTCTCTCGTATGGCTGGAGTTGCACCAGTAAGTTCCTTCTGCAGTGGGTTCGTGAATTAGGATAATGGTCGGAGAAGCAATGGAAATGCGAAGGGTGGTCAGGTAAACTCTGTTACTATCGACGGACGTTATAAGATATGGAGGAAATTACAGGAATCGATGAGCCCTGACAAACAGATGACGTACTTGAGCATTGTAGGGAATGATGTTCGCTTCAAACTGATGAGTTTTATCATGAAAGTTTCAATGATATGCAAATATGCAGCAACTTTTATTGCCCAAACTGTCACTGAATATGAATCCAGCAGAAAATGCCTATACACCCACCGGCCACTAGATTTGAAGCCTTTATGCAGATTTATGTAAATGTCACTTACACAGCGTATGTGCAAAAGAGGTGGTCACGTGAGTCACCACCTGATCTAACAACCAATTGAGACTGGTGCTCATCAGTAATCGTCAGTAGTATTGAGCACAATGCGAAAAACAAAGGATCTTTCGGAGTTCAATAAAGGGCTTATTGTGGGTCACCGTCTGGATAGAGGAACGAGTTTTAAAAAGTAGAGCACACTAATTCCTCAAAGCCTGAGATATCCCGGGGCTTTAATCAGTGGAAAAATAACACACAGCACGTGTCTAAGAAGCTTAGCTGTGGTGCGACGGTAATAGGTCAGGAACGAGATCGTCCTCATGTGAGAAGGTTTGTACGGAAAAACAGGAGTGTCTGTGTGCAGCGATTGACCGAAGGAATCTAAGAAGGCTGTTCTCGAACCATATCTCAGAGAACTATGTGTAGGCAATTGAAGAGGACAGGTACTGGCAACCTATACGGAAACAACTGATTTCTGCGAGTAACCGGAAAGTTCGTCTGCAGTGTGGTCAAGAACATCGTGACTGGACATTCGAAGACAGGAAAAAAGTCACGTTGTTCGACGGGGTCGTGGAACATCTTGTTCTGTATCGACGGTGGGCAGAAAGTTTGACGAATGCCCCATGAAACAAAAGATCCAGCTCTCCTTGTAAACAGAACTCTAGGTTCTGAAAGTGGTGTAATAGTGTGAAGCACGTTCTATTGGTACGGAACAGGCCCTCTCGTAATGCTATAAAGTTGTGTGTCCTCCAAGGATAATTTGAACATTGTTGTCGTTCCAATCCATTCTACAATGGGGACTTTTTATCCAGCAGGTGATCGTTGTATTAATGGCTATATGTGCTCAACAGTGGTTAGCGAGCATGACAGCAACTTCCACCATCTTTCCTGGCCACCAGAAATTCCGGATCTGAACCCCACTGAGAATGTATGGAACATGTTAGAAAAACTGATCCTTGAGAAAATTCCTCTTCCCTCAAATCCAACCCAGTTAAGGAACTGTCTGACGAACGCCTGGTATGCTGTAGAGGTAGATGCACTCCAACACCTTGTGGAATCTATTCCAATCCGTATATGTGCTGTAATTCGGGCTGACGAGATCCAATCCGATACTGAGTAAAAGTTTTTTGTTCACATGCCAGTATGTTCATCACCTGCACAAATCTTTGGTGCTAACCACGTCAACGGAATGTTCTAAAGGATCGGAAGGCGATTCATTTTGATGAATTAATAATGTTATCGAAGATGCTTCTACACATTAATGGAATCAACGCATCATACGACTGCACCAGTAAATGTCCCCCACCCCAAAGGAACTTTCGTGGTACGATATATTAGATTGGTTTTCTGGTACTTTAGTAGGGCATTGTAGATTGTTTTTGGTGAAGCTACAATTGATTTGCGAAGAGTAAACGTCCGAACCACAGAATTTTAGCAGAAGAACACGTGAAAGGAAAAATCATTTGGTTAGGGTGACGCAGAATAAATTTTCCGCATATTTGTTTTAAAGCAGGGTGTTGGCAATCAATCCTTATTTGCTGTTTATTCTCATGTAATGGCGTAATTAATGGTGTTGAAACTTTTGGTGTTGAAAATCAATCCTTATTTGCTATTTATTCTCATGTAATGGCGTTATTGTACAATGTAATTCAAGTCAAGTAAGATGTATGTGTATTATGTCAAGCATTTTCAAACGTACGTGCTGTAACGGCAAACGTATAGTCAGTGCTGTTCCTGCTTTCGCAGCGTAAGGTTGCGACCGCAGTGTAGTCGATGAATTCTATTCCTTTTTAAATTGTTTATATTTAATAGATTTTTTTATTATCGTAATAAATAATTGAGTTACATCTACGTAGAATCATGTCTGACTAGTGGTAATTTCACTGCACTACTTGCTGCATTTTTAATGCACCTTTACTCCACACATGGCAAAGAAAATAATCAATCTGAACACGGTTTTGTGGAAAAGGAGGTCCGAAGCATCTTGAAAACTTAACAGTTTCATGTCATTTTAACATGACATTAGAGCATCTTTCTACACATTCATAGGTAATACCGTCCAGATATTTTTATAATGGTACATCCATTAAGTAACAAATGGTCTGGCAGAAAGTCAATAGGGATATGAATTGAAGAGATGTGTGACATTTATGTCACTGTTAGTAAAACTCCCTTTCTCTGATGTTCAGCGAAATGCTTTTCGAGCTAAGATTTCTTATTCTTGAAATGCTTTTCGAGCAACGGTTTCTACTCACATGTTCGTTTTTCTTTATCTTGAAAATGGACACGGGTCACCTAGAAATTTTAAAGATACGCGGGAGAAAAGTAATTCGTTACATTCACTGTTGAAGAACGAATTGAGTATTATACTTTAGCTTTAAATAAAGATTTTTGCACGGAAATAAATTCCGATTTCATGGCCATATCCTAACTATTTAAAACAATGTGTGCTTTTGAGAGAAAAGCTTTATTAAAAAGTTTTTTCCTTTCTACTTTAAATAATCACGTGAACATCATAATGATAGCAAGATTTTGAAACTTTTGAATTTAGTGTCACTGATTTCAAGAATGATAGAGAACGAATTCCATATAAACAAACTCAGCATCAACGCCATATTAAGGAAATGTATTTAGCATTAAAAAAAGTTGTTCAATGTCTTTTGCCTGTCACTTTTAAGCTTCCTGACTGCACGAAGAAGTGTCAATCAAGACCACCTAAGAATTACATTACTTTTTTATCAAAATTCCAAACCCTAGATTAAAGATACAATTTTTTGCACCCTGTGTAATAAGCTCGTGCGGAAAAGCGAGTTATTTAAGCTTATATGGATTTCAAGAAAATCATATCTTCATCCAAAGCTTTCATATTTCTGCACATATTGCCGTATTGCAAAGGCAAACTAAAATTAAGTAATTTAGATTATGTTTATAGGAATCGGGTTTCTATCGTAAACGATTTGGAGAAAAGTATTATGTTAAAGAGTTTTCCTACTTAAAACTTCCGTAGCATAAAGAATGGAAGTTTCTATGTTTTTTAGCTACCCGTACTTGAAATGTGACATATAAGAGCATTAATACTGTACTGCTGCCTAGTTTGAAGAGATAAATTACTCAGCGTAGAAGTTGTTCCCAACGCATATCTGTAATGCCTTGGTAAATCGTTTCTGAAATGTAAAGTAATATTTCTCCTTGTTCGATCACTGAAAAATAGGAGCTCTGCTGAATTAAATAAGATACGCGGAGCAATGTTAAAGATTAGCTTCCTAAACTTAGTTCGTCTGGCTTCAGTTTCATATATCACTGTCAAAACAATATTGTTTTATGTCACAGCAAATGATTTCTATGCAGTCAGCTTTGAGTTATCAAAAAGGAAATTTAAAAAAATGTTTGTCACTTGATATCTCAAAAGAATGGAAAAACATAAATCAAATGCAAGCGACAGAATGAATCTTTTGGGGAATTATGGAGTATAACTAGCTGAAACATAAAGATTGATACTTGTACGCATAAATCCGAAAGCAAAATTTCTTTAAGAGAGTCATTTTTTTAAATATTGAAAGCGACTCAAAAAATCATGAAGAAGCTTCTTGTAAACAAGAAAGAAAGAACAGGAGCTCAGAGACCCTCAAGTGGCAAATGGCCTGATCATACCGTTAGACGAACTGATCACAGCTTGACAACTCAAATTCTAAGCTGGACACCAAAGGACAGGAAAGGACACAAAGGAAGACCACGTGGAAGATGGGTGGATGAAATTCGAAAGAATGCTTGAGTGACGAGGAAGAGAATTGCTCAGAACAGAGACTTATGGAGACCTTCATCCAGGAGTGGATTGAGAATAGGTGACCATGATATACAGTATAAATACATATGTACACTGGTCTATATAAACTGAAACACCAAAAAGAAAGACTAGGATCACATGGATACTTGTAGGATAGTGTGGGCCACAGTAGGGGATGCAAATAGTTACAGCCATGCAAATTTCGTTTGTCCACTACGCCCTCTCAATTGATCTGGCGTAGATTCAAAAGTAGGTTGCAGAGAACGTGCTTCCGTAATTGCACTGAGCGAAAGCGGGTAGTGTAGCTTTACTAGCGGGTGGACTTTCCACGCCGCAGTAGAAGAAATCCGTATGTACAGTTGTCAGAATTTCAGCAAGGCAGAACTGAAGGAATTATACGACAGCGAGAAGACTGTTTATCTTTTCGTGATATTACTATTTGAGTCGAAAAAGTGCATGCACATTGATACGAGTGTCGTAGTAGAAGGAAGAGGCGGATAGGACGTGCCAATGTATTGTATTTGACCGCACAGCCACGGCTCAAACATTGGCGCAACACTGCTGGTGTACCACTTGTCAGAAGATGTCCGCAAGCTCTGTTCCACGATGTTTTCTGCTGAGAGGATACACCGCTCGCCGTCCGTTGCTGTGACTTCCATTGATATTATACCACCTACGCCAGATACCGCAATGCCACCAAGAAGGAAGTCACTGGCATGACGAATAACATTGGTTTAACCTGATGCACCATAATGGACGAAACATTGAACGGAGACTCTCTGGTGAACGGATGCTGGAGGCGTGCATTTCAGAGCGCCAAACGGCCCCAAAACAGAGCGTTTATACTGTGGGATGCTATCCGGTTTCCTTCACGTTCCTACCTCATGCTCATTACCGGGACCCTGTACGGCCAATAACAAATCAAGGCCGTTTTGGAGGTTGAAACCTTACCGCATCTGCAGACAGTGCTTTGTTCCATCTTCAAACAAGACAACGCTTGATCATGTGTGGTGCAGAAAGTGCCATTTCTCGCACGGTATCGACATTTGCCAGATTTATCACCTATTGAACATGTCTGAGATACCATCGTTCGGCAACTGCCAAGTCAAAAAACACTGGCATTTTCCAAGAATGGCGTTTTCGTTCAAAAAGAGGCAGCATGCCAGGACAAACGTACAAGAAATGGAGATTCGGGACCTTTTCGGTTTAGTGCCATGCTGCGCACATGCCATTACGGTCGTTCTCGGCGGGTAAACTGAATACTTAATATTGTGTCTTCCTCTGCACCTACAGCACTCTACTTCTGATCGGTAAAGTCTTATATTGTAAGTAATCTGCCGTATAAATTCCACTTCTTTGTCTTATGTCTATCTTAGTGGTGAAAAACTTTGTGTGTGTGTGTGTGTGTGTGTGTGTGTGTGCTTGCGTGCTCGCGCGCTTTTCTGTACACGCACATACTGTACATATGTGGGTATATCACCGGTATATATGGGTGGGTGTAACAAGCGAGGGTCACATTGATGACATTGATGAAGAAATTAATCGGCCTATCAAGTTGGTTGGAAATCTTTTGGAAGAAACTGTACAGTTTTCGACCTCAATACGGCATTATGTCTTAAAATAAAGGTCCTCAATCAGTGCATCTTTCCACTTTTTACGTAAAGAGCAGAGCAAGGACTTCACCTAAAAACGACATACAAAGGCTACAGACAAGTGAAAGAAGCATGGAGAGATGTGCATGCTTGGTGTAACCAAGGGAGATAAGAAGAAGAATCAGTGGATCAGGAAATTGACAGAGTGGAAGACGTCATGAGCAGAGTGAAATCCCTAAACTGACAATGAGCTCGACATATTGCCAGAAGAACATACTACCGATATGCAAGCGAAATTTCAGACTGGATACAGAGGGAAGACCAGAAGAAGACCACGTGGGAGATGGTTGGATGAAATTTGAAAGCATTCTGGAATTACATGAAGGAGACAGGCTCAAGACACACCGTTGTAGAAGATATTTGGGGAGACCTTCATTCTGCAGTGGATTGACAAGAGTTGGCAATGATAATGTTGATAATATCGCGGCATGTGTAACGCCTTGAACTATATCTTTAAATTTTTATTAAATTGTCGGAGTGTTTGGCGAAAACTTTTAACACCAATTTTCCAGATGAGATTTTTTCTCTGATTTTGTGTGAAACTTTTGAAGATTGTTATTCACTTATGTTCCGCTGCATATGTAGTATTCACTCAGACCATCGGATCGCCGCCTTTCCCCTATTTTAATAAAACTTTTTAGTCGAATGAGTGAGAAGAGCCAGGATTTGTCGTGTAAGATTTCGTGTCCTTGACATATGGTAAATAAATGACGATAAACTCCGGCTAGGATTTAAGGTAGATTTTTCAGATTCAACATTTTTTCAAATGCAAGTGTTGAATTACTTTGCTGTTTCAATAATTGCCCCAACTCTGAGCGTTCCATTTCTCAGACATAATATGAGAATTATACCAATAACCTGGAACCTCACTGTATGTTTGGATTTGAAATAAAGTATTTCCTTGCAGAAAACTGGTTTTGTGCGTGCACGAACTTTAATAAAAGAATTTAAGTGAAAATCAATAATTTCAAATTATGAAATGTATTTTAAACACACTGCTGACCACACCAAGAAGGACACGAGATAGTAAAACCCGATTTACTGGACACATAACAACAGATACAAAGATGAAACGATTGCGGTTACAGGCCCGTGCGACTTGTGGAACACGCAGACATCAATTGTTCGTGTGGCCCCCATGGCTGGCAATAACGGCCGCTACACACCGCGACATCGAAAGAAAGACGCTTTGGATGTGAGCGTGGGGTATGTCGGTCCAGGCTGCTTCCACACGTTGCCACAGTTCATCAGGCGTAGCCATCGGTGGTGCTTGACGGGCCACTCGGTGTCTGATCAGCTACCAGACGTGTTCGATCGGCGACATATCGGGAAAACCGGTGGGCCACGGCAGCAGTGACACCTGTTGGGCCGTGACGAATTGTTGCACGATGCGTGCCACGTGCGGGCGCGCATTGTTTTGTTGAAACGTGCCCGCTGGCTGGCCTTTCAGGTAAGGAAAGACCAGCCAGCAGCCTTCTCCAAACCGTCGGAGATGTAGCGGTGGCTGTTGAGTGTACCGGCGATGCGTACCAGAGGGGTGCGGGTGTCATATCCAATTGCGCCTTAAACCATAACGCACGGCGACGGACCGGTATGGCGATGCATAATGCAGGCTTCATACAGTCTCCCGCCGCGGTGCCGCCATACGCGGATCCGACCATCGTGGTGTTGCAGGCAGAAGCGGGATTCGTCAGAGAAGACAATGTCGTGCCATTCCGTAGTCCAGGTGCTGCGTTCAACGGCCCACTGCCATCGCACTCGCCGGTCGTGTAACGTCAATGGTAATCGGAGCAACGGACGCCGTGCGACAAGTTCCCGCTCCTTCAGACGACGTCGAACGGTACGTGCTGACACACGTTGTTGCGCAACACACCTTAATTCATGCGCTAACGTTCGTAGTGTGGTGGTGCGAGTCGTCAATGGCCGCCGCACAACATGCCGGTCCTCTCGTTGGATGGTGTGCCGCGGCTGCGGCAATCGTTCACGTCGGTCCGTCCGTTCCTTCTGCACTCACTGAATCCATACTCGCCTTACTGTGGCTGGATGTCGTCCCACACGGGTGCCGATGTCTCGGTACGATAAACCGCTGTCATGATAAGCTACTATTCGTCCTCTGTCGAACTCCGAAACGTGCTGGAATGACTGCCGTATTCTGCGACGAGGCATCGGGAAGCTTTCCACGCACAGGACCGGCAGCACAACACACTTCCACTACTTACACCCCGCCTTCTGTGCACCCTTCTTATAGTGCTTCTCGGTGGCGTGCCGGGCGCACATGATTTACATATGACCTGCAATGCACTGTATGTTTGGATTCCCTAAATTCTGTTCGTTTTCTGACGCAGAAACTCCGTATTAGTGGCCTTACATGCATATGACTTTTTTATATCCATTTCTTATTCCATATCACTGCTTCTTAAAATACGATGTCGAAAATCCCTTTCCTTTTCTCTGTTGGATGACATTTACCTCGAGAAACCATACACTACTGCTTGTGAAAATTGCAAAACCAAGAAAGAAGCTTGCTATTTAAATGAAATTTGTATTATAGATTCCTCACGTTACAGAATACAACTGGTTACATTTGTAGAGCTATACAAGATTTTTCGGTGCAACACCCACTTTTGTGTGATGCCGACTCTACACGGCGTGTCATTGAATGAAAGAAGTTTCTGATATCGTCCCGGGGAATAGCGTGCCAGGCTGCTTGTATGGAAGACCAGAGTTCATTTGTGATTGGCGGAGGGGCTTAACGGGCACGTCGCATCGTTTAGCTACCAGATATGCTTGTTCGGGGACATATCTGGCGAACGTGTAGCCAGGGAAGAAGCAACATATACCGTGCATGGAAGAGGTTTGCGAAATTCCAGGCCACATGTCCACGAGCATTGTCCTTCTGTTAATATAGTGCCAGGAGAAGTTTGAAGTAAGGGTATCACTTCTGCCTCTAACACATCCCTGACGTATCGCTGGCTGTTAAAGGTTCCCTCAATTCATATCAGGCAAGATCGCGAATTGGTACCAATGGGGCTCTAAACCATGACTTTCACGTTGAGCCGGTATGACGCTGTAAAATTCACGCAGCAAGGTGCCGTTCACCACGATGTCTTCGAACACGTATACGACCATCATGGCGCATCAAGTTGAATCGTGACTCGTCAGAAACCTCGATGTATTGCCAATCAGTGCATCAATGTCTGTGTTCGTGTCCCCATTGTAGCCTGTGGTGTATGTGATTGAGACTCATAGGGGTGCGCAGCAACGTGCTGGAAGGAACCAATTCTCTTTTTAGCAGACGTCGTCGAATTCTCCTGGAGGACAAAGTCTGACCCGTGACTGTGTTTGACTGCTGCGCTAATACTTTGGATGTGGCTGTGCGATCGGCCACTGTCGTTTGGTAGAGGTGTATGCCATCCCGAGCAGTCGTGATATTTAGTGTGGTCTATTTCCGGGATTTCTGTGCGTCCGAACCTCATTTGTCCACTGACGACAACTTCGCACCACTGTACTGGCGTTTCTTTCCGAACGAGTGGCGATTTCGCCGTAGGAAAATTCTGCTTGTCCCATCCAAAATATCTTTCCTCAGTCAAAGTCCAACAGTTGTACATAATGTGACGTTCTTCGACGACGGGTCATAGTGAGACAGAAGAAACACTGTGACGTGCCTGCCCCGCAGGACGCACATGACATAAAGGCAGATAGCAGCAAGAACGAACGTCTGCGTAGCTCAGTTGGTAGAGCGACTTGTTCCGGAATAAGTGGACTCGGGTTCGATTCCCGGCGTGGACCAAAAATGACGGAGAAATTTACTTCGTTATAATGGCGCCCGAACTTTCCGGATGACCCGGCCGTTCAAGATCTCGCAATGGTGTGATGTTCTTTCCACACCACGAGATAAGAACAATAAGAGTATCCCTTCTTCAGCACTACGAAAAATAAATGTGTATGGCATTGAATTCCACATACCAGATTGACTGGGAGCTCTCAAGTGCACGTTCTACAGCGGATGGCTGCCTACGGCGATTCATGGTCACGGCTGACCCGTGGGCCATGACCCCAGCCCTCTTTCGGGGGGGGATGTGACGTGCCTGCCCCGCAGGACGTACACGACATAAAGGCAGATAGCAGCGAAAAACGAACGTCTGCGTAGCTCAGTTGGTAGAATGACTTGTTCCGGAATAAGTAGACTCGGGTTCGATTCCCGGCGTGTACCAAAAATGACGGAGAAATTTACTTCGTTATGACACCCTTTCGACTCAATGTCGGATCTTCCCTGATTGGAACATCTCGTTTGAGCCAGCTCTTTGTACACAAGACCAGACAACTCAGAGGGCGCTGTTTCAAACCCGCATGAGCATTTTCACTGATGTTTTAATCATTTGCATGCCCCAACCTGTTTTACATATCTTGAAGCTAAAACTAGCAGTACTTCATGGTGTTGCAGATTTCACAATCAGTAGTATATTTCCAAATTCAGGTGAAGTAGCTTCCTTCCCAGGTATGTACGTATGTACTAAGATATTTACTTTGCGATCTCAGCTTTTAAATGTCTGATTCGTAAAATTCATTTTTCTTATGTTTCCTACACTGCTGGACAATTGCTAAGGACGGATCATAAACGGCTATATGTAGCGCATAAAAAAGTAAGTGGGGTTGGATGCCAAGTGAAATTAAATAATGTCAGAATGCCAGGACATTACAAGAAAGAAAATTTATTGTGCTCTGAAATCCAGAAGGCTTTGGAACGTGTTCAAGGGACAAACAGGCCATTTTGTGCAGAATACGTAAACGTGAAAAAAAATGCAATTACCCTCCGCAGGCGTTCCGGCGTAAGATGTCAATACGGGATATGGCCACCATGGAGGGCGTTGCAAGACTCCACACGTCGTGTCATGCTTTGCACAACATCATCAAGCAGTTGTTGGGGTAATTTATCCCATTCCTCTGTCAGTGCACGGATGAGGGTGTCCTTGTTTATTGGAGGGCATTGGCGACCAGCAAGACTCCACCCTAAAGCACCCCACACATTTTCAATGGGATTCAGATCTGGAGAACGTGCTGGCCACACGAGGCGTTGAATATCCTCGCTCTCAAGACACTCCTGGACAGCGAATGTTCGATAACATGTTGCGTTGTCGTCCATGAAAATGAATCTATCACCGACAGCACCACGGAACATGCGAACATGAGGTAGCAGAACATCATTAATGTATTGTTGGCCAGTCATAGTCCCAGTTGGAAGCACATAGAGGGACGTACGGCCATTGATCATGATGCCAGCCCATACCATGACACTACATGTCGGATATCGGTCCCTTTCCTGTATGTTTGCTGGACAATATGCAGTACCACTATCACGCCAGATCAGTTGTCGTCGACAATCAGACGATAGACTGTATCTACTCTCATCTGAGAAGAGGACAGCAGACCATTCGTTATCAGTCCAATTGCGATGTTGATGGCACCATTGCAAACGGGCGGTACGGTGACGTCTGGACAATGGGATGCACACAACAGGACGGCGGGCGTATAGTCCTCCTTCATGCAAACGTCTGGCGACAGTTTTTCGGGAGATCCGCTTGCCAGTAGCAGCCATAAACAGATTTGCTACCTCACTAGCTGTGCTGCGCCGGTGTCTTTTTGTTAATAGCACTATGTACCGATCTTCTGCAGGTGTCCTACTGCGAACACGACCTTCCCCGTGACGTTTGCTACAATCTCCATTTGTTTGAAATTATTTCCAAAGCCTTGAAACAACACTGTGGCTGACGTCGAACTCCCTGGCAACATCTGTTATTTTTCGCCCTTCTTCAATCTTGCCAATAATACGGCCATGCGTAAAATCATCTAGCTGATGTCGGGAAGACATACTGAAAATTGCAAGTTCGTCAATTGATTCTTTCCCTTTCAACTTTGCGTTTGAACAACAACGGTCAATACGCGTCAAATCCTTTATATCTCTTATCAGCGCTGTGACGTCACGAACAAGTTCGGCAATCCAAAATTTGCATACGCACAACACGTCTTACTGTATCCCGCACTTATGCTAATTTCTACATTTTCCTGCCTTCCATTTTATGGTTGCTATCGTTGCTATTGTCATCCGTCCTTAGCAATTGTCCGGCAGTGTATTTTCGTGATACATAGTTTGGATGCTACAAGGCAAGGCGTAAGTGATACTGGACCCTTTCAAATAAAAATAATGGTACTGTTTGTAATGGCACCTCCGCTTATAAAATCCCTATTGAAACTTTGTTTTATTGTTGGGTACTTTTTAGCGCATAGAGAATGTTTCTCGCTCGTTTTCCACTTGAAGAATGCTGTTGTCTCTGATTGTAAAAGTTTGACTTTAAAAGTATTCTTTTTGCGTCGAATATTTTTGACTGTAAGAAGCAATTTCCGTGGATCCACTGTTCGTAATGCACATGTGAACCTCTGGACGACGCCAAAATATACTTTGTTGGAATTATACTTCTAAGAATCCCGTTGAAAACAAAATATGTTTTTATCGAATGCATTCACTTAAAATCTCTTGCTCGTGTTTTCAGCATAGGGCTTGAAATTGGCGAACGTCTCTCTCTGGCACTACCAAACCATTCACAGACAATCTTATTTAAACCTTCATTTTCTGTTTATAGAATTTTTCTCTTCTTTGAGGTATTACCTTTACTCTACTGCTCTGTTACCTTTTCTTTTCTCTTTAAAATGTCATGAATTTGTTTTTCCGGCTTTGAAATTCTCTGCCAAATGCTAGGCGCTCACGCTTTCTTTCTCGTGCATTTCAATAACTTTAACACTTGTATCCAAATGGAAAGCATTTTCCTTTGGCGCGATGGAAGAGGCAGGCGAACGAACGTAACTCTCAACAAGCAAAGGTTGTGAATCATCATTTCAATGAATAAATGTTAGGAGAATTAAATTGGAGCGTCCCTTTGAAATCCAAAGAAACAGCCAACTGTTAAGACTTGCTAAAGAAATATATTTACCGTCTTATGCACGATAGATTGAAAACCTTTAATTAAAATGTTTACAAATTAAATGTACTTCGCTAAATAACTAATTAAGAGCACTCGCCAACAGTTAAAAACACAACGATAGACTTTTCGGGCCTACTTTAGGCCTTTCTTCAGACTTAGTTCAGTGTATAACGGCAACAGAATGAAACTTCAGTAGGTAAATTCGGTCACGGCAACAGAAACCAGCGTGGAAATACTCTCGTTGAGTTTGCAGAGGCAGAAGGATTTTTCATCTTGAATTCCTTTTTCAAGAAAAAGCCACACAGGAAATGGACATGGAGACATCCAATTGGGACGACAAGTGAAATTGATTTTATTATGTGTAACAAAAAATTCGTCATCGAAGACTGCAGTGTGCTGAACAAGTTCAACACAGGTAGTGACCATAGATTGGTGAGATGTAAGATGCACCTCAACACTAAACTGGAACGTGGCAAGCTCATAAGACAAACAAAATGTATTGACATAACCAATCTTAAAAAACACCATAATACTTTCAAGTTGGAACTGAAGAACAGATTCTCTGCTTTAGAAGGCCTAACATCGGAAGAAGTGGATATTTCGGAAGTTAACAGAAAAGTAACCAAAGCTCTTATGGAAACAGCAACAAAATTAGCTGGGTCTAAGAACAAGTTGCATGTGAACAAATTATCAGAAAAAACCAAAATGTTGATGCAAAAAAGAAGAGAGATGAGGACAACTAAAGAAGATGTGCCTTCCAAAGTGGAATATATAGAGCTATGCAAGACAGCACGAAAAAGTATCACTGAAGACGTAAGGAAATTCAACTGTGAGCTAGTGAGGAAAGCAATTGAAAACAACCAAAGCCTAAAGATAGCAAAGGGACATCTCAGTAAGGGAAGAAAACAGATTATGGCTCTGAGAAAAGAAGATGGTTCTATAACAAGAAATAGAGGCGAAATTTTGACAAGAGTGAAAGATTTCTACTCCAAATTATATGAAAGGGATGATACATGTACTCCAGACACCATGAAAGGTACCAGTACCAGAGTTCTTCCAGTCCTTCCAGCAGAAGTTGCACATGCAATCAAGAACATGAAGAGGGGAAAAGCTCCAGGAGAAGATGGAATTACTGTAGACATCATACAAGAAGCAAGTGGAGAAATCGAAACAGTACTCGCCCAAATTTTCACTCGATGCCTTAATGAAGGGAAAATTCCTGAGGATTGGAACAATGCTACAATGATCCTGCTACATAAAAAAGGTGACATTGAGGATCTCAGGAACTACAGACCTATCAGCCTCCTATCAGTGGTTTATAAAATCTTCACTAAAGTTCTTTCACACCGCTTGAAGGTAACACTGGACATGGCTCAACCGAGAGAACAAGCTGGATTCAGGAGTGGCTACAGCACAATAGATCATATCCACGTACTGAGAGAACTAATTGAAAGAGCGAGGGAATATGAACTTCCATTGTGCATGGCTTTTATCGATTATGAAAAAGCCTTTGATTCGGTGAAACCATCAGCAGTTACCACGGCTCTGAAATCCTGCGGTATTGAAGATGCATACATTAATATTATTAATAACATCTATGAAAATGCAAGTGCAAAGATTCGGCTGTTTGAAAATACAACACACATAAAAATTGGAAAGGGAGTGAGACAAGGTGACACCATATCTCCGAAGCTCTTTAATGCCACATTGGAAAATGTCTTTCAATCACTGAACTGGGAAAACAAAGGGATAAAGATTAATGGAGATTATCTAACCCACCTTCGTTTTGCTGATGACGTAGTCATTTTTGCAACTACCCCATCAGAGCTGCAGAGTATGATCCAGGAACTTGCTGACAAGAGTAAAGAAGTGGGATTAAAAATGAACTTTCAGAAGACAAAAGTGATGTTCAATGCTTTTACAAGAAATGAAGATTTATCGATTGATGGAGAAAAACTGGAGATAACAGATACGTATGTTTATCTTGGACAGCAGATATCAAGTGAGGGTCACATTGATGAAGAAATTAATCGGCGTACAAAACTTGCCTGGAGAGCTTTTGGAAGAAACAGCATAATTTTCAAGAGCAATATGCCATTATGTCTTAAAAGAAAAGTGTTTGATCAATGCATCCTTCCAGTGCTTACGTATGGTGCAGAGACGTGGACCTTAACTAAAAGAGACATACAAAGGCTGCAGACAACTCAAAGAAGCATGGAGAGGTGCATGCTTGGTATAACCAGGAGAGATAAGAAGAGGAACTCGTGGATCCGAAAAATGACGAGAGTGGAAGACATCGTGATCAGAGTTAAATCCCTGAAATGGCAATGGGCTGGACATACTGCCAGAAGGACAGACCATAGATGGACAGCCGAAATTTTAGATTGGATTCCAAGGGACAGGAAAAGACCCAGAAAAAGACCACATGGGAGATGGGTGGATGAAATTCGTAAATATGCGGGAGTGACATGGAGGAGACTGGCACAAGACAGACCGTTGTGGAGGAAACTTGGGGAGACCTTCGTCCAGCAGTGGATTGATAATGGTTGACGATGATGATGATGATGATAATGTTCATTGGCTCAAGTGTTATACAATACTTATATGCACAAGATATTACAATGATTTAGGTTTGCAAATTTGCGCATGTGTAACTTGAGTCGCGGCACTTGCTTAAGAAAAACCAAAAAGTGTATCTACTTGTGTAAACAACCGAAAAGAAATATCTCTCTGCTTAATTATGTTAGAACTTCAAGTATATTTGTTAAATTTATATAAATATCTCTTAAAATATCTCTCTGTTTAATTATTTTTACCTTCAGGAATATTTGTTTTGTGTGAATTCATAATTACACTTTATGGTGTAACGTTTTTATTTATTCAATAATTTGACCCCATGGGAACATCATGAAACTTTCCGTCATCACAAGGCTCATTTATTCTCTTGCTGTTTAAGTTTTTGAGTTCGACGCGTTTCATTTTAAACAGGTTTTTTTACACCTAATTTTTGTGTGTCATTTAGACAGTTTATTTTGTACGTAATTTTCTATCTGCCCCTTTGGGACCAAAGAATCTGCCGTTTTGGGCAGTTATCCGTAATATGCAGGTTCCGTTTTAAACAGGCTTTACTATATAATGTGTTGCTAAAGTCTCTTAGTTATAGGATTTCATGTAAAAATGATATGCGACAATTACTTTTACATCGTCACACTTTCTTTAGAGCCGAAAGAAGTATTCATTTTTCCTTTTCAACTGCATGCATCCCTCTTGTGATAAATTTTCGAATAAGTATTTGATTTCGGTTTTCGAAAAGACGTGAAAGAAGAGTTTTCCTTGATTCCGCATGGAATTTTACTCGCATTCTACGCTATTTTTCGTGGGAAACAGATGATTTACTACTAATTGGGTTGGAAATCCTGGTAAAGTTTTTCATGACATCAAATAAAATGTTCTTCATTTCTCTGAAGACTTTGAGAGATCATAACTCTTTTGTTGTGCTTGAATTCTTATATTTTAATTTGTAAATAAAAAACATGATATCTACTTTTCTTTCAAATCGTTTAGCATTGTAAATAATAAATATTCTTCCAATATATACGCTGGTTTCTAATCCACTGCTCTTATCACAGCTGCGTTTGTCTGTACACTGTGCTCAAAGACCGTATTATCAGTGTGTACATTTTAGTAATTCCAATTCTAAACACAATTCCAAGATAGTTTCGCTGGCTCCATAATTCCTTTTTTCACACTAACTTTACATGATGTAACACGATATCTTCAATAACAATTTTTTCCTGTTGATGAATTTGTCTCACGATATCTTCAATACCACTTTTTAAAATGAGATAAAGTATTTTACTTCCTTTATCTTTAGTAGTATTACCGTACAAGTGACACTACTTACCACTTAATTCTTAGTTTTACTTATTAATATCCCACTTTTAATTTAGATTTGCTTGTTGTAAGAACGGTCGATAACCAGAAACTGTGGATAGCGGAACCAACCACGCATTTTCTACAATCCGAATCTAAAGCACCCATCAAGGGAAAATATTTCCGCGCAGCTGCGTGATAAAAGCGCCTTCTCTTCCGAATTCCTTTCTCTTTTATTCTACCTCAAACGTTTTCGTTCCTGTCCTTTCTCTTTTCTGATTTTCTCCACACAACTTGTTTTATTTGCCCTCTGCCTTCTTTTTCTTGGTGATATATATTCCTACCTCAGCGCTATCACATTCTTTTAGAGAAAGGATCTTGTTTTTCTAACACAACTTGTGTAAGAACTTGTCAGGTCGACACTCACTCAAGGAAAAATCGCATGTGTATTTAAGGTAGCTGTCAAGATTTTTAGAACAGCGACTCACATTACCTCCAAAGATTCAATTATTATTAATAGAACCTCTTCCTTTGTTTCTGTGCAGGCAAATAACGAAAGAAATTTCTCTAATTGCCTTTTTCCATATCCGTAGGATCTGTGTCAATGCTTGGCACAAATTGTTATGAACAGTGATGATGGAGTTGATGTACCGCTACCACTTCTGAAAAACGAGACTTACAACATGAACATTATCTCAACATTCCTACCCGAGATAGATGAGCAACATAAACATCCTCATTTTAAATAGGCACTTACTTTGAAGAAGTGCTGACAAACGTTTGGTGGGACTGAAATATGATGCCAGTGGCCTCTCCTTGGGGCACTCATGATTACACTCTCAACTTCATCACTTGTCGTTGATAATTACTTGTCAGAACTTTCATGAAAAATCTCGTAATGAAAACATAAATTCTAATTTTCTTTTTGGTTTGATTCAAATTATGCAATGCTGGATGATATCGAAATGTACCAAAATGTACCGAAAGGTTACCCTGCTATTTATCGAGAACCCGTCGAAATATTTTGCAGAAATTTCATACCAGAGATTCTTGTGAAAAATACTGTAAATCTAAATTTGTGCTATCAAGAGATTTTGAACTCATTATATTTCTCGCAAAATGCACCTAGAATTGAAATCTGTGTATATACGAGTAATATTCGTTGAATTACTGATGAAATTTTGTAAAAGAGAAAGATTGTGAGTAACTCTCAGAATAGTCTTACTCTACTAAGTAGGTTTTGTGAAAACTGTGAAATGAAGGTTAATCTTGAGAAATATAAATCGTTTTTGTTAATTATTTACAAAATGACGCACACCTTTGAAACGATGCAGCTCAGCAAAGGAATTGCAGAATGACAAAATAAAAATATTAAGAGACAGGAAAAGATTTGATGTAACAAAATTGAATCAGTTTTTATTGTTTTGGAATGTTTCTGTTGGACAAAAGAGAACATAAAAAATTAACAGGTTTGCAGGCACCAATGAACTTATTTTATGTTTGACCTCCCCAATGGTAGTGAAGTTCAACAAATATAATCGGTTTTTACAGTTCTAAGTTTTTTCAGGAAAAAAGAAGTTAAAATCTTACTTACCTTCTGCTCAACAGTGTGCTGATCTCCGTACAGAACAGACGCTGTGAACTTCGTGGCAGGAAGTATGGGATTGGGGGAGGTTCAGATTTAGTCCTGTGACCTTTTGGCAGCTGTGATTTTTGCCATAACATTGGAAGCATCATAGCTACTGATAATAACTGTGTCCTGCGATTGCCAGCCAAAGCAAAATGCAAATTTGATGCTTAATTTATGAATTGTTATTTACAATTCATAAAAATGAGGGCGTATTATGACTGCGCTTAACGAAGGCGTATTCTCGGCTTCGTATGCGTATCGGAAAACCACCAAGAAGAAAGAAATAAGTTTTTTTTACTTTTTTATTTGTTCAATAAAAATATTCCGAGACTACAAAAACCGAATATATTTAGTTACTGCAAACTTTTTCATGTTAGTTGGTATTCTAATTTTGTCATTCTGCCATTCTTATGTCTATATACATCGCCACAAAATTATGCACTGAGTGGCCACTTTATTATGACCACCTGACAGTTTTAAACAAATGAGTTATGGCTGCATGCTGTTTCCACCAGAGGGCAAGGCTAGTATAAAAAGGGAAAGCTTAGTGCTTGCGACAGTAGTAGAAGTGATTTTTGGATGACGAGATGGGTAAAAAATGCAATTTCACGGACTTTCAACGTGGGATGATTGTAGGAGCTCGGAGCCATGGAGAGAGTATCACTGAAACCGCCGCATTCGTGAAATGTTCTAGAGCAGCTGTTGTTAAAGTGTTTAAAGACTGGACTGTCATCCAAAAAACTGGGTTTCTACGTGCAACGTGTAGTCGTCATCGACTAGTGACTGCTCGGGCGGAACGGAGAATGTCCAGACTGGTAACAGAAAACAGAAGGGCAACAGTGCAGCAAATTACAGACCATCTTAATCAAGGATAACCTCAAATGATCTCTGCACGCACTGTTCGCTGTGCATCTGATGGGATATGGCAGCCGAAGGCCTGTTCGAACACTTTTGCTGTCTGCAGTTAACAAGAGAAAACGACTCCAGTTCGCACAGGAGCACAAGGATTGGACAGTTGATAATTGGAAACAAATTATGTTGTCCGATGAATCACGTTTTCAGTTGCACCATGCCAATGGCCGAGTAAGAATTTGGCGGAAACATCACGAAAGCATGGACTCCAAATGCATTGCTGCAACCCTTCAAGCTGGTGGAGGCAACGTTATGGTTTGGGGAAAGTTTTCCTGGCATGCTTTGGGCCCTTTAATTCATGTTGATCAACGTCTGACTGGCACATCATATCTAAACATCTTTGCGGACCAAGTGCATCCTGTCATGTGGATGGTTTATCCCAATGGCGATGGCTACTTTCAACAAGATAATGCGTCCTGCCATAGTGCTCGTTATGTACAGGATTGGTTTCAGGAACATGCCGGTGAGTTTACTTTGCTTAGGTGGCACTCACAGTCTCCAAATCTCAACCCCATTGAGAATTTGTGGGATGAAGTTGAACGAGCCATCAGACAGCTGGATCCACAACCCTGCAATCTCACACTCCTGGAGTGTTATTCATCAAGCATAGTCTCAGATTCCACAAACCACCTATCAACATCTCGTGGAGTCCATGCCACGAAGAATCGACGCAGTATTAAAAGCAAAATGTGGCCCAACGAAGTACTGAGGGGGTGGTCATAATAAAGTGGCCACTCAGTGTATATTGTCTTGTGAATTATTACCTGCTTATTAATTTTCATTTCAATTGCAAAAGGTTTAATAATGTAGTTCAGGGAAGTATGTTTGAGTTGACAAACAATTTTAAATATTTAAGTGTAGCAAAAGATGAAGTAAGAAAGCGTCATGAAAAATGAGACAATAAAATTACAAAACCCGAAAACGTCTCGTGTCAGCTGACAAGAGGTGGTCAATAAAAAAACTGGTTGCATATATCACATCGTGTAGACTCAGCCTCTTCTGCTGCTGTGAAAGCTGCGTACAAAGTTTAGGCCTCACTAGGCTGTAAGATTTAACCGACGTGAGAATGGTAAAAGGAATATTCTGATAAAATAGACACTTGTGAGGAAGGATTATAAATGCAGATATTTTACTTGTATGGTGAACTTCTACAAAAGAAGAGTTGTAGTTTGGGAATGTTTGTCGAATAATACAGAGAAGACTGCCACTCCATGTGTAATATTTTGAAGTAGTTTTTTGCAGAAGAAAAGGAGGACCTAGAACAAGATGATTGATGGGTATAAAATGAGCTGTTAATTCAAGAGATTTCAATTTGTCATAGGCAAGAAATCATTTAATGAACCAGAAAAGATGGAAAGAATTCAGAAAGAATTTTTACTTTCAGTTTTCCATTCTCATATGTTTCGTTCTTGTTTTGTTCCATAATATGTTTAATACATGAAGTGTCATGTATTCATTCTTTCGTTTTACGTGTGTAGGTGCGATTCGAAAGTGAAGGAATGAATACATCAGTACTGAAGACCCGAATGCACCAAAATGCACCATAGTGTAGTTCCTCCACACCTCGGCATAGCATATAAGAAATTCATAGATGTATTGAAATCTGAATATATTCATACGCATATGAGCATAAAGCGCAAAATGTTTGTTTAAACAACTGCTACAACAGCACAACACCGTATTGAAAGTGCATATTAAGTACAAATGATGTGTATACATGTCGTTAAATTTATAATGTTACAATATTGGTATGTTTTACTTTCTTGAAATTAAGAGCCTTCTGCATATCACCATACAGGGATGTGTCTGCCTTTGTGATTTCTAAATAAGGGGCAGCTTTTCGTTCTTTTTATCGTAAGCCTTCAATATCTGACAGTCAAGAAAGCCGGTGATATATTGCGTATATGAAGCTTACTTTATATAGATTCGTTTGATACAAAATTATTTTTTTTTATTTTCTCTACTTACTGTACAGATGATCTTTCTGAAGAAGAAGAAGAAACGGAATGAGCATGCCACAAGAAAAACGAATTCTATATTCACTAAAAGACAGTCCGTTTTTAATATGCCAATCCTTTCTAAAGTGCTTCCTTATTAGGAGTTGGCGTACTTAGTAACAACTTTGTTTCCTTAAAATATCGCATAATTTGTCTATTCTCCAGGAAGCAGACGTCGGACAGTAGTTTGGATTTCTCTGCTAGTGATGGTAGACCTCTTGTTCTAATGGACCAGACGAGAAGATTCGGCAGCAATGCATTCAAAGATGCCATTCACGAATCAGTTCATAATAAACATGGCTTTGCTGGAAATCCCAGGGCCTGAATAATACTGCTTGAGAACCTTGTAGGTAAAAATTGCAAAGGATTATTTCCTCTTCTTCTTCGGCATTTTTTTATCTCCTGTACGCACGGCCTTCTGTGCCTCTCCAGTCTTCTTCAATGCTTAGAAGGAGTGCCTAAAATAAGTGTCATTGAGTAAAACTGGCTGATAAACATAAGGAAATATCTGCTTTCCTCATAAGTCCCTTTGGATTTGCTGCATGCAGTCTAGAAGATAGGCATATTCTAACAATGCGCATAAGAGTAGCACTTGAAAAATACAAGGCCGCCCCGGTGGCGCAGTGGTCTAAGGCGCTGGCATCTGATCATTCGTCCGTAAGGGGTCCGGGTTCGAATCCCGGTCAGGCATGGATGTTGTAATTGTCTTACGGCACTGGCTCTCTCCCTTCCCTGGAACCAGTGACCCTAAATTAGGGACGGGCGACTGCTTATAGCCCATTGAGTTGCTCACGGTGGTCGCTAAACCTCCAATCAAAAAAAAAAAGAAAAATACAAGAACACTTTTACTTCTGAGATCTATGTACCTAAGAGCGCATACGACTGAAAAGTATTTTACGAAAACTTACAAATGGTGCAACAAACATTTCTCATACAAAAAGGAATATCGGAGACAAAGAGATTTTCAATTCGAACAGTTAAAAGAAGAAATATAAAAGGAAACATGATATAAATTTACGCCTCCTAGCGGAAGAATTTTGCATAAAGGAAAGGATTAAAATTCGCGAAAAGTGTTCTTTATGGTAAAAGCGATACTAAGGAAAAGGAACTTTAAAAGATTTTGAACTTTACGGGGGTGAGAAAGTTGTGCATTATTTAAAGAGGACAATGTTCTGTATATTTATTGTAGCGAATGGCATGCAGAAGGTAAAGAAATTTCTCAGTTGGGTTTTTATAGGCGGAGTTACAGCTGCAAACTGAAGATCACAAACGCCACCTAGCGATAGGACTGTTTACTATAAAAAATTGCCCCATTATAAACCTAGAGTATCCCACATCCTAATTCTGGTGCGGAATGTTTCTCATGTAATTTCAAATTTTTGAAACTGGAAAGCAAGGATCATTGTCCTCACATTTCTAGCTTTCCAATGCAAAAAGAAGTTTTCAAATTTGGCTAATATTTGCAGAGATATGGTGTCCACAGGCGAACGAACAAAGTGATATTATATATTTTTTTTTACGAAAGACATGCTAAAAATATGACGGTTATATGAGATTTCAAAACATTCCCAGTGCGGTATCTACTTACTGTTATAAAATTATCACAGAGATGTATCATGCTGTTTACAAGATTGCGCAAAAGAGCGATGCAGATGGTACAGTGTAAAATCGTACTTGTACAAGGTACGTCTATTTTTCGGGAAACTTGCTGGAGGTTGATGCAAGGGAACAACATAACAATACAGTGTAATTCTGTGAGTGCTTAGAAGGATTTGGGTTGGGCACTTCACATGGTTAATAGTGTTATTCTACAGGTAGTTACAGGCAAAGCGACAGCAATGAGAGTGAATGTCACCGCTGCGTAGGGGGAATGAATCATCATGCACCCTCATATGGTTGCATGAAGATCTCCATAATTTAGTTACATACCCAGATGGAATCTCAAGAAGCGATAATCAATGGTATTAGATGAAATGAAAACAATATGCGATAATCCATCCAAAAGATATATTTCTGAAAATATGACGTTTCCCCACAGTCAGTGTCCCCTTCAAAAGTACTTGAGACATCACATATTTTTTCTTCCCTATGTAGCAACTCACTCCCTGCGTAATTGAGGCAGGCAAATATCTACTGATCAGTGAAGAACACACGTCACCATTATGTTCCTGTGTCCAGTTGACATGGAATTTACACCAGTTTAAAGAGTACCACCTCTGACGTTAGGTCAATCAGGGTCAAATTGATCAATGGCCCCTATCATACCAACGCACCTTGAAAACTTTCGACTTACAATGGTAGTAAATATCACCTTTTTACTCACTGCTACGAGGCAAATCGCAGCTGACGTGGTGTTAACATCCGGCTAATCTGAAAGGGATATAACCTCCCTCGAGGTTACTCCATGGTTTATCACCATTGAATCGTCTGGATGACTTATTTCTTTGATAGAATTTCTGTCAAATCCTACGTGCAAAAGACTGATTCATGCTGAGCTCTTGGAAGTATCTAAACTTGCCTGCTTCCAGCTAACCGCCATCGTACTTCTGCCGAGAAACGATTTCTAGTGGATAAACCCCAAAATTTTACTATCTTGAAAAATCACCCTGCCTGGTCTCAACAGTAGAGAGTCGCTTCCAAACTTACATATTGTACCTTTATTTTGTGTCATATTGTGCATACTGAAAATAAATTGTATTTTGTTTCTGTTGTCGGATATCCCGTTTATGTCATTTGTTCCATCATTTATGGAAAAAAAGCTATGTTTTCTCAAATGATTGATTAGTAGTAATAATAATAATATAAAATATAACTGTGTGTATGCGTGATCGACGACGATCAAAATAATTTCAAATTCTCATCATGGGTGCTAGCTACAGTCATTTTCATGCTAATGGCTGCATTTAGAGAAGGCCGGTAATAAATTTAAAGCTCTCGTGTTAAGCGTCAAGTTTGCGCTCCTGCTGACGCGAATCACTCCAAAGGAATGACAGGATTAAAACAAAAAATATTTCACGTCACAGGAAAAGTTCTCGTGTCATAGTTATAATTGCCTGCAGGACGATGAACCGTTGAAGCATAACAAAGGAAAACAAAACTACCTTTTAAGTCAGAGTGCTTAATTTTAATGAAACGAGAAATGGGCTAATTAAACTTTTTTTGAAATTCTGCGGTTGCTGGATCAAAAATCGTTGAACAGAACAGAAAGGCAATGTTTCCCCTCATGCTGATGATATTTTAATTGCAACGGCGAAATTAATTTTCTGAGATTAATTATTCTTCTACCACTTTAACAGAAAGAAATCGATGCTATGTTTTTCAGAAGTCCAGTACGTAGAAAAATGTCCTTTTTTTAACATTACAAATTTGTCACTGCGTCAGATCACCGCAAATCATGTTAATTACTGGAAATTTGTATTCCTGAAGCACACCGATGTACCTCGGAAATGAAATCAAAAGGTAAATGAAATTAAAATTGGCAAGCTCATTGAAATCCAAGTTACAGCGAACTGAAAAGTCTCACTTTTGCAATTCGAAATCTTCGATATATTTTTCATTAATTTTTCTTCCCGCATTCAGTTACATAGGATGTTTCCGAAAGGTCTCGTAAAACTTTGGGAATTTGTTCTAATGCGTTTAGCGATGGAAAAACAGTTCCAATGAATATTGGGAAAGCAGCGTTGCCCTTGAAAGCTATAGCATATTTTGAGAGTTCGAATAAAAATATCAGTCAAATGATATGCTCCTTGTTAAAATTACTTCATTTGCATGGCTGGTGACGTAGAAAATGTATGCAAATGTTGAACAAACCACATCATTTGTTGGTTTTGACTTTTTTGTGTTTTTATTATGGTAGTTGCGGATTGATGGCGGGATGTGATTCCACGACTGTTGCATGAGGCAGTATTGTTACAGCTCTTTAGTCAACGGGGTTTTGAAATCAATTTTAACTTACGTAGGGGAAATAATAAAAAGCTGAACTTGGAATATTTGAAAATAGAAATTGTGCAAAGGAGCAAATATGCATATAAAAAAACCGACAAAAGAATAAAAATAAAAACATTACATCCTAGCGGGTCGTCAGTGAAATTTGAGTCCTCACAAACGGAGACAGAGTGAAGTATCATACACACAAGGAACGTAATGGCAACACGTGTCCTCCATTTGACACAGATTCGTTTATCTGCTTCATATGCTTCCAGTCGAGATCAGCGCAGTTCCTCACGACGACTTGCACATTCAGGGTGATCGAGGTATGGTTTGTTTTGTGATGGTTCGGCTTTAGGTAAAAGGAGTCGGCAGTTGTGTTGCTAATCAGTTGTTTGAAAGTTACATGTGTTGGTATTCTTGATATGTTCAGTCCAGGTGATATCTGTGAACTTGAACAATCAGTTCTGTAACGCTAGGATGGTAGACCTACATTTCATTTATGGACTAGCAAATGAAAACAGCACTGAAACTCAGGATCTCCCCAGGATAGCTTTTTCTCGAAGACGATGTGCCGCCCCGGTGATGCTGCTCATTCGTCCGAGATGGATGCGGGTTCGAATCCCAGTGAGGCATGGATGTTGGGTTTGTGTTTCTTACGGCATTGGAATAACTCTGCTCACAGTGGTAGTTCACCGGGCTCCCGCCTCTCCTGCAAAACAAAACGATGCTTATCTAGGGATATTTTTTGCAGCCATCCGTAGACATCTGCGAGATACAGGAAATTTTTCTCTTGGTACTGCTGATTGTGGACATGTTCGAACAACTGTTTTTGACGAACAGATGTTGGACCTGATCGTGAAGAATCCTTAAACTATCACCATAACAGTAGCAACAGACTAAAAGAGACAAAACATTATGCCATACACCGAAGAGCCAAAACATTATGACCAGCGCGTCTTTATGCAGATCAAAGTAACTGCAGGTGAAAGACGGCGCATGTGAAAGTCATGAAACGGTATAAATAACACTTGATACTGAGCTATGTTCATCAGTGTTGTGTTTGTTCTTCGCATGGGAAAGGTAGTGGACTTAAGCGAGATTGAAAGGCCAAATTGTAATGACCAGACGACAGAGAATTTCCAAAACGACAAAGCTTGTGGGGTGCTCATTGTCAACGGTGGTTAGTACCTACAAAAAATGGTCCGAGGATGGGACAAACCATAAACCAACGACTACGGCTCATCGATGCTAGAGGTGAGCGAAGGTCATTTCATATGATGCGAGCCAACATAAATTTGACTGTGACAAACGCGCCGGTAATTTGAATCTTGGTGACAGGAGTAATGTGTCACGACATATAATACATCGAATCTCTGCTGGAATTGGTGCCAGCAGGCCACTCCAAGTACCCATACCAGCCTCTGTTTATCGTCGAAAACGTCTACAATCGGCACTTGGGCATCAAAACTGGACCTTGAATGACTGGAAGAAGGTCGTCTGGTCTGAGGAATCTCGTTTTATGTTGCACCATGCTGATGGCCGGGTACGTGTACATCGTTTCCTGAGAAAGTGTTGTCACCAGGATGCGCCGTTGGACAAAAATAAGCCAGTGGAGGAAATGTAATGCTTTTGACAATTTTCTGACTGTTGGAGAACTTAGTCTAGTCATTCACATGTAGGAAACCATGATGTCTACCACCTACCTAAATAACATTGCAAACAAGGTACATCCTTTCATGGCAACACCCTAGGAGTGACTTCTGTCAGCAGACAACGCGCAAAGCCACGCTTCCCGGATTGTTCGAGAGCGGTGCGCATGACATGATGGAAAATAACAGGTATTGTCGTGGCCTTCAAATTCCCTAGACATGAATCCAATCGAACCCCTGTGGTTTGCGTTGAAACAGCAAATACGATCTGTGACGGCTCAAAAACGAAACTTACAACTGTTAAAGGATCTGCGGGTAACGTTTTGGTACTCGATACCACAAGATATATATTTTTTTATTGGAGGTTTAACGACCACCGTGAGCAAATCAATGGGCTATAAACAGTCGCCTGTCCCTAATTAAGGGCCACTTATTCCAGGGAAGGAACAGAGCCAGTGCCGTAAGACAAAGATAACATCCATGCATCCCGGGATTCGAACCCGGACCCCTTTCCGGACGAATGATCAGAAGCCATCGCTTAGATTAATGCGCCACCGGGGGCGGCAGACAACTTTAGAAATCTTATAGCCTGCATGCCTCGCCGGATAAGACGTGTTTCGGCTGCATGTGAAGGACCAACATCATATTAAGCCAGTAGACATAATGTTTTGTCTCTTTGGTGCATCTTCAGCTGTACTGAAATTTTGTTTTCTGGAGGAACTCTACCTATATCACGTATAGCGAGCACAGACCCTCTGATTAGCTGATTTTCGTTCATGAATAGTGCTTTTGCAGAAGTGTATTGTACCTAGTTTTCTTTATAGGGTAATTTTCACCAATGAATCGCAATCACGAGGCATGGTGTGAATTTTCATACCATTCACCAATATACAATATCAGCAAAGGAACATGGTAAAAACTTTTAGCAATAAGTCAGTCTTAGCATCAGCGGAGGTTTGTTATGAATTTTAAGGCTGGCATTTTTGACGACTACCTGTTGGGTCTCTTTTACTGATACGAACTCTCATTAGCAACAACATATGTATTTCTTCCATGCGGAACTGTCCGACGATAACAATTTCAACAATAGGATGGTGGTGTGAATTGAAAATAGCTTCAAAGCACACGTGTGTCTTGGACAATTGTCACTTGTTGAAATGATTTGTTTCAGAAGAAACAAACGCACACTCACTTCGAAACACGGGAGGAAGCTCAATGATCATCTTAAAAGTACTATTCTCACCTCTGCAGACAACAAGACTCGTATGCTCAACGGATGCTCAACGGCGAACAGTCCCCCATTCGTATGTCCCCGCACGGGGATAACTGGTTTTCCAGTTATTTGGGGAGCAGCGCCCCCACGGCCCGAGCTGACCTTGTGACTGGTCAACATCTGATGTCATGCCACAGCTTGTTTTTTTCTTATTTTGGTGCTGTTGGTGTTTGCAGGGACGGCTGTTCATCCAGCTGTTGGGGAGTCGCGGCCCCACGTTCCCGAGCTGGTCTTGTGTCTCGCTTTTTCGTTTTTATTTATTTTCTCCACTGGCTAGTTGCCCGTGTTGTATTCTCTACCTAATCGCTACCACGTTATGTACTAACACCCCGGTCTTGTGGTTTTGTTACCCTCCACCACTAACTGATTTATATTAACCGCTCAGTTCGTAGGTTGCTGAGATTCCGTTTAGGTTCCCTGCCAGGATTTGTCTTCTTTGGATTTCTTTTTTTTTTTCCTTTTAGCTGGTTTGGGTGCTAGACCTACCTGCATGTTTGCCGCGTGCGGAGACCCGTGAGGCGGAAATGGGATGTCTGGCGGCTGAGGTCGCAGGAGACCGGTTAAGTGCCTCCTGTGTACCAACACTCCTCTTCGACCCCGGCTTCGCTGTAAACGGGAGGCTAGAGCCTAACCCACCTCTGGTCAGAAGTCTTGTACCAAGTTGTGTGCAGGGCTTTAGCGGCTTTTTGTCGTATTGCACGGCAGGGTGAGCCCGGGGGCTGTGGGATCATGCCAAAGGCGTTGGCATGACGGTACCCGGAGGCCGAAGTGTCCGCCGAGTGCGTGTGATCACAGCCAACGGACTATATTTGCAACTAAGCTCTAGAACTGTGTCTTGCGTCATGTGTTTGGCTTGCGGACCTCCAGTTCTCCCCTGTTGGGCTCGATTGTGGGCGGAGTACGTTGCTGATGAATTTTTCTTACTCCCATGGGGAAACATAAACCCTCCTCAAAATTTAAAAAACAACAGGATATGGTGATTGATCAGGGGCCAAATTTGCCTCAACCACCTCCCACACATAACACACTGAAGAGAACTTTCGTTGAAAAACGACATCACCGCGACGTATCTTTAGATCCAGGTGTTGAGCCGTCAGCTCAGAAACGTCGCATTACACTTGCAGATTCGATACCTCAAGCTACTTTTCTCGTCATTTCTTCTACTGACCAGATGTTGAAACTTTCCTCAAAGTCTCCTTTTTTCATCTCGAAGGCACTTGCGGGTGTTGCTGGCTCTTTGAAGTCAGTGAAGAAGCTACGCTCTGGTGACCTGCTTGTGGAAACTTGCACTCTCTCTCAGAGCAAATCTCTTCTGCAGTTGACCAGACTTCAGGATATTCCAGTTCAAGTGACGGCACATCCGTATCTCAACACCTCCAAGGGAGTCATTTCTGAGCCCGACTTGTTGGTCTGCGATGAAGATGAACTTGTGTGTGAACTTGCTGATCAGGGTGTCATAGCTGCCCGACGCATGACTTTCAGGCGCGATGGCGCGCTGATCAAATCACGAAATGTTATTTTGACTTTTAACAGCCCGAAGGTACCTACTGAAATAAAGGCTGGTTACTTGTTATGTGCAGTTCGTCCTTATATACCAAATCCTCTACGCTGTTTTAAGTGCCAGAGGTATGGACATTCCCAGCGGTCCTGTAACAGTGTTGCGAGGTGCGCCAATTGTGGTTCCCGCGACCACGAAGGGACTGGATGCACTTCAGAGCCCTGCTGTGTAAACTGTGGTGACTCCCACGCTGCTTATGCCAGGTCCTGTTCGAAGTGGAACGACGAGAAGGCGATCCAGCGCCTCAAGACCCTGGAGGGCCTCTCGTACCCTGCTGCCAAGGCCAAGTTGGGTATTCCCAACAACCGACAGCGTACTTTTGCCGCAGTTGTTCAGTCTCAGCCACAACCCGTGCAGCCTTTTGTTCCGCGCCCTGTAGCTCTCGCCGCACTTGCCAAGCGATCTACAGCTGAACAAGCGACACAGGTGGATTTCACCGAGCTCCAGCTTATTCGACCAGCTGCGTCTTCGCCTTCTCTTTTGAAGACGCCCGCCTCTTCCGGTTCCCAGCAGACAGCCTGCACGTGCGGAAGACCCGGCCCTCAATCCGCAAAGGTGTGCGGTGTCCATCAAACTGTCTCGGCCTCAGCGAGGTCCCCACCCTCACCCAACATTATAGAAGAACACGGGGGGAGGAGAGTGACAGTTCGTCCCCAGCCTCTACCAGCATTGCAGAGGAACATGGGGGGAGGAGAGTGACAGTTCGTCCCCGCCCTCTGCCAGCATTGCAGAGGAGTGTGGGGGGAGGAGAGTGACGGTTCGTCCTTTTCCATTAGTAAATATGTTACTTTTAATAAACTTCATTAACTACCTTTTCTTCACTGCTTTCTTCATACTCTTTTTCAACTTTTACCAAGCCTGTCTGATCTTAATCATTTTCCACGTTTTTAAAAATCTGTGGCTGATCGTTCTTTGTCTGGCGCTCTTTGGCCAAACCTGGCCCTTGCGCCAATAAAATCCAACAACCAACCAACCAACCAACCATTCGTATGTTGAACGGCTAACAATCCCCACTCATATGCTCAACGGCTAACAGTCCCCCACTCGTATGCTTAATGGCTAACAGTCCCCCACTCGTATGCTCAACGGCTAACAGCCCCCCCCACTCGTATGCTCAACGGCTAACAGTCCCCCACTCGTATGCTCAACGGCTAACAGTTCCCCACTCGTATGCTCAACGGCTAACAGTCCCCCACTCGCCGAAACCCTGAGGTTGTTTAGGTGAGACACAAACCCAAACTTGTACGATGGGATTCGAAATTCTGTTGATATAAAGTTTTGGTCATAATGTCTTCCAGCATATTCTAGCTTGGTATATGCTTCATCTGTACGACTTTTTCTTTAGATTGTTCTTTAAAAAATAGACCTGTACATCCAGATTCTTATTCCTCACATGCTGGATTGTCTTCATACAGTGCCTCGTTTGTGGATAACTCATATGGGTAAGTGGTCATTTCATATGCATGATTTTTTCATATTCACTTTCTGAAGTTGACAAAGCGACATATTTTGGTTTCTTGCTTCACTAAACGATGGTGTTTTGACCAATTTGAATAAGAAATCCACTTGTTGACTTTTTATCAGTTACATCACTTGCAGGATCAATATGAGCAAAGGATGTGAGTTATATGTTATTTGCTTCAAGTTGAAGTTTACATGAACTGATGCCTTTAAGCAATGATGAACTCTATGCGAAGCATATCAGTTGTTTTTCCTTGGAGTTTATACCCTTCATTCCAAATGGTTGACTGAAATAGATATGTTAAATCTGGTGACAGTACTCGTAGCTGCATAAAAATAATTGTAGTATGCTTAACCCACTGTTTTGTTGTATGCTGTGTTATCTTCCTCTTACTTAGTATTCCATTTCTTCCCATATTCTATACTCATGGGAGAGTAGTACTTTCTAGCTTATGCTCACAAAAAATATTCATTTTCTGGATATTTATTACATTTCATATTTTCTGCGTTCGATTCAACAGGAAGTTTCTATTTTTATCCTGTTAGAACTCTAAATTAAGGTATAATATTGCTTTTCCTAAGTCGTTAATGAGAAAATGGTTTTGTAACTCTTTCTGTCGAATCTTCGAACTTTTCAATTTCATCTACACAGATTAATAGATCTTTTACATTGACTATTGAATAAGCCATTCCATTTCCTTCAACGTTTGCAAACAAGCATGGGCCATTACTACTTCTAACAAATTTTAAATTTCAAAACCTTTTAGTAATGTTTTATTAAAAACTCTGCCTGACTAATCCAAACATTATAAAGCATTTTTCAACTTAAAAACTTTATTTTTATGTGCTTTTGTACCCTTCTGGTTGTCATGTATAGAAGTGTAGCATGCATTTTTTCATTCAGAATGTCTTTCAGAAAGTGTACCATGAATATATGCAGCTTTAATGTCAAAGTGTTTGAAATGTATCTTCTTGTGAGCAGCAATTGTAAATAGTGAGAATTGTAGTATGCTTCACAGTCAGTGAAAAAAACTTCAAAAACATCTATGGCTGGCCTTCTGAAAAAAACTAAGCAAATAAATCTGCTTTGTATCTCGGTTCATTTCTACTTGAATTTTTTACTTTGAAAATCCATCTATAGTTTATGAGTTTCTTACGCTAGTAGGGAGGCCAACTAAAACCCAAACATTATTTTTGCCAAAGATTCTTCTTCCGTACCCTGTAGTTATTTCTCTTTCACACTTCCATTTAATTGTCATTCCTTGAATTTGGTTCTGTAACTGTGCGTGCTTCCATTCAGTTGTATAAGAAAATCTATCTAGAGGAACACTTTGGTTCTGTAATTGGTTCTGTAATTGAGTGTGCTTCCTTTCAGTTGTATAGGCAAATCTATCTGGAGGAGCGATGACACGTTTCTTAGAAGGAAACGTTTTAAAAATTTGTGGTATCTAAGAACGGTTTCCTAACTAGACATTTCAATCATAAAATCATGGTTAAAATTTAGAGAAATGATTTGGAGTGCCCTGTGACATTTACTTTTAGAAAGATCAATTTTAATGCACAAAAAATCTCTTTTAAACAACTTTCGCAGTCAGAACACTGTTTTTAAAGATTATTTATTCTGAATGTGCACTGACGGAAAAAAATCCCAACAAAAAGAAGAGGTTGTGATAGATAAACGACAGTTAGTAGGTGTTGAGAAAACATCTGTAAGATGACGTCCATGCAAAGTTTGCACTCGGCGCATACGTGTGGCGCTAGTAGCGCCCCTCGGAACATGCAAAGCAGGTTTGCTGTAAATACGCGCTGTAACGTGCGTGAGCGTTAGTTATCGTTGCGATTCGACGTAGTGTGTTGATGTTAGTCAAGATTGCCTTTAAGAAGACGAAGAAGCCATTATCAACAGCTCACGGAGTTTGAACGAGGTCGTGTAAAAGGGCTACGAGAAGGTGGATTTTCTTTCCGCAATATTGCAGAACGACTTGGCAGGAATGTAACCACTGTGCATGATTGTTGGCAGCGGTGGTCAAGGGAAGGTACTGGCTCAAGAAGACCGGGTTCCGGCCGGCCACGTGGCACTACTGAGAGGGAAGACCGCCGTGTACGGCGTATGGCCGTGGCGCATCGTACCGCGTCTGCGGCAGCAATTCGAGCTGCAGTTGCCACCACAGGGACACAACGAACTGTTACAAATCGGTTACTTGAAGGACAGCTCCGAGCCAGACGCCCTGTAGTGTGCATTCCACTTACTCCAAACCACTGCCGTTTGCGACGTCAGTGGTGTCAAGCTAGAGCTCATTGGAGGACGGAGTGGAGATCTGTTGTGCTTTCTGATGAAAGCCGGTTCTGCCTGGGTGCCAGTGATGGCCGTGTGTTGATTAGAAGGAGGCCAGGTGAACGCCTGCAACCAACTGTATGCGGCGCAGACACACTGGACCTACACCTGGAGTTATGGTCTGTGGAGCAATTTCCTATGACAGCAGGAGCACTCTCGTGGTTATCCCACGCACCCTGACGGCACAGTTGTACGTCGGTCTAGTGATTCAACCTGTTGTGTCGCCATTCATGAACAGCATTCCAGGGGTGTTTCCAACAGGATAACGCTTGCCCGCATACCGCTGTTGTAACCCAACATGCTATACAGAGTGTCGACATGTTGCCGCGACCTCCTAGATCACCAGATCTTTCACCAATCGAGCACGTATGGGACATCATTGGACGACAACTCCAGCGTCATCCCAACCAGCATTTACCGTCCCTGTATTGACCGACCAAGTGCAACAGGCATGCAACTCCATCCCACAAACTGACATCCAGCACCTATACGACACAATGCATGAACGTTTGCGTGCTTGCATTCAACATTCTGGCGGTTACACCGGTTATTAATGTACCAGCATTTCACATTTAAAATGGCTCTTCTCGCGCTTATATTAAGCTGTGATCTTGAAACCTTAATCGATTAAATATGTTACCTATACAAATGTATTGCCGCCATTTCATTCCTCTACAACTATTTTTTCATGGTGTTGGGATTTTTTTCCGTCAGTGTATTTTACAGCAATTCATTATTTCCGAAAATGCGATTGAAGTAAATCTTTTTTCTTTCGATACCATTTGGCACGATGATCATTTATGTATAGTTGCTTCTTCAAATAATACACGGTTTTCTCTCTCGAGGACGTAAATGTTCAGGGTGACCGTAAATGACTACTCTGATTTCAGTACGCTATATTTTTAAATGCTGAATCTTACATCCACTTTGTTTTTACGGGTGATCTCTTACGCACAAAGAGTTTCTCTGAAAGCGTGTTTCGTCTACCGTATGCTCCACTATAGGCACTGCAGTAGCTCTGCAGTAAAGATGGCCTCTGTGACAAAGAAGGCAAAGTACGTTGTGTGACTGGCAGAAACGAAATTTGTCAGTATTCAGAAAAAGTTTAAAACAAAGTACGGAAAGAAATGACCTTAAGTGAAGTTGGTGTCACGTCGACTACGACAATTCGTCGCGCGTCAATTCGTTGACTACGACAATTCGTCACGGACTAATTCGTCGCGTTTACAAATTTTGGTTACATACAAAACGAATGCAGAAAAACGTACGATTTCGTAAGTCTTCCGCCCTAATCAAATTTATAAGGTTTGGACACTCAGGCAGGATACGAGTATTACGCTTTTTCTTTGGCACTAAACATATTAGACGGTAGACGGTTTTTGAAACGGGTAGGGACCTGAGGGGTCAGAGCCCTCCCCCATACAAAATTTTCGTAAAATCTACAGTTTTCAATTTAGAACAACCAAATGTGGTATACTATGTCATGGTATTCTAACTTAGACTGTAGACGGTTTTTAGAAAGGGTCGGAGCCGGGAGTTCACAGCCCCCCCCCCCCCCCATACAAAATTGTCGTAAAATCTACAGTTTTCAATTTAGAACCAATAAATTTGGTATACTATATCATGGTACTCTAACTCAGACGGTAGACGGTTTTCGGAACGGGTGGGGCCCGGGGGTTCAGAGCTATACAAAATTTTCGTAAAATCTACAGTTTTCAATTCAGAACCACCAAATTTAGTATCATAAAACTCTAACTTAGACGGCAGACCGTTTCTGGAATGGGTTGGAGCCGGGGGGGGGGGGGTAAGAGCCCCTCATAAAAATATTTCGTAAATTCTACAGTTTTCAATTTAAAACCACCAAATTTGGTATGCCATTGCATGGTACTCTAACTTAGACTGTAGATGGTTTTGGAAACCTGTTGGAGCCAGGGGGTCAGAGCCCCCCACATACAAAATTTTCGTAAAATCATCAGTTTTCAATTCAGAACCACCAAATTTGGTATCATGAAACTCTAACTTAGACGGTAGATGGTTTGGTTTCCGGAAGGGGTTGGAACCCTAGGGGTCAGAGCCCACCTCATACAAAATTTTCGTAAAATCTACAGTTTTCAATTTAGGACCATCACATTTTCTGTACGATCTCATGGTACTCTAACTTAGACGGTAGACAGATTTTGGAACGGTTTGGGGCATGGGGTCCGAACCCTCACCCATACAAAATTTTCGCGAAATCTACAGTTTTCAATTTAGAACCACCAAATTTGGTGTACAATCACATGGCACTCTAACTTAGACGGTAGACGGTTTGTGGAACGGGTCGGGGCACGAGTCAGAGCCCCTCTCCTCATAAAACTTTTTCGTAAAATCTACAGTTTTCAATTTAGAACTACCAAATTTGGCATACTACCTCATTTTATTCCAACTTAGACCGCAGATGGAAATGGTCGGTGTCCGGTGTGAAGGGGCCCCATTCAAAATGTTCGTAAAAATTACATTTTTTTTTAAGAACTGAATCCCAATACAGCACTCTAATACCCCACCTACGGTCTAAGTTAGAGCCCGTAGATAACAATAAAATGCAAAAACATCCGGTTAATGGTGTATTAAAAACACATATTAATAAACGATAGCTTTCACCACCAACGGGCGCCTTATTAGGCAGAAATACAATGTATTGTAAATAATGTAAATTCTTTTTGTTTCGTATAATTAAATTAACTAAATCAAAACATTTAAAAAACGTTTACTGGAAATTTGCGGAAATACCTTTTTCATTCATTAACTTTCACCCGCTGAACTTGGTTATTTAAAAAATATTAATATTTTCCCTGGAAATACCAGGTAACCCTGCTAGTAGGAACTAAAGATAATGCTACACTTTTAGTCAGGTACAAAACAATAATTATAAAGCCCTAGGCCTGGGCCTTATTTGCAATTTCCAGTCCGTCATGCTACTTTTTATGAGGTTTGCATAGAAGTCCAAGATTTTAACAATGCGCTTTAATGAAGTTGAAACTATTAAGCAGACCCTAGGCCTAGGGCTTTCTGATAGTTTTCCGTCTTCCGAGCTGATATTTATATAGTTTTCATAGAAAATCCAATTAATTCTGTTGAAATGCTACTCGAGCACAAAGCATTAATAGATACGCCCGAAGCCTAGGCAGATGCATTTTTAGTAATTTTTATAATATTGTGATCATACGAGGTTTGCATGACAAATCAATTTAAGAGTGTTACGCTTATTAAAAATTCTTTAAAAGGCCTAGGCCTGACGGCCAATAATTAATATTTGGTGCTTAAGAAAAAGCGCAACATTAATAACTTTATTTGTTATGCAAACCTTATAAATATGAACACAGTGATCAAAAGTTACTAAAGAGTCCTTGTAAGTAATATTTTTTGACCGAGTGCAAGTGCAATTTACAGAAATGTCTACAGGTCAAAATATCTAAAGTAACAATGAAATTTGGAATATTTCTTTTTTCTTTCTTTTTATTTCTGTCTTGACACTTGTATGTATTAAGTTTTAAAAACATATATTTCTCCTATGGTTTATCTTCATTGTGCTTTTAACAGAATTTTTTACTATGTTTTGGGCATTTTATTTTGTGTGGTTACAATTTTTTAATGTTTTAGGCATTTCATTTTGTGTAGTTACTTATTTTTATGTTTTCGGCATTTTTTTTGTATGGGTATTTTTGTTATGTTTTGGTTATTTTATTTTCTGTGGTAGTTGTAAGGTCGACAGGATGAAAAGAGGAAACTGTGGACAGTCACGATGCCTACTTGCTTATAATTTTTTTTCAAATACAGCACATGATTTTGTGTTGATTTATACCACTTACTCATTAAGAGACTACAGGTTTCTTTAAACATGAACTTTTTCTCAGAGCCTTCTGTTTCCTCTACCTAGTTTTTTCCGCTCGGCAATTTCTTTTCTTGGTTTTAGAATAGTTTCCTTATTACTACTCTATTTTCTCATGTAAATTATTTATGTAAGGTATGTTCATTCTATCGAAGGATTTTGCAATTATACGTGAAGCCCTGTAGCTGAAGTAAAAAAATATTTCCAACTGAAACAACGCAGTTCAGATATTTTCCCGCTGTTAACTCAAAGAATGACAACAAATCTGGGCAATGGTTGAGGCATGAGACAGTACTTACTAGTAACAAGGCAAAGTTTTGAGGAAGAATGAGCTTAGGAGTTTCTAACTCAAACAAAAAAGAATAACCGCACTGTATCCCTTCCCATCCTCTAGTACCGGCATTTGGACGTCTTGAAAGAGAAGTCCTAAGGACACATCTGTGTCGTAATTGCCTGAGAACCCGTGACAATCTTCTGTGGACGTAGTAGAAAAACACACTTCCTACTTCACCTAAATTGCTTGAATGTAATGCGAACGAACAACGTTTTGCCCTGGCATTGGATTTATGTTGCTTTTATGGAATACTTTTCCCCTGTGGTTCACCGCTTTCAGTATAGGCTTCAGGATACACGGGATAACGCCCTAACATAAAACACCCGTTTCACGGCAATTAACTAATATTAGCGAAAGAGAAGTGCGGTACAGGAAATAAGTCGAACGAGACGGATTTGAACTTAGCAAGTCGGGGGAAGGTGTTGCATGAAAAACTGTGTTTGGCTTGCACACCATTTGGTACGTAGGGACGTAGGTCTTTTTTTAATACGTTACGCGGTAAACAAATTGTATTTTCAGTTTAACAATTTTCTTTCATACGCATGGTGCAGCACAGAAAAAAAAATTTGAATTTATTTTTGAGAATTAGCATGACGCCTACTGACCCAGAGTACAGCGGCCCATTCCGCGCCAGCTGCCACACCCGGAACCTGGTGCCCAGGTGCTTCGCACCCGTTGATCACCCCCTTGGAGCGTCCCTGCTGTAAAATACATGTACCTCTGCGTTTTGGAAAAACAAAAGAAAAGATGCCGATCCCAAAACTTAACTTCTTCTTGTGACCGCAGGTACGAAAATCTTGAATTTCGCCTAAACCCTAACTGGAGGAACAATCTGCACGTGATCGTCTGTATTCTGAGTGTTTTATTGAATGGTTGCTCATTAGTTCGTAGTTGACTGGCGAACAGGGAACTTGCTTGTTGAAACCTTTGTTGTGCGTTTTCAAGTGATAATAGTGGAAATATATCATTCTAAATATTTTGGAATAAGAAAGTGCGTTGTTTTCCGAAGACACTATGCAGATGAAGTATGCAACATAGTTAACTCACAAAAAGGAAATGATTTGCTGAAATGAAATTTGCTGAAATGAATATTTTGCCATAATAGAGTGTGGAATGACATACGGTATTGGCACTGTATTGAAAGAAATTATGGAAATTGTACTGGCTTTGCTAGTACTATTCTTATTGGAGATGAACACAGGATGCGCAATGAGAAGCCACATAATCATGCTCCAAGACCGGAGAAAAGTGATGTTGCTGTTAGAAGAGCGCAAGTAAAAGAACGAGCAAGAAATACGGACGAAGCTCCTGCACAAATTATTCAAACGGTGACAACGTCAATGGCTACAGTAAATGCACCTAAAATGCCTAATATGGGTGCACTAAAGCAAGTTGTTAAATGAATACGAAGAGAAGACATGCCTGCGGAGCCCACGACTTCAGAAGGGATCGATGCCCTAATAGATTTACAGGAAAGAGATGGTGCAAAATTTCTTGGCAGAGATAGCGCATTTGAAGATCAAAGAATTATTTTATTTTTAACAGAAAATAATTTACGAAAGCTTAAAGAAGCACCCCTCTTGAATATTGATGGGACATTTGAAACCTGTCCAACCCTTTTTAGGCAGTTATATACCATTCATGCTATGGTTGAAACGAATCCAGAGATGCAAAGATTTGTCCCATGGGTTACTTTCCAGCAATTATGAAGAATATTGTACTATTATACAAAATTTTTGCAGGATTAACAAGACTATGCATCAGACTATGATATTCAGCTTGCACCACAATGTACGTATAATGTTAGATTTTGAAATAGCTACCATTATAATGCTGCTGAAAAGGAATTTGGAAGCAGCACACACAAATGTTGTTGGTTTCATCTCGGCAAAAAATGTGCGGAGGAATATCCATCTTCTGGCATAGACTCGGAATATGGGGAAAACAGTGAGTTTGCTCTCAAAGTCAGGCATTTGCAAGCACTCGCATTTATTTCATCTGATGAAACTCCAGCTGCTTTTGAAGAAGTAAAATAAATTTTACTAGAATATGCAGATTCTGTAGTTTAGTGGTTTGGAGAAAATTATGTTCTTGGAAAATTTCGTGGAAGCAGAAGAAACAATCCGAGTACAAGCCCTCCGCTTTTCCCACCTGCAATTTGGTCAGTAAGTGAAAACAATTTACTTGGCTTTCCCAGAACACAAAACAAACTTGAAAGATGGGACAGACGCTGCAATACAATTCTGGGAGAGAAACAACTGTGACTGTACAAAATAATCAGTGAAATTGCGAAAGAGCAGAGAACAACTATGGCTAAAATCGAAAGAGTGATAGCACAGATTCCAACAAATCCACCCAGAAGAGAAACGCTGGCAAGGTAAAAAGGAATTCGAACTTCTTTGGCGCACAGAGACAATGTTAACGTGCTAGACTTTTTAAGAGGAATTTCTTATAAGTCTACCCTTTACTAAAATGTGCTGGTATTTTTCACTAATTGAATTATACCATTTACTAACTTGTATTTGAATTTTTCAAGAATGTAATTCTGCCGAAGATGCAAGAATGTAAAACACAACGCAAAATTAAAACAAACAAAATTTTCAAAATAGCATGTCAAAAAGGGATCCAAAATGTAAAACAAATACAAATTCAAAATGTAAGGACTACTCATAGGCATAACAAAATGCGAAACGCTATGTAACAAGTACAACACAAAATAAAACAAATGCCAAAATATAAAAAAAATGCACACGCTATGTAAAATGTACTAAATAAAATAAATGCCATATTCATAAGGATTGCATGACAAGTCAAGTTAAAAATGAGCTTTTACTTATGCTTCAAATAATTATTATTAGACTTTATACCTTTTTAAAAATCTTTAATAAGCACAACATCATTAACCTGAATTGTCATCAAACATGATCAATATGACCATGGCATACAATTACTTAAAATACTTGTTAATGGATGAATTGAGGAATCACCAAGTTCAGTGGTGAGAGTTAATGACTGTTTATAGTTTTGTACTCGAGTAAAAGCGCAACACAGTAAACTTGACTTTCACTGAAGATTTTATGTATATGAGCACGGTTGATTGAAAACTGATAAAAAGGCTTAAGGACTGTTTATTAATTTTTGTGCCTCTGTCAAAACGCAGTACCATAACCTTGGCATGTTATCGAAACCTTATGAATACGTCGGACTAAAAATTCCGAAAAACAGGTTACGCTTAAGGTCTTGTAATTAAAGTTTTGTGACGGAGTAAAACTGCAACATTAATAACTTGACATGTTATGTTAACTTTGTGAATATGAGAACGGCGGATTAAAGATTTCAAGAAACATCTTTTGGAATGAATGTGTTGCAACTGATTAAAAATGTAACATTACCTTTATCTTCTATATAAACCAAACTACGAGCTGAAATGGTTCAACTATATATACTATACTTCAACCATACACCGAAGCGCTGACAAGGTGAAAACAAAACTGCAATTTTGTACGGTCCCCTAACATTTTATGGCCAGCGTAAATGGAAGTGGACATGTTGATATCAAAAACGAAACAGCAAAAAAATATTATTACCTCGTTTCAAAATCAAACTCTTCGCATGATGGTAGGACTCGATGGTAAAACATCCAATAATGCTATTCGTAGTATGCCAAATATCAACTCTATACATTATACTATGTATGATCTAGCTCAAAGGTATTACGAGAAAGCCAAGAAACATCCCAATCCTCTTGTCCGGGAGGCCCTTAATTATGTTGTCAATGATACTGACAAATTTAAAAGGACGAAAGCTATTTTAAACAAAATTCCTGAAATTAATCCAACTCACAGTTATACTTCCAAAAAAAATTAGAAATAACTGGAACTAGAATGAAGGTATTCTTCACACATGGGAAGAAAGCAATAATTGAATATGAGGAGTTTTGGGGAAGAGAAAAAAGAAAAGGCCATTTTTAGGGCCGAACAAAATGGTGCAAAAAAATATTTTTTTTGTACAGAATATCTCTTCCCCTGACAAACAAGGTGTTGTTTGTCTTGTCTTTTATATTAAATTTTTTTTCTGACGCCTTAGTTCTGACTTAAAACAAACAAACAGGACTTCAGTTTCTGCGCTGTTGCCCACAAGTGTGCAACAGGCAGACACGTAACGAGGGAAAAAAAATTATTGGCCCTTATACTACCGGCTCCTTAAATAAGGAATAAAAAATAATAACCCTGATTGTGGCCTTTTTTATATTTTTGTTTGTCTGTTGTTTACTCAAATTGAGTAACTTAAACCTCGATCGGTGTAATCTTGTGTTCACACCACCTCTGCTATGGTTACACTCATCATGTCAGGCAAGAATCAGCAAAAGTAAACCTGAGAAAAAAAATTTAAACCAATGGGGAAAAATCTCTTCTCTCATTGGCTGATGAGTGACGGGGCAAATAGCCGACTTCCAGAGGAAAACTGAGCAAACAGCCAGTTTTGTTTTATCCGGTGTTGAATGTCGATAGTCCTCTGAGAAACGTATTCTGTGTGTGATGTCTTTTTTTACTTCAGATTCCCCCTTTCCCGTGTCCTTCCCTTCATTTCCCCCTGTACTCATCTGTGGCAGCGGTGTACCGGGCTTTTTTCTGCGTAGAGAAATATCACTCGGAAAGGCTCGTTGTTGCAGGTAAGTATGTAGGGCAGCTTACAACTTCACTACTTAACGGGAAACCGTTTACTCCTTCTGGTCTAATATTTCTATACTTTTCTTCGGTGCTATTCTATCAGGGCAATCTGCTCCTAACTCTCTTAGTTTCACTTTCATCTGCCAAAAGGCGCAGAGCGCCGATGGGTTCGGGTCTCTCAACCTAAGCTAGGAACCATTCATTGTCATTGTGATATCAAAAACGTACTTTTCATACGGCTCTATAACAAATAGCAATGGACACGTCGCAATCCTTTTTTTTAGTTGGGGTTTAACGACCACCGTGATCAATTCAGTTGGCTATAAGGAGTCGGACATTCCTAATTTTGTGCCATTGGTACCTGGGAAGGGGGACAGCCAGTGCCAGAAGTCAATCACAATGTCCATGACTCACCGAGATTTGAACCAAGATCCTTCTCGACGAGTGGTCAGAAGCCAGCGCCTAAATCACTCCACCACCGTAGCATCACACACGTTGAAATGTATTTTATATACGGCCCCAAACGCTCTTATGGACATAATAGATTGAACTGGACGCAAAGAAATGATTAATACAATTTGTACTAGCAGGGATACCAGGTATTGGCCAGGTACATATTACTATTTGTGGAATCACCAAGTTCAGCGGGTGAAACTTAATGAATGAAAGAGATATTCCTGCAATTTTCCAGTAAACTTGTTTTAAATATTTTGATTTAGTTAATTTAATTTTACGAAACAAAAAAGAAAGAAAAATAAATGGGAATACTTACCTTCGAGGAGACATCCATAGAACTGCCGTAGATCTAATGTGTGCTTTGGAGAATCCCGCGGCACAGAAATGCAATGTGCCTATGTGATGTCGCATGCGTACTACTTGATATTGGCATTGATCATCTTTTTCATACCGTTTTGAATTTTGAATATCTGGAACTCTCTATTTACATTACATTATATTTCTGCCTGATAAACCGCCCGTTGGTAGTGAAAGCTAAACTATATTGATTTGTGTTTTCAATACATCATTAATCGCATATTTTTACACTTTATTGTTATCTACAGTCTCTAACTTAGACTGTAATCTGGTTAGTTGGCTGGTTGTTCAGTTGGTGGTTTATGGCGCAAGGGCCTCAAAAGGCCAACAGGCTCCTTAGAACGTAGATGGGTATTGGAGTGCTGAATTGTGTTGCAGATCTTAAGAGTAAAAAATGAAACTTTTATGAACATTTTGTATGGGCCCCCTTGACCCCGGACCCCGACACCTTCCAAATACCGTCTAAGTTAGATAACCATGAGATAGTATACCAAATTTGGTAGTTCTGAATTGAAAACTGTAGATTTTACGAAAATTTTGTATGAGGGCCCCGACCCCTTCCAAAAACGACATGAGGTCTAAGTTACAGTTTCATGAGATAGTATAACAAATTTGGATGTTCTAAAATGAAAACTGTAGATTTTACGAAAATTTTGCATGGGGGCCACTTGGACCCGACCCCTTCCGAAAACCATCTACAATCTAAATTAGAGTTTCATGAGATAGTATAAAAAATTTGGTGTTTCTAAATGAAAAACTGTAGATTTCAGGAAAATTTTGTGTAGGGGCACCTTGACCCCAGGCCCCGACCCCTTCCGAAAACCGTCTTCAGTCTAAGTTAGAGAACCATGAGATAGCATTCAACATTTTGTGATTCTAAATTGAAAACTGTAGATTTTACAAAACTTTTTCGGAAATCTACAGTTTTCAATTAAGGCCGGGCCCTGAACCATTCCAAAAGCCGTCTACGGACTAAGATAGAGTACCATGAGATAGTATACCAAATTTGGTGGTTCTAAATTGAAAACTGAAGATTTTACGAAACTTCTGTATGGGGGCCTCTTGACCGCGGGATTCGATCCCTTCCGAAAACCATCAACTGTCTAAGTTACAGTACCATGAAATAGTATATCAAATTCGTGGGTTCTAAATTAAAAACTGCAGGTCTCACGCAAAATTTGTATAGGGGCTTCTGTCCCAGGGCGCCGACCCCTTCCAAAAACCATCTACGGTCTAAGTTAGAATTTCATGAGATAGTATACCAAATTTGGTGGTTCTAAATTGAAAATTGTAGATTTTACGAACATTTTGTATGGGGGGGGGGGCACCGATCCCTTACCAAACCGGCTGCATTCTGAGTTACAGTTTCACGAGATAGTATACCAAATTTTGTTGCAGTAAATTGAAAACTGTAGATTTTACGAAAATTTTGCATGGAGGTCTCTGATCCCCCTGTCTCCGACCCTATCCAAAAACCGCCTACAGTCTATGTTAGAGTTTCATAAGATAGCATACCAAATTTGGTGGTTCTAAATTGAAAACTGCAGATTTGAAGAAAATTTTGTATGGGGGCCCTGACCCAGGGCCCCCGAGCCGTTCCGAAAACCGTCTACCGTCTAAGCTAAAGTACCATAAGATAATATACCAAATTTGGTGGTTCTAAATTGTAAACTGTAGATTTTACGAAAATTTTGTATGAGGGGCTCTGAATCCCCGGGCCCCGAGGGGTCTGGTTCATTTGCCCGTCGTTTACTTCACCGAAGCGTCACTTGACCGAAAATCACTTCACCGAAAAGATTGTTTCACCGAAAGATCACTTGATCGAAACGTTCATTTCACCGAAGGGTCGCTTGATCGAAAAGGTACATTTCACCGAAGGGTCACTTGATCGAAAAGTTCATTTCACCGATAGGTCTCTTTACCTAAAAGTTCATTTCATCGAAAGGTCATTTCACCGAAGGTTCAGTTTATCGAAAACTTTGGATTTCATTACAGGATCTGTTGAAGCATGGTGCAAGTTTGGCAGACAGACCACCGAAACGTTAGGGGATCATACTCAAATTGCACTTTTGATTTTTCCGTGTCACAGAGAACGCAAAGATTTAGTTTTAAGACAAAAATAATTAATTTTAAGTCCCTAGGCCTCGGCGTAGGCCTTTTTAGCAAACATTTTAATCATGTTCATAAGGTTTACATAAAAAGTAAAATTAACAATGTTGCACATTTTTTCAGGCAAAAAGAATCCATTTTAGGTCCCTAGGCCTTACCTTAGGCCTTTTTACCCAATTTTAATCGTACAAACTCATGTTCATAAAGTTTACATAAAAAGTCAAGTTAATAATGTTGCACATTTTTGGAGGCAAAAAGAATCAAGTTTAGGGCTCTAGGCCTCGGCTAAGGCCTTTTTAGCAAATTTTAAATGTGCGTGCTCGTATTCATAAGGTATACATAAAAAGTCAAGTTAATAATGTTACACATTTTTTCAGGCAAAAATAATCAATTTTAGGGCCCTAGGTCTCGGCTTAGGCCTTTTTAGCAAACTTTAACCGTTCGTGCTCATGTTAATAAAGTTTACATAAAAAGTTACTTTACATTTTATGTAATGCTTATAAATATGAGTAGGGTTAAAATCTGTTAAAATGGCCTGTACCTAGGCCTACGGTCAAAAAATTAATGTTTTGTGGTTGAGTAAAAGTGGAACATTATTTACTATGTAACCCTTATGAATATGAGCTCGGAGGATTAAAATTTGACACAAAAGCACAGATCTAGGCCTTATAATTAATGGTATATTTCTAAAAACCTACTCATAGGAAGGTGTTTCATAGAAATTAAAAGTGTATTTTTTATACAATCCGAGAATGTTTAGGTGGCCAGTTTTTCAAAAAACAGCACCACACTCCAACACATCTCTAACAACGAAATTCTAAGTGTTCGATAAACTGACCATTCGGCGAAATGATCTTTCGATGTAATGAACTTTTAGGTAAAGTAATCCTTCGGTGAAATGAACTTTTCAATCAAATGTCCTTTCGATGAAATGAACTTTTCGGTCAAGTGACCTTTCGGTGAAATGAACTTTTCGGTCAAGTGACCTTTCGGTGAAATGTACCTTTCGATCAAGTGATTTTCGGCGAAGAGATTTTCGGTCAAGTGACCTTTCGATCAAGTGAACGATACCCGGCCCCGAGCCGTTCCGAAAGCAGTCTACCGTCTAAGTTAGAGTACCATGAGATAGTATACCAAATTTGGTGGTTTTAAATTGAAAACTGTAGATTTTAGAAAAATTTTGTATGCGGGGCTCTGATCCCCCGTGCTCCAACCCCTTCCAAAAACCGTCTACAGTCTAAGTTGGTGGTTCGTGATACCAACTTTGGTGGTTCTGAAATGAAAACTGTAGATTTTACGAAAAATTTATATGTGGGGGCTCTGACCCCCGGGTCTTGACCCGTTCCAGAAACTGTCTACCGTCTAAGTTAGAGTACCATGAGATAGTATACCAAATTTGGTGGTTCTAAAGTGAAAACTGTAGAGTTTACGAAAATTTTGTATGGTGGCTCTGACCTCCCGTGCACCGACCCGTTCCGAAAACCGTCTACCGTCTAAGTTAGAGTAGCATGATATCGTATACCAAATTTGGTGGTTCTGAATTGAAAACTGTATATTTTACGAAAATTTTGTATGTAGGGGGCTCTGATCCACCGGGGCTCGACCCGTTACAAAAACCGTCTACCCTCTAATATTTTTAGTGCCCAAGTAAAAGCGTATTATTCCTATCCTGTCTGAGTGTCCAAACCTTATAAATTTGATCAGGGAGGAAGACGTTCGAAATCGTACGTTTTGCTGCATTCGTTTTGTATGTAACCAAAATTTGTAAACGCGACGAATTTGTCCGCGACGAATTGACGTAATCGACGAATTTGTCCGCGACGAATTGACGTAGTCGATGAATTTACGCAGGCGACGAATTGACGTATAACCAGTGAAGTTATTTAAGTCGTGGATGACAAAATTCTTGGAAACAGGAACAGTGGAAAACGGAATAAGCATTTGCATGTAGATCATAAGTTTCCGATGAGACTGCAGGAAATATTTCAATTGCATTCATTTAGTCATTATGGACATCAATTAGACAAGCTTCATGCCGATTTTAGATACCAAAGGTTTACGGTGCACAAGATGTTACCCAGTCGTTTAGAGTTACACTCTTACAAATTACAAATTCTGCAAGTTCTAGAAGCTCAGCCTTACTGAAGAGGGTAACAATTTCTTGCTGCATATCTACTTTTCAGACGAGGTTGCTTTCTATTTTAGTGGTACAGTCAACAGACAAAATGTGCATATTTGTGGAACGGGAAACCCACCTGTAGCAAACACGCCCGCTCAGGACAATCCGAAATTCAGTGTCTTGTGTGGGCTAATGCATAAGACCTTTTTTTCTTCTTCTTCCCTAAGAAAAAGGTTTCCTAAAATGTGTACCTCGATATGGTCATAGATGGAGAAACTCCTCAACTGCAAAACAATTTTCCGACTGTCATCTTCCAGCAAGATGGAGCACCCCTCATTGGGCATATGTTGTTTGAGAAACTCTCGGCGCAACTTCTGCTCGATGGACTGACATGGACGGACCATTCTCACGCCCAGCAAGATCCCATGAACTTACCCTGCTGCATTTCTTTTTGTGAGGTTATGTTAAATATGTGGTTTATATAGAAATTTTTCGAGATATCAGGACTTTCTTTGCGCGTACGTATTACAGGTGCAGCAGCAACATACAACCAATAAATGCTGTGAAATGTGATACATAACTTTATTTAAAAACCCATTTTGAGCACTTCATTAATTTTGTGCATATTAACTCAGTTATTTTATGCTACACTAAAAATTTTGACATGCGTAAAATTTCTTTTGCATTTTGACGAAAAGAAACAGGGCATTAAATATCTGAAAATTTCAAACCCTGCTGTCGACAGTTTGCATAAAAGTTTTTTCAAGCTGCGTCTCATACCTTGAGATATTTTTTATGATACGGCAATTTTAATTTACAGCGTAAATAAATCAGAATCGATTTAGAAATTAAGATCCGATTAAGCATCATCATTTAGAACAAAATACTTGTATTGAATACTATTTCTAGTTAATGCGAAAATATTTTCTACCAGTGTAAAAACCGAACGGCTAAAAGAGCTAATACTCAAAGAAACTAAATTCCCTTAAATCATTAAAGCAACACATCTTCTACGAGAATAAACACAAAAGCATTTAAACTGGTCACAATAGCTGGAATTTATCATATAATCCCTAAGAATGAAATATCACGCAAATCCTTGGTCGGACTGAAAAAAAAAGCCCACATCTTTTTGGTTTCATTTCAGATTCTCAAAAAACTTATTTAGACACAAATAAGGAAGAATACAAAATTATGGTGGCCAGAAAATCATGTGGCAAATCCCGAGGACATGACGTTTCGCGATAGGGGGAAATTACTCAGGCATACGTGATTTAGGGAAACGAACGCATGGTTACATTAATTACAGATTATATAAGTTAGGCTCTGACAACCTTATAATAAATGGAATAACACTTGACCCGATCTTAGGAAACTCACTATCCTTCTTAAATCGATAAATCTGTAACTTATACGCGCAGTTGTAAACTTTCACGCTGACAATCGCTCTATGCATTTTATAAAAGAAACACACATCCTCGACCAACCGGAATGTCTTACACCATCACCTGCTGCCTTATTGACCGTTTATTAAGGGTTCTGAGTGCAGGTTTTAAGGAGGCGATATTTCATGTAGAGATCACATTATGCACCGATTTGTTTCCAGGAAGAAGCTGTCAAAATAATGAAGTAGGCAGACAGGATTTCAGACATTCACAATAGCTATGATGGATCATGGAAAATAATGTATGGGTTAAACGTCCACAGTTTTCGGAAATAAAAGCCGCAAGTGAAGTGTCGTAGTGCATTTGAAAGCATTAACTGTTCCTTTACAAAAAATACGTGGCTCCACGCTGCTAGAAGAGCTAATGCTTAGATGGATAAACTCTCGTTACATCTAGTAGGGTTAAGAAATACCCGGCTGTGTAAATTTAATTAAAAATCACAGGTAAGTGTGTGTGATTTTACTTAGTTTTCTCGCTTGTTGAGATTTTAAAGCTTATTGTTCCCTTTACTTGTAATTATTTCTCGTTATAATAATTTGTTTTGAAACTTTTGTCCCCTAGTGACGAAATGGTGCATTATTTTGGGCAGGAAATTCCCACAACATGTTTCCGTAATTAATAGTATTGGTTTGAAAAAAGGAATTCTAAATAGTGTATTTAGCCGTGCTGATATTAGTGAAAATATGCTGTAAAGGAAAACGTAAATTTATGCCATCTTGTTGCGAAATTTTTCATTAAAAACTTTAAAATTATATGCAAAACATTTCTCACCAGAAATTCTTTCCGACAAAGAATGAATTTTGCAAATCGGGCTTTTAGAAGCAAAGATATCGAGAAAAATAAAGTATACAACTACGCCCCTTGCGAAAAGCCTATGCATCGTTTTAAGCAAAATATATTTTGCAAAGGTTTCTTCTAGTGAGCGGTATCGGACCAAGAAGGATTTTTTTCAATCGGGTTTTAAGAAACGCAGATATTGCTGCATATATAAAGGAAATAAAAACGTGACTTACGCAACCTGGTGACAAAACCATGCTTTACCAAAAATTAAAAATTATTATATATGCAGAACATTTCCCACAGGAGCTCTGCCCGATGCAAAAATATTTTTTTAGATCGATCATTTGGAAACTGAGATATCGGGAACATTGCATTTACTTTTATGCACCCTAGGGGGAAAACTATACATTATTTGAAAATGAAATTGTACCAAACCTCGTCGTTGTACAGTTTTACCTCTTCGTTATAGCTGGTATCTAGGAGAAGAAATAATTTTTGCCGTCGGATGTTTAGAAGTAATGATATAGCATGAAATGTATTTTGAATTCGACAGCATCCGTAATAAAACCTAAAAACAAGGATCATCGTTCTTACATTTAAGTCTTCCTAACATAAATAGAATTTTCATATAGAACGAATAGCTGCAGAGATATGGCGTCCACAGAAGGCCGGACTGACAAAATGATACTATAAGCAAGCACTTTTTAACAAAAGATGTACTAAAACGGGAAAAGATTTAGCAATTTCATAATACCAAGCTTATTTTGCATACTTCTGCCCATAGTTTTTAATACACATATGACAAAATCTATCAACAAAAACATAATCTTGCTCATTTTGTTACGTGAAATATTTATCTCGAATGAAAAAAGAATAATTCCAAAAACGCGTGTCTTTTAACGCATAACAATTCTCTTCATCTTCATTTCATTATTGAAATTTTCAACATTTGTCCTACTTTCGTTTCAGTAGCAGCGCGTTGAAATAAAACTTTCCAGGAGACTTGATCCACGCATTTTACAAAGTTAAATGCTATTTTCACTTTTGAATACCATTGCACTTTAAAACATTCTAGTGTAAAATGAATTTTCTCCTTAAATAAACTTTCCAAGCAAAAATGAGAAGAAAAAGTTTAAAACATCCGCCGTTTGATGAGGTCGTCCATGCTACCCTTGGACACACAAGAAATACATCTGGAGACGTTTCAAGAAATCATTAAGTTTCTTAACTATTGCCGAACTTTCTCATTGTATCATCAGTGAAGTGTTTTCCTTGGTTGCCAATTATTTGAAACGCGAATGTGATTCCAATAAAACTGTTGTCACTACATTATTGGCTAGCTATTACAATGACACAAGTAGAATTTTTTTCAATATCTCAGTAGATGTGTTCCTCAATCTCGGTAAATTTGCAGTCTTTAATTCACATTTCTGAACATATACGTATAAAGGCATTCCCCGGACTGCTAACGAGCTACGTTCCTAAGTCTGTCTGTCTTTAAGTCGAATTTGTACGTAAGTCGGGAGAGTTATAGGTATGGTTCATATCTAACGCCAATTAGTAAAAGGTTTGTTTATAGTAATCCGTTCGATGCATAAAAAACATTAAAGAAAACACTTCCAGATACACTAAAGCATATTTAACATAATAATACAGTAATAATAATAATTATAATAATAATGAATGGCTGTCCCGGTGGCGCAATGGTCTAAGCGCTGGCTTGTAACCATTCGTCCGAGATGGGTCCGGGTTCGAATCCCGATGAGGCATGGATGTTGTGTTTGTCTTACGGCACTAGGGCTCTCCCTTCCCTGGAACCAGTGACCCTAAATTATAGACGGGCGACTGCTTATAGCCTATCGAGTTGCTCACGGTGGTCGTTATACCAACAATTAAAAAAAGAAGTAATAATAATAATAAATATAATTACAGTATTTATAATAGAGAGAGACAGGAGGGAGTAGGAGGAGGAAGGGAGAGGGTGAAGTTGCACGAGCAGCTTCCTTTGAAATCACTGAAAAGACTTCGAGCCTTATCTTGCACTAAAGCAAGACTAAGAGGCGTATTATGTTGATTTCGATCCTTAACGAAATTAATAGTAGCTTTTCTATTTCGATAATTAAACCACATAGTTGCTCAGTCATAAATATAGTTTATCGGCGCAGAGCCTTTTACGTGCTCCATCAAGACAGAGCTTTTTACATGCTCAGTGTTTCGCTTTGTCATTTGAAATTGCCCCAATCGTTGACCGACTGTAGCTTAACGCTTTTTTACGCTTTCCAACCGTAGGTTGAAGAAACGTATATGCTCCAGCTTTGTCCGTCCGTCCGCACGATAACTGGCGTAAAAATTGTTCGATTTCGATGAAATTTTAGTATGTGGTAGGGGACCACCTGGGGACGAACCCCATTGAAAATGGGACCAATGGGGTCAAAGGTCACGACGTAGGAGCGGGATCCTTCCATTGCCCTTATGCGTCATAACTTACGTAAATATGGTTTGATTTCAATGAAATTTTACTATGTGGTAGGGGACCTCCTGGGGACGAATTTTATTCAAAATGGGTAAAGTGGGGTCAAAGGTCAGGACATAAGAGCGGGATGCATTCCATTGCTTTTATGCGTCATAACGTGCGTAAAAATGGATTGATTTCGATGAAATTTCAGTATGTGGTAGGGGACCACCTGGGGTTGATCCCTATTGAATGTGCTCGAAATGGGGTCAAAGGTCAGAAAATAGAATTACGATCCATTCCATCGCTCTTATCCCATATTATTAAGGTGGACGTCAAGTAATTTTGCTTCCTATACTTCCAATGGAAAAACTTTTGTACACATTTCCTTCACAATTAATGTGTTCCCAAGAATGAAAATTTGAACATCGATTAAAATAACTTTATTATAACTTGGAATACTTAATATTTTCTAAAACATAACCATAATTATATTAAAAATCAATAACTGTTCCTTTGGTGGTGTTGGAACCAGAAAAAGGATGGCGCCACCTGTACTTTGATGATGTCAGTAGACAAACAAATGTTGGATTGCATAATTATGGTTATGTTTTAGAAAATATTAAGTATTCCAAGTTATAAAATGAAGATATTTTAATCGATGTTCAAATTTTCATCCTTGTGAACGCATTAATTGTCCAGAAAAAAGATGGCGCGCCCTGTATTTTCATGACGTCAGCAGACAAAAAAATGTTGTATTGCATAATTATGGTTATGTTTTAGAAAATATTAAGTATTCCAAGTGTGGTATCATGGCGTCGCCCCATTAGATATTGGCGCGCGGTCATGCCATCTATCTCATTACGTCACGCGTTGTTTGTTGATACTATTAAAGTTTTATGACGTCACACCTTGCTAGCAGATGGTCGCGATTCCCATCTGCCTCATTACGTTACGCGTTGTGTGCGTATGATCGTCCGTACGATAACTCGCGCAAAAATGGTTCAATTTCGATGAAATTTTAATATGTGGTAGGGAAACACCTGGGAAGGAACCCTATTGAAAGTGAACGAAATGGGATCAAAGGTCAGGACATAAGAGCAGGATCTATTCCACTGCTCTTATGCGTCATATCTAACGTAAAACAGGTTCGATTTCGATTAAATTTTAGTATGTTGTAGGAGACCACCTGGGGACACACCCTATTGAAAATTGGCGAAATGGGGGTCAAAAGTCAGGACATAGGAACGGAATCACTTCCATCGCCATTATGAGTCATAACTTACGTAAAAATGTTTCGATTTAGATGAAATGTTGGTATGTTGTAGTGACCTGTCTGGGGACGAATCCTATTGAAAATGGGCAAAATGGGGTAAAGGTTAGGACACAGGATCGGAATCTATTCCATAGCGCTTATGCATCATAACTTCCGTAAAATTGTTTCGATTGCGACAAATTTTTATCATGTTATTTCGGAGATATACTGAACCAGCTCTGTTGAATATCATCCAAATGGATCAAAGGTCAGAGCACAGGGGTGAGATTTATTCCACAGCCATTTTCCTCATAACTTGAGTAATAGATTGAGTAATGATTTCTAGTATATTGGAAAGCGTATCATAATCAATGCATTGCATGATTTTACTAACTTGTCTAATGTTCTTTGGCGTTTCGCCTTTTTCCGATTGCTTTATTTATTCCACTTTAGTTTCAATCGCGATCGTTTTTCTTTTATTTGATGCATCACATTTAAGCTTTGGTGCTGTGGTTACAAGGGTTAAAAAAGAAAATTAAAGTCAAATACAGTAACGCTCACGAAATACTTTTATACAGCAACATGGTCCGACTGAAAAGAACGAAGTATTTGCCCTACGTCGGGTCCACGCGCCTGTGAGTCCACGAACCGCTGTAGACGCGCAATGTTTTGATGCGCGTCGCCAGGTAGCGACCTTTTGTTATTACGAACTATTGTATGTAACTTGAATTTTTAATATAATAGACTTTACGGGGAATGGTCGGTAACTAAGGGTTGTACGTAAAACGAACTTTCGTAACCCGAGTACTGCTTGTATGTAAAAAAAAAAAAAATCGTAAAGGCTTAAATCCATATCTCATTAGTCACTAAAGCTCACCGTTGCAGCTCCAAACGTGAGGGTACTTACGCCCTTTGCGATAGGGAAAAATTGCAATGTGAAGAGCATTCCGGAAACATCAGACAGCAGCACTCCTCGAAAATGGTTCCGACGTTTTAATCCTGGATACACCTGGTTGAAACTGTGACAGCGAACTGCGGTATTAGTACATAACAATCGAAGTATTGTGAGAGAAGATATGAAAATAGAACAAAAAGTTCACAAATATATTAACGCCAAAGGTAAAAAAATGTGGTGAAAGAAAGCACGAAATACTTCAACTCCTGAACTCGGGTAAAGAACAGGGCCTCCGTCGTAGGAAAACAGCCCAACCATTATTCATCATGCACTGATGCTAGAGCCGATATACAAAAATTAGCCAACATATCTCGCATGTGAAAATTCAACCTCTTGGACATCGGCCATGTGTATGCACCTGAAACGTATTCTGTAAGTCATTGGTTCTCAATAGGCGGCCCGCGAAGTATGTCAGTCTGTCTTCGCGGTAAAATACTGAACAGAAAATAATAGTATAAAATCCACAGGCGAAAAAAAGAAAATGTTTATCAATATTCATGATATAAACCATTGTAAATATTTTTTATTTAGTTCTGTGACTGTGTTTAAAGGTTTCAGAATCCGCATTCACATACAAATGTTAAGTAGTTCTGTTGTTTTCTGGGGGATCCACTGACGCTTCTATGAGATCCTGTGATAGGTGTCACAGGATAGAGGATGGAGGACTCGCATATCCGTGTGTTCGGTTCTCCACTCGACACGACATGTATGAATTTTTGCTGGCGGCTTTTGAAATTAACTCTTCCCGCGGTTAATTCCGTATCGTGCTTAATTTATGAAGCGCCGAGCACAACAGCTCTAATTATTGCAATCGTTCAAAAGGTCATTCTCAAAGCTAAAGAAAAGAAACATTGACAGTGAAAATCCCGAGTTTAAGAGTAACTGGACATAGAAGTATTTCTTCATTTTACCACAGAGAAAAGGGGCAATTACATGCACTCATCGTCAAAAACATACTTTCACGCATAAGGACAAGTCGGATTGCAATGCTTTACGGAAGGAAGGTAAAGGTGACCAGAAAGAATAAATGATTAAGGTGTTCCACCTAAAATCTCTGCCTTATGTTTCCAATGGTAAAACTTCTTTACATATTTTCTTCGCAATTAATGTATTCCTAAGGATGGAAATTTTCCCATCGATAAAACTAACTTTAAGTTATAGTATGGGATACTTAATACTTGCTAAAACATTACCATAACTAAGCATTTCCCCAATTGTTTGTCTACTGATGTCATCAATGTGCATGTCGCGCCATCTGTTAACAGTTCTGAACATCACTCAGAGAAAAATGATTGATTTTTAATATAATTATGGTTATGTTTTAGCAAGTATTAAGTATCCCACGCTATAACTTTAAATTAGTTTTATCGATGTACAAATTTTGATCCTTGGGAATACATTAATTGCGAAGAAAATATGTAAAGAAATTTTACCATTGGAAACATAAGGCAGAAAATTTAGGTGGAACCACCTTAAACATTGAGACTGATATGGACAATGTTTATTGAGCTACACGCCAATCAGACGTCTTGGCATGGAGTTGTACAGGTCCCTAATGGTGTCCTGCGATAAGCCATCCCATGCAGTTTGAATCTTCTCACGCATTTCCTGCAGATTGCGCGGTAGGGGTAGAGTGCGGATAGTGCGTCCAAAAGCATCCCACACATTTTCAATCTGCGATAGGTCTGGCGATGCTGCTGGCCATGGCAGAGTGTCAGTGCCTTCAACGCAAGCTCTCGAGACAGCAGCAGTATGCGGAACAGCGTTGTCCTATTGAAAAATCGCACCGGAGTGAGCGGGCCACTGGTTGCAGTACCTCGTCAAAGTAACTTTGGGCTGTCAGAGTGCCTGTAATGAACAAGAAAGGTGATCGGGCACCGTAGGAAATTGCAAACAACACCATTACACCAGGCCTTCTGGACGTGTGACGCTCAACAACAAACCGTTCATCTTGGCGCTGACCACGGCAGAGTTGGAAATGGGTCAAAACTTTCAGACTCGGACGCCCTATAACTGGACCCGACCCTGACCTGTAACTGACCCGGGCAAATCTGCTTTGAATTATATTTACGAAATTCTATTTATATGTATATACATATAAACGTAAAATATTTATTCATCCCAATAACTGCTTGATGTTTAATAACTGAAATCTTTTTTTAATAATAAAATTTGGTTACTTGCTAAATTTCAGTGTCATTTTAGTGCCACTATTTTGCGTACTCCAGAAGTAATGGCTGACTATGACCGTGAAAATGGAGTATATTACAAAATTAAATGAAGCAATGCCGTCTTACGCACGATTTTTATAAAATTTTACGTTAAAAAACATATGTACAGATTAAAAACCATATATACAAGTTAAAATACACACATGAGATATTCCGAGCTTACTTTAAGCTCATCCTCAGATGTTTGACCATGCACTAATCACAAATGGTTCGATGTTGGTTATATACCATGAGAGCATTCGCTAGGACGCAGTTCCGAGATAAGGTTGACGCATGCGCTGAAACAATTGGTCGAAGTCGTCCTCTGGATTGTCTGGGTGTTTCTCACTACCCATTATTTGTTTCCATGGCAAGGGGATGGTGTATGTATATTCTTCGTTACAGCAAAGGTGACTGTATTTAAAAATCACCAAACTCTCTGCAAAGAGAATAGTTGAACGTGACCTCGGACTGTTCAATATGGTTATATTGGGGTATGCCTGCCTTCCAAGTAGAGTCGGAAAAGGGCTGTTGAAGTAGAGGCTGTTCGAGTATTGTATTTATGTTCCGAGGCTCTACAGCTCAAAGGGCGAGTGGTCGAACCCACGTATATCTTGTTTTGAGCCCTTTCACACCAGGCCTTAAGAGGTATGGCATAAATGCCATGTCGTTTTATTGGTTCCACTGTATTTCTGTCATTTTATATGGTTGCCGTTATATTATTTGTCTTGATTCCGAATCCAATTTTGTGTTTTTTACAAATTGTTTTTAAATGGTTGGTGACACTAGGTAGGAAAGGTACAGAACCAGCATATTTAACAGGTTGGGTGGCTCTAGTTAAAGTTGAGAATAGTGTCGAGGGAATGTGTCGTAGCAATTTTTGAAAAATTTGTTCTGGGTATCCGCATTCTATAGCCAGTCTGCTAATTTTTTTGACATGGCATTTATGCCATACCTCTTAAGGCCTCGTGTGAAGGGGCTCAAAACAAGATATACGTGGGTTCGACCACTCGCCCTTTGAGCTGTAAGCCTCAGAACATAAATACAATATTCGAACAGCCTCTACTTCAACAGCCCTTTCCCGACTCTACTTGGAAGGCAGGCATACAGCAATATGGGAAGACATAACCATATTGAACACTCCGAGGTCACGTCCAACTATTCCCTTTGCAGGAGTTTGGTAATTTTTAAATACAGTCACCTTTGCTGTAACGAAGAATATCCATACACCATCACCCTGCCATGGAAACAAATAATGGATCGTGAGAAATTCCCAGACAATCCAGAGGACGAATTAGACCAATTGTTTCAGCGCATGCGTCAACCTTATCTCGAAACTGCGTCCTAGCGAATGCTCGCATGGTATATAACCAACATCGAACCACTTGTGATTAGTGCATTGTCAAATATCTGAGGATGAGCTTAAAGTAAGCTCGAAAGATCTCATGTGTGTATTTTAACTTGTATATATGGTTTTCATAGGAGACTGCAGTGTGCTGAACAAGTTCAACACAGGTAGTGACCATAGATTGGTGAGATGTAAGATGCACCTCAACACTAAACTGGAACGTGGCAAGCTCATAAGACAAACAAAATGTATTGACATAACCAACCTTAAAAAACACCATAATACTTTCAAGTTGGAACTGAAGAACAGATTCTCTGCTTTAGAAGGCCTAACATCGGAAGAAGTGGATATTTCGGAAGTTAACAGAAAAGTAACCAAAGCTCTAATGGAAACAGCAACAAAATTAGCTGGGTCTAAGAACAAGTTGCATGTGAACAAATTATCAGGAAAAACCAAAATGTTGATGCAAAAAAGAAGAGAGATGAGGACAACTAAAGAAGATGTGACTTCCAAAGTGGAATATATAGAGCTATGCAAGACAACACGAAAAAGTATCACTGAAGACGTAAGGAAATTCAACTGTGAGCTAGTGAGGAAAGCAATTGAAAACAACCAAAGCCTTAAGATAGCAAAGGGACATCTCAGTAAGGGAAGAAAACAGATTATGGCTCTGAGAAAAGAAGATGGTTCTATAACAAGAAATAGAGGCGAAATTTTGACAAGAGTGAAAGATTTCTACTCCAAATTATATGAAAGGGATGATACATGTACTCCAGACATCATGAAAGGTACCAGAGTTCTTCCAGTCCTCCCAGCAGAAGTTGCTCATGCAATCAAAAACATGAAGCGGGGGAAAGCTCCAGGAGAAGATGGAATTACTATGGACATCGTACAAGAAGCAAGTGGAGAAATTGAAACAGTACTCGCCCAAATTTTCACTCGATGCCTTAATGAAGGGAAGATTCCTGAGGATTGGAACAATGCTACAATGATCCTGCTACATAAAAAAGGTGACATTGAGGATCTCATGAACTACAGACCTATCAGCCTCCTATCAGTGGTTTATAAAATCTTCACTAAAGTTCTTTCACACCGCTTGAAGGTAACACTGGACATGGCTCAACCGAGAGAACAAGCTGGATTCAGGAGTGGCTACAGCACAATAGATCATATCCACGTACTGAGAGAACTAATTGAAAGAGCGAGGGAATATGAACTTCCATTGTGCATGGCTTTTATCGATTATGAAAAAGCCTTTGATTCGGTGAAACCATCAGCAGTTACCACGGCTCTGAAATCCTGCGGTATTGAAGATGCATACATTAATATTATTAATAACATCTATGAAAATGCAAGTGTAAAGATTCGGCTGTTTGAAAATACAACACACATAAAAATTGGAAAGGGAGTGAGACAAGGTGACACCATATCTCCGAAGCTCTTTAATGCCACATTGGAAAATGTCTTTCAATCACTGAACTGGGAAAACAAAGGGATAAAGATTAATGGAGATTATCTAACCCACCTTCGTTTTGCTGATGACGTAGTCATTTTTGCAACTACCCCATCAGAGCTGCAGAGTATGATCCAGGAACTTGCTGACAAGAGTAAAGAAGTGGGATTAAAAATGAACTTTCAGAAGACAAAAGTGATGTTCAATGCTTTTACAAGAAATGAAGATTTATCGATTGATGGAGAAAAGCTGGAGATAACAGACACGTACGTTTATCTTGGACAGCAGATATCAAGTGAGGGTCACATTGATGAAGAAATTAATCGGCGTACAAAACTTGCCTGGAGAGCTTTTGGAAGAAACAGCATAATTTTCAAGAGCAATATGCCATTATGTCTTAAAAGAAAAGTGTTTGATCAATGCATCCTTCCAGTGCTTACGTATGGTGCAGAGACGTGGACCTTAACTAAAAGAGACATACAAAGGCTGCAGACAACTCAAAGAAGCATGGAGAGGTGCATGCTTGGTATAACCAGGAGAGATAAGAAGAGGAACTCGTGGATCCGAAAAATGACGAGAGTGGAAGACATCATGATCAGAGTTAAATCCCTGAAATGGCAATGGGCTGGACATACTGCCAGAAGGACAGACCATAGATGGACAGCCGAAATTTTAGATTGGATTCCAAGGGACAGGAAAAGACCCAGAAAAAGACCACATGGGAGATGGGTGGATGAAATTCGTAAATATGCGGGAGTGACATGGAGGAGACTGGCACAAGACAGACCGTTGTGGAGGAAACTTGGGGAGACCTTCGTCCAGCAGTGGATTGATAATGGTTGACAATGATGATGATGATGATATGGTTTTTAATCTGTATATATGTTTTTAACGTAAAGTTTTATAAAAATCGTGCGTAAGACGGCATTGCTTCATTTAATTTTGGGTTACCTTCAGCACGAAAATCACCTACTGCACGAGTACATAACAAATGGGAATCATTATTTACGATTACACAAATGTATTTAGAATGTTCACTTTTTCCACGCTTTGATGAAGGTGCCCATACTTTCATATGGTCAGTTAGATTCTTACTTCCAAAATCTTTTATTACACCATCGACATCTTTCTTTGTAATTATACACTTTTCCACATTTTGAACAACAAACAAGACCAAACAACCCAGAATTATTCACCGGTTCCTTAATCAGACGAAACAATTTCCAGTATTCACTCTTCCCCTAATGGTTTTCAACAAGCACATATTTGTTGGCCTAGACCACTTTCTTAACCTTCTTAATATTAAATCCATCCATATTAACAAATAAGGAGTTAATTTCGACATGACTTGCCATGGGAACGAGATTTTGGCACATCACCCGAAAGCCTCTGAATGCTCAATGTAAAAGATGCGATGTAAAAAGTAACTCTTAATCATACAGTAAACTTCGCACGGAGAGAGTGAATCAGCTGAGAAGCAGAAGAATGGATTGTGCCTGTACCTTGCCCTAGACAATCGCTCGGTAAAAGAACGCAAAGTAAGTATCTTTTTACGATATGGTTTCGGTCTGTCTGACGTCGGTCGGTGGAAATTTTCCTTGCTTTAAGAAAGAGCCGGCAATATGTTTGTATGGCAAATCGTTATTCACACTATGGGCACCAGTATCGACAACATAATTCCACAACGCGCATTTTTCTTTGCATATTTTTCTCTTTTCAAAAATAAAACGGGAATAGAACAGGGTCAAAATCGGGTCAGAAACACCTTTGACTCGACCCGTTGGACCCGCAAGAAATTGTTGACCCGTTGACCCGTTGACCCGTGACCCGTTTCCATTTCTGGACCACGGTGCCTCCACACACGGATTCCTTGGTCGTCTTCTCCAAGACAAAAGCGGGACTCGTCACTAAAGGTCACCCGCTACCATTCTGAGTGGCTCCATGAGAGTCTGGCATGACACCATTGCAGTCTTTGGCAACGATGCAATGGTGTTAAGCGCAGTCGTCGTAACGCTCCGCGTACGTGTAGTATTATGTCGCGCAACCTTCTGCCAATTTTGCTGACACTAATTGGACGATGCATGGAGTGTACCACTGCTCGCTGAATATCCGCAAACGTGACTGTTGGGTCATTCCGCGCCTGTCGCACAACCCGTCGGTCCAATCTCTCCGCGGTTTGTTTATGTCGCCTAGACTCTTCCTGTCCCTGATGCGTGCCTTGTTCTATCTATTGCCACCGACAGTGTGCTATGGTGATATTCGAATGACCGGTATGGCGCGCAATACGGCGATAAGACCACCCCGCTTTCCGAAGCCCGACGATGAGGCCCCTCTCGAACGCCTCCAACTGCTCGAATTACTTCCGAACCTTTCTCAGAGGCATATTTCCCTTGCAAAGGATGCAACCAACACAACAGTACGAGTCAGAATGTCAAGCTCGCGCAACGGGGCGCCCTTTTGTAGCCGGTCAGTTACAGCGCTACGACCCCTCCTTGCTTACGTCAGATGCGCGGCCGAGCGTGATACCTGAGTCATTTGCCTGCCTCACGATGTCAAACGTACCCACCACGTTTCATTCCCGTCGGTTGCTTCCTTCTGGGTGCAACTAGTTTTCTGATGATGAGTATATTTTTCACATTACTTTTAATAAATCTTAAAGTAAAAGTAACGGTTATATGAATAGCAGTATGATGGGTAACTTACGTTTACCAAATAAAGTGTTCACACCCTCTGGCCCGGTTCCATGAAAAACAAGAAAGATGACGCCGAATATTCGGGTGTAATAAGCACGTCTTTTGAATCCGCCGTTGTGACGCAAATTAAATTTATCAAAGCTATTCAAAGTCAATGGAAACGGTATAGAAAACAAAAGTATCTGACGGAAGACAGAAGTTTTTCAATCGGGTTTTTAATTCCTCAGATATTGCTGTAAACGGAATCGTGAGCTTACTCCCTATGGTTACAGACTTGTGCGTTAAAAAAAACATGAATTTATATGAGAAACTTTTCACACCGGAAACGCTCTCCAACATAGAAAGAATATTTCAAATCGGACTCTGAGAAACATATATATCGACAAAAATAAGATGTGACTTTACGCCCCCTGGTGAGAAAACCATGCATTATTTTAGGAAGAAAGTCTTCCAAAAGGTTTTTCCATATGAGCGGTATCGGTCCAAGAATAAAAAATGTAGTCAAGTTTTCAGGAGCCCATATTTTGCTACAACAACATCAGAAGCAGAAATTAACACTTATGACCCCTGGTGGCCAAACCATTCTTTCCCAAACATTAAAAATTATGTGAAAAATATTTTCCATCAGGTCTTGTATGCGATACAGGAAGAATTTTTCAAATAAGAGTTTTGGAAGGAGAAATAACGCAGAAAACGCAATTTACATTTGTGCCCTCTAGCGAAAAGTCTACGATTTACTTGAAAATTTTAAATTTATAGGAAAAACATTTTGCATTGGAAACACCATCCAACAAAGAACGAATTGTTCAAATCGGTCTCCTAGAAGTAGAGATATTGACATAAATAATATATATATCTACGCCCCCTGGCGTATAAACCATGCATTATTTCAAGAAGAAAATATTCCTAAAACAAACGTTTGTCGACATGAGTAGTATCGGTCAACAAACGACTTTTTTTTTCAATCGAGAATTTGGAAGCTAATATTTTGCTGCAAATGCATCAGAAGCGGAAATAAAGGCTTACGCCACCTGGTGGCCAAACCATTTTTTACAAATATTAGAAATTATGTGCAAACGATTTCCCATCAGGAGCTGTATCCGGTGCATAAAGAAGTTTTCAAATCTGAGATTTAGAAGCAGAGATATATGGGGAAACCCAATTCACCTCTACGCCCCGTAGCGGAAAGTCTATGAATTACTTGAAAATTTTGAAATTATATGAAAAGCGTGTCACACTGAAAACACTATCCAACAAAGAAGAAATTTTTCAAATCGGACTCCTAGAAGTAGAGATATTAACAAAACTTTAATATGCATCTACGCCCCCTGGAGGAGAAACTACGGAATATTTATAGAAGAAAATATTCCAAAAATGTTTACCGATGTGAATGGCATCAGTCCAATAAAGAATTTTTCAATCGATATTTTAGAAGTTCAGATTTTATGGCAAATACATCAGAAGCAAAAAATAACACTTACGCCCGCTGGTGGCTAAAGTATTCTTTACCAAAAATTTGAAATTATATGCAAAATATTTTGCATCACGAGGTGCATCCGCTGAAGCAAAGAAATTTTTCAAATCGGAGTTTTAGAAGAATAGTTATTGGGTAAAATGTAATTTACTTTTACGCCCCCTAGCGGAAAATCTATGCGTAATTTGAAAAAGTAACAATATCTAAAATACTCTTCGACATAAATGGAATCGAAAGATAAAATATTTTTTTCAATCGGATGTTTAGAAGCAAATATGTGGAATAAAACGTATTTTTGAATTCGACATCATCTGTATTTACGCCCTCTAGTGGCGAATTGTACATCGTAAAAAAATGAAATGAAGGATCATCATTCGCATTTTTCAAGCTTCCCAATGCAAAAAGAATTTTTCAAATCGGACTAATAGTTGCAGAGATAGCGTGGGTACAGACGGACGGGCGGACGGACAAACCGGTAGCATGATCTTTTTTTACAAAAGACGTGCTAAAAAAAGAATGTGGCCCCTGGTAAAAAAATAATTAAGAACCAGTGCTCTAAATTTTGCGTTAAGCGCTCTAAGTTTTTCGTTATGGGACTGGAAGAACAAAATGTGTGGAATTATTGTAAAGCAAAACTGCGCACAGGAGCCAAACTATTGAGTGACGCATTTCCAACAGCCATTCTTCGTGAAGAACGAAATCCAAATTTGAATCGATATACATAATCTATGCAAACTACTGAAGGACTCATGAAGAGGTGCATTCTTGGCATAACCAGCAAGGGTAGGAAGAGGAGCTCATGGATCAGGAAAAGGACAATAATTAATGACATCATGATCAATGTAAAATCCCTGAAATGCCAATGAGCTGGACATATGCTAGAAGAACTGACCACCGTTGGACAACTGAAATACTTGGCTGGATACAAGGGACAGGGAAAGACCCAAAAGAAGACCATGTAAAAATGGGAGAATGAAATTCGGAAATATGTTAGGGTGACTTGAGGAGACTGTCGAAAAACAGAAATTTGGGGAGAACTTCATCCAGAAGTATATTGATGATGGTTGATATTGATGAGTGATGATGATGATGATGACACATAGTCACTATTTTGTGCAAGAGTTAATGTATTACATTACTGGAAGCATTTGCTGTGTTCAAATGCTCCAAGTAATTAAATATATTAGTAAAAATGTTTTTTCTCAATAAGTATTACAAGATATATGACACCGAATTTTGGGTTGTCCTGAGCACGTCTTTTTAATCCGTTCTGACGCGAATTAAATTTATCAGAGCTATTCAAACAAAGTCAATGGAGCCGGTTAGGAAAAAGATAAGATGGTTTCTAAAATCGATACAACACCCACAAATAGAAACATCTACTTAGTCCCACCAACGGCTAAAAAACCTGTTACGAAAATTAACAAATGGTGCACAAAAAGTTCCTTAAAGCACAAGGAAGGTATCAGAGACAAAGTGATTTTCAAATCGAAATGTTAAAAGAAGAAATATAGAAAACGAAACGATATATAAGTCTACGTAGGCTAGCGGAAGAATTTTGCATAATGGAAAAGTTGAAAATAGGCGAAAAATGTTTTTCATGGAAAAAGCTATGCTAAGGAAAAATAACTTTTGAAATACATATTCCAAAAGGAGAGATAGCGAAACAAAGTTTCGTCTTTTACGCTCCAACCGGAAAATCTTTGCATTATTTAAAGAAAATAATGCTCCACATCACTGCTCTAGTGAATGGCATACAGTAAAAAAGAAATTTCTCAATAGGGTTTTTAGAAGCTGCGATACAGCTGCAAACTGACGTACACAAACACCACCTACCGACAGAAATCTGAACTATGAAATTTCTCATATACTGGCCTAAAGAGTTCTACAAGGGAAATAGCATCCGGTGTTGAAATTTTTTTTTAAATCGGTCGTGCAGAAACAGAAATATTGAGAAAACAGATTAAGCATTTGCGCCCCTAGCGGCGAAATTGGGCATTATTTCGGGAAGAAAATAAGCACAACAGAGTTTGCATAGTTACTAGTATCTTACAGAAAAAAAAAAGATTTTCAATCGGCTTTTTAGTCCAGCAGAATGCTGTAAGCGGAAATTTTTTACTTACGCAACATGCTGGCAGACTTGTGAGTTAAGAAAATTTTGAAATTATATGAGAAGTACTTTTCAGCGGAAACGTTCTCCAACAAAGAAAGAAATTTTCAAATCGGACTCTTCGAAGCAGAGATATCGACAAAAATAAGCTACATGAAGCTACGCCCCGTGGCGGAAGAACCATGCATTATTTTAACAACAAAGTATTCTCGAAACGTTTTTCGATGTGAGCGGTATTGGTCCACGAAAGAATTTTTTTAATCGAGATTTTAGAAGCTCAGATTTTGCTGCAAATGCATAAGAAGCAGATATTAACTCTTACGCTCCCTGGTGGCCAAACCATTCTTTACCAAATATTAGAAATTATATGCAAAGCATTTTCTACACAAAGCTGTATCCGGTGCAGAAAGAATTTTTCATATCGGAGTGTTAGAAGCAGAGATGCTTTGGAGTTTTAGAAGCAGAATTCCCTGAGGATAACGCAATTTACCTTTGCGCCCCTAGCAGAGAGTCTATGAATTATTTTACTTGAAAGAGTGACTATACCTAAAATAGTCTTCGACATAAATGAGATCGGCTGATAAAAGATTTTTTCAATCGGATGTTGAGAAGAAAATATATGGAACACATGTATTTTGAATTCTACATCACATGCATTTACGCCCTCTAGTGGAGAAATTGGGCATCGTATAAAAGAACAAAATAAAGGATCATCATTCGTACATTTGAAGCTTCCGAATGCAAAACGAATTTTTGAAATTGGACTAATAGTTGCAGAGATATGGTGTCCACAGGCGGATGGACAAAGCGATAACTTAAGCACGATCCTTTTTACAAAAGACGTGCTAAAAAGGCATAGAAGACATGTTTTTTCATAAATTAAAAAAATATTTTTTAAAATTCAAATTTCAGCAGCATTGTCATATCAATATATTGTTACTTTATACATAGAAACATTTCTAGGTTTACGTACATGATTTATGATCATGCAGCATCTTGTCATAATTTTGGAGTAAAAGCAATGACACTACACAAAGAGAAGAGAACACAGCAAACATTGGGAAAATACATGTTTAAAGATTTACTTTGCAGAATCATATACCCCTGGAGTGGACGACACAACAGCTGAGATCTTGAAATATAGAGGTTATTGACCAGATATATGAAATTTGTGCTTATTTTAAGAGTTGGGAATTGTTCCTCAGAGACAATTCCCAACTCTTAAAACAAATGTATCTCTGGGCAAGGAAGGTGATCGGAGTGATATACTGTATAATATATTTCTGGGCAAGGAAGGTGATCGGAGTGACATACTGTATATTATATTTCTGGGCAAGGTAAAGGTTATCAAACGAATTTAAGGAATGTTATGGATTCAGGCTACTGAATTTGCCAGAGAAAATGTCTGAAAAGAAATTACTACCAGTTTCGAAAGAAATCTGATATCAAATGTGTGGTTTTACTACTAACCACATTTTTGCGTTACGTATGCTGATAGAAAGTTATTTGGTTATTCGTAAGAAACGTTTTTTTGAGTTTGTAGATTTAGAGATGGCTTGTAGTGGAATAATCTGCAAGTAGATAAAATAGATTCGATGGTGAAAATAGGAGGTGAATAAAAAATACTTAAGACGAAGTACAAAGTGGCATATTTGAGACGTGTAATGGGCGTGTGTAAAGATAACTGTAAACAGAGACATTGGATACATCAAGAGTAAAAAAGCATTTAACATCATCAATAACTTTAGTTTGATATACTATATTTCTTTAAAGAGCGAATCTCTGAATCTCAGTGAACAGCTTTGTGACAGTGCATTGCCTGGCTCTCTCTCTCTTTCGGACACTTTCTAAATATTACATATGGCAAAATTCAAAGGATAATGAAATTCTTAATTTTTGAAAAAGAAGGGGACAAGATTTCAAGCGAAATTGTTTGTAGAATATAACATTTTCATGATAAAATAATTTACTAGGTATGCAAATGACTAAGCTTTCATGTTTTCACCACTTGATCAAAAGTAGGCGACAATGTAAAGGTTTCAAGTGATTTTAACAAGAAAGCATCAAAGTATTTTAGCACGTCTTTTCTAAAAAGATCGTGCTTGTGTTACCGGTTTATCCGTCCGTCCGTCTGTGGACACCACATCTCTGCAACTATTAGTCCGATTTGAAAAATAATTTTTGCATTGGGAAGCCTGAAATGTGCAAATGATGATCCTCTCTTTTTTTTTTTTTTTTTACTATGCACAATTTTGCCGTCAGAGGGAGTAAATGCAGATGATATCGAATTAAAAATACATTTTATTCCTTATATTTGCTTCTAAATGTCCGATTGAAAAAATTCTTTTACGCTTCGATTCCATTTATGTCGAAGACAATTTTAGGTATTCTCACTTCTTTAAGTTACGCACTGATTGTACACTAGGTGGCGTAAAAGTACATTGCGTTTCCCCCGATATCTCTGCTTCTAAAACTCGTATTTGAAAAATTCTTTCTGCAGAGGAAACATCTCCCGATGGGAAATCTTCGGTATATAATTTTGAATTTTCGGTAAAAAATAGGTTGGTTACCAGGAAGCGTAGGTGTTAATTTCTGCTTCGGATGTATAGTAGCAAAATCTAAGGTTCTAAAATCTCGATTAAAAAAATTCTTTCGTGGTCCGATACCACTCTCGCCGATAAACCTTTTTGGAATATTTCGTTTTTAAAATAATGCACGATTTCTCCGCCAGGGGAAAATCGTGCATTATTTATCTTATTCTTGTCAAAAGCTCTGCTTCTAAGAGTCAGATTTGAAAAATCCCTTTTTTGTTGGATAGCGTTTCCGGTGCAAAATGTATTTCATATACGTAATTTCAAAATTTTCAAGTAGTTCATAGGCTTTCCGCTAGAGGGCGCAAAGTTAAATTGCGTTTTCCACGATATATCTTCTTTTAAAACTCCAATTTGATAAATTCTTTCTGCACCGGATGCAGCTCCTGATGCGAAATGCTTTGCATACAGTTTCTAATATTTGGAAAGGAATGGTTTGGTCACCAGGGGGCGTAAGGGTTGTTTTCTGCTTCTAATGTATTTGGAGCAAAATCTGAGCTCCTGAAAACTCGATTGCAAAATTCTTTCGTGGACCGATGCCGCTCACGTCGAAAAACGTTTTGAGAATACTGTCTTCTAAAAATAATATGCTTTTATCCGCCAAGGATCGTAGATGCATATCTTATTTTTGTCGATATCTCTGCTTCTAAGAGACCGACTTGAAAACATTTTTCTTTGTTAGAGAGAGTTTCTTCTGCGAAATGTTTCTGATATAATTTGAAAATTTTCTTAATGCGCAACTCTGCCACCAGAGGGCGTAAGTTCACCTTTCTCTTTACAGCAATATCTGCAGGACTAAAAACCCGAATGAAAAACTTCTTTCTTCAGTCAGATACTACTAACTGTGCAAACTCGGTGTGAGTATTTTCTTCCCAAAATAATGCAGAGTTTTACTGTTGGGGGCTCAAATGCTTAATCTGTTTTTCTCAATATCTCTGCTCCTACATGTGCGATTTAAAAAAATGCTTCCAACTCCTGATGCCATTTACCGTGTAGAACACTTTAGGCTAGTATATGGGGAATTTTGTAGTTCACAGTTGGTAAGTGTTGTTTGTGCACTTCACTTTGCAGCTGTATCGCAGCTTCTAAAAATTCTATTGAGACATTTCTTTAATGTATGCCGTTCGCTGCAATAGAAATGTGCAGAGTTATCATCTTCAAATAAAGCAAAGATTTCCCGCTAGTTATGAAAAGGACGAAACCATTTTTTTGGCCATCTCTGCTTCTGGGAGACGTATTTGAAAAGTTCTTTTCCCATAGCATAGCTTTTTCTATGAAGAATATTTTCACCTATTTTCATCTTCTCCGTTATGCAAAATTCTTCCGCTTCTTTCTATATTTCTTTTTTTAACTTTCCGATTTGAAAATATTTTTGTCTCTGATACCTTCCTTGTGCTATGACAAACATTTTGTGAGCCATTTGCTAATTTTCGTAACATGCTTTTTAGCCGCTGGTTGAATTATTATAGTACACGTTTCTATTTGTGGATGTTTTAGCGATTGTAAAAACCCGGTTGATTTTTTTCCTAACCGATTCCATTGACTTTGAATGACTTTGATAAATTTGATTCACGTCAGAAAGGATTAAAAAGACGTGCTCATAATAACCGAAAATTCGTTGTCAACTTTCTTGTTACGCTTTCTAACCGTAGGTTGAAGAAGCGTGTATGCTCCAGCTTTGTCCGTCTGCCCGTCCACGCGACAACTCGCGGAAAAATGATTCTATTTCGATGAAATTTTATTATGTGGTAGGGGACCACCTGGGGACAAATCCTATTGAAAACGGGCGAAATGGGGTTAAAGGTCAGGACAAAGGAGAGGGATGTATTCCAATGCCCTTATGCGTCATAACTTGCGTAAATATGGTTCGATATCAATGAAATTTTAGTATGTGGTAAGGGACCACCTAAGGACGAACCCTGTCGAGAATGGGCGAAATGAGGTCAAAGGTCAGGACATAGGATTGGAATCCATTCTATCGCCCTTATGCATAACTTATGTAAAAAATTTTCGATTGAGACAAAACTTTATCATGTTGTTTCGGAAGTATACTTTACCGGTTCTGTTGAATATCACTGAAATGGAGTTAAAGGCTAGGTCATAGGAGCGAGATTTATTCTACAACCATTATCCTCATAACTTGAGTAATAACTTGAGTGATGATTTCGAGTATGTTGGAAAGCGTATCATAAGCAATGCATTGCATGATTTTACTAACTTGTTTTGGTATGAGGTGTAACGACCACCATGAACAACGCTAAATTCGGGACAAGCAGTCGCCCTTCCCCAATTTAGGGTCGGTCACTGGTTTCAGGAAAGGCAGAGAGCCACGGGAGATAAACACACCAATGCCTGACCGGAATTCTTCGACGAATGGTCTTATCCGGACCTATGTCGGACGAATGGTCAGAAGCCGAGGCTTAGACCGCTGCGCTATTGGGGCGGCCATCCACTTCTCCCGCAATATCATATATTTCTCCGTATCCTTCCCAAAATAATTGTTGTCTGGGAGGGAGGCTTTACGTAAGGCTCAAAAACAAAACAAAAAAGCAAAAGAAAACAGGTTGGATTGTCTATGGCCAAATCATTTTTAATTTTTTCGTGTAAGAAGACTTCGGCATCAATGATAGCAGTGAGACTCTGTGGCGATTTTTACAGCCAAGTAAACTTTCAGTAAATAATGAGTATGTTATGAAAGGCAGGGACTGATTTACTGTCACGCTTTTATTTGCCATTCAGACTTATTTAAGCCCTTATAAATAGAACTTCAGTTTTGTTCTAAAAGACTTTGCAATGAAATTTTCTCTACAAAATATTCTCAAAAAGGGCGTCAACGAAAAAATGGTGAGGCCGCCTCAAGTGAAGAGTGGCAAGAAGAGCAGGTCTCTGGTCGCCGATGCCTTATTTGTTACTCAAAACAGCGCCCAACTCGAAAGTATTCGCCTTAATAGGGCTTCTTGTTCGAGTACGGTCAAGGCGTTGGCAGTAGGTTTGTTCTACGGTGAGCTGGCTGGTCTCTTGCTTGGAATACTAGTAGCTCCGAATTAGGGATGGTCTACCCCTAGTAGGCTTAAACGCTCTTGGTGCTTATTGAAACTAAAAACAAACAAGATGGTCATTGGAATGCATTAACCTTTAGTACATCTACGTTGCTACAGATCATAATATCAGGTCGTTCGGAAAACAATGGCCGATTTTCAGAGGTGCCACATTCAACCCGTCCACAATGCTTGCAGACCAAACCGGTAGCAGCGCCATTCGCGCGAGTTGAAGGGCGACGCAGCCGCTACATACACGCTATAATCGGTTGAGCTGCAGTCGTTGCCACTCGTGTGACCTTGGTCTGTACGTTATGTTAGGAAGGAGTGAATTGCGGGTTATTCTGCTTCATGAGCTCAAATTGGGTAATAATGCGGCACAAACCTACCATAATGTGGTCGAGGCGTGGGGTGAGGAGGCAACATCTGAACGTACTGTTCATTGGTGGTCCGAAAACTTTTGTTACGGTGACACGAGCCTACAAGATGAGGAGGGCCGAGGACGACATTAGGTCATTGATAACGACGCTCTGAAGGCAAATGTAGGGGGTAAAATTCGCGTCACAGTCAGAGAACTCGCCAAACAGTACAATGTGTCGCTGTCAACCATTTCCGAACATCTCCACCAAATTGAAAAAGTCAAGAAGCTGGATACGTGGGTTCCACACGAACTGACGAAGCATCAGAAACAATAACGATTTGAGATGTGCAATAACCTTCTGCTTCGCAACGAAAAAGAGCCCCCACTTGATCGTATTGTAACCTGTGGTGAAAAGTGGGTGTTATACAACAACCGTAAGCGATCTGGACAGTGGCTGTACTATGGTGAAATACTGAAACAACATCCTAAACTGTGGTTGACACCAAAGAAGGTTTTGTTGACAATGTGGTGGACTATTCATGGTGTCATACACTACAGGTCCTTGAATACTGGTAAGAGTATTACCTCAGTCACATACTGTGAAGAAATTGACCGAATGCACCAGACGTTGTGTTCCAAGCAGCCATCTTTAGTAAACAGGAAGGGTCCTATCCTCCTCCATCATAAAGCGAGACCGCACGTATCGCAATTGACGAAACAGATACTACGCAAGCTGAGGTTCGAAACAATACCAAATTCAGCCTACTCGCCTGATTTGGCACCTACCGATTTCCACCTGTGCATGCATGTTAGCAATTACCTCGAGAACGAGACTTTCATTTCGCTGAGTACGAAATGTCTCATTGTTGTCATTTAAGTGTTTACGACCATGGAAGGGTTGTTGGACGGTTAGAAACGGCACAACGAGCAACAGTAGTTGCTCGAGGCATAAGTGTAGCGAAAAGCGTTGTATCGCATTTGAATAAAGCTGTGGAAACCAGAGAAACAGAACTAAGGATGCATGGTGGTGACCGTAGAATGGCAACAACAGCACAAGATAACCGATATGTGCCCCTGATGGTCCAAAGAAATAGGACTGCTTCACCAGCACACCTCGCTGCAGGCCTCCGTGATGCAGCTGGAACACAGGGTTTGAATCAAACCATCAGTCGACGATGGAAGAGGATCAGGTTGTATGCCCGAAAGCCTATGAAATGTGTCAAGTCATCATCCCAGAATCGTGGAGCGCGGTTGAGGTCGTGTGAAGCACATAGAGAGTGTGACAGTCAGAGGTCACACTGATATTCGCAGATGAACGTCGTTTCAGTTTATCGAGTGACTCACGATATCAGCTGCTGTAGAGAGAGCATAGAGCAAGCTATCAACCTCATAACATCCGTAAACAGCTCAGTAATGGTTGCCATAGATTCCTAGGGTAGGCCGGCATAATGATGAATGGAAGAACGCCGCTGCATGTGTTCAACGGAGGAACTGTCACAGGAGACATACATTGCAAACAAGTCTTACAAGTCCATGTTCTTTTGTTCCGTGGCACAGTGGGTCCTAACTATATCTTAATGGATTATAATGCTAGACCTTACAGAAAGACCCAGGTATCTGAAGTACTGTAGAGCGAGGATATTTACCGATTGGACCGCCCTGCCTACGCGTCCAACATAAATCCGACAAAGCACGCATGGCATGCTTTTGGAAGGAGTATTGCTATGATATATAGAGTTGGAAACGGGTCAAAAATTTCGGACCAGGACCCAGACGTCCCATAACTGGACACGACCCGATCCAGACCCGTAAGTTACCCAGACAAATCTGCTTTGAGCTATAAATTCGAAACTCAATTTATGTATATATACATATAAACGTAATATACATATTCATCCAAATAACTGCTTGATATTTAACAACCGAAATCCTCTTTTAATAACAAAATTTGGTTACTTACTGAATTTTAGTGCCATTTTTAGTGCCACTTTTCTGCGTAATCCAGAAGTAATTTCTGACTATGACCGTGACCATGGAGTATATTACAAATGGGAATCATTATTTAAGATTACACAAATGTATTTTTTTAAATGTATTTAGATTGTTTACTCTTTCCACGCTTTGATGGAGGTGCGCATACTTTTATATGGTCCGTTAGATTTTTGGTTCCATAATCTCTCATTACACCGTCGACATATTTCTTTGTAATTATACACTTTCCCCATTTTGAACAACAAGCAAAACCAAACAACACAGAATTATTCACCGGTTCCTTAATGAGACGAAACAATTTCCAGAATTCACTCTTTCTCTTGTGGTTTTCAACAAGCACGTATTTGTTGGCCTAGACCCCTTTCTTAACCTTCTTAATATTAAATCCATCCATATTAACAAATAAGGAGTTAATTTCGACATGACTTGCCATGGGAACGAGATTTTGGCACATCACCCGAAAGCCTCTGAATGCTCAATGTAAAAGATGCGATGTAAAAAGTAACTCTTAGTCATACAGTGAACTTCGCACGGAGAGAGTGAATCAGCTGAGAAGCAGGCGAATGCCTTTGCCTGTACCTTGTCCTGGACAATCGCGCTGTAAAAGAACGCAAAGGAAGTATCTTTTTACGATATGGTGTCCGTGTGTCTGACGTCGGTTGGTAGAAATCTTCGTTGCTTTAAGAAAGACCCGGAAATATTTTTGCATGGCAAATCATTATTCACTCCGTGGACAACAGTATCGACTAGAGAATTCCACAACGCGCATGTTTCCTTGGAATATATTTTTTTTATTTTCAAAAATAAAACGGGAATAAAATCGGGTCGAAATCGGATCAGGAACACTTTGACCCGACCCGTTGGATCCGCAAGAAATTGTCGACCCGTTGAACCGCAGACCCGTAACCCGTTTCCATCTCTGATGCCATCACCGCCACCTCAGAATCCCCAGCAGCTGAAGATGGCATTGAAAGACGAGTGGAACAAAATCCCAACAGATCTTTTAAATACTCTCGTTCTAAGCATGCCCGACAGGTTAATATGTGTATTGCAGTCCGAAGAATTCATATCCCCTGCTGATGACACGTTGATAATCAATATTTTTTAAAGCTTTTCTTTTGGTCACCGAGTCAAACCATTCGAAAGCTCACATTGTAAATATCTCGCATTTGTTACCTTTGTTTTGTTTAATTTTAAATTCATGGCCTCTGTATAGTTTCTATCTCGATTTTTGCCACAAGAGTTGAATCTTCTGTTTTTGCTTTGCTCTAAAATGCGGTTGTTCCTTAGCAATTGCCAACCAGTGAATATTACCCAATTTCTGGCCCATGACTGTGTGTTTTCATTCATTTTCTAGCATTTCCTATGTAACGTTTTGACGACAGATGGAGTAAAATTATTTTATATTTTATTCGAAAACTACGAAAGATGTGCTGATTAAATACAAGAATCGGATGTAAATGCTGTTCTTGTCATTTCGAAGAAATGGTGTTTACTGTTTTAAAGGGATTTTCATAAGGAAATAGCTATGTACCTTCACCTGCTCCGCAGAATACTCCTAGAAGTATGATGATGAGATATTAAACACTACAACTTAATGCTTTATAATTTGCCATCTATGTCTGCTGAAAATGTACCATCGTTCATCTAGAATTTTAACTTATAAAGTTGGTTACTGATGATAGGAAAAACTAAGTCAAAATTAGGAGCTTTTGTTTTTTCTGAGTCCGTGTGCTGTTCCCTAAGCTTCATGCTTACAAAAGCGTGCTCAGTGTTTATACTGAGGCCACAACAAAATATGATCAGCTTTCATCGGTAGACAGAGCATAAATTCTCACAAAAAATTGCTATTTATTTTCAATTTTATTCCTCCTGCATTATTTTCCATCTTCACTACCGATTTTTTTTCACCCTAGAGACAGTTTAGTTTTTTTATTTAGTTAAGCCAACTTGAGACGCGTCTTTGAAACTTTGACAAGAGTTCAAACAGAAACAAAGTCAGCAACTGCGAGAAGTCATATCGAATTACGAAAGGGCATATCCACTCACATTGGCGCCAAACAAAGCGCTGTCATCGAACAATGTTCTCTTTCTTTCTCATAGTTATATGCGAATGAACATTTTTTCAACATCCCTCTTTCGGCTGCTGGTATTTTGCCAAACTTGGAAGGTTTTATAAAAACGAGACATTCAAGATCTTTTCTTTATGCTTCTAAACCTGTTGCAGGTCATGCCCTCAGGATAAGTTTTGAAGTCTTGATAAAAAAACCTTTGCGTGGTTCTTAAAACTGTGTATTATTCTAATAAACTTCATTCAACTTCCGAGCACGCACAAAAAAGGATGAACGTTCATGATGTTTCATATGAAAGGAATAATGAAAAGAACAAAGCCTTTATGTTGTTTCAATCTATTTTACAGCGAACACAGACAAATGGCAGGAGGTTGCTGTAATTTTAATTTTAAAATATACGACTCTAACTAACGATGGTACATTTTCAGTGGTTATGCATGGAAGGTATATAACGATACAAAAGAGGCGAGAGAGCTTTCCAGTTTCGGCGAATTCAAAATATATATCCTGAGTTTTTCCGACTATAAATGAATGTCTTTTGCAGCAGATTTTAAAAGTGGAAGTACAACATTTGACTTCTAATTGAGCTTTTTCCGAAATATGATGTTTTGGTCAATGACTTTTATTTTTTACTAAACAGCAAATTATTTGAAGAAAAGTTTTAGTTACTAAACACACGTAGATAAAACCGGTCCAATCACAATAATTTAGTAATAGAAAAAGGAAAGTTGACTAATCTTTCATAAAATTTGTATTTAGTTTGTGCACGGTTTCTCAGAATTTGCCATAACGTAGGTCCATTTCCATTCCTCTCTCTGAGAAAGGCTGCACATTCTGTACTTTCTATAATCGAGAAAAATAACTCCCTAACAAACTAGATATTGAAAGTGTTTTACAATACAGTTTTGCTACTATAGAGGTGATAATTTTGTAACTTGCAGCAAAGAAACTTTATCAGCGCTCACACTGGTAAAGTTTGAGGCAAATCATTAAGTAAACGGAAGTTCAAATGAGAACTTATGTCATACTATACATAGTTCAGTATGTTTAACTTTTGTAAGGGGAACATCATTTTTCTTTGATATAAATTTTAGAAATAGCAGTAAAATACAATCTTTTTAGGAGCGTTCAATACAATAGCAGGCCCATGCATAAACGTAGCCTGTAGTTTGTTAGATGAAAGGGAACACGGTCTTTCAAAGTTTGTAAAAGAATCTTGTATGCGGTAATGTGGCTTTGTAAGAAAAATCGCTCTGCTGCAAGTACTCGAGATCTATACTGACTAACATAAAACATGCTACCCCGTGAAGGAATTCCCAAAATGAGACGAACATTCTCGCACGTGTCCACAAGCATGTGAGAAAGAAGTGATTAAGTTTCTGAAAGACTGCATGAGTACGCTGAATGAGGAGACAGTATAATTGAGGTTGATTCAGTAGGTCGTGTAAGGGCCATGCTGGAATATACATTAGACAACAGGGCATGGCATCAGCCCTGTGACCCCGTCATCTAAAAGCTCTCAACAGACAATTGTAGACTCTGAGATAGAAACGAGACTCGCCGCTGAATACGACATTGTTACATTCGTCACATTACGCATGCCTAATACGGCAACACCACAACCTTGCGCGACGATGTGCTGAAGTCAGTGGCTGTCGTCTCAATGGCTAGCTGCAGCGCAAACCTGCCTCATCTAATCCGCGGTTCACTGTCCTTGTCGATGTGGGAATGTACATAGCTGCCTTTGCTCCTCGTCTAATATCGTCTGCTGTGGATTGTAGGACTTCTACGCTATGCCGTCGAATACGGCGGTTGAGGTGTTTGGATGTCCCCCGATTTGCACCAATTTTGCTCAGGAAGAGAATGTTACCTTCCTCCAGACACTGCCAACACATTCGTTTGAGAGTTGTATACCGATGCGTTTCCACCGCGATGGTACGCAGACACAAACTACCCGTACGTTGCGCTATGATGACACCGCTTGTAAGAGTGTCCATGTGATAAAGGGATTCTTGATGACATCGCTCGAGCACTCTCTCCTTACACGGGCTTTCGAAACCGAGATTACTCTCATGCAGTGGTTTCACACTTCCAGGTGTGGATGACCGAACTTAGCTACGCTCAATTTTTCTTTCTGTTTTTTGTTCTTTATTTTTCCCTCTCATCTCCCTTCCCAATCACGTGCTTTGTTTCATAGCTGCGCTCATTTACATAACCCAACTTTAGACACATACCACTAATTACCATGATGCTGAGACACACATTCCTGGAGTAGCAATTTTTATGTCCCGCATTGTAAATACATTATTTAAATGCTTCACTTGCAAAATTAAATCTGTTTTCAGAGTAGAAATATGTTATTCTCATGAACCGCCTAACCAGTGAGTATTAGTTAGGTGCTCCCGGAACTCACCACTCTTTATTTTGGTGACCTAAGGTCACTGTGAGGCGCAGTCAAGATGGCAATGCGGCTGATGCTTTGCTGATCGTATATGCTTTGTTAAGTGAAACCCTCAGCATGGGGCACCACTAAAAGAAAACAGAACGTCATCGAAACGTCTTCAAAACATCAAGCCGAGACTTTTGAGATTTGAAGACAGTAGCAAATCGAAAAATCTTCCGCAAAATAGATTTCGTACGGGAAATCGAAAACCCATTTTCTCGAAGAATATTTCAAAATATCTTTCCCAAAACGTATGAATCAATCGTTGATGAAAGTGTGCGCGAAGCTTCTGAAGGCAAAAAAGTGTACAAGGAGGTTTGGCTGGAGTAAGAATCAGAAATAAAACATCGATCCATAGTTATAATTTACTTGGCGACATATTCCGGGTATATATATATAAAGTTTTTAACGTTACAAGGGCAAGCATAGTTTCTTTTTATATAGAACAGTAAAACTTCACCTTGGTTGTGCTCCCCAGCTTTAGGTTTTAACATATTAAAAAAAAACAAAAAAAAAACAGGTACATAAAGTGTATTATTACTTTGTCCGTCCCTCCGACTGATAATTAATTTATGTTTATCTCTGTCAGTACTAGCGATGAGTATGGTGATTCATGCTCTTCGGAATTATCGTGATGCAAATTTTTCTGAACAGTGGCAAAAATTTGTTTTTTAATTTGACACGATACCTTCCCAAGTCTTGAATGGAAGGCTTACTTTTCAGTCATTTGATAACTATAAGAAAACTCTCCATATGTTTCTGGTTTCTCTGGATTCAAATTTTCAACAGTAGGAGGAAAATCCGTGTAATTCTCTGACAACGAAACGCAAGTTTTCTTATCATACCTTCTAAACGTGTGATCTGAAAAATTCCTTTTGTCGGCGATGCAATAAAATCTGTCTCATTGCATCGCCGAGTTTCATCAGATTTGAAGAAACTGGATATATCAAGAGCAGATTACCAATCACGATATTTTTAAAGAAAATGCATCAAGCGATGTATTTTTTCGTAGATATACAGCTACGTAGTGTAGCAAGCATTTCTGTATTATCTGAGAGAAAGAATTCTGGAGATAATTGTTGTTACCCGAAGCAAATCAAGTATTTACTGTATAAAAACAAATAGCAAATTTTAAATTGGAACTGATTTTTAAATTTGGAAGACCAGATGCCTATTAAAAATATGCATGTGGAATAACGTTAGCCTTTGAAAAACATATATTTTGCTTAGAGGCAGAAAGGGGTTTTCCTCTTTTCGCTTTTAGGTAGGAAGTGCCACTCATTTCATAATATACAAAAGGCTGTTTTGTTGTTGTTGAAGTTTTTGAGCGAATTTGTTTAGAGAAATCATTAAGAGGAGTTCCGAGACAATTCTATAAATGTCCTTAAGGTACGATCGAACTCGATGATCACAAATTCTTTGTTTTTCAGCATTCCAGCTATGGAGTTCACTAGACTTTATTTCCGTCACTACAAGTCACTATAACTGATCGACGAGAGCGAATATATTACTTTACATCCGCGCAACTGTTCTAAATGTCCTCTATGAAATGCAATACATGCTTCACAGTGTCTTCTTATCGATTGTCGAAAGCGTTCGAAAAGTTCTGGTGTGTTCTGAATTCGTTTTCCACTACTCACGATCCGTTAGCAGATATCTTATGTATTAGAAACCAAGGCAGCCTAAATTTTATAATTAAATTATTCACATAAAAGAAATCTATGGGATTCAAATATGGGGAACGTGCATGCAGTGTAGTTGGTACAATTTTATCATCTCCAACAGACATGATACTCGTGAAAAGATGTTCTCGAAAAGTTAGGTTAAACTGTTCTAGAGCTCCATCATGTATGAACCATATGCTGCCTCATGTTAGTAATGGAGGTTGAGCAGAATATTAGGTAATTTCGCATCTAGGAAATGAACGTATGTTTGGCCATCACGCGTTGGTGGCGGGAAAAATCTACCGGTCAGGTAGCTTTTGACAAAATCAGTTCAAACGGTCACGCTAAAACTCTGCTGATTCCGAGATCGGAAAACTATATGAAGATTTTCCCGTGAACAGTGGGGAATGCTATCAAAATTAACAATTTTGTAAACTGTGATTCATCTGTGAAAAGCATACTATCGAGCAAACCAATGGCGATACAATTTCTGCAAGGAGACCATGCAAAAACACTACTCACGTGTGAAAGTCGAAAGACTAGAGGCCCTGTATTCTCTGAACATGATATATACTGCTGGCCACTCAAAATGCAACACCAAGAAGGAAGTATCCGATTGGCCTGAAATTCGCAGCATGCGTCGCCCGCTAAAGGACATGCAAACGATTAGCATAGCAGGGCATATGCAAATCATGTGCGCCCAGCACGCCACCGAGATGCACTATAAGAAGGGTGCACAGAAGGCGGGGTGTAAGTAGTGGAGGTGTGCTGTGCTGCCAGACGTGTGCGTGGGAAGCTTCCTGATGCCTCGTCGCAGAATATGGCAGTCATTCCAGCACGTTTCGGAGTTCGAAAGAGGAAAAATAGTGGCTTATCGCGACAGCGGTTTATCTTACCGAGACATCGGCCCCCGTGTGGGACGACATCCAGCCACAGTAAGGCGAGTATGGATTCGGTGGGTGCAGGAGGGACGGACGGACCGAAGTGAGTGATTGCCGCAGCCGCAACACACCACCGTACGAGAGGACCGGCATGTTGTGCAGTGGGCATTGACGGCTCGATTCGCCACATCACGGACGTTTGAGCAGGAATTAGGGTGTGTTGCGCAACAACCTGTGTTAGCACGCACCGTTCGACGTCATCTGCAGGAGCGGGGACTTGTCGCACGACGCCCATTGCTCCGATTAGCATTGACGTTACACCACCGACTAATGCGGCGGCAGTGGGCCGTTGAACGTTGCACCTGGACTACGGAATGGCACGACAATGTCTTCTCCGACGAATCCCGCTTCTGCCTGCAACACCATGATGGTCGGATCTGCGTGTGGTGGCACTGCGGCGAGAGACTGTATGACGCCGGCTTTATGCATCGCCATACCGGTCCGTCGCCTTGCGTTATGGTTTGGGGCGCAATTGGATATGACACTCGCACCCCTCTGGTACGCATCGCCGGTACAATCGACAGCCACAGCTACATCTCCGACGTTTTGGAGCCTGTAGTCCTCCCTTACCTGCAGGACCTGCAAGCGGCCACGTTTCAACAGGACAATGCGCGCCCGCACGTGGCACGCATCGTGCAAGAATTCTTCACTGCTCACCAGGTGTCACTGCTACCGTAGCCCACCTGTTTTCCCGATATGTCGCCCATCGAACACGTCTGGTCGCTGATCGGCAACCGAGTGGCCCGGCAAGCACCAACCGCGGCTACGCCTGATGAACTGTGGCAACCTGTGGAAGCAGCCTGGACCGACATACCCCAAGCCCACATCCAAGGCCTCTTTCGTTCGTTGTCGCGGCGTGTAGCGGCCGTTATTGCCAACCATGGGGGCCACACGAACTAGTGATGTCTGCGTATTCCGCAAGTCGCACGGGCCTGTAAGCTCAATCGTTTCACCTTTGTATCTGTTGTTATATCTCCAGTAAATCTGGCTTTACTATCTCGTGTCCTTCTTGGTGTTGCATTTTGCGTGGCCAGCCGTGTAGATAGAGCTGTTCTTGACAAAACATTATCCATGAAGTTAACTGCAAAACATTTAACTTTACGTCTGCTGCATTCGTGGTCGTACTAGTAACGGGATCCTCCGCGATCATGTCCAGTACCTCTGCGTTTAAAGCTGTTGTTCAGACAAGTTTGGATCTCCTAAAATTTGTTGTAACAAACAAAGTGTGTCTTGTCAGCCGAAGACGTCTATGGATGACTGCAAAAGTGTTGCTGGCTGGAAATTGTCTTGGCGGAAAAGCTATTCTGCAGAAGTGCTGAGCTTTACTACTGTTTCTGTTCCATCCTTCATAAATGGAATGGATGTATGGCACATCAGAGTTAAAAAACTGATTATTCTTTGTCAAAAGTCAAAAATAACTTCTTGATTGAAAATAACAAGGCTACGAATTCACTTGCACATAACTTTCGAACGACTAATTAACGGAACAACTGCCGCCTCATTTTATCCAGCATTATCTCACCCAGGAGGGGTAGAATTTTGTTCAAAATTTTACATACAATGCTGACAGTTATGAAAATGCTGCAAATTCATTAACAGAGTACTTTTTGACATGCTTCTTTACTTGAATTCTCAAAATGTGCTGCAACTCGGAAGGAAGAGTTTTCTGTCCAGTATCCAGAGGAACTTTTTCATCACTATGCTCAGAACACACCTGAAAGTTTGACTAGACCTTCTGAAAATATACTATATTAGAAAAATGCGACGACCACATTGCGTTTGAGACAATGGGGATACTGATTAACGATCAGATCTTCAAAATAAAGAGTGACTTCATAATGGAGTGTATAAGCGTGGTATTGGAAATTATGGCACTGAAAATAACAATGAGAGCAGTGAAACAAATAATGACCACGCCGCTGTGTTCTTCCAATAAGAGTCTCAAAGCTAACAGGAATGGTACAAAACACAAAAATGTAACCTTGTTGGGGAGAATAATGCTGCTTATTCTTGAGAAAATACCGATGGCATTGAGTGATACTTCTATACAACTGTGTACAGAAGCGTTGTTCTTGCGTGAGTGACAACAACTAGCAATTGTACAGCTGCAACTCTGTATGCATAAAAAGTTAACGTGCATTTTGCTGCACCAGTCACTCTTTTGGTGTTCAAAGCTATGTTTATTCATAAGGAATAGAGCACCTGGGTAAAGATTAAGAGAGCGCAGAGCAATGCACTTTGTACATATACGTAAGAATCACCGATCTTTAATCGTAGATTAAATTCTCTTGAATTGTAGCACAATGGCAGCAGTCAGCTTCAGAACCGTTTTCAGTGTGCTGTATCGTTTTTTAAGTATCCGAATGTCGGTTGTGCTTAGAGTTCGTGTCAAAGCAGGTTTATTTACCTCATACAGCCGCTGCCCGATAGTGAATTTGCATTAGAAATAATTCTAATGCAACTGTTAATTTGTCGTACCTTACCCACATATCCGATCATATTACTTATCATCTAGAATCCATAGGTGTTAAAAAGGTTTAAGATTTCTATAGGGAATGTGCCTAAACTTTATTAAATAATGTTTTATATTCATTGCTGTCCTTTGAAAGAAACATCAAATTCATTTTGCAATTTTCTGATCGGGATTTCCACTGAGGAAGTTTTCTGGATGACGAGAAGTGGGAAATTTTCAAACGATAAGTTTCAGAATTAGAAAGTGAATAATCTTTGCGAATAATTGATAACATAATATAATCGATTATTCACTTTCGATTAGTAAGGCTAATCGAGTAGTATCTAAGAACAGTACATTTTGTAATCTAATCAAATATATAAATAACGCGACTTACGCTTTTTGTATAACATATCAATTATGCGCGAACATATATATACTCGTATTTCATTAGAATAAAATGTATATCAATATTTAAAGGCCATATGCTTTGCAAATTACACCAGTTTGTAGTAATTGCGTTTAATATACTCTAGACCGTAAAACACCGTATTTTGCAAACCTCATAACAATTATTATAACTTAGTAGAGATATGCATTTAATTTATTATTTAGAAGAGTTAACCATTGAAACTTTAAAGTCTACCTAGCCGTAGACCTCTTCCGTCTAAATACTCGCAATACTACATTACGTTCTTGTACCGTTTTCATTGAAATAATTAAGAGCTGTTTTTTTTTATTTAAAAATACTCAAATGAGACGCAAATAGATTTTTTTGGAGCCTAGAATTTTGAAGACGTCCCTTCAGTCTGACAGACAGACAAACATTCCACATGTTCAACTATTTACAATTTTCTGCTTTTCATTCAAAAGTTGTGTTACTTGGTTTTCACCGCGACTGACAATAGGATGAAGTATCAAACGTAAAATCTCAGTGGTAACTGAATTTTCAAAAGGCTCCACCTTCACGAGAAATCCTCTTCGTTCTTAAAATCCTTTTATGTTGTGTAAAACTGATGCAAAATGTATTTGGAGCTTTTTTTTCTGGCGTAAACAGTAACAAAGCGTCATTTTTATGCCTTTAGAGTCTTTCCCGAGAAAATATTGAATTTATTAGGCCATGTTATTCTAGTACGTTACCAACTTAAGTAACTTCAATTCCCGTATTATGCGTGGCCACATTTTATTCTTTAAATCTTGCAGTATCAAGAGAATGTACTTTATATACACAAAAGCACAGAAAGTGCATTTGGCACTGACATGCTTCAGTCGTTTATTAAGCATACCGTTCAAGGCGACCTCAAATTTCTAGAACAGAAAGGTTTATTGAAAAGAGTTTACGAAGATAGGTTAATGCTTCGTGCAGGAGAGAATGTTGTACGTGTCGTCCAATAAAATCCCCCACAACCGCCGGATGACGGACTTCATATCTTTCACGTTTTCAGCAATTACCCTAGTGCCAAGTCACACCACATTCACTTTACGACTCAGATCATGCTACTCTTGTAACGTTGTCCTGTAAAACACTTACAGAGACGGAGGCATTAGTTCAACAATGACAGCCTAATGAAAGCTGTGGAGGCGAATTTAAGCTGGTACGTCACATGGATGAAACGTTCGGCTAGATGCGTTACCTAAGAGGCGAATACTTCCAAATGGCCCCAGAAATTTTATGATTTAATTGACACTTACCCTCCAAAACTTTCAACTTCATTACATTACGATAAGCTTGCGTAATAAATCGACGTTTGGTTACCTTTTCAGCACTACGCAGAAAACCTTTTTCTTCATTTTATAGATTTCTGGGACAGAATAATAAATATATAACATGCTATAATTCAGTAAAAATATACTTAGAATGCAAATTTTATTCATGTGGCTTTTTAAATTGCTTAAAACAGAAAATTTTAAATGATATTTTTTATGTCCCAATTTTTTCAATCAGATTTCAAAACTTCTTTTCCATTTCATCTACCCAAATTTTACTTGCTTTGTGGTTGTACAAAGAGATTTTTAAAAGAAATATTCTGTATTTTTGCAGTTATATTGGGTTGAGATGGCGGTTCTGTTACTGGAAGCACACTTCTGAATTTTTCAAAACAAGTTAGAAGCCGTGGGGAATGGGCTTCTTTTGGCAAGTTATGTTTGACGCCTCTGAAAATTCAAATGCTTATTTTTGCATTAATTAAACTTCATTCCAAAGTTTTAAGACACCCTGACCCATCTACAGATGCTTCCAATTATCATACAGTAAATCATTAATTGTATATTATTCTACACAACGCGTTCCTAAATTTCATCATTTTAAGTACTGTAAAAAAAGAGTTAATCCCACATTTTACTCATAGTTTTTGAGACCTGAAAAAAAAATTTCATTTTGAAGAACATTTTCCGTGTGTTATTTATAACTCTTCACCATACACTGTTCTGCCGTAAGTCTTTTTTGAAAAATGCTTTTTATTCTATAACTTCTAATATGGTAATACGGAAGCATTTTGCATTGGTATGTTCTTTCCCTTCATCACATAGTTCTGCCGTCAGCAAACGTAAATGTATAATTATATGTATTTGCAAGCATATCTCCCCTTCCAAGAACCCGAAAGTGAAAATTTTCTGTGCGCGGGATATCAGTCACATTTGCGGATCTTTTGTATTTCTCGATATGGAGATTTCCTTCTACCATTAAGGGGCGTAAATGTTTATTTGTATTTATGACCACCCTGAAAGCTGGATTGAAAACAAAATAAAGGAAAAAGAGATTGCTTCCAATATCATTTCTTGTGGTGAACATTTTGCGTTTCTGCTTCGGGTAGTTCGAAGTTTATTCGCTAGAAGTTCCAAATGTTTGTTTTGATATTAAGGAATATTTCCGCTCTTAAGAGATCCACTGTAAATTTCTTTTTGATTTGGAATTTTTTTCTGTATTAGTAACAATGTGCTTAAATTATGTAGTTTCAATGACGCACAATTTTTTTCCGCTAGTGGGTGTGGCTAGCCAACCGATTATGAGCTTTTCAAGTATTTCCTGGTGTCGCTGCTCTTTGTTTACATGACACCTGCTTACACCCTCTATAACGGGGAAAAGCAACTAGCACCGCCGCTGTAGAAAAAACAAGGAAACATTACAACGAAAAGGAAGGGAATACTGTTTTAAAGGGAAAATACATTTAGCACTTACTTTCATATTTCTTGAATCATTTCTTCAACTTTTTTTTTTTTCGTTTTGGGGGTTTAACGACCTCCGTGAATAGTCCGATGAGCTATAAACAATCGCCCGTCTCTGATTTAGGATCACTGGTTCCAGGGAAGGGAGAGAGACGGTGTCGTAAAACAAACACAACATCCATGCCTCACCGGGATTCGAATCCAGACACATCTTGGGCGAATGCTCAGAAGCCAGTGCTTAGACCACTACGTCACCGGGACCTTAAATGAACTGCGTGCATTTATTGAGGATAATTAAAAACAATCGAGGAAAACATTACACAGTATGTTAGCATATATACACCCCAATAAAAAAAAGCAGCATTCCTAATTCTAAGTATTTTTTATTTAACATTTCATTTCTATGAAACAAATATCATTTTTCTCAACGAAATGGTTACTTCTTAGCATAGAAATTATTCCAATTCGAAAAATCATTCTTACGAAATGTAGTAGCGGCTTAGTTCTTTGCCCTGTGATATTGGGTGCCCTTAAGTACCATGCAAACAAAGCGGTGCTATACACGGAACTGGAAGAGCTGTTAATCGGACGGCTACCAATGGGTGTAAATACAGTAGTGGCCAAAATTGTGGAAACCTTTTGGAAATACTGTATGTTTGAGGTTTGATGGCTCATAACACCACTTGTTTTTGGAGTAATACCATAAAAGTATATATCAATGGAAAGATAATTTTATCAAGAATGTAATGCAATAACTTTTATGAAGGATTTTGTATTAGAACATCAGTTATAAAGAAGAAAAGTGAAACACATAGAAAAATGAGATATACAAAAATTCTCACCATGTCAGTTAATACTTAGTTGGGTCATCTTTAGCGTTAATTACGGCCTTACAACGCCTTCATTATATGGAGTGAACCAAGTTTTTTTAGTTCTGCAGCTGTTATGATGTGAAACCAAGATTGAATTATTGCTTCTATTAATTGGGTTTTATTGCTGGGTTGCTTCTGATTAACAAGTTTCTTTGGTCGGCTCCATAGATTTTCGATGGGGTTAAGGTCTGAGCTATTCCCAAGCCATTCCAGCAGTGGAATATGATTATCTTGAAACCACTTTTTGCACACAGCAGCAATATGACATGGAGCTGAATCCTGTTGAAATATAAATGCTTTATTATCTTGGAAAAGATCACGTGCGGAAGGCTTGAGTTTGGGCTCAGGTATTTCATTAATGTATTTTTGGCCATTTATAATCCCATTAATCACGCAAATTCTACCCATACCTTTTGATGTCATAGAAACTCAGATCATAACACTAACTGTGTGTTTCACGGTACATGTAATGCAATCAGGATGCAAATCTTCTCCGATTCTTCTCCTTACATATTTTATGCCATCACTACCAAATAGGGAGATTTTGGTATCATCACTCCAAATAACACTGTCCCATTGTTTCGCTGCCCAGTTAACATGGGGTTCAGCCCAGTTTATGCTTTTCAACCTTTGTTTGAGAGATAAAAATGGCTTTTTTTGTGGAATTCTAGCTTTTAGACCAAATTCCTGCAGTCTGCGCCGAACAGTCCTTGCACTCAACTTCACATTGCATTGCGCCATTTCATCTTGTATACACCCAGATAATTTTCTTCTGTCACCTAGGTACAGTCTCTTAATTCTTCTATCGTCACTTGCTGGTGTGCACCTTTTCCTTCCTTTACCAGTCTGGTTTTGTAGTGACTGAATCTCCTTATACCTGTTCAAAAATGTAGAAATGCCACCTTTGGTTAAGTTTCCACTAATTTTTTTTCCAATTTCTTCATAACTGAAGCCTTGTTCACTTAATAATACTATTTTACATCGCTTTTTGGGTGACCAGTTTACTCTTTCCGCCATTTCTTTAATTGCATTACGTTTTACAAGCTCACTAAATGAAAGAACACAAATAAACCCAACCAACTTGATAGCAATCACATAACACACAGACAAATGTCCTCCTCTCAGCTCCAATATATGACATCAATAGCTGAATCGTGCTTTGACCTGACTGGCTCATTGTAAAAACAAGATGACACCTGATTGTCTCTCTAAGCACTCATGCTCATTGGCTATATTCAAATGAAGGAAAGCTACTTCATATCAACCTAAGCAACTTGTGCTTCCTTTTTCTGGTTATTTGGCTATAACGTTTTATAGAATACAGATAATTGAAAAATCTTTCTTGAATTACATTTTTGTTGAAATTATCTTTCCGTTTATATATAATTTTATGGTATTACTCCAAAAAAAGTGGGGTTATGAGCCATCTAACCTCAAAAATACGCTTTTTCCAAACGGTTTCCAAAATTTTGGCCACTAATGTATATATATATATATATATATAGCATTTCCCTTGCTATGTAGAGTTTTAAAGTCCGTCTGGAAAACTTCATCTAGAGTCCGACAACTTCCACTATGAGCAGTAGTTTTTGCATATTATTTCATTTTCATCATGAATAAAATCTCCACTAGAGGAAGTAAGGGCATATTTTTGTTGGCGACAATAAGCTTGTATTCGTTTGTAAAAGTATGGATGAAGAAACGCTTTTATCATCGGATAGTTTTGCCAAGAGTTGCGGCCATTGTCTCCTTTTTCATGACGTACAATTTTCTATTTAGGTAGTGCAAATAAATGTTCCGCTCTGTTTCACATTATGATTCTTGTTTTCAAAGTTTGCTTAAAAATCATATTACATCGAATGGCTTTCACTTGAACTTAAATTTTTGATGAAATTTCTGTTGGCGACGATATTTCATCTGTAAAAGTATGGATGAAGAAACGCTTTTATCGTCGGAGAGTTATGGCAAAAGTGAACATTTTGTGGCCATTGTGTGCTTTTCATGACATACAAGTTTTCATCTAGGTAGCGTAAATGTTCTCCACTGTTTCACATTATGATTCTTGTTTTCAAAGTTTGCTTAAAAATCATATTACATCGAATGGCTTTCACTTGAACTTAAATTTTTGATGAAATTTCTGTTGGCGACGATATTTCATCTGTAAAAGTATGGATGAAGAAACGCTTTTATCGTCGGAGAGTTATGGCAAAAGTGAACATTTTGTGGCCATTGTGTGCTTTTCATGACATACAAGTTTTCATCTAGGTAGCGTAAATGTTCTCCACTGTTTCACATTATGATTCTTGTTTTCCAAGTCTGCTTAAAACTCTTTTTACATCAAATGGCTTTCACTTGAACTTAAATTTTTGATGTCTTTTGTGCTTCGCATGTAAACTTTTATTCTGCCATGGTTTGAGCATTTTTACCATTGCTTTCCAACGGTTTTACAGGGTCATGATTTTCAAGTTCTTACGATGTAAAACTTTCCCGCTATAAAATTCAGATTTTGGATAAAAATAAACTATTTGCATAATTTTAAGTTAGAAAAAAGGCTTGGTATACCTTTATAAACAAGATTTGAGCCTTTTGCCAAAAGGCGTACACAGGAGTTCATGACACAAGTGTTATCTTTTTTTTTTTTTTTTTTTCATTTTTAAGGAGATTTGATGAACTTCGGTGAACACACTAATTTTTAATTTTTCCATGCTTAGTAAAGAAGAAGCTAGAGCACTGATAAATCTTGGTTTTCTTTATTAAAATGTGGGGAAACTCAGAACCAGTTTGTTTACCCTGTTTACAAAGAAGTTAAATGTTGCTTTACTGAGAATCAAGTTTTCCAAGTAAGGAATGCAAAATATTGATGTAATAAGAAATCATTTGGCAAAGCGATTGTTTCTACAATCACTAAGCAGGGCACAAAATGAGTTTTGGTTCAGAGTGAATTCCACACAGCAATGGAAAACTGCTGACGCTGGGATAGTACTGAAAGACTCATAAACAACCGTAAAAAATTACTTCAGGAAAGAGTTGATGAGAGTCACATATCGATGGTCCGTTTCTTTTCTGTTCTTTCCCTCTTTCCCAATTTTTTTCAGAGTACGAGGTAATTTTGCAGTCAATTCGATGCTCTTATCAAAGAAAATTAATATATCATAATTTCTAGCGCCTGTGACTCATGTAATGTAAAGACTTTTTGAAATAAAATGGTCGTCTAGTAGAGGAAGAAGGGTCAGTTTTTAGGCAAGTTTAGCAAATGAGAAAATCTAACCGTGAGAGAAAACATTTTGAGCCATAATATAGGCAAAAATGCAGTGATGCTTCTCTTAAAATGAACAAAAAGCATGCGGAGCAAACGGTAGAAACACTGTAATCGTTCTTCCTATAACAATATATCATTGATGCTCACAGGAATCGCTATTCCCACAAGCAAGAAACAACAACAACAAAAAAAGGCCAACGCCATCCATAGCTGGATATGAATCAAAATTCAGCATCGTTTCTTATCAAACGTTTTTGCCAGAATGACACAATACGATTTCCATTGATCCCCTTTGTACTGCCGAAAAATCCAAACAGCAGGGATGCGCAGAATTTTCGAGTGCAAGTGGCACGTCTTTTGACTCAAACGGATGAATGTTAATGAAAACTGGAACAAGTTTCCAAAATTTATTAACATGTGAAAATCCCATACCTGAGGGTTTATAATAATTAACGAAGCGTTCGTCATGGAGAATGCAATTACAAACAGAAATATCACTCCAGCCGAAAAGACTGAATAAAGTGTAACATAAATTTTACGCAAGACTTGATTCACAAATAAATCTATAGGAAGCAAAAAAAACATTTTTTTAAGGAACGAACATACGGTCGCAAGTAGGAAAATATATTCCTTCACACTCATTAGTAAAAATTACGCATCATGAGAAGCGGAACGTTTAAGAAAACGACCGCTGCGATGGCTGGCATCCAATACGAAAAGAATTCCTGAAATCGACATTTCAGAAACGAAGCTATAACTGTAAATGCTAAATATGCAGTTTCGCGTCTTACTGGAATAACTGTGATTTTCGGAAAAGTAAAAAAGGTACCACAATTTTCTATCATATTCGATCGTTTACCGACACAAAAAAGAATTTTTAAACGCGGATTTTTGATAAAAGAGATAATACAGGAAATAGAAAGCACATTTACGCCCTCTAGAAGAAAAGATGTACATTATTCAAAGCAGATAATATGCGCAAAATGTTCTACAAAGTGTAAAATATTTGCTTCAAAATTGATATTTTTCAGTCGTTTTTAATTTAAATTAAAGTTACTTTGCAAAAAGTTAGAATATACACCCCAAAGGGTAAAGTATCCGATGAAAAAATAACGTTTTAGACAAACTTGTAGCATCAAGAAAAAGCATAACGTATATTTATTCACCTAGCAGAAAAAATTCCGAATATTCAAAGAACATAATGTGCGGAATTCTTCAGAGTAAATAGTACATGCAAAAATAATTCCGTCAGATTTCGAGAGACTGAGATACGATCACAAATGAAAACATGCACTCGCTGCCACTAGCGGTAGAACTGCATGTTATGAAAAATCATAAAGTTTCCGTAAAATGTTGCACAAAGTGAAATATATCTGATGCAATAAATAAGTAAATCCGGTTCCCAAGAGCAGGTGCTTAGTGGAATAGGTGATTCGTATTTGCGAGTCATTTACAGAATTTTATAGGCATTACTTCCAGTAGGAAATCTGCGTAAAATGTTCTTCATAGCAAACATTATCAAAGGAAGAAGGAATTGTTTCAAATGTGATTTTAGAATTCGAGATATCCTAGCAAATTAAATATACATTTAAGCTCCCTTACGACGCATTATGAAAAATTTGAAAATTTGTGCAAAATTTTCTCCGCAATGGAATTTATCCGACACAACAGTATCTGCGGGCAGCCAAAGTGGCATGATGCCGCCATGGAATGGTATCGCTCTCCACGATTTTAAAATCGAGGAGAGCGACGTCATTACACCTATGTTCTTCCGCAGTGGTAAAGTTGTTTCATTTTTGTTACTTAAAGCCAAGAATTGCCATAATACTATTCTTCTAATTTTTTTCTCGTTTGTTGATACTCCACTCTTTCTTATAACCAAAATTAGCTTGCTTTGTATTATTGCTAAATTGGTATTGATATTACTGAACAGTCTGAAAAGAGGAGTCTCTCGTTTCTGGGCATTTGCGTCATTGCAACCAGGATATATTTTAACCACAAGAGCTCAATCACTGGAAAGGAACGTTGAAAAAATTCCTAAAAGCTTTCAGAAGCGGTTGAATGGCATATTGCCAGAACTGTTTAAAAGGTTTAGAAACGTCACAAAGAAGCAAGAGCTTCGCGATCTGAAACCAACAAGCATTGAATTCTGTAAAATGGAAGCAGTAATTAACCTCTTTCTTTTTTTCTTTGTTTAGGGGTTTAAGAATTACCATGAGCACATCTAAGGACTATAAGAAGCTTCTCATCTCTAATAGGACTACTGTTTGTGTGGGTAGCAAGGGGGAGAAAACAATACAAATGCACCACCCATTCCTCATTCGGGACTCGAGCCCTGACCCATTTGGGACGACAGATCGGACCTAGCCCGTTTTAGTAAATTTTAAACTTCCATGCTCCGAATTCATAAGGTTTACATAACAAGTGAAGTTTATAATGCTGTCATTTTACTCAGACACAAAACATTAATTATAAGGTCCAACTAGATCACAGCCGTTTTAACAAATTTCAGTTCGCCCTGTTCATAATCGTAAGGTATGCGTAACAAGACGAGTTAATAACGTTGTACTTTCACTCAGGCACAAAACGTTCATTTTAAGGCACTAGGCCTAAGCCTTTTTAGAAAATTTTTAATTCGCTGTGCTCATATTCATCAAGACCACCCCAGTAAAGCTGTGGTCTAAGTAGCCAGCACATAGACCACAGATGCGTCGTGGTTCGAATCCCGGTGAGACATGCATATTGCAGCTGTGTTGCAGCACTGTCTCTTTCCTACCCTGAAACCAGTAGCTTTAAATTAGGAATGGGAGCACGGTTACAGCCAACTGAATTCCTCACGGTGGTCGGTAACCTTCCAAACAAATATATGTATGCATTCTTCAAATTTATATGAGAGTCAAATTACTGATGTTTCGCTTTTACTCAGACACACAACTTTAATTATTAATTTATTTACGAAAACAGGTCCTGGCCTTAGGCCAGGACCTGTTTTCGCAAATTTTAATCCCCCGTACTCAATTGACCAAAGTTTGCACAACAAGTCAGGTCAATACCGCTGCACGTTCACTTAGACACAAAATATTAATTACTGTATAAGGATGAGGGACTAAGGCCTTAAAATTAGTGCTTTGTGGCTGAGTAAAAATTAAACATTATTAACTACACTTGTTTTGTGAAGCATATGGATATTTGCAAAGTGGATAAAATTTGCTAAAAAGGCAAAGACCAAGGCCCAGATAATCCATGCTTTTTGACTGAGCGTGACATTCTTATCTTGACTTGCTACGTAAACCTTATTATACGAATACGTACGATACAAATTGCTAAGATTGTCCAGGTTTACTTTGTAACTAATGTCAGATGTCAGAAAACCGACCTAAGGGCAAGCGGGCTCTGAGAAATGAAGTGTCACTTTTATGCGATCTTCTAACGTTTTGGCGTTCAGTTTTCCAAACCGTACTAAACTATAACTGATCCAATCACAAAATACGAAATTTTCGATACACTGACCCTTCGGTAAAATGTTCTTTCGATCAAGTGACCCTTTGGTGAAATGAAGCGTTTGTCCAAACCACCCTTCTGTGAAATGTACCTTTCAGTCTACTGATGTTTAGACAACTGGTTTTCGCAGTGTCCTTTCGGTCAAGTGAACTTTACCTGATCTTAGTGTATGGGTATGAAATATCGATAGATTTCCCTAATTCACATCGAGTGACCGAAAAATCGAAATATCGATAGATTTCCCTAATTCACATCGAGTGACCGAAAAATCGAAATATCTGTTGTAGATTGAAGAAACTCATGACTCGTATTCCTCACTGATAACTGGGATACCTAGAAATACAGAAAACAGCTGCATGGTAAATATCTAGAAGAATTTCGAAAGCGTTCTAGGACAAGATACACAAGGGCAGATCATGATATTGATAGATATCTTTGGGGAGAAAAAGAAGGCTTGGGAACTGCTCATGATTAAAACAAACCGGCTGCTGATTTTGCCGTAGCAAAAAGGCATGATGCAGAGGAAAGAACAAAACTATATTTAAAGTACATCGTAGATATCTGTGTAGGAATTTAACACATTCCTTCGTTTCACTAAACAAAAGTCGCGAAGCTGATGTTCTCTGATGCCAAAGATTCACGTCAGGAAATTTCGGAGTCCTGTTCCTTGGTCAGACATATATAAACTTTTTATTTTGCACAGGCACATCTACGAGTACTAATGTATTTTAAGTAAACCTGTTTAAACTATTAAGGACGTTCAAATTTGACCTGGACTTTTGTTTCCAATGCATTAGTTTGGAAAATGTTGCGTATTATTATTGTTCGTTTGGCAACACTGGTATCTCACGCTACCAGAACGCCATTTGTTTCGTTAATTTTCGTTGCCATGACAACTGCCGTATTGCAGAAAAAGAAATGGCGAGTGAAGGTTTTTCGATTTCTGTGCAGCAGAGAATAATTATAAAATTTCCTTGCAATAAAGGTGCGAGTGGCAGTGAAATTCCCCAGAGACTGGAAACACAGTTTGATGATTCGTGTCTGTCCCGTTCATCCGTCTTCGCATGGTGCAAAATGTTTCTGGAAGGCAGACAAAGCATCGGCAACGAACCGCACAAGGCACGACCGGCAACTGCTCTTAACAACGCCATGACTGCGCGCGTAAATGAGCTCCTACGGAACAACAGGAGGATTACTGTAAGTGATCGCAGATCTGCACTGAACATCAGCGCCGGCAGCGTGCGTATCATCATCCACGATAAGCTCCACTTCAGCAAAGTGTGTGTCAGATGGGTACCGAAGCAGCTGTCCGACGAGCAGAAAGCCAGCAGGTTGCAAATTGCGAACATGTGGTTCAGAAGACATCAAAGAGAAGGAGACAACTTTCTGAGACGTGTGGTGACAGTGGACGAGACATGGATTCATCACCATACGCCGGAAAGCAAACGTGCAAGCATGGAGTGGAGACACAGTGATTCGCTCCCACCCAAAAAAATCAAGATGAGGACATTAGCCACGAAGGTAATGGCTATGGTGTTTTGGGAAATTAACGGTATTGTTTTTACGGATTTTCTGGAAGATAGTAAAACTATCAATACCACCTATTACAGCAATCTCCTCAAGAACTCCCTTAAGACAGCACTGAGAAAGAAGAGACCAGGACTCCTCAACAGTGGAGTATACCTTCTCCAAGACAACGCTAGGTCCTACACCGCTAAAGTGGCTATGGAAACATTGGAATGATTGGGATGGGATATTGTACCACACCCTCCGTACAGCCCGGATATGTCAACATGTGACTACTATCTGTTAGGCCCATTAAATGAATTCTGGGAAGGGAAGAAGTTCAGATCAAATGAAGAGGTGAAAAGTGTCGTCCTGAGATGGTTTAAACAACAAAGTAAATAATTCTATGAAACTGGGATCCTGAAGGTTCCAGAACGCTGGAAAAAATGTATAGACTGCGACGGAGATTACTTCGAAAAGTAAGTGATGTAACATCAGCTGTATGGTAAATAAATAGCTGATGAAAAAAGAAGCCCAAGTCAAATTTGAATCCCCTTCGTAATCTTTTAAACTAAGGTCTATTTACGACTTAGAAGCATTACGCTGAAAGCTAGATTTTTGTGACATATCTTGGTTTCTTTTAACCACATGAACGTTAGGGCTGCGTAGTATTCATTTAAGTTTTTCTTTTCTGCAGGGTGAAAAAGAGAGATGGCACGGTAAAGAATTCGCTGAGGCTTCTAGCGAATCTTTATTTTTCGCCATGGATAATCTTGTTGAGCCAGGAAATCGTCGACTTAACTGGAACTAATGACAGCGAAAACGGGAAACGATTCAATCAACCTAATCAGCGAGAAAAGAAATTTGTTCTTTTTCGCTAAAAGCAATTCACTCTGCGAAATGACCTACGTACACCCAATAAATTGGTTAAGATAAGGTGAACGAGGTTATAGTGACGAAAAAAAGGAAATATTAAGAGTGCGTTAGTTACTCAATCAGTTATTCATGAAATATTCAAGATTTTCGCGAAATGTCATGGGGGCGAGAAAATTTTTTCAGTCATTGAAAAACGAAGAAAGGAAACGGTCCGCACAAAGAAAAGTTTAAAAAATTAGAGTCACGCGAAGAATATTTGAATTCTATGCCTTCGTCAAGTTTCCTTTTTACGAAAGGTTGAAAAAACTAAATGCATATCTTGGTGAAGTTTTGATTAATGTTCCGGAACTATTCCCCATTTAATTTTCATATATTTATTTTTTCATTTCGTTTGTTCCAATGTCTAGCCGTTCCTGCTTTATTTTCATGAAAACTACGGTTTTCTTATTCATGGTGGGTATAATAACAGGATGAGTAATTTTCTCCCTACACGACATTATTCAAGTAACGCGCAATCAATTTCTTCAAGGCTTTTCTTTATTGTCCTTTTTTAATGCTGCCTGCACATTTTCGTAACCTTTGAAAAGTGACAATCACTGACATCGTTCTGAAAATGACTCTAAAATTCAATATGCAGCACGTTGAGTTCTATATGATAAACAATAAGCTCAAAAGTTTAATCAGAAGTGGTACATAAAATTGAAGAATCGTTTCTTTGCGTACACCCAAACAGGGGGCCACCATTTCGGTGGGCAGTTGCAATCTCCGTTTCATGGGATTTACGCCTAACATCACACAGGAAGCATTACGCCGATACAGAATCATGGCGTGCACAAATAAGCTGCAAGCTCATGCACATGTTTAGGAAAACATTTCGCTTCGGGTAATAAGCCTGTATGGATATTTATTTCGCCATCACTAATTCTTCATAACTCATTACCTTTCTTCATAATTTATTATTATCTTATATCAGTGTAGGTCAATATGCCTGGATGTGCAATATCAGGTTGATATACACTGAAGTGCAATTAAATTAGAGACAGCTGGCGTTGTGCAAATGTGGCGCTGTGGGCGGCCCTGTAATCGGAAACGACATGACGTATGCAGCGGTCCCACAATATAAGGAGTGATGCGACGGGAATCAGTAAGAGTCGGAAGCAGTATCGGTAAGACAAAGGATCTAAGCGCATTTGATCGTTGGCAAATTATCGGGGTCCGACGAATGGGTCACTTCATCTCGGAAGTCGTGCAGGCACTGGAATTTTCACGAGCTACTGTGTCACGGGTGCACCGTGAATACATCGAATCCGGTAAAACCATCCCTGCAAGGGCCAACTGCCATGGACAACAGCAGTGTGTGGATGAGCAGGGTCATCGTCAACTAGCTCTCATTGTAACAGCTGATAAACGGGCCACAGTGCAAGAAATCACTCGGCAATTTAACGCTGGTGCACAAAAACGTGTAAGCAAACACACCATCCAGAACCATCTCCTCGCTATCGGGTACAGAAGCCATCGTCCCACGAGGGTACCTCTGCTGACTGCACATCACAGGGTGCAAAGATTAGCATGGGCGCGGGAACATCGCCACTGGACCCTAGACATGTGGAAAAATGCTGCATGGACTGATGAGTCGAGATTCACGTTAGTACAGGCGCATGGCAGGATACGAGTACGGCGCAAACCACATGAAGCGATGGATCCTTCTTGCCAGCATGGTACTCTTCAAGCTGGTGGGGGTGGCATTCTCGTCTGGGGACTGTTTGCGTGGACTGAAATGGGACCCCTGGTACGTGTGGCATCGTCCCTTACAGGTCAACGTTACCGGGATATCCTGGACGAACATTTTCTTCCATTTGTGCATCTTCAACATCCCACTGGGGACCTCATCCTGCAACAAGACAATGCACCATGCCATCGCTCCCAAATTGTATCCCAATGGTTGGATGAACACTTCACCGACGCGACCTCGCTTCCTTGGCCAGCTAGGTCACCTGACCTCCATTCCATCGAGCACATCTGGGATGCCATCGAGAGAGATTTTCGAGGCGCTGACCCCCCTACATCCAAATCTTCGTGAACTGTGGGAGCTTGTTCAGGGGTCGTGGATCCGTATGGTTTCCCAGCGCTTCCGGTGTCTTGTCGAGTCCATGTCGAGACGAATCGTCGCCGTCATCAGAGCGAAAGGTGGTGCTACACGTTACTAGACAGGTGTCTCTAATTCAATTACTCTTCAGTGTAGTATGTTATAATTTTGACAGTTTTTATGTTAATTGCTTTAGTGCCACTAATTAAAATAAATTAAAAGAACATTTATCCCAAACTGAAAGATATGTTGCTTAGAATATTTTTCAAAAGTAGAGTGCTAAAAATAGAGTCGAAAAACTCTCTTTTACAAATCTCTTTTTATTGGTTAACTTATGCTGAATATTAAAATAGGTTAGAATTCCAATTTATTTTTCAAAAGTAGAGTGCTAAAAATAGAGTCGAAAAACTCAAATTTCAGCGCCTCAGGTACTTCCGTACATTTTGGGCCAATTTTTGTTTGAATTAGAACCCTAGTAAGTGGAATTCTGGGTAGAATAATAAGATTTTTTAGTAGAAATGAAAAGTTGAATAATAAATAACATATTATTTACTTTTTGTTTGTTCAGCCCGTTAACGGAACTATTTGATGTGCTGTGGCTAGTGTTTAAATAATTTGGATTTTTGACTTTCGGACTGACATTAAATTTTTGTAAATATAACTTCCTGCGACCTACGAAGTGCAGTAATATGTTTGTTTACAGCCATGAATTTCTTTATTCGGAAGCTGTTAATTTATTTTGTTTTAAAAATTAATTAATTTATGAAACAGGAAATAAGAGATCGCTGATATATATTCAGATCTTTGAAGTTTGAAATTATAAGTATTTGAAAACCTTTTCCATCGCATTTGCTGTTTACATTTGCGATGGAAAACAACAACATGCAACCCGTACGAGTGATGGCTCTCGTCGCTCGCTGCTTTGCTTCCTGTGTGACGTCATTTCGCCAGCCAATAGTAGCTCGTAAACGATATGTCTGAACCTAAAGAGATATCTAAAAACCTTGTACCCAATCATATATTCAACCATTACCAAATGATCGCGCAAAGGTAAGATTCAAATCCAACAGAGTGTGAAAATTTTCAGAACTCTACTTTATTTTGTGAGTTACTAAAATGCCATGAGCATCGAAAGCAAATACCGATCATCGTCTACCATACCATTTTAAACTAAGGAACAATTGATTTCTTGTTTGGCTTCGTCATGGAAGGAATGAAAAGGGAGTGGCAGGAGGAGGAGGAATAAAAACCAAGGTGCACATAAATGGGCTGTTCGTAGGTGACAGTGAATTCATTTTGCGCGAAGTTGAATGCAAACAGTAGTGGACAGAGAGATATAGAATAATTTTTATCCTGTATTTAATCTCTTAAAACATCATTAAAAAACATCATACGATCAGTAATGCAAATTTCGAATTTTCAGTTTTCCACGTTTATAGCACGTCTTTTGTAAAACGAAAAAGTACGTACTTATGTCATCACTTTGTCCGGCCGTCCTCCTGTTAACACCATATCTCTGCAACTATAAGTCCGATTTGAAAAATTCTTTTTGCATCGGAAAGCTTGAAATTGAAAACGACGATCCTTGCTCTCCGAATTCAAAATATATTTCAATCCACATACGTTCTCCTAAACATAAGATTGAAAACATCCTTTCTTCCTTTCGATACCATTTATAATGAACACTATTTTGGGTACAGTGACTTTCTAAAGTAAGGGATAGTTTTTCCGCTACGGAGAGTAATTCCAACTCTGATTTAACAATCCTTTTTGCATCGGACAGAACTTTTGGTGCGACATATTCTGCATATGATTTCAAGTTTTCCGTGAAGAATGGTTTGGCCACTAAGGAGCCTAAGCGTATATTTTTATTTTTGACTTATTTGTAGCAATATCTGCACTTCGGAAACTCGATTTAAAAAATTGTTACTTTTTTTTTTTATTGGAGGTTTAACGACTAGCGTGAGCAACTCAGTGGACTATAAGCAGTCTCCCGTCACTAATTTAGGGCCACTGGCTCCAGGGAAGGGAGAGAGCTAGGGCCGTAAGACAAACAGAACATCCATGCCTCACCGGGATTCGAACCCGGCCAATCAAGGACGAATGATCACATGCCATCGCTTAGACTACTGGGCCACCTGGGCGGACAAAAAATTGTTTCGCGGTCAGATACTTCTCACCACGTCAAACATTTTGAGAAAACCTTCTGCTTACTGTATTGCGCAGTTTTTCTACCGGGAGAGTTGATGTATATTTTATTTTCATCGGTATCTCTGCTTCTAACAGTCCTATTTAAAAAATAAATCTTTCTTTGTCAGAGAGAATTTCTAGTGCAAAATGTTCCGCATATAATTTCAAATTTTTTAGCCCACAAGTGTGTCACTAGAATACATAATTTCACGTTCCGTTTGTATCACATTTTGAGTTCCTTTACAGCCAGAAATATAGCACGACTTCCCGGTAGTGGGCGCAAATATCTAATCGGTTTTTGTCAATATCTCTGCTTCTAAATATCCGTTTTAAAAATTCTTTAAAAGTCGAATACTACAGTATTTACTTTCTGCAACATATTTCCTATGTTCGTAGGTTTTTGTAATTCACAGTTCTGGCTGGCTCTACGTAGTGTTGGTGTGCATTTCTGCTTAATTCTGTATCTCCGCTGCTAAAAATTCTGCTGAAAAATTCCCCTTTTACTGAATGCCATTCTCTACAATGAAGGTGCGGGGATATTATCTTTTTAAATAATGCACAGTTTTCCCTAGCGGGGGGGGGGGGCAGGAATGTAAAAACCTTTTTTTGCTATCTATGCTTCCAGGACATGCATTTGAAAAATTCGTTTTCTTAAAACCATGTTTCCTATAATACTTTTCACATATTTTTCACTTTTCATTATTCAAAATTTTTCCGCTAGGGTAAGTAAAGTTACATTATTTTATCCTCTGTAACTGTTCGATTTGGAAATCGCTTTGTCTCAGATATATTTCTTTAGCCAAGAAAACCTTTTTGCGCATTTTTTTTAATTTTCGTAACAAACTTTTTGTCCGCTAGTGGTATAAATTAAATGTTTCTATTTATCAATGTTTTATTGATTGTAGAAATAAAATTGATTATTTATTTTATTTATTTTGTTTTTGTAATGGGTTCTATTGATTATGAATAACTTTGAAATATTTTATGCATGACGAAAATAATTCAACAAACGTGCTCATTACAATTAAAAATTTGGTGTCATCTGTCATGTTTAATTATGAAACTTATTGTAAATGATGTTATATTCTTTAAATAAATTTCCACATTTTCAACTTGTTTTCAGGATGCCAGATTTCATAAAATAGTGTTTTGAACACTCATTGGATGAATAACGATAACGATATAAAATGAAATAACAACGGAATAAAATAACGAAATAAAAGATAATAAAATGAGATATTAACGATATAAAATTTAATAAAAAGATATAAAATAAAATATTAACAATATAAAATGAAATACTTTAATTTCATTTCTTACATGAGAACAGGGAGAATAATACACGGACCAAATGTTTTCCATCTCTGAGAAGAAAACCTTTTGATCAATCCTTGTTCTAACTGATAATTGTGAGACTTGGATATTAACCCAGTGTTTAGTACAGAAACTCAGAGTAAGCCAAAGGAAAGTTGAAAGATAACAATGAGTTTTATATTGAAAGAGAAGAAAAGTTACGCCTGGATATGATAAAACACAGCGGCAAAGAACATTATCAAGCATGTGAAATTGGCGAAGTGTAGATGAGGCAGGCATCTGACAGGAATGGATCCCCGAAAATGGCCAGGGGCTTATCGAATGATCCAAATAGAATGGCACCTAAAGCCTCGTTATTCGAATGCGCTTAGCCTGGTGTCTCGAAAAAGTGAAAGACCAAGGGGAAGACCCAAGGGACGATGGGAGAAAGAATTGAAAATACCTGGAAAAGCAGCACCAGAGATTGTTAGTAGTGAAAGCGGCTTTCCTCCAGCAGTGGGTAGAGAATAACAGAGAGAAAATGTCCTTCAGGAATTATGTGCTACAGTTTACGCACTTCATCATTCCATGTTCCTCAATTCTTCTCCTGATTCCTTGTGCGATGTGTGTAAGTGAATATGCACTTGAAATAAAGGTTTGTAATACACTGGCAACCAAAATTGATACACTGGTAACCAAAATTGAGTCTCGGAAGGCATTCTCAGGGATCAAAACAAAGGGGAACATGTAACACAAGGTAAAGACGTTTGGCATGTAAAAGACAATCACAAGGGTAAGAAAGATTTTATAGCAGACGAACGTATAAACATTTTGCGTATACAAGGTCACACACGCAACTGTCATTAAAGTGTAAGAATGTAACCTAAAAATATCGTAAAAAGGAATGTGATATCCTGGTACGGACAGACAATTTTCACAACTGCGATACATACTAATCACCAAGCTGTTGATGATCTCTGGACCCAAATAATTTTATTCCCGGATGATAGGGATGAGTAACCCCGGAAGGGTTCTGGTCTGACGGGGGAGGGGGGGGTGACGAACTGTACTTTAGGGTGGGCCGTTAAAATAGGCGAAAAATAGTAACACTATACTAGTGATCCAATTTATTGGCGTAGTAAATATACACATAAGCGTTTCCAAGCTTTCGCACATCAACCAGATGGTTTTTCCAAGGATGTTAGACAGAAACGGGAAACTGAATAATAGAACGATTTAACAATTTGAACGCTGGGACTTGACTTAACAATACATAGATACGACGTTATATTCATTCATTTAAAGGTACGAGGCATCACGTTGATTACACGCGCGGTATCCTGGTAAGGAGAAGGTGTTACTTGAAGAAGTGATTCCAAATTTATGGCAACTCGAGTGAGACGATTGCAAGTATCGCTGTTGGTAATGATCTCCAAAGTTTCCCGAATGGCTGTGCATTTAGTGGTAGAGTAGCTAGCAAATTTCTTTATATCATCTCACATAGGAGTAGCGGACTTGAATTTCACTTCTCTCGATAGTGCAGTGGCAACTTTACCGTATTTAGTTGGCTACTTTACGGCGAAAAAATGTATTTCTAAATTTAAATCTGGAAGAGGAGAGAAAAGTTGCATCTCCCCTTCAGATAAATGCCCCAATTATTTTTTAGATTTTTATTCAAAGTCTTGAGCTTTCTACCGGGCTTTGTATTTCAGTGTTTTCAGTCTAAAACCTAGCCTGTCCAAGAAAAAGTTAAATATCTAAAAATTTACAAACTATTTCAATACCTATTAAAAGTTATATTCAAAAAGCTTAATTGATATAAGAAAATGCATTTTCAAAATAAATATTCTTTTTAACACACGAAAGAAAAATTCAAATATTGTGAAATTTTGCAAATTATCCTTCAATTCAGAAATGAATGAAACGTGTTAATAAAACAAACATTGAAAAATAAATATCAGTTGAATTGCATTTTTAAACAACAAAAAATAAATACATAACAACTAAACATAAAAAGGTTAATGTTAATTATTCAGCCACTTTATACTGATTTTTATGATCAAAATTTCGCATAATTTGTCGGGACTGGATTTTAGCACTGATTAAGCCATTGCGTGCTTCTGGTCCAATGACAGACATCGATGCCTCTGACACTTATTTTACGCACCTTTCCACAGCCTGTGTTCACGTGACAAGGATATCAAATAAACTCTAAAGAAGCAGTAATTGGAGAATTTATAAGAGATTCAAGGTCTTCATTTGTAGTGTTTGTCAAAATAGAGGGAGATACAAAATGTCACTGATTCCAGTTAATCAGATCGATGTAGTCAACAGCTTCAAAGTTAATGTTTGGAATTTGAATGTTCTTTCTGTGTCAGCCATTCTCTGTCTAGCCATCAGAATCTTCGTTAGTCCCAGCTCACGAATAGGGCGGCGGTCATCCCAAGGAGCATATTCTCAGCGTAATTAAAGTATGCATTCCTTTGAAAAAACTCGGGTAATTACAGCTTTCAATTCGTCACTTAAATAACGAGTTGCCTTTATCGTCTTGAAAACATGCAAAGCTCCATCTTTGCAGGAAGGATGACACTTTATTATGTACCACATTGGGGCATAAACTCTTAAAATAAATTTTGATATTACTTTTTAAGTTCGCTGACGGATTATCACACAAAATGTAGTTTCGTAGCACGCAGTTTGCGATCGTCAGCCAACGATCATGAGATAGCGTTCCAGGTTGACGATCAGCTAAATTCGTAGAGACTTGTCCTAAAGAAATGGCCTTGCAAATGTCACACAAATATCTTTGATTTGAAATTAAATCCTGTAGGTCGCCGTGTGGTAAATCACAAGAAATAACCATAAAGTTTGCAACTGAAAGCTTTTCGCATTTATCTAATGATTTCCCAATTGTTCTGGAATATTCTTTTGGACCTGTTGTAACTCCATCTAAATATTGAAATAAGTGTCTCGGAAGCAATTCGTTGGCACGCAATTGGAATATGAACCAATGGAGTGAACGATTTAATTTAATTTCAAGACAAACTATAATTCAATTTTTGCTTCCAGCATTGAAAGCCGTGCCATCACAACCTATTGCCACCAGGTAGTATAGACTTAACTTTCTTTCGCTGAAAAACTTCAGAATACTTTCAGCAGTACCTTTAGCTGTACCTGAAGGTGGGGTAATGTGCCCTATATATGACGAGCCTGGCTTTTCTGTAAGGGAAATGGCCGCGGATGGCTTAGTGGTCTACGTTCGTGACTGCCTCGGCGAAGCCTCAGGTTCGATCCCAGGCAGGTACGAACGCTCGAACCACTAAATATCCGAGATGCGTCCGCTGGGCACGTTAAGCCGTCGGACCCCGGGTACTGGTCCCCTGGTAATAAATAAGGACGTATTCCTCCCCTTTCTACCTCGTTTCGGTGTCACTTTCCTATCATGCACTCCAGTCCAAATCTCCCAGCTTCCTATTTCTAAGGACTGTTTAAGACCCGGGGTCAGACACTCCCTTCCTAAAATCCTCTATATATGATCTGACCTGATCTGATCTATAAGGGAAATATGGCGCGCTCATCTTTCAAGGTCAAGTTATTGCTACCCTCCGGGCACACTTATCCTGATAATGGGTAGAACGCCTAGGAGAGTATGACTCCGCCATTGCGATGTAGTTCGCACTTTGTCCTATTAACAGATTTGATGAAAGATACATTTCAGACATAAAGCATTAAAATAATAGTTGAACTGATGAAACGTAGTTATATTTGTGCAATTAATATGTATAATAAAATTAATACGTATAATAATAATGCGAAAATGGCAGTACGATTTTATTTTATTTTTAATAATATTCGTCATTACTATGCCTGGTAGAGTGCTCAAGACCTTGAATAAAAAATATTTAAAAAATATAGGCATACATTTGAAGGTAAGAGGCAACTTTTCTACCCTCTTCCAAACTGAATTTCGAAATATTTTTTTTCTGCCCACCCTACTGTACATGTTGTCCCAGAGCATCCCGTGCATGCTCTATATCATCGCGGAGTATACTCTCTCTGCAGGAAATTATTGAGACGCTCAGCCCTATGCGAGAGAGCGTTATCATCCATTAAAAGAAACTGAGGACCAACAACTTCTCGAAAAAGTCTGAGACAGGATCTTCTCCCTATAGCGCTCAGCATTTACATTGCCTTATGCGAACACGTGGAGTGGTGTGCGGCCATTGAAAATAATGCCGCCCCACACTAGCAGACCACCACTACCGAAGGAGTCTCATTCGCGGACGTTTACAGGATCATTACGGGCTCTCTGTTCCCTCCAAATGAAATGCCGACGATAGTAATCCATTTGTAGACTGAATCTCGACTCCTCTGTAGAACACCAGCCCACTCGTCTGGGCTCTAGGAACGATGTTGCTTTCACCAGTTCAAGCAAACTGTTCTGGTTCTGAGAGATGCGGTAAACAGGAAACAAACCATGTGACTGCTGGCATAATGAACAGTCCCATTAAGGCGTCGGTATATCGTTTGTCTTGATACCTAAGTCCCAGTGGCAGCGGAAAACTTCAAAGGCAATTGTCGGGCTCTGTAGGAATTATGACGCCGTGCAATCAAAGCGACGTAACGGTCCTCACGAGGTATCGTACGCCTTGTACGACCTTTGCTAGACTTTCATGACACCCCACTGGTGTTGCTGCTATAACCGTGAAACCACTCTGGGGTGTATATTCAAGTCCCTTATCACCTGGGCCTGAGACTGGTCTGCTTCTAGTCATTCTATCATTCGTCACCATGCAGCGTCTGATACACGTGTATGATATAAAAATGCATTTGCAGGCACAGAAACGCTTCGTACACACGCTGTCAACAAGAAATGCGACTGCCTTTCTCCGTTGTATGTAACTCAATTTACATATTGGACAGCATTTTGCCAACTGATATGCAATTTTCACTGCGCGCACTTGCTTCTCGTATCCATTTGCATATGTCCTGTGATCATTGCAGTATTTCTTTGAGTACTATTGATTACTTCCCGTTATTGCCTTCAGGACTTTAATTTTTGACACCAATGTATTTGATTGCAGCACTTACGTTTTTAATAATTTCATTGAAATTTACTGAGCTCTGCCGTTTTTGACATCCTTTAACTTGATGCTTTTCCAAATTGTTTTGACAATATCAAGTTTTCAAAAATGTGTTCTTACTCTGTTAGAGTTGGATTGTACCAACTGTAAATTTACGCCGCAGGCTGTTGAATTATGACCTGCACACTGTGCTATTTGGAAAAGAGCTGTACAAGCTGAGCGACAATTTCATAACCCCTTGCACCAACCATCCGGAAAACTAGTAATAATTCACTACAGTTTGAGGAAAGTACTTCATAGAAAGGCACCCAGGTTTTGCTGATTCGGGTAGCGTAAAGTAAGATTGGACGTACAGACAAAAAAAGAAAAAGAAAAAAGGGAGCCGCCCCCTTAAATTTGGAACCGTTTGCCGCATGCAAACAAGTAAGGTACCGTTGCAAAGGACTCGAACGGAACTATCACGTGATGAGAAGAAACATGCTAATTAGCTCTTTATTTTCGATTTTTTCCATGTAAGGGATATGTTATTTTACATGCATTCTATATAGCATATGAAAAAAACCCTAAATCTTAAATATTGTACGAATCGGATGGTTGATAGCGAAGATATTTGCAAACAAAGTAAGAGGGGCCACCCATAAATTTACATCTGGGAAACACACTTAATGCTTTCTTTCCTGCAAGAATAGCGATAATGCTGGAAAGTCTGCATCAAGCTCCAGCAAATTGTATACAGAGTACAAATAAGCATAGGCCCTGACAATGATCTGTACAATAACTTGGGCACAGCACATCCAGCGACGGGGTTCATTTACTCTTGCCGTTTTCTTTATAACAACTTCATTTATTCGTGCTAATGACATGAATTAGTGTTAGAATAAACAGTATTATTGTATGCATTTTTCTAACAATGGAAATCCCGAATCTGTGCAAGCTGAAATTTGTTTTGAATATTCTTATTTCCGATCATTACATTTTCTCAAGTCACTGAGTATTCGCGTATCACTGAAAGGTTGTTTCATAATAGAAAATTGAAGCAGAACCACGCAATCCGAATTTTTACCAAGTCTTTTGCAAAAAGATCGTGCTTATGTTACTGGTTTGCCCGTCCGTCCGCCTGTGTACACCATAACTCTGCAAATATTAGTCCGATTTGAAAAAGTCTTTTTGCGATGGGGAAACTTAAAATGTGCGAATGATGATCCTTTATTTCGCTTTTTGTTTTCTTTTTCTTTTTCTTTTTTTTTATTTTTTTTTGTATGATGCACAATTTCGTCGCCACAGGGAGTAAATGCAGATTATATCGAATTCAAAGCACATTTTCTTACATATATTTGTCTCTAGACATCCGATTGAAAAAAATCTTTAACCTTTCAATTCCATTTATTTCGAAGACTACTTTAGGTATAGTCACTTTTTCAATTTTCCGCTAGGCGTCGTAAAAGTAAATTGCTGTTATCCGATATCTCTGCTTCTAAAACTCCGATTTGAAAAATTCTTTCTAATGCGGATACAGCTCCTGATGGAAAATCTTTTGCAAATAACTTCTAATTTTTGGTAAAAAATGGTTTGGACACCAGGGGGCGGGCGTAAGTATTAATTTCTGCTTCTGATACATTTGCAGTAAAATCTGAGCTTCTAAAATTTCGACTGAAAAACTTCTTTGTGGACCGATACCACTTACATCAATAAACCTTTTAGGAATATTTTCTTCTTAAAGCAATGCATGGTTTCTTTACCAGGAGTAGTAGATGTATGACCTACTTTTGTCAATATCTCTGGTTCTAAAGTCCGATTTCCGAAATTCCTTCTTTGTTAGATAGCGACTCCGGTGCGAAATGTTTTTCGTATAATTTCAAATTTTCAAGTAATTCATAGACTTTCCGTAAGGTAGCGATAAGATAATATGCGTTTCCCCCGATATCTCTGTTTCTAACACTCCGTTTTGAAAAATTCTTCCTGTATCGCACACAGCTCCCGATTGGAAATGTTTTGCACATAATTTCTAATGTATGATTAAGAACAGTCTGGACACCATGGGGCGAAAGGGTTAACTTCTGGTTCTGAATTATTTGCAGCAAAATCTGAGCTCCTGTAAACTCGGTTGAAAAAATTATTTCGTTGACCGATACCACTCACATCGGAGAACCTTTTGAGAACACTTGTTTAGTAAAATAATGCAGTTTTCCCGCCAGATGTCGTAGACGTATATCATATATTTGTCGATATCTCTGCTTCTAAGCGTCCGATTTGGAGAGCTTTTCCGCTGCAAAAAGGTTTCTCATATAATTTCAAATGTTTCTTAACGCACAAGTCTGCCACCAGGAGGCGTAAGCTCACATTTCCGTATCTGCGGGACTAAACACCCAATTGAAAAACTTCTTTCTTCGGTCAGATACTATTAACTATGCAAACACTGTGCGCGTATTTTCTTCCCATAGTAATGTACAATTTCGCCACTATGGGACACAAATGTTTGATCTGTTGTCCTCATTATCTCTGCTTCTACACGAACAATTTTAAAAATTCTTTCAACACCGGATGCCATTCCCTTTGCAGGACATTTTAGGCTAGTATATGAGGAATTTTGAAGTTCACAGTTCTGTCTGTAGGTCGTACTTCTGTACTTCTGTTTGCAGCTGTATCTTCGCTTCTAAACACGCTATTGAGAAATTACTTTTTTCCTGTATGCCATTCACGACAACACAGATGTGGAACATCATCCTCTTTAAATAATGCACAGATTTCCCACTAGGTGGTGTAAGGATTAATACATTTTTTTTCGCTATCTCTGCTTACAGGAGACTTATTTGAAAAGTTCTTTTTCCTTAGCAAAGCTTTTTCCATGAAGAATATTTTTGCCTAATTTCATCTTTCCCATTATGCAACATTCTTTCGCTAGAAGATGTAGAGTTATAGCATGTTTCTTTCTATATTTGTTCTTTTGTTCTTTTAACTGTTCAATTTGAAAATCTATTTGTCTCCGATACTTTTCCGCTATGAAAACATTTTTGTGCGCCATTTGTTAATTTTTGTAAGATACGTTTTAGTCGCTGTTGGAAGTGGTGTTGCTGTTTCTATTCTAGATGCTTTATCGATTGTAAAACTCCGCTTGATTTTTTCGAACTGGTTGCTTTGACTTTCAATAACTTTGAAACATTGAACTCACGTCAGCAAGGATTCAAAATATGTGCTCATTACAACCGGAAATTCGGTGTCATCATCCTTTTTATTTCAAATATTTGGAAGGCACAAATACAGAAAACGAGGATGTAAATATCAAATGAAACTGGAAATACGTATAAAACTATATGCTGCTTGTCATTGGTCACGTATTACGTAAACCAGCTGAAAAGTCCACATTCGAGCCGGTCACAGCCACACATGAACAAGGAGTCCAAATAGTCCAAATTCGGACAGGGGCTGGTTTGAACTAATGAAATATACCTGCAAATATAGTTTATGCTCTACTCTGATATACCGAACCGTGAAAAGGTTCTTTGTCACAATGATTAAAGTTATCAACTCTGATATACACTCACGGACAATGGAATTTGCGCACTAAGAAGGAAGCATAGGATTGAACTGAAATTTTATGAACCTAATGATGCAGATGGGTGAAACACATGATGGCAAAAACAGAGCTGAAGAACAATTACAGAGAGATCTGTGGCACGTAGTCTGGTCATCTTCAGTAACGCGTCGCACCGCTTCATGCGGCGATACACGCTGCACTACGGTACGGCCTGGAGGCGAACAGACGCCTGATGTTGTCCTGCGGCAGACTGGCATACACGTGTTGGATGCTGAGCTCCCAATCCCGAATAGTGCGGCACGACGACAGCCGGCGTTTCAACTGGTCCCACACATGCTCGATAGGGAACATGCCCGGGGAGCGGGCAGGCCTTGGAAATTTTTGGACATGACGTAGGCAGTCTTGGGCAACCCAAACCGTGTGCGGGCGGGCTTTATCCTGCTGGTGTAGCGCACCTGGAATACCGGCCAGGAATGGGAACACACGGGGCCGCAGGATCTTATCCACATACCGCTGGCCCGTCAATGATCCACGTACCACTACTTGAGCTGATCGGCTGTCGTAGGCTATGGCTCCCCCGACCATAATGCCTGCAGTGATAGCGTGGTTGAGATTGTGCCGTTGATCCGGGTACCTCCACACCAGGACACGATGTTCATCTGTCACCAAAACGAAGCGGCACTCATCGCTAAACACCACACGTCGTCAGTCTGTGGCGTTTCACGGCGCTCTGGCCTGGCACCACGGCACACAGAGCCGGCGATGTTCCGGTGTTAATTACAGCACACGTAAGGGGAGCTGGGCTCGCAGATTCGTTTCCGCGAGGCGTCGGGAAATTGTTCTTGGGCACACAGGAGCCGCTACATCTAAGTGTATAGTGGACTGGTACCCCGTGGCATCCGTTCGTGCCTGACGCACGATTCGTCGATCCTCTCTACCGGTGGTCCTTCTGGTCCGTCCGGAGCCACTCCGCCGTGTGGCAGTGCCGGCACGTGTTCACTGCTCCCAACACAGTCGGACAACATGGTCAGAACGATCCACGTGGCGGGCTACACGGCGCGCCGACCACCCTGAAATTTTCAACCCGATGATCAGGCCTCTTTTAAAGTCCGTAAATTGCGTAAAGAGACGTCTCTGGCGTCTACTCGGCATTTTTGTCACTCTGCACTCTTGTTTGCTTCTGCCAGGGCCTTTCGCTTTCATGGAACATCGACTACACGCCCGTTTATAAGACTACCGGTTCGTGCTTGCAGCGCCGCCACAGAGTGTGCCGTCATTTGCAATCGCACCAAACGTGGATCGTTTGCATACCAGCACGCACTCTAGCTATTTGCAAAGTTTTGCGGTTGTAGCATGCTTTCTTCTAAGTGCACACATTTCATTGTCCGTGAGTGAATATATACTATAGGATGTAGAAGGACTGGCACTGGTGTTAACCAACTGAATGGATAGCAGATGAATGTCTGTGTGCACTAAAAGACAGATGACATGTTTTAAGTCAAGTTTCACTTAACCAAAACCCAATATTTAAGTAAATTATGGCATTAGTACATTTAAAGCGGCACTCATCGCTAAACACGTTCCTAGTGAAACACATTGAAAAAGGTTAATAACTCATTCGGAAAACATCGCGAAAGTAATTCTGGAAATTGTGTTCGCAGTGTGCTACGACAGTGTACCATACTTTTGCCACGAAGTGTCCCGAATGTGTTTTGTAAAAATAGCATCTTCTATCATAAAACCTTTTGTGGAGGAGAGAGCATTGATAACACATAAACATTCGGAACACCTTAGAAACATATGAGGAAAAGAATGATCACCCTTTTGTTTCGAAATGGCCTTCGCAAATTGCTTCAAAAATGTGCGACCTATTCCAAAATTATTTATTATATGGTATTTTCCACCTCAAAAACTTACTTTGCTTTCATAGTTATCGGGCTTAACATATATGGTTAATGGCAACAGCTGAGCCTTGTAATTTAAATTTGCACCTCTGATATTAATTCCACCTGTCAATCTAAAATAATATAATTTTCTTTGTTTGAACGTATGCACGTTAGTCCCATTTTGTCGCGCACTGCGCATGTGTTCACTACTATGCTTTGTTGTCATAGTAACAAAGACAGATTTTTAACAGCTTCTGGTGTAACGCCGTCTCATCTAAATCATTCAGACATGATGTCCGAGATGCACTACATCACACCAACAAATCTTTTGAAACACGAAAACTCTGCGTCAGGAATTTTGGATCTGCTTAGTCGTTCATCGACGACATATAGAATTTTTCATTTAGAATCGTATCGTATGAAATTTAATTTTAAGATTTCCCTTGCTAACCTAAAATGTTTATTTTAAATTGTCAAAACAGTTTCTTTTCTCATTTAAGTTCAAAAATTGAGTGTTCCAATAGAGTAGATAACAGTGTGTTTTTATTATTTCATGCATATGCTGAAGAAACATGATTTGAGGACATACTTTTTCCTTTTTTCTTAAACTACGAAATTCTCAGAAGATAATTAAATTTTTTTCGCAGAGTACAAACAGTTATTATTTTATTCCTATTTGTAGAAGAAATGAAAAAGAAAGAAAAAAGGAAAGAAATGAAATGCGCATGAACTACACGCACGGACAATGAAATTTGCGCACCTAGAAGAAAACATGCTACAACCGCGGAACTTTGCAAATATCTATAGTGCGTCCTGGTATGCAAATGATCCACGTTTGGTGTGAGTGCGCATGACCACACACCCTGTGGTTGTGCTGCAAGCACGAACCGGCAGCCTTATAAACTGGCGTGTGGTCGATACCACATGAAAGCGAAACGCACAGGCCGTGGAAAACAAGAGTAGAGAGTGACAAGAATGTTAGGTAGACGCCAGAGATATCAATTTACGCAACTTACGGACTTTGAGAGATGCCGGATCATGGGGTTAAAAACCACGGGGTGGTTAGCGCGCCGTGTAGCCAGCCACGTGGATCGTTCTGACCATGTTGTCCGACTATGTTGGGATCAGTGGACACGTGACGGCACTACTACACGGTGGAGCGGCTCCGGACGGACGAGGAGGACCACCGGTAGAAAGGATCGACGGATCGTGCGTCAGGCACGAACGGATCCCACGTGAACCCGGTCCGCTATGTAGGCACATGTAGCAGCTTTGTGTGCCCATGAGCCATTTCCCGACGCCTAGTCGAAGCGAATCTGTAATCCCAACGCCCCTTACATGAGTTGCCATTGACACCGGGACATCGTCGGCTCCGCGTGCAGTAGTACCAGGTGAGAGCGACGTGAAACGCCACAGACTGACGACGTGTGGTGTTTAGCGATGTGTGCCGCTACGTTTTGGAGACACATGTTTATCGTGTCCTGGTGTGGAAGTCCTCGGATCAACGGCACAATCGCAACCTCGCTATCGAGAGCCACACCTCCTCCACTGCAGGCACTATAGTCTGGGGTACCATTACATACGTTATCCGATCAGCTCCAGTAGTGGTACCTGGATCATTGACGGGCCAGCGGTATGTGGATGAGATTCTACGGCCCCAGAATCTCATCCACATACCGTGCCACAGATCTCTCTGTAATTGTCCTGCAGCTCTGTTTTAGCCGTCTTGTGTATCCTTCATCTGTATCATTACGTCCATAAAATTTTAGTTCAATCCGATGCTTCCTTCTTGGTGCGCAAATTTCATTGTCCGTGAATGTACCGTAACGTTTTAACATTTGCAGCTGCGCAGTTCTAAGTTTCCGGAAATGATTTTGCTATTTTAACACTTTTCTGCTATCTGATAACAGCAGGAACAGGATAACGCAATTGCTTGCATCTGCGTGATTTTAATTTTACAGTAAATGAAACAATTCGCGCTTTTGGATCTGTATGCCTTTTTTAAGAGGTTTTGAAGTGCGGGAACTACTGAAAAGGCTTGCTTTCAAACGATTTCTTAAAAAAATGTCGGAAATATTTCAACTGGCTGCAGCTTTTGTTTTTCATATCAGCTGCCATAGAATCATCCCATGTGCGGTGAACAAACACTGGTAAAAATTCAAGTGCTTTCCTACGTTGTAAGTTAAGTTATTCTTGTGCAAAATTATTTACTTAGAATGTTCATCATTAAAAGTTGCAACTTTGAATTTAGGGGTATAATAATATTTCTGATCCCTTGGCTTTTGTCTGGCATAACGTTTCCTTGCACCCAATTTCAGAATCAGTGTCACGTAGAAACACTTTCTTCTAAGTTTTTCTAAGTACTGCGTGGTAAATCGTTTTACAATAAGTAGAGGAAAATATATTTATTTGCACGGCTCCTTAATGGATGTATGCTTGAGTTTTCCCTTATGTCTCAGCACGGTTTTATGCTATTACGCTGTAACTTTGGATTTAGGGGTTTAATAATATTTCGCATCCCATGGACTATTAATCAGATATGGTCATAATCCTTTTTTTCATGATCATATTCCAAAATTTATAATTCATTTAATACACCAGTTCTGTTTTTGTATAGCAGCTCATATTATCTGGGTCTGTTTGTGTTTTACTGTTGCAACACCGAAACATTGTATCTGTTCTCGATTGAATTATACCAATCACAAACAACTTTCGCAGTTTAACATTAGCGGCATCTTTTTTCCGTATCTCACTGTGCACGTATTCTCTGGTCGATTCGTATGAAATTTAGAATTTAAGGGTTTTACTATGTGCTGAATAGAATGCGCGTAAAATAACATACCTATTATATGGAAAAAGCGGAGATAGAGAGACAATTAGCATGTTAATCAGCTTAATTAGCATGTTTGTTCACACCACGCGATAGTTCTCTTCTAGTTCTTCCCAACGGTTCCTTACTTGTTTACATGCGACAAACGGTTCCAAAGTTAAGGGGGTAGCTCCTTTTTTTATTTCTGTACATAGAGAGAAACATGCAAATTAAGTGTAATTTAGCGGATTTTAAAATGAAATTATCATTGGAACCCAGAGAGTAGCGATCTAAAATCATTCGACTTTGAGAATCTATGACTTTTGAGAAACTCTGAAAAGGTGAAGGAAGTGAGACGTTCACATATTGTAGAAATAAATATGTACTTAGAATATCAATGTACAGGCAAAACAACCGGACAGCGCACAAAATATGACAGCTTGCGGTGAGTTGTTAGATTTCAGCAGGTTAAAAAGGGCATATGGTGATATCAGAAGTTATTTTTAGGGTTATATGGATCCAGTATATAAAGCAACTGAAATCCAAACCTTTGATTGATCCACAACATAATCATCTGAGGTTCAAACTGCATCAGAGACTTCCAGACTGCATGCTTGACGAACCAGAGACTGAGAAACATTTGGTGATAGGACGAATTACTTCTCCAATTTTCTGTTACAAATGTTTTGTACGAATCTTCACTGAAGTAGCCAATTATTAGGGACACATGCTTAATAACATGGTTGGCCGTCTTTGGCCTTGAAAGCAACCTTGATTCAATATGGCTTGGATTCAAAGAGGAGCTGATATTATTCTGCAGGTATGTTCGTCCAAGAGAATGCGAAGTCGTCCATTAAATTTCTGAACTTTCCACCGGAGGAGTACATCTGTTACAAGTGGATCTCTCAGTCTCATCCTACATATGTTTGATCGGGTTAGGATTCAAATAAAATCCGGGAACTGTGTGGGCCATTTTAGTACTTTGAAACCATTGTCGTACACCTGAAACCACAGTGTAACGATCCAAGCCTTGTGGTATGGGACATTATTCTTCTGAAAGTAGCCTCTTCATTAGGAAACACACGGAAATGTACGGGTGTTGTTGCTCTGCAGTGGTGCTAAATTATCTCGTGGCATATAGATGATGTTCCAGATGTATTAAGGAACCCAATGTCCGTCATGCAAACCGACTCCAGATCAGTACACCGCCTTCACCAGTCTTACGGTTAACGCTAGACAACTAGGGTCCATCGATTTGTCCTGTTGTTGCCCTAATCTGAGCCGCGCAGCAGAGTGCATTAATTGAGAACTTGAGTCATCAGACAGGGCGACCTTTTTCCAGTCCTAAGGGGTCCATGTTCGGTTCTCCCGCAACCACTACAAACGAAGTTGTCAGATTTTAGCAGAGAGGAGTGGTATACAAAGGGGGTGTCTGCATTTATAGTACATCCGCGAAAATGGGCGGTGGCCTGAATATGTTCAAATTTTCCTCTTGATACATCCGCTGTCGTACGGCGCAGTTATTTGACGCAACAGAGTTTGTCCGTTACGTGGTATAATTATCTCCAGCGCCCGTTGCTCTGAAACATCGCTCAGTTGTTTCCGCTCATAGAACGACCGCTGATTGTTTAATTCGTTGTTTGTGCACCACTCATTTTTCATCCCTGATACAGTTGTTCTTACACAGGTAAGAAGATATGGCGTTTCTGAAATACCTCCTTCAAAGTCGCCTAAATCAGGAATGTTTCGCACATATCCGCTATTTACACTTCAAAAACGTCTGAATACTTTGCAGTGAGCTATTTATAAAGCTACCTCAAAGCATAGATGTGTACAAAGTGAGAATGGCAGGTTTCGTATTGCTATTAAATGTTCCTAATAATTTGCTACTTGTACAGTTTTACACTGCTGTTTGTTCAAAACGCACCATCAGGGAAAACGTGTGTGATCGGACTGAAATCCGCAGGACGTTTAGGTCACCCACAGAACGCATGCAAGTAATTTGTGCTAGCCACTCTCACATAGCTTTTCCTCAGAAGGTATAAAAACTGGGCTCACAGGGCAAGTTGCCATAGCCAATTTGCGGAAGTTGCGGCAGTAAGGTAGTGGTATTAAATGATTATCCCCTCCCCCGCGCGCAAGGGGAGACCCTCAGGTACAGCTGATGGACTTTGAGCTAGGCCGATGTGTTGGACTGCAGAAATTCAGACTTCCTTTACGCGACATCACCAATGGTGTTGGGCAAAACGCGATCACAGTGATGTGAATATGGCGTTAGTGGAAAGATAAAAGTTTTCCTTCCAGTGAAAGGCGAGCGTACAGGGAGACCGTCGTCTTTATCGTATGACGTTGACGGAACGAACTGCCACATCCCGGAGATAGTACAACAGTGGAGGTCTGCATCACATTAAGGGTTGGCCGCCGTTTACTTCAGAGGCGCCTTGTCGCTCGCCATCCTTTACTTCGAGTCACCTTGACCTTAAACCACAGACGTCAGCGGCTGCAATAATTGCCAAGAACGCAGACACTGGAGTTATGAATGGAATCGGATAGTGTTTCCGACGAGTCGCTGTTCAACCGACTGAAACATGATGGACGTATTCTTGTACGGCGACACCGAGTTGAAGGGATACTGGAGGCATGCATTATGCAGCGTCATACGGATCCGACCCCGGGCGTTCTGGTTTGGGGTGCTGTTGAGTTCCATTCACATTCCCACCTCCTACACATTGCAGGAACCATGACCAGCCATCGGTACATTGAGAACGTTGGGGATTCTGAAGTGACACCATGTCTGCTGAGGGTCACCGGTTTTATCTTTCAACGAGACAATGCAGATCAGATGTAGCACGGCATGTCTTACAGTTTCTGCATGCCCAACACGCGTCAACTCTGTTGTGGCTAGGGCGTTCCCCTGATTTGTCGCCCATTGAACACGTGTAGGATATGGATGCTCAACGCCTGCTCCTAAAGCTCTGCCGCCAGTTACCCAAATGAACTGTGGGCACGAATCGAGGCAGCATGGAATGACCCTCCGTAGTTTGGCCTTAGGGAAGGATCATTTACCTTCCCTAAGGCCAAACTACGGAGGGTCATTCCATTGTAATCATTTACCTCTTTTATCATAACTAATGTACCCTATAAATCTCACTTCAATATCGCAGGTGTTTCTTGGTGTTGCGTTTTTAACAGACAGCAGTGTATACACCGATGAGCTATTATACATGTATTATGGCCACTCCCCAGCCTAGATAAATGAGCGCGCCTGGAGATATAAAGGTGGCTTAAGTGAAGTTCACAGTGTAGTATATATACAACCCAAGGACCGGCTACCGGTTAGTACAGTGTTCGGAGTCAGAAAAGGAAAAGCTGCCGATTTATCGGAGTTTGATAATGGACTAATTGTGGTGGCATGGCTGCTCGGAACTACGGTCTCAGAAACGGCGCGGCTTATGGGTTGTTCACGTGCCGCTGTTGTGAGTACGTATCAAACGTGGAGCACAGATGGCCAAACGACGAAACGTCGTCCGCAGCTCATTAATGCCATAGAGGAGCGGAGACTGTCGCGTATTGTTCACAGCGACCGCTATGCCACAGTGCGACACATCACCGCAGCTACAACAGTGGTGATCAGAGTAATGTGTCACAGCACAAAGTTCATCGCAGCCTTCTGTTATAGGGCTCCATAGCTGAAGACCAAGCCGGGTCCCCATGCTCACTGCACTTCATCGCCAACAACGCATGAAATGGGCCCAAGATCATCAAGATTGCACCGTGCATGGTTGGAAATAAGTGGCCTGGTCTGACGAATCAAGATTTCTGGTGCATTACGTAGACATCCGAGCGCAATAAGCCGATTACCAACGGAGGCTATGGCATCTGGATGCACTGTTGGGCGGAAACAGGCCGCTGGCGGAGGTGCTATGCGGTGGGCGACGTTCTCTAGAGACACTTTAGTCCCCATTATACCACTAGCAGAATCCCTGACAGCTATCAGGTATCTGAACATCGTTGCGGACCAAGTTCACTCACACATGGCAACTGTTTTCCCTAATGGTGATGGCCATTACCAACACGATAATGTGCATTGCCACACTACCAGAATCGTCAAGAAGGGGTTCGAGGAATACGCTGGTGACTTTCTGTTAACGCCCTGGCCTCCAAATTCAACTGACATGAACCCAATGGAGAATTTGTGGTTTGAATTGGAAAAGCGGGTTCGCGCTAAATCAACCCCCCCTTCCTGATTTTTACTGGAACTGGAGGACCTGCTGTAGACATTATGATGCCATATATACCAGGAAACCTATCGCCACCTCATCGAACCGATGCCTTGCCGAGCGGCCTCGGTTTTGCGGGCTAAAGGAGGTCCTGCAACTTATTAGGTAGGTGGTCATAACATAATGGTTCATCGGTGTAAATGTTTTATTTATTTCTGCCTTTCTACAACGCAACAAGTGTGTTATGTACATACACATGCAGGTGCTTTGCTCGGATCTATATACCTGAAGGGAGTTTGTCAATGGAAAATGAAAGCAAAACGTTCATCCCTAGTGTGCATTAACGAAATGCAAGTACTTAAATGCAACATAATCGAATAATAGAAGCTATAAGGAAGTAAATTTCTCCTTCATTTTTGTCCACGCCGGGGATCAAAACCGAGTCCACTTATTCCGCAACAAGTTGCTCTACCAATTGATCTTCGCAGACGTTCGTTCTCGCTGCAATCTGCCTTCATGTCGTGTGCGTCCTGCGGAGCAGGTACGTCACATCTCCCCCCCCCGAAAGAGGGCCGCGGGCATGACCCGCGGGTCAGCCGTGACCATGAATTATCGTAGGTAGCCATCCGCTGAAGAACGTGCACTTGAGAACTCCCAATCAATCTAGTGTGTGGAATGCAACATCACACACATTTATTTTTCGAAGCGCTGAAGAAGGGATTCTCTTATTTTTCCTATCTCGCGTTGTGGAAAGAACATCACACCATTGCGAAATCTTTAACGGCCGGGTCATCCGGGAAGTTCGGGTGCCATTATAACGAAGTAAATTTCTCCGTCATTTTTGGTCCACGCCGGGGATCGGACCCGAGTCCACTTTTTTCGGAAAAAGTTGCTCTACAAACTGAGCTACGCAGACGTTCGTTCTCGCTGCTATCAGCCTTCATGTCGTATGCGCCCTGCGGAGCAGGTACGTCACAAAGCATTTGAAAAATTAGGACGTACGCAATAATAAGGGCTTTCTGCGCATCGCATCTGTTTTCCTTTTGCAGAGATGTTTCTAAAAAACGTTGTGCACAGATTGGAAATAGGGAGATTATGAAAAAAAAACAGAGTTTATCACGCACTGTTAAAAAGTAACACTTTGCTTTTGAAAATTCATTCCAATTTTGAATTTTTGTAAATAAATTAGTTATACTCTAGAAGCACCTTCCATGATGGTATGTATTTGACATATGCTGTTCCATCGCAAGGAAGTTATATGTCGAGCTACCCTTTTGTGATGTTTGATGGAGGAGGAAGAAAATTTATCCGTCACTTTTATTCTCGGCTGCCAAAGACAAGAGGGCCGCCCGGTGGCGCAGTGGTCTAAGCGATGGCCTCTGATCATTCGTCCGAACGGTGTCCGGGTTCGAATCCCGGTAAGGCATGGATGTTGTGCTTGTCTTACGGCACTGGCTCTCTCCCTTCCCTGGAACCAGTGACCCTAACTTAGGGACGGGTGACTGCTTATAGCCCATTGAGTTGCTCACGGTGGTCGTTAAACCTCCAATCAAAAAAAAAAAAAAAAAAGCCAAGAGGTTGCCAACGGTGTTTTGTTTCCTCATTATCGCGGAAGACAGAGTCTACATGGAAAACTCCATGCGAAGATGATCAATGGGAAGGTGAATTTGAGACCGGGTGCGGGAGCGCTGCTCGCACCTCCACAAGCTGGCCCCGATCAAAGAATGAGTAAATAACCGTATCAGTAGTGAAGTAAGAGAGACAAAGTATGCTCATAAGTGTTGCCATGCTCACGTTCAATCTAACTTAGCCGCTCTTGAATCTCGATACATTTTCGTATTTGCAGAACCTTTAAGAAACAGAGGACTGCTAGCAAGTAACGCTAACGTTCTTACGTTAAGAAGAAAGATTATACGACGTTTGTTGTATAGGAAGCAACATAAGGACGTCCCCTTGATAGCCAACTAATATGAGCTTAGTTAACTCGAAGTGGAATATTTTCTCCACCTCGGAAATGTGTCAGTAGTTCTCATATTGATTCGAAGAATCACGCTTCTTTATTTCTACTGACTGACGTGCCATGACTTATTCCACACTGCGTAGCCTTTACATCGTTAGTCACCTTTGTGCGTTTAAAACTAACATCAGGTACGACGCATGGTGCTTTGTTCTATGACATTAAAAGAAAGATGTGCAAGTAGTGTTAATTTTCAAAATATATGTCACTCATATGTATATCTCTTTTAATATTAATATTTCTGTCTTGTCCTTAGGTCTAACAAGAAAAGATTCATGCAATGTTTGCATGTCAGTATTTTTAGATCTAATCACATGCATGCATGTTCAGCCATAATACTTTTGTAATATCTAAAAGGTTCTTTGCATCAAAAATATTCCGAAATTCTCGTTTATGTCTCTTCTCACTATGTCCTGTTCAACCATTGCTTTGCGTTAACAGGAACTGATGTTTATAAGTTGCTTGGAACAATTTCTTATTTTTAGGAAAGTGCGATACTTTTCCGAACTTGAAAAATTTGGAGTGTATTAATTTAACAGCTCCTATGGCATAAATGAGGACGAATCTATGGCGGTGAAAGGATTGGACTGCATTACCGTTAATGGTCATACACTTATAACAAAGTAAATTTCTCCGTCATTTTTATCCGCGCCAGGATTCGAACCCGGGTCCACTCATTCCGGAATAAGTTGCTCTACCATTTGAGCTACGCGGACATTTTATTCTGATTCCTATCTGCCTTTATGTCGTGTGCGTCCTTCTGGCAGGTACGTCACATCTCCTGGTACGTTATATCATCTCTCCCTTATTTTTTTTTTTTTTTTTTTTCGAAGTGCTGCTCTTATTTTTTCTATCTCGCGGTGTGGAAATAACATCACACCATTACGAGATTGTGAACGGTCGGGTCATCCGGATAGTTCGGGCGCCATTATAACGAAGTAAATTTCTCCGTCATTTTTGGTCTACGCCGGGATTCGAACCCGAGTCCGCTTATTCCGGAACAAGTCGCTCTACCAACTGAGCTACGCAGACATTTTATTCTGATTCCTATCTGCCTTTATGTCGTGTGCGTCCTTCTGGCAGGTACGTCACATCTCCTGGTACGTTACACACTCTCTTCGGACGTTCGGTGGAAACTTTTTAATTGTTTAGGTAACGAGCAGAAATTTCTAGACGTTCAAGAATGATTCCCCCAAAGAACTCAATCAATAGAGAAGCTGAAAGCACAAAAGATCAAAATTGGCAGCAGAATCTCTTAACACTGAAATCCCATCAGTCGCTTTCCGAGGAAGGGGGAACACATTAATGATATGCTGTTTAGGGAAAGTGAAAGTAAATGGCATTACTATTTTTAAAATATCATAAACTGAACCCTATGAAGTACTATTAGCTAAAAATTTCCTATTGCGTTTTCTTAAATTACATATGATATTTCATGAAGTTTTATCAGATGCATTGATTCGTGTTTAGTTCTCTTTTTTAATCACATTTCCTAATATCTTTCTGTAATAAAACTGCATTAAATTTCTTGAGATGAACATTCTAACCAGATTGAAGGCACCTGGTTGCTTATCTTACAACCTCGTGTTATGCCTTCCATAGGTGTTTTTCGTCATATTTGACATTTCCCGTCATTGTGAAAAAGTTCAAAACCACGGGTTATCCAGCTACACATTGCTTTTACGGTTTTCATGATTTTGTGCAGGGTGCCTTGTAGAAAATATTGCTCACTAATTCCATTTACCCTTGCGAAAGATTTTAGCCTTTGGGTCCACTGCTATTCAACGCGTATTGGTCCGTGTTTCTACTGCTGTATAATAAGTATTTGGACATGGTTACACATCCATGTATGAGAAATTGAAATTTAGAAGGTATTGACCCATGACTCTACTTATAACCAGGCATAAAGGATTGCCACGTGGTTTCACTTCCATGCATAAGGGAATGATCCGAAATTTCGCGAACTTTTATAGATACTAGCCGTCGATTCTATTATAATTCTATGTACAAACTATTGGGTACTACAATGCGTGAGATACTGCAGTACGGTTCTATTGCCATGCCCAAGATAGTGGCTCATGGTTTCATTGACATGCATAACGCAGTCAGTTGTCTAGCTGTATACATAAGGTGCTGTCCCGCGATGCAACTGTCAAGCATACGGTACCGGCCTGTGGTGTCAATTCCATGCTTAAAGTACCCCTCCTCCCTCCCCACCACCCACAAACGCCACATAAGCTAGACCGTGGTTTCAGTGTCATACATAAGGTGTCCTACAGTCTCATAAATGTATATAAAATAGTGACCTGTGATTTCTCTGCTGTGTATAAGGAACTGGCCGGCATTCCATTGCAATATGTAAAGTACCGAATGTGGTGACTTTAGTGCCATGCGTAAGATACCATCCGAATTTTTTCAATTTATAGCATTATGATCTGGGATTCTACTGCCGCACAAAATGTGTTCAATTCTTCCGTGGAACTTTTTTCTTTTAATAGGCACTGTAACAGAAAAAAATGGTAGAGAGTAGACCCGCAAAGATGTTCTGAAACTGTTATGTAGATCTAGAATCTCAAGTAATCGAGATTTAATAATATTTCCTACAAATTTTAGTAAATATATTTGCACTGCAAATATCAGCCCACGAGAATTTTGAAATCCAAACTCCGAATGTCAGATTTCCTCGATTCCACACTTCATGATGCTAAAACCAAAACTAAAATAAATAAATGAATGAAAACAATCATGGCAGATTTATAGCAGGCTTTTTACTTGGCGGTAATATTGATATATCTTATACAGAGTAAGAAGCAAAAGAAATTGTTTACTCATGTGGTGAAGAAAAAGAGGTTAAACAAAGTCCCACTACTGGAAGTTATTGGATCAAAGCTCTTTTGAAAAGTAAACGAATGTCAGTTAGCAGCTTCAATTACAACAACGATTTTCTGCTAAATACATGTTTTTTATAATGCTGCTTCAAACGGAATGGAATATCGACACTGAGAAACATTTCCCGGATAAATATGACAGAAAGATTGTTAAGAAGTAAAAGGCAATGAACACAAAATTGCACGTTGGCGGTTTAATCTACATCAAAACTAATAGTATGTAGCGTACAAGAAGGGCCAAATTTCTTAGTAGAGATGTTGAAGTGTTATTAGGCGAATAAAAATACAAGCAAAATGAGGGGAATGACTATCGGCTTTTTATTGGCAAGAACATAAATGCTATCTCGCAATGTTCTTATTAGTATTAGAAAACGATATAAAGGATTCTGGTCAATTACTACTTAGTGCTTATCCATTTGTATCAGTTCTTGTCACCATTTTCCAAAAGCTGACTTTCCTGCATCCTTCCGGTTGCTAGTGGTAACAAACATCCTCAACCAATCGCCTGGAGTCTCTCACCACAATGGCCCCAGAAACCGTAGAAAAAGCGTTCGCCTTTGCCCATCTCTTTCTCATCCGCCTCCCTAGGCAAAATCTCCCTCCCACATCCTTATTCTTCCTTTTCCACCCTGCCTTAACATCCTTCTCTTGTCTTCCTCTGAGGCGAGAAGTGGCCCAGTGGAATGATCAATAGATGCTGCTCCCACGGTCTTCTGTCGACAATGCCAAAATAGGAGCCAAGAGTTAGCGCTTTCTTTTCCAATCTCTTTTTACTTTTTTCTTTATTTTATTTTTTTTAGATCTTCTCTTGCCACAGGCGAAAAATCTATTTCCTTAAAGCATTTGGAGGGTTCTTGGCAGGAAATGATGGTTTTATACGGGGACAGAACAGATCTGCGTTATCGTTTCTTTTTTAAGAAATGATACCCATCTTTGGGGTGGATTTTTATATATACATTTGTGTGTTTGACTCCCACGTCGATGTTGTCGTCCACAGATCAAAGACATTTACGATTATACTGAGCCTGAAATCCTATACATATTTGATCAACCTCAGCAGTGAAACACCCTACAAAAGAGAAACACAATAATAGCCCCAGCAATTTTCCGGTGAGCGCATATATAGATAGTGAAAAAGAGTTCTTAATGTAAATAATACATTCATCCGTACATGAAAAGCAAACTGATTCTGTAAAATATAGCGAAATAATAACGTGTCACAAAGCCAATAGATATTACCTGAGTCATAGGTACGTATAGGAAAAACCTTGGCAGTTAAATTAATATACAGTATATCAGTGTACGAACCTATAGTACGAGAAAAACAATGTTATCTTGCTGGCGATTTGAACGCCATTTTAGTAGTGTCAAAAGTGCCAAAGAAAAAGTCAACAGACATATCCTACTGGTTACAGCAGCCTATTTAGCATGCCTTTTTTATGATAACCAAACATAAAAAAGGCATGCTAATTATGCCGTACGCATCATTTTATGATAATCAAATGATTGATGAGGAAAATGAACGCTGCATATATTTCACGTGTAATGCTGAGTTTTATAAGACGAAAAAGAATTAGCTATCTGAAATTTATTTTCCTACGGCATTGGCATTTCTCCTTTGAGTTTGTCTAAAGAAAAAATCGAAATTCTTTAAATATGAAAATCAGCAGAAACCATGAGGTACGTTAACACTGGGAAACAATTGTGAAATCAAACTATCAAATGAAATTACATACGAAACTACATATTTCACATTTCAGTTATAAAACCTCCTGGAGAGATTCCTTTTTTTCTTTAGAATTTGAAAGAAGACTCAAGAACGATACACATATTTAAAGAATATTTCGATTTTCGATAGTACAAATACGGTGCTTACTTTTTTGAGACATGTTAATACACTGAGTTAACTTAGCATTAGGAAAAGGCCCCGTTTTACATATTCGGAGAAATAACGAAGTACCACGTGATATCAACGTCCCGTGCGGCTGCTACAAATTGTTCACACCCAGCCTCTGTAAGTAATCATTAAACGTTTGCCAGTAATGGGGAAACGTGCCGATTTAAACCAATTTGACCGCAGCCAGATAGTTGAGGCCCGGAGGGCAGGTGCCCGAATTTCAGAAACATGCTCACTATTGCATCAAAGGTGTACCAGGACTAGATTAACCATGTATAGACATCTAGCAGAAGGGCTCACATTGGTCTAGCACGCATAGCTGACCCTAGAGGTGAGCGTCTGGTGTCCCGACTTGTATCTGAACAATGACCTGAAACACTTAACCAGCCCATCCACCAGAACAACAGCGGTGCAGTTCGACCCATTTCCACATGCTCCATGCACCATGCACTATGCGCCGTTCCTAGTTTTGCCTGGAGTTCCACAACCGGAGACCACAGAGGGTATATGATGATATACCTATGATGATGCCTCGTCATCGCATACAATGCCTACTGCACTGATTCCTTACAATGCAGTTCGACTCAGAAACATTTATATGAGAAATCGTTGCATAATATGGGGACAAACTAATGAGTACTAGGCAAAAACACTTCTCCTTTCTTAACCCTTCAAGCATAACTAGTCATTAAAATGTTTACTGGGAATCTCTCCTTTTAAAATAAACAGTTTTTTTTATTTTGCCGTTCCGAACTCCATGGGCCGAACTGAAGATTTTAAAATTAACAGCGATACATAAATCCAGACTTGCATCTTCCGCGGTGGTAATCGAACGCACACAAGTTTTTGCGTTTATTATCCACAGTTTTTAGCGTTTATTTTCGTCCCATCAGCTAGTCTTTCGCCGCATCACACGTTTTCGCACGTCTTTTTGTAAAAAAAATCGTGCTTATGTTATTGGTTTGTCCGTCCGTCCTTCCGTCAGTACCCACGATATCTCTGCAATTATTAATCCGATTTGAAAATTTCTTTCTGCATTGAGAAGCATGAAATATGCGAATGATGATCCTTTATTTCGTTTTTTTTTTACGATGTACAATTTCGCCGCTAGAGGGCGTAAATGCAGATGATGTGGAATTAAAAAAAAAAAGTTTTAATACACAAATTTGCTTCTAAACATCCGATTGAAAAACATATTTCATACTTCGATTCCATTTATGTCGAAGAATATTTTAGATATAGTTACTTTTTACAAATTACGCATAGAATTTTCCGCTAGGGGCGTAAAAGTAAATTACATTTTTCCCGATAACTCTTCTTCTAAAACTCCGATTTGAAAAATGTTTTGTTCAGCGGATACAACTCTTGATAGAAAATCTTTTGCATATAATTTCAAATTTTTGGTACCAGGAGGCGTAAGTGTTAATTTTTGCTTCTCACATATTTACCCTAAAATCTGAACTTCTAAAACACCCATTGAAAAAATTATTTCGTGGACTGATGCCACTCACATCGATAAACATTTTTGGAATATTTTCTTCTTAAAATATTCCACAGTTTCTCCGCCAGGGAGCGTAGATGTATATCTTATTTTCGTCAATAGCTCTACTTCTAGAAGTCGGATTTGAAAAGTTTCTTCTTTGTTGGATAGTATTTTCAGTGTGACATGATTTTCATATAATTTCAAAAAATTTCAAGTAATTCATAGGCTTTCCACTAGGGGGTGTAGACGTAAATTGCGTTTCCCCCTATATCTCTGCTTCTAAATCTCCGATTTGAAAAATTCTTTCTGCACCGGATACCGCTCCTGAAGGGAAATCGTTTGCACACAATTCTAAATTTTGTGAAAAAATGGTTTGGCCACCAGGGGCGTAAATCTTAATATCCGCTTCTGATGTATTTGCAGCAAAATATGAGCTTCTAAAATCCGATTGAAAAAAACGTCGCTTGTAGACCGATAGTACGCATGTCGACAAACCATTTAGAAACATTTTCTTCTTAAAATAATGCATGGTTTTTTACTTCAGGGGCGTAGACATATTTCTTATTTTTGTCAATATCTCTACTTCTAGGATCCGATTTGAAAAATTCCTCCTTTGTTGCATAGTGTTTCTAGTGTGACATGTTTTTCATATAATTGGAAAATTTTCAAGTAATTCATAGACTTTCCGCTAGGGGGCGTAAAGGTAAATTGCCCCCCCCCCCTCCTCCCTTATAACTCTGCTTCTAAATCTCCGATTTGCAAAATTCTTTCTGCACCGGATACAGCTCCTGATGGGAAAGGCTTTGGACAAAATTTCAATTTTTTGTAAAAAATGGTTTGGCCACCAGGTGGCGTAAGTCTTAATTTCCGCTTCTGATGTATTTGCAGCAAAATATGAGCTTCTAAAATCTGGATTTAAAAAAAAGTCGTTTATAGACCGATAGTACTCATGTCGGCAAAACTTTTAGGAACACTCTCGTCGTGAAATAATGCATGGTTTCTACGCCAGGGGCGTAGACGTATATCTTATTTTTGGCAATATCTCTACTTCTAGGATTCCGATGTGGAAAATTCCTTCTTTGTTAGATGGTGTTTCCGATGCGAAATGTTTTTCCTAAAAATTCTAAATTTTCAAGTAAATAATACACTTTCCGCTAGGGGGCACAAAGGTAAATTGCGTTTTGTGCGTTATTTCTGCTTCTAAAACTCCGATTTAAAAAATTCTTCCTGTATCGCATACAAGACCTGATGGAAAATATTTTCCACATAATTTCCACTGTTCGGTAAAGAATGGTTTGGCCACCAGGGGGCATAAGTGTTAACTTCTGCTTTTGATGTATTTGTAGCAAAATCTGGGCTCCTGAAAACTCGACTATTTTTTTTTTCATGGACCGATACCGCTCATATGGAAAATCTTTTTGAGAATACTTTCTTCCTAAAATAATGCATGGTTTCCCCACCAGGGTACATAAAGTCACATCTTATTTTTGTCGATATCCCTGTTTCTAAAAGTCCGATTTGAAAAATTCTTTCTGTGTTGGAGAGCGTTTCCGGTGCGATATGTTTCTCATATAAATTCATGTTTTTCTTAGCACACAAGTCTGCAACTAGAGGGCGTAAGCTCACAATTCCGTTTACAGCAATATCTGAGGGTTTAAAAACCCGATTGAAAAACTTCTTTCTTCCGTCAGATACTATTGTTTTTCATACCGGCTCCATTGACTTTGAATAGCTTTGATAAATTTAATTTGCATCAGAACGGATTCAAAAGACGTGCTTATTACACCCAAAAATTCGGTGTCATCTTTCTTGTTCACTTTTTATTTATTTCCATCCGTGAAGCAAAGAGGAAGGATGAATTAAATTCACCTGGTTTCACGGCCAAAGGAACTGAAATTTTTCACGTATAAGTCACATGACGATATATACTCTGAAGTTGCTCTCTCTTCCACTCTCGCTCTCTCTCTCTCTCTTTCTAAGAGTGAGAAATTAAATTCGATCTATGCCATCAGAAAATTAATGAGACGATGAAGCATCACACATCGAGATAGCCACGAAATTTTCTTCTCCGAAACGTGAAAAAATACAGAGATAATTCATAACAGCCGGTCGTCGAGTTATTGTAAGATTACCTAGCGTCCGCTCCCACCGATCAGCGATAGCATTTGTGACTTGAGTGGCGCACATAACACTGTTTATTCAGCTGAACTCTCTCTCGATGTCATTATTTCGTGTTCCGATGAACAGATTTTTCCTATAGTTGCTCAAAAATGATGTGCAAGTGATATTTTGGAGGTACCACAAAAGTGTCAAGGATTATTACCGTGCTGAAGACCGTTGATCACACTTGAATATAGGTGGTGTTCCGGACGTAGTTATCTTCCCATTAAAACAATTCTGAAAATGCCAAAGAAACTCGATTAACCTCAACAAAGCTGAAAAAATAAAGGAGTAGCTTTTTGTTTGTGTGAAAACGTAACAACTGTTATGCATCTTGCAGAAAACGTAACGACTGCTGAACATATTGATAACTCTGGGATTTAGTTAATTATCATGGAGAAGACAAAGATAATTTCTAACTTAAATAACAAGGCGAATAAAGCATAACAGATGCATTTGAAGCCAGTCATGATTATCTCGATAAGTTTAAACATCACAGTAATCTGCACAGCGTAAGAGTGAGTGGTGCGGCAGTGTGAGATTACCACCAAGAGCGATCGAATTCCTTGCCAACCTAAATACCGTCTGAGAAAAAGAGCATGCTTAATAGTTTAAAGCTTGGAGGGACCACCTTACGCTCGAGGTCGAAATGGTTTGGGAAATCTAAAGCGGGGATCTCTGGTGATTTGTCTTTCAGTTACACTCCGAGCTCCGAAAAGATATTCAAAAACGTATCTGCCTCCCATTTGGAAGTGAAACAAAAACGTCTGGATGACAAGATACGTCTTCCAACATAGGTTCATTTCAAGTTTCTATCCTTTGCAAAGATAATGATTTACAGCCCAGAGCATCATTTGTGCTCGATAATGTTGCTGACTACACAGGTAACTTCTACAGCGCACGGAACTTAATACCTGTGGAAGTTATCTTTTTTCCATGAAACACGACTTCACATCTGGTAGTCAATGGATCAGAAAGCCATATCATACTTGAAGCTCTACTAGCCCTGCGACGTATTTTAAGAACCTCTCCCCGGATACAGATGGTAAAGAGCAGCAATCATTCAGGGAATGAAGGAACGTTTTTGAGCATTACAAACTTCACTCCGGTCTCAGAGAAAGTCACCTGAAGCGCAGTCGTTTGAATGCGCTGTACTGAAGCTTAACAGGGAAATTGCAGTAGCGTTTTATGTTCGCAGCGAACAGAGATACTGAATCACTGGCACAGGATCAGATCATATTGCTTTTATGGGATTGATTAAGTTGTACTTGGTATTTCAACGACTTAAAGTGTGAGATCTACTTCTTACGCGGTGGTCATCTTCACATAACTAACAATGTTTCGTATAAATCTCGGTTAATATTATTAGCAATGCCTCAGATAAGGACTTGCTGAATACTGAGACGTTTCGCCATTTGCGACCAAGGAAAACAAGAATTAGTAAAACCACTTCCCCTTATATCTTGCTAAATAATCCAGCTCATATAATTATCTAATGGAAGTTGAATTTCCAGAGGTTTATACCTAAATGCGCTTGTTTTAAGTTGACGTATTCTAAAAGCCGTACAGACGGTGTAGACTGCATTACTGTGGCAATAAAATTTTCCGCAATAATATATTTGTGGAAACGCGAATATCACCGTACACCAGAAATATTTAGCTATTTTTGACAGGGATCAATGGGATACTGAGTACAGTTTTTATACACGCCAGTGAGCGAGAGATATATAGCAAGAAAGAGAGAGAGAGAAAGTGTTCTTCAAAGAAATCTAACAAAGGTATTGAACAGCATTTACAAAGTCGTAATTTGTACCCGATGTCGGCAAAGGTTTGAACTGATGAATGCTTAAAAAATATTGAACTTTTAGTGAGGTCGAACAAAAATTTAATATGATAATTCTGAGAAACATCAGAAAAAAATTCCATCAAGCTAAATCAACTTTTTCCCCATGAGTTCATATTATCTCATTTCACGTTCAACGCTTTTCAATTAAAAATGGTTTTCAATAATTCATACAGAGGTCGCTTCAATAAAATATTTTTGAGGAATTCTAAGTGATTAGATAGTTAGGAGAAATAATATTGAAAAATAAAAAACATCACTTAAGTTTATCTGTTACTGGAATTTGAACAATTGAATAGTAATGCATCCCTTAAAGTGATCACTGTGATACTGCAAAATGAACATTGCAATACTTGTCAAAATTTAATCCGAACGTAGTTTAAAAGTGTTACATCATCAAAGAAGTTTAGTTCTTCTTGACAGTCAAACTTTAAAACCATTCTAGGGTAATTTACAACAAATAAGCCAGAAGTAAATTAAGAATCCAATTCCCGGTTTTGCATTTTCTAAATTCATCGTGAAATTGGTGTTTTCTGCCTTTTGCCTTTGAATGGAGTAGTTTTCTAAGGGAAAACTACTCCAGCTTGGTGACAATAGTATGCTTCTGTTACTGTAAATAAAGGAGATAATTTTGTGTTTACCAGAACAAAAAAGTGTCTGTGATCTAGTCTCCGTAAACCGAAATTTCTTTAATGGCAATAATACAGTGCTTGGGAATACGCCTCACTTTCTTCCATTTGATGCTAAAATAATATTTTAAGCTAGAAAAACCACAGTCGTTATTGAAGTACTCTAACAATAATTATCAATTAACGTAGAAATCTTGAAATAGACTACATCAGTGTGAATAGCGGTACAAAACAAAATATCAAAGAATTAACAATTTTTATCGGTTATCTGAGCACCCTGCCATATGTGCTTTTATGCAACGCTGATTCATGGTCTACAAGGTGCCGTTAAATAAACCCAAGTCAGTGTATCACATAACGTTAGATAAGACCAAGTCAGTGATCACGTAATTCATCACATGTAGGTAATCTTTACTTATTGACCATTCCACTAATGACTTCTAAATTGTTTGCGTTCTGTGTTAACTTAACATATTTCTTAAAAAAATTGTAAATTAAAAGGCCGTCTAGGAAATACAAGCCATGACAAAAAGATGAGTTCTCTCTTTTATAGACGTCATGCGGAAATCAATGTTTCTAACGCTATCGTGTGTGACGCGAAGCACGAAACCGAAGTATCAGTTCGTGTAATATGCCAATGGTCACAAACGGAGGGAACTCATCTCTCTAATGTCATGGCCGTGTACTTTCTATACAGCCTTATTTTAATGCAGCAGGGGGCAGTTATCTACACAAGCTTTCGTCCAGACTATTAAAAAAGATTGTTTCTTTGGGGGTTTAACGAATACCATGAGCAACACGATGGGTTGTAAGCTGTCGCACTTTCCTAATTTAGGGCCACTGGTGTCAGGGAAGGGAAACTCTAAGTAATGTAAGAAAAAAAAACAATCATGCTTCACCGGGACTCAAACCCTGACACATCTCAGAGAGGAGAACCCAGCGCTTAACCCACTGCGCCACAGGGGCAGCCTATTGAAAAAGATGCAGCCATTTGTTTGCCGAGTGGACAAATTCTCACTTTAATCAGCTGTTTTACAGTCTAGGAAGACCGAAATTCAAAACGTTTCTACGAAAAAGCAAAAGACACTTGATATAACTTCAATAAGCCGCTCCGGTGCCGCAGTGGTCTAAGCGATGGCTTCTGATTGGGCGGTCACGTTTACTTGTGCTCCTGCACTTTGAGTGATATTAGTTGTTTTTGGGAGTTTCCTGTTAGGTATTTTATGTTATTTCGTTTTGTGAATGTTGTATGCTTAAGTTGAACCTACAAATTCGTTGGGACAGCCTTTATTATTTTTTTTGGTGTTTTTTCCACCGACGTGGGTGACTAGGTCAGTTACTCACTTCAGTGTTACAAGGTTACTCAAGGAGAGTACCTATGCCTTCAAGCATCCTGTTGAAGGTGGGTTCCTTTGTTTTTAGTGTTGCAAGCCGCAACACTAGGTTTTAGTTTAAGTTCTGTGTTAGTAGTCAAGATGATTACGACCTCAGCGTCTAAGTCGACGTCTGATGCTTCTGTGCCTATTCTACTCGAATCTTCTATATCAACGACCAGTGTGTCTGCTTCACAGGATATATCAGTAATGGATACCTCCACTGTGATCTGTCATTCTTCGGAAAGTGTGTTAAGTGTTGTGGAACAAATTGTGCATGAAGGGGTCGGAGCCGAGGGCCCACCCCCACCCCCTCTTAGCACCTATGCGACTGCTGTCCGTCCTGCGAATGTACCTTCTGCAGCTTCAATAGACTCTCAATATACGATTACACGTGTGGATAAAGTTTTACGACTGAAAGTTCCGGATGACTCTGTTCTAGGTAAGCGTTTCTCAGAAAATTTATCTTTCACTGTTTATGTTCCTGCCCTAAAGGACACCCCAATCCCTCGGTACCTGGATGCAATTTCAATGGTTGTTTCCAGAGAATCCATCAAATCAGCCATCCGTTTCGGTGGGGGAATCGAAGTGCGCTTTACCCTAAAATCTGCTGTTGAAAAAATTCTTCAATGTGGTGTAGACATTGGTACTGTGCATCTGCAACCGACACCTTCTATTCAGCGCCCTGTTACCGTCACTCTGACACCCGTTCCTCGGGACTTCCTGATGAACTATTAGTAGATGCGCTTAGTTCCATCGGCAGAGTAGTAGGTACAACAAAATTTCTCTCTGCTGCAGGCTTAAACACCCCCTATGCCTATGTGCAAAGAGGACGTCGTCAGTATAGGGTGATTTTCCCTACGGAACAGGCTCTGAAGGACAGGCCTACCTCCGTTGAGGTTATTACAGACTCAAGAAAATACACGTTTGACTTATTTGCAGGAATGCAGTGCTTTTATTGTAAAGGGGAAGGGCATCGGGTGACCTCGTGTCCTCACAGAAATGTGCAGAATAATTCTACTTTAAATCCTGGAGCCGTTGAGTCATCATTCTGTTCTGAGCCGTCAGTTGCCCAGACACCAAACCTGGAATCAGTAGATGATGCTATGTTGAGTACAGGCAGCACATTTCAGAGTCTTATTATTCATAACTCTGCAGCTCAGCAATCCCCTTCTGTGGAAGTACCTGATAGTGGTTATCAATTAGAAGATTACCCTGCCTTGCCACCGTCGGGGGGAACACGAGTTTCTACAACTACGTGTAAGAGACCTTTGACCCCGACATCTCCTAAGAAAAAGAGAGGTTGACCACAAACCAGGTCCAGCTCGAAAGCGACACGTTCTGGTGGACCCTCTCAGTCGCCGAGTCTTGAACGAAGCAACTCTTCCTCTTCAACCCTAAAACAGCCTGAAACCAGTGTGAGCTATCAGGAGGTTGAAATGGAAATACCTGATAATCTGAGTGACACCACGTCGACACATTCTGATATTGAACCATATCCAGAGTGTGCGGAAGACTTTGATAGATATCTTAAAGATATAGAAGTGCTAGTTACGCCATTATCTTACTTCGAACTAGTTTCTCTGTATGCGGTTCCTAAGAGAACTAGCATCATGAGAATTCCTTGCATTCAGAAAAATCTGTCTAGAGTGCCGGAATTGGTTTCACAGTTATCTTACATGAACTGTTCCACAAGCACTCGACCACCACACCACAAGTGCACTTATTTTGTCGACGTATTCGTTATTTATTAACAATGCTTGATAAACGAGTTGAGGGGGTTTTGCAGCCACCAAAATGAACTCTAAGGTACTATTTGTTTCTTTTAACTGCCGAGGTTTAGCGGCGTCAGCAGCAAATGCATTGGTTTTTGAAGATGTCCGACCTTTAAAAGCGGATGTTCTAATGTTGCAAGAGACTAACTGTTCGGCAGGAATCAATTTTGCTGCTGGCGCGGCTGGCCTTATGTTTTTTATCATAATTACCGGACACATGTTGGTTCCGGAACTGCAATAGCATTTCATTCCCGATTTCACTCTATATTACAGAATATTGTCGAGTCCCAGAGCCGCCTGGGAGTTTTTCAATGTATGTCGTTTTGCCTTCAGTCCAGTCGAATTCATCTATTAAATATTCATGTACCTCAAAATAATAATGAAGCTACTGATCTCCTGGTTCATGTTGCTGCCGTTCTTGCGAATATTCCTCCCTCAGACCTTATTCTTTTTGCTGGTGATTTTAATTGTACACTTCAACCTTACGTTGATAGAGATAATTCACATGAAAGCCGTCATTCTTTAGTTTCTCAGCTCTCTCAGATTGTCTTCAACTTTGACCTCCAAGATGCCTTCAGATATCTACACCCAACTGAACGAGAGTTTTCTTGGTTCCCCCTATTCATTTAAATTGTGCTGCAGCCAGACTTGATCGATTTTATGTCTCCCGTTTTATTCGTCCGTCTATTATTTCAGTCAATCACGCACCCTCTGTTTCTTCAGACCATAAGCCAGTTATTCTTTCCCTCTGTTTTCAGTCTATTGGTATTCCACGGCCGAGTGTTTGGTCCTTAGATGATTCGTGCCTTCAAGATCCTGATTTTAATACTGAAGTTGTTCTTATTATCACTCAAGCTGTTACTCAATTGTCTTTTGTTTCCGACCCAGCGGCTCTGTGGATCTCGACAAAACAATCTATTGTAGCTTTTGCGAAGAAATATTCTTTTACTATCAGAACCCGGCGTAATATGACTGTGGACAGTCTCCGGCGTGCGCTTCAGCGAATCCCACGAACCTCATCGGATTATGATCTCCTTGAAACGAAATTACGAGAATGTCTTCAAGCCTCTGTTTCAAATGTACTGACCCGTCTGAAATACTCATTTCTCAGATTCGAAGAAGATCCTTTTCGCAGTCTCCGTTCTCTCGAGGTACGAAGAAAAAAAAAATAATACCATTGTACAACTCACCCACTCTAATGGCTCAGTAACTACTGACCCATATGTTATATGTAATCAAACTCATGCGTATTATAGCCAACGTTTTCAACGTACATTAACACAGCCAGCCTCTTCTGCACCACTTTTGCAAGACCTTCCGCAAGTTCCTGAATGCTATGTGTCCTCTCTAAATGCTCAGATCACCCCTCAAGAAATCCGCAATTCGATTTACAGTTTAAATGATCGTTCCTCACCTGGAGAGGATGGGCTTTCCTTAAAATTCTACAAAACATTCCTTCCTTATCTCATGCCACTTCTCCTCAGTTGTTATACTTTCCTTTTTTCGTCTTCAAGTTCTTCTTCCCATGCTTTCAGCTTTGCTCTGCTTCGCCTTATTCCTAAATCTGGCTATCTTGGTATTTTATCTAACTGGCGACCCATCTCTATACTTAATACCGACTATAAAATCTTTGCTAAACTACTCGCACTCCGTCTGAATCCTGTTCTATCCTATTTAATTCATCCTGACCAAACTTACACTGTTCCCACCCGCTCTATCGCTTCTAATATTACCACGATCCGTGATCTTAACACTCTCGCATCCCAGCTTGCAGAACCCCTTGCTATTTTTAATATTGATCAACGACAGGCTTTTGATTCCATTAACCATACTTATATCTTTACTGTCCTTCAACGCTTTGGATTCCTCCTTCTTCTGCCAGGCTCTTTCTAATCTGTATTCAAACTCTTTTTTTCGGGTTCGTACTTCGACTTTTATTACTTCTGCTATCCCTTATTCTAACGGTATCCGGCAGGGCTGTCCCCTGTCGGGTCAACTTTTTGCACTCTGTTTTGAACCTCTTCTAATCTGTCTCTGTTTCCGACTTCTTTCTTCTGTCCCCCGTGGAGTTGCGGGCACCCGGCACCATCATACTGTCTTGACTGCATATGCCGATGACTTGACGTTATTTTTACGAACAGAATCTTCGTTTGGAATCCTATTATCAACATATAACGAATATGCCGTAATTTCTGGATCAGCCTTAAACACTGAAAAATGCTCAGGTTTATGGACGGGAGCGTGGGCGACCCGTGGTGACCGTCCGTGGGGGGCCCGATGGTCTTCAAGCGTAGTCAAATTTCTTGGTGTGCACTTCGGAAAACCGGAGGCGGTTGCTGCTGCAGCATGGAACCCCCTCGTTCATCGAATTAATCGAAGACTTGCGCCTCTCCGTCAGCTCAAACCCTTTCTTTCATTTTTTAGTCGGGCAATGCTACTAAATGTGTTTGTGCAACCGAAATTGTTTCACAGCTGGATTGCTCACCTTCCGCCACCTTTCTTGCTGAATCATCTGCAGAGAACTTTGTGGACTTCATTTGGAATATTATTCATTGGGTGCATCGCTCCACGCTTTCTCTTCCGATTTCCTATGGTGGCCTCTCTCTTGCTGATATCACTCGAAAATTTCAAGCCTTTCATCTTCATAACTTTCTTAAGATTTTTTCAACGCCTCTTTCTTCAACGCAAACCATTATCGATACTCTGTTCTTCCCCCGGAGTCCCCACCTTACAGTTCAAACTTTTCTGCGAATGGACCTGTTCCCATTCATTCCCAATCATTTCCTGACACTTACAAGTCTGCACTTACCCTTTGGCGCTCCTGAATCCTGTCCGACTCCCCTTCCACTACTAATGACCTCCTTGCAGAACCCCTCTTCTTCTCCTCTGCTATCTACTCTTCTACCTCTTCGTACCTTCACTACTCCTCATGGTTTGCCAGTGGAGTTGTGAAGGTCTCTCAACTCGTTGACATTGATCTCCGTTGGAAACCTCTTTCTCGCATTTCTCCCTTGTTTGCAGATACCCCTGTTCATCGTGCTCAACTTCGGCATATCCAGATTTGCATTCAGAGACTCTACCCACAACTTGCCAATCAGAATGGACTTATTCAGAACTCATCAGCCTCACTCAGTCTCCCGTTCATTATTTATCTAGATGACCAGCCGTTTCTTTCACATCAAGTATCTGCTAAACTCATCTATAGGCATTTCATTACATATTTTACCGATCCAATGCCGATTCCCTCCGTGCCAGAGGCAGAAGTACCAGCAACATGGAGTGATCCACTAACAGCCTTGGCTACTCCAAAGGCAAGGGATATCCATTGGTTACATCTACATAGTCGCTTATTAACCCCACGCACCCTTCATCGTTTTCGGCATCTTACATCGTCACTGTGTTATTTTTGCAATACAGAGGGAGATGTATTTCACTCTTACTCGATGTGCTTGTTTTTACAGCCTTTGTTTTCATTGATGTTTCTTTTGCTTCAGAATGTTTGTGCTTCTTTACATACCATGTTTCATTATAATGTTCTTCGCTCACATCACCCATCTGCTTCATCACACAATTCTGTATGCATTTTTCTCATATTGCAAGCAAAATATACAATTTATCAGTACTATCATATTAGTGTCGATTGTCCTACCCTTAGACGTTATAACGTGGCAAGACGTTTTCTTTGTCGCAGATACCGTCAGTCTGTGACTGCGATATTGCAGGTCGAGTATGATACTGTTAAGACGAGTAACAGTCTTGGCAGTTTTCATGCTAAGTGGTCCCCAAGTCATATTTGGTTTAATACGAATAATGATATTGTAACACTAACTGTGTAACGTCCTCGACATTTTGTTGTGGTCAGATCTCTGTCTTCGTATTGTACTGGAGCGTTTTTTGGTTTTTTTTTTTGCACTATGTTGTGAGTATTTTTGTATATTTACGTAGGTTAGTTGCCCTGACGAAGTGTTCGGCATAACCTCTTTTCCATAAATTACTGTTGGGTAATTTGTCGTTTTATTTGACTACCTAGTTACGTTTCTCTGTTCAATTTCATAAAGATAGTGTCTCATGAATTGTTCTGCTTCATTGAGTGTCACGTGAGAGTATTTTATGTTATTACGTTGTACCGTCATGTGCTGTTACGGTTTTTCCTAATCATTCGCGTTTATAACTGAATTTTGTATTTATTGTTGGGGAAAATTGAATGCTTGAAATTGCTTGCACTGTCTAGCGATAACATAATGGTCTTTTTTTCTGCATTATCGAACCCATAGTGGTTAATAAGAATTTTACTATGTCTGAAGTTATTTTTCAGGTGTAGTATTTGTCTTTGCAAGCCTATTGTTAGAGTGACAGACTAATTTAGCTATTTAGTTTTTGTCTAGCAATAAGTACTTTCTCTGTATGAAAATGACGGTTTCTTTAAGATCATGTAATGCTCATTTGTTGTAATATCATGCAGTTTTCTGTACTTTTAATTTACGATTCTTCCCTTTGAATTTAGCAACATTTGCAATATCATCACATCTGAATGATGAGTCCTTTTTGTTTGTTTGTTGCATCTAATGTTACGAGATTTTTACTCATCTACTTTTTTCCGCAACTTGTTGATGGAAAACGTCTGTGTTTATAAATTGAGAAGTAGATGATTTTTGTTTTCAAGTGAAACTGATTTGTATGTATAATGTTTTTTTTTTGTTGCGCATTATGTTGCTCATAGTCTCACTTAGCGATATTTTTCTTTTCTGGAATATTGAGGTACTTACAGACAGACAAAAGAACCTATTTTTGTATTAGAAGCAGCGTACCCGCTCGCTTTAAGCAGGTTTTTTTAGGGTTAAGGTTTACGCTTATTTTGTTTCATGATTCTTAATGAATTAATATGTCTGTCGTAAAATATAGTTTTACAACCTGGCAGAAAAAAATCAGTATATCATGCTGTTAGTGGTAGCGTACATGTTACGAGCAAGGTTTTTTTTTTCCTGGCTTGATGTTTTTTTTCATGAATGACATGCTGAAATATTTTTAACTTTGTGCGGCCTTTGACAATGTTCAGTTTTACAGATTTTGTATTTTGTTTAATTTTAATGTTCATTATTGTGAATTACCTGATGCTTTCTTTTTTTTTTTTTGGCTTTTTGTGGTCGACGGAGAATGTTAAATTGATCTCGTTTCTGTTTTCTGTCATTGTAATTTCGCAATACTGTACGTTTGTTGCGTCTTTTTGTCTTCCGTGTAAAATATGCCAAAATGGCAACAACTGTTCCCGGTGAACTTACTGTAAATATTGTTTATATGGTTTTATGGCAATAAAGATATTTTGAAGTTCTGATCATTCGCCCAACGGAGGGGTCTCGGTTTGACTCCCGGTAAGGCACGGTTGTTTGTGTTTGTCTTTCGGGGGTTTATTCGCTGAGTTCCTTGTTTATCTATGTGCTGACGTTGAAACACAGAATATCTTTACTGTAAATATCTGTCAACCAAGTCCAATATATGCTCAATATATATGCCAATGTATCTGTCAACCAAGTCCAATAAATAATTTAATTTAATTTTTTAAACCTCCACTCAAAAAAAAAAAAACTTCAGTAATGGAATATAATGAGTGCAGGATGTAATCCCCGAACTTGGCTGATCGACTTCATGGGTGCAGTATGGTTTCATGCTATTTAGAATTAGGTCCAAACAACGCGCAAGGAGACAGCCGGCGTTGCTATCAACTATCGGTTATTACGTTGATGAGATATCTTTCTTGACGCGTACAAGGTGTGAAACTCGTCAGGTAAAATAGCTGTGTCATTACGTGTCGGTGAGATACAAGCTCAAAGAGCTCTGCGGAAGACAATTGTTTTCGTTATACAGTACTTCATCCAATTAATCAGAATAACTGCTTTATCTAAAGTCAGAAATTTAGCTCGAGAATATCACGTGGTTATTCGTTAGAATGATACTTCTTGGAATCGAGGATCAGAATTTGTGTGTGATTTCAAAGTAGGTAAGGCATTTCCTATATTATGCCTTTTCTCTCAGGTTTATTTCTTCTCTGGAATCAAAATTCCAAATATAAAGTAGGCGACATTTTATAGACTTCGATAATCAATTGCTGAGCCAATGAAAAAGGAATAACAAATTAGTGAAGTAAACAGCAAACATCAAACCATTAGCTTTTATGCTGCTTAGCTCAAATTACTACATTGACGCCAACATTTCCTTACAGACTCCTCAGTGCGTCTTTTTACATGCGGAGTATGTACTGTTTTTTTTTTTTTTAATTATCAGTATGTCGGTCATGAATTCTCTCGGTGCACTTATTTACCGTATTAGAAAACTAATTTACCTTTGGGTAGCTGGAAGGCGTGCGTGCCCACGTGATCTAGGCAACTATTTAAAACTGAATGAACGTCTGGCTGGAGCGACGATTTTGAAAACGCGCAAAAAATAATATACATTAGTTTCTCAAAGCTGAGATATTTCGGGTTTTAATTAAGTGACAAAAAAAAGACAACATTTTTGTCTAAGAAGCGTAACTGTGGTGCGACGACAATTTGTTATAAAGGAGATCGTCGTCATCTGAGAAAGCTTGTACGGAGAAACAAGACTTCCTGTCTGCAGCAATTGACCGAAGCATTTAATAAAGGCTGTCCCCGACCCATATCTCAGCGTGTAGAGAACTGACGAGGATCAGTACTGGCAGTGACATGTCTACACGGAAACTATTGATTTCTGCGAAGAACCCGAAATTTTGTAAACAGTGGTGTTAGGAACACAGTGAGACGCGGTACCCTTTCTTCTGTATCGACGATAGGCAGAGAGTTTGGCAGGTGCCCCATGAAATAATGTACCCAGCTTGCCTTGTAAACGCAGCTGCAAGTGGTGTAATGGGATGGGGCACGTTCTATTTGTAAAGAATGGATCCCCTGATATTGCTGGAAGGTAGTGTGTCCTCCAAGGGTTATTTGAACATTGTTGCCGATCAAGTCGATCCTACAATATTGACGTTTCATCCACCAGGTGACGGCTGTTTGATGGACGACAATGTTACTGTCCACCGTGCAAGGTGTGTTCAGCTGTAGTTCAACGAGCACGACAGCAACTTCCATCATCTTTCCTGGCCACCGTGAAGATGGTATATGAACCCCATGGGTAATGTATGGGAGATGTTTGAAAAACAGATACGGAAGCAAAGTACCCTTCCGTCAAATCTGAGCCATTTAAAGGACTGTGTAGTGAACCCCTGATATGCTGTACACGTAGATGAACTCCAGTACCTTGTGGAATCTATACTAAATTGCATACGTGATGTGAATCAGGTTGAAGGAGGTCCAAACCCTTATTGAATAAAATTTTCCAATTCAGTGACCAGTATGTTTACGAGCATCATGAGTCAAACATTTCTTTTTGTTTTTCTAGCACAGAAGAATACAGTGCAAATACACTTTTCCATGCACTTCGATATTTATTTGATATTATGTCACTGCTTTTAAAATTCTGACTGAAGGAATTCTTCCCGCACACAAAATCATTCATTATGACAAACTTTTTGTTCACAGTGTCTACTTCAAATAATACAGTTTTCCATTTGTAGTACATTTATACATCCTATCCAGTCTGTTATCTCTACTTTTGAAATTTGTGTTTAAAAATTCTTCTTGGGTCTAATCCTTCTACTGTAAGATATGCCTTCCACATATTTTCTAAATTTCCATTACCGTGCGAACTTCCTTCGGTCAAATGGAAATTTGACCGAAGGAAGTTTTTTTAATTTTTCTGTCTCATAATGTTTCACTAAAAACATTTTAAACAGTTTGCACACACATTGTACTTCAAATCACGGCAAAAGGGTAAAATGTATATCCTATTTCTAGTTCTGTGCTACCTTGTTTTCACTGAAAAACTCTTTCTGTGTCGGATTTCATTGTCTACGTTGAATATTTTTTCTTTACCATTCTGTCTTATTTGTGATATCTCGTATGCTAATAAATGTTTTGTCATTTCTGCCTTTCATATTTCTGTTATTTCTCTAGCATAAAAAAAATGCTGATTGCTCTCAGAACTTCGCTGGTCACTCTTTCGTTTTCCTTACAATTTTGTTTGAAGGCCCATAGGAACATACGTTTTCTGCTACTGCAAGAAAGCTTCTCTTCGCTATACTTTATTTTCTGAGGTGGGATCAGTCTTACTGTTCCATCAGCCGAAGAGGTGTGACTCAGCAAACAAGAAAAAAAAAGCAATGAAAGGCAACAAAATGTTCTCCTCTGTTTTCAGAGATGTCTTGGACAGCAAGTGATTTGGAAAGTCATCGCGATTCAGCACATTACCAGAAATAGAAAGTATCCTCTTTACTGTCGATGCTCACATTTAGCTATCCCCCTTCTGTTTACATACCAGCTGCTGACCGTGTTCCTTTGAATAGCGTTCAAAATACCGCAGGATCAGCTTCGTTTTACCGCAGAGACTTCCTAGAAATGTAAAGGTCAGCATACGGTTGGCTGGTAACTGGTCAAAGAACTACACCCATCAAACGCAGGTACAAAATTAAATGTCCAAATAAAGATTCTGGACTAAAAGAAACACCAGAAACAAGATCTGAAAGTAAACAACATCATGTTATAAAAGATGAAAATTCTGAAGAACTTGCCGGGGAGTAACATTTTTTTTCGGTAAGTAGCTTTTAGCAACAGAGCTCAGATATTTTTGACAGAAATGTCTCAATGTTTTCTGAAATACTTAACAAAAATTTACATCGGAAACCAAACGCAACATTATATAAATTTGCTATCCGCCCTCAACATTAAAATTGCTCTCATGTTATTTAGATTAATGAATTTCGCAAAAACACTTGCAAAAATATAAAAATGAAAACTTTGCAAGGATATCATGGTGATTTAATGCACCTCCCAAACGCATACTTTCGGAAAACATTGAACTATTCTTTCGACATTAAAGACTCTTTAACCTAATTAGGTTTTCTTACTTCGTTATCGAAAAAAGATCAATGCTGATTATTTTACGATTTACGAGATTTTCAAAATTTCTCGTAGCGTAAGTTGCAAGTCGCTGTTAACAAAGAAATACAGATTAAATATTATATGGGTGTTTCTCTTGTAAAACACCGAGCGGTCAAATGGTATTATGTCTTTCAACCTAACTGCTGTCGCGCATACTGTTAGGGCTACATAACGCCGCACAGCACACATGAGCTGTATGCTTAACTACGACAAGTAGTTAAAGTCATTTGCCAGACTCGACAATTTTAAAGTTATCTGTTCTTTTTTAAAGTTATTTTGCCAGACTCAACAAAGGGTCACCCTCAGGTGTTGGTGTATATATATATATGTATGGGCGTTTGTGTGTGCCGGTATAATTTTGTTTTATTTTTTATTATTTTTTTGTTGATTGTATAATGAATTAGCTTTGTTTATCTTTTTGCTAAGCTAATTATTATGAATGAATAATGCTCTAAGCTTCAAAATGATGAATTCCCAAAAGGGTGTTGTTACTCGTTAATTATGAACTTAAACAAAGTCTCAACGCTGGTTATTTATATTAAGTAATCAAAGTCATAAACCTAACAGCCAGACATAGGTCTGACAAAAACTAAGAATTGAGAAAGACTGAACTTACAGAACAACTTGTTTATTATGAAGACTCCTGGTCAACTAAGGCACTCATATATCACTACTACATAACAACACACTGCAACGCAACGCAACACCAACAACACTCAACTCCAACGCAACAACACAACTACAACGCAACAACCCTCAACTCCAACGCAACAACACAACTACACTTCTCGATGAACGCGCCTATATACGAGCTACCACCACGTCATGACTTACACTCATTGCCAGATCTCATTCAGCGGGGTGAAATAATATTCCGTTCAGTAGGAAGATAATTTACATAGTAAAATAAAATAACCAGAGATAGTAAAATCAAAAGGAAAGTGAATATAGAGTATACGTTACATCATCTCCCCCTTAATTTTTCTTCTTTTTTTTTTTTTTTTTTTTGGTTTCCGAAAAATCTATCAATTTTGGAGTGTAAGTCTTACATTTCGATGATTGACGTTTCTCGATCTTTTTTTGATTTGTTGTTTGGTGGTAGCCGTATTTACATTATCAACTTGGCATAACAATTTACGAATCTGTATTCGATTGTGAAATTTGTAGTGTAGAACAAACCAAACCTGCATCGGCATACTTTCCTTTTATTCTGCCTAGCAGGAATCACTTTTTTAATTTCAAATTACGTGCGCCTCATTGGTTGAAATACATAACAACTGTATCAGCAGCGAAGATTGCCTGAAGCTGCCTAACAGTAACAATTTTATTATTTTCATTTCAAATTACGTTTGCCTCATTCTTTGAAATACAGAACAACTGTATCAGCAGCGAAGATTGCCTGAAGCTGCCTAACAGTAACAATTTTATTATTTTCATTTCAAATTACGTTTGCCTCATGCGTTGAAATACAGAACAACTGTATCAGCAGCGAAATTTACCTGGAGCTGCCTAACAGTAACAATTTTATTATTTTCCTGTCAAATTACGTTTGCCTCATGCGTTGAAATACAGAACAACTGTATCAGCAGCGAAATTTACCTGGAGCTGCCTAACAGTAACAATTTTAGTATTTTACCCCTAAGCACATAGATATATACAAAAAAAAGTGGATTAGTAGATGGACATAGAAGAAATATATAAAAAAAAACACACATATATACACAAAAAAGAATGCATAGGCCCACACGAAAAAAGAAATTCTGACACGCCAACTGGTCGAGCAGGAAAAACAATAAACTGAGAAAAGAACCTGTCCACGAGAACTTACTTATCTCGAGGACGCATAAAAAATTCTAGTGCGAAAACGTTTTCCAGGCCTAATGGGACTGGGGAAATCAGGTGGCTTGGATCTCTTCCGGGACGGTAGTGGAACATCGGTCTGTTGTCGGTCAGGAATCTGGCGGTCTGGAAATCCCTGCGGCTGAGAAGAACGGTCAGGAAAGTCAGAAGTCTGGCGGTCCGGAAATCCCTGCTGCGGCTGATAGGAACGGTCAGGAGTCTGGCGGTCTGGAAATCCCTGCGGCTGAGAAGAACGGTCAGGAACGTCAGAAGTCTGGCTGTCTGGAAATCCCTGCGGCTGAGAAGAACGGTCAGGAACGTCAGAAGTCTGGCGGTCCGGAAATCCCTGCTGCGGCTGATAGGAACGGGCTCCCCCAGGCTTTGGATATGAAGTCCCTTGATGCTGGGGCCCGTTGTGTCCTTCCAGGATCTTTTTGGAGGGACGTGTCTCCGGCCACATCGCTTGTTTTCGTTTACGCCCACGGGGCATGATAGTAGTAGCAGGCATCGGCCCTGTTTGCCCTGAACGGAGGTTCCAGGGGCGAAACCCGGGCGGATGCAAAGATTTCTGCCTTCGTCGCTGTTGCGGCGAAGCAGATTGGGGAGACAAGTGACGTTTGCGCCCAGCTTTTGGTGGTGCTGGACGGTGTGGAATATTAAATGTTGGATTCATAACTGACAAATCCGAAATGTCCGACGCCTCTGAGTCGCTGCTGTAATTCAGCGGTCGTGCAGGGCGATGTTTGGATTTGCCTTATAGGAAATACTTTCCGATGAGGTATTCAAAGAAGAAGTATCCCGCGTTGGTGCAGAGGTAGCCGGAAACGGCGCAGCAATAGTCTTGGCAATGGTTGGAGGGAAAGGAACGATACTAGTATTCGACGAACGCGAATCGAGCCTTGATCTCACGGGAGAATCAGGTTGCGGTTGTAGAAACTCGTCTGGAGGGGGAGGGTGAAGGAAAAATCACTGGTGATTCGTCAAAAATGTTCGGTGGTTCGTCCACAATTTCCGGCGGTTGAACATGAGATATAGATTCTTGAGTCTGTGGAACAGAAGGTTGAGTAGGATTGATAATGAACTCGATATCCCGTTCGTGATACTTGCGACATTGATCGACATGTACATATTGAAAATTGTTGTTCGGTTTCTCCAGAACAATATTATTTTCAAAGACATTTGCCACCCGATATGGACCTTCGTAGCTGGGTGCAAATTTCTTCACTAAAGTATGCGAAACAGAAGACTGGAAGTGCGTTTCCACGAGAGTGAGATCTCCAACGACAAGATCTGGTTCCCTACGCCTAGAATTATAATATCGTGCTTGAGCCGCTTGTGCTCCTAGCATTGCAACACGAGCTTTTTCTGCCATAATGTGTACTGATTGAGGAGTTGGTCGCTGATTTAGTTCGTCGATAATCCCCGTTAAATTTTCAAAAGGGGTTTTAATTTTGCGACCCAGAAAAAGTTCTGCAGGAGTAATTTTAGTAGACTCGTGGACAGACGAGCGGAGGGCGAACGCAAAAAGTTCTAAATGGTCATCCCATCTTTCATGGTGGTCCATTACGAAAGTCGCAATCATTTTCACTAGCGTTCGGTTAACGCGTTCTGCAGGATTACTCTGGGGATGATATGGGGAAATGAATTTATGTTTAATGTGTAGTCTCGCACACATTCTTTCAAAAATGTCAGAAATAAATTGAGGACCATTATCCGAAACTACTTTATTAGGTGCACCATATCTAGAAAATACTTCATTAACTAAGACATTACAAATAATCTCAGCCGTAGCAGCTTTAATGGGAAAAACTTCAACCCATTTAGAAAAATTATCAGTTAGTACTAAAACATAACGAGCTTTATTTTTAACAGATAATGGATAAGGTCCCAATAAATCTATGGAAATAATATCAAATACATGAGAACTTGAACTAGATTTCAAGTGACCGGCCGGTCTTACATTACGGTAATTATTAATCTGACACAAGTGACATGATTGAACGTATGCGAGCACACTTTGGTACATGCCAGGCCAATAGGCAACATCCCGCAATTTACAACGGGTCTTGCGAATACCTAAATGGCCTGCAAGAGGTTTGTCATGAAATTCATTTAAAAGAGCCATTCTAAGGGTTCGCGGAATACATGGGCGAAACTCTGCCCTAGTAGTCCGAGACTTTGTATAATAAAGAAGACCCTCTATTACTTCAAAATGTTGTGACCTTCCAGCCAGAGAAGGATCACTTTGTGGGGGCGAACCCGCAAGCAAAAAATTGTAAATATCCCCAAAATCTGGATCATTTATTAATTCTGCCATTATCTGCTCTCTGGATGTGATATCAGCTATCAGAAGTAAAGGCTGACATCCAGGAGTAGTTTCGGTGGGGACCCCACTAATCGGAACGCGAGATAATGCGTCCGGTAATTGATTCTTATTACCTGGCTGATACGAAATTTTGATATTGCTCTCTTGTAACTTCAGAGCTCACTTCATAAGTCTTTGAGATAGGTGCTTAGCAGAATTCAAATACTGAAGGGCAGAATGATCCGTAATTATGTTAACTGTCAATTCGTTAAGATAACATTGAAATTTATTCAGTGCATACACAACAGCAAGACATTCACGTTCCGTAGCTGAATAATTGCGTTCAGCTTTGGCTAAAGTACGAGACGCAAAAGCTATTGGATGCCCAGCTTGTGACAAAACGCAACCAAGACCAACTCCGGATGCATCAGTATAAATATCAAATTCTTTAGAATGATCCGGGAAAGCCAACACCGGAGGCTGAATCAATGCAGACTTCAGTGTTTCGAATGCAGCGTTAGCTTCAGGTGTCCAAATAAACTTCTTGTATTTACGCTTTAAGGCATACAATGGCTCACATATTGTAGCATAAGCGGGGACGAACTGCTGATACCATCCGGTCATTCCCAGAAAGCGGGATAGTTCTTTTGCTGTTTTAGGCCGAGGAAAGTCAGCAATAGGCCTAATTTTTTCATTATCAGTGAATAAGCCGTGGGGAGTAATTTTCAACCCCAGATATACAATCTCGTCCCTCGCTATCTGGCATTTACTAGGTTTTAACGTCAAGCCAGCATTGTATATAAGTTGGAACACCTGTTTGAGCAGAGAAAGGTGCTCCTCAAAAGTCTCTGATGTGATAATAATATCATCCAAATAGACATGCACATGGGGACCCAGGACAGGTCTGAGAACCGTGTCCATAAGCTTTTGGAAAGTAGCAGTTGCAGAAGCTAAACCAAAAGGCATACGTAAATATTCATAGGCCCCAAAAGGAGTCACAAAGCCTGTTTTATCGACCGAGTCCGGATGTACTGCCACCTGCCAATATCCACTCGCCAAATCCAAAGTTGACATCCATTTGGTTGACGACAAGTCATTTAGAATATGTGACATGACAGGTAGGGGATAATTGATTGTTTTTGTGACTTGGTTGAGCTTGCGAAAATCTGTCACGAAACGAAATTCATTTGGTTGTTTCTTTGGAACCAAGAAGGCAGGAGCAGCCCAGGCGCTTGTTGACTCCCTGATTATGCCTTGCTTAATCATTTCCGCAATTTGACGTTGCATTTCCTGTTTTTTATGTGGAGCACAAGGGTAAGGTTTCGTCGCAATGGGTTTCGAACCATCAGTGTCAATAACATGATAAATCACCTGTGTGAAACCAGGTTGATCCGAAAATAAACCAGGGCTTTCCTGTAAAAGGAGAGAAAGCTGGTCTCGTTGCCCCTCATTCAATTGGTCACTCAACAATAAACTCGTAATATCTACAGGAACCGTCGGAATCATTTCGACAGGTTCCGGAAAGGAAATCACATGTTGTACAAAATTCAAAGTTATTTGAAACTTGTTAATAAAGTCCATACCCATGAGACATTTCACGGGTAGCTCGTCTATAAGCAGGAAAGAATGTGTAAAACGAGCTTTTCCCAGCCCTAAAGATAATGTGACAGTTCCTGCGATACTGAAGATTTCGTTATTTGCACCTCGCAAATACTGCGTTGCAGGCTGAACATGTATTGCAGAAAAAACATCATTGCAAAACTTTGTATTTAGGGCTGATATCTCAGACCCAGTGTCGAACTTTGTCTCGACAATAATGTCTTCAAGTGTCAAGAATACATCAGGCAACTGAGGAGTTTGAACAGTCACTAATATTGTTTTAGGGTCAGAATGTTTGGTATCAGGAAGCAGGACCGACCCTTCGTCTACTTCCTGTGGAAGTTTAAAGGAATTCTGGTGGTGTTATCATGTGGTCGGAAACCTCGACCCTGCCGGGTATCGGGAAAATTTTCACGATAAGGAAAATTGCGTGCACCCTGCGTCGGGAACTCCGCGTGTCGGTTGAGATTTTCATTTTCGTTACGTCTGCCCTCAGCACGGGCAGAAAAATTATTATTGCCCTGAGCATGATAACGTTCCGAATGCTGCTGAGTGGAACGGGGTCGAGCATACTGTGCATTATGACGATACCCCGTAGCTTGCTCCGAAACTCGTTGCTGGTTCGCCACTCTTCTGTGTGGTGGAACGTATGAAGCTTGGGTGGGCACGTGTGTATGCTCGCGCTGAAAGTTTTGTCTATTATGCCGCTGAGGGTTTTCGGAATAAGCCTCGCGGGGTGCCCGAGCATGGTGAGTTGCAGCATGTTTGCCATGTCGCTCTTCATACGTGCGTATGAGGCGAAGGCATTCATGAATAGTGGTAGGGTGTCGAACCTCAAGAAAATCTTGCAAGAATGGGTCGAGCTGCTGTACGAGGGTATCCAACATGTCAACATGACTGGCATGTGGATCCCATAGATTATATAGGCGTGTAGTTTCCAACGCAAATGCAACAGGGCTATCATTGGGACCCTGCTGACGAGAAAACAGCTGTTGAGCAAGGCTAGCTCGACTGAGGCCGAAAGGAAAGACCTCCAAGAATTCTGCACGGAAATTCTCATAATGAGAATCCGGGTTCGACCCTCGCCACTGCCGATACCAGGTCTTGGCGGTATCTCTCAAGCAAGTTCCGGCAATTTGGACCTTGCAGTCTTCCGGAATATTATATAAGTCAAAATGGTCTTCCAGATCTTCGAGGAACTTTAAAGACCCCTCCAAACCATTGAAATTAATTGTTCCTGCATGCGGCACGAAATGGGCAAGCATTCTGCTTCGCTGAGAGGATTGAATTCCCTCAGCTACGACCCGCGACTCAGAGTGATAAGAAGCTGGTGCATTACGAGATGGTGAAGAATGCTTGGGTATGTGTAGATTATTCATATCCAAGTCAGAGCCACAGGCTTCGTACAAATTGTCCAAACAAACACCATTACCCTCGAGACTTGCCGGAAGGTGGAAATTTGCAGTTGTCTCAGGTAAGGAAGCCATGGGTAATAATAGTCAGGATCTCGTGTTCGAGAAAAGTTCGGGCGCCAATTATAATGAATTAGCTTTGTTTATCTTTTTGCTAAGCTAATTATTATGAATGAATAATGCTCTAAGCTTCAAAATGATGAATTCCCAAAAGGGTGTTGTTACTCGTTAATTATGAACTTAAACAAAGTCTCAACGCTGGTTATTTATATTAAGTAATCAAAGTCATAAACCTAACAGCCAGACAGAGGTCTGACAAAAACTAAGAATTGAGAAAGACTGAACTTACAGAACAACTTGTTTATTATGAAGACTCCTGGTCAACTAAGGCACTCATATATCACTACTACATAACAACACACTGCAACGCAACACAACACCAACAACACTCAACTCCAACGCAACAACACAACTACAACGCAACAACCCTCAACTCCAACGCAACAACACAACTACACTTCTCGATGAACGCGCCTATATACGAGCTACCACCACGTCATGACTTACACTCATTGCCAGATCTCATTCAGCGGGGTGAAATAATATTCCGTTCAGTAGGAAGATAATTTACATAGTAAAATAAAATAACCAGAGATAGTAAAATCAAAAGGAAAGTGAATATAGAGTATACGTTACAATTGTTCTTACTCTCTTGCATTTTCAGTTGATGCATGTTTCTTCATGGGCAAGTTTTGTTGCATAATCTTTTACTGAAGCACCCCCTTATGTTACACATATATTCAGCTTTTCTAACATTAGAATAATTCCTCCTCCTTATGTTTACTACCATTAGCTCCTTTTTGAAGAAAACAAGGGGCTGCATTCTCATGACTATTTGTCCTTAAATTCTGTAAACCAGAGCAGTTTTGCCTCGGAGATAGCCTTGTTGAACTTAATTCTGGAATTACTGTCCATCACAATGCATGAAAAATTCAATAAAAACGTTTACCTATTATGAACTTAGGTAAACTACTAACAAAGAAAGCTTATTTTCTCACAGTCCACGTATTATTACTGATTTGTTATGGAGCAGAAGTATTGCTACGATTTGAAAATTTCACTGTATGTCGCGTTTTCTTTAGTGACAGACGAATTTTCCTTCAATGTAGATTTTGAAAGATAGAATCCGATTTCCCCAAATCCCAGAGTTTTCTCTGATTTCTAGTGGTATACGCACAGTCTGAAGCAGAAAAATGTTTCAGTTGGTCTCTCATAAACGGTAATGTGGTCACGAATGGAAACACGCATATATACACTGGTATCCAAAACTTTTGGAAGAAACAGCATAATTTTCAAGAGCAATATGTCATTATGTCTTAAAATAAAAGTATGGTGCAGAGACGTGGACCTTAACTAAAAGATACATACAAAGGCTGCAGACAACTCAAAGCAGCATGGAGAGGTGCATGCTTGGTGTAAGAAGAGGAACTCGTGGATCAGAAAAATGACAAGAGTGGAAGACATCATGATCAGAGTAAAATCCTTGAAACGGCAATGGGCTGGGCATACTGCCAGAAGGACAGATCATCGATGGACAGCTGCAATTTTATATTGGGTTCCCAAGGGACAGGAAAAGACCCAGAAATTTATATTGGGTTCCCAAGGGACAGGAAAAGACCCAGAAGAAGACCACATGGAAGATGGGTGGATGAAATTCGAAAGCATGGGGGAGTAACATGGAGGTGACTGGCACAAGACAGACCTTGTGGAAGAAGCTTGGAGAGACCTTCGTCCAGCAGTGGATTGATAATGGTTGACAATGATGATGATGATGATGATGATGATCCAAAACTAAACAATGGATCACATTTTTACCAACAAGTGCATAAATTATAATGTATGCAGCTAAATTTGATAATGCATCTCCCCAGAGCGTCCCAAACATGTTCTGCATGATTCTGGTCTAAGGAACGTGCTGGGTACCATATTCGATGAATGTCTTCGGTCTCCAGCAGTTCATCAACCACTGCTGTACGTTGGGTTCCGGCGCTGCCATCCATAAAAAGAATTCTTCTCCCACAGTACCGCGGAACAATGAAACATGACGTAGGATGACTTCATTGCAATACTTTGCCCCAGTCACAGTCCTTTTATCCAGCACTTGTATATCGGTACGTCCATTACGCATAATGTCGGTTCCCACCATGACCATGGTACCACACCGTATGTGTCCCTTTTCTCAAAATTCTCGTGATCGTAAGCAGTTCAAATTTCACGTCAGATTAACTTACGTCTGGAATCTGACGAGGGACTGAAACGACTCTTTTCAGGAGTACATTAGCGCAGTCTTCCTTCATTCAGTTTTTATGGATATGACAAGAGCGCAAACGTGCTCTATGATGAGCTCTGGATAAAGGGAAGCATTAAGAGGCTTTCGGGCGAATAATCCTACTTTCCTTGTCACACTCTTCCGAGATATCCTCGTACCTGTGCTGGTATGGAGCCGAATCGTAATCTGATCTACGGCAAGCGTCAATTGCTTTCACGGTTATAAGCACGAATCTATCTTCATATTCCGTTGTTGAACGAAGACGACCTACTCGTAATCGTCTGGTACCAGTTCCACTTGCATGAAATGCTGCCCAGGGCCTAGAAACAACGCTACGTGCACTTCCAAATTCTCTGGCAGTATTAGCCACTCTTAGACTTTCTTCAAGCTTGCCAATATTTCTTCCCCATGTAAAATCATTCAAATGGTGTCTCTGTGCCATTATAATAACTGGCAAGCTAGTCAGCCTTTCCTTTAAATCAGGAACGCGGCTCCAACGACAGTACACTCAACACAGTCTGTTGTTTTTTATCCTTTAAAGTGCTACCACGTGACCCCAGCACGTACGAGTCGAAAATTTGCATGTGTACCCGCCTACTACTCTGCCGTACACAGTATTGCACATTTCCACAAGATGATTTGTCTGATTTGGGCGGTGTAATCTTCATAAACAGAGTTCGTCCTTAAGTTTTGGACATGCATGTATGCCACTTAACAGATTATTGTGCACCCACCATGATGTATGTAGAAAATGCATGCAGAATGTTGTTCATAAAAATGCTGTCGAAGCGAAAAGAATTTTTATAGTGGGATTTTGAAGCAAAAGCTATTTGGCACACACATACACAGACAAAGGCTCTTTAGAAATCCGACTTTTAGTTGCTGAGATAATAACAGAAATATGATTCAAAATATATCCTTACACCAATTAGCCAATTAGCTCGCGAAGAGTGCATCATCTCAAATAGTTCTCAAGATGTTTGTCATGGTGAAACGTATCGGTGCTAAACAAAGATTTTTTATTCAGTCTTTTAAAAGAAGAGGTACTTTTGCTAATACAAATGTGTACTAATGACACTTACCAGCAGAACAGCTAATCATGAAAAAGCATAAAATATGCGCAAAAAAGGGGTGTCGATCATCGTTCTCATTGTCCAAGTTACTCAAAAAGTAAAAAATTTGAATCAGTTTCAACTAAGGGACGCTGAGATAATATTGTGTTTGTGCGAATGAAATGTCAGGCGCGAACGAGCAGTGGAAACGGGACCCCACAACGGCGGAATGGAACCACCCACAGGTGTTGTGGGTATTACGTCACAGAATTACTATAAATAGCTAGCACGTGTGTGAAGAAAAAGTTTCAGGCGTGGTTTGTTTGGATGTAACGTGGCTTGCAAATGAAACATGCAGACGCCGGATTTGAGAGTCATCTTCCTGTATGAATTTAAACCGAGCCATTCTGCAGGAATTGACGTTCGAAACGCTAAGAAAGCGTTTGGGGAGAATACAGCCAACGAACGAGCCATTGGGCGATGGTTTGTGAAATTTCGAAGTGGAGATACGGACCTACAAACGAAGCGAATGGTCACCAACCTGTTTCTGCTTCTGACGATGTTCTATTACGTGTGGTTGAAGCGATCCCCCGAAAAACGTGTCGTGAGATAGCGGCAGAGGTAGGCGTCCACCACACGACAGTTTTTCGGGGTGTGGCTGCGCTGTATAAGGTCAAAAAGCTGGACATGTGGCTGCCGCATGAGTTGACAACTGCCAACAAGACTAGGCGCTTGGAAGTCGGCACGTCGCTGCTTGCCAGGAATAAACTGGAACCTCTAAAGCATCGAATCGTCACCTGCAACGAGAAGTGGGTCCTTTATGATAATCGGAAACAATCTTCACAATGGTTAAGCAAGGCACAGCCTGCTGGACGGCAACCTAAGCCACCCCTACACACCAAGAAGATGATTCTCCTTTTCTGGTGGTCCACACCCAGATAATTCATCGGAGTTTCGTGGCAAGATGCCAAACCATCACTGTAGAACGTTATTGTTCTGAATTACAACAGATGCACCGGAAATTGCTGCAAAAACAACCGGCTTTGGTCAACAGACATTGTGTTCTTCTGTTCCAGGACAACGCACGCCCTCATGTCGCACAACGAACGATGCTGACACTAAGTGCCTTGAGCTATGCAGCACAGCCTCATCCTGCCTATTACCCGTATTTGTCTCGGACAGACTATCATCTAGTTCGTCGCCTAGATCACTTCCTGTCCGGGAAAAAGTTCACGACAGACACCGAGGTTCAACTTGCAGTTGATGACTTCTTTGGGTCCCATCCACAAGACTTTTTTTTGTTCCGGGATCATGGCTTTGCCAGAGAGATAACAGCTATGTGTCGATGCCGAGGGGAATTATTTTGCCTAGGTAGGTTTTCTTACTATTCCGTTCTCGCCGTCCACGTTTGTTGGTCCTTTGCCGGACATTTCATTCGCACCAATCCAATATATCCACAGGCGGACAGATAGCCACACCAATTCTCCTACAAATATGCACTACTGTTTGTGAAAATTGCAACACCATGAAGGAACCATGTGATTCGAAGGAATTTTATACCACATATTACTGATATGACTTTATGTAAATTAATTTAATTTTCAGAACAGTACAAAAAAATTTACCTGCAAAAATCAGGATCTTGTGAAGCCTCCGTTAGCTGCAAAAAGAGCTTCTGAACGGCGGAGCATTGAAATGAAAAGGAGTTGGATGGTGTCCTGTGTCCTGGGTAATTTCTTGACAGGCGGCAGGGATACGAATACACAGATCACTGCTGAAGAAAATTGATGGGCCAGTTGCCAAGTGGCCATATCCCAGACATGTTCAATAGGCGGCAAGCTGTATCTGCTGTGCTGCGAAGAGGGCTTGAACATTCCTGGGAACATGTGGACGGGCGTTGTACTGCTGGAATATTGCGCCAGTAGTGTTCTGAAGGAAGGATATGACTTCTGATTATACAACTTCTCTGATGTAGCGGTCGCTGTTGAGATTGCCCTCACTCAAGTCGTAGCAGCCGAGATCGCGAATGGTACCCAATGGCACCCCACACCATCACACTTGGCGTTCGGCCCGTGTAACTCTCGACAATGCATGCTGGAAGAAAGCCCTTATCACAATACCGTTAAATGCTTATGCGGCCATCATGGTAGTTCAAGTTCAATCGGGACTTTTCCGAAAGAACGACATGTTATCATTCAGCATGCCATTGTCTGTATTGAAAACCCCATTCCGTCCTGAGACGTCCATAGTTCAGGGTCAAAGAAACCGTGCAACCAGTCCTCTGTGCAGCAGACGGCGTCGAATTGTGGAGGCCGACAATTCCACACCGGTTGCAGTGCTTCACTGTTGTACTAACACTTGCGAAGATGCTGAACGGTTCGCCACTGCCATGCGGGCGAGGTGTCGGTGTTCCTGCGGCGTCGTCACATTTCTCGGTCCACAGCCAGATTGTCGATGCCCCTGGTTCTCCTCGGTCCACTGCCGCCACACGCGCATCACTAACGTGGCGTAATGTCCCGTCCAAGCCGCAATGCCGCGATACGAAAATTTACGCAGACCAATCATTCGTCCCCGTTCAAACTCCGTTGTATGGTTAGATTGCGCTCTTCGTCGTCCCGAGGCATTATTGAATCCCGGAGAAGCTTTTGTAACACAATGTTCGCGATGCACTACAGGTGTGTATTTTAAACAGCCCTCTGTTTATACCCCTCACTTGACTGCTTAGAGGGTACTGTCTGACCCAGACATGCTCCATGACCCTTCACTCCTTATTATTTGCATATCCTGTACGTTTGCTGCTCTGCATGTCCTGTAAGTTTCACACTATTACAATCATTCGTTCATGGTGTTGCAATTTTCACAAACAGTTGTTTATTTTTACACATTTTTCGTGTCAAAAAAACGTGCTTAAAACAAGCACTTCGATCAAACTGAAATTTGAACACGGTTTGGGGGGGGGGATTAGAGGCCGTGTAAAAAGACAAGTGCGTCCGCGACGGACATCGATTCCGTGTTTCCACACTCCGGAGTAAATCGCTCTCCCAACTAAGCTATGCAGACAGAATGGCTCGCTGCAGATTTCTCTTTTTGACACATGTTTTCACCTCTATATTATGTCACAACCATCACGAGCAACTCTTAGTGTTGTAGGCAATCATCCGCCCATAGTACAGACCCACTGGTTCAGGGAAGGGACGGAACCATGGGATAAACACATCCCTTGTGACTCACCAGTGACCATTTTTAAAAAATGACTGGGGCCAGTGTCTCATACAACTCGGCCACTAGGAAGACAGAATTATTCGTAATTTAACAAGCTGCTACTAGAAGTCGGGGCATAACAAAAAATTGGTCTTACAGGCCACCTCGGTGGCGCAGTGGTCGAAGCGCTGGCTTACGACCATTCGTCCTAGAAGGGAATGGGTTCGAATCCCGATGAGGCATGGTGTTGTGTTTGTCTTACGGCACTGGTTCTGGCCCTTTCCTGGAATCAGTGATCCTAAATTAAGGACGGGAGACTGCGTATAGCCAATTGAGTTACTCAAGCTGGCTGTAAAACCTTCAATCAAAAAAAAATATTGTTATAAAGTGTCAGTCTTATCCTCGGCGTTACTGAATGGAAATTACGTTCAATACTGCAATGAAATTCTATTCGAAAACTCAATACGCGCTGACTAAAATCTAGGAAGGAGATGCCAGGGTCGTGTTATAAATGATCTTCTAAAACTTTTATCTTTAACCAATGCTTTTGTTTTGCTAATTTAGAATTATCGAGGTCGCACGCATTTCCCTTCACAATGAACGTAGTGACTCCCTCATTTTACTGGCCACCGCAATTATATTCATAACTGCTGATTTTCCAGCAACCCAAAGGGCACTTGACCGTTAGACATGAACTTCGAGCATAAATGTCGGTTCGTGTCAAAAGCGGACGGCGAAGGACATGCGAAATCCAATCTCGGATAAGTGCATGTTTTAATTTTATTTTTTTAAATTAAATTTTTTATGTATGCAGATGCGTAGATACATATATCGATATATTAAATTCTTGATTTACGTACTTGTGTGTCTGTGCATATGATGCGTATCTTTCCATTGTTATCAACGATTTAAGGGATTTAGTAAACTCACTGATTAATTTTAGTGAGTATCTGAGACCCAAGCACCAAAATAATCAACGAGCCGATGCCCATGCTTAGACTCATCACTTAAACTAACGGAAATCAGCTGAAAATCCTAGGAGTAATTTCTCTCCGTGTGTTATTACTGTTGTCTGAATTTGTTAATTTAAACATATCAAGCTTTCTCTGGATTTTAGTCATGCTTGAAGTAAAGAAATTACTCAGTGTTTTTTTCACACTGTTGCAGGCAGAACTGTTCATGGACATTCGCTTGTGCCGCAGTACTAGATTCATAAAACAGTAGGTAAAATGTTCTGTTATTCAGACATTTTACTGTTTATTCAGCCTGTACTTAGTTATGTAGTAAACATAAATATCTCAGTTATATATGCTTGCTTTATATTTTTGACTCTTATTACTGAGTGTTTACACTACGTGGCAATCGCAATCGCAGATTTTCCAGAACATCATTTCTCCGCTGCCAGTTAACACCACTTTTTCACTTGCCACTCACGTGTCATTAAACGTCAAAGTTTGTGACAGTTTTTAGCCACTCAAAAACTGTGGCTTGTATAAACCAGAAAGGCAACAAATGCTATCTAGCGGATCAGATCTAACTGAACTGTTTATTAAGACGTTGCTTCTTGCTCAATAAAAATCAAAACGGGAACAGGAACAAGAAACTACGAATGAACTTCATTTTTCCAAGAACTGAGCTGGAAGATTACTGAGGTATTCGAGAAGCGTTTTCGGGCATAAACCCTTAGCAATCAGTATTTCTACTGGTCCTGGTGTTTAGAAATAACACACTGCGTGCACGGAATATGAGATGTAGTCACGTCTCCTGAAAGCGAATGTTCTTTTAATGATAAAGTTATTTCCAGGATGTTTGGGTCGACAGGATTTTCTGGAGAAGCATTTCTTTGGTCAGAACAGATTTCCCCAAACGGAACACGATGAGGTTCCTTGAATTGTCAGAAACTTGTTATCTCTTCAAAGCAGCTGCTGTTGTGGGAAGTCGGGAAAAATAAATCAGAGTAGCGTAGTGAGCAGTCATGTTTTTTTTCCGGAGCGAAAAATTGGAATTCAATAAATTGTTCACAAAAAGTATATTACGTTAAAATAAATTTATTTTACACTGTCATAAATATTTCGACTGCACCGTTTAAGTAGGGTTTTTTTAAATAAGTCTCTCTCTGACCACCTCCAACTTCTATTTCTACAATCGCGACCGAAAACCAAGCTTCCTCAGCTCAAATAAATTCTAATAAACGTATTTCTCAACATACACGTATCTCTCAACACTCAAACGTGAGTTCCAGTGCTTCTTTAAATCAAGGATGTTGAAAATGTGGTTTCCAAAGAGTTATTTAATTCCACGAGAGACCATAAAGACGCACGGAAATTCCAAATATTTTTATCCTCGTTTTCGAAAGCTGAAACATTTTCAAAGTTTAGACCTCGATAAAAGAAACCTTCTCTATGATTTTCTGGAAAAAAAAAGCAAAATTCTTATAGTTACCTTCTTTCCCGTCAGTATAAAAAAATAATGCTGGATGTATAACTCGGATCCGAGAAATGATATTTGCACACGATAATACTAACTATATAGATAGTGATTCATGCGCTTGTATTTCTGTGATAAACAGCTTTCCTGAAAGGTGGTGTTAAATTGTTTTTGTCGTTTGGCACGAATTCTGTACATCTAAAGGTCAGATCGAAACATTCCTTTATCCAATTGATAGAGGAAACTATAAACAAGACTTTCCATTATTTCAGCCTTGCACAAGGAAAGCTTTTACCGTCAGATGGCGCAATATACAAAATCTGCCAGAAAACGTTAATATATGAATGTATACCAACGTTCGTCTCTATATTTTAGCTCTTAAAATTCAGTTTGGAAAAAAATTTCAACATCAGATTTCTGTACGAAAAACACTAATTTTCATTACCATCCCTTTCTTTTCTGGTTCATAATTTTTTCGTTTCGTCGCGTAAATTTTAATTCTCCGTTTAGCGGAAACCAGCTTCCCCTTATAGGTTTACAAAAATCCTTTAGACATTAGCCAGTTCCAATCGCAATCAGATGCATCTGCATGACTTTTGTATATCTCTGACGCGTGGTTTCAAAGTTTATTCTTTTCGTGCGATTATTGTAATAGTAGCTACTGATTTCTATGGCGATCCAACCTGTTCTGTTGTAAAACTTTCTTTTTTTAGTTGACAAAAATGATCTGATCAGGAAAAAAGTAGCAACAAATCGATAATACTGTAGTATGAGCACTATGTGGATGCAAGTTTACAACCAGATGATCAAATGCATCGGTGCACTGTTTAAAAACTCCCGCGTTTGGTGTGGGGTTAAATATTAAACGTGTGCTCGTTACTGCCTTTGATGAGTCAAAGACACTTAACTCTCTTCCAGCTGCAAGTACTTCGTCTCTGTATTCACATTCTACTTGGAATTCGGTGAAGGACTGATGTGGCGGTTTTCGGTGAGGCCTAACAGGTCTGGGGATCCGTTAGAACTCCTAAAAAAAGAAACAAAGCTTTGAAGTATAATTTCTTTTAAAAGCGAAACTCCAAAATGGCTCTAAAGAACATACACGTAATACACTGCCGGACAATTGCTAAGGACGGATGACAATAGCAACGATAGCAACCATAAAATGGAAGGCAGGAAAATTTGGAAATTATCATAAGTGCGGGATACAGTAAGACGTGTTGTGCGTATGCAAATTTTGGATTGCCGAACTTGTTCGTGACGTCATAGCGCTGATAAGAGATATAAAGGATTTAACGCGTATTGACCGTTGTTGTTCAAACGCAAAGTTGAAAGGGAAAGAATCAATTGACGAACTTGCAATTTTCAGTATGTCTTCCCGACATCACCTAGATAATTTTACGCGTGGCCGTATTATTGGCAAGATTGAAGAAGGGCGAAAAAACAGATGTTGCCAGGGAGTTCGACGTCAGCCACAGTGTTGTTTCAAGGTTTTGGAAATCATTTCAAACAAATGGAGAGTGTAGCAAACGTCACGGGGGAGGTCGTGTTTGCAGTACGACACCTGCAGAAGATCGGTACATAGTGCTATCAACAAAAAGACACCGGCGCAGCACAGCTAGTAAGGTAGCAAATCAGTTTATGGCTGCTACTGGCAAGCGGATCTCCCGAAAAACTGTCGCCAGACGTTTGCATGAAGGAGGACTATACGCCCGCCGTCCTGTTGTGTGCATCCCATTGTCCAGACGTCACCGTACCGCCCGTTTGCAATGGTGCCATCAACATCGCAATTGGACAGATAACGACTGGTCTGCTGTTCTCTTCTCAGATGAGAGTAGATACAGTCTGTCGTCTGATTGTCGACGACAACTGATCTCGCGTGATAGTGGTACTGCATATTTTCCAGCAAACATGCAGGAAAGGGACCGATATCCGACATGTAGTGTCATGGTATGGGCTGGCATCATGATCAATGGCCGTACGTCCCTCTATGTGCTTCCAACTGGGACTATGACTGGCCAACGATACATTAATGATGTTCTGCTACCTCATGTTCGCATGTTCCGTGGTGCTGTCGGTGATAGATTCATTTTCATGGACGACAACACAACATGTCATCGAACAGTCGCTGTCCAGGAGTGTCTTGAGAGCGAGGATATTCAACGCCTCGTACGGCCAGCACGTTCTCCAGATCTGAATCCCATTGAAAATGTGTGGGATGCTTTGGGGAGGAGTCTTGCTGGTCACCAATGCCCTCCAGTAAACAAGGACACCCTCATCCGTGCACTGACAGAGGAATGGGATAAATTACCCCAACAACTGCTTGATAATGTTGTGCAAAGCATGACACGACGTGTGGAATCTTGCATCGCCCTCCATAGTGGCCATATCCAGTATTGACATCTTACGCCGGAACGCCTGCGGACGGTAATTGCATTTTTTACGTTCACGTATTCTGCACAAAATGGCCTGTTTGTCCCTTGAACACGTTCCAAAGCCTTCTGGATTTCAGAGCACAATAAATTGTCTTTGTTGTAATGTCCTGGCATTCTGACATTATTTTACTTCACTTGGCATCCAACCACACTTACTTTTTTATGCGCTATATAGCCGTTTATGATCCGTCCTTAGCAATTGTCCAGCAGTGTATATTTATTGATAGTGGCGTGAATTCTTATCGGAAACATTACAATGTTTCCACAAGAATCTGAATACCCTCAACAAGAAAAACAAAATTTACCCCGTTTTTGAGGGTATCGACAATATATGATTAGGTGGCCTCAAATAGCTAAATGAAGACTGGCACAGAGTTATCGCCTTTCATAAACTCTCAGATCTGCTAATCGAAGCTGGGCTGAGATTTCGAGTTCCACTCAGCACTTTTCCACTTCACTTCACTCATCATCGTGAATGTCTTCAGCTGTGGCGTACATGAGTTTATCATAGTCTTTTTTTATCGTTGGTTTAACGACCACCGCGAGCAAGATAAAGGGCTATATGCTATTACCCACCCCTTATGTGGGCCACTTGTTCCCGGGAGTGGAGAGAGCCAGCGCCGTATGACAAACGCATGTTCATTTGCCCCATTGGAGTTCGACCTCGAACCTATCTCAGACGAATGATTAAAAGCTGGCGCCTCTAACCACTCGGGCACCGGATGGTTATAAGATATTGGAATGAAAATAAGCAATGTCTGATGATTCACTGATCTACAAATTTTGATTTTGTTTTGTTTCCTGAATAAAACATCGTGTTACTTATTGATTTTGTGTCGCTGATTCTTAATCTGCTTTGGAAAATGCTCTACCTCGTAAGAAAAAAATTCCGAAGAATCTTCGAATAGGTCTTTTAAGATTTTTGAAATTGTCGATTGTTGTTGGTTCCAATGTTGTGCGCCAATATCATATGAAACTGGCAGAAAATTTGAAAGGCTCTTATGTTACAATTCATATTTCAATATTTAAAAGTGCATTGAGCAATATCTAGTGTTTTCCCTTTTAATTCATCTTAGAAAAATGTTGCAAATTAGTGATTCGCGAAACCAAACCTTCAATTAACAAATCGTTTTTTCTATTAATTTACTTTTGTATCTAACTGAATACTCTCTTTTCAGGAGTAAGTTAACACGTTATAACTTCATTTACCCTGGTGGCTTTCTTCCAAGTGTGAGATGCCCTAGTGAAATTTATCCTCATGTTCGTCACTGACGATTCCAAAGATTTTTGAAATAAAATCCAAATGAGAAATATGGAACTGCATTTTTGATTACATGTGGCATACCATTATTCTGTAGGCGTAAAACATCTTCTTTACTAGTTGTTCCCGGGAGTGGGATGAAAGGCTTTTGTGTTTTTAGCTGAGTATTTTGTAGGTGCCCAGGTAATTTCCAACAACAAACATAATGTTTTCCCATGCTGGTTTCTTAATTCTTTCCAAAGCTGCTTCAAAATAATTTTTCGTCATAAGTTCAATAATTTGAGAACCAACGAAAATCATTGGCTCCGAGTGGTCTAATCGTCAGAGCAACTACCCTCCGAAAAGGTAGTGGGATCGATCCCAGATAGGCTGAATTGCTGTTAGGTACTGAACACTCATTGTTCGTCTGATGGCCACTCTAAGCCGTGAGCACCGAGGTGCTCGACCGCTCGCTGTAAATAAAGTGATCTGTTCCTTTCCTTCTCTCTCCCTAGAGGTGCTCGTTATGACTTCGTAGTCTGACAGCCCCAACTATGCCGACTCGCACTTTCAATCTTGCACTTCTTCTTCTCTCACCTGTCTGCTTTCTGTTTTACCTAATGTAACATCATTTTTTGCTAAACAGCAGAAAAGTCCCATGGGACAAAGGTAGTTGCATCTAAACCTTTCCTGTGGGTGTCAACTCTATCAGAAATTGCTGGGCGCATGTACCAATGAAAATCCCTTCTTTAATTTTTTGCTGCATTTATTTGTGGAAACTTCTGTTGCATCCACCTGAGATCTACCGCATTCGGATTCATTGCCATGCTCGATGTATAATAAAGGTAATAATATTTCCTATGCATTTATTAATAGCTCCTTTGACTTGTTCTTTTCTCCAGGGCTACATATCTTACAACGAAGCTATTCTGTCACATCCCAGTGGCTACCTTTTGGTACCGCTGTCCCATTCACACAAAAGTCAACAAAGTTTGATATAGCGAGTCTGAATATTAAGAAGAACAGCGGGAACTTTTAAATTTCCGCAAATGTTCAAACAACGTTTACTATACTATATGTAACTCAGCAAAAGTTTCATGTTTTCATTTGTGACTTTCAAAGGAACGGCATTTCAAGAAATCAATACACGATCACCCCGTCCTGCCAATTTAGGCGACTGTTTTGTATTGCCGTTTGCCCACTTTCAACAAGAGCCACGATAATACACTGCTGGCCACCCAAAATGCAACACCAAGAAGAAAGCATCCGATTAGCCTGAAATTCGCGGCATGCGTCGCCCGCGAGAGGATATGTAAACGATTAGCATTGCAGGGCATATGCAAATCATGTGCGCCCGGCATGCCACCGAGAAGCACTATAACAAGGATGCACAGAAGGTGGGGTGTAAGTAGTGGAAGTGTGTTGTGCTCCCGGACCTGTGCGTGGGAAGCTTCCTGATGCCTCGTCGCAGAATACGGCAGCCATTCCATCACGCTTCACAGTTCGACTGAGGACGAATAGTGGCTCATCGTACCGAGACATCGGCGCCCGTGTGAGACGACATCCAGCCACAGTGAGGCGATTATGGATTTGGTGGGTGCAAGAGGGATAGACGGACCAACGTGAGCGATTGCCGCACCCGCGGCACACCACCGAACGAGAAGACCAACATGTTGTGCGACGGGCATTGACGGCTGGCACCGCTACATCACGAACGTTAGCGCAGGAATTAGGGTTAGTTGCGCAACAACCTGTGTCAGCACGTATCGTTTGACGTCGTCTGCAAGAGCGGGGACTTGTCGCACGGCACCCATTGTTCCGATTACCATTGACGTTACACCACCGACGATTGCGGCGACAGTGGGACGTTGAACGCCGCACCTGGACTACAGAATGGCACGACATTGTGCAACACCACGATGGTCGTATCCGCGTGTGGCGGCACCGCGGCGAGGTACTGTATGACGCCTGCATTATGCATCGCCATACCGGTCCGACGCTTGGCGTTATGGATTGGGAAGCAATTGGATATGACAGCCGCACCCCTCTGGTACGCATCGCCGGTACACTGAACAGCCACCGCACCATCTCCGACGTTTTGGAGTCTGTAGTCCTCTCTTACTTGCAGGACCTGCCAGCGACCACGTTTCAACAGGACAATGCGCGCCTGCACGTGGCACGTATCGTGCAACAATTCTTCACGGCCCACCAGGTGTCACTGCTGACGTGGCCCGCCTGTTCTGCCGATATGTCGCCCATCGAAGACATCTGGTCACTGATCGACAACCGAGTGGCCCGGCAACCACCCGTGGCTACGCCTGATGAACTGTGGCAACGTATGGAAGCACCCTGGACCGACATACACCAAACCCACATGCAAAGCCCCTGTCTTTCGATGTCGCGGCTTGTAGCGGGCGTTATTGCCAGCCATGGGGGCCACACGAACTATTGATGTCTGCGTGTTCCGCAAGTCACACTTACCTGCTTAATCGCTTCATCTTTGTATCTGGTGTTATGCGTCCAGTAAATCTGGCTTTGCTATCTCGTTTCCTTCTTGGTGTTGCATTTTGGGTGGCCGGCAGTGTAGATTCCACATTCACCATTAAAGCAAAATGCCGTCCTTATAGGAAACAAGCCATGGAGCAAAAACGTGTCGTAGTTGGATGGCTAAAGATCCGAACTACCTGGAGGATAGGGCAGGATTTCAACCCCTTCCAATTCCTACAGTTTTTGGCAGACCACTCAGAAGGTGTGGCTTGGGCATTATGAACTTGCAGCAACGCTCGATTCCTATTCGTGAACACTGGGTAGCGTTGGTGAATAGCATTATGAGCCCGCTTCAGTTGTTCAGCATAGAGCTTTCCGTCCACAGCCTGACCACCTAGCACGAGTTCCCACTTCACAGGTCCTTCATAATTCCACCACTTGCACAACCTGACTTTCCTGTCGGATCGGCCTCTTTGCACCACTGACTGTACTTCCTAGAATGGCCTCAGCTACTGGCCCCCAGTAGAAGGATAACGTTAGAATATCTAATTTTTAACACCTGTGACGATAAGATGCTACAAGCCGTTGTCCTGCAGTTCAGCAGCAATCTATAGCAGACAGCGACACGTTGTTCCGCCAGCTGGGGTGTCAGTTCATGTGGATTGTGGAACCATTTAATGTCGGTTGAAGAAGAAACTAAACTGGTGCAGGTGACTATGGAGGGGGATTGCAAAGGCCCCACCTTAGCTGCCAATTGTCTTGTCTGCTGTTCGCTGTTACATCGTCGATCAGGGTGTGAAAGTTTGTGAGTTGTTGGACGTCCTGACCTTAGCTTATCTTCGAGACTGGTGTCCCAGTATTCGAAAGTCAAAACCATTTTCGTGCAGTGCTGCTGTCCACTGTTTCCTGGCTTTCCAATGCAGAAATTTCTCTAGATGCTGCTGCCGTGTTTTACTCTATCTTCTGATAATGGCGTAGGAGCACTAGAACAGTACCGTTTATCGACTTCCATCGTCTGCTCATCTATGGCTCCGTGCCAAATGCACGCTATCCGCTCGTGTGTTCCATGTCATCGCGGTTCCAAGTGGACGCTAGCGAGCCTTTCTCATAGAAATGGAGGCCAATATTATGTGTAGTTCAAAACGGGACGAACTTTTGCCTCACCCTAGTGCTTCGTGCAGACATAAAAGTGAAACCGTTTTCCCCCATTTATTCATAGAAACAGCGAAATTGCCTTCGAAGATATTTTTCAGTAAGATACACTGAAAATAAATGTGTCTTTAAAACTATTTGCAGCCCCGGTAAGAGGCATAAGTTTCTGGTTAGTCGTTACAGCCGGCCCAGAGACTCAGGTAAGGTATGGGTGGTGTGCTGGTCTTACAGCATCGTCCCCAAGTTTCTGGAATCAGTATCTCCAAGCCAGGGACGAGCGACTGCCAATAGCTGCTCAGGGTCGTCGTTAAACAATGAAACAAAAACATAAGAGACTATTTAGATTTACTCCTGACTCTTTTTTGTTTGTTTGTTTGTTTTGTTTAAAAATGCGCTCCGGATGTCATATTTATCTTAGTGGAAAGGATTAAGCTTCGAAATCGTCTATTTCTTCGTATCTCTCTTTCCTTCCAAGCAAGCGGGTGTTGCAATCGATCTATCGGCTTAATTATGTAACCCTTTCTTTCATCTCCTGAAATGCAAATGTGAATGCAGCATTTTTTTGTGGGCAGTCAAAGCTGAACACGATCGCTCTCTGTGGACTTCCTGTTTTAGGAATGCTCCGAAGTCCATGTAGGAATACAAATATTGTCGTTCTTTCATGAATTGTCAATGCACTGACAAATGACTAACAAGGAAATATAATTTCTTTTTTTTTTGGATTGGACGTTTAACGACCACCGTGAGAAACTCAATGGGCTATAAGCAGTCGCCCGTCCCTAATTTAGGGTCACTGGTTCCAGGGAAGGGAGAGAGCCAGTGCCGTAAGACAAACACAACATCCATGCCTGACCGGGATTCGGACCCGGACCCGTTACGGACGAATGGGAAATATAAATTAACTTTATAACAGAAAATAAGACTTATCAATAACACATGCAAATATGGCTGCATGTTTATTTATTTTCCCTTAACAATTTTGCTTTCCACTTATTTCTTAAATTTTCTGAAAACCTGCAAATTCCTCAAGAGAAGATTTAACTTAAAGCATTTCTTATAGAATCTTTGACATAATAATGCCTAAAAAAATCAACAACCCGTTCTACACTTTTTAATTTTTTATTTTTTTGACCGTTTATTATCTGTATCTGTAGATTATTAATTTCTATAAACAGGGTGTTTGTAAATTCCTTCAACAAAACAAGAGGGGTGATAGTACACATCAAGACGAACAATATTTGCAATGGAACCTAGGGCCGCATTCCACTCCTAGTGCCAAAAAAGAGTACATTTACGTTGAGCCTTTAACAGTGAAAACAAAGAGACATACCTAAATTACGAGTTGCACAATTCTAATCGTATCAGAGAAAGACCCAAAGAAGCTGCTCAAACTGGCATCTAAGGGCGTCGCTGCACAGCCCACACCGGCGAATGAAGGACTGTCGTACATTTTCGTAGACTCCCGGTGTGGTGTTGATCTTGTCCGCAGCAACAGCGATCGCGCGACGAGATCTTCCGAGAACTTCCAGGGAGTCCACAGATGTCTCGTACACCAATATTTTCATGTGCCCCCAGAAGAAGAAGTCCAGTTGATTAAAGTCCGGGGAGCGTGGAGGCCAAGCCACAGGCCCACCGCGTCCAATCCACCGCCCGGGATATGTCGAATATGTGGTCCTTCATGCCCTTCACGTATACGTCAGTTTTCATGTGATGTTCGCACGGTAATATCGCTGAACGGGTTCGGCTGCTTTTTTAAATGCTTGCTCCTCATCGTCTACGCACGTGTTCAGCGCATTTGATTTGCATCGTGGGCTTCTCGTGCACTGATTGGAATTTCGTGTGCCTGCTGGAGGTTTTTCGAGCGTGCTCTTTTCTGGCACTAGGAGTGGAATGCGGCCCTAGGTTCCATTGCAAATATTGTTAGTCTTGATGTGTACTATCACCCCTCTTGTTTTATTCAAGGAGTTTACAAACACCCTGCTGTACAACATATGCAAACGCAAAGCCATGTTCTCCTACAGGTCAAAAAGGGGCAGTAGATTTTTGCGCAGCTTCTTTCCTCTTAAACGTTCATTGGTTTTCATTTTTGAAGGAAAAGGAAAATTTAAGAAGGAAGAGGATTTTTTTTCAAACAAAAGGTTTCTTGGGTGCAGTGTGCCATGTATTGTTCAGAGCTGCAGATACCCTAATCGTATTTTGGTCGCTCCTAAAAATATGATGACACCGCTGCATCAGATTGCTCATCAGAGTGATTTTTTCTGTAATAAAGAAGACTAATAATTTCTCAGTAACACACATACGTTGGTCCAACGTGTATTAAAATATGCTCGCTCAGCAACGAGACGTCTCGACGGCCAACGTCTTGCCAGAGAATGACAGATCGTTCCAACCAACGAAACAGCAAATTTTCGCTGATGTTTGCTGCTTTGTCGTTTTAACAACTTTTTAAATCTGGACATCCCCATCAATTTTCTTTTTCAGTAGATTTTTAGTTGTTTTATTACAGCTGATTTACGAATCATATATGTAAAGCAATGAATCAGTCTGAGAAATATTGTTTTTCGCAAACGGTTCGCTGACATTTAGGCAAAGGAAAGAATAATATGTTTACGTCCTTAAATTATAATCCCTTGGATTCCGTTGTTAATTTTCTGCGTAGTAGTGTCAAACTTAGGCATGCTAAGAATTTACTCTTCTAGCTAAAATCAAAATTTAGCGGACAGTTTGAACTATGAAGATGCTTCTGAAGATTTCTCAAGAGAAAAACCCGGACTTAAAATGTTATTACTCCTTCACTCTAATGAACGTTGTATTATATGTGCACACAGTTCGTTTTAGGCAACATTCTGTGAGTTTAATATTATAAATGCACCTTTAAACTAAAATTTACTAATTTTTACTATGTTTGATTTGTTTTCTAATTTCTTTTTCTCCTTGCACAAGAATTGAATTTTTTTTTCGCTTTTTATTAAGCTGAACAGAAGAACGTTCCGGTCTCTAAATACGCCATGCTTAACAATAATGTCATTTAAAAGTGATCACCATTTGTAGCGAAAAACTTTTAGAGGGGCGAATGACTTGTATAAGACGTTGCACCCAAATACACTGAAAAGGAATTGAATTAGAGATACCTGTTTAGTAACGTGTAGCGCCATCTTTCGCCCTGATGACGGCGGCGATTCGTTTCGGCATGGACTCGACAAGACACTGGTAGCGTTGGAAATCCATACGGTTCATGACCTCTGAACAAGCTTCCACAGTTCACGAAGATTTATTGGAGGGGGTCAGAGCCTTGAACAACTCTCTCGATGACATCCCAGATGTGCTCGATGGGATTGAGGTCATGGGACCTTGCTGGCCAAGGAAGCGAGTTCACGTCCGTGGAGTGTTCATTCAACCATTCGGATACAATTCGGGAGCGATGGCACGGTGCATTGTTTGTTGCAGGATGAAGTCCCCAGTGGGATGTTAAAGACGCACAAACGGGAGCAAATGGTCTCCCAGGATATCCCGGTAACGTTGACCTGTAAGGAATGATATCACACGTACCAAGGGTCCCATTTCCGTCCATGTAAACAGTCCACAGACGAGAATACCATCCCTACGAGCTTGAAGAGTATCCTGCTGGCAAGAAGGATCTATCGCTTCATGTGGTTTGCGCAGTACTCGTATCCTGCCATTCGCATGTACCAACGTCAATCTTGACTCATCAGTCCAGGCAACATTTTTCCACATGTCTAGGGTCCAGTGGCGATGTTCCCACGCCTATGCTAATCTTTGCACCTTGTGATGTGCGGTCAGCAGTGGTACCCTCGTGGGGCGATGGCTTCTGTGCCCCATAGCGAGGAGATGGTTCTGGATGGTGTAGCTGCTTACACGTTCTTGTTTACCAGCGTTAAATTGCCGAGTAATTTCTTGCAATGTGGCCCGTCTATCCGCTGTTACAATGCGAGCTAGCCGGCGATAACCCCGCTCATCCACACTCTGTTGTCCACTGCAGTTGCTGGCCCTTTCAGGGATGGTTTTACCGGATTCGATGTACTCACGGTGCACTCGTGACACAGTAGCTCGTGAAAATCCCAGTGCCTGCATGACTTCCGAGATTGAGTGACCCATTCGTCGGGCCCCGACAATAAACCCACGATCAAATTCGCTTAGATCCTTCGTCTTACCCATACTGCGTCCGACTCTTACTGATTTCCGTCGCATCACTCCTTATATTGTCGGATCGCTGCATGCGTTATGTCGTTTCCGTTTACAAGGCCGCCCACAGTGCCACATTTGCATAACGCCAGCTGTTTCTAATTCAATTGCTCTTCAGTGTATTTTGTGCGTGTGATTTCGTTTATAATGTAGTTTCGATTTCTTGGTCTGGATTTCGTCAGTCAGTCAAATATTACACGGATGAGCCACAACATAATGAAAACTTATCTATTAAGCTGTAGGATCCCCATTAGTACGCAAAACAGCGGCCACTCGGCGAGGCATCGATTCGATGAGGTGGGGTGATAAGTTTCCTGGTGTATCTGGTACCATAAGGTCAACAGCAGGTCCTCCAGTTCCCGTACATTTTGGTGGGGGGGGTGATTTAGCGCGAACCCTCTTTTCCAAGTCGAACCACAAATGTTCGATTGGGTTCATATCAGCTGAATTTAGGGGCCGGGTCAGCAACATAAAGTCACTAGCATGTTACTCGATTCACTTCTTGACGATTCTGGCAGTGGGGCATGGCGGTTATTTTTTTTTCCTGTTGGTAATAGCCATCGCCAGCAGAAAACACAGTTGCCATGAGTGGGTGAACTTGGTCCGCAACGATGTTCAGATACCTGACAGCTGTCAGGGATTGCACTGTTGGGATAATGGGACCTAAAGTGTCCCGAAGAAACATCGCTCACAGCATAAGACCTCCGCCACCGGCCTGTTTGCATCCAACAATTCATCCAGGTGCCATAGCCTCTGTTGGTAATCGGTGTATTCGCGCTCGGCCGTCTACGTCATGCACCTGGAATCTTGATTCGTCAGACCAGGTTACTGTCTTCCAATCATCATCGTTCCAATCTCGGTGACCTTGGGCCCATTCCTTTTTTTTTTTTTTTTTTTTAATTGGTGGTGTAAAAAATTATTTTTTGGACTTGGTTGACAGATATGTACAGCATAGACATTCTGTGTTTCAACGACAGCAATGCACATAGGTGACCACGGAACTCAGCGAATAAACCTCGAAAGACAAGCACAACATCTATACCTTACCGGGATTCGAACCGAGATCCGTCCTATGAGCAAGTGATCGGAAGCCATCGCTTTGAGTACTGCGCCACCGGAGCGGCCTTGTGCCTATTCATGCGTTGTTTGCGATGAAGTGCAGTGTGGATAGAGACTCGGCTGGGTCTTCGGCTACTCAGACCCATGCGCAGAAAGCTACGATGAACTGTATGGTGTGACACATTGCCCTGATCGCCACTGTTGTAGATGCGGGTAATTTTTTTGCACTGTGGTACTGCGGTCGCTGTGAATAATGCGGAACAGTCTCCTCTTCCTTGTGGCATCCGTGAGCTGCGGACGACACACGGCTGGACGACGGTTGGTCGTTTGGCAATGTGTGCACCACTTTTGTTACGTACTCACTACAGCGACACGTGAACAACCCAGAAGCCACGCCGTTTCCGAGATCGTAGTTCCGAGGCGCCTTGCCATCGCAATTTGTTCTTTATCAAACTCCGATAAATCGGTAGGTTTTACCATTCTCCGAACACTCTACTAACCGAAAGCCGGTCCTCGGGTTGTATATATACTGGTGTGTGAACTTCCCCTGCGCCACCGTTCGGTCTCCAGGCGCGCTTATATCTCTAGGCTGGGGGTGATCATAATGTAATGACTCATCGGTGTATTCAGAAAAGTGACTTTCCGTTAGATGTGTGAAAGGAAACATGTCCATAAAAGTATTAACGGTAAATTACTCGGATATTTGATGACTTCAGATGAAACGAAACTGTTATTTTAATATTAATGCTAATTAGGATAATTATATATCGTCCTGAATTGCAGCAACTTAGTTTTTTGATGTTTCTTGCAATAACAGTTTTCCTTTTTTTACTTTATTTTGTCTCTGCATTTTGTTTCTTCCTCTAAAAACGCTAAACAGAAACATCGTATTTTTGCATTCATTTTGACTTCTTCCAAAATAAATCAGAACACGCCAAACACAAAATATGAAAAACATTCGATTTATGCATTGATGCATTCTTACCTTGCAATCTTAGTATTTGTTAGTAACATACCGGTTTTCTAGTGCGTAACAGCATGTCATCAAATGGAAGTATTAACGGATTTAGCTGAGATGAAAGAAACACAGTGAAATTGTGTTTTGTTTTTCCACATTTCATGAGCGTTTCACAGAATTCACTTAACATCAGTCATGCTGTCTTCTATATTTATTATGGCAATTATGTGAGCGAAATAAATTAGAATTCAATGTAGTATGCAGTTTTACTTAGATTGTGAGGGGAAATGTAAATAGATTAAAGGGAAAAGAAAGCTGGATGATGTTGCAAAGGCGCATATAGCAAAGAACATTTAGTTAAAAGGTATTTAAATGTTATTAGGTTTGTTATTCAAGTCAAAAATTCGATAACTTTTTTCAAATTATACATTGGAGAGTCTCCTACGCAATGAGTATCTTGCTAAATCTGAGAATGGTTCATATCAAAAACTTTTTGTTTTGCTTTCCATATTTTGAACAGGGCAGCAAAAGGGTAACTGATGCTGCTATTCGGTTCCACCCATACATCTCCTGGGAACAGAACCTATTAGCTTACCGCCAAAGGTAATCATTTTAACCAGTCGTCCAAGGTGGGATATATTTCAGTTCGTAGAAAAAATGTTTATGCACTCCACTTGATATTTTAAGCATAAAATGTTATCTAATCCAGTTAGAAAACAATAAAGAAAAAACACGTGAACTAGTGTAATTGCCTATGTTACAATGTGTAAACGACGAGGTATTTCTCGCGGACCACCGGCAGAGCGTGGTTGGTTAACGCGCCGTGTAAGAGGCAGATGATTATTTTGAGTGTTTTAGTCCCGGTACTGCCGGTCGGTGGGTTTTCCGATGTTTTCCACTGACTCCCTGGGCTTAGGGATGTGAATGCGAATACGGTTCCCTGTGAAGTCAGCTCCGGACGAACTCTTTCCCTGACCCACATGCAGCAGAGGACTGGCATGACGGCTGCATTAATTTGCCAGTAACCGTCAAAGGCGCATAATCGTCCTTGGGACACTCCACCCATCATGGACGGACGAGATAGAGAGAGAGAGATTCCCCAAGGGTTGCTAAGCAGAAAAACAAAAGCTGCATGTTAAATGCACAAAGAACTCAGAATTACTTGGAGTATGTTCTAATTGCGAAGGAATACTTGATAGTTTTTCAGTAACACCTCCGCAGGTAGAGCTGTTAAAGTTTATGATGGACTACATAAACTTTAACTTTTACTACATAAACTTTTACTCTTTAAATGCTGCAAGCCATGCTAAAAAATAAAATAACACTTTTGAGCAATTTCTGAGGTGCGCATGGTGTGTTTATATACAGAATAGTAACCGATCACTTTATATAAACAGCTTCTTCAGCTTTTCTGAGTTTTGAATTCCCTTTCTGCGGTTGAATTTGTACAGGTGCATGAAAAGTGAAACGGAGGAAACATTGTGACCGAGAGAAAGGATGGCGTTTTCTCTCTGTTTCTTATTTCATATGGGTAAGTTACGCGTCAAATCATTCTAAATGATACTATAATAATTCTAAGTGATACTATTTTGGTCGACAAAAGTCAGAAAAAATCCAAAACTGTGACACTGATACTCACAAATTTGCTATTCTGTGCAATGCCCCGATATCTCTGTATTCCTTGTTTCGGGGTTTAACGACCAACATGAACACCTCTTAGGGCATAAGGGGCCACCCATTCCTTATTTCGGGACACTGGTTCTAGGAAAGGGACAGAACTAGAGCCGTTGGATCCAACCATGTCTCCCCAGGGACGCGAGCCTGAGCTCATCTCGGATGAAATGTCAAATGCCAGGGACTCACACAGCTTGTCCATCAAAGCGAATCTCCCAATTTTCACTGATTACGTATCTAGAAACCGTACAAGAACTATAAATCATCATTTATGTATTCTGACATTCACACAAAGTCCAGTTGATACCTAAAATTATACATAATTTATGACTACAGAACTTGTGGTGTTGAGATAAAATAAAAATACAACGTTTACCACAATCAAAGGTTTCTTATACATCGACTATAATTTGGATGAATGGAGCGTAGACACTCAAATCATTGCGACATCATCAGTTCTAACGGTCACGTGTTTTGGTGAGTTGTTTCCACGCGCTTGAAAGAAATGGAATCTACGTCATGTCGTTGACAAGCCGTGAAGAGTTCTGGTATATGTGGAAAGCTTCTAATACATTAAGCTTGATAGTCGAATCAGGTTTATCAATCAGTGTAGCGTTTCCAAACAAAAATGTATGGGTTTTTTTGCGACAATGTTCAGTTCACAGTTCCGTACGTAGTTCATGTGTTTCTTCACACGGAAACGTAAAGCCCTGCAAGTGTGTCCTATATATGAAATTCCACATTCACAAAGTATCTGATAAATTCCCCAGGAATTTATGTCTTCGACGTAGTCTTTTGATCCGTAAAACTTTATCTTTTTTATGGAGTTGAAAATAATTTTGAAATGAAAACTCTTGAGAATTTTTCAAATTCCTATGCGAATCTGAGAAGCAAATGGGATAACACCAGATTCTGTATTATTGGGTGGTCTTTATCGGGTAGCTTCTGGTTCCGAAATTTTTAGACAGCTTTGTCTATAACCGAATGTGTATATCCTCTGTGTACTGCAATTCGTTTAAGAAAATTAAGCTCTTTCTGCAAGGAATCCTTAGTTGAGCATATATGTATTACACGATATACGTATGTGTAGAAGGGAGATATTTTTTTTCCATGGGTGCTTTGATTTTGCATGTGGAGGTAAGGAAATAGCTATTTTACTGTAAATACAGAAACAATTTCGGGAATGGTTACGTGGTTTACATATGGAGCCAGTCGTTCTGTGAAAAGATTTACGCACACGGTCTTCAGCTTTTCAACATGGCTCTGCCCAATACTGGGCGAAGATTTTCCCCATTAATTTTAGTTTGGTGCTCGTCTCTATTCCATGCTTGATGTTCTATCTATCCCATTAAACAGTTTCCATCTGGGTATTCCCTCTTCCCGGTGACCCAGCACAGGATTTTACATATTCTTTGTACTCTACCTTCTCGTACCTTTTCTTCGGGCTAGGTGACTTTCCATTTTCGTTCTACTAGTATACCGCATATTAATTCATCTTACATTTAAAGTCGTTTTCTTTACCTGGAACTTCTTTTTTTGTCTCTCAAAACTGCACCCAAATTTATTCTTTCCATCTTGCTTGGTATAACTCGTATTTTTCTCGATTATTTAGAATTCACTGCCGATGTTTCTCTACTATATCATAAGACCGGAAGTCTGCGTCGACTTACAGTGTCCCTTCACATATATATTGGTATATTTTATCTGGATATATATTCCTCAATTTTCCATAAGCAACCCAGAATTTCGGAATTTTACCGCAAAACGGGTATATCTTTGTTCTTCACTTTATTTAAATTTGGCACAGGATTTCTGAGGTAAGCAATGAATTCCGTGTTTTGATGTGTCAGTTTCTGTGAAGTTTTGCGTATTACTGATAACAGATTTAGATACCTAAAATGTGCACTTTTTTCTGTGAAACTTGACTCAACATTTAATTCGAAAATTACGCAAAGGTGCAACTATCATTACGTAGCTCAAATAAGTATACGCCCCAAAACTTTTGGCAATGCAGTGTATTGGACTAGTTCTTTGGGTGTTGATTTCGCAGCTTTTTTCTCCGAAGCTCGGAAGTCCACCTCCTAAAGCATTAAATTCCGTTTCATTCGTATACATAACTAAGTTTTATATCCATTATATAGGCTTCGTAGATAATTGAGATCTGAAAAACCTCCACGCGTGGGTATACTCGAACTGCTGTTCATTTAATTATGAAATTAGTTTTGTCAATTATTTGCCTACTTGCTGCTGTTCAATCCAACGGAATTATATCTTTCCGGTCAGTTCGTGAGACCTTGCAGTAAGATTACGACATGGAATTTACACTAAATACTGAGTTTTCCCTGCGCAATGTAATTCACTCTTGTGTGGAATACATTAGTTAGAGAGTAAAATGGCTGAACTCGTACTTCCATGAAACCAGTGGACTAGATGGGCGTAAATTAACATACGTTGGCGACTGATTTCCCCGTGTCTCTTAATTCCAATACGTGACTGTTAATATCATCATCCCTATGCGCCGTTGAAGAATCCTTGAATCCGTTTAACGTGCAGTACTTGCAACTAAAATTAAAGACTTAATCGTAAAAACTAAGCACTTTAAAGGGCCTGTACATCATCTGTTTGTTTTCTAAGCAAAAGTAACACCACTAAAATACGAATTCTTCGCTAATTATGAAGGGATTGCAGTTTCTTGTGCTCATTATTTGAAGTTTATTCCAAATGTTCGAGGCATCCACTGGAGTAATTTTATTGAAATTGTCAGCAGTTTCCGGCCATGTCCAATTAAGAAAATGCGAGCAGTAATACTTCGTTAAGGACGATGCACGTGTAAGAGAACATTTTGTCGCAGAATTTTCGTAACTGCGTTTTAACTACTGCAAAGTGTTGCGTTTTATGTGTAGGGTATGAAAAGGACGGGATTTATTTTAATTACTTACTTCAAATAAATGTATCGAAACTAAATTTTGTTTTCATAATTAAGTATCACCGATTTAAAAGGCGAAAAACAAAGTTCTTTTATGTAAAATGAAAGATAACAGATTATTTTGACAACAAAAGCAAACTTTTGCGAGTTGTTTTACGCTTAGACGAGAAAGACATACATTTTCGAAGTTTCAAGTTGTTTGATGTGAGTGAATTGAAATTAAAAAGCAAAATACCTTTTTAAATCTTTTCAATCCAAAAGCGTAAATAGAAATTAACGCATTTTCTTTATCTGAAAAGCGTGATAACGAATTTGAAACCGGAAAAAAAACTCATGTTTTACGCCCAAACTATATGCGTTATTTCCTGTGTATCTTATTATTTTCATCTGTCTGTTGCTTATTCGTTATCAAGTAGAACACTTTTTATACATTTTTTTCGATTTTTGCTCGATGCAGCTTAACAACATCACCAAGCAATCGGATGTAATGCGCACGTATTTAGTTTTTCTTTTTCGAAAATAATCGAATTTCTAGCTACCTAAAGGAAGAACGTTGCAACAGTGAAGTTGGAAAATTCTTGGAGAATCATGGGCATATCTACAGCAATCTAAAGAAAAAGATAATTTGCCAACGGATCTCATAGAAGAGCAAATTTAGTGACCTATGCAAAGAGATCTTTCAGCTCGTAGTGGGAAAGTAGGGCATTTTAAAAACTGAAACGAATGTCTATGACATCTGCGGTGAGAGTTTGGCAATGTTAATGGATCATGCTCTTTTACAGTCTTACTCCTAGATACTCGAACGAAAAACGCAAATTTACTCCACTCAGTTGAGAAAAGTTGCACCAGGCAAAACGGGAAGTGATAATTAAGTCTATGGTCCTGGTTTTTCATAGCCTGACACCTTGCTTTTAAATATCAGCATTTAGTGCATCGTATAAGTAGGAAGTTTGGTTCTTAGGATAACACATAGGGATATTCTCGTTAGGAAAATGTCAAATTCAATTTCTACAGTCTTAAAGTTACAGAATGAATCATTATTTGGACCAAAGGAGGTCATTAGTTTTGTGTGAATAATCGGATTTTGTTTGTAATTGAAACTTCTGTAAAGCGGTGCTCTTATTAGTAACTTTTGAATACAGAGTACCGTCCCTGTGACACATTGGTCTAAGCGATGGCTTCTGATCACTCGTTCGAGATGGGTCAGCGTTCGAATCCCGGTGAGGCATGGATGTTGTGTCTGTCTTACTGCACTGGCTCATTCCCTTCCCTGGAACGAGTGGCCCTAAAATAGGGAGGGGCGACTGCTTATAGCCCACTGAGTTGCTCACGATGGTCGTTAAACAACCAATCAAAAAAAAGTACAGAACTACAGTATTTCCAGAGCGTTAAAATGTGGAAATTCCCTATATACACAATAAAATGAAATATACGCCAATGACATTACCACACTGAGAAAAACGTTTTGCAAAATCAACAAAACAATTTTGTCGATATACAGTTAACAAAAATTTTTGTTAAATTTGCAAAATTATTTTGTTGAAAATTATTGTTGATTTAACAAAATTTATTGTTAACACGACAAAACGTTTTGTTCATTTAGCAAAATGATTAGGTTGATTTTTGGGAATTTGTTTGATCCAACAAAACATATTGTTATCATGACAAAATGTTTTGTTGCTGCAACAAAACATATTGTTATAGCAACAAAACTTATTGTATCATGATAACAATAGTTTTGTTGCAGCAACAAAACATTTTTTCATGATAACAATATGTTTTGTTGGATCAAACAAATTCCCCAAAATCGACCTAATCATTTTGTTAAATGAACAAAACGTTTTGTCGTGATAACAATAAATTTTGTTAAATCAACAATAATTTTCAACAAAATAATTTTGCAAATTCAACAAAAAATTTTGTTGACTGTAATATCGACAAAATTTTTTGTTGACTGTATATCGACAAAATGTTTTGTTGATTCAACACAATTTTTGTTGAATTAACAAAACGTTTTTACCGAAGATGATAACAATTGCTGAAAATACGGAAAATTCTGGTGGGATGATCGCCGTTACTAACCGTAATGAAAATCTATGCAGAATTGGAATCTCGGTAGGGTTACATTTAGAGGGGTGCAAGGGGCCATTCTAGTAATTGATAAGCTTTTTTCCGTCAGCAATAGTGGCGTGAAATCCTCCCTTCTCAAGGCAATGATTTATAGTTTTTTCTTCGATTGTCTTCAAAAGAACTGTGAAAATAGAAATCTCAAAGTGATACAGAAATTCCTGCTAAAAATTTACCAAAAACCGAATTTGTCTTTCACTATTCTGGTGACTGTCACCATGAAAAAGGCGTTTGGTCTAAAATGTGAAGATACTGATATCGAAATGCTGTACTCAAGTAATTATTATACATGCGTAGAATGTATTTAATCGTTTAAATCGTTTCTCACCTGTGAAATGTTGTAGAATTTCCTTTAACGAAGTGCTTCGGGTAGACATAAGAACAACACGAGATAACCTTTTCTGGCTAATTGTCACGTGACTTTACATCTTTCCATGTTTGGAGCCAGAGATTGTGATGCCATGCGCAGTCTACCTGTATATATGGTCGAAGCTCTGCTGCAGAAACTTCAATTTTAAAAATTATTTCTGCACCGGAAACAGTTCCTGATGGGAAATGCTTCGCCTATATTTCTATTTTTTAGTAAAGAATGGTTTTGCCACCAGGGGGTGTGTGTAAATAACTGCTTCTGATGTATTTGCAGCAAAATCTGAGTCTCTAAAAGTTCGATTGAAGAACATTTTTCGTGAACCGATACCATTCACGTTGATAAACTTTTTCGGAATATGTTCTTCTTAAAATAATGCATGGTTTCTTTGCTAGGTATATGTCTTATTGTCAATGTCTGTGCTTCTAGGAGTCCAATTCAAAAAATTACTTCTTTGTGGATAGCTTTTCTGGTGCGAAATCGTTTCCATATAATTTTCAAGTCATTCATAGACTTTCCGCTAGGGGCGTAAAGGTAAATCGCCCCCCCCCCCATGTCTCTGCTTCTAAAACCCCGAATTCGAAAAATCTTTCTGCACTGGATACAGCTCCTGATGTGAAATGTTTTGCATGTAACTACTAATTTTTAATAAAGAATGGTTTCTCCATCAGGGGACGAAAGGTTGAATTTCTGTTTCTAATATATTTACAGCAAAATTTGAACTTCTGAAATCTCGATTGAAAATATCTTTCGTGGACTGATACCGCTCACCTCGGAAAATGTTTTGAGAATACTTTCTACTTAAAATAATGTATAGTTTTTTCGGCAGTGTTGTAGATTTATAGCTTATTTTGGTTGATATCTCTGCTTCTAAGGGTTTGATTTGAAAAAATATTTTTTAGTTGAAAAGCATTTCCGATGCAAAAAGTTTCTTATATGATTTCAAATTTTTCTTAACGCACAAGTCTGCCACCAGAGAGCGTAAGATCACGTTTCTGTTTGCAGCAATATTTGTGGGACTAATCAACTGATTGAAGATCTACTTTTTAGGTCAGATAATACTATCTATGCAATCTCTCTGTGTGTATTTTCTTCCCAAAATAATTCAGAATTTCGCAGCTAGGTGATGCAAACTGTTAATAGATTTTTCTCAATACCTCTGCTTCTACATGTGCGATTTAAAAAATTGTTTCAACACCGGATGCCATTTACTTTGTAGAACAATTTAGGGTAGTATATGAAGAGTTTTTACAGTTCACAGTTCTGTCGCTGGGCAGTGTTTCTGTACTTCAGTTTGCAGCTGTATCTCCGCTTCCAAAAACTATATTGAGAAATATCTTCTTTTCTGTATTCCATTCGCTACAATAGAGATGTGGAGCATTATCCTCTCTAAATAAAGCAACGACTTCCCAATAGGGGGCGTAAAGATCGAAACATTTTTCTCGATATCTTTGCTTTCGGGAGATGTATTTAACAAGTTGTTTTTCTGAGCCTAGCTTTTTCCATGAAGAATATTTTTCGCTTATTTTCAAATTTTCCGGTATGCAAAATTCTTGGACCAGAACGCGTAGAATTATATCAGGCTTCCTTCTGTATTTCTTCTTTTAACTGTTCGATATGAAAATCTTACGGTCTCCGTTTCCTTCCTTGTGTTATGAGAAACTTTTTGTGAGCCATTTGTTAATTTTTGGAGCATACTTTTTAGACGCTGATGGAAGTAACTAGATATTTATATATCTTAATGTTTTTTTCCGTTGTAGAAACCCGGTTGATTGTTTTTCTAATTGGTTGCATTGAATTTGAAAAACGCTGATAAATTTAATTCGCATCAGAATGGATTCAAAAGACGTTCTCATTACAACCAAAAACTCCGTGTTACCTTCCTTGCTTGCTTTTTGGAAACGCGACTCCATCTCATCTTTACAAATCCTGTTTCGTCCCAGGTTGCCAACTAGATCTTTATTTTTGCAAACTTTTCAGTGCATCTTTAGAAGAAAACAGATGTTCTTATATCGTCACTTTGTCCGTTCGGCTGTAGGCACCATATCTTTGCACCTATTAGTGGGATTTAGAAAACCCTTTATGCACTGGAAAGCTTGAACCACGGTGACAACGATGACTTTTGCCTTTGGGTCTGTTTCTCAAGTGGATCTTTCCCTCTAAGGATCAAAACTTCATGGGCTATCAAATTCAAAATATACATTATTCCATATGATTGCTTCTAACTATCCGATTGAAAAAAATATTTGAATTCGATACCAATCATGACGGACACTTTTTGCGCATATTTCATGACCATAATAGAGCACAGTATTTCCACTAGGAGCGTAAACGTATGCAGCACTTTCGCCTATATCTGTGCTTCCTAAGGTTCTATTTGAAAAATTATTTTTGCTTCGGACAGAGCTCATGAGGTAGACTGTTTTGTATTTAAACACAATTTTGTTATTTAAAAGCCTAAGTACATATCTCTCTTTGCAAATTATTTGTACCCGTATCTTTATGTCTAAATCCCCATTTGAAAAAATTCCTTTTTTGGTCAAATACCATTGACCACACAAACATTTTATGTATATTCCCTGCCAAAAAAATAATATCTCATCTCTTACGGAGCCCAAATGTGTAGTTTTTGTTTTTCGGTGTCCTTTCTTCTAAAATTCAGATTAAAAAAACCTTTTAATATCGGAAGCCATTCTTTTTCCGTAACATTTTCCAAATTGTCTTCGATTTTTGATGGAGGACTCTTTTGGCGCTAGGTGGCGTTAATATGTACTTCTGTTTGCAACGATATCTCGCTTCTAAGTATTCTATTGAACAATTCTTTTCGTATTGTATTACATGTACTAAGATGAAAATTTCGAACATTATCTTTAAATAATGCACAGATTTCCCGCTGGGAGGGGGTATGTAAAAATACTTTATTCTGGCTCCAAGTACTTATAGAAGTGTGTTTGAATTTTTTTCGACCCATACCTTTTACTACGAAGAACAATTTGCGCATATTTGCAAAATCTTCATGATTCACAATTCTGCTGCCAGGGGACGTTAGCATTTATTTCTGGTTAAAAGAGTATGTCCAATTCTGAGAATCCCTTGGATAACTTCCTTTTTTTTTGGTTAGAATACTCTTCGTAATGCAGAATATTTCACGCCGATTTTCTTCATTAAATAAAGCACAGTTTTTTCGCCACGGAACTTAAAGTAATATGTTTTCTTCCGTATCTATTCATATTGTTCGATTTGACAAATTCCGCTTGGCTTGGATATGTTGCGCTACGAAAAACATTTTTCATACAGTTTGTGAGTTTTCTTGCCAAACATCTCTGCCGCTAGTGCGCGTCAGTAGGTATTTCTATTTGTAGATATTTTACTGAATGTAGAAATCCGTTTGATTATTTTCTTTTTGTTTTTGTAACTGTTTTCATTCACTATGAGGAAAATTCTTCACACTGCCTATGTTAAACAATGCTCAGTCTTCTACTAGGGAACGTAAATGCATTCTCTTTTCTGCTGGTTAATTCTTGCCCTAAAATCTGCTTTGAGAAATTTTTTTTTTTTGTGTCGGAAGGGATTAAAGTGTCACACCCAGGAATTCAGTGACATTATTCTTTTTTGCATATGTAGTGTGGAAAAAATATTTTCATAATACGTGGCCAATGCGTCATGATAATTAACACAGCAATCAGACATTGCTGAATTGACTGTAATTACGGTTTCGCACATATTATCAATTTCATCAGAAAACTTGAAAAAAAAAATTTCCAGCATGCTCGAACGGTAATCGGGAAATGCGAGTTTGATTTCCACTCTAGGGCGATAAAATCTTCAAGTTTTCTGATGTGATTGATATTTCGTGTGAAACAGTAATCACAGTCAATTCAGGGATGTTTGATTGCTGTATTAATTATCATTCTTTTTTGCTTTATACTTAATCTAACTGAGTTTCAATGTTCTCATCAATGAAGAGCAGTAATTGGCAACTATACCACCATCCTGCTTTTAAAGAGAATCTTTTATAAAATAACTACTTTTATTTCCATGTGGCTTACAACCCTGAACACGCCCCAAAGTTATCGATATACTGTCACCACTAAAAAATCATATCGCTTTATTTAAAAAAATAATTTCTTGCAACAAATAAGTATCGACCCTTCGGAAATTCTGAAATAAGTATTGCCCATGTTTTTGATGCACGTTTTGCTATGAGCACGTACAGGATCGTGGATGAGATCAAAAATAAACTTCTTCTTATAGTTTTAATGATTTATCTTGAGAGCTCTCCACAAAAAAGGATTGAGTTCGGCATTTTTCCTGAATATCAGTAGAGGAAGAACTTCGGACAGAGAAGATTTGAAGCTCATGAGCAAACTCATATAGCTACGAGCAGTATCCGCTCCCTAATTTAGGGCCATTTGTTATAGGCAAAGGTGAAAATCAGTTCCATAAGACAAACGCTCCCTTCATATATCATGCGGGACTCTAACTTGGATCCAACTCAGATGACTAGACAGAAAGCTATGCATCTGGTCATTCGCCCATGTGGGCGAATTAAAGAAATCAGACTTTGTTTTTCTTAATTGTGCAGAACATCAAGCTGGAATTGGGAGATAAGAGACAGAGATTAACAACATGTCATTTTTTTTTCATTCATACATAAATCATGAGGATTACTTTTCTGTTTTCATCTTTGAATTAGTATATAAATTGAAACTAAAATTTTTCGTCAGAAGTTCAAATTTTCTTCAGTAAACGGACAGAATTGTTCCTTTTTCGTTTTCGTGCAAATTGTTCCTTTTTCGCTTTCGGACGAATTTTTCCTACCCTTGTTATGAAATGCCTCTAGCATGATTTTTATTTAATTCACAATAGCGTTCACGTTATAGCTGTAAGAATGTTTCGGTTTGAATCTTGAAGAAAGCAATGCCAGTTTCTTTTTTAAGACTCTTTCGAGAAATATGAAGGAGAAGACTGTCTTGAAGATTCCATTAACATGAGATTTCTTCGACAGATGAATAACGAAATGCATGGAGGGGCATCTGTTGTAGTCGTGAGCGGACAGATTACCCTGGAGAAAGAGGAAGAGAGCGTCGTCTTATGCTGCACTCTGTTCTAAGTCAGTCCCCGGCTGGGTGGAAAGCATGCTTCAGTGGAAATCTGTATTGACCGGCACATGGTTTTGACACAGTGATCAAGCTGTCTCTTTGGCCATTAGGCAATATGTTTCCTATCCCTGTTTTGCTCGTTACCTACGTAGTCTGCGTCCTGGCTTCACGCCGAGTCTTTGCTCAAATTATAATGAAATTTTCTGCATATTGTAATATTTTCGATAATGACCCATCCAATAATTATATCTCTCATAGTATACTGCGAACTCTATTGAATTTTGAAAAGTGGATAATTAAGCTGAGCGTATAGCACACGTGAAACCATGCTGCTGAAACTTACATCTCATCCACCTCATCTCCTTCAAAATCATATCATTCAACTTTCCACATGGGTAAAAATTTATGAAAATTTGTCAAAATGTTGTTGATTTAGTGATTTACGGTATTAAATTCTAGAGTGCGCCAACGCGGAAGCAAAACTTTACTCTAAATTCCATCTCCAGGACCACGAAATTGAAGTACTCAAAAGTTTGCTTGACGATTTTTCAAGGAAGAACAAGATAATGAATGATTCAAGCAAAAACAATATGTAATAAAAACTAGGAATAATCTGGAACGGGAGCTCAGACGAAAAAGTTAGAGATAATAAATCGGGAAATTAACAAGAAAGGCGGCGCGAATTGAGTAATGGCAACAAATGATCGTGTGAGCTGGAATCTTTCTTTGGAAATAAACCCGGGCAAAATAAAATGGACGTTTCTGACTCCACAAACAAAAACTGAAACAAATCTAATGGGCTATTAATTTGATTATGACACTTGAGTAATTCAAAAATACCCTTTTAATTAATTTATTGAATACGTATAGCTGAAAAACATTCTGCCGTGACTAAACAGCAGAAATTTAAAACATATAAAAAAAACGTATCTGTTTTATTTTCCTTTTACACATACAGTTTTAATTAACAATGTGTTAGATATACACTGATGAGCCATTACATTATGAGCACACCTAGCCGAGAAAAATGAGCGCGCCTGGAGACCGAACGGTGGCGCAGGTGAAGTTCACAGAGCAATATATATATATATACAACCCGAGGACTGGCTTTCGGTTAGTAGAGCGTTCGGAATCAGAATAGGAAAAGCTGCCGATTTATCGGAGTTTGATAAAGGACAAATTGCGGTGGCACTGCGCCTCAGAACTACGATCTCGGAAACGGCGCGGCTTGAGGGTTGTTCACGTGCCTCTGTAGTGATTACGTAACAAAAGTAATGCACAGATGCCCAAACGACGAACCGTTGTCCATCCGTGTGTTGTCAGCAGATCACTGATGCCAGAGGGGAGAGGATACTGTCTCGCATTGTTTACAGTGACCGCAGGCGTGGATTATTGGAAGAAAGTAGCCTGGTCTGACGAATCAAGATTCTTGGTGCATCGCGTAGACAGCCGAGTGCGGAAACGCCGATAACCAACGGAGGCTATAGCACGTGGATGTACTGTTGGGCGGAAACTGGCAGGCGGTGGCAGCGCCGGTGTTATGCTGTGGGGGATGTTTTCTTGGGACACTTTAGGTCCCATTATCCAAATAGCACAATCCCTGACATCTGTCAGGTATCTGCACATCATTGCGGACGAAGTTCACCCATTCATGGCAACTCTGTTCCCTGCTGGTGATAGCCATTACCAACAGGATAATGCGCCATGCCACACTACCAGAATCGTCAAGGAATAGTTCGAATAACATGCTGGTGACTTTTTGTTAATGCTCTGGTCTCCGAATTTACCTGACATGAACCCAATCGAACATTTGTGTTTCGACTCGGAAAAGCGGGTTCGAGCTAAATCACCCCCACCCCGAAATGTACGGGAACTGGAGGACTTACTGTTGACAATATGGTACCAGATACCCCAGGATACCTATCGCCACCTCATCGAATCGATGCTTGACCAAGTGGCTGCTGTTTTGCGGGCTAAAGGGGGTCATACAGCTTATTAGGTACATGTAATAGAAATAGTACGAACTTGAACACTTTGAAAATAAATCCATAAACACGTTGAACACGAAAGCTTAAAATCCTTAAACGCCCAAGGTAGTTTAAGCAGAACAATATTAAATTATTTCTTTTTTACCTGTTTAAGTTTTATGGGCAACGGAAAAAATCTTTTGCTGGGTGTTTTTAGAATGCCTGTTAAATTTAATTCCGTAATACAAACAAGTTAAAATGGTAATCAGGAAATGAGTAAGAATAATTTTAAGTCGTAAGATTATTCTTTTTCGTAAAATGTCTGAATAAAATTATTATTATGTTTATTCAGACATTTTAGTTTTTACAGTATTATTCGTAGAGAAAAAAATTCGCTGTTGGACATAAATACTCTATTTAAACATAAAACGGAATTGCCATATGTTTTAGTTCAAACAGAAAATGAAATATTTATTTTAAGACACGAACAAATAAGCATGATGCATTTTTCTCAATCGCATAGATTAAAAGGTAAAACCCAAATGAACTGTCTTCGTGATTTATAAAAAAATGCACACGTAAGACATATAAGAAGGAGAAAAGAAGTATTCTTTAACACAGATGAAGTCTGCTTTTGTGGTACATAGGAATTTCCATGAACAAATTCTGGAAAAAGTGTTCACATATTTTATTAACTTCCGTATTTAGAGATTTATAATATATTGTAGTTGTAGCTTTGGTTAGAAAAAGTATTTCAATCAACGAAAGTTAAAGATTCTAAGACATCAAAAAAAAAAAGTTGTTTCATTTCGCATTGTTTTCGATATTTTGCTCTGTGAAAGTCTCTAACCTCTTCGACAATACGCTATATTACATGTTGTTTTCATGAGAATGTGTCATAATTACTGATTCCACGTGGTACACTTTTTTCAAATGTGTTGTATTTGCCTAATAATTTTCTTTTTAAATGGAAAACATGTGGTCAAGGAAAATCGCCCACATTTCTCTATCACTATTAGAGCACTACGTACAAAATAAATGAAGAGAAAAGAGGCCAAAATTATGAAATGAGCGACGACGAAGGTAACACCTTGTAGTTGCTAGATTACATTACTTTATACATAACGAATCTGTGTATAACATTTGTTTCTTTAGTAAATTGTAAAAATTTGTCATAAATCTGAAAAAAAACCCGGACCCTTTCCGACGAATGAAGATGAATGGAGAAAACCCAGCTCTTTTCTTATTCTGTAGAAATATCACATGATTCTTCGTTAGTATGTAATATCTTACTTAGCATGATATAGGAAATTATTTTGCCTCATTACTCATTAATATATTCTCGAGTGGCGGACTATAACTTCACCCACAAAAAGTCTCCGTTCTTGTGCTTTGTGAGACAAGATTCTGGATTTCTGTCTTTCATTTTTTAAACCTCGAACTATATGTGCTAAGAAATACTTTTTAAAACAGAGAAAGGCGATCTGATTTTTTATCTCTAGAACAGAATTGCTAAATGGAAATCGACGACGTCTCCTTTTTTTTAGTTTGGTGACAACCATGAAAATTATCTCGAACAGGAAAAGATGGTGTGCATACTTTTCAAAGCTACTCTTGTGCTTTTAGTTTCTCACACCTGGAGCGAAATTCACTTACACAGTAAATATTGTGATATCTTCGCATCTGATTTCAGGTATATTTGCTTTATTTCAAAATAGGTACTTTTTGTGAAAAGGAATTGTATTTGCCCTTTGTTGGAAGCATTCTACAATTTTAAAGCATTTTACACTTCGTAATTTTCATTTTCCCTTCTTTTCTTAAAGTGCATTTTCAGAAACAATATGACAAATGAAAGACAGATTTTATAGTAACTAAATAAAGTAAACTAAATAGAGCATAATAAAAGATAGTGCAGGTATCTTTTGTACTTCGCGATTAATTTGTTCCGAGAAATAGCCGAGAAAAGCAAACTGATTTCGACATGAGTAAAATAGGAATGCGTTATAAAATAAGTACAAAATTTGTGTAGAAATGTTATTATTTTTTCTTGATGTTGCAATTAATTCAATGAGATGATGAATCAACTTAAAGCGGTGAGTCTGGATCGTCATTTCCTAGCTCCCTTGAAAACCTCAGATTGGTGGACTTGATGTTATCAGCCTTGTTGAAGAAATAACCAAGAAAGCGCCTACTAACAGCAGTGCCGCCCCGATGGCGCACCACTGCATGCACTGGCTCATGACCATTTGTCCGAGCAAGGTCTGGGTTCAAATCCCGGTGAGGTATGGATAATGTGTTTGTCTTACGGCACTGGATCTCTTCCTTCCCTCGAACCAGTGACCCTAAATTAGGGACGGACGACTGCTTATAGCCCATTGAGTTGCTCACGGTGGTCGTTAAACCTTCAATCAGAAAAAAAGACAGAATTCTCCCCATACATATCGGGGTTTTGTAACAAGCCAAAGAGCTATGTATCTCTTTTCTAATTTTAGTGCGTATCTTTTTTTTTTTTTTTTTTTTTTTTGTGATGGGAGGTTTTTTTATGAATTATTTATGAGACCTGGTAGTACAGACACATGCACATGACAAACTGCTTTGTGGTGCAGGTATATCACATCAACAAGGACATATACATGGTTTACAGCATGCCAAATGATCAATTTACACAGAGACAGCCAGTGTTGATCAAGTACACACCAAACATACTTTTTACAGCACGCTAAATGACCAATGTACACAGAGAGCCCGTGTTGAACAAGTAACACATTGACAGCTAGTGCCGAAAGACAAACACAAGCATCCATGCCCCACCGGGATTCGAGCCCGTACCTAACAAGGCAGATGGTCATAAGCCAGCGTTTTAGACCACTGTGCCACCGGGGCGGCTTGCTTGCCTTCCATGTACGTTTAATCTCGTAAATGATGATAATGGCTCTGTCAATATGCTTTAAAAATTCAACCGTTTACTTTGTTAAAAGGTCTTCAGCAGGTTAAAAAGCAGTGGAGTCATCGTCATTGTCTCCAGTTCGAGAAAGTCTTCATCAGTTAACTGTCATACATGGCATCGAAGCAACTTCTCTTCTTCAGCTTCATCTACGTCTTCAAATCCAACCATCCTTTCAATACCAAAGACATTGAGCCTTGAACCGGAAACCTCGACTTTAAAATTAAAGGATGAATATTAATGACATTAGGCCAACTCGTTTCCCATCATGTAAGAACACGAAAGTTCTGTTCATGTGTCTTCAACGTAGTCAATACCTTCTTGATGTTAAAGGTTTTTTAAAAGTATTTCACATAAAGTTGATCTTCGCTATGGGAATACTTACTTTGCCTTATGAATAAAGTTTCTCCCAAGTTGATGGCCTTTAAAAAATGGAGAAGACATTTTGAGTTCGGTTGCAGAAATACAACACTGGTGCGTTCACCAACATTGCGGTGATGTTTGAGAGGTTTTCTGGAAAAGGAAAACTGTAAATGCCGCATTTATTCTCTCATAGTAAGTCTTCAATTCACTGCGGATTTCCTTCAAAAAGTCGGAAGATTCAAACACAGCCTAGCGCTAATCCAAACTTATCTGTAAGATATCCATACAACAAGTAAAAGTTCTTAGAATATGCTTTGAGTTTTCGTGAATCTTCGGCTTGACAAAACATCAGGAGTTTGGTTTTATGTTTTCCAGATGTATCTTTTCCTAACAGTAATGGAAAGTGGTCCTTGGAGGTTTTAAAATTCCGGGCCATCTTCATTTGCACTGAGACAAGTGTTCTGCTTGGCATATGCTTCCAGAACCATCATGATTCATTCACATTGAAGACTTTCTGAGGGAAAATAACCGTGCATCTGGGTTTTCGCTGCAAGCAACGCTGTAAAGATTTCAGTAGCAAGTATATCAGTTTTTACAGTCCCCAGTTGGCTTATGCTTATAAATCCTTTAAGACGTTCAGATATTTCCCCCTTAAAACGTCAGGCCACTCAGCATTTGAGGTCAAGTGTTCGGATCAGGCTCAAAATCATTCAGGTTTACAAATTAGGTTTCAGTTTTAGAATGAGGGATTCTGGTGGTATAAGAATGGCAGTTGATTCTGATGTTCAATTCAATGGGACAGAATCCTTTCCACTTTCCCCATAACCAGTTGCGTTTTTTTTTATTTGTATGATCTTACCAGCTATTCCCGTTACATCTTTACAATTACTTTTAATTTTCCAGCTTGATTCTTCATTTTTTTTACTTAGATTCGGTTATGGGGAAATTCCTACAAATCTGCCTGCGTTGGTGGTACGGCAAACGTGTGATTCGCTGTTCCCAATTTCTTTCTGATCTTTCTCTGTGTGGCAGAATACTTATTATGCTATCCGAGGTTGCAAGTGATGCAGTAATTTGTTTTTAACCGATTATTGGTAAACATAAAAATTATTCTGTGAGCTTCAAGCTGAATTTTATTCCTAGTATTTAAACCTTTTAGTTTCATTATCACATAATGGTCAACTGCGTTTATGGGAGAACTAACCGCAAATATTAGGTGCGCTAGTGAGAGCGCACGCGCAATAAGCTTTATGTCGCACATCTGGCGTGAGCAATGAGCCATCCTCACCCACCATTGGCTGTGTTATATGTAAATAAAATTCCTAGTTACTACATCTTTTACTGGTCATACAAATATGCATTTTCTATTTTTAATTCTGTTGAAATCGCATTATAGAGAAACAGCTTCAAGTAAGATTGTTCACAACAAGGAACACCTGTACTGACATTTAGAGAATTCGTGTAACTAAGGGATCATTTTCTTCGAGCAGATATTTTATGCAAAGCTAATATTCTTCTTTATATGTTTCACAAATAGTGTTTTTCTTTGTTTTTAAAGTCACTACTTTAGTTTCCTCATTTGAGAAACGTCCTTTCTTGTGTCAGTTTCTGTTCAGAAACACGCAGGATGAGAATCTTACACTCTGAACCACTAATTTATAGCATGGAAGATTTTCTCTCTTTATTTCGTGTTCATAACAGGATTTCTCCATACAATGATGCTCGCTTTTACACAAATGAAATTTTAACCCATGAGCTTCGTAAAAAAATTTGAAACGATTCTTTTCTGGGAAGATAATCAGAGTAACTCAGCTTTCTGCATGTAATACAAACTACTTATCTACTCAAACTAAACAGCAGCACTCGTTTCACTAATCTAACAGGGGAGACACATGGAACATTTACTGCATCAGGGAAATAGCCCACTGAATGTGTTTATGTATTCGCGATGAATAATTTATGAAGAGATGAGGAGAATGCATGAAGTAAGAGAACAAATACATGCTCTTGATAAAAACAGTGCTCATTCCTGACCATTATCTCAGAAGCAGAGATAACCAGGAACCTGGGATACAAAAGCAGTCCAAATGACTAACATCTTCGGGAGATCAGCACTTTAAGAAACTACAAAGCGCTTGCGCAATGCCTTTGCGCGATTTAATTTATTCCTATTCAAGCAAAACAATTCTTTACGAATAGAAGGGCCTCAAATTTGCGTATCTAAATACAGAAATCGAAAAAACGAAGGCTGAAAACAGTAATACAACGCAAGAGCAATGAAAACTGCAGTGAAAAGCGGAAAGCACTCGTTTAAACACTGATGTGCAAAAAGTAAGGACTAAGAGGAGAATTAGCATAACAGCGGAAGGAGCAGACAGAACGGACAGAAAGACCACTCAGGAGATAGACTAGGATCTGGTACGCTAGGGCATGCGCATATATGCAGCATGACGTAGGGGGGGGAAGGTCGGAAGGGTATAAAGCACACGGGCGGTGTACGCTCAGCAATTCAGTGAAAGCTATTACGCGGCGCACATCGGTTTGAACGACCTTGAGTGGCTACCACCGTGTGATATGGCCAACAGGCAATCCAGTAGACGACATCTAGATGACTTTACCCGAGGTCGCGTCGTTGGGAAGTTGGAAGAAGGTCGAAGTGTGACTAGTGTGGCCAAAGAGTTTCGGATCGCTCACAGCATCGTTTCACGAGCTTGGAGAGCATTTCGAACCGTCTCGTCCTTAATTTTTGCACGCCAGTGTAGTAACATCTTGATAGCACAGAGAGATAAATCTACATTTATAGAAGAAAACATATGTAATTTTCTTCTAGACCAAGTAAGAGAAGTAAGAGCTGTACGTAGCAGCAGAAAAGACTAGGATTGGTTATGTATTCACAGAGACGACAGGGCTGTCTTCGTAAGAAAGCCACTTCGATTTCTACATCAGAATTCAAGGGAAAACTGAGAAAACAATATCGACATCATAGGGAAAAAATCTAAACTAAACAAAAAGCATAGTGTCCAAGAGGAAATTGCGGAAATAAGTAATAATGCATATTATAGCGAGATAATCAGAACATAAAACATACGAGTTCGTTTTAAAACCAGGGACACCTTAGACCAGTAAAAATAGGACTCAACTCTGACAAAATTAGGCGAAAGCTGAAAATTGGCATAAAAGTAAAACACATCATTCTTAGCAACACATCAAAAGTCCCCAACTTTACCGCCAATGTTTTGGTCGCTATCTTGCAAAATGGCCACCGTTAGCACATTGTGCAAAAAATGCATAATTCGGTTTCCAATCAAGGTGGAAACAACCATATCTAACAATTAGTGCACATCAAGTGAACTAATTGTTTTATATGGTTTAATGTTGTTAAGTTGCTGATTTGTGACGATACATCCCAACCATTGAGAAAAAGCCAGTTTTGTAGTTAAAAGGAATTATACACTATATTGACAAAATGACCAGACACACCTTCAAAAGCAAATGAACGGATCCGCTGCGTTGTTAAGATACGCGGTACAGTTGCAAACGGCATAAAAAAGAGCCTACAGCTGACCGCGATCATATCGCACTGTGAGGATGAGGGAAAATTTCGCGGTGGGAGAGAACTGACTTTGAGAAAGGAAAGATTCTTGGGTGTTATATTAGTGGGTTGTCCATAAGAGAAACCGATAGGCTTTTAAACATACCCAAGTCAACTGTTTTTGATGCATTGAATAAGTGGAAGACACATGGCGTGTCTGAAACGGCAAAACGTATCGGCAGACCAAAGAAAATCAGTGATAGAGGACGTCGAAGCCTCCGGAGAGTCGTCACAGCCAGTCGACGGAGTACTGCACAAGACCGCAGTGTACAGGTGAGTAAACATGCTGGAACCTTGGTATGTACACGTGTCATTCACAGAGAACTTCATTCCATGGGTTACCGTGGTCTTGCGGCTGCTCATAAGCCTTTCAGCTCCACTCGGAATGCTACTCGTCGTTTAGCATGTTGTAAAGAACATTTATCGTGGACAATAGAAACAGGTCCTATGGACTGATGAATCCAGATACACGATTCATCAATATGATGGCTTGTGTGGGCATGGGGGTAGCCAGGGTAACGCTATTTACCACAGTGTACTGTTCCTAATGTCAAGTTTGGAGCTGGCAGTGTACTCGTGTGGGAGTGTTTTTTGTGGTATGGTCCTGGCCCATTGGTTATCGTGGACAAACCTGTTAACCAGCACGTCTACCTCAATATTCTGGACAATTATGCCCTACTAACTCTGTGGCAATACTATGGAATCGAGCCTTGTTGGTACTAGCAGGGTAATGCACCGAGTCATAAAGCAAGGACTGTTACGGCGTGGTTTGACGATAATTCCGTATTGTGTGTGGAGTGACCAGCACAGAGCCCTGATCTTAATCCCATAGAACACCACCTATGGGATGAATTTCAACACCTCATAAGAAGTTTGGATCCAAGGCCTACTACTAAGAAACAGTTAGTGGCAGCATTATGTACTGAATGGAAGCGCATACCTATCAATGTGTTCCAAGACCTTGTCGAAAGCATGTCTCGAAGGGTCAATGAATGCATTAAGGCCAAAGATGGACTGACAGCGTACTAATGTATGTCAATAAATGCTATGTTGATATAGTGCATATTATAAACATAGTTCTTTATTGTACGCAATGTAGTTATGAACAAACATGTCCTTGATTTCCCCCGATTGTAATCTGTTGTCGTGCCCTGTTGAAGAGCTAGTACCTTTTGCACCATAAGGTAGTTTCACAGGGGACGCCAGTTCGTAAAAATGGGTGGGGATGTCCTTGACTAAACTAAACCGTCCTCTTCTGTTTCATCTTTAGAAAGGCCAAAGGTAAGTTCGGGTGAATTTGTGTAAGATACACCACTACAGTGGACACACATTGCACAACACATCAGTCCAGTCTTTCGACACCCACATGTTTGCTTGCAGCCTCGCTAGAAGTTACACGATATCATAATCATAAGTTCTGGTGGCGCTGGTGCCAAATGAGTTGGCATTGCTGTGAAGGTTCCATCATGAACTACACGTCCCCATTCAGTTGGATCTAGTTTATATCCAAGCCAATGCTGAACCTGATTCTACACCCTGAAAGAATGTTGTTCGGCAGCAGCTGTTGGGGAAAGACTGGCAAGCAGGAAATTTGATTTCATATACATTTTTACAATTGACTGATTATATTCAAAATATCTACACTGCTGGCCACCCAAATTGCAACACCAAGAAGGACACGAGATAGCAAAGCCAGATTTACTGGACACATAACAACAGATACAAAGATGAAACGATTGAGTTTACAGACCCGTGAAACTTGCGGAACACGCATACATCAATAGTTCGTGTGGCCTCCATGGCTGGCAATAACGGCCGCTACACGCCGCGGCATCGAACGAAAGAGGCTTTGGATGTGGGCTTGGGGTATGTCGGTCCAGGCTGCTTCCACATGTTGCCACAGTTCATCAGGCGTAGCCGCAGCTGGTGGCTGCCGGGCCACTCGGTTGCCGATCAGCAACCAGACGTATTCGATGGGCGGCATATCGGGAGAACAGGCGGGCCACGGCAGTAGTGATACCTGGTGGGCCGTGAAGAATTGTTGCACTATGGGTGCCACATGCTGGCGCGCATTGTCCTGTTTAAACGTGGCCGCTGGCATATCCTGCAAGTAAGGGAGGACTACAGGTTCCAAAACGTCGGAGATGGTGCGGTGGCTGTTGCGTGTACCGGCGATGCGTACCAGAGAGGTGCGGGTGTCATATCCAATTGCGCCCTAAACCAGGCGACGGACTGGTATGGCAATGCATAATGCAGGCGTCATGCAGTCTCTCGCCGCATTGCCGCCACACGCGGATCCGACCATCGTGGTGTTGCAAGCACAAGCGGGATTCTTCGGAGAAGACAATGTCGTGCCATTCCGTAGTCCAGATGCGGCGTTCAACGGCCCACTGCCGCAGCACTCGCCGGTGGTGTATCGTCAATTGCAATCGGAGCAATGGGCGCCGCGCGACAAGTCCCCGCTCCTGCAGACGACGTCGGACCGTACGTGCTTGTACAGGTAGTTGCGCAACACACCCTAATTCCTGCGCTAAGGTTTCTGATGTGGCGGTGCGAGCCGTCAATGCCCGCTGCACAAAACGCCGGTCCTTTAGTTCGGTGACGTGCCGCGGCTGTGGTAATCGCTCACGTCGTTCCGTCCGTCCCTCCTGCACCCACCGAATCCATACTCGCCTCACTGTGGCTGGATGTAGTCCCACACGGGCGCCAATGTCTCGGTACAATAAGCCGCTGTCGCGATAAGCCACTATTCATCCTCTGTCGAACTCCGAAACGTGCTGGAATGACTGCCGTATTCTGCGACGAGGCATCAGGAAGATTCTCACGCACAGGTCCTGCAGTACAACACACTTCCACTAAATACACCCAGCCTTCTGTGCACCCTTCCTACAGTGTTTCTCGGTGGCGTGCCAAACGCACATGATTTGCGTATGCCCTGCAATGCTAATCGTTTGCATGTCCTCTCGCGGGCGACGCATTTTGCGAATTTCAGGCCAATCGGATGCTTGGTGTTGCATTTTGGGTGGCCAGCAGTGTATGTTCATCAAAGGTTCGGTTTGTTGGTGTACCATACAGGCTAAGTATAAATCCCTCTCTTACCTTTTCTATTTCATATTTATTGGCCCCAGGTTTTGAGAATGTTTCGGCAACCTCTTGGAGATGTTTGTTCCTCTGAACGAGTTGGAACGCTACTCTTTTTCCTTTCCGATAGAATGCTGATGTGGTATCACACCCACTTAAGCGAGTGCAAATAGTAAAAACCTGCAACTTTCTCCCAGATGTTCAATAAGCTTTTGGCCGTTGAATACAATGGTCGGCATTTTCTCACTGCCGGTTTTCATCAAGTGGATGCTGTCTTTATCTCTAGCGGCAGCTGTCATCGATATGAGGTCAGTATCTTGTCCAACAATGGTAACAGACGGCTTGCTTTGTGCAAGTTTGAAAGCGATATGTACAATTACCGTGTCTGCATTATCTTCGGCTTGAAATGCGCTAATACCAATGACCGCCCATTTTTACAGTAAGGCAATTATTAGTCTGTTTTTGTTTCGAGGATTTGCAAGGAAATCTTCTCTGCAGTGCTAACTATCATGTGGAGTTCCATAATAATACTTGCTGATGTCCTCTTGGATGCTCTACGTCAGTGGTTCTCAAACTTTTTCAGATTGAGCCCCTTGGTCATGACTAAAAGTGTAATGTACCCCCGATGAAATTTTCCCAAATGACAGGTTTAAAATTTTTTTATGAATACCTGGAAATTAGTGAGACAGTTTTAATCGATTGAAAATAAACACATCTGTAGTAAAAATATTTGAAATGTGGCAAAGCTATTTAAAGAATTATACTTTTATTACCTTAATATTATCATTTACTGAGATTCGTTACGATCAGTTAAAAAAGCATAAGATTTTTCTGCAGACCTTTCTCAATAAAATTATCTTCAGTAAGTCGTTCAAAAGTAATGAACAAAGAAAACCGGACTGTAATTTTTCTAATCAAAATTCTTACTCTGGAGTTGAGAGATTATGAATCCTCAAGGATTTTTAGTGATAGGAGTGTGCCTGCGTAGCTTCACACAGCCTTCTGATGTCTGGGTGTCCAGTTGATATTTTCAAGCGGGGATCCTGCTCCAAATTTAGCCTATTGCGGTACTTATTTTTCAGGTACACCATGGATGGAAAAACACTCTGACATAGATACGTTGTGGAGAAAAGCATCATTAACTTGATGGCACGTTCAGCGTTATGTTGAAACTCGTTCAGTCTCTGCAACCAAAAGACTGTCAAAGATGTTTTCTTAAAACAGGATTTCAGTGTTTTATCACAGGACAGTTCAATGATTTCTTCCTTTCCTTTCGTTGAAAAGAAATCTGGTAGCCTGTAGTCTTACACTACAGAAAAAGGGTTTCGCATCCAGAACTGGCTGTATAAAATCTCAGAAAAATATTCGTCTAAGTCTTCAATCAAACCCAGACAATGCTGTTTTACCTCGTTAACAAAAGAATCAGGAAGCTAAAGTTCATTTTCTTTTACGAAATTTTCTAAGAACGGAGAATGACAGTTATCCATTCACAACTTCTGTTGCTGCAAATTGAAGTTGTTTTTTTTTTCAAAAGTTTTATGCTGTCGTGACCCATAAAGGGTGTTGTATATTTACCCTGCATCCTTTTGTTCAGCTCATTCAGCCGCTGGAAGATGTCAGCCAAGAAAGCTAGCCTGTACAACCACTGTTCATTTGAAATCTGTCACTAAGCTCACACTTACTGTCAGAGAGGAAAACCTTAACTTCTTGTCTCAATTCATGCAAACGAGCAAGGCAATCTCCTTTGGAAAACCACCTAACCTCGGTGTGGAAGAGGAGATGTTTATGCTCGCTAGCCATTTCTTCACACAAGATTGCAAATAATCTGGAATTGCCTACTTCTGTTTTTATGAAATTAACGGCCTTCACTGCTTCTTGCAATACTATTTTCGTACCATTTGGACATTTCCTGGCTACTAGAGCCTCCCTGTGAAGACTACCGTGGAAGAATTTTGCCTGTGGCGCAACATTGTTTATTTCGGAAAGCACACCACTGTGCTTGTCAGTCATAGCTCGTGCACCGTCAGTGCAAACTCCGACACACTTCTCCCAGTCTACACCATGCTGAGTTATAAAGTCGTTAAGAGTGTCAAATATCTCCTATGCCGTTGTCCGACCTGGGAGCTCCTTGCAGAACAAAATGTCTTCTGCCACATCATGGGTATTATCAATATATCTAACAAATGCTAGCAACTGAGCCATATTTGTGCAATCTGTACTCTCGTCCAGCTGTACAGCAAAGTATTTTGCTGACTTCAGTTAACTGATGAGTTGTTCCTCCGAATCACTAGCCATGCTTGAGATTTTGCGAGACACAATGCCATTGGACAGATTTGCTTGTTTTTCACCAATAACACCATGTCTTTGGCAGTAGGCAGTAAATATGACTCGCCATCAGTATGGGGTTTTCCAGCCCTTCCTATTCTTAAACTGATTTTGAATGATGTTTCAAGGCTTTTCATATTCAAAGGTGAAAAAGAGGCAATTTTTTGTTTACCAGATTTTATTTCTGCTTCCTTTCGCTTAAAAAAAAAAATCAATTGGCGGATTTTCCAGGTTCTCATGTGTCGCTTGCAATACCTTTTAACGAAGTAAATTTCTCCGTCATTTTTGTCCACGCCGGGCATCGAACCCGGGTCCCCTCATTCCGGAATAAGTCGCTCTCCCAACTGAGCTACACGGACGTATGCTCTCGCTGCTATCTGCCTTTATCTCATGTGCGTCCTGCGGTGCAGGAACGTCGCAGCCTTTTCAGTAACGATGGCTTCAGCGAATTGTTGGAAAGGGTCTCATGACAAATAACACTCACTTTCCGTATCGAGTCTTTGCTCTTTAACAGGCCGGGTTTATTTCATTAGCCAATTATCCATCTTGACCGATACGGGAAAAGAGTTAAAAAAGGCTTCAAGCTCTCTCTACCAGGCTACCTGTTGGAGTTTCGTTTGAAGCCTGATCGAGAAATGACGGTACCGCAAGAGGGCACTGAGGTGGGACGCCAGGTGGAGAAGTGGAAGATTCTTGTTGTTTGGAGAAGCGGACGATGTAGTACTTATGTATTACAGTCACGTGTTTCGTTTTAGATTAGAATTAGATTTTAGAATAAATCTGAGTTAGTAGAATTGATTGCGTGTGAGTGATGTGAGTAATGGATTATCACTATCATCAGCAGGAAAAGACGCCAAAAAATAAGAAAGTTAGTTATGCAACCTTGGTTATGTTAAAGGAGACATATACACTGAGTGGCCACTTTATTATGATCACGCCCTCAGTACTTCGTTGGGCCACCTTTTGACTTTATTACTGCGTCGATTCTTCGTGGCATGGACTCCACGAGATGTTGATAGGTGGTTTGTGAAATCTGAGACCATGCTTAATGAATGCACTTTCCAGGAGTGTGTGACTGCAGGGTTCTGGATGCAGCTGTCTGATGGCTCGTTCAACTTCATCCCACAAATTCTCAATGGGGTTGAGATCTGGAGATTGCGAGGGCCACCTAAGCAAAGTAAACTCATCGGCATGTTCCTGAAACTAATCCTGTACAATACGAACAGTATGGCAGGACGCATTATCTTGTTGAAATAGCCATCGCCATTGAGATAAACCATCCACATGACAGGATGCACTTGGTCCGCAACGATGTTTAGATATGATATGCCGGTCAGACGTTGATCAACACAAATTAAAGGGCCCAAAGCATGCCATGAAAACATTCTCGAAGCCATAACGTTGCCTCCACCAACTTGAAGGGTTGTAGCAATGCATTTGGGGTCCATGCTTTCGTGCTGTTCCGCCAAATTCTCACTCGGCCGTCGGCATGGTGCAACTGAAAACGTGATTCATCGGACTACATAATATGTTTCCAATTATCGACTGTCCAATCCTTGTGCTCCTGTGCGAACTGGAGACGTTTTATCTTGTTAACTGCAGACATCAAAGGTGTTCGAATAGGCCTTTGGCTGCCATATCCCATCCGATGCAGTGTACGGCGAACAGTGCGTGCATAGATCATTTCAGGGGATCCTTGATTAAGATGGTCTGTCATTTGCTGCACTGTTGCCCTTCTGTTGTCTGTTACCAGTCTGGACACTTTCCGTTCCGCCCAAGTAGTCACTTGTCGATGACGACCATACGTTCACGTAGAGACCCAGTTTCTTGGCTGACAGTCCAATCTTTAAACACTTTAACAACAGCGGCTCTGGAACATTTCACGAATGCGGCGGTTTCGGTGATACTCGCTCCATGGCTCCGAGCTCCTACAATCATCCCACGTTGAAAGTCCGTCAAATCTCATTTTTTACCCATCTCGTCACCCAAAAATCACTTTTACTCCTGTCGCAAGTACTAAGCTTTCTTTTTTTATGCTTTCCAACCGTAGGTTGAAGAAGCGTATGTGCTCCAGCTTTTTCCGTCTGACCGTCCGTCTGTCGGCACGATAACTCAAGTAAAAATGGTTCGATTTCCATGACATTTTAGTATGTGGTAGGGGACCACTAGGGGACGAACCCTATTGAAAATGGGTAAAGTGGGGTCAAAGGTCATGCCATAAGAGTGGGATTCAGTCAATTGCCCTTATGCGTCATAACTTGCGTAATTATGGTTCGATTGCAATGACATTTTTGTATGTGGTAGGGGAGCACCTGACGACGAATCCCATTGAAAATGGGTAAAGTGGTGTCAAAGGTCAGGACATAGGAGCGGGATGCATTTAATTGCCCTTATGCGTCATAAGGTACGTAAAAATGGTTGATTTCGATGAAATTTTAGTATGTGGTAGGGGACCACTTGGAGAGGAACCCTATTGAAAATGGGACAAATGGAGTCAAAGGTCAGGACATAGGATCGGGATCCATTCCATCGCCCTTATCCCACACTATTAAGGTGGACGTCAAGTAATTTTGCTTCCTATATTTCCAATGGAAAACCTTTTGTACATATTTCCTTCACAATTAGTGTGTTCCCAAGGATGGAAATTTGAACATCGATTAAAATAACTTCATACTATAACTTGGAATATTTAACATTTTCTAAAACATAGCCATAATTATATTAAAAAACAATAACGTTTTCTTTGGTTGTGTTGAAACCAGAAAAAAGATGGCGCGACCTGTACTTTGATGACGTCAGTGGACAAATAAATGTTGGATTGCATAATTACGGTTATGGTTTAGAAAATATTATTACGGTTATGGTTTAAAAAATATTAATTATTCCAAGTTATGAAATTAAGCTATTTTAATCGATTTTCAAATTTTCATTCTTGGGAACGTATTAATTGTGAAGAAAATGTGTACAGAAGTTTTCCCATTGGAAGTATAGGAAGCAAAACTACTTGACGTCCACCTTAAACTAGCTATTCTTGTATGTATGTATATACATTTTATTTTGAAAACGGCTCTAAGAATTTTGATGAAAGTCGTTAACCTACCATTTCCTGGTACTAAAAATCGATTTAGCTTGATATCGACTTTAGCAGAATTCGTTTAGTGGGTTAAATAGCCACCCCGAATTATAAAGTTCTTAGTGTCATGGCGTCGTTCCATTAATGTTTCCAATGCTTAGAAATCTTATGACCTCACAATCTCGCGATTGAGAATGTTGGCGCGTGGTCACGCCATCTGTCTCATTACGTCACGCGTTGTGTGTGGATACTATTAAAGTTTTATGACGTCATACTCTTGCCAGCAGATGGTCGCGATTCCCATATGCTTCATTTCGTCACGCGTTGTGTGCTTATGTCCGTCCGTACGATAACTCGCGTAACAATCGTTCGATTTCGATGAAACTTTAGTATCTGGGAGGGTATCACCTGGGAAGAAACCTAATTTAAAGTGAACGAAATGGGGTGAAAAGTCAGTACATAGGAGCGGAATCCATTCCACTGCTGTTATGCGTCAAACCTAACGTAAAAAAGGTTCGATTTCGACGAAAGTTTAGTACATGGTAGGGGACCACCTGGCCATAAACCCTGTTGAAAATGGGCAAAATGGGGTCAAAGGTCAGGATACAGCAGCGGAATCACTTTCATCGCCATTATGCGTCATAACTTACGTAAAAATGCTTCGATTTGGATGAAATGTTAGTATGCTGTAGGGGCCTGCCAGGGGACAACTTCTGTTGAAAATGGGCGACATGGAGTCAAAGGTTAGGACACAGGAGCGGGATCTATTCCATAGCCCTTATGCATCATAACTTACGTAAAAATGCTTTGATTACGACAAAACTTTATCATGTTATTTCGGAAGTTTACCGAAACAGTTCTGTTGAATATCATCGATATGGGATCAAGGGTGAGGGCGCAGGACCGAGATTTATTCCACAGCCATTATTCTCATAACTTGAGTAATGATTTCTGGTATGTTGGAAAGAGTATTATAATCAATGCATTGCATGATTTTACTAACTTGTTTTATACTAGCCTCGCCCTCTGGCGGCAACAGCGTGCAGCCATAGCTCATTTGCTTAAAACTGTCAGGTGGTCATAATAAAGTGGCCACTCAGTGTATAAGTAAGTTGTGATATTTCACTACTCTTCGTTTGTGAAACAAGACAACGAAAATTCAATACACATTCTGCTACGTAAACCGCGACTCTTATTTTCCACACGTGTAACTGACATTAGTGATGCCAAACATACCATCCTGTTACAGTTACACAAAAGCCTCCAAATTTCACCTGAAAACTCCCTAAATTTAGCGAAAAGTACTTACGTTGCCATGTTGCTGCCATTTGTTTTTCAACCTGTGAAGTAACTACTATAAATGTTTGTTTCTGTTTTCTTTATAAATTGTAGCATATCAAAATTCAGTAACACAAGGAACAGAAATTAATGATTTTATTTACTTATTCATACACGTGAATAAATAAATAAGAAGTATTTAAAAATGTTCTAATAAATAAACGGTTATACTTAGAATTCTTGAACAAATTTCATTAGAGTCTGTGAGAGCTCCTCGCGTACCCCTGGGGTACGCGTACCACAGTTTGAGCAACACTTCCCTAAATCTTTGCTCTGCGCCCTTGATAGTAAGTGTGTCTGCGTAACCATCAAATACAATTGTAACATTCTTATAATGTTTAACGATATGTGTTACACTGGTGTGCAAAAATTAAGGACGAAGAAAAGAAATTAGCATATAAGCGGAACGAGCACCTGATGGACTAGGGTCCGGTACGGAAGGGCATGTGCAAGAGTATAAAGCACACGGACGGTGTACGCTCAGCAATTCGGTGAAAACTATTGCACGTTGTACATCGGTTTGAGCGACGTCGAGTTGCTGCCATCGTGTGATATGTCCAACAGGCAATCCAGTACACGACATCTGGATGACTTTATCCGAGACGCGTCATTGGGAAGTTGGAAGAAGGTCGAAGTGTGACTAGTGTGGCCGAGGAGTTCGGGATCGTTCACAGCATCGTTTCACGAGCTTGGAGAGCATTTCAAACGACAGGAACACCTGTTCGACAGTTTAGCAGTTATCGTCCACGAGCAACCACGGCGACGGACGACCAGCATATTTTCCTACAGGCGAGAAGAGACAGACGGCAGACAGCGGGAGAAATCGCAAGGCACGTGCAACAGACAACTGGACGTCCGTCATCGCGTTTTACCGTGACCAGGAGGATGCACAAAGGTGGTCTATTTGCACGACGACCAGTACGGTGTGTGTCATTAACGCCTGCTCATCGGAGACGGTGGTTTCTGTAATGCCAAGAACACAAGAACTGGATATATCAGCAATGGGGTCGAGTTCTCTTTACGGATAAAAACCGATTTAGTCTGGGGAGCGATTCTGGACGTATACACATCTGGAGAGAGCAGGGAACACGCAATCACACCTCCAACATCATCGAAAGGGACCGGTTTGAAGGTGGCGGAGTTCTCGTTTGTGGCGGTATCATGCTTGGTAGCCGTACTGACCTCCACATCTTCCAAGGAGGTTTAGTCACTGGTGTCCGCTATTGTACCGAGGTTCTCCTGCCTCACGTGCGTCTGTTTAGAGGTGCTGTGGCTCCTGAGTTCCTCTGCATGGACGACAACGCTACACCTCATCGTGCCGTGGCTGTCGCAGAGCTGTTGGAGAGTGAAGGTATTCAACGCATGGATTGGCCCGCAAGGTCCCCGGACCTAAGGGCAATCGAACACGTGTGGGACCTTCTCGGCAGACGCTTGGAAGCACGTCACTAGCCGCCAGCAACGATTCCGCAGCTACGATTGGCGCTACAAGAGGAATGGGCCGAGATGCCTCAACAGCTCATTTACAACCTCGTCCTCAGCATGGACAGACGTTATAAATCCTACAACGCACTCAGGGGTGATCATATCCCTTACTATAGACTGAAATTTTCTTGGCAGCCGCCTGTCACATGGACGTTTCTGTCTTCTGTCCAGTTGTGCTCGAAGCTACCTTTTCAATAAAGTGCCTTTGTATACTTTGGATTCCTTGTTTGGACGGTTTTGCTCACTTGTCCTATATTCTTTCAGCTTGGGGATCTTATGGTATGATTCGAGTCGATGTGGAGCACTTCTGCACGACGTTACATTTGAAAAACCGTCTCGTCCTTAATTTTTCCACGCCAGTGTATGTATGATTATAGAAGGTCTTTGAACGTTGCAGGCTTTGGTCAAATGACCTTATGAAGCAAATAATTTCCATCTATGAGAAATTCCGTATTGGGTGGCACCTCCTCAAGTTTCAGTGATGCTAGGTTCCAGTAAGGAAGCTAGCGATGATTTCGTTCCTTCCGGCATTGACACGCCATCAAATAGAGATGGCGGTGTTAGAGCAAGTTCACATCTGAAGTATGATTCAAGTTGTGCTGACGTTTTGCGTACACGTATGAATCTGTTGAACAATTATTGAGGGGTAAGTACGAATGTCTCATCTCTGATTTTCACGGAATTTGCCATTGCAGTTAGGGGTGTAACTCAGTTTTTTCTTGACAACTTCACGTCAAAGGAAGTTTGTCCCAAAATTTGTTTCATATTAACAACTCCGACCTCAACAGCTTTATCGCAGTTCACTGTTTTGTCATATATATTCCAGTCATATTCTCCAGCAGTTATGCTGCTGAAACCAGTCAGTAAATAGTTGGAGATGTCTCTTATCTTTATTTTGCCGCCCTCGTCCGAGCTCCACTTGCTGTTCTGAGGTGCTCATGTTAACTCCACAGAACTCTTGAATGGCTTCGGCTACTACACATGCAGGAGCTGCAGATATCCATGTTTCAATTGTACGCTCACTGATTCCACGGCCGTGCGTTAACCCACCACCCACACGGCACAGAATATTTCGTATATGCTACAGGTACGTAACACTGAAACATTGAGACTTTTCAGATACGTTGCGCAATGTAACAGTAATGTTTCAGAAACCTTACGATTACGTCAAAATATCCGCAAACGTTACATAACTTTGAAACATAACTAATACGTTACAGTGAAAGGTCTTTGTAACTTCAAGATACCAACTTAATGTTACTGTTACGTATTTGAAAGATATTTGTAACTTCGTCACATTACTGTTACGTGACGATATAGGGGGTTTTTGTAAAATGGAACCCGTCCACGTGCTGCCTCAAAGACACATGTGGTCGATTCCTGGTCAATCAGGATGTCAGTTGCAGCCATTGTTTTTCCACGTGCTCTTCCCGACCATCTTTTGTCCGCCATTTTCTCTTTATTTTCAACCATAACATTTTGTGTACCATGTGGTCCTACCGAACATGTTTTGCTCACCAATTTTTTTTTACCTCCCCACATGGTCTTACCAATATTTTTTGTACGCCTTTTTGTTTTCCCCCATCAGGAATTTCATATTTTCTTATTTACTATGTTTTTCAAGGTTTATGAACTGCAGCTAAACAAATTATCTGCGGGTATGTACAAACCCAGGAAACTTATCGGGGGGGGGGGAAGGGGGGGGCGGTGCTTAAAACCTAAAATGGGAAATCTAAAGAATTAATCGTCCGATCGGGAGATTTTCAGCATTTACAACCAGAAATACTTTATGTTTTATATTTTCGGTATTACCCCCCCCCGACAGGTTTGCTGAGTAGTCATAGGCCCTCAGATAATGTGCAGAGTTATAACTTGTAAATGCTAAAAATCTCCCGATCGGACCAGAAATATTTTATATTTTACACTTTTGGTTTTACCCCACCCACCCTTGACAGTTTTCCTGAGTGAGAACAAGCCCTCAGATAATTTGCAGACTTGAAATTTTTAAACCCTGAACTCTTTAGTTGTGTTGTTGATCACAATTTTTTTTTATAAAGAATGACATTAATAATCGCATTTAAGAAAAGACGAAATTATGGAAACTTTATATGACCCAGATAACCAACCTCTGGGGGTCGTGGACACAAAGCGGTCAAAAATGTAATTTTTATATGCCCCCTTAAAAATTTTCTGGCCACTTCTCCGGTGGCCAGTTCTCCTACACCCAGCTAACTCGAGTACGACAGCATCACCAGCGAATATCCCAGTAGCACGTGGAACGACTATTAGAGTGCTTCGATGAAATGGCACAAATGCGCATGTGCATTCACGCCGTTGCCAAATCAAAAACCTTAAATATCGCCGGAATGTAACATCAAAGTAACAATTATGTACAACGGAAAGTACACTGCTGGCCACCCAAAATGCAACACCAAGAAGGACACGAGATAGCAAAGCCAGATTTACTGGACACATAACAGATACAAAGATGAAACGATTGAACTTACAGGCCCGTTCGACTTGTGCAACACGCAGACATCAATAGTTCGTGTGGCCCCCATGGCTGGCAATAACGGCCGCTACACGCCGCGGCATCGAACGAAAGAGGCCATGGATGTGGGCTTGGGGTATGTCGGTCCAAGCTGCTTCCACACGTTGCCACACGGTGCGTGCCGGGCCAATCGGGGGCCGATCAGCGACCAGACGTGTTCGATGGGCAACATATCGGGTAAACAGGCGGGCCACGTCAGCAGTGACAACTGGTTTGCCATTAAGAATTGTTGCCCGGTACGTGCCACGTGCGGGCGCGCATTGTCTTGTTGAAACGTGGCCGCTGGCAGATCCTGCACCTAAGGGAGGACTACAAGCACCAAAACGTCGGAGATGTAGTGGTGGCTGTTGAGTGTACCGGCGATGCGTACCAGAGGGGTGCGGGTGTCATATCCAATTGCGCTCCAAACCATAACGCCAGGCGACGGACCGGCATGGCGATGCATAATGCAGGCGTCATACAGTCTCTCGCCGCGGTGCCACCACACGCGGATCCCACCATCGTGGTGTTGAGCGGAATTCGTCAGAGAAGACAATGTCACGCCATTCCGTAGTCCAGGTGCGGCGTTCAACGGCCCACTGCCGCCGCACTCGCCGGTGGTGTAACGTCAATGGTAATCGGAGCAATGGGCGCCGTGCGACAAGTCCCTGCTCCTGCAGATGACGTCGAACGGTATGTGCTGACACAGGTTGTTGCGCAACACACCCTAATTCCTGCGCTAACGTTCGTGATGTGGCAGTACGAGCCGTCAATGCCCGCCGCACAACGTGCCGGTCCTCTTGTTCGGTGGAGTGCCGCGGCTGCGGCAATCACTCACGTCGGTCCGTCCGACCCTCCTGCACCCACCGAATCCATACTCGCCTCACTGTGGCTGGATGTCGTCCCACATGGGCGCCGATGTCTCGGTACGATAAACCGCTGTCACGATAAGCCAGTATTCTTCCTCTGCCGAACTCCGAAACGTGCTGGAATGACTGCCGTATTCTGCGACAAGGCTTCAGGAATCTTCCCACTCTCAGGTCCGGGAGCACAACACACTTTCACTACTTACACCCTGCCTTCTGTGCACCCTTCATATAGTGCATCTCGGTGGCCTGCCGGTCGCACATGATTTGCAAATGCCCTGCAATGCTAATCGTTTGCATGCCCTTTCGCGGGCAACGCATGCTGCGAATTTCAAGCCAATCGGATGCTTCCTTCTTGGTGTTGCTTTGGGTGGCCAGCAGTGTATAAAGCAGTAGTATCGGTGAATGCTATTTTTAACGTAACCGTAAGGTACAAAGAGTTATATTCCAAAGTAGAAGCTGCTGAAACGCAATTGTAAGATATCTCTGAAAGTGTAACGAAAATGAGAGATTTTAACATTACTGATACATATCTGAAACGTTTTGTGCTGTATGGGCAGTTGCTTTTAATGATCTCATTAGTACTTGTTCAATGCACATGTCACTCTATATGTCAGACCAGAATCTTCCTGTACATCTGACAGTGAAGAAGCCTTTACTGGTGAATTTCTCATGATCTGCTATAGATAGTTTAGTGGCCAGGTTGGTCATTTGTTGCGCATAAAGGTGAGTGGATTTGGCATACAAGAGCCAAATCCTCTCACCTTTATGATTTGGTATACCTGCTGCATGGAAGCTTGGTTGCATGAAAAAAACAGTGCATAAATGAAAATCCCGTTCACCGGTGTTTTCAGATCTGATGAACTGCAACACGAGATTGATTAGTTGAATGTACTGCACCCAGAGTTTACATGTGCGGCTGTAATTTTTCAGGTCTTTCACGGTATATTTGAAGATGTCAGTCAAATGTTTTATGGTACCAGATGTATATACTTCATCTACTGCAGTCTGATTGGTGAATACGTTTTCGTACAGCGTCTTAATATCCGATGATATGCACTGATACATGTCAGTCTGTGTATGTATCAGTGTCTTTGTTACGGCTTGTTATGTCAGCAGGTGAGTTCGTACAGATCTTGCGTATGCATGATCGGAAAGCATGTGTGGTATTGGGGATTTTTCGTACACAAATGCCCATAGTTCTTCGATTTCACTCCCAGCCATTATATTGCCAATCGCTTCTATGCAGGGCCTCAACCGATGAAATTCTCCTATGCGTAACACTATTGAAGACATCGCAGAACTGTGAGATGCTGAGATTATCTCTGATGCTGTGATGAACAGTGGTTAATCAAACGTGACTACACAGGGAATCCCGTTTTTTTCTACATAGCTCAGCTGCAAAGTATAGTGTAGAATTTATGGTTATTGTATTTCCCGTTTTCAGATCGATGAGTGGAAGTGCCAAAATGCGACTAGCTTCATAGTTCCTTGCTTTTTCCATGCTTGTTTACATGTAGCCATTCCAGTTGGAATAATATTCTTCAGCACCAATGGACCCAAATAGTCATAGCATATCTAGATGCCATGCTTGCTTCACTGTCAGGATTACGGCTTCCTCACTTAACTTCAAATCTTTAATGACAATCTTTCTCAGTCCTGGAACTTGAGAAATAAGACGAATTTGATTTCCAAGTCTTGTTGATATAGCGCTCCTGGTCCGACGCAGAGCAGAACCTCGGGCATCTTTTTAAATATAATGACGAGACGAATTAAATGACACACAATTTAAATAGTAAAAGTTAATATTTACACAGCAAAAGTCCAAAAACCGTGGAGCAATGAAAACCACGTGCTTCATCGATGGCCGCCAGATGCAGATATATTCAAATTATATAAATTAATACCAATACATATCAAACAATTAGTTCACTTATTGTACAAGTCCTTATCTTTATTTTCTTGCCAGCATTTTGTTTCCATCTTGATTCGAAACTGAGTTACGCATTTCTTGTACAATGTGCCAACGGCGGCCACTTTTCAAGATGCCGACGAAAACAATGGCGGTAAAGTTGGGGAATTTTAATATGTTGCTCAGCATGATGAATTTTACTTGTATGCCAATTTTCAGCTTTCTCCTAATTTTGCCCGGGTGACACCACTAAACTACTCTAAGTTTATTGCACTACCCAGGTTCCCGATAGAGAAACTTTGAAGTTTGCACTATGATTTTCCAAAACGAGAATGGTTTGAATTCTCAAATGACAGGAGCAATGATGCAAATAATATTTTATATCAATTTACTCAGAAGCATGAAATTTTGTTTATCATGTAGATCAAGACAGGCTATGTAATCTGCACAGCACGGAAAATGCAAAAGCAATGAAGCAAATGTTTCTAAGTAAACACATTGTTATTTTAAATGATTGAATGCCCCCAGAAATGTATTCCGATTATAACTGTATCATTTCTTGAAAACTTATACTGTTCTACTTGTCTGTAGAGTGTAGGGGCTATGAAAATAATCCTACCTACAATAGGCATTCTAGTTTTATTTGTGAAAACGTTAATTGTTTTCCGGTAGATAATTTTATGATTATTACGATGATGTAATTTTTACAGTCACGTGAGATTGCTATTATGCGCTTTCTTAGTGATTTTACATGATATGAATGTTCACTTTATTTAGGCTAGTAATTGTGAAGCCTATTTATGGGTCCTCGCCTAAAACATTCTTTCTATTTTAAGAAGTTTAAATTCTCCCGAAAGTTTGTAGAATAAATAAATAATTTGAAATTTCATCATCAAAAGATAGAAAAACTGACCAATTCAGTGAGCGAGAAGAAAACATTATCTCTATCTTAACTGTGTCAAAAGTACTGAAGGTAACAATATTTAGAGATTAATCATAAGATGGTTAGAGCTGACATATTTTGTACTACTTCAAGAAATATTGCAAAAGTAATTATCACTCTCCAAATAACACGATACAAGCATAAGCTCATTGTTCTTGGCATAGAAATGTATCTAATCGTGATCCACATGGCCAGCTTCTCATAAAACTAGAAAATTGGATCTTTTTGCATCGGAAATTAAACGCTCATCTCCCTATTTCTGTCTGAATATGCTACAGTTATACAGTCCAAGATAAGTCTTTCCCAAACTGCTGAAGTATAGAAATCCAGGCTACAGTAGCTAGCACTCTCCAAACTCTCATAAGCAGAGAACCTCCATTTTCAGAAGAGGATCCAGCTCAGAAGTCATAAGTTTGACACAAGTATATTGTAAAAACTGCTGAACAGTTAATCATTAAAGCACATCAACGACTCTGACGACATTACTTATGGCACAGAAATGCCGCCTTAAATATCATTCATTTGCTCAGCTCTCTCTCCAAGATGATGCAGCTTTAAAGTTTTATTAAATTTTGGCTACGTACAAAACTTCTTGCGGTTTTTATCCTTATATTTCACATCTTCTTCCAGAAAAACGTATTCCCCTTGTTTTTGTATCCCATCTGTCAGTGAATACCATATATCTATTTTTTTGTTTACCAATTTAAAAAATATTTTCATTTTAAGAAGTTTAAACTATAAGAAAGCGGATGCATACATTTTATTGTTTTTAGACGCATATTCTTACCATTAGGAGGATTAACTGCAGTTCATGTTGAGCTGAACAGTCATTTTGTTCACATAACTACTTCTTATTATCCTATAGATTGCAGTGGATACCCTTTATCATGGAAATATTTCACAAATGTTGTGTATTTTAAATACTGCGTGCTTTTTTTATCCAGAGAGCGTTAATTCATATTTGATTTAAAAATACCCGACTACTATGAGAAACTTTTTTATGCACCCTCTTTTTTTAAATTTTCATAAAGCGCAGTTCTGCTACAAAGGGGCAGTAATGCTCATTTGTTTTCAAAATCACAGCTTCTTGGATGAAATATCGAGTAAAGAAAATCTTTTGTGTCACATAGCAGCCATTGAGACAATTATTATCTGTATATAAGGATACATGATTTTGGGATTATGGAGAATATATGTATACTTCCATTTGCAACTTCATCTCCCTTTCTGAAGCCTACTGAAATTTTGTTTGGTCTCTATTAATTTATTATTACCATTGTTTAGCTCTGAATAAATTTCCTTGTTCACAACATTTTCCATGAATTTTACTTCACTGTAATTCAGTTTCCCTCTAGAGCCGCAAATTAATATTTCTATTTGCAACAATATATTTACTTCCAAACGATCGACTGAAGAAAATTCTTTTATATCGGACTCCACTTTTTATGACCATTTTTGTGAGTTATATGATTTCAATACATGTTTAATTATCAATACGATTGATATTATAACGCAATCGTTGAGCCAGAAGATGAGCTCATTACATCTTTTGTAATTTGTTAGGAGTATGGTTTCATATAATAAGAAGCAGCTTCACAGCACATGCTCAAACGCTCCAGTAAGTTCATCTTCTCAAAAATGCTTAAAAGCTCAGTACGGTTGTTCTCAATATTTGTTTGGTAATGTCATTTAATTCTTGTACCTTTTGTGGGTTGAGAGATCTAAGGATAAAAGTGATCAAATCCAACGCGCAAATGAGCTCTCACAAAGGAATGTTTTTGTACAAATATATTGTGCTCGAATTGCGGAAAGTTCCCCAATCACGCTTAAATCGTCAGATATTTTCACTTTTTCCAAATGCTAAGATGAGTTGGTTGAGGAGATTCTCATAAATCCAGTGTTGTTTCATAACAGGAAAGCCTCCTATTATTTACGTTTGACACACTAGACATGATACGGCAATCTTTAAGGTGGACGTCTAGTGATTTTGCTTCCTATACTTTCAATGGGCAAACTTCTGTACACATTTTCTTCATAATTAATGCATTCCCAAGGATGCAAATTTGAACATCGATTACAGTAACTTCATATTATAACTTGGAATACTTAATATTTTCTAAAATATAAACATAATTTTATTAAAAATCAATAACCTTTCCTTTGGTGGTGTCGAGACCAGAAAAAAGATGGCGCGACCTGTACATTGATGACGTTAGTAGACAAACAATGTCAGCTTGCTTAGTTATGGTTATGTTTTAGAAAATATTAAGAATTCCAAGTGATAATATGAAGTTATTTTAATCGATGTTCAAATTTTCATCCTGTGGAAAGCATTAATTACGAAGAAAATGTGTATATAAATTTGCCCATTGGAAGTATAGGAGGCAAAATCACTAGATGTAAACCTTAATTAAAGGTATTATCTTGTTTATTGAATTCTTTTCAATATTTCCATCTCAGCCGTTCTGGTTGTTTGTGCAACCAATCAGCAGTTTCAACGCGTGGTTCGCCAAAAAGAAATTCTTCTGCACATAATATCCTGCATGGACGAAAAGGGAAACCCCTCTCACTGTGGAATCCTTGAGGTTTTAATGCGTTGTTCCTTCTGATTGATTGAAATGGTAGCTTTCGTATAATCTACGTTTTTTCTCGCGCTGAACACTTTTCACAGATGGCAGGGGACATTCGTAACAAATATTGCAGAAGTGAACGAAATACCCTCTTTCAATTTTTCCATGGGTGCGAGAAGTACCATGTTGTGTTCTTTGTGTAAAATGTAACGTGTCATTACTGTGGAATTTTAAAATATGATGTGTTTCACAAAAGTTACAAAACTTATGAAGAACGTCTTCATTGTGAAAGGTAGCACGTCTTAAAATTTTCTTATCGTGGACCCGTTTTTTGCTGCAAGCTTTTCCTGTCTTCCAAAAGTTTGTTTACCCGTGGACGTGCTTTTGGTCCATTTGAGTTACTGGTTGTAGAATATCGCATTATTGAGAATGCGTTTTGTAGGTCAGCGAGTGATATTGAAGTGTGTGTGAAACATGTTCGAAGATTAAAAGTTATATACGTATATACGTACCTCTTGAAGATATTCCTAGAGAAAGCAACAAATTCACTCCTGCAAAATAATCGCCTCACTTGCATCAATGTCAGTGACACGAATATCTGAATAATGAAATATTGTCACTTTTATATGATATTGTGACACGAATATCATATAAAAGTGACAATATTTCATTATTCAGAAACGGAGATTTTAAATTAATTTATGCACCGACGATCGCGATCACTATTTGTTTCGTTTCGAATTATGCATTACATTGATTGACGTGGTGTTTGAACAGAGATCAAGAAAATTCGGACAGAAAAGAATATATACTTATACATATTGTGACGTGCCTGCCCAGTAGGACGCACACGATATAAAGGCAGATAGCAGCAAGAACGAAAGTCTGCGTAGCTCAGTTGGTAGAGCGACTTCTTCCGGAATAAGCGGTTTCGGGTTCGAATCCCGGCGTAGACCGAAAATGACGGAGGAATTTACTTCGTTATAATGGCGCCCGAACTTTCCGGATGACCCGGCAGTTCAAAATCTCGCATTGGTGTGATGTTCTTTCCACACCGCGAGATAGGAAAAATCAGAGAATCCCTTCTCCAGCGCTGCGAAAAATAAATGTGTGACGTTGCATTCCACACACCAGATTGACTGGGAGTTCCCAGGTGCACGTTCTACAGCGGATGACTGCCTGCAACGAATCATGGTCACGGCTGACCCGTGGGCCATGCCCCCGGCCCTCTTTACGCAGGAGGGAGATGTGACGTGCCTGCCCAGCAGGACGCACAAGACATAACGGCAGATAGCAGTCAGAACAAACGTCTGCGTAGCTCAATTGGTAGAGCGACTTATTCCGGAATGAGGGGACCCGGGTTCGAGCCCCAGTGTGGATAAAAATGACGGAGAAATTTACTTTGTTATAATATAGATAGATAGATAAGCAAAATCACACACACTTAGAGACGGACAGAGTACGTAAACCGTTACAGTCGTGTAGGTTCAACCGTTTATGTGATCAATCTACATACAAAGAGAACTAAAATTGTTTGCAATGCTTTTTTCTCAGGTAAGATCAGGCAAGGATAACTTCAAGGCTTCGGATGCGGCAGTCGTATTTCAATGTTCTGGAGCACTTTTATTGATATGAGTAAATTAATAGGCAACAGCCTCTAACATCACAGAAAGTATCAGGTTGATGTATAAGTTCATGCCGTTTTTTTCACCTCACTACAAGAATGTATTACATCAGAAGAGAAAACGGAATCAATCAACTATGTATCCCCCCCCCTCATTGCTTACGATGGTGTCCGAACGTCTAGATAAATTTTCAATGCCATTCTTGAAAAGACGTGCAGGTTTTACTGCGTAGAAATCATAAAGGAAATTCTGCAGATCAGCATCATTGTTGAATGTTCTGCCACGCAGTGCATTCGACAGAAATCAAAACAGGTGATAGTCTGAAGGGGCGACATCTGGGGAATAGGCCGGACGTGGAAGGAACTCTCATTTCATGTTCTGAATGGCTATTTTGGTCATGTTTGCACTGTGATGGCGTGCGTTATCATGTTGGAGAAGGACACCATGACGCCGATGTGGCCGTTTCTGTTGAATTGCTCCCTCCACACGGCAGAGTTGCTCACAATAGAGTGCAGTGTTGATGGTCCGATTCCTCGGCAGCATTTCCCAGTGAATAATGCCTTCCATGTCCCAACAGACACACAACATGATCTTCGCAGGATGAAGGTCACATTTTGGACGTGGTGTGGGCGTCTTGTTTGGGCTTAACCATTCCCTCCGATGCCTGAAATTCTCGTACAGGCACCACCTTTCCTCTCCAGTAACAATACGTGACAGAAAGAGTTTGTGTTGCTGAGAAAATTCGCTATAATGGGCGAGCGAGGAACCACATATGTCAACACTCTGGTACTTGTTGTCTTCCGTGAGAGTGTGAGGCACCCAAGACCTCAATTTCTGGACCTTTCCCAAACGTTCCAGGTGTCGCACCACGGTGGCTTGATCACAGTCCATCTCAGTGGCCAATTCGCATGTGGTTTGACGCGGATTCAAGTGGATGAGATCATTCAAACGATCCTCAATAAAGTGAGATGGACAACCTGAGGGTGGAGAGTCGTTGAGGTCAAAATTTCCACCTCGGAACCGCTCAAACCATTTGACGGCTGTCCTCGGAGCAATAGGATCCTCCCCATTCACAGCACAAATTTGTCGAGTAGCCTCGGCGGCTGTGTGTTTCTTGTTAAACTCATAGAGGAAGATGTCGGAAATGTTCATTCCTCTCTACTTGACAATGCATACTTCCGGACCTGAAAACCAAAAAACACATTAGCCACAATCACACAACGCAATGTTATTTAAATACACGATATTACTGACTACATTTTAATGTACAACTGGCCATCTGCACCGTCGCTATTGACGTGGAAAACATTCGTGAAATTAAACGGCATGAACTTATGCATCAACCCAATACTTTAACAGCTGTACATCCCCTCGAAAATTACATGACCTCTCAATCTTCCATAATACTATAAATTAGAGAACGCCATTCCATTTTCCTTAATTTTTTTATTTCGGAGTTTAACAACCACCATATACACCTCTGAAGGGCCCATCTTGGAATAATGGTCCGAAGCCAGCACCTTAGAACACTCGGTCAACTGGGAAGCATTTTGTTTTCCAAAAATATAGTATTTACCAAAGAAAGCGAGGTAAACGAATGTTATTGGTGTCTAAAGTATCAAACGTTAATGTTCGATCATCATCATCATCATTGTCAACCATTATCAATCCACTGCTGGACGAAGGTCTCCCAAGTTTCTTCCACAACGGTCTGTCTTGTGCCAGTCTCCTCCATGTCACCCCTGCATACTTTCGAATTTCATCCACCCATCTCCCATGTGGTCTTCTTCTGGGTCTTTTCCTGTCCCTTGGAATCCAATCTAAAATTTCAGCTGTCCATCGATGATCTGTCCTTCTGGCAGTATGTCCAGCCCATTGCCATTTCAGGGATTTAACTCTGATCATGATGTCTTCCACTCTTGTCATTTTTCGGATCCACGAGTTCCTCTTCTTATCTCTCCTGGTTACACCAAGCATGCACCTCTCCATGCTTCTTTGAGTTGTCTGCAGCCTTTGTATGTCTCTTTTAGTTAAGGTCCACGTCTCTGCACCATACGTAAGCACTGGAAGGATGCATTGATCAAACACTTTTCTTTTAAGACATAATGGCATATTGCTCTTGAAAATTATGCTGTTTCTTCCAAAAAGCTCTCCAGGCAAGTTTTGTACGCCGATTAATTTCTTCATCAATGTGACCCTCCTTGATATCTGCTGTCCAAGATAAACGTACGTGTCTGTTATCTCCAGCTTTTCTCCATCAATCGATAAATCTTCATTTCTTGTACAAGCATTGAACATCACTTTTGTCTTTTGAAAGTTCATTTTTAATCCCACTTCTTTACTCTTGTCAGCAAGTTCCTGGATCATACTCTGCAGCTCTGATGGGCTAGTTGCAAAAATGACTACGTCATCAGCAAAACGAAGGTGGGTTAGATAATCTCCATTAATCTTTATTCCCTTGTTTTCCCAGCTCAGCGACTGAAAAACACCCTCCAATGTGGCATTAAAGAGCTTCGGAGATATGGTGTCACCTTGTCTCACTCCCTTTCCAATTTTTATGTGTGTTGTATTTTCAAACAGCCGAATCTTTGCACTTGCATTTTCATAGATGTTATTAATAATATTAATGTATGCATCTTCAATACCGCAGGTTTTCAGAGCCATTGTAACTGCTGATGGTTTCACCGAATCAAAGGCTTTTTCATAATCGATAAAAGCCATGCACAATGGAAGTTCATATTCCCTTGCTCTTTCAATTAGTTCTCTCAGTACGTGGATATGATCTATTGTGCTGTAGCCACTCCTGAATCCAGCTTGTTCTCTCGGTTGAGCCATGTCCAGTGTTACTTTCAAGCGGTGTGAAAGAACTTTAGTGAAGATTTTATAAACTACTGATAGAAGGCTGATAGGTCTGTAGTTTCCGAGATCCTCAATGTCACCTTTCTTATGTAGCAGGATCATTGTAGCGGTGTTCCAATCCTCAGGAATCTTTCCTTCATTAAGGCATCGAGTGAAAATTTGGGCGAGTACTGTTTCGATTTCTCCACTTGCTTCTTGTATGATGTCTACAGTAATTCCATCTTCTCCTGGAGCTTTTCCCCGCTTCATGTTCTTGATTGCATGTGCAACTTCTGCTGGAAGGACTGGAGGAACTCTGGTACTGGTATCTTTCATGATGTCTGGAGTGCATGTATCATCCCTTTCATATAATTTGGAGTAGAAATCTTTCACTCTTGTCAAAATTTCGCCTCTATTTCTTGTTACAGAACCATCTTCTTTTCTCAGTGCCATAATATGTTTTCTTCCCTTACTGAGATGTCCCTTTGCTATCTTTAAGCTTTGGTTGTTTTCAATTGCTTTCCTCACTAGTTCACAGTTGAATTTTCTTACGTCTTCAGTGATACTTTTTCTTACTGTCTTGCATAGCTCTATATATTCCACTTTGGAAGTCACATCTTCTTTAATTGTCCTCATCTCTCTTCTTTTTTGCATCAACATTTTTGTTTTTCCTGATAATTTGTTTACATGCAACTTGTTCTTAGACCCAGCTAATTTTGTTGCTGTTTCCATAAGAGCTTTGGTTACTTTTCTGTTAACTTCAGAGATGTCCACTTCTTCCGATGTTAGGCCTTCCAAAGCAGAGAACCTGTTCTTCAGTTCCAACTTGAAGGTATTATGGTGTTTTTTTAAGGTTGGTTATGTCAATAGGTTTTGTTTGTCTTATGAGCTTGCCACGTTCAAGTTTAGTGTTGAGGTGCATCTTACATCTCACCAATCTATGGTCACTACCTGTGTTGAACTTGTTTAGCACACTGCAGTCTTCTATGACGAATTTTTTGTTGTTCGATAAATGTTCGATAAATGTGTGTAAAAATCAATAAATATTACATAGATAATCTCAAAAGTTAATGTGTTGTTAAGCAAATTACTGAAACATTGATATAATATTGGAGTGATGGAAAAGTTTTTATGTAACTATTAACAGGGAAAACTGAACTATTTAAAACGCTACTGACTGAAATTACTCCAAAAGCACAAAATTACCCTGACTATATCATGGAATGCCATCAGATCTACATTTTGCATCGCTGCACCGTAACCTGTGGTGCCATTATGGCACATAATGACGCTTTCTGGAAAATTACTTTATGCTTTCGGAATACGACGTTAAATTTCTCCTACAGCTGTCCTACTTAAGCAAAACTCACCCAAAACCAAGAGGCAGCTTTACCCCATCAAGACGCTGAGATGACTTTGGTTCACTTGATTTGGTGTGAAAAAGATAAACGTCCATAAAAGCTGACAACTGTGAATTGAGGGATGTCTTTAGTTAACAAATCTCGGTTCTAAAATCATTATGATTTTGATCAGAAAAGTTCGGAGCAGTGTTATCAATGTGTGTTATACTAGGTACAGTTTATTTTTTTAATTTATGTAATTCTACCATGAAATATGTTGCGTTTGGGTCATGAAAAGAGTTATTTCAAAATCAGATGGAGAGAAAATTATTTTTTCCGTTTTCCTGAAATTCATTGCTTTTTGGAGAAATCGTAAATTTAAATTTTGAAGATGTGTTGAGAAATGGTCAGAGTTATGAACAAGAGGCTAATGTCTCGCCGGTTTCTAGCATTTCCGTGATGAATGCTAAAGATCTCCGATCCCAATGTACGTATTTTCATTTTCTCCAAACAAGCAAGCAAAAAACAATCAGCTTTCCAGCAGGGCAATATATGTGCATAAGAATAAAACCGACGCAGCTACAACTTACCACACTCTTTCCCGAATAGCAAAAAACCCCAACAAAAAACGGTATTATTCTTTGTGTTTACACATATGGAACCACCTTATCCCCAATGGAAACAGAATGGTCTGCTTTCATGTTCTGTGTTGTGCATGTCACTAAAGAAATATTCCTCCATTCCTCACTTGGGATATTTACTCCAGGACAGAGAAACAAAACCATCAGGAAAAACAACATTCACGCTTCATTCGGAACTGGAAATAAACCGTAAGCCGACGGCATAGCTTTCCAGCAATTCTTTGTTACCGGATCACATCAATATTATACGTAGCTCAAGTTATGCAGTAAGATTTGGGTTCGGCATCCAAGATAGTAACAGCGGACGGAGCTGTAACTCCGACTGTGCTGTGACTTTATTTCTATTTTATTTCTCATTTGCAGAAAGTTTTGTACATCCGTATAGTAAATACCCCCTACGTTTTATACACTGAGAAATTTGCTTTGGATGTTGCGATTGCATTCTGCCCTTCCTTTTTCGTTTTCTGGTAGAATAACTTTAAAATTTTAGTTTTCTTATATCAAGGGTACTAAACAGTACAGTTACAAATATCATAAATTGCTATCAGCATTGACGACTAAGTAGAAGAATTAAACAAAAGAAGATGAATGTTTATTAGTAAAGCAAAAAAGTAGTTTTGATTTCATTTGCACTGCAGAATTTAATAAGAACAATTCCTTCTCGTACAAAACACAATAAATCTCGTATTTCATCATCGGAAGAGAAAAGGGATCTTAAATGGGATTGGCGATATCCCAGCTGTATTTCACGTTTTCCTCAAAGACACGCTAAAAGAAAATTGCTTTTATTCTGAAACAGAGATAGCAGCCATAGTAAAATATGCATGCATACAGTATATATACTCTTCGTTTCAAATGTCAGGATTGCTGGGAATATGATGAAATTCCCATAAGTAAGATTTCTCATTACGATTGCTACTGGCATGACATTTTTAGAAAACCGAGAAAGCGAGAGTGAGAACATTCTCTTCCATGGGTTAATACAGGATACACTATATATGCCTTCAAGTTTCGTTCTTTTTTTCTATATTCCATATGCATTATGATTGGGAGAATGTTGAATTACGAAAAACTAGAAAAATAACACATTCTCAACATGCTTATAAATGGGACATAGCGCTCATAACTAAGAATCATAAAAGTCAATGAATGTCGCTACAGAGCTTCTAAATGTTGGTTTGAACTAAACGTGAGCTTAACAGTGATTTTCATATCAACAACGGTGACAGTTCCGCAGATATAACGATGACTTTGGACAGTGACAAAATTACCATTTACGTCTTACTTGTAAACAGTGACGAAATCACTGTTTACAACTGAGATGACGGAACGGCGATTCATCGTCCCGCTTGTACCACTGTTACAATCGACTCGTTTTGGATTCTTTCTGTACTAGCGAGCGCACAGCGAAAGCCAAGACAAAAACCATCTTAAGAGTAGGAAAAAGGCAAAAAGTGACTTTCTTAGAGATGATTTTGGAACTGTTACTTTTTATCACTGGTTATAATGGTGATCGTCATTTTGCAATGCGAAGACAAAGTAAAAGTGATGCGATTTCCGATCCATCTCTAGTTTAGACAAAATAACGAAGTGATCCAATTTTTTTTTCACACGTTCCGCTGATGTTGTTGAACACAGGACGGAAGCTATATCAAAGGAGTACATCTGAATAATAACACAATGAATATTCTATTAGGAAGCTTAATGTGTTTTTGCAAAGTTTCAAATGAAAATCCGGGTGGTCTTACTCTCAGTGCTTTCAGCTACATAGTTCACATAACGAGAAACATTTTCGGGAGTTTCGGGTTTCACGACCACCGTGAATGGACTATTGGCAATACCCCGTTCCTAGTTTGCAGTCACTCCAGGGAAGAAAGCGCGGCAGGGCCATGGAAGACGTCAAAAGGAGCGGCATGAATGGAGTCCTGCTGCTGAAAGTCATCTCGCAAATGTGCGGATGTTGTCTCACAGGTTGCTGCGTAGATGACACTACATCTCGCTGAATGGTGGACCGAGAAGTCGTCGGAGCTGTTCGGGCTTGTCGGTCTGTGAGATGATTATCTCCTCCAATTGTTCACCTGGAAAGACCAGAACCTCTTCCACGTGTATGCGTGCATTTCAGAACCTCTTCCACGCGTGTATTCCAGAACCTCTTCCACGTGTATGCGTGTTCTCACATATACATTACTGTCAATACTGTCTCACTGCTGTTTGACTACGGCTGAGATGGTGAGAAATTCGTCTATAAGACCGGCCTGTTTCCCGCAGTCCTTACATGGCCCATCTCACAAGCGGTCAGTTGTTTTCATCGCCTAATGATTAGTGGCAACTCTCGTGAAGCATCCGATACCACAACCAAAATGTTCACTGCAAGAGTCTGACAACAGTTATTAGGCAACTGGGTGTGCGATTCAAACGTATTCTTGGAGCGACCTAGACATTCATTGAGAAAAACGTACCACCTTTTAAAATTAACCGAAGGGTTTCCCAACGATAGAAGAACAGTGTTGTCCAACAGCAGAGTATCTAGGAATGAGTTGCTAATTCAAAAATGGTTTCTGGAGTGCAACGCATGAAGAAACAGCGCGGAGCCTGAGATGAAGACGTTGAATAAATGTGTGTCATGGTGCAGGTAAAAATACAGCCCACTTAGATGAAGTGTCCAATTTTATGCAAATTTGTCTTGGTCCTACCAATGTAATCATCCGCAATAGACCAACTGTCGTAAAGTTTGTATATGGTAGGTTTCGAAACTTTTCAGAGAACTGCACGAAAACAATCGTTTGGAAATGTACCAACAACATTTGGACAGCCATGTAAGAAACATTAGCGTGGTTTTAAAAAGAATCATCATTGGGGACGAAAACTGAATTTATCATTAAGAGTTAGAAAGAAAACGTCAAACTTCCGAAAGAAGAAATCTGGGTTCACAGTACAAATGGAATTCGAAAACTAAAACACTATGTGGAAAAGTAGTGTTTCTCTTTTCTTTTTGGGATCAATACTGGAACATCATAAGGAAAGGGGATCACAAGCAAACTGCATTAGTTACATTGAGATGCTACGTGTAATTTAAGAATATGCTTGTCTTACGGCGTTGCCTCTCTTCTCTTCCTGGGACCAATTGTTCCAAATTGGCGACAGGTTATAATATCCCATTGATTTGCTCGCCGGGATTGTTAAACCAAACAGAAAAAATATTCTACGCATATAGCACTTTAACAAAGAAAAGGGATTTCATCGACTGTGAAGGAATTTACCTGGCTCAAATTTGGAGCCATTGGGTCCAGGGAATTACGAGAGCCAATACCATAAGAACACTCGCCACGCATCCCTCATCCGGGACTTGAATTCAGGTCCATTCTGACGAGCGGTATGAATCCAGCTCTTAGACCTTTGAGACATCGGGACGGCTATTTGGTTTTAGGTGTTGAGTATTTGAAATAAGAATTTTCGATTTGCAATGCTAATAATAGTTTAGTTTTGAAACCCATGCTTCACATAACAGGAATTGGGGAAACCTTTATTGTTTCTTAAATCTAGGTTTCGGGGAAAGGTGTATCCGGTTTTAAACTTTGGATATTTGGATACCATATATTCAGATTTCGGATTGCAAGATATTCCAACTTCCAAAAATCAGGAAACCGTGAACATTGCTAATTGTTAGCTTGCAGCTTGTATGATGCTTGCAAAAAATAGCCTAAGTCATCACCGAACAATAAGAACATATCAGCAGACACATGGATAAAAAAGTTTTGTTTTTATCCCATGTAATCCACTGGCATCTACGGAAATCCTTTTTTCTGTTTTCTTTCTTTCTTTTTGTTTGCTTTCGTTTTAGGGTTTAAGTACTACCATGAGCATCTCTTAAGACTATATATGCACTCTATTATGTAATGTCTCTAATATGTAGCCACTGCTTTCAAGAAGGGGACAGAGCTATAGCCAGAATTCGCACGACTGAAGACTACACACAAACTAGAGATTCTGATCACGTGGCCACCGAGTAGGCCCTAAGTTTCTCTAATGTGCTATTCATATGAAATCAAACACCTATGAGAAAATTTAGAATGACTAGATGTGGGCAAAAGTTCCTCAGTCACCCACGTTCTTAAAGATAATGCATTTATCAAATTACCTGGGTATAAGTATTGTTTTCGACCCGACGAGCACTGCATTTTCTTATTTACATGTAAATACGAATAAAACACTGGAGTATGTGATTCCTTTGAAATAAAGAATAAAAAAATAATTAAATAGCAGTGTTTTCACACTTTGATATTCTATTTTGTCTCTTTCAGGTTCTACTCTAGTCCTGAACTTACCATATCTCTGTTCTTTTCCTCCTCTTTTGTTGTCCAGGGACAGTGATTGAAAAATTTGTTGCACACGAAAGACACCAGAATCGTGGCAAGCACGTCAGGACATATTATAACTCTTTCTCTCAAAGGAAACCGTATACACTTACAGCTCTAATTCTTTCTCATTTTTTCATTATTTCCCCACAGGGCAACCTACGTTCGCTTCTAAATTAATTCAGTTCTCCTCCTCATGAAAGGCTCAGTGGGATGCATGTACCCAGTGATAAACAATTTTAGGACTCAACGAATCAAATGCAATGTTTGCACTGAAAACAATATTCTTAAATTACAGAAGCATCCCATTAGCCATTGCAACAAAGCAGTGCACTTTTTATTAAGATGGGATTACATATGAAAACTAGTGGCTGCCATTTTTGGAAAATTAGGAATAGAAAATAAATCACATTTAGGACTGTAATGTTCGCGCGAAAATAAACATTCTTAAATCTCAGAAACATGCCATTAATTTTTGCGTCCAATGCTCTACTTTTGCGAGAGAGATTGCATCGTTGCTTTCACTTTTTTGTATTTTAAATACTTCTCAGTTTTCTTGTTAAACATTTTGTTCCTTTTCATTGTTACATATTATTTTATTTCATCGTTTACTGCTGATACCCCACAAAAGATCATTGCTCTCTTCTTGTGTGTCAAAGACTAAAACTGAACACATTGCACAATTATGTGATACTGTGCGCTACTGAATGTATGTCATAATAGTATGACCATTGTGCAGTTGAATGTATGGCACACATTCTGATATTCCGCACAGCTCTATGTAAGTCGTCACGTCATCATTTTTTGTGCAACTGGACAAAATATGCCACATCGTGTCATTTTGTACAACTGAATACGTACCTATATTTTGCATCATATGCAGTTAAATTTCTGCCACGATGTTGTTGCGTTCTATGTAACTGAATACAAGATAAAATATTGTGAAACTGTGCCCAAATGAATTCATTATACAACAAGATAACATATGGCCTAATGAATATGTGACAGAATATTGTGGCATTCGTTGCAGGTTAATAAATATCACAATATTATGACTGAATAAATATAAGTGAATAACGCAACTGAGCAACTACATAAGCGAAAAACGCAACAGAATAAAACAAGTGTCACAATATGTAACACCGGACAGAATTCACTAATTGCATAGCACGTGTCCTTGATTTGATAGAATTGATGATCACAGGAAGTCTGTGGTCATCAATTCTATCAAGTCAGGGACATAGGATGCTAACCCTTTGAGAACCCTGCCTTAATCTTTAACAGTGAGACCATGATATAGACGTTCTTCTGGGCAAATATATTTTTCTGATGAAACTTGGTTGAGTTTGTTCAAACGTGGAAAGGAACATTACAGAAAACGGTGTTTAGCTTTCATCATGCCCATTCATTGTGCGTTTGGAAAATAAGGTTTTTGTTCATGGTGGAGTACTAGCACCAGATTACATTACACCTTCCATGGAGACAGGTAAACGTGATATTGATTCTAAGAAAGCAGAAGAACCGCGAGTGGTGCCTATTCGCTGCTTAAAGCACATGCCTGAAAATATCATATACAACAAACTAGATCGGGTACGAAACCTGTAAAACGTTGCAGTGCAATCACCACATTAAGAGGGTCAAAGCTCACCCATTAAGTGAGCGCGGAGTACGAGTTTGCTAACAGGATTATCTATTTACATTTAGATTCTAAGTAGCTAGTACACATTTAGCAGAGGAAAAAATATAACATTTAAATAAAAGAAAAGTGTGAAAAAAGCAGTTTTCATTTGTAAAAGGCACAATATCAAGGAGTTTACAAAGTATTGCAGTAATTCAGATTCGATGTAGGAATTAAGTTCAAAGGAAACAACTTTCCGACATCTTTAATAAAAAAATATTACAATTTCTGGTTCACTGAAAGGCAATAGAAGTTCCTTCTCCATTTTATTTGTTAGGAAATGAACCGAGACAAGTAACAGAATCATTAGAACAAATGATAGAATCATGGGACCACATCATTGAATCAAATGATTCGAGCTAAGTAACAAAATCATTGGAGCGGGGAGATTAGGTCAAAAAATCCCGGGTAAGATTCGTCCGAGGGTTGTACCGAAAGTAATGTAAACGTATGCATAACTTATTTATTAACCCACAGAGGTTGTTCAGATTGCCCATGTTGATAGAGTAACTCTATACAAAGGTACTACTCAACATCCATGTGCACCACTGTTGAACCCAACCCTCGAATCCTCTTTGAAAAAATTCAGGTGTGGACTGTTGTACCACTTCTTCACAGCCACTTTCACCTTGTCTGTGTTATCAAATCGATGTCCCCGGAGACTGTCCTTCATTGGACCGGACAGGTGGAAGACTGAAGGCGGCATATCTGGGCTGTACGGTACATAGGGACCACCGATCTGCGTAATTTGCTGATCACCTCAGTTGTTGCCAAAGATATGTGTGGTCTCGCATTGTCATTGTGAATGTGGATCCTTTTCAGATTCTTGTTCGGTCTCTTCCTCCTTACGGCTTTTCTAAGCTTCTTGAGTGTCTCAATGTACTTCTCGCTAGTCACGGTACGGCCACGTTCCAGAACATCAAAGAAAATGACATCCTGTCATCCCGAAAAAACAGTCACCATGACTTTCTGTGCTGATCGCCGGCTGTTAAACTTCTTAGGCCTTGGTGAAGATGTGTGACGCCATGCCATGGATTGATTCTTCTTTTCCGGATCGTAAAGATACGTCCACGTTTCATCCCTGTCAACAGAACGGGAAAAACGTGTCTTCGGTGGCATAAGACTCTTCCAGTAGGTCAGAGTAGAGTTCCACCTTTCACTCCTTCAAAGCGGGCGTCAACTGCCGAGGTACCCACTTTCCACACACTTTCCGATACCTTAAATCTTCCACGATCTTTTATATGGCATTGTGACCACAGTCCAGTTGTGCAACAAGCTAACGGATTGCGACTCGTCTCTCCACATCAATTCATCCACTAGCTGGCGATTCGTGTCAGTGGTCGCAGATAATGGTCTACCACTGTGTGGTTTCTCTTTCTTTAAACTCCTTCATCCATCTGTGAACATTGCTCTTGTCACTGGTGTCATCTCCGTAATCATTCTGTAGCCTTCTGTGGATGTCGGACCGCCTGCATCATTCATTCGTCAAGACCTCAATGACGGCACTTTGCTTCTGCTTGAAATCCATTATTTACCTCCAATGAAGAAGAGGGGTTACTATAGAAGACGAGTTATTCTACCAACATGTGTAATTTGAACGAACTCAGTCAATTAATGAAAAGGTAATGCCCACATTTGCATTACTTTCCGTACAATTCTCGTATATGTACACTGCTGGACAATTGCTAAGGACGGATCATAAACGGTTATATAGCGCATAAAAAGTAAGTGTGGTTGGATGCCAAGTGAAATACAAAAATGTAAGAATGCCAGGACATTACAAGAAAGACAATTTATTGTGCTCTGAAATCCAGGAGGCTTTGGAACGTGTTCAAGGGACAAACAGGCCATTTTGTGCAGAATACGTAAACGTGAAAAAAATGCAATTACCGTCCGCAGGCGTTCCGGCGTAAGATGTCAATACGGGATATGGCCACCATGGAGTGTGACGCAAGATTCCACGTCGTGTCATGCTTTGCGCAACATTATCAAGCAGCTGTTGGGATAATTTATCCCATTCCTCTGTCAGTGCACGGATGAGGGTGTCCTTGTTTATTGGAGGGCATTGGCGACCAGCAAGACTCCTCCCCAAAGCATCCCATACATTTTCAATGAGATTCAGATCTGGAGAACGTGCTGGCCATACGAGGCGTTGAATATCCTCGCTGTCAAGACACTCCTGGACAGCGACTGTTCGATGACATGTTGCGTTGTCGTCAATGAAAATGAATCTATCACCGACAGCACCACGGAACATGCGAACATGAGGTAGCAGAACATCATTAATATATCGTTAGCCAGTCATAGTCCCAGTTGGAAGCACATAGAGGGACGTACGGCCATTTATCATGATGCCAACCCATACCATGACACTATATGTCGGATATCGGTCCCTTTCCTGTATGTTTGCTGGACAATATGCAGTACCACTATCACGCCAGATCAGTTCTCGTCGACATTTAGACGATAGACTGTATCTACTCTCATCTGAGAAGAGGACAGCAGACCAATCGTTATCAGTCCAATTGCGATGTTGATGGCACCATTGCAAACGGGCGGTACGGTGTCGTCTGGACAATGGGATGCACACAACAGGACGGCGGGCGTATAGTCCTCCTTCATGCAAACGTCTGGCGGCAGTTTTTCGGGAGATCTGCTTGCCAGTAGCAGCCATAAACTGATTTGCTGTGTTGCACCGGTGTCTTTTTGTTGATAGCACTACGTACCGGTCTTCTGCAGGTGTCGTACTGCGAACACGACCTCCCCCGTGACGTTTGCTACACTCTCCATTTGTTTGAAATGATTTCCAAAGCCTCGAAACAACACTGTGGCTGACGTCGAACTCCCTGGCAACATCTTTTATCTTTCGCCCTTCTTCAATCTTGCCAATAATACGGCCACGCGTAAAATCATCTAGGCGATGTCGGGAAGACATACTGAAAATTGCAAGTTCGTCAATTGATTCTTTCTCTTTCAACTTTGCGTTTGAACAACAACGATCAATACGCGTCAAATCCTTTGTACATGTATCTCTTATCAGCGCTATGACATCCCGAACAAGTTCGGCAATCCAAAATTTGCATACACACAACACGTCTTACTATATCCCGCACTTATGCTAATTTCCACATTTTCCTGCCTTCCATTTTATGGTTGCTATCGTTGCTATTGTCATCCGTCCTTAGCAATTGTCCGGCAGTGTATAATTTCGAAAGTTCATCCATATAAAAACAAACAACCAGGATTTCGAAAGAAATAACCTAAAATTTCATCAACTCTTTTACCATATGAAAGCCCATTTGGCGAATTTAAGAATCGACAAAATACAATTGACATTATGTAAATGATGAGTTGACTGATGAAAAAAGATGCTAATCTTTCAATGTTTAGATACAATTTTACACTTACTTTACTCAGCAGAAAAGTTAAATATGCTTACCCAGTAAAAGCAGCCTATGAAATATGTTGGTTTCTTCATAAGACTGCTGCATGAAAGGACATTAACAGAAATAGTATGTTTTATTCAGCTTTTCATTATCATTTCATTATAATCTTTTGAATAGTGAAATGTCCATCTATACGTTGTGTTTCCGAGGCCAATTTATTTGAATTACATCAAGTATAAACTTCTTTTCTTATAAGTCTCGTGTATGATCTGTAAATACTTCTTTTCGTTATGAAATTTTGAAAATATGACTCTCTAAGTAATACAAACTTGATCTTTCTTAACTAGTCATCAGCAACTTTAGGAGCCAGTTCATATAAATATATAGAATACATTTATATATCGATTGCAAGTATGTAGGTAAAAGAATCCCGAAAATCGTTTTGCAAATACAATCTATTCTTGGATATGCAAGGATAAAAAAACTCTTGAAAATGTTAAATACTAGACTTTCTTAAATGTACAATTAGGTGAAATATAGAGAGATCTGAGATAAAAGTATTCTTTCTGAACAAGAATTATACATTATTTTAGACTGATTTCATACAGAAATAGATTCTGAAAGTAGATTTAAATTTCTTTTGCGCACGAATTAATATTTCTGAACAAGAATAAAGAAATGAATCAGATTTCAGTTTTCTAGCTCTCCTGTATAAATCACGCAAAAATCATTATTTGTGTGGATTAAATTAATAGTTTTCTGGTTTCAGTAGCTACTTAGGAATTTTAAATATGTTTATTTCTTCACTAGTTTAAATATTTATCGTAGTGCACTTTCTTAATTGCGTTTCCCTTTATTTTTGTCTGGGGTTTTTCGACCAAGGTGAGCAACTCTAGCTTTAAATAGTTGCCGGTTCCTAATTTGGGGACTATAGTTCCGGAAAGGGGAGAGTGGCAGTGCGGTAAGTCAAGTGCCCCGCCCATGCCATTTAGTTCCGGAAAGGGGAGAGTGGCAGTGCGGTAAGTCAAGTGCCCCGCCCATCAGGGACTGAAGCCCAGAACCCAATCCGACGAATGGGCAGATGTCACCCCCACTGCACCCCTGGGGCGGTCGTCGTTTTCTCCATTTGTACAAAAACAAATTGCGTTAAATCTTTCTGGTCAGCTAATGTCTTCCCAGACTTGTGTTTTTATCACGTCGTCACAATGAGTAAATAAAATTTCACTGGGAACGTTAGAAGTTATTCTAATCATTTCCACATAGTTTTTCTTTTTAGTTTCAGGATTAAACGGCCACCATGATCAACTTTCGGTAGGCTAAAATCTCTCGCCCGTGCCAAATTTTAGGGCCACTGGACTCAGGGAAGAGAGTATGCTAAAAACTGTATGCTAAAAACACTATCCACGCCTACATCGGAATTCGAACCGGGACCCGTCTCAGACGAATGATTGTAAGTCAACGCTTCATACCACTGAGTCACCGGGCAGCTCTCCAGATATGATGACACACCAAGTAATAATACTTGAAGCAGAACACAATATTTTAATTTTGAATATCAGTTTGAATTCAGAATGGGTATGAAGTATACAAATTCCACTGAGTTGGTGCGAATAAAATGTCCGGCGCGAAGGAACAGTGGAGACAAGCCCCCACTACAGCGGAACGGAACCATCCACAGGTGTTGCGGGTATTACGTCACAGAGTTACTACAAATAGCTAGCACATGTGCAAAGAACAAGATTCAGGCGTGGTTTGTTTGGACGTAACGTGGCTTCCAAATGAAACATGCAGACGCCGGATATGAGAATCATCTTCCTGTATGAATTCAAACTAGGCCATTCTTCAAGAATTGCCGCTCGATACGTTAACAAAGTGTTTATGGAGAATATAGCCAACGAACGAACTATTCGGCGATGGTCTGTTAAGTTTCGAAGCGGAGATACGGACCTGCAAAACGAAGCAAATTGTCACCGGCCTGTTGCTGTTTCTGACGATGTTCTGTTACGTGTGGTTGAAGCGGACCCTCGAACAACGTGTCGTGAGATAGCGGTAAATGTAGGTGTCCACCACACGATAGTTGTTCGGCGTCTGGATGCACTAGGTAAGGGCAAAAAGTTGAACATGTGGCAGCCACATGAGTTCACAACTGCCAACAAGACTAGGCGTTTGGAAGTCTGCACGTCGCTGTTTCCCAGGAACAAACAGGGACGTCTACTGCATCGAGTCGTCACCCGCGACAAGATGTGTATCCCTTATGATAGTCGGAAGCGATCTGCACAATGTTTAAATAAAGCACACCCTGCTAGACGGCATTCTAAGCCTCCCCTGCCCACCAAGAAGATTATGCTCCCTGTCTGGTGGTCCACAGCCGTGATAATTCATCGGAGTTTCTCGGCAAGAGGTCAAACCACCACTGCAGAACATTATTGTGCTGAATTACACTAGATGCACTGGAAACGGGGACGAATTGACGTGACACCATGCTAAATATAGCAAAGAGACAATCTTGCTTGTTGTATATGATATGTGTTGATATTCTGCGCGACAGTGCATGAGGTCATGGCGTCTGAGAAAACAAAGACGTAGTACGGCTAGTGAACTGAGAGTGGTAAAAATAAGAAAACATACTCACCTTTATGTTCAATGTTGAAAAACTTTCTCGTAGACAGTAGAACCGTTTTTAGTAACGTTTTCACGGTATGACGTACAACAGAGAACTTCATGGTACTAACTTCACGGTATGACGTACAACAGAGAAGTGTACGTCATGGTACTACCCCGTCCAATACTGTCTCGTCAGCATATTTTCTCCCAGCTCCATTTGGCGATGAGTGTTATTTCTACTGGAGAGCAGTTATTTTTTATCAACAAGGGAATGGAACTGAAAGACGGACAATAACAACAAAAATGACATCGACTTCTCTGGAGTAACGAGTGCGTCCTATGAATCCTTTCAGACACCAGACGAGTTTTTGAAAGAAAATTTTTAAAAACCTGTTTTAAATAGTTTTAAAATGTAACAAAATAATGAAATTTCTTTAAAGCGAAATGCGAATGCTCCTACGCTCTAGTGGAAAAGCAGCGCATTATTCAAAATACACAATGTTCGTTGTTTTTTTCATAATGATTGGAATTAAAAAAATTTCACCTCCATACGCGACTGAAATATAAGGTCTGTGGCAATAGAAATTTTTCAGGTCCAGCAATCAGAAGAGATTTTTATAACTTTACACCCCATAGCGTGAAAGCTGTGCGTCATTCGAAAAAGAAAATGGGAGCAAATTGCCTCACAGTGAAGGGTATTCTGCCAAAAGGATTTTTTCAAGTGATTTTTCGAATCTGAGATACTCTTTAAATACAAATGTACACCGGTGAGCCATTCCATAATGACCACCCCAATTTACAGAAATGAGCGCGGCTGGAGACCCAACGGTGGCGCAGGTGAAGTTAACAGAGCAGTATATATACAACCCAAGGACCGGCTTTCGGTTAATAGAGTGTTCGGATTCAGAATGGGAAAAGCTGCTGCCGATTTATCGGAGTTTGATAAAGGCAAAATTGTGATGGCTAGGCACCTCTCGGAACTACGATCTCGGAAACAGCGCAGCTTGTGGGATACTCACGCGCCGCTGAAGTGAATACGTATCAAACGTGGTGCACAGATGGCCAAACGACGAACCGTCGTCTAGCCGTGTGTCGTCCGTAGATCACTGATGCCAGAGGGGAGCGGAGACTGTCGCGCATTGTGTACAGAGACCGCAGGGCCACAATGCGACAAATCACCTGGAGCTAGAACAATTGGGATCAGGGCAATGTGTCGCAGCACACAGTTCATCGCAGCCTTCTGCGCATGGGTCTGCGTAGTCGAAGACCTAGCTGGGTCGCCATGCTCACTGCACGTCATAGCCAACAACACATGAAATGGGCCCAAGATCATCGAGATTGGACCGTGGATGATTGGAAGAAAGTGGCCTGGTTTGGCAAATCAGAATTCCTGCTGCATCACGTAGGCAGCCGAGCGCGGATACACCGATTAACAACAGAGGCTATGGCACCTGGATGCACTGTTGGCGGCGGCAGTGTTATGCTGTGAGCGATATTTTCTTGGGACACTTTAGACCCCATTATCCCAACAGCACAATCCCTGACAGCTCTCAGGTATCTGAACATCGTTGCGGACCAAGTTCACCCATTCACGGCAACTGTGTTTCCTGCTGGTGATCAGTTACTAACAGGATAATCTGCTATGCCACACTGCCATAATCGTCAAGGAGTGGTTCGAGGAACATGCTTTATAACGAAGTAAATTTCTCCGTCATTTTTGGTCTACGCCGGGATTCGAACCCGAGGCCGCTTATTCCGGAACAAGTCGCTCTACCAACTGAGCTACGCAGACGATTATTCTGATTCCTATCTGCCTTTATGTCGTGTGCGTCCTGCTGGCAGGTACGTCACAGCTTGTAACTTTCTGTTAATGTTCTGGCCTCCAAATTCACCTGACATGAACCCAATCGAACATTTGAGGATCGACTTGGAAAAGCGGGTGTGCGCTAAATCACCACCACCCCGAAATGTACGAGAACTGGAAGACCTGTTGTTGACATTAGGGTGCCAGATACCCCAAAATACCTATCGCCCCCTCATCGAATCGATGCCTCGCCGAGTGGCCGCTGCTTTGCGCTATAATGGGGTTCCTACAGCTTATTAGGTAGGTGGTCATAATGTAATGGCTCATCGGTGTACACTGATGCCTCTTACGGTAGGACTTTGAATTATGAAAAAGGAAAAATTATGCCTAAAATATTTTTCATGGCGACAGCTATGCAATAAGAAAGGAATTTTACAAATGCAATTTCTAGAAGAGGAGAAGCGAGAAAAAGTTTTCTGTCCACACAACTTCTAGCAAAGAAAAAAGTTCATTTTTAAAGTCAATAATTTTCGCAGTCTTTGTCACAGCGAGTGGCACAAGAATAAAAATAATTTTTTCAGTCCCATTTTGTTTTTGGTTGAAGGTTTAATGACCACCGTGAACAACTCAATGGGCTATAAGCAATCGTCCGTACCAGTGCCGTTAGATAAACACAGCATCCATGCCGCACCAGGATTCGAACCCGGACCCATGTCTGGAAAATGGTCAGAAGTCACCGCTTAGACCAATGCGTCACCGGGCTGCAGCCCCATTTTCGGAAGCTGAGATACAGTTGAGAATCTAACGCCACGTAGTTTTAGAACTGTGCATTATGAAGAATTCAAGAATTTATGAAAAATGATATCCGGTGTTAAAAGAGTTTCTATAATCAGACTTTTAAAAGCGCAGATATCGGGGAATATATATATATATATATATATATATATATATATATATATATATATATATATATATGCTCTCCGAAAGAGCAAACTGTATTACCTTGGGCAGAAAACAGAAATGAAACGTTTCCGTGGTGAGTGGTTGTGGCAAAATTGTGGGATAAGAAAAATCAGAAATTATGTGCAAAATATTTTTCACCATAAAGCTGTCCAAACGCACATAAGAAATTCCCAAATCAAATTGTTTAAAGAAGAAATATCAAGAAAACATTGACGTACTTCTATTCAAAAAAGTTCTGTATTATTTTGAGCATAATGTATTCGCTAAAAGCCTTTCATCGTAAACGGTATCTGACAGAAAATGATTTTTTTAGGTGGGGTTTTAGGAGCACAAATACTCCGGAAAATATGTCGGAATCCAAAATATACTCTTTAGTTCCATTGTGGCCAAATTATGAGTTATAAACAAATTAAAAATTTAGCGCAAAATATTCTTCTCTACAAGTTCTATTGGAGGCAAAAGGAATCAGAGATATTTGGAAAATACTAGGGGTGTTCAAATGAAAAGGTACGAAACGTCATAAGAACGTAACCGTTAACATATTTGCCTATGCCGCTATGGGAGAACGTACCGACACATCTGGGGATGCGATTGGAGTCGCCGGCGTGGATCGGAGGATGCGCGGGCGCCCGCATGCGCAGGAGAGAGCAGAGGCTCTTATAAAGAGCGCCGTCCAATTGACTACTTGTTGAATTCCTCCAGCACAGACGAACCATTAACTCCGATGTGTACTGTGAGATACTCCGAAGCCTACGCAGGTCCATCAAGAACAAAAGACCGGGGCTGCTCACGGAGGGTGTGGTTCTGCTCCATGATAACGCGCGTCCACACGTCTCCAGGGTCACACACGCGGAACTGGCCAAGTTCCAGTGGGAGCAGCTTGACCATCCGCCCTACAGCCAGGACATGTCGCCCTGCGATTTCCATGTGTTTGGTCCCCTGATAAAACATCTGAAAGGGAAGCGCTTCCACTCGGACGATGAACTCAAGGACGCTGTGCAGGACTGGGTCTCGTCACGGCCACAGGAATTCTGGGAACAAGGAATCCTTCGGCTCGTTAATCAATGGGATCGTTGTGCTACGGCCTATGGTGTATACTTTGAAAAAGTCTTCATTTATACCCACAGTGTCGTTTCGTACCTTTTCATTTGAACACCCCTAGTATAATATTCGTTTACGCCCCAGAATAAGAAAACTGTGCATTATTTGAAGAAGAAACAGTACCCAAAATTAATATTTTAAGGCTTCGAAAGAAAGAAAGAATTGGCCTTTGGAAGCAATGATGTGGAATAAAATGTTCTTTGAATTCGACAGCATCAAGGAAAGAATGAGTGATTTCACAATTTAGACTTCCCAATGCCAAAAGAAATTTTAAAAGCAGAGTAATAGGTGCAGAGATATGGTGTCCACAGACACTGACGGACGGACGGATTACTTACGCACCTTCTTATTTTCAGAAAGCGTGGTAAAAATGTGTTCCCGAATTCGACTCTTATTTGCCTGGCCCATCAGGCGACAAGTTTAAAATACTAATAAGTCTCTGCTCTCCACAAAGAAAAGCGGTTTCATAAATTATATACATCAGCAAACAACTCTACGATCATAAATGTATCCAACAAGGAAATCTTGCGAACAGTAGAATAAGCTTAGCTAGCGACTTCGGATAAAATGGTATCGGATTTCGGCAATGTTAAAAAATACGGATATTAATCAGGCAGGCACGGGCTTCCGGATAAAAGCTGAAACATTCACGAAAAAGCAATAAGCATTTAAAAAATATTCACTTTGGAACATAACAATCAAATTCATTTTAAAATCCTTTGCCGTTTGAAGCAGTCATTATTGAAGATGACATACAAAACATTTTTGATATTTTCTAAGGTAAAAATGCCTAAAAAGTATGAATCGCCTGCACTATCTTATTACACATTGTGATTCCTTCTCATTAATGCCACAACCGTGGTAACCTCTATGTCTTCCATTTGAGAAAGTTGCAAAATTGAAAACAAAAATGTCAATCTATCTTGAAGTCATTAGTCACCTATTTCTCCGAGGAAACCATGTAGATATTACTACGACGGGAAATCACTAGTGACGTTAATGACCTGCTCAGTCATCGACCACCGTGATTAGTTGCTGAAGATATTTTTTAATAACATTACAACAAACAATTAGCTCGAAACGTTTACCAATCATATTTCTGCAGTACATGGTAATAGAGGGTGATAAGACAAAATGAGGCAACGCTTGTGCTATGTTAATGTTACTCCTGCTTGTTATGCGTCACACAACAGATAAGTTTTTTAGTTACTTTCAGTTTACGACAAACTTAATAATAAGGCTTTTCGACAAAAAAATCTTAATCATTTTGTCTTTTGATAGTTTGATGTAGAAAATGTTTACGTCTCCGTTAATGAAATCTAGTTAGACGGACATGTAATCACGTTGTACGGAAAGCTTTGCAATATGAAATTTCGAACATCTATTGCATTAGCTAGATCAGAGTGTTATTCAATTGTTTATTTTCCTAGCATTTAGGATATTCACTTATGCCACGTTTTTCTTTTATGTTAAAGATAGTAACCTTTGCATTTTTCTCTTTGCATGAAAGCACAGATTTAATATGCATACAACTTCTCTTCGCTTTGGAATCCATTAAAATGGATAAGTTCGAAATAGAAGAGTACCTAAAACTAAAGTTTTGAAACTAATGGAGGGATTTCTCGTCATAATGTAGGCCATAACACTTGAAAAGAGAATGCAGTGTCGATCACGCGCAGCAAGATAAGTTCTTTCTTACGAGAACCTGAATATGAAATGTCTTCAATCAAGTGAAAGAAAGTCAGAGATCTCCAGTTGCAAATTTCCATTCACAACACATTCTCGAAGAATGCCTTTCAACATTACAGATAGTGCGTAACACTAGTGGCAAGACGAAACAAAAACCTCTTTGCCCTCACCTTGAAGAACGCTGTTGAAAAATTTACGACTTAAGTTTCTCTTGGATCGTAAAGCATGCGGGCAGCACACGGCTCTTTTCGAAGGATTACGAGGGACGATGGTCCTGAAGTCATTCTTTCGTATTCGCTCTGGAGGATCACGGTGTTAGGAACAAGCTTCAAAACTGCTAAATTCTACGACTCATTTGAATAGGCGATGCGAATGTAGTACGGGGAGAGGAAAGAAACGTGAAAATGATAAATCAGCAACAATGGAAATCCTGTATCGCAAAAACATGGATATTTTTTCCAATGCCAATGGCCCAGCAACATTAAAGCTTCTCAATTCTGATTGCAGAAAGCAGGTGTTTAATGTTCCTAGTACTTAGTTAAATGAAATTCTACGCCCTGTAGGTAAATGGCTGAAACTAGCTAGAGCTGGTCTGAATAAAAATCATTTTGTACTTGTGACACGAAAAAAAGAATAGAGAATTTATAAAATACTCATGCACCGCTTATTAAACGAGGCAGATTACTTTGGATCCTAGCATTATTTTAGTTAAAATAAACAAAAAAGCTATGTAGAACCCAATGAATCATGAAATAATATTTGGGGGGGGGCACCTAAATTTACTGGCCACCCCGGTGGCGCAGTGGTCTAAGGCGCTGGCCTCTGATCGTTCGTCCGTAAGGGGTTTGGGTTCGAATCCCGGCGAGGCATGGATGTTGTGTTTGTCTTACGGCACTGGCTCTCTCCCTTCCCTGGAACCAGTGACCCTAAATTAGGGACGGGCGACTGCTTATAGCCCATTGAGTTGCTCACGGTGGTCGTTAAACCTCCAATCAAAAAAAAAAAATTTACTGCTTCGCGTTCTTGAAATAGATTACATTTTTATTTTCAGAGCAATATTCACTCGCTAAATTTGTAAGTACTGACGCTGAATTTGCGATTGTTAGTTCTTTCTTTGTTCCCAGTTTTTGCAATTCTAGTTACCCAGCAGAACGCAATTTTATAACACACTGGCGGAAAGTGAAAAAAGAACACCAAGAAGGAGTTGGCGGACGATCATGAAATTTATATATGTTAATGGGGGCGAGTTTACGTAGGTGTGATGTTAATTTCGGGACCAACCGGTGAGCGCTTACGCCACAACACGGCATAATATGCAAATTATCGTCGGTGGTATTTAAGGAGTACGGCGAAGTGAATGTAATCAGTCGTCGGCGTACGGACGCGTGTGAAGACCCTGAAGTAGCTGCAATGCCTGGACATGGAAGACGTGTACGATTTCAGCAGTTATCGGATTGAGCGAGGTCGTTTAGTCGGACTCCGCGAGACCGGGTGGTCGTATCGTCGTATTGCGGAGCGAATTGGACGGAAAGTATCGGTGGTGGTATGATGGTGGCGTAGATGGTCCGAAGAACATTCCCACACGAGAAGACGTGGAACCGGGAGTCACAGACGGACTGATGAGCGGACCGATCGACGCATAAGAAGAGCGGCGTTGTCAAGCAGAACATCCACTGCGACGCAAATCCGAGCTGCCGTTGCACCTGAGGTGACTGTGCGAACAATCCTCAGCCGTCTACTGGATCCAGGACTACGTGCACGTGTTCCTCTGGCATGTGTACCTCTGACTCCAGCGCACCGTCAGGAACGGATGCAGTGGTGTCGCAAACGTCTGCTCTGGAGAACGCAATGGCGATCTGTCGTGTTCAGCGATGAAAGCAGATTCTGCTTGGGAGCCTCCGATGGCCGTATGCGTGTTCGCAGAGGCCCAGGGGAGCGTCTCCACCCTTCTTGTATCCGCCAGCGACACACAGGGCCTACACCTGGTCTCCTGGTGTGGGGAGCGATCAGCTATCACTCCCGTACACAACTAGTGTTTGTACCGGGTACGTTAAACAGCACCTCCTACATCAACAACATCATTCAGACCGTTGTTGTGCCATTTCTAAGGTCGGTCCATCGTGGTTTTTTCCAGCAAGGTAACGCACGCCCACACGCGGCACGTGCAACGCCACATGCACTTCAGGGAGTGAGACAACTTCCATGGCCTGCACGTTCACCGGATTTGTCCTTCATTGAGCACGTGTGGGATTTTAAAGGACAACAACTTATCCGGTCTCCACAGGCAGCCACGACCATCCCCGATTTACGCGTCCAGGTTGAGGATGCTAGGAACTCAATACCCCAAACTTACATCCAACATCTGTACGACAGACTTCATGCCAGAATTGCACAGTGTGACGCAGTTCATGGCGGTTCAACCTCGTATTAACCATGTTACATGGAAATGTTATTTTTCAGTTTACCAGCAAATACAGCTGTATTTTGCCGTAATGTTTTGATCACGTTATCTTCCGTATTCCGTTATTATGCTGTATTAATTTCGTTGGTATCAGACGTCTCCTTCTTGGTGTTCTTCTTTTACTTTCCGCCAGTGTAATTTAGAGAAATTACTTTCCCCTTAGAATGGTTTGGAACTGTACCAGAAACTGTATGGATTTACTAAAATGTAATCATTGAGTTTCTGACATTTCCTTTAAATTGTGGAAAAAAAATCAGATTTTTCTATCACGTTCCACAGAATTTTGCGGATGTAAAATTGAAATACACGAAACAATAAAATGAGAACTCGCGTCGAAGTGTTTTCAAAATGCACTATGTTATACTGAAATTATAACACTCAGAATCGGAAGGAAAATTCAACTGGTGTTCATGGATAAAGCAGTATGTGGGACAAGACAGGCATGGTTAAATTTTCAAAGATAATGGAAAATTTTATTACCTGAAAAATGAGGCACATTAGTAAGAGATACAACTAACTCTGCGGTCAAAGCAAAGCGTTCCGCTATGCGAAGCGGCATTGAGTCATGGATACCTCTGATGACTTATTGCCGGACTGATAACCGCGCTTCTTGCAACTGGTCTAACGGAATGGCCGTTGTCTGTGTTGGTTGTGGATGAGTGTTGAGAAATCTTCTAATCATGTCCCATAAATCTTCTTTTGGGGGCAGATCTGTGAACCTTTTTGGACATTTTAAGACTTTTGTGCTTGTAGACGTTCTCTGGAGATGTTTGCAGAATGCGAACGCGCATTTTCTTGCTGATACATGCTTCAAGATCTCCTGTTACGAAAGGGATAGCACTAATAGCATCCAGGATTTTTTCCACATATAACCAACCTGTCAAACTGCTTGTGGGGAATACTATTGATCTTCGGCTGCCATAGCTGACTTCTTCCTAAACCACGACGCTTGCCGTTTGAGCTGTACGCCGCTGGCCGTTTGAGCTGTATACCGCTGGCCGTTTGAGCTGTATGCCGCTGGCCGTTTGAGCTGTGTGCCGCTGGCCGTTTGAGCTGTGTGCCGCTGGCCGTTTGAGCTGTATGCCGCTGGCCCATCACATTTTTTCGTCCGTTTTTTCCATAGTTTCCGTAACTCAACCCAGTGATCATCAAACCCCGAACAAAAGAGATATTCTTTGCTGAAGATCATATGACGCCATTTTGTGGGCCATTTCACTAGAGCATTGCACAACTTCAAACACTGGCGACGAACTTAGTGAATTGAAAAAAAAAAGTAGGGACAAGCGACGTTTTTATGCCATGTTCCAAGTCCTAAATTTTCCAACCTTCAAGAAAGGGCCTTTTGGCGAGACGACTTGAAGCAGCATTTACAGTTCTTCTGAAGGTATGGGGAGTTATTGGAAAAGCCGCAGAAACTTGTCGCTAAATCAAACGGCCCTTCTCTAGCGTTGGTTTTCTGAGTGCTCTGGTGCTAGGCCGACGAGCGGTCGTAACTTCTCTCAAAAGCTGGTGATAACATTGACGCACTGTTGAGTTTTTCACTGCCCAAATACTGCTCAATATGACGAATCGACTCTACACCCTCTTGGAGATCAATAATTCGTGCCCTCTGAAATGCAGTAAATATGGTCGACGAAGTTGGTGTCCATTCTGTATGAATTTATCTTGCCACTGTCAATCACAGCGGGATGCCTGAAGATTCTTACGAGGATTGGTATCATATCTTAATCATGTGCATATTTCGGCACAACTTAGCCTCCGGCTGATTTCCATTCGCTCCCGATCATTTTTGCATAGTGTTGCAACAGTTTTACAGAGTGTATTAAGGTAAATTTAAAGATTTATATTCTGCCAAAATAGAATTATCCGAGTAGTGTGTAACTCAGTTCGCAAAGGTGATCCTATAAACCGTAGTCAAAACATTGCTGTGAGAGGTACATAAGCAAGTTTGTAACGCACAGCAACCTCTTTTTAGTATTTATACAACATCCTTTAAAACACCAGCCTAAAATGTTTACTGCAATACCGTACAGAGAATTTTCCACGTGTTGAATATCATCCCATGAACTTTTTCAGGATGTTACTAAATGTGATGAACTACACCCCCTTGGGTCAATTTTTCCAGAATGATCTACAGTTGACAATACTATCTACCTATAATACTATCACTATCTAGCTATGTACCTATAATACTGTGCATCTAAGACGTATTTATAACGTTTATCACAGTCATATGAATGCTGTTGTGATATCCTTATAATTTCATGCACTAAATTTTCCTTCCGGGATGTACTTATAATCAGCAATATCATTTCCTGAACAGTCTCAATATGTCCGTGCTCAAAACTACTTTCTTTTTTGCACTATTAAATATTATTATAATGCGCAAAATAATCTTGTAAATATCCGTGATCATTCACAAGATGCTTTAATGATGTGCAACATCCTTTAGTACTACTACTCTTTTGTCTTTGCGTCTTGGTATCATTTTCAGGGACATCCAGATGTAGAGTTGTATGGATTGGTTTGTGCCTTTCATACTTCTGAGTCTGTGTTTGGATCCCAGGTCTAGACATAAATGTGTACATGCCCCACTTGCGCTAGTTCACCTCTTCTGGAGCCAGCTATTCTAATTTGCGACGGATGACTAGTTATATCTGTAAATATTCCATGTGTATATTTTAGGAACTTCATGGTCCAAAACAGAGAAAAAACAAGCAAATAAATTTCCGAGGAGGACTTTATGTTTTACAGCACCTTCTCTTCGGTCTCTTTAGCCCCGTCTAGACTTTAAATTCATGAAGCTATTCCTAAGCCTTTCTCTGTCTTAGTGCATATTCGTTTCACTCTCACAAGGGAAACTATCGGACCTCCAGGCGACAATCATCACGGGACGTTCTGTGGTGGACAAGCATGACATCAAAGTAGCAGGTGTGAAGTACGGCATTTCGCAAACGCCCGCAACCCCTAGGACATGGCTTATAAAAGTGGGACTACCGCCTGTGATGTATGCAGCCATAAAGTGTCAAACAACATTTACCTCTTAGATATAAGGCACCTAAATGTCAAGATATCCCACGTACAACACCATTAACTTGCAAATGTCATATACATGGTAATCATGGTAATGGTAATTTTATATCACGTCATGGTAATGTTTTGAGAGAAGGCAGTGCTGCAAGCAAAGGTGAATCTCGCACCACGAGCAGATAATGACGGCACTGGAATCACAGTCAGAAGGGTTGCACATGTCACGCACAGCAAAATTGATGTCCAACACATTACGGAACAGAAGAGGCGTTTCGTGTGACAAGTATCCAGACGCTTTTCACGCATAGTGAAGCATAGGTTGGTATTGTGGTGCACACAACTGGTTGTATATAAATGAATGCAATTTGAAAATGAAGATTCTGTCATGCAGGTGTTCGCCATGCATCTCATCAGAACGTATGTACTATTCCATGCGTCATGCAAACAGTTTGTATTGTCGAAATAAATGCACATCAAGGAGCTGGCAGTATTTGGCGGCTTTCGGTGGAACGATTTTTGTGTGCAAATTGACGTCCCTGTCACTGAAGGCTTTGGTTGGCAAAATATTGTCGGTTTGACAAGACCACGAATCCAGTAAGAGAAGGGAAGATCCTGTTAGCTTTGGTTCCAGTACCTTACGCATCCAGGACAGAACGAGAGCTATGGACATCTTATGACTGGAGAAACTGTTTAAATCGACGATGCAACGGATTGCACAACAGCTTCAGTTGTCTTCTCCCCAATCAGTGATAGCGTCCTGTCTGACGTGAGTTCGTATTCAAATCGAGTTTGCTCTGTATTGAACACCATGTCGGCATCAATTGTTTTGGCAGTAATTTAGTCCGTTACATCTCGTACAAACTCCAATGCGCTGTTCCTTATGGCGGTGTCAAGGGTAGCATCCCACCTGGCAACGAACCTCGTGATCTTGCGTGATGAGATTTTATAGCGGCGTTTGAATTTGTGCAGGAAATATGTGCTGGCTTTAAAATTGGGGATACCCATTGAGTGATCTGCTACCTTCGCCCACGTCTTTAAATGCCAGTAGTGAATTGAGAGTCCCATGTTACTCGCATCTTGGAATTTGGTGTACATATGCTGCTGAATGGGTGCAGTTTTGTGTTCCATTGTACCACCACTCTCAACAGCCGTTATTATTTGCTACACTTTTTCTGGTGATACATTGTATTTACGGGCAGTTCCTGCAACGGTTTTCTTTGCGACCTTCGCATTGTCATAGACACTCTGCAGGGTTTGTCCGGAAAACTGTTCGTGAATGTTTTCCGTTTCACTTTGGGGGGTGATGGTTCATTGGAATTCAAACTGCTTGACAAGTTGTGTGCTGGTGTTCCCGGTGTATCACTGTGTTCAGATAACGTGTCCGACGTTTCATCACTATCACGCCACAATGTCTGTCCTTCAAACATGTCAGCACCTCCAATGAAATGTTGCTCCAAAACGCTATACAACTGCCTTGCAATTCGCCTGTCCATGTACGTTGGAACCGTGTCATCCGCTTGGTATTTCTGCGTCACCTCGTTTACTAGTATCTGTAATACAGCATGAGGGTTACAAGCCATTTTCTTAAAACACACAGCACAATATTTGTATGCGTACGAACACGCCCATGCGCTGTCTCACACTACTCACGTTTAACAGTTACTGACGTACACAACGCACGACACCTTCCAAGCATGCGCAGTATCACCCAATAACATTACATCCACATTTGCATGTTGTTTGACATTTTATTGCTGCATACATTACAGGCGGGTGTCCCACTTTTATAAGCCATGTTCTAGGGCAGTGGTTCTCAAACTTTTAAGTCTGTGGAACCCTTTTTCTTACAATGTCTAGCAATGGAACCCCTCTATAAAGACCATTTACAAAATTTTTATACCTATATGCCTGTTATTTATCACTGATTTGAAATAAAAATAAAATGAAAAATATAAGCAATCAATAAAAACTTACAAAAAGGTAATGTAGTGCCAAGAAAATTTATTATGCCAATGATTCAAGTATTCATTAATGCAAAACATTAATGTGATGAATGGCTTTGCTCTTTATTGACACATAATTCCTTAAAATTCGGTTCTATCGAAGAAAGTTGTAATCTTATATGGGGCTCTGCATTCAGCTTATTCCGGTGCTTAGTTTTTGTTGAGGCATACACAGGAAAGCCGGTTTCACACAGACAGGTTGTCGCAAATGGTAAGAGTACTGACACAGCTTTTTTTATAATAATGGAAATTCTCCTTTCAAACTGGACCAAAATTATGCCACTGGCACTGTTTTATAAAGAGATGTCACTGAAGAACGTCAGTTCAATAATTTTTTCATATTCATCAGATGAAAAGCATGGAGATTTCTAATTTATAACAAATGGATTTTTAATTCATAATTGACTTTTTATTTTTTCGTGCTGCTCATCGGGAAAATAGTTTCTCATTGAATCTTGGAGGGCTTCCAGATGATGGGTGCTTTCATCATATTGTTTGCTTTCTATTTCTGAGTCCAACTCTGACAGTAAGTTTCTTACGGTTGGAAAGCAGTCAAGTTCGTGGGTGCTGACACAACTGGTCCGAAATTGTAGCTATGTTTTTAAATGCCACAATTTTGTCGTTAGTAGTGAATACATCAATTTGCTTTCCTTAAAATGCAAGATTGAGTTCATTCAGTTTTGAGAAAATATCAGATAGATAAGCACTCTCTATCATTTAATCTATCTTCCAAATTAAAGTGGTTATCTATGAAGAAAGCATGCACTTCAGCTCGAAGTTCAAAAAAGCGTTCCATTATTTTACTTCGAGATAACCACCTCACTTCCGTGTGCAGAAGCAATGACATATGCACACTTCCCTTATCATCGCACAAAATTTTAAACTATCTATTATTCAGAGGATGAGCTTTTATGAAGTTTATCATGTTAGCTACTTCATCCAGGGCGCTTCTTAGATGGAGAGACAAATTTTTCGCTGCAGGAGCTTGCCTATGAAGCATGCAGTGACTACTAGTACAGTGCTTTGCAATCATTTTGATGCGTGTGACAACACCAGATGTTTTTCTCACCATAGCTTTAGCACCATTTGTACAAATATCAAATAAATATTCCCACTGAATTTTATTTTCGTTAAAGAAGGAATTTAAGATATTGAAGATCTCTGCTGCAGTTGCACGAGCTGTTAGCGGCTTGCATAAAAGATATTTTGCTAGAGATGCTTCATACGGATATTTTATAAAGACGAGCAATTTGTGAGACCTGATCCGTCTTTAGACTCATCCATTTGCTAAGAAAGATCGCAAGACTTGATGCGAAAAATAAGTTCCTCTTTTACGCTGCCTGCTATTTCCTTCACTCGGCGAGACACTGTATCATTTCATAGCGGAATTTTCGATATTTTTTTGGCCGTTGTTTTACCAAGTATACACTTAACAATGTCAATAGCACATGGCTTGATTAGATTCTCTGCTATTTTATGAGGTTCGCCTGCTCCTGCTTTTTGATAGCTTACTAACAAGCAAGACTGTAGCTTTTTTATTCGCTGTATGTGCTGCATGAAATATATATATTTTTTTCATTTTTAAAAGTTCATGAGGTTTGCGCACAAAAAAATCAGCATTCTGATCTTTGAGCTCTCGATGTGTAGTCTCCAAATGGTGTCGCAGTTTAGCAAGTGCCATTGAGATATTGTGATAAACTTTGCGGCATACGACACACTGCGGATTATCTTCAGCATTCATAAATCTGAAACAAATATAGCTCTCATCATACTTTCTTCGTTTTGCAAATTTGGCAGTTTTATCTATCTTGATCACACCTTTCAGAAAGTGTATCATTTTCTTGAACTGAAGCAAATTATTTTGTTCCTCGGTCATTATCATTATCATCTATATGAGAAGTACTAGGCACTGATGGAGAATTAGATTCAAAGATTTCTGAACTTGAACGTTTTAACGTGCCCTGTTTAAGCCAACTATCCATTTCTATCGTTAAGCGGAGTAAAGAGCATAGTTCAACAAGCACACACTGACTAACATTGACAGGCCAAAACTATGCAGCAAGTTCTTGCTCCTACGGCACTCTACAGCAGTTCAGACCAGTGGCGGCTCGTTGGTTCAAAAATAGGGTGTTGCACATATATCGTTTTCCTTAGAAACACTACTCGCGAGCACTGTGTTTTTTTATTTATTTTTTTTTTTTTTGTGGTGGTGGTGTACTTGGAGGGGAGGATGCTGTGCAGGAGGAGTTTAACATTATTAAAAGCAACGCAATGTAGCAACAAAAATTTCAAATTACGTAGTAACAATTAATAACGTAATAACATGAAATCAGTTCTTACCATAAGTTATTTGAAGAGAAAGTCCATCCTTCTCTCTTTCTGCGTAGCGAATTTGTCAATAACTCTCTGGTTGAAGTCCGGAATATCTATGATAAGATCCTTTTCAATAGAAAGCATGGCTAAGGCAATTTTCCCTGTGTCACTGAGTTCCTCAAAAATGTTTTTATTCGTTTTAAAGTGGAAAAACACAGTTCTGCTTCAACTGATGTCATAGGAATTGTTAGGATAAGTTTCAGTAACGTGTAACATTCACAAAATGTTTTTCCTAAATTGTTCTTCATGAGGAACTCGCATAAGCTAACACCCCCTGAGAGTGATTTGAACTCTTCTGCACAGTAGATGGACAAAAGTTCATGACGGAGTTTCATTTTATCTATAAACGGATACACAGCACACACTATTTTCAATGTCTCCGCTGGGAATTTAGTGGCATAATGAGGGAACATTTGTGGTAAAAATAACAAAGCTGCAGCTAGATGCCCTGTGAAAGTAAACCTTTCCTTAGCCTGAGAAATAATGACATCACAGACTTCGTTTTCTTCTCTCATCCTCTGAAAGTGGTCAGTTTTCCGTTTTTTAAAAGAAGCAGATGTACCCTGTGTCGTTGCACTCTCATCAACATCAATTTGTTCCCTAATTGTCACTGCACTTGTCTCAAACACAGTAATAGCTTTCTTTGCTGTAGAGGGATCAAGGTCACTTTTTTAAAGTTGACCGAACAAAATTTCTACAGGAGGCATTATTTTAGCGAAAAATGAAAGCCAAAAGCTGAAGCTGTAACTTGTAGGAACCTTTAAATGACCATTAGCCTGGCAAATAGTACTTTCACTTTTAATGTCATTAGACTTAAGAATGTTCTTCAGGGATTCGATAATACACTGCTGGACAATTGCTAAGGAGGGATCATAAACGGCTATATAGCGCATAAAAAGTAAGTATGGTTGGATGCCAAGTGAAATACAAAAATGTAAGAATGCCAGGACATTACAAGAAAGACAATTTATTGTGCTCAGAAACCCAGAAGGCTTTGGAACGTGTTCAAGGGACAAACAGGCCATTTTGTGCAGAATACGTAAACGTGAAAAAAATGCAATTACCGTCCGCAGGCGTTCCGGCGTAAGATGTCAATACGGGATATGGCCACCATGGAGGGCGATGCAAGATTCCACACGTCGTGTCATGCTTTGCACAACATTATCAAGCAGCTGTTGGGGTAATTTATCCCATTCCTCTGTCAGTGCACGGATGAGGGTGTCCTTGTTTATTGGAGGGCATTGGCGACCAGCAAGACTCCTCCCCAAAGTATCCCACACAATTTCAATGGGATTCAGATCTGGAGAACGTGCTGGCCATACGAGGCGTTGAATATCCTCGCTCTCAAGACACTCCTGGACAGCGACTGTTCGATGACATGTTGCGTTGTCGTCCATGAAAATGAATCTATCACCAACAGCACCACGGAACATGCGAACATGAGGTAGCAGAACATCATTAATGTATCGTTGGCCAGTCATAGTCCCAGTTGGAAGCACGTAGAGAGACGTACGGCCATTGATCATGATGCCAGCCCATACCATGACACTACATGTCGGATATCGGTCCCTTTCCTGTATGTTTTCTGGACAATATGCAGTACCACTATCACGCCAGATCAGTTGTCGTCGACAATCAGATAATAGACTGTATCTACTCTCATCTGAGAAGTAGACAGCAGACCAGTCGTTATCAGTCCAATTGCGATGTTGATGGCACCATTGCAAACGGGCGGTACGGTGACGTCTGGACAATGGGATGCACACAACAGGACGGCGGGCGTATAGTCCTCCTTCATGCAAACGTCTGGCGACAGTTTTTTAGGAGATCCGCTTGCCAGTAGCAGCAATAAACTGATTTGCTACCTCACTAGCTGTGCTGCACCGGTGTCTTTTAGTTGATAGCACTATGTACCGATCTTCTGCAGGTGTCGTACTGCGAACACGACCTCCCCCGTGACGTTTGCTACACTCCATTTGTTTGAAATGAGTTCCAAAGCCTTGAAACAACACCGTGGCTGACGTCGAACTCCCTGGCAACATCTGTTATTTTTCGCCCTTCTTCAATCTTGCCAATAATACGGCTACGCGTAAAATCATCTAGGTGATGTCGGGAAGACATACTGAAAATTGCAAGTTCGTCAATTGATTCTTTCCCTTTCAACTTTGCGTTTGAGCAACAACGGTCAATACGCGTCAAATCCTTTATATCTCTTATCAGCGGTATGACGTCACGAACAAGTTCGGCAATCCAAAATTTGCATACGCGCAACACGTCTTACTGTATCCCGCACTTATGCTAATTTCCACATTTTCCTGCCTTCCATTTTATGGTTGCTATCGTTGCTATTGTCATCCGTCCTTAGCAATTGTTCGGCAGTGTATCTCTCTTTTTATCAAAAACCGTATTGACACTGCTTGAGAGAAAATTCCATCTTGTAGGGGAAGCTCGGGGTAAACGTTTTTTCACAACCTGATCAAGTACTGCAGTTCGTTGTGGGCTATTTGAAAAAACCGTACAGACGACTTGCAAACTAGAGAAAAAAATTCGTACATTTTTATTTATAGAAGCAGCTGTCATCATAACTAAATTTATTTGATGAGCATAGCAATGTTATTTATTCAGCAGCTGGATATGATTCTTTCACAACTGCTTGCACGCCGTGGGAAGAACCGGCCATAACAGATGCTTCGTCGTACGTTTGTGCAATTAATTTTTCGGGATTTTCATTAATTTTATGTTTCTTCAGCTCTTCTAGTAAACAAGACGCCAAGGTTTGCGCGTCATGTTGTGAAGGAGAAATAAAATCCCAAAACCTTTCAACTGGTTTTCCGTTTACCACGTACCGGTAAACAATGGCCATTTGAAATAAATTTGAAATGTCACTTGTTTCATCCGCAATGATGGCTAAAAACTGTGCTTCTTTAATTTCTTTTGTTATTTCATCATGACACCCTTCTAACATTATTTTCAAAATTTCATTTTGAATTGTGTTTGGTGTTCTTTTAAAGACAGTTGCCTTTTCTAAATGCGTTTTTAATGCAGCATCTAGTTCCAAACAAAAATTAACCAAACCTTTAAATATTCCAGGGTTAGATGATGTTTCAGTTTCATCATGACCTCTCAATGCTAACTCGAAAACCCCGTAAAACCTAACACAATTTATTAAAATATTTGAAACATATCTGTTATGCCTAACCTTTTCATTGTGCTCTAAAACCTTTCGTCTATATGCTATGTCTAACTGTTCAGCTATATTGACAGCACCAAAAAGTGACAATTTTAAAACATTTTTAATGTGCGTCTCTGAAGCCTCGTGTTTTTTAATGCAAGTGGTCAAATGATTAATATCTGTCATTCCTGATTTGTCCACGAATCCTCGCCTCCAAACAATAAAAATGGGAAACAAAATAGTGCATTTTTTACATCACACCCATACAACCGCTCATTATTTACGTAGAATTCTCTTTTGAAAAATCTTTTAAATCGTCGCATACCAGTTGTTATATTCTGGACAATATTCAAGTCAGGTAATGGCCGTCCAAGTTTTCGTATATTTTGCTTTTCTTCATAGGAAAGTCCAGGAAAAGTATTTGATAAAACATTTTCAAAACTATTCATTTCAAATTTGCAAAAAAAGACATTATTTTATTAATAACAACAAAGCTAATAACGTATGTTTCATTGGCACAATAAAAGAATAACGAATTAGAAAATTAACAAATGTTACACAGCACACACATAACCTCTCCTGAAACGCAAACGTCCGCTGTCAGACTACTAAGTTTGCACATGGAAACAAGACAAGAACGCGGAGCTCATTTGCGGGTTTCAGGTTACATGTCATCTCGAGAGTAATGGGAGTTAGCAACGGGTCAAAGTTGAGACTGGCATCCTACCTACGTAGCGCGTGCTTTCTAGAATTTATGCCAAGTTTCAGCGAATTTTGTCCAGTAATTTGAAAATGTTATACATTTTTGCAGTGAGTTAATAAATAGTCAGTTCATAAATATTTTTTATTAATATGTTTGGTCAAAGCAGCTTTTTGTGCGTTGTGCATTAATAGATATGCCCGGATGCCCTGTTGTGTATTGTGGCCGCAGCAAAAGATCGAAAGATTCCAACTTAAATGTTCATCGTATTCCAGAGGGCAGTTTGCGAAAAGCCCTGATAAATTCATGTCGACGAAAAGATGCATTTAACGCTGACAACGCCAAAATATGCTGTGCCTATTTTGATGAGGATTTTGAAAGAAATTTAAAAAGTGAGTTAATATGCTGCAATTCTCGCCTCACCTGAAAACAGGTGTGATTCCTCATGTTATTATATTTGGATGTTGTGCTTCAAGCACAAAGCAAGAAAACTCAAAACGTGCTGAAAGAAAAGATATCAGCAGTTTTTGTTAGAAGTAATGCAAATTTTATATCAAAGAATGTCAGGTAAAGTCCAGATTTGCAAGTTCAGTATGTTGACGAATAGCTGAAAGTGGTTCTTTTCATTTAGCTTGAAAGTCGAAATAGAAGAATAAGGAAAGAAAATTGCGCCATTAAAAATATGTAGAAAAGCTCAATAAAATAAAATTCTGAGTTACGATCGAAACTTCAATATTGGAAACCCAAAGCTAAAATGAATTATTTGAAAGCTAGGAATGTACAATCTGAAAATGCATTGCTGAAAAAAAACATTTTTGGTTATTGTTGAGGAAAACGGTGGAAAAAAGCAAAAAACTTTGAGCAGACTTTTTTCAAAAAGCATATCAGCAGAGGTGGTCATACGTATCTTGCAAGTTCTTGTATGGAAATTCTTCGAAAATTTGAAAGTGTTTTCCTGAAAGTCCACGGAGAACAACTTGCGAAATATCATATAGTTAAGCATTTATATTTGGAACTCAAAAAGGTGTTTCAGAGGTGGGTGAAAAAATCGTACATCTTCACCCAAAATTGAACATTTTTATTAGGATAAAATTCCTTAATAATTGTATGACTGAGTTACGATCAAAACTTTAGTATTAATATGAAAATAAAAAATAAACAGCGGGCAAAAAGTTCTCAAAAGTAAAAGTGGACAAACGTTCCAAAAAGTAAAACAAACTAGCCATGAGAGGTACTTCAAACTCAAAAAGGTATATTCTTTGCATTTATGTTACCTAAAATGCAGCAATTGTTTTTCTGAAAATGAAGAAATATACGCACAGTTGTTAAACGTTACAAATCATATAATACAGCACCTTAACATAAACATCGGAATTTCTTTTTCATTCGGAATGTAGAGATCTTGTTTCTCGCTCTTTGCAGCTATCTGTATGATAACACACCACATTTGATCTTTTATTTATTGTAACTAGAATAACGTGTTCACGGAATGAATTATTGTTTTTAATATTCAACACCCAGCGCCTAGCTGAAAGTTTGAAAGTAACTATAAATTTCATGTACACATCTGAAAATCAAACACAAAATATATCAACTTTCATAGCTCTTAATCTTTAGTTTTAAAGAAATGGCGAAGGTATTTGTATGGATTATAGTGAACGGCAGTATTTCTTTTTAAAGTACTATCTACTTAGGTAATTAATTTTATTCCGATTTTAGTTTTTACTTTAAAAAATTTCTAAGCGCAAATTTTAATTTTTGACATTTTTTCAATATATTTATACTTCTTTTGGAAATCGAAATACATTTTGTTACCTTGTATTTGAAGATACTCTCCATTAATGCAGTGTAAAAAATTCTTGTCAAACGCTAAACAGAATACTTCGGTCCTTAGCTGCTTTGCACCTTTGACGTCACAGAGGTGTGGTACCGAGTAGCCAATACCGCTCGACCGGCTTAACTACTTCTACTATCTACTTACCTTGGTCCAGACCTAGGCAACAGTGAAGGCCATAAATCGCCTTATCAGCGTTTCAGGCGCTTCTCCTCCCTCAATCTTTGTGCACCCCTTCTTTGAGATGTTCTGTCCCACGTGGTTTTCATGGCTCTCTGTCATATCTTTTTTTCTGTTTTTTTATTGGTTGTGAAGAATTGGTTGATTAAGGCTGTCATAGAGAAAAATATGGATTTAACAGATTTTCTTGAAAATTTCGGCGATGTTTTACGAAATGCTTGCGGAACCCTGGGGTTCCGCGGAACACACTTTGAGAAACACTGTTCTAGGGGTTGCGGGCGATTATGAAATGCCGTACTTCACACCTGTTACTTTGGCGTCATGCTTGTCCACCACAGAACGTTCCATGACGATTGTCGTCGGGAGGTCCGATAGTTTCCCTTGTCAGTAAAGAAGGCATTCATTTCATAGTGTTATCAGTTCATCATCTTTTTGGCACGTTATTTGATGCTGACCAATCCAACAGACATATTTCATTTAGTTATAAATAACCCTTGTTGGTAGTTAGATATTAAACCTTACACCTTGCTCATCACTTTTAAAAACTATTTGAAGCTTTTTAAAACAGTATTACAACTACACTACTTTACTACTTTCCAAAATTCTTCCATTAAATATCGTTTCTTATGACTAAAATACCTCTAGTTGCCATGCATGTCATTCCGTTTAAAACTTGTAGCTGAGAATAATCATGTTTTTAATAGATACTCTGTTTACTAAACTACAATTCTTGTTTAACCTTGCACATTTGCCATTGCAAAACAAGACAGATGTAAGAATAAAACTAATAGCATATTAATAAAAACATTGTACTATCAACGTAAATATTGTGGCATGAATTGGAACATCATATGTAACATAAGTATTTCAATATAAATATGAGTTTTGGTTAAAATGGAATGCTGAGACTTCAAAACTCGAGAAAAAGTTTTGAACGATCGATGAAATGACTGCTGTCATAGCGCAATTTAAACTTCAAAACTACGAAGAAATTCATCATATGCCACACACTACTTCATTTTTGTTGATCTGGTTTAAGTAAAACATTGTTTATGACGACCCACACTACCAAACATTTAGCACTGTAATACGCACCATAGGCTGGACGATCTTATTTACTCGACTTAATTTTTATTTGTATCTGAAGGGCTGTTAACTTTGTTTTTTCGCTAATACATTGGTAAAAATCATAACAAAATTATCTAGATTTCATGCTAAACTTTTATTTTTCTTAAACATAAAGTTGCTTCGCACGCGCTATGCCACATTTTATAATGATACGTTTTCTATTTTCCGAAATTACGTTAATTTGGGAAACATGCTAACTTTCTATTGGTTTTTATGTATACACGCATTAAAGGCATTTATATGCGGCCGAAATTTTGAATACCAATTTTTCCCATTTCAATGCACTCACCATTTCAGTACTGGGAAAGTTCTTTTCTCAGTACTGAAATCATTCATTTGGTAAAACTGAGATATTTTATTATCGGAATTTCAAATTCTTTTGAATGATTTTATTATCGATTTGCATTGGCTGGTCACCAAATTTCCTAAAACTTCAATATAATTCTTTAACCAAAGAGTGTAGAAAATGTTGATGTCTAAAGAAAATGGGCGAAATACTAGGTCTTTCAAAATCCTTGGAAAAAGTTAGAACCCAAGTGAATCAAGTTCAATCATTGTACCTACAATGAAGTCGGCTGAGAAACTGTTTAAATCAACAACGTACAAAACGTGATGGAAACAGAAGAAATCGAACACTGTCCTTTTTGGTCAACGTAATCTGGAGAATGAACGAAGTCCAAGATGAATACCCCCTTATAGTTCACCGCAAATGGCACAGTAATCTTTAAATGCCTTCTCGGACTGGAGACTATGATAAAAAAAGTTTATGTTGTTTTAAGAAATTTTAGAAAGACCTGGATTTTTTAAACTTTAACTCCCAAAGTGAAAGGCGTCCTAGTGAGTACGTATTCCGTATAAATCCCGAAGTGTGGTAGAGAAGCTTTTAAAACGTGGCGTTTTTAATAAATCTCAGAAGTCAAACAATTTCCGGTGTGAAAGCATGTAGGGAAGAACATAAATTATTTCGTCAAGCAAGTGACTGCAAAATACGCTCTTTTAAAAAAAAAAAAAAAAAGAAAAAGAATTCGACCCCAGGAAGTAATGATTCGACTGACATGCAAATTGGCAGCCGAAGTTGCAGTTTGAACAAATACAAATAATGCACTATAGAACTCATCCGTTAAAAGCTGAAGCTGTAATTGCCGCATGAATTCGATGATAAGGCACTGAGAGCTTGAGTTTTCTTTCGGAATAACATTGCCACCAATTGTTCAAAAGTGACACATGGAGGAAAACCGTCACGGGTAGAATGCTATAACTCATCAGTACCTTAATACACAGTCGAGTCACATTATTGTGACCACCTCCTACTTTTGACGTCAACAGCGCGTAACCAATGAAAAAAGGCACGTGTCGTGAGCTGGCTTGGATACTTGCACATAAGGTACATACACTATAGGCATTCTGAAAACATATCACTCTTTGCTGTCATGGATAAAAGGAGCGATTTATCAGATTTGCAAAAAGGGATTCTTATCGGCTTTCGTGCCAAGGGTGGCAGTATTTCTGAAACAGCGCAGTTTGTGAACTGTTCGCGTGCTGCTGTGGTTAAAGTGTATCGTGATAAGAGAAATGGCACCATTGCGAATAAGTGGCGTGAAAACTGCGGAGCACCACGTGCTATTGATGTGAGAGGTTAACGTTGACTGCAAAGATGCGTGAGGGCCGATCGACACGCTACAGTGGAGTAACTCACGGGCCAAATGAACCACGAGGCTACCGGAAGTGTGTCTAAAACGACAGTTCCGCGATCCCTGCTGCGTATGGGGCTCCGATGCAGACGGATGGTCACTGCACCTATAATAACGAAGGTGCATCGGCATGAAAGGCTTACATTTGCACTGCAGTAATGGAATTAGACCTCTGCTGATTGGCAGAGGATCGCCTTCTCCGATGAGTCACCTTGTCTGCTTCATCGAACGGATGGACGTGTGCGTATAAGGCGAGAAACATCGGGGAACAAAAACTCTTCAACCATTTCTGGAAGAACACAAGCTGGTGGGGTCAACGATATGGTCTGCGGAATGTTTTCGTGGCATTCCTTGGGTCCACGCATACCCGTGGAAGGCACTATGAATCGAATTCGTTGTGAATTCAACCTTGCAGACCACGTACACCCATACATGCTGGTTTTCTTCTTTGGGGCGGATGAGATCTTCCAGAACGACAATACCACGTGTCACACAGCTAGAATACCCGAGTGTGGTTAGAATAGCACGATGAAGACCTCAAAGTACTTTCCTGGCTTCCTAATTCCCCAGACTGAAACCCAATGGAGCATCTGTGGGACCACCTCGATCATGTTGTTCTCTCTATGTATTCTCCACCATGCACCCTCAAGCAGCTGTCAGATGCACTGCAGTCATCATGGCTGCACATACTTGTGAACATCTTCCAGCACCTTATTTAATCACCCCCAGCTCGTCTAGCTGCTGCCCGCGCTGCACACGGCGGTTACCCTGGATATTAGCTGGTGGTCACAATAAGGTGACTCGACCGTGTATCTTCAACTAATGGATTTCGAAAGAGTGCGCATTATTGGTCCGTGTGAAACCGGCTGCACCAGTCAACCCATTGCCTCGCAGGTTGGCTTCTACAATGACACAGTCCATCGTTGTTGTATACAGTGGATTTGGGAAAGCGTACACTGCAGTAGGTTTGAAACCGGTCGATCAAGAGCGACTACAAGACGAGAAGACCGTTTGATCTCGATACAAGCTCCTTCAGATTTTCAATCTAGTTTTCAGTCAGGAGAAAAGCGACGTTATCAAGCACCAGTTATCTCAAAATTTGTCAAACAATTTCAAACTGTTTACGGGAAGCAGGATGCCATGCACGGCAACCATCGTTTCGTCTATTACTGAGCTCTTCCCATCGTAGTCTCTACTTGTAATTGTGCCTCTCCCTCAGAACCTTGGTTGAAGAATTATGTTTTGTAGTATAAAGAAATTCTCAAACCTGTTGCGATAACTCTAGTGGCAAGGTTAAATAACGCATTGTTTCAGCAGCAAGGCAGTGCCCTCTCCCATACTCCAAATGAATCAAGGCAATGTCTGCAAAGTGTCAACATGCTACCTGGGACAGCCTGATCCCCAGATTCTTACCTGATAGAGCATGTATGGAACATGCTTGAACGATACCTTCGGACTCTGCGTCAAGGGCCTGCGACAAAAGATGCCTTGCCACATTATCTCGACGAAACATGGTGGTTTGTGTCTTATGGATCATCAGCTTACGGACTTCGAAAGAGGACGCATTATTGGCCTGTGTGAAATCGACTGCTCCGCCAATCCTATTGCTTCACATGTTGGCCACCACAATGTACGAATCTATTTCGCGGCAGTTAGCCGAATGTATTGCTCATCAGGGAGAATGTACTTCATATTAGCAAGGGTTGTAAGCCTAATTTTCCAGCAATTTTTATTCCTGAAAATGTTTCTTATTACCGACTATCCTATGTATCTACTGTAGTTAGTGTATCAGGTTTTTGGTCCAGGCAAAATTTCACTAAGAACGTTGTAAAAGGTCTTTCGAAAATTTAATGCCTATCAGTTTCCTCGAGAACAGTGTAGAGTGTCAATCGCTTTGTATTTATTTAGAAATTCTCCGAGTACATGGGTTTCCAAACGTCAGGAAAGTAGATAACCAATGAAATAAAAAAACTACATAATCTCACCAGGAATTCGAAGTTCGAAGAGAAGATTTGAAGACTTCCTCAGAGTTAGGATGTCAGAAGGCATGGCACTTGAAAGGCAACCAATATAAGAAAAAATATCATTTCAGTCAGGCCATTCATAGTAATTGTAGCCAGCGAGCAGTACATAAAATATTGATAAAGCTTTTATCGGAAACTTTGAAAGATCCTTATAGTTTATTTATGGAAGCAGTTCAAATATCACTATAAGATTAGAAAGCGCGAAGGTCGCTTATCTCTAATTTAAGGTTATTTTGCAATGAAGAGCCGAAAATCACAAAGAATTTGAAATTCAGACTAAGAAGCTAGATTGTAATATATCTGCGAGAATATGAACACAAACTTACCAAACGCATGATACAAACCTTATTGCGTTCCAGTTAAAAATGCGATTAGTAGTAATAGAGCATTTCAACGAATTGCTTAGCATTTAAATGTGTAGCAATAACATTTTATTACTACACTATCTACCAACAAGTAATTGGACACCCCTGCAATCTATGATATCTGCGGTCCTGTTACACGTGACGGCCGCCGACGTTAAATATCGTGTGGGAAACAAAAACGCAACCAGTCGCATGCAAGATGCCACGGAGTTCGGAGCTCTCTGATTTCGAGAAAGGTGTAATCGTCGGGTATCACAGAAATGGCCGATCCATACCTGATATATCCAGCGAGTTGAAGTACCCAAAATCGACAGTGTCTTACGTGATTGGCAAGTGGAAAATGAGAGGTGACTGTCGGAATGTGCCCTGACCCGGCAGACCCACAACACTGGGAGTTAGAGACCGACGGGTGCTGGCCAGAGAAATTCGGAAGAACCGCACCAAATCGATGGGCCACATCCGCGAGGAGTTTCAACAGGCATCCGGGAGTGTTCTTTCGATGAATACCATCAGTAAGGAAGCCCATCTGCTAGGTTATCATGGACGTGCTGCCGCCCACAAGCCTTTGATCACCAAGTCTAATAGCGTCGCTCGGCTAACGTGGTGCAAAGAACGTCGACAGTGGACCGTTGAACAGTGGAAACAGGTTCTCTGGAGCGACGAATCAAGGTTCACCCTCTACCGTTCGGATGGCAGGGTCTGGGTTTGGCGTCTGCCTGGAGAAAGCCTCCTGCCGGAATGTATTGTGCCAACTGTGAAGTTCGGCGGCGGTGGAATTATGCTCTGTGGGTGTTTCTCCTGTTATGGCACGTGACCCTTGGTCGCAATTCCTGGTAGACTCAACGCCGAGACCTACTGCGCCGTTTTGGATGACCAAGCGCTTCCTACGTTGTGGCAGTTTTACGGGGTGGACCCATGTTACTTTCAGGATGACAATGCTACCTGTCATGTTGCGAGGTCCACCATGGCTTGGTATAGTGACAATGGGATTAATCGAATGGACTGGCCTGCGCAGAGCCCGGATCTTAACCCTATTGAGCACCTCTGGGACTAGTTGGAGCGTCGACTTAAGGGGTGCCCCCACCGTCCGAAATCGGTGAAGTAACTGACCTGTCTGTGGCAAGCCGAGTGGAAGAAAATACCGCTAGCCGTCGTACAACTCCTGGTTGAGAGTATGCCCCGGAGGGTCGCAGCTGTAATCGCCGCTCGTGGAGGCTCCACCAACTATTGAAGGTGAATAAACTTCGATTTCCTTTGCTATCCCAGATGTCCAATTATTTGTTGGTAGATAGTGTATCATGAAGAACGTGAAATATGGGTGCAATCGCGAATGTGAATGGAAGTAATTCAAATATGTTAGGAGACTTTTTTCTGTTAACACCATAAGGGAAAATCAGCAGTTAATTGAATTCATCCTCATCCAGCATTTTAAATCTAATGCCAGCTGAAATTTCCACCAAGCCTCTTCCATACCATTATATGTTGAATAAATTTCTTCCTTACTATTTCGGTATGTTTTCCAATGTTATCCACTAATCTCCGACATGGTTTTCTTTAGGTACATTTCGCCAGCCCCTCCACCCCGGCAAATTCAAAATTCAACAGTGTCACTCGTTTGTGCTACGTTTGTGCTGGTTTGTGCCGCAAACCGTGTCGTTTGTGCTGCATAGATTTTGAGATATTCAAAATATAAATTGGGGGGCTCGGGAAATGGTCAGCCCCCACCCCGGCAAATTCAAAATCCAACACTGTCATTCGTTTGTGCTACGTTTGTGCTGGTTAGTGCCGCAAACCGTGTCGTTTGTGCTAGCTTAGTTTTTGAGATATTCAAAATGTAAGTCGGAGGGGGGATGCTCAGCCCCACACGCCGGCAAATTCAAAATTCAACAGTGCCATTCGTTTTTCTTACGTTTGTGCTGGTTTGTGCCGCAAACCGTGTCGTTTGTGCTAGCTTAGTTTTTGAGATATTCAAAATATAAATTAGGAGGGGGGGGCTGGGGAGATGGTTAGCCCACCACCCCGGCAAATTCAAAATTTAACAATATCATTCGTTTGTGCTACCTTTGTGCTGGTTTGTGCCGCAAACCGTGTCGTTTGTGCTAGCATAGTTTTTGAGATATTCAAAATATAAATTGGGGGGGGCTGGGGAAATGGTCAGCCCCCTCCCCGGCAAATTCAAAATTCAACAATGCCATTCGTTTGTGCTACGTTTGTGCTGGTTTGTGCCGCAAACCGTGTCGTTTGTACTAGCATAGTTTTTGAGATATTCAAAATATAAATTGGGGGGCTCGGGAAACGGTCAGCCCCTCTCCCCGGCAAATTCAAAATCCAACACTGTCAATCGTTTGTGCTACGTTTGTGCTGGTTTGTGCCGCAAACCGTGTCGTTTGTGCTAGCTTAGTTTTTGAGATATTCAAAATGTAAGTCGGGGGGGGGATGCTCAGCCCCACACGCCGTTAAATTCAAAATTCAACAGTGCCATTCGTTTTTCTTACGTTTGTGCTGGTTAGTGCCGCAAACCGTGTCGTTTGTGCTAGCTTAGTTTTTGAGATATTCAAAATATAAATTAGGGTGGGGGGCTGGGGAAATGTATTACCACCCCCTTTCCCTGCTGGCGGTAGGGAGGGATATAATTATTATTTTAATTGGAACCGTCGAAATTATTATTATTAAAAGGAATCGTCGAAAGTGAGCGGAAGAGTTGTGTTTCCTTCCGAGGATGGCGACACAAATATTCGGCCGGACGGTGCGTTGTGGTTTCACATGAGAGTGCACGCGAAACGTACGCCCTCATGTGCTGCAATGTTTATTTTTATTAAACTTTAAAATAAAGAAGATCGAATGATAATAAATGGTATTACGAATTCCACCTTATGGTTGGGCAGGTTATTCCCGTATCCCTGTTCCTTAGAGTGCCCGCGTACACCCTAAATCTTAAATTCAGGAAAATCTACGTCTACTATAAGAAAACAGAGATAAGGTTAAATTAACAACTGTTTATTATAATTGCACTAAAACATTGTATAAGGGGTGAAGAACCATTCTATTACAATTACCTTAAGTAAACCTGCACTAAATTTTATAACTCATGCCTCTAATCTGGCAGTCGATCAAATACAAATTATTATGCAAACACTCTTTGAAAGCAAATAAGGTAAGATGTATGGAGAAAGTGTGCCAAATTCGCCTAATATTACACTGCTGGACAATTGATAAGGACGGGTCATAAATGGCTATGTAGCGCATAAAAAAATAAGTGTGGTTGGATGCCAAGTGAAATAAAATAATGTCAGAATGCGAGGACATTACATGAAAGACAATTTATTGTGCTCTGAAATCCAGAAGGCTTTGGAACGTGTTCAAGGGACAAACAGGCCATTTTGTGCAAAATACGTAAACGTGAAAAAAATGCAATTACCGTTAGCAGGCGTTCCGGCGTAAGATGTCAATACGGGATATGGCCACCATGGAGGGCGATGCAAGATTCCACACGTCGTGTCATGCTTTGCACAACATTATCATGCAGCTGTTGGGGTAATTTATCCCATTCCTCTGTCAGTGCACGGATGAGGGTGTCCTTGTTTATTGGAGGGCATTGGCGACCAGCAAGACTCCACCCCAAAGCATCCCACACATTTTCAGTGGGATTCAGATCTGGAGAACGTGCTGGCCATACGAGGCGTTGAATAGCCTTGCTCTAAAGACACTCCTGGACAGCGACTGTTCGATGACATGTTGCGTTGTCATCCATGAAAATGAATCTATCACCGACAGCACCACGGAACATGCGAACATGAAGTAGCAGAACATCATTAATGTATCATTGGCCAGTCATAGTCCCAGTTGGAAGCACATAGAGGGACGTACGGCCATTGATCATGATGCCAGCCCATACCATGACACTACATGTCGGATATCGGTCCCTTTCCTGTATGTTTGCTGGACAATATGCAGTACCACTATCACGCCAGATCAGTTGTCGTCGACAATCAGACGATAGACTGTATCTACTCTCATCTGAGAAGAGGACAGCAGACCAGTCGTTATCAGTCCAATTGCGATGTTGATGGCACCATTGCAAACGGGCGGTACGGTGACATCTGGACAATGGGATGCACACAACAGGACGGCGGGCGTATAGTCCTCCTTCATGCAAACGTCTGACGACAGTTTTTCGGGAGATCCGCTTGCCAGTAGCAGCCATAAACTGATTTGCTACCTCACTAGCTGTGCTGCGCCGGTGTCTTTTTGTTGATAGAACTATGCACCGATCTTCTGCAGGTGTCGTACTGCGAACACGACCTCCCCCGTGACGTTTGCTACACTCCATTTGTTTGAAATGAGTTCCAAAGCCTTGAAACAACACCGTGGCTGACGTCGAACTCCCTGGCAACATCTGTCATTTTTCACCCTTCTTCAATCTTGCCAATAATACGGCCACACGTAAAATCATCTAGGTGATGTCAGGAAGACATACTGAAAATTGCAAGTTCGTCAATTGATTCTTTCCCTTTCAACTTTACGTTTGAACAACAACGGTCAATACGCGTCAAATCCTTTACATCTCTTATCAGCGCTATGACGTCACGAACAAGTTCGGCAATCCAAAATTTGCATACGCGCAACACGTCTTACTGTATCCTGCACTTATGCTAATTTCCACATTTTCCTGCCTTCCATTTTATGGTTGCTATCGTTGCTATTGTCATCCGTCCTTAGCAATTGTCAGGCAATGTATATATCAGAAAATTTCGTAGGTTGCTATTAAGATATTGTGACTGTCAGGAATATTTGATTAACCTTTTTTCGCTCTTCCGCTGTCGACATCAGCGACGGGACATCATGAACGTGGGCTGGTAACTCGGTCATGTGGGGGTCAAAGTTCAACGGTGGTTTCCAGTCTGGCCGATCACCGCTTCGTGAGACTGAGGGTTCGATGGCGCGCTTCTGCCTACCCGCCAATCGGGACTCCAACGGGGGACTGCTGTGATGAGTTCCTCCGTCGCTCTCTAGTGGTAACTAAGTCTCTGGATGTGGGGGTCAAAGTTCATCGGTGGTTTCCAGTCTGGCCGATCACCGCTTCGTGAGACTGAGAGTTCGATGGCGCGCTTCTGCCTGCCCTCCAATCGGGACTCCAACGGGGCTACTGTGATGAGTTCCTCCGTCGCTTGGACTTCGCGGGATATGGTCTGTGCTGTCCCTTTCTGGCTTCGGCACGGCCTCCGTAGAATTTACTTCTACGTTCTTCCCATCCGTAGCGGGCTCCTCCGAGCTGAAGTACTACTCTACGAGGGCCGAAGACTTTGCATCTTGGCCTCAACGTACCGCTTCCTCGGCTCCGGTGATGAAGAGAGAGACTTATCTCTCGGAAAAATTCTTAGTGAATGCCTGTGTTATACTCTCAGTTACTTCCGACCAAAACTTCGACACTTTCAAAACCCGCCCCTTTTCCTATCCAAAACTGAAAATTGTATCGCTGACTGGCTTCGGCTGAATAAAGGAAACTTGCCCATTCGCCAATTTAGAAGCCCCCTGTTTGTTTCTATACTTAAAGGTACCGGTGAATCGCTAAAAGGCGCGTACCGTGAGAATCTGTGAAGCGGCCAGTGAGGGTAATAAATTTTACTTGTTTACTTCCTGTCAACTGGCCCTTGTTCCGCAGTTCTACTCGGTTTTGCCTTTGTACGTTATCAAGGGTGTGGCAGTCATCAACACTCGGTTGATTGCTACTTCAAAGTAGGGTCACAATGCGGCGGGCTTAATTGCTCTTTGCGGCGACCCTTGACTACCTGAAAGCACAACGTCGTACTGCTCTTGAGATCTCTGCAGGTTGGGGGGTTTAGAAGGGGTAAAGGTCATTTGATCCTTCCCTGGCCATCACTCCCTGCGGGGGTTCCTTCCGCAGTTGACTGGGGCGTGTAGTTTTACGAATGGTCCGTCCTTCAACGACCTCCTTGTCCGCTGAACACGGGGGTGGAAGAATCCTCTCGTCCCCCACGTTCCTTATGGGAAAAAGGAAATCTGAAATTGAATTATTCCGTGCCGATTTAATAACTCATTTAATTGAAATATTCTTCCCTTAGAATTTAACTTGAATTTCAATGCTGCGGGTAATGTGGGTAGATTTAAACTATTAATTGAAAATGTGGCTGCCAAAAGCAATTGGCTCGCCAACAAATGGTCAGCCCCCCACCCCGGCAAATTCAAAATTTAACAATATCATTCGTTTGTGCTACTTTTGTGCTGGTTTGTGCCGCAAACCGTGTCGTTTGTGCTAGCATAGTTTTTGAGATATTCAAAAAATAAATTGGGGGGGCTGGGGAAATTTGTGAGGCCCCCACCCCGGCAAATTCAAAATCCAACAGTGCCATTCGTTTGTGCTACGTTTGTGCTGGTTTGTGCCGCAAACCGTGTCGTTTGTGCTAGCATAGTTTTTGAGATATTCAAAATATAATTTGGGGGGCTGGAGAAATGGTCAGCCCCCACCCCGGCAAATTCAAAATCCAACAGTGCCTTTCGTTTGTGCTACGTTTGTGCTGGTTTGTGCCGCAAACGTGTCGTTTGTGCTAGCATAGTTTTTGAGATATTCAAAATATAATTTGGGAGGTGGGGGGTGGGGAAATGGTCAGCCCCCACCCCGGAAAATTCAAAATCCAACAATATCATTCGTTTGTGCTACGTTTGTGCTGGTTTGTGCCGCAAACCGTGTCGTTTGTGCTAGCTTACTTTTTGAGATATTCAAAATGTAAGTTGGGGGGGGGGGATGCTCAGCCCCACACGCCGGCAAATTCAAAATTCAACAGTGCCATTCGTTTGTCTTTCGTTTGTGCTGGTTTGTGCCACAAACCGTGTCGTTTGTGCTAGCTTAGTTTTCGAGATATTAAGTACCTAAATTTTGTTGTCAACCCTTTCCTTAGCCCCACCCTCCCCCACCCCACTCGCAAATTCAAAATTTAGCATAGCCATTCGTTTGTGCTGATTTGTGCTAGCTTAGCTTACGAGTTATTAAATACCCAAATTTCGGTGTGGACCATTTCCCCAGCCTTTTTTGAATATAACATCAAATTGACGGTTTGGGGGAATGCCCCCCCCTCATCCCACAAGTTCAAAATTCAACACAGCCATTCGTTTGTGCTGGTTTGTGCTACAAAACGTGTCGTTTGTGGTATCTTAGTCTTCGAGATATTTCTGCGAACAAGCCTTTCTTTAATAACAAACAGATCATGATTCTACAGTGAGCACGAGGTCATAAATGATGCACTGTGGATCAATGGCATTAGATCATCTGGAGTGACGAAAGAATTTGATTCATAACAAAAGGAGGACATTTGTACGTATGACGCTGACAACATGATCCGAACGCTACTGTACCTACATTCAAACAGTAAAGCATCCTACTGCCGTTATGATGTGGGGTTGCATCTCAGCTCATGGAGTGGGTAGACTGCGCAACATTGAAGGTAACATGAATGCTGCCCATTATATACAAGTACTGGAGAAAGTTTCCAAATAGTGATATCATCTTTCAGGACGACAACGTGCCCTGCCATCGGACACGAGTAGTGGACAGGTGGTTGGTTTCTAAAACTGTCGTGAGGTTGCAATGTCCTACGCAATAGCCGAATCTTAATCCGATCGAATACTTTGGATGAAACTGAAACAGGTGAGTGCGAGAAATCCTACAAATTAAGTAAAGTTACTTGAAGCTATGATTTCATGTTGGTATCATCTAACATCAAAGGATGAACTTGAACACCTTTTGTTGTTGTTGTTGTTGTTGATTGGAGGTTTAACGACCACCGTGAGCAACTCAATGGGCTATAAGCAGTCGCCCGTCCCTAATTTAGGGTCACTGGTTCCAGGGAAGGGAGAGAGCCAGTGCCGTAAGACAAACACAACATCCATGCCTGACCGGGATTCGAACCCGGACCCCTTACGGACGAATGATCAGAGGCCAGCGCCTTAGACCACTGCGCCACCGGGGCGGCGAACACCTTTTGAGTAGTATGCCCAGGAGATGTGTCTTAGCAATTAAAAACAAAGGCAACCCCAATTATTATTAGACAATTTTATGTATGTGTACATACAAACAATTGACTTATAATAATTATGCATAAAAATTATGGATACATTACGTATGTGTACATACAGAGAAGTATGTCTTGAAACATATTTGACATTCATTGACTAAATGAACAAGTTTAACGAGTTCTATTTTTTTTATTTCTCGTAACTTAAACAGTTTGTACTTAACCAGAAAAAAAAAAAAGAAGTTTATGTTAGCTTTACAATTTCTTTCTGTCTTCTCATCCACTTCATGTACAACAATGCAGATATGTTAGATCTGTAAAACGTTTTTAATTCCTTACGAAATTATTTTTAAAATGATGTACAGCCGTCGGTGGCGCAGTGGTCTAAGCGATGGCTTCTGATCATTCGTCCGAAAGGGGTCAGGGTTTGAATCCCGTCAGGAATGGATGTTGTGTTTGTCTTACTGCACTGGATCTCTCCCTTCCCTGGAAACAGTGGCCTTAAATTAGGGACGGGCAACTACTTATAGCCCATTAAGTTGCTCACGGTGGTCGTTAAACTTTCAATCCAAAAAAAAAAAAAAAATCAGAAATATATACAAACGATGTTCTATCATACCCGCTGCAGAAAGAATTTTTCAAATCCGAATTTCAGGAGCAAAGATATCGGGAAAAATGCAATTTACCTTTACACCTTCCTTTGTAAATCTATAAACAACTTGAAAAAATGACTATACCTAAAATAGTACTAGACATAAATGGAATCGAAAGATAAAAGAAATTTTTCAATCCGATGTTTAGAAGCAAATATATTGAACAAAATGTATTTCGAATTCGGCATCATCTGCGTTTACGCCCTCTAGCGGCTAAATTGTGTGTCATATGAGAAAACGAAATGAAGAATCATCATTCGCACATTTCAGGCTTTCCCAATGCAAAAATAATTTTTGAAATCTGATTAGTAGTTGAAGAGATATGGTGTCAACAGACGGACGGACGGACAAACCGATAACGTAAGCACGATCTGTTCGACAAAAGACTCGCTAAAAATTAAAAAAAATATCTCGTACAAGGGGCGGCAAATCTGGGCTTGCACTCGGACGGCAAATGCCCTTTGCGCGGCCCTGACTGCCATGATACATTACTTTGCTATCATTGATCAAACAGAAATATTCGCATGAAGACGGTTATGGCAATTTTTTTTATTTACAAACACTAACAGTATGGAATCCAGTTGCTAGAAGCCCTACTATTCTGCGCATTGTAACAAAAAAACATTAGCATAAGTAGAAACAACTTCACCGCCCCAGTGGTGCAGTGGTCTATGCATTGGCTTAGGATCTTTTGCCTAAGACATGCGGGGGTTCAAATCATGGTGAAGCATGAAAGCTGTGTTTGTCTTACAACAGCGGTTCTCTCTCTTACCTGGAAAAAGTTGCCCTAATTTTTTTTTATTATTGGAGGTTTAACGACTACCGTGAGCAACTCAATGGGCTATACGCAGTCGTCCGTCCCTAATTTAGGGTCACTGGTTCCAGGGAAGGGAGAGAGCCAGTGCCGTAAGACAAACACAACATCCATGCCTCACCGGGATTCGAACCCGAACCCCTTACGGACGAACGATCAGAGGCCAGCGCCTTAGACCACTGCGCCACCGGGGCGACTGCCCTAAATTAGGAACACACAACTGCTCCATTGGGTTGCTCACGGTGGTCGACGAAAAAAAATACTGTATGGGACAACTGTAAAACAGCCGCCACGGTAGCGCAGTGGTCTAAGCGCTGGCTTATAATCATTCGTCCCTGATGGGTCCGGGTTCAAATCCCGTGAGTCATGGATGTTGTGTTTGTCTTACGGTGCTGGCTGTCTCCCTTCCTTGGAACCAGTGGCCCTAAATGAGGGAAGGGCGACTGATTATAACCAAATTAGCTACTCACGGTGATCGCTAAACCATCAATAAAAAAAAACATCTGAAATATTTGTGGTCAATTTTTTTTTTGATTGAAGGTTTAACGACCACTGTTAGCAACTCGATAGGCTGTAAGTAGTCACCCCCCCCCCCCGACTTTACGGCTACTCGTTCGAGAAAGGGAGAGAGCCATCGCAGTGAGACAAGCACACCCAATCCATGGCCCAGCTGGGATTCGAACCCAGCCCCATGTGGAAGTAATGGTTAGAAGCGAGCGCATCGCATAGATCAATAATCCACTGGAGCGGGCATAGGTATCCATTGCCTAGAGATCGGTCGGAAATGACGTCACTGTTACTTTGTCACCGTTACTGTAAACATACTGTCACCATTACGACGAACAGTGACAAAAAAGTAATACTTCAAATTCACTGATAAGAATGCCCCCGTTAGACGTGACCCAGCAATGCTTGGATTCGAAAATCACTGTTACGTCATAGTTTCGGTTACCATGTCTGAAGAATTTGCCATATTTTCTGTTGAAATATGATAGAGGTCGCTAGTGATGTCCGCTTTCTTTCAGCTATCCCTTGCCCCCGCTTAAGGTATTTGTTTTGGATTTCGTTGTGCGTTTGCTCCTAAACAAAGAATTCGAAGCGATCGGATTGTAACAGCGATTTTGTCAGTATTATAAATTAGACAGTGATCCGCAGTTCCATGCTTCTTTCCAATTCCGTTACAGCTGTTAATCGGTGATTTTGACACCGTCTGAAGTGACTGTTACTGTCATGCAACTGTCATCGTTGACACTATGAAAGGAAAATCACTGTTAAGCCCACCTCTACAACTGACTATGATTGCTACTATCAATGATCGATAATCCTGAACTTGACCTGTACATTTGGCCCTCATTCATCAAACGATATGCTGCTTCATTAATTCACCAACCGTTGTTCTTCGAATATTTGATCATTATAAACCACCGTTACTATCCTATTCGTGTTTTTGCGGGTGATGGGGGTTAAGGACCACCTTCAGCAACTCGATGGCAATAAACAGTTCGTCGCCCACCTCTAATTTAACACCACTTGTTCCAGGGAAGCGAGAGAGTTTGTCCCGTAAGAGATAAACACAACATCCATGCCTCACCGGAATTCGAATCCAGACTCTTCTCGGACAAATGGTCATAAGCAGCAACCACAAATCAATTAATTTATTCCACATAACTGAAAACAACATGACTGACCTCTCAGTGACGTACTAAAGAAATTAATAATTACTATATAGATATACGGTCGAGTCACATAATTGTGACCACCAGCTAATATCAAAAGTTACCGCCGTGTGCAGCGCGGACAACAGCTAGCCGGGTTGGGAGTGACTCAATAAGGTGTTGGAAAGTGTTCACAGGTATGTTGAGCCTTGCTGACTGCAGTGCATCTGACAGCTGCTGGAGGGTGCGTGGTGGAGGATCCATAGAATGAACAACACGATCGAGGTGGTCCCACAGATGCTCAATTGGGTTTAAGTCTGGTGAATTAGGGGACCAGGGAAGTAATGTGAAGTCTTCATTGTGTTCTCTCAATCCGCCCCAGGGAAGACAATTAGCATGTATTGGTGTACGTGGTCTGCAAGGATGGATTCATAAAGATTTCGGTGCACAGAGCCTACCACATGCATGAGTGAACCCAGGGAATGCCACGAAAACATTCCCCAAACCATAACACTGCCTTACCAGCTTGAGTTCTTCCAGCAGTGGGTGCAGAGTGTTTGCTCTCCGATGTTTCTCGTCTTATACGCCAACGTCCATCTGTTCAATGAAGCAGAAAACGTGACTCATCGGAGAAGGCAATCCTTTGCCAATCAGCAGAGGTCCAATTCCGATACTGCCGTGCAAATATAAGCCTTTTCTGTCGAGGAACCTTCGTTAGCATAGGTGCAGTGACCATCCGTCTACATCGGAACCCCAAACGCAGCAGGGTTCACTGAACTGTAGTTTTAGGCGCACTTCCGGTAGCCCCCTGGTTCATTCACCTAGTGAGTTGCTCTATTATAGGATGTCGATCTGCCCTCACTCACCTTCGAAGCCGACGTTCACGTCTCACATCAATGGCACGTGATGCTCCGCAGTTTCCACTCGCTTATTCTTAATGGTGCCATGTCTCCAAACACGATACACTTTAACCACTGCAGCACGCGAACAGTTCACAAACTGCGCTGTTTCAGAAATACTGCCACCCTTGGCCCAAAAGCCGATAATCATCCCTTTTTGCAAATTTGAGAAATCGCTCCTTTTATCCATGACAGCAACGAGTGATATGTTTTCAGAATGCCTACCCACACCTTCAATACCCTTCAAGCCACCTCAGGACACGTCACTTCTTTCATTGGCTACGCGCTGTTGACCTCAAAAGTAAGAGGTGGTCACAATTATGTGACTCGACTGTGTGTGTGTATATATATGTATGCACCCTACGGACAATGAAATTTGCGCACCAAGAAGGAAGCATCGGATTAAACTAAAATTTTACAGACGTAATGATACATATGAATGATACACATGATAGCAAAAACAGACTGCAGGATAGTTACAGAGATCTTTCGCACGCAGTCCGGTGATCTTCAATAGCGCGCCGCACTGCCTCATGAGCGATACATGCTGGTTGGTTGGTTGGTTGGTTGATTTTTATGGCGCAAGGGCCATGTTTGGCCAAATAGCGCCAGACACAGAACTATCAGTGTGAGATTTTTACGATACATGCTGCAATACGGTCCCGCTTGGAGGTGAACATACGCCTGATTTTGTCCTGCGGCAGACTGGCCCACACGTGTTGGGCGGCTCTCTCCCTTTCTCGAACGAGTAGCCGTAAAGTCGGGGGGTGGGGGGGGGTGACTACTTACAGCCTATCGAGTTGCTAACAGTGGTCGTTAAACCTTCAATCAAAAAACATTGACCACAGATATTTTAGATGTTTTTATTGATGGTTTAGCGATCACCGTGAGTAGTTAATTTGGTTATAATCAGTCGCCCTTCCCTAATTTAGGGCCACTGGTTCCAGGGAAGGAGACAGCCAGCGCCGTAAGACAAACACAACATCCATGCCTCACGGGATTTGAACTCGGACCAATCAGGGACGAATGATTATAAGACAGCGCTTAGACCACTGCGCTACCGTGGCGGCTGTTTTACAGTTGTCACAAACAGACTGGCCCCCTCATGCTCGATAAGGGGCATGTCGGGGGAGCGGGAAGGCCATGGAATTGTCTTGACATGACGTAGGCAGTCCTAGGCAACCCGAGCCGTGTGAGGGCGGGCATTATCCTGCTGGTATTGCGCACTTGGAATCCCGGCCAGGAACGGGAACACATGGAGCTGTAGGATCTCATCCACATACCGCTGGCCCGTCAATGATCCACGTACTACTACTAGAGCTGATCGGCTATCGTAGGCTATGGCTCCCCAGACAATAATACCTGCAGTGGGGAAGGTGTGGCGCTCGATAGCGAGGTTGGGATTGGGCCGTTGACCAGGGAACCTCTACACCCGGACACGATGATCATGTGTCCCCAAAACGGAGCGGCACTCATCGCTAAACACCACACGTTGCCAATCTGTGGCGGTCCACGTCGCTCTTGTCTGGCACCACTGCAAACGGAGCCGGCGATGTTCCGGTGTTAATGGCAGCACACGCGAGGCACGCTGGGATCGCAGATTCACTTCTGCGCGGCGTTGGGAAATGGTTCGTGGGCACACAGGAGCCGCTACATGTGCCTGTATAGTGGACCTGGTCCCCGTGGGATACGTTCGTGCCTGGCGCACGACCCGTCAATTCTCTCTATCGGTCGTCCTGCTGGTCGGTCAAGAGCCACTCCGCCGTGTGGCAGTGCCGTCACGTGTCCGCTGCTCCTAAAATAAGTGGGATGGTAAGGTCAGAACGATCAACGTGGCGAGCTACACGGCACGCCAACCACTCTGCGGCTTTCAGCCCGATGATCAGGCCTCTCTCCAAGTCCGTACGTTGCGTAAATCGACGTATCTGGAGTCTACCCGGCCTTCTTGTCACTCTGCACTCTTGCTTGCGTCGGCCGGTGTTTTTCGTTTACATGGGGCATTGACTACACGCCGGTTGCCGATTCGTTTTTGCAGCGCCACCACAGAGTGTGTGGTCATGCTCAATCGCACCAAACGTGGACCGTTTGCATACCAGTACGTACTCTAGCTATTTGCAAAGTTTCACGGTTGTATCATGTTTTCTTCTAGGTGTGCAAATTTCATTGTCTCTGATAGTATATATTGCTCAGCATGTAATGATATGATCAGCTACAAATTACTTTTATTTGCAAACACGATAATATCGCCATAGCATGTAAGCGTAATAAATCAACAGGTATGTTTTCAGCTCGTCTTTTGTAAAAAAGATCCTGCTTATGTTTCCGGTTTGCGCGTCCGTCTGTGGACACCCTGTCTCTGCAACTATTAGTCCGATTTTAATTGTTTTTTTGTTTTTTTTTTTGCATTGGAAAGCTTGAAATATGTGAATGATGATCCTTCATTTTTTTCTTTATGATGCACAATTTCTTAGTGTGAGATTTTGAAGATTTTTACGTAAATGCAGATGATATCGAATTCTAAATATCTTTTACTTCATATATTTGCTTCTAAAACAACTTTCGATTGAAAATAAGGTTTTACCTTTCGATTCCATTTATGTTAAAAACTATTTTAAGTATAGCCACTTTTTACATTTTTTTTTTTTTTTTTGATTGGAGGTTTAACGACCACCGTGAGCAACTCAATGGGCTATAAGCAGTCGCCCGTCCCTAATTTAGGGTCACTGGTTCCAGGGAAGGGAGAGAGCCAGTGCCGTAAGACAAACACAACATCCATGCCTGACCGGGATTCGAACCCGGACCCCTTACGGACGAATGATCAGAGGCCAACGCCTTAGACCACTGCGCCACCGGGGCGGCCCACTTTTTACATGTTACGTATAGATTTTACGCTACGGGCGTAAAACTAAACTTCGTTTTTCCCGATATCTCTGCTTCTAAAACTCACACTCGAAAAATTCTTTCTACAGGTATATAGTTCCTGATGAGAAATCTTTTGTATGTCATTTCTGATTTTTGGTAAGAATAGTTTGGCCACCAGGGGTGGTAGCGCTAATTTCTACTTCTGACGAATTTACAGCAAATCTAAGCTTCTAATATCTCGATTGAAAAAAGTCGTTCGTGAACCGATACTACTCACGTATAAATAAACATTTTAGGGATATTTTCTTCATAGAAAAATGCATTGTTTCTCCGCCAGGGGGTGTATAGATATATATCTTATTTTTGTCAACATACCTGCTTTTAGAAATTCCCATTTAAAAAGTTTTCTTTGTTTCATATCGTTTCTAGGTCAAAATGTTTTTCATACATTTCAAAATTTTCACGAAATTCATAGACTTTCCGTTAGGGGTCGTTCAGGTAAACTACGTTTTTCCCTACATCTCTGCTTCAAAAACTCCGATTTCAAAAATTCTTCCTGTATCGCATACAGCTCCTCATGGGGAATTTTTAAAAAATAATATTTAATAATTGGCAAAGAATTTTCTGGCCACTAGGGGGCGTAAGGGCTAATTTCTGCTTCTGATGTATTTGCAGCAAAATCTGAGCTCCTGAAAACCTGACCGAAGAAATTATTTCGTGAACCGATACCTCTTACATCAAAACACTTTTTGAGAATACTTTCTTCTTAAAATAATGCATGGTTTCCCGGGGAGAGGGGGGGGGGGCGTAATTTCGTATCTTATATTGGTCATTGTCTCAGCTTCTGAAAGTCCGATTTTAAATATTCTTTCTTTGTTGGAGAGCGCTTCTGCTGCTAACTGTTTCTCCTATAGTTTTTCCTAACGCACCAGTTAGCCACCAGAGGGCGTAATTTCACGTTTCCGTTTACACCAATATCTGCGGTATTAAATACCCCATTGAAAAACTTCTTTCTTCGGTCAGATACTACTGTTTTTCATACCGGTGCCATTTACTCAAATACCGGTTACATTGAATAGCTTTGATAAATTTAATTCGTGTCAGAACGGTTTCAAAAGACGCGCTCATTAAAACCAAAAATTGTGTCATCTTTTTTGTTTTAATTTCAATGTAAAAGGATGTAAATTTGAGCATGAATTTTCTCAATAACGCATCTCAGGGGCTTCTAAAGAAATGTTAGACCAAACAGTAATTTTTCATCAGTTATATGTCATTAGATGCAAAATTCAATGGAAATTTCAAAAATGTCCTAGTTTTTCCTGTAGCTACTTCTGTTCTTAAGATATGACATAAAATATGGGGTCTGCAAAATACATTGAAATTCATGTTAGCTGCGTATCAGTTGTTACTGCCAAGCATAAACATAATTTTACCAGTTTGACTGCTTCCTAATGCTCTCCTAATCCCACTCCAGCCTTTATAAGGGTCCACCCAGAGTTACTAGATCATTTCCCGGGTACTGGCCCCCGGTAATAAATAAGAGCGTCTTTCTCCCGCTTTCTTTCTCACTTCCGTGTCACTTACCTACCGGGCACTCTAGCCCAAATCTTCAAGCTTCCTGTTTCTAAGGGTTGTATAAGACCTGGGATCAGACACTCCCTTCCTAAAATACTCTACATATGATCTGATTTGATCTACTAGATCATTGACAGCTTCCACACGAAAAGGGTTGACGCAGAACTACTAGATCATTTCCAGCTGCCACACGAATGAAGCTAGACAATGCCTTAAGCAGCTAGCTCCACTACTCCACCGGAGAAGCTTCCTTATATCACGGCACAAAGCACTGCTCTACAAGACGGTCGTCAGGTCGGTGCTTACCTTTGCCTCCCCATCTGGTTAGGTATTAGTATTAATCAGCGAGAGAGAATCGAGAGGGTGAAGAGCCGAGCACTTCGTATGATCACTAGGGCTCCCCTTTGGACCCCACTTCGGAACCTGAGGAACACACTTGGAATTGAGAAGGTACATGAGTTTTCCACCAGAATCTCCAAGAAGTTCTTCAAGAAAGCGGAAACCCACCCTAATGAACTTATTAGGGACGCGGTTGATTACAATCCCAGCGAATTCCTTAGGTATCCCAGAACTAAGGCGATGATTTTTGACCCTCTTGACAGAGAGAGTAAGTATGTGATCAATGGTGAGTGTTAGACAACTTCCCCACCCTTCTTTTTCAGATTGCCATGGAGATGATGAGAATTCATTGCTGCCCGGCACTTGGATTTGGTCTCGGTAAGTTTCACTCACTCCCTGGTGCTCCGGCGACTGGTTGGAGTTGTGGTTCTCTGTGATGTTGTACGGAGCTTGGTTCTCCTTCCACTTTCCCTTGCCCCCTTCCCCCGGACTGCTGTCACGGTTCACTATTTGAAAGATATGTCACCCTGTACTTTTTACTCAATTTTCTGTTTATTTTTCCTATTGAGTTCACTTACTCAGATGTCCTGGCTTCCTATTTCTAAGGGTAGTTTTAGACCTGGGGTGAGACACTCCCTTCCTAAAACTTCTTGAAATATCGTATCGTAGCGTACTACATCATTTTCAGGACCGCGGATGACCTGGTGGTCAACTTTCGTGTCTGCCACAGAGGAACCTCAGGTTCGATCCTGGGCAGGTACGAACGCTCGAACTACTAAATATCCGCCGTGCGTATGATGCGCATGTTAAGTCGTCGGACCCCGAGGGATACTGCTCCCCCGGCAATAAATAAGAGCATCTCTCTCCCCCTTTATAACTCGCTTTTATGTCACTTTCCCATCGGGCACTCCAGCCCAAATCTCCTAGCTTCCTATTTCTAAGGGTTGTTTAAGACCTGGAGTCAGATTTCCCCTTCCAAAAATTCTCGACACATGATGATGATCTACGCGAGTTTTATAATAGTCGCTTCTTGTTGTTATTAGGGTAGAATTTGTGTACATTCTCAATAACGGTTAAAACTGCGAAATTGTTATCAGCGGACAGAGTAAAGGTAGTTGTTCTGCATGCAGAGGAGTATTCTTCGAGACAAATCGCTGAAAGAAAGGGCTGTAATTAATCTACAGTTATTAGGCTCCTGAAGAAAGTAAAATACACTGCTGATACAGTATTAAAAATATGTGTCGCAGTGGAAGTCCCAGATTCACTACTATAACCAGGCAGGACAGTGTGCTCAGAAAGCTAAGTTTACCAGACAGGAAGCTCAATTCACCTGAATTACTTTAAAGATGGTCCGAGCCGCCCCGGTGGCGTAGTGGTCTAAGCGATGGCCTCTGATCAGTCGTCCGGGTTGGAATCCCGGTGAGGCATGGATGTTGTGTTTGTCTTACGGCACTGGATCTCTCCCTTCGCTGGAACCAGTGACCCTAAATTAGGGACGGGCGACTGCTTATAGCCCATTGAGTTGCTCACGGTGGTCGTTAAACCTCCAATCAAAAGAAAAAAAGATGGTATGACGGGACTGATGTTACTGTTAGTACATCTACTGGTAGGGAGAGTCTGCTTCATTACCGCTTACATGGCTGTGAAGGCAGGCGTAAACCACTGTTAACTGCAAATCAAAGACAACATAAACTTCAGTGTGCAAAATAGCATGTATCATGAACAACTAAGCCATATGAAAATGTCCTTTTCAATGATGAATCAGGATTTTGCCTTAATGGGAATCCGAGTAGTGCCTGTGTAAGGAGATTCAAGCAGGAAGAATTCTATCCAAGTTGCTTAGTGAGGCCTGTGTTAAGCATCCGGTGAAGGTCATGGTTTGGAGCTGCATGTGAGAACATTGCGATGCGAACCTCCATATTGTCGATGGTACACCAAATGCCAAGAAATACATCTGGATATTAGAAAAGAAGATGCTGTCATCACCTAGAAGACTTTATGATAGTAATTTTATTTTTCAAGAGGACAATGCACCCTGTCATCGTGCAAAACTAGTGAAGAACTGGTTTCAGGAAAAAAATGCTCAGCATCTTGATTGGCCACCACACTAACCGGACTTAAACCCGATCGAAAATGTTTGGTTCAAAGTGCCGTATGAACTATCAAAAAAGAAGTCAACAACCAAAATTCATTGAATATGTAATTCAAATATGGAATCGTATTGTTCAACCCAATCTTTTACAAAACCTTGTTCACAGTATGCAATCAAGATGCAAACCTGTGATTAAAGCTAAAGTTTGGGCAACAAAATATTAGGTACACTTTATCATTTTGCTGCATTATATGTATTTCTGTATTTAAATGTCATTTCCTTCCTTATGAACTACAAAAACAATTTTTTGCTGTATACCTAAGTATTGGATAAACGATTCAATTTTTTAAATAATTTCGACTCGGTCATGTTTTTTGAAATGTATCTTAAGAACAGAAGTAGCTACAAGAAAAGCAAAAACATTTTTTGGAAATCTCCGCTAAATGTTCCTCCTAATGACATATAAATGATGAAATTGCAATAAAAATTAGATAGTTAAAAAAATGTCAAACTTAAAAATTCACTGCCTTTGCAGGTGATGCAATACTTTTCACACCACTGAAAAACGATTAAATTAACATTTCTGAGCTTACCCAAATTAAAAGATTTAAAACGGCCATTCAGCAGTAGTTGAAGGTTTTTCCAGGGGCAGGACGAAAGTTTAGCTGCTTAAAGAAGTATCTGTACATTTACATATTTACGAAAACATACTAACAACTTTTCAAAATAATCTCCATGAACATCTATACAATTTGGTGTTCCATTTTACCCAATTCGCAAAAGAATCCCTAGCCCTTCAAATTATATTTTGAATAACTCAAAAACTAAGCCATCACAAACGACACGGTTTGCCTCACAAAACAACACAAACGTAGCAAAAACGAATGGCACTGTTGATTTTGAATTTGCGTGGGTGAGGGGCTGGGCGTTTCCCCAACTTCCCAAAATTATATTTTGAATATCTCAAAAACTATGCTAGCACAAACGACACGGTTTGCGGCAAAAAACAGCACAAACGTGGCACAAACGAACGGCACTGTTGAATTTTGAATCTCCGGGGGGGGGGGCTAGGCAAATGTTTCACCCCCAAATTTGGGTGTTTAATATCTCGAAAACTAAGCTAGCATAAACGTCACGGTTTGTGGCACAAACGTAGCACAAACGAATGACACTGTTGAATTTTGAATTTGCGGAAGTGGTGGGATGACCATTTCCCCAGCCCCCCCAATTTATATTTTGAATATCTCAAAAACTATGCTAGCACAAACGACACGGTTTTCGGCACAAACCAGCACAAACGTAGCACAAACGAATGACACTGTTGAATTTTGAATTCGCCGGGGTGGGGGGCTGAAAATTTCCCCAGCCCCCCAATTTATATTTTGAATATCTTAAAAACTGTGCTAGCACAAACGACACGGTTTGCGGCACAAACCAGCACAAACGTAGCACAAACGAATGACACTGTTGAATTTTGAATTCGCCGGGGTGGGGGGCTGAAAATTTCCCCAGACCCCCCAATTTATACTTTGAATATCTTAAAAACTGTGCTAGCACAAACGACACGGTTTGCGGCACAAACCAGCACAAACGTAGCACAAACGAATGGCACTGTTGAATTTTGAATTTGCCGGGGGGGGGGGGCTGGCGAAATGTACCTGTTTTCTTTTGGGTGTGTCCCTGTCCCTTGGTATCCATTCTAGTATTTCCATTGTCCAATGGCGATTAGTTCTTCTAGAAATATATACATAATGAAAAAACCATTAGAGATACTTACTTAATAGCGTGTTGGTCCTCCTCTAGCGCGAATAACAGCCTGTACGCGCCGAGGCATCGACTGCACCAAATGCCGGAGGGTCTCTGTAGGTAATGACAGCCATGCCTGTTGCAGATTGGGCACAGCTCCGCCCGAGACGTTGGCCCATGATATATGGATTTGATGATCCGCCTCAGGGCATCCCAAAGAGCTTACACAGGATTTAAATCTGGGTGCTTTGAGGGCTACTTGATGATTCTAAACTGAGATGAGTGTTTCTCGAGCCATTCCTGGGTGGTTACGGCCCGGTAGGGTGGCGCATTGTCTTACTGAAACAGATCATATACCGCAGGATGCGCGAAGGACATGAAAGCGTGTAGGTGATATGCCAGCACATTCTGGTAGCGTGCAGTGGTTAAGAACCTCTCCAGACACACTAAAAGACATAATGTGCCCCATTAGAGTGCTTCCCAAACCATCAGAGAGCCCCCACAGCCTTCAACAGAGCCTACCTGGCATGACGGGGCCATAGCTTCATTCTGTCGACGCCACACCCACACCCTCACGTCAGCTCGGTACAGTAAAAAACGGGATTCGTCTGACTACACGACACGGCACCATGCTACAGTCTTAATGTTCCAGGTACCAGGCGACGCGTAATGTCCGATGACGTACAGTCAAGAGTGGTACATGAAGTAGAACATCGGCTCCCGTAGCCGAGGGTATGAAGGTGTGGCACTTAAAAGGCAACCAATAAGAAGAAAAACCAAACAATATACCGTTCTTTCTTTGAAGCTGCATGAGGTTTTGACCTTTGACCTGAATGTTATTTTCACCGCCATTGCCAAGCAGTCGGTCTCAACGAGACTGAAAAGTCTATGTCGACACGGTCATCAATAGCGTGTGGCAGACACCACTTCCTCTCTGGGCACTGGTAAGTCCATGAATGGTATACTGGCGGTACACCCTTGATACGGTTGCCCTCGGGAACCCGATGGTTCTTGCCTCTTGGGCAACAGAATGACCCATCTGCCTTGCTCCGACAATGCGTCCACGATCAGAGTCGCTCAGATCTCCATGTTTACCCATGTTTGTTGATTGCGATGCACTGTTGAGAAGCACAGCTGTCCGCTTATCTATCGCCTGCGCTCGGTTTGGGTCTGTTGGACTCTGCACTGGGATGTCCATCTCAGCGGCCCATCACCCCAGTCTTTAATGCTTTGTCTACTGAGTGTACATAGCCCATTTCCAATTCAAGTCTTTATTTCGATCATAATGTCATTTTTCTGTTCCGTGAGTTTTCCTATCTTTCTCGGTTACAACAGGCGTATATTTTTCTATGTTTAGGAGCATTATCCCCAGCCTCAGAACGTCTTTCTTAGTTAATGGCTGTGTCCATCAGCCATAAGTAGAAACTGTAAGGATGCATTGACTAAACACTTTTCTTTCAAAACATAATGGTAAATTGCCATCTAAAATTACATTGTCTCTTCTAAATGTTCGGCAAAGCAAAGTTCTGTACGACATTTTTTTCGTCTTTGACGTGGTTCACGCTTGATATCTGTGGTCAAATGTAGATGCAGGCATCAGTTACTCCTAAATTCGCCCCATCAAACACTAAATCTTCAGTTCTTGTAAAAACTTTGTGCATAAATTTTATTTTCTGTAAGTTAATTTTTTAACCTACTTCAATACCCTTGTCTGTAATTTCTGGATCACATTATGTAACTCTGAGGTTAACTTGCAAAACGAAGATGAGTTCGACTACCTCCATTGTTCATTACCTTCTTATCTTCATAGTTCATTGATCGACAGACATTATGCAATACGGCACTGAAGAGTTTGGTAGATACGGTGTTACTTAGTCTCTCTCCCTTTCCATTTGTTATACGTTCTGTGTCTTCGAACAGTCGCACCTTTGCTTTGCATTTTCATAGATGCTATTAATAATTTTATTGTATGCGTCTTCAATACCGCAAGATTTCAAACATTGTAGCTGTTAAAAACCATCAGAAAATGCACCGAATCCAAAGCCTTTTCATGATCGATATAAGCCGTACACAGTGGGAGTTCATATTGGCTCGCTCTTTCAATTAGTTTTATGAGTACATTTATATGATCTGTAGTGATGTAGCTACTCCTGAATTCATGTTGTACACTTAATTAAGCCATATCTCGTGTTTCCTTCAAACGATGTGACAGTTCCTTAGCGAAGATTTTGTATATACATTATAGGAGACTGATTGGGCTCTAGTTTCTGAAATCCCCAACGATCTCTGTTCCAGCCCTTAGCAATCCACCCTTCGTTGCTACAGATCTCTTTCTTCCTCAGGATTTTGAGCACGAGATAAAACATGGTTTCGGCGGCGGGTGTTTCTTTTTTCCTGAGGATTTGGAGGACGGGATGAAACATGGTTTCGGCGGCCGGTGTTTTTTCTTCCTGAGGATTTGGAGGACGGGATAAAACATGGTTTCGGCGGCCGATATTTATTTCTTACTGAGGATTTGGAGGACGGGATAACACATGGTTTTGGAGGCCGGTGTTTCTTTCTTCCTGAGGATTTGGAGGACGGGATAAAACATGGTTTCGGCGGCCGGTGTTTCTTTCTTCCTGAGGATTTGGTTGACGGCATAAAACATGGTTTCGGCGGCCGGTGTTTCTTTCTTCTTGAGGATTTGGAAGACGGGATAAAACATGGTTTCGGCGGCCAATATTTCTTTCTTACTGAGGATTTGGAGGACGGGATAAAACATGGTTTCGGAGGCCGGTGTTTCTTTTTTCCTGAGGATTTGGAGGACGGGATAAAACATGGTTTCGGCGGCCGGTGTTCCTTTCTTCCTGAGGATTTGGAGGAAGGGATAAAACATGGTTTCGGCGGCCGGTGTTTTTTTTTCCTGAGGATTTGGAGGACAGGTTAAAACATGGTTTCGGCGGCCGGTGTTTCCTTCTTCCTGAGGATTTAGAGGACGGGATAAAACATGGTTTTGGTTTCAGCGGCGGGTGTTTGTTTTTTTGTCACTTGCACATCTCACACGAATAGCTGAATAGTCGAATGATTTGAATGTTCCACCTTACTGTACACATGTTCCAATTTCCATTCCAATATGCCAACTCCTTCTGCTTGAAGTAATTTCATTGTCGGGCAGGATATATAGAACTACATAGGACATTGCAAAAACGTGTCACTGAAGAAAACAGAGAATTCAATTGTGAAGTAGTTACAAGGGCGGTTGGAAGATAATCAAAGCCTGAAGAAAACAGATTTTGGCACGTGGAAAAGAATATACACGACTGTTTGGTGAAAATTGCAATACCAAGAAAAAATCGCACTTTTCAAATGAAATTTACAAGAGTTGTCCTAAAACAACTAAAACTGTTTTCATAAAAAAAAATATGCCTACCTTAGTTATCAAGGAAATTGTCGTCTTTTTCGAAATACTGTCCATTACATGTAATAGAAGTGTCCCAACATTCCTCTTACTTTTTGGATGTCTTCTGGAGTTCTTCTGAAATCCAGTTGAAGCACCTCTACGCAGCTGTTATAAGTTGTTGATCAATCTTAAATTCTCGTCCCTGTTCTTTAAATGGGGAACAACCAGATGTCACATGGTGACAAGTCTGGACTATATGCAGGTTAAGGTATCAACTTAATATTCATTTTCTCCAAATAAGAAACGACAGAACTGGCTATGTGCCGCCTTGCATTGGGCCGCACGTGAAAAGAAATGGGGAACCCAAGTCGAACAAACTCGTTTCATGCTCAAATGCTCGGATAAAATTCGGAGAATTGATGATTTTGAAATGTGAACCATATCTTCGATATCTCTAATTGATAGATGTCTGTTTTCCCGTAAAATAACACCTATTGTACTGATGTTTACCTTTCAAAAGTCGTTGAATTTCTTCCTCCATGCGTGATTGAAGCCGCCGATCCATGACAATCCGTAAATTATTTATGCCATCTGTAAATTGGTGATTTTCCTAGACATGAATCTTTATAAGCCTCTTGCATAAGACGGAAAGTATCTCTGACAGACTTCTTAAGTCGACTGCAAAATTTAATGGCGCATCTTTGTTCCTCTTTCACATCCATTTTTTCGAAAAACCTCAGCACGAAAACACTTCTTATGGTTCACGAAACAACGCATATTGAACTGAGCACTATCGACGAAGCATGCGTGATAAACAGGTGGGCCGGTTGCTATGGTTACTTCAACGACTACCGTTTTTTTATTTTTTTATCTTTGGCGACTCGTGCCAAGGTCGAACGTAGTATTGCACATTTTTAGCACGCCTTTTGTAAAAAAAAAATATCATGCTTATTTTATCGGTTTGTCTGTCCGTCCGTCTGTACCCACGATATCTCTGCAACTGTCAGTCCGATTTGAAAAATGCTTGAAATATGTGAATGACGATCCTTTATTTCGTTTTTTTTTACGATGTACAATTTCGCCGCTAGAGGGCGTAAATGCAGATTATGTCGAATTCAAAAATACGTTTTATTTCACATATTTGCTTCTAAACATCCGATTGAAAAAAATATTTTATCTTTCGATTCCATTTATGTCGAAGACTATTTTAGATATAGTTACTTTTTCAAATTACACATAGATTTTCCGCTAGGGGGCGTAAAACTAAATTATATTTTTCCGATAACTCTTCTTCTAAAACTCCGAATTAAAAACGTTTTTCTTCAGCGGATACACCGCTTGATGGAAAATGTTTTGCATATAATTTCAAATTTTTGGTAAATAATAATTTGGCCACCAGGGGGCGTAAGCGTTAATTTTTGCTTCTGATGTATTTGCCATAAAATCTGAGCTTCTAAAGCATCGATTGAAAAAATTCTTTCGTGGACTGATGCCACTCTACGTTGATAAAACTTTTCGGAATATTCTCTTCTTAAAATATTCCACAGTTTCACCGCCAGGGGGAGTAGATGTATATCTTATTTTCGTCAATATCTCTACGTCTAGAAGTCCGATTTGAAAAATTTCTTCTTTGTTGGAAAGTGTTTCTAGTGTGACATGTCCTTCATATAATTTGAAAATTTTCAAGTAATTCATAGACTTTCCGCTACCGGGCGTTAAGGTAAATTGATTTCCCCCTAAATCTCTGCTTCTAAATCTCTGATTTGAAAAATTCCTTCTGCACCGATTACAGCTCCTGATGGGAAATCCTTTGCACATAATTTCAAATTTTTGTAAAAAAATATTTTTGGCACTGGGTGGCGTAAGTTTTAATTTCCGCGTCTGATGTATTTGCAGCAAAATATGAGCTTCTAAAATCTCGATTGAAAAAAAGTCATTTGTTGACCGGTACTACTCATGTCGACAAACCTTTCAGGAACATTTTCTTCTTGAATTAATGCATGGTTTCTACGCTAGGGCGTAGATGTATATCTTATTTTTGTCAATATCTCTACTTCTAGGAGTCCGATTTGAAAAAAATCCGTCTTTGCTGGATAGTGTTTACGATGCGAAATGTTTTTCCTAAAAATTCAAAATTTTCAAGTAAATTATAGACTTTACGCTAGGGGGCACAAAGGCAAATTGCGTTTTCTGCGTTATTTCTGCTTCTAAAACTCCGGTTTGAAAAATTCTTCCTGTATCGCATACAAGACCTGATGGAAAATAGTTTTCACATAATTTCTAATGTTTGGTAAAGAACGATTTGGCCACCAGGGAGCATAAGTGTTAATTTCTGCTTCTGATGTATTTGTAGCAAAATCTGTACTCCTGAAAAGTCGATTAATTTTTTTTTTCTTGGACCGACACCGCTCATATGGAAAATCCTTTTGAGAATATTTTCTTCCTAAAATAATGCATAGTTTTCTCACCAGGGGACGTAAAGTCACATCTTATTTTTGTCAATATCTATGTTTCTAAGAGTCCGATTTGAAATATTCTTTCTGTGTTGAAGAGCGTTTCCGGTGCGAAATGTTTCTCATATAAATTCATGTTTTTCTTAACACACAAGTCTGCAACCAGAGGGCGTAAGCTCACGATTCCGTTTACAGCGATATCTGATTGATTAAAAACCCAATTGAAAAACTTCTTTCTTCCGTCAGATACTATTGTTTTTCATACCAGTCCCATTGACTTTGAATAGCTTTGATAAATTTAATTTGCGTCAGAACGAATTCAAAAGACGTGCTTATTACACCTGAAAATTCGGTGTCATCTTTCTTGTTTTTTATAAAAACATTCTCAGTTGCTTTGGGGCAGCCCATTTATATCACAGTTTCCTCATGTTACAGCAGATAACTGATTACATTTATAGAGCTATACAAGATTTTTCCCTTCAACACTAAATATCCTGTAAAACCACCTCGAGCAACAATAACGAACGTCTACACGGCATGACATTGAATGAAAGACGTTATTGATATCGTCCTGGGAATGGCCTGCCAGGTTGCTTTTATGCGAGACCAGAGTTCATTTGTTGTGACTTTAGGAGGTGCTTGACGGGCCAGTCGCTTAGCTACCATGCCCCAGACATGTTCGATCGGTGACATATCCGGTAAACGTGCAGACTATGTAAGAAACAGTATCTGCCGTGCATGGAAGAGGTATTGGACATTCCAGGCTGCATGTGGCCCAGTATTGTCCTGCTGGAATATAGCACAAGGTCAACTCTGAAGGTAGAGAATCATCTTTGACTCTATAACATCCCTGGTGTATCGCTGGCTGTTGATGGTTCTCTCAGTTCAATTCGTTTCAGGTGAAATCGAAAATTGAACATAATGACGCCCGAAACCATGGCGCTTGGCACTGGGCCGGTATGACGCTGCAAGTTGCCGTTCACCACGATGTTTTCGACCACGTATGAGACCATCATGATGCAACAAGTTGAATCGGGACTCATCAGAAAACATAACCTGTTGCCAGTAAGAGGGAAATGTCTGTGTTCCAGAGCTCATTGCAGCGTGAGACCTCTGTGATTGATGATCAAAGGAATGCACAGCAATGCGCTGCTAGCGACCAGTTCTTTGTTGAGCAGACGGCATCGAACTGTGCTTGGAGGACAAAGCCGGACCTGTCACAGTGCTCCACTGATGCGCTAACACCGTGGATATCGCTGTACGATTAATCACTGCCATGAGGTAGAGTTATCTGTCATCTCGTGCATTCGTGCAATTTGGCGATCTATTTCCCGGATTTTTGTGCTTCCGAGCCCCATCTGTTTACTGACGCCAAGTTCGCCACACTACTGGCGTTTAGTCCAGCACGAGTGGTAATTTGGCAGTAGAAAAATCCAGCTTAAATGATCCCAACAATCGTTTTTCGCTCAAAGTCCGTCAGGTTTTAATAATGCGACCTTCTTCGGCGACAGGGCCTTTTCGGCTCAATGTCGGCTCTTCACTGATTGCAACATTTCGTTCTATTGAGCCAGCTCTTCATACCCAAGACCGGACAGTTCTGACGGCGCTGCTCCGAAATCGCTTGCGTATTTTAAGCGATATTTTAATATTCTGCCGGTCCCAACCTCTTGTACGTATTCCGCAAGTTTCAAGCTAATATCAGTAGTCCTTCATTGCAATTTTCACAAGAAGTGCTGCAGCAAGAAATATAAGTAAAATATTGTGCAGAATCAGACGGTTTTACACAAAACCAAGCGAAAGAGATTATAATGAAATATACAGACTCTGAAGTGCCCACTGTTCTTCCGGCAGAAGTTGCTCATGCAAAGAACGTGAAACGTGGAACATTTCTAGCAGGAAAAGAAATTTATTTATTCCATTATTTGTATTACGGTAGTTAAATATGCACCGGTGTGCAAAAATTAAGGACGAAGAGAAGAAATTAGCATAACAGCGGAACGAACAGGCAGGACGGACCGAAAGACCACTCAGGTGATAGACTAGGGTCTGGTACGGTAGGGCATGCGCATATATGCAGCATGACGTAGGGGGAGGATGTGTCGGAAGGGTATAAAGCACACGGGTGGTGTACGCTCGGCAATTCGGTGAAAGGTATTGCACGATGTACATCGGTTTGAACGACGTCGCGTTGCTGCCACCGTGTGACATGGCCAACAGGCAATCCAGTAGACCCATCTGGATGATTTTACCCGAGGTCGCGTCGTTGGGAAGTTGAAAGAAGGTCGACGTGTGACTAGTGTGGCCGAGGATTTCGGGATCGCTCACAGCATCGTCTCACGAGCTTCGAGAGCATTTCATACGACAGGAACAGCTGTCCGAGAGTTTAGCAGTGGTCGTCCACGAGCATCCATGGCGGCGGACGACCGGTATATTGTCCTACAGGCGAGAAGAGACAGACGGCAGGCAGCTGGAGAAATCGCAAGGCACATGCAACAGACAACTGGACGTCCGTTATCGCATTTTACCATGGCCAGGAGGCTGCACAAATGTGGTCTATTTGCACGACGACCAGTACGGTGTGTGCCATTAACGCCTGCTCATCGGAGGTGGCGGTTTCTATGGTTCCAGGAACACAAGAACTGGACACATCACTAATGGGGTCGAATTCTCTTTACGGATGAGAGCCGATTTAGTCTGACCAGCGATTCTGGACGGATACACATCTGGAGAGAGCAGGGAACACGCAATGACACCCCCGACATCATCGAAAGGTACGGGTTTGGAGGTGGCGGAGTTCTCGTTTAGGGCGGTGTCATGCTTGGTAGCCGTACTGACCTCCACATCTTCCAAGGAGGTTCAGTCACTGGTGTCCGCTATTGCACCGAGGTTCTCCTCCTTCACGTGCGTCTGTTTAGAGGTGCTGTGGGTCCTGAGTTCCTCTTCATGGGTGACAACGCTACACCTCATCGTACCGTGGCTGTCTCAGAGATGTTGGGTAGTGAAGATATTCAACGCATGGATTAGCCCGTAAGGTTCGCGGACCTAAATCCAATCGAACACGTGTGGGACCTTCTCGGGAGACGCTTGGCAGCACGTCACTAGCTGCCAGCAACGATTCCTCCGCTGCGATTGGCGCTACAAGAGGAATGGGCTGCGATGCCTCAACAGCTCCTTGACAACCTCGTCCTCAGCATGGGCAGGCATTTTAAATCCTGCAACGCAGTCAGAGGTGATCATATCCCCTACTAAAGACTGGAGTTTTTTGGCAGCCGCCCGTCACATGGACGTTTCTGTCTTCTGTCCAGTTGTGCTCGAAGCTACCTTTTCAATAAAGTGCCTTTGTATCCTTTGGATTCTTTGTTTGGACGGTTTTGCTCACTTGTCCCATATTCTTACATCTTCGGGATCTTATGGTGTGATTTGAGTCGATGTGGAGCACTTTTACACAACGTTAGATTCGAAAAACCGTGTCGTCCTTAATTTTTGCACGCCGGTTTATGTTCACTTTCAGTTCTAAGATCATCTCCTTCTCTGCTTCATTTTGTTCAACGACGTTCCATTTGATTTTCTCTTGTTCCTCCTCCAATTTCGGAATTCTTGAATCAGATGATTGGGTTCTTTGTATTTAGGTCTAGAGCGCCAGTGTCAAATGGTAGCCTAGTCTACTTACATTGATTTTTAGCACAATCTGTCATCCAGTCACACTGGCCGGTGCATTGGACAGGTATATTCCAGCCGCCGGAGTATGACGGAACGTTTGAACTGTGAGATCATGGAGAGGTGGTGAATGGGGGTTGGCCATAACTCACTACCCTGGTCATGTGAATTGGTGAATGTGGCATATAATTTTCTCTAATCCCGATGGTGTAGCTATACCACTGTTGGTCCGTTGTCAAATACTTTTCAGTGCGAAAAGAATGAACCATGAATGGGCGGGAATGACATTTGTCTAGGAGTGGTTAAATGTTGCGCATCGATAAACTTCACAGCTCTCCTATAGTTCATTAAAACCTCTTGTTTACAGTGAGAACATATGTAAACACATTGATCGCATGAAGTGATAAATCGTTTTCTTATGAATAAGATAATCTATAAAATTCACTACCCTACGATTAATATACGGGCGCCTGCATGTCTACAAGTAATATTCATTTACAGAAAATTTGATATTGTCTGCTGAAACCTTTGACGCTTATGACGTCCCAGGTGTTGTTTTCGTGGAATACTCTCCACCAGGTTTTTTTAATGTCAGCCATTATATTCCGCCCTTCGGCCTTCAAAGCAGTCACCAGTTCAACTTTGTTTTTTCGGAGATCTTTTTGCCATGCATAAGAAAATACAATTATTCCCAAAGATTCTCTGTGGCCGTGGGTTTCAAACTGTGTGTCGCGGCTCCTAGGGGTGTCGCGGCCTTCTGCAGGGGTGTCGCGTCTAAGGGCGTCGCAGACTTCTGTAGGGGTGTCTCGGACTTCTGCAGCGGTGTCTCGGACTTCAGCAGCGGTGTCTCGGACTTCTGCAGCGGTGTCTCGGACTTCTGCAGGGGTGTCGCGGACTTCTGCAGGGGTGTCGCGCTAGTTGGGGAAAAGTACAAGTTTTTCTCGTTATGATGAGCTGCGCGTTAAGTCGTACCACCTATCGAATTTTCAGTCGGATTGGATGTTAGTTTTATCGCATGCAGATCGTTTAAAATTTTGTTTGTGTTTTTTGATCAGTTTTTCTGTCAGTATGGATAAATTGCTAAATATAAGTATAAAACGTGATATTTCTAACGCATCATGTCGTTCTAAAGAGGAAATGAGACGAAAAAATAGTGGAAGATTCACGACAGTTGCTTAGATTTTGGGTTTACATACACTATTGTGGGAAATAAAGAATGTTCACCGTGTGCCATTTGTTTTAAAGTATTGGCCAATGACAGCATGTTTCCTAATAAAATGAAACTACATTTGGAGTCAGTTCATGGAAGTTTGGTAAATAAATCACGTGACCATTTTTTTCACAATTAAGAAAATGACTGACAGAAACCAACTTTCTCTAAACAAGATACGATTCCTACAAAGGTTTTTTTTTCATCTTACAGGCTTGCTTACCGTGTAGCAACGAGCAACAACCTCGCATCTTGCAGAAGACCTTATTTTATTAGCTGCTATGGATATTTTGATCAATTATGATATGAAGTCTGCTGCCAATAAACTGCTAAATGCGCTTTTGTCAGATAACGCTATTAATCGTCGAATACTTGATATGGCTGACGACATTTATAACCAGTTGATTGAAAAATTGAAAGATAATTTTACTATTCAGTTCAATGAAGCTACTGACAGCAACAATTATTTGCATCTAATATGTTATATGTGTTTTATAGACGTTAACTACAAGTTTCACGAATATCTTCTCTGCAAAAATATGAAATCTGGTCCAAAAGCAGCAGACCTATTTGAAATGCCAGATTCTTTTATGCAAGAAAATGCATTAACCTGGAGAAATGTGCAGGTGTGTGTACAGATGGAGGTCGCTGTATGGCTGGTTGTTAGAGTGGACAACTAGCTCTTCGACGTAAAAAGTTCCTTGCGCTGCTTGGGCATGCTGCAACATTCATAGGGAAGCATCTACGTCAAAAAAATTAGCCCTGCCATTAACGAGGTTCTTCAATCAGCGATCGATCGAAGTGGTAAACTTCGTTAAAACTTGGCCACTTAAACTTCAGGTGTTTTGAACAAATGTGCGCTGATATGCGGGCTGAACGCACTTCCCTACTTTATTATTTAAAAAAAATAAAGTAGAGAAGTGTACTTTCACTCTCTGGCTTTCACGTGGAAATTCCCGTATGTATGAACTCAAAGTGAACTTCATTCTTATCTTGTTGAAGAAAAACATTCCAGTTCCGAGACGTTTATGGACGGTGACTGTTTTGTAGCTAGCATATCTCTCTGATATCTTTGCAAAGTTCAGTGTGAAATGAATTAAAAAATGTATTGTTCATTAAATGTGTTCCTGCAAGATTTTGAGACTCACTTTCTGCAACCGCCAGATAAAATTTCAGCCTTCAGAAAGAAATTACTATTGTGGAAGAAAACTTTGTATAATAAAGACGAAAATTACAGCTTTTCTACTTGAAGAACTGAAATCTGTGTTTGCGGGCCATTTAACACAACTCAGATTTTACATTGATAATAACTTTTCAGAAGAGGTTGACCAGCACAACTGGATCAAAGATGCCTTCAGTGCCGAACTTCCATCAACACAACTCGAAGGCAAGAGCAACATATTGATATTTCATCTGACTCCACTTTGAAATCGAAGTTCGTTTCCTCATCACTACCTGAGGTTTGATCCCCGGCAAGCATGATTATCCAGAAGTAAGTAATTTTTCGAGGCTTGATCCTTTTACGACCTCTTACGTATGTCCGGCAGGCTTTACAACAGTGGTAGTAATGAAAACCAAATAAAGATTGCGATTAAACGTCGAAAAAGAGATGCGAATCGCAGTTTCCAAACTTGTGCCCAGATTTGATGACCTGATGATGAAGAAGCAACCACATCTTTTCCATTGAGTTTGCTACAAGAACAAGATGTCAGGGAATTATAAGTTGATTAAAATATGTTAATGTTTTATTTATAAAATAAACATAATGGTATTAAAATCTATTCGAAACTTAAGTTTATTGACTCTCACACGGTGTCTATAAAATGTACATGTAAATAAAACAATTTTCATGTCTTTTTTGACCAACGGATGTAAAATATCCTCTTCAAAAGCCATTAAAAATATGCTTGTGTTGTAATTTTATCTTACACAAAGGAGCTACGGGAATTTATGTTCTAGTCAAGGTAGCCGTGAACGAAAACTATTTGAAAAAGGCGGCTCTGTGGGGTTCATGTCAGGACTTAGACCGGGTCAGTCCAACTTTTCGAAGCTTATGTCCTGTTTAACAACGCGAGCTGTATGGGGTGGTGCGTTGTCCGGCTGATAAAGTATGGGCTTCCCCAAAGTACTTCCACAACGTTGGCAGTAAGTGATTGCCTACGACGTCTAGGTAAACTCAGAATTCATGGGGTTGCTCAAAATGACTAATTGTCTCAAGCTGAATTACGAAAGAAACCTCCATAACATAACACTGCCTCAACTAAACTTCATTGTCGGAAAGATGCCATGAAGGAGGTAAAGTCTTCCAGCATCCACAGCTACCTTAACCTACACCCAAACTGGGAGATTGTGTACGGTGACTCTTCAGTCCATGGTTAATTACACTATGCAATTTGGGGTTTGGCATTAGTGGAAATTATTGACTGCTTCTAGATGGCTACTTGACCATGGTAACTCATGTCGTGCGGTGTCCTACCTACTGTATTGGTGTCAACACCAGTCGGATTTGCGATTATGTTGATTTGTATTTGGGGTATGCAGTTCTCTATAGAGCTGGAGGACTGTCCGCTGATGCAAACTGTTTTATAAAAATTGGCACTGATGCAAAATGGTTTACACCAAATTTTATCCTGAAATTAGTCTCCGGTATGAGTGGTGTCCAAGGAAATGATTCGAATTGAAGAGTAATATTTCGAGTAACGGAGGAATTTCAATTATTTTGTTTATTAGTAAATTAAAGAGTGTGAGTTTCTCTTTTAAGGAAGAGTATAAAAACTATTATAATTACTTTTAAGAGCCCTTAGGTTTCTAAAATAGGAAATTTTTTGATCCAGTGATTGAACTTTTGAAGGCTATCTTCACAGAAACAACGTCAAACCTGCGTAACTTTTCTCAAACTACATAAACAAGCTGTTGAGAAAGATTGTGTGCTTAAAGCCCTACACAATGAAAATTACAAAACCATTTCGTTTCGTTCGTAACTTCTTCACAGTGCATCTGTTCAGTACAAGCTGTGTCACGTATTCTCACCCAAGAGGATGCAAAAGAGCTGTTTCCCCTAAGAGAAACATAGTCTTGAGTTCAAATCTAAAGCCAGACAGTTTTGATTGTTCATTTATAATCACTGACTTGTGACCTAAATTCGCAACGATTGTCAGGATCAATGGAACATTACACTCCGAACTGTGAACCTCATAATGACCCTAATTATGTAAGCGATTTCAGGAGATCATTAGAACTCGAATAAATATTTTGGAGAGTCATTAGAATGTCTCAGATATTATTACTGGCTCACAACAGCAATTTCGCTAGTTTAAACAACTTCGCAACTGCAAAACAAGGATAATAAGCACTGATGTAAAATCTGTAATTAGAAAATCCAAAAGAAGAAACAATATGTTAAATCAAATTTCTATATATAAATAACATAAGTATTCCTTTTCATGAGGACATGTAGAAAAAAACTCAATATAGCTCATAACTGTTATCGTATTTAACAACTCAGTTCAAAATTATTTAAATGTTATTAAGCATATCCCATTTCGTGATATCAACATTTTCCGGGGTGTTTACCTGAAATGTTTTTTTATCCTTATGTATACTGAAATGTTACTGTTTCCTGCTTCGCATAACAAATTTGCGAAAAATATTACTTTGTGCTTTATTAGCTAAGACCATTGGAACTGAATAAATATACAGTACATAATATTTCATGATAACTGCTTGAAATGCTATACTATCTGTTCGAGCATTGAAGTCCATGATACAATAAAAAAACCTGTTATGATATATAATGAGAATGGAAACATGCATGGGTGCTTTTTGTTTTTAATTTAATAATTTTCGCTGAACTCCGTCTAGTGCTTTAATTCAAGTACACCGTCGATCACAGTAGACTGTGGAGGAATTATAAAAATAACATCTTCATTTTGGTTATCCAGTGACACATGGTGTTTAAGTGCATGAACTACTACGAAACACTCCTTAGCACTCGTTTTGGTAAAAAATGCTTTTTCCATTCATCTCGTTGTCCATCTGTAGATATTCATATCGCCATATTCTTCAACTCGGCTCGGAAAATTCCCTTTTGCGCTGAATAACGCTAAACATGACAATGATGATTTGTGAACTCTCTCGCCTTTCAGTAATGCATGGCTTTCTTGTTAGTTGGCATGAACTCCATTTCATGTCTGTGTGATATGTACACTTCCGAAGCGAAGGACTGGAAGAAATCGTTTCCGTACCTTACAGCTCATAATCAGCAATCATGAAATTCATTTTACAGGCAATTCATCTCTAATGGAAAAGTTTACAGTCTTAATATACCATAATTTCAATATGAAGTTTCTTCGACGCATTATTTTGCGAATGTAGTGGAATCACGTAATTTTCTTTTCTGTATTTTGTTCAAGACAATATTTCGAGCGCATTTTGGTGAAACATATTTTGCGATTTTGTTTCAATGCTTCGTTAGATGTTTCGAGTATGGCGGTTGTGTGTTTCTATTACTGTCACCAAATCTGACCATATGTAAGAACGAAAATTAAGGATTACGAATGCTTTTGTTTTCGGTAAGGTACCATAAGCTATTCATGAATTCTTCCGCTCTTGAATGTTGTTTTCTTAGGAAGACGGGGGAAAAGCTTTCTACAGAGCGAATATGGAAATTTCGAATCTACATTCTTTAAGACTCTACCATTTGTTTCACAAAATGCTGCTTTCTAAAGGCATGGGAAGGGATTTCCTTAAATTTTAGACCGACAGCTGAAATATGCCGAGCAAACATTGCGAGAAAGAATTGTCTGTTATCAGTAAAACGCGGGCCCATGTACTTAAGCATATCACGCACAGAAGAATGGAAAACAGAAAAAATCTTTTTTATTCAAGACTCAAATTTAGCCTCCAGCCTTTTGCGTGGAAGATTTCTCAGAAAAGTTTGACTGGGAATTCGATTTTGTTTTGTCTTATCTTCGCACAGTAACATGGTAATATGTGACTGATGTTCTCCACGTTACCGAAGGGAATTCTTACAGAATTTTGAGTTGTAAATCTCTTTGAGGAGATTCAGTAACGATCCATCATTTTCACTTTGATACTTCAGATTTAACTTCCAGAAAAGATCAGTACGTTTTCGAGCCATTTGCGATTCTGGTACATCAGGCGGCTTCCTAGACGAGCACCAGGTAGCAATTTATCTTCTTCTTCAATTTGAACCATAGCAGAAGTATTTTCTAGTAACACATTGGGAGGTAAGTGTTTGGAAAATCGCAGCATTTCTATTTTATCGCTATGAAGGCAGTTATGTCAAAGATTTTTCCCGTCTACGAGATATCATTACAGTGACTGATCTAATAATTTCGTCATTCATTAAGGAAGCAGAGGAGAAAAGAAGCGGACAATGTACGTTTATAAATGCGACTACTTGGTTTAATCCTCATTCTGTGACTTCTTATTCGTATTATTAGTTAATGGCGTAATGAAATAAATCGATGACTGGGTTTTATAAAGCAAACTGCACCAGAGTTGGAAACGGGTCAAAAATTTTAGACTTTGATACGAAACAAGTTTCACATGTTATGCACATGCTAATTGCAATTAAGTATGCTTTGTGTAATCTATTCAGTTATTTCCCTTTCCCTTGCCAATTACAGATGTCTTCATCCCTGGAGAACGCCAAAGTCTAAGAAAGAAAAAGAATTAGAAAGGTTACGAAGTACCGAGATTTGCAAATTGAATTTCAATACCTGTGAGAGGAAACAATATTCGCTTAAGTAATGGTTGGTGTCTTAGGGGAAGTTCCAAAAAAACTGTAGAAACATCTGGAAGGCATTGGAACTGGCACATTAACAACAGCAGCATTGAAAATGTACACTCTCTTGAACTTACGAAATACTTTAAAAATTCCTCGTTGATTCTTACATTCTTGGACAGAATTCGAATCATTGATGGACCAAAATCTGGGCAGCAACACCTGGTGGACTGAGAGACAGAGAGAACTCGGCGAATAATAATAATAATAATAAAAATTGTAAAGAACTAATTTTATAAAACGGAGAAAAATATTCTTCTGAAAAATTCTTACTCTCCATTTTTCTATATCGTTTTTAATAATATTAATAATAAACTGCAATGCTACGAAAATGCGCCAGGCCTTTGCTGCTATTTTAAGTCTTGGTTTTTGTCATACAATGGGCAATAATAGCCACTGCTTCACCCAGGTCGCAGTGAAAATGGCTCACATGGGGGTCGTCATGTTCTTAAAATTCCATGTTTGAAGCTACGTTATTTCAAGCCAAAGAATTCCAGAGCATTAAGGATTCTGATATTTTATGTGTTGTGGGTATTTCGCCTACTACAAGCCGAAATATCATCTGAAACGGTACACGCCCACATGATTCATGAAGAATATTTATTTGCTTTTTAAACAACAACTGCATGCGCAGTCGGATTCATGACGAAGCACCGAAAATAAATGTAATTATTCACGTACTAAATTTCCGCTACTGGTGTTTCGATACTTTTATAAAAAAAACTATGTAAACTACGCCATTGGGAGTTATTTTTCTTTTCTTTTTTTCTTCTGAAACTAGAGAGATATTCAAGGAACACCAACTTTTACCTTGTTACATTTATGGCGTTTATTCAAAGATCTCGAAGTGGATCTCCGATAACTAATCTTTATTCCTTATTTTCATTTTTAATGCGCTTTCTGAATGAAAATTAGAACAAATATGCAATAAATCTGAATCTTCTGGAAAACTAAAAATATTTTTCCCTATAAATATTTTTTTTCAATCATTCTAGCAAGAAAATAAAATATAAAATATTTATCAGCCTTATATTTCTTAAAGTTCGCAAAGTTTATTTACATTGAAGGTAAAACTCAAAAATGGGTACTGAATTTGAGAAATTATTTTCACTTTCAACCATATTCTTCTTTTGCTTGAACGCCTTCTGAAAACGTGATCCTCGTCCTTTTGGGCTTCACATTGCAAGGAAGCCTCCTACCGACTTCTAATAACCTGGTTTAACTTCAAATTTTTAAGCTCAGTCTATTGTGAAGAGTGAACAAAATTTTATTCGAACCTTACATTTGTTTCATTCATCAAATTTTTAGTTGTTAATATATTCCGTTTGGTTCTGCAGTCTTTCAGATGTGAACTTTAATATCAGAATGAGTAAAGGGAAGAGAAGGTATACTTAGCTTATCCGTGAATTAGATGATAGTATTCGGAAATTTTGCATTTTACTATAGCATTTCAACAGGAAGAAATTATTCTTGGTAATTTTTCGGTACTCTTAATAAACGTGTGCCTGTTACACCGAAGACAAAAATAATCACCTCATACAAAGCATTTTTCACCTCGTGCAGCCATGACTTGTAAGAAGATACCGTTATTAGTGAGTTTAACATTTTTTATTGTGTCACTTACTTTGAAAATTTTGCTTCATCAGGATGAGTGCTATCTTATATTGTAGATTTCGATTAGAGTTCACAGGCATTTTTCAGCCAGTGTAGTGATGCAGATGCGGATCTGTAGACGAAAAGAAACGGATCATTAGTCTTGTGCTGTTTTTCAAACTCTTTTATAATGATGCTTACAACAGAACTGAATGAAATCTGAATCTTATTCAATTTCTTCTATCGTCATCCAAATCCAGTTGCAGGTAAAATTTTTTGTAGTCAAAAGCTATCGTTCTTTATGGTTCCTAGTCGAGGATCATAAAATTAAGTGAACGCCATTCTTAAGCATTTGATCCTGTATTGTAGATTAATGTTTGATGAAAGACTCCAGGAAAGCATGCTGTTATTTTCCTCACTTTTTCAGCTGCATTAGATGGAATAAACCGAGCCTTCGTCCTATACTGAACGCCGAGTCCTGTTCTGTTGATAAAAAGTACTGTAATATGTTCTTTCTTTTATGCTGGTAATAATATCTTATTTTTGTTTAGCTGTGAAATAATTTATTCCTTATTATTCATTATCGTCGTACACCTGTGTACCCAAAGGTGTTCAAGTTGGCCAATGCAACAGATAAATACAAACTGCGAAAACTGAAAAAAAAATTAATTAAATAAAAATGTATCGTGATTAACTACAAACTTTTTTCACATATCTTTGAGTCGAATGCAAGATTCCCTGCCACAAACAATTTACAACTTTTGTTACTAATAAAAAAATTTACACCAAAAACACATCTCGTTCCAAGTTTTTCCCTTGATCTGCGCCTATCTACTTTAGAGTTTAGCCGTGGTTAAAACAATCTTTCCCATAATATAATATGCACATACTAAATGCAACTAAGTATGCTTTGATCAACTCTGGTTGCAACCGAATTACTCAACAAAGTAATTTTGTCTTCCACAGAAGGAAGGTCTATTACTGATATAGTCACGCATTTGAATTATTTTGTGTTTTCCTGATATAACTCTTGGCAATCCCATATCGGTAATATCTAACCACTTTTAATAAGATCTCTACTTCACACCTAACTTTCACTGCCATAATTGAAAGTAGGTATAAATACCGTATTACATACAGCTAGTATTTTTCTTTTGCTTGTCTTCTTCTTAATCGGAATAACTTTACACAGCAGATATCAAACGTTGCCTGCTAATATACTTCCATTGTTCCATTCCTTATAATTCTTTCTTGGCTCGTCAGTTACTTCACCCAAATATTTGAAACCTGATACCTGTTTAAGCACTTTTTTTGTGAACCACACCGTTAGTACCTTTAGTAACTAATATTTTAAACCATAGATTTAGATTTCTCAATATTCTTCCTGATTTAAATTTTCACCAGTCATACACAGCTGACCAAAATCACTCGGCAAACTTCTATGATGAAACGTAACTTTCATTAACTACCTCCTCGAAATAAATTGAAAGAGATATCGTTATAACTTACATTTCTGTCTTACAACAGAAGTAATAAAGCAATTATCAGACTTTCCTCGCGCCCAACTCCAGACATAAGTTGTAGTCTTTTCGCTGATCTCCGCAGTTTATCTTTCACGCCATCTATATATTTAAAACACAAGGCCGTCCCTTTCTACGAAACACTACCGCCACCCACTGGAGCGATTTTCTTGATTTATTTAATGAAACAGATTTGTCATCGCTAATTTTATTGTCATAAAATTTTCCTTTATGTTACCGTGTCATTTTCTTTGTGCAATCCGCCGTTCGTTATTTTGGCGTTTGTTCTCGCTTCATTACTTGCAGCGCCTTCCGCATTTCTGCGGTGGTTGGACTTGGAACTAAGCCCTCCGCTATCAAATACGTAGTTGTAATTATCCGAATCAGTTCATTAGTTTTCGAGATTAGTAAAAAAAATTCCGTATATTATCGTGAACTTTCTTTCACGTTGGGTGTGATCAGGTGGTATGTAAACCAAGCAGAACGATACAAGGGAAGTCGGGAATTACTTGAAAGCTATCTGATTCAGTAGTACAGCCAAAAATAATACAAAATAATATAAAATTATAAAAAAATAAACGAAATAGCCCACATTCATTGGAAGGAAATTAACTTCCCAACGGTGAAAGCATTATCCAAATCGATTCAGTAGTTTTCGAGATTACCTCAAACACACAAAAAAAGTTACTCTTTTTATACATTGCCTGACAGAGAAAATGTTACAGCACGAAGACGTGAACGCAGCGCTATGCATTTTGCAGGTTGGGTGTACACGTACAAGTTATGCAAATGATTGCATTTGCAGGCCAATCGCACGAACGGCGCAAGGGATATAAGCGGACAACCAGCCGGTGAAGCCAACAGTCGAGATGTCGTCACGACCGAGAGAAACGACTGGTCTGCTGTAACCGTGTCTGGAGAACGAGCAAGGGATGCCAATGTCGTTAAGACGCCGTCGTACGCGATTTCGTCAAACGGATGAGTTCACGAGAGGTGTCATCGTAGGCCTTCGTACCGTCGGATGGTTCTTGCGTCGTATTGCGGAAGAAAGGCAACGTGAATCAAAAACCGACGGTCGCATTTGAAGACAGTGGTCTCAGGAAGGATCTGTGCAACGTCGTAGGCGGACTGGAGCACGAAGACAGAAGTCCGAGCGCAGCTATCGTCGCATCCGACGTCATGCCATAGCAGATCCACAGGCCACAATGGGCGACATTTTGCGGAGTGTGCGTGGAGGCTAGGATACTCCGATATCAACGCGGACAGTCCAGCGTAGATTGGCAGCGTCTGGGTTGCTGTGCCGCCATCCGTTGCAAAGGCTACCTTTAACAGCGAGCCCTTGTCGTCACCGCTTGGCGTGGTGTCTCTCCAGATCTGCGTGGGGTGCCGAATGGAATTGTGTGGTGTTCAGCGACGAATCGCGGTTTCGTCTCACCACGGATGGTCGCCGTGTGAGAGTGTGGAGGCTACGCGGCCAACGGGTGGATTGCTCCGACATTGTAGAGCGCCCGGCCCGGCAACGTGGAATAATGGTGTAGGGTGCTGTCAGCGCCAAAAGCCGCTCACCGCTGGTACGCATTACGGTCACATTGACGGCACGCCGCTACGTTGACGTGGTGCTGCGGACCGTGACACTACCATATCCGCAGGTCATCCTAAACGGCGTTCTTCAACTGGATAGCGTTCGGTGGCATACTGCTCGGGTTTACCTGAATACTTTACACGCTGTGTGGATGCTTCCCTGGCCAGCACGATCCCCCGACCTCTCGCACATCGAGCATCTGTGGCACACAATTGGACAGACGACGGTTGAGTACCCTACCACCTCCGCAAAATTAAGATGAACTGTGGACTCGGAACAGCACCACATGGTACACGATACCCCAGAACTCTATTCGGACTCTCATTGCATCGATGTCACGTCAGATTCAATGGTGTATCGCCCAAAATGGGGGCCATACTCCTTACAGATCATCTTGTATATTCCGCCACTGGAGCCTAGTCTTTATGTTACAATTAAAACATTTGTTCAGGCCTACTTGACCATCTGTGTGTGCGATTCGGTCTGTTTTTGAGCATTCCTTCATAGTGTGGCCTTTTCTCTGTCAGGCAGTGTATATTTACTATAGATTATATAATGATACCAAAAAAAATAGTTAAAATAAAACTGGCAAAATAAAACACTTCGTGTCACTGAAAGAATATTTTAATACTCCAATGTAAGCCCGTGAACTGCGGGTAAGGACATGTCTATACAATAATGAGGAATGTCATCGTTAAATTCGTATATGAGTAGTTGAAAACATTAAATGTTAATGGAAATATTGCGAAAATATTGTTGTTGATGACCCATCTTACACACTAATATAATTCAGCCATTCACTATAGTTATGCATTTTATTACGATTTGTGTTATATGACAAGAAACAATTCAGTCACAGCTTTTTCACAGCTTTTTCAACCGTGTATTGCACGGGTTACGGATAGTAACCTTTTAAGACACTTAAACAACTTGTTCCTACAAAAGATATCAATAAACTTTTTAAATTAAACGAAAACAAAATAGAGGTTTTATTTAAAATTACTAAACTATTCAGAAAGGTTTCCAAGTTCAAATAGGTTATCCCTACGTGTCCTACCATTCCTAAGGAAGTACTGTCCTTCACTTAGCTGATTTTAATTCTATATTGGGGTCCCCTCGATTAGTATGCCTTACAAAGTTCATGCATTAGATAACCAAGACACACTGATTTATGAGCTCGTTTTTTTTATTGTAACATAGTGTTAAGATTGAATTCTGTCAGGCATTAACAACCACGCTAACTTTCTATGAGCCATCCCGGTGGCGCAGTGGGCTAAGCGCTGGCTTCTGACCATTCCTCAGAGATGAGCACGGGTTCGAATCACGGTGAGTTATGGATATTGTGTTTGTCTTACAGCACTGGTTCCTTCCTTTCCCTGGAACCAGCGGCTCTACATTAGGGACTGGGAAATGCTTATACCCAATCCAGTTGCTCACTATGGTCGTTAAACCCGCAAGAAAAGAAAACAAATTCTCTGATCATCAAAGTGTAATAACTCTGTCAACATTTTTCATTGTTCAACAGCTTTCCCAGGTATTATTGTGAGAGTGGTGCTTCCATCATTCCGGAAGATTTCAAAAAGATTATGGCGTGAGGTGGTGTACCTATCATTTCATCTGTCGGTACCGCAAACGCAATCCTTTTTGACGACTTTCAATGATGTCATTCTGTCATACTAAAATTTCACCACCAAGAAGTGTTAGTGCAATTCAGAGAAACTCAAAAGCAAGACAGCTTAGGACGTAAAGATGAGTTATGTTTAGTATGTTAGCGAACCTGTTTCTCTTGGTTCACTTTATGTCTAGCGAACTGCCTTCTCTTGGTTCAGGCTGCTGCCTGTGCTGGGTGCACACATGCACCAAATGGCCATCATAACCTAGAGTAAAAGAGGTTCATAGCTCTAGACAGAACTACTTCATATTGCATCCCACGTGAATAATGACCCTGGAGGAGATGGGCATCGATAAACAGCAAACAATGCTATGGACTCTGTACATGCAATTCCGCATCCGCCATTCAAAGAAATGGTTATCAATATTTTTTTTATTTTTTTTTATTGGAGGTTTAACGACCACCGTGAGCAACTCAATGGGCTATAAGCAGTCTCCCGTCCCTAATTTAGGGTCACTGGTTCCAGGGAAGGGAGAGAGCCAGTGCCGTACGACAAACACAACATCCATGCCTCACCGGGATTCAACCCCGGACCCCGTTCGGACGAATGATCAGAGGCCATCGCTTAGACCACTGCGCCACCTAGGCGGCTGGTTATCAATATGATGGGGTTACTGATATCTTCTGTTACCACTATGCTGATAGACTTTAACGTGGTTGTAGGTGCGATGTTGCCAGATTAGAATGTCTGTTTGTGGAGTAGTTGTCCAACGTGAAATGACCGACCTGTACGAGTGTTTTCTGTCAGCCCCTATTTTCCGCATTAATTGACTATATCATTGCCACGGCGTGTGACGTATGTTATGATAAACCGCTGGCTGATGATTTCCTTATGTTTAGCGAACCTGTCTTCTCGGTATTCTACACAATCCTCCGGAAGTCGTCATTGAAAGGTGGGGAGGCGATTATTAGTCATAGACTCCTGATAGGTTTAACTACATAAAGTATTTAGAGATACGGGGCACCGCTGCTGCTGGATTGATCTTTTGTTTACCACGTCATGAAACGCCCGTCTATTAATTTTCATACTAATGGGCGGCCTCTTTAGAATAAGTCACGTTTAAACTTTTTATCGTAAAACTCAATGCACAATAGTGGGTCAGAAAGCGAAATGTGTCAATCTAGATGGTGAAATCAGAAAGGTTTCACAGCCAGCTTTGTCTCACAGGCTGTATAAGCCAAAAGTCCGTTTTGGAAAGGCTATTTCTAAGACAGCAATAATACAAAAAGGCTTAGAAGGTGAAATGTATACCAGGAAAGACGATTTTGTTGCTAACAGCAGTTTTTTTGGCTGCGTGACACTGTTGTATTCCGTAAAGATGGCATAAGATATTTCTTATCTGTTTACAACAATTTGAAATCATGTTTCAACTAGTGTACGCAGCAAGTTGACCGGAACTCAAAGTAATAGGACAGATCCGTTTTAGTGGATAAATTATGCTTTAACTTGCAGTCAAATATCTCTTAGACCTGAGCAGATACTACAAACATGTACATATAACCATATTTCTGCATCAATCACAGGCAGGTTAAACTTGGACGACCATGCTTTTTAGCACGTCTTTTGTAAACAAAGATCGTGCTTATGTTATCGGTTTGTTCGTCCATCTATGGACATCATATGTCTGCAACTACTTGTCCGATTTGAAAAATTCTTTTTGCATTGGAAATCTTGAAATATACGAATGATGATCTTTCATTTCATTTTTTTTTTTACGATGTACAATTTCAAAAATACATTTACTCCTTATATTTGCTTTTAAACATCCAAATGAAAAAAATATTTTACCTTTCGATTCCATTTATGTCGAAGAGTACTTTAGGTATAGTTACTTTTTTCAAGTTACGCATAGCTTTTTCGCAACAGGGCGTGAAAGTAAATTACGTTTTCAACGATATCTGTACTCCTAAAATTCCGAGACAGGATAGTTTGGCCACCGGGGGACGCAAGTGTTAATTTCCGCTTCTATGTAGTTGCCACAAATTCTGAGCTTCTCAAATCTGGATTGAAAATATTATTTCGTGGACTGATGCTACTCACGTCGATTAACCTTTTAAGATTATTTTGTTCTCAAAATATTGCAAGGTTTCTCCGCCAGGGGGCTTAGACGTATACATATTTTTGTCAATACATCTGCTTCTAATAGTCCGATTCGAATCATTCCTTCTTTAGTGCATAGAGGTTATGGTGCGACATGTTTTTCGCATAATTTCAAAAATTTAAAGTAATTAACAGAATTTTTGCTAGGGGGCGTAAAGGTAAATTGCGTTTCCTCCTATATCTCTGCTTTTAAACCTCGCATTTGAAAAATTCTTTCTGCACCGGATACAGATTCTGTTGGGAAATTTTTTACATATAATTTCTAATTTTTGGTAAAAAAAAAATGATTAGGCCACCAGGAGGTGTACGTTTTAATTTCCGCTTTCGATGCAATTGCAGCAAAATCTGAGCTTCTAAAATCTCGACTGAAAACAATTCGCTTGTCGACCCATAGTACTAACGTCGATAAACCTTTTTGGAATATTTTCTTCTTAAAATAATGCATGGTTTCTCTGTCAGGCGGCGTAGATTTATATCTTATTTTTGTCAATATCTCTTCTTCTAAAAGTCTTATTTAAAAAATTCCTTCTTTGTTGGATAGAGTTTACGGTGGGAAATGTTTTTCATATAATTTAAAATTTTTTTAAAGAAAAAGTAAACTTAAAAAAAAGGTCCTCGAAAATACGAATTTTTGCTGTCATGTTATGCGGGTGACAGGGTGATGCCCATAGAGCCGAAATTTGTTTCCCTACGGCCATTGGGAACTGAGTAAACAGCTGACAAAGTTTCTGGTGATGACGTCACACTAGACAAGCGGTCAGTCAGACCACTTCTCGCAGCAGCGGCATCTGTGTACTCGGTGCAATAAGAGTTGTGAGGGAAAGTACGAGGTAATTAGTGTCAGGAATTTATCTCCTTGTGTTGCACGTGTCATGTTCATTAGTCATCAAACTTTCAGCTGCAATTTACACAACTGGAATGAATTTTAAGCAGTTTACGGATTTCGCTGAAACCCATGGTTTAAAAGCACTCAGTAACTACTTTTTACAACTCAGCAACTACTTTTTGCACGGTGAAAATCATCTAAATACGTGGTGGCGTCAGTTGAATATATAAATCCATCGCTCTTTCCACGTTAAGCAACGCACAGCAACCGAAAAATTGTTCTTCGCTTGTGGTGAAATTTTTAGTTGGGTCAGTAATCAAATTTACGTGGCACAGTATGAAAAAACAAATTACTGATGATTTAAAATTATGCGATTTCGAAATTTGGGTGAGCGGAGATGGACAGTTTGATTCGCCAGGTTTTTGCGCCAAATACTGTACGTATTCCATTATGGATATTCGCGAGGGAAATATTGTAGAATTTAGTGTCGTCCAAAAGGGTGTTTTTGAAGGGGTCTTAAAAAATAATGCGTGAGATTTATTACTCTCAGGCCTCTATGAAGAAATAAAGATATCAGTTTTTTTATCAGATAGACAGCATTCGTGCCCTCATTAAGAAAAAAATCCCAAATTGGTCATCACATGGCCAAACGTTTGACTAAAATTCTAAAAGATGCTGAAAAGAAAGCTCCTTTACTAGAAGCATGGTGGTCCAGTATAACCAACCATTTATGGTGGTCAGCTCAAACGTGTAATGGAGATGCTGAACTGCTAGTAGAAAAATTTATATCTCTGACTAACCTGCCATACAGTAATAACAATAGAAATAACAGTTAGATAAACGGCCTTTTTATCTAACTGTTATTTCTAGTTCATATTTTTCTTTTTGTTTTCCATATCATGTTCAACTATTGCGGTATTTTTATTTTCGTGGAGCGGGGGGGGGGGGGGTCATTAATGATGAATTTGTACTTGGACGAGAAATACTCATAAAGTTGTTTCTCCCATAAACAATACGAGAAACTTAAAAAAAAATATATGCACTTAGTTCAATGAAAAACACCTTTATATACTCGTATATAGACAGTATCTGACAAATCTTTAGTGACAGTAATAGTCTGTGTTATTTCCAAGGCAACAAACAAAACCCGAATACTGTTGCTCATTAGATTCAGGAAAATATTCTAACAACACAAGAAGGGATTACTTTTCTAATTTTTCGCCCTACAGGTATCCAGAATTGTTTGTTCACAAGATGTCTCCATAGTTTGCTACTTACAAGTTCATATTCTTTTTCTCGTTTTTTTCTGCCCGAAGAATCATTTCATAACGACTTGCCTGTAAGGTGTGGATGTTTAAAACAACACTGTTGAATGATTCGTGGTTTATTATACATTGGGCACTACCTTTGATTTTCATCATCTGATTACTCTCGTTTCAACACACACAATCAGCGTCTATTGACATTCTCCCGCAGCTATCACATCGGCCCCAGTCAAGATTACCTTTTCTACCCTCGAATTTGTTTTCACATTTCTTGTTAAGCATTCGTACTGTACCGGCAGAATATCGTGGTTCAAATGAATAAGGATTTACACTAGCCATTTTACAGATTGATGGGATCGACTGCGCTGCACAGAACGGTAAACAGCACCGACTGGAACCCTACGCACGCTGAGCGTCCGGTCTCTTGTCTAGTGTGACGTCACTGCTAATTTTAAAAAACGCTCTAGCGGGAGAATTACACTGGTGTGCAAAAATTAAGGACGAAGAGGAGAAATTAGCATAACAGCGGAACGAGCAGGCAGAACAGACCGAAAGGCCACTCAGGAGATAGACTAGGGTCCGGTACGGTAAAGCATACGCATATATGCAGCATGACGTAGGGAGGGGGAAGTGTCGGAAGGGTATAAAGCTCACGGGCGGTGTTCGCTCAGCAATTCAGTGAAAGCTATTGCACGGTGTACATCGGTTTGAACGACGTCGAGTTGTTGCCACCGTGTTATATGGCCAACAGGCGATCCAGTAGACGACACCTGGATGACTTTACCCGAGGTCGCGCCATTGGGAAGTTGGAAGAAGGTCGAAGTGTGACTAGTGTGGCCGAGGAGTTCGGGACCGCTCACAACATCGTTACACGAGCTTGGAGAGCATTTCAAGCGACAGGAACAGCTCTCTGAGAGTTTGGCAGTGGTCGTCCCCGAGCAACCACGGCGGCGGACGACCGGTATATTGCCCTACAGGTCAGAAGAGACAGACGGCAGACAGCGGGAGAAATCGCAAGGCACATGCAACAGGCAACTGGACGTCCGTTATTGCGTTTTATCATGGCCAGGAGGCTGCACAAAACTGGTCCATTTGCCCGACGACCAGTACGGTGCGTGCCATTATCGCCTGTTCATCGGAAACGGCGGTTTTTGTGGTGCCAGGAACACAAGAACTAGACACATCAGCAATGGGGTCGATTTCTCTTTACGGATGAGAGCTTATTTAGTCTGACGAGCGATTCTGGACGCATACACATCTGGAGAGAGAGCAGGGAACACGCAATCACACCTCCAACATCATCGAAAGGGACCGGTTTGGAGATGGCGGATTTCTCGTTTGTGGCGTTAACATGCTTGGCAGCCGTACTCACATCCACATCTTCCAAGGAGGTTCAAACACTGGTGTCCGCTATTGTACCGAGGTTTTCCTGCCTCACGTGCGTCTGTTTAGGGGTGCTGTGGGTCCTGAGTTCCTCTTCATGGACGACAACGCTACACCTCATCGTACAGTGGCTATCGCAGATCTGTTAGAGTGTGAAGATATTCAGCGCATGGATTGGCCCGCATGGTCTGCAGACCTAAATCCAATCGAACACCTGTAGGACCTTCTCGGGAGACGCTTGTCAGCACGTCACTAGCCGCCAGCAACGCTTCCGCAGCTGCGATTGGCGCTACAAGAGGAAGGGACCACGATGCCTCAACAGCTCCTTGACAACCTCGTCCTCAGCATGGACAGACGTTGTAAATTCTGCAACTCAGTCAGGGGTGATCATATCCCCTACTAAAGACTGGATTTTTCTTGGCAGCCGCCTGTCACATGGACGTTTCTGTCTTCTGTCCAGTTGTGCTCGAAGCTCAATTTTCAATAAAGAACCATTGTATCCTTTGGATTCCTTGTTTGGACGGTTTTGCTCACTTGTACCATATTCTTACATCTTGCGGATCTTATGGTATGATTTGAGTTAATGTGGAGCACTTCTGCACGACGTTACATTCGAAAAACTGTCTCGTTCTTAATTTTTGCACTCCAGTATACTTACGATAAAGCATTTTTGATTGCGTTAGTTTCCATGTCTCTTTCGACATTACATTTTCGCGAAGAGAGAAAAAAATGCCCGAAATGAGTTTAGTGTTGCTTTAAGTAAAGCATAGATTTTGAGCTATAGGGCGTAAATGCAAATTGCGTTTTCCCTGATATTTATGCGTCTGAAATTCCGAATTGAAAACTTCTTCCTGTATCGCATACAATTCCTGAAGGTAAATATTTTTCATGAAATTTCTAATATTTGGTAAAGAATGGTTTGGCCACCAGGTGACATGAGTGTTTATTTCTGCTTCTAATGCATTTGCAGCACAATCTGAGCTCCTGAAAACTCGACTGAAAAAATTATTTTGCTGGACTGATACCACTGACATCTAAAAACCTTTTGAGTACTTTCTTCTTAAAATAATGCATAATTTTCCCGCCAGGGGGCGAAGATGCATATCTTATATTTGTCGATATTTCTGCTTCTAAGAGTTAGATTTTAAGAATTATTTCTATGTTGAAGAGCGTTTCCGCTGCAAAATGGTTCGCATATAATTTTAAAATTTTCTTAATGCACAAGTCTTCCACCAGAGGTCGTAAATTCACGATTCCGTTTACAGCAATATCTGCTGGATTAAAACCCCTAATGGAAAACTTCTTTCTTTGGTCAGATACTGCGGTTTTCCATATATGTTCCAGTGACTTTGAATAGCTTTGATAAATTTAATTCGCGTCAGAATGGATTCAAAAGACGTGCTCATTACACCCGAAAATTTGGTGTCATTTTTCTTGTTTTCTTATGGAGTGGTATTACAATAAACAACGCAGCAATTCTGCATCTTTACCTTAGAGTGATCTAGATAGTAAAGCTTCCAGTGAAATTTGGTTTGAGTGAAGTTATATCGATATACATATTTGACATAGCAGCTATTGTCGAGGTTCTGCGCCATACAACTTTGATACTTGCAACAATACCTGGCGCTGAAAATATTTCTCTACTAATGTGATCAAGAACATGATGAGCTTTCTGAGGGTAACATGCACACTGAGCGAAAAAAACATGATGTTAAATTATAAACATTTCTGAACTTATAATACGAAATAGTTTTTTTGAAATACTTTTCTGAACATAAATACTAACTTAAATACCTTATAACACAACAATGCTTTATACAGATTTTTTCAGGAAGAACTTCACAATTTTTGAACGCATATTTCTTCCAAATATAATAATAAAACCTAATATTTCATTTCGGCGATAGAAATATCCCAGCAAAAACAGTATTGCTGGCCCAGCACTATATTGCCGCTGCCGAACCGTCAATAAAATGTCCGGGCGGCCAACAGTTCAAGCCAACAGCTGGCCAACAGTTGGCACCCCATCAGTTGTGATATTCCACAACAGGGTCATCAGTTGTCCATCACAGGCAGTAGCTGCCATACGTGGCCCTTCAGCGGCCCTGCAAGCACGAGCCAGAAATGATGGCTAGCCTAATGTGGTCCGCTAGTTTGCCGGTAGTGGCAGCCAGCAATCACGTGTCGTAACTGGTGGCTTGCCGAATGTTGTCCGCCAATTTCCTAGTAGTAGCCATAAAAAAAATCACGGATAACCGCAGTTTCCCAAAGCTACATTTTTTTTTACCCTTACGGAACTTGTGAATTATAGCACAGCGATGGCGAAATGTTCTCAATAGATAGGAAAAACGCCCGTTTGGATCTAGGACCGGACTAACTGTCACCAACGAGCGTGTGCTTGAAGCTGTCTGTTTTGTGCGGAATGTGTAATCGAAAGGTTCCCTCTTTCATTTTAAAATATTGCAAGGTATTTTTCATAAAAATCAGTTTCATATAATTCATAAATTTATTGTTTCAACGTAACGATAGTTTTTTTTGTACCTTAAGGGAACTTCACTTATTTTCAAGGAGTGCACATACTTAGAGTCGCTGTCCAAAGTTTTGTACTGTCCTTGACGTCTTGAAAGGAGATTGTTGAATTAATATTTATTTACCCTGGTTCATGTCACATTCTGTTACATTTTTAACGTTGTGTCTTTCCTATCCGTAGTACAAAGCTACATTTGTTTTAAAGAGGAAAAATATATTTTATTTTACTTAACGTCATTTTTAGAAGCGAATTCCTCCCAGTCTTGTGTATTCAACCCATGGATGAGTGCATTATATCCACATAGCGTTGCTTTTTTTCTCTTTCAAATAATTAATAAATTTTGTACGCGTATAATTTTTTTCGCTACAAACTTGTTTAAATGGTTTTCCAGGACATTTGTTTCAAGCGGTTTAAAATTTTTTCTTGTTATCCACCCACTCCATTCCATGAATTGTTATTCACGGGAATGGAGTGGGTCTATTTCATGGCTGTAATTTAGTATTTCATGGCTCAATCTGATATCTTCGTCGACGTGGAATTTCATTAGGAAATTAATTCGCCTCTCTACATATGGAATTTTTTTCTTAACATCCACTAAAATAACACGACGGCGATAGCGTCGTCTTCAACTAACTGGTACCATGAGTTGCTTCTGCCCATGCCCAGTCCCGTTGCTTCCACCTGTTGTTGGGGTTGCATTGGTTGCCAGTAACAGGCCACTAGTGGCACTTGCTTGGAAGTCCACAATTCACGGCGATGCTGCAGGGTCATCAATGGCTCGCCAACTGATAGCGCTGCCACCAACGGACCGCTACCGGGCCGTGAGCGGCAGATTTCAGCCAGCATTTACCCATCACTGACAGCTGGTGGCCAGCAGTTTCCCAGCACTTGTGTTTTTGCTGGGATCCTGTATATCCTTATTTTTAATCACGAAAATCTTTGCTTTTCAAGCATTAGGTGCAGTTTATTGAGTCCACTATTTATTGTGTTTACACTACTAACTTTCTCACAGCATAAACTGTTTTGTTGATTTAGAATTGGAAGTCTCTTAGTAATATCTTGAATTTTCTCTGTTTCAGTGAAATCTCGTCTATAATGAATTACCTTTATTTTCTTTCCGCTAAGCTAATTCATATGAATGATTCTCTTCCTACCAGCTAGCTAATGATATACTTGTACTAAGCTTCAAAATAGTGAATTCAAAAGGGTGTTGTTACTAGTTAATTACGAACGTAAACAAAGTCTTAACGCTGGTTATTTATAGTTATAAATAAATGTTATAAACCTAACAGCCAGACAGAGGTCTGACAAAAACTATGAATTGAGAAAGACTAACTTACAGTAACTTCTTTATTCTAAGACTCTTGGTCAACTAAAGCACACACACAACTAGTTTTACCATAATGAAGAATCTCTCCTCTTAAACAACAACGCTCTCTCATAACAACAACAAAAGCTCTCCCTAAGTCTCGATGAACGCGCCTATATACTAGCTACCACCACGTCATGACTTACACTCATTGCCAGATCTCATTCATCGGGTGAAATAATATTTCGTTCAGTAAGAAGATAATTTACATAGTGAAATAAAATAACCAGAGATAGTAAAATCAAAAGGAAAGTGAATATAGAGTATACGTTACATCATCTCCCCCTTAATTTTTCTATTTTTTTTTCTTTTTTTTTCTTTTTTTCTTTTGTTTCCGAAAAACCTATCAATTTTGGAGTGTAAGTCTTACATTTCATTGATTGACGTTTCTCGACCTCTTTTTTGTTATGTTGTTTGGTGGTAGCAGTATTTACAATCTCGAACTTGGCATGACAAATTAAGAAATCTGTATTCGTCTGTGAAACTTGTATTGTTGAACAAAACAAACCTGCATCGGCATACCTTCCTTTTATTCTGCCTAGCAGGAATCACTTTTTTAATTTCAAATGACGTTCTCATTATTCGGTGAATACATACCAACTGTATCAGCAGCGAAGATTGCCTGGAGCTGCCTAACAGTAACAATTTTATTATTTTAATTTCAAATCACGTTCGCATTATTCGTTGAATACATACCAACTGTATCAGCAGCGAAATTTACCTGGAGCTGCCTAACAGTAACAATTTTATTACTTTACTTTCAAATTACGTTCGCATTATTCGTTGAAATACATACCAACTGTATCAGCAGCGAAATTTACCTGGCTGATATGAAATTTTGATATTGCTCTCCTGTAACTTCAGAGCCCACTTCATAAGTCTTTGAGATAGGTGCTCAGCAGAATTCAAATACTGAAGGGCAGAATGATCCGTAATTATGTTAACCGTCAATTCGTTAAGATAACATTGAAATTTATTCAGCGCATACACAACAGCAAGACATTCACGTTCCGTAGCTTAATAATTGCGTTCAGCTTTGGCTAAAGTACGAGACGCAAAAGCTATTGGATGCCCAGCTTGTGACAAAACGCAACCAAGACCAACTCCGGATGCGTCAGTATAAATATCAAATTCCTTAGTATGATCCGGGAAAGCCAACTCCGGATGCGTCAGTATAAATATCAAATTCCTTAGTATGATCCGGGAAAGCCAACACCGGAGGCTGAGTCAATGCAGACTTCAGTGTTTCAAAAGCAGCGTTAGCCTCAGGTGTCCAAATAAACTTCTTGTATTTACGTTTTAAAGCATACAATGGCTCACAGATTGTAGCATAAGCGGGGACTAACTGCTGATACCATCCGGTCATTCCCAGAAAGCGTGATAGTTCTTTTGCTGTTTTAGGCCGAGGAAAGTCAACAATAGGCCTAATTTTTTCATTATCAGTAAATAAGCCGTGGGGAGGGATTTTCAACCCCAGATATACAATCTCGTCCCTCGCTATCTGGCATTTACTAGGTTTTAACGTTAAGCCAGCATTGTATATGAGTTGGAACACCTGTTTGAGCAGAGAAAGGTGCTCGTCAAAAGTCTCTGATGTGATAATAATGTCATCCAAATAGACATGCACATGGGGACCCAGGACAGGTCTGAGAACCGTATCCATAAGCTTTTGGAAAGTAGCAGGTACAGAAGCTAGTCCAAAAGGCATACGTAAATATTCATAGGCCCCAAAAGGAGTCACAAAGCCTGTTTTATCGACAGAGTCCGGATGTACTGCCACCTGCCAATATCCACTCGCCAAATCCAAGGTTGACATCCATTTGGTTGACGACAAGTCATTTAAAATATGCGACATGACAGTTAGTGGATAATTGATCGTTTTTGTGACTTGGTTGAGCTTGCGGAAATCTGTCACGAAACGAAATTCATTGGGTTGTTTCTTTGGAACCAAAAAAGCAAGAGCAGCCCAGGCACTTGTTGATTCCCTTATTATGCCCTGCTTAATCATTTCAGCAATTTGATGTTGCATTTCCTGTTTTTTTTTGGGACCCAAGGGTAAGGTTTCGTCGCAATGGGTTTCGAACCATCAGTGTCAATGACATGATAAACCACCTGTGTGAAACCAAATTGATCCGAAAATAAACCAGGGCTTTCCTGTAAAAGGAGAGAAAGCTCGTTTCGTTGCCTCTCATTCAATTGGTTACTCAATAACAAACTTGTTATATCTATAGGAACCGTAGGAATCATTTCGACAGGTTCCGGAAAGGAAATCACATTGTGTACAAAATTCAAAGTTATTTGAAACTGATGTATAAAGTCCATTCCCATTAGACATTTCACAGGTAGCTCGTCTATAAGCAGGAAAGAATGTGTAAAACGAGCTTTTCCCAGCCCTAAAGATAATGTGACAGTTCCTGCGATACTGAAGATTTCATTATTTGCACCTCGCAAATACTGCGTTGCAGGCTGAACGTGTATTGCAGGAAAATTGTCAGTGCAAAACTTTGTATTTAGGGCTGATATTTCAGACCCAGTGTCGAACTTTGTCTCGACAATAATATCTTCAATTGTTAAGAATACATCAGGCAACTGAGGAGTTTGAACAGTCACTAATACTGTTTTAGGGTCAGAATGTTTGGTATCAGGAAGCAGGACCGACCCTTCGTCTACTTCCTTTGGAAGTTTAAAGGAATCCTCGTTTGATTATCATGCGGTCTGAAACCTCGACCCTGCCGGGTATCGGGAAAATTTTCACGATGAGGAAAACTGCGTGAAACCTGCGTCGGGAACTCCGCGTGTCTGTTGACATTTTCATATCCGTTACGTCTGCCCTCAGCACGGGCAGAAAAATTATCATTGCCCTGAGCATGGTAACGTTCCGAATGCTGCTGAGTGAAATGGGGTCGAGCATACTGTGCATTATTACGATATTCCGAAGCTTGTGCAGAAACTCGCTGTTGGTTTGCCACTCTTCTGTGTGGTGGAACGTATGAAGCTTGGGTGTGCACTTGTGTATGCTCGCGCTGAAAGTTATGTCTATTATGCCGCTGAGGGTTTTCGTAATAAGCCTCGCGGGGTGCCCGAGCATGGTGAGTTGAACCATGTTTGCCATTTCGCTCTTCATACGTGCGTATGAGGCGAAGGCATTCATGAATTGTGGCAGGGTGTCGAACCTCAAGAAAATCTTGTAAGAATGGGTCGAGCTGCTGCACGAGGGTATCCAACATGTCAACATGACTGGCATGTGGATCCCATAGGTTATATAAGCGTGTAGTTTCCAACGCAAATGCAACAGGGCTATCATTGGGACCTTGCTGACGCGAAAAAAGCTGTTGAGCAAGGCTAGCTCGACTGAGGCCGAAAGGAAAGACCTCCAAAAATTCTGCACGGAAATTCTCATAATGAGAATCCGGGTTCGACACTCTCCACTGCCGATACCAGGTCTTAGCGGTATCCCTCAAGCAAGTACCGGCGATTTGGACTTTGCAGTCTTCAGGAATATTATATAGATCAAAATGATCTTCTAGATCTTCGAGGAACTTTAAGGACCTCTCCAAACCATTGAAATGAATTGTTCCTGCATGCGGCACGAAATGGGCAAGCATTCTGCTTCGCTGAGAGGATTGAACTCCCTCAGGAACGACCCGCGACTCAGAGTAATAGGAAGCTGGTATATTACGAAATGGTGAAGAATGCCTGGGTACGTGTAGATCATGCATATCAAAGTCAGACCCACAGGCTTCTTGCAAATTGTCCAAAAACACACCATCACCCTCGAGACTTGCCGGAGGGTGGAAATTTGAAGTTGTCTCAGGTAAGGAAGACATGGGTAATAATCGTCAAGATCTCGTGTTCGAGAAAAGTTCGGGCGCCAATTATAATGAATTAGCTTTATTTATTTTCTTTCCGCTAAGCTAATTCATATGAATGATTCTCTTCCTACCAGCTAGCTAATGATATACCTGTACTAAGCTTCAAAATAGTGAATTCAAAAGGGTGTTGTTACTAGTTAATTACGAACGTAAACAAAGTCTTAACGCTGGTTATTTATAGTTATAAATAAATGTTATAAACCTAACAGCCAGACAGAGGTCTGACAAAAACTATGGATTGAGAAAGACTAACTTACAGTAACTTCTTTATTCTAAGACTCTTGGTCAACTAAAGCACACACACAACTAGTTTTACCATAATGAAGAATCTCTCCTCGTAAACAACAACGCTCTCTCATAACAACAACAAAAGCTCTCCCTAAGTCTCGATGAACGCGCCTATATACTAGCTACCACCACGTCATGACTTACACTCATTGCCAGATCTCATTCATCGGGTGAAATAATATTTCGTTCAGTAAGAAGATAATTTACATAGTAAAATAAAATAACCAGAGATAGTAAAATCAAAAGGAAAGTGAATATAGAGTATACGTTACACGTCTTCTTCGTCAGCATACTCTTGCTCCCTTTCTTACAACGAAGTACTCGTTTTCTTCAGTGCAAATAAATTTTATGTTATTTCATATAAGTAATTTCTGTTTTCTTTCATGAAAAATCGTGATTTCTTTAGTGAGAAAAATCTTTTGTGTTCTTCCACGTAAAAAAATTCCTCGGTTTTATTTTTCTCATAAGAAGCTTTTGTTTTCCTCCGAGCAAGTGGATTTACTCCATCTAAGTAAACTTTTGACGTGGCCTCTTGTGATTTTTATCTTGTCAAAGATTCATAGGACGCCATTATATATTCTCTAATTTTATCCCGTGGTACAGCCTTCGCCATCCCGGTGACGTAGTGGTTCAAACTCCAGCCTCCGACCCTACCGAGTGGGCCTGGGTTTGGGACCCGGATGAGGAAGGGGCGGTTATAATGAATTCAGCTTTCTTCTAAGCTTCTTCTAATGGTTGTTGTGTTAATTATATCATGAATAAACTTGCCTGCTAGTAGTGTAGTAATAATAATGAACAAGCTTTAACTGCTAGTAATGTTGTAGTAGTAATTAAGATGAATAAAGTCTTAATGCTGGTTGTTAATAATAACAACTAATGAAATAAACCTAATAGCCAGACAGAGGTCTGACAGTACTATGAACTGAGAAAAACGTACTTACAACAAAAGCTTTATTCATCGAAAGTCCTGGTATCCTACAACATACAACGAAGCTCTACTCACATAAGCGAAGATCTCTTTACACATAAAAGCTCTCTCACGTAACACAAACAAAAGCTCTCCTCCACATAAACAAACGCTCTCTGGCACATAAACAACAGCTCTCTCTACGCACATCAACAAAAAGCTCTCTCGCACATCAACAACAGCTCTCTCTCTACGCACATCAACAAAAAACTCTCTCGCACATAAACAACAGCTCTCTCTACGCACATCAACAAAAAGCTCTCTCTAGTTATCGTTGAACGCGCCTATTTATACTGGCTACCACCACGTCATGACTTACACTCATTGCCAGATCTCATTCAGCGGGAGAAATAACATCTCGTTCAGTAAGAAGATAATTTACATAGGAAAATAAAATAACCAGAGATAGTAAAAATCAAAAGGAAAGTGAATCTTGAGTATACGTTACACGGTGTGTATGTCTTACGGCTTCCCAGAAACCACTTACCCCAAATTAGGGACCAGATACTGCTTATATTCCCTATAGCTACTCACAATGGTCATTATACCCCGAAACAAACAGATAAACAAAGAGAAGAGCTGTCAAAACCCATACGCTGTACTACTCTTTCTGCTATCTGGAAGTTCTGCTGTGGCAAATGTGTACCATTATGTCCCGTTCTCATACCTTATCTTGGACAACTACAACATATCTAGCAGTACAGCACATTTCTATCTGAACTAAACATATTTTTTTCACTATTGTAATACTTTGTACAAGCAATAGTAGAATCCTCATGTACAATGTTTATGAATCACTGATAGTCAGTAAACACTCCAAGCTCGTTTCTTTCTTTTTCACTTAACTTGATTTTTAGAGTTTCTTAAAAACCTTTATCTTTCTTCTTCTTTGCTTGTTTATCCTTTTTCATTAATCTGCAAATTTAACTGCATGTTTTCTGTTTAACTAAATATCTTTCATTTTGTTCGTAACCTTAAAATAGAATTAACCGATATTCGTTTTCGAAAATACATCAAACAATTTTCTCGTGACGTTTTCCTCTGTACTTCTCCAAATTCATCATACTCCTGAAAATTTCGAAATTTCTTGTCTTGTCATCACCTTGATACTACGGTTTGAGAATATCTTTACTCGAAAATGTATCTTTTAAAACTCAGCGCTGATATTATTCATCTTCAGGAAATAGGAAATATTCCAAATTATCCTTTCCGTTACTTTCATCTGGCAAACTAATTTTCATTATTATGACTTCGGAATACTTTACGATTTTAATTATTACGTTTAAAACATTATTCAGAAGCTAAATGTTCAGTTACAAATTTTTGTGTTTATTTCTTTGAAGAAACCTCATCGTTTGACATGACAATAAGCATACGAGAGAAAATGTTTTTTAGTTTAACTTATCTTTATTCACTTGTGCATATCTACAATAAATATATTTGAATTATATGTTGCTAAGTTTAACGGGTAGCGTTTATTTCTAACCATCAAAAGTTCCAGCAACAGACTAAAGCAAAAAAAAAAAAAAAAAAAAAAAACTTTGATGCAAGTTTTTCGCAGGTCAGTTTGTTTTTGTTTGTTCACGAAAATGGTCTTTTTGCAATGCGACACAAAGAAATGTAAACAAATTATGCATCAGATTATTTCCACCACAAATCAGATGAAGAAAAAGCGTGGTTGAGTTTAAAAGAATTCACACCATTCTTCTGGCAAGTTCGCATTAACATACGAAAAGTCCCAGATACATTTAAAAAACTGCATTGCATCACATATTTACTGCGATCATCGACACAATACCTTCATAAATTTGGCAATAATGTGTAGTAGAAAGTAATACACATCATAAACAAGGTTCGAAGCGAAACACCAATCGCATTCTGAATTGTGCCCAGAGACAGATACATCGGAAGTTGGCGAGGGATAACCCTCCAACTCCTAAAAAATTCCCAGATTTACACTTTTATGGTGTAGAATAATCTTGTTCGGGATCTTTAGAGAGACCTTTCTGATTTTGGCATTCCTTCCCTTTGAGAAAGATGTCGCTACGTGTATTTCTTTTACTGCACTTTTATTTACAAACTTGAAGAGGGTGTTACCGTAAAGTAAATAAACTAAACGCATTCGCACCTCCCGTTCCTCTAAAGCGCATCGCAGATTTAGTAGATGACAACCAGCCCAGTCGGAGACAATATTCGTTTTCCTGTCTAAAGAGCCAGCAGTTTTATTGCAGCATTTTTACACCCGTTTTCTTTGAAGACATATTTTACGATGACCTGTCTTTTCCAGGACTCACGACTGACTACCGGCACAAAGGGACGGAATAAATCCTGTTTTTATTTTAACGACTTCATTTGGAGTACCTCTGAAAGTGTGAATTCTTGAGGAAAAGTAAGGCAGGCTTAGTAATAATCGTACAATTGATAATGAATTGAATATTATTGTTACACGGCACTAGCAGTGTTCCTGCCTAGTCTGCCGGTAACGGTGCTTGAGACCTGAAGTACAATTTAGTTGGCCACGGCACCAGGTGAGAATCTCAGGTGCACTGCTGCACTCAAAGATTCACACCAGAACATAAAAAATGAAAAGTTGAAGAATGACCCGAAGCATAAGGCTTGGGTGAATCCACCTTGTGAACAAAATAACAACAACAAATAAAAAATAAAATAATCTAAAAAAAATGATACTTTGGGATCAGAGTTGTGATGAGGTTCACCCGCAATCACCAATTCGTGACTGAGTGTAGTGGTCCGGATCTTACTCCGGTACATTCAATCCCCAACCAGCCAGTACAACACTCACTTTCGCAAATAACACATGATTCTCAAATACACAACACAACATTTAATAACGTTCTGCGAGATTTAAACAGATCCGGCGCTCTCTAGGCGCATAGACAATTGCCCCTCATATGTGGGCAGCATACGGTGTCACACTTTACTGTCGGATAACGCAGCCGACTGAGTCTCCACCGGACTATCTGAACAAGAGATACTACTCGTTTACACACTAAATAGAGCTGCAGGTGATATTCATATACAATTGCTTAGAGAATGAAAAAAAAATTATATGCAAACGATCACATTAAAAATACTCGCGACACAAAATACACAAGCACGTTAATTTGCGGTATAAGATTATAGGTGCGAAATACTGCCAAAGTTAATTAACTAAATCTAATAAGCATGCACATGCAGAACCCTGCCCCGCTGACGTTGGTCCTGAACCAAAGTTAAAAGAAACTGTCCCGCCCAGCGGAATTTGTGGCCACACCCCTCCCTTATTCATGTAAAAAAAAGTAATCAGGAAATGGGCCCTGTAAGAAATTGAAATCTGTATGTGCAGGTATTTCCTCTGAGGTTCAGTCACTCAGCATTACTGCATCTATGTCCATGCAGTTTTGGGTGTCGGGATGGCACAAGTTCGCAGATGTGCGAAGAAAGAAAAAGGAAATATTCATCTACTTACAGTTACGTGACTTTGCTGTGCAAATCCGTTGTGCATCACATAATATCACACGACAAAAAAACACACACACACAGACACTTGCACCATGTGGCAGCACCGATGATTCAACACTTCACTTTGACGCTTGATGTAAATGAAGCACACAATTAAAAATGGTAATATCACGCCGCACTTTGTTGCAATGATTAGAGTGCACACTGATCTATTCTCGTGACGATTTGAAGGTGGCCGTTAAGCAAAATAGGCCCTCTCACATCTGATGTTGCGGTTTCAAGATTAATTTTCTCGGCCGAGCGAAATCAGACGTGCTTTTACCTTAAGCGTATATCGGCAACTCAACATTTCACCTGTATATTTGTTAGGTATCGAAGCCACCGCTCTTACGCTCATATTTTTCTTTCGACATGTTTTTATCCCGTCGCACTTACACGTAGTGGCTTCGCTGCTTACGCGACCACACACACGCACACATGGGGCCTCGCTTCACCCCGTAAGACAAGCGCATCTCTTCACTTCCTCCACAGTAGGGGATGATTGGGGGTGACGATTCCACACTGCAGTGGTTGGCATCGAACCCGACTTTTGCTTGGCTTCGCTTCTCATTGGAATGACCACTGTCCACTCGCAGACTTCTTAATTCCCCTGTAACTTGGCTTTCATTAGGCCAAACAGTCGCTGAGTTCCATTACGCTCCAGCCTAGAAATTTCTGCTTTATCCTGCGGATTTAGGCATTCTGCTGTCTTTATGGCAAACTGGCATCTCCAGCTGCCTCGAGTTGTCTCCATTTCTTACCAAATGCGGGGAGGTTTGCTGCTTCATTTTTCCCAATTCATTTTTTTGCAGATCCAAGGCATCCAGCCTTTCACATCGGAGAGCGCACAGACAACTAACTTTCTTCCTTATGTTCATGCCAAGTGCGAACTCTTATTTTTCTGCACGGACCACACAGAGAGCAATTGTTCTCGAAAATGCCCCAAACAATCGACTAATTTACGATTATTCGCTAAACCTTTTGTCCCCATCTTCATTCATTTACTCAAGTGGACCCCTCTTCGAAAGGTACCATTCCGTGTTGCTTAGTTTCCCGTCAGCTGCGCCCTGATATTTATGACCTAACAGAGCTATTCTGAGACCACCCAGCCAGAGAGAGAATTCTTCGCCTCTTTTCTTTCCAAACCCCCAGATAAAACTTTATCTGCTGTTTACACTTTTAAACTCCAATCAAGCCTCGAACATAATTAATACTTAATTAATTTCACACATCAACCACGCCCATTAATTACTAAATTAATGGCGGGGGTAGATCGTAACATCGGCCCCTCCTCAAGAAATCTAGAAGTCCTCTTCTGGGCCTATCGCTTTGCTCTTATCAATTTCCAGAGCAACCATTGAGTGCTACCTTTTCCCACAGGTAGAAATAATTCAAAATGGCAAAAATATTGCGTTTCTTGCCTTCAAGAGCATTGGAGCGACTTCCCAATTATCCCGCAATTTTGTTAATTAATTTAGAGAACATCCGAAAAAAACAACGTAAATGAGAAATAAATAAAAAAAACTGAACTGTAAAAGAACATGTGAGCCTGCCGAACTGTGATTCCTAGCTGCCTCATACAATACGCGACATGGCGGACAGATTTTAAAGTTTTCTTCAGGTTTTAGGATGGGGGGGGTGTCCACTGTAACATTCCATCCCCCATGAAAGAAAAAAAAAGGGGTGACTGGATGAAGTTTATTCATCCAATCATTCTATTTTTTTTTTTTTAACTGTAAACACTCAACCCTTTCCCACCGTCGCAAGGCACCTAATTCCGGATTTAAGTGCCCTGAGAGCGGAAGGAAAGTTTAAGGATTTCATCACACGTTCATTGCTACCCGTCGAGATATGCGGAAAGAAAGTTTAAATATGAGGCATAGCTTCGAGAATCCACGAGTTCCACAGATCTCTCACGTTCGATGCTCCTACGCCCGCGAAATGATTGGAGGACTTTTGACCTGGCTTCCCTGCACTCGTAAGGGATCCACAATCATGCGGGTTCGCGCTGCAAAGGGTTCGGTTTCTGCCCTCAGCTCATCGCTATCAGATAGAAATTCAGCAGCTCTCTCCCGAAATTTAGATTTTGCAATCGCGAGTTTAGTTTGCTCACTCCATCTACCCACCATCGCTACACTTTCGACATCCTGAAAAAAGTGTTTAGCACGATACAGCGGATCAGTGCCTGTAAATAGCCTCAACATGTTTATGCATCCCGCTATTTGCTCACCGTAAACCATAGGTGCGGCTAAAGCTGTTTGTCTCAGCTGTGATGTACCCGCTGTACTTGTAACAGGTGTACTCTCTTCCGGAACAATTGCAGCCCCAGTGCTCACATGTTCTCCGTCAGAGTGACCACCAGAATCATCTGAATCCATGTGACTCGCAGATGACGATTTTTTCGTGTTAGCCATTTTGTTTTTCTTACCCACTAAAATTATGGCAGTTCTTAGAAAACAGCTTAAGGCTTACTTAATGCTAAATTATACAAAATTCGCACCGAACAAAACTAAATAAAAATAGTAATGGCAGTCAATTCGCACTTATTTTACGAACATGAGTGTTGTTCCGCTAGCTGCAAAATATAGGTATCGATCCTGGGACAACGGCATCATTAATGTTACACGGCACTAGCAGTGTTCCTGCCTAGTCTGCCGGTAACGGTGCTTGAGACCTGAAGTACAATTTAGTTGGCCACGGCACCAGGTGAGAATCTCAGGTGCACTGCTGCACTCAAAGATTCACACCAGAACATAAAAAATGAAAAGTTGAAGAATGACCCGAAGCATAAGGCTTGGGTGAATCCACCTTGTGAACAAAATAACAACAACAAATAAAAAATAAAATAATCTAAAAAAAATGATACTTTGGGATCAGAGTTGTGATGAGGTTCACCTGCAATCACCAATTCGTGACTGAGTGTAGTGGTCCGGATCTTACTCCGGTACATTCAATCCCCAACCAGCCAGTACAACACTCACTTTCGCAAATAACACATGATTCTCAAATACACAACACAACATTTAATAACGTTCTGCGAGATTTAAACAGATCCGGCGCTCTCTAGGCGCATAGACAATTGCCCCTCATATGTGGGCAGCATACGGTGTCACACTTTACTGTCGGATAACGCAGCCGACTGAGTCTCCACCGGACTATCTGAACAAGAGATACTACTCGTTTACACACTAAATAGAGCTGCAGGTGATATTCATATACAATTGCTTAGAGAATGAAAAAAAAATTATATGCAAACGATCACATTAAAAATACTCGCGACACAAAATACACAAGCACGTTAATTTGCGGTATAAGATTATAGGTGCGAAATACTGCCAAAGTTAATTAACTAAATCTAATAAGCATGCACATGCAGAACCCTGCCCCGCTGACGTTGGTCCTGAACCAAAGTTAAAAGAAACTGTCCCGCCCAGCGGAATTTGTGGCCACACCCCCTCCCTTATTCATGTAAAAAAAAGTAATCAGGAAATGGGCCCTGTAAGAAATTGAAATCTGTATGTGCAGGTATTTCCTCTGAGGTTCAGTCACTCAGCATTACTGCATCTATGTCCATGCAGTTTTGGGTGTCGGGATGGCACAAGTTCGCAGATGTGCGAAGAAAGAAAAAGGAAATATTCATCTACTTACAGTTACGTGACTTTGCTGTGCAAATCCGTTGTGCATCACATAATATCACACGACAAAAAAACACACACACACAGACACTTGCACCATGTGGCAGCACCGATGATTCAACACTTCACTTTGACGCTTGATGTAAATGAAGCACACAATTAAAAATGGTAATATCACGCCGCACTTTGTTGCAATGATTAGAGTGCACACTGATCTATTCTCGTGACGATTTGAAGGTGGCCGTTAAGCAAAATAGGCCCTCTCACATCTGATGTTGCGGTTTCCAAGATTAATTTTCTCGGCCGAGCGAAATCAGACGTGCTTTTACCTTAAGCGTATATCGGCAACTCAACATTTCACCTGTATATTTGTTAGGTATCGAAGCCACCGCTCTTACGCTCATATTTTTCTTTCGACATGTTTTTATCCCGTCGCACTTACACGTAGTGGCTTCGCTGCTTACGCGACCACACACACGCACACATGGGGCCTCGCTTCACCCCGTAAGACAAGCGCATCTCTTCACTTCCTCCACAGTAGGGGATGATTGGGGGTGACGATTCCACACTGCAGTGGTTGGCATCCGAACCCGACTTTTGCTTGGCTTCGCTTCTCATTGGAATGACCACTGTCCACTCGCAGACTTCTTAATTCCCCTGTAACTTGGCTTTCATTAGGCCAAACAGTCGCTGAGTTCCATTACGCTCCAGCCTAGAAATTTCTGCTTTATCCTGCGGATTTAGGCATTCTGCTGTCTTTATGGCAAACTGGCATCTCCAGCTGCCTCGAGTTGTCTCCATTTCTTACCAAATGCGGGGAGGTTTGCTGCTTCATTTTTCCCAATTCATTTTTTTGCAGATCCAAGGCATCCAGCCTTTCACATCGGAGAGCGCACAGACAACTAACTTTCTTCCTTATGTTCATGCCAAGTGCGAACTCTTATTTTTCTGCACGGACCACACAGAGAGCAATTGTTCTCGAAAATGCCCCAAACAATCGACTAATTTACGATTATTCGCTAAACCTTTTGTCCCCATCTTCATTCATTTACTCAAGTGGACCCCTCTTCGAAAGGTACCATTCCGTGTTGCTTAGTTTCCCGTCAGCTGCGCCCTGATATTTATGACCTAACAGAGCTATTCTGAGACCACCCAGCCAGAGAGAGAATTCTTCGCCTCTTTTCTTTCCAAACCCCCAGATAAAACTTTATCTGCTGTTTACACTTTTAAACTCCAATCAAGCCTCGAACATAATTAATACTTAATTAATTTCACACATCAACCACGCCCATTAATTACTAAATTAATGGCGGGGGTGGGTCGTAACATCGGCCCCTCCTCAAGAAATCTAGAAGTCCTCTTCTGGGCCTATCGCTTTGCTCTTATCAATTTCCAGAGCAACCATTGAGTGCTACCTTTTCCCACAGGTAGAAATAATTCAAAATGGCAAAAATATTGCGTTTCTTGCCTTCAAGAGCATTGGAGCGACTTCCCAATTATCCCGCAATTTTGTTAATTAATTTAGAGAACATCCGAAAAAAAAAACAACGTAAATGAGAAATAAATAAAAAAAACTGAACTGTAAAAGAACATGTGAGCCTGCCGAACTGTGATTCCTAGCTGCCTCATACAATACGCGACATGGCGGACAGATTTTAAAGTTTTCTTCAGGTTTTAGGATGGGGGGGGGTGTCCACTGTAACATTATGAATAGACTCATGAGGTGTCAACAATTTATATAAACTGATGCGAAACATCGGAAGAAAACGTCGAAACCTCATCTGTACTTTTGTCAGCAAATCAATTTATTTATTTGGGCAGTACTGCTTCACAACTAATGCTTTTGATAAATGAGGTGCAAGCTTATGGATTCAATACATTAAAATTTATCTATAATAAATACGTCTCCCATCACGCATGACTTCGATAAAAGCAATTTCATCTCTGGTTTTCCTAAGCTTGTCTTTACACTGATTTAAATGAAGTGGTGATGCCACTTGGAAATGTTCTTGCATTAGGAGCGTATTCCACGATCTCCGAAATGCTTATGAAAATATTCTAGAAAAGGCAAAAAATGTAAAAAAAAAAGAAAAAGAAAATAGATAACGAAAATACACTAGTATCTCAAATTAAAGTCTGGAAGGCATTCGCTGATGTTAAAGGCAAAACACGTAACAGCAGGTGAACACGTTTAGCATGTAGAAACACAATCATAAGGCTAATAAACATTTTATAAAAACAGACAAATGTGTATATCTTTAGCGTATGCAAGGTCACATTTGCAATTGTTACCAAAGTTACAACGCAAGACTTTAAAAGAGATCTGATCACCTCTTCCGGACGCACAACTTTCCCACCAACGGTACATACTCATCACAAGGTTGCTGATGAACTCTGGGGTCAAAGAATTCCGTTCCTCGATTATTGCGGTACGTAGCTCAGAAACTTTTCTGGCTGGCAGGGGGCTGGTGATGTGCTACGTGACGTTCAAGAGCATCCCAGACATGCTTTGTAGGGCTTAGGTCCGGAGACCTAGCTGGCTAGTCCATACACCGAATATCCACGCCCAGAAGGAAATTATCAACTACACCAGTCCTCTGCGGGCGAAAGTTATCATCCACTTAATTTTCATTTATTTTGTTTATTGCGTTATGGGGTGTATTGATCGACCTTAGTAGATACCATAACTAAGACTTCTCCTGGGGAAAAGCAATATTTTCGTTTTTCATATGTAGTTTTGCTGTAACGGCGGTAAAACTGTTTTCGAAGCTATGAACTCAGCACATTGGAAAACTATGCACTGATTTATCATACAACGTGTTGCCAAAATAATCGAAACACCGACTGTGACTGGAGTACACGAAATGCGCCGTACGCAAATAACAGGAATATCGCCAGCTTGGTGAGACATATAAAAAGTGCACTACGATGTTGGCTATCACGTACCAGTTCCACAGTCACAGGTGAAGCAGCTGATGTGGAGTAATTGTCGAATGTCATGTCTCAGTGACCTCAAAACATTTATGGTCATTGCAGCTCGTCTTGCAGGAGCTTCAGCAACTAGAACGGCAGACATAGTACACTGGCGTGCAAAAATTAAGGACGAAATTGTTTTTCGAATGTAACGTCGTGCAGAAGTGCTCCACGTCGTCTCAGATCATACCATAAGATCCCCAAGATGTAATAATATGGGACAAGTGAGCAAAACCGTCCAAACAAGGAATCCAAAGGATACAAAGGCATTTTATTGAAAAGGTAGCTTCGAGCACAACTGTACAGAAGACAGAAACGTCCATGTGACAGGCAGCTGCCAAGAAAAATCCAGTCTTTAGTAGGGGATATGATCACCCCTGACTGAGTTGCAGGATTTACAACGTCTGTCCATGCTGAGGACGAGGTTGTCAAGGAGCTATTGTGGCATCTCGGCTCATTCCTCTTGTAGCACCAATCGCAGCTGCGGAATCGATCCTAGCGGCTGGTGACGTGCTGCCAAGCGTCTCCCTCACACGTTTTCGATTGGATTTAGGTCGGGGGACCTTGCGGGCCAATCCATGCATTGAATATATTCACTCTCCAACAACTGTGCGACAACTACTGTACGATAAGGTGTAGCGTTGTCGTCCATGAAGAGGAACTCAGGTCTCACAGCACCTCTAAACAGACACACGTGAGGCAGGAGAACTTCGGTACAGTAGCGGACACCAGTGACTGAACCTCCTTGGAAGATGTGGAGGTCATTACCGCTACCAAGCATGATATCGCCCCAAACGAGAACTCCACCACTTCCAAACCGGTCCCTTTTGTTTATGTTGGAAGTGTGATTGCGTGTTCGCTGCTGTCTCCAGATGTATATACGTCCAGAATCGCTCGTCAGACTAAATCTGCTCTCATCCGTAAAGAGAACTCGACCCATTGCTGATGTGCCCAGTTCTTTTGTTCCTGGCACAACAGAAACCGCTGTCTCCGATGAGCAGCTTTAATGGCACACACCGTACTGGTCGTCGTGCAAATAGACCACCTTTGTGCAGCCTCCTAGCCATGACATTCCTTGAGGCCATTGGTTCTTCTGCAGGGCTGTGTCACATCTGCAACATACGACTCCATTCTTGGGGACCACCTGCATCCAATGTTGCAGGTGTTGTTCCCTAATGACTGTCCCTGGTTTCCAGCAGATAATGCACCAGCGTATTGTGCGAAACATAATCTTTATGCTGCACTTAATCTTTATGCTGTACAAACTTGTGGTTTGTACAGCATAAAGATTAAGTGCAGTCTGGCCACCTCAATCTCCGGAACTCAATATCATGAAACATTCGTATGAATATCTGGAAGAAACGATCAGAACTTTCTTTGCCATGGAATTTTGGACCATTCTTCTCGTAAATTTAGGACATAATTCACGGGAAGAATGGTCCGAAATTCCATTGCATTATGGGCATAACTTGTATAAGTTCAAACTGCTTCTGTTCTGAAAGCCCGATGTGAACCTACATCTTATTAATAAAAATTCTCCACAAACATTTTTCATTATTTTGGTAAACCCCAGTACTTTTTAAAAGCAAACACCTTGTCGAAGTTATCAAAATTAATGCAGTGTTCTGCAAATAAAAGAAATAGCAAATGTGCAAAAATTGTATTACTCCAGTTTTGCCAAAAACGAAAGGTTTTGCGTAACTAATTGTACAAATTGATTGGCTGTCATATTCACCTAAATGACAAATTTGCGTACTTCTCCGTCCCTATACTTTCTGTATGAACGATACTTGCATTTTTCCTTGTCTGAGGATATCTCAGCATGCGGAAGCTTGACTTAAAGGAGACAGCTGCTTAGGTTTAGGTGAATGCGTTTTGCCCTAAATGCACATTCATTTACATTTGCAGCAAATGCAGAACGCAATAAATACACTGGTCAGAAATGTGTTTGCTTTCGTTGGTGCAAAATTTCGGAAGTTTCAACATCAAGCAGTCTCTTTCAAATAATGGGGTAATTATCTTTCATGAAGTGTGCATAACCTTTGTGACGTGCCTACCGCACAGGACGCACACGACATAAAGGCAGATAGCAGCAAGAACGAACGTCTGCGTAGCTCAGTTGGTAGAGCGACTTGTTCCGGAATAAGTGGACTAGGGTTCGATCCCCGGCGTGGACCAAAAGTGACGGGGAAATTTACTTCGTTATATTGGCGCCCGAACTTCCCGGATGACCTGGCCGTTCAAGATCTCGCAATGGTGTAATGTTCTTTCCACACCGCGAGATAGAAAAAATAAGAGAATTCCTTCTTCAGTGCTTCGAAAAATAAAAGGGTGTGACGTTGCATTCCACACACCGGATTGACTGGGAGTTCTCAAGTGCACTTTCTTCAGCGGATGACTGCCTACGACAATTCATGGTCACGGCTGACCCGTGGGCCATATCCCCGGCCCTCTTTCGGGGGGGGATGTGACGTGCCTGCCCCGCAGGACGCACACGACATAAAGGCAGTTAGCAGCAAGAACGAACGTCTACGTAGAGCGACTTGTTCCGGAATAAGTGGACTCGGGTTCGATCCCCGGCGTGGACCAAAAATGACGGAGAAATTTACTTCGTTATACCCTCTTTTTAATCTCCATACAAAGAATATAAACAAAAAATGAACAAATAAAATGGATCTGATATCTTTCATTTCGATGAATCATATTTGAGTGTTGTCCTCCAATCAATCTTCCAATGATATGATCCATGGGCAATCTTCTTAATGCCCTTCTTTTAAACATGGTAACGTTTATCCCGTATTCCATTAGCTAATGAAAAAAATGATGTCCACTTTGATTTCATTGGTATTGATCTGTGAATGCTATAGTAAAAATTTTGGCACTAGATTCCAGATTTGTTTGAGTTAGTTTACAGATCATAAGTACAATTCTTTATTTTCTTTTAGTAAACAAATATGTCTCTAACATACCTAAATTGCGTCAATGATGTATACCTACTTGAATTGCATTAGATGAAATCAAGTGGGCATGATATTTAACAACCTGTAGAATTAGAATTTTGTTGTTGACAGTAAATGTCATAGATGCTATGCGCTGTTTTGAGGAATAATAATGAATATGCAGTAATATTCTTATGATAACTTTCTTATATTGAAATAATGTGCTAATAACCTCGTTTGAGTTTGATTCTCGCTGAGAACAGCACTTCTTGTACAAGTCAAAACACTGATCCCCTTTTTTTTCGTTTAGCATGATATTGAGCCCTTAGATAATCGGTGTTTTTCAATCCGTGATTTTACGAATACTTCTTTCAACGGGCCACATCACAGATCATTTTCATCGATTGAAGATTTGACTTCACAAAAGAAAGAATTCCTCTGTTTAGATTAAAAAAATGCTTTTCTAAATAGCTTTTATCCTGTATGGAATTAAGTTCACTTAAGGTTGTTCCATTTGCTTTGATTTCGTTTAAATTTAAGATGTATAATCTTAAGAGTTTATAGAAGCAGCACAGAGATCATCTATTAACAAACTGCTTCGCGTCAAGGTTTTCCTGTGGGTTCCACCTAGGTAAATAGTAAACGATTTTGTATCCTCTCAGTCTATTTCTTACGGAAACAGCATGGCAGATTCTGTATTCTCCCAGTCGGTTTCACTTGACGAACAGCGGCAAGCTTTATGTCTTTTGCACTAGCTAGAGATTATCGAGAGCTCTGTCAGCGTTGTCCGTTGATGCAATTTTCCATCGCACAACAAACACGTTCATATTATTGTACATTCAACACAGCTGAATGCCCCTCATCTGTTCTCAACACATTTGTCCAAGTTTCCTCCAAAATAACTCCGATTTATTTTCCGCTGTTTGAAAACAACGACATCCAAATTAATTTTCAACATTCCTCAGAAAAAGTATTTCTGGACGGATGGCAAAACATAAAAAAGTATTATAGAGAAATGCTGTCAAATTTGCACACCAAACCTCAAATAATTGAACAGTGACTAAAAGACAACAATTCTTAAAATTTGCATTAACATGAGATCAGCAGTATCGGAACATATTTCCTAGAATGCTTCGATTCCATAGTGTACTGTACTTTTCTGTTTGTAAGAGACATTTAAAAAAAGAACATGGTGAGAAGTAAAACTTGTTCTGCTTATGGACATCATTCCAGTCAGATTCTATCCTGTCCTCTTATATGTAAAAATCTTTGAAAATGGATTGATGTCAAAATGTATCATCTTCGTTAATTAAGCTTTCAGCCCGATAACCTACATCATCTTAGCTAAAATATAGAAAACAGATATCAGCGAAAACATTATGTACAGTTTCTAACAAATTACCTATAATCTTATATAAAACTTTATAAATCTTTAGAATTTTTTTCACATATTTCGGTCACTGGAAATCATCCAACTGTGTTTCACTTCACGAGATGTATGGTTGAAATCGTACTTCTGACTTCTGAAAATGTTTTAATTACATATTTTATGTTACTGGCAACAGATCGGTCGCATTTCAAGATCACTAGGCATGATGACACGAAGGGAGCAAAAGCATAACTGAAAGGCAAAAGGAAAGCAGGCCAAGGAGGTAATAAAGATTTAGTGTCGAATGCAGAAATATTCAAAACATGCAGTCTTTGCAAAAAAGAAAAACGAAACGAAGCAACTTAAGAAAATTCGTCGATCTTGATGAAATTCCGAATGCAAGTACCGACTGTGCAGATGATTTAAAAATAAACGATCAATGACAAACTAAGGGCCCGCCACAGCGCATGGAAATCGCGCATCGATGAAGATATACCAAGAGAAACATTCGCTCTTGGTATATCCTCGTAATAATTGGCATAGCGGATTACCGTTGCATTAAACTCTACGGACTGTGAGGATGCCTCGGCATCGGATTCGTGCAAATACGACCAGTTGAGCGAGTTTGAGAGAAGACGTATAATTGGACTGAGAGAGACCGGTTGGTCAAGTGGCCGTATCGCCACGCATTTGTGTCAGAGCAACGTGGCAATCAGAAGATGTTGGCACCATTGGGTCAAGGGGGCACAACCCAGCTGCACGTGGACAGTGGGTGGCCGCGGGCAAAGACAGAACACGAGAATCGAACGATTGTGAGAGCCACACGAACATAACCGAATTCGTCGCTTTCAAGCATAGTTAGCCTTGCGTCATCTACAGGTATGGAAATGGCCAATAGGACCGTTGCCAGACGATTTGAGGCACAGTGACTACATTCGAGGTGGCTACTCCTCCCCTGCCACTCACAAGCGAGCATCGCCGGCACCAGTTGTAGTGATGTCGTGCCCGATCAACGTGGGATAGCGTCCAACTGCTTCGTGTTTTCTTCAGTGGTGAGACGCGGTTTGCACTTTGCACCGATGACCAGCGTATACGTGTCTGGAGACGAGCCGGCTAGCGAATGGATCCTACCTTTACCGTGGAATAGCACACGGCTCGCCCACCGGGAGTGGCTGTATGGGGAGCCATTTTTGGTCACCAACTGGCATGCTATTTATTCCTCGAGACAGTACTCGTGAATTGTATGGGTCTATGCCACTCCGGTACCCGCTGATATACGAGCCAGAGGTGGCGCTTCGAAGTAATGAATTGTTCCACTCGTCTAGCTGTTTTATCGAATGAATAGCTCAACTGCCCTGGATTTGCAATCATTTCCTTTCCTATACATATACATTGCACATACCAATTTTCATTTTGATAGGATGATTCCTTCTGGGTGTCTCGTCTTTTTTTTTTTTTTTTTTTACGCTTTCCAGCCGTAGGTTGAAGAAGCGTATATCCTCCAGCTTTGTCCGTCTGCCTGTCCGCACGATAACTCGCGTAAAAATGGTTCGATTTTGATGAAATTTTAGCATCTGGTAGGGGCCCACCCGGGTACGAACCCCATTGAAAACGGGTAAAATGGCGTCAAAGGTGAGGCCATAGGTGTTTGATCTATTCCATTCCCCTTATGCATCATAACTTATGTAAAAATGCTTCGATTGCGACAAAACTTTATCATGTTGTTCCGGAGGTATACTGAACCGGTCCAGTTTAATATAATCGAAATGGAGTCAAAGATCAGGACACGGGATCGAGATTTATTCCACAGCCATTATCCTCATAACTGGACTAAGAATGCTTTTATTGCGTCAAAACTTTAGTATGTTATTCTGGAAATTTACGGGACCGGTTCTGTTGAATATAATCGAAATGGGGTCAAAGGTCAGGACACAGGAGAGAGATTTATTCTACAGCCATTATCCTCATAATTTGAGTAATAACTTGAGTAATGATTTCTGGTATGTTAGAAAGCGTATCATAATCAATGCGTTGCATGATTTTACTAACTTGTTATTTTTTATTGGAGGTTTAAGGACTAATGTGATCAACTCAGTGCACTATATGTAGGCCGCCCTTCCCTAGTTTAAGGTCACTGTTTCTAGGGAATGGAGACAGCCAGTGCAGTAAGACGAGCACAACATCCATGCCTCACCAGGATTCGAACTCGGACCCATCTCGGACGAATGGTGGCAAACCAGCGCTTAGACCACTGCGCCGGCATTTTTTTTATTATTTTTTTTTGCGTAGAGTGTATGAATCGAAATAAATGAATGTAATGTAGATAAACCAATAAGTCAATATACACGCACTGAGTAAAATATTAGAGTTTTGAAATAACTACAGCAAATAAATTTAAAATTATGTCTTAGTGGGAAATCTCGTGTGATATCTTTCACAGGAAAACGTTAAATCTTAAGAAATCCCCAGTGTAAAATTACTGTAGAAGCGTGAAATTGCAGAGGTCGTATAAGAGAATAGAATTCTATTTTTTGCCTCACTTGGAGTTCAGACGAAGACGACATCTGTACATGGGATTTACTGTTTCAGAACACAGGAATGACTAATCACGCAGGTTGCAATTATGGGTAAAACGGACACTCAAGCCAAATTAAGAATAGTAAAGATATTGGGTCGTTTAAGGTAGCGTTTGAGAAAACATGGCAGAAAGCAAATACCCAAAATCGAGAGTTACGAACTCACAGAATTCTTGGATTAAAATAAATATCAGTTCTAGAAATAACATTCTGCTGCACAATTAGTCAGCTTTTACCACAACTCACGTCATCTCTCCGTTTTTCCACTTGTCATGCAATTCACTAAGCATTTCACTATTTCCAAATCCTTTGTTATCTATATTATTTGCAAATTACATCACGTATCCTTAAACATTTTAGTGCTATGAATCCGAAACTTGGATTATATATTTATTTAAACAAAAGTTATTTCATTCAGTTCAGATATTGATCTTAACACCTAATGTGCGAGGTAAATATAGCGCATATACACTGCTGGCCACCCAAAATGCAACACTAAGAAGGAAGCATCCGATTGGCCTGAAATTCGCAGCATGCGTCGCCCGCGAGAGGACATGCAAACGATTAGCATTGCAGGGCATATCCAAATCGTGTGAGCCCGGCACGTCACCGAGAAGCACTATAAGAAGGGTGCACAGAAGGCGGGGGTTAAATGGTGAAAGTGTGTTGTACTGCCGGACCTGAGCGTGCGAAGCTTCCTGATGCCTCGTCGCAGAATACGGCAGCCATTCCAGCACGTTTGGGAGTTCGATAGATAACGAATAGTGGTTTATCGCGACACAGGTTTATCGTACCGAGACATCGGCGCCGGTATGGGACGACATCCAGCCACAGTAAGGCGATTATGGATTCGGTGGGTGCAGCAGGGACGGACGACCCAACGTGAGCCGTTGCCGCAGCCGCGGCACACCACCGAACGAGAGGACTAGCATGTTGTGCGGCGGGCATTGACGGCTGGCACCGCCACATCACGAACGCTAGCGATGGAATTAGGGTGTGTTGCGCAACAACCTGTGTCAGCACGTACTGTTCGACGTCGTCTGCAGGAGCGGGGACTTGTCGCACGACGCCCATTGCTCCGATTACCACTGACGTTACACCACCGGTGATTGCCGCGGCAATAGGCCGTTGAACGCCGCACCTGGACTATGAAATGGTACAACATTACCTTCTCCAACGAATCCCGCTTCTGCCTGCAACACCACGATGGTCGGATCCACGTGTGGCGGCACCGCGGCGAGACACTGTATGAAGCCTGCATTATGCATCGCCATACCAGTCCGTCGTTTGGCGTTCTGGTTTGGGGCGCAAATGGATATGACACCCGCACCCCTATGGTACGCATCGCCGGTACACTCAACAGCCACCGTTACATAGCCGACGTTTTGCAGCCTGTAGTTCTCCCTTACTTGCAGGACCTGCCAGCGGCCACGTTTCAACAGAACAATGCGCGCTCGCACGTGGCACCCATCTTCCAACAATTCTTCACGGCCCAACAGGTGTCACTGCTTCCTTGGCCCGCCTGTTCTCCCGAAATGTCGCCCATCGAACACGTCTGTTCGCTGATCGGCAAGCGAGTGAACCGACAAGCACCACCCGCGGCTACGCCTGATGAACTATGGCAACGTGTGGAAGCAGCCTGGACCAACATACCCCAAGCACACACCCAAAGCCTCTTTCGTTCGATGCTATGGCGTGTAGCAGCCGTTATTGCCAGCCATGGGGGGTCACACGAACTATTGATGTCTGCGTGTTCCGCAATTCGCACGGGCCCGTAAGTTCAATCGTTTCATCTTTGTATCTGTTGTTATGTGTCCAGTAAATATGGCTTTGCTATCTCGTGTCCTTCTTGGTGTTGCATTTTGGGTGGCCAGCAGTGTATTTACCTCGCATAAGTTACATACATTTCAAAAACTTTTGTGTTGCGTTATGAATAAGATTAAGAGTGCTAATCCTAATTTTATGACTAGAAATATCCTTCTTATTAAAAGGATAGAAACAAATTGCATGGTTTGACGATACGAAAAACACCCAGACAATAATGCACTTCTCTTACTCAGTCTCGTTTGCCCTCTAACGCTTATGCTTTACTAAAAGCCTTTTCTCCAACATCGACGCCATTAGGCACAATGAGATGCATCCGTCCCATAACATAATCTTTGATTTGAACTTGTAATGCGTTAACCGATAATCACCCGTGTGAGAGTGCATTTTAACTTAAGTTTGATTGCCAGATTACTTCCCGCCTACTATGATAACTTCAAACCCACCCATCTGCTTTTTACTCGTTCAGAGCTTCTGCGAGAGATCGTTTCGCATTTATTTATCTCCTCCAAACGAAGGCATTAAGGAGCGGGGAGGATCAGAGACTTTCGTCGGTACAGCATTTTCATTTTTTATTCTTTTTTGATATTTTATCTGTTTCCAAATACTTCGCAGAAAGAAAAACTTGAACTTTTTCTCCCAACTTTTCGATCTTATTCTCCTGAAATTGGTTTCATTTTTTATTTACTTTTTTGCCTTATCAAACGACTGTGAATATCCGAGGAGTACACATCCATGCATCTGGAAATGGACTTTAAGGTAATTTTCTTAACAAACATTAGCATTATTTAAAGTGTAAGAATTAAAGGGAAGTAATCACTTTTGTTCTGATGGTGAGTGAATTAGAGCAATGTCAAAGTTCATTAACTTCTCAAATTATGTTTATCAAAAGTGAACTGCAATGAATTTTTAAAGTCTTCGTTCTTTTTATCCTAAAGTTATGTCAGATGTTCTCCGCCTCATTTCCATAATTAAAAATTCTGTAGCGGTACAAAATTCTATCGGAATTTTAAAGAAATATATAAAACGTTTGCCTTACATGATGTTTAATGACGCAACACTTTCTGAAATTCAAGGTCGACAATTTGTTTCCATAGGTGCTCAAATTTTCAAAGTATTGCTTTTGCAACTAAAATATTTTCATAATTTAAATCTAGATATCAAGCCTTGTCATATGGAATTCAATAATACTCCAGTATTTTTTGTTAGTAATACATAATGATCTTTCAGTAATACATAAACCGTTTCGGTTGAAAAAAAAGTACATCGTTGCTGTTAATTTATTTCCGTAAATCATTGAAACTGTAAATTATGCTGCCAGATATGAAATTTTTATTTCAAATCTTGCCTTTAAGTGATTCAACGATCTACACCCTGCTTTAATTCCAAATATGCGAAGATCACTTTTTTTAATGAAGATGTAGAAGAAAAATGTAAAACAGTAGATTTGACTGGGACGTGAGAATACACCGAACAGTCAAAACATTATGGCCACCTTTTTAATAGGATTTGGTCCTCCACGTGCAGGCAGCTCTTACTTGGTGACGTATGGACGCTACTAGATTTCTAAACGCTTCTTGTGGTATCAGGTACCAACTTGTTACCAGCAGGTCGTTTAGCTCTTGTATGTTAGCTACATGGTTCAGATACAGCAGATTGGATTTGCTGCTGTTCGAAAACAAACCACATATGCTCAATTCGATTGACGTCTAGCAAATCTGGATGCCAGGGCAGTACTTGGAAGCCTTCCTCTTGTTCCGCTAACCATTCTTGAACAATCCGGGAAGTATGGCATGACACCAGCTGAAAGAAGACAATACTATAGGGGAATACTTTGTCGTGAAAGAATGTACCTGGTCTGCAATGATGCTTAGGTAGGAGGTAGACGTCATAGTTTGCTGCACATGAACGACTGGACCCAAGGTTTCCTACCAGAACACTGCCTAAAGCATTGCACTTCGTCCACTGGCTTGTTTTCGTCGCATTGTGCATTCTGGTACTAACGTTTCGCTAGGCAAACGATGCACACGTACCAGTCCATCCACATGGTGCAACAAGACAAGGGAATTCCACGGACCAGACGACTTTCTTCCAATCATTCAAAGTCTAGTTTCAATGCTCGTGTTCCCACTGTAAGCGCTTTTGACGGTGCACTAAGGTTAGCATTTGATCTTGGAGCGGCCTGAGGCTACGTAACCCATTTTCAGCAAGGTTCGATGTACTGTGTGTTGTGGCACATTACTCTTGTGTGGTGCGAACCGAGGTTAGCATAGGCACTCGGAGAGTAATGCGGCTACGTAATCCATTTTCAGCAAGGTTCGACGTACTGTGTGTTGTGACACATTACTCTTGTGTGTGTGTGAACCGAGGTTAGCATAGGCACTCGGAGAGTCCTGCGGCTACGTGACCCATTTTCAGCAAAGTTCGACATACTGTGTGTTGTGACACATTACTCATATCTACGGCATTTAAATTTTCAGCGAACTGCGCCAGAGTATCCCTGCTGTTCATTCGTAGATAGTTTTCGCTCAACTCAATGCTTGAGTTGAGCGAAAGCTATCTACGAACGGGGAAGTTGGCCTAACCTCGCCTTGCCGGTGGTTCGTGGTTTTTCTCTCTTTAGGCCATTTTTGAAGGTACGAACCACGGCTGACAGTAAGCACTCCACATCCACAAGCTTTGCCTTCTCGGAAATTCTCTGACCCAGTCGTCTGGACAATATAATTTTGCCGTTGTCAAACCCGCTTAAGTCGGCTTTCTTTTCTATCTGAAGAACAAGAATAACACTGATTAACAGAGCTCAGTAGCAGGTGTTATTTATACCGTTTAATGACTTTCACACACACTGTCATGTACCTGCAATTGCTTCAATTTACATAAGGAAACGCTGGTCGTATTGTTTTGTTTCTTCGGTGTGTGACTTTCTTATAAACATTATGTTTTCGGTTGTTGTTTAAATTTAGTTAACTGGTGTTTTTCTTAGCAGCTTCCAACGGTAAGCACCCTGCGTAGGAGGCTGCTCACAGTCTGAAGCTGCTAAGACGGCGACCTTTGGATAACGCTGAGTTTACCATATCTCGTTTAACAAGTCGATGCCCCTCTAATCATCTGCATCCTACACCTGTCTGAGAAAAGCGAAGTGTTCTGGTCTGCGATGCAGTCCGTATATGGATCGTTTACAGCCCTACTGGTCCATTTCGTAGTTCTCGGTCAGTCCACAATTCCTGGACAATCACTTCGGCTACTCCACTTTTCATGGGTCTTGGAGCTGGATGCTGCTTCAACACCACACTGAGTGCAGGCTTAGTGCTTGGCAAAGTGTTCGGTACCTCCCTTCTGGTGGCGGCCGTGTTATAACCGACAGCCATCTTTTCGCCCCAATGCTGTGACATCTGCTCTAAGCATTACGTACACTCTGTACTTTTGTGCATACCATCCAGTGGATTTTCAGTCACTACATCTGATACTCGGTTCACTTGGTCTACTTCATAACTCTCTCGTTGCCGATGAACCATGGCGAACAAACTCTGAGCACTGCTCACAATGAGATCACCTTGTGTCTGCATTTTCTGCATTAAACACCTTCTGTATGATGCCACCACGTGTCTTGATATGATCCTCTCTTATCACTCTAATACCATGCATGTTTCTCTCTTTCTAAAAAATCATTCATTCCCCAACCCTTATAATGACCCATTTCACTATTCATGTTTTACATCTTAGTTCTTGGGGCATCTCACCCATTCCCAGAACTCCACTTTTCTTCTTCGGCTGATGGAGTCAATGAACCACTGCTGTGTTCTGCGCTTCTTCATCTGCCGGGGCGTGATTACTTTAACTTATATTCTTGGTTTCCTTCAGGCGTCATTGTGGTTTCCAGATTTTTACTTTCCACCGTAAGGCAAATCTCTTTCTTCTTTTCCTATACTACTTCAAATTCTTGTCTCTCTCTCTCTCATCCAACGTTTCTCCCTGCAAGACTCCCATTATCCCTCAATGATTACCCACAACGGGCATATGAAGAACTTCCCTCCCTCCTCGGGACAACTTGTTCTGATGATCCTCCTCCTCCGCTAATGATCCACTGCGCCTCATCCTGCGCACACACTCTTTCTTTATCAGCATTTTCTCCTTTACAGCATTATTCCTGTCTCTATCCCAACATATCCGGCTGTCCCAACACTTTGTTTTCTGGACTTCAGTATACTGTTCGCTAAAAATGCTTCGCGAGTGTGATGAACAGTGGAGGTTCCTGCATGGACGGCTACCTGCCCCTCGCACCTCACAGTTTGTTCAGGATTCTTCCCCTAACTGCCTTTTTGTTCTGTCCCTTGTACTGTCTCCAATGCCTCCAGTAATCTTCTACCCTCTCCCCTGTTCCAGATCCTTTTTCGAATTCTCTCGTTAGCCTGCCAGTTGTCACACACTGCATCTGAATATCAAGATTCTTGTTCAGCACGGTAACGCTCCGCTATATGTAATATGTATGTATTCTCATAAATATGTTGTTTTTACTTATCACTTGACCCATTGGATTCATTCTTCAGATTTACATTGCGATTCCCTAGTGAATACCACTTCCATAAGCTTCACGGAATTCTCTCACACGACCAGGAATCCTTGTGATACATTCTATTCTGCAATCAACGATTGTCTCCAGTTGAGTTCTGTACTTCCCCACATCGACTGTCAAATTCTTTTATCTATGTACTTACCTATTTGGTTTCAGGACAACACATTCCTAGGAAACTGTTTGTAATAGGTTATGTGCACTCTGCTAACTGACATTGGTTTTCAGTCTTCTGTGAAGCATCGTTGGCTTCTCTGATGATTATTGTTGTGCATTTTATCTGGTAAATATTTTATTTCTTATTTAAAGCTATTTTAACCGCCATATTTTATTCAAAAGACGTAACAAAAGAAGTCAAATAAAAATTTAGCTTATCTAGATGGAGACGTACATATCCAGCTGAACTTTACATTTGCAGTACATATTTGTTTCATTTCCTGGGAATGAGTCATGAGATTTAGGTTTTCTTGTGCGTCTAAGACTGTGAGGTGTAGTTCTCAATTTGGACAGAATGTAAGAAGAGAAAGTGAAGGATTCTTACTGGAATACAAGAATATCACAAAGAACTGTAACTTCACGTCATCCATTTGCAGTGATTGACAGTGTTGTCGACTTTTGAGACACTTGATATCAACAGTTAATATTTTAAAGTTATAATGACAAGGGTATTAATGCTATTAGGTGCACAAATAAGTTTTAAAGCGTTTTTTGTGTGAATTATACTACTTATTTACATATCCGACATTCCCCCGCGTTGTTGTCATGGGACCGTAACTGGTCCAGAGTATAAAATGTGACGCAGAAGTATGCCCAACAGTCAAACACACTTGCACATCGGTAGGTAAAAGATCGCAAGCGATACTGCAATTATTCGACATTGCATTGTTTACGAATTTTATCAAGGAAAAAGTGCTGCAAAAGCATGCGCATCGATCTGTTCTGTTCTGTTGGAGGATATTGTATCGAAAAGCACGTGTGAGTTTTTGTTTAGACGGTTTAAAGCAGGATGTCTTCATGTTAGCGATCGAGAACGTAGCGGTGCCCCGCTGAAGGTTGAGCATGAGGAACTGCAAGCGCAGCTTGGTGAAGAATAACTGGGGGTAACTCAACAAACCATTTCCAATCATTTAAGTATAATAGGAAAGATTCAGAAGGAAGGAAAATGGATGCCACATGACCTGAGCTAGAGGAAAAAGATGAGCGTGTCAAGAAGTGTTTGAATCTGTTGAATAAACAACACAGAGAGTCTTTCCTCTGAAAAATCGTTACGGGTGATGAAAAGTGAATATGGTACGAAAATTTCAAACGCAAAAAAAAAAAAACTGGATAGACCCCGGTGAAGCACCTACACTGGCGTGCAAAACTTAAGGAAACGGTTTTTCGAATGTAACGTAGTGCAGAAGTGCTCCACATCGAATCAAATCATACCATAAGATCATCAAGATGTAAGAATATGGGACAAGTGAGCAAAACCGTCCAAACAAGTATCACAAACGATACAAAGGCACTTTATTGAAAAGGTAGCTTCGAGCACAACTGGACAGAAGAGAGAAACGTCCATGTGACAGGCGGCTGCCAAGAAAACTCCAGTCTTTAGTTGGGGATATGATCACCTATGACTGCGTTGCAGGATTCACAACGTCTGTCCCTGCTGAGGACTAGGTTGTCAAGGAGCTGTTGAGGCATCGCGGCCCATTTCTCTTGTAGCGCCAATCGCAGCTGCAGAATCGTTGCTGGCGGCTGGTGACCTGTTGCCAAGCGTCTCCCGAGAAGGTCCCACACGTGTTCGATTGGATTTAGGTCTGGCGACTTTGCGGGCCAATCCATGCGTTGAATATCTTTACTCTCCAACAGCTCTGCGACAGCCACTGTACGATGAGGTGTAGCGTTTTCGTCCATAAAGAGGAACTCAGGACCCACAGCACCCCTAAACAGAAGCACGTGAGGCAGGAGAACCTCAATACAATAGCGGACACTAGTGATTGAACGCCCTTGGAAGATGTGGAGGTCAGTACGGCTACCAAGCGTGATACCGCCCAAAACGAGAACTCCGCCACATCCAAACCGGTCCCTTTTGATGGTGTTGGAGGTGTGATTGCGTGTGCCCTGCTCTTTTCAGATGTGTATACGTCCAGAATCGCTCGTCAGACTAAATCTGCTCTCATCCGTAAAGAGAACTCCACCCCATTGCTGATGTGTCCAGTTCTTGTGTTCCTGGCACCAAACAAACCGCCGTTTCCGAAGAGCAGGCGTTAATGGCACACACCGTACTGGTCGTCGTGCAAATAGACCACCTTTGTGCATCCTCCTGGTCACGGTAAAACGTGATGACGGACGTCCAGTTGTCTGTTGCACGTGCCTTGCGATTTCTCCCGGTGTCTGCCTTTTCGGCTGTAGGAAAATATACTGGTCGTCCGCCGCCGTGGTTGCTCGTGGACGACCACTGCTAAACTCTCGGACAGCTGTTCCTGTCGTTTAAAATGCTCTCCAAACTCGTGAAACGATGCTGTGAGCGATCCCGAACTCCTCGGCCACACTAGTCACACTTCGACTTTCTTCCAACTTCCCAATGACGCGATCTCGGGTAAAGTCATCCAGATGTCGTCTAGTGGATTGCCTATTGGCCATATCACACGGTGGCAGCAACAGACCATGATCATGATCATGATCATATGTAGAAGATTTTAGGAAGGGAGTGTCTGACTCCAGGTCTTAAACAACCCTTAGAAATAGGAAACTAGGAGATTTGGGCCAGAGCGCCCGATAGGAAAGTGACACGGAAGCGAAGTAGAAAGGGGGAGTATTATTTATTACCGGGGAGCCACTACCCGGGGTCCGACGGCTTAACGTGCCCATCCGACGCACGGCGGGTATTTAGTGGATCGAGCGTTCGTACCTGCCTGGGGTCGAACCTGAGGGCCTTCCCGTGGTAGTCACGAACGTTGCCCACTCGGCCACCTGCGGCCCTTTCGTTCAAACCAATGTACACCGTGCAATAGCTTTCACCGAATTGCTGAGCGTACACCGCCCGTGTGCTTTATACCCTTCTGACACTCCCCCCCTATGTCATGCTGCATATATTCACATACCGTACCATACCGGACCCTAGTCTATCTCCTGAGTAGTCTTCCGGTCCGTTCTGCCTGCTCGTTCTACTTTTATGCTAATTTCTCCTCTTCGTCTTTAATTTTTGCACACCAGTGTACTTCGACACCAAAACCCAATATTCACTCTAAGAAAGTTCTGCTGCGCATTTGGTGGAATATGAAAAGTGTGCTCTGTTATGAACTATTGGTACAGGGTCGAACTGTTACTGCTGATCGCTGCAAGCAACAACTGCTGCGATTGAACCAGGAAATATGTCTCGGAAACGTCCATTTACAGGCAAAGGATTCTATCCCTTCAAATTACTGCATGACAACGCTAGGGCTCATGTCGCGAAATCTGTCAAGGAAACGTTATTGACGTTTGACTGGGAAGTTTTAGAGCACCCGGCATATAGTGTAACATCACAGACACTCGATCACAACACAAAACATTTATTACGTTACTATTTCACACAAAAACATAAACTGGAGTTCACTCCGCGGTACAAACTGAATTTGTCGTCTTAGCCAAAGCTCGGCATGTCGTACTCCTTCAATATATCTCACGCTACTCTCCTACATCACTCACCACACGCTCAAGTCATTAAGTGTCAATGTATCATTCCGCACTGTTGTGCGTGGAAGTTCGTATTTTACAACCCCTCCTCACTCCAGAGGAACTTTTTCCAGTGGTAAAAAGTTCTTGTCATTTTACAATACAATAGTTATAGTTCACATAATAAGTCATAATCCATTTACAAAGAGAAATATATGAGTTAATTTAACAATTATCTTTACGTGTTTTCCAACAATTTCTATGTATTATATACCACAACCAAAAACAAAACAAGAAAAATGTTTTCAATAGCAGACACATTGCATGATCAAGGTGGGTCATCTAAATTTGGAATCCTGCTCAGTCCATCTGCATTTTTGTGCATAATTCCCGATCGATGAATTATAACAAAATCATATGCTTGTAAAGCAAGGGCCCATCTCATCAGACGAGCATTTGAACTTGCGTTGGTGCGTAACCAAACGAGAATTTTATGATCAGTTTGTATGAGGAACTTTTCACCATCAATGTAGCATTTCAGTTTCTGTACCGAAAATGTAATGGCGGCACATTCTTTTTCACTGGTACTGTATGACTTCTCTGCTGTCGAAAGTTTTCTGCTTAGATAGAGTACAGGATGTTCAGCGCCATCTTCTTGTTATTGCGAGAGGACGACTCCCATTCCTTGATCTGACGCATCAGTTTGTAGAATAAATCTACGTTCATAGTCAGGGGCATACAGAACAGGAAAACTAGATAAAGATTTTTTTAGTTCCACAAAAGCTTTCTCACATTGTTCTGACCATATAATTTCCTCTTCACGATTTTTACCCTTCAAGATGTCTGTCAAGGGAGCTGCTATCGAAGAAAACATTGGAATATATCTGCTGCAATATCCCGCCAGGCCTAAGAAAGATCGTACTTGCGTCTTGTTCTTTGGCGTAGGAAAATTTTTTATGGCCTGAACCTTTCGTTCCGCTGGTTTCCGATATCCTTGTCCAACAATATAACCCAAATACAAGACGTGATCTTACGCAAACTTACATTTGGAAGGTTTTATGGTCTAGGAAGCCCTCTGCAACCTCTGTAGCACTTCTTCAAGATGTATCAAATGATCCCCTCAGTTTTTGGAAACAATGGCAACATCATCTAGATATGGTACGGCAAACTCTTCGCAGCCTCTCAAAAGTTCCAACATCATTTTGTTAAAGAAATAAGGTGCGTTCTTAAGGCCAAATGGCATCTTTAAGGGCCGATACGTTCCAAAAGAAGTCACAAACGCTGCCAATCGTTGAGCTCTAGCACTTAATGGAATTTGCCAGTACCCTTTTGTTAAATCTAATACTGTAATATACTTCGCTCCAGAAAAATTTTCGACTCTTTCTTCTATGTTGGGCAATGGATAGAACTGGGCCCTTGTCACTTCATTCAATCGCCTGTAATCAATACGTGGACGTCGATCTCCTCCGGGTACTTCTACCAAATTCATGGGTGATGTATAGTCTGATTCACCAACTTCTATAATCTTGTACTGCAGCATTTTATCTATCTCGGCTTTAAGAATATTTATCTGCCTGGGCGACATTCTTACAATAGCATTACTAGCTAGCTCGATATCATGTTCGACCAAATGAGTCTTCCCTGGAATATTAGAAAACATTTTCAAGTAATGACATAACAGTTTTTTCAGATCCTGAATTTGTTGGCCACTTAGGCGCTTTCGAAGTTTACTGTTCTCGTCGATATCAGAGAAGTTAAATGTATTTTAATTTTTTTCAACTTGCGGAAATTTAATCTCTAAATCCATTTCACCATTTTCACAACCGGGCAATAAGTTCACAAATTCTGGTCGTTTATGGTATGGTTTCAGCATGTTAATGTGATATACTTGATTCTTTACATTTTTACCTTCAAAGCTTACTACATAACTAGTCTCTGAATTTTTTTGTCAATTTTCCCTGGTTCTTTCCACTGTTCCGCTAACTTATTTGGCCTGCAGGTAACAAAAACCAATACTATATCTCCTTCTTGAAATTCACGTTTTACCGCATTTCTGTCATACCAATATTTTCTTTTCAATTGAGCCACTTCCATGGTTTTAATGGCACGTTCTTGATATCTTTTCATCCTATTTATTAACTCAAATACATATTCAGTGACATAGTTCTCTTCTTCAGGATGACCCGTCCATTTTTCTTACAATAGTGTCATTGGCGTCCTCAAATTTTTTCCATCCACCAATTCGCAGGCGTAAACCCTATGCTTTCATGTGTCACAGTTCTCAAATCAAATAGCGCCGCCGGTAACTGTTTCTCCCAATCCGGAGCAGACTTAAGACATAAAACTCTCAACATCCTTTTAATAGTTCGATGGAATCGTTCTACCGGATTACTTTGGGGATGATATACAGAACTATGAGTAACTTTTATTCCAAACCGCTCCAGAAATTCTAGTGTCAAAATGCTTACAAAACTGGCTCCTTGATCAGTTTCAATTTCTTTCGGAAATCCCATGCTGCTAAAAATGTGTAACAAAGCTTCAACTACCGACTTGGATCCTATGTCTGGGACTGGTACCGCATCTGGATATTTGGATGACAAACACATAGCTGTAATTATGTATCTATTTCCGCTTGAAGTCTCGGGCAAAGGCCCACAGGCATCAACGTTGATCTTTGTAAAAATTTCAGGAATAATTGGAACTACTTTCAAAGGTGCTTTCTTTTTGTCCCCAGCTTTTCCAGCACGTTGGCATGAATCACAACATTTTACAAATTCTTCAATGTATTTATAACAGTTAGACCAATAAAAATACTTCGCTAGTCTGTCTTTGGTTTTTGTCACTCCTAAATGCCCCGAAGTTCCCTCATGACAAATGTTTTTTTATTTGTTCTCTATATTGTCCTAGAACAACTACAAGATCTCCCTCTTCGCCAATCTTTTTGATCTTCATCTTCACCAACATCCCATTTCTTAGTACAGCATAACCATTTGCCTTTCTAAAATCTGTTTTCTCTATTTCTTTGAGAATTTTTCTCAATTCCAAACTTTGCCGTTGATCTTCTATGAAACTTTTTGAATCCATTTTTACCAACTCTAACATGGCTTTATCTTCATCATGCCTCAGTGGCAGAAATTCTTCTTCTAATTCACCTGATTCTTTGGAACCCACAGCCTCTCCTTCAAGGGTTTGTTTTTCTTTCTTCCCTGAATCATTTTTTACTGAATTTCTCTCTTCGTTGTTTCGTTTCTGTTTTTCTTGATACCAAGTTACCACAACATTTACCTGTTCTGAATTAAGTGGCCACTCCATATCAATTTTTTTAACAAAGCGGCAGTCTTATTTCAAATTAAATATCTACCTTGATCTAGCGACTTCCTAATCACTGCAGCCTTAGTTACAATATGACCTAATTCACATTCTAGTTCAACTTCTGCCAATGGTAAACAAACCTTTTGTTCATCCAAAAGATGCTGTACCCACACATGTTCTCCAGTAAACTCACCAGGCGACACATACTCTTGACAAATGATATCAACTGATGAACCTGTATCCCGGAGAATAGGCATGGTAACTCCATTTATTTTTCCTTCAAAGGTATAGGGTGCCAAGAGATCCACTTCAGTTTCCTCTCTGATTCTATTAACGCTTCCCGAGTTCTGTGATTTTAGCTTAGGACACTGAGGGCGAATGTGATCATAAGATCCACACTCGTAACATTGAATCTTCCGCCTGCGATCATATTTTTCTTCATTCTGAGATACATTCCGATTTGACCACCCTTGTCCTATATCTGACTTAACATAATTTTTGTAATAAAATCCATTTTTCTCAAAATTTCCCCGATCATAGTTATCTCTAGTTTTTTTTTCACTGCGTTGCATTTTCTTTGAAGCACAAAATTAATTCGACGAATTTTTCTTGGTTCCTCCTTTTACACTTTCATAATTATTCACCATATCAGCCAGATCTGAAGGTGAGACAATATTTGACAATTTATCAATAAAATGCTCCCTTATTTCTATAGGCACTCTCCGTTTCAATTGATCTGCGATCTTTAATTTTTTAGCCCTTCAAAATCGCCTATTTAAAGTCCTAAAATCCATTCATTAAAATAATTTTCTAACTCAAAGGCGAAATCTCTCCAGGTCCTCTCTGATGTACGCATGTGTTGTACAAATTTCAATTTAAATTTTCTCTTCACTTAACTTATATCTTTTAAGAAGTAACCTTTTAACATATTCATAGTTTTTAGCATCTTCCACATTTTCTCTGGCCATCAATTGTGATATTTCGTAGGGCAAAAGTCCTATCAAATTTGCAACCCAATCTTCCCTTTTTATTTCTGCTTGTTGTGCCTGCCTTTCAAATAAAACTAAGTAAATACTTATATCACTGTTTGTTTCGGTCAAATTTTTTTATCAAATGACGAAGTTACAATCTCGGTTTATGAGAATTTCCATTTTGCTCCAAACTGCCTCAAAGCGGCTGACGTCCAGCTTCTATTCTGAGTTTTTCAAGCTCAAATTCCATTTGTCTTTCTGTTTGTCTACGTTTTTCAAGCTCCAATTCCATTTGTCTCTCTTTTTCTCTACGCTCGCATTCCATTTGTCTTTCTGTTTCTCTACGCTCACATTCCATTTGTCTTTCTGTTTCTCTACGCTCTTTTATACCTGCCAAAAGTTCTTTCACGAAATCCTCTTCATAATCTTCAACGTTGACAATTTTATTTTTTAATTCCAGAATTTTGATATTTGGCGTAACATCTATACCCAGTTCTTCCGCCAACTGCAGAAGTTCTTCTTTGCGAGCTCTTTCTAAGAAAGCCATTTCAACAATGCCAAATTTAGACAAGTTCTACGTGTACCCAATGTTTATTTATTATTGTATATGTGTGTATACGTTTACAGAAATTGTTTACCACAATATCCTACATTTACCCATACTCTAGGCTCAAACAGTTGATCTGAATGTACTATTTCTTGACAGAATTTATTTCCTTCTATTATCGTATATGTGTATACGTTTACAGAAATTGTTTATAACAATATTCTACATTTACCTATATTCTAGGCTCAAACAGTTGATCTGAATGTACTATTTCTTGACAGAAATTATTTCCTTCTATTTAATTCCGTGCCCGGAAACTTCTAAAAATCTTGCTTTGATATATCATTCCTTTGGGAAATTCTCTAAGAATAACAACAAAAACAGTACTTACATAAACATCTAACGTAAGTGTAAATCCGATACGAAACTTGTTTGTTTTCTCACGAACTAATTTCGAAAAACAAAAGTCACCATTCTTTGTTCTTCCCATAATAAAGAGGAAAAAAAAATATCCCTGTCGCATCGATTCGTTCTCACGCTTCAAGATTTTTCAACTCATCGATTCCCACGGTTCTAAAAACGCCGCTGAAGCTCGGATCTCGTCGGTGCCTCCACTTCTTTCTTTGTCTGTAACATCACAGACATTCGATCACAACGCAAAACATTTATTACGTTACTATTTCACACAAAAACATAAACTAGAGTACACCCCGCGGTACAAACTGAATTTGTCGTCTTAGCCAAAGCTCGGCATGTCCACCTCCTCAAATATCTCCCACGCTACTCCCCTACATCACTCACCACACGCTCAAGTCATTAAGTGTCAATGTATCATTCCGCACTTTTGTGCGTGGAAGTTCGTATTTTACAATAGTCCCAACATAGCCCCCTCAGAATATCATTTGTTCCGATCGATGCAACGTGGTTTGTCTGCTCTACAGCTCCGGATCTGTGACGAAGTGCAAAAATGGGTTGACGACTTCATCGCGTCACATGACGAAGTATTCTTCATGGCTGGAATCCGTCAGCTGCCCGACCGATGGCGGAAGGTGATAGATAATGACGGCGCATATTTTGATTCGTAATGGTATTGTTGTTTTCTCTCAAATTACATGTTGCGTTGTCTTTTACTGCTTTAAAACTTATTTGTACACCTAATATAAAGCAACAAATAGAACAACAAATAGACACTTTCCGAAGGCCAAATAGACACTTTCCGAAGACCTGGCCTCCTCGCTCACCGGACTGACACCATGCGATTTCTGACTCTGGGGTTGCCTAAAATCACAAGTGTACAGATGTCGCCCCACTTCATTGGCCATGCTGAAAGATGCCGTTCGACACCATGTGGCAGCTATACCACTGGACATGCTCTTCAATGCCGTCCATTGTGTTTTCTCTCGTCTGCAGGCAGTGCTGGAACAGGACGGCCGTCACATTGAACACCTGGTGCAATGAGGTGTCTTACCTGGTACAATGAGGTGTCTATTTCTCTCGACACTTCCAACCTGTGCTTGCTGCGCCACCTGGCGATGAAAAATGTAAGTACAATGAGTAAATATTTATGTGATTTCATAAAACCCCCGATGTCATTCTGATCATTTCTACGCAAACCGCGTTGCCCTACTCTCAAAAATCCGCAAGTTTTTACGTTTTAAAAATGTGCAAGACATTTGGATCACCCGGTATATTAGTAATCCAAATTTCTTGAACTAGATTGTAATTAGTAATCAAAATTTCTTGGCGTAAATTTCTTGGCGTTGACGACAATGGGCACGCGCAGTGCCCACTGTCGTCACAGCCCATTTCCCGCTGTATATAGCCCGCTGTCATCTTGATAACAGCGTCAGTCTCTTCATACCTGATAAAAATTTCTTCAACAGTGTAACCCTCGTTTGATATCTGCTGCCCAAGGTAAATGAAGGAATCGGTTATCTATAGCTTTTCCGCATGAACTGATAAAACTTCACTTCTTGTAAAAGCATTGTACATCAGTCTTGTCTTTTGGAAGTTCATTTTGAATCCCACTTTTTTACTCTTGTCAGCAAACTCCTGAATCACACTCTACTGCTTTGAAGGGGTAGCTGCAAAATGACGAAGTCATCAGCTAAACGAAATTGAAGGAAATTTTCTCTATTAATCTTTAGCCCTTTGTTTTCCTAGTTCTTAGTTGTGGAATTAGCAGTTTGGCTGCAACGCAACACGCTGGCCAAGCGAGTTGGTCAATGTGGAATAGCATTTCGTCTAATCCATGTGGGATAATTATACCATTATTGCGACGGTCAGATCCCCTTTTTATGGGAACAGGATGCACCGCCAAAGGCCGCGACATTTGTTAAGAAGAGGCTATGATACATATATACAGTATATATATATATATATATATATATATATATCATCATCAACATTATCAACCATTATCAATCCACTGTTGGACGAAGGTCTCCCCAAGTTTCCTCCACAACGGTCTGTCTTGCGCCAGTCTCCTCCATGTCACTCCTGCATACTTTCGAATTTCATCCACCCATCTCCCATGTGGTATTCTTCTGGGTCTTTCCTGTCCCTTGGAATCCAATCTAAAATTTCGGATGTCCATCGATTGTCTGTCCTTCTGGCAGTATGCCCAGCCTATTGACATTTCAGGGATTTAACTCTGATCATGATGTCTTCCACTCTTGTCATTTTTCGGATCCACGAGTTCCTCTTTTTATCTCTCCTGCTTACACCAAGCATGCACGTCTCCATGCTACTTTGAGTTGTCTGCAGCCTTTGTAAGTCTCTTTTATTTAAGGTCCACGTCTCTGCAACATACGTAAGCACTGGAAGGATGCATTGATCAAACACTTTTCTTTTAAGATATTATGGCATATTGCTCTTGAAACGTTTGCTGTTTCTCCCAAAAGCTCTGCAGGCAAGTTTTGTACACCGATTAATTTCTTCATCAATGTGACCCTCACTTGATATCTGCTGTCCAAGATAAACGTACGTGTCTGTTATCTCCACCTTTTCTCCATCAATCGATAAATCTTCATTTCATGTAAAAGCATTGAACATCACTTTTGTCTTCTGAAAGTTCATTTTTAATCCTACTTCTTTACTCTTGTCAGCAAGTTCTTGGATCATACTCTGCAGCTCTGATGGGGTAGTTGCAAAAACGACTATGTCATCAGCAAAATGAAGGTGGGTTAGATAATCTCCATTAAACCTTATCCCTTTGTTTTCCCAGTTCAGTGATTGAAAGACATTTTCCAATGTGGCGTTAAAGAGCTTCGGATATATGGTGTCCCCTTGTCTCACTCCCTTTTAAATTTTTATGTGTGTTGTATTTTCAAACAGCCGAATCTTTGCACTCGCATTTTCATAGATGTTATTAATAATATTAATGTATGCATCTTCAATACCGCAGGATTTCAGAGCCATTGTAACTGCTGATAGGTTCACCGAATCAAAGGCTTTTTCATAATCGATAAAAGCCATGCACAATGGAAGTTTATATTCCCTCGCTATTTCAATTAGTTCCTTCAGTACGTGGATATGATCTATTGTGCTGTAGCCACTCCCGAATCCAGCTTTTTCTCTCGGTTGAGCTATGTCCAGTGTTACCTTCAAACGGTGTGAAAGAACTTTAGTGAAGATTTTATAAACCATTGAAAAGAGGATAATAGGTCTGTAGTTCCTGAGATCTTCAGTGTCTCATTTTTTATGTAGCAGGATCATTGTAGCTTTGTTCCAATCCTCAGAAATCTTCCCTTCATTAAGGCATCGAGTGAAAATTTGGGCGAGTACTGTTTCGATTTCTCCACTTGCTTCTTGTATGATGTCTACAGTAATTTCATCTTCTCCTGAAGCTTTTACACCCTTCGTGATCTTGATTGCATGTGCAACTTCTGCTGGGAGGACTGGAAGAACTCTGGTACTGGTACCTTCCATGATGTTTGGAGTACATGCATCATCCCTTTCATATAACTTGGAATAGAAATCTTTCACTCTTGTCAAAATTTCGCCTCTAGTTCTTGTTTCAGAAATATCTTTTTTTCTCAGTGCCATAATCTATTTTCTTCCATTACTGAGATGTCCTTTTGCTGTCTTTAGGCTTTTGTTGTTTTCAATTGCTTTCCTCACTAGTTAACAGTTGAATTTCCTTACGTCTAGTTAACAGTTGAATTTCCTTACGTCAAGTTTTTTTTAATGTACATATGTGCATGAAATAAACTTTCAAAACCTAGGAAAACAATCAAAAGCTGTACTCACCAATGTTGAAACCCCGTTTCAGTGATTTAAAAAATAATCATCATCACAGGGTGCCGAATCCCGAAGGAATGAAAAAGGTCATTCGACCCAAAGAGGGGTAGTTCTGTTCATGGAAGCACCTATTCCATCGTAATCTTTCGAACAGGTATATATATATATATATATATATATATATATATATATATATATATATATATATATATATATATATATCATCATCATCATCATTGTCAACCATTATCAATCCACTGCTGGACGAAGGTCTCCCCAAGTTTCCTCCACAACGGTCTGTCTTGTGCCAGTCTCCTCCATGTCACTCCCGCATATTTACGAATTTCATCCACCCATCTCCCATGTGGTCTTTTTCTGGGTCTTTTCCTGTCCCTTGGAATCCAATCTAAAATTTCGGCTGTCCATCTATGGTCTGTCCTTCTGGCAGTATGTCCAGCCCATTGCCATTTCAGGGATTTAACTCTGATCATGATGTCTTCCACTCTCGTCAATTTTCGGATCCACGAGTTCCTCTTCTTATCTCTCCTGGTTATACCAAGCATGCACCTCTCCATGCTTCTTTGAGTTGTCTGCAGCCTTTGTATGTCTCTTTTAGTTAAGGTCCACGTCTCTGCACCATACGTAAGCACTGGAAGGATGCATTGATCAAACACTTTTCTTTTAAGACATAATGGCATATTGCTCTTGAAAATTATGCTGTTTCTTCCAAAAGCTCTCCAGGCAAGTTTTGTACGCCGATTAATTTCTTCATCAATGTGACCCTCACTTGATATCTGCTGTCCAAGATAAACATACGTATCTGTTATCTCCAGTTTTTCTCCATCAATCGATAAATCTTCATTTCTTGTAAAAGCATTGAACATCACTTTTGTCTTCTGAAAGTTCATTTTTAATCCTACTTCTTTACTCTTGTCAGCAAGTTCCTGGATCATACTCTGCAGCTCTGATGGGGTAGTTGCAAAAATGACTACGTCATCAGCAAAACGAAGGTGGGTTAGATAATCTCCATTAATCTTTATCCCTTTGTTTTCCCAGTTCAGTGATTGAAAGACATTTTCCAATGTGGCATTAAAGAGCTTCGGAGATATGGTGTCACCTTGTCTCACTCCCTTTCCAATTTTTATGTGTGTTGTATTTTCAAACAGCCGAATCTTTGCACTTGCATTTTCATAGATGTTATTAATAATATTAATGTATGCATCTTCAATACCGCAGGATTTCAGAGCCGTGGTAACTGCTGATGGTTTCACCGAATCAAAGGCTTTTTCATAATCGATAAAAGCCATGCACAATGGAAGTTCATATTCCCTCGCTCTTTCAATTAGTTCTCTCAGTACGTGGATATGATCTATTGTGCTGTAGCCACTCCTGAATCCAGCTTGTTCTCTCGGTTGAGCCATGTCCAGTGTTACCTTCAAGCGGTGTGAAAGAACTTTAGTGAAGATTTTATAAACCACTGATAGGAGGCTGATAGGTCTGTAGTTCCTGAGATCCTCAATGTCACCTTTTTTATGTAGCAGGATCATTGTAGCATTGTTCCAATCCTCAGGAATCTTCCCTTCATTAAGGCATCGAGTGAAAATTTGGGCGAGTACTGTTTCAATTTCTCCACTTGCTTCTTGTATGATGTCTATAGTAATTCCATCTTCTCCTGGAGCTTTCCCCCGCTTCATGTTCTTGATTGCATGAGCAACTTCTGCTGGGAGGACTGGAAGAACTCTGGTACCTTTCATGATGTCTGGAGTACATGTATCATCCCTTTCATATAGTTTGGAGTAGAAATCTTTCACTCTTGTCAAAATTTCGCCTCTATTTCTTGTTATAGAACCATCTTCTTTTCTCAGAGCCATAATCTGTTTTCTTCCCTTACTGAGATGTCCCTTTGCTATCTTTAGGCTTTGGTTGTTTTCAATTGCTTTCCTCACTAGCTCACATTTGAATTTCCTTACGTCTTCAGTGATACTTTTTCGTGCTGTCTTGCATAGCTCTATATATTCCACTTTGGAAGTCACATCTTCTTTAGTTGTCCTCATCTCTCTTCTTTTTGCATCAACATTTTGGTTTTTCCTGATAATTTGTTTACATGCAACTTGTTCTTAGACCCAGCTAATTTTGTTGCTGTTTCCATAAGAGCTTTGGTTACTTTTCTGTTAACTTCAGAAATATCCACTTCTTCCGATGTTAGGCCTTCTAAAGCAGAGAATCTGTTCTTCAGTTCCAACTTGAAAGTATTATGGTGTTTTTTAAGGTTGGTTATGTCAATACATTTTGTTTGTCTTATGAGCTTGCCACGTTCCAGTTTAGTGTTGAGGTGCATCTTACATCTCACCAATCTATGGTCACTACCTGTGTTGAACTTGTTTAGCACACTGCAGTCTTCGATGACGAATTTTTTGTTACACATAATAAAATCAATTTCACTTGTCGTCCCAATTGGATGTCTCCATGTCCATTTCCTGTGTGGCTTTTTCTTGAAAGGAATTCAAGATGAAAAATCCTTCTGCCTCTGCAAACTCAACGAGAGTATTTCCACGCTGGTTTCTGTTGCCGTGACCGAATTTACCTACTGAAGTTTCATTCTGTTGCCGTTGCCCTATTTTTGCATTGAAATCTCCCATAATTATCTTCAAGTGCTGCTTACCTTTATTATTTAGATGACTAATTTCCTCATAAAATTCTTCAATTTCTTCTTCAGGATGACTTGTGGTGGGTGCATAAGTTTGAATAATCTGAGCCTGGTATCTTCTCGATAGTTGGATAACGAGTCGTGCAGCTCTGTCAGAGGAACTTTCAACTTCTACCACTTTATCCTTCAGTTTCTTGTTTATTATAAATCCAACACCACTAGTTCTGCCAGTATCTGTCCCACGATAATAGAAGAGATGTCCACTTTTCAGTTCAATGAGATCTTCTCCTTTTCTCCTTACCTCACTCAGCCCGACGATGTCCCACTTGATCCTTTGTAGTTCCTCTTCCAATTCAAGAAGCCTTGAATCAGAAGATAGGGAGCGTCCGTTGTAGGTAGCCAAGGTCAGCATCAAATGGCAGCCTAGTCCGGTCCTCCGGGGATTCTTAGCACCCTCTGCCTTCATGTCGCACTGGCCGCTGCCTTGGCCAGGTACATTCCAGCTGCCGGAGACTGAGGGCCAAGATTTAAGTTGTAGAGTCATTTTGGAGGTGTTTGGCCATAACTCACCACGCTGGCCAAGCGGGTTGGTGAGTGTGGGATAGCATTTCCTCTGATCCCGATGGTATAGTTATACCGCTATTTGCGGTCGTCAGAGCCCCTTTAGTGGGAACAGGATGCACCACGAGAAGGCGGGGTTGACATTTGTCAAGGAGAGGCTGTGATGTTACGCATCACCTGACCTTACATCCCATATATATATATATATATATATATATATATCCGGTATAACTATACCATCGGGATTAGAGGAAATGCTATCCCACACTCACCAACCCGCTTGGCCAGCGTGGTGAGTTATGGCCAAACACTTCCCAAATGACTCCACAACTTAAATCATGGCCCTCAGTGTCCGGCAGCTGGAATGTACCTGGCCAAAGCAGCGTCCAGTGCGACATGAAGGCAGAGGGTGCTAAGAATCCCCGTAGGACCGGACTAGGCTGCCATCTGATGCTGGCATTGGCTACGTATAATGGACGCTCCCTATCTTCTGATTCAAGGCTTCTTGAATCGGAAGAGGAACTACAAAGGATCAAGTGGGACATCGTCGGGCTAAATGAGGTAATGAGAAACGGAGAAGATCTCATTGAACTGAAAAGTTGACACATCTTCTACTATCGTGGGACAGATACTGGCAAAACTAGTAGTGTTGGATTTATAATAAACAAGAAACTGAAGGATAAAGCTGTAGAAATTCAAAGTTCCTCTGACAAAACTGCACGGCTCTTTATTCATCTCTCGAGAAGATACAAGGCTCAGATTATTCAAACTTATGCACCCACCACAAATCATCCTGAAGAAGAAATTGAAGAATTGTATGAGGAAATTCGTCATCTAAATAATAAAGGTAAGCAGCACTTGAAGATAATTATGGGAGATTTCAATGCAAAAATAGGACAACTGCAACAGAATGAAACTTCAGTAGGTAATTTCGGTCACGGAAACAGAAACCAGCGTGAAAATATTCTCGTTGATTTTGAGAAGGGTTTCTCACCTTGAACTATATTGAGAAGGGTTTCTCACCTTGAACTATATTGAGAAGGGTTTCTCACCTTGAACTATATTGAGAACTGTTTCTCACCTTGAACTCCTTTTTCAAGAAGAAGCCACACAGGAAATGGAAATGGAGACATCCAAATGGGACGATAAGTGAAATTGATTTTGTTATGTGTAACAAAAATTCGTCATAGAAGCCTGTAGTTTATTAAACAAGTTCAACACAGGTAGTGACCATAGATTGGTGAGATGTAAGATACACCTCAACACTAAACTCGAACGTGGCAAGCTCATAAGGCAATCAAAATATATTGACATAACCAACCTTAAAAAACACCATAATACCTTCAAGTTGGAACTGAAGAACAGATTCTCTGCTTTAGAAGGCCTAACATCGGAAGAAGTGGATATTCCTGAAGTTCACAGAAAAGTAACCAAAGCTCTTATTGAAACAGCAACAAAATTAGCTGTGTCTAAGAACAAGTTGCATGTGAACAAATAATCAGGAAAACCAAAATGTTGATGCAAAAAAGAAAAGAGATGTGACTTCCAAAGTGGAATATATAGAGCTATGCAATACAGTACGGAAAAGAATCACCGAAGACGTAAGTAAATTCGACTGTGACCTTGTGAGAAAAGCAATTGAAAACAACAAAATCCTAAAGATAGCAAAGAGACATCTCAGTAAGGGAATAAAACAGATTATAGCACTGAGAAAAGAAGATGGTTCTGTAACAAGAAATAGTGGCGAGATTTTAACAAGAGTGAAAGATTTCTACTCCACATTATATGAAAGGGATGATACATGTACTCCAGACATCATGAAAGGTACCAGAGTTCTTCCAGTCCTGCCAGCAGAAGCTGCACATGAAATCAAGAACATGAAACGGGGAAAAGCTCCAGGAAAAGATGGAATTACTGTAGACATCATACAAGAAACAAGTGGAGAAATCGAAACAGTACTCGCTCAAATTTTCACTCGATGCCTTAATGAAGAGGAGATTCCTTAGGATTAGAACAACGCTACAAGGATCCTGCTTCATAAAAAAGGTGACATTGAGGATCTCAGGAACTACAGACCTATCAGCCTCCTATCAGTGGTTTATAAAATCTTCACTAAAGTTCTTTCACACCGCTTGAAGGTGACAATGGACATGGCTCAACCGAGAGAACAAGCTGGATTCAGGAGTGGCTAAAGCACTATAGATCATATCCACGTACTGAGAGAACTAATTGAAAGAGCGAGGGAATATGAACTTCCATTGTGCATGGCTTTTATCGATTATGAAAAAGCCTTTGATTCAGTGAAACCATCAGCAGTTACAATGGCTCTGAAATCCTGTGGTATTGAAGATGCATACATTAATATTATTAATAACATCTATGAAAATGCAAGTGTAAAGATTCGGCTGTTTGAAAATACAACACACATAAAAATTAGAAAGGGAGTGAGACAAAGTTACACCATATTTCCCAAGCTCTTTAATGCCACATTGGAAAATGTCTTTTAATCACTGAACTGGGAAAACAGAGGGATAAAGATTAATGGAGATTATCTAAACCACCTTCGTTTTGCTGATGACATAGTCATTTTTTGCAACTACCCCATCAGAGCTACAGAGTGTGATCCAGGAACTTGCTGACAGGAGTAAAGAAGTGGGATTAAAAATGAACTTTTAGAAGACAAAAGTGATGTTCAAAGCTTTTACAAAAAATTAAGATTTATCAATTGATGGAGAAAAGCTGGAGATAACAGACACGTACGTTTATCTTGGACAGCAGATATCAAGTGAAGGTCACATTGATGAAGCAATTAATCGGCGTACAAAACTTGCCTGGTGAGCTTTTGGAAGAAACAGCATAATTTTCAAGAGCAATATGCCACTATGTCTTAAAAGAAAAGTGTTTGATCAATGCAACCTTCCCGTGCTTACGTATGATGCAGAAACGTGGACCTTAACTAAAAGAGACATACAAAGGCTGCAGACAACTCAAAATAGCATGGAGAGGTGCATGCTTGGTATAACCAGGAGAGATAAGAAGAGGAACTCGTGGATCCGAAAAATGACAAGAGTGGAAGACATTATGATCAGAGTTAAATCCCTGAAATGGCAATGGGCTGGACATACTGCCAGAAGGACAGACCATCGATGGACAGTCGAAATTTTAGATTGGATTCCAAGGGACAGGAAAAGACCCAGAAGAAGACCACATGGGAGATGGGTGGATGAAATTCGAAAGTATGCGGGAGTGACATGGAGGAGACTGGCGCAAGACGGACCGTTGTGGAAGAAACTTTGGGAGACCTTCGTCCAGAAGTGGATTGATAATGGTTGACAATGATGATGATGATATATACAGGATATACATTGAAATTTGAAGGATTTCGACCTTTCTAAATTTTGAAAGTACCGTCTCGAGAAAAGGTAACAATAGCAAAATGTTTTCGTAACGAGAACAAAATAGATAGTATTCGCTAAGTTTATTAAGATTTTACTCCCTTCTAACACTTAATGACATCGTATCACGTGTCTCGCATCTTTCAACAGAAAATGTCACTCTATTTAAGTTGCTAAGATCTATTATGGGTATGCCAAACTTTTCGCCGTTTTAAGGAGAAAGGAGACAGGAAGAATCAGTAAACCAGTACACATTTATTCATCGAAATATTGGCCGTTAGCATCAATGACCTTTTGCCATTTTTCAGTCAACAAATGAATTCCCATGTGATAGAAGGACCCGGGTTTTGAGCTGAAGAACGCAGCGACGACATTTACCACCTCTGGAACTCTGGTGAACCACTGTTGAGCTAGGGCGTGTTGCATGGAACGAAACAGATGAAAGTCTGAGGGTACAACATCTCGGGAGTAAGCCGGGTGCGATAAAACCTCCTAGTGTAACTGTTCAAAAGTTGATTTCATGGTGGCATCGACATGTGGTCTGGCATTATCGTGTAACAGGATGACTGGGCGGAGTCCTTTACCTGTCCATGGGTGTTTTTGCTGGATTGCGGTGTTCAGTTTTATCAAATGATCGCTATATCGTTGTGCAGTGATGGTTTCGCCTGGTTTCAACAGTTCGAAGTACAGCACTCCATGCATATTCCACCACACACGCAACAGCACCGTTGTCCCGTGGATATCCTGTTTTGCAGTGGATGTTGATGGCTGGCCTGGGTCGACCCAGGATTGCTTGTGTACGGGTGTGTCGCAACAGACCCATTTTCCAAACCCCGGTGACAACCTTCCACAAGAAATCATTCCCTTGAAACCTCTTCAGCAACGACATGCAGATGTCCAATCGTTGACCAATGTTACGCTCCGTTAAAGTATGCGGAACCCACTTACCAATCTTCTGGATCTTCCTCAAGGCCTGTAGACGCAGTACCCCGTCGATTGAGCCACTTTCAAACGTTTCGCCAGTTGCGTGTTCGGCTGTGTGGCATCCTCTTGCAACAGCTCCTCGTATGCGAGTTCCTGTGGTCTACATGCATCTGACTTGTTTTCAAAGCTTATATCACCTTTCTTCGACCTGGCAAACCATTCTCGACACGTCTGCTCACCCATAACCGTTTCGCCGTACGCCCGACATATTGAACCGTATGCTTCACTCACACTTTTCCCTAAATTAAACATGAATAAAAAACAGTGCCGCAAATGAACTTTATCGACAGTCACGCTTAGCTTCATATACGAACTGACAGCACGGGTAGCCGGCCGGTTAGACCCCTACAGCACCCGCCAGCGGGAGCGGCAGAAACTTGTGCATACCCCTAATATAATCTGTTATATCATAAATATTTCCGTAAATATCCGGTATCTATTACTGCAGGACACTGGCCTCTCATTCTGCTTTTATTCGAATACGTCTGGGAAAGAAATGAACGTTGTTTCCTTCTTAACGACACAGCTGGTAGCGGATCTGGAAGCCCATCTTATGGAAGGGGTGGTTGCTTCGGTCTAAAAAATAGAGAGAGAATTAGAACTGAAAACTCAACATTATTTTTATGGGGTTCAGATTCCTGCTTTTAGAGCAAACCAACTCAATGCTTTTTAAATCACACGTCTGGATAAAATCTTTCAAAATAAAGTTTAATCCTGTCTATTTAGATGGGTTAATTTAATAGAAACATTTCCAGTTTGGTATTTTGTTAGTAGTTTTCGTTTATGGCCCAATCAACAAAGCAACTCTGCTCTATGACCCACACTATCTCACAAACATATTAAAGTCTACCCCACATGGTGGCTGTGCCTGCTCCCAATTATTGATCATACTAAAGAAACAGAACAAAGCTCTACCATTGCTTTTCATTATCGGTCAAACTCTTTTCACTTCAGCTTCCATCTTTCTCTCTGTCCGAACATCTAGTTTTTTGTTTTGTTTTTTCTTCTAAAGCTAGAACAAGACATTTTATGTCCAAATTTACCACAAATTTCAGATGTTATGAAAATTTTAAGAAAACGCGGAAACCTGTGGCCTTGTTACTATAATGTTACAAAAATAAATGCGTTAATTGTTTAGATATTAGCCATTTAAAAAGGAAAACTCTGCTTTAGGGTGGGACCGATCGTCCCCGTCGATCCCCGCCAGATCTGTTACTGGACACAGCTGCTTTTTCGTTCCTGAAACTAGAGATCGTAATTTAGGGACGGGTGAATATTTTTTTCTTGGCAACAGTTTAGTCGTAAAATTCTTGAAAGACTTTCACGGTCTTTCAAAGATGTAATAATCCTTTTACCCTCGCGCGGCATAATATTTTTGATCAAACTAAAAACTTATATTTGCAACTAATACAAATATTATTTACTCCCTGTAAAGACAGAAGCTCTAAAAACATCCATTTCAACTCACAATTAAAAAGGATTTTTCTGAGATGATATACCAATCTTGAAATTTGAAGTTTCCGCTTTGTTTACTGAGAGAAAACAGAAAACTTTTGCCATGATTGCCAGAAAACGGCTGCTGCATTTAAACGAATTATCTTCTCACCAGCTTTCGAAGAAAATTAAGCGCACTCAAGGATACTTGCATCACTCCCCGAGAAAATGAATGTGCATCCAAGCTTGAACTTGTGTAAATATCCTAGATTGGACATAACGTTACGAATAAAACATTTCGAATATTCCTTCTAATGTCATTGTACTTATTTCGAGTATCTTGAATGCATCCTTAGGCTCTTACCACTTTTCCGACACGTGGAAGTTAATGAACTAAGTCGTTGTTCCGAAATCTAGATACACGTACTTTACTTCCCTGTTGATTCTTCTTCTTTCAAGCTCACCAATCTTTCCTTTCCCATCCCTAATTCACAGAAAATAATTTTCATTCGCTTCAAGTCACACCTCGTGTAAAGCAACATTTGAAATTCAGAACTGTGTGGTTTCTGCTGAAATCACTTTCCTTCAATGCATAATGAACGTAGGAAATATGGGCATTGTCTTTCTCAAAAGGATTTCAAAGCCTGAAAATTTAAGTATAATGAATTCATAGATTTGGCAGAACAAAATTTACAGAAATTCAAAAAGAAGCTTTTGTGTACTCAAGATAATCATTTTAAAATAGTTCAATTCTTTTTAAAACTCTATCTTTCAATTATGTTTAAACCTCTATTCTAAAACTATGTAATCAGCTTTCCGTTAAGTCAGCAATTTCTAGGCTATTGTTCATTTATGTGAAATCTATTGACGGACGTATACTTTCTCTCAGTTATTTTTAAACCTCTACTCTAAGGACACGGCTCTCTAACCCGATATACTTGCAACACTTCATTTGATAATGAAACAGTTGTTCCTCTCAGACTGGTGCTTTTTATAACACTAATGCTGATTATTGATCACTGAAGTTACCTAATCGTATATTCCATTGTCTCATTGTCCAAACCTACAAGGTGCTTCTGCACTGAATACTCATTGAGTTATTCCCACACCTAAGCAAAGTGAGTTGCGTTACAATACTGATGTACCGAAGATGCCTATAGGCTAAAGAACGGGGCGGTATATAAGAAGTTGTTATTTCATCCGATAGCTTCGTTATACAGGTAAATGTAAAACCGGGGATTTATTGGAGTTCCGAAAAATTCAAATTGTGGGCGAAAGAAAGCGTGCGGCATTTATTTCGGAAACGGCGACACTTATGAGTTGCTCGAAGGCATTCTTGGTTCAAGTGAACTAGGGGTGGTGCCAAAATGGCAATACATTACGCCGACGGCACAGCTGTAGAGAGCGGCTGAAGGTCTATTCCACACGTGAATGACGATGCGTCGACTTGTACAGAACAATAGGCTCAGCACAGTTTCGCAGTTTACGGCCCAATACAATATGTGTGAACTAGAAACACTGTTCCGCTTGACTATACACTGCATGCAGACACGGATGGCCTCAAGAACAGAATCCATATACGCCGTCCTCTCCCAACAGCAGCTCACTGACTTAAATGACTCTCCTGGTGCCAACAGCATGCGAATTGGAGAATTAAAGATTGGATGCATGTTGCTGGTTCAACGGATCACTGCGTGTGATCCATTCTGCCTATGCCAACTCTGTATTTGGCGTCAGCACCATGAAAATAGGAATCTCTCATGAATGGCAACAGTTATCTAGGAAAGTTGGGGCTGTTGTATTATATGGGATATGTATAGCTGGCATGAACTAGAACCGCTGGTGCGTCTGGACCAACGCATGGATGTTGGCTACTGCAGGGACTGCTTACAGACCGTGTAAACCCCACAATGTTGCATCTCCTCCCAGAGGGAGATGAGTTCTTCGAGGACGATAATGTCACATGTGATTGGCTCCACCTCGTGAAGTAATGATTCGAAGAACACACTGCTGATATGAGGCGTTTCTAATACCCCTCAAACTCACCTAACTTTTAAACAAATTGCATATCTATGGGAATTTGTGGAATGCAAGGTGATGCGGTTGGATGCACCATCCAGCTCCGTAATGGAACTGAGGTCTGCAATACAAACAGCTTGATTGCTGATCCCCACGTAGTCGTGCAGACACCTTGTGGTGTCGCGGCCAAGTCGGATGGCGACCATTGTCCGGGAGAAAGAAAGGCCTACGAAGTATTAGGTAGGTGGCCATAATTTTGTTAGCACTCAATGTATGGCACAACAAAGAACAGTTTATGAAGTTATTCTTTTTTTCCTATTTCAATGAATTTATTTAAAGTTCGAAGGCGCCGTACAGAAAAAAATCAAACACAGCAATAAAAAACATAAGTCTCACCATCAACGCTTTTCTTGCTATTCGAATCCAGACTGGGCAACACAAGAAACCAAAACATGAGCCTTGGATAAATCGATCGACCGGCAACTTCACGAACTTCAAGCATACTGCTGTATCCGCTCTTGGTAGAACTGTGAAAGTTGTTGGCACAATCTACTTTACGAACAACTGGTTATCCTTTTATTGGGCGATCCAATCTACTATCTGAACCCATTCTTTCCCAAAAATCTTACGTTTATTTTTTTCTCCTCTTTATGTCCAGGAAATATTTGATTAAGGGTATCCCTACAGATATTTCCAAACGGAGAATGTCAGATGCTCTTGCTAAAGTTGGCATTCAATCCAAGAACGCTTTTTGGTTACAGGACAGGACCGTGGGCCTCTCACGCCAACTAGTGATTTTTCATACAGAATCCCCCAAAATCTTTTCCAAATTAGAAATTTTTTGCGTCGATGTTCGCATCGAAAAGACTGCCGTGCCCAGAAAAGCTGCACCCAAGAAACCCGTGTCAACATCATCGCAGTCCCGTGCTAGGTCTCCTCTCTTCGAAGTCTCTCTTACACGCCTCAGACAACTATTGCTCTCTCTCTCTCCCTCTCTCTCACGCTAAGTCCATTCTGTAGGGAGGTATCCATGCAGCCCGCTACGTGTGCTTTCGCTCATCCTCGTTCCTGGGTCAGGAACGGCAAAAAGCGTAATAACTAAACATAATTAACCATTCTACAGCCGTCAATCAATCATAATTCTCCGCTGCTGCAATATCCTATCTCAGATTTCCGTTCTAATTCTAATAATTTCTGTCTCCGTGGTATATAAACAGTCCCTCTGTAGCCCTTAAAAGCATTACGTGAATAATCTATCTAATTTTCAATCAGCTTTCTTCACCAATATAAAATCTCCAGAAACTTTAAAGATTCTTCAATCTAAACAATTCTTTTTTTTTTTTTTACTCTTTTTCTCTAAATTCATCTATCGCTTATGTTTTCCAACAATTTCTAGAGTTTCCACACCAGCAGCATAGCTCCTAAGAAATTACCACGAAATACATCGTATTTATCGCCTCTAGTTGACCACGTCCTAGTGGAATTACTTCTACACAAGGACCTACTCCCCCCCCATCAATAAAATTTGATCCTACTAACTAAACTATATTTCATTAAGATTTGAAAAAAATATTTGCTTCTCTCAAATCCACCCGTCCTTCCTTCCCTTTGCTTGCTACCGGTTCTACGCCAGGCATGGTTTATTTATTTATGTTAGGTCAAAACTGTAAGGAATTATTTGGTTGTACTATTTTTTACTTAGCTTGTAGAGTTGATTTATTTGCACCCTAATCAACATGCTCCTTCAACTCTATTACTTCACATTTCTGTTTAAGAACACTTTTCTGTTCGGTAACCCTCTATCGCTCTAATATCTAATTTTTGGAACTGTACAACTAAATATGACACAGTTCCTAAACCTGCAGAAATTATCGTTATCGTTATTCCTCCTCTGTATGTCTATCTGATCCTCACGCCATTAATTCCTAACACTCATTCATTAGAATAAATAATCATAAAAAACACCTAAAAGCATTTTGCTCATCATTGCTGCATGACAATAAAAGCAGTACGAAAACTGCTCAGATTTCATAGAAGTTTTTTTCGATAGCTTCGTTTGGTATAAGTTTCCGATTATGAAAGTTCGAAAATCAGTTGCTCATGATGGGAATTAAATACGTAATGAATTATGTTAAACCGAGACACCATTAAAACAGGCACTTCTTTGAAGTATTTGACCAATATTCAAACAAGCAAGTTTAAGAATATTTTGTGAGAAATTTTCCTGGAATTTTGTGAGAAAGTACTATATTTAAGAGTTTTTTCCATTACTTTCAACTTCAATTTTCGTGTAAAAATGATAATTATATCAGATACTTGGTTTATTTGGATGTGTTTTATACTTATTTATCAAATAAAACGTTTTGACGACTGTTTCCTTATGGGAATCTTAACTTTTGCATGATCTATGTTTTCCGTTGAATTCAGTTGCTAAACATTGTTCGAGCGTATCGGTAAGCGAACAGTGATAACATTTTAAAAGTCATGGTGGTTATACTAAAGTAACAACAATTAGAATGATAATTAACATGATTTTAAAATAACTATTTGTACATTTATCTGTCTGAAACACGAATTCAATTCACTCAAAACATGTTAAACGGCTTTAGAAACTCAAGAGTTTCGTTGGAGGTCCTCGTAGATATAAAATTTGATTTCACTTATATTTTAGAACCGGTATGAATTCCATTTTCACGACTGTGAATTCTGGTTACGAAATACTAAAAGGAAAAAGCGAAAAATTGATTTATTTTTATTCCAAAAATCTATTGCTTGAACTCTTTGTCGAATTCGCAGCAGATGAATGTATCATTTTTTGTAAAAGAAGAAATGATGTTACGCAAAATTCAGAGCAGTAATATCTCAAAAATTTCATTAGCGGCAAATCTTTTACCACTTTTCAACACTTCTTTTTATCGTTTTGAAAAGGTGAGTAAAACAGCGAAATTACCATGTTTTTATTCTTACTGAATTTCACGACTAGGAGCTAATTTCATTTTATACGTCCCTGAAATATACATCTATAAACTCTAAGATAAGTTGCCAGATGCGTGCATTAATGAGAAAAGTACCTCTTTGAACATAACTTTCGTGTAGCTGGTATGTAATTCTGATGTCCTAACCACAAAGAATGAAAAAGGAATAATGAGAGATAAGTAGATTAACTTTGTTCTAAAAGAAAGAAGTGTTCCTTTCCACAAACTTTAATAGGAACATAAATTTAACGCAGTAATTTTTTGGAACCAAAGAAAGATTTCATTTTTTTTCCAGACAAAAAAAATTAAACAGCATGCACTTCACAGTAAATTTGGCATAGTACATTATTTTCTTGGCATCGAATTAGTTATTTTCTTTTGTTAGACTGAAAAAATTGAAACTTGTTTCAAGCAAGGTACACTTTGCGCTGAATGTGCCTCCTCGCGTACTTGTGAGGAGCTGTTCCTTTTAAATAGAATGAAAAAAAACTCTAGTGTAAAGTCTTGCACGCAATATTCATTCCACTAACGTTATATCACGCAGACCGACAACTACGTTACATATCATTGTTCCCGAAATGGAAGCAATTAAATTCACAATGATGCAATAAAAGAAAATTACTTCTGTTAAAGAGATGATGTAACCTAATGTCAGGACATTCGCTTGACAAAAACGATATAATAGCAGAAAGGTGGGTTGGCTGTTTCTTTCTCACTAATAAAGGAACGAAAAGTAAGACAAACAACACTTCCAGCTTTGGAAGGTTTAGAAGGTTCATAAAGGTCGTGTCGGAGCAATAAATAATTCTGTGCTTTAATTTTGTCTTCAGATTTTTCAGATTTTAGATGACAAGTGAAACAAGAATTTCATTGGGTTTTTTTTTAAGTATCAAGCAAACATGTTTTGCGTTTCAATATGTATTCCCTGTTTCCATGCAATAAATTCAACATTTGGCAATTTTAAACTTCGTCAGATAATGAGATCCGAATGCGTTACAGCGACATTTCCATTTCGCTGCTGCCAAATCATATTACATTTGTAATTTAGCTTCTACACCTACATGTTATGGCTCCAAGAAGTCCTCTCAAGCAAATTATTCTAATTATTCATGTGATATCTCTCATACTCAAACTGAAAGATTAATAAGCGTTATACCTTTTGTTACTCTCATTAATTCGTTCTGACTTATTTCGCAGGTTCCAAGTTGTTTTCTTCAGGTTCGTATGTTTGCCTAGCCAGAAATATTCTCCTTTTTGTGTTGGTTTCAGTGACTTGAAACTATTTTAAAGTATAAACGTTTTGAAACAATTAACTTAAAATGATTACAAACTATGAAGAAAAGCTTTGGGGGTGTTCCAAATTACATGACATCCCATATTCATTCAAAAATGTTTGTCAGTTTCTTCACCATAGGATCTTAAGTTTTATCGTAAACTCTATTCCCACGTGCTTTCTTCAGCCGTTCTATTTACTGTAGTCAAAGTGTCACTGAACGTTTCCGTTTCGACGATCACGTGACGTTCGTATTCAACTACGGGACATTTTTTAGTCTATTTGAATGCCGGGTCCTCTCGTATAAGTTATAGTTCTTATCGGCAATTTTAATTTTCGCTCTAAATTTTGTGTTCTGTTGTTTTTAATTTCTTCTTGTATTAATCCCATTTTTTTCCGCGAAACGATTTCTAAATAGAAGGAAGGTCCACTCATGCAAATCCCGCTGTCATCTATGCGAAATACACCGATCAGCCATTACATCTTGACCACTTACCTAATAATCAGAACCCCATTTATCCCCCAAAATGCGTCCACTCGGCGAGGCGTCGATGTATCCTGGGGTATCTGGTACCATAATGTCAACGGCAGGAACTTAAGTACCATACATTTCGGGGTATTGGTGATTTAAACCGGATCCGCTTTTCCAAGTCGAACCACAAATGTTCAATTGGGTTCAATTTGGAGTCGAGAGCACTAACAGAATATCACCAGCATGTTCCTCGAACCACTCCTTGACGATTCTGGTAGTGTGGAATAGCTCATTATCCGGTTGGAAATGGCCATCAGCACCAGGGAACACAGTTGTCATGAATGGGTGAACTTGGTCCGCAACGATGTACAGATACCTGACAGCTGTCAGGGATTGTACTATTGGGATAATGAGGCCTAAAGTGTCCCAAGAAAACATCGCCTACAGCATAACACCGCCGCCGCCGGCCTTTTTCCTCCCAACAGTGCATCCAGGTGCCATAGCTTCCGTTATTAATCGGAGTAGCCACGCTCGGCTGTCTACGTAAAAATCTTGATTCGTCAGACCAGACCACTTTCTTCCAATCATCCACGGTCCAATCTTGATTATCTTCGGCCCATTTCATGTGTTGTTGGCGATGCCGTGCAGTGAGACTGGGAATCCGGCTGAGACTTCGGCTACGCAGGCCCATGCACAGAAGGCTGCGCTGAACTGTGTGCTGCGACACATTGCCCTGATCACCACTGTTGTAGCTCCGGGTGATTTGTCGCACTGTGGCCCTGCGGTCGCTTTGAAAAATGCGTGACAGTCCCCGCTCCCCTCTGACATCAGTGAGCTACGGACGACACACAGCTGGACGACGGTTCGTCGTTTGGCCATCTGTGCACCACTTTTGATATGTACTCACTATTAGTGACACGTGAACAACCTGCTAGTCGCACTGTTTCCTAGATCGTACTTCCGGGGCGCCGTGCCATCACGATTTGTCTTTTATCAATACACACAGTTGACGTGGATTAGGAACATCAAATAGAAGTCATCGCTCTTTCCACGTTTATAAGTGAGTCAGGGAAAAATTATCATCGGCCGCCACCGGGGATCGAACCCAGGTCTTTCAGTTACGCGGCGGACATGCTTCCACTGCACCACAGGGCCTCGAAATTCTCCAGACTCACATGCGACAACTGCCAAACCACATGGCAGGTTGCTTCATTGGAGCCCCGCACAATGCCAAAGATGAATAGCTGCAACTGAACAAATAAAAAGAAGGCGAATGAATAATTAATACACACAGCTGACGTGGATTAGGAACATCAAATAGAAGGCATCGCTCTTTCCACGTTTATAAGTGAGTCAGGGAAAAATTATCATCGGCCGCCACCGGGGATCGAACCCAGGTCTTCCAGTTACGCGACGGACATGCTTCCACTGTACCACAGGGCCTCAAAATTCTCCAGACTCACATGCGACAACTGCCAAACCACATGGCAGGTTGCTTCATTGGAGCCCCGCACAATGCCAAAGATGAACAGCAGCAACTGAACAAATAACAAGAAGGCGAATGAATAATTAATACACACAGCTGACGTGAATTAGGAACATCAAATAGAAGTCATCGCTCTTTCCACGTTTATAAGTGAGTCATGCAAAAATTATCATCGGCCGCCACCGAGAATCGAACCCAGGTTCTTCCAGTTGCATTCCTTCTTGTTATTTGTTCAGTTGCTGGTGTCCATCTTTGGTGAATCCCCATCATTGTGCGGGGCTCCAAGGAAGCAACCTGCTATGTGGTTTGGCAGTAGTCGCATGTGAGTCAGGAGAATTTCGAGGCCGCTGTGGTGCAGTGGAAGCATGTCTTCCGCGTAACTGGAAGATCCTGGGTTCGATTCCAGTGGCGGCCGATGAAGATTTTTCATGACTCACTTATAAACGTGGAAAGAGCTATGTCTTCTATTGGATGTCTTTTATGAAACTCCGATAAATCGGCAGCTTTTCGCATTCTGACTCCAAACATTCTATTAACCGAAAGCCGGTCCTCGGGTTGTTTATATACTGCACCTGCGCCACCGTTCAGTCTCCAGGCGTGCTCATTTCTGTGAGCTGGGATTGGTCTCATTGGTGTTTATACGCATCATTTTGAAAAAAACTTTATTCACCTCGTGAAATTTGTTCTAAGAGTACGATACGAAACTATATCTTTGTTTTCTGAAAGGGTAAAAACTGCTTGTATGTCACAGTTGTCTAAGCGCTGGCTTATGATTATTCGGGTCCGGGTTCGAATTCCGGTGAGGCATGGATGTTGCTTTGGCTTACAGCAGTGGCTCCCTCTCCCTTCCCTGGAACGAGTGGCCTTAAATTAGGGACGGATGACTGCTAATAGCCCATTGAGTTGTTCATGGTGGTCATTAAAACTTTCCATCAAAAAAAATGGGTTAAAAATTCTGGAATTCCAAAATTAGTCGACTAATTCCTTTGATCCTTACGTACAACTGAGCTACGAGATTGAATGAATACTATGTTGACTTCCATTCTTTCAAGTTCTAGTTTCACGCTCGGTACGACTACTCCGAACTACGATTTATTGTAAATCTTTTGCATTTCTTTCACTTCCCAAGTCCTTTTCACCCTTTACAAAACTCAGCGCCTTCTACAATCATATTCCCACAAGAGGATTTTTTAAAAAAGGACTTATTTTCTTAAAAGTATTGCAGCACTGAGAGAACACAGCCCTTCCATCATGGACGAGGCTCTTAAAAAAATTCGGAAACCGATGCCTGTCTCTATATCAACTTCTAGTTTGCATTCGTTACGAGAATACCTTGCTATTGTTACATTTTCTCGCTGCGTTACTTTCAAAATTTCGAAAGGCTCAAATATTTTAAATTTCAAACTGATTTTTAAATACATTAACAAAATAACATTTTAGTGATCAAAGGACTATGTTAAAGATATAAATTCGTGGGAAATTTATCAAATCCCATGTGAACATCGTCCTTCGTGCATAAAACAGACCAACATCTTATATGTAATTTCGTAGTGTAGCACGAAATTGCGGGATATAGGTACCACGTACGAACTTGTAAAACGGCTCATGTTAGAGATCTTGATCCCAATAATCGAAGAAAAATAAACATTTTCTTCTAAATTTAATCAGCTGATTCCCGTATACGCCACAACACTCAGTCTGACTTCGTCATCTCAACGTGGGGCAGACGGGTAGTCGTACGATCTTGTGAGATAGCGCCAGCTGGAGACAGCGAGCAAGGAACTGATTGGCTATTATCAAAGACAAATGGGCTCTGCACGTGCTACCACTGCTATTTAACTGTAAACTGTGTTACAGTGAGGACGGAAACAGGGTTCTGTTATGAGTAGCGTTCGATAACATATTTACACATTCTCTATATTCCCTCAACAGAATACAAAAATCATGGAAAAATGAAGCAAATTTATTACCACTTTACTTTCTTGAAAACTGTGAAAAATACTTTTTACTAGATTGGGGTTTTGCCCCACCAAGCTACTAGTATACAGGGTGTTCGTAAACTGTTTTGACAAAAGAAGACTGGTGATGGTATCCATCAAGGTGAACAATATTTACAATGGAACCTTGGGTCGCATTCCACTCTGAGTATCAGAAAAGAGTAAAGTTAGATGTCCAAATTGAACTTTCAACAGTGCAAAGAAAGAGGATTAACGACATCATAAGTTGCACAATCCCATTTATGGAGATCAGGGACAGACTCAAAGTAGATGCCCAAAGTGGTGGACAAGGGTGGCGTTGCACAATTCACACCGACAAATGAAAGACTGGCGCATCCTCCCGAAGACTCCTGGTGTCGTTTTTATCCTGTCCGCTTTAACAACGGTCCTCGCGACGAGATCTTCCACGGAGTCCACTGGCGTCTCGTACACCTATGATTTCATGTGCCCCCAGAAGAAGACGTACAGTGGGTTTAAGTCCGGTGAGCGTGAAGGCCATGCCACAGGTCCGCCACGTCCAATCCATCGTGCGGGATATGTGGCATTCAGGAAGTGTCTACTGCACCTTGATAAGCCAATCAGCTGCAACTGTCGACGCTGCGTCTTTTCTCTGGCAATTTGCATACGGTAAATGCCTGACGATGATGTTCTGGCGATGTGCTACTTCTCCGGCACGAAAGAAATGACGTCTGAGGTGACGACTTGTGCTTGTTGGAAGAATTTCGAAGTTACACTTTTCTGACACTCAGAGTGGAATGCGACCCTAGGTTCCATTGTAAATATTGTTAGTCTCGATGGGTACTATCACCCCTCTTCTTTTGTCAAAACAGTTTATGAACACTCTGTATACGTACGGTATATGGGATATGCTGCATATATGCACCCAGTCTTAATGCATCAATCTTCAATTGTCAATTCGGATAATGAACAAACAATACAATACATATATATATATATGTATACATATATACACCATATTGACAAAAGTCACCGGACACCCCTTCAAAAACAAATAAACGGATCCGCTGCGTTGTTAAAATGCGCGGTACAGCTGCAAACGGTATAAAAACAAGCCTGCAGCTGACCGCGATCATATTGCACAGTAAGATTGAGCGAAAATGTCGCGGCGGAAGAGAACTGACTTTGAGACAGGAAAGATTGTTGGGTGTTATATTAGTGGGTTGTCCATAAGAGAAACCGAGAGGCGTTTAAACATACCCAAGTCAACTGTTTTGGATGTATTGAATAAGTGGAAGGCACGTGGCGTTGTGTAAACAGCAAAACATACCGCCAGACCAAAGAAAATCAGTGATAGAGGACGTCGAAGCCTCAGGAGAGTCGTTACAGCTAATCGACGGAGTACTGCATAACACCTCAGTGTACAGGCGAGTAAAAATGCCGGTACCTCGGTATGTACACGTGTCATTCGCAGAGAACTTCATTCCATGGGCTACCGTGGTCGTGCGGATGCTCATAAGCCTTTCATCTCCACTAGGAATGCTACTTGTCGTTTAGCATGGTGTAAAGAACATTTACCGTGGACCGTAGATCAATGGAAACGGGTCCTATGGACTGATGAATCCAGATACACGATCCATCAGTCTGATGGCCGTGTGTGGGTATAGCGGATGCCGGGGGAATGCTAATTACCACAATTTTCTGTTCCTAGGCTTTGGAGCTGGCAGTGTACTCGTATGTGGGTGTTTTTTGTGGTATGGTCCCAGCTTATTGGTTGTCGTGGACAAACCGGTTAACCAGCATGTCTTCCTCGATATTCTGGCAGTTATGCCCTACCAAATCTGTGGCAATACTATGGAACCGAATCTTGTTAGTATAAGCAGGATAATGCACAGAGCCATAAAGCAAGGTTTGACGATTATTCCGTATCGTGTGTGGACTGGCAATCACAGAACCCTTCTCTTGATCCCATAGAGCACCTATGGGATGAATTAGAGCGCCGCATAAGAAGTTTGGAAGCAAGGCCTATTACTAAGCAACAGTTAGCGGTAGCATTATGTACTGATTGGATGAGCATACCTATCACTCTGTTCCAAAATCTTGTCGAAAGTCTGTCTCGAAAGGTCAGTGCATGCATTAAGGCCAAAGGTGGACATACACCGTACTAATGTATGCCAATAAATGCTATGTTGTGCTTCTTTTCTAAGTGTCCGGTGACTTTTGTCAATATAGTGTATACAGAATAGTGAAAAAGTAATAAGGAAGCTGAAGGAATTTCAAAATTGGCTTAAAATACAATAAATCAAAGTACGGACATTTTTTAAAAGGTGGAAATAGTGAATTGAAGAACGAAAAAGAAACATATGAACGAAATTTTGAAAAACCAGGTTACTTCTTATTCTCATAAGAAGGATAATTCTTTCTAATTCTCGTTTTTATGTTTCTTTTTGTTCTTCAATGCACTATTTGCACTTTTTAAAAAACGTTCGTACTTTGATTTATTGAGTTTTAAGCCAATTTTGAAATTTCTGCTTCCTTATAAGTTTTTCACTATTCTATATATTTGCTAATTCCTTTGAAACGCTGCATATTACGATACCGAGATTATTGACCTCGTTTTTTAGATATTTTTGTATTCAATGTATTTACTCCGTGTGTTCTTTCAACCTACTATATATACATTGTCGAGTCACATTATTGTGACCACCAGCTAATATCCAGAGTAAACGACGTCTGTAGCGCGGACAGCAGCTAGACGAGTTGGGAATGACTCAATAACGTGCTGAAATGTGTTCACAGGCTTGTGGAGCCATGCTGACTGCAGTGTATCTGAAAGCTGCTGGAGGGTGCGCGGGGGAGGATCCATAGAGGGAACAACACGATCGGGGTGGTCTTACAAATGCTCAATTGGGTTTAAGTCTGGGGAATTAGGGGCCCAGGGAAGTACGTTGAAGTCCTAATCGTGCTCTTCCAACCACTGTCGGACATTTTTAGCTGTGCGAGACGACGCATTGTCGTCCTGGAAGAGCCCATCAGCCCCAGGGAAGACAATGAGCATGTATGGGTGTACGTGGTCTGAAAGGATGGATTCATAAAGAATTCGGTGCATAGGGCCTTCCACAAGTATCAGTGGACCCAGGGAATACCACGAAAACATTCCCGAGACCATAGCACTGCTCCAACCAGCTTGTGTTCTTCCAGAAGTAATTGAAGAGTGTTTGTCCTCCGATGTTTCTCGCCTTATACGCCAACGTCCATCCGTTCGATGAAGCGGAAAATGTGCCTCATCGGAGAAAGCAATACCTTGCCAATCAGCGGAGGTGCAATTCCGATACTGCCTGACAAATGCAAGCCTTTTCTGCTGATGCACCTTCGTTACCACAGGTGCAGTGACCATCCGTCGGCATCGTATCCCCATCCGCAGCAGGGTGCGCTCAATTGTTGTTTTAGACACTTCTGGTAGCCCTCTGGTTCATTCGGCTAGTGAGTTGCTCCACTGTATTGTGTCGATCGGCCCTCAAGCACCTTCGAAGCCAACGTTCACCTCTCACGTCACCGGCACGTGGAACACCGCAGTTTCTACGTCGCTTATTCGCAGTGATGCCATTTCTCCAATCACAATACACTTTAAATACAGTAGCGCGCAAATAGTTCACAAATTGCGCTGTTTCAGAAATACTGCCACCCTTGTCCCGAAAGCCGGTAATCACCCCTTTTTGCAAATCTGATAAACCGCTCCTTTTATCCATGACAGCAACGAACGAGTGATATGTTTTCAGATTGCCTACAGCACACCTTAATGTACCCTCCAAGCCAGGTCACGGTACATGCTTTCTTTGATTCACTACGCGCTGTTGACGTTAAAAATAGGGGGTGGTCACAATAATGTGATTCGATTGTGTATATATATGTACGCCGATGAGCCATTACATTATGACCAAATAACAACGCAAGGAACTATACACCAACTATACATAAGATAGTACACCTGTGAGAGCGAAAGTACTGGTCACGTTCAGTGGCTCCGCCTCCTACTTATGACTTTGAGGCGCCTACGCTATAGGCGCTTCTCACAGGCACAAGGAAGTGCTTCTGTTTCTCTGAAACACTTCCTAAACTCTATTCGGGCGAACCAACGAAGCCTTTTCCACTTTGTTATGAAGTCTGTGATCCAGGAAGGCGGATCGAAATAGCTGAACGAACAGAATAATAATCACAACTAAGATATAAGGATCTCGAGAGGATATACTAATACAACACAAAACATTTATTAAATAATCAGTTAGGTTTCGACGGCGGTGGATTAAACATCCTTTAGCATCGGGTTTTCACTAAGGAAAAGAGCTGACAGTGCGTGGACATGAAATATAGGAGAATCACTTCCGAAGAAAAAATCTAAGTCCTCGCTTTCGGCGTTGACGTTCTAGAGAGAATCTACCTACTATTAGGTAGATCTGTATCTCTGAGAATATTCTGATTAGCCTAACTGCACTTCCCTGTTGTTACGAATTCGATCTTAGCCAGTACTAGGAATGGCATTGTTGTAAAGGAATATCTTTTACGCAAGCGGGATTCCCTGACCGGGACCTGTACCCCTGCAACCGAACACTCTATTTCTCTAAAGATAATGCGCTGGATAATCTCATCCAGATCCTCGGACCTCCTAACTGGAACGTCCGTCTGCTCACAAAAAAAGGAAAACGCTTCGCGTCCCCTTACCAGTGAACCAGTCTCTCCGCTAGACGAACGCAGACTAACTAACAGGTCCTTCCTAAGAGACCTGCTCTCCTTACCTCCTCAGCGCTGCGCATGCGCGAAGCCTCTCGGCGCTGACCCTGCCCTCTCGCCGACCTGCTGACGTGGCTATCATTCTCCGGCCACGTGTTCCTCCTTTGACGTCACTCGCCAAATAATCCTTTAGCGTCAGCGAGGCGTACTTAACTGATGGGTTTTAATCCCCCTTTCGTGTATCTGCGGCCTGTCAGATCTATCCATTAGGAAGTGCCCCTTTGAGAAAGTAATCCTATCGCCGAAGTACATTCTTACAATAACACAATATACATTGTTGTATCTACACAAAGATGGATGGCTGGTTTTTCAGACTTTTAGGCGTCTGTGCGACGCTGACAATGTACAGCGAAAGTCGCGGTATCATTGAAGATGTTATCAGTTCGTGAGAAAACTTAGGATCTTTGTCGGAGGCTCTCGATATCGAAAAACTGTTCTCGAGCCTTCTGTCGCTTTCTTGAACTTTGTACTGTCTTACTTTTCTGTGTGAAAAAGTTGCATATTTTAACATAATTAATATGTCCGTTCTTACAAACAACTATATTAGTTATCCGAATTTATTGGCGTAGATGAAATCAAGGTTTCCAAGCTTTCGCACATCAACCAGGTAGCTTTTTCAAGGAAGGTAGACAGGAAACTGCAAACTGGATAATAGAAAGTTTCAACTATTTGAACGCGGCGACTTGACTTGACAATAAACGAAGAGATGCGAACGTAATTAACCAATAAAAACACTAGGCATCATGTTCGTTTTGCACGCGGAATCCTTGGAGGAAAACGAAAGGCATTCATTATTTGAAGAATGGGTCCCAAATTCCTGGTAATTCTAGCAAGACGCTATCATTGCAGGCCTCATCGCTTGTAATGATCTACATTCTTTCACGAATGGTAGTGGATTTAGGAGTAGAGTAGTCACCTAATTTCTTTATGTCATCTCACATAGGATCGGCGGGCTTGAACTGGAATTCTCTGGATGGGGACGTGGTTAATTTGCCGTTCTTTATGTCCCTCTTATGCTCGTTGACTCTAATTCTAAATGAACGTTTGGTCATTCCAATGTATTATCGCTTGGAGTCCGCACCGACGTACCATTTAGAGAAGGCACTCTGCAAATTTCTGCCCAATCACCTCGCTGAATAGGACTTTATAATAACTTCCACTCAAGATTTTATCACGAAAATCAAGCAAATCTCTGTACAGCAGGACATTATCGGTAGTGTTGACGTGGTTTCTCTTTATCCTTCGTTCCCCATGCCGGAAGCCATCAGAAAGTTGAAAGAGGCCATATATAATTCAGCACTTTATTCGCAAAAATCTTGCCACAGCATCTTCAAATTAATGGATTAGGGAAAATTTATAAACAAACAAATGGCGCTCCGATGGGATCTTCACCTTCAGCAATTATTGCAGAAGTAATCCTTCTCCCAATCGAACAGCACATATTCACCAGCATTACCTCAAGACCTACCACTTGGCTCCGATATGCTGACGACGTATTTTTTATATGGCTTCATGGAAAGGAGACTCTCCCGCTTTTCCTGGATAAAATCAATGATGTATACCCTACGACCAATTTCACTATGGAGTTAGAACCCAATAATGCATTGCCTTATCTGGATGTTTTACTTACTAAATCGCCTGAAAATCGCTTCCGTACACAAGTCTATTACAAACCCACTTCCGTTCCCAACCTGATGCTCCGTAGCTCATTCTGCCCGGCTGATTACAAGACAGCTTTATTCCGTTATCGAATCAGAAGAGCATTCGACATCTCCTCCGATGTTCCTTCTAGACTAAGCGAATTAAAAAGCGTTATCGATTTGGCAACCGAGGCCGGATACGATCCGAACATGTTAAATGGATATATCGAAAAAAACAAAAAGAGGCATGCCGATCTTTCTATGCCGCGGCTACGCTATTTGGGCTCTATTCCTTACGTGCCAAATGTTTCCTATAAACTCAAGAACGCGCTCAAAAAGATGAACCTCGGTGTCGGCATAAGATCTCCGACACCTTTATATGCTATGCTAAAGCGAAATACTGGCGATCTCCAATGAAGCAGGTGTTTATGCCATCCGTCTACAATATCAAATGGCTCCAAGCGATACTACATTGGAATGACCAACCGTTCATTTAAAATTAAAGTCAACGAGCATAAGAGGGACATAAAGAACGGCAAATTAACCACGGCACTATCCAGAGAAGTCCAGTTCAAGCCCGTCGATCCTATGTGTGATGTCATAAAGAAATTAGCTGCCTACTTTACTCATAAATCCACTGGCATTCGGGAAACATTAGATATCATTGCCAACTATGAGGCCTGCAATGATAGCGTCTCGCTAGAATTACCATGAATTTGGAACCAATTCTTCAAATAATGAATGCCTTTTGCTTTCCTCCAAGGATTCCGCGTGCAAAACGAACATGATGCGTCGTGTTTTGATTGAATACTTACGTTCGCATCTCTTCGTTTATTGTCAAGTCAAGTCACCGCGTTCAAATTGTTGAAACGTTCTATTATCTAGTTTGCAGTTTGCGGTCTACCTTTCTTGAAAATTCCATCTGGTTGATGTGCGAAAGCTTGGAAACCTTGATTTTATCTACGCCAATAAATTCGAATAACTAGTATAATTGTACATTACGACCACCTAGCTAATAAGCTATAGGACTCCCTTTAGCCCGCAAAACCGCAACCACTCGCCAAGGCATCGACTCGATGAGGTGACGATATGTATCCTATGGTGTCTGATGCCATAATATCAAGAGCAGGTCCTCCAGTTCTCGTACATTCATGGGTGGTGGGGATTTAGCGATAGCCCGTTATCCAAGTCGAACCACAAATGTTCGACATGGTTCATGTCAGTTCAATTTAGAGACCAGGGCAATAACAGAAAGTCACCAGCATGTTCCTTGACCCACTCATTCGTGATTCTGGCAGTGTGGTATGGCGCATAATCCTGTTGGTAATGGCCATCACCAGCAAGGAACACTGTTGCCATAAATGGATGAACTTGGTCCGCAACGATATTCAGACAACTTACAGCTGCTAGGGATTTTGCTATTGGGATGATGGGATCTAACGTGTCTCAGAAAAACATCGCCCACAGAATATCACCGCCGCCGGCGGCCTCTTTCCACCCAACAATCCATCCAAATGCCATAGCCTCCGTTGGTAATCGGCGTATCCGCGCTCTGCCGTCTACGTGATGCACCAGGAATCTTGATTCGTTAGACCAGACCACTTTCTTCCAATCATCCACAGTCCAATCTGGATGATATTGAGCACATTCCACGTGTTGTTGGCGATGACGTGCCGGTTGAGTCTTCGACTACCGCGCAAATGCGCACAAGGCTGGGAAGAACCGTGTGCTGTGACACCTTGCCCTGATCACCACTGTCGTAGCTCCTTGTGATTTGTCGCATTGTGGCTCTGCGGTCGCTGTGAATAATGCACGACAGTCACCGCTCCCCTCTGGCATCAATAAGCTGCGCACGACACACGGCTGGACGACGGTTCGTCGTTTGGCCATCTGTGCACCACTTCTGATACGTACTCACTGAAGCGCCACGTGAACAACACAGAAGCCGCGCCTTTAGCGAGATCGTTGTTCCGAGACGTCGTGCCCTTTCAATTTGTCCATTATCAAACTCCAATAAATCAGCAGCTTTCCGCATTCTGACTCCGAAAACTCTACTAACGGAAAGGCGGTCCTCGGGTTGTATATATGCTGCTCTGTGAACTTCACCTGCAACAGAAAAGTGGTTTCGTGATATAACACGTAGTTATGTTAATTTCAAATTCGACGTAAAAGGACGTAAGGACAGCCTATGGGCTATAAATGATGGGTGGGAATTCAGAATAAATCAGAGTAAGAGGTCGGCTGGTAGATGACTATCTTCTCGAATGACGAGTACTGTGATATGGGCTTGCTGTACGGCGAATGTCAGCAGAATGCAAAAAAAGGCTGCGACGTTGTTTAGAGTACGGTTTCGCACTCGTTAGCATGCAGTTGCATAGACAATTACCAAAGTTAACCGGCGCCTGCGAGAAACAGGAAGCGTTACGAGTCAACATTTACAAGGTGCTGGACATCAAACACTAGAGCTCCCACCACTGGGATGAGAGAAATCCACACATGAAGTGACAAGCACGCCATCAAGTACGCTGGTCACTTAACGTGAGGTGTCAAATGTGGCAAACATCCGCAGTTGGACCTGTGTTCATTGAGAGAAATTTAACAGGTCAGCGTTACTTGCAGCTGTTATGTGGTCCAGTAAGCGATTGGTTGGATGATGTTTGTTGGAATACGTTACCACGCATATGGTTTCAACATGACGGCTGTCCTACCCACAAAACCTTTCCAGTTCGCTCGTTTTTATCTCACACGTTCAGCAACAGTATTATTGGGCATGGTGGTTGTACATAATGGCCGCCACGGTCACCCGACCTAACGCCGATGGACCTTTTGTGGATACCTAAAGGATCACGTGTACTCAACGGAACCTTTCAGCGCGGCAGATTTAAAGGAACACATCGCCAGGGCCTGTTGTAATTCTATAACCCCTGCGACGCTGCATGCTGTTCGAGATGCGTTTCTGTCCCGTGTCCAGATGTGATGCACACTTCGAACGATGTGTACGGTAGACTAATCGCCAGGTTAGTTGCACCTGTATTACACGAACTGTGTGTTGCGTCTGTGTTTTTTGTGTGTAATTTAAAATTTACTGCTTTAACACGCCTTGTCTTTGGTGTAAGTATTTCTGTTGAACCAAGTGTCGTTTTGTACTAATTAAAAACCGCTCTTTCATTTTGTAATTGGACTTTTTGGCGTATCTCTCTTGGTGTCTGAGTTAGTTTTGTTAAGTTCCGTGTTTCGCCGCTAGGGGCGCTACATGCACCCCCAATCGATTGCGTACGATGCGTGGTATAAACGTTAGAGGGGAGTAAATGGACTTTCCTAAGAACACTGTATATATTAAGTGTACAAATAAGTTTTAAAGCGTTTCTTGTGTGACGAATATCGCTAATTTCCATATCCGACATTCCCGCGCGTTGTTGTCATGTGACCGTAACTTGTCCACAGTAGAAAATGTGTCACAGAAGTTTGCCCAACAGTCAAACGCCCTTGCACATCGATAGGTGAAAGATGGCAAGCGGTACTGCATTTATACGACACTGCATTCGTTACGAATTTTCATCAAGGAAAAAGTGCTGCAAAAGTATGTGCATCGATCTGTTCTGTTCTGGGGGAGAATGTTGTATCGAAAAGCACGTGTGATTTTTGGTATAGACGATTGAAAGCAGGTGATTTTGATGTTAGCGATCGAGATTGTAGCTGGGCCCCGCAGAAGGTTATACATGAGAAACTGCAAGCACTGCTGGATAAAGATTCGTTTCAAACGCCAATAGAACTAGCTGAACAAGTGGGGGTAATTTAACAAACCATTTCCAATCGTTTAAGCACAATGGGAAAGATTCAGAAGGAAGGAAAAATGGGTGCCACATGACCTGAGTCAGAGGAACAAGGATGAGCGTGTCATGAAGTGTTTGAATTTGTTGAATAAACAACACAGAAAGTCTTTCCTGTGGAAAATCGTTACGGGTGATGAAACGTTGATATGGTACGACCATCCTAAACGCAAAAACACTGGGTAGACCCCGGTGAAGCAACGACTGCGACACCGAAACGCAATATTTACTCCAAGAAAGTTCTGCTGTGCAACTGGTGGGATATGTAAGGTGTGATCTATAATGAACTATTGGAACAGGGTGAAAATGTTACTGCTGATCGTTACAAGCAACAATTGCTGCGACTGAACCAGAACATCTGTCGGAAACATCCATTTACAAGCAAAGGATTGCGTCTCGTGAAATTATTGCATGACAACGCTAGGCCGCATGTCGCAAAACCGATCAAGGAAACGTTATTGACGCTTGGCTGGGAAGTTTTGGAGCACCCGGCGTATATTCCCGACATTTCCCCTTCAGACTATTATTTGTTCCGATTGATGCAACATGGTTTGTCTGCTGTAGAGTTCCGTACATGTGACGAAGTGCAAAAATGGGTTGACAACTTCATCGTGTCACACGACGAAGTATTCTTCACGGCTGAAATCCGTCAGCTGCCCGGCCGATGGCGGAAGGTGATAAATAATGACGGGGCATATTTTGATTCGTAAAAGTACTGTTGTTTTCTCTCATGTTGCGTTGTCCTAAAACGCTTTAAAACTTATTTGTACACCTTATATATATATATATATATATATATATATATATTGTACTGTTTCTTCATTTGGAAGAAACGGTACATTGCACAACATCATTGCCAACCGTTAACAATCAACGGCTGCAGGAAGGTCTCCCCAAGTCTCTTTCACAACTGTCTGTCTTCAGCCTGTCTCCCCAAGTCTCTTTCACAACTGTCTGTCTTCAGCCTGTCTCCTCCATGTCACTCCGGCATGCTTTCAAATTTCATCCATTTCCGATGTGGTCTGGGTCTTTTTCTATCACTCGGAATTCAGTATAAAATTTCGGTTGTCCTTCGGTGGTTCGTTCTCCTGGCAACATACCCAGCCCATGGCTCGTTCTTGTCGGACGTTGTGCTTGGTGGCTCCTGAATTATGGTGTAATTTACCTCGTCTCGTATATACTTGTTGCGTGGCCCGCCTGTTTAAAGGTACTGTGTGGTGCCGCCCAGGTGGCGCAGTGGTCTAAGGCGCTGGCCTCTGATCATTCGTCCGTAAGGGGTCCGGGTTCGAATCCCGGTCAGGCATGGATGTTGTGTTTGTCTTACAGCACTGGCTCTCTCCCTTCCCCGGAACCAGTGTCCCTAAATTAGGGACGGGCGACTGCTTATAGCCCATTGAGTTGCTCACGGTGGTCGTTAAACCTCCAATCAAAAAAAAAAAAAAAAAAAAAAGGTACTGTGCACGTTTGAGCTACTTTTTAGGCGTTATTATCCTTGTGTTTGTTCATAATCCTCAGTTTTTATATCGTTAGCTCGTTTGTTTATGTTTAAAAGCTGCTAAGATGGCGGCTTCCGGTCTGTCCTTATAATCTATGGGCGTTGCGGACGCACTCACGGCACACTTCCAACGTCCATGGATGCTGCTGTACTCTCGTCTTCAGATGTGTCTGCTCCGGTGCATTCCCAACTTCCTAGTGACCCTGCTCAGGTGCTCTCACTGGATTTGGCTGTGGCTCCATTTTCTCCTTCTGCCTTTGCCACGGTGCCCTCACTAGATACATCTGCCACTGCTGCCTTGCCTCCTGCCTCTGCTCTTCTCCCCTCACTTCCTTTTGTGCCAGCTGGCTTAGCATAGACTTCTCTTCCGAGGATGTCATTTGCATCTGAAACACAAAGAGCCGCTGCTTCTACGTTAGCTTCTCAACCTGATGGTCTCTTGCACTCGTCTCCAGTTATTCAGATCTCCAACCACATGGTGAAGGCAACGATTGACGAAAATTCGCAGATTAGACACAAGTTCCATAATCTCCTGGATAGAAGTGTGCTCTTTCATGCAGTACCGAATATTCTTTTGCCACACTACCTGGAGCCCGTCTCGTGACATGTGTCGTCCGCGTCTATTGCCGGCATTTCTTGTACTCCTGGGGTATCTTAGTGCAGTTCCAGCTCAAAGAGGATGCTGACTATTTTTCTTGCACACGGGCTTTCGATTAGAATGAATCATCTCATCCATTTCCCTCCTGCCAAGTGTCCAGTGAGCATCACGTTCTAACGTGTTCCACAGGAAGTGCCTAACGCTGCGCTTCCTCTCCTTGTCACTCATGTTTGTAAAATTGTTTGCAAGGTTCGTCGCCTTTCTGACGCTCCACGCGGAACTAGATATACACATGCCAATAACTGACGACGGACCTTGTCGTCAATTATTGGTCGTTTTTCCCCCTGAGAAATCTTTGGCTCATTGCCCTTCAGAGGCTGTTGTTGAAATTGTTTCATGCACGTACAGTTCAAGGTCTTCACCACTTGTTACTGTGCTCACTGTCTTACAGAGAATCACACCACTGCCTCCTGTAGGCGATTCCGCCGTGGTCTTTCTTCCTGATTGCATCCCTCAACCGATCCTTTGGGTCCTTCTACCATCCCTTCATCCAGTGGTTTGCCTCCCGCGACCTCTCCGTTTCTCTGTCCAACACACGTTTCAGTCCAAGAGAGTGATTCTTTTCATCCTCTTCAACACCGTAAAGTAGTACATCCTCCTTCTGGGTTAGCAGAGATGTTTTCCACTCCAATGTTCTGACTTGGATGCGTCGAGTGATGCTTCGGCACTCCGGTCGTCTGGCTTTCCTCCTTGTCTCTCGCATATTGGATCTCCATCTACGAACTTGTCTATTGTTTCCCTGTTGCTGCACCTTCCTGATGATTTGGCTGTGATTCCAGTGTTCAACGATGCTGTTCGGATACATACTGATTCCTCGGCGCAACCTGTTTCCTCGTCTCCCGTTTCGGGTGGTCTTCCTTATCCGCCAATGGATTCATCTGCTTCAACTCCGTCTTGGAAACCGACTGAAATTTCCACAGGTTCTGTGAAACAGAAAAAGATAAAACATCTTACTTTTATTCCTCCTGTGGCTTTATCTGGTGTCCCCGATGTTTCCAGTTCAGCTGTTTCTCCTCCTACTGACTCTTCGATCAGTATGATCTCCGTTCTGGTCCTGCCAATCCTCTCTCTGATGCTGAGGTTACACAAGCCTTTAAAATGTTTCCTCCGGTTCCTGGACTTCTGTCCAGACAGCAACTCTTACGCCCCTTTCAAACTGTTTGTACGGTTGTTTTTGCAGAAGAATTCCTCTAATCACCTGATATTGACATGAGTGCACCGGCGATGCGATTTGAAGCTTACGTATCATTTTTGAAATCATTGTGTATCACAGATCTTAGGTACCGGGTTTTCATGAGACGTTACACTCGCCGGCTCGTCTTCTTGCAAGACGTCGTTGAGCAACTTCTTAGTGCTTCCTCATTTCCTCACACAGATGACTTTTAGCTTTCTTCCCCACACCGATCACTTTTATTTCCCTCCGGCCATGTTTTCTACCTTGTCGTCGCAGGATCCTACAGGTCTCACGTTTTCCTGAACCCTTGTGCGTATATTATCATGCCCCTTGTGTTGCTTCAAGTCATATGTTGTGTCGTTACGCTCTTTCTTTTTTGTGTGCATACTTTTTTTATACTCTGTTAATAACGATGTTCCTTCACAATGGCCTTGCGCTCCTTATGTTTGGTCTCCAGTCTGTTTTGCATTGTGGTTATCCCTGTGCTTCCTCATTTATGTTTTCGGTAATGCAAATTTCAGTGTGTCTAAGTGCATTATAGCAATAAACTGGGTACCACTGGTGCCCACAGTTACCACAACCATTGCCATTTCAAAATTTCCCTCTGGTCATGATGGCGTCCACTCTTGTCATTTTCCTTATCCACAATGTTCCTCTTCTTATCTTTCCTGGTTTCACCAAGCATGCATCTCTCCGTGGCTCTTTGAGTTGTCTTCAGTCTTTGTATGTCCTTTTTAGTTAAGGGCTATGTTTCTGCTCCATAAGTAAGCGCTGGCAGGATACATTGATTAAACATTTCTCTTTTAAGACATAATGGCATACTGCTGTTACAAATTGTACTGTTTCTCCCAAAAGCTCTCCATCCAAGTTTTAAACGCCGATTAATTTCTCCATCAGTGTGACCATAACTTGATATGTGCTGCCCAAGATTGGTTATCTCCAGCTTTTCCCTATCAATCGATAAATCTTTATTTCTTGTAAAAGCACTAAACACCACTTTTGTCTTCCGGAAGTTCATATTTAACCCCACTTCTTTACTCTTGTCAGCAAGTTCCTGGATTTTACTCTGCAGCTCTGAAGGGGTAGTTGCAAAAATGACTACGTCATCAGAAAAACCAAGGTGAGTTAAATAATGTGCATTAATTTTTATTCTTTGTTTTCCCAGTTCAGAGATTGTAAGACATTTTGCAATATGACATTAAAGAGCTTGGGAGATATGGTGTCACCTTGTCTTACTGCCTTTCCAATTTATATCGGTGCTGTATCCTGAAATATCCGAACCTTTGCACTTGCATTTTCATAAATGTTATTATTAATGCCAATGTATGCATCTTAAGTACCACAGGATTTCAAAACCATTCTAACTGCTGATGGTTTCACGGAATCAAAGGCCTTTTTATAATCAATAAAAGCACAATGGGAATTCATATTCCCTTGTTCTTTCAATTAGTTCTCTTAGTACATGGACTCCTGAATCCAGCTTGTTCTCTTGGTTGAACCATGTCTAGTGTTACCTTCAAGCGATGTGAAAGAACCTTAGTGAAGATTTTATAAATCACTGAGAGGATGCTGATGGGTTTGTAGTTCATGAGATCCTCGGGATCATTGTAGCATTGTTCTAATCCTCAGGAATCTTTCCTTCATCGAGACATCTAGTGAAAACTTGGGCGAGTGTAGTTTCAACTTCTCCACTTTCTTCTTATATAATGTCCACGGTAATTCCATCCTTTCTTGGAGCTGTTCCACGTTTCATGTTTTTAATTGCATGTGTAACTTCTGCCGGGAAGACTGGTGGGACTTTGGTATTGGTACCTGTCGTAATGTCTGGAGTAAATGTATCATCCCTTTCATACAGTTTTGAGTAGAAATCTTTAACCCTTGTCAAAATTTCGCTTCTGTTTCTTGTTACAGTACGATCTTCTTTTCTCAGTGCCATAATCTCTTTCCTTCAATTACTAAAATGTCCCTTTGCTCTCTTCAGGCTTTGGTTGTTTTCAATTGCTTTTCTCACTAGTTCACAATTGAAGTTCCATATCTCTTTAGTGATACTTCGTCGCACTGCTTTGCAGAGCTATATATACTCCACTTTGTAAGTTAGTTCTTCTTCATTTGACCTCATCTTTCTTCCTTTTTGCATCAGCACTTCTGTTTTTCCTGAAATTTTCTTCATATGCAGCTTGTTCTTAGTGCCACTTATTTTGTTACTGTTTCCATAAGAGCTTTGGTTACATTTCTGTTAACTTCAGAAATATCCACTTCTCGCAATGTTAAGCATTCTAAAGCAGAGAATCTGTTCTTCAGTTCCAACTTGAAGCTATTATGATGTTTTTAAAAGCTGGTCATGTCAATACATTTCTTTTGTATTATGAGCTTGCCACGTTCGAATATAGCTTTGATTTCCGTCTTACATCTCACCATTCAATGGTCACTAACTGTGCTGAACTTGTTTAGCACACCGCAGCCTTCAAGGGCGAAAAACTTGTTGTACATAATAAAATGCATTTAACTTGTCGTCCCATTCGGATGTCTCCATGTCCATTTCCTGTGTGGCTTTTTCTTGAAAAGGGAGTTCATGATGAATTAGAGAAAATGCTATATCACATTGACAAATTCGCTTGGCCAGAGTTTTGAGTTATGGCCAAACCCCTGATTTCACAACTTACAAATAAGAAGACAAACGGATTAAAAATCAATGGAGATTTTTTTCCCTCACCTTCGTTTTTCCGATGACGTCGTCATTTTTTCAACTACTGCTTCAGAGCTGCAGAGTATGATCAGGAACCTGCTCAGAAAGGTAAAGTAGTGCGATTAAACATGAACTTTCTTCAGAAGACAAAACTGATACAGAATGCCTTTACATGAAATGAAGATATATCAATTGATGGGGAAAAGCTAGAGATAACCGATTTCAAAAATTATCTAGGGCAGCAGATATAAAGCGAGGGTCACATTGATAAGGAAATTAATGAGAGAGTAAAATTTGATTGGAAAGTTTTTGGAAGAAATAGTACAATTTTCAAGAGAATTATGCCATTTTGCCTCAAAAGAAATGTGTTAATCAATACATCCTTCCAGGGCTTACGTATGGAGCAGATACATGGACCTTAACTATAAACGACATAAGATGACTGCAGACAATTGAAGGAAGCATGGAGAGATGCATGCTTGGTATAACCAGGAAAGATAAGAAGAGGAACTCGGGGATAAGGAAAATAAGAAGAGCGGACGACATCATGATAAGAGTAAAATCTCTGATATGGCGATTGCCTGGACATATTGACAGGAAAACGTACCACCGAGGAACAAATGAAATTTCAGATTGGGTGCGAAGCAACAGGAAAAGACCCAAAAGAAGACCACCTGGGAGATGGGCAGATAAAATTCGAAAGCATGGAGGAGTGAATGGAGGAGGCTGGCTAAAGACAGACCGTTGTGGAAGAAACTTGGGGAGACATTCGTTCTGCAGTGGATTGTTGACAATGATCATGATGAAATACGTATGTATATACATATATGTAAAGGATATATATGTGTGTTTGGACGACATCATGATATGAGTACACGGTCGCGTCACATTATTGTGACCACCAGCTAATATCCATAGTAAACGACGTCTGCAATGCGGACAGCAGCCAGATGGGCTGGGAGTGCATCAATAAGGTGGTGGAAGGTGTTCACAGGTATTTGGAGCCATGCTGACTGCAGTGCATCTGACAGCTGCTGGAGGCGTGTTTTGGAGGATCTATAGAGTGAACAACACGATCGAGGGGGTCCCACAAATACTCAATTGGGTTTACGTCTAGGGAATTAGGGTGCCAGAGAAGTACTTTGAATTTTTCATCACGCTCTTTCAACCACTCTCGGACGTTTTCAGCTGCACGACATGTCGCATTGTCGTCCTGCAAGATCCCATCCGCCCCAGGGAAGGCATTCAGCTTGTATTGGTGTACGCGGTCTGCAAGGATGGATTCATAACGAATTTGGTCCATAGTGCGTCCCACAGGTATCAGTGGACCCTGAGAATGCCACGAAATCATTCCCCAGACCATAACGCTGCCTCCACCAGTTTGTGTTCTGCCAGCACTGGTTGAAGAGGGTTTGTTCTCCGATGTTTCTCGCTTTATAAGCCAACGTCCATCCGACCGATGACGGAGAAAACGTGACTCATCGGAGAAGGCAATTCTTTGCTAATCAGCGGAGGTCCGATTCCGATACTGCCAAACAAATGTAAGCCTTATATGCGGATGCACCTTCGTTAGCATAGGTGCAGTGACCATCCGTCTGCATCGGAATCCCATACGCAGAAGGGTTCGCTAAACTGTCGTATTAGAAACACTTCCGGTAGCCCCTGGTTCATTCGGCCAGTGAGTTTCTCCACTGTAGAGTGTCGATCGGCCCTCAAGCACCTTTGAATCTGGCGTTCACCTCATACATCAATGGCACGTGGTGCTCCACAGTTTCCACTTCGCTTATTCGCAATGGTGCCATTTCTCCAATCACGACACACTTTAACCACAGCAGCACGCGAGCAGTTCACAAACTGCGCTGTTTCAGGAATACTGCCATCCTTGACCCGAAAGCTGATAATCACCCCTTTTTGAAAATCTGATAACTCGCTCCTTTTATCCATGACAGCAACAAGTGATAGGTTTTCAGATTGCCTTCAGCACACCTTATATACCCTCCAAGCCAGGTCATGACACGTGCCTTCTTACATTGGCTACGCCCTGTTGACGTCATAAGCAGGAGGTGGTCACAATAGTACAATAGTGTGACTCGATTATGTATTGTATATATAAGACAAATTCACTCAGAGTTACCATATTCATGGCAACCCAAAAATCATAACACGCTGAAAATCGAATCAAAACTATAAAAACACAAAACAAATAATGTAGTCCCCCACTGGGAACCAATCTTCAGGGAAAGACATCCCTAGCGTCCGACCAAAACAAGTGCAGGTTCCATGTGGGTGAAATTTATATAATTAGCCCAATAAGACGTTTATTTAAATTTTGTTAATTTAGGATAAAATATCCAGTCTTTCCTACCTGGACTAAGGACCAAACAACACGTAAATCAAAATTACAACGGTAAGTGATACACATCGGCAGAATGTAAATCTACTCCCATGAACACGGTTAGCAACAATTCCATGTTAGATTACCTCATGAACTAACCTCATGCGGTTTGGAACCCAAATATTTTATACTTTCAAACAAGTTTTTAAAATCATGCAATGCATTGATTATAATACGCTTTCCAACATACCACAAATCATTACTCAAGTTATAAGGATAATGGCTGTGGAATAAATCTCGGTCCTGTGACCTGACCTTTGATCTAATTTCGATGATATTCAACAGAACGAGTTCGGTATACCTCCGAAATAACATGATAAAGTTTTGTCGCAATCGAAGCATTTTTACTTAAGTTATGATGCATAAGGACTATGGAATAGATCCCGCTCCTGTGTCCTAACCTTTGACCCAATTTCGCCTATTTTCAATAGAATAGAAGTCCCCAGGCAGGCCCCTACAATATACTAATATTTCATCCAAATCGAAGCATTTTTACACAAGTTATGACGCATAATGGCGATGGAAGTGATTCCGCTCCTATGTTCTGACCTTTGACCCCATTTCGCCCATTTTCAATAGGGTTTGTGGCCTGGTGGACCCCTACCACATACTAAAATTTCATCGAAATCGAACCTTTTTTACGTTAGTTATGACGCATAACAGCAGTGGAATGGATCCCGCTCCTATGTACTGACCTTTCATCCCATTTCGTTCACTTTAAATAAAGTTCTTTCCCAGGTGATACCCTACCAGATACTAAAATTTCATCTAAATCGAACGATTGTGGCGCTAGTTATCGTGAGGACGGACATACGCACACAGCACGTGACGTAATGAAGCAGATTGGAATCGCGACCTTCTGCTCGCAAAAGTATGACGTCATAAAACTTTAATAGGATCCTCACACAACGCGTGACATAATGAGACAGATGGCGTGACCGTGCGCCAATATTCTCAAACGCGAGATTGTGACGTCATAAGATTTGTAAGCATTGGAAACATTAAGGGAAGAACGCCATGACACTAAAAACGTTATAATTCGGGATGGTTATTTAACCCACTAAACGAATTCTCCTAAAGTCGATATCAAGCTAAATCGATTTCTAGTACCAGAAAACGGTAGTTTAACGACTTTCATCAAAATTCTTAAAGCCGTTTTCAAAATAAAATGTATATACATACATACAAGAATTGCTACTTTAAGGTGGACGTCAAGTAATTTTGCTTCCTATACTTCCAATGGAAAAACTTCTGTACACATTTTCTTCACAATTAATGCGATCCCAAGAATGAAAATTTGAACATCGATTAAAATAGCTTCATTTCATAACTTGGAATACTTAATATATTCTAAACCATAACCGTAATAATATTTTCTAAACCATAACCGTAATTATGCAATCCAACATTTATTTGTCCACTGACGTCATCAAAGTACAGGTCGCGCCATCTTTTTTCTGGTTTCAACACCACCAAAGGAAACGTTATTGCTTTTTAATATAATTATGCTTATGTTTTAGAAAATGTTAAGTATTCCAAGTTATAGTATGAAGTTATTTTAATCGATGTTCAAATTTCCATTCTTGGGAACACACTGATTGTGAAGGAAATGTGTACAAAAGGTTTTCCATTGAAAATATAGGAAGCAAAATTACTTGACGTCCCCCTTAATATTGTGGGATAAGGGCGATGGAATGGATCCCAATCCTATGTCCTGGCCTTTGACTCCATTTGTCCCATTTTCAATAGGGTTCCTCTCCTGGTGGTCCCCTAGCACATACTAAAATTTCTTCGAAATCGAACTATTTTTACGTAACTTATGACGCATAAGGGCAATGGAATGCATGCCGCTCCTATGTCCTGACCTTTGACTCCACTTCACCCATTTTCAATATGGTTTGTCCCCAGGTGGTCTCCTACCACATACTAAATTTTCATTGAAATCGAACCATATTTACGCAAGTTATGATGCATAAGGGCAATTGAATGGATCCCGCTCTTATGGCGTGGCCTTTGACCCCACTTCACCCATTTTCAATAGGATTTGTCCCCTGGTGGTCCCCTACCACATACTAAAATTTCATCGAAATCGAACCATTTTTACGTGAGTTATCGTGCCGACATACGGACGGACAGACGAACGGAAAAATCTGGAGCGTATATACGCTTCTTCAACCTACGGTTGGAAAGCGTAAAAAACTGGTAGCCAGCAATTATTCCGATGTGTTGATTAATCTAAAGAAGTAATTGGTGAAATGGTACGATGAGTCCATTCGTCTAATATTTTTCTAACAGAATGTTGTAAGGAATTTCTAACCATTTATCCCTGCTAATTATCCCAATAACATTTCGTCCAAATTGTGCAAATAGTAAAATATATATTGGTCAAATGTCACTCTTCGTACAACACCTATTTACCTAAGATATGATTTCATCTCCTTTATACCCAACGACAATTTCATTTACTTTCCTCAAAGACTGGTAAAAATTGTACAATTGCTACAGTTTTGTCGTGGTTAAACAGAAAATGTTCCCTATTTTATAAAGCGAGTAATATGCTGATTAGCTCTCATTCTTTTAGTGCTTTCGAAAATGACTTTGATCCTCAGAGTTTCCTATTTAGCCAGGTTTCTACTTAAAAATTAATAGTTAAGTAAATATTCACACGAAATAAAAAATTCGATACTACTAATAACGTGTAATTTAATTAATAATTAAGTCGTTCAAATTACCAATGCCAGCAAAATGTAAATTTCATGAATGTACTTCTCATAAAAGAGTTGCCCCACCAAGAAAGGGTACATTTACACGTTTATAAAAATTAGTATGGAAATATTGAGCAATGGCGTACGCCATTGTCGACCATACGAGTGTTGGTCGATAAATTTTGCGGATGTCGAACAGCAATAGGAATGCGACTACACGAAACTGGCATGGCAGGGAGGCACTCCTCCTTCAGTTCACTTTTTTCCCAAAGTCACAAACATGCAAGATTACAGTGGTGCAGCAAGCAAGCTGAATGGTGTGACGAATAGCAAAATATTATCTTCAGCAATGAGACTGCCATCTGTTATGTACAAAATGTATGACGTTCGCATTTGCTTGTTATTATGTATAGGCGAAAGAGCTTATAAACTGCATATCGTGAAGCGATTCTGGAGTAAAGCCTAATATTTTATGACAGTTGGTATAATACGTATCATAATCATAAGAATAATTTAACCGCTTAATGGATGTAGATACTATTTTATGCCTTGGTGTGTTCACTACTCATTCACATTATATCAAACCGTGCATTCCAGCATGGTACTGCCACGCCACATAACGTACGAATCACCCAATCGTGTTTCTAAGAAGTTACGGCGTTATTATGGCAGAACTGTCCCTGAATATGTCTCCGATTGCGAAAATCTGAAATGTCCTTGAATGATGTCTCACAACGGAAACTAGCTAACAAGACGGATTCTGGGAGTGCAAGTGCAGCAAATATTCAAAATTCCAGACCAAGATAATATTAGGAGCCTAGTTGGCTTACTTTTTAACGAAACCGATTATCGTATTACTGCGTGACTGTAGCGGATATTACATCTGTATCCGTTTATCTCCGTCACTAAACAGCCTGCAAAAAGATCGAATTTGATTTGTTACTTACACGGCTGTCCACCTCTTATTACGTCGCTTTGATTCGTATATACGACCTTTCTTCTGGGTAAGAGAAATAGTGCATTGAAAAGTTATGAAATATTTATGCATTAAGAAATTATGAAATATTTATCTCATACCCGATAACATTCTGTATATTTATATTAACAAAATTGAAAGAGTGAGAACTCCCTATTTCCCAAAAAAGCATTGGTCACTTAAAAGTTAATACACTATCTACCAACAAGTATTTGGACACCCCTGCAATCGACGATATCTGCGGTCTTAATACACGTCACGGCCGCCGCCGTTCAGTATCATTTGGGAAACAACAACGCAACCAGTCGCATGCAAGATGCCACGCAGTTCGGAGCTCTCCGATTTCGAGAAAGGTGTAATCGTCGGGTATCACAGAAATGGCCGATCCATACGTGACATATCCTGCGAGTTGAAGTACCCAAAATCGACAGTGGCCTACGTGATTGGCAAGTGGAAGATGAGAGGTGACTGTCGGAATGTGCCCCGACCCGGCAGACCCACAAAACTGGGAGTTAGAGACCGAGAGACCGACGGGTGCTGGCCAGAGAAATTCGGAAGAACAGCACCAAATCGATGGGCCACATCCGCGAGGAGTTTCAACAGACATCCGGGAGTGTTCTTTCGATGAATACAGTTCGTAAAGAAGCCCATCTGCTCGGTTATCATGGACGTGCTGCCGCCCACAAGCCTTTGATCACCAAGTCCAATAGCGCTGCTCGGCTAACGTGATGCGAAGAACGTCGACAGTGTTCCGTTGAACAGTGGAAACAGGTTCTCTGGAGCGACGAATCAAGGTTCATCCTCTACCGTTCAGATGGCAGGGTCTGGGTTAGGCGCCTGCCTTGAGAACGCCTCCTGCCGGAATGTATTGTGCCAGCTGTGAAGTTCAGCGGCGGTGGAATTATGCTATGAGGGTTTTTCTCCTAGTATGGCACGGTACCCTTGGTCGCAATTCCTGGTAGACTCAACCCCAAGACCTACTGCACCATTTTGGATGACCATGCGCTTCCTACGTTGTGGCAGTTTTACAGGGTGGACCCATGTTACTTTCAGGATGCCAATGCCACCTGTCATGTTGCGAGGCCCACCATGGCTTGGTATGGTGACAATGGGGTTAATCAAATGAACTGGCCTGTGCAGAGCCTGGACCTTAACCCTATCGAGCACCTCTGGGACGAGTTGGAGCGTTGACTTAAGAGGTGCCACAACCGTCCGAAATCAGTGAAGGAACTAACCTGTCTTCGGCAAGCCGAGTAGAAGTAAATACCACTAGCCATCGTACAACTTCTGGTTGAGAGTATGCCCCGGAGGGTCGCAGCTGTAATCGCCGCTCGTGGAGGCTCCGCCAACTATGGAAGGTGAATAAACTTCGTTTTCCTTTTCTATCACAGGTGTCCAATTACTTGTTGGTAGATAGTGTATAAGAAAAAGGGATTCCACTGAATTATCGTGTAAAATAAGCACGCATTTTGAAAACGAAAACGTAATAATGGGAAATGTAATGATTAAACATCTATCGGCAAATGAAATTTCATAATTATGGGTTTTTGATAGTTACCAAAATGTTTGGCATAAAGATAAGGGTCTGATGAAGTAGGTAATGTGATAAGGGTCTGATGCAGTAGATAATGTGTACGTCTTCAATGGTTTTTAAAACAAAACAAAATTAACATCCAATTTTTCTAGGAAGCGAACATGGATTGCAAACAGAATTGCCATTCCTAGCAATAGAACAGAACTAAGAGTTGTGAATATATGCGAAATATACGCAAAATATTCTGCATACCGTTTGATGCAAATAAGAAAACGAATCTTACAAATGGGACTTTCACAAGCGGGGATTGCGAAAGAAATTGAATATACAGCTGCACATCCTAGAGGGATAAATGTGCAACATTTGAGGTAGAAAGTAGAATTTTTTGCACATAAAATACTTCTCGAAATGAAAAGAATCCGACATTTGTTTTATAATCTGCTTCTTAAAGTGGTGAATGAGATTAAAATAAGTGAATACTGTGCTCCAGAAAAGTATCAAAAGTTACAGAACATTACTTTCATAGTTTTAAGCTGTCCAAAGTTAAAAACAATTTTCCAATCAAACTAACAGTTGCATTGATATGAAATGCACAGTTGGACGGACAGACGGACGGACATGTCATGCTAATGTTCTTATGTTTCCTATACCAAGAAGTTTACTAAAACGAAATAAAAGGCGTTTTCATGCGAATTGTGCTTGTTAAATAAACGTAGAAATAGAGAAATGATAATATGTGGATGGAAGTCTTTGGATAACTTATCATACATGAATCGAAGAAGTTTGCTGCTGTATTGTATAGCAAAAAGCGTTTTAAACATTTCAGTACCAAACACACATTTCCAGAAATAAGTATATGACATACTTTGTGTAGAACCTATAGAAATGTTTCTTAAAATATTCTACTGCATCAGTTAAAACTTTTCCACCTCATATCATTAATAGTATTCACGTAAAACTTCATTTTAAATGAACGGTTTTGCATAAAACTTGATCGGAAGAAGTGGGAAAGTATCATGGAAAAAGCAACTCTCGAACAAATTTTATTAAATTGGCAACAATTATTCCTGCATGTGCACTGTGAGTTTCTGGAATAAATTACTAAATTTCGTTTTACATTCTTTTCCTTTGCGGGAATAAGTAAAAACGATGAATACAAGAACTACAGAAGCAAATCAACCGTACTTACTTTTCCATTTGAATGTACAAAGAGTGTCAAAAATGAAAAAAAACGCATTTCATATTTCGTCAACTGAATAAATATGCCAATGAAGACAGCTTCCCCACATGTTTTCAATTGAACGAGGAAAACGTTTGATGGTCCAGCAGACTAGCCTTCGTAGACAGAAACCCCAGGAATTTGAAACCTTCACGTACAAAACTAAGCTATTTTCCCTCTTCCGCATAAAAGGCACAACCGAAATAAGTTGATTGGTTCCACATGTATTTCGTATATCAACTGATGAGCTTTAAAACCTAAGCATGCAAAACTTCTCATCTTTATCCGAAGAACAAATAATAATTATAATTGAAATCGACTAAAATGTCCCGATAACAGCATATTTTGATTTCAAATCCCTTCTGATATTATAATATTGAGATGGCCTGTTAAGAGCGTCAGCACGCTTTCTTTCTTTGTGGAGGAAAATCATTTCTTTCTTTATTTTCTTTCTGCCCTTCCACATCTTACTTTGGAACATAAAGCAGAGAATATACTGTAGGACTAGAATCGAGCGCTTATGAAAAGTGACAGATTTATGATCCTAACTGCTATGGTGAGAAGAGGAAGGAATTGTCATGTCGTAGCTCTTACAAAACCCGGCCCCTATGTGAATTTTTCTATTTGTGGAACACCGAAAATTTTGGGCACCATTCGCCCAAACGTCGGATATTTAAAGGGTTAAATAAAAACAAAAGATTCGTGTTTTGAACAGCTGAACTACTCGAGGTTCAAATCGTTCCAACAACAAATTGCTTAATATCGCAATTCAGCAAAAGACGAAGCATTACTGTAACCGAACTGCTGATAGATATCTATTGAAACTCTGAACAGTTTTGATTATGACATGCGTGCAGTGCTACTACTATTTGAGAAACTGTGATATATATATATATATTTTTTTTTCTAGAATGAGAAAAAACTGTTAGAATTGATAAATAGAATTCATATCCTTGGTAGTTTTTCAATGTGTGTCTACTTCTGGTTTCACAGATGTAACACAGGTAGTCTAGTGCTGACCCGAGATGGAAACGGGTCACGGGTCAGCGAGTCAACGGCTCGACAATTTCTTGCGAGTCAAATGGGTCGTGCCAAGATGTTTCTGACCAGGTTTCGAACCCGGTTTTATTTTTGAAAAAAAAATTTTTCAAAGACAAATGCGCACTGTGGTATTTTGTGCTCAATATTGATGCCAGCGGAGTGAAAAATGATGTTTCATACAAAGATATTGCCGCTTCTTTCTTAACGCAAAGAACATTTCCACCGACTTTTAATACCATATCGTAAAACGATACTTCGTTTGCGTCTGTTTTCAGTGCGATTGTCCGGAGAAAGATACTGGCAAATGCCTGTCGCCTTCTTCTCTGGTGATTCATTCTCTCACACCCCGCGTGTCACATTGTAAGACTAAGAGTTATTTTTCACATCGCATTTTTTGCATTGAGCATTCAGAGGTTTTCGTTTGACACGCTAACATCTCATTCCATTGCATGTCGTGTCGGTATTAATGCCTTATTTGTTAATAAGAATTAATTTAATATTAAGGAAATTGAAAAAGGTGTCGAGGCCAACAAATACGTTCTTATTGAAAATAAAAAGGGAAAGAGTGAATGCTGGAAGTTGTGTCGCCTCATTAAGGAACCAGAATATGTTTCACAACAACACTAATTTTCACAAGCTTGTGATAAGTTAGAGTTTCTAAAATGTGAATGTTGTGTGTGTGTGTGTGTATGATTATGTATATGTATTATATAAATTATAATTGATTTTCGAATGGGTCCAAAATTTTTGACCCGTTTCCAAGTGTGGTTCTGATCTCTCGGGATGCCAGCTTATTCCTCTCAGAAACTAAGTCCAATAACAGAATGTAAGATGGGTCTATTTTGTATTGTTTTCCCTTGAGTTTCAATATCTACTCTAACCCGTAATTTCAAAATTCGGATGCACCCCTCTTGTTAACCTTGCGTGCAGGTAGTGGCTGTTAAAAAAATCTGAGCTTATTGTTCAGAACCTGTACTTGTAGTCGTAGGCCACGACAATAACTAACTAGACTTAAGGTGAACAAATATGTGAAATTAGAAACAATCGAAATTTTAAGATTCGATACGGCCCTAATTAATGACAAATATATATGTAGTTTAGAACAACTCATGATTTTATGCGTAGTACGTTTTTAGTCAGCAGCATTTCCAAACTGGTAACTGATACAACCTTTCCAGGAATTATTTATGCAGGTTTTATACTACGAAGTAGAATATGATTTTCTCCGAATGCCTCTTTCTTTCTTTATATAAACATGTGCAAATTTGTCTATAGCGAAGTCTCTTTCCTATTCTTAACAAGTTAGTAAAATCATGCGAAGCACTGATTATGATATACGCTTTCCAACATATCAAAAATCATAGGAAAATGCCTTGGTTTTGAGGGGACTAAAATATGGTATAACGTTTGAGGTCCACATAAATCAAATTTAAATCTCTTTGTGCCCGTGTTGCCCATTTCTATTATCAAGAGCTACCACGCATAAGCCGTTTTATAATTAAAAATAGCATCTGAATCGGGCAATTTTCACGGAAGTTATCCTGCGAAAATAATGACTAACGAATCTTACGCATGCGCACTGCCCGCAATTGCTAACAGCAAACATTTTTGGCGGAACTGCTTCCAAAGCCGTTACGGAACAACGTATTGTATTTCGTCGCAATCGAAGCTTCTTTACGCAAGTTTTCACGCAGATGTGCTGTAGAAAAATCCATTAACATCTGTTACGTAAAGCATCTGCGCTGAGTCGTGGGTGAAACATCTGCTGGTCTTAACACTTTAAGAAAATGTAATGCTTCTCGTATATTGTGGGTAACCTAAGACAGTTTCCAGCCATTTTAAGAAAGAACTGTTACCGAATATACCCAAACAATACAAACTGTGAGCGTCAAAATCGAAAAATTGTGGGCGTCAAAATCGAAAAATTGTGGGCGTCAAAATCGAATAATTGTGTGCGTCAAAATTGAATAATTCTAAGTAAGAGACAATGCAGGAGGACGGAAGTATATACTCCGTTCCTAAACCTTAAAATATATTGTACTGACCAATGATTCGATTTCGACGGTTTCTTTGAACTTCGCTCAGTGGTTCCCCACAAAGTCATACTGAACTGTATCAAAATACAGTAATTTCTACGTGAGTTATCCTGTGCGCAGACAAACCCTCCTCCCTCCCATGACCATTGATTGGTTCAGTATATATCCGGAACAACATACTAAAATTTTGTCGCAGTAGAAGCACTTTTACTCAAGTTATGAGAATAATGGCTGCGGAATCAACCTCGCTCCTGTGCCCTGATCTTTGACCCCATTTCGATTATATTCAACAGAATTGGTTCAGTATATCTCCGGAACAACATGATAAGGATTTGTCGCAATAGAAGCATTTTTACGTAGGTTATGACTCATAAGGGCAATGGAATGGATCACCTCCTATGGCCTGACCTTTGACTCCATTTCACCCATTTTCAGTAGGGTTCGTCCCCAGTTGTCCCCTACCACATACTAAAATCTCATCGAAATCGAACCATTTTTACGCGAGTTATCGTACGGACAGACAGACAGACTGACAAAGCTGGAGCATATACACTTCTTCAATCTACGGTTGGAAAGCGTAAAAAATTGGAAAGAGACTTTACTTATTTATAGGAAAGAGACTTTACTTATTACAGGAAAGAGACTTTTGTGAGTATATTAGAATTACGAATAATTACCTGTGAGCTCTTTTTATCGCCGAAATCTTATGTACAAGTGAAATGAATTTAGCCCGCAATTTCGCCAATCAAAACCAAGAAATTCTGACACACATGATATATTCATGCAACTTCAGGACTGGCACGAGACAGCAGACATTTAATCAATTTACAATAAAACATGAAGATAAGGATGAAGACGTCAATATACAGAGGATTGTGAAGGAGGGGCGTCAAGTAGATTCGCCCCTTTCGGGATAGCTCTGAGGCTGAATTTATCATTTAAGTTCAATGATTACTCATTGGCCTATACAATCCGGCTTTAAAAACAATTCTCTGCCGACGAAAGTCTGTTGGCTGACCGGAGCCAATCTATTCACAACTGGCATGCATACATAAATTCAGTGCTTACAGATATGCAGTTTCATCGGGTATCCATATGTAGTGCACTTACTTTGTTCTATGCACTCACTAACATTTTATGTGTTTTCGAAGCGTACCTGTGTGACGACACGCCCATTTCCGAGCGTGCATTATGACCGATGGAGAGGGGAGTCGAACCCCATCTCCCACTTTCTCTCGTGCACGGCATTTACCTGTGTGAAATCACAGACGCATTTATGCGCACCAATGTCGTGGTGGAACAAAGCCGCTGACGTGACAGAAGGATTCGTTCGTCTGCTCGTCCCAGCTGATCCGTCCGTCTGTCCAAAGGTGATTCGCATACAACACGGGTCGTACATCTCAGTCACTCTGGGCTGCTGCTGGCTTTCTCTTACGTGCAATCTAGCACCAGGAAAAGAGGTATCTTCCTCGCTCCTATTTCCTTGCGGTAACATCAACCTCTCGGTCACTCTTTGGTTATCTGGCTGGCATCTTCGGACAGAAGCTTTTATTCGGCCGTTAATTCCGAGCTGGATCAATCCCGATCCGCTTACCGAGCCTAGTTCCCTTCAGGGCTCAGAACCAGACTACTCTTTTACGCTTGTTCACATCGTTAACAGATACCTTGCTCTGTCGTTAGGGGTCTGTTTAAACTCTCCTGTCAGTCGGATTGTTTCCTAAAAGCATTCGATCTGGTGACACTCTTCCCAAACATCTTGTACTTAAAGGGCCACCCACTGACCGCCGCGCACTTAGGGGGCAACGCATTGTAATCCCCACACCAGGCTAAGATTTCTCCCTTCCAAGAAGATGGACCCTTATCTCTTCTCTTCTTTTGCAATACGGGAAACCACTAGCTGTTAATTTTCAACCAATAATTAATGCTGTTCCCGCCTCTTGCAAAACCTGCTAATCGACTTCATTACCGTACCCCAAAGTCGTAACAGTATTAACAAACAGGGATAAAAAAATTAAATGTAAAAAGGAGGATAGAGGGAAGAAAGAAAAATATTGAATGCGCTTTAATTTCATTTGCATTACTCAGAGGAAGTGCATTCGTAATGTTTCTTTAATTCTGGTACATAATTGTATTCATAAATTTATGGGAGCGGTAGTAATAACTAAGTTCGCAGCACGTATACTCATTTTATGTTTTCTTTTTGAATTCGAGTGGATTAATGTGGATTAATGGACAACATCTGATCAGTAATTGAATTTGTTTCCAGTCTTACATCCCATGAGTAAAGTATATAATAAAATTCGTTTCAATTAATGAATAGTAAATTATCAGGTTGTTAAAATGTCATTTTTTCTTTTCATAACAGGTTGTTGCGAAGGCTTGAAAATTTAATCCTACTGCTTTAGTCCTTTGTTTTGAGTGGTTTTGCATAACGCCTTATGTAACCTTTGTTTTGAGTGGTTTTGCATAACGCCTTATGTAAACCGCATTACCTGAATAACTTTTTTCAAACCGCATTACCTGAATAACTTTCCTTCACGCATTCCTTCTTGCAAAATTACACGCTGACTAAGTATCAAAATTTGCATTTGCCTGTCTCCCATTATCTATTTTTCAGGAAGCTTTTGCGTAAATTTCCTGCTTTTTTTTTAATTAAATGTTTAACGACCACCGTGAGCAACTTAATAGGCTATAAGAAGTCGCCCGTCCCTAATTTACGGCCGCTGATTCCAGGAAGGGCCAGTACGGTAAGACAAACACAGTATCTATCGATGTCGCACCGGGATTCGAACCTGGACCCTTCTCGGGCGAATGGTTATAAGCTATGGCTTAGACCACTGCGCCAGTGGGGCGGCAAAAAATATCATCTTAGAAAGTAACGTACTTGCTGATGAGTTTGAACGAGAATTGTTTTTTCAAAGGTACGAAGAAATAAAGCACAGAGAAAATTCACTTTTAGCAAACGCTATGAGTAAACGCTTTCGAACATTTATTGCACGGAACAAAATTTCAGTAGAATTCAAAATAATATCTAAATATCTAATGAGATTGATCCAAACGCCATTGTCTTCATGAGAAAGTGTACAAACATCCGCTGATTAAATATCCCTCTCCGCAGCGTGTTTATAAACTGAAGTATCACATACATCAAAACAACTGAATTATGTACCTGCATGTTTAGAAATGCATAAATCAATTTTTCTTCCCGTATTATCGCAGTCGCCTTTTTATAACTAAAGCTTAATTATTAGAATGTTTCTCTCCTTTGAGCAAATTTCTTCATTGGGCTGGAAAACGCAAAAAAAAAAAAAAAAAAGTCTGAAGAAAACATAAAAATTAATTTTGAACCGCCAGAGATACAGTCATACCTCGTTAAACCTCCATATTTTGTTCATCGTTTTAAACTGGCAATAAGAGGGAGTGGAAGTTTTAAAAGTTCACATAAAAAAGGGTAAAATTAATCCAATGACTGTGTAAGGAAGAAATAAAGCAAGCATACGTTCTTATTTATCCAATCTCAAATTTCGAGATTGTAGAGAGTGGAAAGACAGTGATTGTGTAAAGTTCATGACGAAAATTCTTAAAACAGCCTAATCGTTTACATTTTCTTATAACTTCAATACTTCGTTTATCAGTACCACCGCATTTATACAATGAACCGTTGGTATTCTAGCTATCCTCTTTTTGCAACATTTCTCATTTTTCTGTGAAATCGAGTTATCGGGTAGCATCCAATAAAACGAATACCGGTAAACTCCCCCACCGTTAAATTCCCCCACATTCATTCAATTCCACACCTCGGAAAACTCCCCCACCGGAAAATTCCCCCACCTTTTTCAGTCAGGGACCGTGCACAAATGAATTTTACTCAAAAAGGTGGGGTAATTTTCCGATGGGGAGTTTTCCGACAGGTAAATTCCCCCACCTTTTTCAGTCAAGGACCGTGCACAAATGAATTTTACTCAAAATACGACTCAAAAAGGTGGGGGAATTTTCCGATGGGGAGTTTTCGACCGGTAAATTCCCCCACCTTATGTTCCGGTGGGGAGTTTTCCGATGTTGGGGAGTTTTCCGACATTTGGAAATAACTCTCTGCGGATGATTTTATAAAATCCCAGGCTGAATTTTATTTGTAAAGATATTAATATTCACCAAAAGAATATTTCTGTTTCCTAGTTCATTTGCTGATGAGAAATAACAATTGCGTTTTAAAATATACTTCGAATCTTGTAGTTTATCTTTTTAAACGGTTTTATAAGTTTTCCCCCGTTGGAAGAGACACGCTCTTCCCACATGTACTCTAATTGCATGAGGTCGAATGTTTTCACTTGCGACCGTTTCCTAAGCAAGTGTCCTCCAGTGATTGGGGGAAACGGGAATGTTGGAGAGGGGGTGATGTCCCTCTGCTCTTGGGTGGCCCAGCTAACTGAAGAAGCTGGGTTCCTTCCAAGAAATTGCTTGAATGCCTTTTTTAACTGAACGTGAATTTCTTATGTAGTTCGCACGACGACTGACCAAAAGTTAGAAATCGATTACATATTAAATAGGCCTTTTTAACAGTTTTCATTCTACCGATGTCATATTCGTAACGTTTACATATCAAATCAAGGTTAAAACATTGCGCATTTTATTAGGCACTAAATATTAATTCATAGGCCATAGTCCTAGGCCTTTTTAACAATTTTTATTATAACCCTGTCATATTCATAATGTTTACGTGTTAAATCAAGGTAATAACATTGCGCGTTTAGTTAGGCACTAAATATTAATTCATAGGCCTTAGGCCTATGAATTACCTCCACCAGTAAATTCCCCCAACCCCAACAGCCTTTTTAACAGTTTTTGTTCTAACCATGTCATATTCATAACGTTTACGTGTTAAATCAGAGTAATAATTTTGCGCTTTTTCTTAAGCGCAAAATATTAATTCATAGGCCCTATGCTAGGCCTTTTTAACAGTTTTTATTCTACGCATGTCATATTCATAACGTTTACGTATTAAAATAATTAAGGTATGAGGAAAGAATGCCCACGGAAAAAACGCCCACTTTTCGAAAATAGGAAAAAACGCCCACGGAAAATATGCCCACAGAAGAGATGCTGACGGGAAAAATATGTGATCGACTGATAAGTTTATATGTCTGTTATAAACGATGTTAGGACAACTGGTCACAGACTGCTGGCCAAAAAACCATTAGGGGTCATAAAAAAAATTGCGGTTTCTTGGCCATCTCACCTACATAACGAAAATGGGTGTAGGAGAATTGGCCACCGGACAACTGGTCACGAAAGTTCAAGGGTGTGGTGGGGGGGGGGGTTGTAAGTACTATCGATTTTTGGCCTACATTAAGAATTGAATTGGGAACTCCAAACAAATTTCGAGAAAACGTTCTATGTAAGCCAAGCGAGAATTACAGCATAATTTAAGTATGTTCGGAAAAGGACCCTAAGGTGGGATTTTTTAATAACGCTGCACTTTTACGTAGGTACTAAATATTTACATAACATGTCAAGTTTGCAATATTTTTCTTTTACTTAATTAATTCACAGGCGAAGAAAAAAGTGTTGAATAGGCTTAGGCCTACGGCCTATTAATTAATGTATGGATTGAATGTATGGTGCATAAGTAGAAATGCAATATTATTGACAATTAATACAGACATTTGACGTGGAATAGGAATAGCTGTGGTGCAGTGGAAGCATATCCGGCGCGTAACTGGAAGACCCTGAGTTCGATTCCTGGTGGCGGCCACTGAGAATTTTTCCGTGACTCACTTATAAACGTGGAAAGAGCGATGACTTCTGTTTGATTATTGACAACACTTGTTATGCAAATTTTACGAATATGGGATGACGGAATGAAAACTTTTAGAAGGGCCTAAACGTTAGCCCTAATATTTTTTTCTGCCTGAGTAATACCGCAATATTAATAATTTGATGTGTTGCGTAAACGTTATGAATATAACATCGTTAGAATAAAACTTAAATAGGCCAAGGCCTAGGACTTATGACTTAAGGGCCGCGGGTGGCCTAGTGAAGAGCCAAATAAGATTGTTAACTTTCAACTTCCTACTGTAGAGTAGCTACTTTCTTAAAAAATTCCAGTTCGGCTTTACTGTAATAAATTTGTGACTATTCTTATTTTTTAAAGTAAGGTCTTAATTTTTATAAAACTATGCATGTTTATTATTTAACTATATCAATTAAAAGGGAAATTATTAAAAGTCAGATTATTTTATTTATAAATACTTGTAAAGTATAATGCATTTAATTGTAAAAGCGATTTTCGTAAAAGCCGCAATGTACAGATATAACTTTGTGTAATCTGCTTCCTTTCCCCTCTGTCTCTTTTCTACAGCGAGGGCGGGGAGAAGAGCAGAGACATCTGCCTTTCGTCAAAGTGGTGCTTTGCACCTGGGAGAAATGCGAGCGAACACCCCAAGTAACAACAGGGCTGAAGTAACAAGCCATATATGTCATCTAAATTTATCGGTTGGCCAGCGGTCAGGGTGTGTCTTCCCCGTGAGGAGTATCAAGTTACTGGCATACTTCATTTCTTCCCAGTGTAAAGAAAAATACCCATTAACACACATTCTCACTGGTATAATATACATTTCCCTCACTGCAGTGTATTAGCAATCCTTCTCAGTATATGCTTGTTTTGTTCACCAGCTACTGTATTCTGATTTTTTTTTTCTACTTTATGCACTGTTCTTTAGGAAATGGAAATTGCGGTGAATCAGAAAGGCGGACAATCTGTTGCTTATGATGGTTTCATGTACATCAAGCATTCCATCAAGAAAGGAAAAGTAAGATGGCGGTGTGATAAACGTTCTCTTCATTGTGGGAGAAGTCTCTACACAGACGAAGGGCTAAGAAATCCCCAGGCCTGTGCACGTGCCTACTCAGCAAACCTGGAGGGGGGGGGGGGGTATATAATAATTGTGAAATATATAGAATTTCTTGTCCGATTGGGAGATGTTCAGCATTTACAAACTACAACTGGAGACATTCTCTCAGGGCTTGAACCTACTGAGCAGACCTGTCGGGGTGGGGGGATACCAAAAGTATAGAATATGAAGGATTTCTCTTCCGACCCAGAGATTTTCATTATTCACATGCCTTCAGATAATGTGTCGAGTTGTAGCTGCTAATTGCTGAGAATCTCCCGATCGGACGAGAAATTGTTCGTATTTTACACTTTTGGTATCCCCCCCCCCGAGAAGTTTCCTGAGGCAGCAGATAGTCTCAGATAATTGGACGAGTTGTAGGTTGTAAACGCGGAAAATCTCCCGATCAGACCAGAAAATCTTTATATTTCATATTTTAGGTTTTAAGCACCCCCCTCCCCCGACAAGTTTCCTGGGTTTACACATACTCGCAGAGAATTTTTTCTATTTGTAGTTTCTAGAAAAATATCGTATAGCAGTTGGCTTGAAGACAACGGTGAATCATTAGTATGTTTTTAAATAAATGTTGCATAAGACTACCACGGCTTTCAGGCCAACACCATACAACCTCTACAGTCCATCAGTGCAATCCGAACTTTCCTCTCGTATTTGTAAGGTTTGCAGAAAATATTTTACACATCAAATTATTAATATTGCGGTATTACTCAGGCAGAAAATAATATTAGGACTAACGTTTAGGCCCTTCTAAAAGTTTTCATCCCGTCATTCCCATATTCACGTTATGTAGGTGAGGTGGCCAAGAAACCGCAATTTTTATATGACCCCTAACGGTTTTTTGGTCAGCAGTCTGTGACTAGTTGTCCGAACACCGTTTATAACAGACATATAAACTTATCAGTCGATCACATACTTTTCCCGTCAGCATTTCTTCTGTGGGCATATTTTCCGTGGGCGTGTTTTCCTATTTTCGAAAAGTGGGCGTTTTTTCCGAGGGCGTTTTTTCCATGGGCATTCTTTCATGCAATCTAAATTAAGGTAATAACATTGTGCTTTTTATTAAGCACTAAATATTAATTCATAAGCCCTTGGCCTAGGCCTTTTTCAAAGTTTTTACTCTGCCGATGCCATATTCACAAAGTTTGCGTTCCAAGTCAGGTTAAGAGTATTATGCTTTTACTTAGGTACTAAATATCAATTCAGAGGCCATAGGCCTAGGCCTTTTTAATAGTTTTTATTCTACGAAAGCCGTATTCATAGCGCTCAAGTTTATAAATATTCCGCTTTTACTAAAGTACTAAATGTTGTTTCACTGGCTCGCGGCTTAGGAATTTTAAATTTTTTGTTCTAACGATATCATATTCATAACGTTTTTGTATGAACTGAAGTTAATCATATTGCACTTTTACTTAGGTACTAGGTATTAATTCATTGGCCTTAGCCCTAGTAATTAGTATTGAATGCCTAAGTATAAGCGCAATGCTATTAACTTGATTTTTTTGTAAACTTTGCGAGCATCACATAGGCAAAGAAAAAAGTGTTGAAAAAGCTTAGGACTACGGCCTATTAATTAATGTATGGTGCATAAGTAGAAGCGCAATATTATTTACCTGACGTGGTATGTAAACTTTATGAATATGGCAACGATAGAACTGGTAAAAGGGCTAGGCCTAGGGCCTATGAATTAATATTTAGTCAGTGCCTAGTTAAAAGCGCAACACTCTTAACCTGACATGGGATGTAAACTTTATGAATATGATATCGGTAGAATAAAAACTGTTTAAAAGGCCTAGGCTAGGGCATATGAATTATTATTTAGTGCTTAAGTAAAAGCGCAATATTATTTTAACTTGATTTTATGTGTAAACGTTGTGAATATGGCACTGGTATAACAAAAAATGTTAAAAAGGCCTAGGGCCTGTTAATTAATATTTCCTGCCTAAATAAAAACGCAGTATTATTATATCTATTTGTTGCGTAAACGTTCTGAATATGGCAAAGATAAAGCAAAAACTATTAAAAAGGCCTAGGCCTAGGGCCTATGAATTAATATTTCGTGCTAAGAAAACGCCCAATATTATTAACTTGATTTTCTGTGTAAATGTTGTGAATATGGCATTGGTAGAATAAAAACTGGTAAAGAGGCCTAAGCCTAGGTCCTGTGAATAAATATTTCGTGCCTGAATACAAGCGCAATATTATTAACTTAATTTGATGTGTAGACGTTGTGAATGTGGCATTGGTAGAATAAAAACTATCAAAATAGCCTAGGCCTAGGGCCTATGAATTAATATTTCCTGCCTAAGTAAAAGCGCAATATTATTACATTTATTTCTTGTGTAGACGTTGTGAATATGGCAGTGATAAAGTAAAACTATTAAAAAGGCCTAAGCGTAGGGCCTATGAATTAATATTTCGTGCCTAAGTAAAGGTCCAATATTATTACCTTGATTATCTGTGTAAACTTTGTGAATATGACACAGGTAGAATAAAAACAGTTAAAAAGGCCTATGTCTGTAGCTTATGACTTTAATATTTACTGCCTAAGTAAAAGCGCAATGCTATTGACTTGATTTGATACATACGTAAGCGTTATGAATATGAAGTCGGCAGATTAAAAGCTGTTAAAAAGGCCGAGGGGTAGGCCCATGAATTAATTAAGTAAAAGAAAAATATTACAAATTTGACATGTTATGTAAATATTTAGGGCCTAAGTAAAAGTGCAGCGTTATTAAAAAATCCCACCTTATTGTCCTTTCCTGAACACAGCAATTTTTGCTTGGCTTACATAGAACGTTTTCTTGAAATTTGTTTGGAGTTCCCAATTCAATTCTCAATATAGGCCAAGAAACGGCAATCGAACTTCTGTGGCCAGTTGCCTTAAGTATGAACCGACATGAAAATTCAGACTAACAAAAGAGCTCCTTCCCATCGTTAGACACCTTGGGAAACTGCCACACATAATTCGGAAACCTGGAAAATTGCCACACATTCAAAGTGTTCCTCGGAGGAATAGCAATTTGTGCACTGCCCCTTAATGAAAAGCGTGTGGCAGTTTTCCTGTGTGGCAGTTTTCCTGTGTGGCTGTTTTCCGATGTGTGGCAGTTTTCTAAGTTGCTGAAAGCTGTGTGGTAGTTTTCCTGTGTGGCGGTCTTCGGCCAACCGTTGTGGTTCTATTTAATATGTAATCGATTTTTAACTTTTTGTCAGTTGTCGTGCGAACTACACCAGTAATTCACGTTCAGTTAAAAAAGACATTCAAACAATTTCTCGGAAGGAACGCACCTTCTTCAGTTAGCTGGGCCACCCAAGAGCAGAGGGACATCAACCCCTCTCCAACCTTCCTGTTCCCTCCATCACTGGAGGACACTTGCTTAGGAAACGGTCGCAAGTGAAAATATTCGACCTCAAGCAATTAGAGTACATGTGGAAAGAGCATGCTTCTTCCAACGAAGGAAAATTTAAAACACCGGGCAGAAAGATAAACTACAAGATTCGAAGTATATTTTAAAATGCAATTGTTATTTCTCATCAGCAAATGAACTAGGAAACAGAAATATTCTTTTGATGAATATTAATATCTTTACAAATAAAATTCAGCCTGGGATTTTATAAAAACATCCGCAGAGAGTTATTTCCAAATGTCGGAAAACTCCCCAACATCGGAAAACACCCCAACCAGAAAATGAGGTGGAGGAATTTACCGGTCGGAAAACTCCCCATCGGAAAATTCCCCACCTTTTTAGCACGTCTTTTGTAAAAAAAGATCGTGCTTATGTTATCGTTTGTCCGTCCGTCCGTCCGTCTGTACCCACGGTATATCTGCAACAATTAGTCCGATTTGAAAAATTCTTTTTTCATTCGAAAGTTTGAAATATGCGAATGATGATCCTTTATTTCGTTTTTTTTTACGATGTACAATTTCGCCGCTAGACGGCGTAAACGCAGATGGTGTCAAATTCAGAAATACGTTTTCTTCCACATATTTGCTTCTAAACATCCGATTGAAAAAAATTTTTATCTTTCAATTTCATTTATGTAGAAGAGTATTTCGGATATAGTTTCTTTTTCAAACTACGCATAGATTTTCCGCTAGGGGGCGTAAAAGTAAATTGCATTTTTTCCGATAACTCTTCTCCTAAAACTCCGATTTGAAAATGTTTTTTTCAGCGGATACATCTCCTGATGCACAATCTTTTGCATATAACTTAAAATTTTTGGTAAAAATACTTTGGCCACCAGGGGGCGTAAGTGTTATGTTTTCCTTCTGATGTATTTGCCATAAAATCTGAGCTTCTAAAATGTCGATTGAAAAAATTCTTTCGTGGACTGATGCTACTCACATCGATAAACCTATTCGGAATATTTTCTTCCTAAAATATTCCACAGTTTCTCCGCCAGGGGGCGTAGATGTATATCTTATTTTTGTCAATATCTCGACTTCTAGAAGTCCGATTTGAAAAATTCCTTCTTTGTTGGATAGTGTTTTCAGTGTGACATGTTTTTCATATAATTTCAAAATTTTCAAGTACTTCATAGACTTTCCGCCAGGGGGCGTAAAGGTAAATTGCGTTTCTCCCTATACCTGTGCTTCTAAATCTCCGATCTGAAAAATTATTTCTTTACCGGATACAACTCCTGATGGGAAATCGTTTGCACATAATTTCTAATTTTTGTAAAAAATGGTTTGGCCACCAGGGGGCGTGAACCTTAATTTCCGCTTCTGATGTATTTGCAGCAAAATATGAGCTTCTAAATTCTCGTTTGAAAATAACGTCATTTGTATACCAATACTACTTATGCCGACAAACTTTTTAGAAACATTTTCTTCTTATAATAATGCACGGTTTCTACGCCAGGGGGCGTGGATGTATATCATATTTTTGTCAATATCTCGACTTCTAGGAGTCGGATTTGAACAACTCCTTCTTTGTTGAATAGTGTTTCCGATGCGAAATGTTTTTCTTATAAATTCAAAATTTTAAAGTAAATCATAGAGTTTCCGCTAGGGCGATCAATGGTAAATTGCGTTTTCTGCTCCTAAAACTCTGATTTGAAAAATTCTTCCTGTATCGCATACAAGACCTGATGGAAAATATTTTTCAAGTAAGTTCTAATGTTTGGTAAAGAATGGTTTGACCACCACTGATCATAAGTGCTAATTTCTACTTTCGATGTATTTGTAGCAAAATCTGGGCTCCTGAAAACTCGACAAAAAATTTTTTCTTGGACCGATACTGCTCAAATGGATAAACCTTTTGTGAATACTTTCTTCCTAAAATAATGCATGGTTTTCCCACCAAGAGACGTAAAGTCACATCTTATTTTTGTCAATAACTCTGTTTTTAAGAGTTCGTAAGCTCACGATTCCGTTTACAGCAATATCTGAGGGATTAAAGACCCGATTAAAAAACTTCTTTCTTCCGTCAGATACTATTGTTTTCCCTACCGGTTCCATTTACTTTGAATAGCTAAATTTAATTTGCGTCAGAACGGATTCAAAAGATGTGCTTATTACACCCGAAAATTCGGTGTCATCTTTCTTGTTTAGTCTTATTTTGAGTAAAATTCATTTGTGCACAGCCCCTGACTAAAAAAGGTGGGGTAATTTACCGGTGGGGGAGTTTTCTGAGGTGGGGGATTTGACCGAACGTGGGGGAATTTACCTGCGGGGAATTTTCCGGTGAGGGAGTTTACCGTTTACCAATGAAACATGCCAGATTTATCCATGTTATTCATATCTCTTAATTCATTGCCGAATATTACTTGTAATAAATTTTTTCTTGCTTCATCCACTGAACTTTCATAAGTTTTGGCTGCTTCCCATGACGACTTCTCGATGATAACCGGTACCAGTTTTTGAATGTTTTAATGTAGCTTAATTCTTAAATTTGGTATTCTTTTCCAAACTCTCGTTTTTTCAAGAACAACTTCATCGATAATAATTCCATGCTTTCCACTTTTAAAAATTTTTAACAGAGTGTAACTATTTTCCAGATCCTACACATTTATGTTTATCGCTTAATATGCTTCCTACTGTTCCTCTGCTAATTAACTTGTCCAAAAGGATGGAAAAATAATTTGCTGTTGTCTAATGGTTAGATCCAGAATTACCATCTTTGAATTCGCATATCAAAATTTTCTCATGGACATCCAACATTGTTTAACTTATTTCAGGATGCTTTAAAATAAATAAAAACTGATGAATGAGTAAAGCCCACATAACCAGCAGCCCCTGCAAGCAACAACGACTACCTAAGGCGTTGTGTAACTGCAGGCTTTAGAATCCAAAATATGAAACATGAGACTCCTAAGAAATGTCATTTTCCTAGGGAACATATATAGAAATGTAATTTTCTTAGAAGTGTCTTTGGAAATGTTAGACGCAGCAGTTAAATTATTATCATTTGGTCAAATCGTGAAGGGAAACATATGAGAGGGGTAATTAGTCCCTACCTTTCCGTTCAGAAAACTTCGATATTTAATCGGACACACACACACACACACACACACACAGATCTGTCGGATGGAGTAAGTCACCGAAGAGTCTGACCTTGATTTATGGCAGCGGACCTCAGCTCGTAAAAGGCATAAATGTTTTCTCCGGGCAGTGGTCACTCTGATCTCCCCCATTCCGCAAAACTTCTTTGAGTGGTACCCATTTAATATTCTTTCGAGACACTCTTAAGAAGATAAGGTGGGAGATTCGGAGTGTCTGTTGCAAGTGAATAATTTCAGGGATCAGCGGTGTTTATATTCTTTAACCAGAAATGACAAAATATTGCTTGAATGTCCTGGCGTATGGATGTCAGCGAGGTAGCCGTTTAAATGGAGAGATTTCAATTGAGTAGAATGAGATAAGACTTGTAACCCGTGAGCAGTGCAATGGAAGGTGGGTTGGCGGTTTAAAGGGGGTGGTTTATCGAGGTTCGACTGTATGTGTGCTACAGAATTCTGAGTGAACTATAAAATACTTTCCTGTCAACTGAAGTTTTCCGTTTTCAATGAAAAAAAAAATAGTTTTTTTAAGTGATAGGGAGATACTTTGATCTATTGGATGTATAATTCGTAACTGCGGTCCTTATTATTCACAGCGTGGTTGTATAAACTCTTAAAAAATATTATAACACTCATTGTATATCCTCACTGCAGATGTGAAAGCCGCAAACTGTGAGAAATCAAAATGATGAATTATATATTGTTTACAGTGTAAACCCAAAGTTCCCAGAGGCTAAACGAATGGGGATGATACACTGGTTTCCATAAATTTAGGAAAAAACAGAAAATTTGCGAGTATTTGTAAATGGAAAGTGTTGGAAATGCACACTGATGTCCAAAAGTTAAGCAGAGTAAAAAAAAAAGACATTTTAGAATAAACGACAAGGGGAAGAATGATAATAGAGCAAAGTAAAAAGGATATGAGACTATGCAAATGTGAAAATCCCAACGTGATACCATGTGACAAACAATAACTGGCATAAACGACGAAGCCGCATATTTTTGTACAGTTGAGAAAGAACTGCAAAAATTGCAAAAAGTGAGATTTCTTGTCATTGCGTTCTGCCAGTAGTGGAATTGATTTTTTATTCAAAGAGCATGCCAGAAAGACCATAAGTAGACATGTTTACGCGTGGTCGAACTATCGGAATTTTGGAATCAAGCCAGACGAGAATAATATTGTCAGAGTCATTGCCGCGCATCAATCTATTGTACAATATCTAAACTATATGGAGAACGTACCAGGACACTGGAGTCCTGGTACGTTCTTCGTTGTTCAACCTGTGGCAGGTAATCCATGGATTACGACGGCTCACGATGATAGGCAGATGAGACTAACAGCGGGACGTGATTGGTGGATGTCAGCAACAGCGCCTGGTTTAGAATTGCCTGAAACCGGCGGACCAGTTGTTTCAAAATAAACAGTATACAGACGGCTCAACGAACAAGAATTACACGCCGGTAAACCTAAAGTTTGCAAGTCACTTACTCGTTCTCCGTCAGCAAGAAATGCCGGGGTACTGAGATTCAGACAACATCGAGACTTGGAAGAAAATCAATGAACCAATGTCCTTTTCTCCGATGAATCCGGTTTCAGTCTCGATAGTCACAGCCATCGTGTTCTCATCTGGAGAGAACCTGGAACTCGTTATTACCCAGAAACGTCTGAAATATGCGCCATTACAGAGATGGTGCTGTACTTTTCTGGGCTGGTATTATTTCCAACGGGTCACACAGCTACACATCCATTCTGGAAACTTTTACAGGTCGGAGATACAGAGACGAATTCTTGATCCCTACGTGAGGCATTTTCGGGTTAATGTTGGCACAGATTTCCTGTTCATGGACGATAACGCGAGACCTCATAGAGCTTCTATTGTCCATGATTATCTGGAAAATGAAGATATCCACCTATGCCATAGCCAGCGCATTCCACAGACATCAGTCCAGTACGGCTTGCGCGGAGTGCATTGGGGAGACACATTGCAAGTCGTCAACTTCCTGCAAGAACTCTCAAGGAACGCCGATCTGCTCTTGTTCCGGAGTGGGATTTGTTACCACGGAGTCTTTTTGTTTCCTTTGTTCACAGCATAAGACATCGATGTGACACTTCTATTGCTGTAAGAGGTCAGAATACGCCTTAATAGACCGTTGCACAAAGTCAGAAATGCCTCCCGAAGATTCCTGCTGCTTTAAGCATTTCAGACTGTTGTTACGTTTGCCTGGTTCGTCATTTTTATGTGACATTTAGTTTCTCACTAAAATATCTATGTATAGTAAACAGACTATTTTATTGTGTCTTCTCGTTTTTGTTGGTTATTAACACTTTTTGTTGATTACGCTTAACTTTTGGACACCAGTGCAGGCAACTTGGGTATACGACGTGAAATGTAATGGGGTCTCTGGGTATCGTATGCAAATGAGTGACGATGGCACAGGTTTATTTAAATGAGCCACATCATAAAAGGGGCTGTTGGAAAGACGTGCGTCGCATCTTTTTCGGAATCTAAAGAAAGGATTTTGAGATAGAATATTTGTTGTAATGGCTGGGGACAACAGATAAACTGAGGTGAAGAGCGATCTGAAGACTACAGACAAGCCTAGTGGAAATTGCAAGATGGCTGCATCTGAGTCCTTCTGTGATCCACAGACTGTGAATCCAATTTAATTTTAAGCATTCAGCTTTTCAAAGGTACAGCAAAAAAATCCTAAGGTTATAACATCCATGGATAAGGGATTAACTCTCCGTAGAAACCAGATGGTTATCCTGACACAGCTGCGATCTGCCTTTGCTGCCGCGACAGGGAAGTTGATATCTGCCTCTACTTTGCACAGAAGGCTTCATAAAGGAGGTCTTTATGTCAGGTGACCAAAACTGAACGCCCTTTACTCCCCGTACAAGGGGGAACGCTTGAATTGGGCAAGACCTCACGTCAATTGGATTGGAAACAAATGGAGGTAAGTATTCTTCATAGATGAGTACAGATTTGCTTTGCAGAGCAATTTCAGGCGTGCCCTGCTTTGGAGAGAACGACGTACCCGCTATCATTCTTGTAGAATCCATGAAAGGGACACTTGGTGGTGTTTCAAGCTATTTTGGGGTAGTATCTTGTTAGGTGTGCGCATGGACCTTTACGTGTTTTCAAGAGGAACCGTGAATGCTCGACACTATAGTTCGCCCTCATGCAGGCGCCATAGAAGATACATTTCTCCCACAAATCAATAAACCTCGTAGCCACCGGGCGAGTTTGTTAGGACAATATCTTTAAGAGGAGACCATTCCCAGCAAAAACAGTTATGCTGGCCTAGCACTATGTTGCCGCTGCCGAACCGTCAATAAAATGTCCGGGCGGCCAACAGAAGGGCCAGCAGTTCAGGCCAACAGCTGGCCAACAGTTGGCCTCCCATCAGTTGTCATATGCCACAACAGGGCCATCAGTGGTCCATCACAGGCAGTAGCTGCCACAAGTGGTCCTTCAGTGGCAATGCAAGCACGTGCCAGAAATGATGGCTAGCCTAATGTGGTCCGCTAGTGTGCCGTTAGTGGCAGACAGCAACCACGTGCCAGAAATGATGGCTAGCCTAATGTGGTCCGCTAGTGTGCCGTTAGTGGCAGCCAGCAACCACATGACGTAACTGGTGGCTTGCCGAATCTCGTTCGCCAATTTCCCAGTAGTAGCCATAATAATAATAATAAAAAAAAAAAGCAAGTATAACCGCAGTTTCATAAAGCTACAATTTTTTTCGACCCTTACGAAGCTTGTGACCTAACGCACTGCGCTGGGGAAATTTTATCAACAGACCGGAAAAACGTCTGTTTGCATCTGATCCAGGGCCGTTGGCGTGGCAGCTGAGCTCTCTACCGACCGGACTACTTTGCCACGCTCGAGCATATGCTTAAAGCAGTCTGTTCGGTATGCAATGTGTAATCGAATGCTTCCCTCTTTCATTTTACAATATTGCCAGGTATTTTTCATAAAAGTCTGTTTCATATAATTGATAAATTAATTTTTTCAACGTAACGATAGTTCTTTTTTTTTTTTTTTCACCTCAAGGAAACTTAACTCATTTTCAAGGCGTGTACATACTTAGAGTCGCGTTCCAAAGTTTTGTACTGTCCTTGCCGTCTTGAAAAGAGATTGTTGAATAAATATATATTTACCCGGGTTCATGTCACACTCTGTTACATTTTTAACGTTGTGTCTTTCCTTTCCGTTGTCCGAAGCTACATTTGTTTTAAAGAGTAAAAGATATTTTATTTTACTTCTCGTTATTTTTAGAAGCGAATTCCTCCCAGTCTTGTGTATTCAACCCATGGATGAGTACACCACATAGCGTTGCATTTTTTCCTTTCAAATAATTAATAAATTTTGTACGCGTATAATTTTTTTTTTCAGCAAACGTTGAATTAATGGTTTTCCAGGATATTTGTTTCAAGCGGTTTCAATTTTTTTCTTTTTATTCATCCACTCCATTCCATGAATTGTTATTCATGGGAATGGAGTGGGTGTATTTCATGGCTGTAATCTAGTCTTTCACGGCTTAATCTGATATCTTCGTCGACGTAAAATTTCATTAGGAAATTAATTCGCCTCTCCACATATGGATTTTTTTCTTAACATCCACTAAAATAACACGATGGCGATAGCGTCGTCTTCAACTAACTGGTACCATGAGAGACACAGCAAGTGTTGCTTCTGCGCATGCGCAGTCCCGTTGCTTCCACCTGCTTTTGGGGGTTGCATTGGTTGCCAGCAACTGGCCACTAGTGGCACTTGCTTGGAGGCCTACAATTCACGGCGATGCTGCAGGGCCATCAATGGCTCGCCAACTGATAGCGCTGCCACCAACGGACCATTACCGGACCGTGAGCGGCTGATTTCAGCCAGCAGTGACCCATCACTGCCAGCTGGTGGCCAGCAGTTTCCCAGCACTTGTGTTTTTTTTGGTTGTCTTTATGGATTTGTCAGTCAGGTACCCCCCCCTTTCCGGGCCTTAATGAGATCGAGAAAATCTGGGATGCTCTTGGGAGACTTGTTGCTGCCCTCAACCTTCTCCGTAAGACCCGGAGAGGTATAGAATGCTTTTTCACTAACAATAATCGCTCCTATCTGCTGAACTTCTAGACACCATTATCAACAGCATGAAACATCGCTAAGTGGCCTGCTTTGCTGTGAGGAATGATGAAATTTCCTATTGGGGTACTCATTTTGGACACTTCTTTCTTTTTCGTCAGTTTCTGTTTGAGGTCATTTTTTTTGTGGGAAAGGAATGTTTCTGTGACCTACTACAAAGGCGAAAACATGTGTCAAGACGACAAATCTGCAACGATTAGTTGGGAGAGCGACTTACTTCGGAGTGAGGCGACACGGACAAACTTGTGTTTTCATATTTCTTACGAAATGTTTTAGGATATTTCTCTAATGTACGATGTGATAGAGGTTTTCACCAAATTTCATAATATTTCCTCATGTATTTTTTTAGTTATTTTCTATTGTTTCCTTAATTTATGGAAACCAGTGTTATTTGTAGTCGAATTGGGAATTAGTTCTCTATCGAGTAATTAACGCTTTTATAGAGGGAAAGTACATTGTTTTTATCAAATTTTTGAAGTTATCGACATCTGTTGAAGTCCTCTGGCATTACATTTCTACATCATCAGATCTTTCACTCTTCAGACTTTTCAGAAAACGAAGAAAAACATTGCGGGGAAGCACGTCAGAGTCAACATAGAAGAATTTGGGATTTTTATCACTCTAGGCTTCTTATGCAATTCTCATTTCCTAGGAGAAAAATTCCCAGTGTAATCGCTTTGTGTGTACGCCAGTGTCTTTTATCTTACATGATTTTTTTATAATTTTATTTTGTTTTAAATTAAGGGTGTCAAAAATGTACCTATTTAGATTTTTAACAGAGTCAAAATTATTTGCTAATCTCTAAAATTCTGAAATTTGATATTTCCGAATTGACTTTGTGAGTAAGTTATTTTACTGAGGAGAAAAAGGTTTTGTGTCTTATGGGTCATGAGAAATAGTGTTTTTTATCTTTTTGCGAATTTAAACTTTTAATTGGTTTCGCATATTACTACTAAGAGTCTTAACATAACGTAAGAAATTTACATCCATCCACCAAAGATATTTACGCAACAAAATTCTGAGTCATGTTTAAAATACTATCATGACAACTGAAGTTCTGGAGTGAATACCTTGTGAAAATCATAAATATTGCAGTAAAAATTAGTTTTGCACCTAATAGCACTAGTAAAGACTCTTAAAATCAATATTTTTGAAATATTTAAATTGTTATTTACGTTGGAATTTCCCAACGTAAATATTTATTATTATTTCAGCTGATATGGCAGCAGGAAAGTTGTACGAGTAATGCTTTGAAACGGCATACTTAAACAGACTTTTTCACTCAGCACAAAAAATATTTTGCAATTTGCCAGGATATAAAATATTTCAAATTCTTTCCCTGTTGTTTCCGTTATTTCGTAATTTCCTACCAAGAAATAAAAGTAGTGGAAAGTTTTAGAATCTTTAAGGTAAAATGATTGCTGTTATGATTATTTTTGTAATTAACACTGATTCTTGCTTTCAGCGTCGTAAGGCAAAAGGGAAATTTCATACCCAAACGAGGGGTTTGTACCTTCTGACTCAAACGATAATGCGACAATGCTAAATACAATAATTAACAAAGACTTACTGTCATATGAAATCCTGTAACTCAGAGTTCATGATAACTAACAAGACGGTTATCATCAAGCAAGCGATTCGGAGTCAAAGGAAATGAATTTCTCAGATAGAAGTTCATAAGGGGAAATCTGGAAACAAATAGAAACACGTATTCATAATTTCTAGAGAAAAACTGAGGATCATTAGAAGCAGATAACGTGGGTAAAATTTCGACATAATGATAGGTTTCTGAAGCAAAAAGACATTTTTATTTTGGAAACGGATATATGATTTCAAATAGAAATGTCCAATTATGCCATCTAGTAGCAGAACTGTTCATTATGGAAAAGTAAAAAATGTGCGCGTAATGTTTGGTTGATAACCGCCACAATAGTGAATTCTTCAAATCGAACTTTTAGAGGGGGAGAAAGATAGAGAAACATAACACTTATTTACACTTCCCAGCGGATACACTGTGCCTCATTTAAAGTGGACTTTCAGCAAAATGTTCGGCAGGGGGAAAAATGAATTTTTATCAGTCGATTTCAAAGCTCATAGGCGGTAGCAAACAGAGGCGGGGCAGAACCATACATTTTTTAAAAGTTGAAGATGTATCCAAATTGATTTTCATGATGGAAGTTATGCAATTCAAAAAATAATGAACCTTTTAGAAGAAGCGATAGCACTCGAAATGAAAATGTGCCTAAATCGTTCATCATATGCAAATGTAACATAAAAGAAATGTTTTTTCAGTCTGGCTTTTTAAAGTAATTTTGCGGAGTGAAGTACCGATGTATATGGAATTTACATTTGCTCTACCAGTGGCCAGATTGTTCAACAAAGAAAAAGCAGAAGCTATGAATAATCATTTTCAGAGTTCAAGTTTCCCATAGGTAAAATCGCTTTTCAAACGTGATTGAGGGTGCAGAGATGTGGAGACCACAAACAGATGGCCAAGCTGATACCAACAACGCAGATGTTTACAAATGTCTAACAGCGTAAGGCGTTCTAAAAACCGGCTTGTCAAATAAGATCTCGTAAATAGTTTCAGTTAAGTAGTGGGTTTCCTGGTTTCCTCTCTCTCCCTCTGCATTGATTCCAGCTGTATTCCATTAATGATATTCCTGTAACTTCTCACAGCTTTACTAAAAACTTTCAATTTACTCCTGTGGTTAAGAATGAAAATGATTCAAAATTAAAAAAGACATTGAAGCTGAGTGCTAAATATAAGATGGTCGCTTTGTAATAAAGACATAAAGACACTTCTACAGAAGTAACTAAAGTAATAATATGAAAGAGAATTAAAATTTCGTGCTACTCTCCCTTGAAAACTCTCTCAGAAGGTTAAAATGTGCATGTGGGATACGTTGATCTTGAATAAGTGTTCTGTAAACAGCATTCGTTTTCTTCCAAGTAGTCATAGAAAACATTTGTTGAAAAAACTTTTCCTTTTCCCATTTCTGGCCAATGTTTGGAGAAAGTAGAAATCACTCTTCTGTTAATTAGGCTCGACAGCTGTTAAACCGTATCGAGCGCCAGGACTGGCACAAAAGGAAGATTTCCTGGGGTAAAAGACCTTTCTTCCGGGCCTAAGGCGCACAGGATCAGAGATCTGAACATTGATCGCTAGCAGGATATTACGAAGAACCCTGACCTGGCAACAATAAGCTTGGCATCAATAACCACAGCCTTCTAACGGCCACGGTGGCAACTCGTTCGGTGGAAAAACCCCAGAGACTCGATGACTCAAATAGACGTCTCACTCAACTCAGCTGATGAAGATTTGTAAGATGAAAGGATGCTTTCTTTGGATGTTCAAGATTAGAATATTTCACGAAAAGGATTGTCTACACTAGAAGCGCCTAAAATTTGTGAATGTGAATTAATTAGGAGCATTATTCAGGTTACTTTCAGTTATAATTATTTCCCTTACATCTGTTTCAATCAGCAAAAGAAGAAATATCCGAATACATTTTAATATTAATTTACTCTATCGTACATATGGACACAACTTCCTATTCGGTAGGTTTAATGGAGCGTGTTCGTTTGCGAAAAAAGAGATAAATTCTTATGGATTTTAGCATTTCATGTTTTCATTTGGCAGTTCTGTATCACGAAATGGTGTTATTGCACAAAGTAGTGGAAAAACATATAGAATTTTTTTTTCAATGCAAGTTATTTTTACATAAAGCAGAAACTAAATTATATTAAAAAGTATATACAAAAGTGTGTTTCATTACGACCTTCCAGTTTTTTGCCTACTAGTTGCCGTTCGTTTCATCCTAGTGAATGGCTAGTAGATTCTCTGCCTTTCAAATTGATGGCGATACACCGAATTTGTTTCAAAAGCCATTATCCAACTAACATAAACAAAGTGCCTTAATTCGAACACAGATGTAACTTTTTACACTGGAACAGCACAGTTAACTCTTTAACAGTTTTCGTAAACTCCCACAATAATTCTTTGGATAAATGCCAGTCAATTTCAGCATAGCTCTTCCATCTGTGACATTGAAATTGCGACGCCAGACAAAGCGATCTTAAGTGTATGCAACAGAGTAGGCGGATGAGTTGTGTCGAGATATGTAAATTATTACAATAGAACACAACTGGGCGAAAGCTTTGGCTAACATGAACACAGAAGCAAAGAGCGTGGAGTTCAAAGAAGCGCTTGTGCTAATCAGTTAACGGACTTCTGTCGCATAGGCATGGTCTTTCCAGAGCAAGGAGATTGTCGAGAATACCCGTTTTACATCGTTGTCAGCAAACCAGCGACCTAACAGTGGGTGGAATATTAGCCTTCAGAATGCGGGATGGTAGCTTCGTCGTATAGGGGAATTCGTAGGCCGTGACAAAAGCGCAGTGAACTGACGCTAGCAAAAGTGGCTGCACGAAGGCCAGAGTACTTTTCCATGATCAGCCTTTCTGATTCCTTCACGATGTGAACGAAGTTTTTCAAGCTGACTTTTAGCAAAAAAAGAACACAAGAGAAAACGAGTAGGCATTTTTATCGCCTGGTAGAAAAACTTTGCATTATTTAAAAGAAAAATGTGCACACTGTTCTTAATAGTGAATGGAACCAATTACAATTTTTAACCAGATCTCTAAAATCGGTAAAATATCCACAAGTAGAAGTAGCTACTTATCCCACTAGCTGAAGAAATATAAGTCATAAGATATCACATACTGTATACAAAATACACCTCACAAGAAAATATCCCAGTCATAAGGAATTTTTAAGTGGAAAAATGAGAAGAAGTAATATGGAAGAAAATGCAATATAACATTACACTCCTAGAGGAAAAATTGTAATTTACTTAGAGAGTAAAATGGACACAAAATGTTCTTCATAGTGAAAGACGTCTTATACACTGAGTGGCCACTTTATTACGACCATCCCCTCAGTACTTCGTTGGGCCACCTTTCATCTTTAATACAGCGTCGATTATTCGTGGCATGGACTCCATGAAATGTTGATAGGTGGTTTGTGAAATCTGAGACCATGCTTGATGAATAGCACTCTCCAGGAGTGTGAGATTGCAGGGTTGTGGATCCAGCTGTTTGATAGCTCGTTCAACTTCATCCCCCAAATTCTCAATGGGGTTGATATCTGGAGATTGTGGGGGCCACCTAATCAAAGTAAACTCACCAGCATGTTCCTGAAACCAATCCTGTACAATACGAGCACTATGGCAGGACGCATTATCTTGTTGAAAGTAGTCATCTCCATTGGGATAAACCATCCACATGGCAGGATGCACTTGGTCCGCAGCGATGTTTAGATATGATGTGCCAGTCTGACGTTCATCAACGCGAATTAAAGTGCCCAAAGCATGCCAGGAAAAAATTCTCCAAACCATAACGTTGCCTCCGCCAACTTGAAGGGTTGTAACAATGCATTTGGGGTCTATGCTTTCGTGCTGTTTCCGCCAAATTCTCACTGGGCCATCGGCATGGTGCAACTGAAAACGTGATTCATCGGACCACATAATCTGTTTCCAATTATCGACTGTCCAATCCTTGTGCTCCTGTGAGAACTGGAAACGTTTTCTCTTGTTAACTGCAGACAGCAAAGGTGTTCGAACAGGCCTTCGGCTGCCATATCGCATCCGATGCAGTGTACGGCGAACAGTGCGTGCAGAGATCATTTGAGGGGATCCTTGATTAAGATGGTCTGTAATTTGCTGCACTGTTGCCCTTCTGTTGTCTGTCACCAGTCTGGACACTCTCCGTTCCGCCCGAGCAGTCACTAGTCGATGGCGACCACACGTTGCACGTAGAGACCCAAATTTTTGGCTGACAGTTTAGTATTTAAACACTTTAACAACATCTGCTCTGGAACATTTCACGAATGCGGCGGTTTTGGTGATACTCGTTCCATGGCTTCGAGCTCCTGCAATAATCTCACGTTGAAAGTCCGTCAAATCGCATTTTTTACCCATCTCGTCACCCAAAAATCAATTCTACTACTGTGGCAAGCACTAAGCTTTCCCTTTTTATACTAGCCTCGCCCTTTGGAGGGCAACAGCGTGCAGCCATAGCTTATTTGCTTAAAACTGTCAGGTGGTCATGCTAAAGTGGTCACTCAGTGTATAAAAAGATTAACCAAACGAATTTTTGGAATCTGAGATATTCTTGAAAATAGAATTACATGCTGACGCCCCTAACGGTAGAACTATGAATTATTAAAAATTACAAAATATGCTCGAACATTTTCCATAGCAGGATCTATGCGATGTAAAAAATAATTTTTCAAATACAACTTCCATAAACAGAGATAGTAAACAAAAGTTTTTACATATACACAACGCAGCAGGAGAAAACTTTGCATTATTGAAAGAGGATGACGTTTGAAATCTCTTTTTTGTTGGCAATTTAACAACCGCCGTCAACAATTCCATGGGCTATAAGCAGTCACCGTCCATAATTGAGGGCCACTGGTTCAAGGGAAGGGAGGGAATCATGGCCGTAACACAAACATAACATCCATACTTTACCTGGATTTGTACCTGGATCCATCTCACACGAATGGTCAGAAGCCAGTGCCTATACCACTGCACCACCGGGACGGCATTTTAAATCTTTACGATAGTGGATGGTATAGAGTACAAAAAGCATTTTTCCAGTCAGAGTTTTTGGAAGTTCAGATACAGTTGTACACAGAAATTCAGAGTAACTCTACTTAGGATAAAAACTAACTATTATGAAAAATTGAATAAGACATGCAAAATGTTTCACAAGTGGATGTTTTTCGATACTAAAATAATTTTTCAGATCGGACATTTAGAAGCAGACATGTCGATAAAAACAAAATATAATTTTGTGCACCATAATGGTTTTACCATGGACAAAAGTACGCGTATAATGTTTCCGTAGTATTAAGTATCACAACCGAAAAATTATTTTCCAGTCGACTTTGTAGATGCTCCACACGGCTGTAAATATATCGCGAACAGAAGTATGTATCGTGCAGTTAGTCCCGCCATTGGGTAAAATTCTGAGTTACGAAAAAGGTGCTTCGTTCACCCATTCGAAGTGCCTTTGTTTTCTTTCTTTTAAGTTTAAGTCAAAAATAAGGGTTTTGTCATCTTTTGCTGAAGATTCGATGAAACTAATTCACAGTGATGTAGAAAAACAAACTTTTGGAACACGCACTTGTTAAAATCATTTTAAAAAGATTCTTCAATTTTGTTGTATGTAAGGCATGCTTTTTATTTTTTTAATAACAATTTAGGATCTGGAAGATCACTTAATTGTCATTGATGATGTACATATATTTTTAGTTCAGTACATCATTACAAAAGATATACTGTAGATGCACACATGCACTGAGTGTCATCCACCTACCTAGTGATGTGTTGCACTACCTTTGGCCTGCAGAACAACGCGAATTGGTCAGGGCATGGAACAAACCAGGTGCTGAAAACGTAGTGCAGCAATGTACCATTTGGAAATGCCTGAGTCCCCCAGCTGTTGCAGATTGTATGGCGGCACAGTCTAAAGTCAACATTCTGTTCCACGTAATCACAGAGATGCTCAATTAGGTTAAAATGCGGGAACCGTGTAGCCCACTTAAAAAGGAAACATGTTCTTGGAGCCATTCGGTGGCGTTACAAAATTTGTGATCGGATGCCTTATCCTGCTTCAGGTGTCCATCTGCTTAAAGATAAACTGTAGTCATGATGGGAATAATTTGGTCGGTAACGATGTCTGTGCTCGCCAAGCCGTCCTTCGGTGGCTATCATGAGGCCTAATATGTTCCAGGACAGCGTTCCCTACACCAATATACCGGCGCCGCATCAGGTATTGTTGCCATCTGACAGGATGACTCTATATTCTTTTGCTGCTTAAGCCAAATTTGCATTTTGATATCTGCATGATGCAGAAGGAAACGTGATTGTTTCTTCCAGGGCGCCTGTTTACAGTGCCCAGTGGTCCAACATGTCGATACATCCTGGCCCCTGGAGGTGCGCTTTCGTTTTCTGCGCTCGCAATATCGGCACTCGATATTTGTGGTCTGTGGTTGTAGGCCATTAGCGATATGGTGCTTTCGGAAATGACACTTGACTCACCAGTATTACATTCAGCAGTAATTTGCCGAGTTATAGCCTCCCTGTTTGCTTGCAACATTCTCGCTATTCTTCTTTGACCCCTTTTAATTTACCAGCTGGTTTTGTCCCTGGGATTACCGATCGCTCGAAATTTTTTTGACAGTCACACCATTCACGATAAATCTTTACCACGGTAGGGCGTGAAAGGCCCAGAAAGACGTAAGTTTTATACATGCTGAAACAGGAGTGCTTGAAGCTAATTATGATGCAACGTTCGAAGTAGCTAAAATTGTTTGTTTTGTACATTCGGACCTTCAGTCGACAGTTAACTTATGCTCGATGAGCTCGTCTGGCTGATTTACACAGGAAAAATGCTCACGAGACGTCTTACGTGTCGGAGAGGGCCATTTATGTGACGACAGCATGGTACCTAATGAACTGGCATCTCAGTATATGCGCGGACACATGCATGAGAGAATGTGCCACTATATATGCTCTTCGCTGGCATATGATGTAGGAATGAAAGTTGCTTTCTCTTGTATTGTACTCTCAGTCATCTGAATGGATTAATGTGGCAGTTACGTTTTTCTTCTCAATGAGATTTAAAACTTTCTTTTACAGCGCAAATACCATTGCCGAATTCTTCATCCTAAGTTAAGCTACTTTTAGCGTTATGCATAGACAGAAGAATGAAGGCTGGAGCTTTCAATTTTCAACTTCAAATTTTATCAGGGACTACCAAAAATACTCAATTTTCCTCATTCGTTGGGGATAATGTATATTCTAGTTGAACAAAACTTACAAAAACTGCATTACTTTGCTAATACCTTTTCATTTGCAAGATATCACTTAAATCTTTTAACATCATCTCTTAATCTGCTGCAAAGCCTTTTGCGGGAAGATCAGGCGCACCAGTGTAGAACTGAAAATTCCAAGTATCTTTCCGGTAGAAATTGCAGCCGAAAAACGAATGCAAATTGATCCGCGAATTTAAAAGAGGGAAAGAATTATCTTGTTCACAATCTGTACTGGTAAGTTCTTGTATTTTGAGATACTGAAGCGATTCCCAACTTTCAATTAAAACTTGTTCAGCCGAGCTTTGTTCCTGGAAGTTTTTAATGGGTCCTCCAATCAAGTGATAGGGAAATGTTAATGCGGAATCGATATTTGTACAGAGTCAGCTGTTTTAATTAAACTGTGTCTCTATTTATTGAGCGGTCGAGCAAGCATGCTCATGCCTTCTACAAATACGCAAGTGTTTTCACTTCCGCATAATATCCTCCAGTCTCGAAATACTTTCCCCTTGGTAGAAGACATCTCTCTCTCTCTCTCCCCTTCTCGCTCTCTCTAGGTTGATGCGTAGTATGCTGTAGGCGAGCTTCGATCGTTGAGTATTTCCCCGAGGGGGTGCAGGCAGGCAACATAAGCTTTTGGGACTACTTTATTCCCATGTCAATATTACCCAACTCAGGCTAGAGTTCATCGATATATTTACACGGTAAACACACGAGGAGCACATGAAAATATTTTGCTTTCATAGTTTAAAATTTGTATTTTATCAAAAACGGAGTGTTCCTTTTGAGAAGTTCACCGCCTGAGACTTTTGTGTTTCACTCTGTGGCTCACTTGAAAACAAGAAGTTAAGAAAATTGTGTCCATTTTACCTTATCAGGTCCTTCGCTTTTGTTTTCCTTGCTGTTTCTGTAAAAGCAGATTCAGCAAAATTAGCTATAGTAGCCACAAATACTATTTGGTACACTATTCTTCTGTGCTAAAATATGCCCAGAAACATCGATAATTGTTTTTCAATATCAACACTTAAGTGAACCATATCACCAGTATTTTTAAGATCTTCGTAAGTTCGGCATTAAAAAAATTAATCAGAAATGGCTGCTAGAAACGAACAAATAGCAATATGTCAGATTGCCATCTTGTGCGTATTAAATCAATACGATCATGTGTGAAAACACAAATTTGCCCGCAACGTCATCGAATCCGTGTCTTCTCACTCGGGAGTAAGTCTCTTCCCCAACTGAGCTACGTGGACAGAATGTCTCACTGCGATTTGTCGCCTTAACGCATGTTTTCACCTCTTCAGTGCGTCACATCATCTCCCTCTTAATTTTTTTCTCTGAAGCAAAGTAGGAATTTTTCATTAATTCCAAACAATATGTGGAACAAACATCACACATTTTTCGAAGAACCCAACGGCCAGTGGATTCATTTTCCATAATCGGGCGCCAATGTAAAAACACAGTTTGTGCGCAACGACCATCGAATTCGTGTCCCCTCACTCCGGAGTAAGTTGCTCTCCCAACTAAGCTACGCGGACAGAATGTCACGCTGCAGATTTATCATCTTGACATATGTTTTAGCCTCTGTAGTACGCCACAGATGTTCTTTTAAATTTTCTTCAACTATTTACAATTTTCCTGTTAAATATATTTAAACAGTTGAAAGGGAATTTTAGTCCCCGAGGATCGTGTATTCATCTTATACCTGTAATTTAAAGTGTATTCAGCTTATACCTGCAATTTTAAAGAATTTCTTTTCTGTTTATGTTTTACATCTGAAACGTTACGAGAGTGAATTTTACTGCTGTTGCTGAATTAGGGCAGTCAGGAAGGTAATTTCTTACATAGAGGATTTGGTTCAGAAATAAGTATCAGTTTTGAAGGGTGTACTTCTTCGTCAGCTTTAGTTCTTTTTCCTTCCTTAATTACAAAAGAAGAAAGGAAAAAACTTAGGTTAACAATGGCAACGCTTTAGGGAAGAATACTTCCTGATTTCACACAGCAGCAAAACTTGTGTTTTGATATACTCTTCCGATTCTCACATGCTGCTACTCCAAACTAATGAAGATGTAATTAAAACAGAAATGCTCCCATCAATTCAAGTAGCGTTAGAAGCAGTCTAGAAAATGGTATACAGGGATAGCACGCTCTTCGACCTCTTCCTTGAAAATCCAGAATGTTGAGGAAAATCAGTTTTAATATAATACTAATGCAACAAAAGAAAAAATCATTGCTATTTTATCCAAGGGAAGGTACCTTTTCAAGCACTTTCAGGCGGAACGATGGAATTATTTTTGTGAGCATTTTTGCTATTTGAAAACTTCCAGAGAAGATAAAAAGATTTAATTCACAACACTCTTGCCTTTTGTGACAGCTTTCGAGTAGTGGAAATTTACAGATAACCACAGAAGTTTGGCCTCATAAAACTGTTAAAGCAGGTCTATTCAAGCTTAGCTTGGTACGTAAATATCTTGCCGGTCACTGCCTTTAGGCAGATCGGGGCCTTGTTTACATACAGCTTTAAAAAACGGGCCGAGCATTTCAAAATTAATCAGAAGGTTTGAGTTCCAAAGTTGAAAACATTTTAATTGTATCACAATAAATTCTGAATTAACCTCAGCTGTAGGGTTTATTTTATACTCTTAGGCATACAGGAAAAATTCAAGACTTAATATTACTTAAAAACTTAAGTTATTAATTAAATGTATATAATAATGAAAGGTTATTAATTAAAGACAAGTTACTGTAAAGCTAATCACAAGCTCCATGTCTTGTAGTTCCGAGAATTGCCAAATATAACTTTCTTTTAAACCAATATGTTCATTTCTCTGCGTCATGCAATGGTAAGAAAGATAATAAATAACAAGAAATACAGAGGATGAGTCATAAATATTGATATAATTCAATACATGTATTTGTATCAATGCTGACGCAAAATACAGATAGTATCCGTCCTCGAAATAAAGTCTATTATATTTGATGGTCTACAACCAACATTGCGTCAAACTTGTGATTCCGGCATGGTACCATGCCTTGTCTTTTGAGGCGAAAAATTCCTGAACTGCTACTTCCACCTCAGCTTGGTTATGGAAGTGCATACTTCACAGAAAGTGAAACATGGAGGAAAACAGATGGTAATCACTTGGTGCAAGATCCGGGCTACAGGCTGGGTGGGTCAAGAACTCAATTCCTCTAAGCTCCTAAAGTTTTGCTTTGGTTGAACGTGCCACAAGTGGAGGTGCGTTATCCTGTGCAGAGGAACCCCCTGTGGCTGATCAGGACGGGATATTTTTGTGTCAGTACAGCAAACATTCGGTCTAATTGGGCTGAGTAAAGATCAGCAGTGATACCACGACCATTCGGGACACAATCATGGTACACGACGTCATCACAGTTCCACCATATACACAGCAGCACCTTGGGCTAGAAACTTCCACTTTTGACGACCGGCTGTGGTATCTGGCTAGTATCTAGCATTTGTTTTGAAAGTCTGGATTGCGGTAAAAGATGCATTTTCATGAGACGTCACGATACGTCTAATGAAACGCTCATCGGTAGAGTTTCCGAACAACTGACGACAGATTTTCACTCGTATGTGAGCTTGGGCAAGTCTCAATTCGTGAGGGACTGCTCGACAATTTCTGTCTGTCTGTGAAGATAGAGAACGATGCTGGATTGTGAAGTAATAACTTTTCCGGACAATCTATGTGCACTGGTTGTAGGATTGGCCACCACTGCTTTACGTTGGGCTTCTGAATCCACGGTAGTTGGTCTCTCTCTGTGAGTCTGATCTTCCAATTACAGGTTGCCTGATTTGAATTTGGTGAACCATCTTTTTGCAGTTTTGTGACTCACTACATGCTCCCCTTTTGCAAGACTGATGTTTCGGGTAGTCTGCGCTGTGCGTTACCCCAGTTGGAACTCATACAACAGCAGTTCACGAATCAGGCGATTTTGTTTAAACCGTTCATTGCCTACTTGAAGAGAAATTTTGATTTTCACTAAAATATCCTTGATTTCAATTTGAAGGTGAAACATCAGATCCAACAAAAAAAATTCTGTTTTATGGTATACTCCATTCTGGTTAAAAACCCGAAGATAATTCCAAAATTTTTATTTTCAATTCGGCATTTCCAAACTTTATATTCATCACAAGCAAAATCTCATTTTGAAACTTTTCCGTGCTTGGCGCAGAAATTTTCTGGTGATATTAAACAAGAATTCCATTAATCACTTGGATTGAGGCCAAACCGACGATTTTAGGTAATTTGCCTACTGAATTTAAGGAAGGCTCATTTCTCTGAAAAATGTGTGCTCAAAAAGACAAACATTTAACTCTTACTGAAAAAGAAATCAGTTCTTTCTTTTTCGTTCCGTGAAAAATAAATATTAAAGCAGAACGTTCTTTAGTAAAAACATGTGCTAAGAAAGATTCCGAAATTCTGATAGAAAAAATAGTATTTCGATTTATTTAAAAGAAACTGGATTGTGGTTATTAAAAAGAAAAGGATAAGTATCTGACAGAAAACAAAATGTAAAAAAGTAGTGGAAATATTTCTTATTTCTTGGCAGTAAAAAAATCTGCGTTTCCTTTTTGTCATTTTTACGACTTTTATTACCACTTAAAACACTCTAAACATAAAACCGCTCTGGCACTGAAATTTACATAAGTGGTGAATCCTTCAATTCTGCTGATTTCTTTAAATGCCTTTAAACATAATTTCATAGTACGACACATAGGGGAAGAAAACGCTCTGTTGTTTCAATGTCTTTATTTCCCGATTCCATGTTTTTTTGAACTAGATCAATTGATATTCACCCCCCCCGAAAAAATAGCAGGAATGGTTACATCGGTAAGTAGTCACGACATGCTTTGGATGTCTTTAAATTAATGTAACATTGCTGTATTTGAACGGTATGTTCATATGAATAATAATTAGTTCTCATTTAAAATCTCCCGGCTCTCTCTCCTTTATATTTTTGAGGGGAGCATGAATTGGTGTAGAAATTAGGAACTCTTCATCTGGTGAAAGTGGATTATTTTACTTTATAGGATTAGTGATAATCCCAAAAGTCTGCTTATTTCCAAAATTACCTTGCTCAGCAAATACAATTTCTAACTTTCCCTTTCTCCTTCACAAGAAACATGTTTCCGTGTAATGTATTTCTTTACACTGTAATTGTAGGGACAGCTTGTTTAATCAGACAGCATAGAAATGCATAATTTAGCGCGTTTTTTAGTCTCAGTGTTAAAACAACTCATTTGGCTAAATGAAGAATTTACGTGAAATATACAGTACTTATTGTTAACACATTTCAGGTTCTTCACTTAAGTGGGGACTTTCACTACAACGCTTCTCTTGGTTCCAAACTTCTTATGCGGCACTCTAATATATATATATATTAGTATTAGTAGTAGCATTTTTATTATTGTCAATAATTATCAATACACTGCTGGACGAAGGTCTCCCCAAATTTCTTTTACAGCAGTCTGTCTTGTGAAAGTCTCCTCCATGTTACTCCCTCATACTTTCGAATATCATCCACCCATCGCCCATGTGGTCTTCTTCTGGGTCTTTTCCTATCCCTTGGAAACCAGTCTAAAATTTCGGTTGTCCATCGATGGTCTGTCCTTCTGGCAATATGTCCAGCCCATCGCAATTTCAGGGATTTTACTCTGATCGTGATGTCTTCCACTCGTGTCATTTATCTGATCCACGAGTCCCTCTTCTTATCTCTCTTGGTTACACCAAGCAAGCACCTCTCCATGCTGTTTGAGTTGTCTGCAGTCTTTGTATGTCTCTTTTAGTTAAGGTCCACGTCTCTGCACCATACGTAAGCACTGGAAGGATGCATTGATCAAACACTTTTCTTTTAAAACATAATGGCATATTGCTCTTGAAAATTATGCTGTTTCTTCCAAAAGCTCTCCAGGCAAGTTTTATACGCCGATTAATTTCTTCATGAATGTGACCTTCACTTGATATCTGCTGTCCAAGATAAATGTAGGTATTGGTTATTTCCAGCTTTTCCCCATCAATCGATAGATCTTCATTTCTTGTAAAAGCATTGTACATCACTTTTGTCTTCTGAAAGTTCATTTTTAATCTCACTTCTTTACTCTTGTCAGCAAGTTTCTGGATCATACTCTGCAGCTCTGATGTGGTAGTTGCAAAAGTGACTACGTCATCAGCAAAACAAAGGTGGGTTAAATAATCTTTATTAATCTTTATCCCTCTGTTTTCCCAGTTCAGTGATTGAAAGACATTTTCCAATGTGACATTAAAGAGATTCGGAGATATGGTGTCACCTTGTCCCACTCCCATTCCAATTTTTATGTTTGCTGTATTCTCAAATAGCCGAATCTTTGCACTTTCATTTTCATAGATGTTCTTAGTAATATTAATATATGCATCTTCAATACCTCAGGATTTCAAAGCCATTGTAACTGCTGATGGTTTCACCGAACCAAAGGCCTTTTCACAATCAATAAAAGCCATGCATAACGGAAGTTCATATTCCCTCGCTCTTTCAATTAGTTCTCTCAGTACGTGGATATGATCTATAGTGCTGTAGCCACTCCTGAATCCAGCTTGTTCTCTCGGTTGAGCCATGTCCAGTGTTACTTTCAAGCGGTGTGAAAGAACTTTAGTGAAGATTTTTTAAACCACTTATAGGAGGCTGATAGGTCTGTGGTTCCTGAGATCCTCAATGACACCTTTTTTATGTAGCAGGATCATTGTAGCATTGTTCCAATACTCATGAATCTTCTCTTTATTAAGGCACCGAGTGAAAACTTGGGCGAGTACTGTTTCAATTCCTCCACTTGCTTCTTGTATGAAGTTTACGGTAATTCCATCTTCTCTTGGAGCTTTTCCCCGTTTCATGTTCTTGATTGCATGTGCAAATTCTGCTGGGAGGGCAGGAAGAACTCTGGTACCTTTCGTAATGTCTGGAGCGCATGTATCATCCCCCTTCATACAGTTTTGAGTAGAAATATTTCACTCTTGTCAAAACTTCACCTCTATTTCGTTTTACAGAATCATCTTCTTTTCTCAGTGCCATAATCTGTTTTCTTCCCTTACTCAAATGTTCCTTTGCTCTCTTCAGGCTTTGGTTGTCTTCAATTGCTTTCTTCACTAGTTCACAGTTGAATTTCCTTACATCTTCAGTGATACTTTTTCGTACCGTTTTGCATAGCTCTATATATTCCATTTCGGAAGTCACATCTTCTTTAGTTTTCCTCATTTCTCTTTGTTTATGCATCAGAAGTTTGGTTTTTCCTCATAATTTGTTCGTATCCAACTTGTTCTTAGTACCAGCTATTTTTGTTGCTGCTTCCATAAGAGCCTTAGTGAGTTTTCTGTTAACTTCAGAAATGTCCACTTCTTCCGACGTTAGACTTTATATATATATATATATATATAGATATATATATATCACCTAAATACTGAAAGACGGAAAAACCGATTCATAGAAATTAAAAGAAGAGATCTATCAACCATAGGAAGAAAAGAAAGAGGAATGCAGAATTATGTCAAGCTGTTATATACACTATATTGACAAAGGTCACTGGACATCTAGAAGAGAAACACAACATAGCATTTAGTGACATACATTAGTACGGTGTCGGTCCACCTTTAGCCTTAATGCTTGCACTGACCCTTCCAGACATGCTTTCGATAAGATTTTGAGCAACAGCGATAGGGATGCGCTTACATTCAGCTCATAACGCTGCCGCTAACTGTTGCTTAGTAGTAGGCCTTGGTTCCAAACTTCTTATGCGGCGCTCTAATTCCATTCACAGGTGCTCTATAGGATTAACATCAGCGCTTTGTGCTGGCCAGTCCACACACGATTCGGAATTATTATCAAACCACGCCGTAACAGTCCTTGCTTTATTGTTCGGTGCATTATCCTACTGGTACCAACAAGGCTCGGTTCCATAGTATTGCAACAGAGTTGGTAGGGCATAATTGTCCAGAATATCGAGGTAGACGTGCTAGTTAATAGGTTTGTCCAAGATAACCAATGGGTCGGGACCATACTACGAAATACACCCCCACAGGAGTACACTGCCGGCTCCAAACTTGACCTTAGGAACAGTACACAGTGGTAAATAACGTTCCCTTTGCTGACGCCATACCCACACAAGGCCATCAGACTGATGGATTGTGCATCTGGATTCATCAGTCCATATGACCCGTTGCCATTGATCTGCGGTCCACGATAAATGTTCTTTACACCATGATAAACAACGAGTAGCATTCCTAGTGGAGATGAAAGGCTTATGAGCAGCCGCACAACCACGGTAACCCACGGAATGAAGTTCTTTAAGGATGGTACGTGTACATACCAAGGTTCCAGCATTTTTACACACCTGTACACTGAGGTCTTCTGCAGTACCCCGTCGATTAGCTGTAACGACTCTCCTGAGACTTCGACGTCTTCTATCATTGATTTTCTTTGGTCTGCGGGTACCTTTTTCTGCTTCAGGCACGCCATGTGTCTTCCACTTATTCAGTACCTCCAAAACAGTTGATTTGGGTATGTTTAAACCCCTCTCGGTTTGTCTTATGGACAACCCACTAATATAACGCCCAACAATCTTTCCTTTCTCAAAGTTAGTTCTCTCCTGCCGCGACATTTTTACTTAACCTCACAGTGCGATATGATCGCGGTCAGCTGCAGGCATGTTTTTATACCGTCTGCAGTTGTACCGCACATCTTAACAACGCAGCGGTTCCGTTCATTTGCTTTTGAAGGGGATGTTCGGTGACTTTTGTCAATATAGTGTATATATATATATTATATAGGATTTTTCAAATGGACTAACTACAGATAACGACAATTCTGCGTCATAGATGGGACGACGCACGTGCAGAGCACCGTCTAGCGAGCGCTTCATATATGAGATGACGCGCGTGCAGAGCACCCTCTAGCGAGCACTTCATATATGAGATGGCGCACGTGCTGAGCACCGTCTAGCGAGCGTTTCATTATGAGATGACACACGTGCAGAGCACAGTCTAGTGACCGCTTCATATATGAGATATGACGCACGTGCAGAGCGCTGTCTAACGGGCGTGAGTGTAGAACAGAGCAGAAGTGCGTTGGGAGAAGAAGGTTGTTGTTGGCAGTTGTCCGTTATAGAATGTTTACATTTTATGTTTTTAATTATCGTCTTACTCTTACGTTATTTGTGTTATGTGTTTTCCTAATAACGATGTTACGAATATGATGCCTGACTGAATCAGTAGTGCAGCATTTAAATTCCCACAGACGAACAAGTTACGACAAAAAAATGGGGACTCGTCTCGGATTCAATTCGAAAGAGGAATGAGAACTTCCATGTCGCTCTGACACGTATAGAGTTCTAAGCAGCCATGTTATCCTACGCCGCCCTGGCACGTATGGATTTGTTCCTATCTTCTGTCCTTTTTTTTAAAGAGTCATCTTGATTCGAAGTGTTGTTCTGTGTCTCATTGGCACGCATGAATTCGTCCTTTTTTTCTGAAGAACCACTTAGGCTCGACGGTTATAGTGAGCGTCTAGTGAGCGTCCTGATGGAGTGTAAATACTCGACAGTGCACATGTGAACCCGACTCCGTATTCCAAAGAACCACCTAGGCTCGACGGTTATGACGAGCGTTCTTCTCGAGTGCTAATATAATATTTAGCGGAGCAATCTCGCCCGGAACGTTGGTGTTGTGCGTGGATATTTTCGATCTTCGTTCAAGACCTCCGGTTGATTTGTAAACTTAGTACAAAGCTAAGAATGGCGTATCTAGCAAAAGTCTTAAAGAGGACTTCAAAATACTGGCTTATGAGTAGGTTTTCGAAACGCCAGCAGATTGCAGAATTATAGATTTCAAGAGGGTGATTCTTGAAAGTGAAAATTATAATGAAGAGTTCTGCATGGAAATTTTGAGCACGATCATAAATGCAAGAAAATATGCCATTGAAGGAAAACGAAGGAGAGAGAAAATGGAACTTGAATTTGCGAAAATAAGAGTCCAGGCGGAATTTACACACGATGAGAGAGTTCAGGTTAAAAATACCAGAACTCCAAGTAAAGAGTTTAAAAGCTTAAGTCAGAAATTTGATATGGGAGACGATATAAGCCTGTACCAAGTGCTTTTTGAGTGTCAAGCCCGTCGTGTGTCGTTACCGCAGGAGGAATGAGTCACTCATCTTTTGGGACTCCTCCCCTATGAAATAAATCAGCTGATTGCTCGTCAGGCAGAGGAAAAAGTCAAGAATTATGACCATGTGAAAGAGTTGTTACTAAAGAGGTTCAAATTAACTCGTAAATAGTTTCGTCAGTTGTTTGCTTCGCATTGGAAGAAACAGATAGGTACCTAGCCGGACTTTTATCATGATTGTTTACGTATTTTGATGGTTGGATTTCAGCCTTAAAAATAACAACTTTTGAACAATTGAGAGATTTGATCATCACCGATCAAATTAAAAAACGAGCTCCAATGAATTTTAGAGGATATTATTTGGATGAATGGAGCAACATTGCCTCTCCCGTCGAATTATCCGAAAAGCTCGATGATTATGAAAGAATTAAAAGGCCCGTTAGAACTGCATTTGGTGTCGAATATGAACGACCAAAGTTCCCAGGGCCGCCCTATCATGGTTTTCCAAAGATGTTTAACAAACACATAATTGTTGAAAGACGGATGTCTGAAGACAGAGAGGCTGAGAAGTTCCAGAGACAAGGTCCAGTAAGATGCTTTGAGTGGGAGAGCAGCAAGCTTCTGAGGTCTTAATGCCCTGAACTTACCAGAAACGACAGTGATTCGTCGGCGAAACGAGGCAGTGAGAAGGAGAAGGAATTGGACGCCCACATCACACGGGCGTGTAATGAGAGTGTGAATGAGACAGTTCGAACCAAAGAGATGAAATTGAATAATTTGATTGTTCTTGCAGTTATCGACACAGGTAGTTCAGTATCCCTTCTACGTGAAGATGTATATACACTGCTGGCCACCCAAAATGCAACACCAAGAAGGACACGAGATAGCAAAACCAGGTTTACTGGACACATAACAACAGATACAAAGATGAAACGATTGAGCTTAGAGACCCGTGCGACTTGCGGAACACGCAGACATCAATAGTTCCTGTGGCCCCCATGGCTGGCAATAACGGCCGCAACACGCCGCGGCATCGAACGAAAGAGGCTTTGGATGTGGGCTTGGGGTATGTCGGTCTAGGCTGTTTCCACAAGTTGTCACAGTTCATCAGGCGTAGCCGCGGGTGGTGCTTGCCGGGGCACTCGGTTGCCGATCAGCGACAAGACGTGTTCGATGGGCGACATATCGGGAGAACAGGCAGGCCACGGCAACAGTGACACCTGTTGGGCCGTGAAGAATTGTTGCACGATGCGTGTCACGTGCGGGTGCGCATTGTCTTGTTGAAACGTGGCCGCTGGCAGGTCCTGCAGGTCAGGGAGGACTACAGGTTCCAAAACGTCGGAGATGTAGTGGTGGCTGTTGAGTGTACCAGCGATGCGTACCAGAGTGGTGCGGGTGTCATATCCAATTGCGTCCCAAATCATTACGCCAGGCGACAGACCGGTATGACGATGCATAATGCAGGCATCATACAGTCTCTCGCCGCGGTGCCGCCACACGCGGATCCGCCATTGTGGTGTTGCAGGCAGAAGCGGGATTCGTTGGAGAAGAAAATGTCGTGCCATTCCGTAGTCCAGGTGCGGCTTTCAACGGCCTACTGCCGTCGCACTCGCCGGTGGTGTAACGTCAATGGTGATCGGAGCAATGGACGCCGTGCGACAAGTCCCCGCTCCTGCAGACGACGTCGAACGGTACGTGCTGACACAGGTTGTTAGGCAACACACCCTAATTCCTGCGCTAACGTTCGTGATGTGGCGGTGCGAGCCGTCAATGCCCGCCGCACAACATGCCGGTGATCTCGTTCGTTGGTGTGCCACGGCTGCGTAATCGCTCACGTCGGTCTGTCCGTCCTTCCTGCACCCACCACCCACCGAATTCATACTCGCCTCACTGTGGCTGCATGTCGTCCCACACGGGCGCTGATGTCTCGGTCTCGGTACGATAAACTGCTGTCGCGATAAGCCAGTATTCGTCCTCTGTCGAACTCCGTAACGTGCTGGAATGACTGTCGTATTCTGCGACGAGGTATCAGGAAGCTTCCTACGCACAGGTCCGGCAGCACAACACACTTCCACTACTTACACCCCGGCTTCTGTGCACCCTTCTTATAGTGCTTCTCGGTGGCGTGCCGGGGGCACATGAATTGCATATTCCTTGCAATGCTAATCGTTTGCATGTCCTCTCCCGGGCGACGCATGCTGTGAATTTCAGGCCAATCGGATGCTTCCTTCTTGGTATTGCATTTTGGGTCTCCAGCAGTAGATAAGTTGCTGGTCTTCCTAAGCTGACGATTAAGCACTTGCTTTTATCCGGAATTCGCGCATCGCAGGCTTACACTCAGGGATCTTTTGATCGGGAGGATGACATAAGTGGACATCGTTTTTCACTTACGTGGCATGTTGTGCTCGCTCCGCAGCTAAGTTTTCAGGCAGTAATTGGTGCCGACATTTTGGACTAACCTTCGATAAGTTTCAGCAAGAGTGACACTGAATTTTTTAAGTTTTTAAGTACGAGGTGAAGACGTGTCTCATACAAATATCCGAATTGACCTAAGAGGATAAAATCGAACTGAGTCACATTCGTGACACACAGGTGAAGCAGAAGGTGAGAAGGTTGAACAAACGGGCCAATGGAATTTGAAGATAAGGGACAACGTAAAGTTTCCTTGGAAGTCATTCACAGAGTAAATCTTGAAAATGTGTCAAAGGATTGTTCAAGGGAATTTTCTGTATTCCAGAAAACTGTAGTGAAAGATTATTTGCCTTCAGGAAAGACGGCATGTGAAATTCAAAGTAATTTTGTCAGTGGTGGACAGAACATTCATCTCAAAATTCATATGACACCCCATACAGCAACACATACTTCATTAGAGAAACGTTTCACTTCAGTTAATAGTAATGTCGTATCACCTACCCAAAATTTAGCAGAGTTTGGTGATACTTCAAATAGTTCATATGTAGAACAAAATTTTAAAATCCATGACGATATGCCATTAGAAAGTAATAAAATTCCACAATCAATAATTCAGTTTCAGGTAATTTTAATATAACTCAGTTTCAGGTAATATATATAGGTGATTCAGATTCCATAAATAAGAACAGTCATGGTGTAAGTAACCTAAGTGTGGAATCAGCAGTGCCTTCAGTCAGTGAAGTCATTAGTGAAGAACATTCTTCAAACATATCTGAAGAAATAATTATGGTTACTGTTAATGACCGAAATAAGGCTTTAGCCTCTGTGGTTTGTGAACCTCAGGAAAACACACTGCCACAGTCAGTGAGTAAAAGTCTGAGAATCAAAAATGAGGCAGTAGATGTGGAAAGTAGTTTAAAGGCACCCAAATATCAAGTTGGTGATTTAGTAGCCATCCAAAGAACTCAATTCGGCGCTGGTCTGAAGTTAAGACCCAGAATTTTAAATAGTTAAACAGAATTTGTCATTTTCATGTAGGACTTCCGTCCACAGGGAGTAGAGTTTAGGTCCCAGACACCTACAGCGAGATCGCCTTTTGGGCAGGACACAGAAACGGAAGGAATGAGAGCAAGTCTAGCGACTTTTGACAGAACAGTTTGTAGTGAGATTAGAGTACAGTAGATAGCGCCACCGTACAAGTACGATATTGCACATAGATGGGTGAGAGAATTTAAGGGGGGACATAGGAAAGGATACCCATTTAACCAGTGGGTCCAGCCTGGGGGCAGTCACTTTACGTGCTCGTCCGATGCACGGCGGATATTCAGCGATTGTTAGTAAATCACACCATCTCTGAAAGATCAGCCCATGGTGTCTGAAACACTAACCACTAAGCCATCCGCGGCTCGAAGTTAAGACCCAAGTTTCTTGGTCCATATAAGGTGGCCAGAGTGAATCCCAGAGATAGTGATGAGGTTGAAAAGGTCGGTGAACATTCAGGTCCTATTGTGACCACCACCTCCGCTGATCTGATGAAATCCTTTTATAATGGTGTAACAGTTTAATGTTGCGATTTTTTTTTTTTTGATATTACGAAATGTTTTCATCATTCGTAATGCATTCCTGTGCACTTGTGCGATCCTTTTTATTGAATTTATATTTTGTGCAGTACCTCTTTTTGTAATGTGGAATCATGCAATAAGGCAGGGTATGGTCATATCTGACGTTCATTTTGTATTTTTGTACTATGTAATATGTTTTATGACATGTCCCTGGGGGAAGTGACCTCCGGGATGGTCGAGTTTGTAGGATGTCTGCTTGTTCAAAGGACTAACTACAGGTAACAACAATTCTACGTTATAGCTGAGATAACGCACGTGCAGAGCACCGTCTAACAAGCGTGCGTGTAGAACAGAGCGTACGTACGTTGTTAGAAGATGGAAGAAGGTTGTTGATGGCAGTTGTCCGTTATAGAATGTTTACATTTTAAGTTTTTAATTATCGTCTTATTTTATTTGTGTTATGTGCTCTCCAAATAAAGATGTTACGAATATGATGGCTGATTGAATCAATAGTGCAGCATTTAAATTTCACTAGATGAACAAGTTAAGTTACTACATATGAATATACATACACTGTATATAAAGAAACCTCCTTAAACTTAATTTCCTCCGACTTCAACCCTTTTTGAGTTATGTCTTTTTCTCTTTAAAATAAATGTTTACACTTTTAGTAAATTATATATGTATATATATCATCATATATATATATATACTTAAGAGCAAAACTGAAGACTAAGGAAAAAATTTTAGAATTTAAAACGAAGGGTGCAAAATAACCTGAAAATCAAAACGCGCAACGCAGCAGTTTTGAAAATTCAGAATTCACATTCTATAAAGAAGATACCTAAGCAAAAAAATACATATATAATTTTGACTCACACCTAGTACAACATAGAAAAGGTTATGTATCTACCTGTGTGAGTAAAAGGAGAAAAGATAAAAAAATAAAATAAAACAACTGAATGTAGAAGGTGTCGAGAATACTGAGTCTTGGCTTTATCAAGGACCAGCAAAAACTCTGCATTTTCTCACTTCCACAAAGACCTAGTTGGAAATGGGTTTCTGCAAGGCCATAGATGCAAGTAACATTCCCACCTAAAATAGTTTAAAAAATATATATATAAGTCATGTCCTCCGTAGAGTAGCATGACCTAGCACTAGTTAACAATTTCGCTTGCATCCATTAACCTTCATGGCCCGACCCATGCTCTTCATCTGTTACTATTAAACAGAGAGAAGAAGATTAAAGAGAACTCAAGCTGTGAGAGTGACATAATAAATTGAAATGATTTTCAGCTATAACGAAATTCCAAGTTCGTTTGAGAGAGAATTTAAACCTGAAAAACAATGCAAAAGAAATCCAAATTTTACATTGCAATTAAAAAAGGAAATGTTAATTTATAACGAACAGATTTTTGAAAGAAAACTTGAGTCTAAAACCCCCTACTCTACAACTTATGACAGCACGAAAACGAGAATAAGTTAAAGATAATAATTAACTAAAGAAAACTTTGTGAAAGTTATATACCTTAAACAGTTAGTTGCAATATGTACAAAGTATTTCAGCAGTGCTTTAAGTGCATAATTAATTAGTTATTAAGAACTTAACTACTTTGAAAAAACAGCGCATAGAAAAGGAACAAGCTTAGCCTTCTTCTGTTCCTAGGTACCCCAAAAGACGCTCAAAGTTACAAAGAAAAGTAAGAGTTAAAACCCGTATAAATGTTAACAGATAAACCAATGCTTAAAAGCTGAAAAGCTAAAGAACGACAGAGAAAAGGTACATAAAGTACAAACATTGAACATATAAAACCTAGAACCCAAAAACAAGGAAGAGAGCTTACCTCTTGTGTGACAAAAACTTTTCTCCTCACAAGAGGACAACATGGCTGACCCCTTCCGCCACTCCCTAGACGCTGGGGGGCAGTGAGGGTGGGGCTGATGGCCTCCTCATACAGCAAGAAACCAACGCGCGGAGATTTTAACCAGAGAAAAAATATATAAACTTAAGACTGTGGATCTGTATGATCAGAATGAGCAGAATTAACTCTCCAGAATACATGAGAAATATTATAAAATACACGAGCAGTTTATTTAATAATCTTTGCATGTATTAAATCACCTTAGTGAGCTTCTATAGATTAATCAGAATCTTATTAATTTTAATGTTGGTTTTACTATTTTTAGTATAGCTATCCTAGTGATGAATAACTAGTTTACTTTTTTATTTGTTTTTATTTTCTTTTATAAACAGATTTTTAAGCTTTTTTTGTGATTTTGTTTATATTATTTAATTTTTTGTTTTAATAGGACCGTCATATCCATAGCACTAAGGTTCCTTTAGGTAGTTAATAGGCATCCTCTAGCCAACTTCCTTACGGCTTTGATTGGTCAGAATCATATTATTAACTGTGTAGAAAATTAAAGCAGATCTGCCAACCTTACTCTATTATTCAGAATAATTTTTCTTAAAGTTCTTTTGATGAAAGAAGAAGGAATTTCGTTCTCTAGAAAACTTTCTAATAGTATATTAATGTGGTAATTGAAATCCAAATTGTTGCTGCAAATTCTTGAAATTCTTAGGACCTGAGAAATTAGTACATTCTCAATTACTTTGGTTGAAATGTTATTATTCCAGTGTAGATATTTAATTACTTTGAAAGGAAAATTAACTCTTTTATCAAAGAGGCTAATAGATGGGTTACCTCTGTTGAGCTTAATGCTTAAGTCTAGGAACTCAAGTTCCTGATTACTGTGGTTGGTTTTACATAAGTTAAGAGAGCTAGGATAGATATTATCAAAATCACTCTCTATAACTTCTGAATTATTGATACACAGCAGATCATCAATATATCTAAAAGTGTAAAGGTAGTTATCTGAGCAGGTGGGGTGATTTTTAATGAATTTATATTCCTTAAAGAACAGGAATAGATTAGCGATATTTGTGGACGTTGATGTTCCCATATATGTCATGTCCTCCGTAGAGTTGCATGACCTAGCACTAGTTAACAATTTCGCTTGCATCCATTAACCTTCCTGGCCCGACCCATGCTCTTCATCTGTTACTATTAAACAGAGAGAAGAAGATTAAAGAGAACTCAAGCTGTGAGAGTGACATAATAATTAGAAATGATTTTCAGCCATAACGAAATGCCAAGTTCGTTTGAGAGAGAATTTAAACCTGAAAATCAATGCAAAAGAAATCCAAATTTTTACATTGCAATTAAAAAAGGAAATATTAATTTATAACGAACAGATTTTTGAAAGAAAACTTGAGTCTAAAACCCCCTACTCTACAACTTATGACAGCACGAAAACGAGAATAAGTTAAAGATAATAATTAACTAAAGAAAACTTTGTGAAAGTTATATACCTTAAACAGTTAGTTGCAATATGTACAAAGTATTTCAGCAGTGCTTTAAGTGCATAATTAATTAGTTATTAAGAACTTAACTACTTTGAAAAAACAGCACATAGACAGCGCATAGAAAAGGAACAAGCTTAGCCATCTTCTGTTCCTAGGTACCCCAAAAGACGCTCAAAGTTACAAAGAAAAGAAAGAGTTAAAACCCGCAAAAATGTTAACAGACAAACCAATGCCTAAAAGCTGAAAAGCTAAAAAACGACAGAGAAAAAGTACATGAAGTACAAACATTGAACTTATAAAACCTAGAACCCAAAAACAAGGAAGAGAGCTTACCTCTTGTGTGACAAAAACTTTTCTCCTCACAAGAGAAGAACATGGCTGACCTCTTCCGCCACTCCCTAGACGCTGGGGGGCAGTGGGGGTGGGGCTGATGGCCTCCTCATACAGCAAGAAACCAACGCGCGGATATTTTAACCAGAGAAAAAAAATATATATATAAACTTAAGACTGTGGATCTGTATGATCAGAAAGAGCAGAATTAACTCTCCAGAATACATGAGAAATATTATAAAATACACGAGCAGTGTATTTAATAATCTTTGCATGTATTAAATCACCTTAGTGAGCTTCTATAGATTAATCAGAATCTTATTAATTTTAATGTTGGTTTTACTATTTTTAGTATAGCTATCCTAGTGATGAATAACTAGTTTTCTTTTTTATTTGTTTTTATTTTCTTTTATAAACAGATTTTTAAGCTTTTTTTGTGATTTTGTTTATATTATTTAATTTTTTGTTTTAATAGGACCGTCATATCCATAGCACTAAGGTTCCTTTAGGTAGTTAATAGGCATCCTCTAGCCAACTTCCTTACGGCTTTGATTGGTCAGAATCATATTATTAACTGTGTAGAAAATTAAAGCAGATCTGCCAACCTTACTCTATTATTCAGAATAATTTTTCTTAAAGTTCTTTTGATGAAAGAAGAAGGAATTTCGTTCTCTAGAAAACTTTCTAATAGTATATTAATGTGGTAATTGAAATCCAAATTGTTGCTGCAAATTCTTGAAATTCTTAGGACCTGAGAAATTAGTACATTCTCAATTACTTTGGTTGAAATGTTATTATTCCAGTGTAGATATTTAATTACTTTGAAAGGAAAATTAACTCTTTTATCAAAGAGGCTAATAGATGGGTTACCTCTGTTGAGCTTAATGCTTAAGTCTAGGAACTCAAGTTCCTGATTACTGTGGTTGGTTTTACATAAGTTAAGAGAGCTAGGATAGATATTATCAAAATCACTCTCTATAACTTCTGAATTATTGATACACAGCAGATCATCAATATATCTAAAAGTGTAAAGGTAGTTATCTGAGCAGGTGGGGTGATTTTTAATGAATTTATATTCCTTAAAGAACAGGAATAGATTAGCGATATTTGTGGACGTTGATGTTCCCATATATGTCATGTCCTCCGTAGAGTTGCATGACCTAGCACTAGTTAACAATTTCGCTTGCATCCATTAACCTTCCTGGCCCGACCCATGCTCTTCATCTGTTACTATTAAACAGAGAGAAGAAGATTAAAGAGAACTCAAGCTGTGAGAGTGACATAATAATTAGAAATGATTTTCAGCCATAACGAAATGCCAAGTTCGTTTGAGAGAGAATTTAAACCTGAAAATCAATGCAAAAGAAATCCAAATTTTTACATTGCAATTAAAAAAGGAAATATTAATTTATAACGAACAGATTTTTGAAAGAAAACTTGAGTCTAAAACCCCCTACTCTACAACTTATGACAGCACGAAAACGAGAATAAGTTAAAGATAATAATTAACTAAAGAAAACTTTGTGAAAGTTATATACCTTAAACAGTTAGTTGCAATATGTACAAAGTATTTCAGCAGTGCTTTAAGTGCATAATTAATTAGTTATTAAGAACTTAACTACTTTGAAAAAACAGCACATAGACAGCGCATAGAAAAGGAACAAGCTTAGCCATCTTCTGTTCCTAGGTACCCCAAAAGACGCTCAAAGTTACAAAGAAAAGAAAGAGTTAAAACCCGCAAAAATGTTAACAGACAAACCAATGCCTAAAAGCTGAAAAGCTAAAAAACGACAGAGAAAAAGTACATGAAGTACAAACATTGAACTTATAAAACCTAGAACCCAAAAACAAGGAAGAGAGCTTACCTCTTGTGTGACAAAAACTTTTCTCCTCACAAGAGAAGAACATGGCTGACCTCTTCCGCCACTCCCTAGACGCTGGGGGGCAGTGGGGGTGGGGCTGATGGCCTCCTCATACAGCAAGAAACCAACGCGCGGATATTTTAACCAGAGAAAAAATATATATATAAACTTAAGACTGTGGATCTGTATGATCAGAAAGAGCAGAATTAACTCTCCAGAATACATGAGAAATATTATAAAATACACGAGCAGTGTATTTAATAATCTTTGCATGTATTAAATCACCTTAGTGAGCTTCTATAGATTAATCAGAATCTTATTAATTTTAATGTTGGTTTTACTATTTTTAGTATAGCTATCCTAGTGATGAATAACTAGTTTTCTTTTTTATTTGTTTTTATTTTCTTTTATAAACAGATTTTTAAGCTTTTTTTGTGATTTTGTTTATATTATTTAATTTTTTGTTTTAATAGGACCGTCATATCCATAGCACTAAGGTTCCTTTAGGTAGTTAATAGGCATCCTCTAGCCAACTTCCTTACGGCTTTGATTGGTCAGAATCATATTATTAACTGTGTAGAAAATTAAAGCAGATCTGCCAACCTTACTCTATTATTCAGAATAATTTTTCTTAAAGTTCTTTTGATGAAAGAAGAAGGAATTTCGTTCTCTAGAAAACTTTCTAATAGTATATTAATGTGGTAATTGAAGTCCAAATTGTTGCTGCAAATTCTTGAAATTCTTAGGACCTGAGAAATTAGTACATTCTCAATTACTTTGGTTGAAATGTTATTATTCCAGTGTAGATATTTAATTACTTTGAAAGGAAAATTAACTCTTTTATCAAAGAGGCTAATAGATGGGTTACCTCTGTTGAGCTTAATGCTTAAGTCTAGGAACTCAAGTTCCTGATTACTGTGGTTGGTTTTACATAAGTTAAGAGAGCTAGGATAGATATTATCAAAATCACTCTCTATAACTTCTGAATTATTGATACACAGCAGATCATCAATATATCTAAAAGTGTAAAGGTAGTTTTTTTGTTTTAATAGGACCGTCATATCCATAGCACTAAGGTTCCTTTATCTGAGCAGTTGGGGTGATTTTTAATGAATTTATATTCCTTAAAGAACAGGAATAGATTAGCGATATTCGTGGACGTTGATGTTCCCATGGGAATACCGTTCACTTGCTTATAGAGAGTATTATTATATAAGATATGGTTATTTTTTATGCAGCAATTGAGATAAGAGTTCCAAGTTCCTACATCAACAAATTGGTTAAGTTTAAATTCTGCATACAGCTCTTTAAAGGTAGTGATTATATCTGATAGAGGCAGATTAGTATATAGGTTTTCAAAATCATAACTATTAATATCTAAGGGACAAACTTTGAGTATAGTAGAAATTACTTCTGCATTATTATTAATTATCCAAAAATCTCTGTACATCAAGTTAGAACAGTTTCTAATGTGTTTCAAAACCTTCTTTAAGACATCTTCAAAAGCAAGATCTATTTTCTTTTTATGACTCCTTACTCCACTAGCTATGAACCTGAACTTCACGGGATCCTTATGAAACTTAACCGTTGCAAAAAGAAATGGAAATTCAGGCTCATATCTTCTAGTTTGTGGAATTTTAAGTTTCTTGAAGAATGCCTTAAACCGATTTTCTAACAGCTTGGTAGAATAACTTACGGGCTCGTATGTTACTCTATTATTGAGTTCCATAGTTAACAATTCAAAATAGAACTTCTTACAGATAATTGCAAAATTATTGCTAGCTTTATCCGTAGTGGTAAAAATAAATTGGTCTTGTAGATTGGAGAGTGACCTTTTAGCTTCTCCAGAGAAAAAGAGATTTCTGTCGAAACAAAAGTCCAGACCTGCCAACTCACCGGTGAAGCTATTGATTATATTATATTTCCATCCTGCGAAGGCCTCAATAGGCTGATTGTACGTTAAACTGGTTTTTACGATGTACCTATTAACATCTTGAGTGAAGCTCTCAAGAATCCTTTCTTTGGAAATTGTGAAGGAAGGTCTGAATTTAGAGCCATACTCTAATAAATTCCTAAGCTTTTCATTTTCAACAAAACTCAAGTTTCCGGTGATAATATGGTTGTAATTCTTATCATAGTGAACTGTTTCTTTATGTTCATCACAAGAACATGTAGTAATTACAGGAATGTAGCTCGAAGAGTTAAGTTTGTAGTTTTTAACTATTGACCCTAAGGTCTTAACATATTTAAAACTTACAATAGACTGGTGCCTGTGGATGGGAAAAAATTGCATTATTGTAGAACATTTTTACTCGATGCCTTAATGAAGGAAAGATTCCTGAGGATTGGAACACCGCTACAATGATCCTGCTACATAAGAACGGTGACATTGAGGATCTCGGAAACTACAGACCTATCAGCCTCCTATCAGTAGTTTATAAAATCTTCACTAAAGTTCTTTCACACCGCTTGAAGGTAACACTGGACATGGCTCAACCGAGAGAACAAGCTGGATTCAGGAGTGGCTACAGCACAATAGATCATATCCACGTGCTGAGAGAACTAATTGAAAGAGCGAGGGAATATGAACTTCCATTGTGCATGGCTTTTATCGATTATGAAAAAGCCTTTGATTCGGTGAAACCATCAGCAGTTACAATGGCTCTGAAAACCTGCGGTATTGAAGATGCAAACATTAATATTATTAATAACATCTATGAAAATGCAAGTGCAAAGATTAGGCTGTTTGAAAATACAACACACGTAAAAATTGGAAAGGGAGTGAGACAAGGTGACACCATATCTCCGAAGCTCTTCAATGCCACATTGGAGGGTGTTTTTCAGTCGCTGAGCTGGGAAAACAAGGGGATAAAGATTAATGGAGATTATCTAACCCACCTTCGTTTTGCTGATGACGTAGTCATTTTTGCCACTACCCCATCAGAGCTGCAGAGTATGATCCAGGAACTTGCGGACAAGAGTAAAGAAGTGGGATTAAAAATGAACTTTCAGAAGACAAAAGTGATGTTGAATGCTTTTACAAGAAATGAAGATTTATCGATTGATGGAGAAAAGCTGGAGATAACAGACACGTACGTTTATCTTGGACAGAAGATATCAAGTGAGGGTCACATTGATGAAGAAATTAATCGGCGTACAAAACTTGCCTGGAGAGCTTTTGGAAGAAACAGCATAATTTTCAAGAGCAATATGCCATTATGTCTTAAAGAAAAGTGTTTGATCAATGCATCCTTCCAGTGCTTACGTATGGTGCAGAGACGTGGACCTTAACTAAAAGAGACATACAAAGGCTGCAGACAACTCAAAGCAGCATGGAGAGGTGCATGCTTGGTGTAACCAGGAGAGATAAGAAGAGGAACTCGTGGATCCGAAAAATGGCAAGAGTGGAAGACATCATGATCAGAGTTAAATCCCTGAAATGGCAATGGGCTGGACATACTGCCAGAAGGACAGATCATCGATGGACAGCCGAAATTTTAGATTGGATTCCAAGGGACAGGAAAAGACCCAGAAGAAGACCACATGGAAGATGGGTGGATGAAATTCGAAAGTATGCAGGGGTGACATGGAGGAGACTGGCACAAGACAGACCGTTGTGGAGGAAACTTGGGGAGACCTTCGTCCAGCAGTGGATTGATAATGGTTGACAATGATGATGATGATGATGATGATATATATATATATGCTTTCGGTATTAAAAATTACCAGAGAGACTACGTATTTAAAAAAGTTACCTAAATGTGATTTTGCACCTATTGGGTATAAAGCAAATCTTTTCAGAGAAACCATTCACAATGGATGTTTAAAACATTACTTTTTCATTTCGCTGCATTACCAAGGACCAAACAATTCCTCATTTTACTCATTTTAAACTTCAATATCGGTGAAAAATTCTTTGATGATGGGCTTTCCATAAGACTTGTTGTTTCTCCTGTGATACGATCTTTCGCTTGAGTTGTTACATCACTGTAAAACTAGCTGCAATTCCTTGTCCCATTTACTGGACCTCATAGTGCAATCCCTGAAATCCAAAGGAAAAAAGGAATTGGATAGATGCAAGTTCTGTCTGGGGAAGAAAGCACTTTGAACATGATGGCCGACGATTTATGGCCATGTCTCGTCATCTAGGGAGTGATCTAAGTGTTTAATGGTGTGCTACATTTTCGGTGTCTTTAGAATCGATAGAAATGAGAAGTTGCACATTAGAAAATAGTAACTTTACCAGTTACTTATTGATTTGTTATCCATTTTTCTCTTTCTTGTTCAATAAGATATATGGCTGTTGTAAATACCGAGATTTTTTAAATCGACGAGTTCAATAGAAACAATTTTTACAACTGTCAAATAGTAGAGACGGAAATATTTCTAAGTGGATCAAATTTTTGTTTAGCAGCTATGCTTTAATGCAACAACAATAGTTTTTCTTGCTTATCACGCAAAATATTCCCCAAAGAAGCGAAAAGTTTATGTAGAACTTCTGTGAAGCAGTTTAATTGTACCACTTTTAAAGAAAGCTAAGGAGAGAAAGATGCGTTTTATTATCCATTAAGTCAAACGTCTGCTGATTTATCATTAGGAAGAGAAATATCTCAGTTTTTACGAAATCCTTAATTTTGTAGAAATGTTTTCGTGATCGATTTTAGAATTCTGCCCAGAACAACCTTGAAGAACAATTGAGAATTATTGTTGCGGTAAAAATCCCAAATGTCCAGTATCAGAAACAAAACTTTTTATTCAAAAGATACTTGATGGAGTGCCTGTACGATTTAAATCCTCGATATTCAGAGGTATTTATCAGGACTTCCAAAAGACACGTCACTCTGCCCGAATTATTTTGGAGTTAGAATTTTTCGTTTGAAGTTAGTACAAGGATGTACACAGGTGTGACCTAAATATTATTCAAATATCATGTGTTTAACTCCTTCACATTTACACTTGTACTCCATCCTTTTACTCTTTTAGCATCAGAGGAACGTATATTCAACATAATGTGGTAAAACTTATTTGACTTGACGGAACTCTTGTTCTTGTGACAAATAGCCAATTAAAGACTTCTGTAGTAAATTCAGAATATCCATAAAACTGACTGATATGCATGTTTTTTATATCCTGTGATAAAAGTTTACATTATTTGGCAGTTGTTGCAGATTTCCTCAGTATTTTCAATCATGTTTCCCCATAAATGTCTGCGCAAAATCGTTGGCTTAAAAACCATATATTTCTCACGATGCATGCCTAATGTTATTCATACCTGACTCGGATATTGAAGTCATAAAACTTATCGTTTTAATGGCATATATTGTAGCCAAAGTCTGGCTCCGATAACTGCTGCTATTGTAATCCAATGCTACAGTTTAAATGTGCAACGTAGAAGAAAAAAGAGCTTGATTTTCCGCTCACTTCTTGCTTTGTATAAACAGCCTCAGGATGACGAATTGTAAGATAATCTAATTCACTTCTCCGATAAAAGTCTTGCACATTTTTACATATTAAAACGATGTTAACAGATATATTTGTAAAGTTTTACTCAAGATAAGAAAATAAAAACATTAATACTCATATGCGGAAGCACAAGCGAAACAAGAGCAAGAAGTCTGTGGTAGTCACAACCGAGAAAGTACCTGCTTTTTAAAACTTAAACATTAAAGATAGCGAAAAGCCGTTGTTTTAATTAAAGTATTTTTAAGGGGTTTTCTGACAAAAATGCTTGTAATTTTCACTTAAAAAAGAGGTGTTTTGAATTTTTCCATGCTCAAATCCTTCAAGAAAATGTGGGGAACTGATTACATAAATTCTTTTACTAGCGGACAATGTATTGTTGCAATAGGTGAACAGGTCTTTCAGACTTTGAAACTGGATCAACCATTCGTAAGAGCGACGATATAAAATACTTGCTGATCAGTACTTCCAAGAATCGTCTTCGTATTGTTGATATCAATTCCAATACTTTGCATACGCATTTTTAATGCTCATGCGCATTTTTTTACTGTTTACACTCTTTCGACGCACTTAGCATTAAACTATAGATTTTGCAAATCGCATTGGCTCGTCTTCTACAAGTCGAACTGGAAGACAAAATATTAAGCAGTAATCAGCTTTTATTTTGTTCTTCAGTTGGGATATTAACGACCACCATAACTCTAAGGGTACAAACAATCATCCGTCCCTAATTCAGAGCTACGTGTTCCAGGAAAGGGAGAGCGCTAGTTCAGTAAGATAAGCCAAATCTGACCCTAATAGAAACCCTCAGAACTACTGGGGAGAAAACTTGTGTCGTCAGCCACCTCGCTCATTCACTCAACGTGATCATTTTGAGAGGAGCTGCTAACTATACTTACTAACTATACTTTGCTGTTGTGTCCAGGGTTTAACTTATTATTACTCACGCACAATTTTTGATAAAAGGAAAATTTCCGTGGAAATATGTTTCCATGTGCAAATCAAATTATACAAAAATCATACAGCATCGGTTTTCCTGAAAAGGAAGACCTCGAGCATAAATGGATTGGCGCTACACCTTGGAAGGATTTTAAACAAAAGCAGCATAGTTGCAAATAAAGTTTAATGGCGGGATTTCAAAAGAAATCTTATATTGAAATGGGAGTTTTCTTTAGAAATATACGTTTCACTTTCCAAGATGCACATCTTGAAAGATATATGTGTACAGTATATTATAAAAGGTCACATTTTTTTAAACTCTTTTCTTTATCTATTTTATTTCTCCTGTTAATACGTTAATTGATATTTCCCATATTTTCATTTAGAAACCCACGAAAAATGCAGCAAAATCAGTGCAATTTTAGTAGAAGAAAAAAGGCTCTGCAATATACTGCTGGAGAAAATGAATGCCAGGTGAAACAATTTCAGAATGTTAAAATTAACAAATGATACGACCCTCAGAATTATCAGAATAACATTTTCAATATTGTGTAAATTCAAAAATATCAAAAATTAACACCTTCCACTACAAAAATAAATTATCAACGTTTATTCACAATTAAAAGCTTCATTAGCATCGACTATAGTTTCGCAGAGCTTCTGGCTCGGCTTCATCAGGACGTAAACATTCAAATCATTATGACATCATCAGAATTCTGAAGGTCACGCTTTTTGGTGAGTTGCTTCCACGTGCTTAACAGAAATGAAGTCGACGTCATGTCGTTGACAAGCAGTGAAGAGTTCCGGTATATATGAAAAGCTTCTAATACATTAAGCTTGATCGTTGAATCAGGTTTATCAATGAGCGTAGCGTTTCCAAACAGAAATTTATGGTTCTTTTCGTGACAATGCTGGGCTATAGACGACTCCTTCAGTTAACAATTCCGTACGTAAGTCTTGTGTTCCTTCACACGGAAATTTAAAGCCCTGCGGGTCTGTCCTATATATGAAAGTCCACATTCACAAGGTATCTCATAAATTCCCCAGGAATTTATATCTTCGACATAATCTTTTGATCAGAAAAAATTATCTTATTTATGGATCTGAAAATAACTTTGAAATTAAAACTCTTGAGAAATTTTGAAATTCCAAAGCATATCTGTGGAGCAAATGGGATAACCGCCCAATTCTGTCGTATTGGGTTGTCTACTGGCGTGAGTGAGCAGACATGCTTCGGTTTCTTAAATTTTTGTACAGCTTTATCTATAACGGAATGTGCATATCCTCTGTGTACTGCAATTCGTTTAAGAAAATCTGGCTCTTTCTGCAAGGAATCCTCAGCTGAGCATATATGTATTGCACGATATACTTATGTGTAGAAGGCAGAAATATTTTGTTTCCATGGGTGATTTGATTTTGCATGTGCGGGTAAGGAAACAGCGAATGGTTTTTTTTTTTTTTTTTTTTTTGATTGAAGGTTTAACGACCACCGTGAGCAACTCAATGGGCTATAAGCAGTCGCCCGTCCCTAATTTAGGGTCACTGGTTCCAGGGAAGGGAGAGCCAGTGCCGTAAGACAAACACAACATCCATGCCTCACCGGGATTCGAACCCGGACCCCTTTCGGACGAATGATCTGAGGCCATCGCTTAGACCACTGCGCCACCGGGGCGGCAATGGTTTTCGGTAAACTGTTGTACTAAAGGAACCTTCAGAGCGTGACACAAGGATCAATTGAATTGATAAGTTCAACTAATTTAGGTATTTCCGAATTCCTGCCATTCCAGAGGACAAGTAGTCTCCCTTCCCTAATTTAGGGCCACTAACTCCAGGGAAGGGAGAAAGTCAGTGCCGTAACACAAACAAAGTTTCCGTATCTCACCGGGATTCGAACCCGGGCCCATATCGGACGAATGATCAGAAACCATTGCTTAGACCACTGTTCCACCGGGAGCCTTACGAAAATTTAATTGAACTCATGTGGTAGCAGATATATGGGATATTAGTAGAATCAGTATTGAGACCTGTAAATTACCACGCTGAAACCAAACATTGCAACCTGATTCACACATTTTTTTTTCAAATACGCATGAGTGAAATCGTTCATGATAGTCGCAACCAGTAAAATCTATAGGTCAACTGATTAACAGACAGTGAAGTGAGACAATGCACTTGAGAACAGACAAAAGGCCATTTACGACCAATTGCAAAATGCTAGTACAATAATTTCTTTTAAAGTATGGTATAAAGCATTCATATCGATAGAAATCGGCATTAAAAATTTTATTTTACATACGTTGGGAATTTCTGATATAATATATAAACGCACTACATAACTTTTCACGCATAGCAGACATTTCCCCTGTGTTTCATCTACATCGTACTTTTTCCCTTTATTTCATTTTCTTGCAACCATTGATCAAGCTATCCCTCAGATGTGTAACATTTGGCACCTGCAAATTCCAGGTTTTACGTGAGCAAAGCAATTAGATGTTTCACAAATATTTACTAACTTCCGTAGCAACATTCATATTCTCCAAACGTTGTCTGTTGTGCAATGCTTATACAAATACGAGTTTTATCGTTAATCTCTGTTTAGAGAATGAAAGACAAATCGCTACTTCGTGTTGAATACCCAAAGATTATTTAGGAAATTCACACATAAGAAGGACTTTTCTCACATTTACTTGTTTTGCAGTCAATTACAAGGTAATGCCCTCAAATATACTTGTTTTGCAGTCAATTACAAGGTAATACTTCAGTAACGTTACCTTCTGCATTTCGGTTTAAATCAAAGAGAAGATGTACGTGTAACACCTCTTCAAGTCCTATGCATCTTCAAAGTGGAAGACGGATTACTTTGCATTACTTGAAGATTCAGTTTTAAAGCCTGAGAAGTTCCTGAGAAGTTTCCTCTTTCGGGATAACATTTTCTCCGTGCACCGGAACAATGAGATCTTGAAACAATGGTACTAATGAGATAACAATTACGCTTCCAGAGATCCGTCGACAACAATGCTAATGACGTCATTAAGGAGATGAAAGGAATGGAAAAATTTCCGATCAATGGGAAAAGATACGATTAGGCGGATGAACAAAAATGACCGATGATATTGAAAGAAGGAAGGACTTGATAGGTATTAAAAGGCTTTTAAGGGAACGGGTAGGAAAGAAGACTGACGAACGACAATGAAAAATGCTTTGTTTAAATGAAATACATGCAAGAGCTATTCTTAAAATCTGAAAGATTCTTTATCGTGAATCTTTTGTGCTTTGAGAGAAATTAGAAAGCTCGTTTCCAATTTCAAATGCTATTGAAAAATAATGACGAAATGAAGGTGAATAAATTAACCGCCAACGTTCATGTGAACAGGCCAGATATTTTATGAGTAATATGATTTCTGCTGGATACCAATTGCAAACATATTTTGATAGCATGTTTTAGTCATCTTTTCAGAAAACAAAATTCGCGCACGCTTGGGAAATTCAGTGTATTAAATCGGAATCGAAAACTATAAAATAAATAGAATATTACGCATGAAATGGTTAAAATTCTCTCAAAAATTCACAAAATGAAGGGATGAAAAACAAGCTTTTCTCAACAATTGGAATTGGATCACCCTACTTTCGTACATTCAAGTCACCCATGAGGAATCCCGTATGGAGAAAATCCACTTAGAGAGAAATTCGTAGATGCCGAACTACACTGATGTTTACGATTGCGACTCTCCCACCAGAGGACATGGTATTTCGTTGTGCGAATGCGCAATATCGGAATGCCAGAAGACGAAATTATATTATTTCATCTTCAGAGACGTGAAATGATAACAGTGCAGGAGGAGACCATAATATAACGCATTTTTATTAAAGGTATTTGCGAACGACAGGTAAAGCAATTTACAAGTGCCATAGTATAAAGTGCTATCAGGTTCTTGGTATCAAAATAGCACAAAATCCATTACAATGTGTTCAGCGCGAGATTCTACAGCAAAATTATATCACAGCGTGTTAATCATATTGTATTCTAGTCTATAATTTGTGAAGGCTGTGTCTTTGTGAGCCATGGCCACATATCTTTCGCTGATTAAATATGTTTAATATATATTACGACTTTTCTCGGTTGAAACCTTTGCATCCTTCAATGAATAACGCGACCCATTGCCATTTGCACTTTTTTAAAGTAGCTTTTAATTAAAAACAAGATTCAACAGCTATTAACTATTATGTCGTATTCAGTATAAGATATTTCATACACTGCTGTTGTTGAAAATGCAACACAAGGAAAAACATGTGCGATGGGACTGAAATTCGTAGTATGGATAGGACACGTAAGTAGGCGTAAATGTTTACAACTGCAGCGCGTAAGCAAATGCTATGTGAAAGCCACGCCCTCGTAGCCCTCACGCAGGTGGTATAAAAGCAGGACGCACAGGGAAAATTGCCAAAATGAGCCGCGGATGGCTTAGTGGTTAGTGTTTCAGGCTATCGATGCTGGGTCCCCAGGTTTAAGCCTGGGCTGATCTTTCAGAGATGGCGTGATTTACTAACAATCGCTGAATATCCGCCGTGCATCGGACGAGCACGCAAAGTGACGGCCCCCAGGCTGGACCCACTGGTTAAATGGGTATCCTTTCCTATGTCCTCCCTGAAATTCTCTCACTCATCTATGTGCAATATCGTACTTGCACGGTGGCGCCATCTACTGTACTCTAATCTCACTACAAACTGTTCTGTCAAAAGTCGCTAGACTTGCTCTCATTCCTTCCGTTTCTGTGTCCTGCCCAAAAGGCGATCTCGCTGTAGGTGGCTGGGACCTAAACTCTACTACCTGTGGACGGAAGTCTTACAAGAAAATGACGCTGACCCCCCCCCCCCCCCCGAAAATTGCCAAAGTCGATTCGCAGGAATTCTGGAAGTAAAGCAGTGGTAGTAACAGAGTACGTCAGGACTCTGCAGGCAAGACCCGAACGTACAACTGACGGACTTTAGGCTAGGTTGATGATGTGACGGACTGCCGAAAGGCGGACTTTCTTTTGTTCCGTGATATCGCTGCTCGTGTTGGACAAAACGTAAGTTCAGTGATGTTGAAACCTCTGTCCGACGACGTTTGTTTCAGAGAGGACTCGTTTCTCGCCGTCCGTTGCTTCGACTTCCTTCGAATTTAAATCAAAGATGTCAGCGGCTGGAATGGGACCAAGAACACAAACATTGACCTGATGAATGGCAGCGGACGGTGCTTTCCGACGAGCCGCGGTTTAACCTAATTACCCATGATGGACGTATCCTTATATGGCGACACGGCTGCTGCAGGCATACATTATAAGGCGTTATACGTGTCGAAAAACAGGGTGTTTTGCTGTGGGATGCTGTTGGGATCCATTCACGTTCGCGCCTCCTACTCATTACAGGAACCATGGCCATCCAATGGTACGTCGTGGAAGTTGTGGACGCTGAAGTGGTACAATATCCAAGACGATCCCCGGTGCCATCTTTCAAAAAGAACAATGCCTGACCACAAGTGACGCGAAATGTCTCACATCTCCTGTATTTCTGACATATGCCACGTCTTCCTTGGCCAGCGCGTTCGCCTGATTTGTCACCCCTTGAACAAATGTGAGATATGGTCACTCGATGCCTCCGTCAGGCTTCACTGCTATTTACACAAGATGAATTTTTAATATGATTCAAGACAGCAGAGAATGCCCTTCCGCAGTTCGACGTCCAGAATATCTTCCAGTCAATTTCCGTCCGTGTACGAGCCGTGATTGCCTAAAGAGGCGGTTAAATAAGGTACTGTGTATTGTGCATCCTACATAAATTACACGCCTCTAGCTCTGATCACTTATGTCTTGTATCATAAGTAACGTACCTTATAAATTTCATTGCAATATCTCTGATCTTTCTCGTTGCATTTTCAACAAACTATATTCTACTGTATACTATATAATATTCTATTGTATATAATGTATAATTATATATTGCATATGTACTATAGATAACATATATTACGTATAAATGTTTAATATGCGTATTAATGTTACAAAATATTTAGCGAATAAATTATTTTTAATGCCACCTTTCTGGATACAAATTTCTCTATCAGAAAACGAAGCCTTTGTGGCACAATATCTGTACGTACTTGTGGAAAACTGACATAATTGCTTTTAAGTACTGCATTGGAAAACGTGCTGTGACGTGCCTGCCCCGCAGGACGCATATGAGATAAGCGCAGATAGCAGCGAGAGCACATGCTAGTGCAATATAGTGGATAGGCTTTGGAGCAGAGAGTTGGGGGTTCGAATCCCTCCCCTCTCATAAAATGATGGAGAAATTAACTTCGTCATGTTGGCACCAGAACTGGGACCCGAACTTCAAGGATGACCTGGCTCTTAGGTTTCTCGCAATGGTGTGATGCTCTTCCCACACATTGAGACAGGAAAAATGAGAATCCCTTCTTCAGTGCTTCGAAAAAATAAATCAGTGTGTTGTTATGTTCCACTCACCAAATATTGTCTGGGACTTCTCAAATGCACGTTCTTCATGGGATGACTGCCTACAGCGACATATTATCCCAGTTGAACCGTGGGCCATGCCCCCGGCCCTCTTTCAGAGGGTGGGGGGTGACTTGCCAGCCCCGCAGGACGCACAGAAGATAAAGGCAGATAGCAGCGAGACATCATGCCAGTGTGGTATAGTGGATAGCAGTCGGAGCACCGGAGCCGAGAGTTGAGGGTTCGAATCTCTCCTCAGGCATAAAATGATGGAGAAATTAACTTCGTCCTGTTGGCGCCAGAACTGGGTCCCGAACTTCAAGGATGACCTGGCTCTTAGGTTTCTCGCAATGCCGTGATGTTCTTCCCATACATTGATACAGGAAAAATGAGAATCCCTTCTCCAGTGCTTCGAAAAATAAATCAGTGTGATGTTATGTTCCACACACCAAATATTGTCTGGGACTTCTCAAATGCTCGTTCTTCATGGGATGACTGTCTACAGCGACACATGGTCCCGGTTGAACCGTGGGCCATGCCCCCGGCCCTCTTTCGGAGGGGGGGAGATGTGACTTACCTGCCCCGCAGGACGCACAGAAGATAAAGGCAGATAGCAGCGAGACATCATGCCAGTGTGGTATAGTGGATAGCACTTGGAGCTCCGGAGCCGAGAGTTGAGGGTTCGAATTCCTCCTCTGGCATAAAATGATGGAGAAATTTACTTCGTCATAGTTCTCCTACTAAGAAGTAAGAGTAGAGCAAAAATATTCTATGAAATTTTTTATTACGAAACGCATTATTTTATTACTAGTTGAAGAGAATACATAGAATATACACTGTTTGATCAAAAGTATGCGGACTTCCCTTTAGAGTAATGGTTTTGCACATATCCGTCGCAGCCATGTTCCATACACATATAAAAAAGACGCATGTAACCTGGAAAACGTCAGACAAGCGTAAACAGTTGGATGTGTCATACGGCATAGCTCAATGATGTTCAACGTGGCACAATTATAGCATGCTATCTTAGCAATAAATCAGTTAGGAAATTTTCTGCCTAGCTGTAGCTGCCCTGATCAACTGTAAGTGATGTTATTGGGAAATGGAAAGGTCTAGTATTAACAAAAGCACCCTCTCGACCTGGTAGGACACGTAGAATGACAGAGAGGGACCTCCAACTGCTAAACAGGGTAGTGCCACAAAATCGCCTGTCTTTGATTGCAGCACTCATTAAACAGCTCCGAAATGCTTTGGAGTCAAATCCGGCACCATGAAGTTTCGTCGAGAGCTGAAGGAAATGGGTTTGCATGGCCGAACAGCACGCCACTAGCCTAGCGACAGGAAAACAATGCCAAGAGTTTCTTGAAGAGTGGATTCAAGAGCAGTGGAAACGCTTTCTCTGGAGTGATGAATCTCGAGTCACCATCTGGCAATTCACCGGACGAGTGTGGGTGTGGGGAATTTCGAATGAATGCCCCGCCAGTGTAGTTCTAATGCGAAGCCTAGTGGAGGAGGTTTCACTCTCCTGGGATGTTTCTCATGGCTCGGTCTGGATTCCTTGATCCAGTGCCTGGAAACTTAAACATTGCATCGTACAATGACATTATGGACAGTTTTGTGCCTCTAACTTTACGAAGCAGTTTGGTGATCTTTTTTCACAAAGTCTGTGCAGAAATGGTTTGATGAGATGGGTGTGAAAGAACTTGACTGGATTTTACAGAGGCCCGATCTCCCCATGGGGCACCTTTGGGATGAATTTAAACGCCAAGTGCGAGCCAGGCAGAACCGCCCGACATAGGTGACTGACTTCACTAATGCTCTTGTGGGAAAATAAGAGGTAATTTCGGCAGCAGTTACCTCCTGTTACCTGTCAAGGAAGATTCCGCGATATACCTCTTATGACATTGGGCTCTGAAACTGACTGTTGGTACTTAAACTTGTTTCAGGTGTATGCTATCATAGACAAGCTACACCAGAACGTGCGATCCGCAGACCAGTGCCACATCATTATGTGACCGTACTAAGCCGCCCAGCACCTTTCTTTCTTCTTTAAGATTTTAATGTTCATCGTGAACATTTAAGAATAGAAAGAAAGGCAAAGGATCAGTGTTTCAGGAAATCTATGTCTAACCCAAGATCTGAACGTAGAACCAACAGTCCGCCCCGGTGATCCAGTGGGCTAATTGCTGTCTTCTGACCATTTATCCGAGGTGGGTAAGGGTCGGATCCCGGTGATGCAGGAATGTTTTGTTTGCCTTACAGCACTGACTCTCTTCTTTCCCTTTGGTCAATGGCTTTAAATCTGAAACAGGCGACTGCTTGTAGCCCATCAAGTTGATCACGGTGGTTGTTAAACCCCGCACAAAACAAACAAATATACAGCAGAAGTACCAGAATCTAAAAGCGCATACTCTTGTCCATTCGTCCAACGTGAGCCCGCGTTGCATTTAACAACGCTTGAGGATTACTTGTAGACATCTTTGAGGACAACTGAGGATTACTGGGAGGTTTGCTAGCAAATATCGATACACATAACTCGCACAGACTGACTGCAGTTCAGTATTTCTTCCTACTCAGTGTTTGTGCCAGCCCTAAAGGTTGACATACTGCAAGATGAATCAAGGCCGGTACTTTTCACATTCAGGTGCTTTTTCTTCTCATAAAAACTCTCACACATGCGAAGAATGTCTTTCTTTCTGATTTTGTGGCACTGTTATAATCTATTACACTTATTTATGCAATGATGTATTTTCTATTATGCAGAGCACGTTGAAAGTACTAATTTACATTTGAAAAGATACGAAAAAAGGCAGTTACGAGGTACTAACATGCAGATAAAGAAAATTTTAACTTTCTTGGCGTCATTCTGTACTTTACACTTACTAGAACTTATTTAGAACGAAGTTTTTACGGGTGGCTCAGTTTTCATTGCTTCAAATTTCTGCTTTAAACGTTTGTCCTTACGCACAGAATGACTTTGCGAAAGCAACTGGTCGCAAAAGTGAGAGCTGTACTGTGAAGAATGATTCAGAGTTTTGTCATATAAATAAGTTAAAATCAAATTTCTTTGTTGTTGTTTTAATCAGCTAATGATCACTCCGTTTCGCAAAAACCTACAAGGCGGCTGTTGTTGTGACCCCGTCAAGTAAGTCATCTTTGTTATTTCCAGAGAGTTTGTTAATTCTTAAGAATATGGACCGGTGTTGCAATGATGAAGTACCGGTATCTGTATCGGGAGTTTGAAAGAACCTCATACATTCTGGACGTCACAACCCTATCCTTCACTGTGAATGCTGACTCTATTTCATGGGGCATTAATAGGTTACGTCAATAATGTGTTGATCCTTAATCATGTGTATACGGTAACCTAGCAACGTGTATGTTATATTAACCTGTGATATCTCTAGGTCGTGTTCATTTTTCATCTGAGGGTGGTCCTAAAGCAGGATTGAAAGTGGTGGTCCTAAAGTAGTCGTGTTCATTTTTCATCTGAGGGTGGTCCTAAAGTACGATTGCATAAAACGGCATGCTCATAGTTTGATTTGCTGACATTAGTTATTGAAAATTTCACATTATTAAACACTGCTGAGATGAAAGATTAACAATAAAGATGACACCGGATTTTCGGGTGTAATAAGCACGTCTTTTGAATCCGTTCTGACGCAAATTAAATTCATCAAAGCTATTCAAAGTCAAAGTCAATGGAACCGGTATGGAAAACAATAGCATCTGACGGAAGAAAGAAGTTTTTCAATCGGGTTTTTAATCCCTCAGATATTGCTGTGAACGGAATCGTGAGCTTGCGCTCTTTGGTTGCAGACTTGTGCGTTAAGAAAAACATGAATTTATATGAGAAACATTTCGCACTGGAAACGCTCTCCAACATAGAAAGAATTTTTCAAATCCGTCTCTTAGAAACAGAGATATCGACAAAAATAAGATGTGACTTTACGTACCCTGGTGGGAAAACCATGCATTACTTTAGGAAGAACGTTTTCTTAAAAGGGTGTTCTATATGAGCACTATCGGTCCAAGAAAAAAAAAATTAGTTTAGTTTTTAGGAGCCCAGATTTTGCTACAAATACATCAGAAGCAGAAATTAACACTTATGCCCCCTGGTGGCCAAACCATTCTTTCCCAAACATTAAAAATTATGTGAAAAAATTTTTCCATCAGATCTTGTATGCAATATAGGAAGAATTTTTCAAATCGGAGTTCTTGAAGCAGAAATAACGCAGAAAACGCAATTTACCTTTGTGGCCCCTAGCGGAAAAGTCTATGATTTACTTGAAAATTTTGAATTTATAGGAAAAACATTTTGCATCGGAAACACTATCCAACAAAGGAGGAATTTTTCAAATCGGACTCCTAGAAGTAGAGACATTGACAAAAATAAGATATACATCTACGCCCCCTGGCGTAGAAACCATGCATTATTTTAAGAAGAAAATGGTTCTAAAAGGTTTGTCGACATGAGTAGTATCGGTCAACAAACGACGTTTTTTCAATCGAGAATTTAGAAGCTCATATTTTGCTGCAAATACATCAGAAGCGGAAATTAAGATTTACGCCCCGTGGTGGCCAAACCATTTTTTTTAACAAAAATTGGAAATAATGTGCAAAACGATTTCCCATCAGAAGCTGTATCCAGTGCAGAAAGAATTTTTCAAATCGGAGATTTAGAAGCAGAGATGTAGGGGGGGGGCAATTTACCCCTACGCCCTCTGGCGGAAAGTCTAAGATGTACATCTACGCCCCCTTGGGGAGAAACTGTGGAATATTTTAAGAAGAAAATATTCCGAAAATGTTTAGCGATGTGAGTGTCATCAGTTCACGAAAGAATTTTTTCAATCGATATTTTAGAAGCCAAGATTTTATGGCAAATACATCAGAAGCAAAAAATTAACACTTACGCTCTCTGGTGGCTAAAGTATTATTTTCCAAAAATTTGAAATTATATGCAAAACATTTTTCATCAGGAGGTGTATCCGCTGAAGAAAACATTTTTCAAATCGGAATTTTAGAAGAAGAGTTATCGGAAAAATGTAATTTACTTTTACGTCCCCTAGTGGAAATTCTATGCGTAATTTGAAAAAGTAACTGTATGTAAAATACTCTTAGACATAAATAGAATCGAAAGATAAGAAAAATTTTTCAATCGGATGTTTAGAAGCAAATATGTGGAATAAAACGTATTTTTGAATTCGACATCGTCTGCATTTACGCCCCCTAGCGGCGAAATTGTACATAGTAAAAAAAAACGAAATAAAGGATCATCATTCGCATATTTCAAGTTTCCCAATGCAAAAAGAATTTTTCAAGTCGGATTAATAGTTGCAGAGATATCGTGTGTACAGACGGACGGACGGACAGACAGACAAAGCAGTAACATAATCACGATCTTTTTCACGCTTTCCAACCGTAGGTTGAAGGAGCGTATTTGCTCCAGCTTTTTTCCGTCCGTCCGTTTGTCGGCACGATAACACGCGAAAAAATGGTTCGATTTCGATGAAATTTTAGTGTGTGGTATGGGACCACTGGGTACGAACCCTCTTGAAATGGACGAAATGGGGTCAAAGGTCACGGCATAGGAGTGGGATCCATTTCATTGCCTTTATGCGTCATAACATGCGTAAATATGGTTCGATTTCGATGACATTTTGGTATTTGGTAAGGAACCACTTGGGAACGAACCCTATTGAAAATGGGCGAAATGGGGTCAAAGGTCAGGGCATAAAGGTGGAATCCATTCCATTGCCTTATGCGTCATAACATGCGTAAATATGGTTCGATTTCGATGAAATTTTAGTATGTAGTAGGGAACCACCTGGGCACGAACCCTATTGAAAATGGACGAAATGGGGTCAAAGGTCAGGCAGGACATAAGAGCGGGATTTGTACTATTGCCCTTAGACGTCATAACTTGCGTAAAAATGGTTCGATTTCGATGAAATTTTAGTATGTGGTAGGGAGCCACTGGGGACAAACCCTATTGAAAATGGGAGAAATGGGGTCAAAGGTCAGGACACTGGAGTAGGATACATTCCATTGCCCTTGTGCATCACGACTTACGTAAAAATGTTTCCATTGTGACAAAACTTGTTATGTCGGAGGTATACTGAACCGATTCTGTTGAATATCATCGAAATGGGATCAAAGGTCAGGGCACAGGACTGAGATTTATTCCACATCCATTATCCTCATAACTTGAGTGATAACTTGAGTAATGATTTTTGGTATGTTGGGAAGCGTATCATAATCAATGCATTGCATGATTTTACTAACTTGTTTTACAAAAGACGTGCTAAAAAGGCTGTTGTTTTTTTATGTATACATCTGCATGAATACTAATGTTACATAATATTATTTCTTTTTATATGATGCAATGTTTTCTTGTTTCGTGTTTATCGACATCGTGTTCAGCTCTTAGAGCTGTAAGTTGTCACTGTCACTAACCTGAGGCCACTAGTTCCGTGGAGGGATACCTCCAGCGTCGAAGCGCAAGTGCCATATTCGGGAATAGATCCGACGACTAGGCAGAAACTAGCGCATCTGACCACTCGGCCATGAGAGAGGCGTGAAAAATTTCACGAAGGACAATATCGAGACCTTTCAAATGTAAAGCCTATGATACTGTAGATTAAAAAAGTATAGTGCCAATTTTATCTGCATATAAGAAATGAACTTTAGAAAATCAAAGAACGAAATAATTTTTGGGAATACAAATTATTATGCACAATATTTAGACATTTTAGGACGTTTATTCCAATCAACACTAATACTGGAAGCAATGCATCTAATGTACGCGCAGTGCATCAGACGTGAGTAAAATACACTGCGGCTACGAAAGCTTGAAGTTCATGCAGACAGGAGCCATCCAGAAGAGCAACTTCTGGCTAGAAAACAAAAATCCGTGAAGCAGATTTTTCAGCGATGGTTATGTGCCGTTGTTCTGCATGTTGAAGTGTGTATTAGGACTGTGAAGAGGAAACAAAATGATTCAGTTCAAAGGGTTATGAACTTGAAAACAGAAGAAAATTTGTTATCCTCTTTTTTTCTGTATTTATAAGTAAGTCATAAACTTCCACAAGTTTCCAGCGTCAGATGATAATCAAGGAAGTGGATATTATCTCCAAGCAACTAATGTTCATTAGAATCATATGAACGAATTGGCGAATGCGATGCATGTAAACCAAAGTTCAGAATTACATTCAAAACCTTGTTCATTCAAATAGAGCGAAAGATATGCAGAACTTAAGTAAGGATGATAGGAAAAATATGTTAAACAAATTTCACTTCAATAAACAAAAGGAAATGAGGATTCAATTTTGTCTTCTTTCATTTTATTCACTACCTTTTATAATACTTTTGCTACTTTTTCCTTCCTTCTTTCTTAATATTTTGCATCAAGACAAGTGCATTGAAAAATTAAAAATTCAATTCCCTTAAAAGCTGAGTGTAAGATTTGGCTTTAGCATCCACAATGACTGCTATTCAACAATTTTTCTTAAAAGCTCATGGTCTCTTTCAAATTATCTGCACGATTTCATAAAGCACAGCTCCAAGCTTGACGTCACTGAATATTCTTGTTGAAAAACAGAAATGTTAGAATGAAATATTAAAAGCAATTCCCGAATTCGCTGTTTATTTAGGACATGGATAATCCTTGTGAGAGCAAACCGAAAAGTAAAACATAGCTAGATTTATTGCAGAACAAATTTCCGCATGAACGGGCACATAAACAAAAGGAAACACGAGGTAGGCGAAATACTCGGAAATGAGGTATCTCTTTTATATTTAACAGATGTTTCAAAAACAAACAGGTGCTTTAGACGAAAATTGTTCAATGAAGACGAATGTTGAAACTGCATGCGGGTTACACAAATTATATAAGAAAACGTAATTTTAATTGTGTTAAAGGTGTTTTAATCAAAATATGTGAAAGTTGAGAAAAGACCAGATGTAGTTCAAAAAACAGAAAACAAAAGAACAGAAGAAATAGCAATGATTTGAAAGAGCGATGTCATTCTATAAAATGATAATAAGTTGGAAAAAGGAAGCAGCATGTAAAGAATATTGCAGTACACATATTTCAGGCCAAAAGGAGTGAGAAGTGTTTCAACAAAGTTATTTTTTACTGCGTACTACCCTATGCCTGTTCGTTAAGATTTATTTTCTGGTTGAGATAAAAGGTTTTTTTACTAATCCAAACTACATGGACAGGTGAATGCCGAGACAGCTGTCCATGCAGTTTAGAACGGTATGTGGGTTTTGAGAGTGAATTTCCTTTCTTTATACCCATAAACCAAAATATGTCAACATTCTGGAGGATTCCGTTCGCAATTTGCGGTTGTTAAATCAGCGTATCTACTCTGACTCCTAAAGCATGTCATAAAACTAAGATTAACAGCTATTCGGATAAGTTTAAAAAGACTTTACAGCCAATGCAAATGCCGACACCATTTCATTCTTTTTTTCCTTCTGTAAGTTTGCTATACTACACCGATGAGACATTACATTATGGCCACCTATACCTAATAAGCTGTAGGACCCCATTTATCACGCAAAGCTGCGGCCACTCGGCGAGGCACCGATTCGATAAGGTGTTGATAGGTATCCTGGAGTATCTGATACCATATTGTCAACAGCAGGTCCTCCAGTTCCCACACATTTTGGGGTGGTGGTGATTTAGGGCGAATCCGGTTTTCCAAGTCGAACCACAAATATTCGATTGGGTTCATGTTAGGTGAATGTGGAGGCCAGCGCATTAACAGAAAGTCATCAGCATGTTCCTCAAATCACTCCTTGACGATTCTAGCAGTGTGGCATGGCGCATTATCCTATTGGTAATAGCCATCACCAGCAGGGAAAACAGTTGCCATAAATGGGTGAACTTGATCGGCAACGATGTTCAAAAACCTGACAGCTGTCAGGGATTGTGCTATTGGACAATGGGGTCTAAAGTGTCCCAAGGAAAACATCGTCCACAGAATAACACCGCCGCAGCCGCCCTGTTCCCCCCACCCCCAGTACATCCAGGTGCCATAGCTTCCGTTGGTAATCGGCATATCCGCCCTGGGCCATCTACGTGATGCACCAGGAACCTCGATTCGTCAGAGCTGGCCAATTTCTTCCAATCATCCGCCGTTCAATCTCGATTATCTCCGGCCCGTTTCATGCGTTGTTGGCGATGACGTTCAGTGATCATGTGGCCCATGCGCAGAAGGCTGCGATGAACTGTGTGTTGTGTCACATTGCCCTGATCACCACAGTTGTAGCTGTGAGCAGTTTGTCGCACTGTGTTCCTGTGAACAATGCGCGACAGTCTACGCTCCCCTCTGGCATCAATGAGCTGCTGACGGCGCACGTCTGGACGACGGCGTTCATCGTTTGGTCATCTGTGAACCACTTTTGATACGTACTCGCTACAGCGGCATATGAACAACCCACAAGCCGAATCGTTTCCGGGATCGTAGTATCGAGGCGCCGTGCCATCACAGTTTTTTCTTTATGAAACTCCGTTAAATCGGTAGTTTTCCCATTCTGAATCCAAACACTCTACTGTGGCCCATGCGCAGTAGAGTGATCATGTGGCCCATGCGCAGAAGGCTGCGATGAACTGTGTGTTGTGTCACATTGCCCTGATCACCACAGTTGTAGCTGTGAGCAGTTTGTCGCACTGTGTTCCTGTGAACAATGCGCGACAGTCTACGCTCCCCTCTGGCATCAATGAGCTGCGGACGGCGCACGTCTGGACGACGGGGTTCATCGTTTGGCCATCTGTGAACCACTTTTGATACGTACTCGCTACAGCGGCATATGAACAACCCACAAGCCGAATCGTTTCCGGGATCGTAGTATCGAGGCGCTGTGCCATCACAGTTTTTTCTTTATGAAACTCCGTTAAATCGGTAGTTTTCCCATTCTGAATCCAAACACTCTACTAACCGAAAGCCGGTCCTCGGCTTGTATATATACTATTCTCTGATCTGCACCTGAGCCATCGTTCGGTCTCCAGGCGCGCTCATTTCTCTAGGCTGGGGGTGGTCATGATGTTATGGCTCATCGGTGTAGGAGCTTAACACAATGGACGAACCTAACATGATTGTGTACACTGAAGTAGCAAATTATTTAGAACATCTACCGATTAACGTGTTCGGCTACCTTTGGCCTTCGAAACAAACCATCATCGATGTAGCATAGATTCAACGACGCGTTTATACCATTTTGCGGTATGTTCAGCCATGGGAATGTTCGCTGTGGGACGATCACAGTTCAGAATGGGCCATTTTTGCCCTTTGAAGTCACTGCCGTACTTCTAGAATCACTGTATGATAATCCGAACCTTGTGGAATAGCTTATTATCCTGATAGAAGTAGCCTTCTCCCCAAGGAAGTAACATGCACGTGTACGGATGTACCTATTACGTAATGATGTTAAAATATCACGTGGCATTCAAATGCTGTTCCAAGATATTAAGGAACCCAATGCCCTCCATGGAAACAGAACTCACACCATTACATCGCCTTCACCAGCTTGTAGAGCTAATACTGGGTGCTTAGGATCTATAGATTCGTGCTGTTGAAATCATATTCTGGCCAGTCCAATACCGTGTATTAAATAAAAACGTGATTCATCTGATCAGGCAACCTATTATCAGTCCTCAAGGATCTAGGTTTGGTGCTGCGTTCCCACGGCATATGAATTTGTCATTTTTTTATCAGAGATAAGTGGTATACAAATCGGAGGTCTGCGGTTACAGCTCATTCGCGCCAATATACGGTGGGCTGTGTCTCCTGAAATTCTTCTCTCGATACCGCTATTATACTGCGCGGTTATTTGACGCTATTATACTGTGCGGTTATTTGACGCTATTATACTGCGCTCTTGTTTGACGCTATTATATTGGGCGGTTATTTGATGCAACTGAGCTCGTCTCTTACCTCGTACGATTCCCTCAACCCGCGGTTGCTCTAAATCATCGGGCAGTCGTTTCGGCTCACAGGAAAACCGCTGACTGACTGACTTCTTGTTTTTATGTTTGTGAACCATTTATTGTATACCCTCGACACGCATAGCCGTTAAGGTTTTCCGTTTCTGAGATATTTGCACCTGTCCACCTGGCGCTCATTATCATGTTCTTTTTTTTCTTTTTTTTGATTGGAGGTTTAACGACCACCGTGAGCAACTCAATGGGCTATAAGCAGTCGCCCGTCCCTAATTTAGGGTCACTGGTTCCAGGGAAGGGAAAGAGTCAGTGCCGTAAGACAAACACAACATCCATGCCTGACCGGGAATTCGAACCCGGACCCCTTACGGACGAAATGATCAGAGGCCAGCGCCTTAGACCACTGCGCCACCGGGGCGGCCATGTTCTTTTTTAAATTCTCATAAATTATCAGTCTCTCTCATATTGATGGTATCTTCGCTTTGTACACGTCTGAATCTTTGCACTGATCCTTTTTAAAGCCAATTCAAAGTCATAGTTGTGTATGCAGGTGGATATGGCACATGTGTGATTGATTCTGGGTGTTCTTAAAGATTTGCTATCAGTGTATTTTTTAATGCATATTCAGTTCAGTGAAACTCGTTTCACACAAAAGCAGTGGGCTTCATTACCCACGTGTGAATTAGTTTTTAGATGCAAGCTGACGTTCGATGATTTACTTTGCGTCGTTTTAATTAGACACGGCTGGTTCCTCAGCTTAGTATAAAGTTTTGTGTAAAGATAGGAAGAAAATGTCGCAGAGACACTCAATGTATCGCAAGAAGTTTATACTAATACATATTGATCACGAACACGCAGTTTGATTATCATAGAGGCACTTTTTATAACTTACAATCAATTAACGGTTGCTCGTCATAAATCTGTATCACGTAAGCTTCTTGAACGGCATTGAATGTTCTCCACCATAGTCTTTTAGTAAAGCTTTGAACAGAACTTTAGCAGAGTCACTACTCATCCGTTTCTACGTGACTCTTACTGTTACTAATTAGAAACGCAAAATTTATTTCAGTGCAGCTAAACAAGTTCATTGCAGGGAGATATAAAGAGCTTCACTGAACTGGATTCTCAGTAATAAATGCAAACACGTTCTCGTTATTTTTGGAGATGCTATAGTTACTACTGTGTGCAAAATAGAAAAGTGGTTTTCCGTACAAAGGTCGTTCAATATTAGTGTAACAATACGTCAGGAATCAAAATTCTTAATGAGTCTATGAGTTGCCCCGTTGGCGGAGAGGTTTAGTGGCCCATGTGGCTTAGTAGTCTATATGCGCTGGCTAATAACCATTCGTCTCGGTGAGACATGGATGTTGTATTTATCTTACAGCACTGACTCTCTCCCTTTCCTGGAACCAGTGGCCTTACATTAGGTTCGGGAACTGCTTACAGCCAACAGAGTTGCTCGCGGTGGTCGTTAAGACGTAGTTTTTTCTATACAGATTTTCAACGTATATCATATTTCTCTGACTTCCTCCGCTGCTAAAGAATACCCGTTTCTGTGTCGGGTAGTTTTCGATACGGAGAGGATTTGGTACCCTCTCATAATTTTCAATAATGCATAATATAGCGGCAAAGAGGAGTAAATGCATATTTCAATTGAATCCATAGCTCCCAGACAATTATGGTAAAAAATAGGTTTGCATTATATAGTATTAGCTATGGCCAATATCAAAGCAAATGTTTTGCTTTTAATGATGGATACTTATCCGCTAATAGGCGCAAATGTGTATTTCTACGTGCAACTAAACCTTCGCTTCTGTATGTCAGATTGAAAAGCTCTTTCTAGGACAGAAGACTTCCATCACTTCAAATATTTTGTTTACAATTTCTAATTCCAGAAACACAACGGTCGCCCGTAGGTAGTGCATATTTCTACTTGTCTCCACATCGCCGCTGTGCAAGTAAGTACGACTGAAAAGAATTCGTTCTTGTATCGGACCCATTTTATATTATGAAGATTTGCAAATTACCATAAAACTTACTAATAAGATTTCATAGGGCGACAGAAATTTGATGACTATCCTATTTCATATTTTCATACTTCACTCTAGGCAAAAAAAAGTGCTGGTTTACACTAAACAATTCAGAGGTATTAGTCGTTTTTATTCATTCTTTACGCAAGTTCTTTGGCTCCTAACTTGAAAAACGAAATAACAACGTCCTCAGGAAAATAATGCTCAGTTAACTGATCTTAAATTTTCACATGCTTTTACCTTGTGATGATTGACCATCTGCAAAGGCATTGTAATCTTGGTGTCGCATTTTCTCACAACATTCCAATTTCTGTAATTTTCAATAGACTATGCAATAATCGGATATGGAACTGTTTTAATGTTTTATCGCAAGCGTTGAATATCTTTTGCCTTGCTACCTTCATACGATTAGTTGCGATGTTACTAATTGTTCATATAACTTCTCTTCCGTAACTGTGAGACTTAGGTCGTAAAAGGGCAAAGGGTGGTTAGTTTTACGATGCAGCTTGTTCCTCTGAATAACATTTATGATTTCGCGATTTTCAGATGAAGAGATGATGCCAGAGATAAACAGCCTTTGATGCCAGGTTTATTTTCAGTCTAATGAACCCTTCATGTTGGCCATAGGCTGAACATATCGATATTCAATATCTCCAGCTTCCTGAAGAAGCTAGATTTTCACGATATTTGAGTTGTTGCCTCCGTTTACCAAGTTCCAATACACCCCTTTTCACGAGTATAACTACGGCACGCGAATGAAACTTTGGAAACAAAGTTTTGTGCTAAATCAGATATTCCGAAGGGTTTTAAATGTGTTCTCTTCAGGTTAAAATAATTCAGTAATACATTGCACGTTGTTTAACTTCGCATTTAGTTTAATTCTAATGTATTTAGAGACGATTCGTAACAATCAAAACATGTAGAGAAAGAATCGTTTTCACTCCAATCGGATTGAAGTTGCAAACGCTAATTTTTACCGAAAAAAGATTTATTAGGTACTAACTAATACTTAGTGTTCTTAAGTTGTTGCCTGACAGTCATGGATCTCATCCTGCAGGAGTTTCAATTAAAAGATTAAATACATATGCGAAGTGAAAGGACAAATTGTGAAGCACTTAGTGCAGAGATGTTAAGCCCTTTCTAAAACATTAAAAAAAAGGAAAACAAAACTGAATGGTAACATATTGTTCGTCATAGTGCGAAAAAATCTCAAACTTTCCGAAACGAATGATTGTTAGTCATAAATATAAACTGCCAAATCGCATCTTTACTTTTCAAGCACCGGCAAATTAGGCATTTGGCGATCCATGTGAGTATGAGTTACAGGTATGATCATGTGTTTTCAGAGACTTACACTCCTGCCCCCCCCACACACACATAAGAAAAGCACAGCAAAACATCAGACTGGGTTTGATCGCATCCACCTGTTATGCTGCCCTACATCCTGGCGAAACGATTGTGATCGATTGTTAAACGACTTTTCCAGTTTCTTTAATCTAATGACATTTAGTAAAATGCGATTGCAACAAAAACCTAGAGCACTCATACGTCTGTTTTTTTATACCCATTGTACTTAATGAGAGTGAACGTATAATAGATGTGCATGCACTCATACGTATGACAGTATTTATACTTCACAACGACGAGTTTCTTACGGAAGTTCGTTAGAAAATGAAATAATAAAATGTGAATTGAGCAAACCATTAAAGTGTAAACAAATTATAATAAAACATACATACATGTAATTTTAGGAACGTGGACTACGTATTAGGTTTTACTTTGATGACTAAGAGTCTATCTCTTTGACGGGCTAAAACGAATTAATTTAGGGTTTGCAAAACGGGCAGAAATCAGCATGAACGAATATATTCGCTGTCTAAGAAGTGGGCTGGCTGAAACGAGTGGAAGAGTTGCTTTTTCTTAGCTTTGTCATTCAAAGTGATCATTTACGGGAATGACTGACACTGATTCTTTCTAATTGGTTATCTGTTAAAAGAGCTAAACAATGGCGACGAACCTAAGAAAGGAGAGATTTTTGAGCCTTTGTTTCCACAAGTTCCTAAGGGGGACTAGCCTTTTTCTGTCGTGCCTTAGGTAATGGAGCAGAGAAAGAAGTACTAGAAGGCAGAACTTATCACAAGTGACAAGTTTGTTGTCTGTACTGTTGAGATGAGATTGAGAAAGATTGTTCTGCAGTAACTTTCGTAAAACCCGGCAGCTATGTGGACATTTATGTTTGGACATCATAGAAAATTTTGGGCGCGATTTATTTGAGGTATATTAGCGGCTTGAAGGATTTGCTTATCATTCTAAACGTTACAATTGAATGTATTAGCATTTTCAAAAGTTAAAAATGAAAGTATTTTAGAAGTTGAGGGTGTCAGTATTTTCACTCACGATGTTATTATTTTCAAAGCATTCCATTAGTTTTAACAGTAGATTCACCCTAAAGAATTTCCCTGAGAGTATGTTCTCTATCTGTAATCTACGAAGATTATTCGAAAAGTAACGTAACTGACGAGAAGCATTTATTACTTAACCCGAGTAGATATCGCACGAAGATAAAAGCTTGTGCTCTTTAATCTTCCATAAAGTCACGACGGCGATTCAAACAAATGTCGTATCGTGATGGTAAGGCGTATAAGCCAGCAAGGAAGAAATCGAGGTCCTGTTTGCGCTGTCGCACTCTAACAAACTGTCTCACATTTACGTCTATAGCATAATGCTCGCGTGATAGGTGTTTCTTGAGGGGGCGAAACAAATTGAAATCGTAAGGAGCGAGATTGCAACTGCTTGGGCTGGATGCTCCAAAACGTCCCAACATTATAGCCGAAAGATGTCACTCGTGCGTTGGGCCGCATGTGATCTGGCGTTATCGTACAACAGCGAAACACCTGTGCTCAGCAGCTCAAATATTTTACGGCGAACGGTATGGCTCATCATGACAATACCTTTCAAACGTTGCACTTACACCACGCCTGGAAATAAATCAAAAGCACACCCTGGCAGTTCCAAAACACAGTTACCGTCGTTCTTGGCCTGATGGAGACGTCGTGAAAATGTGAGGAAAATGTTCTTCGTAATAAAAGCATCCGAGGAAAAGCTTCACTCTCACTCACGGACAATGAAATTTGCGACCAATGAGGAGGCATCGGATTGAACTGAAATTTTATGGACGTAATGATACAGATAAATGATACACATGATGGCAAAAACAGAGCTGCAGGACAATTACGGAGGGGTCTGTGGCACGCAGTCCGGTCATCTTTAACAGCGCGTCGCACCGCGTCGTGCGGCGATATATGCTGCAATACGGTCCGGCATGGAGACGAACAGACGCCTGATGTTGTCCTGTGTTGGACGGTGTGCTCCAAATCCCGGATGGTGCGGCACAGCGGCATTTCAACTGGTCCCCTGGTTGAAATGCCGCTGGCTGGACATGACGTAAGCAGTCCTAGGCAACCCGACCCGTGTGTGGCCGGAAATTATCCTGCTGATATTGCGCACCTGTAATTCTGGCCAAAAATGAGAGCACATGGGGCCGTAGGATCTCATCCACATACCACTGGCCCGTCAATGATCCACGTACCACTACTAGAGTTGATCGGCTGTCGTAGGCAATGGCTCTCCAGACGATAACGACTACAGTCGGGGAAGTGTAGCGCACGATAACGAGGTTGGGATTGTGCCGTCGACCCGGGGACCTCCACACCAGAACACGATGATTATCTGTCTCCAAAACATAGCGGCACTCATTGCTGAACACCACACGTCACCCGTCTATAGCGTTTCACGTCGCTCTGGCCTGGCACCACTGCAGACGGAGCCGGCGATGTTCCGGTATTAATGGCAGTACAAGAAAGGGGCGCTGGGATCGCAGATTCGCTTCCGCGAGGAGTCGGGAAATGTTTCGTGGGCACACAGGAGCCGCTACATCTGCCTGACCCACGATCCGTCGACCCTCTCTACCGGTGGTCCTCCTGGTCCGTCCGTAACCGCTCCACCGTGTGGCAGTGCCGTCACGTGTCCACTGCTCCCAACACAGTCGAACGGTAATTCAGAACGATCCAGGTGGCGGGCTTTACGGCGCGCCGACTACCTGCGCTTTTCAGCCCGATTATCAAGCCTCTCTCAAAGTCTGTAAGTTGCGTAAATCGATGTCTCTGGCACCTACCCGGTATTCTTGTCACTCTGTACTCTTGCTTGCGTCGGCCGGTGCTTTTCTCTGTCACAGGGCATCGACTACACGCCGGTTTATAAGGATGACGGTTCGTGCTTGCAGCGCTAACACAGGATGTGCGGTCATGCGAACTCGCACCAAACATGGATCATTTGCATACCAGCACACACTCTAGCTATTTGCAAAGTTTCGCGGTTGTAGCATGTTTTCTTCTTGGTGCGCAAATTTCGTTGTCCGTGATTGTATTACCCTAAAATCTTGTTTTTAGGAATAGAGATATATTTGCAAAGAGAGACATGCGTTTGCTTCTCCTAGTGGAAAAATGAAAATGATATAAATGTTGGTAAGATGCTCCACATAGTGAAAAATATTCGAAGCAAAGAAGCTTTTTGAGTTCCACTTTTAAAAACCGAGATAACAAGAAAAGCTGAACATGCATTTTCGCCAGCCGCTATGAAAACTGCATTATTGTAATTTTAAGATATGCTCAAAAGGTTTCTTACAATGAAAGATATTCGACAAAAAATAGTTTTTCAATCATATTTTGAAAACCACTGGTATTGAATAAAAGATGCGATGAAGTACATAGCTGTATGCGTTTAAACCTTAGCTGCACGATCGTTCGTCGGAAAAGAACGAAAAATATTGATCTTCCTTCAAGCTACCAAAAAGGAAGACCAACTAACAGGTGTCGATATATGGTGTCCAGAGAGAGAGAGAGAGAGAGAGAGAGAGAAGGCTGGGGAGAGAAGAACCGATACAGATTTTGATGCTACAAGAACAATTTCTTTATACTTCTTACACCAAAGATGCGCTAAAAAGGAGAGGCAGTCATCTTGATATCAGCGAAGATAAAATTTTCTTTCAGTACTTTTATGGGAATAAAAGATTTACGGTTTGACAGAGTGGTTAGAAGTAATTGTTGTACGTATATTTTTTGATCTAATGGCAGCAATTTAAGAAAGAATCAAGGAATGAACAGAAGCAACACAGTCGGATATTTTTAGTGGGTGTCGCAAGAACCATAACCGTGGTGCGCTGGTGGTTTTGTTTCTGGTTTGCCTCAATGAGCAAGAAGGAGACGAAGTGTGAAGAAGAAAGAAGAGTAGTTGCAAAGTGAGAATTAAAAAAAGGAGTTTATGTGATTTTGTATTTCAGGATTATGTGGGAGTGAATGTCTTCGTATATGTGTGTATTTGTACATAAAGGTAATAAATGGTACCTAGCAATGTCATCCTCGTCGCCTCTTATTTTGTTGGAGTGACTCTTCAAAAATGTAAGATTTGTACTAGCATGTAGACATTCGAAGCATTTTCTAACATTCTACCGTTCCTTTCTGGCGAGTACATACGAGCATATACTATATAGCATATGATTCATGGCGAATTTAATGAACTAACACTCAACATTCTGTCTTATTTAGTTCTTCGTAACAAAGATCTTTGTCGTCTCTAGCACACACCTTGTTTCCTCTTTGGAGTTCTCCAATGACATCATATAGCAAAAACTCTTTAAAAACTTTATTGATTGCACATATTCTCAAGCATGCGTACGCATGCACTTGCCTTTTGCATTTGGAGGTATTGGGATAAAAGTGTGGATATGATGCAGAAGTAAAATTTCATTGAAAGTCCATATGCCCGAAGGGAGTTACAGACTTTTAATGTAAGACGGTGTTTGGGAACCACATTGGGAAACCTTTATTTATGTGACACTGTAAACCGTCTTGATATACACGAGAATCAACTACAGCTGATGCAGTTCGAAGATACAAGGGCAATGGTATTTCTTCAGCAGAAAACATCCCATTAGGAGGACAAAAACTCACGGACAGAGCTTGAAGGACCGAGTTAAGGAGAATCTCTGAAAATCACGAGTCGTCTGCCACAGAACTCTCTGGAAAGCTTGAAAACGCTGTAAGGAAATTCGCCATCACCTACCAACTATCCCCAGAGAGTTGCGTTACCTGAGCTTTCATATTAGACAGAGCAGCAGCGCACAAGCCTAATATCCCTCCTGCAAATGTTTAGCAATATTTGAATGTCATGTTTCCCGTTCCTCTACCGTACAGTATTGAAAGTGGGTTCTATGGATTGATGAGTCACGCAACATACTGGTTTGCGCCAATGGAAGTGTTTGTGTCTGGCGATTGCGAAGAGAACGGTACTTTCCAAACTACATCTTTCTCACTCTCAAATTTTGTAACGGCTCTGTAACTGTTTGGGGCTATTTTAGGTGAATGGGAGTTGGTCCACTTGGGTGAGACGACTTTGGTGCTGGAATTGGACAGAATATTGATGTAATGGTTCTTGTCCTACCAACCTGTACCTCAACACTGTGGCCAATTCCGCGCATCCCACATTGTGGTTGGAGTTTGATACAGACGGTTGATGCTTTTTAACACTATTCTGCTCTATACTACAATGAACGATGCATATAACATTGGTTTCGTTCTAATATAGGGCCGTACAGCCCCCCCCCCCCGAAAGATACGCTCTATTATAAGCCGTACAGTTCAAAATATTGACTCAGTAGTACAGTACAAGCATATTTCAGACTCATGGACGACAGCAATGTTCCTCAAAATTAGAAATTAGCTTTAACAAGCTTAATAGCTTAGCACGAAGAGGGCAGGAATATTCCGGTCGAGTCTTACTGGAACTAAGCAGAAATCATGGCCAGAATGTTTGCACAGTGATTAAATATAGAAGTGAGCGCGACTTCGAGTCCTGGATGAGGCATGGTTGGTGTGTGTTTTTACGGCACTAGTTCTCTCCATTCAGTGGAAGTATTAACCGTAAGTTAGGGACGGGTAACTGCTTATATCCCATTATTGAGTTTCTCATGGTAGTCGCTAAACCCCCAAATAAAAACTAAATAAATAAAAGTATTTATTGCATTTACAAATTGGAGTCCAAATACCTTTAGAAACAAACTTTCTACGGTTTCGAAAATGAGGAAAGATCTACGATAGCGAACGATGATGCAAAGTCTTCATAGACCCTACGGGCAGAACATACGCATTCTTTTGTGCTTTATTTTGTGCTTCGAAGTCCCGTGTCCGTTTGCTGACTAGCATTACAGATTAATTTGTTAAACCTCAGCAACTGATTTCCAGTGGCTGACTGATCGCATTTCATTCCGAAAAATGATGATGAAATACAAAAGAACCATACCATCATCGATAACATCATTACATTTTTACGTTACATCATAACATATTACATTATTGCGTTATATTTGGGCTTAAAGCGCACTGAATAATTAACATATTAGTTTCTTGGAGTTTTGTGGTCGCCACAAACACGCAAAGTTTGTTGGGGTTGCCCGTCTTTAAATTTGGATCACTGCTTCAGGATATGGAAAAGATGAGTGCCTTAATGAGAACTATAGTATCTATATTTGAACTATCTCAAGAGATTTCAATTCGTATCCAAGATTGACAACAAACCAGTTCGTCAGACTACTTAGCGACAAGATGCTTTGCCATTTGACGTCATCTTTAATTCAGAGGGAATGGGCTTACATCTTACTTCTCAAAGCACACGAATCGGGAGGATGGAAAAGGTGGAATAAACGATTATACTGACCTAAGATGTGCTATTAGGCAGCATGCTGAAACCATGCAGCGAAAAATTGATCGAAATGATTTTGAAAGAGAATTCGGGTGCTATCAATGAATCAGAAATTGTTAATGCTGCTGTGAATGATGACAACATAACTTAATTTGTGTGAATATATATGTTTTTGTTTGGTAAATATGAGCATATATGTGCAGTAGTATAATTTGTTGAATAAATTACATTTACGCTTTGTTTCAGGGGATGAAATGCGGAATAACGTATTCTCTCCCTCCTCCCACCCCCTTTCTCTCTCTATTCCGCGAATCTTGGGAGTACTTTCCTTAATATCATAAAGATCAACCCAAGAAGATTTTCAGTGTTGTGCTTTAAAGGGTATTAATGTCTAATTATACATTAATCAAAACGTACAACTGTAAAATACTAAAAATGTTCCTGACTCTTTCGGACAGGATCTGAAAACATATTACGCGAATAGCTCCTGTAAATTTACTTTTTAAGAATAGGATAGTGATGCCTCATTGTAGCTAAGCTAAAAGAGAAATTTATAATGCGCCCGTTTTAATTTAACTAAATTTGGACACACTCACTATGAATAAAGAACGAGCAGCAATGTTATTTTTTAAACAGCTGTTTGGAGCCTGAGTATACGTGCATAATAACTGCGCAGTTTATAAGATCTTCATTCCTACTAAAGATAATTGAAGGTATACATGCAATAATCGTAATTCTATATTAAAATTTTAATGGGATAATTCTTAAATGAAGTAGAAACAGAGTTCGTTCTGGCAGAAAAAATAAATATCTAAACTTCGTATGAAGTAAGAAAAAGAAGCAATTTAGTAAGTACTGATAAGATTGATGACGCAGCAAGTAGAGGAATTAAAAAATAAAGAATATGTCACTCATCTTGGTGCGATTGAGAAAATAACAAAATGTATGTGAACCGTAATACATTGCATTTATGATGTAGCCATAGTGAACCTAAAAGGATTTTCTATAAAAATGTATAAGCAATCATGCAGCATGGATTCACAAACAGTGTATTTCAGAAACATAAGATTTTATAAATAAAAAACACTTACTTGATGATGTCTACATATACATACAATGTATATTTATCAATTTTATCTTACACTCACTAGCAATTGAAACAGAAAAAAATTAAACATCGTTATTTTCAAGGGCATAACTCTCTCTCTCTCTCTCTCTCTCTCTCTTTGACGATGACTTTTTCTTCAGAGTTCACTCTTTCTGAGTGCTCAAATTTTCCATAGGATTCTCTAGTATCTTGCTGACATCCGGCTTGCGTGTTCCCTCTTGCGGAACATGACCAGCCTTTTCTTCACTACACATGGTGAATAAACTTCACTTGCGACATCTCGGTACATCTTTCGACACTTTTTAAAATTTATCTAGTTGTTCAGAAGGAATCGCTTTTAGTTCCCTTCAGTAGAGGTGGACTTAACACTGCTTTTCCTATCCGGTGACAGCTCCACGGAAGTAACGGTGGCATTAAATGGTGCCAAAATCACTGTTTACAACATCTGTATGGGAACTGTAAAGAATTCGGTACTTCGAGTCACGGTGTCGCTTATAACATTAACAAAATCACTGCTATAATCTGCTCTCTTTGAATTCTTTGTTTACGAACGAATGCAAGCGAAAGTAAAAACTATCTTAAGCATGCAAAAGGGGGAGGCAGAAACAAAGCTCACATTCCTAGTGACCTCTATGATGTTTCGACAGAAAAGAAAACAAATTATTTAGACATGGTGACCGAAACTGTGACATAGTGACAATAATTTTATTTTGTACCTCAAGCATTGCACTGATACCGCTAACGGTGATATTCTTATCATTGGATTTAGAACTGTTACTTTTTGTCTCTGGCTATAACGATGACAGTGATTTTTCAGTAACCGTAATGTGATTTCCTAACTATCTCTACTCTGTAGTCCGAAACATTTCTTTGAGTTCAACCAGAAAAACAGAAATGAAGGCTGCATTTTGTATCACAGTGAACTGAAAGTCATCTATCTTTATATACTCACATTGACCACTTTATTAGGTGAACAATCAAATTACATATACAAAGATGAACCTTTATCGCTTGTGTTTAACATTTAAACTACAGTTTGGCGGAGGAAGAATGCCCTGATAATATGCAGAGTTTCTTACAAAGCATCTAAATCAATGAATGTAGAAATACCAGAACAGGGGAATACGAACTGCGAAGACAAATTTCTGTAATACAGGAAATTTTCTTTCTGATATTCACTGTCATTTTAAAAATGCATTTCCCATTTATGCTTTTACTTGTGGTGAAGTCATATAGGAGAAGATGCTAACTTCACCTTTTTTGCCACAATTTTTATTAAATTTAGTAGCAGGATATGTGAGACAGAGAATTGATGCAATAAATGAAATTGTCTTATTCTTAAATTATTATAAATAAAATTATTATAAATTATAGGGTTGCACATAAAATTCGCTTAGGACACAAAACGTCATCTACGGTTTATATGTATTGGTGTTGTTTTAATGATAATTAATCCACCTATGTGTGTGTTTATTTCTATAGAAATGCATGTATTCAGTTAATGTTGCTCTATAGGCATGCACATACATTTCATATGATTTTTCTTTAAGTATAAGAGGTTTGCAATACAGAGCCTATAAAAGGCACCATAACAAAGAAAAACGTACATTTTTTTAAAGTATCTTGTTTTCCGTTAGAGCATAATTAGAACAAGAACATTTATTAGCGTGGTATGTGATAAAAAGGTTTTAGCATTTCATACAGTTTAATAAATACATTAAAGAGAAATGCATTTTTGTTGGTCACACAAGCCTTCATAGTGAAGCCATCCGCAAATCAATGCTGAAGGCAAAACTTCTCGATAAATCTTGTGAGTAAAATTTGAAAAGACATGAAGCACATCACCGATTCAACTTAAACCCAATGGCTGTTCATAAATTTTGCGCGTATCTAACACACGATTAGTTATAAGCCAAAACCTTCAGACTTAGAAATTTCTTACAGGAATTTAAAAAATCTTGTTTAGTAAATACTCTCAATGGACAAAACATTAGAGATACCTACATAATAGTGTATTGGTCCTCCTCTGGCGCAAATAACAGCAAGTACACACCGAGGCATCGACTGCACCAAATGCTGGAGGTTTACGGAGGTAATGCCAGCCATGCCTGTTGCGGCATTGTTCATAACTCCGCCGGAGAAGTCAGTCCAGAATCCATGGATCTGCTTTCCTTCCACGGCATCCAGAGAGCTTCCACAGAGTTAATTTAAATCCGGGTACTTTGAAGGGCCACTGGATGGTTCCAAATTCAGGTGAATGTTACTCGAGCCATTCCTGGGTGATTGCGGCCAGGTGGGGCGGAGAATTGTCATGTTGGAACAGAAAGTCAGCCACAGGATGCGGGAAGGCCATGAAAGAGTGCAGGTGACCTGCAAGCACATTCTGGTAGGGCGCAGCAGTTAAGGACCTCTACGGATACCCTAAGGAACCTAATGTGTCAGATGAAAAGCCTCCACAAAGCATCACATAGCTAACATGGCCTTGAACAGAGCTGTGGCATGACAGGGCCATGGTTTCGTGATGTCGACGCCACATCCACACCAACTCGTCAACTCGGTACAGCTTGAAAACGGAATTAATTTGACCACATGACGCGGCGCCACTATGCAGAGCTACAGTTTTGATATTCCCGGCACGAGATGAGGCGCAATCTCCGATGAGGAGCAGTCAACAGTTGCACGCAAGTAGGGGTCGGCTACCGTATCCCCGTGTCAATGTCGTGTGTCGCTAAACGGACTGTATGTCCAGCCTATAAAGTCTTCGTCGACCGCGGTCATTAATGGCGTGGGTCGCTAAGCGAACTGTCTGCTCGAACCTATACATGCTACGTCGACTCCGGTCATCAATGGCGTGGGTCGCTAAGCGAACTGTCTGTCGAACCTATACATGCTACGTCGACTCCGGTCATCAATGGCGTGGGTCGCTAAGCGGACTGTCTGTCCAGACTACACAGTCTACGTCGACCCCGGTCATCAATGGCGTTTGTCGCTGAGCGGACTGTCTGTCGAGCGAGTACATTCTACGTCGACCCTGGTCATCAATGGCGTGTGTCACTAAGCGGACTGTCTTCCGGGCGAGTGCAGTTTACGTCGACCCCGGTCATCAATGGCGTGTAAAGCTAAACGGGCTGTCTGTTGAGCCTGTCCAGTCTACGTCGACATCCGTCATCAATGGCGTGTGTCGCTAAACGGACTGTCTGTCCAGCCTAGTACAGTCTACGTCGACCCCGGTCATCAATGGCGTGTGTCGCGAAGAGGACTGTCTGTCGAGCCTACACAGTATACGTCGACCCCGGTCATCAATGGCGTGTAAAGCTAAGCGGACTGTCTGTCCAGCCTATGCAGTCTACGTCGACCCCAGTCATCAATGGCGTGTATCGCTCAGCGGGCTGTCTGTTGAGCCAATACAGTCCACGTCGACATCCGTCATCAATGGCGTGTGAAGCTAACCGGGCTGTCTGTGGAGCCTGCACAGTCTACGTCGACCCCGTTCATCAATGCCGTGTGTCGCTAAGCGGACTGTCTGTCGAGCCTGTACGGTCTACGTCGACCCCGGTCATCAATGGCGTGTGTCGCCAAGCGGACTGTCTGTCCAGCCTATACAGTCTACGTCGACCCCGGTCATCGATGGCGTGTGTCGCTGAGCGGACTGTCTGTTGAGCCTATACAATCTACGTCGACCCCGGGCATCAAAGGCGTGTGTCGCTAAGCGGACTGTCTGTCGAGCGAGTACAGTCTACGTCGACCCCGGTCATCAATAGCGTGTATCGCTAAACGCACTGTCTGTCCAGCCTATGCAGTCTACGTCGACCTCGGTCTTCAATGGCGTGTTTCGCTAAGCGGACTGTCTATCCAGCCTATACAATCTACGTCGACATCCGTCATCAATGGCGTGTGTCGCTAAGCAGGCTGTCTGTCGAGCCTGCACAGTCTACGTTGACCCCGTTCATCAATGGCGTGTGTCACTAAGCGGACTGTCTGTCGAGCCTGCACAGTACACGTCGACCCCGGTCATTCATCAATGGCGTGTGTCGTTAAGCGGACTGTTTGTCCAGCCCATACAGTCTACGTCGACCCCGGTCATCAATGGCGTGTGTCGCTAAACGGACTGTCTGTCGAGCCCATACAGTCTAAGTCTACCCCGGTCATCAATGGCGTGTGTCGCTGAGCGGACTCTATGTCCAGCCTATACAATCAACGTCGACTCCGGTCATCAATGGCGTGGGCTGCTAAGCAGACTGTCTGTCCAGCCTACACAGTCTACTTCGACCCCGTTTATCAATGGCGTGTGTCGCTAAGCAGACTGTCTGTCGAGCCTATACAATCTACGTCGACCCCGGTCATCAATGGTGTGTGTCGCTAAGCGTACTGTCTGTCGATCCTATACAGTCTACGTCGGCCGCCCCGGTGGCGCAGTGGTCTAAGCGATGGCCTCTGATCATTCGCCCGTAATAGGTCCGGGTTCGAATCCCGGTGAGGCATGGATGTTGTGTTTGTCTTACAGAACTTGCTATCTCCCTTCCCTGGAACCAGTGACAATAAGTTAGGGACGGGCGACTGCTTATAGCCCATTGAGTTGCTCGCGGTGGTCGTTAAACCTCCAATCAAAAAAAAAAAAGTCTACGTCGACCCCGGTCATCAATGGCGTGTGTCGCTAAGCGGACTGTCTCTCGAGCCTATACAGTCTACGTCAACCTCGGTCATCAATGGCGTGTGTCGGCCAGCGCTTGCTCTCTGAGAGCAAGCGCTGGCCGACACACGCCATTAATGTCGGTAGTGTGCTCGTTACAATTGTCTTCGAGAACCCTAGGGTTCTTACCACTTGGTCGATAGAATGACCCATCCGTCTTGCGCCAATAATGTGTCCACGATCAAAGTCGCTCAGATCACCACGTTTATCCATGTTCGTCGATTGCAATGCACTGCTGGGAAGCTCTAATATCCGACTATTTATCGCCTGCGTTTGGTTTTGGTCTGTTGCTCTCTGCGCGCGGGGGTGCCCATGGCAAATGCCCATCACCCCTATCTCTACTGATTTGTGTACTTAATGCAGAAATGCATAGAATTTATTTCGAAAATGATGTTATCATTTTATTTCCATGCTTCATGATTTCTAAAAGACTGAAGTTAAAAACTTGTTCATGATGAGGTTGGTAGACATATGTGGTATAGTTTTTCAACCAAGTGAAAATTGATTTGGGGAGAAACTGTACTAAACATTAAATCACATTAGCCAGCGTTCTGGAGACCGAATCAAGTTTTTAAGATGCTGACTAGCAGCAGTCTAACAGATTCAACAAGAGAGTACTTAATAAAAAGGAGGTTTAGGTAGGATGCCATACGAAAAGCACAAGTTATGAAAAATGCTGATAAGAACTCGAAAGGAATAACTTATTAAAAAGGATAATAAGAGCTCGAAAGGAACAAGTTATGAAAACTGCTAATAAGAACTGCTAATAATACTCTAATTTAATATTCCTTTTTAGTTTCTTTCTCTATGTATAATTGAGTTCTTTCTCCTCAGCATTTTTCAAACTTAACATGATATCTTTTCTCTCCCAAGACTGTGGTTGGCAACACCTTGAGGTTAAATCGTATGACGTGTGTATGTGTCAGATGAGAACTGACGGATATACACATTCGAGTCACATTATTGTGACCACCTCCTACTTTCCATCTCAAGAGCGCGTAGCTAATGAAAGAAGGCACGTGTCATGAGCTGGCTTCTAGGGTATAGCAGGCGTGTTGTAGGCAATCTGAAAACATATAACTCGTTGTTGTCATGGATAAAAGGAGTGATTTATCAGATTTGCAAAAGGGGATGATTATCGGCTTTCGGGCCAAGGGTGGCAGTATTTCTGAAACAGCGCAGTATGTGAACTTTTGGCGTGCTGCTGTGGTTAAAGTGTATCGTGATTGGAGAAATAGCACTATTGTGAATAAGCGACGAGGAAACGAAGGAACACCATACACCGTTGATGTGATAGGTAAACGTCGGCTTCGAAGGTGTGTTAAGGCCGATAGACAAGCTATAGTGGAGCAACTCACTGGGCAAATGAACCAGGGGCTACGGTACGTGTGTCTAAAACGACAGTTCAGCGAACCCTGCTGAGTTTGGGCCTCCGATGCAGACGGATGGTTACTGCACTTATGCTACCGCAGGTGAATCGTCAGAAAAGGCACGATACTTTTCACGGCAGTATCAGAATACTGCCGTGCAAATGTACTAATTGGCAAAGGATTGCCTTCTCCGATGTCACGTTTTCTGCTTCATCGAATGGCTGGACGTTGGCGTATTAGGCGAGAAACATCAGAGAACAAACACTCTTCAACCATTGCTGGAAGAAACCAAGCTGGCTTTATGGTCTGTTGAATGCTTTCGTGGCATTCTCTGGGTCCACTCATACCTGTGGAAGGCACAATGGACCGAATTCCTTATGAATCCATCCTTGCAGACCACGTTCACCCACACATGCTGATTGTCTTCCCTGAGGCGGATGGAATCTTCTAGCACGACAATGCGACGTGTCACGCAGCTAGAAATGTCAGAGTGTGGTTGGATGAGCATGATGAAGACTTCAAAGTACTTCCCTGGCCACATAATTCCCCACACTTAAACCCAATTGAGCATCTGTGGGACCACCTCGATCGTGTTGTTCGCTCTATGGATCCTCCACCACGCACCCTTCAGCAGCTGTCAGATGCACTGCAGTCAGCATGGCTCTACATACTTGTGAACACCTTCCAGCACCTTATTGAGTCAATCCTAGCCCGTATAGTTGCTGTCCGCTCTGCACACTGTGGTTACTATGGATATTAGCTGGTGGTCACAATAATTTGGCTCGATCGTGTATAATGTTTGAGCAGCAGTAGTATGTGGAGATAGTGGAAGTTATAATACTAATTGTGGATACAATATAGTTAAATTAAAGGTATTTGATGGCTGCGTGTTCTACTGGAATGGCAGTGTTGTTTTTCTTTGTCAGATGTTATCGTTGATAATAACTCTTGTTCTTTTGATCTCACCTTGCTGAAGTGCCAAAGCCTCAGTGGCGAAATAAAGACGAATAGTAAGTAACCTTTTCTGAAGTTATTTGAGTGAGTGACTCCTCTTTCGCTTATAAGCGAAGTTATTAAGAACTGACTTCCTTCTGTAGTGTCCAGGTAGCCATATTTCCACGAACATTACAGAATTCGAAAGAAACAAATTATAAAGAAATTATAAGAAGAATTCGAAAGGAAAAAGCTATTGAAAGCTTCAAGCGAATAAGAAACAGAATCAAACGGGCTTGCAAAGCATGCGTAGCCGTTTAAAAAAAAATGTCATAACAACAAAAAGAATAATTTTATTCTGTCAATTTTGAAATTTCACCTCTTCATATTTTTATAAAAAAAATTTTTAATACTATTACCGTAACGTTTTTAAAAATATTACAAATCTATATTGCACAAACCATTTCGGTCATCATGCTGCTGAGCCCGAGTTCGAATCCCGGAAGATGTAGAATTTTTTTACATTCTTTTGACACTGACTACTTACCTACGTAGAACAAGTATCAACTAAAAACCTGCGGTTCTTTCAACCTTCAGGTTCATCGCAGTTGCTAAATTTACCGATATTCGACTAATATTAACTGAGTGCCTATAAATTATGAGATGACAATTTCGCTTTTCCGTAAGAAATTTACAAGAAACACTAAATTTATCAATTTAAATTTTTGTCACAATTATTCTCAGGATGTATTGGTATTCAGAAATGAAACGGAAAACGAGGAACGAAAATATACAGCCATGTACCTATACAAAATATATGTGCCTATACAAATTTACAATTTAGTATATAGCCCTTTACATGATTGTAAGACTCTAGAGGAATTAAGATAAACTTATTAAAATTCGAAATACTATTACGAAGATGAAGCAGACGAAATAAATGTCTAAATCTTAACGTTATATTACGCGTGAAGGAAAAAGTATTTTGAATGAAATTACCCGATTTATGTAAGAGACGAGAGAAGTTCTTAAAAGTTTACTCAAAGCTAGTTTTAAAGTTATCGGTTAATTATCTTTGTAAATCTTAGTTCAAAACACATACGTACTATCGCGTTACCAATCTCCTCTGAGCACATCTTTCGGTGCAACGACTGCTAACAGGAAAACAAGAATAGGGCGTTATGGAAGAATTGAAACAGCTTTCTGATGTAGCCGAACGTTAAACAATAGGTTGCAAGTGATGAATTGTGTTTCAGTTTTCTTGCTTTTTGCTCGAAGGGGGCGTTGTATAATGGCAATCCATCTCTCTCTTAGCCCAAGTATGGCAGGAACACGGATATATAAGAGGAAGGAAAAGAGTTTAGGGACCAATCTCACACGAAACATCGATCTCGAAGGCACGCGGCATATCGATCTCTCGGATGAAAGAATAATCGCTTGTGTGGAACTGAGGAATCGCACATTCTTTCTCGGCGCGCAGTCACTCAACTGATTTACTCACTGACTTTCTCGGAAAGGAATCGCGCTTCTTTTTCGCTATCGTAGCACTTAACCACTGTGGTTTCAGAGACTAATGGCATGATTATTATCGTAGCTGAGGTTTAATTTAGGAACTCATAATAAAAAGAGCTAATGAACAAGTTTCTATGATCTGGGTGCACTAATTCTTGTCGTGACGTGGTTTTGAATAATTCGTCAAGACAAAATTTCTTTTCTGGAAAATGAGCTTAAGTAACCTATGCATCTTCATTTTCCTGGTTTTCGCGCCGTGAAAGGTCGTATTGTTCCAGTGTTCCCTAATGGCTTTGATATTCTTTCTTGCTCTTTAGATTTAGGAGTAATAGAAAGGCTGAGAACACTAATTCCAGCCTTGTGAGCTTTCTTCTAAGCTGGTTGCTCTCATTAAAGTGATTTGATGACAGCAACCTGTTTCGAAGAAGCATGGTATAGCATGAACAAATATCCATATTTATATTCACATTTGAAGCAGTTGTATTGCATTTATGGCATATCTAAATTTCACAGATCTACATTACTTCATTTTAAACACGTTTCAACAGCATTTTGATTTTTATGGTTTTAGTTTGCCTCAGTGCTTGCATCACATGAAATTTGTCCATGTAAAAACATGCCTTTAAATCGCTTTATGCTTTAACTGACTGGAACGACGAATTATCTGTTGTTGTTTTTTGTCTCCGGTTTAACGACCACCGAGAGCAACTCGATGGGCTATAAGCAGTCGTTCGCCCCTAATTTAGGGCCACTGCTTCCAGGGAAGGGAGACATTCAGTGCCGACAACATGCCTGCATCGCTGGGATTCGAACCCTGACCCATCTTGGACGAATTGTCAGAAAAAGCGCTTAGGCAGCTGCTCCACCTCAGCAGTTAAATGGGGCTTAGTACAATTGGCTGAAATCAGCTCGAACGAATGCATCAACTGTCAAAGAAGTGAACCGAACGCTGCTAGAAAGAGTGAACTTGAGCATCAAAAGCGTTGTTTTCCCCTCAGCTTTGTTACTGAAAGTGATCATTTAGGGAAATTATTGGCACTTATCCTTTCTAACTGATTTCCTGTTTAAGGGCTATAACAATGGCGACAAACTTAAGAATCGAGAGAGAAGATGTTTGAGTCACTTGTTTCTATCCAGCGGCATGATGTCTTTCGCTGAGGGACCAGCTCTTCCTTATCATGCCTTGAATCATGAAGCAGAGAATAAAGAGCTAGAATGGGAGCTCTTCGCATCAGGTTTATGATCAGCACTGCTGAGATTAGAAAGAGAAAAGCCCTCTTTTGCTGTAGCTTTCATAAAACCCGACCGTGTTTTGAACATTTCTGTTTGGAGAAATCAGAAAATTTGGGGCACAATTTGGTTGAGGTACATCGGTCGCTTTAGAGGTTAATAACAATCTCATTGTTCGCATATGGTGAAATTTGTCAACACAAAGGATCTGTAGTTCGGATTGCTTTCCAACAAAAAAAAGGGTAATTAGATTGCCCCCATATCTCGGCCTAATGGAAAGTAAGTCTACGCAAAAACTGCGGCTACATACTTCTGTTATCCTTACGCGGTACGTTAAAAATCATTTAAAATAATATTTCTTACATTGCGTCATGATTGAAATACAGATACACTAGCCTACAATCCTGAAGTTGCTTTACTTCTTTCATTTTTGAATGCTTCCCTGTTTATACGCACAGGACATTTCTTATTGTTCTGTGTGCCTCCCTATTTGGATGTGTAATCTACTAAGAAAGGTTTCAAACATCCCAGTATCTTTACTTTGTGACATCTAGATATATCCATTCTCACTGTAGGAGTTAGATTTAGTTTTTGAGTCTATTTGCTATTGGATATAAATGTCATGCTATTTCATAGACATCAGTAAAAGAGAATACATAAAATCTCATGCACCAAACTATTATGTATTGAACTTTTGTCTTGAAGAATAGAATGGAAGTAAAACAAGGTGGGTAAACTTTAGGGGGTTCTTGGTGTGACCACTTTTTCTACCTCTGTACGGAGCGTACAGCATATGGATATAAGGTATTCTTGATCCCTAGAGTGGCATAATCTTCTGCAAAGGAAGGCGTAAGAAATCGAAGAAATGGAATGTCTTTTTGTGTAATAAAACAATGAAGAAAACAGTGTTTCCCTTCTTGATACTGTTTAATCCGGTGTTGATCTTTAGAAAATCATAACTGAATTGTACATACCTTTTAACTCGAACGAGAACTGCAACTGCATTTTTTCGAGAACTATAAAAGGACAAATTCACTTTCTCTTGTTGCGACTTACTGAAGAGTAAGACCTGCTAGATATGTTTCTCGCCCCATTGTAGCACCTCTTTGAGCACACTGAGGTCTGAGACATGGTTAAAATCATCCGTTATCATGCTCTTTGAGTATCTTACCATGAACAGAACACTCGTTTCTCAGGTTGTCTCTGAATTTCAACAGTTATTGTATTGTACGTGTACCAGAATTTATAATGTAGTACATAGCGTGCGTGCCCTTGTTTTATAATGTACTATATAGCGTGCCTTAAACCTTTGCATGCCAGAAACGCGTAAATTAGTGATTTCTATGTGTTACTTCGCCTTAATTCTTGTTGTTAATAGAGCCATTTTTATGCTGTCAATTTTTTCTTCGTTTAGTGGCAAAAGGCTGATAAATTACAGAGAGCTTTTCGTTACATACGTTTAGAAAATTTTTATTTTTTAAATATGTGTTCTTAAAAATCACTCTACTTTGGGGAAAATGAACACCAGGTACCTCCGTAATGAAAAAGCTTCCAATTGTGAAAGAAATTACCTGTGCTTAGGAATCTGTTTAAAACATATATTAAAGAAAAAATATTTCCCTAAAAATGTTTGTTTTCGTCAGAAACCGTTTTTAGAACGTCTTTTGTAAAACAGATCGTGCTTATGTTATCGGCTTGTCCGTCCGTTCATGTGTGGGCACCTGGTCTCTGCAACTAATAGTCCGATTTGAAACATTCTTTTCACACTGGGAAGCTTGAAATGTGCGAAAGATGATCCTTTATTTCTTTTTTTTTCACGATGCACAATTTTGTCGCTAGAAGGCGTAAGTGTAGATGATATCGAATTCAAGACACATTGTATTCCGTATATTTGCTGCTAAACGTCCGATTGAAAAAATTATTTTACCCTTCGATTCCATTTATGTCGAAGACTATTTTACGCATAGTCACTTTTTCAAGTTACGCATAGATTTTCCGCTGGGTGGCTTAACAATAAACCGCGTTTTCCCCGACGTCTCTGCTTCTAACACTCCGATTTGAAAAATTATTTCTGCAGCGGATACATGATCAGAAATCTTTTCTATATAATTTCTCATTTTTGGTAAAAAATGGTTTGCTTTCCAAGGGTCGTAAGTGTTGATTTCTGCTTCTGCTGCCATGGATTTTAATTGATCGGAAAAGCACACAATGGCGGCAAAGAGCCTCTTTCAAAGTATTAGAATAAATTAACCAAGGATATGTTTGCAAGTATTCTACCTTCAGGGGATGAGGACCAATAACAATGTCATTTCTAAACTTAAAATATTTGCTTGGTGGCCAGACGTTCAGAATCCGTTCATCCTTCATATCGTCAGGCACTTCCACGTGAGACACAATGTACTAGCCCATAACATTCACAAAATTTATTTCTTGTATCTGCTTACTGGTAATTTCAGTGCCAATGTTTACCGATGGCGATTATTCTGATTCAAAATGCGCTGTAATATCAGCTATTGCAAATGCGACAGCAACTCGATCAACACGTGGTTGTTTGCTGTTGTCGTATTCCTTGTCGTCTGCAAACAGTTTCTTGCCGTAGCCGTTGATAAATTCCACATCGCTGGATTCAGAAACTATTTGGAACTAATATATACTCTTTTTTTAATATTTAGTCACATCCATACTTAAATTCTGTATCAAGGATAACAAAGCGGAAGCTAACGAACAGCTAAAACAGCTACACTTTAACAGTAAATCTTACAGCCACAGGCTGCAGAATATGAAAGTGTTGAGGTTAAACCTTGAGACCAAAACGTTCCTGAATCCTGCTCATGAGACCGAGTCATAACGCGATATAGCATGGATTCTGAAGTGTTCCTGCACCAAATTATAGAGTTGTTTCCTACGAACTACAGATAGTCCTGAAACTAATTAACAGCTTGCATATTTATTCTACGTTATACAGTAACACTAATTTGATATATTATTTAACTTTTTATATTTTAATGAGGAAATGACAATTCCGAAGAAATCTCAGTGGCGGCAACCAGCGCCGCTCCGCACCGCCCCCCCCCCCCCCCCGGCGCCCATAACACTAAGACAGAAACTAACACTGAATTGCTTGTTCTTATGCCAGCGGTGAATTAGTGACGCGAAAGCATGGAGTCATACAGAGAAAACCACCGCAAACTGTTGTCACAAAGTGATTACCCATGAATATGTAAATAAATAATTGCAGCATAAAAGTATGATTTCTCATAAAATAAAATTTTCAACCTTATATGAAAAATTTGATCGAAAAAAGTGAGAAAGTTGGTGGATAAGTGAATGGGGATTTTTCATGGAGGAAGACTAGAACATCTTTAGCATAGTTCCCATACATTTAAAGAACCAAAGGAATGATATACTCGAAAGAACGAACTAATAATAATAATAAAACAAGAAAGACGAAATTGATTTTTCGGTTGTAATGAGCACGTCATTTGAATCCTTTCCGAAGCAAATTAAATTCACCAAATTTATTCAAAGTCAATGCAACCACTTAGAAAAAAATCAAACAACAGGATTTCTACAATTGATAAAACATTCAGAAATAGAAACAGCTACTTACTCAATCAGCGGCTAAAAAGTATGTTACGAAAATTTACAAATGCACACAAAATTTTTCTCATAGCAGAAGGAAGGCAACGGAAACAAACAGGTTTTCAAATCAAACAGTTAAAAGTAGAAATTTAAAAGGAAACACGATATAACCCTACGCCTTCTAGAGGAAGAATTTTGCATAATGGAAAAGTTGAAAATAGGTGAAAAATATTCTTCATGGAAAAAGCTATGCGAAGGAAAAATAACTTTTCAAATACATCCCCTGGAAACAGTGATAGCGTGAAAAAAAGGTATTAAACTTTACCCCCCTAGCGGGAAATATGTGAATTATTTAAAGAGGATAATGCTCCACATCTCTATTTTAACCAATGGCATACAGTAAAAAGAAATTTCACCATGGGGTTTTTGTAAGCGGAGATACAGCTGCAAACAGAAGTGCACAAATACCACCTAGCGACAAAACTGTGAACTACAAAACTCCTCAAATACTAATCTAAAGTGCTCTACAAGGTAAATGTCATCAGGTGTTGAAAGAAGTTTTTAAATCACACATTTAGAGGCAGATATATTAAGAAAAACAGATTAAACATTTGGCTACTAGCGACGAAATTGTGCATTATATTGGGAAGAAAATGCACACAAAGAGTTTTCACAGTTAGTAGTATCTAACCGAAAAGCAATTTTTTATATAGGATTTTCCACAGATATTGCTGTAAACCGGAAGGGGATCTTACGTATTCTAGCGGCAAACTTCAGCATTAATACAAATTTGAGATTATATGAAAAACATATTTCAGCGGAAATGATCTCCAACAAAGAAATAATATTTCAAATCGGATTCTTAGAAGTAGAGATATCTACAGAAATAAAATATACATCTACGCATTCTGGCGGCAAAACTATGCGCTATTTTAAGCAGGAGGTATTCTCAAAAGGTTTTTGAGGTGAGCGGTGTCGGTTTACGAAATAATTTTTTCAACTGAATTTTCAGAAGCTCATGTTTCGCTGCAAATGCATCAGAGGCCGAAATAAAGACTTGCGTCCCCTAGTGGCCACACCATTTCCTACCAAGAATTGAAAATTATATGAAAAACATTTTACATGAGCTTTATATTTCTGATATTCAAATTAACTCCATTTTCTTATCTCAAAGACTACAGTCTTGTGACGATTATATACAGATTAAGATAATACAACGTAGTTGTTACAAATGTTTATTTTTCAAGCCGACTATGGTTTCGCTGGGTATTGACCTAGTTTCATCAGGACGAATGGCACGTAAATATTCAAATTGTATATGGCATCATAAATGGTGTTTACAATCACGTGTTTTGGTTAGATGCTTCCACGCGTTTGATAGAAATGGCGTGGATGCCATGTCATTAACAAGTTGCGAAGACTTCTGATATATATGGAAAGCTTCCAAAATATTAAGTTTGGTGGTTTAATATGGCTTGTCAATAAGTTTTGCTTCTTCAAAGAGAAATTTGTGGTCCTTTTCGTAACAGCGTTTAGCCATCGATGACTTCTTTAGGTAACAATTCCGAATGTAGATCTTGTGCTCCTTCAATCGAAAACGCAAGGGGGTCTGTCCTATGTACGAAGCGCCACATTCACATGGAATTTGATAAATTCCCCACGAGTTTTTGTCTTCAACATAGTCCTTTAACCCTAAAAATCTTATTATGTTTATGGGTTTAAAAATCACCTTAAAATTAAAGGTTTTGAGAATTTTTGTAATTTTGAAGGCAATGTCACGGGAAAATGGAATAATGGCAAAATTCTCTCGCAATGGGCGCATCACAGGAGTTAATGTGGAGATCGGCTTCGGTTTCCGGAATTTTGTTAGAGCCTTGTCTATAATGGAAAGGTATCAACATGCCATCGAATCACAGAATTTCCCTCGAAAGAAAATTCCAAAATTTGATAGCAGGTTTTAATCTATAAGCAGGCTTATCCCAATAGTAATAATAACGGAATACTGTATCCAGATAATTAAGTGTTTGCCAACTTGTCCGGTCATAGTCTCACTGAAATTGAGAAGAGAACTTTACGATATAATTCTAATTTTGCTATCTCAAGAAAGATACCGGTATCAGACATAGTTGCTTCAATTGAGGAATCTCTAATACAAAGCAGTCTCAACTTTGAAGAAAAAAAAAATAGTTAGACATTGTATCAGCCACGTGATAACCGCAAATCACGCTACATTACCTAGACCAAATTTAGACCCGTAGAGCCTTGCGTTTTCGATTGAAGTAGCACAAGATCTACATTCGGAATTGTGACCTAAAGAAGTCATCGATGGCTAAACACTGTTACGAAAAGAACCACAAATTTCTCTTTGAAGAAGCAAAACTTATTGACAAGCCATATTCAACCACCAAACTTAATATTTTGGAAGCTTTCCATAAATATCAGAAGTCTTCGCAACTTGTTAATGACATGACATCCACGCCATTTCTATCAAACGCGTGGAAGCATCTAAGCAAAACACGTGACTGTAAACACCATTTATGATGTCATATACAATTTGAATATTTACGTGCCATTCGTCGTGATGAAGCTAAGGTCAATACCCAGCGAAACCCTGTTCGGCTTGACAAAATAAACATTTGGGACAACTACGTTGTATTATTTTAATCTATAACTCCATATTATATTTCCGAGGCAGGAAGAATTTTTCTAATCGGACTTTTAGAAGCAGAGAAATCAGGGAAAGGGCAATTAACCTTTACTCCCCTCCCCCTCCCCCAAGCACAAAATCTATGCATTACCTGGGAAAAGAAACTGTGCCTAAAATTGCCTTTGTTAAACTGATTCGAAAGAAAGAAGAGTTTTTCTTTCAGTTGATATTTAGAAGCAAATATATGCAATAACATGTATTTTGAATTCGATATTATCTGCATTTATGCCCTCTAGCGGCGAAGTTTTGCCTCGAAAGAAACCGAAATGCAAGGATCGTAGTTCTCGCATTTCAATCTTCCCACTGCAAAAAGCATTTTTTTAATTCGGACCAATAGTTGCAGAGATATGGTGTCCACAGGACGGACGGACGGATGGATGGACGGACCGACAAACCGATAACATAAGCACGATCGTATTTTACAAAAGGCGTGCTAAAAACGTTATGGCTATTTGTCTCTTGCACAGTTCAGGCAACTAGAGCATCATTCAATAAATATTCTAACAAAAATGTAAACCTGTGAGCTACAAATTAACAATAAATACCCAAAAGCATTGAGAGATTCAGGATTATTTCTCTTCATTCACTAGTTTCTTGAAATGTTTCATTTCACTCGTTTTTGTAACGTTTTCATTACCCGCATGCAACACTCCTAATGGTACACATGTTGTCAACGAGCCTTTGCTTGAAAGAGGAAGAGAGAAAATTGTTTCTGCTACGATAAAAGGAAAGGAAATACATATATCGTGACAAACAACGAAAAGGCTACCTTAAAATGAACGGCTTTGTTCAGCGGTGTTTGTGCCTTAATAAACTTTAGTCTGCAAATGAGCACTGGAAGATGAGACACTTTTACGCCTAATTTGGAAGTACTGGAAAATAGCATTGGAATGTAGATGTCATTTTCAAAGATCAAATATGAGAAACTAAATGACGTTAATATGAAAAATAATGGGTCATCTTCTCCAAAGACAAGGTTTATTCTTTATTTTCTGGCAATTTGCTTCCGTGAACCATTTTCCTCTTCCGATTATGGAATGCAAAATAAACTTTTCCACAGCGCCTCATCTTTCGGTGTCAAAGAACAATATCCTAAAAGGATTTTAGTGATCAGGTTTTGCCATTGCTTTTCCTAACGTGTAGCACAAAAAAGTCTGTTGCAGGTATATTGGTATACAATATTTTAAAATATTTCTCAGAAAATATTCTTTGTCTTTTTCTATCCATTTGGCTTTGAATCTTTCCCTGTGAGATAAATCCTGATATTGCATCTTTTCTTAAGAAACTCCAGTTTATATTTCCGATATTCAAATGCAGTTCCTTTTCTTTTGTATTCTGCTTCAAGCAGAATACTTTCATTTGTCCTGGCAGTGGTTTGAGACACCTGTGTTTATATGCGCTCTAAAAACTATATCTCAGTTCCATCGAATTAGATTTAAAAATTAGCAATATCATCATGTTGAATATTAAATAAAAACCGTCAAAATATAACACAGCAAAATTCAAACGTTTTCTTTTATTAATTATTTGCTATTAATGCGGTTCGCTTTTGTCCATATAAAAGTGCTCACTTAGTAGATTTGTTTATACCACGTTTGAATTTTTTGCGTCATACTTACTGTCCGATCATAAATTTCATAAAGAAACATAAAGAAGTTGTTTTCATAAAGAAGCTGTTTGATCATAACTTCATAAAGAAGCAAATCCATCTTCAAGTTTAGTTTTTCATTTCTGAATTAAATTTCAGTGTTACAATAGGGAATATATCCTTTTGTTTTTAAGTGGTTTTTAGACACAAATTTGACTTCATAGAATTTTTGTGCTTCCCACTGTTATGCAGTGATATCCGCATAGCGCACATTTTTCGTATTTTGTGATTTAAGAATCACCCTTTTTAGCTTCTACATTTCATAATATTTATATTGTGCAGGTTAATTGCTTTTTCTTGAGATTTTGTGAAACTTTAGACTGAAAAAAAAAAAAAAAAACAAAAAAAACATATGGTTTGTGTCCTTTGACTGGAAGATGACCCTACGGGAATACTTTTTGCTAGAGCATACTCATTGCATTTCAGGTGGCCTATTGATCTTTCTGCAGATCTTTTCGAATAGTCTCAAATTCTTCGAATATTTTAACAAACATGGCCTCACATTCTAAACTTTCTAATAGTCAGTGTAACAAAGTAAAGATCTCTTCAAATTTAAGTTTTTTAATAAAGCTAGAGACAGAGCAGCCATGGAGTTCTCGGTATTAATCCTATCTTTTGCTCTTTCAATCAAAACCCTTTGAAAATTCCTTTTACATAGGAATTATACCGTTAAAGAAATTACCTCACACAATTCTCATTGACTGTTCCCTTATTTAAGAGTGCCATAAAAACTGATTTATCAAGACCTTTCGGTATTTCTCCCAAGGAGAATCTGTCATTAAATGGCCTTGTTTCGTAATATTTATTACCAAACTTCCAGAAATTTCAATGGGCTTACTTCAGTTAGAATATGTTTACACTCTCCATATTCTCTGTTTACAAATTGTTCCTTTTTTGTCATCATGATATTGTAGTTCCCTAAAGTATGCTATCCATCTTTTCAAAATTGCGTCCTCCTCCATGATTACATTTCAGTTTCCTACTATTACATTTGTAATACTGCTTCCTTTAACTTTGCCCTTGAAATTTTCTGAACTTCTTAATTTTCCTTTCTGAACTACTTCTTAACTTTCTTTTCTTTCAGCCGCTTTTCCTTTTTGTTGATTGCATACGTAGAATTTTTGTGCAATTGTGTGTACTCTTTCACATCACTGAATTTTGTTCTACTTTCTATAAGTTGCATTTGGTATCTTTTCCTTCCTGTTGAATCATATTACGTACGTATGATAGTATCACTGCTACAACTTCGTCTACGACTAATCTGAAGAATTTTCTGGCTCTTCAATTTATAATTTTCATGTTAGTGAGAACTAAAAATTATTTTTTACTTTCAATGCACGTCATTCTTTAAATGGCATCAACTTTCAAAAGCACCAAAATAATGCCTTTTATTGTGCCTGTCTTTCAGTTCTTCAATCTCTGTGATCACTAACTACGTGCATGTAATTACGTCCAACATCAACCCGTGGAATATCTTTGCGTTCAGACTGAAGTCCTACATTTTATGTTAATATTTACGCAATCAATTAGTTTCCTATTTTCCCCGGGATGTCGCCAAGCATGTCCTGTTCTGTGTTGACGTCGTGATCTTCTATTTGTAATAATATGATCACCAATCTCACAAAATTGTACCTACCTCTTCCCTCAGCCCTTCATTTTAGTAATCCATGAGGCCCAAGGATATTTACCAAACTTCACATTTTATTTTGCCTCTTGGATCTTCCATAACTAAGAAAACCTCCACTTGTTTGCTTTTCGGCTTTATATAAATCGTCACGAAAGTATTTTAGTTTCTTTTAGATCGCATTTCGTTATTTTGCTTTGGTTTACATGTCTTAAAATGCTAATTAAATGTTGTTGTTTTTCGTTTTTATAAATAACACAACACTAGAAATGGTATAAAAAATCATGTGCTTCTTGATTTGGCTTAAATAAACATTATGGGATTCTTGATTTCCAGATAATCTTGTTCGTCATATTTAATAATATGGCTTGTCTTTTACATCATCCAGTTTCGCAATCTAGTCAGTCTTTCTCACAAGTCGTAGTGCTTTCAGCTGCATGGGTTAGAAAACAAAAATTTTCAGGATGGCAACATTTTATCCTATTTTTCATTTTACTATCTCAGGTTGGCTGTATAGACCTCTAAATATAGAGTTGAAGTATTTAGTTTTTGACAGGGCGATGGGAAGTTTTAATTAAGAAATCAAAAACTTAATTTTAAGGTAATCCACAATAAAGTTTGTTAAATTCTTCACAACGTCGGAAGGCTTTTTAAATACTAACTGAAAGTCTTGTTTAAAGCATACTTTAGTCTAACCATGAATTGAAATTATTTCAAATGATGTTTCAGTTAGTCTTGGACACGAATAAAACTTTTGGTGCTATGTGCAATAACATATCACATTGACTTTATCTTTCACTACTCAAATTTGTGCTATTTCAGTTTATCACAATAGTTTTATCACCTATTCCTTTTACATTTCAACGAAATAAAGCGTTTGTCAGTTTTGGCTTATTCTTCGTGCTCAACTGCTGAATCTCTCGCAACAGAGATATCAGTGTACAGTCTACTGCTCTGAGCCTCACTGTTCAGTAATAATGAAATCTCCTGTATCGCAGTGTCCTGATTCTGTTTTGTAGTACAGCAAAATGCAGCTCATCTATCTCCTCGAGGTAAGGAAATCATGAATTCAGACGTCATTCCCCATAAGCACTCCACACCGTCGTTGCCATTTTGTTGCAGCTCCACCTAAGGAAAAAGAAGTAAAACCTGCTGTGTGAATTCTCAGGTCTTGAAAAGTAGCATTGTGAGAAACGTTACCCCGGTGGGTGAGTGGTACCAAGAGTTGGCTTCTAATTATTTGTCCGTGATGGGCCCGGGTTTGAATCCCAGATAAGCATGGATAGTGTTTTTCTTACTGTACTGGATCTCTCCCATTCCCTGGAACCGGTGGACCAAATTATGGACGGGCTGCTACTAATACCCCAGTGAGTTAATCAAAGTGATCGTCAAAACTCCCTAAACAAAAAAACAACAACAACAACAACAACAAAAAAACGAGCTATGAAAAACCAGAATTTGACTGCAGAAGACATAATGCAAGGAGCTCACCATCATTTGAAATAATTATCACTTCAACTCTATCTTAAGGAATTAATAATACGATTTTGTGAATGGTAAACACAAACAGCGATGTGTCGGAATTCTGTGTTACAGTGGCACCATTCAGTTACAGAACGAACTAACGTTTTGGCCTAGGTAGAAGCTGATTTCATCCCCGTTTCAATTTTCCAGTCTCTGGACAAATGAATAAAGAACTACTTTGAAATTTGTCGAAAAAGCATAAAATTACCCAGGCAGCCCAGAAAGCCGAATGGTCAGAGGAGAAGGTTTCTGACTGCATGGGCGAGCTAGGCCTGAGACGGCACTGTTTTTTGTCTTTTCCTTGGAACCAATGGCCCTAAATTGGGAACGGGCGGCTGCTTATAGTTTTCAGAGTTGCTCCTGGTGGTAGTTAAACCTCAAAACATAAAAAACCATTTAGAGCTACAGACCGTCAGCGTAGGTTACAGTCAGAAAATAATTTAATTATTGAAAGACCATAGTAACAAAACATTCTCTACATTTTGGTTTCAGAAATGTGTTGCCTATCGCAAGTTCTGATATTAAACCTAAGAAGGGAATTGGTGATTGAATTGTTTTTATTTTCACAATGAGAAGATGCACGTGAGCGCATTACCCTTACGGCGAATGATCAGAAGCGTACATTTCTGAATAGTCGTCCGAATCGCGTCCAGGTTCGAACCCCGTATGAGCCACGGATGGTGTGTTTGCCTTACGACAAATTATATTTCCCTTCCCTGGTGCTAGTGGCCATGAATTAGGTAAGGGAGATTGCATTTAGCCCTTATAGTTGTTCGTGGTGGGCATTAAAGTCGGAAACAAAACAAAATATAGGTGCTTTGACCAAAGGACTAACTTTAGTAATTGTTTCTGATCTCTTAATATCTGTCACTCAAGTCCCAACGTATGATCATTTGGTATAGAGTGACATTTTTCTGTTACATCACGGTGCCCTATTTCTATTTTGTCATTTGTGTTAAGTTACTTGGCAGGGCAGTATTGCATGGTTTTATCAGAAAAGAGAAGACTTTGAAAGAACGAAAATCAAACGATTCAACTGGAAGAGAGAATCTATTCAACCAAAAGAAGTTTCAGTGAGCCAAATTTTTTCTAAAGAAAACGCTTTTCAGGTAAGGTGGCGATGATAGTTTCATGAAGCAAATGATAGAAAGAATCCCTTAAGTGCAAGCGACGGATTTCATGATGATAATTGGTCGCGCCTTAAAAGAGAGAAAGAGATTTCCACTTGAAAGTTTGCCGTTACTGCTCTCCCTTTATCCCCCCTCCCCAAATAAAATAAAAAAAATTCTAGAAGCAAACTTTTTACAGTCAGCAGTAAACTCCTCGTGTTGAATTGCTGCTATTTTGGCAAACCTTCTAATCAGTTCTGATCAACTCGCCCATTAGCCATAATATATTAAGTATATTTTTATGAGACGGAGCACATGAAGGTTTTAAAATAATGATGAAAGTGTCATTCCTGGCACTATCACTTCTCCCGATTTCCGTTCGAACATGCTATCCGTTGCACCATTCAGGACAACGAAGTTCTAAGCATCCAAATGCTTCCTCATGGCGTTTTCATTAAAATCACCAGAGTTCCAAACATGGAGATTGTGGCAAAAATATTCTTCAAAAATACAGGGAACATGCATTCTTCAAAAATGCATGAAGAATATACACTGAAGTGCCAGAAAAACTGGTACAGACGAGCTTATGCAAAATACATAGCAACGTCACCTATGCGCGTACTCGGTTGCGTCCGCGAGTGCGTACGCAACCGAGAGCTGTTTTCGGCATGAGAATGACAAGTAATAACGATTTAAGCGATTTTCAACGGTGTCATAGTTAGCGCTCGTGATATGGGCCATAGAATTTCGAAGGTTGAAACGAAGTTCGGATTTTCACGGACGACCATTGCAAGAGTGTACCGTGACTACAAGAATTCCGGCAAAACCTGCAACCTACGATACCAGTGTGGCCGTAAAAAGACATTCGGTGAACGTGAACATCGTCGGCTATCAAGAATCGTTTCACGTGATAGACGTGCAACACTTTCGCAGGTATAATCGGAATTCAATGCTGGAGCCTCAACAAGCATCAGCGTCCGGACTGTGCAAAGAACCCTGCGGGATATGGGCTTAGGGAGCCGCCACCAACTCGAGTCCCCTTGATGGGTGCACGACACAGAGCTATGCGCCTCGCTTGGGCACGGCAACACCACCACTGGACATTTGATGACTGGAAACTTGTAGCCTGGTCTGACGAGTAGCGTTTCCAACTGTATCGAGCAGATAGAAGGATTCGTGTGTGGCGCAAACCCCATGAAGCAATGGATCCCGTTGTCAACAGGGAACTGTACCGGCTGGTGGAGGGTCCGTAATGGTATGAAGTGTCTTTAGCTGGACTTCACTGGGACCCATGGTACGTGTACAAATGTCTGTAACCGGCCAACCCTATGTGCGCATCCTTTCTGACGAGGTACACCCGTTCATTGTTCTGCATTCATGCTGATGGGTTGGGCCTGTTCCAACAGGACAATGCACCTCCACACAAGTGTCGGGACGCCACATTATGGTTAGAGGAGCATTCACCTGAGTTTGGGGTGTTGCCATTCCCACCCAAGTCCGCAGATCTGAATGTGATAGAACACATTTGGGATGTCATGCAACGCGCTATCGAACACAGGAATCCGAGATCTCTGAATACACCCGAATTGTGGAACGCTCTGCAGGAATTATGGTGTGCATTGCCTACAGCATATTTCCAGAAGCTAGTGTAGTCCATGCCCCATCGCATTTCCGCAGTCCTGCGCTCCCGTGGGGGACCTGCCAAGTATTAGACTGGTATACCAGTTTTTCTGGCACTACAGTGTATTTCTTCCACAATCTCCATGTGTGAAATACTGATGATTTAATAACGCTCATTGTATTTCTGAAGAATGTATTTCTTCTCTAATCTCCAAGTGTAGTATAAGATTTTGCATGCCAATATTTATTTGATTATTGCAGTTTACTTTATTACATTTTATTTGGTTTAAAAGAGTGCTAATTTTACTCGAAAATTCCATTCAGTCCCATTTATGTGCACTTTTGCCGTGGGCTTAAAGGACTTGTTTATTTAATATGATAAAAACTTCCGAAAATAATAAATGAGTTAAAAATAAAGGATGTAAATGAACAACAGCAATAACTACTTGTTTAAAAATATTGCAATTAGTTTTCATTCTAAAAATTGCAATTAGTTTTCATTTCCCGGTTTCATTTACAATTTGCAATTTCATTATTATTAAAAAATATGGCAACAGATTCTTTGGGTTACAGGTATTTCACCCCAGGTTTCGTCACCACGTCATATTTATCTTTGACATTTGACGCGGAAGCCCTGATACTTGTATAAAGGGTTAATGACAGAAACAAATGAAAAATAGAGAACAGTGACACAGTAGATGAGGTTAGTTACGCTAGCGAGGAGAGTTAATGATAGAAACAAATGAAAAATGAGTTATGACACAGTAGATGAGGTTAGTTACTCTTAGCGAGAAGGGTTAATGTTGGAAACGAATGAAAAATAGAGTTATAACATAGTAGATGAGCTTAGTGACTGTTAAAAAAAGAGTTATTGATAGAAACAAATGAGAAATAGAGTTATAATTATAGCAGATGAGGTTAGTGACTGTTAGAGAGAAGAGGCAGAGTTCCTAATGCTAGTGAAGACACTTTTATCTTTTCATAAATCTTTAATATTAAAGAAAATACTTTACAATTGCCTGAAGTGGAAACATTCTTTCTATTTTTATATACCTTCGCATTTGGTAAATATTTTGGTAAATAACCTTTCTAAATTTTACGAAATTTATTATTTTATAGCTTTGATAATTTGAACCGTCAATTTTATTCATTTAAGTTTAAGGTGTTAGACTTCAAAATTTAAATATTGATGTAATTAATTTTGGTGCTGTAAACTGCAAAATCTAGTTGAAACATAAATTCAAGGGAATCTAAATCATTCCTAGAAACACTATAAAGAGGAAGGTAACTTATAATTTATCTCTTAAAAATAGGGGGAAAATTGACTTTGATCGGATCATGCCATCGCACTAGTAGTATAATTAGACGAATTGCTGTTGGACCAAACGAACCATTGGAAGAATCGTCGCTGACCGCTTGTATCATGGGAATAATCGTTCTTGACCAGTCATACCATTGGATGAATCGCCATTGGAACAAACCAAACGAAAATGGGCCAATAGTTCCCTTTGAACGAATCGCCATTGGATAAATAGTCGGAAACTGCTAACGGGGAGTGAAAAGTACCAACATGGTCAATTCATCATACTTCACAACGGTTCCTGACATACATAAATTTCTGTCACTTACATGATTTAATGCTCTCTATGTCCTTTCAACCATTATACAGTGATGAGTACTCTATGCTGGTGTAGCTGGGTTTCTATATTTTAAAAAGAAAATTACTAAAAATCGTTTATTAATATCAACAGATGCTAATATTCTGATGCTTTTAAAACAATCCTTACTCCTGAGATTCATTAAGAAAAAAATATTACAAAACTGCTTTCAAAAATGCAGTCAACGAAAACGAACTTTGAAGATTATAATCATTCCTTCATTTTTAGAGGGGTTTTACAGAACAGCTAAATAAAACATAAAAGCCTCATAATTCAATGAGATGCTCCTGGAACTACTATTACAGTAAAAGTTCCCAGAAATACTGTATAAAACACCAAAGATTTGATGAACTTATAAATGCACCTTTTCTTTCGTTAAATTTTTGCTTTAGCTGTTCTGTTGTATCGAGTTTTCTGTTGTAATATCAGCTCAATTTTACCAACGAAAGCTTTCAGGGAAAGAAACACTTGGTAAGAGAAGACCATTTATGTGGAAACCGCTTCAAGATATGAGTATCTTCGATATTTTTATTGGACACACCTCTTAAGCTCTTAAAGTGAAATGGATGCAAGGAATATCTACCCAAAGACTGAACTAGTTGCAAGAAACCATCTCAATGTGAATTTCATTATGTTCACGTTTTTGTAAATGGGAATCAAGGCATTTTCTTTGTCCTGATAATGTTTCTTATCTCATCAAAGGAACAACCACATAAAACGCATCATTTTTATGATCTTATCCGATAAGGAAATGCATGTAGAAAATGTTACTTTTGTTGTTACTTCGAAACGTAACTGAAGGAAACCCATACTAAAAAAATCAATGGATCTTTTATAACAATAAGATATGATGGAGAAACAGCGCTTTATTTTCGTGAAAAAGATATTTTGCTTTTAAAAAGCTTTCAAACATTTTACACTGACCAAGAGAAGATTTTTCAGTTCGATATAACATTTCAATTTTCTTGAATGTTACTTCAAATGGAGACACAGATTTTTGCTAAGAAAGAAAACAAAGACATTGAAAGTTACCTCACAGGACCGAAGATTTAGTATTACCTAGAAACATATTAACAGTTTCTTTTCATGACATCGAAGTTTATCATATTCTTTTTATAAACACACTGAAGTCAAAGTTGTTTTTTTTAATTTTCGGTGTTTAAAGACAATCATGAGCAATCTTATGGGTTATAAGTAGTCTTGCGTTCCTAATGTAGCTACATTATTTCCAGGAAAGATTCTGAAATAGCGTCATTTAACAAAGCACACAACCATGCCTCATCTGGTACTTGTACCCGTTTTTATCTCGGAAGAATGTCAGAAGCCAGCGCCTCAGACGCTCGGCCTCCCAGGCGGCATCTCGGAAATTAGATCGACATGAGTGTTACGAATTCGCACTTGCAGGAAAATAATTTGACATGCTACGTACGAGTTTACAAAACCATTACTTTATTGTATTTTTCATAAAACACTCATCCAATTGTAATAAAGTTATGCAGCCTACATTCTTCCTACTGTGAGAAGATATACAATGCTCCAAATTGAACCTCGTGTACAAATTTCAATATTAGAGATAGATTGTATTCCACTTTGGAATCTGTTGTTTAATAACAAACCGACAATAAATTACACTCTGTGGCATTGATATTGGAAGTTCCGAAAACAATAGAGGAATTAACCGGAAACTCAAGGAAAAAACAGCTTAGAAATGGCGAAAGGCAACATAACAGTCTCATATCAAATGAATAAATACGTGCGGCAAATAAATCGTTATATGGAGCACATCAGCTCCACATAAGTTTTTTTAGAGTAAAACTGTTTGCTATAAATTCACCCAAGCGTTGTTGTGAAACAGAGTCGTAGAACTGACGGGTTGTAGACTGCGTCACTGCAATCAAGTTCCTACTCTTGATCTTGCGAAGAGGTTATTTTTTTGCTTCGTTTGTTACGGGTAAGATAACGGACAGCGCCCAGAAATGTTCCATAGATCTTCGTCGTTCACGAAGCCTGGGAACTGGCTGGTCATGGCAGTATTTCTATAGCACATAGCCTGGAAAAATTTGCAATATTTGAGTTATTGTCTTTGTAATAAGAATGTATCGGGAATTCTTATTAAGAAGACAACTACTGCTAATTCCGGAGGGTCAGCGAAATAGCTACGAGGCATCAAATTACATGCGAGATGAACACACCCAAATGTTTGGCTGTCGTAGCTTATTCTCAAAATGCAACACCTTCCGTTTTATGCAATTTGATGATGGCTCCTGTCCCAGTACGTTGACCATGTCTTCTCCGCATATGTGTCTTGTAATCATCGGTCTCTTCTGAATCATAGCAATTGACCGCTTTTATCCACATGGTGCCATCGGGAATCCTAGCTGACTCATCAGCTACTAGCATAGGGGCCAATATATCCATGTTGGAAAATCAGCGTATGGAGGATTTCTCTTCTGAGATGTGCTGTAGATGAGTAAAGCACAAACTCTGCCTTGGCCACATGATCTAGTTCCCGACAGGTTTCTTTCCAACATGGCTTCCAAGGCACAGTGAGGTCGCTGTACTAACCTCCATAAATCTGGGTTTATCTCAAAAAACATTGACTTCACAGAGATAAATGTTATTGCAATAATATTCCTAAGATTATTCTGAGCAATTTTCAGTAATTATAACTATTCACCTAAACTTAACCGTTTTCATAAAAAATGAACGTCTTCATTGAAATTCTGAAAATTTGTGGTTTACTAATTAACACCGATTGATCAACACAACAAATGAACAAGTTTTATTCAGATACTACTATCGCATACAAATATAAGCTTAAATTTAAGTTTAGTGTAGTATCACAACCATGATTTCCTTTACAGTCACAGAATTTGGAGTACTAAATCAGCAACATAGTACGGCATTTCAAAATGGAGTTTCGCGTACATTTCTTGCACTTGCATGGAACTGGAAAGTCTTTAAGCACTTTTTTGGTCAGTGATACAAGGCAAGCACGAACCATCTTCTTCTGTGAAGTCATACTCAGATGGATTTAGGGCTAAGAAATCTTAGAACGTGTGGCACCATCGATTTCTCGGAAGACAGTCTAACCTTACATGAAGATGTATGGAAGATGCCGTGTGTGCTTGCTTATAGCAGAAGCCTTTGTGTGCTTTTGCAGTTGCTGTTAAACTTGAAGTTTCTCTATTATGGAGTCCCACCGAACGCACTAATGAGCACTTCATTTCATCTAAACATCAAGGACGCAAGGATAAAAATAATCTTCAGATACTGGAGCACGTTCCTCACAACAATGCTCCTTTTTCTGCAACCTATGCCTCGTGCTGAAAATCCTCCCTTTTCTGCAACCTATGCCTCGTGCTGACAATGCTCCCTTTTCTGCAACCTATGCCTCGTGCTGACAAAGAAGGCAGCTCGATACTTTATGTTTCTTTTCTTTTGGGGCACATCCTTTATCTTTCGTTTTTTGTAAAATTAACAATTTTAGATGGGAAAGTATTTACCCTGAAAATTGGGTGGAACTCAGATGAACTCATCCATTGGCTTTCGAAGATTTCATGAAAGGGAACGTTTTTGTTCGGAAAACTGAAAACATTTCTGAAGCATAGCAATGGACCAAGCATTCAAACAAATGTATGTACAACAAGCCACCCAGAGGTCCTAGTGAAATTATTGGGAATATGTGACGAAAAGAAGTTGTTGCTCAAAATGATCTTTTTAACATGAGAATATAATAGTGAAACAGTTCTATCTCGTAATGTGTGGAATCCAGGTGAATGGTGCGTATATAATACACCATGAGTTTTCTTCTAGTCTTGTGAACAAGCCGAAAATGCAGCTCTTTTGGTAATGGATTTTGCTGTTTTTTCCCCATTGGACAGAAAATCATTTTAGTAATTATTTAAAATCAAAAATCATTTTAGGAACATGATCATATCAGTCCACTGCTAGATGATCCCCCCCAAGTCTCTTCTATGGCTCTCTGTCCTGAGCCATATAGATGAGGAAGATATGCTGGTTTTGACTGGGTCGCATGTCATTCTTCTATTTCTCTCTGATTATTTAATGCTTTCATCTCTCTTCATATCCAGCGCAATATCATTTCTGAAGGAGCCTCAGGATATATGAAGAACCAGTTGGAAAGATATGACTCATAAAATCTTCAAATGTTCTTATGACAGGTCAGTGAGTGATGCTACCAGTCCTTTATGAATCATGAAGTCAAACACAGTTGCCGTTAGAAGAGATGACTGAGGTAAGTATTGTTTAATCATCTCTTTAAACAAGTGCTTCTCCAGCTCATGATCTATTTCAGATTTGTTTGTTTTCTGGACAAAAAGATCTGTTTTCTTTTTTTCAGGAAGAAGGAAGATGAAGTTCTACAGTAGAAAATGATCAACAGAATAGCGTCCCTCACTCTCGTTCCACATCAGTAAACCTCTGAACATCAGTAGTTCCCTTTTGCACATCAGATGTTTTCTTGTTTGGTCGGATGAATTCTTCTTGATATGCTGTATAGTTATAAATAACTCTTAGTCTTATGAATGAGAACTTCATCTCAGAACGTCAGATATTGTTTTTCTCAATTTGTTAAGACATTTCAGTTTGAATGCCAATCTCAGTTTCAGTAAAATGCCGGCCTTTATATAAATGCTTTAGACTTCTTATAGTTGCATTTAATGGATTCTGTACTTCCATGAATAAAATGCAAAATTTCTTGAACTTTCTGTTCATCTGTAAGTACGCTGCTAGAAGAAAACTCGTAGTGTATCACATACTCATCGTTCATTTAGATAACACATATTAGAGACTGCTTATCCCTTTCCTTTCATTATCGGTTGGTTGGTAGGTTGGTAAGTAGATTTTAATGGCGCAAGGGCCAAAGTTGGCCAAAGAGCGCCAAACATAAGACATCAAAAAAGAACAAAATCAATAAAACACGTACACACGGTTAAGCGGTAAAAGATGGTTTCATTATCGAAAAGATCTGTTTAAGAAACAGTTTCATTTTTTTCCATGGCCACAATAATTTCACCACGATCTTTGGCTGGCCTGTTGCACATTTATTCGAGTGCTTGATCCACTGCTATTTTGCTGAAATGGCTTTCACTTTCTCAAACAACATAATTCCCTTTCATAAAATTTTCCAAAATATTTGGATGAGTTTCTCTGAGTTCCAGACAATTTTCAAAGCAAATACTTTCACACCTGGAATAGTTACTTTTACCGAAAACGAAAAATAAAGGAAGAGCTCTGTCAAGCGACGAAATATGAACTACCCAGTTGACTCGAGGAAAAAAATGAATTCTAGTATCTGATATCTGAAGTGCTCATTAATGGGATCAGTGAAACCAATAATTGAGAAACTTTAATTTTTGCAAAGACAGGAGTTTCATTTCCGGAATCCTTTTTTTTCTTGGGTTTAAAAAGACTCAGCACATTTCTTCGGATAATTTATTTTAGAGAACTGCAACCACTGCAACAGCGCAAAAACACTTCTGTTACAAGAAAGAGCATACAACTTCACTTTCCATAGCTATCTTCAGAAAAATCGACGATATCACATTTTAGAGATTCTCCAGCCTAAATCCATCTATATATGGCTTCACAGAACATAGAGAATGGCTTCGTTCTATCATTGATGAGAAACAGCCTCAAAACTTCCCAGTTTCATGAAAGTCCAAGAAATGTACGTGAGACTTTATTTGGAAATGCCGTTCTTTGTAGCAGGATTTTGTGCTGGAAATTCTATGACTATAGAAGAAGTTATGGTTTTCAAATATATTAAACTAAAATTCAAGCTTGTATGCGATAGTAGTATTTGAATAAAACTTGTTCATTTGTTGTGTTGATCAATCGGTGTTAATTAGTGACCCACAATGTTGAGGATGTTCAATTAAAACACTCATTTTTTATTAAAACTATTAACTTTAGGGGAACAGTTATAATTACTGAACTTTCTCAGAATAATCTTGGAAACATTATTGTAATAACAATTACCTCTGTAAAATCAATAGTTTTCGAGATAAAGCCAGATTTCTGGAAGTTAATATAGCGACTGCACTGTACCTTGGAGGCCATACTGGAAAAGAAATGACGGGAACCAAATCCTGTGACTAAGCCAGAATTTGCCCTTTGCTGATATACAAAACATCCCAGAATAAATATGCTCTGTACGGCGACATTTCAACAAGCCTATGGATGGCACCAAGAATATGCACCGTTTCAGACGGGCGCAACAGGTGTTGCTACTATTGATGGGCTGTGGTATCGTCTCAAATCAGATGTCCTGCTGTAAGTTCAGTTGATCATTCTTCATCTCGTAGCCAACAATCCTTTCCTTTTAGAAGTCCCTTCTCGGTACATGTGGCTCGCAAGCAGATCGTTTTGGCGTTCTGTACAATCTGCTGTTCCCCCGTTAATAGCAGAAGGCAGGATTGTGTTGCCGGTTACAAATAGTGGTGCTTTAGACTTAGCCGACAACACGTCTGCTCTTCCATTTGTAACTTCTAAGGCCGCATTGGTCTGATGCTGGAGTCATTCGCATTTCTAGTCATAGAACTCCTATGTAATTTAAGACTACACACTTCTGATGTTGAGATAGAATAAATTATTATCAACGTTTATTCCCAATTAAATGTTTTATTAACATCGACTATAGTTCCGCAGACCGTTTGGCTCGGCATCATCAGAACGAATGGAGAGTAAACATTCAAATCATTGTGACATCATCCGAATTTTGACGGTCACGGATTTTGAAGAGTTGTTTCCGCGCGCTTGAAAGAAATGGCGTAGACGACATGTAGTTGAAAAGGCGTGAATAGTTCCAGTATACGTGCAAAGCTTCTAATATATTAGGCTTGATAGTCGAATCATTTTTTATGGTTTCCAAACAAAAATTTATAGTTATTTTTGTGAGAACGTTGGGCTATTGATGGCTTCTTCAGTTCATAGTTCCGTACGTAAGTCTTGTGTTCCTTCACACGGAATCTGAAAGCCGTGCGAGTCTGTCTCATATCTACACTGAGTGGCCACTTTACTATGACCACCCCCTCAGTACTTCGTTGGGCCACCTTTTTCCTTTAACACTGCGTCGATTCTTCGTTGCATGGACTCCACGAGATGTTGATAGGTGGTTTGTGGAATCTGAGACCATGCTTGATGAATGGCACTTTCCAAGAGTGCGAGATTGCAGGGTTGTGGATCGAGATGTCTGATGGCTCGTTCAACTTCATCCCAAAAATTCTCAATGGAGTTGAGATCTGGAGATTGTGGGGGCCACGTAAACAAAGTAAACTTCCCGGCATGTTCCTGAAACCAATCCTGTACAATACGAGCACTATGGCAGGACGCATTATCTTGTTGAAAGTAGAAATCGCCATTAGGATAAACCATCCACATGACAGGATGCACTTGATCCGCAACGAAGTGTAGATATGATGTGCCAGTCAGACGTTGATCAACACAAATTAAAGTGCCTAAAGCATGCCAGGAAAACATTCCCCAAACCATAACGTTGCCTCCAAAATCTTCAAGATTTGTAGCAATGCATTTGAGTTCCATGATTTCGTGCAGTTTACGCCAAATTCTCACTCGGCCATCGGCATGGTGCAACTGAAAACGTGATTCATCGGACCACATAATTTGTTTCCAATTATCGACTGTCCAATCATTGTGCTCCTCTGCGAACTGGATACGTTTTCTCTTGTTAACTGCAGACAGCAAAGGTGTTCGAACAGGCCTTCGGCTGCCATATCGCATTCGACGCAGTGTACGGCGAACAGTGCGTGCAGAGATCATTTGAGGGGATCCTTGATTAAGATAGTCTGTAATTTGCTGCACTGTTGCCCTTCTGTTGTCTGTCACCAGTCTGCACACTCTCCGTTCCGCCCGAGCAATCACTAGTCGATGATGACCCCACGTTGCACGTAGAGACCCAGTTTTATGGCTGACAGTCCAGTCTTTAAACACTTTAACAACATCTGCTCAGGAACATATCACGAATGCGGCGGTTTCAGTGACACTCGCTCCATGTCTCCGAGCTCCTACAATCATCCCACGTTGAAAGTCAGTCAAATCACATTTTTACCCATCTCGTCGCCCAAACATCACTTCTACTACTGTCGCAAGCACTAAGCTTTCCCTTTTTACGCTAGCCTCGCTCTCTGGCGGCAACAGCGTGCAGCCATAGCTCATTTGGTTAAAAACTGTCAGGTGGTCATAATAAAGTGGCCACTCGGTGTATGAAGTCCACATTCACAAGGTACCCGACAAATTCCCTAGGAATTTATGTCATCGACGTAATCTTTTGTTCTGTAAAAATTCACCTTTTTTATGGGTTTGAAAATGACTTGAAATTAAAACTTTTGAGAATTTTTGAAATTCCGAAGCAAATCTGAGGATCAAATGGGATAACTGCCCAATTCTGTCGTACTGGAAGGTCAATTGGCGTGAGCGAGCAGACAGATTTCGGTTTCCTAAATTTTTGGACAGCTTTGTGTATAACGGAAGGACTACATCCTCTGCGTACTGCAACTCGTTTAAGAAAATCAAGCACTTTCTGTAAAGAATCTTCAGTTGAGCATATATGTATTGCACGATATACGTAGAAAGCAGAATTTTTTTGTTTCCATGGGTGATTTGCTTTTGCATGTCGATAAGCTGTTGTACTAAATGATCCTTCAGAGCGTGACACATGGACATCCAAGAATGATAAGCAGCCATTATTTTCAGTCTCACATGGGAATTGTATATAAGGATCAATTGAATTGAGAAGTTCAATTAATTTATGTCTTTCCGAATTCATGCCATTCCAGAGGACATATCGAATCCACAGGTTGAATGGATAAACATCTACATATCGAATCCACAGGTTAAATGTAAAAAGTTGAAAGAGTTTGTTCTCAAAGTGAACATCATTTTAGCCAACCGGAAGTTGAAGAAATTTTGAGACAAGTCGAAATTTCCTTAAAACAATAGTTTCCTTTTTCGTGGAAGATTTTCCAACATACGCAAGGCCTTGAAATGTGTAGCACACTGTCGCCTGTTTTGTGCGAAGTCTACATGCGTCACTTTGAAGACAAACAGTTTCAGCTTGTTACATTCGACCTGTGGATTCTATATGTAGATGTTGATTATGCTTTATAAAAAAATAAGTTCTATATATTTAAAGAATATTTCTCAAAATTACTAGTGAAATTTCTTTTTTGTGATAAAATCCAAAAACGGTTTTTTTGTGTTTTGGAGTTTAACGACCACAGGGCTTAGCCACTCACCCGAAGGCAGAGAAAGCTCACGAGCGCCCTTCTGATGTCACATCTGGAACTTCGGCGAGGGCCTAACCATAACTAATGGTCAGAAGCGCGCCTTTGACCACTTAGCCACCGGGATCTAAGGCCAAATAACTTAATGTTATGAATAAGAAGACGGAGTGGAACGAAAACGATAAATTTACATGCAAATTTGAAGAAAACATATGTCAAGATGGAAAGTCATTATTTTTTCTGAAAAATCAGATGGCTACCCCCAATGGCGAAGTGTTCAGAGGCGCATGATTCTGCCTGATCTGCCCTCTCCCTGAAATTCTTAGTCCCATGTTGGGACCGGGAGATCTCCCTTACATCCCTAGAGGCTCACGGAATTCGTTAATCTCCTTTTCATCACCAAGAAAGTCACATGGCTCTCAGTTTGAAGTTTCTTACATCTGAGAGGGAGGCCATAAAAAACTGTAAATGACTAAGACAAAATGGCTATTTTTTAATGCCATTCATTCAATAACCCAATCAAAAAAAATTAATTAAATAGCTCTTTCACAGAAAACTGTTCTGAACAAAATACAGTATCTATCGAGAAGTATTTAAGATTAATTCTAGTTATTCACTAAAATGACTGCAGGGAAGCTCATTGTTTTAGAACAAAATCACCGAAAAAAGTATTTTTTTCTTTGTTTCAAATAAATGAGTCACTTTCTTCCATGTCTTCAAATTACTGGAATGCTAAAAATTCATTTACGTAGGGAGTGAAGATTTACGATTATCATCAAAACACAGTAAAAAGTATTCTTCAGTACTACAGTATATCTTTACCCGAAAATGAAAAATTCGCGAATATGAAACTAGCTTATCTTTTAGAAGAAATTATTTTTACTCTTTGAATATGAAAGGACAACAAAAACGTTTGAAGTATTGCACGTGCATGCAATTAGCACGTGAAAATCAAGAAATTTCCTTTATTCACGGTAGAGAATTAGTTACACACGTAATTTTATTATTCAACGAACTCTTTCGGACATTAACTGCACTGAATTATCACCGTTTCAGCAAATAAATTATTACTTATTGTTTATTTGCTGAAACGTTTCATGGAATAAATAATATTTATTAAAAATCGTAGTTTTCTTTTTGTTCTGTTGAATCACTAATATAAAACTCCGAATATATTACACAGATTTTCTCAAATCAAAAATTTCGTCACTACTATTTTCTCCCTGAAATGTTGTGTTTTAAAACTGTTTCATATTCCATTTCTGTTCGTACTGTTTTTACATGAAAATACTTTCATAGCGTCTGATTACCAGACGCTTGAAAAAGGTATGAGTTAAATTATTTGTAGGAACATCCTTTCTGAAAGGTTTAATCAAATTAATAATCTAAGACTGTCATTTCACACGATCAGTAGATCACTTAGGCTAAATATAGCAGGGTAAAATAAAGTTGAAAAAATATAAGCAGCTGTCAGCATCCTATAATGGTGCTGAGGTGCAAAAATATACCATCAACAGTTTTGCATTCCACTTAGCACAAACATGATCGGCTTTTTAATAAAGTCAATCGCGCACATGATCGGCATTTTAATAAAGGCCATCACGCACATGAGCGGCTTTTTAATAAAGTTAAATAAGATTCGGCATGAAAATAAACAAACCAATGGTAGTACCGTCTTACTGAATCTGTGGAATAAAACGTTCGAAACCACGGTAACTTTTCAAATAAGAACTACACAGTAAATTATGTTGAATAAAATATGAACTCTTCAAAATCCTCCAATCACTAAACTTTGGCGCGATTTTATTAAACATAGAGATAATCATTACTTCCTATATCCCTGTAAATAAAATAATAAGTCGGTGGGATCTATGTCAACTGGATATTATTTTCAAAGGGTTTCTGTGATGTCTATATACCATGGCGTGCAAAAATTAAGGACGAGACGCTTTTTCGAATGTAACGTTGTGCAGAAGTGCTCCACATCGACTCAAATCAAACCATAAGATCCCCAAGATCTAAGAATATGGGACAAGTGAGCAAAACCGTCCAAACAAGGAATCCAAAGGATACAAAGGCACTTTATTGAAAAGGTAGCTTCGAGCACAACTGGACAGAAGACAGAAACCTCCATGTGACAGGCGGCTGCCAAGAAAAATCCAGTCTTTAGTAGGGGATATGATCCCCCCTGACTGCGTTGCAAGATTTACAACGTCTGTCTATGCTGAGGACGAGGTTGTCAAGGAGCTGTTAAGGCATTGCGGCCCATTCCTTTTGTAGCGCCAATCGCAGCTGCGGAATCGTTCCTGGCGGCTTGTAACGTGCTGCCAAGCGTCTCCCGAGAAGGTCCCATACGTGTTCGATTGGATTTAGGTCCGGGGACCTTGCGGGCTAATCCATGCGTTAAATATCTTCACTTTCCAACAGCTCAGCGACAGCCACTGTACGATGATGTGCAGCGTTGTTGTCCATGAAGAGGAACTCTGGACCCACAGCACCTCTAAACAGACGCACGTGAGGCAGGAGAACCTCGGTACAATAGCGGACACCAGTGACTGAACCTCCTTGGAAGATGTGGTCAGTACGGCTACCAAGCATGATACCGCCCCAAACGAGAATTCCGCCACCTCCAAACCAGTCCCTTTCGATGATGTTGGAGGTGTGATTGCGTGTTCCATGCTCTCTCCAGAAGTGTATACGTCCAGAAACGTTCGTCAGACTAAATTGGCTCCCATCCGTAAAGAGAACTCGACTCCATTGCTGATGTGTCCAGTTCTTGTGTTCCTGGCACCACAGAAACCGCCGTCTCCGATGAGCAGGCCTTAATGGCACACATTGTACTGGTCGTCTTGCAAATAGACCACCTTTGTGCAGCCTCCTGGCCACGGTAAAACGCGATAACGGACGTCCAGTTGTCTGTTGCACGAGCCTTGCGATTTCTCCTGCTGTCTGTCGTCTGTCTCTTCTCGCCTGTAGGACAATATATTGGCCGTCCGCTGCCGTGGTTGCTTGTGGATGACCACTGCTAAACTCTCGGACAGCTGTTCCTGTCGTTTGAAATACTCTCGAAGCTCGCGAAACTATGGTGTGAGTGATCCCTAACTCTTCGGCCACACTAGTCACACTTCGACCTACTTCCAACTTCCCAAGGACGCGAACTCGGGTAAATTCATCCAGATGTCGTCTATTGGATTGCCTGTTGGCCATATCACATGGTGGCAGCAAATCGACGTCCTTCAAACCGATGTACACCGTGCAACAGCTTTCACTGAATTGCTGAGCGTACACCGCCCGTGTGCTTTATACCCTTACGACACCTCCCCTACGTTATGCTGCATATATGCGCATGCCCTACCGTACCGTACCCTAGTCTATCTCCTGAGTGGTCTTTCGGTCTGTTCTGCTGCTCGTTCCGCTGTTATGCTAATTTCTCCTCTTCCTCCTTTATTTTTGCACACCAGTGTAGTAGTCCCTGATAGTGCACTGCTTTTCACAAAAATATGAAGCAAAATGAAAATTTTAAATTTTCTCGAAAACTATAAGGAATTTTGATATGGAATCTGACGAAAAGGCACAATTTAATATGCACTTTCGTATTATATGTACAAAATAAGAAATATAAATGTTATTTAAAGAAGAAGTGGCAGGTAAGCGTATCTGGTCACAAAGCATACTTAAAAGGAGATAGCCACAGTGAGCCATTACGGACTGTGGTCACCTATCACAGAAACATATGCTTCTCGGCGAGGTTTGAAGCTCATATTAAGAGTGTCTAGAAGCTGTCCAGGCAATAACGACTATTGCTTCACTAGGGCGCTTCGAAGCTTCTGCAGATTTTTCAGAGAGGGATTTAAGGACTAGAACACCTCTACATAAAGCATCTGAAGATGCTCAATAGGGTTCAGGTCAGGGGAAAGAGCTGGACACTTCATGTGGTTGATGATGCTCTCCTGAAGATATCAGCCAACAATGCTGTCTTGGGTAGTATGTACATTATCATCCTGTAGGGGGAATGACGCCCATTTCTCCTCCTTAAAACATTTCAGGATCTCATTGCTATAACTATGAGACTTCGTGGAGCCGATTGGAAGCCCATAGAGATACCACGGCTTACCAGTTATATGTCTGCCACATCACGACATTCTTACAAGCGCAAGTGTCCTTTTCTCAGACGTTTAATTTATAATGACATGTTCTTGGACCTCTCCCGAGAAGACTTTCTCTGAAGTCATTCTGGAGAGCAAATCTGAACTCATCCGTAAAGAGAAGAGAGTTCCTTTGATCAGTAGTCCTGTTTACATGATTGTGATACCAATCGAAATGCTCTCTTAATGACGAGATGTGATGGAAGAGCACGTCGTTGACCTTCTAGCGTAAACACGACGCTCACGAAGCCTCCCTCGCATTATGGAATAAGATATTTCTATATTTCGTGCAGTCGCTGCCATAAGATCTTAACCTAGTAACGTAGCTGTCGAAGTCTTTCTTCGAGTATTTAGCCGCAGATAAAGATCATCTCTTTCAGTTGCTCGAGAACTTACGTTACTAAATTTTCTCTATGACATATTGGTTCTTTGGAATGTGCCCCGAAGGACATATACACTATCTACCAACAAGCAATTGGACACCTGTGATAGCAAAGGAAAACGAAGTTTATTCACCTTCAATAGTTGGTGGAGCCTCCACGAGCGGCGATTACAGCTGCGAACCTCCGGGGCATACTCTCAACCGGGCGTTGTATGACGGCTTGCGGTATTTTCTTCCACTCGGCTTAGAGAAGACAGGTCAGTTTCTTCATCGTTTTCGGACGGTGGGGGCACCCCTTTAATCGACGCTCCAACTCGTCCCAGAGGTGCTCGATAGGGTTAAGGTCCGGGTTCTGCGCAGGCCAGACGATTCGGTTAACCCCATTGTCACCATACCAAGCCATGGTGGACCTCGCAACATGGCAGATGGCATTGCCATCCTGAAATTAACATGGGTCCACCCCGTAAAACTGCCACAACGTAGGAAGCCCATGGTCATCCAAAATGGTGCAGTAGGTCTCAACGTGGAGTCGACCAGGAATTGCGACCAAGGGTCCCGTGCCATACCAAGAGAAACACCCCCATAGCATAACTCCACCGCCGCCGAACTTCACAGTTGGCACAATACATTCCGGCAGGAGGCGTTCTCCAGGCAGACGCAAAACCTAGACCCTGTCATCCGAACGGTAGAGGCTGAACCTCGATTCGTCACTCCAGAGAACCTGTTTCCACTGTTCAACTGTCCACTGTCGACGTTCTTTGCACCACGTTAGCCGAGCAGCGCTATTGGACTTGATGATCAAAGGCTTGTGGGCGGCAGCACGTCCATGATAACCGAGCAGATGGGCTTCCTTACGGATGGTATTCTTCGAAAGAACACTCCAGGATGCTTGTTGAAACTTCTCGTGGATGTGGTTCATTGGTTTGGTGCGGTTCTTCCGAATTTTTCTGGCCAGCACCCGTCGGTCTCTAACTCCCAGTTTTGTGAGTCTGCAGAGTCGGGGCACTTTCCGACAGTCACCTCTCATCTTCCACTAACCAATCACGTAGGCCACTGTCGATTTTGGGTACTTCAACTCGCTGGATATGTCACGTATGGATCGGCCATTTCTGTGATACCCGACTATTACACCTTTCTCGAAATCGGAGAGCTCCGAACTGCGTGGCATCTTGCATGCGACTGGTTGCGTTGGTGTTTCCCACACGATATTTAACGGCGGCGGCCTCGACGTGTATCAGGACCGCAGATACCGTCGATTGCAGGGGTTTTCAATTACTTGTTGGTAGATAGTGTATATATATATACACTCATTGTTAAAAAAAATAGTTGCACACAGAAGGACGTGCCGGATTGAAATGCTATTTGGGAGGAAGGTGAAGTTTACCAGGAACAATATATAATTAAACATTGAGGTTGATATGGGTAATATTTATTGAGCTACACGCCAGTTAGGAGTGACTATCAGTATGGCGTCGGGCCACTATGTATGCTCACAGAGCATGCCAGACTTCTCGGCATGGAGTTTTACAGGTTCCTAATTGTGTCCTGCGATAAGCCATCCCATTCAGTTTGAATCTTCTCACGCAGTTCCTGCACATTGTGCAGTAGGGGTGGGTGTGGATAGCCATCCAATAGCATACCACACATTTCAATCGGCGATAGGTCTGGTAGTAGTATAAAAGGACCGATCCTAGGGCAAGCAGCAGTTCCTTCTAGGAGAAGGAACAGGGGCTGTTGCATGCCGCAGAAGGAGAAGGGGGCGTGGCCTGGCGCCGTCAGCAGGAGAACGAGAGGGCGTGACACGTAGCGCTAATGTGCTGGGTCTATGCTGATGTGCTGCCCCCTAACGGTGCGTTTTGAAACTTTCGACGGATCTTTGAGGGATGGCAACGACCGAGTAAGGGTAGACATAGTGAGATGTGTACTCGATGTGCTGTTCCCTTGCGGTTCTTCTTGGAACTTTCGATGGATGATTGCGGGATGGCAACAACCGAGTGGGAAAAAGGGAATGGACATAGATGTACGCGATGTGCCTATCCCTAGCGGTGTTCCGTGGAACTTCATTTTCTCGGGTGATTTATTGGATTTTGTCAAATTTTTGGAGGAAGTTTTTTCTCCTTTCCAATATTTTTTGTTTCCTCGAATTTTCTTTATTAAACGTATAATTTTTAAAATTCCGTGAGGTGTTAAGAATTTTTATAGACGTTGCATTATTTTTTTAATTCTTATATTTGTCCTCCCTCTAATTTTAATTTAGATAAGGAAATGCTTTGTTTAAAAATAATTCGTTCCTGTTAATTCATGTTCCGCTATCTTTTGACCGCCAATTTAGTTTTACCACGTTGTCATTATGTGCGCCTAGTGTTTCGGGATGAGTCATCATTTTCTCTTTGTCTCAGACCATACCATTTTGTATGCCACATGTTTTGGGATGAGTCACTGTGATGGGTGACACCGCCGTGCTAGCAGGCAAAACCATGACGTCAGCCAACGCCATTTTCTCCTCCACGGGGTCGGCGCTAAGCTTTTCTTGTGAACAAATGGAAGGAATTAAAAATGGGGCAAGAGGAGGAGTTGACGTCATTTGAAATTCTGTTAGACATGTTAAGCTCCAAGACTGAGTTTTTTTAAATAACTTGATAATTTTGCAACGAATTTATTCCTGATTTCTTTTCCATAATTTCCCATTTTATATCCATAATTTTTCAACGTAACGATTTTTTTTATTTTCTTTGAAGAGACCACGCATTTTCAACGGACGTACCAACATAAAGACGTTTTTCAAAATTTTGTGCTGCAGACATAATTTCAAAACACGATTGTTTATTAATGTATTTACGTGTTCATGGCATTTTCTGTTACATTTTTAACGTTGTAACTTTTTCCACCGTACAAAGCAACAATTTTTTAACATAGAAAAAATATATGTTCGTGTATTTTTTATTGCTTCATGATTAATCAGTGAAATGCACCTTTTAATGCATTATCTTAATCTTTTTTTCTAAATGCTTGCGTACTCGTTAAACTTCTCGATGTACCAACATTATTTTATTTTCTAACTTTTCAAACTAACAACTACTTTTATTAAAGCTTTATTTTTTCTCATTCAAACAAGTAAACGTTTCTTCATTATTATTTCTGTTTTCTATGCAAACACGTTTTCTTACTTGCTTTTAATGTATGACTTAATCTGGTTTTCTGTAAAGCTCTTTCAAGTTTGTGCAAGAAATATACAAATCTATGTATAAATATCGTTCGTAGGAGTATCTTTTTTTTTCAGATTTAAACCAACATACGTTTCTTAACGACTTGTTATCTGTTTTCTGGGGAACTTTTCTTTTTCCTTCATTCAATTTTATTTCAGACCATGAGACGAGGAAGTGCTTCTTTAGAAACAGTTTCGTTCCTGTTCGCAGTAATTATTGGACTTTGACAATTTTTTTATGAAATGACTTCATGTTAATCCTGAGTCTTTCGCCCCTGCAATATTATTTTCTCGTGTGTTCAAGAACAACACTACAGATCTTTCACAGTTAAAATTCTGCTGAAACAATATTTTCTTACGTTATTTCGCATATCATTATAGCAAACGTTTACTATCCAATTTTCGCTATTTTTGTTCGTCTTTTTTTTAATTTCGTTAAACTTTCCAATATGTTAGTAATTTATTTCTTACTTTGCCAAACTCATGACTCCTTTTATTCAGACTTTAGTTTCTTTCATTTCATTTCAGCAAACGATTCTTGACGACTTAATATTTTGCAAGATGTAGCATTTCGTCATATATTTGTTTCCTTATATAGCAAAGTTTGGGATGTAAGGTCAGGTGATGCGTAACATCACAGCCTCTCCTTGACAAATGTCAACCCCGCCTTCTCGTGGTGCATCCTGTTCCCACTAAAGGGGCTCTGACGACCGCCCATAGCGGTATAACTATACCATCGGGATTAGAGGAAATTCTATCCCACACTCACCAACCCGCTTGGCCAGCGTGGTGAGTTATGGCCAAACCCTTCCAAAATGATTCCACAACTTAAATCTTGGCCCTCAGTCTCCGGCAGCTGGAATGTACCTGGCCAATGCAGCGTCCACTGCGACATGAAGGAAGAGGGTGCTAAGAATCCCCGGAGGACCGGACTAGGCTGCCATCTGATGCTGACTTTGGCTACTTACAATGGACGCTCCCTATCTTCTGAATCAAGGCTTCTTGAATTGGAAGAGGAACTACAAAGGATCAAGTGGGACATCGTGGGGCTAAGTGAGGTAAGGAGAAAAGGAGAAGATCTCATCGAACTGAAAAGTGGACATCTCTTCTACTATCGTAGGACAGATACTGGCAGAACTAGTGGTGTTGGATTTATAATAAACAAGAAACTGAAGGATAAAGTTGTAGAAGTTGAAAGTTCCTCTGACAGAGCTGCACGACTTGTTATCCAACTCTCGAAAAGATACCAGGCTCAGATTATTCAAACTTATGCACCCACCACAAGTCCTCCTGAAGAAGAAATTGAAGAATTTTATGAGGAAATTTGTCATCTAAATAATAAAGGTAAGCAGCACTTGAAAATAATTATGGGAGATTTCAATGCAAAAATAGGGCAACGGCAACAGAATGAAACTTCAGTAGGTAAATTCGGTCATGGCAACAGAAACCAGCGTGGAAATACTCTCGTTGAGTTTGCAGAGGCAGAAGGGTTTTTCATCTTGAACTCCTTCTTCAAGAAAAAGCAACAGGAAATGGACATGGAGACATCCAAATGGGACGACAAGTGAAATTGATTTTATTATGTGTAACAAAAAATTCGTCATAGAAGACTGCAGTGTGCTAAACAAGTTCAACACAGATAGTGACCATAGATTGGTGAGATGTAAGATGCACCTCAACACTAAACTTGAACGTAGCAAGCTCATAAGACAAACAAAATGTATTGACATAACCAACCTTAAGAAACACCATAATACCTTCAAGTTAGAACTGAAGAACAGGTTCTCTGCTTTAGAAGGCCTAACATCGGAAGAAGTGGACATCTCTGAAGTTAACAGAAAAGTAACCAAAGCTCTTATGGAAACAGCAACAAAATTAGCTGGGTCTAAGAACAAGTTGCATGTGAACAAATTATCAGGAAAAACCAAAATGTTGATGCAAAAAAGAAGAGAGATGAGGACAACTAAAGAAGATGTGACTTCCAAAGTGGAATATATAGAGCTATGCAAGACAGTAAGAAAAAATATCACTGAAGACGTAAGGAAATTCAACTGTGAACTAGTGAGGAAAGCAATTGAAAACAACCAAAGCCTAAAGATAGCAAAGGGACATCTCAGTAAGGGAAGAAAACAGATTATGTCACTGAGAAAGAAGATGGTTCTGTAACAAGAAATAGAGGCGAAATTTTGACAAGAGTGAAAGATTTCTACTCCAAAATATATGAAAGGGATGATATATGCACTCTAGACATCATGAAAGATACCAGTACCAGAGTTCCTCCAGTCCTTCCAGCAGAAGTTGCACATGCAATCAAGAACATGAAGCGAGGAAAAGCTCCAGGAGAAGATAGAATTACTGTAGACATCATACAAGAAGCAAGTGGAGAAATCGAAACAGTACTCGCCCAAATTTTCACTCGATGCCTTAATGAAGGAAAGATTCCTGAGGATTGGAACACCGCTACAATGATCCTGCTACATAAGAAAGGTGACATTGAGGATCTCGGAAACTACAGACCTATCAGCCTCCTATCAGTAGTTTATAAAATCTTCACTAAAGTTCTTTCACACCGCTTGAAGGTAACACTGGACATGGCTCCAACCGAGAGAACAAGCTGGATTCAGGAGTGGCTACAGCACAATAGATCATATCCACGTGCTGAGAGAACTAATTGAAAGAGCGAGGGAATATGAACTTCCATTGTGCATGGCTTTTATCGATTATGAAAAAGCCTTTGATTCGGTGAAACCATCAGCAGTTACAATGGCTCTGAAAACCTACGGTATTGAAGATGCATACATTAATATTATTAATAACATCTATGAAAATGCAAGTGCAAAGATTAGGCTGTTTGAAAATACAACACACGTAAAAATTGGAAAGGGAGTGAGACAAGGTGACACCATATCTCCGAAGCTCTTTAATGCCACATTGGAGGGTGTTTTTCAGTCGCTGAGCTGGGAAAACAAGGGGATAAAGATTAATGGAGATTATCTAACCCACCTTCGTTTTGCTGATGACGTAGTCATTTTTGCAACTACCCCATCAGAGCTGCAGTGTATGATCCAGGAACTTGCTGACAAGAATAAAGAAGTGGGATTAAAAATGAACTTTCAGAAGACAAAAGTGATGTTCAATGCTTTTACAAGAAATGAAGATTTATCGATTGATGGAGAAAAGCTGGAGATAACAGACACGTACGTTTACCTTGGACAGCAGATATCAAGTGAGGGTCACATTGATGAAGAAATTAATCGGCGTACAAAACTTGCCTGGAGAGCTTTTGGAAGAAACAGCATAATTCTCAAGAGCAATATGCCATTATGTCTTAAAAGAAAAGTGTTTGATCAATGCATCCTTCCAGTGCTTACGTATGGTGCAGAGACGTGGACCTTAACTAAAAGAGACATACAAAGGCTGCAGACAACTCAAAGCAGCATGGAGAGGTGCATACTTGGTGTAACCAGGAGAGATAAGAAGAGGAACTCGTGGATCCGAAAAATGACAAGAGTGGAAGACATCATGATCAGAGTTAAATCCCTGAAATGGCAATGGGCTGGACATACTGCCAGAAGGACAGATCATCGATGGACAGCCGAAATTTTAGATTGGATTCCAAGGGACAGGAAAAGGCCCAGAAGAAGACCACATGGGAGATGGGTGGATGAAATTCGAAAGTATGCAGGGGTGACATGGAGGAGACTGGCACAAGACAGACCGTTGTGGAGGAAACTTGGGGAGACCTTCGTCCAGCAGTGGATTGATAATGGTTGACAATGATGATGATGATGATATAGCAAAGTTTACCACTTGCTTTTAAGTATTCCTAAAAGCTGTTATTTATGTCAAATATGCATTGTTAAAAATTATTTCCTAGTTTGCTATACTTTTCGTGGGTTGCCCCGAAAGGAAAGCATTCATTGTCAAGACATGCAATCTAAAACCTTTTTCCTAACGATAAAATTTGTATTCTTTGGGATATATTTTCTGTACATTTTTCTGTCTCCTCCGAAAAAAACATTCATTCTGGAATCATTGCGAGTAATTCCGTTCTTCCCCTAAACATTATTTTTTAACGTTTTGAGAATTCACTAGAAAATCAGTAATTCCCCACCCCCATAGCGAAAATGAAGAAATAAATACTTTTTTTCCCAACGTACCGATTCAACCTTTTTTTTCTTTTTCGAAATGCTGGTCATGATATTTCAACTAAAATTTTATACTTTCATCAAAAATCATATTCTTAAACGAGCTATTTTTTTTTACTTTATTTCATGTGTAACTAAATTTGTATTGTTTACTCACCTTATCAAAGTCAGTAAGAACTCCCCTAATCTCAATCCTTTTCCTCATTTAGTTCGCTTTAAATTGAGATGTTTCAAAACTTCGCGTATACTTCATTCACTCAATGTCCAGTTCTCCCGTGTTTGTCCCTACATTTTTAATTTCTGTACCTGCTGTCTTTTATCTTCAGACGTTTACTTTCATTGACCCTTTCGTTTTATTGAGGTTTTCATTATCGTATGTTTTATTCATTGTCTTAGCAGAAAAAGCTTTCATTTTGGAAACTTCACGTTTATAATAATTATTCAGGAAAGCAGTTGTTTTCAAACTCCCATAGCGAAAAAATCTTATTCCCCTATTCAAAAGTAATCTTTTAAGAAATTCTTACTTTTTTCCCTTTATTTTACTTATTATATTTTTCCTTTTGCTTAGTGTTGTATGATTCTTCAAACTTTGGTGTATTTTTATGAAACTTCTTTTTTTCTTAGGTTTTTGTTTCTGATTCAACCTATCAATCTTTTCTTATCAATTTAATTGCTCTTATTTTTCTATTTGACATAACTTTTGAACAGAAATGTATGTAAAATCTTCAAATGTATTTTAGTCTCTAAGGCCGATTCTTCCCTATTTCTAATAAAGTCATTGTAGGATTTTAGTGTAGATGCCCCTACATCTTTAGAACTTACTTACTTTTCATAGTTAGATACTAATTCCCCTAGGTTTACATTAAGACATGAAAGTTTAGATTAAGACATGAAAGTTTAGATTAAGACATGAAAGTTACATTAAGACATGAAAGAAGAGTATTTTACGCTCTCTCCAGTGTGTGAGCTTTCCCCAAGAAATTAACTTTGGAATCCCCCTCTTTCTACTGGAAACTGACTATCTCCTGCGACTGTTTTCACCCGTTTACTGCTTGCTGAAAACCCTCATGTGACATGAAATCGTTTTGCTTGGTAGATTAAACTAAATTCTGGGTTTGAACTTTGAACTCAAGCTGAAGCTGGCAAAAGCATAGTTTACTGAGCGAACTTAAATTGTCTCAGATGACAAAAATCTAAAACTGGTGACTCAATGGGACAGAGCGTTTGAGCTTCGCCGTTTATTCCCCATTTAAGAGATAAGACGTCCGCCGTGAACCACTAGAAGGGAAATAAGCAGACCCTGATTTAGTCCACTGTTTTCAAGGAAGGTAGAAAGCTAGTGTCGTAATTCAAAAACTCATAACTCAAGCCTCCCCAGGATTCAATTTCGGACACATATCGGACGAATAGTCAGATGTCAATGCTTAGACATTGAAAAATTACTTCAGACAAATATTTTCATACGTAAAGTGCTTCAAATCAAAATTTGCATTACTTATGATTCGCCTTGGTCAATATTTTTTCTACCTTAAAAACTTCTAAAGGGTTGATTTTTGAAAAAAAACGAGTTCTCACAAAAGCGTAAAATTTCCCCAGAATTGTATGAGGAACCAAAAAATAGATGAAGCTTGAATGTTAATGTCGTTCAACCCATTTCTTTCTCTTCATGTTTCATTCCATAAACTTTCTTCAAATTCCTATGTCTCCAAGAATTTTGTTGAATATCCAAGTTCGACTCCCCAGAAATTTTCTGAAAATGATAGCTTCTCTTTAAAAAAAAATCCAAAATAAGAATCCCTTCACAGAAACAAGAAACTCCTATTCAAAGTATTCCATCCCTCTTTCTACTTCAAATACACTATTTGTAAATCTAAGCAACTGTTTCTGTTTTGTTGTTTTTTTATATTGATATATTTTTTCCTCTAACTTTAGAAGATTTTTTTCCCAAAATGTATGTACATATTACGATAGTAAAACATCTTACAACTGCTTGATATTCAATTCACTTCACACTGTCTTAAGGAAATGCTTTCCTTTTCTCATAACATAGGCGTTTTATTTTTCTTCCTATTCACTTCAAAGACGTGAGATCTACTTAATGGAGTCCTTTGAGAAAAAAATTCACAGGAAAGCATAAATTTACTGAAAATGTCAGTTTTTCTTAAAGATATCCTAAGAATCAGAAATCTTTCACTGAAACAAGTTGCCCCTATTCAAAGCATTAAGTGGCTCTTTTCGCATCAAATTCTGTATTTCCTCATGTAAACTTTATTCTTTTTTTACTTCATTTCGTCTTTTGTTTCTTCTTTTTCCCTGTGCAACTTAAAACTTCTTTTCTTAATCTATTTTTCATAAAGTATCATTCTTTTCAGTTGATTTTTTTCTATCTTTTTATAAATGTATTCATTTTCTATAAGTTCATGTTGAGAAGGGTTTAAATTTTGTTTGATAGATGTTTGCAAAGATCGTTTTCTGAAAAGAAGAAAATATATATGGTTCGTTTCGAGAAAGTTTAATTTTGTGTAGGTTAAAAATGTTTCACGTCATTTTATTTAGGGGACGGTTTTGGGAAAACACAGATTTGAAAAGCAGGTGAAAATCCCATAGAATAACATGGGAAAACTAGCATGCATAAAAAGACTGTTTCGAAACGAGTAAAAATCTGTTGAAGATCGTTTTCGGAAAAATTGAAAACAGATCAGGTAGAAAATGAAATGAAGTAAAAACAGTCACAGCAAGTTCCTGAAAGTTGAATATAGATCAGATTAAAAATGGACTGTACTAAAATGTCTAAGGAAAGAAATGTTTATGAAACACGGACTGTTTAGTTTTTTCCCAGGCTAGGGGTGGTCTTCAGTGAGAGCGCTTCTTTGCAACTCAAAGAATACAGCGAGTCAGTTTGAAAAACTTCAAACTCTCCGAAATTATGCCGTGTACTCTGGTTTCGGCTCAATACTGTAAAGCATTGCTATGAGACCAGTCGGAATTCCGCCCCGATCGGTCGCAACGGAAAACATCATGCCCCTTTGCCTTAACAATTTCCAAATATCCTAAAGAAAAGTCTAGCAAGAAAGCACTAGTTCCCCATTAAAACAATTGCATTCATTCTGTTACTATTTTAAACATTCCAAAAAAGAAATTTCCATTCCGTGGTTGAACAGGAAAGCGATTTCAAGTTTCGAGAACGTTGTGGCCTTGTTGAATCCTAAGGAAGTAGCTCAAGCTTTTATGAACACATGTGGAGAAGTGAAGATTTCAGAAGAGTTCTTCTCTACAATCAGGGAAAAAAACTACTTGGAGAAATAAGGGAAATAATGATTTTGATTATATATATTCAAAAATGAATGTAGTTTTTTTTAATGAGCAAGTGAGAAGGTGAGTTTGTGAATATTTATTATTTATTGAAATATTAGGGGTAAATATCTTTTAGTTTTAAGGCATAAATTTAAAGAGTAATTCTTTTAATTTTTTTAAATTAAATTTTAAGAGAAATTACTTTTTTATTGAAATGAGTAAAAATATTAAGCTTTTAAGATTTTTAAAGTAAAAGTGAGAATGTAAATTTCTTTTTTGAAATGTTTAAAACAGTAACAGAATGAATGCAATTGTTTTAATGGGGAACTAGTGCTTTTTTGCTAGACTTTTCTTAAGGATATTTGGGAATTGGTAAGAGAAAGGGGCCTGATGTTTTCCGTTGCGATCGATCGGGGCGGAATTCCGACTGGTCTGAGAGCAATGCTTTACAGTATTGAGCCGAAACCAGAGTACACGGCTTAATTTCGGGGAGTTTGAAGTTTTTCAAACTGACTCGCTTTATTCTTTGAGTTGCAAAGAAGACCTCTCACTGAAGAACACCCCTTGCCTGGAAAAATTAACTAAACAGTCCGTGTTTCATAAAAATTTCTTTCCTTAGACATTTTAGTACAGTCCGTGTTTCATAAAAATTTCTTTCCTTAGACATTTTAGTACAGTCCGTGTTTCATAAAAATTTCTTTCCTTAGACATTTTAGTACAGTCCATTTTCAATATGATCTATTTTCAACTTTCAGGAACTTGCTCTGACTGTTTTTACTTCATTCCATTTTCTACCTGATCTGTTTTCAACTTTTTCGACAACGATCATCAACACGTTTACTCGTTTTGAAACAGTCCTTTTATGCATGCTAGATTCCCATGTTATTCTATGGGATTTTCACCTGCTTTTCAAATCTGTGTTTTCCCAAAACCGTCCTCTAAATAAAACGACGTGAAATATTTTTAACCTACGCGAAATTTAACTTTCTTGAAACGAACCTTAACAATTTTCTTCTGTTCACAAAACGATCTTTGCAAACAAACATCTTTCAAACAAAATTAAACCTTTCTCAGCATGAACTTACAGAAAATGAATACATTCAAAAAAAGAGAAAAAAATCAGCTCTAAATAATGATACTTTATGAAAAATAGATTAAGAAAATAAGTTTTAAGTTACATAGGGGAAAAGAAGAAACGAAAGACGAAATGAAGTAGAAAAAGAATAAAGTTTACATGAGGAAATACAGAATTTGATGCGAAAAGAGCCACTTAATGCTTTGAATAGCGGAAACTTGTTTCAGTGAAAGATTTCTGATTCTTAGGATTTCTTTAAGTAAAACTGACATTTTCATTGAATTTATGCTGTCCTATGAAATTTTTTCTCAAAGGTCTCCATTAAGTTGATCTCAAGTCTTTGAAGTGAATGGGAAGAAAAATAACATATCTGTTATGAGAAAATGAAAGAATTTCCTTAAGACAGTGTGAAGTGATTTGAACATCAAGCATTTGTAAGATGTTTTACTATCGTAATATGTACATGCATTTTGGGAAAATATCTTCTAACGTTAGAGGAAAAAATACATGAATATAAAAAAAAAACAGTTGCTTAGATTTACAAATAAATTATTTGAAGTAGAAAGAGGGATGGAATACTTTGAATAGGAGTTTCTTGTTTCAGTGAAGGGATTCTTATTTTGAAATTTTTTAAAAGAGAAACTATCATTTTCAAAAAATTTCTGGGGAAGTCGAACTTGGATATATTTAACAAATTTCTTTGAGATATTGGAATTTGAAGAAAGTTTATGGAATGAAACATGAAGACAAAGAAATGGGCTAAAAGACTTAACATTCAAGCTTCATCAATTTTTTTTTTTTTTTTTTGGTTCCTCATACAGTTTTGGGAAAATTTTACGTTTTTGTGAGAACTCGTTTTTTTTTCCAAAATTAACCCTTTAGAAGTTTCTAAGGTAAAAAAAAATATTGACCGAGGGGAATTTTACGTAATGCAAATTTTGACTTGAAGCACATTTCAAGTATGAAAATATTTGTCTGAAGTAATTTTTCAATGTCTAAGCATTGACATCTGACTATTCGTCCGATATGTGTCCGAAATTAAATCCTGGGGAGGCTTGAGATATGAGCTTTTGAATTACGACACTAGCTTTCTACCTTCCTTGGAAACAGTGGACTAAATCAGGGTCTGCTCATTTCCCTTCTAGTGGTTCACGGCGGACGTCTTATCTCTTAAATGGGGAATGAACGGCAAAGCTCAAACGCTCTGTCCCATTGAGTCATCAGGTTTAGATTTTTGTCATCTTAGACAATTTAAGTTCTCTCAGTAAACTATGCTTTTGCGAGCTTCAGCTTGAGTTCAAAGTTCAAACCCAGAATTTAGTTTAATCTACCAAGCAAAATGATTTCATGTCACATGAGGTTTTTCAGCAAGCAGTATACGGGTGAAAACAGTCGCAGGAGATGGTCAGTTTCCAGTAGAAAGAAGGGGGATTCCAAAGTTAATTTCTTGGGGATAGCTCATACACTGGAGAGAGCGTAAAATCACTCTTCTTTCATGTTTTAATGCAAACCTAGGGGAATTAGTATCTAACAATGAAAAGTAAGTAAGTTCTAAAGATTTAGGGGCGTTTACACTAAAATCCTACAATGACTTTATTAGAAATAGGGAAGAATCGGCCTTAGAGACTAAAATACATCTGAAGATTTTACATACATTTCTGTTCAAAAGTTAAGTCGAATGGAAAAAACAGCAATTAAATCGATGGTAAAAGATTGATAGGTTGAATCACAAAAAAAAACTAAGAAAAAGAAAGTTTCATAAAAATGAACCAAAGTTTGAAGAATCATACAACACTGAGCAGAAGAAAAAATATAATAAGCAAAATATGGAGGAAAAAGGAAGAATTTCTTAAAAGAATACTTTTGAATAGGGGAATAAGATATTTTCACTATGGGAGTTTGGAAACAACTGCTTTTCTGACGAATTATTATAACGTGAAAAAGAAATGTTTGCAGGAAGTACGGACTTAGTCGCTATGTCTCCAAAATGAAAGCTTTTTCTGCTGAGACAATGAATAAAAAATACGATAATGAAAACCTAATTAAAACGAAAGGGTCAATGAAACTAAACGTCTAAAGATAAAAGGCAGCAGGCACAGAAATTAAAAATGAAGGGACAAACACAGGGGAACTGGACTTTGAGTGAATGAAGTATACGCGAAGTTTTGAAACATCTCAATTTAAAGCGAACTAAATGAAGAAAAGGAATGAGATTAGGGTAGTTCTTACTGACTTTGATAAGGTGAGTAAACAATACAAATTTAGTTACACATGACATAAAGTAAAAAAAATAGCTCGTTTAAGAATATGATTTTTGGCGAAAGTATGAAATTTTAGTTGAAATGTTATGACCAGTATTTCGAAAAAAAAATAGATTGAATCGATGTGTTGGGAACAGAAGTAAGTATTTCTTTATTTTCGCTATGGGGGTGGGGAATTACTGCTTTTCTAGTGAGTTAGTGAAACGTTAAAAAATAATGTTTAGGGGAAGAACGGAATTACACGCTATGCCTCCAGAATGAAAGTTTTTTTGGACAAGACAGAAAAATGTACAGAAAATATGTTTCAAAGAATACAAGTTTTATCGTAAGAAAAAAGGTTTTAGATTGAATGTCTTGACAATGAATGCTTTCCTGTCGGGGCAGTCCACGAAAGGTATATCAAACTAGGAAAGAATAAAAGAAATGCATGTTTGACATAAATACAAGCTTTTAGGAATACTTAAAAGCAAGTGTTAAACTCTGCTATATAAGGAAACAAATATATGACGAAATGCTACATCTTGCAAAATATTAAGTAGTCAAGAATCGTTTGCTGAAATGAAATGAAAGAAACTAAAGTCTGAATAAAAGGAGTCATGAGTTTGGCAAAGTAAGAAATAAATTACTAACATATTGGAAAGTTTAACGAAATTAAAAAAAAAAGACGAATTAAAATAGCGAAAATTGGATAGTAAACGTTTGCTATAATGATATGCGAAATAACGTAAGAAAATATTGTTTCAGCAGAATTTTAACTGTGAAAGATCTGTAGTGTTGTTCTTGAACACACGAGAAAATAATATTGCAGGGGCGAAAGACTCAGGATTAACATGAAGTCATTTCATAAAAAAATTGTCAAAGTCCAATAATTACTGCGAACAGGAACGAAATCGTTTCTAAAGAAGCACTTCCTCGTCTCATGGTCTGAAATAAAATTGAATGAAGGAAAAAGAAAAGTTCCCCAGAAAACAGATATCAAGTCGTTGAGAAACGTATGTTGGTTTAAATCTGAAAAAAAAGATACTCTTACGAACGAATTTTATACATAGATTTGTATATTTCTTGCACAAACATGAAAGAGCTTTATAGAAAACCAGATTAAGTCATACATTAAAAGCAAGTAAGAAAACATGTTTGCATAGAAAAAAGAAATAATAATGAAGAAACGTTTACTTGTTTGAATCAGAAAAGATAAAGCTCCAATAAAAGTAGTTGTTAGTTTGAAAAGTTAGAAAATAAAATAATGTTGGTACATCGAGAAGTTTAAGGAGTACGCAAGCATTTAGAAAAAGAAAGATTAAGATAATGCGTTAAAAGGTTCATTTCACTGATTAATCATGAAGCAATAAAAAACACAGGAAAAAATATTTTTTCTATGTTAAAAAATTGTGGCTTTGTACGGTGGAAAAAGTTACAACGTTAAAAAATGTAACAGAAAATGCCATGAACACGGAAATACATTAATAAACAATCGTGTTTTAAAATTATGTCTGCAGCACAAAACTTTGAAAAACGTCTTTATGTTGGTACGTCCGTTGAAAATGCGTGGTCTCTTCAAAGAAAATAAAAAAAAATCGTTACGTTGAAAAATTATGGATATAAAATGTGAAATTATGGGGAAAAAATCAGGAATAAATTCGTTGCAAAATTATCAAGTTATTGATAAAACTCAGTCTTGGAGCTTAACATGTCTAACAGAATTTCAAATGACGTCAACTCCTCCTCTTGCCCCATTTTTAATTCCTTCCATTTGTTCACAAGAAAAGATTAGCGCCGACCCCGTGGAGGAGAAAATGACGTTGGCTGAAATGGTTTTGCCTGCTAGCACGGCGGTGTCACCTATCACAGTGACTCATCCCAAAACATGTGGCATACAAAATGGTATGGTCTGAGACAAAGAGAAAATGATGGATAATCCCAAAACACGTGGCGCACAAAATGACAACATAGTGAAACTAAAATGGTCGATGAAGATAGCGGAACATGAATCAAAAGGAACGAAATATTTTCAAACAAAGCATTTCCTCGTCTAAATTAAAATTATAGGGAGGACAAATATAAGAATTAAAAAAATAATGCAACGTCTATAAAAATTCCTAACACCTCACGGAAGTTCTAAAAAATATAAGTTTAATAAAGAAAATTCGAGGAAACAAAAAATATTGGAAAGGAGAAAAAACTTCCTCCAAAAATTTGACAAAGTCCAATAAATCTCCCGAGAAAATAAAGTTCCAAGAAGCACCGCTAGGTGGCAGCACATCACGTACGTCTACGTCCATTCCCTTTCCCCCACTCGGTTGTTGCCATTCCTCAAAGATCCATCGAAAGTTCCAAAAAGCACTGCTAGGTGGCAGCACATCGTGTACACATCCCCCTGTCTCTACCATCCCTCAAAGATCCATCGAAAGTTTCAAAAAGCACCGCTAGGGGCATCACATCAGCATCGACCCAACACACTAGCACCAGGTGTCACGCCCCTCGTCCTCCTGCTGACGGCGCTTCGCCACGCCCCTGCTCCTGCTCCTAGAAGGAGCTGCTCGTTGCCCTAGGATCGGTCCTTTTATGCTACATCTGGCGATGCGGTTGGCCATGGCAGAGTGTTAGTGTCTTGAAGGCAAACTTTCAAGACAGCTGCAGTATGCGGACAAGCTTTGTCCTGTTGAAAAATCGCACCAGAATAAGAGTTGAGAAAAGGTAGGGCCACTATTTGCAGTCCTTTTTAACGTAACGTACGGCTGTCAAAGTGCCTCGAATGAACCCCAAAGGGTATCTGGCATCGTAGGTATTTGCACCCAACACCATGACACCAGGTCTTCTAGACGTGTGACGCTCGACAACAAACCGTTCATCTTGGTGCTGAGCACGGTGCCTCCGCACACGGATTCCGTCGTTGTCTCATCCAAGACAAAAACGGGACTCTTCAATGAAGATCACCTACTGCCATTCTGGGTGGCTCAATGACAATCTTGCACGACACCATTGCAGTCTTTGACGACGATGCAATGGTGTTAAGAGCAGCTGTAATAGTCTGCGTGCGTGTTGTCCTACGTCGTGCAGCCGTCTGCCAATGGTGCTGACACTAAGCGGACGAGGCATGGAGGGCAACACTGCTCGATGAGTATCCGCAATTGTGGCAGTTTGGGTCACTCCGCGCATGTCGTACAACCCGTCAGTCCTCTCTCTCTCTCTCTCTCTCCGTGGTTCGTCCAGGTCTCCCAGACACTTCCTGTCGCTGCTGCGTGCCTTTTTCTATCCACTGCAGCCAACAGCGTGCTATGGTGATATCCATACGACCGGTATGGCAACAATACGGCGGTAGGACCATCCCGTTTGCCCGAACCCGAAGACAGACTCCACTTGCAAAGGATGCAACCAACACAACAGCACGAGTCTGAATGGCAAGCGTCCGCAACGGAATGATCTTATACAGCCGGTGAAGCACAGCGCTACGACCCTCCTTACTTGCGTCACATGCGCGTCCGAGCGTGATACTTGAATCATTTGCATGTCTAACGTTCTCAAATCTGCCCACCAAGTTTCACTCCTGTCGGTTTCTTCCTTCTGTGTGCAACTATTTTTTGACGATAATTGTATATATATATATATATATATATATTTATCGATTGATGGAGAAAAGCTGGAGATAACAGACACGTACGTTTATCTTGGACAGCAGATATCAAGTGAGGGTCACATTGGTGAAGAAATTAATCGGCGTACAAAACTTGCCTGGAGAGCTTTTGGAAGAAACAGCATAATTTTTTTTTTTTTTTTTTTGATTGGAGGTTTAACGACCACCGTGAGCAACTCAATGGGCTATAAGCAGTCGCCCGTCCCTAATTTAGGGTCACTGGTTCCAGGGAAGGGAGAGAGCCAGTGCCGCAGGACAAACACAACATCCATGCCTGACCGGGATTCGAACCCGGACCCCTTACGGACGAATGATCAGAGGCCAGCGCCTTAGACCACTGCGCCACCGGGGCGGCAGCATAATTTTCAAGAGCAATATGCCATTATGTCTTAAAGAAAAGTGTTTGATCAATGCATCCTTCCAGTGCATACGTATGGTGCAGAGACGTGGACCTTAACTAAAAGAGACATACAAAGGCTGCAGACAACTCAAAGTAGCATGGAGAGGTGCATGCTTGGTGTAACCAGGAGAGATATGAAGAGGAACACGTGGATCCGAAAAATGACAAGAGTGGAAGACATCATGATCAGAGTTAAATCCCTGAAATGGCAATGGGCTGGACATACTGCCAGAAGAACAGACCATCGATGGACAGCCGAAATTTTAGATTGGATTCCAAGGGACAGGAAAAGACCCAGAAGAAGACCACATGGAAGATGGGTGGATAAAATTCGAAAGTATGCGGGAGTGACATGGAGGAGACTGGCACAAGACAGACCGTTGTGGAGGAAACTTGGGGAGACCTTCGTCCAGCAGTGGATTGATAATGGTTGACAATGATGATGATGATGATGATGATGATATATATCATCATTGTCAACCATTATCAATCCACTGCTGGACGAAGGTCTCCCCAAGTTTCCTCCACAACGGTCTGTCTTGTGCCAGTCTCCTCCATGTCACCCCTGCATACTTTCGAATTTCATCCACCCATCTCCCATGTGGTCTTCTTCTGGGTATTTCCTGTCCCTTGGAATCCAATCTAAAATTTCGGCTGTCCATCGATGATCTGTCCTTCTGGCAGTATGTCCAGCCCATTGCCATTTCAGGGATTTAACTCTGATCATGATGTCTTCCACTCTTGTCATTTTTCGGATCCACGAGTTCCTCTTCTTATCTCTCCTGGTTACACCAAGTATGCACCTCTCCATGCTACTTTGAGTTGTCTGCAGCCTTTGTATGTCTCTTTTAGTTAAGGTCCACGTCTCTGCACCATACGTAAGCACTGGAAGGATGCATTGATCAAACACTTTTCTTTTAAGACATAATGGCATATTGCTCTTGAAAATTATGCTGTTTCTTCCAAAAGCTCTCCAGGCAAGTTTTGTACGCCGATTAATTTCTTCACCAATGTGACCCTCACTTGATATCTGCTGTCCAAGATAAACGTACGTTTCTGTTATCTCCAGCTTTTTTCCATCAATCGATAAATCTTCATTTCTTGTAAAAGCATTGAACATAACTTTTGTCTTCTGAAAGTTCATTTTTAATCCCACTTCTTTACTCTTGTCAGCAAGTTCCTGGATCATACTCTGCAGCTCTGATGGGCTAGTTGCAAAAATGACTACGTCATCAGCAAAACGAAGGTGGGTTAGATAATCTCCATTAATCTTTATCCCCTTGTTTTCCCAGCTCAGTGATTGAAAAACACCCTCCAATGTGGCATTAAAGAGCTTCGGAGATATGGTGTCACCTTGTCTCACTCCCTTTCCAATTTTTATGTGTGTTGTATTTTCAAACAGCCTAATCTTTGCACTTGCATTTTCATAGATGTTATTAATAATATTAATGTATGCATCTTCAATACCGCAGGTTTTCAGAGCCATTGTAACTGCTGATGGTTTCACCGAATCATATACTGTATATAATATGAAATGTGAATCTAATGAGCAAATTCTGAATGAAAGAAAAAATTAAAACAAAAAATTCTGGGAACGAGTAGAAGAATAGCAATCACTACTTTCTAACCACCCGAAGCAGGCGAGCTTCAAGCGATGGAAAATTAACGAACAGAAGAATGCAGGGAAGCATTTTAATGACTGATTCTCTGTTGGCTTCGTCAAGGGCAAGCATTAAGAAAATCACTCATTAATCTACTGAGACCAGAGAATTGTGGGTTTCTCCTGTTTTAGTTTGCTATAAGGACAGATTAAATTTAGGGATAAATTGTCAAATTGAAAGGGGCTTCTAATAAAACCCAACCCAGCAAACTAAAACAAAATTTCAAAGGTTTGGGAGGAATGCTGCTAATTAGGTTATATAATACTCTTTGAACTCTTGGGAGGAGAGAGAAAATTTCCTACTTCCAGGAAGATCATTTTAGTATTTTGGTTTGCTCTGAAAACTCGTAGCTGTTTTTTCAGAGCATTAAATCAGCTCTTTGAAATTTACTCAGGGAAACTTCACTGGTTACATCCCAGGAAGGTTCTAAAGTTGGCCGCTAGATGGCGCTGCAATGGGCATGCCCCTGCAGTTAGTTGCTTGCACCCCAGAGGAGGAGAAGGAATACACTATGCACTTCTTAAGCATGGTAAGTCGTTTTTATGTTTTGTTTGCTCATTCTTCTAATTTAGCTTTTATTTGTTCTAGGAATTAATTTGGGGGGGGGGGCTGTTTTAGGTTCTTTGAAAGTTGGTTGTTCGCTTTGGCCATGCTTAAAGTTTCCCGCGAAACGTTTGGTAAGCATTTTGTGTCCTTTTGTAGGTTTTACAAAAGTTCATTTTTAGTGGATGCTCAATGATTAGTACAATGTTTTGTAAATATTTGAACTTGTAATCTCATCTTTTAATTTTATGCAGGTTGTTTTTATTTTATTTTTTAGGAATTAGTGAATTTTCGTTTATTATAAATTTGCACTAAACTTAATTTTTTAATGTTTTCTTGTGTGTCTAGGGCATATAATTTGCTTCTCTGTGATTTACAACCTTGCACTTTGGTATTAAACTTTTTTTTTTTTTTTGCTGTGGGTATTGGGCATTTACATTGCCATTCTGAGACATGCAACTAGGATATTTGGGTTCAATCTCGGGATTTGCAACTGTAAATTGCTCCTTGAGCAACTTTTGCTTCCTTTTTCCTAAGTTTGTTGCTTGGTTTCTTCCTTTTTCAAAATTGTAATGTTGCTACTTTTGTTTTAATTTATTTTTGTTTATATTATTTTTTTCTAATGTTTCCTGCTTTTCACTTTATCTGGCAGGATAAAGGTTTCACTTTTTCCGTGGCAAGCTTAAAAGATTTCCTTTCTGTACCTTTCATTGGTTAGGTTTTTCTTGATATTTTAATAATAATTTCTTCCCTGGTTGTTGTCGTTTTTTTTTTTTTTTTTTTTGGTGCTCGGCTCCCTTTCTTTTTATTTTAAGTGTGATTATCTTGGTTGTTGTGCGGTCAGGAAATGTGTTTTAGTTTGCTGGGTTGGGTTTTATTAGAAGTCCCTTTCAATTTGACAATTTTATCCTTAAATTTAATCTGTCCTTATAGCAAACTAAAACAGGAGAAACCAACAATTCTCTGGTCTCAGTAGATTAATGAATGATATTCTTAATGCTTGCCCTTGACGAATCCAACAGAGAATCAGTCATTAATATGCTTCCCTGCATTCTTCTGTTCGATAATTTTCCATTGCTTGAAGCTGGTTGTTCGGGTGGTTGCAAAGTGCTGATTGTTGTTCTTCTGCTCGTTCCCAAAATTTTTTGTTTTATTTTTTCTTTCATTCAAAATTTGCTCATTGGTTTCACATTTCTATTTATTTGATCTTTCTTCTATGCAGCCTCTGCCGCTTTGGAATTTCAAATTTGTTCTTCGTTTTTGCTTATTTTCCTTTGTATGATTTTGCTATATATATATATATGTTGTTATCATTATCATCATTGTCAACCACTATCAATATACTGCTGGATGAAGGTCCCAGCAAGTTTCTTTCACAGCGGTCTGTCTTGCGCCAGTTTCCTGCATGTCACTCGCGCATGCTTTCGAATTTCATAAACTCATGTCCCATGTGGCCTTCTTCTTGGTCTTTTCCTGTCGCTTGGAATCCAGTCCAGAATTTCGGTTGTCTATCGGTGGTCCGTTTTTATAGCAACATGTCCAGCTTATTGCCATTTCAGGAATTTTATTCTAATCATGATGTCTTCCACTGTTTTCATTTTCTAGAAGAACGGAGTACCGATGGACAACATTTTCCAGAAGAAGGATTAAGCGGTTTGTCATTTTCCAGAAGAACGGACCACCGAGCATGGAAAGATGCATACTTGGTGTAACGAAGCATGCATCTCCTGAGGCTTCTTTCAGTTTATATATATTATTACGACTTTGGGGTACGGTAATTAATTCGATTTGCTGGTTTTGCAAGAGGCGGGTACAGCGTTAGTTGTTGGTTGAAAAATTAACAGCTAGTGGTTTCCCCCATTGCAAAACAAGAAAAAAATAAGACCACTTTTCCTTGCAAGAGAGAAAGCTGAAGCCTGGTGTGGGGAACGCGATGTGTCGCCCCCTTAGCACGTGTCGGTCAAGATGGGTGGCCCTTCTTTGTTTGAGATGGTGGGCCGCGGGAGGCCTACTGGATCGAGCGTTCGTACACCTCCCCAGGTTCGATCCCAGGCAGGTACGAACGCCCGATCCACTGAATATCCGCCGTGTGTCGGATGGACACGTTAAGTCGTCGGACCTCGGGTACTCCCCCATCCGGTAATAAATAAGGGCGTCTTCCTTCCCCTTTCTACTTCGTTTCCGTGTCTCTTTCCTATCGGGCACTCTAGCCCAAATCTCCTAGCTTCCTATTTCTAAGGGTTGTTTAAGACTTGGGGTCAGACACTCCCTTCCTAAAATCCTCTACATACGATCTGATCTGATTTGTTTCAGGTGGTGGGATGTTTGGAGAAACCGTTAAAGTTTCACCAGATCGGAAACGTTATTGCGTTTTCTAATCTGACACTTGGCAGGACAATAACATTTTAGTTTAATTATGTGTTTGCCCACATACACTGACGGAAAAAAATCCCAACACCAAGAAGGGTTTGTATTAGATAAACGACAGTTGGTAGGCGGTGAGAGTACATCTGTAAGATGACGTCTATGCAAATTTCGCGCTCGGCGCATACGTGTGGCGCTAGTAGCGCCCCTCGGAACATGCAAAGCAAGTTTGCTATAAATACGCGCTGTAACGTTCGTGAGCGTTAGTTATCGTTGAGATTCGACGTAGTGTGTTGATGTTAGTCAAGAATGCCTTTAAGAAGACGAAGAAGCCATTATCAACAGCTCACGGAGTTTGAACGAGGTCGTGTAATAGGGCTACGAGAAGGTGGATTTTCTTTCCGCAATATTGCAGAACGACTTGGCAGGAATGTAGCCACTGTGCATGATTGTTGACAGCGGTGGTCAAGGGAAGGTGATGCCTCAAGAAGACCGGGTTCCGGCCAGCCACGTGGCACTACTGAGAGGGAAGACCGCCGTGTACGGCGTATAGCCGTGGCGCATCGTACCGCGTCTGCGGCAGCAATTTGAGTTGCAGTGGCCACCACAGTGACATAACGAACTGTTACAAATCGGTTACTTGAAGGAAAGTTCCGAGCCAGACGCCCTGTAGCGTGCATTCCACTTACTCCAAACCACTGCCGTTTGCGACGTCAGTGGTGTCAAGCTAGAACTCATTGGAGGACGGAGTGAAGATCTGTTGTGTTTTCCGATGAAAGCCGGTTCTGCCTGGGTGCCAGCGATGGCCGTTGGTTAGAAGGAGGCCAGGTGAGCGCCTGCCAACAACCTTTCTGCCGCCGAGACACACTGGACCTACACCTGGAGTTATGGTCTGGGGAGCAATTTCCTATGATAGCAGGAGCACTCTCGTGGTTATCGCACGCACCCTGACGGCACAGTTGTACGTCGGTCTGGTGATTCAACCTGTTGTGCTGCCATTCATGAACAGCATTCCAAGGGGTGTTTTCCAACAGGATAACGCTCGCCCGCATACTGCTGTTGTAACCCAACATGCTCTACAGAGTATCGACATGTTGCCGTGACCTGCTAGATCACCAGATCTTTCACCAATCGAGCACTTATGGGACATCATTGGACGACAACTCCAGCGTCCCCCCAACCGGCAATAACCGTCCCTGTATTGACCGACCAAATGCAACAGGCATGGAACTCCATCCCACAAACTGACATCCAGCACCTGTACGACACAATGCATGAACGTTTGCGTGCTTACATTCAACATTCTGGCGGTTACACCGGTTATTAATGTACCAGCATTTCACATTTAAAATGGCTCTTCTCGCGTTTACAATAAGCTGTGATCTTGAAACCTTAATCGATTAAATATGTTACCTATACAAATGTATTGCCGCCATTTCATTCCTCTACAACTATTTTTTCTTGGTGTTGGGATTTTTTTTTCTGTCAGTGTAATACGAATGCAGAGACTCTTACATCTTCATCGTGACGAATACTTTTTAGGGAGCAATAAGACTGACAAGAGAGTTAAAACAGACCCCTAGCAGCAGACCAAAGAACTCATTGGCAAAATGTGAACGAACTAAAAAGATTAGTCTGGTGAAAATCCGTGAAGGACATGGACTGGGCTCAGATAGCTGGACCAATGGAGATCCTGCGGCATAGTGTTTTTTGCAGGGGTAGAAAAGATTCTGCCCGAAAAAGTCGGCCAGCTAAGTTTTGAGCTGCCGGGAGATTGACGTTACCGCGATTAAATAGGAGGAGAAAGATACCGTTTTTCCTGGTGCTAGATTGCACGTAAGTCCTGGATGTAATTTTCTATCGAGAAAGCAAACAGCATCCCGGAGGTCAGATGAAGTGATGAATTGCAGGCCTGAGGGGCTAGAACGGACTGATCCTACTATCACGTCAGCGGCCTCGTTCGACCTCCACGTTAGTGCGCATAGATGCGTAGGTGCTTCATACAGGTGATTGCTGTGCACGGGAGTAAGTTGGAGATGGGGTTCGACTTCCCTCTCTGTCGGTCATGGTGCGCGCTTCGAAGTGGACGTGCCGTCACACAAGTGCGTTGCAGAGCAAAGATGACCGAGTGCATCAGATACGGATACACGTGGAAAAGCTGTAAGTACTGTTTTTATTAATGCATGCTAGTAGTGAATAAATTGGCTTCGGTCAGCCAATAGACTTCCGTCGGCTGACAATTGTTTAAAGCCGGACAGTGAATAATCATATCAACGAATAATCATTGAACTTTAATGATAAATTCAGCCCACGAGATATCCCAAAAGGGGTGAGTCTATTTGACGCTCATCTTTCATCCTCTGTATATAGACGTCTTCATCATTATCTTTGTTTTATTTTAATTGATTAAATATCTGTTTTCACGTGCCAGTCTTGAAGTTGTATGAATTTATGAGTGTCAGAATTTCTTGGTTTCGATTGGCAAAATTACAGGCTAAATTCTTTTTACCAGTCTCTAATGTTTCGACGGTAAAGAGCTCACAATTAATTATTCGAAATTCTAATGTTTACCTTCGGGTCGTCCGCCATTGCCGTACATCCTGACATCTAAATTCTTAAAGCTATTTTTATTCAATAGTGTGAAGCCCCTGGGCATAGCAATATATATATATACATATACAGGGTGAGTCACAATAGTCTCCTGGATTTTGGCGAGTCATCACACCGTAATTGTAAGGAATACGGAAATACAGCGCATGGTGACAGAAAGAGAAAGTCTCCAAGTTCTGTATGCGCGCGCACTGGGAAATCGTCGCATCCTTGGCTGGAAGGGGGGGGGGGGTCTAGTCAGTCACGATGCTGTCAGGCGCACAGAAGGCTTGCTGCGTTTAAAATACGCGAATACCAAGCCCATTATCGCGGTTCAACGGCGCTCTCGTGCTCAATTTGGAAATGATTCACCGACAAACAAAACAATACGCCAATAGTACGATAAATTCTGGAACACCGGATCCCTGTGCTCAGACAAAAGACCGGGCCGAGCAGGTCCGTGGCAGGAAACAAGAACCAGTGAGGGAAGCCTTTCAACGTAGTTCTTGCAAGTCGACTAAGCATGCCAGTCAGCTGCTGGAAATCTCACAGAAAACAGTATGGCATGTCTTGCGTAAGCGTCCCCGTGTGAAGCTGTATGGACTACAGTTAGGGCAAGCTCTGACACAAAATTATCACAATAGCTGGTTACAATTTTGCATCGACATGCAGGAGCACATGGAAGTAGATTGTTTCATCGAGACTTGTGCTCAGCGACGAAGCCACATTCCACTTGTCTGGTAAAGTTAACCGACATAACCTGCCGACATAAAGGTAAATGTGTTCTGCGCCATACCACGCTACAAGGATTATGACACATTTATTTTTGCGGAAGCAACCATCGATAGACACAGATACAGCATCTTCCTTCATATTCTTCAGCTGTGGCTGATGCCACAATTTCAAGAGATAGTGCTGACTTCATTCTCCAAATAGATGGGACTCCACCCCACTTTCAAAGGGATGTTCGTGCCTATCTCAGGGAGAAGTTACTCAACAGGTGGATTTGCCGTGCAGCTGCCTGACGACCGATCACATCTTGACCGGACCCCTTGGTCGCCGGACTTAACGCCATGTGATTTCTTCCTCTGGGGCCACGTTAAGAATCAGGTGTTTGTGCTGCCTCTGTCCTGAGATTCAATGGAATTGAAACAACGCATTACCACGGCTACCAGTTAGGTGGACCACGCAACGCTCGTGAGAGTATGAGCCGAACTAAATTACAGGATATACATTTGCCAGGTCACGAAGAGCGGACACATCCATCATTTTTTTTATTGAAGATTTAAGGACCGCCGTTAGCAACTCAATGGAATATAAGCCGTCGTCCGTCCCTACTTTAGGGTCACTGATTCCATGGAACGGAGAGAGCAAGTGCTGTAAGACACACACAACATCCATACATGACTGGAATTCGAACCCGGACCTTTCTCGGACGAATGGTCACAAGCCAGCGATTAGACCACTGCGCCATCCATAATTTATAAAATATGTAAAAAGCTTTAAACGTTTTCTAAACGAAAACTCGATTTAAATTTGTGTTGGTTGCTTTTCCAGGAAAACCAACATAGCCGATTTTTTTATCGCAAGGGGGGACACTTTTAGTGAATAGAATCGGGGTCTGGTGACCCCGTAGGGGGAGGGACTGGGGTTTACTCAAAATTTTCAAATGAAAAAAGGTGTCGTGTAACATATCGTTGGAAAGATTTCCGAAAACGTAGTAAGTTGGTTTTAAAATTTTTGATTTATCTTTATTAGGTACAAAGTTATTGCCCACAATAGAGAAACGAAAGTGCACTATGAGAGGTAGGAACAATTACGTTACTTCTGACACATTTGTGTTCTTTCTTTGGCTTGTGTGAATGTATCGTACTTATTGTGTTTTATGTCAAGGTTCCACGTTTCCGGCCACGAATCGAGGGGTCCGGTGACCCCACTGGTGACGGGAAACAGGGTCATTCAATAATTGCAGATAGAATGGCATGGGAAGGTGGTGTAATACATCTTTGTTACGATGACATATTTCTCAAATGTAATTTATTGCGCTTTGTTGTTCAAAAACATACAATAGTCTTTATGTTTTATGCCAAAGGGGACACCGTATAGTTTAGGAGCCGACTGGTGCTGCGACTTTGTTAGGATCCGGGCTGGGAGTTTCACGAAATGTTGCATGGTAAAGTCCGGTCAAGCCCTATCACAGGAAAGATGTCAGAAATGGGAACAACTTCTGCTTTTAACATATGTCATATCTTTGTTTTATCAAATGTGTTACGCCAAACTGTTGAGGTTAACTTGTACTCGAGGAATATAAAATACTGCAAAAGATACATCCAGTTTTACATCTTTGGAGTCTACTGTAAAATGGCACGTTTTCCAAGTCAAATCAACACGTGCAGACATTCCTACATCTGAAGAAACTAACAGTACAAATTGGTCAAGCATCACAATAACAGATATTGTTACACGATACCTACCGATTACATGTGCTCGAAATGACCATGACTGGCAGCATTGCACAGCTCAATCTTGTTACACCATACACCTTGTAAAGCACAAAGTGTATCCCTGGATATTTCGGTGACATTCCGGCGCATTTCCTCTCGGAGTTCTGCAATGAAATTCTTAGGATAAACGCAGTTTTTCAGATATCATTAAAAGAACAAAGACACACGGTGTGAGATATGGAGATGGAGCAGGCCATTAGACAGGTCCGTTACCAATCCACTTATTTGGAAACTTCTCATTTAGCCATTTTGTTGCTAGATGGGAATGATGAGCCGGAGCTCCATCTTACATTAAGTACGGCTGTAATTCTGCACTCGCATTCACAAATAGCTCCAGACGAAGCCACATTTTATTTTCCAAGAAATTTCGATGGGACTCACCATTTAAATTTCCTTCAATAAAAAATGGGCCTATAATTGCGTCGTCCCAGATATCACACCATACGTTAAGTTTTTCTATGTACTGTGAATGCCACTCAGAAAGAACATGCGGATTAGTGGATGACCAGTGGTAAGTCCCATTTTGGCTGACTTGCCCATGCCTAATGAACGTTACTTCATCCGTGAAGATGAGGCTTCGCTTAAAATTTTCATTGCTTTGCATTTGTTGCCGTGCTCATAGACAAACCTGTAGTCGCCTATTATAGCCGGTTGTTAACAGCTACTGTACGAATTTTGTCTTGTAAGGACGACATCTGTTTGCCTTTAGTATTCTGTGAACAGAAGTATGAGAGCTACCAGTTCCTTGAGCACAATGCCGTAGTGATAATGTCGGGTTTGTTTCGACACTAACTAAATCATTGATTTCCTTGTCCGTATTGGTAACTGAATTTGATCTTCCCGTTCTGTTTAGCTCTACGACTCTTCCAGTTTCCATGAAACGATGTATTAAATTACAGATGCTGACTGATGGCCTGCAAAGACGATAGAAGACTTCATTACAGACTATCAAGGCAATATCACGTTTTGAAAACATATGCAAATTTGGTTTATTCCCACAGAGTGTCATTTTGACCATAAAAAGACTGTGGTAAGTTTTCAGAACTAAAATGCGAAAGAAAATAAATTGGCAAAATATTTCTTAGTAAAATCATTTCACGACCTTGGCTTACAACATTTCACCTAATGAAGATATGGAAAAAAGTAATAACCACTAAATACAAGGATCTTTCCAGCGATGTATTACACTACCCTCAGCCCCCTCCCCTTTTTCCATCTGCAATTATTGAATGACCCTGTTCCCTGCTCCCAATGAGGTCACCGGACCCCTCGGTTTGTGGCTGGAAACGTTGTTCCTTGCCATAAAACCCAATAAGTACGGTACATTCAGATAAACCAAAGAAAGAACACAAATGTGTCCGAAGTTAAGCAATTTTTCCTACCACTCATAGAGCACTTTAGTTTCTCCATTGTGGGCAATAACTTTGTACCTGATAACGATAAAACAAAAATTTAAAAAACAACTTATTATTACACATTTTCAAAGATCTTTCCAACGATATGCTACACGACCCCTTTTTCCATTTCAAGATTTTGAGTAACCATCAGCCCCGCCTCTTACGGGGTCACGAGACCCCCGCTTCTATGCCCCAAAAGTGCCCCCCTTGCCATAAAGACAAACAGCTATCTTGGTTTTTCTGGAAAACCAACCAAAAAAAATTTAAATGAAGATTTTTGGGACTTCTGTGCCACAATGTATACACATGTGTATAAGGTCAGGTGATGCGTAACATCACAGCCTCTCCTTGACAAATGTCAACCCCGCCTTCTCGTGGTGCATCCTGTTCCCACTAAAGGGGCTCTGACGACCGCCAATAGCGGTATAACTATACCATCGGGATCAGAGGAAATGCTATCCCACACTCACCAACCCGCTTGGCCAGCGTGGTGAGTTATGGCCAAACACCTCCAAAATGACTCTACAACTTAAATCTTGGCCCTCAGTCTCCGGCAGCTGGAATGTACCTGGCCAAGGCAGCGGCCAGTGCGACATGAAGGCAGAGGGTGCTAAGAATCCCCGGAGGACCGGACTAGGCTGCCATTTGATGCTGACCTTGGCTACCTATAACGGACGCTCCCTATCTTCTGATTCAAGGCTTCTTGAATTGGAAGAGGAACTACAAAGGATCAAGTGGGACATCGTCGGGCTAAGTGAGGTAAGGAGAAAAGGAGAAGATCTCATTGAACTGAAAAGTGGACATCTCTTCTATTATCGTGGGACAGATACTGGCAGAACTAGTGGTGTTGGATTTATAATAAACAAGAAACTGAAGGATAAAGTGGTAGAAGTTGAAAGTTCCTCTGACAGAGCTGCACGACTCGTTATCCAACTATCGAGAAGATACCAGGCTCAGATTATTCAAACTTATGCACATACCACAAGTCATCCTGAAGAAGAAATTGAAGAATTTTATGAGGAAATTCGTCATCTAAATAATAAAGGTAAGCAGCACTTGAAGATAATTATGGGAGATTTCAATGCAAAAATAGGGCAACGGCAACAGAATGAAACTTCAGTAGGTAAATTCGGTCACGGCAACAGAAACCAGCGTGGAAATACTCTCGTTGAGTTTGCAGAGGCAGAAGGATTTTTCATCTTGAACTCCTTTTTCAAGAAAAAGCCACACAGGAAATGGACATGGAGACATCCAATTGGGACGACAAGTGAAATTGATTTTATTATGTGTAACAAAAAATTCGTCATCGAAGACTGCAGTGTACTGAACAAGTTCAACACAGGTAGTGACCATAGATTGGTGAGATGTAAGATGCACCTCAACACTAAACTGGAACGTGGCAAGCTCATAAGACAAACAAAATGTATTGACATAACCAACCTTAAAAAACACCATAATACTTTCAAGTTGGAACTGAAGAACAGATGCTCTGCTTTAGAAGGCCTAACATCGGAAGAAGTGGATATTTCGGAAGTTAACAGAAAAGTAACCAAAGCTCTAATGGAAACAGCAACAAAATTAGCTGGGTCTAAGAACAAGTTGCATGTGAACAAATTATCAGGAAAAACCAAAATGTTGATGCAAAAAAGAAGAGAGATGAGGACAACTAAAGAAGATGTGACTTCCAAAGTGGAATATATAGAGCTATGCAAGACAACACGAAAAAGTATCACTGAAGACGTAAGGAAATTCAACTGTGAGCTAGTGAGGAAAGCAATTGAAAACAACCAAAGCCTTAAGATAGCAAAGGGACATCTCAGTAAGGGAAGAAAACAGATTATGGCTCTGAGAAAAGAAGATGGTTCTATAACAAGAAATAGAGGCGAAATTTTGACAAGAGTGAAAGATTTCTACTCCAAATTATATGAAAGGGATGATACATGTACTCCAGACATCATGAAAGGTACCAGAGTTCTTCCAGTCCTCCCAGCAGAAGTTGCTCATGCAATCAAGAACATGAAGCGGGGGAAAGCTCCAGGAGAAGATGGAATTACTATAGACATCATACAAGAAGCAAGTGGAGAAATTGAAACAGTACTCGCCCAAATTTTCACTCGATGCCTTAATGAAGGGAAGATTCCTGAGGATTGGAACAACGCTACAATGATCCTGCTACATAAAAAAGGTGACATTGAGGATCTCAGGAACTACAGACCTATCAGCCTCCTATCGGTGGTTTATAAAATCTTCACTAAAGTTCTTTCACACCGCTTGAAGGTAACACTGGACATGGCTCACCCGAGAGAACAAGCTGGATTCAGGAGTGGCTACAGCACAATAGATCATATCCACGTACTGAGAGAACTAATTGAAAGAGCGAGGGAATATGAACTTCCATTGTGCATGGCTTTTATCGATTATGAAAAAGCCTTTGATTCGGTGAAACCATCAGCAGTTACCACGGCTCTGAAATCCTGCGGTATTGAAGATGCATACATTAATATTATTAATAACATCTATGAAAATGCAAGTGCAAAGATTCGGCTGTTTGAAAATACAACACACATAAAAATTGGAAAGGGAGTGAGACAAGGTGACACCATATCTCCGAAGCTCTTTAATGCCACATTGGAAAATGTCTTTCAATCACTGAACTGGGAAAACAAAGGGATAAAGATTAATGGAGATTATCTAACCCACCTTCGTTTTGCTGATGACGTAGTCATTTTTGCAACTACCCCATCAGAGCTGCAGAGTATGATCCAGGAACTTGCTGACAAGAGTAAAGAAGTGGGATTAAAAATGAACTTTCAGAAGACAAAAGTGATGTTCAATGCTTTTACAAGAAATGAAGATTTATCGATTGATGGAGAAAAACTGGAGATAACAGATACATATGTTTATCTTGGACAGCAGATATCAAGTGAGGGTCACATTGATGAAGAAATTAATCGGCGTACAAAACTTGCCTGGAGAGCTTTTGGAAGAAACAGCATAATTTTCAAGAGCAATATGCCATTATGTCTTAAAAGAAAAGTGTTTGATCAATGCATCCTTCCAGTGCTTACGTATGGTGCAGAGACGTGGACCTTAACTAAAAGAGACATACAAAGGCTGCAGACAACTCAAAGAAGCATGGAGAGGTGCATGCTTGGTATAACCAGGAGAGATAAGAAGAGGAACTCGTGGATCCGAAAAATGACGAGAGTGGAAGACATCATGATCAGAGTTAAATCCCTGAAATGGCAATGGGCTGGACATACTGCCAGAAGGACAGACCATAGATGGACAGCCGAAATTTTAGATTGGATTCCAAGGGACAGGAAAAGACCCAGAAAAAGACCACATGGGAGATGGGTGGATGAAATTCGTAAATATGCGGGAGTGACATGGAGGAGACTGGCACAAGACAGACCGTTGTGGAGGAAACTTGGGGAGACCTTCGTCCAGCAGTGGATTGATAATGGTTGACAATGATGATGATGATGATGATATCTGTAAAATTCTATATATACCGTATATACACTATCTACCAACAAATAATTGGACACGCCTGCAATCGACGATATCTGTGGTCCTGATACACGTCACGGCCGCCACCGTTAAATATCGTGTGGGAAACAACAACGCAACCAGTCGCATGCAAGATGCCACGCAGTTCGCAGTTCTCCGATTTCGAGAAAGGTGTAATCGTCAGGTATCACAGAAATGGCCGATCCACACGTGACATATCCAGCGAGTTGAAGTACTCAAAATCGACAGTGGCCTACGTGATTGGTAAGTGGTAGATGAGAGGTAACTGTCGGAATGTGCCCCGACCCGGCAGACCAACAAAACTGGGAGTTAGAGACCGACGAGTGCTGGGCAGAGAAATTCGGAAGAACCGCACCAAATCGATGGGACACATCCGCGAGGAGTTTCAACAGGCATCCGGGAGTATTCTTTCGATGAACACCATCCGTAAGGAAGCCCATCGGCTCGGTTATCATGGACGTGCTGCCGCACACAAGCCTTTGATCACCAAGTCCAATAGCGCTGCTCGGCTAACGTGGTGCAAAGAACGTCGACAGTGGACCGTTGAACAGTGGAAACAGGTTCTTTGGAGCGAAGAATCAAGGTTCCTCTCCACCGTTCGGATGGCAGGGTCTGGGTTTGGCGTCTGCCTGGAGAACGCCTCCTGCCGGAATGTATTGTGCCAACTGTGAAGTTCGGTGGTGGTGGAATTATGTTATGGTGGTGTTTCTCCTGGTATGGCACGGGATCCTTGGTCGCAATTCCAGGTAGACGCAACTACGAGACCTACTGCACTGTTTTGGATGACCATGCGCTTCCTACGTTGTGGTAGTTTTACGATGTGGACCCATGTTACTTTCAGGATGACAATGCCACCGGTCATGTTGCATGGTCCACCATGGCTTGGTATGGTGACAATGGGGTTAATTAAATGGACTGGTTTGAGCAGAGCCCGGACCTTAACCCTATCGAGCACCTTTGGGACGAGTTGGAGCGTTGACGTAAGGGGTACCCCCACCGTCCGAAAATGATGAAGGAACTGACCTGTCTTCTCCAAGCCGAGTGGAAGAAAATACTGCTAGCCGTCGTACAACGACTGGTTGAGAGTATGCCCCGGAGGTTCGCAGCTGTAATCGCCGCACGTGGAGGCTCCACCAACTATTGAAGGTGAATTAACTTCGTTTTCCTTTGCTATCACAGGTGTCCAATTACTTGTTGGTAGATAGTGTACATATATAAAATATATTCGGATTAATGCATACAGGCAGAACGTAAGATCTGCCAAAAAACAACAGCAAAAAATAAGGACACAAAGCACATGTAGGTGTGTCCACACGATGGAACAATGAACGCGCTCACACGGGGCACGTTAAATGAAAAACAAAGGTTGTCAGCAAAATCAATTAAAAAAGTAATATTTGTAATGAAAAGGACTATCACAGTAGCATAAATGTGAACAATATGATAAATAGACAAGTGTTATGGGTCACAGTATACCACGATATTGACAAAACTTGGCAAACGACAGATAAAGTACCTGTGAAAACTTACAATGCACGGTACAACATGAAATAGCCGCCCCGGTGGCGCAGTAGTCTAAGGCGTTGGCCTCTGATAATTCGTCCGTAAGGGGTCCGGGTTCAAATCCCGGTCAGGCATGGATGTTGTGTTTGTCTTACGGCACTGGCTCTCTCCCTTGCCTGGAACCAGTGACCCTAAATTAGGGACGGGAGACTGCTTATAGCCCATTGAGTTGCTCACGGTGGTCGTTAAACCTCACAAAAAAAAAAAAAAAAAAAAAAAAAAGCCTGAAATAATAGCAAACGTGCAGTAGAGAGGGTCACCTAACAACTGCATGAGATATACAGGCACATAACAAAATAAAATCACGCAGAACGTAGCTATAAGGACCCTAACCCAGAGCTGCAGTCAAAAGAGCAGCCCTAGAATCAAAAGTTCAAGATCTGCGAATACCAATCAATTGGCGAACGGATCCTCAAAACCCTTGGTATTCATTGAACTAAGAGTCAGCAACCTCAGGTGGAAGAGTGTCACACAGAGGCGACTCAGATAGTTCTTTGAGACGTTTCAAGCGAGAAAGAAAGGTGCAGACGAGGGCAGAGTATAGTTGATCAGAACAGCGGTGCAATTGAACATGGAGGATATATTGTTCGAACTGACAAGCTGCAAATTGAATATCCAAGTCAAAAGACCGGCGAAACTTCGTTGAAAAAAATCTGTGCATTCGTCCAGGAGAAAGAGAAGTTGTTTACGGGCCAACGGCCCAAGAATCAGAGGAATTGATTCCAACGTCGTGCAACGTTGACAGCAGTGATGGCATGAGTCTCTGACGCTGTGCTGAAGCGAGAGGGATAGAAGAGGTATCAAGAAGAGTCGAACTAGCGGAGAGACCCATGGAAGGCTAAAGGAATAGTTGACGTACCTTCTTCTGTTTGATAGATTTCCTTGAGGAGACAGACCTCTTAGATGAGGAAGCAGCTGGAAACACATCCGTCTGCTGGTCAGGGACGGTCTCAGATTCGGAGAGAAGAAGCACCGATTGCAGAGAAGAGTCATCAGCGTGAGAGTCTGACTCGTGTGAAAAGAATAAGGCACGACAAGACGTGACGACAGTAGTGTGTTCCTGGAGAAAGAAGACAGGTGGGGCCCCACTTGTGGTGTCCGGTCCGGAAGCTAGCACTGAGGATTCTCAAATGGGAAGCATGAGAGGAAGAGTTGGTACATCGTAGTCCGAAAACTCAGTCGTGGAGATGTCCGTGGTCGAGACAGTCTCCAAGAGGAGTGGAGTAGGATGCAGTACCTTCCACTGGGACAGCGGCAGAAAATGGCTGAAGTCTTTCAGATGGCTCGGGAGAGCACAGAAAATGGTGGATAAACACCAGTAGATGTGCTGGCAGAAACATCAGTCGGAAAAAGAAGCCAGCTGCAGCGGACGAGCGATCACCAGGAGGGCCACGTCGTCGATTAAGGCACGCTGCCGTGGGGGGTCTCCCGTCAGGCACTCTACAATAATGAGAAGTAAAGATCTTGAAAGTATATGAAAGACTACAAATGATTTACATTCGCATCTGTGGGGCACACCCGCATTGCCTGGTCGGTCGGGAAGACAATCAACAATTGTCTTCGAAGGCCAGAAACATGTGCGAAACGGGTGCCTCGAGGGGCATCCGAAAGGCAGCGGACTTTTCCGACAACCATCAAGGGAAGTAAATCACCTGGAATCGCCTGAAGGACAGGGTAGAAAGTGATTGGAACTTGCCATTTTGAAAGTGGAAATGGAATGAGGTGGTGTGCACCAACGTTCGAGCTTTTGGTGAAGAAGTCAGCATCAGTTTTGAGGTCAAAAAGCACAGAAATAACTTGAAGTGTTCTGGCAATTTCGTAAATTGCAGTTGCAGGAATATAGATAGATAGAGCCTCTATGTAACGAAGTACAGCAGTGTTCGGTTGAGCATGAAAGAGTGAACCTCGATCTCATAAGATGGCAAACTCTCTGCCTACCTTCGACTTATCATCAGATGTAGCGGTAACAGTTTTGTTGGCTATCTGTACAATCGGGAAACCAGGTGACGACAATACAGAAAAGGCAGGAGCAGGTGATGGTGTTGAACCGCGTTGAAAAGCAATCACGAGTGATGCTTTTCCCGATGACTTGAGAGGTGGAAGACGCAGCACTGAATGATAAGGAGGCAACTGTGCAACGGCAGTCATAGAAGGGGAAGGCACAGCAGTTGCAAAGAGAGATAGCAAGTCTGAACCAAGTTCTGAGACGGGAGAAGTCTTGGTAGATGGGATGACGCCATCAATGACAGTGGCATCTGGGAGCAAGGGTACATCAACTTCCATGGAGTTGGATAATAGTGTGTGATCAACTTCACCTCGTGCTATCGCTAAGGCTGGATCCCCGGAAGCCGCCATTGTGGCGAATTCCAAATGTAAACAAACAGATTTTGAAGAAGAAAAATCAGCACAATTTAATGAAGAGTTTAAACTGTGAGGTAAGAATAAGTGCAAACGTAATTCGTACTTTTGTGATGAAAATACACACAGATAAAAGAGACGAGAGGAAGGAAAACTCACTCAAAAGCTAAAAATATCGGGAAAAGAGACACATACAACCAGCTGAGTCCGAGTTAGCTTTTCATCAGGAACACCCTTCGTTTTACATATTAAGAGTGATAACAAAGTACCATGTGATATCAACGTCACGTGCGCATACTATATACGTTTTGCACACCTATCCTTCTCTGTAGGTAATCAGTACGAAACGTGGCAACTTAAACCAATTTGACTGTGGCCAGATATTTGGGGCCCAGAGGGCAGGTGTCAGTATTTCAAAAACAACTGCACTTGTTGGCTGCTCCCGTACAACTGTATCAGTGGTGTACCAGGACTGTATTAACCATACACAGACATCCAGAAGAAGGCTTCACATTGGTAAATGTGAGCGTCAAGGGTCACGACTCGTATCTCAGCAACGACGTGCAACAGCTCACCCAGCTCACCCACCAGTACAATAGCTATATAGATCGACATATTTTCACATGCACCGTGCCCCGTACCTTGCTTCGTCTGGGGTTCCACACCAGGATACCTGCGAGAGTACCCATGATTATGCCCAGACATCGCAAACTACGCCTAGCATGGGCTACGAAACGTCGGCAATGGACCTTCTACATATGGGAGTTGGTCGTCTGGAGTGATGAGTTTCTTTTCCTGCTGCACGATGCTGATGGCCAAGTTCGCATATGGCGTAAACAGCATGAAACCTATTCCCCAGTTGCACAGTTGGGGTTCAACAGGACTGTGGGGCTGGTGTTCTGGTCTGGGGATGTCAAGCCCAAAGTCCGTTCGTTGTCATCCCACAAACACTAAATGGTGGACACTACAGCGTCCTGTTAACCTACCATCTCCATTAACATCTACAGGAGGTTTACGCTGTCCACAGTGCCATGTATAGATAGGTCAACTCACCGTGTCATCGGGATCGTAAGACTACTGTGTAATTGGAGGAACACACAACAGCGAAATAGCCACGTTGCCTTGGCCCTCAAACTTCCGTGACTGTAACCTAACTGAACAATTGTGGAATGTGCTAGAACAGGTTGTGAGAACTGCTGATTCTCCTCCAGGGAATGAGTGTAAACTGACGTAGCTGCTGCAGCGGACATGGGTCAAATTATGCCAAATAGAGGATGTTCGACACCTTGTAGAATATGTTCCTAGGCGTCTGGGAGGCATGATTGCACAGAAAAGTGTACCAACACGTTATTAGTAGCTGTTCGTTTGAATTTAGCGAATGACTAATGTGAAATTTTGTAGTTTCAACAAGATCCTATAGAACTCAACTTCCCTTCAGAAAATATTTTCAATTAAAATGTTATTTCGAGACTAACAGCAATCCTAGACATGCTGTTCCCAGAGTATAAAAAAGAAGTTTCATTTTCTTTATTTCAAGATTGATATTCATTCGTCAGGAAAATTCGAAGTCTCCGAAGCGAAAGGAGCTATTTATCGCAGATGTGAAATCAGTACAGTCTTGATGAACTTTTTCTTTTTCTATTTTTTTTCTCCATGCTTCTTTTATTGATGTCCAGACAACATTTCGAACTAAATTCTGACTTCTAAGCGCACCTACCTCACAGACTTTCTTCTGGGCCACATCTGGATGAAAATCTGGCTGTGTTTTAAGGATCGATCGGTACACCTATTAACGTCTGTAAAAATCTTCCGATAAGATTAAGGCACGGAGCTGCGTCAGTTTCGCTTCATCACATCACTTGTCTCGGAGGGTACACTATATTAAATTACTCGTAAATTAGTATTGATTTACGACAACTAACGTGTTCGGTCGATCACATAACAGGATAACCGTTACATCGCATTTCTTAACTTCACTAAAATCACAGTGGATTTCTTTTTCAGGAAATTCATGGCAGTGTATCGAACTAAATTTTATTAAAGTCTGTAAGTACAGCAAACTCTACGGAGAAGTAAAAACTTAATACGTGGAATTCACCTCTGTAAAGAAACTTTTTGGTAATGACGTAAGATTTTTTTCCTTAATTAATTTTTTTGTATAAACAGGGACACAGCATAACTGCGTGTAAAATTTAGTTGAATTACTGTTTTGTAAGCAGCATCTTCTATTAGCACATGTTTTATAAGCAGCATGTTATATATATATATATATATATATACAGGGTGTTCATAAACTGTTTTGACAAAAGAAGAGGGGTGATAGTACCCATCAAGACGAACAATATTTGCAACTGAACCAAGGGTTGCATTCCACTGTGAGTGTAAGAAAAGAGTAACTTCGAAATACGTCCAACAAGCACAAGTCGTTACCTCAGACGTCATTTCTTTCGTTCCGGAGAAGTAGCACTGTTTTGACAAAAGAAGAGGGGTGATAGTATTTGCAAGAAAGACAAAGAAGAGGGGTGATAGTATTTGCATACGGTAAATGCTTGTAGGTGATGTTCTGCCAATGCAGAACATCACCGACAAGCATTTACCGTATGCAAATTTCCAGATAAAAGACGCAGCATCGACAGTTGCAGCTGATTGGCTTATCAAGGTGCAGTAGACACTTCCTGAATGCCACATATCACGCACGATGGATTGGATGTGGCGGACCTGTGGCATGGCCTTTACGCTCACCGGACTTAAACCCACTGGACGTCTTATTCTGGGAGCACATGAAATCATTGGTGTACGAGACGCCTGTGGATCTCGTCGCGAGAATCGTTGTTGCAGCGGACAGGATAAACATGACACCAGGAGTCTTCGAGAGGCGCCAGTCTTTCATTCGCCGGTGTTAATTGTGCAGCTGCATCCGTGCCCGTCACTTTGAGCATCTACTTTGAGTCTGTCCCTGATCTCCGTAAATGGGATTGTGCAACTTCTGAGGTCGTTAATTCTTTTTCTTTGCACTCTAGAAAGTTCAACTTGGACATTTAAATTTACTCTTTTCTGACACTCAGAGTGGAATGCGACCCTAGGTTCAGTTGTAAATATTGTTCGTCTTGATGGGTACTATCACCCCTCTTCTTTTGTCAAAACAGTTTACGAACACCCTGTATATATATATATACAGTATATAAACGGTCGAATCACATTATTGTGACCACCAGCTGAAATCCAGAGTAACCGCAGTGTGCAGCGTGGACAGCAGTTACACGTGCTGGAAGTGACTCAATAAGGAGCTGGAATGTGTTAACAGATATGTGGGGTCATCGTGAATGCAGTGCACTTGCCAGCTGCCGGAGGGTGCTTGGCGGAGGGTGCATAGAGCGAACAATACGACCGAGGTGGTCCTACAAATGCTCAATTGGGTTTACGTCTGGGGAATTAGGGGTGAGGTAAGTACTTTAAAGTCTTGATCGTGCTCTTCCAACCACTCTTAGACATTTTTAGCTATCTGACACGTCCCATTGTCATGCTCGAAGATCGCATCAGCCCCAGGGAAGACAATCAGCATGTACACTGGTGTGCAAAAATTAAGCACGAGACGGTTTTTTGAATGTAACGTCGTGCAGAAGTGCTCCACATCGACTCAAATCATACCATAAGATCCCCAAGATGTAAGAATATGGGTCAAGTGAGCAAAACCGTCCAAACAAGTAATCCAAGCGAAACAAAGGCACTTTATTGAAAAGGTAGCTTCGAGCACAACTGGACAAAAGACAGAAACGTCCATGTGACAGGCGACTGCCAAGAAAAATCCAGTCTTTAGTAGGATACATGATCCCCCCTGACTGCGTTGCAGGATTTACAAAGTCTGTCCATGCTGAAGACGAGGTTGTAAAGGAGCTGTTTAGGCATTCCTGTGCATTCCTCTTATAGCGCCAATCGTAGCTGCGGAATCGTTTCTGTCGGCTGGAAACGTGCTGCCAAGCGTCTCCCAAGAAGGTCCCACACGCGTCCGATTGGATATAGGTCCGGAAACCTTGCGGGCCAATCCATCCGTTGAATATCTTCACTCTCCAACAGCTCTGCGACAGCCACTTCACGATGAGGTGTAGTGTTGTCGTCCACGAAGAGGACCTCAGGACCCACAGCACCTCTAAACAGACGCACGTGGGGCAGGAGAACCTCGGTACAATAGCGGAAACCAGTGACTGAAACTCCTTGGAAGATGTGGAGGTCAGTACGGCTACCAAGCATGACACCGCCCCAAACGAGAACTCCGCCACCTCCAAACCGGTCCTTTTCGATGATGTTGGAGGTGAGATTGCGTGTTCGCTGTTCTTTCCAGATTTGTATACGCCCAGAAACGCTCATCAGACTAAATCGGCTCTCATCCGTAAAGAAAACTCGACCCCATTGCTGATGTGTCCAGTTCTTGTGTTCCTGGCACCACAGAAACCGCAGTCTCCGATGAGCAGGAGTTAATGGCACACATCGTACTGGCCGTCGTGCAAACAGACCACCTTTGTGCCGCCTCCTGGCAACGGTAAAACGCGATAACGGACGTCTAGTTGTCTGTTGCATGTGCCTTGCGATTTCTCCCGCTGTTTGCCGTCTGTCTCTTCTCGCCTGTAGGACAATATACCGGTCGTCCGCCACCGTGGTTGCTCGTGGACGACCACTGCTAAACTCTCGGACACCTGTTCCTGTCGTTTGAAATTCTCTCCAAGTTCGTGAAACGATGCTGTGAGCGATCCAGAACTCCTCGGTCACACTAGTCACACTTCGACCTTCTTCCAACTTCCCGATGAAGCGACCACGGGTAAAATGATCCAGATGTCGTCTACTGGATTGCCTGTTGGCCATAACACACGGTGGCTGCAACTCGCCGTCGTTCAAACCGATGTACACCGTGCAAAAGCTTACACCGAATTGCTGAGAATACACCACCCATGTGGTTTATACGCTTCTGACACTCCACCCCCACCCCCCTAGGTCATGCTGAATATATGCGCATGCCCTACCGTACCGGACCCTAGTCCATCTCCTGAGTGGTCTTTCGGTCCGTTCTGCCTGCTCGTTCCGCTGTTATGCTAATTTCTCCTCTTCGTCCTTAATTTTTACACACCAGTGGATGAGTGTATGTGGACTTCAATGATGGATTCATAACGAATTCGGTCCATAGTGCCTTCTACAGGTATGAGTGGACCCATAAAACGCCACGAAAACATTCTCCGAAAAATAACGCTGCCCCAACGAGCTTCTGTTCTTCCAGCTATGGATGAAGAGCGTTTGTTCTCCAATGTTTCTCGCCTTATACGCCAATACTCGTCTGTTTGAGTAAGTGGAAAACGTGACTCATCGGAGAAGGCAGTCCTTTGTCAATCAGCGGAGGTCCAATTCTGATACTGCCGTGCAAATGTAAGCCTTTTCTGGCGAAGCACCTTCGTTAATATAGGTGCAGTGACCATCCATATGCATCGGAGCCCCATTCTCAGCAAGGTTCACCGAACTGTCGTCTTAGACACCCCTGTTTCATTCGGCCAGTGAGGTAATCCACTGTAGCGCGTTGATCGACTCTCACGCAGCTTCGGAGCCGACGTTCATCTCTCACTTCACTGGCACGTGGTGCCCCGCAGTTTGCCCGTCGCTTATTCTCAATGGTGCCATTTCTATAATCATGATACAATTTAACACAGCAGCACACAAACGCTTCACATATTGCGCTGTTTCAGAAATACTTTCACCCTTGGCCCGAAAGTCGATAATCATCCCTTTTTGCAAGTCTGATAAATCACTCCTTCTTTCCATGACAGCAGCGAGTGATATGTTTTCAGAATTCCTACAGCACACCTTATATACCCTCCAAGCCAGCTCACGACACATGCCTTCTTTTATTAGTTACGCGCTGTTGACGTCAAAAGTAGGAGGTGGTCACAATAATGTGACTCGACTGTGTATATACACTGCTGGCCACCCAAAATGCAACACCAAGAAGGAAACATCCGATTAGCGTGAAATTCACACCATGCGTCGCCGCGTAGAGGACATGCAAACGATTAGCATTGCAGGACATATGCAAATCATGTTCTCCCAGCACGCCACCGAGAAGCACTATAAGAAGGGTGCACAGAAAGCTGGGTGTAAGTAGTGGAAGTTTGTTGTGCTGCTGGACCTATGCGTGGGAAGCTTCCTGGTGCCTCGTCGCAGAATATGGCAGTCATTCCAGCACGTTTCGGAGTTCGACATAGGACGAATAGTGGCTTATTGCGACAGCGTTTTATCGTACCGAGACATCGGCGCCAGTGTGGGACGACATCCAGCAACAGTGAGGCGAGTATGGATTCGGTGGGTGCAGGAGGGACGGACGATCCGACGTGATCGATTGCTGCAGCCACAGCACACCACCGAACGAGAGGACCGGCATGTTGTGCGGCGGGCATTGACGGCTCGCACCGCCACATCACGAACGTTAGCGCAATAATTAGAGTGTGTTGCGTAACAACCTGTATCAGCACGTACCGTTCGACGTCGTCTGCAGGAGTGGGGACTTGTCGCACAGCGCCCATTGTTCCGATTATCATTAACGTTACACCACCAGCGAGTGCGGCGGCAGTTGGCCGTTGAACGCCGCACCTGGACTACGGAATGGCACGCCATTGTCTTCTCCGAGAAATCCCGCTTATGCCTGAAACACCACGATGGTCGCATCCGCGCGTGGCGGCACTGTGGCGAGAGACTGTATGACGCCTGCATTATGTATCGCCATACCGGTCCGTCGCCTGGCGTTATGGTTTGGAGCGCAATTGGATATGACACCCGCACCCCTCTGGTACGCATTGCCGGTACACTCAACAGCCACCACTACATTTCCAAAGTTTTGGAGCCTGTAGTACACCCTTACTTGCAGAACCTTCCAGTGGCCACGTTTTAACACGACAATGCACGCCCGCACGTGGCACGCATCGTGCAACAATTCTTCACTGCCCACCAGGCGTCACTGCTGCCGTGGTCTTCCTGTTCTCCCGATATGTCGCCCAAAGAACACGTCTGGTCGCTGATCGGCAACCAAGTGGCCCGGCAAGCACCACCCGATGAACTGTGGCAACGTGTGGAAGCAGCCTGGACCAACATACCCCAAGCCCACATCCAAAACCTCTATCGTTCGATGCCGCGGTATGTAGCGGCCATTATTGCCAGCCATGAGGGCCACACGAACTATTAATGTCTGTGTGTTCCGCAAGTCGCATGGGCCTGTAAGCTCAATTGTTTCATCTTTGTATCTGTTGCTATGTGTCCAGTAAATCTGGCGTTGCCACCTTGTGTCCTTCTTGGTGTTGCATTTTAGGTGGCCAGCAATGTATATACATAGAATAGAGTAACATGAAGGAGACATGCGCACGACACACAGTTGTGGAAGAAACTGGATTCCAAGATTCTACCACAACAGGAATCCAGTCTCTCTCTCTCTCTCAACAGGAATCCAGTCTCTCTCTCTCTCTCTCTCTCTCTCTCTCTCTCTCTCTCTCTCTCTCTCTCTCTCTCTTTCTCTTTCTCTCTCTCTCTCTCTCTCTCTCTCTCTTTCTCTCTCTCTCTCTCTCTCTCTCTCTCTCTCTCTCTCTCTCTCTTTATTTCTCTATCTCTCTTATATATATCATCATCATCATCATTGTCAACCGTTATCAATCCACTGCTGGACGAAGGTCTCCCCAAGTTTCCTCCACAACGGTCTGTCTTGTGCCAGTCTCCTCCATGTCACCCCTGCATACTTTCGAATTTCATCCACCCATCTCCCATGTGGTCTTCTTCTGGGTCTTTTCCTGTCCCTTGGAATCCAATCTAAAATTTCAGCTGTCCATCGATGATCTGTCCTTCTGGCAGTATGTCCAGCCCATTGCCATTTCAGGGATTTAACTCTGATCATGATGTCTTCCACTCTTGTCATTTTTCGGATCCACGAGTTCCTCTTCTTATCTCTCCTGGTTACACCAAGTATGCACCTCTCCATGCTTCTTTGAGTTGTCTGCAGCCTTTGTATGTCTCTTTTAGTTAAGGTCCACGTCTCTGCACCATACGTAAGCACTGGAAGGATGCATTGATCAAACACTTTTCTTTTAAGACATAATGGCATATTGCTCTTGAAAATTATGCTGTTTCTTCCAAAAGCTCTCCAGGCAAGTTTTGTACGCCGATTAATTTCTTCATCAATGCGACCCTCACTTGATATCTGCTGTCCAAGATAAACGTACGTGTCTGTTATCTCCAGCTTTTCTCCATCAATTGATAAATCTTCATTTCTTGTAAAAGCATTGAACATCACTTTTGTCTTCTGAAAGTTCATTTTTAATCCCACTTCTTTACTCTTGTCAGCAAGTTCCTGGATCATACTCTGCAGCTCTGATGGGGTAGTTGCAAAAATGACTACGTCATCAGCAAAACGAAGGTGGGTTAGATAATCTCCATTAATCTTTATCCCCTTGTTTTCCCAGCTCAGCGACTGAAAAACACCCTCCAATGTGGCATTAAAGAGCTTCGGAGATATGGTGTCACCTTGTCTCACTCCCTTTCCAATTTCTACGTGTGTTGTATTTTCAAACAGCCTAATCTTTGCACTTGCATTTTCATAGATGTTATTAATAATATTAATGTATGCATCTTCAATACCGCAGGTTTTCAGAGCCATTGTAACTGCTGATGGTTTCACCGAATCAAAGGCTTTTTCATAATCGATAAAAGCCATGCACAATGGAAGTTCATATTCCTCGCTCTTTCAATTAGTTCTCTCAGCACGTGGATATGATCTATTGTGCTGTAGCCACTCCTGAATCCAGCTTGTTCTCTTGGTTGAGCCATGTCCAGTGTTACCTTCAAGCGGTGTGAAAGAACTTTAGTGAAGATTTTATAAACTACTGATAGGAGGCTGATAGGTCTGTAGTTTCCAAGATCCTCAATGTCACCTTTCTTATGTAGCAGGATCATTGTAGCGGTGTTCCAATCCTCAGGAATCTTTCCTTCATTAAGGCATCGAGTGAAAATTTGGGCGAGTACTGTTTCGATTTCTCCACTTGCTTCTTGTATGATGTCTACAGTAATTCCATCTTCTCCTGGAGCTTTTCCCCGCTTCATGTTCTTGATTGCATGTGCAACTTCTGCTGGAAGGACTGGAGGAACTCTGGTACTAGTATCTTTCATGATGTCTGGAGTGCATGTATTATCCCTTTCATATAATTTGGAGTAGAAATCTTTCACTCTTGTCAAAATTTCGCCTCTATTTCTTGTTACAGAACCATCTTCTTTTCTCAGTGCCATAATCTGTTTTCTTCCCTTACTGAGATGTCCCTTTGCTATCTTTAGGCTTTGGTTGTTTTCAATTGCTTTCCTCACTAGTTCACAGTTGAATTTTCTTACGTCTTCAGTGATACTTTTCCTTACGGTCTTGCATAGCTCTATATATTCCACTTTGGAAGTCACATCTTCTTTAGTTGTCTTCATCTCTCTTCTTTTGCATCAACATTTTCGTTTTTCCTGATAATTTATTTACATGCAACTTGTTCTTAGACCCAGCTAATTTTATTGCTGTTTCCATAAGAGCTTTGGTTACTTTTCTGTTAACTTCAGAAATGTCCACTTCTTCCGATGTTAGGCCTTCTAAAGCAGAGAACCTGTTCTTCAGTTCCAACGTGAAGGTATTATGGTGTTTTTTAAGGTTGGTTATGTCAATAGATTTTGTTTGTCTTATGAGCTTGCCACGTTCAAGTTTAGTGTTGAGGTGCATCTTACATCTCACCAATCTATGGTCACTACCTGTGTTGAACTTGTTTAGCACACTGCAGTCTTCTATGACGAATTTTTTTGTTACACATAATAAAATCAATTTCACTTGTCGTCCCATTTGGATGTCTCCATGTCCATTTCCTGTGTGGCTTTTTCTTGAAGAAGGAGTTCAAGATGAAAAACCCTTCTGCCTCTGCAAACTCAATGAGAGTATTTCCACGCTGGTTTCTGTTGCCGTGACCGAATTTACCTACTGAAGTTTCATTCTGTTGCCGTTGCCCTATTTTTGCATTGAAATCTCCCATAATTATTTTCAAGTGCTGCTTACCTTTATTATTTAGATGACAAATTTCCTCATAAAATTCTTCAATTTCTTCTTCAGGATGACTTGTGGTGGGTGCATAAGTTTGAATAATCTGAGCCTGGTATCTTTTCGAGAGTTGGATAACAAGTCGTGCAGCTCTGTCAGAGGAACTTTCAACTTCTACAACTTTATCCTTCAGTTTCTTGTTTATTATAAATCCAACACCACTAGTTCTGCCAGTATCTGTCCCACGATAGTAGAAGAGATGTCCACTTTTCAGTTCAATGAGATCTTCTCCTTTTCTCCTTACCTCACTTAGCCCCACGATGTCCCACTTGATCCTTTGTAGTTCCTCTTCCAATTCAAGAAGCCTTGAATCAGAAGATAGGGAGCGTCCATTGTACGTAGCCAAGGTCAGCATCAGATGGCAGCCTAGTCCGGTCCTCCGGGATTCTTAGCACCCTCTGCCTTCATGTCGCACTGGCCGCTGCCTTGGCCAGGTACATTCCAGCTGCCGGAGACTGAGGGCCAAGATTTAAGTTGTGGAATCATTTTGGAGGGGTTTGGCCATAACTCACCACGCTGGCCAAGCGGGTTGGTGAGTGTGGGATAGAATTTCCTCTAATCCCGATGGTATAGTTATACCGCTATTGGCGGTCGTCAGAGCCCCTTTAGTGGGAACAGGATCCACCACGAGAAGGCAGGGTTGACATTTGTCAAGGAGAGGCTGTGATGTTACGCATCACCTGACCTTACATATATATATATATATGTATCTACGTAAATCCATGGTCGTATCAGAATAATATGACCACCCCGAAATCACAGTGCACCCGCTCAGGTGATAAGAATGCAAATGGCCAGGTCGAACACCAGGAATTATAAGCGGCAGGTCAGGACAGATGAGCCATAGTGTGTTACGTGAGCACAATGGCCAGAGGTAATGATTTGACGGACGTTCAAAAGGGAATGTTCATCGGCTACTGTGCCGAAACAGCAGACTTCGTGGGATATTCGCGAGGTGCTGTTGTAAGGGTGTACCGAGAATGGATCGCCGGCAAACCGAGTATCTCCCGACATCATAACTGTGCAGACTCAAAGACCATCGACCCAAGAGGAGAGCGTCGCCTCCGTCGACTGTCAAAGGGCAATCGACGTGCATCTGTTCAGCACGTGACCTCGTAAATGAACGCTGCGCCAGTGTCTCCCATAAGAGGAGTAGAGCGAACCCTGTTACGCATGGGTCTCCGGAGTCGACGTTGCGTGAAGGTGCCCATATTAAGCCAGGTCCATCGGCATCGACGCCTGCATTTCGCATGGGACTGCCCTCATTGGACAGTGGAAGAGTGGGAAAAGTTCGCCTTCTCTGACCAATCCAGGTTTCTACTCCACAGACGTGACGGAATGTAGCGGATACGTCGTCAGACGCACGGAAAATAACACTCAGACACCCTTGTAGGTCAAGTACAGGCCGGAGGTGACAGTGTCCATGTCTGGGTGATATTCTCCTGCTAAGAGCTAAGACCAGTGGCACAAATGAATGGGTCCTTGAGCACCTGTGGCTAGTTGTCTATCCTCGCTCACCACATGCATCCCTTCTTTTTGATGGTGTCTACCAACAGCACAATGCGCCGTGCCACTTAGCTAAGCGGGTGCGTAAATGGTTCCAGGAACTGGACATCGATGTCTCCATTCTACCTTGGCCGTTGAAATCCCCAGACATGAATCTCATAGAGCACTTGTGGGACTATTTGGATCAACAGGTTCGACGGGCCGCCCCACAATCACGTCATCTCCGCAAAATCCATGATCTGCTGCAGTCCGAATGGCCACGTGTACCTCGGGCAACTTTCCAGTGCCCCATGGCGTCCATGCCACGCCAGCTCACCGCAATCATCCGAGTATGTGTGTGTGTGTACACTATATTGACAAAAGTCACCGGATTCCCCTTAAAAATCAAATGAACGGATCCGATGTGTTGTTAAGATGCGAGGTACAGCTGCAAACGGTATAAGAACAAACCTTCAGCTGACAGCGATCATATCGCACTGTGAGGTTGAGTGAAAATGTCGCGGAGGGAGAGAACTCACTTTGACAAAGGAAAGATTGTTGGGCGTTATATTAGTGGGTTGTCCATTAGAGAAACTGAGAGGCGTTTAAATATACTCAAATCAACTGTTTTGGATATACTGAATAAGTGGAAAACACATGGTATGCCTGAAGCAGCAAAACGTACCGACAGACCAAAGAAAATCAGCGATAGAGGACATCGAAACCTCAGGAGAGTCGCTACAGCTAATCGACGGAGTACTGCACAAGGCCTCGGTGTACACGTGAGTAAAAATGCTGAAACCTCAGTATGTACACGTACCATTCTAAAAGAACTTCATTCCATGGGTTGCCGTGGTCGTGCAGCTGCTTATAATGCTTTCATCTCTTATAATGCTTTCATCTCCACTCTGAATGCTACTTGTCGTTTCGCGTGGTGTAAAGAACATTCATCGTGGACCGTAGATCAATGGAAACAGGTGCTATAGACTGATGAGTACAGACACACGATTCATTAGTCTGATGGCCGTGTGTTTGTATGGCGGCAACTGGGGGAACTCTATTTACCACAGTGTACTGTTCCAAGGATCAAGTTTGGAGCTGGCAGTGTACATGTGTGGGGGTGTTTTTCGTGGTATGGTCCCGGCCCATTGGTTATTGTGGACAAACCTGTTAACCAGCACGTCTACCTTGATATTTTGGACAATCATGCCCTACCAACTATGTGGCAATACTATGGAACCGAACGTTGTTGGTACCAGCCGGATAATACACCGAGCCATAAAGAAAGGATTGTTACGGCATGGTTTGACGATAATTCCGTATCGTGTGTGGACTGGCCAGCCCAGAGCCCTGATCGTAATCCCATAGAGCACCTATGGGATGCATTAGAGTGCCGCATAAGAAGTTTGGAACCAAGATCTGCTACTAAGCAACAGTTAGCGGCAGCATTATGTAGTGAATGGAAGCGCATACCTATCACTGTGTTCCAAAACCTTGTCGAAAGTCTGTCTGGAAGAGTCAGTGCATGCATTAAGGCAAAAGGTGGACCGACACCGTACTAATATATGTCAAGAAATGTTATGCTGTGTTTCTCATCTAGGTGTCCGGTGATTTTTGTCAATATAGTATATACAGATATATATATATATGCGAAATGTCCTTGACGCATTTAAATATTTTATTAAAAGAGCTATTCGGAACAGGAACAAAAATTTGCAGATCTTGTAAACTTAATTCAATTTTCTTTTTTTTTTTTTTTTTTTTTCTTTTTTTGCATTGTTAATGAATTTCAATATGTGCACCTTTTCCTTGCGCAGGGTACATTACGCCGATATTCAGTCTCTGCCCATGTATGTGCTAAAGTGGATTCTGTAACAGGTGTTATTGCAGAACCCAGCAACAGTTCGTCAACATTTTGTACTTTGGATGAATAAATTTTGTATTTCCCATATCCCCACAAGAAGAAGTCTAAAGGTGTGATATCTGGATAGCGTGGATATCATGGCATGAGTCCATCTCGTCCAATTCACATTTTTAGAAATTCCTAAATGTGGCGGTGCACCATCTTGTTGCCAAGTGTTTTTAGGGTGCCAATGGCAAATTTGAGGGACAGCAAAAATTTTAACCATAGCCAACTAAATTTATTTTGTCACTGTAAATTCTGCCAAAAAAAAAAAAAAAAAAAAAAAAGGAAGGTCTGATCACACGACCAGATTAGCCATTAAGGCACATCACACATTCACTTCAAGACTATCCCGGACAAATTAGATGATGTGATGTGGATTCTCCGACTCCGTAATTCTGATATTGTGGTGGTTGACTTTACATGAAACATGAAAAGTTGCTTCATTTCTAAAAACAAAGTTTCGTAGGAAGTCATTCTCTGTCTCAAGATGATTTTGTATATCCACAGCAAAGTTAAAATGGAGCGGCTTGTCGGCCAGCTGAAAAGCTTGCACTATCTGCACTTTGTAGGCATATAGGCGGAGTTTCTAGTGTAAGACTCAATGCAGCGTTGCACGAGGAATTGCCAATTCCTTTGCGGCAGTTCGTATCGATTTAGCAGGGCTACGTAAAAAGATTTCACGAATGCTTTTGACGTCGCCTACACCCGTATTTGGTCTTCTACATCTTGGACTATCAAGGACACTTCCATTTCCCAGAAACTTCTCGTATCAAGCTAAGTTGATATTACGACTTGGAGGATATTTTCCAAATTCCGAACGAAAATTTATTTTGACTTGGGTAACAGATTTCATTTTGAAAAACCAACCAATACATATCGCTCTCTCTGCTGGAGTACAGATTTTCCTGAACTAATCTTGGGTTTCGATCAGTGGCACCACCTAGTGTTTCATTTGGGAAACAGATAAAAACTTAATTAAGTTAACAAAATCTGCAAATATACACTTAGTGGTCACTTTATTATGACCACCTGACAGTTTTAAGCAAATGAGCTATGGCTGCACGCTGTTGCCGCCAGAGGGCGAGGCTAGTATTAAAAGGGAAAGCTCAGTGCTTGCGACTGTAGTAGAAGTGATTTTTGGGTGACGAGATGGGTAAAAAATGCAATTTCACGGACTTTCAACGTGGGATGATTGTAGGAGCTCGGAGCCATGGGCCGAGTATCACCGAAACCGCCACATTCGGGAAATGTTTCAGAGCAGCTGTTGTTACAGTGTTTAAAGGCTGGACTGTCAGCCAAATAACTGGGTCTCAACGCGCAACGTGTGTCGTCATCGACTAGTGACTGCTCGCACAGAACGGAGAGGGTCTAGACTAGTAACAAACAACAGAAGGGCAACAGTGCAGCAAATTACAGACCATCTTAATCAAGGATCCCCTCAAACGATCTCTGCACGCATTGTTCGCCGTACACTGCATCGGATGGGATATGGCAGGCGAAGGCCTGTTCGAACACCTTTGTTGTCTGCAGTTAACAAGAGAAAACGTCTCTAGTTCGCACAGGAGCACAAGGATTGGACAGTCGAAAATTGAAAACACATTATGTGGTCCGATGAATCACGTTTTCAGTTGATCCATGCCGATGGCCCGGTGAGAATTTGGAGGAAACAGCACGAAATCATGGACCCCAAATACATTTCTACAACTCTTCAAGCTGGTGGAGGCAACGTTATGGTTTCGGGAATGTTTTCTTGGCATGCTTTGGGCCCTTCAATTCGCGTTGATCAACGTCTGGCTGGCGCATCATATCTAAACATCATTGCGGAGCAAGTGCATCCAGTTATGTGGATGGTTTATCCCAATGGCGATGGCTACTTTCAACAAGATAATGCGTCCTGCCATAGTTCTCGTATTGAACAGGATTGGTTTCAGGAACATGCCGGTGAGTTTACTTTGCTTATGTGGCCCCCACAATATCCAGATCTCAACCCCATTGAGAATTTGTGGGATAAAGTTGAACGAGCCATCAGACAGCTGGATCTACAACCCTGTAATCTCACATTCCTGGAAAGTGCTATTCATCAAGCATGGTCTCAGATTCCATAAACCACCTATCAACATCTCGTTGAGTCCATGCCACGAGGAATCGACGCAATATTAAAGGCAAAAGGTGGCCCAACGAAGCACTGAGGGGAAGGTCATCATAAAGAGGCCACTCAGTGTATATATATATATATATATATATATATATATATATATATATATGCACACACACATCGAGTCACAAAATTGTGACCACCAGCTAATATCCAGAGTAACCACCGTATGCATAACGGACGGCAGCTAGACGTGTTGAGAGGGACTCAGTAAGGTGCTGGAAGGTGTTCAAAGGTATGTGGAGCCATGCTGACTGCAGTGCATCTGACGGCTGCTGGAGGGTGTGTGGTGGAGGATCCATAGAGTGAACAACACAATCGAGGTGGTCCCACAAATGCAGTATAGGGGAATTAGGGGTCACGGAAGTCATTTGAAGTCTTCATCGTGCTCTTCCAACCACTCTCGGACATTTCTAGCTGTCGGACATGTAACGTTGTCGTGCTTGAAGATCACATTTGCCTCAACGAAGACAATCATCATGTATGGGTGTACGTGGTCTGCAAGGAGGGAATCTTAACGAATTCGGTCCATAGTGTCTTCCACAATTATTAGTGAACCCAGGGAATGGCACGACATCATACCCTAGACCATGACGCTGCCCCCCACGAGCTTCTGTTCTTCCAGAAATGGTTGAAGATTGTTTGTTCTCCAATGTTCCGCGTCTTTATACGCCAACGTCCATCCGTTCGATGAAGCAGAAACGTGACTTATCGGAAATGGCTATCTTTGCAAATCAGCAGAGGCCCAATTCCGATACTGCCGTACAGATGTAAGCATTTTCTGCCGATGCACCTTCGTTAGGATAGGTGCAGTGACCATCCTTCTGCATCGGATCTCCACACGCAACAGGGTCCGCTGAACAGTCGTTTTAGGCACACTTCCGGTAGCTCCTTGGTTCATTCGGCTTATGAGTTGCCCCAATGTAGCATGTCGATCGGCCTTCACGCACCTTTGCGGCCAACGTTCCCCGCACATTAATGGCACGTGGAGCTTCGCAGTTTCCACGTCGCTTATTCGCAATGTTGCCGTTTCTCCAATCACGATACACTTTAACCACAGCAACACCCGAACAGTTCACAAACTGCGCTGTTTTGGAAATACTGCCACCCTTGGCACGAAAGCCGATGATCAACCCTTTTTGCAAATCTAATAAATCGCTCTTCTTATCCATGACAGCATCGAGTGATATGTTTTCAGAATGCCTGCAGCACACCTTATACACCCTCCAAGCCAGCTCACTACACGGGCCTTCTTTCATTGGCTACCCGCTGTTGACGTCAAAAGTAGGAGATGGTCACAATAATGTGCCTCGACTGATATATATGAAAATATATATATATGTATATATATATATTCAATGCAAAAATAGGGCAACAGCAACAGAATGAAACTTCAGTAGGTAAATGCGGTCACGGCAACAGAAACCAGCGTCGAAATACTCTCGTAGAGTTCGCAGAGGCAGAAGGGTTTTTCATCATGAACTCCTTTTTCAAGAAAAAGGAACACAGGAAATGGACATGGAAACTTCCAAATGGGACAACGAGTGAAATGGATTTTATTATGTGTAACGTAACAAAAAATTCGTCATCGAAGACTGCAGTGTACTAAACAAGTTCAACACAGGTAGTGACCATAGATTGGTGAGATGTAAGATGCACCTCAACACTAAACTTGAACGTGGCAAGCTCATAAGACAAACAAAATGTATTGACATAACCAACCTTAAAAAGGACAATAGTACCTTCAAATTAGAACTGAAGAACAGATTCTCTGCTTTAGAAGGCATAACATCGGAAGAAGTGGATATTTCTGAAGTTAACAGAAAAGTAATCAAAGCTCTTATGGAAACAGCAACAAAATTAGCTGGGTCTAAGAACAAGTTGAATGTGAACAAATTATCAGGAAAAATCAAAATGTTGATGCAAAAAGAAAGAGAGATGAGGACAACTAAAGAAGATGCGACTTCCAAAGTTGAATATATAGAGCTATGCAACACAGTGCGAAAAAGTATCACTGAAGACGTAAAGAAATTCAACTGTGAACTAGTGAGTAAAGCAATTGAAAACAAACAATGCCTAAAGATAGCAAAGGGACATCTCAGTAAGAGAAGAAAACAGATTATGGCACTAAGAAAAGAAGATGGTTCTATAACACGAAATAGAGGCGAAATTTAGACAAGAGTGAAAGATTTATACTCCAAATTATATGAAAGGGATGATACATGTACTCTAGACATCATAAAAGGTACCAGTACCAGAGTTCTTCCAGTCCTCCCAGCAGAAGTTGCACATGCAATCAAGCACATGAAGCGAGGAAAACCTCCAGGAGAAGATGGAATTACTGTAGACATCATACAAGAAGCAAGTGGAGAAATAGAAACAGTACTCGCCCAAGTTTTCACTCGATGCCTTAATGAAGAAAAGATTCCTGAGGATTGGAACAACACTACAATGATCCTGCTACTAGTACATAAAAAGATGACATTGAGGATCTCAGGAACCACAGGCCTATCAGCCTCCTATCAGTGGTTTATAAAATTTTCACTAAAGTTCTTTCACACCGGTTGAAGGTAACACTGGACATGGCTCAACCGAGAGAACAAGCTGAATTCAGGAGTGGCTACAGCACTATAGATCATATCCACGTACTGAGAGAACTAATTGAAAGAGCGAGGCCTTTGATTCGGTGAAACCATCAGCAGATATAATGGCTTTGAAATCCTGCGGTATTGAAGATGCATACATTAATATTATTAATAACATCTATGAAAATGCAAGTGGAAAGATTCGGCTGTTTGAAAATACAACACACAGAAAAATTGGAAAGAGAGTGAGACAAGGTGACACCATATCTCCCAAGCTCTTTAATGCCACATTGGAAAATGTTTTTCAATCACTGAACTGGGAAAAGAAAGGGATAAAGTTTAATGGAGATTATCTAACTCACCTTCGTTTTGCTGATGACATAGTCATTTTTACAACTATCCCATCAGAGCTGCAGTGTACAATCCAGGAACTTGCTGACAAGAGTGAAGAAGTGGGATTAAGAATGAACTTTCACAAGACAAAAGTGATGTACAATGCTTTTATAAGAAATGAAGATTTGTCGATTGATGGAGAAAAGCTGGAGATAACAGATACGTACGTTTATCTTGGACAGCAGATATCAAGTGAGGGTCTCATTGATGAAGAAATTAATCGGCGTACAAAACTTGCCTTTAGAGCTTTTGGAAGAAACAGCATAATTTTCAAGAGCAATATGCCATTATGTCTTAAAAGAAAAGTGTTTGATCAATGCATCCTTCCAGTGCTTACGTATGGTGCAGAGACGTGGACTTTAAGTAAAAGAGACATACAAAGGCTGCAAACAACTCAAAGAGGCATGGAGAGGTGCATGTTTGCTGTAACCAGGAGAGATAAGAAGAGGAACGCGTGGATCAGAAAAATGACATGAGTGGAAGACATCATGATCAGAGTAAAATACATGAAATGTCAATGGGCTGGACATACTGCCAGAAGGACAGACCATCGATGACAGGCAAAATTTTAGATTGGATTCCAAGGGACAGGAAAGGACCCAGAAGAAGACCACATGGGAGATGGGTGGATGAAATCACCCATCATGGATGAAATCACCGAAAGTATGCGGGAGTAACATGGAGGAGACTGTCACAAGACAGACCGTTGTGGAAGAGGCTTGGAGAGACCTTCGTCCAGCAGTGGATTGATAATGGTTGACAATGATGATGATGATGATGATGATGATGATGATATACAAATATACAGTACATACGCCTTGCCCCCCTCCCCCCCCCCAAAAAAAAAAGGAACGAAGTACTCCGAGGAAGGCTTTCGATCTTGATAGAACTCAGCATGCAAGTACCTTAGCCCCGAATGTGCAGATGATTAAAAAATAACGACCAATGATTAAATAGTGCCTCCTTGTAGCGCATAGAAAAATCGAGCACCGAGGAGAGTATAAGAAGAGCAAAGCTCGCACGCAGGGAGAATGGTGACAGCGGACTTCGGTTACAATAACCTCAACGGACTGTGAGGATACTTCGATATCGGATTCGTGAAAAATAAGAGCAGTTGAGTGAGTTGGAGACTGAGAGAGGCCACTTTGTCAAGTCGCCGTTTCTCCAGGCATTTGGACCGGAACGACGCGATAATCAGACTATGTTGGGGCCAATAGGTCGAAGAAGGCACAACCTAGCGTCACACGGACAGTGGACGGCCGAGAGCAACGAGAGAACACAAGGATCACGCAATTGTTAGAGTCATACGAACAGAACCGAGTTCTTAGTCGCTCTCAACCATCAGTGGTCATGTTGCGTTGTCCAGAAGTACGGAAGTGGCCATCTGGACCGTTGCCAGACGTCTAGCGGCACGGGAACTACATTTGAGGAGGCCACTCCGCCGCTTACCCTGGCAAGACACATAGCAGTTAATGCGCAAACGTGCTCATTTTTGAGTGCATATATTTTAAATATATGTGCTCTACCTTCATTCGAAGTTAGAGCACATATATTTAAAATATATGCACTCAAAAATGAGTACGTAATGTGCAATAATTGTTATGTGCCTTGTAAAGTATATAGGCTACTCACTTCTGTGCTCACTGCTGCATTGTTTCTGAGGATGACCAAGTTGTGGCGTTGAAAGTTCTTAAACATATACTTATTTTAATTGTACATAGTTTTTTTATCATTAAAGTGTATCGTGCAGGAGACGGCATTTGTTTTCGATTTACTAATCCACTTTCTCAGACGTTACATTAATCAATTAATTTTTTAGTTTAATTCAATCTCCCCCGCTACAAATTACACATCAACACTCTGTACTAACACAGGATCTTATAATTTTAATTTCAACAGGAAATACCAAGTGCCACTTGGTAGATCCCCTGTAGCTGAAAAACATCTACATACACAGTCTTGCATCTATTATCACGCTCACCTGTTTCGGCCAATTAGGTTACTCCTTATTTGTTTAAATTTTCATTTATACCAACTAGCAATTATGCCCGTTCTCCAAACGGTTAATCTATGAAATCATTTCTTGAACATAAAATTAAAGATAGGGAAAAATAATTAACGGAAGGAGGGGTAATTTAAAAACCGTAACTGTTTTGCGATTTAGAACAGCGTCGTGACGTCAATGCATATGGTTTGACGTAAAATGGAGCAGGCTTTTGCGTCCCTTAATTTTAAATCAAAATTTGAAATTTTCAAAGCATTTCAGTGATTCTGATAAAATTTTCTTTAAAGATATCTGCATTTTGAAATAGTAAAACTACGCCATTCTTTTGATATTTTTGGTTTTCAGACTTTTTTCTATGTGTAGAAGTGGTAGAAAAGTTCAAGAAGATAATGTTTAAAAACGCTGTTTTTTTTTTTTTTTTTTGGTTTTCGTGCATTTGCAGGTATTCGGACTTTAAGAGCTACCAGCATGCCAATTTTTAGATATCTAGGTCATTTAGAAGTGATCTAACAATTTACGAAAATTTCAAGCACAATGTCCCAAAGCAGCCATTTTGATTTCATTTGTGTTTGTTTGTTTTCGTTTTTTAAATAGATCCCATTGCGAAATAGAGAATTTTGTAAAATTTAAAATTTAATTTCTCGTAAACTAAATCGAAATTCAAAAAAAGGGGACAAAGTGCAAAAATTTGTCAATGGCCTTGCTACAAAGTTTCGTGGTTCTGTTGCTGTTAGTATGTCCGGAACGCGAACTGATAGCACTTTTTTGCTTACCTTAACTTTGAAATACAATAGCTCTTGAAGTATCACCAGAATCGAAAAACGGTTTATTTCATTTTTATAACGAGGAGTAAATAGTAACGCTGTACTAGTGATCCTATTTATTGGCGTAGAAAATAAACACATAAGCGTTTCCAAGCTTTCGCACATCAACCAGATGGCTTTTTCAAGGAAGTTAGACAGAAACTGCAAACTGAAAAAATAGAACGCTTAACAATTTGAAAGCGGGAACTTGACAATAAATAGATGCGACGTTATATTCATTTAAAGATATTTCATTTGTTTTCCGAACAATGCTCTGCAAACACTGTCATATTTCGAGTTCAATACTTTTTGCGCTGCGAGCTAGAAAAGCGCGAGTGTCGAGAAATTTCTAAAACAGCGGTGGCGGCGGCGGCGGCGGCAGTTACTTTTTTTTAGAACAGAGAGATTCAGTGTTACTTATTTCGCGTTCCTTCCATTCGTTTTTCAGTCTCTGAAGTTACAGTAACCTTGCTCAGTCCGGCTGCAGGATTCATGTCGTCTCCGGGTAAGTTATTGTTCCCTAACTTTATTACAGTTTTGTAATTTTGGGAAGGTTCTTATTCCATTTGTGTTGAATTTCAGTGGCTCCGGGAGCATGGTCAGTCGACTATTGGCTTTTCCTAGTCGTTTACTGATACCAGAAAAGCCACTCCTACAGGTTGATGCTATCCTGATGAAGGCAGCCTGGTTTTCTAATTTTTGTTTGTTTTCAACGTTCTTCAATTCACCATTCATATAAATATTCGTACTTTGGATTTTCGATATCCATTTGTCTTCGATATCCATTTGTCTCCTTGGATATTCGATATTCCTTTGTCTCCTTGGTTGTTTTTCACTATTCCATATATATATACACTATATTGACAAAAGTCACCGGACACCCCTTCAAAGGCAAATGATCGGATTCACTGCGTTGTTAAGATGCGCAGTACAGCTCCAAACGGTATAAAAACAAGCCTGCAGCTGACCGCGATCATGTCGCACTGTGAAGTTGAGTGAAAATGTCGCGGCGGGAGAGAACTGACTTTGAGAAAGGAAAGATTGTTGGCTGGTATATTAGCGGATTGTCCATAAGAGAAACCGAGAGGAGTTTAAACATACCCATGCCAACTGTTTTGGATGTACTGAATAAGTGGAAGACACATGGCGTGCCTGAAGCAGCAAAACGTACCGGCAGACCAAAGAAAATCAGTGATGGGGGACGTCGAAACCTCAGGAGAGTCGTTACAGCTAATCGACGAAGTACTACACAAGGCCTCAGTGTACAGATGAGTAAAAATACTGGAACCTCGGTATGTACACGTACCATTCTGAAAGAACTTCATTCCTTGTGTAGCCGTTGTCGTGCGGCTGCTCATAAGCATTTCATCTTCACTAGGAATGCTACTCGTCGTTTAGCATGGTGTAAAGAACATTTATCGTGGACCGTAGATAAATGGAAACGGGTCCTATGGACTGATGAATCCAGACATATGAGCTATCAGTCTAATGGCCGTGTGTGGGTATGGCGGCAGTCAGGGGAACGCTATTTACCACAGTGTACTGTTCCTATGGTCAAGTTTGGAGCTGGCAGTGTACTCGTGTGGGTGTGTTTTCTCTCATCAACTCGAGATTCGTGGCCAGAAAATCCGTCATCAGCAGATTTAGAAGTATCGATGATAAGGGCAGTGGAGAAACCCCCTGAAGGGGATTCCGCTACAGAATGACGACGCATGGGAAGCGAACAATTAAGTGAGGGAAAATCCAGTTGCTGGTCGAAGGATAAAGGGTCCGTAGACACGCGTTGACCAACTCCTGCAGTCGACTTTTGTGAAAGTTTCGATTCTGAAGCTTTCTGTGAAGTGGAAGAAGGTGTTGCTCGGCTCAGAAGAGGGCCAGAAGTTGTAGGAGAATTATTAGGAGCCTGTGATGCTAGATTTGGGCAATGCACACGTAAATGATTCTCTCCGTGGCAAAAAGTGCAGTGGAGAAAGGTAGTCACTTCAATTCTCCTACGTTGCTGTCCACAACGAACGTTGAGCACCTTTGGGCAGGCGAGCAAATGTTCATCAGATGGAAAGATCACTCTTGCACTTCGGCGAAATCCTCCTATGGATTTATCGTCTGGATCTCTCGGCGCGGCTGAAAGAGTAGTAACTGGCCCAACAACTCGGCCGAACTTACTGAGTACAGTTCACAGCGCAACGTCTGACACCTCAGGTGGAACCGGATAAAATGTAACCTGGATTGGACGCTGAGAGACAGGTTCTGGTAGAAGATGGACGTCTTTGAGGGACAAACCTTCTGTCAAGACAAGATCCGCATGCTCTTTAAGAGCAAAGTACACCAACACAGCTCGAGGTTTTCGAGCCATGTGAGTAATACTGGCTCCAGCTGGAAGTATCTGCTTGAGAGCCATACTATATTCTTTCAACTTTGTGTCTGGGAGCGCATCAAAACACACTCCGAAGTCCATTCTAGAATAGAATTGTTTTCCCGCTGGGGAATCTTCGGGAATATCTATGGTGGCAGTAATGCCATCAACAATGACGTACGAGTCTGGTAAGACTTCTGCAACAATCTTGGAAGGAGCTTTTGTTCCAATAAGAGCGGCAGATTATGCCCTAGGAGCAGGACTCGAGCGTGAGGGCTGCAACGCAACCGGCTGTTTGAACTGAGTTGAAGTAGAGGGTAAATTAGCAGCGCTGTCAGACACATCCATGTCTTCACTTAAAGCAACAGAGGGTTGCGCTGCACTGACGTCACTGGTCGAAGCAGGGCAAGAAGCTTGAGCTGTAGTTGAGGAGTCACTTTCCACTTCTAGTGGTTGGGTGACGTCACCTACAAGCATTGGAGGAGATTGGTCTCGTGTCGAGGAGGAGGAGGAGGCGGCAGGAAATGCCTCGCTGATATGGGCGTGGACATCGCTCTTATCAGCAGCAGCCGTCACCATTGTTAATGACGAGGGCTACCTGAGAAATCGACCAGCTCGGTCGACAATTCAAATGATGATAACAGAAAAAATAAACTACTCACCAACTTGGGAGATGTATCAAAACAAAGCACGAACCTTCAGCTTGAAGAAACACGAAAGGAAAATGGCGAACCACACGATAAAACACACTAAATAGGCACACAATACGGAGCTCAGAAAAACGTGACTTAGGCCAAAGGTGGACCGACAACGTACTAATATATTTCAATAAATGCTATGTTGTGTTTCTCTTCTAGTTGTCCGGTGACTTTTGTCTATATATATATATGGGATGTAAGGTCAGGTGATGCGTAACATCACAGCCTCTCCTTGACAAATGTCAACCCCGCCTTCTCGTGGTACATCCTGTTCCCACTAACCGCCAATAGCGGTATAACTATACCATCGGGATTAGAGGAAATTCTATCCCACACTCACCAACCCGCTTGGCCAGCGTGGTGAGTTATGGCCAAACCCCTCCAAAATGATTCCACAACTTAAATCTTGGCCTTCAGTCTCCGGCAGCTGGAATGTACCTGGCCAATGCAGCGTCCACTGCGACATGAAGGCAGAGGGTGCTAAGAATCCCCGGAGGACCGGACTAGGCTGCCATCTGATGCTGACCTTGGCTACTTACAATGGACGCTCCCTATCTTCTGAATCAAGGCTTCTTGAATTGGAAGAGGAACTACAAAGGATCAAGTGGGACATCGTGGGGCTAAGTGAGGTAAGGAGAAAAGGAGAAGATCTCATCGAACAGAAAAGTGGACATCTCTTCTACTATCGTGGGACAGATACTGGCAGAACTAGTGGTGTTGAATTTATAATAATCAAGAAACTGAAGGATAAAGTTGTAGAAGTTGAAAGTTCCTCTGACAGAGCTGCACGACTCGTTATCCAACTCTCGAGAAGATACCATGCTCAGATTATTCAAACTTATGCACCCACCACAAGTCATGCTGAAGAAGAAAGTGAAGAATTTTATGAGGAAATTCGTGATCTAAATAATAAAGGTAAGCAGCACTTGAAGATAATTATGGGAGATTTCAATGCAAAAATAGGGCAACGGCAACAGAATGAAACTTCAGTAGGTAAATTCGGTCACGGCAACAGAAACCAGCGTGGAAATACTCTCGTAGAGTTTGCAGAGGCAGAAGGGTTTTTCATCTTGAACTCCTTTTTCAAGAAAAAGCCACACAGGAAATGGACATGGAGACATCCAAATGGGACGACAAGTGAAATTGATTTTATTATGTGTAACAAAAAATTCGTCATAGAAGACTGCAGTGTGCTAAACAAGTTCAACACAGGCAGTGACCATAGATTGTAGAGATGTAAGATGCACCTCAACACTAAACTCGAACGTAGCAAGCTCATAAGACAAACAAAATGTATTGACATAACCAACCTTAAAAAACACCATAATACCTTCAAATTGGAACTGAAGAACAGATTCTCTGCTTTAGAAGGCCTAACACTGGAAGAAGTGGATATTTCTGAAGTTAACAGAAAAGTAACCAAAGCTCTTATGGAAACAGCAACAAAATTAGCTGGGTCTAAGAACAAATTGTATGAGAACAAATTATCAGGAAAAACCAAAATGTTGATGCAAAAAAGAAGAGAGATGAGGACAACTAAAGAAGATGTGACTTCCAAAGTGGAATATATAGAGCTATGCAAGACAGTACGAAAAAGTATCACTGAAGACGTAAGGAAATTCAACTGTGAACTAGTAAGGAAAGCAATTGAAAACAACCAAAGCCTAAAGATAACAAAGGGACATCTCAGTAAGGGAAAAAAACAGATTATGGCACTGAGAAAAGAAGATGGTTCTGTAACAAGAAATAGAGGCGAAATTTTGACAAGAGTGAAAGATTTATACTCCAAATTATATGAAAGGGATGATACATGTACTCCAGACATCATGAAAGGTACCAGAGTTCTTCCAGTCCTTCCAACAGAAGTTGCACATGCAATCAAGAACATGAAGCATGGAAAAGCTCCAGGAGAAGATGGAATTACTGTAGACATCATACAAGAAGCAAGTGGAGAAATCGAAACAGTACTCGCCCAAATTTTCACTCGATGCCTTAATGAAGGGAAATTTTCTGAGGATTGGAACAACGCTACAATGATCTTGCTACATAAAAAAGGTGACATTGAATATCTCAGGAACTACAGACCTATCAGCCTCCTATCAGTGGTTTATAAAATCTTCACTAAAGTTCTTTCACACCGCTTGAAGGTGACACTGGACATGGCTCAACCGAGAGAACAAGCTGGATTCAGGAGTGGCTACAGCACAATAGATCATATCCAGGTACTGAGAGAACTAATTGAAAGAGCGAGGGAATATGAACTTCCATTGTGCATGGCTTTTATCGATTATGAAAAAGCCTTTGATTCGGTGAAACCATCAGCAGTTGCAATGGCTCTGAAATCCTGCGGTATTGAAGATGCATACATTAATATTATTAATAACATCTATGAAAATGCAAGTGCAAAGATTCGGCTGTTTGAAAATACAACACACATAAAAATTGGAAAAGGAGTGAGACAAGGTGACACCCTATCTCCGAAGCTCTTTAATGCCACATTGGAAAATGTCTTTCAATCACTGAACTGGGAAAACAAAGGGATAAAGATTAATGGAGATTATCTAACCCACCTTCGTTTTGCTGATGACATAGTCATTTTTGCAACTACCCCATCAGAGCTGCAGAGTATGATCCAGGAACTTGCTGACAAGAGTAAAGAAGTGGGATTAAAAATGAACTTTCAGAAGACAAAAGTGATGTTCAATGCTTTTACAAGAAATGAAGATTTATCGATTGATGGAGAAAAGCTGGAGATAACAGACACATACGTTTATCTTGGACAGCTGATATCAAGTGAGGGTCACATTGGTGAAGAAATTAATCGGCGTACAAAACTTGCCTGGAGAGCTTTTGGAAGAAACAGCATAATTTTCAAGAGCAATATGCCATTATGTCTTAAAAGAAAAGTGTTTGATCAATGCATCCTTCCAGTGTTTACGTATGGTGCAGAGACGTGGACCTTAACTAAAAGAGACATACAAAGGCTGTAGACAACTCAAAGCAGCATGGAGAGGTGCATGCTTGGTGTAACCAGGAGAGATAAGAAGAGAAACACGTGGATCCGAAAAATGACAAGAGTGGAAGACATCATGATCAGAGTTAAATCCCTGAAATGGCAATGGGCTGAACATACTGCCAGAAGAACAGACCATCGATGGACAGCCGAAATTTTAGATTGGATTCCAAGGGACAGGAGAAGACCCAGAAGAAGACCACATGGAAGATGGGTGGATGAAATTCGAAAGTATGCGGGAGTGACATGGAGGAGACTGGCACAAGACAGACCGTTGTGGAGGAAACTTGGGGAGACCTTCGTCCAGCAGTGGATTGATAATGGTTGACAATGATGATGATGATGATATATATATATATATATATATATATATATATATATATATATATATGGTTGATCAAATGGGGCTATGCATCTTCTTTAAAAGACAAATTTCAAGCAAGGAAATGTCGAAGGAGAAACTAACTGGAGAATGAAGTTCGTCTGGTTTGCATTTGGAAGGAACAGTACAATTTTCGAGAGCGATTCTATCTCTAAAAAAAGTGTTTAATCAATGTATTCCTCCATTTCTCACTTATGGATCAGAGTCATGGACCTTAACTAAAAAGAACAAAGATAGGCTGTGTACACTCATTCAAGCATAGGTGACGCATGCTTCCGGTAACTAAGTAAGATAGGAAAAGGAACTCATGCATCACAAAAATGATGAGGGTAGATCACATCATGATCTAAGTAAAAGCCCTGAAGTAGCTGGACAAAATGTAAATACTGTGCGATAAGTATTTTAATCAAACTTTTCGACCAGATGTGAAACAGTATTCTTCAATGACTGTGCAATACAGGATATTTTACGAATTTCATTTTAGCTTCATTAGCTTAGGGTTAACTCTTCTACAGTATTCATGTAAACTAAAAATTGTTTTTTCTGATTTACTTCTTAACTCTCCAGAACCACTCCGCACAAGTCATTTGGTCGGTTACTCTTCTCCTGTTTTATTTGTTTTGCTAAAGAATATTTTTTTCTGTTTTGAAGGAACTACCTTGCACCAGTCTTTCGAGAAATTTATGCAAACATGCCATTCCTGGGCATTCAATAAGTTATTTGGATCTTTTGTTCGAGATCGCATTTCTTTAAGAATCGCTCAGCTGCGGGTATTTAATCTGTTCAAATTTAATTTCATATGAACTATCCAGCATCAATGCTTCATCAGCATTATTACAAACTCATTGTTCTTGACGTTTGAAACATTTTAGCAGCCGTTTGTAAGCTTTCTTTCCGGGTACGCAAGAAATGTTTCGAGAACTGTTGTATATAATTTGATCTGTCAGCTCTCCGTGTACTATGAACTTTTGCGATGTTATCGATAACTAAATTAGTCATTAGAGCTTTCTTTTAATTACATGTGAAATGAGTGCTTTATATTTTGTGTAGCTGATGTGTTGAAAGTTACAAGTGACTTTGGAGGCACGTGGTTGTTTCTTTATTAATCACTACTGGGTTTTCAATAATCTGATCTTTTGAAGATTCCTGAAAAAGAAAAGTAATCGCTTGCTGAAAAAAGAAGCTCTCTGTCAGCGCAATTTATACCGTTCACAGAGCTTTCAAGCATCAGTTCTTTAATTTATTTAACTGCAATGTGTCCAAAACTCAATACCTCTCAAAAACTCTCATTAAAATGATGGAAACTTTTTTTATAAAATCGGAAAACGTCAGAATATATTTAAAAATCTTTATTTCGTCTGTGAAAATACCTGTGAAACATGTCATTAAATTATATTTATTTCTTCATTAGATAGTTAAAAAACTTATCTAAGTTTTCAGATATTTCATATCCCTTTAGGCAGTTCTCCACTTTTTTCTTTTAGGAATCTTATGTTCCACAGAAAATAGAATTTTGCACAATTATTATTCTTCCTTAAACTCTTTATTGGATCTGATGCTGTTCGTGGCCTTCTTGAATGTTTGCCTTTTTAAATTTACTCTGATATTAAAATCCGGTATTTGCATCTCACTTGCTATCTCATATCCCAGGTTACCGTCTCTGACGATATTAAATCTCTGGGGAACCCTGCTACAGCTGAGTTGGTGTTTTTATTTTGTGTAGTGTTCATTCCCTAAACAACGACGACAGCAAATACCCATATTTTTTCCCCTGAAGTCTTGGGCACCAGCTGTCGTGCCCTCAACCGCGAGTCAAGCCATCCTCTCACCCACAGACGTTTACGAAAGCTCATAAACATGCGGGAAACTAGAAGAAAAAGACTCATAGGCTATCAAGCCTCACATGCTCCGACGAAATAAATCAAGGCTATCCATCAGCTAAGCAATTCACTAAAGGTTCTATTAAACGTTACAGGAATCATTTACGAAAAAAAATATATTGTGTTTTACAGGAGAAACGCGAACGTAATTAAGTCTTCATTGCATAGTTTCAAACAGAATTACAAGTATTGAGCAATTTCCTTCTCTGATTGCCAATATATTTTCTCTTTTGTTATTTCCTAAAGATATGGCGCTCTTGTGTTCCTGACCGCCTGCTTTTATTGTAAGCAGAGAAATTTCATCCATGTGAACAAAGGACTTCAATGTGGAAACTGCTACCAAAAGGAAATTCGTTGCCAAACAAGTAATTAACAAAAAATGTATTCACGCGTCCGCAATTTGAGTAACCAACATAGGTTAATAAACACATTTTTGACGATGAAGCGAACTCATGAATTGAGAAGAATTTTAAAAGTGGAATTTTATTCAAAAGAAATAAATCCCTTTTGCGCAGTATACACCATGCTGCATTTTTAATTTTTCGGAAACACAGTAGAACCCCACTTATACGTTTTTCTCAGTTTTATGAAAAATGTCTCTGGTCCCAAAATTCTGAATTGTCCTTAATGTTAAATTTCATCAATTATACGCTAATCGAATTATCTCTTTTGTGGTTTATACGTTGAACTGTGGTGTTATGAAAAAGGAATTGAAACCATTCGAATTGCATGTACCAAACTTTCTTTCCATCTCCCCTTCCCTTACGAATTCCGTGTTCCATTTTCCAATATTTTCCCTTCCAGTCTTTCACTCTACTTATTCCTTCTTATTCACCTGCTCTATGACTCACTCAGCAAAATCAAAGCACTCTTCCTAAGCTGCTATTGGTCAGATCATTTGACACCTGCAGTAGATGACAACTCCTGCTTGACGTTGTCACACCAGACATTTTCCTTGAGACTTTTTGCACTCGGCTTCCTGCATTGCAGGCATAGCTTCATAATCCCGTAAAGCCTTTCTTTAAAATACAAAATAAAGATATAAATGGTAATGGACGTTATCATCGCTCTGTCCAGATTATTTTATAAACAACGCATAGCAACTGAAAAATTGTTGTTCCGACACCGCTGGGATCGAACCCCAGATCTCTCGATAACTAGTCGGTGCGTTTGCATTTACGCTACGGTGCCAACAATTCAAATATCTTTAAATGAAGACATTACAGGAAGTTGTTCGAATTTTTATATGAAAACTTACAAATGTAAAGATATCGAGAACAATGCGACTTCTTGAGATTCAACAGCATCGAGAAAACTGTGCGTGTGGACCAACGCATAGACCTCGGCCACTACCAGGGACTGCTAGAGATAACAATGTTGTACTTCCACTCATAAGGATTGGTTCTTCCAGAAAATTAAATCATCGGGCCCACCTCGGGCGGGAATTGTTCGACGAACATAGTGCTCATGTGAGACATCTCGAATAGCTCCCAAAATTGCCTTATCTCAACCCAACTGAACATCTGTGGGGACGTTATAGAACGCCAAGTGAGCCGGTTGAACGCACCATTCAGTTCCTTTCTGATACTGTGTACCACAATACAAACATCTGTGCTGTATATCCCAACACAATTGTAGAGACACCACGTTCAATTGACACCATGATGGATGGCGGCCGTACTCCGGGAGGAAAGAGGGCTCACGAAGTATTTTGTAGGTGGTTATAATTCAGTGAGCATTAGCTCTATATCTTGTCAGATCAATTTCAAAATTTTGAATTTAATTCGTGGAGTGCCGATTTTATTTAAGAAGGATGGAACTTAGTGTGAACTACAATGAAGAGCCAAAACATTATGGCCACCTGCCTAATATGATGTAGGCCCTCCATGTGCTGCCAAAACAGCTCTTACCCGGCGAGGCATGAACGTAACAAGATTTATGGAGGTGTCTTGTGGTATGTGGTACCCACATGTTACAAGCAGATCCTTTGACTCTTGTACGTTACGTGGTTGAGTCGCCACAGATCGGATTTGCTGTTTCAACACCAACTACGGATTCTCGATTGGATTGATGTCTCAGGAAATGTGAAGGCCACGGCAATATCTTGAAATCTTTCTCATGTTTTGCGAGCCATTCTCGAACAATCTGGGCAGTGTGGCAAGGCGCATTATTCTGTAAAAGAAAGCATTACTAGAGATGAACACCGCTGTAATGAAAGGATATAACTGGTCGGCAATTATGTTTAGGTAAGTGTTAGGCGTTATAGTTTCTGCACATGAATGATTGGACCCAGGGTTTTCCAGCAAAACATTGGCCAAAACATTTCACATCCTCCGCCTGCTTGTTTTCGTCCTACGGTACATCCTGGTGCAAAAGCTTTCCCAGGTAAATAACGCATACGACCCCAGCAGTCTACGTGGTACAACAGGAAACGAGAATCATCATTCTACCTTCTTAACTTCCAAAGTCCAGTTTTAATGCTCGTGTGGCCATTGTATGCGCTTTCGACAGTGAAGCGAGGTTAGCTGCAGCACTCGGAGGGTGCTGCAGCTACGCAGCCGCATTTGCAGTAGGGTTCGATGGACTGTGTTTTGTGACACATCACTTCCGACACTAGCATTCAAATTACCGGCGAGTTGCGCCACAGTACATCTTCTGTTGGCTCGTACCATACGAGGTAGCCTGCGCTCACCTTTTACATCGATGAGCCGTGGTTGGCCCTCACCTTGCCGGCGGCTCGTGGTTAACCCTTCTCGGACCGCTTTTTGAAAATATCTAACCCCAGAAACCTTGAATCCCAGAAGATTTGCCGTCGCGCAAAGGCTCGGACCCAGTCGTCTGGCCATTACAATGTGATATTTGTTAAACTCTCTCAAGTCCACTGCCTTCATCTGAAGGACAACAATAACAATGTTTCAGAGAGTTCAGTGTTAGGTCTTATTAACACTGTTTCTTGATCTTTACGCTGGCCATCGTTTATCTGCAGTTGCTTCGATTCGCATAAAGATGCTCTGGTCATAATGTTTGGACTCTTCGGCGTATTTAATGACTAGTTACATTCGAAGGGTCAAAAGAACCGTGATCGTGTGGCATCTATTTGCATTCTGTTATGCGAGTATTATTTAATATTTTTTTTACAAACATAAAGGCCTTTCTGTAAGAAACAACGCTCTAGCTAATCCGCCCTGTGCGGGGCAGAACTATTTACGATTAGCCTGTACTTCAAAATTTTTCTTTTGTGCGTGACCCATCAGCGACTGATGGAGAAGGATGGCTAAAAACAGAATGATAAACAAATAGTAGCCACGTCCCAATGTGCTGTGCCATCTTTTTGCGAAAGGGCTTCTTCCCCTTGTCATTTCCTGTTTCCCCTTTCAAGAATTATTACTTGGGAAGAATTATTTTTGACATTTTCTTAAACACGGTTCTACGGGATTTTCTGATGTTTGCAAATTTGTCGCCATTGAGGGGAACCAATCCTTCAACTAAATTGCATCAGGCAGGAAGACGGTGTTATTTAAAATGAAGAAAGTCATGTGTGCTCGCTCAGAGATTTTATCTCCCAACTCCAAAAACTATGCCTAAATGAAATCGTGTGTAGTGTAAACAATTTATACGATTTATTCGGCGTGTGCTTTAATATTCTTATTGGAAACAAATATAATGAAGGTTTCCGAAGTCCAATGTCCCTTTAGTTTTGCAAAAGTTAGGTTTCGCTGTCAAGTTCGTTTTTCCGTACTTATAAAAAAACTAACTTGGGTCGAAAGTTTTTAACTTCGGCACTATTGATCAAGTCTCATTAAGTTTTAAAGTAATTCAAACAGCCTTAATTATTTCTTCCCATTTTCTTAATAATATCGATGTACAACAAAATGTTTACCCAGCCAGTTTTTCTGCAGTCCTTAAACTAAAGCACTCTGCTTATTTTAGTTTAATAGATGTAGCCAAAAATAATAAGTTTATTTCAATAGTTAATTTAGCTTGCCCCATTTTTTTCAGTCGATAAATAAATATGAACCATAACTTTTATTCCTGTCTGTTAACCAGGCTACCCCCTGATGATGTTTTTCAGTAAAGTACCATATATAGTCGCATATAAGCCGATCTCGTGTGTAAGCCCCCTCTAATTCAGGAGCTAAGAATTTGTAAAAAAACTTTGACCCGCAAATAAGCCTACCTTAAATTTCAGGATTTTGGAAAATATATTTATTGAAATGAATTACGCACATTTCTGAGATTATTTTCTGTAAAAACCTTCAAAGTACGATTCACTGTCGAAGTTTCCCAATAACTCCAATAACGTCCATTGCATTAGTTATGCAGCATTTTTTGAGAGAATTTACAACCATTTCTGGTGAAACTGCAATTTCTGGTGATCCCACAATTCTTTTACCCAAGAAGTAACACGACCGTGTCTGCCTTCTTTCAAGTTACCACATTTCCTTAAACAGTGTGTCTTTGTTATTCAATATCACGGACGGGTTTTGGCAGCACGGAGCGCAAACACGCATGCCCACGGTTGTTGTGAAAGGTCGGGAGAAGACCTGATTGGCTGTGGTCCATCCTATCGGCTAAGTGATTTACGTGGTGTCAACAGTGTCCGGCGATTGCACACGGGAAGTAATGAGGCATCCCATGTTTGGAAGCCAGAATTTTTTTTTTTTTTTTTTTTTTTCTGGTTGGAGGTTTAACGATCACCGTGAGCAACTCACTGGGCTATAAGCTGTCGTCTGTCCCTAATTTAGGGACACTGGTTACAGGGAAGGATGAGAGCCAGCACCGTAAGACGAACACAACATCCATGCCTCACCGGGATTCGAACCGGAACGCCTTTCGGACGAATGATCAGAAGCCATCGCTTAAACCACTGAGCCAACATGGTGGAGCCAAAAATTTCAGAGTTTAATTTGAAACCGAATTATGTGTCTCACTTATCATATTAGCTACACCTGTTTCGGTAGGAGATCTACTCTGGGTGGAAAAATATGTCTTTTTTACGCTTTCCAACCGTAGGTTGAAGAAGCGTATATGCTCCAGCTTTGTCCCTCCGTCCGTCCGTCCGCACGATAACTGGCGTAAAAATGGGTCGATTTCGATGAAATTTTAGTATGTGGTAGGGGACCACCCGGGGACGAACATTATTGAAAATGGGACAAATGTGGTCAAAGGTCACGACGTAGGAGCGGAATCATTCCATTGCCCTTATGCGTCATAAGTTGCGTAAAAATGGTTCGATTTCAATGAAAGTTTACCATGTAGTACGGGACCACGTAGGGACGAACCCTGTTGAAAATGGGACAAATGGGGTCAAAGGTCACGACGTAGGAGCAGGATCATTCCATTACCCTTATGCGTCATAACGTGGGTAAAAAAGGTTCGATTTCGATTAATTTTCAGTATGTAGTAGGGGACCACCTGGGGACGAACCCTATTGAAAATGGACGAAATGTGGTCAAGGATCAGGACATAGGATTGCGATCCATTCCATTGCCCTTATCCCATTTTATTAAGGTGGACGTCAAGTAATTTTGCTTCCTATACTTCCAAATGGAAAAACTTTTGTACACATTTCCTTCACAATTAATGTGTTCCCAAGGATGAAAATTTGAACATCAATTAAAATAACTTCATATTATAACTTGGAAAACTTAATATTTTCTAAAACATAACCATAATTATATTAAAAATCAATAACTTTTCCTTTGGTGGTGTTGAAACCAGAAAAAAAGATGGCGCGACCTGTACTTTGATGACGTCAGTGGACAAAAAAATGTTGGATTGCATAATTACGGTTATGGTTTAGAAAATATTAAGTATTCCAAGTTATGAAATGAAGCTATTTTAATCGATGTTCAAATTTTCATACTTGTGAACGCATTAATTGTCCAGAAAAAAGATGGCGCGACCTGTATATTCATGACGTCAGTAGACAAACAAATGTTGAATTGCATAATCATGGTTATGTTTTAGAAAATATTAAGTATTGCAAGTTATAAAATGAAGATATTTTAATTGATGTTCAAATTTTCATCCTTGGGAACGCATTAATTGGGAAGAAAATGTGTACAAAAGTTTTTCCATTGGAAATATAGGAAGCAAAGTTACTTGACGTCCACCTTAAAATAGCAATTCTTGTATGTACATTTTATTTTGAAAACGGCTCTAAGAATTTTGATGAAAGTCGTTAACCTACCGTTTTCTGGTACTAGAAATCGATTTAGCTTGATCTCGACTTTAGAAGAATTCGTTTAGTGGGTTAAATAACCACCCCGATTTATAATGTTTTTAGTGATACCGTTGTTCCATTAATGTTACCAATGCTTAGAAATCTTATGACGTCACAACTCGCGTTTGAGAATGTTGGCGCGCGGTCACGCCATCTGTCTCATTACTTCACGCGTTGTGTGTGGATCCTATTAAAGATTTATGACGCTACACTTTTGCGGCGGGCAGATGGTCGCGATTCCCATCTGCCTCATTACGTTACGCGTTGTGTGCGTATGTCCGTCAGCACGATAACTCGCGTAACAACCGTTCGATTTCGATGAAATTTTAGTATCTGGTAGGGGATCACCTGGAAAGGAACCCTATTTAAAGTGAACGAAATGTGGTCAAAGGTCAGTACATAGAAGAGGGATCCATTCCACTGCTGTTATGCGTCATAACTAACGTAAAAAATGTTCGATTTCGATGAAACTTTAGTATGTGGTAGAGGACCACCTGATGACAAACCCTATTGAAAATGGGCTAAATGGGGTCAAAGGTCAGGACATAGGAGCGGAATCACTTCCATCGCCATTATGCGTCATAACTTACGTGATTATGTACAAATGTTTCGATTTGTATGAAATGTTAATATGTTGTAGAGGCCTGCCTGGGGACGAATTCTATTGAGAATGGGCGAAATGGGGTCAAAGGTTAGGACACAGGAGCGGGATCTATTCCATAGCCCTTATGTATCATTACGTACGTAAAAATGCTTCGATTGCGACAAAACTTTAACATGTTATTTCGGAGATATACCGAACCGGTTCTGTTGAATATAATCGAAATGGGATGAAAGGTGAGGGCACAGGACCGAGATTTATTCCAAGAGTGATAACTTGAGTAATGATTCCTGGTATGTTGGAAAGCGTATCATAATCAATGCATTGCATGATTTTACTAACTTGTTTATTTTTTCAGGTCAGAAAACTATCGCGCGGAAAGACGCTGTCTAAAACGTAAACAAATCCGCTGATAAATTCCGCGGGAGAATTTGCCGGAGTCGAGCCCTAATTTCTAGTAGCCCGCGTATAAGCCGACCCCACCCCCAACTTTGAAAGCAGGATTTCTTCCGAAAACTTTCGGCTTATACACGAATATATACGGTTAGTTTTATTGAAAGAATGAAAAAAATATGACCTCTCAATTTTATTCAAATGGTTAATGAGTATGTAGTATTGACTTTACGGCTAAAGTAACCCAGTCTGTCGACTTCATTTCTTGAACTAAGGTAACATGTAAGTTTTATTCTAATTGCTGAATCCGACAATCTGGAAAATTCCATGTCAAGAAATTTACTGATCTATCCTGTGTACCTCTTTTAGCAGCAACAGTAGTGCAACTTAGTCTAAGTTTCTAATATTACTGAAGCACCTTAGATAGCCAACGACTTAATTTCACTTCGGTAGATAGGTCAGTTTAACCAGTCAATTTTATTTCAATTTCCAAACTATACTATCTCGATAATTTCAAGTCAATAAATCAATTGAGATAAACAACAGGTTTTTTCCGTTTACTAACCTTCTGGAGATAAATAACAGGTGCACAATAAAAAATAGCAATGGAAATAAATTTCGTTTTATAGACTTCCACTGTGGAGAATGCTAATAAATTTAATGACATTTTTTCTTTAGTTTTCTAAATCAACGATGTCAGTTATACGGTGAATTGGAAATGCATTTTCATAACGACAAATCTGCATTTTATATGTTTGTAAGCGACTATTGTAGAAGTGAGAAACATTGCAAATGATGAACAAGTCAAATAGCAATTTGCGAGCTTAGCTTCAGCCACCTTCTGTTTTCTTACATCTTTACATTTGTTGCCTGTTTCGCAGATTACACTTTGACATCTCAAAGTTTATATTATCGTATTTAGCACAGCAGAAACGCTTTTAGAAGAGTCATTTAGTTAATCTCAACATCACCAAATTCAGGGTCCATGACACCCTACGTTTTTATTGAGATTGATTTCCAGTCTTCACTTCATGATTCCTACAGAACACTGTGATGATCGACGTGGGCTAAAATTTTATTTTTACACAACTAAATTTCTCAGAAAGTGGAAACTTTAGTTGAACAAAGATAAAAATCTTTTGTCGTCTTTGTCATTCCTTTTTTCTCTCTCCACAGCCAAATATATCAGTCAAAGAATCTTGTTAGTTAATAGGAAATAGTTTTGCGACAAACGCCGTTTTCTCTCACCAGGAGCATATACGTGCATGCAACAAAGTAGCTAATTGCATCGAAATGTATACCAGAGTTTCATTGAGGAACCAAATAATAAATGCATCAAAAAAGATGACATTCAATTAATAAGCACGATTTTTGAATTGTTTCGGAGACAAAAGAAGAAAATTTTCAAAGCCAATTTTAGAAAAAGAGAAAATGAACGAATGCGAAAATCTGCTTGCGACCATAAAAGGAAAAGAGCGGATCGTTAGCATTGTTCTTCATAGTGAACGGAATCAGTCACTAAACAGAATTTTTCAACCGGATTTTTGGATTAGATAACAAAATTGTAAATGGAAATGGCAATATTCTCTCACTGGCGGCAGAAAAATATGTAATGAAAAATTGCAAATTCTACGAAAAATCTTTTTTATACTGTTCGATATTAAAAGAAAGGAAATTTTAAAGTTTAACAATTAAAAACCAAGATATGAAAGAAAACGTAACTAAACTTCCCTTCGCGTGGAGCAAAAAGTCACACTATTTCAGTACGAAAAACAACAAAAACTGTTCTTCAAAGTAAAGGACATCCTGATATGAAAAAGGATTTTTTCATGGGCATTTTAGAAACTGAAATGAAATACTTTCTCACTTTGAAATATAAACACGTGCTACTTTGCAGCAGAATTATGCTTCATGAAAAAAATACAAAATAAACCTAAAATGTTTCGTAGAGAAGGTATGCGATAAAAAATAAGAAGCATTTTTCAAAAACAACGTTTAAAAGCAGAGATAGCAAGAAAGAAAATATTTACATTTACACCTTCGAGTAGAAAAACCTTTCCTTATTTAATACTTAATACAGACATTTAACGTGGACCAGGAACATCAAACAAAGATCCTCGCTCTTTCCACGTTTTTAAGTGAGTCACGGAAAAATTCTCATTGGCAGCCACCGGGAGTCAAACCCAGGGTCTTCCAGTTGCGCGCCGCATATACTTAAAAAAATGTGTGTAGCGGAAGCATATCCGGCGCGTAGCTGGAAGACCCTGGGTTCGACTCGCGGTGGCTGCCAATGAGAATTTTTCCGTGACTCACTTAAAAACGTGGAAAGAGCGAGGATCTTTGTTTGATGACTTTCCTTATTTGAAATGAATGATGTAAGCAAATGAATGATGATGTAAGCACTTACCGTAAGCAAATGGCATACAATACAGAAAGAACTTTCAGATTTTTAAAATCAGAGGTCCGTTTGCAAACAGAGAAAAACAACACCTGAGCCACCTGGCGTCAAATCTATGAAATTTGAAAATTCCAAAATTATATACAAAATGTCTCGCGAGAAGGATGGTGTCTTATTCCAAAAGAATTTCTCATATCTGGAAGCAGAAATAACAACGTGAAAAGGGAAATGTACATTTGCGAATATTTGTATTTTTGGAGAGCAGGAAATTCAAATTAAATGTTTTCCATAGTGAGCCGTATTTGACAAATAATTTTTTCAGTAGGGCTTTTAGACGTATAAGAAGTATGGCAAACATGTTGCAAACAGAAGCATGAATGTACGCTATTTAATGGAAACATTGTGTTTTACATGAAACCAGAAATTATATTTGCGCCCATCAGTAGAAAAATTGTGATTTACATAAAACTGCGAATTATATCCAAATATTTTTCACCATGGAAGCTGTCCGCTGCAATTTCTTTTTTATTTTATTTTATTTTTTTCTTCCGTTTTCTCTTATGCTACATTACACAAACCAAATTAATACAGTATTTTTTTTCGTAGAGGGAAAAGAGTTTACTAATTCATACAGAAAATGTACACAAAATTTTGTGAGTGGTGTTTGATACAGAAGGAAATTTTCAGTTGGGTTCTAGAAACATGCATGCGGCTTTAAATAGTTTGTAAATAGAAATATGCGCTTACTCATTCTGGTGGCAAAATGGTACGTCACGAAAAATCAGAAACTTTTCGCAAAGTATTATTCACCATGAACGCTGTCTGACACATAAGGATTTTTTCAAATCGGATTTTTAAAAGCAAAGATGTTGATCAAAAGATAATCTGCATTCAAAATACTCTTAGTGATAAACAGTGTCGAAGAAGAGAAGTATTGTTTCAATCGGATTTTTAGAAGCAATGATGTGAAATAAAAAATATTTTGAATTTGACAGTACGTATCTGCATTTATGCCTCCTCGATCGAAAGGTTATGCAACGGAAAAATACTAAGCGGCCAAGGAATAATTTTTCACAGTTGAGATTTCTCAATGCAAAAGGATGTTGCCAAATCAGATTAAAGTGCAGAAGAATTGTGTCCACAGGCGGACGGACTGACGAACGAACTGGCGAACATGGGGAAATCATAAAGAAGTGTTTAAAATAAAGAACAAAAAGCATGCCAATATTTAATCGGTGAACGAGACTGTTACAAAAAAAAATAAAAAAAATAAATTACTGAGCAACCCCATGGCCGAAAAAATGTTCAGAGGCGTGGGTTTCTGACTTGTCGCCCCGGGTGAGTCCGGGTTGGAGCCACGAATGAGATATAGGTATTGTGCTTTTCTTACGACGCTTATTTCCTCTCTTCTGTGGAACCCGTCGCACCGAATAAAGGACAAGCTACTGCTTGCAGTGCTTACTGTCGCTCATGGTGCCCATGAAACCACTAGACAAAGAAACAGAATCTTACTATGTTATTGTCATAAACCAAAAAAAAAAAAAAAACCTTCCATTTCTTCACTCAGTGTATGACCAATTTATACCTGTTCTGGTAATGAAGGATTTTCATGTGCCTTTACAAAACATTATGCTCATCACAGCTGACACAGTGTCTTAAATTTACCTGTTAAGAAATGCTTAGTCAAAGGAATTCATATTCATTACAAACGTTAAAAAAAGACAACATAGGATTGATGAGTTTTCCGCTAGGAATCTTTACAGAACAAAAAAAAAATTATTAGCTGAAAATAAAGTGCACTTAGATATTTAATTTCTTTAACTACCAAAACTTCCTGTTCAAGAAATGCAATAAAAAAAGAACACTTTGTCATTTTATACTGTAAAGTAAAGTACTGCTACGTAGTGTAATTAATTCTTTTTTATTATCTTAAGTGCTTTGTTGGTGGTTTAGTAAATATCGAGTCGTTTCGCAACCAAGCGATTGCAGCTGTCACAAGGGTAAGTGCTGCCACCTTTCTTTTCTCTTACCACAGGTAATTTTTCAAGCAGCGAACTTCGACGTTTGTCAGTCATGTCATGGCATCGTGTGTGCATCTGAGGTGAAAGCAACAGGTTAAAAGTCAGTGTTCTTCTGACAATGAAAGAAGACACTCGTATTTCTGTGACATGCGTTGTCATTGTGCATGTGTAAAACTAGGGCCTCTCTGTGTGCGGTGAAGTACTAACTGGGTTTCGCTTTCGCTACGTGTAAGGTAAGGAGACCATTTATGTATATGACGACCGGGATGAGATGTTTATTGATTTAAAGCAATGATTTGCAAAGCCTGAATTATTGTCTGCAGTACCAAGGAAATCGTTTGCTTGTTGAACTCATTAAGCTGAGACAGTCCGACATACTAATTTACATATGTTATTCACTGTTCATTCAATGTGGTTGTGCGGTATCTTATAATCTCGAACCTGTTTTTTCAGTCATTAAATGATGTTCTCATTTTTGTTGATTTAATGCTTTGTAGAGGAAATGTTTATGTGCTCACTCTCTTTTTTACTGCTTGCTCAGATTTTTTTTTAGTTTAGTTGGAGGTTTAACGATCACCGTAAGAAACTCAGTGGTTTATATGTAGTCGCCGGCACCTTATTTAGGGTCACTGGTTCCAGGGAAGGGAGAGAGCCAGTGCCGTAAGACAAATACAACATCCATGCCTCACCGGAATACGAACCGGCACACATCTCGGACGAATGGTCAGAAGCCAGTGCTTAGAAAACTGCGCCATCTGTGTGGCCTAGCTCAGATTCTTAGTCCCTTCTCGAAACATAACAATACCAGAGAAGTCCCTCTTTTTGAGCAGACTTTGACAGTTTTGTTACTTTAAACTTTTAAAAAGCTGAAAAAATTAGCTCGAGATTTGTAAAATGGGTTGAAATCAGCGCGAACGAAAGTGCTTTCTCTTTCTAAGAAGCAGAACGAGCAAACCTGTGCGTCATAAAGCGTTGTTTTCTCCCTTAGTTTTATTATTTAAAGTGACCATTTAGGAAGACGAATGACATTAATTCTTTCTTACTGCACCCGATAAAAGGGCTACAACAAGGGCTGCAAAACTCAGAAAGGAGAGAGATGATGTTTCTTTCTACCCTGTGTTATGATGTCTGTGTCTAGGGGATTACTCTTTCCCTGTCATGTCTTAGTTCATGGAGTAGAGAATAAATAATTAGAATGGAGCGCTTATCATCTGTGCCCTGTTTATGGTCGGTACTGCTGTGATGAGTGGGGAAAAGAAATTGTTTTGCTGTAGCTTTCGTATAACTGTGACGCTATGTAAATATTTCTGTTTAGAGAGCCCAGAAAATGTTAGGCAACTTCTGATTCAGGTACATCGGCCGCTTAAAGGGTTGCATGCTGACTTTATTCTCCTTTCCAATTCTTTCCTTTTTGGTAACATAGCACATCTATATACATCTACCTGCGGATCTTCATGTTAGCAACAATTAACTTTCTTCCCAAGCATCTTGTCATTGGCCAAGTCTCAGCACTGTGCTGCGTCACTGATTAGGAATGCCTTGAAACATTGACTTTTCGACCTTCTTGCAGAACCTAACACACAATATTTACTCCAGCGCATTTTTTTCCTTTTAACTTGTTTCGGTCGGAAAGATAAAAACCGAACATTACGTCTGATAAAAAATTTAAAAATTAATGTAGCTAATATACGCAGTAACATAAAGCCTGCCACAAACTACACTGGTGTGCAAAAATTAAGGACGAGGAGGGAGAAATCAGCATAACACCGGAACGAGCAGGCAGAACGGACCGAAAGACAACTCAAGAGATAGACTAGGGTCCGGTACGGTAGGGCATGCGCATATATTCAGCATGATCTAGGGGGAGTGTCGGAAGGGTTCAAAGCACACGGGCGGTGTACGCTCAGCAATTCGGTGAAAGCTACTGCACAATGCACATCGGTTTGATTGACGTCGAGTTGCTGCCACCGTGTGATATGGCCAACAGGCAATCAAGTAGACGACATCTGGTACTCAAAGTAGCGTCATTCGGAAGTTGGAAGAAGTCGAAGTGTGACTAGTGTGGCCGGGGAGTACGGGATCGCTCACACCATCGTTTCACGAGCTTAGAGAGCATTTCAAACGAGAAGAACAGCTGTTCGAGACTTTAGCAGTGGTCGTTCGCCAGCAACCACGGCGGCGGACGACCGGTATATTGTCCTACAGGCGAGACGAGACAGACGGCAGACAGCGGGAGAAATCGCAAGGCACATTCAACAGACAACTGGACGCCCGTTATCGCGTTTTACCGTGGCCAGGAGGCTGCACAAAGGTGGTCAATTTGCACGACGACCAGTACGGTGTGGGCCATTAACGCCTGCTCATCGGAGACGGCGGTTTCTGTGGTGCCAGGAACACAATAACTGGACACATCAGCAATGGGGTCGAGTTCTCTTTACGGATGAGAGCCGATTTAGTCTGACGAGCGATTCTAGACGTGTACACATCTGCAGAGAGCAGGGAACACGCAATGATACCTCCAACATCATTGAAATGGACCGGTTTGGAGAGTGAAGCGGCTGTCGCAAAGATGTTGGAGAGTGACGATATTCAACGCATGGATTGGCCCGCAAGGTCCCCGGACCTAAATCTAATCGAACACGTCTGGGACCTTTTCGGGAGACGCTTGGCAGCACGTTTCGAGCCGCCAGCAACGATTCCGCAGCTGCGATTGGCGCTCCAAGAGGAATGGGCCGCGATGCCTCAACAGTTCCTTGACAACCTCGTCCTCATCATGAACAGACGTTGTAAATCCTACAACGCAGTCAGGGGTGATGATATCTCCTACTAAAGACTGGATTTTTCTTGGCACCCGCCGTTCACATGGACGTTTCTGTCTTCTGTCCAATTGTGCTCGAAGCTACCTTTTCAATAAAGTGCCTTTGTATCCTTTAAATTCCTTGTTTGGACGGTTTTGCTCACTTGTCCCATATTCTTACATCTTGGTGATTTTATGGTATGATTTGAGTTGATGTGGAGCACTTCTGCACGACGTTACATTCGAAAAACCGTCTCGTCCTTAATTTTTGCACGGCAGTGTACTATCGTGGACGATCCAAGACGAAGAGATATGACGGATGTTTTTACTTACACATGGTGGTTATGCATAGAAAGGCGGTTAATGTTAATAACCACCATGTGTAAGTAAAACCATCCGTCAGTTTATATGACGGATGTTTTTACTTACACATGGTGGTTATGCATAGAAAGGTAGTTAATATTTAAGACGCCGAACAGGAGTATAAAAGAGGAATATAAATCTGTCTTGCATGAGTTTATAAATAGCTCAACGTACAGACACGGCGAGCGAGAGGAACAAATCCAGCCCATTTCAATGAGTCATGTGACATGATGGAGACAGGTAAAACTAAAAGAGCGAAAGCGGAGAGATGTTCGTATTTCGAAATGACGTCACCACTTCAGCATTCGCACATTCATTACGAGAGTTTCCGCATAGCCAATGAAATGAAAGATGCCGGAGCTCGAAAGAAGTTGAGTAGCTCAAGCAATCCAATTACTTGCGTTCTGCTTGTTCACTTCTTTCTTCTTCGTTTTTGTTTGGGAGTTTAACGATCACAGATAACAACTCCATGGGCTATAAGCACTCAGTTGCCCGTCCCTAATTTTGCTCCATGGGTTCCAGGGAAGGAAAAGGACCAAGTGCCATAAGACCAACACAATATTTATGCCTCACCGGGATTTGAACACGGACCCATCTCATGACGAATGGTCATAATCCATCGCTTAGACCACTGCGCCACCGGAACGGTGCTTCTTCCTTCAGACTTCCATATTCAACCTTCATTTATCCCAGGTTTTTGTATCTGCTCATTGTTGTACCATTTCTTCGTAGATTTAATACCCTCAATTTGATTTTTCATGTTCTTGAATGTATTACATGCACTCTGTTACCGTTCAGCTTATCTTCAACCACCTGTTTTCAAGCGCTACTCTCCAGTTTTCCAGTTTTTCCTCTGACTTCCCTTCGCTATTGCAACATTGTACTACGTCACTTTCAAACAACCTGGTCCACAGTGATGCTTCCCTCACTCCTGCTGTTGCCATATCTAAATTAGTATGTGATAATAATGGACTTAATGCTAATCCTTGGTGTATTCCAACTTTCCCATTACATTTTTCTGTCTGTCCTACACTACTTCTGAGAAATATACGGGAATCACAAGTCATTTGCTTTATTTACTGAACGTATTTTTCTGAGACCATATTCTCTTTCAAGCAATACCGTATTATCTATTTTGACACCCGATTGAGTACCTTCTTCAGATGTATGAATATCATCTGTAAGGCTTCCTTCCCTTCTTTGAAATGCTTCCTCAGTTGTCCTTGATTTCTTGCTTTTGAAATTCTAAACATTTTTGCCTCTTTTGTTCTCATTCCATATGTTCCACTCAGATAGAATTATAATTTTGCTATTTTCACTGCCTTTTAACTGCCTTTTTGGTTGCTTTGTAAAGCCACCGGTCCTGTTTGTCCTTTGTTAAAGTCTATATACATTTAGATTATTTTTTATTTGCTGTACTTCTTGCTTCATTACGAGGTTTTATTCAAACTTTTATTTTCCCAAAGTCACTCCTAGAATTTCGCTTTCTGCTAATTTCAACAATTCAGCATTTTCTTTCCTCCACTCTTGAACACCATCAATATCCTTTCAGCTTAATATTTGGAAAACACTTCTTTTTTATATCTCCCCTCTATCTTTTCTCTTTGAGTGTCCACCAATTGGTCACATTTCCCTTTAGTTATCTGTTTTGCTTCGAACTACAAGACAAGAACAAGATGTTGGAGTTCAACTTCTTCCACTGCGATTACTTTCCGTTTCTAACTTTATCCTATTGGTATATCTGGCACAACATATAATCTGTCTGTGATACCTTCTCCTCTCACGTAAGGGATAAGGTGTTTTTTCTGCTTTTGAAAGAAGCCAGTGCAGTGCGTATAAAGAAGCCAGCTAGTGCCTTATAAAATGCCATGGTACTCTATAGCCCTGTCTTTCATCTTGACTAATTTTAAACCTCATAGTTGTCTATTATCCTGTCTCCCATCCTGGTTCCACATTAAATGTCATGGTAGTCTATAAACCTATCCGCTCATACTGGTTTCATATCAAATACCATGGTAATCTATGATCCCTGTCCCTATCCTGGTTCAATATCAAATGTCATGGTGGTACATTACCCTGTTTCACGTCCTTGTTCCATATTATCAAACACCATGTTAGTCTGAATTCTATTCCTCATCCTGGCTTCACATCAAACATCATGATAATCTATAGTCCAGACCTCTATCCTGGATCATGTTACCATATCTACTTCCTCCTTGCACTTTTTGTTGCATTTCATTACTTTGTTCAATATAACAACTGTTAAATTGGTAATCAATTATAGATCATCTTTTAATGTTTCCTCCGTTTGCTGCTGTATTGCCGAGAAAAATACTCCTTTTCTTCCTCGTCACAACCGTTTTGTGGTGCGTAAGTAGAGAAAATATTCAGTGTCATTCATTCAAAATACACTCACGGGCAATGAAATTTGCGCACCTAGAATAAAACATGCTACAACCACGAAACTTTGCAAATAGCTAGAGTGTGTGACGGTATGCAAATGTTCCATGTTCGATGCCATTGCGCATGACCGCACGCCCTGTGGTGGCTCTGCAAGCACGAACCGGCAGCATTATAAACGGGCGTGTAGTAGTTACTCCATGGAAGCGAAAAGCACCTGCCAACGTAAGTAAGAGTACAGAGTGACAATAATGCCGGGTATATGCCAGAGACGTCGATTTATGCAACTTACGGACTTTGAAAGGGGCCTGATCATCGGCCTGAAAACAGCAGGGTGGTCGGCACACCGTATAGCCCGCCACGTTGATCGTTTTGACCATACCGTCCAACTGTGATGAGAGCAGTGGACACGTGACGGCACTGCCACACGGCGCAGCGGCTCCGGACGGACCAGGAGGACCACCGGTAGAGAGAATCGACGGATCGTGCGTCAGGCACGAAAGGATCCTACGAGAACCCGGTCCACTATACAAGCAGATGTAGCGGCTCCTGTGTGCATACGAACCATTTCCCGACGCCTCGTGGAAGCGAATCTGCGATCCTAGCGCCCCTTACGTGTGCTGCCATCAACACCGGAACATCGCCGGCTCCGTGTGCAGTTGTGCCAGGCCAGAGCGACGTGGAACGCCACAGACTGGCGACATGTGGTGTTTAGCGATGAGTGCCGCTTCGTTTTGGGAACACATGGTCACCGTGCCCGAGTGTGGAGGTCCCCGAGTCAACGGCACAATCCCAACCTCGATATCGAGCGCTACACTTACCCGACTGCAAGCGGCATGGTCTGAAGAGCCATTTCCTACGATAGCCAATCAGCTCTAGTTATGGTACGTGGATTATTGACGGGCCAGCGGTATGTGGATGAGATCCTACGGCCCTATGTGCTCCCATTCCTGGCCGGAATTCCAGGTACGCTACACCAGCAGAATAATTACCGCCCGCACACGGCTAGGGTTGCCCAGGACTTCCTACGTCATGTCCAAACACTTCCATGGCCTGTCCGCTTCCCGGACATTTCCTCTATTGAGCATGTGTGGGACCAGTTGAAACGCTTGCTGCTGCAGTGCCGCACTATCCGGGATTTGATTTGTAGCACACCGTCCAAAACGTGTGGGCGAGTCTGCCGCAAGACAACATCAGGCGTCTGTTTTGCCCCCATGCCCGTATTGCAGCATGTATCGCCGCACGAAGCGGTGCGACACGCTATTAAAGATATCCGGACTGCATGCCACAGATCCCTCTGAAACTGTCCTGCAGTTCTGTTTTTGCCTTCGTGTGTATCATTTCATTTGCATTATTACGTCCCTAAAATTTCAGTTCTATCAGATGCTCCTTTCATGGTGCCCAAATTTCATTGTCCGTGAGTGTAATTCGTGCACTTGTCAGTCTATCAGTTCTTTTCACTTCCAAGATATATCTTTTTGGTCCTTTGAAAAGTAGATAATACCCGCTTCATTTCTAGCTTGCACAATTCTGCACAATTAAAGAGCTTGTAACCAAGATACAGCTCATGTGCTCTATTTACTTACCACCTCTTTCCTTCAATGCGGAGAATTTGGTTCTTTTTCCGTTCTTTCAAATAAACCATTTCTCTTTCTCTTGCAGTCATATTTCCCTGATTTAATGCTGCCTCTCTTGACCTTCCGCATAATTATGCGGTAAATGGAACAGTTTCAAGTGATTATTTCCACTTCGCTCGTCACATCAGAAGCTATGCGTGCAAGTTATCTACGAATCCTACTAGTACCGTTTTACCAATGATTTTCATGTCAAAAAATACTGCCTTATTATTGTAATCACTTAGATAATCCTTTTCTGTAATGCTATTTGTTCAAGCAAAGTGCTTCCACCCTAATATTATGTCACATTTTGTCTTGTAATTGTTTTTCATTAATTAAAAACATGAGAATAAATAAAACAAATAATTAAACATGAGAATAAATCTCTCTGATACTTTTTTTCTTCACTGTAACTAACATGATTTCTCGGGGATAAAAGGATCTTAGAAGTAACATTTAATAGCTTACTTTATTTAATCATGGCGGATTTGTATTGAAAACATTTTCAATTGAAGTTTGAAAAAAGAGTCAAAACTCCGCAGCAGCAAGTGAATCATTTTGGAACGTTGAAAATTTTTCGAATAAAACATTCGGACGAATTTCAGCTCTTGTAAAATCAAAGGCGGGAGACAAGCAGAACAGAAATTATCTTTAACCACAGAAATGCTATTGCAACCGATGTGCTTAGCATAATTTTCTCATTTGCAGTGTACTTGGAGCATTGCTTTTGATGACAATGCTCTGAAAAGTACTTCATCTATGTTATTGAAAATGAACGATATTTTTATTCATTTGAGTAATTGAGCGAATCCCTAAGGCTACTACTGCATGGGACACATAAAAGTTGATTTATGTCTGGCAACGTGCGACAGCAGGAAATAGCAATAATTCAGTCCGGCGCCAACGGAAGTGCTAAAATGCTGTGATCAAGAAAAACACAATCTAAATGAAAAATGCTGCCTTCTTTTCCCTGTTGTTTTGTTGAATTTTCTGAATAAGTTTGCGCTCCATCAAGGGCTAAAACGCATTAACATTATTCTCGTTGAATTTCGTGGCCTAAATGGTTAGCAAATCGCTCTACAGTGGAAAAAGAAAATATGCATACATTCCATGGGAATAAATCTCTGTAAACCGAAGATAATGGGGATCTTAGAATACAAAAAAAAAATGTTTCACTCTCGCCATCATAATTTGAAAGTTCTATCATGGGATAACTAGTAGTTCTAATGCAAATAAAATCATGAATAAAATTAAAATTTGCTGCTACGTTTCGTGAAAATGGAAGCATATCAGCAAGAAAAGCATTCTCGCACTGCGAATAGATATTCAGCATAATAATGCTTATATTCCAAATGTAGATATACATGTAAATGAGGATGATTACACCGAATTTTCAGATATAGGGAGCACAATTTTTGACAAAGATCTCAGAAAAACTTCGCTAAAAATATCACAGAAACTCTGTTTTCTTTTACCTGTGAGATTTACTGTTTTCTAAACATGAGATTGATGCTTACGCCACAAAATGAGGAAAGTTTCTACCGTAAAGGCAGAAATTTCGCAAGAAACCCTGGCTGCGGTATGATTAGTCGCATGATGAGAAGCTCAGATATACACTATGTAGACGAAAGCATTCGGACACCTAAGGTGAAAGGAAACAACAGCATTCATTAGCCGAAGTCGGCACATAAATGGCCCACTTTTGACAGTCGTATTTATATTGACTTGCGTCATTGTTTACCTATATTTTTACACTACTTCACAAGGTCTGTACTAGCCGTCACACCCACCATGAATATCTTTACCCCCTATCTCTTTTACCCGCACCCTGAATGTTTTCACAGACCAGCTACATGTGCCTACTTTCCGTATTACTGAAGTTTGTCATTTACTCGATCCACTTACATGTCGACTTGCTACAATGCAATCCTCTCAAATTAAACTCTCGTGCTACAATGCTGCCTCTCAACTCTCGTGCTACAAAGTGCTACAATGCAATCCTCTCAAATTAAACTCTCGTGTTTTTCGGCGGACGACATCCGGCCAGACTACAAGCAGAATACACTGAAGCTTTACGGAAGAACTCGTGCCAAAATTTCACAAAAACTGGGCTCTACTTCAACGGTGATACGACATCGTCAACCATTGTGTACAACCGAGCACCTAAATTCTGAAACAAACCAAAAATTCTTCTTCCGATTTTTGTGAATAATTTTCTGATATTTCTTTTACCGTAAACGATTTTTGATTATTCGGAACCTCCCTATGTATTGGACTAACCATATGTCAAAGTCAAGTGTTCTACTTCTCAAGAAATACAAAAATACCGGAAAAACAAAAATTACAAATAAATCGTGATAATGTCTATAAACTTCTAATAAATATACTATTTTGTTTCTTTTTTTGTTATTTTCATCTGACCAGTAATATACTCATAATTTAAATGTTCATCATATACCATCTATACATATTGTATTAATTCTTTTGCATTGCAGAATAAAGAATATTTGAACTCCTGCAAAGCTTCTGCCAGAGCTGCCGAAGAGGAAGGTCTTAAAGGCAAAACCCGGATTTGGCCTTCCATCCTGTTTCACAGATGTTCTACTGTAATTATATTGTAATCTTGGGACGAACAATCCTACACTTGTAGGTTTCCTTCTCAAACCAGGCCTGGAAAGATCTTGAAGCGTGGCAAGGTTTTCGATCTTGCTGAAACCGGTAGAGAACTGGACTGAAATACTGTCACAGCGTAGGTAGTGCATAATTGTTTAGAATGTCATCGAACGTGGTAGTCGTTAAGCAGGACACCGCAACCCAAAGACTGAGTACTTTCTAGCCGAAAAAGCCACCCACCATCACAGGTCCATCTCCAAAATTGGATGTAGGCGGGGTGCCCTTGAGAGAAGCCAACTTCAAGCTCCACTGACGTAGTGGAAAAACCGGTTTACTTGCTCGGCCAGGGAAGTGGACAGCGTGCTTTTTTGTGTGGTTGTGTCGGGAGTTGAGATGTTCTGTGTTCATCATGATCCTTCTTCTACGTGCTGTAACAATTCTTAAGGATATTAAACCTCTCAATTAACTTGAAGTCATAATAGTAGGGACAAAGCAGTCCGCCTGATAGTATACCGCGAACAAATGCCACACTCAATTATGTCCGTCTGAATGAAAGAGTGAGTAGATTGATACGACACTCTGTAATTTTCTGTTGTCTACAAACAGAGGGGAAGGCACAAATGAAATTGTCATCTGGCATTGGCTGGAGTGATGAAAAGATTTTGCGCGGCGAATCTAGCATGGCAAAAGTGGGCACTCAGTTCCCGATGAACTGTTCTGGTGCAAATAGCTGTTCCAGTCGTTTGTGCAACATCGCTGGCCGAGTCTTTGGCATTCTTCACATTCCACAGTATGCTTTGTTTGCATGATTACTCAGTTTATGCGACATCCCACACCGAGGCTTTACTATAGTTGCACCATCTACTTTCCATCGATGAAAAACATCCGCGACAGTGCATTTGGGGAACCCCAGAACAACAGCAATGCAACGCACTAATTTCTTATTCATGTGGCATTCAACCATCATTCCCCATTCAAAGTGTGTCAGTTCAGCTCCACGCGTCATAGCTGCTTCCAATTCAGTCCAGAAGTTGTCTTAGTGCCTTTTTTATATGCAGCTCCCTACTCAACCAGCGCGTGCGCGTCTCGTTGTGCAAGTGCACATTTATTTGCACATGTGCATGTGCCTGAATACCTTTTTGTACATGTAGAGAAGTAGCAGGGAAAGAAGTGATTTAATTTTTGAGGGATTACATAAGTGCAATAGGAGAGGAGAGAGGGCATCATGGATACCGCGGATATTTCCATCGATGAAGAAAAATAAAACGGGGATGCAGCATTTCATCAACGCATCGTCGTGCTGTCATTCTACCCACTCTACGTACCATCGGTGAACGGCTGTTTAAACTAATAGCCCTCCCAAATCATGATACCAGGCTGAGAAGCCGGATGACCCTCACGGAGGACATCAAGATCAGCCCGTGACCACGTCGTCTTCAGACTCTCAATTGACAATTCTCGGCGCTGCGAGAGAAGCGAGAGTCGTCGCTGAATAGATGAATAAGTCGTGGTTCCTTTCGTCCCGCCACGCATGTCTGGTACGGTACCACTAGATCCTTGCACTGCGGTGTTCTGCGGTGAGTGGCAGTCGTTGTAATGGCTGGCAAAAGCACAAACCTGCTTCAGCCAATCTGCAATTGACAGTCTTCACCGATGCGGAGATGTCCACAGCAGCCTGCATACCACGTTAAATGTCGTCCGCTGTGGATTCTGAGGCTGATACAGCGACACACGTTACCTTTTTCCAAAAATTGTCGCCTCATTCGCCCGACAATCGCTGCATCTCGATGCGTTTCCACCGCAATACAACACAATAACCCAGAAACCGTACGTAGCCGTATGATGAAGCTTCTAGTAAAGTTGTCTCTGTGATGGTAAGATTCCGGATGAAATCTCGCAGGCATTCTCACTCCTTGCACGTACTTTTGCCACCAAGATCACTTTTCTGCAATGGTCCACACACTCAGGTGAGGACGACACAACTTATCTAAGCCAAGCCGTTCTGCTATTTTATCTCCTTCATCTATCACGTGATTGGTTCGCAAATGCACTCATTTACATAACCCAACAGTACACACCAATTTGGATGACGCTCCGATAAATTCTTCTCAGTGTGACATTTTCTATGCTGAGTAGTGTATACCAGGGTTCCACATAGCAGAGAAACAGTGCATCTGAAAACCAGGCAGTATGAATATTTTTCAGCAATTGCCAGAGATATAAAATATATTTTTTAAGCCCGACCGTTCAAAATGGAGATATTTTTGAGCTAATCAAAACTTTGCGGTACCTAGATGAATCGTTCTTTATCAGAAAATGTTCAGAAATATATGAAACATTTTCTTTATCATTATAGTTATCGGGTAGAAAAAGCTTTTCCAAATTAGACTTCAGAAGAAAGTTATAATGCTAAATGCAAATATTTTGTCATCGTAAGATAGAACCGTGCATTGTGTAAAACAAAAATGACATGGACATTGTTTCAGCAAACAAAAGCAAAAAACGAACCTTGTATCACATCTGCACTGCTGTATGTATGTGAAATAAAACATAAAAACACGTTTTTGCACCATATTTGCACGTTAGCGGGAGAACTGTAATTCGCACAAGTCCAAATGAGCATGATTTGTCTTCATCCTCGTGTACACTATTCACATCAGAAACGTGTCGAATAGGACTAACAATTGTGGAGAAATCGTGTTTATAACTGAAGAACGGATGGGCAAATCAAAACTATGAACACGTATTTTTCCCCAAGAGATCTGTTAGAAATTATAACAGAGTTGAAACAAATGTTTTTTACAACAGTTTGGGGTGAAAAGTATTTTATTGCATCTATGATTGTAGCTCAACATGCATCCAACCTACCACTCAGCTCGATACCTTTTAATATGTTTTGAATCATATTTGGCAACGAATGGAAATACTGTGATCGGAATACCGGAGAGGTTCCCCAAGTCCTAATCAAGGGGTTTAATGAGATGACATTTGAAAAAAATTTAAATGTCGTGAGGGTATGCAAAATTTGGGTTAATGATTCGTCTGCACTAAGAATGCATGTGATTCATTGAGTTCCGTGATAATATCGTGACAGTAATCAGTTTAAAAATAAAAAAAGCAGTTATTCAAAACTGCAAGAGGCTCCAAAAATCCTGAAATAACCACTATGTTCGCAAGTCAGCAATTTTTGTGGAGTCCAAAAAAGTCAGGAACACTTGCAATTACGGATTTAGGTGTTTCTGGGCTCATAGAAAGAAAGTAAGATAAAGAATGAGTGAGCATTAACACTACACACACACAGGGCCCGATTTACTACATGCGTGGCCCAGGGCACAAAACATTTCCGGGGCCTCCCTCCTTATTCTCTATCGACCAAATAATAGTCACTGCGTGCAGAGTAGCAGAATGTAGACGTACATGCGTACGCTGATAGTTTCTAAATCTTTAGCAGGTTTGCAGATAGTTTTTGCATGTAGATAAAAAAAATAAAAATGTTAGGCCTATATACAGCAATTAAAACACTTACTCAACGCTTTACTCAGATTAATATACTTAATTCTATTTTAACTGAAGAACTTAATTATTTTTCACATCTTCTGAGTTCTTTTGTTTTTACAGACATTTCTGGCCTCTAGATTTTATTAAGGCCTGTTCTCAATGTATATGAACTGTATTAAAAGTTTTGTTTACACAGAAATTAAATTTTATTGCCAGGTTCCTCTTTCAGTTGCCAATTAAATAAAAATATTTCCTTATGCATTTTGTAAGTCCAGTATTTTTGAATTAACTTGTTGAAAATTATATTTATAATTTTTGAAGGTTCATTGATAGAACTGTTTTTCTGGATATAAAAACTTTCTTTAATTAATCTCTTGTTTTTATGAGGTTCGTAGTCCAATATTTTAATATTTTGCCATAAAAGTCCATTTTACACACATTGCTGCACATTCAATTAGAATGTACTATTTTGTCCTCATTGGAATCTGAATGTTCTGATAATTATTTGTTTTATGAATTTTCCTTTAAATTATCTTATTCTATTGTTATTATGGTTTGCAGGTTGGCAGCGAGTTTTCTGTTTCAATAGCTGTGTACGCAGATTCATTTTATTTTTATACAACTCTGGCTGTGCGGGGACAACTGGTTGATCAGTAGTTTGTGGTGTTAATGACCCCCATAGACTCTAACAATATATCTATGGCAAAATGGATGGAGATCTTAATTTTAGTGAATATTGTGGTCTCGCAATGTACTGATTCTTGCATCTAGAACATGAGAACAATGCATCCAACAAAAAATGTGAACTAAAACAAGAAAAAAAAATCCATGGTGACCTCCACTGGACTTCCTCATAAATAAAGAGATGTGAAGCTGCATAAAAAATTGAAAAAGTGCTATGGGAACTCCTACTTCCAGCTTCCCGGTTTCTACCAAGATCAAATCAGTGCATTATGATCAATATATCAGAAAACTGCAAAACATAAAATTTTGTGTTGATGAGGAAGAGTCTGAGTTACACAAAAAAAAAAAATAACAAAACAAAAAACATAATAATAATCTGAAAAGCTGAGGGGAACACCTAGTCCGGTCCAATTTTTGGTAAATGTGTTGTACTTCGGCGTCCTAAATTATTTGGTCAGAAGAGTTGTAAAATTAAAAAAAAAGCATATTAAAGATGTTTACCGAAAAACTTACCTCCAAGTAGTCCAAGTAGGATGAGTAAACACACGCTGTGGCGACGACCTGAAGCTTTGCTCCGTTGAAAGGAAGGTTTGCTGCGGCTGGGAATTCATGGGCAGAAGAGTACAACAGGAATCAGGTAGGCTCTTGTCAGGAAAGAGTAACAGAATATACTGCTGCGCTAAAGAATGTAGTTTGTAATTTCTGTCTCACTTTTTAAAGAAACATTCAGAGACTGTCTTCGTTCTTTGGCATGTAATTCCGTGATACGAAATAGTAAGTGTGCACATGCCTTTCTTGTTTCTAGAAAAGCGTTAGAGTACGTGTCGCATTCTCTATAAAAGAAGTTAGATGGCAAGTCTCAAAGTGAAAGTTTGATTACTAAATAAATAAAAAAAAGCTTCCACGGAGAAATGAGTTCATACATTCAGCATCAAAGAATCCCATGTGAAAAAAACAAGAAACTGTCCGATTGCCATGTCCAGAACTGACACCGAAATTAACTATTTTCTGTAGCGTAGCACTACACTTTTTCCTGACAACAGCGTACCCGGTTCCTGTTGTACTATTCCGCCCATGAATGCCCTGGCTGCAGCGATCCTTCCTTTCAACGGAGCACAGCTTCATGTCAACGCCTCAGCGTTGTTTAAGGCCTCCCGCAGCGTCTGCTGACTCGTCATACTTGGAGTTCAAGTTTTTCGGTAAACATCTTTAATATTCATTCTAACAATGAAATTTTTTCACCATTTCCCCTTAAATTGTATATTTTAGAATCTGTACGTCACACTTTTTAGAAATTTTACAACTTTTCCGACCAAATAATTTACCACGCTAAATTACACATTTACCCAATTTTTACCGAAATCTAATGAGCACATAATGACATGAATGTATAAATTGTCCAATGTCAAACAAAACTGGCAATACGATGACAAAGAGTGCTGTGTTTGGGCACCAGAGCTTTTTATTTGTAATAACTCGGTTACTATTCTTTATTTTTAGGAATGAATAAAAACAATTGAAAATTTACCTCCTATATCAGGACGAAACAGTTGGGTTGAATATTTTTCTTCTACATTTCCTAGATGCAAAGTCATGTATCAGAGAATCATAATTTAAAGACTGTGTCACATCACTTTCCAAAGACAGCAGAGCTAATGATGCCAGTTTCGTTTGTCGCATTTTTGATCGTAAGGGATTTTTAAGTCATTTCAGCAAAGAAAATGATCTCTCACTTGTACAATTTGAAATCGGTAATGTCATGAACATTCTAAGTGCAGTCTCAGTATTCGGAAATGTGGCTTCTCAATTGTTTACCTTCAAAGTTTGCAGCATCTGGGGAATGGTTGCATGCTCCCCCATCATTGAGGAGAATTACAAAAACTCATCTGCAAACTGGTCGTCAAGGTCATTGTTATAGTATTCCTGCAATGCTTTTGCCCCTTTAAAAATTTCAGATCTTGATTTTTTTGTAAAAGATTCAAATTCTCTCATTATATTTTCATAAGCACTTTTTCTGCTTGAAAGCTGAGTGACTAAAGCATCACAAAGCACATAATGAACCTAAGTTCTAAATATATCCCTTGCACTGAGTTCTATATGTTCACTGTTACATTCATCTAGGTGTTTATTCTTGGGCACTTTCTTTCTTCGGGAATCATTACCATGGTATTGCATATTTTCAGACAGTAATGTTTTAGCTTCCTCTTCATAGACCTTCAAAATTTTCCCTCACGAACTGAATGAATTCAATTAACGACTGGAAAATTTTAGGTACTTCAGAAATATTTCCTTTTGGATTCTGGCAAGTTTGATTTGCACAGTTTAATCTCTGAAGTATTGTGTCCCAAACTACTGTGCTGATCGATATTTCCATTGTTCGCATTTTCTTCAGCAGTGATTTTGCTTCATCTCTTGTCTGTGGAGAATCATCTACATTTTCTGACGGAAATACTAAAACTTTCTCTATTTCACGATAATTTTTCCTCACTAATCGTGTAGCTGCAGCATCTGCACACCATCTGGTAACTGACCGACTCTTCGGTGTGAGTGATGAATTTCCATGTGCTTCCTGGACTTTCTCCTGAAGCATCTTCCAACGGTGAGTTGATGCTGAAAAAAAAGTATACAGTTTCTGCAAAAATGTGAAAAAAGAGAGAACTTTACCACAACTATCTATGCTATTCACACCAACTAAATTTAAAGTGTGAGCAGAACATGGCACATATTCCGCTAGTGGATTGATTTCCCTAATGCGTGTTTGAACACCAGAATACTTCCCAGAAATGTTGCTGGCATTGTCATAGCTTTGGCCTCTGACATTCATAATATCCAGGCCAGCCTCTTGTAGAAAAGATATCATGGTATTTGTAATGTTTTCTGCAGTATGTCCATGGAATGGAATAAATGTCAAAAACCGTTCTTTTGCTTCACAATCTTTGTTGACATACCTTATGATAAAAGCCAGTTGATCTATGTGTGTAATGTCTGGAGTAGAGTCAACTATGACAGAAAAATATTTTGACATTTTTATTTCATCAGTGATGGCATTAAAAACACGTACAGCCATTAATTCAACAAATTCATCCACACATGTTGAAGATAAGTAACTGGTGTTACCACTTCCTGGATTCCCACATTTTTCCAAGTGTTGAGCTAAGAATGGATCAAATTCTGCAATTAATTCTAAGCAGCCCAGGAAATTTCCATTCTGAACTGATCCAATTGTTTCATCATCACCATACATTGGCAACATACGAACTGAGAGATACTTAACTATTGCAACAACTCTATGCAAAACATCTTGTCAGTACTTGGATTCATTCCGACCCTGCATAACTATCTGACAGTCAATGCGTGCAGAAGCATTCATGCGTGATGAATAGCACATACTGCTTGCCTGTGTATGTGTGAATTTTCATGCCCTGTAAGACGTTCACTTGCATGCTTCCAGTCAGAAAAACCTGTGGATCCTAATGCTGTAGTGCTCCTAGCATACAATTTGCATATCCAGCAAAATAGTAAACAAGTAGATGGGGATAAAAGAAGCCAGTCGCGTTTTACCTTCTCATTATTTTTTATTCTGAAAAAATTACCTTCTGTTAGAAAACGTTTTTTACCACATATATCCTTCCCTGTGAATGCCAGCAACTTCAAATCGTGGACTGGTGGATTGCTCAAAAAGCATTCGCACATTTCTTCTGTAATTTCTCCCCATAAGGCAGGATCCACTGCATTCATTATGGAACTTGTGCTCTCTTCATTAGGTGAATTCAAAAGATTTCCCAAATTAGGAGCATCTGTGATGTTAGATGATTCTGAAGTCAGATTACTGGCTTCCAAAGACAAATTACACTCATGAGACTCACCAGTAGTAAAATTAGATGAATTTGTAGAACTTTTGAGACCAAGTGAAATATCCAATTTTTTAATGGCAAAACTTTCAATGCTACCATGCTGCAGGTCATCATCCTTCAGTTTCAACTGTTTGGCTTTCCGTTTAGCACTGCCTGATAAATATGTACGTTTTGACGTAATTTAACTGTTAAATAATTCAACTTAAATATATTGTTACAACTAACTAAATTTGATTATATATAAAATTAACAAATATTCAACATTCCATCAGACTACAAGAAACGCAACGCAAAATACAACCAAGCCTTCGTGGTTACCGTTACGACAACGACAAGCCGTGTGCAGGAAGTTGAAGGATCAGTTGAGTTTAGGTGCGTTCGGAAAAGCAAGAAAAGTCACGTGAATCAATGGAAGCAATCCTCCTTCTCAATGGCCACCTGAAGGTTATTAAACCACTGAAACTCATTAATGGCCACGTGTTTACGTGAAATTTGAAACTCAAACTCACTGTGTGTAAGTACCACATCTATAAACACATGACTCATGAGCATGCAAAAGTAAAAAAAATAAATTTTGAATATACACACACAAAATTCCCATTAACTAAGTACACATTTAATTCAAATTTGGGGGTCCCCCAAAATCGGGGGCCCTGGGCACGTGCCCCGTGTGCCCTCCCATAAATCAGGGCCTGCACACACACACACACAAAGAGAAGAAGAAACATTTTGGAGTAGCTCTTATAAGTTGCATATTTCTTTAATGCCTCCGAAACTAAGTTGCAGCTTCGTTTTTAAATTCGCTACAGATATATATGTGAAAAGAATGAAAAAAAAGCAGTAAAGATGACACCGAAGTCTCGGATGAAATGAGCACGTCTTTTGAATCCTCTTCGACGCGAAAATATTTTTTTCTTAGTGGATTTCTAGAAAAAGAAACCCAATTACGAAGCATATAATGCATTTACGTCCCTTAGTGGAAAAACTCTTTAAAAAATTACACAATAACAGCACTGCTGATCATAGCGAATGGAAGTAGTTATAAAAACAGCCACATTTTAGAATGGATAAAACATTCACAAATAGCAACAACTACTAATGCCAACTGACGGCAAAATTGTGCGTTACGACAAATCTCAAATGATACATAAAATGTTCATTACAGCGGAAGATACTCCACGCAATATTTTTTTTTTCAAATCGAGCTATTAAAAGAAGAGATATGAAGTAATTTATGATGCAACCTTAAGTTCCTTAAAGGGAAGCTGTGAGTTATTTAAAGAACAATATGAATGCAAAATATTCTTCATAATGAAAAGCATTCTTCAAGAAACAATTTTTCAATGAATTTTTAGAATCGGAGATACCCCGTCAAACAGGAACGTATGCTAACTCCCGCTGGAAGCAGAATTTTAAATTATTCAAAACTAGAAAATATTGTACATGCAAATCCTTCTTTACAGTAAAAGCGTGCGAGGAAAAAAGCATTTTTAAGTTGCGCACCTTGACGCAGAAATAGCAAGCAAAAAATGTTTACATATACGTACCCAAGCGGGAAAATTGTGAATTACTGTATTTAAACAGAATAATGTTCGCAATCTTTACTACGACGTTCAAAAGCTGAGATTCAGTTGCAAACAGAAATACATCCAACTCCACCTTCTGCCAGAATTATGAGTCATCAAAGCCCAAGTATATATGCAAAATGTTTTAGGAAATGAAAGGCAACCGGTGTTAAACAATTTCATTTGAAATTGGACTTTTACATACAGACTTAGAGAGAGAAATATATAATACATTTACGCACCCTAGTAGGTAAATCCTATAGTACTTTCGGCAGGAAATGGGAAAAAGATACTTGGGTAGCAAGCAGTACTGAACGAAAAGAATGTTTTTTCGGAGGACTCAGGTGAATCGGCGGAGCGTTTCATCTGAGTCCCAAAGCACATCCTCAGTTGCTTGGAGGTTCCTTGTTCTGGCTGATGTAACAGTAGAATACTCAAACGTAAATCAGGAGATGCGGGTTCGATTCCGGTTCCAGGACGATGTAATTTTCAAATTTTCTGAGGCATGTCTACTTGCATGATTAATTTGGCATCCATATTCCGGTAACATCTATTTGACTATCGACTTGTCTTGTTTTGTGCTGTTCCGGAACTTCAGTTGGAGCCATTTATCCATTTTCTTCACTTTACTTTTGACCGTTAAATGTCGGGAAATGGCTACATAGTGAACTCCGAGTTCCTTGCTAAGTTCTTGTACCATTTGACTTCGATAGATTTCTTTCAAAGCCCCCAACTCGTCTACAGCTCCTGCTGGTCTACAGCGCGATTCCTTTTAAAAGCTTGTGTCTCCGAACGGCAGTTTAACAAACCAACGTTGGCCGCCCCGGTGGCGCAGTGGTCTAAGGCGCTGGCCTCTGATCATTCGTCCGTAAGGGGTCCGGGTTCGAATCCCGGTGAGGCATGGATGTTGTGTTTGTCTTACGGCACTGACTCTCTCCTTTCCCTGGAACCAGTGACCCTAAATTAGGGACGGGCGGCTGCTTATAGCCCATTGAGTTGCTCACGGTGGTCGTTAAACCACCAATCAAAAAAAAAAAAAAAAAACCAACGTTGTGTCCTGCGTTAACCAGCTGTGCCTTCCCGCAGTGTTCTTCTGATTTACGAGGTGTCTCCGATACACGATGTCCAAGTATAAACTTATGTAAGAAAATGACACGGATCTGGCTCTGATCCATCATCCTTTACACTGTAGCAGAACCCCTTAGAACTGATGCCACCGAAAAGATGACCAGTGCCTTACAGGAAGCAGTCTTGACGCTTTAAATTTACATACCACAAGTCCCATCGCACAATGTGTTAATTCTTAAATTACCTGCCAACTGCACTAGTCTGCAAAATACGACATTTCACGTGCAACAACCAAATGTTATAATATATGAGGTTTATTTAACCTTTGAAGTACCCATTCTAGGAGAAGTCCCTTGTCCCGAACTTTGCTGTATTGTTTCTCCTGGAGAAAACGAGACTCTAAATAAACGTAATAGTTGTGTTCAACTATTATTCGAACGTTGTATCTCGTTGAATATTCGCTAGGTTTTACTAGTGACCAATTTTAAAGGGAGCATTTCTTAGTTATGCGTAAATATCTATTAAGTTATGAACATTCTGGGGGAGTTTAGCAAATGCCATTAGCAGCTGTAAGGCTAGCAGTAGCGGCCTTACAGCTGCTAATAGCGGGTGCTAATAAGCTAACAGCAGCGCCCGATTTGAGGCAGCAGATTGGGTTTAGGCAGGCGCAGTAAACCACATGCACCTTGCAACTCATGTCTCATGCGGGACTCGAGCCCGAGCACGACTCGGACGACTAACCAGAAACGTATCACTCAGTCGCCGAAGCTGCAATGAGCATTTTTTTTCCTTAAATGTCGCACATGGAATCGGCACTTAGTTGTGTTGTAAGTATTTCTTGCTGTATATACCGAATAAGTACGGTACAAACTTTACTTGTTCCCGTGTTGTTAACACTTTACTTGCAAAAAGCCTCGGGATTGCTCGGGTTTAACAAAACAAATATTTATCGGTTTCAGGGCCAGCGTTGTTCGCATAAGAAAATGAACAACGTTCGCATTAAGAAAATTTGTTGTTCGCATTTTCTTATTTTTCGTTGTTCGCATTTTCTTATTTTTCGTTGTTCGCATTTTCTTATTTTTCGTTGTTCGCATTTTCATAATTAAACAAGTTAGTAAATTTATGCAATGCATTGATTAAGATACGCTTTCCAACATACCAGAAATGATTACTCAAATTATGTGGATAATGGCTGTGGAATTAATCTTGCTCCTGTGTCCTGACCTTTGACCGCATTTCGATGATATTCAACAGAACCGGTTCACTATACCTCCGGAACAACATGATAAAGTTTTGTTGCAATAGAAGCAGTTTTACGCAAATTATGGGAATAATGGCTGTGGAATAAATCTGGCTTTTGTGCAATAACCTTTGACCCCATTTCGTTAATATTCAACAGAACTGGTTCACTATACCTCCGGAACAACATGATAAAATTTTGTCGCAATCCAAGCATTTTGGGTAAGTTATGATGCACAAGGAGCATTTTGGGTAAGTCCGATGGAATGGATCCCACTCCAGTGTTCTGACCTTTGACCCCATTTCGTCCATTTTCAATAGGGTTCGTCCCCAGTGGCTCCCTACTACATACTAAAATTTTATCGAAATCGAACCATTTTTACGCAAGTTATGACGCATAAGGGCAATGGAATATATCCCGCTCTTATGCCCTGCCTGACCTTTGACCCCATTTCGCCTATTTTCAATTGGGTTCGTGCCCAGGTGGTTCCCTACCACATACTAAAATTTCATTGAAATCGAACCATATATACGCATGTTATGATGAATGGCAATGGAATGGATCCCGCTTTTATGTCCTGACCTTTGACCCCATTCCGCCCATTTTCAATAGGGTTCGTCCCCAGGTAGTTTCTTACCACATACTAAAATTTGATCGAAATTGAATTATTTTTGCGCAACTTATGACGCATAAGGGCAATGGAATATATCCCGCTCTTATGCCCTGCTTGACCTTTGACCCCATTTCGCCCATTTTTAATAAGGTACGTGCCCTGGTGGTTCCTTACCACATACTAAAATTTCATCGAAATCGAACTATTTACGCATGTTATGACGCATAAAGGCAATGGAAGGGATCCCGCTTTTATGTTCTGACTTTTTACCCCATTCCGCCCATTTTCAATAGGGCTCGTGCCCAGGTAGTTCCCTATCACATACTAGAATTTCATCGAAATCGAACCATTTTTACGCAAGTTATGACGCATAAAGGCAATGGAATGGATCCAGCTCCTATGTCTTGACCTTTGACCCAATTTCACCCCATTTTCAATAGGGTTCGTCCACAGGTGGTCTCCTGCCACATTCTAAAATTTCGTCGAAATCGAACAATTTTCACGTGAGTTATCGTGCGGACGGGCGGACGGACGGACAGAAGGACGGACAAAGCTGGAGCATATACGCTTCTTCAACTCACGGTTGGAAAGCGTAAAAAAGCTGGAGCATATACGCTTCTTCAACCCACGGTTGGAAAGCGTAAAAAAGCTGGAGCATGTACGCTTCCTCAACCTACGGTTGGAAAGCGTAAAAAAACTTATGTATCGGTTTCAGGGCTCAGCGTTTTCGCATTGTTCGAAAATTATGAACACGATGCATTCCAAGAACAATTAAAATATGTTTGTGTGATTCTGCAGTTCTACTAGTAGCTCTTCTACGTCTCACAGCTTGCATTCTTTATTCTCTGTGTTCAAGTGTTTCTTGTGATCGATTGCACCTATGTTTCATTATCATTTATTTTTCGGTGCAAAACATTTTGCAAAATGGAATGTGTTGTTCCAACAGAACAAAAATCAGAGGTGCGTTGTGAAAGTAACCTTTTTTCACGTTTTACGTATTTGCACTATTTATATACTAATGTTATCTATAATAATAAAGTTATCATGTCTGTGTGCCCGTCTTTCTGTCTGTCGCCTACGGAAGAAACTACTGAAAGTAAATTTTGAAATTTGGCAGAGGCCTGCCGCGGCATATACAGTGTGTGCACCTCGGAGCCCATTTCTGTAAATTCAGATTTCCAAAATTTCAATTAATTTAGTTATTTTTTAAAGTTTCCAACTTTTGTACGAATTCCATTTTGCTGTATGCTGTCCCATAAAGCTCATCCAATAATTGTCCATGTCACTCTTGCGCAACATTATTTCATAACAGTCTTACTCAACAATATTTCATTACGCTATGCATAAACGCAAGAACATTTTATTGCACTATTGCTTTGTAAACTGCGAGAACCTCAAGCCAGACGTGTTAAAAGAGACAGTATTAATAGCTTATGCAAAGATATTTTGAGCTGCGCTTCCGAATTTTTACGTTTTTCCTTCAGCCATATCAGCTGACGAGTTTACTTACGTTTCAGATCGAGGCTTTCTGTGTGCTGCCATCACTATAAACAGTTTCAAGTTGTTTCTACGGGAAGATTGTGATTAGGTTTCTTTAATGATTGCTTCGAATATGACATAATATGTGCGATGTACAGTTTGAAAGCTGATCTTGCTGCTCACTCTATTAGACTTCCAATGCGTGTCCTTCCCTTGCAGTTGTAGGCGTGTTTCTTTTACGTTTCACACAGCAGCTCTCCGTGTTTCATTATGTGCTATAAATATGCACTGCTGGCCACCCAAAATGCTACACCAAGAAGGAAGCATCCGATTGGCCTGAAATTCGCAGCATGCGTCGCCCGCGAGAGGACATGCAAACGATTAGCATTGCAGGGCATATGCAAATCATATGCACCCGGCATGCCACCGAGAAGCACTATAAGAAGGGTACACAGAAAGCGGGATGTAAGTAGTGGAAGTGTGTTGTGCTGTAGGGCCTGTACGTGGGAAGCTTCCTGATGTCCCGTCGCAGAATACGGCAGTCATTCCAGCACGTTTCGGAGTTCGACAGAGGAAGAATGGTGGCTTACCGCGACAGCAGTTTATCATACCAAGACATCGGCGCCCGTGTGGGACGACATCCAGCCACAGTGAGGCGAGAATGGATTCGGTGGGTGCAGGAGGGACGGACGGACCGACGTGAGCGATAGCTGCAGCCGCGGCACACCACCGAACGAGAGGACCGGCATGTTGTGCAGCGGGCTTTGACGGCTCGTACCGCCTCATCACGAACGTTAGTGCAGGAATTAGGGTGTGTTGCGCAACAACCTGTGTCAGCACGTACCGTTCGACGTCATCTGCAGTAGCGGGGATTTGTCACACGGCGCCCATTGCTCCGATTACCATTGACGTTACACCACCGGCGAGTGCGGCGGCAGTAGGCCGTTGAACGCCGCACCTGGAAAACGGAATGGCACGACATTTTCTTCTCCGACGAATCCCGCTTCTGCCTGCAACACCACAATGGTCGGATCCGCGTGTGGCGGCACCGCGGCGAGAGACTGTATGACGCCTGCATTATGCATCGCCATACCGGTCCGTCGCCTGGCATTATGGTTTGGGGCGCAATTGGATATGACACCCGCACCCCTCTGGTACGCATCGCCGGTACACTCAACAGCCAGCACTACATCTCCGACGTTTTGGAGCCTGTAGTCCTTCCTTACCTGCAGGACCTGCCAGCGGCCACGTTTCAACAGGACAATGCGCGCCCGCACGTGGCACGCATCGTGCAACAATTCTTCACGGCCCACCAGGTGTTACTGCTGCCGTGGCCCGCCTGTTCTCCCGATATGTCGCCCATCGAACACGTCTGGTCACTGATCGGCAACCGAGTGGCCCGGCAAGCCCCACCCGCGGCTACGCTTGATGAAATGTGGCAAGGTGTGGTAGCAGCCTTAACCGACATACCCCAAACCCACATCCAAAACCTCTTTCGTTCGATGCCGCGGCGTGTAGCGGCCATGATTGCCAGCCATGGGGGCCACACGAACTATTGATGTCTGCGTGTTCCCCGAGTCGCACGAGCCTGTAAGCTCAATCGTTTCATCTTTGTATCTGTTATTATGTGTCCAGTAAATCTGGCTTTGCTATCTCGTGTCATTCTTGGTGTTGCATTTTGGGTGGCCAGCAGTATATTTATAAATAGGTGTTTTGTTATGTTCTATATTATATATTTATAATAGTTCCCCTATTTAAAAAATGTCACACGATTCTTTTACAGAGGAAATAGATTTGAATCAAATATAAACAAAATACAAGAAACACAATCTTCCCGTAGAAACTTCTTGGATCTATTTATACGAGAGAGAAGTTTTTCGCATTTCATTTCTTCAAAGCGTAACATTGCCTTTCCTTCCTTCTCGCATTTTCCTATCTTATCTTGAATATTTCTTCATTTTATCTTGAGGTTATATCGATCCACCAACACTCGGCAATGGAAAAGGACTGACTGTCAAGAAATTCATATCAAATGTCATCCAAGCTACTATCATGACTGGCATGTTGCAGCAGACCATGTTTTTATTCCGCGCATTTCAATCGCCCCATCTGACCTTCCTTTTAGTTTAAATTCCTATAGTGTCCTGTTCGTCTCAGTTTCGCCAGAAGTATCAGCAAGGCACATGGCCCATCGTTAAAAGTTCTTGAACTCCACCTGCAAAAACCAGGTTATATGCATATACATATGGAAAACATATATACACCTGGACATGGGAAAACATGTCCAGGTGTATGTTGGTTTGCTCTAGAATTGGCAGAAATGAAAATCTCTTCATCTTGACTCCAAACGGAAGAACATTCATAGTCGTTGACCCAGAGGCTGTTCAAAGATAAACTTACTTGCTCTTCGGAAGAACTGGACTTTATACTGATCACAACACCATAGAAAAATGCAGTATTTCAAGTATTTTAATTTTCCAAATTTCACAGTCGATAAATACTACTGGTTTTAGCCAAATGTGTCGGCACAAATATAGATATAATTATTTCTTTCTTTTTCGAAACTCCTTTCCTTTGAGTACTAGAACATATGATTCACATACTCCAAAATCTCCTTCAATGGCGTAAACACAAACACTCGATATATGCCGAGCTTTCGCATTCAGCTTGAAGCCTTTGTCTGGACTTAATGCTCAGAACTTTAAACGATCATATGTACACTGATCACAAAAAGTTAGGGATATTACGGCTTCGAAGGGAAAACGTGATGAAATGTAAATTTAGCGACTACTGTAGATCGATTATCAACATGGGTAGCTACGTCATATGTAAATTAGCATCACTACAATATAGCACTTGGCGTGCGAGCTCCGATAAGAGTATCCTGGGAGAAGCGGAAAACGCGTCGTTTCACGGTTTGGTCTAGAAGTTTGCTGAATGTATTGCCTTCAGTGTGAGATTAACCTGAAGTGGTGTCCAGATGACGTTTAAACATTGGCAGTAGAAATTGGTCTGGTGGCATATGAGACGTACGGCATGTCAATGTGGCTGCTGCTTTAGGTGTTTTGCAGAATGCAGTAAAACGACTACACACAAGATTTCTACGGCATGAAAATGTTGCAGATCGGCTCATGAGTGGTCGCCCGAGGACAACAACCAGGAGGCAAGATTGTTACCTGAGAATAAGTGCTCGGAGAAGGCCTAGAATCATCAGTGGCAAACTCTGGAAATCACTTTCACCTGCTTTTAGTGTAACAGTATGTACACAAACGATGCGAAACCATTTTCACGAAATTCAACCGTTATAGGACTCAGAGCAAAGAGGAAGCTCAGATATACAACACTGTCATTAGCTCACCGTCGTCAAAGAACTGCTAGGGTCTGACAGTACTTGTCATGGAATACCGAGTGGCGCCATTTACTTTTCACAGACGAATCCCGTTTCTCTCTTTATCTGGATCCTCGACGAGGACACGTGTGGTGGAGATCCGGCACACGAATGCAACAACTCTATGTGCAGTCCGTCCATTCTTACCCGTGACGGTCAGTTCTGGACTGGCAGGAGTGTATTTCAATGGCCGTACTTTCTTGGATGTTTTTCAAAGCAATATGAATGCTTTAGTGTCCCAAAACGAGATCACTATACCCATTGTGACATAGTTCCACGCTGCTACTGGACATTCATTCCGTTTTCTCGATGACAATACAACCAGACACGGTGCATGGAGCGTGCTTCTGGAGCTGGAAAATCATGTGATTCAACCGTTATAGCTGCCACCGAGGTCTCCTGAGCTGAATCCTATTGAGAACATTTGGGACGCTGTACAGCGACGTAATCATGTTCCATACCTCAGTACACTGGCAGACCACCGTAACACGTTGGCTGTAATATGGGACGATCTGCCTCATACACTCATTAATAATGTCACTGCAGGTATGCCTCGTAGGTCTCAAGACGTTCTTCGTCACATAGGTGGTGTTACCGGGTACTGAAATCCAGAGGTATGGACATTCTCCGAATTTACCATTTTGTTTATATTGCGGTGCTACTTTGTTATGTGCAGAAATTACACAATAAATTGTTTTTGTTTTTACGATTGAGGGAGCAACTCATTGGGCTATAAGCAGTCGCCCATCCCTAATTTAGAGCAACTGGTTTCAGGGAAGTGAGAGAGCCACAAACACAACTTCCCTGCCTCATCGGGATTCGAACCCGAACCCATTTCGGACGAATGGTCAGAAGCCATTGTTTAGACCACTGGGACACCGGAGCGACAAATTATTTTTTTTAAGCGCACCCTTTACTGTTTGTGCTACGTAGCCAAACTGATGTTTTGTCAAAATGTGTTACTTGAGCCAAATACATACATGCTTCATTTCCTTAAATTTTTGTGACCAGTGTATATCAAACTCGGCATATACTGAGTGGTCGCCCTGGTGGATCAGTGTCACCAGAATTTGAGCCCTGACCAGTGATGGTTCCGGGTTCCAATCCTGGTGAGGTATGGACGTTGTGTTTGTCTCATGGAGCTGGCTTTCTCCCTTCCCTGTAACCAGTGGGCTTAAATTAGGTACGAGTGACTGCTTTTAGTCCGCTGAGTTGCTCGTAATGGTCGTTAAACCTCCAATATATATATATATATATATATATATATATATATATATATATATATATATATCATTCTCAACCATTATCAATCCACTGCTGGATGAAGGTCTCCCCAAGTTTTTCCACTACGGTCTGTCTTGTGCCAGTCTCTTCCATGTTACTCCCGCATACTTTCGAATTTCATCCGCCCATCTCACATGTGGTCGTCTTCTGGGTCTTTTCCTGTCCCTTGGAATCCAGTCTAAAATTTCAGCTGTCCATCGATGGTCTGTCCTTCTGGCAATATGTCCAGCCCATTGCTCGTTCGTGACAGACGTAGTGTCGGTGGCTCCAATATTTTATACATTTTAGTGTGAAAATACCTCGTCCCTCACTCACCTGTTGCGTGGCCAGGCTGTATAAAGGTACTGTGTACGTTTTGAGCTACTTTTCTAACGTTCTCGTCCTCGTATTAGTTCACCATGGGGGCTTCCGCTGACACCATGGCGGCTTCCGGTATTTCCTTTTAATCTCTGGGCGTGGCGGATGCACGTCACGTCACACTTCCCACGTCCATGGAAGTTAACATACTCTCGTCCTCAGACGTGTCTGTCACGATGCCTTCCCAGCTTTCTAATACTCCTGCTCCGGTGCCTTCACTAGACTTGGCTGCGCTTTCTTCTTCAGCTCTTGCATCTGTCTCGGTGCCTTCCCTGGGTACCACTGATTCTCCTGCCTTGCCTTCGGCCTGTGCTTCTCTTCCATTACAGCCTTCAGCGCATGCCGGATCCGAACAGACTTCTCTTCCGAGGATGTCATTTGCCTCTACAGTACAACGAGGCGCTACTTCTACGTCCGATTCCTCTCAACCAGATGGTCTTTTGCAATCAACACCCATTATTCAGGAATCCAACCACAAAGTGACGGTAACGACAGACGACAAATCGCAGATTGGCCGTGAGTTCCATAACCTCCTGGATAGAGGTGTGTTCTTTCATGCCTTACCAAATACTCCATTGCCACGCTATATGGAAGCCCTCTCTGGACATGTGTCGTCTGCGTCCATTGCGGGAATTTCCCATACTCCTCGGGGTATCTCGGTTCAGTTCAATCACAAGGAGGATGCTGACTTTTTTCTTGCACACGGAATTTCGATTGGGACAAAACATCTCATCCCTTCGCCTCTTTCCAAGCGACCGGTGAACATCACGTTCTATCCTGTTCCACAGGAAGTGCCTGATAATGCACTTCCTCTCCTTGTTAGTCATGTATGTAAAATTGTTGGCAAGCTTCGTCGCCTCTCTGACGCTCCCCGCGGAACTCGATTTGCACATGCTACAGGACCTCGCCGTCAGTTATTGGTCGTCTTTGCCACTGAGAAAGCCTTGGCAGATTGCTCTACAAAAGATACTGTTGAAATTGGCTCACGAACGTGCAGTTTCAAGGTTTTCACCACTCATTATTGTACACACTGTTTAATACAGGATCATACCACTGCCTCCTGTGAACGCTTTAGACGTGGACGTTCATCAAGTTCGCATCCCACTGCTGACCACATTCGTCTTTCTACTATCCCCACTACCGGTAGTTTGCCTGACGTCACCTCTTCGTTTCTCCGTCAGACGGACATTTCAGTCACAGACAATGCTGCCTTTCCTCCTCTCCCGACCCATACGATTGTGCATCCAGCTTCAAGATTGACAGAGATGTCTTCTACTACAGATGTGTCTACAGCAGAGTGTTCCGATCCGGATGTGTTGAGTGGTGGTTTGTCAGATCGGCCGTCTGGCTCTTCTCCTAGCCTCTCGGATATCGGGTCTCCAATTACAACCTTGTCTATAATACCCTTATTGCCACGTCTTCCTGCAGCCTCAGCTGTTGTACCAGTCTTCACTAAGACTGATCTGCTACATATTGCTTCTTCCGCGGCGTTGGTTTCCTCGTCTCCTGACATGGGAGGTGAGCCTGATCCACTAATGGATACATCCGCCTCAGCTTCTTCTTCGAAGCGTATTGGAACTTCCACAGGCGCTGTAAAACAGAAAAAGTTAAAACAACTTTCTGTGCCTCTTTCTGAAGATTCATCTAGTGTTCCCGGTGTTTCTGGTTCCGGTGTTTCTCCACCTGATGATTCTTCAAACAGTATGCTTCTCCGCTCAGGTCCTGTTAATCCTCTCTCTGATGCTGAGGTTCTACATGCCATTGGTAAGTTTCCTCGAGTTTCTGGACCACTGTCCAGACAGCAACTTCTACGTTTTTTTTAACCTGCACGTACGATTGTTTGTTCTGAAGAATTCCTCCACTCACCTGATCTGAACCTGTTTGGAGCGGCAACGCAATTCGAAGCTTATGTGTCATTTTTTAAATCTCTGTGTGCCACCGATCCTCGGTATCAGGCGTTTTTGAGACGTTACATGCGGCGTCTCGCCTCCTTGAAGGAGCTCGCTGAGAAGCATATATGTGATACCTCATTTCCTCTTGCCGATGACCTTTAGCTCACTTCCCCAAACCGATCACTTTTTGTTCTCTTAATGCTAGGGGATTTGCGAACCCGTTCGCAGATTCTCTGGTTTTTGCAGACTTAGTGCCTGTTGATTCTGATGTTTTCCATGTATTTTAAATTTGCTACATTTGTGTGGCTGTACTTTGTTTCATAAGTAATGTATTTTCAATTTGCTATAATTGCGTGTTTTTGCTGTGTTTTCACGAATAATCGGTCTCGTTACTTGTGTGAGCTCCCCAGTATCTCTATTATCATTATCTTATCTGTTGTTTCCTGAATTTGTGCCTTGTTTTTTAAATTTCCTATACTTGTGAGTTTTTTGCTGTGTTAGTGCTTTCCTCGATCGCGGATTACTATAGTGGTACATTTGTTACCTTTGTTATTTTTATAAAGTTGATGAGCTACTCAATAATGTTTTGCGCTCTAACCACATTTAAGTTCCGTTCGGATGATTTATGATGGCATAGTACATTTCATATACTTGTGCACATGTGTTATTTCATATTGTTTGACATGCTGTTATGCCATTCATTGTTCGTGTGCATATTCATTTCCTTTCTGTGTTACTTTGTACTGCATCGTGGATATATATACATTGCTGCACTTTTGTTTTCTGTATTGCAACTTTCAATGAATCTCCTATGTTTGTATTTCGTTATAACAATAAACTGGGTACCACTTTGGTACCCACAGTTACCAATACCAATACCATTGCCATTTCAGGGATTTAACTCTGATCATGATGTCTTCCACTCTTGTCCTTTTTCTGATCCACGAGTTCCTCTTCTTATCTCTGCTGGTTACACCAAGCGTGCATCTCTCCATACTCTTTCAGTTGTTTGCAGTCTTTGTATGTATCTTTTAGTTAAGGTCCACGTCTCTGCACCATATGTAAGCACTGGAATATAAGCACCGTATGTAAGCACTGCATTGATCAAACACTTTTATTTTAAGACATAATGGCATATTGCTCTTGAAAATTATACTATTTCTTCCAAACGCTCTCCAGGCAAGTTTTATACGCCGATTAATTTCTTCATCAATGTGACCCTCACTTGATATCTGCTGTCCAAGATAAATGTAGGTATTGGTTATATACAGCTTTTCCCCATCAATCGATAAATCTTCATTTCTTGTATCGATAAATCTTCATTGTACATCACTTTTGTCTTCTAAAAGTTCATTTTTAAACCCACTTCTTTACTCTTGCCAGCAGGTTTCTGGATCATACACTGCAGCTCTGATGGGGTATTTGCAAAATATACAAATAGAGTAGAAGTTCATGCTAATTACTAGAAGATATTTTAATTAAATGTTTCCGTGCAATATATCCTATTCAGAATTCCAGAAAAACTCGGAAAATGCTGGCCTAGAAACTTATTTATGCATTTTTGTTAAACCCTGACAACGCCGAGTCCCTTTGCTAGTATGTAGTAAGACATTGGCAAATCCCTGGCAAGGATGAAATATAATTAAATAAGCGCTGAGAAACCCACTTACAAATCAAGAAGAGGAATCACCACATATGTAGGGTAAAATAAATAAAATGTCAAGATGGCTGGGAGAAGACTCTAAGTTAGGAAAAGTAATTTTGAGTTTTAAAGGACCGGCATGTAAGATAATCTACTTTTCTCTCATATTTCATTTCTTGTATTCCATTTGCATTTCTTGAAATTTATTCCTTATTACAAACTATACGGGAACTACTTTTTTTATGTAATGGAAAAATTATAGTGCAATGTAAAACACGGATAGCCGCGGTCTAAAACGTAAACAAACCTGACGGCCCTTGTGGCGGGAGGGTACACGTGAGACTTCGGAATTCCAGCCCCCAAATTTTGGCACAACCTATTAATATTGTCGCTTCCGTCACCTTTGACAGTATTTTGTGCAAAAGTGTAAAGAAATACTTACTGTAAACTTAAACATAATACGTATACAGAAAGATTAATTTTCAACAATGATGGAAACTTTAATAATTATTTAAAATTTTTCAAATTTGAATTTCAAAAAAAAAAGGTTCCGAGGTGCACGCACTCGTGTGACTCTTCAGATTTCTGTCAAATTTCAAAGTAATTTCTTCCGTAGGCGACTGACAGACAAGCAGACACGGTGATTTTACTATTATAGAAACACTATTTTCTTAAATTTACCATGTGAGAACAAAAACTGAACCCTCTAAGAAAAATGAAATGAGTTCTTCGATTTTTTTTTACTGAACATGGTAGTATATCAAACAATTTAATTAAAAGGATGTTTGTTCAGATCCTTTTGCATAACTTTACATAATCTGGCACAGAAAAACGATGTTGATGCGATTTTTAAAAATATTCTTATGCCTTAGCTTTATTGAAGATGCTTTTTTTTTCTATTTTTATTCTCGCAAGACTGATTGTGAATATTCCTTCAAAGGGTTGTTACTTTTGGTCCAAATAAAATGTGGGTAAAAAATAGACATAAGAAATCCGTTCTCATTTAAATAATTCACGATAGAGGAATCAAATATTCGTTAGGATAATGCATAAATATTAATGTTGTGGCTCCTTCAAAATCTCTTATGCACTTCTTTGGCTTCACGAATCCGGCTGTATTTATCATACTTTGAGGGAAAGCCAAAACAGAAAGTTTTGCATGACGTAGAAGTGAAATCAAATTAATGTGTATATTTATTTTAATATGTACTGCCTGCAAGTACGGGACCTAATGTTTTCCCGGAGTTACATGGAAAGTACAAATTTCATTACGATGTTTTGACGCATAATGCGCAGATCCACAAAAAAGAATTGGTCTGGGGAGTTTCAGATTTGCTGAAGTGGAATATATCTTAATAATTAATATAAGTTTAATGGTTTGACATTCGCCAGTGCTTTCCAAAGATCTCCACATATAGCAAGCAAGCACACAGCGAAGAATAATGATATTCATTTAGTCGACGGTTTCGAAATGCATGTTCTTACATTTTACCAAAAGTAAAACTTTTTTGCACGAAACCTCAAAGTCAAAAGAATTTCGTAAAGCAGGATTGCATTCAACAGATACTTAATTCAGCCGTTGAATGTTCTGTTTCAAAGGAATACAAAAATTATCAGAAACGTCATTTTGTAAAAGCTCAGTAATGCCTACAAATATCTATGTAGAAAAGTAAAATGAGAAAATAAGTGTAAAAGAAATTTTAACCAGCCTAGCTATTTATTAAACATATAGTTAAATTTAATTTATGGTGGCAGTAGAGCTTGTGAACGAGTAAATGGTGTTTTATAAAAATGGTTTCCTATTGATACAGGAGTCAGGAAAGGTTATGTAATGTCACCCTGCTTGTTTAATATATTTATGATGCGTGCATGCGTGATGTGATGCTAAAATGGACAATATTGGTTTTTATCTTGATAATATCTGTGTGTGCAGATCGCTGTATGCTGATGACACAGTTCTGTTGGCAGAGAGCAAAAGTGAGTTGCAGAGTATGTTGTCCCGAATGTACGAATTTGCATGAAATTTAAACTGAATATAAATTAATGGTTTTTGAGAGAGGAACTGGTAGTACTGAATGTTATACACTGGGTGGCTGCTTTATTATGACCACATCCTCAGTACTTCATTGGGCCACCTTTTGTCTTTAATACTGCGTTGATTCTTCGTTGCATGGACTCCACGAGCTGTTGATAAGTAAGTGGTTTGTGGGAACTGAGACCATGCTTGATGAATAGCATTTTCCAGGAGTGTGAGATTGCAGGGTGTGGATCCAACTGTCTGATGGCTTGTTCAACTTCATCCCACAAATTCTCAATGGAGTTGAGATCTGAATATTGTGGGGGTCACCTAAGCAAAATAAACTCACCGGCATGTTCTTGAAACCAATCTTGTACAATAGCAGGACGTATTATCTTGTTGAAAGTAGCCATCGCCATTGGGATAAACCATCCACATGACAGGATGCACTTGGTCCGCAACGATGTTTAGATATGATGTGCCAGTCAGACGTTGATCAACACAAATTAAAGGGCCTAAAGCATGCCAGGAAAACATTCCCCAAATCATAACGTGGCCTCCACCAGCTTCAAGGTTTGTAGCAATGCATTTGAGTTCCATGATGTCGTGCAGTTTACGCCAAATTCTCACTCGGCCATCGGCATGGTGCAACTGAAAACGTGATTCATCGGACCACATAATTTGTTTCCAATTATCGACTGTCCAATCCTTATGCTCCTGTGCGAAATTGAGACGTTTTCTCTTGTTAACTGCAGACAGCAAAGGTGTTTATCCCATCCGATGCAGTGTACGGCGAACAGTGCGTGCAGAGATCATTTGAGGGGATCCTTAATTAAGATATTCTGTAATTTGCTGCATTGTTGCCCTTCTGTTGTCTGTTACCAGTCTGGACACTCTCCGTTCCGCCAGAGCAATCACTAGTCGATGATGACCACACGTTGCACGTAGAGACCCAGTTTTTTGGCTGACAGTCCAGTCTTTAAACACTTTAACAACAGCTGCTCTGGAGCATTTCACGAATGAGGTGATTTCGGTGATACTCGCTCCATGGCTTCGAGCTCCAACAATCATCCCACGTTGAAAGTCCGTCAAATCGCATTTTTTACCCATCTCGTCACCCAAAAATCACTTCTACTACTGTCACAAGCACTAAGTATTCCCTTTTTATACTAGCTCCGCCCTCTGGCGGCAACAGCGTGCAGCCATAGCTCATTTGCTTAAAACTGTCAGGTGGTCATAATAAAGTGGCCACTCAGTTTATAAGTCTAAATGGTACAGTGATTGACCAGGTGAATGAGTTTGTGTATGTAGGAAGCATGTTCGATAGAGAGAACAAATTCGATGGTGAAATTAGTAGGCGAGTGAATTCTTCATTCAAAGTCATAGCTGCTTTGGTTGGTTTTCAGAGGAATGATGGATTCTCAAGAGAGTCACGCATGGCTATGTATGAAAGTGTAATTTTTAGCACGCCTTTTGTAAAACAAGATCGTGCTTATGTTATCGGTTTGTCCGTCCGTCTGTAGACACGATACATCTGCAACTAATAGTCCGATTTGATTTTTTTTTTTGCATTGGGAAGCTTGAAATGTGCTAATGATGATCTTTTATTTTGATTTTTTATGACGCACAATTTCGCCGCTAGACGGCGTAAATGCAGATGATATCGAATTCAAAATACATTTTATTCCATACATTTGCTTTTAAACATCCAATTCAAAAAATTATTTTGCCTTTCAATTCTACTCCTGACGAAGCTTATTTTAGGTATAGTCATTTTTTCCAGTTATGCATTCCGCTAGGGGGCGTAAAAGTAAACTCCGCCCCTATATCTCTGCTTCTACAACTCTGATTTGAAAAATTAGTTCTGCAGCGGATACAGCTCCGGGTGGGACATCTTTTGCATATAATTTCTAATTTTTGGTATAAAACGGTTTGGCTACCAGAGAGCGTAAGCGTTAATTTCTGCTTCTGATGTTTTTGCAACAAGATCTGTGCTTCTATAATCTCGATTGAAAAATTATTTCGAGGACCGATACTACTCACGTCTACAAACCTATTCGGAATATTTCCTTCTTAAAGTAATGCATGGTTTCTCCGCCAGGGGCGTAGACGTATATCTTATTTTTGTCAATATCTGTGCTTCTAATGGCCCAATTTGAAAATTTTCTTCTTTGTTGAGTAGAGTTTTCGGTGCAACATGTTTTCCATATAATTTCAAAATTTTCAAGTAATTCGTTAACTTTCCGCTAGGGGGAGTAAAGGTAAATTGCGCTTTCCCCCATATCTCTGCTTCTAAAGCTCCGATTTGAAAAATTCTTCCTGCACCGGATACAGGCCCGGGTGGAAAACGTTTTGATTGTAATTTCTAATTTTTTATAAAATATGATTTGGCCACCAGGGGACGTAAGCGTTAATTTTTGCTTCGTAGGTATTTCCATCAAAATCTGAGCTTCTAAAATCTCGATTGAGAAAATTCCTTCGTGAACCAATACCGCTCACGTCGATAAACATTTCAGAATATTTTCTTCTTAAAATCATGTATGGTTTCTCCGCCAGGGGGCATAGATGTATATCCTATTTCTGTCAATATGTCTGCTTCTAAGAGTCAAATTTGAAAAATTCCTTCTTTGTTAGACAGCGGTTCCAGTGTAAAATACTATCATATAATTTCAAATTTTTGAAGTAATACATAGAGTTTCCGCTAAGGGACGTTAAGGTAAAGTGCGTTTCCCCGATATATCTGCTTCTAAAATTCCGATTAGAAAACTTCTTTCTGCACCGGATACAGCTGCTGATAGGAAATGCTTTGTCTATAATTTCTAATATTTGATAAATAATGGCTTAGCCTCCAGGGGGCGTAAGTGTTAATTTCTTCATCTGATGTATTTGTAGCAAACTCTGAGCTCCTGAAAACTTGATTGAAAACATTCTTGCCGCCCCGGTGGCGCAGTGGTCTAAGGCGCTGGCCTCTGATCATTCGTCCGTAAGGGGTCCGGGTTCGAATCCCGGTGAGGCATGGATGTTGTGTTTGTCTTACGGCACTGGCTCTCTCCCTTCCCTAGAACCAGTGACCCTAAATTAGGGACGGGCGACTGCTTATAGCCCGTTGAGTTGCTCACGGTGGTCGTTAAACCTCCAATTAAAAAAAAAAAAAAAAACATTCTTAAGTTGACCAATACCGCTAACATCGAAAGACATTTTGAGAATACTTTCTTCTTTAAAATAATGCATGGTTTTTCCGCCAAGGGGCGTAAAGGCATATCTTATTTTTATCGATATCTCTGCTTCTAAGAGTCCGATTTAAAAAAATTATTTCTTTGTTGGACAGCGTTTCCGTGGAGAAATGTTTCTCATATAATTTCAAATTTTTTCGCAGCGCACAAGTCTGCCACCTGAGGGCGTAAGTTTACGTTTCCGTTTACAGCAATATCTGCGGGACTAAAAACCTGATTGAAAAACTTCTTTCTTCGATCAGATAATATTAACTATTCAAACTGTGTGTGTAGTTTCTTTCCCAAAATAGTGCATAATTTCGCCGCTAGGGGCACATACGCTTATTCTGTTTTTCTTAGTATCACTGCTTTTACGAATACGATTTAAAAAATATTTCAACACCGGATGCCATTTACCTTGTTAAAACACTTAAGGCTAGTATATGAGGAATTTTGCAGTTCATAGTTCTGTCGGTAGGCGGTCTTTCGGCAGTTTGCAGCTGTATCGCGCCACTTCTAAAAACGCTATTGAGAAATTTCTTCTTCACTGTATGCCATTCGCTACAACAGAGATGTGGAGCATTATCTTCTTTAAGTAAAGCACAGATTTCTCACTAGCTGCGTTAAGGTCAAACGCTTTTTCCATGAAGAATAATTTTCGCCTATTTTCAACTTTTCCGCTATGCAAAATTCTTCTGCTTGCAGACGAAAACTTATATCATGTCTCCTTTTTTAGCACGTCTTTTGTAAAATAAGATCGTGCTTCTGTTATCGGTTTGTCCGTCCGTCCGTCCGTCTGTACCCACGGTATCTCTGCAACTATTAGTTCGATTTGAAAAATTATTTTTGCATTCGGAAGCTTGAAATATGCGAATGATGACAATTTGCCGCTAGGGGGCGTAAATGCAGATGCTGTCGAATTCAAAATTACGTTTTAATCCACGTATTTGCTTCTAAACATCCGATTGAAAAAATTCGTTTATCTTTCGATTCCATTTATGTGGAAGAGTGTTTTAGGTATAGTTTCCTTTTCAAATTACGCATAGATTTTCCGCTAGGGGGCGTAAAAGTAAATTACATTTTCCCCGATAACTCTTCTCCTAAAACTCCGATTTGAAAAATCTTTTTTTCAGCGGATACATCTCCTAATGGTAAGTCGTTTGCAAATAATTTCGAATTTTTAGTAAAGAATACTTTGGCCACCAAGGGGGCATAAGTGTTAATTTTTGCTTCTGATGTTTTTGCCATAAAATCTGAGCTTCTAAAATATGGATTGAAAAAATTATTTCGTGGATTGATACCACTCACATCGATAAACCTTTTCGGAATATTTTCTTCCTAAAATATTCCATAGTTTCTCCGCCAGGGGGCGTAGATGTATATCTTATTTTTGTCAATATGTCTACTTCTATAAGTCCGATTTGCAAAATTACTTCTTTGTTGGATAGTGTTTTCTGTGTGACATGTTTTCCATATAATTTCAAAATTTTCAAGTAATTCATAGACTTTCCGCTAGGGGGTGTAAAGGTAAATTGCGTTTTGCCCTATACCTCTGCTTCTAAACCTCCGATTTGAAAAACATTTCTACACAGAATACAGCTACTCATGGAAAAGCGTTTGCACATAATTTCCAATTTTTGTAAAAAATCGTTTGGCCACCAGGGGGCGTAAATCTTAATTTCATCTTCTGATGTATTTGCAGCAAAATATGAGCTTCTAAATTCTCGATTTAAAAAAACGCCGTTTGTAGACCGATACTACTCATGTCGACAAACCTTTTAGGAACATTTTCTTCCTAAAAGAGTGAATGGTTTCTACGCCAGGGGGCGTAGATGCGTATCTTATTTTTGTCAATAACTCTACTTCTAGGGGTTCGATTCGAAAAATTCCTTTTTGTTAGATAGTGTTTCCAGTATTACATCTGCTTCATATAATTTCAAAAATTTCAAGTAATTCATAGACTTTCCGCTATGGGGTGTAAAGCTAAATTGCGTTTCTCCCTATATCTCTGCTTCTAAATCTCCGATTTGAAAAATTCTTTCTGCAACGGATACAGCTCCTGATGGGAAATCGTTTGCACATAATTTCTAATTTTTGTAAAAAATGGTTTGGCCACCAGGTGGCGTGAAATCTTAATTTCCGCTTCTGGTGTATTTGCAGCAAAATATGAGCTTCCAAAATCTCGATTGGAAAAAAAGTCGTTTGTTGACTGATACTACTAATGTCGACAAACGTTTTAGGAGCATTTTCTTCTTGAAATAATGCATGGTTTGTACGCCAGGGGGCGTAGATATATATATTATTTTTGTCAATATCTCTATTTCTAGGAGACCGATTTGAACAATTCCTTCTTTGTTTGATGGTGTTTCCAATGCGAAATGTTTTTCCTATAAATTCAAAACTTTCACGTAAATCATTTAAGACTTTCCGCTAGGGCGCATAAAGGTAAAGTGCGTTTTCTGCTCCTAAAACTCTGATTTGAAAAATTCTTCCTGTATCGCATACAAGACCTGATGAAAATATTTTTCACATAATTTTTAATGTTTTAAGAATGGTTTGGCCACCAGGGGTCATAAGTGTCAATTTCTGCTTCTGATGTATTTGTAGCAAAATCTGGGCTCCTGAAAACTCGACTAATTGTTTTTTTCTTGGACCGATACCGCTCATATGGATAAACCTTTTGAGAATACTTTCTTCCTAAAATAATGCAGGGTTTTCCCACCAGGGGAGGTAAAGTCACATCTTATTTTTGTCGATAACTCTGTTTCTAAGAGTTCGTAAGCTCAAGATTCCGTTTACAGCAATATCTGAGTTATTAAAGACCCGATTAAAAAACTTCTTTCTTCCGTCAGATATTATTGTTTTCCATACCGGTTCCATTGCCTTTGAATAGCTTTGATAAATTTAATTTGCGTCAGAACGGATTCCAAAAGACGTGCTTATTACACCCGAAAATTCGGTGTCATCTTTCTTGTTATATTTCTTCTTTTAACTGTTCGATTTGAAAATGTCTTTGTCTCTGGCAACTTTCTTGTAATATGATAAACTTTTTGTTCGCTATTAGTTAATTTTCGTAACATGCTATTTAGCCGCTGGTGGAACTAAGTACATGTTTCTATTTCTGGATGTTTTATTGATTGTTGGAACCAGCTGATTATTTCCCAAACCAGTTCCATTGATTTTGAATACATCTGATAAATTTAATTCGCGTCAGAACGAATTCAAAAGATGTGCTTATTACATCCGAAATTGGGTGTCATCTTTCTTGTTCCTACTCTGATGTATGGCAGTGAAACCTTGGTACTACAGAAGAAGCACATAGGAGTCATTAGTGGGCTGGAGGAATGCGTTACTTACGGGGTGGGGGGATTGTTGTCTAGGAAGATACGTACTGATTGTGTGAGGAATGAAGATGGGTTGCAGTTGTGTAATGGAAAACAGAATGTTAGCAAGTTGGAGACTAATATTTTTCGGCGGTTTGGCCATGTTGAAAGAATGAGTGATGAGATGCTTATTAAGAATTTTTTTAGCCCAAGTGACAGGAAGGAAAGGCAAAGGAAGGCTGAGGAAGTCATGGGAGGATCAGATTCAGGAGTGTCTGCAGGAGAAAAAGATGATGAGTGAGAAGTATAGAAGGTCTTGTGTATGTCGTATGATGGATGTCAGTAAAGCCCGAGTTGTGTGTCAAAATCGCTGTAAATGGAGAAGTTTGATAAGGCAACAGCAAGTACATAATCAGTTAAAAATTTATCTGGTAGTTTGTATTCTTTGTGGAGCTAACCTCTGAATCTCAGAGAACGCTTAGTGATATGTATGTATGATGTAGTTAAAATTAATTCTAAATGACTTTTACAAATATAAATTCAACACTCATACCCACACGAACGTACCCAGGAATTTTCGACTATGAGTATTCATTGAGGATCTATGCATTGCGGAAAATCAAAGAACTATTTTTTTTGTTCAGTTGCTTGTTTAGGGGTTTGACGGTGAGAACTCACAGGGCCATAAAACTCCGCCCAACTTTATTTTTGGATCACTGGTTCTGAGGAAGAAAGAAAGCCAGAGCAGAAGAACAAACACACCTCCGTGCATTATCCGGGACCCGAAGCCAGTCCCAACTCAAACGAAATCGGAAATACCTTTAGCAGGCTTAAAATATAAAAAGTGCATGCATTATGTACATAACATATACACCGAAGTGTCAAAACATTATGATCAGTCCATATTCATACACATCAAATTAATTGCAGGTAAAGGGCGGCGCGTGTAAAGGTCATGAAACAGTGTAAATATCACTGGATACTGAGCTCTGTTAATCTGTGTTATTCTTATTCTTCAGATAAGAAAGGCAGCGGACTTAAGTGAGTTTGGCAACGGTCAAATTGTTATGGCCAGAAGTTTGGGTCAGAGCATTTCCAACACGGCAAGGCTTATAGAGTGCTCACAGCCAACCGTGGTTAGTAGCTTCAAAAAGTGGTCCCAGGCGGAAAAAGAGCACCAACTGTCAGCAACGTCAGAGCATTTCCGAAACGGCAAGGCTTATGGAGTGCTCACGGTCAACCGTAGTTAGTACCTTCACAAAGTGGTCGCAGGCGAAAAAAGTGCAAGAACTGTCAGCAATGTCAGATCATTTCCGAAACGGCAAGGTTATGGAGTTCTCACAGTCAGATGTGGTTAGTACCTTCAAAAAATAGTCCCAGGCGGAAAAAGAGCACGAACAGTCAGCAAGGTGCGGGTTGATCACAACTCATTGGTGCTAGAGGTAAGCTAAGGCTATCCCATATGGTAGGAGCCAACAGAAGAGATTCTGTGGTGCAATGTACCGGTAATTTGAATGCTGGTGACTGCACTGTCACCAGCATTCAAATTACGTGTCACAAAAGACAATACATCGAACTCTGCTGAAAATGGGGTTGTGTTGCTGCAGGACGCTCCGAGTTCTCATGCTAACCTTGATTCACTCTCAAAAGCTCCTACAATGGGCACATGCGCATTAAAACTGGACCTTGAATGATTGGAAGAAGGATGTCTGGTCCGATGAATCTCTGTTCCTGATACACCATATGGACGGCCGGATGCGTGTGCGTCGTTTACCTGGGGAAGTGTTTGCAGAAGGATGCACCGTGAGACAAAAACCAGCCGGTGAAAGAAGTGTCATGCTTTCGGTGATGTTTTGAAGGGAAACCTTTGGTCCAGTCTTTCACATGCAGGAAACTATGACGTCTATCACCTATCTAAATATCATCGCAGACCAGGTATATCCTTTCAAATTAACGGCATTCACCTCTAGTAGTTCCTTATTTCGGAAGGATAATGCGCCATGCTAAACTGCCAGAATTGTTCTAGAAGGGTTTGCGGGACATGTGGAAGACTTCCAGGTATTGACCTGGCCCCAAATTTCCCAGACATCAAACCACAGATGCTCGATTGGATAATCGAACATCAGTGGTTTGTGTTGGAACAAAAAATCTGTGGGACATTAGCATAGAAATATGGCCGCTGTTTTAAATAAAACAATTTAATGTAAGCCAACATTGATGCACTAACATAATAAACATATGGAGATAATTGAAGACTATCAAATGAGAATGACGTTTACACTACTTTTCTTTTAAAACAACAACTAACTGTACTATTATATCACTCTCGTTCAAAGTATACATCTCGAGAACACAACGGGATATTATTACCACTTGAGTTAAGAACAATTAATTTTGTGATGGCGTCACTCGCAGATAGATTGGAGATAATAATCAGCATTATTTTCAAAAAAATACGATATGCGGCGGCTTAAGTACGTTACTTACAAGAATTAAAGAAACTGTTGGTAACGTGTTGGTACAAGTTACCACAAGACACCGTTAGAAATCTTGTAGTGTTAATGCCTCGCCAGGTGAGAGCCGTTTGTTGTGGAACGCGGAGGACGGAGGACCTATGTTATATTAGGCAGTGGTCTTAATGTTTTAGATCTTCGGCATACACTGAGTGGCCACTTTATTATGACCACCCCTCAGTACTTCGTTCGGCCACCTTTTGCTTTTAACACTGCGTCTATTCTTCGTGGCATGGACTCCATGAGATGTTGATAGGTGGTTTGTGGAATCTGAGACCATGCTTGACGAATAGCACTTTCCAGGAGTGTCAGGGTTGTGGATCCAGCAGTCTGATGGCTCGTTCAACTTCATCCCACATATTCTCAATGGAGTTGAGATCTGGAAATTGTGGGGGCCGCCTAAGCAAAGTAAACTCACCGGCATGTTCCTGAAACCAATCCTGTACAATACGAGCATTATGGCAGGACGCATTATCTTGTTGAAAGTAGCCATCACCATTGGGATAAACCTAAACCTACCACATGACAGGATGCACTTGGCCCGCAACAATGTTTAGATATGATGTGCCAGTCAGACGTTGATCAACACAAATTAAAGGGCCCAACGCATGCCAGGAAAATATTCCCCAAACCATAAAGTTGCCTTCACGAGCTTGAAGGGATGTAGCAATGCATTTGGGGTCCATGCTTTCATGCTGTTTCCGCCAAATTCTCACTTGGCCATCGGCATGGTGCAACTGAAAACGTGATTCATCGGACCACATAATTTGTTTACAATTATCGACTTCCAATCCTTGTGCTCCTGTGCGAACTGGAGACGTTTTCTCTTGTTAACTGCAGACAGCAAAGGTGTTTGAACAGGCCTTCGGCTGCCATATCCCATCCGATGCAGTGTACGGCAAACAGTGCGTGCAGAGATCATTTGAGGGGATCCTTGATTAAGATTGTCTGTAATTTGCTGCACTGTTGCCCTTCTGTTGTCTGTTACCAGTCTGGACACTCTCCGTTCCTCCCGAGCAATCACTAGTCGATGATAACCACACGTTGCACGTAGAGACCCAGTTTTTTGGCTGACAGTTCAGTCTTTAAACACTTTAACAACAGTTACTCTGGAACATTTCACGAATGCGGCGGTTTGGTGATACTCGCTCCATGGCTCCGAGCTCCAACAATCATCCCACGTTGAAAGTCCGTCAAATCGCATTTTTTACCCATCTCGTCACCCAAAAATCACTTCTACTACGTCGCAAGCACTAAACTTTCCCTTTTTATACTAGCCTCGCCTTCTGGCGGCAACAGCGTGCAGCTATAGCTCATTTGCTTCAAACTGTCAGGTGGTCATTATAAAGCGGCCACTGAGTGTATAGTAATTCCTAATTTTCGTATTACGAAAATAACTATTGAAATAAAATGAAAAATTACACATAAAATTAAAAAGCGGTGTATCGTATTAAAGTTTGGCGTTTATAAAAAAGTCAAAAAATTTACGAAGAAATATAATAGTTTGTTAAACAGAAGCTGTTAATATCTTTCAATTGTTTCATAAAAAAATACAAAAACAAAGCTTTCCAATTGTTTCATAATAAAATCGCTTATTGACTTTTGCTTCAGAGCTGATAGCTTTTTGGCGACTACCCAATCACGTATGTATTCCAATTATGCCGTCCCGGTGACGCAGTGGTCTAAGTGCTGGCTTCCGATCATTCGTCTGAGATGGCTCGTGTCCGAATCCCGGTGAAGTACGGATGTTGAGTTTTTTAACGGCACTGGCTCTCTCACTTCTCTTGAACCAGTGGCCCTAAATTTGGGACAGGCGACTCTAATAGCTCAACGAGTTGCTCATTGTGTCAATATCCCTCACGTCCCAACAAAAAAAATTCAATCATGAAGGCTGTCTTCTGTAATAGTTTTCGTGTCTTTCAAGCAAGAATATAGATAACTATATATACCGATGAGCCATTACATTATAACCACCTACCTAATAAGCTGTAGAAGCACAATTAGCCCGCAAAACAGCGGCCGCTCTGCAAGGCATCAATTCGATGAGGAGGCCATAGGTATCCTGGAGCATTTGGTACCATAATGTCAACCGCAAGTACCCCAGTTCCCGTAAATTTCAGGGTGCTGGAGATTTAGCGCGAACTCGCTTTTCCACGACGAACCACAAATGTTCGATTGGGTTCATGTCATGTGAATTTCGAGGCCAGGGCATTACCAGAAAGTTACCAGCATGTTTCTCGAACCAATCCTTGACGATTCTGGCAGTGTGGCATGAAGCATTATCCTGTTGGTAATGATCATCACCAGCTTGTTCCTCGAACCACTCCTTGACGATTCTGGCAGTGTGGCATGAAGCATTATCCTGTTGGTAATGATCATCACCAGCAGTGAACACAGTTGCCATGAATGGGTGTATCTTGGTCCGCAATATTCAGATACAGGACAGCTGTCAGGGATTGTGCTATTAGGATAATGGGGCCTCACGTGTCCCAAGAAAACATCGCCCACAGCATAACAACGCCGCATACGTCCTGTTTCCGCCCAACAGTGCATCCAGGTGCCATAGCCTCAGTTGGTAATCAGCGTATTCGCGTTTGGCCGTCTACGTGATGCACCAGGAATCTTGATTTGTCATACCAAGCCACTTTCTTTCAATCATCCACGGTTCAATCTCGATGATCTTAGGCCCATTTCACGCGTTGTTGGCGATGACGTGAAGTGAGCATAGGGACCCGGCTGGGTCTTCCGCTACGCATGCCCATGCGCAGAATGCTGCGACAAGCTGTGTGCTGTGACACATTGCCCTGATCAACACTGTTGTAGCGGCAGGTGATTTGCCGCACTGTGGCCATGCGGTCGCTGTGAACAATGCACGACAGTTTCCGCTCTCCTCTGGCATCCATGAGCTGCGGACGCCATCTGTGCAACACTTTTGATACGCACTCACTACAGCGCCACGTGAACAACCCACAAGCCGCGCCGTTTCCAGAAAAAAACTTAAGTTAACCAGAAAAATGTTTGAAACCATATTTGAAATAAAACGACCTGGCAAAGTAATAAAATATTTGGGCATTCAGGTGGAAAGAAATAATGATGGTAGTTACATGCTTCATCAAAGTACTAAAATAAAGCACATCATAACAAATATGAGAAAGGGGCCACTGATCAAGATTTTCACATCCATGTCAACATACTTTGGAAAATACAAACAAAAAGAAACACTCACGGATAATTCCGTATACCGTGAAGGTGTGGAAGCATTAGATATTTCCACAGTCAATAATGTTCCACACAAGATTGGAAAACTGTGCAGAAAATAATTAAATATCTGAAAACAACAATCGGCATGCGACTCCACCTCAGCTCAAATCACCAATTCATTTTCAGAGAATATGGTGACGCATATTTGGCAGGGGACGCCAAAATTCCACAAGCGAATATATGTTCCAACTCAGAAGAAACACCATATCGTGGAAATCCAGAATTGTTTTTCTGTTTCATCTAAGAATCAGAGTACAGTATATTTCCGCAGCACAAACTTGTCAAGAATTGATCTGAATCAGAATTCTACTGGATGGCATGCACTGCGCAACACAAAAAGAACCAAGAACACTGTATGAAGATAATATACCATGCATAAGAGTCATCAAATATGAAACATTTTGCTCTGTCAAGAAGCGTATTGATGTACAGTTGATGAGATATTTTCGGAAAAACCACAATGGTACTGGAATACTGCATAACCAATGACAAAGCGGCGGATATTCTGACCAAACTACTACCAAGAAACCAGGATTAAAAATTACGAACTGAATTTTGACTGTTGTGCGATTCTGGCTCGCCAGTAGGAGATTGTTAGAGAATTAGCAAAATACATGTCCCTGTATTCGCACGGAGCTAAACAGTGCAGTGTAGAAGTTTTCAAACTTTGGACTCAGCGATTAGAGCAGACACGGGATGCGTGATCGTAGCTTCCATGATGCGTGCGATGAAAGGAAGTTCGTGCGCTGCTTTTGTTCAGTGTAATACTCCGAAATCGCACGTGCGAGTTCCATTTGGTAAATTGAGTTTATCATGTAGCTACAATTCTTTCATTAATAAAAAGTCTTTATTTAAAATAACATATATAAGGCAAGTAAAACGACTTACTTCCATACTATTAATTCTGAAGTAAAAGACTTTCATCCCTTGGGGCAGGCGGTGTTTAAAACTTCATACTAATGGTTAGAATAGTATATAATAATAGCAAAGCTTGTTTTGTATGCTATACAAATGTTTACAACAGTTTTCAGAGGTTTAGCTCACATTCTTGATCACTAACTCACTTTGCTGAATAAGAAAAGGTTCTTGATTCTTAATTGCACTGCGTGGGATGCAATTTAGACCAAAAGAAATGGTTGCGTTCCAAAAAGTAAATCTTTTCATTACTGGAGATGATAGGATCTTATCATTTAAGTGGTGGAATAAGAATAGGGATATCCCCATGTGGCACTGATTTCATTGTAGATAGGATGGTTGGGTAATGTAATTTATATAAGTTTTTTTAATATCCATTAATTCTCTACCAATTCTCAAGATGACTGGCTGCTTCACGACAAATCAAGAGAACTCCAAATGTCATCTATTTCTTTCCTTTTTTAACACGTCTTTTGCAAAAAAAGATCGTGCTTATGCTATTGGTGTGCCCATCCGTCCGTCTATGGACACCATATCTGTTCAACTATCGGCCCGATTTGAAAATTTCTTTTGGCATTGGGAAGCTTGAATGGGGGAATCCTTGCATTTTGCTTTTTTACGATGCACAATTTCACCGCAAGATGGCTTAAATGCAGATGATATTGGATTCAAAATATATTTTATTCCATATATTTGCTTCTAAATATCCGATGGTAAAAATTATTTCACCTCTCGATTCCATTTATATCGAAGATTATTTTAGGTGCAGTCAGTTTTTCAAGTTACGCAAAGATTTTCCGCTAAGGGGCGAATAAATAAATTACGTTGCCCAGAGATTTCTGCTTCGAAACTCCGATTTTGAAATTCTTCCTGCATCGAATACAGCTCTTGATGGGAATGTTTTCCATAAAATTTCTAATTTTTGTAAACGAATGGTTTAGCCACCAGGAGGCGTAAGTTTTTATTTCTGCTACTGATGCATTTGCAGCAAAATCTGAGCTTCTAAAAACTCGATTGAAAAAATTCTTTCGTGGACCGATACTGCTCACCACGGAACACTTTTTGAGAATACTTTCTCCTTAAAATAATGCATAATTTTTCCCGCCGCAAGGGAGAGTGGATGTATATCATTTTTTTTAATATCTCTGCTTCTAAGAGTCCGATTTCAATATTTCTTTCTTTGTTGTAGAGATACAATTTCAATTTTTTTTCTTAACGCACAAGTCTACCACCAGAGAGCGTAAGTTCCAATTTCCGTTTACAGCAATATCAACGGAACTAAAAACCAGATAGAAAATCTTATTCGGCCAGATACTACTAGCTATGCAAACTCTCTATGTGTGTACTTTTCCCCAAAACTAATGCACACTTTCGCCGCTAAGTGGCACAAATGCTTAATCTGTTTTACTCAATATTGCTGGGTCTACATGTGCAATTTAAAAAATTTCTACAAACACCAGATGCCATTTACCTTGTAGAACAATTTAGGTTAGTTAGTGTATGAGGAGTTTCAGAGTTCACTGTTGTGTCGCTAGATGGTGTTTATGTACCTTTGTTTGCATCTGTATCTCCGCTTCTAAAAACCGTATTGAGAAATTTATGTTTTGCTGTATGCCATTTGCTACAATAGAGATGTGGAGCATTTTCGTCTTTGAATAATGCACAGGTTTCCCGCTGGGGGCGTAAAGGGCGAAACCCTTTTCTCGCTATCTCTGCTTCCGCCGGAAATCACATTTGAAAAGTTCTTTTTCCTTAGCATAGCTTTTTCCGTGCAGAATATTTTTCGCCTATTTTCAGCTTTTCCATTATGCAAAATTCTTTCGCTAGAAGCAGTAGAATTATATCATGTTTCCTTCAACATGTATATTTCTTCTTTTAACTGTTCAATTTAAGAATATATTTTTGTCTCTAATATTCCTTGTGCTATGAGAAGCTTTTGTGCACCATTTGTTAATTTTCCTACACACCTTTTAGCGGCTGGTGGAAATAAGTGGTTATATCTATTTCTAGATGTTTTATCGAATGTAGAAACACCGTTGTTTGTTTTCCTAACTGGTTCAATTGACTTTGAATAACTGATAAATATAATTCACGTCAGAAAGAATTCAAATCAAGTGCTCATTACAATCGAAAATTCGGTGTTTTCATTCTAGTATTTTTCGTTTCGTCTAATTTCCTTATTATGCAATTCTGCCAACAGATGATGCCCAACTTTTGTCCCGATCTCCCAGATTTCAATGTTAATTGAAATACGAATGTAGGCTTGTAGGCTGGTTTTACACTGTTTGCTGTTGATCGGCGTTGTGGTTTTAATGTTAACTGTCCACAAACGTATGAAAAATGGCTGGTATATTTAAGCAGCCAAAACGCCTTGGCTTAAAGATGGAAATCTTAGACCAGAAGTTTGCACAAAAACAAACACACTTAGAAAAACAGTTCCAAAAGCATAAAGATGTCAGCTGATGACGAAGGTAAGCTGCAGACCAAATGGACGAACAGAAGTGACGAGGTGTGTGAAAAAATAGTATTCGCCATACTTTGTTTGAGCACCAAGCAAATAAATGACGCCGTCCCGACGGCGCAGTGGTCTAAGCGCTGTCTTATGACTATTCATTGGTTCGAGTCCCGGTGAGGCATGGGTGTTCTGTTTGTCTTTGGGGCCAGTGATCTTAACCCTTTAACGACCATAACGCCTAAAACTCCCGTACGTACGAACGGCCATAGCCGCCCGAAATGCTTGTCTAGAGTGAGTCAGATTTCCTACCCGTACTTGTTCTTCAAATTTTCTTGACCTGTGAGGGATCAGCTGGAGTCACCCTCAGTCACTACTCTTGTTGTTAAACAAAGAAGTTAAACAACAGACAGTGTCGGGAGTTATGGTATTTAGAGTGATACAAGATTCTTGGGTACTGGTCGTTTAAGGGGTAAATTAGGGACGGATGATTGCTTATATAGTCCATCGAGTTTCTCACGGTGGTCGTTAAACCACTAAACACAAAAATATGACAAGGCGACTTTCCCAAACCTTTTCGACAGTTGCAGCCTACAGCATGTTACAAAATATCACTTTTCTCGGCAAACAAAGTTTATTTTACAAGTATTCCTGCTAAATGATTATTTTTGACGATATTACGACGTGATTCAAAATGTTTTCCAGATCAAGAATCAGAATAGCAGAATTAGGGTGAAACGTCAGTTTTGGTTCATGTTGCCAAGACCTCGTTTAGGAGCGTAATAATATATGTAATTTGCTTCTTTTCCGATTCAATTTCCCTAACTTAATGAGTCACTTTTTACTATCATTTCAAGAAAAGTCGCCGTCGCCGTATAACTGCTCTTTAGTTTGATGAGTAGATGTTACAGGAAACTTTTTGACGTCTAGGGCATGAAGACTTTTTCGAATTGCCAATAAAACAGAAAGCAATGGTTGGCGATCTAAGTCTGTTGAATTTTCACAAACCATTATTTTAATACGTTTTTGTCTTTCCTTGCACCCTGATGCAGAGTGCTCATAATGTGATTCTCCGCAGCACTTTTCCTTTAGGATCATAATCATCTGCGTCCCAAAAGCGTTCTTTATTACGTAGGTTTTCCAGAAATGGCTACAAAGTATCTGCAAAAGTGTTGGCTGCGGATACTTACAGCAACAATTTTGCTTCGTTCGTTTATAGCTGTCTCTCTCTCTCTCTCTCTCTCTTTCCCTACTATTGTACAGAATTTGAAATCTTGAAGTTCCACTAGAGTTTGAAATTAGGCTCTCTGTCTAAATTTTTCGCATAATAAAGGAACAGATAATAGCTGCACAGAAAATCACTTTTGAAGAAATCCCATGAAGGTAGCAGCTTCTGCTTAAAATTTTGTTTTTAGAGGTTTCGCCTTCTTATTTTGCACTACACTTCCATTTTAAGTGTCCAAGAAAGATACTGTTACGTAATTGTTATACTATTCTTCTTCATGGCAAAGATCGTCAACGTTTTCTACTCTACATTGCTCGCGCGATGTAACGACCTGGTTCTTTCATTCTTAATGTCCTCGTTGCTTTTAGATTGTCTCTTAAGGACAACATAACACCTTTTCATTTTGCTGATATTTGGGTGAATTAGTCGCAATATTTGGGGAGATGAAAAATAGAATATTCATTGGACTATAAATAGAGTCCCATCTCTAATTTAAGAAAACTGGTTCCAAGGAAGGGATAGAGCCAGCGCCATCGCACCATAATACCTCCGATGTCTCATCCAGGACTGAACCCTGGGTACAAGTTCGACAAATGGTCAGAAGCCAGCGCATCAGATTACTTGGTCACCGCGGCGGCGAAATTTGGTTATATCGTTAACAGAAAATTTTACACTGAAAAAACATATCTGTCCTTGCCAAAAGCTTACTCCTTGGTGCATTCCTGAAACTCCATCGCTGTTTTAGGCAAAGTCGCAATAATATAGCTACAAACAAATGCGCGGTGAGCATTATTGTGCAACTTGGATAATCGAGGTCTCGAAAACAGAGTTTCTACTTTTTGAGCGTAGTTTGATTCGTAGGTGTTAACTGTGAAGCGAATTTCATAATCCTTTAAATAGGAAACAATGTTGTTTTCAAGAATGTAATATTACTTTTAACAATAGTAACAACATTATGCTGTTTGTAAAGTTTCCATGAGAACTGAAATTTATGATACACCAGACTGTGAATACTCAAGAGACTCATATAGCGTATCAAATTCATTTAGTTTTGTATTGTAGTAAGCACAAAGATTTGCCAAGCTTTCGCACTCCACTTGTACTCCATATTTATCAAATTTATCTTCAAGTCACCATTTTCGTCTACCATTGCCTTTAAAAAGCCTTCCAGTAGTATGCGAAAGCTTGGTGAGTATTTGTGCTTTCTACACCACAAAAATAAACAGATTTAATACGCTAAATGCGTCTCTTCAGTATTAAATTTACGATTTATTTTCCATTTTTATTCTGCCTTGCATTATTACCGCGCTTTCACATGCCTTCCGTTTGCTATTGTATTAAAGTTTCATTACCAACTGGCAGGCTGAAAAGTTAAATGTTATTGTTTTCATATATTTATTTCTTTAAGAGCGGCACAAGAGAAATTAAATTCTAGAATTGCAAAATGTGGATTGGAATTTATTCTCACAGTTATAGGAATAAAAAATCCTTTTTCTTTATGTGTCTTACACGTCGGCAAGTATCAACTGAATAACGCTTATGTTTAAGATAACTAGTAAGTATTTACACAGACAAGTTCCGGAAAGGAATTTTCTATTAAATGTTCTGAACGGCAGTCATCACGATGCGAAATTGGATGACTCATATCCAGATTTCATCAGTGGTAGCATTCGTGTTCAAAAATATCGAAAAATAGATTACTGTATAATTTTTTCACATTCACATTTCACGTATTAATAAATTAAATACATATTTATCAACTTTAGCTTAAAACCACAGCATACGGTAACGTTCTGTTTAATTGCCATTCCCCAGCGCTTCCACCATACTTTTCTTCATTAGTTAGAGGTCTTTCAGTGTCAATGTGTCAGCTCAGGTTATTTCAGGTAGCACCTTCTAAATGCTTTCAAAATGTTTAGCTCTCAATGGTTCTTTAAACTGCATGAAAACACCAAAGTTAAGAGACCTCGCCACAATACAACAACTTCATACATTTGATTCTTTTATTCACAAAATTGACAACCTTTTGGCTTTATAATGTGGTTTCGCCAAGACTAGCAAGATGAGAACGTTTTCTTCAATCATGCCAGTTTTGTTTGTGGGCATTTTCGTTCACAACGCACCTTACAAAAACTGTTTGTAGGGAACTTTTGTCACAATTTACCCACAGAAAATCTGTTTGTCGCAACCGCATGCTTCCCTGTCGTATGATATAATGATAATCTCTTTGAAGTTCGACAGCTAAGGACTAATGTTTTCGAGCAAGGCGAATTTAATGAATGGATACCAGAGACTGGCTTTTCAATTCTCACTCGAATTTCCATATCTAAGTTTCTCCAATCGCCAACTAGGATCCTGTTAAAACGTCGTCTTCTGCGATTTCAGAAAAATGCAGTAGTTTTCTTATCTTTTGCGTCGCATATTTAAAAGTTTAAGAAAGAACCCGCTCTGACCGTATATTTATTTCTGTCCATCTGCTATTCTTACTGCAGAAGAGATACCTCGCTATGTGCACATTGGATTGAAAAGCAATGTTTTACATTGAGTAGCTTTACCAGTACTCAGGTATTCTTATATTCCAACGAAGCACATTTTCTTGTATAGGTAGTATATACGTACTTAACGTTTGTCAGCTAATCGATGCTCCCTAAATTACTGTAGAATAGCAATAATTCCATCTGCATTTAATAGCTAGAACTACAAGCAATAATTCCCTTTCACTTTCTTCTATGCACGATTCATAGATTTTTGTTTAAATACCGTTAACATGCCTTTTTTGCTTGGTAGCCTAAATATGTCAAAATATAACCATTTTTTAAAGCCGGACTTGAAGATAATTTCTATATATGATGCAATACAGTCAACTATTCCCAAAAGTTTTTATAAATTTTCCTTGCGCCGTTTGTTGATGAACATTTCCTGGAAAGTAGAATAAGTTCTACCTTTTTTGAATAATTTAATCTTTTTAAGAATAATAAATTTAATATTTTTTGTACAAAAAAATATCTCCACCTTGCGCCTCTTAAAATTTCGCGCCGTGGGTATTTGCCTAGCTCGCCCAGTTATAAAACGGGAACTGCTCACATACGCACACGCACACACGTTATTGGGAACATCCAATAGCAATCAGATACGACCCTTCCTCACCTACGTACACAACACACAACAATGACGATGAGGAGGTGGATTTATAGACAGCTCCCTTCATAAGAATTTAGACATGAACGAAGCGTCAATAACAGCAATATATTAAGAAATCGTACTTTAAGTGGCATTAAAAGAACTATGATAGTGAGAGCTGATCGAGCAGGTGCAAGCATCTGAGAAGCGGGAAACCTTCTCCGCTATGAAAAATAACAACTGTACGAGTATCAAGGTGCACAGTGAGTGGTTCACAAACAACAAAACAAGCAGTTACAAGTTTTCCTATGAGGGGAAACGAGTGCTCGATGTTCCAGGGCAACGGCGGCTGGAGAGGATTGTACGAGATAACAGACGACCTCCATTGCGTTAAGTAAATGCACAGTGCAACAGCGAAATCAAGAGAATAATTTCGGCGCACACAACCCACCACATATTAAGCGCGAATGGGATATAGCAGGAAGCGTCACCTTCGGGTACCAAGCGACTCTGCTAACAATCGGCAAATTCATCTGCCGTGGGCATCAGGGCAGCAAAGGTAGATCGTTGAGGACTAAAGAGAGGTCAAAATACATTCTATTAGTTTAAAATCGTCGTGCACAGAAGTCAAAATACATAAAAAACATGCTGTTTTTTGCACGATATTATACTTGCGGTTAAAGTAATCCAAAGGAGATGAAATTCCTTTAACCATTATAAACATACAAGTTAACCCATATACTGTATATAACGTTAAAAACCACATAAGATCTTTCGACTGTCTCACAGGGGTCATCACCAGATGTAAGAGGAAGTACCCAACAGCGGGAGTCTTGTATACCGTAAAACATGACGCCACAGAAAAAACCGTGAAACTAAATAAAATGAACAGTACATGCCAAAGTTCCAGGGGGGCGATGTATATGGTGAGGCAAAAAAGTAAACTCAAACACCAATACAGCAACAAACCCATGTTACGTAGAATCAAAGTTCAATACCATCTTCCAAGCTGGAGATATAAGGCAAGGAGGTTCGTCGTTGCAAATTAATTCATCGAACCAAACAACCTTAAAGAAAGGTCGTTTGGTTCGATGAATTACATTTGCAGTTAATACACACTTATGGAAAGGCCAAAATATGGCGCCAATAGCACGAATCGATGGGTTCGAGCTACCTGCGCTAAGCGTACAAGTTGGTTAAGGCGGTGTAGCGGTTTCTGGTTTCTTCTCAAAGTGGGCATCGGGTTTCCGAATACTACTGGATTAGCATTTGGATGCCGCCATGTATCTTATTATCAATGCAGACTAGGCACACTGTTACATGTGCGCGATTTTTTCCTGATGGGGAGGACTACTTCCAGCAGTTAATACGCCATACCATAAACTCGTATCGTTATGCACAGGTTCAAGGAGTACGATAGTGACTTCAACGTGCTAAAATGTCCCCCACAAATTCCGTGTCCTCTCCCAACTGAACACCTGACAGAGATCCTACTACATAAAACATTCGGCAATTGACAGACGCCATCACATTCGCTTGGCTGAACATATCTGTAGAACCATTTCACCACCTCGCTCAATCCATGTCACATCAAACTGAGACTCTTTTGAAGTCCGAAGGCAGCCTAACATGTTAAAAGGTAGACGTTCCTAATTATTTACCACTTCACTGTAATCTCACTGATTAGGGGTCATCTCTTTTACTCTCTCTGTCTCGCGCGAATAAGAATCACCCCCGCTCGGTCAACAAGGGAGGAAACCATCTATTTTTGTTTTTTTCTAGAGCATTATCCTTCACTCTTCGTTCTGTGGAAAACCAGGCGTCGCTTCTTCTTCCAATGTTTCTTTTCTTCAGGAATTTCATATAATATATTGCCTGCCCCCACATTCATTTCGTGGATGCCTGTGACGAGGTCTCTTGGAATTCGGGAATGGGAAGTTGCAATTATCACTGTGTTGTTCGACTTGTGATTTAAAGGCAAACCGAAGATATGGAGATGGGTTAGGTAGACCACCGCTGCTTGACTTGTTTACTGTGTCTGCTATTTTATGAGTCGGCAAACTTTTACGACTGAGTGCATTTTTGCGTAAATTTCCGCCCTTTCCCTGAACGGGCTCTTCCACTTCATGTTATTTCATGGCAATGTTCTTTCTTTCTTTTCTTTGCACTCTCTCTCCCTCTACTTTTTTTTTTTGACTTGATGTAACTAAAATGTATGCAATAAAATTCGCATTATAATACGTTATGAGATGACAAATAAAAATTCATACATCTGTGTAACAACAACGTTAGCCGGTTATGTAGCATTTTGGGGCGTAATGACGCTGAATCCGTGCAACATACTGGGCAAAAGAATATGTGACACTTTTCAAGCCAAAGTTCAGTTATGGCAAAATGCTTCAGCCGGTGCACCCCCGCTGTTTGAAACTTCTAAAATGACAGTTATAAAAATTAATTTTAATATCCGTAAAACATGCTATGTTTATGGCTTTTTTTGCAGGAAAATGAAACGCTTGAAAAAATTCTGAACGCAATTGTCAGAAGAGCTGTACTATTGTAGGACTTTAATAACACTGGGGAACAAATTTTTCTTACTTTCTATTGCATGAGATTTTCCAACTGATTCTGAGTATTTTTTCCAACGCTGATTTCAAATCTGAAATCGGTTTTCCTTTACATGCTCTAGTTTTATTGCAATTTGAAACTTGTGATTTTCACATAAAAAAAAGGACAACCGTTATTGTAGGGATAGCTTGAGAACTATGCTTACATCTACCATAACCTAAGACTAATCAGGCTAATTTTTTTACAAAAAACAGTATTCTCTATCTTTATTGTTTATTTCGGATATTAGAGATTTATCTGACTTTCACAAAAATAACACCTGTTTTCTTCGTTTCAGATCTGATAATGGCTTTTTCAAGTAGATATAAATGTGTAAATAATCCTGATGCATTCTGTTATGTATGTGGCTGCTACACACTTCTTCCTCAAAGACTCAATATAACTTCATTTGTGAGGCGTGCCTATAAAGCCTATTTTGAAATTCCCCTTGGCGACCAAGACAAGAAATGGTCTCCTCATATTGTGTTTCATAACTGTGGGGAAATGCTTCGTGACTGGACAAAAGGAAAACGAAACGGTCTGCCTTTTGGAGATCACATGGAATGGGGAGAACCTAAGGACCACATAACTGACTGCTAATTTTGCTTGGTCAACACGAAGGGTGTCGGCCAGAAAAACCGGCATAAGATCTCCTATCCCAGTACTCCCTCAGCAATTCGACCTACTCCGCACAGTGAAGAACTCCCGGTTCCAGTTTTTAATGGTTTTGCCTCATCTGAAAACGAAGGCAATGAACATGATCGGGAAGAGCACGAGGGTTGTGATAACGAACTTCAATAAATATTTTCAGAAGCCGAAGACTCCTCATCTGACAATCATCAGCCCCTCAGCAGTATATCCCACCGGAATTGAATGACTTAGTGCGTGATTTGGGCCTCTCCAAGAAAGCAGCTAAGGTTTTAGCCTCCAGTCTGCAAGAAAAAACCTACTTGACTTCTCTGCAAAAGTTTCTTATTTCTTAAAATGGGAGCAGATTTTTGTGGACTTTTTCTCAGAAGGCAAGCAGTTTGTTTACTGCCCCAATATCCCAGGTCTTCTCAGGCAATTAAGTATTACCTTGTATAATTCTACAGATTGGCAATTATTTCTGGACATCTCAAAGCGCAGCCTCAAATGCACAATGGCAATGCTTAATGAGCGACTCCAGTTGGTCACTGATTGCATTTGCGAGAAAAGAATAATGACATAAAATTGGCCATTGATTTACTCAAATGTCACGAGCATAACTGGATCATTTGTGTGGATCTGAAAATTGTCAACTTCCTCTTTGGTCAACATAAAGGCTTCACGAAGTCTCCATACTACAGTATCTCTGCATGTGGGACAGCCGAGCTCGAGAGAAACACTGAACCCAGAAGGAGTGGCCCATTCGCGAAACTCTAGAAGTAGGCATGCCAAACATTGTGAATGACGCAATCGTCAGCCGAGAGAAGAATATTTTCCCCGACTTCATATCAAGCTTGGCTGGATGAAACAGTTCGTGAAGGCATGAAGTACTGATGGTGAATGTTTTCAACATATAGTTTCCGATTTTCCTACTTTGTCTTTCGAGAAGATCAAAGCAGGTGTGTTCCATGGACCACAAATTCGTGCCGTTCTACGTGATGAGAAATTTGTCAGGAAGATGAATGACAAGAAGAAAGTAGCATGGCTGTCTTTCGCAGCAGTTATGCAAAACTTTCTTGGTAACAAAAAGGCTGTTACGAAGAAAGTTGGTTCTTGGTAACAAAAAGGCTGTTACGAAGAAAGTTGGTTCTTGGTAACAAAAAAGGCTGTTACCGAGAAAGTTTGTTCTCGTTACTAGAATGTGGTTTGGCTTTTCTCTATCTTGGGTGCAACATGAGTGCCAAGCCTCATTTCTTGAATAGTCATTTTGATCAATTCCCCGAGAACCTCGGGGCTGTTAGTGATGAGCAGGGAGAGCGCTTCCATCAAGACCTCATGACTATAGAACAGCGGCATCAAGGGCGATGGGACAAAATTATGATGGCAGGCTACTTCTGGAGTATCAAGTGAGATTGCCTTGAGAAAGCCCACAAACGCCCCAGCTACAAACGCAAATTCTGAATCGCCTATATCTTTATGACGAAATATATGTTCATTTAAAGTGTAAAAAGCATTAGTGCATACTCATATTTGACTATAATGGATAACTATTTCAGATTTGAAAAGTGGCGATACATATTTTACTCCACAAAAGTGATTTTTTTGCATTTTTTCAAACTTTAATGCATATTGTGATGCACTATGACGTAGAAGTCTTTTCGTACTTCTACGTTATTTTAAAAACATAACCATAAGATGAAATAGTTCCTAAATTAAACCTTAACGGCCAGACGAAACATGTAAACAACAGAAGTCAAACTTACGGAAAAGTTGCTTTATTCAGGATGTAGCAAACACATCGTAACATAGCATATCATATTTCACTAAACTCTCCACACACCAAACAACTCTTAACAAAACGCTCAACAACACAACGCTCAACTTGCAACATTTCTCCAAGCAACGCTCCCTTTAACAACGCTCCCTTTAACAACGCTCGCTTTACAACGCTCGCCTTAACAACGCTCCGAAAAGCAACAGATTAGTAGTCGATTTTATCTCTCGTTCTTATCAAATCAGGCATACGTCACGTTCATTCACCCTCAATTATGTTGCCAACAGTATTCGTTTGAGAGAAAAGATATTACGTTAAGGGTGAAGAATAACTGAGAATAAACTAGAGATTTACATAGCGAAAGAAACTAAAAAGGAAAGTTAATTTAGAATATACGTCACATCATCTCCCTAGTAATTTTTTTCCCAAGAACCTATCAATTTTGTAGAGATATCCTTTCAAACAATCTGATCATTCATTTAATTCTTTCAGATAAGAACTTACAAAATGGATGAAGAGATTTGTTGAACAGTTGCTGTAACTGACTTTATATCAGTACACAAAATCTCTAGACATCAATAGTTCAACATCAAGAATATTTATAGAAAAAAAGGAACTTTCTGTACATCAAATATCCAGCTTATAAGTGGTGATAAATATTTTGTCACAATATGTGCGGAGAACACTTATCAATATACATATAAGTAGCATAGTAGTAAAAAAAACTGCGTATGGCAGGAAAAAAAATTACAACATTTGTAACGAAGTTAATTTAAACATTCGTCCACTCCTGATAATTTATCAGGGAAAACAAAACATTCAAATTAAGTTAATTGAATAGTCGAACATTGTAACATGGTGTAAATTTAGTTAGTTGAATAAAAACTGCACTAGCAGAAAAAAATTCAACACCAAACACAAGAAGTGTCAAGCACACAAAAAGGTTAACTATAGAATTATAACACAAAAACCTTTAAGTGAACAGTTGGCGGCCAGGGCAGACTTCGAACTACTCCCATGCATTCGCACATCAATTTTTAGATGGGATAGGGGAAACCCTGGAAAACCCTATCCTGGGAGTGAAACATCTTTATAGATATCAACAAAGGCAGTGGCTGATATTTATGTTATGCCGAAAAGACAACATGCGCAAAATGAGTTGACAAGCATTTTAGTACTAAAAAAATTATGTGGCAGCACACCAAAAAAAAAAAAAAAACATTACATACTGACAAGAAGATAATGTATGCGATATTTTGTCCTCAAAGTCTGTCAAAAAAGTTCTGTGTTACTTTGAGTACAGAGAAAAGTTCAAATAAATAGTCTTTTGATAGCAAAGTTCTGTGATATTTGTTTGTCCTCACAGTCCATCTCAAGGGTTCTGCGATAGTTTTTGAGGACAGAAAAGTTCAAATAAATAGTCTTTTGATAGCAAAGTTCTGAGATACATTTTGAGTATAAGGAAAGATTCAAATAGTCTTTATAGAGCAGAGCTCTATGTAGTAAAAAAGTTCCTTTGAGCTTGAAGGTCAATTGTAATAACAAAAAAATGTTTTAACAGTACCTGTTGCTAGCAAAGAATACATGTGTGCGGACATTCTTACTTTGCTGTCGGGGCGACAACGGTACTCTCGAAGCTTCCCGCTTCACAGGCTGAGGTTGCAGGTCACTGGATCGCCGGGATGTGTCAGGAGGATTTCTCGTGGACAAGGCAAGTTGACCAGAAGAGGCAGGGTCATCAAGCTGTCGCAAGGAAGCCCCAGGCTGGAGCAAGGAAGTCTCAGGCTGGAGCAAGAAAGTCTCAGGCTGGAACAAGGAAGTCAAAGGCTGGCTTAGAGACGAACCCGGAATCTGAGAAGGGTGAAGATCCGGTCGTTTCTTTGGCTGTCGAAGAAGCGGTGTAAAACTAGAAGGGCGCTTCCGTGAACGACGAGGAACGGTGGAGGAAGGTATAGGCTCCGTCCGTCCCGAGCGAAGATTCCAAGGACGAACTCCTGGCGGATGCAGATGCTGGACTCTATGTATGGATTGTAGCCCAACACTAGAAGTTGCAATAGGAGACTGTGGAACAGGAGGGGAAAATTCAGGCGGCGGACGCTTTGTAGGTTTAGATGGCACAGATGGCGAAAGAGGACGTTTTTGCCCTACTGCAGATTGATCAAATGTTCCTAAAGTAGGCAACTGCTCAGTAGAAACAGAAGGAGGGATTTTATTACTTGGAGATTGAAGCACCTCAACAATATTGTCCGATGATTCAGATTCAGCAAGAGGCACGATTCTTTTAGGCACAGAAGAGATGGAACTACCTGAAGATGAAATGTCAGTTCTTGTTCTTTTTAAGTTTTTTAATTTAAAACCAAAGGGAACCAATATGCGTGAAAAGTAAATGGAGTGATTGGAGTATGAGAAGTAGATGAAAAAGAACCTCGTTGCACACGACAATAATATCCAGAGGAAATGGGAGTACAAGAACTCTCGTCTTTTGAGAAGGCAGGAGACGGAGGAGTTGGAATAATTGCAGTACCCCGAGTGAATGGAATAATGTCAGAATGAGAATCGTGAAAAGTGGAAGCAAAGATCCGCTCAGACGAAGGTAGAGAATCGGACAGGACAGGGGTGGGGTCAATAATTTCATCATCAACTATACATCATCATCATCATCATTGTCAACCATTATCAATCCACTGCTGGACGAAGGTCTCCCCAAGTTTCCTCCACAACGGTCTGTCTTGTGCCAGTCTCCTCCATGTCACCCCTGTATATTTTCGAATTTCATCCACCCATCTCCTATGTGGTCTTCTTCTGGGTCTTTTCCTGTCCCTTGGAATCCAATCTAAAATTTCGGCTGTCCATCGATGATCTGTCCTTCTGGCAGTATGTCCAGCCCATTGCCATTTCAGGGATTTAACTCTGATCATGATGTCTTCCACTCTTGTCATTTTTCGGATCCACGAGTTCCTCTTCTTATCTCTCCTGGTTACACCAAGCATGCACCTCTCCATGCTGCTTTGAGTTGTCTGCAGCCTTTGTATGTCTCTTTTAGTTAAAGTCCACGTCTCTGCACCATACGTAAGCACTGGAAGGATGCATTGATCAAACACTTTTCTTTTAAGACATAATGGCATATTGCTCTTGAAAATTATGCTGTTTCTTCCAAAAGCTCTCCAGGCAAGTTTTGTACGCCGATTAATTTCTTCATCAATGTGACCCTCACTTGATATCTGCTGTCCAAGATAAACGTACGTGTCTGTTATCTCCAGCTTTTCTCCATCAATCGATAAATCTTCATTTCTTGTAAAAGCATTGAACATCACTTTTGTCTTCTGAAAGTTTATTTTTAATCCCACTTCTTTACTCTTGTCAGCAAGTTCCTGGATCATACTCTGCAGCTCTGATGGGGTAGTTGCAAAAATGACTACGTCATCAGCAAAACGAAGGTGGGTTAGATAATCTCCATTAATATTTATCCCCTTGTTTTCCCAGCTCAGCGACTGAAAAACACCCTCCAATGTGGCATTAAAGAGCTTCGGAGATATGGTGTCACCTTGTCTCACTCCCCTTTCCAATTTTTACGTGTGTTGCATTTTCAAACAGCCTAATCTTTGCACTTGCATTTTCATAGATGTTATTAATAATATTAATGTATGCATCTTCAATACCGCAGGTTTTCAGAGCCATTGTAACTGCTGATGGTTTTACCGAATCAAAGGCTTTTTCATAATCGATAAAAGCCATGCACAATGGAAGTTCATATTCCCTCGCTCTTTCAATTAGTTCTCTCAGCACGTGGATATGATCTATTGTGCTGTAGCCACTCCTGAATCCAGCTTGTTCTCTCGGTTGAGCCATGTCTAGTGCTACCTTCAAGCGGTGTGAAAGAACTTTAGTGAAGATTTTATAAACTACTGATAGGAGGCTGATAGGTCTGTAGTTTCCGAGATCCTCAATGTCACCTTTCTTATGTAGCAGGATCATTGTAGCGGTGTTCCAACCCTCAGGAATATTTCCTTCATTAAGGCATCGAGTGAAAATTTGGGCGAGTACTGTTTCGATTTCTCCACTTGCTTCTTGTATGATGTCTACAGTAATTCCATCTTCTCCTGGAGCTTTTCCTCGCTTCATGTTCTTGATTGCATGTGCAACTTCTGCTGGAAGGACTGGAGGAACTCTGGTACTGGTATCTTTCATGATGTCTGGAGTGCATATATCATCCCTTTCATATAATTTGGAGTAGAAATCTTTCACTCTTGTCAAAATTTCGCCTCTATTTCTTGTTACAGAACCATCTTCTTTCTCAGTGCCATAATCTGTTTTCTTCCCTTACTGAGATGTCCCTTTGCTATCTTTAGGCTTTGGTTGTTTTCAATTGCTTTCCTCACTAGTTCACAGTTGAATTTCCTTACGTCTTTAGTGATACTTTTTCTTACTGTCTTGCATAGCTCTATATATTCCACTTTGGAAGTCACATCTTCTTTAATTGTCCTCATCTCTCTTCTTTTTTGCAGCAACATTTTGGTTTTTCCTGATAATTTGTTCACATGCAACTTGTTCTTAGACCCAGCTAACTTTGTTGCTGTTTCCATAAGAGCTTTGGTTACTTTTCTGTTAACTTCAGAGATGTCCATTTCTTCCGATGTTAGGCCTTCTAAAGCAGAGAACCTGTTCTTCAGTTCTAACTTGAAGGTATTATGGTGTTTTTAAGGTTGGTTATGTCAATAGATTTTGTTTGTCTTATGAGCTTGCCACGTTCAAGTTTAGTGTTGAGGTGCATCTTGCATCTCACCAATCTATGGTCACTACCTGTGTTGAACTTGTTTAGCACACTGCAGTCTTCTATGACGAATTTTTTGTTACACATAATAAAATCAATTTCATTTGTCGTCCCATTTGGATGTTTCCATGTCCATTTCCTGTGTGGCTTTTTCTTGAAGAAGGAGTTCAAGATGAAAAACCCTTCTGCCTCTGCAAACTCAACGAGAGTATTTCCACGCTGGTTTCTGTTGCCATGACCGAATTTACCTACTGAAGTTTCATTCTGTTGCCGTTGCCCTATTTTTGCATTGAAATCTCCCATAATTATTTTCAAGTGCTGCTTACCTTTATTATTTAGATGACAAATTTCCTCATAAAATTCTTCAATTTCTTCTTCAGGATGACTTGTGGTGGGTGCATAAGTTTGAATAATCTGAGCCTGGTATCTTTTCGAGAGTTGGATAACAAGTCGTGCAGCTCTGTCAGAGGAACTTTCAACTTCTACAACTTTATCCTTCAGTTTCTTGTTTATTATAAATCCAACACCACTAGTTCTGCCAGTATCTGTCCCACGATAGCAGAAGAGATGTCCACTTTTCAGTTCAATGAGATCTTCTCCTTTTCTCCTTACCTCACTTAGCCCCACGATGTCCCACTTGATCCTTTGTAGTTCCTCTTCCAATTCAAGAAGCCTTGAATCAGAAGATAGGGAGCGTCCATTGTAAGTAGCCAAGGTCAGCATCAGATGGCAGCCTAGTCCGGTCCTCCGGGGATTCTTAGCACCCTCTGCCTTCATGTCGCACTGGCCGCTGCCTTGGCCAGGTACATTCCAGCTGCCGGAGACTGAGGGCCAAGATTTAAGTTGTGGAATCATTTTGGAGGGGTTTGGCCATAACTCACCACGCTGGCCAAGCTATACATACTTGTGAAGAAGTCCCAACATCTGCCTGTGGATTCCTACTAGATTTAGGGTTAATAAATCTAAATCTAGTAGGAATCCTCCCTACATTATTAACTCTAATAATGTAGGGAGCCATCTGGCTTTTTTAATACGACATTATTATTGTACAATTCTACCAATTCAAAGCGGCCTTCATATAAAGGGGCAAATTTTTTCACGAACGTGTGTGCAGCGGAGGATTGAAAATGAGTTTCTAATAAGACCAGATCTCCAATTGCGAGATCTGGTTCCCTCCGTTTCACATTATAGTGCCTAGCCTGGCTTAATTGAGCTCGACTGATAGCAGTCCGTGCCTTTTGCGCAAGTAGTTTTACAGATTCAGGTGTTGGTCATTGGTTGATTTCATCGATAATGCCAGTTAAATTCTCAAAGGGGGTGCGGATTTTGCGCCCTAGAAAAAGTTCAGCGGGCATAAGCCGCGTTGATTCATGAAATAATGAGCGAAGGGCGAAGCAAAACATTTCAACGTGTTCGTCCCAACGCTCATGAGTATTGCCAATGAAAGTTGAGATCATTTTTAGTAAGGTTCTATTTACACGCTCAGCCAGATTGGCTTCAGGGTGATATGGACTGATAAATTTGCGTTTTATTTGAAGCCTCGCACACATTCGCTCAAATAACTCCGAAATGAACTGAACCCCGTGGTCCAAGACTACGGTACGGGGACAGCCAAATCGAGTAAAAACATTATGTATTAAAGTATCACATATTACATCAGCCGTAGCTGCTTTAATGGGGAATGCTTCGACCCATTTAGAAAAATTATCTGTAAAAACTAAAATAAAACGAGACTTAGTTTTAGTTGATAATGGATAAGGGCCCAGTAAATCTATAGATATGGTTTCAAATGCATAATTATTTGAACTACAAATAAAGTGACCGGCCGGTCGTTTATTATCATAATTATACTTTTGACAGTACTCACATGAACGAATGTATGCGAGTATACTATTGTACATGCCCGGCCAGTAGGCTACGTCTCGAAGTTTAGTACAAGTTTTCCGTATGCCTAAGTGGCCGGCAAGAGGAGTATCATGGAACTCGTGGAGTAAGGCCATGCGGAGAGACTGAGGTATTGCAGGGCGGTACTCAGCTCTCGAGTTTACAAATTTTTCATAATACAAAATACCATCGATGATCTCATAATTTTGACCACGACCCGCTAAAGAAGGTTCACTAGGAATAGAAGAACCAGCGAGTAAGAAGTTATAAATTTCCCCAAAATCTGAATCATTCGGCAATTCAGAAATTATTTGCTCCCTTGAGTTGATTTCCGAAAGAAGAAATAGGGAGGGAGGTTCAGTATCCGCCTGGCCACCAGAACTGACCGGACAGCGAGACAGTGCGTCCGGCAGTTGGTTTGACTTACCAGGGCGATACTGAATTTGAACATTATATTCCTAAAGTCGAAGTGTACATTTTAACAATCTTCGAGACAGATTCTTTGCAGTGGTTAAATATTGTAGTGCTTAATGATCCGTAAATACATTGACAGTTAAATGATTGAGATAGCATTTAAATTTGGTGATAGCAAATAAAATAGCTAAGCATTCTCGTTCAGTAGCAGAAGAATTACATTCTGCCTTGTTAAGAATTCGAAAGGCATATGCAATAGAATGCCCCGTTGAGATAGAACAGCTCCTAGACCAACACCTGATGCATCGGTAAAAATATTAAACATTTCGCCATGGTTAGGAAAGGCTAACACAGGTAGCGAAACCAAGGCATGTTTAGGAGCATTAAAGGCAGTCTCTGCTTCCGTGGACCAAACAACGTGTCTATACTTTCTTTTTAACGCAAATAAAGGTTCGCATAAAGTAGCGTACACCGGAACGACCTGTTGGTACCACCCGGTCATCCCTAGGAATCGCGACAATTCTTTTGCCGACTTAGGCCTCGAGAAGTCCGAAATTGGCTTGACCGTTGAGTCGTCAGTAGGAAGACCCTTAGAGGTAATTTTCAATCCGAGATATACTAGTTCGTCCCGTCCAATTTGACATTTGGCAGGTTTTAAAGTTAACCCCGCATTATGTAGCACTTCGAAAACTTGGTCCAACAGAGACAGATGCTCTTCAAAAGTCTCAGAAGAGAAAATTATATCGTCCAGATAGACATGGACATTAGGTCCGAGCACAGGACGTAAGACTGAGTCCAGTAGGCGCTGAAACGTTGCTGTAACATATGCAAAACCAAAGGGCATTTGTAGAAACTCATATGCTCCAAACGGGGTAATAAATCTAGTGTTTTCTACAAAATTTGGGTGGACAGCAACCTGCCAATAGCCACTAGCAAAATCCAAAGTTGACAGCCAGTTTGTTGACAATAAGTCCTGGAGAATATCGCTAATTATAGGCAATGGATAATTGATAGCTTTAGTCATCGCATTGAGTTTACGATAGTCTATCAGAAAGCGATACTCTCCAGATTGTTTTTTTTGGGGGGAACAAGAAAAGCAGGTGCTGCCAAAGGACTAAGTGATTCTTCAATTATTCCCGAATGGAGCATATCCTTAATTTGTTTTTGGAACTCAGCTTTTTTCTGGTTCGGACATGGATAAGGCTTACAAGCAATTGGATTAGCCCCTTCCGTATCAATGGTATGATACACCACCTACACCTATGTAAACCCTGGCTCATCAGAAAATAATCCTGGTCTGCTGTGTGAAACCTGACCAAGGTGGCTCTTGTGTTCAGGCAATAATCTGTCACTCGCAAGAACTGCAGAAAAATCAATAGGCTCTTCTGGGGTGGGAGGACTAATCTCGGGCATTAAGATTAGGTCATGCTCGAAATCAAATGTAAGCTTAAACATTTTAATGAAATCCACCTCCAGGAGGCAATCCACGGGTAACTCTTGGATTAAAAAGAAAGTATAAGAAACTTGAACTTTGCCAATCTTGACAGGTAAATGAACTGATCCAGAGATTGAAAAAATATTATTGTCGGCACCTCGCAAACATTGCTGGGAGGGCTCGACACAAGCATTTGGAAAGGTAGCAGCACAGAAATTAAAGTTTAATGCAGAAATGTCAGATCCAAAATCAATTTTAGTCGACACCACTACTTTACCCAAGATCACAAGAATATCAGGCAAAAGCGGAGCTTGAATAGTTAAAAAATGAGATTTGAGATCTTCAGAAAAAAGAGGAGACAGACTCGACCCATCTACCTCCTGCTGAAGTTTAAATTATCGTGAAACTGATGAGAATATCTTGATTGATTTTGAAAATGTGGCGAAGCGTCAGAACGTGCTGAATTGTAGTAACGTGCAGGAGAGGCAGCTTTAATATCATTAGGTTTGCCTTGCCCTCCAGCACGATGTTTTGGATATGTCTTGTCAACCGGGTAGTAATTATCTCTGGGACGAGAAACTTGGTTATCCTGGTTCCCATAATGATCAGGATGTCGCACCTCTAGTGCCCGACGATGCGGCGGCACGTATCTAGACTGCTGATAGGCGTTCTTCAGCCTTGATTGATAAGCAACCTGCCTAGGGTGATTCAAAAATTGTCCTTGACGAATGTTCTGTTTTGGCTGCTGATACCCAGTAGTTTGAATATGAGGTTCATGGTACTGCGTAGCTTGTCGGTACTCTTGGACCTGTGAAGATTGCCCTTTGCTGTGGCGTTCTTCATAGACTCGAACGAGTTTTAGGCACTCGTGAATGGAGACAGGACGTCGAACTTCCAAAAAATCCTGCAGGAAGGGATCCAGCTGTTGTAGTAAGGTGTCCCAAATATCAGACTCGACTGCAGTGGGATTTGTAAAGTCGAACTGTTTCCAGCGCGAACGAGACTGGACTATCTGACGCTCGCTGTCGCCTGGAAAACAGTTTTTGTGCAAGACCGTCCTTATTGGTGCCAAAAGGAAAGACATCCAAAAGGTCAGCTCGAAATTGCTGATAGGAGCCCTCTGGGTTCTTTCGACGTCACTGTCTGTACAAGACTTTTGCCGTATCTTGCAAACATGTGCCAGCAATAGGTATCTGACAATCTTCAGGAACATTATATAGATCAAAATGATCGTCAAGAACCTCCAAAAACCTAAGCGAACCGCCTAATCCCTTGAATACAATAGAACCTGCATGGGGTACGTAATAAGCAAGAATTTTGCTCCTTCTCATAGGGCGTGGTAGGGTAAATTGTTGTTGAGGCACTGCAGTCGAAGTACGCGGTACATAAGTTTCATATCTCGCGTATTCTCTGTCTGGTAGGTCAGAACCGCAGGTCTTGTACAGAGCACTGGGTGAATTATTTGGAACTCTATAACGCTCAGTGCATAGATTGTCTGTTGTAGAATTATGAGCCTCATGATCCTGTCTATAACAGTCATAGAAGAGACCGATAGGATCCGTTAGGTTAGCCATTTTCCGTGACTTCTACTATGAATCTGTTCGAGTGAAGTTCTGGCGCCAATATGACGTAGAAGTCTTTTCGTACTTCTACGTTATTTTAAAAACATAACTATAAGTTGAAATAGTTCCTAAATTAAGCCTTAACGGCCAGACGAAACATGTAAACAACAGAAGTCAAACTTACGGGAAAGATGCTTTATTCAGGATGTAGCAAACACATCGTAACATAGCATAGCATATTGCACTAAACTCTCCACACACTACACAGCTCTTAACATAGCGCTCAACAACACAACGCTCAACTTGCAACACTTCTCCAAGCAACGCTCTCTTTAACAACTCTCGCTTTACAACGCTCGCCTTAACAACGCTCCGCCAAGCAACAGATTAGTCGTTTTTATCTCTCGTTCTTATCAAATCAGGCATACGTCACGTTCATTCACCCTAAATTATGTTGCCAACATTATTCGTTTGAGAGAAAAGATATTACGTTAAGAGTGAAGAATAACTGAGAATAAACTCAAGATTTACATAGGGAAAGAAACTAAAAAGGAAAGTGAATTTAGAATATACGTCACAGCACCTAAACGTTTTTGTGAATATATAAAAATTATCTTTGCCATGACAGTTGTTTAAGGCTAATTTTAAGACTGCGGGATAATAAATTCCTCAGATAGACCATGTCATCATGCAAAAGGCGTCAAAATTTCGCAAAAAGTGAAAATGTTGAATTGCGAAACATCTGGAGATTACAGAGAAAAACTAACTTCAGATTTGAATTCAGCACACTCAAATTAGATAAGAATAAGTGCTGGTATCAATGCAACGAAAACTTTGTTCTCGGTGTAATCAGTTATTGAACATTTGAAAAAAATTTCCTCAAGGAGAAAAAGACAGATTTCTGTGCCCATTGCCCTAGAAAAATAAAGGAATTCATATATATATATATATCCCTTTTGCTGTCAAAAATCAAGCTTGATTTGCAAACTTTTCCTACGATAGTCTTTCTGGTTTGTTTTCTTAAACGTAGAAAGAGAATTTTTAATCCTTTTTGTTTCGTATCAGCACAGAAAGAGAGCGCTATACATGTTTTGCTCAGAATTCCATAGATCAAAGCAGAGCGCATTTTCACCTATTTTTGTTTATTTATTTATTATTATGCACTACTTCAGCAGTTGAAAGGCAACTTAATGCTTGCTTCATCTAACACTCTAACACGTATGGCAACAATTTTAGCACGTCTGTTGCAAGAAAAAAATAAACACCTAAAAAATAAAAATGTGCTTGTCGATGGTATCACTTTGTCTGTCTGTCTGTGGAAACCATACTTCTGCACCTGTAGATAAAATTCGAACATTTTCTTCTGCACAGGACAAAATGCAAGAATAAGTAGGTTATAAATGTTAGAGACAACAGTTAACAGCTTTTCTAGACCTGTCAGACACCATAGGAATTCATTTCGAGAGTATAATTTAAAAAAAAAGTGCAGCGCGGATCAGGCGACAATTTTTGACAATCTTTTGGACAGTTTTGTTAAACAACAAATTTAACTAGAGGTTTTCTGACCTTAGCTATAATGCTTAGGGTGAATAGGGTAATTAATCATTCTAACAAGCTGTCAAAGGCTTGAAAGAGAGAATATTTTTATTCGAGTTTAACGATCGCTGTGCCTACTCGGTGGTGTTGTTGTGCTCTAAGCGCTGGCTTTTGACCTTCCTCCAAGATGGGTTCGAGTTCGAATCCCGGTCAGGCATGGATTTTGCGTTTGTCTTACGGCACTGGCTATCTCCCTTCACTGGAACCTGTTCCCCTAAATTAGGGACGGGTGACTGCTTATAGCCCATCGAGTTGCTTACGGTTCGCGTTAAACTCACTAAATAATAATAACGACCACCGTGAGCAACTCAATGGTCTAAAAGCAGCCGCCCCTCCTAATTTATGGGAACTGGTTTCAGAAAAGAAGTGTAACCAGGGCCGTAACACAGGTGTACCGGCCACGCCTCACCCAGGATGCTCGGCCTTGACCTGCTCGGACAACTAAACAAATGCCTACGTCCGTGACCATTGAGGCGGCAATTCCTGTTTTACCATAACACATTTTCAAACAATTCTAGCTTTCTTGTTACTTCTCTTGTTACTTCTAAGAGCATTACAAATTTTCTTCTACAGACAACCCGTATCAAAAGAATTACAAAGCAATTGCAGTCAACAAAGATGGAACTATTAAGAGGGCCGCCCCTGTGACCGTGCGCTCAAATTCGTCGTCTCTAAATAGTGGTCCGAGCAGGACCCGGGATCCCGTCCAGCCCTAAGGCATGGTTGATGTGCTGATCTTAGGACACTGACTTTTTCTTTTCCCAGGAATTGGTGGATCATAATTAGGACCAGGCGACTGCTAATTTCACTCATTGTTGCTCACGATGGTCGTTAAACCCAGTTAGGAAAAAAACAAGTCTTGAAGGTAGACCATGAAACCAGTAAATTTCAATTTTCAGGTTTTCGGAAGATGCGTGTCGCATTCAGCTTTAGTGTTAATCTGTTAACCGCCAAACAGTCGCCATTTTGTTCATTAATTTTGATTTTATACAGCATGACGTAGGCGGGGGCGGGGGATGTCGGAAAGGTATAAAGCACACGGGCGGTGTACGCTCAGCAATTCGGTGAAATCTATTGCACGGTGTGCATCGCTTTGAACGATGTCGATTTGCTGTTATCGTGTGATATGGCCAACAGGCAATCCAGTAGACGACATCTGGATGACTTTACCCGAAGTCGCGTCATTTGGAAGTTAGAAGAAGGTCGAAGTGTTAATAGTGTGGCCGAGGAGTTTGGGATCGCTCACAGCATCGTTTCACGAGCTTGAAGAACATTTCAAACGACAGGAACAGCTGTCCGAGAGTTTAGCAGTGGTCGTACACGAGCAACCACGGCGACGGACGACCGGTATATTGTCCTACAAACGAAAAAAGACAGACGGCAGACAGCGGGAGAAATCGCTAGGCACATGCAAAAGACAACTGGAAGTCCGTTATCGCGTTTTACCGTGGCCAGGAGGCTGCACAAAGGTGGTCTACCTTTTCAATAAAGTGCCTTTGTATCCTTTGGATTCCTTGTTTGGACGGTTTTGCTCACTTGTCCCGTATTCTTACATCTTGGGGATCTTATGGTATGATTTGAGTCGATGTGGAGCACTTCTGCACGACGTTACATTCGAAAAACCGTCTCGTCCTTAATTTTTGCCCACCAGTGTAGTTTCCTGTACACGAATCCAAGGTTTCCCAGCAGAGCATTGCCAGAAGCATTACACTACTTTGTTTTCTGCCCACAGTGTATCCTGATGCCAAACTTTCGCAAGTAAGCGACGCAGTCGTACCCCACCATCCACATGGTGCTTCAAGGGACGAGATTCATAGGACAACACTACATACTTCCAACCACACAAGCTCTAATTTCGATGCCAGTGTACCCGTTGTAGGCGATTTCGACGGTGAACCAAAGTTATCGGAGCTATCTGCAACTACGCGGCCTCATTTTCAGCAGCGTTCGTTCTTCTTCTTGTTGTAACACATCACTCATATCACCAGCATTCACATCACAGGCGAGTTGCGACTCACTATCCCTTCCATTGGATCGTGCCATACGAGATAGACTTCTCTCACTTCTAGCATCAATGAGCCGTGGTCGGCTTACACCTTGCCTAAGGTTTGTGGATTTTCCCTCCTGTGACGTACAAGAGAGGTGAAAACATATGTCCAGACGACAAATCTGCAGCCTGACATTCTATCTGCGTAGCTCAGTTGGGAAAGCGACTTACTCCGGAGTGAGGGGACACGAATCCGATACCCGTCGTGGACAAACTTGTATTTTCATACTCCTTGGACCACGTTTTGAAAGTAATAACCACGGCTGACCGTGAGTACCTCAGAGTTAATATAATGTATTCGAAAAATTACATTTTATGAAGGACTGAACATAAAGAAACAAATACACAGCCCGACATAGAAAATGCCACACCGCGAAGACGTGAACGCAGCGCCATGCAAATTGCAGGGTGGGTACGCACGTACAAGTTATGCAAATGATTGCATTTGCAGGCCAATCGCACGTGATATAAGCGGACAACCAGCCCGTGAGGAAGTCAAAAAGTAATTCCAAACAGCAACTAAATAAAAAAAGGTAATTCCAAACAGCATTAGTCGAGACGTCGCCACGGCCTCGAGAAGTGAATGGTTCTGCTGTAACCGTGTCTGGAGTACGAACAAGGGGGCCAATGCCGTTCAAACACTGTCGTACACGATTCCTTTAAACGGGGGAGTTCACGAGAGGTGTAATCGTAGGCCTTCGTACCGCCGGATGATCCGTGCTTCGTATTGCGGGAGAAACGCAAGATGATGCCACAACCGTCTGTCACATTTGGAAGCAGTGATTCCAGGAAATATCTGTGCAACGTCGTATGGGGACCGGAGCACGGAGACGGACGTCCGAGTTCCCCGACCGTTGCCGTAGTGGACCCACAGACAACAACGGGTGACATTTTGCGGAGTGTGCGGGGAGGATTGTATGCTCCGATATCGACGCGGACAATGTCGCGCCGAATGGCAGCGACTGGTCTGCTGTTCAGCCATCCGTTGCTAAGGATATCCTTAACAGCGACCCATCGTCGTCACCGCTGGGCGTGGTCCAGCATGATCGCCGTGTGAGAGTCTGGAGGCAACGCGGCCACGGATGATAGCCGTGTGAGAGTCTGAAGGAGACGTGGCCACGGATGATAGCCGTGTGAGAGTCTGAAGGCGACGTGGCCAACGGGAAAACTGCTCCGACATTGTGGAGCGCCATACGGCCCGGTAACGTGGAATCATGGAGTAGGGTGCTATCAGCGCCAACAGCCGCTCATCACTGGTACGCATTACGGGCACATTAACGGCACACCGCTATGTTGACGAGGTACTGCGGCCCGTGGAACTGCCGTATCTGCAGGCCATCCCAAACGCCGTTTTTCAACAGGATAACGTCCAGACGCATACCGTTCGAATAAGCTTGAGTGCTTTATATACGGTGTGCGGATGCTTTTGTGACCAGTAAGATTCCCGGCCCTCTCACCCATCGAGCATCTGTGGAATACGATTGTACGTCGGTTGAGTTCCCTCCCACCCCCAAAAAACGAAGATGAACTGTGGACTCGGATCAACATCACATAGTCCACGATACCCCAGCACTCTATTCGGACACTCATTGCCTCGATGTCACGTGTAATTCAACGCTGTAGCGCCCAAAATGAGGGCCACTCTCCTTATTGATCATCCTGTATGTTCTGCCACGGGAACCTAGTTTGTATGTGACAATTAAATCATTTGTTCAGGACCTACTTGGCTATCTGTGTCTGCAGTTTTGTTTATTTTTGATAATTTCTTCATGGTGTGGCATTTTCTCTGACAAGCAGTGTATATGTAGTTCACGACGATCCAACGAATCCAGTTGCGTGTTCCATTACAAGCGTCCTGCAACTTTAAGAGTGGTATGTACATTTGGAGTACCACGAGCTCTTAAGTTTTTCTCAAAAAGTATTTTATCCTAAAATACGCGGAATTCGTAGCAAAGGAAAAATAAACCTGCAACTTATCAGAAATTAATACGTTCAAGACACCGATTGAAACACTAAACTCATTCCATTATAAGTCGACGACTTGTGTATTCTTTGTATTAACACACTCCTTTTCCTTTATCATCCCGCAGATTAAAAGTAATCATGAAGTTTTAAGACAAGAAAAAATCATGTCTAACAATTAAAGCACTTCTTGTACGACTTCAAGAACAGGTCAAACACATCTCCGTGGCTTACCGAAATTTATAGAAGAGATTTCGCTAAAGGCATTTTAATATATATCAAATATATATCAAATACGTGGAGATAATAGAAATGGACGATGTCATCGCTCTTTCCACGTTATTTTTTAAACAACGCATTCCGGCACTGCTGGGGTTCGATCCCAGCAGTGCCGGAATACAATTTTTCAGTCGCTATGCGTTGTTTAAAAAATAACGTGGAAAGAGCGATGACATCGTCCATTTAAAGGCATTTTAATTCCTATTTAGTGTATCCACATTTGGTTCGCAGGTTTGGGCATTTCACAGTCTCCAGAATTCCAGTTGTTGGAATAAAAATGTTTCTCAAAAGAGAAATACACACACCATGTAATGAAATCTATAAGAAACCGTTAGTTTCAATCCGTTATTTATTGGGGCGAATAAATATATTTACACAATACCGAGCTTTTGCGCGTCTGCCGCACTGCTTTTTCAAGGCTATCAACATAATTACACGATAAACAATCCAGAATAAACAGACTGAAGTTCGTTTACATATTCACCGTTTTGAAAGCACCCATTTGTAAAGCACGGGCCTTCGCGTTCAGTTAGCCTTACGGCGCATACTTTACATCAAATGAGCGCTTTCGTACCGGTGAATATGTAAACGAATTTCAGATGTGTTTATTCTGCATTGTTTATCGTGTAATTAAGTTGATAGCCTTGAAAAAGCGTTATGCAAATATGTTTATCTACACCAATAAATAACAGATTGAAACAACCGCAGTTTCTTATACGCATATTTTTAAAAATGTTTCCTTCAGCAGGAGAAACCTACTTGGGACTTTTTATAGGTATGTTTTACTCGCAAAGAGTTGCTGAATGCATTTCTTTTCCAGCAGGAACATCTTCAGAAACACGTTTAGTTTTCTGGTGAATAAAATTCGTCAGTTGTTTTTCGAATATGTTGTGTTGTAGCGACAACTGCTATTCTTATCTTTGAGTTGAGGTTTGGAATTTGAATTTACTGCACCATGACGTTCTCCGATCCTTAGGAGATATCTGTTGGATATTGGAAGTTATAAGGCTGTTGTCTATGATTTCATATTTTCTAGTCGGAATTTTTTCAGTGTCCTAAACTTCCTGTATTAATGTTTGAGCAAGGGTAGCTTTCTTTCTTTTTTTTTTTTTTTTTTTTTTTTTGTGGTGTTGTTGCCAATTTTTGATGTGCTCTCGAACTCCACACAAATTTCCTTTCGTGCCGCCTACGTAGGGAATCTTATCCCTGTTTATTTCTTTTAAAGCCTTTTTCCTGTAAACTCATACTTTATTCAAATGACAAATTTTGACTTTTTTCACTGAGACGATTCATTTAACATTTTTGACTTTTATAACATAGATTTACAATTTCCTTTTCCTACAGAATTTCTTATCACTTTCTGAAATCTTATAAGACTAAAATGTACAAGGGTTGGACAAAATAATGTGAATATCATGATTACAGGGTATAATGTATTTCGTGTAGGGCGACACTGAAAAAAAAAAAAAAACGTTGTGTTTATCTTTTGTGCACTTTTCCTTGGTATATATTCTGTAGGTTGTACGCCAGTGTAGTACAAGTTGTGTTCAGCAGCGGTTCGTACGAGCAATTGGTGAAATGCTCATACCTTATGAAGCAGTACTACCTGTCGGACTTCCAAAATGGACAAATCGTAGGCGCCCGTTTAGCAGAAGCGTCTGTAACCATGACACCTAAATTGTTTGATGTTCCAGGAGAAACATTCTCCGTGGTTATGACTGCGCACACAAAGCATGGCGAGACTTCATCTGTGAACAAGAACAGGAGTGAAAACCGATACTGAATGAGTGGGACCGTTGAACACTAATAAGCATTGTTCTCAAACAACAAAGAATTACTGAGGAAAAGTGAAAGTAAAACTTAATATCCACTTGGAAAAACCCGTTTCCACAAAAACAGTCCTCGTAGATCTTTACAAAGCCAACAACCATGGAAGAGCTGCATTTGCTAAATGTTTAGTCACAGAAAGCAAGGGTACACTGCAAAAAAAGCTAGTGTTATGAGCATGAAACCTAGACAGCTGATGGCTTGAAAAGTGCGATATGGTCCGATGAGTTATCACTTGCATTATTCCCAACAGTTGGTCGTTTTTATACAGGGTGTCTGAAAATTATTGGACACATTACAAAATTATGTACAAAAACACTATGAGCATTGTGTGTTTTTCTATATCACGTATTACTAATACGTTTTCTATATTTTCGTGTTCCAGAATTGTTGTTCCCAGAATCCGATAGATGGCGCTAGGTGTGGCCTGATGAGGAATGTATGAGAAATGCGCAATCAGTAGTCATGTCATCCGTACAGCAGAAGGCGATGTGTGTGTTATGGCTTGCGGAATTAAAGTCAGTCATTAAAGTTAAAAGACGGTACCGTTTAGAGTATGGTGGCAATACTCCCTCAACGAATTCAATTAAGCGAAGGATCAAACAGTTTAAAGAAACTGGCAATGTGGAACATCGTGGAGAAGCCGGTAGGCCTAGCATCAGCGGGGATATGGTTGACCAAGTTAATGAAAGTTTCCGAAGAAGCCGCAGAAAATCCATTAGTAAAGCAAGCAGAGAATTGCGCATTCCGAAATCGACAGTTCACCATATCTTGCACAAGAAATAAAGTTTCATGCTTGTAAAATTCAGATAGTGCAAAAGATGCATGTAAATGATCACACTCTGCAATACGATTTCACTGTGGATATATTGAATTGAGTGGAAAACGACGAAAACTTTCTCAGTACTGTAATTTTTAGTGATGAATCCACATTTCATGTATCAGGTATTGTGAATCCTCACATCTGTAGGATATGAGGCAGTGAACCACCACATGCTGCCATTGAACTGGAACGTGATTCTCCAAAAGTTAATGTGTGGTGCGCTCTATCAAAAAGAGAAGTGATTGGCCCTTTCTTCTTCTGCGAAAAAACCATAAATGGTGACGTTTACTTGAATATGCCAGAAAATTTCGCTATGCTCCAGATCAAAAGATATGACAACATCGTTTTCCAACAAGACGGTGCGCCTCCACATTGGTCAACGTGTGTACGTAAGTGCCTAAATGAGCATTTCTCCAACAGATGGATTGGGCATGGTGGTCCCATTTCGTGGCCTCCTCTCACTCCAGAACTAACTCCATTGGATTATTTCATGTGGGGTGCTTATGTGAAAGATCGTGTCTATCAGACGCCTTGTACTGATTTGCAGGAAATAAAGCAGCGTATAACTCCTCAGATGCTTGTCAATACATGGCATGAAATCGAGTATCGCTTGGACGTACTACGAGCAACCAAGGGATCTCACATCGAAATTTATTAACTTGTGTAGTTACATTGTAAGTTAGTACAGTCAGTTTCTTCCTATCAGTTTAATGTTTTGTTTTATATAATTTTGAAATATGTCCAATAATTCTCGGACACCCTGTATATAAAGAACCCCCAAAGAATGGGACAATTCGGATGTCTGGTTCAAACTATCAAATATGGGGGTGGATTTGTGATGATTTGGGCTGCCATATCTTGGTATTTAGCTGTCCCCATTATTACCCTACATGGTAGAGTTCGAATACTTGGACGTTCTAAATGATCAGGGGCATCCAATGGTTTAAAACGTTGTTTCTCAACAATGGTGTCATTTTTCAAAAAGATAATACACCCATATACGTAGCTAGAAAAGTTCAGTGTTGATTTGGGGAGCACCAAGATGAACTTCGGCATCTGCCCTGGCCAAATGAATTACCTGATTTGTATATCCTCGAACCACTGTGGGCAGTTTTGGAGAGAAAAGTGAGACGCAGATTCCTCTCCTCCATCATATCTGAAGCAATTGGCTGATGTTCTGATAGACGAATGGCACAACATCCCACTGAAGACTATTCAGAAGCTGTATGAATCTATTCCAAGAAGGTTGGAAGCTGTATAAAAATCCAAAACCTTATTAATAAAGACATATCGCTTATTTACCAGCTGTTTACATTATTTAAACTAACCCCTGTGCATGTATAAATGGAATCTATAAAATTAAAAAAAATGAAAAACAGAGAATTAATAACGAGGAATTGTACACCAACAGTAAAACTAAAAAAAATTAAAACTATTTTAAGGTAAGTAGACAGCAAACTGTCTACCTACCTTGAAAAAACCATCTGGTTGATGTGCGAAAGCTTGGAAACTTTGATTTCTATTTTGTGCCAATAAATTCGGATTTTTAGTATAGTTTTACTATTTTAGAAAAGAGCAATTAATTTTTTCGTATGATCCTCTGTTTCTGTTTCACGGTGAATGACGAACACGTTTGCGATGGCCCAATCACATTGATTCCGGAACACCTTCACTCAGCTGTCAAAATATGAATAGACGGCTCTTTCCCTGGCTATTTGAAACTAATAGGCATTAAATTGCGATCCTAAGAAATTATTATTAGCACTGGAAATCAATAATAATGGATTCAGTAGTATTTCCGCTACATAGAAATCCTCTTGAAATAGTTTCTGTGATCGGTGTTGATGCATTTTTGTATTCCATTGCTTCAGTTGTTTGTGATAGATTTTTAAGTTTAAAGCTTTCATCACGAGTTCAATTTAAAAATAGTGTAACTCTACTGCGAATCCGAATTCACTTTAACAATTTGAACGCGGCGACTTGACTAGACAACAAATGAATAGATGCGAATGTAATTAATAATTCGAAGACACGAAACGTAACGTCGGTAGGGCATGTGGTACCGTGAAAGACAAAACAGAATTATTTGAAGAACTGGTTCCAAATTCGCGACAATTCCAGAAGGACGTTGTCATTGCAAGCCTGAATGTTGGTAAAGCTCGCTAAGATTTTGCGAATGTCAATAGATTTTGGCGTGGAATAGGAAGCTAATTTCTTTATATCACGCCACATGGGATTATCGGACTTGAACTTGATCTCTCTGGATAGGGCAGTGGTTACTTTTCCGTCCCTCGTGTCTCTTTTATGTTCACTAATTCTAATTCTAAACGAACGTTTGGTCATTCCGATGTACTATCGTTTGGAGCCGTCGGGATATTGTAGAAGGATGGCATAAACACCCGCGTCGTTGAAAAGACGGGGCTTGTCGATATTTCTGTAAAGCATATGGGGTAATGTACACCGATAAACCATTACACTATGACCACCTACGTAATGAGCTGTACGACCCCCTTTACCCCACGAGACAGCAGCCACTCGGCGAGGCACCGATTCGATGTAGTGGCGATAGGTATCCTGGGGTATCTTGTACCATAATGTCAACAGCAGGTCCTCCAGTTCCCGTACATTTCGGGATGGCGATGATTAAGCGCGAACCCGCTTTTTCAAGTCAAACCCCACATGTTCGATTGGGTTAATGTCAGGGGAATTTGGCTGCCAGGGCATTAACAGAAAGTCACCATCATGTTCTTCGAATCACTTCTTGACGATTCAGGCAGTATGCCACGGCGCATTATCCTGTTGGTAATGGCCATCACCAGCAGGGAACACAGTTGCCATGAATGGGGGGAATTTGGTCTGCAACGATGTTCAGATACCTGACAGCTGTCAGGGATTGTGTTATTGGGATAATGGGGCCTAAAGCGTCCTAAGAAAACATCGCCCACAGCATAACACCGCCGTTGCCGGCCTTTTTCCTCCAAACAGGGCATCCATGTGCCATAACCTCTGTTGGTAATCGGCGTATCCGCGCTCGGCTGTCTACGTGATGCACCAGGAATCTTGATTCGTTAGACCAGGCTCCTTTCTTCCAATCATCCACGGCCCAATCTCGATTATCTTGGACTCATTTCATGCGTTGTTGGCGATGACGCGCAGTGAGCATGGGCCTTCGGCTACCATGCGCAGAAGGCTGCGATGAACTGTGGGCTGTGACATATTGCCCTGATTAGCACTGTTGTAGCTGCTGGTGATTTGTCACACTGTGGCCGTGCGGTCGCTGTGAAAAATGCTCGACAGTCTCCGCTCCCCTCTGGCATCAGTGAGCTGCGGACGACACACGGCTGGACGACGACTCGTCGTTTGGCCATCTATGCACTACTTTTCATACATACTAACTAGAGAGGCACGTGAACAACCCACAAGCCGCTCCGTTTCCGAGATCGTAGTTCCGAGGAGCCGTGCTATCACAATTTGTCCTTTATCAAACTCCGATAAATCGTCAGCTTTTCCCATTCTAACTCTAAACACTCTACTAACCAAAAGCCGGTCCTCGGCTTGTGTATACTGCTCTGTGAATTTCACCTGCGCCATCGTTCATACCTCTTATATGGAAAAATTCGGAGATGGAGAGCTAATAGGATGTTAATTAGCATATTTCTTCGCATCATATGATAGTTCCCTTCCAGTCCTTTCCAACGATATCTTATTTGTTTATATGCGGCAAACGGTTCCAAAGTTAAGTGGGGTGACTCATTTTTTTCTTTGCTGTCTGTACCTGTATCAAATGGTGCCCGAAACCTTCTGCGCTCCCCAAGCGGAAATGTTAGCATAACAGCCAGGCTTTACAAAATCTACGATAAAATAATTTATTTTTCCCTCTAGTCTCAGTAATACCGACCATGAACCTGTCATCAGTTATAAGAGTTTAGTTGTTTATACACTACTCCGCGGTCCAAGTCATGATGGCGCAGGGCTAGTCTCTCTGACATGGACATCATGTTACTGGGTAGAAACAAGTGACTCAAACATCTTCATTTCGCTTTTTATTTTCGTTGCAATTGCTATAGCCCTTTAACATATGATCACTCAGAAAAGATTAGTGTCAATTATCCCCTTAAATGAACACTTTCAATAGCAAAGTTAAGAAAGTGAAAGCTTTCTGATACGCAGGCTTATTCGTTAACACCGCGTTTGGTTTCCTTCTTAGACAGATAATATATTCGTTAGAGCTGATGATTTGAACCCAGAAACAAAAAATATGTATGAGTACATTTCCAAAGATACTTCTGCTGGAAATATTTGGTAGTGAAGTAAGCATGAAACAGCTGATGTTTCATTCTTTAAAATGAAGTGTCAGCTGTTGTAAATGCAACGAAAGTCTAGTGTGTTACATGAATTCCCTCTATAGCTCAATTTATTAACAAAATTTCAGTAATTCTTTTTACCCGCATGTTAGGATTAACATGCGCATAATTTTTATTTCAAGTTCAAATAATTGTTCACTATTATGGATCATTGTGTCATATGCTTCTCAACGTGCTTGATATTAATGGCATCCATGTTTCCGTTGCTTTTCAAGACCCAGATGGACATGAACAAATCTGAATGTCGGATGTTTCAGATTTTGCTTTAAACAAAAACTTTGTACCCTTTCTTTGGTACGGCTTTTCAGAAAGATTATTTGCTTCAGGAGCAAAGATGTAGTACCAGACAATGGTAAGCAATACATTCCTTTTAACAACAACAAAGAACTTCATCGTTTAAAGAACAAAAGTCCTTTGCAACTAATGACTCAAAAGCATGCGCTGTCAAGCGGAGAAATGCGAAAAATATATACAGCCTGTCGGAGATGACAAGAATTGCTTCCGTTTACGCGGATTGTTCTTTAAAAGCAAACATCGAGTGATACACCATGCTAGTTTCATTGTATCTGGATTTGATATTTTGGCACGCAATAAATATCTTCTTTTTTCTCTATGCTTTTTTATTTTTAAGGTTTCTTAACAGCGGGACCACACCACAGTGTCAACACTTGTCGCCTGAATGCACTTCTTTTCAGCACATGTCCAGTTACTCTGGACTTTCCAGAATAAGCAAGAGAACTATTTTCCGCATCAAAGAATTCTCGGTGAACGGAGGGAAGCTTCAAGTTTTGCGTGCAATCAACACCTTCCTCAAGTTTTAATGAAACAGTCGATCAGGGCGCGTGATATTAAAATTCATGTATTCCACCACAAGCCAAAGGTTTCAAAAGGCGATTTTACACCGAGACGAATATGCAGATTTGAAAGTAATAAAAAAGAACACAAGTTCAACAGCATTCTGCCTGTTTGCGAATTAAACGTTGGTGGCACTCCTCAAAAAATATTATAATCACATTTAGTATTAAACCCGAAGCCACCGAGTCATTACAAAAGCTACACAGCTTAAATCCGTCACCTTTTTTCTTCAACAACGCCGAAATGCATGCTAATTAATTTGCTGCATCACATGTTTTTGTTGAATCGCCACAGAAAGTGAGAAAAAAACGTTGTATAGCTTAGTAGTTTGATGATACCCGCTGCTTGATGATCTGTTAAAAGTAAAGTTTCCGTAGCCATTTATTTATTCATTTATTCCGAAAGAAACTATGCTTTTTACTATAATTCGAACGGCATCTCTCACGGTTTAGCTTTAATGGAACTTTGCCATCATAATTTTAAGCAGAATAATTTATAGTATACACAAAATTTTAAATTTACATGTCTTAAAGGCCTGAAACGGAGAAACTCTTGAATTTTAAGTATGAAGAAAATTATTACTTTGAAGAGGATTTGCAGGGTTTGGTAGTGTATATGTAAGAAAACCTCAATTTTAATTTCAGTTCTTCTCAAAACTTCAGAAGGGATAAAATTTTGCCCAAGTTCAGAATTTTTATACTGAATTTGTTATTGTATAAGAAGTGTTAATTTATGTATCTAAAATACGACGAACGTTTGTCGCGTACTAAATAAATGGAAAACAGTTAGTGAAAAGGACCTTTTTTTTTATCATTTCTTGCTGGAATTTTATACTGAAAGGACAATTTATTATATGACCTATTGAATCCAAGACGGATATCCGTTACACGCCTAGCGTTGCTGGTAGTGGATTTCGGGCTCGAATGCATTGTTCCACGTCGTCCCACAGATGTTCAGTTGGGTACAGATCCGGAGAGTCAGAGAACCTTTGGAAGGGAACTCGCTGTAATGCTATTCCAACCAGCCTTTAGCCCAACCAGCCTTTAGCCCAACCAACGGAAGTGATTGGACGAGACACTGTCTTTTTGAAAGAAGGCATCCTACAGTGGAACATTTTGTAGGTGGTCGGCGAGTACGTTAACATAACCTTGTTTGGTGATGGTAGTATCAGCAGGTACAAGGGGCTTGAAGGTGGCCCATTTAAACACCCTCCGGAACATGACACCGCCTGCACCAGCCTGTAAACAGCCCGACTGGATATTTGGAGTTCATGGCTTCGTGTGGTCTACACCACAGACTCTTGGAAAGACAATTGATCTTGATCTTACCAAGTTATCCGTTTCCACTCTTCCACGGTCCAATAGCAATTATCCTTTGCCCTTTGCAGCCTCATAACCGGATCACGTGTTGTTAACAAGGGTATTCGATGTGGGAGTCTACTGCCATAGTTCAGGCTTGCCATCGTACATCGAAGGATTTGAGCAAAAACATTCGTAGGTGCGCACTCCCTCGTTGAATGCCGATATTAGCGTCTCCATTGAGGCTCTCCATTCCAACATTACGCTACGAAAGAGGCGGAGCGCACCTCAATTATCATCAGCCCATTTATAGTCACATTTTCCACAAAGACTATTGATTTTGCTGGTTTCGGTATAGTTCTTCTATATGCGTGAGACAGTCGTACACGAAAATTGAGACGTTTATTGGTCGCCCTGTGTACCCATTATCGCAGTCACTAAGCCATACAAGTACAGACCTAACCTACTTACGGCCTACGTGCGGTTTCGGCAGGCCGGATTATTGTGGCTGGGTATTACGGGTTTGTAGGTGGGTAAAGTGTGTATAATGAATAGTAGTTTCAGTGTGTAAGTTATTATTTGATCGAATATTGTTTTGTAAAATCACCATGCCACAAAAAAATCAATTATGGTAGGTTCATGTAAACATACACAATCGCTACCAATAACGATCCCTATTTTTTCGTTATATGTTCAAAAATTAAGCTGTTACCCTGGATTCTTCGTATTTCTTCTAACATTGAAAAATCAAATAATTCAGGGTAATTCGGCAATATGCAAATTTCAGCCTTAAATTCTTTTAATCACAATTTAATTTACCCTTGTGCAGGGTAAATTAAATTTCACCCCCGTAATTTGGAATAGGGCTAGAGGAATATCAGGGCCATAATGTTTTTTTCTTCGCAGCCTTTTAGCCACAAATCCACCGAAAGCGAGCTTGCCGAGGTGACACTCAGGTGTTGATAAAAACCTTTCATTTCCAAAATTTCCAAACTTACAAAGCCTAGACACAATGCCATAAGACCAGGAACGGCAACAAGTCGTAGGCTGCAGTTATTTGACTCTACTCCTCGGCATTTTTAAAAGCAGGGAAAGCCCTAAAAAAACTTCTCCTGGGCTTTGGAAGGCATTCTTGTTGACTACCGGTCAAAGAGCGAAACCTGCAAGAAGCACGTTAAGGAATTTCCGATGCGTGACAACCTGTTAGTTGCGATAAAATAAAGAGCTTTTGTAACAGAACGAGAAGAATTTAGAAACGGGAGCAGTTGACATGTTAAAGCACCATATTTTAACGCTGGGACCCTGTTTCCTATGAAACGTTATTCATGAATCTCAGCAGAGAATTTTGGGGAATGTACGTATCACGTATCGAGGAGGGTTGCGAATGACCAATAGTACGCCATGACGCTACCTTGGTCAGTTCCGGCTCCTCTCCCCTAAGAACAAGGATGCTACAGACCCAGGAAAAAACGGGGACAAGAAAGGGTCAGTTTTGGTATTCGAAAACGTTGCAAAAACATCTTTTCGAGCTCAGGAGAAGTTTTCCCAGTTCCATTTCTCAGATTTATTCGCATGTCTGGGGTCATAAGTTAAATTTCATTGTTTTCGGTCGGAGTTAGAGCTCAGTGGTCTCCAGGACCTAGTATAAGGATAAAAATATGTTTGTACGGAGAAATTAAGGAGAGTCTGGCTAGTTCTAGAAAAAACAGATAAAGGAGGCTAAATCATCGAATAAGCATTTGCAGAAGACGGTCGACTGAGAAAGAGAATGTAAGATGTTTTCTATCACATACTTCATAGCTGTGCATGTGCTGTGCAGTGTCAAATTCCAAGTTATCTCAGCATTCAAAATGTTTATCTAGAGCACCACAGTTTCAACACAACTGTACAAATTACTTAAAATTTCAACAGTTTAATTAAAAGGATAGGTTGCATCATGGTATTTCATATATATTGCTTACGAAATTTCTTATACTACGTATGTTGTTTAGGATATTTAGAGTAAAATAGTACTTAAGTACATGAGTATTCCGAAAGAAAAATATTTTGTGCAGGTGAAACAATTCAGAAGGTAAGTAAGCTGTCAATGCATGATAATAAGTTAGCCATGAATATTCAATTGTAAAGTAAAACACGAACTTTATATACAATTAAAATCACTAGTTACAATATGTTAAAATGACACATGCAAGATCTTCCTGGCTTGCCTCAAGGCCATCATCAGGAAAAATACAGATAGCATTGCGCCGACATACCACTAAATACAAGAGGGACGAACTCCCAGGATGCATCAGTTGTTACGTAATACGTGGAGTTCGTAAATCATAATATACATATATGCACAAGACACTATTCGTTAGAGGCTACGGATTCAGCTTTATCAGGGTTATATAAGTTTTTGACATAAGACCTGCATAGCTGTGGAAGTATATATGGAGAACCGTCATTACAGCAAATGGTCGACAAACTGCAAATGTATAAACTTTCAGCAAATAAAACAGTAAATTTATTAGAAGCAGGAGCAAGTATCTTAGTCTCTTCCCAAAGGGGTGTGTGTTGGGCCCCAGCTACCATTTTGGGGAGGGCAGTGGTGATAGCACCAGACTCTGTTGGTGTCCATGTAGCGGAACACCAATACGAAGTCACGTCTGGTGCTACTACCACTGCTCCGTTGTTTTGACTTTATGTATTTCATGTCAAAAAATGCCTTCTCGCATATACATGTATATAAGCGCTTCCAAACATTATCTGCTCCCATCTCAACGATGACGTTGAGATGGCTATTTATTCAGCCATCTCAACGTCATCGTTGCATACGTAAGGGAGAATGGCACATGTCTGATTGCTATTGAGTGTCCTTAATGATTTTCTACTTCAGTGTACATATAAAAATACGAGACAGGGGGAACAAATGAAACTTTTCGTGAAACTACACTCTGTGAATGGGGTGGCCTGTAAGAGCAGAAAACGTATAAAAGATGAAATTTTGCTTACTTATTCTTCAATTGTGGGTTCCACAATTTTGTTTCACGTACTGAATTCGGCACGGGACCCTAGTTGGGCAGTACTGTCTTTGACTATGGATGTGATGAAGGTAAAGTTGTATGGAAAATGAAATCTCATTCAAAAGAAAAAGAAAAGAAGTAATCAAAACAAGTCTGCATTTAAAAGTTTCAACATACCAAATATCACGATATTTGGTAAGTTGAGTCATTGCAATTGTATGAAATACACCGAAGAGCCAAAATATTATGACCAACTGCGCAATATACTGTTGGTCCTCCACGTGCCACCAAAACAGCTCTTACCTGGCGAGGCTCGGACGTTACAAGATTTCTAAAGTTGTCTTGTGGTATCTGTGGCCAACACGTTGCCAGCAGATCATTTAACTCTTTTAAGTTAATTGGTTGTGCCGCCTCAGATAGGGTTTGCTCTTTAAACATAAACCAAAAATTGAGAGAGTAGAGTTGAGAACCGTCTAGGCACGCTAAAAAACTCAATTCTACTCTTTGGACTTAATCCGGTATGTAGTTCATCTTACCGAGTGTACAACTTGGTGATATTTAATGTAAACCACAGATGCTCGATTGGATTGATGTCTGAGAAATTGGAGGCTTGCGGTTACGCAGCCCCATTTTCAGCCGAGTTCGATGTACTGTGTGTTATGACAGACTACTCTCATCACCATCATTGAAATTACCGGCGTGTTGCGCCAAAGTGGCGCTTCATTCCCGACCTCTCTGTTTCACAGGTTACTCAGTAAGTTTTCTAAACTACGACTTACCACTTTGGTTTATGAAGCTCCTCTGTTTAAATTTGTTGGTAAATTGGATTTTATTCCACATATTGTTCCTTACTTGAAAAAAGTCGGTCAGCGACATTATTTATCCTTTGGAATCTGTACCCGAAATATCTGCTCACTAGTTCGTAGAGACCGGGATAAAGTCAACAAACCGGGGGTCTACTCCATACCTCTGACCTCAGAAGACCCAAACCGGGACTCTAAGGTTTACATCGGTTCGACACTTCGATCGTTAAATATAAGACTAAAGGAACACTAATATTCTCTACGAAGTGGAAACATCACCCCAGCCCTCACCGTTGCAGTCAAACAGGAAGGCTACAAACCGGACTGGCAAAGTGCTAAGGTTTTAAACTCCTCTGTTAACAAGAATACCATTTTTCTCTCGGAAAGCCGGTTTATTCTTACATATTATGATGTCTGCTGTAATACGGACTTTCCGACTTTAGTCCCAAGACCTTGGAGACAGATGATCGCTCTCCCCATGACACACTTAGAAGGTGAGACTCTTACTTGAACATGTTCTGTATTTGTTTTTGGACTTTAATTTCTTCTTTTTTCTTAATGTAAATGGCATCACCTGCATAATTTTTATGACGTATATCACCTTAGTCACGAATATTATAGTATATAGTCGTTGCCTCTATGTGTTCCGGGGCTTTTGGGCTTGAAAATGGGGCCATGCGAGCCCCGAAAGTGCTAGCTATGTAAATAGGTTTTTTAAATTGTAAATAAATTGAGTTTTATTTGGCAGTTTTAGGGATTTGTTTTAACTTATCGTACTACAGACAGGGATGTAAGGTCAGGTGATGCGTAACATCACAGCCTCTCCTTGACAAATGTCAACCCCGCCTTCTCGTGGTGCATCCTGTTCCCACTAAAGGGGCTCTGACGACCGCAAATAGCGGTATAACTATACCATCGGGATAAGAGGAAATGCTATCCCACACTCACCAACCCGCTTGGCCAGCGTGGTGAGTTATGGCCAAACACCTCCAAAATGACTCTACAACTTAAATCTTGGCCCTCAGTCTCCGGCAGCTGGAATGTACCTGGCCAAGGCAGCGGCCAGTGCGACATGAAGGCAGAGGGTGCTAAGAATCCCCGGAGGACCGGACTAGGCTGCCATTTGATGCTGACCTTGGCTACCTACAACGCACGCTCCCTATCTTCTGATTCAAGGTTTCTTGAATTGGAAGAGGAACTACAAAGGATCAAGTGGGACATCGTCGGGCTGAGTGAGGTAAGGAGAAAAGGAGAAGATCTCATTGAACTGAAAAGTGGACATCTCTTCTATTATCGTGGGACAGATACTGGCAGAACTAGTGGTGTTGGATTTATAATAAACAAGAAACTGAAGGATAAAGGGGTAGAAGTTGAAAGTTCCTCGGACAGAGCTGCACGACTCGTTATCCAACTATCGAGAAGATACCAGGCTCAGATTATTCAAACTTATGCACCCACCACAAGTCATCCTGAAGAAGAAATTGAAGAATTTTATGAGGAAATTCGTCATCTAAATAATAAAGGTAAGCAGCACTTGAAGATAATTATGGGAGATTTCAATGCAAAAATAGGGCACCGGCAACAGAATGAAACTTCAGTAGGTAAATTCGGTCACGGCAACAGAAACCAGCGTGGAAATACTCTCGTTGAGTTTGCAGAGGCAGAAGGATTTTTCATCTTGAATTCCTTTTTCAAGAAAAAAGCCACACAGGAAATGGACATGGAGACATCCAATTGGGACGACAAGTGAAATTGATTTTATTATGTGTAACAAAAAATTCGTCATCGAAGACTGCAGTGTGCTGAACAAGTTCAACACAGGTAGTGACCATAGATTGGTGAGATGTAAGATGCACCTCAACACTAAACTGGAACGTGGCAAGCTCATAAGACAAACAAAATGTATTGACATAACCAACCTTAAAAAACACCATAATACTTTCAAGTTGGAACTGAAGAACAGATTCTCTGCTTTAGAAGGCCTAACATCGGAAGAAGTGGATATTTCGGAAGTTAACAGAAAAGTAACCAAAGCTCTTATGGAAACAGCAACAAAATTAGCTGGGTCTAAGAACAAGTTGCATGTAAACAAATTATCAGGAAAACCAAAATGTTGATGCAAAAAAGAAGAGAGATGAGGACAACTAAAGAAGATGTGACTTCCAAAGTGGAATATATAGAGCTATGCAAGACAGCACGAAAAAGTATCACTGAAGACGTAAGGAAATTCAACTGTGAGCTAGTGAGGAAAGCAATTGAAAACAACCAAAGCCTAAAGATAGCAAAGGGACATCTCAGTAAGGGAAGAAAAACAGATTATGGCTCTGAGAAAAGAAGATGGTTCTATAACAAGAAATAGAGGTGAAATTTTGACAAGAGTGAAAGATTTCTACTCCAAATTATATGAAAGGGATGATACATGTACTCCAGACATCATGAAAGGTACCAGAGTTCTTCCAGTCCTCTCAGCAGAAGTTGCACATGCAATCAAGAACATGAAGCGGGGGAAAGCTCCAGGAGAAGATGGAATTACTATAGACATCATACAAGAAGCAAGTGGAGAAATTGAAACAGTACTCGCCCAAATTTTCACTCGATGCCTTAATGAAGGGAAGATTCCTGAGGATTGGAACAATGCTACAATGATCCTGCTACATAAGAAAGGTGACATTGAGGATCTCAGGAACTACAGACCTATCAGCCTCCTATCAGTGGTTTATAAAATCTTCACTAAAGTTCTTTCACACCGCTTGAAGGTAACACTGGACATGGCTCAACCGAGAGAACAAGCTGGATTCAGGAGTGGCTACAGCACAATAGATCATATCCACGTACTGAGAGAACTAATTGAAAGAGCGAGGGAATATGAACTTCCATTGTGCATGGCTTTTATCGATTATGAAAAAGCCTTTGATTCGGTGAAACCATCAGCAGTTACCACGGCTCTGAAATCCTGCGGTATTGAAGATGCATACATTAATATTATTAATAACATCTATGAAAATGCAAGTGCAAAGATTCGGCTGTTTGAAAATACAACACACATAAAAATTGGAAAGGGAGTGAGACAAGGTGACACCATATCTCCGAAGCTCTTTAATGCCACATTGGAAAATGTCTTTCAATCACTGAACTGGGAAAACAAAGGGATAAAGATTAATGGAGATTATCTAACCCACCTTCGTTTTGCTGATGACGTAGTCATTTTTGCAACTACCCCATCAGAGCTGCAGAGTATGATCCAGGAACTTGCTGACAAGAGTAAAGAAGTGGGATTAAAAATGAACTTTCAGAAGACAAAAGTGATGTTCAATGCTTTTACAAGAAATGAAGATTTATCGATTGATGGAGAAAAACTGGAGATAACAGATACGTATGTTTATCTTGGACAGCAGATATCAAGTGAGGGTCACATTGATGAAGAAATTAATCGGCGTACAAAACTTGCCTGGAGAGCTTTTGGAAGAAACAGCATAATTTTCAAGAGCAATATGCCATTATGTCTTAAAAGAAAAGTGTTTGATCAATGCATCCTTCCAGTGCTTACGTATGGTGCAGAGACGTGGACCTTAACTAAAAGAGACATACAAAGGCTGCAGACAACTCAAAGCAGCATGGAGAGGTGCATGCTTGGTATAACCAGGAGAGATAAGAAGAGGAACTCGTGGATCCGAAAAATGACGAGAGTGGAAGACATCATGATCAGAGTTAAATCCCTGAAATGGCAATGGGCTGGACATACTGCCAGAAGGACAGACCATAGATGGACAGCCGAAATTTTAGATTGGATTCCAAGGGACAGGAAAAGACCCAGAAAAAGACCACATGGGAGATGGGTGGATGAAATTCGTAAATATGCGGGAGTGACATGGAGGAGACTGGCACAAGACAGACCGTTGTGGAGGAAACTTGGGGAGACCTTCGTCCAGCAGTGGATTGATAATGGTTGACAATGATGATGATGACTACAGACAGCAAACTTATGTTCCTCATTTTCATTTATCAAGTACGAAATATTCATATTCAGAGTTCAGTGTCGCTTCTGTTGGCTCGTACCTTCGCTCACCTCCAGCATCGGTGATCTGCGGGCGGTCCACACCTTGCAGGCGGTTAGTGATTTTCCCTCCTAGGACTACATTTTAAAGGTACAAATAACAGCTGACCGTAAGCACACGACAAGCCTTGCCGTCTCGAAAATACTGTGATCCAGTCATCTGGCCATTACAACTTGGCCTCTGCCTTTACCCATCTGAAGAACAAGAATACCACTAATTAACAGAGCTCAGTATGAGTTGTTATTTATACCGTGTCATGACCTTCACATGCACCGTCGCTTACCTGCAGCTGCTTTGATTTGCATAAAGATGTACTGGTCAAAATGTTTCGGCTCTTCGGTGTAAGAACTTCAGCAGTTTAGACTTTAACGTTTTTGACTCCTGCCTAAGAACTGCAAATGTAGTTTGAGAGTGAACTCTGAACTGAAATATCTACGCTAAAGAATGCCGACTAGAATATCGCATATGTCGCTGATATATTTTACCACCACAAAGGCCAGTAGTTTTGAAGAAAGGCAACATGCATATTAATTTTAGAGAAAAAAAAATGCAAAATTTCGATGGTTTTGCTTAGACATGTAAAATTACCCAAGTGAAAAGGAAAAACAAACATGATGTGAATGCTTTTGCAATGGATACGTGAAAAGATTTACTCTTTGCACGCTTGCAAGTACGAGCGCCTCTATCATGTGACTTATGATATAACATTTATGTTACTTGCATTTGGGAGCACTTTTGTATTGATATACTTTTCTATTTCAATACAAATCATCTAACGGCAAAAAGGTTGAGTGAATAAACATGAGCCAAAGGCACGGCAACGGACTGAGCTTGCATCCGTAATGGATATCACTTTTATTCTGTAGTTCGTACTTTCCTGCCTTCTTTGAAACTACAAAATTCCAATCATCAATAATCAATTAGATAATTACCTTTCAATTCACGTCTTTAGCTTTGCTATGAAGAATCAATAGTAATCTGCAAAGACAAATGCAAGAACTAAAATTTAAGATATCCAAGATCGCACTGATACACTATCTACTTACAAGTAATTGGACACACCTGCAATCGACGATATCTGCGGTCCTGATACACGTCACGGCCGCCGCCGATAAATATCGTGTGGGAAACAACAACGCAACCAGTCGCATGCAAGATGCCACGCAGTTCGAAGCTCTCTGATTTCGAGAAAGGTGTAGTCGTCGGGTATCACAGAAATGGCCGATTCATACGTGACATATCCAGCGAGTTGAAGTACCCAAAATAACAGTGGCCTACGAGATTGTCAAGTGGAAGGTGAGAGGTGACTGTCGGAATGTGCCCCAACCCGGCAGACCCACAAAACTGGGAGTTAGAAACCGACGGGTGATGGCCAGAGAAATTCGAAAGAACCGCACTAGGTTCTCTGGAGCGACGAATCAAGGTTTACCCTCTACCGTTCGGATGGCAGGGTGTGGGTTTGGCGTCTGCCTGGAGAACGCCTCCTGCCGGAATGTATTGTGCCAACTGTAAAGTTCAGCGGCGGTGGAATTATGCTATGGGGGTGTTTCTCCTGTTATGGCACGGGACCTTTGGTCGCAATTCCTGGTAGACTCAACGCCGAAACCTACTGCACCATTTTGGATGACCATGCGCTTCCTACGTTGTGGAAGTTTTACGGGGTAGACCCATGTTACTTTCAGGATGACAATGCCACCTGTCATGTTGCGAGCTCCACCCTGGTTTGGTATGGTGACAATGGGGTTAATCGAATAGACTGGCCTGCGCAGAGCCCGGACCTTAACCTTATCGAGCACCTCTGGGACGAGTTGGAGCGACGACTTGAGGGGTGCCCCCACCGTCCAAAATCACTGAAGGAACTGACCTGTCTTCTCCAAGCCGAGTGGAAGAAAATACCGCTAGCCGCCGTACAACGCCTGGTTGAGAGTATGTCCCGGAGGGTCGCAGCTGAAATCGCCGCTCGTGGAGGCTCCACCAACTATTGAAGGTGAATAAACTTTGTTTTCCTTTGCTATCACAGTTGTCCAATTACTTGTTGGTAGATAGTGTACCAACAAGTAATTGGACACCTGTGATAGGTGTCCAATCATTGGAGAAAATGCAAACTCCAGCATCCAACTGAAAGGGAAAATAAATACACTGCTGGACAATTGCTAAGGACGGATCATAAACGGCTATATAGCGCAAAAAAAGTAAGTGTGGTTGGATGCCAAGTGAAATAAAATAAAGTCAGAATGCCAGGACATTACAAGAAAGACAATTTATTGTGCTCTGAAATCCAGAAGGCTTTGGAACGTGTTCAAGGGACAAACAGGCCATTTTGTGCAGAATACGTAAACGTGAAAAAAATGCAATTACCGTCCGCAGGCGTTCCGGCGTGAGATGTCAATACGGGATATGGCCACCATGGAGGGCGATGCAAGATTCCACACGTCGTGTCATGCTTTGCACAACATTAACAAGCAGCTGTTGGGGTAATTTATCCCATTCCTCTGTCAGTGCACGGATGAGGGTGTCCTTGTTTATTGGAAGGCATTGGCGACCAGCAAGACTCCTCCCCAAAGCATCCCACCCATTTTCAATGGGATTCAGATCTGGAGAACGTGCTGTCCATACGAGGCGCTGAATATCCTCGCTCTCAAGACACTCCTGGACAGCGACTGTTTGATGACATGTTGCGTTGTCGTCCATGAAAATGAATCTATCACCGACAGCGCACCACGGAACATGCGAACATGAAGTAGCAGAACATCATTAATGTATCGTTGGCCAGTCATAGTCCCAGTTGGAAGCACATAGAGGGACGTACGGCTATTGATCATGATGCCAGCCCATACCATGACACTACATGTCGGATATCGGTTCTTTTCCTGTATGTTTGCTGAACAATATGCAGTACCACTATCACGCCAGATCAGTTGTCGTCGACAATCAGACGATAGACTGTATCTACTGTCATCTGAGAAGAGGACAGCAGACCAGTCGTTATCAGTCCAATTGCGATGTTGATGGCACCATTGCAAACGGGCGGTACGGTGACGTCTGGACAATGGGATGCACACAACAGGACGGCGGGCGTATAGTCCTCCTTCATGCAAACGTCTGGCGATAGTTTTTCGGGAGATCCGTTTGCCAGTAGCAGCCATAAACTGATTTGCTACCTCACTAGCTGTGCTGCGCCGGTGTCTTTTTGTTGATAGCACTATGTACCGATCTTCTGCAGGTGTCGTACTGCTAACACGACCTCCCCCGTGACGTTTGCTACACTCTCCATTTGTTTGAAATGATTTCCAAAGCCTTGAAACAACACTGTGGCTGACGTCGAACTCCCTGGCAACATCTGTTATTTTTCGCCCTTCTTCAATCTTGCCAATAATACGGCCACGCGTAAAATCATCTAGGTGATGTCGGGAAGACATACTGAAAATTGCAAGTTCGTCAATTGATTCTTTCCCTTTCAACTTTGCGTTTGAACAACAACGTTCAATACGCGTCAACTCCTTTATATCTTTTATCAGCGCTATGACGTCACGAACAAGTTCGGCAATCCAAAATTTGCATACGCACAACACGTCTTACTGTATCCCGCACTTATGCTAATTTCCACATTTTCCTGCCTTCCATTTTATGGTTGCTATCGTTGCTATTGTCATCCGTCCTTAGCAATTGTCCGGCAGTGTAGTTTCAAAATCAAACCACCTTAAACTAAAAATTAACGGGAAGATATACATCAGCAACGGGGTTTCAACACAAAATTATTAGGCTTCGAAAATGCCCGAAGCACATAAAGAATAGTTTTTGCTAATAAACAACACTTTTTAAAACAGCGATGAAATTTACGCCAGTGTAATTTGGAAGCGCCAAATAACCAAAAGAAAATACGCATATGATTCCGACTACAGAAATGTCCAAAAGTTAATCAAAACACTAACTACCCAACTGAATGTGGATGCACATAAGTAAAAAAGGCGAAATGTTTCTCCTGAAGTTCATGAATTTGAAATACTCCATTTTAATTACGTTTCCAGTTGCGTTTATTTCAAAAACTAAAACAGTCATCATAATTGTTCACATAGTAGCGATTTAGGTAATTTTTAAAATTGTCGCCTGTCGTATAATTTGCCATCATACTCTTCGGAACGTATTTTGATGTAAAGATGCATTAGCTCAGAATATTCAGAAGTGTGATCATTACGACGTCACTACATACAATCATTGAATTACTGTAATGACGGCATATGTGTCATCAATCGGAACTTTCCGATTCCGCATCGTTTCATATAAATAGGGGCCTTAATCCTACAGAACTCATTAATCACTTCTCTGAAAAAAACAGTCCTGAAAAACTTTAGGCACATTTCTCTATAAGCATTCAGACTTGTCAAGGCAAAGATAACATGTGTCACAAAATAAAGGCCTGGAAGGCATTTAGAATGTTAAATGGCCTGTGTCTTAATTTGTATAATTGCTTTTGTGGTTAAGCGGTGAAAAAGAATTAATCACGGCCATTAATTTTTTCCGCATTCATATGTCAAATGCTTTTACCGGAAAGAATCTGTACGTAATAAAACAATTTTGGTGAAAGATAAACATACTTTATTTGTACTCATAACATCCATTTTTGATTCATTTTGAAACACCACGCTTGAAAATAAAACATCTGTCAAGGTATTCAATCCTTTATCAGCAACTACAAAAATAGGGACAAAAAATGACTAGAGGCTAAGAAAAATGCCACGAGGTATTCAGCTCTTTTCGCATTTAAAGTGCTTTTTGTCTGGGAAAGACATTAGACGTTTTATTGGTTACCATGGAGACACACAATGGATGATTGTTGACTCGGTTTTATTATTTGTGGTGACGAAGAATTCTTTGCATTGCGCCTTGCTATGCACCTTTTTATGCTCTTTCTTTCCTTTCTTAGCCTTGAGCTCGCCCACATGTTTATCTCGTGATGGATTGATATACTGCGGAATATAACGCGTAGAAATTTGTACCATTGTTACACGAAGCTTCTCTAGACATGCCCAGAAGTCACATAATGCATTTGCAATAAAAATGAACACATTTTTGTACACATACAAAAGTTAAAAACACGCTCGATGTTAAAAGCATTGACATTTAGTTAATGGACGAATGAGAGCAAAAACATTGTTGAATGTATGTTGTTAATTTTTACTGATGAACTGCATCAAGTTCTCTCCTTACAAGTCGATTAAGGCAATTACTAAATACAAAAAAAGAATTACTGCGAGCTTTGTTTCACGCATGATTGACATACGTGCTTGCTACTTGCCTTCTCGGTTAACCTTTTGTTTTCGGAGTATGACGACCACATGAGCAAAAAAAAGGGCTATAAGCAGTCTCCTGTCTCTAATTTGGGGCCACTGCCACCAAGAAACAGATAGAGCCAGCGCCATCCGAAAAACACAACATGCATGCCTCATCCGAGGCTTGGGCCCTGGCCCATCTCGGAAGATTGATCCAAAGGTCGTGCCTCTGGCTATTCGGCGATCGGCCGCTGCTGAATTGGGTGACTGAGCATAGTAATGTCATAAAGACAATGTTATGTGCAAAGAAATATTCGATTCAAAAGCATTTTAACACAACCTTTGGAAGGAAAAATACAACTGCTCCTGGTATCATTCTGTCAGTCATTCTGTAAAAAGGATGTCCACATTTGTGAGTGAAATTTAAAAAACAAAATCCACTGGATGGCGAAATTTATAAGGATAATGACTGGCGCACTTTCGAATTTCAATGATGTACAGTTTCAGCGATGAATACGAAAAACTTATTTTAAATTTTTGATCTGACACCTGCACTTAAAAAGCCAGACTCGAAAAATTATCTTTGTACTCGTTACTACGTTATGGTGCAAGGCTGCACCACATTATGTGAAAGGTTTCACCACGTTGTTGGGTTTTTTGTTCCCACTAAACAATGGTGTATCTTTTCCCAAAAAATTGTGCAGCTGGTGTAGCACCCATTTTTGGTGCAACATACCTGAAATATTTTAACAGTGTATGTGCAACACCATTCATGCATTTCCTGTATTTCACTGTGCATAGACGTGCCACTACGAGATTCAGATGTACAATTTTTATTCAAGAAAATGTTAATGTGCGTTTGTACTTGGAATTATTCCTCCTCAGAAACAGATCCATAAATTTTTTTATGGTTATGAGTATATCTACATTTTTATTCATACATTTCTGAACTTTTTCTGATGTAAATGTTCTTCTTGGTGTCACGAAGTTCAGATTTTAATTCAAGGATGTTTCCGTTTCGCAGTAGGGAAATTCTATGTATATGGATTAGTTTTACTCGTGATTAATATAATCGAACAGCATATGAGTTTTCGTGTGCGCTATTATTCCGATAGAGGATCTTCTTTTCTGAAAGTTCAAACGGAAAAATTGTTTTTCTATCCCGTTATTGCATCCATTACCACTGATTTCAGTGTGTTTTCTAGCTTTTCTGATGCAACGTTTACCGGCAAGGTATAAATTTATATTTTTCAGTTAAACTATACCTCAATCACAGAATGCTGTAAGAATCTATGGATATTTCTTAATGCTATGATTCGAGAAGATTTTTAAAATTCAAATATGCCAGCTCTGACAAGTAGAAGTGATATTCCAACTAGGTCTCGATCTGCTCAACATACTGTCAATTTTACTGCAGTCTCGTCCAGCTGCCCCCGTTGACGCAGTGGTTTAAACGCTGGCTTGTTACCATTCGCCCGAAATAGATTCGAGTTTGAACCTCGGTGGGGAATATATGTTGTGTTTGTCTCATGGCACTGGTTCTCTCTCTTCAACAGTGCCCTAAATTAGGGATGGCCGACTGCTTATAGAACATCACGATGGTCGTTAAGCGACAAAAGAAATCTCACCTTCTCATAGTACATTTCATCAATCCAGTCTCATTTATGATTACTAGGAAATATTTTCATGGGAGCTACGATTCCGTATCGCACACATAGATACTGTGTAATAGAACGTTAGCTCCGATAAATCCAAACATATATTTACGAAGGATGGCAATCTATAACCTGTGGAGGTATAAAAATAATATATTAAGTCTATAACTGCTTCAAATGATTAACTCTGCGGCCTACGAAAATTCCAAACGATGTCCCAACATCGTGCTAGTGAAGAGGTCCGACTTGCTGCTTGTGTTTGAAGAGTGACAGAGTTCACCATACTTTACTAAACAGGGAAACAAGAAAATCCGCATTTTGACGTTATTTAGTTTCGAGGAGTAGTCATTAAACCAAAACCCAACATTCCAGCTATCTCCGTGTAATAGAAGGGACCACGAATTTCCTACGATGATATATCCCCGCCTAGAGACAGGGTGTGCATAAATCAGAAAATGACCATGCACGTACAACATTACGGTCTACGTTCCAAAAAAGCGAAAAAATAGTCCATTGGATGTAAATGATCACCACCGTTACATGCAAAGACAGTGCTGTGTCTGTTCGCGAGCAATCGCACTTTGCAAAACAGCGCAGTAAAAGTGTGACTAGCATTGAGATGAACTAAATATCCCAAAACGAAATTTCTCCTCCGGTATCACTATGTAGATAAATTCGAGATAAATGCTTATTTTAATTTAAGAAAGACTGTACGTGAACTCGCCAAATTATAAGAGTTATTTTTCACGATTCAAATGTAACATGTTGCAGGATACAAAATAAACCATTTTCACTGCATGTTAACCACCACTTGAGAATTCTTAAATAGCGGTGGAAAAAAATGCATAACAGCCAGAAGACAACACTTTGCCGGTCTCATGTGCAAAAGTGAAGTTACAAACACAAATATCAGCATCGTTAGAAAATGTTTAGAGATATCACACCGAAGCCCGGCAGAACAATAATATGGAAAACAATATGTAATATTCTCCAAAATGAAAATAAAGCACTAACGTCATTTCCAATAAACCGTGTTATTCTAAAAAAAACACCAAAAATATACATATTAATAAACAAACCAGAAGTATAATGAATAAAATTCTCCGGCTGGACGTGTAGTGCAGGAAAGCTTACGTTAAGTCACGTTAGGGTTATTGAAAGGTTACTTGACGTAGCTAAAGTGTGCTTAATCTTCAAAGTGCTAGAGTTTGTTTAGGTAAGACAGACACGCACGTGCAATAAATTCCAAGAATATGGAATTTATTTTTACTCAGCGTTCCTCATTATCTTGAATATCAGTAATATAACTTCGGTTTTAGTACATTAGTACCTTGAAGGCTCCTTATTAGAGCGGTAAACACAATATACCCTGAACTTAACGTAAACACTCAATGAAATAGACTTAACGGCCAGACAGAGGTCTGACAATAAAATGAACTAAGAAAACGTACTCACTTTTAATATTTTATTGGGGAGCTTGTGACGTACCTGCCAGCAGGACGCACATGACATAAAGGCAGATAGGAATCAGAATACATGTCTGCGTAGCTCAGTTGGTAGAGCTGCTTGTTCCGGAATAAGCGTACTCGGGTTCGAATCCCGGCGTAGACCGAAGCCCATATCCTCATCAGATTCCTCCGATTCTTCTTTCTTTTCTTCCTTCTTTGGTTCTTCTTTTGCAGCGGGTACTTCTGTTACTGCTGCTGGCGCTGCTCCTCCACCACCACCTGTTCCACCAACACTAGCACTTGAGCTTGTTATTAGCTGCTTCAAATCAATTCCTTCAAGGGCTTTAGCAAATAATGTTTACTTCGTTATAAGCTCCTGGTATTACTCAAATACACACTCCAAAATAACACAACTACTAATAGCCCGAACTTTCGTACTATCGTAATATCGTAGAAAAGTAGGTAAATCGCATATTAATAATCAGGAAGAACCTATCACATATAAAAACGAAGCTCTTTGGTATACTTGAGCGCGCCTATATATACTGCATACCACCACGTCATGACTTACACTCGTTGTCACATATAATTCAGCGGGAGAAATAACATCTCGTTAAGTGAGAAGATAATTTGCATAGGAAAATAAAATAACAAGAGATAGTAAAATCAAAAAGAAACGGAATCTAGAGTATACCTCCCCCTTATATACACTGCTGGACAATTGCTAAGGACGGATCATAAACGGCTATATAGCTCATAAAAAAGTAAGTGTGGTTGGATGCCAAGTGAAATAAAGTAATGTCAGAATGCCAGGACATTACAAGAAAGACAATTTATTGTGCTCTGAAATCCAGAAGGCTTTGGAACGTGTTCAAGAGACAAACAGGCCATTTTGTGCAGAATACGTAAACGTGAAAAAATGCAATTACCGTCCGCAGGCGTTCCAGCGTAAGATGTCAATACGGGATATGGCCACCATGGAGGGCGATGCAAGGTTCCACACGTCGTGTCATGCTTTGCACAACATTATCAAGCAGCTGTTGGGGTAATTTATCCCATTCCTTGGTCAGTGCACGGATGAGGGTGTCCTTGTTTATTGGAGGGCATTGGCGACCAGCAAGACTCCTCCCCAAAACATCCCACACATTTTCAATGGGATTCAGATCTGGAGAACGTGCTGGCCATACGAGGCGTTGAATATCCTCGCTCTCAAGACACTCCTGGACAGCGACTGCTCGATGACATGTTGCGTTGACGTCCATGAAAATGAATATATCACCGACAGCACCACGGACCATGCGAACATGAGGTAGCAGAACATTATTAATGTATAGTTGGCCAGTAATAGTCCCAGTTGGAAGCACATAGAGGGACGTACGGCCATTGATCATGATGCCAGCCCATACCATGACACTACATGTCGGATATCGGTCTCTTTCCTGTATGTTTTCTGGACAATATGCAGTACCACTATCACGCCAGATCAGTTGTCGTCGACAATCAGACGATAGACTGTATCTACTCTCATCTGAAAAGAGGACAGCAGACCAGTCGTTATCAGTCCAATTGCGATGTTGATGGCACCATTGCAAACGGGCGGTACGGTGACGTCTGGACAATGGGATGCACTCAACAGGACGGCGTGCTTATAGTCCTCCTTCATGCAAGCGTCTGGCGACAGTTTTTCGGGAGATCTGCTTGCCAGTAGCAGCCATAAACTGATTTGCTACCTCACTAGCTGTGCTGCACCGGAGTCTTTTTGTTGATAGCACTATGTACCGATCTTCTGCAGGTGTCGTACTGCGAACACGACCTTCCCCGTGACGCTTGCTACACTCTCCATTTGTTTGAAATGATTTCCAAAGCCTTGAAACAACACTGTGGCTGACGTCGAACTCCCTGGCAACATCTGTTATTTTTCGCCCTTCTTCAATCTTGCCAATAATACGGCCAAGCGTAAAATCATCTAGGTGATGTCGGGAAGACATACTGAAAATTTGCAAGTTCGTCAATTGATTCTTTCCCTTTCAACTTTGCGTTTGAACAACAACGGTCAATACGCGTCAAATCCTTTATATCTCTTATCAGCGCTATGACGTCACGAACAAGTTCGGCAATCCAAAATTTGCATACGCACAACACGTCTTACTGTATCCCGCACTTATGCTAATTTCCACATTTTCCTGCCTTCCATTTTATGGTTGCTATCGTTGCTATTGTCATCCGTCCTTAGCAATTGTCCGGCAGTGTATATATATACATTTCTTTTTTTGAAAAACCTATCAAATTTTGAGTGTAGTCTTACATTTCGCTGACTGACGTTTATCGTCCTACATTTTTTTTTTGTGGCAGCAGTATTTACAACTTCAAGCTCGGCATAACAAATTCAGTAAACCTGTGTCCGCAGCTATTGTCGTCTGTGAAGCAGGAAACACTTTTTATACGTGTACAGAACAAACCTGCATCGGCATACCTTATTTTTATTCTGCCCAGCAGGAATCACTTTTTTTATTTCATTTTACTTCCTCATATTTTCAACTCTCTATATATTTATCGTTGATTACAAACAAACTGTATCAGCAGCGAAGATTGCCTGTAGCTGCCTAACAGTAACAATTTTCACTATTTTACCCCTAACACACACATATATATATAAAAAAAAGTTCGGATTAGTAGACGGACATAGAATATATATATATAAAAAAAACTACATATATCACAAAAAGAATGCGTAGGCCCACACGGAAAAAAAAAAATTCTGTCACGCCAACTGGTCGTGCAGGAAAAACAACATAATGAGAAAATAACCTGTCCACGAGAACTTACTTATCTCGAGGACGCATAAAAAACCCTAGTACGATATCTTTTTCCAGGCCTAATCGGACTGGTAAATTCTGGTGGCGCCGATCTTGTCTACGACTTGAATGGATCTGGAACATCTGTAGTCTGTCGGTCAAGAAATTCTGAAGTCTGTCGGTCTGGAATTCCCTGCGTCTGACAGGAACGGTCAGGAACGGCTGAAGTCTGTCGGTCAGGAATTCCCTGCGTCTGACAGGAACGGTCAGGAACGGCTGGTCTGTCGGTCAGGAATTCCCTGCGTCTGACAGGAGCGGGCTCCCCCAGGCTTTCGATATGTTGTCCCTTTGTGCTGGGGCCCGTGTTGTCCTTCCAGCATTCTTTTGAAGGGACGTGGCTCCGGCCACATCGCTTGTTTTCTCTTTCTACTTTATGGCATGACAGTAGAATCAAGCATCTGCCCTGTTTGCCCTGAGCGTAAGTTCCAGGAGCGAAACCCGGGCGGATGCAAGGATCTCTGCCTTCGTCGCTGTTGCGGCCAAGCAGATTGGGGAGACAAGTTGCGTTTTCGACCGGCTTTTGGTGTTGCTGGACGGTTTGTAATATGTGTCTGACGTTTAGGAATCGTCAAACTATTGTCTATATCTGGTAAATCAGAAATATGTGATGACTTTGAGTCGCTGCTGTAAGTTAGTGGTCGTGCAGGGCGATGTTTATTTCTGCCTATTGGAATACTCTCTGGCGAAGTATTCAAGGAAGTAGGAGCTTGTCTTGGTGCAGAGTTATTAGGGAATGGTGCAGCAATAGTCTCGGCAATGGTTGAAGGGAAGGGAATGATACTAGAATTTGAAGAACTTGATTCGAGCCTTCGTCTTATGGTAGAATCAGGTTGCGTTCTTGGAAGCCAGTCTTGTGGAGGGGAGGGTGAAGAAAAAATCACTGGAGATTCTTCAAAAAGGTTTGTCGGTTCGTCCAAAATTACTGGAGGTTGATCGTGTGATATAGACTCTTGAGTCTGTGGAACAGAAGGTTGAGTAGGGTTGATTATAAAATCTATATTTCGTTCATGATACTTGCGACACTGAGCAACGTGTGCGTATTGAAATTGATTGTCAGGTTTTTCAAGGAAAATGTTATTTTCATACACATTTGCCACCCGATATGGACCTTCGTAGCTGGGTGCAAAGTTCTTTACTAAAGTATGAGAAACAGAAGACTGGAAGTGTGTCTCCTAGAGAGTTAGATCTCCAACGACAAGATCTAGTTCCCTACACCTAGTATTATAGTAACTTGCTTGAGCCGCTTGTGCTCCTATCATTGCAACACGAGCTTTCTCTGCCGTGATTCGTACTGATTGTGAGTTGGTCGCTGGTTTAGTTCGTCGATAATTCCCGTTGAATTTTCAAAAGGGGTCTTAATTTTTCGACCCAAAAAATGTTCTGCGGGAGTAAACTTAGTAGATTCATGAACACACGAGCGGAGGGCGAACGAAAATAGCTCAAGATGTTCGTCCCACCGCTCGTGATGATCCATGACAAATGTAGCGATCATTTTAACTAGCGTGCGGTTTACTCGTTTCGCGGTATTACTCTGGGGATGATATGGGGAAATGTATTTATGCTTTATGTGTAGTCTCGCACACATTCTTTCAAAAATGTCAGAAATAAATTGGGGACCCTTATCCGAAACTACTTGATTAGGTGCACCATATCTAGAGAATACTTCATTAAAGAGAAATTATCGGGTAATACTAAAACGTAACGAGCTTTGTTTTTAACAGATAAGGGATGAGGTCCCAATAAATCTATTGAAATAATGTCAAAAACATGAGAACTTGAATTAGATTTCAAGGGACCGGCCGGTCTTACATTACGGTAATTATAAATCTGACACAAGTGACATGATTGAACGTATGCGAGCACACTTTGGTACATGCCAGGCCAATAGGCAACATCCCGCAATTTACAACGGGTCTTGCGAATACCTAAATGGCCTGCAATAGGTTTGTCATGAAATTCGTTTAAAAGGGCCATTCTAAGGGTTCGCGGAATACATGGGCGGAACTCTGCCCTAGTGGTCCTAGATTTCGTATAGTAAAGAAGACCCTCTATGACTTCAAAATGCTGTGACCTCCCAGATAGAGAAGGGTCACTTTGTTGTGGTGAACCCGCAAGCAAAAAATTATAGGTTTCCCCAAAATCTGGATCATTTACTAATTCTGCCATTATCTGCTCTCTGGATGTTATATCAGCTATTAAAAGTAAAGGCTGACATCCAGGAGTAGTTTCTGTGGGAACCCCACTAATCGGGACGCGAGAAAATGCATCCGGTAATTGATTCTTATGACCTGGCTGGTACGAAATTTTGATATTGCTCTCTTTTAACTTAAGAGCCCACTTCATAAGTCTGTTAGAGAGGTGCTTAGCAGAATTCAAATACTGAAGGGCAGAATGATCCGTAATTATATTAACTGTCAATTCGTTGAGATAACATTGAAATTTTTCAAGATCATACACTACAGCAATACATTCGCGTTCCGTAGCTGAATAATTGCGTTCAGCTTTGGCTAAAGTACGGGACGCAAAAGCTATTGGATGCCCATCTTGTGACAAAACGCAACCAAGACAAACTCCGGATGCGTCAGTGTAAATATCAAATTCCTTAGTATGATCTGGGAAAGCTAATACAGGAGGCTGAGTCAACGCAGATTTTAGTGCTTCAAACGCTGCGTTAGCCTCCGGTGTCCAAACAAACTTCTTGTATTTACGTTTCAAAGCATACAATGGCTCACAGATTGTAGCATAAGCGGGGACGAACTACTGATACCATCCGGTCATTCCCAGAAAGCGTGATAGTTCTTTGGCTGTTTTTGGCAGTGGAAAGTCAACTATAGGCCTGATTTTTTCATCATCCGTAAATAAGCCGTGGGGAGTGATTTTCAACCCCAGATATACAATCTCGTCCTTCGCTATCTGGCATTTACTAGGTTTTAACGTCAAGCCAGCATTGTATATGAGTTGGGACACCTGTTTGAGCAGAGAAAGGTGCTCGTCAAAAGTATCGGATGTAATAATAATGGCATCCAAATATACATGCACATGGGGACCTAGAACAGGTCTGAGAACCGTATCCATAAGCTTTTGGAAAGTAGCAGGTGCAGAGGCTAGTCCAAAGGGCATACGCAGGTATTTATAAGCCCCAAAAGGAGTCACAAAGCCTGTTTTATCTACGGAGTCTGGATGTACCGCAACGTGCCAATATCCACTCGCCAAATCCAAGGTTGACATGCATTTAGTTGACGATAGGTTATGCAAAATATGCGACATGACAGGTAGTGGATAATTTATCGCTTTCGTGACTTGGTTTAGCTTGCGGAAATCTGTCACCAAACGAAATTCGTTGGGTTGTTTCTTTGGAACAAGAAAAGCAGGTGCGGCCCAGGCGCTTGTTGATTCCCTTATTATGCCCTGTTTAATCATCTCTGAAATTTGACGTTGCATTTCATTTTTTTTATGGGGAGCACAAGGGTAAGGTTTCGTCGCTATCGGTTTCGAACCATCAGTGTCAATGACGTGATAAACCACCTGTGTGAAACCAGGTTGGTCGGAAAATAAACCAGGTCTTTCATTCAAAAGTTGAGAAAGCTGGTTTCGTTGCCTCTCATTCAGTTGTTTACTCAGTAACAAATTCGTTATGTTTATAGGATCTTTAGGAATCACTTCGACAGGTTCCGGAAAGGAAATAACATGTTGTTCGAAATTCGTGGTAACTTTAAAAGTATTGATAAAATCTATGCCCATTAGACATTTAACAGGTAGGTCGTCTATGAGCAGGAAAGAATGCGTAAAACGAGCCTTTCCCAGCCCTAGAGATAATGTGACAGTTCCTGTGATACTGAATATTTCGTTATTTGCACCTCGCAAATACTGCGTCGCAGGCTGGACGTGTATTGCAGGAAAACTTTCAGTGCAAAACTTCGCATTTAGGGCTGATATTTCAGAACCACTGTCGAACTTTGTCTCGATAATAATATCTTCAATTGTCAATAACACATCAGGCAACTGAGGAGTTTGGACAGTCACCAATACTATTTTAGGGTCAGAATTCTTGGTATCAGGAAGCAGTGCCGACTCCTTGGTCTACTTCCTTTGGAAGTTTAAAGGATTCCTGGTTGTATTTTCATGCGGTCTGAAACCTCGGCCCTGCCTGGTATCGGTAAAGTTTTCACGCTTAGAAATACTTCGTGAAAACTGCTGCGGGAACTCCGCATTTCTGTTGAAATTTCCATTTCTACTATTTCTTCCCTCAGCACGGGCAGAAAAATCATTATTGCCCTTAGCATAAAAATGTTCTGAATTCTGCGGATTGGAACGGGGTCGAGCATACTGTGCATTTGTACTGTACCCAGAAAATTGTTTAGGCACTAGCGGTTAGTGTACCACTCTTCTATGCGGTGGTCCGTATGATGCTTGGACTTGCACCTGTGTACGCTCGTGTTGAAAGTCATTAAAACTATTATGCTGCTGAGGATTTTCGTGATAAGCCTCCCGGGGTTCCCGAGCATGTTTAGTTGGTCCATGTTTGCCATGTCGCTCCTCATACGTTCGTATGAGGCGAAGGCATTCATGTATTGTAGCAGGGTGTCGGACCTCAATAAAATCCTGTAGAAATGGATCGAGCTGTTGCAATAAGGTGTCCAACATGTCGACATGACTGGCATGTGGATCCCATAATTTATACAAGCGTGTTATTTCTAAAGCAAACGCAACAGGGCTATCGTTGGGTGTCCTTGCTTACGAGAAAAAAGTTGTTGTGAAAGGCCAGCTCGACTGAGGCCGAAAGGAAAGACTTCTAAAAATTCCGCTCGAAAATTCTCAAAACGAGAATCCGGGTTCGATACTCTTCACTGCCGATACCAGGGCTTAGCGGCATCTGTCAAGCAAGTGCCTGCTATTTGCACTTTGCAATCTTGAGGAATATTGTATAAGTCGAAATGATCCTCCAAATCCTCGAGAAATTTCAACGACCCCTCTAAACCATTGAAAGTAATTGCTCCCTCATGCGGCACGAAATGTGCAAGCATTTTGCCTCTGTGAGAGGATTGAATTGCCTCAGGTACGACCCGCGACTCAGAGTGATATGAACTGGTGAATGACGAAATTGTGAGGAATGCCTGGGTACGTGCAAATCATTGACATCAAAGTTAGACCCACAGGCTTCCTGCAAATTGTCGAAAATAACCCCACCTCCACCGAAACTTGATTCAGGTTGAAATAGTGAAGTTTTCTCAGGTAATGAAGACATAGTCAATAAGTGTCAATACCTCGTTTTCAAGAAATGTTCGGGCGCCAATTATAATGAATAAAATTCTCCGGCTGGACGTGTCGTGCAGGAAAGCTTACGTTAAGTCACGTTAGGGTTATTGAAAGGTTACTTGACGTAGCTAAAGTGTGCTTAATCTTCAAAGTGCTAGAGTTTGTTTGGGTAAGACACGCACGTGCAATAAATTCCAAGAATATGGAATTTATTTTTACTCAGCGTTCCTCATTATCTTGAATATCAGTAATATAACTTCGGTTTTAGTACATTAGTACCTTGAAGGCTCCTTATTAGAGCGGTAAACACAATATACCCTGAACTTAACGTAAACACTCAATGAAATAGACTTAACGGCCAGACAGAGGTCTGACAATAAAATGAACTAAGAAAACGTACTCACTTTTAATCTTTTATTGGGGAGCTCCTGGTATTACTCAAATACACACTCCAAAATAACACAACTACTGATAATCCGAACTTTCGTACTATCGTAATGTCGTAGAAAAGTAGGTAAATCGCATATCAATAATCAGGAAGAACTTATCACATATAAAAACGAAGCTCTTTGGTATACTTGAGCGCGCCTATATATACTGCATACCACCACGTCATGACTTACACTCGTTGCCACATATAATTCAGCGGGAGAAATAACATCTCGTTAAGTGAGAAGATAACTTGCATAGGAAAATAAAATAACAAGAGATAGTAAAATCGAAAAGAAACTGAATCTAGAGCATACGTTACAGAAGGACATACGTACTTTATTCTTTATATGGTACATGATCGCCTCCCATGGGGACACATGACTGACAGCGCAGTGGCATGCTGCCCAAAGGAGAGTCAATAAGTTCTGAGGGTACTCTGTCGTACTGCTGTACAAGAGCACTTCGCAGATCCTATACGTTTCTTGGAGGGGTTTCAGAGCAGCCACCCGTCTGCCTATATTCTCCCACAGGTGTTCTATAGGATTAAGATCCGGAGACCTAGCTAGTCACATCATGGCCGCAACACCTTCACTTTCAATGTATTCCAGCACCAGTCGAAGGGTATGGATTCTCGAATTTCCCTACATTGAAACGAATTCTGAGCAGACAATAGCTGCAGGCAAGCGAACATAGGGTGCTAGAATCTCATCTCGATAGCGGATAGCATTGATGGAACCCCTGGAGAGCAGGTTCAGCTTGGTTCGTCCGTTACGCTTTATGCCTGCGCGGAACACCCAACCACGGCCTTCATATGTATCCCTTTCTTGGGTGTTTGATGGATGGTAAAGCATGCCACGTTATCTCCAGATGAATACACATCGGGAATCCGTTTCCAATGAGATACACGCATCATCCGTGAAGAGAAGGTTACACCACTGTTCACATGTCCTGTGCATATGTTCCCGAGCTCAACGCTGTCGTTCTCACCTGTGGGAAGATGTTGGCGGACCGCACACCACCGGTCTTCTGGTATAAAGGCCGCTTTCCTGAAGTCTTCTGTAGGATACTGATCGTCCAATTGCTGCTGACAGCTCTGAAGCCAGCTGACTAGATGTCATGCTTCTGTTGCGTTTTGTAGTTAAGGCAAGAAAGCGGTAATCGGCAACGGAGATTAACCTTGGACGACCTGGTAGAGGTCGTCTACTCACACTTCCTGTATTTTGGAACAGTTTCAGAGCCTATTGACAACCATTCGAAAGACACGACGCCAAGATGCCACACCTGTTTGGGATTGCTTGGCATCAAGTCTTCCAGTCGCCCACCATCGCATATCATCGCTTAAACGGTGGCTGTGTGATATTTTCAAAACAACATATCTCTTTCTTGCAGTCTGATCAGATCAGATCATATGTAAAGGATTTTAGGAACGGAATGTCTGACCTCAGATCTTAAACAACCCTTAGAAGTAGGAAGACAGGAGATTTGGGATAGAGTGCCCGATAGGCAAGTGACACGGAAGCAAGGTAGAAAGTGGGAGGAAGACGCCCTTATTTATTACCTGGTGACCAGTACTCGGGGTCATGCGGCTAAACGTGCCCATCCGACGCACGGCAGATATTTAGTAGTTCGGGCGTTCACACCTGCCTGGCGAACCTGAGACGTCTCCGTAGCAGTACGAACTTTGGCCACTAGGCCATCCTCTGCCCTTCTTGCAGTTTCTTGTCAGATCAGATCATATGTAAAGAAATTTAGGAGCGGGATGTCTGACCTCAGATCTTAAGCAACCCTTAAAAGTAGGAAGATAGGAAATTTGGGCTAGAGTGCCCGATAAGAAAGTGACACGGAAGTGAGGTAGAAAGGGGGTGGAAGACGCCCTTATTTATTTCCGGGCGCAAGTACTCGGGGTCCGACGGCTTAACGTGCCCATCAGATGCACAAAGGCTATTGAGTGATTCCAGCGTTCACACCTGCCTGGGATCGAACCAGAGGTTTCTCCATGGCAGTCACGAACGTTGACCACTAGGCCATTCGCTGCCCTTCTTGCAGTTTGACGACAGCGGAGATCTTTTGTACTCTTGTTCCTGTCCACCCTCCACGACTATTGGCTCCTTGAGCCTATGCGCAACGCCCACTGGAATGCCATACGAGTGTCATCATGCCGTCATTCGTTACTTTACATATTCATCGCAGTCTGAAACATATCCTGTGAAAGTCTCAGACCATATATTTCATTCCTTTTCTTACTCCATATGTTTTTCCTTTTCTTACTATGATGAAAAACATTTTTGTAACACAATTTTTACACATAAGTGTATATATCGCCATTTAAGTTTTCAAGAATGTGTTTTACCACACTTGTAAAATACCTTTCCTCGTGCTGTCAAATCGCAATATGGAATAGTGCTAAAAGAAGCAGCTGTGTAGGTGCAATTTCCACGCTTTCTTATTTACAGATACTTTTATCAATTATGTAAAACTGTTTAAGAGCAATTTATTTGCCAAATATTGTAATGTACAGGAAATTGCCGATAAGTTCCTGTTAATGAAATGATAAAGTCAGTGTACTAACACATAAGAAACCTTCGCAGTGGTGCAAAAACACAATATAAATATCCCGTGTATGTTTTCCTTGGAAAGATAAAATGCTGATTTTTACACGACAAATTTCACTATATCTGCACAGTATCACCTTTATGAATTTACTAGCTGTCTAGCTTTAAAGCCCGTTGAGATAAGAATACAACGGGCTCTAGAAATCACTTATTGCTATTCAAGCATTTATTAACAACGTTGGAAAATACCTTTGTACACGAAATTTTATGAAAATATCTTTTCGAAATCTGGGAGTAGTTTTCTTTGTTCTGGCCCATGGACTACTTTAACTGTTACACCATCAAACCGTCGAACTCTTGACATTGCAACATAAAGTTGTCCATGGCTAAGCACTGGTTCACGAAGGTAGATAACTACTTTCTCCAGTGTTTGACATTGAGACTTATTAATGGTCGTAGCAAAGGCGGGTCTTACAGGAAATTGTCGTCATCTTAATGTGAATAGGAAGTCTATACCAGTAGGTACGAGGTCAATTCGCTGAATAAAAAGAGTTTTACCACATGCTGAGCCTGTGAGCACTTTTGCAATGATCAAATTGGGTTTTAGGTCTTTAATTATCAGCCTTGTTCCATTGCATAAACCTCGTTGTGTATTGAGGGTTCTCAGGAGCATGATAATAGCTCCAATCTTCAACTTCAGTCTGTGAAGTGACATTCCTGATGGAGTTTGCTCATTTAAAAACTCTGTAGGATAATACTGTTCAGTATTTTCTTCACCATCGGCATCAATTGAATCAGAACTTAAGTATAGTCCATAATATAATAGCAGCCTCATTAGATCTTGGAGCATTATAACCCTTTTGATCATTTCTACGATCTTGAATAATAGCCATTGATACATTAGAAGGAACAGCATTATTCATTTAAGCATCTTGAATACTCTCTTGCTCGACTTCATAAAACATTTTACATGCTTCCACTAATGGATTATTTTCTGTCATGAATGTATTCAGTGTTTGTAACAAATCTTTATTGCCCCCACTATTTCTGCGCATTTGCACTCTTTGGGCAGCAGCCTCATCAGGATCCAATATGTACAATTGCGCGTATTTCCGCTATTCACCATTATCAGGACGCAATTCTCCTGTACAATGATAGATTGATCCATTTATTCTAAAACAATAAGGCCGATAACCTGGTGGAGGAGACATTTTGCTCCTATCGATGCAATGCAAGAGAACTATTAATCGACCGTATGTTAACCATAAAGTTTTTTGAATGCTCATGTTGATTTCATAAGTTGTTCAACTAATGGGGGAGTGCGAATAGGATGTAATTTTACTGCTCCTTTTGAGCAACATTTAGAAAATTTACCATCTGAAGGCCTCTCTCCGGCAAAGTTTCTTGCTTTACAAAATTCACAACTTTGCTCAAGAGGGCCACATGAGTGTCTCTCTACAGTCTTTTCATCGTCTATATGGTTTAAAGCCACATGACGCGTAGCATTTGTTTGTTGTTTTCGATTCGTTAATGTCCTCTGAACCTCTCGAGCTGAGCGTTTGTTCCTTTTTTCGGGGGTCGTATTTTGGGCCTCTGCAATATGTACATTTGTCATGCGCTGACATTATGCTTCAATATGTTCCGGCGTCATATCATTAGTACGACGATCACTCAAACGTCGAATTTTAGAAGTTCTTTCAACTGCACTGCATTTTTCTTTCTTTCTTTTTTTTTCTGGCATGTTTGGCATTCCGGAAGTTAGCATCTTGTCTTTCGACTGCAGTGCGTTATTCTTGCCTTGCTCGACCGTAATAGGCTTCTTTTTGTTTCTTATTGGGGATTTAACGACCACCATGAGCAATTCAATGGGCTATAAGCAGTCGTCCGTACCTAATTTAGGGTCACTGGTTTTAGGGAAGGGAAAAACCCGGTGCCGTAAGACAAACACAGCATACATGCCTCACCGGGATTCGAACCCGGACCCAGCTCAGACGAATGAGCAGAAGCCATCGCTTAGACCACTGCGCCACCGGGGCGGAAAATAGGCTTTACGGCGTTTATCTTCATCAAATGAAAGAGGTAAATTTCTTTTTTGAAGCGGCATAGACGAGGTTTAAAACAACAATCAAGTTCGCGAAGGACACTAACGTTTATCCATGCCTTACTGAAATAAAATTGATCCACTGCGTCGCAAGTACTTATTAAAAATTAATAAATATATAAGTATTAACGACTATTAAGTATTTTTAGGAGGAAAATGCATGAAAAATTAATAATCTTGCATGTTTAAACATATAAATAATAAACATCTTACAGCCTAGAACTGTATTCTTCCACCTCCACCTCACCTGGAAAAGAAAAAAAAACTTCGAACGAAAGAAAAAAGATGTAAACAAAACGTTAAACAAGAACGGTTGTGGGTAACACGATGTCAGCACCGGAATATAAATGTGCTTTTTTCAGATCAGCAGCGTAATAAAGCATATCAAGAGTATTTAAAGTAGAACCAAAATTCCTGACGTATTTTCCTATTTCTAAAGAGTTGACCGTGTGACGTAACGCATAGCTGACGTCATGTGAGAATGATTTGGATGAGATGACGTCACACCAGCAGCTGTGTTCTTTGTTGCTGTGACAACAAAACAAAGTGATATACGCGTGAACTGTGCGCTTGTAGGTGATGACGTCACCTGCATGAAAACACGAAAAGCAAATCGTGACGTCACCAACATTTGTTTCTCGGTTGTTGCTATGATGACTTAAAATGTGATCCACGTCGTCGGCATCTTAGTCTTTTATATATCAGGATACGCAAATTCTGTAGAAATTCAACTTAAATAAAATTGATGTTTCGGCATTTATCAGATTTGTGGAGCATGATACACTACTAACTTAAGTCCGGTATTTTAAATATGAAAATGGAATTTACCTTTTACAGAGAGAAAATTACTTCAGAGTAAAGTGCAATTTTATCGTATTTTAAAGAGATGCCGGCAGAAATGATCTTACACAGAACTCAAAAGTATTTCATATTAAAAAAGGTAAATGAAGAGGAAATCTCGATTTTCTCGTATGGAAAAAAATTAAAACAACAACAATAAAGGAGTTTTTGTACTTGGAAGCCAAAAAAACACAAGCCTTTCTCAAGTGCTTATGTTGCATATTGAAAAATATTGAAAAATTACGGCATCACTGAAGCAAAAACTTTGCTTCTCATTACAACTCTAAATCTAAGGATTGATTGAGAGTGCTTATTGGGTGAAGAACTATGTAAGTTTAGCAATTATGTTTCATAAATCCCCTTTCCCCTGTAGTGGGTTAACTTTAAAATAAATAAAAAAACATAATAAAGGAAGAAAATTTCAGAGTCACAGGGAAACTTCACCCGTCCCACTCTTGACGAAGAGTGAAAAATAGTGAGAGCATAATTCATTATTTTTAATGATCGAAGTTCTACAGTATTTGATAGAGTCAAGTTGCGGTGAGCTATTTATCTTTCGTGTTTACGTCGTCCTAAAAGAAAGCGCCACCTGGCGATGATTTTGTTCTTCCACGAGGGAGCTATAAAAGTGCGGCATCATTTAATAAGTGTCCGCATTTGAAGTTGCGTCTGGTGATTTCGCCCGTTAAGTGCCAACATATTATTCTTTCGAAATTACCTTTTTAAGGATCGTAATAAGCCGGTCGAATTTGAAGAAAAGCATAAATTATTTCCGGAATTCGTCCTTTGCCCCTTTTCTGAGACGCGAGCTGGATAAGTAGGTTTAATCAAATCCCTGGAACCCAGCACTCAGCAAAATTCGTCGGCTGCTTGAGAGAGAGAAAGCGGGCATTGCCCAATAGCTCCCAATATTATTCTCCTTTGCGGGTACCAACCCAAGCAGCAGGAAAATATTTATATCCTTCATTCAGACGCGTGGCTTCGAAGGCATTTCTGCTCATGATAATCTAAGCTGACGCCTGGAGAAAAAGGAAAGAATCCATGGAATTCTTTCGCGTTTATGCGTCTTTTGCATTGGGCAGATCGAACGCATTTAACAGCTCACTTCTTTCTCCTGTGTGTCAAACATAGGACAAATTGAATTCTTGTTTCAGGAGCATGAAACATTACCCACCAAACAACAATAAACCATTCTTGCTTGTCTAAGACAAAGCCTGTAAATTCTTTAAATGAATGTGCAGTTTAAAAGAATCCGTGACTTTTGCAACTGAGGACTTACATTTGCTTAAAAAGCGGTAAGAAATGGCGATACCAAACGACAATTTAATTTCTTGCTAGATGAATTTGCGCAGCACGATTTTGCAGTTACGCTAACATCTAGAGGTAAACTGGCAGATCTGTTGGCCACGAAGAAATCATTAATAAATGAAGAAATGAAAACAAAATCTAAACTGGACGTCTAACTATTCTGTTAACAAAAACTAAATGTCTACCTATTATACACTGCTGGCCACCCAAAATGCAACACCAAGAAGGAAGCATCCGATTGGCCTGAAATTCGCAGCATGCGTCGCCCACGAGAGGACATGCAAACGATTAGCATTGCAGGGCATATGCAAATCATGTGCGCCGGCACGCCACCGAGAAGCACTATAAGAAGGGTGCACAGAAGGCGGGGTGTAAGTATTGGAAGTGTGTTGTGCTGCCGGACCTGTGCGTGGGAAGCTTCCTGGTGCCTCGTCGCAGAATACGGCAGTCATTCCAGCACGTTTCGGAGTTAGACAGAGGACGAATAATGGCTTATCGCGACAGCGGTTTATCGTACCGAGACATCGGCGCCCGTGTGGGACGACATCCAGCCACAGTGGGGCGAGTATGGATTCGGTGGGTGCAGGAGGAACGGACGGACCCACGTGAGCGATTGCCGCAGCCGCGGCACACCAACGAACGAGAGGACCGGCATGTTGTGCGGCGGGCATTGACGGCTCGCACCGCCACATCACGAACGTTAGCGCAGGAATTAGGGTGAGTTGCGCAACAACCTGTGTCAGCACGTGCTGTTCGACGTCGTCTGCAGGAGCGGGGAGCTGTCGCACGGCGCCTATTGCTCCGATTACCATTGACGTTGCACCACCGGCGAGCCCGGCGGCAGTTGGTCGTTGAACGCCGCACCTGGACTACGGAATGGCACGACATTGTCTTCTCCGACGAATCCCGTTTCTGCCTGCAACACCACGATGGTAGGATCCGCGTGTGGCGGCACCACGGCGAGAGACTGTATGAAGCTTGCATTATGCATCGCCATACCGGTCCGTCGCCTGGCGTTTTGGTTTTGGGAGCAGTTGGATATGACACCTGCACCACTCTGGTACGCATCGCGTACAGCCACCGCTACATCTCCGGTAAACAGCCACCGCTACACCTCTGACGTTTTGGAGCCTGTAGTCCCCCTTACCTGCAGGACCTGCCAGCGGCAACGTTTCAACAGGACAATGCGCGCCCGCACGTGGCACGCATCGTGCAACAATTCTTCACGGCCCACCAGGTGTCACTGCTGCTCGCATGTTCTCCCGCTATATCGCCCATCAAACACGTCTGGTCGCTGATCGGCCACCGGGTGTCCCGGCAAGCACCTCCCGCTGCTACACATAATGAACTGTGGCAACGTGGGGAAGCAGCCTGGACCGACATACCCCAAGCCCACATCCAAAGCCTCTTTCGTTCGATGCCGCGGCGTGTAGCGGCCGTTATTGCCAGCCATGTGGGCCACACGAACTATTGATGTCTTCGTGTTCCGCAAGTCGCACGGACTTGTAAGCTCAATCGTTTCATCTTTGTATCTGTTGTTATGTGTCCAGTAAATCTGGCTTTGCTATCTCATGTCCTTCTTGGTGTTGCATTTTGGGTGGCCAGCAGTGTAGTTAATAACAACCTGAATGTCTACCTATTCTAGTTTTATATAATTAACAAATCGGGAAAAAAATAAGCGAGCTTGAGAAATCTTTTCGCTTTCCATCTCTTCGGAACGAACAGAGCTTGTATAGCCAACAAGTAGTTCATTTTATCGTGAATGAATTTTTCTTACGCGAAACCTCAGATGCGATACATTCGTATGGTAAGTACAAGAATAATTATTTACACCTGTTCTTTACAAAATTGCTGAGATAAAATGTCTTTTTTCGGTGAAGAAAAACACTAATTAATGCACAACCATAGATTAACACTGGCAGTAAAACGTTCAACTGTATAACACTAAATTATTTTGTCAACATGTTCCGAAGTCTAAGACCATCAAACGTAGGTAATCGCTCTAAGACAATACTGATCAAGAACCAATTGTAAGTTTACAGGAAATATCGGAATATTTAAGAGGAGTTATTTCAACGGTATCTTAAAAATGAGTAATGTCACTGTGGTTTTAGAGCTGTAGGTTTTAGAGCTGGATTCCGTCTTTAACATTTTAATCATAAGGAATCACGTGCTCATAGTTTTATGGCCGTATTGTTTTCTGTAGCTAAAGCCCAACATTTAAGCCATTCCCCCTAAGCTTTCAGTAACGAACTCACGGCTGGCTGATTCTATTTTATGGATCATCAAGATCTGGGGATTCAAATTCAAGAGGTAGAGCTCAGTTAACAACCACGGTTTCATGACGTGATGGTGCTTGAGATGTCTAGATCTTTAGGTCCAAACCACTCATCCTAGCCATCAGTCATAAGCTTGAGATATGTTTGTTCTTGTGAGTAGGCTGATGAAGATTTCCTAACCAAGTACCGTATTCACTAATTAGACGTTGAATGGACGTTGAATTAAGTGTTTTAACATCTGACTGGGAGAAAATCAAGGAGAGAAACTGCTCATCTATTTTATCTTACATAAGAAAAAAGTAATCGTTCTGGAGATGAAAATCAGTTAATCAATGAAATGGAATTCAATTCCTTAAAAGTGATGAAATTAAAGTCACTGTCGTATACACGATCATCAACAGTCGGAAATAGTTTTATTTTTATTTTTGATTGGAGGTTTAACGACCACCGTGAGCAACTCAGTGGGCTATAAGAAGTCACCCGTCCCTAATTTAGGGCCACTGGCTCAAGGGAATGGACAGAACCAGTTCCGTAAGACAAACACAACATCCATGCCTCACCGGAATTCGAACCAGTGCCGTAAGACAAATACAACATCCATGTCTCACCGGGATTCGAACCCGGACCCCTTTTCGGACGAATGATCAGAAGTCATCGCTTAGACCACTGCGCCACCGGGGCGGCGGAAATAGTTCAGTTCATTTCAGACAGGAGTTAAAAATATAATATTTCTTAAGCCTCCCATATTTACAGTTTGTATTTCAATGCGGCTTGAAAGGTATGGGGTAAAACTTCATGCAAAGAAAAAAATGTCCTCAAAGAAATGAGGTGAAATTAACTCTTCTTATTTTAATTAAGGATGGCCTGACGAACAAGTATCTTGAAGCTAAACCTCTCTTTTAAAACGGCGTGTTCAGATCTTGCATCTTCAAGTGAAGAACCAGAAAATAGAGTACATACTTCATTCAGTAAATGCAACTACCTGATAAAGTGGGAATTGCTTATTTTTATTTCTTAAATATTTTACGTTACGCGGTACATTCATATAGATTTTGTACATTCATACGAATGAAAGTAATGTGCAAATACCAAAAACAAAGATATTTGATTTCCCCATAATCATCTAAAAACCTTCAAAACACGGAGTCTTCTTGGCAGCACTTTTGTCTCCTCACGCCAGATATATAAGTTTGATGATTGCGAACAGAATCTAAGCAGTTCTCCCTTCATCAGGTAGTTGCATTGTAATAAATGTATTAAGGTAAATTCATCTGAAATTTAACCACATAACTTTTCAAGAACATTAACTCAGCTCCATTTCGCAGATCAAACTGCTCAAAATTCTTATGTAGTATATGAGCTACGACTAGCATTTTTCTTATTGAGAACTGATTTATCTTGCACTTTTGTATGCAATATTTTTCCTCTCTCAATAATGCGATTAAAAAATTGCAACCAGAATAAATCTTTTATTCTAATTTTTCTTTGTTAAATCTGCACAAACGCGTGCCTTAATAAAAGTGCTGCTTCAATTTAGTACACACAGTGCAGTATGTTTGAATAGAATGGCATTCGTGCGAGTGCAAAATAATTTTCAGACCTAGAAAGCATTCTTTTCACTCTGATTTGCTTCAATGCCTATCTATGCATTTAGTTGACGGCACCACCAAGCGAAACGTTTTCATGTAGCCAACTTTCTCAGCCTCTGGGAAGCGGAGAGCGTATCATCCTACAAAACTCACAACAGAATAAGTTCTGATGCTAAATTATTTGGTACTGAGATTCCGCCTCAGGCACTGTGTTATCGTAACGTTCGCTTGTGTCATTAGGCACGAATGTGGTCTCTCTCAAAGATTTCTAGCATTTGGTACTTCTTACAAGATGTTAAACACAACAAAGCCACTGCTATAGATATTTCAAACACCGCGTGAAAATCATAATACAAAGATCTCCTCAAAGGAAGAGGCCAATTACGCACACTGTTACAACCAAAACCGCTTCAGGATATTTTCAGAAGTCTGGTTCGCTTGACATCTGTTAATAACTCTACACAGAATTTTTTGGGATTCTTTTCCTCTGCATTCGTCATCCCCATCTTTCCTTTTATTCAGCCTGGAGCTCATGAAGTGGGAACATTTTGAATTCGCTACTTTCATATTTCTTTCTTGGAACCCAAATTTTATTTATCTGTGGATAGAAAATTATTGTTGATGAAAATGTTGATCCCGAATGCACGCACATCACGCAATGTATGCATAAATCGTGTAGTAAACTTAACGACACATTGTTGAACCAAGAATATGGAAGACACAAGAATGACAAAGTTATTTTAAACATGTAAATATGGCAATGTTCCTGTGAACCAATAAGTGCTTGAGAAATGCTGATGGAGAAAATAATATTACGCACGGAATTCTCTCCATAGTATAAATAAACAGACCGATCACAAGGAAAGTGATGAAAACATACACGGTTGAAATAAGTTGATAGCAAGGAAAGTGAGAAAAATATACATAGTTTGTAAAAGAAAGAAAAGAAAAAAACTTAGTGATAAAGTATTTTTGTGACAAACACTTGTACTCCTGAAAAGACACTTAACTGAAGCCATTGTCATAATTTCCTGATTAGATTTTGCATTCACAATGTGAAAGCTGTGAATTAAAAATCATTGTGTTACTTTGATTCAACCGCCTTGTTTTCGTTTTCTTTGATAGAAATCGTATCCCAAAACGCCATCCTTTAATTTTGTAAAAGCTTTTCTTAATTTAGAAGTTCCTTCGGAACCTATTTATATACTGTTTTTCGATCGATTGTTGCGTGAAATGCCTGATATTCTTTTATTAAATTTTCTTCAAGATTTGAAAATTTTGCAACTGCGATTTCTGCTCTCTCGAAACAAGCAAATGACTTCAGCGTACACTGAGAAGAAAAGCTTGTTTGAATCAACAAAATAATTTTGTTGAGCTGTTTTGGTTGATTTATTTTGTTGCTTTAGCAAAACTCCATCGGAACTGTTTTGTTGGCAAAACAAAATTATTTCGTTCGCTATATTTTGTTAATTCAACTATATGGAGGTGCACTGAGAAAAAAAACATTTGTTTGAAACAACAAAATAATTTTATTGAACTGTTTTGTCGATTTATTTTGTTGCTTTAGCAAAACTCCATTGAAATTGTTTTGTTGGCTATATTTTTGTTAATTAAACTATATGGAGGTGCAGTGAGAAAAAACATTTGTTTGAAACAACAAAATTGTTTCGTTGGCTATATTTTGTTAATTTAACATATGGAGGTGCAGTGAGAAAAAACATTTGTTTGAAACAACCAAATAATTTTGTTGAGCTGTTTTATCGATTTATTTTGTTGCTTTAACAAAACTCCATCGAAAGTGTTTTGTTGCAACATTTCGTTGGCTATATTTTTTTAATTCAGCTATATGGAGGTGGCATCGACCTTACGCCAAAGCTCACGTGATTACTAGCTACTCCATACGGGCACTACCAGACTACCACTGACCAGAAGAATCTCGTTTTGCGCTTAAGATTTCGCTTTGAATTATGGCTGACTATGAAGTGAGTGCATTGTTAGAAGACTGGGAGCTGTCAATTCTGATAGAGACATTCATAGGTAGGAATTTCTAATATATCTTAATAGTTCAGACGTATTTTTATGCTAGTGTTTATTGTGTGTTATTTTGGTTGGATTTAGTGAATTTTAGTGATTATTTGGCCTCAATTTGTAGGCTCATAATTACAATGAACACGAAAAAATCTGCATCTTATTAGATGTACAGGGCACATATTAAATTTAAACCCAGATTTCTGATAAAGCAATAATACATTTCTTATGACGGCTTGCGGTTCCTGATCGCAAATAAAAAATTGCACATGAGCAATGATAAGAGTTGTAATTTATGTATAGAGCTTGATTTCATGTATAGGTTATATATACTGTCTGTTTAAAAATTCGTGCAGCAACCAAAGATTGCGTGGTGATAGTACTCTGGAACATATGGAACGTTAAAAAAATTATTACGATGATTTTTTTTTGTCTAACCAAAAAAGTCAATAATTTGTTTCATCAAAAAATTAAGGAAGACATTTAAAAAGAAATCGGGTTTAGAAACATGTTACATACGTACCAAAATAGTGTCAATACATCGTTATGTCAAGTACAAATCGTCTGTTAACATTTCAGAAGGTAATAAATCCACCTTCAAATGCTGAATTCGTGGATAAGAACGCACTTGCAAGAGCTGGTACAGCCGAAATCCTAAACTAGAAGCCACAGGTTCGAATCCGCTCGGTGAGCGATTTTTCGCTGGCTCTAAAAAATTTGCTCGTGACGTAACACAGTCCAAATTCATTTAAACACCACTAGAAAGCAAATACGGCAGGGGGGGGGATGGCTGATATCCAGGGTCGAAGGGCACCGGCAAAGTGATGCCATCGAAGAAAAAGTTTAGGGACAAAGTGGCCCAGCTACATAACTCTAAATTTTGTTGCAGCAAGAAATTACTGTATCATGATAACAATATGTTTGGTTTCATCAACAAAATGTTTTATCACAATAACAATACATATTGTCGGATCAAAGAAATTCCCAAAAATCGACAAAATTATTTTGTTAAACGAACACAACGTTCTGTCATGATAATAATACATTTTGTAGAATGAACAATAATTTTCATCAAAATATTTTTGTTAATTTAAGAAACTTTTTTGTTGACTATATCGACTCAATTTTTTTTTTGATGATTCAACAATTTTTTTGTTGAATTAACAAAACGTTTTAGCCACCTGCGGACAACCGATTTGACTTCGTCAGCCGAATCGAAGCGTTGGCCGCCCAGGAATCTTTTGAAGGGACTGAACAGATGAAAGCCCAAAGGAGCCAGCTCTGGACTGTACGATGGGTGCTGGAGCACCTCCCAGTCAAATTGCACAATTTTTCCACGAATGTGTAAAGCAACATGTGGGCGAGCGTTGTCATGAAGCAATCTGATATTTGCAGCTTCTCAATTTTGGGCACCACAATTTTGTAAATGCATTGGCGTAAGTTTTGGCATTCACAGTGGCCCCCGTTGGATTAAACTCCACCATGAGAACGCCATGCATGTCCCAGAACACCGTCATTAGAACTTTCTGTGCACACTGGGATACTCGTACTCGGAATTTTTTGGTGGCGGGGAGTCGGAATGTTTCCACACCATACTGGCCTTCTTTGTTTCGCGAGTGTAGTAGTACGCCCAGGGCTACTATAGCCCGCCACTACACCTGCCAGAAATTCATGTCCTTCTTCTGCGTAACGCATCATGTGGTCCAAGAATGACATTATTTGCTGTGCCTTCTGGTCGTCAGTCAAGTTCTTCGGCAACCATCGCGCACTGACCTTGCGAAATTACAATTTGTTATGCACAATATCGTACGTTATACCGTACAAAATGTTGAACTTCTGTGCCAATGTGCGCAGATGTATCCTCCGGTGACTCAGTATTGCCTGTTCAGTACCTCTCACAGTGGCAGGTGATGACGCGGTTATAGGTCGTCCAGAACGTGGTGAATTGGTAAAGTTGCCACGGCCCTCTGCAAAGAAACTGCACCATCTGGAGATGATGCTGTGGTCCTGGCAATCACCACCATACACTTCAACCATTTCTTTGTGAATTTACGTCGTATTTTTCCTTTAGCTCACAAAAGTTGGACTGAACCGCGTTCTCTTCGTTCGTAGATGACGCTAACAAATGCGGCATTTTTATGCAATCGTTCACATAGTCTTCTACCGCAGCGTCACCTGATCCACACAAACCGGTCTGTAGCGTGATATTCAAACTCGGTGTCTGCCAAACTGCAACCTGCTGTTTGCAACCTGCAAGGAGAAAAAAATGTTGTCCGTTATTTTTCGGTCCTCCCAGATACTTGACGGTATGTACACTGGTGTGCAAAAATTAAGGACGAAGAGGAGAAATTAGCATAACAGGCGAACGAGCAGGCAGAATGTCCCGAAATACCACTCAGGAAATAGACTAGTGTCCGGTACGGTAGGGTATGCGCATATATGTAGCATGACGTAGGGGGGGGGGATAGTGTCGGAAGGGTATAAAGCACACGGGCGGTGTACGCTCAGCAATTCGGTGAAAGCTATTGCACGGTATACATCGGTTTGAACGGCGTCCAGTTGCTGCCACCGTGTGATATGGCCAACAGGCAATCCAGTAGACGACATCTGGATGACTTTACCCGAGGTCGCGTCATTGGGAAGTTGGAAGAAGGTCGAAGTGTGACTAGTGTGGCCGAGGAGTTCGGGATCGCTCACAGCATCGTTTCACGAACTTGGAGAGCATTTCAAACGAGAGGAACAGCTGTTTGAGAGTTTAGCAGTGGTCGTCCACGAGCAACCACGGCGGCGGACGACCGGTATATTGTCCTACAGGCGAGAAGAGACAGACGACGGACAGCGGGAGTAATCGCAAGGCACATGCAACAGACAACTGGACGTCCGTTATCGCGTTTTGCCGTGGCTAGGAGGCTGTACAAAGGTGGTCTATTTTGCACGACGATCAGTACGGTGTATACCATTAACGCCTGCTCATCGGAGACGGCGCTTTCTGTGGTGCCAGGAACACAAGAATTGGATACATCAGCAATGGGGTCGAGTTCTCTTTACGGATGAGAGCCGATTTAGTCTGACGAGCAATTCTGGACGTATACACATCTGGAGAGAGCAGGGAACACGCAATCACACCTCCAACATCATCGAAAGGGACCGGTTTGGAGGTGGCGGAGTTCTCGTTTGGGGCGGTATCATGCTTGGTAGCCGTACTGACCTCCACATCTTCCAAGGAGGTTCAGTCACTGGTGCCCGCTATTGTACTGAGGTTCTCCTGCCTCACGTGCGTCTGCTTGGAGGTGCTGTGGGTCCTAAGTTCCTCTTTATGGACGACAACGCTACACCTCACAGTACAGTGGCTCTCGCAGAGCTGTTGGAGAGTAAAAATATTCAACTCATGGATTGGCCCGCAAGGTCGCCGAACCTAAATCCAATCGAACACGTGTGGGACCTTCTCGGGAGACGCTTGGCAGCACGTCACCAGCCACCAACAACGATTCCGCAGCTGCGATTGGCGCTACAAGAGGAATGAGCCGCGATGCCTCAACAGCTCCTTGACAACCTCGTCCTCAGCATGGACAGACGTTGTAAATCCTGCAACACAGTCTGGGGTGATCATATCCCCTACTAAAGACTGGATTTTTCTTGGCAGCCGGCTGTCACATGGACGTTTCTGTCTTCTGTCCAGTTGTGCTCGAAGCTACCTTTTCAATAAAGTGCCTTCGTATCCTTTGGATTCCTTGTTTGGACGGTTTTGCTCACTTGTCCCATATTCTTACATCTTGGGGATCTTATGGTATGATTTGAGTCGATGTGAAGCACTTCTGCACGACGTTACATTCGAAAAACCGTCTCTTCCTTAAATTTTGCACTCCAGTGTATATCAGAAATGAACATTTCCGCTACTTTTTACATGAGGTAGAGATAAATGCATTTCGTCGTGGTGAAGACGATACTGCAGAAACGGCTGTAGAAATCTGGGATTATTGAAGCACCTTAAGGACGTATCGTAAAAGATATAAAGGCCAACAAAGCAGTATGGCCCTAAAGGCAGAAAAAGTAAGTAATAAAAAGGGCAGCTAAAAGACATGCAAGAACACTGTTCAAGTAAAAATGAAAAAAACTTCCTTTTGGATTCATTCGTCCGAGATTGATCCGAGTTCGAATCGCGGGTGGGGCATGGATGCTGTGCTTGTCGTACGGCACTACCGCTTTACCTTTCCTGGAACCAGTAACCATAAATTATAGAAAGGAGACTGTTCATAGTAGTTCATTTAGTTGCTCATGGTTGTCGTTAAACCTCCAAAAAATTTCCTTTAAGGGATCAGAATTAAAAGAACAGGACAATATTTAAAAATAAATGTAAAAACTATAAAGGGTCATAAACAAAGGAAAATCTAGAAAATAAATCATATCACAGTTGACTAGACAGAGAATAAGAATTAATTATCGGTTTATTGATTCTAAAATGTCTTATACTTGCAATCTCACAGAGTGTCTTTGATAATTTCTTAATGAAAGCAGAATTTTTCGTAAATTGATAAACGTGACTAAAATATGAGTTAATGGCAGTAAAAATACAGTGTTGTTACAAGGAACAAGTTCTGTACCATTTTATATTAACACCGGCTTAAAGCAGGGCTATGAGCTGCCACCAGTTCTTTTTAAAACTTGCGTCGGAGAAACGCAGAACAGAAACTGAAGAAGATAAATGGAATAAGGCCATAATATTGGAATATGAATATATGGATATTTATATATCATGACATATAATAGAAAAGGCTTTTAATACATATAATGAATATAATACGAAAGCTTTTATAAGTGTAAAAATTGAATCGGAAGTAATGGGCCGAAATATCATGCAAGCTAACACAAAATGTTTAAAAGTGGCAAAGGATGTCAATAAAGGATGTCAAAGTGGCAAAGGATGTCAATACAGGATGTCAAAGTGGCAAAGGATGTCAGTAATCATGATACAAGGCCCTTTTTTTCTGTAGAAAATTAAATCTTAAAATCGTTTCATCTTCTAGAAATTTGGCAACTGTGATAACAGCAAATAATAAAGAAAATTATGAGATAAAACAAAAAAATTGAGGAAGCCAATTGAGCTTCATTTTTCTTGCGCATGAGCATTCTTCCGAAATTTATCGCACAGAGCCAAATCAATTGTGTCAAAAATTATCTTCATGCCTTCTGTTTTGTTTCACTCTGCAGCTTGGATCCTTATAGAGTGTGATGAAAATTCCTTTACTTTCACTCTTTAAATCAGAATTCGCGAAAGAAAATTAGAAATCAGAATTCTAAGAAAAAATATTTTTGTAATATCAAAGTGAAAGAATAATTTCACTTCGTTATTATAGGAGTGAGATTTATGTTCAATGAAGTTTTCTAGGATCATTAATTATTTAGTAAATTAGTTCAAAAACTGCTTCGAAACAAAAAAAATTACATCTGACTGTTTTTGTAAATTCTGCTGAAGAGCTGAAATTTTTGGTCTTTTCAAGACAATTCGACTGCTACCGATCAGTATTTTCAGTTCACACTGCTGTTTGTTGTGCGTAGTGACAATGCTGGGTTCCACTTCCTCAGTGCATCATCAACGGTACTTCAGCGAATTTCTAAGGTGCAGTAGTTTCATCCAACAACATTGTGCACCTATAGCTTCAAACCCCGATTCCATTTTCAAGCTCTGTTTACTTCTTTCCCGAACTAAACATTCACCTTTGTTCTGCAATTGACTTCTGAACTACAGATTGTTAGTTTTAAAGGTAACACATTTGTAGAGAAATTACAAACAAGGTTCACCCATGAAGAAATCAGAAGTCTGGTCCACAGATAAATACAGGGTGTTCCGCTTAGACGTATAATAAAAGAAGTGTCATAAATTCTGAACTTACCACAATTTGTTAGCGACACGTATTATTCCAGATACATGAACTGAGAATATTTTACATGTCTAATAAACTTCAACATGAGCTCCAGTAATGGCGCGGCAAACGTCCAACCGGTATTCTACCTCAGCCTACGTGTCGAGAAGCATTTATGGTGTCACGTTATTGATTGAAGCGCAAACGGTGTCGCGCAAGTCTTCCAGATTGGGCACCGGTGTAGCGTACTCTTGGTCCTTAACAAATCCGCACAGGAAAAAGTCAGGTGAAGTTAGGTCTGATTATCTGGGAAGGCCATGCAATGAATGTTGATCGTCTTCCAGTCTGTCCTGTAGTGAAGTGATCATCCAAGAATATGCAGAAATCATTGGCAAAGTGCGAGAAGCCCTATACGAGTAGTTTTGGAAAATTATTAATTTAGGCCGGTGAGGCACAGCGTATTCCTGTAGCATGTCCAGGTATGTTAGTGGAGTTACCCTGGCCTCCGCAAAGATAAAGAGACCGATGATTTTATCCTTCGATATTACACACCAAACATTACTTCGGACCCGCAGATGCGGCAATTGTGTCTGTTTACTTTTCCAGACACGTGGAATATTGACTTGTCTGAAAAGAATACCCGCTGTAGGAATGTATCGTCAGCATCAATTTTGACCAACATTGTCTCCGCAAATTTTTTCCGTGCCGTCAGGTCATGCGGCTTAACTTGTTGATGCAATTGAATCTTGCATGCGTGTAAACACAACCATTCATGGAGTACCCAATTCACTGTTGTTGGTAAGATGCCTAGCTGAACACTAGCCTCTCGGATGGATTTGCTCGGGCTTCTCTGAAATGGCTTTCGAATCCGTTCAACGTTTTCCTCAGACACCGTACGCGTAGCATATTTACCAGTCATCGGCAAGAAACTTCCCGTTTTTCTGAGTTGCTTGGTCACGTTTGCTGCATTACGACCCACCCGTGAGTCGTAACGCGTTAACTTCTACATTTTTCAGAAGAGGAAGAAAAATGTTTATGCTGTATACATAAATCTGTAGTAGATATCAGTCACTTTGTTTATACACTGAAGAGCAATTGAATTAGAGATACCTGTCTAGTAACGTGTAGCACCACCTTTCGCCCTGATGACGGCTGCGATTCGTCTCGGCATATATTGAGCAAGACAACGGAGAAGCGTTGCGAAGCCATACGGATCCACGACCCCTGAACAAGCTCCTCCAGTTCACGAAGATTTGATGGAGGGGATCCGAGCCTCAAACATCTCTCTCGATGGCATCTCAGATGTGCTCCATGGATGGAGGTCAGGTGACCTAGCTGGACCAAGGAAGCGAGGTCACGTAGGTGGAGTGTTCATATAACCATTCGGATACAATTCAGGAGCGATATCACGGTGCATTGTCTTGTTGCATGATGAGGTTCCCAGTGGGATGTTGAAGACGCACAAACGGGAGCAAATGGTCGTCCAGAATATCCCGGTAACGTTGACCTGTGAGGGACGATGTCACACGTACCAGGTGTCTCATTTCAGTCCACGTAAACAGTCCCCAGACGAGAATGCTACCCCCACCAGCTTGAAGAGTACCCTGCTGGCAAGAAGGATCCATCGCTTCATGTGGTTTGCACCGTACTCGTATCCTGCCATCCGCATATACCAACGTGAATCTCGACTCATCAGTCCAGGCAACATTTTCCCACATGTCTGTCCAGTGGTGATGTTCCAGCGCCCATGCTAATCTTTGCAGCCTGTGGTGTGCAGTCAGTAGCGGTACCCTCGTGGGACGATGGCTTCTGTACTCCATAGTAAGGAGATGGTTCTGGATGGTGTGGCTGTTTCCACGTTTTTATGCACCAGCGTTAAATTGCCGAGTGATTTCTTGCACTGTGGCCCGTCTACCCGCTGTTACAATGCGAGCTAACCGACAATGACCCCGCTCATCCACACGCTGTTGTCCACGGCAGTTGACCCTTGCAGGGATGGTTTTACCAGATTCGATGTACTCACGGTGCACCCGTGACACAGTGGCTCGTGAAAATCCCAGTGCCTGCACGACCTCCGAGATAGAGTTACCCATTCGTCAGGCACCGACAATTTGCCCTCGATCAAATGCGCTTAGATCCTTCGTCTTACCCATACTGCGTCCGACTCTTACTGATTCCCGTCGCATCAATCCTTATATTGTCGGATAGCTGCATAAGTCATGTGGTTTCCGTTTACAGGGCCGCCCACAGCGCCACATTTGCACAACGCCAGCTGTCTTTAATTCAATTGCTCTTCAGTGTATATATTTTAACGACCCACCGGTGGGTCGTGCAGCACTGTATTGAAGCAGTTACGACCCCTCTGGTGGGTCGTAACGTACTGCAAACAAATTGCCGAAAAACGTCGCCGCAGTGAACGTGTTAAGTCGGGACCTCTTCCGTCGCTCCAAGGTTGTACTCGCAACGAAAACGGCGCTGTCTGTACAAGCGTCACGGAACTCAATTCCCCAAGCGATAGCACACAAAATGCCTTCTGCTGCGGAATCCATGTGGCGACTAACGGATAAGTTATGGCGACAGCCTCTGCGCATGCGCTGCGAGCACAAATTCGTCTGGTTTATAAATTTCACAGCTGCTGTTTGCAATGGCGCCCACATTCTGTTATTCGAACTAGTACTTTTTAGTAGTACCACAATGGTGTCCACCTGCTGTCATTCGAACTAGTACTTTTTCTTTTTTCTTTTATTATACGTCTAAGCAGAACATCCGGTATAAGATTGATTGTTAGGTAGATAGCTTATTTATCTATCTAAGCAGCACAGTAGTCAGAATATTAAAAAACGCAAATGAACGACTGCTTTACTTCCGCCTGAAGATCGTAAGCTTTTGTTTCTTTCCATCTTGTACTTCTATTTTTTCTTTCCTTTCCTTTGTTTTGTAAAACAAACAAGAAGGAAGGCACCGATTTCTCGGTGCACATCGTCTGATAAAGTCTCACATTTAATTAGTAAAATATAATTAGAAGGATGTTTGATAGTGTGCAGTGGGTAGCTTTCTAAAACACGAAGTGCGCTTACACATCATTATTTTCGCTGACGTTCCTTGAAAAGCGAATGTTTTCAATTACATTTCAAGTAGCAGATGTATCCTGGTAGTAGATGAGCGCCATTGAGTTGGCAATTTTGAATCAGAAAAAGTAATGAAATAACGAAATTTTTTTTAAATTTACTGACGACACCAAACAATAGGAAAATGTTACTGTCCAAACAGTAGAAACCAATATACACTGATCAGCAAAATTAGAAGAGCACTCTTTTTAAACGAGTTTATTCGAAGCAGTTGGGTAAAATGTTATTGAACTGTCAGAAGATTCCTTCTGAATAATGAAAGACAGCTGTAGAAAGCAGTTCGACATGCAAATTAGCAACAATGACTTCAAAAGTGACGTTGATGCGACAATCACATGAAACGGGTGGTTCTTTCGTAACTGTATTCTTGTACCGATGGTCGCGGGAGAAGCACTTTGTTGCGTTATCTCATGTTAGCATGCCGAATCAACTCGATTTGCCAGAAAGCACCGCGTGGCGAGCCACAGGAAGGTTGGAAACCGGTCAAAGTCAACGGATAGTAGCGTCCGCCATTTAAGTGTGGCTGAAGTGTAATGGCACGCTTGTGGAGCCGGCTCCAAGAGACGGGAAGTGTTCGTCCACGAGTTACCACCTCAAATGATGACCGTTATTTGTCATTAACAGTCCTTCGGAACAGGGGTCAAAATGCCACCCAGCTGCAAAGACAACTTTTAATGACAACCGGAAGAAGCGTGTCGACACAACCAATTCGTAGACGCTTCACGCACGTGGATTGTGTGCACGTAGGACAGTTGTTTGTGACCCATTGACTTTCCGACATCGTATGGCTCGAAGAAACTGGGCTGAAGAACACTGTGATTGGGGACCTCCCGAGTGGAGCCAAGTTCTCTTCTCCGACGAGTCCAAATTCAGCCCAGAGCCGGATAATCGACCACTTCTGATCTGGAGAGAACGTGGCACCCGATACAATTCAGCGCATGTCCAAGAATGATCGCGTTTTGGTCAAGGCGGTGTGCTTGTTTCGGCAGGGATAAGGTTAGGTGGGCGTACTGACCTGTACGTCATTCGGAATGGGTCCCTGACTGCTCAAAGGTACAGGGACGAAATTCTTAGAACCTTGGGCGTGCCTTATATTGCTGCCATTGGCGATTCAACCCTTTTTATGGATGACAACGCCCGACCTCATCGAGCGTGCCTTGTGAATCAGATGCTTGAAGAGGAAAGAACAGAGCGTATGGAGTGGCCTGCATGCTCCCCGGATTTGAATACAATCGAATATGCTCGGAACACATTAGGCAAACGCATTACTGCTAGACCACAACCTCCGTTGACACGCCTTCAATTGACAAATGCCCTTCTTGAAAATTGGGAAGCATCCCCCAAAACCTCCTCGACCACCTGATCAATTCAATTCCCCACAGGTGCGAAGCCGTCTTGCACGTTCGAGGTGACCACACACCTTTATTAGACAGATGACAAAGTTCGTCAATGCTTATTTTTTCTTCTCCAAAAGATATGGACAATAATGATTTTTTTTATGGCACCAGGTGTGTTTCCTGTAAAAATGATCTTTGTTACAGTAAAACATGATTTTTCACCTGTTCAATCCTTTATTTTCTTGTCCCTTTCATAAATATATTTTTATATTGTGCTCCATATTAACCAGCAGTTGTCTGTTCTCGCTACATCACCTGCTTGCCTAATTTTGTTGAGCAGTTTATGTTGTTGAATATAAGGAAAATCTTATGCCACCTAGCGGAGTATTTGTTTTTTGAGAACAGGTAAAAGAACATGTGAATAACCTTGACCGTTGCTTGGCAACCCTTCTCTTCTAAAATTTCCGAAGTCAATCTGAAACACCGCTTCAAAGATTCGTGTAAGGATACTGTTACGCAGCCTAGCGAGAAAACTAAGTTCCGACAGTAATTTGGTATCCAGCTTTTAATCACCGAAAATATTGCATTGGGTTACAACTATCCAATGCATTTCGCCCATGTGACCTCAACAAGAAGAGGTACTGACTGAATCCGAGCATATAGTCCCGGTTACCAAGTAGTCAGAGGCACGACCTACGGAATAATCGTCCGAGCCCACCCGGGCTCAAGCCACAAATAATGTATGAGAGGCACTCCAGCCTCTCAACGTTGGTTATTTTCTTCCCCGGAAAAAAGCAGCTCTTAGCTTTATACTCATCCCGCCCCCGAAAAAAGGAATCCAAGTATGACCTTTCTCAGCGGGAAATATTTTGCATGGAAATTGCCAAGAAACTTAGCGATAACTTTGCCAATCGCGTTAGACTATTGATTTCTAATTCATTTTTTTAAAAGTGCAGATATAATGGCACATACAAGTATACTATTAAGCCAACAAAACCCAAAGTAGTATTTATGGAATATCAAAAACTATTTTAATGATCGTAGCTATCCGATGTTAAAAGAATTTTTCCAGCTCTACCTGCACAGAAACCGATGCTGTAATAATCGAAAACTCACTCCATCCAGCATGGCTATTTTGCATGAAAATGAAAACAAGAAAAAACCTAGAAAATACATGTATCGAATGCACGGTCGTAGTAGTGACAATCGGTTGAACAATTATTTTTTTATGTAAAGCTTACATAAAAGCGGGGATACTGCTATATATAATTATATTGCTACACCCTGTAGAGGATACCGCAAAATCAAGAATTTTGTCAGTAATTTTAATCAAGAATTTCTTTAGGAAATGTCAAAAGATTTAAATATCTATCATATCTAAATTCGCGGTGAATCTATCATCGGCAAACCCGAAAAATGCATGTGAATTTTTATTCATGATTTAACATTTGGACGCAAATGACTTTGCTCAAAAGTTTTTTTTATTAATTCAAACACCCAATGAAAGTATACTACGACACATACCAGAAACAAAATGGTGTCCCATCAACTCGTCGCGTGCGTCAGTTCGTCGACTACGTCAATTCGTCGCGTTTAGAGATTTTGGTTACATACAAAACGAATGCAGGAAAAGGTACAATTTCGAACGTCTTGCTCCCTGATCAAATTTATAAAGTTTGGACACGCAGACAGGATAGGAATATTACGTTTTTCGTTGGCACTAAAAATATTAGACGGTAGACGGTTTTTGGAACGGGGCAGGGCCCGGTTGGTCAGAGCCCCCCATATAAAAATTTTTCGTAAAATCTACAGTTTTCAATTCAGAACCACCAAATCTGGTATACTATCTCGTGGTATTCTAACTTAGACTGTAGACGGATTTTTGAAAGCGGTTGGAGACGGCGGGGGGGGGGGGGGTACAAAATTGCCGTAAAATCTAGTTTTAAATTTAGAACTACCAAATTTGGTATATTATCTCATGGTACTCTAACTTAGACGGTAGACGGTTTTGGAACGGGTCAGAGGCCCGGTTGGTCAGAGCCCCCACCCACCCATAAAATGTTTTCGTAAAAACTAGAGTTTTCAATTTAGAACCAGCAAATTTCGTATACTATCTCACGAAATTCTAACTTTGACTGTAGACGGTTTTTGGAAGCAGTTGGAGCCAGGGGGTCAGAGCCAACTCCCCCCCCCTCACCCCCATACAAAATTTTCGTAAATTCTACAGTTTTCAATTTAGAACCACCAAATTTGGTATACTATCTCATGGTGTTCTAACTTAGACTGTAGACGGTTTTTTGTAAAGGGTCGGAGCCCGGGGTTCAGAGCCCCCTTTCCATAAAAAAATTCGTGAAATCTATAGTTTTCAATTTAGAACCACCAAATTTGGTATACTATAACATGGTACTCTAACTTAGACGGTAGACGGTTTTCAGAACACGTCGGGGCACGGGGTGTTAGAATCCCCTCCCCGACAAAATTTTCGTAAAATCTACAGTTTTCAATTTAGAACCACCAAATTTGGTATACTATCTCATGGTACTCAAACTTAGACGGTAGACGGTTTTTGGAATAAGTCAAGACGCGGGGGAGCCCCACATACAAAATTTTCGTAAAATTTTCGTCACTTTAGAACCACCAAATTCGGTATCATGAAACTGTAACTTAGACGGGAGACGGTTTTTGGAAGGGATCGGGGCCCGAGCGGTAATAGCCCCAACCCCTCCAGCACAGAATTTTCGTAAAATATACCGTTTTCAATTTAGAACCACCAAATTTGGTATACTATCTTATTATACTCTAACTTAGACGGTAGACGGTTTTTGGAACGGGTCAGGCTCGGGGTAAGAGCCCCCTCCCAATAAAAAATTTTCGTAAAAACTAGAGTTTTCAATTTAGAACCACTAAATTTGGTATACTATCTCATGGTATTCTAACTTAGACTGTAGATGGTTTTTTGGAAAGGGTCGGAGCCCGAGGTTCAGAACCCTCCCTCCCTCCCCATAAAAATTTCTTGAAATCTACAGTTTTCAATTTAGAACCACTAAATTTGGTATACTATCTCATGGTACTCTAACTTAGACGGTAGATGGTTTTTTGGATAGGGTCTGAGCCCGGGGTTCAGAGCCCTCCCCCCCCTCCCCCATAAAGAAATTCTTGAAATCTACAGTTTTCAATTTAGAACCACCAAATTTGGTATACTATATCATGGTACTCTAACTTAGACGGTAGACGATTTTTGGAACGGGTCGGGGCCCAGGGATTAGAGCCCCCCACCCCATACAAAATTTTCGTAAAATCTACAGTTTTCAATTTGGAACCACCAAATTTGGTATACTATCTCATGGTACTCTAACTTAGACGGTTGACGGTTTGGGGAACAGGTCGGGCACGGCGTCAGAGCCCCTCCCCATAAAAAAATTTCGTAAAATCTACAGTTTTCAATTTAGAACCACCAAATTTGGTATACTATGTCATGGTACTCTAACTGAGAATGCAGACGGTTTTTGGAAATGGTTGGAGCCAGGGGGTCAGAGCCACTTCATGCCAATTTTTGTAAAACCTACAGTTTCGAATTTAGAACGACCAAATTTGGTACACTACCTCATTGTATTGTAACTTAGACCGCAGACGGAAAGGGTCGGTGCCCGGTGTGAAGGGGGCCCATTCAAAATTTTCGTAAAAATTACAATTTTTACTCTTAAGAACTGCATCCCAGTACAGCACTCCATTACCCCAACTACGGTCTAGGTTAGAGGCCGTAGATAACAATAAAGTGAAAAAATATCCTGTTCATGGTGTATTAAAAACACAAATTAATGAACGTTAGCTTTCACCACCAACGGTTGCCTTATCAGACAGAAATACAATGTAATGTAAATAATGTAAACTATTTTTAGCTTCGTATAATTAAATTAACTAAATCAAAAAATTTAAAATAAGTTTACTGAAAATTTACGGAAATAGCTTTTTCATTCATTAACTTTCACCCGCTGAACTTGGTGATTTTAGAAATAGTAATATTTACCCGAGAAATACCGGGTACCCCTGCTAGTAAGAACTAAAGATAATGTTACACTTTTAGTCAGGTACAAAACAATAATTAGAAAGCCCTAGGACTGGGCCTGTTTAGCAATTTTCAGTGTGCCGTGCTAATTTTCATAAGGTTTTCATAGAAGTCCAAGATTTTAGTAATGCGCTTTTCTGAGGTTGGAACTATTAAGCAGACCCTAGGCCTAGGGCTTTTTGATAGTTTTCAGTCCTCCGAGCTGATATTTATGTAGTTTTCATAGAAAATAAAATGAATTCTGTTTAAATGTTACTCGAGCACAAAGCACTAATAGATACGCCCGAGACCTAGGCATATGCATTTATAGTAATTTTAATTATGCTGTGATCATATGAGGTTTGCATGACAAATCAATTTAAGAGTGTTACGCTTATCAAAAATTATTTAAAAGGCCTCGGCCTAGCGGCCAATAATTAGTATTTGGTGCCTAAGTGAAAGCGCAACATTATTAACTTGATGTGTTATGCAAAACCTTATAAATATAACCACAGCGATTAAAAGTTACTAAAGAGTCCTTGTAAGTAATATTTTTTGACCGAGTGCAAGTACAATTTACGAAATGTCAACAGGTCAAAATATCTAAAGTAACAATGAAATTTGGAATATTTCTTTTTTCTTTCTTTTTATTTCAGTTTTGACACTTGTATTAAGTTTTAAAAACATATATTTCTCCTATCGTTTACCTTCATTGTGCTTTCAACAGAATTTCTTACCATGTTTTGGGTATTTTGTTTTGTGTGGTTGCAGTTTTTTTAATGTTTTTGGACATTTAATTTTGTGTGGTTACTTGTTTTTATGTTTTGGGCATTTTACTTTGTATGGGTGTTTTTGTTATTTTCTTTTCTGTGGTGGTTGTAATGTCGACAGGATGAAAAAGGGAAACTGTGGACAGTCACGATGCCTACTTGCTTATAATTTTTTTTCAAACACAGCACATAATTTTGTATTGATTTATACCACTTACTCATTAAGCGACTACGTGTTTCTTTAAATATGAACTTTTTCTTAGAGCCTTTTGTTTCCTCTACCTAGCTTTATCGGCTCCGCAGTTTCTTTTTTTGGTTTTAGAATATTTTCCTTATTATTAATCTATTTTCTCATGCAAACTCTTTATGTAAGGTATGTTTATTCTATCGTAGTATTTTGCAATTATGCGTGAAGCCCTGTTGCTGAAGTAAAAAAATATTTCCACCTGAAACAACGCAGTTCAGATATTTTCCCGCTGTTAACTCAAAGAATGAAAACAAAAACAACAAATCTGTGCAATGGTTGAGGCATGAGACAGTACTTACTGATAACCAGGCAACGTTTTAAGGAAGAATGAGCTTAGGAATTTCTAACTGCAACAAAAAAGATCAACCGCACTGTATCCCTTCCCATCCCCTAGTGCCGGCCTTTGGACGTCATGAAAGAGAAGTCTTAAGGACACATCTGTATCGTAATTGCCTGAGCATTCGCGACAATCTTCTGGTGTCGTAGTAGAAAAACACACTTCCTATTTCGCCTAAATTGCTTGGATGTAATGCCAACGAACAAAGTTTTGCTCTCGCATTGGATTTCTGTTGCTTTTGATGGAATACTTTTCCCCTAGGGTTCACCGCTTTCAGTATAGTCGTCAGGACACACGGCAATACACCCATACGTAAAACACCAATTTCACGGCAATTAACTGCAATTAGCGAAATAGAGGGGCGGTACAGGAAATAAGTCGAACGAGACAGATCTTAACTTAGAAAGTCGGGGGAAGGTGTTGCATGAAAAACTGTGTTTGGCTTACAGATCATTTGGCACGTAGGGAGGTAGGTTTCGTTTAATACGTTACGGGGTAAACAAATTGTCTTTTCAGTATAACAATTTTCTTTCATACGCATGGTGCAGCACAGAAAAAATTTGAATTTATTTTTGAGAATTAGCATGACGCCTACCGGCCCAGAGTACAGCTGCCCAGTCCGCGCCTGCTGCCGCCTCCGGAACCTGGCTCCCGGGTTCTTCGCATCTGCTGATCCCCCGCCTGGAGCGTCCCAGCTGTAAAATACATGTACCTCTGCGTATTGGAAGAACAAAAGATAAGATGCCGATCCTTAAACTTAACCTCTTCTTGTGACCGCAGGTACGAAAATCTTGAACTTCGCTTAAACCCTAACTGGAGGAACAAGCTTCACGTGATTGTCTGTATTCTGAGTGTTTTATTGAATGGTTTCTCATCAGTTCGTAGTTGAATGGAGAACAGAGAACGTGCTTGTTGAAGCCTTTGTTGTGCGTTGTCAAGCGATAATAGTGGAAATACATCATTCTAAATATTTTGGAAAGAGAAAGTGCATTGTTTTCCGAAGGCACTATGCAGATGAAGAATGCAACATAAATAGTTAACTCACAAAAAGAAAATGATTTACTGAAATGGAAAGGGTATTTATTTTGCCATAACAGAGTGCGAGGTAATTTACGGTATTGTCACTGTATTGAACGAAATTACGGAAATTGTACTGGCTTTGCTAGTACTATTCTTATTGGAGATGAACACAGGATGCGCAATGAGAAACCACATAATCATGCTCCAAGACCGGAGAAAAGTTATGTTGCTGTTGCAAGAGCGCAAATAAAAGAACGAGCGAGAAATACGGACGAAGTCCCTGCACAAGTTATTCAAACCGTGACAACGTCAATGGCTACAGTAAATGCAGCTTACATGCCTAATATGGATTCGCTAAGGCAATTTGTAAAACGAATACGAAGAGAAGACATGTCTGCGGAGCCTACGACTTCAGAACGGATCGATGCCCCAATAAATTTACAGGAGGAGATGGTGCAAAATTTCCTGGCAGAGATAGCGCATTTGGACATCAAAGAATTATTTTATTTTTAACAGAGAATAATTTACGAAAGCTTAAAGAAGCACCCCTCTGGATTATGGATGGGACATTTGAAACTTGTCCAACCCTTTTTAGGCAATTATGTACCATTCATACTATGGTTGAAATGAATCCAGAGATGCACAGACTTGTCCCACTAGTTTATGGGTTACTTTCCAGCAAGTATACAGAATATAATACTATTATACAGTATTTTTGTAGGATTTACAAGACTATGCATCAGACTGTGATATTCAGCTTGCACCACAATATACGCATAATAATAGATTTTGAAATAGCTACCGTTATAATGCTGCTAAAAAGGAATTTGGAAGCAGCACACACAAATGTTGTTGGTTTATCTTGGAAAAAAATGTGCTGAGGAATATCCATCCTCTGGCATAGCCTTGGAATATAGGGAAAACAGTGAGTTTGCTCTCAAAGTCAGACATTTGCAAGCACTCGCATTTTTTTCATCTGATGAAATTCCAGCTGCTTTTGAAGAAGTGAAATCAATTTTACTAGAATACGCAAATTCTGTAGTTCAGTGGTTTGAGGAAAATTACGTACTTGGAAAATTTTGTGGAAGCAAAAGAAACAATCCGAGCAGAAGCCCTCCGCTTTTCCCGCCAACAATTTGGTCAGTAAGTGAAAACAATTTATTTGGCTTTCCCAGAACACAAAACGAACTTGAAAGATTTGACAGACGCTGGAATACAATTCTGGGAGATAAAAAACTGTGACTGTACGAAATAATCAGTGAAATTGCGAAAGAGCAGAGAACAACTATGGCTAAAATCGAAAGAGTGATAGCACAGATTCCAACAAATCCACCCAGAAGAGAAACGCTGGCAAGATAAAAAGGAATTCGAACTTCTTTGGCGCACAGCGACATTGTTAACATGCTGGACTTTTTAAGAGGAATTTCATATAATTCTACCCTTTATTAAATGTGATGGTATTTCTCACTAATTGAATTATTCCTTTTACTAACTTGTATTTGAATTTTTCAAGAATGTAATTCTGCCGAAGATGCAAGAATGTAAAACACAACGCAAAATTAAAAAAGACAAAATTTTCAAAATAGCATGTCAAAAACATAAAATGTCAAAAAGTAATCCAAAATGTGAAACAAATAAAAATTCAAAATGCAATCACAAGTCACAAGCATTACAAAAATGCGAAACGCTATGTAACAAGTACAACACAAAATAAAACAAATGCCAAAAAAAAAAGAATGCATACGCTTTGTAAAATGTACAAAATAAAATAAATGTCATATTCATAAGGATTTCATGACAAGTCAAGTTAAAAATGAGCTTTTACTTAGACTTCAAATAGTAATTACTAGCCTCTACACCTTTTCAAGTCTTTAATAAGTGCAACATCATTAACCTGACTTGTCATCAAACATTATCAATATGACCATAGCATACAATCACTTAAAAGACTTGTTAATGGATGAATTGAGAAATCACCAAGTTCAGCGGGTGAAAGTTAATGGCTGTTTACAGTTTTGTACTCGAGTAAATGCGCAACACAATAAACTTGACTTTCTCTGAAAATTTTATGTACATGAGCACGGTTGATTGAAAACTGATAAAAAGGTTAAGGCCTGTTTATTAATTTTTGTGCTTCAGTCAAAACGCAGTACCATAACCTTGGCATGTTATCGAAACCTTATGAATACGTCGGACTAAAAATTCCTAAAAAACGTTCACGCCTAAGGTTTTGTAACTAAAGTTTTGTGACAGGGTAAAACTGCAACATTAATAACTTGACATGTTATGTTAACGTTGTGAATATGAGCACGGCGGATTAAAGATTTCAACAAATAGCCTTTGGGATAAATATGTTGTAGCTGAGTAAAAATGTAACATTATCTTTATTTTGTATATAAACCAAACTACGTGCTGAAATGGCCCAACTATATATACGTATACTTCAACCATATACCGAAGCGCTGACAAGGTGAAAACAAAAGTGCAATTTTGTACGGTCCCCTAACATTTTATGGCCAGCCTACATGGAAGTGGACACGTTGATATCAAAAACATACTTTTTGTACGGTCCATAACAAATAGCAATGGACACGTCGCAATCTTTTTTTTTTTTTTTTTTGGGGGGTTTAACGACCACCGTGATCAATTCAGTGGGCTATAAGCAGTCGGACGTTCCCAATTTTGGGCCACTGGTTCCTGGAAAGGGGGACAGCCAGTGCCAGAAGTCAATCACAACGTCCATGATTCACCGGGATTTGAACCAGGACCCTTCTCGACAAGTGGGCAGAAGCCAGCGCCTAGATCACTCCGCCGCCGTAGCGGCACACGTTGAAATGTATTTTTCACACGGCCCCAAACGCTCTTATGGACATACTAGATTGAACTGGACGCAAATAAATCACTAATATAATTTGTACTAGCAGGGATACCAGTTATTTTCCCGGTACATATTACTATTTGTGGAGTCACCAAGTTCAGCGGGTGAAAGTTAATGAATGAAAAAGATATTCCTGCAATTTTCCAGTAAACTTATTTTAAATTTTTTGATTTAGTTAATTTAATTTTGCGAAACAAAAAAGAAAGAAAAAGGAATGGGAATACTTACCTTCTAGGAGACATCTATAGAACTGCCGTACATCTGGAGTGTGCTTCTGTGAATCCCGCGACACAGAAGTGCAATGTACCTATGTGATGTCGCATGCGTACGACTTCACATTGGCATCGATCATCTTTTTCTTACCGTTTTGAATTTTGAATATCTGGAAACTCTCTATTTACATCACATTATATTTCTTTCTGATAAGCCGCTCGTTGGTAGTGAAAGCTAAACTACATTGATTTGTGTTTTTAATACACCATTAACCGCATATTTTTGCACTTTATTGTTATCTACAGTCCCTAACTTAGACCGTAGGTTGGTTAGTTGGTTGGTTGATGATTTATGGTACAAGCCCCTCAAAGGGCCAAAGAGCGCCTTAGAACGTAGATAGGGTATTCTTAAGAGTAAAAAACGGAACTTTTTATGAAAATTTTGCATGGGGCTCCCTTGACCCGGGCCCCGACCCCTTCCAAAAACCGTCTACCGTCTAAGTTAGATAACCATAAGTAGTATATCAAATCTGGTTGTTCTAAATTGAAAACTGTAGATTTTACGAAATGTTTATGAGGATGGGGGGGCTCTCACCCCCGTGTTCCAACCCCTTCCAAAAACCGTCTAGCGTCTAAGTTAGAGTTTCATGATACCAAATTTGGTGGTTCTGAATTGAAAACTGTAGTTTTTAAGAAAATGTTGTATGTCTGTGTGTGTGCGGGGGGGGGGGTTCTGTCCCCCGGGCCTTGACCCGTTCCAAAAACCGTCGACCGTCTAAGTTGAAGTGCCATGAGATAGTACACCAAATTTGGTGGTTCTAAATTCAAAACTAGATTTTGCGATTTTTTTATGAAAGGGGTCCTTACCCCCTTCACAAAAAAATCTGCAACCCCTTCCAAAATCTTCTAGCGTCTAAGTTAGAGTACCATGAGATAGTATACCAGATCTTGTGGTTCTGCATTGAAAACTGTAGTTTTTCAGAAAATTTTGTATATGGTGGCCTCTGACCCCCCCGGGCCTTGACCCGTTCCAAAAGCGGTCTACCGTCGAAGTTAAAATACCATGAGATAGTATACCAAATCTGGTAGTTCTAAATTGAAAACTGTAGATTTTACGAAATTTTTATGGGTGGGGCGGACGGTGGGTTCCAACCCCTTCCCAAAACCGTCTAGCGTCTAAGTTAGAGTTTCATGATATCATATTTGATGGTTCTGAATTGAAAACTGTAGATTTTACGAATTTTTTTATTGTAGGGGGCCCTTACCCCCGGGCCGCAACCCCTTCAAAAAATCGTCTAGCGTCTAAGTTAGAGTACCATGAGATAGTATACCAGATTAGGTGGTTCTGAATTGAAAACTGTAGTTTTTAAGAAAATTTTGTATGTGGGGGGCTCTGACCCCCGGGCCTTGACCCGTTCCAAAAACCGTCTACCGTCTAATATTTTTAGTGCCAAAGAAAAACGTAATATTCCTATCCTGTCTGCGTGTCCAACCTTCATAAATTTGATCAGGGAGCAAGACGTTCGAAATCGTACGTTTTCCTGCATTCATTTTGTATGTAACCAAAATCTCTAAACGCGACGAATTGACGTAGTCGACGAATTTGTCCGCGACGAATTGACGCTCGACGAATCGTCGTGGTCGAGGAATTGACGCGCGACGAATTGACGTAGGCGACGAATTGACGCGCGACGAATTGACGCGCGACGAATTGACACGCGACGAATCGTCGCAGTCGACGAATTAACGCACGCGACGAATTGACGCACGCGACGAATTGACGTAGAACCAAACAAAATGGTGCCTCCAGAAATTAAATGTTACATGAATGTTCTTGGCCACTGCGAGAGCTAAACAGTGTTAGGAGATTTTTTCTAATGAGATTTGTAGGATTAAAATGTCATCGAACTCTGCGTTTATTCCACGGGAATGCAGCATTTAACATCCGAGGACGCTGGAAATTCAACTCAATTTTTTGTTGTAACTACCGCTGAAACATCCAAAAGCTGTTTTCGCAACTGAGGTACTGTGCCAAATGTAAATGAACGTAAACGTTACCTCGAAAAAATTTACCTAGCAGCGAAACTGTGTACAGTGCAAAACAAGAAATTTATGAAATGGTTTTCCCGTATTTTCAGTTATGTAATTTTAAAATAAAACAATTCCGTTTCTTGAGGAGCCCTATTTCGTTTCTTGAGGAGCACAGATCGTGCAAAATATCCCAACGTCTTTTAAGCCACCCAGCGGTAAAACTGTACTTCACAGAAGTTTGCAAATCTATGTATTATCATCTTCATTTTTTGTGTTATTCGGTGCGAAATAAAATTTTAGAGTTCATCTTATAATTTCAGATATACCGTGTCTACAGACGGATGAAAGATGCGATAAAAAGAGCATACCACAACAGATGTTTCCATAACAATTTTCGTTTTTTTTATTGGAGGTTTAACGACCACCGTGAGCAACTCAATGGGCTATAAGCCGTCGCCCGTCCCTAATTTAGGGTCACTGGTTCCAGGGAAGGGAGAGAGCCAGTGCCGTAAGACAAACACAACATCCATGCCTCACACGGGATTCGAACCCGGACCCCGTTCGGACGAATGATCAGAGGCCATCGCTTAGTTTCAGTTTCAATATTCGCTTTTATTCACTTAAAAGAATTACAACAGAACATCCCCAACCTCACACGCAGTGTGAGAGAAGGGGAGAAATAAAACAAAATGTAGATATTTACAATGAAATGATAATTGTACAAATGAGCAATGACAGGCATTGCACTATTTGCTGTAAACAGCAGTAGCTCTGGGATAATTGTTCATTGAAGTCTTGGAACATCCCTGGAGCGAAATATTTTACAGAAAAAGAAAATCCGTGCAGGTCTAGTGACATGGGAATCACTGGTGGCAGAGAGTCACTGTGAGGATGAAGAGAACTGTGTACAAAAGGGGACATCAGCAGAAAGCAAACACAATCCAGTTCCAGGAGGAAACATGGTGAGGGAACAGTAAAAATTTTGAAAGTTCCGACGTAGGTTTATTAAAACAGCAGATGAACAGTCTGGGCACTAGAAAACCGAAACCAGGGACGACACGGCGACCATGTTTGGAAGAAGGCAGGTAACCGTTCCGTGTCATTCGCCAAGGAGTATTCCATGGTGAGTCTGGCTTTAACCCTGTTGCGATAGTGTGCAACTAAAGAGTTAGAGAATGTGATAGGATCTGGATCTTGTAACTGTAGCAGGTGAGAGAAAATAATATATTTAGCTAGGATAAATAAATACGAACAAACTGGTAAAATAGAGGTGAAACTTGTGGAACTGTGGCCGAGGAAACGATAATCTTCTAGGGCGAGATCACTGGTACAAGAAGGATGTGCAAGTTGAAACATACTGTGAAATAGTGGGAGCAGCGTCGGACAGTAAACAAACATGTGTAAGATGTCTCCAACGACGTTACAAAAAGGACAGAGATCTGATGATACTATATTTCTCCGGAACAAAGTCGAAGGGACAGGCAGTCGATTGTGAAAAAACCTCCAGTGCACATTAAGTTCTGAGGAGAGGGTCGGTAAATATATTGGGCAGTAGACCAGACCGAGGTTAGTGCAAAAGAAGGAACAGAGGGAATAGGGCAAGGTACCGCAGAAGAAGAACGGAGAAACGGTACAGGGTGCGGGTGGAAAGTCTGTGGAGAGGGAGGAGATCGCCGGAAAAGGGAAGGAAGAACGGAAAATGGAGAGAGGCAGAGGAAACGGAAAGGAGGCCAGAGGAATCGACTAGGGAAGGAAAAAGTGATTGAAGAGCATGTTTAAGTTGGAGGAAGTTATCAGAGAGTTCGGGCGAGGGAAGGAGGGTGGGAAAAAGGTCGGAAACGGGTTTCCATGAAAACTCGGGGAGGACCAGTTGGGAAACGGAGACTACACCAGCGTGTAGCCATGCAGGGAAAAAGAAAAAGTTGGCAGTAAGAGGATGGAGGACGGAGGAGAAAAAACAAGGCTCGGAAAGAAGATCAAGAGAGGAAGAGGGGGTTGACGAATGAGCGGTAAAGAGCGAAGGAACTGAACAGCTTCATGGTAGACTAGAGGAAAACGGGGGGGGGAATGACAGTGTGAATATCCATCTTGAGAAGAAGATGGACGGTAAGGCAGGGATTAAGCGGGGAAGTCAGAACATTAAGCAAAAGAATGGAAGCGGAAGAGTCTGGTTGAACTGTCAAACGGAGGAAATTTAAAATTCTTACAGCTTCATAGCGTATGGTAATCTCTGGCATATTGAGGCCACCACAAGTCGAAGGTAGAGACAATTCTGAGGAAGATAACCAATGAGTAGATGACCAAACAATGCTGAGCATTGCTGATGCTGTTGCAGTTTGAACGTAGGCTGGTGGCGGTTGTGCAATCCAGGAATGATAAACTAACTAGAGAATGTGGGTGCCAGCAAACCGTGCACGACTTTGGTAGGTCAAACAGCACTTCAGCTTGGACCAGTAAGCAGCGGTGTGACGCAGTTTCCTGACGAGGGCTCTCCAGGTGGCAGCCGCTGCTGAGACCCGGCTGCCAATGTGCACCCCAAGTATCTTTTGACTGGTGGAAGTCCAATGAGCGCCCCACGGTGCATCGGGGCGATGTCTCCAGGGGCCACACCACAAGCCTGTACACTTTGAAAGGTTTAACGAAGCGCCGGAAGCCGCAGCATACACTTGGTACCATGCAAGAACAATTGTGAATTGCCATTCTTCTCGGATGAGAACTGTGAGATCATCGGCGTAGGTAGTAAGAACGATAGAATGGTGCCTGGTGCTATGCTGAATGGTGGAGGGGGGAGGTTGTAGAAGAGAACGGATAGAACAAAGAAAAGGCTCAAAGACTAGAGAGAAAAGTTGTCCGGAAAGAGGACATCCTTGGCGGATGCCCTTACGAAACGGAATGGGGGCTGTAAGGAAGGAGGCCATCCGGATATGGACAACTGAGTCCTGGTACAAGGCAATGAGGGCTGTGATGAAGACAGATTGGAAACCGAAGGCAGAGAGCACAGAGGCAAGCCACTGATGACTCACGTTATCGAAGGCCTGCCTCTGATCAAGATTGAGGAAGGCTAAAGGTTGGGAGGAAAGGTGGGCAAGGCAATATGAGTCACGGAGGAGATTAATATTGTTATAAATGCTTCGGTCAGGGATGGTGTACGTTTGGTCGGGATGTATGACGGTGGGAAGGACAGGGTTCAATCGAAGAGAGAGTATTTTAGTATAAATCTTGTAGTCAACATTAAGGATGGATATAGGACAGCAGACACCCCTTCTTCGGAAGAAGAATGATGTGAGCTAGAGTAAAAGCGGGGGGAAGAACAGATTAAGAAAAAGCAGCTGTAAAGCTAGGCAATAGAAGAGGGAGTAGGAAAGAGGAAAACGTACGAAAGAAATTAACTGTCAACCCGTCAGGACCAGGTGACGAGTGACAGTTAAGTAAGGCAAGTGACAGTACCACTTCTGCTGGGGTGATAGGCATAGAAAGAGATGTAAGAAGATGCGATGGAATATGTGGTTAGGCACGAAGAATCGAATCAGCATGCGGAGAACTTGACTGGAACTGAGCAAAACGTGACTGGAAATATGTTCTAACACCGGAGCAAATGAGAGTGGGGTCATTAGTAACAGTTCCATCGGGTAACTTCAGATTACGGAGATGATGAGCAGAACGTTTGTGGAATTCCAGTTGTCAAACCTGTTCACATAGATAGTCATTTGGCTGGAGATAAAGGAGCTTGAGGCGGTGAAGAGCTTGTTGGGAAACACGAAGTAACAAGGCACGAAGTTCAGCTTGGTAATGAGAAAACAGCGGAGAATCAAGATCTAGGGTGGAAAAAATCGAGCGTGCAGCATCAATCTTCATAGAGGCGGTAGTACGTTTTTCGTGGGAATATTGTTTGGTATAAAGAAGAATTTGGGATTTGACATTTAACCAGTGTTGCAAGGGACAAGAAGCAAATGGGAGCATATAAAAGGGTCGTTGGAGCTGCGATTGGATGGAATTTACGTAGGTTGAATCAAGTAAAAGAGCATCATGAAGGGTCCAAGTTTGGTAGTATTGCCGAGAAGATGGACCGGTGTGAAGACACATTACGACACAGCTGTTGTCGGAAGAAACTGTCGGGGTGTGAGAAAGGGAGATAACTGAAGGAAGAAGAATTGAAGAAACCTAAAACCGGTCAAGTCGGGCAGTTGTAGGAGAGGAAGTGGAGTAGGAGCGCCAGGTGTACGAACGAAGAAATGGGTGCAGGTGTCGAAAAGAATCTTGGAGTTGTAGCTGGTTGAAGGCTGTAGAAAGTGCTCGGGTAAGAAAATACCTGGTATCCGTGGAACCGTCAGATCTGTCGAGGGATGGGTCAAGGGTGCAGTTAAAATCACCACCTAAGATGACAATATCTGTGGCTGTAAGACGTTGAACACAGGAAACAAAATGCTCAAAAAACAGTCTGCATACTGTTGATTGCCGGAAACATAGATGTTGAAGATATGGTATCAGAAGTTGTGAAGTCGGAAGGACAGAAGCTGCAGGAGGTCAGGATAAATCGGTTTGACCGTGATATCAGTAATTAAGGATCGAAGACGAAAATGGATGGCCACCGCAAGTCCTGCGTGAAGACTAAGTCGATGGACATGGTAGAATTGAAATGGCCAGGTTCGCCACCGAGGGTATGGGGTGTTGGGATGACAGTTAGTCTCCTGTAGCAATAATATATCCGCATCATGCGGTGTAATGTCTTCAAACACTAACGCATTGGTAGGAGGGACGGAGCATCCCTTACAGTTGAAGGAAAGTAATCTTAACTTGAAAGAAGTTGTAGTGGTTGAATATTACTATCAGCACTTCTGTGAAGACTGGTTACACGTTTCTTTAAGCTAGATGTCTGCGCCTTAGTGACTGTGTCAATTTTCGGCAAAAGAGCAAGTAGATTCTAAAGTTGGGTGATAATAGTAGGAAGCTGAGCATTACGTCATTGAACGCAGTCTAGCTGCTTGAGAGAACGTGACGGTTGATTAAGTATGATGAGAGCAAGATCAGACGGCGCCAGCCGCCCGTCTAATGCAGGGAAGGTTTCCAGATATTCTGCGAAAGCTTTTTGAACCAACAATTTTGGAACAACTGGGGACTTAAGAGATGTAGAAACTGCAGCTGGAGAGAAAGACTGTCGAATTGGCGAACGGGAACGAGAGCAGCGTGGAGAAGACGTCACCTGCAAGATTGAACTCTGTCTAGTACGTTTCAACGTGGGAACGCCGGGAGAAGCTGGTGGGTGTAGGACAGTCAGATCTGACTCCACATTAGGGGATCCAAGGGAAGAAGACGAAGCAACACGAGGGAGGGGTTGCCATTCCTTTTCGGAGATAATACCCTCCGAAGAACGTAGAGGTACTATAGCAGCAAGTGGGTCCAACGATGGAGAGGTGGCCAAGGCTCCCGCAGTAGAGATCGAAGACTTGGAGACTGCTGACGAATCATCATCTGCTGGGGGAGAAGCCTCTGGAACAACAGTAGCAGGGATCAAGGAGGTCTGTGGAGCCGAACTTGGTGTGGCCAGAGAAACTGATGTTGAGGGTGGGGTGTTGACTTCGGGAGGTATGGAAATAGGTGGCTTGGCAGATCCATGTGGACAACGTGATTGGATGTGGCCATATGCCTTGCATTTAAAACAATGCAAGGCAGTAACGATATCGATCCGGAAAATCTGCTTCCCTACAGCAACAGTGAGGTCAGTAGGGCAGTCAGCAATGGCATCTTCAGTAGGGAACAGGATCCTTGCTTAGCGACGCAGACCTAAGATGTTCCTGTCATCTGGGTCTGTTAGTGCGGAAGACAGAGTGGAAATGGAACCAACTACTTTTCCACAACGGGAAAGGGCCGCCATTAAGTAATGGTCCTTGATTTCTGGTGGTACGGGATAGCACGTAACAAGTACGGGGCGCTGCGTGAGCGGGATTCCCAGTAAGGTATGATCCCCAACATGCAGTCCGTCAGATAAGACGCGCTCCACAAACTCTTGCTTCGCAAAATAGATGAGAACAGTCCTTGGTTTCCTCGCCATATGGGTGATCGCTCCCTTAGGGAGGATTTGGCGTACGGCTAAGGAGTATTTCTTAAGGGCCGCCCGGTGGCGCAGTGGTCTAAGCGATGGCCTCTGATCATTCGTCCGAACGGGGTCCGGGTTCGAATCCCGGTGAGGCATGGATGTTGTGTTTGTCTTACGGCACTGGCTCTCTCCCTTCCCTGGAACCAGTGACCCTAAATTAGGGACGGGCGACTGCTTATAGCCCATTGAGTTGCTCACGGTGGTCGTTAAACCTCCAATTAAAAAAAAAATTTCTTAAGGCTGGTGTACGGGAGGGCATCAAAACATATGCCAAGTTTCTGTGTGCGTAAAACCTCTTGCCTAGCAGCTGAAGTTTCCGGAATTTCGATGCGTAATTTCTTGTTGTCTCTAGTGACAATCATATCAAGAGGCACTGTACATGGATTCTCCGCTGTAGAGGAAGCTGAACTGGTACCCTTTACAACGGAAGCATAAGGTAGAGTTGCCGTAGGAATGGGAGGAGATCGGGAAGGTCGAGACGCAGTGATCGCAGCAGCAAATGAAGTACCAGAGGCAACGGATACTGAAGAAGTTAATGACGTCACTGTGGTTGACAATGTCGGGAAATCAACATCCATAGAGTTGGAAGAAGAGGTGGTAACATCAGATAACGCGGCTTGGAAACCAGCTGCGTGTGGTAGTGACGATGACCGAACGTGGCCAGGCGGGGGCGGAGTTCTGCTATCAAGCTTCATACCTGGCCTATCAGAAGCGGTCGCCGCCATTTGCAATGGCTGGTCTGCTAAATCCGACCCTGGGCAAAGCCAGGACAGAAAAAGAGTTAGTACAAGTAAAGTTTTACTTACAGGACGTCAAGGTCGGACTCAATCGACACAGGAGACGTTCACAACACAGGAGATACACAAAATGACGGCACACACACAAAATAACCCCAATAAACGCAGGTCAAACACGGAGCACAGGTCAGCACAACCTTTACAAAGCCATCACTTAGACCACTGCGCCACCGGGGCGGCCTATAACAATTGCACCGTAACTTCTTTTAAATGGGTGTTTTACAACAATGATAATCGGAGGTTTAATATGATAAGTGAGCACGAGGGTGAGGCAGGGAAGGGGGACAGCTTCTCTGGGCGCAATTAAAAAAAGGGCGCAAAAACCGCTACGAACAACCTGATAAAATTCGGAATTGAAACTTTTGCACTAATTTTTGGTACGACTTTATCGCATCATTCTTTGTCGTTTCTCCATTTACTGAATTTGCTTTGACATGTTTCTCCAGTTTTAGCAGCCTTGGCAGCTTGAAATTGGCGTTTCTTATCAAAATGTGCAGGGGATGTTAATTACTCAAATCAGAAATGAAGGCGGGGTGGTTTGCAGGTTGCAAGATAAGGGCGTTCACACTGCTGAAGATTTTCTGGGGGAAATCATCACCACCACTAGTTCAAGTTGCATTCAGTCCGTTTAATGAGGTACCAAAGGTCCGAACTCCGAAATATTGGAAATCTCACCAGCCTCATCACGTTCTGTATTTTACAGCCGTAATGGCACTCCGCGTCCAGTTCGACTTCACTACCCAGATCATCCTAAATGTAAGGGTAAGGGAAATGCTCGAAATCCTTTTTCTTAGTGCTGACCCTCATTCCTTTACTTCTTCTGACGCAATTAAACGGGCAAAATGCCGTACACTTTTGTGATAAGAAATGATTTCACAGTATCTCCATAATATCCTATTTACTGTATCATACCCTAGCAAAATTACTTAAGTGTTAGTTTGTTAAACTAAAATGAAAATGGAAATGAGGCCAGCGGTAAATTCGCAAATGTGGGTTTTCTTCTGGCCGTCCAAGAAACCAGCTGGCTCTTAAAATCTATTGCACAGCCGTCAACGATTATTTCATAGGCGCCGACCATGGGGAGGCGAGGTGAATCCCCCCCCCCGCCCAATAATTTTTCTGGAGGAGCAATGCCCATCCAATATTTTTCGTCCTGTATAATTAAATAAGGTTTTGTTTTTATGTGTGATGTCATTTTCAAAATGTGTGAGTTAAAATGTTTCTATAGAGAAAAGAATGTTTCCCCGTTGGTCAAAGAGTAGAACTCTCCTATACGCTTTCCCCCTAACATTCTGATCGTCTCTGGGATTCTCTTACCCACTCATCCAGCTTCCTACTTCTCATGGAGGTTCAACTTGGTCAGATCCTAGCATATTCTCACCCAGATTCAGATGCCCAAAAAATGCATTTTTTTTATAGAAATGTATTATTTATTGTACGATTATCATTATTTATTATTGATTCTAATTTACTCCTTTCCTTTATATGAATGTTTTATTCTTCATAAGATGGACCAAGCTCCACCTTATAAGGGTAAAGCGATTTATTTCAAAAATATTAATAAATAACAAAATAAGTAAAGACATTTTTCCCATATTCAGCGTCGCTCATTTGATAAGAAACTTAATAGATGCTCCATACTGTGTTTGCCATTTCCTCGTGATATGTGGTTGTTTTTTAAAATAATTGTCGAAATAAATTAAATAAATTAAAATATAGAAACATACAATCTCTAGCACCTTTATTTTTCTATTTATTTTTTGCGCTTCTCGTTCTTTGTTTGAGTAATCGTGCTGATTTCTCATATTTTTTATAAACGTTTGGAAATAAAATCTCTGGATATTTTTATAATACCACAGGTTAAATTTCATTTTTAAAAATGTTAATATTCATCAAAAGAACATTTCTGTTTCCTAGTTCATTTCTGATAAGCAATTGCAATTGCGCTTTAAAATATATATTGAATATGTAATTTATCTTTTTGTCCCTTTTTTTAATTTTTCTCCTGGCAATAGAAGAGACGTGCCCCTTCACCGTCTGATTTCTTCACGCCTAATAGTTTGGTAAAGTCGGCGCTCCTGGGTTATTTATTATTAATTAGCTACAAGAGAATATGACAGTATATATACAGTCTGACCTCCATATATCGAGTCGATTGTTCCATAAAAAAATTCCAAATGCAAAAACTTCGATAAACAGAAACGATTTTTTATACATAGGTATTTTGTATTTAGAAACACGTTTCCTATCAATGCACACTTTCTTATAAATAACTTAAGTGAATATGAATCACATTATGTACAAGTTATGTTCATATAGATAACTAAAAAACAGAATTAACAAGAAAAATGTGTTGAGCATACCTTGAAAAAACATCATATGTGGTATTCATATATTGTGTAACAAACTTTCTAATAACTAATTAAAAAACCCGATGTATTGTGCCAAACGCGGACAACAATTCTATTTTAGAAGGACTGTGGGGTTCTTCTGTGTAATTTTCTTCAGGCTCTTCAATGACAGTCTGTTCTGTCTGAAGTAAGCTTATTATGTCGTCATCCATCGAGTATTTTGAAAACATGATGTTTTCGTCAAAGTCAAGGAACTGATCAAGGGAAATTCCTTCCCTGATAAGACCTTTAGTTTGCAAGTCGGTCCAACGTTACTGGACTTATGGCAAAAAACTTTCTTCTTCGATTTGAGGTGAGTGCATGAGGCCAGCTTTTGCAAAGCAGTTTTTTACTGTCGATTCTAAAACATCGTTTTGCCACATTTTAACTAGCTCAGCTATACAAATCATCAGATGAATCACTTAATCTGTAGATTGCTCATTTTCTAAAGCCCAGAAAAGTCTTTCTGAGAATGCGTTTTTGATAATATTTTTTAGATTTATCAGAACTCCTTTGTCCATTGGTTGCAATTTTGAAGTTGTGTTTGGAGGGAGGAAAATCAAGTTCACATTTGATAGTATTGATGGTACCTTAGGATGGGCCAGGCAATTGTTTACAAAGAGAAAAATGTTTCTATTCTGCCTAATCATTTTTTATTGAAATTAAAAATCCAGTTTTCAAAAATATCCCTTGCCATCCATGCCTTTCTATTATATAATGGTAGTCAACTTCAAAAGACTTCACGCCTTTGAAGCATCTAGGTTGTTTACTTTTTCCTATCACCAATAATCTCAGTTTTCCTTTCCCGGTTATGTTAGCTCCCACCAAAACTATCATCCTCTCTTTGCTGTTTTTACCTCCATGACAATCATCGTTTTTAAAAGTAAGAGTCTTGTTTGGCAAACATTTAAAGAAAAGTCCTATTTCGTCGACATTAAAAATGTTATTAGGAGTGTACTCTTCTAAAATCATCTTCAAAACCGTGTTTTTCCATTGGTCGTAGTCGGTGTCACACACGCCTCCATTTTCCCGAGAAACAATCTTTTCTTTTATGCCACCTCGCTTCTTAAATTTATCCAACCAACCGGAACTAGCTTGGAAATCCAATTGTGCCAAACGACTGGCAAACTCTAATGCCTTTTCTTTTATAAGAGAACCTGAGATTGGCAAGTTTTTACTCGGAACAATTTTAATACACTTTAAAACAGCGTCGTCTGCCTTTCCAAAATGACACCTTTTAGAACGTTTCTTGTCAGGTCCGACATCTTCAAAGGTTTTTATAACGAACTCCCGGACTTTTATAATTGTTAACACTGTACTTGGGGTAACACCAAATTTAGCCGCAATATATTTTTGTACATTCCACTGTCCACGTTCTTCAACAACTACACCTTTTCCCCAGCACCGAGAGATATTCTTTATGACATCGCGAACACACACCGTCGGTTAGAGAGAGTGAAATAAACTGAACCTCAATGAATGAAATACGAGATTACACCATTGTACAATACAAATTTGGAAGATGTGAATCCGTTTATTGGTGTAAATAGGACATGGATGTTAAGTCAGACAATATCCGAAAACTTGAAACTTTCGTCGTCCTGGAGCGGGAATCGAACCTGCGTCGTCTCCCGGATAGCGCTCGAATATGCTAACCACTACACCACCAAGAACGACCAAGTTTCAAGCTTCCGATTAATTTGAATATAACCATCACAGGATTCGCTAGTCGAAGCAAATGAATGCCGTTTGCTTCGACTAGCGAATCCTGTGATGGTTATATTCAAATTAATCGGAAGCTTGAAACTTGGTCGTTCTTGGTGGTGTAGTGGTTAGCATATTCGAGCGCTATCCGGGAGACGACGCAGGTTCAATTCCCGCTCCAGGACGGCCAAGTTTTCGGATATTATCTGACTTAACATCTATGTCATATTTACAATAATAAACGGATTCATATTTTCCAAATTTGTATTAAAGTGAACGTGTTTTACAGAGGAGGAAGGTTACTTGAAGAGAAGGGTGCGGGGAGTGTGGTGACAATGCTTTCCCCCCCCCGCTCCGCTCTGGGCGACCCGTCAGCGTCCCGATGACCTGGAAAATTTACTATTTGTCTTGAAAAAACCAGAATTGCATTAATTCATCAACATAGAAGTAACCCACCATTACTACAACTACCCATTTCGAGATCAAACATTGCCTGTTTAGGACACTTTTTCTCTCAACCATCCGGGCTCAAAATCATCATAATGATTTTTTCTAATTAAACCAAACGTAGGGATACACTTTTGAAAATCACGGAAGTTTGTTTAAAGTCACTTCTAACCGTCTTGGCTGTCTACTCCCAGAATTTTCAGCAAAAATTTATTTTAGCCCAATGTCTGTCTTCGGGCTGTTTCTCATGATTTTCAAATGAGTTCCTTATAAAGATACGTGAATACTTCGAAATTTAGTTCGAGATTAGGTTTAAGATACCGCTCAAAGTTTCCACGAGTATTACGAAAGAATTGTGTTCTTCCTGCAGAGTTTTAAAATAGATTTTATGTTTCTATCGCATGAATTGAGGATTAAATGTTTAATCCTTTTCTCGTGAACTGCATCTTCTAATATCCGTAGACTTTAAAATTATGTCTAATACCATGGGTCTTTTCCTTTTTTACTCCTTCAGTTACATGGAATTTTTAATTACCTGAAACTCTAACCTTGTAAGGGTAAGTATTTTGGAATGTTTCCTTTAACATTTTCTGTCCTTGTTTAATTTTATGCGATAATTTATTAACCACTATGATGAGTATGTAAGTGTAAGAAGATCCTTTCGTTTATAATATCTCTATCCAAGAAAGAAGATAATCAGACACCCCCAAGGAGAGATGCAAAATTTACGTCTTATTCTGAACTCGAACCTAGACCTGTCTTTACGAGAAACCCGGTGCTATAGATCATTTGTCAATTTGGGGGCTTAATTTTCTCGCGAAGGGAAAAATAGCCACATATCCTTCAAAAAATCAGGGAGAAAACTATATAAAGCATGAGCTATTTTCGCACTCATATTTTTAAAGCATATCAGCTACTCCAAGAATATATATATGCGTATCATCATCACCATCGTTGTCAACCACCATCAATCCACTACTGGATAAAGGCCTCTAAATTTTTTCCACAACTACATGGAAGAGCCTGACTCAAGACTGACAGTTGATGGAAGTGGATTGATGGTGGTTGACTTGAGCCAGGATCTTCCATGTAAAAGGCCTCTAAGTTTTTTCCACAACTGTCAGTCTTGAGCCAGGCTCTTCCATGTAAAAGGCCTCTAAATTTTTTCCACAACTGTCAGTCTTGAGCCAGGCTCTTCCATGTAAAAGGCCTCTAAATTTTTTCCACAACTGTCTGTCTTGAGCCTGGCTCTTCCATGTCACTGCGGCATGCTTTCGAATTTCATGCACCCATCTCCCATGTGGTCTTCTTCATGTTCTTTTCTTGTCCCTTGGTATCCATTATAAAATTTCAGTTGCCCATCGTTAGTCCGTTCTTCTGGCTATATGTCCAGCGCATTGCCATTTCAGGGATTTTACTCCAATCATGATGTCTTCCACTCCTGTCATTTTCTTTATCCACGAGGTCCTCTTCTTATCTTTCCTGGTAACAACAAACGTACACTTCTCGATGCCTCCTTCAGTTGTCTGCAGCAATTATACGTCCTTTTTAGTTAAGGTCCATGTCTCTGCCTCGTAAGTAAGAACTGAAAGGATGCACTGATCCAACACTTTTCTTTTAAGAAATAATGACACATTGCTCTAGAAAAGTGTACTGTCTCTTCCAAAAGCTCTCCACCCAAAGTTTCTACAGCGATAAATTTCTTCGTCAGTGTGACCCTTTATCTATGTGTCGGTTATCTCTAGCTTTTCTCCATCAATCGATAAATTTTCATTTCTTGTTAATTGTACATCAGTTTTGTTTTCTGAAAAATCATTTCTTAATCCCACTTTTTTACATTTGTAAGCAAGTTTGTGAATCACACTCTGCAGCTCTGAAGGGATATTTTCAAAATTTACTACGTCATCATCAAAACCAACGTAAGTTAGATAATCTCCATTAATCTTAGCCTCTTGTTTTACTAGTTCAAGGATTGAAAGACACTTTTCAATGTCCCATTGAAGATACAATGAAAACACATTTTACACTGGTGTCCAAAACCTAAGGACGAACACTATTCCCAAAGGTTTACAATCATAAAATCAGATGCAACGGCTTGTGGCAGTTGGTATAAGTGAGGACGTTCAGTAGAATAACGGCGCACATGCAAAATGTCGAATCGTGCGCGCAAGTGTCATGTGGTAGCCCTTAAGAGTCCTCCATATCACATACTGTTTCAGTTCCGCCGAATGCGAAATCGAAACAAATATAGCATCCTGCAGATGGAAAAATCAATATATAGTATCACTCGTATGTGTTCCCAAATTTTTATATTTCTAGAGAAAATATCAAACTATTTTTCTGCTTTTTAACCTAGCAGATATCAAAATTAGAACTTTTTAAAAATAATTGCCAATTTGCCCATTATTTTGCACTTTTCGGATAATAATTAAAATATTATTACTCCTCAAAGTGACGCTAATATAGAAACGCAGAAATATGGTTCAATGTTTGTTCTACATGTGAAGACAAATCGGATTTCTAAATTGTGTCTTTTATATATGTGATTTCATTCTGCAAATGCGTGTTTTGAGCTATTTTTCACGTGCTATGGAGGACCCTTAAACGGATGAAAGAGAAAAGGACGCGGTAGGCTACATAAGTGCCTGAAGGAAAATCTGGACATGAAGACATAAAGGTTCGAACGTGTTATGTACGTTATGTCTCAAAAACATCATGTAGATGATTTCACGTATAGAAGAATTATAGGGAAGATGAGAAAAGGTTGTCGAGTGAGTGATATTGCCAGGGAGTTTGGAATCGCACATAGTGTGGTATCGAGGCCCTGGGCAGCGTTTTAAACCAATGTAATGTGATCCAGACGCATGCTAGGAGGTCTCCCTTGCTCTATTACTACGCACGAAGACATCATTTTAGTTGTAACAGCAAAACATAATCCCCACACCACTGATGATCGGCTTGCGAGTCGCCACCATTCCAACACAGGAAAGCGAATGTTCCGGCAAACTGTGGCAAGACGTATACGACATACGGGGCAATATGCCCGAAGGCCTGTAATTAGCGTCCCTCTGTCCAAAGCTCAACGTAGCGCACGTTTTCAGTGGGGTCGTATCCATAGAAATTATACAAGTCATCAATGAGCCAATGTACTCTTCACAGATGAGAGTCGCTTCTGTCTGTTCTCGGATTCTTGACGTCAGTTGATCTGGGGTGAAAGTGGTACCGTGTACCAGCGTGACAATGTGCAGGAAAGGAACTGTGCCGCGGCCATGGTGTGGGACGCATCATGATTAATATACGCACCAACCTAAACGTCCTGCAAAATAGAACTATGACAGAAGAACGATATTGCAGCGAAGTTCTTCTACGTCATGTTCGATTATTCAGTGGTGCTGCAAGCGTGGACTTTCTGTTCATGGGTGAAAACGCGACACCTCATCGTACGAGAGCAGTGCAGGAACTTATGGACCCCAAGGATATTCATCGCATCGATTGGTTAGCACCCTCCCAGACCTCAACACCATCGAACATGTCCGGGACGCAATGGGGAGACTCATTGGTTCTAGAAACCGCCCCAGCAGAAAACAAGCAGGATGTCTGTCAACCGTGCTCTGAGGAGGAGGGGGAGATTCGGCCAATTTGCCTCAGGAACACTTGGATCATTTGATGCTCAGCTTGCTACGACGTTGTGAAAGCTGTATCATAGTTTGGGTGGTGGACATATTCCATATTGAAATGTCTCTGCACCTGGTTATCCGTAAGCATTGTACATCCATTCTCGAACTATGTCCTTCGGAAAATTGTAACTTTTGCAGAAGCACTGATTACAATGTAATTTTTTTTTATTTACAAAAAAAATTGTGTCTCTTTGCTAGTAATATAATTATTTCCTCATTTGTCAGCGGTCATGTATTGTTTTTCTTATATAAGAAAACGTAGTTCGTTCTTCGGTTTCAGACACCAGTGTATATATACTCGTATATATAATAACTAATAAATCAAACAAGGGATGTAAGGTCAGGTCATTCGCAACATCACAGCCTCTCCTTGACAAATGTCAACCCCGCCTTCTCGTGGTGCATCCTGTTCCCACTAAAAGGGCTCTGACGACCACCAATAGCGGTATAACTATACCATCGGGATTAGAGGAAATGCTATCCCACACTCACCAACCCGCTTGGCCAGCGTGGTGAGTTATGGCCAAACCCCTCCAAAATGACTCCACAACTTAAATCTTGGCCCTCAGTCTCTGGCAGCTGGAATGTACCTGGCCAAGGCAGCGGCCAGCGCGACATGAAGGCAGAGGGTGCTAAGAATCACCGGAGTACCGGACTAGGCTGACATCTGATGCTGACCTTGGCTACATATAATGGACGCTCCCTATCTTCTGATTCAAGGCTTCTTGAATTGGAAGAGGAACTACAAAGGATCAAGTGGGACATCGTCGGGCTAAATGAGGTAAGGAGAAAAGGAGAAGATCTCATTGAACTGAAAAGTGGACATCTCTTCTACTATCGTGGGACAGATACAGGCAGAACTAGTGGTGTTGGATTTATAATAAACAAGAAACTGAAGGATAAAGTTGTAGAAGTTGAAAGTTCCTCTGACGACTCGTTATCTAACTCTCGAGAAGATACGAGGATCAGATTATTTAAACTGATGCACCCACCACAAGTCATCCTGAAGAAGAAATTTAAGAATTTTATGAGGAAATTCGTCATCTAAATAATAAAGGCAAGCAGCACTTGAAGATAATTATGGGAGATTTCAATGCAAAAATAGGGCAACGGCAACAGAATGAAACTTCAGTAGGTAAATTCGGTCACGGCAACAGAAACCAGCGTGGAAATACTCTCGTAGAGTTTGCACAGGCAGAAGGGTTTTTCATCATGAACTCCTTTTTCAAGAAAAAGCCACACAGGAAATGGACATGGAGACATCCAAATGGGACGACAAGTGAAATTGATTTTATTATGTGTAACAAAAAATTTGTCATCGAAGACTGCAGTGTGCTAAACAAGTTCAACACAGATAGTGACCATAGATTGGTGAGATGTAAGAAGCACCTAAATATTTAACTCGAACGTGGCAAGATCATAAGACAAACAAAATGTATTAAAATAACCAACCTTAAAAAACACCATTATACCTTCAAGTTGGAACTGAAGAACAGATTCTCTGCTTTAGAAGGCCTAACATCGGAAGAAGTGGATATTTTTGAAGTTAACGGAAAAGTAACCAAAGCTCTTATGGAAACAGCTACAAAATCAGTTGGGTCTAAGAAAATGTTGCATGTGAACAAATTATCAGGAAAAACCAAAATGTTGATGCAAAAAAGAAGAGAGATGAGGACAACAAAAGAAGATGTGACTTCCAAAGTGGAATATATAGAGCTATGCAAGACAGTACGAAAAGGTATCACTGAAGACGTAAGGAAATTCAACTGTGTACTAGTGAGGAAAGCAATTGAAAACAACCAACGATAGCAAAGGGACATCTCAGTAAGGGAAGAAAACAGATTATGACACTGAGAAAAGAAGATGGTTCTGTAACAAGAGATAGAGGCGAAATTGTGACAAGAGTGAAAGATTTTTACTCCAAATTATATGAAAGGGATTATACATGTACTCCAGACATCATGAAAGGTACCAGTACCAGAGTTCTTCCAGTCTTCCCAGCAAAGGTGCCAGTACCAGCAGAAGTTGCACATGCAATCAAGAATATAAAGCAAGTAAAAGCTCCAGGAGAAGATGAAATTACTGTACACATCATACAAGAAGCAAGTGGAGAAATTGAAATAGTACTCGTCCAAAGTTTTACTCGATGCCTTAATGAAGACGCTCCTGCTACATGAAAAAGGTGATATTGAGTATCTCAGGAACTACAGACCTATCAGCCTCCTATCAGTGGTTTATAAAATCTTCCCTAAAGTTCTTTCACACCGGTTGAAGGTAACACTGGACATGGCTCAACCGAAAGAACAAGCTGGATTCAGGAGTGGCTACAGCACAATAGATCATATCCACGTACTGAGAGAACTAATTGGAAGAGCGAGGGAATATGAACTTCCATTGTGCATGGCTTTTATCGATTATGAAAAAGCTTTTGATTCGGTGAAACCATCAGCAGTTACAATGGCTTTGAAATCCTGCGGTATTGAAGATGCATACATTAATATAATTATGAACATCTATGAAAATGCACGTGCAAATATTCGGCTGTTTGAAAATACAACACACGTAAAAATTGGAAAGGGGGTGAGACAAGGTGACACCATATATCCGAAGCTCTTTAATGCCACATTGGAAAATGTCTTTAAATCACTGAACTGGGAAAACAAAGGGGTAAAGGTTTAATGGAGATTATCTAACCCACCTTCGTTTTGCTGATGACGTAGTAATTTTTGCAACTACCCCATCAGAGCTGCAGCGTATGATCCAGGAACTTGCTGACAAGAATAAAGAAGTGGGATTAAAAATGAACTTTCAGAAGACAAAAGTGATGTTCAATGCTTTTACAAGAAATGAAGATCTATCGATTGATGGAGAAAAGCTGGAGATTACAGATACGTACGTTTATCTTGGACAGCAGATATCAAGTGAGGGTCACATTGATGAGGAAATTCATCGGCGTACAAAACTTGCCTGGAGAGCTTTTGGAAGAAACAGCATAATTTTCAATAGCAATATGCCATTATGTCTCAAAAGAAAAGTGTTTGACCAATGCATCCTTCCAGTGCTTACGTATGGTGCAGAGGCGTGGACCGTAACTAAAAGAGACATACAATGGCTGCAGACAGCTCAAAGAAGGCTTGAAGAGGTGCATGCTTTGTGTAACCATGAGAGATAAGAAGAGGAACTCGTGGATCCGAAAAATGACAAGAGTGGAAGACATCATGATCAGAGTTAAATCCCTGAAATGGCAATGGTATTGGTATTGGTAACTGTGGGTACCATAGTGGTACCCAGTTTATTGCTATAACGAAATACAGACATAGGAGATTCATTAAAAGCTGCAGTACAGAAAACAACAGTGCGGAAAATCAGTATATCCACGATGCAACACAACGTTACACAGAAAGGTTATGAATATGCACACGAACAATGAATGGCCTATCGGCATGTCAAACACTATAACACATGTGCACAAATGCATGAAATGTACTATGCTATCATAAATCAACCGAACGGAACTGAAATGTGGTTAGAGCGCAAAACAACATTGAGTACCTCAGCAACTTTAGAAAAATAACACAGGTAACAAACATACCACTATAATAATCCGCGATAGAGGAAAGCACTAACACAGCAAACACTCACAATTATAGGTAATTTAAAAAAAAGGCACAAATTCAGGAAACAACAGATAAGATAATGAGGAGATCACACAAATAACGAGACCGATTAGTTGTGAAAACACAGCAAAAACACGCAATTATCGCAAATTTAAAATACATTACTTGTGAAACACAGCTAAACACACAAATAAAGCAAATTTACAATACATTACTTGTGAATCACAGTAAAAACACACAATGAAAACACCAGAATCAACATGCACTAAGTCTGCAAAACCAGGGAATCTGTGAACGAGTTCGCAAATCCCCTACCATTGTGAGAACAATAAGTAATCGGTGTGAGGAAGAGAGCTAAAGGTCATCGGTAAAAGGATAGAAGGTATCACATATATGCTTCTCAACGAGCTCCTTCAAGGAGGCGAGACGGCGCGTGTAACGTCTCAAAAAAGGCTGATACCGAGGATCGGTGGCACACAGAGATTTAAAAAGTGACACATAAGCTTCGAATTGCGTTGCCGCTGCATACAGGTCCAGATCAGGTGAGTGAAGGAATTCTTCAGAACCAACAATCGTACGTGCTGGTTGAAAAAGACGTAAAAGTTGCTGTCTGGACAGTGGTCCAGGAACTGGAGGAAACGTATCAACGGCCTGTAGAACCTCAGCATCAGAGAGAGGATTGACAGGACCTGAGTGGAGAAGCATACTGTTTGAAGAATCATCAGGAGGAGAAACACCGGAACTGGAAACCTCGGGAACACTAGATGAATCCTCAGAATATGGCACAGAAAGTTTTTTTAACTTTTTCTGTTTTACAGCGCCTTTGGAAGTTGCAATCTGCTTCGAAGAAGAAGCTGAGGCGGATGTATCCATTAGTGGATCAGGCTCACCTCCCAAGTCAGGAGACGAGGAAACGAACGTCGCTGAAGAAGCAGTACGTAGCTGAGCTGCCTTAGTGGAGACTGGTACAACAGCCGAGGCTTCAGGAAGATGTTGCAACAAGGGTATGGTAGACAAGGTTGTAAATGGAGATCCGATATCCGAGAGGCTAGGAGAAGAGCCAGACGGCCGATCTGCCAAACCACCACTCAACACACCCGGATCGGAACACTCCGCTGTAGACACATCTGTAGTCGAAGACAACTCTGTCAATCTTGAAGGTGGATGCACAATCGTACGGGTCGGGAGAGGAGGAAAGGCAGCATTGTCCGTGATGGAAATGTTCGTCTGACAGAGAAACGAATAATTCGCGTCAGGCAAACTACCGGTAGTGGGGATAGTAGAACGACCAATGTGGTCAGCAGTGGGATGCGAACTTGATGAACGTCCACGTCGAACGCGGTCACAGGAGGCAGTGGTGTGGTTCTGTGTTAAACAGTGTGTACAATAGTGAGCAGTGAAAATCTTGAAACTGTATGATCGTGCACCAATTTCAACAGTAGCTTCTGTAGGGCAATCCCCCAAGGCTTTCTCGGTGGGAAAGATGACCAATAACTGACGGAGAGGTCCGGTAGCATATGCAAATCGAGTTCCGCGGGGAGCGTCAGAGAGGCGACGAACCTTGCCAACAATTTTACAAACATGACTGACAAGGAGAGGAAGTGCAGTATCAGGCACTTCCTGTGGAACAGTATAGAACGTGATGTTCACCGGTCGCTTGGAAAGAGGCGACGGGATGAGATGGTTTGTCCCTATCGAAAGTCCGTTTACAAGAAAAAAGTCAGCATCCTCCTTGTGATTGAACTGTACCGAAATACCCCGAGGAGTACGGGAAATTCCCGCAATGGACGCAGACGACACATGTCCAGAGAGGGCTTCCATGTAGCGTGGCAATGGAGTATTTGGTAAAGCATGAAAGAGCACACCTCTATCCAGGAGGTTATGGAACTCACGGCCAATCTGCGAATTGTCATCTATCGTTACCTTCACCTTGTGGTTGGATACCTGAATAATAGGTGTTGCTTGCAAAAGACCATCTGGTTGAGAGGAATCGGACGTAGAAGTAGCGCCTCGTTGCACTTTAGAGGCAAATGACATCCTCGGAAGAGAAGTCTGTTCGAATCCGGCAGGCACAGAAGGCTGTGAGGGAACAGCAGCACAGGCCGAAGGCAAGGCAGTAGAATCAGTAGTACCCAGAGAGGGCACCGAGGCAGATGCAGGAGCTGAAGAAGAAAGCGCAGCCAAGTCCAGTGAAGGCACCGGTGCAGGAGTACTAGAAAGCTGGGAAGGCATCTGAGCAGACACATCTGAGGACGAGAGTATGTTAACTTCCATGGACGTGGGAAGTGTGACGTGACGTGCATCCGCCACGCCCATAGATGATAAGGAAATACCGGAAGCCGCCATGTTGGCAGCTTCCAAACGTAAACAAACGAGCAAACGATAAGAAAACGGATGAATATGAACTAATATGAGGATGAGAACGCTAGAAAAGTAGCTCAAAACGTACACAGTACCTTTAAACAGCCGAGCCACGCAACAGGAGAGTGAGGGGCGAGGTATTCCACACTAAAATGCATAAAATATTGGAGCCACCAACACTACGTCTGTCACGAACGAGCAATGGGCTGGACATACTGCCAGAAGGAGAGAGCATCGATGGACAGCCGAAATTTTAGATTGGATTCCAAGGGACAAGAAAAGACCCAGAAGAAGACCACGTGGGAGATGGGTGGATGAAATTCGAAAGTATGAGGGAGTAACATGGAGGAGACTGGCACAAGACAGACCGTTGTGGAAAGAAACTTGGGGAGACCTTCATCCAGCAGTTGATTGATAATGATTGACAATGATGATGATGATGAAATTAAACAAAATGTAATGACATGACCAACCTTAAAAAGAGTCATGATACCTTCACGTTGGACCTGAGGAACAGAATCTCTGCTCTAGAAGTTCTAACATCGGAAGAAGTGGACATCTCTAAAGTTAACAGAAAACTAACTAAGGCTCCTATTCACATAGCACCAAAAATAGGTGGTGCTAAGAACAAGTTCCATATGAAGAAAATATCAGGAAAAACAAAAATGCTGATACAAAAGAGAAGGGAGATGAGGACAAATAAAGAAGATGTAACTTCCAAAGAGGAATATGTAGAGCTATGCAATGCAGTACGTAAAAGTATCACTGAAGACGTAAGGAAATTCAATTGTGAACTCATGAGAAAGCAATTGGAAACAACCAAAGCCTGTGAATAGAGCAAAGGGGCATCTCAATAAGGGAAAAACAGGTTATAGCACTGAGAAAAGGAGATGGTACTGTAACAAGAAACAGAAGCAAAATTTTGACAAGAGTGAAAGATTTCTACTCAAAACTATATGAAAGGGATGGTACATCTGCTCCACACATTCCGAAATGTACCAGCGCCAAAGTCCTTCCAGTCCTCCCGGCAGAAGTTACACATGCAGTTAAGAACATGAAACGAGTAAGAGCTCCATTAGAAGATGGAATTACAGTGGATATCACAAAAGAAGCCAGTGGATAAATTGAAACTACACTCGCCCAAGTTTTCACTTGATGTCTTAATAAAGGGAAGATTCTTGAGGATTGGAACAATGTTACAATGATTCTGCTGCATCAAAAGGTGACACTGAGGATCTCAGGAACTACAGGCCCATCAACCTCTTATCAGGGCTTTATAAAATATTCTTTAAGGTTCTTTCAAATTGCTTGAAAGTAACACTGGATATGGCTCAACCGAGAGAACAAGCTGGATTCAGGAGTGTCTACAGCACTATACATCATATACATGCACTGAGATAACTAATTGGAAGAACGAAGGAATATGAACTCCCATTTTGTATGGCTTTTATTGCTTATGAAAAGGCCTTTGACTCCGTGAAACCATCAGCAGTTACAATGGCTCTGAGAACCTGCGGTACTAAAGATGCATGCATCGGCATTATTAATAAGATCAATGAAAATGCAAGTGCAAAGTTTCTGGTATTTGAAGATAGAGAACTAACAAAAACTGGAAAGGGAGTGAGACAAGGTTGCACCATATCTTCCTGACTCTTGAATGCCACGCTGCAAAATGTCTTTCAATCATTCAACTAGGAAAAAAAGGGGATAAAGTTTAATGGAGATTATTAAACTCTGTTTCGTTTTGCAGATGACGCAGTCATTTTTGCAACTTCCCCTCAAAACTGCAGAGAATGGTCCAGGAACTTGCTGACAAGAGTAAAGAAGTGGGATTAAAAATGAACGTTCAGAAAAAAAAACTGATGTACAGTGCTTTAACACGAAATGAAGATTTGCCGATTGATGGGGGAAAGCTGGAGGTAACCGATTTCTACATTTACATTGGGCAGTAGATATCAAGCGAGGGTCACATTGATGAAGAAATTAATTGGCGTATAAAACTTGATTGGAGAGCTTTTGGAAGGATAAGTACAATTTTCAAGAGCAATTTATCATTATGTCTTAAAGGAAGTGTTTAATCAATGTATGACACCCGTTCTTGCGTACGTATCAAAGACGTTAACTTTGAGTAAAGAAAGTCATACCAAGTCTGCCGATAACTGAAATAATCATGGAGGCATGCATGCTTGACGTAACCAGGAAAGTAAAGAAAAGGAATTTGTGGATAAGGAAAGTCACATTAAAAGCCCTGAAATGGTAACGTGCTGTACATATTGCCAGGAGAACTGACCACCAATGGACAACTGAAATTTTAAACAGTATTCCAAGGGACAGGAAAAGACCCAAAACAAGACAACTGAAGAGATGTGTGGATAAAATTGGAAAGCCTGCATGAATGAGATGCAGGAGACTGGCCCAAGGCAGACCTATGTGGAAAAAACTTAGGGAGACCTTTATCCAGTAGTAGATTGATAATGGTTGACAATGATGATGAGATAGATAGATAGATAGATATTAGGTATGCAACTTAATTGTCGGCCCCTAACCGCAAGCGATCATAGAACGTCGGCAAATGCAAATAGCTGTGTGCGATAATGGCTGATTGCAGCGCCATCCAACAGCTTTCCAGGCAACTGTAACCGCTCACAGCTGTAGTGACAGAAGGGATGAAAGTTGATGGTGAAAGCAATGTCGTTCGAGAAGCAACATTTGAGGCACTGCCTCCTGTTCGCGTTTCAGCTACAAAATAGTGCCGCGAAAGCCCATAAAATGTTCTGTGCTGCTTTGGGTGAGGCTGCTGTGTCCTACAGTACGTGTAAGAAGTGGTTCCAGCGGTTTAAGAACGGAAATTTTGATTTCCGTGATGCAGAACTTCCGGGACAGCCACAGAACGTTCACGATGAGGAGATGGAACAACTGTTGGAAGCGGATCCCTCTCGCACGCAGTCAGAGCTCTCCCAGGAACTCGGAGTAACACGGCAAGCCATTGCAGAGCGCCTGCACAAGTTTTGATGGTTTCACAAGGAGGGCCGTTGGGTGCCCCACCAACTCACAGCTGCGAACAAGTCTAGGCGCTACGATGTTGCTGTGTCCTTGCTCTCCAGATTCAAGAAGAAGGATTTCCTCCACAAGAATTTGGTCTGTGATGAGAAGTTGATCCTCTATGATAATCCTAAGCAGCGCAAATCGTGGGTTTATCGAGGTCAGCCTAGCACCAGTACCGCCAAACCGAATATCCGTGCCAGGAAGTTGTTGCTGTGCATATGTTGGGATCAGCGCGGTGTCGTACACTATGAGTTTCTCAAACCTGGTGAAACGGTCAATGCTGATCATTATTGTCAGCGACTCATTTGTGTGAGTGATGCACGGGAGGCCAAAAGGCCATACACCGGCAAAGGCAGAAGGTCGGTCCTGTTGCTTCAGGATAATGCGCATCCTCACACCTCCAAAACGACTTTAAACACAATCACCGACATGGGATGGGAGATTTGAGACATCACCTGAGTGATACGCACTTCACTTCTGTCGACGAGTTTCACACAAGTATTGATGACTTTATCAACTCGAAACAGCCCTTTTTCTTCCGCAATGGCATTCGGCAGCTCCCTGGCCGATGGCTCAAATGTATCCGACACTAATGTAAACAACACTTGCCGTTTCTCCACGATATGATAAAAGTCAATGATGGTGACAGTAAAAACTTTAATTAAAAGGTTCAAAATTAAAATACATAAGAACTTTGTGGTCTACTATAAACCCTTCATCAGATGTGGATTAAACCGTACTCAGAGATTACATAGGGTTACATATCATGAACGATGCCAAATTACAACTTAAAATTTGTGAACCAAAGACACATAGGTGACGTAGTCAATCACAAAACCTGCACACGAGAGTCAACGCCTTGTGAAAGGGGGTACTGTTTGTTCAAAATAAGGGTCTTCCAAACCTCAGGAATGTACTTAGGGAAATCATCATTGCAACAAAAGTCAAAGTTCTTACGTTTGAATAAATTTTCTGTAAATAACAAAGTGGATTTACATGACGGAGATGCCAGTATTGTCATATTGTCCCAAAGTGGAAAAAAACATCACCACTGCCAATTGCTCTTGCCAAGGCAGTCGTTTGTGACCCGTTCCGAACATTGTATTTGTGTTCCACAAGTCTGGTATGAAACTTCCTAGATGTTGAGCTGATTTATACACAATCCTGAGTTCTGGAATCGTTCGATCGCAACGGTATACTGTAATCACCCCATTTTCTGAGGCTTGGCACAGGATCACGGTCGCTACGAATTGATGACAAGATATTCATGGTTTTGACTCCAAAGTCGACTTGATATTTGTGGCAGGCAATCTTCAGGGCATGAACAATAGGTGGAACATATTGTATAGACCCCACAAATCTCAACTTCTGGTTCTCCTTAGACAAGGAAGTTAGTGTCCTATTTGCAACTTTCCCAATTATACGCTGAACTGTGGTTTCAGGGTACCCATATATTCGAGAAAAGTCGGTAATTTTCTTGAACTCCTGATTACGAACAACTGAAGAAGAAGAATGTGAGAAGGCGCGATCAACCAGAAAGTGAAACGCTGACAATGTTTGATCAACGGGATGGGCAGATGCAAAAGTAATTAAAGAGGAATATGCTGAAGGTTTCCTGTAAACAGAAAAACTGACAGAATGTGAAACAGGATCACGAACAAGAAAGAGGTCCAAAAAAGGTAACGAATGGTTATTCTCCAGTTCAACCGAAAACATGATAGTTGGATGAAAAGAAGAAAGAAAGTCAACAAATCTACGAAGGTCACCGTTCGAAGACGGCCAGAAAACCAGGACGTCGTCAACGCAACGAATAAAAAGGTAAGGGGTAACATCAAATTACCAGTACCAAAAGAACATCAAATTCTCCCAGAGCCTGGTTTTCTAAATTCTTCTTCTTCAATTGCTCGTAATCAGGAGTTCAAGAAAATTACCGACTTAGCTCGAATATATGGGTGCTCTGAAAACACAGTTCAGCGTATAATTGGGAAAGTTGCAGATAGGACACTAACTTCCTTGTCTAAGGAGAACCAAAGGTCAAGATTTGTGGGGTCAGTGCAATATGATCCAGCTATTGTTCATGCCCTGAAGAATGCCTGCCACAGATATCAAGTCGACTTTGGAGTCAAAACCATGAATATCATTTCATCGATCCGTAGCGACCGTGATCCTGTGCCAAGTTTCGATAAATGGGGTGTTTACAGTATACCGTTGCGATCGAACGATCCAGGAACTCACGATTGTGCATATAACGACTCAACATGTAGGAAGTTTCATACCAGACTTATGGAACACAAATACAATGTTCGGAGCGGGTCACAAACTACTGCCTTGGCAAGAGCAGTTGGCAGTGGTAAGTTTCTTCCAGATTCGGACAATATGACAATACTGGCATCTCCGTCATGTAAATCAACTTTGTTATTTACAGAAAGTTTATTTATACTTAAGAACTTTGACTTTTGTTGTAATGATGATTTCCCTAATTACAGTCCTGAGGTTTGGAAGACCCTTATTTTGAACAAACAGCACCCCCTCCCACAAGGCGTTGACTCTCCTGTACAGGTTTTGTGATTGACTACGTCACCTATGTGTCTTTGGTTCTCACATTTTAAGTTGTAATCTGGCATCGTTCATGACATATAACCCTATGTAATTTCTGAGTACGGTTTAATCCACATCTGATGATGGTTCTATAATAGACCCGAAAGTGCTTATGTATTTTAATTTTTAACCTTTTAATTAAAGTTTTTATTTTCAACATCGTCGATTTTTATCAAATCCGTAGAAACGGCAAGTGTTGTTTATATTGACTCATACACGAATTAAGCTTCTTTTAACGTATCCAACACGACGGGGATTATTTCCCTGATTAGGTACGAATTCGATTTGCTATAATTTGCTGTCAACGTGTCGTGCATGTGGCCGAGAATTAAGTTGCACACCTGATAGATAGATATGTATAATAAAAAAGAGGAATAATCTTGGAAAAAGATTAAATATTTCATTCAACCCAGTTTTTTGTCTTGCAATGTAGCATAAATTTAGACGGTTAGGCTTTCGAAATTCGCCTTCCAGAATCCCTGATGAAACTCAAATCAAGTGCTTCAATAATCTTGTAAATTTCGAAGCGGAACTACCCAGGTAGAATTGCGGGAGCCGAAAATAAAAAAAGTGAAATCTGCCACATATTAAGTGATGCGCCATGGGAGTAGGAAGCGGCTGAGCGATCTTCGTCCCGGAGAAGGGAATATCCCATTTCATCCTTGAACGCCTGCTCTGTGTAGTGTGACCGGCATCACCGTGGTAGATCAAGTAGAAAGATTAAGAAGGTTTCTTTTTCTGGTTCTTTAGTCATGTGCTGACTCCCGCTGCTACTTGCAGATAAATGGTTCTCGAAAGCAACCGTGAATACCCTCAAGGACAAAACGTCGACGCTTTGATGCTTTTCCAGTAACCTTCCCAGAATCCCTCAAGATAATTCAAAAGTCTCTCATCCTTTCTCTTCTGATGTTCTCGACTTTCCAAAAAATTTAAAGAATAGAAATAAGTAGTACTTTGTGCACAAGAAAATGATGACGCAATCGAAATAACTAATTCAGGTTGCTTATCTAATGATGTTCTGGCTATCACTATTTGTGATAAACGATACTTGCAAGTTTCACTGAGTATATTTACTTGCAAAAAAACACTTTCCTTTACGAAAGCAGTTTTTCTTTAGTCTTTAATCCATACACGTTTCAAACCAAAATACGAAGGGTTTTGGTTTCTTTTAATTCTACGATATATTTTTTTCTTTTTTGAGATTTTCAAATTTTCAGGAATATTCAGCTTGAGTTTTATTAAATATTCGGTAGTCGAGTTTGGAAAGGTTCTCCCGTGCAGAGCTTCTCACTTCTTTGGGAAGCAACGCACGACAGAATTCTCGCCATTGGCTACGTGCACATAAACTCATCATCACAAAAATAGTTGCACCCAGAAGGAAGCAACTGACAGGAATGAAACTTGGTGGGTAGGTTTGATATCGTGAGACATGCAAATGATTCAAGTATCATGCCCGGCCGCGCATATGACGCCAGCAAGGAGGGGTCGTAGAGCTGTGCCTGACCGGCTATATAAGGTGGTCCCGTTGCGCGTGCTTGTTATTCTGACTCATGCTTTTGTGTTGGTTGCATCCTTTTGCAAGTGAAGTATGCCTTGGAAAAAAGTTCGGAAGCAATTCGAGCAGTTAGAGGAGTTCGAGAGGGGCAGCACCATCGGGCTCCGGGAAGCGGGACGGTCTTATCGCCGTATTACGCGCCATACCGGTCGTGCGGATATCACCATAACACGGTGTTTGCGGCATTGGATAGAACAAGGCACGCAGCAGAGACAGGAAGGGTGTGGGAGAAATAGACAAATCACGGAGATAGAGATAGGACCGACGGGTTTTTCGGCATAAGCGGAGTGATCCAACAGCCACGATTGCAGATATTCAATGAGCAGTGGTGCCCTCCATGTATCGTTCGATTAGTGTCAGCACCATTTGCAGACGGTTACACGACGTAGGACTACAAGCACGCAGACCGTTACGACGACTGCTCTTAACACCATTGCATCGTCGCCAAAGACTGCAATGGTGTCGTGCCAGACTGACACGGAGCCACTCAGAATGGCAGCGGGGGATCTTCAGTGACGAGTCCCGCTTTTGTCCTGGTTTAAACGACCAACGAATCCGTGTGTGGAGGCGCCATAGTCAGCGCCAATATGAACGGTTTGTTGTAGAGAGTCACACGTCCAGAAGTTCTGGTGTCATTGTGTGGGGTGCAATTACCTACGATGCCAGATCACCTTTGGCGTTCATTAGAGGCACTTTGACAGCCCAACGTTACGTTAATGAGATCTTGCAACCAGTGGCCCTACCTTCTCTGAACGCTCCCTCCGGTGAGAATTTTCAACAGGACAACTCTCGTACGCATACTCCTGCTGTCTCGAGAGCTTGCCTTCAAGGCACTTACACTCTGCCATGGCCAGGCGCATCGCCAGACCTAACGCCGATTAAAAGTGTGTGGGATGCTATGGGACGCGCTATCCACACTCCACCCTTACCGCACAATCTGCAGGAACTGCGTGAGAAGATTCAAGCTGCATGGGATGGCTTATCGCAGGACACCATTAGAAACCTGTACAACTCCATGCCGAAACGTCTGGCATGCTGTGTGAGAAAATATGGCGAACCGACGCCATACTGAGGAACACTACTTATTGGCGTGTAGCTCAATAAATATCGCCCAATAAGATATGTATATATATATATAGCAAAAGCAAATAAAGTTAAACAACAAAAACCATCGAACATATACATATACAAACACATGTATACAGGGTGCATAGGAAAGTCCATTTAGCCTGAAATAACTTGCAAACCGAGAGAGGTACAATTATGCAAGTAAGATAAAGGTATAGTAAAGCGACTATGCCCGATCGAATGCAACCAATAGCAGCGACCTTAGTGGCGAAATGCGGAAGTTAGCCATTGCAAATCGAAAACGAAAAGCGAGAGAGCAAGATTTCCAATTACAAAGTTGTAGAGCATCAATTAATTAGTACAAAACAACATCTGTTTTACACGGATAATATAAATTGTTGCCTGAGTACCCTAAAATGTCCGAAATCGATGCGCGACTTATTGTGTGAACATTTGAAGGGAACAGGCATAGGTATGAGCAAATATACACAATTTATTGCATAAATGCGTACTTATGTCAATACAGTTTGATGACGTCAGACAAAACAAAAACAAAAAAGGCAAACTGGCGCACAGTAATAAAAGGTTAATGTTGAGTATGTTCGAAGATTTCGCCATTACCCACGATACACGTTTGTATTCGTGAAAGTAACTCTGCATGCACATTCCTCAGCATGGAAGGTGTCACACTATTGCAAGCATCTATAACACGACGACGTAGATCCAGCAGACTTGTAGGCGCTGTTGCATACACCTGATTTTGGGGAGTAAGTGAAGCTCACCATTCTCTCACAGCGTAGGTAGACCTAAACCTCTGTTAGGATACATACTGCAACTGGTTTTTATATCGTAGGTACGGTACAACGTCGCAATCTGCATTTTCATACGGCTACATTTGCGAAAGGTGAACATACAGCTTCCGCATTTCGTCACTAGGGCAACTGCTATCGGTTGCGTTCGATCGGGCGTAGTCGCTTTACTATACCGATATCTCACTTGCATAACTGTACCTCTCTCCGTTCGCAAGTTATTTCAGACTAAAGAGACTTTCCTATGCACCCTGTATATACGAGTGTGTGTGTGTATATATATATATATATATATCATCATCATCATTGTCAAGCATTATCAATCCACTGCTGGATGAAAGTATCCCCAAGTTTCTTCCACAAAGGTCTGTCATGTGCCAGTCTCCTCCATGTTACTCCCGCATACTTTCGAATTTCATCCACCCATCTCCAATGTGGTCTTCTTTTGGGTCTTATAGCGTAAAAGTCTTTTCGACTTCTACGCTGTTCTAACACATCAATATACTAAGAAATAGTTCCTAAATGAAAGAAAACCTTAACGGCCAGACGAAACAACAGAAGTCAACTTACGGAAAAGCTTTATTCAGGACGTAGAAATCACATCGTAATAGGGCATACTGCAGTAAACGCTCCACACACCACACATTATCACAACACTCCTATCAATAATCAGTTTACAACCTAACGCTCGTAATAATCGCTCTCTTACAACGCTCTCAAGCAATAGATCAGTCGTCGTTTTTATCTCTTGCTCTTATCAAGATCAGGCATACGTCACGTTCATTCAACCTCAATTGTGTTGCCAAACGTATTCGTTTGAGAGAAAAGATATTTCCTTAAGCGTGAAGAATACTGAGAATAAACTCAAGATTTACATAGGGAAAGAAACCAAAAAAGGAAAGTTAATCTAGAATATACGTCACATCATCTCCCTCGTAATTTTTTTTTTTTTTTTTTTTTTTTTTTTTGCCAAAAACCTACCAATTTTGTAGAGGTATCCTTTCAAACAATCTGATCATTCATTCAACCTTTCAGATAAGAACTTACAACATGGATGAAGAGATTTGTTTTTCCGTTGCTGTAACTGACTTTACAGACATATAGTCTGTAGACATCAATAGTTCAATAAACATTCATAGAAAACTTTCTGTACGATATCAATTCTTCATTTTATACGTCGTGATAAATACTTTGTCACAATACGTGTGGAGAACACTCATCAATATACATATAAGTAGCATAGTAGTAAAAAAAACTGCGTTAGGCTGGAAAAAAAACTACAACATTTTTAACGTGGTTAATTTACACATTCGTCCACTCCTGATAACTTCTCAGAGAAGACAAAACATTCAAACTAAGTTAATTGAATAGTCAACATCGTAATATAGTGTAAATTTAATTAGTTGAAAAAAAACTGCACTTGCAGAAAAAATTCATCACCAACTCAACAAGTGTCAAGCACACAAAAAGGTTAGACATGGAACAACAACACAAAAACCTTTAACTGAGCACTTAGCGGCCAGGCCCGACTTCGAACTATTCCCATGCATTCGCACATCGAATTTTTAGATGGGATAGGGGAAACCCTGGAAAACCCTATCCTAGGAGTGAAACATATATAGATATCAACAAAGACAATGCTGATTTTCATGTTATGCCGAAAAGACAACATGCAAAAAATGAATTGACAAGCATTTTAGTACTAAAAAAAGATTAATGTGGCGCCACACCAAAAAAACAAAACAAAAAAAACATTACATACTGACAAGATAAGATATGATATATTTTCGTTCTCAAAGTTTGAGAAAAAAAGTTGTGATACTTTGAGTGCCGAAAAGTTTAAATAAATGGCCTTTATAAGGTAAAGTTCTATGACATGTGTTTGTCCTCCCATTTTGTAACAAAAGTTCTGTGATTTTTTTTCTTGAGGACAGAAAAGTTCAAATAAATAGTCTTTATAAGTATTTCATATTGTTCTCAAAGCTTGTCAAAAGTTAACAGTACCTTTTTCTAGTCAAAAAGATCCGTGTGCTGACACGCTTATGTCGTTGTCGGGGCGACAACGGAACTCTCGAAGCTTCACGCTTCACAGGCTGAGGTTGCAAGTCACTGGATCGCCGGGATGTGTCAGGAATTCCCGCGGACAAGGCAAGCTGACCAGAAGAGGCAGGGTCATCAGGCTGTCGCAAGGAAGTCTCAGGCTGGAGCGAAGAGTTCTCAGGCTGGAACGAAGAGGTCACAGGCTGGAGAGAAGAGGTCTCAGGCTGGAACGAACAGGTCTCAGGCTGGATCAAGGAAGTCCCAGGCTGACTTGGAGACGAACCCGGAATCTGAGAAGGGTGAAGATCCGGTCGTTTCTTTGATGGTCGAAGAAGCGGTATAAAATGATTGAAGAACCTCAACAATATTGTCCGATGATTCAGATTCAGCAAGAGGCACGACTCTTTTAGGCACAGGAGAGATGGAACTACCTGATGCTGAAATGACAGTTCTTGTTTGTTTTAAGTTTTTTTATTTAAAACCAAAGGGAGGCCCTATGCGTGAAGTAGTAAATGAGGCGATTGGAGTTTGAGAAGCAGATGAAAAAGAACCTCGTTGCACACGACAAGAATATCCAGAGGAACTGGAAGCACTAGAACTCTCGTCTTTTGAGAAGGCAGGAGACGGAGGAGTAGAAATAATGACAGCACCCCGAGTAAATGGAATAATGTCAGAATGTGAATCGTTAAGAGTAGAAGCAAAGACCCGCTCAGACGAAGGTAGCGAATCGCACAGGACAGGGGTGGGGTCAATCATTTCATCATCAGCTATACATACTTGTGAAGTCCCACCCTTTGCCTGAGGATTCCTACTAGATTTAGTGTTAATATTTGCATCAGTGCTTCGAATAACCCATTTTCTACATTGCTGAACATGGGCGGAATGTAGGGAGCCATCTGGCTTCTTTAATATGACATTATTATTGTACAATTCTACCAATTCAAAGGGGCCTTCATATAAAGGTGCAAATTTTTTCACAAAGGTGTGTGCAACGGAGGATTGGAAATGAGTTTCCAATAAGACCAGATATCCAACTGCGAGCTCTGGTTCCCTCCGTTTCGCATTATAGTGCCTAGCTTGGCTTAACTGAGCTCGACTAATAGCAGTCCGTGCCGTTTGCGCAAGTAGTTTTACAGAATCAGGTGTTGGTCTTTGGTTGATTTCATCGATAATTCCAGTTAAATTCTCAAAAGGGGTGCGGATTTTGCGCCCCAGAAAAGTTCAGCGGGCGTAAGCCGCTTTGATTCATGAAATGATGAGCGAACGGCGAAACAAAACATTTCAACGTGTTCGTCCCAACGCTCATGATTATTGCCAATGAAGGTTGAGATCATCTTTAGTAATGTTCTATTCACACGCTCAGCTGGATTGGCTTGAGGGTGATATGGACTTATGAATTTATGTTTGATTTGAAGCCTCGCACACATTCGCTCAGATAACTCCGAAATGAACTGAACCCCGTGGTCCGAGACTACGGTACAAGGACAGCCAAATCGAGTAAAAACATTATGTATTAAAGTATCACATATTGCTTCAGCCGTAGCTGCTTTAATGGGGATTGCTTCCACCCAGTTAGAAACATTATCTGTAACAACTAAAATATAACGAGATTTAGTTTTAGTTGATAATGGATAAGGGCCCAATAAATCTATAGAGATTGTTTCAAATACATAATTATTTGAATTACAAGTAAGGTGACCGGCCTGTCGTTCATTATCATAATTATACTTTTGACAGTACTCACATGAGCGAATGTATGCGAGTATACTATTGTACATGCCCGGCCTGTAGGCTACGTCTCGAAGTTTAGTACGAGTTTTTCGTATGCCTAAATGGCAGGCAAGAGGAATATCATGAAATTCAAATAGTAAGACCATGCGGAGAGACTGAGGTATCGAAGGGCGGTACTCAGCTCTTGAATTCACAATTTTTTTATAATACAAAATACCATCGATGATCTCATAATTTTGATTACGACCCGCTAAAGAAGGTTCACTTGGAGCAGGAGAACCAGCGAGTAAGAAATTATAAATTTCCCCCAAATCTGGATCATTCGGCAGTTCAGAAATTATTTGCTCCCTTGAAGTTATTTCCGAAATAAGAAATAGGGAGGGAGGTTCAGTATCCGCCTGGGCACCAGAACTGACCGGACAGCGAGACAGTGCGTCAGGCAGTTGGTTTGATTTGCCAGGGCGATACTGAATTTGTACATTATATACCTGAAGTCGAAGTGTCCATTTTAACAATCTTCGACACAGATTCTTTGCTGTGGTTAAATATTGTAATGCCGAATGATCCGTAATGACATTGATAGTTAAATGATTGAGATAGCATTTAAATTTGGTGACAGCTAATAAAATAGCTAAGCATTCTCGTTCAGTAGCAGAGTAATTACGTTCAGCTTTATTAAGAATTCGAGAGGCATATGCAATAGGATGCCCTCGTTGAGATAGAACAGCTCCTAGACCAACACCCGATGCATCGGTAAAAATGTTAAATATTTCTGCATGGTTAGGAAAGGCTAACACAGGTGGCGAAACCAAGGCATGTTTAAGAGCATTGACGGCAGTCTCTGTCCCCGTGGACCAAACAAAGTGTCAATATTTTCGTTTCAAAGCAAATAAAGGTTCCCAAAGAGTAGCGTACCCCGGAACAAACTGTTGGTATTACCCCGTCGTGCCCAAAAATCGCGACAATTCTTTTGCCGACTTAGGCCTCTGAAAGTCCGAAATTGGCTTGACCTTTGAGTCGTCAGTTAGAAGAACCTTAGGGGTAATTTTCAATCCGAGATATACTAGTTCGTCCCGGCCAATTTGACATTTGCTAGGCTTTAAAGTCCAACCTGCATTATGTAGCAGTTCGAAAACTTGGTCCAATAGAGACAGATGCTGTTCCAAAGTCTCAGAAGAGACGATAATATCGTCCAGATAGACATGGACATTAGGTCCAAGCACAGGACGTAAGACTGAGTCCATTAAGCGCTGAAACGTTGCTGGAGCATATGCCAAACCAAAGGGCATTCGTAGGAACTCATATGCTACAAACGGGGTAATAAATCCAGTTTTTCTACAGAATCTGGGTGGACAGCCACCTGCCAATAGCCACTAGCTAAATCCAAAGTTGATAGCCAGTTTGTTGACGATAAGTCCTGGAGAATATCGCTAATTATAGGCAATGGGTAATTGATAGCTTTGGTTACCGCATTGAGTTTTCGGTAATCTATTACGAAGCGATACTCTCCAGATTGTTTTTTGGAACAAGAAAAGCAGGTGCTGCCCAAGGACTAAGTGATTCTTTAATTATCCCCGAATGGAGCATGTCCTGAATTTGTTTTTGGAACTCAGCTTTTTTCTGGTTCGGACATAGATAAGGTTTACATGCAATGGGTTTAGCTCCTTCCATATCAATGGTATGATACATCACCTGTATAAACCCTGGTTTATCAGAAAATAACCCTGGTATGCTGTGTAAAACCTGACCAAGGTCGCTTTTATGTTCACGCAATAATCTGTCACTTGCAAGAACTGCAGAAAATCAATTGGCTCTTCTGGGGTGGGAGGACTAATATCAGGCATTCAGATTAGGCCATGGTAGAAGTCAAGTAGTGTGAGCTTAAACATTTTAATGAAATCCAACCCCAGAAGGCAATCCACGGCTAACTCTTGGATTAAAAAGAAAGTAAAAGAAACTTGAACTTTGCCAATCTTGACAGGTAAATTAACTGATAACATTATTGTCGGCCCCTCGCAGACATTGCTGGGAGGGCTCGACACAAGCATTTGGAAAGGTAGCAGCACAGAAATCAAAATTTAATGCCGAGATGTCAGATCCAGAATCAATTTTAGTCGACACCTCTACTTTGCCGAAGGTCACAAGAATATCAGGCAAAAGCGGAGCTTGAATAGTTAACAAGAGAGATTTGAGGTCTTCAGAAAAACGAGGAGATAGACTCGACTCATCTACCTCCTGTTGAAGTTTAAATTGCCGTGAAACTGATGAGAATATCGCGACTGATTTTGGAAATGTGGCGAACCACCAGAACCTGCTGAATTTTAGTATCGTGCAGGAGAGGCAGCATTATCATCATTAGGCTTGCCTTGACCCCCAGCACGGTGATTTGGATATGTCTTGTCAACCGGGTAGTAATTATCCCTGGGAGGAGAAACTTGGGTATCCTGATTCCCATAATGGCCAGGATGTCGCACCTCTGGTGCCCGACGATGCGGCGGCACGTATCTAGACTGCTGATAGGCGTTTCTAGGCTGATTGAAAAATTGTCCTTGACGAATGTTCTGTTTTAGCTGCTGATATCCATTGGTTTGAGGTTCATGGTACTGCGTAGGTTGGCGGTACTCTTGAACCTGTGAAGATTGCCCTTTACTGTGGCACCCTTCATACACTCGAATGAGTTTCAGGCACTCATGAATGGAGACAGGACGTCGAACTTCCAAAACATTCCTGCAGGAAGGGATCCAGCAGCTGTAACAACGTGTCACAAATATCAGACTCGACTGCAGCGGGATCCCATAATTTGTAAAGTCGAACTGTTTCCAGGGCGAACGAGTCTGAGCTATCTGACGCTCGCTGTCGCCTGGAAAACAGTTGTTCTGCAAGGCCGGCCTTATTGGTGCCAAAAGGAAAGACATCCAAAACGTCAGCTCGAAATTGCTGATAGGAGCCCTCTGGGTTCATTCGACGCCACTGTCTGTACCAGACCTTTGCCGTGTCTTACAAACATGTGCCAGCAGTAGGTATCTGACAGTCTTCAGGAACATTATAAAGGTCAAAATGATCGTCAAGGTCCTCCATAAACCTAAGCGAACCGCCGTTTCCCCTGAATACAGTAGAACCTGCGTGGGGTACGTAATGAGCAAGAATTTTGCTCCTTCTCACGGGGAGTGGTAGGGTAAATATTTGTTGAAGCACTGCGGTCTAAGTACGCGGTACATACGTTTCGTACCTCGCGTATTTGCTGTCTGGTGAGTCAGAACCATAGGCCCCGTATAAAGCGCTTGGGGAGTTATTAGGAACTCTATAAAGCTGAGTGCGTAGATTGTCTGCTGCAGAATTATGAGCCTCATGATCATTTCTATAACAGTCATAGAAGGGACCGATAGAATTCGTCAAATTAGCCATTTTCCGTGTCTTCTATAAAATTGTTCGAGTGAATTCGGGCACCAATATAGCGTAAAAGTCTTTTCGACTTATACGCTGTTTTAACCCATCAATATACTAAGAAATAGTTCTTAAATGAAAAGAAAACCTTAACGGCCAGACGAAACAACAGAAGTCAACTTACGGAAAAGCTTTATTCAGGACGTAGGAAACATATCGTAATAAGGCATACTGCAGTAAACGCTCCACACACCACACATTATCACAACACTCCTATCAATAATCAGTTTACAACCCAACGCTCGTAATAATCGCTCTCTTACAACGCTCTCTTACAACGCTCTCAAGCAATAGATCAGTCGTCGTTTTTATCTCTTTCTGTTATCAAGATCAAGCATACGTCACGTTCATTCAACCACAATTGTGTTGATAAATGTATTCCTTTGAGAGAAAAGATATTTCGTTAAGCGTGAAGAATACTGAGAATAAACTCAAGATTTACATAGGGAAAGAAACCAAAAAAGGAAAGTTAATCTAGAATATACGTCACAGTATTTTCCTCTCCCTTGGAATCCAATCTAAAATATCAGCTGTCGATCGATGGTCTGTTCTTCTGGCCGTATGTCCAGCCCGTTGCCATTTCAGGAATTTAAATCTGATCATGATGTCTTCCACTCTTGTCATTTTTCGGATCCACGAGTTCCTCTTCTTATATCTCCTGGTTACATCAAGCATACACCTCTACATGCTGCTTTGAGTTGTCTGCAGCCTTTGTATGTCTCTTTTAGTTAAGGTCCACGTCTCTGCACCATATGTAAGCACTGGAAGGATGCATTGATCAAACACTGTTCTCTTGTGACATAATGGCATATTGCTCTTGAAAATTATGCTGTTTCTTCCAAAAGCTCTCCAGGCAAGTTTTGTGAGCCGATTAATTTCTTCATCAACGTGATCCTCACTTGATATCCTCTGTCCAAGATAAACGTACGTATCTGTAATCCTCAGCTTTTCTTCAGCTATCCACAGATCTTCATTTCTTGTAAAAGCATTGAAAATCACTTTTGTTTTCTGAAAGTTCATTTTTAATCCCACTTCTTTACTCTTGTCAGCAAGTTCCTGGATCATACGCTGCAGCTCTGATGGGGTAGTTGCAAAAATGACTAAGTCATCAGATAAACGAAGGTGAGTTAGATAATGTCCATTAATCTGTATCCCTTTGTTTTCCCAGTTCAGCGATTGAAAGCCATTTTCCAATGTGACATTAAAGAGCTTGGGAAATATGGTGTCACCTTGTCTCACTCCCTTTCCAATTTTTATGTGTGTTGCATTTTCAAACAGCCGAAACTTTGCACTTGCATTTTCATAGATGTTATTAATAATATTAATGTATGCATCTTCAACACCGCAGGATTTCAAAGCCATTGTAACTGCTGATGGTTTCACCGAATCAAAGGCCTATACATTATCGATAAAAGCCATTCACAACGGAAGTTCAAATTCCCTCGCTCTTTCAATTAGTTCTCTCAGTACGTGGATATGATCAATTGTGCTGTAGCCACTCCTGAATCCAGCTTGTTCTCTCGGTTGAGCCATGTCCAGTGTTACCTTCAACCGGTGTGAAAGAACTTTAGTGAAGATTTTATAAACCACTGATAAGAGACTGATAGGTCTGTAGTTCCTGAGATCCTCAATTTCACCTTTTTTATGTAGCTGGATCAATGTAGCGTTCTTCCAATCCTCAGGAATCTTCACATCATTAAGGCATCGAGTGAAATTTTGGGCGAGTACTGTTCTGATTTCTCCACTTGCTTCTTTATGATGTCTACAGTAATTCCATTTTCTCCTGGAGCTTTTCCCCGCTTCATGTTCTTGATTGCATGTGCAACTTCTGCTGGGAGGACTGGAAGAACTCTGGTACCTTTCATGAAGTCTGGAGTACTTGTATCATCCCTTTCATATAATATGGAGTAGAAATCTTTCACTCTTGTCAAAATTTCGCCTCTATTTCTTGTTACAGAACCATCTTCTTTTCTCAGTTCCATAAATCGGTTTTCTTCCCTTACTGCGATGTCCCTTTGCTATCTTTAGGCTTTGGTTGCTTTTAATTGCTTTCCTTACTAGTTCACAGTTGAATTTCCTCACGTCTTCAGTGATACCTTTTCGTACTGTCTAGCATAGCTCTATATATTCCACTTTGGAAGTCACATTTTCTTTAGTTGTCCTCATCTCTCTTCTTTTTTGCATCAACATTTTGGTTTTTCCTGATAATTTGTTCACATTCAACTTGTTCTTAGACCTAGCTAATTTTGTTGCTGTTTCCATAAGAGCTTAATTTTGTTGCTGTTTCCATAACAGCTGTTAACTTCAAAAATATCCACTTCTTCTGATGTTAGGCCTTCTAAAGCAGAGAATCTGTTCTTCAGTTTCAACTTGAAGGTTTTATGGTGATTTTTAAGGTTGGTTATGTCAATACATTTTGTTTGTCTTATGAGCTTTCCACGTTCAAGTTTAGTATTGAAGTGCATCTTATATCTCACCAATCTATGGTCACTACCTGTGTTGAACTTGTTTATCACACTGAAGTCTTCTATGACGAACATTTAGTTACACATAATAAAATCAATTTCACTTGTCGTCCCATTTGGATGCCTATATGTCAATTTCCTGTGTAGCTTTTTCTTGAAAAAGGAGTTCAAGATGAAGAACCCTTCTGCCTCTGCAAACTCTACGAGAGTATTTCCACGCTGGGTTCTGTTGCCGTGACCGAATTTACCTACTAAAGTTTCATTCTGTTGCCGTTGCCCTATTTTTGCATTGAAATCTCCCATAATTATCTTCAAGTGCTGCTTACCTTTGTTATTTAGATGTCGAATTTTCTCATAAAATTCTTCAATTTCTTCTTTTGGGTGCATAAGTTTGAATAATCTGAGCCTTGTATCTTTTCGAGAGTTGGATAACGAGTCGTGCAGCTCTGTCAGAGGAACTTTCAACTTCTACAACTTTATCCTTCAGTTTCTTGTTTATTATAAATCTAAAACCACTAGTTCTGCCAGTATCTGCACCACGATAGTAGAAGAGATGTCCACTTTTCAGTTCAATGAGATATTCTCCTTTTCTCCTTACCTCACTTATCCCAACGATGTTCCATTTGATCCTTTGCCGTTCCTCTTCCAATTCAAGATGCCTTGAATCAGAAGATAGGGAGCGTCCATTATACGTAGCCAAGGTCAGCATCAGATGGCAGCCTAGTCCGGTCCTCCGGTGATTCTTAGCACCCTCTGCCTTCATGTCGCACTGGCCGCTGCTTTTGCCAGGTACATTCGAGCTGCCGGAGACTAAGGGCCAAGATTTAAGTTGTGGAGTCATTTTGGAGGGCTTTGGCCATAACTCACCACGCTAGCCAAGAGGGTTGGTGAGTTTGGGATAGCATTTCCTCTAATCCCGATGGTATAGTTATACCGCTATTGGCGGTCGTCAGAGCACCTTCAGTGTGAACAGGATGCTGCACGAGAAGGCGGGGTTGACATTTGTCAAGGAGAGGCTGGGATGTTGCGAATCACCTGACCTTACATCCCTATATATATCATCATCATCATCATTGTCAACCATTATCAATCCACTGCTGGACGAAGGTCTCCCCAAGTTTCCTCCACAACGGTCTGTCTTGTGCCAGTCTCCTACATGTCACTCCCGCATACTTTCGAATTTCATCCACCCATCTTCCATGTGGTCTTCTTTTGGGTCTTTTCCTGTCCCTTGGAATCCAATCTAAAATTTCAGCTGTCCATCGATGGTCTGTTCTTCTGGCAGTATGTCCAGCCCATTGCCATTTCAGGGATTTAACTCTGATCATGATGTCTTCCACTCTTGTCATTTTTCGGATCCACGAGTTCCTCTTCTTATCGCTCCTGGTTACACCAAGTATGCACCTCTCCATGCTTCGTTGAGTTGTCTGCAGCCTTTGTATGTCTCTTTTAGTTAAGGTCCACGTCTCTGCACCATACGTAAGCACTGGAAGGATGCATTGATCAAACACTTTTCTTTTAAGACATAATGGCATATTGCTCTTGAAAATTATGCTGTTTCTTCCAAAAGCTCTCCAGGCAAGTTTTGTACGCCGATTAATTTCTTCATCAATGTGACCCTCACTTGATATCTGCTGTCCAAGATAAACGTACGTGTCTGTTATCTCCAGCTTTTCTCCATCAATCGATAAATCTTCATTTCTTGTAAAAGCATTGAACATCACTTTTGTCTTCTGAAAGTTCATTTTTAATCCCACTTCTATACTCTTGTCAGCAAGTTCCTGGATCATACTCTGCAGCTCTGATGGGGTAGTTGCAAAAATGACTACTTCATCAGCAAAACGAAGGTGGGTTAGATAATCTCCATTAATCTTTATCCCCTTGTTTTCCCAGCTCAGCGACTGAAAAACACCCTCCAATGTGGCATTAAAGAGCTTCGGAGATATGGTGTCACCTTGTCTCACTCCCTTTCCAATTTTTACGTGTGTTGTATTTTCAAACAGCCGAATCTTTGCACTTGCATTTTCATATATGTTATTAATAATATTAATGTATGCATCTTCAATACCGCAGGTTTTCAGAGCCATTGTAACTGCTGATGGTTTCACCGAATCAAAAGCTTTTTCATAATCGATAAAAGCCATGCACAATAGAAGTTCATATTCCCTCGCTCTTTCAATTAGTTCTCTCAGTACGTGGATATGATCTATTGTGCTGTAGATACTCCTGAATCCAGCTTGTTCTCTCGGTTGAGCCATGTCCAGTGTTACCTTCAAGCGGTGTGAAAGAACTTTAGTGAAGATTTTATAAACTACTGATAGGAGGCTGATAGGTCTGTAGTTTCCGAGATCCTCAATGTCACCTTTCTTATGTAGCAGGATCATTGTAGCGGTGTTCCAATCCTCAGGAATCTTTCCTTCATTAAGGCATCGAGTAAAAATTTGGGCGAGTACTGTTTCAATTTCTCCACTTGCTTCTTGTATGATGTCTACAGTAATTCCATCTTCTCCTGGAGCTTTTCCCCGCTTCATGTTCTTGATTGCATGTGCAACTTCTGTTGGAAGGACTGGAGGAACTCTGGTACTGGTACCTTTCATGATGTCTGGAATACATGTATCATCCCTTTCATATAATTTGGAGTAGAAATCTTTCACTCTTGTCAAAATTTCGCCTCTATTTCTTGTTACAGAACCATCTTCTTTTCTCAGTGCCATAATCTGTTTTCTTCCCTTACTGAGATGTCCCTTTGCTATCTTTAGGCTTTGGTTGTTTTCAATTGCTTTCCTCACTAGTTCACAGTTCAATTTTCTTACGTCTTCAGTGATACTTTTTCTTACTGTCTTGCATAGCTCTATATATTCCACTTTGGAAGTCACATCTTCTTTAGTTGACCTCATCTCTCTTCTTTTTATATATATCAGTAAGGGAAGAAAGCAGATTATGGCACTGAGAAAAGAAGATGGTTCTGTAACAAAAAATAGAGGCAAAATTTTGACAAGGGTAAAAGATTTCTACTCCATATTATATGAAAGGAATGATACATGTACTCCAGACATCATAAAAGGTATCAATACCCGAGTTCTTCCAGTCCTCCCAGCAGAAGTTGCACATGCAATCAAGAACATGAAGCGGGGAAAAGCTCCAGGAGAAGATGGAATTACTGTAAACATCATACAAGAAGCAAGTGGAGAAATCGTAACAGTACTTGCCCAAATTTTCACTCAATGCCTTTAATGAAGGGAAGATTCCTGAGGATTTAAACAACGCTACAATGATCCTGCTACATAAAAAAGGTGACATTGAGGATCTCAGGAACTACAGACCTATCAGCCTCCTATCAATGGTTTATAAAATCTTCACTAAAGTTCTTTCACACCGCTTGAAGGTAACCCTGGACATGGTTCAACCGAGAGAACAAGCTGGATTTAGGAGTGGCTACAGCACAATAGATCATATCCACGTACTGAGAGAACTAATTGAAAGAGCGAGGGAATATGAACTTCCATTGTGCATTGCTTTTATCGATTATGAAAAAGCCTTTGATTCGGTGAAACCATCAGCAGTTACAATGGCTCTGAAATCCTGCGGTGTTGAAGATGCATACATTAATATTATTAATAACATCTATGAAAATGCAAGTGCAAAGATTCGGCTGTTTGAAAATGCAACACACATAAAAATTGGAAAGGGAGTGAGACAAGGTGACACCATATTTCCCAAGCTCTTTAATGTCACATTGGAAAATGGCTTTCAATCGCTGAACTGGGAAAACAAAGGGATACAGATTAAAGGACATTATCTAACTCACCTTCGTTTATCTGATGACTTAGTCATTTTTGCAACTACCCCATCAGAGCTGCAGCGTATGATCCAGGAACTTGCTGACAAGAGTAAAGAAGTGGGATTATAAATTAACTTTCAGAAGACAAAAGTGATGTTCAATGCTTTTACAAGAAAAGAAGATTTATCGATTGATGGAGAAAAGCTGGAGATAACAGACACGTACGTTTATCTTGGACAGCAGATATCAAGTGAGGGTCACATTGATGAAGAAATTAATCGGCGTTCAAAACTTGCCGGGAGAGCTTTTGGAAGAAGCAGCATAATTTTCAAGAGCAATATGCAGTTGTGTCTTAAAAGAAACGTTTTTGATCTCTGCATCCTTCCAGTGCTTACGTATGGTGCAGAGACGTGGACCTTAACTAAAAGAGACATACAAAGGCTGCAGACAACTCAAAGCAGCATGGAGAGGTGCGTGCTTGGTGTAACCAGGAGAGATAAGAAGAGGAACTCGTGGATCCGAAAAATGACAAGAGTGGAAGACATCATGATCAGAGTTAAATCCCTGAAATGGCAATGGGCTGGACATACTGCCTGAAGGACAGACCATCGATGGACAGCCGAAATTTTAGATTGGATTCCAAAGGACAGAAAAAGACCCAGAAGAAGACCACATGGGAGATGGGTTGATGAAATTTGAAAGTATGCGGGAGTGACATGGAGGAGACTGGCACAAGGCAGACAGTTGTGGAGAAAACTTGGGGAGACCTTCGCTCAGCAGTGGATTGATAATGGTTGACAATGATGATGATGATGATGATATATGTAAAAGTTTCTCCAATAATACTGAAAACGGTGCTTTTTGTACTACCATTGCACTGGGATCAATTATTCAGTAATCAGAAGAGCTCAACTTTTATCATAGAGTCAAGAAGAATATTCTGATTTCAAATTTTGATTAACTACAGAAAATGTAATCATACTACATACTGCTTCTTAAAAATATGAATTCAAGTTAAGGAAAGGAAACATAATTTTTAAAAGATGAGGAACGCCCTGATCCGAAATTACGTTTGCGATCAGAAAGCTCCCATTGCTAATAGAGTTTCGCTTTGAAATACTGATCGTAGTGTGCTGCCTTTTTTCAGTTCCTGGGGTCATCCGTTGCAGGTTACAAATGTTGCTCACAAGGATTTGCTAATTAGAGATATTCTCGGAAATGAGACGAAACACTCCGGACGATACGACAGCTACAGATCCTCTAAGAAATATGTATCACCCAATTTCCACGCAAAGGTTGCGCTGGAGGATGTGACGAGTTGCACAGATGTGAAATTAATTTCCAGGACATGGGAGTATTTACATAAATAGTCAATTACGGAAGTTTTGTCATTAGCCGTAATACTTAGGGGTGAATACCTCAATGAGAAACAGTCACAATTAATGGCGAAACTTTACAGCCCTTTTGGAAAGACATGCTTAAGGCTTCAACGCGTTCGAAATAACCTATCTGTGTGTTTAATTTACCATATGGTGTTTAAATCAACTTTCCCATGAGTCTATAGTGCTTTAACTAAGAAATGGGTGACAATGTTACGATCTTTCAAATCACATCTCTGAGCACATAACTTTTCTTGAATAAATTCATGTGCAACGCATGTTACACAAACGCAGAAATCTGTTATACGTCCAGAGCATGATGTAAAGTACGGATCTGATAATTTGGCATTGCCTTTTATGTTTTTGAGTCAAAGGAAAACTAATCACATTTGAAGCAGCACTTCGCTTGCGTTAAGCTCTTTTAAAATGTCGCAACTGAAAAATTAACGTCAGTGCTATTAAGTAATGGTGCACTTGGAAATACAAACATTTGCAACTGACATCACAGATTTTATTCATAAGGACAGAAACACATTTTTAGCACGTCTTTTGTAAAAAAAGATCGTGCTTCTGTTATCGGTATGTCAGTCCGTCCGTCCGTCTGTACCCACGGTATCTCTGCAACTATTAGTCCGATTTGAAAAATTCTTTTTGTATTCGGAAGCTCGAAATATGCGAATGATGATCCTTCATTTCGTTTTTTTTTCTACGATGTACAATTTCGCCGCTAGAGGGCGTAAATGCAAATGATGTCGAATTCAAAATTACGTTTTATTCCACATATTTGCTTCTAAACATCCGATTGAAAAAATTATTTTATCTTTCGATTCCATTTATGTCGAAGAGTATTTTAGGTATAGTTTCTTTTTCAAATAACGCATAGATTTTCCGCCGGGGGGCGTAAAAGTAAATTACATTTTTCACGATAACTCTTCTCCTAAAACTCTGATTTGAAAAAAAATTCAGCTGATACATCTCCTGATGGAAAATCTTTTACATATAATTTCGAATTTTTGGTAAAGAACACTTTGGCCACCAGGGGGCGTAACTGTTAATTTTTGCTTCTGATGTATTTGCCATAAAATCTGAGCTACTAACATACCGATTGAAAATTTTCTTTCGAGGACTGATGCCACCAACATCGATAAACCTTTTCGGAATATTTTCTCCTTAAAATATTTCACAGCTTCTCCCCGCCGCCCCGGTGGCGCAGTGGTCTAAGGCGCTGTCCTCTGATCATTCGTCCGTAAGGGGTCCGGGTTCGAATCCCGGTCAGGTATGGATGTTGTGTTTGTCTTACGGCACTGGCTCTCTCCCTTCCCTGGAACCAGTGACCCTAAATTAGGGACGGGCGACTGCTCATAGCCCATTGAGTTGCTCACGGTGGTCGTTAAACCTCCAACCAAAAAAAAAAACAGCTTCTCCGCCAAGGGGCGTAGATGTATATCTTATTTTTGTCAATATCTCTACTTCTAGGAGTCCGATTTGAAAAATTCCTTCTTTGTTGGATAGTGTTTTCCGTGTGACATGTTTTTAATATAATTTCAAAATTTTCAAGTAATTCATAGACTTTCCGCTAGGGGGCGTAAAGGTAAATTGCGTTTCTCACTATATCTCTGCTTCTAAATCTCCGATTTGAAAAATTATTTTTGCACCGGATACAGCTCCTGATGGGAAATCGTTTGCACATAATTTCTAATTTTTGTAAAAAATGGTTTGGCCACCAGGTGGCGTAAGTCTTAATTTCCGCTTCTGATGTATTTGCAGCAAAATATGAGCTTCTAACATCTCGATTGAAGAAAAAGTCTTTTGTTGACCGATGCTACTCACGTCGACAAACCTTTTAGGAACATTTTCTTCTTGAAATAATGCATGGTTTATACGCCAAGGGGCGTAGATGTATATCTTATTTTTGTCAATATCTCTACTTCTAAAAGTCCGATTTGAAAAATTCCTTCCTTGTTGGATAGTGTTTCCGATGCGAAATGTTTTTCCCATAAATTCAAAATTTTCACGTAAATCATAAACTTTAAGCTAGGGGCGGATAATGGTAAATTGCGTTTTCTTCTCCTAAAACTCCGATTTGAAAAATTCTTCCTGTATCGCATACAAGACCTGATGGAAAATATTTTTCACATAATTTCTAATGTTTTGTAAAGAATGGTTGGACCACCAGGGGTCATAAGTGTTAATTGCTGCTTCTGATGCATTTGAAGCAAAATCTGGGCTCTTGAAAATTCGACTAAATTTTTTTCTTGGACCGATACCACTCATATGGATAAACCTTTTGCGAATACTTTCTTCCTAAAATAATGCATGGTTTTCCCACCAGGGGACGTAAAGTCACATCTTATTTTCGTCGATAAGTCTGTTTCTAAGAGTTCGTAAGCTCACGATTTCGTTTACAGCAATATCTGAGGGATTAAAAACCCGATTGAAAAACTTGTTTCTTCCGTCAGATACTATTGTTTTCCATACCGGTTCCATTGACTTTGAATAGCTTTGACAAATTTAATTTCCGTCAGAACGGATTCAAAAGACGTGCTTATTACACCCGAAAATTTGGTGTCATCTTTCTTGTTTATTCTTGTACTGAGACTGGTTAGAAAAAATAATATACAAAATTCAGAAGCCGTTCTTTTATATTATCTTTAATGAATTATCTCAACATTGCCTCACTACATAGGTTCAACATGCTCTACATGATCCATGATATGAGAAAAGAAAACTTCCTATCTGAATCGCACAAATCAAAAATTGATGACTGCTGTATTATTATGTTATTTGATATTGCATATTTTCAGGTGGAGATTTGATTGTTGCAATTCAATTTCACGTAAATATAGTAATACTTGTATTTTGCTTATAAAGAATCGTTAACTTTTAGGTTATGCTATGCAGTAGACACCGCTTATAACGACGCCACATTTAGCGAGATCACGTATTTAACGAACAAATAAAGAATTTTGTTTGCCATAATGTTAAATTAAGGTTAATATAATCGCTTTTAACGAAAAAAATTAATGAAATTCCTGGATTTAACGAGGGAGAGAAAATCTGAGATCATCACTTTTAATAAGAGAGGTAACGAAATTTAATGAAATTCCTTACTTAACGAGGCAAAGAAAATCGGTGGCGTACACTCCTAGAATGGAATGATAGAAATGACGGCATTCAGGACGAAATTGCAACAGCGCAAGGGACTCTTGTAGCGTTTGCAGATGAATGTTGATAGAAAGGTTATGCAATCGGTTGTGCAAATACCCTCCACGAAATACACTCGGAGTGACTATCCCTTGGGATATTTTTTTAATGTTTCCACATAATGTCTCTTTCAGATTTCGCTACTGTAGTGCTTATTTTACTTTTTTGTAGTATTGCAGTAAACTCATTAAATCTTTCAAGTACAGTTGCTATGGATACCTGAAATAAACGTATATACGTATCTAATATGTGGATTCTTCACCCCAAAAATGGGTTTAGTGAGGATTTTCATCGCTTCCACGGTCCTTGTTATAAGTCGACACTACTGCACATTTATGAGCCATATCGTTATGACCAGTTCTGTCTTCACTCGTGGACGCCCATATAGTACGGAAGAAGTGAACGGAGCGGAATATACATCGACGAAACGAGCAGGCTGGGCCAATTCACCAGTACAAATCCCTTGCAATGGGAAAAACTTGTCCCAATGTGAATGGGGAATAACTATCGGCGCGAGAAAGGTGGAGGCCAACATCCCAGAAACCGCAGGAATTTTTGGCTGTTAGAGGGCCGCTGTAGTGAAAGTGTGGCAGAAAGAATAAGAAAAGGGATGTACATTCACTCAGAGTGCCAGAAAAGGGAGAAAACCACTAGTTGACAGTCAAGGTGAATGCTGATTGGCACCTGGTATTAGGGACAACAGAAAGCTCACTATCGCTCAGCTGAAGGAAGAATACAACCAGGGCATACAGAGAACTGTTTACGAGCACACAATACATTAGAGGCTTATAATGATGGACCTTCAGGAACAGAAGGCTAGTTTAAGTTCCGATGTTAACAGTTGATAATCGACAGCTCCACCTGCAGTGGGCACAGGAACACGTGAATGGACATTAGGGAGCTGAAATTAGTCACATGGAAGGATGAGTCCCGTCATGTATTCGATGACACGCCGGTGAACAACTGAAACTGGATGCTTTCAGCAAGACAACCACATCTATTTTCACAAGGCCTCATTGTGAAGGAGTGGATCGATTATGCTGTCCAAATACAGCAAGGCTTCGACTATATGTTTTTTCCAGGGACCAAAATAAAGTGTGCAACTGTGAAAAAAAATGTAAGAAAAAAAAACAAATTTAAATAATATTACTATAAAAAATACGAAACGCTACAATTTAAAAATACAGTATTTAACGTAGAAATCAAACGTTTGCTGCACTTAGTAATGGAGTATCATTCCTGAATTTAATCGCATTTTATTTGTATACAAAGGTTTTCTAGACTATACGTGTGCTGTATTGTATTTCTATCGATACGTAGTTTAACTCAGATTAACAGTTGGTCCTTGGGCATTATTTTTCATTTACCGTTTTAAAATACTGCGTCAATTGAGCTTGAGCTGAATTTTTTTACGTAATTCAAAAAGTTAATTATACACCAGTACTCTTGTTTATATCATGACTAATGAGAAATGCCTTCCTCACATCATAAGTAGCAACATCTTGGAAAAACTTGGAGTTGATAGAGTGATAACACTTTTTTCATCATCATGTTACTGCTATTTTCACCATCTTTCATTTCAGTTGGTTCATAAATTGCCAAAAGTAATAAGGTTGCAAGTTCGGAATCACATCTAGCATAATCTTCAAAAGTTCCTGGGAATAAATTCAACGAAATTTTGACTAGCATTATCACTGGTTTTGAATTTTCCGGTTGCAAGGGATCTTCGTGAATGGAATTCATTATGGTGAAACAGTATTTTAAAATCTGTGGTAAAACCTTTCCCTAAGTCATGGCTACAAAGCTCGTAGCTTTCAAGAAGCCAATTTTCGTTTTTACCAATTCACCCTGTTCTAGGTATTAAACGACATATCTCTTTTCTCTGGGTGCCTGTGGCAGCGATTAACGGAAAAGAAGAAATATAAGTTTAGAGTCAGAAAAACAGGTGGCTCTCTTTGCTCTCCAAAAGCTCAAAAGGGGAAAATTTTCCTTTTAGACAAAAAACGAAAACATATAAACGAAACTTATAATCGGACGAATAAAGTATAACTGAAATAAATTAACGTTACCTTATATCGGAGTATGCCGGGATTACAGAAATTCAACGTATTATAGCGGAACGTGTAATCGATGCTCTACTGTATTTTATGTGCACCCCAAGCTGCCAGATTCCGTTCATTTGAATCCAATCGTACATTTGTGGATGCAGTGAAACACAGTATTCGGCATTCCATAGCAGTAGTTCTTTCCGTTGCTGAACTCCTGAACGCAGTTTTTGTCCAGCTGTCACAGAATACCTGAGACACGTTCTGTGACCTGGTGAAGTCGATACCATACCTGAGACAAGTTGTTGTAGAGGTAAAAAGGCAGCCCAGCACGCTGTTAGGTAGGTGGTCAACGTGTTGTGCCTGATAGGTATATTAGTTGAAGGAAATGGCAAGTTGTTGTAGAGGTAAAAAGGCAGCCCAGCACGCTGTTATGTAGGTAGTCAACGTGTTGTGCCTGATAGGTATATTAGTTGAAGGAAATGGCAAGTTGTTGCAGAGGTAAAAAGGCAGCCCAGCACGCTGTTAGGTAGGTGGTCAATGTGTTGTGCCTGATAGGTATATTAGTTAAAGGAAATGGCAAGTTGTTGTAGAGGTAAAAAGGCAGCCCAGCACGCTGTTAAGTAGGTGGCCAATGTGTTGTGCCTGATAGGTATATTAGTTGAAGGAAATGGCAAGTTGTTGTAGAGGTAAAAAGGCAGCCCAGCACGCTGTTATGTAGGTGGTCAACGTGTTGTGCCTGATAGGTATATTAGTTGAAGGAAATGGCAAGTTGTTGTAGAGGTAAAAAGGCAGCCCAGCACGCTGTTAGGTAGGTGGTCAATGTGTTGTGCCTGATAGGTATATTAGTTGAAGGAAATGGCAAGTTGTTGTAGAGATAAAAAGGCAGCCCAGCACGTTGTTAGGTAGGTGGTCAATGTGTTGTGCCTGATAGGTATATTAGTTGAAGGAAATGGCAAGTTGTTGTAGAGGTAAAAAGGCAGCCCAGCACGCTGTTAGGTAGATGGTCAATGTGTTGTGCCTGGTAGGTATATTAGTTGAAGGAAATGGCAAGTTGTTGTAGAGGTAAAAAGGCAGCCCAGCACGCTGTTAGGTAGGTGGTCAATGTGTTGTGCCTGATAGGTATATTAGTTGAAGGAAATGGATTTAGGGAAAGAGCTGATACCCTTTAAACCCTTCAATACGCATTCTAGCCCAGTCGAAAGACACTTCACGCACAAAAAAATGTCCTGCAACGTGGAAAAATAACACAAACAAAAGTAAATTCGTCTGACTAAAGAAACTAACAAAAAGGCAGCAGGGAGGAATGTCTTCCTTCTTTGCATATGTATAACAACCAACTTTGACTGCGTTTAATGTGTGTGTGTGTATATATTATGCGGATCTTGTCAATTTGGCTGTTCCATCTGAAGATGGGCCATGCCATGGCCCAAAAGTACTCATGTCTTTTAATCTGCTTTTAAAATATCATAAGGTTTTATTAAATTAATGTCTCATTATGTGAGTTAATTTGATTTAAGCTAAGCCGAGTTTTATTTTATTTTCAATTATCCACACAACGACGGCTTTTCTCGTGAGAGGGAGTAAAAGGCAGACAATGGCATCAAATTCTCAGCATGTCTTTTGTTGAAAGTCTCAAATTACGGCTATGCAGGTAGTTCAATGCACTTCATTTTTATCATATTTTAAACTGTGCGATGTGTAGTTTCCAAAAGAGAATGAAAGTTTTACAATATTTAGAAAAAAATTGATATAAGAGAGAACGCTATCCTAGCAAAAACACAAGTGTTGAGAAGCTGTTGGCCACCAGCTTGCAGTGATGGGTCACTGCTGGCTCAAATCTTCCTCTCACGTCACTTCAGCGGTCCGTTGGTGGCAGCGCCATCAGTTGGCAACCATTGATGGCACTGCACATCGCTGTGAATTGCGGGCCCCAAGCAAGTGCCACTACTGGCCCGTGTATGGCCACCGAAGCAACCCCAACACGAGGAGGAAGCAAAGGGACTGCGCATGCACAGAAGCAACACGTGATGCGTCTCTCGTGATACAAGTTAGTTGAAGACGACGCATCGTCATCGTGTTATTTTTGGGGATGTGAAGAAATAAAAGTCATATGTAGAGAGGCAAATTAATTTCCTAATTAAATGCCACGTCGACAAAGATTACCGTCAGAAGAAAATTATATAAATAATTGTTAATGAACTCTAAGAAATAGTCAATTACTCTCATGTATTTATGGAAACTCACTTCGTAGCAAAATTCCTGCACTGACATACAAAGAGTCGAGAATACAGACAGCCATGAAATACATCCACTACATTCCCATGAATAACAAGAACAACAAGAAATTATTTCTGTGTAATATTTTGTTTTAACATACACTAAAGCACTTCAAACAAAAGTCCCGAAAAAATATTAAGGAATCGTTATATCGGTAAAAAAAATAAAAAAAACAAGAATTATGCGCGTACAAAATTTATCTATTATTTGAAATAAAAAAGCAACGCTATTTGGATATAATGTACTCATCCATGCGTTGAATACGCGAAATTGGAGAAATTCGCTGCTAAAAATAGCGACAAGTAAAATGAAATATCTTTCCTCTTTGGAACAAATGCTGCTTCGGACCGCGGAAAGGAACGATACAACGTTAAAAATGCAACAGAATGTGACATGAACGGGTAAGTATATTAATTAAATAATCGCCTTTCAAAACCACAAGGACAGCACAAAACTTTGGAAAGCCCTTTTAAGTTGGTACACTCGCTGAAAATGAGTAAAGTTTCCAAAAGATAAATGAAAACAATCGTTACGTTGAAAAAATAAATTTATGAATTATATTAAACAGACATTTGTGAAAAATACCTCGCAATATTGTAAAATAAAAGAGAACCCTTAGTTTCACATCGCGCAGGAAAGAGGCTCAGCTTCAAGCAGAGTATTGCGCGTGGCAAGCCAATGTGTTGGCTAGAGTGCCTGCTTCGCAAACAGTCTGCCGTTGGTTTGTTTGCAGCTAGACCAAACGGGCGTTTTTCAGGACATGTTGAGAAAATTTCCCCAGCGTCGTACCGTCATGCAGAAGTTTTGTAGAGGTGGAAAAAAAGTAGTTGTGCCTTCGGGAAATGCGAGTTTTTTTTGTGTGTGTGTGTGTGTGTGGCTACTACTAGGAAATCGGCGGACAAGATTCGGCAAGCCCTCAGTTACGTCACGTGATTGCCGGCTCTCACTGCCGGGAAACTAGCGGACCACATTTGGCTAGCCATCATTTATGGCACGTGCTTGCAGGGCCGCTTGTGGCAGGCACTGCCTGTGATGGAAAACTGATGGCCCTGTCCTGGCATATGACAACTGATGGGGTGCCAACTGTTGACCAGCTGCTGGCCTAAACTTTTGGCCCATTTGGTGGCAGCCGGGACATTTTATTGACGGTTGGGCAGCGGCAACATAGCGCTGGGACATTGGTGGCACTGCTGGCTGATAGCGCTGGCTTGAGTGCTGGCCCAGCAACACTGTTTTTGCTGGGGTATGCATGGAAAATCGTGATTCTAGTTAGAGCAGTTATGTGAAAAACGAATTTTAAAAATTTAGCATTAGATATAATGCCAAGTGCAAATATGTTGGTATGTCCTCTAGTGAATGTATAGTCCACCTGACAAAGTCAGAAGGTATGTCATAATAGGGATCGAGGTCAATTTTAGCCTTTAAAATAACTTTTCAATTTGACCCGCAGAAGATGCGGTGTCATCCATCTAAAGGAAAAGTTATGTTCAGGCCAACTATAACGAAAGCTTGAAATTGGAAAAGCTGGAAAATGCAACAGAAAACTGTGGTCTTCGCCTCAGAAATCTAATGCAAAAGTATTTGTTTCTTAATGGATCTAGAAACGCAAGCATATTTCGAAATTTTGATTCATACACCGCTATGCTTCCTACTGGAAAAATATGGCATCAAGGAAACAGAATTCGAGTTATATTGATTATGGACATTGCTACCTGAAATTCAAAAATGCTTAAATTCTATTCGTTAAAAATGGAGATATTCGGTCTCCTGGCCCCGCTCCTTTTTCTATGCTGGGGGTGGTCACAATATAATGGCTCATATGTGAAGTTAGCAGTGGAATATAACAAATAATGTCAAGCATACTGGCAACTAATTTGTTTAAACATTTACGCTAGTAGATTAATTAACAGATAACCCTTTATCGCTTTGATCATACCCATAGATTATTTAATTGTGTAAATTATATCTATTTTGTTATCGCAAATGTCACATTTGTTTTCATCATATGAGTCTGATTTATCATCCTTCAAGAAAGAAAGAAAAGCGGCTGTACTGAGAAATTAGCTTTAGTTTGTTATTTAAGACTGTTTCTACATGCTTACCATAGAAAGCATACGCATATTCTTTTGATGTAGATTTTTCTGTTTTAAGACTCTTCGTTAAACAAAGCCTTAGAATTGAATTGTTCTGTGAAAAGCACGAGGCCGCCTTCTGTCTTGTTTTTTCAATAAGTTGATAAAAAAGCTCTCCATAAATAGTAAATTAGTTTTGTTGGATGCTGTTGCTAAGTATTTAACATTGTTCCAATCCGGTATATGGCAGCCCTGATTAACCAGTCGAGACAATGCTGTAGCGCAAGAGCCTTTCCTAACATTGTAGGCATGTTCAGAAATCCTAGTCGAAATATTTCGAAGGGTGGATCCTATAAATCTGAAGTCATGCACATTAGGGAGAGTAGCCTTTAGAGGTATAGAGTACACTCCGCGTCTATGTAAAGGGTTGACTTTGTCACTATCTCTTTTGACCAAAGAAAGTAATTTTTGAGTCTGAATTCCAATATCCATATTTTGCTTGGCAGACGCTTTTTTCAGGATCTGTACAACATCGGGGATGTAATCAATGGAACCTACATATGTATTAGTTTCACCATTCTTTGTAATGTAGAGAGTTTAGAACGTTGGCATTTATGCAGTTGTTTTAACACGTAATGGTGAGGATAGCCAAACTGGTTAGAAGAACCCGTGAAATTCAATATATTTTTGATTTGGCTAACCAGTTTGGTGATATTTTTTTTTTCTATAGCTGCTTCAGTGTCATTTCACTCTCCGTTTCTGGGGCTAGTAGTATATCTATGAAGGTCCTGCATACATACGGGGATTGAACAAAATAAGTAAAACACCCGCCAGAAAAGTACTTTTTGTAAAGGCCCAACGGCTCACTTATTTATATGTGAATACGCAGTGATGAATGTTTTGTTTCTTGTTAGTAGTACTGCCAAGGAATCAGGATACAAGTAGTTCAAAAGTGATATAAAAATCGTGTATAAAACAAAATTCTGAATTCCGAAAAGGGCAAATTGTTGGATCCCGTTCAGTTGGAACTTCCATATTGAAACTGCGGATCGAAAGTTATGACTACATTCATTGGGTTTGGAGAAACGACATACGATAGGACGAATTGTAGCAAGAAGCCGAGGTCGAATGAAAGAGACCGCAGGGCTAGAGCACATAAAGGTACTGCCGTAGAAATAACTGTAAAAATTAATTTGAATCTCAGCAATCCCCTATCTAGCAAAAACGTTCACCTTGTATTTCATATTGATGAATGGTTAGGAGAGCCGCTATCTCCACGTCACTCGTTACTGTTGCTAATGCAAAAAGGAGGATGCAATATTGCCATGAGCACAAAACTTTGATATTGGAAACATGTGATATGATCTGACGAATCGTCGATCACCCTTTTTGCAACTTCGGGGAAGTTTACCTTTGGAAGCGTACGATTATCTTGTGCCAACCGTCAAACATGGTAGGGATCAATAATGGTTTGGGCAGAAATATTTTGGCTTTCTTTGGGTCTTATCATCACTGTGAGCGGGTGAGTTACATCAACTGCATACCTTGATATTCTGTATGGCCAGCTTTATCCCATAATGTGAAACATTGTTTCGCACAAACAGATGCTAGTGATCCAACACACGCACAGCAAGATGTGTGCAGTGTCTGAGGAGCATGAAATTGAAGTTGAACATCTCCCATTGCCGGCAAAGTCACCAGGTTTAAACATCATGAGACATGAGCAGCAAACTGAAGTTAAACATCTCCCATTTCTGCCAAAGCACCACACTTAAACATCATAGAGACATTTTCAAGAGGAGAATTAGAAGCAGATATCTCCTCCACTATTGTCATTGAATGAGCTCGAGACTTTCTTACATAAAGAATAGCTTGGTATTGTTCTAAATACTGTTCACGCCAAACACTTTGTTACAGCATGCCTGTAACATTTCTCACAGGTGTTTCCATTATTCTGTCTAACCGCTGCAGTTCCTATTGCAGATGGAAATGACTCCCATTCCTTCAGATATACTGGCTGAATTAGTAGGCTGAGATTTGGTGCTAAGTATGCTACCATGATACTTGGATGGTGCTGGGAAAAAATATCTGATATCGTATCACACGAAATGGCAAACTGCGATGCACATAAGAAAGTCAGTCACAAAACTGGTATTAAAATACATGCAGATAAATTGAAAACTTAACTGCACTTTTGTAATGCCCATGAAATAAAAACACTAAAGATTCTCATTGGTGCCAGGAGTATTGGGAAGCGAAGCGGAAATGTCATTGTTAAGCTGTCTTCGTTAGCATTTGAAAGGCAGATACTTGGCTACAGTATCTGCTTATACGTTGCATTATGGGATACGACTTTGAAAAAATTATCTCCATCTCTTCAGCCAGATGACGTTGCTGTTTTTTTTTTTATGATAAAGGAATATATTGTTAATCATGCAGCAGAAATAACGAAGAATCTGATGTTTTCTACGAATCTTTTCAAAATTTTGCAAGATGTAGCAGCTTGTGAATAAAATGACTGAAATTCAGCAACTGTAGAATTCAACGACATTCAGGTACAAACTAATATGTGAGTGAGCACATTTTGTAAAGAACTGTGGAACCTTTTTTGTCACCTGTGTGAAAAGGATTCCGGTAGTACACAAAAATTCTCTTTTTAATGCAGCCAATATTCAATCCTAAAATATGACCTATAAACTAAAGCTCTCCTGAAAGATTTGGTGATGACAGAATCACAGTTTTTACTGAACATTTTGGTGAATTGTTGGCAGTTAATTATATTTGGGAAAAGGAAAAGTACGAAATGATTGGTATTGCTTTGAGATATTTTGATTAAGGAATCTTCAAAAACCGCAAAGGCAACAGCGGTGGAAATGCTTGAAAGAAAAGCTATATACTGAATTTCCAAGTTTTCATAAATACCCATTCCACAGATATCACAAAATTGCTACCTGTCTCAAAGGCCGAAGTTGGAAGAGGCTTTCAACTATGAACAGAATAAACACTGGTTTCGTAAATGGAATGAGTTCTGAAACACTAACACATCTTCTGCAAATAACATTAGAAGGACCTCGACTTTACGACTTCCAAACAGAGAGAGAGAGAGCAACTGATGTATTCTTCGTAAAGAAGCCACGGAGTACGAATGCCAAGCTTTACGGTAAATGACTAACTCTGTGGGAGAGAATGTGACTGTTAATCTGATCCGGAAATGGTTGATAGCAAATGCCGGATAGCAAATGACTCAAGCTTGACAAAATAGATTTGGAAAGTTCATGGAGTTAGTAGGCAAGCAGATAAAAGCATCAAAATCCGTTGCTTTCATTTTCCCCTTCACAAAAAAATTCTTTGAGATTCATCTTGTGAATTGGAGAAATTCTAGGTTAATTAAAATATCCTATGAATTAAAGAAATTCTAGGTAAATTAAAATATCCTATGAATTGAAAAAAATTAGGTTAATTATAATATCCTATGAATTAAAGAAATTCTAGGTTAATTATTGATCGTACGTAGTAATAGATTACGCAATGTAAAGTGTTTTTTTATTTGTTGTTAGATAGTAATTGCTACTTCCTGATTTCTTTCGCTTCAAAACTATAGAAAATGGATGTTATTCTCCACAAACTTTACTTTTGTGACCAGGTCAGTGATATTTTGAAATTTCCCAATTTCTGATGAGGAAACGGGCAAATTTGCGCTCACATAAAGTAAAAAAAAAAGCAAAAAAAACGTATGAATCAAAATTAACATGTATTTATACTACAGTTATACAAAAATAACCACAAAAGGTTTGAAGTGAATAGTTTTTCGAGATTTACGACTATACTGTAATATATTTCACGAATCAGCCCTAAAATGTAGTCTTCCATCGTGTTCCAGTTATACTGTCTTTGGTAGCGAAGTTTAAAGTCCAGCATATCCTGGTGGAAGCGCTCACTTTGCTTTCGGAATACGCTTCCTGGTTCTTTTCAAATTTATCAAGATGTACATCAGGGACATGAGCTTTGAGGCACATCCTGCAGACCATTCAGAGAGCGAGGAAGACATTGGAGATCCAGATTACAATTGGAGAGGTGGAGCTGAGGGGAGAAACCCGTACCCCAACCAAAAAGACTTCAATGACTTTATCAGAGATCTTGGTCTTACCAAGCCCAATGCCGATATTCCGACATCTAGGCCAAAGAGCAGTGGAACTTGTTGGATGATAGTGTGCAAGTCCAGAACCGAGAAAACATCACGAAGCTTTCTTCACCTTCTTCAACCGCCAAGATGAGCACTAATTCTTTCACAGTGTGCTCTGTCTACTAGAGGCAATTGGAATCGTCTGTAACCTGAACAAGTGGCGCCTTTTAAATGACAGCTCAACCAGGAGCTAGAAAGCCATCCTACTCCATAACGGGAACAAGTACACGTCTCTTTCTCTGGGTCATTCGGTGCTCTTGAAAAATTATTACAACAGCATCAAGGGCTTGCTATAAGCCTTGAAGTATGACGAGTATGGTTGGGAGGTCATCTGAGACTTCAAGATGGTGGCATTTCTGATGGATCTTCAATGTGGTTATACCAAGTTGCTCTGCCATCATTGTCTTTGGGGCAGCAGGAACACCAAGGCGCACTATCATATGCGAGACCAGCCACAGCGGACCGAAATTTCTGTGGAGAAGAACAACGTCATGTGGAAGCAACTCGGGGACCCCGGAAAGTGCTGATGCACACACATCAGTTGGGTCTTGTAAAACAATTTGTCACAGTTCTAAATAAAGATTCGGCAGGGTTAAAGTACCTGTGAGACTACTTCCATGAGCTGTGTGAGGCAAAGGCCAAAGAGGGGGCCTTCGTCGGACCACAGATAAAGAATATCCTCCTGTGCAAGGTATTCCACAATACACCGATGAGCCATTATATTATGACCACCTACCTAATAACCTGTAGGACACCCCTTTAGCTGCGTCGGTGGCGCAGTGGTATAAGCGATGGCTTCCAATAATTCGTCCGAAAGGAGCCGGGTTCGAATCCCGGTGAGGCAGGGATGTTGTGTTTGTCTTACAGCACTTGCTTTCTCCTTTCCCTAGAACCAGTGGCCGGTGGCGCAGTGGTCTAAGCGACGGCTTCCAATAATTCGTCCAAAAGGAGTCTGGGCTCGAATCCCGGTGAGGCATGTATGTTGTGTTTGTCTTACGGCACTAGCTTTCTCCCTTCCCGGGAACCAGTGACCCTAAATTAGGGACGGGTGACTGCTTATAGCGCATTGAGTTGCTCAAGGTTGTCGTTGAATCTCCAAACAAAAAAACAAAAAACAAAAGCACGCCTTTAGCCAACAAAGCAGTAGCTACTCGGCGAGGCATCGATTCGATGAGGTGGTTATAGGTGTCCTGGGGTACATGGTAACATGATGTCAACAGCTGGTACTCCAGTTCCTGTACATTTCGGGGGCGGGGGGGGGAGTATCTAGCGCGATCCCGTTTTTTCAGGTCGAACCGCAAATGCTCGATTGGGTTCATGTCAGGTGAATTTCGAGGCCAGGCATTAACAGTAAGCCACCAGAATGTTCCTCGAATCTCACCTTGACGATTCTGGCAGTGTGGCAGGGCGCATTATCCTGCTAGTAATGGTAGTCACCAGCAGGGAACACAGTTGCCATGAATGGGTGAACTTGTTCTGCAACGATGTTCAGATACCTACCAGCTGCCAGGGATTGTGCTTTTGGGATAATGGAGACTAAAGCGTCCCAAGAAAACATCGCCTACAGCATGACACCGCGGCCGACCTGTTTCCGTCCAACAGTGCTTTCAGGTGCCATAGCCTCCGTTGGTAATCGGCGTATCTGCGCTCGGCCGTCTAGGTAATGCATCAGGAATCTTGATTCGTCAGATCAGGCCGCTTTCTTCCAGTCATCCACTGTTCAATCTCGATTATCTTGGGCTCATGCGTTGTTGGTGATGACGTGTAGTTAGCATGACAATTCGTCCGGGTCTTCAGCTATGCAGGCCTTTGCGCAAAAGGCTCCAATGAACTGTGTGCAGCGACACATTGTCCTGATCACCACTGTTGTAGCTGCGGGTGATTTCTTGTACTGTGGCGCTGCGGTCGTTGTGAATAATGCTCGACAGTCTCCGCTCCACCCTGGCATCGATGAGCTGTGGATAACACATGGCTAGACGACGGTTGGTCGTTTGGCTATCTGTGCACCACTTTTGATACGTACTCACTACATCGGCACGTGAACAAACCATAAGCCGCGCAATTTCCGAGATCGTAGTTCCCAGGCGCCGTGCCATCCCAATTTGTCCTTTATCAAACTTCGATAAAACGGCAGCTTTTCCAATTCTGACTTCGAACACTCTACTAACCGAAAGACGCTGCTCGGGTTGTAAATATACTGCTCTGTGTACTTCACCTGCGCCACCGTTCGGTCTCCAGGCTCGCTCGTTTCTCTAGGCTGGGGTTAATCATAATGTCATGGCTCATCAGTGTATGCTCACTACAAAGGAGAAAGAGGCTTGGAACAGCTTTGTCTCAGTCTTGAGCAACCGTAAAGCGAAAAATTATGTGGAGCTGGTTGAGACTCAAGTGAAGAATTTCAGCAAAATTGAGCTGCAGGATCTCCCTCAATGTCCATATCATTGATGCTGATCTTGCTAAACTCAAGGACAACATGGAAATGTACTTGGAGCGGTAAGGCTAGCGCTTCTACTAGGATATACTGGACTTAGAACGTCGCTACCAAAGACAGTATAACGAGAACATGAAGGAAGACTACATTTGGGGGTTGATTCGTGAAAGCGATTTACAGTATATTCATAAATCTTGAAAAATTGTTCACTTCTAAATCGTTTGTGATCATTTTTGTATAATTGTGGCATAATTACACTGCTGGCCACCCAAAATGCAACACCACGAAAGACACAAGATAGCAAAGCCAGATTTACTGGACACATAACAACAGATACAAAGATGAAACGATTGAGCTTACAGGCCCGTACGACTTGCGGAACACGCAGACATCAATATTTCTTGTGGCCTCCATGTCTGGCAATAACGGCCGCTACACGCCGCGGCATCGAACGAAAGATGCTTTGGATGCGGGCTTCGGATATGTCGGTCCAAGCTGCTTCCACACGTTGCCACAGTTCATCAGGCGTAGCCGCGGGTGGTGCTTGCCGGGCCACTCGGTTGCCGATCAGCAACCAGACGTGTTCGATGGGCGACATATTGGGAGAACAGGTAGGCCGTGAAGAATTGTTGCACGATGCGTGCCACGTGCGCGCGCGCGCATTGTCCTGTTGAAACGTGGCCGCTGGCAGGTCCTGCACGTAAGGGAGGACTACAAGCTCTTAAACGTCGGAGATGTAGCGGTGGCTGTTGAGTGTACCGGCGATGCGCACCAGAGGGGTGCGGGTGTCATACCCAATTGCGCCTTAAACCATAACGCCAGGTGACGGACCGGTATGGCGATGTATAATGCAGGCGTCATAAAGTCTCTCGCCGCGGTGCCGCCACACGCGGATCCGACCATCGTGGTGCTGCAGGCAGAAGCGGGATTCGTCGGAGAACACAATGTCGTGCCATTCCGTAGTCCATGTGCGGCGTTCAACGGCCCACTGCCGCCTCACTCGCCGGTGGTATAACGTCATAGGGAATCGGAGCAATGGGTGCCGTGCGATAAGTCCCCGCTCCTGCAGACGATGTCGAACGGTACGTGCTGACACAGGCTGTTGCGCAACACACCCTAATTCCTGCGCTAACGTTTGTGATGTGGCGGTGCGCCGTCAATGTCCGCCGCACAACATTCCGGTCCTCTTGTTCGGTGGTGTGCCGCGGCTGCGGCAATCGCTCACGTCGGTTCGTCCGTCCCACCTGCACCCACCGAATTCATACTCTCCTCACTGTGGCTGGATGTCGTCCCACACGGACGCCGATGTCTCGGTACGATAAACCGCTGTCGCGATAAGCCACTATTCGTCCTCTGTCGAACTCCGAAACGTGCTGGAATGACTGTCGTATTCTGCGACGAGGCATCAGAAAGCTTCCCACGCACAGGTCCGGCAGCACAACACACTTCCACTACTTACACCCCGCCTTCTGTGCACCCTTCTTATAGTGCTTCTCGGTGGCGTGCCGGGCGCACATGATTTGCATATGCCCTGCAATGCTAATTGTTTGCATGTCCTCTCGCGGGCGACGCATGCTGCGAATTTCAGGCCAATCGGATGCATCCTTCTTGGTGTTGCATTTTGGGTGGCCAGCAGTGTATATGTTTATTTTGATTGATATGTTGTTTTTCTTTACTTTATGTGAACGAAAAGATGCAAATTTTCCCGTTTCCTCATTGGAAATATATAAATTTCAAACTATCAGTGTTCTGGCCACAAAAGTAAAGTTTGTTGCGAACAATAGCCATTTTCTATACTTGGTAGGTATAAGCAATTAGGAAATAACAGTTACTACCCAGGAACAAAAACTGTGTTACACAGTGTTATTACTACACAGTATTAAAATAGCAAAGGAAAAAGTTGAAATTTGTTCCACGTAGAATTTAATTGCTGCTCAAATTAAAACAGAAATTATGTTCCTATTACAGATGGTGTTTCGATGGTAGAGTTGTCGGGTTTGAGGTACGATACGCAATTTCAGGCGTGTAGATAGCTTAAAACTGCACATTTCTTGAAGAATAACATTATGTTCCTACTAACTCTTTCCTTTGCTTTAATTTCTTTCCAATCCAAAAGCCCCTTTCCGGATCTGATAATTTCGTTTTTCCCCGATAAAAGAATTTCTAAAGATGATGGAGGTCGGACCCATGATACTAAAGTACTGCTAAATTTGCAAACATGGAACATCAAACGTCTAGATCCCCTGCCATCTAATCTGCGTGAATAAATTTTTTCGATTTGCTTGAGCCAATATTTCCCTGAAACAATGCCAAAAATTAATCGAATCAATGCTGAAGCAAAATACTTCTGATCTAAACGTCAAATATGGTTCGACACATTTATTAAATAGGTGGTCTTCATAAAATCGCTATTAAATGCAAATATAAATTCTAAAATTATCAGTCACATCATCTGCCAAATAAAAGGTAACAGCTGAATTGAGAATGACGTCGCAATGAAGGTTGGATCGGTTCAAGTTCGTGCATGCACAGTATACTTCCGGCTTTCATTTCAGCTTTGGTACATGTTTCTCTTCCCGAAAACATGCCGTAAACACAATTCTGACGTCACAAAATATGATGTCAAAAGAAGGGAACGGAAAATTTTGAAAATGAAATATTGAAGTAACCAGTTCCTGCATTCTACTTATACTATTTGCTGAAAGTACTTTTCTTTAGCTCAGGTACGTGATTTCTGTTCCACAGTGATTATTCATGAGCCTTCAACAAAATGATAAAGTAACAGTCTGAAATTTCATCACTTTTAAATAAATTATGAAATAGCAAAATGTTTTTCAAACATGAAATTTAGCAGCAGAAGAAATCAGAGAATGAATTTAATTAAAGGCAATGCGAGTCAAAAGAAAAGGAAGTACTAGAATACCTAGTGCTAGTGATCAACATACGTGAATAGCCGTCAATGTACTTAAATCGGGCAATTCAACCGGTTAAAGGCGCATTTGGAAAAACAAAGCACTCAAACACTGAATTAAGCACGCGGGGTGGACACAAAAATTGATGGCGTGATGAAAATGTTTGTATGGAACGTTTATAGAAAGAAACATAAACTACTAGACAAACTTGCCATGATTGACGCAAAATCAGAAGTACAAAATTATAGCGGCAACAAAAGAGAATATATGCTTTGCATCAATAAAAACAAATATAAATCTGTTGGCTGGACACATACGTTACTAGCTTTACCATTCGGCTTTTCCCGGTGCAGAATGCATGCAATCTGTAGAATCAAACGGACCAAAAGCGTTACGAATTATTTAACACGCGTCCAGGAGACACAGCATTAGAACACTGAATGAACAAAATTCGTTAACAATTTGTTATTGACGATGAAATGTATCACGTGCTTTCAGTTTCAGACGTCTTTGAAGCGCGAATCTCTAGGATAAAAAAGCTAAAAACTTATCTTTGCGAATATTTTATGAAACTGGCTGAAATTTTAATGAACATCACAAATCGTTAATAGGAACATGATCTCCAAATTTCGCCTGAATCGATAAATACCTTTTTAAATTAGTTGTCAAAATTGTATTAATTGTTTCTGCGTATATATATTTCTGTTTACCGACGAATTAAAAATTCCATGCTTATTTTAAAAAGTGTTGACCGGATTCCGGTGAAATTTTGAGGAACTCCTCTTATTACCAGTTCATGGTGTTGATAACAATTTCAGCCCATTTGGTTAAGATTTCGCAATGTTCGTTTTTGCATTTTCTTATGCACAGTTCTCAAAGAATAGAAACACCTGTGGATGTGCCGGGCGATGAATGCAGTCACGTGCTTTCAGATTTGGAACAGCATGACGTAGCAAATGACGCTGACTTTATTGATTAGCTTATTAATTAATTCATAACTCCCGAACGGAACAACGTAGACATCTTAAAATAGGTGCGTTGACCTAGAAATTCCAGTATTAATAAGCTATGCAAATTTTACGATGCCACAGTTTGGCGTTCTAGAGTATTTGCTGTTTCAGACAAACAGACGCTTTGGGATTCATATATAAGATTACTGTTACATAATCCAAAATTTTGGTTATCGTAAGACTTCCTATTATGCACAAAATCGACCTACAAACTAGGATATTACAGCTGCTTTCCTATCAAGAGTAAGTCCATATAATTCACCTGGAATATGTTTCAAAAGGAAACTTAGGGTTTAACATAACAGAAATGGAATTCAAACAAAAACAGACAGGATAAACGTCTATAGTTGACAAACTTCAGTTGTAATAATCGATATGTTAGTCTCAAGTCTCAAGTGCAGCTAGATGTCTCATAATCAACAAAGAACAAGCAAGAAACCTTGGGCGTGCGCTTACATTGTGCATCTTACGGTGGCTTACAGGAATATCGCTAGTTGAGGAGTGAGTTGCTGATGCGTTCGCTGTTATTGCACAAACAGCATCGCACCAGTGACCCCAGTCGAACGTAATCAGGAAAACACAATACGACTCCTGCTTCGTAGAAGGACAGATTACTCTGCATACCTACGCTTTAGCCACAATAGACCGGAGGACGAAATTTGCTGTCTTTATATGAGTCTGCGAAGTAGAAAGCAACCACACCGACAGTTTTCGAAGGCGCAACTGCTACAGGATTAGCTTGCTCTAAAAGAAAGATTGCCGGATCCATCGGCTCTTAGCTCAAAGAAATACGCATCTCTCTGTGGAGAAACCAATACCAGAGTTCAAATATGCAAGAAATAAACCATCTCAACACATTATCAGAGGAGAGCTGAAACATCTGGATAGTGCTTGCTGTTCACACATCCGGAAGCAGCACTTGTTAGTGAGTTGCCGGTGAATAAGAATGGGTTGTTGTTTCGAACACAAAATCTGGATAGTAAAACAATTGGAGAAGATCGCGGGGTTTTCGACGAGAGTAACTAACGCTGTTTTACACTTATGAACGCCTAAAAGTCTGGTGTGGGCTACATAGATCTATTGCCGTGGTGCATATGAGGTAAACCATTTAAGGCACTGGCGACGGTTTTGTTCTGGCATGCAACGAATTCAGCTGATATGGCGTGGACCAATTCAGTTCATTGACTAGTTGTGGAACACCTACGGTATATTTAGGACTTTCTAGAACTACCTGTCACCTCAAATACTACACATTTATCTCTATTGATTGGGATAATTTCAAGAAAAAACACTTCCATTCCATACTTTTGATTATGGCTTACTTTTTAGGTGAGAATACCTGGACATTCGCACAAACGTCCTTTAGTCGAGACCTGATTCCTACCAAGAACTAAATTGACCACAGTCGAATCCTAACGAATTCCTAGGGTAAATAAAATAGTTAGGCTGATTTGTAAATTAAACTAATGCCGTAAAGGAAAGCAGCTGACCAACGTTAGAGTGTCGCAATGGAAATTAGGTAGGATTACTCTTGCATCGAGCAACGCTAGACGTCAGTTTGGCTCATGCGGAGAGTGTATTAACGGGGAAGCTTCTATTTTCAGTTACACTGATGCTGAACAGCATGCCATAATATGGTGTTTCGCTGGGCAGGAGAGATCAAGCCAGCTGAAATTTATAGAAGAATGGTAGCACAGTAACCTAATAAGTGTATCAGCCAGGAAAAAAATTACGAATAGGCAAAAAGGTTTTAATCTGGCAGAATAAGTGTGACTGACGAAATTCGATCACTCAGCCCGTCAACGTCGCGAATATATTAGACATACATTATGGTTCTGCCTACGGAATGGTGCGTGTCGACTTAGAATACCAAAAAGCTTGTGCCAGGTAGGTACTGAAACAGCTGACCAATGAGCGCAAACAGCAGCCTGTGCCAGGTAGGTACTGAAACAGCTGACCAATGAGCGCAAACAGCAGCATGTGCCAGGTAGGTACTGAAACAGCTGACCAATGAGCGCAAACAGCAGCTTGTGCCAGGTAGGTACTCAAACAGCTGACCAATGAGCGCAAACAGCAGCGTACGGAGACTCCCACCCATCTTTCGCAGCGTTATAAAGGCGATCCAGGTTTACTGCAAAGGATTGTTCTTGGAGACGAGATCTGGGTGCATGATTTTGACCTTCAAAGCAAGAGATAAAATTGTGGATGGTACCAACCTTCATCCCCAGCAAACAAATGAAGTTCAAAAGTGTCACCTCTGTCAAAACAAAATCTTACCAGCCATGTTGCGGGATAAGAATTGGCCTATTTTGGGACGTTATCAAAAACAGGCAAATGTGTAAACAGTGTGATATGTTCAGTAATGCTTAAAGACAAGCTGAAACCTGCAAAACGCAACAAAACAGCACTTCTGTCAAAAACTGTCCTTTTGGACAACGACAATGCTCGTCCCAATGCAGTAGCTACTACGACGGCGACACATAGAAACCACATGTCTTAGGTTCTTCGATATCTCATTTACAGCCCAGTTCTTGTCCCAAGCGATTTTTATCGGTTTGATCCCCTGAAAGAAGCATTATGTAATCTGAAGTTTGATAGTGCTGAAAAGGAGAAGGAAGCGGTGCGTATGCATGTCTTCGTGGAAAGTCTATGCCATCTTCTCTAATGGGATCAAGAAGCTTGCTGACCGTTACGAAAAGCATGTGGAATTTCGGGAAGATTACATTAAAAAGTAATGCTACAGTTAAGTAAGTTCTACTTTGCTTTCTGTGGTAAATATTATGTAACGTCTTTTACTTTTTTATTTATCCATGTACAAGATATTTTACTGTAGAATAATTTTGCTTCTGTTTTCGTGCCATCCAAAATATAGTGAAATCCATGCCACGTGGCGTTTGAGCTATTATCCGGGGAAAAGTTGCCTCTCTTCGCTACTGAGGCAAGTTTTGCGATGATGCGTCCGAAGTGTTTACATAGCTTATATATAAAAATTATGAAACTACTCCAACAAAAATTGAACTCAATGAAAACACATTGCAGTAATAAAGAATGTGTGTGGGAAACATATAGCAGCTTTCAGAGCAAATAAAACATTCAGTGCACTGGGGGGGGTAAAAGGCAGTTCATAGTCTTTTTTTTTCTTTTTCCAATTTTATAATGAGGATATTGCAACACAATGCATGGAGGATGATGAAAGCCTGTAAAACAAACATACCTGAGGGGAATCACATGCGGAAACGATATCGTTATTCAAAGAAGAAGTAGGAAAAGTTGGAGAGGTATAACAAAAATGATATCAAATGATGGCAGCCCACGGTTACAGTACAAAATGAAAATGCCCCAAACCAAAGAAATCACCATTAATCGAAATGACGTAGCTTGATCAAATCTAAAAAAGAAAAGGAAATGAAAGTCAAGAAGTGAAAACTTAAAAATGAAGTTGGGTATTTTTCCCCAATAATAAATGCTAGGGAAAATGATAAAATGGATTTAAACAAGGTCCGTAATCGTGAAAGCAGCATTCCGGGAACATAAAAAAAATAATCTGAAACGTTCTTTGACAACTTCAAATTGAAATGTTGAAATGTTATGTAACATTAGTCTTCCTCTGAGAATATGCGATTGGCACTTAGAAAAGGGAGTGCAAATAAGAGAAAAGTATTTGCTATCTGGCGTGCCAAAAGAATGACGGAAATAAAATGAATGGGCAATATCAGGAAGTAGAAAGTGGGGTGGGGTTGATAACAGTCATGTAGAAGAGTAAGGAAGAGGAAATGACAGAGTACTGGATACATGTTTTGACGATCTATGGGAACCGGAAAAGTAACAACATTGGAAGAGCACAAAGGAATTAAAAAGAATGACCGAATCATCCAGTATCATCAACTAGCTTAAGGAAGTGTTTGGATTGTAAGCGAAACATGCACAACAGCGGGTTTAGGGAAATATAAAACGCAGCTTCTGCGGGGTAAATATTATTCTGTAATGATGTCATTTTCAGAATTTGAAGAATTGCCTTTCTTTTATATGATAAGTGGCTCAACAATTATTTTTTGCTTTATTGTGAATTATGCATTTATGGATAATTATGTATTCGACTCAATCCTTCAGAACACTCGAATTTTTATTCATTGATCTTTAAGAATCTTTTTTACTGATAAATCTTTAAAACTTATATTTGTTTTGTCTGAAGGATCTCCTCTGTTAGCTTTCATATTTTGTTGCTCTCAAGTTCTTCGTGAGTCTTCCACTCATTTTTGTTTGCCTAAGGGCTTGTATGAATTAACTATTTATTTTGCCTTTTGGCTGAAAAGTCTTCATGACTGATACAGTCAGTTTTCTTTTCCGTTTCTTTTCTTTTTCTTTTTCTTTTTTTACTGCATTTTCCTTGAAAGATTATGAGGAACTTATTTATCATTTGTTCTTCTTTTTTCACTTGAAAGGACTTCAAAATCCATCCACTTATTCTTTTTTATTTTTCCTGAAATTCGTTTGATTGACCCTGTCGTTTTTTCGCTTTCGACTGAAATGTCCCATTGTTGATCACGCCTGTCTTTTTTGTCAGGTAGGACTTCAAGCATTAACTGTTAGTCTTAATTCTACCATTCAAGAGCTTTTGCTTTTTGTTGTTGTTGTTGATACCTTTTTTAAAAATTGTCACTTGCTGATGCCCTTAAAACTTTTAATTCATAAATTTCCAGATAGACGCCCTAAATGCCTTAGCTTCGTTAACACATCTGTGAAAAGTCTTTATCATAGAGTTTCACCATGCTGGTAAACGCTCATAGCAGATTTCCTTGTGACAGTGTTCAGGAAACATACCCTCTACTTTAGTACAATACATAAATAATGCAATTCAGATAAACATACATAAAATAGATAAACAGCGCGATTTGGCTGTGGAACCGGACGCGTTCATGATTACAAAAAAAATGTTTGATTTATTTATAGGTGAAATTTTGCAATCAGTATTGTTAGATACACTATATACATCAGGACTTCCCTTTTAAGTAGTGGATTTGCCCATATAATACATAGCTACATTCGTCTTTTTTATACCTGTATGGCTCATACATGTGTAAAAACGACTGTGGCCTAGAAAACTTTATAGACAAACATGAACAGTATAATGAGCCGTACGGCAGGGCTCAGTTGCATTCAATGGGCCGTACGGCAGAGCTCAGTTGCATAATGGGCCGTACGGCAGAGCTCAGTTGCATTCAATGGGCCCCGGTCATAGGATCTTTGGAACAAGGCCGTTCTGGAAATTACTGCCCAGCTGAGGCTCCCCCCATGAACTGTAAGTAATATTATTTTATTGTGGAGTGGAAACGTCTAGGAGGAACAACAGCGCAATCGCAACCTCGTAGGCCACGTAAAATGACAAAGCGGAGCCACCATGTGCTGAAGCGGGTGGTGAGTCAAAATCACCTGTTCTCGATTGCAACATTTAACCCAAGATCCAAACTTCCTATGGAATCAACGCCAGCAACATAATGGTTCATCGAGAGGTGAAGAGAATGGGTTTCCACGGCCGAGAAGCAGCACACAAGCTTAACATTAGCAAGATCAATGGCAAGCGTTGATTACAGTGGTGTAGAACTCGGTACTAGTGGACTGTGGTGCAGTGGAAACGCGTTCTCTGCCATGACACTTCACCAGATGGTCGTCGAACGGGCGAGCCAGGGTATGGAGGATGCCAGGTGAACGCATCATGCCCTGGGGCTGTTTTTTTCATGGCTTGGAGTGGGCCCCCTAGTTCCAGTACCAGGGAATCTTCACGCTGCGTCCTGTAACAAAATTATCGACAAATCTGTTCTCTCAAAATTATGGTAACAGTTCGGTAAAGGACTTTTTCTTTACAAATAGAACAATGCCCCTTTCCACAAAGCGAGATTCGTGCGGAAATGGTTTGATAAGATGGGTGTGGAAGAACTTCCCCAGCCTGCACAAGCCTCGATCTCAACCTCATGAAACACCTTTGGGATGAAATGGAACGTCAAGTGGGAGCCTGGCCGAACCTCCCGACATCTGTAACGACCTGACTAATGCTCTTGTGGCAGAGTGGAAGACAGGATGAAATGGAACGTCGAGTGGAATCCTGGCCAAATCTCCCGACATCTGTGACCGACCTGAGTTATGCTCTTGTGACAGTGGAAGACAATTTCTTCAGCAACGTACCAACTTCAAGTGGAAAGCCTTCCCAGAAAAGTGGAGGCTGTGATGAGGGCAAAGGGTGTACCAATTCGATATTGATTCCTTTCTTAGAGAATTAATATCAAACAAGAGGAGAAGCCGGTTTTCAGCGAAAATCGAAATGGCCTTCTCGTCTTTACTCGCCTTTATACGTCTACGTTGCCCTCAAGCGGCAACTCTCTCTCTCAATTTCTTCTGGCCCATGCTCGCATTAAAAAACTGCGAGTGGAACAATATAGCACCGTCATAATCATCAAATTTAGCTTAGGAATCTAAGCATCCTCAGATTTTCGCTAGTTGAAGCATCGTTGCTTCCTCAGAGCGTTTTGACCCATTTCCCATCCAGAAACGGATGTAGGTCGGAAATCACCAGTACCACAGATAAATCAATGAAGGAGAAAATATTCCTCATAATGCATGGGAAATCGATAGAAGTATTCAGAGCAAACACAATAAAAATTCTGAATTTGCTTGTAACACTTCAGATGTTTAAGATTCCTAAGCTAAGTTTGCTTTGTCTCAGTTTTTTGAAACTTCACTGTCCTGGGTGGTGTAACTGTTAGCATACTCGAACGAAAATCGTGCGATGCGGGTTCGATTCCAGCTCAACGTTTTTTGTGAGGTGTTACATTGATTACCAGTAAGTGTTAAAAGCAAATTCAGAAATTATATTCTGTTTGCTTTAAATATTTCTATCGATTTCCCATGTATTATGAGGAATATTTCTTCCTTCATTGATTTAGTCTAGTTCTTTTGCAGCTAATAAATTCTTCCCACAAATCTTCATAATTTGGAGCAATATTTTAAATTACCCACTACTTTTCTCCCATAGTATTACTAATAAGAAATATCCTGCAGTTACTTATTTGAACGTATTAAAAGGAAAAATTTGGGAACTTCATTTAATGATTGTTTCTGTGTTCTAAATTTTTATTATAGCATATATATTCCAAAGGGTGGGATATTTTAAAGGATTTTATCCTCGAAACGATTCTGCACCATACGACTGCGTTCTTTTGAAAATTATGACCTTTGGAACAGACCTTGCGCCATCAGACAACTGATGGTTTAACTTTAATGAGAAGATATCAAGACTTTAATCCGAATGAGGATAAAAATGGACTTGTTTAAATTTTTATTTAGCGGAAAACGTGCTTTCTATTTGTAATATAGCATAAAAAGTAAACATTGCTCATGGTACAAACTACAAAAATTTTTATATTCCTAAACAAAACAACAAAATCTTTCGTAACACAGCAAATCGTCATATTTATTAAATCGGAACACCCAATAAATAAAGAGAACAGATCACAACCAATAAATGATTGACTCGTAGACTGGCTGGCTGGCTGACTGATGTGAAATGTAGCACTAACGCTCCAATATCATCATCATCATCATTGTCAACCATTATCAATCCACTGCTGGACGAAGGTCTCCCCAAGTTTCCTCCACAACGGTCTGTCTTGTGCCAGTCTCCTCCATGTTACTCCCGCATATTTACGAATTTCATCCACCCATCTCCCATGTGGTCTTTTTCTGGGTCTTTTCCTGTCCCTTGGAATCCAATCTAAAATTTCGGCTGTCCATTTATGGTCTGTCCTTCTGGCAATATATATATGTATATATTCAAGACGCTCCAATATATATATGTATATATTCAAGACTGCTTGTTTCTTATAAACAATGCCCTCTTGTGGCTCAAACAGAAAATCTAATGAAACAGTGAGTCATAACCGAAATTACCTAATTTTTAAATGCAAAAAATCTATAACCTACGACATTCTCAAAAATAGCGACAATACAATGATCGTTGGAGGGAGAGAATTTTGCGTTTATTCATCCTACAGTGGATCTACGACCCTATATTAGAGCCAGGGATGTATTACCATTCCGAAACTGATATTCACTCTGGACAGGGAGAGAGAAAAATATGTTCAATTATTTTTTTTTTTTAACCAAGGGAAGTATTTACGCTGATTCCCCCAACAGACCAACGAGAATACGGGAATTTGCTCAAGTAACTTTAAGCTGACAAAGATGTGATCACAGCCTGAATTGGAAACGGATCAAAAAGTTTCGACCCGACATCACATAATTTGACACGGCTCGGATTCGTAACTGATCCAGATCCGATTAGGACAAATCTGCTCTGAACTATAAATTCAAAACTCAATTTATAATTATACATAACATATGTAGCATGTGTCTGAGTGTGTTCAAACACATCTGCGGAAGTTAAAACGTCCCTCCGCAGTAATGTTAAGGCTGTTCCACCTAATTCTGATGGCACTACAGTCAAACCTGTTGGATTGAGTAACTTGTATGTTCAATTTCAGTTTTTCCTGTTTTCTTTAACATATCAAGCCTCAGAATATGTTTCACAGCAACACGAATTTTTACAAGCTTATGAGGTGTTGAAGGTTTCCAAAATGGGGATGTTGTTTTCATCGTTGCACCTCAGAAAGAAGGGACACTCTTCCTTCATATTGAATGATACATCCTTTTCAGTCATCGAGCACAAAATTCCAAAGTGCGCATTGTTGTTTGATTTTTTTTCTTTTCAAACATAAAATGGAAATAAAACCGGGTAGATATCGAGTCAGGAACACTTTCACCAACCCCATTTGATCCTCAAGAAATTTTCGTCCTGTTGACCAGCTGACCCGTGGCCCGTTTCTTTTTCTGATCACAGCATCAAATCGTATGCGTTGCACATGAGTAAATTAGGTATTACTTTATTACTTTAAATCATCTCACTTACTTAGTCATTGCTTGTGGATATCTTAAAATTCCATAAAACTTTAAACAATCTAATTTAATTTGCTACTGGTTAAATTTCTCCTTTCTAGAACAAAACAGAAAAATGTGAATTAGGCAACGAAAGTTGGAACACGGTCACCATACAGCTCAACTATTCACAATGTGTTTGAATGAAAATCTCGAAAAAAACATGTGTTTCTATTGTCACTGGTAACGGTTCCAAAGCCCCGAAACCTGCATTCAAGTAATTTACACGTGATGGTTTAACGTATACTTCGCAATGAGCTAAATTGCGTCGGCAACCTCCAGACTTTATATCGGTGGAAAACATTATCCATTTATACTTTGCGAGAGTTGTTGTTACACCTCTCGCAAAGTATAAATGGATAATGTTAAACGCCATTGAAAATTGTTTAAATATTAAAAACCTGTGATCTATTTACAGGTTTCCATTTCAACTGTTCACCCTGTAGGCAATCATTGCTATTGGGTATGCTGAACCAAGCATCGATTGGAGTGTTGCAAATCGATTGATTTGAAGTGTTGCAACAGAAAATTATTTGCCAAACAGGACGACCTACTTAAGAAATTTTATGATAAAGCAGTGCCTGTCCATGGTTAAGAAAATGAAAAATAGGATTATCAACTATTTTAATGAAGGAGAAGGAAGTATCTTTGATTCTTGTTAGCCGCTAAGCACTCTCGGACATCATGTAATTACGGGAGCGTCAAAGGCCGGAAGCTCAAGAAGACCAAGAACCGGGGTTCATCGCCGCCCTCGGACAATAAAAAGGAAAGCGTTAACTGATACCAGCAGTGTTCGGGCGCTAATGAGATGGGATGAAAAGAGAAAAAAAGTGATAAAAGCAGTTGAAGAAAGCAAAAGAGAATGAAAAGGATGGTAGGGAAGGCAATACGTAATATATATAAAAACTGAAGATAACCTCATGGTACAATATAAGGTGATGTGACTGCTTCCCAAAATAAGCAAAAAAGAAACGTTCTCAGAGTTGTTTCCATGTATAATTCCTACTTTTCATGGAAAATTCAAAGTCAACAACTGAGATTCATACCTTTTCTATTCAAATCGCCGATGAATAGTTTACAATTCTAATCACCCGAAAGAAAACCAAACTTTGACGCTTCTTCTTCATTTCATTATTCTTCACCTTGGATATTCATTATAACACCAAAAACTAAATTTTAAAACAGAGTACATGCAGTTCTCTACTTTTCTACATAATGCGCTTTCGAGGAAGTGTGAAATCCAAACAACGAATGAAAAGAAATTCTGTTCTCAGCGATTAAAACCACATAAAAATCCATATTTATAGAGGGGGAGAAAAACAGATGTTTTAATATTTTTAGATATATTTTCCTGTGTTCATTTCAAAGTGTGATGCCCATAATATTTAACAACCACAAAATCGCGACGTAAATAGCCAGTGTCATGACACTGTTCAGCTTTGATCCACTTGCTTGCTTTGGCAGATTAAAGAATGGGAAAACCATCATCAAAACTGATGTGGCATCGCATCCACCACCTAATATCAAAATTCACAATATCATCGAAAGTTTTTTGTAGAGTTACAAAATAAAAACAACTTATAAAAATTCTGAAGTCGATTATTGATGAAAATTCCAGGTATTTAATCTTACACTTTTCTTCGACAGTTTGTATTGACTGAAGAAAAAAAAATATTTTAATGTGACAAAGTTCTTGAAAATGGCAACTTCTCTACGTACCTGGGAAATTATTCGTTACTGGATCGCATTGTTTTATGGTGATTATTCTGCTGAATGCATGTGAAAGCTCAATTCATTTCTCTCGCTGTGAAAGTATGTATAAGTGCGAGATTTCGATAAATATATTTAGCTTTAGGTGGTACATCTCGTTTGTCTTCTGTATTACAAGCAGATTTTCATTAGACATAACATCTTAATGAGAAAAAAAAACAGTTTTATTAACTCATAAGTTACAAATTCTGTTATAATTATTACATGCATGTATTTTCTTATACAGAGCGTCTATAAATGAAGTATACAACTTCAGTATGCCATTAAAAATACAATGGAAAAAAATTAATTTAAACGTCAAGAGACGTGGCAATCATTAAAGTTTGTTAAGTCAGATGATAGATGGCGCCAGGTATCTCATGTAATGAAAAATCTCGTTAAACAATGAAAACAACAGACATGGCTACCCCAGTGGAGAAAGAAGTGTGTGTATTTTGGTTTGCGCAGTTACAATCTCTAGCAACAGCTCAGCGTAAGTTCAGAACGGAGTACAGAGGGAGCCGCAGACATAAAGGAGCATCGAACAATGGATAAATAAATTCAAAGCAATAGGAAGTGTCTTGAAAGGCAAAACACTTGGGGCTGGCCTAATGGAAGACAGAGTGATAGGGTCTTTTTCTTCGCTGAACCAATCGTTACTAGCATAATGTATCTGGACATGTTAGAACAATTTGCAATTTCACAACTCCAAGACATACAAGACATCATTTACCAGCAAGATGGAGCGCCTCCGCACTGGTCTTTGGATTTATGCAGATCTTTAGTCCACCATTTTCCAGGATGTTGGATTAGACGTGGGAGTCCGACGGCATGGTCACCCCGTTCTCCTGCTATTACCCCATGCGATTTTTTTCTTTGGGGCTTTGTTAATGACATTGTGTACAAGAAAAGGTTACATCTATCACTGAGCTCAAAGAACGCATTACTGCACCTGTCCTCCTGGTTACACCTGGCGTTCTACAGCGTACGTGGGTGGAACTAGACTATCGTTTAGACATCCTGCGAGAAATCAACAGAACACACGTGGAAACCTACTGACATTTAAAAAATATCTTTCATAGTTATCATGTGTTTTGACACTTAAAGTAAGTTGTTATTTATTGTAGTATTTTTCAATAGTATACTGAAGTTGTATACTACATTTATGGACACCCTGTTTTTTAAACATCATGAAAGCATGCACCTACCAACCTTTCGCTCAGCATTTTTAACTGAACTCTGTTGAAAGACATATGGCCCCCATTTTCATTTTTCTTCTAACGCGTTAGACCTAAATGTTAATTCTTAAGCTGATGTAGAATTCTCCGAATTCGGCATACAAAAAGCGGCATATTAAAAAGCGGTTTAGCGGTGGGTGCAAATGTACATATACCGTTCACCGAACTAGAAACTTTTATTCAATACCGGGTTGGACCTCTTTTATCCCAATGTACAGCACGTATGCGGTTTGGCATTGATTTCAAAAGGTTTCGGAGTACATCTACGTCTGGAGCTCACCAGGCGTTAACCAGACAGTCTTTTAACTGGCTCAGATTTGACGGAAGAGGACTTAGCTCCAGGATCTGTTTTTCAAACATATACGTACATTCTAAGTGGGATTCAGATCCGTGCTTTGTGGTGGCCAGAGCAAATGGTGGAAATTACTGTCATGCTCGCTGAACCATTGGTGAAGACATCTTGCGCGATGGACAGGAGCTTTGTCGTCCATGAAACATCCGTCACCTGCTGGATGAAAAGTCGACATTGCAGGATGAACTTGATCGGCAGCAATGTTTAAATAGTCTCTGAAAGACACCCGACCTTCAGTAATATCAGCGAACCCGTTCCGTATCAACAGAACGTGCCACATGTCACCTCTTCAAGAACCTTGCGTTGTGCTTACAAGGCAAGTTGTTTACATTGCCTCATTGGGCTCCTGCCAAACTCTCTGCCTCCCATTTCTACAGAACAAAATATATCAACCACATGACTTTTTCCGTTCTTCCAGTGTCCAGTCATGATGTGCCTGATACCACTGTAGATGAACATTCCGGTTCTCCGCAGAAATCAATGGTTTCCATATAGGCATGAGCCTGTCAATACCGATCCTCTTCGATTCCCTGCGCATAGTTCAGTAAGATATGGGTCAGGAGCAGCCTTCATTCAATGCTTCGGTCAAGTACTGTACACAGGAAGTCCTGTTTCTCCGTACAAGACTTCTCAGAAAACGACGATCTCGTTCCTGACATATTGTGTTTGCATCACGGTTACGCCTTTTAAACAAGCAATGTGCGTTATTTTTCCACTGTGCAAAGGCCGGGGATATCTCACCTTTTGAGAAATGACAAGTCTCTGATGTTTTCAAAATCGTCTCTCCAGTAAGACAGGCACCCACAGTAAGCCCTTTATTGAATTCCAAAAGATCCTTTGTTTTACCCATTGTCATTAACATGCCGACAATTACTGAGTTGCCGAGATCAGGTGGTGACACACGTGACCACGTTTGCGTATACGCTGCGAAAGGGGCGTTTACGTACATTTGTACAAACGTCTCTAATTCAGTGGCCGGTGTGTGCAGAATGTAGGAGAGATCGAATTGTACCAACATCTTGTCATCATACTTTTTCGCTCGCTTCAGTTTCTATCATCTGCATTGTTACAATTTAACAGAAGCACGCAAAAACTAATACCCTATGTGAATCGCTTTGTCAAAGCAAATATACAATTTCAAAAAAATCATGATTAGTAGCGTTTATTGAAAAAAAGTCATACCATGAGTGACAATTTCTGCGCCACGTCATTTTCCAATAATCATGCACGTGTGTTTAAGACCCCCTTTGTAACATTTTTCTAAAGCATTATGGATTCGATGAGTTTCAAAAGCACAAGTAACAAATATGAAGTTTGAAATAACGAGTGCTCAGCCTATTTGATTAAATTAGTATTAATATTTATGCTCTATATGCTATGCATATTAAGGAAAGTTAATAAATTCAGCAATGAATATGCATTAGTATCTCCTGGAACTTGCTTTTATGCTACTGTAAATCACGCGTTAATTTTGATTCAGTGTAAGATACGACACCTACTTTCTTAACGTTTTCTCGTTATGTATGACAGGGACCACGACGGTCATGGTATAACTGAAGGTGAAGTGAATACTAAACCAAACACGCACCCACATGCATGCGCAATAAAAAATTACTAAACAGCCGCCCCGTAGTCAAAAGTGTATTTTTTCGGCTAATCAACCTAGCTGAGTCTGGGTTGGAGTCTCGGGGGAGGCACGGGTAGTGTGTTTGTCTTTCTCCGCTGGCTTTTCCCAGTCCAAAGAGCCAGTGGCTCCAAATTAGGGTTGGATGACTGCTCATAGCCCTAAGAGTTACTTATGATGCTTATTAAACCCTGAAAAAAAAACAAATAAAAAAGTATACTTTGACCATAAAATCCACTGCTACGAATTTTGCACTATTACGGGGTGAGTCAGTATATGTTTCTAACGGCGTCTACGAGAGATGGGATCAACGGCGCCTCGCACAGCAGATCCGGGGCGACCTGGATATTCACGTACATCTGGAATAGAAGAAGAGGTGCCGGACATGGTTGTAGAACTAGCACAAGAATAACAGCCGCAGAGGTGGGCGCATTAAATGCCACTGTATGGCGTGTCTATCACCAACAGCACCTGTATCTTTACCACGTGCATAACCGGTACCGGCACTGGAGTCTTCTTTGCTCAATGGCTTATGCAAAAAATGTGCGTAACCTGGTTATCTTCAGAGGGTGCTTTTTCGGATTATCGTAGTTCACCTGAGATGGTATTGTAAACTTTAACGACAAGCATTGCTGATCACGTTACAGTTCACATAAAACAGGCAGTCTCGGCATTAGCAAAGATTTCATGTGAATGTCTGGATCGAGATCATTGAAGACTACCTCGTCTGTCTGTGTTTTTGTCGTCTACACTCAAAGAGCAGCGATACCAGCATTTCTTGCAGGAGGAACTGCAGGTGTTGTTCAAAGACGTGATATTAGGAACACGCCTGCGCATATGATTCCTACATGATGAGCTCTAGGGCGATTTTTTTAATGTTTCTGGGATTTAACGACCACCGTGAGCAACTCCATGGGCTTAAGCAGACGCCCGTTTTTAATTTAGGATTTTTTTATGTTTGGGGGATTTAACGACCACCATGAGCAACTCCATGGGCTTAAGCAGACGCCCGTTTTTGATTTAGGATTTTCCGTTTTTAATTTAGGACTTTCTTTTTTTATGTTTGGGGGATTTAACGACCACCGTGAGCAACTCCATGGGCTTAAGCAGACGCCCGTTTTTAATTCAGGATTTTTTTTTGTTTGGGGGATTTAACGACCACTGTGAGCAATTCCGTGGGCTTAAGCAGGCTCCCGTTTTTAATTTAGGATTTTTCTTTGCTTGGGGGATTAAACGACCAACGTGAGCAACCCCATGGGCTTAAGCAGACGCCCGTTTTTAATTTAGGATTTTTTTTTATGTTTGGGGGATTTAACGACCACCGTGAGCAACTCCATGGGCTTAAGAAGACGCCCGTTTTTAATTCAGGATTTTTTTTTATGTTTGGGGGTTTAACGACCAACGTGAGCAATTCCATGGGCTTAAGCAGACGCCCGTTTTTAATTTAGGATTTTTTTTTATGTTTGGGGGATTTAACGACCACCGTGAGCAACTCCATGGGCTTAAGAAGACGCCCGTTTTTCATTTAGGATTTTTTTATGTTTGGGGGATTTAACGACCACCGTGAGCAATTCCATGAGCTTAAGCAGACGCCCGTTTTTAATTTAGGATTTTTTTTTATGTTTGGCGGATTTAACGAGCACCGTGAGCAACTCCATGGGCTTAAGCAGACACCCGTTTTTAATTTAGGATTTCTTTTTTTTATGTTTGTGTAGTTTAACGACCACCGCGAGCAACTCCATGGGCTTAAGCACACGCCCATTTTTAATTTAGGATTTTTTTTTATGTTTGGGGGGATTTAACGACCACCGTGAGCAACTCCATGGGCTTAAGCAGACGCCCATTTTTAATTTAGGATTTTGTTTTTATGTTTGGCGGATTTGACGACCACCGTGAGCAACTCCATGGGCTTAAGCAGACGCCCGTTTTTAATTTAGGATTTCTTTTTTTTTTTTTTACGTTTGGGGGATTTAACGAACACCGTGAGCAACTCCATGGGCTTAAGTAGAAGCCCGTTTTTAATTTAGGATTTTTTTTCATGTTTGGCGGATTTAACGACCACCGTGAGCAACTCCATGGGCTTAAGCAGACGCCCGTTTTTAATTTAGGATCACTGGTTCCAGGGAAGGAAATGAACTGGTGCCGTAAGATAAACACTACATCCATGCCTCACCGGAATTCGAACTCCGACACATCTCGGACAAACGGTAAGGAACCAGCGCTCAGACCACTGCGCCACCTACGTCGCACGACCTAGGATGTTTTTGAAGAACTGACATAGAATTTTACGGTCGTGACTATCTTGACAGTTGATTAGGTAAATGTGGGCCAGTTGTATGGTCACTATGATCCCTCATTATGAATCCACTGAATTTCTTGTATGGAGACAGCTGAAGGCCGATGTTTATGCTACACTGGTGCGGAATGAAGGGGATCTCTGCCAAACAATCGTAGATGATTGTACGATAATGCGGAATACTCCGGAACTTCTGGAACGTGGACGGCAATAGCTCAGCCGATGCTGCGTGACTTGAATTGCATCTCACGGAGCCCATCTCGAACATCTGTTATGATGTAAACACAAGTAGTTGTTCTCCTATATCATTTTTATGTACACTGTTACTGAAATATAACCTTGTCAGCATGTCAATGTGTGTGACTTGCAGTTTAACACGTAATCTGTACGAAAGCGTTTCCAGCCCTACGTTTACATGACTTTTTTTTTCATCAGAACTGGTAGTAAAACAAGTTCCTCAGGTTTGAACAAACATTTTAAAAACACGGTATGTATGTAGCGATGTAAGTTAGTTGTCATATTAGCGAAATTCTTTCATCAACTGCGATAGACTTCGTGTTAATGTATTGAGCTGAAGTGGCAGTTTGCAAGGATTTCGTGGGTGAATCACCAATAAATAAAGTTTGTGCAGCCTCGTTTCGGTGTGTGAGTCGAAACGGATTCCTATTCCATATATCACCTTTATTTATTTATTTACTTCTTTACTTATCGATTGATGACCGTTTCCTCTGTAGTGCAGATGGAAAGAACAACGAGGTTTCAAATACTGTGCACTTTACCGCAACAGGCGGAATGGAAGCAAATGTATTTAATATTCTGCTCTTGAATATAAATTACAAAAATGTTTCTTGTTTTCTTCCTTCCGTAAGTATAATAAGTGCTCCAACCGTTTGAATAATTCAATCATACAAGTGAGTTGTTCAATATTATAGTGACTTATAAATTTTTTTCAGGTTCTTGCGCTACCAGTTTTAAATCAAGTTCTTTTGTGATCAAATTCTTGCTCTACTAGTTCTTAATCAAGTTCTTGCGCAACTAGTTTTCAAATGAGTAGGATAAATAAATGACAAATTCAGTCGTACACGTGATTCCTTCAATATTAAAATGCCTAAATATTTAATCAGGTTGTACTGTGCTAAAGCTCTCACGTTACTAATTTTACATAATTCTGGTAAAATATGAACTCCGCACATATTTTTTGTATCTATTCTACAAAAAATTTATAATAAAGCAGCTATGAGGTTCTAATATTGCGAATAACGTAACGTCAAGAAGCAAGGATTGAGAGCAAAAAACTCGAAGAGAAAATTTAAGTGTTACTTCGAAGATTACGGGATTTCAAATGGAATTGATACTGGCGGTATTTATTGTTTACGTGATCTTCAGCACTAAGTGTAAAAGAACTTTAAAGGGCTATTATCGTCGAAAAAGCAACTTCGAGGACAGATACTGGGAGCAGCACAGCTTCAAGTAGCTCATATTAAGAATGAAGCAAACTCCAAAATGTTTTGACCGTGATCCGTATTTAAACTATCACGTATTGTGTATTACACCATCAGAATATTATTGACCATATTCATCACTTATCTGAACAAGAGTGTTGAATAGAAAACGGCTTCAGATGTAGGAAGATTTTTAGATGATTCACTCTCCATTTTTCCATTTGCAGCAGAGCTTTATTAATTCGCGATTATGCCCTTATATTGCGGCAGCCGTTCACAAAAAAACAACGCGAAACTAGGTATTTTGCTAATGAAGACTAATATCTGCAGAGAAGAGCCAGCGATATGAAATCAGCTTCAATTTCGTACGGAATGAAACTGCAATAAGAAAATTTTCATGGTATTTGAGATTGTTTGCGGCTTACTTATTCCACTGCACCAATTTTACATGAATATTCGTAAGACTTGCGATTGTTGCTAATGTATTTAGTAATCAAGTTCGTACAATTTTTTCTTGGCAAGAGAGGTATATTTTCTGCAAATGTTGCACTAGTAAATTTTTATACCACTAGAAATCTACAGTGTATCAACAGCAAGATTCTGAGCTCATCAAACCTTGGTTTGAATGAGCTCTGAATCTTGCTGTTGATACACTGTAGATTTCTAGAATTTTAAACAACAATGTGCGCGTTTGTTATTTAAAAGAATTCCGTTAGGCATATGTGCATGACAATTATGGGTTTTTTTGAAAATACAATCTTCAACGCGAGTAAAACAATTCATTACGGATAGGACCATATATTTTCTTTTGTGTATATACATAACTTTAGCAAATGATGAGGATGATACATTTTCATGCCCGGGCCTGTGATCGTATCATCGGTGACTCTAAATATTTGTACTTGTTCTTCAGTTCTGGTTCTCATGCCTACTCTGGAGCTATTAGCACTGAATTCGGTAAAAACAATGTCTCCTGGCTTTAAATGTTTACGAATTTTAATACTTTTAAAATAAAACGAATGGTTCAGTAACTGAAAATTCAGGAGAAAAATATCTTCACGATCGCATTATTTATAATGTAATGACTCACAGAAAAAAGAATTAAATGATACGGTAAAAACGCTGTGTTATGTACGATTGAAATGAAGTCTGAAGATGACAAATGTACTTCGTAAAATTACATTTAATGAACTATATACAAGGTTAAAAGACACTCATAAGATCTTGCAGACTCCCCTTTGGCATGTAAATTGCTTGACTTTTTATTTGCTTCTGTGATTTGAATTAAGTGTCAACAACTACCTTATTTATATGCCATGACAACTTTTTATGCGGTCATTTTCATCTGATGAAGGACTCCAGGGAGTCTGAAAGATCTTATGAGTGTCTTTTAACCTTGTATATAGTTCATTAAATGTAATTTTACGAAGTACATCTGTCATCTTCACAGTTCGTTTAAATCGTGCATAACACAGCGTTTTTACCGTATCATTTAATTTTTAGTCTGCGCGCACCGTCATAATCAACGAAAGAAGAATTGTTTTACTTAAAAAATTGTGTTCTGAAAGATAATTTAAATATTCTTTATTTTTTCTTTGAGGGTTTTTCGAGACCTACGTATCAGTACGTTTTTTTTTTATTTGTTTTCAAAGTAATCTTACAATATCAAATATTTGTGAAGGTGAAAAATAGTTCTTTTTTTGTAAAAAATCTTCATAAGAAATCAGAGAAATATGTTTTTTCAGAGCATCCCCATGCTAAATTCCTAAATGTAATATAATACCTCTAAACTGTTATGAACGAAAGCTGCTTGGATGGCAATTTCCAATACATTATAAGCTTACAATGGGCTGGTAACGGCTTTCATTCAAAAGCAAAATTCAAATCACATATTCGCAAAAACTTATCAATAAATCAAAGCATACTATGGAGATTTAACAGATACACCTAAGGGAGTATGAAGCAGGACCGAAAATACAGTTGCATTACAAACCTTCGTACTTTAAATTCCGGTAGCATAGTGAGGAAGATGTTTTAATGCGAAAAAGGTATTCCGTTTCTCACTCTTTCCGCATCACTGTCATTTACATCCTCATTACATATGCAAGATGCAGGAAGCAGGATCAAGTCCTGTAAATCTCAGTCTGAGACGGGGCTTAATGCAAGAGCACATTTTGATATCTTAAATCTTTTGGAGATGAACACCACATGTTGTCTACGTTCTCCGAGTGCCGGCGCGTAACGTGACGTGATACCAAGAGGCACAAAGGGAGAACGATCTGTCTAAGCTAAAGATTTGAAGAGACATTTTTATAGTAAGGAGGATCAGAGTGCCTATACTTCTTTACGGTTGCATCTAATGACAGCAATGACTTGAAAATTAGTATAAGCTTTCTCAATATTAGGTTTTTAGTCAGAAAAATTGCACGTCACTGATATCTGACCAAGAATCGAGTATAAATGTAGAGCTTAGGTCAACAGCGTCTTGACTCAATCTTCTGGCTTAAACAAAAATGCAGCGATACGTTGAACAGTGACAAGACACGCAGATGAAGCGAAAATGCGGAGCAGTCACCTTCTAAAAGAAAGTTTCATAAACACACTGCAATGGGACAAGGAACTGCGATAATTAATATGTGATTAGCATTCCGCACCGTATGGAATATACGATTATAAGCATTGTTCTAATTAATCCAAATAGCTGAATTGGCCAATTATATATTTTTGTCTTATATGTCACATCAAAGCATTTGATAACATGGAATAAGACATTTTGATAGAAATTGTACATAATCCCGACCATTATGAAAAGTCCTGAAGTTGACTTAGTGGCGCAATAGTCTGAGCGTTGCTTTCTGCCCTTTCATTCTAGTGGGTCCAGGTTAGATTCCCGAATAAGGCATGGGTATTTTGTTTGTTTGTTTTATGGCACTGTCTCTCTCCCCTTCGCTGGAATTTGTGGCCCTAACTATAATATTAATTAATATGTCACGAAATTAAAATACATTCGGGAATCTAGTGCAAACTTCAGGATTAAAAAGGTGGATTACTTTCTCTACATCTATAGGAAAACATCCTTTAGCTATAATAATCAAACAAATTCGAAACAAAATCAGAATTGCGCAGTCTAAGACAAAACTAAATCGGGTGAAGAAATTCTTTATACACTGAAATGCAATTGAATTAGAGATACCTGTCTAGCAACGTGTAGCACCACCTTTCGCCCTGATGACGGCGCCGATTCGTCTCGGCATGGACTCGACAAGACACCGGAAGCGTTGGGAAGCCATACGGATCCACGACCCGTGAACAAGCTCCCACAGTTTACGAAGATTTGATGGAGGGTCGAACATCCCTCTTGATGGCATCCGAGATGTGCTCGATGGGGTTGAGGTCAGGTGACCTAGCTGGACCAAGGAAGCGAGGTCACGTCGGTGGAGTGTTTATCCAACCATTCGGATACAATTCGGGAGCGATGGCACGGTGCATTGTCTTGTTGCAGGATGAGGTCCCCATTGTGATGTTGAAGACGCACAAACGGGAGCAAATGGTCGTCCAGGATATCCTGATAACGTTGACCTGTGAGGGACGATGCCACACGTACCAGGGGTCCAATTTCAGTCCACGTAAACAGTCCCCAGACGAGAATGCCACTCCCACCAGCTTGAAGAGTACCCTGCTGGCAAGAAGGATCCATCACTTCATGTGGTTTGCACCATACTCGTATCCTGCCATCTGCATGTACCAATGTGAATCTCAACTCATCAGTCCAGGCAACATTTTCCCACATGTCTAGGGTCCAGTGGCGATGTTCCCACGCCCATGCTAATCTTTGCACCCTGTGATGTGCAGTCAGCAGCGGTACCCTCGTGGGACGATGGCTTCTGTACCCCATAGCGAGGAGATGGTTCTGGATGGTGTGGCTGCTTACACGTTTTTGTGCACCAGCGTTAAATTGCCGAGTAATTTCTTGCACTATAGCCCGTCTATCCGCTGTTACAATGCGAGTTAGCCGACGATGACCCCGCTCATCCACACGCTGTTGTCCTTGCAGGGATGGTTTTACCGGATTCCATGTACTCACGGTGCACCCGTGACACATTGGCTCGTGAAAATCCCAGTGCCTGCACGACTTCCGAGATGGAGTGACCCATTCGTCGGGCCCCGACAATTTGCCCGCGATCAAATGCGCTTAGATCCTTCGTCTTATCCATACTGCGTTCGCCTCTTACTGATTCCCGTCGCATCAGTCCTTATATTGTCAGATCGCTGCATACGTCATGTCATTTCCGTTTACAGGGCCGCCCACAGCGCCACATTTGCATAACGCCAGCTGTCTGTAATTCAATTGCTCTTCAGTGTATAAATCAAAAAGCAGAAACATTATGACCACTTGCCAAATATGATGTTGGACCTCGATGTGCCTGCCAAAACAGCTCTTACCCGGTGAGGTATTGACTCTATAAGACTTTTAAAGGTGCCTTGTTGTATCTGGTACCAGCACATCATCAGCAGATCGTTTAACTCTTGTAAGTTACCTGGCTGAGCCGCCGTAGATCAGATTTGCTGTTCCAACAGAAACCACAGACGCCCAATTGTATTGATATCTGGGGAATTTGGATGCCAGAATATTACCTGGAATGTGTCCTTATGTTCCACGAACCATTCTCGAACAATCCGGGCAGTGTGACATGGCGCATTATCCTACTGAAAGAAGGATAATGCTGAAAAATGGCGCATTATCCTACTGAAAGAAGGATAATGCTGAAAAATGGCGCATTATCCTACTGAAAGAAGGATAATGCTGAAAAATGGCGCATTATCCTGCTGAAAGAAGGTTAATGCTGAAATATGGCGCATTATCCTGCTGAAAGAAGGACAGTGCTGAAAGATGGCGCATTATCCTGCTGAAAGAAGGCCCTACTAGAGAGAAATGCCGTTGCCATGAAAGGATGTATCCAGTTTTCTATGATGTTTAAGGTAAATGGTAGACATCATAGTTTCCGTTTCCTACTTACGAATGACTAGACGTAGGGTTTCTCAGCAGAACATAACCCAAAGCATTACACTTCCTCCACCGATTTGTTTTCGTCCCACGGAGTAACCTGGTGCTTCTCCAGGTAAACGATGTACACGTGCCTTGCCGTCCCCATGGTGCAACAGCAAACGAGAATCATCGCAGAAGACGACCTTCTTACAATCATTCAGAGTCCAGTTTTGATGCTAAAGTGCCTATTGTAGGCGAGGTTAGCAAGGGCACTCGAAGCACCCTTTGGCGACACAGCCCCATTTTCAGCAGGTTTAATGTATTGTTTGTTGTGACAACTCCCGTCTCCAATATTCAAAATAACGGCGACTTGCGCCACAGTATTCCTTCTGTTGGCTCATATCATACGGGATTGCCATCGCTAACTCCTAGAATCGATGAGCCATCGCTCACTCCTAGAATCGATGAACCGTCGTCGGCCCATACCTTGCCGGCGTTTCGTGATTTTTCACTCTTCAGACCACTTTTTCAAGGTACTAACCACGTCTGACCGTGAGCATTCCACAAGCCTTGCCGTCTCGGAAATTTTCTGACCCAGTTGCCTATCCATTACAATTCAGCCTTTGTCAAGCTGTCTTCAGACCGCTGCCTTTCCCATCCGAAAAACAAGAGAAGCACTTATTAACAGAGCTCAGGGTCAGGCCCTCTTTATATCGTTTCATATTTTTCACACGTGCCGCTGTTTATCAACAGTTCTTTCGATTTGCATAAAGACGTGCTTGTCATAATTTTTTGGCTCTTCGGTGTATTATTTTCATTTAAAAAATCACGAAATCAGCATGGAATGCGAAGACAAAGGATCCATTAAAAATTAATACTTATTTCACTACCACACTTTCCGGGTAACCCAGCCAATTAATTTGATTCGCTTATATCACTGCTGGAGCAAATATTTTGTAAACTTCTCAGCAACTGGCGCCGCCATGTTCCGAGATTAAAAAGTAACTCACTGCTTCCGAGTTAAGTTTTCTGGTTGCCGTATTTAGATCATACTTTGTGGCCATAAATATCTGACTGGCAAAAACCTTCTAATCTTTAGCCACACAACAATTCCTTCGAAAGTTAATTTGCATTCGTCTGAGTTGAGGCTGTGTTTGAGTCCCGGGAGAGTATTAGTTGTGTGTTTTTTCTGATCGCACAGTTTCTACCCCTTCCGTGGAATATTGGCTCAAAGTTTGGTACGGGCGTCTGCCTATAGCCCTATCATCAGTTGCTCATAGTGGTCGTTAACCCCCCCCCCCCCCCAACAAAAAAAAAATATTTTCTTCAGCAACGTGTAAGGTTTAACACAGGATCAAGAAAGTTGCCTCAAAGCTACTTGGGTTCTCATTGCAAACCAATGGACTTTCTTTCGAAATCATTTGTGCTGTTCACTTCAAACCTATGACGAAGCCAAAACTTTGTACGCGTTCTTTCTTCTGCAGTATTATTTTCCTTAGAGTTATGTGTGGTGTTTGTAGCAGATCTTCCTCCTCCGCTCAGTTCGTTTCTGTGTCATCTGACTCATTTAATTTGTTTCTGTCACGTAAGTGTTTAAGCCGTCCCTCCACCTCATCTTAAATCAACCTCTGCTCTGTTTTTGTGGTATTTTTGGTAACTGAATATAGCGTTTAACGTATAGCTATATGTTACTTTAAGCAGGTATGTTTGACGTAATACATAGCTGTACACCAAACGTACCGTTTCCCCCCTCCTAAACACAGAGATCCATCGATATCCTTCAAAAACTCTGCCCCTTTATCTGTTGCCCCCTTATCCTCTTATTTCTGATTTTGTCCTTTCTGGTGATTTCGCACATCCGCCTAAGCATCTTCATTTCTGGAACGTTCAGAAAATTGAGGAGAAAGTGTCTGAAAATGATATTAGATTTCAACAGTTACGGATATCGCAACTGAAGAGGCAGGGAAAATAGTGAGAACTTATACAATGAATTTAGAAAATCAGGAAGACTCTCATAAAAATGTATAAAACTATTTTTACTGATAAAAAAAAAAAGAAGCTGATCAAAAAAAATCTCATTCGGTTCTGTGTGGTATTTAGACCTATCTATCTTCTTCTAAGGCGGTTAGGGTTGCGGAGTATCACTAGGCGGTTAGATTTAAACGATGTGAGTGTAATAAGAGGGATATCGATATCAGGAAAAAGTAGATTGATTTAATGGGGTGACTGTGTTGGCGATGTAGATGTTAAATCTGAGTTTCGTACATGTGTAAGAGATAGATAAAATGAAAGCGTACATAGGCAGTTTTGGAAATGTATGTCATATGCAACGTGAAAGATTTTCGCGACTAGTGCTATATTGTAAAGTAGCTTGTCACACATGAAGCGGAAACTTAGAATAAAGTGAACTGATGCTGAAAATAAGCCGTAAATGAAAATGGCAACAGTAAGTCAGAGGCAGGAAATCTTGCGATAAACGAGAGAGATTTAGGAAGTTTGTTAGCAGGCAGCATTTTTTTTTATTTACAGCATTATTTTCTCGTAGTTTATGTCTGTGTGTTTCGCGTAACCAACCTGAATTCCTCTGATACACAGGTGTGATACGAAAATGAAGATAAGTATTGCTGGAAAACATATCATTAATAATTTAAGGAATGGCATGTGCAATTGCCCGAAATAATTGTAAGACCTGCCACCATTTCTTTTCTCACGCATACTGTGAAGACTATATCCGAATATATCTGAAATTTCCGTTATGAATCCTACAAATGGAAAGACCAAATCCAAAAAGAAAGTACCAAAACTTTTTGAAATGCCTTTTACAGAATTTTCAATCAAACTGATGAATTTATCTGTTCCCGAAAAGACGGTATGTACTCCGCCTGAAATTCTTAGCACAATCTGACACACGAAATGCGTCTCAACAAGAAACTTTGTGGTACACCCTTTTTTAAATCTAAGCAAAGACAAATTTTTGGAATTCTGCTCAAGAATAAACCTTCCAATAAGCTGTGATATCGACTTCGGCTAAAATTATCATATATATATACATGTATAGTTAGGCAGCTTAACGACGAATTTCAGGTGAGTATGGACACACCGGACAAAAGCACCAAATTTTTTCCACATGCTACTTAGGGCCATAGCTTTTAATTTTGGATAGGAACTACCTCCTCCGGCGGCCATCTTGAAATATAAGTATATTACCAATATCCCGGCTTCTAAATCACTTAGGATCACAATCATGGTGTGTAAATATGCATTTTCGGGGACAGGGAATACAAGTAGACAACTTTTAAATGCATCAGAAGATTTATTTATTCATCATCATCATCATCATTATCAACCATTATCAATCTACTGCTGGACGACGGTCTTCCCAAGTTTCCTCCACAAAGGTCTGTCTTGTGCCAGTCTCCTCCATGTCACTCCCGCATATTTTCGAACTTCATCCACCCATCTCCCATGTGGTCTTCTTCTGGGTCTTTTCCTGTAATTGGAATCCAATCTAAAATTTCGGCTGTCCATCGATGGTCTGTCCTTCTGGCAGTATGTCCAGCCCATTGCCATTTCAGGTGTCTGTTATCTCCAGTTTTTCTCCATCAATCGATAAATCTTCATTTCTTGTAAAAGCATTGAACATCACTTTTGTCTTCTGAAAGTTCATTTCTAATCCCACTTCTTTACTCTTGTCAGCAAGTTCCTGGATAATACTCTGCAGCACTGGTGGGGTAGTTGCAAAAATGACTACGTCATCAGCAAAACGAAAGTGGGTTAGATAATCTCCATTAATCTTTATCCCTTTGTTTTCCCAGTTCAGTGATTGAAAGTCATTTTCCAATGTCGCATTAAAGAGCTTCGGAGATATGGTGTCACCTTTCCTCACTCCCTTTCCAATTTTTATGTGTGTTGTATTTTCAAACAGCCGAATCTTTGCACTTGCATTTTCATAGATGTTATTAAAAATATTATTGTATGCATCTTCAATACCGCAGGATTTCAGAGCCATTGTAACTGCTGATGGTTTCACCGAATCAAAGGCTTTTTCATAATCGATAAAAGCCATGCACAATGGAAGTTCATATTCCCCCGCTCTTTCAATTAGTTCTCTCTGTACGTGGATATGATCTATTGTGCTCTAGCCACTCCTGAATCCAGCTTGTTCTCTCGGTTGTGCCATGTCCAGTGTTACCTTCAAGCGGTGTGAAAGAACTTTAGTGAAGATTTTATAAACCACTGAGAGGAGGCTGATAGGTCTGTAGTTCCTGAGATCCTCAATGTCACCTTTTGTATGTAGCAGGATCATTGTAGCGTTGTTCCAATCCTCAGGAATCTTTCCTTCATTAAGGCATCGAGTGAAAACTTGGGCGAGTACTGTTTCGATTTCTCCACTTGCTTCTTGTATGATGTCTACAGTAATTCCATCTTCTCCTGGAGCTTTCCCCCGCTTCATGTTCTTGATTGCGTGTGCAACTTCTGCTGGGATGACTGGAAGAACTCTGGTACTGGTACCTTTCATGATGTCTGGAGTACATGTATCATCCCTTTCATATAATTTGGAGTAGAAATATTTCACTCTTGTCCAAAATTTCGCCTCTATTTCCTGTTACCAAACCATCGTCTTTTCTCAGTGCCATAATCAGTTTTCTTCACTTACTGAGATGTCCCTTTGCTATCTTTAGGCTTTGGTTGCTTTCAATTGCTTTCCTCACTAGCTCACAGTTGAATTTCCTTACGTCTTCAGTGATACTTTTTCGTACTGTCTTGCATAGCTCTATATATTCCACTTTGGGAGTCACATCTTCTTAGTTGTCCAGATCTCTCTTCTTTTTTGCATCAACATTTTGGTTTTTCCTGATAATTTGTTCACATGCAACTTGTTCTTAGACCCAGCTGATTTTGTTGCTGTTTCCATAAGAGCTTTGGTTACTTTTCTGTTAACTTCAGAAATATCCACTTCTTCCGATGTTAGTCCTTCTAAAGCAGAGAATCTGTTCTTCAGTTCCAACTTGAAAGTATTATGGTGTTTTTTAAGGTTGGTTATGTCAATACATTTTGTTTGTCTTATGAGCTGGCCACGTTCGAGTTTAGTGTTGAGGTGCATCTTACATCTGACAGATCTATGGTCACTACTTGTGTTGAACTTGTTCAGCACACTGCAGTCTTCGATGACGAATTTTTTGTTACACATAATAAAATCAGTTTCACTTGTTGTCCCAATTGGATGTCTCCATGTCCATTTCCTGTGTGGCTTTTTCTTGAAAAAGGAGTTCAAGATGAAAAATCCTTCTGCCTCTGCAAACTCAACGAGAGTATTTCCACGCTGGTTTCTGTTGCCGTGACCGAATTTACCAACTGAAGTTTCCTTCTGTTGCTGTTGCCCTATTTTTGCATTAAAATCTCCCGTAATTATCTTCAAGTGCTGCTTACCTTTATTATTTAGATGACAAATTTCCTCATAAAATTCTTCAATTTCTTCTTTAGGATGACTTGTGGTGGGTGCATAAGTTTGAATAATCTGAGCCTTGTATCTTCTCAAGAGTTGGATAACGAGTCGTGCAACTCTGTCAGAGGAACTGTCAACTTCTACAACTTTATCCTTCAGTTTTTTGTTTATTATAAATCCAACACCACTAGTTCTGCCAGTATCTGTCCCACGATAGTAGAAGAGATGTCCACTTTTCAGTTCAATGAGATCTTCTCCTTTTCTCCTTACCTCACTTAGCCCGACGATGTTCCACTTGATCCTTTGTAGTTCCTCTTCCAATTCAAGAAGCCTTAAATCAGAAGATAGGGAGCGTCCATTATACGTAGCCAAGGTCAGCATCACATGGCAGCCTAGTCCGGTCCTCCGGGGATTCTTAGCACCCTCTGCCTTCATGTCCTACTGGCCGCTGCCTTGGCCAGGTACATTCGAGCTGCCTGAGACTGAGGGCCAAGATTTAAGTTGTAGAGTCATTTTGGAGGTGTTTGGCCATAACTCACCACGCTGGCCAAGCGGGTTGGTGAGTGTGGGATAGCATTTCCTCTGATCCCGATGGTATAGTTATACCGCTATTGGCGGTCGTCAGAGCCCCTTTAGTGGGAACAGGATGCACCACGAGAAGGCGGGGTTGACATTTGTCAAGGAGAGGCTGTGATGTTATGCATCACCTGACCTTACATCCCTATTTATTCACAATATGATATTTAACTGGTGTACCTGGGTACCATTTACAAAATATTCACCAATGTTTTGTTTTCACAATTATACATGTATTAAATGCATACATACTAAATACACGCTGAAAGGCATGCATTTTTTACATTCTTATATGAAAGAGGTCAATATGATGCCATTTTAAAAGATGCCTTATATAAAAGAGCCCATTGCTTGAGCAGTATTCAAACATTGACATCCGCAGAGTTCTGTGCAATTCCAACCTGCCTTTCTGCATGCACACCTACCACCACATCCACTTTGGCTTTTACAGTTACATTTCCCCATTTCACTACAAGACTCTGACGCAACAGGTAACATGTTCCATACAGGAACCCGGGATACACTGTCTCCATTCAGAGCTCAGCCCTAACTTTCTGGATTAAGAGTGTGCTGTACACTGTGCTCACTAGTGCACCATACTCTTGCCTAATATGCAACCCGCTTTGAGTGCTGCAGTAGTGCGTCTTTAGTTGGAGAAGGTTTCTCCATTGTCTTACCCTTCTGGCAAAACAGCTCCCTCCTAGCTTCATTCACATGTCCTACGTCACTGGTCTTATCATACAAGATAACGGTGAGGCGCTCCAGCAGTTTGAAATTTTTATCATCAAATCTCAAGTCTTGTGCAAGGATGGAGTGCCATATAAGTAAAGGCATGTGTCTCATCAAGATAGCAATTCCATGCCTCCCAGGAGGACATCTTGCTTCATCCGAAAAATGCAGATGTGCTCTCACATCCCGTAAAACTGTGGAAGACAGGCAGGCCAGAGATTTCTCTCAACCTAGCTTCTCGTAGATAGCATTAATGTAATGATAAGTGAAAGTTTGGCTGTACCAAAAGCAACTCAAATCTCCACATCTTCACACAAGATCATAAGGTGGTGGAATTTGCCAAGGAAGATGAACAAAGGATGAATAAAGGAGGATGAACCAAGAAGAAATTTGCCAAGCGGCCTGAACAAGTTAGGTTATTGAACGAGTTTGACGAGGACTACGTCCCTAGAGAAAGAAGTTTTAGTCCTCATGAAGAGGGTTTTCTACACAGAAAATGTTAGGAGAACAGGTATTTATTCTTTATAAAGGCATGATGACCTTAGAGATCCTTTTATGGATGGCAGTGACGAGTTACTTGCTTTTGACACACGTATTGTTTTGGATGAAACTGTAGTGAATACTGTGCGAACAGTGCACAGTCTGGGACAGGACCAGTATGCCAATTACTGAAAATCAGTTATAACTGATTGTACTGGCTTCATTTATGAACCAAGTGAGAAGAATCCCTCCCTCTTTTCAGCACTCCTATACCAAGATAAGGACAAAACAAAAGGAAAAGATATCTTTACTTAAGAGTGATGTTTCTCTGTTGTCGAACCTGTACATAGTGATGCAGCATAGGGCGAGCGACATGACCACATTCTTTAGCCATGAGAAACATCCTTTCGCCCCTTCACTATCTGACGATGGAAAACTGTGCTTAGGAAAGAAGTCTGATCTTATGAACATTCTTGATATTGATTCCCCAAACGATCCTCCTGATTCCATTGATGTAAAGTTTCTCGATGGAGCCGCTGTTGTGGACCTCCTTCCAACTACCAACATTGTGGCATTTGATGATTACGCTGATCAGGTATTCATTCCACACATCAGTAGACAACTAGAAAACTGCAAAAGAGTTGTTGTAGTATGGGACAAATACATACCGACCAGCCTCAACCAATCCACTATAGAAAAGCGAGGAAAGGGTGTTCGGAGAAAGGTTGCTGGAAAGAACAAGCTCCCATTTAAGTGAGCCAACTTCTTACGAGACCTCACCAACAAACAGGAACTTTTTGCATTTCTTTGCGATAAGTTGGCAACTGTTGAATGCGCCCAAAACAAGGATATTATCGTCACATGTGGTGCCACGGTTATTGTCCGAGAAATTGATCCATGCCAACATGTGATCACGAGAAGCAGGACACCAGTCTGCTCATCCACTTACATTATGCACTTCGGAATGGCAATACTAACTCTATGGTGCGTACTGTTGACACGGATGTAGTGGTGATCCTTTTTGGAACATTCCATCACCGGATGATCTTGTGTCAAGATGTGAACATTTCGGTTGCGTTTGGTACAGGCAAAACTTTCACTAATCATTACATTAATACTATCAACGAGAAGCTAGGCTGAGAGAAATCCCTGGCCTTCCTTGTCTTCCACAGTTTCACGGGATGTGATACCACATCTGCATTTTTCGGACGAAGCAAGAAGTCCGCTTGGGAGGCATGGAATTGTTATTCTGATGTGACACATGCCTTTACCTATACGACACTCCATCCTTACACAAAACTTGAGATTGATGATAAAAATTTCAAACTGCTAGAGCGCCTCATCGTTATCTTGTATGATAAGACCAGTGATGTAGGACATGTGAATGAAGCTGTTTTGCCAGAAGGGTAAGACAATGGAGAAACTTTCTCCCACTAGGGGCGCACTACTGCAGCACTCAGAGCGGGTTGCATATTATGCAGGAGTATGGTGCACATTGAACACAGTGTACAGCACAATCCTAATCCAGAAGGTTAGGGCTGGGCTCTGAATGGAGACAGTGTATCCTGGGTTCCTGTATGGAACATATTATCTGTTGCCTCAAAGTCTTGTAGCGAATTGTGGAAGTGTAACTGTAAGAGCCAAAGGAGATATGGTGGTAGTTATGCATGCAGAAAGGCAGGTTGGAATCGCACAGAACTCTGAGGATGTCAGTGTTTGAATACTGCATAAAACAATGGCATCTTTCATATAAGACATCTTTCAAAATGGCATCATAATGGCATCTTTCATATAAGAATTTAAAAAACGTATGTCTTTTAGTGTTCATGCATAATTGTACATGCATAATTGTGAAAACAAAACATTGTTGAATATTTTCTAAGTGGTACACAGATACGCCAGTAAAATATCATACTGTGATAAATAAATCATCTGATGCATTTAAATATGGTCTATTTGTATTCCCTGACCTCGAAAATGTATATTTACACACCAAGATTGTGATCCTAAGTGCTTTAGAAGCCGCGATATTGGTAATATACTTATATTTCAAGGTCGCCGCTATAAAATTCCAGATGGCCGCCAGAGGAGGTGGTTCCCATCCAAAATTGAAAGCTATGGTCCTAAGTAGCAAGTGGAAAAGATTTGGTGTTTTTGTTCGGTGTGTCCACATTTTCATGCTATACCCTGCCTCACAAATCATCAGTTTTCAAAATCTAATGAACAAGTAAACTACGCTATAGATGAAAAGCTTATAACGAAGTAAATTTCTCCTTCATTTTTGTCCGCGCCAGGACTCGAACCCGGGTCCCCTCATTCCGGAATAAGTTGCTCTACCAATTGAGCTACGCGGACGTTTTATTCTGATTCCCACCTGCCATTATGTCGTGTGCGTCCTTCTGGCAGGTACGTCACATCTCCTGGTACGTTACATCATCTCCCCCTTATTATTTTTCTTTTTCGAAGTGCTGGAGAAGGGATATTCTTATTTTTCCTATCTCGGGGTGTGGAAATAACATCACACCATTGCGAGATTTTGAACGGTCGGGTCATCCGGATAGTTCGGGCGCCATTATAACGAAGTAAATTTCTCCTTCATTTTTATCTGCGCCAGGACTCGAACCCGGGTCCCCTCATTCCGGAATAAGTTGCTCTACCAATTGAGCTACGCGGACGTTTTATTCTGATTCCTATCTGCCTTTATGTCGTGTGCGTCCTTCTGGCAGGTACGTCACATCTCCTGGTACGTTACATCATCTCCCCTTCATTTTTTTTTTTTTTTTTTTTTTTTTTTCGAAGTGCTGGAGAAGGGATATTCTTATTTTTCCTATCTCGCGGTGTGGAAATAACATCACACCATTGCGAGATTTTGAACGGTCGGGTCATCCGGATAGTTCGGGCGCCATTATAACGAAGTAAATTTCTCCTTCATTTTTATCCGCGCCAGGACTCGAACCCAGGTCCCCTCATCCGGAATAAGTTGCTCTACCAATTGAGCTACGCGGACGTTTTATTCTGATTCCTATCTGCCTTTATGTCATGTGCGTCCTTCTGGCAGCTACGTCACATCTCCTGGTACGTTACAAGCTAATGTATCAGTATTTCTTTGTGCAGTTGACTATCTATACAATCGTACAAGCAACACTGAAATGCTTTGCCGACAGTTTTTAGTTAAAAGGAATCCGTACCCAATCCAAAAACTTATTTCATGCTTAGAAGTTGAAGTCTGTTACAAAGACAAGCTTCCTAAACTGCGATATGTGAAAGAAGTGTGTAAAAGACTGCATTTAGTCTATCTAGAATTACTTCCTGATTTGATCTGGCGAACAAATGAATCATGGGAAATGGAATTATTTAAAAAGAAAATACATTTGAAGTAAATGCTCAGTGTCAAACTTGCTTATTGAATGGCAAACAAAAAAATGGATGTGCGCACTGAATTGGAAATTATTCGTAAAAGATAACATATCCAGCCTCATTGCATCGAGAAAGAATCGGAAAGGGTAAACCACCTCCTCCTGACAGGATTTCAGTTAAGTTGCTTATAGATCAAAAGAACAGAATTTGATCAATATGCTATATCTCGTTACATATGTCAGTGTTTCGTAATCTTTACGAAGGCAATGATCCCTAAACCGGAAATATAAAGCGCAATGGAATGCATCGTACTTTGAATCATAAAGGGAGACAGGAAGATGAAGAAATGGGTTAGAAAACAAACGAAGGTACAAGATGTTATCAGTTACATAATATAAAGACCACAACAAAAGAAGATCGATAAGAGAGATGACAACTGTATCAGACAGCAGATGGACCATGTCGATTTCACTGAAGAAACTCAGAAAAGATAAGAAAATCAATGGCTGAGGGAAAAATCATAAGAAAAAAAGAAAGAAATTCTTTGAGCAAAAAGCTTACTCAATAGAACGTGGATAATGATAGATAAAACGGTAAAATCATTTGTGCGCTGTCTTGATAATTTAGAGATTTTTTTACAAAACCCTTACATGTATTATAATCTCAGTTGATCAAAATAATGGAATTTGCCACATTCCATATGATTCCGAAACATCTCTTTTACCTAACCAATCCTGAACGCAAAATAAATAAATAAATAAATGCATATGGGGAAAGGAAAACTTAAACCTCAATTTAATCCCGCATCTGCCTAAAGTTTGGCAAATACTTTTAAATTCTAAATTATTATAATTCAATATGCCAAATGAATTTGTTTACGTTCACCATGTTGAAAAATGTACATTAAGCTTAACTGAGTAATTTTATTGAAGGTAGATTAGGTTTCCATCGTTATAAGGGAATATTTTTTATCAAGTTTTTATCAATAATATAAGGCCAACTTATAAGTGAGAGAAAGAAAGTGACGTACAATATCAGTCTGGTCTGATGTTCAAATAAGTAACATAAGTTAGTTCAAGTACTCAAGTATATGGTAAAAATTAAAACAAATGTTCAAAATAGGATGACAGGCGTCAAGATACTCATCATTAGCATTAATTAGAGCAGGCGATTAAATAAATTGCACTACATAGAAAATACTTTACAAGGAAATATTAGTAAGAGCACCATGCCAGTTGGTAGGTATATGTCAACAGTTGGGTTAGGAAAATGACTGCAGCTGAGAACCAATCACCTGATAGGTGAGAGGGATTAAAGGGCGAAACGGCTCTGCGCAGCTAAGAAGGATCGCCCTCATCTGAGCGTGTGGACAACTGCATCGGAGTTATCTCGGTGGCGAAAGCACATGTGAGGTGTGAAAGCTGTGAAAACACAAATTTGTCAGTGACGAGGAGCGAAACCGTGTCCCCTCACTCCGGAGTAAGTTGCTCTCCCAACTATGCTACACGTACGGAATGTATAGCTGTATATTTGTCGTCCCGACACGTGCTTTATTTCTGTAGTACGTCATAGAGTGTCTGCGCGATGTCACCGGGAACCCTACCATCACACGGTCGCCTTTACCAAAGGCTTCATAATATCCCCCTTTACCAAAGGCTTCATAATATCCCCTTTACCAAAGGCTTCATCTACGGTTAGTTAGTCGCCACGTCGTATCGTGCTAGGAACGCATGGGTAGACGGGTGACAGTGGTTGAAGACATGTAACGTGTGTAGCTGGGTGATGCACATAAGCTAATGTCCGAAAGCCTCAATTACCACTTTCGACGGGAAGCCATTGCATCCCACTGTCCACAGTGGACAACATTCAAAGAAATGTACCCCGTATCGGCACGGACTATGAATCACAGATTGGCTGAAGCCTGACTGCACTCTCGTTAGCCATTGAAACGACTGCCACCCACCGCAGCACATTGTCGCGCACTTTTGCAGTGCTGCCTCCACGAGACATTCGTGGCTGAATGATTTGAACCATACTATAGTCAGCGGTACGTTTCGCTTCTGCCTCAGCACCAACGATGGCCAATTGAGGGCCTGGAAAGGACGAGATCACCGGGCTCATCTTGCTACCATCCGTGAGGGTCGTACGGCTTCTTAGCCTAGTGTCATGGTTTGGGGTGCTAACAATTTCAACAGCCGTTCACATCTCGTACGCATAGTGCGTATAATGAAAGCACGACGATACATTGATGAAGCGTTCCTGCCCTATTTGCTGGCTCATCTCCGTGATATCCCCGAAGCTCAGTTATAACGAGACAATTCCGCCCTAACACTGCCAACATCAGCAGACAATGCCTAGAAGGTGTTCAGGTTCTGCCCTGTGCCACTGGGTGTAGAGCATAGACTGTCCCAAGCTCGCCTGTCCGTAATAGCCAACGTGGTGTTAAGCCGGAAACCCCCAAATTACTTTACAACTCAAAGCTTGGCCCTCAGCCTCCGGTGCCTCAAGCCAGGGCCACATTTATTTCATTTATTTGTGCTGTTACGTAATATAAGAATATTACAAGAAGTTAGTCATACAAAGGCTATTAAACAGCAAAAGGAACAAGAGAAAAAGCCTCTTAGGAGTCCTGACATAGTCCTTAGTTCACTCAAAAGTATGAGACATGTGAGTTTTGCCTTATCATGAATTATTTTTAGTAAATAATTAGTATTATTATTTGAATTATTATTTGGGTTTAATTAAAGAAGGTATATTTTATCTTTTAACTCAGTAGGTATTTTAGAGTCTTTTTAAAGAGATTTTGGTATATATTTGTTAAATCCAAAGGAAAAGAATTCCAATAATCTGGGCCAGCATAGTTCAAATTTTGTTTTAATAGCTGTGTTTTAGGTTGTATTGAGCGAACTGGAAAACTATTTCTCGTAGAATAAAATACCAAAGTTTCTCACAAGAAAATGTTTATTTTGCATCGATTATAGTTTCGCGGAGCGTTTGGCTCGGCTTCGTCAGGACGAACGGGGCATAAACATTTAAATCATTGCGACATCGTCAGAGTTCTGGCGGTCACGGATTTTGGTGAGTTGTTATCAAGCGTTTGAAAGAAATTGAGTCGACATCATGTCGTTGATAAAGCATGAAGAGTTCCGGAATATGTGGAAAGGTTCTAATATATTAAGTTTGATAGTCAAATCAGGTTTATCAATACGTGTGGCGTTTCCAAACAAAAATGTATGGTTATTTCCGTGACAATGTTGGGCTGCAGACGACTTCTTCAGTTCATATTTCCCTATGTAGGTCTTCTGTTCCTTCACACAAAAATTTAAAGCCCTGCGGGTTTGTCTCATAAAAGGAAGTCCACATTCACAAGGCATCTGACTAATTCCCCAGGAATTTATGTCTTCGACGTAGTCTTTTGATCCGTGAAACTTCATCTAGTTTATGGGCTTGAAAATAACTTTAAGATTAAAACTTTTGAGGATTTTTGAAATACGAAAGCAAATTTGTGGAGGAAATGGAATAACCGCCCAATTCTTTCGTATTGGGAGGTCTATTGGCGTGAGTGAGCAGACAGGCTTAGGTTTCCCAAATTTTTGGACAGCTTTGTCTATAACGGAATGGCTATACCATCTGCGTACTGCAATTCGTTTAAGAAATTCAAGCTCTTTCTGTAAGGAATCCTCAGTTGAGCATATATGTATTGAACGACACACTTGACTAATCTCAGAGTTTCTTCTTCTTCCGGTTGGCTGAAATGATGTTCAGTGAGTATTGCTTTCAGTGATTCGAGGGCTCCATTCAGTGGGATACCTGTGAACATGTATTTCACATAGAAGGATAACATGAACTGATCGTTGTAAGGGTGTCGTTTCAGCCGATTGACAAACAATGGAATTTTTTACTGCTGTTTTGTTCAAAGAAATCGTTAAGGAGGATAGTTTGGAAGATAGAAATTTGGCGAACTAATGTGTAGCTGATCCAATATCGATAACTATGGGACGGAAGGGGACACCAATCTTATGTATCTTCGAAAGTGCATAGAAACGTGAACAACGCGCATATGAGGGCCTTAGATGATTTTTTGAGTTTTGGTCAAGTGTATAACACAGCTTGTTACCACTTTCCAAACTCCTTTTAATTGATTCTCGGATGAATCATTTTTTTCCTTATAGGGTCCCTCGGAAATAAGTTTCTCGACCTCTGCCTCTTAATGTATTTTGTCTATAATAACAACTTGTCCTCCTTTATCAACTTTAGTGATAATAATATCACGATTTGACTGTAATTCTTTTAAAGACTTGTATTTTCCCTTGTTGAGATTGGGTTTAAATGGTTGAAAGGACTTTGATATTAACCTCTGGCTGACACAATGTATGATCGTTTCTTTTTCATCAATGTTTAGATCGGTTTTTATTGAGGACTCCTCATCTGACACGACGATATTGGATATAGGTACCTTTTTCGAAATCGTAAAATTCGAATTGTAACGTAAAATCCGTTTTTGAATTTCGCTTGGGTTAAAAGAAGAAAAGTTAGATATTACTTCATTATCCGTAAGAATATCCTGAATTTGCGAAGTGTAATTTTCTTTATTGTTACTGTTATTTGATGGTTTTTCAAATTTATGTTCTAATGTCATTTTATGAGTAAACGACATTGTAAAAACGGACACATTAATTGTGATAAGATATAATGAACTGAACATTATGCTACTTTTGTACAAAAGAAAAGGAAGACAGAGTACAAAGCCCAAGAAGCCAATAGAAGGTTCGATAACATTTTTTCGATGTCGATGGCCTCAGAGAAAGAACCTCAGTTTTCTCACGCCTTGGAAAGGGATAAGCCTTTCCAATGGACTGATAAGCATTTACAATTATACCGCGACTTTTGCCGTACATTGTCAGCGTTGCACAGACGCCTAAAAGCCTGAAAAGCCATCCATTTACCTTTGTGTAGCTATAGCAGTGTATATTGTGTTAATGTAAGGATGTACTTCGACGGTAGGATTACTTTCTGAAATTGTGCACTTCCTAATGGATAGATCTGACAGACCGCCGGGATACGAAGGGTGGGATTAAACCCATCGGTTAAGTACGCTTCGCCGACGCCAAGGATCAGCGGACGCGTGACGTCAAAGGAGGGACGCTTGGCAGGGGAAGAACGCCCCGTCAGCAGGTTGGCGAGATAGGAGTGTTGGCGCCGGAGGCTTTGCGCATGCATAGTGCGGTGGAGGTGAGGAGAGCGTGTCTCTTAGGAGGAACGAGTTAGTTAGTCTGATTTCGTCTGGCGGCGAGAGTAGTGCTCCGGTAAGGGGACGCGAAGCGTTTTCCTTTTTTTTTTTTTTGAGCAAGCGGTCGCTCCAGGTATATGGAGGTCCGAGGCTCTGGATAAGGTCAGCCAGCGCACCATCTTTGCAGGGATAGGGTTTTTGGTTGCAGCGGCACAGGTCCCGGTCAGGGAATCCCGCTTGCGTTATAGATATTCATCCACTACAAGGTAATTTATAGCACTTAAGAAAACTAAGTTCGCAACGACGTGGAAGCACGGGTTAGACCAATAATAACATTCTCAGAGATACAGATCTACCTAATAGTAGGCAGATACTCCCTAGAACGTCAACGTCAAAAGCTAGGAATTAGATATTTTTCTTCAGGAATGATTCTCCTAGACTTCCAATTACAGTATCCGTCAGATCTAAGACTTAGTGAAACCGGATGCTAGAGGAAGATTATTCCACCGCAGTCAGAACCTAACTGTTATTCAATAAATGTTTGTGTTGTGTTGATATATCCTCTCGAAATCCTTCTATTGTAGTAGTGATCATTATTCTGCTCGTTTAGCCGTTTCTATCTGCCTTCCTGGTTCACAGATATTATAACAAAGTGGGGGAGACTTCTGTTTGTTCGCTCGAACAGAGTTCACGGAGTGTTTCAGAGAGACAGAAATGCTTCCTTGTGACTGTGAGAAGCATATATAGCGTTGACGCCTCCGAGCCATAAGTAGGAGGCGGGGCCACGGCACGTGACCAGTACTTTCGCTTTCACAGACATATTGGAACTCCTTGACCAAATTTTGCCGTCCAGGTCAAAAACCTCTGGTAACATTGTAGCCAGTGAAAGTTGTAGGTCATACAGTTCGACTTCAAAGCTTGCAATATTCTTTCTAGTATGCTTAATAACAGCTCTTAATAGTGCAGAAGCATTAGATATAGTGGGTTTGATGTGTAGTGACACTTTTGTTCTCTGGAATGGTATGCTTTCGGAAATACTTAAATTAGTTGATATTATTAATTCAGTTGATCCTCATATACAGTTCACATGTGAGACTGAAAATAATGGCTTCTTACCGTTCCTTGATGTCCTTGTATCACGGTCTGAAGGATCCTTTAGTACAAAAGTTTATCGAAAACCTTTTGCTGTTTCCTTACCCTCACATGCAAAATCAAATCGCCCATGGAAACAAAAGATCTCTGTCTTCTACATATATGTGTATCGTGCAATACATATATTGCTCAACTGAGGATTCCTTACAGAAAGAGCTTGATTTCCTTAAACGAATTGCAGTACGCAGATGGTATAGCCATTCCGTTATAGACAAAGCTGTCCAAAAATTTAGGAAACCTAAGCCTGTCTGCTCACTCACGCCAATAGACCTCCTAATAAGAAAGAATTGGGCGGTTATTCCATTTGCTCCTCAAATTTGCTTTCGAGTTTCAAAAATCCTCAAAAGTTTTAATCTCAAAGTTATTTTCAAGCCCATAAATTAGATAAAGTTTCACGGATCAAAAGAATACGTCGAAGACATAAATTCCTGGGAAATTTATCAGATACCTTGTGAATGTGGACTTTCATATATAGGACAGACCCGCAGGGCTTTAAATTGTCGTGTGAAGGAACAGCAGACCTACATAAGGAAATATGAACTGAAGAAGTCGTCTGTAGCCCAACATTGTCACGAAAATAACCATACATTTTTGTTTGGAAACGTCATGCTTATTGATAAACCTGATTCAACTATCAAACTTAGTATATTAGAACCTTTCCACATGTACCGGAACTCATCAGGCTTTTGTCAACGGCATGACGTCGACTCCAAATTCTTTCAAGCGGGTGGAAACGACTCATCAATATCCGTGACCGTTAGAGCTCTGATGATGTCACAATGATTTAAATGTTTACGTTAAATTCGTCCTGACGAAGCCGAGACAAACGCTCTGCGAAACTATAGTCGATGTAAAATAAGCATTTTATTGTGAGAAACTTTGTTATTTTTAGCACGTCTTTTGTAAAAAAAGATCGTGCTTATATTACCACTTTGTCCGTCCGTCTGTACCCACGATATATATCTGAAAATATTAGTCCGATTTGAAAAATTCTTTTTGCATTGGGAAGCTTGAAATATGAGAATGATGATCCTTTATTTCGTTTTTCTTACGATGTAAAATTTCGCAGCTAGAGGGCGTGAATGCAGCTGTTGTCGAATTCAAAGATGCGTTTTATACCACATATTTGCTTCTAAACATCCGATTGAAAAAAATCTTTGATCTTTCGATTCCACTTTTGTCGAAGAGTATTTTAGATATAGTTACTTTTTAAAATTACGCATAGATTTTCCACTAGGGGGCGTAAAATTAAATTACATTATCCTCGATAACTCTTCTTCTAAAACTTCGATTTGAAAAATGTTTTTTTCAGCGGATACACCTTCTGATGGAAAATCTTTCCCATATAATTTCTAATTTTTGGTAAAGAATACTTTCGCCAACAGGGGGCGTAAGGGTAAATTTTGGCTTCTGATGTGTTTGCCATAAAATCTGAGCTTCTAAAATATCGATTGAAAAAATTCTTTCGTGAACTGATGCCACTCACATCGATAAACGTTTCCGGAATATTTTCTTCTTAAAATATTCCACAGTTTCTCCGCCAGGGGGCGTAAATGTATATCTTATTTTTGTCAATATGTCTACTTCTAGGAGACCGATTTGCAAAATTGCTTCTTTGCGGGATAGTGTTTCTATTGTAACATGTTTTTCATATAATTTCAAAATTTTCAAGTAATTCATAAACTTTCCGCTAGGGGCCGTAAAGGTAACTTGCTTTCCCCTTCTATCTCTGTTTCTAAATCTCCGATTTGAAAAATTATTTCTGCACCGGATACAGCTCCTGACGGGAAATCCTTTGCACATAATTTCTAATTTTTGAAAAAGATGGTTTGGCCACCAGGTGGCGTAAGTCTCAATTTCCGCTTCTGATGTATTAGCAGCAAAATATGAGCTTCTAAAATCTCGATTGAAAAAAAAGTCGTTTGTTCACCGATACTACTCATGTCGACAAACCATTAAGGAACATTTTCTTCTTGAAATAATGGATGGTTTCTACGTCAAGGGGCGTAGATATATATTTTATTTTTGTCAATATCTCTACTTCTAAGAGTCCGATTTGAAAAATTTCTTCTTTGTTGGATAGTGTTTCCGATGCAAACTGTTTTTCCTATAAATTCAAAATTTTTTAAGTAAATCATAGACTTTCCGCTTGGGAGCACAAAGGTAAATGTGTTTTCTGCGTTAGTTCTGCTCCTAAAACTCAAATTTGAAAAATTCTTCCTGTATCGCATACAAGTATGATGGAAAATATTTTTCACATAATTTCTAATGTTTGTAAAGAATGGTTTGGCCACCAGGGGGCATAAGTGTTAATATCTACTTATGATGTATTTGTAGCAAAATCTGGGCTCCGGAAAACTCGACTAAATTTTTTTTTTCCTTGGATCGATACTGCTCAAAAAAATACTTCTTTCCTAAAATAAAAAATACTTCTTTCCTAAAATAATGAAAATACTTCTTTCCTAAAATAATGCATGGTTTTCCTACCAGGGAACGTAAAGTCACATCTTATTTTTGTCGATATCTCTGTTTCTAAGAGTCCGATTTGAAAAATTATTTCTGTGTTGGAGAGCGTTTCCGGTGCGAAATGTTTCTCATATAGATTCACATTTTTCTTAACGCACAAGTCTGCAACCAGAGGGCGCAAGCTCACGATTCCGTTTACAGCAATATCTGAGGGATTAAAAACCCGATTGAAATAATTCTTTCTTCCGTCAGATACTTTTGTTTTGCATACCAGTTCCATAGACTTTGAATAGCTTTGATAAATTTAATTTGTGTCAGAACGGATTCAAAAGACGTGCTAATTACACATGAAAATTCGGAGTCATATTTCTTGTTATTCTATATTAACACCGCAAGTTTAATAGTCATGATTTATATATAATCTATTTCTTGTTTGGTACTTGTGTCTATTGGAATTAATTGCAATTGAATCTGTCTATAAATCGTTCTTAAATCTGAAATATGATTTTGCCAAGGTTATACGTATTAGAAAAGTTAATGTATTCGGAAATCAATCGGGTGAACTGGATAATGTAGATGTAGATGTATCTGCGTAGTCATAGTAGTACTTCGTTTTGAAACTAGGTCTATTAATCTAATATATTTATTTCATAATATCTGTAATTTATTTAAATTTGTTTTAGTTGTTTGACCCCAAGATAAAAAGCAGTAGTTAAAGTGATTCTGAATAATGAGTAATACAAGAGAATTAGTGTTTTAACTAAAAGAGTTGTTAATATTGTACTAATGACGTCAATATTTCTAGATAATTTATTCGAAAGTATTTCGATATGTTTAGTCCATTGTAAGTCACGGGTAAACTTCACTCCCAAATAATTAAAATGTGGTACCATGTCAGTTATTTTATTTTCTAATAATAAATTTGTAGTATGGCCCCATTCAGATCTCTGTCTGGAGAAGACCATAGCTTTAGTTTAAGAAGTGTTAATTATCAGCTCATTGGTAGTTAGCCATTTTGAGTATAGCTGTAATTGAGTGTTAGCTTTTGTAATAATGTCATTTATATTGTATCCCCAATGAAGTAATGTTGTGTCATCAGCATATAGTATGGCAACATTTCCTGATGTTATGCTAAATATATCATTAATATATAAATTGAATAGCAAGGTTCCCAAAACCGATACCTGCGGGTCTCCATATTGCGATTGCTGTAAAGTGGATGGGAATCGATTAATTTGTGTATATTGTTGTCTTTTTGTTAAATAAATTTTAAGCAAGGTATGAGGCATTCCCCTTATTCCCAGTGTATGTAATTTATGAAGGAGGATTTCATGATTTAGTGTGTCAAATGCTTTATTTAGATCTAAAAACATAGCAAGTGTCATAGTAATAAGTGCAAAATGTTTTTGAATAACGTTTTGTAAATAAAGCAATGCAATTTCAATAGATTTGTGGGGTTGGAAACCGAATTGATTTTTGTTTATAATATTGTATTTTAGAGTAAATGTTATTAATCTTGTGTATATTAAATTTTCTAAAATTTTTGCACATGTGGACAGGTTTGCAATAGGGCGATAATTATTAGCATCATTTTTTGAGCCTGATTTGTATTTGGGAGTAATCTTTTTTATCTTAAGTGCATCCGGAAAAATTCCTGTGCGGAATACCAAATTAAAGTTTATTATTAACTATCGTATGCCCCGTGCTAGGACGGTTGTTTCTAAGCCTTAAATGAATATTAATATATAGGTGATGTTGCCCGTCCTAGGACGGTTATTTCTAAGCTTTAAATAAATATTAATATACAAGGGGATGTTGCCCGTCCTGTGATGGAGTGAAATTTTTAATTGAAGCAGATTGAAAACAAATAAAATGGATGCTGGATTTCTGTAAGGAAACATAGCAAAAACTTATATAGTAAGAACTCATACATGTTAGAACTCAAAATTATATGATATTTATTTCCGCTTTTCAAAAGACCTCGCGATACATAACATTCTGTGTAAAATATTTGTTGTTTAACAACTGTAGATTACAGCGCTTAGATAGATCGATATTTTGCAAAATGCGTAATATAATCAGCACTAAACTCCGAAAGTTGTTTTCGTGTAAACTTACCTTAATAACTTTTACTTTGATTTTTCGCGTTAAATTACTTTTTGTTCGGCACTTGTTATTCCGCTTGTTTTAGACTGTCCTATTTGACGGTTAGTTTGGTACTTCATATCAAAGCTTTTTCTTCAAAATAATGCGACATCTGGTATTACAAATTGGAACTACCTAAATTCTCGACAATGTGCTGTTGGTGTGACATTTGCTTTTAGATGCAAGATTGCTCACTTTGATATCTCAATATTTTAATTTTTATTGTAGGTTAGAGCGTTTAGATAGATCGATATTTTGCAAAATGTTTAACATAATCAACACTAAACTCGGAAAGTGAGTTAAATTAAAAAAGTTAAAAATAATTAAGGCGTACAAATTAATATCTGAATTGTGCTAAATTAAATTAATATACAAACTCAATTTGTTGTGATATTAAGAATTCAATTAGAATTTTGTAGATCGAAAAAATGGAACTCGAGTCATTAATAATCCAATGTTTTTAAATTAGCACGCGATCACCTTGACACCTGAAAGTGATCGCGTGTTATTACATAGCAGAAAATCATTTTGACGTCGTAAGAGCACACACGAATTGTTCGATAAGTGACGGCGCAACAATGCAGACGGTGCTGTGACGTCAAGCGTTCCAAAGAGACAGACAGATCTGCGTGTTTTTATATATTATGGTTTTATTACTATTTCGGCAACATGTTTTATTGCAATAGGGTAAATGTCATTATGACCAGGACCGGTATTCGTTTAATTTGTTTCAATATGAGCAAAAGTTCAGAATATGCAATTTCTGTAAGAAAAAATGAATTAGAAAGGTGTGTTTTATTTGTATTTTGTATATGTAAAGTATTTCTAGCTGAGTGATTTTGCTTAAGAATATGCGAAATACATATGAAGTGATGGTTAAGATGGTTTGCAATATCTTGTGTTCCTGTTAGTTTTGTTTGCAAGTTGTCGTATAGGTATTCTGGAGTTGTTATCCCAGTTTGATTAACAAGTAAATATTTAAGTGTTTCCAAGTCAATTTAGAAGACTTTTGAGCGAATATATGCGCATAATAGTTTCTTTTTACTGTTCGAATACTGTAATTTAAAGAATTTCGAAAGGTTTTAAATTTGTTAAAATCACGTTGTAATTTTGTTTAAATAAATTTTGTATACAATCTGCTTTTCTTGTTTATTTAATTTAAATGATGTGAAGTAATCCAAGGTTTGCGAAATTTCTTTCTTCATCTTGTATTGTTTAAGATAGTGGGAAAGACTTTATCATAGATTTATTTTAAAGTTGTGTGAAACCCATTGTAAGCTAAGATTGGAGATTCATACATTTCAAGTTCTTCCCATGTAAAGCACTTGAAAGGGTTTTTAATTTATCAAGATTTAATTTATTTCTGCGTCTACTTTTGTGAAGCGTAGGTGGAGTTTTGAATTGATTTCCCTTCCAGTCTCGAATTGAAAATATTGGTAAGTGATGCACTAATATCGTAAGTTGAGTTGAATCATTAGTCAAAGAAGAAGAAATTAATAGGTCACATCATTAGTATGCGAAATCATTAGTATGCGAAATCATCAGTATGTAGAAACTAATATGTCTCATTAGTCACATCGAAGAAGAAATTAAAAGGCATACAAAACGTGGCCGGAATGCATTTGGAAGAAGCAATACAATTTTTAACAAAAACTAGACAAAACCCGTCGGAATCAACGGTTAGTCTTTTTTTTTTTTTAAAGAATAAACTCATATGAAATGACAAATGTACTCTTTATTTGATTGACAAATTCATTTCAACTACTTTCCAGGTTCGTGATTTTTTTTTTTTTTTGACTGAAGATTTAACGACCACAGTGAGCAACTCAATGGGCTATAAGCAGTCGCCCGTCCGTAATTTAGGAACACTGGTTGCAGGGACGGGAGAGAGCAATGCCGTAAGATAAACACATAACGTCCATGCTTCACCGGCATTTAATATATAGATTTAAAATCTATATATTAATTCTATAAGGGTTTTTTTGCGAGTCCTATTTTGAGAGAATGCCAGTCGAAGAGAAAAATGAGATTGGAGCAACGCTTCGGGCGTGGAGGGGCGGCAAAGTTCCCATGTAAAGTCTATGGGAGAAACTTGGGGTTCACATTCGATCGGCGGCGGTTGACTCACGCACTGTTGAAAGCGGAAGCCTGGAGAGACTGAGGTAGTCCGAAGTCGCTTTTCTGAGGGAACCGCTGCGCAAAGCAACACTAGCAGGCATTCGTATTAAAGTTCTTCTCATCAGAACAGCGAACACTCTCGAAGTCCTGATTGCGTTATGCCGTGGGACTGCGTGATCTATATATACAATTTAACATTCATTCTATCCAGTTTATTCACGTAGGTAAGACGTTTCCCATTATGTAAAGATGTAAATAAACATTCCGTTTACCATTGTTAGTGAAAATATTACGGGCGACTGCTTATAGCCGATTGAGTTGCTCACGGTGGTCGTTAAACCTTAAGTAAAAAAAATCACGAACCTGAACTATTGTCTTTACTGAAGTGGTTGAATGAATTTGTCAATCAAATAAAGTTTACATTTGCTGTTTCATATCAGTTTATTCTTTTCAAAAAAAAGAAAAAAAAAACAACCTAACCGTCGATTCCTACGGGTGAAGGGTAGTCGCAACGCGAATCTCCTTGGAACAAAATTTAGAAACACAGTTGTGACTGAAGATGAGAGTGAAAGAGTGCACTATCCAGTTGAATTTTTGCACACGATCGAGACGAGTGGACTTTCGCCTCACATTTTACGACTGAAAAAGTGTGCAGTCGTGATGCTCATACCGACCCTGGCCGCCCTGGTGGCTCAGTGGTCTAAGCGCTGGCTTATGATGATTCGTTCGTGAAGGGTCTGGGTTCGAATCCCGGTGAGGTATAAATGTTGTGTTTGTCTTATGGCACGGGCTCTCTCCCTTCTCTGGAACCAGTGAACCTAAATTATGGACAGGCGACTGCTTATAGCCAATTGAGCTGCTCACGGTGATCGTTAAACCTTCAGTCACATAAAAATCACGAACATGGACTATTGTCTTTACTGAAGTGGTTGAATGAATTTATCAATCAAATAAAGTTTGCATCAGTTGTTTCATATAATTTTTTTTCTTTTTACAAAAAACAAACAAACTAAGTAACAGCCGATTCCAACGGATTTCGTCTAGTTACATATTAAAAGAAAAGTGTTTAGTTAGTGTATTCTTACAGTCCTTATACTTATGGATTTGAGACATGGGTCGTAGCCAAAACTTACATGCAGAGGCTGCGGAAAACTTATTGAAGCATGGAGATATACATGTTTGATGTTACCGAGAAGTTCATTGTCGTCTGTACATTTTATTCAGCACTTTGTTTTTCATTTTAGTTGTCCGTTATGAGCAGCAGTGACTATCTTGAGCAAATCATACGTCTTTTGTCAAAACGGGTCAAAACGTTTGGATGAATCATTTGCAGAAAAGAATAAAATTTTGCTCTTGGAAAAAATAGGAACAGAAACGAAAACTCACCTTTAAACTCGGAACATACAGGATGCCCTATGATTCATTAGGCACTGAAATATCTGTTTGATCTAATGAAGAGATAATATACGATGCAACAAAACACAGTAAAAACAAATGAACAAAGGCTACCAATGATTGTGGAATTTACGTTCTTCCAGTGTTTGCGCGAGAGGGACACGTAAGACAAAACGATGCATAATCTGCGTTAAATTTTTTCAATATAAAATGTCCAGCGACATTGTATGTCAAAATCCTTATTATATGCAGAACATTATCGAAAACAGAATTCAAGTTCATTAAAATGTCATGAAGTAGCGGGGTTGGAAAATTACCAGAAATTGGAGGACTGGTTTTTAAAAATTGGTGAAGAGTAGGAGTTGACTGATTCAAATAAAAGCGAAACTTTGCCACGTAAACCACCTGCACTGCAAACTGAGGTACGTGGGACTGCTGCCTTTCTAGAGGCTCCGTAGATATGATTCTTTAAAGCCAGCCAACATGTGAGGCATCTCAAATTGACACTGCTTCTTGTGTTTCATCTGGGCAAAACTGAATTCATAGCAGCGCTTTCTTCTGTGCTGGTGCCCTTACAATACGCATCACTACATGTTCTCTTCGAACGTCACATTTATGTACTTTTTGTGCAAAAATTGCCCATACAGACCACGGAATATAGAAAGGTATGGATATGATACATGTGATACGCGACTGTCTTATGTTCTTCCATGGGTAGACTGCACATCTCACGGTGTGACGTAGCCTTAGATGACAAGTGATGTACATCGAATGTTTACCACCTATATGTTTTTATAAATTCGTACAGAACGCATTTCCCGAATTTTAAAGGACCCTGAGATAGCCTGATTTTTTGCTTTTTATTTTTGTACAGTATTTTCAACCTTTCTTTCCTGCTGCGTGATATAATTATTTATTTGCACTTGCAATTTATTCTACTTTTAGAAGGAGGATTCGAAAAATTCTGTACAGAAACATTTCAATAGAGATAAGTCTAACCCAATTGTTCTGGTTTTCTCCAAAAGATATCTTCCGAGCAATAATTACAGTTAGCTCTGATTCAGAGATTACCCAGTAAAAACAGTATGTTAGGAAACTGCTGGCCACCACCTGGCATTGATGTGTCACTGCTGGCTGAAATCTGCTGCTCACGGTTCGGTAGCGATCCGTTGGTGAGAGCGCCATCAATTGACAGCCTCTAGCATACTACTGATGGCCACGACGCGACGCTACGCATCGCTGTGAATTACGAGCCTCCAAGCTAGCGCCACGAGTGGTTCGAAAGCGGCAAGCGAAGCGACACCAACACGAGCAGTCCTGTGCTTGCACATCATGTTACTATCGTAATCGATGTGGTAGCAGCAGGACTGCACATGCGCAGAAGCAACATGTTCTGAAGCTTATTACTATTATGGCTCAAGCAAATGAAAGGTAAGATTTTTGTTTTGTTTTGTTTTAATCCCTTCGTTCTTAACAACGATGTTAGTTTCCGTAAGAATATTTTAATAGCGTACATAAAACTGTGTTATAACTTCGTGCCAAAATTCGCTCTTTCTGGTGAGTAGTTATGATTTATTTTAATTGCAGTATAATGTATAATGATATAAACAAGTTTTCTTTGATATTTAATTAAGACAGCGATGTTTTAAAAAGTAAGGGAGGCACATTTAGGCTGAGATAATGGTAACGTCAGGACATTCAAGTACAATATGATAGGAATATGTAAATGAATCAATTAAGCAATCGCGTTTCAAGATCACAAGCACGGCACTAAACTTCGGGAAAACGTCTTTTAGTTAGCACACCCATTGAAAATGAGCAAAGTTCGCTCAATGTAAAAAGAAAATTCGTTACCTTGAAAAAATAAATTTTAAATTATGTGAAACGCATATTTACGAAAAATACCTCGTAATATTTTAAAAATAAAAATAAAATTTTTCGTTTCATATCTCGCAGAAAAGAGGCTCATCTTCGAGGATGCTCCAGAACTGATAACGTAGTCTTGTGGTTAAGGACCCTGCTTTGCAACCAAACTATCGTAAATTCGATGCTACCCAGATCCACAGAGAACTTTTTCAGATCATTAGAGGAAATTTCTCTAGCGCCGTGACGTCACTCAGTAAAAATTCCTGTGGAGAAAATAACGCCGACTCACTCGACCACATGGAGAAAAAAATGTCACTGACTGGGAGGCGTCGAGGAGTTGTGATGCCATCCAACATGACGGAGCACCCAACTGTTTGGTGCACACAAAATGGCGCATTCCGAGAAACGTTGAGGAGTTGTGAGACGTCAAGCATCAATTAACCTTTGATTTTTTTTTTTATATTTTTCTTCCGATGCTATCATGTGATGGATAACTAATGGCCCTGTTGTGGCATGTGACAACTGATCGTGGTGCCACCTGGTGACCCCAAGTGCTGGATTATGTCTTGGCTGCCGGTACATTTTATTGACTTTTGGGCACCGGCACTATAATGCTGGACCGCTGCTCGCAATGCTGACTGCCAGCGCTGGCTTGAGCGCTGGTTTGAGTGCTGGCCCATCAAGATTGTTTTTGCTAGGTACATGGGTATTTATTAAACCCATTAATTTTATTTCCATATGGACTCGCAATAAATGATTAACGTAATTGCACCGTACCCGTCTCGCCGCATCGGTGGCCGAGTGGTCAGATGTGAAGGTTTCTGGCCAGTGGTCCGAGCTCATCCGCGTTCGAGTCCCGGATGAGGGTGGTGATCTTGTCTTGCTGCACTGACCTTCTCTCTACCCTTTAGCCAGGGTAGAGAGAAGGTCAGTGCAGCAAGACAAGATGGCCTCAAATTAACGACGGGAGACTGCTTATAGCCCTCAGATTTGGGCACCAAATTCATTAAACTTCGAAAAAAAAAAAGAAAAAAACTAAACCGTAAGCCATTTGAAAATGGTTTACGATTTCGTCACCATAGCTCCCTGCAAAACGTCATACAAAAACCATTAGCCCAGCACTCAGTTTGCCAGATTTTTCATTTTGGAAAGCCGATTGATATATTTTGTTCAGATCAACGAAATGAGGCTTTCAGAGTTTAAAATGCCTCTCTTGTGCTTTAAATAACTTCAGATGCAGGGACAATAACTTAAATTGCTTTTTCGTTTCAAAAACTAAATTATTGTACTTCTTAAAAGTTAGATTTCTTTTATGGATTCCTATTAACTGTTCTTTCCCCAAAGCCTTTTGTTTTGTCTCTAGTGTGTTGTTTCCAAGCAAAGTGTAAATGTCAGTAATGAAACACCTGTCAGCCTGGCCAAGAACTATTTTCGAAATTGATCCTCCGTTAAAAATCCAATGTTTCATTGTCCGAATCAATAAATTCGTGGAGTGCGTTATGAAGACAAAACTTCCACAATGCATCCCATTCAGTAGATACTACAACCCATAATTTTTCAAACTAAAGCACCATCCATTTTCATTTTGCAACGGCTTGCTGTTATCCCCTTCTAAAAGACACACGATAAGCGAATGGATATTTTCGCAACGGCAGATTCGACGACAAGCCAACTGGGCATTTGTTTCAAGCTAGAAGACTACATAATTCATAGAGGGTTTCACCTAGTTGTACTTTCAGGATGATTTTTTTTCTTCTTTTTCCGTCTCTCGAAAAATGTTAGTAGCTTGCCTTCAAAAATTCATGAATATCTTTAGAGCCAAAGAACACGGGAGCTTTCAGCAGTTTTTTGCGATGACGGCATTCTATCTTCTGCAAATTTTAGTGTTTTTGAAACTCTCCATTATGTATGTTATAAGATTAGTCTTATAGCTCATTAAGTGTTGTATTACCAGAATACATTTAAAAAAAAGATCCGCACAAATACACGTTTGAGAAAGCATGCATAAATAAATCTATCGCGAAAATTTTAAATTGTACTTTGAAACAGTTTCTATTAAAAAGAAACTGTTTCAAAGTACAAGGTGTTTTCAGATGAGAAATTATAAGATGCATTTGTATGATATATTAATATAAGCAAGCTGTATTAAGATGTATTCGTATGAGTGAGATCTTTCAAACATCAAGGACTTCTTCATAGCTGTTGAGCAGGTTTGTAGAGACAACCTTTACTGCTAACATCATAGATGATCCGATGTAGAATTCTCTCATGATTACGTGGGAATGATTCTTCTACCAGAAGGCCAAGATATACACTGAGGTGCCAGAAAAACTGGTGCAGACGAGCTTATGCAAACTAGATATCAACGTCACCTACGCGCGTACTCCATTGCGTCCGCCAGTGCGTATATAAAGCAATAGACATCCTTACCAGCTGTCAGAGCTGTTTTGGGCATGAGAATGACAAGTAATAGCGATTTTAGCGATTTTCAACGCGGTGTCGTAGTTGGCGCTCGTGAGATGAGCCATAGTATTTCGGAGGTAGAAACGAAGTTCGGATTTTCACGGACGACCATCGCAAGGGTGTACCGTGACTACAAGAATTCCGGCTAAACCTCCAACCTACGATACCAGTGTGGCCCTAAAAAGACGTTGGGCGAACGTGACCATCGTCGGCTGTCAAGAATCGTTTCACGCAATAGGCGTGCAACACTCTCGCAGGTATCATCGGAATTCAATGCTGGAGCCTCAACAAGCATCAGCGTCCGGACTGTGCAACGTACCCTTCACGGTATAGGCTTTGGGAGTCGACGCCCAACTCGAGTCCCCTTGATGGGTGCACGACACAGAGCTATGCGCCTCGCTTGGGCACGGCAACACCACCACTTGACACTTGATGACTGGAAACAAGCAGCCTGGTCTGACGAGTCGCGTTTCCAACTCTATCAGGCAGATGGAAGGATTCACGTATGGCGCAAACCCCATGAAGCCATGGATTCCGCCTGTCAACAGGGAACTGTACCGGCTGGTGGAGGTCCGTAATGGTATGGGGTGTGTTTAGCTGGACTTCACTGGGACCCTTGGTACGTCTACAAACGTCTGTGACCGGCCAACGCTATGTGCGCATCCTTTCTCACAAGGTACACCCGTTCATGTCCTGCATTCATGCTGATGGGTTGGGCCTGTTCCAACAGGACAATACACCTCCACACAACTGTCGGGACGCCACATTATGTTTAGAGGAGCATTCATCTGAGTTTGGAGTGTTGCCATTCCCACCCAAGTCCCTAGATCTGAACGTGATAGAACACATTTGGGATGTCATGCAACGCGCTATCGAACACAGGAATTTGAGATCTCTGAATACACCCGAATTTTGGAACGCTCTGCAGGAAGTATGGTGTGCATTGTCTACAGCATATTTCCAGAAGCTAGTGGAGTCCATGCCCCGTCGTATTTTTGCAGACCTGCGCTCCCGTGGGGGTCCTACCAAGTATTAGACTGGTGTACCAGTTTTTCTGGCACTTCAGTGTTTGCATCGTCTTAAAATTTCCTTTCTCACCGAAAGTTTCCCATGTCATTCAAACAAATCACGACCGACATTTGCAGCAAACAGCCTTGCAAAGGATTCTTCAGCTTTCAGTCTTAAATACGAATAAATATTTCTTCCACTTTCTAAAAAATGATCACCGAGATTTGCGTTAGTAACGTTATTTTTCATGACACATTTTCTATATAGAGTCAACATAAGTGAAAATAAAAGTAAAAGCGGCATGAAACGAACATCACTGTGATATTCTTGAAATAATTAATTGCTAATTTATGAACATTAAGCCAGTGTATAGCATGTAACCTTTTGCCGGTGGTGATTTCGAACGGACGTTCTCTGACTCCGTAGTGATTGCTCTTCCAAATGAACTAAGCTGGCAGGCTTATCGCTGTTTCATTGTTGATTTGACTCAAGCGTCACCTCAGTAGTACGTCATCTATGTCATGTCACGGAGCACGTTACAAGAGTTATGAGCTTATTTGGGGTAGATATACAACCAACTTTAAAAAGATATCCCTTTTCTGTTTTTAAGATAACATTGGTCGAAAAGTTTTAACTTTTTTTTTTACCACATGGGTCATTTTGGGTGTTTTTTACTAAATCGGCCTTGCTTATCACGAAACTTTCAGTGAAAAGTGCGTAACACGCAACACTTTTGGGAGACAGGGAGCATTCACGAATGAGAGACATCCTCTGTTTTTCGAAATAAAGCATTGATGAAATAAGGTACAAAGATATTAAATTGTGCAATTACACTTGTGAAACGGCCCCTGACATAAGTGAAACCCTGTCTACTCTTGTCCGAAGTCTTCACGAATTTTTTCATCAAATCCAACTTAATATGAAGCAATGTCTTGTTTCGGTCTACCAAAGAGGCGTACTTAACATTATGTTGAACCGGGACGTAATTCTCTCTGTGAGGCCAGTCTCACAGTGTAGTGTTTGTTGGTTGCTATACTATCCCATAGACAAAGAAAACAACAGTATTTCGCAAACCACCTTGAAACCCGAATAGCAAGGCGATGATTTTCAACTCTCCACACACTTGCCAGCAGTACTGGTTATATTGGATTGCACTTAATAACAGCGACATACTCTCGTAAGTTTCTTTTATGTCCACTGAATGTGTCACACGTATTGATGGTTTTGTGCTGCCATTGTGTAGCAACGCTGTATTCAGACTTGCTTCTGAGGAGTCTATGAAAAGCCTCCATTCCTGGGGGATATGCTTGAAACCAAGTTTAGATATTAATCTGTCAATATTTGTGCATACACACACATGAAAGTTTGCGTTGTGAAGTACCCTGACAATTGTTCATGCCTTTTTCTGTACAACGAAATTCTAGTGTTTGGCGCCAGTAAGTTCCACTGCTGCAGCCTAGACCCTAAAAGTTTGGTTTGATGTTTGTTAAGATTAAGGTCTCTGACTAAGTCGTTTAGTTCCCTTTCCTGAATCAGATGCAGTGTCGTATTATGTTAGAACTGTAGGATGGATCAAAGAATGTTGATGGCGTATTTAACATAACCGTGGTTTGTTTCCATTCGTCCACTTAATCACATATGAATAGCGTGTTCCGCAGAATATGTGGGGAGACCATTTTTTGTGTTGGTCACCAACGTGACACTCAAAATAATTATAATAAGCTTGTTTAACCTTGGTTGTTGAAGACCTACGCTGTTTTTCACTGTGAACCGTTCACAGATGTAACATAAATTGTACAATGTATTTACACATTTCAAGTATATTCTATCCATTATGAGAAAACTAAATGCAAATACACACTGGACAACGGTCACCGCAAAAGGTCACAAGCACAAAATCTCTTCAGCTCAACCGGATAGACCACATTTCATCATGAAACAAAAAAAAAAAAAAAACCTGTGCTTGGCGCCTGCAAACGATAAGTCAATGGAGGGGAAATCCTGAACGTATACAAAAACACGTGTGCACGCAGCACAGAGAAGAATGACTCATTCTTCCTTCAAGTCCTGCCATAAAAAATGACTATAAGGTGGAAATGAGCCTGACAAAAAGGTGTCGATGTACTCAGAACCACGTCCAGTAGGAGGCTTTTGAGTCGATAACCGAGTTATGTATTTTTCGATTAAAAATTTAGTTAAAGATTTTCGGCTTTTGTGACGTTATTTTCCATTATTTTACAAAACGGTGCGTGATGGCTCATTTTGAAGGCCGTATCCGTTATCAGCACATAAAAATTTATTATAGAAGCATATTCTATCCATGTGGCAAAAACCTTGTTAACTATATGAGACTTTTTTGGTATGAGCCAATGTGATTCTAGTCTATGCAGTACGTTCACAAAGTGCAATAAAAATAACTGCTATTCAGAATTCATACTTCTCATATTCTCAAATGTTTAACTTATCGCAATTAAACTAGATAGTTAACAGAGTGATTTTTAATTGTCTTACATGAGGAAATTTCCTTACAGGTTCAGCTAAATTCATTTAAAGAATTTCTTTCGTCATCGCTATTCATCTCCAATCTTGAGTCACATTTTACACACCTTAACGAACTACAAGAAGTGTACTTTGCGAACTGGAGATGTGTATTAACTCTAAGAACAGCTCTCGCATTTTGTTCTGGTTATGATCAGAAGTATAACTGCTATTAAAAGCTGTGTTAACTCATAATTTTAACTACTGTGGAGAGGTAAAAGAACTGCCCTTCCGCTTAATATATCTTTACCTAAATCTCATCAACAACCATAAAAAGCAGTTTACAGCGTATTTGTTAAATAATCAAGGGTGTTCTTGTTTTTTGATCCACTGAATGATGATTTCCACGACAAGGTAAAAGAAATATTAGTTTTATCAGCATTATATCTGTTACATCATCGACTATATTAGACAGAGAGAAAGTTCGTATTCCAAATAATTGGAAACACAACCTTCCACAAAATATAAAAAATTTGGATGTACGATCTCAACAGTACCATTAAAAATATAAAAAATCTGTCTATTTATATAGCATCCATCGTAACATCCAAAGAAATATAGAAGCTGGATGTATGGTCTCAGTAATGTTGTCCACAAAACAATATTTCGGAAATACAATGGCAGCAACATCTTCAACAAGGTAAGGTATTGGAAGTATTTCTTCACATTCTGATTCATAAAATAACAGATTCAAAACTTCGTCTACAAACTAATAGGTAGTAAGCCCCATATCCGCATCCGCAAAATATCAAGCATCCACAAAATAGTGGGTCGGAAACACACAGTCTGCGTATCATAAAAATAAAAAATTTGAAGCATGGCCCACAAAATGGTAGATTAGAAGAATCGTCTTCATATCTTCATGTGTAAAGAAATCACTTGTAAGAAGGTGTACCATATGTCCATATTAGCGTTACTGAAACAACTGGTTGAAAGAATCACCAACAAATAGATTGGAAGCACAGCCTCCTTACTCTTATCTTTTAAAGAGGAAACTCAAAATATGGACTTCATAACATTTCTCAATAGCACTTCATAGTATGAATAACACTACGCAAAACAATGCTTGTCATGCAGGAAAATTCTGTAAAAGTGGTAATCACGAATGCTCTCCTATAGTGCCTGGATCGGGGTATTTGCGAAAGCTGGGTACTATGTTTTCTGAAAATATAGACACTGTTGAAACGGGTTAATCGTTATACGCTTCAACAATCGCAGAGTTATTAATAGGAAATAATGTCTACAATGAGTAGAAAAAATAAATCGGAGATTATCTTGGTATTACAAACTGTAGAAATACGCACAGTAACATTTTTGTTAGCGAACAACAAATGGCGCTGGTATCAACAGTATCTGAAGTTTATCTACGATGAAATTCAGGCAATGAAAACGAAACATTCTTTCCAACTTTGAATGCAGCGCCGCGGAGAGCCTAATGGTCAGAGCAACCAACTTTCGACCGGCTTGTCGGGGGATCGACTCCTTGTAGGCAGAGCTTCTCTGAACCCAGAAGTATCCGTCGTGCCGCGGATGAGTATGCCCAGCCATCTGCCCCAGAGGAGCGATCCTCCTCTACATTTTCTTCCTCTTGAGCTAGTGCATTCCATGAACTGCCATAGTGTACCATATGCCAGTATTTCGAAGGGAATTAATCATTTGGCACTTTGACCTACTTCTTCTAACCTAACAGTCGATTTGCAACACAGGTGGTAAAGGCTTCTAGATCGTGTTTTCTCACGGACGATGAAAACTTCGTGTGCAGTCGTGGTTCACACGGTGGCAAATTCGTGCATTGATCAATCACACTCATTTTGCTCGAATGTTGATACTACAATGAAGGAACAAGAACGATGACACCGAATTTTCGGTTGTAACGAGCAGTTCTTTTGAATCCGTTCTGATGCGAATTAAATGTATCAAAGCTATTCAAAGTCAATGGAACCGGTGTGAAAAACAGTAGTACCAGACCGAAGAAAGAAATTTTCCAATCGGGTTTTGAATCCCACAGATATTGCTGTGAACGGAATCGCGAACTTTCGCTCTCTGGTTGCAGACTTATGCGTTAATTAAAATTTGAAATTATATGAAAATTCTTTATTTGTTGGAGAGCGGAAACGCTCTACAACAAAGAAAGAATTTTTCAAATCGGACTCTTAGAAGCTGAAATATCGACAAATATAATATATGCGTTTACGCCCCTGACGAAAAAAACATTCATTATTTTAAGCAAATGATTGTTCGATGTGAGCGGTGTCGGTCGACGAAATAATTTTTTCAGTCGTGTTTTCAGGAGCTCGGATTTTGCTGCAAATACATCAGAAGCAGAAATTAGCACTTTCTCCCCCTGGTCGCCAAGCCATTCTTTATCAAATATTATAAATTGTATACAAAGCATTACCTTTCCCATAAGAAGTTGTATGCGATACAGGCAGAATACTTCAAATCGAAGTTTTGGAAACAGAAATATCGGGGAAAACGCAATTTACCATAACACCCTCTAGTGGAAAGTCTATGAATTACTTGAAACTTTTGAAATTATGTGAAAAGCATTTCGCACCGGAAACGCTATCCAACAGAAAAGGAATTTTTTAAATAGGACTCTTAGGAGAAGAGATATTGACAAAAGTAATATACATCTACGCCTCCTGGCGGAGAAACATGTAATATTTTAAGCATAAAATGTTCCGAAAAGGTTTATCGGCGTGAATGGCATCGGCCACCAACGAATTGTTTCAGTCCAGATTTTAGAAGCTCAGATTTTGCTGCAAATACATCAGAAGCAGAAATTAACACTTACGCCCCCTGGTGGCCAAGCCATTTTTTTTACCAAAAATTAGAAATTATATGCAAAATATTTCCAATCAGGGGCTGTATTCGCTGCAGAAAGAATTTTTCAAATAGGAGTTTCAGAAGTAGAGATATCGGGGGAAACGCAATGTACTTTTACGCCCCATACCGGAAAATCTATGCGTAACTTGAAACAGTGACTATACCTAAAATAGTCTTCGACATAAGTTGAGTTGAAAGGTAATTTTTTTTTCAATCGGATGTTTAGAAGCAAATATATGGAATAAAATGTATTTTGGATTCGAATCATCTGCATTTACGCCCTCTAGCGGCAAAATTGTGCATCGTAAAAACCTGGATTGCAAGGATCATCATTCGGACATTTTAAGCTTCCCAATGCAAACAGAATTTTTCAAATTGGACTAATAGTTGTAGAGATATGGTGTCCACAGACTGACGCACGGACAAACCGGTAACATAACCACGATCTGTTTTACAAAAAACGTGCTAAAAAAACCCTTCAAATTTCGTTTAAAGACAAAGACATCAAATAATATAATATTTAAGATATTTGCAGCAAGATTTCATTATTGCAACATATGTATGGTCGTATATTCGCTACTGTGAAATATGCGGGTAGAGTTCTATTACTAATGAACGGGCAGTAATGCTGTAAAAAGATCTGGTATCGATCTCAGGCACATTACAGTTATTTTCATTCGAAAGTCTTCAACTGCAATGAATATAAAAGCCCAAATATTTAGAAAAGTTAAAAGAATTAAACGATGTCATGTCACTAAAATGATACTTAGTAACATTTTTGTTTCTTATAAATACGAAGCGGTGTTAGAAACTGCATCAACAATCGATCTCCAATAAAATGCAGACAATAAAAAAAACAATATTTCTTTTCACTCCGAATTCTTCTGCTACAATGCATTCGAGGAGCTGTAAATTTCTTTAAAGGATGAAAACAAACAATCCCAAAATATTCACCACGAAGAAGAGTACGTTTTTCCAAGTATCTATGCGCAGGCTGTAAAAATTCCAGTCACATAGATCACAAAGTAGTTCAGAGCAAAAACTAAAGCAAAAGAAAACATTTCTTTTCACCATGGCAGCAATGTTTTGTGAATATTTTATCAGAAAAAATAAAAAGGGTTTGAGAGGAAGATGCACTTTCGTTTCTCCAAAACAGAGAGCATTTCGAAGATATTTTTGAGAAAGTGATGACGAAGAAATGGCATACATCAGAACGGGTATGCACTTTTATGATGAGATGTTACTTTTTGGTTACAAAGATGCTGTTTCTTAAGTCATGTTTACCGAAGAGAAGATATCGTGGTGATCTGCTCCTGAACAATATATAGTCAAAAGCAAAAATAAAAAAAAACTGGAAAATTCCGCAAAGCAAAAGTTAGCTAAAAAACTAATTTTCAAATAGCCTTTCATATTTTTAAGCTAAATTATGACATACAAACATCGTGACTTTAGGATGATCTAACCTTTGAGTCAGATAATTTAATGAAATATGAAACAGATCGTATTTTGTTGTCAAACGAATCGTATTTTGTTGTTAAACGGTTCGTATTATGTTGTTAAACAGATCGTATTTTGCTGTTTTATTAGTATGCTGAAACGGATATTGACACTTATGTTGTTGTTGTGGGGTTTAACGACCACCATGAGTAGCTTATAGGGTTATAAGCAGTCTTCCGTGCCCTAATTTGGGGCCGCATGTGCAGCAATGCGATGTCATATGCGTGTGTAGGTGTTTTTGTTTAACAAACATTCGTAAAGATAAATTTGAAAAGGGTCTTATGGTCTTTAGCATGTACACTGAAGTGCCAGAAAAACTGGTACGGACGAGCTTATGCAAAATACATAGCAACGTCTCCTATGCGCGTACTCGGTTGCGTCCGCCAGTGCGTATGCAAAGCGATAGACATCCTTGCCAGCTGTCAGAGCTGTTTTCGGCATGAGAATGACAAGTAATAACGACTTAAGCGATTTTCAACGCGGTGTCATAGTTGGCGCTCGTGAGATGAGCCATAGTATTTCGGAGGTAGAAACGAAGTTCGGATTTTCACGGACGACCATTGCAAGGGTGTACCGTGACTACAAGAATTCCGGCAAAACCTCCAACCTACGATACCAGTGTGGCCGTAAAAAGACACTGGATGAACGTGACCATCATCGGCTGTCATGAATCGTTTCACGCGATAGGCGTGCAACACTCTCGCAGGTATCATCGGAATTCAATGCTGGAGCGCCAACAAGCATCAGCGTCCGGACTGTGCAACGTACCCTTCACGGTATGGGCTTTGGGAGCCGACGCCTAACTCCAGTCCCCTTGATGGGTGCTCGACACAGAGCTATGCACCTCGCTTGGGCACGGCAACACCGCCACTTGACACTTGATGACTGGAAACAAGCAGCCTGGTCGGACGAGTCGCGTTTCCAACTGAATCGGGCAGATGGAAGGATTCGCGTGTGGCGCAAATCCCATAAAGCCATGGATTCCGCCTGTCAACAGGGAACTGTACCGGCTGGTGGAGGTCCGTAATGGTATGGGGTGTGTTTAGCTGGACTTCACTGGGACCCTTGGTACGTCTACAAACGTCTGTGACCGGCCAACGCTATGTGCGCATCCTTTCTGACAAGGTACACCCGTTCATGTCCTGCATTCATGCTGATGGGTTGTGCCTGTTCCAACAGGACAATGCACCTCCACACAAGTGTCAGGACGCCACATTATGTTTAGAGGAGCATTCACCTGAGTTTGGGGTGTTGCCATTCCCACTCAAGTCGCCAGATCTGAACGTGATAGAACACATTTGGGATGCCATGAAACGTGCTATCGAACACAGGAATCCGAAACCTCGGAATACAAGCAAATTGTGGAACGCTCTACAGGAAGTATGGTGTGCATTGCCTACAGCATATTTCCAGGAGCTAGTGGAGTCCTTGCCCCGTCGTATTTCTGCAGTCCTGCGCTCCCGTGGAGGACCTACCAAGTATTAGACTGGTATACCAGTTTTTCTGGCACTTCAGTGTACATCTGCTTTTAAACGCAAAAATTGCTTGATGCATTTCGTTGTCATCCGAGATATCTTCTGAAATTTTCGTAGTAACCAACCGATTTTTCGTACTTGTGAGTTATTTTTTAGTATAGTGTGTTTTTTTCTTGTTTTTTCTGGTAGCAAATAATAGTAAATTGAAGTTCATATTCCCTGGACGATGAATGTTTTTCCTCTAAGGAAACTGTTTCTTCTCAATACGTCAAGCTGCGATTCTTGGATTTTTGGTTCCATAAACGAATACAGAGTGTACAGTACGGTCTCATCAAAGTTTCTGTGCTCCGAAATAAATTCTACATCCTCAAATGTTGGTGCTGCTAATCATCTAAATCATCAATCAAAAACTTTGATTGCAACTTCAATCATCCATGAGAAACATTCCATTCATTGAAACCCATAACTGAGCAAAAAATACAAAATGCAGCCACGTATTCGTCAAAAAGAGAGCAGCAGAGAGCGCTAAAATATAAATACCAACGGGTTATCACAAAATTTAGTCTACTTCTGTGGCCGTTCAGATGGAGGACGAAATGCATCAAACAATTTATACACCGGAACATAATCATACGGATTTGCAAAGACTTAAAAAGTTAACAACCTTTTTAAATTGACCTTTATGAGCGTTGTTTAAATATTCACGAAAACTGGGAATTAAATATTTTAAATGTCACTGTATCAGGAGTTCTCAAGTAGACAGATGTTGAAACCGGTCCCCGACGTATCGTCTAATGACGATTGGTCCAATGCTCTTCGTTCAAAGGGGACAACTGATCCAATGCCGATTGGTCTATCGGACTATTTGTCCAATGGCACGATTCGTCCAAAGGTACGATTGATTGGTGCAATGCTTATTCGTCCAAAGGTACGATTGATTGGTGCAATGCTTATTCGTCCAAAGGTACGATTGATTGGTGCAATGCTTATTCGTCCAAAGGTACGATTGATTGATGCAATGCTTATTCGTCCAAAGGTACGATTGATTGGTGCAATGCTTATTCGTCCAAAGGTACGATTGATTGGTGCAATGCTTATTCGTCCAAAGGTATGATTGGTCCAGTGCCAATGCGCCCAAACGTACGACTTGTCCAGCGCCAATTCGTCCAAACGTACAATTGGTCCAATGGTATCACACGACCAACTGCCTTTTTATGAATTTTTAAGAAATGAATGATAAATTAAGTTACTTTTCTCTTTACGTGGCTTCGAGAACCGATTTCCATTCCCAGAATTGATTATTTAATCATATTTTACGGTTTATTGAACATGAAAACTAATTTAGTAAATAATCAAGGTTTGAAGTCTAACGCCCTGTAATTTTTTAAATAATTAAACTGTTCAAATTATTGCTTGAAATATTAAAAATCTCTTTACAAAAAAACTTCTACCAAAGACGAAGTTATATAAAAATAGCACAACCATTTTTTTAGGTGTAAAGACCACCGTGAGCAACTCAGTGGGCTATAAGCAGTCACCCGTCCTTAAATAAGGGCTGGTTTCAGGTATGGGAGAGAGCCAGTGCTGTAAGACAAATACAACATCCAAACCTCACTGGGATATAAACCGGGACCCATGTAGAACGAATGATCAGTAGCAAGCGCTTATACCACTCTGCCACAGAGGCGGCCAAGAATTTTTCATTTCAGATACTCTTTAAAGCGTTTTCTGTAATACAAAAGTTTACTTATAAAACAAAAAGTTTCTTTTCATTGGCATTGGAGATTTTACGTTTGGCGCTATCAGTCGATAACGCCGCCTACTGCTTGTTAACTCTATTTTTCATTTGTTTCTCTCAGTAAACTTTTTCGTAGCTATCAGACACTCCGCATCAAATGTCAAAAATATATATGGAGACATGATGAAAACGGAAGTTTAATAATTGTAATCTGAAATAGTCCTGCAGCTCGGTTGCCATATTTTGGAACAACATTGTGAAATTGTAAAAGTACATGATGTTAAAGGGGGTACATGATGTGAAAGCTAAATACAAATTTATATACTTTAAACAAGAAGTCATTACTGTTATTCATATGCTTTCTTTTTTTCCCCTTTTTGTCTCATCTCACTAGTCTTCTGTGAAAATGGTTGTTTTATTGAATAAACACATTTTTCAAAAGCCACCGGCTAAGTTAATGAGTAGAATGAGCTCATCTTTTGAACCAAAGAAAGTATTATAGTGTAAAATGCAAGAGTAATCAAACCTCAAACTTGTTATGAAGAATGACTTCCGCTACAATGTGAAAAATGCGCAAATTTTTAGTTCTAGTTAATTGTATCTCATACAAAGTGTAATATTTTCAACAGATGTTTTGGGAAGTAGAATATCCTCTGTAGGGCATGAGTAAATGCTACGTGCGGTACATAAAGTTACCGCTCTTTCCATGTTTTTCTTTAATTAACAAACAACAGAAAATTTGTATTTCGACACCGCTGGAAACGAACCCCAGATTTCTCGAAAAATAGCCGATTGCGTTCGGCTAGTTATCGAGAGATCCACCTTCCCGTTCAATTTCTTGCTCCCATTTTTTCAGGTATGCCTTCCGTTGTAAAGAAGTACATCGACGTCGATGTAGAGCTTTTAAACTCCATTTTGGATGCTGTTTAGCAAGCTGTACGATTTTGATTTTTGTGTTGCAGCAGTGCAACATCAATCAGGCGATTTTCGTTTTACGGCATCACAAGGGTGGTTAAAAAATTCAAACTGGTTCAGGGCACCCGCCAGCGAAAAGTGACACGCTACATCAGGTCACAAAATTAATTGTATTTGTCAACTATTATCGCGGAAGCAGAGAAACTCCAAAAACGTTTTTCACGACTGATCAAAAAGTTCCCATTGGCTTACGTCCTTAACACTGATCAAACAAGATGTGACTATGGATTCGATGTGAACAGGACACTTTCTGTGCATGGATAAAAAAACAACAGAGGTATTCTTGGGAGATTTTAACAAAGTAACGCATAGTTGCACTGCGCAGTATGCATTGACCGCTTCTAGATCATTTCCTCCAAAAGTTTTTCAATGTATTCAAGAGCCTCAGGGACAATTTGGACCTCTAGTTTCCAAGATTGTGGAAGTACTAACGGCGGAATATGGAAATGTATTAGCAACATCGTCGAAATCAGGGAAGTTAACTAAAGAGCATTTCAGCAGTTTCGTGAAAAACATTATCTAACCATTTTGCGAAAAAGAGAAGTTTCGATTGATCTTGGATTCATGGGAGGTCAAACAGATCCAGCACTCTTTAATAGTATCTTCTCTAAAGACGACGGCACTTGTTCTTCTAATGATGTAATCATTCCCTCCTCATTGTACATTATACTGTCAACTTTGTGATGTGTACCCTTTCCGTCAAGTAAAAACATTTATTAAAATATTACAAAACTCTGTCGAACTTTTAAAAGAAAATAAGCATTTAAACAAGCGAAAAAATGCGTGAAGATCCATTCAGTTATACGTCATCAACTTCCTGCGCCGATTTTCAAGAATATGTTGCAGTACGCTTGGTTTGCTGCAAAGTTAATAAATGAAAGAAAGATTTTTGGAAATGTGAACGAAATGTGTTTTTCGGACGACATTCGACAAACGAAATGTAAGTGCTCGAACAGTTCTTTTATCAAATGCTCGCGCTGTAGAGAAGTGTTACGTTTTCATTATTTTTATGATGATTATCATTCGTAACTTTGTGTACCAATAAACGATAGCGAAACCTCCGATTGTGATACTTAACAACATATCTGTTAGGTCTTCAAATAAAAGTACGTAATTATATGTTATAAGCTAAAATGTCATAATTCGATTCTCCTAACAATTCCTCTGTCCCCATGTGTGCTATTTATTATTAAACTCCATTACTCAACGATTATTTCTACAAGTTATTTGTTATTTGTTAGTGAAACTACACCGAATTGCCATTGGCAATGACACAATACAATGTTAAGTGTACGGTCCACGTCACTACAAGGCCTGCAGCTCACGACATAGCTAGCTCATGCAAATATTGCACAGAAATACATATGTTTCGTTCAATATCTACCTATATCACACAATGTTGTTTTAACTTCTTACAGAATTCTGAAAAGTGAGAACGAGAGAGCTTTAAGGGAGGATGGGAAAATGCAAGCATTCCGTTCTTTGCTGCTACTGATAGTTCACTGTTTATTCCCCGCTTTTCGACATTAGCCACCATAAATGGAAATGTATGCTATAATGCATTGCTGCAGGACCTCGTGACATTACAGTAAAGCATCATTTACAGGAAATCACGAATTTCGTTATGATATCTTCGGATTGTTATGATTTTTTATTCCGAAAATAAGAGGCATTAGATCAAATGCCGAGACACATATATCCTCATTTTGCCTCTACTTTCATTAAAAAAAATTCACCAAAATCCGCGGGTGGTCAGCTGTAAGGTCCCCTTGTCAGTGTTAGAGCCCGTACCCGGATCTGGAAAGCTTGCTCTCCAACTGGACAAGTACAGTTAAAGGTCTAGGTAACGTGATCTATGTGAACATTAGTTATTTGAAACAAAATAGAGAGTGAAAAAAAAGCATTAGCAGCTAAAGAGATTCAAACGAGTGCCTTCAACGAAAATCGCTGATATATTTTGTGGGGTTTAACGACGACCTTAAGCAACTCAATGAGAAGTTGTTCGTTCGAAATTTGGGGTCACTGACTCCAGAGAGGGGAGAAAGCCAATTCCATAAGACAAAAACCCCATCAATGCCTCACTCATGATGCGAATCCAGAATCATCGCATGCAAATGGTTTGAACGCCTCGTACCACTCGGTTACGGCGGGCGGGGGGGATCGTTGATATAATAAATAAGAAAACAAATGCATTTGTTAATGGAATGGCATTGGAAAATATGTCATCAAAATTTGTTTCGTGGAGTAGCAGATTTGTCCCCAAAAGATAAATTCCACGTGGTTAAATTTACTGCCAATACCATGATGTCAAAATAAAAGCGCTTAATATGAGGTAACAACTACGTTCCTAAGTGTTTCACAGAATTATTCAGAACATGAGTGGGTGGCACTATTCGAAGCATAATTGTTTAATCGATTGTGTTTGAAACTGTTATAATGAACAACATTAACGAGTTCAGCAATGGAAAAAGAAAAGAACGCTTTAAGATTAATTACCTTCTCTGTCTTTTCAAATATAATAGTGATAGCCTACACGAAAGGATACGTTGAGCTTTACTGAAACTACATTAAATGAACTTTAGTTCCAAATATATTGGATAAGGTTTCAACAGAAAAAAATGACATTTGGTGATTCTCCAAGGGCATCAGTCCTTTTAGATAACAAGGAGTAGTTCATGCGCAAAAGAACTGAGAACCCACATATGTACACATTGATACACTTTCTTGACAGATGGCGCACATTGAGTAAGAGAAGAATTCAGAACAGCTTTTTACGATCATGTCAAGTAACATTAACTTAGTGCCCATTTTCTCTACAAACTATTTAAGTGCATGTCGGTGATCACGATTCATGTAAGTTGCAACATGTTTGCTCTATTCGAGAAGGGGGAGGAACTTTCTAGTTGATATCTTCAGGACCAAGGCTATTTTCAAACCCTCTTACGACGAAGTTATTCCTGCTGTACTGTCATACTTATGGAGTTTCCATTCTATAACAAATAATTTCTTCTCTTCATGTAACGACAAAAGGAACTGCTCTTTCAAACTTAGTCTTGTTACTTTGGAACAAGTGAGAGAAAAATAATTGTAGTTCAAATAGAATGTCTATGAGTTCCCCGGTAACAGAATCCAGACCGCAACTGAGAGAAGTTACTTTCTTAACACTGAGCCACTGGCTTACCCCGTTGAAATCAGTATTTCTAACATTTATCGCCAAATCACCTGTAAACAAGTGAAAAGAACCGAGATTAAATAAACAGTTCAAATGAAATTGATATGAGCTGGACTTTAAATTAGCCATTTTAAAGCTTATCACCATAGTATCTTAAATTTTCCAACCAAAATGTTGTTTCGGTTGTGCACTACTCGAGATTTTTATTTCTCGCTTCGACTTCTTAGTTCATAACGTTACCGTCACTGTAGACAAAGATAAGAAAAGCGCAGGCCTTGTCCAAACTGAAAATGGTTTCCCATGTGCTTCACTTTCCACACGACTTTTGTTAACCTAGAAAAAAAGGTAAATGGAATGCACCAAACTATTAGAGGTATGCAAAAGTTTACGCCGCCCCCGCTAGCGGGTGCTGTAGGAGTCTAACAGGCCGTCGACCCGTGCTGTCAGTTCGTACATGAAGCCAAGCATGGCGTTCGATAAAGTTAATTTGCGGCACTGTTTGTTTTTCATGCTTAATTTAGGGAAAAGTGCGAGTGAAGCGTACGGTTCAATATGTCAGGCGTATGGCGAAACGATTATGGCTGAGCGGACGTGTCGAGAATGGTTTGCCAAGTTTAAAAAGGTTATCTAAGCTTGGAAAACATGACACGTACAGGTAGACGGCAGGAACTCGCAAACGAGGAGCTGGAATCGTTGTTGCAAGAGGATGCCACACAATCGAACACGCAACTGGCGAAACGTTTGAAAGTGGCTCGATCGACGGTGGTACAGCGTCTACAGGCCTTGGGAAAGATCCGGAAGATTGGTAAGTGAGTTGACCATACTTTAACGGAGCGTAATATTGGTCAACGATTAGGCATCTGCATGTCGTTGCTGAAGAGTTTTCATGGGGAGGAATTTCTTGTTGAAGATTGTCACCGGGGATGAAAAATGGGTCTATTGCGACAACCCTGTACGCAATTGATCCTGGGTTAACCCAGGCCAGCCATCAACATCCACTGAAAAACAGGATATCCACGGGAAAAAGTTGTTGTAGCATGTGTGTGGTGGGATATACATGGAGTGCTGTACTTCGAACTGTTGAAACCGGGCGAAACAATCACTGCACAACGATATACACTGACGGAAAAAAATCCGAACACCAAGAAGGGGTTGTGTTAGATAAACGACAGTTGGTAGGCGGTGAAAGTACATATGTTAGATGACGTTTATGTAAATTTCGCGCTCGGCGCTTACGTGACTCGGAACATGCAAAGCAGGTTTGCTGTAAATACGCGCTGTAACGTTCGTGAGCGTTAGTTATCGTTGAGATTAGACGTAGTGTGTTGATGTTAGTCAAGAATGCCTTTAAGAAGACGAAGAAGCCATTATCAACAGCTCACGGAGTTTGAACGAGGTCGTGTAATAGGGCTACGAGAAGGTGGATTTTCTTTTCGCAATATTGCAGAACGACTTGGCAGGAATGTAGCCACGGTGCAGGATTGTTGGCAGCGGTGGTCAAGGGAAGGTACTGCCTCAAGAAGACCGGGTTCCGGCGGGCCACGTGGCACTACTGAGAGGGATGACCGCCGTGTACTGCGTATAGCCGTGGCGCATCGTACTGCGTCTGAGGTAGCAATTCGAGCTGCAGTTGCCACCACAGTGACACAACGAACTGTTACAAATCGGTTACTTGAAGGACAGCTCCGAGCCAGACGCCCTGTAGCGTGCATTCCACTTACTCCAAACCACTGCCGTTTGCGACGTCAGTGGTGTCAAGCTAGAGCTCACTGGAGGACGGAGTGGAGATCTGTTGTGTTTTCTGATGAAAGCCGGTTCTGCCTGGGTGCCAGTGTTGGACGTGTGTTGGTTAGAAGGAGGCCAGGTGAGGGCCTGCAACCAACCTGTCTGCGGCCGAGATACACTGGACCTACACCTGGAGATACGGTCTGGGGAGCAATTTCCTATGACAGCAGGAGCACTCTCGTGGTTATCCCACGCACATTGACGGCACAGTTGTACGTCGGTCTGGTGTTTCAACCTGTTGTGCTGCCATTCATGAACAGCATTCCAGGGGGTGTTTTCCAACAGGATAACGCTCGCCCGCATACCGCTGTTGTAACCCAACATGCTCTACAGGGTGTTGACATGTTGCCGTGGCCTGCTAGATCACCAGATCTTTCTCCTATCGAGCACGTATGGGACATCCTTGGACGACAACTCCAGCGTCACCCACAACCAGCATTAACCGTCCCCGTATTGACCGACCAAGTGCAACAGGCATGGAACTCCTTCCCACAAACTGACATCCAGCACCTGTACGACGCAATGCATGAACGTTTGCATGCTTGCATTCAACATTCTGGCGGTTACACCGGTTATTAATGTACCAGCATTTCACATTTAAAATGGCTCTTCTCGCGCTTACATTAAGCTGTTATCTTGAAACCTTAATTGATTAAATATGTTACCTATACAAATGTATTGCCGCCATTTCATTCCTCTACAACTATTTTTTCGTGGTGTTGGGATTTTTTTCCGTCAGTGTAGCAATCAGTTGATGAAAGTGAACGCCACAATCGAGTAAAAGCGCCCATGGACAGGTAAAGGACTTCGCCTGGTTATCCTATTACACGATAGTGTCAAACTACATGTCGGTGCCACCACGAAATCAACCCTTGAACAGTTACACTGGAATGTTTTACCGCATCCGGCTTACTCCCCGGACATTACACCCTCAGACTTTCATCTGTTTCACTCAATGCAATATTCCCTAGCCCAACAGCGGTTCACAACAGTTCCAGAGGTGGAAAATTTCGTCACTGCGTTCTTCAGCTCAAACCCCGAGTCCTTCTATCACAGGGGCATTCATTTGTTGCCTGAAAAATGGCAAAAGGTCATTGATGCTAACGGCCAATATTTCGTTGAATAAATGTGTACTGGTTTCCTGATTGTTCCTGTCTTTTTTCCCCTTAAAACGGCGGAAACTGTTTCATTCCTCTAATAAGATATCGTGCTGGGTTAACGCCTATCCCTGCGTTTTCAAACATGTGTAATGTGTAAAAAATATACACAAAATGTCCAGCACACTTAGACCTTGGAAGTTAAGGTGGGATTTTTTTCTTATATCTGTTTATTTAAAAGAAACATAAGCAAGGTGTAAGGAAAATTATCCTGTAGTGTAGACACAAGGTATTTTGACAAAACATTTGGAAGTTCGTATTTCAAAGACATTTTCACATGAAGCAGTTAAGAAAAGTCCTTATATATTTTAGAGTTCTCTTTTATACTTTCTGTTCGAACATTATACTTCGAAATATTTGAAAGCGGAGTAACGCTAAGTAATGATGCAATTATGAATAAAGAACATTAGGAAATGTACGGTTAATTTTGAACATGTTTGCAGCTGTGCGAGGCATAAACGAGTTCTTTCGATACGCTGGGAGTAGTGACATATAGTGGCAAAATAAAACATATGTTTATGCAAATATAAGAACTGTGTATAAAGGGTCCGAAAATGTATTTCCATGGAGCTTTATCATAGAGACTCCTATATGATGCAAAGATGGTCTTTATAGTCAAATTCCTAAAAGATGAAATACATTCCAAATTTCAATTGTACCTTTGCGCCTTAGAGCACAGAATTTTGCATAGTAAGAAACCATAAAAATTTTCACATATCCTTATCTCATTTGCATTATAAACAGCACTTACTTTTCTAGGAGTAGCCTGACGGAAAAATTGTTCCAGTGCTACTCCTAGAAAAGTAAGTGCCGTTTATAATGCAAATAATCCCTTTCGCCGTCCATCTGGAATATTAAAAATTTTGAGTATGCTATGATGTGTCAATTTAAAAAATATATTCCAGTGCTGTTAACATAAGCAGCATGCAAATTCATTATTACATCCCCTAGCAACAAAACAGTACCATGGGGAAATATATGGATAATGCAGTTAAAATGCCAACTATCGGTGTTAAACCCATTTTCCAGTTAGAATTTTTAAAAGTTAGATAACACATAGAAAATTAGTAAAATTTTGCCACCGAAGAGGGAAATGCTTCTTCAGATTCTTTTTCAAAAATCCATGAAAATTGCCGTTTCAGATGTACTACGAACAAGGTTTACCAAGTGAAACCTCCAGATGTCAAAGTATCTCGCAAAATGCAAATATATTACCTGGAAAAGAAAGTTTGCACTATGAAAAGTAAAAAATGCATATAAAATTAAGGTAAAATTACAGCTATCTAAAGCAAAAGAGTTTTTCTACTCTGACTTTAAAATATGCAAATAGGGTGTTCCTAAATTCGTGCGACAAATAAAAGTGGGTGATAGTACACATAAAGACGAATAGCTTTTGCAATGGAACGTAGGGTGGCACTCCACTCCTAGTGCCCGAAAAACGTTACGTTCCATGTCTACGTTGATCCTCCAACATTGGAAAAAGACACAACTTACCTAAATTACGGGTTGCACACTTGTGCTGGTGAACGTAGGGGCAGAGCAGGACTCAAAGGAGGTCCTCGAAGTAGCGCCGTCGTTGCACAGCCCACACCGACGTATTCACAGCCCCACACCCACGGATTCACACCCCACACCTACGGATGAAGGACTGTCGCACTCTCTCGTAGACTCCAGGTATGGTGTTGATTTGGTCCGAAGCGACAACGATCCTCGCGACGAGATCTTCCGGTGACTTTAAAGGCGTCTCGTACACCAGTATTTTCAGGTGCTCCCGGAAGAAGAAGTCCAGTGGATTCAAGTCCGGAAAGCGTGGAGGCCATGCTACCGGTCCTTCATCTGTCGGTGTGGTCTGTGCAACGACGCCCTCGGGCACCACTTCCAGCACTTTCTTTGAGTCCTGCTCTGCCCCTACGTTTACCAACGCAAGTGTGCAACCCGTAATTTAGGTAAGTTGTGTTTTTTTCTCACTGTAACGCTTTTTGGGCACTAGAAGCGGAGTGCCACCCTACGTTACATTTCAAAAGTTATTCGTCTTTATGTATATTACGACCCTTCTTTGTTTGTCGCACGAGTTTGGGAACACCCTGTGTTAAAAAATGTTTACACCATCTGTCAGAAAAACTGCGCATCAGAAAAGTGGGAAATTTAAAGATCTTCGTTTTTGTGATGCGCAAAAACCAAATTTTTAAATTATAAACACAAATACGGCGCTATTATTTATACAGATAGACAAAGTATAATTTACTATTATCGCCTAATTTTTAGCAACCTACTTTTATGCCAAAATACTGCGGAAAAAATTTTGCCGTGTTAGATTTGCTCTTTAATACACAGTCAACAATGCAAAATTTTGCATATCTGCAGAGCTTTTGGATAAACAGTCCTATTACTAAGCCATTAGTTGGTATTAGACGATTTGCGATAGCCCAAACCTAAAATATGAATAAGTGGATGCATATTGTCCTACCATTAATATCCGGCCACTCTCTCTATTGATAGTGGATTCGGTCCTACGCAAACACCACGTCACAGATACAACTATAAATATGCTCGTAGGGCAGGATGAGGAAATTGCACTACGGTGAATGCAAGATGTCTCGATCCACAGAGTTGTCTCATTCCTCGTCCGGTTTGATAATAGTGTGCCACTAAGCAATCTGTCCCTACGTTACATTTCAGTGTCATTGATGATCCCTAAGTTCGACGGTTGGTGATGTGATACGCAAATGAAAAAGAGCTGGGGCTCAATCTACTGAGAAACGATCCGGAAAATCTTTGACACTAACAGAACGTGACTGGAGGGCTTTGCAAAGGACGTAAACTAACATTGTTTCAAATAAAAATAACGCAAACCAATATTGTTTCAAATCGTGCGAACTCTATGTGAAGCTATTTGGTCTGATGTTAACACCAGTACAGTGTACGTGAGAGTGCACGACATGGATCACTACCGTTGAGCATCCATCCACAAATCGCTAAGCACTTCAACTAATACCACACGCCTGTTAGCATAATGCAAGTATTGTCCATCTTGGATTGTAGACCAAAAGAAAACTGCGCTTTGGACTGACTTCTGTACCACGTTTACCAATCTGACGGTTGTTTATGGGCTTGGCAGATGCCAAGAGAAAGGTACATTCCGGATTATATTGTCCCGACAGTGAGGGTTGGTTGAGGCAGGGTGCTGGTATGCAGCTCTTTTTTGCGGTTCGGTGGTTCATTCGCCGCTTTGGACAAAATCATAAATGCTGAGCTCTACCTAGATGTCCTGTACAATTCTGAACTACCAACGTTGTGGCAGTACTTTGGAGATGGCCCATACTTATATCAGCATTACAATGCTCTGCTCACGTTCCTATATATTGGCTTGAGAGTATGGTCATCGGAACGTTGTACTGGTTAGCACAAATTCCTGTCCTGAACTCTGTAGAGAATCTCTGGATTAAATTAGAACGTGGGGTGCATAGAAGAAGAAATCACCCAAAAAACAAAGGTTAGCAGGTCACTGCCGAGAGGACTAAATGATGAAACATATCGGCAGGCATTTGCAAAACCAAGTGGAGGATATTCCACAAAGACTAGGGACCGCCACAGGGGACAATGGTTTCAGCACACAACATAATTTTTTTGTAAATAAATACTAGGGTTGTACCGAAAGTAATGCAAAAGCGGGCACAACTTTTTATTAACTGACAGAGGTCGTTAAAATTGCCTATGCTGGTAGAGTAACTCTTTCTGTATACAAAGATACTACTCAACATAGTACCCTTCACAAACGATGCATTTGCGACGTCGTTGAACCCAACTCTCGAATCCTGTTTGAAAGAATTCGGGTGTGGACTGTTGTACCCAGTTCTTCACAGCCACTTTCACCTCGTCTGTGTGATCAAATCTTTGTCGCCCGAGACTGTTCTTCATTGGACTGAACAAGTTGAAGTTGGTGGGCGCCAGATCTGGACTGTACGGTGAATGGGTGACCACCGACCAGCCTAATTTGCCAATCGCCTGAATTGTTGCAACAGATGTGTGTGGCTTCGCATTGTTATGGTGAATGTGGATCCTTTTCAGATTCTTGTTCGGTCTCTTTCTCCTTATGGCTTCTCTAAGTTCCTTGAGTGTCTCAGTGTACAGCTGGCAGGTCACGGTATGGCCACGTTCCAGAAAATCAAAGAGAATGACGCTCCTGTCATTCGAAAAACATTCACCATGACTTTATGTGCTGATATCTGGTTCTTGAACTTCTTAGACATTGGGAAAAAGGTGTGAAGCCATTCCATGGACTGATTCTTCGTTTCCGGATCGTAAAGACGCGCCCACGTTTCATCCCCTGTCACCAGATCAGGAAAAAGTGTCTTTATTATCTTCAAACGCTTCCCGCAAATCAGAGCAGACTTCCACCCTTCGCTCCTTCAAATAGGGTGTCAAGTGCCGAAGTTCCTACTTTGCACACACTTTCCGATACCCTAAGTCTTCCACTATCTTTAGTATGTCATTGTTAGCACAGTCCAGGTGTGCAACAAGTTCACGGATTGTGACTCGTCTCTCCGCGAAAATCAATTCCTCCACTCGCTGACGATTCGTGTAAGTGGTCGTAGATGATGGTCTCCCACTGCGTGGTTTGTCTTCAATGATGCTGGTTTCCCCTTTTTTAAACTTCTTCATCCATCTGTGCACATTGCTCTTGTCAGTGGTATCATCTCCGTAAACATTCTGCAGCCTTCTGTGGATATCGGACAGCCTGCACCCTTCATTCGTCAAGAACTCAATGATGGCACTTTGATTCTACTTGGAATCCATTTTTTACCTGCAATGAAGAAGAAGGATTACTATAGAGGACGAGTTACTCTACCAACGTGTGCAATTTGAACCACCTCAATCAGTTAATAAAAACGTTATGCCCACTTTGGCATTATTTTCGGTACAACCCTCGTATTATTGGTAGATCATGATCATATGATTTTAGGAAGGGAGTGTCTCTGACCCCAGGTCTTAAACAACCCTTAGAAATAGGAAGCTAGAAGATTTGGGCTAGATTGCCCGATAGGAAAGTGACACGGAAGCGAAGTAGAAAGGGGGAGGAAGACGCCCTTATTTATTTCCGGGGGGCCAGTACCGGGGTCCGACGGCTTAACGTGCCCATCTGACGCACGGCGGATATTTAGTGGATCGAGCGTTCGTACCTGCTGAGATCGAACCTGAGGTCCTTTCCGTGGCAGTCACCAACGTTGCCCACTAGGCCACCCGTGGCCCTTATTGGTAGACATGCAGGTGTCCTACTTTTCTAGACACGTTGAATGTTGACTCTTATGAAAAGCGTACTCGCTCTAGGAATGTATCGTCGGCATCAATTTTGGCCAACATTGTCTCAGCAAACTTTTCCCCTGACGTTTTATCATGCGGCTTAATTTGTTGATGCACTTGAATCTTGTACGCATGTAAACGTAACCTATATGGAATATCCGATACACTGTTGTTGATGGTAACAAGAAGCTTCTAGCTGCACACTAGAGTCTTCAATGGATTTCCTGGGGTTTTTTCTGAAATGACTTTCGAATCGGTTCAACGCTTTCCTCAGACACCGTACACAAGAACATTTTAAATACATTTTTCGAGTAATGTATGGCTTTTCCTTGAGGAATGCATAGATACAGTGGAACCTCGGTTATACCTTTATGAAAGCGTAAACCTAAATACACTTTTATACGCAATTCCGCGCTAGTCCCGATGTTTTACTGTAATTTATATCGCTTTATCAATTCGGCTACTCTGTTACGCTTTTTTCGATTACACCTTAAATTTTGAATTTTAGAATATCAAAAATATGCGTTTCTTTGACTCTTTTATACGTAACGTGGCGTGTTATAACTTCGAGAGAATTGAGACAGCGTCTTTTTGCAGCCACGAAATTGGGGATGCAACTAAAAATTTAGTAAATGGCGTACCGAGTTCTTGGTTTCAGCTGATCTCAAGAAGCTTCAAAAAAAAATTAATGTACATTTTATTCGGCACTGTTGTTAAATCAACTTGTAGACAAACTGCTTTGAAAAGAACGAGGCTTTTAAGTAAAGAATATGTAATAGGGGTATCGAATATAAAACAAACCCACATTTGGATTTCGTACCTAGTTTGCCAAAGGTTTTATTTTAATATGAAATCCTACAAAGTTCCTTAACGTAGTTTTTGAAGTGAAGTTTGAATAAAAAGGTAATACAGAAATCAAAATAGACATAAGGTACAAAACAAAGTATTCATGTACGTATATATGTATGACTGATATTATATTTACGATAATAACAAAATTACGAGTATTCCCCCACCCCCTTTTTTTTTTTATTTTTGGAGGCATTCAAATTTTACGGTAGTGTTTAATATTTTGAAGTTTCATTTATACATTTTTACAGTTAAACGTTTTTCGAGGCCATCCCCTAGAAAAACTTATAAGCGAGGTTTCACTGTATATACGTACTTTATTTTCTCACAGTTTCTTCTTCTAAAATTCTCTTCATTCATTTATCATCATATCACATCCGCTTACTATCAGGTGCTATATTGATGATGAACAATAAACATGAGCTATAAGAAGGCACCCTTATTGGTGAAATAGCCAGAGTCGCGGACTTATGGAATATCGTCCCAGATAGGCCCAGGAGCGAGTCCCGGTTCAGGTGTAAAAGTCGTATTTTTCATATGGACCTGTTTATGTCCCTACTCTGGGATTAGTTCCTCTTAAAGAGCAACGATCAACTCTTTATAGCTCTGTATGCTCATAAGGGTCGTTGAACCCAGAAACAAAAAGGAAATATAAGAAAACCAGATATAAACTTAAATTTAAGACATAAAATAATTTAAATGTCCGGGAAATGTTTTTCATTCCTTTCGATCCATTGTAAGATTATCTGAATCTATCAAATGGCTACCACCATCACTAAAGGACCTTCGATTCATCAATCCGTCTTGTTCTTGTACTTCTAAAAGTCCGATTTGCCAAATTCTTCTTGCGTCAAATGTCATCGACTACGAAAACATTTTGCTTTTGAGTTCCGCTTTTTAACAATGTGCTGTTTTCCACTAAGGGGAGAAAATCTATATTTCTGCTTCCAAACATTTACCCGCTTCAGGTTGATACTTTTTACTTCTTTTCTTTTTCGGCACTGGATATTATTCAGTATATGACGAAAACTTTACAAACATTTTGCATTTCAAATAACTCCTACTTTTTCTGGTAGTATATCTAATTGAACATGGAGCCTGATTTTTGATTTTTTTTTGTGTGTGTGTGTGTCGAAAGCTTTTACTATGAGAAACATTCTGCATACATTTTCCCTATTTTTGCAGTGAATGGTTTTACTGGTTAGACAGAGCAAGCGCCATTTCAGTTCCAACGATATCACCAATTGTATACATTCTTGTTCAATCGGATAACTTTCACCCAAGGGAACATTTTGTATTAATAATCTAATTTACTTTTCAGCACAAAGTAACATAAGTTTTTCTACTTCTAAAATTCCTTTTCTCATCAGTTACCTGCAACTACGACTAAGATTTCTCTTTTGGTGTCTTCTTAAGCAAAATTGTTGTGTTAGGTGCCGTAAAGTTTCGGTTTTTCAGTTGGGAAATACTGGTTTTGTCATTTAAAAATCTAGAAAAACCTTATGAATGTTGTAACGTGTACTGTAATATAACTTACCTTTTTAGTTCCTGTGTCTATGTAAATTTGGTTCATTCTCCTTTAAGCATTTTTTACGCTTAAAGTTTACATTTTCACCCCCGCCCGAATACTTTTTGCAAAGAGTGTTGAAGTCAGAAGTAGTGTGACGTTCGTAAGAAGCTAAAATATGAACGATGTCTTGTGATGTTTATTGAAGTCAGAAGTACTGTGACGTCCGTAAGAAGCTGAGATATGAGCGATCTTTTGTGATGTTTGGTGTAAGATCTATTTTGCGTTTAATCTGACTTTCGTTAGGCTGGCTGACTGGCCTAGGAGCTGTTGGGCTGGTTCACGAGCTGTGAAATTGATTTTTTCCTTAAGACGTTAAATGGTTTTGAAATAGTAGCGATCTTTTGAGTCTCTCATTATGAAGTTCAAGTTTATTAGAAGTTGATTGTCACAGCATTTAACTTGGTACCAAGTTTGCTATATGTGAAGAGTGTATCACGCTACAAGTAATATGATGAAGTGTGCTAACTAGTGGCTAAAGGATTAAAAAAACGTTGAAGTTTAAGTACCGACTCATTACTTGTCTACTCGTTTAGTCAACTTGTGCTTAATTAAGGACATTAAGAATTAAGCTAACCTTCGTTTTCAATAATTAATCAAGCTTCACTTAATGTTGATGTTCTAGGTAAACTGACTTTGCACATATAGTTACACCCTTAAAACTTACAGTGATAACACCACAATATACATATATAATTTATATATGTTCTGTAGGTTTTAGACTTTTTTCGTATGATGTGTTGTTTGTATGCACATTTCACTAAATAATTCGATGTCATACTTCTTGTTTTTCTTCAGTTTTAAAGAATTCAGCAGCTTCATCTTAAGAACAAACTAAAAATAGCTTTCAGGAATGGAAAGTTACCTCATTCGACACTCAAAACAGAAACTGCGCATAACATGAATACATTGTGAAAAGGATTTTCATGTAAAAATAACATAAAAGTGCTTCTTAGTTAATGCAACGCAGAATTATTTAATTTCTCTTTCTTTCAAACTCAGTTTTTGCTGTTAATGTTAATAAACATTATCATATATTCTGCAGAAAGAATGTTTGTCTATACCCCTCCAAATTCCATTCTTCAGTCCAGGAAAAAATGTTGGAAAAATATTTACCGAAAGATACATTCTCCAGGTTCCAGTGAATATTCAAGGAAAACACAGTCCAGCCGGGATATAAATAAGTTTCTTAGAGATGAGAAAGGATTGCTCATAACAGCTTTACCGTAAGGCGTTCGTTGTACAAGAAAGGAGTAATAAATTTAATTTCTCCCGTTCCTGACCGCAAAGGAAAAAGCGGGCGGCATCTGCTTCTGCTTTTAAGCCAGCAAAACGAGTCATGCTTAACAGAGTGGCAGGAAATAATTCACCTCATTACAATAAAGCAGTCTCGGGCAATAGAAGCGAGGTGAAAAAAAAAGTCAGAAGAAGCGGTTAGGATTCATTTAACAAGCTCCGGATAATTCAGTAATCCATTGAAAAGAATGTGTCGGAAGATTTGCATATAAATAGGCAGATGTACCCATTGTTTCTGTGCATGTGGCTAAAGAGTGAGGCTTTGTTAGCACAGCGAAGTGAAGCATGAGAAAAAGTTAATTGTGCACGAAATTAAATCTAAAGAAGATGTTTATTGTATTCACTTGCTGTTATTTGTGTGGAATCTTCAAGTGCGTAGTTCTCTCATTTTTTTTTTATTTCATTTTATTTTCCTGTCGTATAGTTATTCAACTGAGAGCGGTTCTAGAAGAGTACCGCCAAATGTTGCTTATGTTATATCTGTTGCTGTTAAAAGTACATTAGAAGGGATTCCTTTATGACTTCTTTTTAAATAATGAGGAATCTTTGTTTCAAAGCTTAAAGCCGTGAAAGAGCTTAGAAGTCTAATTAAAACCCGTAGAAGTCGATGAAAATTGTTAATATGTGTACGCAAGTAATTCAGGACAGTCACTGGTTTCAGTATTCACGAAACATTCTTAGTTCACAACAAAAAAATGTTTGTGTTAAAGTAACAGTTCAAAATGAGAACCAAGCTCAAACGGAAGAATTAATTGGGCATTTGTTTGATAAAATTCTAGCGACGATAATACTTCAAGATTAAGGGGTAGTATTTTCATTTTTGCTTTAGTTATTTACACTCGCCTAACCAAGGACAAAATCGAAAGCAAGCGGCTTGGCAACAATATTTCTGTAAAACGAGGGACACGTTTGTAGAGAGAACTGCTGCATTTAAGGATTACAATCCACTCACTGAGATTATAATATCTGTCAACAAATTAAGCTGGTCATATTTAAGCTGATTGCATTTCATGGTGCTGATTTCACTGATATGCAACTCACGACGAATGAACTGCGCCAAATCTGCGTGTGGCTTAGAAGTTACACTGTGCGAGTATGAATCGCTCAATATGCCATCAGGGACTGATAGGTTCTAGAAAAGGCGCATCGTTGCGCTTTACAAAGCCTGTATTCCCAATTAAAAATTTCAATGATTCATATGTGGGAAGACAAAGAATTTAGCACTTATGGAAAAGGCATCGGCATGATCAATAGCGCAAGGAAATGAATCCACGAAAACCGTTGAAGCTTGGTCTAAGTGATGGCTTCTGATCGTTCGTCCGAGATGGTGTACAGGTTCGAATTCCGTGAGGCATGGATGTTGTGCTTGTCTTAATTTTGTGCTTTTCTCTCCCTTCCCTGGAACCAGTGATCCTAAATCAGAGACGGGCAACTGCTTATAGCCTATTGAGTTGCTCACGGTGATCGTTAAACCACTAATCAAAATAAAAAAAAAATAAAAACCAGTTGAAAGCACACACAAATACAAAAGGAACGCATGCTAATGTCTAATATAATTGTCTCTGATGATGATGCCTGTTATGATATATGTAGTGCACGAGATTGTTTGGGTGCTTTGAAAACAACGATAGCGTTGCAGAGCTCTTTGGGGCAACGGTCGAGTCAGACCAAGGCCGTCTAGAGAGCACAGGGCTATGGCATTGGAGAGATGAGCTCCGTCCGTTTGTGACGTCACTCGCATGTTACAGGGCCTGATACGTCGGCGTCTTGTTTGACGTCACACACGACACCGTTGGAAACCAATCGGAAGCTATGGTTTCCGCGTGACGTCACTAAACGAAGGAACTCATCTCTTTAATGTCATGGCCTTACGTTTTCTAGAAGACTTAGTCAGACGTGATGTGTTGATATTTTTCTATTAGTTGTTTTGAGGGTTTAGAGCCCGAATCCTTGGTTCCACTGTACGAAAAAAATCACACATCCACGCATTCTTGTCCCCAAGAATGATTCTTTAATTTTTTCTCATTGATTTATTTTTGAATTCCTATTTTTGAGGCGAACCAAGCGACAGGAACTATCTTTCTTTCCATTTTCTTAACCATTCGCTCCAAGATTTCTTTGGTAATTGTGCATTCATATTTTTTTTGTGTGTACGTGTACTGTATATGTACCTTCGGAACGAGAACTCCGGAGAAAATTTGAGAAAATACATTAATGGCTTAAAATTATTATTAGTCTATAGTGGAATTAGAATATTTGTGAAATAAACTAACTTCACTTTAGAAATTAATTTTTACATACATATGTGGTAATAATTAACATTAAATCGTAAGGTGAAATCATGCATAATTAATTTGATTATTTTAAGCTTACATTGTGACTGAGATTAAATAGTATGTAATGAGAAGCATTTCTTGGTGCTAAAGTTGTGACATTCAGGTGTGTTAGCAAGACATAAAATTTGACAAACAGTTTTATATTATGTCAGTAGAATAACCTTTTTTTTTTTTTTCATATAGGAAATTAATTTTTTTTGCTCCCGAATTTCTTTTTCGGCAATTTGTAATGAAAATGATGTGAAAATTATTGTACTCATGGGTTTTCGAGAAATGTCAATTTGTGTATCTGATATAAATTTTATGTAAAAATTAGGATTTCCTGAATCTGCGCCATTTCGAACGGTCATAAGCCAGCGCTCAGATCACTGTGCCACCTTGGCGGCCCTGAAATTTCAGAGAACCTTTGTGATTCCGTTCGTACATTAACAAAAAAATTATGATCTCACTTTTTACGTATGATGAAAAATTACCGGTAATAAGAGCGATTCATGGGGATATTTGAGTATTGATTAAAAAATATACTCAATAAAAAAGTACTAAAATTTAAATAACTATGCTTTGAGGTCCACAGGTACATAGACATCATACCATAACTTAAATAGTTAAATATAACTTTTTTTTTAAATTAATATAACTATTTTTTTTTAATTCAAAATAGTTAACTATTTAATTTCCTTCGTCTGTTAGTAGATCTGATTTTGAGATTCTGTAGCGAGACCGGATATTGTGGATAGCATATCGCCTGATATTAAGGATACTGTGGCAACGGGCAACCTTTCCCACGCAGTTGGTGCATCTACTCTCTTACATTACTTTACCGTAAGAAACCCATTAATGTCGTACGGGTAATGGTATGATGTCTATGTACCTGTGGACCTCTTAACACAAAAGTTATTATAGCTATTAAGATTAAAGTTAATATTTATGGTTTATGTGAAATTATACAATGAAGTAGTGTACATCACCTTTCTTTAAACATAATTGAAAGTCATTGTCAGTTTAAAAAATCTCAAGTCAAGAAACATTCTGTTGCTTTGAAAAATCATAATGAAAAGAATGTAGTTTTTGGTAAGTCGTCCAACAGAGAAAACAAAATTATTATAAAATTGTTCAAAAAAAATAATAATAACAAGCCGCCTCGCCTCGGTGGCGCAGTTGTCTAAGCGATGGCTTCTGATCATTCGTCCGAGATGGGTCCGGGTTCGAATCCCAGTGAGGCATGGATGTTGCATTTGTCTTCTCTCTCCCTCCCTGGAACCAGTGGCCCTCAATTAGGGACAGGCGACTGCTTATAGCCCATTGAGTTGCTCACAGTGGTCGTTAAAATTCCAATCAAATAATAATAATAATAATAATAAGCTCCTACAGAAAATAAAATGACTAATTATCCCACATTCATAGCAAAAAACATTTAAGCTTCTCGCGATTCCAGTCCGTTTCGTTTCTACCTTAAACGGGACCTGATGGCAAGTGTCTTTCTAGCTCAGTTTGTAGCGCTCTGCAGTAGTGTGCAAATTATTGCAGGCTAGATCCCCACGTAGGAAAAGGGAAATAATTTATTCACTTCGTACTCGTACGTCACGATTTGTAGCCAATGTAGAACAGACCTGAAAAATGAACGATGCCATCTACAATTCTTAACGGACTGTAAAACATCAGATAATCCCGAATTTCTTAAAATTTAAAACAGCAATCAACCATCATTGGTTCGTCAAAAAGAATAAGGAATGTATAAATCGAACTCACATGCTGTTCACCTTCGTTCAGACGTTGGAAGCCAGGACTCATAGATTATACCAAAGCTTGGAAGAATTAGCTGTCCCACAAGTTTTCGATAACCTGTTAAGTAGATTACATATGCTATTTGAAAAGCAAAGGAGAACGTTGTCTGTGCGGCATGGAAGTAAATAAAAAAAAATCAAACAACGAAAACAAAGGCCTTATATACAGTAAAAGTTGTCAAGGTACCTTTTAAGAATGTTTCTAACACAGTCTTTACTCAGGAAGAATCAGACATTTTAGAAAGCTGATTAAAATTTTGTTTCCCAAATAAACCAGCATCTGTGATGGTTATCCTTGCAGTGGAGAATGCCTTATCTCATATTCCCGTCGAGCGCAGGGTCAATAATCGCCTGATGTCAGCAGCTATACTAAAAATGCTACTTAGGCAAAAATCCACACAACGTGAAGTCAACGCTTTAAAGATTCTGCGGAGATTGAAGAATGACTTATCTATAACGTTTACATTAACGGACAAAAGCGACTGCTTATAGCCCACTGAGTTGCTCACGGTGCTCGTAAACCTCAAATAAAAAAAAACAATAAAAAACCGACAGAACTGGACAATTAGCCGTAATGGATACTATGAAATATAACAGCAAGTGTTTCTGAACCTAAACCTGCAGGGTAGGTTCAGAAACACTTATATTGTTCGGGACTTTATAAGTGTTTCTGAACCTACCCTGCAGGTTTAGAACCTCTTAAACTCTTTAGTGGAATCCAAGCTACCAGAATTGCCGAACTTCCAATAGGAGGAGCTATAGTACCGCCTGGAGCGAATATTTCAACCCTCAGAGTTTATCACGGTGATCGTTAACCCTCCCCTTCCCCAAGAGAAAGAAAGAAATAAAAAAAATGAATCACTACCATCCTTTAAGCGTGTCTTCTTGATTCGCCTATTCTTGTTTGGCCTATTCTTCGTACGTCGAAAGTTAATGGTTTCCGCCATTTTAGGCGAGGAAAGAATTCTTCATTCGCCTATTCCTGTCTCGCCTACAATTTTCACCTGCTAGAGGGGAGGGAGCAAACCTCTATTCCTATCTCGCCTAAAACTTTCACCTGGAGCAAACTTCTTGATTCGCCTATTCTTGTTTCGCCTATTCCTTCTACCTCGAAAGTTAATGGGGCGAGAAAATGCTATTACATTATTTCGTTTAAGCTTTGACGGAGTGATTTAAAAAAAAAGATACGTCTTTACTTCCCGTTTATTTTTTTTATCGAAACACTAAATCTGTCGTGTGTTAAAAAAAGGACAATTTTTCTCATGAAAAAAAAAAGCGAGTTTTATCCCTAGCGTTTAAAACTAGTTTTATTTCTTTAATCGAAAAAAAAACCCAAGTGGAAAACAAAGCTGTGCAAAACATTTATAATTTAAAAAAAAAGGGAGGGGAGATAATATTACATTATTTCGTATAAGCTTTGATGGAGTGATTTAAAAAAAGATACATCTTTACCTCCCCTGATTTTTTTTATAGTAACACTAAATCTTTCGTGCGTTAATGTAGGAGACATCAAATGCTGAGTAAAAAGTAAAAGGCAAAAGAGACCATAACATAATTGTTTACCTCTTCGGTTAAAAGGCTAAGAGTACAGAATTATCTGGGAAAAAAGCTAGTGAAGTTGTGGCTCTACATCTTTAATATTATCTGAGCCTAATGTGCCAGCTACTTGTCCAGCTCTGGTTCGGAGGGTGGGTGGTTAGCTAAAATTTCTGTGACACTCATAACAGAATTCAGAAGTCACTAAAAAAAGCTCATGTATGGCACTCACAGTTAAATTTATTACGACTTAAATGCTTTTTACCACTTCATGTTGAGTCAAAAAAGCCGCACCGTGTACAAAGGGGAGTCCAACGCTAACGAGTTTTATACTATCATGATGCTAGTTGGTTCTCAGTAACCTGAGGGTAATATAATTATGTAACCGATGTATCCTCAGATTCTTACAAATATTATTTCTGATGTGCACATACCAAATATTATGCTTACCACTTAAAACCTATAAATAAGACCTAAGCTTATGTCCTTTGTAAGCTGCTCAGAATCAATATGTTGTATAATTCTGTCTCATTTTATTTTTAATTGTCTCAATTTATTTTTAAATTATATACATACTTAATGTGTCGAACTTAAAATTTATAGCTTCTAATTTGCAAAAGTACTCTTTAGCCTATAGGTGTCTTTTAAGCATTATGGCATAACGTACTGCCTTTTATTTTCATCTCTGGTTTCAAAAATACACTCCCAGTGTTAAGGCTGGAAAATGGTACCGAGTGCAACATGGGGAATTTTTATGACCAGAAATTTCTGCTACTCGGATTTGCACATGTGAACATTCAATAGCAATAAAATCAGCCCATTTTCGGAAGTGGCTGATGTCCTGTGGGATCATGCCGTAGTCGGCCAATGAAGTTGGGCTCGTATCCTCACTCAACACCCACTCAACCAAGAGCGGTGGTACTTCTCTGACCTCCTGCGTGTTAACTTGAGAAGAAATAGTTCCATTGCGGCGAAATTTTAATATGTACTTTCGGAACAATAGTGGATCTTTTCTGTTGAAAATGTTCTAAATCAGTACTTAGAACTAGTGCGAATGCGCGAGATTTGCTCGCCAGCACTTTCACGCTATAACTTCAGTAAAAAAATTCCGATTTTGAAAGAATTGTTTTTATTCATAATGGTGGTAGTTTATGTTACAAATAAATAGCACACAAACAGATATAATTCCGATCTCCATCTGCATCGGCCATTATACCGTCTGCCCAGTCAAACCTGCCACCACGCTCAAAACAAGGCATTTTCCTCAGGCTCCTGGTACACTATATGATCAGTAATAAATTGGAATTTATTGATTACCAGTTCTCTAAACTAAAAAATAAAAACAGCTGGTATGAAATTTTATGGACAAAATCATTTGATTGCCTTGCGGCATCGAAATTAAAATTTCCCTCTCCGACGTGAAATCAAGTTCAGTTTAATTGACCTCTAGAATATAGAAAACAGACGTCTACTATTCCTACTTTCTCCCTGCCCCCCGCTTCTATAAAACTCCTGTTATTCGCATGCATAATACTACACAATGACAAACCTCTGAGTACAGAAATCACCGCCAGCAACTATGGTAGCCCATAGAATAGACTTGTTTCACCTGTTCGATGGCAGCCCATCGAACAGATGATTAACGTTTGAGCTTTTTAGAGCCCATGAAAAAGATTATGTATGTTAGTTTGCATTTGAGGGTTAACGCCCCCTAAATTTAAACCTCCAAATTTTTAAGTGGGCTGCTCATCTATTGATAGCGTTGTCTAATGATTTAATTTTTAGGTTTTTAGAGCCCATTAAAAAGATTACATATATTAGTTTATATTTGGGGGGTTAACGCCACCTAAATTTAAACTTTTCCAAATTTTCAAGTGCGTTGTTCGGGTATTGACAGCGTTGTCTTGTGATTTACGTTTGAGCTTTTTAGAACCCATGAAAAAGACTATATATGTTAGTTTATATTTGGGGGTTAACACCCCCTAAATTTAAAGATTTCCAAATTTTCAAGTGCGTTGTTTGTCTATTGATAGCGTTGTCTAATGATTTAAGTTAGAGCTTATTAGAGCCCATGAAAAAGATTATATACGTTAGTTTGTATTTGGGGGTTAACGCCCCTTAAATTTAAACTTTTCCAATTTTTTAAGTGGCCTGTTCATCGATTGATACCGTTGTCTAGTGATTTAATTTTTAGCTTTTTGGAGCCCATTAAAAAGAGTACATATGTTAGTTTAGATTTGGGGCCTTCACACCCCTGAATTTAAACTTTTCCAAATTTTCAAGGGCGTTGTTCGTCTGTTGATAGCGTTGTCTAATGATTTAAGTTAGAGTTTTTTAGATCCCATGAAAAAGATTATACATGTTAGCTTGCATTTGGAGGGTTAACACCCCATAAATTTAAACTTTTCCAAATTTTCAAGTGTTCGTGTATTGAGAGCGTTGTCTTGTGATTTAAGTTTAAACTCTTTAGAACCCGTGAAAAAGATTATATATGCCAATTTACATTTGGGGGTTAACACCCCCTAAGTTTAAACTTTTCCAAATTTTCTAGTGCGTTGTTCGTCTATTAATGGCGTTGTCTTGTGATTTAAGTTAGAGTTTTTTTAACCCATAACAAAGGTAATATATATTAGTTTAGGTTTGGGGGGAACACATTTAAATTTTAACATTTCTAAATCAAAGTGCAATTTTTATACGGTTGGTAAATATTTAAGTGATCAGTTTTCCTAGACTAGACCGGAAGCGTCCGCCGACGTTAAGTATGATATACAAATCAACCATAGTGGGCAAGTGTCCGATGGGTAAATATCCGGGTGGGCAAATGTACGGTGGGCTTTAATCCTTACCCCGCATCGAGGGCGCCCATATGGGTGGCAGGGAGGGCCTCGAGCACCCCCCCTAGCCGTTCTTGTACATTTACTAAAATGTTTGATAGCCTTGAAGGAGGTAAGGATTTTTCTTAGCCCCCCCCCCCCTAGAAGTACTCATATAGGCACCACTGCCCCGCATCGACATCCACTACCCTTTACTTTTCTTTACCTTTTTTATTATCAACGCTTTCTTGAATTCTGCCTCACACCCACATAACCCCTCATCCACCCCTCACTACAGTTTCTCACGATTTTCATTGGACGATACATTTAATACCTTAATCACGCTGACGACTATTGTGACGACTACCTTCTGTTTTTTACTTTTTACTCATCATTTGATATCGCCTACATTAACGCACGAAACATTTAGTGTTTCGATTAAACAAAACCCCCACGGTAGGTAAAGATGAATCTTTTTTTAAATCACTCCGTCAAAGCTTATGCGAAATAATGTAATAACATCTCCCCTCCATTTTTTTTAATTATAAATGTTTTGCACAACTTTATTTTCCACTTGTTTTTTTTTTCGATTAAAGAAATAAAACTAGTTTCAAACCCTAGGGATAAAACTAGTTGTTTTTGTTTCAAAGGAAAAATTGTCCTTCTTTTTTAACACACGACAGATTTAGTGTTCGATAAAAAAAAAATTCACGGGAGGTAAAGGTATATCTTTTTTTTAAATCACTCCGTCAAAGCTTACGCGAAATAATGTAATAGCATTTTCTCGCCCCAATAACTTTCGACGTAGAAGGAATAGGCGAATCAAGAAGTTTGCTACAGGTGAATCCTTTCCCTCTAGCAGGTGAAATTTTTAGGCGATACAAAAATAGGCGAATCAAGAAGTTTGCTCCAGGTGAATCCTTTCCCTCTAGCAGGTGAAAGTTTTAGGCGAGACAAAAATAGGCGAATCAAGAATTATTTCCTCTCCTAAAATGGTGGAACCTATTAACTTTCGATGTAGCAGGAATATGCCAAACAAAAAATAGACGAATCAAGAAGTTTACTCCAGGTGAATCCCTCCCCTCTAGCAGGTGAAAGTTTTAGGCGAATCAAGAATTTTTTCTTCGCATAAAATGGCAGAACCTATTAACTTTCGACGTTCGAAGAAAAGGCCAAACAAGAATAGACGAATCAAAAAGTAACCCCCTTTAAGATACCGTATCATTTTATCTCTCTCTTGAATCGCGGATGGAGGTGCACAGAAACAGCAGTAGTGGTTATAAAAGTGACGGTTCTCTATCCTATGTGTTACACAAGTTTGCATGCACACTTCCAATCTTTCTTGGAGATATAGAATATAAGGACTTAATGTATTTTAAACACTTAAAATGAATACACGAAATGCGCTAATATGTTAAAGTTTTCTAAAAATGTCCTGTCGAGAATTTTCATGTTCGTAAATCTTGGGGAATTGATCACTTCGCTGGGATTTACGAAAAATAAGAAATAGCAGAAAAAAAAAATAAAAAAAAATACACGGAATGAAAATACTGGACAGTCCACCTTTCAAAATTTTGTTTGGAGGGAGGAGAGAGTGAGGGAATAGTGGCCATGTTCGCTCATTTCTCAGCCCTGACCAAGCAAACAAAATTTCTTAAAAGAAAGGGAAATAATAAGCATTGAACTTCTTTTTTCTTTCGGCCTGATTCATATTTCTTTTTTTCTTTAGTAAGTTATAAAAAGAAAAAAAGGCGAGAAAAAGAAGTCACTATCAACCCGTTTAAAATCAAAATTATACGTAGTTAATCACGGAATGAGGAAAAAGCATTTCTGAGAGGTTGTACAAAAGCCAAACAAAATCTTTCTTCCAGTCCGCCATTTTAGGCAAAGGGATTTAGAAGCTTCAGAAAAAAAAAGTGTTGCAGAAATGCCCATGCAGGCCAACGGCAAATCTATTTTTAGCTTGGAATGGCAGACCTCCCTACCCGAATGTCAGAGGTTGCTTCCCCGGATGAGGGTCAAGGAGGCCATGGGTTTAGTAACAATTTTGGCACGAATCTCTTGGCCAATGACCAGCTAAACCGTTGGTTGCTAGGGGAAGTTCGACCAATTAGGGGTCCCCAGTTTTTCGAGCATCCCAGCTTCAAGGAAAAAGAAGCGTCACTTACTCTTTCTTTTGTCCTTGCTTTGGCTGGTCGGCAAATTTTCTCCTCGCCTTTTGGCGGGGAGGGGAAAATCTGAAGAAATGCACTGGGGTCTGTTGGCCCTGTGTGAAGAAAATTTTTCTTAGGCCTGGTCGGCAGTAAGAATGAATCGCCCTCTCATGGCGTGGGTACTTGTTGTGATTCTTACCAAAAATTTTAGGCAAGAAAAGAAATGCCGCCCCGGTGGCGCAGTGGTCTAAGGCGTTGGCCTCTGATCATTCGTCCGTAAGGGGTCCGGGTTCGAATCCCGGTGAGGCATGGATGTTGTGTTTGTCTTACGGCACTGGCTCTCTCCCTTCCCTGGAACCAGTGACCCTAAATTAGGGACGGGCGACTGCTTATAGCCCATTGAGTTGCTCACGGTGGTCGTTAAACCTCCAATCAAAAAAAAAAAAAAAAAAAAAAAAAAAGAAATGGGAGGGATTGTTAAGGATCTCCAGACCCATCCCTCTGCCGCTCTGCACATCACATCAGAGTGAACGACGGAGACCTGGAGAAGGAAAGAAAAAAACTGCTCAGGCGGTTCCTTTAGATCTTGGGGAAAATCGTCGCCTGGCCTGGTCTGCCATGACAAGAAAGGAAATCCAAAGTGCTGTTCTGCTTCCTGGATTAATGGCTATGCCCAATGGGTCAACAGGAATAAAGAGCTCCTATGCACCCGCTCCAGGAAAAAAAAGGTCGTCTAGGGCGAGAAGAAGAAAAAAAGGACATGGAAGACGAACTGCAGAGACTTTGGTTGTTCCTGGGCCGTGAACTCGGGGGGGGGGGGGGGGGGGGAGTTGAGTTGTGAAAAAAAAAAGAAAAAGGGGGACACCAGCTCAAAGGTAATGCTTTAGTTCATATCTTTTAGTATTAAGACATAAAAGCCCACGCAAGTACTTGAGCTTCGAGCTGAGCATAAAAAACAAAAACAAAAAAACAACAAGGTTTTTTTTTCCTCTGATTGTAGCTGTGTTATCGTTCGGTTTTCAAAAATAAAATGTATTAGTCCCTCAGGTATGAGTTCAAAAAAAAAGGGAGTTGAAAATGCTTTCATTTATGTTGTTTTTTGTATGTTAGTGTTCTGGTGTGTTTAAGGAATGAAACCACATGAGTTAATGTTAGGCTGTGTAAATAAATTTCATGTCATCTTTTGTGGATAGGAAATTGAAAAACAAAACAAAGAAATGGAAGTGAATAATTTTCTGGGTCATGTAGTGATAGATGATATAATAAGTGTATTAAGATATTTTGGAATGAACAACCTCTCAGACCAGTATTTCCGTTAAGTTAAAATTTAACTCTTTTTGTGCTCAGTGATTTTTGTATTTGTGAAATAGAATTTGTATTTATGAGCTTAGGGTAGGTACCATGTAGTCATGTAGTTGGGAATTTTTCTTGTAGGCTGGTTATTATTATGGTTTGTTGTTTTGGTAAATTTAAGTGCAAAATTAATCCTTAAAATTTTGTAGTAGTGAGGGCTAATTTCTAGTTTTCAGCCCGTGGATTAGAAAAACAGATTTTTATGGGGAAAGAATATAAAAATGGGCATACAGGCAGAATATGGAGTATATGTTTAGTGTGACTGAAAAGAACCCGAATAGCTGTTGTGTTTCTTCAAGAAGTGATGATTTTTCAGGAAAAGGGTGATTTAGGAAGTATGGTGATTTATAGAGTTTTCTGGAAATAAAGTAAGGTTTGGTATAATGTGTCAAGTATGGTGTTATTGAGCTTTCTAGGAAATGAGTAGTACAGTGTGTTCCTGGAAAATAAAGATAAGTGATTTTCTGGGAAATGAGTGTGTTCCTGGGAAAATAGGGACATGAAGTGTGTTCCTGGGAAAATAAAGGACATGAAGTGTGTTCCTGGGGAAAATAGGATATGAAGTAATTTTCGGGAAAAAAAAGGTGATGTATTGAATTTTCTGGAAATAGGGATGTTCAGTTAGCTTTCTGGAAAATAGATGGCGAGATATTTTAGGGGCAAGTGAGCTCTTGTGGGATACTTTACCCTATGTAGACATGCCTCGGGTCTGAAAGGGTGCACGAAACAAATTGGAGGATTTGTTTTCTGCCCGAGTAAGCTCGTTGGCCCATAGGAGGTGGTTCCTACGAAAGAGTGATGTGAGTTGTCCCAAAATCAGAGGGAAGGAACAGTAAAGTGTTAGGTCGCACTTTGCTCCACTACACTGTATAGGCTGGGAATGGATTCACGACCCATTCTCGCCTTCAAACTCAAACATTGTTGTTCTCCCCAAAAAATCGTGTTTTTTCTAGAGATGTGGGACTCAGTGGTTGAGATGATTGTTTGGCTTTTATGCCCGAGTTGATTATTACATGGGTGCCAGTTGATTGGAAAACTTACGGTATGGAATTTTGAAAAGTTGGATTTTCATGATGATGATGTGAAGTAAGATTCTCTTGTCGGTGTAGCAATTTAATGATAACTTTGAGTAAATAGAATAAGGTATCTAGTGTATGAGGTTTTGTATGGTGTATGGAATTGGGTGAGAAATTCTGGTGTTTATTATTTTTATAAGTACATATGTTGATTTCAAGACAAATGTTGATTTAAGACAAGGTTATGTTGATTTTAAGCCAAATTTTCCTGGAGGTGTAGAATCTTGTAGTAAAATAACTTTCCATTATACGAAAAATTTTGGCAGTTGTTATGATAGTTTAAAATTAAAAGTGTATTCAGAAGACTGGTCTGAGAAGGTTGGTTCGAAGGAATTAATTAGAACAACATTGTGTACACACATGCTTATAAATTGCTTTTTCGAGAGAGAGTGAGAGATATTTTCACTTCAAATACTTAAGTTGCACATCATGTTAAATCAAGTGTTGGTGCAGTGAAATTCTTTGAAATTCTGATGTTTATTAGTTTTATAAGTACTGTGACTGGTGCTATATTTCCTCATCTAAACTGTCAGCCGTTTATTTTATTGGGCCCAGTGGCCGGGTATAAAACCTGTGACCTAAAAATTTAACTTGTTAAGTTTTCAAATAAATATAGGCCAAGTGGCTTTCAAAAACCTAAACCTTAGTGCAGTGAAGTTTTAGATATTTTCAGCGTGAATTTTCATCACATGGTTCAACTGCATCCCCCTCAGCAGTGACTGAGGTGGGAAACGAAATCTGAGTTACTTAATTGTGGTATAAAAACAATGTTTTTTGTCCTAACTATTAGATTTGACTTCACAGCCTCCAAAAGTTATTACACGTATACATTGTATACCATTAAATTTTAATGTTTACAAATTTGGTACACATGTAAACAATAGTTACCTTTCTTCCACTTTCAGGTGTATCTACTCATCAAACGCAAACAACGCAAACAATACAATAGTAACTTTTGGGAGTTTCCAAATTCAGTGGTGCATTTTATTTTTCTATTTTGTTTCATGGCCTTAATCAAAATTTCCGTTTTGTTTCGAAATGCATCCCCATCTCCCAAATTCAAATTTTCTATAATTTGCATATAAATTTCAATATTAGCATAAAACTTCTCTTTTTTTTATACACCAAATCTTTTCTATAACATTTAATGCAGTGACACAAAACATCTTTATAACAAAAATATTAATAAGTGCAATAAAAGGATGTCTTCGCACAATACGTCAAATGAAATGAGAAACTCGCCGTCTATGTACGATATTTAATAAAATACGAAAGATATTTACTGTTAATATACCCCACTAGCACTTTCGGGGTAACATTTACCCCATCATCAGGTAGAACAGTGGCAATGTAGTACTACTTTATATAGTTGTGCAACGATGCATTATGGGTATAAGTCATCAAACGTAGCATGGGTCATGACCGTGGCCATTATAACAGCCTAAAGAGTATAATTTCACAAGTTATTAGTTTAATATATCAGTACAAGGATTCGTTACAAATACAAAGTTATGATCAATTTTATATATTGTTGGAATTGTAAATATATATTACTATAATTTAAAGTTCAGGTTAGTAATACGCTCTTTCCAAATTCTTGATATGTCCACAGGCAAGTAGTCATTACAGCATTTGCCCCTAAAGCTTCGATATACATACTTTCAACAAAATGCAGAATGTATATATGCTGGAGTGTCCAGTAGCCTAATGTTTTTCCAGTCTGGTTGTAGAATTCCGTTTACCACATTCCTTGATAAAGCTGTGTTATTGCTGTTGGTTCGGATATCGTATTTGTGTTCCTGGACACGGATACCCAAACTTCTTCGTGTTGAGCCTACGTAGTTGCTAACATGTTCTCCTGTTGAAGGGTCCAGCAGTGGAATATTATACACACCCCATTTGTTCATATATCTGTTGTTGCTCGATCGATCCTTTTTAACTGATGATAGGAGGTTCTTCGAGCGGGTGCCGAATTGTATACTATGTTTTGAACAGATACGAGATAGTGTGTTAGTGATATGGGGGTGCTGGTCCAATGCTCCTACAAATCGTTTATTAGGCCATGTATCTGGCTTCAGATTAAAAGTTCTTTCACTGGATATTCTAGTGCATAACCTATTAATCATCGTCTTTGGGTACCCATGTTTATCCGCTAATTTAAAAATGAACTGTATCTCAGACTGGAAATGACTATCATTTGAAGAATGCGTAAAGGCTCTTCTAAAAAGAAAATTGATAGCAGAAATTTTTTGTGGAGTTGGATGTGAAGAGTTAAACGGGATAAGGCTGTTACAATCAGTAGGCTTTCGATGGACACAAAAGGACAGTAAGTTATTATTTGAATCACGAAATAAACAAAAATCCAAAAAAGGCAGAGAGAAATTAGATTCAAGTTCTATCGTGAGCCCGATTGTAGGAAATACTGACGATAGTGCGTCGGTGAATTGTTTTAAATCATCCTTTGAGTAAGGCCAGAACACAAGAATGTCGTCGACGTACCTAAGTTATAAAGTCGGAACTAAAGGGAATTCGTTGAGAACTTTGTTCTCAATGTATTGTAGCGGACTTTCTGCTAAAACTGCGGAAAGTGGGGATCCCATGGGGGAACCCTCGGTTTGTAAATAGATTCTGTCAAGAAATTTGAAATACGAAAGCCGTTTGACTAAACGAAGTGCATTCACAATAGCTGAGATTTCAGTAGCGGGAACGTTAATTTCAGCAAGTTTGGCCTCTATGATATGATGAGTAGCGTCCACAGGTACTTTAGGGTACAGTGAAACTACATCTAGAGAGGCTAAAATGAAAGGGCCAGCATGTGGCTGAATCATTCTGATCCTTTCTATTGCCCTAGTGGATCTTTTAATAGAATACGGGGAGATCTCTCCTAACTTAGCCAAATATAGGGCAAGAACTTTTTCAAGCGATCGGGTAGGGTTAACATAGCCTGCGACCAAAGGTCTAATAAGTAGCCCCTCTTTATGTAGTTTAGCACGCCCAAAGATATCGGCCACACGACAACCAGGTGGGGGAATAAAAGCTTTAGAAAAACCTTCAGGGAAGTTATAAGAATTCTTCAATCGAGTTAATGCTGCACATGTTGCTTTCGCTGGTTCACGCTTAACTACTTTGTGCGGAATAGGAGATATGGCTTCAAGCATTTTATCCCTATAGCATTAGCTATCCAATATGACCGTCTGATGCGTCTTGTCCGCGGCTAAAATTTAAATTCCATTATTATTTCTAAGCTCGGCTAGCTGCTGTTTTTTTCATTATATATTAATGATAGTTTAGGTTGTTGCTGTGGTTTGCCTCTTCGTAGTAGTCTATCAATATGTAAGCGTGTAAAATTATGTTTCGCTTCAGTTAAGTTTTTGATAATATGCTCTACTTGTGGGACTGTCTGAAAGACGTTAACTTTGCGCTTCGGATATGCGAATTTGGTTCCTCTCTCCAAAGCTCGACGGAGAGACACTATTTGTCCCGGAGCCATCACCGCAGTACAGAAGGATGGTAAATTTATGGTTACACCACGGTTTATGGCCCTGTGGAAACAGGAGAAGATCCCTTATCAGCTGTAGTGGCCAATGGTGACTCATCACTCTGGAGATCCCCCAAGGAGGACTTCGAGGAATTGGTGCAAGTCACCTTCTTCCGAGTTGGCTCAGGAGGAGCGGAGGAATACCCCTGAGAACTACCAGCAGGGCTTGGTAGTTTTTGGCCACTGCCTTCAGAGTCCAGGTTGGGCCGGATGGTTTTGGGGTTGTACCCTATGGAACCGCTGGACCCTTGTGGGCTGCTGACATCTCTGTAAGAGAGAGTGTAACGCTACTGATTGCTGAGTAGGCATCCTGGGGCTCTCCCACTCTAGCCAAAACTTAGCAAATCCGGAGCCCGCGGACTTTGGCCTAGTCCAAGACCAAAGAGTCCTGGGGTTAGGGGGACCGGTACTGCGTCGAAGTACCCACAATCTGACAGCAAAAGTCTCTATACGGGCTGTGCTGGACTTTGCCTTAAAACGGAGTATTTTCTGTTTAAGTCCAGTGGCTGCACCAAAACACTTTTCTCAAAAATATAAACAAAGCGAGGGGAGTGGTAAGATCCCTCAGCACTCGTTACCGTCAATCTCCCTTACTCAGTCTGTTATTAAATCAATTCAGACGCATAGAAACCCGTTCTCTGGCCGCTGTTAGATCGGCCAGTCGACGTACATATATAAATATGCGTATGTTGTTTGTAAGCACAGTGTGTATGGTTTTAACATTAAACTACAGTTCAATCAAATAACAAAGAAAAATATTACGCAATCTTAAATTTCGTCTGAATCGAAAAATCAAAACATTTGTAGAGCTGTTTTTTATCAGCAAAGCAGATCGGAGACTAAGAGCAAAGAAAGCATACCGCCGCGGTGACGTAGTGGTCTGAACGCTGGCTTACGATCATTCGTCCGCGAAAAGTCGCGGTTCGAATCCCGGTGAGGCTTGGTTGTTGTGTTTGTCTAATGGCACTGGCTCTCTCCCTTCCCTGGAACCAGTGCACCTAAAGAAATTAGGAACGGGCGACTGCTTGTAGCCTTTTGAGTTGCTCACGGTGATAGCTAAACCTTCAATAAAAAACACGTCTTTTGTGATCATTAAGTTTTATGGTAGCGAAATTAACAGCAACGGCAAAAGAGATCATTTACCGATGGGGAATTCCTACAAAAAAACACAGGATGTGAATATTGCTTGTAGTTAAAAGAAAGTAAGTGAATATCATTACATTTTCTGGTGAAACAATCACTGGAATAACCGAAGGTACAACTAACTGACTTCAAGTTAACATGCTGATAAAACAGATGCTCAATTTTCACTTATATTTTCCAAATAAGGTCGGAGCAAAGGAGAAATATTAATCACATAGTATTTTCACTAAGCAAGGTGAACGTAGATCAGTCAGTCATTTTTTAACAGTGTGTGTGTGTGTGTGTAGTTAGAACTTCAAAATGGCCTATGAGTGTGATTCTCTAGATAAATGATCTTAAAATCATTTTAAAAAACGTTTTGTGTGAATCACTAGTGTTTGGATTGCTTTGACAATGCCAGTAAATTCGGTTTCTATATTTGCATTCAGTTTGGTTTATCGAGCTTACGTTTTTTTTCAGTGAGCCGTGCTCAGTTAGAGATATCCAGGTGTGTTGTAGAATGTAATTATCCAAACATCCACAAGACTCGTTGCTCTCCGATAGAAACCGTCCCTCGTGTTGTGGTACGAATCAGCTACGAGAAATGAGCTCGATTTAAAATCTTATTATGCTCCCTCAATGCTTCAAAAAGAGTTGAATCTGCTTCATACATTTGAAACTGAGCACCTTGTAAATATTATACAGCACAATTTATAAACTGAAAATTTTAATGCTGTGGCACTGACTGAAGAATTTCATTAAATTTTCTGTACTCAGTTATGGTACAATTTCTATTATAAATAGGCTCGCATGTTTTTCGTCTGTTTTTAAAATCATTTATCTTTGAAATTCGTCCAAGGACGACTGATGTCTGCCCTCACCATGGTTTATGTATGATGGCGAATCAAATTAAAACAGCAAAAGTGGGGGTGTGGTTTTCATACCGTGGAGACGAAAAGTAAGTTCACTTTTTCGTGAATCATTTTGTCTTGTAATGCTCGCTCTGCATTATAAAACCAATGCAAGGTGTCCGCCTGAGAAAAACTTCGAAGTTTGCGTGCACAAACACTCTTGCTGTCCATGCGGCAATTCTCAGGGAGAACGAAAATGTTCCCCTTGTAATGCTTCTTTAAAAAATTCCAGAAAGGCGGAAATAATTGGAATTCAAGTCCTACGCCTTAATCCAGTCGCAACACTGCAAAACGCAGTTCCTGAACATTTGCAAGCGTCTTAGAGGAAATATGCGAGTGAGCATAGTCGTTTTGAAAATGTATCTCTTTCGAATGAAGACCCCGATGTTTAAACCAGATTTCGGACTTCATGCGGTTCTAAATAGACAACAATATTAAGCACTACCAACTGTTGTTGTTTTTTCAGGTAATGCAAGAGAACGACTTCCTTATTTTCCTAAAATAAAACAGCCAGCAATCACTTCCACTGCGGAGGATATAGCTTAATTTTGTTTCCTTCAGTATTATTGGATGTCGCTATTGTTTGATAGTTCATCCCCTTTCTCCCAGAACGAAAGTTATTACCCAGGTCTCATCACTGGTAAAGATGTGGTCTAAAAATATATTCACGTTCAGCTTCATATCGAGTGCACAGTACAGGGAACTAACTCCTCGACGCTCCGCTTCAGGTGGTTAGTGGCATTCGCTTCACCAGAAGTGTGGAATTGGAGCTCGTCGTGAGATTAATATGCGTATATCGAGCGCTGGGTGCTTCGACATTGAGTTCTGTCACTTTGATCCCACGTTGCGGCGAATGAGCCTGTCAAAAGCAGCTCTTTAAGCTGACTAAGCGATTTGCGCAGTATGACCGAACAGCGTCTTCTCCATCTTGCAAGCCAATTTGAAATGTTTCCGTTATTCAACTCTCTCTTCTGAGTTAAATAGTTATCTCCATACTCCAACCATGCTCCTATAAATGTCACCCCCTTTCCCTCCTTCGTCATGCCGGAAGACAGACAGCATAATTCTTCTACTTCCTTCCACTAAGACGACGACCATTAGTATTACCGGAGAACCAATACGACATAAAAACCTACCAAATGAGTACTTCTACTGTACAAATTGTATTTCTTTCTTTCCGTTTTGTTGTCACATTAATTGCTTTTATTTAAGGAATGTACGGACTCCATCACTGACTTAACAACTGGTAATGTAACCTTTTCCCGAAAATTTTCATCCTCAAGCATCCAATTAAATTCATCTGTTTAAGTACAGATTTTTTCGATTTTCGTCTTAAATTAATTAAATTTCAGTACAGAAGAAATGAGAAAACGAAGTAGCAACACTAGATGGTTTTACTATTGTCTTCTTCGTCAGACACGAACTATAGTTTTAAAAGTCTAAACCTGTGCATGTGTTTTACATTGATCAAACAAATTTTATTTAATTGTAGCTTTTGCTGATTTTTTTTTTGCAAATTTTATTTAATTGAAATTTTGCGGATATATTATCATAAAGTGGTGTTAACAAAATGTTAAAACACAGAGTGAAACAATAATCTACCAAAGTATTTGAACGATTTTATTCTTTTAACTTAACGTTAACTAATTATCTATATCACTTGCGGCCATTTTCTTCCTGAAAAGGCTACCGTCTTTCCCAAAAGCCAATCTCCTAAGCGCATCACACAAAATCGCAGAACCTGTCGCCTCGGTGGCGTCGTCTCTGGCTTCTGTCCATTTGTCTGATTGGGCCAGATCCCTAGTAACGGATTATGGGTGGGTGACGTGTTTGTCTTATGACACTGACTCTCTCCCTTCACTGAAACCAGTGTCCCTAAATTTGGGACGGGAGAGTACTTACTGCCCTTAGAGTTGTTCACGGAGATCGTTAATCCCCTCCTTCCTAGTCCTTCTGTAAAAGGAATTCAGATACCACATCTCTAGACTTGGTACAATATGGCGTCTTGGAGGCCTTTCACGTTACTTTCATAAAACATAGCACACACGATCACACACATTTCTTCATTTTTCTACGATAACAATTCTGCCATTTTTATTTTTCTGCGTTTTCTTCTGGATAAATCTGCGGGCACATCAGACTTGGCTAGTTCATGAAAGGAACTTACCCGGTCTGTGCCTGCAGACGGAACTGCCTCCTGAGCACGAAGAATTTATGCCCACAGGATTCCTGGATGAGCCATCTGTCTCACTTTTGATCTCCTCTCAGTTCGTACATGAAGCCAAGCATGGCGGTCGATAAAGTTCGTTTGCGGCACTATTTGTTATTCATGTTTAATTTAGAAAAAAGGGGCGAGTGAATCATACGGTTCAATGTGTCAGACGTATGGCGAAACGGTTATGGGTGAGCGGACGTATCGAGAGGGGTTTGACAGGTTTAAGAAAGGTGATCTAAGCTTGGAAGACAAGCCACGTGAAGGTAGACGGCAGTAACTCGCAGACGAGGAGCTGGAATCGTTGTTGCAAGAGGATGCCACACAATCGAACACGCAACTGGCGAAATGTTTGAAAGTGGCCCAATCGACGGTGGTACGGCGTCTTCAAACCTTGGGGGAGATCCAAAAGATTGGTAAGTGGGCTACCCATACTTTAACGGAGGGTAATATTGGTAAACGATTGTCACCGGGAATGAAAAATGGGTCTATTGTGACAACCTCGTAAGGGCCACTACGCAATGCAAAACATCAATATACACTGCAAAACTGGATATCCAAGAGAAAAAGGTGATGTTGTGTGTCTGGTGGGATATGCATCATGGGGTTCTGTATTTGAACTGTTGAAACCCAGCGAAACAATCACTGCACAACGATTAGCGATCAGTCGATGAAACTGAAAGATGCCGCGATCGAGCAAAAACGCCCATGGACAGGTAAAGGACACTTCCCAGTCATCCTGTTATACGATAATGCCAGACCACGTGTCGGTTCCACCACGAAATCAACCCTTAAACAGTTACACTGGGAGGTTTTACCGCACTCGCCTTACTCCCCGGACATTGCACCCTCAGACTTTCACTGTTTTGCTCTATGCAACATGCCCTAGCCCAACAGCGGTTCACCACAGTTCCAGAGGTGAAAAATTTCGTCACTGCGTTCTTCATCTTAAAACCCGAGTCCTTCGATCATAGGAGCATTCGTTTGTTGCCTGAATAATGGCAAAAGATCCTTGATGTTAACGGCCAATATTTCGTTGAATAAATGTGTACTGGTTTCCTGATTGTTCTTGTCTGCTTTCTCCTTAAAACGGCGGAAACTTTTGCATTCACCTAATATTTATATTAAATAGAAAAGCTATTTTTTTTTATTTCTGGATATTTTTTGGCAGCGAATTTCTCCAGTGTTGTGTATTCACCCCATGGATGAGTGCATTATGTTTACACTGTGTTGTTTATTTTTATTTCAAACGTTTGATCATTTTATAATAAATTTATGCCGGAGTTCTTATTGTTTTTTTTTTCAGAAATACCCATTTTTATATAATTCATATTTTTCCAACATAATGAATTTTTTATGTATTTGGGGAGCTTTTTGTACGAAACGATTTAGTGTATGTTAACGAAGGATTATTCGATACATTTACTAAGTTTGCAGAAATTATTTCTCGTTGTTCATGGGAATGGCGTGAGTCTGTTTCATGGCTGTTTGTATTCTCGATTCTTGGTGTGTTAATGAAGGAATTTTGCTATGAAATGAGTTTTTATAAATAAAAGGGAGTAATTCATTATTCCTTACTGTTCACTAACTGTTTACTATGCAATTTTCCTCCGACGTTAATCTTCGTCAACACGATATTTCATAAGAAAATAAATTCGTCTTTTTATGGCTTTTTTTTTAACAACTACTAAAATTATACGATGACGATGACGTCGATATCACCTACTTGATAGCTCGAGACTCTGTGCCCAGGTTGCTTCTCCCACTGCTTGTACCTCGTGTTCATTTGCTTCGGCTGCCAGTTTCGGGCCACTGTAGCGCTATAGCTTGGAGACCCGTAATTCACAGAGTTTCGAAAGGGCTGCAAACTGATAGCGCTGCCACCAACGGATTGCTACCATACCGTGAATGTCAGATTTCAGGCAGCAGGGATCCATTACTGTCAGCTGGCGGCCAGCAGTTTCTAACCACTTGTGTTTTTGCTGGAATTACACCATCCAGTACATTTTGTGAGTTTCTAAGGCAGTTTCCAAATGATAGTACTTTCCGAATATTTAATTATTCACTAGCAAGTGCTTGCGAAACGAAATCCGCTTCTGTTTAACGATTTTAATTAAAAATTATAACTACACCTCTTTCGATTTTTTTAGTTTTTCACCGGAAATTTGCAAACTGATATTATTTCAGAAACAACATTCATCTTAAAAATAAAGCTTTCCTAAAATAACACAGGTAACCATACTTTCTCCTTAAATATCTAATTCTTTGCTAACAAGTGTTTATAGAAAAATATTTTTTATCCCTGCCTTTCTGCAAAGAGTGGGCCACGCTGCTTGGAGCTAAAACAGCAATCTTTAAAACACACGCTTTTGAACCCACTTTAGATCTTTCGGATTTCTATCTTTATTATTTTTCTTCCAAGAGATAATTCAGTTCTAAAAGTCCAGTATTTCTTCGCCCACTATCAATCACTCAAGGTTTGTTGAAAGTGTTCCCTTACTCTTTTCATAAAGAGGAGTTTAAGATTTCTTTCTTTCATGAAAAGGGAATACATGAACTGTAAACAAAAAGATAAACCCTTTTCCTAAGTGTCTTGCAGCATGACGAAAAACTTCTCAAAAACACAGCGAAAAATCCAATTTATCAGCATTCGAATATTATTGAAGCGCAAAAAGGAAGAGAACAACATCAACTCAACTACTGTGTACAATGAATGCTGTAAAATAAAGGAATAGCCGAGCATCAAAGATTGTTTTTACAACGATGAAATAAAAGAGGGTTCATTACTTAAGCCTAGTTTCGTTTAACTTTCAAAATCGAGTGAATTGTCTGACGGGGCAGCTGGAAAACCACAGATGGGGGCAGTCGATGCGTACTTTCGAAACGCTAACACTCATCCATTCTCTTCGGTTTAATTCACACATCCACGCTGTACCTACGTTTGCAAAAGAGCCCTGCCCTAGTGGCGCAGTGATCTAAGGGTTCGTTTCTGACCGTTTGTCCGATAGAGCCCGAGCCCAAGGTGAAGCAGCAGCTATCTCTCTTTGTTGAACCAATAACACTAAATTAGGAACTGGCGCACTTAGAGTTGCTCACAGTGATCGCTAAACCCCAAAATAAAAAAAAATAAAAAAGAGTATTTAAATTTTACAACCTGTAGTTATATCATATGCAACAATAGCGGAATATTCTCCTTACCGTAAACTATGCTAAGGATGTGTACATCATTTCAGAAAAATTCGCTTTACGATGATAAAGAGAAGTATTATCTCAGAAGTAACATCTCTTCCTTTGTTTACGACAACAAACACACATATTTTATTGAAACATAAAATCGATATATTTTCAGATGAGGATGAAGACATATTTTATTGAAACAAAAATTGGTACACTGTATGTCACATAATTTCTTCTCTGCATAATCCCTTCTGCCAACGTTCATCACGATGAAAATATTTATGTTGTTGACAGAATTTCTTCTTCCCGGCAGTTTTATTCAATCCTTCCATGCATGAAAAGAAATATCTTCGGATTCTCATACGTCTTCCAGGTTTCGAGAAAAGATGTTAAGTTGGATTGAACAAAACCTGGATGGCGTTGTGGATGAATTTAGAAGATGAAACTGAGATTTCGAAACTGAATCTCTGTAAATATTGTCATGTTGGAGAAAAATTTGTGAAACGACATATTCTAAAATATGACAGAGAAATCCTCGTGCTCCAGTGAAGAAAAATGAGGAACATCTGGACGAACACCTCGCGTACGTGGCTTTGCTTTTTATACATTCTAACCTAACCCGCAGAATTAGTGGCAACACAAGCTGACAAGTATGCAGAATGCTTTACCTTGTTTCTGTCTCAGTATATGCCGAGTATGACTTTTCGAACTTCTTTTGTTCTAACGAGCATTTGTAAATGTATGTCCGAGCGTAAGGTGAAGCATACATTCACAAATGACTTAGCCAAGGTAGTGACTGTGGCTGTCTGTCTGGGTGGAACTGAAGACCCAGCTTTCTGGAGATTTTAATCTCTTTTTGGAGCTGAAGACCCCAATCTCCAGCAAAAATGCTGAGAAAGGATTTCTCGCTTTCACATTCGTACCGCAGCAAAAACGGTAGGAAATGGACATTGTTACTAATTCGCTGTTCAACGAGCATTTCAAAAATAAGGCTATGATTTCAATGATTTCCATTAAGCCTACGATTTCAATTACCCTAAGCAAATTTAATCATTGACTGGCTTGGGTCATGTGAAAAGATAACTTTGTTTGGTCTTTCTGGCTAGGAAATGCTGTTTGATCTTTTCGCCAAAGATTCGGGCTAACCTTTTCAGCTGCTATCGTCTACTCTACTTGTCTCTTAGATCATATCCTACCGAAGTCTGCATTAGAAATAAGGTTAAACTCAACTACGAACAGTACTTCTGTCTATGAGATTTGGCATTTTTATAGATATCAGCATTGTTCGAACCATAAACAGTCTTAACAGCTTTTTCGGACAATTTTATAAATTTCAGTATGGGGATCCACAAACAGTTTTCAAGCGCTGATTAATATCAATCATTGGAGCATTTTTTCGATCAAAGCCTACCTCACTACATACTGTTTAAACCTCACGTAAATTGCCTTCTTATACTCTGACCTGTTGATTACAGTAATTCAGACAACTCCAACTGCCGAAGAATAAAACTTCGTACAGATGTAAGAATTAGTATCACACTGCTGCTCAATATGAAAATCTCAAAACCAAGAAGCAGTGACGTAGCGACATGCAAATCACACGAGGAGGGAGGTGGCTAGCTGTGTTATGCAAATAGTCAACTTTTCGCAGAGCCCGGTGACCTGGACGCCAGCTGGGCAGGGATTAAAGGCGAAGCATGTATGAACTCATTGATAGTACGGTTTTCTGGGTGTCATTGAATTGTGTGGCGTTAGCACTATTCTTGGCGGACGTTTATGGTAGAATGTGTTCATTCTCTGTGGTCAGTCTTGTTTCAGTATTTGTCAATGCTTTGCGCGCGCATGTGTGTGTGTGTGTGTGTGTGTGTGTGTCTTATGGGGATTTACAGTGGTATTTTCTGTTCGAACTGCACGAAACAAGGTACGTGAGCTCAATTTACTTTGGTGACCGCCTGTACCATGCCGGGCTTTGTGCCGACGGAATGACCAATCTTTCACAGCGACTTGAGGTCATTAAGCTTACTCCCAATGGGAAGTTTCCAACGTCACATATCTGAAACAGTTTGTTGAACATTTAAACAAGCCTGAACATTTACACGATGTTCAATGCATTAATATGGGATTATTCGCTGTGAGATTTTGACTTGCCACTCAAACTGAGCAATATTTGGAAGATTCCACAACTATCTACTAATCTGTTAAAGCAACTGTCGCACCTCTGGATATGCATCGTGCGACTACCGATTGACATACACGATGGAAAGATCTGCTGTGCGGGAAGGACATGGAAATCATGGTTCCTGTTGAGAATGAGAACCATTACCTGAAAGTGCTAGAGCATGTCTTCTGAGGGACCCGCGTCGAAATGATGCGTATCAGGAAACAAACTTCCTCAAAACTGGGCGGTGATAATCCACCGTGATCTACGTCGTTTCTTAGTAGAAGGCCTGTTTGTGATCGCCGGTCATATTGCTCTGCCGTATTCTTCTAGGGCCTTCTCTGATTGTGGTGTATTAGGACACATTGAGATTTCATGTGCCCAGTCGTGTACGTAGTGCGCAGATAGGAATCCCGCCAAGTCTCGGGAAATCTCATCCTTCGTGGAAATCTCATCCTTCTTACAAATTCTCTTCATTAATTCTCAAGAACAGAGCATTGTTCTACCAGAGGAGCCATCGGGGACATCATTGCTGATTTCATGACGAGATGTTGGAGCTACCAGAAGCTCCAGTTAAGCCCCAAAGACTATGTGCACTTCATCTTGGCAGGAAAAAGTAGATTCCATTCCCCCCGCCCCCTTCAGAGGAGTAATGTACTTCTACGGAGGAGGTGTTGGTGGCAAGCTATCTGTTCTTGCGGAGATTGCTTCTCCTGCTGTTATGTCTGAAATAACTGGGAGCCACCGGGCACTTATCACTGTGGAGAAACCTATTGTTATTCCTGTTGTTCAAAAAACCTTGTTGCCTCGGTTACTGTCGTAACACCTGACATTCATGAAAAACGTGTTGATACGCCACACCAAGACTTACTTGTTCATCAGCACCAAGCTAGAGACGTCGTATACCCCTATATGAATCCTTCCTCGTATTGTGGTGACTTTAATTTCCACTAGAAATAAAAATAATCAGGGATTTTCCAAATCCTTTACTCAGAAAATATTTCTGGCTTCATTTCAGGGCCAGAGTTGACTGACGATTGGTGTTCAACTCAGGTTGAGGTTTATGACTAGATTGGACGGATGGCTTGGTTCGGACAAGTCTGTAAAGGTTTCTTGTGGGGTCTGGGATCTTGCGACGTTGTGTCTTTTGAGCATTGTAATGTAGGTTCTTGTTTCTCTCTGTGTGGCTGACCATCCTACTGCTGTAGGGGACACTGTTCTGAATGGGGCCCCAGCACGAACTGAGAGGCCTTGGATAATCAACCTAAGTCTTCTGGAAGAAGAGAACGTATTCTAGGATCTTCGGCGATCAGTCAGATCTATGATGCACTGCAATGGTGAGTATGCACGGTGTGTGAAAATTTAACTGGTCTTAATTACAATTTCAGGGGAAAATTCTAGCTTGTGTACGACTTCGGGTACAAATTTGCCTCTTGTGTATGTTGCGTGAATGCAAAGTGGAACGGCGAATGGATGCTCCGAATGATAGTAAGAAGGCTAAGCATCAATCACAGTTCACAGACCTATATTGTGCTTCCGCCGAAGATGTAAAATGGTCTCCAGCTTTTCACTTTGGAAAGGGGTACGTTAAAACTGCTCGCTGTCACGAGCCCTTTCCTACATTTCTACAAAACTTTATTCAAGAAAATGAAGCGCGCTTCAGATATTTATGGAATACCCGTTTTGGGTACGAGTTCTAGTATTGAGGAGCTTTAATACATCGCCTATGGTGACGTTTTTTCTGAGCTGAATGTTTTCTGCCTTTTCGAAATTCACGTGAACAGTACAAGCCCACCATTAAACGTTAATAAAATCATTAAACGTTAATAAAATTGAAGCTTTATACCGATGAGCCATTATATTATGACCACGTACCTAATAAGCTGTAGGACCCCCTTTATCCCTCAAAACAGCGGCCATTCGGCGGGGCATCGATTAGATGAGGTGGCGATAGGTATCTTGGTATATGGTACTACACTGCTGGACAATTGCTAAGGACGGATCATAAACGGCTATATAGCGCATACAAAAGTAAGTGTGGTTGGATGCCAAGTGAAATAAAATAATGTCAGTATGACAGGACATTACAAGAAAGACAATTCATAGTGCTCTGAAATCCAGAAGATTTTGGAACGTGTTCAAGGGACAAACAGGCCATTTTGTGCAGAATACGTAAACGTGAAAAAAATGCAATTACCGTCCGCAGGCGTTCCGGCGTAAGATGTCAATACGGGATATGGCCACCATGGAGGGCGATGCAAGATTCCACACGTCGTGTCATGCTTTGCAAAACATTATCAGGCAGCTGTTGGGGTAATTTATCCCATTCCTCTGTCAGTGCACGGATGAGGGTGTCCTTGTTTATTGGAAGGCATTGGCGACCAGCAAGATTCCTCCCCAAAGCATCCCACACATTTTCAATGGGATTCAGATCTGGAGAACGTGCTGGCCATACGAGGCGCTGACTATCCTCGCTCTCAAGACACTCCTGGACAGCGACTGTTCGATGACATGTTGCATTGTCGTCCATGAAAATGAATCTATCACCGACAGCACCACGGAACATGCGAACATGAGGTATCAGAACATCATTAATGTATCATTGGCGAGTCATAGTCCCAGTTGGAAGCACATAGAGGGACGTACGGCCATTGATCATGATGCCAGCCCATACCATGACACTACATGTCGGATATCGGTCCCTTTCCTGTATGTTTGCTGGACACAATGCAGTACCACTATCACGCCAGATCAGTTGTCGTCGACAATCAGACGATAGACTGTATCTAGTCTCATCTGAGAAGAGGACAGCAGACCAGTCGTTATCAGTCCAATTGGGATGTTGATGGCACCATTGCAAACGGGCGGTACGGTGACGTCTGGGCAATGGGATGAACACAACAGGACGGCGGGCGTATAGTCCTCCTTCATGCAAACGTCCGGCGACAGTTTTTCGGGAGATCCGCTTGCCAGTAGCAGCCATAAACTGATTTGCTACCTCACTAGCTGTGCTGCGCCGGTGTCTTTTTGTTGAAAGCACTATGTACCGATCTTCTGCAGGTGTCTTACTGCGAACACGACCTCCCCCGTAACGTTTGCTACACTCTCCATTTGTTTGAAATGATTTCCAAAGCCTTGAAACAACACTGTGGCTGACGTCCAACTCCCTGGCAACATCTGTTATTTTTAACCCTTCTTCAATCTTGCCAATAATACGGCCACGCGTAAAATCATCTAGGTGATGTCAGGAAGACATACTGAAAATTGCAAGTTCGTCAATTGATTCTTTCCCTTTCAACTTTGCGTTTGAACAACAACGGTCAATACGCGTCAAATCCTTTATATCTCTTATCAGCGCTATGACGTCACGAACAAGTTCGGCAATCCAAAATTTGCATACGCACAACACGTCTTACTGTATCCCGCACTTATGCTAATTTCCACATTTTCCTGCCTTCCATTTTATGGTTGCTATCGTTGCTATTGTCATCCGTCCTTAGCAATTGTCCGGCAGTGTATAATGTCAACAGCAGGTCCTCCAGTTCCCGTACATTTTGGGTTGGTGGTGAGTTAGCGCAAACCAGTTTTTCCAAGTCGAATCACAAATGTTTGATTGGGTCAATGCCAGGTGAATTTGGAGGCCAAGCCATTAACATAAAATCACCAGCATGTTCTTCGAACCATTCCTTGACGATTCTGGCAGTGTGGCATGGGGCATGATCCTGTTAGTAATGACCATCATCAGCAGAGAACACAGTTGCTATGAATGGGTGAACTTGGTCTGCAACGCTGTTCAGATAACTGACAGCTGTCAGGGATTGTGAAGTTGGGGCAATGGGGCTCACGGTGTCACAAGAAAGCATCGCCCACAGCATAACACAGCCTCCGCAGCCGGCCTTTTCTACCCAACAGTGCATCCAGGTTCCATAGCCGCTGTTGGTAATAGGCGTATCCGCGCTCGGCCGTCTACGTGATGCACCGGGAATCTTGATTCGACAGGCCAGACTACTTTCTTCCAATCATCCACTGTCCAATCTCGATGACCTTGGGCCCATTTAATGCGTTATTGGCGATGACGTGCTGTGAGCATGGGGACCCGGCTGGGTCTTCGGGCTACGCAGGTCCATGCGCAGAAGGCTGCGATGAACTGTGTGCTGTGACACATTGGCCTAATCACCAATGTTGTAGCTGCGGGTAAATTGTCGCACTGTGACCCTGAGGTCCTTGTGAGCAATGCGCGACAGTCTCCTCTCCTCTCTGGCATCAATGAGCTGCGGACAATACACGGCTGGACGACGGTTAGTCGTTTGGCTATCTGTGCACCACTTTTGATACGTACTCACTACAGCGGCACGTGAACAACTCACAAGCCGCGTCATTTCTTATATATTGTTGTTCCGAGGCGCCGTGTCATCACAATTTGTTCGTTAACAAACTCCGATAAATCGAAAGCTTTTCCCATTCTGACTCCGAACACTCTACTAACCGAAAGTCGGTCCTCGTGTTGTATATATATACTGCTCTGTGAACTTCACCTGTGCTCCCGTTCGGTCTCCAGGCGCGCTCATTTCTTAGGCTGGGGGTGGTCATAATGTAGTGGCTCATCGGTGTAAAGTTTGAGGAACGGTAATGTTCTGTAGTTTACACGCTCCTCCGAAGATCCCATGAGGATTTCTGGGGTGTATTTTGGTAAAGCGAATCTTCACTACGAGACGTTGATTCACTGTTCAACAGCGATTCACTTCAAAATGTACTAGGTGGGAGGGGTGCCGAATGATTTTCATCCAAACTTCCGTTCACATGTTATTTTCTGTCGCATAATGTTACATTGTTTCTGTTGGTATCTAACTTTGTTTGGACAAAAGTTCTGGGGCCCAGAGGACCACAAGCCAGACTATTCGTTGGGAATAATGTTGTAGGTGCAGTCTGGTATCATGTACGCTGTTTTTGTGCTGAGACATGATCCAGCATTCAATAGAGGTTTCAGGCATTTGAGATGAACTGAAGGGTCGTTTGGGTCAATACTCCATTCCATTTCAATGGTTGACGGTTGTCTTCAGGACCTGCACTAGCGACTGCCCGTTGGTATGATTTTTACGTATGTCATTGACTGCCCACACTGTCTGCAGAGCAGGCTACCTGAAATTATGTACCACTGGTTTGTTGAATGCAACTTTGCTGTACCAGTTTCGGTAATTATTTGGCCTAACTGGATTCAAGTTGACCTTTTCATGTTTCAACTAACTGTGTCAAAGCAAACAATTCATGTCTCAGGTAAGGGTGCATATGGCCTCAAAAAAAATATTTCTACCATCGTCGTAGTTTTGCATGACACAACCGTATCGAATAACATCATACTTCTTGCGAATAGACATGGTGCGTACGATTTCTTCGTATAACATCGATTGCGGGATTGTCCTTTGCAGACTTTCATCGCTAGTCAGGGGATTTATTCCATGCCCGGTTCCTTCGTTTGCCTAGCATTATTTCGACTTTCTAACTGCATAACTTTTAAGTTTTGAAATTTTTTGTTTAGTTGGACCACAAATGTAACAAATATTGCTGCTTTTGCTTTCACTGTAATTTTCACACCACGTTGAGAATATTTTGCTCACAGCTGCTAATGTTCCCTTTGTCAATGCAATGATGGATCATGCTTCAGGATAATTCATATTTCGGTACTCCCATCATCAAATCTGACGTCCAATCGATGATTAAACACAGATATATACTAAATACACTCTTTGCAAAAAAAAAAAAAAACACCTCGAGAAAGTCGTTCAATCCTGACGAAATTCCGCATGCAAGCACCTCAAACCCAAATATGCAAATGATTAGAAAATAACGAAATAGTGGTCTGCCACAGCGCATGGAAATTGCGCATCGAGCAGAGTATATCAAGAGCAAATCTCGCACGCAGGTACAATTGTGACAGCGGATTGCGGTTGCATTAACCTCCACGGACTCTGACGAAGCCTCGACGTCGGATCCGTGCACAATACGAGCAGTTGAGCAAGTTTGAGAGAGACGTATAACTGGGCCGGTTGATCAAGTCGAGGTATCGCCAGCCATTTGGGTCGGTGCAACGCGGCTATTTGAACGACGTTGTCGCTAATGCCTCGAGGATGGCACAACCAATCGGCACGCTGGTAGTCGACGGCCGAGGGCAACGGGGATCGAGTGATCGTGAGAGCCGCACGAACAACAGAATTCTTCGCTCTCAACCATCCGCGGCCACGTTGCCTCTTTTACGGGTATGAAAGTGGCCATCTGAACCGTTGCCAGGCGACTTATGGTCCGCGTATTACATTCGGAGAGGTTACTCCGCCGCCTACCTCTGAACAACGGTAGCAGTGGTGTCGGGCCCGATCAACGTGGAACAGTGTCTAGTGTCGTCGTGTTGTTTTCAGTGATTAGCCGCGGTTTTCACTTAGCGCCGGTGACCAGCGCATGCGCATCTGGAGACGAGCCGGCCAGTGCGCGGATCCTGCCTTTACCGCGGAACGGCACACGGCTCGCACACCGGGAGTTATTGTCTGGAGATCTACTTTCTGGAAGTTATTGTTAAGAGAGCTAGCCAGATACCCTTGGGAGTCTTCCGTATCACCCTCACGGCTCAACGCGACGACATTCTACGACCTGTTGTGTTGCCATTTTTTTCACAGCCTCACCGAGAAATTTTTCAACAGAATAATGCCTGTCCGCACACGGCACGGCTCTCTTAGGCGCGCTTAGGAAATGTCGACAACATTCTTACATGGCCAGCCCGATCGCCCTACCTCTCACCGATCTAAAATGTTTGGGACATGATGGGATGCCACCTACGCCCATCCCGGAATGTCGACTAACTGGCCCGCAATCTGCACACCATCTCGTATGCTGTACCTCAATACAGTATCCTTGAACCGTATGAGTCTATGCCACTCCGTGTAACCGCTTGTAATTGAGCCAGAAGTGGCGCCACAACGTACTGACTTGTTTCATTCGTGTAGCTGTTTTATCTGAATAAATGGCTTAACTGCTCTGGAATTGCAATAATTTCCTTTCCTATACATATACAATGTCAATTTTTATCTCGATTGGATGATTCCTTCTGGGTTCTTCGTTTTTATTTATTTGTTTATTTATTTATTTATTTATTTTTGGACAAAGCGTTCATTTTACAGTGAGCATTACTTTAAAAAATGCGTTATTGTATTTGTGATGCTGCAATTATTTTTGCTAAATCCTTTAAGAAAAGCGTAAAATGAAATTGTTGCGCCTTCCCGTATCTGGGAAATTCATTATATGCATAGTGATGTTACAAATGTATGCAGAAGTTTGGCGGGCACTTTGTCATACCGTACATCTGTAAATGTAACTGTTCCACTCAGACAATACTGAAGACACAATTTTGCATCTTTGCTGAGCTCCTCGAGTAGGGAGGAGTATGACAAATAACATACACTATCTGCCCAAAAGTGCCCGGACACTTGCCTATCCACAAAATCCTTGTAATAAGAAATTAATTAATATCGTGTTCGTCCACCCTTTGCCGCTATCACAGCCTCCACTCAGCTGGGAAGACTTTCCACCATATTTTGGTACGTTGCTGTTGGAATTGGTTTCCATTCTGTCGCAAGAACATTAGTCAAATTAATCACCGATGTCGTGCGGCTCAGCCTGGTTACCAATCGGTGTTCCAATTTACCCCAAAGGTGTCCCATGAGGTTGAGATCTGGGCTTTGTGCAGACCAGTTAAGTTCTTTTATGCTCATCGCATAAAACTATTCCTTCGCTGACCTCACATTGTGGACGCGGGCATTGTTCGTTGGTAAAGGAAAGGGCTTTTACCAAACTGTTGCCATACTATTGGGAAAACGGAAATGTTGAGAATGTCATTATAAGTCGCAACGTTAAGATTCTTGGGCACTGGAAGCAGGCGGCCCACCCAAATCCATGAAAAACGGTCCCAGATCAAGATGCTTCCTCCACCAAAATTTATGGGTGTCGTTCACTTGATCGAAAGATCACTTGACAGAAAATCAGTCCGTCAAAAATCACTTGATTGAAAGGTACATTTCCCCGAAGGGTCACTTGACCGAAAAGTTCATTTCACCGAAAGGTCACTTCACCTAAAAGTTCATTTCATCGAAAGGTTCATTTCACCGAAGGATCACTTCACCTAAAAGTTCATAAGATCGAAAGATAATTTCATCGAATGGTCAGTTTGTTGAAAACTTTGAATTTTGTTGTTAGGGATTTGTTAGAGTGTGGTGCGGGCTTTTGAAAAACTGGCCATCTAAGCGTTATGGGATTGTATAGAAAATGCACTTTCGATTTCTACGAAACACCTCCCCGTATAGGTAGGTCTTTTGAAATATAACATTAACTATAAGGCCAGGGTCTGGCCCTTTTTAGAAAATTTTAATTATCCGAGCTTATTCATAAAGTTTGCATAGCAAATCAAAAAAATAATGTTCCACTTTTACTCAAAACAAAACATTAATTTTTTTACCACAGGCCAAGATATAGACTTTTTTAGCAGATTTTAACCCTCGGTAGTCCTATTCATAAGCGTTACATAAAATTTAAAGTAAAATATGTTGCACTTTTATCCAAGCCAAAAACATTAATTTGATAGTATAAGGCCTGAAGCTGGGCATTTTTAACAAATTTTAGACTTCGGGCTAATGTTCATAAGGTTTCCTTAAGGAGTCAAATTAATAATGTTCCACTATAACTCAACCAACAAACGTTAATGTTTAGGCCCCTTGCTAAGATATAGATCTTTTCAGCAGATTTTAACCCTCTCTGCTCATAATCATAGGCATTATATAAAAAATCATGTGAATAATGTTGTACTTTTACATACACTGAAGAGCAATTGGATTAGAGATACCTGTCTAGTAACGTGTAGCACCACCTTTTGTCCTGATGACGGCGGCAGTTCGTCTTTGCATGGACTCAGCAAGACACCGAAAGCGTTGGAAAGCCGTGCGGATCCACGACCCCTGAACAAGTTCCCACAGTTCACCAAGATTTGATGGAGGGGGGGGTCAGAGCCTCGAACATCTCCCTCGATGGTATTCAGGTCAGGTAACCTATCTGGCCAAGGAAGCGAGGTCACGTCGGTGGAGTGTTCATCCAACCATTCGGATACAATTCGGGAGCGATGGCGTGGTACATTGTCTTGTTGCAGGATGAGGTCCCCAGTGGGATGTTGAAGACGCACAAACGGAAGCAAATGGTCGTCTAGGATATCCCGGTAACGTTGACCTGTGAGGGACGATGTCACACGTACCAGGGGTCCCATTTCAGTCCACATAAACAGTCCCCAGACGAGAATGCCACTCCCACCAGCTTGAAGAGTACGCTGCTGGCAAGAAGGTTCCATCGCTTCATGTGGTTTGCACCGTCCTCGCATCCTGCCATCCGCATGTACCAACGTGAATCTCGACTCATCAGTCCAGGCAACATTTTTTCACATGTCTAGGGTCCAGTGGCGATGTTCTCGCGCCCATGCTAATCTTTGTACCCTGTGATGTGCAGTCAGCAGCGGTAGCCTCGTGGGACGATGGCTCCTGTACCCCATAGCGAGGAGATGGTTCTGGATGGTGTGGCTGCTTACCCGTTTTTGTCAACCAACGTTAAATTGCCGAGTGATTTCTTGCACTGTGGCCCGTCTATCCGCTGTTACAATGCGAGCTAGCCGACAATGACCCCCACTCATCCACACGCTGATGTCCACGGGAGTTGGCCCTTGCAGGGATGGTTTTACAGGATTCGATGTATGCACGGTGCACCCGTGACACAGTGGCTCGTGAAAATCCCAGTGCCTGCAGGACTTCCGAGATGGAGTGACCTATTCGTCGGGCCCCGACAATTTGCCCACGATCAAACGCGCTTAGATCCTTGGTCTTACCCATACTGCGTCCGACTCTTACTGATTCTCGTCGCATCACTCCTAATTATATTGCCGGATCGCTGCATACGTCATGTCGTTTCCGTTTACAGGGCCGCCCGCAGCGCCACATTTGCATAACGCCAATTGTCTCTAATTCAATTGCTCTTCAGTGTACACACATATCATTTAGTGTTTCACTGATATTCAGAGGTTATCTCCTCAAAGAAAGACCATCTGACAAATAAACATTTAACTGATAATACATACCTATAAAGTATTCTCTGAGATTAGCTCCACAAAGAAATGCAAACCACCAGATAAATTTTTAACTGAGTATTTACTTACTGTTGCCGTATCAAACTTCTCCATTTACAGCTATTTTTGCACACAATACAGGCTTTTATGTCATCCATCACACGACGGACACAGGACTTTCGACACTTCATACTCACAATCTTTTCCTCATTCAGACATTCCTGAATCTGATCTTTCCATGACTTCCTTCGCCTTCCTCTGCCTTTTTTCCCCTGCCACTAGGGCTGAAAAACTTTTCTTAGTAAGCATCTTGTCACTTATTCTTTCAACATGGCCAAACCACCTAAGAATATTAGTCTCCACCTTGCTAACAGTAATTTCCTTCATATTACACAACTGAAACACATCTTCATTCTTCACATAATCAGAACGTGCCTTCCCACAAACACACCGTAAATAACGCATTTCTCCGGCACACATACGACTTCTATGTCTGTTCTGTAGTACCCAGGTTTCACTGCCATACATCAGTGTAGGGACAATTACACTTTCATGCACAGCCATTTGGGACTCTTTTGAGAATACATCATTTCTGTGAAAACCTCCGAAAGCAGCTATGATTTTCAATGAGGAATTCACTCGTCTACTAATTTCGCCATCTAATATAGTCTCTCTGTCAAACAAATTTCCCAAATGTACAAACTAATTTACCTGGTCAATAACTGTGTCATTTAGACATACCCTGCATTCAGTGCTACCGGTTCATCTCTCAAAAACCATAACTTTGGTTTTTCCCTAATTTATACTCAGTTTGAATTTCATACAAACTTCGTACATCCGGGACAACATCCATAAATATATTAAACAACCATGGTGACATTACACAACCTTGCCTGACTCCTGCACCAATGGAAATCCATTTGGATACGACACCATTCACTCGTACACAAGCTCTACTACCAGCATACATGGCTTTCACACTTTTAAGTAGAATCCCAGTAACACCATATTCATTCAACACCTTCCACAGAAGTATCCTATTTACTCGGTCATATGCTTTCTCTAAATCTATGAAGGCAGTAAAATCTTCCTTAAAACAGCCAGATACTTTTCAATTATCATGCGTAATACAAAAAATTCGTTGGTGCAGCCTTTACCAAGCAAAAAACTACTATGAACATCACACACTTTCTCTGGTGTAAGACCTCTTTCCTTTTCGATAATGATCTTACCAAACACTTTCACTGGCACACTCAGCAAGCTAATACCACCATATTTCTTGCAGTAAGTCTGGTCACCTTTTCCTTTATACAAGGCAACAACCCTCTAATCCCGAGGCGCCATTCCTAACTCCCAGCAGAACTGGCAGATTTCAGTTAACCAGTCAATTACGCAATCACCACCATATTTCAACATCTCAGCAGTTATGCCATCAACTCCTGGAGCCTTACTATTCTGAAGAAAGTCTACAGCTTTACACACCTCTTCTCTGGAAATCTCTTCTGTGCATCTATCTCTCACTATGACATCATCTGCTTCTGTTGCAGAATCACCTTTGCTTTCTTGACCTAATAACTCACAGAAGTATTCACCCCATCTTTCACCTAGCTCATTGGGCTCCCATATCATTTCCCCGATGCTATTCTTCACACAACATGCAACTTTGTTTCTCCTATTTCTCCTGTGTCTCATATACTTCCAAAAAGTGTTTCTACTTTCTCAAAAAGCCATTTCATTCTTTTCCACCTTTTCCTTCCTATCTCTTGCCATACTCTGGCGAACCAGTTTCTCTGCCTCACGCTTTTTACAGCAATTTTCATCTACAGAAACTCTAATTTGCAACATCCCCAAATGGGCTTCCTTCTTTGTCTTTACTGCCTCTTCAATCTCCCTATATCATTTCCCTATTCCACCAAGCATCACCTCTAATGCTACCCCCTATTTTGGTGCCACAGACCTCTTCAGCGGCAGTGACAACACAGTTCTTAAACAAGTCCACTTCCTTTCGACATCCCTCTCACATGACTTCAGCTACTTCAGTCGTTCACTGAGTAAATTAGAGTAACTCTGATGGACTTCAAGGAGCCTTTCAACCTTTAATCTTTCCATCCTAGGCCTCTTCCTATTTCGTTTTCCCCAAAAAACATTCAGTTTCACTCGTGACACTACCAAGTAATGATCAGAGCCAACATCCGCACCTCTCATTACACGGGTGTCAACAACTATGTGTTTCAGACGCTGATCGTAAACAACAAAATACAATACACACAACCCATTCTCAATGCATAGTTCAATTAATCTTTCGCCATTATCATTCACACAAGGATCATTAAATTTACCCAGAACATTATCAGAAATCGCATTCTGCACACCTTCTCTAGCAGTGAAATCCCCTGCTATTGTAACTTTCTGTTTAGCACGAAATTGGCTCAAAACAGCTTTTAGCTCTTTTTAGCATATTTTAATCATTCGTTATCATATTTATAAATTTTCATAACGAGTCATATAAATAATTTCCCACTATTAATTAACCACAAAACGTTCTGTTTTTAGGCCCTAGGCCTATATATAGGCCTTTGGGGAAATCTTAATTCTCCGTTCTCATGTTCCTCGCCAATTTTAAAGCTAGTTTATTGTGTCTGAGTAAATGTACAAAAGAATAAACTTCTTTTGTTATGTAAACCTTATGATTATGATCCTGTATTAGGAGCCCTAGGTGCTGAAGCACGAATTATTTAAATTAGCTGAAAAGGCCTAAACCAATTAAAATTTATTCTTTGCGTTCTTTGTGACACGGATAAACCAAAGTGCAGTTTGAGTATGATCCCCTAAAGTTTCGGGGGTCTGTTTTCCGAACTGGCACAACGCTTCAACAGATCATTTAATTAAATTGAAAGTTTTCGATAAACGGACCCTTCTGTGAAATGACCGTTCGATGAAATGAACTTTCGATCAAGTGATCTTTCGGTTAAACAATATTTTCGGTGAAGTGGTTTTTGGTCAAATGACACTTCGATGAAGTAATCGTTGAGCAAATAAACCAGACGCAAACTTTACTGTTCTCACAACATAATAAGGTAAGTAGGTAGCGTTCACCGCTGTGTGTCATGCAATATAACAGAGTACCGAATGACGCAACTGGGATGGATGAATTAGACGGAGATGCCTGGTCACAGCACCTGCAGAGGCATTATTCGCCATCTGTTCACTACGGCGACTGTGATGTAGCGTGATGTATGAGCTGCTGTTTCGGCATGCCAGATGGCAACACACCAGTATGACGTCATTGTTGTCAGAGATATTGAACACTGGAATTAATTAAAGTAAACTAATTTTGATTCAAATTGCAGTTTTGGTTACGTGATAAAGGTTAGATTTCTTTGCTGTCAAGTTATTGAAGCCAGTGGCGTATGTTCGAGGCTAGCAAGGCTAGCTGAGAAGCCCAGAGAATGCACAAATAAAAGTTAATTAAATATACACAAATAAAAGTCAACTATCAACAGTATTAAGATATGTCAGTGCTTTCGGTGCGAAAAAAACATGAGCGGATTCGCTTCTTTCGATTATGAGAATCAGTCTGGCGAGCGATGATCAACGGCATCAACATAACGCAAGTAGGTCTTCGAAAGACTTCGCTGTTCTGATGCGAAGAGCTTCAATACTATCTCCTGCTAGCGTTTTCATGACAACATGAATGAGCTACGGAGCTCGTGAGTGGCCATTGCTTTAGCCAAGGGTTCACTCCGAAAAAACGAAGCCTTCGGACTACCTCCATGTTTCCAGCGCGTGTTTCGCGCGAGTTGTTTCAGTTTGTGTGAAATGTCAATGAATTAAAATCAGTGATATTTAAAATTCGTGGCTTTGGTGGATTCGAACAGTTTTGATAAATTTTGTGAAAGCTTCCCTGAAAATATACAGAGCTTAAAGAACTCACTCTATGCTTCAAATTTTGATACAGCTTGATTAAAAAATGAACTGAAGGTGTTTAATTCCCTTGATGAATACAAAACAAATCAGTAAGAAACATTACTTGTTACATAACGTTGAATAATTGGACATAGTGTTTATTGAGGTGTACAAATTAGCAGATCAATATTAAACTGTTCATCAACAACTGCAACTGCCGAAAGAAGTTTTTCCGTATTAAAAAGAATCAAGATACATCTTAGAGCCACAAAAGGACATGTACATTCGAACAACTTGGCTGGTTTGTTAATAGAGAAAAACATTATTTTTAAATATGAAAATGTGCTCGGAAGAAATATTTTTGTCAAAACGTAACACTCAAGATCACACAAAAGGAAAGGAGAACAGAGTTCGTGTACAAATAAAGTATTCAGAAGAAGAATGGAGTTCATGTACAAATAAGTGTTTAAATCCTAATCCTCATAATTATTTAGTATCATATTAGCAATAGCATGCACCTAAAATTTAGAAAAAAATGTTACTTCTATTACTTAACAATAAAAAAAATAACTTCGCAATTTTTAAAAAACAGTACTGTGAGGGGGCGGGGGTGGGGGATGAGATAGCCCAGGTCTCAGACCCAAGATACGCCACTGGTTTAAACGTTAATTCATTTTTAAGTTTGCATCTTAATAAAATACCAGTCCGTAACACGTGCCATGCACGGTTGAAAGAGCTGTGACTGAATTTTTATTTTTTTTGCCATACTACACGAATTGTAATAAAATGTATAACTATAATAAACGGTTGAATTATTAATGGGCAGTGGGGTCACCAAGAACAAAATATTCGTAATATCCCATTAATGTTTAATTTTTCCAACTACTCATATACGAATTTAACGATAACGTTCCTCATTATTGTATAAACATGTGGTTACCCGTCGTTCACGGGCTTGCATTCTAGTATTGAGGCATTCTTTCAGTGACCCGAAATGATATCGTTTCTAGATAACTACATAATGGGGTTAAAAATGTGTTTATTTTGCCAGTTTGGTTTTAACATTTTTTTGTTTGGTATCATTACATAACCTATACTAATATATAGAGAAAGTTTGTATATTTGAGGTAACTCGAAAACTACTGAATCGAATTGAATAATTCTTTCACCGTTGGGAAGCTTTTTTTTTTCGGTGGACATAGGCTATTTCGTTTATTTTTTATTATTTGTCATTACATTTTTATTATTTTTTTATTATTTTTGGATTTACTACTGAAGATCGCTTTTAAGTAGTTCACGATTTCCCGAGTATCGTTCCACTTTCTTTACATACAACCTGGTGACACCCAACGTGAAAGAATGTAGTTCACGATAATACACGGAACTTTTTTACTAATCTCGAAAACTACTGAACCGATTCGGATAATTACAACTACGTAGTTAATAGCGGAGGGATTAGTTCGTAGTCTGACCACCGCAGAAGGGCAGATGGCGCTGCAAGTACTGAAGCGAGAATAAACGCCAAAATAACGAACGTCGGACTGTACAAATAAAATGTCTTGGTAACATAAAAAGAATTACTGATGACAATAAAAATTAGCGATGACAAATCTGTGGGTCAGTAGCTTTCATTTAAAAAAAATCATGAAAATCGCTCCAGTGTTTGGCGCTGGCGGATTGTAGAAAGAAACGGCCTTGTGTTTTAAATATATAGATTAATGGCGGAAAGATCTGAAGTTAGAAAACAATTTATTGAATGAGTTATTTCCATCCTAAACTTCATTTTTTTAACTGCTGCAAACAATTTCATTCCACATTTACAAATCTAGAGGTAGGTTGATCTTAATTTTATGATTTCTGGTATTAAAATAAATAAAAAGATTCTCAAAAGAGCAGCTGCGATTGAATTGGTGGAGACACCTACTGTGACTGCTCCTTAAAGCCCGAAGAAAAACCTTAGATAACTTGAGAAAAGAGACTTCAGGAAGATCTTTGCAAAGACTGAACAAGGAAATATTTTTCATAGTAACGGTGGAGAGAATTTTCCTTCCAAAAACCCAGTGACGCCAATTTATCATTTTCTCTGAGAAGGACACAGTTTTCCATCGCTCTTTCATTTGCTGTGATCATCGACAAATCGCACAGTAAAAAAGAATAAGAAACTAAAGAAGAGGGAGTTCTTTTTCTTTCCGTGTTCTGTCTTTGCTTTAAGAAGCAATCTTTAAATCAAAAATTCTGCAAACATCAAACTACTGGCTGTGACGACTTCAGATCACGAGAAACCGCTTAGTGGCAATCATCAATTTACACCAAATATCACTTACAAACAAGTTTTTAAATAAACGTCATATAAACTTTAAGTGGTTTCTTTTACTTTGAATTTCAGTTATGTGACTGGTTATTACAATAATTGTTATTATACAAAATTTAAACTATTTTTTACAAATATGTTTGCAAAAAATACATAAAATTATTTTCAACTGGCTGCATTTGAGAAAATTCAAAGATTTTTAAAACGTTTCGAAATTGTAGTTTAGAAATTGTAGAAATACAATCAGCTCTTCCGCCACTGTTTGCTACATTAGATTGTGGTGTTACATTAAGGGCGGTGTTATATCAAATCTGCCAATTGTTTTTAAGTAAACCAAATTTTATTAATTATGGTTCACCGAAAATCATAATTTACATTAAATTAAAAATGTGTTAATTAGAAAAATAATTCCGTTACATGTTTTGAACTTAGTGTGTACTGTAGTTCAAAGTTGCTTTTTTCATCTCCGAAGCTTCTGGTTGGCATTAAATGCAGAAACTTGCTTTGCATGGTAGGAAGACAAAGACAGCAAGCTAAAGATAAGGAAATAAAGAATTTATATATAATATTACGTTACTAAATTTCATCGACTAAAAATTAATAGCATTGTACAAAATCGTTTTATATACTGTACCTCAGTTTCTTTTTAATCATTTTATATACCTCAGTTTGTTTTTAATCATTTTACATACCTCAGTTTCTTTTTAATCATTTTATATACCTCAGTTTCTTTTTAATCATTTTATATACCTCAGAAACCCAAATCACAAATGAAAATAGACAATGATTCTTTAAACATTGTCTATTTTCATTTTTGATTTGGATTTCAATCAATTATTTCCGGAGCGCAATCTAATTGAACAAGTGCATCTGAAAACAATCTAATTGAACAAGTGCATCTGAAACCACTTAAAGACTCTCAGGGTGGCGAAATATCGCCACCCTGAGAGTTTGCTTCAAAGAATCTTCTTTATGTTAGAAGATACTAATTCGCATCTTTGATTGAGTCAGTGCTATTAAGTCATAGTGGTTTGCCACAGTTAAATCACAGTCCGAAACAATGGGATGTGAATTCTCACGCAGCTTGCAAGCGGCGGTACATCAAGTATGTTTTGTTTTTGGAAAGATAGGTTGGCTCAATAATATGCATTGGAGCCAAGGGTTTGGTGGTATATCAAGGGATCGAGGGATGTTTTATATAGAGCACGTCTGTTCAAGCCAAACAGGGGACGTTATGAAGAGCGGCGATGAACAAAGGGACGGTATATCGAAAGTTGACTGTACTAGTGATACACACTGATTTTGACTAATAATGGGAAAGAGAAACAAAATCTTGTTTAAAACTAAAGCCAAATTTCGAAGCAAAATCTCAAGAAACTATATATGCCGACGGTACAGAATATATAAATTTTTATAATTTATTTCTCTCCCAAGTCCTTTTTTTTTATTTTTAATAATTTCTTATGTATCATTTTTTAATTCTCCTTAAAATTTAACGCTTCACTTCGCAAGATTAAAACATCATAAACAAGGACATCCTCTCAGACCGATCGTCTCAAGAAGATCAGCCCCTTCTCTCAATCTTGAGAAAGTACTAGCTAAATGTTTAGTACCATACTTACCAGCATCCGACTGCATTCTAAGCTCAACCCAAGATTTCTTCACCAAGCTGTCGGCCCTCAATATCCCCGAAACCCATGTCATGGTGAGCTTTGATATAATCGCCTTGCACCCCTCTATCCAAGCATCAGAAGCCATTGCGACCCTAAAACAGTCTCTCATTGATTCGGCTGAATTCTCGCAACTAACCTTACAAAAAATTTTCTATGTCATGGATCTTGTTACAGAATGAAGTTATCGTCGCTTCCAAGAAGTTGTTTACCGGCAAGCTGAAGGAGTCCCAATGGGGTTCTCCGTATCAGCAGTCCTTGCTGAGGCAATCATCCGCCCCCTGGAAACAAAAATCTTACAACCACGTACAGAAACCCCGGCTATATGGTACCGATATGCTGATGCTATATTTTTCATATGGACTGGGCAACCAACATAACTCAACCATTTATTTCAATAGGCTTAACGCTGCACATCCCCGCATACAATTCACTATAGATTGTGAAAGTGGCAATTCTCCACCATTCCTAGACGTACTAATTACAAAAACTCCTACAAGTCTTATCATGCCTTCCTCGTTAACCCCTAACTCGCACAAAATGGTGTTTTACAGACACCGAATTAAAAGTGCACTCAGCCACAGCTCAGATACTCCAACCAAGAAAAACTACATAAAGTACGAATGCAAGTAAAAGCAGAAGGATATAAGGCGCAATCAATCGAAAAGCTAATCCACAGGATAACAGCCAATACGACAGATACGGGCTGAATACAGCCCGCCAAAGACCGCCCTCCAATATATCGGAGCATGTTCTTATGTACCTCATTTTACATTCTTCCTGAAGAATGCTCTAAAAAATATGGACTCAGCATAGGAGTTTACAACTCCTAAACCTTTTGCTGCCTGTCTTGCATCGAGAAGAAACAAAGGTACGAACCTTGATGATGCTGGCGTTTATAAGATCCCCCTAGAACACACCGATGGCACACACAAAAAATATGAAGGACTTACAAAAAGATCCTTCCGCCTCCGTTTGGCAGAGCATAATCTGTCTCTCTCTCTTTCTCTCTCTCTACCTCTCTCTCTTTATCTCTCTCTCTCTCTCTCTTTATCTATCTCTCTTTCTCTCTGTGTAAGAGATGTGCGGCTAGGTAAACTCACAACAGTCCTAGCTATAGAGATGTCAAACAATACTCCGCAATCCCAAAATGGAATATGCTGAGAAAACTGGCAGCACACACTAATCACAGAGCTATGGCCATCAGAGAATCGCTTGAGATTATGCTAAACCCGAACCCTTGTAATGACGATATCTCAAAGCAAATACCTCACGAATGGCGAACGTTACTACGTGCGATGAGTCGATAGCCCACAATTTATATCGTGCATAGCACGTGGAATACATTCTGGACTTTATTTAATTCTGTTTTCAAAATATTTGCTATTGTTTTTGTATATAACTGTATGTTTTAATACTAGACGCTTGTTTTAAGCCTGAAGAAGCCACCCGGGATGGCGAAAGCTTGCTAGTTTAGCCGATTAAACGGATTAGTTCATTATTATTTATATTATTGGCGTAGCCTTTATTCATTTCTATATGTTTAACGATTCAGTTTTATTAATTTTTCCAGAATTTTTAAAATGAGGGAAAAACCGTTTGAACTTTCCTTTTGAAAATTCAGAAACCAAGTTTCTGCTTCCCAGATTGTATTGCGCAAATTAGATATGTCTCACATAAATATTGGGCCTCACAAAAATCTGAACTCAATGTGCCCCTTTCTTTTGTGACTGGGTAGCACGACAGGACTGCATAACTTAAACTCAAAACCTGGAGAAAAATCTATCTTATATTCTCATGATTAATTTCATGCAGATTCATTCTGTGGAAGAACCTCTATGTTTTTACACAGGGACAAAAATAATGACAAAAATTGGAAGTTCCTGCTGGAACAAAGAGTTCGAAGAAGTTTAAAGAAAGCCCATCATACTTACATTTTTATCTTAGCATATTATTATTCTCTAATTTTCTCCGGATTTGGAAAATTTGAATAAGATAAAGAAACTCTTTTGATGTTGTGTAGTTCGATATTATGGATGTTTTCGTGTAAATAAAGTCCAAGGAGTGGGAAGTTTCTCGCTTTTAAATTACATGTTTTTAAACACAAACTGATACTTCATTTTTTTCGCCTCATGGGAATAAACGGCTTATAGTCAGAGCTCAAACTGTAAAACTTGAACAACCTCAAAAATGTACATTTACAAGCGAAAACAAAACCTGCTTTTTGTGTAATTTAACAGCGAAGAGTCTTAGAATATTTTCATCTTTTTTCTCTTCTGTTATTTAGTAAATATTCACACAAGACAGATTTGTTGTTAAAATCCTTAAAAATTCAGGAAATTGTGTAGGAAAAAGAAACAGAAGATATACATTTAGAAGAACGGCCGCTGTTCGGAGGTGAAAATGCTGCTTGCCTGAATCTTTCGCAAACCTCTTTTAGCTGAGACGTAATATCGGAATTTACACTAAAACCGAAAACAGCGAGAAAGCATGTGCATGAGGAATATTAATAGCATTTATCCATGAAAACATCCTAGAAGCGTTTCCAGGAAAGCATGAAGAATATTGATTCCACACAAAGATAAAAATGAATCGTGGGAAGTGTCATAAAAAAATCATTGTTGTTTCGCTACACTTTAATGAACTGAGCGATCAAAATAATTTTATGGAGAAAGTGCACTTCAAGGGAACCATGCCAAGATTCACAAATGCTAAGAGCCATTGAATACAAAGAAAAAACAGTCAGGCTTCATTAAATACGTTATCAAGCTATTTCTGCAGTACTTTCACCAGACGATAATTTATATATGAAAAATTATGTCCTGGCATAAAATCTTTGTTATTCTGAAGAAAGAAGAAATAGTTATTATCATAATAACTGTTTTCATTAACTAATTAATTAGCAAGATTAACAGAAGCTTCTGAGGACCCTTTAAGTGTCCTCAGAAGCTTCAACCTTTAACCCCCTTTTCAATTTGATTCAACCTTTTCAGTGATTTTTATTTATTCAGCAATGAAGTACGTAGAATGCAAATTCTGAGATGGATATATTTTATGCTGACGGAAATTTTAAAATAAGTAGAATCCAATTTAATATTAATTTTCACAATACAAATTACCTGCCGCTTCCGTATCACAGGAATGTTGTAAAATATCCACGAAAGTGTTTCAACTTTTATTTTATCCCAAATGAGCTGGATCGGAAGGTAAATGCACTTAATATAAGCGCATTCCTGAGTTCATGCATAAATAATCATTTTAGAATTTATTTCGGAATCATTAAAGAAATAGTTTTCTAAATGCAACGAGTTTTGTCTGATATTAGCATAGCCAAAACTATACTAGAATTCAACTGGAACTATTAGATGCCTTAAAGGCTTCAAATAAGTCGATGTTTTAGTCCTAAAACATGTAAAGATTTATGCAAGAACGTTTTTTCTTTCTTCACATCTATATAACTCAATTATTTTGCATAATATTGTGACAGAGATACAACAAAGATCATTGATATTGTATTCGTATTTAAAAAATCGGCTTCTCCACCAAAGTACAAGTTTTTGATTTGCATACTCGTAATGTAACGCGGCCTGCTGAAAACACAATCGTGTCTGGAGAACTAGAAGGAAACTTTGAAAAAAAAGAAACCAAATAACACATTCGAGCAGCTTGAACAGCAGATAACAAAACGTTCAGCTGATAAAAAGAAAGTGTTGGAACTAAACCTATTGTTCATGAGTCCAAAAATATGACGGAAAAGTTTTTTGGGAATTCTTTTTTTTCTACGTTTGAGCTTTAAGGATGCCTGCATGTTGTGGGCCTCTGAAAACCTGGAATTCGGGCAAAGGAAAGTGCGCTTTAAAAATTTCCTGAAATTCGCGAGCTTATTTCCCGTGATTTCTTTCGTGAATTAACGAAGCATATTCCTGATTCAACCTTTTCCGTGAAATGACAAGGGGAAAACCCGAATTTCACCGATTTTTCGCACGTGAATTGACAGAAATGCTCCTGGTCATCTTTCCCCGGTTAATAACGAAAAATTGCCGTTTTAAAGAGGTGTTATCCATAAAACGTGAATTTTCAGTGAACTTTCCGTGATTCCGTTCCTAAATTAACGGAAATTTCTGATCTCAGTTTTCCCCGTACAGGAAATAACAGATAACAAGAGCGGTTCGCAGGGCAACTTGAATGTAAAGACATCTGATTAACAATTAAATTCCAATTCAATTTGTGCTGAATCCCTTGTGATTCACACCATCGGGAAGTACGCTTAAACGTTTTTGGTGGATCTGATATTGAAGTTCTGTAGCGAGACTGGATATTGTGGATAGCGTATCGCATGATGCTACGGATATCTGTCCCCTCATCCCGCCCCAGGCAATTTGGTGGACGTGATATCGCATGCTATGTTACCGTAAGAGACCTCGTACTTAAAGTGTGGTACAAGTGATTGAGTGTATGATATCCACGTATTAGTCTCGAACCCTTAACTTAAAAGGCATTACTGCTATCAAGATCAAATTTCTTATTTATGGTTTTGTGAAATAATATTATGAAGGGGCGCATTTCACCTTTTCCTAAATATAATTGAAAGTCCCTCTCAGTTTAAAAAATTTCGAGTTTCAAAAGATCTTTTCCTTTGAAAATTCATAATGAAAAAGAAAATGTAATTTGTGAAAAGTCCTGCAACGAAAAATACGATTACTTATGCAGAAAAATAATAAGTTCATACTGAAAATAAAAGGGCCAATTAACCCGCATTCATAGCGAAAAACATTTCATCATCTACGCGACTCTATCCCCTGCGTTTGTACCTCAAACTTTATTGCATTGGAAGGGTCTTGTTTTTCTTAGTCAGCAGCGTTTAATGCTGACGTCTGTAACAAGTAAGAATATATTTCATCTATAGTAAGGAAAATCTCATGCCTTGACGCACGGAGGTTTGCAATGCGACGCATGCAAAGGTCTTAGTATCTCGACGTACGAAATACAGCACACGATAGCGAGTTACGTAAAGATACTGAAACAGAGATAAAAAAAATTCTTAAAGTGAAGGAATTTTATGCATAGAGACTGAAAAAGTCAAAATAGAAAATTTTCGGAAAATTGGGAAATATCTGTATATAAACGTGGAAATACGTGGACTGAAAGTTCTGTATAAAACGGAAAAACCCGAAACTGGCATTTCTGTAAGAAAAAACGGAATTAATGACAACGGCAAATTTATCGAATTACTAAATTAGAAACGGAAATTTTATTAAAAATCTTAGACCTGCCTGAACTTTGCTGCTCAGAATTTTTTGGAATTTTTCATAAATTCACACCATTTATTTTTTACAATGTGGTTTAAAAGAAGGAGTAAACATCTTAAACATAGGGTATGATCAAACAGCGTTCCGAATAACACATATTTTTATCTTGATGAAATAGCTTGTGAAAAAAAAAGCCAGTTTCTTTTTACCCTCAAAATACATCTTCCCTGAAGAATATAAAAATAGATTTTGATTCAATCATAATGGAGTTTATTTTCATATCTCTATAAATATGTTACCGTAGGCAAATGCTCACTAAGAACTCGCAGGCAGAAAAACAGCTTCTGCTGATAATTAGCCAAAGGTTCTCAGAAGTCATGAGTTTTAATATTTTAATCCCGTGAATTACTTTTCCCGAGTTTAGCTGTTACCTTGCAAGACTTTTGAACACTGCGCGTATAAAGTTCTGGACAACCAGAGCAAAAGATTTTGAAGTCATCAATTGTAGTGCTGATTTCAAAGTTAGAGCCCTTTCATCTTTCAAGGAAATTTTGGAGCATTGATCGTTTTCGATCAAGGAACGCTACTTGCGGAAAAGGAAAAATTCACGGCTTACGAACAATTGAGCTTCTTAAAACAATGAGGGCTTGCGTGACGCGTCCAGTAAGTAGCCAGAACACAGGAAACTTAACTGTAAAAATGTATTTCAGTTTCCCTCCTGGTACAACAGTGACTCACATATCACTTTAAGAGAATTATTCAGCTTGACTCTTAAATGAGAAGAAGGAAGGTATTTTTCCTTGCCGTTGAAATTACAGTTATTAACGAGAGGGGCGGGGAAGATTCAAGCGACCTCATCATCTTTTAAACTACCAGGGACTCCATCTGTGGTTGAGAGTATTTTCCTGGAGAATTTAGGCACCTGCTCACTGTCTTGGCTTGAAGCATGTGTCGTGTGCTTTTCCCAAAACAACACGCAAGGGAATAAACCAAGGAGCATCTCCATTTGCCTTCTCATGAAGTTAATGGAAAGTTTAAGTATCTTTGCTAATTTTAAAACGTTTACACAGAGGGGCTACTTTTGTCTGGCATATGACCATTTCTCTTTTCTTGGTAAATGGAGGTGCGCATTCTTTACAAAACAGCGGTGCTTCTAACGCCATGATTATTTTAGTTGGATGACACATATTTTAGAAGAAATCTAAGGCATCTTTAGATCTTTTGCATTTGGCTCACGGTATTGCGATGAAATTTAGGAATATGTAAATGAGATATGCGTACACTCATGCTCATAAAAAACATAACACCTGAAAGGAATTGGGCTACGACTTTAATTTTTACAGGATATGCTAATTAGGCAATATCGCAGAAATCATTATCGTTTCGGCGTCATGGGTGCATGCGTACCGCGTCTAGGCAAATCAGATCGTGCAAAGTCACAGACCGGAAACCGGCCCTTTCTCTGTTATAAGTACTACGTGGCTTGTTCGGCATGTCAGTACTTGGTCAGTACTGGGTAAGGATGCCTCGTCGTCGTAGGCAGGCGCGGACTGGGCCGCCGCGATACCGAAAGAACTCCCGGTGCGCCGCCATATTTTGAACCAGTAGACCTTATGCTAACTCAAGAAAAAAAAAAAGGTATATGTAAATTTCAATATACTAGTAGAAGAAAACCAAGTGATACTAAAACAGCAAAGTGTATTCACTACTTTGAAAACAACAAAAAAACCTACATAGCAAATTTTCTGTTGAGCCAAACACTGTTTTTTGTACACCCCTTTCCCCTTTCTCGACTTTCAAATTTAAGCCCCGTCCCTTTTGGGCTGACTTTTTCCACCGAAGTATGCTTTTGCCAATCGTAGTTAGATAATCACTACAATCTCATCAAATATGCTATCAATAATCTGGGACAGAAACGCGAAATTCTTTGTCTAGTTAATGTACTGAAGTTAACCCACGATAAAATTTTGCGGGTGTTACGGTAAAATTTCTGCTTTTTATATGTACAGTATATGCTCTTTTTTCTTTCTTTTGAACAAGAGCTGCACCCGATTTACTACTTTTTCGGCCTTACGATTGCACCAATTGGCAATCTCAGCGGTCCGCTCTCCCTCTAGCGGCGAAAAGAAGAATTGCTATAGTACGGATAACATTCTTAGCTGTTGTTAGATCGTTGCTTAGGTTCGGTTGACTTGTTTTGGGGTATTTTTGCTTTCATTCTGGATTTAGAGAGTAGTATAATGGAGAATTTCGTGAAGAAGAACAATTCTTATTGTTTCATCCCGCAGTGTCGTTCCCAAGGTTCCAGCTATGTTTTTCACAAATTAGTGTAAACGTTTGTGCCTTGCATTTGAAATCCTTCCAGTGAAATGCTACTAACATAGTAACGTGTTTGAATGAATAATAAACAAAACAACATGGTTTTATTGCATAGTAATAATTTAAAATTCCGCATTTCTACATGCTCTTGAAGACAAATAATTGCTGTTATCCGTATAAATTTAAGCTCCATTAAGGGACAAAATTTGTAAAGTTCTGTCAGCAGTCACCAGTTCAAAAACACTGTTTGAGAACAGAATGATGATCAACAATTACCAATTCAAAAACACTGTTTTAGGAACAGAATGTTCAAAAATTACAAATTTGTCATTGTAATCCTAGGCCCCAGGGTCTCACTGATTCCCAGGGTCCCATTAAGTTTTGCTCCCCCTGTCGGTATTGCTATATCACTTGTCTGAAAATGTAAAAATAAAAATTACCCGTTACAGTAAAGCATTACTGCTAGACAACGTTTACACGTTCCACTTCTGCCTGCTTTACAAGAGCCCTCAAAAGACTACAGAATTTTTACAATTATTTCTGTCTAAAACACCGTTGATTGAATGAGGCAAAAAAATAATTGCGGTGGATTGAATGCAATGCGAAACTATGTGGATTTTTTTTCTAACTTCCTTCTTAATTCCACATGAAATTATATGACCTGCATTAAGAATCACTTCCCCTTCTTTGATGCATCGTGAATTTTTTGTAGCGTCTACAAATTTCATTATATAAGGGATTGAGAGTGTTAATCCAGCCATTGAAACATACGACTTTACGGAAACACGTGCGACGTTATGCGTACTAAAAGAAGTTTATTTACGTTTGCCACCCTATAGTCTCTTTAGGTTGCCAATTCTTGAACTGCAGTTCTAAGTCTGTTTCAGACTTTCAGCTACAGGCATTTTTGCTATTTGAAAGTACGTAATTAAATACAAACTAATTTTCACATTCTTTAACTTCTCTCACTTTACAAATTTGCACTGATATTCTTACAGTTCTGGACAATTTCAGGTTTTTAAGAGATTTTTTCGTAATTAGGTATTATATTTATATAGGTAAGTCTTGTAAAAAAATTATTTCTTGGCCCATTTGTATTTTCGTTCTGACCATTCACCCGAGATGGGTCAGGGTTCGAATCCCGGTGAGGCATGGATGTTGGGTTTCTCTTATGGTATGCTCTCTCCCTTCTCTGGAACCAGTCACGCTAAATTAAGGACGGACAATTGCTTATAGTCCATCGAATTGCTCACAGTGGTCATACCAAGAGGCAAGGAACTATTGCAAATTCTGAATTCAGTCACTGCAATGGAATTCATAAGAATGGAGTAGTCTTCAACAGTTTCTCTGAGAAAACATGCCTTGTCTGTTTCTTCTCAGCCACGAATAATTTTGTTCTTACGTTAAATTTAACTAGAGGCTCTGCTGTCCAAGAAAGTGGGTGAAATGTTGTTAATTACTGCCTCAATTAAAAAAGCAAAAACTAATTATTCGTAGATTTGTGTTGAAAAGATGTTTAGAAAACAAATGGTGTTGCTGACATACCGCTGTTTTTAGGGATGGGAGAACTTACTAACTTTTTCAGAAAGTGGGCCTCACAAAAGAGCTTCCAGGGCCGTTCACGGATCGCCAGTCCGCCACTGATGGTAAGTTCGACAGAAGTTACGTTATCATTCTCATTCAGGGAGTTCGACAGAGGTCGCATTATCGGCATGAAAGACTACCATGCTTCCCTCCGGGAGATTGCCGATCGTGTGGGACTCAGTGTGTCCGTCGTGGAAAGAGTGTGCAGTGAATGGTACTAAGAAAGGTGTGGGATACAAAGAGAATGTTCTGGACGTCGTACAGAGACAACGCCGAGGGACAAACGTCATCTTATGAGGATGCCTTTGAATGACTGTTCGGCATCATCAACTGCGTTGGCGCAACGGTGGTAAACTGTGGCGCATTCTCCCACGTCAGTTGTAATAGTACATCTCCGGTTATTACAGATCGCATTGCAGGCTCGTCAGCCCCTCCTCAGAAAACCAGCCAACAACGGACTTCCAGGCTACATTGGTACATCGAACAAAGAGAGTGGCGTGACGAATGACACAATATCGTGTTCTCGGACGAAACGCACTTCCATTTAAGCGAAAATGACGGCCGCATCTGTGTCGTCCGCAAGCATAGAGCGAGGAACGACTTACTGTTCTCCAGTCTAAAATTCATCTTCTGGAAACCAAAAATTCGTGCTGGATGATAACAAAAATGAGAAAACAGGCTGTCAAAGCACGATGAATATCACGATCAGAAACACCAAGGTGTCGGTTACTAAAAGATGGCATTTATTTACGATTTAAAATATGTACACCACACCAAGAGGTTAAAAATCAGTGACAAGATCTTTCGGGGCATCTAAAGCACCCATCTTCAGGCTGAGTAACACAGAATGAAACGCGCACATGAACATTTATATACAAGTTGAAAGTAGACCATCATGCCCTGCCAGGGAGGTAGTAACGTGTTGCCAACGGATAATCTGTAATCATGTATTAAATAAAATAATATAATAATAATTAAACAATGTGAAACTTTAGTGTTTTATACAACATTAGTGATGTGGTCGAACTCGTTCATTAAGTTCAGCTAGGGTTGGGGGACGAGCACAGGGGGGCTCATCATTACAGCAGATTGAGGCGAATTTGTAGATACATAAGCTTTCTGCAAATAATAGGGCATATTTATTTGGAGCTGTCGCAATAATTGTTGTTTGTGTCCAATTAGGGTTATATTCACCTTCAAGAACAATCCTACTTAAAGCAGTTGACAGTAATCCTCGGCGTACAGTGTATTGGTGTTCTGCCATTCTTACCCCTAAATTGCGGAGCGTAGAACTGATATAACATGAATCTGTAAGATCTGGTACATTTGAGGAAAGCGATACGTTGTACACACTACATTTCTTATGCAGATTTCTTATGCACCACATTTCACGATCTCTGCGCACAAGTTTAAAGTTATTGACTGTACGAACGCCAAAATCAAGGTCATACTTTCTACATAGATTCTTAAGTATGTTTACAAGAGGAGGAAGAAAATCAATAGCACCAATAAACTAAGGAGTGGAAATAAAACTTTGCAAAGTAGTGAAAGTCAAACGATTATATTCTTGTACCAGCTTAAATACGGTCTTAGCTGAATAGCCGAACATTTGTGCAATCTCAACAATTTTATTAAGTTCTTTGTGCCGTTGTTGATTAGAGGAAGAGTGTGAAAACGAGCGTCTTACCAAGAAACGTAAAGCAGCCAACTTATGAGACCAAGGGTGTGCTGAATCAAATGGAATAAGTGCGGGACAAAAAGTAGGTTTCCGATAAACTGAATAACTTAACCCACAGGGACTAGATGTGTGGGTAAGTAAGAAGTCAAGAAAAGGAAGCGATCACTGTTCCTCCAGTTCCACCGTAAAGTTAATAGTAGGATATTGTGAAGACACAATATCCTACTATTTTGTAAGTTTTTCGAAGGTAAAAGACCAGAACAATAAAATATCATCGACATCACGAATAGAAAAGGCGGGTTTCAACGGAGAAATGGAAATGACGTATTCTTCACAAAGACTGCAACAAAAATTTGCCAAGAACGGGGGAGAGTGGGGAACCCATGGGTGTCCCCGCTTTTCGTTGGTAAATGACTTCGTCAAACAAAAAATAAGTGCGTGAGGCTACAAGCTTTAAAGCTGACATAACAGCCTCAGATTCAAAAGGGGTTAAGTTTGGAACTAGCAAAAGTTTAGACTGTATAATATTATGAACACAAGAAATGGGGACACTGGGGAACAGGGATACGACGTACAAGGAGGCTACAATGAAGGGTCCGGTAGGACGGATAGATTTAATTTTGTTCAAAGCATCAGTAGAACTGCGAACGGAAAGAGTAGATGACTTAATAAGAGGAGCTAGAAATAAAGCCAAAGCTTTCTCTGGCCGCCCCGGTGGCGCAGTCTTCTAAGCGATGCCCCCTGATCATTTGTCCGTAATGTGTCCGGGTTCGAATTCCGTGAGGCATGGATGTTGTGTTTGTCTTATGGCACTGGCTCTCTCCCTTCCCTGGAACCAGTGAACCTAAATTAGGGACGGGCGACTGCTTATAGCCCATTGGGTTGCTCACGATGGTCGTTAAACCTCCAATGAAAAAAATTAAAAAAAGATTTCTCTAAAGGTCTGGTAGGATTACAGGAACTAGAGACCAGAGGGCGAAGTGGATGACCGGTTTTATGAAGTTTGATTTTCCCAAATAGTTCAGGAACTCGTGGGCCAGGGGATGGATGCATACACTGAGAAATGCTGGAGGGTAAAAAACCTTGATTACGCAATTTACTTAAAGATGAAATTGTGGCTGGAGTAGAATCTGACTGAATGACCTTATGAGGTATTTGAGCAATGGCGTCATGCATTTTAGTATGATACACTGTTTTATCCAAACTGACAATTTGGGGTGATTTGTCAGCTGAGATGATAGCAATTAAAGGATTCTTTGCAAGTGTTAGTAATTGTGTTCTTTCATACTTTAACTTCTTTTTGTTGAACTCCAGCTTGAGTAGTGTACATTCGAGAGACGGCAGGAGCTGCAGAATGTCTTTCAGAATTTTGGTAATTCTCCGGAAAAGCACGAATCACAGTTTCTGCTTGTACAACAGTTTTTATAATGGATGGGTGTGACAGAGGGTATGAGTATTTACAGCCGCGAGACAATGCAGTTTCTTGAATTTAATTTAGAACAGTGGAGCTGAGATTAATGTATGTTGGCTGAAGAGGAACGTCTTGACTCGGTGCATGGTAACCAGTTCCATAACGTTCAGACTCAGAAACTAGACATCTTAGTTTATGAATGTGAGTTAATTGAAACCGTTCAGTGGTTGAACAAATCGTACTGTAAAAAAATGTTAATAGCTTACCAAATAGGAGAGGTTCAGCTCTGCGGGCAAAATGGCAGTATGCTAGGTATGATTTCCTATTTAGACAGTCCAAGTAGCCACGTTTTACTCGAATCTCGGCAGTAAGACTCTTTACTTCGGCAGTAGAAAGAATGTCATTATCTTTTCGTGAGAGAGATATACATCGAATTCTAAGATTTTTTTATCTTGTTTTCATGAGCTGCAAAGTGATTCACTCATTGCTTTTCAAGTATTTTTTTCTAAAAATATGTTGTTAAATACATGAAGTGTTGAAATCGAAAAATTGCTAAGTTCAAATACAGTGAGTCTTCATTTAACTGCCCTGTTAGGGAAGGGGGAGGACGGATGAGGTCTTCGGTTAAGCGTGGAAGGAGGCTATACCAAAAACTGGTCCTTCAGCGAATATTTTGACTCACGAATTATTTTTTTCACCGCAAATCTCAATGTAGCATTTTTTATCGATGTTATGTAAACTATCAGGTTGAAAAGAAAGCACCCGGAAAACAGAGAAGCATGTATTCCAAGCTTAAAAAATCGTACAAACCGCTTAACCTAATCATCCAGGTAGTCCCCATTGGAACTGATGACCTTGTTCCACCGATCTACGAGTTGAAATACCGGAATAGATAGAAGGCGAACGGGGCAAAGATCGAAAAATAAAGGCGGAGGGCGACAAATTTCCCATTCCAGCTCGAGCAATTTTTGCTGAGTCCGTAAAGCGACATGTAGACGAGCTTCAGAACTCGTCCACATGTCGATTAACGCTGGATGATTTCAGCTGTAGATGAGCTTTAGACTCGTCCACATGTCGATTAGCGCTGGACGCTTTTCTTGCAGTGTAGTACTGAGATTGTCTAACTGTTGTATGTAAGCATCGGCTGTGATGGTATTGTTCTGCGGTGACAGCTCATAGTGAATCACACCGCGACAATCCCACTAGCAACTCCAAATCACCTTCCGTCCATGAAAGGGTGGCTTAGCGACCTTCTGTGCAGTATTTGTCCCTGCTTGGTCCATGCTCTTTGTCGCGTAACATTCACGTATGTGACCTATTTTTCGTCACCTGTGACCAAACGATAAGAAAGGCCGACCCGTTTTTCTCTTTCACACAGAGCAATGAAGTAGTGGTGCATCCGATTCTGGTCAGACTAAGTATATGGTACTCATTTGCTCAGTTTACACTAATAACCCAACTTCCAAAGTCTGGTGCTGATGGCCGTATGTGAGGTTTTCAGTTCCTCTGCCAGTTCCCGTAGCATTTCATCAGGCTTGGTCGGTAGCACGTGTTGCGGTGTATCATGTTCAACCTCACTGGGTCTGCCACTTCTGGGAGCATCAGATAGATCCCGTACACCAGTGTCGAATTTCCTGTGCCAGTCATAGCAAGTACTCTGTCTGAAAATATCGTCACCAAACGCGTTTCGCAATTTTCCAAGTGCTTCCGTAACTTAAAGTATTCATAGAGCAACATTACACCATCGATATCGCCATCGTGTCGTCGCCAGGTGCAAGGTTATTTAAAGACGGTAAGGTTGGTTTTTACTGAGGAATAGCTGCCGTTGGCTGATGGTCGTGACGTAACGATCAAGCGCGACGCTGTCAAAGATGGCATATCGACGATAATTCGTAACTCGCTGTCACCCTATCACCTCCGCCAGTGTAAGTCCACGTATCAAACTTTAGGTTTTTGCAATATGCAAAATATTTTAAGGTAGTTATAATTTCGTTTTGTTTATACTCGGTAATTTTCCACCACAAACATACACATAAAAAGCATATTCATCGTTGATTTTAGCTAATATAAAGCGAGGCCTACAAAACTGTCTAAATGCGGAATAGATACATGGATTATTAGCATTTTTATTTTAAAATTTTAATTTAAAAAAGGATGAAAGTTCATAAATTCCATTAGAACAAACGACAGGTAAGTACACCGAACGTTTTAAATGTGTCCAGAATAAAAATTTATTGTCAAAGGTTCTTTCCATGCTACGTATTTCAATATTTTTGTACACACTATCGATTCCATAAATTGAGACCACATATAAATAGGCTGCAGTAAATAATATCAATGGCCGCGGGTGGCCTAGTGGTCAGCGTTCGTGACTGCCACGGAGATAACCTCCGGTTCGATCCTGGGCAGGTACGAACGCTCGAACCACTAAATACCCGCCGTGGGTCGGATGGGCACGTTAAGCCGTCGGACCCTGGGTACTGGCCCCCGGTAATAAATAAGGGCGTCTTCCTCCCCCTTTCTACCTCACTTCCGTGTCACTTTCCTATCGGGCACTCTAGCCCAAATCTCCCAGCTTCCTATTTAATAGACGCCTTAGTGAGCTTAGATTTTGCAATAGCTTCGCTCAAAATATGCTAACTGTACCCGAGTTATCGGTTACCGTTGGCGCCTTGTCCTAGTGTTATTCTATAATTAACTTTCATTTATTTTGCTACTTTTGAGGCTTGCTATTTTCGAACTTTCTTTCGATGTTGCTGTACTGTCCTCTTTGCTTTGGCAGTAATATTAAGGCTGCGCATCCTTAAGAAGGTTCTTCTCCTAGTGTACATTTTTATAAGTTTCTCGTGTGCTTCAGGATATTTTTCAGACATTAACTGACAAAAAGATTTCATTACATGCGGTGTTTCTGGTAGCTTGTCTGGTAGTCTTTTTGGTAGCCTTTCTCAGCGAAATGTTCTGAGCATACAGTTGCATTTGAAAAAATTATTTTATCTAATCTGCATTTGACGAGCCATTCCTTTATGTTGGTATGAACCTTAAGAAAACTGTGGAAAATAATTCCTTTCCCTTTCGTGTTCAGATTTCTATTTTTGCATATGGTCACTGCACAATTTGGCATTATGGCGTTAGGAAAATGCAGAGAATATCCAAAACAAAAAGTCACGATGCACACACCGCGCTTGATGATGGTATTATAACTAGAATAACTCAAATAATATAACTATAGAATATTTATATTAATGTAACTAGAATCACTAAATTAATATAACAATTATAACTAGATAAATATAGCAAGAATGCAAATTTTGAAGATGACAATCCGATTTTTGGCGTAAATGTGACAAGGATGGTAAGTCAGATAATATTTGAAAACTTGAAAATTTTCATCGTCCTGGAGCGGGACTCGAACCCGCGTCTCCCAGAAAACGCCTAGGTATGCTAACCACTACACCACCCAGAACGACCAAGTTTCAAGTTTCCGATCAATTTGAATTTAACCATCACACGATTCGCTAGTCGAAGCAACCGGCATTCATGTTTAGCGAATCTGGAGGCGAATCTGGAGGTTTCTTTCATGATTCATAGCAAGAATGACTAGATTAATATAACAAGAATAACTAAGTTAATACAAGAATACAATCGACCTCAATAAACACGACACGAGGGCAGGAAAGCGGGAGATTAGAGCCGAGACATGCTTACATCTGGGGTTGAATCCAGGTAAATAAAAGGGTTGAATCGCACTCGATGATGACGACGGGCCGCGGGTGGCCTAGTGGGCAACGTTCGTGACTGCCTCGGAAAGGACCTCAGGTTCGATCACAAGCACAGGTACGAAAGCTCGATTCACTAAATATCCGCCGTGCGTCGGATGGGTAGGTTAAGCCGCCGGACCCCGGGTACTGGTCCCCCGGTAAAAAATAAGTGCATCTTCCTCCCCCTTTCTACTTCGCTTCCGTGTCACTTTCCTATCGGGCACTCTATCCCAAATCTCCTAGATTCCTATTTTTAATTGTTGTTTAAGACCTGGGGTCAGACACTCCCTTCCTAAAATCCTATACATCTGATCTGATCTGATGATGACGACATGCTCAAATCACCGAAGATTTTTTATAGCCGCGCATCGCTGTTACGGCCACCCCTCTCCAGGTGCAACTAATCTTCACCACAACAGCGTACGCTCTGTCTTTAGAATCTGTTCTTAACGCACAGCATTCTGGGTCGTTTACGTCACCGCAAGCCCGCAGTAACTTACATTACACATGCCACACACGATTTTTTCCGGAAACTTTCTTTACAGCCTGATATAAAACAATATTATTGTAATACTTTTAATTACTTATTTTGAAATTACCCTTTCACTTACGCTTTCCAACTGTAGGTTGAAGAAGCGTATATGCTCCAGCTTTGTCCGTCTGTCTGTCTGTCCGCACGATAACTCGCGTAAAAATGGTTCGATTTCGATGAAATTTTAGTATGTGGTAGGAGACGAACTGGGGACAAAGCCTGTTGAAAATGAGTGAAGTGGGGTTAAAGGTCAGGACGTAGGAGCGGGGTCCATTCCATTGCCCTTATGCGTAATAACTTGGGTAAATATGGTTCGACTTCGATGAAATTTTAGTATGTGGCAGGGGACCAGCTGGGGACGAACACTATTGAATATGGACGAAATGGGGTCAAAGTTCACGACATAGGAGCGGGATGCATTTCATTGCCCTTATGCGTCATAACTTACGTAAATATGGTTCGATTTCGATGAAATTTTAGTATGTCGTAGAGGACCACCTGGGAATGAATCCTATTGAAAACGGGTGAAGTGGGTTTAAAGGTCAGGACATAGGAGCGGGATACATTCCATTGCTCTATGCGCCATAACGTGCGTAAAAATGGTTCGATTTCGATGAAATTTTAGTATGTGGTAGGGGCCCACCTGGTGACAAACCCTATTGAAAATGGACAAAATGGGGTCAAAGGTCAGGACATAGGATCGGGATCCATTCCATCACCCTTATCCCATACTATTAAAGGAGCAATTCTTGTATGTATGTAAATTTTATTTTGAAAATGGCTCTAAGGATTTTGATGAAAGTCGTTAACCTACCGTTTTCTGGTACTAGAAAACGGTTTAGCTTGATCTCGACTTTAGGAAAATTCGTTTAGTGGGTTAAATAACCACCCCGAATTACCACGTTTTTAGTGTCATGGTGTCGTCCCATTAATGTAACCCATGGTTAGAAATCTTATGACGTCACAATCTCGCGATTGAGATGATGGCGCGCGGTCACGCCATCTGTCTCGTTACGTCACGCGTTGTGTGTGGATTCTATTAAAGTTTTATAACGTCACACTCTTTCGAGCAGATGGCTGCGATTCCCATCTGCCTCATTACGTCACGCGTTGTGTGCGTATGCTCGTCCATTCGATAACTCGCGTAAAAATCGTTCAATTTCGATGAAATATTAGTATGTGGTAGGGGAACACCTGGAAAGGAACACTATTGAAAGTGAACGAAATCGGGTCAAAGGTCAGGACATAAGAGCGGGATCCATTCCACTGCTCATATGCGTCATAACTAACGTAAAAAAAGGTTTGATTTCGATGAAATTTTAGTATGTGGTAGGGGCCCACCTGGTGACAAACCCTATTGAAAATGGACAAAATGGGGTCAAAGGTCAGGACATAGGATCGGGATCCATTCCATCACCCTTATCCCATACTATTAAAGGAGCAATTCTTGTATGTATGTAAATTTTATTTTGAAAATGGCTCTAAGGATTTTGATGAAAGTCGTTAACCTACCGTTTTCTGGTACTAGAAAACGATTTAGCTTGATCTCGACTTTAGGAAAATTCGTTTAGTGGGTTAAATAACCACCCCGAATTACCACGTTTTTAGTGTCATGGTGTCGTCCCATTAATGTAACCCATGGTTAGAAATCTTATGACGTCACAATCTCGCGATTGAGATGATGGCGCGCGGTCACGCCATCTGTCTCGTTACGTCACGCGTTGTGTGTGGATTCTATTAAAGTTTTATAACGTCACACTCTTGCGAGCAGATGGTTGCGATTCCCATCTGCCTCATTACGTCACGCGTTGTGTGCGTATGCTTGTCCATTCGATAACTCGCGTAAAAATCGTTCAATTTCGATGAAATATTAGTATGTGGTAGGGGAACACCTGGAAAGGAACACTATTGAAAGTGAACGAAATCGGGTCAAAGGTCAGGACATAAGAGCGGGATCCATTCCACTGCTCATATGCGTCATAACTAACGTAAAAAAAGGTTTGATTTCGATGGAATTTTAGTATGTGGTAGGGGACCATCTAGGGACAAACCCTATTGAAAATGGACGAAATGGGGTCAAAGGTCAGGACATATGAGCGGAATCACTTCCATCGCCCTTATGCGTCATAACTAACGTAAAAATTCTTCGATTTGGATGAAATGTTAGTATGTTGTAGGGGCCTGCCTGGGGACGAATCCTATTGAAAATAGGCGAAATGGGGTCAAAGGTTAGGACACAGGAGCGAGATCTATTACATAGCACTTATGCATCATAACTTACGTAAAAATGCTTCCATTGTGACAAAACTTTATCATGTTATTTCGGAGGTAAACTGAACCGGCTCTGTTGAATATCATCGAAATGGGATCAAAGGTCAGGGCACAGGACCGAGATTTATTCCACAGCCATTATCCTCATAACTTGAGTGATAACTTGAGTAATGATTTCTGGTATGTTGGAAAGCGTATCATAATCAATGCATTGCATGATTTTACTAACTTGATATAAATGATCTTGCTTGACCACAGGAGTAATTTTTTATACTATATACACGGTACAGTACTTCGATATTAAATAATTTACTCTATTTACTACCTTCGCATACACTGCACTGCATTCTTTTTTACGTACTTTTACATTTGAAAAAGAAGAGCTATAAAATACACTGGTGGAAAGTGAAAAAAGAACACCAAGAAGGAGACGCCTGATACCAACGAAATTTATACAGCATAATAACGGAATACAGAGGATAACGTGATCAAAACATTATGGCAAAACACAGCTGTATTTGCTGGTAAAGTGAAAAATAACATTTCCATGTAACATGGTTAGTACGAGGTTGAACCGACAAGAACTGCGTCTCACTGTGCAATTCTGGCATGGAGTCTGTCGTACAGATGTTGGATGTAAGTTTGGGGTATTGAGTTCCAAGCATCCTCAATCTGGACGCGTAAATCGCTGATGGTCGTGGCTGGCCGTGGAAACCGGATAAGTCGTTGTCCCATAAAATTCCACACGTGCTCAATGGGGGACAAATCCGGTGAACGTGCAGGCCATGGAAGTTGTCTCACACCCTGAAGTGCATGTTGCGTTGCACGTGCAGTGTGTAGCCGTGCGTTATCTTGCTGGAAAACACCACGATGGACCGACCTTACAAATGGCACAACAACGGGCTGAATGATGTTGTTGATGTAGGAGGTGCTGTTTAAAGTACCCGGTAAAACACTAGTTGTGTACGGGAGTGATAGCTGATCGCTCTCCACACCAGGAGACCAGGTGTAGGCCCTGTGTGTCACTGGCGGATGCAAGAAGGGTGGAGACGCTCCCCTGTGCGTCTGCGAACACGCATACGGCCATCAGAGGCTCCCAAGCAGAATCTGCTTTCATCGCTGAACACGACAGATCGCCATTGCGTTCTCCAGTGCAGACGTTGGCGATACCACTGCAGCCATTCCTGACGGTGGGCTGGAGTCAGAGGTACACATGCCATAGGTACACGTGCACGTAGTCCCACATCCAGTAGACGGTTGCGGATTGTTCGCACAGTCACCTCAGGTGCAACGGCAGCTCGGATTTGCGTCGCAGTGGATGTTCTGCTTTACAACGCCGCTCTTCTTATGCGTCGATCGGTCCGCTCATCAGTCCGTCTGTGACTCCCAGTTCCACGTCTTTTCGTGTGGGGGAATGTTCCTCCGACCATCTACGCCACCATCGTACCACCACCGATACTTCCCGTCCAATTCGCTCTGCAATACGACGATACGACCACCCGGCCTCGTGGAGTCCGACTAGATGACCTCGCTCAAATTCCGATAACTGCTGAAATCGTAGACGTCTTCCATGCCCAGGCATTGCAGCTTCTTCAGGGTCTTCGCATGTATCCGTACGCCGACGACTGATTACATTCACTTCGCCGTGCTCCTAAATACCACCGACGATAATTTGCATATTATGCCGTGCTGTGGTGTAAGCGCTCACCGGTTGGTCCCGAAATTAACATCACACCTACGTAAACTTGACCCCGTTAACATATGTAAATTTCATGATCGTCCGCCAATTCCTTCTTGGTGTTCTTTTTTCCCTTTCCGCCAGTGTATTTTATCTGCTTTGATATATTTGATATTTAGACAAATTAATTTTACATTGTTTTTCGCATATCCAAACTGCAATATAGATTTATGCACATTGTGATTCATATTCTTTATATATACGTTGTTTTTGCACCATTTTTGTTTTTGTGATATTCTTTCAGGAAAAAAACCAGTTGTTGCTGCCAGAATGAATTCTTTTTGTTAACAAACTTAACAAATGACTGTGCGATGGCACAATTACCTGCACTTCAAAATTTAGAAAGAAACGGACATAATGCAAAAGTGAAATGAATGAAAAATTTGCAATCTGAAGAGCAATGAGATTGACACGCGCTACAGTAAAATGACATAGCACACAAATGAGAAAAGATAAAATCAACTAAAACATTAACTTACAGTGCAGGTTTACACGAATTCATTTTGAATCAAACTGAAAAAAATTAAGAGCTCTTCAAAGACGGTGCTACGAGTAAATCCTAAGTTTGAAGGAATAGGAGTACGTGTCATAGAGTGACTTTCCGGAGGTTTGAAGAAGCTATGATCTTTCATCTGAGTCATCTTTGATCATTGCTTCGGATAATTGATTCTCTAAAAGTCCTGAAATGCTTGTAGTAGTCTTGGATCGAAAGATCTGATGAATGAATATTAATTTATCACAGTATAAGTACGGATGGCTGACAGTTTCCTTCTTTCCTTGTTTCTGACCTTCATCATCCTCAGCGTCATCGTCGGAATTTTTCATACTTCTCTAAGGCACCAGAAATTACAAAGAAACTTTTGTGCCAACTTTTACATTTAAAAGTCACCTTTGTCTGTTTAAGCACGACAGTTGACACCTAGTTTGGCGCCTACACGAGATTAAATAATTTTTAAACAAAAGGAGCATGTAAGACTGAAGAAATGAACGTTTAGTCAAAATTAATTCCATTTTCTTGTCGACCCTCAGCTTTCTTAGGGTGAACAACACGAAAATATGTTGAATACTTACGTGACATTTCGTCTTTAGGAAGTTGAACCAAAGCAGAGCGAATCTGCGGTCGACAAGATAATAAAACTGCGGCTAAATGTTGATTACTTCAATCTTATATTCACAGTGCTTGTAGTCTTAAGATTTACAATAAAAAGAGCATGTGCTCATTGCGTTCATCTCGCTTTCCAGTCAGGGGCGTAACTAGCACAACGTAAGACCCCCCCCCACCGCCCGCAAAATTTACTTTAGCACCCCTAATCACAGTAATTATTCCAGGATTTCGAATACGAGGGAGGATGTGGTTTTCGTGGTGTGTGTGTGTGTGCCTGGAAAAGTAAGCGGGGGGGGGGGGGGGGGGGGCTAGAGCCCTGTAGTTTTAACTTTAAATAATTTTTGGAACAGAAGTACATAATGCAAGGTCATCAATCAGCCAATCGGGATTAACACGATGCGCGGACCGATGCATGTAAATGAATATGTATTTTATTGCAAGAAACGAATTCGGTAAAAGATATTTAAATGGTTAACCTTAATAACTATATAAGACTTCATAACACCCATTTTACGTTCGCTTGTTCCTGAAGTGTTTGGTTTTTGTAAAATCTATGCTTCTAAACTTTGAAGAGTTGACGTGCCAAACAAATCCTTTTTCTAAACTTTGAAGAGTTGACGTGCCAAACAAATCATTTTTCTAAACTTTAAAGAGTTGACGCGCCAAACAAATCATTTTTCTAAACTTTGAAGAGTTGACGTGCCAAACAAATCATTTTTCTAAACTTTGAAGAGTTGACGTGCCAAACAAATCATTTTTCCAAACTTTGAAGAGTTGACGTGCCAAACAAATCATTTTTCTAAACTTTGAAGAGTTGACGTGCCAAACAAATTAGTTTTCTAAACTTTGAAGAGTTGACGTGCCAAACAAATCATTTTTCTAAACTTTGAAGAGTTGGCGTGCCAAACAAATCATTTTTCTAAATTTTGAAGAGTTGACGTGCCAAACAAATCCTTTTTTTAAACTTTGAAGAGTTGACGCGCCAAACAAATCCTTTTTCTAAACTTTGAGGAGTTGACGTGACAAACCAATCATTTTTTTAAACTTTGAAGAGTTGACGTGCCAAACAAATCATTTTTCTAAACTTTAAAGAGTTGACGCGCCAAACAAATCATTTTTCTAAACTTTGAAGAGTTGACGTGCCAAACAAATCATTTTTCTAAACTTTGAAAAGTTGACGCGCCAAACAAATCATTTTTCTAAACTTTGAAGAGTTGACGTGCCAAACAAATCATTTTTCTAAACTTTGAAAAGTTGACGTGCTAAACAAATCATTTTTCTAAACTTTGAGGAGTTGACGTGCCAAACAAATCATTTTTCTAAATTTTGAAGAGTTGACGTGCCAAACAAATCAGTTTTCTAAACTTTGAAGAGTTGACGTGCCAAACAAATCATTTTTCTAATCTTTGAAGAGTTGACGTACCAAACAAATCATTTTTCTAAACTTTGAAGAGTTGACGTTCCAAACAAATCATTTTTCTTTTCAACAAAAACAGCTCTTGGGCCTAATTGACTCAGCTGCAAAAAGAACTGGTCGCGTTTTGGAAGTTTCTTCGAGCGCTGTCCTTTTTTCTTCGCCAATACTGTGCTCCACTTGGACTCTTTTGTGACGTTTTGGCGAATGGATGTCGTTCGCTTTTATAATAGTTTCCACACAGTGAATTAAATAGACGTACTTACTCTAAGGAATCGCTAAAAGCAATAACAACATGTAATTGTTTTGTCCAAAACTAAAATAAATCACCATCTTATGCATGGCATATCTGCGGCTGCTGTGAATAAATGTTGGACAGCGATCATATTACAACCCATTGAGAGCAATCGTATTACAACCCGGAGCCAAAGAGCCGAATAGCTTCATTCTGTAGGGCATCCAGTGTTTTAAAGATGAAACTTCACATTTATTTAGGCAAAGCTAAATATATAATATCTTAAAGGAAAGTATGAATCTTTGGGTTAATTATTTGTTTGTTTGTCTTTGAGCGTGTTCGGATTTTTTCATAACCTGCACCTACCGTACGCGCCTTACTTACCTGCGCTCCCTCCCTGCAATGGCGGGGACTGGGGGTGGTAGTTATGCTACTGTTTCCAGTGAAGTGACATATTTGGCATCTGTATTAATATGGTTCAAATCCCCGTCATTACAAGGAAATTATATTGAACTCTACATGATAACACCTTTTTATTTATTTTATTTTAATTATTTAATTTATTTATTTTTAAGTTTAACGATCCCATGAACATTTTAGGCTGCAAAGAGTCACCTGTCCTTTATGTTAACAACTGATTCCAGGAAAGGAATCAGAATCGTACCCTTAGATCACTCAGACAACAATATCAAAAGTTTTGCTCCCAGAAAGTAAATGTTCTGGAATTTTTTTTAAGTTGATTATTGAAAAACTATTAGAAAGATTGGTACCCAGCTTTACAAAAACTATATTGTTGCAACACTCGGAAAATACGCTGCTGTGCATAAATTAAGGAAGACGTAAATTTAAATATGTCAATGAAACTGACAAGGAATTAAATAAAACCTTGCGTGGACATATATTTTGAGATAACCCACCAAGTTCTGCAAAATACAAAATAATGAGCATTTTGATCATGATAAGTGTTGCAAGCATGTAAATGTCCAATTTTAGACAACAGCCTTTTGGAGTCAGCTTAAGGTCAATAAGGCGTATTTTCAAGTCTAACTGATATACAGGCCTCACAGCGATCCTTCAAGCTTCCAACAAGGTGGCTTATGATCTCAGTAGGGAGACGTTCCCATTCTTCTATCACAGTTTTCAGCTCACAGCTTGTTCTTGGAGAGGGTTGACATCAGACTTGGAACTTGCCGTCCAAAAACTCCTCAAGCGGTCTCGATACGTTTAATGTCTGGGAACCCGGCTGCTCGACGTAGTCTTTGTATATTTTTATTTTCCAGATGTTCATCCATAGGCCCCTATGAGAACAAGCGTTATTGTCCATTATTGTCAAAACCAATTCCGGATTAGTAGTACCTCTAAAGTTCGTACACATGGTTCTTGAATTTCTTCTCGATATCTGTGGAAGACAGAAAGATATAAGCATCATCACGGTAACTGTCTACACCACCAAAAACTCTACCTTTCCATTATACTGGGAGGGTGATTTCGGGTGCCAGATTCTCTTTAGATGTACTGGCATCGTGAATCGCTTTCTAGAAACCTTAACGTATATCTAAAGAGTACATGTTTTCACTGCATACTGTAGGTGTCCAATTGCGATACTTTCTATTCGACACAGATCGAGCATTTTATGGCCATGGTTAAGGGCGTTACAGAACCTAGGTTTCCTGGCATGCAGCCCTCTTTTGCAAAGCCTTTAGGATACGATTCACCTAGATTCTGACCTTCCTGTTAGAGAGACAAACTCCAAGGATAGCAAACAAGTGCCATTCGTCTTCTGCACTTTGTTTTTAGGTATATACATCGTCTTCAGTTATTGTAGACCGTGGTCGACCTTGAAATGTCAGTCCAGTACAAGTTCCTGTACCTTAGAACTGTCACCATAGCCTTGATATAGCACTTTCGGACACATTCGTAAATCTGGCATTCTCTGCAGACACTTGGATCAGTTTCCACATTCTTCCTATGGCTCTCCACCTCACACTGTCATTTAAATAGCATAATGAAAACGTAAAAAACTGCAAGCAATAGCAATAGTGGTGTCACCATATCACAAATAAAAAACACAAGCTCCTGGAGCTCCTTTTGAAACTTTCCCTGATTTGCACATTGGGTGCTGCATCAGAACATTGACATGGGGTTGGTATCACTACTCACTGGATTACTACATACACTATAATATCAAAAGTATTCGGACACTATCAAATATTTGCATGCAGAGGCGTACCTAGACATTTCTGTGCTCGGAGCGAACCACAAAAATATTGCGCACCCCATTTGCCTCTCTATGTACATACATACATACGTACATATACAGTCCTCAACCAAAAAATTTAATTCCACACCCCAATGCTATCTGTTATCTCTATGTGGGAGGAACAATCAAACGGTGACTCTTTGTAACTGCTTTTCCCAACTGTTTCGGAGTTCGGAATTTCGGTACCATATCAAACAGACCGAATGCCCCTAGAAGTCGTAGTTCACAGTCGTAGTAATGATCGAATAGCCTGCGCCTTCTCATGAGCTGTGCCCGCCTATCCAGCCCTAGTTACGCCTCTTTTTGCATAAGTGCGAAGAACGGTTGCGCGGGCGCTGTGAGTGGGAAGGTACGTATGAGGCCCGATCAAAAACCTCCGGAACTAGGCCGATATACAACAATGTACATACTTTACTTATATCTGGCTATGATCTCCATCAAAGTAGTCTCCTTGGCCAGCGTTTCAGCCACTTTTGGAACGCTCCCTGAAAGTTCCGTTCGCGAATCATGTCAAGCATCGTCTGCGATTCGCGCTGGATCTTGTCCACGGTTTCAAAATGGCGCCCCTTGAGCTTCAGCTTCGGAAACAGAAAGAAGTCGCAGGGGGCCAAATCCGGCGAGTAAGGCGGGTGAGGAAGGGTAGTCATGCTGTTGCGGCTGGAAAACTGGCGTGTTGCTAACGCTCTGTGAGCTGCTGCATTGTCGTCATGGAGCAGCAAATCTCCCCTGCGCCAGTTTTCAGGTCGTTTGCGGCAAATGTCCTTCCTATGACGCCGCAGAACATTGCAGTAAAACAGGACAGTGACGGTCTGGCCCTGGGGTGCACAACCCCACGAATGTCGAAGAGCACGATGAGCATGCTTTTGGTTGCGCTCTGGACATATCCGGCCTTCTTCGGTAGCGGTGATGCCGGACTCTTCCACTGCGACGACTGTTGTTTGGTCTAAGGGTCGTAACCGTAGACCCAAGTCTCGTCCACAGTGATGACCGGCGACAGGAACGTTGGTTCGTTCACCACCTGCGGACGAAGATCTTCACAGAATTCGACACGGAGCGCCTTCTGTTCGGGGTTCAGAACTTTTGCACAAACTTCGCAGCAATGCAGTGCATGTTCGAAACCGACGTCTGAATTTCTTGCACTGCACCGTATGACACATTGATGATGGTAGTAGCAATGTCTTGAATGGTCCTCCAACGATACTCACGCAGCAGTTCCCTGATTTTGTCCACATTTTCGGGGGTTTTGCTTGTGGACGGTCGCCCTGACCTTTCGTCGTCTCCCAGTGCCGTTCTGCAGCTCTTGAAGCGCGAGTGCCACTCAAAACACCTCGCACCACTCATTGCTTCCTTGCCATAAGCCTGCCGCAACATTTCATGCGTCTACGTTTCCGATTTGATGAGTTTGCCGCAGAATTTGATGTTCGCTCGCTGCTCTAGTTTGCAGTCCATACCGAAATAGCAGCTGTGTTCTGCACGTGGTCACGAAATATCGTGTAGCACAGCTCCCGATGTTCGCAGAACGACGCCACTCGGCATAATGGCCCACGAAGGTCACTGCCCTCGACCGCTGCCCGCGCATCCGAGTGCTTTCATCTGTTGGCGCGCTACGTACCTAGTCTCGGAACTTTTTGATCGCACTACGTATAAAAAGCTGACATGTTCTGTCGTATTATCATCAGTAACTTTAAAGCGGATATGCCGCGTGGACGTGAACTTTCTGAGTTCCAGTGTGGGCTGGTCGTAAGATGTCATTTGAGAAACGTTTCCATACGGATCATTGCAGCTAAACTGAACATACCAAAATCGACTGTAAAAGATGCAGTGAAAAGATGGAAGCAGGACAGTGTAGCTACAGCAAAAAAGTTCAGGGTGGCGACACAAACTGACGGAACGTGACAGACAAGCCATGGTAAGAAATATTAAGAAATCCCATTCTTCATCTGCCGTTTCCATTGCTACTGAAGTAGGAAATGCTTGTAATGGCTCGTTTAGTGCCGTAACTATCCGCAGAGAGTTGCAGTGTGGGTTATTATGATAGATCAGTGGCCCGCAAGCCACACATCACTACGGTGAATGCAAAGCGCTTTTTGGAGAGGTGTGTCTTCAGTCTTTCCTAGATTGGGGCAACTGGAAAGCCGTTCTTTAGAGTGATGAGTCACGCCTTTTGGAGTGGTGTTTATCCAGTCTTTCCTAGATTGGGGCAACTGGAAAGCCGTTCTTTAGAGTGATGAGTCACGCCTTTTGGAGTGGTGTTTATCCAGTCTTTCCTAGATTGGGGCAACTGGATAGCCGTTCTTTAGAGTGATAAGTCACGCTTTTTACTCTTCCAATCTGACTGGCGAGTTTGGATTTGGGGATAGCCCGGAGAGCGATTTCATGGGACGGTGTTCTTCCAATTGTTAAGTTCGGTGGAGGCTCCCTCATGGTATGGAGTTGTTTTCGTGGATGGGATTCGTCCTATTTGTCATTATGCCTCAAACTATGAACTTTAAAGTGTATGTACCTTGACGTTCTGGATAATTCTGCCCTACAAATAATGTGGTAGTGTTATGGAAATGACCGTTGTCTTTTCCAACACGATCGAACTCCCTACTACATTGCACGGTGTGTGCAGGACTGGTTTCTTGAAACTGTGGTGGAATTGTTAGACTCGCCTGCTCAGAGTCCTGATCTTAATCACAAACAACACTTCTGGGATGAAGTGGAGCAATGGATAAGAAATCGACCAGAACGAACGTTTTCGCTCTGGCAGCAGCTTTGCAAGAGGAATGGCGATCCATTCCTGTCGAGACCTACCAGAAATTGTTTGATAGTATGCCTCCTTCGTGTTGCCACCGTTAAACAAGCAAAAAATGGACCAACTAACTACTGATTGCGATAATAAGCCATTCGTCCCAGCACATTGTGGTGTCTGAATACTTTTGATAATACAATGTATATGCATGCTAATTGTGACTGAAAAATCTGCTTCATTTTTTTAAAAAGAGGCACTAAATTTTGTAACTTCCTTAATTTACTCACCCCAGAGTATTTAGCATAATAAAGACTTTTTAACTCCATTTTTCGAAATGTAAATAAAATAATTTCATATCACTTAGAGGTCAAAAAATTAATTTGAGGAACAGATAATATGCCATCAACTGTCGATTGTAGTAAGTCAAATTAAGTTTATGAAATGTTTGAAGAAATTAAAATTTTTGAAGCTATCGAAATGTTCTGGAGAATATGCATCAGAAGGCAAACGAAGTATAGCGAATGAAAAAGAATTCCGGTGCTGGAAGAAACAGAAAATCTAAAACACATTTGATAATTTGAGGTGAAAAACTGCTGAATGAATGCTTGTCATCATAGTCTGAATCACAAGCTTGTCTTCGTAAGGCACAAACTGAAGTCGTAAACCAGAACAGCAATGTTGTTGTACAACGCAACACCTGATCAGCAAGAGCTGAAGATGCCGAAATCGCCGTTCATTTCAAATTGCGGATCACTGCTTAATTTTCCTAAAGAGCGTTTATAATGTAGAAATTTCAGCAGCTGTTGCCCTAAAAGGTTAAGCTGAGCTGGAATCGTCTCACGACCTCATTACTGCAATTTTTGCAGCATGCGCTAGATCGATATTGTACGTATAACATAGTGCCTAATGATGAATAAAAAGAAAACAATTTCGCAACTTTTTTCGGGGTTTAAAGACCACCGTAAAGAACTCTAAGGGCAGTCGCCCCTCCTGAATTTGGGGCCTATAATTCCAAGGAAGATAGAAATCCAGTACCGTAAGACAAACACAACACCCGCGCCTCATCCAGAACTCGAATTCAGGCCCACTTTGATAAAAAAAAAAAAAAAGACAGCAATCTAAAATCATTCTAATTTGGCCCACACAGTTATTAAAAAATGTAAAAATAACGCTTAATTTCCGTTTTTAGAGTTGATTTACAATTTTATGCAGCTTTTTTAGCTCTTGCTACTGAGTGTCAAGATTTTCATACATATTGTCGTGAAGCGGTTCCAGCTTGGCTTAATCACAATTACTGAATACACTATCTTTCAACTTTATCAACTTATGATTTTGCATTATGCACACATATTTGGTAGTAATTTTGCTGTTTTCTCTCTTAATGAAAGAAAAAATACATCAATCATTGCAATTCTTGAATTTGTAGCCAAGCTTTATCAGAAGACTGATTGACCCCCACTTAAACTAGAAGTGATTCTACCTAAAGGAAGTACACATATAATTCACCCCGTCAAACCTATATGCGTAAGTATTAGGGGTATGCAAAAGTTTCCACCGCCCCCGCTAACGGGCGCTGTACGGGTCTAACCGGCCAGCGACCCGTGCTGTCAGTTTATACATGAAGCTAAGCATGGCAGTCGATAAAGTTCATTTGCGGCACTGATTGTTATTCATGTTTAATTTAGAGAAAAGTGCGAGTGAAGCATACGATTCAATATGTCAGGCGTATGGCGAAACAGTTATGGGTGAGCGGAAGTGTCGAAAGTAGTTTGCCAGGAAGAAAGGTGATCTAAGCTTGGAAGATAAGCCACGTGCAGGTAGATGGCAGAAACTCGCAGACGAGGAGTTGGAATTGCTGTTGCAAGAGGATGCCACACAATCGTTCAAGAAACCGGCGAAAACCGTTTGAAGTGGCTCAATCGACGATAGTACGGCGTCTACAGACCTTGGGGAAGATACAGAAGATTGGTAAGTGGGTTCCACATACTTTCACGGAGTGTAATGTTGGTCAACGATTGGGCATTTGCATGTCGTTGCTGAAGAGGTTTCAAAGGAAGAATTTCTTGTGGATGGTTGTCACCAGGGAAAAAAAGTGGGTCTTTGCGACAACCCCATACGCAAGCGATCATGGGTCGACCCAGGCCAGCCATCAACATCCACTGCAAAACAGGATATCTACGGGGGAAAGGTGCTGTTGTGTGTGTGCGTGGCAGGATATGCATGGAGTACTCTATTTCAAACTGCTGAAACCGGGCGAAACAATCACTGCCCAACGATATAGCAATCAGTTGAAGAAACTGAAAGCTGCAATCGAGTAAAAACGCCCATGGACAGATAAAGGATGCCGTCCAGTTTTCCAGTTACACGATAATACTAGACCACATGTCGGTGCCACCACGAAATCAACCCTTGAACAGTTACACTGAGAGGTTTTACCTCACCCGTCTTACTCCCCGGACATTGTACCGTCAGACCTTTCATCTGTTTCGATCTATGCAACAAGCCCTAGCCCAACAGCGGTTAACTACGGTTCCAGAGGTCAAAAATTTCGTCACTGCGTTGTTCAGCTCAAAACCCGAGTGCTTCGATCAGAGGGGCATTCGTTTGTTGCCTGAAAAATGACAAAAGGTCATTGATGCTAACGGCCAATATTTCTTTGAATAAATGTGTACTGGTTACCCGATTGTTCCTGTCTCCTTTCTCCTAAAAACGGCGCAAACTTTTGCATACCCCTAATACATACCAAATAAATGAGAAAGTGACTTTCAAATGGAATTGTGAATGGTATAGAGGCAGAATTGAGTAATATAATCTTATTTGACTATCTATCCATTTCCAGTTTCAAAAGTTGGTAAGATATGTTATATGGGTTTTATACTTTCCAAGTTTCAGTAACTTTGTTTCAAGGATAACATGAGTTAATCTTGTTCTGCATTTTCTGATACTTATCTGGAAGTCTATATCATATCTTGCAGTTTTCATTCCATTCAGATAAAGGGATTGGTTTTTCTCTAATATGCCAAGTTGATTTACACCAGAAGATAAAGCCAACATACAATTGATCTTACAGTTTGGATTTGTCATAGGGTATTGGGTGCCAAGAATTTTTTTTTTTTTTTTTTTTTTTTTTTTGATTGGAGGTTTAACGACCACCGTGAGCAACTCAATGGGCTATAAGCAGTCGCTCGGTTAGGCATGGATGTTGTGTTTGTCTTACGGCACTGGCTCTCTCCCTTCCCTGGAACCAGTGACCCTCCGGGATTCGAACCCGGACCCCTTTCGGACGAATGATCTGAGGCCATCGCTTACACCACTGCGCCACGACTTTCACCCACATAGACCAGGTTTTTCAGATTTAGACCAATTCATATATTACATGATAAATTGCGTTATCTGTTTTTTGTTTCATTTTTTAATTTGGCAAAAAAATTTCTGCCACTAACTTGACATCAGTACACAAGTGACTTATGGGATACATACACGAGAACAGAAGGTAGTGTGTATACACAAGCGGACTCCTTTTTTTTTTTTTTTTTTTTTTTTTTGATGGTTTAACGACCACCGTGAGCAACTCCGTGGGCTATAAACAGTCGCCCATCCCTAATTTAGGACCACTGGTTCCAGGGAGGGAGAGAGCCAGGGCTGTAAGACAAACACAACATCCATGCCTCACCATGATTCGAGCTCAGACCAATCTCTGACGAATGATCAGAAGCCATCGCATAGACCATTGCGTCACCGGGGTGGCCTAGTGGACTTCAAGTGATTGTGTTCTTTTCATAAAAATGTACTCATGTCATGGAACTATTGGGTTGTCGGAAAAGTCATGACGTATTTTGGCACCCGATGGCGGTTGGGCGGTTTTGGAAGTACTAGAGGCATGCACAGCTCTGTTATCGCTATGGCATTCGACAGGGGCCCGTTTTAGCTGTAGTCTAAAAGAAATAGTGAGAGATTTGGTTGATTTGCGGAGATTTGACATCAAGTTGAAGATGGAAGACCAAACTGTGCATTTTCGCCATATTTTACTGTTTCACTTCCGTAAAGGGAAGAACGCGCGTCAAGCTTGTGAAAAGTTGCGTAAAGTGTACGGTGATAATGCTCTACAAGAACGTCAGTGCCAGCGGTGGTTCGCAAAATTCCGTGCTGGTGATTTTGACCTCAACGGTGCTCCTCGGTACGGGGTAGGGCCCACCGATGTTGATGACGACCAAATCAAGGCATTGATCTAGTCAAAACCACGTTACACGACACGAGAGATTGCAGACACATTGCACATCCTTCATTCAAGCGTTTACGACCACCTGAAGAAGCTGGGATACGTAAGCAAGCTCGATGTGTGGGTTCCTCATGAACTCAAAGAAGCTCAATTGACGGCGCGTATAAACATCTGCGATATGCTCATTAAACGTGAGGAAAACGATCCTTTTTTGAAACGACTGATAACTGGTGACGAAAAGTGGATTGTGTACAACAATGTGCTGCACAAACGGTCTTGGTCCCGACGTGCTGCGTCGCCTCAAACGACATCCAAAGCAGACATTCATCAGTGGAAGGTTCTGGTCTCAGTGTGGTGGGATTTTAAAGGAGTTGTGTTTTTCGAGCTCCTACCACAGAACCAAACAATCAGTTCGAATGTGTACTGTCGGCAATTGGACAGTTTGAACGAATTCATCATCCAGAAACTTCCAGAGCTCGTTCATCGTAAAGGTGTTGTGTTCCATCACGACAACGCGAGACCACACACAAGTTTGATCACCCACCAAAAATTATTGGAGCTTGGCTGGGATGTGCTGCCACACCCAGCATACTCGCCTGACCTTATAGTCGCCGTCAGACTTCCACTTGTTTCGCTCTCTTCAACAGACCTTGCGTGGTATAACGTTCAATTCAGATGAGGCTGTAAATCAGCACCTTGAGTTTTTCGCCACGAAAAACAGGTCCTTCAACAAGGCATTCTGCAGCTCACTGAAAGATGGCAAAAGGTTATCGAACAAAACGGGGATTATATCATTGATTAATCTTTGTTCTTTCTATCAATAAATGAACTTTGCGAAACATGGCTAAAATACGTCATGACTTTTCCGACAACCATAGGTTCATAGCCAGCCCAAATTGATCATATAGTTGAAATCTTTTATAGCTTTTAAGCATGCAAATATATTTACTAAATTACAGCCTGGATGCGCCTATGTAAAATTCTTGTGCTTTGGGGTTTGTGATTAATTTTAAATAGAAATGAAAAAATAAATATTTTATTAACTAGTGAAGTGCAAACAGCTTATTGTTGGAAATAATTGTGTGCGTGTGTGTGTGTGTGTGTGTGTGGGGGTATCAGTATTTTCTCCTCTGCCTTTCAATGAATTTGTGGCAAATCTTTGATTATTTTCAGCAGGATGTTTTACAGGACATGAAAATGAAAATGGACAATGAATTACGATTACCGAATACACTACAACATCTATATGTTATAACGCAAAACTCAAGAGTCTAAAAAAATTTGTAATGGCATAAACACAAGCAGTCAATATTTGTCATGCTTTTGCACTTTGTTGGGAGGCTTTGTCTTGGCTTAACTTTCACAGCTTAAAACAGTAACAGGCAATGCTGAAACGATTAAAAAACTGTACTTTGGAACAATTAGTTGTTCCATTCACCTGAAAGTCTGTGGTTGAGACATCATGCTCATGTAGTATGGGGAGACACTATTGGTTGTTCTTTTGGTGATTGTTCAGAAGATTTTGACTGATATCTGACAGGCCCAAGGACAAGTTTTCATTGCACAGGTGCAGGTGAGGTGGGCTATGATTTCAACACTTTTCTGCATAGCTGTTGTCGGGATTTGTTTAAGGTGCTAATCTTTTCATCCTTTTATTTTCAAGCCTTTCATTTCTGGAACAGGATGCACCTTACACAAATCCCGTCACCGAGGATTTTTAATTAGCAATGTAATTCGTGAGCAAAGATTTAACCTTGGCACCATGGTTCGGCTAATTTCACAATTGTTAAAGGGGATAATTTTTCCGTTCCATCCAAGTTTGCATAAGTATTTTTACATGCTCCTTACTTTTCTTTCCTCTACTACAGGTATCTTCATTAAAAGCAAAAGTTTTATCTAGAGCGCATTTGAAAAACAAACTTGTTTCATCTACATCAAAAATATCACTCAACTTGCAATGCTGGATTACTTCAAGCAGTTTCGCAAACCATTCTGTGAATTCCGATTAACTGATGGCAACACCTCACCATTTTCAAGCCTTTCATTTCTGGAACAGGATGCACCTTACACAAATCCCGTCATCGAGGATTTTTAATTAGCAATGTAATTCGTGAGCAAAGATTTAACCTTGGCACCATGGTTCGGCTAATTTCACAATTGTTAAAGGGGATAATTTTTCCGTTCCATCCAAGTTTGCATAAGTATTTTTACATGCTCCTTACTTTTCTTTCCTCTACTACAGGTATCTTCATTAAAAGCAAAAGTTTTATCTAGAGCGCATTTGAAAAACAAACTTGTTTCATCTACATCAAAAATATCACTCAACTTGCAATGCTGGATTACTTCAAGCAGTTTCGCAAACCATTCTGTGAATTCCGATTAACTGATGGCAACACCTCACCATTTATTTTTTGAAAATTTTTTGGGGATTGGTTGAGGGAGTTGGACAAAAAAATGCATGCACACAAAAAAAGGAACATTTTATTGACAATTGTACGGCCTACAGTATTCAATGCTATAAATCTTTGCCACTTTCCCCAAAATATAACTTCATGCATTCAGCCAATGGATCAAGGTGTCATCCAGAATTTAAAATTTTAATCAGTGTAATTGTTTCCAAAATTTTAAAAGAAATGGGTAATGGACAAAGCTCTGTTGACCTTTTGGATGCCACACAAAAGTTAAATAAAACCTGGAGGGTGTTTCAAAGAAAGCAATAGTTATTAGCTGTGCAACTTAATTCTCGGCCCCTAACCGCAAGCAATCATAGAGTGTCGGCAAATGCAAATAGGTGCGTGCGATAATGGCTGATTGCAGCGCCACCAGGCAACAGCTTTCCAGGCAACCGTAACTGCTCACAGCTGTAGTGACAGAAGGGATGAAAGTTGATGGTGAAAGCAATGTCGTTCGAGAAGCAACATTTGAGGCACTGCCTCCTGTTCGCATTTCAGCTGGAAAAAAGTGCCGCGGAAGCCCAGCAAATGATCTGTGCTGCTTTGGGTGAGGCTGCTGTGTCCTACAGTATATGTAAGAAGTGGTTCCAGCGGTTTAAGCAGGGAAATTTCGATCTCCGGGATGCAGAACGTACGGTACAGCCACAGAAAGTTGGCGATGAGGAGCTGGAACAACTGTTGAGGACGCGGATCCCTCTCACACACAGTCAGAGCTCTCCCAGGAACTCGGCGTAACATGGCAAGCCATTGCAAAGTGCCTGCACAAGCTTAGACGGATTCACAAGGAGGGCCGTTGTGTGCCCCACCAACCACAGGTTGCGAACAAGTCTAGGCGCTACGATGTTGCTGTGTCCTTGCTCTCCAGATTCAAGGAATTCCACCACAAGATTTTTACCTGTGATGAGAAGTGGATGCTCTACGATAATCCTAAGCAGCGCAAATCATGGATTTATCCAGGTCAGCTTACCACCAGTACCGTCAAACTGAATATCCATGCCAAGAAGTTGTTGCTGTGCATATGGTGGGATCAGCGCGGTGTCGTACACTATGAGTTGCTCAAATCTGGTGAAACAGTCAATGCTGAACGTTATTGTCAGTAACTCATTCGTGTGAGTGACGCAATGGATGCGAAAGGCCATACACCGGCAAGGGCAGAAGGTCGGTCCTGTTGCTTCAGGATAACGCACGTCTTCACACCATGAAAACGACTTTAAACACGATCACCGACCTGGGATGGGGGATTTTGTCCCACCCGGCGTATTCTCCAGACTTCGCCCCGTCAGTTTATCACCTCTTTCGCTTCCTGCAACATCACCTGAGTGGTACGCACTTCACTTCTGTCGAGGAGGTCCACACAAGTATTGATGACTTTATCAACTTGAAACAGCCCTCTTTCTTCCGCATTGACATTCGTCAGCTCCCTGACCGATGGCTCAAATGTATTTAACACGACGGGGATTATTTCCCTGATTAGGTACGTATTCGATTTGCTATAATTTGCTATGTGTCATGCCTGTGGCCGAGAATTAAGTTGCACACCTAATACTTGCTTTGGGAAAGCTAATTTCCAGTTTGATTTCAGTAAATAGATAAAAAATATAGTCCTGGCCAAAAGTCCTGTACCAGTAGACTGAAAGTCAATTTTTGATGTTTGAAGTAAACTTATACAGCATAATGGTAAAGTCAGAAATACATATTATACATCACTTTAAAGGAAATTTTATGCTGAATTCAAATATTTTTACAGAATGTTATTACCTGTAATAGAAGTGACGTTTACTACAGCGTCTAGTCATAAAAAGCTAAAAATAGTGGAATTTGTCAAATTAGTGTACAATGCATTTAACATAAAATTACTGTACAGTACTGTAATATAACTTGGTCAGTCGTCACAACTACCCATTCGATTTACATGGCCTTATTATATCTTAATAGTTGTATAACTATTATTATTACGGTTACACATGTTATAAATGTCTTCAAGTCGAGTGCACGTATGCCTCGTAATTCCTACTGTAACATAATTATTTAAGGATGTGGGATATAAAATATTTCAACTATTATAACTTGTTCAAAATGATTGCACTTACCCAATATGGCACAATTGGAAAGTTATTGTTGGCTGTTTTTACTCACAGGTATCTGTCTCGGGCGTTCCGGAGTTAACAGTTTTGTGCAGACTAAGTTCGTAGAACTAAAAACATTCGCAGGCTTATATGAAAACTTACAACCAGAGTCAAGATTCAAATAAAAAATTAAGATGAAGTTTAAAAGAATCAATGAAATGAAAGACTATATACAGTGTGATTAAAATCATTATCTCTTATCAGCGGCGTCTTCACGTAATATCAAGCTATAAAAGAGCTTTCGTAGTCAGACCAAGACCAAGAGGTTTGCATAAAATTTGGACAAAGCAGAGAATTATTTGTAATGGGCTCTCACTACTAAAACACTACCAGACTAGTTTCGATCCATTTACATCACGGTCGTTTTCAGTGGTACAACTATCGTCGGTTGATGTTAAACAAGGTTGTTACTAAGTGCCGACTTCCACGTATCATTCCAGACTTGGATGTTCGACGTCGATAGATCACGTCTGTGTTCGTTCTTATAAGAACGAACACAGACGTGATCTGTCAACGTGGAACATCCAAGTCTGGAATGATACGTGGAAGTCGGCACTTAGTAACAACCTTGTTTAACATCAACCGACGATAGTTGAACCACTGAAGACGACCGTGATGTAAATGGATCGAAACTAGTCTGGTAGTGTTTTAGTAGTGAGAGCCCATTACAAGTAATTCTCTGCTTTGTCCAAATTTTGTGCAAACCTCTTGGTCTTGGTGTGACTACGAAAGCTCTTTTATAACTTGATATTACGTGAAGACGCCGCTGATAAGAGATAATGATTTTAATCACACTGTATATAGTCTTTCATTTCATTGATTCTTTTAAACTTCAACTTAATTTTTTATTTGAATATCGATACTGGTTGTAAGTTTTCATATAGCCTGCGAGTGTTTTTAGTTCTACGAACTTAGTCTGCACAAAACTGTTAAATCCGGAACGCCCGAGACAGATACCTGTGAGTAAAAACAGCCAAAATAACTTTCCAATTGTGCCATATTGGGTAAGTGCAATCATTTTGAACAAGTTATAATAGTTGAAATATTTTATATCCCACATCCTTAAATAATTATGTTACAGTAGGAATTACGAGGCATACGTGCACTCGACTTGAAGAAATTTATAAAATGTGTAACAGTAATAATAATAGTTATACAACTATTAACATACTGTACAGTACATTATTGAAACTTGCAGGACACTTGAAATAACTTACCAACAAGTAAAATAGGCTTTAATATTTAATTGGATAACCATGGTTTGTTAGTAACAAAGTGCACCTTCTTGACACGGAACTAATGAGCTTTTCTAGTTGTCCATTGGTGATAACATGGTGCAATACGGCCCTTAAAGACTCAATTAATGCTGTTTTAGATATGGGTCCTTGTTGATGGATCTTTTGCTTCAATCTCACCCACAGATTCTCTATGGGATTAAGATCCAGTGACTGTGACAGCCACTGAAGTTTTCTTATAACTTTTCGACTACACCACTCGTCAACCAACTTTGACCAATGATATAGCAAGTTATCGTCCTGAAAGATAAAATTCTGAAAACCCATGTCTGTGCAGATGGTAGCAGTTTGGACTCCAAAATATCCACATATTTCAATCTATTCAATGTGCCGACGGATAACACCACTGGCTGAAATACAGAACCATAACATCATCAAATGTGGATGCTTGATTGTTGGTATCTTTCACCAGCCCAACGACGTGCATAATTATTTCCATTATTAGCTAAAATAGTAACAGTTGTTTCATCACTGAAAATAACATTTTCCCATTCATCAACAGTCCAATTCTCATGTGCTTTGGCCCAAGCAATTATTTTGAGCCATTGTTGTTCAGTAAGGAAAGGTTTTTGTGCCGTCAGTCCATTTTCTTGTAGTCTACGACGAACTGTGTATGCAGATGCAATAATGCCTACTTCATTCTCCCACTCATTTCTTAAATCAGTGGCTGTTTTAAACCTTGATTTTAAGGAACAACGAATCAACATGCGATCATCACATTCAGTACGCAGCCTTGGTCAACCTGTTCTTTTTCTATTTGCCACACATCCAGTTTTTGCGACACTTTTAATGGTGTGCAAGACAGTGGAAGGATTACAGCCACATTTAACAGCAATTTTACGACTACTGAATCCAAGTTCATGCTAAGTAATAATTTTTGCCCTGGTTTGAAGAGGCAGAGCCAATGTTTGGGTCTTTGACATTCTAAAATTCAAATAACATCGGGAATTCTTCATAAACTTCCGTCAACTGATTAGAAGCAGCTGCGTTCTAAGTCAGCAGACGATTCTACATCCTTTTATATCTCACTAGCGAACACCGGAGAAAGCTATAGTGGATTAGAGGGGCGTGAACGATTTATCCAAACTGGATTTGTGTTTCCTCACTTGCACATTTTTGCTTGTAACTTCACTTCTACTACTGGTAATAACATTCTGTAAAAATATCTGAATTCAGCATAAAATTTCCTTTAAAATGGTGTATAATATGCATTCCTGACTTTACCATTACACTGTATAAGTTGACTTCAAACATCAAAATTTGACTTTCGGTCTAGTGGTGCAGGACTTTTGGCCACGATTGTATATCTTTAACAGACCCCGGTGGTCCTTCAGAATGGGATGAACTTGTTCAAAAAACACAACTAGGAATTTCATTTGAGGCATTCATTACAGTGAACAAAAATGTAGCTGTGTGGAGATATTACAGATGTTGACATTGCTGCTGAAGTTCAAGCAAAAAGTGACTCTTCAATAATGAAGATCTGCCACATAAACCACAAGGTGTTGTGCCTTCTTTTTCACAATCATGGGAAGATATATCATTACTTCAAAGATTTGCTGAGGCCCAAGAAAATATTAATTTTGAAAATTTTGAGTTTTTTGACAAATCTGACAATCTAGCATGTAAAAAAAAAAAAAAAAAAAAGGTGGCATTGAAAAGCCAAAAGTGGGCGGCCGTAGTGAGTGATGGGCTTGCCTCCTCGGGACGCTCCGTGGTAACAATGGCACACACAACAGCAACTAGGGCCTCTGTGAATTTTGGAGAGGCGCAAGCTAGCTCTGTGTGACATTGGCGAAAAGACCCCAACTCACTGGGTTTTGTTCCAGAATCCTTAGGTTGAATGACCAACTGGAACCCTCAGCTGTGGGCTAATCCCCCACACTGATGTACTTACCTGATTAAAAAGACAAAAAGAAATATTAAGAATGACTCAAGTGTGGGATATGGTGGACCTACCACACTTGAGAAGGACGGTCCACCACGGAATCGACCTGGACTTTCTAAACGGCGTATGATAAAGAGATCTCGGCTGAGTGAAAGTAAGATTGGTGTATGGAATACTAGAGGTATAAATGGCAAGATGAGTGAGGTGATTGAGGACATGAATAAGTATAGACTGGATGTGCTGTGTGTAAGTGAAACCAAAAAGAAGGAAATTGGGGTAGAAGAAGTGAATGGCACGGTGAGTGTGTGGTCTGGAGTATTGGATAATATGAGAGGACAGGCTGGTGTAGGTGTGATTTTAAGTGAAAAGATGAAGATCAACTTGATTCACTATAGTTGAGTAAGTGAGAGAATTCTCTGGATTCGTTTGAAAGCGAAACTTCAGAGAATTGTAATTGTTGTAGTGTATGCTCCTTGTGACTCTGAGCCTTCTGATAAGAAGGAAGATTTCTAGAATTAGCTAAAAGCTGTTTTGAGCCAGTTTGGTGCTAAAGAAAAAGTTATAATAGCAGGGGATTTCAATGCTAGAGTAGGTGTGCAGAATGCAATTTCTGACAATGTTCTGGGTAAGTTTAACGATCCTTGTGTGAATGATAATGGTGAAAGATTAATTGAACTCTGCATTGAGAATGGTTTGTGTGTATCTAATACATTTTTCAACCACAAGTATATCCACACATATACTTGAGAAAATCGTACTCTTGGTCAAAAGAGTGTGATAGATTTTGTTGTCTACGACCAGCGTTTGAAACACTTAGTTGTTGACACCCGTGTGATGAGAGGTGCGGATGTTGGTTCTGATCATTACTTGGTAGTGTCACGAGTGAAACTTAATGTTGGTTGGAGGAAAAGGAATAGGAAGAGACCCAGGATAGAAAGAATAAAGGTTGATAGGCTCCTTGAAGATCATCAGCGGTATTCTGAATTACTCAGAGAACGACTGAAGGATCTGAAGTCTGGTGAGAGGGATATAGAAAAGAAGTGGGAATGTTTTAAGAACTGTGTTCTCACTGCTGCTAAAGAGATCTGTGGCACCACAATAGTGGGTAACAATAGAGGTGATGCTTGGTGGAATAGTGAGATTGAAGAGGCAGTAAAGAGAAAGAAGGAAGCCTATTTGGGGATGTTGCAAGGTAGAGTCTCTGTGGATGAATATCGCTGTAAGAAGCGTGAAGCTGCTAAGCTGGTTTGCCACAGTAAGGCAAAAGATAGGAAGGAGAAAGTGGAAAGGCATGAACTGGCTTTTTGGAAAGATAGGAAGTCCTTCTGGAAGTACATGAGACTCAGGAAAAATAAGGGAAACAAAGTTGTAAGTTGTGTAAAGAATGAGATTGGGGAAACGATATGGGAGCCCAACGAGTTAAGTGACAAATGGGGTGAATACTTCTGTGAGTTATTAGATCAGGAAAGCAAAGATGATTCTAAGACAGATGCAGATGATGTCACAATGAGGGATGAAAGCACAGGAGGGATCTTAACAGAAGAAGTGTGTAAAGCTCTAAAATCTCTTCAGAATGGTTAGGCTCCTGGAGTTGATGGCATAACTGCAGATGTTGAAATATGGTGGTGACTCTATAATTGACTGGTTAACTGAAATTTGCCAGTTGTGCTGGGAATTAGGAATGGTCCCTCGGGATTGGAAGGATGCTATCATTGTTCCCTTGTATAAGGGAAAAGGTGATCAGAATGAATCCAAGAACTATCGTGGTATTAGCCTACTGAGTGTGCCAGGGAAAGTGTTTGGTAAGGTTGTTATTGAAAAAGTACGGGGTCTTACATCATTGAAAGTGTGGGATGTTCAGAGTGGTTTTATGCCTGGTAAAGGCTGCACTAACCAGATTTTTGCATTACGCATGATGATTGAAAAGTATCTGGCTGTTGGGAAGAAAGTTTTTGCTGCCTTCATAGATTTAGAGAAAGCTTACGACCGAGTGAATAGGACACTTTTGTGGAAGGTATTGAATGAATATGGTGTTACTGGGAATCTACTTAATAGTGTAAAAGCCATGTATGCTGGTAGTAGAGCTTGTGTACAAGTGAATGGTTGTTTATCAAAATGGTTTTCTATTGGTGCAGGAGTTAGGCAAGGTTATGTAATGTCACGATGGCTGTTTAATATATTTATGGATGCATGCATGCGTGATGCCAAAATAGATAATAGTGGTTTATGTCTTGGTGATATCCGTGTGTGCCAATTGCTGTATGCGGATGACACTGTCCTGTTGGCAGAAAGCAAAAGTGAGTTGCAGAGTATGTTGACTCGGATGCACGAAGTTTGCATGAAATTCAAACTGAGTATAAATAAGGGAAAAACCAAAGTTATGGTGTTTGAGAGAGGAACTGGTAGCATTGAATGTAATGTAAGTATAAATGGCACTGTGATTGACCAGGTGAGTGAGTTTGTGTATTTAGGAAGCATGTTTGACAGAGAGAACAAGTTGGATGGTGAAATCAGTAGGCGAGTGAATTCTTCTTTGAAAGTCATAGCTGCTCTGGGAGGTTTTCACAGGAATGATGGGTTCTCTAGAGAGTCCCGCATGGCTGTGCATGAAACTGTAATTGTTCCTACTCTGATGTATGGCAGTAAAACCTGGGAACCGCAGAAGAAACATAGGAGTCGTTTGTGTGCTGGAGAAATGCGTTACTTACGTGGGGTTTGTGGCAAGACACGATATGGTTGTGTGAGAAATGAAGATGTATTGCAGCTGTGTGATGTGAAGCAAAATGTTGTTAGCAAGGTGGAGACCAATATGCTTCGGTGGTTTGGCCATGTTGAAAGAATGAGTGATGAAATGCTTACTAAGAAATTCTTTTCAGCTCAAGTGGTAGGAAGGAAAGGCAGAGGAAGGCCAAGGAAGACATGGGTGGATCAGATTCAGGAGTGTCTGCATGAGAAATATATTATGAGTATGAAGTATAAAAGATCTTGTGTACGGCGTATAATGGATATTAGTGAAGCACGAGTTGTATGTCAAGATCGCTGTAAATGGAGAAGTTTGATACTACAACAATAAGTAAAAATATCTGGAAGTTTGTATTTCTTTTTGGAGCTAACCTCTGAATCTCAGAGAACAGCTTAGTGATATGTACGTATGTATGAAAAGCCAAAAATAACCAACTTTGTCAGCTGAACATGTAAATACACTGAACAAAATTTTGTTTTGATAATTTTTTTTTCTTTCCTTTTGATTCGAATAAATCAAATTGTACAGTAGTTGAGCCTGCTCACTATGTAAACCGATATGGTAGTGTAAAGTAGTTTTTCATCAGTTCTTCAATGATATTAACTGCTATGACAGTTAACATTCAGTGATGGTAACAGTTAACAACACATGATGTTCATTACTGCATGGTTACATATAGGAATTTGGAGCAATTGACCCTGGACATATTAATATCATCAAACCAAATGGTCATTGATTATATTGATATGTCCAGGGTCAGTTATTAAGTGATGTAAAGAGTTCCAGTGCTTTGTATAGTCCAATCAGAATGCAGTCCTGTGTGCTATGAAACTGGTTTGCTAAGGGGCATACAAGATCTGGACAACCTACTATTGTGGACTATGAGGCCTTACAAGCAATGCTCATCAAATGTACAGGAAGATGGCTAGCTGTGCCAAGACTGTGAAACCACCAACTCCAGCCAGAAGAGAAAAGGGAATTAGACAAACAGGTTCCTCATGCTTTCAGTGAACAAAAATTAAAGTATAATGGCTGAGCATCTGAGATTTCTCTCCTCTCATGCCTCAAAGTGTGAGCCTCTACTACACAGGAGCCTGATGTCTGATGGAAAATGGATCCAGCATGAAAACATTCAATGGTTACATCACAGGTTATTGATAGAGGAACCATCCAAAAAGGTCCCAAAGCCCACCCTGCATCAAAGATGTTGCTGTGTTTTGGACAGTGGCCAGTACTGCACATTATGTCCTGCTGCAGCAGGAGGAGGAAAAAATCATCCGGAGGAAATTATACTTCAAGATGCTATGACTTGTGGGTGTTAAACTCAAGGAGTTACAGCATGTTCTAGTGGATTGCCAAGGGCTACTGCTGTTACAGAATGACATAACGCAGCATACATCTATCATGATTTGTAACGCAATTGCTGAACTAGGATGGATGGTTCTAACATCTCACCCATATTCGTGACATATCGGCAACAATCTACCACCTATTCTGTGTGCTGGAAAATCCCATGCAATAGAGGCAGTCCTGTAACTCGGACACCTCAAACAGGCACGTAAGGTCATTGCATGGCTTGTGACTATTCTGATGAATAAAGGCGAACACCAGTTGTGTTTGCTTACAAGGGTCCAAACTCACTGGAAATTTTACATGATCTAATATCAATAAACTATTTAAAGAAAAGTAAGAAAGAAAGAAATGTCATTAAGAAAATTACACACTACAACAAACTTTTAAGTCCCTCCAAAAAAAGTAAGTGATAAGAGTTTAACTACAATTTAAAATAAAATAAATAGATTTTCCCCACTCATAAACAAAAGCAGAAATAAATTTTGCTCCAGCAAGTTGTAGTTTGCAGTACAGACTTGTAACTGTATACTTAATTAGGAGATATTGGTTGATAGACATCTAGTGAACTTGGCTTCAGGAACACATACACACACAAAATAAAAATGCCAAATAAAACACGCTGGTTTGGACACATGTATGAATGACACACAAAGCATTGAGAACACCTGAAAATTATCAACCAGAAGTCACAAAAGAAAAGTGATAAGGAGAAGTCCTTATCACTTTTCTTTTTGTGAGATGACCATATCATCAGCAGTTACATGTGTTGATTGATCACTTCTAGAATAACAGCTCCAAATTTTTAAGCATAACCATTCTGCAGCAGATGTCACAGATAAAATTACCTGGTAAAATGTCACCTTCAGTTGTGTTAAGTTCTGTGGTGGTTAATATTAACCAAAAAGTGGCGTACATTCTAAAATGAAAAATACCAAAATAAAACACCGTAATTTTTTTTCTACAATCACTAACTATTGAAATTCATGTTTACTTTAATGTGCACTGTTTGTTTAACATGTATATTATTTAAAAATTTAAAAAGAAAGGAAATACCAAAACTCCAATATAAAATTATTTATTCCAGGCTGATTTAACAAAACTGTACAATGTTATTATATTATTTAGAAGAAATGCATTGCAATGTATGTAGGATACACTGTACATACACTGCATAAATGAATAGGTGACAAGTCTTCCTTATTATCTTCTGTACCTGTAACGTTTGAAGTGGAACCAAAGCTGGAATATATTGTTATGAAATTGGCAACGAAAACCTCTTTTGTAGGAGTATTCCCATTCTCTGTTGACAATCTTAAAGGCAATATCCTGAAAATGGGGGAAAAAATAAATGAAGAGAAATGCATATGATAAAGAACTAACAATATAATTTGTGTTTATCAATCTTAAAGGCAGTAGACTGTAAAGGGGAAGAAAAAATGAAGAGAAATGCATATGATAAAGAACTGAAGAATAAAATTTCTATTTATTACTTATTGTTCTTTTTTCTTGAGGAAAAATTAACCATTTAAGTAAACTTTGCATAGGCAGAACAGTGATTTCATTTTGTTACACCCTTTTGTAACAGCAATCTAGTTTCTACAAAATGATTACAATTACAAAAAATTACCTATACCATAGAAATAAAGGTAGAAATATTCATCACAAATACATGGGAAGTGCACAAGTACATTATATGTACACTGTTCAATATGCGACATCTTTCAGCAAATTTTAAAGTTACATCGCCATGTAGCAGAAATTGAAACTGCAGCTTCCGATTTCCTTTTGAGTATGATATACATCATATCGACAAAAGTCACCAGACACCTAGAATAGAAACACAACACAGCATTTATTGACATACATTAGTACTGTGTCAGTCCACCTTTGGTCGTAATACATGCACTGACCCTTCGAGACAAGTTTTCGACAAGGTTTTAGGACACAGCAATAGGTATGCGATTCCATTCAGTATATAATGCTGCCGCTAACTGTTGCTTAGTAGTAGACCTTGGTTTCAAACTTATTATGCGGTACTCTATGGGATTAAAATCAGGGATCTGTGCTGGCCAGTCCACACACGATACAGAATTATCGCTAAACCACACCGTAACAGTCCTTGTTTTATGGCTCGGTTCCATAGTATTGCCACAGAGTTGGTAGGGCATAATTGTCCGGAATATCGACATAGATGTGCTGGTTAACAGGTTTGTCCACGATAACCAATGGGCCAGGACCATAACACAAAAAACACCCCCACAAGAGTACACTGCCAGCTCAAAACTTGACCGTAGGAACAGTACACTGTGGTAAATAGCGTTCACCCGGCTGCGCCATACCCACACATGGCCATCAGACTGATGGATCGTGTATCTGGATTCATCAGTCCATAAGAGCTGTTTCCATTGATCTACGGTCCATGATAAATGTTCTTTACACCATGCTAAATGACGAGTAGCACTCTGAGTGGAGATGAAAAGCTTATGAGCAACTGCACGACCACGGTAACCCATGGAAGGAAGTTTTCTGCGAATGGTACATGTACATACCGTGGTACCAGCATTTTTACTCACCTGTACACTGAGGTCTTGTGCAGTACTTTGTCAATTAGCTGTAACGACTCTCCTGAGGCTTCGACATCCTCTATCACTGATTTTCTTTGGTCTTCCGGTACGTTTTGCTGCTTCAGGCACGCCATGTGTCTTCCACTTACTCAGTACATCCAAAACAGTTGACTTGGGTATGTTTAAACGCCTCTCGGTTTCTCTTATGGACAACCCACTAATATAACACCCAACAATCTTTCCTTTCTCAAAGTCAGTTCTCACCCACCGAGACATTTTCACTCAGCCTCACAGTGCGATATGATCGCGGTCAGCTGCAGGCTTGTTTTTATACCGTTTGCAGCTGTAAATGGCGAAGTTTGATACGACAACAATAAGTAAAAATATCTGGAAGTTTGTATTTCTTTTTGGAGCTAACCTCTGAATCTCAGAGAACAGCTTAGTGATATGTATGTATGCAGCTGTACCGTGCATCTTAACAACGCAGCGGATCCATTCATTTGCTTTTGAAGGAGTGTCCGGTGACTTTTGCCAATATAGTGTACTTAACACCACCCAGGACAATGAAGTTCCCAGCAACTGTAGCTAAGCAGATGTAACTTAGGAATCTGCATTCATTCAGATAGGTTAAGAAGTAGAAGGCTATCAGTTATCACTGATCAAACACATTGCCACCTCATATTACATATGATTCAAAATATGCGTAAAACTTGACCCTAACTTTCCTTCAAAGTGCAAAATTCTTTTCCTAGACCCACTGATCATAACTGAAATATTCCACTTTTTGGAGGGACATTGGTTTTAAAATATGTTCTACACATCATACAAAATATCAGCAATATAATTATTATTAACTTATTTGTATCACCATAGAAATTATCTGGATATAATAAATGGAATTTCATTACATAAACATGGCAGAATGAATGTTAAATTGGTGTATGGAATACTTTAGGAATAAATGGGAAGACGAATAAGCTCACTGAAGAGAAGAATGAGCAAGGACTATATGAGTGGTGTGTAAGCGAAAGTCAAAAGAAAAGAACTGTGATAAGAGAAGAGAAGATAATGGTAAGTGTGTGGTCAGGAATGCTAAATGATGAAAGCACACAAGTTGGTGTGATTTTAAAGGAAAAGATGAAGATCAACTTGATTCAGTACAGTTAAGTAAGTGAAGGAATTCTGTAAGTGCATTTGAAAGTGAAGTTTCAGATAATACATTTCTCAACCATAAGTACATCAACACATATACATGAAAGAATTGTACTTTAGGACAAAGAAATACAACAGATTTGGTCATTTGTGCCCAGTGCCTGAAATACGTATTTAGCTGTTGACACCCTGTGATAAGAGATGCTGATCTTAGGTTTGATCATTTCCTTTTAATGTCACATGTAAAGCTGAATGCATAATGGAGGAGGAGGAACAAGAATGTATTTGCAATTAAAAGGAATAAAAGCTGAAAAGCGTCCAGAAAAACAACATTACTCTGAGTTTCTCAGTGAAAGACAATCAAACGAACATGTGAAGACCAGTGTGGAAAAGCAGGCGTGTTTTAAGAACCGTGTTGTCACTGTGGCTGAAGAGATTTATGATACTGCAAAGATGGGTTGCAAAAAGGGTGTTTGGTGGAACCATTGTATCAGGGCAGTTGTGAATAAGAAAGAAACATTTTTCTGGAGGTAGCAAGATAAAGTTTTCTGAGGACGAACACTGCCCTGAAAAGCATACATACATACCACTAAGCTGTTCTCTGAGATTCAGAGGCTAGCTACACAAAGAAATACAAACCTACCAGATAATTTTTACTTACTGTTGCTGTATCAAACTTCTCCATTTACAGCGATCTTGATATACAACTCGGGCTTCACTCACATCCATCACACACTGTGCACAAGATTTTCTATATTTCATACTCATAATCTTTTTCTCATGCACACTCCTGAACCTGACCTTCCCATGACTTCCTTGGCCTTCCTCTGCCTTTCCTTTCTGCCACTTGGACTAAAAAGATTTTCTCAGTAAGCATCTCATCCTTCATTCTTTCTACATGGCCAAACCACAGAAACATATTAGTCTTCACCTTACTAACAACATTTTGCTTCACATTACACAACTGCAACACATCTTCATTCCCCACACAATCAGAGCATGTCTTGCCACAAACCCCCATAAGTAACGCACTTCTCCAGCACACAAACGACTCCTACATTTCTTCTGTAGTATCCAGGTTTCACTGCCATACATCAGAGTAGGAACATTTACACTTTCATACACAGCCATGCGGGACTCTCTTGAGAACCCATCATTCCTGTGAAAACCTCCCAGAACAGCCACAAATTTCAATGAAGATTTCACTCACCTACTAATTTTACCATCCAATTTGTTCTCTCTGTCAAACACGCTTCCTGAATACATAAACTCATTCACCTGGTCAACTACTGTGCCATCTAAACTTAAATCACATTCAGTACTACCAGTTCCTCTCTCAAAAACCATAACTTCGGCTTTTCTCTTATACTGTTTGAATTTCATGCAAAATCCATACATCTGGAACAACATACTTTGCAACTCACTTTTTCTTTCTGCCAACAGTACTGTATCATCAGCATACAGCAATCTGCACACACGGGAATTACCAAGACATAAATCAGTATGTCCATCTCAGCATCATGCATGCATGCATCCATAAATATATTAAACAGACATGGTGACATTCCACAACCTTGTCTGACTCCTGCACCAATAGAAAGCCATTTTGATAAAACACCATTCACTTGTACACATGCTATACTGTCAGCGTACATGTCTTTTATACTGCTAAGTCAATATATTCACTCAATACCTTCCACAAAAGTGTCCTATTTATTCGGTCATAAGCTATCTCTAAATCTATGAAGGCAGCAAAAACTTTCTTATCAACAGCCATATACTTTTCAATCATTATGCGTAATGCAAAATTTGGTTAGTGCAGCTTTTACCAGGCATAAAACCACTCTGAACATCCCACACTTTCTCTGATGTAAGACCCCGTACTTTTTCAATAATGACCTTCACAAATACTTTCCCTAGCACACTCAGTAGGCTAATACCACGATAGTTCTTGCAGTCAGTCTGATCACCTTTTCCCTTATACAAGGGAACAATGATAGCATCCTTCCAATCCTGAGGGGCCATTTCTAACTCCCAGCATAACTGGCAAATTTCAGTTAACCAGTCAATTACAGAGTCACCACCATATTTCAACATCTCAGCAGTTATGCCATCAATTCCCAGAGCCTTACCATTCTGAATAGATTTTAGAGCTTTACACACCTCTTCTCTTGAGATCACTCCTGTGCTTCCATCCTTTACTGTAACATCATCTGCTTCTATCTCAGAATCACCTTTGCTTCTGAAAAGCGTGAAGCAGCAAAACTGGTTTGATAGAATAAGGCAAATGTAGGAATAATAAGATGAATATGAAAGACCAGGTTTTTGTGGAACATATATTTCTGAAATGAATTTTCTTAAGATGTAGAAAAATAAGGAGGTAAACTTTTTAAGTAGTGTAAAACACAGATTGAAAAGATAGTCTATGAGCATTTATGACATAAGTGAAAGTTGGGGGTCAATACTTCTGTGAGTTATATTAGAACAGAAAATCAAAAATGGTATTGGTTAAAGCAGATGATCCCAGAGAGAAATGCAAAAGATTTCAAGAAAAGAGGTTTGTGAAGATACATCTCTGCAAAAATGGAAGATCCCCAGAGTTGACAGATAACACTGAGATTGATTGTCAATTCAGGATGATGAACTTTTCGAGTTCCATGGAGAGTTGCTATATGGATGACAGTTGTTCTTTTAATTTATTTCATTTGATCTTTTCAAGATGGTGTTCATGCCATTTCACATGAATTAAAGATTATTTCTTTGGCAGATGCCTATTACAAGACAAGTTACTTCCAAATAATAACGAGGAACTGTACACCAATCACACTTAAAATAGTATAACTATATTAGCAATCCGAATTTCTTGGCGTAGATTACAAATCAAGGTTTCCAAGCTTTCACACATCAACCAGATGGCTTTCTCAAGGAAGGTAGACAGCAAACTGAATAATGGAATGCTTCAACAATTTGAATGCGGTGACTTGACAATAAACGAGCAGATGCTAAGTAATTATTCATCCAAAGACTCAAGGCGTCATGCTCGTTAACACGCGGAATCATAGAAGAAAACAAAATACATTCATTGTTTGAAGAACTGGTTCCAAACTCGTGGCAACTCCAGCGAGAGGCTGTCATTGCATGATTTACTGTTGGTGATGATCTCTAAAGTTTTGCGAATGGCGGTAGATTTTGGAGTGGAGTAGGAGGATAATTTCTTTACATCATCCCACATAGAAGTAGCGGACTTGAGCTGGACCTCTCTGGACAAGGCTGTTGTTACTTTACAGTTCTTTATATCCCTTTTATGCTTGTTGATTCTAGTTCCAAACAAATACTTGGTCATTCCAATGTAGTATCGCTTGGAGCCGTCCGGATACTCTAAAGGGATGGCTTAAATACCTGCCTTATTAGAAAGCGGGGACTTGTCAGAGTTTCCCTGAAGCATGGCGTATAAAGATGTCGGAGACCTGATGCCAACACCAAGGTTCATTTTCTTCAGCGTGTTTGTAATCTATGCCAAGAAATTTGGATTACTAATATAGTTATACTATTTTAAGTTACTTCCAACCAGTCATTTCAGGCATACTATTTATTCACTTCATTGATAAAAAGTTACATCACCAAACCATAAAGGAAAAACAATGAATGAATCACCTGTTACATTTTAAAATAGCAGAAGGCACAGTGATAAGCAATTGCACATATCCATTTAATAAGATGACAATGGAATGGCTCATTTAAATTTTCTAATAGTAAAACCCTACACAAATTAGTTATGTTTAAAGTAAAAAATAATATGCCTGACATTTTGGTAATTGTTACTACCTTTGTTGGCCTAGAAATGAATAGAAATGGGGTAAGGTGTAAGCATATGCTAATTCAAATGCTGCCACATTTGAGAATAGATTTCCAGATGAGAGGAATATGAGACTTAGTGAGTCTGTGTTACTGGCAGGGCTCGACAAATCCCGGGCGCCAGGTCGCCACAGTGCCTAAAAATTTCATGCTGGCGACAAGAATTTTTTGCTTTTAATTTATGAATATAACAGATGTGATTTCATATTCTGAAGTGCAAAAATCTACTTTGTCAATGTTTTTACTGTAATTAGATTAATGAAAACGGCAAACAGCTTTTGCGTGAAGAGGGAAGGCCCGCAATTTACCAGTGACTAGATCGGCGCTTTTGTATCTGTTGCATACAAAAGCTGCTCTGTAGTTAGGGTGCTCAAGCACTCAAGGCACCAGCTGTTATCAAGGTCTCCTCTGTGGGTCAAGCCGTGAACTTCAGTTGAGGTGATCTGCTAAAGTAGGAGGAGCTTGCTCCTCACAGAGTTAGTGGCGTCTGCCGCTGCAAGCATGTACAGAGCGTGTATTCTGGTATGATTGTGATTTAAATCATTAGAATGTCAGGAAGGTACTTTATGACAACTACACATGGCCAGAATAAAAATAATTATCCTTTCCCTTTGTAGTATACTCCTATAACTCCAAATTATAATTTTTCTCTTTAAAAACACTTTTTTCCCACGCTACTGTATGGCAGTGAAACCTGGGTACTGCAGAAGAAACATAGGAGTTGTTTGTGTGCTGGAGAAATGCGTTACTTACGGGGGGGGGGGCAAGACACGGTCTGATTCTGTGAGGACTGAAGATGTGCTGCAGTTGTGTGATGTGAAGCAAAATGTTGTTAGCAAGGTGGAGACCAATATGCTTCGGTGGTTTGGCCATGTTGAAAGAATGAGTGATCAGATGCTTACTAAGAAAATCTTTTTAGCCCAAGTGGCAGGAAGGAAATGCAAAAGAAGGCCAAAGAAGATATGGGTGGATCAGATTCAGGAGTGTCTGCATGAGAAAAAGATTATGAGTATGAAGTATAAAAGATCTTGTGTACAGCGTGTAATGGATATCAGTGAAGCCCGAGTTGTATGTCAAGATCGCTGTAAATGGAGAAGTTTGATACGACAACAGTAAGTAAAAATATCTGGTAGTTTATATTTCTTTTTGGAGCTAACCTCTGAATCTCAGAGAACATTTAGTGATATGTATGTATGTATGTATGTATGTATGTATGTATGTATGTATGTATGTATGTATGTATGTATGTATGTATGTATGTATGCATGCATGCATGTATGTAAAAACACTTCAATTGGGACTTGCATGTCACTTCTAATTATTTAATTCTTCAGAATTATACAACTGCATGTGAAATAATTTATAAACCTACTGGATTATTTTATTTTAATCTTTTTAGCATGTATAAGACTGTGTGAAAGAAAAATGAATTCACCTGTGGCAATAACTCTACTTTTCCCTAATTGCTCTGTAATGGTAAAAGCAGAGAGGGACTGTGTTATTTCCTTCAATGCTATTTTCGATGCTGGCACAATTATTATTACTAGTCGTGAATCCCATATTGATACATGAGATTCTTCCGCGTATTCGTGGAATTCTGCTGGTTTGCCATCATTTGGGTCATTCTCCAGACCGATGCAAAACTGAAGAGAATTTCTTCGGGGGGTCTTTCCCGTTTGGGGACGGTATTTTGTGTTTCGAAACTTTTGAAAGCGTAAGTTAACGGAGTTAAGCATCCACCATAATCGTGATTTTTTTTTCTTGCTATGTTGCTTTTGCAGAGATGCCAACCTGAGAAAGGGGTCATTAGTAAAAAAATCCGAAGTTTTCAGTAGTTTTCAGTAAAACCGCTTCGACTTTCAGTAAGATTTTCAGTATATGCAGTAGAGGTCATAACTTAGCAGTGAAAGTTCAGTTTTGGCTTCCCAGCCCCGACATACGAGCTACAGAGGCATCATCGGCATGGCAGGTGACACGCCGATGACATTTCTTTTTATCTATTTGGTGAGAAAGAAATGTTTCGCGAGTCCCGACATGCGAGCTGTAGAGGCATCATCAGCGTGGTGGGTGACACTCGATGGCGAAAAAGAAATTCCTCGCAAGCGCCGACGTGAGAGCTATAGAGACGCCATCGCATGGTAGGCGACACCCGACGACATTTCTCTTCTATTCGGTGAAAAAGAAACGTATTGCGAGCCCCGACATGCAAGCTACAGAGGCGTCATAGGCGTGGCAGATGACACCCGACCTTTTTGGCGATTTCGTAATGTCGGGTGTCACCCGACAGTCGAGTGGAAAGGGTTAAAACGTTTGCACCGCAATTTTCACAAGCATGTAATCAATGTAAAGAATTCGCAAAAGGCGCTGAACTGAGCTCCCTCTCGGGTTTTGCGAACGGCACTCTCAAATGGCTGTACGGGGAATCACGTGACATACAGCGTACGAGAAGCTCCACCTCCGTTGGCTGGGAAAGTCAGAACATCGAAGGTGTATAGGGACTATCTGTAATGAGCGTTTTTCGACCAAAAGACGGCAAAAAAATAAAAAATTCTGTGCGTGGGCTTTTCCGTAGTTTTTTGGGTGGCTTCCATAAAGCCGTAAGATGGAGTGAAAATCCATACAAACTATGGAAAATCCGTAAAAGTTGGCATCTCTGCCTTTGTATTGTTAAATATCATTTTATTGCAAAAATGTTTGTATTTCAGTTTGAAACTGTAGACAATTTGCAAAAACGGAAGTTCGGTAGTGTGAAAAATTTCCTGTAATCTTCAGGCATGAGATTCTTCCACGACTCGTGGAATTCCGCCTTTTCTGTTATCATTTTGGTCATTCAAGAGATCGATGCACAACTGAACATATTTTTTTTTTTTTTTTTTTTCTGAATTCCATCTTTACAAAACTTTCCAAAATGGAAGGTCAAAGGAGTGAATACTTTTTCCGTAATCGTAGCTGTTTTTTTCACGGTGTTTCTTATACCCAGTATTGTTGTTAAATATCATTTCATTCCATAAATATTTGTTTTTTAGCTTGAAAATTTTGCCAAAAACGGAAGTCAGGTGGAGTAAAGTTATCTCCTGTAATCACAATTTGTTCCCTGCGATATTTCCCCTCTCCTGCGTTGTTAAATGTTATTCCCCCTTGTGTTGTATTTAAGCTTCATAAGGGAGGGGGATTTCCTAAAATGAAAGTGAACGAGTTGGAAAAATTGTAAAAAATGATGCATGGCGTTCAAAAGCGATTCATGTTCTCAAAGTTACACTATTTACATGATGTATTTGTTAAGCTTTGATATCATGCAGTCATGGAGGAAAGTTTTCAGCATAACCAGTGAAATTGTCAGGAAAAGTGGGAAAAAAGAAAAAGTGACAATGAAGAAATCAGGAGAGAACGATAGCAGAAAAAAATATATATATTACGGAATGAATGCTCTGCAGCTGATGAGTCAGCAAAAGACAAACAAAAAGTAAATCGCATTCTTGCCGCAAATTTTGATTTTTCACCCTGTTAAAAAGTTCAGCTTTTTTTTATTATTATTATTCATCGGTCTCATACGCATATTATTTCCCAAATTGCACAGTACAAATACTTGCCTTTATACCGTATTATTCCTCCATTTGCTCCTTATAAATCTATAACTCAGGTGGCTTTTATTCGTCATAACTATTATTTCCATATTTCCAAAAACAGCTGTTTAAATGCACTTTTACATCTTGCTATGATTTTTATAATTGTTACCTTTGCTTTATTTATGAGTAATAGTTGTGATAATATTTTCAGTATTTCTGAAATTGCTCCGTATTAAAGCATGCGGAGTGGCTTATATTAGAAACTAGATGCCTTCAACGTAGCCTAGTGAAAGGTAGAAGTGGAGTACGTTCCTCATTATAAATGTAAAATAATAAACCACAGAAGTTATGGTAATAACTTCTGTGGTTTATTTTACATGAAACTGATTTCTTGTCGGATCATACTTTGATGTATTCATTCCGCAGGCCTTTTCTTGGAAGTTAATATTTGAAAGTGCAACTGTAGATGGCTTTCCATTTTCTGCTAGGAACTGTCTTTAATTTTTTCTGTTAAATATTTTAAGGCCATCAAAAAATAAAGGAAAGCTGCTTCTCCCGCGCCGCTTGATCCTACAGGTGGGACACGCACGTCAATAATAGCAAATGTGCGTGCTCAAAGCAATTTGTCCTTTAGTGGAGAAGCACACTCTGCGTTTGGAAGTGGGAACTCGTAACTTATCGGGAGCGAATGGGTTGACAGCTGAAGCTTCGGCAATTATGCTTGCAGACAACTACTCAGCGGATTGAATTTTACATCAATTTTTTTTTCTTCGGGTTTTGTATGTTGCAACAGAACTTTTAAGTTTCAAAGTCAGCTGAAATTCAGTTGTGCAGGAAGAGTTTTGACCAGGCCCGTAGCCAGGCAGAGAAGTTAGGAGGGGCGGTAGGTGATTGAGATCCGGTGGCTCTCCCTGGCTACGACCCTGGTTTTGACCTGTGTCCGTCCTGTTTCTTTTGTACCCTTTCTCTCCCGCGTGCCCCAAGTCGGCAAAACAAAACATGTGACTGACCAGTGACCTGGGGCGAGTTGCAGTGGAAAACAGTCCATTTATTTCTCTGGCTCCACTTTCATTGTTCTCCTTCTACCTTACTCTCCCCACAGACAGATAGCGTCATGAAAGGTCGCGTACCTACAAACTGGTTGTCATTAACAGAGAACCCTTCTGTGGTGATAGTTCAACTTTAGTCGCATGCTTACACATTTTATTTTATTTTGGTTTCAAGATTCTGTTGTGTTTTTTAAATTCAGATTTGCGTGTTTTATTCATTTCGAAAAATGACACAAGCAGCTGCAAGCAGAGATTTGGAAAATGGGAAGCAATCCCGTTTAACAAGTTTTTTTGTGATTCCACATCAAAGGAAAGATACTAAGCCTTCCATTTCATTAGAAGAAACTGAGAAGGAAGTTAGTACAGAAGATCTGAACCTCCATTCCCATTTCACTGAGTCAGGCATACAGTGGAAAAAGAAGGAAATTCCAAACAGCATGGTTAAAGGATTTGCTGTGGCTTACTTTTAATGAAAGAACAGGTATAGAACAATGTGAAGTATGTGCTGCATTTCCTGAAATAGCGGATGTCAGTTCCAAAGTGGTAAAGGGTTTTGTTGGACCTTTCAAACTGGAAACATTTAAAAAACCATGAGAAGTAATATCAGCATCAGAAAGGCATGGTAGCACAAAATGCAGAATAACATCCAAAAACTACCCCTATTGCAGTGTGTAAAAAAAAAAAAAAAATGGATCAAAAGATGTTTGAGCACATGAAATCTGTTTTTAATATTGCCTATTTTATTGCTAAAAATAATAAACCTTTTAGCAACTTGGAAGGGCAATTGTTATTGGCTGAAAAAATAGGTATTGAAGTCAGAAAAGAATATAACAATGACAAAAGATGTAAAGAATTTGTGTCTTATATTGCAGCAGGGATAAGAAATGAGCTCATTTGTGAACTAAAAAATCAGAAATTTGTAAGTTTATTGCTGGATGGATCAACAGACAAAGGAGGTGTAGAAGAACTTATATTATATGCAAGATATCTGAAAGACAAAGGAATAAAATAAATATTTTTATCCATCATTCCACTTGAAAGTGCAACTGCAGATGGATACCTGAAAGCAATTTATAGTGAACTTGAAAGACTAGAGCTGCCAGAATGGTTAAGTTCCAACCATCTGATTGGTATTGGGACTGATGGAGCAGCCAGCATGATTGCTGAGAATGGTGTAGTTCAGAAGATTCATCAAAAATTGAGACATGTGGTAGGTGTTCACTGTATTGCACACAGATTAAACTAAAGTGTGTTGAGTGCTGTGAAAAATGTAAAATTCGTTGATGACATAGATACAGTTCTTAAGAAACTGTACAAATTTTATCGGTCATCACCAAAGAGAATGCGTCAACTGAAGCAGGTATCTGAAATTTGCAGGGCCAACTTTTAAAATTTCAGTTTTTCTACAAATTAAGATGGGTTGCCAGTAAAGTTGGTGCACTTACTGCTTTGGTAAAAGATTGGAAATGTGTGGTGGTACATCTTGAAGATATTTCTAATAAGAAAAGTGATGCTTCTGCAGTTGCGAAACTGAAAGATTTCAGGTTTGTTCATATGCTACACTTTCTGTTAGATTATCTTACTGTATTTAAGAACCTGTCTCTCATATTTGAAAGGCAAGAACTTTTCATGAGTGCTGTTGAACTGCACATAAAAAGTACTGTAACAACTCTGACTGCATTGATCGATGCTCCTGGTCATTATGAAGACATGTTCATCAATAGCACAATACTGAAAGGCATTTATCAAGAAGTGCAACTGCATGGACTGAATGCCAGTTCAAGTACTTCCTTTGAAGTTGACAAAAAAAAAAAAAAAAAAAAAACCTGGTGCAATGCAGAGCACAATATATACAGGAAAGATTTCTGAACAATCATAACATCATTCAACATTGCAGGGTTTTTGATAGCTTCAGGTGGCCAACAGGAAAGGATCTGGAGAAGTTTGGAGTTGATGAGAAGAGAGCCCTAGCTCGATATTTCAAAAAACAACTATCATCTCCAGATATGAATAGCGAAACATGTATAAATCTTTTCCAGAATGAATGGTATGAGTTTAAGGTGCTTGTACAAGGGATGAAGCTCAGCAAATTGTTGAACAAAGTGCTGTCTAACAGTGACAGATTTCCAGTTTTAGGGAAACTCTTATCAATAGTGTCAGTATTGCCTGTTTCAAATGTAAGTTGTTAAAGAGGTTTCAGCTTGATGAACCTTATTAAAAACAAATTTCGATCATCAATGGAAGCGGAGAGCTTAAATGTTTTAATGATGATGAACTTTAATGGCCCCTCCTTATCTGAATTTGACCCTTCAAAGGCTATTTGACAGGTGGTATGTTGGTGCTAAAACCACAAGACATATTCATGGCCATAGAGCATCTGGGATTTAGTTCCTGTGCATTATTTATTTTTTTACAATGCTCTTTTTTTCTTTTTTTTTTTTTTTTTTTTTTTGCTTTTACTCAGTAATTTAATTCTATCTCATTTGTTTAAAAAAAGTTTCCACATTTCAATCCTTCAATTGCTGCACAATATCAGCTAATATTAATATAATTTAATTGAAAGTAATATCATAAACAGGAATTGTGAAAAATCCCCTGCTTTATGTTCATAAGTGAATTGAAAGACAAATATAATCAAAGACAAATATAATTATTTTCATAAGTAAATTGAAAGACAAATATAAATTCAAAGACATAATTCTAAAGAAATTATGAGTCATTCAGCAAACTTACTGCACGTTGTGGTTCTGGAACTGAAATATCTTTGTGGTTTCAACAAGCGCCCTAGACGTAAGGTATGTTTCTTATCGATATGCTTCATGTTATTTGTTAACGGTATGTAAAATACATTCTACTCGATTATATATTTTTATCCTGCTCAGATTTCTTAAAATTGAGAGTAAATAAGAGGTAAAAACTATAAACCTTATGTCTTTCCCTTTCTGTTTATTGATATTTTATCAACTTTAAAAGAAATAAATACCCAACCACCACCGTAGTATTTCTCTATTGCCAAGTAGTATTTCTCTATTGTGATTATGGAATACTATTTTTTCCGCGAGGTCATCCGCAATGAATTCCAGCAGGAGGTCCAGGTTAATGTTGGTATACATAGATACTATATCCAGGCTTGCCATTACTGGATGAATTAATTCTGGCAAGTTGTCCAGTTTTCCTTTTAGCTGCATGGCATTTTTTAGTAGGTAGGGAGGAGAAGGGAAAATATCTCTGAGGTGACCAAGTAAATAATAATTAATGTTGGAGAGTGGCGAATTTCTAGTGTCTATTATAGGTCTTATTCTCTATTATAGACCATAAAAAATTCAAAGCCAATGATAAAGTTGTAGCACTGAAAGCAGATAAAAGCAAAGTTTTGGTATTGGTAGAAAAAGAGAAGTATTACAATAAAATGGAAGCTGAATTGAGCAAGCCTTATTATGAAGAACTCGGTGGTAACCCTATAGATCAAACTGTCAAAAATCTTAAGAAATTAATCAGCTCTTTAAGAAATAAAAAACAGCTAAATGAGCTCTTCAAAAACTTCTCCAAAATCCAGTCAAGAGTTCCACAGATCTATGGTACAATAAAAGTTCACAAAGAAAGCCATCCAATAAGACCTATAATAGACACTAGAAATTTGCCACTCTCCAACATTAATTATTATTTACTTGGTCACCTCAGAGATATTTTCCCTTCTCCTCCCTACCTACTAAAAAATGCCATGCAGCTAAAAGGAAAACTGGACAACTTGCCAGAATTAATTCATCCAGTAATGGCAAGCCTGGATATAGTATCTATGTATACCAACATTAACCTGGACCTCCTACTGGAATTCATTGCGGATGATCTCTCGGAAAAAATAGTATTCCATAATCACAATAGAGAAATACTACTTGGCATATATGAACTGCTCCTATTTTCCTTCAAGAATAATTTCTTCCAGTTTGGAAAGAAATATTACAGGCAAACTTCAGGACTTGCAATGGGTTCTCCACAGCACCTCTGCTAGCAAATTATTATATAAGTAAACTAGAGGCAAAAATCCTTATACAACCCTCCTTATTTGCTCTCTATGTAAGATACATGGGTGATGTCCTAATTATAGTAGATACTGTGGACCAATCTCTACCCTCTCAGATTCTGGCATAATTTAACTTACTAGAGAATACCTTGCCGTAAATCCTAGATTTAACCTTAACCTCAAGAGAGGGTAAAATATTCACTCAGCTTTTTAGAAAACCCACCAACATAGGGAAGATGTTAGACTTCTGCTCATTCCACCCTGATTATATTAAATTGAATATGGCGAGACAATTTTTGGAAAAAATTGAAATCCTGGTCTCTTCAGCTACTCAAAAAGATCTTCACAAAGAAGAATTAAAGGAAATATTGGCAGAACACAATTACCCCTCCCCATATGTCAAGAAAATATTTAGACAAGTGCCAAAAAAGAAGCAGGACAAAACCAACTTCAAATTCCCCTGCAAAATTACGTACCACAAGGGACTTTTCGAGCAGCTGAAAAGGATCGGAGCAAAATATAATATCAAGCTAGCTCCAGATCTTAATAACAAAATAAAGAAATTCCTGCCAGCTTTAAAGCAGAAAGAATTGGACATCCAATTGCAAGAAGGAGTAATTTATTGCATCGACTGTAACTGCGGACTCAGCTATATAGGAGAAACAGGGAGAAGTATTAAGGTCCGAATGAAAGAACACCAAGCAGCTATTAGGAACATTAGTAACAAAACAGGGCTAAACAGACATATACAAGCTAGTGGACACTCCATAAATTGGGACTCAGTGAAAATATTCGCCCACCAGTCAAACTTAGTAAAGAGAAAACTAGAAGAAGGGATCGAAATAGCAAGAAGAAGAAGTATCACAATTAACGATAATTGTGGTTGGACTCTTCCAACTGAGTGGCAACAACTACTCCAGTGACGTAGTTCTGATGACGAACTAGGCTTTAGTTCAAAAATTTGACAACCAACTTTCATTAATAATAACCTCTATAAGACCCGTAAAAAAGTTATTCCACAAAATACATGTTTTATCATGAATTTGAACCTAACTGCTTGATACAAAAATCTAGCAAATTTCTTATTCAGGTTAACGAACTACTGATATGACATGTGACTTCATCTTCTATCCAATGAATGAAGTTTTTAATATAATATTCTGTGCATGAGTAGATCCAAGTGTGAACCATATGATTTAAGAAATTTTGCCTTATGTGTATTCACACTGTCTGAGAAACTAAGTAGCACTTATGGTCATTAGGTGTTTTCTCACCATCACATTAAAAATTAAAAATTAAAATGGATAATACAGAAACACTAAAACAACTAGCAATTCTACAGTATATCACAATACAAGAAAAAGAAAAGCATTTAATTAGCATTTTTTATAATCTCTTGCTAAATCTCCTTTATGCATATAAGGCTTAAAATAACCTATATTTTGCAAGGAGAAAATAAAATAAAATAAAATTTAATTAAATAAATAAATAAATAAATAAATAAATAAATCTTACCTCATAAGGTGGTCCTGCATGAAATTTTAAGATTGCAAAATCCTTATTTTCTTCACAAGGGGTCTGAAGAGAAAAATCAAAGAAGTCCAAATGAAAACACCTTATACACATATGAGTTCATTTAAAAATAAATTAAATGAAATTTTGCATGAAATATGCTGGTTATGAGTTGCAACAAAGCTCAAACTGATTTATTTTACAAGTATCATTTTTTAAAAAACAGAAACAATGACTAATAATTTTTTTTACAGATTCATTCAAGAAGTCATATCTTCTCTTAAGCACAGGAAACTTCACATTTACAAAATACAGTTCTAAATAAATACTTAGCTGTTTTATTTTTTTCATTGTGACAAACTTTATATCTTCTAAATCAAAAGCAGTATTCATAGCTTACAGAAACAAGGAAGGGGAATAACAAATTATGCAAAACATAAATTTTGAAAGGATTTTGAAGCAGAACTTTTGAACTGCTATACATATGCATTTCTTTTTTTTTTTTTTTACATTCATGACAAAAATGATGGGCAACCTAGAAGAAAAAAAAAATTTGACTTTCCAAGGAAGGGCTGTACCAGCAATTTTGTACCGCTTGGTCAGAAGAATAATTGATGCAAAAGGTTAGGGGGAGCAAAAAATGTATTTCATTCTTAGGAAAATACTAAATTTGGAAAAGCTTGGCATAAAAAAAAATAATTTGTCTCTTGGTAAGTGACTATGAAATGCTAAGTTACTGCTATAAAACTTTTAAGAATTTAAATCTGATATTTTTCTGCTCTTGGCTGATCTACGCAGACAGTCAAAGTAATTTCAGAATGCTTTCTGTGAGACAAAAAGTGGAATTCATGGTTGGAATCTAAGATCTTTTGTATTTTGAACTAGGGATTTGTTGACCACTTGGATAACATATCCAATTGGTCTTGAGGAACAGCAGATAAGGATGCCTAATTCAAGTGGGGAAAAAAGAGCTGAACCCAAGCTGAGTTCTACAAAAGGATGGAATCATGAAACAAGGTAACTCTGTGATGTGATTGCATATGTCATATGCAGATTCACAAAAAGAGACTGGAATAGTAAGCTACAATAATTAATGATTTTTCCATACTAGGTGAAAGTTAGTTTGTTGTCAACAATAATAAACTGACAACACCAATACATTACCTGACTTCTTTTGTGAATTGTTGTCCATGAAATGGCATTTAAACTTAGTGTTATGACAGAACTTAATGATAATCAATAATTAGTGGATATTTAAAGAAAGTCTGTCAGTTCCTATTTTCAGACATTAACAAAGCATTTTCTGTATTACATCTGATGCTGCAGTTTTGTTCATTTATTACGAGAAATATGTTTGCAAAGCTAGTTCACGAAACCTTTGCAAGAATTAATCATATTACAGTCAAAACTTTAGTCAGAAAACATGATTTAAAAAACTTTTATTTCATCCATTTTAATTATTTGGTTTTGGTTTTAATAACACGAGTTACTTTTCTAACCAGAATTGCCAGATAAATATAGCAATTAAAATGAAATTTATGCTTATGTTATGCAATGAAAGCTGACAATGTGGGAGTTTTCAAACTATATCTCTAGTCTTTTTCAACCAAAGTTCAGCAAGAGCAGAGATCTACATGTAGTTTGAAAGCTGCCATATTGCCTTTTCCTTTTTAATTAAAAAAAAATGACCTAAAATTTGATTAGAAATATACAACTAACACTGTATAATACCACAAGGGTTTTCCCAAACAAATATAACATTCTTATGATTAACCAATTGTATTACTTCAATATCGGGAAAACTATGTTCAAACACATTAAGAATAATTTACACGCCAATATCATACAATTATATCCCAGATACACACACAACACATGCACTAAATCACATATTTGACCTACTCATCCGAAAACAGAGACCAAGAAGCAAAGTTTAAATTACATTGGCCCACACTACTGGAACTCATTACCTATGGAACTAACTTTTTTAAATAATTTTAACCTTTTAAGAAAAAAACTAAACAACTTTATAATGAATTGCAGCTCCTCAAATTAATTATTACAGTGGATGGGAACTATGACTAATATTACGACTTGTATATTGTGACATGGGATGTAAGGTCAGGTGATGCGTAACATCACAGCCTCTCCTTGACAAATGTCAACCCCGCCTTCTCGTGGTGCATCCTGTTCCCACTAAAGGGGCTCTGACGACCGCCAATAGCGGTATAACTATACCATCGGGATCAGAGGAAATGCTATCCCACACTCACCAACCCGCTTGGCCAGCGTGGTGAGTTATGGCCAAACACCTCCAAAATGACTCTACAACTTAAATCTTGGCCCTCAGTCTCCGGCAGCTGGAATGTACCTGGCCAAGGCAGCGGCCAGTGCGACATGAAGGCAGAGGGTGCTAAGAATCCCCGGAGGACCGGACTAGGCTGCCATTTGATGCTGACCTTGGCTACCTACAACGGACGCTCCCTATCTTCTGATTCAAGGCTTCTTGAATTGGAAGAGGAACTACAAAGGATCAAGTGGGACATCGTCGGGCTAAGTGAGGTAAGGAGAAAAGGAGAAGATCTCATTGAACTGAAAAGTGGACATCTCTTCTATTATCGTGGGACAGATACTGGTAGAACTAGTGGTGTTGGATTTATAATAAACAAGAAACTGAAGGATAAAGTGGTAGAAGTTCAAAGTTCCTCTGACAGAGCTGCACGACTCGTTATCCAACTATCGAGAAGATACCAGGCTCAGATTATTCAAACTTATGCACCCACCACAAGTCATCCTGAAGAAGAAATTGAAGAATTTTATGAGGAAATTCGTCATCTAAATAATAAAGGTAAGCAGCACTTGAAGATAATTATGGGAGATTTCAATGCAAAAATAGGGCAACGGCAACAGAATGAAACTTCAGTAGGTAAATTCGGTCACGGCAACAGAAACCAGTGTGGAAATACTCTCGTTGAGTTTGCAGAGGCAGAAGGATTTTCATCTTGAATTCCTTTTTCAAGAAAAAGCCACACAGGAAATGGACATGGAGACATCCAATTGGGACGACAAGTGAAATTGATTTTATTATGTGTAACAAAAAATTCGTCATCGAAGACTGCAGTGGGCTGAACAAGTTCAACACAGGTAGTGACCATAGATTGGTGAGATGTAAGATGCACCTCAACACTAAACTGGAACGTGGCAAGCTCATAAGACAAACAAAATGTATTGACATAACCAACCTTAAAAAACACCAAAATACTTTCAAGTTGGAACTGAAGAACAGATTCTCTGCTTTAGAAGGCCTAACATCGGAAGAAGTGGATATTTCTGAAGTTAACAGAAAAGTAACCAAAGCTCTTATGGAAACAGCAACAAAATTAGCTGGGTCTAAGAACAAGTTGCATGTGAACAAATTATCAGAAAAAACCAAAATGTTGATGCAAAAAAGAAGAGAGATGAGGACAACTAAAGAAGATGTGACTTCCAAAGTGGAATATATAGAGCTATGCAAGACAGCACGAAAAAGTATCACTGAAGACGTAAGGAAATTCAACTGTGAGCTAGTGAGGAAAGCAATTGAAAACAACCAAAGCCTAAAGATAGCAAAGGGACATCTCAGTAAGGGAAGAAAACAGATTATGGCTCTGAGAAAAGAAGATGGTTCTATAACAAGAAATAGAGGCGAAATTTTGACAAGAGTGAAAGATTTCTACTCCAAAGTATATGAAAGGGATGATACATGTACTCCAGACACCATGAAAGGTACCAGTACCAGAGTTCTTCCAGTCCTTCCAGCAGAAGTTGCACATGCAATCAAGAACATGAAGAATGGAAAAGCTCCAGGAGAAGATGGAATTACTGTAGACATCATACAAGAAGCAAGTGGAGAAATCGAAACAGTACTCGCCCAAATTTTCACTCGATGCCTTAATGAAGGGAAAATTCCTGAGGATTGGAACAATGCTACAATGATCCTGCTACATAAAAAAGGTGACATTGAGGATCTCAGGAACTACAGACCTATCAGCCTCCTATCAGTGGTTTATAAAATCTTCACTAAAGTTCTTTCACACCGCTTGAAGGTAACACTGGACATGGATCAACCGAGAGAACAAGCTGGATTCAGGAGTGGCTACAGCACAATAGATCATATCCACGTACTGAGAGAACTAATTGAAAGAGCGAGGGAATATGAACTTCCATTGTGCATGGCTTTTATCGATTATGAAAAAGCCTTTGATTCGGTGAAACCATCAGCAGTTACCACGGCTCAGAAATCCTGCGGTATTGAAGATGCATACATTAATATTATTAATAACATCTATGAAAATGCAAGTGCAAAGATTCGGCTGTTTGAAAATACAACACACATAAAAATTGGAAAGGGAGTGAGACAAGGTGACACCATATCTCCGAAGCTCTTTAATGCCACATTGGAAAATGTCTTTCAATCACTGAACTGGGAAAACAAAGGGATAAAGATTAATGGAGATTATCTAACCCACCTTCGTTTTGCTGATGACGTAGTCATTTTTGCAACTACCCCATCAGAGCTGCAGAGTATGATCCAGGAACTTGCTGACAAGAGTAAAGAAGTGGGATTAAAAATGAACTTTCAGAAGACAAAAGCGATGTTCAATGCTTTTACAAGAAATGAAGATTTATCGATTGATGGAGAAAAACTGGAGATAACAGATACGTATGTTTATCTTGGACAGCAGATATCAAGTGAGGGTCACATTGATGAAGAAATTAATCGGCGTACAAAACTTGCCTGGAGAGCTTTTGGAAGAAACAGCATAATTTTCAAGAGCAATATGCCATTATGTCTTAAAAGAAAAGTGTTTGATCAATGCATCCTTCCAGTGCTTACGTATGGTGCAGAGACGTGGACCTTAACTAAAAGAGACATACAAAGGCTGCAGACAACTCAAAGCAGCATGGAGAGGTGCATGCTTGGTATAACCAGGAGAGATAAGAAGAGGAACTCGTGGATCCGAAAAATGACGAGAGTGGAAGACATCATGATCAGAGTTAAATCCCTGAAATGGCAATGGGCTGGACATACTGCCAGAAGGACAGACCATAGATGGACAGCCGAAATTTTAGATTGGATTCCAAGGGACAGGAAAAGACCCAGAAAAAGACCACATGGGAGATGGGTGGATGAAATTCGTAAATATGCGGGAGTGACATGGAGGAGACTGGCACAAGACAGACCGTTGTGGAGGAAACTTGGGGAGACCTTCGTCCAGCAGTGGATTGATAATGGTTGACGATGATGATGATGATGATATTGTGACATAAATTGCTTTTTCAATGGTATTATCGTAATGTTTATTATCTGCTCATATATCATTACCTTTTTTTTTTATTATTTGTTTTGTTACTATGATACTCTTGTTTGTAATTACAACTACTGACTTCAATGTAAAACTAGCCTAGGGAGCACGGGACCCTGTCAGGCCTGGCTGGCCTTTTCCCCCTGCTTCCCTGCTGTTTCACCTGATATTTCTGTAACACTGGTTGTTGTTGTTTTTTCTTTTTCTTTTTTTTTTTTTGGCTCAGCAAAATAAATAAATTGAATTGAATAACATATATGTAAATCTCATTTTTATTGCTATATTTCTGGTAGTTCCCTGTTTTTGCCTATTTCTCTCAATGCTAGATGGATATTGGGATTGAAACTTGTTTGTACTAGGATAAGGGAACTTTGTTTTTTGTTTTTCTTACTTTCCTGTAGTAAGAAGAAACTACATACTAGCAGTGGCGGCTTATGGTTGAAAAAATAGGTGAAGAGCTACAATGGCAATATGAAAATATATCTACTGTCTTCAATGAAAATCACTATATGAGGACTGACCTATTTTTTGTACATTAGATCAATTCTTCTTTCCTTTAAAGTTGCAAATTTGTCGATTATGTCGTCATAGAATGGTTGTTTCTTCATAAGCATCAATAAAATATCTTTCTGAATAGAAATATTTGCCAAAGAAGCAAGTCTGTCTTGAGAAATGGTGTTTCTTGAGTAAGTTTGTATTCTTTTAAGGCAAGAAAAACTTCTTTCCACTGACACACTTGTAGATGGTATGGTTAAAATGAGGGCAACCAATTTATAAGCTTCTGTAAAAATGTCTTTATCTTCGTGAAGCACTCGAAGAAGTTCTTGAGTCGATATATTCCTGAACTTTTCGTTGGCATATACAAGACTCAGTTTATTTTTATGGCGCTGGAGTTTAGTAAATATTTTTCCGTAAAAATGTTGTAGACTTTCAAAAGCGTGAGAGGGAAAGCTTGAATCAAATTGTTCGAATTTGGTTGTGTCAGCAAAACAAACAAATTGAAGTTTTTCACAGTCTTGAAATATTATATCCATTTCCATTAAAATGTGGTCTAAAATTTCAAAATACAATTGTCTATAATTTTGAAAAATTGTTTCTTGTGTACGAGCAGCATATTCCCGTCTAGATCTGCTTATTTCTGTGATTTTGCTAGCTTTTCCAAACAGTGTTTCAAATACTTCATCATTCCTTTTATGACTCAAAATTTCACGAGTTTTTTTAATTTGAGTTACACAGTAGTCCAGTGATTTTTTCTGCAAAATTTCGAATAATAGATAGGTGGGGCCAAAAATGTAAATTCAAAAGTGTTCATATCATTTAAAAATCCCTTGGCAAGTTGAATTGATTTTTTGTCTGTTTGCTCACTATTTGTCAGAAATTCGAATACTTCCTTCAATTTATCCCAATCTTCAACAATTACATTTACTAACTTCGAAGTGGAGGACCATCGAGTTTCTGCTATGGTTGGTATGCGTCTTGCGGTTGTAGATGTGAGTGTATAAGATCGCTTCACTGAGTGGTGAAAAAACGAAGGAATTCCAGTGAGGCTTGCGTAAAATATACGACACTTAGAAATTTTATAAAAACTCTGCTGTAATACAAGGTTCAAACGATGTGCTAAGCAATGAACAAAAAGAGCTTGAGAAGTTTTATCCTTGATTTTTTTCTAGAGCCCATTCAAGTGTCCAGACATTACACTTGCCCCATCGTAACATTGTCCTATTATTTTGTGTTGATAATCGAATTGTTCCAAAATTTTGTCTAACATTTTGTATAAAGCTTCTGACGTTCGATCTCACCTCACATCGTGGAAGCCCAAAAATCGCTCAGCCAATACACCTTCTGAATCAACAAATCTTATTATTAAAGAGCACTGAGAAGTCTGATTTATGCCTGTGGTGTCATCTACTTGAATATAAAAGCATTGAACTTCATTTATTTCATTTTTAACGTGATCATTTATATATTCAGAAATACATTGAATTAATTAATTTTGAATAGTTTTTGAGTCACCTGTGAAGACATTTTTTATCTTTTCGTATTGATTTTGAATTTCTAAAGGACTTCTTGATATCAACAATGAAAGTAATTCCTTGAAATTTCCACGATTTATCGAGTCCATGCTTTTGTCATGGCCACGGAATGCTAGTTCTTGTTTGCTCAAATATAATACAGCGTCAATCACTGTCTGCACGAAAAGTCTATTTAAACGAACGTTTTCGTTGAAATGCATTTTCAAAAGCCTAGCATTCTCCCTCAGGGCATCGGCAATGGTGTTCTGATTTTTTCAAAATTCCTTAGCATTAACTCGCATTTCAGGTGTTCGCTAGAATCACCATGTTTATGAAGTGAGCGTGTTATATTTAATAAATCTGAGAATCCGTCTTTATTCCACGCCAAATGTTTATTACTAAAAAGTAAGCAGGGCCAACAAAATAATTTTTGTAACACAGAAGTACTACTGAAGTACTGCCATTTATATTCAGTAAACCAACAATTTTTAAAATTAATATTGTAGGATTTACCGCTCTTCTTGATTTCTTTTTTGGCAACAATTTTCAGTGAATCCGTCGGTCGTCCTTGAAGTAAAATGTCTTTTTTATCTTCATCTTTCCACCGATTAAATGGAGTTTGTAATAAATTACAAACAATATCGTTCACAGGATACATACTTTAATTAAAACTATCACTAACTGTTAAACTGTACATGAAACTACAGTAACAGCTAAACTTTTTGACAAATAATCACAAAGCATGAAAAAACAAATCCCTTTCGGAAAGCATGTACCACAACACTGCAAGATACCCTGGGTAAAACATAACGTTTCACCGTGATCTCCTTCGAAGGTCACGATTCCATCTGCAGAGCTTCGGAGCCGAAAGGTAAAACACTTCACTTGCGTGCCAGATAGGGGAGGTTGACGTCACGGTTACCATAGCAACTCGGTCGACAGCTGCAGACTTCCAAGTGTTTTCATTTTGGCTCTTCACTTGCACTGTTTTGCGTATGACGACTTGTTTTCTGTCTTGAACACGCTATGTGAATTGATATCTAATCAACATTTTGAGTATTTTGTAACACAATAGAGACAAAAATAATATATTATACAAATTACTGAATAAAACTTTATTTTAAGTAAAATAGGTGAAGAGGCACTTCACCTACTTCACCTGAAAAGCCGCCACTGCATACTAGTGAAGTAAATTAATAAAAATGTGACTAACATTTTTCCAACAGTACCATAGTGTACAATTCTAAGCCCTTACCCCCACCCAGCTCATGGTTGATGAGAATCTCTGCCTCTTTAGCTACAACGCTGAGAATCTTTGGTCAGGAAGTAATAACTTCTCTCTGTAATTCTGTGCTAAACTCTTTGGCTTTTACTGGTCCTTCCACAGCAATAAGGGTACTCCAGTAAGTGTAACTGGAAGTAACTAGTTTGTAAACAGCATGCACAGGGTTCATATATATTTACAGAAAATAAATTCCAGAACTTTTCTAGGAGCTCATCAAAAAATTCCAGCAGCTTAAATTTTTGCTATAATCATAGTGCTTTATTTCATAGTTTGCAAATTGGGGTTTAAAGTACAGAATTACAGTTGCAGCATTGCTGCTTCAGTGGTGCAATGGTCTAAGTGCTGGCTAACGACTATTCACCCAAAATGGGCCCATGTTTGAATCCTGTTGAGGCATGGATGTTGTATTTGCTTTACAGCACTGGCTTTCTCTATTACCTCAAACTAGTGGCCATAAATTAGGGACAGGCAACTGCTTATAGGCCATTGAGTTGCTCATTAAACCCACAATAAAAAAAAAAAAAAGTAGTTGCAGCGTTAAAAGTGGATGAAGCTAGAAAAGTGTACAAATTTAATACTTGAGAACAATTCAACATTAATTAACAGAAGTTAATTAAATTCTGCACTAAACAGACTTGTGAACAGATCTCAATGAACAAAAATGACCATGCAACAACAAAAACCTACATTTCTTATTTTATTGCATGCATTAAAATTCATATGATTTTGAGTGATGAATTGACTACAAAAATTTATGTGTGAGACTAAGATGAATTCCACAAGTACAAATACAAATGGTGAAAAAAGAATGAAATTCAACATTAGTACATACCAATGTGTATTCAGGAGTCTTTGCCTTGTCTATCAAATCAGGATAGAATATCTATGAAGAATGATATTAAAAATAATGAATTTAGCATTGCTTTAAAATGACATACATAAATTAAAATTCTAGTTATTCAGATACAATCTTGTATTAGACAAAATAAAAACTTCCAATAAAGTTCTAGAATATTAGCAAAACCACATTAAAACAACTGATTACCAGCTGTTTAGAAAACACTACTTAAGTTGACTGTGCAACTAATCAGTTGCACAGTCAACTTACTTTCTTTTTTTTTTTTTTTTAGTTTTCTCTTGCACACTTGCTCTGGATGTGTGTGTACTCATGTAGCAGAAAACATTGGTGGTATTTCAACTCACCATTTTTTCTTTTCAAACTGCCCCTTCCCCCCTTTGTTTGTCTTTCACTATCTATATTGTACCACAAAACACTATCACACACTTGTACCAAGTGTATTTCTCCAGAAAACAATACTTATGAGTAACACTCCAATATCAAATAAAAGATAATAACACATACCGATTTTTTTTAATAGTGTCCATTTTGGATTAATTTTTTCCAAACATTTCTTACTTTATGGAGTTTGAAAAAGGAAATGTTTTGCCATTTTATGGACTTCAAAAACACTGTCATGGTGACAACCTTTCAATATATTTTTTTATTTTTTGTACAGTAAATTACAAAACAGAGATGCTGTTTACCAATGCATAACTGCATACATACTAGTATGAGGGTGAGAGATAATATGCAAGTAACTTCCAGAACTAATCTTTTAATACCTATCAATTTGTTTCCAACTTTACTTCATTTTTTATATATCAAAACAACAAGTCTCTCTATTCTAAAAATATGTAACTGTCACTGCCACTGCCGTTTTAGAAATTCCGAGACATTCACACTTTCCTAGCTCGCAGTGCAAAAAGTATTGAACATAAAAATTTGCAATTTACATTGTTTGTAGAGAAATGTTTGGAGAACATGCTGAAATAAACCATTTTTCGATTCTGGCGATACTTCAAGAGCTATTATATTTCGAAGTTAAGGTAAGCAAAAAAGTGCTATCAGTTCACGTTCCGGATACATTAACAGCAACAGAACCACAAAACTTTGTAGGCATGTAGGGCCATGGTCGAATTCTTGCACCTCGTCGCCCTTTTTTTGATTTTCGATTTAGTTTACGAGAAATTAAATTTTTTAATTTCACAAAATTCTCTATTTCACGATGGGATCCATTTTTAAAAATCGAATATATGACAAACTGTAAATCATAATGCATTGCAATATTTACAGCATAAACTTACAACTATCATCCCTCTTTTTCAAAAACTTTTTTAAGAAATAGTAATTTTCTGATTTTTAAGCATTTTTTAAAGATACAAAGGAAAGGAACAAACGGCTTCATCTGTCTTCAGCAATAACCACACAGGAAAGTTCTGGTGCCGTAACTTGCTGCCATGGTGACACAGAGAATTTGTTATGCATATGTTTTGTTGGTAAAGCTATCTCAGTTGTTTAACAGTTTAGCTTACGGAAATGTTTTTTGCACCGCTTTTGTTTTCCTTAGTGGTAGATTTACTAAGTGCTATAAGTTCAAACAACAAAAGTCTGCCCTTCCAAAAAATAATGACAGTAAAAGAAACTCATAAAATGTGTTCAAGTTATGAGTCTTCTTCCTTGAGTAATCCATGAATAAGAAACACACTGACACCACACACCAGTAATGTTAACATTACAGATATAGGCCACAACCAAAAATACTGACACCAGAAACTCCGGAATGGCGGTGGTGCAAAGTCTTTCAATAAAAATAGAAGGAAATCGAAAGAAGTTCCACAAAATTCCAACAGGAAGTTTACCAGGAGTGAAACAAAAATTGTAAACACGCCGCATCTTGGTATCGATGCAGAAATCCAACATGCCATTGAAAACATTAAAATATTCGCATTTCATGCCCCAACTTTTTAAGTGAACCGCACACCGATAATGTTAACATTACGGATATAGGCCAGGATAAAAAAAAAAAAAAAAAAATTCTGGAAACTCCGGAATGGCGGCAGTGCAAAGTCTTCAATAAAAATAGCAGGAAATTGAAAAAACTCTGCAAAAATCCAACAGAGAGTTCACCAGCTGGAGAAACAAAAAATGTACACAAGCCACCATCTTGGAATCGATGAAAACATCCAATATGCCATCAAAAACATTAAAATATTAGCATTTCGTGCCACAACTTTTTAAGTAAACCACACACCGGTAATGTTAACAAAACATATATAGGCCAGAACCAAAAATACTGAGGAATGGAGAAAAAAGTTCACAATACAGTGTACAAGGAAATACTCTCTTAAAATGTTATTACTTTAATTTCATGTACATGTTTAAATTAAGTGTTCATGTTTCTATCAGTTTTTTAAGACTTATTTGCTTAGACATGCAATAAAAATGGAAATTTATACGAAATTTGCAGTTTTTATTTTATGTGATATTGTTGAAGATCGGGCTGCAGGGCCTGAGGGCTACTCTCAAAACAAGAGTAGCGAGCTTAGAGGTGCAGTCCCTAGTGTTTTAAGATAGAAATAAAGAAATAAAATGAAGCATATAACACACAGAAAACGATAACAAATGGGCAAGGTAAAACACAGAGAGGTGCAAATGAAATGTTTAACTAATCAATACCTTTTGTCATTATACCTATAAGAGTATACCTTCTGCCATTTGTCATACACATAACATGTCTCTGAAGATACAATTACATGGGAACTGAATCTTATGAACCTGATTGTAATCCTAAATAATGTAGTACAATGCACTGTTCACCAGTGCATTATATTTAAAAGTACAAACTAAAGTCTACAAAAATTCAAATGTAAATTTTATGCATTCTCAATTGGATGTTGAGTTTATTAATTTATTAATACTTTTCAGCAAAGATCTAATGTGCAACGATTTTTTTTTTCAATCTTCAGCATAAATGAACAAAGTAATCCAAACGTCCGTGGTATTCGTGCCAACTAATATGCATCAATTACCTCACTGCTGTCTAGACACAATATTAAAAGAACGGAGTTAGTTGCAAAATAAAATATGAACTTTATTTACAGCTAAAACCAAGTTAAAAACAATGTAAGATCTTTCAGGCCCACTATGGGTCCATCATCGGGCACCGCATGAGTAGGATTCCGATCTTTTAAACTCGGAGATCCATACCACAATGCATCAGCATGAAGGCACTGCTCCCAATTCACGCATGCGCACTTGACATAATATACGTGACATGCAAATAATGTAAAACTACAAATAAAGATGGTTATGGATTACAATGATATATACAATGGCTTAAAATATAGTGTTTTCAAGATGCATTACAACATTGACTGGAGAGCATAGTAATGTATATGCTCTCAGTGAATAACAAATTAGATTTTGTTGAGGTCATTTGGATTAGATTTGTTGAGGTCAAGGTCTGCACACTCCGGGTTGGAATAACACTACTTGTTTAGCAACAAAATCTAATTTGTTATTCACTGAAAGCATATACATTACTATGCTCTCCAGTCAATGTTGTAATGACGACACACCATGTGCATTGTCTGCATCTTGGAAACACTATATTTTAAACCATTGTATATATCATTGTAATCCATAACCGTCTTTATTTGTAGTTTTACATTATTTGCATGTCATGTATATTATGTCAAGTGCACATGCGTGAATTGAGAGCAGTGCCTTCATGCTGATGCATTGTGGTATGTATGGATCTCCGAGTTTAAAAGATCGGAATCCTACCCATGCGGTGCCCGATGATGGACCCATAGTGGGCCCGAAAGATATTGCATTGTTTTTAACTTGGTTTTAGCTGTAAATAAAGTTCATATTTCATTTTGCAACTAGCTCCCCTTTTTAGTATCATGTATAGACAGCAGTGAGGTGATTGATTAACAAAGTAATATTGGAATGACCACCTGATTACAAAACAATCACTAATGTTCCGTGAATATGGTCATCTTCAAGGTATGATTAAAATTTCATTAACCCATTCTAAAGTATCTCTCTCTCTCTCTCACCCACCCACCCACACACCCATCTACACCCACACACAGCAAGAAAATGTTTATCAAAAGTCCTTTCAACATTACCTCACATTATTTTGAAAGTTATACACTGATTCCTGATAAAGGTTTAATGCTACCTCACCCCTACTTTTGGAAACATGAAAAGGCCACACAGAAGCAGGACTGGTACTTTCAAACCTTTTTAGTAAATGTGTTTACATTGCAGAGATCATACATTGTTTTCCATTCATCGAACCACTCATAATTACTACCAGAAGTTTCATTCTACACATCCTGACTTCTTTCTCCTACCTCAAGGTGATATTGTGCTTCATTTAAGTAATGTTTAAAGTCAGACAAATATTATACTGGTTTTTGTCTTATATTTATGAAAACAAAATATCACTTTAACATTTTCCTTGATACTGCAACTTATTTTAATTGCATTGCATCAGAAAAAGTAAAGAAACTGCACTAATAGGCAGTATTATTGAGGTTACAAATTTTTAGCCCATTTTAAAGTTTTCATCCAAACATAAACATCATTGCACCGCACAAGGAGGAGGGGGAGTTGAAGTATGGCATGTTTTCAGCAACCAAAATAGATCAGATCAGATCATATGTATAGGATTTTAGGAAGGGAGTGTCTGACCCCAGGTCTTAAACAACCCTTAGAAATAGGGAGCTAGGAGATTTGGGCTAGAGTGCCTGATAGGAAAGTGACATGGAAGCAAGGTAGAAAGGGGGAGGAAGACGCCCTTATTTATTACGGGGGCCAGTGCCCGGGGTCCGACATCTTAATGTGCCCAATCAAACAAAATAACCTTACAGAGAAGTTCTTTAATGACCTTCACAACTGCTGAAATACAGGAATTGCTTGATCCTGCATTAGGGTTACCGACAACAGGGAAAGAAGAGAGCTGGAACTTTAGAGCAAACACAAATGCATGCTTTGTCGAGGATTTGAATCTGTACTGGGAAACATAGTAGCAGCCTGAATTCTTATCCATTTGATTATCAGACATTGAGAAGAAGCACATGGAGTTCATAAAACAGGGCACTGACAATAAAACAAACTTCTTAATCATCATTAATTACCAGAGGGCCAAAAGCTTTTACCAGATTCAATAAAAATAACATGTCACTGAGTTGTAATTCATGTATAACACATAAATGTAGGTTGCATGAAAGCATGCTAGTTATGTTTGAAAAATTTTAAAACACAGAAGCACTTCCGACCCAACTTAGGTCCTGATCACCTGAAAACAATCAGAGTACGACTGGAGGGCTTTAACCAACTTTCTTTATTCCATGTTAAATCCTTGCACAGCATAATGGTTTAGAGCTTCAAAATTCATAACATTGATAATGATGTAGAAGCATAGTTTTTTTAAAAAAACCTGTTACACAAAGTAGAAAAATTTGGTGATGATATATCCTTAACTTTATATCACATTTACTTACAGAAGGAATATTTCTTCATTACACTACACATTATTTAATAAATGTAACAACAAATTTTAAAGGGGATAAAAGTAGAACATACATTGAACTTGTAACCCTGTACAATTTTGGGTGGTGGATTATCCATGTCATAATGGGTTTGGTTATATTTATTCCATTCAAAACCCTACAAAAAAAAAAAAAAAAAAAAAATCATTCATCAAATAAACAAATTTATCACAGTAAACTGAACTGAGATCATAACAAAAAATATAAGGAGTGTTTATTACAATGCTAAGTATTTAAAATGTAGTGAAACCTACAGGAAAGCAATCAGCACTTTTGATTTTTAATATTTAAGCTAAGGGGAACTATAAACCACAGCACTCATAGCTTTCATGAAAAACAAAAGAGTAAAACTTTAGTAATGTAATGAAAATACTAACACGACAACATGCAAAAAATCATCATTAAAAACAACAATCATGGGAAAGATTCTCATGGGTGTCTGGTGCCATGAGGCATAAGATTGCAATAGTCTTTTATTGTCCTACTACCGGTGCATCGACACTCATCTGGTAAACACAGGTACCCCAGGGAAAAGGGTTCAAGGACAAAGTGCATCCAGGGACGACTTCAGAGAGAACCATCCACGCATTTGCGTCCCCAAACACAGGAAGTCTGCAGAAAACTCCGGAAAAACTGCAGACTAGATAGCCGGAAGAACTGGGATTCGAACACCCGTCAGAAATGTCTGCCTCCCGCACAGTGCACAGCAACTAAACCAACTGCGTTATGCCAATGGTATGCTAAAATAGCATGAAGCAATTAAGACATGATTTTAAATATATATAACAAAAAATCCTAAGAGGCCATTCTGAAATATCAGGGGGAAAAAGATAGTTGAACAAAAAAGCTCTATTTAGGGCAAGAATTTGGGCTAAGTGAAAAATTCAAAACTGAATTGAAATTAAATGAATATCAATAAATGAATGCTGTGTGTGTGAGAGTGAGAGAGAGAGAGAGGGGTGTTGCCCTAGGGGTTTATCTGGTGATCATTTCCCACTGACGGTGAATGGTGATGCATTGAATTCATTAAATTAACATTTAAAAACTATTCACAGGTTCAGGAAAGATTAAATAATAAAATATTCTTTTGTACTCAGCTAAATATAATTATGAAACCAAAGCAGAAGAAGAAAACATACATGCTGACCTTCAGGGACAATTTATAGAGCCAACAAGACATGAAACTTGGTATCCCACTGTGACTCCTTGAGGTGTGTGGACCAAAAACGTTCGGTCTGGTGCTATGAGCACAGTGTTTTAAGTGACTGGTTTGGGACATCCTCCCACCAATTCTTTCACTGCAAAAGGTAACTAACATTTGAACCAGACAGAGATTAGCAGGCTGGTCTTCAGGAATGATTTCAGAAATAACCAAGACCAATTGCTTAGCATCCTACCTCTTGTGTAACGAAGTGCAGGCCAGCAGTAATCATTTTAAAAGTGGAGAAATAATAGGAAAATGGATGTTTTCTTTCTTAGCTAATAGATTTATTGTGTATTGCAATGAATCTACTACCTAAGAGACTATTAGCTCACAAAAAGATTCATGGAAGAGTATTCCTAATATGACACTGGAAATGAACTCTATGCTTCAAGTTACATAAATAAAAAAATATTGGATGGGACATTTCTGCAACATGACTGTTGCCTTTAGTCATGGAATACATGAGAACAATCTGTGGTGACACATGTTGATTCAAATGTTGTCATATTTGAGAATGGATTTTTAACTGGTATATACACATTTGGATTTTTGAATGAGGTTTTCAACTCAGTAATTGATCTTTACTACAGTATGAGATAATTTGCTCCAGTGAAATCAAACTAATGAATCATGCAATATGCTCTATGCAAAGTATCAACCTTGTGTTTCCCACTGCAGCTTTTGTGCAAGCTGTTTGTTTTGCCAACACAATATCAGCCCTCGTACGCTTTACAAAACAACCCTGGAACACCCCATTCGATATGCTGTTTCAGTGAGGGAAGCACTTGTCCTCCTGGTACCAATGGTTATATTTCTTTCAAACTCAGTTAAATCATGACATTTGCCTATACTGTTTACATTGCCTGAGCCACACAAGGTATCTAGCACTAATGTGCACCAAATGGAAACCTATCTTTACCCAGTGAAGTTTTTACTCCTAATGGCATAGTCCACTTTTTATCTATTGTGTGAAGGTCACATTTCAATGTCTACTGAGTGCACATGTACAAGTTTTAGAGCTATTATTCAAACTATATGGTGCACCCAGACTTATGAAGGCAAATTTGGGGAAGGGGCAGTTGGAAACTCATTTAAATTTCAAATTCAACATCAATAAAACAAGAATAAATGGTAGTGTAAGGTGTGTGTAAAGTGCAAAACTACTTCAGCTGTCATAAGAAATGTTGCTAATCATCAGTTTAAAACCCCATTTTCACTTTTCTGTATAAGATTTTCTTTTTGGTTAAAATGGCATAAGAAGTCAAAAATGCTGTTTAATACACGATCAATGACGAGGTCCTTAAAACCACGTAGCACTGGATGATGGCACATTTAATTAAAACACAGTTAAAATATACACTTATTAAAAACACTCATTAGATCTTTCGAACCCCCAAGGAATTCATCTGCAGATGAAAATGACATGCATCGAAAGGTTATGTGGCACTAATATATAAAAGGTGTTGCCGAAAAAACTTTTACAACATAGGAAATAATGATAAAAAATATTACATGAAGGCAGCTGAGGGTCTTAAACAATTTGAGTCAATGTTCATTGTCTCCCGAGTCAAGCTCGGCTGAAGAAACTCCTGTAGTAACTGTCAATTAAGGATTTCCAGGCCTGAGAAATGTTGGTAGGCATGCCATCATTACAACAAAGGCTAGCCAGTTTATAAATAAATAAACTTTCAGTAAACCAAATAGCCTTACTGGGAGAGGGGGTGGGGGAGAGAAAGAGAAATGACAACAGTATCTTCCCAAACAGGCCAATCCTTCAGCAACACGTTGTATGACATCTCAACTTTATAGGTACAGTTATCCAGCAAAAATTAAAACTGCAGTAATTTAAAATAAAGCCCAACAATTCTCACAACTAATTATTCATAAGAGATTTTCAGTACTTACTGTGTGAACTCTATTGAAGTATCGAGGCTTACGTGGTCGATATTTGTCAGACCACAAGTAAGTTCGATCCACATTGAATTCTACGCTGAAAACAGCCTCATCTGCATCCATGCCTTTCCTAGCAGCTCTTTCAAAGGCTTTCTCTTCAGCTGTTATACCATCCTAAAAATGAATAACAAAATTTAAGATGCAGATAACAGTTATAAATATTTAAACAACAGCGAAAATATTAACAAATATTTAAAAGTTAATATTTAAATATTAACAATATTAATATTTAAACAACAGTGAAAAAACAACAAATAAATACAAATTTTGGTGTTTCTATAGTAAGAAGAAAGAATTTATGAAATTACTGAAAACTGTTATGAACACCAAGAAAAATGCTTACAGTCAGTTAATTCTTTGTTTATTGATTCCTTAAAATGCAATACTCAGCATGTACATTTCTACTCTTCGATGCATCATAACATTTAAAAAGCTTATTTCTGATCTACCTGTTTTACAGGGTTTGCACACATTAATTTTCTGTAAATTTAATTTCAAGACTTCATTAAAAATTCCAGGAACTTACATTTTTGCTAGAATCATAGTGCTTTGTTTATATTTTGCAAATTTGAGTGAAATTTACTATGCATTTTAAATTCTCATGAAGTCCTATGGGTTCCATGATTATAAAGTGTTCTTTGGTGTGTGTGTGTGTGTATATTATCTTCAATGAAGTGGCAAAATTTTCCCATATAAAGAAATTGCTGTGTACAAAACTTATATGAAACAATCTGGAATTTAGCACAATAATAATACAACAAAAAATTTTCGCTATGGCACTGAAGATTCCCTATTCCCATGCACAATGGTGGCAAGGAGACCAAATATCAATCTCCTTCAGTGAGGAAACCACTTGATAGAAGAAAGGGACATCTTGGACCTGTGGGAAAGTTTCACATGCCGTTGTGACGCCAACTACACACAACTGCTATACCACAAACTAATGTAGCTTGAAATATAGCACTCAAACTTCTTGCACTGAAGTGTTACAAAATGAAAGAAATGACACAAAATCTCTACATTCTATGGAAGGAAGTGATGTCATAGAGAGCAAATGCTGCAGAGAGCTACAATAAAGTGTTTCAGTCAATCCAATCATTTCAATTTTTTTTTCTTTTAATTGCAAGAAAAAATTCCAGGGCCCCTCACAAAAATATGAAAAATCAAGGATTTTCCTGGCCTGGAAAAATAAGGTAATCAAATTTCAGGACTTTTCCAGGATTCCAAGGGTTGCACGAACCCTGGCTATAGCATTTCCCACAATGAAAAGCAGTTTTTTCTTCGTTTGTTCCATTTAGAAATACCCCTAGTAGTACATATAGTTATTACTTTTGTATCTGTTATTTGTTACATTATGCAAAGCATTTACTCCTGGACTTATCACATTTGCAACTACCAAGTGTGACACAAATATGTGGATTAAAGATCTTGTTCCAATTTACAAGAAAAGCATCAAATATAAAATGACTACAACCTGTTCATTCTTAGTGGCCTAGATCAAGATAATACATATCTAATGTTGCTTTCCCAAGTTTGTTTAGCTATTAGCACACAGAACAACTGTGTGAGTGAGTATGTGTGCATTTGCATGAAGTCCATAAGTGGCATGTTTTGCAGGGGTACAGCAGAATGGCATTTCAAAATTTGCAAATCTTGTGTGATGCTTAAAAAAGCCAGTTAACAGATAACGGAAATGTTATAAAATGTGTACACAGAAGCAATGAGCTGCACTACAGTGTTTAATGCAATCATTTAGCACCAAAAAGATTCACTTCATGGCAGCAGTGATTATTCTTTAAATGTTATTAATCACTATTTATATCTATCCATATATTTTCATGCTTGGTAGTTGCAAATTTAGCTTTAAATGTTACCAATCACTATTTTAAGTGGTTCTCTCATTCCAACACTGTAGCTTGGCTTGCACTGCTTCTGATCCATAAATATTTTTCAACAACTGTACATATCTTGACCATGTCTTTTGAGCTTTCCACAAAATTCTATCACATAGCTCCAGGGTTGGCAAGTTTTTGCCACAGGCGGTAAAAACAGTCCCGGCAAAAATAGAGATTTACTGTGTTTACTTACAGGGCATATAATCAAGTTATTTTTTTTGTTTTCTACAAATGATTTTAAAGGAAAACGAAATAATTTTGAATTTTTAAACTTTGATTTAAGGGTTAAGTATTATTTTTTGACATAAAATATATTTTTATCACTTTGAAACTGATTTAAGGAAATATGAATACAAAATACAAATTATGTGTTTATAAAGGTATGATTTTGTTTACCCAATTCATAGGGATGAAAATCATTCCTTCTTTCAAAACAATAATCAAAATCAAAAGCTATTAACAAACTGCTCATGTTTATACTGAGAAATTAATTATTAACAATATTTCAAAACCCAAAAAATTTACACCCAATTTGTTGATGAAGACCTAACAAATCTTACCGCTCATGCATAAATAAGAAATATAAATAAAAAACATATAAAATTGAAATAAATGAAACAGATTCTACTTTTTAAATTCAAATTTCATTTTAAAGATACGAAGGCACATTTCATACTTCAGTAATCAGTTTCATCATCTAACTCAGCAATATCTCCTACATCAAAGCCAAAATTTTGTTGTTTCAGCATTGCATAACAAAAAACAAGTTTTGAAACATTTTCTGTTGAAAGCCTATTTCAGATTTAGGAGTACATGAATGAAAAATTTGAAAATATTCTTTCTACTGCAGCACTACTTGATGGACACGTTTAAAGGTGAGCGATTAACGTACAAAAGTCTTTAGAAATTTTGCATGATCTTGCCACGCTTTTCCACCACTTATGAGTATTGATTGTTGTTGTCACATGTTCCATAAAATATGTACTAGGAAAAGGCTTTTTCTTAAGCTGAAAGTTAATGGTGCATGATACATAGTCAGGATTAATTTTTCCCAACCATGCTTTTGCATCTTCCTTTTGTGCAAAATTTAGGTATTCACCTCTATATTTATGGTGCAGCAAATATGCAATGAAATTATATGGTAGAATTGCTTGTGCAAACCATTTTTTTACTGTAGAAAAATGTGGCTTCAAATTATCATTTTTCAATAGATTGCATCATGTATGGCAAGCATCTGCTAATGTTGTTGAATCACACTGAAGAATATCTAAGGCACTTGATACAGGTTTCAATTGTTTAATAAGATACTTGACTTGCTGATAAAGATTAAAATCCCATACACGAGTTACAATGTTTTGATCCATCTCTTCAAAATGTTCATTTGCTATTTTTATACATGAGCTGTGGTTTTGCAGAAAAGCTTCTAGACAAGTCAATTGGCTGTTCCACCTAGTTTTTCCCAGTAACTGAGGAGAAACATGACCACTACATTCTCGGAACCATGATCCAGGAGCATGATGATTTCAGAAATATTTATGCACCTCCACTACATGCTTTAGCACACTACTAGGTGTAATATCTTCACCTAGAAGGTTCAATCAGTGAGCTCCGCATCCGTATGATATCAATGCAGAATTTTCATCTTGTTTTTCAAGTTCAGATCTCATTTTCCCCATGTTCTTAGCATTATTGGTAACGATGCTTTTAATTTTACAGTCATACTTGGTTTTAACAGTCGAAATGACCTTATTGCATTTCTCAATCAAGAATTCTGCTGTCTTTTTAGTTGCACCTGTAGCTTCTACATCCACAATATATAATGTTCCACAAACTTGAATACATGAAGCTGTTTTCGGTTCATTATGAATGTTACTCCATCCATCAATCACAAGAATTCCTTCTTTTCCTTTCAAATTTCTTTTAAGTGATTGTTTCATTTCATTATAAACAGCATCTAAAAGGCCATCTGCCAGTTCTTTATGTGAAGGTAATTTATAGCCTGGCCTCAAGATCTGAATTATGTTTTTAAATGCTTCACTTTCCACAACAGCAAATGGAATATTGCAGGCACAGAATAGTTCAGCAACCATCAAATCAATTTTTACTTTATCACGAACTGATGTTTTTGAGACAAACTTGTTGATACTGCCTCCTAAACACAGTATATTTGGAGGTGGCTCATCAACTTCTTCCCCACACTCTGTCTCTGAATTACTAAGGTAACCCTTGTTCTTGTTCACATCTGTTGGCATGGATAAAGGAAGTACTTTCACACATTCAATTGAAGCCTTTTTCACACAGTTCTTAGAAACATGTACTTTCATCCTGGCTACTTTATTACTCTGTACATGTCCACATCTTTTGCACTTTGTGGCAGTTTTTCCATTGATAGATACTTCATCAAAAAATTCCCAAATAGGATCTTTTCTCCTGCCTCCTTTGTACATTATTAGCTTAAAAATGTTTTTTTTTTTTTCTTTTCAATTTATTAAGCTGAGAAGCCCTTGGTAAAATAAAATTGCAGAAGTTGCTTTCCAGGTTGCTTATGATGATTAATTTTTAAATATTACAGGTTTTTTTTTTTTTTTAATAAAATGCAGAATTGATACTTGCATTTGTGGGGGTAACTTTTACAATAATTTAGAAGTAATAATGTTGCCAAAATAATTAATAATACTGTTGCAATATTTTAGCAATAATACCATTTTCTTCCTGCAATGATGAGCACAAAACTGGCGGTAAATCACTAACATGTGACATCAGTGATTCACGCGCACTTCGTAAAGCACAAATCTTGAGATTCCCAATGTTGCCCTACCTTGTATGCCATACAGTGCTGAAGCGATCGGTAATTCGGACTAATTCTCACTTCGTTCGAGTGAGAAATAACGAGATCATCAGATGTTCTGCCGTTCTGGCGATCTGTTCAACATAGCTCCCCGGAACCTCATGATATAACATCTTGAACGAAACAACATGAGATCATCCGGTATTTCGCCGCCGTATGTGGCTATGCGCGGACCGTATTGGCCAGTGTGAGATCAAAGCTACAAATTGTCATGTGCATCCCTCACATCGCTGGCTGCATCAGCGATTCCCGGGATTTGCACGTTTCTTTACGGAACATCGTAACCCTCACATCGCTGGCAGAATCGGCGATTCTCAGTGTTTGTACGATTCTTCATGGAACATCATGGTTGTGATGTTCTCAGAGCTTAATATTGATGCATCGATGTTAGAAGTACATCGGGTTTTTTTATGTATCGCCCAGCGCTACTCCAATCCATACAAAATCTTGAATTTCAAGTTCTGACTATGTTACTTAAGCTAAAATCTTTCTCTTTCTGCGCAAAAAAAAAAAAAAAAAAAGTATAAAAGCATCAATTTACTTTCGATATTGGAGGTTATTTTTTTTAACGTGCATTAATGCATTTGCATTTTTGAACTTCCCTTTTTGTTGGTAAAGTTCGATTAACACTTACCGCACGTGGGGCTTGGCTTTCAATTCTTATTTCCGTTATGTGGATGCGGCATGGGGGTTTTTCATTTAGTTGCGGGTCCACTTCATTTATTTATTTTATTTTTTTACCCCCGTTGGTATTTATCTGGCCTCGTCACTAAATGAGTTTTTTCCTTTGCTGCCTCCTCATTTACTTCAATAATTTTTCATAACCCGAGTACTTTCGGTAATAATCCATTACCGTCATCTAGGGGACGTTTTGCTCTGACTAGCACGAACCGTGTCAGCTGGGCATTTCGGTGGTTCTCGCAGGCTGCTTCTGTTATCGGCTATCGCCTCTTCTTGGGCGTTGTACCTAATATTTTTTTACCTAATATTCATTTGCATAATGACCCTAATATTTTGAGAAACAGCTGGAGAAATTTAATTAAAATTGAGCAAAAAAAAATGAAAAAGTTCGAAAAATGAGATCAGTGACCAACAAGAGATGGCGCCACAATGCCCAAGAAGAAGTGATAGCCGATTACAGAAGCAGCCCGCGAGAACCACCGAAATGCCCAGCTGACACGGTCCGTGCCAGTCGGAGCAAAACGTCCCCTAGATGACGGTAATGGATTATTACCGAAAGTACTCGGGTTATGAAAAATTATTGAAGTAAATGAGGAGGCAGCAAAGGAAAAAAACTCATTTAGTGACGAGGCCAGATAAATACCAACGGAAAAAATAAAAATAAAAAATGAAGTGGACCCGCAACTAAATGAAAAACCCCCATGCCGCATCCACGTAACGGAAATAAGAATTGAAAGCCAAGCCTCGCGTGCGGTAAGTGTTAATCAAACTTTACCAACAAAAAGGGAAGTTCAAAAATGCAAAAGTATAAAAGCATATCAAAACTCCAGTCTACTAAACTAAAATTTAAAAAAATGTATGACATTAAATTAATCAATGTAGAAGTCAGTTTATAATTCATATCATCATCATCATCATCATTGTCAACCATTATCAATCCACTGCTGGACGAAGGTCTCCCCAAGTTTCCTCCACAACGGTCTGTCTTGTGCCAGTCTCCTCCATGTCACCCCTGCATACTTTCGAATTTCATCCACCCATCTCCCATGTGGTCTTCTTCTGGGTCTTTTCCTGTCCCTTGGAATCCAATCTAAAATTTCGGCTGTCCATCGATGATCTGTCCTTCTGGCAGTATGTCCAGCCCACTGCCATTTCAGGGATTTAACTCTGATCATGATGTCTTCCACTCTGGTCATTTTCGGATCCACGAGTTCCTCTTCTTATCTCTCCTGGTTACACCAAGTATGCACCTCTCCATGCTTCTTTGAGTTGTCTGCAGCCTTTGTATGTCTCTTTTAGTTAAGGTCCACGTCTCTGCGCCATACGTAAGCACTGGAAGGATGCATTGATCAAACACTTTTCTTTTAAGACATAATGGCATATTGCTCTTGAAAATTATGCTGTTTCTTCCAAAAGCTCTCCAGGCAAGTTTTATATACCGATTAATTTCTTCATCAATGTGACCCTCACTTGATATCTGCTGTCCAAGATAAACGTACGTGTCTGTTATCTCCAGCTTTTCTCCATCAATCGATAAATCTTCATTTCTTGTAAAAGCATTGAACATCACTTTTGTCTTCTGAAAGTTCATTTTTAATCCCACTTCTTTACTCTTGTCAGCAAGTTCCTGGATCATACCCTGCAGCTCTGATGGGGTAGTTGCAAAAATGACTACGTCATCAGCAAAACGAAGGTGGGTTAGATAATCTCCATTAATCTTTATCCCCTTGTTTTCCCAGCTCAGCGACTGAAAAACACCCTCCAATGTGGCATTAAAGAGCTTCGGAGATATGGTGTCACCTTGTCTCACTCCCTTTCCAATATTTACGTGTGTTGTATTTTCAAACAGCCTAATCTTTGCACTTGCATTTTCATAGATGTTATTAATAATATTAATGTATGCATCTTCAATACCGCAGAGTTTTCAGAGCCATTGTAACTGCTGATGGTTTCACCGAATCAAAGGCTTTTTCATAATCGATAAAAGCCATGCACAATGGAAGTTCATATTCCCTCGCTCTTTCAATTAGTTCTCTCAGCACGTGGATATGATCTATTGTGCTGTAGCCACTCCTGAATCCAGCTTGTTCTCTCGGTTGAGCCATGTCCAGTGTTACCTTCAAGCGGTGTGAAAGAACTTTAGTGAAGATTTTATAAACTACTGATAGGAGGCTGATAGGTCTGTAGTTTCCAAGATCCTCAATGTCACCTTTCTTATGTAGCAGGATCATTGTAGCGGTGTTCCAATCCTCAGGAATCTTTCCTTCATTAAGGCATCGAGTGAAAATTTGGGCGAGTACTGTTTCGATTTCTCCACTTGCTTCTTGTATGATGTCTACAGTAATTCCATCTTCTCCTGGAGCTTTTCCTCGCTTCATGTTCTTGATTGCATGAGCAACTTCTGCTGGAAGGACTGGAGGAACTCTGGTACTGGTATCTTTCATGATGTCTGGAGTGCATGTATCATCCCTTTCATATAATTTGGAGTAGAAATCTTTCACTCTTGTCAAAATTTCGCTTCTATTTCTTGTTACAGAACCATCTTCTTTCTCAGTGCCATAATCTGTTTTCTTCCCTTACTGAGATGTCCCTTTGCTATCTTTAGGCTTTGGTTGTTTTCAATTGCTTTCCTCACTAGTTCACAGTTGAATTTTCTTACGTCTTCAGTGATACTTTTTCTTACTGTCTTGCATAGCTCTATATATTCCACTTTGGAAGTCACATCTTCTTTAGTTGTCCTCATCTCTCTTCTTTTTTGCATCAACATTTTCGTTTTTCCTGATAATTTGTTTACATGCAACTTGTTCTTAGACCCAGCTAATTTTGTTGCTGTTTCCATAAGAGCTTTGGTTACTTTTCTGTTAACTTCAGAGATGTCCACTTCTTCCGATGTTAGGCCTTTTAAAGCAGAGAACCTATTCTTCAGTTCCAACTTGAAGGTATTATGGTGTTTTTTAAGGTTGGTTATGTCAATAGATTTTGTTTGTCTTATGAGCTTGCCACGTTCAAGTTTAGTGTTGAGGTGCATCTTACATCTCACCAATCTATGGTCACTACCTGTGTTGAACTTGTTTAGCACACTGCAGTCTTCTATGACGAATTTTTTGTTACACATAATAAAATCAATTTCACTTGTCATCCCATTTGGATGTCTCCATGTCCATTTCCTGTGTGGCTTTTTCTTGAAGAAGGAGTTCAAGATGAAAAACCCTTCTGCCTCTGCAAACTCAACGAGAGTATTTCCACGCTGGTTTCTGTTGCCGTGACCGAATTTACCTACTGAAGTTTCATTCTGTTGCCGTTGCCCTATTTTTGCATTGAAATCTCCCATAATTATTTTCAAGTGCTGCTTACCTTTATTATTTAGATGACAAATTTCCTCATAAAATTCTTCAATTTCTTCTTCAGGATGACTTGTGGTGGGTGCATAAGTTTGAATAATCTGAGCCTGGTATCTTTTTGAGAGTTGGATAACAAGTCGTGCAGTTCTGTCAGAGGAACTTTCAACTTCTACAACTTTATCCTTCAGTTTCTTGTTTATTATAAATCCAACACCACTAGTTCTGCCAGTATCTGTCCCACGATAGTAGAAGAGATGTCCACTTTTCAGTTCGATGAGATCTTCTCCTTTTCTCCTTACCTCACTTAGCCCCACGATGTCCCACTTGATCCTTTGTAGTTCCTCTTCCAATTCAAGAAGCCTTGAATCAGAAGATAGGGAGCGTCCATTGTACGTAGCCAAGGTCAGCATCAGATGGCAGCCTAGTCCGGTCCTCCGGGGATTCTTAGCACCCTCTGCCTTCATGTCGCACTGGCCGCTGCCTTGGCCAGGTACATTCCAGCTGCCGGAGACTGAGGGCCAAGATTTAAGTTGTGGAATCATTTTTGGAGGGTTTGGCCATAACTCACCACGCTGGCCAAGCGGGTTGGTGAGTATAATTCATATAAACCCTTGTATCTCTTAAAAAATTGATGACTGACAAAAATTTGCATTTTAATGAAATGGAAACCCCAACGTAAATTATAATTAATTCCCAAAATAATTTATTTTAATCAACTACTTGTATGGTTTCTTATTAATTTCTAAGCAATCTTAATTTCTAAGAATCAGTTTCATCCACTGATTAAACAGATTCTTGGAACACTTTAATTTTTTTCCAACATTGAAATCATTTTAACATTGTATTTTAAATTATGTTTTAAATTAACAAAATTAATAAATGATACTGAGTGATGTATAAAAAAATTTCACTGTTGATACGACTATAAATCATTGCTATGTAAAGTGCATTATGTGCATTATTGTGTTTAGTCTAACGTGTTTTCCATTTTCCCATTTTTGCCATTTTTTTCCCATTTTTGCCTGGTTTTTATCAGTTTTTGCCACTGTCCTGGCGAAAATACCTTTTACCAGCAAAATGACCAACCCTAAGATAGCTCTATCTTAAAATGTGTGGAATATAATATGTTCCACCAACAGCAAAACACATTTCCTACAAGGGCTCATACAAACCCACAAGTGCTACAGAAAACAACAGGTTTTCCTACTAACTAATTGAACTTGAAGAAAACACAAGGTGTGCACTGCCTTGACAAAGGCTACTACTACTCATGGTGAACAGGGTTACTGATCTTGTTGTATAGCAATCAATATCTTTTTGGATCTAGATGAATGAAGGAAAGCAAAGAAAGGCAACAATATATAAATAAAATTGAAGTAATGTATGATATTGTCACATATAAACTGCAATATCGGAAATGGATTTTTATTTTAATTATAAACTAGGGATACATTTTGAAAAAAACCATTAGCAACACATCACTTGCAAATATTATGAAACAATTCATCATTAACTTTTATTCTTTTGACATCCAAAAAATAAAGCAATACATAATATTGCACAATACAACAGTTATTCCAAAAAACTCACTTCAGTTGAACCTAAACCTCTTATACGCTGCTGCATGAATTCCAACCTCTGTGCATCTTCAGCTGGATTAGTCAACAATATACCAGGCTCTAGTTTATCAGAACAAATTAAAACTGGGGAATATCTTCCAGAAATATATTCTTTTTCACACAGTTTCAATGGGTCAGCACTGAAATTCAAGAAATAAGAAATTTAGACTTATAGACTTAGCATATGCACACCCCAAAACTCAAGTGTTGCAAAAAAAAAAAAAAAAAAAAAAAAAGGAAATTAATACATGAAACCTGAAACCACTACATAAATAAATGTGTGTGTGTGTGTGTGTGTGTGTGTGAAGAAAACTTATCACTCACACCTTGAAAAATGTAAAATTATCTTTATAGCTAAGTAATGGTTAAAGATAGTCTGATTCTAGAACAGTGCAAACTTCATGAAGAAGATGAAAAATAATCAGCACAATTTTCCAAAAACTACTCTTACAGTTTTGTATGATAATGATGAAATATACCTGCATAAAAATAAACAGCTGAAAAACATTTTCAACACTAGTACAAATTAAGGTTGTCACATGCTCACTTACATCACAACACACAATCTACCAGAAACAATCCGAAGTTTCAGTAAAAATTGTTTCATATCTTGATGATGAATAAGATATCAGGTTGCGAATATTAATCTTTCAAAACAGTGCACATTAAACCACAGTTTCATCTCAGTCTAGAATAGAACAGCATTGAATGATAAAATTATTCCTCTAGAAGTAACAGCAAATTTTTGAGCAATTTTTTCATCTAAAAAACTAGAAATAAAAGAAAAAAACAGAACCACAGCAACTGAATTACAAATATGAAACAGTCACTTCTGATATAGTCGTTTAATCCTTTAAAAGGGTGCTTGGCAACAGTTTGTGACATAAAAACCATATGTGGCTAAATCATTGCTAACAAAATAGGACAGGGGAGGATGAGCAAGAAGACAAAAATTAACTGCACCACCCCTACAATAATGGAGTCTTTATTATACAGAGAGGGACAGAATGAAATGCAAGTAGCATAGAGACAATGTAACAATATGACTGAAGAACTCAAAACAAACAAAAAGGAATATCACTATTCAAATGGATTTAAGGTGGTTGAAATCCATTCCTCTTATCTAATTCACCCATACAAAATGAGTGTTAAATTTTTAGTGGCCCATTTAAAAAACTGATGGCCAAAATTAAAATAGACTTTTATTTCTTACTGTAGGTCTTAGTTAGTTTTCAAATATTGTGTTATTGATGAGAAGGGATTAAAATTGTGGCCTCCTTACTGCAGTTGAAAATCAGTAATTCACTTCAGGAGTCGGATCAAATTCCTGAAAACTCACACCACTTAAACTAATGTTCATTAAACTATTTGTTGTCTCTGCGGACAGTCAAGAACACTGCACTGTTTTACTGTTATTTGTAGCACTAAAACTGCCTTCACAGCTAGCTGTGGAAACAGGAATACATTCCACTGCAGTCATAAGCTTGCTGAAGATACAGAACCAAGTTTGTTGACTGATAGCATGTTGCATAATGCCACTAAGGGAAGATCAGTAGATGTGTGTTTCATTCTTCAAGAATTTCATCTTTTTTGAAAGCAGGCAAGAAATTTTTGAAACATTCAGCAATTTTCATTACCTCTGTATTTCTAAAGTCACCTAATTTCTTTCCATATGGCCAAGTTGCAGTGTTGAATACTTTTAAATCGCCAGTAATAGTCATTTTTGAATTGGAAAACCTCAATTTCAAATAAATTTGACCAGCTTTGATTATTCTCTGTCGGTCACATTGAAGTGAAGCTTCTCCTGCTTCATGATTTGCAACTTGAAGGGACTGAAATTTTTTATTTGTGAAATTGTAATTAATGTTAAATGATGATTTCATAGGACCTAGGTTCAGTGGCATAGCATGAAGTTTAGGGGCCCACTGCAAAATACCTTTAAAGCCTCTATCTAAAAAAAAAAACCAAAAAAAAAAAAAAAAACACTTATTCTGAAGAAACTGAAAAGTCCACTCGCTACTAGATGGCTGTGCCCCAGACATATGAATCCATTTAGCACTCACCTGTTTGTTTGTTTATAGTTCCAACATTTTGTCTGCACTGACAATCAGAAATATCTGGTCCTAGCCTAATTTGCAACCACTGCCCCTATAGCATATCCTCTTCCTCTTTTTGCTCTTCATTCACACAGTTCTCAAGACAAAACAAGCATCTGGGTGTAACTAGCCTCTGCTTGGCAGTAGTAGTGAAATCCATATGCTATTTTAATGAGAGTAACAAGAAACTTACCTTTACTAGAAGATCTGTTCTCATTTGAAACAGATACATTTCTTTGCACGCTTTTTCCCCGTTTTGAGTTCTACAGTTGGTTTGGGCTTCTGGTGCGGCGGTTTTATGTTGTCTTCAGCTTGTTCTTTATTTGACAGAATGAGTAATTCTTTCAGCTTGTTCTTTATTTGACTGAATGAGTAATTCTTTAATCCGTACTGCGGCAATGATACTTGGTCTAAGAAACCTCTATTTTACTTAAAAACCTATTATTTTGCTGCCTAAAATACTAAAATACCATTATTTACCATTATTTAAAACTAAAATACCATTATTTACACTAACTCATCTCATTGCCAATGAGATCAGTTAGTGTAAATAATGGTATTTTAGTTTTAATTTTTTTTTGTTAGATGTTTTTGGTGTTTGTAAATAAGAAGTTAGTTTATGTTAGTGAATGTTCATGCAAGTAGGTTTACTGAATAGTAAGTTTTTATAAGTCAATTAAACTACCGGTTAGAATTATGTAAACGTCAGCAAAATAGTAGGTTTTTAAGTAAAATAGAGGTTTCTTAGACCAAGTATCATTGCTGCAGTACGGATTAAAGAATTACTCATTCAGTCAAATAAAGAACAAGCTGAAAGAATTACTCATTCTGTCAAATAAAGAACAAGCTGAAGACAACATAAAACTGCCGCACCAGAAGCCCAAACGAACTGTAGAACTCAAAATGGGGAAAAAAACGTTCAAAGAAATTTATCTGTTTTAAATGAGAACAGACCTTCTAGTAAAGGTAAGTTTCTTGTTACTCTCATTAAAGTAATTGTAGGCACGTAAACTTTTGAATAGTCATAGTAATACTGTGACTTTTCAAACAATGAATTACATATGCTATTTATTAGAGTTTCATGGCGTGTGCGACCCTGGTTTTGCACAGCTGTGATAACAAATCCTACTTTCACAGTTAAACCAGGGAAGCAAAGAAATTGAATGCTCTGCCATAGACTGTCTCTATAATAACTTTACAGCCTAGTTCAAAGTGCAAAATTTAAAATATTTTTTTTTTCATGCAATGTGTATTCACGCAAATTGTTATATTTTTATGTTAAGATTGGGGGGGGGGGGGATATTTAAAATTTTTCACAAAAAAAAAACCCCATGTACTCACGGGTTTCTAAAATGGACCCCCCCCCCTACTCATAGTTATGCTACGCCAATATCTGGGCTTTCGCAGAAAGCTTTTGCAGCTTGTGTACAGTACAGCTTACAGCATTATCCACTTGAGTGATAACAATATACACTATTTGTATTTTCTTTCTGGAACACTTCTGAGACAGGAGTATATATTAAAAAAATTCAGCAGAAAATGGCAGAATTTGATGTGTATAGCAGAACATGAATCATAATAATCCTTTCGCTAATAATAGGTTCATCTGTTGTTGGCTTCGATGAATGATCTAAGTGTGTTTGTTGCCAACGGAATCCAGTTTCGAAGTACAGCTTCCAGTGTTCGGCACTTACTCACAACCCATCTCACAGCATTCAGATACTTTAAAAATTTTTATCTCCAACACAGAAGCAACAACATTTAACTCCCTCAATCTTTTTGTGGAGTTGTTAGGCAATTTAAAAATTACTCTATTTTTTTTTGTACTGGCTAATAAAGGACACTTTTGAACAAGCATCAAGAACTGCTAGTTGGAGTCTATGTGCTACAGAGTGTACTTGTATTACTTGAGGACAAATTTTGATAAACTTGTCACCCAGCCCTCCTCTATCACCTATCATAGTGGCAGCACCATCGGTACCAAGGCCTACCAACCAACCAGGTTTCTTGTACGGGATTTCTAATCTTTGGAGTGCAGTAGTGACTACTTCAAAATATCCTTGTGCTCTTTCACTTCACAGAAGTTCCAAATAAAGAAACGATTCATGCACCTCAAATTTTTTTATATATCTGATGTACATATATAACAACACAAGATTAGATGTCATTTGATCCATCTAAAAATATTGTTCCACAAGACGAATTTGAAATATTGTGCACTAGTTTAGCTTGCATGCAAGATGAAATACAATTGATGAGTAAAGTACCTTCAGTTCTGTTTTCATAATAATTGGAAAATGTTGGCACTAACTTTTTGGATCATTTCTATCTGTTTCTTAAAATCTTGAAGTGGTTTTAAAAGGTAAGCTATGAAAAACGCAGTACTGAAAAATATACACATTTGACAAATTTGTACTTGCAAAGCTTTACAGATTCACTTTGATAGAGAAGCAGAAACTGGATTCTTTTCAACCAATTCTTGCTTCTACATAACATTTATGAGTTTTACTTGCATCATGAATCTTTAGTCTTTCCAGTTTAAAAGGTGCTGAAGCCATTTACTAGCTTAGAATTTTGTTCACTAATGTGTTTGAATTTTTTAAAAAGGGAAGAATATACAAATAGTCCGAGAAATATTGGACACATTACAAAATTATGTACAAAAAAAAAACTACGAGCATTGTCTGTTTTTCTATGTCACATATTACTAACACGGTTTCTATATTTTTTTGTTTTGCAGAATTGTTATCCCCAGAATCCGATAGATGGCGCTATGTGTGGCCTGATGAGGAATGTATGAGAAATGTGCCATTAGTAGTCATGTCATCCATACAGCAGAAGGCGATGTGTGTGTTATGGCTTGCGGAATTAAAGTCTGACATTAAAGTTAAGAGATGGTACTGTTTAGAGTACGGTTGTAATCCTCTGTCAACAAATTCAATTAAGCGGTGGATGAAAGAGTTTAAAGAAACTGGCAATGTGGAACATCGTGGAGGAGCCGGTAGGTCTAACGTCAGTGGTGAGACGTTTGACCAAGTTAATGAAAGTTTCCGACAAAGCCCCAGGAAATCTGTTCGTAGAAGCAAGCAGAGAACTGTGCATTCCGAAATCGACAGTTCACGAAATCTTGCACAAGAAATTAAAGTTTCATGCTTATAAAATTCAAATAGTGCAAAAGATGCATGTAAATGATCACACTCTACGATACGATGTCGCTGTGGATACGCTGAATCGAGTGAAAAACGACAAAAACTTTCTCAGTACTGTAATTTTTAGTGATGAATCCACATGTCATGTATCAAGTATTGTGAATCGTCACAACTGTAGGATATGGGGCAGTGAACGGCCTCATGCTGCTATTGAACTGGAACGCGATTCTCCAAAAGTTAATGTGTGGTGTGCCCTATCAAAAAGAGAAGTGATTGGCACTTTCTTTTTCAGCAAAAAAATAAAATAAATGGTGACATTTACTTGGATATGCTAGAAAATTTCGCTACACCCCAGATCAAAAGATATGATGTCATTTTCCAACAAGACTCCGCATTGGTCAACGTGTGTACGTAAGTGCCTAAATGAGCATTTCCCCAACAGATGGATTGGGTGTTGTCGTCCCGTTCGGTGGCCTCCTCACTCTCCAGATCTAACTCCACTGGATTATTTCATGTGGGGTTATGTGAAGGATCGTGTCTATCAGACGCCTTGTACTGATTTGCAGGAACTGAAGTAGCATATTACAGCTGCTATTATAATTCCATAACTCCTCAGATGCTTGCCAATACTTGGCATGAAATCGAGTATCGCTTGGACATACTACGAGCAACCAAGGGATCTCACATCGAAATTTATTAACTTGTGTAGTTACATTGTAAGTTAGTTACAGTCAGTTTCTTTCTATCTGTTTAATATTTTGTTTTATATAATTTTGTAATGTGTCCAACAATTCTCGGATACCCTGTATATACAATAAGATGTTTCTTGCTTTATTGCCATGCAAATTTTTCAAACCAGCAACCTTGGATTGCTTGTTTGCCAGTTTTCTTGCTTTCAAATTCCTTTCTTCATGACAGCTGGTTAATACTGGAACTAGGGACTGCATGACTGAAATTTTCACCACTGTCGGCATCACTGATTTCCCACTCATCCTGTTTATGTTCAGAATGTAAAATGATAGTCTCAGTTGAGTGTGATGGATCATGAGGAGCAAAGTTTGAACTGTCTGTGAATTTTGCACTTCATTCATGATAGAAACATCAATCACAGAATTATTTTTCTTTGAAAAATAAATGTGAACAAGTTTCTTTTAGACATGGTAGGACAATACTTTTTTTACTGCTTCTATGGTAACTAGAGTACTGGAAAAAAAACTTTTTTGCCAACTGAGATTCTTTCTTCTGGGAATGAGTAATCCATTCTGTGGTGGTGGCAGGACACTGATAAGTCTCATCCGTCCACCTCTGCTATTGGTGACGCCATGCTACACAATGTTCGCCCGTGCACACAGTTTGAAGTTCACAGCTTAGACCTCTTGGTGTATCAGCTCTGATGCCAAAGCAGTATGGAGTCCATGGGATGGCCGCCATAAATCGGTATTTGATCTCTAATAACCGGTATTTGATCTTAAAATAACCCAGCAAAAAAAAAAAAAAAGTAAAAGTGACAAAACTTTTTTCATTAGCCTTCTTCAAGAAAAGAGGAAAATTGGTTGCCAGCTGGAAAAACTTAGTTGCCATTGGCAACCACTTATTTGCATCCATGTTCTAATTCATTAATAAATTACCAATAAAGAGCAACAACAAAGTAAAAAATTCTATAGGAAGCATTAAAAGAACTTAAAGATACATCTGAAAAAATATTAAAAATCTGAAACTTACAGAAAATGCATAATGATTCCACATTTATTGATATCAAGAAAATCCACATAAAAGAACTTTACCTTAAATCTGATTATGTAGCTGTAACATACTTGTACCTGGATAAACTATTAACATGATATTCATATTTAAGACTTCTTTAATAATTAGATGTTTTTTTCACCTGTGATATGTCAACATTTCTACCTTATGCACCAATTTAAGGTCAATGTTCTTATGCCTGCTTAGGCACATGGAAAGATATCTGGATGATTTGAAGACATACACAATATATATCTGTGGGCAATGACACACACATAGGAAAGAGTTGCATATATTTAAAAAATAAATGGTTACATACTCTTCTTCTGTTTCTTCAGTTTGGGCACTATCCTGTTTATCAGCACTTTTCCGTTTAGGATCTTCAACATCACGTCTAGTCTCTTGCTGTGACGAAGTGGAAGGCCCAGGTTCAACCTTTACTTCTGCAGAAATTGATGCTACACAAGGAAATAAAGGTGGTCTTTCTACACCTTGCTGTAATGGAATAAAGAAAAATAATATAACAATGATGGCAGCAGGAAAACCCGTTCTAAAGAATGCACACAGTATAAAGTGCTCTGATAATATATATATACACTCATTGTCATAAAAATCTGTGCACCAAGAAAAACCCGTGCAATTAGAGCAAAATTCAGCAAATAGCTACGGGAAGGGCAGACATGCAAATGATTAAAGTTTTGTGCGATTCCGTATGCTCGCACATCTAAGACCAGCGCTTCAATCGCAATCCTTGGGGCTTATAAGACACCGTGCATGGGACTCCACATTTGTGCCGAAGTGCATGGTAAAAGTCAGGTGAGATCCCTGAGCGATAGACATGCCGAGGAGCTGCCATATGTGCATACGGGTAACTGACGGAGTTTGAACGAGCCTGTATTGTCGGAATGAGAGAGGCAGGGTGGCCGGTGCGCCGAATCAGCCGCCATTTGGGCGGGTCGGACAGTACAGTGCGATTGTGTTGGGAGCAATGGACACGGAAGGCACCCAGACGTGGCTGACTGGCTCTGGACGGCCCAGACACAAACCAGCAGAGAGGATCGTGGGATTGTGAGAGCAACACACACAAATGTAACACATCCTTGTCCAATATCCAGAGACCTTTGGCGGCTGTACAAGGGACTCTTGTGTCTGCCAGAACCATTTCCAGATGCCTGGCACAGGCGAATCTGCACTCTCGACGGCCCTTACGTTTTCTGCCATTAACACTTGACCATCATCAGCGTCGATTGCAGAGGAGTGAGCAGTGTAGAACGCTACGGACTGGTGAGGTATAGTGTTGAACGATGAATCCCTTTTCTGTATGGGAATGGACGACCACTGTGTCAGAGTGTGGAGGACCGCAGGTGTGATGATCTGGGTACCCATCGCATATGATAGCTGGACTTCCCTCACAGTGATCCGAAGGACATTGGCAGCCCAGCGCTATCTACAGGAGATCCTGCGGCCCCATGTGCTGACTTTCCTGGCAGAGTGGCTCGGAGCCATTTTCCAACAAGATAACACCAGTCCGCACACAGATCGGGTTTCCCAGGGCTATGTCGTGTGCTTTCGTGGCCTGCCAGATCGCCTAATCTCTCGCCAATAAGCATGTGTGGGACCAGATGGGATGCCAGCTTTCTCCATGTTCCAGTGTTTGTTATTTAGAGCATCAGTTGCAAGAAGAGTGGGCAATCTGTCCCAACATATGGCGTCTCTTTGACTCCATGCCGGACCGTATCACCACATGTATCCAAGCATGAGGCGGTCTGACGCGGTACTAATGCTCACCAGAATGTGTACCGTATGTCTGCAGGAAATTATCCTGCTGCTGTCATATTGTAATCACTTCTGTCTTTGGTATGTACCATCTCACTACTAAAATATCATTTCAATCCGACGTCTCCTTCTTGGTGCTCGGATTTTTATGACAATGAGTGTGTGTGCATTTACACTATCTACCAACAAGTAATTGGACACTCCAGCAATCGACGATATCTGCGATCCTGATACACGTCACAGCCGCCGCCGTTAAATATCGTGTGGGAAACAACAAAGCAACCAGTCGCATGTAAGATGCCACGCAGTTCGGAGCTCTCTGATTTCGAGAAAGGTGTAATTGTTGGGTATCACAGAAATGGCCGATCCATACGTGACATATCCAGCAAGTTGAAGTACCCAAAATCGACAGTGGCCTACGTGATTGGCAAGTGGAAGATGAGAGGTGACTGTCAGAATGTGCCCCAACCCGGCAGACCCACAAAACTGGGAGTTAGAGACTGACGGGTGCTGGCCAGAGAAATTCGGAAGAACCGCACCAAATCGATGGGCCACATCCACGAGGAGTTTCAACAGGCATCCGGGAGTGTTCTTTCGATGAATACCATCCGTAAGGAAGCCCATCTGCTGGGTTATCATGGACGTGCTGCCGCCCACATGTCTTTGATCACCAAGTCCAATAGCGCTGCTCGGCTAACGTGGTGCAAAGAACGTCGACAGTGGACCGTTGAACAGTGGAAACAGGTTCTCTGAATCGACGAATCAAGGTTCACCCTCTACCGTTCGGATGGCAGGGTCTGGGTTTGGCGTCTGCCTGGAGAACGCCTCCTGCCGGAATGTATTGTGCCAACTGTGAAGTTCAGCAGCGGTGGAATTATGCTATGGGGGTGTTTCTCCTGGTATGGCACGGGACCCTTGGTCGCAATTCCTGGTAGACTCAACGCCGAGACCTACTGCACCATTTTGGATGACCATGCGCTTCCTACGTTGTGGCAGTTTTACGGGGTGGACCCATGTTACTTTCAGAATGACAATGCCACCTGTCATGTTGCGAGGTCCACCATGGCTTGGTATGGTGACAATGGGGTTAATCGAATGAACTGGCCTGCGCAGAGCCAGGACCTGAACCCTATCGAGCACCTCTGAGACGAGTTGGAGCGTCGACTTAAGGGGTGCCCCCACCATCTGAAATCGGTGAAGGAACTGACCTGTCTTCTCCAAGCCGAGTGGAAGAAAATACCGCTAGCCGTCATACAACGCCTGGTTGAGAGTATGCCCCAGAGGGTCGCAGCTGTAATCGCCACTCGTGGAGGCTTCACCAACTATTAAAGGTGAATAAACTTTGTTTTCCTTTGCTATCACAGGTGTCCAATTACTTGTTGGTAGATAGTGTATATATGTATATATACAGTGCTTTTCTGGAGAGAAGATGCTAGACCTCTTATTAAACTTTCAAACTCCAAAAGGTGGAAGAGGGGTTTGACTTAAAAAAGAGCTCAATTTCTTGAATATTTTTCTTTGCCACTTTACTATATGGCACAAACTGTGAAAACAGCTGACAAGAGTAAAGAATTGGAATTAAAAATGAATTTTCAGAAAACAAAACTGATGTACAATGCTTTTACAAGAAATTTAAGTTTTATTGACCGATGGGGAAAAGCTGAAGATAACAGATAGCTACACTTACTTACTTACTTTGGACAACAGATATCAAGTGAGGGTCACATTGATGAAGAAATTAACTGGCATATAAAACTTGGTTGGAGAGCTTCTGGAAGAAACAGTACAAATTTCAAGAGCAATATGCCATCATGTCTTAAAAGAAAAGTGTTTAATCAATGCATCCTTCCAGTTCTTACATACGAAGCAGAGATATGGACCTAACTAAAAAAAAGGCATACAAAGGCTGCAGACAACTGAAAAAGAGGAACTCGTGGACTAGGAAAATAACAAGAATGTAAGATATCATGATCAGAGTAAAATCCCTGAAATGACAATGGGCTGGACTTTTTTGCCAGAAGAACGGTCCACCAATGGACAACCAAAATTTTGGACTGGATGCCAAAGGAGAGGAAGAAAAACCCAGAAGAAGACCATGTGGGAGATGGGTGGATAAAATTTGAAAGCATACCAGGATGACATGGAGGTGAATGGCTCAAAACAGACCATTGTGGAAGAAACTTGGGGAGACTATAAACTTAAGGGGGATGGATAATGGTTGACAAAGATGATGATGATGATTATATTAAATTATTACATTAAAAATAGCAAGTAATCTGTTACAGTGTTATACAGGGGTGCTTATTCTGTGAAATCAAATTTCCTGAAACCAAACCCATATTTCCTGAAATTAATGTAGATCAATACTTACAAAAAAAAAAAAAAAAAAAAAAATCAGAATATATGTGTTACATTTGTAATTTATTTCCCAAGTTCTGATATTTTTTAAAGCACAGTGGCCTTTATAAAATTTTACTAATTGCAAATTTCCAGTGTTTGGCCCTTCAAAGCTATAAATACTTATAAAAAGTAAAATACTGAGAAAAATAAAATAAAAAAGCTGCTCAGGAAATCTTTGTCATTGCATTGAAACCAATGACAAAGATTTCAGCTGAATTGGGTAGACACAGAGTGGACCTGTTTCTCTTCTCCTCTGTGGGGATAGATTGACAGTCAGATTTCCCAACTCCCAGTGGAATTGAGTTTTGCTTTGGCCACCAACCAAGGGAAAACAGGGAAAGGACAGTGACAGGCCTTGCCACTGGCCATAAAAAAAAAAAAAAAAAAAAAAACGCCGAAAATTCCAGTACAACGCCGCAAATTTCCGTGGGAAAAAAAAAAAGAAAAAAAGGCCGAAAATTTCCGGAAATTCCGGAAAATAAGCACCCCTGGAACATAGTATTTAACAATATCATGTTATTATAACTAAATAATAATTTTGCATTTTTGAACTTCCCTTTTTGTTGGTAAAGTTCGATTAACACTTACCGCACGTGGGGCTTGGCTTTCAATTCTTATTTCCGTTATGTGGATGCGGCATGGGGGTTTTTCATTTAGTCGCGGGTCCACTTCATTTTTTTTTTTTCCCCGTTGATATTTATCTGGCCTTGTCACTGAATGAGTTTTTTTCCTTTGCTGCCTCCTCATTTACTTCAATAATTTTTCATAACCCGAGTACTAACGAAATACTCCATTACCGTCATCGAGGGGACGTTTTGCTCCGACTAGCATGGACCGTGTCAGCTGGGCATTTCGGTGGTTCTCGCGGGCTGCTTCTGTCATCGGCTATCGCTTCTTGGGCGTTGTGGCACCATCTCTTGTTGGTCACCGATCTCATTTTTCGAACTTTTTCATTTTTTTGCTCAATTTTAATTAAATTTCTCCAGCTGTTTCTCAAAATATTAGGGTCATTATGGTTGCAAACTTTTGCCCTATTTTTTTTCAATCATTACCGACTCTGCTATTCTGAGGTGTTTTTCGGATTTACAGCTTTTAATGATTTTTATATTTTCGAATTTAGGATATTTTTGGTTATCCAGACAGTATTGAATAAGTGCTGTTTTTTCTTCTTTTTTCTGCCAATTTTTTACGTGTTGTTTTTATCTGTGTTTAAGCTTATTTTTGGTACTTCCTATATAAGCCATTGGAGGATTTTCAGTAATAGGAATTGAGTAAATACCTGCTTTTTCTAACATTTTTATTTTTTCATTATTTTTTATTACCATATTTTTGATGGTATTTACTTTTCCTCCAATTTGAATGTTATGCTTTTACAAATATTATTAATTTCATTGGTAGTACCTTTAATGTAAAGAAAACCATTTAAATATTTGACTTCTTTTTTATTTACTACAGCATTATTTTTTATTTTCTTTATTACTTCTGTGTTCCAATTCCAATCAGTAGTTCTAATTCTGACTATTATATAGCTCTAATCATTCTACTATTCTCTTTTACGTGCGATATTTCAAAGTAATTTGTACAAAATTCTAGCGGATAATGCTTACCTTGGCATTCCTTTCTAGCGATGGGAACATTTCACGCACGTGTTTTCCGGTCTTTGTTGATGTTATTTAGGACAATAACATCAACAAAGACCGGAAAACACGTGCATGAAATGTTCCCATCGCTAGAAAGGAATGCCAAGGTAAGCATTATCCGCTAGAATTTTGTACAAGTTATTCTGTGTTCCATTTTTTTATTAAATGGTTAGGATAACCAAAGCTACCTGCAATTTTTTTTATGATTTTTATTTCTTCATTGATGAACTGACTATTTTCAGAGTGCGTATATGCTCTTTTAATTAAGGTTTTAAGACTATTGCATTTTTGAGGATAAGGATGTGCCGAATTGTACGGGATTAGAACCAGAACAAATGAACTTTTCCGATAAACCCTGTATAGTAACTTATCTGTGGATTTGATAACTTGTAGGACCAAAAAGGCTATTGCATTATTTTTTTCTATTTCAACAGTGAGTTCTATAGTTGGGTATAAAGAGCTGTAACATTTTGTTAATTTTCTTAATTCTTCTTCGTTCAGTTTTGATAGAATGAAAATATCATCCACATATCGACAGTACACTTCTGGTTTTTCTTCCATACGATGCAGGACATTTTCTTCAATTTTGTTCATCACAACCTCAGCATATAAAGTTGATAATGGTGAGCCCATTGGGCCTCCTCAATTTTGCTTGAATATTTTGTTCTTGTATGTAAAAATATTATTTTCATATAAATAGAATAAAACTTTTTTGAATTCATGAATTTGTGTGTTATTTAAAATTTTAAGATTTTGCAACTTCTTATGATAATTTCAATAGCTTCTGGAACAGGAGTGCTTGGATATAATGCTTTAACGTCCATGCTTGCCATATTTAAGTCCTTTAGGCCAGTTTTTACATTTTTAATTTTCTCAATAAATTCATACGTGTTCTTGATGGTGAACTTGTTGTTCATGAAAAAGGGTGCTAGGAACTTGTAAATGTTTTTCTCTAATGTTATCAATGGTGAGTTTTTTTTTTTTTTGAAACTATCAGTCTCATTGGAGCACCATCTTTGTGCGTTTTTACCTTTGCAACAATACGTGGTATGTCAGCTCCCATTGGTGGAAAAGAGCGCTTGATTTTATCAGGTAATGTGCTATGATTTCTTATATCCGCTAAGAATTTAATTTGGTTATCTGTTGGGTCTTTCTTTATTTCGGTACAATTTAATCCATCTATTGCTGCTGTCATTTTTTGTTCAAATTCATCAGTGTTGAGAATAATGATTTGGCCGGTTTTATCTGCTTCACAGAATTTGATATATGGGTCATTTTTCAATTCCAATAGTTTTTTTTTTATATTTTAATTTTTTCTCTATATAGAAGTTTTTGTTGTTTTTGGCATTATATTCTTTTAGAATAACTCTATATAATTTGTTCTCAACTTCAGTTTTATTCTCAGCGCCTGATATATTTTTGAGAATATCTTCGAGGCAAGGGTTGATTTCTTCAGTTTTAGGGAGGCCTTGTGGAAAGGCAAATTTTTTTCCCTTTTTGTAAAATTGCTTTCTGTGAAAAGCTTAAGTTCTTATCAGACCGATTTTCATACACATTATATTCATTTATGGGTTCCTTATTTAATTTTTGTTCATCAAATAGTGCATTTAATTTTTTATCTACAGTAACGCTATTGGAGTTAGCTTCTTTGTTAGCAATTTCGTTAATTTCGATGAACGTAGTATCCAAAATGCGATCTTTCCAAGTGCCATCAAATTGTGCATATAATGAAATTAATAATATTTGTAAAAAGCATAACATTCAAATTGGAGGAAAAGTAAATACCATCAAAAATATGGTAATAAAAAATAATGAAAAAATAAAAATGTTAGAAAAAGCAGGTATTTACTCAATTCCTATTACTGAAAATCCTCAAATGGCTTATATAGGAAGTACCAAAAATAAGCTTAAACACAGATTAAAACAACACGTAAAAAATTGGTAGAAAAAAGAAGAAAAAACAGCACTTATTCAATACTGTCTGGATAACCAAAAATATCCTAAATTCGAAAATATAAAAATCATTAAAAGCTGTAAATCCGAAAAGCACCTCAGAATAGCAGAGTCGGTAATGATTGAAAAAAATAGGGCAAAAGTTTGCAACCATAATGACCCTAATATTTTGAGAAACAGCTGGAGAAATTTAATTAAAATTGAGCAAAAAAATGAAAAAGTTCGAAAAATGAGATCAGTGACCAACAAGAGATGGCGCCACAACGCCCAAGAAGAAGCGATAGCCGATGACAGAAGCAGCCCGCGAGAACCACCGAAATGCCCAGCTGACACGGTCCGTGCTAGTCGGAGCAAAACGTCCCCTCGATGACGGTAATGGAGTATTACCGAAAGTACTCGGGTTATGAAAAATTATTGAAGTAAATGAGGAGGCAGCAAAGGAAAAAAACTCATTTAGTGACGAGGCCAGATAAATACCAACGGGAGTAAAAAAAAATAAATAAATGAAGTGGACCCGCAACTAAATGAAAAACCCCCATGCCGCATCCACATAACGGAAATAAGAATTGAAAGCCAAGCCCCACGTGCGGTAAGTGTTAATCGAACTTTACCAACAAAAAGGGAAGTTCAAAAATGCAAATGCATTAATGCACGTTAGAAAAATAACCTCCAATATCGGAAGTAAATTAAATAATAATTATTCCAGAAATCAAAACCAAAAAATTGTGTTAAAAAAAAGGTGCTAGAATGATGTTCCAGCAAATTTTGCCAGAAAAAAATTCCTGTATGCAAAAAATTCCTGCACGAGATGTGATAAGAAGAATCCAGACTGGGTGCATAAGTTTGGAACTGTGAGACAGAGCATGAAACAGTTTGGCACAGGTTGACTGTGGAACCTATAACACACCTGCCATGAGTCACAAATCCCCCTGCTCATCCATTTTTTTACAGTAGTGCTTTTTTCTTATGTGTGTGTAAGTGTTCATCACATTTATCATGTCAGAAAAAAATTGATCAATGAATTTGCATGAGATTTTGCCAAAAACTTGCCAAAACTTGTGATATTTAAAGATACAAAAAGTCTATAGGGAGGACTGCATGAGTTGTGCACCAGTTTTTAGTTGTCTAAACGTTTTAACGATGGCCGTCAATGTGTTACGAGTGATGAATAGTCTGAGAAGCACGCAACCAGCAAAAGTGAAAACAATGTTGAACTTGCATGCATAGCTGTGTGAGGAAAGTCACCGAATAACTATTTGTGAGTTATCTGAAGACTTCAATATTAGTTTTAGTTCGGTTCAGCTGATTCTTATGGACAATTTGAGTATGAGAAGCATTTCTGCCAAATTTGTGCCAAAATTGATGTCAGCTGAGCAAAATCAGGTCCATGTTTCAGCTGCTAGTGTGTGTAAAAAATTTTTTTAAAGTTATCATAACTGGTAATGAATTGGGTTTATGGGTATGGCCCTGAAACTAATGCCAGTCTTCATAGTGAAAGACCTCAAATTCTCCCAGACCCCCCCCCCCCCCCCCAAAGCATGACAAAGCCACAGCAATGTCAACATGATACTGACACTTGTTTTCAATCATGAGGGAATTGTGCATCATGAGAATACGCTCCATCAGGCGATCTTAGTGAGAGATAGGTTTGCCTCCTCGGGGCACTCCATGGAAACAATGGTACACAGAACAGCAACAAGGGCCTCTGTGAATCTTGGAGAGGCACCAGTTAGTTCTGTGTGATATTGGTGAAAAGACCTCAACTCACTGGGCCTTGTTCCAGAATCCTTAGGTTGAATGACCAACTGGAACTGTCAACTGTGGGCTAATCCTCCACACTGATGTACTTACCTGACTAAAAAGACACAAAGAGATATAAAACCTGACTCAAGTGTGGGATATGGTGGACCTACCACACTTGATAAGGACGGTCCACCACGGAATCGAAATGGACTTTCTAAACGGCATATGAGAAAGAGATCTATCTAGGCTGAGTGAGTGTAAGATTCATGTATGGAATACTAGAGGTATAAATGGCAAGATGAATGAGGTGATTGAAGAGATGAATAAGTACAGATTGGATGTGTTGTGTGTAAGTGAAACCAAAAAAAGAAAAGAAAATTGGGATAGAAGAAGTGAATAGAACGGCAAGTGTGTGGTCTGGAGTATTGGATAATGTGAAAGGACAGGCTGGTCTAGCTGTGATTTTAAATGAAAAGATGAAAAACAACTTGATTCACTATAGCTGCATAAGTGAGAGAATTCTTTGGATTCAGATAATACAACGGAGTTGTCACAAATGTTTATTTTTTCAAGCCGACCATGGTTTCCTAGCTTCATCAGGACGAATGGCACGTAAATATTCAAATTGTATATGACATCATAAATGGTGTTTACAGTCACGTTTTTTGGTTACATGCTTCCATGCGTTTGATAGAAATGGTGTGGATGCCATGTCATTAACAAGTTGCAAATACTTCTGATATATAAGGAAAGCTTCCAAAATATTAAGTTTGGTGGTTGAATCTGTCTTGTCAATAAGTTTTGCTTTTTCAAAGAGAAATTTGTGGTCCTTTTATAACAGTGTTTAGCCATCGATGACTTCTTTAGGTCGCAATTCCGAATGTAGGTCTTGTGCTCCTTCAATCGAAAATGCAAGGCTCTACGGGTCTGTCCTATGTACGAAGCGCCACATTCACATGGAATTTGATAAATTCCCCATGAGTTTTTGTCTTCAACATAGTTCTTTGATCCTAAAATTCTGATTTTGTTTATGGGTTTAAAAATCACCTTAAAATTAAAGGTTTTGAGAATTTTTGTAATTTTGAAGGCAATGTCACGGAAAAAGGAATAATGGCAAAATTCTCTCGCAATGGGCGCATCAAAGGAGTTAATGTGGAGATGGGCTTCGGTTTCTGGAATTTTGTTAGAGCCTTGTCTGTAATGAAAGGGTTGTATCCTCGCTGTACTGCAACACGTTTAAGGAAATTAAAGTTATTTTTCCAAACTGTCCTTATCTGAACATATATGTATCGTGCGATATATGCAACTGTAAAAAGCGCTGAGTTTTTGTTGATAAGGGTGATTACACTTGGCATGTGGAGGTGAAAAAATAGCAAAAGGCTTCCGATAAATTGTGGTTGCGAGAGATTGATTTAAGCGAGTTACCAGGACGTCAAGGAATGGTAGGCATTCATTATTTTCAGTTTCATAGCTGAATTGAATGTGAGGATCAATGGAATTTATTTCGTCAACTTTGAGGAAATAACAAGACTAGTGGACATTTGCATAAAACAAAACAAATTTACTTTCCGTTGAACATTTTATGAACAGACGGAAGGTCTAGCCATGGGCAGCCCACTGTCACCTATATTATGTGAAATCTACACACGTCGATTTGAAGAAACACTTTTCAAACTCGTGATATTTGACTTGTGGATATGATATGTAGACGATACTTTCGTTCTATGGAAGGGAAAACATTCTGAAATTCCGGAATTAGTCAAATTTATAAATTCCGTTGATCCTCACATTCAATTCAGCTACAAAACTGAAAATAACGTATGCCTACCATTCCTTGACGTCCTGGTAACTCGCTTAAATCAATCTCTCGCAACCACAATTTATCGGAAGCCTTTCGCAATTTTTTCACCTCCACATGCCAAGTCTAATCACCCTTATCAACAAAAACTAAGCGCTTTTTACAGTTGTGTATATCGCGCAATACATATATGTTCAGATAAGGGCAGTTTGGAAAAAGAACTTTATTTCCTTAAACATGTTGCAGTACAGCGAGGATACAACCCTTCCATTATAGACAAGTCTCTAACAAAATTCCGGAAACCGAAGCCCATCTCCACATTAACTCCTGTGATGTGCCCACTGCGAGAGAATTTTGCCATTATTCCTTTTTCCCGTGACATTGCCTTCAAAATTACAAAAATTCTCAAAATCTTTAATGTTAAGGTGATTTTTAAACCCATAAACAAAATCAGATTTTTAGGATCAAAGGACTATGTTGAAGACAAAAACTCGTGGGGAATTTATCAAATTCCATGTGAATGTGGCGCTTCGTACATAGGACAGACCCGTAGAGCCTTGCGTTTTCGATTGAAGGAGCACAAGACCTACATTCGGAATTGTGACCTAAAGAAGTCATCGATGGCTAAACACTGTTACGAAAAGAACCACAAATTTCTCTTTGAAGAAGCAATATTCAACAACAAGCCATATTCAACCACCAAACTTAATATTTTGGAAGCTTTCCACATATATCAGAAGTCTTCGCAACTTGTTAATGACATGGCATCCACACCATTTCTATCAAATGCATGGAAGCATGTAACCAAAACACGTGACTGTAAACACCATTTATGATGTCATATACAATTTGAATATTTACGTGCCATTCGTCTTGATGAAGCTAGGTCAATACCCAGCGAAACCATGGTCGGCTTGAAAAAATAAACATTTGTGACAACTACGTTGTATTATCTTAATCTATATATAATTGTCACAAGACTGTAGTCTTTGAGATAAAGAATCTTCTTTGGATTCGTTTGAAAGTGAAACTTCAGAGAATAGTTATTGTTGTAACTCGTGACTTTCTGATAGGAAGGAAAATTTCTGGAATGAGCTAAAAGCTATTTTGAGCCAGTTTGGTGCTAAAGAGAAAGTTATAGTAGCAGGGAATTCCAATGCTAGAGTAGGTGTGCAGAATGCAATGTTCTGACAATATTCTGGGTAAGTTCAATGATCCTTGTGTGAATGATAATGGTGAAAGATGAATTGAAGTCTGCATTGAGAATGGTTTGTGTATATCTAATATGTTTTTTAACCACAAGTATATCCACACATCATCATCATCATCATTGTCAACCATTATCAATCCACTGCTGGACGAAGGTCTCTCCAAGCCTCTTCCACAACGGTCTGTCTTGTGCCAGTCTCCTCCATGTTACTACCGCATACTTTCGAATTTCATCCACCTATCTCCCATGTGGTCTTCTTCTAGGTCTTTTCCTGACCCTTGAAATCCGATCTACAATTCTGACTGTTGATCGAAGGTCTGTTCTTCTGGCAGTATGTCCAGCCCATTGCCATTTCAGGGATCTTAGTCTGATCATGATGTCTTCCACTGTTGTCATTTTTCTGATCCACGAGTTCCTCTTCTTATCTCACCTGGTTACACCAAGCATGCACCTCTCCATGCTTCTTTGAGATGTCTGCAGCCTTTGTATGTCTTTTTTAGTTAAGGTCCATGTCTCTGCACCATCCGTAAGCACTAGAAGGATGCATTGATCAATTTTCAAGAGCAATATGCCATTATGTCTCTTAAGACATAATGGCATATTGCTATTGAAAATTATGCTGTTTCTTCCAAAAGCTCTCCAGGAAAGTTTTATATGCTGATTAATTTCTTCATCAATATGACCCTCACTTGATATCTGCTGTCCAAGATAAATGCATGCATCTGTTATCTCCAACTTTTCTCCATCAATCGATAAATCTTCATTTCTTGTAAAAGCATTGTACATCACTTTTGTCTTCTGAAAGTTCATTTTTAATCCTACTTCTTTACTCTTGTCAGCAAGTTCCTGGATTACTCTTGTCAGCAAGTTCCTGGATCATACTCTGCAGCTCTGACGGGGTAATTGCAAAAATGACCACGTCATCAGCAAAACGAAAGTGAGTTAGATAATCTCCATTAATCTTTATCCCTTTGTTTTCCCAGTTCAGTGATTGAAAGACATTTTCCAATGTGGCATTAAAGAGCTTGGGAGATATGGTGTCACCTTGTCTCACTCCGTTTCCAATTTTTATGTGTGCTGTATTCTCAAACAGCCAAATCTTTGCACTTGCATTTTCATAGATGTTATTAATAACATTAATGTATGCATCTTCAATACCACAGGATTTCAAAGCCATTGTAACTGCTGATGGTTTCACGGAATCAAAGGCCTTCTCATAATCGATAAAAGCCATGCACAATGGAAGTTCATATTCCCTCACTCTTTCTATTAGTTCTCTCAATATGTGGATATGATCTATAGTGCTGTAGCCACTCCTGAATCCAGCTTGCTCTTTTGGTTGAGCCATGTCCAGTGTTACCTTCAAGCAGTGGGAAAGAACTTTAGTGAAGATTTTATAAACCACTGATAGGAGGCTGATAGGTCCGTAGTTCCTGAGATCCTCAATGTTACCTTTTTTATGTAGCAGGATCATTGTAGCATTGTTCCAATCCTCAGGAATCTTCCCTTCATTAAGGCATCGAGTGAAGACTGGTGAGTACTGTTGCAATTTTTCCACTTGCTTCTTTTATGATGTCTACAGTAATTCCATCTTCTCCTGGAGCTTTTCCCCGCTTCATGTTCTTGATTGCATGTGCAACTTCTGCTAGGAGGGCTGGAAGAACTCTGGTACCTTTCATGATGTCTGGAGTACATGTACCATCCCTTTCATATAATTTGGAGTAGAAATCTTTCACTCTTGTCAAAATTTCGCCTCTATTTCTTGTTATAGAACCATCTTCTTTTCTCAGTGCCATAATCTGTTTTCTTCCCTTACTGAGATGCCCCTTTGCTATCTTTAGGCTTTGGTTGTTTTCAATTGCTTTCCTCACTAGTTCACAGTTGAATTTCTTTACGTCTTCAGTGATACTTTTTCATACTGTCTTGCATAGCTCTGTGTCCTCATCTCTCTTCTTTTTTGCATCAACATTTTGGTTTTTCCTGATAATTTGTTCACATGCAACTTGTTCTCAGACCCATCTAATTTTGTTAATGTTTCCATAAGAGCTTTGGTAACTTTTCTGTTAACTTCAGAGGTGTCCACCTCTTCTGATGTTAGACCTTCTAGAATAGAGAATCTGTTCCTGAGTTGTAATTTGAAGGTATTATGATGCTTTTTTGGTTGGTCCATGTCAATACACTTTGTTTGTTTTATGAGCTTGCCATGCTCCAGTTTAGCATTGAGGTGCATCTTACATGGTCACTATCTGTGTTGAACTTGTTCAGAACACTGCAGTCTTGTATGACAAATTTCTTGTTACACATGATAAAATCAATTTCACTTGTCTATCCATTGGGATGCCTCCATGTCCATTTCCTTTGCAGCTTTTTTTTTTTTTTTTTGAAAAAGGAGTTCATGATGAAAAACCCTTCTGCCTCTGCAAACTCTACGAGAGTATTTTAAAAACTGGTTTCTGTTGATGTGACTGAAATTTACCTACTGAAGTTTCATTCTGTTGCCCTATTTTTGAATTGAAATATCCCATAATTATCTTCAAGTGTTGTTTGCCTTTATTATTTAGATGACAAATTTCCTCATAAAATTCTTCAATTTCTTCTTCAGGATGACTTGTGGTGGGTGCATAAGTTTGAATAATCTGAGCCTGGTATCTTCTTGAGAGTTGGATAACGAGTCGTGCAGCTCTGTCAGAGGAACTTTCATCTTCTACAACTTTATCCTTCAGTTTCTTGTTTATTATAAATCCAACACCACTTGTTCTGCCAGTACCTGTTCCACGATAGTAGAAGAGATGTCTACTTTTCAGTTCAATGAGATCTCCTTTTCTCCTTACCTCACTTAGCTTGACGATGTCCAACTTGATCCTTTGTAGTTCTTCTTCCAATTCAAGAAGCCTTGAATCAGAAGATAGGGAGCGTCCATTATAAGCAGCCAAGGTCAGCATCAAATGGCAGCCTAGTCCGGTCCTCTGGTGATTCTTAGCACCCTTTGCCTTCATGTAGCACTGGCCACTGCCTTGGCCAGGTACATTCCAGCTGCCGGAGACTGAGGGCCAAGATTTAAGTAGTGAAGTCATTTTGGAAAGTTTGGCCATAACTCACCACGCTGGCCAAGCGGGTTGGTGAGTATGGGATAGCATTTCCTCTAATCCCAATGGTATAGTTACACCGCTATTGGTGGTCGTCAGAGCCCCTTTGGTGGGAACAAGATGCACCACAAGAAGGCAGAGTTGGTTGACATTTGTCAAGGAGAGGTTGTGATGTTGCACATCACCTGACCTTACATCCGGCATATACTTGGGAAAATCGTAGTCTTGGTCAAAAGAGTGTGTTAGATTTTATTGTTTGTGATTAGCATCTGAAACACTTAGTTGTTGACACTCGTGTGATGAGAGATGCGGATGTTGGTTCTGATCATTACTTGGAAGTATCACGAGTGAAACTGAATGTTGGTTGGAGGAAAAGGAATAGGAAGAGGCCCAGGATGGAAAGAATAAAGGTTGAAAGGCTCCCTGAATATCATCTGCATTATTTTGACATATTCAAAAAGCAACTGTAGGAGCTGAAGTCTTGTAAGAAGGATGTAGAAAATAAGTGAAAATGTTTTAAGAACTGTGTTGCCACTGCTGCTGAAGGGGTCTGTGGCACCACAATAGTGGGTAACAATAGAGGTGACGCTTGGTGGAATAGTGAGGTTGAAGAGGCAGTAAAGAGAAAGAAGAAAGCCTATTTGAGGATGTTGCAAGGTATAGTTTCTGTGGAGGAATATCGCTGTACGAAGCGTGAAGCCGCTAAGCTGGTTCACCAGAGTAAGGCAAAAGATAAGGGGAGAAGGTGGAAAGGCATAAATTGGCTTTTTGGAAAGATAGGAAGTCTTTCTGGAACTACATGAGACTCAGGAAAAATAGGGGAAACAAAGTTGTAAGTTGTGTGAAGAATAGGATTGGGGAAATTATATGAGAGCCCAATTAGTTAAGTGAAAGATGGGGTGAATACTTCTATGAGTTATTAGATGAGGAAAACAAAGGTTATTCAGAGGCAGAAGCAGATGATGTCACAGTGAAGGAGGGAAGCACAGGTGGGATCTCAAGAGAAGAGGTGTGTAAAGCTCTAAAATCTCTTCAGAATGGTAAGGCTCTGGGAGTTGATGGCATAACTGCCGAGATGTTGAAATATGGTGGTGACTGTGTAATTGACTGGTTAACTGAAATCTTCCAGTTCTGCTGGGAGTTAGGAATGCTCCTTCGGGATTGGAAGGATGCTGTCATTGTTCCCTTGTATAAGAGAAAAGGTGATCAGGTTGACTGCAAGAACTATAGTGGCATTAGCCTACTGAGTGTGCCAGGGTAAGTGTCTGGTAACGTCGTTATTGAAAAAGTACGATGTCTTACATCAGAGAAAGTGTGGGATGTTCAGGGTAGTTTTATGCCTGGTAAAGGCTGGACTAACCGAATTTTTGCATTACGCATTATGATTGAAAAGTATCTGGCTATTGGTAAGAAAGTTTTTGCTGCCTTCATAGATTAAGAGAAAGCTTACGACAGACTAAATAGGACACTTTTGTGGAAGGCACTTAATGAATATGGTGTTACTGGGAATCTACTTAACAGTGTAAAAGCAATGTATGCTGGCAGGAGAGCTTGTGTACGAGTGAATGGTGTTTTATCAAAATGGTTTTCTATTGGTGCAGGAGTCAGACAAAGTGGTGTATTGTCACCATAGCTGTTTAACATATTTATTGATGTGTGCACGAGTGATGCCAAAACAGATAATACTGGTTTATGTCTTGGTGATATCTGTATGTGCAGATTGCTGTATGCTGATGACACAGTCCTGTTGGCAAAGAGCAAAAGTGAGTTGCAAAGTATGCTGTCCTGGATGTACAATGTTTCAATGAAATTCAAACTGAGTATAAATAAGGGAAAAACCAAAGTTATGGTTTTTGAGAGAGGAACTGGCAGTACATACATGCACACATATCACTAAGCTGTTCTCTGAGATTCAGAGGTTAGCTCCAAAAAGAAATACAAACTACCTGATAATTTTTGCTTACTGTTGTTCCCATACCAAACCTCTCCACTAACATCGATCTTGACATACAGCTCGGGCTTCACTGACATCCATTATACGCCATACACAAGATGTTCTATACTTCATACTCATAATTTGTTTCTCATGCAGGCACTCCTGAATCTGATCCTGCAATGACTTCCTTGGCCTTCCTCTGCCTTTCCTTCCTGCCACTTGGGCTAAAAAGATTTTCTTAGTAAGCATCTCATCACTCATTTTTTTAACACGGCCAAACCACCGAAGCATATCAGTCTCCTCCTTGCTAACAACATTTTGCTTCACATCATACAACTGCAACACATCTTCATTCCTCACACAATCAGAACGCAGGGGTCATAGCATACTTCTGGAAAATTTTAGGTAGGAATTCTAGGACTTTTTAGAAAAATTTTAGGAAAATTTTAGGAGTGTATTTCAATAAAAACTAGATGTATATTTGTATACATCTAGTAAAACAACTTTGTATACATTGTAAAGAGTTTGCTTCACAACCTTCAACCATATATACTGATAGACTGCGCATGACATCAAAATTTCTGGCTCCAACATAAAATCACATGACAACAGTCAAAAAGATGGGTTACACCTGCTGTGCTTATGGTTGCTCTGAGCGATATAGTAAAGAAAGTTCTATGATTTTTCATGGGTAAGAAACGAATTAAATACCTAAGTCAATAAAGTTCAATTACTTAACCAGAAACTTGCAGCTATTGATATAAAAATATAGTAACTTAAGAAAAAAAAATGATATGCATGTTCCAAATTCTTCGCAAATGTTCATCACATTATAAATCACAAAATGTAAACAACCCGATCATGCATGTATATAGCTCATAAGTAAACTTACCTGAAGAGTTTTCATTATATATGAGGCGCATTCACATAATACACCGAAAACACTGAAGTTCTGCAGCGTAAATTAGTAATCATAACAGCATTTTTACACGAAATTTGGAGTCTGATGATGACGTGCCCAATGTTTGAGCCATGGCGGCTTTGATGCAGCTATTGCCAATGCGCAGTCCTATATATGGTCGAAGTTCACACCCAATTTTTTTGCATAACGTCTAATGTCTAAAGTTTAAGTATGATTTACTTCTAATGTTCAGTTCTTATCTTTTCACGTGTTATTATCATATTCAAGTATATTTACCACATTCAAGTTTCACTTTGAACATTAATATGCTGTTGAACCAGAAGCAATTCACGATTTTCACAGTAAAGTTTTCAGGTTTCACATTAAATTATAATACCCTAAAAAGGTAATTGAAAACCAAGAACTATGTACAATTGTTCACTGAATTACTTTTTTCATATTATTGTTTTAACCTTTTCCTGATTAGCCTATCTTTTTCTGCTTCCACCACAACTAATTTACTTTCAGTTTTCTTTATTTCAGCTGAACCTTTGTATGATCAAGTTAGAAGCAACTGCTATTTCAACAGTATTTTGTTTTTCTACAGTTTTTCTCATTCTTTCTGTTCCCTCTTGAATTACTGCTAGGGAGGCTTCTTTATCTTTTTTAAGCCTATTTATTTCTGCATCATTTTCTTTTATTTTGTCATCAAACTCAGCTTTTCTTTTTTTCTCTAGCTGCTTTTCCTTATTTTCCCTCTCTATCTGCTTCCTTTCTTTTACCTTTTTTGATTATTCTTCCTTCAGCTTATCAACATACTCTTTATAAAATTTATGTGAATCACAAACACTATTTAACAAATTTCTTGTTATGGGAACTTTACTTACACATCCATAGTGTTTAATGGCCCCTTTAACTATTTTTAATGATGTTATAGTAGAGTCTTTTAAGTTAGCCTTGTTATTCCTTAACAGAGCAGTGTTAACCGAAAATCCCCTTTCTGCATCAGCATTACCATGAGGTAAAACTAATATTGACTTGATGAGTTTAGCAAGATTTGAGTATTTTTCTTTTCTGCTAGAGTCTTTAATACTAAATATATTACGCCAGTAATGATCAATCCGCACTGGAATATGCCCTTCCTCTGAAAATTTCACTAGTTCATCTAGAGTTGGCTTATCGCAATTTAAAAGTTTCCACTCTTCTCTTACTCTATCAATTTGTTCCTCAGAAAGATGCAAAACACTTGAAATTCTGGTTATTTCCAAAAGTCCATCAGTGACTGAAAGTTGAGTTGACTCTTTCTTTGGTTCTTTTACCTTTAAAACTTCTATGTCTCTTAGCTTTTGATTGCAGAATGGCAAATTTGACTTTAAATATTTTGTGATTGCAATTAGTGATGATCTTACATCTAAGAGAGATAATTTCTGCCTGGTCTCCTGAACATTCCTGAGGAGATTTTTTTGTCTTCATACCAACTTCTAACTCCCCTAGTTTTTTTCATGAATTTTTGTTTTCAAAATCTACATTCTTTAGGTCTTCTCCAAATTTCCCTGCAATAACATCATCTTGGATAAACTGAGCCATAACATTCCTCATTAAAGTATTTAAATCAGAATATAACTGGTGTATTTTTGGTTCTTCACTCTGATAACATAATGAAAACTTTTCAAAATTTTGGTGTGAAAATGAAATTAATGCTAAATAGCAAGGAGTTAGCTAATTTTTCAGGAAACAGTGAATTATTTTATACCTTGCCAAATTGCGTAGTTGTTTTTCAAATATTTTTTGAGATGGCAAGAAGTTTAAAAAATATTCTGTAATATTTAGCCATTGATCCAAGAGCCTCTGGGCTACAGAACCAACGGTTAACCATCTGTTACTGACATGACGCAAAAGAAATTTGGCTGTGACCAATGTTATATCCTCGACAGATTTATAATCCTCTCGTCTTGCAGCACTACTCTTTAAAAAGTAATTCATATCAGTAGCAAATTTGTCAAAATCTATATTTAAGCTTGTCAAAAAATTTTTAAATGTATTACTAACAACATGCAGGTTGCAAAAACCTAGTTCCAAAGATTTCTGGCCTGTTTCTTGTTTTACAACTTCATTGAATTTGCGTAAAAAGCACTTATTTACATTTGGGCTGTCCATGAATACACAAATAATTCTGTTCAACGAAATATTGAAAGATGATAACACATCAAGAATTTTTTTTAGCAAAATATCTGCTGTTGCATGACCCAGAGAAACGCTTGTTAGGTATCGGCAAGAAACTGAATTTATTTCTGAAGACCAGTACCTGAGATACACATCCAACTGCCGTTTCACTTGTGTATTTGTAGTTTCATCAAATGCTATAAAAACCTTTCCTGGGCTACTAGATGCAATGTCTTTTTTCAAATCCTCTTCAAAATATTTTGACAATCCATGTGATATCACATAAGCAACTTTTTTTCTTTAAGTTGCATTTTGGCTGCAATAGCAGAATCAGGAAACATTTCTTTGAAAAGTTCAACTGTTTCAGTGCATGAAACAAAAGACATATTGTCCTTAGCAACTTTCATGGCCCATAATGCTTCGGCTTTAGCCAACTGTAAATCATGACTCAGTACTTCACTAATATTTGTTTTGGGCTGAAGATCCCGTCCTCCAAAGGCTTTCAGGATGGACTTATTTTGAAATTTAGTTTGAAATTTCTGCAAATGTTTTTTCCTTTATGATGCACTTTTACTTGTGAAAAGCCACTATTAGAAATGTTGAAAATTTCTGAACACAATATACACTTAGCAGAAAATATTGTTTCAGTTGCAGAACACCATTCTTTCAACTTCACTCCGTCCAATTCTTTGGCGAGCCACGCATCTTGAAATTTCGTTTTGGATTTAGGCATCTTAAACACTTGTATTACTAACCAGAAAATGAAAGGGAAGTACAAAAACACATTCCAATATTGCAAAACCAGACAACTTCCCGAAATTTGGCTGCGAGGATGTCAGAAGATAGAAAAAAAAAAAAAAAAAAGCAGGTCACCACTAGAGAACTGAACCTGCACACAGCACAGAGAACACCACATAAAAGACGCAAAACCAGAAACTATCATACGCATCTCACGCAAGTTCAGTCAAAGCGAGTCGGAGCCGAGATATATTGCGCATCGAAGGTCGCTGTCGCCGACGCACGATCGAAGGCCAATGATCACGTGCTCTACTGCCTGCCACGATAACACTCAGCTACCATTCCATCGTCATTACCGGAGGTTATGGAAGGAGACCACATGTTTCCTCTTTGCTTCCACCCACCTGCGGTTTACAATAACAAAACATCAGCAGAAAGAGGAGGTTCCACAAGGCATGTACAAAAATAAAGTACGATCTTCTGCGTGCCACAGAGTTCGTCTGCAAAGCGCAAACCAGGGGTGAAAATGACCCCTTCCCTTTTCCCTTAGATCTCTTGTTACTCTCGAAAACTGTCCGAAGGCAAAAAAGTGGAGCGCCCGCCCCGAAGCAAGTGCATCTCGATGGCGTCATTTTCCCTCCCTTCAGCAGCACAGCATATAGGCTGTGTTTCTACAATAACAGGTCTTTTTACCTTACCATAATGGTAAATTTATTGGCGTTAATAACGGTTGTATTTTTAATAAATAAGCTTACGAAAATTTTAGGAAGAATAGCAAATTTTAGGTATAATTTTAGGAATTTAAGGAGGGTCACAAAATATTAGGAATTTTAGGAGTAATGCGATCCCTGAGAACGTGTCTTGCCACCCCACCCCCCACCCCTACTCGTAAGTAACGCATTTCTCCAGCACACGAACGACTCCTATGTTTCTTCTGCAGTACCCAGGTTTCATTGTCATACATCAGAGTAGGAACAATTACACTCTCATACACAGCCCTGCGAGACTCTCTTGAGAACCCATCATTCCTGTGAAAACCTCCCAGAGCAGCCATGACTTTCAATGAAGAATTCACTCACCTACTAATTTCACCATCCAATTTGTTCTCTCTGTCAAACATGCTTCCTAAATACACAAACTCACTCACCTGGTCAATCACTGAACCATTTACACTTACATTACATTCAGTGCTACCAGTTCCTCTCTCAAAAACCATAACTTTGGTTTTTCCCTTATTTACACTCAGTTTGAATTTCATGCAAACTTCGTACATCCGGAACATACTTTGCAACTCACTTTTGCACTCTACCAACAAGATAATGTCATCAGCATACAGCAATATGCACACACGGATATCACCAAGACATAAACCAGTATTATCTATTTTGGCATCATGCATGCACGCACCCAACACCTTCCACAGAAGTATCCTATTTACTAGGTCATATGCTTTCTCGAAATCTATGAAGGCAGTACCAACAGACAGATACTTTTCAATCATCATGCGTAATGCAAAAATTTGGTTAGTGCAGCCTTTACCAGGCAAAAAACCACTGTGAACATCACACACTTTCTCTGATGTAGGACCTCGCACCTTTTCGATCATGACCTAACCAAACACTTTCCCTGGCACAATCAGTCAGCTAATTCCACGATAGTTCTTGCAGTCAGCCTGATCACCTTTTCCCTTATACAAGGGAACAATGATAGCATCCTTCTAATCCCGCGGCACCATTTCTAACTCCCAGCAGAACTGGAAGATTTCAGTTAACCAGTCAATTACACAATCACCACCATATTTCAACATCTCGGCAGTTATGCCATCAACTCCTGGAGTCTTACTATTCTGAAGAGATTTTAGAGCTTAACACACCTCTTCTCTGGAGATCTCTCCTGTGCATCCATCTCTCACTGTGAAATCATCTGCTTCTGCCTCAGAATCACCTTTGTTTTCTTGACCTAATAACTCACAGAAGTATTCAACCCATCTTTCACTTAACTCATTGGGCTTCCATATCATTTCCCCAAAGCTATTCTTCACACAACTTGCAACTTTGTTTCTGCTATTTCTCCTGTACCTCATATACTTCCAAAAAGTTTTTCTGTCTTTCCAAAAAGCCAATTCATGCCTTTTCACCTTCTCCTTCCTACCTTTGGCCTTACTCTGGCAAACCAGCTCAGCGGCTTCACACTTCTTACGGTGATATTCATCCACAGAAACTCTACCTTGCAACATCCCCAAATAGGTTTCCTTCTTTCTTTTTACTGCCTCTTCAATCTCACTATTCCACCAAGCATCACCTCTATTGTTACCCACTATTGTGGTACCACAGACTTCTTCAACAGCAGTGATCACACAGATCTTAAAACATCCCCACTTCTTTTCTATATCCCTCTCACCAGACTTCAGATCCTTCAGTCGTTCTCTGAGTAATTCAGAATACTGCTGATGATCTTCAAGGAGCCTATCAACCTTTATTCTTTCTATCCTGGGTCTCTTCCTATTCCTTTTCCTCCAACCAACATTAAGTTTCACTCGTGACACTACCAAGTAATGATCAGAACCAACATCTGCACCTCTCATCACACGGGTGTCAACAACTAAGTGTTTCAGACGCTGATCGTAGACAACAAAATCTATCATTCTTTTGACCAAGAGTACGATTTTCCTAAGTATATATGTGGATATTCTTGTGGTTGAAAAATGTATTAGATACACACAAACCATTCTCAATGCAGAGTTCAATTAATCTTTCACCATTATCATTCACACAAGGATCATTAAGCTTGCCCAGAACATTGTCAAACATCGCATTCTGCACACCTACTCTAGCATTGAAATCCCCTGCTATTATAACTTTCTCTTTAGCACCAAACTGGCTCAAAACAGCCTTCCTATCAGAAGATCACGAGTCACAAAGAGCATACACTACAACAATAACTATTCTCTGAAGTTTCACTTTCAAACGAATCCAAAGAATTCTCTCACTTATGCAACTATAGTGAATCAAGTTGTTCTTCATCTTTTCACTTAAAATCACACCTACATCAGCCTGTCCTCTCACATTTTCCAATTCTCCAGACCACACACTCACCATTCCATTCACTTCTTCTATACCAATTTCCTTCGTTTTGGTTTCACTTACACACAACACATCCAATCTATACTTATTCATCTCTTCAATCACCTCATTCATCTTGCCATTTATACCTCTAGTATTTCATACACCAATCTTGCACTCACTCAGCTGAGATTTGTTTATGGTTTTCCTTCTTCTAGTTCCAGGTTAATACTGTGGTGGACCATCCTTCTCAAGTGTGGTAGGTCCACCATATACCACACTTGAGTCCATTTTTGCATTTCTTTTTGTCTTTTTAATCAGGTAAGTACATCAGTGTGGGGGATTAGTCCACAGCTGACGGTTCCGTTGGTCATTCAACCTAAGGATTCTGGAACGAAAGCCAGTGAGTTGGGGTCTTTTCGCCAATGTCACACAGAACTAGCTGGTGCCTCTCCAAGATTCACAGAGGCCCTAGTTGCTGTTGTTTGTGCCATTGTTACCACGGAGTGCCCCAAGGAGGCAAACCCATCTCTCACTAAGAGGTAGTACTGAATGTAATATAAGTCTAAGTGGCACAGTGAATGAGTTTGTGTATTTAGGAAGCATGTTTGACTTAGAAAGAACAAATTGGATGGTGAAATTAGTAGGCTAGTGAATTCTTCGTTGAAAGTCATGGCTGCTTTTGGAGGTTTTCACAGGAATGATGGGTTTTCCAAAGAGTCCCGCATGGCTGTGTGTGAAACTGTAATTGTTCCTACTCTGATGTGTGGCTGTGAAACCTGGGTGCTACAGAAGAAACATAGGAGTTGTTCGTGTGCTGGCGAAATGTGTTACTTATGAGGGGTTTGTGGCAAGACAAGTTCTGATAGTGTGAGGAATGAAGATGTGTTGCAGTTGTGTAATGTGAAGCAAAATGTTGTTAGCAAGGTGGAGACTAATATGCTTGGGTGGTTTGGCCATGTTGAAAGAATGAGTGATGAGATGCTTACAAAGAAAATCTTTTCAGCCCAAGTGGCAGGAAGGAAAGGCAGAGGAAGGCCAAGGAAGTCATGGGAGGATCAGATTCAGGGGTGTCTACATGAGAAAAAGATTATGAGTATGAAGTATAGAAGATCTTGTGTACGCCATGTGATGGATGTGAGTGAACCCTGAGTTGTATGTCAAGATCGCTGCAAATGGAGAAGTTTCATATGGCAACACTAAGTCAGTAAAAATTATCTGGTAGTTTGTATTTCTTTGTGGAGCTAACCTCTAAATCTCAGAGAACAGCTTAGTGATGTGTATGTATAATACAGGCCAGACAATAAAAAAGGAGTACTACTGACAAGTTTTGTGGCATTCAAAGGACACAGTCTGCCACAAAAGGCCCGAATTACATGAGAGTAGCGAGTGGCAACTCCTCCAATACAATGCGCATGCCAATGCATTGCAACTTGTGCACCACTTTGTTCCTACGCTCTGCCTTGCACAGGTCTGACAGCCAACTTTTTGCCAAATCTCTCTTCCTGTCACTTTCTTCTCTTTCCAAAAATCAAATACTCCTTGAAAGGAAAAATATTTTGAGATATTGAGGAGATACAACAGAGAATGTGACAAAGCAGATGTTCACCATTTCAGAAGATGACTTTAAAAAATGCTTCGAGGAGTGGAAACAGTGCTGGAATAAGTGTGTGGTTTTGAAAAGGGACTACTTTGAAGGTGATAAAGTTTCAGATTTATAAATCTTATACTTCTTTTGTTTTTAATAAATCCAATTTGGATACTTTTTAGCCCACCTTGTATGCATATCTTCACAAATCACACCTCGTATGCATATAACAGTTCTCCTGGAGATCACACATTCAAAGGTGCCAACCTCTAGCAGAACCTATTAGTAATCAACAGGGTATTTTTCAGCAATGTTTCTGTAATGGAACACAAATTTTCAGTTATTTTTTCAGTAATGTAACACACCATTTTTTTTTTTTCAAAGTTAAGGGCAATATTATAGTACTACTGTGTAACCTGTAATACTTGTATGAGGTGCCAATCGGTAATCACCATACGAAGCCTCATCATTCACAAGCAGAAAGGGTATTTCATGAGAAATTAATGCGTGAAATGTGTAATAACCTTATATGTTTCCACACACTATCCTGACAAAAATTGTGAAATTAAATTATCAATATTGTACTTACCTCATGTCATTGCTGACATAAAAACACTCCCTTGTTGCTTGTTTTGCAGTGGTATATTCTTTTTCAGAAAACTTCTTTTTATAACACGGCTCACCTGAGGAAAATGCTTTACTTTTCTGTACAAGAAGGGCACTTAATGTTTCGGTGCTCATTGTTGGGCGGAAGTCTGTGTGGTTTTTCTTCACTATAGTAAATATTATCTTTGTAGAGGAATTGCTGTGAGGGATAGTCAATATTGCCAACATTAGTTTAGGCAATGCAGAATACTTGGGAAGGCCAGATGAATCCTTCATCTCAGATATTTCATTCCATGCCACATCTGCTCTAGGATATACAGCTTCATCGATAGAGTCAAACTGATAAGCAGCAAACTCTGCATCTAGTTAACTTACTTCTTCAGAATTCAGCATGTTTGGAAATGAGGAGACCATGTATTCTATGGAAGCATAAGAAGCCTTCTTTTGCATTGAGATATCTGCTACTACAGTATGCTTCAGAAGTTCACTCTGCATGGGAAATTTCTTCAGATATATGCACAGGCCACTTTGTAGAAGTTTCTGACACTAGAATAGAACTTGCTTAAAACTGCATACCAGAAAAACTACTTCAGTTGATATTAGCTCTGGCTGCCCCACCAATTACCAGGTCACAATCTTCTTTTTGATATTTCATTCTTGCAAAATTGACATCCAGAGGTGCCAACCTTTTGCGGTGGCTATCAGTAATTACCATACAAAGCCTCATCATTTACGCGTGGAAAGGGTATTTCATGAGAAATTAACGTGCAAAATGTGTAATAACCTTATAAAGTCAAATACCTTATAACATGACCCTTTTATTTTAATGGTTAATAGTTTTTGATAATCCAAGTGGAAATGAATATCGGCTACATATTGGAACCAATATTGGTTATGATGGCTGAATGTCAGTTCATATCTGACACATATCTGCCAACCAAAATTGTCCTAAATCAAGAAGATTGCTTGCAAAAATCAAGAAGATTTATCATAAAATCAAGAAGATTTGCTCTAAAATTAAGAAGATTTACCTTAAAATCAAGAAGATTTGTGACAATACCAGAACTGTTAATTCATGATTATCTCTTATCAGGGGAGAGTGGTAATGTATGGCTGTGCTAGCAGTATGTTTGATGATACCTCTTTTCAATTATTTTTCTGTATCAGTCACTCATAGATGGAGTTCAGAAATTGTGATGATTTTCAAAGTTTTGAATTTTTTTTAAATTGAATGATGCAATTTTAGAAATAACTTGATTTCATTTAAGCAATGACACAACAATGACCCTTTTGTTTTTATGCCCTTGGATGACAATTTTATCCATCATGAATGCATGATAGCACTATTTTAGATAGAAGCTGAATAGTGTAACTTTGAGAACATGAAGACTTCTGAACACCATGCACCAATTCTTACAAATTTTCAGCTTCGTCACTTTCGTTCTTGACCCCCTCCACCCTTTATCAAACTGAAATGCAAACCTTTTTTGAAGGGGGGAGGGGGTATTTAAGAATACAGGATACATGTTCGGCACATCGTGGGGGGGGGGCACAGTTATGGGAGAAATCTTTGCGGCGTCCTATTTCCGTTTTCTGACATTTTCCCTCAATTTTCACGTTGAAATACAAATATTTATGAAATAAAATGATATTTAACAACAATACTAGGCAGAGGAAACATCGCATGAAAAACAAAATTACTATTGCGAGAGAAATCTTCACTGCGTCTAACTTCCGTTTTCGAAAGTTTTGAAAGACGAACCTTCCGTTTTTGAAAGTTTCAGGAGAAAAACGTTCTCCCCCACTACCAATTGCACCGAAATTTCTGTTCAGTTATGCATCGATCTCAAGGATAACTCAAATTATGACGGAAAAGGAGAAATTCCTCGAAACCATTGCACGATCATGCCTGAAGATTACAGGGAAATTTTTGCGCTGTCGAATTTCCGTTTTCGGAAATTTTCCCTCCATTTTCAAACTAAATGAAAATGTTTTGGAATAAAGTGATGTATGATAACAATACTGGGCAGAGGCAACATCGTAGCAAAACAAAATTAAAATTACGGGAAAAATCTTTATTTCGTTTACTTCAGTTTTTGAAAGACGAAGTAGTCCCAATTCGTATTTTTACGCATTGATGTGTATTTTACACGTTTCCCGATGCATATTTTTACGTGTTAGTAAAATTTCGATGCGTAAACACACTTTTTGATGAATACTAGACGCGTAATTACGCATTTTGGCGAACTCTTCACAGCGCAGAACTACCCCGCACGGGGATAACTGGTTTTCCAGTTATTTGGGGAGCGGCGCCCCCACGGCCCGAGCTGACCTTGTGACTGGTCAACATCTGATGTCATGCCACAGCTTGTTTTTTTTTCTTATTTTGGTGCTGTTGGTGTTTGCAGGGACGGCTGTTCATCCAGCTGTTGGGGAGTCGCGGCCCCACGTTCCCGAGCTGGTCTTGTGTCTCGCTTTTCGTTTTTATTTATTTTCTCCACTGGCTAGTTGCCCGTGTTGTATTCTCTACCTAATCGCTACCACGTTATATACTAACACCCCCGGTCTTGTGGTTTTGTTACCCTCCACCACTAACTGATTTATATTAACCGCTCAGTTCGTAGGTTGCTGAGATTCCGTTTAGGTTCCCTGCCAGGATTTGTCTTCTTTGGATTTCTTTTTTTTTTTTTTTTTTTTTTTTTTTTTTTTTTTTTAGCTGGATTGGGTGCTAGACCTACCTGCATGTTTGCCGCGTGCGGAGACCCGTGAGGCGGAAATGGGATGTCTGGCGGCTGAGGTCGCAGGAGACCGGTTAAGTGCCTCCTGTGTACCAACACTCCTCTTCGACCCCGGCTTCGCTGTAAACGGGAGGCTAGGGCCTAACCCACCTCTGGTCAGAAGTCTTGTGCCAAGTTGTGTGCAGGGCTTTAGCGGCTTTTTGTCGTATTGCACGGCAGGGTGAGCCCGGGGGCTGTGGGATCATGCCAAAGGCGTTGGCATGACGGTACCCGGAGGCCGAAGTGTCCGCCGAGTGCGTGTGATCACAGCCAACGGACTATATTTGCAACTAAGCTCTAGAACTGTGTCTTGCGTCATGTGTTTGGCTTGCGGACCTCCAGTTCTCCCCTGTTGGGCTCGATTGTGGGCGGAGTACGTTGCTGATGAATTTTTTCTTACTCCCATGGGGAAACATAAACCCTCCTCAAAATTTAAAAAACAACAGGATATGGTGATTGATCAGGGGCCAAATTTGCCTCAACCACCTCCCACACATAACACACTGAAAAGAACTTTCGTTGAAAAACGACATCACCGCGACGTATCTTTAGATCCAGGTGTTGAGCCGTCAGCTCAGAAACGTCGCATTACACTTGCAGATTCGATACCTCAAGCTACTTTTCTCGTCATTTCTTCTACTGACCAGATGTTGAAACTTTCCTCAAAGTCTCCTTTTTTTCATCTCGAAGGCACTTGCGGGTGTTGCTGGCTCTTTGAAGTCAGTGAAGAAGCTACGCTCTGGTGACCTGCTTGTGGAAACTTGCACTCTCTCTCAGAGCAAATCTCTTCTGCAGTTGACCAGACTTCAGGATATTCCAGTTCAAGTGACGGCACATCCGTATCTCAACACCTCCAAGGGAGTCATTTCTGAGCCCGACTTGTTGGTCTGCGATGAAGATGAACTTGTGTGTGAACTTGCTGATCAGGGTGTCATAGCTGCCCGACGCATGACTTTCAGGCGCGATGGCGCGCTGATCAAATCACGAAATGTTATTTTGACTTTTAACAGCCCGAAGGTACCTACTGAAATAAAGGCTGGTTACTTGTTATGTGCAGTTCGTCCTTATATACCAAATCCTCTACGCTGTTTTAAGTGCCAGAGGTATGGACATTCCCAGCGGTCCTGTAACAGTGTTGCGAGGTGCGCCAATTGTGGTTCCCGCGACCACGAAGGGACTGGATGCACTTCAGAGCCCTGCTGTGTAAACTGTGGTGACTCCCACGCTGCTTATGCCAGGTCCTGTTCGAAGTGGAACGACGAGAAGGCGATCCAGCGCCTCAAGACCCTGGAGGGCCTCTCGTACCCTGCTGCCAAGGCCAAGTTGGGTATTCCCACCACCCGACAGCGTACTTTTGCCGCAGTTGTTAAGTCTCAGCCACAACCCGTGCAGCCTTTTGTTCCGCGCCCTGTAGCTCTCGCCGCACTTGCCAAGCGATCTACAGCTGAACAAGCGACACAGGTGGATTTCACCGAGCTCCAGCTTATTCGACCAGCTGCGTCTTCGCCTTCTCTTTGAAGACGCCCCCGCCTCTTCCGGTTCCCAGCAGACAGCCTGCACGTGCGGAAGACCCGGCCCTCAATCCGCAAAGGTGTGCGGTGTCCATCAAACTGTCTCGGCCTCAGCGAGGTCCCCACCCTCACCCAACATTATAGAAGAACACGGGGGGGAGGAGAGTGACAGTTCGTCCCCAGCCTCTACCAGCATTGCAGAGGAACATGGGGGGGAGGAGAGTGACAGTTCGTCCCCGCCCTCTGCCAGCATTGCAGAGGAGTGTGGGGGGAGGAGAGTGACGGTTCGTCCTTTTCCATTAGTAAATATGTTACTTTTAATAAACATCATTAACTACCTTTTCTTCACTGCTTTCTTCATACTCTTTTTCAACTTTTACCAAGCCTGTCTGCTCTTACTCATTTTCCACGCTTTTCAAAATCTGTGACTGATCGTTCTTTGTCTGGCGCTCTTTGGCCAAACCTGGCCCTTGCGCCAATAAAATCCAACAACCAACCAACCAACCAGCGCAGAACTAAAAAATTTCGCACTTCAGTGCAATTAGCGCAGCTATTTCAACACTGATAGAGAGGGAGTTTGGAAGGATTTGCGGAAAGGGTCTCTGTGTGTGTGTGTGTGTGATCTATAAATAAATATCGCTTACTGCTAGAAACATGAGATAACATAAGGTTCAATCGCTATGAGATCATAATAAAACAAAAGCAGAAGTTTACACTAAGTGACAAATAACAACGATACCAATTTCCATCAATAAAAAAAATCATGAACCACTTTAGCAAAAATCCGGAAGAAACTATCTTCCGACCATAAAACTACCCCAAAATTCGTAAAACTTCCGGGAAATCCAGAATACTTGGCAGGTATGTGGGCGTCATAGCACCGATATCGGCTTTTCTGACATATTATGCAATATCCTCTTGCCATTCTTCACCCGACATCCATCCGATATTGGCTTTGCCGATGCATCCAATATCCGAATTTCAATGGCTTTTACTTAGAGAAACAGCACCAATTAAACATTTTCACATTTGTGCAAAAAGAACTATAAATATATTCACAAAATGCGATCTCAGTTTAAACCGTGATTTTAACAAAAAAGGACACAAAATTCAGAACTTTTACGAAATACAATGAAATCCATAATTCTTTCAACCTGTCCGTAATTCCGTAATCAGGCAGCCGAAACCGTAATAATTATAGAAAATCCGTAATGGTTGGCACATTGTATGCATCTCTGGGAGAACTGTTTTGAAGTCTCTTACAGAATAAAAGTATGAGCTGAAGCTTTCATCTTACTCAACTTCAGCCACTTTTTTGGTGCACAGATAGCTATTAAAAAAAGTGTCTGATATATTTTGTGGGGTTTTTCTTCGTTCGTTGGTGTGGTGGTGGTGTAGTATTTATTTAAATCTCTAGTGAGATTTTCTGATGATAAGTATTTTCACTCATTATCATATATGCACTTCAGTAGAATTTTTACCTGATTCTATTAAAGATATTACTTTCTGCCACCAGTCCAGAATGATTGTAAGGTCTAGACAACCTTATTCATAATCTCATTTTTAGAGGCATGGAGAAGGATATTTGCTATTGTTGATGGAAGCTGGTCCAATGGAATAACATAACTTTATTTCCATTCCAGAAACGATGAACATTTGCACTGATGGTGGAAATACACTGGTTGGAGTTGGATATCATCGGTGCATAAATGGCAGTTGACAGCTTACTTGTTAAGAGTTCTGATATGGAATTTTCTTTTGTCGTTACATGAAGATACACAAGCTTTTACATCCGCAGAGGCATAAATTTGTTTCAATCACTTTACACTTCAGTCAGTGACAATACAGCTACAGAAACACAGGGAGTGAATACTCTTGCTAGTTATCTACTTAGTTCAGATTTCTAGACTGCAGCCTATTATGTTGGTAATTAAAAACATTACATACTAACCACAGTTTGTAAAAATCTCCTCCTTTGACAACTCAACCAAGCTGAGCACCCAAATTTTAGGTCTCAAAATTCATCCTGAAAACTGACCTGACCTCTTTTCTTAGCAAAAGCTATATGAGGAGTCATATCAAAATCTCATGTTTTGTGTCTCTCAACTTTCTCTCGGACCCTGAACAGTGCAGGACCAATCATAGACTCGCATTCCGGCCCCCTAGTCTCTACTGAACATCCTATGGTCTCAGAGTACTGTCACTCTTCCCATGACATAATCCAGATGCTCACTCTGCTGTTGCTATGACCTGTGTGAACTCCACATTCCAAATTCTCAGAAAGTCGCAACCTCTCCCCGATTCTTGTGACCCTGTCACAAAGTGGTTGCAGCTGTAGTTTCTTTATTCCTTCTATTTCGCTCAATAATGGTGTCCCATCCATTACCCAAGTTCAAATTCTTTTTTTATTTTATTTTTTTAATTGAACTTCAACATCAACCACTGACTTTTTTATTTTATTCTTTCACTACTGGCAATTTTCTCCTATATTTTTTTAAATCACAATATGTCACACCACAGCATCATGTTTATTACACAACAGGAACAAAAGTCTTGCAGCTCCAGAGGGGGTCCATTAAATAGATGAAACAGTGTTTCTTTTCCTCAAGTTTTCACATGACAACTGGTACTTAGATCAAGTAAAATTATTTTCAAAATTCAGTTCAGTCTGTAGCAGATTCTAGTTTTTTAGAATAAAAAATGCAATGGATACTACAAAATACTACTTCTTAAAATTCTGTTTGAATAATTATGACCATTCAGAATAAAATTAATTTACCATGTTCTGCTATGGCTGATACTCCACTGAAAGATGAGATACCTAATTTTATCACTGAAATTATCATCAGCTAGCAACTGCATTCAAATGGTAAGTTTTCAATTGGATACAAATAGTATCCTACAAGATTTTTTAAGATTTCTGATTAAATCAGAAATACTGAATGAGAGATTCTATCCCATCTGCCATGTTCTCTGAAGATGTCAACTAACAGCAAATTTGCACTACTAAGTACATATATGAGGACATCTATGATCTATTGAGCTGTTGGTGAAGGCACTAATAAATTATTCTGCAAAACAAGAATGAATTCCCATGAAATGATCATACTGAATATAAAATTTAACATAAGGGATAGTAGTAATTACATGGATTGCTCATATTATGAGGTGATATCTTTTTAATCAATGAACAAATTGTACACATAAGGTGGAGCACTCAAATGGTATATCTATTTTAAAATATTCATCAGTAGTCCTCTAATTTAAAAAAAATAATTACATGCTGGTATTGTGCTTTATCTACATAAGTAATGTTTTTGGCAACAGTAATGGAGTGGAAGGTGGGGTCTGCCTCCAAGCGGTGCCCTTGTGGGCAACAGTAACACTCATGACAGCAACATGGGCTTCTATGAATCAGAGAAGCAGACACAAAATCTTCAGTGTAAATATTGTTGAGGCACCAGCTAATTCTCTGTGTGACACTGGAAAAAAGAGTCCAACTTACTGCATTTCGTTCCACAACCTAAGGTGAAATAACCAAGTGGAACCACCAGCTGGGGGCTGATCCCCCATACTAAATTTATTTTTCATTATTTTAAAGATTCTCAAATGTAGGATATGATGCCAGGCCTATAATACTTGGTAAGATTGCTTCACCATGAAAGTCACCTGGAAATAATAGATGGTTCATGAGAAAGAGATCTCGGCAGAGTGAGTGTACGATTGGTGTACGGAATAAATGGAAAGATGCAGTTGAAGAAATTTCGCAAAATTATGCATGGATTGGATGTGCTGTGTGTATGTGAAACCAAAAAGGGTGGGGGGTGGATGGGGGTAGACAAAGAGAAGAGAATGCTGAGTGTATGGTCTGTAGTGACATATCATTCAAAAAAGGCCAAACACTTACCTAAAAGCTCTTGGCTACTTTCTTGCTATACACTTCATGCACGTCAATTAGAACATCCTGTTATGTAGCTGGCCTTCAAAGGTTGAAAACTTCCTGCTTATAGGGCGCAGTTTTATATTTGTTCTTCCGGTCGTGAAACATCGGGTTTTTTTTTGTTTTTTTTTTTTTTTTTCACAGGACAAAAAACGCTGACTAGTCTGCCGTCTGAGATGTAATATAGCTCGTCATCACTAGGTGTATACTCACTAAAACGTGAGTGTTGTCAACATTCATTACGCTTTTTTTTTTTTATCGTATCCCTCTTTCACTCCTCCGTATGCAACATGGCCTTAAAAATTCACAATTAGTAACCTCTACAATTTATGCTCTCCATAAAAACCACTCTAAGGTACACTATATACAACACATTCATACACTCAATTAAAACCACTATGTACATAATTATACTATTTACATTCCACGGCAGTCAAACCATTGTCAACTGTGATTAATGCATTGCTCCATCTGCCTCATACACCGCACAAACCCCACAGCAAACATCAACCTCATTCAACCAGTCATACACAATCCTCTAGCGCTTTCAACAGAATCCCTGTCGTCCTCAGGAGGTCGATGTGTCTCTCTGCCGACCACCACTCAAGTGAGCAAAGTCGTTGAGGTTCGGCTTCAGTCGCAAAATCTGCATCTCTGTGCCTCTGGCACCATCTATTGTCAGTCCTGTTCTCTTTTTTTTTCTTCCCCCTCTTAATTGTTGTTCAATTTTTGTTAAGGCTTTTCACTGTTCATTTAAGTTGCTTGGTTCATTAATGCTACACACTCTTGATCTATTTTTTTCAATTAATACTGATTCCACAATTCTCAACTGCCTTTCGTTTTTACAGCTCTTAATAATTTTAATATCTTCGAACTTTGGACATTGGTGATTTTCAAGACAATACTGGGTTAAAGCTGTCTTAGCTTCTTTTTTATACCAATTACTCATATGAAAGCCTTAATAAAAATTGAACAATTAAGAGAAAAAAAAAAGAAAAGAGAACAGCACTGACAATAGATGGCGCCAGAGGCACAGAGATGCAGATTTTGCGACTGAAGCCGGAACCTCAACGACTTTGCTCACTTGAGCTGTGGTCGGCAGAGAGACACATCGACCTCCTGAGGACGACAGCAATTCGGTTGAAAGCGCTAGAGGATTGTGTATGACTGGTTGAATGAGATTGAAGTTTGCTGTGGGGTTTGTGCAGTGTATGAGGCAGATGGAGCAATGCATTAATCACAGTTGACAATGGTTTGACTGCAGTAGATGTAAATAGTGTAATTATGTACATAGTGGTTTTAATTGAGTGTATGAATGTGTTGTATATAGTGTACCTTAGAGTGGTTTTTATGGAGAGTATAAATTGTAGAGAGTACTAATTGTGAATTTTAAGGTCATGTTGCATATGGAGGAGTGAAAGAGGAATACAATAAAAAAAAAATAAGCGTAATGAATGTTGACAACACTCACGTTATAGTGAGTATACACCTAGTGATGATGAGCTATATTACATCTCAGATGGCAGACTAGTCAGCGTTTTTTGTCCTGTGAAAAAAAAAAAAAAAAAAAAAAGAAAGAAAATGCTTTTTCACGATTGGAAGAACAAATATAAAACAGCGCCCTATAAGCAGGAAGTTTTCAAGCTTTGAAGGCCAGCTACATAACAGGATGTTCTAGTTGACGTGCATGAAGTGTATAGCAAGAAAGTAGCCAAGAGCTTTTAGGTCGGCAGAAAGTAGCCAAGAGCTTTTAGGTTTGGCCTTTTTTGAATGATATGTCAGAAATGACTTGCACGTAAATACTCGCACTTTGCTGGTATTTAATGCCGTTAAAGATGCAAATAATATGATGGTCTGTAGTGTTGGATAATGGAAGAGGATAAGCTGGTATCCACGTGATTTTAAGTGAAACGATGAAGAACAACTTCATTCACTGTACTTATGCAATTGTCGCTAACCTCTGAATTTCAGAGAGCAGCTTAGTGTGAATCTCATAGAACAGCTTTAGTATGTAAGCATATAAGAATAACAAAATACTTCCACCAGAGCACTGCAAAACTGAAGAAATAATACCCAAGCTTGATTTACTTTTGTCTGAATGCTTTGAGATAAAAAAATTGCTTACATACGGGAAACTTTTTTGTTGTTGTTGCCATGTAACTCTCTTTACAGCAGGCCATGATCTGGAAATTGCCCATCTCAGAATGGTGACTATATCACATCTTGATTAAACTACATGTGAAATACCTATTATTTCTTTTCACTTTAACAGTAATATTTCATTAAAAGTACATCACTTGCAGTGTTCAGATTAAATTAATCTACTAATACAATACAAGTGAATCCTAAAAAAAAAAATGAAGTGGATATAAAATCTACTCAAATTATTTTAAATTCAATTCAGTCATTGTTTTTGTTTACATAGAATTCAATTCAGTCATTGTTTTTGTTTATTTAAATGAAATATCACTGAAATAGAAAACAACATATTTTTGTAATGCATTTTCATATTTAAGTGTGGATGTGTTTATGTAGGTGCAAACTCAGCAAAAGAGAACTTGATTAGGTATTATCACTATTTAATTTGAAGACAAACAGTACCAAATTATTTTATTTTGTTCTAGATATTGCTACGTATAAATAAGAATCTAAAAAAAAAATGAAGTGGATATAAAATCTACTCAAATTATTTTAAATTCAATTCAGTCATTGTTTTTGTTTATTTAAATGAAATATCACTGAAATAGAAAACAACATATTTTTGTAATGCATTTTCATATTTAAGTGTGGATGTGTTTATGTAGGTGCAAACTCAGCAAAAGAGAACTTGATTAGGTATTATCACTATTTAATTTGAAGACAAACAGTACCAAATTATTTTATTTTGTTCTAGATATTGCTACATATAAATAAGAATATATAAGTAAAGGGATGTAAGGTCAGGTGATGCGTAACATCACAGCCTCTCCTTGACAAATGTCAACCCCGCCTTCTCGTGGTGCATCCTGTTCCTACTAAAGGGGCTCTGACGACCGCCAATAGCGGTATAACTATACCATCGGGATTAGAGGAAATTCTATCCCACACTCACCAACCCGCTTGGCCAGCGTGGTGAGTTATGGCCAAACCCCTCCAAAATGACTCCACAACTTAAATCTTGGCCCTCAGTCTCCGGCAGCTGGAATGTACCTGGCCAAGGCAGCGGCCAGTGCGACATGAAGGCAGAGGGTGCTAAGAATCCCCGGAGGACCGGACTAGGCTGCCATCTGATGCTGACCTTGGCAACGTACAATGGACGCTCCCTATCTTCTGATTCAAGGCTTCTTGAATTGGAAGAGGAACTACAAAGGATTAAGTGGGACATCGTGGGGCTAAGTGAGGTAAGGAGAAAAGGAGAAGATCTCATCGAACTGAAAAGTGGACATCTCTTCTACTATCGTGGGACAGATACTGGCAGAACTAGTGGTGTTGGATTTATAATAAACAAGAAACTGAAGGATAAAGTTGTAGAAGTTGAAAGTTCCTCTGACAGAGCTGCACGGCTTGTTATCCAACTCTCGAAAAGATACCAGGCTCAGATTATTCAAACTTATGCACCCACAACAAGTCATCCTGAAGAAGAAATTGAAGAATTTTATGAGGAAATTTGTCATCTAAATAATAAAGGTAAGCAGCACTTGAAAATAATTATGGGAGATTTCAATGCAAAAATAGGGCAACGGCAACAGAATGAAACTTCAGTAGGTAAATTCGGTCACGGCAACAGAAACCAGCGGGGAAATACTCTCGTTGAGTTTGCAGAAACAGAAGGGTTTTTCATCTTGAACTCCTTCTTCAAGAAAAAGCCACACAGGAAATGGACATGGAGACATCCAAATGGGACGACAAGTGAAATTGATTTTATTATGTGTAACAAAAAATTCGTCATAGAAGACTGCAGTGTGCTAAACAAGTTCAACACAGGTAGTGACCATAGATTGGTGAGATGTAAGATGCACCTCAACACTAAACTTGAACGTGACAAGCTCATAAGACAAACAAAATCTATTAACATAACCAACCTTAAAAAACACCATAATACCTTCAAGTTGGAACTGAAGAACAGGTTCTCTGCTTTAGAAGGCCTAACATCGGAAGAAGTGGACATCTCTGAAGTTAACAGAAAAGTAACCAAAGCTCTTATGGAAACAGCAACAAAATTAGCTGGGTCTAAGAACAAGTTGCATGTAAATAAATTATCAGGAAAAACGAAAAATGTTGATGCAAAAAAGAAGAGAGATGAGGACAACTAAAGAAGATGTGACTTCCAAAGTGGAATATATAGAGCTATGCAAGACAGTACGAAAAAGTATCACTGAAGACGTAAGAAAATTCAACTGTGAACTAGTGAGGAAAGCAATTGAAAACAACCAAAGCCTAAAGATAGCAAAGGGACATCTCAGTAAGGGAAGAAAACAGATTATGGCACTGAGAAAAGAAGATGGTTCTGTAACAAGAAATAGAGGCGAAATTTTGACAAGAGTGAAAGATTTCTACTCCAAATTATATGAAAGGGATGATACATGCACTCCAGACATCATGGAAGATACCAGTACCAGAGTTCCTCCAGTCCTTCCAGCAGAAGTTGCACATGCAATCAAGAACATGAAGCGGGGAAAAGCTCCAGGAGAAGATGGAATTACTGTAGACATCATACAAGAAGCAAGTGGAGAAATCGAAACAGTACTCGCCCAAATTTTCACTCGATGCCTTAATGAAGGAAAGATTCCTGAGGATTGGAGCACCGCTACAATGATCCTGCTACATAAGAAAGGTGACATTGAGGATCTCGGAAACTACAGACCTATCAGCCTCCTATCAGTAGTTTATAAAATCTTCACTAAAGTTCTTTCACACCGCTTGAAGGTAACACTGGACATGGCTCAACCGAGAGAACAAGCTGGATTCAGGAGTGGCTACAGCACAATAGATCATATCCATGTGCTGAGAGAACTAATTGAAAGAGCGAGGAATATGAACTTCCATTGTGCATGGCTTTTATCGATTATGAAAAAGCCTTTGATTCGGTGAAACCATCAGCAGTTAAAATGGCTCTGAAAACCTGCGGTATTGAAGATGCATACATTAATATTATTAATAACATCTATGAAAATGCAAGTGCAAAGATTCGGCTGTTTGAAAATACAACACACATAAAAATTGGAAAGGGAGTGAGACAAGGTGACACCATATCTCCAAAGCTCTTTAATGCCACATTGGAGGGTGTTTTTCAGTCACTGAGCTGGGAAAACAAGGGGATAAAGATTAATGGAGATTATCTAACCCACCTTCGTTTTGCTGATGACGTAGTAATTTTTGCAACTACCCCATCAGAGCTGCAGAGTATGATCCAGGAACTTGCTGACAAGAGTAAAGAAGTGGGATTAAAAATGAACTTTCAGAAGACAAAAGTGATGTTCAATGCTTTTACAAGAAATGAAGATTTATCGATTGATGGAGAAAAGCTGGAGATAACAGACACGTACGTTTATCTTGGACAGCAGATATCAAGTGAGGGTCACATTGATGAAGAAATTAATCGGCGTACAAAACTTGCCTGGAGAGCTTTTGGAAGAAACAGCATAATTTTCAAGAGCAATATGCCATTATGTCTTAAAAGAAAAGTGTTTGATCAATGCATCCTTCCAGTGCTTACGTATGGTGCAGAGACATGGACCTTAACTAAAAGAGACATACAAAGGCTGCAGACAACTCAAAGAAGCATGGAGAGGTGCATACTTGGTGTAACCAGGAGAGATAAGAAGAGGAACTCGTGGATCCGAAAAATGACAAGAGTGGAAGACATCATGATCAGAGTTAAATCCCTGAAATGGCAATGGGCTGGACATACTGCCAGAAGGACAGATCATCGATGGACAGCCGAAATTTTAGATTGGATTCCAAGGGACAGGAAAAGACCCAGAAGAAGACCACATGGGAGATGGGTGGATGAAATTCGAAAGTATGCAGGGGTGACATGGAGGAGACTGGCACAAGACAGACCGTTGTGGAGGAAACTTGGGGAGACCTTCGTCCAGCAGTGGATTGATAATGGTTGACAATGATGATGATGATGATATAAGTAAAACCATCATAAATACCTCAAGTTTCAGCTGAAATAGTTTATTGCGTAAGTTTTCTTGGTGACGTTCCCGCAGTCTTGCTCTTGCCATATAAGCTTTTAGTCTTGAAAGCAAAGTTTCCCAATAACCTAAAGATTAAAATACAATATTAAACATATTTTATTACAGTTGATCCTGCATCAGCTTTGTTATTTTCAAATCAATGACAAAGAAAAGAATAAGCAGGGTTTGCAGCACTGATTTTTGGAAGTCCAGTTTTAAAGAGTTATCCAGGAACCAAAATCTATTTACCAGGAGTTGATGACACCATCAGAACTTCTTAAGTTTAATTTCCTTGAAAATTCATGGTTTTCTATTTTTTAATCACTTCTTGTTATACCAATAGATAAAAAGAACAAGCATTTTTCATTTTGTTTAACAAAAAAATCAAAGTTCAAAATCGGAAACTCAACTCTTCGCCACCATTTTTCTTTTCCTGTGAAGTAGTTTTCTCTACACAGTGAACACACAGTAACATTTTTTAACATTAATTTCACTTTAAACAGAACAAAAACTGCTTGCTCTGTCCCTTGATATAGCAAATAGTTGCTAAAGAATGAGGAAATGCACATTTTAAGAAACATTAAACGCAAAAATTTTTTATTGCATTGTTAACTCTGCTGTGAAAACAATGTTGCAAGTAATGGAAATAACTCAGATTCTATCATGGAAAAATTAAGTATCAATTTTGAGTTTTAATTTCACTCATAAAAGGGGAAGAACAAAAATTTTTGCTTTATTGATTGGCTTTGAAGAGACTGTTAGAAAGGCAAAAACATGCATTTCATCAGATAAAATTCTTAAAAAATATGACGTCACTCGTTTTCACTATTATCAAAGACATTAAAAATGAAATACATCAGAAATACATAAAAAATAAGAACATAATCAGGATGAGAAATGTGAAATGAAAAAAAAAAAAAAAAAAAGCAGCTTGGTCAGAAAAATTAGAAGTTTTGAAAATCAAAGACCATTCTTATCCCTGCTAGAAAAATATTTTTTGGAGCATCAGGAAATTTTTTGACAGGCGAATAGCATGGAAATATCCAGAAATCAGAAGTATGTGGATAAGGTATCTAAATATCAAAAACACTACATAATAAATAATCTCAAAAATGTTCAATAAATGTAGAAACTTGAAAACATGAAAATAAACATCACACAGATGCTGAATAATATTTCACTGACTTCTGTAGTAGAATTGGTTTACTCTCCACACCATACAATGAAATCTAAAAATCTCCATAGTGGAACAATGATATCCATAGTGACACAGAGAATTTGCAGCACTTGGAGTATCTGGGCATTTACAAATAAAGGTAACTTGATCACGCTAGTTACGTTAAATGAAAAACTTTTACAAGAAAGGAATTTTCTTCCATTAATATCACTATATCTAAGGAAGTAAAGAACAAAATTGATTTCCTGGATGTATCTATCTGCAGAAACACTGATCTCCCCATTACGCGTTCCGTCTATCGTAAACCTTCTGCGGCCACTAACATCATTCCCTACAAATCTTTCACTCTGTATATCTACAAGCTTGCAGCATTGAAGTCTTACATCCGCAGGGCTCATATCATTTGCAACAACCAACTTTCTCTTCAAGAAGAATTCTCCAAAATTTCTACAATAGCCCTCTCTCATGGTTTCCCTGCTCTTACAGTCAACTCCCTCATAAAGAAATATGAAAACAATTCGAAAATTTAATGCCTCCTTCCTCAAAAGAGAGAAAACCTGAAATTCTCTGGTTCTGGTTCTGTTCCTTACCATCCTTCCTATGCTTATAAGTTACAGATTCTTTTTAGAAGTTTTGGTTACCATCTTGCCATTAAATCCACCCCAAACATCTTGAAACTTCTACAAAGGGATATGGACAAAGTTGAAAACCTGGACCTCCCAGGAGTTTACTGCATTCCTATCTCTTCTTCAACTGGGGATAACTTATACATTGGAAGCACATAAAAGAGCATTAACCATAGAATTTTAGAACATAAAAAAGATGTTTTGAAAGCCAATCCTAATACAGCCTTGTCTATTTTGACAATGAAAGACACATCTGCAGTTCCCCGCTGGAACGAAGCAAAACGAATTGCTTCTTTTGACAATCGTTTTGCCTTCCGTTACTGTGAAAGCCTGGAAATTATTTTCAACTCAATGACTTGCAATTCCGAATCTCCTCTCTACATTCCGATGATCTGGGCAACAAAAATAGAAAAAAATTCAAATGTAGAATCTGGCAACAATCTTAGTCCTCCATTGGCGTGATGAAGCCCTAAGATAAGGTCGAAAGCTCCCAACTTACGAACTTTCTTGTAAAAGTTTTTCATTTAATGTAACTAGCGTGATCAAGTTACTTTTATTTGTTAATATTGTTACGTGTTTTGCCCATCATCGTCATATCTGGGCATTCTCTGAAGCATACAAATTAAAGTGATATAGTTTATTCCATCATACCTGTTGCTCAGCCCATCAAGAGAGGACCAAGTCCATGTCAGTTGGAAAAGGTGAACATAAAATACCTTCCTGCAAATGAAAGAAAATCTTGAATTTTGAAGAAAATAAAAAATGGAAAAGTTCACCTCCCACCTACTGAATGAGCAAAAAAAGCCATAGAAAAAGTCTGAAGTACAATAATTTCCAGGAGTCAAAACTGAGTTTAAGGTCATCATACATATAAATGGGAAACAATCTCGAGGAAGAAACAAATCTTCACAAACACATGAAAGGCAATACAAATGTAATTGCTGCACAAATGTGCCACATTCTCACTGTTTCCATGAAGCAACTCCTTCAGAAAACTTGAAAATTACATTGCCCTGGAGTGGGAATCGAACCCGCATCTCCCAATTTCGATCCAAACATATCTGTTACACCATGCAGGACAAGGAAGTTCCAAGCAACTGAAGCTAAGCAGATGTAGCTTAGGAAGCTGAGAACTGTTCAGATTTTGTGCTAGTCGAAGCTATCCTGTGCTTCCTCAGAGTGTCACCACAACCTTTTTTCATATCCACAGTTGGATGTAGGTCACAAGTTCCAGTGCTTCAGAGAACATCATACATATAATTGGGAAATGAATCTCCCGGAAGAAACAAATCTTTACAAACACATGGAAGGCAATACAAATGTAATCGTTGGAACAAATGTGCCATATTCTTGCCATTTCCATGTAGCAACTCCTTCAGAAAACTTGCAAATTACATTGCCCTGGAGCAGGAATGGAACCTGCATCTCTTGATTTCCGTTCAAGCATGCTATCCAATGCACCACCCAGGAAAACAAAGTTCTGGGCATCCGATGATTAAGAACCCGAACAACTTCAGATTTTATGCCAGTTGAAGCAATCAAATGTTTCTTTATAGCATATTTATTAAAATCACCAGAATTCCAAACATGGAAATCGTGGAAGAAATATTATTCTCTCTCTCTCTCTCTCTCTCTCTCTCTCTCTCTCTCTCACACACACACACACATACACAGCTTCCTCAAAATGAAGTAGTTCAGAAAATTTCTTTCAGTGGACCAAGCTACACCAAAAAAAGTCATCCCAGTGAATTTTAACATCTTTAGCAACAGGAAGTAACAGAAAATAAAACATGTTTTCACCAATGTTGAGATCAGCTTATTTGAAAGAAAATGCTTGAAAAAAAGTCTTACTATCACAAAATTAACAATAGTTTCAAGTTTTCTGGGATGATGAGCCATCTTATCCTCTTATTTTAAAGAAAAATCTTTAAAAAATGCTATACTATCAAAAAATCCTAATATATAAAAGGCTAAGTTGCCAATGACGTGGATCACTTTTTAAGTCGTCCTAGCAACAACCGAGAAGCAAATGTTTGTGACGTCAAGATTAGCTTTTTGTGTTTTTGTGCAGGTGACGTCATCACCTAAAAGCACACAGTTCATGCATATATCACTTTGTTTTGTTGTCATAGCAACAAAGAACACAGCTGCTGGTGTGATGTCATCTCATCCAAATCATTGTCACATGATGTCAGAGATGTGTTATGTCACACGGTCAACTCTTTAGCCATAGGAAAACTACACCAGGAATTTTGGTTCTACTTTACATACTCTTGACATGCTTTATTACGCTGTTTACCAGAAAAAGACTGACATTTATATTCCGGTGCTCACACCATGTAATCCGTAACCGTTCCTGTTTAACGTTTTGTTTACACCTTTTTTCTTTCATTCGAATTTATTTTTATTTTTTTTAAAGCACAGTGGAAGTGGAAGAATACAGTTCTAGGCTGTAAGATGCTTATCATTTATATATTTAAACACACAAGATTATTATTTTTTCTGCATTTTCTTCCTAAAAATATTTAATAGCCGTTAATACTTATAAATTTATTAATTTCAATACTTACTTGTGACGCAGTGTATCACTTTCATTTCAGTAAGGCAAGGACGAACGCTAGTGTCCTTCATGAACTTGACTGTTGTTTTAAACCTCGCCTATGCTGCGTCAAAAAAGAAATTTACCTCCTTCATTAGATGAAGAGATTGAAGATAAATGCTGCAAAGCCTATTTGCCACCCCGGTGGCACAGTGGTCTAAGTGATGGCTTCTGCTCATTCGTCCGAGCTGGGTCTGGGTTTGAATCCCAGTGAGGCATGGATGTTGCGTTTGTCTTACGGCACCGGGTTTCTCCTTTCCCTGGAACCAGTGGCCCTAAATTAAATACGAGCAACTGCTTGTAGCCCATTGAGTATCTCATAGTGGTTTTTAAACCCCCAATAAGAAAAAAAAAAAGCCTATTACGATCGAGCAAGGCACGAACAACGCACTGCAGTTGAAAGACAAGATGTTAATTTCCGAAATGCCAAACATGCCAGAAAAAAAAAAAAAAAAAAAAAAAAAGACAAAAATGCAGTGCAGTTGAAGTTGGAAGAAATTCTGAAATTTGAAGTTTGCGTCACCGTCGTACTAATAATATGACGCCAGAATATATTGAAGCTGAATCTCAGCGCATGACAAATGTACATATTGCAGGGCACAAAACATGACCCCCGAACAAAGGAATGAACGCTGTGCTCGAGAGGTTCAGAGGACATTAATGAACCGACAACAACAAACAAATGCTACACGTCATGTAGCTTTAAACCATATAGATAATGAAAAGACTGTAGCGAGACACTCATGTGGCACTCTTGAGCAAATTTGCGAATTTTGTAAAGCCAAAAACTTTGCCGGAGAAAGACCTTCAGATGGTAATTTTTTTAAATGTTGCTCAAAAGGAGCAGTAAAATTAGATCCTATTCGCACTTCCCCATTAATTGAACAACTTATGAAATCAGCATGAGCATTAAAAAAACTTTATGGTTAGCATATGGTCGATTAATAGTTCTCTTGCATTTGCATCAATGGGAACACAAATGGCTCCTCCAGCAGGTTATGGGCCTTATTGTTTTAGAATAAATGAATCAATCTATCATTGCATTCCATCCTGATAATAGTGAACAACGGAAATACGCGCAATTGTACATATTGGATCCTGATGAGGCTGCTGCCCAAAGAGTGCAAATGCAAGAAAATAGTGGGGACAATAAAGATCTGTTACAAACACTGAATACATTCATGACAGAAAATAATCCATTTGTGGAAGAATGTAAAATGCTTTATGAATTCGAGCAAGAGTGTATTCAAGATGCTGAAATGAATAATGCTGTTCCTTCTAATGTATCATCAATGGCTATTATTCAAGATCGTAGAAATTATCAAAGGTGTTATAATGCTCCAAGATCTAATGAGGTTGCTATTATATTATAGAACATACTTAAGCTTTGATTCAATTGATGCCGACGGCAAAGAAAATACCGAACAGTATTGTCCTATAGAGTTTTTAAATGAGCAAACTACATCAGGAATGCCACTTCACAGACTCAAGTTGAAGATTGGAGCTATTATTATGCTCCTGAGAAACCTCAATACACAACAAGGTTTATGCAATGGAACTAGACTGATAAAGAACTAAGACCCAATTTGGTCATTGCAGAAGTATTCACAGGCTCAGCATGTGATAAAACTGTTTTTATTATGCAAATTGACCTCACACCTACTGTTATAGACCTCCCATTCACATTAAGACGACTTGAAGAATGAAAATGAAGAATTTTTTCTGTAAAACTCGCCTTTGCTATGACCATTAATAAGTCTCAAGGTCAAACACTGGAGAAAGTAGCTATCTACCTTCCTGAACTAGTGCTTAGCCATGGACAACTTTATGTTGCATTGTCAAGAGTTTGACAGTTTGATGATGTCACAGTTAAAGTAGTCCATGGGCCAGAAGAAAGAAAACTACTCCTAGATTAAAAAATATATATATACAAAAAAAATCGTGTACAAAGATATTTTCCAACATTGTTAATAAAAGCTTGAATAGCAATAAGCAATTTCTAGAACGCGTTGTATTCTTATCTCAACGGGCTTTACAGCTTGTGAATAATAAATTCTGAGTTTCACAGCAGTTGAACATATTTGTTTACATCATATTTCAATAAGATCAGGCTTGATATCATGTATTTCTTCTTTGAACCCATAAATACAGAAAAGATAAAAAAAAAGTTGACCACATAAATGTAAATGGAGGGTTCCCAGAATGTATCTTTTTAAAGTGATCACTTTTACGCTTTCCAACCGTAGGTTGAAGAAGCGTATATGCTCCAGCTTTGTCCGTCCATCCGTCCGTCCGCACAATAACTGGCGTAAAAATGGTTCGATTTCGATGAAATTTTAGTATGTGGTAGGGGACCACCTAGGGACGAACCCTATTGAAAATGGGACAAATGGGGTCAAAGGTCACGACGTAGGAGCGGAATCATTCTATTGCCCTTATGCACCATAACTTGCGTAAATATGGTTTGATTTCAATGAAACTTCACTATGCGGTACGGGACCACCTAGGAACGAACCCTATTGAAAATTGAACAAATGGGGTCAAAGGTCACGACGTAGGAGCGGGATCATTCCATTGCCCTTATGCGTCATAACTTGCGTAAATATGGTTCGATTTCAATGAAAGTTTACTATGTGGTAGGAGACCGCCTAGGGATGAACCCTATTCAAAATGGGTGAAATGGGGTCAAAGGTCAGGACATAAGATCGGGATGCATTCCATTGCCCTTATGCGTAATAACTTGCGTAAAAATGGTTCGATTTCGATGAAGTTTCAGTATGCAGTAGGGGACCACCTGGGGACGAACCCTATTGAAAATGGACGAAATGTGGTCAAAGGTCAGGACATAGGATTGTGATCCTTTCCATTGCCCTTATCCCATATTATTAAGGTGGACGTCAAGTAATTTTGCTTCCTATACTTCGAATGGAAAAAGTTTTGTACACATTTCCTTCACAATTAATGTGTTCCCAAGGATGAAAATTTGAACATCGATTAAAATAACTTCTTATTATAACTTGGAAAACTTAATATGTTCTAAAACATAACCAAAATCATATTAAAAATAAATAACTTTTCCTTTGGTGGTGTTGAAACCAGAGAAAAGATGGCGCGACCTGTACTTTGATGACGTCAGTGGGGGAAAAAATGTAGGATTGCATAATTACGGTTATGGTTTAGAAAATATTAAGTATTCCAAGTTACGAAATGAAGCTATTTTAATCAATGTTCAAATTTTCATCCTTGTGAACGCATTAATTGTGCAGAAAAAAGATGGTTCGACCTGTGTTTTCATGACGTCAGTAGACAAACAAATGTTGAATTGCATAATTATAGTTATGTTTTAGAAAATATTAAGCATTTATTGCAAGTTATAAAATGAAGATATTTTAATCGGTGTTCAAGTTTTCATCCTTGGGAACGCATTAATTGTGAAGAAAATGTGTACAGAAGTTTTTCCATTGGAAGTATAGGAAGCAAAATTACTTGACGTCCACCTTAAAGTAGCAATTATTGTATGTATGTATGTACATTTTATTTTGAAAACAGCTCTAAGAATTTTGATGAAAGTCGTTAACCTACCGTTTTCTGGTACTAGAAATCGATTTAGCTTGATCTCGACTTTAGGAGAATTCGTTCAGTGGGTTAAATAACCACCCCGAATTATAACGTTTTTAGTGATAGCGTTGTTCCATTATTCCATTAATGTTACCAATGCTTAGAAATCTTATGACGTCACAATCTCGCTGGGTTTGAGAATGTTGGCGCGCGGTCACGCCATCTGTCTCATTACGTCACGCGTTGGGTGTGGATCCTGTTAAAGTTTTAGGATGTCACATCTTGCTAGCAGATGGTCGCGATTCCCATCTGCCTCATTACGTCACGCGTTTTGTGTGTATGTTCGTCCGCATGATAACTCGCGTAAATATCGTTCGACTTCAATGAAATTTTAGTATCTGGTAGGGAATCACCTGGGAAGGTACCCTATTTAAAGTGAACGAAATGGGGTCAAAGGTCAGTACATAGGAGCGGGATCCATTCCACTGCTGTTATGCGTCATAACTAACGTAAAAAAGGTTCGATTTCGATGAAATTTTTGTATGTGGTAGAAGACCACCTGGCGACAAACCTTATTGAAAATGGGTGAAATGGGGTCAAAGGTCAGGACATAGAAGCGGAATCACTTCCATCGTCATTATGCGTCATAACTTACGTAAAAATGCTTCGATTTAGATAAAATGTTAGTATGTTGTAGGGTCTTGCCTGGGAACGAATTCTATTGAAAATGGGTGAAATGGGGTCAAAGGTTAGGACACAGGAGCAGGATCTATTATATAGCCCTTATGCATCATAACTTACGTAAAAATGCTTCGATTGCGACAAAACTTTATCATGTTATTTCGGAGGTATACCAAACCGGTTCTGTTGAATATCATCGAAATGGAATCAAAGGTCAGGGCACAGGACCAAGATTTATTCCACAGCCATTATTCTCAGAACTTGAGTGATAACTTGAGTAATGATTTCTGGTATGTTGGAAAGTGTATTACAATCAATGCATTGCATGATTTTACTAACTTGTTCAAAATGCAAGAGATTGATATGTAAAGTTATTTTTTTGCTATATTTCTACTTATAGAAATATTTTTAATATTTTCTACTGTGCAATACTCCATGGCTACAGCATACCAACCACATCATGAATGCGTTCAGCCATATTCTGAATGAATAACACATGGTATGGAACTGGACATCCATTGGTACAGGAAGATATACTCTGGAACAGATTTATATCACCATCACAGAAGATTTCGTGAACAACATAGGACCATCCCACATCAATGAGATGGAGGAAGCTGTGAATACGTACTGAGAAAGAATAAGATATTAACAATTCAACCTGGTTGTGTGAAGGTGATGAGTTAGAACATGAAGGAGACACTGCTGTAATTAAACTTAATGCAAAATTCTCCAGGAGAGACAATTCAACTCCAAAAGGATCTCAATAATTATTACTTTACTATTCAACCTAAAATAGAAAGCAGAAGACTAAGTAGAAAATATGATAGTTGATATGGTTTTTATTTATTTTGCTAGACATTTTTTTATTTTAGATTGTCTTGGAAGTGAAAGTAAGACAGAAAGACACATCACAAATTCCAAAACCTAACTGCACACTTCAATGTATGCATGCATGCAGATGGATGGGTAGGCAGGCAAGCAGGTGTGTGCATTATTAATGATAATATGAATGCAGAAACATACTTCTAATGTTAGATAAAGTTTGACAGGCAAGTAAACACAGAAGTTTTTTTCTACACTGATCAGTATTTACTAGGTTATAATTAATTTTTTTAACAACAGTAGGTTTGCAATTTAAAAACATGACTAGGAGCACGAAAGAAATAAGTGCTTTCAAGTTTGATTAGAAGAAAGATATTCATGATTTGATACTTTGCCACAGTTTAATCATAAATAATATCAATAACCTTCAGCATGTTATAAAATGCAATGCTTACCAACATCAACACCTTCTTCACCACTGGATATTTTTTTCTCAATATGCTGATAAAGAACCTGAAGCTGGCTTGGAGTTTTGCCTTTGAAGATAGATACTATTTCAGATCCCACAGCAGCATTGATGCCTTCTCTCCTCTCTGAAACATTGACCATATCTGTACCAAAATATCTGGTCTACTATCAGGCACATTATAACAGTAATATCAAAATTTCACAGTACATTATATTCACAATAATGTACAAAAACACTATGAGACACTTTTTGAATCTCTGAATTTTTAAATATCAGTTGAACTAGAATAAAAATCCCCTGGAATTTCATAGAGTCAAATTTACCAATGAAAAAAAGGGGGAAGGGGGGGTATTCATAAAACATAGAGAAAAGTGAACTTACTGACAGCAATATTAACTAGCAGCATTACAATAGCAGTAGCAGCAATATTTCACAGTTTATGACACGAAGTATGCAAAATGCTACAATGAATTCGAAGCAATTAAAAACTTTGAATTTCAAGATTCAAATAGAAATGCTTTAAAAAGCTGTAGACACATATTGCATTTGCATACAGCATTGTTTGAAATAATGCTCACTTGAAAGGGACACAACACTATAAGAATCTATAATTTGTTTGGTACATATTGTGTACCTATTAGTTAAGACTTGCTATTGAAAATCAGCTATTCTGTTTCAAAGTGCAGTTGTTTTCATTTGTAATAAATCTGGCACACACAATGAGTTTCACTCATATGATGCACAATTCTGCATCAATAAAGATTTAATGTGAGCACAGAGACAAAAATATTACAGAGATCATTCTACTTGTATTTACAATTTTCCTTTGAAATTTTCTGTCTATGTACACTTACACACACATACACATGCATTCACATTAAAGAGTACATCATAAGCACCAATCACACCTGATTCTAATGGGCTTCTTCATTTATTTCACTACACTGTATGGCACAATTATTTTTCAAGTAATAACCCAATATTCTTTTGAGTTCCATCAAACTAACTTCCATTTTGTCACTGCTTGGGTTTTTTCTGGTCTCTTAATATTTCCTAATAACAGACAGCATGTGCTGTCCATAGCCACTCCAGAATCTTTATGTTACTGACGGTTTAACCTTTTATCTGATCCACACTTTTTTTTTTTTTTGACCTGATGTAGTTGTATGAGCACATGTGCAAATTGTGTACTGCACTCCTGCTTAAGATGGAATTTCTACATTATTCACAAGAAGAAATGAAGATCCTACTGAGTTAAATTAAGAATCTTCAGTAATACAGACTTCCTAAAGCCATCCTTTTGAAAACCTGCTATTATTTATATACATATATATATATTTCACGGGCAGTAATGATAGTCACCATATCAAGGCAAACTCTAAAAACTACAATAATTTTGTGAATAACGTACGAATTCCAGAATAAACAAAACTAAATACATCTCAAATAAAACAGGATTAAAAACATCTCAAATAAAACAGGGTTAGACAGGCACATACAACAAACTGGCCACAAAATGGACTGGGACTCCTTAAAAGTGATCAAACATCAATCCCACATAATTATCCGGAAATTAGAGGAATCCCTGGAAATTTACAAGACACAAGGTGGCAACATCAATGACCATGCTGGATGGAAAATCCATCAGGCTTGGTCGCGATAGTAAGACACAAGAACTCCTGATGATGATCTAGTGTATAGATCGAAAATTTCAGAGGTAATGTACCTTAATAAATTTATTCTCAATAATTCCCGTTAAACATTTTTAATACTAAATACATTTGCATTAACCACTATGGTGGTCTTAATGGTAGAATAAGCAAGCATGTTAAAAAGTAGGAACAAAAATGACAACAGTACCTAATAAACTTTCACATATTACAAAAAGTTTTCATTCAAATTCCTCACTAGAAAAATGTGAAAAAAATGCCTATTTGATTCCACTATCCTGTAATAATTGCTGCACAGGACATACAGCATGCAGATTGGCTCAAAGAATCAAGGAACATACAGCAGCATTAACATACAATGACTTGAACAGGGTATTAGTACAACATATCCAGACATGTAAGAGTAAACCAGTATGGAATAAAAGAAAAATACTAGGCACACAACCACAAAAGACTTCCACTAAGGAAAGTTTTTCATTAAAAACACTATCACCATAAATGAATCTACTAAATGATTAAGTAATGTTTTAATATACACTTTAAAGCACAGTGAAACATTTTAATGTATAATTTAAAACACAGTGAAACATTGTAATATATACCTTAAATCACAGTGAAACATTTTCATGTATACAGGCATGTGATTGTCTAAGCATCCAATTAACTGAACACACCAAAAGCTGTTCCGAGATACACAAAAAAAAAAAACAAAAAAAAACGAATGTGACAAACGCAAAAATCAAAAATTATTATCGCTAATTTTATTATATATATATATACACACAGCTCAGTAACATAACTTCAGAAAAAGAGCAGCCCAAAAGAAGCAACCATTCTCTAACTGCAACCCTGAGCAGCCCAAAAGAAGCAGCCATTCTCTAACTGCTTGTTAATGTTACTTGCTAGTTGCTAAGTGCTTAAGCAAGTAAAATTAAATGCAAAAATAGCAACACTGAACTGTCAAAGTGTTTTACTTACTCATCTATATTTTTAAGTGCAAATTTCCTCGCTAACATTAAGATTTAATAAAAGTATATATCATTTCCTATTTTTTCCCACACAGAATCCCATTTATTAAATCAACATTTAAATTAATTGATAGTATTTAGTAGCGACAAATGTACTTACTCTTTCAAGAAGGTGGATGGGTTGGGGGGGGGCTTCTTCATGTGTTGTGTGCATAGGGCACGATTCTGTGTAAACCGGGCATTGATCACAGCCTAGCACAGTGTATTTCTTTCCACTTAGCTTTCAAACAAACAAAACAAATTCCTCCTCAGAAAAAAAAAAAAAAGGGAAAAAAGAAAGAGCTGCATTGCGAACTTTGTTCATAGGCTTCAGGCTGATGTAATCACGCACGGTGAAAGAAGCATGTCACCAGGCCGATGTAATCCCGGCCCAGCGCCGTGCATTCTTTCCACTTAGCTTTCAAACAAAACAAATTTCTCCTCAGAAAACAAAAAAGAAAAAAAGAAAGAGCTGCCTCACAAACTTTGTTCAGAGGTTTTGGGCCGATGTAATACGCCGACAAATGAAGCACGGCGCCGTACATTCTTTCTACTTAGCTTTCAAACAAACAAAACAAATTCCTTCTCGGAATAAGAAAAAAGAAAAAAAGGAAGAGTTGCGTCACAAACTTTGTTTAGAGGCTTCAGGCCGATGTAATCACACACGGCGCCGGGCCGACATAATCCTGGCCCGGTGCCATACATTCTTTCCACTTAGCTTTCAAATCAAGCAAAACTAATTCTTCCTCCTCGGAAAAAGAAAAGAGAAAGAAACAAAGAGCTATTTCACGAACTTTGTTCAGAGGCTTTTACTTTGATTAATTACAAAACCAGTAAAACATTCTTAATAACAATGAAAATCTGAATTTCCGTTGTTTTTCGTTAGTCATCCGTAATCTCGGAGGTTTACAGAATTATTCTAAAAACCAATCAAACATTCTTAATATCAACGAAAATCTGAATTTCCGTAATTTTTTGTTCGTCACCCGTAATTCCGGGGGGGGGGATGAACAATGGCTGGCATCTCTGGACGCGAATGACACTTTCGCCTACCAGTGAGAGAGAAGGTTCGTTACGTAAATGTCCAATCACATGTGAACAGAACTTTTCTTTCTTGTTGATCTCTTGGCAACTGTGTACGATGGCTAATGCCTCCACCCCGACTCTCAACTAAACAGCGGAGTGTTCCCCTAAGCAAACCGAGATGTTTGAAAACCGAGACCCTAAACAAACCGAGACCCAGTCTCTCAAGTAAAGAGCAGAGTGTTCCCGTAAGCAAACCGAGATGAGCCGCAGCAGCATTAGCCCAGAGCTGCCGTCAGCAGCGCCGAAAGAGTACGCCTTACAACTGAAATATCGCCATCTACCCAACGAATATTTCTCTCTTTTGCCCCGATTTTTTTTCCAACATATCAACAATCACAAACTTTTGTCAAAAGCCTGAGATCGCAAATGATAAGTTTAGCGGATTTTCATTTTTTCTGAAAAGTGAATTAGCGGAAGAATTACATGCCTGGTATACCTTAAAACACAGTGAAACATTTTAATGTATACCTTAAAACACAAACATTTTAAGAACATGAAATGTGATATTCCCATATTTTTATTTTTAGATGTGCACAGTGGTAAAACATACAGATAATGGATTATATTTTGTTCTAAAAGAGGGTGTGAGTATGTGTGAATTTTTTTTTTTTTAAGTCACAATCCAGCAATTCAAACAACGTGGAAACTGTGTTGTTTGACCTAACGGTAAAAATCTTCTATAACACCCATTATTCAATCACCAAAAGTATATTGTCTTCAAAGTTAATGTTATGCCTGTTCTTCATCCAGTTTGGTTTTCCCTGAAGTAATTGTCAGCTTTCCGACAAAGATATAGTTATTTGTCGCCTTAGTTTTATAGTAGCTGTCTCCTTACTTTGCTGTATTTTCAAAAAAAAAAAAAAAAAAAAAAAAAATTAGAAATCCTTGTATTAGTTTACATATTTTGCAATCAAATGTACATACACTTCTTACAAAAAAAGAAAAAAACATCTGAGTAATAGTAATTAATTGAACAAATAAATTTGTTCTGTAAATACTGTTCAACATGTTATGACATCAATGTCAAAGTACCAAAGGGCATAGCACAAGATGGTAAAAAACACAAAAAGTAATCAAAGATATACAATAACCTGACTCACCTCAACTTGAGTTTATTTGTCATCCGTAACCCATAACTAAATCTGTATAGTCACAGTATCGTAATGAGTTATTCTATAGGTGAATATCCATATATTATTCTGCTACAATTGAAATAGAGACCAAATATTCGAAAATAAAACCAACAAGATAAAAACTATTGAAAGGTATAAAAAGCACTAGCACACAAATGTACCATGAATGCTGAAAATTATGAATTTCAAAGGAATGACACAAACAAGAAACCCTGAAAAGCCCAGCACATATCAAGTACAAATGCCCTTCAGTCACAGCAGACATGTTTCGAGGTATGTTTGTTGTAGTCATCTTCAATGCTAATGATGGTGAAAAGCATTATGTGGCACAAAATCCCATGTCATTCCTCATCTCATCAGCTGTGCATGTGCAAATGTTGCGTAATATTTTCATCAGGAAGCAGTGGAAGCCATGTCATTTTGCCTCTCTCTTGCTGCTGGCGCCATCTGTTGATATGAAGTTCTATCATTGCTGGAACATATTCGTACCAATTGTTTCTTCTTCTTTTTATTTTCTATCATATCATTTTCTTTTTCAACCAAAAGTTTCCAAGGATATGCTAAGTTAATTGGTGTATTAAGGTTATAGGTACACTTATGCATTTTCTCTATACAAAGTGATTCTGGTAATAATATCTGTTGATGTGTCTTCAGTCTTGTAAGGATCTTAACATTTTCCCCATTAGAAATATGTTCATATAAGTTTGATTTCAATTTCTGCCTTGTACTTCCGATATAAATTTTACCATCGTGGGTATTTATGTATGCATGAATTGTTGGAATGACATAAACCCCAGCAGTATACAAGACACTTCTATTATTATTGTTAGTTAAAATAGTACCATTATCAATCACTTTCATAGCTATATCCAAATCAAATCTTACATTCTTTCTTTAAAATATTTGAAATTTCAGGAATGTATGGTATGCTTCCACAAAAGTTCTTTTACTTTCTCTTTCTTATATTGCATCCGTGAGGTTTTTGTTATTATGCTGTCGTATAAATCAGTTATGGTGGCTGCACTATAACCAAATTGCTTTGTCATAGACAGTATCCACATAAACTCCTTTTGTAGTGTCTCTGCTGTAGAGGAATGAGTGATAGCCCTATTAAGATATGATCGTACAGCTGCTTCCTGAAGAAAATATTACATAACATTTGCACAAGCGCAGCCGACGAGATGTGGAATAACATAGTTTTGTGCCATACAATACTTTTCACCATCATTAGTGTTCAAGATGACTACAGCAAATGTATGTCAAAACATGTCCATTGTGACTGAAGGGCATTTGTACTTGACATGTGCTGGGCTTTTCAGGGTTTCTTGCTTGCGTTGTTTCTTTAAAATTCAGAATTTTCAGCATTCATGGTACATTTGTGTGCTGGTGCTTTTATACTTTTCAATAGTTTTTATCTTGTTTGATTTTATTTTGGAATATTTGGTCTCTGTGCATTTGCGTATTTTAACATCAATTTCGGTTTGTTTTTTTATAAAAAAATACATTTTAAGTGTAGCAGAATAATAAATGGGCGGGCGGTCGTAGTGAGCGATGGGTTTGCCTCCTCGAGGCGCTCCGTGGTAACAATGGCACACACAACAGCAACTAGGGCCTCTGTGAATCTTGGAGAGGTGCCAGCTAGTTCTGTGTGACATTGGTGAAAAGACCCCAACTCACTGGGTTTTGTTCCAGAATCCTTAGGTTGAATGACCAACTGGAACCCTCAGCTGTGGGCTAATCCACCACACTGATGTACTTACCTGATTAAAAAGACAAAAAGAAATATTAAGAATGACTCAAGTGTGGGATATGGTGGACCTACCACACTTGAGAAGGACGGTCCACCACGGAATCGACCTGGACTTTCTACAAAGCGTATGAGAAAGCGATCTCGGCTGAGTGAATGTAAGATTGGTGTATGGAATACTAGAGGTATAAATGGCAAGATGAGTGAGGTGATTGAGGAGATGAATAAGTATAGACTGGATGTGCTGTGTGTAAGTGAAACCAAAAGAAGGAAATTGGGGTAGAAGAAGTGAATGGCACAGTGAGTGTGTGGTCTGGAGTATTGGATAATATGAGAGGACAGGCTGGTGTAGGTGTGATTTTAAGTGAAAAGATGAAGAGCAACTTGATTCACTATAGTTGCATAAGTGAGAGAATTCTCTGGATTCGTTTGAAAGTGAAACTTCAGAGAATTGTAATTGTTGTAGTGTACGCTCCTTGTGACTCGGAACCTTCTGATAAGAAAGAAGATTTCTGGAATGAGCTAAAAGCTATTTTGAGCCACTTTGGTGCTAAAGAAAAAGTCATAATAGCAGAGGATTTCAATGCTAGAGTAGGTGTGCAGAATGCAATTTCTGACAATGTTCTGGGTAAGTTTAATGATCCTTGTGTGAATGATAATGGTGAAAGATTAATTGAACTCTGCATTGAGAATGATTTGTGTGTATCTAATACATTTTTCAACCACAAGTATATACACACATATACTTGGGAAAATCGTACTCTTGGTCAAAAGAGTGTGATAGATTTTGTTGTTTACGATCAGCGTTTGAAACACTTAGTTGTTGACACCCGTGTGATGAGAGGTGCGGATGTTGGTTCTGATCATTACTTGGTAGTGTCACGAGTGAAACTTAATGTTGGTTGGAGGAAAAGAAATAGGAAGAGACCCAGGATAGAAAGAATAAAGGTTGGTAGGCTCCTTGAAGATCATCAGCGGTATTCTGACTTACTCAGAGAACGACTGAAGGATCTGAAGTCTGGTGAGAGGGATGTAGAAAAGAAGTGGGAATGTTTCAAGAACTGTGTTGTCACTGCTGCTAAAGAGGTCTGTGGCACCACAATAGTGGGTAACAATAGAGGTGATGCTTGGTGGAATAGTGAGATTGATGAGGCAGTAAAGAAAAAGAAGGAAGCCTATTTGGGGATGTTGCAAGGTAGAGTCTCTGTGGATGGATATCGCTGTAAGAAGCGTAAAGCTGCTAAGCTGGTTCGCCACAGTAAGGCAAAAAATAAGAAAGAGAAAGTGGAAAGGCATGAACTGGCTTTTTGGAAAGATAGAAAGTCCTTCTGGAAGTACACAAGACTCAGGAAAAATAGGGGAAACAAAGTTGTAAGTTGTGTGAAGAATGAGATTGGGGAAATGATATGGGAGCCCAATGAGTTAAGTGACAGATGGGGCAAATACTTCTGTGAGTTATTAGATCAGGAGAGCAAAAATGATTCTGAGACAGATGCAGATGATGTCACAATGAGGGATGAAAGCACAGGAGGGATCTCGAGAGAAGAAGTGTGTAAAGCTCTAAAATCTCTTCAGAATGGTAAGGCTCCAGGAGTTGATGGCATAACTGCAGAGATATTGAAGTATGGTGGTGACTCTATAATTGACTGGTTAACTGAAATTTGCCAGTTGTGCTGGGAGTTAGGAATGGTCCCTCGGGATTGGAAGGATGCTATTATTGTTCCCTTGTATAAGGGAAAAGGTGATCAGACTGAATGCAAGAACTATCGTGGTATTAGCCTACTGAGGGTGCCAGGGAAAGTGTCTGGTAAGGTTGTTATTGAAAAAGTACGAGGTCATACATTACAGAAAGTGTGGGATGTTCAGAGTGGTTTTATGCCTGGTAAAGGCTGCACTAACCAGATTTTTGCATTACGCATGATGATTGAAAAGTATCTGGCTGTTGGGAAGAAAGTTTTTACTGCCTTCATAGATTTAGAGAAAGCTTACGACCGAGTGAATAGGACACTTTTGTGAAAGGTATTGAATGAATATGGTGTTACTGGGAATCTACTTAATAGTGTAAAAGCCATGTATGCTGGTAGTAGCGCTTGTGTACGAGTGAATGGTGTTTTATCAAAATGGTTTTCCATTGGTGCAGGAGTTAGACAAGGTTGTGTAATGTCACCATGGCTGTTTAACATATTTATGGACGCATGCATGCGTGAGGCCAAAATAGATAATAGTGGTTTATGTCTTGGTGATATCCGTGTGTGCAGATTGCTGTATGCTGATGACACTGTCCTGTTGGCAGAGAGCAAAAGTGAGTTGCAGAGTATGTTGGCTCGGATGCACGAAGTTTGCACAAAATTCAAACTGAGTATAAATAAGGGAAAAACCAAAGTTATGGTGTTTGAGAGAGGAATGGGTAGCACTGAATGTAATGTAAGTATAAATGGCACTGTGATTGACCAGGTGAGTGAGTTTGTGTATTTAGGAAGCATGTTTGACAGAGAGAACAAGTTGGATGGTGAAATCAGTAGGCGAGTGAATTTTTCTTTGAAAATCATAGCTGCTCTGGGAGGTTTTCATAGAAATGATGGGTTCTCTAGAGAGTCCCGCATGGCTGTGTATGAAACAGTAATTGTTCCTACTCTGATGTATGGCAGTGAAACCTGGGTACTGCAGAAGAAACATAGGAGTCGTTTGTGTGCTGGAGAAATGTGTTACTTACGTGGGGTTTGTGGCAAGACACGATCTGATTGTGTGAGGAATGAAGATGTATTGCAGTTGTGTGATGTAAAGCAAAATGTTGTTAGCAAGGTGGAGACCAATATGCTTCGGTGGTTTGGCCATGTTGAAAGAATGAGTGATGAAATGCTTACTAAGAAAATATTTTCAGCCCAAGTGGCAGGAAGGAAAGGCAGAGGAAGACCAAGGAAGACATGGGTGGATCAGATTCAGGAGTGTCTGCATGAGAAAAAGATTATGAGTATGAAGTATAAAAGATCTTGTGTACGGCGTGTAATGGATATCAGTGAAGCACGAGTTGTATGTCCAGATCGCTGTAAATGGCGAAGTTTGATACGACAACAATAAGTAAAAATATCTGGAAAGTTTGTATTTTTTTTTTTTTTTTTGGAGCTAACCTCTGAATCTCAGAGAACAGCTTAGTGATATGTATGTATGTAGAATAATAAATGGATTTTAGCCTATAGAATAGCTCATTACAATACTGTGACTGTACAGATTTAGTTATGGGTCATGGACAACAAATAAACTCGAGTTGAGGTGAGTCAGGTTATTGTATATCTTTGATTACTTTTTGTGTTTTGTACCATCTTGTGCTATGTCCTTTGGTACTTCCTTGGCATTGATGTCATAACGTGTTATCCACAGAACAAATTTATTTGTTCAATTACTAACTAATGTGTACCATGTAATATACTAAATTTTATAACTTTTTGTTATAGAATTACTTAATAAATCTGAGTAATTTATTACCTGTGCCTGAAGTGTCCACTTTGCGAAGTTTGTGTATTTCATCTTCAACAATAATTTGTAGGTCCTTCCAGTAATCTAGATTTTTTCCATTTTCAAGCTCCATATAGATTTTTATGTCTTCTTGGAGATCTTCCAAATCTTGAATTTTTAAGCCCTGAAAAAAGTGATTTTTTAAAGCATAGACCAATTACTGAATAAGAATGGTTGAATATTTTCATACACCCCTTGCACCTTGGACAAATTTTCTACTAAAAGTAATTTGCACAAAACAACAAATCAGAATCATTAATTAGACTGACTGCAACATTTTACAGTTAAAATGAGAATGCAACTCAAAGACCTATTTGTCATATTCATAAAACCCTACCCTAGCAAAGGCCGTACAAAAACATGATTTATAAATAATGTAAGATGATTCTTAATGAAACTTTCATTTAAGAAAAACTGTCTCTTAATTTGAATTCAAAAGCCATGAATTAAATGTATATAAAGATTAATAAAATTGTTCAAGAAAAAATACCAGGTGCCTTACTTCATTACTGCACTGGGCAGGATAAATTACTTCCCACAAAGCAAATCATTACTTTTGTATTTATGGGTGAGATGAAAGGATTCTAAGCAATGATTCATCTCTACATCAACTGGTTGCAACAAATGAGGGATACAACAAATTCAGAGATGCCAACCTGTTTCAGATATTTTGAGTAGTACTCGTGCAAATTTTCAGTAGTTTTGGAAATTTTTCAGTAGTCATACCAAAAAGAATAACTTTAACCAAGGAAAACATGCTATTACTCATTTAATTTCCTTAGCATTTTTTTTACTTACTTATTCATTTATATACATGAAAATCTGTATCAAAATATTCCAAATTTTTCACATGGAAAATAATATACAGCATGACTGATACATTTTTTTTACACAACAAAAAATTTATTAAACAGCTTTCTTTAGTGATTTCGCTGTACAGCGTTTTGCAGATTTGAGTTCCTCAGCAGAAAATCTTTTTCATAACACACTTTCCCAGAGGAGAACATATTCATTTTTGCAATAAAAATTGCTTCTACAGTTTCTAAACCTAAATTAGGTTGAAAAAAGGCTTGATTTTTTTTGCACTAAACTAAAATCTCTCTTACTCACAGCATTCGAGTGTGGAACTACAAGTATTGCAAACATTACTTTCAAGATAATAGTATACTTAACTGCTCCATTACAGCCTCTTAATTTTGAGATTTCTGACCAAGTGACATCTATTCTATCTGTTACTGCTATGGTCTTTAATTTGTCAGCTTGATAACAAAGAATTCCACTTCCAGTATATCAAGTTCATTTTCAGTTATTATAGATGGAAGGCGTTTGACTATGTGTAATACAGAAGTAAATGGTGTTATGGCTCTAAGTGAAGGATCTACTACTTCTGCATGTTTTAAGAATTCATCATAGATCAGTATCTTTTTCTTGAATATAAGAACATTCTTCAATGTGAAATTTTCCGACAGATGTATAGAACTTAGAAAGACATGTATAGAACTTAGAAAGTTCATTTTTGTTTAAAATGATTTCTCTTTAATGCATTCTTGTTTTTTACTCCAATTACCAGTTGTGTCCTTCCTGGTTTTTCTTATTTGAAAAATTAAGCTCAACATCCCCATCAGCTACGACAGTAGGCTTCACAAACCCCTTAGATGCCATGACAATTTTATCCATCATGCTGAAAGAACTTTCAGTTTCAGGACCATGAATGCATGATAGCTTTCAGTATTTTAGATAAAAGGTAGTGTAACTTGGAGAATATGAATGCTTTTGAATATTATGCATCAATTCTTACAAATTTTTCAGTTTCGTCACTTTCGTTTTCCGACTCTCCCCCTTTACCAAGCTGAAATGCAAACCTTTTTTGTGGGAATATGTAAGAACACAGGATACACGTTCAGAACATCATTGGGAAAAAAATTACAGTTACGGGAGAAACCTTTGCTACGTCCGATTTCCTTAACAACAATACTAGGCAGAGGAAACATCGCGTGAAAAATAAAATTACGATTACGGGAGAAATCTTCACTGTTTCCGAAAGTTTAGAAAGATGAAATTTCCGTTTTTGAAAGTTTCAGGCGGAAAGCATCCTTCACCACTACCAATTGCCTCGATCTCAAGGATAACCCAAATTACGACGAAAAAGCAGAAATTCTTCAAAGTCGAAGATTACACGGGAATTTTTGCGCCGTCGAATTTCTGTTTTCGGAAATTTTCCCTCCATTTTCAAAGTGAAATACAAAGATTTATGGAGTAAAATTATGTATAACAACAATACTGGACAGAGGCAACATCGCAGGAAAACGAATTACGATTACGGAAGAAATCTTTATTTCGTTCACTTCCGTTTTTGAAAGGTGAAATGCTGTCAAGATGCGTATTTTTACGCGTTGGTAAAATTCTTCGATGCATAGTTTTACACGTTTCTCGATGTGTGTGTTTTTGCGTGTAGATATTTATTTTACGCGTTTCTCGATGAATATTTTTACGTGTTGATGCATACTTTATGCGCCTCACGACGTGTATTTCCGCGTGTCGCGAAAAATTCCTGCTGCATATTTTTACGCATTGGTAAAATTTTGATGCATACTAGATGCATAATTACGCATTTTGGCGAACTCTGCAACGAAATCCAAGCATACTTTTCTGCAATGCCCGAAAAAAACTTCAAAATATCAATTACTAACATGAATGGTCGACGCAAGATTTAAAAAAAACCTCCGATACCAGGCAATGACACTCACGTTCTGCACCAAAAGATTTTCAACAGCTTGTCGCTGCACTGCAAAAGAACTTCAGGCCAAACTTCGTCCATGTCCACCAAAGCGAGCTATGCTAAACATCCCCATAATGTTGCATGCTGGGGAGGGAGGGTTTTCACTTAGAAAGACTCCGCGCAAGGCCACACTCATCAAGTGCCGGCCGCTAGCACTAAGATCCGAGCAGCTTTGAGAGGTAGAACTGGAGGCAGCATCGCAAGCCAGATGAATGACGGATCGTCAAGTGGCTGCCGCTGCTTTGGGAAGGGGAACAAGCAAAATAAAAATTAATAACTTCCGTTAATTTTCTGTAGAAAAATCACGGTTTTCCGTATTCTGCAGAACAAGAACTTTTTCCGTAGGAACTATGGAGATTCCGTAACTGTTGACATCTCTGCAAATTTAATAGCTGGTATGGTTAATACATTCAAATAAATAATGCTGCAATCTGCATCTAATTATAGAGTCATATTTCTTAAATTCACTGCTGGCCTCTTTTGTTGCAAATTTTAAAATGGTTTAACTTCTGTTCTAAACATTGCCAACATGATCATGTACGTAATAAATCACTTGCTTGAAGTCAGTTTAATTTAAATGGAAAGCATCAGTACTTCAAAACAATAATTTAATGAAAAGAATTATCATAATGTCAATTTAAATCATGCTTATTGGTCGATTTTTTATTTAAGTGTCAAAAATATTTCACAATTAATGAGGACAACTTTTTCTAGACTAACATATCACAACATCAACAGTAAATAGCAAATCTGTTATGAAGTAAATTTAATACTCGTCGTTGATTGGGAAGTGAAGTCTCTATGGCTGAAGGAATTTATTTAATCCTTCAGTCATCATTTAAGCAACTTCCCTAGCCCCTCTGTAACAGTGTTTAAGCCATCAGAGTGGGCAAAAACTGTGTTCAAAACTGGCCTTTTTTTTGTTGCTGTTTTTTACAAGTGCATGGGTGACAAGTACTGAGGTGAAGCTAAATGTTGTTAAGTTCATAATGCTTCCAAGTCAAACTCCAAAACTTAATTACACAGCACTGGGAAAATGGCTAGAGCATGACTGATTTTTATTACTTGAGCATGATAACTGATGAGACAAGTAGACTTAGTAAGGAACCAGACAACAAAATCTGCAAAGTGAAGAAAGTCTATTGTCAGCTGTACAAAAATATTTTCACTAAGTCAGTCATGTAATCAAATATTTTCATTAGGTTAGTCACACAGAGAATGAAACCTGCTGTATACAATGCAATGTTTTTACATTCCTTCTTTTACATCAGCAAAAGCTGGGTGTAAAGATAAAGGGCTCTCAAGTTGGAGGTTAGAAACTGCAAACATGAGAGTAATTAGAGAAATATCTGCAGAGAATTGAAAGATTCTGAAGTGAAAAAGAATAGTAATACATATATTAGAATTGTGCTGAATATGAAAGTTAATACACATATTAGAATTGTGCTGAATATGAAAGTTAATGAGAACATACTGAAGTATTCTGGACATGTCTATCAAATGGGAGATGTAAGCCTGTCCAGATGGGTGTCTAATTGAATGTAAGATGAAAGACAGTCCAGATGGGTGTTAAATTGAATAGGAGATGAAAGCTGTCCAGATGGGTGTTAAACTGAATGGGGGATGTCGAGATGGGTGTTAAATTCTATGAGGCCATGACACTAACCAAGAAGCAGACTAAGAATAAGGTACACTAAAGGTGTAAGATCACACATTAGTGATAGCAAAAATGTGTAGCAAATACTACCTTTTTTCTTTTAAGTGATATAGGCCCAAAACATGCAAGAACATCGTACTGGGACACTGGTGTGCAATAATAATAATAATAATAATAATAATAATAATAATAACAATAAAGCCACAGCCTGGACAATAACTGAAAAATATTGAAGGAAAAAGTGACAACTTGACTTGGGCATGCCTGAAACTGGGTTCCATCAAGAAGGAAACAGGTCTGGTTTTTGCTGCACAAGAACAGGCACTGCAAACAAATGTTATACAGGCTAAAATCCAGAAAGTCAGTGAAAATCCAAAGAATCGCTTTTTTTTTTTTTTTTTTTTTGAAGGTTTAACGACCACAGTGAGCAACTCAATGGGCTATAAGCAGTTGTCCGTCCCTAATTTAGGGTCACTGGCTCCAGGGAAGGGAGAGAGAGCCAGTGCTGTAGGACAAACACAACATCCATGCCTCACCGGGATTCGAACTCGGACCTTTCTCGGACAAATGGTCATAAGCCAGCTCTTAGACCACTGCACTGCCGGGGCGGGGCGGCAGTGTCTACTTTGTCAAGAAAAAGATGAAACTGCGTCCCAACTTGTACATGAATGTAGCAAAATTGCACAGATAGATTTCAAAGCTAGACACAACAGGGCTGCAAAATTGATCCACAGGTCGTTATGCAGAAAGCACAATTAACCAGCATCAAAAAACTCATGGGAACATCAGCATGAAGAAGTCTTAGAAAATGATCAGGTTAAGAATCTGTAGGATTTTCAAATTCAAACTGATCGGCACCTAGAACATAAGACACCAGATATAACAGTCACAGAAAATCGGGAAGTCTGGATAATTGATATAGCAATTTCTGGAGATGACAGAGCCAATGAAAAAGAAGTGGGGAGAATGGCCAAATATAGAGACCTGGCTATAGAAGTTACCCTTATGGACTAAACACACAATAGTAGTCCCCATTGGCATCGGGCACTTGTAATAATTTCAAAAAATGTTATGAATCATTTCAGAAAATTGCAGCTCTCTGATATACCCCACAGTACTGCAAAAAAGCTTTCCTTGGTGCATCATGTATATTACACCAACACTTGACTGATACCTAGGTCTCTGGTGGAAACTCATATCAGCTCAACACCACCAGTCAATGATAATTTTTTTTTTTGTTATGTTTGTCATAGGCTGTATTTTGTATATTTTGAATAAAAGTAAATAATAATATCACTATAAAGAAGACTGTTCTTTTAATTTTCACAGATTTTTCATCCTGGAATGGTTTCAACAGAGCATACTCTCAAATACACATAAAGGAAGTCTAGTATTTGTATATTACTAAATTATTCTTAATATATGCAGAATAGAGATTTGCTTACTTAATAAGAAATTCTATTGAAGTGTATCATTTAAAACAACTTCCTATAGATGATTTTAATCTTATGGGAACCACCATACATCACAATGTAAAATTAATATTTAGCATTTCAAATGCAACATGAAATAGAAAAAGGATGGTCCCCCTCAAAAAATAATTGAGTTGTAAAAGATTTTAAAAGTCTCACAACTGTAAATGAAAAAAATAATAAAACAAATGTTAAATAAACAACAACAAAATAGGATGGTACCAAATTTTTAGTTGTAAAGGGCACATCTTTGTAAAACACCCAAAACCTACAACATTAAAAGTGTCTCTCTCTCTAAAGGCACTTTCGAGATTGAAATACCCACAATTCTGAGACAACATAAAAAATCTTGTATGTGTTCCCTGATGTCTAAAATAAAAAGATTGTTTCAATCTAACTTATGACAGCAGAGATACTGCGGTAACACAAAGCACATGTACATCATTAAAGATAAAATTTTGCACGAGAGAGATCTGAAAATGAATAGAAAATCTTGATGTCTTGGTAAAAGTTATATTTACATGATTGAAATATAACTTCTTGAATCAAATTAACAAAAACTGAAATATCATGCAAATGCACTGTCAAGCTAAGCAGCAGAAAAACTGTGCATCTGGAAGATCAGAAATAGGTGGATAATTACTATTCATAATAATGGTTACAGCAACATGATGCGAACACAATTTTTTCAATCTGACCATTAGGGGTGAAATTTTCTCTGAACTAAGAATCTGAATTTGCACCACCGTATGAACATTTTTGTAATGAATAAGCTTAAAAACATGCAGAAAACTTTTACTTATGAATTGGATGTGAAACAGCATTTATCAAATTACACTTTAATGAGCTAAGATACTGTGCCATAGGTAAATACAGTAGATTCTCCTTTATATGTTTCTCACTTATACATTTTCCTCCTTTACACATAGAATGTTGCCGATGCAAAACTTTAGAATTGACCTTATTGTTAAATTTTTCCTGTTTCACTTGTTTTTTTGTTGTTTTTTTAATTATTTGTTAACTTCACTTGATCCCTTGAAAAATGTGTAAAGAAAGTTTCACTGTATACTGATATGCAATCTAGCAAGAAAATTAAGCATCTAGAACATTAGTAAGTATGTAGGTTGTGATATCTATTGATCATGGTTATAGACAGAGATTAAAATAATTTTCTTAATCTGAAAGTTAAAATGATGAGACTGTCATATTAAAAATCAACACTAATGTGACCTAACAGCAAAATTATGCACAGAACAGCTGAAAATCCAGTGGAAAGTTTTAGCTATAATTCTAACTATAATATGAAAAGCAAATTTTGGAATCAGACTCATGGAAGCTGAGATGCAAAGCCAAATACAAATGTATTGCTGTATCACTTAGTAGAGAAAACAGCATGTCTGGAAAACAAAAATGCAGAAAGATAATAATGGTATGGCTACTGAAGCCAATGATAAACTATCAATTATCACACTCCTATGTCTTGCACCTTCCCTCTCCATTAGGTTTTCTGAAATCTGACCTGCAGAAGCTGATGTATCATTAAACTCACCTAAATTTACACTACTTCATAGGAAAATGTTTCACCAGAAAAAGCTGAAAATGCATGAAAAAGCTTGGTCATAACAACAGAACTTTTCAAAACAGATTTTTAGAAGCAAACATTTTATTTGAAATCCAAATACATATTTATACTACCTTACAGAAACAAACATTTATTCCACTTAGTGGAAAACCTAGGCACCATACAAAACATCAAATATGCAGGAAGTTTTTACATATACATATATATATCACACTTGAAGGTTATTCAATGTAAAAATAATTTTTCCAATGTGGCTTTTAAAAGCATGGATACCATGCAAAATTCAACATGTTTATATCACCCAATGGAAAAACTGTGTATTGCAAGAGAGGGGAATATGAGAAAAAAAAAAAAAAAAACTACTGGCATTATTTTTCTTGAATGGGTAAACATATTTTTTTTTAATCCATCACAGAAAGTTACTATGCCTACAAACTACAAAGGATTCAAAACTATATGAAAACAATTGGGTTTCACGTCCTTCACTTGGAACAGCAGATATATTCTTGGCTAAACATGAAGCCAACTGCAGTAACCATATCACTGGTCCACCAAAATGCCCACTGCTCCGTGAAAGAAAAAACCTTACACATTTACAGTACATGTAAAAAATACCGCATCATTTCATTGAAGCTGTATGACACAAATTTAGAGCAACAGAATATGTATATGTACACATGTAGATAATACTAATAAATAAAAACAAAGCAAGGTAAGCAGTCGTAGAAATTCGACAAAAAAAACAAAAAAAAACTTCACTGGTCAGCAGGATTAGTGTGTACCAAAATGTGGTGGTCCACTCATTTTTACTGGTCCAGAAATGCCACAAATACCAATACATTTATAGTATGCACCAGGCCTCCATTTTGTTTTGTTTTTAAGCAGTAGAAACACTTGCTAGTGGCCTTACTTTTTACTAGCAAATTGCATTATCTACTAGTGAAAGTTTATTAACAATATACAAAAGAAACTAACATGTCCCCCTCCATTAGTCAATCATGACAAATTTTGATTTCACCCCTGTAACTGTCATATTGTAATGCTGAAAAGATTACAAATATTTAGATATAACTCACCTTTTCATGACCTGACAGATCGATTCTAACAATTTAATTCAAATGCAAATATTTAAAGAACATTTTTTTTATTTAACTTTATTCACAAAATTCAAGAACACTATTCAAAATCTTAAGTTATTTTCTGTATGGTTTACGATTTGGGTTTCGGGTGTTTTCATCATTCCACTTTAAAACAGCAGGCCTGGGGTCAAACTTGTCTTCGGACGGACCTTCAACCATGAGTATTGACTCATGAGAGCATTCAATGTTTGTAAGTTTAAACTGCCCCTCCAATCACCCTGGATTCTCTTCATGAAACTGAACCCAACCTCACATGCAGAAGTAGATAAGGGAAATATACTGGATATTTCTACTAGTGCCAAAATGTTTTTATAATGTTGCTAGAACCACTTTTTATCACTAGCAAAATGCATTTGCTTGCAAGCAATATGCTACTAACTACCAGTCAAAATCGAGCCCTGGTATGCACATATAGTATTAGTATCAAGGACGGTACACTACAGCATAATATATAGTTCATTTCAAATTAAAGTTTATAGAACAAATACCATGATTGCCATTAACAATACAAATGTGACCTGGGTTGCTGGTTTTTAAACTGACACTTCTCAGTCTGCCACTGCAACAACACACACTTCCCTTCCCATGATTCTTTTCACATTTTAGTCCCACAGGGAATATTAATGTTGAATGTGAAATGCTGTTTTACATAAATGACCTACATGACCTCTCCTGCCAGTGTCTTCCCCTGGACAGAAACAAAAGCTGGAGTGTGTATAGTGTCAGGGGGAAAGTGCAGAGCCCCTTTGTCCTTGTGACCTTCCTATTACATTTTTGTATCTTTGTAGTTTTGCCTTTGCTATGCAGTAGGAACAGAGGGGCTGCAACTGTAGTTTTTATTCTGCTGTGTATTTCTGCAAAATTTTGATCTTGGATGACAAAATTTAGAATCTATCAATCAAAGTGAGATATCTGGATATTTTCATTTTCTAATAGCAAAATATATGGAGTTAAAGTTAATAAAAAAAATTAGAAGTTGTTGTTTTTTTAAGTCGTGAAATTGAATGCTTGCATACGCGGTGGGTATGCATGGCACACAAAGTTGCAAGGAAGAAAATACGGAAGGGAAACCATGCAATGGGCTGGTTATGAAGCACTTTGCAACATATCAAAAGCCACCTTCATGGAATACCTTGCTTTCAGTCTGAAAGGCAGGAGGAGTTCTCCCATGTGGGCTGAAAGACAGATGGGGAAAATATTATAATACTACTACTTGATATAAGCAACGTTTAGATTGTTTCACACGTTAAAGCAACAAATGCATGGATACCAGAAATGGTCGATTAGGCTAAGATATTGACTATATAACAAGAAGTATGTAAAACTTTGACTCACCTTCTTAAAGGTAGAAGTTATGTAGATTTATACTAAACATGAGACAATATACTACATAGCTAGTTGAACTTTAAGAGATGAAATGCCATTCAAAATGCAATAGGTAAGTTCACAATTAAGAGCAATGAGATTCATATACAAATAAAACTGAAGTAGCATGCAAACGAAAAGGAACTTCATAAACCCAGGAATAGCGAAATGGGTAGAATAAAGAAGACAATTTTAAAAGTAATACTATAAAAGTTTTAAAAAGCCCAATCAACCCACTTCCGAGCAAGCCATACAATTCCAAACTAGTTTTAACATTCATACATGTTATTTTCAATGGAGGTAGTAGAACATTTGAAGGTGATACGCCACTTCAGAAGTTCGAAGCTCATTGCAGCATTGAACTTCTTGCAACTTTGAACTTCATTGCAACTTCGAATTTCTGAAGTGGTGTACGCCTTTGAATGTTCAACTACCTCCATTGAGAATGACATGTTATGAATGTCGAAACTAGTTTGGAATTGTATGACTTGCTCGGAAGTGGGTTGATTGAGCTTTTAACTTTTATAGTTCATTATTTTTAAAATTGTCTTCTTTATTCTATGCATTTCACTATTCCTGGGTTTATGAAGTTCCTTTTCATTTGAATACCACTTCAGTTTTATTTGTATATGAATCTCACTGCTCTTAATTGTGAGCTTACCAATTGCATTTTGAATGGCATTTCATCTCAAGTTCAACTAGCAATGCAGTATATTGTCTCATGTTTAGTATAAGTCTACATAACTTCTACCTTTAAGAAGGTGAGTCAAAGTTTTACACACTTGTTATATAGTCAATATCTCAAGCCTAACTCACCATTTCTGGTATCCATGCATTTGTTGTTTTAACATGTGAAACAGTCGAAATGCTGCTTATATCAAGCAGTATTATTATAATATATCTTTCCACATATTACATCTTATGCAAAGTTTTTTTGCATTTTGAACTTCTAATAATTAGATGGGTAAAAGCAGAGCATAAATGGTTCTTCAACCTCCAGCATTATAAAAAATCCCACTCTGGGGTCACTGCTTGGGCAAAAAGTGGTGCTGTCTTAACCCGAATATTTCGATTCGGACCCCAGTTTCCTACAGTCCAAAATTTTCATTTCGATATTCAGTTTTTTGAGTAATAAATATCTGAATTTCAAAAAATCCGTAAACTGCCACAGTCAAACTTGGATATTTTAAAATTAATTTCAGTTGTTTTTAAACTTGCAAATTCTAAAACAAATGGAAAACAAAAATTACTGGCCACCAGGGCCAGTAACATAAATAATTCACTAGCCCGATACTGGCCACTGGCCAGCGAACCACCAGGTAATTCAAACACTGAAAAGTGCAAATAATGTCGAACTTTTGTGAACAGCTATGAGAGAAATCACTGAAATCACTATTCATGAGTTATCTGACTTCCCAACGTTAGTTTTGGTTCAGTGCAGTCGATTCTTATGGACAATTTGAGTATGAGACACATCTCAGCCAAATTTGTGCCAAAGTTGCTCTCAGCTGAGCAAAAGCAGTCCTGTATTTCAGACACTAGTGACCAGCTTGCGTGTGTTGAAAATGACAAAAACTTTTTAAAAACTATCATAACTGGTGATGAATTGTGAATTTATGGGCATGACCCTGAAACTAAGGCCAGTCTTCACAGTGGAAGAACCCAAAAAAGGCATGACAGCAACGCCAAGATGATGCTGACTGTTTGTTTTTTCAATCATGACGGAATTGTGCATCATGAATATGTTCCATCAGGCCAGACAATCAGCAAGGAGTACTACTATCAAGTTTTGTGGCATTTTAGAGAGACAGTTCATCACAAAAAGCCAACACTGCATGAGAGTGGCAAGTGACAACTCCACCAAGAAAACATGCCTGCCCATGGGTCGCAACTTGTGCAGCAGTTTCTTGCTAAGCACTGCATTGTACAGGTCTGAACAACCACCTTATTTGACAGACCTCACTCTCTGTGACTTTTCATTTGCCAAAAAACAAATGCCCCTTGAAAGGAAATATATTTCAAGATATTCAGGTGATACAACAAAGAATGTGGCAAAGCAGCTGTTCGCTATTTCAGAAGATTACTTAAAAAAATGCTTCAAACAGTGGAAACAGCATTTGGCTAAGTGTGTGGCTTCAGAAGGGGACTACTTTGAATAAGATTAAGTTTAAAATATGTAAATCTTGTTTGTTTTTAATAAACCTAGTCTGGATACTTTCTGATCCCACCTTGTACATCTTGAAAAGTTACAGATGTTGAAGTAAGAGCTTTTTTTTTTAATGTCGCAATGAACTACTAACGGCATATAATGCATTAATAATGTGCTCAGCTAACGTTCGATTACTTTTTTTTTTATGATAAGACTCATAACTCAAGCAACTTATGCAGGAGATCAATCATCAAATTGTGCTTGTATCATGTAACAAAGGCTTGCAAAACACATGAATGAATAGACTACTGCAATACGTCAGGAAGAGATAAGAATTAAACCCATGTAAAATTTTTAAAATTCAATGAATGAAAAATTTGTTTAAATCTACAAAACCATGAAATATTCCATTCAAACATTTACTCCAGATCATTTGCATTATACAATTTCCAAAACTGTATGTTTTGGTCAGTTTTTATGTAGTCCATCAAGTACTAACATAAAAGGTATTAATCAATCACAACTCTTTAGCATTAAGCAAAAAAAAACTTACAAAAATACAATGTCATAACTAATAAACTTATTTTGGAACAGGTAACATACGAAACAATAACAGGAGTGAAAATCATCAGCCCCAGAACACAATGAGATTTTATTCCACATGTAATATTGGGTATATAAATAAGTTTTGAGGTATTTCCATTCGGTGTCGTACTTATTACTGCTCGCATGTATTTTAAGGTGGCAACACTGCGATATCGCAGTATGAGACGCCAGCTGTCAGAGTCTGTATACGACGTTCGATTGAGGTGCAAAGACATATTCGTTTTACTCGATGGAAAATGGCAACTTTCGTCCGGACAAAAAAAGCATTTGCGGGAAGTGTTAGTGCATTACTTTATTGTCAAGAAAAGTGCTGCCGACAGTTATCGCTTAGTGTCAGAAATCTATGGTGAACATTCCCCATCCATAAAAACATGTGAGTATTGATTTAGACAATTCAAAAGGAACGATTTCGATGTCAGTGATAAAGAACGTTCTGGACCACCCAAAAAAATTGCTGATGCCGAATTGGAAGCTGTACTCAACGAGGATTCGTGCCAGACCCAAAAGAACTAGCAGCAGCATTAAATGTTAATCAACCATGCATTTAACAACATTTAGCTGCCATGGGAATGGTGCAAAAAGAAGGGAATTGGGTTCCACATGCTTTACGGGAAAGAGACCTTGAACGGGGAAAAACCATTTGCGAATTGCTGCTTCAAAGGCAAAAAAGAAAGTTTTTTTTGCATCGTATTATTACTGCCGACGAGAAATGGATATGGTACGATAACCCTAATCGGCAGAAAGCATGGGTGAAGCCAGGTGAACCAGATCCTTCAATGCCAAAATGCAATATCCATGGTTCAAAGGTGATGCTGTGTATCTGGTGGGACCAGAAGGGTGTGATACACTATGAACTGCTGAAACTGACAGAAACTATTACTGGTGATCGGTGTCAAACCAAATTAATGCGTTTAAAACGAGCTCTCACACAAAAACGGCCGGAATAGGAGAATAGACACAACAAAGTCATCTTACAGCATGACAACGCAAGACCCCATGTTTCTTGACCTGTGAAAAAGTACTTAGAAGGATCCGACTAGGAAGTTCTACCCCACCCGCCATATTCGCCAGATATTGCGCCATCGGATTACCATTTGTTCCGGTCGATGCAGTCAGCACTTTCTGGAGAACGGTTTAGTTCTTATGAAGACATCAAAAATTGGCTGAACAACTGGATCTCTTCCCAGGAAACGGAATTCTTCCTTCAGGGCATACGTTCACTGCCCGCAAGATGGGGTAAAGTTGTAGCTTCAGAGGGAGCATACTTCAATTAATATTAAAATATTGTTTCTGTTCTCCAACAACGTGTTTTGTTCACCTCAAATCCCTCAAAACTTATTTATATACCCAATAGTATCACTTAAATACTTATCAGCTACATAATATAAGAATTTTACAGAAGCACATGAACAAAATATATATATATATATATATATATTTAAGGGGATGTAAGGTCAGGTGATGCGTAACATCACAGCCTCTCCCTTGACAAATGTCAACCCCGCCTTCTCGTGGTGCATCCTGTTCCCACTAAAGGGGCTCTGACAACCGCCAATAGCGGTATAACTATACCATCGGGATCAGAGGAAATTCTATCCCACACTCACCAACCCGCTTGGCCAGCGTGGTGAGTTATGGCCAAACCCCTCCAAAATGACTCCACAACTTAAATCTTGGCCCTCAGTCTCCGGCAGCTGGAATGTACCTGGCAAGGCAGCGGCCAGTGCGACATGAAGGCAGAGGGTGCTAAGAATCCCCCGGAGGACCGGACTAGGCTGCCATCTGATGCTGACCTTAGCAACGTACAATGGACGCTCCCTATCTTCTGATTCAAGGCTTCTTGAATTGGAAGAGGAACTACAAAGGATCAAGTGGGACATCGTGGGGCTAAGTGAGGTAAGGAGAAAAGGAGAAGATCTCATCGAACTGAAAAGTGGACATCTCTTCTACTATCGTGGGACAGATACTGGCAGAACTAGTGGTGTTGGATTTATAATAAACAAGAAACTGAAGGATAAAGTTGTAGAAGTTGAAAGTTCCTCTGACAGAGCTGCACGGCTTGTTATCCAACTCTCGAAAAGATACCAGGCTCAGATTATTCAAACTTATGCACCCACCACAAGTCATCCTGAAGAAGAAATTGAAGAATTTTATGAGGAAATTTGTCATCTAAATAATAAAGGTAAGCAGCACTTGAAAATAATTATGGGAGATTTCAATGCAAAAATAGGGCAACGGCAACAGAATGAAACTTCAGTAGGTAAATTCAGTCACGGCAACAGAAACCAGCGTGGAAATACTCTCGTTGAGTTTGCAGAGGCAGAAGGGTTTTTCATCTTGAACTCCTTCTTCAAGAAAAAGCCACACAGGAAATGGACATGGAGACATCCAAATGGGACACAAGTGAAATTGATTTTATTATGTGTAACAAAAAATTCGTCATAGAAGACTGCAGTGTGCTAAACAAGTTCAACACAGGTAGTGACCATAGATTGGTGAGATGTAAGATGCACCTCAACACTAAACTTGAACGTGGCAAGCTCATAAGACAAACAAAATCTATTGACATAACCAACCTTAAAAAACACCATAATACCTTCAAGTTGGAACTGAAGAACAGGTTCTCTGCTTTAGAAGGCCTAACATCGGAAGAAGTGGATATTTCTGAAGTTAACAGAAAAGTAACCAATAATCTTATGGAAACAGCAACAAAATTAGCTGGGTCTAAGAACAAGTTGCATGTAAATAAATTATCAGGAAAAACGAAAATGTTGATGCAAAAAAGAAGAGATGAGGACAACTAAAGAAGATGCGACTTCAAAGTGGAATATATAGAGCTATGCAAGACAGTACGAAAAAGTATCACTGAAGACGTAAGAAAATTCAACTGTGAACTAGTGAGGAAAGCAATTGAAAACAACCAAAGCCTAAAGATAGCAAAGGGACATCTCAGTAAGGGAAGAAAACAGATTATGGCACTGAGAAAAGAAGATGGTTCTGTAACAAGAAATAGAGGCGAAATTTTGACAAGAGTGAAAGATTTCTATTCCAAATTATATGAAAGGGATGATACATGCACTCCAGACATCATGAAAGATACCAGTACCAGAGTTCATCCAGTCCTTCCAGCAGAAGTTGCACATGCAATCAAGAACATGAAGCGGGGGAAAGCTCCAGGAGAAGATGGAATTACTGTAGACATCATACAAGAAGCAAGTGGAGAAATCGAAACAGTACTCGCCAAATTTTCACTCGATGCCTTAATGAAGGAAAGATTCCTGAGGATTGGAACACCGCTACAATGATCCTGCTACATAAGAAAGGTGACATTGAGGATCTCGAAACTACAGACCTATCAGCCTCCTATCAGTAGTTTATAAAATCTTCACTAAAGTTCTTTCACACCGCTTGAAGGTAACACTGGACATGGCTCAACCGAGAGAACAAGCTGGATTCAGGAGTGGCTACAGCACAATAGATCATATCCATGTGCTGAGAGAACTAATTGAAAGAGCGAGGGAATATGAACTTCCATTGTGCATGGCTTTTATCGATTATGAAAAAGCCTTTGATTCGGTGAAACCATCAGCAGTTACAATGGCTCTGAAAACCTGCGGTATTGAAGATGCATACATTAATATTATTAACATCTATGAAAATGCAAGTGCAAAGATTAGGCTGTTTGAAAATACAACACACATAAAAATTGGAAAGGGAGTGAGACAAGGTGACACCATATCTCAAGCTCTTTAATGCCACATTGGAGGGTGTTTTTCAGTCACTGAGCTGGGAAAACAAGGGGATAAAGATTAATGGAGATTATCTAACCCACCTTCGTTTTGCTGATGACGTAGTCATTTTTGCAACTAGCCCATCAGAGCTGCAGAGTATGATCCAGGAACTTGCTGACAAGAGTAAAGAAGTGGGATTAAAAATGAACTTTCAGAAGACAAAAGTGATGTTCAATGCTTTTACAAGAAATGAAGATTTATCGATTGATGGAGAAAAGCTTGAGATAACAGATACGTACGTTTATCTTGGACAGCAGATATCAAGTGAGGGTCACATTGATGAAGAAATTAATCGGCGTACAAAACTTGCCTGGAGAGCTTTTGGAAGAAACAGCATAATTTTCAAGAGCAATATGCCATTATGTCTTAAAAGAAAAGGGTTTGATCAATGCATCCTTCCAGTGCTTACGTATGGTGCAGAGACGTGGACCTTAACTAAAAGAGACATACAAAGGCTGCAGACAACTCAGAGAAGCATGGAGAGGTGCATACTTGGTGTAACCAGGAGAGATAAGAAGAGGAACTCGTGGATCCGAAAATGACAAGAGTGGAAGACATCATGATCAGAGTTAAATCCCTGAAATGGCAATGGGCTGGACATACTGCCAGAAGGACAGATCATCGATGGACAGCCGAAATTTTAGATTGGATCCCAAGGGACAGGAAAAGACCCAGAAGAAGACCACATGGGAGATGGGTGGATGAAATTCGAAAGTATGCAGGGGTGACATGGAGGAGACTGGCACAAGACAGACCATTGTGGAGGAAACTTGGGGAGACCTTCGTCCAGCAGTGGATTGATAATGGTTGACAATGATGATGATGATGATGATATATTTAAGTACTTACATTTAAATACACATATGGTTCATGCATTTCCACAGTGAAATCTTCATCTTCTGCACTAACATATCGTGCCAGCAAATCAATGGGTTTTGCTGAAAGCAAAAGTTTGTTTGAGAAATAGTACACATATCAAACAATGAATTAAACAAACATATCCTTTTTTAATGAGAAATAATAGAAGAGAACAGGTTAAGAAAAACTTTAGCTATCCATAGATCATTATTGAGGAAAATTTTAATTAACAAATGAATGAATATAGCAAAATAATGACATCCAAACTTTTACACAGTGAGAGTAGAAATTTTAATAGTCTTCGTGTGGCTCATGCTATAAATGAAAGTTTGATTATTATATTCAGCTAGTGGCTAAAGGCCATCATCTTCAAAGGTAAGCAAAGTTTTTGCTTTTCTTTTTTCAAATTCATTGAAAATATGCCTTAAAAAGCTTTTAATTTATCAGTAGCCTACAGAACAGAAAAGTATTTGTCAGTATGGCACAAAAGGGATTTGTCTACATTAATGCAAAAGCAAGAAGATCAGGTTAAGAAAAAGATTAATTGAAATATTAACAGTAGTCCAAATCAACCCTATCCTTGAAGACAGCTGATTAACAAAGCAACTGCTAAAAATAAAAGATAAAAAAAATATCCAAAACAGATGCTTGTTTGTGACTTTTCTTTGACTTCAACAGATGTTGCCACATAGCAGATGAAGAATAGTGAACACATCAACAACCGAAGTTGCACATTAAGAACATCTTTCAAATTAGCCACAGGGAAAACCAACTCTGTGACCATGCAATCAATGTTACAATACCAACTGACACCTGAAATTGGATAGTTTTAAATGTTTAGAAATACACTGGAACTGTTAGAGTTTCATAAAAGAATATATGATCAAGCAATAAAAATATACTGATATTCCAAGAAATTTCTTCCCACATAATATTTCTATCATTATACCTCATGTGATTCTATCATATAGTTCACATACAATTACGTGACCACAAGGTTCTTCAGGAAGACGCTTTAACGTCTGTAAATTCTGTTTTACACGTTCTGTAAAGTGGATACGGTCTGTGGTGGTGCATTAACTTATTCAATTATAATATAAATCGGTTAGAAGTCCTAAAGATGTTACTTACGGAATTGCGTGTTCAGTCCAGCGTCAGTAGTTAGGGTTAGTTCGAGAGCCATTTCGTTATAAGTTGTACAATACTTCGGATATGTCCAGATGTTAGGGTTAGCTCCGTTCTGGCTACGTCGACATCATATTGAATGGGTTAAGGATTCCAGATAATAATTCAAAATTCTTGAGTTAAGAGTTACTATTTACATACAACTTGAAGTTCCACGTCGTACTTGGCCTTTAGGGCTATCTCGTCAATGCTGCACTCTCTTGGAAATGCTGAGGAAGTCTTCAAAGTTTGGTCAGGTTCATAAAAAATTTTAAAAGCTTTAAAAGTTCCAGTTAAAATCGTTACATACACCACCTCATACCGTCTACAGTCTCAATCACCGGACGCGCGTTTCACCTAGGCTCTACCCTGGCGTTTTCAACGGAGACGTCACACCATCTGTCGAAGTCTGCTATCTGGCACTGTGGACACGAGACTTTCAGATAGCAGACTTCGACAGATGGTGTGAAGTCTCCGTTGAAAACGCCAGGGTAGAGCCTAGGTGAAACGCGCGTCCGGTGATTGAGACTGTAGACGGTATGAGGTGGTGTATGTAACGATTTTAACTGGAACTTTTAAAGCTTTTAAAATTTTTTTATGAACCTGACCAAACTTTGAAGACTTCCTCAGCATTTCCAAGAGAGTGCAGCATTGACGAGATAGCCCTAAAGGCCAAGTACGACGTGGAACTTCAAGTTGTATGTAAATAGCTGAGTGACTGTCACACGTCATTGCTGAGATACCAGTTATGACACCCAACACTCACCTCCAGGATCAACCATGCGTGGCTGACCAATGTGAGCTCTTCTGCTTGATGTCTGTGCATGGTTAATTCAGTCCTGCTACACCCTCTATACAGTAGTAAAGTAGCAGCCAACAAGTGCAGCTGTTTCCAAAATATTGGAACCTGCCCATAATGCACCAACTATCTGGCTGCAGTCAAATTGGTTTAAGTCGCAATGTTTGCCAGAAATGGGGAAATGTGATGATTTAAGCCGATTTGACCATGGCTAGATAGTTGGAGCCCAGAGGGTAGGTGCAAGTATTTCAGAAACCACAGTACTGTTCATCCTCTTCACTGTAGTACAATTCCTTGGGAACTAATGCCACAGACAAAATGACCAGTGCTTTGTAAGCAGCAGCCTTGATGTCTTAAATTTACATATCACGTCACATCACATGATGTGTTAATTCCTAAATAACCTGTAACTGAAAAGCCTCCAAAATCCAGCATTTCATCTGCAACAACCTAGTGTCTCGTGTACACATGACTAATGTTTTTTTCATATGTTTACATCAATAAAGAAAAAAACTAGCACCACACCTAATATCTACACTACTACTGTTTAGTCACTGAAATGATGTTTTCTCACATTTATCTCACCATTTGTATGTCCACCACTCTAACCTACTGAGAACTTCACTTTGCATTCAACTCTTACAATGATTAAAAAAAAAAAAGGAACATATGTCTAAACACTGAATTATATATAGAAAGCTTTTCTTTGTCTGGCATCTTTCTATATGTAAAACATCTTGTACAGCTAACAGTAGAATTTTACTGCTTCTATAGTCCAATGCACAACACACACAACACAACACAACACAACACACACACACACACACACACACACACACACACACACACACACTCCTGCATAGTTTAAAAATCATGCTTAAGTTATTAAAATCTGACAACTTTACAACAATTTTGTTAAATAGCAAAATCATTATGTTCAGGAATTCAGCTAAGGTTTCAACTTGAACTATCATTCTAACAACTTTACTTTAATCATATTCAACTGATTAAAAATAATGGCAGATAAAATGGAAACAAAATGACTTAAAATTGTATTCTAATAAATCATGAAAGTATTGATTCCTTAAAAACTTACAATTCACAAATTTTCAGCCTATAGCAGTAGGAAAATAGTGAAACTTCAGACTGAAATTTTTTGAGTAAAGGAAAAAAAAAAAAAAAAAAAGAATGGGGCAGAAGTTTTTTGAACAATGATTCATATTCTACTTTATATGCCAAAACAAGTAAAATTTTGGCATTTCTAATTAGTCTATATTTTGAGGTTACTCACCTTTATTCCCTAAATCTTTTAGGAGGTTTTCGTCTCTACACATTTCCAACACATATTTTTCTTATTTACATCGTGGTTCGAGGCCGCATAAAAAAAAAAAATCCTTTTCAACTCACGCAAACTTCACTCCCTTCCCTTCTTTTCCCTATGACCAAATTCAGATTCAAAATAATCCCCACAAATATACACAATTGAACTCCCTAAAACACTTTAATCTAATTAAAACATCAATCAATAAAAACCTATTTACACATTTCCTAAAACGTCAAAAAAAGCTGTAACCCAAAATTATTTACAATTGCACATCAGTGCCCAATTAAAATAAACCCAAATACCTGACACAACCACTATATTCAACACACACGGACCTCTCTCCCCTCAAAAAGAAGCATAACAACCAAGCACTTTCAGCCACTGCCCTGGCCATTTTCAAGGAGCCGACGCAACAGATGTACCACCCGTCACCATCCACGAAACGTAGCAAATGTTCCAGTGCCCGCACGGCATCGTCTAATTTTACGTTCTCCGTCATTCAGGCGCAGTGGTGCCATCTATCAGATGACCCAATAGCCTTCTTTTCTTTCATACCTATAAATATCTGTTCGATTTATTTGATTCTTGAAACTAATCATCTTATATTCTAACACATTTTTTTATTTATATTCTAATTAGTGTAATCATTTCAAAACTTTTTGCTTACGAATATTGAAATACTAAAATTTTGAAACTTGGAATAAATATTTTAGGACACAATCATATTGTAAGTAGCAATAATATTTATCTTTGTTAGCCATAAATTATCAAGATGTATTAATTTGAATTCATGTTCTTTATATCATTTAATTTTATGTATTCAAGATTCATTAATTTGTGTCTTTAAAGTTGCACTCAGTGGAAATTCTTCAAGATATTTTGCAGTCATATGGAAATTCTTGAAGGAATTTCCATGTGACTGCAAATTTAACAATTACTTGTGATTTCATTGCTTACGAGGCATACTTGAAAATTTAAAAATTTTCAGTTATTGAAATTTTGCAGACAAAAATTAATGTATCTGCAAAGAAACTCTCCAGTTGTGATTCTAAAGGACATCTATGCAGTTTAATTTTGAAACTGTGTAACTCATAATTTTATATTTAAAAAAGAATCTGTCTTTTTAATACTGGTTGATCTCCAGAATTCGTTCCTCAAATACTCATACCATGGAACTTTAAACACACATTTTGAAATGCTACTTGGATTAACTTTCACAATCTTTAAAAATTATCAGTGACAAAATTTTACATCCAAAATGCCTGTAATTTGAATAACTGGCCACAGTGATCAAGCATATTAAGAATGATACATTTTATTTTCCAGACAGAAAAAAGGAAGGACTATATACTAAACATACCTCTGCCATCTTGAATACGTATCTTGGACCTAAGTTTTGCCTGCTGAAGATGAAACTGCAATACAAAAAGAAAAATGATGTTGACAGTATGTCAATAAAATGAATGTGCAAAAGGAAAAGAAAGAAAGAAAATTACCTCATCTCAGAAAAAAGTTGGTTACGTTCAATGACTGATACCAAATACAAAGCCTTAAACAAAACAAAACAAAAAACAAAAAAACTGTAAGGACAAAGACTATCTTACTATATTTTTCATCCCATATTTGATTCCATAATACTGATGCACATACTAAAATCCATTTACGTCATTGAAACTAATTCTTTACTTAAAGAATACACATTTGTGTTCTATCAGAAAAAAAGAAATGGTGGCAATAATCAAAAGCTAAGCAACAGCTTACCTCTTTGATAATTAAACTATGTACTATATATATCTTCAAATAATAGAAAACCAATAATTAAATCATTGTCACTTAACAGAAGCAATCAGATCAATTCAATGTATGGGCTCATAATGCTAAATGCACAATGGTTACATAACAGAATTATGCATATTTTCATGTGAAGTGGATGATAGTTATGTCACAAGAGTCTACACAACCAACATTGTCATTGAATTGTAACTCACAATTACCCCTCACCTCTGAAATACTTCCTACATAGTAGTAATTCATATGAGAATTACTGTGTAGGAAGTATTTCAGAGGCGAGGTGTATATGACATATACAGGGCAGCGTTCGAATTACCCAGTGGTTCACTGGCCATTGGCCAGTAAAACATCCGTCGGACCACCAAAATATTGATTTTACTGGCCCGAATGGCCACTAAGTTTTTTTATTTTGTTTTCTAATTTGTCACGAGTTAATTTCTGTTTCTTTTACCTTGCTGTATGGTTTTCTTTTTAGGCTGCAAACTAATGATAGGTTTAAAAACAAATATTGGAGATAATTCCATTGAAATCATACATTATTTTCTACATATGTTGTAAATGTCTTTAAGGTTGTTGGTTTTTTTTATTATTTTTTTTTACAGACCGGTTGGCATTTTGGTGGACCAGTGGTTTGCAAATTCAAGTGGTTCACTGGGACAGTAGAAGATTTATTTCTAATTCTAACACTGCAGGGTGAACTAAAAGTTACAAAACCCATTTACACAAACCAGCTTGAAGAGTACCCTGCTGGCAAGAAGGATCCATCGCTTCATGTGGTTTGCACCATACTCGTATCCTGCCATCTGCATGTACCAATGTGAATCTCAACTCATCAGTCCAGGCAACATTTTCCCACATGTCTAGGGTCCAGTGGCAATGTTTCTGCGCCCATGCTAATCTTTGCACCCTGTGATGTGCGGTCAGCAGTGGTACCCTTGTGGGACGATGGCGTCTGTACCCCATAGCGAGGAGATGGTTCTGGATGGTGTGGCTGCTTACATGTTTTTGTGCACCAGTGTTAAATTGCTAAGTGATTTCTTGCACTGTGGCCCATCGATCCGCTGTTAAAATGCGAGCTAGCCGACGATGACCCCACTCATCCACACGCTGTTGTACACGGCAGTTGGCCCTTGCAGGGATAGTTTTACTGGATCCAATGTACTCACTGTGCACCCATGACATAGTGGCTCATGAAAATCCCAGTGCCTGCACGTCTTCCGAGATGGAGTGACCCATTCTTCGTGCCCCGACAATTTGCCCACGATCAAATGCGCTTAGATCCTTCGTCTTACCCATATTACGTCCGACTCTTACTGATTCCCGTTGCATCACTCCTTATATTGCCGGATCGCTGCATACGTCATGTTGTTTCCGTTCACAGGGCCGTCCGCAGTGCCACATTTGCATACCGCCAGCTGTCTCTAATTAAATTGCTCTTCAGTGTATGTTATGATGTAGAGCTAATGTAAAGCTAAGTATGTACATGGCATGTACTGTAAGAAACAATTACCTCACAATAGATGCCCGAAATATCCTCCATCTGCGGATATGCAGGCAACACGTTTCTTTATGTTTGTTGCAACCTTTCAGATGATCAGTCTTAGTTTGGCGAGTGTGTGAGGATTGTTCTTGTACACATTTTCTTTGAGATGACCCAGAGATAAAAGTCTGGAGGACACAGGTCACATGATCTAGGCGGCTACAGTCCACGAGAAATGATGCACTCACCAAAGAATTCATGCAACACAAGCATAGTGTAATTTACTATGTACACTGTTCCACCATTTTGAGGCAGTCAGCAGTTATGTTCATCAGCATCTAACAACAATATGAATTGCTGATGATGTCCTAGTAACAATTATCTGTCACTGTTTCCATGAAAAAAATTGGACCCATTATTATTTTCTACAAAACACCAAACTCCAACTTTCAGGGAATGTAACGTGCTGTCATGAAAAAGATGTGGGTTTTCAGAAAGAACTCCAGAACCTATTATTCTGACTGTTTAGGTACCCACTTGGATAGAACCACACTACATCAGAAAAGAAAACATAATTCAGGATATGATGACAGTTGTGGATAAAATGCAGAAACCATCAACAGCACTGGAGTCTTTTCTCTTTGTCAGGCTCTTGCAGCTTGTGTACAGCATTACTTCAATAGCAGGGCCATAGCCAGAAAAAAATTTTTGGGGAGGGTTTCTGAATTTGAAAGCTAATTTTCACTGTATGTTATATATATGTTAATTTTTTTCCCTGTCACATTTTACCTGCACATGAAATTCTAATTAATACTCCCAATTTTTCAAATATTGACTTACATGCTATAGGGCCATTCCACGCAAAATCGTCAGATTTTGAAATTAATTTTCCACCAACACATCTCCGATTCTTACAATTTTTTTTTTAATGGGTAGCTACTCCCAACTTATAAAAACCCTGAAAGTTTCAATTTTTTGTTTCCGATTGAGTAGAAGATATAATTTTTTGCATTTTGGTGTATGGCTGACATGTTTTGCGTAAAAACGCAAATATCTATATTATTTAGAACAAAAAGAAATACATAAATCATCATTCTTACCAAGGAATCCATTGGTGCAATGCACAAGTTTCTATCTGCTTTAATTTTTGAGTTATGAGCAATGAAAGAGCCTTTCTTCAATGCTTAAAAAGGCAAAGTAGTACAGCACTTAGAAAGCTGCAGTTATTATTTTTTGAAAAGGAAGGTTTAATCTATCAAATGAAGAAAAAAACCCTCTGGCTTTTGCCTGAGTGCTGAGAAAAGAATTTTTAAACATGGTGCATGGCCAGTGCATTGCAATGTTGAAAGAACAGTCGGTGAAGCACGTTGAGTGGTTACGGCTGTGCGGAGACGTGGTATCGGAAGAAGAATGGCATCCGTCCCGCACCCATAAGCGATTACACCACACAAGCGCATGTGTCGTTGAGCTCATGTTTTAAAGGAAAGGAGTTCTTTATTTTAAAAAAGCATGATTAGTTCATGAATGATGTTTATATTTCGATGTCTCACAATGCTGTGATCAACTTCCATGTCTGATTTTGATTATAATTGATCAATTCAGGCAACAGGAAGTTGAGCTTCCATGGAACGCATTTTTTTTTTTTTCCGATAACGAATTTGGCGATTATCATAAAATTTAACATCTAAAAGTTTTAGTGTTTGCGAGATTTTCCCGCGTTTTGTTTTGTGTCATCATATAATCTAGATCATTTCTTGAAATCGATGCAAAACCGAAGTTTTTGAAATATGGGGGGGGGGGGGGGAGGGATTACTACCAATGCTTTCGCTCTAGACAAGAGACCAACGATTTTTAGACATTTCTCCTGCCCTTTCAACGCTCTATGATCGTGGAGAAATTTCTTTGGCTAATTTTGGGGATCATCTTGTATCTTTTAATCAGCTTTTTTTTTTAATTCTGGTGAGTATGTATGTATGTCATCATCATCATCATTGTCAACCATTATCAATCCACTGCTGGACGAAGGTCTCCCCAAGTTTCCTCCACAACGGTCTGTCTTGTGCCAGTCTCCTCCATGTCACTCCCGCATATTTACGAATTTCATCCACCCATCTCCCATGTGGTCTTTTTCTGGGTCTTTTCCTGGATAAAAAGTTATGTCGTGCTTTTTTTTTCAGATTTGTCATGCTGGCGATGAAATGAAGCCTCTAAATCTTTTTGGATGTTGATACATCTAAAAAGATATTTGTGGAGGATTACTGCAAATGACCTCACACTCCATACCTTTTCGCACTTTGTATGAGCTACATCCAACAAATTTATTGCTCCTCGTAAAGATATTGTTAAGTATAAACTTGCCATTCACAGCAGGATGAAAAAATAATGTTGACAAAAAACTGTTAGGAGGATTTTATACATGCACGCAAAATCTCCTCCAATTATTTTCTGTGAAAGTAATATGATATATTTTCTGTAGCGTGGAAACTAAATTTGACTCACAAGAAAGGTTCAATACTAATGTTTGTGTTACCAATGTAAACCAATCAGTGTTTTAAACTTTCAGCTTTTGGAAGCTTATGAATTGTAGCCTCTCGAAAAAAAAAAAAAAAAATAGCATTCCACATGGTGGAGTTCTCTGAATGAATTTCTAAGAAAGCAGCAGAAACACATCATTTTTGTAATTATAATTTAAAATGACAAGAGAGAGAAAGAGATATTCTTTGTGAGAAGAATTGGCAGGGAAACACATAACACACAAAACATTAGAAGAATTCTTGATATCATCATATCACGCATAAGTTACGATGAAAATTATAAGCGAGACGTTTCGCTAGCGACTTCTACCTTCGTCAGCAATGGAATGAGACACGTGGTAAAAGCAACAGTTGTTGTCAGATTTAAAAATCACTTTCCAAATGATAGGGATGTTAAAAGGTACATCTGTATTGCAGGTGTTAGGGGTAAGGTAGATTTCAATGCTTTTGCGATGCCTAAGGGTTTTTGATTGCTGAACGGGGCGATCCGCTTAACATTTTGCCAATCGGGAATAGCGATCGTATCCCTGATAATTAAAATTGAAAGGGAGGTGAAAGGGCTGCCTTTCTTAACATCAGCGATGTGTTCCATCAATCGCCGATTTATGCTGTGGTAAGTACAACCAATATAGTGGGTAATGCCTGTGGAAGTGTTGATAGGGATAGAGTAGACCCCTTGTAACTCCAGGGGTTTATTGGGATTGTCTTTAAGGATAAGGTTGAGAAGATGTGGAGGTAGTTTGACTGCAATCCTGTAGCCAAAAGACTTGAAAATAGAGCAAACTTTATGAGTAAAGGACAGGCTAAAGGGCAAAGTGCCAACAAACTGAAGGATGGTGGAGGGTTCAGGCAGTAAACTAGTAGATATGTTCATTGATTCAAATCTCTTAATTAGTCTATGTACTAAGAGGGGTGGAAAGCCATGCAATTTGCCAATGTTGATGATGTTCTGATATTCTTTTTGAAGAGCAGAATGGCTGTTGCAAAAAAGGTTGGATCTGTGTATGTACGACTTTAGAGCAGCCAATTTGTATATTTCAAAGGTGCAAGAATGGTAAGGGATGATATTATGGGTGGCAGAAAGTTTCCTGTAAACAGAGAGGCCAAGTGAGAAGTCTGGGTTGATGTAAACATCCAGAAAACTAATATTGTTGTCGACATGTTCTTGAGAAGATAATTTTATAAGCAGGAATTTTGAAGTTATGGAGGACAAGAGTTCAAACAGAGAGTGTTTCTGGTGTGGCCAAATAATGAAGATGTCATCCACATACCCTAATTAAATGGTGGGTTTTAAGAGGGATGGGTCAACAGTTAATTTTTCAATATTCTACAAATAAATTTCAGCAAGTAAGGGGAAAAGAGGAGAGCCTATTGGTACACTTTGTTTTTGTTGGTAGTAGATAGCATTATATACAAAACAGGAATACTTTTCCAATGAATCATAACAGTCATAAAGATCTTTGATGAGTTCTCCAGGAAGTTCTTAATACTCCATTAGTTTTTTGACCATGAGCATGTAGGCATCAAAGAAAGGAACTGAAGGAAATAATAAATCCACGTCAAAGGTGTACAAGAAATCTTGAAGATTAATGGAAAAAGGGAGTTTCTGGATAAAGTCCTTGGTTCGACACAACAGAATAAGGATGATTTCTTGTCAGAACATTGCAACACTTGACCAACTGCCTTTCAATACACTGCCTTGGGTACCCATAACTTTCTGCAATTTTATTAACATATTCCAATTATTTTCTTTCATAAAACTCTGTTGAACTGTGAGTAAATGCTCTTTTTATTAATGTCTTAACACTATTACATTATATGTTGATAAAATTGAATATGTTAATAAAATTGCAGAAAGTTATGGGTACCCAAGGCAATGTATTAAAAAAGGACATTGGAGGTTCAGAATAAAAAAAAAAGAACAAATGAAATATATTGGTGCTTTCCCATATCTTAAAGGGGTGTCATCTGAAATCAATAGGATGTGCAATAAATATGATATTCAACTTTGATGTAAAGTAAATACAATCCAGAATTTGGTGTTAAAAAGCAATGAAAAAATGAGTTGTTTGGAGCAAGCAGGAGTATATGCAATACCCATATTGAAGAATCCACCAGTTTCATACATAGGTAGTACCAAAAACAAATTAAAATACAGATTAAGGCAACATTTAAAAAATTTGCAAAAAAAAAAAAAAAAAAAAACTAAAACTGCCTTAATTTAGTACTGCCTGGAAGACAAAGAATATCCAAAATTTGAAGACATCAGAATAATTAAAAAATGCAAAACAGAAAGACATTTGAGAATAGCTGAGTCAGTACTTATTGAACAAAAATAGGAATAGATTATGTAATTATAATGGCCCAAATAAACTAAATGAAAATTGGAAGGCCCTGATAAAAATAGAAGGGGAAAAAAAGAAAAAAAAATTCCAGTACTAGATTTTGACCAAATTAAAGAACAGATGGCGCCACAGGCAAACATCGTGAGATACAGTGACGGAGCAGAGGACCGGAGACGATTGCATTACTTGCTCTGCAGCTGCAGAGAGAAACGGTTGTTTTTCGACAGCAGAAAGTACTAGAGGCAGACGAAGTCATGGGGGTGAGGCTTACAATATCGGCGGTTAAGCATATCGTATTTCCCATCGAAAAACTAGGTAGGATTGAAGGAGGAAGGTTGAGCCACTGTGTAAATGAATTGAGTTGAGAGAATAGAGCTTCTGTAAATAGTGTATATAAATAGCGTTTTTAATATGAATGTATGTATAAATGTAGTGAATTTTAGGACATGGCCGGCAATTAATGACCTAGGGTTAAAGTTTCTGATGCATAGAATGGAAGTTTTGTATAGTGTTTTAGATTTTTAAATGTATGTTGAAGATAATGAAAGTTGTGTGTATGTGAGGAAATGTGAATGTAATAGTGAAGTGTAGGCTCAAAAACAACTGGCAAGAGTATATATGAAGACACAGGGAAGAGATACAACGACCACGAAATGTCCATCACGCAGTATGACGAGTCAGCCGAAATATATGTGCAGTAAATGTTGAAAAAGGAACAACAATCTTTTAGGTGAGTTTTTATTAATGAATTTAAATTTAAAAGATGTCTACTTAATATTCAAGGAAAAGAATCCTAAAAAAAATATTTGTTTTACAAAGTTTTGTGAACTGCGTCCTAAAGAGTATATAACTGTAAATAGTCATCGGATTCATTCAGTGTATGTATGCACCTATCATCAAAACGTTAAACTCATGTTGCAGAGTATACATTTAAGCATGCCATATCAATAACTCCTAAAACTAGTGTACAACCTGGAATCAAAACAATGCATGTTTCACCATTGTCCTTAATGCCCTGATGAATCTGCACTTTGTGATTTTCTTATAGGGTTGAATTACTTTGAAATTAAAGAAACAGTTATGTTTAAACAGTGGCTCCACAATAACAATTCATCCCTTGAAACTTTAGTAAAACCAGTTGATGAATTTGTTAATTTCTTAGTTGCAAAATTAGTACAGTTAACAAAGCACCATTTTATAGCCAAGTCACATAGTCATGATTCAGAAGTCCGATTCAGAAAGGTCATATTGCATACAGTGGCCAAAACAGCATCATTCACCATATTACATGCATGGGAAACAAAATAGACATATTTTGCTTTTATTAAATAATTAATACAACTTAACTTTTTTATACAGTGAAACTTCCATTAACGGACACTTCTTAATAGCGGACATCTCTCTATAACGGACAATTTTTTATTCCCCGGCAGAAATGCACGGCTTCTTATCGTGCATTCATTTCTTAATAGCGGACATCTCTCTATAACGGACAATTTTTTATTCCCCTGCAGAAATGCATGGCTTCTTGTGGGGCATTCACTTCTTAATAGCGGACATGGATGCACTTAAAGTACAATATAACGGACAATTTGCTTTCAAATCCAGGAATTCGTAGGTATGTGATTCACCCAAGCTCGCAATTTTTTTTCCTTTTTGTTATTTTATTCTACCCTTCCTCATTCTCTATCTTAACTGTTTTGTTCCCGAGGCTTAGTGAATTTTAAGGTGGTAAGTGCTATGTACCCCGGGTAAGTGGCCGAAATCGCTGGAAAAAGGATTAGCGTTTGTGCTCACCAGACTGTGCGACCCTCTCTTTGCATACGTACATCTGACCAGGAGAAACTGCCTTCTAGCTCTTCAGGTGTTTCCAATGGGGTGAGACTGGAGAAACACGGACCAGCACCCAAGGCCGGCTAATTCAGGAATGGTAATTGGATTGAAACACATGCAAACACAATTCAGATGTGGGTGGGCGGGATTCACATTTTGTTGTTTGGTAAGGTCAAGGTCAGTGCACAGGGATTAATTTCAAGTCCAGCCTAGAAATCGCATTTGTTTGTAACAATTGTAGGCTTTTCTCATCAAGCGAGCTGTGAAGCAAAGACTTCTCAAACATCAATTTTTAAATGTTGCACAAATGTAAGTGCTTGACTCTAAGAGAAAAAGTTGAAATAGTGGAGCTGAGTGAAAAGAAAAGATTAAGTGTGTACGTTTTATAAGATAAATTGGGCATTGGAAAAACACAAGTGAGTGAAATCTTGTCTTGGAAAGATTGTAATGGCAACCAGAAAATTGAGAGAGCTTTCCTTAAAACTGATGGTTTAGCTGTGGACACTCTTACCTACGAATGGTTTTGCCATGCCAGAGTCAACAACATTCCTCTATCAGGGACTTTAATTCGTCAAAAGGCTTTAGAAATCACTAATGAATTAGGATTAACATAATTCAAAGCTTCAGGTGGCTGGCTAGAATTCATTTAGAAAAAAATTCACAAGAATGTAATAGACAAACAACAATACTTGATTATTTTGCTTCTTAGGTTTTCATGGATGTTTTTATGCTTTCCAACCGTAGGTTGAAGAAGCTTATATGCTCCAGCTTTGTCCATCCGTCTGTCTGTATGTCCTTCCGTACGATAACTTGCGTAAAATTGGTTCGATTTCCATGAAATTTTAGTGTTATGTAGGCGACCACCTGGGGACGAACCCTATTGAAAATGGGGGAAATGGGGACAAAGGTCAGGACATAGGAGGGGGATCCATTCCACTGCCCTTATGCATCATAACTTGCATAAAAATGCTTCGATTGCGACAAAACTTTATCATGTTGTTACGGAGGTATACTGAACCAGTTCAGTTGAATATCATCGAAATGGGATCAAAGGTCAGGACACAGAAGCGAGATTTATTCCACAGCCATTATCCTCATAACTTGACTAAAAATGCTTCTATTGCGACAAAACTTTAGTATGTTGTTTCGGAGGTATACTGAACCAGTTCTGTTGAATATCATCAAAATAGGGTCAAAGGTCAGGGCACAGGAGTGATATTTATTCCACAGCCATGATCCTCATAACTTGAGTAACGATTTCTGGTATGTTGGAAAGTGTGTCATGATCAGTGCATTGCATGATTTTACTAACTTGTTTAATAAAGGTTAGTACACGTTTGCTCTATGTATTGCATTTACATACTTATATTTACTTGTCTTTTAAATTGCTTTTACGTTATAAACATAGTACATGTATACTGTCATATAGCACGATCTTTCCAATAGCGGACACTTCTAAATAACAGACAGTTTTTCCTTCCCCTTCAATGTCCGCTATTCTGAAGTTTTACTGTATTTTATAACCACAATAAAAAAAAAAAACCTTCTCATTTTTAAAACATAACAAGTACATGGTTAGCTCATTCTACAAAAAACGTATGACACATGCGTTAGATGTGGTTTGTGCACTATGGCTTATCGAACCTACCAAGGTACAAAACGACTAAAACTCGAATGCTCAGTGACCCTTTTCTGTGGCACTTAATACCGTTTTTATACTTAATTTTGAAAGAGACAAAAATTAGCTTCAATTTGATAACAAAATAAGCCCAATTGGTTGAAAACTACATGAAAAAGGAGTTATTTTATAAACTGATGCAGGAATTGTGTTAGCTTAAATCATGCAAAAATCAAAATTTAAAAATTTTCTCCTAAGCCTAATATCTTAAAATAACCCAACACCATTTCCTCAAAGTTTCATCTTTGAAGCAATACAGGATATCCAATGGTATACCTCTCATCCCCTTACACACAAATTAAAAAAAAAAAAAAATCCTGTCTGTCACATCAAAAATAATTATTATTCTACAAAAGCAGCTCCTGCCCTTTTTTTTTAGCATGCTCGAACAGTAATTGGGAGATGCGGGTTCAATTCCCATTCCTGGGCGATGTCACACCTTCAAGATTTATTAGAAGAACCTCATTTGATAATAAAAACTCCTCAGTGCTAAAGAGAAAATTTGAACAGCTTCCAACCCTGGATTTTCCTATTATTGGTAGCCTAGACATTGTTTCTATGTGCACTAGCATAAATTTAGATCAACTTATAGAATTTTTAGCAGATGACTTGGCAGACAAAATTGCTTTTCATAATCAAGCAAGGAATTTATTAGTGGGGATTTTTGAAATGCTGATTTTCTAGCTTTAAAAGACAACTTTTTTTAATTTGAGAAAAAAACTTTCCTCCAGAAGTCAGGTCTGGCAATGGGCTCCCTGCTCTTCAATCTTTTGGCAAATTACTATGTAGGAAAGCTGGAAGAAAGGGTACTGATTCAACCTCGTATTTTTGCCGATATAACAGATATATCGACGATATCTTATTCATTATAGATTGCAAGGATAAAGATCTACCAGGAAAAATTCCATTTTCCTTAATGAATTAGATGATTCCCTGAAGTTCACTTTGGAGGTTCAAACTGAAGGAAAATTAAACTTCTTAGATTTGACTATCTATGTCCAGGAAGATAAGTTCCTCACAAAAATGTACAAAAAAACTTTGGATACTAATAAAATACTGGATTTTAACTCCTATCATCCATACTCAATAAAGAAGAATGTTGTAAGCCAATTTTTAGAAAAAATAAATAATTTGGTCTCCTCAGAAAATATCAAAAAAGCCCACATAGATGAACTGGAAGAACTGCTAACAGAAAATAACTACCCCAAAAAGGAAATAGATAAATTACTCACACACTCACCAAAAAAACAAAAAAAAAAAAAAAAAAACAAGCAAGTAGGAGTTTAAATTCACAAGAAAAATTATGTATCAAAAAGGTTTGTTTGAATCTTTAAAGAGAATAAGCAGTACATTTAATATTAGATTAGCTCCCAGTTTAGACAAAAAACTTAAGAAATTTTGCCCTAGCTTGATTCAAAAAGAAGACGTTAAAAATGCAAGGAGTAATTTATAAAGTAACTTGCAGCTGTGGAAAATACTACATAGGTCAAACAAATCATAGGCTGGAAACTCACATCGCGGAGCACAAAGCAGCAATAAAAAATTTTTCGAACAAGACAGGATTAGACAGGCACATTAGAGAAATGGGGCACCGCATGGACTGGGACTATTTAGCTATCATTGGACATCAACCCAACTTCCTGAAGTGTAAATTGAAAGAGAGACTTGAAATTGGAAAATACCAGAACTTCATCATAAATCACTGCCTAACATCTGGCAAGATATATTGCAGAATCACCGTAATCGTCACGGTTAACCGTAACCAAAGACGGTGATGGAGATTGAATGAATGACTGCCTGACGAAGGAGAGGAGTTCTCTCTGGAAATTTGCAGAAATTTGAAACTTTACCTAGATAAATCTCATGAAAAAAAAAATAACTAGTTTGAAATTTTCAAGTTTTCTGATGTGATTGATATTACGTGAGAACAGTAAATACAATTTAGTTTTCTGATGTGACTGATATTACGTGAGAACAGTAAATACAATTTAGTTTTCTGATGTGACTGATATTACGTGAGAACAGTTTCAGAGATGTCTGATTGTTGTGTTAATTATCATGACATATTTTCCACATATTATGAACAGAATATTTCTTCAACACTATATAGCAGCTCCTGCTGTAAAAATTCCCAGACAGGATAGTAGTACAATTGTAAGTCCTGGCTAAGCACCAACTACAATTCTCAAGTTTGGAAACACAAAAGTGGTGTACCAGGGGAAACAATTACAAATAACTTGCACATTTCAATTATAATAAAATTATTTAAACTAAAATGTAACATACAGTATCTTCTTGTTTCTCCCACTCCTTAAATTGGGCTGCTTCCTTTTCTCTTTGTATTCTTGTCTGTAAAGTAAACAGAAAAGCATAATAAAACAACTAAAAAGGAAAACAAATAACATGAATTATGTTACTTTTAAGAATATAATCCTTGGAAAAATGCAATCTAACTAAACAATTCAAGAACTACATCATCACTGTTCAACTGAAACCCATAAAAGTAAGATAAATTTCTGTCAATCAAACTTAACTAACATGAAGGATTCACTACATTTGTTTTTATCCACAGTTTCTCACTCTTATCATATTGGTGATGCACAAAACATGTCTGAACTCCTGAGAAAAAAAAAGGGGGTGGGGAAGGGGCAGTTGTTTTCATGTTTAAAAATTACATCACCAATACTCTGAGCAGTCAATACAAAAAGAAAGAAAAAAACTGGTAACATACTTATAAACCATAAAATAAGAATGCATTGGCTTCCCTAAAAATTTTTTTTAAAAACATGGATAGAAGAAATATAAAGAATACAGCTAAAAAATATAAATAGTTTATAATAGGACAATCACTTATAAAATCTTCACTAAGGTTCTTTTACATTGCTTGAAGGTAAAACTGGACATGGCTCAACCGAGTGAACAAGCTGGATTCAGGAATGGCTACAGCACTATAGATCATATCCATGTGCTGACAGAACTAACTGAAACAATGAGGGAATATGAACTCCCATTATGTATGTCTTTTATTAATTATGAAAAGGCCTTTGATTCCATGAAACCATCAGCACTTGCAATGGCTTTGAAATCCTTTAATACCACATTGCAAAACAATAACTGAAGTGGGTAAACAAAGGGATAAAGATTAATGGAGATTATTTAACTCCCCTTCATTTTGATGATGACATAGTCATTTTTGCAACTGCCCCTTCAGAGTTGCAGAGTATGATCCAGGAACTTGCTGACAAGAGTAAAGAAGTGGGATTAAAAATGAACTTTCAGAAGACAAAACTGATGAACAATGCTTTTACAAGAAATGAAGATTTATTGATTGATGTGGGAAAAGCTGAAGATAACCGATACATACCCTTTGACAGTAGATATCAAGCACAGGTCACATTGATGAAGAAATTAATTGGCATATAAAACTTGGTTAGAGCTTTTAGAAGAAACAGTACAATCAATATTTAAGAGCAATATGCCATGTCTTAAAAGAAAAGTGTTTAATCAATGCATCCTTCCACAGTTTATGTGCGGAGCAGAAACATGGACCTTAAATAAAAAAAGACGTACGAAGACTGCAGACAACTGAAAGAAGCCTGCAGAGATGCATGCTTGGTGTAAAAAGGAGAGATAAGAAGAGGAACTCATGGATAAGGAAAATGACAAGAGTGGAAGACATCATGATCAGATTAAAATCCCTGAAATGGAAATGGGCTGGCCATGTTGCCAGGTCAGAGAATAAGAAAGTATAAAGAAGCGTCCCATCAGAGTACAAAAAAGTAAGAAACAACAATATAAATATAGATGTATAGAACAGTGACAATAAACGTGGTATATGGCAGGAGAGACTATAACAAACAAGAAAAACAAAAAGCACTGGTATAATGGATACAACAATTAACACAGTAATGATGATATAACATGGTTAAAAGTGAACAATGACAGCAATAAAAGGACAAAAGGTGGAAATCAATGATTAAACAACACACTACACAAAATGTAAAACACTGGTAACACAAAGAAACAATAAAACAGAAGAGACAGCACACTGATCGTTTAAAAGACGATTCAGGGTCACTGAGTTGTCTGGTAGAATTGGTAAAAGAAAATGACAAGAGCATTGATGAATGAAATGACGACACGGACACAAAATATAAACAACGGTTAAAGGCACATCACATGTCCCACACATAGGGGCAGTGTCGCCACACAGCAAATAGCGATAAGTGAAACGACAATACCCAATGCGGAGACGTGAGAGCACAACTTCCTTCCTACGGTTCCGGAGATATGATGACTTCCAGATTTCAAGAATAGGTTTAATATGACACAGTTTATTTTCCACCTGTTGATCCCACAAACCCTGCCATGTTCGCTTGATTTGATCCTGAACAAGAAAGTGAAAATCCAGGTGAAACAGTGGCAAGGGTGTGACAACCAAAGAGGAAGCAGATCTAGCAGCCACATCAGCACACTCATTACCCGAGTTTCCAACATGCCCAGGAATCCAGCAAAAGTGAACCTGAAAACCGGCCTCAAGCAAACAATGAAGCAACCATCTCACATCAAAGAGAAAGGATGGTCACAGCAATCTGCAGATGACAAATACTGCAAGACACTTACGGAATCTGTATAGACCATAGCATGATGATGAGAACTCAACTGAACATGGAGAAGGGCGATATACACAGCATGCATCTCTGCCAAAAACACTGTGGCATAAGCTGGGATCAGCGCAACAGAAACATCTTCTACGTAGACGGCGGCGGATGCGACATCACCACCAATCTTAGATCCGTCGGTGAAAACTGGAACATAACCAGAATTGAGGGAATGGTGCTCAGCAAAGAGCTGCCGGTACAGGAAGCAGGGGTTAAGGACTTATCAAAAGAAGTAAAGCTGAGATCAGTGACGACTTCTAAAGGCAGCAACGGGGGTCCCCAACGACCCTGGTCTCTCCAACAAGTGACAAGCCGAGCCCTGCATCACAAGTTATGGCTGCCATACGAAGACCGAAGGTTGGAATACACGAGGGCCGGTTCTCGGGATGAAAAACTGCATCGTACAAAGGATGGTCTGGAAGAGATCGAAGTTTCAAATAAAATTGAAGAGACAGCCACAGACAGCCTAATTCAAGTGATGGTTCATTCACGTCAGCATATAGGCTGGGAATCGGGGATGTTCGAAATGCTCCCATACAAAGATACAGCACTTGATGGTGAATGGTATCTAATGACCAGAGAACGGAATGACGCACAGAGTCACACACGACACAACCATAATCCAGTTTCATCCATATGAGAGATTGGTAAATGTGAAATAAAGACATCCTGTCTGCACCCCACAAGACTTTCAAAAGAATCTTAAGAATGGACAGAGCCTTCAGACAGGAAATCTTGAGCTGCCGAATGTGTGCACGTAATGTAAGCACATAGTCGATGGTCAGTCGAAGGAACTTGGTCTCTGGCAAAACTGGTATGGCTGCTTGTTCCAAATGAAGCTCTGGGTTTGGATGGAGGCCACGTCTCCAGCAAAAATGGGCACATGCTGTCTTGTCGAGAGAAAGAACGAAACCACTGCTGTTCACCGTTTTACAGATCTGATTAACTGCAGACTGCAACTGCCTTTCAATGAAATGCATGCTTGATGACAAGCAGAAAATGTGCAAGTCATCAACATAAACAGTAGCCGGAACTGCAGGAGGAAGATTTGTGAGAAGACAATTAATGCGGAGGATGAACAATGTGACAGATAAAATGCAACCTTGAGGAACACCTTGTTCTTGAAGTAACGGTACCGAGAGCGTTGAACCCAGGCACACCTAGAACACCTGATTGCGAAGAAAATTCACAATGAATGGCGGAAGTTTTCCTCGCAACCTGCATGTGTGGAGGTCATGGATAATACCGTGCTACCATGCACGATCATAGGCTTTCTCAATGTTAAAGAAAACAGAAACCTGGTGCTGCCAATGCACGAACGCCTCACGCATAGATGTCTCAAGGTGCAGGAGATGATCGTCAGATGAACAATGCTGGCGAAAGTCGTTTTGTGATGGTGAAAGCACTTGATGTTGCTCTAAAAAGTGAAGTAACCGGGAATTAACCATGCATTCAAGAACTTTAAACAGACAGCTAGTGAGAGCAATTGGATGATAACTAGAGGGAAACTTAGGTTTTTGCCAGACTTGGGAAAAGGTAGAACAAAAAGCTTTTTGCCAAGATTCCAGGAAACTGTGCTATAACCAAATGAGATTGAAGAGGACTAAAACCTTCTCGAGAGACGAATGTGAGAGATGACGGATCAAAATAAGGAAAGTAAAACACCAATCAGTACAGACTACAGAAAGAACACTCAAGAAGAAGAGCTTCTAACGAATAATGGACTTTATAGAGAAATAGTGGGAGCTGTCATGTATTTATCTACAGTAACAAGACCAGACATTTCAACTGCCATAGGCATCTTAAGCAGAAAAGTAGAAAAACCAAGTAAACAAGATTAGATAGTCATTATGAAGTTAATTTATTATTTGAAAACAACAGTAAACCTTAAATTACGACTATCTTCACAAGACCCACTAATTTTAAAAGGCTATGCAGACGCTGATTGGGTAGGAAACCGGACTGACTGGAAATCAACATCTGGATTTGTTTTCATGCTAGGAAAGAGTTCCATATGTTGGAGCAGCCGTAAGCAGTCAACAACAGCTCTATCGACAACAGAAGCAGAGTTCATCACCACTGCAGAAGCAAGCAAAGAACTATTGTGGTTGCGAGAGTTACTCAAGGATTTTGATTGTGAACAGACTAGAACCACTACAATATTTCAGGACAACAAATCAACTATACATCTTATAGAAAATCAAAAGATCAATTCCAGATCTATACATATTATGATGTGGTATCAGTTTGTGAAAGAATTGAGTGAAACTGTTCTTCAGTTAGACTACTGTAATACTTCTGAAATGGTTGCGGACATTTTCACCAAGCCATTGGCTAGACCCCAGTTTGAGAGACTCAGACTATTACTAGGCATGATAAAATGAACTCTGCCAGCCAAGTGGGAGACTGTTAGAAATTATTATAAGAACTATGACTGTCAGAGTTCCACGACGTTTGAACTAGAAGCCTCAGCGCATGTTTAACAGAATTGCAGGTGGTGTTGCGCAAACTGTTTTATTTGTTTGCTTTAGCGAGCGTTGCCTGGAAGCCCGTTTTGCTGATGTCGATAAGTCTTTTACGTGGTTTGGTCTCTGACCGAACAACAACAATGTCGGTGATATATGAAGTGTGTGCGTGTTCGTATAGTGAGTTATTACATTTGTGTGGAGATGTAGTTTAATAAATATTGGAGTGTTTTCATTCATGAGTTTATAACAAATAGCTAGTTTAATTTGATGAATTGTGGCATCTTTTTGCTGTCTGCTGACCAAAGGCCGGATCTTTGTGCAGCTGGTAAGTGGCTTACTGCGTTACATAAAAGGCCATGATCAATTATAGATTTTATTTATTTAGAAATAACTAACAAAAATCCACTACCTTTTTGGACTTCTTTTGCAGCATGGGAATATGCATTTGCATATTTTCTACTGGCCCTATCCAATGGAGATAATTATATCATAAAGCTATACTGAACAGACTGCTGAAGATACCAGATGTGATATGATAGATTCCATATAAGATGTACAAAATGATAGATTCAACATGAAGTAACATTTCAAATTCAGCAATTCCTTGGACATCTCACAAAATGCTTGACATTAGCAAACATAAGCTTAGGCTACCTCTAGCTTGTTTCAGAGATGAAAACTGTAGTGAACATACTCCATTTTGACATCAGTGGTAGAATAAAGAACTTGCTTTTCATGTCCAGTTGAAATTCAGTTTAAAAAAAAACATGCTTTTAAACAGGTAAAGTAAAAAATTGATATGTAAATCCACAATGATAAAAAAAAAAAAAAATGGAAGATGCTACCTATTTTCATGGAATTTTAAGGCAAAAGTTTCTGTGCAATTTGTTAACTGAATTCAGTAGTTTTTCCTGTTGACAAAAGATAATTGGTTCAATTGCTTGATCCAGGTTGCTGAGTTACAACGTCACCTAACATTCTGGAATTCACTTTTAACAAACTGATACCTGATAATGCACTTCATCCAATAGATCAAATGAACAGCACCGAAGTTTAAGCCCAACCATTGGAATCAATTGTAATGTTGTAACAATAACTGTTACAAATTAATCTTTTCATGTTTTTTATGCCTTTGCTAGAGAAGCATTATGCAATTGTTAGTTCTTATAGCTTTTATGTTGTTATTTGATTAATAAAGAAGTTTATTTACCTTGAGTCTTGCTGTTCGAAAATTCTTACACTGTTGTGTCTCCAATTTGTGCCAAATATTTAGTGGTGGTAGGAGTCTCTCAAGTCCACCTAGGTGACCTCACGGAATGTACATTATTAATTCGATGAAAAATATAAGGGGTTAAAAGAAAGAATATTTCCATCAATTCACTCTGTGAAGAAAATGCACCAAATTTAGAAAACAAATCTTCATATTGTAGTTTAAAAACTTTGAAACTGTACACCTTCATTTGTCGAGGTTGAAGGAGGTTGAGTCAATATCTTCAAAAATTCCTCAAAACCCAGGTCCAGCCGTTATAAAAGTCTCAAAGTTAAAAAGGAACTTAAAATATAAGTTAATTATATCAAACACCCACTTGAAGAAACAAAATAACTTAGAACTAAAAACTTCATACTGTAGTTACAATATTCGACTGTACAAACTCGTATGCTGAGGTTAAGTCGATATCCATAATGAGGCCAAGGGGTCCAGCAGTCATTAAAAGTCCAATCTTAATATCCTTTAGAAACTTTACAGTATAGAATTCTGATATTAGCGGATGGAAAAAAGACCTGCAATTCTATCTCCAACCATTGCATGTTAGCTCCCACCAGCTTAGGCCTACACATCATCATTTACTAGACATGTTTTCTGTGCTTCCATCTGATGGAAGCACAGAATGAAGAACGGACTGAACCTTAGGCGCAAGAATACATCTGTAAAGTTTGAACTCAACCGATGTAAGTAGACACCAGTTCTGCTGATGATACCATGGTAATCACATGAGCGAAACGCATCTAGTAAATGACGATGCGTAGGCCTAAGCTGGTGAGAGCTAACATGCAATGGTTGGAGATAGAAGTGCTGGAGTCTTTTTTTCCATCTGCTAAAATCAGAATTCTATACTGTAAAGTTTTTAAAGGATATTAAGATTGGACTTTTAATGACTGCTGGAACTTGGCCTCACTGAATTATTATGAATATTGAATCAACATCGACATACGAATTTGTACAGTTGAATATTATAACTACAGTATGAAGTTTTTAGTTCTAAGTTATTTTGTTTCTTCAAGTGGGTTTTTGATATTAATTAACCCATATTTTAAGTTCCTTTTTAACTTTGAGACTTTTAATAACTGCTGGACCTGGGTTTTGAGGATTTTTTGAAGATATTGACTCAACCTCCTTCAACCTCAACAAATGAAGGTGTACAGTTTCAAAGTTTTTAAACTACAATAAGAAGATTTTAATTTTAAAATTGGTGCATTTCTTCACAGAGTGAATTGATGGAAATATTCTTCCTTTTTACCATAATTTTCATCGAATTAATAACGTACATTCCATGAGGTCACCTAGGAGGACTTGAGAGACACCTACCACCTCTAAATATTTGGCACATATTGATGACACGACAGTGTAAGAATTTTCGAACAGCAAGACTCAAGGTAAATAAACTTCTTTATTAATCAAATAAAACATAAGAGCTATAAGAACTAACAATTGCATAATGCTCATCTAGCAAAAGGCATAAAAAAAACCGTGATGTACAGTATAATTTGTGACAGTTATTGTTTACAACATTACAAAAGATATACCACATAATTGAAACAATCACTGAAGTATATACCATGACCACGTAATTCAAACAATCACTGAAGTATATGCAGTAACATTGGAATCAAGTTCTTTTATATGTATAAGTTTCTTAATAGATACCATTTTTAAGGCCCCAAAACTAAATCGCCCTTCCTTGTTTTCCAGAACGTGGTGAATTCTGACTTTGTCAATTTAACATTTTTTTCTCCATTATCACAGAATAACTAAACTTTTATATCTACAAAGCTTTCCTGTGATAATAAAAGATGCACCTAACTACAGAATACAGTACATTAGCACTTAACTATGTAACTCACTCTGAAATAAAGCAAACACTTCTGACTTACATAACAGCTTACAATTACTTATGGGATAGCTGACACAGCATTATACAATCAAACATGACTAATTGGAAAGTATATAATTTGAATTCATGGTTAATTTGAACTTACCCCTTGGTCCCTTGAATTTTTTGTTAAAACAATATAAAAAAATCATCTGTAAATCGAAATTTTGTTGGATAATTCACAGTAAAAATGCTGTGCAGACCCCGAAAAACAGCCTGCAGTATCATGTAGGCAACATGTTATGCGGCTATGTGAGCAGCGACTGATACTGTCACACAGCACACAGGTGTAGCAGCAGTGGCTGCCATTGTTCTATGCCACACCTGTTAGCCATCTGTTGCTTTCAGTTCAGTATGCTTGCATTTACGGAAAGAGTATGACGCCTCAGTCTTCTTTTCTGCAATGTCAATGTCGTCTTCATTTTGCTATTCCTACTGTGCGGTGTAATCTGCTGTGATTTGTTGTCATGTCTGTGTCAAAACCAAAACATGTGCCAGTGCAAGACATTGAGATTTGCCAAAAAGGTGGCAGTTATTCAGGAAGTGGAAAAAGGATTAAAAGTTTTCAAGTGGAAAGAAGTCTGAAATAGGAAAAGACTTTGGAATTCCACCAAATAAATTGTCAACTTTTCTAAAAAATAAAAACAAAATTTTGAACAGCGTGACTAAGCCCGGTGAAAAAGACAGAAAATAGAGAGGACTGAAAAATCCTGACATTGATGAGTATGGGTTAAAGTGGTTTAAGTAGGTAGCCTACGTCACAAAAACATTCCATCACGCAGACCTCTTGTTAAACCTAAAGCTGAAGAATTTGCATCTGCACAGGCCATGGACCGCATCTAAGAGTTTTCTTGCTTTTTTTTTATTATTATTGAAGGCTTAACGACCACTGTGAGCAACTCGATGGCCTATAAGCAGTCATCTGTCCTGCGAGACAAACACAACATCCACGATTCACTAGTATTCGAACCCGGACCCTTCGTGGACAAATGGTCAGAAGCCAGCGCTTAGACCACTGTGCCATGACCATCCAAGTATTGAGAAGGTTTGTTGAGGGACAGCAAAACAAAAGTGACTATTTTCCAGCAGCTCATTAAACTAGAAGAGTTCACTACAACTCAAAGTATTAACTCCAAAAAAACAATCAAAAATGTCTTGCTTTTATATAAAAAAACTGTAAATGTGCTGTACTGTACTGTAAACATGAAAAATCTTTGAATAAAATGATACTGTATTTTACTTCACTGAATTGATGTTTGAAGTTATTTTTCTAGCTTTATTAAAACTTTCCAAATTCGAATTTTTGGATGATTCGAAATCTTTTAGTTGTCCCTTCAGCTTCAATTTAGATAAGTTTGACTGTACTGAACTAAAAGCATGTAATCATAAGAAATCACTCTGAAACTAAATAAAATGTAAAAAAAGAAGAATACCAGTTCCTCCTCACGTGCTTCCCGCTCTCGCTCCCTTTCTAAACGCCTCTGCTTGACCTTTTCAAGTTCAACCTAAAACATAAGTTGCCATTAAATATAAAATCCATTGTACAATAAAAAAAAAAAATACTAAAATAGCATGATTTACTACCACAGTCACAATGAAAATCATGTATACTTCATTCAGTATATTCCACATGACAACACTTGGGCACCAAAAATAACTGCACACATTCTCACACAAGTAAATGATTAATTTGCTGCCAATTATAATTGCTCATATGAAGAACTGCATTATTCAAATAAAATGAGATTACATAATTAAACTCTTATTTCAGTAAAGTGTTTTTCTTTTTAAGAATGCACTGTTATCTGTACATATAAAACTGAAAGCCCTCACTGACTCACTGTCTTATCACCGAATCTCAGAAACTACTGAACTTAGAACTTTCACATTTGGCAGGAATGTTCCTTTTACAACATAGAGGCGCACTAAGAAAGGATTTTGTCCTACGATAACTTTAAGTGGATCGAAATGAGTTTTTTAAATAACCAAGCTTTGATAATGCTAGGACATTTTGCAATGATCAAACCATTGTTGCCCAGCAACTGAAGCCCCACCCTAAGTTTTGAATGACTTGAGTTGACCTGCTCAGTATATATTTTGTTCTGCATTTATTTGTTCTGAATTTATTTAACAAAAAACCTTAAAAATCATGTAAAAAGCGCTATATCATAATATACTTTGCATTAAAACATTTATATTATTGTTTGACATATCGAATGTCAAGGTGTTTTGAGTCAAAATCAAATTACCAACATTCGTTTTCACCGAAGCAACGGTGACGTCATATAAGTGGTAAGAAGACTGCAATACAAATATAAATATTTTGTTAAAATTTAATTGTTCTGAATTTATTTAACAAAAAACCTTAAAAATCACGTAAACAGTGCTATATCATAATATGTTTTGCATTTAAATATTTATCATTTGACATATCGAATGTCAAGGTTTTTTGATTTGTTCCAAATTTACTTAACAAAAAAAAGCTTTTAAAAACATCACATAAAAAGCTCTATATCATAATATGCTTTGCATTTAAACATTTATATTATCGTTTGACATATCAAATGTCAAGGTTTTTTGAGCTAAAATCAAATTACCAACATTTGTTTTCACTGAAGCAACAGTGACGTCATATAAGTGGTAAGCATAGCCCACTGGAAATAAAAGGCCCTGAAATGAAAGGTCATGTGACCAACTTAGTCCCAATTTTCAGCTTATTATTTGTACTTATTTATTATTTTTTACTACTGCAAGAAAATTAATTTTATAGGTATCAGAGATATAGTAATCTAAACCCTACACAAAATTTAATATTACACACGCTTATGTTTTTTACACAAAACTGGCACAAGAGTAAGCCAGTTTTGACTGCAAAAAATAATGCAACAAGGGTTTTCAAGCGACTAACCACAAGAATAATAACTGTATTCACTTCCAATAAAAACTTGGAGAAATTTCACAAAGCTGAGACCCTTTTGGTCACATGACAACTGTTCGTTTCAGGGCCTCATCTTTCCAGTGGGCTATGAGTGGTAAGCTGACTGCAATAAATATAAATATTTTGTTCTGAATTTATTTAACAAAAAACCTTAAAATCATGCAAAAAGCGCTATATCATAATATGCTTTGTATTTAAACATTTATATCATTTGACATATCAAATGTCAAGGTTTTTAGATTTGTTCAAAATTTATTTAACAAAAAAAAAACCTCTTAAAATATCACGTAAAAAGTGCTATCATAAAAAGTGCTATCATAATATGCTTTGCATTTAAACATTTATATTATCGTTTTACATATCAAATGTCAAGGTTTTTTGAGTCAAATTCAAATTACCAACATTCGTTTTCACCGAAGCAACGATGAAGTCATATAAGTGGTTGTTTTTTTTAGTCAAAATCAAATTACCAACATTCGTTTTCACCGAAGCAACGGTGATGTCATATAAGTGATAAGGTGACTGCAATAAATATAAATATGCAGGTAGATTTTCATAGTAATTGAAATTTGAAAAACAAAAGTTTCCCCTTGAGATATTAGTAATGGCGACACAATTTTGCTCACGCTTCCAAAAACATCTGACTTGCTAGCTTTTAAATGTACAGTTTCAAACGAAATTGTTTACAAAATTGTTTGTAAGCAAGATTCTTTTTACATTTATGCTGAAAGCAGGGCCGGATGGAGCTCTTGCGGGGCCCTGGGCGAAATTTCATTGCTGGGCCCAGAGCAAAATTTCATTGTGGGCACTAAAAAATAAATCTCATATTTTAATAAAGTCATTTCTGAAAATTTTCGTTCGTGAGGAAGATGCACGAACACTACCGTAAAGACAAAACGATTATCTTAAAGAAGATTATCTTAAAGAAGTATTATCTTAAAGAAGTATTTAAGACCATAATACGGACTGAAAGTTCAGAAAGAGAGAGAGACAGAGAGAGAGAGAGAGAGAGAGAGAGAGAGAGAGAGAGAGAGAGACAAAGAGAGATAGAGAAAGAGAGAAAAGAGAGAGGGGAAAAGATAGAGAAAGAGAAAAAGAGAGGGGAAGAGATAGAGGAAGAGATAGAGGAAGAGATAGAGAAAGAGAGAGAGGAAGAGAGATAGAGAAAGAGAGAGAGAAAGAAAAGAGTAAAAAGTGTTAAAATCTACGATTTTCTTTCCCGGGAGAAAAGGTTTAGGTTGCATTATGACTCTTATAACAGCTTATTCACAAAATGATAAAAAGATACCTGCTTAGCGAATATTTTTGTATATGAAATATAATAAGGATCCCTCTAAAATAAATTGGTATAAACAGTTTTTTTCCGTGATACACGTTTAGTGATTGATTTTTAATGCACAGTGGAGTAACTGACAAATTTGTGACATTCTAAACTTTTATATGCGTTCATATATGAAAGTTGCCCCCCCTTTTTTTTTTTTTTTTTTCAATTTCTTGTAATGTTAGAAAGTGGCTTCCATATGTAATCCAAAAGTAACTTGGATATTGTTCTTTTTATTTCCTTAAATTTAAGTATCAGGTTTTCACACAAATTGTTGGATATATAAAAGTAGGGTACCACAAAATGATGAAATTTAATTTGTTATTTCATGAATGCGGGAAAGATTAAGGTGGTTACAAAAATCATTTCGAATCTGCAAATCTCAGTTATCCGTACGACGAACAGGGGGGATAACATATTCAAAAATGGGGAGATTGGAAACAAGCAAAAAAACTTCAAAAATATATTTTTAAGGGCCTTGCACTCCAAAAGTTACAAAAAATAATGTAGTTAATTTTTTTTTACCGAAAATTATTTTGTTTTCTAAACTGCAGGGCCCGGGGCGACTGCCCCGGTTGCCCCTATGGTCCAGCCGGCCTTGGCTGAAAGTAACAACATATTTTGTTCTGTTGTCTATTAATATTTTAACGATGAAAGTGAAGAGTAATGGCATATTTTGATTTGTTTCGTGTAGGCTTGAAGTTTTAAATTTACAGTTATGAACGAAATTGCTTATGTGTTGTCTGGCAGAATAAGTAAGACAGAAGTGTTTCCCAAAAGAGTGAAGAAATACGCAGTGTATGGCCTTTTCAACTGTATATCATATACATATATCATCTGTATTTTAACTGTATTTTAATGTCATCACGTTCAAAGAACAGGTATTTAGCTAGTTCAATATATATTTATCTGATTCTTCAAAATCACAAAAAGTACATCACTCTGAGAGATCAGTCAATGGTTCTAATTGGGCATTCCACATAAGAGTTCCAGAATAAAACCCAGTGGGTTGGAGTCTTTTGGTTAATATCACACAGAACTAGCTGGTACCTCAATAATATTTGTATTGAATCTTGCTTTTCTGCCAGCTCCTCACATTCAAAGAAGCCTCTTTGGCCATCATGTGTGACATTGTTGCTAAGCACAGCACAACTTAGAATCAAACCTATGTTCCAGTATGCTTGCCATTCTACAAATTATACAGTTCAATTTGGTTAAAAGCAGAAAAAACACACATAGAGAAAGAGTATAACTGCCATCTTTATTTTTTTTCAAGTAAAATGCATCCAGAAATATACTGAACAGCCAAGGTGACATTACACAACCTTGCAGAAGTCAGACAAGACTGTGTAATGTCATCATGGCTGTTCAATATATTTATTGATGAATGCTGTGTTATGCTAAAATAAACAGTACTGGTTTATGTCTTGGAAATTCTCGTGTGTGCAGTTCACTATATGTGCTGATGACACAGTCCTATTAGTAGAGAGAAGTTGGTTGTAGAGTATGTTGTCCTGGATGTACAAAGTCTGTATATTCAAACTGAGTACAAATAAGTGAAAAACCAGGGTTATGGTTTTTGAGTGAGGAGCTGTTAGTATCAAACGCAAGATTAGTCTAAATGGTGCAGAATGAATTTGTATATTTAGGATGATTAATTTGTATATTTAAGTGGCATGTTTGACAGAGAAAACAGATTAGATGATGAAATCAGTAAGCATAAAATTAGTAAGTAAGTGCTTTGAAAGTCATAGCTGATTTAGAAGGATTTCACAGTATTCATGGGTTCTCAAAAAGGTCCCAAATGTCTACATATGACAGTTCAATTGTACCAAATCTGATGAATGGCACAAAAACCTGGGTGCTTCAGAAGAGACACATGAGTCATTTGTGTCCTGGAGAGGTGCATTAATTATGGAGGGAGTTTGTGAATAGACATGTTCTGGTCATGTGAGGGATGAAGATGCGTTGCAGATGTGTAATGTGAAGCAAAATGTTTGTAGTAGGGAAGAGATAAATATTCTGAGGTAGTTTGGCCATGCTGCACAATTGAGTGATGACGCACTAAGATAATTTATACACCCAAAGTGGCGGAAAAGGTAGATGAAGGCCAAGGAAATCATGGGAAGAACAGAGTCAGGAATACCTGCAAAAGAAAAAGATAATGAGTATGAAGTACAAAAAGTTGTATGTGAGACATGTGATGGATGTTAGTGAAGCTTGAGTTGTGTGCCAAGATTGCTGTAAATGGAGGCACATTTGCTACATCAACAGTAAGTAAAATCTAACACCATCAGTAATGTCGATTTGGCAGATGAATTTATTTTGAGGAGCTAACCTCTGAATCTCAGAGAACAGCTTAGTGATACGCATATGTATGATTCAATGTTTTAAACATAATGTACTGTTTGTTGTCCATCCAAATTACAATATTACTAAAACAAATCTGCTGAAAGCATGGTAAAACAAATCAAATTGGACAAAATGGAAGTTTAAAACGTGACACTACTTTACATTTTACTAATTACACAACTAAATTTGGCTAAAAGCAGAAAATACACACATACACAAAAAAGTATAACTGGTTACCTTTATTTTTCTAGGTTACATGCTTCCTCTGATTTACATGGAGCTTTGTGTGACCACGTGGTGAACACCATTTCATGTTCTGGATGAAGAAATGCCTTCGAAAATTTACTGTGCTCTATTTAAATATATACTCTTTACCCTTGTTAGTTAGAACCATTCAACCATAAAAAAATATACTAAAAGCTTTTTTTCAAATTTAGAAACAACAACAAATTATATTCAGTTGAAGAAGTCATTTAATCCTTCTTTTCTTCTGAGTTTTTGTTTTTTTAGCAGATGTTTCTGGCCCTGTCAAAGCCCGTTCACAAGACTTGAACCCAAATCTTAAAGTTTGCTGATTCTGAATGCAATTTTGCCACTAAAAGATATTATTTATGCTAAATAAAAATTATAACTTATGGTGCTTTCTGAATGCTAGTTGATACTACTAAAAATGCTTTAAAAGTGAGACAGTTTTTTTCTGTATTCATATTAATACAAAGGCTGTTCAACAAAAACTGAGTAATTTTTTTTTGAGTTAGCAACAGTTCGAAGGAGGAAAATTACCACGCAGACGACCTACTGAATTAAGGAACTATCTCTGGCAACAGTTATTAGCTGTGGCAGACAATTCTGGTTTTCTGATCTGATCATATGTAGAGGATTTTAGGAAAGGAGTTTCTGACCCCAGGTCTTAAACAACCCTTAGAAATAGGAAGCTAGGAGATTTGGGCTAGAGTGCCCGATAGGAAAGTGACACGGAAGCGAAGTAGAAAGGGGAGGAAGACGCCCTTATTTATTACCAGGGGGCCAGTACCCGGGGTCTGACGACTTAATGTGCCCATCCGACGCACGGTGGATATTTAGTGGATCGAGCGTTCGTACCTGCCTGGGATCGAACCTGAGGTCCTTTCCGTGGCAGTCACGAACGTTGCCCACTAGGCCACTCGCGGCCCAAATTCTGGTTTTGTTATTGCACAGTTGTTTTTAAGGTACATCTGCATTTCACCATACAGCTGTGGAGGTGAATGATTGGAGTTAAGAAGTGAAACGCATCGTGCAATACAATTTTCCTACCGTTTGGGTAAAATGGCTCCAGAAACAGCTGATTTAATGAAAAAACTTACAAAGATAAATGTTTGGGTGAGTCAACGATTTTTAGATAGCACCATGATTTCAAAAAATGGCATTTCTCAGGAGAACTTGCTCCTAGGCCTCGTTGATTTCAAAGTGTTATTACAGAGCATATTGTTCACACTGTTTGGGCAATCCTGCAAGATCGATGAATGATGTGTGAAAACATAGCGGCGTCAAATATTTCAAAAACAATGGCGTTCCATATTCTACATGACAAATTACTGCTGCATGGTGTGTGTTCCAGATGGGTATCTCATCACCTGACGAGAGAACAATTATTAACCAGAGTTCAGGTGTGTCATGAGTGGAAACAAATCATTCAAAGGATCCAAACTTTCTAAACACTGCAATAACTGCTGATGAAACATGGGCCCACTATTTCGACCCCCTTACGAAGCGTGCAACAAGCATCTGGAAACACACAGGTTCGCCTCCTCCAAAAAAAATCCGCCAAACCAAATCAGCTGGGAAGGTGATGGTGATAATTTTCTTTTATCATAAAGGTATAGTCTACCAGCATGCCGTTCCTACACAAATTACTGTCAATGCTAAGTATTACATTTCAGCGTTGAAGCGTCTCCTGCAACACCACATATCGATTAAGTGACCGGAACTGGTGGGCAAGTGAACCCTACATCATGATAATGCCCACCCACGTGTGGCTACTTGTGTTCAACAATTCTTAAGAAATACAGTATTGAAATCATGCCACAGCCTGTCTACAATCCTGACCTTGTACCGTGCGATTTTTGGTTGTTTCCAACAATGAAGGAGAAGTTCCGTGAAGCAGCATTCAACACAAATGCTGACATTATTCAAGCTGTACAGGAGTCGCTAAAATAGCTTGCACAAAATGCCTTAGCCACATGCTTCGAAAAGTGGACTGAATGATGGGACCGTTGCATATCATCACAGGGAAGATAGTTTCAGAAAGAATAACATATATTTTGCTGTACCTATATTTCTTCATTTTGTGTGATTTTACTCTCCGTTTTTAAGAAACAGCCATTGTACATCAGTTACACCCCCACCCCCACCCCCGATTATGTAATAGCACTCTTCAATGACTATTGTTTTCAGGTTCAAAATCCAAAATTTGCATGTGGCCCCAAAACCACTGTTCCAAAAAGAGATCAGAACAGTGCAATAATCAAATGCATGGAAACATGAAAATGAAAACCATTTTGAGACGATGCTTCATTTTTCACGAATGTTTGCACTAACTGATGAATTAGGTTTCAGAAAGCATTAGACATAAAAAAGTTGCAATCAGTTTTGAAAGCTACATCAAACTACAAATTTATTGTTATTTAAAGATGTCTGTAGTGAATGATGAAAGGAAGGGGGCTAATCCAAATGTTAAAAAGTACATTATTCTTCTCAATCAACACTTCCTTCTTATTTCACTATCTCTGAATACACAGGCAAACAATCTGGCATCATCAAAAGCATGAAGAGATGAGTGTGAACCATCAAGTTTCACTGACCAGAAATGTCTCTGCTTTTACAGCAGATTCCAACAGCTAACACCTCAGAGTCTAAGGAAATACTGGTGATTAATGTTGTAGGTTCCTCGCCTGCTACTGTGGATTTTACTGAATGCAGTAAATTTACTAGTAAAAGCTGCTGTGATGATGCTCAGTACTCAATTCATGACACTGACTGACTAACTGACAGACAGACAGACAGACAGACAGACAGACAGACAGACAGACAGACTCACTCACTCACTCACTCTCGTAACGGCCTGCTAACAATATTACTTAAACTGAATATTTTCTGACAGCAGTGTCATTCTTCCTAAATATGAGTTCTTTTGAACTACTTCAATCCAGTGTGCATATTGTGAGTATAAATTATGATTTGTCCAAGTCACATTAAATGTGTTCTTACCATATTCAGGGCAGCTCACAGTTAAGACTCCACTCACCTGGTTACATCAAACACACGCACAAACAAAAGCATGGGCACACACATGCACGCACACATGCACAAAACCACACACACACACACGGAAAGAAATATCTTTGCAGAATTTTAGTGCTTCAGCTACAGAAAGTGGTGGCCAAAGTTCATGAAAATTTGGTAATGAACTTATCTTTTATGGCAAATGTGGAGATGGAAGCATAGGTTTGTTGAGTCTCCCAATGCTCCACATGCCTGCTGTATTTCTCACCAAGCTTCAAGCCAGCAGAAGCAGGAGTTGAACAAAGACAAATGCCAGAATGGTGGCTTGGGGTGGGAAAGGGGGGTCATGCATATCTTTCACAAACACCAGACATAGCAAAAGTAAAGGCTGCTGTATTGTTCTTTAAATCAATGTCTGGGCTGATATTTTATCATAAAAAAAAAAAAAAAAGGAAAACTCTGCCCAACATTATAACAACAGATATTTCAGAAGGTTATTTTTTCATGACATAAAAATACATAGTACAAGTGTATAGTTAAAGTACATTTCTCATGGTTGGCCCATTCTGACACAAGAGTGAATATTTCAAACCAGACTTTTAGAGCAGGAGGTAATCAGATAAATGAAATATACTCTTATGCCCTCTGAAGGAAAGATTGCACATTATTTAAAACAGATAATGCGCAAAAAAATTTCTATATTGTGAATGGTATCTGACAGGGGAGGGGGAATAAAAGAGAAAAAAATTCAGCCAATTTTTTTAGAAGCAGAGATATGGGTGTAAATAGAAGCATACCTTACACCACCTAGTGAGGGGAACTCGGCAATATAAAGAAGTTGAAAATACATAAAGGAAATTTCTGTAGAAGATACATTAGACCTAATCTGGTAATGCTTTCTTTTCCTCTCAAACATTTACTTTTGGAACTTTTAGAAGCAGATATACGAAGGGAAATACAATACACATTTATGCTCCAAGCTGGAAAACTACACATTATTCACATTATTTAAAGCACACAATGTGTACAGTATTCCTAGTAAATTGCATACTATGCAAAACAAACTTTTGAAATTGGATTTTTGGAAGCACAGATACAGTTGCAAGTAAAAATACATGCATACATCCACTAGCAGCAAAACAGTGCATTCAGAACATGTTTTGTTGGGGTTTTTTTTTCATAGGGGTAAGATATCTAGCACTAAAAAGGATTTTTCAAATTAGGCTTTTTGAAGCAGAGAAAGCAAAGAAAAATATAATATACATTTAGGCCCACTAGTGGGAAAACTGCATTATTTGATGCAGAAAATGTTCTTTATATTTAAGGATATTCAGCCAAAAAATAATTATTAAATCAAAGTTTTATATAACCAGATATTGTTACATTATAAAACTGCACACTAGCTGCAGAACTTATGTATTATCACAGAGCATAAAATATATGCAAAATTATTCGCATGGTGTAAACTTTGTGAAGGAAAGAGAATTTTTCAAATGAGATATTTAGTGATAGAAACAGCATGTAAAACAAAATATAAGTTTATGCTCCCTAGCAGGAGAGCTAATATCAAGTAGACAATGTATGCAATGCTCATCATAATGAACTGCTCTCAGTGGATTCTTCTTTTCAAACAAGATTTTTAGAGCCAAAGGTAAAGTTGCAATTAAAATGCTCACATATGGCACTTAGCAGCAGAATTGTGTGTTATGTAAACAAAAATATTTTAAAAATATGAAAAGAAAAAATATGGCAAGATGTCCAACACAAACGCAATTTTTCAGATTGAATTTTTAGAAGCACAAATAGCAGGAGGAAATAGCATACAGATATATACTATATTGACAAAAGTCATTGGACACCCCTTCAAAAGCAAATGTATGGATCCACTGCTTTGTTAAGATGTGCAGTACAGCTGCAAATGGTATAAAAACAAGCCTGCAGCTGACTGCGATCATATCGCACTGTGAGGTTGAGTGAAAATGTCATGGAGGGAGAGAACTGACTTTGAGAAAGTAAAGATTGTTGGGTGTTATATTAGTGGGTTGCCCATAAGAGAAACCAAGAGATGTTCAAACACACCCACGTCAACTGTTCTGGATGTACTGAATAAGTGGAAGACACATGGCATGCCTGAAGCAGCAAAACGTACCAGCAGACCAAAGAAAATCAGTGACAGAGGATGTCGAAGCCTCAGGAGAGTCGTTACAGCTAATCGAAAGAGTACTGCACAAGACCTCAGTGTACAGGTGAGTAGAAATGCTGGAACCTCGGTATGTAAACGCACCATTCGCAGAGAACTTCATTCCATGGATTACCATGGTCGTGCGGCTGCTCATAAGCCTTTCATCTCCACTCGAAATGCTACTCGTCGTTTAGCATGGAGTAAATAACATTCATCGTGGACCATAGATTGATGGAAATGGGTCCTATGGACTGATGAATTTAGATACATGATCCATCAGCTTGATGGCCGTGTGTGGGCATGGCAGAAGCCAGGGGAATACTATTTACCACAGTGTACTGTTCCTACAGTCAAGTCTGTTTCTGTCAGTGTACTCGTGTGGGGGTGTTTTTTGTGGTATGGTCCCGGCCCACTGGTTATCGTGGACAAACCTGTTAACCAGCACATCTACCTCAATATTCTGGACAATTATGCCCTACCAACTCTGTGGCAATACTATGGAACCGAGCCTTGTTGGTATCAGCAGGATAATGCACCGTGCCATACAGCAAGGACTATTACAGCGTGGTTTGACAATAAAACATGGTTTGATCGTGTGTGGACTGGCCAGCACAGAAGTTTGACGGGATTCGATCATGCATGGACTTGCCAGCTCAGAGCCCTGATCTTAATCCCATAGAGCACCTCGGTATGTAAACGTAATAGCGTTGTAAAGATTGATGAATTAGAGTGTCGCATAAGAAGTTTGGAACCAAGGCCTACTACTAAGCAACAGTTAGCAATAGCATTATGTACTGAATGGAAGCAAATACCTATCGCTGTGTTCCAAAACCATGTCGAACGTATGTCTTGAAGGGTCAGTGCATGCACTAAGGCCAAAGGTGGACCGACACCGCACTAATATATGTCAATAAATGCTATGTTGTGTTTTTCTTCTAGGTGTCAGGTGACTTTTATCAATATAGTGTATGTGCCCAGCAGGAAACCTGTGCAATACACGAAGCAGAAAATGTGCACAAAATACTTTTCACAGTGCTTACCAGAAAATTGAAAAATGGCAATTGAAAGTTAATCATTTAATAATAAGTATAGCAGTTAATTTCATCAAAAGAAATCTCAAAATACTAAATAATGTAAAGACATTGCCTAATAGTTTTACATAAGTTTTGATAAGATTAATTTTTGTTACTTTAAAATATTTCAAAGAAACGCTATTACATTTTTTACTGTACGAATTTTACAACCAAAACTAATTAGAACTGATCTAAAGTTACTTGGGTTTATGATTCATCTTGCAAAAACATTTGAATTGTACACTAGAATTACCATAATTATGGTAAATTTTACATGGTAACTCAACAAAACTTTCTAGTTAAGTTCAACATACTGTTGAAAATTTATTGTTTTTATAATTCCATTATCGATGCTCTGTGCTGATAGAGCTCTGAAAGATGTACTAATTTCACTACTCTACACATCAGCAAGCAAAAAAGCATATCATCAATACAGGATTATCACATGAAATATAACACACACACACACAAAGAATTAATGGCTATATTTTCTGTTTCTTTTTAAAATTGTAGTATTTGCACATACAGCTGCAGTTTAAGAGAAAAAGTTTTGTTTCCCTTTTCAAAACTTGAATTCACTTACCATCAAAGTAAATTCCAAAACAATCATGTAACATGTTAGAAAACCAATAATGTATTTTGTCATTTAGTAACTGAATGTATAGACATTTTTATGCAAAATCCCTAGCAAGGTATTTACTTAATGCAAACACATCATAACTTGACATTAATTAATTAGCTTTAGATGCAGCCATTTGAGCAGGAACAAACTCAAATGCCTTCAGAACAATACTGATGTAAAATGCTTTCATGGACACAAAAATTGTAATACATATAATGAGAATGAAATTCATAACACCATGTTAGTACCATGAATACTAGACATGTCAATATATACATGATAAAATAATACACATGGTGTTACTGGTACCAGAGAATTATGTGGCACTGTCCCCAATGACAGCCTTATTTAAAGTACCCTGATTTTGCAAATACAGTTGATATTTAGCTATGTAATAGTACTAAGTGTGTACACCACGATATCAACAACTGAAGCCATTTGAGTAGGGACAAATTCAAAGCACAGTGACATGGTGTTTACAACAATACATTATATGAAAGATACCTCTAACTATTACCATGTATCTGGTGAATACAAATGCTTCACAGAATAAGATCACTTTCCCTTTAGAGAAGCTACTGCAAAACCTTTTCCGCAACATCTAGTGCTATTCATTGAGATGCGACTCCAACATTGCATGATCCTCCCTACAAGGGTCATCTGCTGATGTCTGGTACAAACTGAATTACATGCATGTGGTTAATCTGTCATTTGCCCCCGACAGCTTGCCACTGTATGAGCATCTGTGTTGTACCATCAAGAGTGGGCAACTTGGGTATAGAAATGTCAAAAGCCACCTTCTCTGAAGAGTTTCATTATCATTTGGATGTGGATGATGGCAGTATGCGGGCATTGGCAAAAAGTTCCGAAACCGGTGCTGGCTTCAAAACATTTTCTCTGGGCGCGATGGGCATAAATAAAAAATATTTCTAGGAGTTGAATTCATGTACACGTGGTCCCTATCTTTGTTCATATTTATAACAAAAAATGCTCTTTGCCTATGTTCCTCCGATTTGTTACTTGTTGTTTTAAATCTGTCATGCACTTTTATCATTAAAGAATGTTTTAAACTGTATTTCAATTTTACTTTTGCAATGATTAACATCCAAACATTGAAAAAATGAAAGATTTAAGAAAAAGTGTCAAATTTCAAAAATTAATATTTAAAAGAAAAGGCAAGTTTTTAAAAATCTGAAAATTTGGTAGATGATAGTCATTATATGATAGTATAAAACAAAGTAATAAAAAAAGTAGTATTTCAGTTGCAATGTTTTTATACTCAGCCTAACATGGTACATTTCATATGGAATTTTTTTTTAGTTTAAGATAAGCAGTAGCTCAGGAAAACAGCAATGTAAAAGAAATATACATGACAAGAGCTAATGACATCTTGATAAAGTGCAGAACTTCAAGTGGCAACAGCTGGACAAATTACTAGAACTGACCACCATTGGACAACTGAAACATTAGACTGGATATCAAGGGACAGGGAAAAAACTCAAAAGCAGACCACATAGGAGATGGGTGGATGAAATTCAAAAACCTGTTGGAGTGACAAGCTCAAGATAGAAAGTTGTGGAATAGACTTGGAAAGACCTTCATCCAGCAGTGAGTTGATAACGGTTGATTTTGATGATACATAATATAAGCATCAGAAAAATTATATGAAAATTTCAAAATTACATATCACTTTATCAATACCTCCATGATTCACCCAAAAAAGGAGTTTATACAAGACTGCTCTGAAGCATTACTGACACATAATGTTCCAGAGCAAACAACTGGAAATGGTGAAAGTATCATTGAAAAAATGTTGTCTTTTGGTACATCACAGATATGCCATCATGTAAAGAGATCATCTAATGCCATTTGGTGGGCCATGAGGATTTACAAATTTAACTGTTATATATTTGTTTCCATACTTATATGAAACTTCTACTATTTGCCCAATCCACCTGTTTTCTTCATAAATGCGTGCTACAAAATAATCTCTTGCTAAGCTATTATTTGTACTTCATTCTTAGTTTTTGAGCAAGATTCAATCAACATTTCTACCAGTTCATGGTTTACTGTCTTTTTATTTCTGTTGTTTTATCAGCAGTCTCTATACACATGAAGACCTGATTCCTAGACATTTTATGTACTCTTAACATTCCCACAGTTTCTTTCAAATTTGTAGGAGAGAATATCACAGAATTATATTGGATAACTTCTTACTGACAATGCTCACAAAAGAATTGCTGTTTGCTGTTGTTCTCTATGTCATCAATTACTTCTAGATTTAAAAGATTGTACTGAGTTTCCTAGAGCTTTGCAAGACAACCTTCACCATTAGTTTCTTTTCCATGGCTACTTGCACTGAATAACCACTTCCTTTTATTGCCAATTTTTTTAAACTGACTGAGCTTAAATTTGCTTTTAGTATGTGCAGCAATTTTATTAGAAATATGATAGCTGTTTGCCTAAAGATCATTGAGTTTAATCTACTCTTCAGTTTTACTGATGGAAAGCAGACCACGGACAGAATCAGGTACCATATCATCAGAAACTAAGGAACTACGAAAAAAACTTTTTCTTTGTAATATAGTACACATGTGAATATTAACACCTGGGTTATTATACTTTTCCAGCCACTCCGGTGGCGCAATGGTCTATATAACGGTTTCTGATCATTCTTCCAAGATGGGTCCAGGTTTGAATCCCAGTGAGGCATGGATGTTGTGCTTGTCTTATGGAGCCTGACTTTCTCCTTTCCCTGGAGCCAGCGGCCCAAGATAAGGGACGAGCGACTGCATATAGCGCATTGAGTTGCTCACGGTGGCCGTTAAACCTCTTAATTATCTAAAAAAAAAAAAAAAAAAAAAAACTTTTCCAGTGATATGTCTGGATTTCATTTTGTCATATAACAGTTCCCAGCAAAATCAGAAGTGGAAAACCAAAAGAAAATTAGAAAATTATAACTTTATCTTCTGAAATGCCAGATCTCCGAAGTTTAACAATGTAATCATGGGTAATCCTTTCAGCATCCACTTTGGAACTTCAGAAAGTAAATTTTCCATGGGACAGCTGTTCTTAGAGAGTTATTTTTCTTTTATTTCATCAATAACATTTTGAGTTAAGAATTAACATAAAATAAACCTGCTATTAACATAATAAAAACATTTCAATCAATTATGAATTTTTCATGCATTATTATAATTAACAGTATTAGTTATTACAATATATAAAAATGTGCAACTGTTACCTTTTTTTATTGCTTTAACTTATACTAGTATATAATGACTACCGTCTAACAAATTTTCAGATTTTTAAAGAATTGCCTTTTTTACGCTTTCCACCCGTAGGTTGAAGAAGCGTATATGCTCCAGCTTTGTCCGTCCATCCGTCTGTTCGCACGATAACTGGCGTAAAAATTGTTCGATTTCGATGAAATTTTAGTATGTGGTAGGAGACCACCTGGGAACGAACCCTATTGAAAATGGGACAAATGGGGTAAAAGGTCACTATGTAGGAGCGGGATCCTTCCATTGCCCTTATGCGTCATAACTTGCGTAAATATGGTTCAATTTCAATTAAAGTTCACTATGTGGTAGGGGACCACCTGGGGACGAACCCTATCGAAAATGGGACAAATGGGGTCAAAGGTCACCACATAGGAGCGGGATCATTCCATTGCCCTTATGCGTCATAACTTGCATAAATATGGTTCGATTTCAATGAAATTTTACTATGTGGTAGGGGACCAACTGGGGACGAATCTTATTCAAAATGAGTGAAGTGGGGCTAAAGGTCAGGACATAAGAGCGGGATGCATTCCATTGCCCTTATGCGTCATAACGTGCGCAAAAATGGTTCGATTTCGATGAAATTTCAGTATGTGGTAGGGGACCACATGGGGACAACCCTCATTGAATGTGGACGAAATGGGGTCAAAGGTCAGGACATAGGAATGCGATCCATTCCATCGCTCTTATCCCATATTATTAAGGTGGACGTCAAGTAATTTTGCTTCCTATACTTCCAATGGAAAAACTTTTGTACACATTTCCTTCACAATTAATGTGTTCCCAAGGATGAAAATTTTAACATCGATTAAAATAACTTTATTATAACTTGGAATACTTAATATTTTCTAAAACATAACCATATTTATATAAAAAATCAATAACTTTTCCTTTGGTGGTGTTGAAACCAGAAAAAGGATGGTGATACGTGTACTTTGATGATGTCAGTAGACAAACAAATGTTGGATTGCATAATTATGGTTCTGTTTTAGAAAATATTAAGTATTCCAAGTTATAAAATGAAGCTATTTTAATTGATGTTCAAATTTTCATCCTTGTGAATGCATTAATTGTCCAGAAAAAAGATGGCGCGACCTGTATTTTCATGACGTCAGTAGACAAACAAATGTTGGATTGCATAATTATGGTTATGTTTTAGAAAATATTAAGTATTCCAAGTTATAAAATGAAGATATATTAATCGATGTTCAAATTTTCATCCTTGGGAACGCATTAATTGGGAAGAAAATGTGTACAGAAATTTTTCCATTCGAAGTACAGGAAGCAAAATTACTTGACATTCACCTTAAAGAAGCAATTCTTGTATGTATGTAAATTTTATTTTGAAAACGGCTCTAAGGATTTTGATGAAAGTCGTTAACCTACCGTTTTCTGGTACTAGAAATCGATTTAGCTTGATCTCGACTTTAAGAAAATTTGTTTAGTGGGTTAAATAACCACCCCAAATTACCAAGTTTGTAGTGTGGTGTCATGGCGTCGCCGCATTAGATGTCGGCGCATGGTCATGCCATCTATCTCATTAGGTCACGCGTTGTTTGTGGATCCTATTAAAGTTTTATGACATCACACCTTGCTAGCAGATGGTCACGATTCCCATCTGCCTCATTACGTCACGTGTTGTGTGCGTATGTTCGTCCACACGATAACTTGCATAAAAATCGTTCGATTTCGATGAAATTTTAGTATGTGGTAGGGGAACACCAGGGAAGGAACCCTATTGAAAGTGAACGAAATGGGGTCAAAGATCAGTACAAAAGAGCGGGATCCATTCCACTGCTCTTATGCGTCATAACTAACGTAAAAAAGGTTCAATTTCGATTAAATTTTAGTATGTGGTAGGAGACCACCTGGGGACAAATCCTATTGAAAATTGGCGAAATGGGGGTCAAAGGTCGGGATATAGGAGCGGAATCACTTCCATCGCCATTATGAGTCATAACTTACGTAAAAATGTTTCGATTTGGATGAAATGTTGGTATGTTGTAGGGCCCTGTCTGGGGACGAATCCTATTGAAAATGGGCGAAATGGGGTGAAAGGTTAGGACACAGGAGTGGGATCTATTCCATAGCACTTATGCATCATAACTTAAGTAAAATTACTTCGATTGAGACAAAACTTTATCATGTTATTTCGGAGATATACTGAACCAGTTCTGTTGAATATCATCCAAATGGATCAAAGGTCAGGGCACAGGGGTGAGATTTATTCCACAGCCATTTTCCTCATAACTTGAGTAATAGCTTGAGTAATGATTTCTAGTATATTGGAAAGCATATCATATTCAATGCATTGCATGATTTTACTAACTTGTTTTAATATTATTTTTTGAAATTTGACACTTTCACTTAAATTTTTCATTTTTCAATATGTATTTGGATGTTTATCGTTGCGAAAGTAAAACTGAAATGCAGGCAAAGCAGTTTTTTAACAAACGTGACTAAACCACCTGTACATGAATTCCATGTGAAACAGCTGTATAATTTTTTACAAAAAATTTTGAATTGCATTTTTTGAATGTTTTTACATTTTGCTATTTTTTTTACATAAACATGAGGCACAGCCATATTAAAAGTAATTGTGCATATTAAAGCCCTTACATTATATTCCATATGGGAAAAAAATCTCAGCTATAGCTTTAAAATTTCAAGAGTTATAAAATCCTAAAAATCAGAAATTTAAACTCTGCTGTGAAGGCTTCACTGCAGCGTACCATTTTAAAAACGTCATAATTTGCATAAGCATTTTTTTTCCAGGAATAAAGGTGATATTTTCTGTTAACATATGACTAGAGCGTTCAAATATATTTTTTCCAGGAAAATTCCTGAGTTTCACCCTACAGGCCTCTGCCTGATTTAAAATGGAATGGGCTGAGTGTGCCCATGATTACATTGATAACTCTTAACATTTGTATTGTCTCAGTGCTTTCCAGGAAGAGGGTTGTACCCCCTAAAAGTATGCCTGAGTGTCACCAAGATCAAAGAGAGATCTCACATACATCATGTAATTGTAGTCGTTGTGTGAGGTACCATTAAGTTATGACCCCTGATCACCTTTGGTATTCATCACAGGAAAAAGTTTATGACACCATTATATATGGTTGACACTACAACGGTATATTGATTATCATAATAAGGAATCTTTCCCTTGAAGCATCCACAGTGTCATTTTCCAACAACATGGTGCAATGTCCCCACGTAGCTAGTGTCACCCTAGCATGTTTTACATGATAACAACATCTTACCTAGACGAATCATAATAGCAACCTTTTCTCCTATTGAGCACAAATTGGGAATATTCTGGGACATCAACACTGTCGGCATCCCTATTCAGAAAATAAATTTGGCACTCTGTTCAGTAGGAAGAAATGAAATGTGCCCCAGGAAACTATTCAAGACCTGCATGTATCCCCAACAAGTTAGTAAAATCATGCAATGCATTGATTATGACACACTTTCCAACATACCAGAAATCATTACTCAAGTTATGAGGATAATGGTTGTGGAATAAATCTTGCTCCTGTGCCCTGACCTTTGACCCCATTTCGACGATATTAAATAGAATTGGTTTAGTATACCTCCGGAACATGATAAAGTTTTGTCGCAATCGAAGCATTTTTACGTAAGCTATGACACATAAGGGTGATGGAATAGATTCCACTCCTATGTCCTGACCTTTGACCCCATTTCACCCATTTTCAATAGGGTTTGTTCTCAGGTTGTCCCCTACCACATACTAAAACCTCTTTGAAATCAAACCATTTTTACAAGAGTTATTGTGTGGACAGACGGATGGACAAACAAAGTTGGAGCAAATATGCTTCTTCAACCTATGGTTAGAAAGCGTAAACAATAGAAGGCATACCCTTTACTGAGGGACAGCCTAGCCACACCATACCACCATTAATGTCAAGGTCTGTCATTGTTATTTTAGATACTCTATACCATACCTAATTACTGTGCCAAACTTCAATCATCTCCATAGATATATTTCCACTATGATTAGACATTTTCCAAAACATTTATGACTAGACATTTTCTAAAATAGTTTTACTATTATGTTAAAATTTTTGTGTCCATGAATGTTTTTCAAAAAATATCAGCAAGAATAACTTTATAAATATACAAACCCTATTTTCTTCAAGTTTCATCCGATTCCTACTTTCTATTTCATCTTTAGTGATACTTTTCAGACCTTCTTTCACTAATTTTTTGCTCCACACAAATGACTTCAGTAGATTTGTGTCTCCAAATGGATTATCTGTATTAGTGTAGCCCTAAAAAGTTGAAGACACAGGTAAAAGTTTATACTATATATAAACACAGATAGTTTAAGATGATCAATTCAAATTTACTTCAACTATCAACACAAACAACTAAAAATTAAATTCACTCAGACAATTAACTGAAGAATTACGAATTCATTCTCATTAAGCTTTGAGCCGATTAAAATTTCCTACAAATGTTTTTATGTTTTTGGATGTAAATGTCTTTCAACTTTTGTCATCAATCATGAACTCAATTGAAGCCGTCGCACTCTCGTGCCTAAAGATTACAGTGTAATTTTTTTCGACATTGAATTTCCGTTTTTGGAAATTTTTCCTCCATTTTCAAACTGAAATACAAATATTTATGGAATAAAATGATAATATAACAACAATATTGAACAGAGGCAACATCACAGGAAAACAAAATTATGATTACAGAAAAAATCTTTATTTCGTATACTTCCGTTTTTGAAAGACGAAATACTGTCCCGATGGGTATTTTCAAGCATTGGTAAAATTCTTCGATGCATAGTTTTACGAGTTTCTCAATGCATATTTTTAAGCATCAGGAAAAATTCTTAATGTGTATTTTTACGCGTCGACAAACATTCCCGACGCATACTTTTACACATCGAGAAAAATTCCTGATGCATATTTATACACGGCGAGAAAAATTCTTGATGCACATTTTTATGAGTTGGTAAAATTTTGATGGGTACTAGACACGTAATTACGCATTTCAGCGAACTCTGCATGTAAGTGCTTGCTTTCAAAGTGAACAAGGCTGATGTTGCAGCCAAAAGATCTTACAAATCATTCTAATGTTTAATACGTAATAAAACATGCGTGAAATTTTCTGCATTATTGGTTTCTTCAAATTACGTGAAATGGCCTTCCTACCGTTGCGTTTTAATTTTTGAGAGCAACAACTGGAAGAATGGAAAAAGAAAATTATGGAGTAAATTTGAACTTTATTTCTCAGTGGTTTGGGTAAAGAGAAAAAAAGGACAGCAAATATACTTGATTACTTTTTCTTCCAGTATCATCAACACGAATTACGTTCGTGTGTTTTTCTTTGAAATTAGACTTCATTTCACCGGGCTCCTAAATTTTGAGAGCTCCTAAATCTGGAGCATATTTGTCAAGCCTTGGTTGGGGTATCAAACACTGCCCATGTAAGGGAGGTAAAAATCACAAACATTATCTTCAAAAATTATAATATTGTGGAAGAGTGACTTTATATTCTTTACTAAATTGTTTTAATGAAATGCACTTATTTCCTATTAACAAATAGACATTTTATATCATATTATATTTTAAAATACAAGTCAATGGAGCAAACATCTTTGCTTCTTTTTTTAAATCTGCATTAAAGTTTAGAATTCTTATGTGCCTTATCACTGATGGAAACATTGCTGTTTCTGTTATCTGTGAAATTGTTTTCATGGCAGAGTGAGAAACAGATAAGCATTTTTTTAAACTCTAATTTTGCATGGAAATGCATGCTTTGTTGTTGTTGTTTTTGCCCTTCTTGCTGTAACACTGAAAGAGCAAAGCTTTTTCTTGTGTTTAAACAAAGCCTTTTCTTTCTGTTTAAAGTATAACTATGGTTCAAAATCCGAATGTCAACTTTCTGCTGCTATCTTCTGTGACCCACAAAGTTGTTTTCTTTTCACATTGAACAGGCAATAACATTTTGAACTACAATTTCAGTCTAAATGAAACAAAAAATGCTTGCTCTATTTTTACTTTTATTTTTATTTCATTTTTTAATTTTTTTGTAGAAAAAAAAGTCTAAGGAATGGGAAAACACACATTTCAAGTAAATTTAAGTTCAAATATTGGTAGTGCTGTTGTTTGCTCTGACACACACAAACACCTTTACAGGTCATGAAATTATGCTGGTTCATGAACGATATGGTTAGTACTATTCCAAAACTTTGCTGAAAATAAGGAAAAATTCTTGCTTCATTGATTGCAAGACGGGTTTGTAGGAACAGCAAAATATACATTTCAATAGCATTTATTTAACAATATGAAGCTGTTGCTCAGCACTATAATGAAAAAATAAATAATGATATTAAAAAAAACATTAAAGATGAGGAACGCAATGAAAATCAAAATCAAAAAGCAGAACTTCATTTAAGAAATGTAAAAACTACTGATCTGCAACAGAGACTACTCTGATTGCTGGGGAGTATGCTATCTCAGAGTCTTTAAAAATTTGATTTGAAAGATCAAATACTGCTTCCAAAGTCATAAAAATATGACACTTCCGACAATGTGCATGAACATTTTGACTTTTCCACAGGGAGAAATCACCTACAATGAAATAGTTAATTGTAAGTGGAGCATGTGCTGGATTTCCCAAAGGTTAATGTGTTCTGTGCTGTATCCCATTAAAAAGTGTATGGCCTCTTCTTTTTCCAAGAAAACACTGTAACGGGAAGTTCTTATTTTAATGTGCTAATTATTTGGTTGATGCATCAACTGCACAAATATGGTGATGACTTTATTTCCAACAGGATGGAGCATCTCCCCACTGGCATCGGGAAGTTAGAAATTACCTGGATGAAAATTTTCCACAGCGCTGGATTGGCCACGCAACAGGTGACAACATGTCACTCACATGTTGGCTGGCCACCATGAAATTCGAATTTAACACCCTGTGACTTTTTTTTATAGGGCTATGTCAAAGGCAAGATCTGTGTTGCTCCTTTTCCCAATAATTCAGCTGATCAGAAACAATGTATCACAATAGCTGTTGATGGAGTTGATGGAGATATGTTAATGCGTGTTTGGCAAAAATCGCCAATGGTGTTAAATGTGCCGTGTGACTAAGGGTGCACACATTGAACATCTGTAAGATAACAAACTTCAAGTGTTTCCCTACAAAATGGTGCAACATGAGTGTCAATATCTTAAATGTTTGGGTTTCACAAAATATTGAAACTATTTATTTTATTTGTAATAACCCTGTATATTTAAGGTATTTACATCTACTTTGTAACTATTTATCTGTTTATAAGGTGAAATTTTCAGAACTGTGATTCCAACAGTTAAAACCACAACTCAGAAAACATATGTTGCATAACTTTGAATTTATAAAGTAATACACACGCACAACACAAGTTTTTTTTTGAAAAATTAATGAAGATGCAGTTATGGAATATTCGCTATTCAAACAAATAGCTGTAAAGAATGAAGAATATATGAGCCAATTTCCAAAGTTTTGGAAGAGTTTTATGAGCAACCATCAGCACACATTTCCATTAGTGTCAAAGGTTCTTCTGCATATCGATCCTGTGTTGCGTTAAACAAATGTACTGTGTGAATGTGGCTTTAACACACAAAACAGAATTAAGTCAAAATTCAGAGATTTATTGAGCAACAAAAAACTTAATGCATATTTCTGAAATTGGGCCAGTAAACCCTCAGAAAAACAAACAAAAAAAAAACCTATCTGATCAAACCTTGCTAACTGCGGCAAGGAATGAAAGACAGTCACAAATAATTTGTGCACAATTTTATGATACCAATGTAGTACTTCAAAACAAACAACTCTCATGGTACTTTGTATTAGACTGAATGTAGTAAACTTTTTGATCTAATTCACCTGTACATTTTAAAAACCAAGTATAGCTTACATTGTTTGAAAAATTACTACTGTTTTCCCAGTCTTTTAATATTATTAAGTCACATATTCAAAACTTCCCACCCGAAATTTTCAATCCCCTCCATTTACAAACACAGGTGAGGAGACTCCCTTCCATTTCAAATTTGAATTCTAAATGCTGCTCTCTCTCTCTCTCTCTGCCATCTTCAGGGTCGCATTTAGCGGCACCTGCGGGCTATTTTTGAGTATCGCAAAGTGGATGGCTAAAAAGAAACAATCCGCTTTCCATGTTCCGTTTAAAAAATTAAAATTTAGTTGGTTAACTTGACTTTTTGTCATTATTTTTACCAAAAATAGTGTTTTATAGTGTATTTAGTTAATACTAAGTTTGAATTTTATCTAAACTCCCTGTAATCTGGAAAATTCTAAAATCCGGAATCAGCAAAATCTGGATGAATCCGGATTTTCGAGGTTGTACTGCATTAGTATTCCTGTGCATACGCAAGTACTTTTTTTTATGCCAGTTCTGATGTTTACGAGATCAGCGAATATATATATTTTTTCTTTCGTGTGTTAGACTGCTTTATTTTCACCTTACCTTCAGCAGATGATTTAGTTCAATTTTTGTCCATAAGTGTTGTTTCTGCAATACTGTTCATCCAGTTCAAATACAGTTTGTGTGGCTTTTAAAAATACTATTGTCTGCAGATGGGAAAACTCGGGGAATTTAATTTGGCAAAATGAATGGTAAACAAGCAGCAGCACATTAAAAAAACCATGAATGAAACCCATAAAAAATTTTCTATGATCATTTTCGGGAATTCCAATTTCTAGCTCAATTTTTTTAAATCAAGTTTTGGTTATACAGGGTGATTCAAAAGTTCCCAAACTCTGAATTCAAATATTTCTACCACTAATATAGTGATGTATAACTATATTTACATACTTAAGAGCAGAGCCAAAAACATAAGAAAAACTTAAGAATTTAAAACGAAAGTTGCAAAATAACCTGAAGATCAAAACGCGCGGCGCAGCAGTTATGAAAATTCAGAATTCACATTCTATTAAGAAGAGACTGAAGCAAAAACATTTTTGACTCATACAAAGTACAACATAAAAAAGGTTATGTATTGACCGGTGTGAGTAAAAAGAAAAAAATAGAAAAACTGAATGTAGAAAGTGTCGAGAATACTGAGCCCTGGCTTTATCAAGGACCAGCAAAAACTCTGCATTTTCTCACTTCCACAAAGACCTATTTGGAAATGGGTTTCTGTAAAGTCATAGATGCAAGTAATAAGCCCACCAAAAAAAATTTTTTTTTAAATATATATATGTCATAACCTACTTTAGTATTGCTATTCAGGTTTAAATTCTCTCTTAGGCCACTAGGTAACTTGGCAATTTGTTATTGCTGAACATTATTTCTGATTCATTATGTCACTCTTACAACTTGAGTTTTCTATAATCATCTTCTTTCTGTTTATTAGTAACAGATGAAGAGCATGGGTCGGGCCAGGAAAGTTATGGATGCAAGCTAAATTGTTAACTAAAGCTTGGTCATACAACTCTATGGAGGTTATGACATATATATATATTTAAAAAAAAAATTTGGGGTGGGCTTATTACTTGCATCTATGACTTTGCAGAAACCCATTTCCAAATAGGTCTTTGTGGAAGTGAGAAAACACAGAGTTTTTGCTGGTCCTTGATAAAGCCAAGGCTCAGTATTCTCGACACTTTCTACATTCAGTTTTTCTATTTTTCTTTTTACTCACACCGGTCAATACATAACTTTTTTTATGTTGTACTTGGTATGAGTCAAAAATTTTTTTGCTTCAGTCTCTTCTTAATAGAATATATTTACATACTGTTATATTGACACTCATACTTACAGGTAATGAAAACCACTTTATAATAGATGCTGAAATTGCCCACCATTCTGTTGAAAACACAAATTCACTTGATAACACATGTTGGCAGACACTCTTTTCAGCGTGTTGGCTCGAATGTCCCTCATGGCTGTAATGATGTGTAATGATGCTGTTCCACAGATCCTGTACTGTCTTAGGGTTGTTGTGGTAAACTGTGTCTTTCAGATAACCCCATAAATAAAAGTCCGGTGAGCAAAGTGGCCATAAGTTTTTTCAAGATCAATCGATTGTGGGAGAACTCACGGAGCATCTCCATTGTGTCGTTAGATGTGTGGCACGTTGCTCCATTTTGTTGAAACCAGCAGTAGTGTTCGTGTTCTTCCAGCATCGCTACAAATTGATGGATGATGTCTGCATACACAGTGGAATTTACAGTTGTGCCAAAAAAAAAAATGGCCCTACAATTTGCCGTCTAGACATGGTGCACCACACTCCAACTTTCTGACAGTGAAGTCCAACTTAATGCAATGTGTGTGGATTCTCCGCAGCCCATATGCGAGTGTTTTGGCTATTGACATATCCATTCAGATGAAACCATGCCTCATCACTGAAAAAAGTGTTGTTAAGCTGGTTAGTCACACTGTTGCGTGTGAAACTCTTAAACCATTGGCTGTAGGCAATGTGCTTTTCCGAGTCCAAAGGACGTAGCTCTTGCACTATTCGAATTCTCTACGGCCGTACCTTTAGACATTTAGTAGCCCTCTGGCAGGCTGAATACGATGCTCCTAACTCTTGAGACAGCTGCCAAAGTGACTTCCAGGGAGAGTGTTGCAGGGAAACGTGAATTTTCTCCAGAAACATGGTCAAAACCATGGATAGACAGCCGCTTTTAGGCTTATCCTGAACACTGCTTGTCTCGCAAAACCGGTTTACAAGGTCATACACAATTGTTTTCCCTGGTATAGGAGCATTAGAAAACTTCCTTTGAAAGAGCTGGATGCAACACTGGTAAGATTTTTCCACAAAATAAACTTCTAACAAAGCGACTCTCTGTTCTTGCGTGAGACTCAGGGCTGACTGAACGTTACTGCTTGCCAGCACCCACATAAGCATAGTGTCACGTGGCGCAGCTCGTTCCCCAAGGTCACACACAACAGCCACATGCAATAATACTCGAATATCTTTTTTGGTTTTACAGCAAATACATTTTAAAATATAGAGTTCTGGGACTTTTGAGTCACCCTGTACATATATCCATTCAGAGGACCAACGGATTTTTCGACATAATTTCACGTGTTGCTGAATGTTCCAGGAAGCTGGAAAAAAACTGATGTGGACATCAGTAGTGCTTTGTGCTACGTTACTGAACTAGAGTTGGCTGTTTTAAAACCTGCAGATGAAGGGGCAAATTGGTCCTTTTAAGGAATCTTTGTCTCAAAATGATGACATGCCATCAACATTTCAAGGTCATCAAATCAGCACTGCATGTGAACAACAAAGATGTATTGCAGATGATGAAGATATAGGACTAGGTTAGACTACAGAAAATAGCACTGATTTATTGAAAAAAAGAGTTACACAAGAACTTTAAAAAAAGATTTAATAATGTCCAAACATCTATTTTATGCAAATGTGCCTGCTCTTTAGATGAGGTGCTATTTCCCTAATCTTCTGAAGGTCTAAACAATTACAAGTATTAAGTTATTATCTATCATAATTGCACGATCTAGAACTGAGGATGAAAAATGTTAAAATCCATGATGTATTAAAAGACTTTAATTCACATATCCTCAGTCATAAAACCACATATGTAAATTGGGATATGTGAATTAGTCTTTTAATACATCATGGATTTTAACATTTTTCATCCACGGTTCCAGATTGTGCAATTACAGATAATAACTTAATACTTGTACTTCCAACACGAATTTGAAATCAATCAACGGCCTAAACAATCATGGTAATGATGCAAAAACTGAAATATGCAAAGTTTTAAAGTTTAACCCTCATCATGCTTTGGAAAAGAGGCTTCAACTCAAGAAGATTCTCGTTAGTGTGAATCCTAACAGAATTTAATCTAACTTAAAAGATTTGTTACACAAATCAGAGAATTCAGATAATCTAAAACCTTTTGAAATCATGAGAGATCTAGTAAGTGTGCTTTTAACGGTAGCACAGTTGAATGCTCATGTGGAACATCTTTGGTTAAATGAGCATTCAACTGTAAACACACATTAGGTGAAAGAAGCCTTCTAATGAAAAGAATAGAATAGGATTAAAACATCTGGAATAAAAATGAATAATTTTGACCCTAAAGATGCTATAAAACTATAGTGGTAGGATAACATGAAATCTTACTGACCAAACTACAAATATTAATTTATGTATTTTATTATTTCAGTTTCAACTTTTAAACATACTATAATTGAAGTATGCTAAATAAAGCACGCTGATATTATAGTAAACAATTTTGCAAAAATAATAGTATGAAATATACAATTTGATTTTTTTCAAAGTTTGGCAAGTGATTTTTTTTAATGGCCACTAACAATTTTGGACTTTGTGGCCAATGTCTACTTGCAAAATTTCTAAGTCTGGATCTTTAGTAACACACAGAGAAATAAAGTGAAGGGAAAAATAAAATATAATATGTACCATATATTCTTCATCCCATCCCATCTGCTCCTTCCGCTTTCTCTCTTTGGCTTCCTAAAAAATAGAAGTAAAAAGCCACAAATTACACAAGAAAATAGGAATTTATAATATGCAATAAAGACACTATTAGTGGAAAATTAATTACTGTAGTGTCATTGTTAATTTCATTAATACATTTTATAAAATCATGCAAAGCATCATCACAAGATAAATCAAAAGTAACCTTTTCCTTCCTTTGTATCGTCAAGAAGTTTTTCTTATTATTTGCAACTAATGAATGTTATTATATAAAAGATCTCTTAGACTTGACATAAGAAGTCTAAGAGATCTTTTATATAATAACGGCATACCATTTAACTTTATTCATGCCATCAATATTTTATAAAACTTTAATAAGAAAAGCCTGAAAATTTCAGATCAAGCTTTCTTAATCATTACTCTTTTTAATTCTTTGTTTTTAAATTCTTCACAGCATATAGATAAAATACCCAACCTATATAAATTCTTCCAACATTGATCTCTACAGGGGAACTAAAGTCACTTTTTAAGTAGAACCAGACCTAAAAACAAAAATATGTATGAAAAATTGGTCTAAAAAAGACATTATTTGATTTTTTCTTTATTTTTTGGCAGATACCATTCTAATATTGGTCAGTAAAACTTTGTTGTGTGGTATGGCTAAAGAAAATTCATGCATTTTATTTTTAATTATTGTTTATGGTCATCTAAGAATAAAAGAACTCTGCAATGACTATATAAAAGGAAGAAGAAAGCAATAACTAACCAAGACTTCATTTTTAAGCCATACTCATATTAGAAGAACCAAGACTTCATTTTTTAAAAATACTTAAAGTCAATATAGGGCCAGGTTTTTCGAATATTTTTCATTTGGTCATTAGGTTTTAACTAAGACTTTGTTTGTTAATTGAGTTTTTAACCAAGACTTCGTTTTTAAGCCATACTCACCTTAGAAGAACCAAGACTTCATTTTTTAGGCCATACTCACCAACAGGGTACCTGCAAGTGTGAACATGTTACCAAATTTTTGGCATGAATAATAATGGCATAATATTTTAACTTCAAAAATGAAAGCAATAAAAGGAAGAGGACCACCAAAAAACATTGTGAGTAAAGCCTTTTTTATTCTATTTTATAGTAATATCATGTTTCAAATGCAAGGAATTTTTAACTTCTGACGTCCAGAATATAACGTAGCAAAAGTGAATGCTAAGAATTTTCAAATAATTGAAGATAATCAATATTTTTATAAGCAACATGTTTAATTTAAATTTGTTCCCATCATAAGGAATAAATTACATGGTTTACTTAATACGCTTAGAAAGAAGGAGGAACATTCGAACAAGGTATATCAACGATAAAGACCTCTGACCCCTCGTGTTGTTGATTAGGTTACAATAATTTATAGACAAATGACAATGATGAACAGTGGTAAGAAGGAAGAATGCAAGACACTATTTAAGAAAAAAAGGATTAAATTACAACGAGAAGAATGCCAATTGGAATTTTTGATAAATTGCCGAATACCCAAATACCTCAGAATTAGAAATAAACACCTGAATAATCGGGGAAAAAAGATTTTTCACAACTGTGAACTAAAAAGACTAAGACTACAAATACAGTTAAAACGAAAAACTGTAAATCAATTACATAAAGAATGCTATTGTGGCTATACACAGTTTAGTGAAAACACAGAGCCTAACGAGGAAGGCCAAAATACTATACTGTACAAATTAATTGGGACAAAGTAAAAAATCACTCTTTTTTACAAAACTATGCCTTTATATCATTCTATGCCTTGATATACACTGATAAATACCTGTATTAGTATGTCCTCCTTTAGCAGAAATGACCTCTTGAATTTGTTTTGGCATTGACTCCACTAATTGAGTGCACATATTTTCGACTTCATAATCGTAGAACCACACTTTTAAAGCATTCGTTATCATGCATTCTTTGGTTGTACAGTCCATTTTACCTAAACGTCTCTTTAAAATATTCCACAAGTTTTCTATGGGATTTAAGTCTGGTGAATTTCCAGGCCAATCAAGCAAATGAATTTGATTTTCCAGCATGAAATTCTTGACCAATTTCGAATTGTGACATGGGGCCAAGTCATGCTGTAATGTCCCGTCAAAAGTTTGCAAGAATGGAACAATCCTACGTTGTAATATTTCTACGTACTTGGCTGAATTCATCATACCTTGAACAGGAACTACGCTTCCAGTGCCATTTGATGTAAAAAAAACCCCAAAACATCTGTTTTACAGTTTGTTTGACATGCTCAGGTCTTAAGGGTTCACAGTTGCTTCGTCTAACGACATTTGCTTGGTAACATTGCACAAATAAATGAGTATCATCACTGAAAATCCCCTTTTTCCAGTCGTCAGCAGACCACGATTTATATTTTTTGGCCCATGCTTAACGTTTTATCTTCATTTTTGCATTCAAATATTGTTTTTCGTTGGTCTTCTTGCCTTCTGGCCAACTTCCAGAAGCCTACGGCATACAGTTGAATCACTAACATCCCAACCACTAACCAATAAATCTTTTTGAATGTTGGTGCTTGTTTTTTTTTTTTTTTTTTTTTTTTTTTTGGATTCATTTTACTATTTCTGATTAGATATTTATTTGTTCGTGGAGTTGTTTTTCGTTTTCTTCCACATTTACCTCTCCTTTTTGGAGACGATGATCCAGATGCATTGTATCGCGTAAGCAGTCTTGATACACTTGATTTGCCTACACCAACTGCAGAAGCGATATCTCTCACTGTCATAGAAGTGTGATCCTTCAGAGCAATTATTATTGCACCCTTCCTTGGGGAAATATCCATTTTTCAATACACGAAAGCTCACAACGGAAGCTGAAGTGCCTATTTCCTGTTTAAAACCGGTCAAACCACATTCTTACTATCAAGTTCTAACAGTCACACCACCTCACAGCTGATAAAACCGGTTTACGTCGGTTTCCGACATCAACTGGCGATCACATTACAATTCTGAGAATAAAATTAGCTTGGCCGCACCGATGGCGCAGTGGTCTAAGCGATGGCCTCTGATAATTCGTCCGAAAGGGGTACGGGTTCAAATCCCGGTGAGGCATGGATGTTGTGTTTGTCTTACGGCACTGGCTCTCTCCCTTCCCTGGAACCAGTGACCCTAAATTAGGGACGGGCGACTGCTTATAGCCCATTGAGTCGCTCACGGTGGTCGTTAAACCTCCAATAAAAAAAAAATAATAATAATAACTTTTCGATTGGAGGTTTAACGACCACCGTGAGCAACTCAATGGGCTATAAGCAGTCGCCCGTCCCTAATTTAGGGTCACTGGTTCCAGGGAAGGGAGAGAGCCAGTGCCGTAAGACAAACACAACATCCATGCCTGACCGGGATTCGAACCCGGACCCCTTACGGACGAATGATCATAGGGCAGCGCCTTAGACCACTGCGCCACCGGGGCGGCAAATAAATAATAACTTGTCCCAATTAATTTGCACGGTATAGTAATAACTATGATGACTATATGAGAAAAATCCACCAAGAATTGGATGAACAACAAAGAAATAATAAAAACGGATTATTTAAAAAATTTGAGAAATTATCAGAGAATAAACAGCTGAACCAAAGTCAAATGGATAGAACAAGGACAAACGATTATGAAAATCTTTCAGATACACAATTGACAAGGTTACAAACAGTAGCCCTAGAAAAAGGAGCTAAATATAGTTATCCCAAAGAAATTGGAAAGACAGAATAATATATCCCAAAAATCGAAAATCTGTTAATGAAATTTGACGTTAAGGACCAAAGTAAAGTTAGGACAAAAATAGCCAACGCCATTGCCAATACTAAAGAGCAGAAAGGAGAGAGAAAAAGGTTGGGTAAATTAAAACATGAAAGACAAGAGCTACTAGACTTCAGAAGAAACCCAAACATCAACATAATAGAGGCAGACAAAACTTAACAACTTATAATATTAAATACTAGTAATTACAAAAATAAAATGGAACAGGCAATATTAAATCTGGATACAGAAATATGTGAAAAAGACCCAACTGACAAACTCATAAGAAAGTTAGCAGAAATAAGAAATAATGGCTGTCTACCACAAAACATTATTAATGCACATCCACACATTGGTGCCAGGATGCCAAGAACCTTTGGGAAAATGAAAACTCACAAAGATGATGCACCAATGAGAGTTATAGTATCAAAACAATGTTCTCCACTGATTAACTTAGAGAAGAACCTATTTAAGTACTTATCACCCATATTTATGGGAGGAAAGTACAACGTCAAGAATACTGAAGAAGTTATACAAAAAATTAAACAAGTGAACCTCAAGGGAAATATAGTTACAATGGCAAGTTTAGATGTTACTTCATTATACCCAAACACACCAATATCCTCTATGCCATTGAGCTAATAATTAAAAAGTTGAGAACAAAAAATTTGTTAAACCAGATGGAACTAAATGAATTGAATGAGATACTAAATTTTATATACAACAATTATTTCCAATTCAATGGGAAAACTTACAGGCAGAAGTCCAGATCACCTATGGGTTCGCCGTTATCAACAATTTTTGCAGAGGTCATAATGCAACACGTGGAGGAAAAAGCGATTGAAGAACATACTCTGAAACCACTGATGTATTGCAGATATGTACAGATGATATATTGATATTTTGGAAAAATGAACAGACTGAACTAATTTGTTTTAAGGGAAAAATGGCATCTATAATACCATCAATTAAACTAACAATTGAAATGGAAAGAAACAACCAATTACCATTCTTAGATATTAATCTAATCAAAAACAGGAACAGAATCGATTATCAGGTCTATAGAGAAAACCTACATATATGCCATCAATAATCCCGAAGAACTCCAACCACCCATGAGCACATAAAACAGCTGCAATCAGAAACTTAATAAAAAGAGCATTCACTCATTTCAGCAGCAATAAATACAAAGAGGAAGAACTAATATGGATCAACAGAATGATAAAAAACTTTGGATATAACAGAAAATTATCCCAGAAAATTATATATGACATCAAGCATAAAGTACAAAGACCAAAAAAGGAAGAAAATAAATATTGTGGAAGTTTCCCATATAAAATATTAAAGGACTATCCCATACCATAGAACGAATTTGTAAAAATCACCAAAAAAACATTGGAATATCCGTAAAGACACAAAGAGATATGGTAATAAAAAATAAAAATCAAGTACAAATATTGGAAAAATCAGGTGTATATTGCATACCAGTAAAAATGACTAACAGTAATGATAAAAAAATAAACTATATAGGAAGTACTAAAAATCAATTAAAAACTAGGTTAAACCAACATATAACGAACTGGAATAAAAGGGAGAAAAAAACTGCATTGGTGCAATATTGCATAGAAAATAATACAGAACAAGAATTTGAAAACATCAAACACCTAAAAATCACACAGAACGAAGAAAGAGATTAAAATTGCAGAATCAATAATTATTGAAAAAACTGAAAGTACTAATTGCAACATTAATCAACCCAACGAATTACATGTGCAATGGAAAAAGAGAAAAGAAAAAATAGAATAGAATGTAATTCCCAATAATGACACCAGAGGATATACGAACAGAAATACGTAACACCACCAACAAATCAACACCGAAAGGGGAGGAGGGACCGAGTGAAGAAAACTCCAAAGAACTGTAGGTGACAGCCATTTGCAATCTTTCTGAAGATGGGCGTATGCCCGAAACACGTGTAAGTTCCACCCCAGTGGGAGTGCCCTTTGCGACACAGCAGGAAGAGCGAGGAGGAAGGCCGGAAGTGTTTGAAAGGTTGAGAGACAGTGGTCCCAAGGTTTTTAAGATTTTTTAACCTTTTAACTTTTTTCTGTTTCATTAGGATTTCTGACCAGAATTTCTCACCTTTGGGATTTTCTATGAAAAATACTTAAAGTCAATGTAGGGCCAGGTTTTTCGAATGTTTTTTCATTTGGTTTTAACTAAGACTTCATCTGTTCATTGAGTTTTAACCTTCATCTGTTCATTGAGTTTTAACCAAGACTTCATTTTTAAGCCATACTCACCAACAGAGTACCTGCAAGTGTGAACATGTTACCAATTTTTTGGCATGAATAATAATGGCATAATATTTTAACTTCAAATGCAAAGCAATAAAAGGAAGAGGACTACCAAAAAACATTGTGAGTAAAGACTTTTTTATTCTATTTTATAGTAATATCATGTTTCAAATGCAAGGAATTTTTAACTTCTAACGTCCAGAATATAACGTGGCAAAAGCGAGCGCTAAGAATTTTCAAATAATTGAAGATAATCAATATAATAATAACTAAGACTTTACAAACACACACACACAGGGATGCTGTTAGAACACATAAGATGACATTTTATTTTATTCTGAAAAATACTGTGGAACTAAAGAATGATACTGATTACTGAATGCTACTATGAAGCATTTTTAGCGCAACTTTTATCAGCAATCACATATTTAATTGTCACCATTTTTACCCGTTTCCACCTGAATGATGTTCTGTAAATTTAAACAAAAAAGTCTTGTCCTTCAAAACATAGTTCCAAGTATTCAAACTTCCTTTCTATATTCATGTAATAAAAAAAAGAAAAGAAAGGAATTCAAATTTGGATGCTTTACACAAATTATGTTTAATACCACAAGTTTCCAATTAAACTTCAAAATGCAAGTTTCTCACCCTACATGACAAATTTCCAGGAAGGAAATTTGCCTCCTCGGGGCGCTCTGTGGGCAATGGCGCTCAGAACAGCAACAAGGGTCTCTGTGAATCATTGAGAGGTGCCAGCTAGTTCTGTGTAACATTGGCGAAAAGACCGCAACTCACTGGGTTTTGTTCCAGAATCCTAAAGTTGAATGACCAACTGGAACTGCCAACTGTAGGCTAATCACCCACACTGATGTACTTACTTGATTAAAAAGACACAAAGAAATGAAAAAAATGACTTAAGTGTGGGATATGGTGGACCTACCACATTTGAGGAGGATGGTCCACCATGGAATAGACCTGGAAATTCTAAAAGGAGCATGAGAAAGAGATCACGGCTAAGTGAGTGTAAGATTGGTGTATGGAATACTAGAGGTATAAATGGCAAGATGAATGAGATGATTGAAGAAATGAGTAAGTATAAATTAAATGTCCTGTGTTAAGTGAAACCAAAAGAAGGAAATTGGGGTAGAAGTGAATGGCACGGTGAGTGTGTGGTCTGGAGTATTGGATAATGTTAGGGGACAAGCTGGTGTAGGTGTGATTTTAAGTGAAAAGATGAAGAACAACTTGATCCATTACAGCTGCATTAGTGAGAGAATTCTTTGCATACGTCTGAAAGTGAAACTTCTGAAAATAGTAATTGTTATAGTGTAGCTCCTTGTGACTCAGAACCTTCTGATAGGAAGGAGGATTTCTGGAATGAGCTAAAAGCTGTTTTGAGCCAGTTTGGTGCTAAAGAGAAAGTTATAACAGCAGGGGATTTCAATGCTCGAGTAGGTGTGAAGAATGCAATTTCTGACAATGTTCTAGGTAAGTTTAATGATCCTTGTGTAAATGATAATGGCGAAAGGTTAATTGAACTTTGCGTTGAGAATGGTTTGTGTGTATCTAATACATTTATCAACCACAAGTATATCCACACACATATACTTAGGAAAATCGTACTCTTTGTCAAAAGAGTGTTATAGATTATGTTGTTTATGATCAGCGTCTGAAACACTTAGTTGTTGACACTCGGGTGATGAGGTGCAGATTTTGGCTCTGATCATTATTTGGTAGTGTCGCAAGTGAAACTGAATGTTGGTCGGAGGAAAAGGAATAGGAAGAGGCCTAGGGTGGAAAGAATAAAAATTGAAAAGCTTCCTGAGGATCATCAGCATTATGCTAACTTACTCAGAGAAGGAGCTGAAGTCATGTGAGAATGATGTAGAAAAGAAGTGGGAATATTTTAAGAACTGTGTTGTTACTGCTGCTAAGGAGGTCTGTGGTACCACAATAGTGGGTAACAATAGAGGTGATGGTTGGTAGAATAGTGAGATTGAAGAGGCAGTAAAGAGAAAGAAGGATGCCTATTTGGGGATGTTGCAAGGTACAGTTTCTGTGGATGAATATCGCTGTAAGAAGCGTGGAGCAGCTAAGCTGGTTCGCCAGAGTAAGGCAAAAGATAGGAAGGAGAAGGTGGAAAAGCATGAATTGGCTTTTTGGAAAGATAGAAAGACTTTCTGGAAGTTCGTGAGACTCAGGAAAAATAGGGGAAACAAAGTTGTAAGTTGTGTGAAGAATAGGGTTGGGGAAATGATATGGGAGCCCTGTGAGTTAAGTGAAAGATGGAGTGAATACTTCTGTGAGTTATTAGATCAAGAAAGCAAAGGTGATTCTGAGGCAGAAGCAGAGATGTCACAGTGAAGCACAGGTGGGATCTCAAGAGGTGTGTAAAGCTCTAAAATCTCTTCAGAACGGTAAGGCTGAGATGTTGAAATATGGTGGTGACTCTGTAATTGACTGGCTAACTGAAATTTGCCAGTTGTATTGGGAGCTAGGAATGGTCCCTCAGGATTGGAAGGATGCTATCATTGTTCCCTTGTATAAGGGTAAAGGTGATCAGACTGACTGCAAGAACTATTGAGTGTGCCGAGGAAACTGTTTGGTACGGTCCTTTTTGAAAAAGTACAAAGTCTTACATCAGTGAAAGTATGGGATGTTCAGAGTGGTTTCATGCCTGGTAAAGGCTGCACTAACCAAATTTTTGCATTACGCATGATGATTGAAAAGTATCTGGCTGTTGGTAAGAAAGATTTTGCTGCCTTCATAGATTTAGAGAAAGCTTACGACCGAGTAAATAGGACACTTCTGTGGAAGGTATTGAATGAATATGGTGTTACTGGGAGTCTACTTAATAGAGTAAAAGCCATGTATGCTGGTAGTAGAGCTTGTGTACAAGTGAATGGTGTTTTATCAAAATGGTTTTCTATTGGTGCAGGAGTCAGGCAAGGTTGTGTAATGTCACCCTGGCTGTTTAACATATTTATGGATGCATGCATGCGTGATGCCAAAATAGATAATACTGGTTTATGTCTTGGTAATATGCGTGTGTGCAGATTGCTGTATGCTGATGACACTGTCCTGTTGGCAGAGAGCAAAAGTGAGTTGCAGAGTATGCTGTCCCGGATGTACAAAGTTTGCATGAAATTCAAACTGAGTATAAATAAGGGAAAAACCAAAGTTATGGTTTTTGAGATGGGAACTGGTAGTACTGAATGTAGCATAAATCTAAATGGCACCGTGATTGACCAGGTGAATGAGTTTGTGTATTTAGGAAGTATGTTTGACAGAGAGAACAAACTGGATGGTGAAATTAGTAGGAGAATGAATTCTTCATTGAAAGTCATAGCTGCTCTGGGAGGTTTTCACAGGAACGATGGGTTCTCAAGGGAGTCCCACATAGCTGTGTATAAAAGTGTAATTGTTCCTACTCTGATATATGACAGTGAAAACTGGGTACTACAGAAGAAACATAGGAGTCGTTGTGTGCTGGAGAAATGTGTTACTTACAGGGGGTTTGTGGCAAGACACGTTCTGATTATGTGAGGAATGAAGATGTTTTGGAGTTGTGTAATGTGAAGTAAAATGTTGTTAGCAAGGTGGAGACTAATATGCTTTGGTGGTTTAGGCATGTTGAAAGAATGAGTGATGTGATGCTTACTAAGAAAAAAATTTCAGGCCAAGTGGCAGGAAGGAAAAGCAGAGGAAGGCCAAGGAAGTCATGGTAGGATCAGATTCAAAAGTGTCTGCATGAGAAAAAGATCACGAGTATGAAGTATAGAAGATCTTGTGTGCGTCGTGTGATGGATGTCAGTGAAGCTCGAATTGTGTGCCAAGATCGCTGCTGTAAGTGGAGGAGTTTGATATGGCAATAGGAAGTATATAATCAGATAAAAAATTATCTGGTAGTTGTCTTTTCTTTGTGGAGCTAACCTCTGAATCTCAGAGAACAGCTTAGTGACATGTATGCATATAAACTTGATGTTAAGAATGCAGTTTCAGATAACAAGACATTTAGGCCTTACAATCCCAAGAATTTTGAGTAAGAAATCAAGCACTGTATAAAGATTTAAACTCTTTCTAAGCACTTTTCAAGGTTCTTAAAATAATATTTTGATTTTTTAAGCAGCTTTAAAGGCTTTTGGGGAGCAAACAAGCCCTATCCTCAGAAAACTGAAAAAGTGTACTGTACATACATACATGCATATCACTAAGCTGTTCTCTGAGATTCAGAGGTTAGCTCCACAAAGAAATAGAAACTACCAGATAGTTTTTACTTACTGTTGCCATATCAAACTTCTCCATTTACAAAGATCTTGACATACAACTCGGGCATCACTGACATCCATCACACGCAGTACCACGAGATCTTCTATACTTCATACTCATAATCTTTTTCTCAAGCAGACACTCCTGAATCTGATCCTCCCATGACTTCCTTGGCCTTTCTCTGCCTTTCCTTCCTGCCACTTGGGCTAAAAAGATTTTCTTAGTAAGCATCTCATCACTCAATCGTTCAACATGGCCAAACCACCCAAGTCTCCACCTTGCTAGCACCATTTCACTTCATATTGCACAACTGGAGCACATCTTCATTCCTCACACAATCAGAACATTCTGGCTACAAACCTCCCATAATGCATTTCTCCAACACACAAATGACTCCTATGTTTCTTCTGTAGTACCCAGGTTTCACTGCCATACATCAGAGCAAGAACAATTACACTTTCATACACAGCCATGTGGGACTCTCTAGAGAACCCATCATTCCTGTGAAAACCTCCCAAAGCAGACATGACTTTCAATGAAGAATTCACTTGCCTACTTACTTCACCATCCAATTTGTTCTCTCTGTCAAACATGCTTCCTAAGTACACAAATTCATTCACAGTGATTGACCAGGTGAATGAGTTTGTGTATTTAGGAAGCATGTTTGACAGAAAGAACAAATCGAATGGTGAAATAAGTAGGAGAAAGAATCCTTCATTGAAAGTCATGGGCGCTTTTGGAGGTTTATACAGGAATGATGGGTTCTCAAGAGAGACCAGCATGTCTGTGTATTAGTCCTGCAAAAGTGCACTGTCTGGAGGAAAAGAACAAAATTCACATATACCCTGCCCCCAATATTTTACTATTACGCCACTCAGATAAGATGCACTCCCAAGTGAAAAAAAGCATTATCTCAATCTGAGTAAACTTCCAAATTGTGCTGATCAAGGAAACTCCATTCACACAGCAGTGAACAAGCCATTCTACAACAGACATGCAGGTAATTAATCAGAAGTTCTCCAGATAGAAACATTGCACCGATTTCTATGATGTGACTTCAGCTCTCATTGCTATCTTTCTTTTTTCGTACTATGCACTTTGCCACATGTGCTATTAAATGAAAAATATAGATTATTTAAAGCAAAAAATGATGTGTAATCAGTTCATAATTGTTTTAACAGTGACAAATAAAGGTAACTTGATCACGCTAGTTACGTTAACTGAAAACTTTACAAAAAGTTCGTAAGTTGGAAGCTTTCGACCTTATCTTAGGTCTTCATCACGCCAATGGAGGACTAAGATTGTTGCCAGATTCTACATTTGAATTTTTCCTATTTTTGTTGCCAAAACTTAGAATTGATCTCCAGATCAACGGAATGTAGAGAGGAGATTCGGAGATCAATTCTAAGTTTTGGCAACAAAAATAGGAAAATTTCAAATGTAGAATCTGGCAACAATCTTAGTCCTCCATTGGCATGATGAAGACCTAAGATAAGGTCGAAAGCTTCCAACTTACCAACTTTTTGTAAAGTTTTCAGTTAACGTAACTAGCGTGATCAAGTTACCTTTATTTGTTAATATTGTTACGTGTTTTGCCCATAATCGTCATGTTTTAACAGTGAAAAATGCGAAGCACAACTGATAAAATTTAGCTACTATTCCAAATTTACCTGCTTCTTAAGAGAGAGTGGTGCTCCTTCCCAAATGCAACATTATAATATCCACTTTGCACCTCAGTTAATAAGCATTGTAATTTACATAAAATACACTACTTCTGAATTATCCACATCTTATGTTGTGTAAACAAGCTGGTAAAATGAATGCAAATCTATTATTGCATTATTTTAAATGCAACTGCATCACAATTCCCATCTTCAGGTGGTATCAAGTCCTGAACAGAACTGATAACAAGTATCATTTCATGAGACTAGAGGAGTATTGTTCATAACTATTTGAAGTAATATGCCATGTACAGAACACAAATACAGATGATAATTCAACTGACATTAATTATTTCAGGCTTACTTTTTGCAAATCTTCGTAGCCGCTTCTGTTCAGGTGTTTCTAAAGATTTCAGTAAGCTCTTTTCGGACCTATAAAAAAAAACAGACATGTAATAAATAGGTGAAACTGAAACTCTTTTTAATATGAATTTATCTGATAACTAGAATCAAAATATTCAGTAACAGTAAAGTTGCATGTACTCGTATGCAAGCAGAAAATTGTTCAGCAATTGGTAAAACATAATTTTAAAAAGGTTCTGGTGGATACCCACATTTGTTTATTTTTCATACAGCCAATCAATACTTTCAAATTCCTGGAGATCACAACGAAAAATGAATCACTATTTTTTAAATCATGTGATTTTAGAAAGGAGTGATGCCTTTTGGCTAGAGCCACACATAAAAAAGAAAACCTAAATCTACTCAATTATCAATAGATATAATGAAAAAAAATTGGTTATAACAACCTATACTTAAGAGAGAAAGGAAAAAAATCTGAGTTGATCTACCAGCGTCATTCCATGTGAAATCAACCAGCAAAAATAGAATTCTCAACCTGACCATTTTTGATTTTTATGAAACTTGGTATATTTGTAGAATTCATCAATATAAACATATATGAACTTTTTCAGAATTTTTAATGTATGCGTTTTTGAGTTATTGATTTTTGAAATTTCAAAAAAAACCCTGAAATTTCATCATCTGAGCAAACTTTAACTGCCAATTACTCGGGTTCTAGTGGAGCTAGGGTCATGAATTATGGCTCATTTTGAAGATCTTGAATTGGGCTTTCATTTAATATGCCACACGACACTATTAAAAAAAAATTCATGTCAATTTTAAAATTTTGAAACTGAAATATTAAAAAACATGTTTTTTTTTTAAATCTGAAAAAAATATATGTTTAACAAACATTATTTTTCTACATATCCTGAAAGTTTCATAATGGGATCGCTATGGGATCACTATAAAAAAATAAATAACATAGAAGGACGTTATTAAACGCACCATCAGTGACTGAGAAATTGTTTATTTTGTCTGTCTAAAATGCTATCCCTGGTCTTACAAACACTGAAAATGTTAATGAATTAATTATAATTAGTTAAAAAGTTAATATATATCCATAAGGGTAACAAATTGTGTTTCTTTCTTAGGTTTTAAAGTAAAAGCAAAGTAAAAGATGGATGCCAGCAGACCATCCACATCAAAAGTTTCAAGTGTGGTTTACTGTTGCAACCCCCTTGGGAAACCAAACCATAAATATAATTAACAAAAAAAATCTGCAACCAGTTTCCAAGAATCTATTGCTACAGAACAAGTTGCTCAAAACTGGAGACAAGATCTGTGACAGTTGTCGTAAAGCAATCCAGAAATTTCACTCTGAAGCTGCTGAACATTCCTCTTCACCTTCTGACAGCGATAATGAACAAGAAGCCGAAGGCCATGCTGTTCCATCTGAAAACATTGAAGTATCAACTCCTTAAAAAGAGCATGCTATAGAAGCATTTAACAGAAGTTTACAATGTCTGGATGAAACACCAATCAAGAAAAAACACCTGCAAGAAAAAAATACCCTGAAGAGAAATATAAAAAAGCCCAAGAAGCATTTCAAGCAAAATTATTAAAGTTAATTCCTGCGGTGGAACGAAATATTTCATCTCCTGAACCAGAAATTATAAGACAGTTGAAAGAAAAATTTCATTCCACATAAAATAAAAGCATAAGAATGCAGATATTGAGTACACTGCCTAAATCTTGGTCACTGAAACGAATTGAAACAGAATTTAGAGTTTCAAATTTTATGGCCAGAAAGGCTAAAAAGCTAGTAAAAGAAAAAGGTATCATGTCTTCTCCTGATCCAAAGCCAGGAAAGACTTTAGACAAAGACACAGCAAATTGTATGCAAGAATTTTATGAGAGTGACGATGTAAGCCACCAAATGCCAGGAAAAAAATACTTTGTTTCCATTAAAATAGATAATAAGCGTCAACAGGTAAAAAAAAAATAGCTTCTGAGTAATTTGCGTGAATTGTATACTCTTTTTAAAGAGAGATTTCAAGAGAAAAAGGTGGGTTTCTCCAAGTTCTGTGAACTTCGCCTTAAGCACTGCATTCTTGCAGGAGCAAGTGGCACACATTCTGTTAGTTTGTGTGTGTACAATGCATCAGAATGTTACACTGATGATGACACAATGCAAGTTACCTGAATTAACAGGAGACACTGTTCAGCCAATAAACTCTTATAAAGATGTCCTTGCAAACATAATTTGTGGAAACCCTACACCTCTGCATGTTACTTCAGTCAGTGCAACAACTGTCCAGGATTAGAACAGCTCAAGCAATGATTTGAAGATTGTTTTGATCTAAATAGTATAGAAAATGTGACATTCAAGCAATGGATGCAATTAGAGGACAGTACTTGAAACATTATCAAAATCCACACAGGAGTTTTTTGACCCGTTGTTTGGAAAACTACCAGCCCTGCTTCACCATTCTTTTATAGCAACTCAACAGTCAAGTTACTTAAGACATCTTAAAGACACAAGAACAGAAAATCAATACATGGTAATTTGTGACTTTGCTGGAAATTATTCTTTTGTATTGCAAGATGCAGCTCAGGGTTTTCACTGGAACAATGCCCAAGCAACCCTGCATCCTATAGTTATATACTATCGAGATGAGAAAACTCAGAACCTACGACATGTAAGTTTTGTGATTATATCAGACTGCTTAATTCATGACAGTATAGCTGTCCATCTGTTTCAGCATTACCTAACTAATTTCATGCAGTCACATTTTTCTCAAGAACCTGAAAAGATATTTTATTTTTCGGATGGAGCAGCTTCACAATACGAAAACAAGTCAAACTTCCTCAACTTGTGCTACCACGAGACTGACTTTAATATAAAAGCAGAATGGATTTTTTTTTGCAACAGCACGTGGTAAAAATGCATGTGATGGGATAGGGGGTACTGTAAAGCGATTAGCTGCAAAGTCAAGTTTACAACTTGTTTATATTAATCAAATTATGACCCCTCGCCAACTCTTTGAATGGGCCACTGCTAATATTACCTCCATTCACTTTCGGTTTGCAACAACAGAAAATTACAAAGAGGAGGAAGTTATCCTTAAAAGTAGAATAGCTTCTGCTAAGACAATAAGTGGTACTCAGAAACTTCTTTGTTTCATTCCTGCAGGAAAACACAAATTACTGGTCAAAACTTACTCACTTTCTGAGCATTTTAAAGAAGAGATATGTGCAACAGATGAAGGGGAAGAGAACATTAGTTTTGAAAATATGGTAGGTTTTGTGATTAGTAAGTACTCAGAGCACTGGTGGTTGGGATGTGTACTTGGTGTGAATGAGGACACAGAAGAGGTAAAAGTGTGTTTCCTGGAGCCGCATGGTCCATCTCCATCATACAAGTATCCTCAATCACTGGATATACTGTTGGTTCATAAGTCTGATGTTTTGTTAAAAGTTGACCCGACAACAGCTACTGGAAGAGTATATAATTTATGACTGAGACAAAGAAGGCAAATCAAACACTGGCATACAAGTGCAGCAAAATTTAAAAGAAAAAAAAAGCAGGATACATATAGAAGATAAAATAATTTTGTAAGTGTAAATATGCACACAGAATCTTATACTGAATTATGAAATTAATTACTTTGGGACACAGTTTCACATTACTTAGATGTTTATTTTCATTCTTTAACATTCACTATGTTTAAAAGAACAAGCATGACATTTTACACAAACAACATAAAGAATACCCTTCCAGTCATGGGTGAAACCGGTAAGTACATCTGGCACATTTCAGTTGCATTGTTCTACGTTATTATTTTTTTATAGTGATCCCATAGCGATCCCATTACGAAACTTTCAGGATATGTAGAAAAATAATATTTGTTAAACATATATTTTTTCAGATTTTTTTAAAAAACACGTTTTTTAATATTTCAAATTTCAAATTTTAAAATTGACATTAAATTTTTTTAACAGTGTCATGTGGCATATCAAATGAAAGCTTAATTCAAGATCTTTAAAATGAGCCATAATTCATGACCCTAGCTCAACTAGAACCAGAGTAATTGGCAGTTAAAGTTTGCTCAGATGATGAAATTTCAGGGGTTTTTTGAAATTTCAAAAATCAATAACTCAAAAACGGATGCATTAAAAATTCTAAGCAAAATAAAAAAAACACTTGAAGCATTTAAAACAGTAAAATAATGCTTAGTCAAAATAAAGCCATATATGTACAGTAAATATTGAATGTTCAGAAAGGCCAGTGATACAGGACAAAGTACACAGTACGGACAAAACAGTTTCATTTACACTCACTCCTTATAATACATACATACAGTGCACCACATTAGATTTCCACCAGTTAAATATGTAACAGAAATATAAGCTCTGGACTCACAAAGTAAAAACGTGTGAAACTCAGCAAACATAATTTTTCCATACTAACAAACATTGTGCTGGTATGCAGAGGCGACTTTAAATATTCTGGGGCCCTAGGCGCTAAACGATTCTGGGGTCTGTCCTTTCCTTTCTTATCGCCTCAGAAAGTTTCATCCATCAGATTAACAAAAAAAAAAGTAAAGTCAAGAAAAATGTTTTTGCGCTTTTTGAAATGTGATTCTATCATAAATTATTAGGACGTTTGTCAGAAACTGTGCTAATGTAATTAGTTTGACTGTTCGCGCACATCGAACTTTTTGTTTTTACAGATTTTTCAAAAATTATTTTTGCGGCTAATAGGAAATCAAAGAGCACTAAGTTTGGCACTTTAAATATCCCATATTCTTTATGAATTTACGACTAAGGGCTTTCAAAGTCAAAAATTCAAGAAATTAAAGTTCTCTTGTGAAGAAATATTTTTGTGCCTCGCAGATTAGGCTTAACAGTTCTTTCTCAAATACTTAAATTTTTGAATCAGTTCATTAATTTCCTGCTAGAGATACTGAAGGATAATAAATGTGGTTTTCACAGATTCTTCAAAAATTATTTTTGCGAATGATAGGACATAAATTTTCATTAAATTTTGGTCATTTTAAATTTCACTACCAGTTCATAAATTTCCCTCTAGTTCTGGAATTGGAAATTTAATAAATTTCAGCTTTACGCTACGAGAGACCATTTCGGTTACGGCAAAAGTTTTTTTTTGAGTCTGGTACGTTTGACAAAACTGGCTACATCAGTGCATCTTCAGTTGCTATAGTTACTTGGCAAATTTAACGCTAAAGGCGCTGAAAATGGAGTTTTGCTAAATTTATCAATACATTTCGTATAAATTGTCATGAAACTGGAATGAGTTTCAATTACAAAACTCCATTGCTTCAGCTTTAGAAAATCACCTTGATTTTACGTTATGAGCAAATTAGTCAAATTAGTAGGCAACGAGCATGGTATCCAGCAAAAATAAAATACTTGAAGACACTGGCAACCGGAGAAGTAATCCACGTTACAAAATATGGGAACATTTCAATTTGTGCACAGTACTTCGCTTACAAAGGGTGGATGACTTTTCGTGGAGGAGTTTTCTTGTGGCGAACGATTCTCTAAATCGAAGAGATTCAGCCGTCCACGGCATAGACAAATGTCATGGACCAGAAAAGTTGGACAGTAAGAATTTCATCAGTCAGTGCAAAAAGCGAGAGTGTGAAGTGTTTCTTGAAAACATTTTCCCTTATTACTTTCATCAGAAAATTGAGGTCTGCGTTTTTTCTTATTATGTCAAAAAGATGCGTAAGATTTTCTTTATACCTCCACCGCAGTTATTAGAAACAGAAGCATAAGGATTAAGTGCAAAAGGTCCAGCTTGAGCATACGAACGTTGCCTAGTGGGCAACGTTCGTGACTGCCGCGGAAAGGAATTCAGGTTTGATCCCAAGCAGGTACGAACGCTCGATCAACTAAATCCGCCGTGCATCGGATGGGTACGTTAAGCCGTCGGTCCCCGAGTACTGGCCCCCCGGTAATAAATAAGGGCATCTTCCTCCCCCTTTCTACCTCACTTCCGTGTCACTTTCCCATTGGGTACTCTAGCCCAAATCTCCTAGCTTCCTATTTCTAAGGGTTGTTTAAGACCTGGAGTCAGACAGTCCCTTCCTAAAATCTTCTACATATGATCATCATGGTCCAGCTTGAAAATGGAAAAGTAGGAACCACAGTTTTTCGAGTAAGAGTATCATTGAAACTTTTATTGGCCTGTTTTTCGAGTAAGAGTATCATTGAAACTTTTATTGGGTGGCGCAGTGGTCTAAACGATGGCTTATGACCATTCCTCCGAGATGGGTCCGGGTTCAGATCCCGGTGAGGAATGGATATTGTGTTTGTCTTACGGCACTGGCTCTCTCCCTTCCCTGGAACCAGCGACCCTAAATTAAGGACGGGCGACTGCTTATAGCCCATAGAGTTGCTCACGGTGGTCGTTGAACCTCCAATCCAAAAATAAAAAACTTATTGCTTTTTTCTAAATGTTAATTTGTTGTCAATTTAAGGAAAAGAAAAGGTGAGAATACTTGATATGTAATTATCAATATTAAACTAGGGGAGTAGAAAGCAATAAGAAAATGCTATTGTAATACAATAGAAATTTCTTTTAACACTATTCAATAAGAATAAGACAAACAGTGCAACATTTTTCGAATTTCTTTATTTTGCAGCCTAAGCACACACTTTTTGTGAAAAAAAAAAAAAGAATGAAGCACCCCGAGAAAGGCCTTTGATCGTAATAAAACTCTGTATGCAAGTACCTCAGGGCCGAATATGCAAATGATTAATTAAAAAATAACGACCAATGACTAAACAGTGGCCCGTGAAAGGGAACCGCATCAAGAAGGGTATATCAAGAGCAAACGGCGACACAACAGGTCGTAGAATGCGTTGACGTATCGGAAAATTGTGACAGCGAATTGCTGGTACATTAACCTCCAGACTGTGAGGATGCCACGACGACGAATCCGTGCACACCACGAGAAGTCGAGCGGGTTTGCGAGAGGATATATAATTGAGCTAAGAGAAGCCAGTTGGTCAAGTCGCCGTATCGCCAGGCATTTGGATCGGAGCGACGCGGTAATCGGACGATGTTGGCGCCAATGGGTCGAACAGGGCACCACAATCCAGCGGCACACGGGCAGTGGACGGCCAAAAGCATCGGTGGAACGCGAGATTCGAGCTACTGTGAGAGCATCACGAACAGAACCGAATTTGTCGCTCTCAACCATTCGTGGAAATGTTGTGTCGTCCACAGGTACGGAAGTGGCCATTCGGACCGTTGCCAGACAAGTTGCGGCACAGGGATTACATTCGAAGAGGCCAATCCATCGCTTACTACTGATCAGAGAGCATCGCAGGCACCAGTTGCAGTGGTGTCGGACCCGATCGACGAGGAATAATGTCCAGTGATGTCATGTTGTTTTCAGTGATGAGTCACGGTTTGCACTTAGCACCAATGACCAGCACATGCGTGTCTGGAGATGAGCCGAACAGCACACGGATCCTGCTTTTACCGCGCAACGGCACAGAGCTCTAACACCCGATCTGACTGTCTAGTAAGCTATTTCCTACGATAGTCCACCCTTCGAAGTCCTCCGTACTACCCTCACTGCTCAACGGTACGTCGACACATTCTACGACCTGTTGTGTTTCCCTTCCTGTAGCACATCACCGGGTAATTTTTGCAACAGGATAATACCCGACCACACACGGCACAGCTCTCCCGGGACTGCCTCTGTAATTCAACACCCTTCTAGGCCAACCCGATTTCTCACCGATCAAACATGATGGGATCCCACCTACACCCATCCCGGAATGTTGGCGAAGTGGCCCACAATTTGGACACCATCTGGCATTCAATACCTCAGAACAGTATCGTAAACTGTATGTGTCTCTGCCACTCTGGGTTTCTGCTTGTATCCGAGTGAGAGGTGGCGCTACAACTTACTGACTTCTTCTACTCATGTAACTGTTTTATCAGGATAAATGTCCCAACTGCTGTGAAATTGCAATAATTTCCTCTCCTATACATGTACATTACACATGCCAATTTGCATCTTGATTGGATAATTCCTTCTGGGTGCTTTGTTTTTTTTTTGTTTTTTTTTTTTCTTTCTTTCTTTCTTCTTAGCGAAGATTGTATTAGCTACTTTGGTTTAGGGTGGTGTAAGAAGATTAGGGCTAAGGAAGAACTTGATTATACTACCCTAGAGAGAAAAGGTAGTAAACAGCAAACACCCCGGATCATCAGGACAGTTTCTACAAGTACTCTTCATTGTAGCTCAGGAAAGACAGGTAAAAAGTTCCAACACAGATGTTTTTTCTTGGCTGGAAGTCATATGAAAGTAATTTGTGTTACAGCCAGCTAAGCATTCGCCTTAAATGAAAAGTGTGGGAAGCGTCAATCCTTGTTTCACCTACCACTAAAAGGAAGGCTAGGTGATTTTAACAATTTCTTTCAAAACAAGTACATCGATATAATAATTAGAAAATTTAAAATGAGAAAGTAAATTATCAATTGACAATAAAGTGGTCACTTTAAGGATTTATTTATTTTGGTCCGTGAAAAGCAAAACAAAACTGGCAACCCAATTATACGTTTTCGGGGCCCCTCAAACTCTGGGGCCCTAGGCGCATGCCTAGTGGAAAATCCGCCAATGCAGGTATGCTCTGCTGTAAGTAATCTTAAGTTTTCTTGGCCCTTGTTTGTATTGCCCTCTTAAGTTACACAAATAGATGTATGTTCCAATGAAACATTTAGAGTTGCAATTGATGACTATCCTGCCCAAAAAAAAAAAAAAAAAAAAAAAAAAAAAAAAGAATATGTATTTTAAGGATTTTTAAAGTAAAAATTAAATGCTACCAGAAGGTGGCATCTGGCTACATGTATTCAGTGTTGCTGATCTATGGGAAAGTGGATGTCATTGCTCTTTCATGTTAGCTGTTTTACTACATTTTACTACACTACATAGTGTGTCAGTCCCTGAGCCCATTAATGTGTGACGCTCAGAGGTGGTGTTGCTGCCTCCCAGCTTCCTGCGTGTGGGGGCCACTATGCTGCCAGATTGTCTTTCCCCCAGTCTGCACAAGAGCAATGCATGGGTAACCAATAATGTACAAAATTAGTGAAACACACTAAGGGAGTTATCAAACATCATGATCTTTTCAAATCAGCTCATCAGATTTTGAAAAAGTCTTCTGAATATAATATTGTAGTGAACAATGATAGCTGCATGTGAAATAAAAACTTGAAACCAACCATTAGGCCTACTGTATCATTTGTTACAATGTACACAACATTTCAGCTAAACTGGACATTCTGATGACAATCTCCATGTGGAGCAGCATCTTGACCTGACAACAAACCACGTTGCAGGTAATTTTGATGAAATCATTGAAAAACACATTACTGTACAAATTTCCTATTCTTGTATAATAAATTAACATTTGAAACTGAATAATTTAGCACCATGCATTTCAGTTTCAAAATGTCAACATTTTTTTGCTTAACACTAATTTCAAATTGATTTGTTCTGTAACACAGCTGGTTTTTGAAGCATTCCAGATACTTGGATACCAGATAAACCATCACATACTGTACTTCCATAGCCTGTATTTAGGAGAGATCCCTTTGTAGTTCCCGAAATATTTTTTGTTACCTTTCTAGCTGGTATAATTAATTATTCTTTACAATCTGCAGTAATTTCTCTTTCACTAAAATCCAACCAATAAGCCTTGTGTTTCATTTATACTCACTCCTTATAATACATACATACAGTGCAACACACAACTAAGCAAATGCTGTGAGCTATAATGTGGCTGTTCACCATATTTTGCTGGGATAATTTTTCTCATAACCTAATTTGTAGCAAGGTAACTTCTAATCAGTTCAACTCAACCCACAATATAAAATGCTGCTTTTTGAAAATATTTCCATTACCCCAGGTCTTAACATAAAAGCAAACAGTACATTTCTGACAAAAAGTTTCTAAGAAATATTTTTCACAAATTTCATAGAATTAATAGTTCACAGCATTCAGAATAGAATGAATTGTCTTGTCAACAGTTCAACATATATCATTTCTGAAAACTAGAAAATACATTTTCCTCAAGTGGGAATGGAACACATATTTCCAGCTTTCCGTTTGAGCATCATACTACTCATCATAACGAAGTTCCATTACACTACTCATCATAACGAAGTTCCAAGCAACTGAACATTAGATTTGCACCAGTTAAAGCAATTCAATGCTTTCTCATGATGTAATAAATCATCAGTATCTTAGATACGGAAATTATGGAAGAAATTTCCATATGGAAGTAATTTCTCATTTCTTACTGAATCCCATAATTGTTTCTGGTATTTTTCACTATGAAGTTAAGGAGATGATGGTACTTCTGTTGATTCATAAGAGGAATTATGCAACAATGCAGATGGGTCATGGTCAGAAGTATCAAAGAAATGGGGTCTGTACTGTTGATTACACAGGTCTGCAAAAAAAAAAAAAAAAATTTCAGCTGCATGGGATGTTTTTGGTAAATATTATGTTTTCGAGTGTGCTGAATCCAAAAATGACCTCCATTTCCCTCCATCACGTGCAGTTTTTTTGCAAAATACAAGGTGTTTGCATAAAAAAAGCATAACAATAATGAGAAAACCACCATTTCATTACAATGAACTAAAAATATTTCTTATAATAAACAAACAATTTCTTCATGAAATGTACTTAACATTCCGTGTTCATTCTTTTTGCCTATGAAACCTTTTCTTCTTCTCTTTGATACTTCTCTGAACACGCTTCCGCTTTCTGTTTCCCGCTTGAGCATCCAACAGTAGTCAGCTAGCATATTGACGTCCCATCGTCCTTGGTAGCGTCTCTCGAGATCACGAACATCCTGGTGAAATCTTTCACCCTGCTCTTCACTGAGGGCTCCCAAGTTTTCGGGAAAATAGTCGACATGGGAGTGTAAGAAATTAACTTTTAAGCTCATCTTGCATCTTTGAGCTTTATACGCAGCCAACATGCGTTGTACAATGGTTTTGTAGTGAGGGTAAACTTGTGCACTACGTCTTTGAAATAGTCCTACGCTTCTTTTTCTTTTTCTCCCATTGTTTCTGAAAAGAGAGGATCGGATAACAGTTTTCGTATGTCGGGGCCAGTAAAAACTCCCTCTTTCAACTTGGCTTCAGACAGTTTTGGGAACTTGGAACACAGATATCTGAAACATTCCCCATCTTTTGGCAGTGATTTCACAAACTACTTCATAAGCCCCAATTTAATATGAAGAGGTGGTAATAAAACCTTTTCAGGAGGAACCAAGGTTGTATTAATGACGTTATTTTCACTGGGGGGATTAAGGCGTCTCGAAGTGGCCAGTCAGTTTTTGTCCAATGAAGATCTCTGGCTCGACTGTCCCACAAGCAAAGGAAGCAGGGATATTTCATATAACCTGCCTGCTGGTCCAACAACATGGTTAGTATTTTGAAGTCTCCACAAAGCATCCAGCAATGTTTTTGATATTTTATTTTCTTACGAATCATTGCCACATCGTTATAGTTTTCCTCCAAATGCACAGAGTGTCCTACAGGAAGGGATGCAAATTTATTCCCATTATGCAGCAAGACTGCTTTGAGGCTTATTTTTGAGGAATCAATGAATAGGCGCCACTCAGATGAATCATATTTTATTTCAAAACACTTCATTACCCCTTGAACATCACTACAAAAAATGATATTTCCCTCTTTGGAGAAAAATGTAGTGAATTCTCTCTCTCGGTGCCTGTACCACGAAAATGAGGTTCCGGGTGACAGCAGGTTTTTATTTTTTAATCTTGACCCCAGCAATTCGACAGCATCTTTTGAAAGGCCTAAATCTCTAACCAAGTCATTGAGCTCGCTCTGATAAAAAAGTTGGGGTCCCTCATCAACACAAAAATCTGAACTAGATTCGTCCTGGGAAGGTAATGTGTTTCCGTCCTCAGAATCACTCAGGATATCATCCAAACTGGAAGGTGGGTATGGAACTGGTATTGCAGAGCTATGAGGCACTGGACGAATAGCTGAACTTAGGTTTGGGTAAGATCTTTTCTTTTTATTTTTTGTATTGAAACCTTTCACATCTACCGAACAGAAACAGCAGTCGGTAGTGTGGTTTTGTTGTTCACGTCACATCATAGGAATGCCACAACAAAATGAGTGTTTCTTACTCTTAACAAACTGAGATCTTCCTCGCACCTTCTGCACACCTTATGAGGAGCCCAGGCTTTGTCTTGATCCTCAAGTTTCAACTTGAAGTAAGCAAAATACACTTTCTTCACAAAATCACTTATGTTTCTTTGTTGACTTTTAACAGTGTATTCACCACAAATAAAACAAAAGTTGTCAGGAGAAATAACACAACCTCTTGGAGCCATAATATATAACTAAAAACACGAGCACAGTCACATTTGAATGCCAAATGTAAACTGAGTGTGGCTCCTCGCTGTTTGTATACACCACATTGAGTACACACACTGACTCTCCGTACATCTAGAATCAAACACTTTTCCTGTGGTGAAGCAGATGGAAACTAGCCTCGCTCCCTTCAAAAAGACCAGTGAAATACTACGTAAAACATAGGTGAACACGAGAGCGAATGGGGTTATGTTGACACCTGCGCGTCTGCCAATCTTCTCTCTCTGTAGCTGGGCAGGTTAATCGGCAACACCTGCTTCTTCCTCTGGCTTGATTTTAAAAAAAATTCCAAAATGGCACTGCATATAAATAAAAGAAAACAGCAAAAAGTTTCTTTTTTTCTTTTATTCCCATTCTTAAAGATAAAAATTAATGCTTTCGAGGGATTCTCTAGGCACTTTTAGCCTCGAATATCCAGTAGTCATCTATATAAGCTATGCAACATAACCAAAGCAACCTAGATCCTGAACTTTTTTAGGATGTTGAAACATGATCAAATCTGACAATACACTTGTTTATACTCATTCCTAATACCCTAGAGAATGTGTATAAACATGCTCAACCCAGCCAGTAGGATTCCTCACTTTTCGCTATAAACAAATTAAACCGGTTGGGACATGATCAACCTGAGCTTCCTCACACCGTCAACACTACCCTTGCCCCCCCCCCCATTCCGCTCATTTTCTCTTTGTATTTATTCTTGAGTCTCTCTTTAATACATATTAAATGAAAGTAAGAAATCACTTTTGCACAGGATTTTTAGAATCAAGAATAGGATACCAGATTTCGAGTTAAACGGGAGTTTCACTCTAAATGAAACTACAAACATGAGTTTTGCAAGAAAACCTAACGTGATGGAATTTTTGAGTATTTTTACCGGTTTCAGTGGGTAAAAATCTATAAGAAACAGTATAAAAATCCTGTGCAGTTTTTTGGTTGCAGAGCTGTGTGATGTGGAAAAAAGTATGTGAAATCTGTGCTGCTAAAAGTATGCAAATATATCTCATTGCATAAATGAGTGGCAAAAAACACAGATGCGTCCAAGTACTCTAACAAGTCACCAAAACTTTTCCCACCACTATAATTTCATAAATAGTTCTAAGTTCACAGTAAAAGAAACTTAACAGGGCTGTGATAGTGCAAATTAGTACATTAAACTAGTTTTACAACTGGCCCATTCCATCTCAATTCAGGCAGAGAATACCAACATGTGTCAGTTGACCCCCTTAGATTTGTTCCAAAAAATTACAGTAGCTACTCCTACTACAGATATAAGATATTCCAAATGGATTTGCTCCAAAAAAATTTATATCACTTGCTGCGCCATTTTGAAATTTGGTGAAAAACGCGTTTTTGAAAGGAATGTCAAAAACGGCATATTTTAAAAATGTTATTGCATTTAAGCTATTTGGGTGATTCAGTTCATTTTTGTTTTGTTTTGTAGCTAATGAATTGATTTTTAACTTGACATACTTTAAATATGCATGTTATAATTATTAGCAATTTAAAAAAATCCACTTTTTAGGTACAAAATTTTGGTTTTTCTTACATTTAACGATTTTTTTCTTACACTAAGAAAAGTTTTTTAAATAAATAAAGATGGCAATGTGTAGTCCACCAATGGTAGTTTTACAGCAAATTTTATTTATTGCCTAACATATATACAGTCTATACAATTCAACTTCAAAATATGCAAAAGTACGAAAATGCACTATTTTCAAGTAGCAATAACTCAAAAACCCCATTTTTTAAAAATCTTAAAACTTGACCTTATGTTGTCCTATTAGTATATTATCAATTAGTGGGGGCAGAATTGTGTGTTTTTGCCTCGTAAATTTTGAACGTTATTTTGAAAATGACACTTCTCCAGCATTTGCGGGTCGCAAATAGAAACGATACAAAAACGTATACAATTGTTCTTTACAATGAAATTTTAAAGCCACCCTGATTTTTAAGCTCCACTGAACACTTTTATAAGTAAACTTAAGTTACTCATTTAGAAAAAAATAATGAAAAAAGATCAAAAAGAAAAACATAGAAAATGTGGAAAACAGAGAACTCATTGAACTGTTTGTCTTTTTACAATTTTCTGATTTCTGTAACACTAAAACAAATAATCGTAAACAACTCCATGTTAGCTGAGATCTATAAACATTATACTAAAATAATTACAGAGTAAGTTTACATAAAGTTCAGACACTGCAGATCTGTTGGATCTGGTTCAGCTCCTTGGTATCGAAAATGTGGAGTCGAGCGGATTGTCCGCTGGGAGTGGGTTCCTTCACCTTTAGCACTACATTGTTTAATGGCACTGCACATACATCCTCTCTCTTTCCACATTCCTCTGGCCATTGGAACCCTTTAGCTGGGCCATGGGGATGCATAAACGACACAGTAATGTCTTCGAGCTCTAGAGATATGCTCTTTATCTGTCCCATCCACCAATAATCATTATATACACACCCAACAAATTGACCTACTACGAAATCACTCAAATAGTACCTGTTTTTTACTTGGCTTGTTATTTCTACTTTCTGCACATTATGTTTAATTGTTCTTGCCATATAAGCTTCATTATTTTGCACCAACCAATAATGCTGAGATTGTAATCCTAAAACAGGTTTTACAGTGATCCATTCTTTTTCTTTACAAGACCTGAATTTTTGAACAACTTTACTTTTGAGGTGTAGTATTTTCGTATTACGTATAAGATTTGAAATTGTACAAACAAATGAAGCTGCGTCTCTTATGGCTTCCACAGATTCTTTTTGTAGATTAAATCTTGTAGCATAGTGCTTGCATATGCCACCTATGCCATCACATGCACTCTTACCATGCCCAGTAGCTGAAAATATCCACTTTCTTTCTATAGTTGGATTACCCTTAGACAACTCATGAAGTTGATATCGATTTTTGAAATGTGTGGCAGCTCCATCCGAAACGTAAACTACTCAGGTCTTAGTTTCCAATGGATACGATTTTGAAATGTCATTTTTTGTAAGACCTATGGCACAGAGAGCATGAGCTGTGTCATGGGTTATATCATCTGACACTACTGCAAAACTTTCTTCCACTTAACCAATTTGTGCAACACATGTAAACAATGAGATTTGTACATTTTGCCAGTGATAGCGTTGTATCTCATCAGGCAATATAACTGACCAGTTCTCTGCAAAATCAAAATGTAAAACACACATAGAACTCTCTTTCGCAGAGATTTTAGCTTTGGCTATTCCTTCTCTCTGGATTTTTCGGATATAATTATGAGGAATTGCTTTATTAATCCAATATCTAGCATCTTCGAGGAACCTTTCAGTAGGTACAGTTTTCTTTATAAGGTCACTGTGTTCCCAAATAGCATATGTAACTTCTTCTTCATTCAACAAGCCAAGAGTATCAGCTGTCAGTGCATCTGTACCGAGAGAGTCACCACACATTTGGAGCCAACAATCTTCATTGTCTGTTTTGTTACACAAACACTTAAGTAAAAGAGCCTCTTCAGTATACTTTTCATTAGTTACATTTTGGAGAGCTATGCTTATTAGTGTAAGATTACTGCAGTAAATGCAAGTACAAACTGCTTGTATAGGTTGAATTTTCACCCACTTTGGACATAGTGAATAAAATTTTGAAAGTCCAATTTTTATTCCTTCGTTTTCCTTTTTCAATATACTGTATGTCTCTTTGATTGATCTTGTCATAAATCTTTTTGCCTTTTTAACTTTCTCACCATTACCATCTTTAACACATATAACATCTTTTTTGTTTGGACTCTCTCTTGTGCAGTCTTTACTGTCGTCTAGGTAGTATGACAAAGCAATTGCCTTAGTATCTGTAGACAATGGATGTCCACTGTAGGGATCAGGTTTAGCATAAATTCCTTTTTCTTTTTTAACACTACGTGACTTATCTATGATGTACTTTGATACTGAAGGTAACTTTGCCTCCAGTTGCGTTTTAGTAAAAGTATGTGGTAACAGTGTCAACAATTGCACTTTTTCATTATATTTAGAATTTTGAAGAGCTGTGTTAATGTTAAAAAACCACTGATTGCAAGTATAACAGTCAGGTTTTTCAGCAGAAGGTTCACTTGAAATGTCATCATTGACACTATACACTTCTTCTAATTTCTTCACAGATGCAGTTACTAGTACTTCCTCTAATTTCAACTTTTTTCTTTTTACATAACTTTGCCTCCTCTCAGGCCTAACTTGTGAAGGGGATTTCAATGGCGACATATTTACACCAAGAATGTTAATACTTTTGTTGACAGCATTTACAATCTCCTCACTTGCAATAAAAGATTCATCAGATGAAATTTCTTGTTCAGGTTCATTTGTAAGTTCCCCAAATTTTTTTTATAAAAAAACAACACAATTACTAAACAAACTGTCATTACTTTTTACAATAACAGACCTACCTACAATCCTTTGAATTGAATCAGCTAAATCACCAACACCACATAACCTTACACTCTTACTTTTGTATACAGTTTTTTTGTGTCTTCTAATATAGTCCACACACTTAATTTGTTCAGAACTATGATAATCTGACATTATTAAATAGGCCTATTCAGCAAAAATGTAAAAAACATCTGAGGAATCACAAACACATATTAAGTGTTACTCTTCCAAACAAAAGAACAGACTGCACAGTAGTTATAGCATAGGTGGGTGTGGCCATGGAGGGGGGGGGCTAGTGAGACAGTTGATTAGCTGTGCAGTGAGCAAACACTGGTCATGCATGTGCATGTATGATCCTGTTGATTCAGCATTGCACAGGTGTAGAACAAGCTTATTTGTTGTTTAAGCATTAAGACTAGGTCAGTTCATTTAACAACTGTAACTTTATTACAGAATTTATTATATAATAATTAAAATTATTTTATATTTTTTATTTACTAGATTAATATTTTAAATATTTTTACTTTAAGTATTATAATTAGTCTACTAGCCTATATTTTAACTTTCAGAGCTAATTTAAAACAAAACTTTGTAGTGTTTTTCTGCGACCTGCAAATGCTGGAGAACTGTCATTTTCAAAAAACGTTCAAAATTTATGAGGCAAAAACACACAATTCTGCCCCCACCAATTGATAATATACTAATAGGACAACATAAGGTCAAGTTTTAAGATTTTTAAAAAAGGGGTTTTTGAGTTATTGCTACTTGAAAATAGTGCATTTTCGTACTTTTGCATATTTTGAAGTTGAATTGTATAGACTGTATATATATGTTAGGCAATAAATAAAATTTGCTGTAAAACTACCATTGGTGGACTACACATTGCCATCTTTATTTATTTAAAAAAACTTTTCTTAGTGTAAGAAAAAAATCGTTAAATGTCAGAAAAACCAAAATTTTGTACCTAAAAAGTGGATTTTTTTAATTACTAATAATTATAACATGCATATTTAAACTATGTCAAGTTAAAAATCAATTCATTAGCTACAAAATAAAACAAAAATGAACTGAATCGCCCAAATAGTTTAAACGCAATAACATTTAAAAAATATGCCGTTTTTGACATTCCTTTCAAAAAACGCGTTTTTCACCAAATTTCAAAATGGCGCAGCAAGTGATATAAATTTTTTTGGAGCAAATCTATTTGGAATATCTTATATCTGTAGTAGGAGTAGCTACTGTAATTTTTTGGAACAAATCTAAGGGGGTCAACTGACATGCTCTGCCTGAATTGAGATGGAATGGGCAAACTATTAATGGAGAAAACTCTTAGAAACTGTTTTCCTGAAATTTTATTAATGTTTTTATATCACTTATGACCCCAGGCAATGGAAATATTCAGCAAGTCATGGTATCCAAGTCAAATTTGGATATACACTCAAGGCTTCAATAATTGCCAAAACCTTCAGTTTGCAGTATTATATCTAATAATGGTATTCACAAATAAAGGTAATTTGATCACGCTAGTTACGTTAAATGAAAACTTTTACAAAAAAGTGCGTAAGTTGGAAGCTTTCGACCTTATCTTAGGTCTTCATCACGCCAATGGAGGACTAAGATTGTTGCCAGATTCTACATTTGAATTTTTCCTATTTTTGTTGCCAAAACTAAGAAAAATTCCCTTCCATTAATCTCACTATATCTAAGGAAGTAAACCACAAAATTGATTTCCTGGATGTATCTATCTGCAGAAACGCTGATCTCTCCATTACTCGTTCCGTTATCGTAAACCTTCTGCGGCCACTAACATCATTCCCTACAAATCTTTCACCCTGCATCTCTATAAGCTTGCAGCATTGAAGTCCTACATCCACAGGGCTCATATCATTTGCAATAACCAACTCTCTCTTCAAGAAGAACTCTCCAAAATTTCTACAATAGCCCTCTCTCATGGTTTCCCTGCGCTTACAGTCAACTCCCTCATAAAGAAATTTGAAAACCATTCGAAAATTGAATGCCTCCTTCCTCAAAAGAAAGAAAACCTGAAATTCTGTGGTCTGTTCCTTACCATCCTTCCTATGCTTATAAGTTACCGATTCTTTTTAGAAGTTTTGGTTACCATCTTGCCATTAAATCTACCCCAAACATCTTGAAACTTCTACAAAGGGATAGGGACAAAGTTGAAAGCCTGAACCTCCCAGGAGTTTACTGCATTCCTATCTCTTCTTCTACTGGGGATAACTTATACATTGGAAGCACATACAGGAGCATTAACCATAGAATTTTAGAACATAAAAAAGATGTTTTGAAAGCCAATCCTAATACTGCCTTGTCTATTTTGACAATGGAAGACACATCTGCAGTTTCCCACTGGAACGAAGCAAAACGAATTGCTTCTTTTGACAATCGTTTTGCCCTCCGTTACCGTGAAAGCCTGGAAATTATTTTCAACTCAATGACTTGCAATTCCGAATCTCCTCTCTACATTCCGATGATCTGGAGATCAATTCTTGGTTTTGGCAACAAAAATAGGAAAAATTCAAATGTAGAATCTGGCAACAATCTTAGTCCTCCATTGGCGTGATGAAGACCTAAGATAAGGTCGAAAGCTTCCAACTTATGAACTTTTTTGTAAAAGTTTTCATTTAACGTAACTAGCGTGATCAAGTTACCTTTATTTGTTAATAATGTTACGTGTTTTGCCCATCATCGTCATAATGGTATTCAATATCAAGTCTACCAAAAACCAACTTATTTACTACCAATTATTCCCACTGATTTCTATTATCTGATGACATACAAACTAGCTGCTTTCAGAGCCTTCATACAATGAGCATATACACATTCATCAAATAAAAAAGCACTTTGCAGTGAATTTCAATGGATAAAGGGCATCGTAGCCCGAAATGGAGATCAGGATCATCACATGATTAATAGTTTAATAAAAAAAAAATGGAACTAAAAAGATCAAATAAATGAAGACCACTGAAGAGATCACCTATTATGGTTCTTTACCACACATACCTAAAATTACCAATACCATGAGACATTTTTGCAGAAAAATTAATATGAATATTGGTATTAAAACAAAATACATAGAAAGAATTTTAACACAAAGCCAAGAAAGAAACTCCTTTACTAAAACGATCCGGCATACCAATTATTGGTAATAACCATTGTAGTCCCCTATCATATATCGGAAGTATGAAGTGCCAAGTGTAATCTATGGATTCGATTAAATGAGCATATATCAGAAACTGGAATAAACTTGAAAATAAAAGCACACTGACTGATTACTGCATGCAGTGCAATGCTAACCCTAATTGGGCTGATATAGCAATTTTGGTGCAACATAAAACTGGGATAGAAAATTTGATTGCAGAATCAATATGTATAAATCAAATTTTCAGATTTCGTTTGTAAAAACAACAGCCCTATAATTTTGCCACACACATGGAAACACCTTATAGACAATCAAAAATTGGATTAAAAGGAAAAAAACTAAAAGAAATGCACGATCTTCATTGCTGAAGCATCCAATAGATGGTATTTGACACACTTGCCAAGATACGACGACACATTTTCGTGATGCGTACTTTGATACGACATGCTTTTGTGAAGAGCACTCAGCTCGACCATGAATTCACCTTGACCAGAACTCGACATCATTCTACGCTTGAAGATGCCTGCATAAAGCAGGCAAAATGGGTCACAGGATATTTTAACATCCCGTACCTGTTTTGTGTATAGTGCAAATTGAGGAGTTACTTGTTTTTATTGTGATTCTCCTCAAACCTTCTAGACTTTTAGTTCTCTCATTGTTGTTTTACTACTTTAACAAATGGCAAATTTAACTGCAGTTTACGTTGTTGTTTTTTTACCTTCGTCAGGTTTTAACTATCCTTTTCATTCCATGTTTTTTCGCTTTTTTTCAAATTTTAGCTACAGTTCACTACATTCTCATCTTCATGTTTTTAATTTGTTCACGAGTCGAGTTTTTACATGGCCATCTTCAACAGGACTCTACGTAGATTACTCCATCAAAGCCTCTGGAATAATTTTTTTTTTTTTTTTTTTTTTTTTGATTGGAGGTTTAACGACCACCGTCAGCAACTCAATTAGAACCCGGACCCCTTTCGGACAAATGATCAGAGGTCATCGCTTAGACCACTGCACCACCGGGCCGGAGGAATAAGGTATGTGAATGAAAATGTAGCGTACTGTTTATTGCTCGAACTGTGCAAAAGAACCTTGTAACTTCTCCTGCAGCATAAAATTAAAAACGTGTTGATCAGAATTTTACGAAGTATGGTTTAAGTAATGGTCATTAATAATGACCATTACTTAAACCTATTAACTACATACCACGTAAATTTGAGTACACTACATCTTCGGGTTAAATGTATCACATCTAAAAGTTTACATCTGCTAAGTAGAATGATTAATAAAATTTTATAAAATTCTTCTACATCCATTCAACACTATTTATAGCAGGATTCCTAACTACATATAACAATAAAATAGTCGGCATTAAAATACCATTACTGCACTTCTTACACAGAACCTGCATATACCGTAATTGAAATTCTTACCTGTCCTTATGCTTGTGGTCACGCTCATAATCAGACATTTCACCACTTTACTTAATATATCGTTTACAGAGATATTATTACAAGATCATATCACAGCCGAGATGCTTGCCAAATTCTTGAAATTGTCAAATGCCTTTCAGTTGCTTAACTTCTTCAGTTCGTTAACTATGCTCATTAACTTATACTAAAACACTCTAATATTCTTTATAAATGACATGATTTACTTGAAAGTAATGTTTGTTTACATCATTACATCACCTTGCAACCTGATGAACTATGCCATTAGAAGGGGTAAGGAGAGTTGAGTTAAGTTGCTTTGAATGGACCTTTACCGCGTGTCGTCATGACCACGTGATTGTGGACCAGCATGGCTGAGTGTGCAATGTTAAGATTATCCGTTGTTATTAATTAATTTTGGTAATCTGAATGTTTTAGAATAAACTAATTGAGATTTAGGATGGAAAACGAGAAGTTAGTTTCCTAAAGGAGCAGAAGAAAGGTGAAAAAATATTCTATGATAAGTTTGTATTGGATGTGATCTTCATCGAGACGGCTACTTTCTTTCTTTCTTTCTTTTTTTTTTTTTTTTTTTAGGTTTAACGACCACCGTGAGCAACTCAATGGGCTATAAGCAGTCGCCCATCCGTAATTTAGGGTCACTGGTTCCAGGGAAGGGAGAGAGCCAGTGCCGTAAGACAAACACAACATCCATGCCTCAGCGGGATTCGAACCTGGACCCCTTTCGGAAGAATGATCAGAGGCCAACGCCTTAGACCACTGCGCCACCGGGGCGGCCGAGACGGCTACTCAGACGAATTACGATTTTTTTTTTTTTTTTTTGGAGGTTTAACGACCACCGTGAGCAACTCAATGGGCTATAAGCAGTCGCCCGTCCCTAATTTAGTGTCATTGGTTCCAGGGAAGGGAGAGAACCAGTGCCGTAAGACAAACACAACATCCATACCTCACCGGGATTCGAACCCGGGCCCCGTTCGGACGAATGATCAGAGGCCAACGCTTAGACCACTGCGCCACCGGGACGGCACGAATGACGATGAAACTGAAGATTCTGCTGAAGCTTTCCTGATTTCTGGGAACATTAAAGCTGAAATGAAGACAAAAATAGTCTACACTGTTGATTGATTGATTGGAGGTTTAACGACCACCGTGAGCAACTCAATGGGCTATAAGCAGTCGCCCGTCCCTAATTTAGGGTCACTGGTTCCAGGGAAGGGAGAGAGCCAGTGCCGTAAGACAAACACAACATCCATGCCTCACCGGGATTCGAACCCGGACCCCGTTCGGACGAATGATCAGAGGCCATCGCTTAGACCACTGCGCCACCGGGGCGGCCTACACTGTTGAATGTATGCTCTCCAAAACAGGAAAGGTAATATTCTATCGTTAGTTGAAGTACCAGGCAGACCAATGATCATAATGTTCACTGAAGGGATGTTTTGTAAGGTTTGTTTATAACACGCTTGAGATGTTGGAGGCACCACAGAGTTTGAGAAAATTATCAGTAAAGCTTAATTATTTTTTGATTGGAGGTTTAACGACCACCGTGAGCAACTCAATGGGCTATAAGCAGTCACCCGTTTCTAATTTAGGGTCACTAGTTCCAGGGAAGGGAGAGAGCCAGTGCCGTAAGACAAACACAACATCCATGCTTCACCGGGATTCGAACCTGGACCCGCCGCCTCGGTGGTGTAGTGGTCTAAGCGATGGCCTCTGATCATTCGTCCGAACGGGGTCCGGGTTCAAATCCCGGTGAGGCATGGATGTTGTGTTTGTCTTATGGCACTGGCTCTCTCCCTTCCCTGGAGCCAGTGACCCTTAATTAGGGACGGGTGACTGCTTATAGCCCATTGAGTTGCTCACGGTGGTCGTTAAACCTCCAACCAATAATAATAACAATACAATAATGAACCTGGACCCCTTTCAGACGAATGATCAGAGGCCATCGCTTAGACCACTGCGCTACCGGGGCTGCCAGTAAAGCTTAATTAAGGGACGATGAAAGAAAACACTATTGCATGCAAAATTACCAAGCTAAAAATAATAATTTTATTTTATTAATGACAAATAGCTTGAGCCATAAAAAAATAAGCAAATAGATATTCTTATTTAAAGCTATAACTATAAATTTGGTGAGCAGAATTTGTAGAACTTCGTTTTCAAAAACTTATCTATCCAAATATGCAATCCGTTTTCTCTTCAAAGTTTCTTTTTGGAAACAACACTGTCGGGACGCTTTCAGGTTTCAATTGCCTACGGTTTGTAAAAGGCTGGAAAACAAAATCATCCTCTACAAAGTGGGAAGAACATATTCTTGAATGCACATCGGACTGAAAATTCTTTCTTTTCATTTTGCACAGCCATTGTTTCAAAATATCAAGTCTTTTCAGTGGAAAACTGTAAAAACTTATACCTTCTTCGATGCATTTCCTGTGGCACAACTTATTTACACAACCAAACGCAGAACAAAAATTAGGCATAATGGAGATTTGTTAGAAAATACAAAATTTATCAATAACAACTATCAGAACTCAACATTACGGCAACCTTAAGAAACATTGTTGGGCCGCTACCGCGTGATTTATTTCCCAGAATGCAATGAGCGACGGGTAAGGTGCATTCAGAAATTCTGCATCAAATTCTTCTAGACATCGGAGGAGAGAGAAAAACTGGCATCAATTGAGCTAACAGCGACATCTGTGATTAGGGGGATTTGGTGCAAAACACATATCGTTATTGGGAAATTAAATTGTTTGATACAAAGCATAATATACTGTATATATAGCGCAGAGGGAATGAGGATGTAGCACACACGTGGCTCTCAGCATGGCAACGAACCTTAGTAACTTAAGTAAAGGACAACCAGCTCCGTTGAAATGATGGTTTCTTACTTTGAAACTTTAACTTCCGAGTACAAAATGCGGTATTTGGAAAAAATTAAAGAGATTGAAAGAAAAGATCCTCATGTGCTGAATGCAAGTATCTTCGAAGGTGACGTCAAAAGTTTTCCGAAAGTGCAAATAGTAAATATTTTCGATTACTTCGTCTTTGGTCGAAGTGCCTTTACTGCAGAACTGTTCGAGGCATATAAAAGTTTCGAAGCATATAACAATTTCTCGTCGTTGGTATTCTTTTGCAGGGTAATTTAGTACGATCACAAATTCGTGGCCGCCCCGGTGGCGCAGTGGTCTAAGGCGTTGGCCTCTGATCATTCGTCCGTAAGGGGTCCGGGTTCGAATCCCGGTCAGGCATGGATGTTGTGTTTGTCTTACGGCACTGGCTCTCTCCCTTCCCTGGAACCAGTGACCCTAAATTAGGGAAGGGCGACTGCTTATGGCCCATTGAGTTGCTCACAGTGGTCGTTAAACCTCCAATCAAAAAAAAAAAAAAAAAAAAAAAAAAAAATTCGTGAGTAATCAGTGATTTATGGAGAAAATAGGTACGCTGCCTTAATAAGTAAGGTTCTCTTCCAGTGGCGGCTCGTCGTAAGCTGAGATGAGGAGGGGGGCTGCATCTCAATTTTGTAGATATCACGATACCACTTCGAAAGCTAAGTTACTGCGCCTGTGCTGATGCTGTCCGTTTAATAATAATAATAACAATAATATATATATATATACTGATCGAAAGTGCATTTTTTACAAGAAATTAATATTTAGATTTTATAGCGATTGATGGGGAAAATGTAAAGGTACCGATACCTAAATTAGGCGACAGATGTTAAGCGATGGCCACGTTGTCACATTTATGAAGAAAATAATCGACCTATAAAACTTCGTCGGATACATTATTTCTTAAAAAGAAACTGATTAATCAGTGCATCCTTCCAGTTCTTACGCATGGAGCACAGACATGGACCTCAACTAAAATAGACAGACAGACGTTGCAGACAACTGAAAGAAGCATGTAGAGATGCATGTTTGTTGTTACCTGGAATGATACAAATAGGAACCCGTGGATCGGGAAAATGACAAGAGTGGAAGACATGGTCAAAATTCCTGAAATTGCAATGGGATGGACATATTGTAGATGAAAGAACCACCGACTGAGAGTTGAAATATTGAACTGGATAGCAAGGGAAAAAACAATATCCAGAAGATGACAAGAGGGAGATGGGTACATGAAATTCGAAAGCATGAAAAAAACTGTCTCAAGGCAGACTGTTGTGGAAGAAGAAACTTGGAGACTTTCAAGCAGTGGATTGATAGTGGTTGCAAATTATATATATATGCATATACTGTACGTATATATATGTATATATATATACTTAAGAGCAAAACTAAAGACTAAGGAAAAAATTTTAGAATTTAGAACGAAGGGTGCAAAATAACCTGAAAATCAAAACGCGCAACGCAGCAGTTTTGAAAATTCAGAATTCACATTCTATAAAGATACCTAAGCAAACCAAGGCTCAGTATTCTCGACACCTTCTACATTCAGTTTTTTTTTTTTTTTTTTTCTTTTCTCCTTTTACTCACACAGGTAGATACATAACCTTTTCTATGTTGTACTAGGTGTGAGTCAAAATTATATTTGTATATTTTTTTTGCTTAGGTATCTTTATAGAATGTATATATATATATATATATACTGAAGAGCAAAACTGAAAACTAAAAATATATATCATCATCATCATCATTGTCAACCATTATCAATCCACTGCTGGACGAAGGTCTCCCCAAGTTTCCTCCACAACGGTCTGTCTAGTGCCAGTCTCTTCCATGTCACTCCCGCATACTTTCGAATTTCATCCACCCATCTTCCATGTGGTCTTCTTCTGGGTTTTTTCCTGTCCCTTGGAATCCAATCTAAAATTTCGGCTGTCCATCGATGGTCTGTTCTTCTGGCAATATGTCCAGCCCATTGCCATTTCAGGGATTTAACACTGATCATGATATCTTCCACTCTTGTCATTTTTCGGATCCACGTGTTCCTCTTCTTATCTCTTCTGGTTACAGCAAGCATGCACCTCTCCATGTTGCTTTGAGTTGTCTGCAGCCTTTGTATGTCTCTTTTAGCTAAGGTCCACGTCTCTGCACCATACGTAAGCACTGGAAGGATGCATTGATCAAACACTTTTCTTTTAAGACATAATGGCATATTGCTCTTGAAAATTATGCTGTTTCTTCCAAAAACTCTTCAGGCAAGTTTTGTACGCCGATTAATTTCTTCACCAATGTGACCCTCACTTGATATCTGCTGTCCAAGATAAACGTACGTGTCTGTTATCTCCAGCTTTTCTCCATCAATCGATAAATCTTCATTTCTTGTAAAAGCATTGTACATCACTTTTGTCTTCTGAAAGTTCATTTTTAATCCCACTTCTTTACTCTTGTCAGCAAGTTCCTGGATCATACTCTGCAGCTCTGATGAGGTAGTTGCAAAAATGACTATGTCATCAGCAAAACGAAGGTGGGTTAGATAATCTCCATTAATCTTTATCCCTTTGTTTCCCAGTTCAGTGATTGAAAGACATTTTCCAATGTGGCATTAAAGAGCTTCGGAGATATGGTGTCACCTTGTCTCACTCCTTTTCCAATTTTTATGTGTGTTGTATTTTCAAACAGCCGAATCTTTGCACTTGCATTTTCATAGATGTTATTAATAATATTAATGTATGCATCTTCAATACCGCAGGATTTCAGAGCCATTGTAACTGCTGATGGTTTCACGGAATCAAAGGCTTTTTCATAATCGATAAAAGCCATGCACAATGGAAGTTCATATTCCCTCGCTCTTTCAATTAGTTCTCTCAGTAGGTTGATATGATCTATTGTGCTGTAGCCACTCCTGAATCCAGCTTGTTCTCTCTGTTGAGCCATGTCCAGTGTCACCTTCAAGCGGTGTGAAAGAACTTTAGTGAAGATTTTATAAACCACTGATAGGAGGCTGATAGGTCTGTAGTTCCTGAGATCCTCAATGCCACCTTTTTTGTGTAGCAAGATCATTGTAGCGTTGTTCCAATCCTCAGGAATTTTCCCTTCATTAAGGCATCGAGTGAAAATTTGGGAGAGTACTGTTTCGATTTATCCACTTGCTTCTTGTATGATGTCTACAGTAATTCCATCTTCTCCTGGAGCTTTTCCCCGCTTCATGTTCTTGATTGCATGTGCAACTTCTGCTGGAAGGACTGGAAGAACTCTGGTACTGGTACCTTTCATGATGTCTGGAGTACATGTATCATCCCTTTCATATAATTTGGAGTAGAAATCTTTCACTCTTGTCAAAATTTCGCCTCTATTTCTTGTTACAGAACCATCTTCTTTTCTCAGTGCCATAATCTGTTTTTTTCCCTTACTGAGATGTCCCTTTGCTATCTTTAGGCTTTGGTTGTTTTCAATTGCTTTCCTTACTAGTTCACAGTTGAATTTCCTTACGTCTTCAGTGATACTTTTTCGTACTGTCTTGCATAGCTCTATATATTCCACTTTGGAAGTCACATCTTCTTTAGTTGTCCTCATCACTCTTCTTTTTTGCATGAACATTTTGGTTTTTCCTGATAATTTGTTCACATGCAATTTGTTCTTAGACCCAGCTAATTTTGTTGCTGTTTCCATAAGAGCTTTGGTTACTTTTCTGTTAACTTCAGAAATATCCACTTCTTCCGATGTTAGGCCTTTTAAAGCAGAGAATCTGTTCTTTAGTTCCAACTTGAAGGTATTATGGTGTTTTTGAAGGTTGGTTATGTCAATACATTTTGTTTGTCTTATGAGCTTGCTACGTTCGAGTTTAGTGTTGAGGTGCATCTTACATCTCACCAATCTATGGTCACTGCCTGTGTTGAACTTGTTTAGCACACTGCAGTCTTCTATGACGAATTTTTTGTTACACATAATAAAATCAATTTCACTTGTCGTCCCATTTGGATGTCTCCATGTCCATTTCCTGTGTGGCTTTTTCTTGAAAAAGGAGTTCAAGATGAAAAACCCTACTGCCTCTGCAAACTCTACGAGAGTATTTCCAATAAAAGCAGGAACAAACCAAAAATTGGAAGAAAAAGAAACCCAGGTTGAGTAATACATTCAAACGTACTTTATTTATTACTTTATTTCAACATTCGTCGTTATTTTTAATTCATTCCCCTAATTTATGTCTTATTCGGAAGCACAAGAACCGTATTAATCAACAAAGCACACAGGCCCGGCGATGCATTCTCACCCGCAACGAGAGACTGCATTCGCGAGCAACCCTGCTAGCGAGAGCTGCCATGAATGCAGTCCCCAGGGAAGTTTTATTCAAAGGAAACGAACTGACGTGGGAATAGGCAGAGTTTCCCTCATGAGTTGGTTTCAATAGCCGTCAGCGCTGCGAGAAGCGCAGTCCGTAACGTTCTTCCCGCTCCCCCTGGTGTTATGCAGGGAAAACTTCCAGTTGAGTTCAGAAAACTGCAGTCGTGGCATTATGCTGGGAAAACTTACAGCGGTGTTCACAAAACTTTTCTCTCTTGGTACGGCATGAAAAAAACTGCTTTGGGTAGGGGGCTGCAGCCCCACAGCCCCATAGCAGGAGCCGCCCCTGTTCTCTTCCCTCGCAGGTGCGGAGACCTGAGTAAAAACAGATAGGTTTTCTTTCTTTCCAGGAATCGCTGATTTTTGATAAAACTCACCATTGAAAGGTTCTATGCCTTTTTTAAAGAGTTTAACTCTTCAACAAAAAGTGTCTTTCTAAGCTTTGGGAAGCGATTTCCAAGCCTTAGAAAAATGAAGCAAAATCTTTTTTTTTTTTTTTTTTCGTAAAATTGTGGTGAAAAAACAACACATAATTTTGCTGGGATTTCTGCCCTATAATCTATTTATCCGTAAATAAATTTAGCAGCATAACACCGACCTGAAAACAGACCTAGACACCAAAAAGAATTTTATTTAGACAATAATTTTAGCCATTATTTGCATTTTTCTGCAAAAGTGTGCTTCAGCTCCTGGTAAAAATCCAGGTGTATTAAAAATCAAAATCAAGGGTAGTTTGGGGAGGAAATATTACATAGAACAAAGTAGTAAACTAAAAAACCCCGACACCGACAGCCAAATAACCTTAAAAGTGAAAAGCCGAAAACTCGCAAAAAAAAGTGAGTCAGGTAAACGGTGCGATCGAGATCTAAAAAATATAGAAGAGCAAGAGATTTGATTCTGACTAAAAGTCAGGTTTGCTGACAAATTAACTTTTAGCCCTATAAAAAGTTTCAACACCCCTAGCTCAACCAAGAACCTTCTGAAAAGAAGTCCCAGGAGAAAAATAAACACGTGCACAGGAGTTCCGATTGAGGACCGAAGCGTTTATTTAAGAAGTATTTTGACTAAGAGACAAATTCTAAAAGGTATTCTATAAGAAAATAGTCAGTAGTAATAAAACCTAGGCAAAAAAACAGCCAACACCTTTTAAATTCAACTTAAAAACTTTTGAATTGACGAATGAAACGCCTGGCCCAATAAGTGCAAGCACTGCACTCCAATAGCGTTTGAACAAGTAAAAGATGGATTCTCTGCTTTGCCAGAAATCTCTGATTTCGGGATACAACTAGCATTTAAAAGGTTCTCTGCCTTTGAAGAGTCTAACTCTTCAATAAAAAGTGTTTTCTAAGCTCTGGGAAACGATCTCCCTTCGTTTGGCAAATAAGCGAATTTTTTCGGTACTGCCTTTAGAGACAACAGCTAGTAGCCTGAAAATGACTTACGGTCTGGATTTCCTCTATTACCACAATTCATAATGCCACAAAATCTAGGCATTTTGGCTTCAAATTTTTATATAAACACCGACCGCTAATGATTGAACTTTACACACTACGTGCAAGACAGCCAAATACCTTGGAAAGAATAGACTGGCAAATACCTATAGCTACTTCCGTGAGTTTTTGAAAACCGGATGTTCCGCCATTACCGATTAGTGAAAGCTGTTCATGAGCATATGCTGGCTGCGTGCGTGTTGCAAATCGTGTTTTAAGTAGTTCTCATAAAAAATAAATATTGTCAGGTTTGGGTCAGGTACTGTTTTAGACAAGGATACAACATAACGGCCGACATGAAAAACGGGTATTTTCACAAGTAAGTTAAATGTTTTGCTCATTGTTGTTCATAATGTCTTTGGCTATAGTTCAAACAATCTTTATTGGTCTAAAAGCATTACAGAATCATACGCGCTGATAAAACATGAGAAATAACTTGAGAACAAACAGGAATAATTACAAATGCCGGAGCAGGACCCCCATCCGGAAATAAACCAGAAAGTTAAAACGGGTGAGAAACTATCACAGTGTCTACAATTGTACACATAGAAATCAAAACATTAAGCTAAAGGAATAAGAACGCATAGGGAGGGTACTTCAAGGAGTAATTTTGATAACAATATATGAGAACGACATATGTCGGAGCAGAACTAGCTTCCGGAAAAAAAACATACAGTTAAAAGATTTAAGTGGCGATACATTGCCAACAATCTCTCATGAATAGACCAAAACATGGTGCAAATGTTACCGGAAAACATAGTGGTCGACATAGGTAACCAACTTATAAAAAACACAATGCAAAACCACAGGGAGAAAACACAGGAAACTTGTACACTATAAAAAACGAAAAACACATATGCATATCTCAAAACACCAGAAAAATAAAGAAAATGTCACATGCAAGGAGCTATGCAAGTGATTAACAGATAAAACAGGTGGGCACTATGAAAACTCCTCTGCTATACAATGCACTGAAAGTTTGCACATTACGCAACCTAATCAAAAACAAAAACGGCGTCAGAACAGTACATAAAAAACAATGATAACACTAAAGAAATAAGCAAATGCAACAATACGGTAGAGGCAAACAACAAGACAGAAGTACTAGGAAATGAGCAAATAAATTATGATAACAAACCTTGGGTTATGTCATAGTGAGAAACGTAGGAGTCAGCCGATTTCCATGGCACCAATCAACTCATCCAGAAAATGCACAATTTATAAATAATAATCGTATATACATAACAATTCCTCCATTATCACGTGGTACAGTGGAACATAATATTGCTGAGGCAAGTCAATGGTTCAGCACAGTACCAAGATACAGTACAAATTGCTCAGGATTACAGCACCATCACAAATATACTGCAGAACACATACACAAAACAGCAATGAAAAAGTTAGAACATGTCGTTCAACGCATTCGAAACAAGAGTCCTCAAACTCATGAGGACACCACAATAATAGAACAACACATGGTGGATAACCTTTGTCAGGTGGAAAAATACAGGGGCACAGTAGCCAAGCTCCAAATTAATTATCCTCCTAATGCAATTTAAATGTAGTGCACAATAATCACGACAATGCGAGGAAGAAACAACAATCAAAAGGCTACAGAACAAAGAAAACTCCTCAAGTTCCAACTTGCAAGGAGCATTCAGTGGTTAAAACGATAGACTAATGGTGTTACCATCAATCCGGAACCAACCGGCATCCTGCGCCCAGACCTGACGAAACCGTGCTAAAGAATTAGTTTATTGTGCTTCTGCACATTCGAGGCGGAGGCGAGCTGTTAAATGGCTGCGAAAATAGGTGAGGATTGTGTCACTCGCAATAAGTGGATTAGCAGAGTCTGCGGCATTCAGGAGATACAGATGATAGATAGATAGATATTGCTTGTTTCACCAAAACAAAAAGAAAGGCGCCAACGTCCGGCAAACGAGATGGAGAGTGCTTCGTTAAAAGCAACCAGGAATAGGTGAAAAAAGGTAGATTGCGAGAAGTGATGTGGTTCACAAAACGAAAGGCACAATGCAAAACAGGAATCAGGATGGGACAATGCCAGTACATATGGTCGATATTTCCTAGGGACTCACAAAATGGGCAAATGGAAGAAGAAAGGAGAGACATACGGGATAGAAGAAGAGGGACAGGAAGCCGGCGGTGAAGATATCGCCAGTGAATGTTAAACTCCAACGGTGCAGAAAGAGGAGAAGAGGAAGACCAGATGGCCTGAGAGAGGGGAAAAGGAGCATCAGAAATTGGGTGCGGAGCTGCGGTAGGTGTACGAAAGAAATGTAAAAGGAAACAGCGGAAACTGAGAGAATAGGGACAGAAACCTCTAATAGAGAGAAAAAAATGAATAGGGAGACTGGGACCAAGGACAGAGACGATGCCATGAGAATGGACGAGAGATGGATAAAGAAAACCTAGGGAAGAGCAAAGAAGAGCATAATCAGTAACATGGGAAGGTGAAGGATCGGAAAATAAGGAGGTAAGGGGTTTCCAGGTCAAGTCGGGATTAACGAGTGTGCGAACCGGAGTGGATCCAGGAAGGTAAAAAAAAAAGGCTGTCGGGAGGAATGGACGAGGGTTGAAAAGAAAAGAGGTTCATCCAAGAGATCAAGGGCGGTGGTCGGAGGGGCCCGGGAAAGAGGAAGAGCGCGGAGGAATGTCAGAGCTTCAGAAGGAACAGAAGGAAAATTAATGGAAGATGAAGAGAAGGAATACATCATGAGATAAAGGAGAAAGGAGAAAGTTGGATCGTGAAGAGAGAGAAGAACATCAAGGGTAGAAGAAAGGGACGGAGTGGGAGCAACCAAGATCCGAAGAAAGGAAACAATTCGGTGAGCACGATAATATATGTGCACATCCGGTAAATTGATGCTTCCGTGTTCCTTGGAAAGATTGAGCTTCGCCGCCGCGACCCAGTGCTTTGTGGTGCAAATCATCGATGCACATAGACTTTTGACATGATCAAGACGATACGTAGGCAGTACAGCAGAAGACGAGGTACAGAAACAAAGTGGCAAGAGGTAGCGATGTACAATGGCAGCACACTGATGGTAGGAAGTGTACGAGTGCGTTGATTTCCAGAATCCCACCGTATGGTGAAGACGTGGGCGTAAAGCATCCCACGAAGCAGCTGCTGCCGTAAACGGATGCCCACTATAAGTAACAAGGATTTTCTGAGTCGAAGAGGACCACACTGCACCCCATGGGGCATCAGTGCGGCCCACCCACTACCTACACGATAAGCCGGTGCTTTTTGCAGCATTAAGAGTAGCACCTGATAACTCCGCATAGGATCGATAAACTTGATATAAAACATCAAAGAGGTGATCGTAACGCAAGCAGAACGTAGCATCATCGGCATACGCAGTATATACACAGCAGTGATGCCTAGTGCTTGCGACTGTAGGTGGCTTAGCAGAGAGAAGGGATCGTTTTGCTGCAAGTAGAAAGGGCTCCAAGACCAAGGCAAAGAGTTGTCCCGAAAGGGGACAACCCTGCCGGATCCCACGTTGGAAAGGCACAGCCGCCGTCAAAAAGAAGGCCGTCCGAACATGAAGACGGGTACCCCGGTAGAGACTGAGAAGTATAGAAACGAAAGAAGGAGGGAAACCAAAAGAAGCAAGAACAGTACAGAGATAATCGTGAGAAACGTTATCAAAGGCAGATTTTTGATCGATATTAAGGAGTGCCAAAGGTTCAGAAAATTTACGAGCAAGGAAGGTAAGAAAAATTAGAGAAGTGGTATTATTATTAATGGGCCGACTAGGCACAGTGTATGACTGGTCGGGAGAAACAAGAAAAGGAAGGACAGTATTTAGTCGGCGAGAAAGTAATTTAAAGTAGAATTTATAATCTAAGTTGAGAATTGAAACTGGGCGCCAATTCGTCAAGTCCAAAAGGTCTCCCTTTATAGGCAGGAGAGTAATATGTGCTAGAGTGAAGTCCGGCGATAACGCAGAAGAAGAAAGAGCACAAGAGAAACACGCGGAGAGAAAGGGTAGTAAGGACGGAAAGAAAGCACGGTAAAAGGAAAGTGGAAGACCGTCAGGTCCTGGAGAAGCATGCGGGTTAAGAGACGCGAACGCCTCTCGGAGTTCAGAAGGGGAAAATTCGATTGTAAGAAAGAGCAAAGGTGAGCTAGGACCTGAGAGAGATTGGAAAGAAGCGAGGTAGAAGAAAGATCAGTAGTCTGCGGTACCGCTCGGTACTTGTCCACAAAGGCGTTCCGAACATGGGAACATACGATGGATTGATCATCACTAACGGTACCATCAGCGAGGCGGAGATGTCGTATGAGGATGAGGCTCACTTCTTAGACTCCATTTTAGCAAAGTATTCATACGACTGCGTAGACGAGGAGATATGACGCCAACGCATCCGCCGGACAGTCTGCCGTGCTAATGGGTTAAGAAGCGCAGAGAGATCACTTTGATACACGGTGTACATAGGGTCTGCCGGAGTTAGAATTGACAGATGACCTCGTAGATTGGCAATCTTGTGGAAACGTTCGGTGCAAACAGTAAAGGAGTAATTGCGAACAAAAAACTGCAGATCACTCTTAACCTTCAACCAAAGATGCAGAGCACTCGGTGTTGAGTTTCAAAGACATCGCCTATCGGACAGAAATTGGTTTACTGCGGCACAAACTCCAGAGTCCGTGAGAAGCTCATCATCAAAAGTCCATGTGCGACGTGTACGAGGAGGGGTAGAAGTCTCACAGACAGCGAGACATACTGCACAGTGGTCGGATGAAACCGTAGGAAGGTGCACCACGTCTGTAATGGACGGAGTCATCGTCGTCGAGACATACACACGATCAAGTCGTGCCAATGGAGAGCCACGTGTCACCGGACCATGCCACGTGTAGGAAATGTCAGTTGGTCGTAAATGCCGAAAAGCGTCAACAAGCTGAAAGTCATGAATGATAGGTGAAAGCAAAGATGTGAGAGTACGACGGTATTCACCTCTTGATGAACAGCTATCGAGGGAAGGCTCGAGAGTACAGTTGAAACCCCCACCCAGGATAACAAAATCCTAAGTGGGGTGAGCAGCAAGGGCGTCTCGAAGACAATCACAAAAGGTTGTCACCAGAGATTCATTCTGCGGGAAATGTGCGTTCAGCACATGATAGGTAACATTATCAATAGTAAACGAAAAACATTGTAGTCGACCCGGAGATATAGATTGAACTACAAAAGACGAGAAGCGATGCAACAGACGGTGATGGACACCAACTGCTACACCGCCCCGTCTCACAATACGATAGTCATGGAAAAAGGTATATGGCCATGTACGCCATAAATGGTACGGGGTATGTGCTTCGCAGTTAGTCTCCTGTAGTAGTAGAAGATCTGCCTGGACAGAAACCAAATCCTCATACACAAGGGAGTTAACCTCCGGGGTAGCAAAACCCCTACAATTAAACGTCGTAATCTGGAATATTCAAATCCACTGTCGGCTGATGTATTGTGGAAGTAACAGCCTTAAACTTCTCTACTTGGCGGTGAATCGTTACAAAAAGTTCGCCATAATCACCAGAAGCTTCGTCCACACTTTGAATAGCTGCTGCCCCATGGGTGAGCTGTTGAAGAACAGACGGTATGAGCGCACCCGCTTCAAGAACAAGAGCTTTTATTGCAGGCCTTTTCACATAAAAGCAGAGCAAATTATAAAGTTGCTGGTGAAATAAAGGTTGCTCTAATATTTTGTAATGCCACAACTGTTGTGCAAAATCATCAAAGGGATGAACAACCGAGGACACCTCAATGTCCATCGACATTTCATAATCTTTGAACGCAGCTGGAGAAGTACACTTCCTACTTGAAGAACGAGGAGAGTGACCAGGAGGCTTTCCGCGTTTAGCCTTCGCGCCGGCACCGCGGCGAGCCTGTTGCTTCTCATTTCGAGATCTTGAGTCTGCCACAGATCCATCACTGGGAGCAGGGTCACCACTACTGCAATAGGTATATTCGGAATCTGCGATTGAAGCGTCAGCATCCGAAGTACCGCTGCCCCCATCTGAATGTCCAGGAACATCTGGGGTGCGGAAAGGTGAAGTCGATGGAAGAACAGGGTAGTGAGCAACAGTTACAGGTGGTGGTTCGGGTACTGCCGACTCAGCATCCAACGTTGTGGAAGATGCTGAGAAAGGACGTGCAGAGACAGTTGGCTCTGCGTTCCGAGAAGGAGATAAACGATCCAGAGTAGTAAGTGGTCGACAGAAGACATATCTACACTCTGGTTATGTCCAAATTCCTTGCACTTCCCACAGTGAAATTGAGTAAGCACGTCAATACGTCTCATATGATCTCCACATTTAACATTTTACGGAGTAGGACAGGCTTCAATGGAACCTTGTGTAGGGAGTACAATCCGTGCAACTCGTCGAGCTCCTTGGATAGAACGGGTGACTGCTCGGCCATCCGGCTTAGCGGGTACTGCGTAATAGGTGTGAATCGGGCCGACAACACGACCCAAACTAGAAACAACAACATATAACATGGAATCTGACACTTCTGGTGTCACTGGATAGAAGGATACACTCACAGGATGATTGGCAACGGGATCAGGGTACAAATGCTGATCTCGAATATCAAGACCCTTCAAAATAACTTCGTGAGCATATTCATCTTTCTTAAAATAAACAATTGCAATAGTAGGACGACGCGCCATAAATTGAATACAATCGGATGGAAACATATCTTTTAGGGCGTCTTCATACACATAAAGAGGTGTATTCGGCAAGCCGACAAAACAAACTCCTCGATCCAGGATTGTAGTGAAGGTTTGTCCTTCTGGTGAAGCTACTGGAATGTCCAATTGGAAAGAGTTCCCAACATGGTGAAGGTGAGATTTCAAACTAGGTACATCAGTGTACATCTAAGCAACAGCAGGACGAGATTTTGTGGTCGCAGCTGAGTATGAAGGTGGAGCCGCTTGGCACGACGCTATAGGCCCAAGGGATGCAGCAGGAATAGTGTCCATGTTAAAAGGATCCTTGAGGAGCGCTGACGAATTCGAGCTGATCGGTGATATCACAGCAGGAGGGTAGCGAGTAGAAGCATCATCGGAAGGCAGCTGAACTCCACCAGAAAGGGAAGACGTCGTAGTGAAGCCAGGCATAGAAGAAGAGGAACGGGTACCACCAGAAGTGATGTCGAAACACTCGTCCGCACCTCCGGAAGTCGCCATCTTTAATGGCGGCGCCCAGACAGGGCCAACCGGCTCGGTCAGAACGTAAACAAACGAAGAAACAACACAAATTATTCACTCACCAGATCGGGAAGTAAACCAAAACGAAGCCCCTGACCTTTAACTGAAGGCTGGGACTAAAGAAACCACTCAGAACACGAAAACACTCGCTCACTAGATCAAATTACGAGAGCTCGAAATTGGCTGTAGTTCGAAATCGCTTTATTAAACTTGAAAGGTATAGAGAAATACACTGCCGGACAATTGCTAAGGACGGATGACAATAGCAACGATAGCAACCATAAAATGGAAGGCAGGAAAATGTGGAAATTAGCATAAGTGCGGGATACAGTAAGACGTGTTGTGCGTATGCAAATTTTGGATTGCCGAACTTGTTCGTGACGTCATAGCGCTGATAAGAGATATAAAGGATTTGACGCGTATTGACCGTTGTTGTTCAAACGCAAAGTTGAAAGGGAAAGAATCAATTGAAGAACTTGAAATTTTCAGTATGTCTTCCCGACATCACCTAGATGATTTTACGCGTGGTCGTATTATTGGCAAGATTGAAGAAGGGCGAAAAATAACAGATGTTGCCAGGGAGTTCGACGTCAGCCACAGTGTTGTTTCAAGGCTTTGGAAATCATTTCAAATAAATGGAGAGTGTAGCAAACGTCACGGGGGAGGTCGTGTTCGCAGTACGACACCTGCAGAAGATCGGTACATAGTGCTATCAACAAAAAGACACCGGCGCAGCACAGCTAGTGAGGTAGCAAATCAGTTTATGGCTGCTACTGGCAAGCGGATCTCCCGAAAAACTGTCGCCAGACGTTTGCATGAAGGAGGACTATATGCCCGCCATCCTGTTGTGTGCATCCCATTGTCCAGACGTCACCGTACCGCCCGTTTGCAATGGTGCCATCAACATCGCAATTGGACTGATAACGACTGGTCTGCTGTCCTCTTCTCAGATGAGAGTAGATACAGTCTATCGTCTGATTGTCGACGACAACTGATCTGGCGTGATAGTGGTACTGCATATTGTCCAGCAAACATACAGGAAAGGGACCGATATCCGACATGTAGTGTCATGGTATGGGCTGGCATCATGATCAACGGCAGTACGTCCCTCTATGTGCTTCCAACTGGGACTATGACTGGCCAACGATACATTAATGATGTTCTGCTACCTCATGTTCGCATGATCCGTGGTGCTGTCGGTGATAGATTCATTTTCATGGACGACAACGCAACATGTCATCCAACAGTCGCTGTCCAGGAGTGCCTTGAGAGTGAGAATATTCAACGCCTCGTATGGACAGCACGTTCTCCAGATCTGAATCCCATTGAAAATGTGTGGGATGCTTTGGGGAGGAGTTTTGCTGGTCGCCAATGCCCTCCAATAAACAAGGACACCCACATCCGTGCACTGACAGAGGAATGGGATAAATTACCCCAACAGCTGCTTGATAATGTTGTGCAAAGCATGACACGACGTGTGGAATCTTGCATCGCCCTCCATGGTGGCCATATCCCGTATTGACATCTTACGCCGGAACGCTTGCGGACGGTAATTGCATTTTTTTTCACGTTTACGTATTCTGCACAAAATGGCCTGTTTGTACCTTGAACACGTTCCAAAGCCTTCTGGATTTCAGAGCACAATAAATTGTCTTTCTTTTAATGTCCTAGCATTCTGACATTATTTTATTTCACTTAGTATTCAACCGCATTTACTTTTTTATGCGCTATATAGCCGTTTATCATCCGTCCTTAGCAATTGTCCAGCAGTGTACATTGCAGTAACTTAGAGTAAGAGAGAGTATAACAGGAAATAACATGAAATAACATGAAATATACAGCTGGGAATGAAGTACACAAACGTCAAGGACACAATCGCAGGAGTGAAGCAATTAACATTTTACATAAGCGGAGAAAAAGTTAGGAAAAAAATCACGTATCAAGAAACAATTCACCAAGACGGAGGAGAACATCCGGAGAACTTTTCAAATTGGGTGCAATAATAGTCTATAAACACAAGCCACGGTCCGAGAGCAGGATACGAATACACTGCAGTGCTAAAAGAACTTTGAAAAGCTCGTAAAGAAGCACAAGCAGTCTCATAGTCAATGGGATCATAAAATGAACAAAAACGGGCAAAGGCCGCTTTCGGATCACGTGTAAAAAAATTCATAGCCCATGTAGGGGGTCATAAAAGCACGAAAACGAGGATCAGCATTTGCGAGCATATAAATGTGTTCCAGGGAAACCTGTGGTAGAGGAAGAAGAGCAGCACGTTTAAGATCAAGTTTATAATCAGGATTAACCACAAAGTGATCCTGAAAATCCAGAGCAGTCGAGTCGGATATTTCACAGGAAGCTAAGACCTTCTTTCGATTTTTATTACGAGGAGGGCGTCGTCGCTTCTTGGGAACAGCACCTTTAAAGTTCTGCTCAGATAACATCGAATCGTTGACTCCAGTTGGAACCAGAGATGGTGTTGTAGAAAGAGGTGCAGACGAAGCATCAGCAGGAACCAGGCACCCATCTATAGGGCAGGGAAAGCTTGCGACTGAACCTATAGTCAATGGCAAGGACTTAGGCAAAACAGTAACACTCGAAAAGGCACCGGAACTCGACGAATCGAGTACTAAAGCAGTAGTAGACAGTGTAGCACTTGCCTCTCCAACAGAAGACACAGAAGAGTCAATATGCTGAATCGATGGTGTGTTGGCATCACTAGAAGAAGAAGACGCAAGTTCTAGGATGTCAAAAGGCTCCAAACGTGAAACATCCAGAGATTCATAGAGATGAGCAATAACTGGTATGAACAAGCCAGTAAACACAGGCGGTGGTGTACACAGTGGAGAAAGTAGAGGAATATATATCGGTACTGCTGAAGGCAAGTACCGATATATAAGTCCAGCAGGCAGAGGCGCAGACAACACTTCAACAGCAGATGAGACAGGAGTTAAGCAAGCAACATCATGAGAAGTGGGCACAGGAGTTCCTGGAGGAGTCGGAGCATGGGATAATATAGGCTCTGAAGAAGATACAGGCACTTCCGATGTCGTTGCAGTAGAAGGAACAGTGACCGGAGGCAAAAAAAAAACTGACGGGCATTTTGCTTGATGGTGGCCAAAACCAAGACAGGCGTAACAATGGAAAGGTGTAAGAACATTTATGGAGTAGGAATGGTGACCAAGTTTAATCAGTAATTTCGTAGGAAAGGAAGAAATTGCAGAATCTGAAGGGGAAAATCAGGAGCCCCTGCCGGCGACACCCTGAGATAGGACTACCAAACGGATCAGTAACGTTTGAAGGAAGGGTACGCACCGACTATACGAAAGAAAGTGCTGCAAAAGAGAATCGGGAATTTCGGTTGGAACCGGAAAGAACGAGATCAAAACTGGACGCTGGGAGAGAAGTTCAGCATAAATACACTGATCACCAATCTGAATGGGAGTGGATAAAACCTGCGCTACATATTTTGGGGCAGCTAAATAAATAATGACGGATCGGGGTTTGCGAGCAATATGCGTAATAGAATCGGATGGCAAAAAGGAACACAACGCTGATGAATATGCTAGGAGTTGAGTGTTAAGTAGGGCATCAAAAACAATACCAAGATGTAAAACAGAAAGCATTGACCTACCTAGAACCGAGGCTGGAGGAACAGTAATGGTAAAATTGGTACCTTCACGATGAAACATAGAATCCAGAGCAGGAGGATATAATCCAGCAAAGGAGGAAGGCGCCTGATCCACAGCACCTGTAGACGATCGGGGGTCTACGACATAACATCGCACGACATATGATCGCCGACATAACATCGCAGGTCAAAACATCGCTCGGCATATGATCGCCGACATAACATCGCAGGTCAAAACATCGCGGCACCGTAACATCGCAAGTCAAAACATCGCGGCACCATAACATCGCAGGGCAAAACATCGCGGCACCATAACATCGCGGGGCAAAACATCGTGGTGCCATAACATCGCAAGTCATAACATCGCAGGTCATAACATCGCAGGTCATAACATCGCAGTAATCCCTAAATAAATTGCTTTAGACAGATTTTGATGAATTGCAAAAAAAAAAAAAATACGTTTAAGGGGGAGGGGAACTTCAAGAAATTGATGTCCTGATTAAATTTTGGTAGAAATTGGGGTTACCCGTACCGCTTTTCCAACAGTGCCCAGGCCCGGGGTCCAGGGCCACTCAATCAAAAATATCGTAAAATCTAGTTTTCAATTTAAAACCACCAGATTTCGTATACTATCTCATGGTGCTTTAACTTAGACCGTAGACGGTTTTTGAAAGTGGTCGGAGCCCGGGGTCGAGGGGCCCCCATAGAATATTTTCGCCAAATGTACAGTTTTCAATTTAGAACCACCAAATTTGGTATACTACCTCATGGTGCTCTAACTTAGACCGTAGACGGTTTTTGGAAAGGTAAAAACCGTCTACGGTCTAAGTCAGAGCACCATGAGATAGTATACCAAATCTGGTGGTTTAAAATTGAAAACTGTAGATTTGGTGAAAATACTCTATGGGCGCCCCATCGACCCCGGCCACCGACCACTTCCAAAAACCGTCTACGGTCTAAGTTAGAGCACCATGAGATAGTATACCAAATTTGGTGGTTCTGAATTGAAAATTGCAAATTTTGCGAAAATATTCTATGGGGCCCCTTCGGCCCCGGCCTCCGACCACTTCTAAAAACCGTCTACGGTCTAAGTCAGAGCACCATGAGATAGTATACCAAATTCGGTGGTTTTAAATTGAAAACTGTATATTTGACGAATATTGCGTATGGGGCCTCCTTGACTCTGGGCCCCCTACCGTCCCCAAAACTGTCTACCGTCTAAGTTAGAGCACCATGAGGTAGTATACCAAATTTGGTGGTTCCAAATTGAAAACTGTAGGTTTGGCAAAAATATTCTATGTGCGCCCCTCGACCCCGGGCCTCCTACCTTTCCAAAAATCGTATAGGTCTAAGTTAGAGTACCATGAGGTAGTATACCAAATTTGGTGGTTCTAAATTGAAAACTGTAGATTTGGCGAAAATACTCTATGGGGGACCTTCGACCCCGGCCTCCGACCACTTCCAAAAACCGTCTACGGTCTAAGTCAGAGCACCATGAGATAGTATACCAAATCTGGTGGTTTTAAATTGAAAACTGTAGATTTGACGAATATTGCGTATGGGGGCCCCCTACCTTTCCAAAACCGTCTACGGTCTAAATAAGAGCACCATGAGGTAGTATACCAAATTTGGTGGTTCTAAATTAAAAACTGTAGATTTGGCGAAAATATTCTATGGGGGCCCCTCGACCCCGGGCTCCGACCACTTCCAAAAACCGTCTACGGTCTAAGTTAAAGCACCATGAGATAATATACCAAATCTGGTGGTTTTAAATTGAAAACTAGATTTTACGATATTTTTGATTGAGTGGCCCTGGACCCCGGGAATGGGCACTTGGAAAAGCAGTACGGGTAACCCCAATTTCTACCAAAATTTAATCAGGACATCAATTTCTTGAAATATCCCTCCCCTTAAATATACTTTTTTGCAATTCATCAAAATCTATCTAGTTATTTATTTAGGGATTACTGCGATGTTATGACTTGCGATGTTATGGTACCACGATGTTTTGCCCTGCGATGTTATGGTGCCGCGATGTTTTGACCTGCGATTTTTTAGTACTGCGATGTTATGGAACCGCGATGTTTTGCCCTGCGATGTTACGGAACCGCGATGTTTTGACCTGCGATGTTATGTCGGCGATCATATGTCGTGCGATGTTTTGACCTGCGGTGTTATGTCGTAGACCCGGTTTCCCACCATTTTTTTATGTAGGTTAGCTGAAATTAGCAGTGCTAGTAGCTATGATACAAATGCCTTAGGTCTCCGTTCCAGATACGAATGAGGCCACAGCAGTTTGTGCATTTTTTTGTTTCTTAGCACGTCTTTTGTAAAAAAAGATCGTGCTTATGTTATCGGTTTGTCCGTCCACCAGTCCGTTCGTCCACCAGTTCGTCCGTCCGTCAGTCCGTCCGTCCGTCTGTACCCACGGTATCTCTGCAACTATTAGTCCGATTTGAAAAATTCTTTTTGCATTCGAAAGCTTGAATTATGCGAATGATGATTCTTCATTTCGTTTTTTTTTTACGATGTACAATTTCGCCGCTACAGGGCGTAAATGCAGATGATATCGAATTCAAAAATGCGTTTTATTCCACATATTTTCTTCTAAACATCCGATTGAGAAAAATCTTTTATCTTTCGATTCCATTTATCATCAATTGCTAGAATGCCGTCGTTGCACGATATAAGATGAAATTCAAATTTAACGATGGAAAATTGCCTTTTTATTACACTGAATCACAAGCTAAAAGTCAAAATCACATCACTAGATCTTTCATGCTGGCTCCCAGCACATCCTCAGGTGAATTCTAAAACAGGTATCGTAAAAATTTGAAAAAGAGTCCACCGTGGAACGTCGCTTTTGTTTATATACATCGCGTTCAGCACACGAATGACTTCAAAAAACGTCACCATACTCTGACTTATGATTGTTGTGTCTTAATTGTTATTGGATGAGTTCCGAAATAAAGTTCGAGTTATTGGTTTATTTGCTTCTTCTTGTTCGAAATTAACTGCATCCAAGTTGGAGGTATGAATCTGGGTATTTCATTGTTACAACATTTATCAGCGTTATTGACGATGTGTAAATTCTCCGCTAGCAAAGTCGCATTTTTGTTTTTGTGAGAAGAAATAACTCTTGCCTCATTCCACAGAGGGATGTGAGCTCCCTGGTTAACTAATCTTGCAAGTGCTGTAGAGTTTGAATGTGTTTTGACACTGTACTTGTGTTCCGCAATACGAAAGTTCAAATTCCTCATGGTGGATCCAATATAAATTCGATCTATGTCAACAGTATCCAGGGCCTGTAAAGGTATTTTGTAAACTCCGAATCTGCTATTACTCGGAATTGGGTACCGATCTTTTTTAATAGTTGACATTAGGTTGTTTGTTTTAATTCCAAAATTCAAGTTGTATTTTTTACAGGAAGATTTAAGTATATTCATAAATTTCGGAATATAATCCAGTGACCCAACATATTTGCGTTGACTGGATTCTTTAGTTAATGTAGAAAAGTTTGTGCTTCTTATTTTACGATGGATCCGGTTTACAATATTTCTGGGGTACCCATATTCGTCTGCTATGGCATTTATTTCATTTAATTCTCGTCTCCTAGCAGTAACGCTTGAGCAATGTGTGTATGCTCTACGGATGAGAAACTGGAATGCAGATAGTTTATATGTATTAGGATGTGCTGAATAATATGGTATAATTGCTGATGTTGCACTGGGCTTGCGGTATACTGAAAAAGAAATAATTTGTGATATAGGGTTTCTCTTCAACAGAAAGTCTAAAAAAGGGATAGTACAATTCTTTTCTAGTTCAACTGTAAAATTAATTGAGGTAATCTGCGAAGACAACAGTTCAGCAAATTTATATAAGGAATCTACGTCATGGTTCCAAAAGACAAGAATATCATCTATGTATCGTAGATATAGGCACGGAGCTACAGGAGTAAGTTGTAAAACTCTTTCCTCTAAATCTTGTAATACAATCTCTGCCAGGAAAGGTGAGAGTGGGGAGCCCATAGGTGCTCCTTCCTTTTGTTGGTAAATGACATCTTGAAATTTGAAATAAGTTCTTTTGTAAACCAATTTCAGTGCTTCCAGGAAAGCTTGGATTTCCAGATCATTCATGGTTCCCAAGGATTGTAGTTTTTCTTCTATTAACTCATGTGCATATGTTATCGGTACACTTGGGAACTATGACTCGACGTCCAGTGACGCAAACCAAAATGGAGAGCTCCCTGGTACAAAGTCTTTAATTTTCTTTAAAGCTGCAACAGAACTGGGTACTGAATAGGTTGAATTAGAAGTTAAAGGTGATAACAATTGTACTAGAGCTTTTTCAAGCGGTCTCAGAGGGTTAGTGACACCTGAGACAAGTGGACGAATCGGGTAACCAACTTTGTGGATTTTTAGTCTTCCAAAAAGTTCTGGTATTCTAGGTCCAATTGTTGGGTATAAAGTTCGGGTGAACGATGCAGGTAAATTACTATGATTTCTCAATCTGCTTAAAGCATTCACAGTTGCTGCTGTAGGATCTGATTTTATGACACTATGAGGAATTTTGTTGATGGCTTCTAAGACCTTAGTATGGTAATCCTTTGTATTCATAATAACGATTTCATTTGTTTTGTCGGCAGCTACTATTGCTATGTCAGGTTGATTTTTCAAGTTCTTGAGTTGAAATTGTTCCTTGGCAAATTGTGTATTGCTGTCCCTTGTTGTACTTCTTTGTTTCAGGTTTGTGATAGCTTTTGCTATCTTGATTCTGACTGAGTCCTGATCAGAAGAAGGTAATGTACTGATGATATTTTCAACTTGAGGAATAGTTTTAAACAAATTAATATGCATCTTGGGAAAAGCGAATTTTGGGCCTCTTTGTAATGCTGAAGCTTGTAAGTCATTAAGTTGCAAGGAACTAAGATTTACGTAGGTTGAATGGACTGACCGGTTAACTGGTTGATACATGGAATGCCTAGATTGTACTTCGTCAGCGACTAGATTTCGAAGTTTATGAATTTGACGACTCTCATAACGTTTTGCCTCTGTGTCAATAACGCTGATAAATGTTGTAACGATGAAATACCCAGATTCATACCTCCAACTTGGATGCAGTTAATTTCGAACAAGAAGAAGCAAATAAACCATTAACTCGAACTTTATTTCGGAACTCACCCAATAACAATTAAGACACAACAATCATAAGTCAGAGTATGGTGACGTTTTTTGAAGTCATTCGTGTGCTGAACGCGATGTATATAAACAAAAGCGACGTTCCACGGTGGACTCTTTTTCAAATTTTTACGATACCTGTTTTAGAATTCACCTGAGGATGTGCTGGGAGCCAGCATGAAAGATCTAGTGATGCGATTTTGACTTTTAGCTTTTGATTCAGTGTAATAAAAAGGCAATTTTCCATCGTTAAATTTGAATTTCATCTTATATCGTGCAACGACGGCATTCTAGCAATTGATGTTATTGGCACGAATTTCGTCAACGACTTCAGTATTTAAGCCGCTAATACAGAGTTTGTGACTATTAGTCACAGCAATTTGGAGCACCATGGAACGAGCAGCAAAAATATTCTACCGCTTCCGGCGACGACTGACTCTGGAACACACCCACCGGGCATTTCTTCTGAACTGCAGGGACTTAAAAGTAACACCTAAATATTTAACTTTGAGCTATAAACCTTTATCAAGACGTTATGCAGCCATTTTGTCTAAATCACAGACCAAAAGACTATCCGCCGAAATTCGACTAAAAAGAGGTTTAATAGATTATCTTTCACGAAAAGCTTATGTGGCTTACTCCCACCTTTGAAGGACCACCCATCCAATTATTTTAGACCGGCTACTAATATCTTACTTAACCATTTTCAACACAGAGGCAAAACGTTATGAGAGTCGTCAAATTCATAAACTTCGAAATCTAGTCGCTGACGAAGTACAATCTAGGCATTCCATGTATCAACCAGTTAACCGGTCAGTCCATTCAACCTACGTAAACCTTAGTTCCTTGCAACTTAATGACTTACAAGCTTCAGCATTACAAAGGGGCCCAAAATTCGCTTTTCCCAAGATGCATATTAATTTGTTTAAAACTATTCCTCAAGTTGAAAATATCATCAGTACATTACCTTCTTCTGATCAGGACTCAGTCAGAATCAAGATAGCAAAAGCTATCACAAACCTGAAACAAAGAAGTACAACAAGGGACAGCAATACACAATTTGCCAAGGAACAATTTCAACTCAAGAACTTGAAAAATCAACCTGACATAGCAATAGTAGCTGCCGACAAAACAAATAAAATCGTTATTATGAATACAAAGGATTACCATACTAAGGTCTTAGAAGCCATCAACAAAATTCCTCATAGTGTCATAAAATCAGATCCTACAGCAGCAACTGTGAATGCTTTAAGCAGATTGAGAAATCATAGTAATTTACCTACATCGTTCACCCGAACTTTATACCCAACAATTGGACCTAGAATCCCAGAACATTTTTGGAAGACTAAAAATCCACAAAGTTGGTTACCCGATTTGTCCACTTGTCTCAGGTGTCACTAACCCTCTGAGACCGCTTGAAAAAGCTCTAGTACAATTGTTATCACCTTTAACTTCTAATTCAACCTATTCAGTACCCAGTTCTGTTGCAGCTTTAAAGAAAATTAAAGACTTTGTACCAGGGAGCTCTCCATTTTGGTTTGCGTCACTGGACGTCGAGTCATTGTTCCCAAGTGTACCGATAACATATGCACATGAGTTAATAGAAGAAAAACTACAATCCTTGGGAACCATGAATGATCTGGAAATCCAAGCTTTCCTGGAAGCACTGAAATTGGTTTACAAAAGAACTTATTTCAAATTTCAAGATGTCATTTACCAACAAAAGGAAGGAGCACCTTTGGGCTCCCCACTCTCACCTTTCCTGGCAGAGATTGTATTACAAGATTTAGAGGAAAGAGTTTTACAACTTACTCCTGTAGCTCCGTGCCTATATCTACGATACATAGATGATATTCTTGTCTTTTGGAACCATGACGTAGATTCCTTATATAAATTTGCTGAACTGTTGTCTTCGCAGATTACCTCAATTAATTTTACAGTTGAACTAGAAAAGAATTGTACTATCCCTTTTTTAGACTTTCTGTTGAAGAGAAACCCTATATCACAAATTATTTCTTTTTCAGTATACCGCAAGCCCAGTGCAACATCAGCAATTATACCATATTATTCAGCACATCCTAATACATATAAACTATCTGCATTCCAGTTTCTCATCCGTAGAGCATACACACATTGCTCAAGCGTTACTGCTAGGAGACGAGAATTAAATGAAATAAATGCCATAGCAGACGAATATGGGTACCCCAGAAATATTGTAAACCGGATCCATCGTAAAATAAGAAGCACAAACTTTTCTACATTAACTAAAGAATCCAGTCAACGCAAATATGTTGGGTCACTGGATTATATTCCGAAAGTTATGAATATACTTAAATCTTCCTGTAAAAAATACAACTTGAATTTTGGAATTAAAACAAACAACCTAATGTCAACTATTAAAAAAGATCGGTACCCAATTCCGAGTAATAGCAGATTCGGAGTTTACAAAATACCTTTACAGGCCCTGGATACTGTTGACATAGATCGAATTTATATTGGATCCACCATGAGGAATTTGAACTTCCGTATTGCGGAACACAAGTACAGTGTCAAAACACATTCAAACTCTACAGCACTTGCAAGATTAGTTAACCAGGGAGCTCACATCCCTCTGTGGAATGAGGCAAGAGTTATTTCTTCTCACAAAAACAAAAATGCGACTTTGCTAGCGGTGAGTTTACACATCGTCAATAACGCTGATAAATGTTGTAACGATGAAATACCCAGATTCATACCTCCAACTTGGATGCAGTTAATTTCGAACAAGAAGAAGCAAATAAACCAATAACTCGAACTTTATTTCGGAACTCACCCAATAACAGTTAAGACACAACAATCATAAGTCAGAGTATGGTGACGTTTTTGAAGTCATTCGTGTGCTGAACGCGATGTATATAAACAAAAGCGACGTTCCACGGTGGACTCTTTTTCAAATTTTTACGATACCTGTTTTAGAATTCACCTGAGGATGTGCTGGGAGCCAGCATGAAAGATCTAGTGATGTGATTTTGACTTTTAGCTTTTGATTCAGTGTAATAAAAAGGCAATTTTCCATCGTTAAATTTGAATTTCATCTTATATCGTGCAACGACGGCATTCTAGCAATTGATGTTATTAGCACGAATTTCGTCAACGACTTCAGATTCCATTTATGTTGAAGAGTATTTTGGATATAGTTTCTTTTTCAAATTACGCATAGATTTTCCGCTAGGGGCGAAAAAGTAAATTGCATTTTTTCCGATATCTCTTCTTCTGAAACTCTGATTTGAAAATTTTTTTCTAGCGGATACATCTCCTGATGCACAATCTTTTGCATATAATTTTGAATTTTTGGTAAAGAATACTTTGGCCACCAGGGGGCGTAAGCGTTAATTTTCGCTTCTGATGTATTTGCCATAAAATCTGAGCTTCTAAAATTTCGATTGAAAAAATTCTTTGGTGGACTGATGCCACTCACATCGATAAACCTTTTAGGAATATTTTCTTCTTAAAATATTCCACAGTTTCTCCGCCAGGGGTGTAGACGTATATCTTATTTTTGTCAATATCTCGACTTCTAGGAGTCTGATTTGAAAAATTCCTTCTTTGTTGGATAGTGTTTTCCGTGTGACATGTTTTTCATATAATTAAAAAATTTTCAAGTTATTCATAGACTTTCCGCTAGGGGGCGTAGTGGTAAATTGCGCTTTCCCCTATATCTCTGCTTCTAAATCTCCGATCTGAAAAATTCTTTCGGCACAGGATACAGCTCCTGATAGGAAATCGTTTGCACATAATTTCTAGTTTTTGTAAAAAAGTGGTTTGGCCACCAGGGGGCGTAAACCTTAATTTCCCCTTCTGATGTATTTGCAGCAAAATATGAGCTTCTAAATTCTCGATTGAAAATAACGTCGTTTGTAGACCGATACTACTCATGCCGACAAACTTTTTAGAAACATAGAAACGTTTTCTTCTTATAATAGTGCACGGTTTCTACGCCAGGGGGCGTAGACGTATATCTTATTTTTGTCAATATCTCGACTTCTAGGAGTCCGATTTGAAGAATTCCTTCTTTGTTGGATAGTGTTTTTCGTGTCGCATGTTTTTCATATAATTTCAAAATTTTCACGTAATTCATAGACTTTCCGCTAGGGGGCGTGAAGGTAAATTACGTTTCCCCCTATATCTCTGCTTCTAAATCTCCGATCTGAAAAATTCTTTCTGCACCGGATACAGCTCCTGATGGGAAATCGTTTGCACATAATTTCAAAATTTTGTAAAAAATTGTTTTGGCCACCAGGTGGCGTAAGTCTTAATTTCCGCTTCTGATGTATTTGCAGCAAAATATGAGCTTCTAAAATCTCGATTGAAAAAAAGTCTTTTGTGGACCGATACTACTCATGTCGACAAACCTTTTAGGAACATTTTCTTCTTGAAATAATGCATGGTTTCTACGCCAGGGGCGTAGATGTATATCTTATTTTTTTCAATATCTCTACTTCTAAAAGTCCGATTTGAAAAATTCCTTTTTTGTTGGATAGTGTTTTCGATGCGAAATGTTTTTCCTATAAATTCAAAATTTTCAAGTAAATCATAGACTTTCCGCTAGGGCGAACAATGGTAAATTGCGTTTTCTGCTCCTAAAACTCCGATTTGAAAAATTCTTCCTGTATCGCATACAAGACCTGACGGAAAATATTTTTCACGTAATTTCTAATGTTTGGTAAAGAATGGTTTGGCCACTAGGGGTCATAAGTGTTAATTTCTACTTCGGATGTATTTGTAGCAAAATCTGGGCTCCTGAAAACTCGACTAAAATTTTTTTACTTGCGCCGATACCGCTCATATGGATAAACCTTTTGTGAACACTTTCTTCCTAAAATAATGCATGGTTTTCCCACCAAGGGAAGTAAAGTCACATCTTATTTTTGTCGATAACTCTGTTTCCAAGAGTTCGTAAGCTCACGATTCCGTTTACAGCAATATCTGAGGGATTAAAGACCTGACTGAAAAACTTCTTTCTTCCGTCAGATACTATTGTTTTCCATACCGGTTCCATTGACTTTGAATAGCTTTGATAAATTTAATTTGCCTCAGAACGGATTCAAAAGACGTGCTTATTACACCCGAAAATTCGGTGTCATCTTTCTTGTTTTTTCTTCTTGCCAGTAATCGTTAATCACGAATAGAAGACATTTCCTAGCATTACATGGTCATGGGAGTCTTAGAAGTTAGAGCACATGTCCAGAATGGCGTCAATGGTTATTTTACGTGTTTCAGTTTCAATTTGGGAGAAATCTACGAATCAGAAATTTTACATCTAGGACAAAGACAAATTTATGAGAAAAAGGAGGTACAGTCAAACCTCGATTTAACGAACTTCAAGTGACCAACAGTCTTATACGTAAAATCGCGGAATTCGCTAAATCGAGGAAGCCTTTCGAATGAAACATTCAACTTAAGCTATATAGTGTTCATAACAGAAAGCGTAAGCAGCTAAATTCTCTTACAGTGAAATTTAAATTATGTACGGTACTTTTATTTACGAAATTTATTAGCAAAACTGATATACTAAATTGACTCTAAAGTAATCGAGATATACCAAGAATTTGAGTTGTTGAAATAAAGTGAAAATTTACCTGCCTGTGTAGTACATTTGCAGGAATTATGTACAAAGGAGATTTAAAAAATCTTGGAATCACACAGGGGATTTTTTGGTTTTAGAGGTTGGCATCACCATCACCACTGATGACACCACTTGCCATCACCATTGATGGCAAGTGGTGTCATCCCATTTCATGTCGGTATGGAGCATCCGTTGTTTCTTTATTTACCACGTTCAGACCTGCCAGCTGTTACGATTTTATCGTATTTAGTACGATAAATCATGCTGCTGTACGCTAATATGATTTTGCAATCAAAAATATATTTTTTTTAAAAATAGCCATGTTTTCCTCCATTTTTTCTCTTTTCAGACAGAAGCCTTGAACTACGTTCAAAAAGTTTCGGAACTTTTTGAATATTTGCCAAATGTCAGTGAATTACGTCATTCCCCGCTGAGCAACCAAAGAGCATGATGTGACCGAGCAGCCAGAACCGGTTTGATCCAGATCCAACACGTACAGCGTATGTGCCTAGTTCGTGATTACAGGCATTCGAGGCTCTCCGTCACGAGGACAAGGATGCCGAATTTTGAACGGCGTTCAATTGCAAAATTTTGTTTTCTGCTCCGAAAATCTTTCGCTGAGACTTTTCAAATGATTAAGTCAGCTTACGGTGAGAGTGCAATGAGTCGAACTAGAGTTTATGAGTGGCATCGACTATCCGAAAACGGGCGACAGAGTATCGAGGATGATGAGAGGTCAGGACGACCTTAGACCTTTCCTTTGGAGCGGTCAGCCTCCAAAGGAAGGATCTTGTTAACAGATTTTTTCGATTGCAAGGGGGTCGTACACAAGGAATTACTTCAACACGGTCGTACAGTCACTAATGAAGAGTACGTCAACGTCCTGAAACGTTTCCGAGAATAAGTGAGACGCAAGCGACCAGATCTTTGGAAGACCAACTCGTGGGTTCTCCATCACGATAATGCACCGGCTTACAGATCCCTCCTTGTGTCCGATCATCACATTCCTGTTCATCCACAACCAGCTTATTCCCCTGATCTCGCCCCGTGCGACTTTTCCTTTTTCCCAGGATGAAGAAGTTGTTTAAGAGGTGACGCTTCTCAAGTTCCGAAGAAGTACAACGAGCTGCAACAGAGGCACCGGAGGTTGTGGTAAAAGAAGGCTTGCAATCTGCATTTAAATTTTTGTAAGAGCACTGGCAAATATACATAGTTGCGCAGGGTAACTACTTCTAAAGAAACACCTCATAAACAGGTATTATCTGTACTCGTTCTTTTTTAATATAAAAAGTTCCGGAACTTTTTCAACGTAGTAATAATACGTACTCATTTACTTTAAATATTCAATACATATTTCGTCTTTAGACTTCAATATGTAGCATCAAAATTTAAGCGCGTACTTTAAAATGAAAGAAAAATACGATAGTTGGTCTTTTTCAGAGCATTTAGCTTCTTAAATAACGATTTCAGTTTTATGCATAGACTGCATGAAACAGAGCATCAGTTAGTACTAATTAACTTGTAAAAACAGAATATGTGTTGATTATCTTTTTACGCTGTTGAAAAGAAATGCTCTAGAGTACGTATCTGGGGATGGATACGTAAAATGTGTGTCCCCTGACTTCACAGAAAGCTACTGTTCTGTCTGTAGCTCAAAACAAGAATCCCCAGGGTACTTTAGATTTCCTCCACCATAACGCCTTCCTTTTTCCTGTTTCCCATCCATGCAAGAAAATGTTGCGCTACTTTGCAACTTTTTGGTCATTAGCTTCGCCCTGTAAGAAGCTTACGCTTGATGGTTAGAGGAAAGAAGAACTGATTTATTATTTCATCAAGCTGTGTCGCAGATGATGTTCTTTGAAATGCTGGTTAACTGCATGAGTCAAATTTTCCTGTTACGCGAGGTTCTTTCTAGCTAACCTTTAACTTGAAAATGCTGGTTAACATAATTTGGTGCAGTAAAAAAAATAAAAAATGTTCGCTAAATTGAGGAAACGTGTTCGTTAAATTGGAAAACGCCAAGCATTAATTTCAATGTTTTTCCGTCCGTACCATGAAAAATATGCGTTAAATCGCAGTCCGTTAAATAGGGGTTTGACTGTATTTATTTACTTTTCGGTTTTTATGATGAATGCTAAAATATTGTTTTTCTGTAAAACTAAATGAAAAATTTCTTCCCATATAATACCACACAAATATTTTTAAACCGTTAAGGATTTCTCAGTGCCCGAGGAATTCACAGCGAGGGAACATATTAGTTTACGAAATCGATCCCAAACCTGCAAGTAATAAGAGCAATAATTAAAAAGAGGCTTTCGAAGAGTAACCGCTGATTTATGAAAATTGGATTAGAAACATTATCATCTGCGGAGATGCTAATGCTCTGAAAGCGGATCTGGCTCTTTTGTCAAAAGCGATGAAGCGCCGAGGATTTGAAACATACGATGATGTTGTTCTTCGCATGTTATTACGATGGAACTATCTCCACTACCGAGAAATAAGGAAAAATACAAAGCAAAGAAACGTATATATATATATATATATATATATATCAGAAAAATATATGACATCAGAAAAATGTTTCGAAACATAACCTTCTTGCTTTCATCGATTTCATCCAGTTAATGAGTCGAACGTATATTCTTAATGCTGTTTGCGATTTGAAACGAAAGTGGAATGATGTGTTATTGATAATAAATGAAAAAGAAAATAATGGAGTAGAGTTCTTTGAACCAGAAATTGAATTCGAAATAGGATGCTTGCTTTCCTTTTAATTTTATGTATTTCAGGAAGACTTATTAATCCTTTTTATTCTACATGTTTCGTTTCATTGATTGCAATAACAACAAAACACAGAATTCGAAGCTTCATAGTGATGCTATTCTGACAATTTTCGTAGTTTGCACGACAATAAATAAAAAGGAAACCTTTTCGAGTTACTCCAATTTCTCTTTTATTTAAATTAGGAAAATGGAATGATAATGTCATAGGTTATTTTTCAAAGGGATTGCAGTTTAAAGAAATTTTTCAATGCCTTTGACAACAACAAAATTACTTACGTAGATATTATTTTGCATCTTTATGCATTTATCCATGTCCAATATATCATGCAGTTCAAATGGTTAATAATGTTCAATTTGTTTACCTAAGTGCTTTTAAGATCAAAGGGAATCACATTCTTATTTCTTCAAACGTATCAATATGCAGAATGTTTTAAAATGATTTTCCTGTTTCAAAACAAGAAAAAAGGCACCGCATTCTTGAAAGTAATGCGAACATCTTTTAAATGCTTATCTCGAACTTCACAAAGTAGATCCGTAGAAAAGTAGAAAACTAACGAAATACAAAATGTATTTATGCCTCTAACGGAAAATCTGAACATTATTTTAAATGCGCAATGTGCGCAGTGCTCTTCAAAATGAAAGGAGCTGGTTATTAAAAGAAGTTTTTCAACTGGATTTCTGGAATCAATAAAACCACTAGCAAAAGAAGTGTGGATAACGAAAAATGAGAAATTGCGCGCAAAATTTACGAACAGCGGAAGATATCCGAAGCAAAAGAATTTTTTGAATCGAAGAAATAGGAGAAAAGTATGAAGAGAAACCAAACCAACTTTGCGCTTTCTAGTAAGAAAACTGTGCGCTATTTGATGAAGCGAATGGACGCAAACTAGTAAGGGGTACTCGACAAAGAAAGAATTTTCTCAACCAGAATTTTAGAAGCTGAGATCATATTGATATTAAACATTGAGCCCACTGGCGGCAGACCCGTGAATCAAGAAAAAGCAGAAAATATACGCAAAACTTCTTCACAGATGGAAACAGCGATGGAAAGTGAATTTTTCAAATGCGCCTTTTAAAAGGAACGGTAACTGGAAAATGGTTTATACATATACGCATCTAGTTGCAAAATTGTTGATGATTTAAAGTGAATAAATAGTGTTCTCAATCTTCACCATAGGGATTGGCATGCAGTACAACAGAATAATTTCCATCGGTTCTTTAGATGCACAAAAAAAGTGCAAATAGAATTTGCCACAGCGGCAGACGCCACCTAGCAGCAAACCTGTTCAAAATCAAATTTGCACATTTGCCACCTAGCGGCAGACCTGTTCAAAATCAAATATTCAAAAAATATGTGAAAAACATTTCTCGCGTGAATCGTATCTCATGCAAAAATAATTTTTGTAATCGGTCATTTAGAAAAAGAGAAATTTTAAATAAAGTAAGATATACATTTACGCCCCTAGAGGGAAAACTTAAGCACTATTTGGAAGAGGAGATATGCACAAAATGGTTTCCCTTGTAAGCAGTATCTGACCAAAAGACAATTTTTCAATGGGATTTTAAGGCAAGCAAATACGGCTGCTTATGCATTCTAAACGGAATTTCGCACTTACGCTCCCTAATGGCAAAATGGTTCGTTGCGAAAAATTAGAAATTGTACGCAAAACATTCTGCACCATGTACGCTATCCGACACGAGCAAAGAAATTAGATAAACACAATATACTGCATAATTGTGCCTCCTAGTGAGAGAACTGTAAATTACTTGAATTAGACTATAAGCGGAAAGGTCTTGAAAGGAAAAATAATTTATTAGACTATAAGCGAAAGGTAGTGAAAGGAAAAATAATTTTTTTAATGGGATTTTTAGGAGAAATAATTTAGAATGAAGTATATTTCGAATTCACTCGCATCTGCATTTACTCCATAGCTGCGAAATTGTGAATCAGAAATAAACTAAAAGGTGTAGATTTTGTTTCTCGCAGTTCAAGCTTATCATTGAACGAAAAAAATCAAATCGGACAAATAAGTGCATAGATGGACAGAATTTGTGTACATAGACGGACATTTGTGTACATAGACGGACATTTGTGTATATAGACGGTATTGTGTACGTAGACGAACAGAAGGACAGGCATAGCGATGCTGTAAGCACGTACTTATTTTCAAATGACGCGATATAAATGTGAAATGTAATAGAGATCGCAAAAACACCTTGTTATATAAGGAAATAATTTGTCATCTAAATAATAAAGGTAAAATTAATCGGCGTACAAAACTTGCCTGGAGAGCTTTTGGAAGAAACAGCATAATTTTCAAGAGCAATATGCCATTATGTCTTTAAAGAAAAGTGTTTGATCAATGCATCCTTCCAGTGCTTACGTATGGTGCAGAGACGTGGACCTTAACTAAAAGAGACATACAAAGGCTGCAGACTACTCAAAGAAGCATGCAGAGGTGCATACTTGGTGTAACCATCAGAGATAAGAAGAGGAACTCGTGGATCCGAAAAATGACAAGAGTGGAAGACATCATGATCAGAGTTAAATCCCTGAAATGGCAATGGGCTGGACATACTGCCAGAAGGACAGATCATCGATGGACAGCCGAAATTTTAGATTGGATTCCAAGGGACAGGAAAAGACCCAGAAGAAGACCACATGGGAGATGGGTGGATGAAATTCGAAAGTATGCAGGGGTGACATGGAGGAGACTGGCACAAGACAGACCGTTGTGGAGGAAACTTAGGGAGACCTTCGTCCAGCAGTGGATTGATAATGGTTGACAATGATGATGATGATGATGATAAAGGAAATAAAAGCTGAAGAAATTTTTTTATTAATCCTTCATGACTATTTCCTTAATAACTACCTCGTGAGATCTAAAGATACAAAGTTGAAGAAGTGTTTTCGGCAAATAACAGCAACGGCTTAAATTTCCATGCGGACTTGGTTTTTTTAGTCGCGGATTTATATTCTATCGGACAGTTTAAAATGGGTTATCCCACTGAGCAAGAGTTCCCTGTATTTGCGTATCATGAAAAATAATTTATGATTATTTTTGTTTAGAATTTAAGTGAAAGTGTGAAAAAATCCATCAAATGACAACTCCATTTATGAATAACGAATGGTAAAATGTAAATCACGAATAAAGACCCAGACAGCTACATTTCATCTGATTTAAGTTCCATTTTCTTCTTCTTCAGAGTTTAGGTGAAAGAAATGCAGTTTTATTATACGGATACTATAAAAGTAGAGGGAAAGTTATGCGATTATGTAAAAAAAACATAAGCTCGCGTGTGCTTAGAAATGCATAGAGTGAAACGCACTATCGTTTTTAACATCTCCAGGTCAACACGTTTTTAACATCTTTAAGTCTATGAAGTTCAATATACATTGAACTTCATAGACTTAAAGATAAGCCATGTCTGGTTCTTATGTCTTGCACTGAATTTGCTATCTCATAACAATGAAACTTTTTAAATAATTGCAAATCACCTATATTGCACCTACGAATGATAAGCATCTCCTCAAGTAAGGTTTGCTGAAGCACACTAAAGCATACTGAAAAAGAAGAGAAGATAAGTTGGTGGAAAATCAATACAGGACATAATGGCTTCAGGAGGGGAAGGGAATAACAAGATAACATAATTTACTTGCAGTCAAGCAGCTTTTGAAAGCTGTCTTGAAATGACCAAATAATTTTATACGGTGTTTGTTGATTCTGAAAAGGATATTTTGACCGGGATCCGAGTAAAAAGTTGTTTAGTTTGTTAAAAGCTCCGAGTAAAAAGTTGTTTAGTTTGTTAAAAGCTCCGAGTTAAAAGGGTGTTACGAAATCAGTCGGAAGCTTTTGCACCAAAAACCTTGAAACATCTCGACAAAAGGTAAACATTGATAAGTGATTTAAAATGAGCTCTTGTGTAAGCCAGAAATGTTAAGTTATCCCTCCTTCTGTTTTGAATTATGGATAAGGTTGCTAAAGCAAGGAACTTTGTGGTGGATGTTGAAAATGAAGGCTCTAGTATAACAAGGAATCTGAATCTGTTATTTTAAGTCAAACTGCGCCGCCCCGGTGGCGCAGTGGTCTAAGCGATGGCCTCTGATCATTCGTCCGAACGGGGTCCGGGTTCGAATCCCGGTGAGGCATGGATGTTGTGTTTGTCTTAACTGCACTGGCTCTCTCCCTTCCCTGGAACCAGTGACCCTAAATTAGAGACGTGCGACTGCTTATAGCCCCTTGAGTTGCTCACGGTGGTCGTTAAACCTCCATTAAAAAAAAAAAAAGTCAAACTGCTAAACGTATAATTTGGATAGTTCAGCGACAGCTGGACAGCTACCTGAGAAGGTAAAGTAACAAATTGGAATTATTAACATCTGATTATTAATGTGACAGAAAACTTAATGCGATATTGGCCAACAGAATTCAACACAATCAAGTAATGTATTCATTCAAAAAACGAAATTAATTGGATGTGCATAATGCAATATTTACACATACCCTTTTTTATGGCAGAATTTAGAGATAAGGACATTTCAGGAGGTTGAAGAGAATGAATGAATGATATAGGAGTGGCGAAAGGAATATCAAGGGGAAATAAGTGGGGCAATAGCTAAATAGAATTAGTAGCGCATAAATTAGAACTGTGCTAGCTAGGTACTTCTCCAGATAAAATTAATGAGAGCATTTTGAAGTGGTTTGGACATATGTGACGCATAAGAGACGGAAAATAGCTCTGACAATATTGAATTTTTAAAGTAAACTTCTCGACATAGAAAATGTCACATATAGAGGAATTCACGATATGAAACGAAACTTACCAACGAAACTTACCACACATGCAGACAAGTAAGTGGGAAAGAAGTGGTTTAATTGCTGAAGGATTACGCGAATGCGACGAGCAACGACACAGGATAATACTGCCAGAGTTAGGAGGTCGTATGATCGACATACTGGTTTATACATTTGACTACATGGCATGTCATCGAGTGGAAAAGTTTCCAGACGGTGTCCTGAGATAACACTGACCATGCGTCGTTGACCTATGTCCACAATTCATCGACATTGTCAGGGGGTCGTACAGAGGCGTTAAGTCGCCTGAGAATGACGTCACACACATTGTTTATTGGGAAGAAGTCTGGGGTTCGCGCTGGCCAGGGCGATCCCCAGACTCCCAAATGGCACTGTCTGCTGATGTTGTCAGTGTGCGGGCTGGCGTTACCTTGTTGAAACAGGGCATCACGAATACCACCGGGGTATGGTAACAAAACGCGAGCTGGAGTATCTTATCGACGTATCGTCGTGCTGACATTGTACCCACTATGCGTACGAGCGATGAGCACCTGTTGAAACTGATAGTGTCTCAAACCATGACAGCAGGCTGAGGAACCATATGATGTTCACGGATGGCAGCAAGATCAGCATGGTAACCACGTCGTCTGTAGACAATTGTCGATCTTCGGCGTTGTGACAGAAGAAAGACTCATCGCTGGGTACGATCTGGTTTCATACATCTCGCCACACATGCCTGGTACGGTGGCATCGCAACCTTGAGGGATGATGTACTGCGGTGAGTTGTAGTCGTCCCAATGGCTGGCAAGAGCACAAACCTGCTTCAGCCAATCTACGATTCACAGTCCGTGTTGATACAGAGATGTCCATATGTAGCTGGCTGTACCCCTCTTTGAATGACGTCAGTTGTGGGTTGTGGGACAGCTACGCTTGTCTTGAATGCGAAAACTCAGGCATTTGGACGTCGGCCTCCGTGCACCAGTCCCACTACAGTGACGCACGATGCCTTCCTCTAACTACGGTCACCATATTCGGCAGACAGTTGTCGCCTCACGATTCGTTTCGGCCGCGATATGACGCAGGAAGCCGTATGTGGCCATATGAAGAAGCACCTCATAAATTTGCCCGTGTGATGGTCGAGTTTCCGATGACGTTGCAGAGGCATTCTCGCTTTTATATGTGCTTTTGCCACCGACATCACTCCGATGCAGTGGTGCAAACCCAAGTAAGGATGACTAAACTTCCCTACGACTAGCCGTTTCGCCCTTTTATCTTCCTCATCTATCACGTGACTGGTTTGCAGATGCAAACATTTTCACAACTCAACTGTCAACATATACCCACCAATTCGCATAGTGCTCTGACAAATTCTTCCGGATTTGGCATTGTCTATGGCGAGCAATTTATTTGGCCAGAAACTAAAATGTAGTCTGAGAACAATATGCGTTTGGGTGTAAAATCAGCCGTCAGTCATAGAGGAAGTATTTTGGTAAAGGCAGACAATCTTGCAATGAACAGAAGAGGGTGAACTTTATTGCAAACAAAAATTAGTTTCTATCTCACAATTTAGCTGTGACAAAAACACGTCTGAACACACACATTTGATGTGATGAGAAGATATTTATTTCACTTCGTAAAGTCTGAATGAAGAGAAATGAATTTCTTGAATTTTTTAAATATAAATTATCAGTGACGCTGTGTTTGTGAAACATTTTTCAGCGATTTTTGAAGCAAGTGGTTTGCCTTAATTTTGTGCTTGATCCATGGAAATAAAATTTATTTTTCTTTTTTCTTGGGTGTATTTATAATTTACTACAGGAATACAAAATATTCGTTTCACAAGGAAAAATGTACATAAATAGACACTATTTTATAGCAAGATTAGTATATGACGTAACTCATTCTCAAGTTCATCAGGCTAAATATTCTCCGTTAAGTTAGTCTGTACGTGCTGTCCCAGTTGCTAGTGCTTGGTGCGTCCTGTACAATCGTGTGATTAACATATGAGCTACCCTTTCGGACTGCATTTTTGATAGATTTTTTTTATAATGAAAACCTGCGGAAAAGATACTTATCTTCACTGCAAAGCAAAAAGCTATTTTGATATGTGTACCTTCACTTAACGGCGTTCAACAAAATAAATAAATAAAAATAAAAATAAAAAACCGTTGTGCGAAAACTAAAAGCGAAAAAGCGCAGTCGTGCTATTTATCTTATATTTCTTTGCAAAGATAATACCGATAAAAATTCGAAGATGGTGAAAAACAACATGTGATTAAAATCCGCGGCTCCAAGAAATGGTGGCCCTAGGCAGTCGTTCCGCTCGACTATGCTAAAGGCCCAGTCTGAGTACAGCAATAATTTAAAACACTCCAGCAATAAAAACCAAGTGTTTCACAGCCTGTTCTCGTAGAATAACTGGACCTCGTTAACTTCAGTGAGTTGGAGATACAGTATATGATCAAAAGCATCCGGATATTCGTTTTGAGCAGGGGATTTGCCAATATACGTAGCAGCCAAGTCCCATACAGGTATAAAACGGCACACATAGCCTGGAAAACTTAACAGACAAGCATGAACAGTAGATTGGGCAGTACGGCAGAGCTCAGTGACTTTCAGCGTTGCATGATCATAGAATGGCAATTTAGCAGCAAGTCAGTTTGGGAAATTTCTGTCTTGCTTCAGCTGCTCCGATTAACTGTAACTAATGTTATTGTGAAGTAAAAAAGCCTAGAAGTGAGAACAGCATAATTCCGACCTGGTAGGCCATGTAAAATGACAGAGAGGAGTCCTCGAGTGCTGAAGTGACAAAATCCCCGTCCTCAATTGCAGCACTCAGTACGAAGTTCCGAAATGCCTTAGGAAGCAAGGTCAGCACTATAATGGTTCGTCGAGAGCTCAAGAGAATGGGTTTCTATGGCGGATGAGCAACACACAAGCCTAACATCAGCAACATTAACGACAAGCGTCGATTGGAATAGTGTATAGCTAGGCGCTAGTTGATTCTGGAGCAATGAAAACGTGTTCTCTGGAGTGATGAGTCACGCCTCAACATCTGGCAGTCCCACGGACGAGTATGGGTGTGGAGGATACTAGGTGAACGCTACCTGCCGGACTGTGTTTTCCCAACTGTGAAGCTTGATGTAGGAGACATCATGCTCTGGGACTGTTCTCTATGGGAAACTTAACGCTGAGGCCCATAAGGACATTCTCAACAATTCTATGCTCCCAACATTATACCAACAATAAAAAAGACATCGCTCGTTCCACGTTTTATCAACACATAGCAACCGAAAAATTGTTACCCGGCCACCGCTGGGAATCCGAATACCAGATCTCTCTATATCTAGCCAAGCGCGTTATCCTTAAGCTACGGTGGTCAGCAATCAACGGCGCTATGTGTGTTTTTCTGTCAGCTTCTGACATCATAAATCTGTAAGATGGGCTCAGCTTCTAAGACGCCTCCATCTGGTGGGCATTAACGGCACTGGCTATATATTAATTATAGCAGTTAAATCCAAAGGGCGAGATCCAAAATGAAAATCTTCCAAATACGTGGAGTCAGTGAATAAACAAAGACATCGCTCTTCCCACGCTTTATCAATACATAGCAACCGAAAAAATTGCTATCCGGTCACCGCTAGGGATCCGAATCTCAGATCTCTCGTTATCTAGCCGAGCGCGTTAGCCTTACGCTACTGTGGCCAACATACATAGCGTTGTTTGTTGGCCACCGTAGCGTAACTGGCTAACACGCTCGGCTATATATCGAGAGATCTGGGATACGGATCCCCAGCAGTGACCGGGTAACAATTTTTTAGGTTGCTATGTGTTGATAAAACGTGAAAAGAGCGATGTCTTTGTTTATCCACTGACACGTATTTGGAGGATTTTCATTATACCAACAGTTCGGTAAAGACTCTTACGGAACAAAGTCTCCGTCCACGAAGCGAAGTACGTGAAAAACTGATTTGATGAGATGGGAGTGAAGAAACTTGACTTGCCTGCACAGAACCCATACATAAACTCCATAGAGCACATTTGGGATACATTGGAATGCCGACTGCGAGCCAGACCAAACCGCCCGACGTCGGTGAATTGGAATTAATTTCCGCTGAATGAGAGGTGATTTCCAGAACGAATGAATGCGAGGTATTTTCTGAATGGAGGTAATTTCCAGAACGAATGAATGCGAGGAATTTTCTGAATGGAGGTAATTTACAGAATGGGAGAGGTTTTCGAGCAGACAGAGTTGAGGCTCTGATAACAGCAAAGGGTTGAATACTCGAAATTACTTCTTATTCCTATTACCGGGAGTTTGTGGATAGGCAAGTGTCCGTGTACTCTTGATTGGATAATGTATCATTAATAGTTAACGTGGTCAGACTCTTTGCTCTTCTAAGTTGATCCCACAACTTACCCTCGTTTCCCTTGGGCTAAGGAAAACAGAACGAGATTAACATCCCACGTAATAGAACAGATTGTATCACACCAGGTGGGTTTTTCTTCTAGATCTCTTGAAGAGAGCGTAACAGCTTTTAGCCCTGAGTCGACTATGTAAGTATAAGACTCTTTCAGGCTTCAAGATTTCGCTCTGTGGTTAATAGGAATTTTACATAGGGCTTGAAGCTTTCTTTTGATTTCTTAGGTAAATTTGTGTCTTCAGACGCTCCCTTTTTGACTTTTGGTAAACTAAATAGCAAACGGGCCCCAAGACCATTGACTAGCCACTTTCTTCCACATTCTTATACTGGGTCTTCATAACCTGTCTTTTCTTTGCTTGTGTAGTTACGAAATATTTGGAGTTTTAAATGCGTGCTCTTCAGTATGGAATTTAACAAAGCGAAAGACCTGCGATGAAAAATTACTTCCGGAGAAAATGTGTTTGTAGAAAGTGTAACAGGAAAAAGCGAGGTTTAGTAGCTTTTTAAATTACTGGCGCGTTCAGAGACACCTTGACATCGACCAGAAAATGTTGACCTTTCTATATTGTTGGTAGATGAGAATTCCATCAGCTAATCCAGTATCTCATGAAATTTGGTTCCATGCATGGCAATGTAATATCTGAGAAAATGATGCCTCACGCAACTACCATCATCCAAAGTACTGAATCAGCAGACGATTTTCGGAAGACAGTTATGTCTGGTCAAAGCAGTTGTACGTGCCAGGATGCTGTATAAATATGCGCCCCTCATAAGTATGCTGCATAACTATGTATACATTTTTTGTCTTGTAGACCAAACAAAGAATGCTGTATACCAACAGCCCATATGTGTGTGGGCCGATTATTTAAAGTAAATTCCTTATACTGCAGCCATAGATCATTATTATGCTGAAGAGTGTAATTTGCTCCGTAAACTGCAATTCGCATGCCATTTTCCAGATCCAGATACACGGAAAAGCGGCGAAACAATTTGAAAGGAAATTCAAAGTTATTTCTTGAAATCAATCCAGATTCGGATGCGATTGGCAAGCTTACGTCTGTTATAAAAATCAAGGAACGACCACAGCAAATGCTCCACTGCCTTTCGAAAATCTTGACTGCATAACGAATGTGATAAACATCCTTTGACGGAATAGTTTCATTTTGAGCCCTTTAAAAAGTTCAAGTTGAAGTTGCGTTTGAAACCTGAATGTTGCAAAATTTGTCCACGCATTTGAAACAAAGTGGATTGTCCATCAGGATGGGGAAACCTAAGCTTAAAATGCTCATATCAATTCAGAACCACTATGATGACATTTTTTAAATTTAAACATAACAGAACTGTAGAGCATCGTCTTTCTGATTTGAACGTGGATGTTCTTGAATATTTGATTGATTTTCAGTAATTATTCCGCGATTCGACAGCAGCTTTACAAGACGGAAAATGTATGACATTACCATCAATATTTTTTATGATACAAAAAATCGCTAAGAAAAAGTAAATTCGAAATTGTTCTTCCTCTTCTAAGAGATTTGAAAAAAAGAGATAACACAGACATTTTAAGCAAACTTTTGATTAAAATAGAACACAAAATAACCAGAGCTAATGCTCTCTGTTTTTCAAACTAAGGGTGATAACCGAAGCTAAAAAAAAAACACAACAACAACAACAACAGGAGTTTTAAACGCCGCACGCCGCACAACGAAAACTTTCTGAAGTCGATGTCAAAACGAATTTTTTCTGTGTCGCCGTCGCCTAATGGTAACGAGAAATGTCTCAAAGGGAGAAAAATAACACATATGATTTGAGTGACTGGGAAGATGGGTGAGGTGATTATATCAGCTAAAGGTGCAAAGAGAAACTATTAATAATATAGAGTTCGAGTTCAGACGTACTTTACCCTGTGATCAAAAAAATTAATGAGTGATCATGAAAAGTTACTTCGTGAACTTCCGGATGTTGCTAAGGATTATATGTGCAGACCGATTTCTAGCGCTAACAGCAAACCAAACTTTTGTGCAACAGCTTTTTTTTCCGGTACAAGGGCGGAAAACAAGAGTCTAAGTTTTTGATGCCATTATTTATTTTTTTACAACAGTTTCTAAAATTCCTGTCAAAGTGGCTTAATAAAAATTCCAAAATGAACAATTGTAAGAAAAGATACAAGGTAAAATGTTATATAACTTTACCGTCCCACTGCAAGAAAGCTGTACATTATTTGAAAAAATGGCAGCAAAACATTATTCATAGGGAAGGGTAGCGTACCTAGAAAGGATTTTTCCAAGAGATTTTAGAATCGAAGATACTCTTTCCAAAAGGAAAACACGCTGATATCCCTGGATGGAGAACTGTGAATTAAGAAATCCATGCAATGGGAGAAAAGTTTTCTGAATTTGCCCTCTGGAGAAGCATAGACAACGAGAAAAAGGTTTTTGCCAAGCGAGAAAACAGTGTTATTTGTAAATGATCTTTTCTTCAATTTTTCAATAGTAATTTAAAAGCGAAGAAAAAAATCTGAACAGAAATACATACTAACGCCACCTACCGCAATGGAAAGAAAGAAAGAAAAAAACAAAAAAGAAAAGAAAGAAAGAAAAAAAGGAGAGTGTATGCAAAGTGTTCCCTGAAGTGAATAGAGCGTTTAAAGAATTTATATTAAAGGTTAAAAGGATTTTTCAAATTTTTTTAAAGGCAGAGACATCAAGCAAAGTGAAATATGTATTTACGTCTCGTGGCGGGTAAATTCTGTATTATTTAGAGTAAGAAATACACATAAATTGTTTTCCTGACAAGTGGTATCTGACCAGAAAGAAGTTCTTCAGTCATGCGTTCAGACGAGCATATACGGCTGAAAATATTTTGTAAACAGAAATATGTTCAGAAATAAAGTTGTTTGTTAAGAAAAATGCTAAATATGTTTGACAATTGGTGCTTGCGGATACTAAAATAATTTTTCGAATCGGACTCAGAAGCCGGTAAATGAGCAAAATAAAATACATGTTTAGGCTCTCCAATATATACTATATTGACAAAAGTCACCGGGCACCTAGAAGAGAAACACAACATAGCATTTATTGACATACATTAGCACGGTGTGGATCCACCTTCGGCCTTATTGCATCCACTGACCCTTCGAAACATGCTTTCGACAAGGTTTTGGAACACAGCGATAGCTATGCGCTTCCATTCAGTACATAATGGTGCCGCTAACTGTTGCTTAGTAGTAGGTCTTGGTTCCAAGCTTCTTATGCGGCGCTCTAATTTATCGCATAGGTGGTCTATGGGATTAAAATCAGGGCTTTGTGCTGGCCAGTCCACACACGATACGGAATTATCGTCAAACCACGCCGTAACAGTCATTGCTTTATGGCTCGGTGCATTATCCTGCTGGTACCAACAAGGCTTGGTTCCATAGTATTGCCACAGAGTTGGTAGGGCATAATTGTCCAGAATATCGAGGTAGACGTGCTGGTTAACAGATGTGTCCACGATAACCAATGGACTGGGACCATATCACGAAAAACACCCACACACGAATACACTGCCAGCTCCAAACTGGACCGTAGGAATAGTACACTGTGGTAAAAAGCGTTCCCCCGGCTGCCGCCATACCCACACACGGCCATCAGGCTGATGGATCGTGTATCTGGATTCATCAGTCCATAGGACTCGTTTCCATTGTTCTACGGTCCACGATAAATGTTCTTTACACCATGCTAAACGACGAGTAGAAATCCGAGTGGAGATGAAAGGCTTATGAGCAGGCGCACGACCACGGTAACCCATGGAATGAAGTTCTCTGCGAATGGTACGTGCACATACCGAGGTTCCAGCATTTTTACTCACCAATACACTGAGGTCTTGTGCAGTACTCCGTCGGTTAGCTGTAACGACTCTCCTGAAGCTTTGACGTCCCCTATCACTGATTTTTTTTCGTCTGCCGGTATTTTTTGCTGGATCAGGCACGCCATGTGTCTTCCACTTATTCACTACATCCCAAACAGTTGACTTGGGTATGTTTAAACGCCTCTCGGATTTTCATATGGACAACCCACTAATATAAAACCCAACAATCTTTCCTTTCTCAAAGTCAGTTCCCTCTCGCCGCTACGTTTTCACTCAACCTCACAGTGCGATACGATCGCGGTAAACTGCAGGCTTGTTTTTATACCGTTTGCAGCTGTACCGCGCATCTTAACAACGCAGCGGATCCATTCATTTACTTTTGAAGGGGTGTCCGGTGACTTTTGTCAATATAGTGTATGTAAATTGCATTTCCTGTGATATCTCTGCTTCTGAAAGTCAGATTTGAAAAATTCTTTTTTGCGCCAGATATAGTTTGGGATGAGAAATATTTGGCATATAAATTGTAAGCTTTCTAACAAACATTTGTGTCACTTGAGGCGTAAGCGCATAATTCGGATGCATTTGTATCTGTGATCCTAAACACTCAGTTGAAAAAATTATTTTTTACTATATACTGCTTATCACGGAAAACCTTTTGCGATTATCACCTACTCATAATAATACACAATTTTACCGCCTGGTGATGTACAGGTACTTCTTATTTTTCTCGACATCTCTGCTTCTAACAGTGCAATTAAAAAAATACTTTTTTACAGGGCAGCGTTTCTGGTGAAAAATGTTCTTTATATGATTTTCAGTTTCTTTTAACTCACATTTTTGCCAGCAGAGAGCGTAGTATTTCTGTTTCATATGTATTTACAGCAATATCTATGCACCTAAAAACGTGATAGAAAATATTCATTTTCAGCCAGATATTGTAATTACGAAAATATTATATGCATATTTCCTGCCCAAAACAATAAAAATTTTACTAGCTACAGGCGTAAACGTATGATCTGTTTTTCTCGATATCTCTCCTTCTGAAAGCCCGATTTGAAAATTTATTTTACACCGGATATCATTCATTTTGTGAAAAATATTGGACGCACAATTGAATCTTTATTGGGCATAGTTGTGAAGCTAGCGTTAGTGTACATTTTTGTTTGCAACAGTATTTCCGATTCCAAAAATCCTATTAAAAATGATATTGCATTGTATGCCATTTTCTACGATATAGATTTGGAGCATTATTCTGTAGGTGCCATGTAGGTAAAATTTTTTTTTCTCCCTTTTCTTTAGCATAGATTTTGCTATGAAGAGTATTTTTCGCATATTTTCTGCATTTTCATTACTTAAAATTCCACCGGCGGCTGGGTTCATCATATTTGTTTTATTTTTTCTGTTTGAAAGAGTATGTCGGATTCTAAAAACACATACCAATCCTTTCTTGATAGGATACTCCTCAATTATACGATACTCTTCATTATATGAAGAGTATTTTGCACCCATTTTTTTCTTTAAGTGACGCCCAGCTTCCCCTTTATAGGGGGAGAAAAGTCACATCACGTTTTCCTGCCTATCTCTTCTTCTAATTGTTCGATTTGAAAGATCCTCTTTTTCCACTAATATATTCGTATGTGAAGAGCATTTTGTGATTTTTCGTAACACACATTTCAGCTAGTAGAAGGCTGAAGTAGCTATTTCTATTTGTGGATGTTTTACGGATTGGAGAATTGCGGTTTTTTTTTTTTTTTTTTTTGGTATTTTGTATTCCGTCAAGTTTACCATGAAGAACACTGTGTATTTTGATTTATGCGGAGTTTTTTCTTAGGGAAAGAAAATGCATTCTCTTTATCACTGACTGTTTTCCTTTTTATAAATATCTGCTCTAAAGCATTTTTTTCGTTTCAGAAAGGATACAAAAGAAGTGCTCATTACCCCCGAAAATTCGGTGTCTCCTTTCTGGTACCGGTACTGATTCCATTCTTCTCTGGAGCACGTGACCCTAAATTTCAGGTGGACGATAGGCGCTGGGAAGGTTGGTTATATTGCTAAAATACTACCACACTGAATAACGGATTTTTAACTGTATTCGTGCTGAATTAGCAAATATTGTCTCATTTTGTATTCATTTAATAGTGGAAATGATAATCTCATGTTCTGTTTCTACTTCCCAAGCGTTGTGAGAAAAAAAGGAAAAAAAAACGCCGACTCGTTGAAACATTTTTATGTAGTTTGGTAATCTTTGCATCTCAGCAGCATATCAAGAAATAATTAACTGCGGTGCAATGGAGGAATGTGCTTAATGGAAGAGAAAAAAAAATATCTCATGAAACGCAAATGGTTAGTTTCAGCAGCGTGCGAGCGCCTATTGGGAAAAGAAAACCCGCTTTTTCTTTTTTTCCCTCCTCAAGTATTATCCTTTCCATTAAAAACACATTGCTTTTTCATTTCAGAGCTCATTTACTATGACTGGTACCTTCTGTTCAAAAAGAGGAACTTGGAATGGACATTACGGAAATTGCGATAAGGCTTCGAAAATATGAGCCTTTCCCTTAGTGGAGTGAGGAAATATTTTGAAAAGTAGTCGCTTAGCAAAATAAATGTCGAATGTTTCTGATAGCCTCAGCTTTTTGGATAAATATTCTACCATCCAGGTATTGAAAATTCCTGTATTTAAAATCGCTTATATTTATTTGTTCATCATCTTCTGTCTGAGTAATTAATACTTCCCATGGTTTAGAAACGTGACATGAATCCTGGAGCTGCTTATAGCAAAACTAAGCATTTAAATAGACCACAAAAATCGGATTGGCTCTTTTTATGCCTACACATCTTTTTTTCACGAATCTCAAGCCCTGTTACAACAGGACGATTAAAGGTTTCATCCCTAAAGCATATTTTAAGCGTAGATCTCCGAGATTTGTTTGAAAATGTTTTTGATTTAAGATTTCTAAATCTTCTATATTTAGCTTTACATGCAGAGACGCTTTAAAAACCTCTGAGCCCCCCCCCCCGCGCGTCGTGGCACGAGACCCTCCCCCTTTCTGTACCACGCGTGCGCACGTATAATTCCATTTTATCATCTAAATCTAAAAATATTGCTAGGAATATCTTTTGCTTTTCATCGCAAGAAAACATTTCTTGCATTGTATTTTTCGCAATGCATTTATATATGTAATTGATATGTACTATAACGTTCACATAAAAAGTCTGTCACATAAATAAGATGGGAAAAGAAAATAATTATGTGGCATTAATCAATGACCTCGGAAACAGTGGAGGTTAAGTAGAATCACGTAGTTTATATCAAAATTTAGTGAAATTCTAGATATTGGTGCATTTTTCTGATTTTCAGTAGATCCACAATAAAATAATCAATATAAGTATTAATTGTAAATAAAACAAATAAGTAAAGAAAGAAATTAATTTCTAAAAATATATTGAAAAAAAAATTGTTCTCAACAAAAGCATCTGAGTGTCTTCAAGTATGTGGCACATCGGTGGTATGATTATTTTAGTGACCCAGACTAAAGCCACGAGGTCTCGAGGGAGGAGAGAAACGTATATAATTCAAGAATCGCTCTAAACTTACCGCTTTTTCTCATTTTGATTGCTTGTTTGTTTTAGTGAAGTTAATAGAGCAAGAGCCAGGGTTTGTCAAAAAACGCCAATTACAGTAAAAAAACGGCAAGTACAGTCAAAAAACAGTTACATGGTCAGCTTGGGCCGTGGGAACGCCATCCCCTAATTAGCTGGAGCTCCAGCTGACCCTATGCGCGTATGTTTATTTTCTACAACCGCCCATGGGCCAATATTAAACTTGGTTGCATTGTATCTGTTTTGACGGGAAAGATATCCCCAGTAAGCTTACAAAAATCCGAGCAGTGTGTTTAAATTTGTTTTAAACCATAAGCGTTTTTTCTTTTATTTCCGTATTTCCTTTCTCTCACCCCTCCCTCCCTCTTTCTTTTCAGAACATATGTTTTCTATATCTGCGTGCAACAAAATCTGTAATGATATCTGAAAAATCCATTTCTTTTAATATGCCGCTTTCAATGCTCATCAAATACACTGGTGTGCAAAAATTAAGGGCGAAGAGGAGGAAATAGCATATCAGCGGAACGAACAGGCAGAACTTACCGAAAGACCACTCAGGACATAGACTAGGGTCCGGTACGGTAGGGCATGTGCATATATGCAGCATGACGTAGGGGAGAGGGAGTGTCGGAGGGGTATAAAGCACACTGGCGGTGTGAGTTCAGCAATTCGGTGAAAGCTATTGCACGGTGTACATCGGTTTGAACAACGTCGAGTTGCTGCCACCGTGTGATATGGCCAACAGGCAATCCAGTAGACTACATCTGGATGACTTTACCCGAGGTCGCGTCATTGGGAATTTGGAAGGAGGTCGAAGTGTGACTAGTGTGGCTGAGGAGTTCGGGGTCGCTCACAGCATCGTTTCACAAGCTTGGAGAGCATTTCAAACGACAAGAACATCTGTCCGAAAGTTTAGCAGTGGTCGTCCGCGAGCAACCACGGCGGCGGACGAACGCTACATTGTCCTACAGGCGAGAAGAGACAGAGGGCAGACAGCGGGAGAAATCGCAAGGCACATGCAACAGACAACTGGACGTCCGTTATCGTGTTTTACCGTGGCCAGGAGGCTGCTCAAAGGTGGACTATTTGCACGATGACCAGTACGGTGTGTGCCATTAACACCTGCTCATCAAAGACGGCGGTTTCTCTGGTGCCAGGAACAAAAGAACTGGACACATCAGCTATGGCGTCGAGTTCTCTTTACGGATGATAACCGATTTAGTCTGACGAGCGATTCTGGACGTATACACATCTGGAGAGAGCAGGGAATACGCAATCACATCTCCAGCATCATCAAAAGGGACCGGTTTGGAGGTGGCGGAGTTCTCGTTTGGGGCGGTGTCATGCTTGGTAGCTGTACTGACCTTCACATCTTCCAAGGAGGTTCAGTCACTGGTGTCCGCTATTGTACCAAGGTTCTCCTGCCTCACGTGTGTCTGTTTAGAGGTGCTGTGGGTTCTGAGTTCCTCTTCATGGACAACAACGCTATACCTCATCGTACAGTGACTGTCGTAGAGCTGTTGGAGAGTGAAGATATTCAACGCATGGATTGGACCACAAGGTCCGCGGACCTAAATCCAATCGAGCATGTGTGGGGCCTTCTCGGGAGACGCTTGGCAGCACGTCACCTGCTGCCAGCAACGATTCCGCAGCTGCGATTGGCGCTACAAGAGGTATGAGCCGCGATGCCTCAACAGCTCCTTGACAACCTCGTCCTCATCATGGACAGACGTTGTAAATCCTGCAACGCAGTCACGGGTGATCATATCCCCTACTAAAGACTGGATTTTTCTTGGCAGCCGCCTGTCACATGGACGTTTATGTCTTCTGTCCAGTTGTGCTCGAAGTTACCTTTTCAATAAAGTGCCTTTGTATCCTTTGGATTCCTTGTTTGGACGGTTTTGCTCACTTGTCCCATATTCTTACATCTGGGATCTTATGGTCTGATTTGAGTCGATGTGCAGCTCTTCTGCACGACGTTACATTCGAAAAACCGTCTCGTCCTTAATTTTTGTACGCCAGTGTACAAGTTATTTAGTCTCAGTTGCGTCATGCGATTTCTTAACTCGTTCTTTATCAGTCTGAGATTGAAAAACGAACTTTCTCTACTCGCGTTTATTACCATCATGTTAAAAAAAAATCCTCATCGCAATCTCAATGTTAGGGAATGTGGTAAGGAGTGCATGTTCATGTAAATGACCGTGCAAACTACGGATATTAATCCTAAAACATTTTCCTGCAGCTTCATTTTCTGTCTCCTCCTCCTTCTTTCCCTCTTCAACATTTTCTTCTTTTTCTTCTTCTTCTTCTGAGTTGTTAATATTATTTGAATTCAACAACGTATCCATCTCTTTCACGATATATGAGTTGAAATGGAGACATTCAGAGGCAAGTTCATTTTTACTAAGATCCATAAAGTAGATGGATGATGAATTATTACCGTATTTTCTGATTTCATTTTCCTCAAAATATGATAGCTGTTCAAGAAAACCAAAATTTTCAACAATTATGTTGTATGATGCAATTCTCTTTTGTAACCCACACCGCAGAGAATCAATGACAGGCAAAACAAGTTTTAATTTTAATCTTTCTGCTTCCTTCTGGAAGTTCATTCGGGGTATCTTTGCTATCACTGTTTAAATTTTAGATGCAGCTACTATATATTTTTCAACCGCTTATTGACATTTCTGCTTGAGATTTCTTTCTCGCTCAAGTTTCATATTGATCAAAATTGTCTTTTATGTATGTATGAAAGTGTTGGTTATTTTACAGCTACAGACAAGCCCATTTCCTGGTTGTTTGTTTTTGTATCGATGTCGACCTACCTGACAAAGTTTGGGGGTTCTTTTTGGTCGTTGGTGTTGTTGGCGTATTTATTTAAAACAGTCGTGATATTTGCTGATGATAAGTATTGTCACACATTATCATATTTACGCTGTGTTAGAATTTTCTTTACCTGAGTGTCCTGAACATATGATTCGCTGCCACCATCCCAGTACAATTGTAAGGCCTGGGCAACCTTATTCATAAACACATTTTCAGAGGCATGGAGAAGGATACTTGCAGTCGGTAATAAAAACTGATACAATGTAATAACGCAAAAACTTTATTTCCATTCAGGAAACGATGAATATTCACAGTGATGGTGGAAATACACTGGTTGGAGTAGCATATATATGCGGTGCATGATTGCTAGTTAAAACCTTTCGTGTTAGAGTTCTGATATGGAATATCCTTTTGTAGATACACGAAGTTCCACAGGCTATTACAGTAGCAGACATAGAATTGCTTAAATCACTTCACACAGGATATAGTGACAATAACTTATTGGACATGAAAACTGGTTGTAAGAATTCCTCCGCCAGCTATTTATTACTTCAGATTTATAGGCCGCAGCCTATACGTCTGTAATTCAACAGGCCAAGTACTAACCGCAATTAGTAGGAATCTCCTTTGGCAACTCAACCGCAGCTGAGCGCCTAAATGTTAAGTCTCAAAATTCATGGTGAGAGCTGACCTGACCTCTTTCCCTAGTAAAAAGCTATACGAGGAGTTCCGTCAAAATCTCCTGCTTAACGTCCCTCAACTTTCTCTCGTGACGGTGGGCAGTGCATGACCAATCACAGGCTTGCATTCTGACACCCTGGTCCAAAGCATCCCCTGTTCTCCGAGTCCTGTCATCTTCCCATGACGTAATCTAAATGACCCTTTTGCTGTTGCTATAGCATCTGTGAATTCCACGCTCCAATTCTTAGAAACTCCCAACCTCTCCCTGATTCTTGTGACCTTGTCACAAAGATGGCTGCAGTTTCTTCATCCATTCTCTCTCACTCAATAAATAATGGCGTACCATTACCCGAGTTCAGAGTGTTCTCACTTTATCCCCGCTTTTTTTTTCGGAAGTCAACATCATCACTGATTTTTTCGTCACTACTGGCAATTTCTTTCTTCTTTTTTTCCTGAATCTCTCCACGTAACCACACTGGCGCAGCAAACATTTTCTGGTTGTGCTAAGACGTAACAAAATTTCGTTTCACAAAATCGTTAAGAAGATATTTCCAATTTACCCCTTTTTTCGTAAACTGTTTGCAACAAGCGGTGTATCCGCAGAATGCGTATTATCTTTAGTCCCAAAACTGACTTCATTTGTTCGTAGCTCCTGCTTAAAGCAGCAACTGCGTTGGTACGGGCAGACCAAAGAATTTTAGACAAGCATTTTACCACCTTCCGCTTTGGACCTAATAATGATATCAGATCTTCCCAGGCATGTGTTGAATAGAATCAAAGTAAATGACAATATCCGTGCTACATTCTGCCGTTTGGACATCAACTAAATTAATGGAATACCATGCACATGGCACATTTAAAACAACTCATTTTTTTCTTTAATTCTGGTCTGTAAACTGGAATAATACTCTTCCATATTTGAAGCGTTGTCATAAAGCATTGTTTTCACCCTCACTTTCTCCCCAAACCCAACTGAAATTCAAATGGGACGCAAACATTGAGATTGTTTATCTCCCTGTGTAAACCAATTCCTCACAAATGAAAATTTTTGCCTTATATAATCAATGGGTTTAAGTAGATAATATAGACCGGTCATAAATGAACAGGTTCGGCTTCCAAGTAAAAGCACAGACAATATAGTAGCGATGTACTGAGCAGAGAAGTACGAGAAAGTGAGAGAGAGAGAGAGAGAGAGAGAGAGAGAGAGAGAGAGAGAGAGAGTGAGAGACTCACCACCTACAACCACCCTTTTGCAATCCATAACCAGCCCTCCCCTCTTACCCATTTACTTTGCCTGCGTGGAGACAGAGTGTGAGATCCCGCCTCGGACTAAATTTATCGCACTAAACGTCTTCGGACAATTTCCAGAAGAAGGGTCAAAGCAAGCGTACCTTCTGGGGAAACAAAATAAAACAGAACGGATAGCATTGGAAACTGTTAACAGTTTGTCCTAATTGCCTCCCGACTCCCCCTCCCTTTGTGAACAAAGAGAACAGACTGTCTCTATGATTCAGCAAATCTTAAAAGGGAAATAGAAAACGCGCTCTCTGCAGTGCGAGTCGGAGTGGGATAATGGCCTAACACAGATGTCTTAGGCGACTCAGTCAAAACGGTGCTTGACGAAGGCCCTTCCAGAGCCTGAGGCCTCCGGCGAATGCCGGGTACGCCCATGCGATACAAAGCCTCTGTTTACATGAAGTTTAAGACCTACAGGATTGAACTTCATGCAAAGAAAGCATACAAGTGATGCCTACAGGTTTAATTGTTTTAAGCGGGGTAGGGTGGTATCTACCACCGTGAGCAACTCAATGGGATATGAGCAGTCGCCCTAATTTAAGGACAGTCTTTTCAGGAAGGTGTGGGAGCCAGTACCTTAAGTCAAATGCACCATCCACTCCTCACCGGGGATTCTGGCTCGGACCCATCGCAGAAGAATGGTTAGGCGCCGGTCCTTGGTGTCACTTGGCAACCGAGGGGAAAGAGCCAGGTTAAACATCATGCTTGATTAATTTGGCACCCATTTGCCTATAATATCTATTTGTCTATTATTTATTTCTGAAGAGTTATTTCTTCAGGGATTAACTTTCTGCTTGCGTGCCGCTAAGATGAAGGATCATATATGCTTCGATTTCCGCACTGTGAAGCGTTTCATCTGAATCCCAAAACACATGCTCAGTTGCTTCGTGGTTTCTGTTCTGGGTGGTGTAACGGTAACATACTCGAACATAAATCGGAAGCTGCGGGTTCGATTTCCGTTCTAGAACGACGTAATTTTCAAGTTTTCTGATGAATGTCTACTTGCTTGATCATGTAAAGGTTTTCGCGTGTTACAAAACTGCTGTCAGACCAGACTGAGGAGCGTAAAATGATCGTCAGCAGTGATGTATGTAATAATCAACGGTGTTTTGGTAAATTTCTCATGGCCACAAATTTAAGGAAGAGATGAAGTTTTTTCACAGCAGAATTTTTTTCATAACTGTACGAGAACAGCAAAATGCTAAGAAGCGTTCATTGGAAAGAGAATCTCTTGCAAGACGATTTGAACAGTTTGCGCTCATTCATCTCATTCATACATACACATACCGGCCACTAAATTAGAAACATTTAAACAATACCGAGTTGGTCCTCCTAATTACAGAATCTATGCCCGCATGGTTTGGCATAGATTCTACATGGTATTGGATTGCATCTACGTGTACAGCATGCTAGGCATTCACCAGACAGTCCTTTAACTAGTTCAGAGATGACGAGGACTTCGCTCCCGAATCTGTTTTTCTAACATGTGCCGTACATTCTCAATGGGTTCAGATCCGGGCTTTATGGTGGCCAGGAAAGATGGTGGAAGTCGTGGTCATGCTCGCATAACCACTACTGAACACATCTTGCGCGATGGACAGTAGCATTGTCTTCCACGAAACAACCGGATAAGAAATCAACACGAGAGAATGGGCTTGATCGGCAACAATGCTTATATAATCCTTGGAGAACACCCGAGATTTCAGCAATATCAGGAGACCCGTCCCGTCCCGTACCAGTAGAACGTGCCACACCATGACACCACCAGTGACGATTAATGACGGGCAGCAGTTTTAAATAGTTGCCTAGATCACGTGGTGACGCACGTGACCACGTATTTTATGCATACGCTGCATAAGTGACGTTTACGTACATCTGTATGAAGGTTTCTCATTCAGTGTCCGGTGTGTGTGGTAAGAACCGAATTTATGAAAAATGCTCCATTTGAATACCAGAAAAACATTTTGAACACCTTCTACAATTTTTTCACCTTTCCGGAAGCACTATTATTGTCTCTCCTGTGAATAAACCAGGTGACTCCTCCTTTCCATCGAAATGCCACCCCATCGCACTTGTCCCAGTTATCGGCAATCTCTGACTGCATTACTTAATACAAGACCTTACACTTGCTTGGTTGTTAAAAATTGCTTATTCAGAAATTATGTCGTTTTAAGACCTGGATATAATGGTGTTGAGCGAATTTTTATTCTCAATAACCTAACACAAAACAGGTTTTTCGAAAAAAGAAATACACTGTATGCTGTCTTGGGCGATTTCAAATGCGCGTTTGACAGTGTTAATCATTCAGTACGGTAGAACGTCCCGAGAAAAACGGGCTTATTCCTAAATTTGATTATCCTCATAAAAGATATGTACATCAAGTCTGCGTTATCTTTCTAAGGAAACTCCTTGCATTCCCTGTATCTTTCTGGCTATGCATTGGGATTTGAGATTGGTTACTCTAATTTTTTTGTCAGAACTATCCTTCGTTAATAGATTTAATTACTCGAAATGGATGGAACGAGATTCCCTAAGCTGTGCTGTTTCTCGCTCAACTCTAGATAATGTGCACAGTCAGAATTCAATCCCAAACTGAATTGGACAGCGGCGGTCAGATCAATCCTCAACACTTGCAGTTACACTTTTTATGTGGCAGAATCAGGACCTTGCCCTAGCCCGTTTCTATCTACATTTTTAAATAATTCAATCTTATCTCCCTGATTTGAATAACAGCCATTTCACCCTTTAAAAACACCTGAATCAACATCATCTAACAGAAGACTACCTGGTCAATACCTTTATGTAAAAATATTGATAATTCAACTTAGTCTAAGTCAATACATTTTGAATAACAGCCATTTCACCCTCTAAAAACACCTGAATCAACATCATCTAACAGAAGACTACTTGGTCAATACCTTTATGTAAAAATATTGCTAATTCAACTTAGTCTAAGTCAATACAAAATTATTGCTAACAAAAATGGTACTGCCTCTTACCGGACAAAACTTGCTTCTTTTGCAATCTCAGTTAAATACATATTTTTTTTCAGCACCTTTTGCTCGAATCCTCCAATCTTTGAAAGAAATACGTTCCGTTTATTCATAATTTTAGATTGTTTGAACATTTCTTAAGGTTTAAAAATGTCTCACGGTGCGGAAACTACAACTTAAATTTTCGCTTCCTGGAGCTAAGAGAATCAATTTTGTAGCATTAGTGACATTTAACCTGGCACAACTTAAACGCTACCGTCCAATAACTCCTCCAACCACCTACGTTTTCTTTGCTTTTCAATCACAGCTACACCTGCAGTCAAGGTAAAATATCTGGACACGTTTCCTTACTACTCTGCTGCATATTTTGGACTCCAATAAGAAATCCGGTTTGCCTCTTGGTTTTTCATCAACTATTAGACATATAGAAACATTTGCAATGTATAGAAACATTTGCAATGTATTTATCCAATGAATGTTACATATCAATCAATGGTGCTGACCCGTTCTGTGAACAAACTTCCCTGATTAATTAGGGACCACACCTTAAAATAATAAAATTATGATCCCTTTATCGACATGTATTTATCACCAAAATGCACATTGTTTGTATTTTACAGAACTTGAACGAATTTCGTCAAAAGATATGCTCATACTAAGTTTTATTAAATTCTAAGTTTAATTGAAATATTTGAATTTATGCCTTAATTTATGCACACCAGTGCATAGTATCTCGTGATAGAACGCTTGTGAATTATTCTGTCAAGAAACGTGAATTCTTCATTCAGCATGAAAAATTTCCATTTTGTGTAAAAATTCATCACGTGAAATAGCGCAAAAGTGTAAAAAAAAAAAATTTAGAAAAGTTGTTTACGTTTTTCCAAGTTACTTTATTTTTAACAATAATTTATGAATAAACAAAAATATTTTGGTGTAAACTTTGCAACTTAGCTCATAAAATAAACGCGATTTCGAATTTTAGATCTTGGAGGAAATGTCCTTGAAACTGCTGCCGAGGTTTCCAAACTTTGTAACGTACTAGAGAGGTGAAAACATTTGTCAAGACGACAAATCTGCGGCGAGACCTTCTGTCCGCGTAGCTCAGTTGGCAGAGCGACTTATTCCGGAACGAGGGACAAGGGTTCTATGCCGGTCGCGGATAAACTTGTGTTATCACATTGACGCCCGATTGTGGAAAATGGATTCACTGGACGTTGGGTTCTTCGAAAAATGTGTGATGTTTGTTCCACACATTGTTTGGAATTAATGAAAAATTTCTACTTCGCTCCAAAGAAAAAAAAAATTAAGAGGGAGATGATGTGACGTACTACAGAGGTGAAAACATGTGTCAAGACGACAAATCTGCAGCGAGACATTCTGTCCGCGTAGCTCAGTTGGGAGAGCGACTTACGCCGGAGTGAGGGGGACACGGATTCGATGGCCGTCGGGGAAAAAACTTGTGTTTTCACAACGTTTTCTAGTTAGCTATATATGCTTCTTTTTATCTTGTGCAACAAAGTATTCATACATATGGCAAGCAAACTTCAGTAAAAGTATACATTTGCTAATGTAACTGAGTGAAATGTAAATGCTTAAAACCGAACCAAAGTAAACTGTATGAGAAAAAACTAAGAAAACTGAAATAATATTGCCAATTATGCATATACAAGACGAGCATTAAAATTGAATGCCAGGCATTATCTAAAAATGTTAAATGTTAACTGACACCTTTAGTTACGTTTTTGCGACTTTCTCTTTTCTCCCTGTATTACTGGGCGTTCGTAAGGATGTCAGAACGTTTATTATTTTCAACTTTCAACAGAGACATTGGAGAGTCTAAAAAATGAAGACTCACTGTAAGAAACAATTTCGCTTGACCGATGTTCGTGATGTAGTTTCGAGGAAAGCGTCACACATGGTTTTATTTCAAGGGAAAAGAACCGCTTTTTCTGTTAATTATAACCAAGAACAAAAAAGAGACTGAGTACACGATCGATTTTATTTTCAGACTTACGTGACAAGAACCTGATTTAAACTTTGGCGAATTGAAGTAAAATTGAGTGCTACTGACACTGCTCTACAGAACAGAACATCAAACTCAATCCTCCGACTCTTCGTAACAGCAAAAGAACAACACACTCACTGTCGCCAATAATTCGCAAAAGAGTGACGTAGCACAACAAACTCAAAAGTAACCGGCAAATACCGAACAAGGACGGATTACCACTAAACACCATTGCGCTTCTGAAGATGTTACGAAACCAAAAAAAAAAAAAAAAAAAAACGCATCAAAGAATTTTTACTTCGAATGAAGTCATACAAAAGAAAATGAACATAAAAAAGCAAAATTTTGAATTCACCTTTATGAATTTTGGTTGACCACGTATGAAATTTTCTGTCTTAACTTTATAATCTGAAGCAGTTTTTCTATAACTACGTGAATCAAAGGTAGCCCTTTGCAAGACTCAGCTTAGAAGGAGCATTGAATTTAAGAAATAAGAAAGTCGTATGACCATTATAAGTAGAAAGTCAATGAAATATAAAATGATATCTTGCTTCAGAAGATGTGAAGACGTAATGTATAATGAAATCTAAATAACTTGTGTCCTAGGATGCTTACGTCCTGAACCAAGAGCGGTGGCGATAGCTGCTGGGAATCAGGTGTCGAGGACATAGATGCCGTGATGGTCCTTGAAATATATTACGAGGACAAACTGGTCTTAAAAATGTACTGCGTTATTTTGTCATGCATTTGAAAGAATCAGTATAATTGGTTTGAGTACATGACCATTATATTCTAAACCAATAGCTTTAAATTATATTTTTTCAGATAAAGCGGGTGACAGGCACCGACGATGATTAAGCTTTCCGGGCTGACTCTCGATGGAACACGAGATGGATCATTAAAAACTAATTAAAGTTGAACGCTCTCAGGTAGGTTAAGAAATTACTTTTTTAGAAGATGTATGAGGCAGTTGATGCGACTAAGGCTATGTATAACGAAGTAAATTTCTCCGTCATTTTTGGTCTGCGCCGGGATTCGAACCCGGAACCCCTCATTCCGGAACAAGTCACTCTACCAATTGAGCTACGCGGACATTTTATTCTGATTTCCTATCTTCCTTTATGTCGTGTGCGTCCTTCTGGCAGGTACGACACATCTCCTGGTACGTTACATATGTGCACTTTCAGGCACATAGACATGGGTGAGAGACGAAGCGACCGTGATAAGAGGATTGGGATGTACAGTATATTCCAATTCGCTTATCACAAATAATACGTACAAAGATACGTACTAATTAATGCAGTTTTAACCGTATCTAAAATATCAAGAGGCTGAATGGCTAGTTAATCATGCAGTGCAGGATGTTTGCTTCCAGTCCGCATTCTAATCATAATTCTCAAATGTGTTTCTAAGGACATTTGGATACGTTTTAAATTATACAATTGTGAGGCTTTCTGTTTATCAAAATGTTTACGAAACCTTGGACTTCTAGAGGTTTGAGAACTTCCAGTTAAACAATGAACTGATATTGATATTATTATGCGTCGCTACATAAAATAACCATAATCGATTTCAGGCGGTGTGCTCATGGCCACTTGATGATGATGCCCATGATAAGAAATATGACAGCAATGTAGCCTTTTCACCAGATCGTTTCAGTCATTCACCATCACTAACGATTAAGCAGAAAACTTCTCGTATCGATGAGTACGCTTCCCAAATCAACAATTGAAACTTCGGGATTATGATTGATAAAGAATGGCTTGGTTAATGAAGATGTATACTGAGTGGATAGAAATCATGGGATTCCTACCCAGTAACGGGTAGGCACACCTATCTTCTAGATAAGGGTAGTCACATGGCGAGACATTGAGTCCACTAGAATATTCAAAGCAAACAGAATATAAATTCTGAATTTGCTTGAACCACTTACTGGTCGTCCATGTAACATATTTCAGAAAACTTGAAAATTTCATCGCCCTGGAGAGGAAATCGAACCCGCATCTCCCGATTTCCGTTCGAGTATGCTAACCGTTACTTTTGAAGATGCGTAGTTCCTAATAGCTCTATAGACTCTCTAGCTGTTACAATACACTAACCGAGTAAGACTGAATTTGCAACACAAGCTGCTAATTTGAGACCGAGACACTTTGACAAGAACGAAAAATAGCTTCGTCTGTAGCTTCACATGCTTACAGTTAATGAAGGGTAAACGTTCCTTCAGTTTGAGAACTTTTGGTACACATTTCGGTGCATTAAGTGTAAATAAAAAGTCATAAATAATTTACAGTCATTTAGTCCCATTTTAGTCCTTTGGACTAGTATTCTAATGCTGTTTGCAGGTAGTAAAAATGCTCAGTGTTCGGTTGAACTAACGAAAAACACGTAACACGACTTACTACTTAAAGCTTCCCTTAGCGTAGGTATAAAGATATACACTTACCGTTCTGCTGGACACCTTTACATACCTCTGGAACAGTGACTCGTAGTAGGAGCTGAAATCCTCCACAGGGCATTGGAGCCATTACCGCGAGCTATCGAACTATAGACTTCAGGACATGAAGCACTTGAAGCTCACCCACACGACTGTGTCATGAAGGTTCATCTTATATATTGATTAACGACGGTGCTCAACTCACGTGTGTATGCGGTGCGTCTTTGCATAAACGCGTCGGTTTAAACTGGCGTTGAAGCACAGCAAGAATATGACTATTTCCAACAGTGACGCCACTCAGAACAGCGAAGTTCCAAGCAACTAAGACTAAGCAAACTTAGCTCAGGAATCTGAACCTCCTCAGAGTTTCGCTAGTGGAAACATCCTTGCTTCCTCATAGTGTTTTGACCAATTTCCCATCCAGAAACGGATGTAGGTCGGAATTCACCAAAACCGCTATGAGGAAGCAAGGATGCTTCCGCTAGCAAAAATCTGAAGATGTTCAAATTCCTAAGATAAGTTTGCTTAGTCTCAGTTGCTTGGAATTTCACTGTCCTGGGTGGTGTAACGGTTAGCATACTCGAACGGAAATCGGGAGATGCGGGTTTGATTTCCGCCCCAGGGAGATGAAATTTTCGCGTTTTCTGATATTTGTTACATGGATGACCAGTAAGTGTTACAAGCAAATTCAGAATTTATATTCCGTTTGCTTTGAATATTCTATCGATTTTCCATGTATTATGAGGAATATTTCCTCCTTCATTGATTTATCTGTGAGTCCACTAGGTCACGAAAGCGTTCCAAAGGTATTCTTTTGTGCTTTCTACATCGCTGTCCATAATTCCGCCGCATTCCTGGGTGGAGGATTCAAAGTTCGGACGGATGTTTTCACAGCATCCTAAAAATCTTCCACAGAGTTCATGTCAGGTGAACGGATGGGCCATTACAGGGTGAGAACTTCTGCAAAATGCTTTTCTAACCATGTTATAATCACCACGGATTTGTGAGGAGGCACACTGTTCTTCTGAAAAAGTCCATTGCCCTGTGGGTGCCTGAGACCATGAACGGATGCAAATGGTCTGCAAGGATGAAAACATCCTGTGGACAGTACACATATGCATCTAGACGTGCCAGAGTTCCCAACGTGTGCCAGTTGAGCACGGCCCAGACCATAACTGAGCATCCACCAGCCTGAAAAGTTCTTTCTTTTTTGACATGTCTGGTCAATCGCTGCGTGCGGTTTCCACCAGATCCTCACCCTCCTGTCTGCGCGAAAAACCTGGAAACAAAACTCATCGGTTCATTAGACTAGTCTGTAACCAAGGTCCAGAGCTGATGTTCATTCACCCAGTTGAGGCGTACAATACAGTGATGTGGTGTTGGCACTATGAATTTAGAGGATCAGTAGCTTCCTCCACCTATTGCGGCTAATAATCTCCTGCTGGTCTTGGTGCAGACGTTTCTGGCACCTCTTCTGTTGAAGTTAGAGGTGATTTGTGCCAGTGTCGTTCTTCGGTTGGTTTCAAAAATGCGAGACAGATGCTGACGGCCACGTTCATCCACCACTTTCTCAGCCCGATATTACACCGGAAATGGTGTAATATCGGGCAGAGAAAGTATTCCCGACACACTTTTGATGCTGTCTAACAGGAATGCTGCAATTGCTGTACCAACTCCGCGATAGAGTGACTTATGCGCAGGGCACCCACTGCCATCCCTCTTTCAAACTCTGTAAGCTCACATGTTTCCATGCTGATATCGAATTACTGTCTACGTCAATGCAGTGACGTCTTACCTATATATCTGCCCAGTAGTGGGTTCGTCCACTAGCCAGAGGGGTCAGAGCGTCGCTTAAAATTTTGTTTCTTCAATGTGCAGTCTGAATTCGCTCGTTGACCCCTACTTTTTACGACCGATAAACGAATCATGAAAAAAATGACTGATGATCCCCAACTTTGCATTTGCCCCTATTGCGCGGTCTGTCATATTTTCGGAGTTCGGACTGCTAAGTTCGTCGATTCTCCGCTAAGGGTAAGATACTGCTTTCTTTGTCCCGTTCCGCCAATGTTTCTTGGCTCCACGGGGACTAATTGAACACCTTCCGCTAAGGGTAAAATACTGATGTCATTGTCCCGTTCCGCCAATATGTCTTAGCTCCACGGGGACTTATTGAGCACCTTGGATGTTATTTTGACATGTTGCGACAGTTATCCTGCCTTGAGACGCCGGTTCGGACCCTGGCCACCCCAGTGGCCCAGAGACCAGCCCGCGGTGACGTGCTGGCAGGCGACCTAGAATACATTGTCTGGGTTCCCGCTCTGTCTGGCGGGATAGGTCGTTCATTAATTTAGGGTTGACTGGAAGATTCCTTGCACTCGAACTATTTTTGGGGAATAATTTCCCTTTATTTTCTTTTTCAAAACATCTACACACATGTATACACTGTCCTCATGCTTAGGACTCACAACATCAAGAGATAGCAAAAAATTTTATTTACAGAGTATTTACATTGGTGGTCTCTTTGTCTGCTTGCCCACAGACTTTCGCCCTCATTCCTCTTCCGAATCGCTTTCGGTGTGCACGTTCACCTCCTGCGTTTCGGTCCCCGTTTGATTGGGGAAGATCGTATGTTGCTGGAGGGTTAGCCTCTCAACCAAGGCTATTATCCCCCTACTGTTAACGGAGGATTGGATGAGCAGATCCAATCTTCGCGTTCTTTGCACACCTGGGATCAGTGGGTGTCTCCATTCGGCGAAGCCACTGCATTCAAGCACGCAGTGTTCTATGCTTGCCGTTCTATTCCCACCGGGACAAGTGCAGTTCCTGATGGCAAATCTGCCCAGGTATTCAGGGCTGATGCCATGGCCACTGAATACCTGGTCCAGGAGCTTGTTTGTTTGTGCACGTTTGGTCGAGACCTTTGGAAACACTCCGTGTGTCTTCCGGCCTGTCTCTCCCGTGTCCCATCTGACCTGCCATTCGGTCATGGTCTGTCGTGCTAATGCTGCGCGAATACTCCTTCGCGGCGTTCTGCATTGCACGTCAACCGTCTCTTTCAGCGTGGCTGCCCTCGCCAGCTGGTCCGCCCTTTCGTTTCCCTGGGTTCCGACATGGCTTCGTACCCAGTGGAAACTGACTGCCCCATCTCCTTCTGCCCTCAAGAGGATTTTGATCATCTGGACGATGGGGTTTCTTCCCCTGAATCTACTCAGAGCCTGCAGTGCTGCCTCACTGTCCGAGTAGAGTTTTATCCTTTTCCGCTAAGGGTGCTAAAGTCGAGCTGATACGATCCGTCTTCTGCCACTTATACCACTGCCGTTGATTTCAAATCGTTAATATCCACAGTTTGTCTTGCAATCCGACACGTCCTTCTCTCTCTCTCTCTCTCTCTCTATATATATATATATACTGTATAAGAATTTTATGAAGAAATTCGTCATCTAAATAAAAAGGTAAGCAGCACTTGAAGATAATTATGGGAGATTTCAATGCAAAAATAGGGCAACGGCAACAGAATGAAACTTCAGTAGGTAAATTCGGTCACGGCAACAGAAACCAGCGTGGAAATACTCCTGTAGAGTTTGCAGAGGCAGAAGGGCTTATCATCTTGAACTCCTTTTTCACGAAAAAGCCACACAGGAAATGGAAATGGAGACATCCAAATGGGACGACAAGTGAAATTGATTTTATTATGTGTAACAAAAAATTCGTCATAGAAGACTGCAGTGTGCTAAACAAGTTCAACACAGGTAGTGACCATAGATTGGAGAGATGTAAGACCCACCTCAACACTAAACTCGAACGTGGCAAGCTCAAAAGACAAACAAAATGTATTGACATAACCAACCTTAAAAAACACCATACTGCCTTCAAGTTGGAACTGAAGAACAGGTTCTCTGCTTTAGAAGGCCTAACATCGGAAGAAGTGGATATATAACAGAAAGGTAACAAAAGGTCTTATGGAAACAGCAACAAAATTAGCTGGGTCTAAGAACAAGTTGCATGTGAACAAATTATCAGGAAAAACCAAAATGTTGATGCAAAAAAGAAGAGAGATGAGGAAAACTGAAGAAGATGTGACTTCCAAAGTGGAATATATAGAGTTATGTAAGACAGTACGAAAAAGTATCACTGAAGACGTAAGAAAATTCAACTGTGAGCTAGTGAGGAAAGCAATTGAAAAGAACCAAAGCCTAAAGATAGCAAAGGGACATCTCAGTAAGGGAAGAAAACAGATTATGGCACTAAGAAAAGAAGATGGTTCTGTAACAAGAAATAGAGGCGAAATTTTGACAAGAGTGAAAGATTTCTACTCCAAATTATATGAAAGGGATGATACATGTACTCCAGACATCATGAAAGGTACCAAAACCAGAGTTTTTCCAGTCCTCCCAGCAGAAGTTGCACATGCAATCAAGAAGATGAAGCGGGGAAAAGCTCCAGGAGAAGATGGAATTACTGTAGACATCATACAAGAAGCAAGTGGAGAAATCGAAACAGTACTCGCCTAAATTTTCACTCGATGCCTTAATGAAGGGGAGATTCCGGAGGATTGGAACAACGCTACAATGAGCCTGCTACATAAAAGAGGTGACATTGAGGATCTCAGGAACTACAGACCTATCAGCCTCCTATCAGTGGTTTATAAAACCTTCACTAAAGTTCTTTCACACCGCTTGAAGGTAACACTGGACATGGCTCAACCGAGAGAACAAGCTGAATTCAGGAGGGGCTACAGCACAATAGATAATATCCACGTACTGAGAGAACTAATTGAAAGAGTGAGGGAATATGAACTTCCATTGTGCATGGCTTTTATCGATTATGAAAAAGCCTTTGATTCCGTGAAACCATCAGCAGTTGCAATGGCTCTGAAATCCTGCGGTATTGAAGATGCATACATTAATATTATTAATAACATCTATGAAAATGCAAGTGCAAAGATTCGGCTATTTGAAAATAAAACACCCATAAAAATTGGAAAGGGAGTGAGACAAGGTGACACTATATCTCCGAAGCTCTTTAATGCCACTTTGGAAAATGCCCTTCAATCACTAAACTGGGAAAATAAAGGGATAAAGATTAATGGAGATTATCTAACCCATCCTCGTTTTGCTGACGATGTAATCATTTTCGAAACTACTCCATCAGAGCTGCAGAGTGTAATCCAGGAACTTGCTGACAAGAGTAAAGAAGTGGGATTAAAAATGAACTTTCAGAAGACAAAAGTGATGTTCAATGCTTTTACAAGAAATGAAGATTTATCGATTGATGGAGAAAAGCTGGAGATAACAGACACGTATGTTTATCTTGGACAGCAGATATTAAGTGAGGGTCACATTGATGAAGAAATTAATCTGCGTACAAAACTTGCCTGGAGAGCTTTTGGAAGAAACAGCATAATTTTCAAGAGCAATATGCCATTATGTCTAAAAAATGGGTTTGATTATTGCATCCTTCCAGTGCTTACGTATGGTGCAGAGACGTGGACCTTAACTGAAAGAGACATACAAAGGCTGCAGACAACTCAAAAAAGCATGGAGAGGTGTATGCTTGGTGTAACCAGGAGAAATAAGAAGAGGAACTCGTGGATCAGAAAAATAACAAGAGTGGAAGACATTATAAATCCCTGAAATGGCAATGGGCTGGACATACTGCCAGAAGGACAGACCATCGATGGACAGCCGAAATTTTAGATTGGATTCCAAGGGACAGGAAAAGACCTAGAAGGAGACCACATGGGAGATGTGTAGATGAAATTCGAAAGTAAGCGGGAGTTACATGGAGGAGACTGGCCCAATACAGACCGTTGTGGAAGAAACTCGGGAAGACCTTCGTCCAGCAGTGGATTGATAATGGTTGACCATGATAATATATATATATATATATATATAGAAGGACGTGTCGGATTGCAATGCTATTCGAAAGGAAGATAAGGGTTACCAGGAACAATAAATTATTAACCTGATATGGGCAATATTTATTGAGCTACACGCCAATAAGTAATGTTTCTCGGTATGGCGTCTGGCCGCCATGTTTGGTTACACAGCATGCCAGACGTCTCGGAATGGAGCTGTACAGGTTTCGAATGGTTTCCTGCGATAAGCCATCCCATGCAGCATGAATCTGCTCACGCTTTTCCTGCAGATTGTTGAGTAGGGGTGAAGTGTGGATAGCACGTTCAATGCATCACGCACATTTTCAGTCGGCGATAGGTCTGAAGATGCGGCTATCCGTGGAAAAGTGTCAGTGCCTTGAAAGCAAGGTCTCAAGACAGCAACAGTATGCGGACGAGCGTTGTCCTGTTGGAAAATATCACCGGAGAGAGCGTTCAGAAAAGGTAGGGCCACTGGTAGCAGGACCTTATCGTAACGCTGGGCTGTCAAAGTGCCTGTAATGAACACCAAAGGGGATCTGGCATCGTAGGAAATTGCACATGTAGGCAATTCCACATTGTAGGCATCCGTGACACTAGGTATTCTGGACGTGTGACGCTCGAAAACAAACCGTTCATCTTGGCGCTGGCCACGATACCTCCACACACGGATTCGTTGGTCGTCTCCTCCAAGACAAAAGCGGGACTCGTCACTAAAGATCCCCTGCTGCCATTTTGAGTGGCTCCATGACAGTTTGGCAAGAGAGCATTGCAGTCTTTGGCGACGATGCAATGATGTTAAGGGCAGTTGTCGTAACGGTCTGCGTGCGTGTAGTCCTACGTCATGCAGTCGTCTGCCAATGGTGCTGTCACTAATCGGACGACGCATGGAAGGCACCACTGTTTGCTGAATATCAACAATCGTGGCTGTTGGATCACTCCGCGCATGTCGGACAACCCGTTGGTCCTCTATCTCTCTCTCTCTCTCTCTCTCTCCGTGGTTCTTCTAGGTCTCCCAGTTCCTTCCTGTTGCTGCTGCGTACCTTGTTCTATCCACTACCGCCACAGCGTGCTCTTTATTGATATCCGCAAGACCGGTATGGCGCGAAATACGGCGGTAAGACCATTTCCCTTCCCGGAGCCTGACGATGCGGCCCCTCTCGAACTCCTCCAACTGCTCGAATTGCTTCCGAACTTTTCTCCGAGGCATCCTTCACTTACAAAGGATACAACCAACACAACAGTACGAGTCAGAATAGCAAGCACGCTCAACGGGACGACCTTATATAGCCGGTCAGGCACAGCGCTACGATACCTCCTTGCCGGCGGTGTCCCGACAATTCGTCGCGTGCGTCAATTCGTCGACTACGTCAATTCGTCGCCTGCGTCAATTCGTCGCGCGTCAATTCGTCGACTACGACAATTCGTCGCGCGTCAATTCGTCGCATGCGTCAATTCGTCGCGCGTTAATTCGTCGACCACGACGATTCGTCGCGCGTTAATTCGTCGCGCGTCAATTCGTCGACTGCGTCAATTCGTCGCGGACAAATTCGTCGACTACGTCAATTCGTCGACTACGTCAATTCGTCGCGTTTACAGATTTTGGTTACATACAAAACGAATTCAGGAAAACGTACGATTTCGAACGTCTAGCTCCCTGATCAAATTTATAAAATTTGGACACGCAGACAGGATAGGAATATTACGTTTTTCTTTGGCACTAAAAATATTAGACGGTAAACGGTTTTTGGAACGGGGCAGGGCCCGGTTGGTCAGAGCCCCCATATACAAAATTTTCGTAAAATCTACAGTTTTCAATTCAGAACCACCAAATCTGGTATACTATCTCGTGGTATTCTAACTTAGACTGTAGACGGTTTTGGGAAGCGGTTGCAGAGAGGAGGGGGGTTACAGCCCCCTACAGAATTGCCGTAAGATATAGTTTTCAATTTAGAACTACCAAATTTGGTATATTATCTCATAGCGCTCTAACTTAGACGGTAGACGGTTTTTGGAACGGGTCAGGGGCCCGGTTGGTCAGAGCCCCCACACTACAGTTTTCAATTCAGAACCACCAAATCAGGTATCCTATCTCATAGTACTCTAACTTAGACGGTTGTCAATTTTTTGGAACGGGTCAAGGCCCGGGGAGTCGTAGCCCCCCCCTCCCCCCATACATACAAAATTTTCGTAAAATCTAGTTTTCATTTCAGAACCATCAAATTTGGTATCATGAAACTCTAACTTAGACGCTAGAATCTACAGTTTTCAATTTAGAACCACCAAATTTGGTATACTATCTCATGGAACTCTAACTTAGACGCTAGACGGTTTTTGAAAGGGGTTGGAGCCCGCGGGGTCGGCCCCCCCCCCTCATACAGTTTTCATCTTAGAACCACCAAATGTGGTATACTATCTTATGGTGTTCACAAAGTATTTATTCAAGGAATGTACATGAGACGAGCAAGAGAAAAACGTCTCAAAAAAACAGTGACACATGAATGCACTATTTACAGATGACAGTAGATATCTATTTACAATATATACATGACATTTAGATGTAAACAAATCTTGAGGAGATCGTACACACTAGGTTGAGCAGATATGGCAAGAGTTCAGGTAGAGCAGCACAGAGTAAAATGTTATAATATAGTCTTATGAGCACTAACTGTACTGTGCAGCGAAGGTGGAGTCCCAACAACCCCAAGGCCTCTGGGGACCATGGAGAGAAGAAGCTGGGTTCACTTGAAGACGCAACGGCACCGTTATGAAAACAAGATAAGTACATGTACATGAGACGAGCAAAAGTAGAATGACCGATAATTGTGACATAGAAATGGGATATGTACAGATTACTGTAGAAACAAAGAGACATTAAAGTTGCATGACATTCAGATGGAAATAGATGTTCAGGAATCTCGTGGAGATAAGACATACCTTGATGAGCAGGTGTGACGAAGGTTCGGATAAAGAGTCACTGAGTTAAGTGTTAAATAGTCATACAAGCACCAACTGTAAGATGCAATGAAGTCGGTGTCCCAGCGAACCATGGGGCTGCTGGGGACCATGTAGAGAAGAAGCTGGGTTCACTTTGTCGAGAAACGGCGGTGTGGTACTCAAGGCGTAATCGAGAAAGGAGACATTCCCGAAAAAAACTGAGCAACGCGGCACTTGCGTGAGGTACCGTAGGAGGCACCTCCCGAGCACGACACTGTTGATGATAGACGTATATAACGTGCTTCACTAGCACAAAAATGTAGGTGCAGACTACAGGGAGTCTGATTGGAGGCACAAGGTTGAGCAACAGCGTTCGGTAAGCACTGAAGGAAAGATCAGTTGTACAGGATCTTTGCGCAATCGAAAAGGCAAGATTCAGCATTGGTAGCAGTATAGTGCAATATTGATAGACATGACTCACATCTGCCTCCCCGGCGCAGAAAGGGCAGAGTGGGGAGGAAAGAAGGGTCATCCGGTGCAAGATTGAGGGTACGGGAAGACGGTTATGTAAGAAGAACCAGTGGGTGTTGATCTCTGGGGGTGTAGATAGAGGAGAGAGGGTGGCAGACCACACAGCAGAGAGAGCGGAAGACGGGATATCAGGGATAGGTGTAGGCGTAGAAGAGCGGGAGAGAGAGAGAAATCTGTAAAGAGCGGATGTGGAGAAGGAGAAAATCGGAAGATCTATGCCGTGAGCGGACAAGAAAAAGGGGAGGGGGAGAGACGCGGATAGAACGGGAACGAGACCGGCGGGGGAAGCAAGATCGGGAAAGAGAGAAATAAGGGACGAGAGTAAGGAGGTGTGAACCTGAAGAGCATGGGGTAGAGCACGAATAGCAGGAGGAAAGTCGGAGAAGGAGCGCCAGAGAAAATCAGGGGTGACAAGGTCTCGGACTGTGACTACTCCGGCGCGGAGCCAGGTGGGGAAAGCAAAACAGGGGAGGTGCGGAGGATGAATGACGGAGGAGAAAAATAGAGGTTCTGAGAGTAGTTCGGAGGTTGTAGCTGGTGGAGAGCGAGACAGAGGGAAAGAGCGAAGCAAGGTGATAGCCTCCCGATAGACAGGAGGTAAGTTGGAAAGGAGGGGGCAGTGATCCATTAATAGATAGGAAAGAAAAGTAAGGTGAGGATTACGCGGGGAGACAGTGACGTCCCGGGTTGTCTCCGCAGGCAGAACAGGTGAAGCAAGAAGGCGAAGAAATGCAGACACTCGGAATGCCTGATAGTATAACCGCACGTCAAGCAGTCCAATACCGCCATTCTGAGGAGACAAGCTGAGAAGTGAAGCGTTAACCCAATGATGACCAGCCCACACGATATTGGTTTGGCACTGGGTGATTGCAAGAAGACGATAGACAGGTTGTTTGGACGCAAGCCAAGAGAACGTGCACATGGATAACAAATATGTTCGAGTGATCTGGGCACGCTGGTACAGAGAAGTGCAGAACTGTGCTTGTCTCCAGTTGGCAGCCGTACGCAGCAGGCGGGGGTGCAGTGCATTCCACGTTATCGTCGAGGCTGTAGGAGGTTTGCCCAGGTGCACTCTTAGAAAACGCTGTGAGGATGTGGACCATTCGGCTCCCCATGGAGAGTCGGTTCGACTAGCCCACGACCCACACCACAAGCCAGTGCTTTTTGACTCGTTTAGCGTGGCACTAGAACAAGAGGCATACCGAGCGTAGAGGTGGCGAAGTTTGCAGAATTGTGCATCTTGTCGAACACAAAAAGTCACGTCATCAGCATAGGCAACATAGGTGACAATATGATGGCGAGTGCTGGCGACCACTGGAGGCAGAGAAGCATAGAAGGATCTGTGAACGGAGCGGAGAAAAGGTTCGATCGCAAGAGCAAAGAGCTGTCCGGACAAGGGGCAGCCTTGCCGGACGCCCCGACGGAAAGGAATTGGCGCTGTGAGAAGGGTGGGCAACCTGACGTGGAAAGTGGCGTCCTGATAGAGGGAGAGGAGAACAGAAACAAAAGGAGGTGGAAACCCGAAACTATAAAGTGTAGACGAGAGGTAAGCGTGAGAAATATTATCAAAGGCGGATTGTTGATCGAGAGACAGCAGAGCAAGAGGTTCAGAGCGAGATCGAGCGAGATGGATTAGGTCACTGAGAAGTTGAATGTTATGCGAGATGGAGCGCCCTGGGACAGTGTAGGTCTGGTTAGAGGACAGGATGAGGGGGAGGATTGGATTAATACGGCGCGAGAGTAGTTTAGAATAAAGCTTGTAATCAAGATTCAGAAGTGAGATGGGACGCCAGTTCCCCAAGTCTAAGAGATCACCCTTCTTTGGGAAGAGGACTATATGGGCAATTGTGAAACTCCTCGGAAGGGTGGATAGGTGGAAAGCAGCGGAGAAAGCACTAAGCAGAAAAGGAAGGAGGGCTGGGAGGAAAGCTTTGTAGAAACAGAAAGGGAGTCCATCTGGGCCAGGTGCAGCCTTGGAGTTTAGAGAAGAAAACGTCTCGGAAATCTCTGTTAGCGTGGGAGGCCGGAGGAGAGAATCAGAAAAATAAGAGGGGACTTGAGGTAAAGCAGAGTGTAGACCAGATAAGGCAGTGCTGGAAGGAGGAGGAGTCTCACAAAACTTCGTTGTAAAATAGCTGCGGGCAACAGAGCAAAGAGTAACTGGGTCAGAGGATACCTCGCCAGTAGAGAGGCGGAGATGGCGAATTGAAGCAGAGGCATGACGCTTAGATTCAAGATTGGAAAGAAACTCATAAGTGCAGGCATCGGGCGCGAGATGCTGTAATCTCAGCCGCCGAATGACCTGTTGCGCGAGTGGGACTAGGAGAGAATTCAGTTCAGCCTTATACACAGCAAAAAGTGGGTCAGCCATATTTATAAGGGAAAGCATCGTACGGATGTGATCCAAACGCATCCTCTGTAGCGTCGTGATCGTAAAAGCCTGATTTCGCACATGAAGCAAGAGGCGATGTTTTACCTCCAGCCAGAAAGTCAGGGCACACGGCGCAGACTGCAGTTGCGTGCGCCATTCAGAGAGGAAATGGCGGACTGAAGAGCAAAAACCGGCGTCATCCAAAAGAGCGGCATCAAATGTCCACGGCCGGGTTGTCCTGTGCTGTGCGTGAGTGTGGAACACTGTGAGAGTGATGGCGCAATGGTCGGACGACGCAGTGGGCTGGCAACAGGATGCAGAGATCGCTGGAAGAAGTATGGGCGTGGTATAAAATCTGTCAAGTCTGGCCGTGGCCGGGTTTATTGCACCAGATGCACGCCAGGTATGGGAGGGTGTAGTCGGATATAAGTGTCGATGGACATCTATCAGTGAGAAATCAAAAACGAGGGACTGTAGCTGCTGTACAAGGTCTGCACGATGTTCGCGTGAAGGCGGGGAACGATCAAGTTGAGGGTGTAGAGTACAATTAAAGTCGCCACCAACGAGAACTCGGTCGGTGGCAGGTATACCAGAGAGAGCACCGCGAAAGCACAGAAAAAGCTCCGACACATAAGTGGAGGTGTTTGGCACGTAGATGTTAAAGATATGAAACCTCTCCGTTTGAATAGTGAACGTGACTTGTTGTAAGAGATCACGACAGAGATTTTTCACAGAGAAGAGAGTCATCGTAGAGCGAAAAGTCGAGCGTACCCCGACGGCAATACCACCATATGATGAACAGCTGAATGCGTGGTGGAAAGCAAAATTCCATGATCGCCAGCGGGTAAACAAAGTGGTAGGATGACAGTTCGTCTCTTGTAAAAGTAGCACGTCCGCACACAGTGGAGAAAGGTCCTCATAGGCTAAGGCGTTCGCAAGTGGTGTCGCAAAACCGCGACAATTAAGTGACGTGACCTTGAACTTTTAGGTCCGTCGGCGGATGTAAGATGTGTTGACTTGCAGTAGCGAGAACATGTAGGCGCTGGATAAAACCCAGACCCCACGGAATGTCATCGACGTTCCGCCGAAGAGTGTGCAAAAGAGAATCAAGTTGACTGAGAACCCGAGGTAGGGCAGCTTCATACTTTAGTAAAAAAGCACGGGCAGTGGCCGTGCTGGTGGGACTCACTAAATATTCAAGAAGATCTACGTAAGGCAGCGGCTCAGCGGGGAAAGCATTCTCTTGTAGGAGATTAGTGAAGTCCTCTAACGAGGGAGAAACATCCTCCGTCTCTGGTTCAGTCCAGGCTTGTACTTGAGAAGACGAAATGCCACGTCGAGAGAAGATTGCGCGAGTAACCGGGCGATTAGACCGCCTAGTGAACAAGTGCTGGGATGAGGACGTTTTAGACTTCTTCAACTTCTTCCGTGAGGAGACACTGCGTTTGCCAAAAATCGTGGAGGAACCAGCTGGTATAGAAGTTTCTGTGCTGGAAAGGGTTTCGGCTGCTGGATCTGCAGCGCCAACGGTAAACACCGACGACATATCAGCAGGTAAATCTGTAGGAGCAGAAATTATACGCTGCGGGGGTGCCGTAGGAAGCGTGGGAAAATTCCGATCTGTAACTGAAAGTGAGTCTGCCAAAGACGTTTGTCGACCAACGTCTGCAGGCCGACGTCGGGAAGATCTGGGTCCTGCAACCTTCCACTCGTGTGGAGACGTTGACACAGCAGTAACAGGAGGGACAGAAGGTGCCACAGCACTTGGCACGGTTATGGAAACAGCACGAGTGCAATTGGCTCGCACATGACTCTCACTTTGACAAAGGGTGCAATGCTGAGAAGTGATGATCTCGATACGACGTCGCTGTTGCCCACAGCGCACGTGAAGGACAGTTGGACAGGCCTGAAGATGAGTATCAGACGGAAAGAGCACACGAGCGGTGCGACGGAAGCCACGAATGGCTTTGTCTTCTGGGTCTCTGGGTGCCGCCGAGAGGGTTGTTATGGGACCGACTACTCTGCCGAACTTACTGAGTAACGTGCAAAGAATTGTATCAGATACCTCTGGCGGGACAGGGTAGAAAGTCACCTGCACGGGGCGGTGCGCGACTGGTTGTGGTAGTAGATGTACATCATTAATGGTCAGTCCTGCTGTCAAGACAAGGTCAGCATGTTCCTTTTTCTTGAAGTAAACCAGCACTGATCGTGGTTTTCGGGCAACATAATCTATTGCATCCGCCGGTAAAATGGATTTAAGAGCTCGGCTATAGAGCTGAAGCTTTGTATCCGGCAGCGCATCAAAACATACGCCGAGGTCCATCGTTGATTGCAGTTGACGGCCGGCTGGTGAGTCTTCGGGAATATCTATCGTTGCTGTGGATCCCACGACATGAAGATACGAATCGGGAAGGAGAGTATCAGACGATAGGAGTGACGTAGAGCCACTAGACATGGCAGTCGCATATGATGGAGGAACAGTACTTTTACTAGATGTAGAGGGCGAAACTGCAGCTGTTATAGGGGAATCTGGCAGTTGAGATGAAGTGGTGGCCGTAGAAGCGACGTCACCCGACACCTCCATAGCATCCGCGACAGGGACAGAGAGTAGACCTGTAACGGCAGTACCCTCAGTGGGAAGGCAGGCCGTAGGCGCAGGCAAGGCAGAGGAACTCATGACGTCAGTAAGGCAGTTAGAGATCTCTGCGACCAACGAAGCTGTGTCAGCAGCTGGGTTGGAAGAAGAGGAGGAAGATGGCTTCTCTTCCAAGATAAGGGCGTGAGCTTCACCCTTATCTAATGCCGCCATGTCAACGGCGAGGCTTACCGAAGAACAAGACCAACTCGTTCGAAAAATATAACTAACGATAAAGAATAAAGTAATTCACTCACCACCTCGTGAGACAAACGAAACGAAAGCACTGATCTTCAACTGGAAGATGCACGCGAAAAGAAAAAGTACACCACTCGATAAACTACTCGAAAGCACGTAAAAGACAGAGCTCAAAAAACACACATCACATCACAATCTTATGGTACTCTAACTTAGACTGCAGACCGTTTTTGGAACGGGTCAAGGCCCGGGGGGGTCAGAGCCCCCCGCATACACAATTTTCTTAAAAACTACAGTTTTCGATTCAGAACCACCTAATCTGGTATACTATCTCATGGTACTCTAACTTAGACGCTAGACGGTTTTTGGAAGGGTTGGAGCCCGGGGGTCAGACCCCCGAATAAAATTTTTTTCCTAAAATCTACAGTTTTCAATTTAGAACCACCAAATTTGGTATACTATCTCATGGTACTCTAACTTAGACGCTAGACGGTTTTTGAAAGGGGTTGGAGCCCGCGGGGTCGGCCCCCCTCATAAAAATTTCGTAAAATCTACAGTTTTCATCTTAGAACCACCAAATTTGGTATACTATCTTATGGTACTCTAACTTAGACGGCAGACCATTTTTGGAACGGGTCAAGGCCCGGGGGGGGGGGTCAGAGCCCCCCGCATGCAAAATTTTCTTAAAAACTACAGTTTTCGATTCAGAACCACCTAATCTGGTATACTATCTCATGGTACTCTAACTTAGACGCTAGACGGTTTTTGGAAGGGGTTGGAGCCCGGGGGTCAGACCTCCCCGAATAAAAATTTTTTCCTAAAATCTACAGTTTTCAATTTAGAACCACCAAATTTGGTATACTATCTCATGGTACTCTAACTTAGACGCTAGACGGTTTTTGGAAGGGGTTGGAGCCGGGGGTCAGACTCCCCGAATAAAAACTTTTTCGTAAAATCTACAGTTTTCAATTTAGAACCACCAAATTTGGTATACTATCTCATGGTACTCTAACTTAGACGCTAGACGGTTTTGGAAGGGTTGGAGCCCGCGGGGTCGCCCCCCCTTATAAAAATTTCGTAAAATCTACAGTTTTCATCTTAGAACCACCAAATTTGGTATACTATCTTATGGTACTCTAACTTAGACGGCAGACCGTTTTTGGAACAGGTCAAGGCCCGGGGGTCAGAGCCCCCACATACAAAATTTTCGTAAAATCTAGTTTTCATTTCAGAACCATCAAATTTGGTATCATGAAACTCTAAATTAGACGCTAGACGGTTTTTGGAAGGGGTTGGAGCCCACGGGGTCGGAGCCCCCCCTCTCATAAAAAATTCGTAAAATCTACAGTTTTCATCGTAGAACCACCAAATTTGGTATACTATCTTATGGTACTCTAACTTAGTCGGCAGACCGTTTTTGGAACGGGTCAAGGCCCGGGGGTCAGAGCCCCCACATACAAAATTTTCTTAAAAACTACAGTTTTCAATTCAGAACCACTTAATCTGGTATACAATATCTTATGGTACTCTAACTTAGACGCTAGATGGTTTTTGGAAGGGGTTGGAGCCCGGGGGGTCAGACCCCCGAATAAAATTTTTTTCCTAAAATCTACAGTTTTCAATTTAGAACCACCAAATTTGGTATACTATCTCATGGTACTCTAACTTAGACGCTAGACGGTTTTTGGAATAAGTCAAGGCGCGAGGGGTAAGAGCCCCCACATACAAAATTTTCGTAAAATCTATAGTTTTCACATTAGAACCACCAAATTTGGTATCATGAAACTGTAACTTAGACGGGAGACGGTTTTTGGAACGGATCGGGGCCCGGGCGGTAAGAGCACCCCCCTCCCCCCAAAGAATTTTCGTAAAATATACCGTTTTCAACTTAGTACCACCAAATTTGGTATACTATCTTATGGTACTCTGACTTAGACGGTAGAGGGTTTTTGGAACGGGTCGGGCACGGGGTAAGAGCCCCCCCCCCCATAAAAATTTTTCGTAAAAACTAGTTTTCAATTTAGAACGGCCAAATTTGGTATATTATCTCATGGTTCTCTAACTTAGACGGTAGATGTTTTTTTGGAAAGGGTCGGAGCCCGGGGTTCAGAGCTCCCCCCCCCCCCATATAGAATTTCTTTAAATCTATAGTTTTCAATTTAGAACCACCAAATTTGGTATACCATATCATGGTACTCTAACTTAGACCGTAGACGATTTTCGGAACGGGTTGGGGCCCGGGGTTAGATCGTTCCCCCATACAAAATTTTCGTAAAATCTACAGTTTTCAATTTGGAACAACCAAATTTGGTATACTATCTCATGGTACTCTAACTTAGATGGTAGACGGTTTTGGGAAAGGGTCAGGCACGGGGTCAGAGCCCTCCCCATAAAAAATTTTCGTAAAATCTACAGTTTTCAATTTAAAACCACCAAATTTGGTATACTATGTCATGGTGTTCACAAAGTATTTATTCAAGGAATGTACATGAGACGAGCAAGAGAAAAACGTCTCAAAAAAAACAGTGACACATGAATGCACTATTTACAGATGACAGTAGATATCTATTTACAATATATACATGACATTTAGATGTAAACAAATCTTGAGGAGATCGTACACACTAGGTTGAGCAGATATGGCAAGAGTTCAGGTAGAGCAGCACAGAGTAAAATGTTATAATATAGTCTTATGAGCACTAACTGTACTGTGCAGCGAAGGTGGAGTCCCAACAACCCCAAGGCCTCTGGGGACCATGGAGAGAAGAAGCTGGGTTCACTTGAAGACGCAACGGCACCGTTATGAAAACAAGATAAGTACATGTACATGAGACGAGCAAAAGTAGAATGACCGATAATTGTGACATAGAAATGGGATATGTACAGATTACTGTAGAAACAAAGAGACATTATAGTTGTATGACATTCAGATGGAAATAGATGTTCAGGAATCTCGTGGAGATAAGACATACCTTGATGAGCAGGTGTGACGAAGGTTCGGATAAAGAGTCACTGAGTTAAGTGTTAAATAGTCATACAAGCACCAACTGTAAGATGCAATGAAGTCGGTGTCCCAGCGAACCATGGGGCTGCTGGGGACCATGTAGAGAAGAAGCTGGGTTCACTTTGTCGAGAAACGGCGGTGTGGTACTCAAGGCGTAATCGAGAAAGGAGACATTCCCGAAAAAACTGAGCAACGCGGCACTTGCGTGAGGTACCGTAGGAGGCACCTCCCGAGCACGACACTGTTGATGATAGACGTATATAACGTGCTTCACTAGCACAAAAATGTAGGTGCAGACTACAGGGAGTCTGATTGGAGGCACAAGGTTGAGCAACAGCGTTCGGTAAGCACTGAAGGAAAGATCAGTTGTACAGGATCTTTGCGCAATCGAAAAGGCAAGATTCAGCATTGGTAGCAGTATAGTGCAATATTGATAGACATGACTCACATCTGCCTCCCCGCCGCAGAAAGGGCAGAGTGGGGAGGAAAGAAGGGTCATCCGGTGCAAGATTGAGGGTACGGGAAGACGGTTATGTAAGAAGAACCAGTGTGTGTTGATCTCTGGGGGTGTAGATAGAGGAGAGAGGGTGGCAGACCACACAGCAGAGAGAGCGGAAGACGGGATATCAGGGATAGGTGTAGGCGTAGAAGAGCGGGAGAGAGAGAGAAATCTGTAAAGAGCGGATGTGGAGAAGGAGAAAATCGGAAGATCTATGCCGTGAGCCGACAAGAAAAAGGGGAGGGGGAGAGACGCGGATAGAACGGGAACGAGACCGGCGGGGGAAGCAAGATCGGGAAAGAGAGAAACAAGGGATGAGAGTAAGGAGGTGTGAACCTGAAGAGCATGGGGTAGAGCACGAATAGCAGGAGGAAAGTCGGAGAAGGAGCGCCAGAGAAAATCCGGGGTGACAAGGTCTCGGACTGTGACTACTCCGGCGCGGAGCCAGGTGGGGAAAGCAAAACAGGGGAGGTGCGGAGGATGAATGACGGAGGAGAAAAATAGAGGTTCTGAGAGTAGTTCGGAGGTTGTAGCTGGTGGAGAGCGAGACAGAGGGAAAGAGCGAAGCAAGGTGATAGCCTCCCGATAGACAGGAGGTAAGTTGGAAAGGAGGGGGCAGTGATCCATTAATAGATAGGAAAGAAAAGTAAGGTGGGGATTACGCGGGGAGACAGTGACGTCCCGGGTTGTCTCCGCAGGCAGAACAGGTGAAGCAAGAAGGCGAAGAAATGCAGACACTCGGAATGCCTGATAGTATAACCGCACGTCAAGCAGTCCAATACCGCCATTCTGAGGAGACAAGCTGAGAAGTGAAGCGTTAACCCAATGATGACCAGCCCACACGATATTGGTTTGGCACTGGGTGATTGCAAGAAGACGATAGACAGGTTGTTTGGACGCAAGCCAAGAGAACGTGCACATGGATAACAAATATGTTCGAGTGATCTGGGCACGCTGGTACAGAGAAGTGCAGAACTGTGCTTGTCTCCAGTTGGCAGCCGTACGCAGCAGGCGGGGGTGCAGTGCATTCCACGTTATCGTCGAGGCTGTAGGAGGTTTGCCCAGGTGCACTCCTAGAAAACGCTGTGAGGATGTGGACCATTCGGCTCCCCATGGAGAGTCGGTTCGACTAGCCCACGACCCACACCACAAGCCAGTGCTTTTTGACTCGTTTAGCGTGGCACTAGAACAAGAGGCATACCAAGCGTAGAGGTGGCGAAGTTTGCAGAATTGTGCATCTTGTCGAACACAAAAAGTCACGTCATCAGCATAGGCAACATAGGTGACACTATGATGGCGAGTGCTGGCGACCACTGGAGGCAGAGAAGCATAGAAGGATCTGTGAACGGAGCGGAGAAAAGGTTCGATCGCAAGAGCAAAGAGCTGTCCGGACAAGGGGCAGCCTTGCCGGACGCCGCGACGGAAAGGAATTGGCGCTGTGAGAAGGGTGGGCAACCTGACGTGGAAAGTGGCGTCCTGATAGAGGAGAGGAGAACAGAAACAAAAGGAGGTGGAAACCCGAAACTATAAAGTGTAGACGAGAGGTAAGCGTGAGAAATATTATCAAAGGCGGATTGTTGATCGAGAGACAGCAGAGCAAGAGGTTCAGAGCGAGATCGAGCGAGATGGATTAGGTCACTGAGAAGTTGAATGTTATGCGAGATGGAGCGCCCTGGGACAGTGTAGGTCTGGTTAGAGGACAGGATGTGGGGGAGGATTGGATTAATACGGCGCGAGAGTAGTTTAGAATAAAGCTTGTAATCAAGATTCAGAAGTGAGATGGGACGCCAGTTCCCCAAGTCTAGGAGATCACCCTTCTTTGGGAAGAGGACTATATGGGCAGTTGTGAAACTCCTCGGAAGGGTGGATAGGTGGAAAGCAGCGGAGAAAGCACTAAGCAGAAAAGGAAGGAGGGCTGGGAGGAAAGCTTTGTAGAAACAGAAAGGAAGTCCATCTGGGCCAGGTGCAGCCTTGGAGTTTAGAGAAGAAAACGTCTCGGAAATCTCTGTTAGCGTGGGAGGCCGGAGGAGAGAATCAGAAAAATAAGAGGGGACTTGAGGTAAAGCAGAGTGTAGACCAGATAAAGCAGTGCTGGAAGGAGGAGGAGTCTCACAAAACTTCGTTGTAAAATAGCTGCGGGCAACAGAGCAAAGAGTAACTGGGTCAGAGGATACCTCGCCAGTAGAGAGGCGGAGATGGCGAATTGAAGCAGAGGCATGACGCTGAGATTCAAGATTGGAAAGAAACTCATAAGTGCAGGCATCGGGCGCGAGATGCTGTAATCTCAGCCGCCGAATGACCTGTTGCGCGAGTGGGACTAGGAGAGAATTCAGTTCAGCCTTATACACAGCAAAAAGAGGGTCAGCCATATTTATAAGGGAAAGCATCGTACGGATGTGATCCAACCGCATCCTCTGTAGCGTCGTGATCGTAAAAGCCTGATTTCGCACATGAAGCAAGAGGCGATGTTTTACCTCCAGCCAGAAAGTCAGGGCACACGGCGCAGACTGCAGTTGCGTGCGCCATTCGGAGAGGAAATGGCGGACTGAAGAGCAAAAACCGGCGTCATCCAAAAGAGCGGCATTAAATGTCCAAGGCCGGGTTGTCCTGTGCTGTGCATGAGTGTGGAACACTGTGAGAGTGATGGCGCAATGGTCGGACGACGCAGTGGGCTGGCAACAGGATGAAGAGATCGCTGGAAGAAGTATGGGCGTGGTATAAAACCTGTCAAGTCTGGCCGTGGCCGGGTTTATTGCACCAGATGCACGCCAGGTATGGGAGGGTGTAGTCGGATATAAGTGTCGATGGACATCTATCAGTGAGAAATCAAAAACGAGGGACTGTAGCTGCTGTACAAGGTCTGCACGATGTTCGCGTGAAGGCGGGGAACGATCAAGTTGAGGGTGTAGAGTACAATTAAAGTCGCCACCAACGAGAACTCGGTCGGTGGCAGGTATACCAGAGAGAGCACCGCGAAAGCACAGAAAAAGCTCCGACACATAAGTGGAGGTGTTTGGCACGTAGATGTTAAAGATATGAAACCTCTCCGTTTGAATAGTGAACGTGACTTGTTGTAAGAGATCACGACAGAGATTTTTTACAGAGAAGAGAGTCATCGTAGAGCGAAAAGTCGAGCGTACCCCGACGGCAATACCACCATATGATGAACAGCTGAATGCGTGGTGGAAAGCAAAATTCCATGATCGCCAGCGAGTAAACAAAGTTGTAGGGTGACAGTTCGTCTCTTGTAAAAGTAGCACGTCCGCACTCAGTGGGGAAAGGTCCTCATAGGCTAAGGCGTTCGCAAGTGGTGTCGCAAAACCGCGACAATTAAGTGACGTGACCTTGAACTTTTAGGTCCGTCGGCGGATGTAAGATGTGTTGACTTGCAGTAGCGAGAACATGTAGGCGCTGGATAAAACCCAGACCCCACGGAATGTCATCGACGTTCCGCCGAAGAGTGTGCAAAAGAGAATCAAGTTGACTGAGAACCCGAGGTAGGGCAGCTTCATACTTTAGTAAAAAAGCACGGGCAGTGGCCGTGCTGGTGGGACTCACTAAATATTCAAGAAGATCTACGTAAGGCAGCGGCTCAGCGGGAAAAGCATTCTCTTGAAGGAGATTAGTGAAGTCCTCTAACGAGGGAGAAACATCCTCCGTCTCTGGTTCAGTCCAGGCTTGTACTTGAGAAGACGAAATGCCACGTCGAGAGAAGATTGCGCGAGTAACCGGGCGATTAGACCGCCTAGTGAACAAGTGCGGGGATGAGGACGTTTTAGACTTCTTCAACTTCTTCCGTGAGGAGACACTGCGTTTGCCAAAAATCGTGGAGGAACCAGCTGGTATAGAAGTTTCTGTGCTGGAAAGGGTTTCGGCTGCTGGATCTGCAGCGCCAACGGTAAACACCGACGACATATCAGCAGGTAAATCTGTAGGAGCAGAAAGTATACGCTGCGGGGGTGCCGTAGGAAGCGTGGGAAAATTCCGATCTGTAACTGAAAGTGAGTCTGCCAAAGACGTTTGTCGACCAACGTCTGCAGGCCGACGTCGGGAAGATCTGGGTCCTGCAACCTTCCACTCGTGTGGAGACGTTGACACAGCAGTAACAGGAGGGACAGAAGGTGCCACAGCACTTGGCACGGTTATGGAAACAGCACGAGTGCAATTGGCTCGCACATGACTCTCACTTTGACAAAGGGTGCAATGCTGAGAAGTGATGATCTCGATACGACGTCGCTGTTGCCCACATCGCACGTGAAGGACAGTTGGACAGGCCTGAAGATGAGTATCAGACGGAAAGAGCACACGAGCGGTGCGACGGAAGCCACGAATGGCTTTGTCTTCTGGGTCTCTGGGTGCCGCCGAGAGGGTTGTTATGGGACCGACTACTCGGCCGAACTTACTGAGTAACGTGCAAAGAATTGTATCAGATACCTCTGGCGGGACAGGGTAGAAAGTCACCTGCACGGGGCGGTGCGCGACTGGTTGTGGTAGTAGATGTACATCATTAATGGTCAGTCCTGCTGTCAAGACAAGGTCAGCATGTTCCTTTTTCTTGAAGTAAACCAGCACTGATCGTGGTTTTCGGGCAACATAATCTATTGCATCCGCCGGTAAAATGGATTTAAGAGCTCGGCTATAGAGCTGAAGCTTTGTATCCGGCAGCGCATCAAAACATACGCCGAGGTCCATCGTTGATTGCAGTTGACGGCCGGCTGGTGAGTCTTCGGGAATATCTATCGTTGCTGTGGATCCCACGACATGAAGATACGAATCGGGAAGGAGAGTATCAGACGATAGGAGTGACGTAGAGCCACTAGACATGGCAGTCGCATATGATGGTGGAACAGTACTTTTACTAGATGTAGAGGGCGAAACTCCAGCTGTTATAGGGGAATCTGGCAGTTGAGATGAAGTGGTGGCCGTAGAAGCGACGTCACCCGACACCTCCATAGCATCCGCGACAGGGAGAGAGAGTAGACCTGTAACGGCAGTACCCTCAGTGGGAAGGCAGGCCGTAGGCGCAGGCAAGGCAGAGGAACTCATGACGTCAGTAAGGCAGTTAGAGATCTCTGCGACCAACGAAGCTGTGTTAGCAGCTGGGTTGGAAGAAGAGGAGGAAGATGGCTTCTCTTCCAAGATAAGGGCGTGAGCTTCACCCTTATCTAATGCCGCCATGTCAACGGCGAGGCTTACAGAAGAACAAGACCAACTCGTTCGAAAAATATAACTAACGATAAAGAATAAAGTAATTCACTCACCACCTCGTGAGACAAACGAAACGAAAGCACTGATCTTCAACTTGAAGATGCACGCGAAAAGAAAAAGTACACCACTCGATTAACTACTCGAAAGCACGTGAAAGACAGAGCTCAAAAAACACACATCACATCACAATCTCATGGTACTCTAACTGAGAATGCAGGCGATTTTTGGAAACGGTTGGAGACAGGGGTTCAGAGCCCTCCCCCATGCCAATTTTTGTAAAACCTACAGTTTCGAATTTAGAACGACCAAATTTAGTACACTCCCTCATTGTATTGTAACTTAGACCGCAGACGGAAAGGGTCGGTGCCCGGTGTGAAGGGGGCCCATTCAAAATTTTCGTAAAAATTACAATTTTTACTCTTAAGAACTGCATCCCAATACAGCACTCCATTACCGCACCTACGGTCTAGGTTAGAGGCCGTAGATAACAATAAAGTGAAAAAATATCCGGTTCATGATGTATTAAAAACACAAATTAATAAACGTTAGCTTTCACCACCAACGTTTGCCTTGTCAGGCAGAAATACAATGTACTGTAAATAATGTAAATTCTTTTTTGCTTCGTATAATTAAATTAACTAAATCAAAATATTTAAAATAAGTTTCCTGGAAATTTACGGAAATAGCTTTTTCATTCATTAACTTTCACCCGCTGAACTTGGTGATTTTAGAAATAGTAATATTTACCTGGGAAATACCGGGTACCCCTGCTAGTAAGAACTAAAGATAATGTTACACTTTTAGTCAGGTACAAAACAATAATTAGAAAACCCTAGGACTGGGCCTGTTTAGCAATTTTCAGTGTGCCGTGATAATTTTCATAATGTTTTCATAGAAGTCCAAGATTTTTGCAATGCGCTTTTCTGAGGTTGGAACTATTAAGCAGACCCTAGGCCTAGATATTTTTGATAGTTTTCAGTCCTCCGAGCTGATATTTATGTAGTTTTCATAGAAAATAAAATGAATTCTGTTTAAATGTTACTCGAGCACAAAGCATTAATAGCTACGCCCGAGACCTCGGCATATGCATTTACAGTAATTTTTATAATGCTGTGATTATATGAGGTTTGCATGACAAATCAATTTAAGAGTGTTACGCTTATCAAAAATTATTTAAAAGGCCTAGGCCTAGCGGCCAATAATTAGCATTTGGTGCCTAAGTGAAAGCGCAACATTATTAACTTGATTTGTTATGCAAACCTTATAAATACGACCACAGCGATTAAAAGTTACTAAAGAGTCCTTGTAAGTAATATTTTTTGACCGAGTGCAAGTACAATTTACGAAATGTCAACAGGTCAAAATATCTAAAGTAACAATGAAATTTGGAATATTTCTTTTTTCTTTCTTTTTTATTTCAGTTTTGACACTTGTATTAAGTTTTAAAAACATATATTTCTCCTATCGTATACCTTCATTGTGCTTTCAACAGAATTTCCTACCATGTTTTGGGTATTTTGTTTCGTGTGGTTGCAGTTTTTTTAATGTTTTGGGCATTTCATTTTGTGAAATCAATTTTACTAGAATATGCAGATTCTGTAGTTCAGTGGTTTGAGGAAAATTATGTTCTTGGAAAATTTTGTGGAAGCAGAAGAAACAATCCAAGCAGAAACCCTCCGCTGTTCCCGCCAACAATTTGGTCAGTTAGTGAAAACAATTTATTTGGCTTTCCCAGAACACAAAACGAACTTGAAAGATTAGACAGACGCTGGAATACAATTCTGGGAGAGAAAAAACTGTGACTGTACGAAATAATCAGTGAAATTGCGAAAGAGCAGAGAACAACTATGGCTAAAATCGAAAGAGTAATAGCACAGATTCCAACAAATCCACCCAGAAGAGAAACGCTGGCAAGATAAAAAGGAATTCGAACTTCTTTGGTGCACAGAGACAATGTTAACATGCTGGACATTTTAAGAGGAATTTCATATAATTCTACCCTTTACTAAAATGTGCTGGTATTTCTCACTAATTGAATTATACCTTTTACTAACTTGTATTTGAATTTTTCAAGAATGTAATTCCGCCGAAGATGCAAGAATGTAAAACCAACGCAAAATTAAAAAAGACAAAATTTTCAAAATAGCATGTCAAAAACATAAAATGTCAAAAAGTAATCCAAAATGTGAAACATATAAAAATTCAAAATGCAATCCAAAATGTGAAACAAATAAAAATTCAAAATGCAATCACAAGTCACAAGCATTGCAAAAATGCGAAACGCTATGTAACAAGTACAACACAAAATTAAAACAAATGCCAAAAAAAAGTGCATACGCTTTGTAAAATGTACAAAATAAAATAAATGCCATATTCACAAGGATTTCATGACGAGTCATGTTAAAAATGAGCTTTTATTTAGACTTCAAATAATAATTACTAGCCTCTACACCTTTTTAAGTCTTTAATAAGTGCAACATCATTAACCTGACTTGTCATCAAACATTATCAATATGACCATAGCATACAATCACTTAAAAGACTTGTTAATGGATGAATTGAGGAATCACCAAGTTCAGCGGGTGAAAGTTAATGGCTGTTTATAGTTTTGTACTCGAGTAAATGCGCAACACAGTAAACTTGACTTTCTCTGAAAATTTTATGTATATGAGCACGGTTGATTGAAAACTGATAAAAGGGCTTAAGGCCTGTTTATTAATTTTTGTGCCTCAGTCAAAACGCAGTACCATAACCTTGGCATGTTATCGAAACCTTATGAATACGTCGGACTAAAAATTCCTAAAAAAGTTTACGCCTAAGGTCTTGTAACTAAAGTTTTGTGACAGGGTAAAACTGCAACATTAATAACTTGACATGTTATGTTAACGTTGTGAATATGAGCACGGCGGATTAAAGATTTCAACAAATAGCCTTCGGGATTAATGTGTTGTAGCTGAGTAAAAATGTAACATTATCTTGATTTTCTATATAAACCAAACTACGTGCTGAAATGGCCCAACTATATATACGTATACTTCAACCATATACCGAAGCGCTGACAAGGTGAAAACAAAAGTGCAATTTTGTACGGTCTCCTAACATTTTATGGCCAGCCTACATGGAAGTGGACACCTTGATATCAAAAACATACTTTTTGTACGGTCCACAACAAATAGCAATGGACACGTCGCAATCTTTGGGGGGGGGGGGGGTTAACGACCACCGTGATCAATTCAGTGGGCTATAAGCAGTCGGACATTCCCAATTTTGGGCCACTGGTTCCTGGGAAGGGGGACAGCCAGTGCCAGAAGTCAAGCACAACGTCCATGATTCACCGGGATTTGAACCAGGATCCTTCTCGACAAGTGGTCAGAAGCCAGCGCCCAGATCACTCCGCCGCCGTAGCGGCACACGTTGAAATGTATTTTTCATACGGCCCCTAACGCTCTTATGGACATACTAGATTGAACTGGACGCAAATAAATCATTAATATAATTTGTACTAGCAGGGATACCAGTTATTTGCCAGGTACATATTACTATTTGTGGAATCACCAAGTTCAGCGGGTGAAAGTTAATGAATGAAAAAGATATTCCTGCAATTTTCCAGTAAACTTATTTTAAATTTTTTGATTTAGTTAATTTAATTTTGCGAAACAAAAAAGAAAGAAAAAGGAATGGGAATACTTACCTTCTAGGAGACATCTATAGAACTGCCGTACATCTGGCGTGTGCTTCTGTGAATCCCGCGACACAGAAATGCAATGTACCTATGTGATGTCGCATGCATACGACTTCACATTGGCATTGATCATCAAAGGAATGGGAATACTTACCTTCTAGGAGACATCTATAGAACTGACGTACATCTGGCGTGTGCTTCTGTGAATCCCGCGACACAGAAATGCAATGTACCTATGTGATGTCGCATGCATACGACTTCACATTGGCATTGATCATCTTTTTCTTACCGTTTTGAATTTTGAATATCTGGAACTCTCTGTTTACATTACATTATATTTCTTTCTGATAAGCCGTTCGTTGATAGTGAAAGCTAAACTATATAGATTTGTGTTTTTAATACACCATTAAACGCATATTTTTGCACTTTATTGTTATCTACAGTCCCTAACTTAGACCGTAGGTTAGTTAGTTGGTTGGTTGGTTGATGGTTTATGGTGCAAGGCCCTCAAAGGGCCAAAGAGCGCCTTAGAACGTAAATATTGTATTCTTAAGAGTAAAAACGGAACTTTTTACGAAAATTTTGCATGGGGCTACCTTGACCCGGGCCCCGACCCCTTCCAAAAACCGTCTACCGTCTAAGTTAGATAACCATAAGTAGTATACCAAATCTGGTTGTCCTAAATTGAAAACTGTAGATTTTACGAAATTTTTATGAGGAGGGGAGGGGCTCTCACCCCGGGGTTCCAGCCCCTTCCAAAAATCGTCTAGCGTCTAAGTTAGAGTACCATGAGATAGTATGCCAAATTTGGTGGTTCTAAATTGAAAACTGTAGATTTTACGAAAAACTGTTTATTCGGGGGGTCTGACCCCCGGGCTCCAACCCTTCCAAAAACCGTCTAGCGTCTAAGTTAGAGTACCATGAGATAGTATACCAGATTAGGTGGTTCTGAATTGAAAACTGTAGTTTTTAAGAAAATTTTGTATGTGGGGGGGGGGGGGGCTCTCACCCCCGGGTCTTGACCCGTTCCAAAAACGGTCTGCTGTCTAAGTTAGAGTACCATAAGATAGTATACCAAATTTGGTGGTTCTAAGATGAAAACTGTCGATTTTACGAAATTTTTAATGGGGGGGGGGCTCCGACCCCGCGGGCTCCAACCCCTTCCAAAAACCGTCTAGCGTCTAAGTTAGAGTACCATGAGATAGTATACCAAACTTGGTGGTTCTAAATTGAAAACTGTAGATTTTGCGAATTTTTATGAGGGGGGCCCTTACCCCCGGGCTGCAACCCCTTCAAAAATCGTCGAGCGTCTAAGTTAGAGTACCATGCGATAGTATGCCAGATTTGGTGGTTCTGAATTAAAAACTGCAGTTTTTAAGAAAATTTTGTATGTGGGGGCTCTGACCCCTCGGGCCTTGATCCGTTCCAAAAACGGTCTACTGTCTAAGTTAGAGTACCATGAGATAGTATACCAAAGTTGGTGGTTCTAAATTGAAAACTGCCCTGAAGTCAGCGACGTCCAACATCAATACCTATTCTGCCCCGTTCTCCTGCCAGTCCTAAACACAGCATTTCGTCTTGCTGATCGAATTTGTGCTCGATCGTTACCATTTCTTGCATATGCTTGGCTACTCCAAACAAAGCATCCACCTACTCACTTGCCTCCTGTGTGCCGTTATATTTTTCTTCTTGTGAAGTTCACTGTCTATGCTTTCCATCTTCAACAACGCTTCCCCGCTCTTATTCCACCTCCTCAGGAGGCAAGTGCTATCATTCGGAGACGCTTCCTAGCACGGTTAACCACTCGCCTCCAAATGGAGCACTCTCGTGCTGCCTCAACAAACACCGATAGCGTTTTTCAATCCACTTGGGCCCAATCGGCTGGGTGGTTCCATATCCACAATTTGCAGTTACATCTCAACCTATAAGTGGGATTTTTGTTGTCGCCCACGTTCACTGTAACAAATCATGTTTTTACGTATTAATTTTGGTGCTTCGCTATTTGTGATTTTTCTGTTTTAATGTGCCATTGAAGATAGCTCAATATGTTTCCCATGTTCTCTTCGATAATGTTGGGTTTTATGTTGTTGTATATAATTCTTCCTTCTGCACAGTTTACTGCCCACGCAATGTCCCCTTCATTATGTTGAATATTTTTTTAAAATATTAGTCACTGTGTGTATAATTTAATGCAACAAGATGCCCTTCTGAGTACATTTAGCGTTATTTCCCCTTGTCACTGAATACTTCTGTACATATGTTGTAAATTTTGAATGTAGCATCACTGTTGCATTTCTGTGAATTAGTACCTAATGTTTAATCTTTAGTATGGTAGTAATGCTTAATTGGAATTTGTGCATAGTATAGAATCATGTCTTGCCCTGTCTACAATACTGTAGGTAAACATTTTCGTTTGTATCGCTCGTGCTTTATTGTCTGCCTCTCCTTCGCCCTACGTGGCGAAATATTTTTTTATGATTTTAACAATATTTTGTTTTACGTTTCACTGGAACTTTCCAGCTGATGTATATACCGCTGTATTTATTGGCAGAATTCCATTGTCATGTACATAGAAATGTTATTTTACTGAAGAATAAAGGCAATTTTGAAATGTAGATTTTACAAAACAAATTTATTCGGGGGTGTCTGACCCCCGGGCTCCAACCCCTTCCAGAAATCGTCTAGCGTCTAAGTTAGAGTACCATGAGATAGTATGCCAAATTTGGTGGTTCTAAATTGAAAACTGTAGATTTTACGAAAAACTGTTTATTCGGGGGTCTGACCCCCGGGCTCCAACCCCTTCCAAAAACCGTCTAGCGTCTAAGTTAGAGTACCATGAGATAGTATACCAGATTAGGTGGTTCTGAATTGAAAACTGTAGTTTTTAAGAAAATTTTGTATGTGGGGGAGCTCTCACCCCCGGGTCTTGACCCGTTCCAAAAACGGTCTGCTGTCTAAGTTAGAGTACCATAAGATAGTATACCAAATTTGGTGGTTCTAAGATGAAAACTGTCGATTTTACGAAATTTTTAATGGGGGGGGGGCTCCGACCCCGCGGGCTCCAACCCCTTCCAAAAACCGTCTAGCGTCTAAGTTAGAGTACCATGAGATAGTATACCAAACTTGGTGGTTCTAAATTGAAAACTGTAGATTTTGCGAATTTTTATGAGGGGGCCCTTACCCCCGGGCTGCAACCCCTTCAAAAAATCGTCGAGCGTCTAAGTTAGAGTACCATGCGATAGTATGCCAGATTTGGTGGTTCTGAATTGAAAACTGCAGTTTTTAAGAAAATTTTGTATGTGGGGGCTCTGACCCCTCGGGCCTTGATCCGTTCCAAAAACGGTCTACTGTCTAAGTTAGAGTACCATGAGATAGTATACCAAAGTTGGTGGTTCTAAATTGAAAACTGTAGATTTTACAAAACAAATTTATTCGGGGGGTGTCTGACCCCCGGGCTCCAACCCCTTCCAAAAACCGTCTAGCGTCTAAGTTAGAGTCCTTCCAAAAACCGTCTAGCGTCTAAGTTAGAGTACCATGACATAGTATACCAAATTTGGTGGTTCTAAATTGAAAACTGTAGATTTGTTGGTTCTAAGATGAAAACTGTAGATTTTACGAAATTTTTTATGAGAGGGGGGGGTCCGACCCCGCGGGCTCCAACCCCTTCCAAAAACCGTCTAGCGTCTAAGTTAGAGTTTCATGATACCAAATTTGATGGTTCTGAAATGAAAACTAGATTTTACGAAAATTTTGTATGTATGGGGGGGGGTCCGACCCCGCGGGCTCCAACCCCTTCCAAAAACCGTCTAGCGTCTAAGTTAGTTTCATGATACCAAATCTGATGGTTCTGAAATGAAAACTAGATTTTACGAAAACTTATTATGTATGGGGGAGGGGGGGCTCTGACTTCCCGGGCCTTGACCCGTTCCAAAAACAGACAACCGTCTAAGTTAGAGTACTATGAGATAGGATACCTGATTTGGTGGTTCTGAATTGAAAACTGTAGTGTGGGGTGCTCTGACCAACCGGGCCCCTGACCCTTTCCAAAAACCGTCTAAGTTAGAGTACCCTGAGATAATATACCAAATTTGGTAGTTCTAAATTGAAAACTATATCTTACGGCAATTCTGTAGGGGGGCTGTAACCCCCCCCTCCTCTCTGCAACCGCTTCCCAAAACCGTCTACAGTCTAAGTTAGAATACCACGAGATAGTATACCAGATTTGGTGGTTCTGAATTGAAAACTGTAGATTTTACGAAAATTTTGTATATATGGGCTCTGACCAACCGGGCCCTGCCCCGTTCCAAAAACCGTTTACCGTCTAATATTTTTAGTGCCAAAGAAAAACGTAATATTCCTATCCTGTCTGCGTGTCCAAATTTTATAAATTTGATCAGGAAGCTAGACGTTCGAAATCGTACGTTTTCCTGAATTCGTTTTGTATGTAACCAAAATCTGTAAACGCGACGAATTGACGTAGTCGACGAATTGACGTAGTCGACGAATTTGTCCGCGACGAATTGACGCAGTCGACGAATTGACGCGCGACGAATTAACGCGCGACGAATTGACGCAGTCGACGAATTGACGCGCGACGAATTGACGTAGGCGACGAATTGACGCGCGACGAATCGTCGCAGTCGACGAATTGACGCAGTCGACGAATTGACGCACGCGACGAATTGACGTAGAACCCTTGCCGGCGTCACATGCGCAGCCGAGCTGGATACTTGAATCATTTACATGTCTCTACCCACCAAGTTTTATTCCTGTCGGTTGCTTCCTTCTGGGTGCAACTATTTTTTTGACGATGAGTGTATGTAAGTATATGGAAACCTACATGCATGCAGATAGACATTTTTGCGATAAATGATACATGTTTGCAACTGCTTTTCATCATAGACCCACTAATGGAGGTTTACTGTCATTTTTTACGCTTTCCAAATATAGGTTGAAGAAGGGTACATGCTCCAGCTTTGTCCGTCCGTCCGCACGATAACTCGCGTAAAAATCATTAGATTTCGATGAAATTTTAGTATGTGGTTGCGGACCACCTGGGGACGAACCCTATTGAAAATGGGGTTAATGGGGTCAAAGGTCACGACATAGGAGCGGGTTCCATTCCATTGCCCTTATGCGTCTTAACTTGCGTAAATATGGTTCGATTTCAATGAAATTGAGATATGTGGTAAGGGATCACATCAGGACGAACCCTATTGAAGATGGGCGAACTAACTGGGGTCAAAGGTCACGGCATAGGAGCGGGATCCATTCCATTGCCCTTATGCGTTATAACTTGCGTAAATATGGTTCGATTTCAATGAACTTGAAGTATGTGGTAAGGGATCACATCCGGACGAACCCTATTGAAGATGGGCGAACTAACTGGGGTCAAAGGTCACGGCATAGGAGCGGGATCCATTCCATTGCCCTTATGCGTCATAACTTCCGTAAATATGGTTCGATTTCAATGAAATTGAAGTATGTGGTAAGGGATCACATCAGAACGAACCCTATTGAAGATAGACGAACTAACTGGGGTCAAAGGTCATGGCATAGGATCGGGATCCATTCAATTGCCCTTATGCGTCATAACTTGCGTAAATATGGTTCGATTTCACTCAAATTTTAGTATTAGGTAAGGGACCACATAAGGACGAACCATATTGAAAATGGGCGAACTGGGGCCAAAGGTCACGGCATAGGAACGGGATTCCTTCCATTGCCCTTATGCGTCATAAATTGCGTAAATATGGTTCGATTTCAGTGAAATTTAAGTATGTGGTAAGGGATCACATCCGGACGAACCCTATTGAAGATGGGCGAACTGGGGTCAAAGGCCACGGCATAGGAGCGGGATCCATTCCATTGCCCTTATGCGTCATAACTTGCGTAAATATGGTTCGATTTCAATGAAATTGAAGTATGTAGTAACTGACCAAATAAGGACGAACCCTATTGAAAATGGGCGAACTGGGGTCAAACACGAACTGGGGTCACGACATAGGAACAAGATTCATCCCATTGCCCTTATGCGTCATAACTTGCGTAAATATGGTTCGGTTTCAGTGAAATTTAAGTATGTGGTAAGAGACCACATAAGGACAAACCCCATTGAAAATGGGCAAACTGGGGTAAAAGGTCACGACATAGGAGCGGGATGCATTCCGTTGCCCTTATGCGTCAGAACTTGCGTAAATATGGTTCGATTTCAGTGAAATTTAAGTATGTGGTAAGGGCCCACATAAGGACGAACCCTATTGAAAATGGGCGAACTGGGGGAACCACGCGGAGGGAAGTGCAGAGAAACCGTCAGAATCGAATCATTAGTCAATACAATATATTTTTTTGAAGGTTTATATTTTTTTAAGGACGAATCATATACTTTTGTTCTCTTGCATTGTCACTTAAAAAAATTCGATTTTTACGCTGACAATTTGTGGTGTTTGGGTATATTCTGGAACTATTCTCACTTAAAATGGCTGAAAACTGTCTTACATTACTCAACATATACGAGAAGCATTACATTTTCTTAAAGCGTTAAGGTGGTTCTACCTAAAATCTCTGCCTTATGTTTCCAATGATAAAATTTCTTTATATATTTTCTTCGTAATTAATGTATTCCCAAGGATGAAAATTTGCAAATCGATAAAACTAACTTTAAGTTATAGCACGGGATACTTAATACTTGCTAAAACATAACCACATAACCATAATTAAGCAATTCAACATTTGTTTGTCTACTGACGTCATCAATGTACAGGTAGAGCCATCTATTAATAGGTGTAACATTACTTAAAGAAAAAATGATTGATTTTTAATATAATGATGGTTATGTTTTAGCAAGTATTAAGTACCCCATGCTAAAACTTAAAGTTAGTTTTACCGATGTGCATATTTTCAGCCTTAGGAATACATTAATTGCGAAGAAAATATGTAAAGAAATTTTACCATTGGAAACATAAGGCAGAGATTTTAGGTGGAACCACCTTAAGGTGGACGTCAAGTAATTTTGCTTTCTATGCTTCCAATGAAAAAACTTTTGTACACATTTCCTTCACAATTAGTGTGTTCCCAAGGACGAAAATTTGAACATCGATTAAAATAACTTCATATTATAACTTGGGATACTTAATATTTTCTAAAACATAACCATAATTATATTAAAAATCAATAACTTTTTCTTTGGTGGTGTTGAAACCAGAAAAAAGATGGCGCGACCTCTATCTACTTTGATGACGTCAGTAGACAAACAAATGTTGGATTGCATAACTATGGTTATGTTTTAGAAAATATTAAGTATTCCAAGTTATAAAATGCAGCTATTTTAATCGATGTTCAAGTTTTTATCCTTGGGAACATTAATTGTGAAGATAATGTGTACAGATGTTTTTTCATTGGAAGTATAGGAAGCAAAATTATTTGACGTCCACCTTAAGACCAGCAGATGTTTCACTCACGACGCAGCGCAGATGTTTTACGCAACAGAAGTTAATGAATCTGTTTTTCTGTAGCTACGTCATTGTACTGCGAGCAGGCGAGCAGATGGTATTAGCATGTCAAAGCAGGTTAACTTGGCTTTATTAGGATATGCGTATATAATTCCGTCTGTTAGAAAAATTTAATAACAGCCTAATTTTTACGGATGCTGTAGTCGGATTTGCGTTCTTTATTAATTCTTGAAATAATTTTGCATTGTTGCACTAGTAAACTGTTTTTTCATTTATTCATTTATCTGTTGGCAACAGTTCAGCATGAAGGTGCCAGAAAATAAGAATCGAGAGAAAGAAAGTTTTGTTCCTGCTCTATGCCATCTGCCGAGAGGACGGCATGAAGATATCGGTCTTTTTATTAATGCTATGTGAATTCAGACATCGGACCTTTAATTTTATGTGAATGCAGATAAAACAATTCGTGTGAGTGTTTATTTGGTAGGAATTAATTGTGTTTGGAGAATGTACAATAATGGATTTTTTTAATTTTCTTCATGTACCACAGACATTATGGAGTGGCGACGAGACTTTACATTTTTGAATGATTGTATAACAAACTGATAAAAATGTAACCCATGACAAAAGGACTCAGAAGTGCTACTAGGTTTAGAGACTTTTTTACGCTTTCCAACCGTAGGTTGAAGAAGCGTATATGCTCCAGCTTTGTCCGTCCGTCCGCACGATAACTGGCGTAAAAATGGTTCGATTTCGATGAAAGTTTAGTATGTGGTAGGGGACTACCATGGGACGAACCCTATTGAAAATGGGACAAATGGGGTCAAAGGTCACGACGTAGGAGCGGGATACTTCCATTGCCCTTATGCGTCATAACTTGCGTAAATATGGTTCGATTTCAATGAAAGTTTACTATGTGGTAGGGGGCCACCTGGGAATGAACCCTATTGAAAATGGGATAGATGGGGTCAAAGGTCACGACGTAGGAGCGGGATCATTCCATTGCCCTTATGTGTCATAACTTGCGTAAATATGGTTCGATTTCAATTAAATTTTAGTATGTGGTAGGGGACCGCCTGGGGACGAATCTTATTCAAAATGGGTGAAGTGGGGTCAAAGGTTAGGACATAAGAGTGGGATGCATTCCATTGCCCTTATGCGTCATAACGTGCGTAAAAATGGTTCGATTTCGATGAAATTTCAGTATGTGGTAGGGGACCACCTGGGGACGAACCCTATTGAACGTGGACGAAATAGGGATGCGATCCATTCCATCGCTCTTATCCCATATTATTAAGGTGGACGTCAAGTAATTTTGCTTCCTATACTTCCAATGGAAAAACTTTTGTACACATTTTCTTCACAATTAATGTGTTCCCAAGGAGGAAAATTTGAACATCGATTAAAATAACTTTATTACAACTTGGAATACTTAATATTTTCTAAAGCATAACCATAATTACATTAAAAATCAATAACTTTTCCTTTGGTGGTGTTGAAACTGGAAAGAAGATGGCGCGACCTGTACTTTGATGATGTCAGTAGACAAACAAATGTTGGGTTGCATAATTATGGTTATGTTTTAGAAAATATTAAGTATTCCAAGTTATAAAATGAAGATATGTTAATCGATGTTCAAATTTTCATCCTTGGGAACGAATTAATTGGGAAGAAAATATGTACAGAATTTTTTCCATTCGAAGTACATGAAGCAAAATTACTTGACGTTCACCTTAAAGTAGCAATTCTTGTATCTATGTAAATTTTATTTTGAAAACGGCTCTGAGGATTTTGATGAAAGTCGTTAACCTACCGTTTTCTGGTACTAGAAATCGATTTAACTTGATCTCCACTTTAAGAAAATTTGTTTAGTGGGTTAAATAACCTTCCCGAATTACGAAGTTTGCAGTATGGTGTCATGGCGTCGCCCCTTTAGATATTGGCGCGCGGTCATGCCATCTATCTCATTACGTCACGCGTTGTTTGTGGATTCTATTAAAGTTTTATGACGTCACACCTTACTAGCAGATGGTCGCGATTCCCATCTGCCTCATTACGTCAGCCGTTGTGTGCGTATGTTCGTCCGCACGATAACTTGCGCAAAAATCGTTCGATTTCAATGAAATTTTAGTATGTGGTAGGGGAACACCTTGGAAGGAACCCTATTGAAAGTGAACGAAATGGGGTCAAAGGTCAGGACATAATAGCGGGGTCCATTCCACTGTTCTTATGCGTCATAACTAACGTAAAAAAGTTCGATTTCGAATAAATGTTAGTATGGGGTAGGGGACCATCTGGGGACAAACCTTATTGAAAATTGGCGAAATGGGGGTCAAAGGTCAGGACACAGGAGCGGAATCACTTCCATCGCCATTATGAATCATAACTTACGTAAAAATGTTTCAATTTGGATGAAATGTTGGTATGTTGTAGGGACCTTCCTGGGGACGAATCTTATTGAAAATGGGCGAAATGGGGTGAAAGGTTACGACACAGGAGCGAGATGTATTCCATAGCGCTTATGCATCATAACTTACGTAAAATTGCTTCGATTACGACAAAACTTTATCATGTTATTTCGGAGATATACTGAACCAGTTCTGTTGAATATCATCCAAATGGATCAAAGGTCAGGGCACAGGGGTGAGATTTATTCCACAGTCATTTTCCTCATAACTTGAGTAATAGCTTGAGTAATGATTTCTAGTATGTTGGAAAGCGTATTATAATCAATGCATTGCATGATTTTACTAACTTGTTACTTGCTGTTTGCAAATTTTATGTTTATGTTTCGTGCGAACACTGTTCATTCTCCATTTTTCTTATTACTTCAGTTACCCAATCTTTATAAGCAGAAAACTGAGCCTGTGTAAATTGAAATATTTATCTTACCTGTTGTACGATTGCTGATCAATAAGTAATTCCCATGTCAAGTTACAAAGATTGTATTATAGTCACACATGCACTAAGTGATCACTGAATTATGACCACCTATCTAATACTTTGTAGGTCCTCCTTTCGCGCTCAGTACAGCACCTATTCGACGTAGCATCGATCCAATAAGATGCCGGGAGCAGTTGGGAAGTATGGCCCTCTGTGTAATGCGGCCTTCAATGCAGGTATTGAGATGATTGATATATCCAGATGCCTGACATGCCGTTCCATAATGTCCTACAAGTGCTCTATGGGATTGATATCCGGGGAGTTTAGAGACCTGAACTGTGTTCCTCACACCATTCCTGCACAACATTGGATCTGTGGCTTGGCGCATTGTCATCTTGGAAGACACCGTCGTCATTCGGGAAAAAGGTCAACATTGCTGATTACACAGAGTCATAAAGCAAATTACGATAGTGAGGATTAGCCATACGTTGTTCCACATGCACCAGGGTTCCGAGTTCCTGTATGGTAACATATCCCATATCATATAACCGTCTCTACCGGCTTGTACTGTATAGACCATGCAGGATAAATCAAGTGCCTCATGTTTTTTGCTATAAATACGTATACGACCATTCACGGTGTAGAGTAAAAACGCGATTCTTCAGACCAACGCAGTTTTTTTCCAGTTATCTGACGTCTAATTTGCGTGATTTTTGAACCAAGCGAGTCTTTCGCGCCAATGAGCAGTGGTTAAGAGAGGATGTCGTCGGGGTCGTCTGCTGTTATAGCTCACACATGCGAGCGCGCGACGCATGATCATGACAGTAGTCAACTGTTGAACAGTGCTGCTACTGTTGGCCTGTACGTGTCGCGGAACACAGCGTTCACCTTTGGCATCAACTTATCGCTATCTTGTGCAGTTTTGCCTCCGGATCATTGTTTGACCATTTTCATGGCAGTCCTGGTACACTTTAACTACGGTGGCTCGCGAACAACCCACCAACTCAGCCGTTTTGGAAATCAAGGCACCCGCTCTCTGAGCTCCCACAATCTGTCCTTTCTCAGAGTCCGATAATTCCTTTCGTTTGCCCATCATGCTTCGAATGCTGCTCCACTCACAGCTCCGGTCAGCTAATCGCGGTCTCTCGAAAATCACGTGGTCAACGAGCCGCATTCCCTTTTGATACAGGTGGTCATAATTCAGTGATCGCTCGGCGTAAATGAGTTAGGGCAATGAATGTAGAACAAAAATCTCAGTTATCCACATAATAAAAAAATCGGCTGTGACACTTGTCCTACCAGTGCAACTACTTTCAGATACCTTGGGCAAAAAATTTGGCTTCCAGTGTACGCTTCACCCGAACTACCACTTCGGAGTAATTGTGAAAACAAGACTGAAAAAAAAAGTGCATTTGAAGAAATTTATCGCAAAGGCACTAGTCTATCTTGCACCAGACCTTCCACATACGTCACGTCGCTGTCTGTTATTTATGGTGAAGACCTGTCACTGGGTCTTCAGCATTAGTGAATTCGAAAACTATTCTGACACTCTCGGAAAGCTCATGCTCAAATAACCATTGACATCTCGCAGTTGGAGAGAAATAACCGCTGCTGGCACTTTCCATGCCAAAAAATCTAATTTCTAAGAGATCCTAGAGGTGAGACCATGTTTCTAGGCAGGTTGTCGTTTTTACTTTAATTTGTTCTCCAGCACTTTGCATTTATGTTATAACTCCCGTTCCAAAAAACACTCTCTAGTCAGATACCAATTTGCATATCCATAACCCGTCGCCAAAGTATATCAGAAGTTACTTATCGCTCGGTCCCCGTATTTAAATTTACCTAAATCTGTTCCACAGCACGCTGTTTGTTTGTTCAAAGTACTGCATAGTGGTTCCAAATGCGAATCTAGCGGAACGAAATTATTTGTAACTTGAAACTGATAGATCTTATAGCTAAAACAAAGAAAATCTCCAAACTAGTGAAACTGTATGTTAATTTTTTTACTAAGACTGTTAGTTATGATAACTGATAAAAAATTAGTAATTCTGTCACTCTAAAAAATGCGCGGCACAGTTTATATCATACTTTAAATTTAATAACTAATGTAATGCATCATAAGAAATTAATAAAACAAGGTAATATTGTATATACTAATCATCATTATCATCATTGTCAACCATTATCAATCCACTGCTGGACGAAGGTCTCCCCAAGTTTCCTCCACAACGGTCTGTCTTGTGCCAGTCTCCTCCATGTCAATCCCGCATACTTTCGAATTTCATCCACCCATCTTCCATGTGGTCTTCTTCTGGGTCTTTTCCTGTCCCTTGGAATCCAATCTAAAATTTCGGGTGTCCATCGATGGTCTGTTCTTCTGGCAGTATGTCCAGCCCATTGCCATTTCAGGGATTCAACTCTGATCATGATGTCTTCCACTCTTGTCATTTTTCGGATCCACGTGTTCCTCTTCTTATCTCTCCTGGTTACACCAAGCATGCACCTCTCCATGCTGCTTTGAGTTGTCTGCAGCCTTTGTATGTCTCTTTTAGCTAGGGTCCACGTCTCTGCACCATACGCAAGCACTGGAAGGATGCATTGATCAAACACTTTTCTTTTAAGACATAATGGCATATTGCTCTTGAAAATTATGCTGTTTCTTCCAAAAGCTCTCCAGGCAAGTTTTGTACGCCGATTAATTTCTTCACTAATGTGACCCTTACTTGATATCTGCTGTCCAAGATAAACGTACGTGTGTGTTATCTCCAGCTTTTCTCCATCAATCGATAAATCTTCATTTCTTGTAAAAGCATTGAACATCACTTTTGTCTTCTGAAAGTTCATTTTTAATCCCACTTCTTTACTTTTGTCAGCAAGTTCCTGCATCATACTCTGTAGCTCCGATGGGGTAGTTGCAAAAATGACTATGTCATCAGCAAAACGAAGGTGGGTTAGATAATCTCCATTAATCTTTATCCCTTTGTTTTCCCAGTTCAGTGATTGAAAGACATTTTCCAATGTAGCATTAAAGAGCTTCGGAGATATATTGTCACCTTGTCTCACTCCTTTTCCAATTTTTATGTGTGTTGTATTACCAAATAGCAGAATCTTTGCACTTGCATTTTCATAGATGTTATTAATAATATTAATGTATGCATCTTCAATACCGCAGGATTTCAGAGCCATTGCAACTGCTGATGGTTTCACCGAATCAAAGGCTTTTTCATAATCGATAAAAGCCATGCACAATGGAAATTCATATTCCCTCGCTCTTTCAATTAGTTCTCTCAGTACGTGGATATGATCTATTGTGCTGTAGCCACTCCTGAATCCAGCTTGTTCTCTTGGTTGAGCCATGTCCAGTGTTACCTTCAAGCGGTGTGAAAGAACTTTAGTGAAGATTTTATAAACCACTGATAGGAGGCTGATAGGTCTGTAGTTCCTGAGATCCTCAATGTGACCTTTTTTATGTAGCAAGATCATTGTAGCGTTGTTCCAATCCTCAGGAATTTTCCCTTCATTAAGGCATCGAGTGAAAATTTGGGCGAGTACTGTTTCGATTTCTCCACTTGCTTCTTGTATGATGTCTACAGTAATTCCATCTTCTCCTGGAGCTTTTCCCCGCTTCATGTTCTTGATTGCATGTGCAACTTCTGCTGGAAGGACTGTCAGAACTCTGGTACTGGTACCTTTCATGATGTCTGGAGTACATGTATCATCCCTTTCATATAATTTGGAGTAGAAATCTTTCACTCTTGTCAAAATTTCGCCTCTATTTCTTGTTACAGAACCATCTTCTTTTCTCAGTGCCATAATCTGTTTTCTTCCCTTACTGAGATGTCCCTTTGCTATCTTTAGGCTTTGGTTGTTTTCAATTGCTTTCCTCACTAGTTCACAGTTGAATTTCCTTACGTCTTCAGTGATACTTTTTCGTACTGTCTTGCGTAGCTCTATATATTCCACTTTGGAAGTCACATCTTCTTTAATTGTCCTCATCTCTCTTCTTTTTTGCATCAAAATTTTGGTTTTTCCTGATAATTTGTTCACATGCAATTTGTTCTTAGACCCAGCTAATTTTGTTGCTGTTTCCATAAGAGCTTTGGTTACTTTTCTGTTAACTTCAGAAATATCCACTTCTTCCGATGTTAGGCCTTCTAAAGCAGAGAATCTGTTCTTCAGTTCCAATTTGAAGGTATTATGGTGTTTTTTAAAATTGGTTATGTCAATATATTATATTATGTTATATTTATTATATAATATATTAATATATAATATCATATCATATATTTTAATATAATAATATAATATGACGTAAAATAAGGATACGTTATTATCTAAAACATTACTTTCTTATCTCCTGATACATGCATGCATAACAAATAGGACTACATTATTACCAGATATTCTCATCGGTATCATCAATAGCAGAAATTTTTTCTTCATAATTTTTCTTCTCATCATCATCAATAGAAGAAGTCGTTCTTCTTCTTCATCACCATCATCATCTACTTCATATTCTTCACCTTCTGAAGGTGCTAAATTTTTCTTCTCTCCTTCCTCTTTCTTGCTTTTAATCAAGTGTGGTTCTTTCAAGAGCTGTCGGACTTCCAAAGGTAAAGCAGATTTCTTCCTCTAGTGTAAAGTACGTATATTTGAGATGAAAGAATCTGAAGTGACCAGCAGTAGATTCAGAACATCTTGCACTGTCTTTCCGTGAAGTTTTTCATGCATGGCTTACAGGGAATTTTCTTACGAGCTTATTTCTAGCCTCTTGTGATTCTTCGGAAAGCATGCCAGTCGGTAACATTGCATATTCAATGACCTGTGCTCCATGTATGTTAACACCTTATGCACAGTGACAGGCATATAAAACCATAGATACAGCTTTAAGAACAGATTATTTGCTTCACGTGTGTGGAGGTCAAATATTTTATGATTTACCGAGAAACCAGAAGAAGAGTTCTGAGAATGGTTCCAAATCTCTGTATTAAATTTGATCAATGCCAGTTATTTCTGCTGAAAGTTTCAGGTTCTCAAAAAAGCTACGAGGTGTGTTGCCGTCATTGGAATTTCCACTTCCTTCGGGGGTCGGTTGGTCAACAATAAATCCCATTTTCTTTTTTAAATTTTTGCGTATGAGTTATTTTCTTTTTTTTTCACTGAAGCCTTTTCTTCTTTTCCTCTGATCTGTCTCTTCTTCAGATCCAGCCCATTCGAAATGTGGAGTAGGATTTCAAAAAACCTAATCCAGGCATAGAAAGAGGAGAGGCCAAAATTATACAGTATATGGTAATGTCGACTACAACCTTTCCCATCTTGTCTCTATTTGTGTATTCGCAAGTGGCATCACAAATATAACATGTTAACGAAGAAGTGTCAGTTACAGCATTGCATGTTTTGCCATCCACCATTGTAAATAAAAATTTTGATTTTATTATTATTTTTTAAATAATAATAAATACAAATTTGTTCAGAATTTCGTAATAATAGTAAATAATAATAGTTTAATAAACGTTATGGGAACATCAAAATTCTGATTGTTCAGTCTACGTATTTAATACGATAAATTTAACTTTTATTCCAAGATTAGCGTTGTGATATCGACGCATTAAATTAATATAAATTAAATTTAGTGGCTACATTTATTTAAATCTACTTAAATAAACATCTTATTTGCGTTTACATGGGATTTATTGCCCGTTTATGTCGAATTAGTAAGGTACTGATCCGACGTGCTGCTTTCGATAAAGAGGAAGTCCTGGTTGTAGAATTTTGTTGTTGTTAATCAGCTTGTAAAATAGGACAGATATCAGAAAAAGCCCCAAGCGGCGCATGTTGCGGTTTAAAGCCTTTCATAACCCATACAATTCTCTATAATATACTTGTATTTTATGGATGTGTTCGGTCATGTTTTTTTTTTTTTAGAGTCACTTTAAGGTTTTCGAAAAAATGAGTAATTAAATATGTTTTCCATAAAGAATGCTAGCTAATAGCATGGGCACACAGTTTTCAGTATATGTATAATTATTATATCAAAAGGTTGCACATATAATTAACTAAAATATCCAGCAGCAATAAAAGCTTCAACTTGTTCACACTCGCTTGCAGGCACTAACTAACTAATCTTACAGAGACATGAGCCGTCTGCCGTCAGACGCAAGGGCAGTGATTTCAACGTTTAGATTTGAGATTCTTCCATGCAGTCATATTTTAGAATAGTGTTGTTTAAAGATTGAAGCATGATAGGGCAATATGTTTACAATATTACTGAACTATTTTTGCGTATTTTTTCAAGAGTGACCAAAATGACTTTTGCCACGCTAGATTCGCGTTTAGGACCACTGTGTACAGTGCCAAATAGCGCTATCTAAGCTGCAGGGTGTAATGACTTTGGAAGAGACCGATTTATATTTCCTTTATCCGCCGCCAAAGGGGATAGAAAGTTACTGATTGATCAGTCTACGTAATATCATCTGTAGTAAAACGGTTTCAAAAACGGGAAGACATTTGCCGAATGAAATGAACTTTCATGTGAGGTGAAAGACATACTTCTTAGAAAAAGCTAAACAAAGAAAATTAGTCAAGAAAAGCATTTCATAATTAAAGTGAGAATGTATGATAAATAGCGTGCCGTGACCCCGAAACTCTTAGTGACCACCTCTCAATCCTCGTGTCAGCTATAGTTTTTTTAGGAATTCTTGAATGTGACTAAAATTCTTTGTTAAAACCTTGTCGTTTCTTCATCGGTAATTAATCTTACTTTCGAACAGTGTGTAAGTAAATTTTGTTTTAAAAAGAGTAGAACCCTGGCGGGGCCATTACTTTTATGTCTTAATGAGGAGTTTCGTTTTCGTCGTTATGCCGTAGGAAAGGTCTTTTAGACCCTCCCGCGAATGTGCTCTTTCGGGTCAGGCATTTTTATTTGTTTGCTTATTTTTTTAATGGAGAAAAATTGATGGTGGTTTTAACAGAGTTAGAATATTTCTCGGCTGATTTTTTTATCTTTGTTTAGGAAACTGAAGCCATTTTCAAGCATCTTACTTTCTAGTGAGTCGTGATTGATGACGCAGAAAAGGAGTTTTGAGGAAGTCATACTTTCTGCCGCCTATCGTAGTTTCTCACCTAATTGGCCATCGCGGCTAACAACTTCCGATGCAGTGGAAATTACCACCTAGCTTTTCTTTTCCTTCTATTTATTGATGCCTATGGCTCTTTTCTCGAAACAAACGCAATCTTTCGGAAACTAAAGTGATGCTTTTAATCATATTTTCGTTTAGGGCTATTAGATTCCAAAGCTTGCCAAACGTTGCCTGTCAAAATTATTTGTAGGTTTCCAGCAAAATAAAAAAAAACATCTTGGAGTATATAAAAGCGTGTTTTCTAATGTAGATCATGCTTTCATCTGTTACATTTTCACGACTGATATCTCAATTCGGACTTTTCCCAATTTTTTGTGTGCATTTTCCTGATTTTAAGATCTTGAAGAGCTCCAAATTTAAATTCTAGAAGCAATTAACGGCATGTTTCAAAGGGGCTATAGCTGGTAATTATCAGAGTCTTACCATAAACATGCGCTCACGAGCTTTGTCATGCGCTCACGAGCTTGTGACAAAGCATGGTAGGGATGTTCACCTGACTGAAATAAAGTTGTTTTTAATCGATTGTAACTTTCCGAATTTCAAGAGTGAAAACAAATATATGCAGGGTGTTTCCAGAAGGTCTAATCAATCTTTGGGAATGTGTTTTGCTGCGTGCAGTGACAAAAAACATCTGTAAACAATGGGCCAGAAACGCTTCTTCTTCAAATTACAGTATATTTCGTTGTTTGTTTGTTTTTGTTTGGAAGTTTAACTACCACCATGATCAACTCTAAGGTTATACACGCTGTCACCCCTCCCTAATTTAGGGCCACTGGTATCTGGGAAGGAATAAAGCCAGCGCTATCAGAAAAGCATAATACACACGCCTAATTTAGGATTCGAATCCAGGCTTATCTGGGACACAGCACGTCTTGAAAGTGCCCGTAAGCAAGCCTAACAAAAGTTAAGAAACTAGGTAAATCTGCGTCATTTGCATGTTTAACGGAAAACTACAAGTATGTAAATATTGGACCGTTCAAAACTGGCGACAAACGCAGAGTAACTTATTGGAAAGCTCTTATTCGACTTTTTCGGACTGTGATGCCAAAGTTGAAAATTTTTAAAATTGGCGATATTGTAACCGATAAAAGAACCAAGTTGGAGGTGAAACAGCTGTTGTGGAGTAATTGTCGACAATGTCAGATTTCTGTGAGCTCAAAAAAGGTACGATCATTGGTTTACGTCTTTCAGGAGCTTCAGTAAATAGAACGGAAGAAATACGCGAGAAATTGTATCGAACATTATAACTACCTATCAAGTAGGACACGGAATTGTTTTACGTGCAAATCGTGGACTCCATACGGAGATGTCAAATGGGGTAAGGCGAAAACGTTGTCACCCAATTTTTATAACGGGAGCAGAAGAACACAACACCACAAATAGCAGCAGAGTTGAACACCAATTGGAATAATCCCGTTTCTGTCATAAAAGTTCGTCAAGAACTCCATCGTATTGATATTTATAGCCGTACTGCAATCTACAAACCCTTATTATCAACATCAATGCAACAAAACGTGGAAAGTTGTATAAAGCATATAAAAACTAGAATGCTGAAGACTGGCAACGTATCATCTGGTCTGATGAATCGTACTTCACGTTGTTTTCCACCACTGGTAGAGTGTATGCCTGGCGAAAGCCTGCAGATGCGTAAAACCCCGACTGTTTGTTTCCTTCTGCAAGCACGGAGGTGGATCCCTGATGCTGTGTAGTTCCATATTAATGGTTCGTTAAGGTCACTGGTTATTCTGCACTGTCGTGTCACATCTGCAACGAACGAATCAATTTTTGATGACCATCTGCACTCAGTTTTGCTTGTATTGTTTCCTAATGACCATCCCTCGTTTCAAGCAGATAACCCAGGTAGCACAGCCTTGCAATTTAACGTAGGCCCAACACTGAGCCACCGTCTTTAAGGAATAGGAGACAGTGGCTCAGCGTTGGGCTACCTTAAATGGCAAGGCCGGAATGCACCCATGCACAGTGCGAAACGTGTGTTGTAGTTTGCAAAGCAGGAGAATGAGGTACAGCAGCTACCATGGCCACCTCAATCTGCAGACCTCAATGTTATTTACATTTTGGGAAATAGTTGGAGCAAAAGATCACATCATATTTTCCACCTCCAATACCACCGGCACAGTTGGAATATATTTTACAGGAAAAATGGTCCCAAATTCCATTTTCATATGTGCATGACTCTATTTCAAGTCCATTTACTTCTGTTCTGAAAGCCGGAGGTATGAGTACAGATTATTAATAAAAAATTCTCCACAAACAGTTAAGTGATTCCATTATTTTGATAAACTCATGTATAATAAGCGCGTAAAATCATAAACTAAAATTTTCAAAATTCGCCGAATGATGATAATATCAGATATAGAAATTTGACTTTTTATAAGGCTAGAACGGTTGAATGAACGAACTTCAAGTTTTTAATTCAAAAATTTTCAACTACATACGCGTATTATGAGGTGTACAAAATTGCATTCAAAATGATCCAGTGGGTTTCGAGATACAGATACTCCATTTTTCGACTTTCTTGAGGAAGATTTTTGTTGTTTTTGTCTACTTCCTAATAGTGGAATTTCGGTTACAGCAGCGTACATAAATCATGTATCCACAGAAATAGAAAGGTTTGTTTATTTGTAAGCTTGTGTGAGAGCAGGGCTATGTTATGTTACACATTTAAAGTAATGGCATTCAGGCATGTACAAGTGAGCCCTTTTAACTTGGAAAGGACGTATGTTATTTTACGGCCATAGCACGTTACGTTATAGCTGTGCAAGGGTGGATCGAAATTTGCGAATTATTTTATATGACTACATGCTAATCAAGAGAAAAAAAAACAAAAAATTCTAATCGTATATCTTCAGTCTGCGCAATTGCCCGAAAGTTTGAAACTTTTACATAAATCTGACAACATTTCAAAAATTTTCCCATTTTTTGTTTAAAGTGCTCTAAATGATTGGGTAATGATAAAGTCTTAGATTTCAATTAGTAATATACACAGAAAAAATTGGGTTTATTAGATGGCATCTGGTGTCTGCGCACAACTCGTGAAATAATCGCAAATTTGCCTGAAGATAAGCCTTTTTTGAAGAACTCTTTTAAGTTTTGAGGACTAATTTTTTTCTTTGATTTATAGGTTTAATCGTACTTGATATACGTCTTCGGCAGCTTTTAGCTAGCAGTAAAAACAACAAACAAAAGTGTGAAATAAAGTTCGGCTTGGGTGTGTATCATTTTGATGCACGTGCGACCGATGGAAGGACATGTTTTGAAGGGGCAGATGTCCGATGTCCGTTACTCCGTTCCCCCTCAAAACCACGCCTCCACACCACCTGTACCGCAGGTGGTGTTTTGTTCTTCGTAGTTGTTTTAGTTGCAGTTGTGAGACCGTGCTCTCAGTTTGAATATCGTGTTTTGCGCGAAGTTAAAAACACTGAGTTTTCTAAACGCTTTGTACACTTATGGCTTTAACTAGAAACCATGATAATCCTATCGTTGGTAGTGATAAAGATATAAACGAAATTGTGTTGCCTACTCGTCGTGATGTGATAAGGTACTACAATCTGCTTTGGCACCAAACTAAAACAGAAAATAAAAAATAAGAATCCAGCCTTCTCGGAAGTAGCGTGTCATGTTTTAAACAAAGTGGAAACCATTTGGGGTAAGGCTTCTTTACCTATTATTTCCCGCCATACAATTTTGGATATGTTGAAGAAAGAAATTGAAATGGTTCAGAAGTTAAATAAGAGTTATTCTAGAGATAAAAATAAAGAACAATTCCGAAAGAAATTAAGTACTTACAGGAAAAACGCAGAAAATTGTTTGATATCGCTGCTTGTAAATGTCTAAACAGATCAATTTGTAAATGTTCATTTGATACAAAAGTTCCTAAGCTAGAATTTGTTTTTCTCGTGGAGCAGCAAACCTCATGAAGAATGCTAATCGGTGGTGTGGACGTAAAAACGACTTTAAAAAAGCGAGTTATGAGAAAAGCCCAAGATGAGCAAAGCATTAAATAGATAATAGAAACAACAGACAAATGTGCTAACACACTTGTGTCACACCTCACACCTGACTTGCAATTCACCAATGAAGATGAAGGTACACACGAATTAGAACACAACAAAATTGACGAAGATAGCGAAAAAAATCAAGGCTTTTCATAGTCCATCATGTGAAATCAGAGTCAGTCTTCGAAAATTTGCTCAAACTTGTGACAGGTACGGAATATCAGATCGTCCAGCTGCTGCACTTGCTTCTGCTGTACTCCGTGACCTAAACCAGGACGTTCTGTTAACAAACGTTTCACTTGTGATCTACAGAAGTAAAGTCAGGAGAGCTCGAATGAAAAATCGCACTGTTTTGCAGAATGAACAAACGGCTAATGATCGTACAATTAAAGCATTATATTTTGACGGTAGGAAATATGAAACATTGTACATTGAAGCATCTGAAGATGGAAAAACACAGCAAAAAATTCGGCAAGAGAACCATTTATCGCTCATAGAAGAACCAAGATCGAAATATATTGGCCATTCTACGGTGCGATCCGGTTGTGCCAAAAATGTGGCAAATGCCATTTTTGAACACTTGATAGATAATAACATCGACTTTCCCAGCTCCGATGTATTGTGTGCTTGCCCTACTAACACTGGGAAAAAGTCTGGAGTTATTCGACAAATAGAAGAAAAATTACAAAGTCCACTGCAGTGGATAATCTGTCAATTCCATTTTAATGAGTTAGTGTTACGTCCAGTGGCGGCTCCTCTATTGGTGCACACGAGCACGTGAACCCCCAAAACAGAAAAAGAGAAAACGAAAGAAAGAAATTAAAATATAACAAGTTAAATAAAATAAAACAGTAAACACATTTCCAGGTTTTGCCAATTTCAGGACGAGCCCCCCTCCTCCCCCTCTAAATACCCTGGCAAGACGCGACTGTAATGGTATAAAATTCAAAAGTTAGGTGCACAGATCGGCACTCCTTACGTCGATCGTACGTGCGATAGAAGAAACTACTTGAAAATTAGTTTGTCCGGTGGGAAGAGGACTCACGTATGTGAGAAACAAGTGCTGCTCATGTGCGGGAACTCACGCAGATGGATTGGCAGTTTGTTATTCGTCCGGATTCTCCCTTGGTTTGCGGCAACAAGTGGTTAGTGTAGTTGTTCATCATTTACCAATCTGTTTATTAGTTTTTATAGGTTAGTTTTATTGTTGTGTGTAAGGGCATGTGTTAACAGTTAAGATGGCACTTAGTAAAATCAGTGTTTCTGAGCTAAAAGCAATTACATTTTTCAACGTTGCCGCTGGAAAGAAAAATAGAAATTAAAATGCTCAGACCAACACCTAGACTTAAGCTGATCCAGGTGACAAAATGTAAAACTAGAGATTTCAAAAGGGAATTCAAACCCGACTTATATGAGAAATATCCATGGATCTGTGGATGTGCATTAACTAACAGGCTCTTTTGTTTTCACTGACTCCTGTTTACAAAACAAAGTGGTGATTCAAGTCGGGTGAGTTACGGTGTTACTGATTTATCACATCTAACTCAAAAATTAAATAAACATCACTGCTCCCAATCACATTTAAATTCCACATTAGAGTCTAGTTTGTTGGGAAAGGTTGATATTCACCAACAGCTTATACGTTCCTTTTATACTCAGTGTATTTTAATTAATCGTAACCGGAGGTTCCACGGTGAGCCCTGGTTTATATCGTGCACAGACGGCATTAAGTTTATTAGTATAGTTACTTTGCACGAAGATTGTTTTCTTTCTTAGTTAAAAAACACAATCAGCAAGTAACCAAAAATCGTTATGTTCTTTCCAAAATTATTGACTGTATTCTGTTCTGCAGCGCATTTGAGCTCGCACTTCGAGGACATGATGAACGCGATGATTAATTAAATCCAGGCGTTTTCAGAGGTCGTATAAACCTCAGCAGAACTTGATGCATCTCTAAAAGACCATCCCACTAATGCCACTGTTTTTAAAGGAACATCAAAAGAAATTCAAAACGATTTATTTGACTGTATGCTCACTGTTTGCCAGAACCACATAAAAAATGAAATCTTAAAAGCAAGTTTTGTAGCATTGATAGCAGATGCAACTACTGATGTTTCATCTGTTTCCCAATTGGTTGTCGTTTTTCGATACATTTTAGGTAACGGACAACCAGTTGAGAGATTCTGGGAATTCAGTAATCCCCATGGACAAGCTAGTTTGGAAAAAGTTGTAGACAAAGCCGAGAAATTGATATCCCAGAGCTACGACAGTACAAACGTGATGAGTGGTCACCACGTAGGTGCTCAAGCTGTTATTAAACGTACCTATAAGAATGCATAATTTGTGTATTGCTACGCACATCAGCTCAATTTGATTGTCGGCCAAGCAACCAGTCAAAATCAACAACTTCGAGTATTTTTTTCCAACCTCAGTGACATTACTAACTTTTTCAGTAACTCTCCACAGAGGATTGCTGCTCTAGATGAAACTGTTGGAAAAAGGATACCTCGTGGTTCAGCCACCAGGTGGAATTTCAAGAGTCGAACCATCAATACAGTGTATGAATACAGGGAACAGTTAACTGAATGCGTGGAAAAAATAGTCATCCTCGAAACAAGCTGTAGCAATAAATCAAGTAGAGGCTATTCGGCGTATGTTGGAAGACTCGGTATTTGTGTTTTGGCTTTCAGTTTTTCACAATATTATGCCACATGTGGATGTGTTATACAACCAGCTTCAGAAAACACTAACTGATGCAGCACTCATTCAAAAGCATGTAAACACTTTCCAGCAGTCAATGGAAAAAGAAAGGAGAAGAATGGACTCAGTGACCATAAAGATATCAGAAACAGAGGAAACATCGAAGAAGAGGAAGAGAGAAAATATTCACATAAATAAAACTGTGGGAGCTAAAGAGATATATGATGTTATCCCGAATCAAGTGAAAGATAGATTTTCTTTTATAACTCACTACTCTCCTGTTTCTCTCCTCCAAGCAGAAAAATGTCAGGAGTACGAGAAAAAGTTTTCAAATCAGCTTGTTGAGCAAACAACAGATGTTTATCCCATGTTACAGACGGATCGCCTGAAAACTGAACTAGGAGTAATTTACAGAAGACCAGATTTCAGAAATATGAATGGTGCCATTAGTCTTCTACTGTTCGTTACAGAAAATAACTTGCACACTACATTCTCGGAGACCTACAAACTGTTGCTAATTATTTCTACTATTCCAATGACAAACTACGTTCTCGGAGACCTACAAACTGTTGCTAATTATTTCTACTATTCCAATGACAAACTACGTTCTCGGAGACCTAAAACTGTGGCTAATTATTTCAACTATTCCAATGACAAACTACGTTCTCGGAGACCTACAAACTGTTGCTAATTATTTCCACTATTCCAATGACAACTGCTGAGGCCGAGAGATGCTTCTCAACTTTAAAACGAGTTAAGACATTTTTAAGAAGCATCATGAGTGAGGACAGACTGAGCGCTCTAGCCATGCTCTCAATTGACATGATAAATGACATACCTAAATTCAACGAAAATGTTATTGATTTGTTTGCCTCAAAAAGAGACAGGTGGATTGACTTAATTTACAAAAATTGCACTTGAGTAATCAGCATTCCTTTTGAATGCTTACCTTTGAAGTAAATTGTAAGCACTATTGTAATAGAATCTTCCTTTGTACAAAGTCGAATGTTACAGTTTTTCTACGTATGAGTGCTTGTTTTTTTCTTTTAGTTGCATTGCTTTTTTTTACTTGTAGAAACAGAAATGTATTTTAACCTGTACGTTATGTCGTAACTGAAAATTTAATTTTTGCAATTTATGTATTGTGAAACCCCATTTGAATAACCCACGAGCCGCCCCTGGTTACGCCATATTATGGAAAACATAGATGGCAAAACATCTGGGCCTTGTGGCTATACGGAACCAATTAGTAAAAGCCTTCCTGCTTGCCATCTTCGTCCACCCGTTAAATTTGAAAAAAAAAATATTTTCCACTGAATGGTTTAAATATAAATGTTTCAGACCTAAGCAATGACCAGAAATATTAGCTTAATATTTGCTTAGCAATTTCAAGTGGAGAATGCGCAGCAGCTATGGCAAGTCGGAATCCGGGAAAATGATCACACGGAAGATGGCTGACAACAGCCAAACGCATATTACGCCTTTATGTGGGAAGTGAATGCCCATCTGACAGCCTAAAATCTGTGGCAACATTTGTAATGACAGTTTATGCCCCTGCATGGTTCACTGTAAATTGCAACCCAACTGAGATCACTAAGAATCTATGGAAAACAATATCATTTTCAAAACATTTGGTCGGTCCTGTAAAAGCCACTTTTCAGAAAGTCATACAAAGAAACGGCTACTTTGCTCATCCGGAGACAAAAGAATGTATTGCTAGCCATGCTAAATGACGACCGACAAAATAATCGTAAGCTTGCGTTAAAAAGAATACTTGCTGCAAGACAAAATGCTGATCCTGTCATAAAAAATTTTGATATAATGGTAATAAACTTTGATGCCAAAGATTACATTGACATCTTTTATTGGCAAAGACCTTAAAGTTACAGAGCCTCCTATTACCATGGATGTAGTCGACTCAGACCTATGCAGAGTACTGGAAGAAGATACTGCAGAAGTTTTCTCTACGAAATTATTTCATTTACCATCACACACACAAGCAGTAGAAATATGTATTAAAGAGGTCACAGCGGCATCATCCAAAGTGTGTGGACATGTAGTAAGAGACGGCGTAATACGAGCAACACTTCTTGACAGAAAAATAATGCGAAAGTTTGATATGAAGTGTCTATATAGAACATAAGTTAAAAGTGCCCCAAAGGCCTGGTGGTTGGATGGGCACGAGTGGGACTCGAAGTGTAGCCACCTCCATGTGGTGAGTCCTGGGTAGTTGTTTTTACAGTTAATGAAGAGCTACACGAAAAAGTACAGTGCGCCACAAAATGTACTGTAAGGTATAGAGCATGTTTGGGATGCGGTAATAGCTGATCTTTAGGCAAATTTGCGATTATTTCACGCGTTGTGCGCAGACACCAGATGCCATTTAATAAACTTATTTTTTTTTCTGTGTATATTACTAATCGAAATATAAAACTTTATCAGTACCCAATCATTAGAGCACTTTAAACAAAAAATGGGAACTTTTTTTAAATGTTGTATGATTTTTGTAAAAGTTTCAAACTTTCGGGTGATTGCGCAGACTGAAGACACACGATTAGATTTTTTCTCTTGATTCGCATGTGGAACCACAACTTTTGACGCATACCCCTTGGTCGTATAAAAAAATTCGCAAATTTCGCTCCACCCTACTTCATGTTTTCAGTTTTAATGGTAATAAAGAATCTTTTGGAAACAAACAGACGGATTTATTAGTAATAAAACGAGATATTTAATTTAATTTCTTGTGTAACTATGCACATAAATATACCGAATCATGTTTTTAATAAAGTTTATTTGAAAATGCAATTGGCTAACTCACTCTCTGCAGAAATGTGTTCTTCAAAAGATTTGAAACACGCCAACCAAATGGCTTCCTCTGCTTTTTTTATTTATCTGTGTATCAGTTCATTAGGGAACAATCGATATTGCAGTGCAAATAACGCCAGAGACCAGATTAAAAAACTCGTGAAACCAAAGAAAAATAGCCTTCAATTATGTAAGCTGAGCTTTACATTTCTTATTGGCGTCTCTTTTCTGAGGGGCTGAGTGTTCGCCAAACTAGCAATGGGGACATACAACCATCATATACCTTTTGCCGTGCTTAGCAAGCGGCTTTTTTGGACTGATTGGACTCTAAGAGGCACCTAGTAATGCTTTCATGTATGTCCCATGTACTGCTCCTTTGTATAAAACTCAGCCCCTAGTGTAGACTTACCAGAAAGAAAACGTACCGAGTGAAGCTGTTCAGTTTACCCCATTGAACTTTGCATAGTCTTTTCTGGTTTTCATATTACATTTCAGCCCTTTGTCAAAAGATGTGCCCATTCCAGCTTTCAGTTCGCCTTCATCCTATATACAGCTCAATCTTAAACCGTAATTTTCATTCACTAACGTTATCAGTGAATGAAACTGTTAAAACTTTTGAAAATTAGCAGTAGAAAGGTGCTTCAGGGGTTATGCGATACATTAAAAAGAAAATATGTCTGTCAGTTTTTCGTTTCACTGAGGAGTAGATTATTATGAGCTGTGTATGAAATCATAAGGATTACCCGGAATAAGTCGATCGGTTTCTTTAATTGCAACAGGCTTAGTATTATCGGTTTTAAAAATAAGTGTCGCAATGAATGATTTGTGTAATACTACGATATTGCACCAGAATTAAGTAAAATTTCAAATTTATGTATTGTTCTCATTTTTCGAGTATTTGTATTAGGTACCATTTTATTGCACCGATAGGAGCAGAATAAATTATATTAGACCTGGTACACAATTTCCTTTCAATATTTCATTTCCTTTGGATGTAAACCTGCATATGCATCAAAAACATAACCCACGTAACTCGTAGGAGTTCAGAATTATTAGAAATGTTCTCTTTTCCGAAATGCGAAATCTCCCTGTTTAGAAAAACTAATAAAACGCTGGTTTCTCGTGTTGTTAAAATGACTTTTTTGCAGCTTAATAATGAGTTTTTAAATGTGATTTAAAATGTACAGAGTTTAAACCTCCAGTGAAATAAGTCTTGTTGCACGTGTATTATTCCGATCAAAGCTCATTTTACTATTTAAGTAGGTGTCCGTATCAATACACGAATTGCGTTTATGCACGTAACGAGTACCATTTGTTAGGGGAACTGGTATTGGAAAAATGTGCGCAGCAATCGTTAAAAGTCGACGTTGCCTGCTACGAATAAGGTCTAATTCATAATTTAACAGGAGAGTATCAGTCTCCAAGTTCTCCGTTGTCTGTAAAAATGAATGAAAATTTAGGTTAGTGATGTGAGAAAATTAGCAAGGAATATCCTGGATAACTCCAGGTATTTTGTATAGCTATGAATATGGTAAACAGTTTATCATAACTTCGAGTAATTTGGCTATTTATCAATGTGGTAAACAGTTTATCATAACTTCGAGTAATTTGGCTATTTATGAATGTGGTAAACAGTAACTTCAGCAAAGCAATTTTGGCAAAAATAACAACTAGCAAAAATACCCGGAGTTATCCAGGATATTAAATGTGATTTTAATATGTACAGACTTAAAGTTCCTTGCTAATTTTCTCTCATCACAAATATAAATTTTCTATCATTTTTATTAACAAGAACGGGGAACTTGGAGCCTGACACACACTCTCGTTAAATGATTTCCAGCAGCGTTGAATTTTAACTTTATATCTCTAACTAACATCACCTTCGATAAAATCACTGCAAAACTACATATATTCATTTAAGTTATTTAACTAACAAGAATAAAAAACTGCACAACACGAAAAAAAAAAAAAAATTCCCAAAAAAGTCTGAAAGCAAAATCAGGAAAGGCTGTACTCGCAGAGACATTTGAACAGGTAAAGCAGTTTTATTACCAGCTTCAGTTTTGGAAGATGCAATAAGCTGTATTCATTTGTTTCCTTCCAGATCTTAAAAAAAATATTCGTTAATTTTAGCATCGCGAGACAACTTTTGAACTTTATGCACACACATACAATTTCCGATTACAAAACTTCAGAATTGGAAAGTACTTCTGGTTAGAACACTAACATTTTCATGTTCTTAAATTTTTTCTTGCTTATCAGTCCAGGTACCTGAACACAAAATTAATTCTTTCTAATCTTTAAGTTGAAGATAAGTACACAATGTATGAGTTAAATTACCATTTCCTCATCAAACCAAAGAGAATATCAGCTCTTTAACTGATTGGTATTTATATTATAAATATAAGTAAACGAAATAAGGAAAAAATATCAAATAAAATTAATACAGACACTTGACGTGGACTAGGAACATCAAACAGAAGTCAACGCTCTTTCTACGTTTATAAGTGAGTCACGGAAAAGTTCTCATTGGCCGCCACCGGGAATCGAACCCAGTCTTCCAGTTACGCGCCGGATATGCTTCCACTGCACCACAACGGCCTCGACTTCCTCCAGACTCACATACACTAAGTTGTTTCCTGGGGCCCCGCACAATGCTAGGGATTCACCAAAGATGGTAAGCAGCAACTGAACAAATAACTAGAAGGCGAATAAATAATTAATACAGACATTTGACGTGGACTAGGAACATCAAACAGAAGTTTGATAAAATAAAATTATTAGATACACATGTGCGGACTTTCAGTAAGAGCTAAACATTTTTGTACAATTCTTCTGCCGTAACTGTCAAAAACAAAATTTTTCTTTGGGAGGCCTTATCGCTTTTCCTCTAATTGAACCTGTAGTAGCTCTGAATGCTTTTGCTTCCGTGTCAGAATTTTGTTCTGTAAGATTTAAGCTAGCCTTTTCAGAAACTTTGAAAGACGAAAGAATTTATTTCCGTCATGTGCACCTCATGACAGCATACGCAACAATAACAACTGTTGTCGAAGTGCTAACCTGTCAACTCAGGTCCTTTATCTTTTCTTCCTTTCCGCAGTTTAACGACCACTATGAGTGTCCAGGGTAAGAGGGTGTCGTCATCTTTTCAATGATTGGTGGGAGAGGCGGTTGATAGCGTTTGGAAGAACTGGAAATGACATGGTACTAAAAAAATGTCGCTGTATTTTAGGCGTTGAAATGGTTTTCTACTCGAAAGCAAGGGCATTTTCACCTTTGTTTTTCAAGAACAACAGGCCGAAATATTGGATTATCTTCCTTTTTTTCTTTCATCGCTGGACAGTTTTTTTCCGTTTGAAAAGCGAATAATGCAAGAAAATTACAGGATTTACTTGTTGATTCATTACATTTAATGAAAATTCCGAATTCTACTGTTATAAATCATCTATGTGTAAATGAAGTGAGAACACTATTTCTTCTATTGACCGCAGATGGTACCAGGAAGTTGGAGAAAGATTTTATTTTCTGGTCAAATAGGTAGGATTTTATCCTCCTGACCCGGTCTTGACCAGGATTTTTGGATTTTGGAAGGGAAGGGGGATGTATTTCTATCTCTTTAGGGAAAAATCACAAAGATGTGCAAAACTAAGTTTATGTTGGACTCGTAAAAGGAAAGACACCAAGCTGAACAGAATACCCTCCATGCCACGGACGTTGACACTGTGCTTCATTTAAAGTAGAAGTGCGCGCAAAACATTTGACAAACAAACAAGATATCCGATGAAAGAAATTTATATCAGATTTTCAGCTGAAAACGAAAATGTAGCAAGGTAAGTAGATTCAAGTGTATTTAAGCCTTCTAGCCATTAAGGAACTAAACTGCGCATTGAAAAAGAATGAAATATGTAGATAATCGTTCAAATGGTTTATGCTACTCAACAGGTAAAGATGCTTTCAAATTTGACAAATAGATTCAAAAATACTGTATAGTGCCCGTAGCTGGATTGAAGAAGGATCGAACATACCAGTAATATTAACATGCTTTTCCTTCAAGTTTCGTATATAAAGTTACGTGCTAAAAAGTATATTCTTCATGGGCGCCCATAACTTTGTTTTCACGAGGGACAAAGAGAATTGTAACTACAAACAACTTTTTTGATTGAGGGTTTAACGTCTACCGTGAGCAACTCGATGGGCTATAAGCAGTCTCTCATTTCCAATTTAGGGACACTGGCTCCAAAGAAGAGAGCAAGTACCGTGAGACAAATACAACATCCATGCATCACCGAGATTCGAAACCAGACGCATCTCGGCCTAATGGTCAGAAGCCAGTGCTTAGACCACTGCGCCACCTGGGCAGCCCACGCAGACTTACATTGTGCATCTTAGTTATTTAACATTTTTACCACATATATAACAACACATGCATTCAAGTAAAATCAGAAGACCCAAAACCTACATACAGCGATAAATGAGCTTGAGCCGCCCTGGTGGCTCAGTGGTCTAAGCAATGGCTTATGACCATTCGTCTGAGACGGGTTCGAATCTCGGTGAGGCATGGATGTTGTGTTTGTCTTATGGCACTGTTTCTTTCCATTCCCTGGAGCTAGTGCGCTAAGTTAAGAACGGGCGACTCCTTGTAGCCCATTGAGGTGCTCTCGGTGGCCGTAAAACCTTCAATACATTGAGGTGCTCTCGGTGGCCGTAAAACCTTCAATAAAAAGAAAGAGTGAAAATAAACAACTTGTTGGGACAATAAAGAAATGTATTTTTTTATTTTTCCGAGCCTTTCTGTTTTTGGCTACTTGTGACCATGCACCACAAAACTCAGTGATCACTCAGTTGGTCATCAAGAAGGAAAATATACTTTCTGGAAAAAAATTCAGGTCTTTGCCCTGCAGTGAATAGCTGCTGCTGAGGATGATATTTTATGGTCCATACCTTCGCCATCTATGCTTTTCAATACTATACCTACGTGCGCTGTTGTCTAACGTTCAATACAAAAACTTAATATTATTGTTTCTGCTGTAAGTTGAAAACGTTTTTCCTACTTTTACTGCATACACGCGCATTCAGAAGTTCAACAGAGAAATTAGCAATAAAAATAGTGTCACCACAAAAGGATTATTGTGGTACCCACCGAGAACAAAAGCTTCATAGTCAAATTTCAAGGGAAGGCATGTGCCTCCCCTCCTCATGCCTCTTCATAGGGCACCCATGATGTTCTTATAATTCTATCATTTTGACCGCTCGTCTATTCCTTCCGCCTGAAGACATACCTCTTTATAAGTCGAATTCAAAAAGTTCTTTTCTCATCAGATTGCGCTGTTTGCAAAGATGACGATTCACGCATCGTCGAATTTCTGTGCTGAAAAATTTCATTTTTTTTGTTGAGGGTTTAAGGACCACCGTGAGCAACTCAATGGGCTATTAGCAGTCGCCCATCCCTGCTAATTTAGAGCCACTGGTTCCAAGGAAGGGAGAGAACCAGGGCCGTAAGACAGCCCAAACATCCATGCCACAGCGGAATTCGAACCCGGACCCAACTCGGAGCGGTTGCAAAGTTTCATTTAAGGCTGGGTATAGAATTGGTGCCTCAGCAGGATTCGAATACGGACCCAACTTCACTACGCCAGCGGGGCGGCTGTATAGTTTCATTCAGGGCCGGCTGTAGAGTTAGTGGCGGCAGTTGCGACCCTATTTGCTGACGGTACTTTAATTCTTTTGTACGTTGCTTTGTATGTTTTTTGGCCTCATATGTGAATGGTGTCAGTATACATTAATGAAGTAAAGGGAGTTTCTTCAATATCGTATTAATAGAATATGGAATTCATATGGTAAATGGAAATTTAAAAACCATCAGTCAAATATAACTATAACTGTGTTGTTTTACTACCAAAAGTTATATATATACACATATATGAAATCATCTTCGGGAGCGGGGAGTTTGGCCATAACTCAGTGTGGGATAGCATTTCCTTTAATCCCGGTGGTATAGTTATACCGCTATGTGGCGGTCGTCAGAGCCCCTTTAATGGAAACAGTATGTATGCACCACGAGAAGACGGGGTTGACATTTGTCAAGGAGAGGCTATCATATATTTGCGGATCTAAAAGAAGCACACAGAGATGCACGCTTAGTGTAATCAGGAAAGATAAGAAGAGGAACTCGTGAGTAAGGAAAATGATAAGAGTGGGAGACATCATAATCACAGTAAAATCCCGTATATGGAAATGATCTGGACATGTTGATAGAAGAACGGACCACCGAAAGACAACCGAAATTTTAGACTGGATTCCAAGTGACAGAAGAAGGCCTAGAAGAAGACCGCATGGGAGATGGTTGGATAAAATTCGGAAGCATGCCGGAGTAACATGGAGCAAACAGGCAGACAGTTGTGAAAGAAACTTAGGAAGACCTTCTGAGACCTTCATCCAGCAGTGCTTTTATTTTTGTAGATGACAATATTGGTAAGTCCATACGTTACGCGAAATATCGCTTTCAGTGGATAGAATTGCTAACGGTGTCACTGCCCTTCATCTATCACTGTTGATTTTAAATTTACTCTAATTAACTTAGGAAAACATCTCACTGCAATAGCCACTCGGGGAGTAAAAATTACACCCAAAGACATTTACATTTTAAGAATAATATCTGGTACACTCATATTTTGATGAAACTGAAATACTTTTTTTCCTTTTTCTTTCCTTGTTTGTGGGTTTAATGACTACCGTCAGCAACTTAATGGGCTATAAGCAGAAGTCCGTCCGTAATTTAGGACCACTGGTTCCAGGGAAGGGAGAGAAACAGTGCCGTAAGACAAATACAGCATCAATGCCTCACCGGTATTTGAAGACGAACCCATCTCGGACAGACGGTCAGATACCACCAAGGTCGATGCAATGCTTCACATGGAATAATTTTAGCACCAGAGAGAATGAATTGAAAGTATTTTATTTCTTTAGTTAGGTTCCATACCTAAATATCTGAAAACTTAGCATCTGTAAGGGCTACATGTAAACCCCTGCGATAAGTGGAATCTTCAGGCAGAAATTTCAAATTGTACAATGGCGTGCAAAAATTAAGGACGAGGCGATTTTTCGAATGTAACGTCGTGCAGAAGCGCTCCACGTCTACTAAAATCATACCATAAAATCCCCAAGTTGTAAGAATATGGGATAAGTGAGCAAAACCGTCCAAACAAGGAATGCAAAGGATACAAAGGCACTTTACTGAAAAGGTAGCTTCTAGCACAACTGGACAGAGAACAGAAACTTCCATGTGACAGGCGGCTGCCAAGAAATATCCAGTCTTTAGTAGGGGAATGATCACCCCTGACTGCGTTGCAGGATTTACATCGTCTGTCCATGCTGAGGACGAGGTTGTCAAGGAATTGTTGAAGCATCACGGCCCATTTCTCTTGTAGCGCCAATCGCAGCTGCGGAATCGTTGCTGTCGGCTGGTGACGTGCTGCCAAGCGTCTCCCGAGAAGGCCCCACACGTGTTCGATTGTATTTAGGTCCGAGGACCTTGCGGGCCAATCCATGCGTTGAATATCTTCACTCTCCAACAGCTCAGCGACAGCCACTGTACGAGGAGGTGTAGCGTTGTCGTCCATGAAGAGGAACTCAGGACCCACAGCACCTCTAAACAGACGCACGTGAGGCAGGAGAACCTCGGTACAATAGCGGACACCAGTGACTGAAACTCCTTGGAAGATGAGGAGGTCAGTACGGCTACCAAGCATGATACCGCCCCAAACAAGAACTCCGCCACCTCCAAACCGGTCTCTTTCGATGATGTTGGAGGTGTAATGGCGTGTTCCCTGCTCTCTCCAGATGTGTATACGTCCAGAATCGCTCGTCAGACTAAATCGACTATCATCCGTAAAGAGAACTCGACCCCATTGCTGATGCGCCCAGTTCTTCTGTTCCTGGCACCATAGAAACCGCCGTCTCCGATGAGCAGGCGTTATTGGCACACACCGTACTGGTCGTCGTGCAAATAGACCACTTTTGTGCAGCCTCATGGCCACGGAAAACGCGATAATGGACGTCCAGTTGTATGTTGCATGTGCCTTGCGATTTCTCCCGCTGTCTGCCGTCTGTCTCTTCTCGCCTGTAGGACAATATACTGGTCGTCCGCCGCCGTGGTTGCTCGTGAAAGACCACTGCTAAACTTTCGGACAGCTGTTCCTGTCGTTTGAAATGCTTTCCACGCTCGTGAAACGATGCTGTGAGCGATCCCGAACTCCTCGGCCACATTAGTCACACTTCGACCTTCTTCTAACTTCCCAATGACGCGCCCTCGGGTAAAGTCATCCAGATGTCGTCTACTGGATTGCCTGTTGGCCATATCACACGGTGGCTGCAACTCGACGTCGTTCAAACCGATGTACACCGTGCAATAGCTTTCACCGAATTGCTGAGCGTACACCACCCGTGTGCCAACTATCCCCCCCCACTACGTCATGCTGCATATATGCGCATGCCCTACCGCACCGGACCCTAATCTATCTCCTGAGTGGTCTTTCGGTCCGTTCTACCTGCTCGTTCCGCTGTTATGCTAATTTATCCACTTCGTCCTTGATTTTTGCACACCAAGTACAAAAATCTCAACTTTGCATAGTAACATAATTGCTTGAAAAGATGTTAAAGACCCATCGACCGTGGTGAGAAAAAATTCTGACCTAAATGTTTTAAGTGGATCTTTGCGCTTTTTGTCTAAATTTTCATAATCGAACATGATATTCATTTTACGTCTGCGCGTATCTTTCAAGGTAGTGTCAACTTCGAGAGATGTAGAAAATTTGAGGCATTTTTGCTTTTGCATCGTATTCATTCTGTCTGTATGAAGACAACAAGAAAGATGGCACCGAATTTTCGGGTGTAATAAGCACGTCTTTTGAATCCATTCAGACGCAAATTAAATTTATCAAAGCTATTCAAAGTCAATGGAACCGGTATGGAAAACAATAGTATCTGACGGAAAAAGAAGTTTTTCAATCGGGTCTTTAATCCCTCAGATATTGCTGAAAACGGAATCGTGAGCTTACGAACTCTTAGAAACAGAGTTATCGACAAAAATAAGATGTCACTTTACGTCCCTTGGTGAGAAAACCATGCATTATTTTAGGAAGAAAGTATTCTCAAAAGGTTTATCCGTATGAGCTGAATCGGTCCAAGAAAAAATATTTTAGTCGAGTTTTCAGGAGCCCAGATTTTGCTACAAATACATCAGAAGTAGAAATAAACACTTATGACCCCTGGTGGCCAAACCATTCTTTACCAAACATTAGAAATTACATGAAAAATATTTTCCGTCAGGTCTTGTATGCGATACAGGAAGAATTTTTCAAATCGGAGTTTTAGAAGCAGAAAACGCAATTTACCATTGTGCGCATTAGCGGAAAGTCTATGATTTACTTGAAAATTTTGAATTTATAAGAAAAACATTTCGCATCGGAAACACTATCCAACAAAGAAGGAATTTTTCAAATCGGACTTTTAGAAGTAGAGATATTGGCAAAAATAAGATATACATCTACGCCCCTGTCGTAGAAACCATGCATTATTTCAAGAAGAAAATGTCCCTAAAATGTTTGCCAACATGAGTAGTATCGGTCCACAAAAGACTTTTTTTCAATCGAGATTTTAGAAGCTCATATTTTTCTGCAAATATATCAGAAACGGAAATTAAGGTTCACGCCCCCTGGTGGTCAAACCATTTTTTTACAAAAATTAGAAATTATGTGCAAACGATTTCCCATCAGGAGCTGTATCCGGTGCAGAAAGAATTTTTCAGATCGGAGATTTAGAAGCAGAGATATATGGGAAAACGCAATTTACCTTTACGCCCCCTAGCGGCAAGTCTATGAATTTCTTGAAAATTTTGAAATTATATGAAAAGCATGTCACACGGAAAACATTATCCAAGAAAGAAGGAATTTTTCAAATCTGACTCCTAGAAGTCGAGATATTGACAAAAATAAGATGTACATCTACGCCCCCTGGCAGAGAAACTGTGAAATATTTAAGGAAGAAAATATTCCGAAAAGGTTTATCAATGTGAGTGGCATCAGTCCAAGAAAGAAGTTTTTCAATCGATAATTTAGAAGCTCAGATTTTATGGCAAATACATCAGAAGCGAAAATTAACTTTTACGCCCCCTGGTGGCCAAAGTATTCTTTACCAAAAATTCGAAATTATATTCAAAAGATTGTGCATCAGGAGATGTATCCGCTGAAAAGAAAATTTCAAATCGGAGTTTTAGAAGAAGAGTTATCGGAAAAAAATGCAATTTACTTTTACGCCCCCTAGCGGAAAATCTATGCGTAATTTGAAAAAGAAACTGTATCCAAAATACTCTTCGACATAAATGGAATCGAAAGATAAAAGTTTTTTTCAATCGGATGTTTAGAAGCAAATATGTGGAATAAAACGTACTTTTGGATTCGACATCATCTGCATTTACGCCCTCTAGCGGCGAAATTTTACATCGTAAAAAAAAACGAAATGAAGGATCATCATTCGCATATTTCAAGCTTCCGAATGCAAAAAGAATTTTTCAAATCGGACTAATAGTTGCAGAGATACAGTGGGTACAGACGGACAGACGGACGAACGGACAAACCGATAACATAAGCACGATTTTTTTTTACAAAAGACGTGCTAAAAATGTAACAGCACCCTCAATCAAAGCTGTCGCAGTTGTGACATCTACTTTTATGCTCTGAAACTGTTTGCTAACAATATTAATTATATATAAAATATCATCTGTAAAGAAAAAGTCATCAGAAATTTAAAGTCCCCAAGTTACTGATATCGGCAAAATGGTTCGTGTTGGATATATGCCTTTTTAGCACGTCTTTTGTAAAAAAAGATCGTGCTTATGTTACAGGTTTGTCCGTCCGTCCGTCCGTCTGTACCCACGATATCTCTGCAACTATTAGTCCGATTTGAAAAATTATTTTTGCATTGGGAAGCTTGAAATATGCGAATGATGATCCATTATTTCGTTTTTTTTTTACGATGTACAATATTTCCGCTAGAGGGCGTAAATGCAGATGTTGTCGAATTCAAAAATGCGTTTTATTCCACATATAAACATCCGATTGAAAAAATTCCTTTATCTTTCGATTCCATCTATATTGAACAGTATTTTAGATATAGTTACTTTTTCAAATTACGCCCAGATTTTCCGCTAGGGAGCGTAAAAGTAAATTACATTTTCCCCGATAACTCTTCTTCTGAAACTCCGATTTGAAAAAAAATTTCTACAGCGGATACAACTCCTGGTGGAAAATCTTTTGCATATAATTTCAAATTTTTGGTAAATAATGCTTTGGCCACCAGGGGGCGTAAGTGTTAATTTTTGCTTCTGATTGTATTTGCCATAAAATTTCAGCTTCTCAAATATATCGATTGAAAAAATTATTTCGTAGACTGATGCCACTCACATCGATAAACCTAAACCTTTTCGGAATATTTTCTTCTTAAAATATTCCACAGTTTCTCCGCCAGGGGGCGTAGATGTATATCTTATTTTTGTCAATATCTCTACTTGTAGGAGTCCGATTTGAAAAAAATCCTTCTTTGTTGGATAGTGTTTTCAGTGTGACATGTTTTTCATATAACTTCAAAATTTTCAAGCAATTCATAGACTTTCCGCTAGGGGGCAAAAAGGTAAATTGCGTTTTCTGCGTTATTTCTGCTTCTAAAACTCCGATTTGAAAAATTATTCCCGTATCGCATACAAGACCTGATGGAAAATATTTTTCACATAATTTCTAATGTTTGGTAAAGAATGGTTTGGCCACCAGGGGTAGAAGTGTTAATTTCTGCTTCTGATGTATTTGTAGCAAAATCTGGGCTCCTGAAAACTCGGCTAATTTTTTTTTCTTGGACCGATCCGCATATATGGAAAAACCTTTTGAGAATTCTTTCTTCCTAAAATAATGCCTGATTTTCCCACCAGGGGACGTAAAGTCACATCTTATGTTTGTTGTCGATATCTCTGTTTCTAAGAGTCCGATTCGAGAAATTCTTTCGGTGTTGGAGAGCGTTTCCGGTGCGTAATGTTTCTCATATAAATTCATGTTTTTCTTAACACACATAGGGCGTAAGTAAGCTCATGATTCCGTTTACAGCAATATCTGAAGGATTAAAAACCCGATTGAAAAACTTCTTTCTTCCGTCAGATACTATTGTTTTGCATACCGGTTCCATTGACTTTGAATAGCTTTGATAAATTTAATTTGCGTCAGAACGGATTCAAAAGATGTGCTTATTACATCCGAAAATTCGGTGTCATCTTTCTTGCTAATTTATATCGGGGGTTTAACGCCCACTGTGATCAACTCAAGGATCTATAAACTGTTTTCCGTCCCTAATTTAGGGCCACATGTTTCGGAGAAGGGAAAGAGCCAGTGCCGTAACACAAAACTCAACATCCATGCCTCACTGTGATTCGAACCCTGACCGAATGGTCATATGCCAGCTCTTAGACCACTGCACCACCGAGGCGGCAGTTATCTGGTTCTACCGTGTTTGAGTCACGTATTTTTGTAAGGGCTTCGTAGATTTTTTTTTTTTTGGTGCAAAACACTTTTATGTCCCTAATGAGGCTTTCCCAGAGAGCTAACATTTATTTGATTTATTTCGTAAAATCTTCCATCTTCCAGTTGAAGCAGAAAATACACTGGCGGAAAGTGAAAACAGAACACCAAGAAGGAATTGGCGGACGATCATGAAATTTACCTATGTTAACGGGGTCGAGTTTACGTAGGTGTGATGGTAATTTCGGGACCAACCGGTGAGCGCTTACGCCACAGCACGGCATAATATGCAAATTATCGTCGGTGGTATTTAAGGAGTACGGCGAAGTGAATGTTCTCAGTCGTCGGCGTACGCACACGTGTGAAGACCCTGAAGAAGCTGCAATGCCTGGACATGGAAGACGCGTAAGATTTCAGCAGTTATCGGACTTTGAGCGAGGTCGTCTAGTCGGACTCCGCGAGGCCGGGTGGTCGTATCGTCGTATTGCGGAGCGAATTGGACAGGAAGTATCGTTGGTGGTACGATGGTGGCGTAGATGGTCCTAGGAACATTCCCACACGAGAAGACGTGGAACCGAGAGTCACAGACGGACTGATGAGCGGACCGATCGACGCATAAGAGCGGCGTTGTCAAGCAGAACATCCACTGCGACGCAAATCCGAGCTGCGGTTGCACCTGAGGGTACTGTGCGAACAATCCGCAACAGTCTACTGGATGCAGGACTACGTGCACGTGTGCATCTGGGATGCGTACCTCTGACTCCAGCCCACCGTCAGGAACGGCTGCAGTCGTGTCGCCAACGTCTGCACTGGAGAACGCAATGGTGATATGTCGTGTTCAGCGATGAAAGCAGTTTCTGCTTGGGAGCCTCCGATGGCCGTATGCGTGTTCGCAGACGCACAGCGGAGCGTCTCCACCCTTCTTGCATCCGCCAGCGACACACAGGGCGTGCACCTGGTCTCCTGGTGTGGGGAGCGATCAGCTATCACTCCCGTACACAACTAGTGTTTGTACCGGGTACGTTAAACAGCACCTCCTACATCAACAACATCATCCAGCCCGTTGCTGCGCCATTTGTAAGGTCGGTCCATCGTGGTGTTTTCCAGCAAGATAACGCACGCCAACACACAGCACGTACAACGCAACATGCACTTCAGGGTGTGAGCCAACTTTCAGGGCATGCACGTTCACCGGATTTGTCCCGCATTGAGCACGTGTGGGATTTTATGGGACAACGACTTATCCGGTCTCCACGGCCAGCCACGACCATCCCCGATTTACGCGTCCAGGTTGAGGATGCTTGGAACTCAATACCCCAAACTTACATTAAACATCTGTACGACAGACTCCATGCCAGAATTGCACAGTGTGGCGCAGTTTATGGCGGTTCAACCTCGTACTAACCATGTTACATAGAAATGTTATTTTTCAGTTTACCAGCAAATACAGCTGTAATTTGCCATAATGTTTTGATCACGTTATCCTATGTATTCCGTTATTATGCTGTATAAATTTCGTTGGTATCTGACGTGTCGTTCTTGGTGTTCTTTTTTCACTTTCCGCCAGTGTATAATGAAAGTTCACTGTAGAACCAAAAACCCCTGGAGAGGGTTTTGGCAGAACCCCCAAAACGGAAACAGCTTCTGTAGGTTGTACGTCCGATGTCACTAAATTCAGGTAATGGCTACCACATGGAAGAAAAGGTGCTCTAAAATTAATTTCGCGTATATTCTTGATTTAACACCTTTATTCTGACCAGTCATGTTCTTGTCATGATCATAGCCTTGATCTCGTAGATCTTGTAAATCCAGGCTATGTTCTTTCATCACTCCTAGGAAAAGTTCTGTTACCTCTTTACCTATGGAGCCATTCACCTCGTTAAAGCCAATAAAATATTTCATTACAGATTTCTTGTTCTTTGTCGTATCTGAAAACCGTATGGTCACTGATGACTTTTCAGAATGGCTATGTCAAGTGTGCAGAATCATATAACGGAGAAATATTGTGCTGCCTTTGCTCTAAGCATGTCGTTAAGCATTTGGTTTGTTAAGAGATTTATTATTTCAGTAGCGTATTGCCCGTCCTAGGACGGTTATTTTTAAGTTTTAAATAAATATTAATATATTGAGGACGTTGCCCGTCTTATGACGGAGTGAAATGTTTAATTGAAGTAGACTGAAAATAAATCAAATAGACACCGGCTTTCTTTAAGGAAATATAGTAAAAACTTATATAGTAAGAACTCCTTCATGTGAGAACTAAAAATTATATTCTAATTATTTCCGTTTTTCAAAAAAACATCGAGATGAAAAACCTCCTAATGAGGCTTTTCCAGAGAGCTAACACTTATTCGTGTAATATATTTGTTTTGTTGTTGTTTAACAATTGTAGATTAGAGCTTTTAGATAGATTGATATTTTGCAAAATGTGTAATATAATCAGCACCAGACTCGGAAAGTTGTTTTCGTGTAAACTTACCTTAATAACTTTTACTTTAATTTTTCGCGTTAAATTACCTTTTCTTCGGCACATTTGTTATTCCCTTCATGACTTGTTTTAGACTGTCCTATTCGACCGTTAGTTTGAAACTTCATACAGAACCTTTTTCTACAAAATAATGCCACATCTGGTATTACAAATCGGAACTATGTAAATTCTCGACAATGTGCTATTGGGGCGACATCTGCTTTTACCTCGTTAAAGCCAATAAAAGCACAGTGTGGCGCAGTTCATGGCTTGCTCACTTTGACATCTCAATATTTCAGTTTTTGTTGTTGGTTAGAGCATTTAGATAGATCGATGTTTTACAAAATGTTTAGTATAATCAGCACTAAACTCGGAAAGTTAGTTGAATTAAAAAAGTAAAAAATAATTAAAGCATACAAAGTAATATTCGAATTGTGCTAAATTAAATAATATACAAACGCAACTTGCCGTGATATTAAGAGTTTAATTCGAATTTTGTTCATCGGATAAATAGAACTCGAGTCATTGATAATGCAATGTTTTTAAATTAGCACGTGGTCACCTTGACTTCTAAAAGAGATCGTGAGCTATTATATAGCAGGCAATCATTTTGACATCGCGAGAGCACACACAAATTTATCAATAAGTAATGGCGCAACAATGCAGATGTTGGTGTGACTCCAAGCGTTCCGGAGTGACAGACGGATCTGGGTGTTTATATTATTAATTCTGTATGTTTTTTCGAGATAGAAATCAAAAACACATACAGAATGAAATGTTCTTGGATGATGTTCATCAGACTTGATAAATAGTTGCAATAATTCCAAGAAATTTCCATTTTTTGCCGTAAACAATTTATCGAATAATCCTTTTTGTAAGAGGAATCAATACCAAGAGGCCGATGGCTTGAGGTGCCTGTGTGATCGAACTAAGGGTCAAAGGAACTTAACCTACCTGGGATCAATCCCGCGGCCATCTGGTCACGGTTGCTCGAACCATTAGGCTACTAGGCTACTTGTGGCTCAGACTGGCCGCTGCAAAGATGAAAGGACTGTCTTTGCTATCCGTTGTTAGGGAATCTAAATTTCCGTATAACTTTTAAGGAAAGCATCGCCCATACCAAGTCAAAAGCCAGCTAGCGTTCTACTATGTTGAAGCTCCTAGAATTTGACGCGGGAGACAAAATTTATGGAAGAAGGACAAAAGAGTTCGAAGGTAAACATTGATCTAAGGAAGTTTTTTTTTTTTTTTTATTTTTGATTGGAGGTTTAACGACCACCGTGAGCAACTCAATGGGCTATAAGCAGTCGACCGTCCCTAATTTAGGGTCACTGGTTCCAGGGAAGGGAGAGAGCCAGTGCCGTAAGACAAACACAACATCCATGCCTGACCGAGATTCGAACCCGGACCCCTTACTGACGAATGATCAGAGGCCAGCGCCTTAGACCACTGCGCCACCGGGGCGGCAAGGCAGTTTAGAAATCAGAAAGCCATGACAGCAGGGAGATGAATTAGCACCTTCAGTGAAGTCACGTAAAAACTATGTCATTTAATTAGTTTTCAAAGAACTCGTGAAAACTAATTGAATGACATAGTTTTTACGTGACTTCACTGAAGGTGCAAATTCATCTCCCTGCTGAATGGCTTTCTAATTTCTAAACTGCCTTGCCGCACCGGTGGCGCAGTGGTCTAAGGCGCTGGCCTCTGATCATTCGTCCGAACGGGGTCCGGGTTCGAATCCCGGTGAGGCATGGATGTTGTGTTTGTCTTACGGCACTGGCTCTCTCCTTCCTGGAACCAGTGACCCTAAATTAGGGACGGGCGACTGACTGCTTATAGCCCATTGAGTTGCTCACGGTGGTCGTTAAACCTCCAATCATGTGTGAGATCAAATAGGACACCGACGTACCAGGGCTTCGGTGTCACGACAATTCGTCGCGTGCGTCAATTCGTCGACTACGTCAATTCGTCGCCTGCGTCAATTCGTCGCGCGTCAATTCGTCGACTACGACAATTCGTCGCGCGTCAATTCGTCGCATGCGTCAATTCGTCGCGCGTCAATTCGTCGACCACGACGATTCGTCGCGCGTCAATTCGTCGCGCGTCAATTCGTCGCGGACAAATTCGTCGACTACGTCAATTCGTCGCGTTTACAGATTTTGGTTACATACAAAACGAATGCAGGAAAACGTACGATTTCGAACGTCTTCCTCCCTGATCAAATTTATAAAGTTTGGACACGCAGACAGGATAGGAATATTACGTTTTTCTTTGGCACTAAAAATATTAGACGGTAAACGGTTTTTGGAACGGGGCAGGGCCCGGTTGGACAGAGCCCCCATATACAAAATTTTCGTAAAATCTACAGTTTTCAATTCAGAACCACCAAATCTGGTATACTATCTCGTGGTATTCTAACTTAGACTGTAGACGGTTTTGGGAAGGGGTTGGAGAGGGGGGTAGAGGGTTGGAGTCCGCGGGGTCGGCCCCCCCCCCTCATAAAAAATTTCGTAAAATCTACAGTTTTTATCTTAGAACCACCAAATTTGGTATACTATCTTATGGTACTCTAACTTAGTCGGCAGACCGTTTTTGGAACGGGTCAAGGCCCGGGGGTCAGAGCCCCCACATGCAAAATTTTCTTAAAAACTACAGTTTTCAATTCAGAACCACCTAATCTGGTATACTATCTCATGGTACTCTAACTTAGACGCTAGACGGTTTTTGGAAGGGGTTGGAGCCCGGGGGTCAGACCCCCCCCCCGAATAAAAACTTTTTCGTAAAATCTACAGTTTTCAATTTAGAACCACCAAATTTGGTATACTATCTCATGGTACTCTAACTTAGACGCTAGACGGTTTTGGGAAGGGGTTGGAGCCGGGGGTCAGACCCCCCGAATAAAAACTTTTTCGTAAATACTACAGTTTTCAATTTAGAACCACCAAATTTGGTATACTATCTCATGGTACTCTATCTTAGACGATAGAAGGTTTTTAGAAGGGGTTGGAGCCCGGGGGTCAGACCCCCTTCATAAAAATTTCGTAAAATCTACAGTTTTCATCTTAGAACCACCAAATTTGGTATACTATCTTATGGTACTCTAACTTAGACGGCAGACCGTTTTTGGAACGGGTCAAGGCCCCGGGGGTCAGAGCCCCCCACATACAAAATTTTCTTAAAAACTACAGTTTTCAATTCAGAACTAACTAATCTGGTATACTATCTCATGGTACTCTAACTTAGAAGCCAGACGGGTTTGGGAATGGGTTGGAGCCCGGGGGTCAGACCACCCCTCCGAATAAAAACTTTTTCGTAAAATCTAGTTTTCAATTTAGAACCACCAAATTTGGTATACTATTTCATGGTACTCTAACTTAGACGGTAGATGGTTTTGGAACGGGTCGGGCACAGGGTCAGAGTCCCTCCGCCCATAAATATTTTTCGTAAAAACTAAAGTTTTCAATTTAGAGCTACCAAATTTGGTATACTATATAATGGTGTTCTAAATTAAACGGTAGACGGTTTTCAGAATGGGTCGGGGCAGGAGTGGTCACCCGCCCCCTTACACACAAACTTTCGTAAAATCTATAGTTTTCAATTTAGAACCACCAAATTTTGTATATTATCTCATGGTACTCTAACTTAGACGGTAGAAGGTTTTTGGAACGGATCAAGGCCCGGTGATAAGACCCCCCCCCACATACAAAATTTTCTTAAAATTTTTATTTTTCAATTCAGAACCACCAAATTTTGTGTCATGAAACTCTAACTTAGCGGGAGACGGTAAGTGAAAGCGCAACATTATTAACTTGATTTGTTTTGCAAACCTTATAAATACGACCACAGCGATTAAAAGTTACTAAACAGTCCTTGTAAGTAATATTTTTTGACCGAGTGCAAGTACAATTTACGAAATGTCAACAGGTCAAAATATCTAAAGTAACAATGAAATTTAGAATATTTCTTTTTTCTTTCTTTTTATTTCAGTTTTGACACTTGTATTAAGTTTTAAAAACATATATTTCTCCTATCGTATACCTTCATTGTGCTTTCAACAGAATTTCTTACCATGTTTTGGGTATTTTGTTTCGTGTGGTTGCAGTTTTTTTAATGTTTTGGGCATTTCATTTTGTGTGGTTACTTCTTTTTATGTTTTGGGCATTTTACTTTGTATGGGTGTTTTTGTTATGTTTTTGTTATTTTCTTTTCTGTGGTAGTTGTAATGTCGACAGGATGAAAAGGGGAAACTGGGGACAGTCACGATGCCTACTTGCTTCTAATTTTTTTTTCAAATACAGCACATGATTTTGTATTGAGCTATACCACTTACTCATTAAGCGACTACAGGTTTCTTTAAATATGAACGTTTTCTTAGAGCCTTTTGTTTCCTCTACCTAGCTTTTTCGGTTCCGCAATTTCTTTTTTTGGTTTTAGAATATTTTCCTTATTATTAATCTATTTTCTCGTGCAAACTCTTTATGTAAGGTATGTTTATTCTATCGAAGTATTTTGCAATTATACGTGAAGCCCTGTTGCTGAAGTAAAAAAAAATATTTCCAACTGAAACAACGCAGTTCAGATATTTTCCCGCTGTTAACTCAAAGAATGAAAACAAAAACAACAAATCTGTGCAATGGTTGAGGCATGAGACAGTACTTACTGGTAACCAGGCAAAGTTTTTAGGAAGAATGAGCTTAAGAATTTCTAACTGCAACAAAAAGAGCATCCGCACTGTATCCCTCCCCATCCCCTAGTGCCGGCCTTTGGACGTCTTGAAAGAGAAGTCTTAAGGACACATCTGTATCGTAATTGCCTGAGCATTCGCGACAATCTTCTGGTGTCGTAGTAGAAAAACACACTTCCTACTTCGCCTAAATTGCTTGGATGTAATGCCAACGAACAAAGTTTTGCTCTCGCATTGGATTTCTGTTGCTTTTGATGGAATACTTTTCCCCTGGGGTTCACCGATTTCACTATAGTCTTCAGGACAGGCGGCAATACACTAAAACACCAATTTCACGGCAATTAACTGCAATTAGCGAAAGAGAGGGGCGGTACAGGAAATAAGTCGAACGAGACAGATCTGAACTTAGAAAGTCGGGAGAAGGTGTTGCATGAAAAACTGTGTTTGGCTTGCAGATCATTTGGCACGTAGGGACGTAGGTTTCGTTTAATATGATACGGGGTAAACAAATTGTCTTTTCAGTATAACAATTTTCTTTCATACGCATGGTGCAACACAAAAAAATTGAATTTATTTTTGAGAATTAGCATGACGCCTACCGGCCCAGAGTACAGCTGCCCAGTCCGCGCCTGCTGCCGCCACCGGAACCTGGCCACCGGAACCTGGCTCCCGGGTTCTTCGCATCTGTTGATCCCCGCCTGGAGCGTCCCAGCTGTAAAATACATGTACCTCTGCGTTTTGGAAAAACAAAAGATAAGATGCCGATCCTTAAAATTAACCACTTCTTGTGACCGCAGGTACGAAAATCTTGAACTTCGCTTAAACCCTAACTGGAGGAACAAGCTTCACGTGATTGTCTGTATTCTGAGTGTTTTATTGAATGGTTGCTCATTAGTTCGTAGTTGACTGGAGAACAGAGAACGTGCTTGTTGAAACCTTTGTTGTGCGTTGTCAAGTGATAATAGTGGAAATATATCATTCTAAATATTTTGGAAAGAGAAAGTGCATTGTTTTCCGAAGGCACTATGCAGATGAAGAATGCAACATAAATAGTTAACTCACAAAAAGAAAATGATTTGCTGAAATGGAAAGGGTATTTATTTTGCCATAACAGAGTGCGAGGTGATTTACGGTATTGTCACTGTATTGAAAGAAATTATGGAAATTGTACTGGCTTTGCTAGTACTATTCTTATTGGAGATGAACACAGGATGCGCAATGAGAAACCACATAATCATGCTCCAAGACCGGAGAAAAGTGATGTTGCTGTTTCAAGAGCGCAAATAAAAGAACGAGCGAGAAATACGGACGAAGCCCCCTGCACAAATTATTCAAACCGTGACAACGTCAATGGCTACAGTAAATGCAGCTTACATGCCTAATATGGATGCACTAAGGCAAGTTGTAAAAAAGAGAAGATATGCCAAGACATGCCTGCGGAGCCTACGACTTCAGAACGGATCGATGCCCCAATAAATTTACAGGAGAAGATGGTGCAAAATTTCTTGGCAGAGATAGCGCATTTGGACATCAAAGAATTATTTTATTTTTAACAGAGAATAATTTACGAAAGCTTAAAGAAGCACCCCTCTGGATTATGGATGGGACATTTGAAACTTGTCCAACCCTTCTTAGGCAATTATGTTCCATTCATACTATGATTGAAACGAATCCAGTTATGCACAGACTTGCCCCACTAGTTCATGGGTTACTTTCCAGCAAGTATAAATAATATAATACTATTATAAAGTATTTTTGTAGGATTTACAAGACTATGCATCAGACTATGATATTCAGCTTGCACCACAATATACGCATAATAATAGATTTTGAAATAGCTACCGTTATAATGCTGCTAAAAAGGAATTTGGAAGCAGCACACACAAATGTTGTTGGTTTCATCTCGGAAAAAAATGTGCTGAGGAATATCCATCCTCTGGCATAGCCTTGGAATATAAGGAAAACAGTGAGTTTGCTCTCAAAGTCAGACATTTGCAAGCACTCGCATTTTTTTCATCTGATGAAATTCCAGCTGCTTTTGAAGTGAAATCAATTTTACTAGAATATGCAGATTCTGTAGTTCAGTGGTTTGAGGAAAATTATGTTCTTGGAAAATTTCGTGGAAGCAGAAGAAACAATCCAAGCAGAAGCCCTCCGCTGTTCCTGCCAACAATTTGGTCAGTTAGTGAAAACAATTTATTTGGCTTTCCCAGAACACAAAACGAACTTGAAAGATTAGACAGACGCTGGAATACAATTCTGGGAGAGAAAAACCTGTGACTGTACGAAATAATCAGTGAAATTGCGAAAGAGCAGAGAACAACTATGGCTAAAATCGAAAGAGTGATAGCACAGATTCCAACAAATCCACCCAGAAGAGAAACGTTGGCAAGATAAAAAGGAATTCGAACTTCTTTGGTGCACAGAGACAATGTTAACATGCTGGACATTTTAAGAAGAATTTCATATAATTCTACCCTTTACTACAATGTGCTGGTATTTCTCACTAATTGAATTATACCTTTTACTAACTTGTATTTGAATTTTTCAAGAATGTAATTCCGCAGAAGATGCAAGAATGTAAAACACAACGCAAAAATTAAAAAAGTCAAAATTTTCAAAATAGCATGTCAAAAACATAAAATGTCAAAAAGTAATCCAAAATGTGAAAACATATAAAAATTCAAAAATGTGAAACAAATAAAAATTCAAAATGCAATCACAAGTCACAAGCATTACAAAAATGCGAAACGCTATGTAACAAGTACAACACAAAATAAAACAAATGCCAAAAAAAATGCATACGCTTTGTAAAATGTACAAAATAAAATAAATGCCATATTCACAAGGATTTCATGACGAGTCAAGTTAAAAACGAGCTTTTACTTAGACTTCAAATAATAATTACTAGCCTCTACACCTTTTTAAGTCTTTAATAAGTGCAACATCATTAACCTGACTTGTCATCAAACATCATCAATATGACCATAGCATACAATCACTTAAAAGACTTGTTAATGGATGAATTGAGGAATCACCAAGTTCAGCAGGTGAAAGTTAATGGATGTTTATAGTTTTGTACGCGCAACACAGTAAACTTGACTTTCTCTGAAAATTTTATGTATATGAGCACGGTTGATTGAAAAACTGATAAAAAGGCTTAAGGCCTGTTTATTAATTTTTGTGCCTCAGTCAAAACGCAGTACCATAACCTTGGCATGTTATCGAAACCTTATGAATACGTCGGACTAAAAATTCCTAAAAAAAGTTTACGCCTAAGGTCTTGTAACTAAAGTTTTGTGACAGGGTAAAACTGCAACATTAATAACTTGACATGTTATGTTAACGTTGTGAATATGAGCACGGCGGATTAAAGATTTCAACAAATAGCCTTTGGGATTAATGTGTTGTAGCTGAGTAAAAATGTAACATTATCTTGATTTTCTATATAAACCAAACTACGTGCTGAAATGGCCCAACTATATGTACGTATACTTCAACCATATACCGAAGCGCTGACAAGGTGAAAACAAAAGTGCAATTTTGTACGGTCCCCTAACATTTTATGGCCAGCCTACATGGAAGTGGACACTTTGATATCAAAAACATACTTTTTGTACGGTCCACAACAAATAGCAATGGACACGTCACAATCTTTGGGGGGGGGGGGGGTTAACGACCACCGTGATCAATGCAGTGGGCTATAAGCAGTCGGACATTCCCAATTTTGGGCCACTGGTTCCGCGGAAGGGGGACAGCCAGTGCCAGAAGTCAAGCACAACGTCCATGATTCACCGAGATTTGAACCAGGATCCTTCTCGACAAGTGGTCAGAAGCCAGCGCCTAGATCACTCCGCCGCCGTAGCGGCACACGTTGAAATGTATTTTTCATACGGCCCCAAACGCTCTTATGGACATACTAGATTGAACTGGACGCAAATAAATCATTAATATAATTTGTACTAGCAGGGATACCAGTTATTTGCCAGGTACATATTACTATTTGTGGAATCACCAAGTTCAGCGGGTGAAAGTTAATGAATGAAAAAGATATTCCTGCAATTTTCCAGTAAATTTATTTTAAATTTTTTGATTTAGTTAATTTAATTCTGCGAAACAAAAAAGAAAGAAAAAGGAATGGGAATACTTACCTTCTAGGAGACATCTATAGAACTGCCGTACATCTGGCGTGTGCTTCTGTGAATCCCGCGACACAGAAATGCAATGTACCTATGTGATGTCGCATGCATACGACTTCACATTGGCATTGATAATCTTTTTCTTACCGTTTTGAATTTTGAATATCTGGAACTCTCTGTTTACATTACATTATATTTCTTTCTGATAAGCCGTTCGTTGGTAGTGAAAGCTAAACTATAAAGATTTGTGTTTTTAATACACCATTAAACGCATATTTTTGAACTTTATTGTTATCTACAGTCCCTAACTTAGACCGTAGGTTGGTTAGTTGGTTGGTTGGTTAGTTGGTTGGTTGGTTGATGGTTTATGGTGCAAGGCCCTCAAAGGGCCAAAGAGCGCCTTAGAACGCAAATAGGGTGTTCTTAAGAGTAAAAAACGGAACTTTTTACGAAAATTTTCCATGGGGCTACCTTGACCCGGGCCCCGACCCCTTCCAAAAACCGTTTACCGTCTAAGTTAGATAACCATAAGTAGTATACCAAATCTGGTTGTCCTAAATTGAAAACTGTAGATTTTACGAAATTTTTATATGGAGGGGGAGGAGCTCTCACCCCGGGGTTCCAGCCCCTTCCAAAAACCGTCTAGCGTCTAAGTTAGAGTTTCATGATACCAAATTTGGTGGTTCTGAATTGAAAACTGTAGTTTTTAAAAAAAATTTGCATGTGGGGGGGCTCTGACTCCCCGGGCTTTGACCCGTTCCAAAAACGGTCTGCCGACTAAGTTAGAGTACCATAAGATAGTATACCAAATTTGGTGGTTCTAAGATGAAAACTGTAGATTTTACGAACTTTTTTATGAGGGGGGGGGGCTCCGACCCCGCGGGCTCCAACCCCTTCTAAAAACCGTCTAGCGTCTAAGTTAGAGTACCATGAGATAGTATACCAAATTCGGTGGTTCTAAATTGAAAACTGTAGATTTTACGAAAAAGTGTTTATTCGGGGGGGGGGTCTAACCCCCCCCGGGCTCCAACAAAACCGTCTAGCGTCTAAGTTAGAGTACCACGAGATAGTATACCAAATTCGGTGGTTCTAAATTGAAAACTGTAGATTTTACGAAAAAGTGTTTATTCGGGGGGGTCTAACCCCCCGGGCTCCAACCCTTCCAAAAACCGTCTAGCGTCTAAGTTAGAGTACCATGAGATAGTATACCAAATTCGGTGGTTCTAAATTGAAAACTGTAGATTTTACGAAAAAGTGTTTATTCGGGAGGGGGGGGGGGGGTCTAACCCCCCGGGCTCCAACCCCTTCCAAAACCGTCTAGCGTCTAAGTTAGAGTATCATGAGATAGTATACCAAATTCGGTGGTTCTAAATTGAAAACTGTAGATTTTACGAAAAAGTGTTTATTCGGGGTTGGGGGTCTGACCCCCGGGCTCCAACCCCTTCCAAAAACCGTCTAGCGTCTAAGTTAGAGTACCATGAGATAGTATACCAGATTAGGTGGTTCTGAATTGAAAACTGTAGTTTTTAAGAAAATTTTGTATGTGGGGGTTCTCACCCCCCGGGCCTTGACCCGTTCTAAAAACGGTCTGCCGTCTAAGTTGGAGTACCATAAGATAGTATACCAAATTTAGTGGTTCTGAGATAAAAACTGTCGATTTTACGAAATTTTTTATGAGGGGGGGGCTCCGACCCCGCGGGCTCCAACCCCTTCCAAAAACCGTCTAGCGTCTAAGTTAGAGTTTCATGATACCAAATTTGATGGTTCTGAAATGAAAACTAGATTTTACGAAAATTTTGTATGTAGGGGGGGGGGGGGGAGCTCTGACTCCCGGGCCTTGACCCGTTCCAAAAACCGACAACCGTCTAAGTTAGAGTACTATGACATAGGATACCTGATTTGGTGGTTCTGAATTGAAAACTGTAGATCTTACGAATATTTTGCGTGTGGGGGGTTTCTGACCAACCGGGTCCCTGACCCGTTCCAAAAACCGTCTAAGTTAGAGTACCATGAGATAATATACCAAATTTGGTAGTTCTAAATTGAAAACTATATTTTACGGCAATTCTGTAGGGGGGTGCTCTACCCCCCTCTCCAACCCCTTCCCAAAACCGTCTACAGTCTAAGTTAGAATACCACGAGATAGTATACCAGATTTGGTGGTTCTGAATTGAAAACTGTAGATTTTACGAACATTTTGTATATGGGGGGCTCTGACCAACCGGGCCCTGCCCCGTTCCAAAAACCGTTTACCGTCTAATATTTTTAGTGCCAAAGAAAAACGTAATATTCCTTCCTGGCTGCGTGTCAAAACTTTATAAATTTGATCAGGGAGCAAGACGTTCGAAATCGTACGTTTTCCTGCATTCGTTTTGTATGTAACCAAAATCTGTAAACGCGACGAATTGACGTAGTCGACGAATTTGTCCACGACGAATTGACGCAGTCGACGAATTGACGCGCGACGAATTAACGCGCGACGAATTGACGCAGTCGACGAATTGACGCGCGACGAATTGACGTAGGCGACGAATTGACGCGCGACGAATCGTCGCAGTCGACGAATTGACGCGGTCGACGAATTGACGCACGCGACGAATTGACGTAGAACCGGCATGTAAACTATGAGTGACGTCACAAAAGACGGAACTCGTCTTTTGTGACGTCACTCTTGTTTGTAAGGAAGGAGCGCATTGCTAACTGTTGTTATGTTCTCCTCCCTTCTTGACTATCCTTGCTGTTCTCAAGGTCAACCCTGGAAGCAAAGTTCCCTTTTGCGTGTAATTGTAACAATAGTCTGTTGTGATCATTTGGTTTACTCAGAGACAGCAGGACTTTTCATCGTCTCCAATCATCATCGCTATTTCTCCGGAATTGCATTTCTCCCAAGGTTTTTTATTTAATTCTCCACCATTTCGGATAAAAATATTCTGCTTCCTCCCCACCCCAGACTTGGAACCTGGTGTTATGGCATCGCTTGTATTCCTTAACAGCTTCCCTGATTCCATTAATAAGAGATGTAAACTTATTTTTATGTTTGCCACATTTTTGTAGGGCGCAGTACTCTAAGCTCTGGCTTATGACCATTCGTCCTAGAAGAGTCTAGGTTCGAATCCCGGTGAGGCATGGATTTTGTGTTTGTCTTATGGCGCTGGTTCTCTCCCTTCCCTGGAACCAGTGGCCCTATATTCGGGACGGGCGACTGCTTGTAGCCCATGGAGTAGCTCACGGTGGTCGTTAAACCTTCAATTAAAAAAAAAATTGCAGACTTGCAAAAGTCAGACTCGAAAAATTAGGCTCGATAACCTTATTTTCCATGCAAAATTTTGAGTCCTGCAAATTTTGCAAAACCCAAAATTTTGCCGCTGGGTAGCGCACATGAATTTCTTCGAGGTAATGTAAATACCTTAACATCTTCCATTATGCTTCCGCTTATAAATGTCCGACACAATTTTGTTTCTATCTTTTTTCTCTTCACCCGATAGCTGCAACTTCGACTCGAATTTTTAATATGTTCCTTAACCTGTCTTGATATAAATGTTCTCGCTAGATGGTGTAAAATTTGCTCTTTACTTCAACAATATGTCGTTTCCACTGATTGTTGGAAAGAAATTCTTTTAGCATAGGCTACCTTTAGGAATTACCGATGTAGACGTCTCAAGTTATTCCGTCCCTTTTCCATTCATTCCGCTGTTCTCAACTACAACAGCTTGTTTATAAAGCAAAATTTAGACTAAGAATCAGCTTGTTTATAAAGCAAAAATTAATTGAGTGGCATTTAAAATTTAAGGAATGCCGTCAAAGTAGTGCCGTTATTAAAAGATCTTAATTTTTCTAATGCAGCATTGGGGCTTTCCAGTCTAAGATACAGTAAGTAAACCTTTACAGTTGACAGTCGCATTAACATCTTCATTGTCATTGATACTTCAAACCGTAAACATCCAGTCTTTATTAACATTCGTTTGAATATTTGAACATATGGGAACCAAATAGCTAAATAATAAGAAAATGAAAAAAGCGAAATCACGAGTAAAAAAAAAAAAATATTTTTAATTTGTTCTTTGAAAATGCGCATAAAGCATAGAGACTAAGAGACCATCCGCTCTCATCGTACGTTGAGATGGAACGATACACGGAGACTATCGTGTAACAGCGTCTGTAGAAAGCACCGGGCACATGTAGACGCTGACCGTGGTGGACTCTGGAATCCTCAACTTACATTAATTTAACGTACGTGCAAGAATTCCTGTTAATTTGAAATATCACAAAATCCGAGGAAACACGCTTCTTCGAAAGGCCACTAAACGTGAGGAAAACCTAGTCCTCCCGAAGGCCATTAAACCTGCAGAACACCTGCTCCTTTGAAAGGCCAATGGACTTGAGATACACCGATGAGCCATTACATTATGACCACCCCGAGCCTAGAGAAATTAGCGAGCCTGGAGATCGAACGGTGGCGCACGTCAGGTTCACAGAGCAGTATATCTACAACCCGAGGACCGGCTTTCGGTTAGTAGAATGTACGGAGTCAGAATGGGAAAAGCTGCCGATTTATCGGAGTTCGATAAAGGACAAATTGTGATGGCAACGCGCCTCGGAACTACGATCTCGGGAATGGCGTGGCTTGTGGGTTGTTCACGGGACACCGTAGTGAGTACGTATCAAAAGTGATGCACAAATGGCTAAACGACGAATCGTCGTCGGGCCGTGTGCCGTCTACAGCTTATTGATGCCAGAGGGAAGCGGAGATTGTCGCGCATTGTTTACATAGACCGCAGGGTCACAGTGCGACAAATCCCTCGCAGCTACAACAGTCGTGATCAGAGCAATGTGTCACAGTACGCAGTTCATCGCAGCCTTCTGCGAGTGGGCCTGCGTAGACGAAGACCCAGCAGGTTCCCCAGGCTCACTGCACGTCATCGCCAACAACGCATGAAATGGGCTCAAGATCATCGAGATTGGACCGTGGATGATTGGAAGAAAGTGGCCTGGTGTGACGAATCAAAATTCCTGGTGCGTTACGTAGACGGCCAAGGGCGGATACACCCATTATTATCAACAGAGGTTATGGCACCTGGATAGACTATTGGGCGGAAACAGGCCGGCGACTGCGGTGTTATGCTGTGCGCGATATTTTTTTGGGACACTTTAGGCCCCATTATCCCAATAGCACAATTCCTGACAGCTGTCAGGTATCTGAACATTGTTGCGAACCAACTTCACCCATTCATGGCAACTGTGTTCTCTGCTGGTGATGGCCATCACCTACAGGAAAACGCTCCATGCCACACTGCCAGAATTGGCAAGGAGTGGTACGAGGATCATGCTGGAGACTTTCTGTTAATGCCCTGGCCTCCAAATTTCCCTGAATGGAACCCAATCGAACTTTTGTGGTTTGATTTGGAAAAGCGGGTTCGCTCTAAATCACAATCACCCTGAAATGTACGGGAACTGGAGGACCTGCTGTTGACATTATGATACATATCGTCACCTCATCAAGTCGATGCCTTGCCGAGTGGCCGCTGTTTTCTGGGTTAAAGGGGGTCATACAGCTTATTAGGTAAGTGGTCATAATGTAATAGCTTATCGGTGTAACTCAAACTGTTCGCAGGTTGCGGCATAAAAGTGCAGTGAACGTAGATAGCGCTCGTACAGGATGCTTCTGTCTCAGTGTGTGTGTGTAATAACTGTATAGCATTGCTTGTCGTGTTTTTCATCCACATGTTGATTATAATGAAAGTATTATGTAAACAAACTGGAATCTTTTGCCCTAATCCCGGGAAATCATTATATCATCAATATATTTCGTTTGGTAACTATAATAAAAATACCAACGGTTGTTCCAGCAAATGCGCTGGAATGACCGTTTGTATTACGATACCACATAAACCTTTTTATGGGAAGAAAATAGCTTATCGATGAATGCAAATTAACTCATCTGGGTTTTCTGGCATCACCGTGTAGTTCCTTTTTAAGCAAACGAGGTAAATTCAAGTGAAATTGAATTCTTTGCATTCAGTGACTATTTCATATTTTAATTTGTGTAATTCTACAATTTCTACGTAAATTTTACACCCAAAGTAGCAGGAAACTAGAGGTCTACAAATTTCTAAAAGGAGATGGCCCGTTTTTAGGAGGATCAATTTTTTTTCTCACGAATTTTATATTCAATAAGAAAGTGTTGTACTTTTGCAGCTAAAACTGTGGAACGAAAATGCATAAATGCAGAAAAAGATAAATGACTTAAAAAATTGCGACAACATTTACTTACTGTTCAAACAAATTTCTTTCTCTTTACAAATAGGATCATTGGGGTTCTAAATTTCTAAAATAATCGATCAGTCTTTACAGTGAAAAGATTCAACAGAGCTTACATTCGAAAAAAGTGTACACGTTATCTTTTTTTTTCTTTTACAACCTATTACAATGAGAATTCCCTACGCACTTCCTATACTCGGTCAGCTGATTTGACTAGAAGGACTGCATTCGAGGTTTTAAATTCTTATTCCGATAAAATGAAATCCAAATAAAGGGAAAAAATATAATTACAGCTTCCCAAGCGAAATTTCCTTTGATAACCCAGCAACGCACAAAGAAGTCTTTCCTACAAAATCAATTAGATTACAATGCTTTCACACGCATGTCCACCGGGAAGTCGAAAAAAGTAAGGAATGAGATTAAAATCCCTTTTCCAATAAAAAAGTGGATTGTTCGATGTTTGTTCTTCAATTTGTCGTAAAGTCAGACCTGAAAAACGTTCTTTCTTTCTTGAAGAAGGGATAAGCGTTATAGTTAAGACTACGCAAAAACTTTAGGAGCATTATTAGACAAATCACAGTTAATGTCGCAAAAAATATTCCCCTAGCAGTTAGCACCGACCATTTTGGATTGCAACAAATTTTTTTAAATTTAAAATAAAATTAATATCCTTTTTATAGTACAATCCATTTTTAATTAAATGGTGACTATAAAAAATCTTGAATCAAATACGTACATACATATTTGCAATAACTTAATTCTGCATTTGTTAAATAACACTGAACAACAATGATTTTGTTACAAAGAAACCTTTAACGGTTTGTATGTATTTACAGGTGCTGAAACCAAATGTGAAATCACAATTGCTCCACGTAGCTTCACTTTCTTGTAATGGAACTCTATATTGGGGTGTTGTGCTACTTAAAGGAATTTCCCTATGTTTCCCAACGAAGCCATCTCTTTTCAGTCAGAATAGCTGTGTCTATGAGAGTAGACATACAGGCGCCATTACTTCCTGTTGTGTAATTCGTTCTGTGATGGGGGAGAACAAAGCAGAATTTTTGTCATTCGAAAGCATTTAATCGGTATTGAAGGACGTGCATTTTGTTGTGGTTTTAAAAAGTAGTATGGATTGTGCAAAGTGTACGTTAAAAATGTCGCGAACCATCCAAACAGTTTCTGCTACATTTGTGGACAATTTACTTGAAGTCTCAAAGGCGACATTTCGAACCGTTGATTAGAAATTCGTATGGACCTTAATTCCAGTACAAAATGGGTGATGAAAGTAAATCTTGGGCGCCTCACATTTGTTGTATAATTCATGTGTAAATTTGTTGACTGGCTGGTTGAAGGGATCTCGTCAAATGCCATTTGCAGTATCAATGGTTTGGAGAGAATCGAAAGGCCACTCAACAGACTGTTACTTCTGCATCACAAAGATATCTGGAATTACAGCTAAGACCAAAGATACGATTCAGTATCCCAGTATTCATTCGGCCATAAGACCTGTTCCTCATAGTCCAGATCTTCCTGTACCTATACAGTCATGTAGTTTAGATGATAGTGTTACTGATGAAATAAATCCTCACATCGAAGAAGATATCGAAATACAAAATACAACAAGACCCTGATTTCTCGGAAAATCTGTGTCTCTCTCACCTTATAAGTCAGGAAGAATTAAATGATCTAGTTCGTGACCTTAATTTAGCAAAAAGTCAGGCCGAAATATTGGCTTCAAGATTGAAAGGATGGAATCTTTTACAACCAAGTAAAAAAGTATGTACTTTTCGTCGACGACAGCAAGAGTGTGAACACTTATTTTCAAAGAGTCGTGATCTTTTGTACTACAATGAAGCCTTAGGACAGTAACACAAACCTGAAGAATGGAGACTTTTTATAGATTCCTCAGAAATAAGCTTAAAAGCGGTCCTTCTTCATAACGGAAACATGTATCCGTCAGTAACTGTTGCATGTGCTGGATACATGAAAGAAACATATGCAAATATGAAACTGTTGCTTCAAAGTATAGTATACAAAAATACTCCTGGAATATTTGTGGCGATCTTAAAGTGATAGATTTACTCCTTGGTCTACAACTTGGATACACAAAAACTGCTGCTTCCTCTGTGAATGGAACAGTAGGGACATAAATTCTCATTATATCAAAAAGACCTGGCCTAAAAGAGAGTCCTTAATTCCAGGTAATGCTTCTGAGCCTTTAGTAAGTCCTCAGAACGTGTACTTACCACCGCTTCACACCAAACTGGGTTTGATAAAATTTTTGTAAAGGCATTGAATAAAGATGGATAGCCCTTTCCTTTTCTAGAGAACAACTTCCCCAAAATATCAAACCAAAATTAAACAAGGCATTTGTATTGGTCCACAAATAAGGGAAATTATATGTGATCTTGCATTTGAAGGCACTTTAAATGAGACTGAAGCTGCTGCATGGGAGGTTTTTAAAGATGTGGTACTGAACTTTTTAGGTAACAGGAAGGCAGAAAATTATAAAGAACTTGTTACTGAGCTTCTAGAAAACTATAAGGCTATGGGATGCAATATGTCCCTTGAAATATATTTCCTTCACTATCATCTGGACTTTTTCCTGCAGAATTAAGGAGCTGTAAGCGATGAGGACGGAGAACGTTTTCATCAGCACATATGTACCATAGAAAACCGCTATAAAGGAAAATGGAGCCTAAAATGCTAGCTGATTATTGTTGGACTTTAAAAAGGGATGTAGTGCAACCAAAGTACAGAAGAAAATCTAAAATAACTACTTTTAAGGTAAGTGTAATTAATTGCTTGTAGCGAAATATACATGACAAAATGAAGGCTTATTGTATTCTAAAACAACAGGTTACTCGAGAGCTATGCATGATAGCACAATTTAGCAAACAGATTTGTAATCAGCATGACAAGTACCGTATCATTCGTTATGTGCAGTCTTTGTAACAAACAAAAAGTTTATTTTTGTTGTTCAATGTAATATATTGTTTTTCAACGTTACTGCATTTGATACATAACATTGTTGCGACCATTTCAGAATGTGCAGATGAAATCCTGAACTTTAATTTGTATTTAATTTATTCGTATTTAGCAATACTGAACTTAAAGTTACAAAACTTCAACATGGTGTCCTTTATGCCTGTGTTCGCAAGGCAAAGTATCAACTAAACTTTGGTGCGGAAACGAAATGACCTAAATTCATCATCATCTGCTGCTCTGAATGTCAACAGCCACTGTCTCTGTTTGCTGCTTTACATAAAAGCGACGTCTGGAAATTCACGTTCAACAATATTTGTTCTTATTGTTAACATCTGCCAATTAAGGTGGATAGGCATCGTGAAAAAGTCATTTTTGTTTAAAATAAAAATTGATTTCATTTTTTCCTCCTTCATGTCCCACTTGTCTGCTTTCCAAAAATGTTAAACTTCTGCAAAAATCTGAGTGGTCATAAATTATGATTTATTGAGAGTTGTGTTGTTTCGATATTTTCATCTGAAGTAATCTTTCATTTTTACCGGAAGTTGTGGAATTTTGTCAAATTCAATTAAGATTTTGTTTTTAACTTTAATTTCTTTTATTTTATGTCAATTAGAAAATACTATTTTGCTCCTGAAGTAGCAACATGGTATTTCTAACAGTGACTGAGCTTTATTTACAGAAAACAATTGCCGCACCGGTGGGCAGTGGTTTAAGCTCTTGTTTCTGACCATTCATCCGAGATGGATCCGAGTTCGAATCTGTGTGAGGCATGGATGATGTGTTTGTCTTACGGCACTAGATCTCTAAGTTTCCTCGAACCAGAGGCCCTAAATTAGGGAAGGAAGACTGCTTATAGCCCATCGAGTTGTTCACGGTGATCGTCAAACCTCCTAAACAAACACACAGAAAAGAGTTGGGACATGTCTTCGCAACCTGAAGAAAAACTTCAAAAAGCTTAAGTGGAAAGACAGGTTGGCAGATGTTATGATTGACAAAATTCAATTGCGATCAGGGAAAATATGAATAATTTAGAAAGAAAGAACGAGGGAAAGCACCATAGTCGTCCTTTATAATTGTGCGCCATCAAAAGGAAACCTGCGATATGAACAGTGCCCGAAAGGTGAGAACAGCTGGTGCAAATACATACCAAAAGTTCCTTGTTACATCAAACATCTGTTTCAAGAATGGGAAGGGTCAAGTGAATGCTAAAAACATAGAACTGTGAAGTGAAAGGCTTTTAGCGAAGTACCTCCAAAGGAAAATATTCAATTGCTAATGATTGTTTAACGAACTTATATGATTTATTTCATTGGCCTATCTACACTGTATTTAGAGGTCTGTGCTGCAATTATCATCTTCAGTGAGGGTAATAAAGGAGTCCAAAACGGGTTTAGAACATTTGATGGCACATGGCTTTATTTTACTATTTTTTTCAAATTTGCAAATCATCATGTTTTGAAATATGGTAACAGTGTTATCTTATGGCTCAATTTCAGTTTTTGGAGGCGATGTTTCATCTCAGTTATGTCTGTTGTGCACTGAACTAAAGCTTTTATTTTGGAGCAAGTACGTTTCGAGATATATGAATTTTAATTTGGAACTTGAACATACACCGACGAGCCATTACATTCTGACCACACCCAGCCTAAAGAAATTAGCGCGCCTGGAGACCGAAAAGTGGCGCAGAGGAAGTTCACAGCGCATTACATATACAACCCGAGGACGGCTTTCGGTTAGTAGAGTGTTCGAATTCAGATAAAGGACAAATTGTGATGGCATGGTGCCTCGGAACTACAATCTCGGAAACAGCGCGGCTTGTGGGTTGTTCAAGTGCCGCTGTAGTGAGTATGTATCAAAAACGGTGCACAAAGGACCAAACGACAAACCGAACCGTCGTCCAGCCGTGTGTCGTCCGCAGCTCATTGATGCCCGAGGGGAGCGGAGAGTGTCGCACCTTCTTCACAGCGACCGCAGGGCAATAGTGCGACAAATTACCAGCAGCTACAACAGTGGTGATCAGAGCAATGTGTCACAGCACGCAGTTCATCGCAGCCTTCTGCGCATGGGCATGCGTAGCCGAAGATCCATCAGGGTCTTCATGCTCACTGCACGTCATCGTCAACAACGCATAATATGCGCCCAAGGTCATCGACATTGGACGGTGGATGAATGGAAGAAAGTGGCCTGATGTGACGAATCCAGATTCCTGGTTCATCACGTAGACGGCCGAGCGCGGATACTCCGATTACCCACGGAGGCTATGGTCCCTGGATACCAATCAGAAGAATTACGTAAGAAATATGGCTGAACTTCATTTCATAGTAAATACCTCAATTTACTGTTTAAAAAAAAAAGAATGATTATCCTATATTTAAAATTTCTCCATTTGTTAGTGTAACAACATACCATTAAATTAATTAATTATTTATTACTGAAAATAATTATCTGTACATTTCCTAACTTTTTCTTGGCAAAGATCACTAAGTATCTGCTGAAATTCTTGTGTTCCAAATTTTGAATTGATAATTCAGACGAGCAGGATAAAAAAACCCGTCTACCGACCTTAATATTTCAATTTTCAGGCTTTACCACTCTTATTTGACTTGTCAAACATTTGTTTTTATGTACAATGGCATTTCCGATAACATCACCATTTTGGCATAACAAAATCTAGAACATTTCATTGTTCCACTATTAGTATAAAGGCCAGGCTCTAATAATACTTGTATAATGCTATAACAGCAAGTAGTATTATAGTACGCCGGAAAAAAAAATTAAAGCATAGGAGCTTACTAACTCGTTTGATGGCAGCTAAAGGCGAATATGGTTTCATCGCTTACCTCTTCTTGGCCCTTGTGGACATACTGAGGCTGCTTCCTCAAGTTAATATTGTAAATAGGCGTTACGTTGAGCATCAGCCAATGTTTGACAACGTCGCTGAAGAAGGGCTTGTAAATTATCAAGGAGAAACTGGTTGTGGTCAGTTCCGGAAACGATAGTACTTGTTGTCACATGATGTCACGACAGTATTAATTGAGGTACGGTCACTTGTTATTATCATAGAGCTACGGAATCGCGTCATAGGTGCCGCCCTGGTCATTCAGTTATCGGTATGCAGAATATTTTCTGCTTATCTACGTTGCTTTTTAACACTTTCACTGCCGCGCGACACCGAACGACGTCATACAATATTTAGCCCAGGTGCCGACGATGCCGAACAGCGTCGTAACCATGGCTTCATATTTTGCTTCCTAAAACCTTCGGCACTTGAAGAGAGTTACCTATTTTGTTACTGGCACTGAAAATGAGTCTCCAACTGTCTAAAAGTGACCGCGATTTTGGGATAGCGGATTATTTCAAAAATGGTTTAGGGAAGGGAAAGTAAGTTGACTTCCCATAGACTTAACACAGCGCGCGCTTTTCACTACAATGTTTATTTTCCTTTGAACGTCACTGGTTTTGCGGTGTGCCGCCCCGGTGGCGCAGTGGTCTAAGGCGCTGGCCTCTGATCATTCGTCTGTAAGGGGTCCGGGTTCGAATCCCGGTCAGGCATGGATGTTGTGTTTGTCTTACGGCACTGGCTCTCTCCCTTCCCTGGAACCAGTGACCCTAAATTAGGGACGGGCGACTGCTTATAGCCCATTGAGTTGCTCACGGTGGTCGTTAAACCTCCAATCAATAGGAACAATAATAGGTTTTGCGGTGAAGGGAATTATGAATAAATAAATTCTTGAGTGGCAATAAAAAGCATTTGCTACTTAGAGTTTATACGTCACAGGGAGGCTTATTGAGGAGGCTAAAAGGATTTCAAAGAAACCCATATTCACTTCAATACTTAGTTTTGCGGAAACAATGGATATATTCGGACACGCTATCGCCGGTCCCTCTCAACCAAAAGTTCCTCGGCGGGCACATTCTTCCGTGAAAATAGGAGATGATGCCGATAATCAGTCATCAGGTACAGAAACGTAGTCTTTTACTAGCTGCAGTACAACCAGCAGTGAAAGTGAGAAGGAAGAATGCCGCGTTCTTTCTCATACTCCGCCTCAACGGATTTTGGCTGCACATTAATGTGATGGTCCCGACCTCATGAGAAGAATTCCGTTGACTGGTGTATCAGGACTGAAAATGCTGCCCCGGTGGCGCAGTGGTCTAAGGCGTTGGCCTCTGATCATTCGTCCGTAAGGGGTCCGGGTTCGAATCCCGGTCAGGCATGGATGTTGTGTTTGCCTTACGGCACTGGCTCTCTCCCTTCCCTGAAACCAGTGACCCTAAATTAGGGACGGGCGACTGCTTATAGCCCATTGAGTTGCTCACGGTGGTCGTTAAACCTCCAAACAAAACAAAAAAACAAACAGGACTGAAAATTAATATGATAGGTACTGAGCCAATCGATTTTTTTATCTTTTTGCAAATGAGGAATTTTGCAATCTATTAATTAAGGAAAGTAATGCATATGTTGTAGAAATTTTTATCTCGGGAGTTACTGATTGATGGTTCACCAATAAATGAATGGAAGGATGTGTCGGTAGATGAGGTGAAAGTTTTTCTGGCCTTCTATTTCATATGGACATTGTATAAATGCCCCATCTCCAAGATTGCTGGAAAAGAGATCCATTATTCAAAATGGGCTGCTTTTCTTCAAATGTGAGCAGGAATCGTTTCCTTCTGATCATGTGGTGCCTTCAGTTTGCAAGAAATCCTCAACCTGGCGAAGCGATTATACAACCAACCGCTTTGCAAAAATAATGCCTTTACTGGATTTATTTAATGATACCATAGAGAGCATGTACTATCCTGGAAAAGAACTTACGATTGATGAATCAATGGTTTTATGGATAAGTCGTTTGATTTTCAAACAATACATGAAAGGAAAATGTCATAAATATAGGATGAAACTTTATATGCTAACGGAACCAAATGATATGATTCTAAAAGCTTTGGTTTGCACAAAGCAACAGGACTCCCTGGCGGAAGAAAGGTCATGCTGCTAATGTAGTTTTAAAATTGATGGAAGGGAAGCTACATGTTGCTCATGCTATTTATATGGATAATTTTTATAATAGTTCCAATCTTGCATTGCAGTTGTTGAACAATGACACTTATTGCACTGGAACTCTCCGTGCAGACCAACGAGATCTTCCTAAGGATGTCGCGAAAGCTAAACGTCTGAAGGGGGAACGGAAATGCCAATATTCTAATGTTATTGCAGTGTGCAAATGGAAAGATAAAAGGGATGTTCTCTTCATTACCACCGAGTTTGAGGACGATTTAGTTCAAACTGTAAATAAAAGGGGACAGATAAAAGAAAAACCAAAGGCTGAATAGTGCTATTTTTCAACTATAATAAATTTCTCAGGGGTAGATCGTCGAGATCAAATGCTAGGGTACTATCGTGGTGAAAGGAAAACCATTGTATCAACAAGAAGCTAGGAATACATATATTTCATATGATGATAATCACTTCCTACAAGTTGTATAATAAATTCTCAGGGGAAAATATAAGCCTCTACGATTTTAGGCTACCCATTGGACGTCAACATTTGAATCAAGGGGTATCGTTCACTTGATCGAAAGGTCTCTTGACCGAAAGGTACATTTTGTCGAAGGGTCACTAGACCGAAAAGTTCATTTCACCGAAAGGTCACTTCACCTAAAAGTTAATTTCATCGAAAGGACAAATGATCGAAAAGTTCATTTCACCGAATGGTCAGTTTATCGAAAACTTAGAATTTTGTTGTTAGAGATCTGTTGGAGTGTGGTGCGGGTTTTTGTAAAACTAGCCACCTAAACATTATCGGATTTTATAAATCATACACTTTTAATTTCTATGAAACACCTCCACATAAGTAGGTTTTTCGAAATATAACATTAATCAAAGGGCCTAGATCTGTGCCTTTTTGTCAAATTCTAAACCTCCGAGCTCATATTCATAAGGGTTACATAGCAAATCAAGGAAATAATGTTTCACCTTTACTCAAAAACAAAACATTAATCTTTTGACCGTAAGCCTAGACACAGGCCATTTTAACAGATTTTAACCCTACTCATATTCATAAGCATTACATAAAATGTAAAGCAACATTTTATGTAAACCTTATGAATATGAGCACGAACGGTTACAATTTGCTAAAAAGGCCTGAGCCGATACTCAGGACCCTAAAACTGATTCATTTTGCCTGAAAAAATGTGCAACATTATTAACTTGACTGTTTATGTAAACCTTTAAACCTTATAGATATGAGCACGCATGTTTAAAATTTGCTAAAAAGGCCTAAGCCGAGGCCTAGAGCCCTAAACTGGATTCTTTTTGCCTGAAAAAATGACAAACATTATTAATTTGACTTTTTATGTAAACCTTATAAACATGAGCACTGAACATGACTTTTATGTAAACCTTATGAACATGATTAAATTTTGCTAAAAAGGCCTAAGCTGAGGCCTTTAAAATAAAGATTTGTCTTAAAACAAAGACTTCGCTTTCTTTGTGACACGGAGAAATCGAAAGTGCAATTTGAATATAATCCCCTAACGTTTCGGCGATCTGTCTGCATGCCGAATTGCACCATGCTTCAACAGATCCTGTAATGAAATCCAAAGTTTTCGATAAACTGACCCTTCGGTGAAATGACCTTTCGATAAAATGAACTTTTAGGTAAAGAGACCTTTCGGTGAAATGTACCTTTCGATCAAGTGACCTTTCGGTGAAACATACCTTTCGATCAAGTGGCCCTTCGGTGAAATGAACTTTTTTTTTTTTTTTTTGATTGGAGGTTTAACGACCACCGTGAGCAACTCAATGGGCTATAAGCAGGCGCCCGTCCCTAATTTAGGGCCACTGGTTCCAGGGAAGGGAGAGAACCAGTGCCGTAAGACAAACACAACATCCATGCCTCACCGGGATTCGAACCCGGACCCCTTACGGACGAATGATCAGAGGCCAGCGCCTTAGACCACTGCGCCACCGGGGCGGCGAAATGAACTTTTCGATCAAGTGATCTTTCGGTGAAACAATCTTTTCGGTGAAGTGATTTTCGGTCAACTGACCCTTCGGTGAAGTAAACATCGGGCAAATGAACTAGACCCGAATCACGAGCCATCAACTTCCCGAGCGAAGATATCTAAATCATTAAAAGTATGTGGCCATCTTCCAGTCAAAAAAAAAAAAAAAAAAAAAAAAAAGATGCTTTTTGAGGAGACGATGCAAAATATGCTCTGCCAAAGGAATTCGCAGGTACACTATCTATTACTGCGTCCAGTGCCCAGAAAATCCTGCACTGTGCTTTCAGCCAGGTTTGGAATAATATCATCGTAGATATGGGATAAATATTTTGTCTTCCTATTTTGCTAAAACAAAGTATGTTCCAAGTCGAACTGCATGTTTGTGTGTGTGGGATTTTTTACCCTACTCAAATCAAAATGTATGGATTTTGTATTTATCAAGTTATGCATCATGGCACTATTTATGGAATTCTTTGGCGTTTTTAAGTATTATTTCTCTCGTTTTATATGCAACAATGTTCGAAATATGTATCCAATAAATGTCTACTTCAGTATCGGAATAATATTTAATTGTTGGCAGATTTATAATTACGAATATTAATTATGGATAAATTTTCTCGTATTTTAGAATTGCTCAGTCATGCAAAGCTAAGAGATGCGAACACACGGCTGGTTGGTCCAAACGCATAAAAGGTCAATCGTGGTGCCGCGTGACGTCTTGTAGCGTCATGGGAGATTTGCACGGGTTTCATACCGGCAACGCGCGCTTGCCGCTGTTATAGTACGACGGCAGCGAACGTGTTAACTTGTGCTGTCCTGGATTTACCCTCTTTGTAACACACATTATATAGCTGTGCGTTTTTTATTCACGGTACTGTACCTGCACAGATGGACAGTGGTTTCTCCTCCAAACACTACTCGCAATATGAACTTGATTGAAGCTAGACCTCATTTATGAGCTGCGTATTCTAGGTAATGACGTATGAGGCGTGATCAAATGAAACCCATTCGTGCCGTGTCACGTGGACCGGCGCACGGGGAGCATGATGAAGTCACAGCTAGCGTGCTAAGTGCAGACCAATGAACAAGTGAGCACGGGTTCATTCTCCTCGCATGTGAGGTTTGTGTTGCAGATCGTTGAAAACATGACCGGTTGGATTCTGAATCCGTTCAAGATGGATCAGTGAGCGGTGATTCAGTTCCGAACAACGGAAGGATATCGACCAGCTGACATTCTTCGCAGAATGCAAGTGGTGTATGGTGACAAATGTGTGTCGAAGATAACAGTGACGGACTGGGCGCGAATGTTTCGAGAAGGACGTGAGTACACGAAAGATCTTCCGTGGCCGGGCCAGGCGCATGTTGTTGCGACAGACGAAGCCATCACCTAGATTGATGCAGCAATATACGGGTGAACAGTCGTCGCAGCTGACGTTCGCTAGCGGAGGAATTCGCTATGTTACTTGGAACAGTTCAAACGGTGGTTTCGAAGACACTGCAGTATCGGAAGGTGTATTCACAATGGGTCCCATGGATGCTGACCGACCAACATAGCGAAGAACGCATAGGCTGGAGTTTGAACCACTTGCTCCGTTACGAAGCGGAGCGTGATGCATTTCTGCCACGCATAGTTGCAGGCGACGAATTGTGGTGCCACCACTTTGAGCCGTCCAGTAAACCAGCGAGCATACGATGGAAACATCCCGGATCACCAAAACACAAAATATTCAATACACAGGCTTCCGCCGGTAAGGTTATGCTGACCATATTTTTTGAATATGAAGGGCTTTTGCTGGTAGACTTTAAAGAGACTCACGTGAATATTAGTGCCAACCGCTACAAGGACCCACTCGACAAGCTGTATAAAGCCATCAAAAATAAGCGACCCGGCATGCTTTCGTGTTATGTGATTTTGTTGCACGACTGGTTCTGCATCACTCAGCCTATAGTCCCAACTGTCACTATGTGACTTTCATTAGTTCGGACCCTTAAAAAAGCTCTAAAGGGACAACGATTCCACTCCAATAGTGACGTCATGGCCGCGGTGGCCAAACGATTCAAAGAGCAACCAAAGTTCTTCGCGGACACTATCCGCAGTCTTCCCAAGCAGTGGGATGTGTGTATGAATGTCTACGGCGACTTCTTCTGACGAACACTGGTGTATTATTGCTGCATTATATATTACTGTGTTTAATTCTGCCACACCCGCGGATGTACTTTTTCGTTTGTCTTAATAAAGCAACTCGAACGGGTTTCATTCGATGACGCCTAATATTATTGACATTCATTAATTTATTCGGTCAACAATTAACAAGGAAGGCAAACCAATATTTCCATATATATTTCCTGTAAATTCATGTCCCAGAAGAAGTATATTTCGTGCACTTCCAGTTATTTTTTTCTAGCGAAACATATAACGCAAATCCAGTATGCACATATATATGAATTATACATCACATCTTCCCATAACCAGGTTTCAGGCAATGACGCTTTCTTTTAGAGCGGGGAAATTTTCCACTTTTGAGGGAGGAAAGGCGTTTTGAATTGAGAGGGCCACAGGAAGAAACGATGCTCTGTTTTGCATGAAAGAGTGGCTTTTAAAACCACGCTTAAATGGAGAGAGTTTCTTATTGTCAGTTTTCTGTTTAAAATTTGACTAAGTTTTTGTTATTAAAGCACACCTAAACATGTTATGCAATTCAAAACCGCTTACAGCGTAATACTGTATGACTCCGTTTGTATAGTGGTGTAATGCGGAATATCAAAATTACTAAGCTTTTGCTTTTAGCTGGGAGGCTTTCTCAAAGCCGAGGTTGTTCATAAGAATGCATTCTGCATTCAAATTACCAAGCTTTCGCTCTTCACGTGTAGATGTTTTCAAAGCTAAGCTTATCTTAGTCATACAAATGCATTTTAAGCTTGACACTCTATGTATTCCATATTACCCCACGAAATAAAAGGATTAAACGGTTAAAGCGGTTTTCGATTTGCACACTTTGCAAGAGTACCAGTGGCGGCTCGTGGTTGAAAAAATAGATAAAGAGCTACAAGAGCAATATCAAAAGATATCTACTGTCTTCAATGAAAATCACTATATGAGGAATGACCTATTTTTTGTATATTAGATAAATTCTTCCATCTTTTGAAGCTGCAAATTTGTCGATTATGTCGTCATAGAATGGCGGTTTCTTCGTGAGCATCAATAAAATATCTTTCTGAATAAAAATATTTGCCAAAGAAGCAAGTCCGTCTTGAGAAATAGTGTTTCTTCAGTAAGTTTGTATTCTTTAAAGGCAAGAAGAACTTCTTTCCACTGACACACTTGTAGATGGAATGGTTAAAATGAGGGCAACCAATTTATAAGCTTCTGTAAAAATGTCTTTATCTTCATGAAGGACTCGAAGAAGTTCTTGAGTCGATATATTCCTTAATTTTTCGTTTTCATATACAAGACTCAGTTCATTTTTAAGGCGCTGGAGTTTAGTAAATATTTTTCGGTAAAAATGTTGTAGATTTTCAAAAGCGTGAGAGAGAAAGCTTGAATTAAATTGTTCGAATTTGGTTGTGTCAGCAAGACAAATAAATTGAAGTTTTTCACAGTCTTGAAATCTTATATCCATTTCCATAAAAATGTGGTCTAAAATTTCAAAATACAATTGTTTATAATTTTGAAAAATTGTTTCTTGTGTAAGAGCAGCATATTCTCGTTTAGATCTGCTTATTTCTGTGATTTTGATAGCTTTTCCAAACAGTGTTTCAAATACTTCATCGTTCCTTTTATCACTCAAAATTTCACGAGTTTTTTTTAATTTGAGTAACACAGTAGTTTATGTCTAGTGATTTTTTCTGCAAAATTTCGGGTGATAGATCGGTGGGGCCAAAATTTTCATTAAATACTATTGCCAAAAATGTAAATTCAAAAGTGTTCATATCGTTTAAAAACCCCTTAGCAAGTTGAATTGATTTTTTGTCTGATTGCTCACTATTTGTCAGAAATTCGAATACTTCCTGATATCCAAATCTTCAACAATTACACTTACTAACTTCGAAGTGGAGGACCATCGAGTTTCTGCTATGGTTGGTATGCGTCTTGCGGCTGTAGATGTGAGTGTATAAGATCGCTTCACTGAGTGGTGAAAAAAAGAAGGAATTCCAGTGAGGCTTGCGTAAAATATACGACACTTTGAAATTTTAGAAAAACTCTGCTGTAATACAAGGTTCAAACGATGTGCTAAGCAATGAACAAAAACAGCTTGAGACTCAGCTTTATTTTTGATTTTTTTCTGGAGCCCATTTAAGTGTCCAGACATTACACTTGCCCCATTGTAACATTGTCCTATTAATTTGTGTTGATAATCGAATTGTTCCAAAATTTTGTCTAGCATTTTGTATAAAGCTTCTGACGTTCGATCTCCACTCACGTCGGGGAAACCCAAAAATCGCTTAGCCAATACACCTTCCGAATCAACAAATCTTATTTTTAAAGAGCACTGAGAAGTCTGATTTATGTCTGTGGTGTCATCTACTTGAATAGAAAAGCATTGAACTTCATTTATTTCATTTTAACGTGATCGTTTGTATATTCAGAAATACATTCAATTAATTCATTTTGAATAGTTTTTGAGTCACCTGTGAAGACATTTTTTATCTTTTCGTATTGATTTTGAATTTCTAAAGGACTTCTTGATATCAACAATGAAAGTAATTCCTTGATATTTCCATGATTTATCGAGTCCATGCTTTCTTCATGGCCACGGAATGCTAGCTCTTGTTTGCTCAAATATAATACTGCATCAATCACTGCCTGCACGAAAAGTCTATTTAAACGAACGTTTTCGTTGAAATGCATTTTCAAAAGCCTAGAATTCTCGCTCAGGGCATCGGCAATGGTGTTTTGATTTTTTCCAAAATTCTTTAGCATTAACTCGCATTTCAGGTGTTTGCTAGAATCACCATGTTTATGAAGTGAGCGTGTTACATTTAATAAATCTGAGAATCCGTCTTTATTCCACGCCGAATGTTTATTACTAAGAAGTAAGCAGGGCCAACAAAATAATTTTTGTAACACAGAAGTACTACAAAGCCATTTATATTCAGTAAACCAACCATTTTTAAAATTAATATTTTAAGATTTACCGCTCTTCTTGATTTCTTTTTTGGCAAAAATTGTCAGTGAATCTGTCGGTCGTCCTTGAAGTAAAATGTCTCTTTTATCTTCATCTTTCCACCGATTAAATGGAGTTTGTAATAAATTACAAACAATGTCGTTCACAGGATACATACTTTAATTAAAACTATCATTAACTGTTAAATTGTACACGAAACTGCAGTAACAGCTAAGCTTTTTGACAAATAATCACAAAGCACGAAAAAACAAATCCATTTCGGAAAGCATGTACCACAACACCGCAAGATACCCTGGGTAAACTGTCCCGTTTCACCGTGATCTCCTTCGAAGGTCACGATTCCATCTGCAGAGCTTCGGCGCCGAAAGCTAAAACCCTTCACCTGCGCGCCAGATAGGGAAGGTTGACGTCACGATTATAATAGCAACTCGGCCGAAAGCTGCAGACTTCCAAGGGTTTTCATTTCGGCTCTTCACTTGCACTGTTTTGCGTATGAGGACTTGTTTTCCGTATTGAACGCGCTATGTGAATTGATATCTAATAAACATTTTGAGTATTTTGTAACACAATAGAGACAAAAAAGAATATATTTTAGAAATTACTGAATAAAACTTTATTTTAAGTAAAATAGGTGAAGAGGCAGTTCACGTACTTCACCTGAAAAGCCGCCACTGAAGTGTACAAGTCCAAAAACTGTGCAAGTCCAAAAAGTGTGCAAGTCTAAAAGTGTGCAAGTCCAAACTACGCTAAAGCGGTTTTGGACTTGTACACTTTGGACTACTATTAATTGATATATCAAATAGGAACATGATTTTTTCATTTATAAGGAACGCCGATTGTTCCTTTAGAAATACTAAACCCAAATTTTCTGAATATGTATACGTATGTGCATGAAAGATCTTCAGAAAATTTTAATATTTACGGCGTGGAAGATAGAAACGGACATTTATTCAAGGGGTGACTTCTTATCTCTCACTCTCCCACAATACAACGAAAAATTGCGTCGGTAAAATCCGCGTCAGCCAGTTATTGTGGTTTTCATGGGGAGCGAGAACTCTTTTCAGCTGAAGTTATGCACAGAGAGAGGCCTATGATGGACCTTGTATGTCATATTATTCCCTAGTGAGATCCCGTACAAGATATTTGATATCATTGGGTGAAACTCTCTATGCTTGATCAATTCCTTTAAACGCAAAGTAGTAGTTTGAAATCTGGTACGCATGATATGAGGAAAATAATCTAGTAGACAGTGCTCATTAGAAACGCTAGGCAGAACTACGCCTCGGCGCTCAAAATCGAGATTTCCTTTTTACTGAGAACATATATAAAATTTAGTTCTACCATGTCATATCACTCTTAAAAGAGATCACCTCGAGTAAACCATTACTACTAATGAAAACTGAGACATTCTTGGTTGTGAATGATGTTTATGCCTGCTTTGGAATTCTTATCTACTGCAGTGTAACCAGCAAAGAATTCGTGTCATTGAAGCTATTAAATTCACTCCAAGCATCTTACATAATAGTTTATTTAGCTAACGAGTTGCATTCGCACTATCACTTCACTGAGTAAACAATGGTTCTTATCAATGAAAGACCTAAATTTTAATCTCACTTCGATACGTTAATCGAGGCAGATCAAGGCGAACAGGATTAGAAAAATAGAATACTATGTGTATTTCACTACTCTTAATAGGTCAGGTATAACATTTACAGAATCATCCATTCCCATAAGCAGCAGGAAGGGGTTTTATGACAGCAGTTTTAGAAGAAATGATTTTGTAGCCGAAGGCATAATTTAACAATACGTTCATCAAAACTGATTCATGCTGCAAATATAGTCAAGTAGAGTTTAAATTTTGAAAGACTCAAAATTGGAAAAATTAGTTTAATTTTACAGAAAAAGGATTTCACATATCCATCACTGCTTTTGCATTCCAACACTCATAACATTAGAAAGATTTATGTTTAGTTTTGGTATAATAAAACATATTTGGTGTATTTGCTAATTGCAAAACATCATTAGTGTACATCAGTAGATTTTACTGAATATAGAGATTTCTATTTGTGAGTATTCTAAAATCTAAGTTACTTTTCAAGAGAAAAATACATGTTCTACAAAGCGTGAAAGTTTTTCTTAGAGCACATGGGATAATTCGGACAGACTTGGTGTCCGAGTCGCTGGGCAGGGCCGAGCCTCCCTGAAAAGTTTTCAGCTTCCTCTACAAAAGACTCAACGATTTTAATAATATTTAGCATATGGCATATTTGGAAAAAAATAATGAAATTCAATATCACACTTAAAGCTCTATATATCGATTTGACTGAAGCAAAAGGCCCATAAATCCGCTGATTGGAGATCATGTCCGTCAAGCCATCAATATGGAAACTGTGCTCGTTACGTTGATTTGAATTTTTGAAATGCTTTGCATACATAGAGGTACATTGCAAAAGTTTAGGTACAAATAAATATCAACACGAAACGTAAAAATACGAAGCAGAATACAACGCAAACATTAAAACGCAAGTCAAGCGCTTCAAATAGTGTTACACAACGCAATGAAAAACCAACACATGCTGTGGATATAATTATACATAGTTATGGCACAAAAGATGGAGAATCTATGAGTCTTAAAAGTTTAGACATAATAGAAATGTAATTCAAAACGTACCATTGGTGACTGCATATTCCATAAATCTGACATCTATGAATTATGCACACACCTATCTGTATCAGGACAAAAATTGTTTCCCCATGGGATAAGTTAAATTCTGTAGTAGAGAGAGAGAGAGAGAGAGAGAGAGAGAGAGAGAGTTTCCAGTTAAAAAAATCATCATGATAATTAATCAGTGTGGTGTCTTTGGTCTTTGTTGAATGATTTTGCTTTGGAGTTCTCAAAAACATTTTTTCTCTTTTTTTGAAATCTCCCAACCTAGAGGAAACAAACAAAGGTATCATATTACAGAAAGCACTTTGTCCAATTTCAAGCATATCAACTATATTGTTTTTTGGAAAAGCTTGGAAATACCAAGTTTTGTCTTGATCAGTAAAATTGTTTTTGAGACATTTCATTAAAAAAAAAAAGCATTCCGATAGCACCTTCTCTTTTGGTGCTCTCAATGGTCCAAAAAGCGGATGCTTTCGGGATATATATATATATATAATTTTTAAGTTTCCCCTATATTACTAGTAGCCTCTCCTAAAATTAAAAAATAGCTATTTCCCTGTATCTGGCCCCTAGCTATTTCTATGCGCTTGTCTGGGGGCCCGGACCCCTCGCTTAGACCAGAGGCTCATAATTAGAGCTGTACGACCTCACATAGCCCTAATATTTGCCAATGGTGGTAGTAAAATAAATGGGAATTTGGAAAACTACAAAAGAATGATATCATACTTTCAATATTCAATTAACTTTTGTTCGGAATCTTTTGCCATTATTTGACTTATAATGCCGAATCTGCGATCGGTTATACATTTTTAAAATTATTATTGTTAGTAGTCAGCATTGCGTTAAAAAGATTATGGTTATCAACTGTGCCGTTGCCCAGTTCTTGACTTTTAAGACCCTATTTTTTAATGAATGGACCTCCTCTGTGTAGTCATTCTGATAGGTGCCAAACTGACGCTGGTCAACTTGTTGAGGCATCGATAGATGGCGCTGCATTCCCACCATAAGGTAGTGTGCAGCTTTGCGGCAAGAAGCTTCATCTTCACGAGGGTAGCAAAAGCGCAAATCATTATTTCTTATCAACCATGCATTTAGACATGGGCGACTATACAGATATTCAAAAGGGAGCATTTGCCCTCTCCAGAAAACAGAACCATGCACTTTCTCTTCTTGGAAGGCACAACAGATATTTTCACAATAACACTAATTCCGATTTCTAATTTATCTGTAGAATTTCTGGATGCGTGTGTATGCAGTAACAATAGGAAAAACTTGGGAATTTCCAGTTGGAAAGTGAAAATTTACAGTTCAAAGTAATAACGAAATTCCTTATCGCAGGTAGAGAACAGCGTACGTACGTACGTGTGAAAAAGTGTGAAAGGCGAAGAAATGTAAAATATATCATTCTCCACAACAGCTATTCACAGCTGGAAAAATATATCATTCTCCACAGCAGCTATTCACAGCTGGAAAAATATCTCTCGAAATATTTTCCATAATTTTGTCTTGAGGGTATTTTTTTCATTCTTGATGACCAACTGAGCGATCTTTGGAGTTTTGTGCCCATGTGACACAAGTGGCCAAAATAATCAAAAGAACGATAAGGAGATTTCCTTATTAAGCTAACATGCTGCCTGATTTAATTTATTTCCATCTTTTTTCTATGAAGTGTTTGGGTCTTCTGGTTTCAAATAAATTTATATGTTGAGTGTGCGGTCACAACAATTAGATAACAAGGTGGCACAGCGTATATTTGCATATGGTTTTCGTGTAAGTTATTCGTAGTTACAATTTCTGTTTGCCTACTCCTGAAAACTAAGAAATTGGCACCCATGCATTTAAATGATGTGTAGAATAAGGAGAGAATTTGACATTGTAAACATTCTAAAATAATTTTCATTTCGTAATAGACGTGAGATCATACGCAGTTGCGAAACATTGTGTTTTAAAATTGAAATAGTTTGTACCTGATTAAAGCTATTTATTTGTTAATTAAATTAAAATTAACGATTTATTATGACAGATGAAAATACGAAATTATAGCCTTTGGGTTGTTCTTGATGAGAAATAATGAAGCAATATAGTGCAGCCTCTGTATCAGAGTAATATCACAGTGCAATGAGCAGAACAATGGGCATATAAAGGAATAGAATTCAGTACAGTAGGGTGGTGTTCTCAGAACCATCGTATGAAAGCAGGGTATGAGAAAATTTTCAATATGTTTTTAGTACATGTTCGCCTGTACGAAACTGTTCTTGTAGGTGAATGAGAGGATGTACCCGTATAATCTTTGTTTCTTGCTTCACAATGAAAAAACAAAGAATGAAAAATCCCTTCCTACGTTAAGAAATTAATTAAGTTTCCTACGTAAATGCATAATTCCCCTCTCCGTTAAGAATGTGTTGGGCTGACTTTTGCATTTAAAGTATTTCCTCATGGAAGCAGTAAAACTTAACAGGAAAGTGTTAGATATGCGAACCATGTTTCGGGATCAGAATTGCATTATGTGAGATAAGAGGGGAGGTAGGTGCTCTGGGGAGTTGCTAACGGTGGTCGTTCCATCCCCAAGAGAACAAAAAGAAGTAAATAAAAAATAAAGAAAGGTCGTAAGTAGTTGAGAGACCAGTCAGAATCCACCACTCCTTTCTGTATAACTGTCTGACTGACTCGTAGGATTTATATCGCAGTGAAATGGGTCCAATACGAAGAAATACATACCTATGCCTCTTAGAAAATACATACCTGTGTCTCTTAGGAAATACGTACCTGTGCCACTTAGGAAATACATACCTGTGTCTCTTATGAGACAACTTACCAACGCACCCTGCCAATCTTTGAATAGTATCTTATCCAGCATTCCAGTGTTTTGAAATTCTAGTAATACAGAGAGAAAGGCGAGCATTATGCTTGAAATCACTTTAGATAAAGGAAAGAACGTCAGAATATCACAAAACATTAATTAGTGAAGTTGTAGGGGAAATTTTAACTTTCAAAGTTGGCTGTACTAAACTATTCACAAAATGTGCACTCGTCCTTAAAAATAAATTCCAACCCGGAAAGAAGAGAGCTGCGTCTACGCAAATAGGTGTGAAAGTGCGGAACGGTGATGTACGCAAATGAAGGCGAAATCACTGTTCTGGCTACGGGAATCAGTTTCATTTTGCCAGGAATAAAACGGATTCCGGTAGTTTTCGGGAACGTTGCAGTAGGGGAAAGAGCGCACAGCACAGTTTAGAGAAACTGCACTTGACTTGAATAATTATTTGCCATCGCAGTGTCAGGCCGTTTTCACGCCGTAGACATGCAACGTAGAAAGGTGTATAATCTACTCTGCTGGATTGGTAGAGGTCAGGTCATTCCACTATTCAATGGAAAGGGCGATGATTAACGCTACACAGTACAGGCATCTGATACATGATACGCGACCAGTTGGCGGCTACTACCTATGCCTCTCTACTATCAGCGATTTACACGGTAAGGTGTTGTTTCATGTCTTCGTTTAGGATGCGGGCTTCCTCCATTGATTACAAAATGGGATGATCGACAAGTTTGGCGGATGGCTCTCACTACCAGAGACGCGACTGCTTGACTTATATCAAGAAGCAGAACAACTAACGGGCACAGTCGGGGTTTGTCAGTAAATTCATCGACTCCTGCACAGGTCTGGTATGAGGAAGATAAAATATTTTCCTTGTTTTCCGTTCACTCGAAATTACAGAGATGCCAGATTGCAGTGGTGCAACGGACGAGCTGAATGGCGTGATGAATGCCGAAATATCATCTTCAGCGACGGGTTCTGCTTCTTTCTGGCACAGACTGATAACCGCAATCGAGCACGGCGACGTATTGGCGGTAGAGCTGCCACGTTATGTATCAGTGAGTGCCATACTGCACCTACTGCTAGGATGCTACTGTAGGGCCCTATCTCTTAGGACAGTCGGTCATCTTTCATAGTCTCCGAGGATAATGCTACAGCCTAGAGGTCTGTGAACACCATTCTACACCCTGTAATCTTTCCATTCTTTTCCCCATTTTATCTAACCCAACATTCCAGCACAACAGTATCCTCAAGTCAGACCAAATTCAACGTGCTTTCCACAACAGTATCCTCAAGCAGGTCCCGTTCTACCATGGCCAGTCCAGTTGCTGGATCTGTTACCAATTGAGCACATCTGGAACGCCATGAAGTGAGGTCGAAGAACAGAACTGATTTCAGCGCAGAACGAGACGGATCTTTAGGTGCAAATACAGCGAGTATAAAGAACCATAGACAAGGACATTATCAGGAACCACCTTCACTCTATAACAGTGCACTGAAGAGAGAGGCGGCCGCACCTCGTACCGATGTCATCTTAATGTACACGAATTAGCCTCATTAAACAGGCTGCTAATGTTATTACATATGACTTTTACTGTTGCCTGTTCTCTCTTCGCTTGCTAGCGGACGTATTACCCTTTTTGGTGGGAATAATCTCTTTGATGAGGAGCGATTTACACTGACTTCTGTAATCGCGAACTAGTAAGAAAAGTCTTTGTGAAAGACCAGCACCTAAAGAAAATTAAATATTATTTGGGTAATTAAAAATAAGTTATGGAGCTCATAAAAGAGGATGGTGCTGTGAAAGAAATCCCACGGAGACACTGAAAAGAGTCTGATAACTGTAATAATATCCGTGTAAAATTATTTAGGTTTCTACAGATACAAAGAAAAATGCAATTATTGAAGTTCATTCATTCGGTTAAGAGAATGAACAGAAGGAAAACTCCTGAAGGGGATGTAGTCATATTGGATATCACAAAAAATATTAATAAAATACAGAACGCACTTATGCGCTGATCTATTACTATAAACGACTCAATAAAACGAAATTTTCGGAAGACTGAAGTAGTGCCATAGTGAATTTTTCTGATATAAGAAAACACAAACAAAAGACCTCGAGAACGTTTTGTCCAGAATGAACTCTTCGTTTTGTCCTGTAATATCGCTTACAAAGAATTTTAGGCATTTCTCAACGAAGAAAGCTAGATCAGGAGCAGATATTGTACTATAGATCATATATGTGTAGTATCATGCTTACCAGGTATATGCTAATCATTTCGTATATATTTGTTTAGAATGGCAGCATGGACGACTATTACACGTCGCATTTATTTATAATACGAATTCGAATGATTTTAAGAATTCATATTATTTAATACAAATTCTCATAATAAATAAATATCTATATATGACAGTTGGGATGCAACCTGGGGAGACCATAATCCAGCAGTGAGCGTTAATAATGGTTACAAACACGCACGGACTCTCACACGTATTCATACATATCAAGAAAGTTTGCCCGGATACAAATAATTTCATCATCAACCACCCCATACACTGTTGAGTTTAATTAATACGTTTTGGAGGTGCTTAACTTTATTTGACTAGAATCTTTATAATTTAAATTCTTGATATGAATCTATCCTGGGATTTGGTAAAATTGCGCATTTACGGCGAAATCAATGAGCTCTTTGACTGATAACAGTCCATTCCGTGAAGTTTCATGATGGCCAGTTAATTAAATCTTCAACTGCTGTTTTAATTTGGATTGATTCATCGTGTTCATCACTTTGATAATGTTGTTAAAAGGAGTAATGAGTGCCTTTCCCCAAAGTGAGAGTGTAAAGATAACCTAGAAACTATTTTACTGGAATGGAGTTCCGTCATTTTGGATGTTTCTCAGTAGCTTTACATAGCCTTTTCAAATTATTATATTAAAACGAAACTAGGCTAAGCACCGCTTCCTGTTTGATTAGTCCTATCTTACATAGAGTAATACAGATGCAATACTGCATAAGTTTGGTCGAAGGAAATCAAATATTTCACGAACGAATGCCTATAATATCGTAAATAAGAAACCTTCGCGGTTTTTGCATTAAAAATGTTTCTTTCATGCAACATCGCCTGTTGAACTGCTGTATCTTTAAATAAAATCAACTATTTTTTGTAAGTTTGGCCTATTGAATCAAATGAGTCAGTATGGTTTTGTGGAAAGAAAGAGAATTAAAACATATAATTTTTGTACAAAAAAAAAATAAGAATTAGAACATGTAATGTTTGCTGAAATATAAAATTGAGGTAACTGTTCATCAACAGCTCTTAGTAGCTAAAAAAAGAAAAGAATGATCTTTCGTCAAAAGAAACATAAGAATTATGTAACCTTTTTTTACAGTACACTAATGTTTAATTAAATATGCGTTTGCGTTAAACTGTGAACTGGTATTCATATGTATATGATCAGCAACATATGCTTTGACGGAAATGATGTTTTTATCGATGTATTCAACGTATGTTGTTGGCTAACTGGAGAAGTAATCCAAATTTACTTTGGGGACAGATTCAGAATGTTCTTCAATTTAATGTATGTTGTTCACATAATACACTTAAGGTATTTGCAACAGTTTTAGTTACTGTTTCATATCAATGGTAACAGTTTAATCGCCTACGATGTTACGGAGTAAAGCATCGCGAAAATAAAAAGCAAGGGTTTAATTCAGATAGGAAAAACAAACAGAAAGGCGATGCCTAGTGCCAGTAAGCAAGAAATATTCGCAAAATTCAGTGAACCTAGTAATCCAAGAAGCGAGTGTACATTTAGCAAAAAAAAAAAAAAAAAGTGTGAATCTGTCGGAACTGTGAATTAAACACATCTGATTAACATATAAAAAGGCTATCACGATAGTAAAGCTTGTCTGGAACCTTTGACAGAAGCACTTGAATTATTAAAAATAATTCTGTTTGAAGTTACACTACAATCACTAAATTCTACAGACAAAAATGTCAGAGGATATAATTCTTCTCTATCTGTTGCTTTTCTGCGGTCTCACATGAAGGTACCACTGGTTGACTACATTGATTTAGAAAATATGTCCAAGGTAATCGTATATGTTCCCGTTATATGTAAAACAGACACACATACCCGGATATGAACTGTTTTGTTTTATTGTAAAGAGTCAGGTGATTTGCGTTTCTTACGGTATTTTGTAATCGAAAGGACACAAATGACGAGAGTTGCGTATTCAAGGACGTCTTTGACTAACAGATCGTAGTAACGAAAATCTGTTTGTTGTTATTCGTTAAAGGAGCTCTCATAACTGTTAGGTTACATTTGTTTTGCCAGATGCAGCTAGTCCTGAAAAATATTTTAAGCAATGACATATCCTCAAAATATTAATATCGAATCTGTCTATTGGACCTACAGAAACTAGCCTAGGATTCCCAAAACGATACCTCTATTTGACGAAGTCTTTTTGTGACGGCCGAAATATTCGTCTTATAGAAAATTTGCTATATAGAATAGGCACTTTTTAACATCAAAACAGAATGAACTTCAACTATAATAATAAAGCTGCTCATTATTGTGCTAATTTAAACTAGAAAAATATTTAATTACTATCAGAGTTACTTTTTATTAAACGCTTTATCTTTAACACTGATTAAGTTAAACCTTATCAAAACATCTGTTGAAGTCAATTACGTACTGTATTAATTTGATTTCATTCAGACAGTTCTGAATTTGAAGAGTTGAGCTCGGGTTCGAATGCCGGATAAGGCTCTAGTGGTGTGTTTATTCCACGTCCCTGGTTCCGTCCCTTCTCTGGAATCAGTAGCCCTAAATTCGGGAGTGGTAATTCTTTGCATTCTTAAATGTTCAGAGAAGGGTGTGTGTTAATGCTCAAGATTCATAAATGCAGAATGTATTACAGCGTTCTTTAGTCAAACATGACTCTTGCGCCATACATTTTCTATTAAAAAGAACAAACAAATTCAAAAATGTATTACACATACTTAATATTACAGCAATTCTTTGGAATGATATCATCTCGCAGAGTTTAGGAATACATTAGAGATTTGTTTGCTTCAAATTATTGAATATCCCCAGTTTTAGTTGCTATCTCTAAATAGAAGAAAAAACAGAAATATTTATGTCAGTGCAATAATGATCGTTCTCGAGTAGCTGCAGGTGTACGTAGCTACTTTATACTTCAGGATGAGGACATCCTAGAGTGGCCCACAGATTTTACTAAGTGAGTACATGAGAAAGGAAAGTATAATGTTTTGTGCCACAAGGGACAGGTGTGTATGTGAGCTCCATACAAAAGGCTGGTAGTGACGGAATCAACTAAGATATCATTTCATCTATTGCGGGTTCAGAATGAGAGCACCAAATACGACTGCCCAATTGTGGTTACCCGAGGGTCACAAAGACAGCATCACCCTGTTTACTTCAACCACAGATCAACACTGTGGCTCTATGGTTAGAGTTCCAAACACAAGACTGGTGAGTGTGTGTGAAGTGAGTAGTCGTCTTCAGTCGCGGAGACATCAAAACTCAAGTAAATTGGTCATCAAATCTTCCTTACGCGCTCCGGGTCAGGACACTGAGTACAAGACTGGTGAATATGTAGTCACCTTGAGCTGCATAAATGGAAGAACCTAATCAAACAGGGTATTAACTTACTGAGTGAGTTTCAGGCCACAAATAAAGACATGTAGAGTTAGAGCTTAGCTGACCTCTGTACTGTCAGTTGAGTTACCACCTCGCTCCTTGTAGATTTCAAGTAAGATTTAAAGCAGGACTGCTAAAGTTAGTTGTAAAAATCACTGCACTATCTAATGAAGTAAGAAACTAGTTTGCCGCTTAAGCTTATGCTGGAAAAGAAACTCTTTCCTCAATTTTTATAAAGTTGAAGACGCTTTGGACGCAATGGGTGGTTTTAACACGGTAAGCTACGAGCTCTTCAGTGTAATCTCACATTTTTCTAGTAGTGCCTATAGAAAGCGCCGTGCAACGGCACTGCGGTCCCTGTCCGCATGACATTGTTCCTCATAGTTGGGAAGAATCAGCCATTTTTGGTAGACAAAATACTGTGAGGATTAGCTTGCATGACGAGAGGCACATGAAAATTAGCCTTTGCGACTGATGCTTCGCAGTGGAATTTCACACTGCTTTAAGTTAAGGAGAAAAGAATCTTAAAACGAGATATTTAATTACAGACTAAAGAAAACCAGCTTTGCACATCTGAAATGAAAGCAATTTTGAACTGTTACGTAATGGATGGAAGTGACATCGTAGAAACATTTAGCATGTTTTCATAGTTCAGAATTGCCACACTTGGAACTCTTTATATCCAACTATAGAGTAACAAGCAGGAAATGTCAATACCGATTTGCTAGAAGCGATAGAGGCCAAAGGAAACTTGAAGTAGGAAAGTCTGTATAGTGGGCAAAGAGAGGAGGGAGCAACTCAAGCGCGATTATTGCATATAATTTGTCTTTGTAGCTTCCGCCCGAGGGCAAAGTTAAGAGTAAATTGAATCTTAGAACGAAGCATCTTTTGCCTAATGACGGAAGAGAGTGGGGACGAGCGGAATGATGATGCTCTCTAATGCTCCTTTTGCTCTGCGTAAGGAAAGATTCATCCTGATGGAGATAGCTCTGGGGTAACTACCTACTCTCTCCCTCTTTCTCTGTCTCTCTCTCTCTCTTCAATTCGCATTCTTCTTCCTCCTCATCTCCCTCTCTCTTTTCCAAGGCTTTCCCCTCATGTCGATGCATCGCTCGGGGTTAATTATGTGTGAGATAATTTGTTAACTCTTGCGGATGATGACGAAAACTGCAGGATAACCTCCCGAGTTTTGACTGTACGTGGAACATCTTGTTCATGTTGAGCAATTTTAAGGATGAGTTACGTAAGGGATTTTCAACTGTATTTATCCTCCCCCATGGCACACAAATCTTTCTTTTCGTTAGCCAGAAGGGATTTTGCCATGAAATACGCGAGGCTCATTGCCTTTTAGCGCGCACTCTGACATCTATTTCACTTAATTTAATGTAAGGATATTCACTGTTGATAAAAGTGAAATTCTGAGAAATGTCATTCAAAATCAGTTTTGGAACGAAAATCAAATAAAGAAAACACATTATGATGGCAAATATGCTCAATTTTACGTAAATTATGCTTTTGCATAATTGTTTTGTATTCCCCCTCCCCCCGAAGTTGGATTTATAAAAGTAATGTTCTGCTTTTATTTCTGTGTATTTTCCTGCCTTTCTGAGCCACTTGCTTCTTATGGCTCGCTATAATTTATTAGTTTGTTGGGTATTACGATTAAAATAATGGATGATAGTTCTCATGTTATACACATCATGATTCCGCGCTTGCATATAACTATATCATGAGTTTGTTCATAAGATTGCTGGGCACTACGAACAGTTGAAGCGAGACAAATAATTCAAAGAGAAATTCTGTAAATATTTTCTAAAGAAAAAAAAATGCTTTATCTGTTCGGTTCTCATAATTTTAACGGCAGTTCTCTGTAGTCTATCATCAAAGTGAAAATATTTCCTTCAGCTTTACGAAACTAGCAAAAAAAGTTTTGGAGGTCTACACCAAGTAAAAATGATCAGTGCCATCTATGAAAGCAGCATGTGACGTACTACAGAGGTGAAAACATGTGTCAAGACGACAAATCTGCAGCGAGACATTCTGTCCGCGTAGCTCAGTTGGCAGAGCGAGTGAGGGGACACGTATTCGATGCCCGTCGCGGACTAACTTGTGTTTTCACATTGGCGACCGAACAGATTGGGAAAATGGATCCACTGGCCTTTGGGTTCTTCGAAAAATGTGTGATGTTTGTTCGACACGTTGTTTGGAGTTAAGGAAAAATTCCTACTTCGCTTCAAAGAAAAAAAAAAGATTAAGAGGGAAATGATGTGACGTACTAGAGGTGAAAGCATGTGTCAAAACGACAAATCTACAGCGAAACATTCTGTCCCAGTAGCCCAGTTGGGAGAGCGACTTACTCCGGAGTGAGAGAACACGAGTTCGGTGCTCGTTGCGGACAAACTTGTGTTTTTGCAAGAATTTCACACGCCTGTAGTTAAAATATCACATCAAAGTGAAATTATTTCCTGCAGCTACGTAAACATACAAAATAATTTTTACTGGTCTACACCAAATAAAAACAAGGAAGATGACACCGAACTGTTGGTTGTAATTAGCACATCTTTTGAATCCTTTTCGGCGCGAATAAAATTTTTCAGAGTTATTCATAGTCAACGGAACAGGTTACAAAAACAAAACAAAACCAGATTTCTGCAATCGTTAAAACATCCGAAATTATAAACAGCTACTTACTCTCAAAAGCAGCTGAAAAGTATGTTAAGAAAATTAATAAACTGTGCTCAAAAGTTTCTCATAGCAGAAAGAACTTATCAGAGACAAAGGGATTTTCAAATCAAACAGTTAGAAGAAATATAGATGGAAAGATACTATAACTCTACGCCACATTGGAAGAAGTTTATACGAAAAAGTTGCAAATATTTGAAAAACATTCTTCATAACAAAAACTATGTTAGCGAAAAAGAAATTTTCAAATACGTCTCATGGAAGCAGAGGTAGAGGGAAAATGGTTTTGACATTTGTGACCCCTTGCCGGAAAGCTGTACATTGTTGAAAAAGGAAAATGTTCCCCATCTTTATTGCAGCGAATGACATATAGCAAAAAAATGAATTTTACAGTATGGTTTTCAGAAGATGAGACACAGTTGTAAATAGAAATACACAAACACCACCTAGCAACAGACCTGTGAACTACAAAAAAAAATTCACAAGTACAAGCCAAATGATATCCGGTGTTAAAAGAATTTTTTTAAATGGGGTATTAGAAGCAGAGATATCGAGAAAAATAGACTAACTTTTTGCGCCCCTATCGGTGAAGTTGTGCATTATTTTGGGAAGAAAATACAATCAAAGAGCTTTAATATTTAGAGGTATCTGACCGAAAAGGAATTTTTCCAGTCGTGTTTTTAGTCCAGCAGGCACTGCTGAAAATATAATGTAAACTGAAATGCAAACTTACGCCGTCTAGTAGCACATTTGTGTAAGAAAAAAAATTAATAACGACGTAATTCTTTAAATCCGTCTCATAGAAGCAGAGATATCTACAAAAATAAGATAAACAGTGGTGGCAAAAATTGTGGGCACTTTTTGAAATTTTCATGTTTTGCATATTTGCAGGCTTATAGGAAATGTTATTTTGCGCCAAATGCAAACGTTTAGATGTCAATTTAAGGAAAATTTAATGCTGATTCGATACAAAAAAAAACGAATGCAAATATATGCAGTACAAAACCAGTTATGCTTACTTAAGTATAAAAAAGAAACACAAGTGGGATTTAGTTAAGAAGCGGATTGTAAGTGCAAATCCTATTGACCAATCACAGTCCTTGTTCTGGAGGCCAATCAAATGGCAGTAGGTGCAATACATCTTGTGAGAAGTTGAGGGAGAAACTGTTAGAAGAGAAACTGTTAGGGGTGTAAGTGAAGCGTAATTGTAGACTGTGTTAATATTTTTAGTATTTCTTTAAATTTAACGTGTAGATAATAAGTACAGCAATGGAACCAAAGAAAAGAGTTGATTTATCAACCACGAAAAGGACCAGGATTGTTTTATTACGTGAATCGGGTCTTTCTTATGCTGAAATTGCAAGGCAAGTAGCTGGGTCAGTAACAATATCTAGTGAACGAAAGTGCTGTTTACCTTATCAGTAAACAAAGTCACTGAAAAACAAACCAGGAAAAGGACGAAAAAAGCGCAAGAAAGCTGTTGATGACAGAAAATAAAAAGACTGTGTCTGAAGGACAGAAAAATTTCATCTGAGGCTATCAAAGCTGAACTGTGTTTAACTGGTGTTTCGGTCAGTTCAAGAACAATAAGGAGCAGACTATCAGATATGGGGCTAAGAGGTAAGATTCCGAGAAAATAGCCGTATCTGAATCTACGACAGCGCGAGAAACGACTACACTGTGCAAAAGAACATATTGGATGGACAGACGATCAGTGGAAGCAAGTTATTTGGAGTAACGAAAGTAAGATATCCTTATTTGGTTGTGATGGCCGAAAATACGTGAGACGTAGAGTAGGAGGAGAGCCACATCCTGACTGCATGGAGGTCAATGTAAAGCACCTAACAAGTGTTATGATTTGGGCATGTATGGCAGCAAATGGTGTTGGCCGCCTTCATGTAATCGATGGCTCGCTGAACGCACGAAAATACATTGACACCATCCTGGAACCAAAACTGGTACCTTCCATCAGGGTCTCTTTCCCAACAATGCATCATTTCTTTTTCAGCAGGATTCAGCTCCCTGCCCCACAGCACAAATACGCAGTCAGTGGTTCACAACGAATTCCATTCCATTGTTGGTCTGGCCAGGAAACAAGCCCTGACTTGAACCCGATAGAAAATTTGTGGCAGCGTTTGAAAAGTCTTGTACGAATGAGGCGTCCATCAAATAAAAGGCAATTAATTGAGGCTATAATTGCTTCCTGGCACCACGTATGATAATAACAAAGCCAGAGCTTCAAACACTTGTTGGCTCAATGAGACGTCGTTGTGATGCGGTTTTAAAGAATAAAGGCTGCCCTACTAAATACTGATAGTATATAGAAACCGTAAGTGCATTAAAGTATATTCAGCATGATTGCAGTATTCCCTGCATAACGTTTTTTGTACTGCATATTCACTGGTGTTCAAAATTAAGATAATTTACACATTTTGTTTTCACAAAAAGTACGGAACCAAAGGTACAAATTATGCCGCCGAAAAAGAATGCAAATTTGCAGTGTCGAATTGCGACAGCCGAGGGCATGAAAAGCACACTTGGGTTTTTCCACGATTAGTTCTCTCGTACTCTTCGGTGACATTCGTTGTGTTTCTTGCAGGAGTTGGCTCAATTTCATAAGCAATCGGGTAAAATGAATTGCTACGAACGTATTGAAGACTGAATGAGGTGGAGAATCGTCGGTAGATTGGAGGAAGGGCAATCGCAAGTGCAGGTTGCTACAGAGTTCAATGTAACGCCCAACGTCGTCTGCAATTTGTGGAAACAGTTTAAGGATACCGGATCCATATCGAGAAGGCCTGGGTAAGGTCGTCAAAGAGCCACGACGGCCAATGAAGATCGTTATTTGGCACTTTCAGCGAGGCGCCACAGGACTGCTACAGCTGCACAGCTATCTCGTAATCCGCATGCCGCTACTGGAACCCGAGTTTCAAGGGCTACTGTTTCCCGAAAACTTCGTGAGAGAGGGCGTTTTACCATAAGAACCGTTGTTGGCATCCCGCTCACTTCAGCACACAAGAGAGCGCGTTTAGCATGGTGCAGACAACATTAGCCTTGGACCAGACTTCAGTGGGGTAACGTTCTCTTCACAGACGAGTCGCGATTCAGCCTGGACACTGATTCTCGACGTACTTTTATCTGGAAAGAACCTGGGACCCGATACCTTTCCTCCAACATCCGAGAAAGAGACCGCTATGGCAGCGGAGGGGTCATGGTCTGGGCAGGCATCATGTTGGACGGTCGCACACCTCTCCATGTGTTTGACAGAGGCTCCCTGACTGCTGAGAGGTATAAGGATGAGATCTTACAGCCCTGTGTTCGACTTTTCAGGGGATCAGTTGGCCCTCTGTTCCTTTTTATGGATGACAACGCTCGTCCACATAGGGATCCCCTGTTCGACGATTATCTTGAAAGTAAGGATATTTGCCGGATGGATTGCCCAGCAAGATCGCCAGACCTAAACCCTATCGAACATGTCTGGGACGCTCTTGGTAGAGCAATTGCAGCTTGCCATCTCTCCCTTCCACCCAGAACCATCCAGGAGCTGAAAACTGCGTTGCTGCAGGAGTGGGACCGACTGCCATAGGGACTAATGAACTGCCTCATTTCCAGTATGACGTCGTGCTGTGAGAGCTGTATGACTATGAGAAGGGACCATACCCCATATAAGAGTCATTTTATGTTCGATCTTTCAATGTGGAGTTTGGACATTCCTGCGCTGATAAGCCTTACTGACGATCATGAGTGCGTACCATGGCTGTTATATCGTATAATATTTTCTCTTATACAACTGTGTATCCATACCTATTTTCATTCAAATGTGTCCATTTGTTTTTCAGAAATTCGACAAATGTGCAAATTCTCTTAATTTTGAACATCAGTGTATTTGCATTCTGTTTTTTTATGTATTGAATTCAGCATTAAATTTTCTTTAAATTGACATGTAAACATTTGGATTTGCAAAATAACATTTCCTATAAGCCTGCAAAGTTGGAAAACATGAACATTTCAAAAAAGGGTCCACAATTTTTTCCACCACTGTATATCTACACCACCTGGAAGAAAAACTACGCACTATTGTAAGCTGAAAGTATTCTCAAAAGATTTTGCGTGGTCAAAGGTATCGGTCCACGAAAGAATTTTCTAAATCGATTTTTAAGAAGCGCAGATTTTCCTGGAAAATAAATCAGAAACAGAAAAATACGTTAACACCCCGCTGATTTCCAAAACATTCTTTGCCAAATATTATAAATTATATGCAAAACATATACAACCAGGAGCTCTATCCGATGCAGAAATAAATGTTCAAATACGACTTTTAGAATAGTAGATATCGGGGAAATCGCAATTTACCTTAAAGCCTCCCATCGGAAAATTATGCTTTTCTTTAAAAAAAAAACTGTACCCAAAATAGTCTTGGTTATAAATAGCATCGAAAAGAAGGAAGAGTTTTGCCAATTTAGAAACAAATATATGGAATAACATGTATTTTGAATTGGATAGCATCTGCATTTACGTTATCTAGCGGCGAATTTACGCAGCTTGAAAAAAACCTGAAAGTGAGCATCAACGTTCTCACATTACAAGCTTTCCAATGAAAAAAGACTTTCAAATCGGACTAATACTTGCAGAGATATGGTGTTCACAGACGGACTGACAGACTGATACTATAAACATGTACTTTGTTTTACAAAAGACGTGCTGATCAATGTCATCAATCTGCATTGCAGACCATTGTATTTAGTATATCACATCTTTTGTTGAGGAATTAAGGATAGATATGTAGTAGATAATTTACAGATGAAGTGAAGTATGCGATATACGATTTCTCAGAAGAACAAAGTTATGCAACTTATTGTCTCAGGGTGCCGTGAAAATCATGAGATTCTAATAAGTTTTTCGATAAGCCATTGATCTCAGGTTTTGATTACTTGCAATGTTTCTCTGTGTGTTCTCTTGTTCTGAAATGCTTCAATTAATTCTCGTAAACGTTTGATTGCTGTAATGAACAATAATGTTTTCTGAACTTTCTTGTTTGAGACTTCGAAATCATTAACATAATATGATAGGTGCGTAGTATCTGAGCCGATTCCACAAGTTCTTCATCACAAATTTCCCGAAACTGTACTTTTTCCATAGAAATAAGAGTAATTTTTTGAGAGCCGGATATTCACGAAGAAATTATCCAATACATTGCAGGCGTGATGGCCAGACTGGGAACAGTAAAAATACGGCGCTTTTGTGCCGAAGATATTTCTTTTTTTCCGTTTCTTCGTCATAAATCTTCATGTGAACTGCATCAAGATGAAGCTGGTTCATTTCGAAGAACGGAAGAGTGAACTAAACAAATGTGCAGAAATTATCTTAGCTAATTTAAACGTCACGGGATAGATTTACTATATCAGGAAAAAGGAAGTGAGCTGTGGGTTTTGATATTACTCCGCAATGAGTTCACGGCTAATGAGAGACCAGAACAAGGAAGCCATGGTGGGAGTGGCAGGAACCTATCTTGGGAACCGCCCTGAAAAGTTTTGAGCATCCCCTAGGAAAGATTGCGAATGAAATAATAATTAGCCCATACCATATTTGGAAAAAAAATTAAAGAAATGTATTTCAGTGTCACATTTAAAAACTGACCACCGTTGAACACCTGAGTTATTAGACTGGATACCAAAAGAAGGAAAAAGACATGAGAGATGGGTGATATAGTGCTAGTGCAATATATCGATCTGACTAGAATAAGCTGATTCAATAACATATCCGTACAAAAGCTTCTTTAAGATATAACAATACAATTCGCAAATCAATTTATGCCTTTATAAACTGTTGCAATCGTAACTGTTGTTCCATATCTCGTAATTATTACGATTGCTCTACGAATTTGAAGTTGTGATTCCGTCAATCGGTGCAAATTATGACAAGAGCGGTAAGTCAAATAATATCCGAAAACTTGAAAATTTCATCGGCCTGGACCTGGAATCGAACCCGCTTCTCCCGGCTTACGCCTGAGTATGCTGGTGTAATCCCGTATTTCATGGTTTCATGATTACGATTACTCAGTGAGATCCATTGCAAAAGTTTAGGCCCAACTGAAATCGACGTTAAAACGCAAAAATACGAATCAGTGGAGCACAAACATTGAAAAGCAAGTCAAACACTTCAAACGAAGTCACACTACGCAATGGGGAGCCAATACACGCAGTCCACGTAATTATACCTAGTTATGCCGTGATAGGAGGAGAATCTGCATGTTTCAAAAGTTTAGACACAAGAGAAACATAATGCAAAAAATACGATTATCAGATATGTATGGTATTTGCAGACTGTGTATCAGTTCAAAAACAGATTTCTCCTTTGCATAAACTAGATTCTGTAGAGTTTCCAGTTAATACAGTTTTCAGGTAGCAGCTAATTAACTATTCATCGTGTAAAACTCGATCGGTATGTTATCTTCGGTCGTCCTTAATGTTTTTTCTTTGGAGTTCTTGAAGATATTTCATCCAAATTTTTCTTAAAAAAAGTCGCCTTGTCAAGTCGAAACGAGTAACAGTTTCACATTATATAAACTGTCCAATTTCAACAAAATCGACTATAAATTTTTTTAACTAGGTGTCTGCTAAATAATTTTTGGGTCATTTTATTCTAAAAAAAAATAGAAAAGAAAAAGAAATATCCTGAAGGTGCCTCCACTTTTGGTGCTACGAGTATTTAGGGCATCAAAAGACAGGGTGCGGTGAGGTTATACGTACATATATATCCGTGAAACCGTATTGCTGTTCTCATTTAATTTTTGAATATAATATAATATAATATAATATAATATAATATAATATAATATAATATAATATAATATAATATAATATAATATCAGGGGTGTGCAAAAGTTTTGCGCCATTTTAAGGAAAACAGGAACAATCAGGAAACCAGTACACATTTATTCAACGAAATATTGGCCGTTAGTGTCAATGACCTTTTGCCATTTTTTTAGGCAACAAAGGAATGGCCCTGTGATAGAAGGACTCGGGTTTTGAGCTGAAAAACACAGTGACGAAAGTTTCCACCTCTGGAACTGTGGTGAACCGCTGTTGGGCTAGAGCTTCTTGCATAGAGCGAAACAGATGAAAGTCTGAGAGCACAATGTCCGGGAAGTAAGCCCGATACGGTAAAACTTCCCAGTGTAACTGTTCAAGGGTTGATTTCGTGGTGGCACGGTCATGTGCTCTGGCATTATCGTGTAACAGGATGACTGGGAGGCGTCCCTTTACCTATCCACGGGCGTTTTTGCTCGATTGTGGCGTTCAGTTTCATCAACTGATCGCTATATCGTTGCGCAGTGATTGTTTCGCGCGGTTTCAACAGTTCGAAGTACAGCACTCCATGCATATCCAACCACACACACACAACAGCACCTTTTTCCCGTGGATATCCTGTTTTGCAGTGGATGTTGATGGCTGGCCTGGGTCGATCCAGGATCGCTTGCGTACCGGGTTGTCACAATAGACCCATTTTTTATCCCCGGTGACAACCTCCCACAAGAAATTCTTCCCTTGAAACCTCTTCAGCAACGACGTGCAGATGTCCAATCGTTGTCCAATATTAGCGTGCGGAACCCACTTACCAGTCTTCTGGATCTTCCCCAAGACCTGTAGACGCCGTACCACCGTCGATTGAGCCACTTTCAAACGTTTCGCTAGTTGCGTGGTCGATTGTGTGGCATCCTCTTGCAACAGCGGTTCCAACTCCTCGTCTGCGAGTTCCTGCCATCTACCTGCACGTGGCTTGTTTTCCAAGCTTAGATCACCTTTCTTAAACCTGACAAACCATTCTCGACACGTCCGCTCACCCATAACCGTTTCGCCATACGCCTAACATGTTGAACCATATGCTTCACTTGCAATTTTCCCTAAATTAAACATGAATAACAAACAGTGCCGCAAATGAACTTTATCGACCGCCATGCTTGGCTTCATGTACGAACTGACAGCATGGGTCGCCGGCCAGTTAGACACCTACAGCGCCCGCTAGCGGGGCGGCGGAAACTTTTGCATACCATAATATAATATAATATAATATAATATAATATAATATAATATAATATAATATAATATAATATAATATAATATAGGTTAAAATTAATTTATGAAAGTACCTAAAAAATGTTTGGACTCCGCTGCGTTATTTGTAGCTTCCCCTAGAATTTAGCACTAGCTATTGCCTTGGGGAGTGGTCCAACTGTTGGCTTAGACCAGGTGAGAGTGATCTAACGTTAGCCCCGTCCCAGTGTACCGAAGCTCGTGTCTCTGAAGATCGAACGGAGGTTTGGGGATTTTGCGGCTCTGGCTTTCTCCCTCTCCTGGAACCAGTGGCCGTAATGAGGGTCGGGCGACTGATTACAGCCCTTCAAGTTACTCACTATGGTTTTTAAACTTCAAAATAAAACAAAAACTAGAAAAGAACAAAACAAGGCCGACTTATGTTAACTAAAGGACTCAATAACCAATGGTAACCTATCTTTGGCTAGAAACTGTGCATCACAGAGCAGATTATGAACTACTTATGGATTAACAATGATAGCAATACTGTAAAATAGTGTGTTTTCGTTGAAACTGAATACACTAAAGCATGTACGGTCCAGATATTCACACACACACACCTTTAATTCTTTATAAATCTCCATTACTAACAGCAAAGATCAGAACTACGGTGAGACACATGCGAACATCGACTGTCAGGACCGAAATGGAGTCTGACCACCGGTCCAGAGGCATGTATGTATCTTATAATAGATAGAATCCTAGTAATATGTGCATCGTTCTAGGATCAGTTGGACCAGTCCACAATATATTACGGTGGAAAAGGCATTATGTAAGAAGACGCTTATCCTTGAACACATTTCGGGCACCACTACTTCTCAGTGATTTTGTTGTACAATATACACTCGTATCCTCTCCTCAAATGTTGTATAACTCTTCCACGAAATGCTTAGGTTAGAAGTTTCTTGGTTTGCGTAGAAGTCACCTTTATCGTTTGACGTTCCTCTCTTTGAAACGATTTGGCGGTCCTACTGGATGATACATCACACTAACATTTCTGATCGCAAAAGTTAGTTGCCAGAAACTCAGGGCAGTGCTTCTGCCGTAAAACCTATCCGCACACAACTCACGTTGTGTTAAAAGCATGTAAAACCAATACAGGGTGATTCGTAAGTCCGGAATCACCCAAATATTTCCTAGACATTTAACAGCACATGAAAGTAACAAGTGCAACATACATTGAACAATGTTTTTCTGAGAAAATTTTACACAAAATGGCACCACTGTTTTTCTGAGAAAATTTTACACAAATTTAAGTGGTCACATGACCCTATTTCCATTTGAAAAATTGAAGTTGAATCCAATATGGCGGATTCCAAGATGGCGGATGGGTGGGGTAACATGTGTCAGAGGTGCAATACTTGTTCCAACGTGTATTGCACATTTTACTTTTATGTGCTGTTAAATGTCTAGAAAATATTTGGGTGGCTCCGGACTTACGAATCACCCTGTATTTCTGGTAGAGACAGACACATTTTTCATTGAATTAGGGTAGTGCATCACACATTTGGTTTTCAGTGCAGTCATTTGCACTTACACAGTACACTTCTGTTGGCTCGTACCATACGGGATAGTCTTCTCTAGCCACTAGCATCCATGAGCTGTGAACGAACCACACTTTACCGGCGGTGCGTGGTTTTTCCTTGGACCACTTTTTGAATATACTTATCGCGGCTGACCGAGAGCCCCCCAGAAGCCTTGCCGTCTCGGAAATGTAATGGCCTTTGCCAAACTGGCTTAAATCCACTGCCTTTCCCATCTGAAGAACGTGAGGAACGTTGATTAAGAGAGCTCACTATCGGGGGTAATGCATACCGTTTTATCACATTCACATGCCCCGTCGTTTACCTGCAGTTGCTTCGATTTGCATAAAGAAGTTCTGGTCACAATAATTTGGCTCGTCGGTGTATGATAAAAAGAGGATGGCACTAAATCCTTGAATGCAATAATGTAAGTGTGTTTTTAGTGAGTCCCAAAACTAACATGAAAAGTTTTTTGAAAGCATTTTTTTAAATTTAAACCTGCGACCAGTAAAATCATAGCAAAAAAATTGAAGTTTACACAAAGTAGTAAGAAAATTTTGCCTATCACGAGCTAAATAATTAATGGTTGTGGTTACTGAAATCAAATAAAACTTTAACTGGGAAGAGTAAAACCGAAATTAACAAGAAAGGATAAAGAGAACTGTCCTGCGCGAAAAGAGTTTTGTAGTCGTACTCCTGAAAGCGAAAATATAATTGTAAACAGAAATTTGCGGTTACCCTGCTGGTGGAAAAACGGAGCAATCAGTACAAGTGGAAAGTGTATTCACTATGTTGGTCACATTGACATGAAGCTTAAGGAAAAATATTTTTCTTCAGTAGCGTTTCAAGGCGGAGACAGGGTTGCAAAGAGTCCTTTCATTTAATCATCATTCAAAAAGAGCGCAACATGTAATGGACAAAGAGATTATTTTCATCTAGTTTTGCGCTAGTATTTCGCCATCTGAGAAAATAATTATAGAAAAAATAAGTTAATCCACAGTTCAGAATTTTGATAAAAAAAAAATAATTTCGCCGTAGAGATTTTCAGGATGATATTAACGAGCTAATTTTCCATAAAGTCGAAAATGTCTATTGCAGTTCATGGTGAATAATATTTCTTTTAAATATCAAGCAAGAAAAAAAAATACATGACATGTGACATTTCTCTTTGGAATAGAACATTTAGAAGAGATACAGAAATGAAATATGCGTTATTCGAAGTGAGGGAAATAAACTTGCACGAAATGTTTGCAAGGGTGAATGGCATCCGTGCAAACGGAATTTTACAGATAAGATACTTAGAAGCAGAAATAGCCACAAAGAAAATAAAAACTACTTGCAAAAAAAAAAATACAATGTACAGTGAAAGGTAGCTGGTGAAAAACTAATACACGTCTATAGCAATTGTGCTGCCTAAAATTTGTTGCTTTTTTCTTAATAATTCTGATATGCGGATTTCAAAAATAAGGTTAAATGTATCTATCCAATGCAGACTTTCTAAAGAATAAAAATTTAAAATCGTCGAGTTAAGCAACAACTGAAAATTTTTTAAGTTACGGATTACTTCCAATCTCCAAAAAAACTAATGTCCCCACGCAAACTTGTTGTGTAACATATGGGGAATATGAATATGGGGATACTTGGGAAGGGGAGCAAGAGTGCAGCACCAGATGTGTGAACATGGTTAAAACATATTAGAACTTGCATTTAAGTTCATTTCAACTACTCTATAAGGCTAAAGATGCCAGCTGGATTTTTATTTCTGTACTGAATAGTTCTCGTGTGTTTTCTATCATATTTGTGTTTGGTTTAAGCTTATCATTCACATTCTTATTATTACACTGAGTATTACTTAGGAAAAAGGGCAAACAATGGGCTCCACATTTAGATTTGTACTGTTTGTGTTGAAGAACTAAGGCAGTGGACAAGAGGTAAGAAAAGTCTATTTGTTTGTGCCTGCCAATGAGATCAGAAGGGAATCACAAAATTACAATTATGGTTAATACTTTTGTTCTTGTAATGTGGAAGGATACAACACTGAAAATCAAAATGGCGTTTTGTATCCAAATATTACATCTTCTATATGACATGTTGTTCATGGACCCTCCCTACCCCACACACACAGTGCCAATACGACCTAAACTCTTGGAGATGTTTCTGTAAGCTTTAAACGAGAAAGCTGTTATAAATCTGGAAATTTTAAGTGAAGAGAAGAGCAAGGTAAAATATTTTCCCCAATATATAAAGCAGATGGAAAGATGGAAAATAAAAACCAGGGCAAATCGGGTTTCAACATGGTGGACGATTACTACTGGATATACAAAGATACGCCACGAGAAATACATTAAACGGAAGTGTAAGAAGCTAGTTTACAAGAGAAAAGAAGGATTTTATAAAGAGGTGTCTGAAACTCATTAGATGCAACAACAGCAAATATGCATAGATGTTTTAAATACGATGTGTGTATGGGTTACATTGACGAGGAAATTAATTGGAGTATAAAACTTGGTTGGAGAGCGGTAGGAAGAAACAGTACAATTTTAAAGAGCAATATGCCGTTATGTCTTAAGCGAAAAGTGTTTAATCAATGTATCCTTCTATTTCTTACATATGAAGCAGAGACGTGGCCTTAACTACAAAAGACGAAAAAAGGCTGCAGTCATCTGAAAGAAGCATGGAGTTATGCATACTTTGTATAACCAGGAATGGTAAGAAGAAGAACTCGTGAATATGGAAAATAACAAGAGTGGAAGACATCATGATCAGAATAAAATCCCTGAAATGGCAATAGTTTTGGTTTTGGCAACTGTGGGTACCAAAGCGGTACCCAGTTTATTGCTACAATGGGATTGCGAACATTGGAGATATCACGGAATATAGCAGTACAGAAAATATAAAGAGGAAAATGCAGGTATATTCACAATGCAACACAAACTGGAAAGCAAACACAAAGAGCACATTACCAGTGCGCAGTAACATTGGTATCAACAGAAGCGGAATCAATTGGATAACACCATCGCTAGAGAACAGCTAAGCGTGAAAGATAAACAAATAATTGGTCGGACCATAACATCAGGGAGCCGACAGTGTGAGGCAATGCCGGCAAAAACATCAATTTGCACATACCGTAAAAATACGATGCACACATACAAGGAATAGCATAATGGCATATCATTCGACATTATGAGCATATGTACAAGGGTACGATAAAACCCCAACCAGTGGAACATAACGACGGTCAAAATGCAAGGCACAGCAAAGGAATGCACCTACTACATTACGAAAACAAAGTTAACATGTGTAGCACTAATATAAACCGCGACGGAGGAAAACACTAGTACATCAAGTACATACAATGAGAGAAAAAGAAAAACACAAGGCACAATAACAAAATCAGGAAACAACATTGCAATGCGAGAATGAAAACATGAAGGGGACAAACAGCACACAATAAGCGAAACAGTAGATGAAGTAAAGCGAAACCAGAAAATTCCAGGCGACCACAAAGGAAAAAACGTTGCCGGAGAGAACTAAAGGATTTGGGTTGGGGAGGAGCGCGAAAGTTCTTCGGCTTGAGGAAGTAGTGTATCACACAATTGTTTTTCAGCTAGGTCCTTCAAGGAGGAGAGACGGCGAGTGCATTGTCTCATGAAAACCTGGTATCTAGCATCTGTGACACTCAGAGATTTGAAAAAAGACACATAAGCTTCGAACTGCATCACCGTTGCACACAGATGAAGATCAGATAAGTTGAAGACGAAGTTGTGGCGTATGAATCCATGATGATGATCACACAGATGAAGATCAGGTTCGTTTCGAAGACGAAGTTGTGGCGTATGAATCCACTGGCGGATCTGGAAGATTACCTGCAACGGGAGACGAGAACACAAGTTGCGCCGAGGAATCGGTATGTAACCGATCAGCAGCGGTTGACACTGGAGCATCAGCCGTGGCAGCAGGAAAGTGCGGCAACAGGGGAACAGGAGACATAGTCGTAGTTGGGAATCCGATATCCGAGAAACATGGAGGACAGACAAGTGGCTGGAGGGCCGAAGCACCACTTGGTACATCCGAGTCGGAACACTCCGCCGGAGACATATTAGTAGTGGAAGACATTTCGGTTATTCCAGAAAGAGGATGCACTACCGTATGGTGCGAAATAGGAGGAAAGGGATCATCGTCCTTGATTAGAAGGTGCGTCTGACGGAGAGAAGGCTACGTCGAGTCAGACAAAATACCGGAAGACGGTATGGTAGAAGGACCGCTGTGATCGTCAGTGGGATGCGAGCTGGGAGAAAGACCACGGCGTATGCGCACACAGGAGGCAGTAGTGTATGATCCTGTGCAAGACAGTGAGTTCAATATAGTGAGTGGTGAAAACCTTGAAACTGTACGTGCGTCAGCCAATTTCAACGGTAGCTTCGTAGAGCAATCCGCCAAGGCGGTCTCAATGGGAAAGACGAACAATAACTGATGGTGAATCCTGTAGCATGTGCAAATCGAGTACCGCGTGGAGCGTCAGAAAGGCGAAGAACCTTGCCAACAATTTAACCGACATGATTGACAAAGAGAGGAAGCGCAGTACCAGGCAATTCCTGTGGAACAGGATAGAACGTGATGTTCACCGGATGCTTGGAACGAGGCTAAGGGATGAGATGATTTGTTCCAATCGAAAGTCCGTGTGCAAGAAAAAGTCAGCATCCTCTTTGCGGTGGAACTGCTCTAAGATACCCTCGGGGTACAATAAATTCCGGCAATAGACGCGGACGGCACATGACCTGAGAGGGCCTCCATGTAGCGTGTCAAAGTAGTATTTAGTAAGGCATGAAAGATCACACCTCTATCCAAGAGATTATAGAACTCAAGGCCAATATGCGAATTTTCATTAACCGTTCGTTACCTTCATCTTGTGGTTGGATATCTGAATAATAGGTGTTGATTGCAAGAGACCATCAGGTTGGGAAGGAACTGACGTAGAAGCTGCACCTCGCTGCACTGTATAGGCAAATAACAACCTCGGAAGAGAAGTCTGTGCTGAGCCACCTGACACAGAAGGCAGGGCGGGAAGTGGAGCACAGGCATAAGGCAAGGCAGTAGTCGTAGCAGTACGCAGGGATGACACCGAGGCAGAGGCAGAAGCAGAAGAAAGCGGCGCTGCCAAGTCCAGTGAAAGAACCGGAGCAGGATTACGAGAAAGTTGGTAAGGCACCTGAGCTGACACATCAGAGGATGAGAGTACGTCATCTTTCATGGACGTGGGAAGTGCGACGTGAAGTACATCCGCTAGGCCTAGAGATAATCAGGATAGACCGGGAGCCGCCATATTGACAGATTCGAAAAGTAAAAAAACGAGCTAACGATATGAAAACGAAGGAATATGAACAAATAAAAGAACGATACCGCCGGAAAAGTAGCTCAAAACGTACACGGTACCTTTAAACAGGCCGGGCACGAAACAGGTGAGTGCGGGACGAGGTATATCACATTAGAATGCTTAAAATGTAGGAGCCACCAACACAACGTCTGTCAAGAACGAGCAATGGTCAGGACATGTTGCCAGAAGAACGAACCACCGATGGACAACCGAAATTTTAGACTATATTTCAAGGAACAGAAAAAGACCCAAAAGAAGACCACATGAGAATTGGATGGATGAAATTCGAAAGCATGCTGGGATAACATGGAGGAGACAGGATTAAGACAGACAGTTGTGGAAGAAACGTGGGGAGACCTTAATCCTGCAGTGGGTTGATAATGGTTGACAATGAACTTCAGTAATTAATTTTTTTCGTACATTTTCCTTGTTTGATAACATACTGCTTTACACACATTGCCCAAAGCACTAAACTATGAGTGCTAGTGAAAAACTAAAATCGCGTTTGTAATCATCACCGCAAATATGTGCAACATCTGCCAAAATATCTCAAATGACTTTTAATATGCCATATTTTGTGAAATTGTGCAGTTCATTCATATTTTCAAAAGCCACATTACGGAATAAAATAGCTGTTTGTAGAGGGTGTCCCACTCGCTACCGAACCCGGCATTTATTTAATAATATTAACACCAATGAAGATATTGCAACGAAATTTGAAGTGGACTTACCTCATTTCGTGCGAAATGTGATGACATCACAACATGTGTTGAAAGTGCCCACTATTTGCGTCCAGTCAGCATTGAACCCGGCGCTGTCCGCCAGCCAGCCGGGGTGCTCCTTAGTGGCATATACATTCCTAAGTGTGGCGTTACTGAGGAGCAGTCCACCAGCCAGCCGGACGCGCCTCTCTGCTTCTTTGTTATGCCATTTCGCTGAGCGTGTGTACACAATACGTTTGTTAATAGTGAGTGCTCGTGCTCGTGGCTGTTCGGGTACGTGTGGAAATGTATCGCTACACTCTGGACGAGCGAGTGTTTATTGTTCGCATTTATTGGAGAACAGAATCGATAAAGTCTTGTCAACGGCAATTACTGGAGAGGTTTGCAGGCAGACATCCGCCGAGCAAGTCCACCATTTGGCATTGTCGAAGAAATCGGAAACCAAGGGGACTTTATTAGAAGACCATGAACGAGGTCGTCCACAAATGTCTGAGAAAACGATCCATAATGTAAAGGGCCGTCTACTTGCGTCTCCCAGGAAGTCACTTCGCCAACTGTCACAGGAAACATGGTTGTCCAAAAGTACTTGTCAACGTGCTGCAAAAAAAGCGAAGCTTCATGCTTACCGTATCTCCGTGGTCCACGAACTGAAAAAGCCTTACCACGTGAAACGAGTGACATACTGTCGATAGTTTCAGACATTTTTTAAAGAAAATCAGGGCATTCTGGACTACACGTGGTTATCGGACGAGGCGTGGTTTCATCTGTCCGGATACCTCAATTCTCAAAATTCCCGTATTTGAGCCAGTGAAAATCCGAATGCGATACATGCAGAATCCCTTCATTCACAGAAAATTAGTGTTTGGTGTGGGATGACCCGGGGCCGCATAATTGGACCCATCTTCTTCGATACAACCTCACAACAGCTGCATATATGGAAATCTTCAACACCTTTGTAAATCATTTGGACGACGAAGAACTCTCCATTGGATATTACCAGCATGATGGAGCGACATCACACATCACACACCAATATGGCCGAAATTCAGTCCTTTTTCGGCGACCACGTCGTTTAGAAGGGTCTATGGCCACCGCGCTCGCCCGATCTGACGCCTCCTGATTACCTTTTATGGGGATATCTAAAAGGTAGAGTTTACAAAAAAAAAACAAAAAAAAAAACAAACACTCGAACCATAGATGCCTTGAAAGCAAACATCACCGAAGAAATTAAGGCAGTGACGGCGGACGTACTGGCAAGGACTTTCCACAATATGGTGCGCCGGGTTCATGCTGTCTGGACTCAAATAGTGACCTCTTCCAGCACATGTTATGGTGTCATCACATTTCGTAAGAAATGAGGTACGTCCACTTCAAATTTTGTTGCAATATCTTCGCTCGTGTTAACATTATTAAAGAATTGCCGGGTTCGGTAACTAGTGGGACCCCCTATATAAAGAGTCACATGCATTTATTTGGTTGCTCAGGATTGATGTGGGAATATTAATGAAAACTTTAAACACCCAAAAAAAGGTGCAAAGTAAACTTTATTAATCAAAATAATCACCGACAGCAGCAACACATTTTGACCAACGAGGCACACGCTTTTGGATGCCGTAGCGAAAAAATGTCGAGCTTTGGGATAAAAAAAATGTCGAGCTGCCAGCAGGACGCACACGACATAAAGGCAGATAGCAGTCAGAACGAACGTCCGCGTAGCTCAATTGGTAGAGTGACTTATTCCGGAATGAGGGAACTCGGGTTCGAGCCCCGGTGTGGACAAAAATGACGGAGAAATTTACTTCGTTATAATATGTATATTCATGTGCTCACTCGATTTTTGTAAAAATCGGGTAACCAGAAGTAGGCGTTCCCTATTGAGCTTTTCTTCTTTTGTTGTATAACTCAATAATTGTGCTTATCAACATGAAATTTTATATTTCGCAGTTTATTATTATTATTTTTTTTGTTATGCATCTTCACATCGCAGTTTATGTATGAGAAAGTCCAGTGGAGGCCATTACAGATTTTTTAGCGCGTCATTTGTAGAAAAATATCGTGCTTATGTTATCTGTTTGTCCGTCCGTCCGACTGTCCGTAAGTCTGTAGACACCATATCTCTGCAACTAACAGTCCGATTTGAAAAAATCTTTTCACATTAAGCAACTTGAAATGTGCGAATGATGGTCCTTCAGTTCGTTTTTTTTTACGATGCACACTTTCGCCGCTAGAGGGCGTAAATGCGGATGATATCGAATTCAAATACATTTATTCCATGTAATTCCTTCTAGTAATCGAATTAAAAAAATTCTCTTACCTTTCGGTTCCATTCATGCCGAAGATTATTTTTGGTATAGTCACTTTTTCAAGTTACGCATAGATTCTCCGCTAAGGAGCGTAAAAGTAAATTGCGTTTTTCCCCATATCTCTGTTTCTAAAACGCCGATTTCAAAAATTATTTCTGCAGAGGATACAGCTCTTGATGTGAAATAATTTGCATATAATTTCTAATTTTTGTTATAAAATGGTTTGGCCACCAGGGGGCGTAAGCGCTAATTTCTGCTATTGATGTATTTGCATCAAAATCTGAACTTCTAAAATCTCGATTGAAAAGAATCTTTTGTGGATCCACACTACTCACGTCGAGAAACCTTTTCGGAATATTTTCTTCTTAAAATAATGCACGGTTTCAAAGCCAGGGGGCGTAGACGTATATCTTATTTTTGTCAATATCTCTGCCTCTAATGGTCCGATTTGAAAAATGTCTTCTTTGTTAGATAGTTTCTGGTGCAACAAATTTTGCATATAATTACAAAATTTTCAAGTAATTAATTGACTTTCCGCTAGGTGGCGTAAAGGTAAAGTGCGTTTCTCCCTATATCTTTGCTTCTAAAACTCCGATTTGAAAAATTCTAACTGCACCGGATACATTTCCTGGTGTGAAATGTTTTGATTGTATTTCTAATTTTTTATAGAATATGGTTTGGCCATGAGGGACGTAAGCGTTAATTTCTGCTCCGTAGGTATTTGCAAAAGAATCTGAGCTTCTTAAATGCTCGACTAGTAAACTTTTACGTGGACCGATATCTTTCATATCGATAAACATTTGAGAATATTTTCTTCTTAAAATAATGCATGATTGCTCCGCCAGGTGGCGTAGATGTACATCTTATTTCTGTCAAAATCTCTGCTTCTAAGAGAAAGTTGAATAGTCTGTGGAGCAGATTTTTTTGCGAGACAGATTTTTAAATATAAACGAAATTTTTCTTAATGATAATGAGGCAAATCATGCAAATTTAAATACCAACAACATATTTTAATACAAAACGTAATCAATTAAAATATGTGATAATTTTTAATAAATTCACCAGTTATTGCTCACCTGGGTATCCTTAAAATAAGTAGGGCTGTGGTGGCCCGGTAGCAGCGTTCTCGCCTCGAGTTCAACTGGATCACCAAAGATACGCCGAGGTTCCGAAGTCTCATTAAGCCGATGGTGCCGCATGCCGAAGTAAAGAGATTCCTCGTTATGAACAATTTTAACTCCGCATCTTATCAGATTCGGCCCACGCCATTTAGCCCTCTGTCTCCGTGTAGCACATGAAATCATTTTGGGGTTGGTTGGTCAAAAACCAGCCAACCAATACGAAATAAGGTTTGCAGGCCCATATACTAAATAAAAATCCACGAGCATTTTACGTTCCTTGCTCTGCTCACACGCTCAGTTTGGCAGTTTATGATGCCGCAAAAGTAAATTATCGGATAATTGATTTCTTTTCTTTCATTCAATGCCTGTTCACATACTTCTTTTGCTTGACTTAGAGGTGGGGAATTTTGACCAAAATTGTGTCTCAGTTTACCCTGAAAGCAGTTGCAGACACTCGAAGGGAAAGTCGAGTTGAAGCAGTGAAACCTTTACGATTCGGTTTATCGAAAGTTTGTGACAGCTTATCAGAAATTATCGATGACGAAAAAAGTGAGCTACCTGCCAAGTATGATGCCCAGTGTTTTTTAGAAAAAATGGAATCTTTTACGTTTATATGTTCCACCGTTATATGTTATGAGGTGTTATCGAGAGTAAACATTGTTTTCAAAATGATGCAAAATCGAAACACAGATTTATCATCTTGCATTGAACATTTAGACCTCCTTAAAAAAAGTCTCACAAACTACCGAGATCAATTTGAACGTATGATACATATTGCGTCCGAAATTGCCACATCATGTAAGGTAGAGCCACACTTTCCTTCTTAACAGTTTCGCAGGAGAAAAAAAGAAAACAATGTTCGAATATGAACACGAAGATGAAACTATGGCCAACTCTGAAGATAATCACCGTATAGATTTTGTTTATGTTATCATTTAGATCAATCGACGAAAGATTTGAATTTCTTCAAAATCACAGTGAAGTGTTCAGTTTTTTGTACGATTTTGAGAAAATGTCGGAACTGGTAAACAGCAACTGTTGAAACATTGCATGGATCTTGAAATAACGTTCTCCGACGAAACTGATGAAAACTGCCAGGACATAAGAGCTAGGGAACTTGCAGGTTAACTTAGTATCATTACGTGTTTTCTAAAAACCGAAACTTCACCAAAAGATGTCTTGCAATACATTTATAAGAATACATTGATGGGAACTTTCCCAAAGATTACAATAGCATTACAGATTTCCTTAACGCTCCCTGTGACGGTTGCTTCTGGAGAGAGAACCTTCTCGAAATTAAAACTGATCAAAAACTATTTGAGATCAACAATGCTACAGCAAATACTTACTGACCTAGCTCTAATATCCACTGAAAGTGAGATGTTCGAGAAAATAAATTTTTAAAATGTTTTGCAAAATTTTCCTAGCTTGAAAGCTAGAAAGGTGAAATTCCTTGAGCTTATCTGTGGATTATAAAATGACCTACTTTTGATGGAGAAAATAAATTTCATTACTTTAAGTTAGAAAGTGCAGTGATTAATCTTTTCTGAATCCTCTGAGCGTCCATGGACAAGTTAACTGGTCCTCTGTGAGCGTTTCTCAAAGTGAGACAAAATTTTTCATCCAGTGGAAATTGTTTTGAAAACCAGCTCACTGCTTAACACTTTCAACAGTATTTCCACAAGAAGAATAATTTTGTCTCTGTCGCTTTGAGGAACGATCACTGAGGACGAGTTGACCTATTAAACTCTCGGAGGGTTAATGACATGTTCCCGTCGTTTAAATTATTACTAGTATGTAAACACCCTAATGGGGAGCTTTCTCGCCACAAGGATTGGTTGTGCTATGCTTATATGGCTTTTCGAAGCCACAGAAGAAGCACTGCCATTGTCCATAAGCCCTGAACTTATACACATACACAGGGTGCATAGGAAAGTCCCTTTAGCCTGGAATATCTTGCGAACGGAGAGAGGTACAGTTATGCAAGTGATATAACGGTATAGTAAAGTGACTACGCCCGATCAAAGGCAACCAATAGCAGCGCCCCTAGTGTAGAAATGCGGAAATTAGCCATTGCAAATCGAAAACGAAAAAAGATAGTGCAAAATTTCCAATTACAAAGTTGTAGAGCATCAATCAATTAGTACAAAACGATATTTGTTTCACACGGATAAGATAAATTGTCACCTGAATACCCTAAAATGTCATAAATCGATGCGCGACCTTTTGTGTGAACGTTTGAAGGGAACAGGCATAAGTATGAGAAATACACACAATTTATTGCATAAATGCGCACTTATGTCAATACAGTTTGATGACGTCAGACAAAACAAAAACAAAAAAGGCAAACTGACGCACAGTGATAAAAAGTTAATGTCGAGTATGTTCGAAGAGTTCGCCATTGACCACGATACACATTTGCACATTCCTCAGCATGGAAGGGGTCACACTATTGGAAGCATCTGTAAACACGACGACGCAGATCCAGCAGACTTGTAGGCGCTGTTGCATACACCTGATTTTTTGCGTAACCCTAGAAATCCGAGGTCGCCATTCTCACACAGCGTACGTAGACCTAAACTTCTGATCAGGGTACATCCTGCTACTGGTTTTTATATCGTAGGTACGGTACAACGTTACAATCTGCATTTGCATACGACTGCATTTGCGAAATGTGAATATGCAGATTCGAATCGTCGCGCATCGATTTCGGACATTGTAGGGTATTCAGGCGACAATTTATCTTGTCCGTGTGAAACAAATGTCGTTTTGAACTAATTAATTGATGCTCTACAACTTTGTAGAATTTTGCTCTATGTCTTTTCGTTTTCGATTTACAATGGATAACCCGCATTTCGCCACTAGGGGCACTGCTATTGGTTGCATTCGATCGGGCGTAGTCGCTTTACTATACCGTTATATCACTTGCATAACTGTACCTCTTTCCGTTCGCAAGTTATTCCAGGCTAAAGGGACTTTTCTATGCACCCTGTATATATATATATATATATATATATATCAGTGGCGTCGCGTGCTCATTTAAGTTGGGTGTGCGCTGTTGATGGGAAAACACCCGCAAAAATTTTATTATGTATCCTGAGCTGCAAAATTAGCGCATTGACTTTGAACATACGAAAAGCATTTCTTTTATTTAGCTGTCGTCTAATAACTTACGGTAATGAAATCTTCACGTACACTTCATCGTAAGAAAAAACTGAATTTCCTGTGCAAATACTAGAGTGATGAACGAATTTTCGGTATCTTTTTCATTATACATATAAGTTTTAAATACAGCACGAACCTTACTTTCTTTAACCCGCTTTACGCAATCTGCAAAATCTCTGGCAAAAATGGGACACTTAGTATATCGTCCACCTAAATGGATGTCAAAATTCAAATTGTATATGGATGTCAAAATTCAATTGTATCTGTGCTCATAAACACACCGATTCACACAGCAATGAAAAGATAGAAAACTTGTAGCAGAACGATGAAGTGTGTTTATGACTCCATGCTATTCCAAACGCAAACGAGTGTGACCTGTGGTGCTTTTTTAAGCGCGCACACCTTGGGAATTTAAACCCCAGTGTTGGATCCACGAAGAAATAAAAACATGACCTGTAGCGCCATCTGGAAAGCTTTGAATTACAGTTGCTTTAACGACTTAGGGTTTCCACTGTTAAAATAGCACCCCTGCAGCTACAAGTATTATTTACTACGTTTTGTTTACTGCACGAAGCAACAAACCTTCTTCTCTTCACAAAAATATTGAACAAGGGAATTAAGTTTAGCGGAGAAACTTCAGCGAGTCTTACTGGAAATACATACAAAGAAAAAAATACAACAGCAACTGGCTGCTCCGTGAGACTCAAGCGGTGCTAATTTTGGGTATCACACTTTGAGAGTTCCGCTGGTACGTTTGAGACCACAGGGAAATAAGAACGTGACCTGCAACGCCATCTGGGAGCGCTTGTACCACAACTGCTTTAAAGCGGTCGGATGTGCGCATGCAAAACAGCACACCCCATGATTCTAGCAAGAATGCGATATGCTTCCTGAACGAACCTTCTCTTATTAATGAAAACATTATGTGGGGAAATTAGTTTTGACCACCACCCAAAGCCTTAAGACGAACTCTGGCGAGTTTTATTAGAAATAAAGTCGAAAAAATAATATCGATAATATAGGTTGAATTGTGGTATTCTGTGGGCCGCACACCTAAAACACCCAGAATATTCGCCCCTGACATATATATATATATATGGGGGCTGCAAATTGTTAAATTGTTTTCTGCACTAGGGCGACAAGTGATCTAGCTCCGGCCCTGGATGCATGGAAGCGATTCGCCATTTACAAATCACCGAATTATACTCAGTTCGCCTTCTACTGAAATCGATTACTGTTTTTTTGCCATTTTTTGCCCTTTTACGATCACTACGTTTATCCTTGTTTTACATGTTTAAGGGCAATTGAAATAGAACGGATATGTGAACGCACACAATATTATCGTGTAAAAACAGCAATTGAAGAACATACAGTGCGGCAATTGAAACGAAATTTATTGTACACTGTTAAAAATTCCCGTAAAAAAATCTTGTTGCCCGTGTATTTTTACGGTCAAGGCCCGTTTCTCCAGTTTCACGGCGACGCCCGTATTTTAACGTGCAGTGATATAAAAGAAATGATCAAATGATCATATGTAGAGGATTTTAGGAAGGGAGTGTCTGACCCCAGGTCTTAAACAACCCTGAGAAATAGGAAGCCAGGAGATTTGGGCTGGAGTGCCCGATAGGAAAGTGACACGCAACCGAGGCAGAAAGGGGAGGGAAGACGCCCTTATTGATTACCGGGGGTCAGTACCCGGGGTCCGACGGCTTAACGTGCCCATCCGACGCACGGCGGATATTTAGTAGATCGAGCGTTCGTACCTGCTGGGATTGAACCTGAGGTCTTCTCCATGGCAGTCACAAATGTTGCCCACTAGGCAACCCGCGGCTCTGATATCAAAGAATATCTAACGCTTGGTGATATATAGGAAAGCTGTTCCAAACCGTTATTTTACGGGCGATGCTTAGAAGCACGGGCTAGCCAATGAACGATAAGGACAGAAAAGGAATGCCGGATACATCGCTTCTGCTATTGGTTCGGCGAGTGATCACGTGACTTTTACTGTGGACGCTCGTGTTTCGCCCAAGTATGGAAGACAAATGTTGAACACAAACATGTGCAGAACGCCGTGTGTGTGTGTGAATTAATTCAGCATCACAGCATTAATGACAGAAAACATGTGAGTAGATGCTTTTTAAAATTAAGTTTAATACAATCTGTTAAAAATAACATTAGTTACACATGTTAGATATTAGGCTCACGAAACTGTTTACATGTATGCTTTGCAACCTTAGAAACAAACATGGCTGAAGTAGCAGCAGTATTTGGATTTGATATGAAAGCCTAGTTTTAATCGTTACGTTTGTGAACAGCGTTAGTTCGCTGTTTTGTGAGTGTTATCTCATGACGAACCACTTAACGCTGGCTGAAATAGCTTTGTCACATAGGAAAATCAATGTAGGGAGTTGTATTGTAGCCAAGATTTCATTTGACTGGGGGAGGGGGGGGGGCAGACGGTACATATCTCTCACATATGCACATGTTTTACTATCAAATATGATACAGTGCTTTACGTTTCAGTGCGAGTCTTTTTATGGCCAGGTATATACCTAGAGTTAATCATGGTGCTGAATAAATTCGATCTGTTCATGCTGATTAGGGAACTACATTGGACAGCACCTTTCTTTTAGTTCCAATGGCCGTTTGTAGCGGAAAATCAATTCCATTTTGCCATGTAATGTGTTTTTTTCATGTAGGTGTAGTGCTGGCCTCTAATCATGATTTTGTGTAAAAACAATCAATCTAAATATGTGAGTAAGGAATTAACATGTATGTTTTTCTCTTAGTAATTCTCCCAAGTAGTTTAAAATCATTGCATAGCGTTCAACTTTTGAATTTAGACAATTATTTCTAAAGCACACAACTGGCAGAACAATACTTTTTTTTATATGCATTTTGATTTGCTCGTGTACATATGAAGTATCTGCACGGATGAATACAAAGGTTAGCTATGGATTACAGATATGTACAGGCATATTCTTTTATTTATATGTTATATTAATGACAGGGAAACAGACAACTTATGAAGTGGCATCTGCGTACATTGCGTCTATAGCAGTGGTTCTCAGACATTTGTTCTTAAAGTACCCCTTGGGAATATTTAGCTGAAAAAACTCGCTACCGCTTGTATATTAGGGAGACATCTTACTAATAAACGAAAAGGTTTTTCCAGTGCGTTTATGTGTGTATATATGTGATTATAAAATATATAAAAAAATAAAAATACACACGTATATTTCCAAAAATTACGTTCATTGATGTCAAATCGCTAGAAAAATCAAATAAAACTGGTAAGGTCATTCGTTTAGTAACAATGAGATGTATGAGCTCATTTACTCTTGCAATGTTCATCAATATTTGGAATTATCTTGCTTACATACAAACATAAGTTGTCTTCAACGTCCAGCTTATTTGAATATTTTGTTTTGATGGTGGTTAAGGATGAAAAACTAGTTTCATATAAATATGCAGTTGTAAAAGGCAACAAATATTTAATGGCAGTGCTCTACAAAGTTGGATATTCTTTTTCCATTGCAGTCCAGCAAGTAAATGATTTCAAGAGAATAAATGGTTTTAAAACCAGAGTCACAAGATATTTCATAAGTTCTTTATTTGACAATGGAAGATTATACATTCTACATTGCATGTGAACGAGTCAATTCATTCATTTTATTTAGTGAGTGTTGGAAAATACTGCCTTTTAAGAGTTCGGAGAGTGCTGAGATGGACAGACGATTATTTGCTGTTTAACGTCAAAAAATTTCCAGTTTGCTCATTTTCTGGCTGTAGTGAATTTAGTTGTGAAAATTGGCCAGAGCTGTTCCCTGTAATGTGGTTTTCTCACAGAGAAAGTTTGTTTGGTCATTGCTTGTGTTTTTTTTTCGACGTAGAACAGATTATTGCTTTCACCTTTTGAAAACTGAATAAGTTCCACTTGTTCAGTTTTCAAAAGTTTCAGCGCTAAATATGCTAAACTTCACCATACATCCTACCCCACTATTAGCCGTAAATTCGGATTGTTAATTTTGTTATGAAAACCAATTCACTGTGCGACTCAGTATGGTTGCTAACTAAATTGCATAATACCTCCCCCCATTAGTTTCGTGTGACCCACTTTGAGAACCATTGGTCTAGAGCAGTGTTCCGCAACCGGTGTGCTCCTACAAGGTGAAAGGTGTGACGCGAACTTTTAGCTACTATCATTTTGTAAGAAATTAATTGTCGCGTTTTATTCTTTAATTTTATCCCAGTTACTGTGTTTCATATGCTTGTATTTCATTCTCTGCAACTGCACTGATTAAATAAGATGATGATTGTTTATTCTTTATTGCATGCCGCGAATTTTTATGTCTTCCAAGAAATTAAACGTAAATTATTTACTCGCAGTTGTTGTTATATCGCAGTTTTGATAAGTGTAACAAGAAGCGCTATGCGGCTTCTTTGTTACACTTACCGCATGTTCTGTGTACTTTCTCGCCTCTACCGCCGCGCTGTGCGGCTTCTTTGTTACAACTTTTCCTGTCTTTTATTATTTTATTACGTTGTTTTGGTATTTGTCCCTGTTTGTTTGTGCTTCTTCAAATTTATTACTTTTTTCTTGTACCGATGCACCCACCCATTGTTAGATTTCGTTTTAAATAAGTCGGCATATGTGTCCCTTCTTCCGTTTGAAGAGTATGGGTCCCGCGTCATATAATTATTTCAGTTCTCTCACAGCTATGCTCTGAAGTAGTCCGAAAATTGTGATTGCCAGTCAATCTTGCTAATTTCTGTTACTATTAAACTATTTTATTTTTTCAAGATGGGCAAGTTCCTTGTACGTAGTGTTCCGTCCACGAGTGCAAGTAGTGAAAGCATTGAGCCCGAAAAAAGAAACAAAAATTCGTGCACCGGCAATATAGTGATAATTATTTATCTTACGGTTTTTTCTTGGTGTGGTTATAAAACATGTCCCAACCCCAAGTGTATCGCTTGTGGTAAAAAACTCAGTAATGCTGCTATGGTTACCAGTAAATTGAAACGACATTTGCCAACAAAGCTTTCTTTTCTGTCAAGCAACTATATCAATTATTTTCGTCAGTTGTTGGAATAAAAAAAAAAACAAGCAACGTTCATGACTGCGACAGTACGTGTTTCGGAAAAAGTACAGGAGGTCTAGCTATAAGGTACCCAAACTTGTCGTAAAGGTCAAAATACACACAAAATAACTGAAACGTTGTTAATGCCTGCTTGTAAAGAGATGGTAAAAATAGTCCTGGTTTCAGAAGCTGCTAGTAAAATTTCAAAAATTCCTCTGTGCGCTGACACAATCAGTCACAGAGTTAGAGACATGTCAAGTGACATTAAAGACATTTTGAAAGAGAAAATCAACAACAGTCAGAAGTTCTCACTTCAGATCGACGAGTCCACTGATATTAGCGGTCCCGCACAACTTCTTGCCTACGTTCGGTACATTGATAGAGATGTAATCGCAACTAATTTTTTTTTTTTTTTTTTGCAAAGAACTTCCCGAGAGAGCCACCGGTGAAGAAACATTTCGTGTGACTAATGAATATGTGCTCCATAATGAATGAAAATGGAAGGATTGCGTTAGTGTTTGTACAGACTGAGCCGCTTCTATGACAGGCCGAATGAAAGGATTTGTAACTAAAGTACGCGAAGTAAATCGTAACATACGATGCGATCATTGTCTCATTCACCGCGAAGCAATTGTTGATAAGTCTTTGCCATCTTTTCCGAAAGTTGTGCTGGACGAAGTAGTAAAAGTCGTGAACCTTATTAAATCACGGCCCCTAAATTCTCAGCGGTTTTCCGTTTTGTGTCCGAAAATGGGATCAGAACACGCTACACTCCTGCTACATGCAGAAGTACAGTGGTTATCACTAGGAAAAGTGTTAGAGCGAATATTTGAACTTAAAAGAGGAGGTACATGCATTTTTGACTATTGAGGGGAATGAGTACGTGGATTTCATTGCAGATGATGAATGGATATATAAGTTGGCATATTTTTCCGATATTTTCATGCACTTGAATGAGCTGAACAGAAAAATGCAAGGTAGGAACGAAAATATTCTGGCTCGTATGGATAAGATTCAAGGATTTTTTAATAAGCTGAATCTGTGGATACAGAGAATTGACAATGGGTCGTTTGAGATGTTCCAGATTGTATGGCCACTTGCTGACCGTAATAAAGTGGTGATGGACTTAATTAAAGAACATTTAGAAATCTTGCAGCGGAAGTTCAAGAAGTATTTTGGAGAAAGTGTTCATGATTTTGTTACACGGCACTAGCAGTGTTCCTGCCGAGTCGGCCGGTAACGGTGCTTGAGACCTGAAGTACAATTTAGTTGGCCACGGCACCAGGTGAGAATCTCAGGTGCACTGCTGCACTCAAAGATTCACACCAGAACATAAAAAATGAAAAGTTGAAGAATGACCCGAAGCATAAGGCTTGTGTGAATCCACCTTGTGAACAAAATAACAACAACAAATAAAAAATAAAATAATCTAAAAAAAAATGATACTTTGGGATCAGAGTTGTGATGAGGTTCACCCGCAATCACCAATTCGTGACTGAGTGTAGTGGTCCGGATCTTACTCCGGTACATTCAATCCCCAACCAGCCAGTACAACACTCACTTTCGCAAATAACACATGATTCTCAAATACACAACACAACATTTAATAACGTTCTGCGAGATTTAAACAGATCCGGCGCTCTCTAGGCGCATAGACAATTGCCCCTCATATGTGGGCAGCATACGGTGTCACACTTTACTGTCGGAAGACGCAAGCCGTCTGAGTCTCCACCGGACTATCTGAACAAGAGATACTACTCTTTAACACACTAAATAGAGCTGCAGGTGATATTCATATACAATTGCTTAGAGAATGAAAAAAAAATTATATGCAAACGATCACATTAAAAATACTCGCGACACAAAATACACAAGCACGTTAATTTGCGGTATAAGATTATAGGTGCGAAATACTGCCAAAGTTAATTAACTAAATCTAATAAGCATGCACATGCAGAACCCTGCCCCGCTGACGTTGGTCCTGAACCAAAGTTAAAAGAAACTGTCCCGCCCAGCGGAATTTGTGGCCACACCTTCTCCCTTATTCATGTAAAAAAGTAATCAGGAAATGGGCCCTGTAAGAAATTGAAATCTGTATGTGCAGGTATTTCCTCTGAGGTTCAGTCACTCAGCATTACTGCATCTATGTCCATGCAGCTTTGGGTGTCGGGATGGCACAAGTTCGCAGATGTGCGAAGAAAGAAAAAGGAAATATTCATCTACTTACAGTTACGTGACTTTGCTGTGCAAATCCGTTGTGCATCACATAATATCACACGACAAAAAAAACACACACACAGACACTTGCACCATGTGGCAGCACCGATGATTCAACACTTCACTTTGACGCTTGATGTAAATGAAGCACACAATTAAAAATGGTAATATCACGCCGCACTTTGTTGCAATGATTAGAGTGCACACTGATCTATTCTCGTGACGATTTGAAGGTGGCCGTTAAGCAAAATAGGCCCTCTCACATCTGATGTTGCGGTTTCCAAGATTGATTTTCTGTGTTCCTGGGAAATGATTTTTGTTGTCGTGAAGAAATAATTGTGAACGTCGACTGCTGGGAGAGTGGGACACATTCAATTCCGCTGCTGCTATAGTTGATTCCGTCCGACGCTACCTTCCGTCCTTTTTGACCGTTCATTCCCAATTCAGTCAGTTCCTTTCCGTTAGCAAACCATCTACCCTGCCTGAGTACGCAGTTCAAATATGCCACTCGCAGATTTTGTTTCCATTTTTTTATCGAGTTGCGACCGCTAGCCCTGAGATTAATTTTCTCGGCCGAGCGAAATCAGACGTGCTTTTACCTTAAGCGTATATCGGCAACTGCTGACCGAAAACAACGCTCGAATCCACCCCCTATTCTTTTCAGCGATTCTAAACTCTTAATTGCCCATTGTCCCTCGCATACGTCAGTCAAAGTATCTTTCTCGCTGACAGAGTTATGTGTCTGCTGAGGGTCTCTTGGCCCACCCACTGAAGTAAACATACGGACCACAGCGTTAAGCTACAAGCGGAAAGAAGAAAAGAAAGAAAAGTGAAAAACCACTTCGAACATTGCTGCTTCCATCCGCATTCGAAAGCACATTTCCCTCGTTCGTTTTGCAGCCCCTCTAAGACACTTGAGATAGGAATTTTTATGTTTCACTTCAGGGCTATGTGTGAGGTCTAGCAATTCAAAATGGCAAAAATATTGCGTTTCTTGCCTTCAAAAGCATTGGAGCGACTTCCCAATTATCCCGCAATTTTGTTAATTAATTTAGAGAACAGCCGAAAGAAAAAAAACAACGTAAATGAGAAATAAATAAAAAAAACTGAACTGTAAAAGAACATGTGAGCCTGCCGAACTGTGATTCCTAGCTGCCTCATACAATACGCGACATGGCGGACAAATTTTAAAGTTTTCTTCAGGTTTTAGGAGGGGGGTCCACTGTAACATTCCATCCCCCCATGAAAGAAAAAAAAAGGGATGACTGGATGAAGTTTATTCATCCAATCATTCTATTTTTTTTTTAACTGTAAACACTCAACCCTTTCCCACCGTCGCAAGGCACCTAATTCCGGACTTAAGCGCCCTGAGAGCGGAAGGAAAGTTTAAGGATTTCATCACACGTTCATTGCTACCCGTCGAGATAGGCGGAAAGAAAATTTAAATATGAGGCATAGCTTCGAGAATCCACGAGTTCCACAGATCTCTCACGTTCGATGCTCCTACGCCCGCTTTTATCTGCGCTCGATGCCAAATTCTTGCGTTCCACTGTCTTCGAGTTCCTTCTCAACATCGTAGATAATCGTGGTGTCACCGTCTTCCTGGGGATCCACTATAATCTCGACTGCTCCCCGTCTGTCAGTGTGTGGTATGGTGTTACTCGCCCTTAACACCCGCCCGTAATCATCCCTTGGTCTCAGCGACGCCCGCGAAATGATTGGAGGACTTTTGACCTGGCTTCCCTGCACTCGTAAGGGATCCACAATCATGCGGGTTCGCGCTGCAAAGGGTTCGGTTTCTGAGGGAAGCGGAATTGCTGCGGAGGGCGTTGGGTCGCCCGCCTGTAGCATCCACATTGGGCTCTCCCATTCATCATCTTCATACAATTCTGCATCTTCGGACTTCCATGTGGTTCGTGCGAGGTGCTGTGACTCGGGTTCATCTCCCGCATCCCGAACTGTTTCCTGGAAATGCCACGTGTCGAATACCCTTCTCTGTGGGGCTTTAAAGATCCTATCAACATGGGTTAGGCGAGGACGCCTCATATCGTTCACCGGCACAATTTTGAAGTTAACTGGTGAAGTCTTTTCCACCACTCTAAAGGGTCCTATGGACGGTTTCATCAGCTTGCGCGATCTTGCCTTGGACGCCGAAGGGTCGTGTTGATAAACAAGATCACCCACCTTGATTTGCTTATCTACTGCCGTCCGTGCCCGATAGTCCCTTGAGTTCTGAGCTGCCTCTTCAAGGTTATCGCGAACAATTCTGAATGCTTCCTGCATTCGCATAACCAAGCTCTCTGCATCATTCGGGTGCTCAGAGTAGCTCCAAGGGATTTCCTCGCTCAGCAAATGCCCAGGCATATTCAAGTCCCTTCCAAACATGAGGAAATTGGGAGTTTCCCTAGTAGCGCTGTGAGTGGCCGCTCTGTACGCCATAGCTACAAAATCTGTAAACTTATCCCAATCTTTCCCAGTCGGAGAACAGTAAAGCGCTAAGGAGTGCATCACTGTACGGATACTTCGTTCCGCTTGTCCGTCAGTCTCCGGATGCCTCGGGCTCGTATTCAGTTTCTTAATGCCTAATTTTCTGTAGAGTTCGGACATTAATTCTGACAAAAAGTTCGTTCCTCTGTCAGTCAACAAAGTATGAGGTACACCATGTCTAGCTATAACGTGCGTCGAGAATTTTTCAGCTACTTCTTTGGCTGTTTGAGATTTTAAGGGGATTAGCTCAATATACTTGGTAAAAGAGTCGGTGACTACCAATAGGTACTTGTTCCCGTTCTCTGTCGTGGGAAGAGGTCCTGCGATGTCCATGGAAATTTTGGACCACGGAACTGGCACTATTTCCGGGGTAATTAAACCCGCCTTTTGGTTTCTCTTGTAGCCCCGGCGTTTTAAACACTCCTCACAACTAGCAGTGTAATTTTTTACATCAGCAAACATATTGAGCCAAAAATATTTGAGTCTAATTCGCCCCAATGTCTTCTCAAACCCTAAGTGCCCTGCGCTTATACCATCATGCTCAGCTCTCATTACCTCAGACTTTAGAGAGTCAGGCACCACCAACTGTTCAGTAACAAGTCTGCGTGGACTGTTTTTAGCTGGCAAGGAAAAATGATATAGCAGGTCGTCACGCATGAAGTAGGTATCTGTGATTTTATCAACAGCAGAGTAGTCACGCCCCTCGATGCAATCGATTACTTCGACCAAATTCGGGTCTGCCCGTTGTGCAGCCTTTATGGCCTCAGCATCAAATGTAGGGCCTGGAGCCGCATCACTTGCTACCACTGCTGCAATATGCCTCGACAACACATCCGCGTTTGTATTCTTCTTCCCTGGGCGATACATTACTTCAAAATCATATTCGGATAGACTGAGATTCCACCTAACAAGCCTAGAGTTGGGAGTCTTTAGCGTCATCAGCCACTTTAAGGGTCTGTGATCAGTTATAACTGTAAACTGCCTACCCACTAAATATTCCCGCCAATGCGTGATGGATGCAACTATTGCCAAAGCCTCTTGCTCAGTTGCGCTGTAATTTTGTTCTGCGGGATTAAGTTTTCTGCTGAAGAATGCAATAGGATGTCTGACGCCCTCTTCGTCCTCCTGCTCGAGTATACCCGCAATAGCCAATTTGGATGCATCTGTGGTCACGAAGAATCTTTTCGAGAAATCTGGGTAAGCCAACAGCGGCTCACTTATGAGCGCCCTCCTCAATTGCTGGAAGGACTCCTCACACTGCTCCTCCCAGATAAATTTTACATTTCTCCTGGTGAGATTTGTCAAAGGTTGGGCAATGGATGCAAAATTCTTGATATGGCGCCTGTAGTAGCCCGCCATTCCCAAAAAGGCTCGGACGTGCTTAACAGTGCGTGGGGCTGGAAAATCCCGTACGGCCTCCACGTTTTCAGGGTTTGGCCTTACTCCTTGACCATCCAGAAGGTGCCCAAGATATGTAACCTCCTTGGTCGCAAACTCACATTTACTTGGCTTAATTTTAAGCTTGTGCCTTCTTAAACGTTGGAAAATTAACTCGAATTTCTCCAAGTGTTCATTTAAGGTCTTAGATGCACACAAAATATCGTCCACGTACACTAGAATGCCATCATCACGCTTGTCCAAAAACAATGAGTCTAGAGCTCTTTCAAAGGTTGCAGGACTGTTGCACAATCCAAACGGGAGACGGTTCCACTCGAAATGGCCAAATTCGCAGGAAAAAGCAGTTTTGTGCTTGTCTTGTTCCCTGATTTTGATTTGATGATACCCTGCCAAAAGGTCTATTTTCGAAAAAATTCGGCATCCATGCAAAAGAGATAGGGTCTGTTGTATTCTGGGGACTGGGTAACTGTCTTTTCTGGTCATCTGATTCAATTTTCTAAAGTCACAACAGAAACGATATGAATTGTCCCGTTTTCGAATGAGGACAATTGGGGAGCTATATGGACTATCCGACTTAGAAATAATTCCAGCATCCAGTAATTCATTCACTTGATCTTTTAATTCAGGTCTAAGAGCATGCGGAACATTGTATGGGCGAAGCTTAAAGGGTTTGTCATCTGTTAGATGAATTTCATGTTCAGCGAGGTCAGTGCCCTGCAAATCTATGGGATCCCGTGCAAAAACATCGGAATATGTCATCAGTAATTCCAAAACCTTCTCACGTTCAAAATAATTCAAATGCTCCAATTTAAAATCACCGGCAGACACAGGCAAAGTACCGCGCTGCGTTACACCTATTTCCCGTGAATTCTGAGTGATTTCCACAGGTTCTACTTGAAATAGCTTAGTATGTTTGTTTAACCAAATAGGGGAACTACTAGTGTTTGCTACTTTTACATCATATAAACCACTTGATGCGACATTATTAACAGACCGTGCCAAAAGTAATCCATCTTTGCGTGCACGTGGATGCGGTTCAAACAAGACAGTCTGTACTCTCATACGAGGCGGTGTTCCCAACTTCACTTGAAGGAACATTTCTGCGTTGGGAGGGACACAAGTTTTCTGCGCCAGGGAGGCAACAGTCACCCCCTCCTCAAGCATATCGTCCGCGTCCCTCTCTTTCTGCGGAGAGCACTGCGTGGGTGGGGGGTCGGGAAACAACAGCTGATTCGAATGGGCAGAGAAGGTTAGGTGATGTGTTCGCATCGCATCAATTCCTAACAATGCTGAGTAATTTTCACTCAGCGGGTATTTTGACACATGGGCTTTGACCAAGATATTTCTTCCTTTGATTCGCAGGTTAACGTTGTAACATCCTAAGGTTGGAATGATTTCCCCTGTGATGCTTTTTATCCTTAAATCTGAATTGATGGGAGTCAATTTCCTGCGACCTTTCAATCTTAAATAAGCATCTTTCGCCAAAAGAGTTACCGAGGATCCCGTGTCGACTAATAACTTAATTTTGTCACCTTCGAGATCTGCGTTAATAATCGGCAAATTGTCCCCACTTTGAATAGAAACATAACGCACCTGAGAGGATTTAAACTCTGACTGGGCCGAGATACCTCTTACAAATCGACCCTTATTTAGTTTAAAGACTTATTCTTGGAATCTGGTTTCTGTGTACCAAATTTTCCTGATACCTCGTAATGAGAATCTCTTCCACTTCCTCTGCTATATACCTGTTTGGGTATTGTCTCCGTCCTATTTGACCCATCCAAATTAGGGCACAACCGGATCACGTGGCCTTCTAATCCACACCCAAAGCACAAAATTCTACTTTTGCTGCGCCGTGTTTGTTGCGATCCACAATTCTCCTCGAGTGAATCATTTCGATTACCGAAACCCCGGCGATCATCTGGCCTTGTTTCCTTCCATCTAGCTCGTTCCGCCCCGAAGAGCTGGGGGTTAGATCGCTGAAATGTCTCTCTATTTCTCTCATTCCCTTCCGATTTCCTGTCTTCTCTTCCCTGAGAATTCCCGACTAACTGCCCTACCGTATTCTCCATGGCTTCCAAACGCGACAACATCTGTTGCAAAGTGCGGGCCAGCATTACCGACTCCTCGTCCCCTCTGCCTCCTTCCACCGTATTCACCAAAGTTTTTCTACCCATGAGTGCTAAATTCTCCTCCTCTTGAATTGCGATGAGAACTGCAGCATCCAAAGTTTCCGGGCATTTTGTTAGTACCCAACGCCTAATCGATTCAGATAACCCTGAAATAAATTGGCACATCGCTTCTTGATCCCTGTGCTTCCTTGTCTCTTCGGACATATCCGACTTATGACCATGATATTTCGTAGCTGCGCTCTTAAGACGTGTTGCGTACTGCCGAACATCTTGTCCTGGCAATTGCACACAATTCATAAACTGCTTCATTCGCGTTACCAATGGCTCTTCGGCTTGGAAGCGATCAATGACAAGCCGTTTAAAATTTACATATTCGGTTTCAGCCCTCAGCTCATCGCTATCAGATAGAAATTCAGCTGCTCTCTCCCGAAATTTAGATTTTGCAATCGCGAGTTTAGTTTGCTCACACCATCTACCCACCATCGCTACACTTTCGACATCCTGAAAAAAGTGTTTAGCACGATACAGCGGATCAGTGCCTGTAAATAGCCTCAACATGTTTATGCATCCCGCTATTTGCTCACCGTAAACCATAGGTGCGGCTAAAGCTGTTTGTCTCAGCTGTGATGTACCCGCTGTACTTGTAACAGGTGTACTCTCTTCCGGAACAATTGCAGCCCCAGTGCTCACATGTTCTCCGTCAGAGTGACCATCAGAATCATCTGAATCCACGTGACTCGCAGATGACGATTTCTTCGTGTTAGCCATTTTGTTTTTCTTACCCACTAAAATTATGGCAGTTCTTAGAAAACAGCTTAAGGCTTACTTAATGCTAAATTATACAAAATTCGCACCGAACAAAACTAAATAAAAATAGTAATGCCAGTCAATTCGCACTTATTTTACGAACATGAGTGTTGTTCCGCTAGCTGCAAAATATAGGTATCGATCCTGGGACAACGGCACCATTAATGTTACACGGCACTAGCAGTGTTCCTGCCGAGTCGGCCGGTAACGGTGCTTGAGACCTGAAGTACAATTTAGTTGGCCACGGCACCAGGTGAGAATCTCAGGTGCACTGCTGCACTCAAAGATTCACACCAGAACATAAAAAATGAAAAGTTGAAGAATGACCCGAAGCATAAGGCTTGTGTGAATCCACCTTGTGAACAAAATAACAACAACAAATAAAAAATAAAATAATCTAAAAAAAAATGATACTTTGGGATCAGAGTTGTGATGAGGTTCACCCGCAATCACCAATTCGTGACTGAGTGTAGTGGTCCGGATCTTACTCCGGTACATTCAATCCCCAACCAGCCAGTACAACACTCACTTTCGCAAATAACACATGATTCTCAAATACACAACACAACATTTAATAACGTTCTGCGAGATTTAAACAGATCCGGCGCTCTCTAGGCGCATAGACAATTGCCCCTCATATGTGGGCAGCATACGGTGTCACACTTTACTGTCGGAAGACGCAAGCCGTCTGAGTCTCCACCGGACTATCTGAACAAGAGATACTACTCTTTAACACACTAAATAGAGCTGCAGGTGATATTCATATACAATTGCTTAGAGAATGAAAAAAATTATATGCAAACGATCACATTAAAAATACTCGCGACACAAAATACACAAGCACGTTAATTTGCGGTATAAGATTATAGGTGCGAAATACTGCCAAAGTTAATTAACTAAATCTAATAAGCATGCACATGCAGAACCCTGCCCCGCTGACGTTGGTCCTGAACCAAAGTTAAAAGAAACTGTCCCGCCCAGCGGAATTTGTGGCCACACCTTCTCCCTTATTCATGTAAAAAAGTAATCAGGAAATGGGCCCTGTAAGAAATTGAAATCTGTATGTGCAGGTATTTCCTCTGAGGTTCAGTCACTCAGCATTACTGCATCTATGTCCATGCAGCTTTGGGTGTCGGGATGGCACAAGTTCGCAGATGTGCGAAGAAAGAAAAAGGAAATATTCATCTACTTACAGTTACGTGACTTTGCTGTGCAAATCCGTTGTGCATCACATAATATCACACGACAAAAAAAACACACACAGACACTTGCACCATGTGGCAGCACCGATGATTCAACACTTCACTTTGACGCTTGATGTAAATGAAGCACACAATTAAAAATGGTAATATCACGCCGCACTTTGTTGCAATGATTAGAGTGCACACTGATCTATTCTCGTGACGATTTGAAGGTGGCCGTTAAGCAAAATAGGCCCTCTCACATCTGATGTTGCGGTTTCCAAGATTGATTTTCTGTGTTCCTGGGAAATGATTTTTGTTGTCGTGAAGAAATAATTGTGAACGTCGACTGCTGGGAGAGTGGGACACATTCAATTCCGCTGCTGCTATAGTTGATTCCGTCCGTCGCTACCTTCCGTCCTTTTTGACCGTTCATTCCCAATTCAGTCAGTTCCTTTCCGTTAGCAAACCATCTACCCTGCCTGAGTACGCAGTTCAAATATGCCACTCGCAGGTTTTGTTTCCATTTTTTTATCGAGTTGCGACCGCTAGCCCTGAGATTAATTTTCTCGGCCGAGCGAAATCAGACGTGCTTTTACCTTAAGCGTATATCGGCAACTGCTGACCGAAAACAACGCTCGAATCCACCCCCTATTCTTTTCAGCGATTCTAAACTCTTAATTGCCCATTGTCCCTCGCATACGTCAGTCAAAGTATCTTTCTCGCTGACAGAGTTATGTGTCTGCTGAGGGTCTCTTGGCCCACCCACTGAAGTAAACATACGGACCACAGCGTTAAGCTACAAGCGGAAAGAAGAAAAGAAAGAAAAAGTGAAAAACCACTTCGAACATTGCTGCTTCCATCCGCATTCGAAAGCACATTTCCCTCGTTCGTTTTGCAGCCCCTCTAAGACACTTGAGATAGGAATTTTTATGTTTCACTTCAGGGCTATGTGTGAGGTCTAGCAATTCAAAATGGCAAAAATATTGCGTTTCTTGCCTTCAAAAGCATTGGAGCGACTTCCCAATTATCCCGCAATTTTGTTAATTAATTTAGAGAACAGCCGAAAGAAAAAAAACAACGTAAATGAGAAATAAATAAAAAAAACTGAACTGTAAAAGAACATGTGAGCCTGCCGAACTGTGATTCCTAGCTGCCTCATACAATACGCGACATGGCGGACAAATTTTAAAGTTTTCTTCAGGTTTTAGGAGGGGGGTCCACTGTAACAATTTCGACTGGGTTCGTGATCCATTCGTTGCGAATTCAAAACCTCTTCCGATTAACATACTCGCAGATTTAAAAGCAGACAGAACATTAAAATCAAAACTTCTCGAAGTGCCTTTGGGCACATTTTGGTTGCCAATAAGAAGTAAATACCCGGCTATCTCCCAGATGGCAGTTAATGTGTTATTGCCATTTTCAAGTACATTTGTTTGAACTGGGCTTCTGACTGAAATTAAAGCATCAAAGAGGGAGAGACTCAAATCCGTCGATGAAGAAATGAGACTTGCATTGCCAACGATTTAGCCACGGATTAGCCGCCTGTGTGCAGCTAAGCAGGCGCAAGTATCACATTGAAGGTATGAGTAGAATTATTTACTTTAATAGTAATAGAAAAGTGTATTTTCTACAGTGAATTAAAGTTCATAAATTGTTAATAAATGCACGAGTCGATTTCTGTTTAATGATAATATAATATAATAATAGAATAATAATAATAGACTGATTATATTACGTATTTATATTAATAGTGTCATATCATACGTTTTTGAGGGTATTAAAATTTTGGTGTACCGTGTTGAGTCATGGATAATTTATGGTGTGCCGCGAGTTGAAAAGTGAAAAATTTCCGACTAGCGTGCCACTTAAAGTTTGCTTTACTGTTTTCAAGTGTGCAGTGTGCCACCTCTGGTTTGCGTTTTTTTAAATTGACATTTCGTCATGAAACTTTTTTGCGAATACCATAAAAATGATATTAACAGAATAGGTGAGTTTTAAGACTACGGAAATTTCAATTTGAACCTGAATTAAATTTTAAGAATATAATTGAAAAATCATATGTAATCACATTAGTGTGAAACTTGTTACTGGCTACCCTGGTGGTGCAGTGGTCTAAGGCGCTGGCTTCTGACCATTCGCCCTAGTTGGGTCCGGGTTCGAATCCCGGTGAGGAATGGATGTTTGTCTTTCGGCCCTGGCTTTCAAGATGTTACTTGTTCAACACTGGTTATCTGTGTGCATTGGTCATTTAGCATGTGTTACATGATCAACATTGGCTATGTCTGTGTAAATTGATCATTTGGCATGCTGTCAACCATGCATGATTTGTACTTGTTGCTGTGAAATATCTGTATCCCTTTTATGTCTGCCTGTTTGTTATGTCTGTACCACCAGGTCCAAAAAATCATTAAAAAAAAACTTGTTGCTGAATGTTACTAGCCAAGGCATTTTTGTTTGGTTCGTAACCTATTGTCCTCAAGGGTATGGGCACCATCAGTGGTCACAGACACTATTTTATTTAAGTCAGTCCCCATTTTTACTACAAATTCCTGCTTCACACATTATATCTTTCCCTGTGATCATAGTTCGCAAACCCAGAAATTTAATTCCTCCCTCATTACATTTCCACAAGGAAATCTAACAAAGATATCTCGCCTTGTTCGTGACGTCACATTAGTGCTTTCATCAAGACATATTCAAAACGCATTGGCGTTCTCCAAATCAGATTTAATTTGGTTCGAAACATCTTCACTCATTCTTGTTATTCTATCTTTGACAGTGTTCGTGCTGGCTGGCATTTCCGGAATTCTATTCACAGTTTGTTACTTGTTGGGACAACCTTCCAATAATGTGTCAGGCATGACGAAGAAAGCCGCCTTCAAAATATCCCCATCAATTTGTGGTTTTCCATGCTTTGCGTGTGTCCAGCGAAATAGATGAAAACTAGCCGCAGTGATATTATTCCTTGACCTGAAAGAAGATGCGAAACAATTTGATTGTTTTTCATATTGTTTCACTTTTTGTGAAATGTACTCCCTTCTTCCTTCATTTTACATGGAACAAACATTATTATGATTCTTCTCAAAATTACGCTTTACACTGAATATGCGGGACACTGTTTCCGTACACAGGCAAAAAAAAACTTAATTTTTTTTTTCTCAATGACTCCGAACTCCGATGTCCACTGTTCCTGAAATATTCGGCCATTATTTTTGTTAAGTTTGTTTTTCGGCACCGAAAACATGTTAGCATGGTCCAGATACAAAAACTCTAGCAAAGAAACAATTCCAATACACAAGAGAAATGGACAGCAGCTACAAACAAATCAACTTTCACTGACAAACTCAAGCTCTGGATTGGCGTCGCAGTGTTGCCAAGTTATAAATTTGAAACCTCTCAATTCATTGCTCAAGGCTAATTTCAGTTCTCATGGGAACTCGCTGTCTCGTGCGTCTTCCTGTCAGATTGGGTTTATCTCTCTCTTTCAAAAGTAAGAAGGAAGCAGGAGAGATAGGGGCTTGAGCCGAAGCAGGAGTGCGCGTCTCCTAGTGGAAGTCCATAGAAGCAGAATGATAAAGAGAAAAATAATAACTATGTGTGTTTGACGCATGAATCTTGGGAATTAATTCATAACACGATTAAATAATATGAGGTTGATTAACTACCCCTTTGGAGGGTACTTGTTGCCTAAATTAATGCTTGGTTATTTTCAAGAACACACTAGAGACATGCTGTTGAAAAATAGTTTAAGAAAAAAGAACTAAATTTTTATTTAATATTTTCACATGGTGTGCCATCCAAATCAAGTTCGTGTGGCACCCAGTAACACCTGTGTCATAGGTTCATCATTCCTGGTATAAAGGATATTCAAGCGACACTGATGTCTCAGTTAGTTGTACATCAAGGGTTTTGGCTAGCAGCCCAATTTGACGTGTGGTTTGAGTCCCATGCAAGTCATTAGTTCTGCAGCTTCGATGGTGCAGTAGTCTAAGCTCTGTTTCATGACTGTTCGTTCAAATGTGTCCGGTTTCGAATCCCCGTGGGGTCTGGACGTTGTGTTTATCTTACGGCACCGACTCCCTCCCTTCCCTGGAACCAATGACTAAATCAGGGACGGATAACTGCTTATAGCCTACTGAGTTGCTCACGGTGGTCGTTAAACCTTCAACAAAAAGAAAGAAATTCTGTGTTTGTATAACAGCTGTGGCTTTTTCCCTTCCGTTGAACCAGTAGCCTCAATTTACAGGGGAAACAAATACTTATTCCTATCAGAGTTGCCCCACAGTAGTTGTTAAAATCCTTAGGGGTGGGAGGGCAGTGGACTCAAGTGTGAAATCTTGCATTTCAGTTTCGTTGGCTTAAAAGTTTCATATCAAAAAAAGTAATATTTTCAGGAAACTCATTTGTGATTCTCCCTGACTAACCAATTCACACCTATTCCTTGGTATATTTATCGCCCATTTTGTGGCAATGGCATATTCAGTAAAATCGTAGGTGCCCATAGCTTAGTTTTCAGGAGGGGCCAAAAACAGTGAAAATTTGCATATGTATAAATTCCATATGCAAATTTCCACTGTGCCTTCTTGTTTCTACCACACTCTCAACACATAAATTTAATTAGAAACCAGAAGAGCCAAAATCGATGTAAAATAGATGCATAATATACACTATATCGACAAAAGTTACCAGACACCCAGAAGAGAAACACAAAATAGCATTTATTGACGTACATTAGTACGGTACCGATCCACCTTTGGCGTTGAACTGTGATTGTTTATTTTTCGAAGAAAGAATATGCCGAGCTTGTCTTGTCTCGGGGACTATCACTTGGCGATTGTCACCTCTTAGCCGAATGCATCGCCCAGCGTCCGGTTCTGGTCTCTCTACATCCGGTACCTCCGGAGATCTCTGATGATATGCTGTGTGCTGCACTTAGTCAATGCGGAAGAGTAATCGGCCCAGTGAAGACTCTCTCGTCTTCCACCTCTGACCTCGATGATAAACATATCTGTGGCTTCCGTAGAACTGCTCGCATCATCTTCCCGTCGGAAGAGCATCTCATAAAGTTTCCACGGTTCCTCGATGTTCGTTTCGGTAACGAGCGCCGCCGGATTGAGCTTCTCACCTCTGCTGATTGCTCACGCTGCAAGGCTTACGGCCATCAGCAAGCTCAATGTCCCCATGCCGAGCCACTGACTCCTGCAGCTCTAACGCAACATTCTACCTCTTTCTTCGTTTCTGCTGCCATGCCTTCTCCTGCGTCTGCAACTTCTGGAACCAGTTCTGCCGAAAATCTGATTAAAGCCTTCGATCAACACGCGTCTTCGGATGTTGCTTTCTCCACTCTATCGGATTTTCTTCCGCTTGACTCCTCCTTTCCTTCCCGTGTTGTCTCTCCATCAGAACACATCACGGCTGATCATCAATCTTCATTCACCGTCGGCACTTTTGCTCCCGACGATGAGGTGGACCTTTCCTCTGATTCCACATCTCGTGTGTCATCGATCCACGGCAAACGTCGCTCTACTACCAGTACCAAGGCCCGGAGGAAAACGAAGAAGTAACTTTTTCCGACTGGCCGCCCACATCGTTCCACCCGTCTAGCAGGCTCCAAGTCACCCCTGTCATGTTCTAGCTCTTCCTCTTCAAAGTCCAAGGGTCCTCTGCCGACGTTTGAAGATTTATCGACTCTGCTTACCAATGCCTCTCTTCCTTCATAACCTGTCTCCTTTGAAGATCTTTACGAGTTTCTCACTCATAAAACAAATCGGGAGGCTTCTCTCATCTTTTTACAGCAGTTTGAAGCAGTTCTTCCCGAGGTCTTCGACGAAGCAACCTCCATCCTCAAATTCCTCCGGAATAATGTCAAGCAACCTGACTACGTCTTGTGGTGTCGTGGTATCATCAATCGCCTCGACACATTCCAGAAAGCTGCCATAGCTGCCATTCATCCTACGTCTGACTTACCCATTCAAGGTCGCCACTCTGAATTGCAGGGGGTTTGCTAACCCCCTCGCTAACGCTCTCGTTCTGGAAGATCTCTCGTCTCTTGGGGCCGACTTACGCCTTCTGCAATAGTCGAACTGCCACTACTCGACACTTTTTCATAGATGGCGCACTTGGGACTTCACCTTTCACCATGCTTTCGGTCACTCTGTGCACTAGGTACAGTAGGAGGTTCAGTCCGCCATCTCCGCATGCCATGAAAGCTCCTTCTATGCTACGTGGTCACCAGTGACCCCGTGGTTAGCTGTTACACCAAGTCCGTTACATCTTACGGTGAGTTAAAACTCTGCGTTAACTTTTTGATATTATTTCGCACTGCGGTGCCCCGCCGGTGATCATTTTGTTCTTCCTCAAGCATTGCCCTGTTTGCATCACGTTGTAAATTTGTCATTACTCATTCAATATACATATAATCGCTTTTATCAGTTTGTATCATTCCTGTTCTTTTTTTTTCTTTGAGACGATTCCATTTGCTTGTCTCCTCTGTTTTGTTACATTAAAGCGATTCTGAAACCACCTTTGGCGTTAAGGCATGCATTGACCCTTCGAGACATGTTTTGAACAAGGTTTTGGAACTCAGCGACAGGTATGCGCTTCCATTAAGTATATAATGCTGCCGTTAACTGTTGCTTAGTAGTAGTCCTTGGTTCGAAACTTCTTATGTGGCGCTCTAATTCATCCCATAGGTGCTATATGGGATTAAGATCAGTGGTCTGTGCTGGCCAGTCCACACACGATAAGAAATTATCATCAAACTACTCCGTAACAGTCCATGTTTATGGATCAGTCCATGCTTATGGATTTATTGAATTACAGCTGAGATCAATGCTGCAAGTTTTTATCAGAAACAAACTCATTATGGCTTGTATATTTCACAGCAACCTCAGTTGAAGGCTCTCAAGTTGAAAATGTACCAGAATGAGTTTCTTGCTCTAATATTTGCAACTTTATCAGTTATATGAAAGTGTTTTAAATGTGTTCTTAACAAAACTTATATATTTCCTGGCTTCGTTTTATCAGCAAATAGGCATTGCACTCCACATTTTCTTACCAGGTGTTTTACAGCTCCTCAAATGCTATTTTCAAATTAGGTCTTACTATTTCAAAAGAAATACTTGGAAGCATATATCAAAAGTAACTAAGATGATGTAAATTAAAAAAAAAAAAGATTTGGAAGTTTCATTTTATCCAGCACAACTTGTTTCTACATGGGGAAAGTTGATTTGAATACAATTCGCTAATTTGTGTTGTGCTTAATATACAAAGGGTAATTTATGACTCGTTCTAGCCGGTTAAAGGGTTAATATTGCAAATATTTCCCTTTCTCTCAGCAGCTTTTATGAATGTTAACCTAAATGGTTTGGATATGTTAGATTCATTAGCAAATTTTTTTTTGGCCAGAAATCTGGGACAAATTAAGTTTTATCTGTTATTGACATTTGTTATTGTCAGAAATTAAGTTTTTATCTGTTTATTGACATTTGGTAGCTTACCTTTCATACACTTCATGAGATGAACATATTGTTCAGCAGCTTCTGCTGCATAACCCACAATGTTGTTTATGTCTATGTTAATTACTGTTGCCATTTGATACTTAAGCTGAAATGCATGTACATATATTAAGAACCTTTGATACTTTGGAAATCAGCTTATGCTTTGTCTCCGATGTTTTTCCCATTTAAAAAAAAAATACCTACTATGAAGTCTCAAAGTGTGCGTTTTCATGGGGACCAACGTGAACAGTTTCTTGTTGATATGCCAGGTCCATTGTTTCATGAGGTTTCCACCAGATCATCCGCATCCTCCTGTCTGTGTGAAATAACTGGAAATGGGACTTATTGAACCAGGAGACGTCCAGTGATCAAAGGTCAAGTGCTGATGTTCTTTCGGCCAAAAATGTGGTTTTAGCAACAGGACTAGTGGGTCAGCTGCTCCCATGACATATTGCGACTAATGATCGCCTGGTGGTCTTGGTAGAAACTTTTCTGGCATTTCCCTCGTTGTAGTCAGTGGTGATTTATGCCTATTGCTCTCTGTGTAATTGCAATTATATGAGACAAGTGTCAATTGCCACATTCATCAAATGCCTTTGTCCAAGTATCGCGCTGTCCATGATGTGATGTTATTTTGGAAATGAGATATTCCCAAAATTTCTGATGCTATCAAATGGTAATATTGCAATTTCTGTACGATCTCGGTGATGATGACACATGCATTGGGAACGCCACTAGAAACCATCTTTTTCCTGACATTTATCTTTAGTGATATCAAATTACCGTCAATATGACTGCACTGATGTCCTACCTATGTACCTACCGAGCAGTGGTTCGTTTACTAGCAAGAGGGGGACAGTATCGAATTGCCTCAACACACACACGCGAGCACACACTGTTAGCTTTGCATTAGGAAACCCCTGTTTTACATATTTGGAGTGATAATGTTGTACCACGTAATATTGTCACATGCTGTTACTATAAATTGTCCATACCTATCCTCTGTATGTAATCAGTAAATACCTATAATGGAGAAATGTGGTGAACCATCTCCATCCATCTCTGCAGGTTTACCCGGACCATAGTTCCATCTTTCAACAGGACAACGCACACAGTCATCGGGCTCTTGCAATTGCTCAGAGATTTTTAAGACGATATTTATGTGGCCATGAAATTCTTAAATAGCTTTTATTTTAAATTCTCAAAATAGCTCTTTAAGAACAAGAAATTATATCCGAAAGGGGAAGATTAGTATGTAGATTCTCAAATTCGTAACTATTTATATCTATGGGCCTGAGGCTAAGCATTGCAGAAATCACTTAACAATTGTTAATAATCAAGGCTTGAAAACTACCATGCCTTGGGCGGCATGTAAATTATTGTGTGTGTGGCCAGGAAAATTTATCTTTTAATCTTTTTTGGTCTGTGCTCAAAATGTTTAGTGCACAAATACGTGTATCTCAAGGTTTAAAAGGATGATGCCGAAATTAGTATTTGAGCAATTTAGTGATTCTGCAATGTTCCTTTTAGTGAAGTTTTCACCCTTTGTCAATAAACACAGGTGGCTAGTTCCATCAGAGGCATGCATTCAGTAGCTGACTTTAAGCAACATTTGGAACAAAACTGCATAGGCTTCCGATTTCTGGACTTAGAGCATATAATTAAATAAGTCATATACTTCTGTCCTTGGTACTCCGTAACAATAACACAACTTCCAGTGAGTAGCAGTGAAAAGGAACATGACGTGCGATGAATGTCTTTTTTCTTGAGTAGAAAATTCTATCCCGAACTTTTTTGTAAAATTTGTTGCCCCGCCTGGACAACTAGATGCAACTAGATTTTTTATTCACAGTACATAATTTCATACATATATTGGGTTGTCGGAAAAGTCATGACGTATTTTGGCACCAGATGGCAGTTGGGCGGTTTTGGAAGTACTAGAGGCATGCGCAGCTCTGTTATCGCTATGGCATTCGACAAGTGCTAGATCTAGCTGCAGTCCAAAAGGAATAGTGAGCGATTTGGTTGATTTGCAGAGATTTGACATCAAGTTGAAGATGGAAGACCAAACCGTGCATTTTCGCCATATTTTACTCTTTTACTTCCGTAAAGGGAAGAACGAGCGTCAAGCTTGAAAAGTTGCGTAGAGTGTACGGTGATAATGCTCTACAAGAACGATAGTGACAGCGGTGATTCGCAAAATTCCGTGCTGGTGATTTTGACCTCAACGATGCTACTCGGTTGGGAGGCCCACCGAGGTTGATGGTGACCAAATCAAGGCATTGATCTAGTCAAACTCACGTTACACGACGCGAGAGATTGCAGACACATTGCACATTCATCATTCAAGCGTTCACGACCACCTGAAGAAGATGGGATACGTAAGCCAGCTCGATGTGTGGGTTTCTCATGAACTCAAAGAAGCTCAATTGACGGGGCGTATAAATATTTGCGATATGCTCATTAAACGTGAAGAAAACGATCCTTTTTTGAAGCGACTGATAACTGGTGACGAAAAGTGGATTGTGCACAACAATCTGCTGCGGAAACGGCCTTGGTCCCGACGTGCTGCTTTGCCTCAAACGGCATCCAAAGCAGACATTCATCAGCGGAAAGTTCTGGTCTCAGTGTGGTGGGTTTTTAAAGGTGTCGTGTTTTTCGAGCTCCTACCACGGAACCAAACAATCAATTCGAATGTGTACTGTCGACAATTGGACAGTTTGAACGAATCCATCATCCAGAAACGTTCAGAGCTCATTCATCGTAAAGGTTGTTGTGTTCCATCACGAAAACGCGAGACCACACACAAGTTTGATCACCCGCCAAAAATTATTAGAGCTTGGGTGGGATGTGTTGCCATACCCAGCATAATCGCCTGACCTTGCGCCGTCAGACTTCCACTTGTTTTGCTCTCTTTAACAGTCCTTGCGTGGTGTAACGTTTAATTCAGATGAGGCTGTATATCAGCACCTTGTATAGTTTTTCGCCACGAAAGACAGGTCCTTCTATGAACGATGCATTCTGCAGCTCACTGTAAGATGGCAAAATTATCGAACAAAACGGGCATTATATCAATGATTGATCTTTGTTCTTTCTATCAATAAATGACCTTTGCAAAACATGGCGAAAATACGTCATGACTTTTCTGACAATTTTCCGAGATTAATTAAAGCTTACATATTTCATTACCACTTTAGCAAAAACTTCCCATTACAAATAAATAACCTCTGCGTGCCTCTATGGGCACTATTTTGCAATTGCAGCTTTACAATTTTATGCGTAATGAAAATTTCTGTAGCACATAATAACTTTTTAGCGCAAATTTCGTAAAAACGTTTTTAAGGAAAATATGTTGTAATGAATTTTTTTTCTGTCCCCCTTGAAATTCATTACAACAAGTTTCGATGGTTACTCTTTTTTTACTGAATCTGGTAAATGCTGGCCATGAAAATGACAGTACAAATATATCATGTGCAGTTTCTTTGTTTTGTAAATGTCATTAATGTTAAATGAAAAAAATTTGATTGCATTCTAAATTTCTGTGAGTGAAATCTTTAATGTGTCACTTTAAGCAGGGCTTGAAAAATATAAGAAATCTTACAAGCCCAACTGGGTATGTACAGAAATTATTTATCTACCCAGGTAATATTAGCTGGATGCCAAGAAATTTTATATTTTAAGATAAATCAGAAGCCACTTTTTTTTCCAAGTTAAAAAATGTGAATTTTTTTTTTTACATATTTTGCATTTCTGTTTTTAAGGGTCCTTTCAAAATGTTTAAAGTGCAAAAGCATGTATCTCATGTTTTAAGTTGGTGTTGTTGAAATTGATACAAAATGATATGATGAAATTGTTTTTTGAGAAATTTAGAAATTCTTCCGTGTTCCTTTTGTTGAAGGTTTTGCCATTTGTCACTAAACCCCTGATTTGTACATCAATGAAAAATTGTTTAATTATCTTCAGGTATTGCCACGGTATTATAAATACAACTATTTAATAGCATTCTAAAATTCTTTCATTCCAAAATGTTTTTCTTGTGGCAACACACCAAGGAAAGAACCATTTTAATCACTGAAATCATTTCTAAAACATCCCAAACAGGAAAATTTAACATTTTAGAAATATTGATGGTATTCGTTAATGTTGTAGAATGACTCACTCAGAATCAGGGTCTAAACAAGGATGATCTCCGATGATCAGTGAAGGAAGCAGTATGATTTTTCAAAAGTAGCACTTCCAGTTTTTGACATAATTTTACTAAAAATTTGAAAACTAGGTAAATATCAAAAAGTTGGGAATAGTAAGAAAGACCGTAAAAGTTGTGGGAACAGTGAAAACACGGTGCTCAGTAGAATGTAAAACGAACCAGCACAGAATGAGTATAAGTTAGTAAATGTGAGAACAGAGAAAGCATGACTCAACCCTATGTCAGATGTACTACTAGCCAATATCTACATGAAAAACCAACTGGAACACCAGTGTGGAATGAATATCCTAGAGACGCAATGTACTCGAATGCCAATTCTTAGTTCTATTTGTCTACAACTGTTTGCCATTAATATAACATGTAAATACAAGAATATGCCTGTACGTATCTTTACTACATAACTGCCCTTTCTATTCGTTCATGCAAATACTACATAAGTACATGTGCAAATAAAAATGTCTAAAAGAAACAATGTACTGTTCAACCAACTGTGTGTACAGAATTCGTAAAGCCTAATGTCAAACAAATGTGTGTAACTGATGTCATCGTTTAACATATTGTAATAAACCTAATTTTAAGATATGGAAAATATCATTACTCACATTTGAAACTGAATTGCTTGGGAATAATTCAAGTATCCAACACTTAACACACTCTTCCACAAAAAAAAACCATGCATTTACAAACTTTTCCACAAAAAACATGTACACTGTTAAAAATTCCCGTAAAAAAAGTTTTGTTCCCCATGTATTTTTACGGTCAAGGCCCGTTTCTGCAGTTTCAGGGTGATCCCTGTATTTTAACGGGCAGTGTTATGTAGGAAAACTGTTCCAAACCGTAATTTTACGGGCGTTGCTCAGAGACACGGATTAGCCAATGAACGATAATGACAGAAAAGGAATGCGGCATGCGTCGTTTTTTACTATTGGTCAGCGAGTGGTCAATTGATTTTTACCGTGAATGCTCGTTTTTTCCCCAAGACGAACACGAAGTCACGAACATGTTCAGAGGACGCCATGTTGGTCAATGAAAGAAAACATGTGAGTAGACACTTTTTAAAATTAAGTTTATTATAATATGTAAAAGTAACAACATCAATTACACACGGTTTTGTTTGATATTAAGCTCACGAACTGTGTACATATATATATATATATAATTTTAAAAGTTTCACCACCAAACGAGCGTGGCTGAAACATTGTCACACAGGAAAATCAATGTAGTAGCCAAGATTTCATTTGACTGGGGGAGGGGTGGGGCATATCTCTCACATACATATATGTTTTACTATTAAATATGATACAGTGCTTTAATTTTCTGTGCAAGTCTTTATCGCCACGTATATTCCTAGCGTTGACTAGGATGTCGAATAAATTCGATCTGTACATGCTGATTTGGGAATTACGTAGAGCAGCATTCTTTCCGTATGTTTGTAGTCTGAAATCAATTCTATTTTGCCATATAACACGCATATATTGTCTTACCGTTTTGTGTTTTTTTTTTTCGTGTAGGTGCAGTGCTGCTGGTCTCTGATCAACATTTTGAGTAAATTCAGCAAAATCAACCTAAATATGTTGAGTGGGGATTTAACGTGCATGTTTTTCTCTTAGTAGCGATTCTCTCAAATAATTTAAAATCACGGCATAGCGTTCAACTTCTGAATTTAGACAGAATTATTTCTAAAGCACAAACTGGTTGAACAATACTTTGTTTTTTTAAGACTCCTTTTCATTTGCTCATGTATTTAAGAACTTGTGAAGTATTATATTTGCACCGATGAATACAAAGGTTAGCTATGGAGTACAGATATGTACAGGCATATTCTTTAATGAAAAGTTTATTCCAGTGTGTTTATGTGTGTATAAAATATATAAAAAATACAAATACACACGTATATTTGCTAAAATTACGTACACTGATGTCACAGAAATTGCACAAATGGATAAAAAAATCAAATAACACTGGCCAAGTCATTTGTTTAGTATCAATAAGATGTATGAGCTCATTTACTCTTGCAAAGTTCATCAATATTTGGAGTTTTCTTGCTCATGTACAAACAAGTTGTCTTCAACATCTAGCCTATTTCAATATTTTGTTTTTATGGTGGTTAAGGAGTTTCACATAAATATGTAGTTGTAAAAGGCAACAAATATTTAAGGCAGTGTTCGACAATGTTGGAAATTCTTTTTCCATTGAAATCCAAAAACTAGTCGATGATTTCAGAGAGCAAATGCTTTCCAAACCAGAGTTAAAAGATGTCTCATAAGTTCTTTATTTGGCAATAGAAGATTACACATTTCTGCATTGCATGTGAATGAGTAACTAGTTCATTCAGTGGGAATGGGAAACACTGCCTTGTAAAAGTTTGGAGAGTGCAGAGATGGACGATTATTAGCTGTTTAACATCAAGTTTCCAATTGTTTGCTCATTTTCTGACGATAATGAATTCAGTTATGAAAATTGGTCAAAGCTGTTTCCGGTAATTTGGTTTTCTCATAAAGGTTTTTGGTCATCGCTTGTGTTTTGTTTTTGCAACATAGAACAGATTGTTTTCACCCTGTAATGAGAAGTTCCACTAGTTCATTTTTCAGAAATTTCAGCTAAATATGCTAAACTTCACCGCACATCCTACCAGCACTAGCCATAAATTCAGATTGTTAATTTTGTTTTGAAAATTGGTTCACTATGTGACTCGGTATGGTTGCTAACAAAATTGCACAGCCCCCTCCCCTATTATTTTCGTGTAACCCACTTTGAGAACCATTGGTCTAGAGGATGTTTAAGCCGTACTGGTATCGGAGTTGGTTGTACATCAAGGTTTTTGGCTAGCAGTCACAATTTAACATATGGTTTGAGTCCCATATGAGACATTAGTTTTGCCGCCCCGGTGGTGCAGTGATCTAAGCACCGTCTTATGATTGTTCGTCCAAGTGGGTCCGGGTTTGAATCTCGGTGTGGCATGGATGTTGTGTTTGTCTTACAGCACTGGCTTTCTGTCTTCCCTGGAGCCAGTGACTCCTAAATTAGGGACGGGTACTGCTTATATCCCATTGAGTTCCTCACATTAGCCGTTAAAACCTTTAAAAAAACCGCCTGTTTTTTACATAACATAACAGCTTTGGCTTTCTCCTTCCATGGAACCAATGGCCTCAACTTACAGGTGGAAAAAATTCCTCGGCCCTCAAAGTTTCCCCACAGTAGTTAAAACCGGGAGGGGGGGGGGGGAGGGATCCTGTGTTTCAATTTCGTTGGCTCGAAAGTTTCATGTGATGAAATGTCACATTTTCAGGAAGCGCAGTTGTGATTCTCCCTGACTGCTACATGGTTTTGATTGCTTTTAGGAATGCCATTTCACTCACATTCCTTATTATATAATTATCAATCATTTTGTGACTATGGCATATTCAGTGAACTCATAGGCACCCCTAGCTTAGTTTTCAAGAGGAAGCAAACAATGGAAATTTGCATATATACAAACCCCATATGCAAATCTTCACTGTGCCTTCTTTTTACCATTGAACACATAAATTGCATGAATTTAATTGAAAACCAGAAGAGCCAAAATCTATACATTTTTTATTATATCTATAATCATCTCATTGGCACATGTATACAGTAATATCTCACATATATGTCAGCGCAAACCAAAGCACGCATAAATGAGAGCACAGCATAAGTAAAAGTTAGTGAATTCGAGCCAAAACTAAGTTTAAAATGTAATTAACATGAGAATAACATGCAAAATAAGAAAAATATCAATGATTTAATTTACTTGGTTAAATTTAACACTTAAAAACTTAAATTACTCAACAATGTAAATTACATGATCTCAAAATTTTAATTACATACCTTGTTTACATTTATGGCTTTTTAAAGTTGTGTAAAATTGAAGATTGTTTGTGCCGTTGCCTCTCATTCAAAACAGCTTTTTCAAGTTCGTTGAAACAGGAAAGTGTGACAATTAGATGCATCGGTGAGTTGTATCTAGTGACAGTGTTTCCAAAGCTCCTACTGCTTTCGTGACAGTCTGGGGATCTTTTGTTTTCTTCGTTATGTCTCTTCACCATCATCCTGAATTTCACTGGCTATTTCTTGAATATCCCTCAATTCCCCCGATAATGCATTTTCATCGATTTCTACAAACTCTTTAAAACTACTGAATCCACCTGAAATGGCACTACAATCTTCATCATTGGCAGATTATTCGGTAAATGTGTAGATTAGCGTCCTAAATTATTTCGTCGGAAACGTGTAATATTGACCTGTGAGTGCAACGCTGTGGTAGGCCTAACGCATCGCTACGGCAACGATGTAAAGATTTGCTTCGTTGAAAGGAAGGTTCTCTGCGGCGTGTAATTCACGTGCGGATGACTACAAGTCCAAGCACGTACCTTCTTGCCAGGAGAGCGAACCATGTTATACTCATATGCTACACAATATAATTTGTTCATGTTTTGTCATTGTTTTTAAAGCAGATGTTGTGAAATTTTTCATTCTTTCGCATATGATTCCCTGATCCGAAATAGAAAGTACAGTAAATGTGTACTTTAGCGTCCTAAATTATTTCGTCAGAAAAATGTAACTGTGTGGGTAAAGTGCGACATACAATATTTTAAGCATGCAAAATAATGGGAAAAGGTGCAAAAATAAAGTATTTTTAGATAAAAGGAAATAAGTTTTCTGAAGTATTTACCTGGGAGTGCGATGGTTTGAAAGAGTACGTGCGGTAGGCATAGGACGAGGGAGCGGCGACGGCGTCAAGGTGGAGTCCGGTGAATGGAAGCTTCGTTGAGAAGGACAAGTAACGGGGGGAAGAATACAGAAGGAAGCGGTTCAGCAGTACGTAGTCATCGAAAGTCTTGTAGGTATACGCGGAAAGAAAGAGGTCGACTTTGCGCAGCATTGTAAGTTTTTGTTTTTGAAGGGTAATTTTGAGAAAGCGGAAGTACAAAATCGTCAGTCATTTCGGATTTCGTCAGCGCTTAAAGTGTCATTATCCGCCACAATACAAGAAGCTGTAGGCCTCCTGCCATAGTACGATATATGAATTGAAGAAAATTGTTTATTTTGAAAAATATCCGTGTCACGAGGGGAGAATGTGAGCTACGATGTACTGATTAACAGCAGACCTGCAAATGAAGTGCTTGAAGAAATCACCTACCTGTGCACATCTTCCAAACGAAAACTAAAACTTTGGGTTCAACCGGAACCAAAACGTCTTCCTCAAAACTTCTGTGGTAGATAAATTATTTTACATTTTTTAATTTCTTTCCATTCGGAGATATTGTGAAACCACTAATAACGACATTCTGAACATATCTTACTCTAAAATGAATAAAACAGGTTTGAACTACTTCTTCTTTCGTACGATTACACGACGCACTACACTCTTCCTAAAAATATACCCTACTGCTGTCATATTTTCCCGCGCATTCGCTACCAACTCGTACTCCGCTCCGACCCGCGGCACCTTCACGTGGTGGCCGTTAGCATTGCTTCAGCCTCCTGCACCAACTGCTGCAAACAATCGTACTCGCAGGTTAATACTTCGGAAAAATTATTTCCTTTTATCTAAAAATACTATAATTTTTCACCTTTCCCCATTATTTTGCATGCTTAAAAAATTGTGCGTCGCAATTTTCACACACAGTTAAACTTTTCCGACGAAATAATTTAGGACGCTAAAGTACACTATTACCGAAAGTATTGATATGCTTTTCTGTGTTGTACAGAAAACTGGGGAACTATAACTTTCGGTTCTGGTTTGAACAGATTTGCTGTGCCACTGCACTTTTGGTTCTCCTGTTAATAGATTGTTCGCATGTCAGTTTTTATCTTACTCATATGTATCTTTTGCAAATCGAAGAGGTTTTATCCGGTTTTTCCTGGCAACAACGTACAGGATACGAAAATATAAAGGGTGAATGCTGTGGACCTATTTTGTGTAGCGTATCACTACAACATTTATTGCTCTTCTGCCAATAACGTAAGTCCTCTTTCTCTTGTACTCTTATGCTCGTCATTTCTACACAGCAACGAACTTTCTTTTTAACAGACCAACGCTTCACATCTTCACTGGAGCGATGCATTAGGCCTATCGCAGCTTCTCTTCACAGCGTCGGACTCACAGGTCAATATTACGATAAAAATCTTTAAAACACATTTAAAATATGAAAGTTCTGCACCATTCGCCATTTATTTCCATACAATAAAATCTGTATATCGCACTTTTTCCATGTACCAACATTTTTCAGACGAAATAATTTAGGATGCTAATCTACACATTTGCCAACTATTCATTTTCTGACTGAAAAAAGCCTGCTTTCTTAAAACAATTCGTAATGCAAGTTTCAGTTATTTTTCCATGATGAACAGAGCATATGAAGAACATCGAGGACGGACGCTTGTTTCAGTTCACTTGATGTGTGTTTCATTTCAAGAGTAGTGAGAATTATCTGAACCAAAGTGTTCCTGTAGCAGTGGCGGCAGAACCGGTCAACAATTTCAGCCAAGATTTTTATTTTTATTATTTTTTTATTTGGCATGTGTGCGATTGTTTTGATGTGCCTTAGAAAGTTCGTCTAGGTAACTGGTTGGGTGGTCCTAATTCGCAACAAAGCTCTTTAGGCGTGGTTTTCTTCTGTTTGTTCCAGGAAGCAGGAAGGTAGAGGGTACACCACGATTTGAAATTTTGGGCCCGGTCAACGAACTTCACTTTTCGCCGACCCTGTCTTGTAGTGAAAAGTTCTGCACCATTCGCCATTTATTTCCATACAATAAAATCTGTATATCGCACTTTTTCCATGTACCAACATTTTTCCGACGAAATAATTTAGGATGCTAATCTACACTTTTGCCAACTATTCATTTTCTGACTGAAAAAAGCCTGCTTTCTTAAAACAATTCGTAATGCAAGTTTCAGTTATTTTTCCATGATGAACAGAGCATATGAAGAGCATCGAGGACGGATAATCACCAAATCCAGTTGCAATTTGCAGGGGGAAACACCTCTTTCGTATTGCTGAGCATCAGTAGGTCAGGAAGGTGGGCAGGGCACTGATTCACGAATAAAAACACTTGACATTTCTCTCTTTCGATTTTCCTATCTAACTTCTGAAGGAATTTCAAAAAGATGTTCAAAGTTATCCACGCTTTTTTGCTGTTAGCATATTCACACTGCAATTTTTTTCATGCTTTTGAAGCAGCGATGACTCTTGGATTTACTGACGACTATAGGGCATAATTTTTTAGAGCCATCAGCATTGCAGCAAAGTAGAACCGTAAGTCTATACTTTTTTTCCGCAGTAACATTGTTCAACCTTGAAAGCTAAAGTTTTCTTAGGCATTCTAAAAAAAAAGTCCGGTTTCATCGCAGTTGAAGATTTCTATAAGCTTGTAATCTTTTGCTAAATTTGGCAAATCTGTTATCTTTCACTAAATTTACCATATCTGCTAAATTGAGATTAAGTGATTTGAGATGCCAGTGTGCTCTCACTCTCTTGGAAAAAAAACAAAAGGACTAAGGAGACCTAAATACTACCGGAAGGTGAAAGAGGTCATACACTACTCTTTAGGTCCAAAAAAGGTCTCAAACCCCCCCCCCCTTCCTCCAAATAAACTCTTGGAAGAGGCCCACAAAGGTGAAAAGCCTTGAAAATGAGATCAAGTGATCCGAGGTGCTAGTGTGTTCTCACTCTCCTGGAAAAAACTAATAGAGCTACGGATACATAAATACTGCTAAAAAGTGAAGGTGATCATACACTGCATTTTTTGTCCAAAAAAGTCTCGACACCCCCCAAGAAAAGCCTGGAGGGGTACGGAGTGGAGAAAAGCTTAAGATAAATAATGCATGTGGTAAATAATGCGATCGGTCTAGTTAAAAATAAAAATGATCCTGAAATACAAGAAACGGGGACTTAGGTGATAAATATCATATAGAAAAGGCTGCAAAAATAAACGCCCAACACTGAAATAGAACTAGACGCTAAAGAGCAAATACTAAGTGAAAAACTACAAAACTATGTAAGGACGATAAATAATATTCTTACATAGTTTTGTAGTTTTTCTTTTTCACTTCGTATTTGCTTTATAGTAAAAATTAAATAATCCAGAAGTATAAGAAATGGTGATTTGGGTGAGAAATACCGTATAAAAAGGCTGAAAAAAAAAACAAAAAAAAAAAAAAACGTAACACTGAAACATAACATGACGCAAAAAAGCACATACTAGGCGAAAAGCTGAAAAACAATAGAAATGACCCTGAAGTATAATAAACAGTGTTTTGTGACAAAAATACCAGTGAGCAAAAGCTAATATAAAATCTTCCAACACCGGAAGGCAAATAGCCATAAAAATGCAATTACTAAGTGGAAAACTATGCAAAAGTGTCAAACAGCATAGTCACTGCACTTAAAATAGAAATGATCCTGAAGTACAATAAAAGGGTTACAGGGGAGCAGTAATGTTAAAAGCCCCTTCATTTTAATATCAATACATATACGATAAAGCTTTCAAACACTGCATACAACCAATCAAATGGCAAGGACTTAGTGGTCGTTGGGGATAGGTGTGGAATATGAAACACTTTTCCAAAAGTTAAAACTGCTTAACCTTATATAAACTCAAGACACTCAAAAGGTTTAAAACAAACTTGCGCAAGGATTGAGTAAGAAGTCTCTCTATGCTCTGGCATAATCCAACATGGCCTTCTGTGGCCTCGCCTAGAGCCTTCTGCTGGGATGTGGAACATTTTAAATGGCATCCCTAATTGTCTGAGAAAAAATAATTTCTTTTTTCTCATTCTGAACTTCCTTAGGGGACATCTTGACCCTCACACTTTTCTGTTTCCAGACAGGGAAACCCTAGAGCTGTGTGGTACCCCTTACTAAAATGCAATCATCTGATTAAAGCAAAGCAAAAAACATTCCATGTTAAAACAAAAACAAGTTTTGGCCCAGAAAGTATGGATTGATTCATAATATGCTCAAATTTACTGTATGGATTAACAAGAGAAATCTTACCATATTGCATATTTATATATAAGTACTTAGAAAGTAGATAATTTTATTATTTAATAATCCTGTACTAGTTTATCGTTCACATATTATTGACATTTTAAATCTAACATTCAATGTATTTTTGCTATCTTAAAAAAGTATTTTTTACATTGAAATGCATATGTATTTGAGATTTTTGACGGAGGTTTTTGATGTGATGAATAAAACCGTCAAAAACTTGCCTACCCTGCAGCGAACATATTCATTTAAGTTGATTTCAACTTATTTTGCTAACCCTAAGTTAATTCGTTCTTACTGGCTAAAAGTTTAATATTGCAAATATTCCCATTTCTCTCAGCAGCTTCTATTAAACTTAATGGTTTGGATATGTTAAATTCATTAACAAATTTTTAATTTTTGTCTTGGCCAGAAATCTGGGACAAATGTCAGAAACTGAATTTTTATCTTTTTATTGACATTTGGTAGCTTACCCTTCATACACTTCATGAGATGAATACATTCAGCAGCTTCTGATGCATAACTCACAACGTTGATTATATCTGTTAAGTTACTGTTGTCATTTGATATTTAAGCTGAAATGCATATGCACATGTTAACAGCCATTGGTACTTTAGAAATCAGCTTATGCTTTGTGAACCAGGAGACCCCCAGTCATCAAAGGTTAAGTGTTGATGTTCTTTCTGCCTGTTAAGGCGTGCAGTCCAAATGTGGTTTCAGCAACAATCATTAGCCGTAATAGGTTATGAGAGCAGCTAGGATAGGGTCAGCTGCTCCCAAAACCTATTGTGGCTAATGATCGCTTGGTGGTCTTGGTAAAGACGTACGTTTCTGGCATTTCCCTCATTGAAGTTGGCAGTGATTTGTGCCATTACTGCTCTCTGGGTAACGGTTGCAATTATATGAGACAGGTGTCAATGGCCACATTTAACCATTTCCTTTGTCCACGTATCACGCTGTCCATAATGTAATGCTATTCTGGAAATGAAATGTTTCCAATACTTTTGATACTATCAGATGGCAATATTGAAATTCTTGTACCATCTCGATGATGATGACCTATGCATTGGGCACCCTACTATAAATCTTCTTTTTCGTGATGTTTATCCATAGTGATATGAAATTACCATCAATATGAGGGCACTGATGCCCTACCTATGTACCAGCCAAGCGGTGGTTCGTTTACTAGTAAAAGGGGTGGGTGATAGCTTCGTGTTGACTCAATATACCCACACATACTGTTAGCTTTGCATTAGGAAGCCCCCGTTTTACATATTTAGAGTGATAATGAAGTACCACATAATATTGTCACATGCAGTTACTATAAATGGTGCACATGTGTCCTCTGCATGTAATCAGTAATGGGGAAATGTGGTGAACCATCTCCATCCATATCTGCAAGAGGTTTAACCGGACCATAGTGTCTTCTTTCAACAGGACAACGCACAGCATTATCCATCGGGCTCTTATTTAAATTAAAAATATGAACTTTGTTTTACGTATTTTCGTTTTAAGGGTCTGTATTCAAAATGTTCAGTGCATGAATGCGTGATGATGATGCTGAAATTAGTATTTGAGAAATTTAGTGATTCTGTCATGTTCCTTTTGTTGAAGTTTTCACCCTTTGTCAATAAACACAGGAGGCTAGTTACATCTGAGGCATGCATTCAGTCGCTAACTTTAAACAACATTTGGAGCAAAATTACATATGCTTCCAATTTATGGACCTAGAGCATAATATAATTAAAGAAGTGATATTCTTCTGTCCTTGGCACTGCGTAACAATAATACAACTTCCAGTGATTAGCAGTGAAAAGCAACATGACATGCGATAACTGTCTTTTTTCTTGTAGTAGAAAATTATATTCTGAACTTCATTTTTAGATTTAGTTGCCCAGTCTGGGGAACTAGATTATTTATCTACCAGCCCAGGCATGTGATTCACACAACCCAGGCATGACATTTTTCAAGCCCTGATATATATAAGTAAAAATATATACATTACAGGGATGTAAGGTCAGGTGATGCGTAACATCACAGCCTCTCCTTGACAAATGTCAACCCCGCCTTCTCGTGGTACATCCTGTTCCCACTAAAGGGGCTCTGACGACCGCCAATAGCGGTATAACTATACCATCGGGATTAGAGGAAATGCTATCCCACGCTCATCAATCCGCTTGGCCAGCGTGGTGAGTTATGGCCAAACCCCTCCAAAATGACTCCACAACTTAAATTTTGGCCCTCAGTCTCCGGCAGCTGGAATGTACCTGGCCAAGGCAGCGGCCAGTGCGACATGAAGGCAGAGGGTGCTAAGAATCCCCGGAGGACCGGACTAGGCTGCCATCTGATGCCTACCTTGGCTACGTATAACGGACGCTCCCTATCTTCTGATTCAAGGCTTCTTGAATTGGAAGAGGAACTACAAAGGATCAAGTGGGACATCGTCGGGCTAAGTGAGGTAAGGAGAAAAGGAGAAGATCTCATTGAACTGATAAGTTTACATCTCTTCTACTATCGTGGGACAGATACTGGCAGAACTAGTGGTGTTGGATTTATAATAAACAAGAAACTGAAGGATAAAGTTGTAGAAGTTGAAAGTACCTCTGACAGAGCTGCACGACTCGTTATCCAACTCTCGAGAAGATACCAGGCTCAGATTATTCAAACTTATGCACCCACCACAAGTCATTCTGAAGAAGAAATTCAAGAATTTTATGAGGAAATTCGTGATCTAAATAATAAAGGTAAGCAGCACTTGAAGATAATTATGGGAGATTTCAATGCAAAAATAGGGCAACGGCAACAGAATGAAACTTCAGTACGTAAATTCGGTCACGGCAACAGAAACCAGCGTGGAAATACTCTCGTAGAGTTTGCAGAGGCAGAAGGGTTTTTCATCTTGAACTCCTTTTTCAAGAAAAAGCCACACAGGAAATGGACATGGAGACATCCAAATGGGACGACAAGTGAAATTGATTTTATTATGTGTAACAAAAAATTCGTCATAGAAGACTGCAGTGTGCTAAACAAGTTCAACACAGGCAGTGACCATAGATTGGTGAGATGTAAGATGCACCTCAACACTAAACTCGAACGTAGCAAGCTCATAAGACAAACAAAATGTATTGACATAACCAACCTTAAAAAACACCATAATACCTTCAGATTGAAACTGAAGAACAGATTCTCTGCTTTAGAAGGCCTAACATTGGAAGAAGTGGATATTTCTGAAGTTAACAGAAAAGTAACCAAAGCTCTTATGGAAACAGCAACAAAATTAGCTGATTCTAAGATCAAATTGTATGTGAACAAATTATCAGGAAAAACTAAATTTGTTGATGCAAAAAAGAAGAGAGATGAGGACAACTAAAGAAGATGTGACTTCCAAAGTGGAATATATAGAGCTATGCAAGACAGTACGAAAAAGCATCACTGAAGACGTAAGGAAATTCAACTGTGAACTAGTAAGGAAAGCAATTGAAAACAACCAAAGCCTAAAGATAGCAAAGGGACATCTCAGTAAGGGAAAAAAACAGATTATGGCACTGAGAAAAGAAGATGGTTCTGTAACAAGAAATAGAGGCGAAATTTTGACAAGAGTGAAAGATTTCTACTCCAAATTATATGAAAGGGATGATACATGTACTCCAGACATCATGAAAGGTACCAGTACCAGAGTTCTTCCAGTCCTTTGAGCAGAAGTTGCACATGCAATCAAGAACATGAAGCGGGGAAAAGCTCCAGGAGAAGATGGAATTACTGTAGACATCATACAGGAAGCAAGTGGAGAAATCGAAACAGTACTCGCCCAAATTTTCACTCGATGCCTTAATGAAGGGAAAATTCCTGAGGATTGGAACAACGCTACAATGATCTTGCTACATAAAAAAGGTGACATTGAGGATCTCAGGAACTACAGACCTATCAGCTTCCTATCAGTGGTTTATAAAATCTTCACTAAAGTTCTTTCACACCGCTTGAAGGTGACACTGGACATGGCTCAACCGAGAGAACAAGCTGGATTCAGGAGTGGCTACAGCACAATAGATCATATCCACGTACTGAGAGAACTAATTGAAAGAGCGAGGGAATATGAACTTCCATTGTGCATGGCTTTTATCGATTATGAAAAAGCCTTTGATTCGGTGAAACCATCAGCAGTTGTAATGGCTCTGAAATCCTGCGGTATTGAAGATGCATACATTAATATTATTAATAACATCTATGAAAATGCAAGTGCAAAGATTCGGCTGTTTGAAAATACAACACACAAAAAATTGGAAACTTGCCTGGAGAGCTTTTGGAAGAAACAGCATAATTTTTCAAGAGCAATATGCCATTATGTTATAAAAGAAAAGTGTTTGATCAATGCATCCTTCCAGTGCTTACGTATGGTGCAGAGACGTGGACCTTAGCTAAAAGAGACATACAAAGGCTGCAGACAACTCAAAACAGCATGGAGAGGTGCATGCTTGGTGTAACCAGGAGAGATAAGAAGAGGAACACGTGGATCCGAAAAATGACAAGAGTGGAAGACATCATTATCAGAGTTAAATCCCTGAAATGGCAATGGGCTGAACATACTGCCAGAAGAACAGACCATCGATGGACAGCCGAAATTTTAGATTGGATTCCAAGGGACAGGAAAAGACCCAGAAGAAGACCACATGGAAGATGGGTGGATGAAATTCGAAAGTATGCGGGAGTGACATGGAGGAGACTGGCACAAGACAGACCGTTGTGGAGGAAACTTGGGGAGACCTTCGTTCAGCAGTGGATTGATAATGGTTGACAATGATGATGATGATGATATACAGTACATAATTTCATACATACAGTTTAATTAAAGCTTATATATTTCATTATTGCTACTTTAGCAAAAACTTCCCATTACAAAAAAATTACCTTTGCTTGTCTCAGTGGGCACTATTTAGCTTTTACAGCATTGCAATCTTATGCGTAATAAAAATTTCTGTAGTACATACTAACTTTTTAATGAAAAATTTGTAATGTTTTAAGAACAATACGTTGCTACAATTTTTTTCTGTACCCCTTGAATTTCATTATAACGAGTTTCGACTGTTATTCCTTTTTTACTGAATCTGGTAAATGCTGGCCAAGAAAATGATAGTGGAAATGTATCATGAACAGTTTCTTTGCTTTGCAAATGTAGTAATTAAAGTTAAATGAAAAAAGAATTGATAACATTCTAAAATTCTGCGAGTGAAATCTTTTACCTGTGTCACTTTAAGCAGGGTTTGAAAAATATCTGAAATGTTACATGCCCAGCTGGGTATATACATAAATAATTTACCTACCCAGGTAGTAAAACCTGGATGCCCAGGAAAATATATATTTTAAGATAAATCAGAAGCCACTTTTTTTAAGTTAAAAAATATGAAATTGTTTTACATGTTTTGCATTCCTGTTTTAAAGGTCTATTCAAAATGTTCAATCTGCAAAGCATGTATTTCATGTTTTAAGATGATAGTGGCGAAATTGGTACAAAATTATACGATGAAATTGTTTTTTGAGAAATTTAGGGATTCTGCCGTGTTCTTTTCCTTTGTCACTAAACACCTGATTTGAACATCAATTAAAAATTGTTTCAGTATCTTCAGGTTTTTCCAAGATATTATAAATACAACTATTTAATAGCATTCCAAAAAAAGTTTGTGCTCCAAAATGGTTTCCTTGTGGCAACACACCAAGGAAAGAGCAGCTTTAATCACTGAAGTCATTTCTAAAACATCCCAAACAGGAAAATTTAATATTTTAGAAATATTGATATGCATTAATGTTCTACAATGACTCAGTTAGAATCAGGGTCTGAACAAGTGTTTCTTCTTTGGGTGGGGGTCTGAGATTTGAAATTATGCCCTATCAAGTTCAAAAGCTCTCACTTCCATTCAAGTATTTTTTTCTTTTCTTTCCGATCCCTTAATTATGGGGAAGCAGTGTGATCTTCCAAAAGCAGTACTTCAAGTTTTTGACATAATTTTACTGAAAATGTGAAAAGTAGGTAAATATCCTAAAATTAGAGATAGGAAACAAGACAGTAAAAGTTGTCGGAACACTGACAACACAGTGCTCAGTAGAATGTAAAATGAACCAGCACACAAGGCAGTGAATGTTAGATCAGGAAAAGCATGATTCAACCCTATATCAAATGTAATACTAACCAAAACCTACATGAAAAACCAACTTTGACACCATTGTGGATTGAATACTCTATAGACGCAGTGTACTCGAATGCCAGTTCGTCGTTCTGTTTATCATTAATATAACATATAAATACAAGAATATGCCTGTACATATCTTTACTACATAACTGCTCTTTGTATTCATTCATGCAAATACTACATAAGTACGTATGTGCAAATTAAAATGTCTAAAAGAAACTAAGTATTGTTCAACCAACTGTGCTTTAGAAATAATTCTCCAATTAATACGTGTCTAAAAGAAACGTAAGTATTGTTCAACCAACTGTGTGTACAGAGTTCGTAAAGCCTACTGTCAAACAAATCTGTGTGTAACTAATGTCATTATTTATCATATTGTAATAAACCTGATTTTAAGATAAGAAAATATTACTACTCACATTTAGAACTGAATTGATCGGTAATAATGCAAGTATCCAACAATTTCACACTCACACACTCTTCCACGAAAAACATGCATTTACTTGCACACTCTTCCACAAAAAACATGCATTTACTTGCACACTCTTCCACAAAAAACATGAATTTACTTGCACACTCTTCCACAAGAAACATGCATTTACTTGCACACTCTTCCACAAAAAAACATGCATTTACTACTTGCACACTCTTCCACAAAAAACATGCATTTACTACTTGCACACTCTTTCACAAAAAATGCAGTTACTGTAAAAGTCGGTGACTACTCGCCGTGAGGCTTAACTGAATATGGCCAAACTTGATATTTACAGGGCTTGCTTTGAAATTCAAATGAATAAGGTCAGACTTTTTAATTTCAGATTACCGCTTAACTGAAAACTGTATTCAGTTAAGCCTGTGAAATTCAGTCTTAACTGAATACAATCAAACTATATTTTTACGGAATTGCTCTTCAAATTACGGCTTAACTGAAAACGGCCAAACCTTAATTTTACGGGCATAGCCTTTCAAAGTACAGCGTAAGTAAATACGGTCAAACTTATTTTTTTACGGGCTTTGCCCTTCAAATAAATTATGGCTTACCTCACTACAGCACAGCCCTTCAAATTACGGCGTAAATGAATACGGTCAAATTACAATTTTACGGGCGTTGCTCTTCAAACCGGACCTCGCCGACATTTTCCGGTCAACGGCCGGGCCCCCAGTTGCCGGCCGTTGCCCGTAATCTAACGGTGAAATTTTTAACAGTGATATTTACTTGCACACTTTTCCACAAAAAATGTGCATTTGCCATAAAAGTCGGTGACTACTCCCGATTACGAACATTTCATTTTAAATCACGGCTTAACTGAAAACTGTATTCAGTTAAACCTGAGAAATTTAGTCTTAACTGAATACGGATAAACTTTATTTTTACGGGCACTACCCTTCAATTTACGGCTTAGCTGAGCAGGTCAAACTTTAAGTTTAGGGGTCAAATTACGGGGTAAGCGAAATACGGTCAAAGTATATTTTTATGGGCGTTGCTCGTCGAATTACGACCTTAGTATTTAGGGTTGAGATCTTAATTTTACGGGCTTTAACAAAAATGGGCCGAGACGTAATTTTACGGGCGATGGCTGGACCCCAGTTGCCGGCCGTTGCCCGTAATATAACGGTGAATTTTTTAACAGTGTATGAGACTATTTGGTGCTGCCGTCTGGTAAAACATGAAATGAAAGGACGACTTTTCCTTGAGCATTGCAGCCGAAGTCAGCGGAAAGTCCTGCCGTTTAAGAACATAGTGTTAGCTGAACTGTGCATTTCTCCTGTGTCTACGCTATGAAGAGACAACGGAACAAACATCACGTTTTATGTTCGTTGTATAAAAATGCCAAGGAAACATTTTAAATGATAAAGCAAGTGTATGGAGAAAGATTTGTTTCTCATGAGAGCATTACTTTTTTCCAGCAACAATCTAGTTTTTTATTTGCCACTATGAATATTCAATTCTGCATAGAAAGGAGAATTATCGAATGTCAAGGAACATATAAAACACCATTCAATATGGCACACAACGGGTAATTACAGGGCGAAATATATTCCTCCACGCATCGTGCCATATTCGTAAGCTCAGAGTTCTCTCTTCGCTCAGTCAATTGGAAGTCACAATTTAATGGCCGATGCAACGCTCGTAAATACGAATTGTTCATTTCCTTAAAAGTTCGTAAGTGGAGATTCGCCTTTATCTAATTTAGTGAGATTTTAGGCGTACTACCCAAGTAGCACATGACGTTTAAAAGACGTCGCATTTCGGTTGCAAAAGTTGATATTTGGTCTTCCGTACAAAGACTACGTTTGATAAACGTTTGTTAAATGTTACATTCGTTACCGTTGCGATTTTGTCACATTCATTACGTTTGCTAAACGTTGCATTTTCGTCATGTTAGCAAGGTCACAGCTAATCTTTGGCGTGACATTACATTCAGGCAAAAAAAGAACAAAATTATACTGTTGATAAAACAGTAAGCTTGTGTATAATTGATAAAGATTATTGAATTCCTCCTTTTTTTTTTTTTTTGCTTATACGACTAGAAGATTTTATTCCATTGGTTTTAAAGCAGCTTCTGGTCTGCGGCTGCGTCGTTCTCTAACCTGCTGTTACGTCACTTGTAGTACGGACGGTGAGTTATGGCAAGGCTGAACTCGATCGTCCAGAGCTGCATGCCTAATCGATGGATTTTATCGTTCTTAAAAGGTAAGTTCTTTTTCTGTTTCAATTCATAGGCTTCGATTTCGAAAACAATTCATGTATTCGCTTCGTAACACGTTCATGTATTCGTTTCGTAACATATGAAGACATTCATGTATTCGTTTCGTAACACGTGGAGGTAGGCTTAACACCTGAACACATTCATGTATTTTCTTAACAGGTATATATATCATCGACTGCATTTTAAACTAGGAGTAGTAAAGAATTTGTTAGATTTTCGGATCTAAACACAGCTGATTCGTTTTTAATTTTGTATTTTCGTGAAAGAGTAACAAAAATATATTTCAAGGAAACGAAATTTTAGACCTTTTCATTTTTATGAGCTACTGAATATTTGGTTAGATTTTTAAATAACAAATGCAGCTAGTTGTAAAAGAAATTCTAATTCTTCAAATGTTTAGAGAGTATTGAATTTATACTTAATTACTCAAATGTGCTTCCGTGTAGCAAACATTGTTACAAACGTAGCTTATTGGTATGTTAGTTATAAAGGATACTCTATATTACTGTTATCATATATTAGATCAGCATTTCTTAGGGCTCATTAAGCCAGTTTTTTTGCAAGAAATATATTGTGTGTAGAGTAACAAACGGAATAAGCTGTTGGAGAGATACTTATTAAATCCAGAAAGCTTCAATGTTGAAAAAAATTCACAACTCACCCTGTACAGAGTCCTGTGGCCAAGAAGTATATTGTCAGTCACAATTCAAAGTCTACGTAAGGCACGCAAAAATTTAACTTTTTTTTTTTTTTTGATAATGCACGTTTTATACCAGATGTGAATTAAGCTTACTGAAATCATAATGTATCTGTATCCAAATGGAATATATACAAATATCCAATGCAACATTTTGTTAGACTGTGGGAGTACACACTTACATTGAAATGTGCCCATCTCCCCTTCCACATATCAGAGTTGTGCCTATCAAATAATGAAGCAGAGGAATGCTATTGAACCTGTCACAGGCAAGGTGGCCAGTTGCTTTGCTTTTCCAGTTACAGTTTACAAAATTTTTGTTCAAATTTCAGGAATGCAGGGGTGGGAGAAGTTGGAAGCAGAGTTGTATAAAAATAAAATGTATCTGTGAACACAACCATTGAAACAAAACTTGCTGCAAACCCGCATATCACGATGACAATATAAGATAATTTAAAGAAACAATAAAAAAATAATTATTAGGACATTACAAATTCCGATGACGGCAAAATACAATTGAATATGTGTGTGAAATTGACCTTTATGGCAAAATATTGGATTATGAACCTCATAAAAACAAGAGAACTAAAAGAAACATTTTATACCCAGAAAACAGTTCCATTAATGAACCTTTAAAAATTATAAATAGTATTTTCAACAGCTTAGTTCAAAAATTACTGTGCTGCCCCCGGTGGCACAGTGGTCTAAGCGATGGCCTCTGATCATTCGTCCGAACGAGGTCCGGGTTCGAATCCCGGTGAGGCATGGATGTTGTGTTTGTCTTACAGCTCTGGCTCCCTCCCTTCCCTGGAACCAGTGACCCTAAATTAGGGACGGGCGACTGCTTATAGCCCATTGAGTTGCTCACGGTGGTCGTTAAACCTCCAATAAAAAAAAATACTGTCGACTTACAAATTACTTAAGGAAAAGATTTTAATTTAATAACTAGTTGCTGCAAGAGGAACCTGGCAATAAAATTTAAATTCCTTCTGTGTAAAGGAAACTTTTGATACAGTTCCTATGTACTGAGAAACAGGCCTTGATAAAATCTAGAGGCCACAAACGTCCAAATGTGCCCATATTGGTAAAATCTGCTAATAATTTTAAAACTATCGGCGTGCGCACATACTTTTACATTCTACTACTTTGGTTGGAAGTATAGTTTTATGAGGATTTTTTTCTAATTTGAATTAATTTTCTCTCAACAATATTATTTTTGAACACATATCATTGCTCCTTTGTTTCTGTAATGCTTCAAAACCATCTTGATAGCTGTTTACTTTTGGTGCTACTGGTTTTGAATTTAATGTTCACTTTGAATTTTGTAGCTGTTTGTTCCCAAATGGCAAGAGTAATAGACCAATTTTTGTTATTTGCTAGTTCAGTCTGTATCTTCAGATTTCTCTGAATGAATTATCTTTTCTAAGCAATTAAATTAGAGAGCCACAAACCAATATTTCTATTCACTGTCGGATTAATACTTTTCCGATTAGGCCAGTGCTTCCTAATTAGCCTTTCTCTGAATTATGGATCTCTTCTATTATCAGATCGTTAAGGGCAACAGATTAAAGGCTGGATCACGTAGCTACGCTGTGTAGAAAAGCCGTACAAACTGTCACAGTTTGATTGTACACATTTTTTTTCAGCAATGTATGTATGTATATATATATACTGGTCACAAAAAGTTAGGGATATTGCATGAAGTGAAGCCACGTAACATAAACGCCAGAGTGTGTTTGCAAAAACAATTCAATGGGCAATTTCTGCTCACAACAAGTAGTACCACAATATAGACAAAAGTGTATATTCAGAGAATGTCCAAACCTCTGGATTTCAGTATCCAGTAACACTACCTATGTGTCGAAGAACGTCTTGACACCTACAAAGCATACTTGCAGTGACATTATTGATTAGTGTTTGGTGCAGTTAGTCCCATATTAGTCAACACATTACAGAGGTCTGCCAGTATACTGGGGTATGGAGTGCGGTTATCTAAACGTTGCTGTATAGATTCCCAAATTTTCTTAGTAGTATTAAGGTCAGACCTGAGGTAGCTGTAAGGATTCGATCTTGTGGTTTTCCAGCCAGGGCCGGTCCAAGGGGTAGGTATCCCAGGTGGTAAATGTGTAGATTAGCGTCCTAAATTATTTCGTTGAAAAAATTTTAATACCTGGAAAAAGTGCGATGTACAGATTTTAGTGTATAGAAATTAATGTCAAATAGTGCAAAAATTGCATATTTTAAATGTGTTTTAAAGATATATTTTTTTCGTAATATTGACCTGTGAGTCTGACACTGTGAAGAGAAGCTGTGGTAGGCCTAATGTATTGCTCCGGCAAAGAATGTGAAGCTTTGGTCCTTTAAAAGGAAGGTTTCTTGCTGTACCAAAATGATGGGCGGAAGAGTACAAGAGAAAGAGGTTATGTTGTTGGCAGGAGAGCAATAAATGTAGTGATACGTTATAGAAAATAGGTCCACAGCATCCACCCTTTATTTTGTTGTATCCTGTATGTTGTTGGCAGGAAAAACTTTGGAAAAAACTCTTCGATTTGCAAAAGATATGTATGAGTAAGATAGAAACTGACCTGCGAACAAGCTATTAACAGAGGAGAACCAAAAGTGCAGTGACACAGCAAATCAGCTATGAATGGAAGCTGTTCAAACCAGAACCGAAAGTTATAGTTCTCCAGTTTCCTATACAACATAGAAAAGCATGTTAGTACTTTCTATTTTGAATCAAGGAATCGTATGCGAAAGAACGAAAAATTTCTCAACATCGCTTTAAAAACAATGACAAAACATGAACGAACTATATTGTGTAGCGTATGAGTATAACACGGCTCGCTCTCGTGGTAACAAAATACGCACTTGGACTTGTAGTCGTCCGCGCGTGAATTAAACGCTGCAGCGAATCTTCCTTTCAATGAAGCAAAGCTTCACATCGTCGCCGTAGCGATGCACAGAGTCACACAATATAGACGTACACGCGTACGCCATACGTGGATAGTTTGCAAATTATTAGCAGATTTTGCAGATAGTTTTTGCTTGTAGATTAAAAAAATAAAATTGTTATTACAGCAATTAAAACACTTAAGGTTTTACTAAGATTAATATATTTTTAATTCTATCTTAACATGAGAATGTTCAACTATTTTTCACATCTTCCGATAGAGTTATTTTGTTTTTGCAGAAGTTTCCGGCCTCTTGATTTTATCAAGGCCTGTTCTCAATATATAGGAACTGTAACAAAAGTTTCATTTACACAAAGATTTTTTTTATTTTATTGCCAGGTTACTCTTGCAGTTGCCAGTTATTAAAATAAAATATTTTCCGTATATATTTTATAAGTACTATTTTTGAATTAAGTTGTTAAAGATGCTATATATAATTTTTGAAGGTTCATTAACAGAACTGCTTTTCTTGATATAAAAATTAGTCTCTTGTTTTTATGAGGTTCATAGTCCAAAAATTTTTAAGTTTTGGCCTTAAGGTCCATTTTACACACATTTTTGCGGATTCAGTCGTAATGTCCTTTTGACCTCTCTGGAATCTGTAATGTTCTAATAATTATTTACTGTTATATTAATTTTTCTTTAAATTATCTCGTTCCATTGTTATCATGATTTGCGGGTTTGCAGCAAGTTTTCTGTTTCAATGGTTGTGTATGAAGTCACATTTTATTTGAATGCACCTCTGGCGATGCATTAGGCCTACCGCAGCGTCTCTTCACAGCATCACACTCACAGTTCAATATTATGATAGAAAATCTTTAAAACACATTTAAAATATGAAATTTCTGCACCATTTGCCATTAATTTCCGTACTCTAAAATCTTTACGTCACACTTTTTCGAGGTACTGACATTTTTCCGACGAAATAATTTAGGACGCTAATATACATATTTACCGGCCAGGTAGGCAGCCACCAAATGGAAGGGATGCCCATAAATTTTCTTACATAGTAAAATTATCCGCTAACTTTTTTTCTTTTTCTTTTATGAGCTAGTCTGTATTTGCCACAAAAATGAAAGCTGAATACTCCTTTGTTGTTTCTCTGGCACATGCAGAGTTCCTATATATATACCACCAACAACAAGAAGCATTTTCAATTCTTGTGCGTCTTTTTTCTGAGAATTCTTCTCTGCTGCTTTTTTACGCATTTGGGTTTTCAGGGGGAAAAAATGAACTTTTTTTTTTTTTTTCGTTCCTGATGTTTGTTGACATTTTTATATACACTGAGTGGCCACTTTATTATGACTACCTGACAGTTTTAAGCAAATGAGCTATAGCTGCACGCTGTTGCCGCCAGAGGGTGAGGCTAGTATAAAAAGGAAAAGCTTAGTGCTTGCGACAGTAGTAGAAGTGATTTTTGGGTGACGAGATGGGTAAAAAATGCAATTTGACGGACTTTCAACGTGGGACGATTGTAAGAGCTCGGAGCCATGGAGCGAGTATCACTGAAACCGCCGCATTCATGAAATGTTCCAGAGCCACTGTTGTTAAAGTGTTTAAAGACTGGACTGTCAGCCAAAAAACTGGGTCTCTACATGCAACGTGTGGTCGTCATCGATTAGTGACTGCTTGGGCGGACCGGAGTGTCCAGACTGGTAATAGGCAACAGTGCAGCAATTACAGACCATCTTAATCAAGGATCCCTCAAATGATCTGTGCACGCACTGTTCGCCGTACACGGCACGGATGGGATATGGCAGAAGGAGGCCTGTTCGAACACCTTTGCTGTCTGCAGTTAACAAGAGAAAATGTCTCCACTTCGCACAGGAGCATAAGGATTGGACAGTCGATAATTGGAAAAAAATTATTTGGTCCGATGAATCACGTTTTCAGTTGCACCATGCCTATGGCCAAGTGAAAATTTGGCGGAAACAGCACGAAAGCATGGACCCCAAATGCATTGCTACAACCCTTCAAGCTGGTGGAGGCAACGTTATCGTTTGGGGAATGTTTTTCTGGCATGATTTGGGCACTTTAATTCATGTTGATCAACGTCTGACTGGCACATCATATCTAAACATCGTTGCAGACCAAGTACATCCTGTCATGTGGATGGTTTATCCCAATGGTGATGGCTACTTTCAACGAGATAATGCGTCTTGCCATAGTGCTCGTATTGTACAGGATTGGTTTCAGGAAAATGCCGGTTAGTTTACTTTGCTTAGCTGGCCCCCACAATCTCCAGATCTCAACCCCATTGAGAATTTGTGGGATGAAGTTGAACAAGCATCAAACAGCTGGATACACAACCCTGCAATTTCACACTCCTGGAAAGTGCTATTCATCAAGCATGGTCTTAGATTCCAAAAATCACCTATCAACATCTCGTGGAGTCCATGCCACGAAGAATCTACATCGACGCTGTATTAAAGGCAAAAGATGGTCCAACGAAGTACTGAGGGGGTGGTAATAATAAAGTGGCAACTCAGTGTATAACAATAAGGCTTGAGTGACAAGCCTTATTGTTATGTACATCTTGGAAATAAATCCCAAATTCCCACAGCTGGATACACAACCCTGCAATTTCACACTCCTGGAAAGTGCTATTCATCAAGCATGGTCTTAGATTCCAAAAACCACCTATCAACATCTCGTGGAGTCCATGCCACGAAGAATCTACATCGACGCTGTATTAAAGGCAAAAGATGGCCCAACGAAGTACTGAGGGGATGGTAATAATAAAGTGGCAACTCATTGTATAACAATAAGGCTTGAGTGACAAGCCTTATTGTTATGTACATCTTGGAAATAAATCCCAAATTCCCACAGCCTAGGGCAAAGCGGAAAAAAACACTTTTTACTATGAAAACTGCAACAAAGCTCCTACAGATTGCGAACCATATATAAATCAATGGTTTTCTATCCACTCATTGATAGCGCATTGTTTGCCATTCAGGAAAGATTTACTCAGTTGCAAAAACTTTTCAACACTTCGGGTTTCCTTTATAATTTGAAGAAATTGCCTGACAGGGGATTCTTTAAAAGAAAAGTGTATTCAGTTAGAAAAATTCCTTAAGGATGCTGACAGTGAAGAAAAAGATATCGATGGGGAGCAACTGTTTGAAGAGCTGAGGCATTTGCAAGCACTTATGAGCAAATGCAGCTCAGCTACTACAATAGAAGCTGTAAACTTCATATTCCAGTATGATATGGTTCATTGTTATCCCAACAGTAGGATTTGCTTTCGAATATTGCAATTCCTGTCTGTAGAAAGCGGGAAAAGAAGTTTTAATAAATTAAAGCCGACAAAGATTTATTTGAGATCTACAACGATGCAGGAACAGCTATCGGCTTTATCCATCATTTCTATTGAAAACGATATTGCACCAAAAAAATTTCTGAAGCAAAGAGGTTTTTGCAAAGTAAAGCCAGACATGAAAGTTTCATGTAAATAACACAAACAACTATGTATGATTCAGTCATTTTGTGAGTAAAATTATCATTATTATATTGGACTATTTATTTGTAGCATAGCATATAATAGTGAGTTAGTGACATATCTACTGAGCATGCGAAGTTGAGATTAGAGCTATTTGCTGTGTTTGGATCCATACTGACAAAAAAAAAAAAAAAAAAAAAAAAAAATGGGGGGGGGGAATCAAAGGAGTCTTTCTGGCTGTCGGAAAAAAAACAGAAAAAGTTGAATGCCATGATGACAGCACTTTCAATAGGTTTCATCAGTGGTTTAGCTTTTTTTCTCTTCCTTTTTTTTTTTTTTAATTTTCATTCCAGTTAATTGTAACTGCAGCTTATGCTCATTTTGGCTTTTCACTTAACTAGTAACTTGTTTTTCAGTGTTTACTTCCCTTTTTGTTTCTTCTTGCTTGATTCTTAATATATATAAAATAAATTAAAATTTGGGGGTATATCATAATAAAATTTTATGAACATAATTTACCAGCACTAATTAGGGCAAACTTTTGAATGTGATTTACATTAAGAAATAATAGGGCATTCAAAACAGTTGAATTATATAAAGAAATTGCATAAATGATTTTTTTCTTTTTAAATTTTACTCAGGTTTAGTTATTCATGGCTCTAGTTAGGAAAGTTAGGGATGTTATGCAAAACACAGGTGAGTGTAAATTAAGTACAACCTCCTGTAGCTTTAAAACTTGAGCTTATATCCCTCAGATCAGTATTTCCCCTCCTACCAGTAGATCTCTCTGTAGAGTACAACTGGATCACCCTGTGAAAGTAAACCAAGTTGGTGACTTCACCAAGTTGGTAAATATAATATTAGTGGAATTAAAGGATTAAACCATGCGTGAAATTATAGAATAAATAAGCAACATTTATTCACAATTAAATAATTTATTTTAAGATCTATAGTTTTGTTGAGCCTTTCGCTCTGCTTCATGAGGACAAAGGGAGCATAAACATTCATATATGTGACATCATCAGGTAGTTGATGATCATGGATTTTGGTGAATTGTCTCCATGCAATTGAAAGAAATCGAGTAGGTGTCATGTTGTTGACAAGTCATAAAGAAAAGTCATGGAAACAAATTGGTGTTTTCTACCCATGTATATCGTGCAGTACATCTATGCGTTACAGAGGATTCCTTGCAGAAAAAGCTAGATTTTTGCCGCCGCAGTGGTATAAGCACTGGCTTATGACTGTTCGGTTCTTCCAAGTGGGTTGGGTTCGAATCCCGGTGAGGCATGGATGTTGTGTTTGTCTTACGGCACTGGGTCTCTTCCTTCTCTGGAACCAGTGACCCTAAATTAGGGACAGGCGACTGCTTATAGCCCATTGAGTTGCTCACCATGGTCAGTAAACACAAAAACAAAAAAATAAAAAAAAGTTTGATTTTTTTTTTAAAGAAATTGTGGCACACACAGGATATAGATTGTCCTTTTGTTGTAGACAAAGCTGTCCAGAAATTTAGGAACTTTCAAATGTTTAAATTTCAAAGTTATTTTGAAATCTATAAACAAGGCAAAGAATGTGGACTTTCATGTATAGGACAGATCCGTAGGGCTTTTAAGTTTTCATGTGAAGGAACACATGACTTACGTATGGAACTGAAGAAGTCTTCTATAGCCCAACATTGTCATGAAAATAACCAGATTTTTTTTAAATGCTACGCTTATTGATAAACCTGATTTGACTATCAAGCTTAATATATTAGAAGCTTTCCACATCTAGTGCAACTGCTCATGGCTTGTCAACGACATGACATCTACTAGATTTCTTTCAAACACGTGGAAACAACTTGCCAAAAGCAGTGACTGTCAGAATGCTGATGATGTCACGATGATTTGAACGTTTGCACTCCATTTGTCCTAATGAAGCCAAGCCAAATGCTCAGTGAAACTACAGTAGATTTAAAATCTTAAAATAAAATATTTAATTGTGAATAAACATTGCTTATTTAAAATATTCTATCTCTACAGCCTAAGTATTGAAGTCATAAAATATATTTGGGAATTACTTGGAGCAAAAACATAACGTACAAGAGCATTAACCAGAAAAGAAATCATGTGTTTCTTTGGGAAAAAAAAATAACTGTTTGCAGTGGGTGTTTTTTTGGGGTGTTTTTTAAGTAACCCCCCCCCCCACACACACATCTGTTTATTGGGGGGGGGGTAAAAATCCTGCTTGATCTGCAGCCTTTCCATTCGGTAGAAATTTTGTATGTAGCTAGCTTGCAAAACTCCTAAAGCAGCGACTGCATCAATCTGCCGTACACCTGCATGTAACATGTCAACAGCTCTATTTCTGATGTCAATACTTAAACGTCGTCTGGACATCTTTTCAAGTTAATCCTACTCTGAAGGAAATGCATTCAGCAAACTTTTAGTCCAAGCAGTGAGACGAAATGTTTTCTACTTCTCGGAAGCTACTTTTATCGGAGCTTGCACACACACACACACACCAACCACAGGATGTGTCATCATGATGCTAATTTATGCTGATAACCTATCTCCTGTAGTCACTAAATATGCATATCACCATGTTTCCCTTTTGAAACCATAATATCCCAAACTTTTTGTGAGTACTGTATATATATATATATATTTTCTTATGATTCAGAATACATGAATTGTGTTTGAAGCCTATGAAAATAATGAAATGAATGCATGAATTGTTCATTTGTTTCATTATAACTTTTTGTGACCACCTATGAATTGAAACAGAAAAAGAACTTATACATTTTAGGAACTTGAAGTTAATGTTATGTACAGAAATAGAGAGAAGAGCACAGCACAATGTCAGAGTACAACAACAAATGGCATTAATGAACAACCAATAGAAGAAAATATTTTTTTCTGGTTGGCCAAACAATGCAAAGAGTTACTCGTGAAATGAGTATATATGAGTAGCAACAGAATTTAACCCAAGACAGAACAAACTAGATTAGGTGGCTGTTTTCATATCTTATTTGCATACAATTTTTGGAAAAAGGTGTTTCAACATGCATAATCAATTGATTCTTACAATTATTTATATGCTACGTACTGTTTGTTACACAATAGGACCCTCAAGCGGAAACTAAAAATTGCAATTTCTAAGCACAAGATATAAACTAGGGACATTACACTAAACAAACTTCCTGAAATACTAAGACAATTATAACCAAAAATTAAGTCTAAATTCGCAAACTAGTGAAAAAAAAGATTAAGAACCAAATACACATGGGTTGAAAAAATACAAAGCAACTAACATACCAAAATAAAAGGCTCCTCTGTAAAACTACAGAAAAAATGATAAAGAAACGTAAACTGAGATATAAATACACAGATCTGCAGCAGAAACACAGATAGCCTTTAGCTACACTTAAAATAAAAAATAAAAACAAAGCTGTGAAAGTACTACTTGATTTATCTCCCAGCATTATTTCACCTCACATTTCTAATAATCTATCAGCTAAATTTCAGATGTGTCCGAAAAACTCGTAAATGAACAACACAACTGACTCAGTTTTATGTTGCAATAACTTAGATGTTAGTGGTATTAAAATGTCTACTTTATGTTTAGTTAAATATGAGCAACTGAATTTTCAAGAAAATTGCAACAGCCACAACGAAGCCAGTGAAATGGACTTGAGTCAAAACATAGTTTGTGAAGTCGTATACCTTGTGAACAATAAATATACAGGGTGTCCGAGAATTATTGGACACATTACAAAATTATGTAAAACAAAACATTAAACAGATAGAAAGAAACTGACTGTACTAACTTACAATGTAACTACACATGTTAATAAATTTCGATGTAAGATCCCTTGGTTGCTCGTAGTACCTCCAAGCGATACTCGATTTCATGCCATGTATTTGCCAAGCATCTGAAAAGATATGGAATTAATAGCAGCTGTGATATGCCGCTTCAGTTCCTGCAAATCAGTACAAGGCGTCTGATAGGCACGATCCTTCACATAACCCCACATGAAATAATCAAATGGAGTTAGATCTGGGGAGCGAGGAGCTACGGAATGGGACCACCACGCCCAATCCATCTGTTGGGGAAATGCTCATTTAGGCACTTACGTACACACATTTACCAATGCGAAGGCATGCAGTCTTGTTGGAAAACGACGTCATATCTTTTGATCTGGGGTATAGGGAAATTTTCTAACATATCCAAGTAAATGTCACCATTTATGGTTTTTTCACAGAAGAAAGGGCCAATCACTTCTCTTTTTTTATAGGGCGCACCACACATTAACTTTTGGAGAATCACGTTCCAGTTCAATAGCAGCATGAGGCGGTTCACTGCCCCATATCCAAACAAAACATAGTTTACGAAGCGAAACAATACCTCATACATGAAATGTGGATTAATCCCTAAAAATTACAGTACTTAGAAAGTTTTTATCGTTTTCCACTTGATTCAGCAATATCCACAGCAAAATTGTATTGCAGAGTGTGATTATTTGCATGCATCTTTTGCACTATTTGAATTTTATAAGCATGAAACTAATTTCTTGTGCAAGATATCATGAACTGTCTATTTTGGAATGCACATTTCTCTGCTTGCTTTATGAACGGATTTCCTGGGGCTTCGTCAGAAACTTTCATAGCTTGGTCAACCATCTCACCTCTGACGCTAGGCCTACCGGTTCCTCCACGATGTTCCACATTGCCAGTTTCTTTAAACTGTTTCATTCACCGCTTAGTTGAATTTGTTGACGGAGGATTACAACCATACTCTAAACGGTACCGTCTTTTAACTTTAATGACAGACTTTAATTCCGCAAACCATAACACACACATCGCCTTCTGCTGTATGGATGACATGACTACTGATTGCGCATTTCTCATAAATTCCTCATCAGGCCACACCTAGCGCCATCTATCGGATTCTGGGAGTAACAATTCTGCAATACAAAAATATAGGAACCGTGTTAGTAATATGTGACATAGAAAAACAGACAATGCTCATAGTTTGTTTTTTTTTGTACATAATTTCGTAATGTGTTTAATAATTCTTGGACACTCTGTATAATGGTGAGAGATTGTGTTGCACTAGTAACTGTGATAGAAATGCTTTCTTTTTTATAACATTACTTTCCTAACAAAGTCATCCCTTATAAAGCTTCAACAAAAATAAGTGATAGTGAAATAACTATTAGGAACAAGAAAAGTTTTGTGAAGGGGCCTTCATATGATGAAAATGATATTTTATGATATGATGAAAATGATTTTTTAGGTTAGCTAAGAACTTCATTTATTTACCCCCAAATTTTTGTAGACTAGGTAACAAGACTGTATACAACAGATCAACATGGCAGCTTTAAGATAAGCATTACCGTACGTCCCTCTTACGGAGCACAAACGTTACTAAAACGGTTTTGCTACGTTATGGAAACGTTTGTTTTCAATGTAATATGCAAAGTAAAAGATTTGAAGAGTGATTCCGTATCAACTCAACACAATTTGAAGGCATTTTTTATCTCACCATCTCAGATTTTAATGAAATTTGGTACATAGGTGGCCTCTGTATAGATTAAGAAAAATATCAAATTTCATCGTCATATAGCCACCGGTTTTGAAAATACAGCTATATAAAATGTCCAAAAACACCCCAAAATCAGAAGATTGATATGTTTTTAAATTATGATTGCAGCTCCCTAATTAAGATAGAGATGGGAAAGGTATCTTTTTGTAGTATTTTTTATACTCTTTTATTTGATGTACAACAAACACCATAGGGGTTAAGATTTAAAAATTAAAATTAAAAATTAAAATTTTGAATTTTTCAAACTGCGACACCAAAAAATTTGAAAATTTTTTAAAACAATCTATGTATGTGTTTGGTATTTGATTACGTGAGTTGTAACTTGGGATGATAATGGGTTTACTTAAAAAGCTATATTCAAATTTAGCCTAACACAAGAGTTTAATGAGAAAAAAACATGTAAACTGAAAATAAATTTGGGCTAAATCTCAAAAAGTTTCATTAATAACAATAGATATAGTATTTTTGTTATTTAAAACTATTTATTTAAACAATGTTTTATTTTTAATTGATTTGTTTAAAATCTGAGACTACATGGGTTTAAAAATTTTATTAATTTCATTATTCAGAATTTGTAATAATTCACAATTCAATACAAAAAAAATGAACAGACTTTAAAAATTAATTTCAATTACTGCTCGAGAAACACATCAAAATAATAATAACATATGGCATTGAATTGTTTACATTTATGCAAATTATATTCCTAATCTTAAACTTAGATCGTCACTTAAAGCAGAATCTTCTAAAATTAAAAAAAGTTGCATCATTGTTTTGAAGTGAAATCACACGTGTAGATCCTTGATATAGTCTTTAAAAGCTTCAATAGTTTGGTGTATTTCTGTTTCAGAGAAATTGTAGAGTCTTCCTGTCGGAGTCAAAGGATTTACTTTACACAAGAGGTAACTTACAGGAAGCTATAATACATCTTGTGGGCTAGGGTAGGAAAAGGATGTAGATGGACCAGCTGGATGTAAAAATGAGACCTTAACTTCATTCTCACTCTCTTCTTTTGGTAGAACATACGCTACCCACCAGTTGTTTTCATAGATTATGGTAATGTAACCACTCATTTCTGTTATTTGCAGTCTGTCTTGTAATGCTGATACTTTTTCAGTAGCTAACTCGTTTGATTCTGAGAACATCTTCACTTTTATTTTTGAATTACTCAATGGGATAGGAATAAAAGCATGAAGTTTCTGGGTACCTTGTATTGTTAGAGACTTGCTTAGGCGATTTTCCAAAAATTGGTCTGTTTCTATGTATTCTTCTTGACTTACATATGCAAAGTTTGCCACAAAAATGTTCTGAATTGCCCATTCGTACAACTGAAATGGTGTTTGAATTTGATTCTTGTAAGGGCGTTGTAAGCTGGCTTGGGCAGCTAACCTTTTCACCGTTCCACCAACGCCATCACATGGCCCCTTCCCGTGTGCTGTTGCTGAAAAATGCCATTCAGCATCAATGTTGAAGTCATCTTGATGGAAACATAAAAGTTTGTGAAAAAATTTCCGATTTTTGCACTGGGCTGCAGACCCGTCAGAGAAATAGTACATTTTTTTGACGCTGTTGTCACCAAACTTACTTTTCAAGAAGTTAATAAGTTTTTTTTTTGGAAGCAGTACAATGTAATTGTGTTGTGCTCTAAACATTCAGAAATTACTACAAAACTTGCATGTTCAGTCTTTTCTGTTTTGTAATAGATGACAAATGGGTGGACTGTGGCTTGCCCACTGGTCCAGTGATAGCTCTGGGCTTCATCTTGAAGAAGAAAACTATAATTTTTAGCAAAATCACAAATGATGAGAAATTCTGAGTCCTTGAGGTTTTTCTTAGTACTACTATTCATAAAAGAGCTTTGCTGCTTAGCAATGAAGTCATGTCTTACCAAAGCAGACAGTTTTTCGCAAAACAAATCAATAAAATTTGAAGTTGATTTTTCTAATGTCTCCAAGTTGCACCTATCAACTGTAATCCATTGGCGAAAAGTTAGTTTTTCAACCAAGTTCTCAAAACCGTGTTCCCAGAACAGGTGGGACACTTCCCAAATGACAATCTATGGAAGTAGGGTTGCATAATACTCTTGCAAGACAATGTTTGTAGGAAGATAATTGTCCATTCGTTAGTGAACCAATTCTTGCATTTTCCATCAACAGTTTTACATTTTGGTGTGTGGTGCAAACACATACCGTATGAGTACCACTAGACCCTACCAGGACACTGCTTTTTGGTCTGAGCTCTGCGAATTTGGAAAAACTGACTTTCGTGCTTGCAAATTGTCAAATTACATAAAATCAGAGCCTGTTTGACAAACTTTATCTCCGTTTTCAGTCCTAACAGAAACACAATCTTTCATTCCAGATAAAACCCGACTAATTTCATCACTTTGGTAAAACGATCATACCACAACTACTTCAGAAGAGAGAGACTTACCTGGTTTTCTATTAAGGCTTTCCAAAATTCCTTTCTCCTTCAGAATTTTTTTTTTATTGTCTTACCATATAATTAGGAGCATTGAATTCTTACATGATTTTCCTAACACTCCATGGCTCAGGTAAGCAAGTCAAAATCATCAACTGTTTATCTCTAGTGCAGTTAGAAAAATTACTTTTAAGATTGTCCATAAGAGAGTCGTGAAGTATTTCATCCTCGTCATCAGATGATTCTTGAATATTTGTAAAAAGCTTCCGTTTCATAGCAGAACTGATTTTTTGAATTTTGGTTGAAGCATAACATTTAGATTTTAGCTTTTTCTTATTGACAGCTGATTCACCCAATTCATGGAGCGAAGTATTCAGTGTTTCAATTACTTCTGACATAGATGCAAAATTTTCGTCCATTTTCTCATCAGCACAGGTTTCATTTGCTTCTTGACTAATTATTAAAGTTTTCAGCTGCTTTCTGCAAGAATCACAAATTTTAGTCTCCTTTGATAAGTCATCAAAATTTTCCAACATCCAGTCTGTCACATTTCTATATGGATTGAAACATTGTATTAATGCATATCTTGTACTTTCCATTGTTGATTATTTGTGCATAAAATGTAAAATTAAAATAGTAAAATAATTGCCTCTCATTACCTGTTCTTTTTATTTTTCCTAAAAAAATCCTGCACAGCTTCAATTTAAAAAAGTCTAGTTTCAAAACTGAAAAGGATGTACTTTATTCAATTTAAAGTTTTCAACCACAAAAGTTTTCAAACACATATCACTTTCACTGCAAGAAACACATGATCACCATCAAAACCTAAAGCAGACTGAGGTCTGCAAGGTAGGAATGCAAGTTGCTGCTTGTTGGGTCTTGTTACCAATGATCTAAACAACAGAATCAGTTTTTTAAGTCGGAACATGCAGAGTTTTGTCCAAAACAAAATGTAGCCTACAGTATAACTGCACAGTCTTTATTTTTTTATATTGTATTGGGAATTATTACAAATTCTGAATAATGAAATTAATAAAATTTTTAAGCCCATGTGACTCAGATTTTAAACAAATTAATTAAAAATAAAACATTGTTTAAATAAATGGTTTTAAATAACAAAAATACTATATCTATTGTTATTAATGAAACTTTTTAAAGATTTAGCCCAAATTTATTTTCAGATTGCATGTTTTTTTATTTATTTATTTTTTTTCCATTAAACTCTTGTGTTAGGCTAAATTTGAATATAGCTTTTTAAGTAAACCCATTATCATCTCTAGTTACAACTCATGTAATCAAATGCCAAACATATAAAGATTGTTTTAAAAAAAATTCGAATTTTTTGGAGCGTCACATTTTGAAAAATTCAAAATTTAAATTTAAATTTTAAAATTTGAATTTTTAAAAAATATTAACCCCTATGGTGTTGTACATCAAATAAAATAGCATAAACAATACTACAAAAAGATACCTTTCCCATCTCTCTATCTTAATTAGGGGAGCTGCAATCACAATTTAAAAACCCATCAATCTTCCGATTTTGGGGTGTTTTTAATACTTTTTTTATAGCTGTATTTTCAAAACCGGTGGATATATGACGATGAAATTTGGTATTTTTCTTAATCTATATAGAGGCCACCTATGTACCAAATTTCATTAAAATCTGAGATGGTCAAGTCGTTGTGTTGAGTCGATACGGAATGACCCAAGAACGAAATAGAAACGTTGTTCTAACGTTTTGCAACGGCACACGTAAAGCCAAAAAAAAAAAAGTCTTGAAACTGGAATATAACCTTCGATAAAAGGTTGTGGTAACATTTTTTGCGACGTTTGAGGTAATACACAAAGAACAGCAACGTTTAATAGAGGAAATTTAGACGTTGATTAACCGTTGCTGTTACATTTACTAAACGTAATACAGAAAGGAAAAATACGTTGTAAAATCGAAAATAAAACGTCGCTAAAAGGTTGTTAAAACCGTTTCTCAACGTAATAAAGAGGGAATATGACGTTTAAATAACGTAATTTAAACGTTGCTAAACGTTCTTAAAAACGTTTCTCAACGTCATAATGGAAGGAATATGACGTTTAAATAAAGTCATTCAAACGTTACTAAACGGTTGTTAAAACCGTTTCTCAACGTAATAAGGAAAGGAATATGACGTTTAAATAACGTCATTCAAACGTTGCTAAACGGTTATTAAAACCGTTTAGCAACGTTTGAATGACGTAATAGAGGAAGGAATATGACGGTTAAATAACGTCATTCAAACGTTGCTAAACGGTTGTTAAAACCGTTTCTAAACGTCATAATGAAAGGAATGTGACCTTTAAATAACATCATCTAAACGTCTTAAAAACAGTGCTACAACGTTATAACAACGGTTGAAAAACCATTGAATCATCTATTGTTATTAATGAAACTTTTTAAAGATTTAAAAAGTTTATGTTATTAATGAAAAATATTGTTATTAATGAAACTTATTGTTATTAATGAAACTTTTATCAACGAGACGTATTAGCGTTTTATAAACGTAATATTGTGACGTTTTTTCAACGTCTCGCCGAACTGGTTTTAAAACGTTTTACAAACGTTTTTGTGCTACTTGGGTATGTCATAGGACAAAGGGAACACCATTTCTTCTGATGAGTCGTTGGAAAATTTCACATCACTTTTTACCTTACGTCCTCACATTACTTCCTGCGCATGCGTACTGAGAGGGCTCAGTATCTCTTTAACAGCTAATGAAAACAAATATGCCTCCTTTCGACGCCGTAAAAATAGCCCCATTATTTAAACAGCTCATTATGCAGGATATTAAACGCCTAATAACATTGAAGCCGGGGGAAAACTTTCGGGGCAATAATAAATTAATTACTGGCACTATGGAAGCTCTTGTGCGATCAAGGAATGCAGAACTACGAGAAAGCGGCGGCCTTCTTGATGCATGGTTTGTTCTGTTGATGGAGTAAGGGACGAAATGTGTTGCATGCTCGGAACAATGGTGCGGGATTTCCTGAAAGGACTGTTCATTATAAAAGTCTTTTACATGTTTTCCCCGTCCTTGCTTCGGAGCTCTTTGATTAAAACCAATGGGAATTTATTCAGCAGCCTGGTTTATTGTTCCTCAGGAGTTCGGCGTATCATGAATTGCAGTCAAGGCGGTAGAATAAAAACAACGCCTCAACGAAATAAGGCTACGGTCTTCGCAGTTAAGTAATCCAGGCGCTCTCCTTTCAACAGCTAAAGAAACTTCTCTGGTGGTTCCACTACTTCACCAAGGAGAAAATTATTTCTAAGTTTACTAATTACACAGTAATTTTAATTTGCGGAAGGAAAAATGACAAACCTATTATGTTATGTTTAAGGGAATAAAGCTTAAAATAGCTGTTAACTTTTGAACTGGCATTCACATAAGAGAAATGTTCTGAATAAAACTTACCAACAGTACTATTTTAAATTTGAGTCCCTTATTCATTAACCAAAAAGAAACCATGAAGCGAAAGAGGTTTTTGTTTTCGATGTTACAAATTGCCTCTAGAAAGGAATCAACTCAGTATCAATTAGAATAACAATTGGACTAATTTATTTAACTTTACTCAAATTTGGCAAGGACATTCTGCTTTCTTTTTTCGAAAATGGCGGAGAAATTAGCGGTGGATGTTTCCCACAGTGTTTAGGTTTATGTTATTTAAAAGCATGCTATTAAATTCAACTTTGAGATTTTTTTCCGCGAAAAGTTTTATTTTAAATAGTAACTTGTATGAACATGAGTATATCTCCCATATCATAATGTCATTTCAATTTTTGTTCGTAAGTTTTCCTTTTTCAGTATATTATTGTGACGATAAAAGCTATATAGGACACAACCTCGAATTAGATATCTCCTTACGAGTAGGAATCTTTTCGAACAAATCAGTAATCTTGATCTCAGAAAGATTAACTGTAAACATTGGTAACAAAATATGAAGTCAAATGGTACGTTCAAAATCCTGACAAATTACCTTTCATATTACTATACGTGCAAATACTGCCAAAATATAGAGTGATTCATACGGAACAATGTACTCATATACAGTATCTGACTATGCATAAATCGTGAGCTGCGAAACTGTTTGCTTTAGAATTTATTTTAAATTCGCTGGAATTTTACACCGTATTGCTAAGCACATGCAAGGCATTTACCCCGTTCACGTTAGAGAGCCTTTGTGGCAGCCTTTATTTTACTAATTTCAATCGTTTTTGCATTCTGTCCCAAAAGTAGCAACGGCGTGTATTTCTTGTTAGAATTTATTAGGTTAATGGCCAGATGGAAATCTAGAAGAAAACTGGCGAACTCGATCTCCAAGATAAGTCCATGATACCTAATTTGGCGCAAAAATTGGAAACACAGAATCTGGTTTGGAGAATGTAGAAAATAACATCCGCAGATACCCAAAACGAAAGCTTATACAGCTTGGAGCTCTATCCCAGAAAATTCCTGCGAAGATTGTCCTGGGAATTAAGGTACTCTTACTCCACATGTTGGAAAGCTACTAAGAAGGCAGACATTGTCCACTTATTGATGGAATCAGGTAAGGAGAACCGCTACTGCCAATGATTTCAGAACTTTGTCGCAATTCGCCGATAATACATGATATCACATCGTTTACAGATGAGGCCTGGTTTCATTGGTCTGCGTGCGTTAAGTCACAGAATTCTAAGAAATGGCCTGCGAAGAATCCCCATGTGATTCACGAAAAAAACATGTATCCGGAAAAACTGGGAGTGGTTCAGTGTTCTGTATCTGGTCAAAGGATCGTCGGTATAATATTCTATAAAGGAACTTTAGATATCACCGCTTATCTAAACATTTTTGAAAAGTTTATGGGTAAATTGGACTGCATGGAAATTACGCACGATTACCTCCAGCAAGATGATGTGACATGCAAAACAATGACTCATCAAGGGAATCCATGGCGATGAGGGATCCAACGATTTGCATGAATCTGTTGTTACAAAAATCTCCCGAATTAACTTCTGATCCCTCTCTAGGCTGGGGAGGGCGGGCATATTAAATAAGGAGTGTTTCATGATAAATTTGCCACAGAACTGCTAAGGCACTGAAATATAAAATGCTGCAAATGAAATCTGGGAAATTCGCAAATTTCGCTCTTTGTCCAATTGTCCATATACTGTAGTTTCGTATCTACATCTAATATGGCCTCGATCTTTTATTTAGATGTTACTATTGAATTATTAATTGGAATTTCGCGAATTTTTTTATTTTCTCTGTGGCCAGTTGAAATTAGGAACCTCTAATTCTGGAAACAGAAAATCTTTGTTCTCTGTGCTATTATTTCCAAAGATCAAACCATTTTTGGTATGTTTGGAGGTTTAGCGACCACCATGAGCAATTTAATGGCCTATAAGCAGTCACCCGTCCCTAATTTAGGGCCACTGGTTCCAGGGAAGGAAGAAAGCTACTGTCGTAAGATAAACGCATCATCTGTATCCCACCGGAATTTCAATCCGGGCCCATCTGGGACGAATCGTCAGAAGCCTGTGATACAGCAGCAGCACAAATCTCTTGCAAACGCCTGTTCTATCTATCACATTGTAAGCCGATAAGCTGGCGTTATATTCATTGCTGGAATTTTTTTCTATCAGTAAATTATGTGAAACACAGAAATTCAAAGAGTTGAGATTTTGAGATTTACCACCGGCGGCAACACGCAGCGATGTTTTCAAGTATACCTGTCGGAGTACGGCGGTCACTTCCAACACTTTGTTTTTTTGTTTGGGGGTTAAAGATCACTGTGAGCAACTCAACGGGCTATAAGTAGTCCCTCGCCCCTAATTTAGGGCACTGGTTTCAGGGAGAGAGGGAGCCAGTGCAAGTACATCACCCATGCCTCCTCCATGACTCGAATGAATCCATCTCGCACAAAAGGTCAGAAGCCAGCACATGGACAACTGCGCCACGCGAAGCCCTTCAACCACAGGAGGTGGCGTCACTTTATTTAGCGTGAAACAGGGTATGTATTCACTAAATATTATACCAATTCTTCTACCCATTTGTGATTACAGCGAACAGTAAGGGCTTCGTTCTGCATGAATCACCACACTCAGTGTCCAAATGGTCTGATGCGCTGGCTTCTTCTCATTGTTTGAGATAAGAGTCCCAGATGAGGCATGGGTGGTGGGTTTTTCTTACCGCGCTGGCTTTCTCCTTTCCCTGGAATCAGTGGCCCTGAATTAGGATCAGAAGACTGCTCATGGTGGTCGCTAAGCACTGAAATAAGAAAAAAAAATCATGAATCACTTGTATGTTATACAGTAAGAGCATGCCAACGTATTGAGTTTTGTCTTAAATTAGGTCGCAGCGATCAAGTTTTCTCCCAAGAAAGAGATGAAAAGTTAAAAGTTACTGATTTATTCATTTAATTCTTTCAAACTCTATGACTGAAAATAAGCTATTGCACTCTGTCAAATAAGGTAATGCGTGACATTTTACTGAGTATCTTCATAGACAGGAATTACTTGATATCTTGGCAATGGTAAGAATTCCAGAGTGGAAAACTTTAAAGGAAAGCGCAAGTAACTTTGTTAAGGCAGCCCTAATCACTGCTTTCAGAATAACAGCAGACGCAAATGAAGTTACGTACATAAACTTATATGAAAAATATTTTCGTATATTCACTAGGTTTCTTCGTCACTTCGACTGAGGCTATTTACTTAGTCCGGAGAAGCAAGTAAATTGAATTACTAGTAGGAATTGGAACTGATAATTCTAACAGATTCAGGGAAAGGAAGATTTGTACAGATGCTTCTTGGTTCTGCTTGCTGTTTCTACAAGAAAGAAAGATTATCTTAGATGGGGAAGTTAGGCCAGAAATGCACATTAAATTTGAAAAGTGGAATAAAATTTTGAAATTAGTTCTTGTTTCATGCACAAACGTTTACAGCTTATTTTTAAAGTGCCCTGTGAAACGGTATCGTCTGTGCTGTGAGGTAAAGTGCAATCCTGCATTTTTATTTCAAATAAATTTCGAGGTTCCGATCAGTGTTGCATGCAGTATTATATAGACCGAATGTGAGAAACGAATACAGCCTAAGAAGTTTAAAGAAATGTTCGAGCGTGTGCAAGAATGATATAACAATTTATTTCCTATCAGTTCTTCTTGTGTGGTGTGTTTCTTCTTTCTAGTTAATGAAATTTGCATTTTCAGAATTACTTCAAATTAAACAGAATTACTTCAAATTAAAAAAATAATTCTCTAAAGATTTCTTTGACTAACGGTACATAACGTAAACAGTTAAAAAATTTCTCTACCAAAGAAAGCGACTTGAAGGTTGTTTAAGAAAAAGCTATTCCCGAATAGCAGTCAGATCCTTTCGGTCATTCGAAAACCATTTATTTTTTCCCTTATGGAACAGAATAAATTTTTCTCGACAATGAATGAAAGCTTTCTTTGAATACCAGCAAGACTGCATTGAGTACGAGCGCCAATGTCTAGAAAGAGTAGAAAGGTGTGAAAAACGAGGTAAAAGGAAATGCCAGAGTAATGAAACTAGCTGAAAGCCTGCTTCTGAGAGTTATTTAGGGAAGCTAAGAGGAGACAAAGGAAGCTGGCACTGAAATGAAGTACACCAAAAAGTAAAAGAGAATAAACAACCTATTGAATGTAGAATGGAACTTATGGCGAACACAACAGAGAAGTGCATGTGAAAACAGAAAAATAAATAAAGATAAAATGGTGCAGCAATTAAAAAAGCGAAGCATATAAAGCAGGCCTCAGAAGAACTCCATTCAAGAGAGGAAAAATAAGGACAAAATTGCAAGAAAAAAATGCATCAAAAAATAAAACTTTAGAAAATGGAAAAATAAAAAACTTAAATGGCTTACAAATGGCCAGGATAATAAATACTAAATGGAAGGAGCATTTCGAAATATTTCTGAATAAAGAAAACCAACGGTTAGTACCAAAGTGAGTCCGAAGTTTGTCCCTTTTGCAGTTAAAATGTTTAATGATACAAGAAAGCCGTACATGCTCACCTCATTCTTCAAAGTACAGTCGTTGTTTAAAATGTAGCCCTTTGACAACGTTCCACCAGAACCAACGGCGGTAGCACCCGGCCTGGGTTCAAGTACAGAAACTTTTTGATGTCAGATTCCACATCTACCACCGTAGCAAATTACCGTCCTTGTAAGAAATAGGCCATGGAGCAAAACAGGTGATAGTCGTATCGGACAAGCTCCGGACTGTATGGTGAATGGGGTAGGGTCTCAACCCCGTCCATTTCCTGCAGTTTTCGGCAGACCACTCAGAAGGTGTGACTTGGAGTATTATCCACTTGCAGCAACGCCCACTTCTTATTGATGAGCGCTGGGTAGCGTTGGCGCAGAGCGTTATTTATCAGCTGTAGTTGTTCAGCATAGAGATTCCCGTCCACAGGCTGATAATCTGGCACGAGTTCCCATGGCACAGTATCCTCACATTCCTTCAAATGAACCGCAGTACTTTTTTCTCGAACAGCCCTCTTTGCAGCCCTGGCTGTGATTTCTAACTTGGCATCTGCCACTGGCTCCCAGTGATAGGCGTAACGTATACTCTAATGTAGCTTTGCTTTTTAGCTTCTGACTCTATGTAAATTTAGTTTATTCTTCTTAAGCCATTTCCAACCTTAACGTCCACATGTTCTCTCTCGCACGAATCCCTTTGGAAATAAGCATTGAGATCAGTGATTGAGTGACCTCGGTAGAAAAATGAGATAAGAAGGTTGTATTCAATGTATGTTCGCTGGCTGTCTGTCATGAGAGCTGCCTTACTTTAGCTGTCATCGGTTAATCTGATTTGCGTTAAGTTGACCTGTGTTAGAATATACTTTGTGACGTATACTCTAATTTAACTTTCATTTTTAGTTCCTTTTTCTATGTAAATTTAGGTTCGTTCTCTTTAGCACCTTTCAACCTTAACGTGATATCTTCTCTCTCACACGAATACGGTTGACAACACTCGAGGTCTGTGAAAGTGACGTATGCTTGTTGGGATGAGAACAAGACGATATATATATAATGGCTACGCAGAAGCTGTGTGAGTGTGTTGATGCTGGAAGTTAATGCTAATTGTGAATACGAAATTGTTTAACTGCTCTTTGAATTATTTAAAGGATGCGTATAGTGCTTATATTTATCGTTAAGGGTTATACCAGTTAACGTTGTTTGTAACCTGATACGCTGAGAGTTCGACGACTAAGTGTTCTGTGCATTGAAGTACTAATGATCAAGCATCTGTTGACAGCAATAAAGGATTAGCTGTAAGTAACTACTTCTTGAACTTTATTTTTATTTGAGCGATTCCTGCTCAAATAAAAATAAAGTTCAAGAAGTATGTCATGAAAATAACCAGATTTTTTTAAATGCTACGCTTATTGATAAACCTGATTTGACTATCAAGCTTAATATATTAGAAGCTTTCCACATCTAGTGCAACTGCTCATGGCTTGTCAACGACATGACATCTACTAGATTTCTTTCAAACACGTGGAAACAACTTGCCAAAAGCAGTGACTGTCAGAATGCTGATGATGTCACGATGATTTGAACGTTTGCACTCCATTTGTCCTAATGAAGCCAAGCCAAATGCTCAGTGAAACTACAGTAGATTTAAAATCTTAAAATAAAATATTTAATTGTGAATAAACATTGCTTATTTAAAATATTCTATCTCTACAGCCTAAGTATTGAAGTCATAAAATATATTTGGGAATTACTTGGAGCAAAAACATAACGTACAAGAGCATTAACCAGAAAAGAAATCATGTGTTTCTTTGGGAAAAAAAAATAACTGTTTGCAGTGGGTGTTTTTTTGGGGTGTTTTTTTAAGTAACCCCCCCCCACACACACATCTGTTTATTGGGGGGGGTAAAAATCCTGCTTGATCTGCAGCCTTTCCATTCGGTAGAAATTTTGTATGTAGCTAGCTTGCAAAACTCCTAAAGCAGCGACTGCATCAATCTGCCGTACACCTGCATGTAACATGTCAACAGCTCTATTTCTGATGTCAATACTTAAACGTCGTCTGGACATCTTTTCAAGTTAATCCTACTCTGAAGGAAATGCATTCAGCAAACTTTTAGTCCAAGCAGTGAGACGAAATGTTTTCTACTTCTCGGAAGCTACTTTTATCGGAGCTTGCACACACACACACACCAACCACAGGATGTGTCATCATGATGCTAATTTATGCTGATAACCTATCTCCTGTAGTCACTAAATATGCATATCACCATGTTTCCCTTTTGAAACCATAATATCCCAAACTTTTTGTGAGTACTGTATATATATATATATATTTTCTTATGATTCAGAATACATGAATTGTGTTTGAAGCCTATGAAAATAATGAAATGAATGCATGAATTGTTCATTTGTTTCATTATAACTTTTTGTGACCACCTATGAATTGAAACAGAAAAAGAACTTATACATTTTAGGAACTTGAAGTTAATGTTATGTACAGAAATAGAGAGAAGAGCACAGCACAATGTCAGAGTACAACAACAAATGGCATTAATGAACAACCAATAGAAGAAAATATTTTTTTCTGGTTGGCCAAACAATGCAAAGAGTTACTCGTGAAATGAGTATATATGAGTAGCAACAGAATTTAACCCAAGACAGAACAAACTAGATTGGGTGGCTGTTTTCATATCTTATTTGCATACAATTTTTGGAAAAAGGTGTTTCAACATGCATAATCAATTGATTCTTACAATTATTTATATGCTACGTACTGTTTGTTACACAATAGGACCCTCAAGCGGAAACTAAAAATTGCAATTTCTAAGCACAAGATATAAACTAGGGACATTACACTAAACAAACTTCCTGAAATACTAAGACAATTATAACCAAAAATTAAGTCTAAATTCGCAAACTAGTGAAAAAAAGATTAAGAACCAAATACACATGGGTTGAAAAAATACAAAGCAACTAACATACCAAAATAAAAGGCTCCTCTGTAAAACTACAGAAAAAATGATAAAGAAACGTAAACTGAGATATAAATACACAGATCTGCAGCAGAAACACAGATAGCCTTTAGCTACACTTAAAATAAAAAATAAAAACAAAGCTGTGAAAGTACTACTTGATTTATCTCCCAGCATTATTTCACCTCACATTTCTAATAATCTATCAGCTAAATTTCAGATGTGTCCGAAAAACTCGTAAATGAACAACACAACTGACTCAGTTTTATGTTGCAATAACTTAGATGTTAGTGGTATTAAAATGTCTACTTTATGTTTAGTTAAATATGAGCAACTGAATTTTCAAGAAAATTGCAACAGCCACAACGAAGCCAGTGAAATGGACTTGAGTCAAAACATAGTTTGTGAAGTCGTATACCTTGTGAACAATAAATATACAGGGTGTCCGAGAATTATTGGACACATTACAAAATTATGTAAAACAAAACATTAAACAGATAGAAAGAAACTGACTGTACTAACTTACAATGTAACTACACATGTTAATAAATTTCGATGTAAGATCCCTTGGTTGCTCGTAGTACCTCCAAGCGATACTCGATTTCATGTCATGTATTTGCCAAGCATCTGAAAAGATATGGAATTAATAGCAGCTGTGATATGCCGCTTCAGTTCCTGCAAATCAGTACAAGGCGTCTGATAGGCACGATCCTTCACATAACCCCACATGAAATAATCAAATGGAGTTAGATCTGGGGAGCGAGGAGCTACGGAATGGGACCACCACGCCCAATCCATCTGTTGGGGAAATGCTCATTTAGGCACTTACGTACACACATTTACCAATGCGAAGGCATGCAGTCTTGTTGGAAAACGACGTCATATCTTTTGATCTGGGGTATAGGGAAATTTTCTAACATATCCAAGTAAATGTCACCATTTATGGTTTTTTCACAGAAGAAAGGGCCAATCACTTCTCTTTTTTTATAGGGCGCACCACACATTAACTTTTGGAGAATCACGTTCCAGTTCAATAGCAGCATGAGGCGGTTCACTGCCCCATATCCAAACAAAACATAGTTTACGAAGCGAAACAATACCTCATACATGAAATGTGGATTAATCACTAAAAATTACAGTACTTAGAAAGTTTTTATCGTTTTCCACTTGATTCAGCAATATCCACAGCAAAATCGTATTGCAGAGTGTGATTATTTGCATGCATCTTTTGCACTATTTGAATTTTATAAGCATGAAACTAATTTCTTGTGCAAGATATCATGAACTGTCTATTTTGGAATGCACAGTTCTCTGCTTGCTTTATGAACGGATTTCCTGGGGCTTCGTCAGAAACTTTCATAGCTTGGTCAACCATCTCACCTCTGACGCTAGGCCTACCGGTTCCTCCACGATGTTCCACATTGCCAGTTTCTTTAAACTGTTTCATTCACCGCTTAGTTGAATTTGTTGACGGAGGATTACAACCATACTCTAAACGGTACCGTCTTTTAACTTTAATGACAGACTTTAATTCCGCAAACCATAACACACACATCGCCTTCTGCTGTATGGATGACATGACTACTGATTGCGCATTTCTCATAAATTCCTCATCAGGCCACACCTAGCGCCATCTATCGGATTCTGGGAGTAACAATTCTGCAATACAAAAATATAGGAACCGTGTTAGTAATATGTGACATAGAAAAACAGACAATGCTCATAGTTTGTTTTTTTTGTACATAATTTTGTAATGTGTTTAATAATTCTTGGACACTCTGTATAATGGTGAGAGATTGTGTTGCACTAGTAACTGTGATAGAAATGCTTTCTTTTTTATAACATTACTTTCCTAACAAAGTCATCCCTTATAAAGCTTCAACAAAAATAAGTGATAGTGAAATAACTATTAGGAACAAGAAAAGTTTTGTGAAGGGGCCTTCATATGATGAAAATGATATTTTATGATATGATGAAAATGATTTTTTAGGTTAGCTAAGAACTTCATTTATTTACCCCCAAATTTTTGTAGACTAGGTAACAAGACTGTATACAACAGATCAACATGGCAGCTTTAAGATAAGCATTACCGTACGTCCCTCTTACGGAGCACAAACGTTACTAAAACGGTTTTGCTACGTTATGGAAACGTTTGTTTTCAATGTAATATGCAAAGTAAAAGATTTGAAGAGTGATTCCGTATCAACTCAACACAATTTGAAGGCATTTTTTATCTCACCATCTCAGATTTTAATGAAATTTGGTACATAGGTGGCCTCTGTATAGATTAAGAAAAATATCAAATTTCATCGTCATATAGCCACCGGTTTTGAAAATACAGCTATATAAAATGTCCAAAAACACCCCAAAATCAGAAGATTGATATGTTTTTAAATTATGATTGCAGCTCCCCTAATTAAGATAGAGATGGGAAAGGTATCTTTTTGTAGTATTTTTTATACTCTTTTATTTGATGTACAACAAACACCATAGGGGTTAAGATTTAAAAATTAAAATTAAAAATTAAAATTTTGAATTTTTCAAACTGCGACACCAAAAAATTTGAAAATTTTTTAAAACAATCTATGTATGTGTTTGGTATTTGATTACGTGAGTTGTAACTTGGGATGATAATGGGTTTACTTAAAAAGCTATATTCAAATTTAGCCTAACACAAGAGTTTAATGAGAAAAAAACATGTAAACTGAAAATAAATTTGGGCTAAATCTCAAAAAAGTTTCATTAATAACAATAGATATAGTATTTTTGTTATTTAAAACTATTTATTTAAACAATGTTTTATTTTTAATTGATTTGTTTAAAATCTGAGACTACATGGGTTTAAAAATTTTATTAATTTCATTATTCAGAATTTGTAATAATTCACAATTCAATACAAAAAAAATAAACAGACTTTAAAAATTAATTTCAATTACTGCTCGAGAAACACATCAAAATAATAATAACATATGGCATTGAATTGTTTACATTTATGCAAATTATATTCCTAATCTTAAACTTAGATCGTCACTTAAAGCAGAATCTTCTAAAATTAAAAAAAGTTGCATCATTGTTTTGAAGTGAAATCACACGTGTAGATCCTTGATATAGTCTTTAAAAGCTTCAATAGTTTGGTGTATTTCTGTTTCAGAGAAATTGTAGAGTCTTCCTGTCGGAGTCAAAGGATTTACTTTACACAAGAGGTAACTTACAGGAAGCTATAATACATCTTGTGGGCTAGGGTAGGAAAAGGATGTAGATGGACCAGCTGGATGTAAAAATGAGACCTTAACTTCATTCTCACTCTCTTCTTTTGGTAGAACATACGCTACCCACCAGTTGTTTTCATAGATTATGGTAATGTAACCACTCATTTCTGTTATTTGCAGTCTGTCTTGTAATGCTGATACTTTTTCAGTAGCTAACTCGTTTGATTCTGAGAACATCTTCACTTTTATTTTTGAATTACTCAATGGGATAGGAATAAAAGCATGAAGTTTCTGGGTACCTTGTATTGTTAGAGACTTGCTTAGGCGATTTTCCAAAAATTGGTCTGTTTCTATGTATTCTTCTTGACTTACATATGCAAAGTTTGCCACAAAAATGTTCTGAATTGCCCATTCGTACAACTGAAATGGTGTTTGAATTTGATTCTTGTAAGGGCGTTGTAAGCTGGCTTGGGCAGCTAACCTTTTCACCGTTCCACCAACGCCATCACATGGCCCCTTCCCGTGTGCTGTTGCTGAAAAATGCCATTCAGCATCAATGTTGAAGTCATCTTGATGGAAACATAAAAGTTTGTGAAAAAATTTCCGATTTTTGCACTGGGCTGCAGACCCGTCAGAGAAATAGTACATTTTTTTGACGCTGTTGTCACCAAACTTACTTTTCAAGAAGTTAATAAGTTTTTTTTTTGGAAGCAGTACAATGTAATTGTGTTGTGCTCTAAACATTCAGAAATTACTACAAAACTTGCATGTTCAGTCTTTTCTGTTTTGTAATAGATGACAAATGGGTGGACTGTGGCTTGCCCACTGGTCCAGTGATAGCTCTGGGCTTCATCTTGAAGAAGAAAACTATAATTTTTAGCAAAATCACAAATGATGAGAAATTCTGAGTCCTTGAGGTTTTTCTTAGTACTACTATTCATAAAAGAGCTTTGCTGCTTAGCAATGAAGTCATGTCTTACCAAAGCAGACAGTTTTTCGCAAAACAAATCAATAAAATTTGAAGTTGATTTTTCTAATGTCTCCAAGTTGCACCTATCAACTGTAATCCATTGGCGAAAAGTTAGTTTTTCAACCAAGTTCTCAAAACCGTGTTCCCAGAACAGGTGGGACACTTCCCCAAATGACAATCTATGGAAGTAGGGTTGCATAATACTCTTGCAAGACAATGTTTGTAGGAAGATAATTGTCCATTCGTTAGTGAACCAATTCTTGCATTTTCCATCATCAGTTTTACATTTTGGTGTGTGGTGCAAACACATACCGTATGAGTACCACTAGACCCTACCAGGACACTGCTTTTTGGTCTGAGCTCTGCGAATTTGGAAAAACTGACTTTCGTGCTTGCAAATTGTCAAATTACATAAAATCAGAGCCTGTTTGACAAACTTTATCTCCGTTTTCAGTCCTAACAGAAACACAATCTTTCATTCCAGATAAAACCCGACTAATTTCATCACTTTGGTAAAACGATCATACCACAACTACTTCAGAAGAGAGAGACTTACCTGGTTTTCTATTAAGGCTTTCCAAAATTCCTTTCTCCTTCAGAATTTTTTTTATTGTCTTACCATATAATTAGGAGCATTGAATTCTTACATGATTTTCCTAACACTCCATGGCTCAGGTAAGCAAGTCAAAATCATCAACTGTTTATCTCTAGTGCAGTTAGAAAAATTACTTTTAAGATTGTCCATAAGAGAGTCGTGAAGTATTTCATCCTCGTCATCAGATGATTCTTGAATATTTGTAAAAAGCTTCCGTTTCATAGCAGAACTGATTTTTTGAATTTTGGTTGAAGCATAACATTTAGATTTTAGCTTTTTCTTATTGACAGCTGATTCACCCAATTCATGGAGCGAAGTATTCAGTGTTTCAATTACTTCTGACATAGATGCAAAATTTTCGTCCATTTTCTCATCAGCACAGGTTTCATTTGCTTCTTGACTAATTATTAAAGTTTTCAGCTGCTTTCTGCAAGAATCACAAATTTTAGTCTCCTTTGATAAGTCATCAAAATTTTCCAACATCCAGTCTGTCACATTTCTATATGGATTGAAACATTGTATTAATGCATATCTTGTACTTTCCATTGTTGATTATTTGTGCATAAAATGTAAAATTAAAATAGTAAAATAATTGCCTCCCATTACCTGTTCTTTTTATTTTTCCTAAAAAAATCCTGCACAGCTTCAATTTAAAAAAGTCTAGTTTCAAAACTGAAAAGGATGTACTTTATTCAATTTAAAGTTTTCAACCACAAAAGTTTTCAAACACATATCACTTTCACTGCAAGAAACACATGATCACCATCAAAACCTAAAGCAGACTGAGGTCTGCAAGGTAGGAATGCAAGTTGCTGCTTGTTGGGTCTTGTTACCAATGATCTAAACAACAGAATCAGTTTTTTAAGTCGGAACATGCAGAGTTTTGTCCAAAACAAAATGTAGCCTACAGTATAACTGCACAGTCTTTATTTTTTTATATTGTATTGGGAATTATTACAAATTCTGAATAATGAAATTAATAAAATTTTTAAGCCCATGTGACTCAGATTTTAAACAAATTAATTAAAAATAAAACATTGTTTAAATAAATGGTTTTAAATAACAAAAATACTATATCTATTGTTATTAATGAAACTTTTTAAAGATTTAGCCCAAATTTATTTTCAGATTGCATGTTTTTTTATTTATTTATTTTTTTTCCATTAAACTCTTGTGTTAGGCTAAATTTGAATATAGCTTTTTAAGTAAACCCATTATCATCTCTAGTTACAACTCATGTAATCAAATGCCAAACATATAAAGATTGTTTTAAAAAATTCGAATTTTTTGGAGCGTCACATTTTGAAAAATTCAAAATTTAAATTTAAATTTTAAAATTTGAATTTTTAAAAAATATTAACCCCTATGGTGTTGTACATCAAATAAAATAGCATAAACAATACTACAAAAAGATACCTTTCCCATCTCTCTATCTTAATTAGGGGAGCTGCAATCACAATTTAAAAACCCATCAATCTTCCGATTTTGGGGTGTTTTTAATACTCTTTTTATAGCTGTATTTTCAAAACCGGTGGATATATGACGATGAAATTTGGTATTTTTCTTAATCTATATAGAGGCCACCTATGTACCAAATTTCATTAAAATCTGAGATGGTCAAGTCGTTGTGTTGAGTCGATACGGAATGACCCAAGAACGAAATAGAAACGTTGTTCTAACGTTTTGCAACGGCACACGTAAAGCCAAAAAAAAAAAAAAAGTCTTGAAACTGGAATATAACCTTCGATAAAAGGTTGTGGTAACATTTTTTGCGACGTTTGACGTAATACACAAAGAACAGCAACGTTTAATAGAGGAAATTTAGACGTTGATTAACCGTTGCTGTTACATTTACTAAACGTAATACAGAAAGGAAAAATACGTTGTAAAATCGAAAATAAAACGTCGCTAAAAGGTTGTTAAAACCGTTTCTCAACGTAATAAAGAGGGAATATGACGTTTAAATAACGTAATTTAAACGTTGCTAAACGTTCTTAAAAACGTTTCTCAACGTCATAATGGAAGGAATATGACGTTTAAATAAAGTCATTCAAACGGTACTAAACGGTTGTTAAAACCGTTTCTCAACGTAATAAGGAAAGGAATATGACGTTTAAATAACGTCATTCAAACGTTGCTAAACGGTTATTAAAACCGTTTAGCAACGTTTGAATGACGTAATAAAGGAAGGAATATGACGGTTAAATAACGTCATTCAAACGTTGCTAAACGGTTGTTAAAACCGTTTCTAAACGTCATAATGAAAGGAATGTGACCTTTAAATAACATCATCTAAACGTCTTAAAAACAGTGCTACAACGTTATAACAACGGTTGAAAAACCATTGAATCATCTATTGTTATTAATGAAACTTTTTAAAGATTTAAAAAGTTTATGTTATTAATGAAAAATATTGTTATTAATGAAACTTATTGTTATTAATGAAACTTTTATCAACGAGACGTATTAGCGTTTTATAAACGTAATATTGTGACGTTTTTTCAACGTCTCGCCGAACTGGTTTTAAAACGTTTTACAAACGTTTTTGTGCTACTTGGGTATGTCATAGGACAAAGGGAACACCATTTCTTCTGATGAGTCGTTGGAAAATTTCACATCACTTTTTACCTTACGTCCTCACATTACTTCCTGCGCATGCGTACTGAGAGGGCTCAGTATCTCTTTAACAGCTAATGAAGACAAATATGCCTCCTTTCGACGCCGTAAAAATAGCCCCATTATTTAAACAGCTCATTATGCAGGATATTAAACGCCTAATAACATTGAAGCCGGGGGAAAACTTTCGGGGCAATAATAAATTAATTACTGGCACTATGGAAGCTCTTGTGGGATCAAGGAATGCAGAACTACGAGAAAGCGGCGGCCTTCTTGATGCATGGTTTGTTCTGTTGCTGGAGTAAGGGACGAAATGTGTTGCATGCTCGGAACAATGGTGCGGGATTTCCTGAAAGGACTGTTCATTATAAAAGTCTTTTACATGTTTTCCCCGTCCTTGCTTCGGAGCTCTTTGATTAAAACCAATGGGAATTTATTCAGCAGCCTGGTTTATTGTTCCTCAGGAGTTCGGCGTATCATGAATTGCAGTCAAGGCGGTAGAATAAAAACAACGCCTCAACGAAATAAGGCTACGGTCTTCGCAGTTAAGTAATCCAGGCGCTCTCCTTTCAACAGCTAAAGAAACTTCTCTGGTGGTTCCACTACTTCACCAAGGAGAAAATTATTTCTAAGTTTACTAATTACACAGTAATTTTAATTTGCGGAAGGAAAAATGACAAACCTATTATGTTATGTTTAAGGGAATAAAGCTTAAAATAGCTGTTAACTTTTGAACTGGCATTCACATAAGAGAAATGTTCTGAATAAAACTTACCAACAGTACTATTTTAAATTTGAGTCCCTTATTCATTAACCAAAAAGAAACCATGAAGCGAAAGAGGTTTTTGTTTTCGATGTTACAAATTGCCTCTAGAAAGGAATCAACTCAGTATCAATTAGAATAACAATTGGACTAATTTATTTAACTTTACTCAAATTTGGCAAGGACATTCTGCTTTCTTTTTTCGAAAATGGCGGAGAAATTAGCGGTGGATGTTTCCCACAGTGTTTAGGTTTATGTTATTTAAAAGCATGCTATTAAATTCAACTTTGAGATTTTTTTCCGCGAAAAGTTTTATTTTAAATAGTAACTTGTATGAACATGAGTATATCTCCCATATCATAATGTCATTTCAATTTTTGTTCGTAAGTTTTCCTTTTTCAGTATATTATTGTGACGATAAAAGCTATATAGGACACAACCTCGAATTAGATATCTCCTTACGAGTAGGAATCTTTTCGAACAAATCAGTAATCTTGATCTCAGAAAGATTAACTGTAAACATTGGTAACAAAATATGAAGTCAAATGGTACGTTCAAAATCCTGACAAATTACCTTTCATATTACTATACGTGCAAATACTGCCAAAATATAGAGTGATTCATACGGAACAATGTACTCATATACAGTATCTGACTATGCATAAATCGTGAGCTGCGAAACTGTTTGCTTTAGAATTTATTTTAAATTCGCTGGAATTTTACACCGTATTGCTAAGCACATGCAAGGCATTTACCCCGTTCACGTTAGAGAGCCTTTGTGGCAGCCTTTATTTTACTAATTTCAATCGTTTTTGCATTCTGTCCCAAAAGTAGCAACGGCGTGTATTTCTTGTTAGAATTTATTAGGTTAATGGCCAGATGGAAATCTAGAAGAAAACTGGCGAACTCGATCTCCAAGATAAGTCCATGATACCTAATTTGGCGCAAAAATTGGAAACACAGAATCTGGTTTGGAGAATGTAGAAAATAACATCCGCAGATACCCAAAACGAAAGCTTATACAGCTTGGAGCTCTATCCCAGAAAATTCCTGCGAAGATTGTCCTGGGAATTAAGGTACTCTTACTCCACATGTTGGAAAGCTACTAAGAAGGCAGACATTGTCCACTTATTGATGGAATCAGGTAAGGAGAACCGCTACTGCCAATGATTTCAGAACTTTGTCGCAATTCGCCGATAATACATGATATCACATCGTTTACAGATGAGGCCTGGTTTCATTGGTCTGCGTGCGTTAAGTCACAGAATTCTAAGAAATGGCCTGCGAAGAATCCCCATGTGATTCACGAAAAAAACATGTATCCGGAAAAACTGGGAGTGGTTCAGTGTTCTGTATCTGGTCAAAGGATCGTCGGTATAATATTCTATAAAGGAACTTTAGATATCACCGCTTATCTAAACATTTTTGAAAAGTTTATGGGTAAATTGGACTGCATGGAAATTACGCACGATTACCTCCAGCAAGATGATGTGACATGCAAAACAATGACTCATCAAGGGAATCCATGGCGATGAGGGATCCAACGATTTGCATGAATCTGTTGTTACAAAAATCTCCCGAATTAACTTCTGATCCCTCTCTAGGCTGGGGAGGGCGGGCATATTAAATAAGGAGTGTTTCATGATAAATTTGCCACAGAACTGCTAAGGCACTGAAATATAAAATGCTGCAAATGAAATCTGGGAAATTCGCAAATTTCGCTCTTTGTCCAATTGTCCATATACTGTAGTTTCGTATCTACATCTAATATGGCCTCGATCTTTTATTTAGATGTTACTATTGAATTATTAATTGGAATTTCGCGAATTTTTTTATTTTCTCTGTGGCCAGTTGAAATTAGGAACCTCTAATTCTGGAAACAGAAAATCTTTGTTCTCTGTGCTATTATTTCCAAAGATCAAACCATTTTTGGTATGTTTGGAGGTTTAGCGACCACCATGAGCAATTTAATGGCCTATAAGCAGTCACCCGTCCCTAATTTAGGGCCACTGGTTCCAGGGAAGGAAGAAAGCTACTGTCGTAAGATAAACGCATCATCTGTATCCCACCGGAATTTCAATCCGGGCCCATCTGGGACGAATCGTCAGAAGCCTGTGATACAGCAGCAGCACAAATCTCTTGCAAACGCCTGTTCTATCTATCACATTGTAAGCCGATAAGCTGGCGTTATATTCATTGCTGGAATTTTTTTCTATCAGTAAATTATGTGAAACACAGAAATTCAAAGAGTTGAGATTTTGAGATTTACCACCGGCGGCAACACGCAGCGATGTTTTCAAGTATACCTGTCGGAGTACGGCGGTCACTTCCAACACTTTGTTTTTTTGTTTGGGGGTTAAAGATCACTGTGAGCAACTCAACGGGCTATAAGTAGTCCCTCGCCCCTAATTTAGGGCACTGGTTTCAGGGAGAGAGGGAGCCAGTGCAAGTACATCACCCATGACTCGAATGAATCCATCTCGCACAAAAGGTCAGAAGCCAGCACATGGACAACTGCGCCACGCGAAGCCCTTCAACCACAGGAGGTGGCGTCACTTTATTTAGCGTGAAACAGGGTATGTATTCACTAAATATTATACCAATTCTTCTACCCATTTGTGATTACAGCGAACAGTAAGGGCTTCGTTCTGCATGAATCACCACACTCAGTGTCCAAATGGTCTGATGCGCTGGCTTCTTCTCATTGTTTGAGATAAGAGTCCCAGATGAGGCATGGGTGGTGGGTTTTTCTTACCGCGCTGGCTTTCTCCTTTCCCTGGAATCAGTGGCCCTGAATTAGGATCAGAAGACTGCTCATGGTGGTCGCTAAGCACTGAAATAAGAAAAAAATCATGAATCACTTGTATGTTATACAGTAAGAGCATGCCAACGTATTGAGTTTTGTCTTAAATTAGGTCGCAGCGATCAAGTTTTCTCCCAAGAAAGAGATGAAAAGTTAAAAGTTACTGATTTATTCATTTGATTCTTTCAAACTCTATGACTGAAAATAAGCTATTGCACTCTGTCAAATAAGGTAATGCGTGACATTTTACTGAGTATCTTCATAGACAGGAATTACTTGATATCTTGGCAATGGTAAGAATTCCAGAGTGGAAAACTTTAAAGGAAAGCGCAAGTAACTTTGTTAAGGCAGCCCTAATCACTGCTTTCAGAATAACAGCAGACGCAAATGAAGTTACGTACATAAACTTATATGAAAAATATTTTCGTATATTCACTAGGTTTCTTCGTCACTTCGACTGAGGCTATTTACTTAGTCCGGAGAAGCAAGTAAATTGAATTACTAGTAGGAATTGGAACTGATAATTCTAACAGATTCAGGGAAAGGAAGATTTGTACAGATGCTTCTTGGTTCTGCTTGCTGTTTCTACAAGAAAGAAAGATTATCTTAGATGGGGAAGTTAGGCCAGAAATGCACATTAAATTTGAAAAGTGGAATAAAATTTTGAAATTAGTTCTTGTTTCATGCACAAACGTTTACAGCTTATTTTTAAAGTGCCCTGTGAAACGGTATCGTCTGTGCTGTGAGGTAAAGTGCAATCCTGCATTTTTATTTCAAATAAATTTCGAGGTTCCGATCAGTGTTGCATGCAGTATTATATAGACCGAATGTGAGAAACGAATACAGCCTAAGAAGTTTAAAGAAATGTTCGAGCGTGTGCAAGAATGATATAACAATTTATTTCCTATCAGTTCTTCTTGTGTGGTGTGTTTCTTCTTTCTAGTTAATGAAATTTGCGGTTTCAGAATTACTTCAAATTAAACAGAATTACTTCAAATTAAAAAAAATAATTCTCTAAAGATTTCTTTGACTAACGGTACATAACGTAAACAGTTAAAAAATTTCTCTACCAAAGAAAGCGACTTGAAGGTTGTTTAAGAAAAAGCTATTCCCGAATAGCAGTCAGATCCTTTCGGTCATTCGAAAACCATTTATTTTTTCCCTTATGGAACAGAATAAATTTTTCTCGACAATGAATGAAAGCTTTCTTTGAATACCAGCAAGACTGCATTGAGTACGAGCGCCAATGTCTAGAAAGAGTAGAAAGGTGTGAAAAACGAGGTAAAAGGAAATGCCAGAGTAATGAAACTAGCTGAAAGCCTGCTTCTGAGAGTTATTTAGGGAAGCTAAGAGGAGACAAAGGAAGCTGGCACTGAAATGAAGTACACCAAAAAGTAAAAGAGAATAAACAACCTATTGAATGTAGAATGGAACTTATGGCGAACACAACAGAGAAGTGCATGTGAAAACAGAAAAATAAATAAAGATAAAATGGTGCAGCAATTAAAAAAGCGAAGCATATAAAGCAGGCCTCAGAAGAACTCCATTCAAGAGAGGAAAAATAAGGACAAAATTGCAAGAAAAAAATGCATCAAAAAATAAAACTTTAGAAAATGGAAAAATAAAAAACTTAAATGGCTTACAAATGGCCAGGATAATAAATACTAAATGGAAGGAGCATTTCGAAATATTTCTGAATAAAGAAAACCAACGGTTAGTACCAAAGTGAGTCCGAAGTTTGTCCCTTTTGCAGTTAAAATGTTTAATGATACAAGAAAGCCGTACATGCTCACCTCATTCTTCAAAGTACAGTCGTTGTTTAAAATGTAGCCCTTTGACAACGTTCCACCAGAACCAACGGCGGTAGCACCCGGCCTGGGTTCAAGTACAGAAACTTTTTGATGTCAGATTCCACATCTACCACCGTAGCAAATTACCGTCCTTGTAAGAAATAGGCCATGGAGCAAAACAGGTGATAGTCGTATCGGACAAGCTCCGGACTGTATGGTGAATGGGGTAGGGTCTCAACCCCGTCCATTTCCTGCAGTTTTCGGCAGACCACTCAGAAGGTGTGACTTGGAGTATTATCCACTTGCAGCAACGCCCACTTCTTATTGATGAGCGCTGGGTAGCGTTGGCGCAGAGCGTTATTTATCAGCTGTAGTTGTTCAGCATAGAGATTCCCGTCCACAGGCTGATAATCTGGCACGAGTTCCCATGGCACAGTATCATCACATTCCTTCAAATGAACCGCAGTACTTTTTTCTCGAACAGCCCTCTTTGCAGCCCTGGCTGTGATTTCTAACTTGGCATCTGCCACTGGCTCCCAGTGATAGGCGTAACGTATACTCTAATGTAGCTTTGCTTTTTAGCTTCTGACTCTATGTAAATTTAGTTTATTCTTCTTAAGCCATTTCCAACCTTAACGTCCACATGTTCTCTCTCGCACGAATCCCTTTGGAAATAAGCATTGAGATCAGTGATTGAGTGACCTCGGTAGAAAAATGAGATAAGAAGGTTGTATTCAATGTATGTTCGCTGGCTGTCTGTCATGAGAGCTGCCTTACTTTAGCTGTCATCAGTTAATCTGATTTGCGTTAAGTTGACCTGTGTTAGAATATATTTTGTGACGTATACTCTAATTTAACTTTCATTTTTAGTTCCTTTTTCTATGTAAATTTAGGTTCGTTCTCTTTAGCACCTTTCAACCTTAACGTGATATCTTCTCTCTCACACGAATACGGTTGACAACACTCGAGGTCTGTGAAAGTGACGTATGCTTGTTGGGATGAGAACAAGACGATATATATATAATGGCTACGCAGAAGCTGTGTGAGTGTGTTGATGCTGGAAGTTAATGCTAATTGTGAATACGAAATTGTTTAACTGCTCTTTGAATTATTTAAAGGATGCGTATAGTGCTTATATTTATCGTTAAGGGTTATACCAGTTAACGTTGTTTGTAACCTGATACGCTGAGAGTTCGACGACTAAGTGTTCTGTGCATTGAAGTACTAATGATCAAGCATCTGTTGACAGCAATAAAGGATTAGCTGTAAGTAACTACTTCTTGAACTTTATTTTTATTTGAGCGATTCCTGCTTCCTTGCAGGTGAAGTTTTGAGAATTGATTTATGTAGTGTTCATTTAGTCAGCTACACACTAACGCTACAATTTCGTTTAAGGGAAGTTTCGGTTAAAACAGTTTTTTATTTTTTATTCACTGACGTTAATTAAAATTTAGTTCAAGTTCTTTTCAACATTTTTATGAGATAACTAAAGCTCAGCGTCTGAATTGATTCTAGAGGGATTATTGGAAGGTTTTTCATTTCTGTGGAATTGACATTTGTTATCAACGTGATGTGAATACTGATTAGCTCATTCGAATAAAGGGTTGAAACGTTGTAAGTAGAACCACTGACTTTTTCATGAAGTACAGTTTTATTGATTAATTAAGGATATTGAAGTTAATTAATCTGGGTTCATGCTAATTTGAACCAACTACGATATTTAAAAATAAGCTTCATGTAAGGTGGGGTTCTAGGGGCCGCGGATGGCCTAGTGGTGAGCGTTTGTGCCTGCTATTGAGAGGACCCAGGTTCGATTGCACGCAAGTACGAAGGCTCGAACCACTAAATATCCGCCATGCGTCGGATGGGCACGGTAAACCGTCGGTCCCCAGGTACTGGCCCTCCGGTTATAAATAAGAATGTTTTACTCCCCCTTTCTACCTCGCTTCCGTGGTAGAAAGGGACACTCTAGCCCAAATCTCCTAGCTTCCTATTTCTAAGGGTTGTTTAAGACCTGGGGTCAGACACTCCCGACATAAAATCCTCTACATATGATCTCATCTGAAGGTGGTGTTCTAGGTGAACTGACTTTGTACATATAGCTACATCTTTAAAATCTAAGAACGCTACATAGGATAACGTAAAACTACCCACTTTTCATTACTTGTGACGATACGACGCCAAAAAATATCGTGCTGTGTGTTTGACAGCAATTTGCGACAGAGATCGACATGTTCTGTGACCTACCTGGGTGTCGAGCCACAGGGAATAATTCGATGACACCTGGAGGAAAACCAAGCAGATGCCGGTGACGTGACTAAAGATGATAGATTGGAAATATCCCACCTCAGCTGCCGATTGTCTTGTGCTGGTACTGGATTTCTCTGTCACAGCTCGGACAAGGGTGTCAGTCTTTGCTGCTGTTTGACGTTCTGATTTTGGCTTGTCTTCGAGGTTAGTGCACCCCAGCATTGAAACGTCGCAGTGCTGCCTGTTACAATTTTCGCGCAGTGCTTCTGTTCACTGTTTCCTCGCCTTCAACTGCACAAATTTTTCTCGCTATTGCCATCGCGTTTAACCCTTTCTTTTCAATAATGGCGAAGGAGCACATAATCAGCACGTTTACCGACCTCCATTCTCTGCTTACCTGATAACGCAATATGTCTGTCTGATGCCAAAATGCACGTCACCAGCTTCGTGTCTTCCACGTGACGGCGGTATCCAATCGACGCTGAGATGCGTTTTGCACAAGAATAGGAACCCAACATTATATGTGGTGCTCAAAACAGGACGATCTTTTGACAGGTCCTTGTAAGAGAGAGAGAGAAAGAGAGAGAGAGGAAGAAATGAAGGCACATCGATAAACAAGAAAGATGACACCACATTTTCGGTTGCAATGGCCACGTCTGTTAGAAAAAAGCAACCGGATTTCTACAATCGATAAAACATCAAGAAATGGAAACAGCTACTTACTTACAATAGAAGCTGAAAAGTATGTTACGAATATTTACAAATGGCGCACAAAAAACTTCTCATAGCGGAACGAAGGTTCTGGAGACGAAATGACTTTCAAATCGAAAACTTAAAAAAAATATGTAAAAGGAAACATGATATCATTCTACGCCTTCTAGCGGAAAATTTTGCATAATGGGAACGTTGAAAAATAGACGAAAAATATTCTTCCTGGGAAAAGCTATGCTAAGGAAAAGGAACTTTTCAAATATGTATCCCAGAAGCAGAGATTGCGAGAAAAGGGTTTTGATCTTTACGCCCCCTATCAAGAAATCTCTGCGTTATTTAAAGAGGATAATGCTCCACGTCTCTATCGTAGCAAATGGCATACAGTAAAAAAGAAATTTTTAATAGGGGTTTTAGAAACGGAGATACAGCTGCAAACAGAAGTACACAAACACCACCTAGCGACAGAACTCTGAACTAAAAAACTCCTCAAGTACTAGCCTAAAGTTTTCCACAAGGAAAATGCCATCCGGTATTGAAATACATTTTTAAATGACACATGTAAAAGAAGAGGTATTGAGTAAAATAGATTAAACATCTGCGCCTCTAGCGGCGAAATTGTGCATTATTTTGGGAAGAAAATTCGCACAAAGGGTTATCATTGTTTGTAGTACCTGTCTAAAAAAGGATTTTTCAATTGAGTTTTTATTCTCGCAGATATTGCAATAAACGGAAATGCGAACTTACGCTCGCTAGTGGCGAACTTGTCCGCTAAGAAAAATGCTAAATTAGATCAGAAACATTTCTCAGTGGAAACGCTTTCTAACAAAGAAAGAAATTTTCAAATCGGGCATTAGAAGCAGACATATCGAAAAGAAATATGATATACGTCTACGCCCGCTGGCGGAAAAACTATGCACTATTTCAAGAAAAAGTATTATGAAAATATTTTCCGAGGTGAATGGTATCGGCCCACAAAAAAAAAAAAAAAAATCAGTCAAGTTTTCAGAAGCTCAGATTTTGCTACAAATACATCAGAAGGGGAAATAAGCATTTGCACAACCTGGTGGGAAAACCATTCTTTATCGAAAATCAAAGATTATAATAAAAACATTTCCATCCAGGAGCTGTATGAGCTGCAGCAAGAATTTTTCAAATCGCAGTTTTATAAGCAGGGATACCGGGGAAAACGCAATTTACTTTTACGCCCCTTAGAGGAAAATCTATGCCTTACTTGAAAATTTTGAAACTATGTGAGAAATATTTTATACATCAAACGCTTTCCAACTAAGAAAGAATTTTTCGAATCGGGCTCTAATAAGCAGATATATCGACAAAAATAAGATATATGTCTACGCCCCCTGGCGGCAAAATCATGCGCTATTTTAAGCAGGAGGTATTCTCAAAAAGGTTTACGAGGTGAGCTCTATCAGTCCACGAAAGAATTTTTCAAATCGAGTTTTAAAAGACTTAAGTTTTGCTGCAAATACATCTGAAGCATTAATTAACACTTACGTCCCCTTGTGGCAAAACTTTTATTTATCAAAAATTAGAAATTATATGCAAAATATTTCCCATCAGGAGCTGTATCCGACGCAGGAGGAATTTTTCAAATCGGAGTTTTAGAAGCAGAAGTATCGGGAAAAACACAATTTACCTTTACGCCTCTAGCGGGAAATCTATGCATTACTTGAAAAAGGAAATATGCCCAAAATAGTCTTCGTTATAAATGGCATCGAATGGAAGAAATACTTTTTTCAATCGGATATTTAGAAGAAAATATATGTAATAAAATGTATTTTTAATTCAATATCATCTGCATTTACGTCCTCTAGCGGCAAAGTTTTGCATTGGAAACAACTCGAGAGCAAGGATCACCATTCACACATTTCAAGCTTTCCAATTCAAAAATAATTTTTGAAATCGGGCTATTAGTTGCAGAGATAATTGTGTCCACAGACTGTCGGACGGGAAAACTGATAACATAAGTATGATCTTTTTTCACAAAAGGCGTGCTAAAAAGGAAGAAAGAAACAACATACGAATTCATGCTTTCATCCTGGTCTCCTGCGTTGTCCAGTTAAGTTCAACAACAGGTTGAGATTCTAAAACGTAAGCGGATGGAAAAAGGAACAATTTGAGCTATCAAAGCTAGTCAGGTTTTGATTGGAGGTTGACAGTTAGCAAAGTGGTTGATATGTTTGCTTGCTCTTGAACCTTGGAGTGTGTGATAAAATCAACTGACTATGAAGAACTGAAAAGCAATTGATATGCATTACAATGCATCAAACACCGTACAAAAAACGAACTGCATCAAATCAAAATTCGATATGGAAAACGTATCTTTGGTGAATTTAAAAGTGACTTCATCAGTCTTCGTGTTAATTTTATCATTTTTATCAGATATAGAATCCTGTGATCGCGGCACGTGACAATTGTTTGTTGCTTGAAGAAATTCCTTTTTTTTTTGCTTTTCATGGGGTATACGTTGTGTAGAAGTAACCAGCAAGCTACTCTGAGTTTATGCAAGGCACAAATATTGCTAATGTATGGTTTGATTTTTTAACAAGAATGTTTTCAGCAAGTAAGAATAACTTTTCAGTTTATTGTTGAACTCGACGTACGTTCCGTATTCCAAATTAGAGTCTGGTGAAAGAGTTGCCGGGTGAATACCGAGTGAAGAAGTTCAGGGTGTTTTAAAAAAATTGAGAAATACAACGGCTTATATGTGGGCTATGTCATATATTTCTTTGGAAATGTGGTATTAATTAAGGGTGGAGGTTTTTAATGTTTTACAGATATTGATGAAAAAGCAATAACTTAGCGAAAGTAATTAAAGCTGAAAAAGTAGCACTGCGTTTGTGCTTTCTTAACAAAAAGCAAGGTCATGTGTAGGACTGTAAGAATTAACGGGTCATGACGATTAACATGCCAAGAAGACGTCAGAGAGAAAACAAGACCCGAAAAATATGGCTTAGCGAACGTGATTAACAAGTCTGTGCTTTCTACCGTGCGTTTCTGAACGATTATTACAAAATAAATAACGAACATTACTGAGAAAAATACGAGCAACCGTTATCAATAGTACGTAATCACCTGTTAGCAAGTTTGGTGATTATGCTTCGACACCAACCTGATCCTTGGAGGCAAGAAGCTTTCAACATCCGTTTTCGACTTTTCACAATGTCCTGAACCACCTATAGCTGAACAATGAAAGGGTTAGTAATAGGAAGGATCCAGTTCAGGATTATATGCTGCGAGAGAAAGCACCACAAATCTAAATCTGTAAGTTTTTCTTTTGTCCAAACGCAGGTGTACGACTGGCGTCTTGCTGAAAGAGCACCTTAAATCTGTTTACCAATCCTCTTTTCCGTTGAAACACCTCTCAGTGAACGAGCTACAGCTGTGTTGAGTAGACATTGTCACAGACAGCAAGTTCATTGGTAACCATTTTTGTAGTGTACTGCTCTCTCAAATTCCTACATGTGTATGCACAACAGTGGTGTCGTCTTCAACCATCCCTTCTTTGGAGTCGGAAGTAGAGGCATCTTGGTTCGAGATATTGCTCCAGGCTGTTCGATAGTCGGACGGACGGACGGATATAGTGTTACTGTAACCAGGTACTTTCCCCTCAATAAACATGATGGAAAAATGACACCAGTGGTAGAAATAGCGTACCGAAGAATCCATTCATTTATTTGGACGGAAAATGTCGTTCGATTAATTTAAAACGCACTTCTTCGTGTCAGCTGTCAAAGCATATCATCAAATAAATATTCATCGTAAGTGAGAAAATAACTGAAAAACTATCGGAGGCGTCGCTAGAATTTAGTGTGACCATCTTAAAAAAGGTGCCACACAGCTGTTATGCACAAAAACTCCCGTATTGGTGTTTTGCAACACAAAAAACGTTGTACTTCTTTATAGCAGGCCTTTAAAAAAGAAAAAAAAACATGTGCACTAGTAGCATTATGTTTATGATATGTCTATGGATACGATATCTTCTCATCTATAACCGAGATTTGTAGAATTCTTCTTCCTGCCGGATAAGGCTGGTCATGGAAATTATGTTTCACCCAATGTAGAATTTCTGTGATGCACAGCGCTCCAACAAGGTTGCATAAAAATCAAAATCAAATTGTAGCAATTCCTTTTGCCTTCGATAGTTGAAGCTATGTGCTGAAGTTTTCATTCATTCTTTTTACATGTATGATGCTAACTTTTCCCGCTAGGGGCTCAAATGTATGTTTCTTCGACGTTAAATTTTTCTATTTTTTAGACTGAAGGTTTAACGACCACCGTGAGCAACTTGATGGGATATAAGCAGTCTCCCGTCCCTAAGTTAGGATCACTGGTTCCAGGGAAGGGAGAGAGCCAGTGCCGTAAGAAAAAACAAGATATCCTTCCACGCTTCACCGGGATTCGAACCCGGACGAATGGTTATAAGCGTTGGCTTATGACCATTCGCCACCGGCGCGGCAAGTTGCTTTAACGTATGCTTACATTTGGAAGCACGATTTTGTAAATTCTGTTCAAATACAGTAGCTATAGCTGCGAGGTAATTAATTGTTTCAGAGCCTTTCTTTTGATATTTAATTTTGCTATGAACACGTATATTGTATGATTTTTCAAATTCACCAGTTTTCAGCGACAGGCCATCTCAATATATAGCAGTTAAAAACAGTCAGGTACGATTAATTCAATGGACAATTGGTCCAAAGGTGCGATTCGTCCATTGGTACGTTTAAAATGTCGATTCGTCCAATATTATGACAGGTGCAATGGCACGATTAGTTCAAAAAGTGCTATTAGTCCAATACCAACTTGTCCGAAAGATAACTCGTGCGTAACAGAGCTCAGTTGTTCTGAAGCTGTTTTCGTTGTCGTATGAAAGGGCCTGTAGTCTAAAGAATGTAAAATAATGTTACACTTCATGCATAATATTGAGGTTACAAACTTTTTTTCATATTCGTTTTTTTGTTTTCGGGACAGCAATCGTGCTGATGCTGTCCTTGCTATCGTGTTAAGTGCTGGTATATAAACCATTCAACAAACCTCGGTACTTCTTTTTTTTTTTTCGCATTAATAATGGAAAAGAATGGTTTTCCATTTTCATTTGTCTGTGCACTCAGTATCTTTGAAACTAATGGAAGTATTTCTTTTTTAACTTTTGCACGGAATGGAGGAAAAGAGACTGGTGCTTTCATGTTCATATCTTGAATTCCTGAGCTCAGGAAATAAGAGGATGGGGAGATTCCACATGAGAAAAACAAAAAACTACTGGGTCTTCAGTTGAGATAATTTGGAGTAAAATCTGTAAAAAATGGGCCTTTTCATTCACGTTTGAAGACAGGACATTAATCGAAAAAGTATAATTTACAAGTCATTCTTTCCTCATTTTCAGTAAACTTTTGTGCTACTCTTATCGACATGTCCGTCCATCTGGGCGTATGTGGCCTCCATATCTCTTCATTTCTAATTCGTATCAGAAAAAGTCTTTCTACTCTACCTTTAGGTAGGTGAAACTATGAAAACGTTGATCCGTACTTTTTTACTGATGTACAACGCTATCCATAACGTGTGTAAATCCATTTGACTTGAACTTGATATGTGCTCCTTTCTTATCTCACCCCGTGCCATTAAAATCCGATTGAAATTTAAGTTTGTCCCAGTACTTTCCATACAACAAATATTTTGCTTAAATTTTTCACTTTAAATACATTGCCCTCCTACTAAAGAACGTAGTGGTACATGTCATTTCTTTCAATAACCCAACTTATTAAATCCGGTTTGATAAATTATTTTTTGCATTGAATAGCTTCTGCTCTATGAAATATTTGCACATGTTTTCTACTATTTGCGAAACACAATTCTGTCACTAAAATGCACAAGTTCCAGTATCTGAAAATATATTTTTGCATCCGAAAAACTCTAATAAAACAATTCCCTATTTTATCAGCTAAAATCAACTAGAATGAACAATTTGCACATATATTCTACTGTAGTGATAGTATCAGATAATTTTGAGAGATATGACGAACTCTATAATACAAGATTTCACATAGCAATAAATATACAATTATTGCTACATTTTACACTATAACACTTTCTTTAGTCCAAATAACTGCTCATTTTACTCGAAACTTTTGTTCTATCATTTTGGTTTATATGCATTTTTGCTTGGCTTTGTTTATTCAACAGAACGAACATTTTCGAAATAGAGTATTGAGATAAAAATAGGAAAATACAAAAAAGGTAAATGAACAACAGACTTCTGGTAACAATTTAATTTCACTGTAGGTCTTTATGTACGAGGTACAGTCTTTACGATTTCACAATATTATTAGAAAATGTGGCAACTGAGCAGCAGAAATACTTCGACCTACAGTTATTTTACCTCCACAGGAGAAAACTTCTTGCTTGTTCTACTTACTTTTGCATTTGGTAAAATGTTTCACAAGTAACTTTTAATGCTTCATGAAATTTATAATATTTTTCAAGAATTGATCATTTGAACGGTTTAATTTTTTAAATTAATTACGATATTTTAAACTTCAGAGCTTGAATATCTGCTAAATTAATTTATGTACAGTAAATCGAAAAATCTGGTTAAAATATTAATTCTGGTGATAAAAATCTTTCTGGAAACACTGTAAAGAGCTTGACAGACTATTCATTTCCTAAAATTACAAAAAATGGTCGTTGGTCGGGTGATACAATGGACAAAATCGGCATTGGAGGTCAATGCGCCACTGGAATAAAAAACCTAGATGGAAGTTAGGGCCACTGGTTTCAGAAGAGAGAGCCAGGACCATGAACCAAAAACAACATCCAAGCGTCACCGGGATTGGAACCTGGACCCCATCTCGGACGAATGGTTAGATGCCAGCGCTTAGATCACTGCGCCAATGGGGCGACGCTGGGACAAATGGCATTGGACAAGTAGTACCACTGGAAAAATCGGCATTGGACAAGTAGTACCATTAAGAAAATCATGGCCTCCCTGGTGGCACAGTGGTGTAGGTGCTGTCTTCTGACCATTCGTCCAACATGGGTGCGAGTTCGACCGGTGAGGCATGGATATTGGGTCACTGGAATCAATGACCCTAAATTAGGACCGGGCGACTGCTCATCACCCATTGAGCTGCTCACTGTGGTCATTAAACACACAAAGTAAAAAAAGAAAAAGAAAAAAAAAGGATTTTGGGCAAATCGTTCAGGATATAAAAATCATATCTGTGCTCCTAAATTCTTATTTGGAAAATTAATTTTCCATAAGATTTTTAGAACGGATACCGCCGTTTTCTAAATATTTCCTAGTTGTTTAGGGAAAAATTTTATACTGGATGCGTTTAACCGCAATGAATATTACGCACCACCTGATTTTCCTAATGCATTGCTTTTCCACCAGAAGGTGGGACCCTATATTTCCATTTGGAACTACATTGGCTGTTGTAAAACTCTTGTTTTAAAATTTCATATTTTTATTTGATTGAAGTAATCATAACTAAGATTCTTCCATTCATTTTTTAGGCATGCTAAAGAGGAAACTTCCACCTACGTGGCGTAATAACCTATTTTTTTATAACACTGATTGCAAAGTTTGAATTAAAGTAAAGTTTTGAAATCGGCAAAGTGAATTTGAGATGCTAATTGAAAGACATGCTTATTTTATCGTTACACCTAAGAATTATATGTTATCCTTCTACTTGCATTTTCTCCAGCAAGAAAGATGGCCGTAAGTGAAGAAAAGAGGGGAGGGAGGGGGCTCTATGAAAGAATGGCAGACAAGTGTCGGCCTGAAATACAGCGATTAAAATCATGTGAGAAGACATTTTTCTGCATATAAAAAGTGTCCCAGCTGAAATAGCTAAACAAGTTAACAAAACATGAAAACATACTACTCAACTATAAGTTGAAAAACAAGAAAACTCCCACGATATTTTTGGATGAAATGAGATTGTTTTCTCTGGCTTTCAAAAACATACACACAAAAAAATTCCAGCTTTAAGATAAAAATCATTGATAAAATCAGAATTGCTGGAAATATGAGATATCGTAGGTGCGGTTAAAGCATTGAATAAAAAAATGAAAAAAATAGAGCTTTTACGTTGGTAAATATAATTTCAAATAAAAATCAGCTGTTACGCTTCGCAGTGGAAAAGCAGGACATGTGCGTTGTGTCGGAAAGAGCCTGAAAATATTAAAAGAACTTTTCCAGTTAGACTTATAAAAACATGAAATAACGTACAGAAAAAAATCGCAATTTACGTCACTTAGTTGAAAAGTTTTCAATCAGTGAACCTAGAAAAGGCATGGAAAACTACTAAATAATTCAGCAAACGGATATAAAGAATAGTTTTCAAACATGACTTTTAGATGGCACTGCAAATTTAGTTCAAAAGCAAATGAACTGTGGGAAAACAGTGCACCTGGAGAATCAGATGATACATCGATTATGTTAATAATGGAAAACGTAGCCGGTGGAAAGAGAATATGGTAAAAAAGTGAACTAAAAATCGTGATTCACATCATTTGGATTCAATGGAGGATTAAGAGTTATGTCCATCTTTTCAGTTATCCGATACAAAAATAATATTTTGGTCCAGAACTTTAGAAGTGGGTACATGACGCCAAATGTAAATATTACATTGCAATACTTTGTGGCAAAGTAATTTTTTGCCAAATATTACAGAGCCACAAAGTATTGTGGATTGTATAAGAATAAAGATATCAACGTTTAGTCACAATTAACCTCATTTTCTTGTCGTTCGCAGTTTTGCTGCTCTTTGTTCCAGCTCCATCGTCCTGAGTTAGAACAAAGCACGGCAAAACTGCGGTCGACAAGAAAATAGAATTCATTTTGACTAACCGTTGATTCTTTTATTCCTACAAAGTTACGTTGCCCCACAAAATATGCATTTGTGCCAGAAAGCTGTGTGTGTCATAGAATAAAGAAATGCAAGTTTGCTCGTAGTTCAAGCTAATTAATGAAAAATATTTCTTAATTTAATTTTCGCAAGTGTAAATACCATTCCAAATATAAAAATAAGATTCTATCATCTAGCAAGAAGTCTGTGCTCTACAGAAATTCGAAAAATCCATGAATTATCATCTACTTTGTTTTTGCTATCCAGTCCAAAAGAAAAAAAAAATCAACGTGGCTTATACATATAGTTTTTTTTTTAAATTGGAGGTTTAACGACCACGGTGAGCAACTCCATGGACTATAAGAAGTCGCCCGTCCCTAATTTAGGGTCACTGGTTCCAGTGAAGGGAGAGAGCCAGTGCCGTAAGACAAACACATAATCCATGCCTCACCGGGATTCGAACACGGACCCCGTTCGGACGAATGATCAGAGGCCATCGCTTAAACCACTGCGCCACCATGTACATGTATTGGAGGTGCAATGTCTACATACGAATACGCAATAGTTTGGCTGTAAATATGGACTTTTGTTTTCCGAAAGGAGTACTAAAAATACAGAGCGAAATGACCTCACATGAGGAAGACAATTCTTTAAAGAACAAACTCATCTGAAAGCTACTTAACGAGAGAAGACTTTCAGTAAATCAATGATAGATACAACAAAAACCATTTTCAAATGCGATAACATTTGTCTCTCGTTGTTCGCTTGGAGACTGTAAATAATTCTACTATTCTTTAATTTTCCTTGTGTTGTTCAGTTTTTTCTTTTACCCTTTGCCTTCCGTTAGTTAAGAGAGGCTACAACGAAATTGAGAACTTCCATTATTTATCACTGAAAGATGGAGTCCTGCATCGTTGGACTGACGAGTAGTACCCTCTCCCTGCTGAATAACATTCATCAAAAGGAGCCAACGACATAAAGCAAAAATGCTTCCCAAATAATGACTCACTCCTCTTGCATAGAACCTTGCATTAAGGTCCTTATAGTTTTCACTTTTTCAACATGTTCCATGTATTTACACGCATTAATGCTTTCCAGTTTGTCATTAAACGCTTACGCTGCAAGCAATCATTATTCTTCCCGCATTTTCTCCCTTTTCTTGAAAAAAGTCTAGTATGATTTTCTGGTGCGGCTTCGGTTGTTGGTTGTTGGCGCTTAGCCACCATTTTCGCCGAAACACATCTTTTATGATCCGCTGCTACATACTTTCGGGCCAGTTTCATTCTTTCTTTCTTTCTTCTTCTTTTTTTCATCGTTGTTGATTGAATTTTCTCTTTGCGAATGGAGCACAAAGTTCTTCGTTGAATTATTCATAGTAGTTTAAAAATTTTACGAAGAAATTGCAGGCTGCAGCAAAGCCTCTTTTAATCTTTTGGTTTTACTATTTCGTAATACTGCAAAATTTATTTTTCTTTAGACTGAAGCTTATAAGGAAAAGAATGTGTATCTGTGTTCCAAAGTTCAATCCAGAAACATGAATCCACTTACGCATAAATATTTAAGTACTAACATAAAGATCAATTTTTGATCCTCATCTTTAACTTGGAGGAAGTGTGCAAAGGAGAGCGTTCACATTTTTAAAACCAGAAGATGTGCAATAAAGCATGGATGTCAGAAGAACTTATCATTATTACATAACCTTCTATTTGCATTGCAGCAACGGGATTGCCTTTGGATATCATTGTTCGAGTACACTAATGCGATTTGTTACGTCAGCAGGTAAAGAAAAGTAAATATAAGAAAAGTAGCGTTATCGAATTGGCCACTGAGGCAGGGTACGACGCGAACACGGTACATAGATATATCGAAAGAAACAAAAAGGACCATGCTAATGTTTTGATGCTGCGGCTACGCTACCTGGGTTCTATTCCTTACATACCAAATGTTTCCTATAAACTCAAGAACTCACTCAGGAAGATGAACCTCGGTGTCGGCATAAGTTCTCCGTCATCTTTACATGCTATGCTTAAGCGAAATGCCGTCAAGCCCCAGCTTTCCAACGAGGCAGGTGGTTATGCCATACCTGTACAATATCCAAACGGCTCCAAACGATACTACATTGGAATGACCAAACGTTCATTTAGAATTAGAGTCAACGAGCATAAAAGGAACATAAAGAGCGTCAAATGAATCACGGCCTTATCCAGAGAAGTCCAGTTCCAGTCTGCCGATCATATGTGGGATGGCATAAAGAAATTAGCTTCCTACTCTACTCCTAAATCCACGGCCATTCGGGAAACTTTGGAGATCGTTACCAACAATGAGGCCTGCAATGACAGCGTCTCGCTAGAGTTACCACGAATATGGAACCAATTCTTCAAATAGTGAAAGCCTATCAAATAGTGAAGGCCTATGTTTTCGTCCAAGGATTCCGCGTTCAAAACGAACATGATGCCTCGTGTCTATAATTGTATAATTAAATTTGCATCTCTTAGTTTATTGTCAAGTCAAGTCACCGCGTTTCAATTTTTGAAGTAATCTATTATTCAGTTTGCAGTCTGCGGTCTACCTTCCTTGAAAAAGTCATGAGGTTGATGTGCGAAAGCTTGGAAACTTTGATTGCTATTGTACGCCAAGAAATTCGGATCATCAGTATTATTATACTATTTTGAGTATAGTTGGTGTACAGTTTCTATTTATTAATTATAAAGTTCTAATTGTACTTGAAGTTTTTAATTGTACTAAGGGTACGCAAAAGTTTCCGCCGCCCCCGCTAGCGGGCGCTGTAGAGGTCTAACCGGCCGGCGACTGGTGCTGTCAGTTCGAACATGAAGCCAAGCATGGCGGTCGATAAAGTTCATTTGTGGCACTGTTTCTTATTCATGTAGAGAAAAGTGCGAGTGAAACATACGGTTCCATATGTCAGGCATATGGCGAAACGGTTATGGGTGAGAAGACGTGTCGAGAATGGTTTGCCAGGTTTAAGAAAGGTGATCTAAGCTCGAAAGACAAGCCTCGTACAAGTAGACCGCAGGAACTCGCAGACGAGGAGCTGGAATCGCTGTTGCAAGATGATGCCACACAATCGACCACGCAACTGGCGAAACGTTTGAAAGTGGCTCAATCGACGGTGGTACATCGTCTATAGGCCTTGAGAAAGATCCTGGAGATTGGTAAGTGGGTTCCGCATACTTTAACGGAGCATAAAATTGGTGAACGATTAGACATCTGCATGTCGTTGTTGAAGAGGTTTCAAGGGAAGAATTTCTTGTGGAAGTTTGTCCCCGGGGATGAAAATGGGTCTATTGCGAAAACCTCGTACGCAAGCTATCCTGGGTCGACCCAGGCCAGCCATCAACATCTACTGCAAAATAGGATATCCACGGGAAAAAGGTGCTGTTGTGTATGTGGTGGGATACGCACGGAGTGATGTACTTTGAACTGTTGAAACCGGACGAAACAATCATTTCCCAACGATATAGAGATCAGTTGATGAAACTGAACGCCGCAATCGAGCAAAAACGCCCATGGATAGGGAAAAGACGCATCCCAGTCATCCTGTTACATGATAATGCCAAACCACATGTCGGTGCCACCACGAAATCAACCCTTGAACAGTTACACTGGGAGGTTTTACCGCACCAGGCTTACTCCCCGGGCATTGCACCCCCAGACTTTCACGTGTTTCGCTCTCTGCAACACACCCTAGCTCAACAGCGGTTCACCACAGTTCCAGAGGTGGAAACTTTCGTCACTGTGTTTTTCAGCTCAAAACCCGAGTCCTTCTATCACAGGGGCATTCATTTGTTGCCTGAGAAATGGCAAAAGGTCATTGATGCTGACAACCAATATTTCGTTGAATAAATGTGTACTGGGTTCCTGATTGTTCCTGTCTCCTTTCTGCTTAAAACGGCGAACACTTTTGCATATCCTTAATACTTTGACGAAAGGAGAAATTCGCATGAGGTTGTTCTTAAAGCCTGTAGGTTCGTCTGCCTGTACGATTATAATGACGTGAATATGAATGGAGCATTTCCAGAAAAATTAGTTCATGATTCAAGAGTTTAGGGCTGTATTTTAAAATTTAATTTTTGTTTTGCTTTGTGTCAGTTACCTGGTGAAGAAAGTCTTTGTTTTCAATTCAGAACTTTGTGGTTGACAGCTGCGACGCACTGTCGTCCTAAGAACTGATACCATCAACTCACCTTTCACTCTGAGCATTGAACACATGCCGCGAGCGACTTCTACGAAAGTCGGATTGGCTATCACAATGATCATCAACGCCTTCATTAACTGACGTCGCCGTCGGTTCCTAGTAATTAACAAAATTTCTCTGCGTACGTCTTTGAATCCGTTAGTGGGAGCATCACACTAATATGAAGATTAGCATCATAAATTCGTTAAATGTCAGTGTTATAGTTCGTTTATGTACTTGAGTTTTTATTTCGGGAGGAGAAATTCGTGAAGAAAGGCCAGAGAAAGCGTTTGGATGTGAACGGCTGGTTCACAGCGCGGTGCATGGAGAAGAGATTTTTCACTCGGAGTTACGAACGACTTTGAATGGGACCTGTAGTTTCAAAGCCGTATAATCTCAAGAGCAGTTAGCTGTAGGAAAACGGCTAGATGTAGCTGTGCATGTAATCAATTTCGCACTAAGCATAATCGTGGAAATCAAAGAATAAAAAGTTATTGCTCATGATTCCAAGTCATTGTCAAATTACTGCTGGTGAGCAATTATACAGATCACCTGATAATACAGAAAGAATATGGAGTAGAGGAGTTCTAATAACCTCGCGAATATTGTGGAGAAAGACAAATCTTAAAAAAGAGAAATGACCTAAAAGATTGTGGTGGGAAAGACAGTGAATACGAATTCGCGAGAAAGACGATGATATTTAAGTGAAATGTTACTCAGATCACGAAATGTACGTAAACTTTTTCATAGGGACTGGAGTCCTTTTCTGAGAAAATTCTTCCTAACGAGATTTTAAAAACGAAGTTACGACTTTATACCAAAGTAATTTCTTCCCCTTATTGGCAGAACAATGCACGATGGAAAAGTTAGAAGTGTACTCGAAATAGGTTTTCAATTCAAAAATAATTTTTCAGATCGGATGTTTAGAAGAGGAAAAAATCACAAAAGAATATGCATTTACCCTCTGAGCATTGTCTTATTATACACAATGTGCTACGTTTTCTTCATAGTGAATAGTATCCTGTAAAAAAGTTTTTTTTACAGCAGGATGTTTAGGAGGGAAAATACATTTGCAAGGAGAAATATGCACTTATGCCTTCTAGCTGTACAACTGTGTGTTATGAAAATTCAAAAATTATGTGAAAATGTAATTTGCAGGTGGAGACATTAAACGCAAAAGGGATTTCTAAAGTCGAACTTTTAAATGCAGATTTATCGAAGAGAGCAAAGTATATTTTTGTACTCCTTAACTGGAATACTGTGAGTTATTTGAAGAGGAAAATGTATGCAAAATGTTCTTAAAAGACCAAGACATTGGAACTGGAAAATATTTTCCCAATACAATTTTTAGAAAAGGGAATACTGTTGCACATAGAAATATACACTGATGTCAACGACAGGCAGAAGTGAACCATGAGTTAAGGCAGAGCAACCACAAAGGGAAAAGTTTTCGTTTAGTAGAAGATATATGACTGAAAAATATTTTTTTTAATTCAGCTTTTAGGAGCAGAGTTATCAAGAAAATTGGATATAAGATGCGCCTTCTGGCGGGAAAACTGTACACCATTTCAAGTTGCTACGTGCATAATATTAATCATAATGGATTGAATTCGAAACAAAAAGCATTTTTTAGACTAGTTTGTGGGGACGGCAATGCAATTGAAAACAGAAATACCAACTTAGTCCATGGAGTGAATGAATCAAGAAAAACTGAAAATGTATGCAAAATTATCCATGCAGTGAAAGATGTCCTACGCAGAAAAAGTATTCATATCGAGCATTTAGTATCAGAGATATTAATGTGGATATTGAATATACATTTTCACCACTTAGAGAAAAGACTGTTATTTTTACCAAAAATATTCATAAAATCTTTTCCGCAGTTAAGTTGTGTCTGACTAAAGAACTCTATTTTTAGTTGGGCTTTTAAAAAGGGAGATACTGTTACAAATACAAATATGACTTAATCTCACTAGTGGTAAAACTGAAAGTCGCGAAACTAAGAAAAATATACGTAAAGGATTCCTCACACTGGAAGCAATGCCGTGGGGTAAGAAATTTTCAAATTGAACTTTTAGAAGCAGAGATATACAGGAAAACTGAATGTCCATTTGAGTATCCCAGTGTGAAAATTCTGCATCATTCAGAGAAGAATGTGTGGAAAAAATGATCTTCGCCACAAATGGTATCCAAAGAAAAAAATTAATCGGGTTTTTAGAAGAAATGATATGGAATTAAATATGTTTCAAAGCCAATAGCATTCATATGTACTCCCTCCTGCAGCGACATTTTACATATGAAGACGACCAAATAGATAGGAATTTTGTTTTTAGAGATCGAACTGTCAAACGCAAAAATAATTTGAAATCGGACTGATATCTATAGGATTATCCTGCTTACAGAAGAAAGACGTAGTGATGGTACGAATAAGCACTTACTTTTCCCAAAAGAAAGTGCTGGAAATAATCATATCCAGACTCCGCAAAGGACTGTCCGCTCAGAGAGCAAATCAATATTGTCTCAAATTACGGAAATCCTATGTGTGATTATTAAGACTGATGTTAGCACCAGTACAGTGCTTAGGACGCTGCATGACATAGGTTACCACACTTAAACCCTAATTGAGACTATTGAGACTGACGTAAGCATCAGTACAGTGTGTAGGGCACTGCAGGACATTGGTTACCACTGTCAAACCCTATGTAAGACTAATGAGACTGATGCTCGGCCAAGTACAGTGCGTAGAACGCTGCATGACATGGTTACTATGGTAATACAGCCTTAAACAAGCTGCTAATCCCTTTGACTAATGCCGTACGCCGATTAGTCTGTTGTAAAGAACATCGATCTTGACCTGCAGACCAATGGAAAACTGCTCTGGACTGACGAGTCACGACACATTGTCTACCAGACTGATGAACGTTCCTGGGTATGACGAATGCTCGACGAAAGTACCTTTCGGATTGTATCTTCCGTATAATAAAGTTTTGTAGATACAGAGTAAGGGTATGGAGCTGTTTTTCGGGGTTGGTCTTGGGAACATTAGTAGTATTTGTCAAAACCATGAATTCCGAGTTCTTTCGAGACGTCCTGAACATTTATACTCTACCGTCATTGTGACAGAACTTTGGGGAAGGCCAATATCTCTATCAACATGATAAAACGCCATGTCGTACTGTTCGCGTTGGTATAGAATGGTTCATGTGCTTTAAAAAGTTCTGACTTTTCAACGCCGAAGTCCTGTCCAGAGCCATATAAAGAATCTCTGGGATGAATTTGGTCGTCGGGTGCGTTCAAGAAGTGATCTCCCAGCAAGTAAAGCTGATTTGGGCACTGCTTTGAAGCCTGAATATGAGAACATATCGGTAGGCATACATAAAACACTGGTCAATAGTATTCCACGAAGACTAGAGACTGTCATAAAGGCCAAAGCTTTCAACACACAATTTTAAATCTAATGTATTTGTAAATAAAAGTTACTTGTCGGCATGCAGGTGTTCTGATGTTAATGGTAAGGCCGTGCACGATTAAATGAATGAAAAACGAATGCTACGACTGACCTGGCAAATATTTCATACTCAGAATAATATTTTTTACTCAGAATACCGTACCTTAATTTCGGTTCATTATTCGGAATTTAACAGTGACAATCCTGTGTGTTATCTTTCCAGAGTGTATTTCATTCAATGCAAATTTTCGCCATGAATCTTTCGGGAAGGAGCTTATTGCAGGTACGATTTTTACTGACTACTGATTTCGTTGGGGATGTTGATCTCTGCTCAAACAAAAAAAAAAAAAAAAAGGGAGGAAGGGAAAGTGACACAGCAACACAAGGATACGTTTTCATAACATGATTAGTAATAATGGATTCAAACCCTATTCAAAAGAGAGAGAGAGAGAGAGAGAGAGAGAGTGAGCAAGTAAAATGTATTGGCAATCATCTTCGGTTTCATGTTGTAGCTATGTGACAAATCGCAAGATGTTTCCCAGCGCTGGACAGAATAATTCCACAATGAAACATAACTCTTATTTTATGCATTATGCACTTGCGAGTTATTTCTTCATTAGAAACATCAAGAAGAAAATTAAACGAAATGGGTAGAAAAACATGACATGCTCACGAATAACGATGAAGAAAAAAACAAAGTTCGTAAGCACACGGGACTTTACCAACACACATAACACTCTTGTTATGATTTTGCTTTTCCTTTTTAAAGTGTTTGTCGGAAGTCTGGATATGAAAATATTTTAATTATACCTCAGCAAATTTATCTTTGAAGATGGTTTTTGTAGGCTTTCGGCACATTAAAGAAAAAATCAACAATCGTAAACAAAAGCAGTAATAACCTGGCTTATGGAATTCTCTTTTTGGGAAAGGAGGCAGATGTTTTTATAAGAGATACTGTTTGTTTTTCCGCAAGAATGGGTTTTTGCTAATTAAGTACGAATAAAAAAAATACGTACGGATTACAAATTCACGAAAGAAAAATAAAAAAAGGAGAAAAAATAAGGTAAGGAGTATGAACGTAATGTTGTGGCGGAATGTCTTTAAAGTTTTTTTTTTCACTTCGTAAAATGCTTTATTCCGTTTGTTTATTTTTCATTATCTCGTTTACAAAAAACGCAAAAAAACTATGGTATATGTACAAAAAGAGTAATTTGTTCAGTTTTAGGTGTCCTAAATTTTTATTTCTTTTAGTCCGACGCCTTTCTTATACAGATGGAGGATTATAGCAAGCTTCGTTGACTTAAATGACAGTAGCATTTGAGACTTTAAGGCAATATGTTGCCTCATTTCTCAAATTGTTTGTTAGTGTGATTCATTCAGCTGAACAGAAATGCTTGTAAATTTATTGTACTTACCCAAGTGTTACAGGTAAAAGCAAAACTTAGACTTTTAATTTCTTTCTTAAGCGCAGAATTTTAACTCGCTTCGTTGAACTGAATATGAAACAATAAAATCAATGACAAGATTTTCAACTTAATTTCATTCATTCTGCGCTGTACACACTGAAACCGTCTTTAAGCATTTTAACTTGTGAAAAACGTGGTTACCAGATTCATCTACGTTTTCGTTAACTAGAAAGTCAATGAAAACAAAGCATCTCGAAAAGATTTTGTAAGTCTTTCAGTCTTCATATCTAATGGTTAATAAATATAATATGTGCAAGTTCTACGCAAAAGAAATTGAGAATATGTTAAACATCTAAATTTTCCTCAAATTGCCTAATTAGTGACCATGTCACGGTTCTAAATGTTTAGTTTGTGGGAAATAAATTTAGGTCTTGGAAATTGGAAAAATTGAACATTTGTAAAAATTTCGTTTTAGTTTAATAAACTATATGGTTTTAGATGACGTTTGGTTTTTCTATAAGCTTGTTAGCTCCACTGCCCTGAAAGCTTTATGGTTTAGAGTTAAAAATTATCGACGCACGGTTTGAAAGCATCGAATTAATAGTGTTCTTTTTAGAATTTAAGTAGTTCTACAAAGAAAAACAAAGATTGTATTCACAACATGCTACGCCTGGTGAATACGGGGAGGAGCAATGATTTGCCATCCGCGTCATTCAATTTCAGTCGAGTATTCATTGCAGTAAGATATCTGGCATTATTGTGATATAAGATTTATCTTGTTTTATTCGCCAAAATTGACCCTTTAGCTTTCTGTGCCTCATTCAATTTGTCAAACTGCCGGCAGAAGTATTTAGCATTAATTGTTTCATCAGGTTTTTGTAGAACATAATTCCCATCATCCAACGATATCGCCATTTGAAGGAATCAAAGGTCTTCACCTCTGACAGACCGACGTTCGCATTTTTCCTACAACATCATGATCCATCTGCAGGAAAAATCAGACTCGACAATACTTCACTATGTTAAGGAGAAAGAATGAAACACGTGGAGCAAACCTGTTGGTTAAATAATTTTTCTGTCAGTATTTAAAGATGGTCAGAGCGGTGCTTGTAGCTTAAGTCGAAATCATCAGAACGAAATTTCTTAAATCAAAATTGGCATGTGCTTTGGGCGAACACGTTTTCACTAACACAACAAAAATACTTCTCGAACAGTACCCTACTATATTCAGAGCTTCTTATGTAAAGGAGTAACCAACAAAACACATATTTTCCCAGGTGCTACTGGTTCTGTCAATAAAATATTTTAGAAACATCAACTGAATAGAATTTCACTTAAAATGAGGCATATAGCTTGGTTCTTTAAGAACTACTGAAGTCATTCACTTACTGCACGCGACTAATACTAACATTTTTGGAATCGTAAGTATTACAGCGACCTCGGGACTTCACTTTTCAATTCGGAAATTTTAATCGTTAATTGTTCTTTTAATGACGAAATGAACAGAAAAGAAAAGAGCGAGAAGAAAAGGAATAATATCGGAGGCAAGGAACTGTTAATTGTGACCCCCAAAAATGCAAAACATAGCAGACAATATGTTTCTCTAAAGACAGTTGGTGACTACCTGAGGCATATAAATTTGGCACATAGACTAAATACTTGAGCATACATCAGTTATATGACTTTTTGCCACAACGCTGCTGCCAGTGATCAGTACCACAGAAAAATTGAGCTGTGAAGGAATTTTTTTTGCTGTTTTCCTTTCTCAAAGAAAGTGTAGTAATCCATCACGGAACCTTCCACAGAGAACTCACCAGTCAGACAGAGAAACAAACAAACAAACAAAAACAAGAAAGACGACACCGAATTTTCGGTTGTACTGAGCACCTTTTTGAATTCTTCGAGACGCGATTAAAATTTTAGAATTTTTTTAATATTCAGTGGAACCGGGGAGAAAAATTTTCTACTGCATTTCTGCAGTCAATAAAACATCCAGAAATATAAATAGCTATTTACTTCGCCTGGCGCTTGAAAAGTATGTAACGAAAATTAACAAATTCTGCACAAACTGTTTCTCATAGCTGAAGAAATACGTATATCAAAGACAAAAGGATTTTCAAGTTCAACAGTTAGAAGGAGCAATATAGAGGGAAACATGATATCATTCTACACCCTCTAAATGAAGAATTTTAGCATAATGGAAAAGATAAAAATATTCGAAAAGTATTCTTCATAGCAAAAGCTATGATAAGAAAACATAATTTTTCAAATGCGCCTCCTCTAAGAAGAGATAGCGAGAATAAGTTTCTAACATTTGCGACACCTAGCGGGAAACCTGTTCATTATTTAAAGAGGATAATGTTTCTCATCTTTATTATAGTGAGTGGTGTAGAGAAAAAAGTTTCAATAGGCTTTTTAGAAGCGGGGATACAGCTGTAAACAAAAATACAAAACACTACCAAGCGATAGAACTGTGAACTACACAAAACTCCACAAGTAAAAGCAAACTGTTCCACAAAATAAATGTCATCCGGTGTATAAAGAATTTTTAAAAAGGCCATTTAGAAGCAGAGATATCGAGGAAAACAGATTTAAATTTGCGCCCCCTAGCGAGGAAATCTTGTATAGTTTTGGGAATGAACTACTCACAGAATGTTTCTATATTTAGTAGTATCAGACGGAAAAATAATTTTTCAATCGGATTTTTAGTCTCGCAGATGTTGCTGCAAATATGATGTACGTAGAAACGTGATGCTCTCTAGTGGGACATTTTTGCGATAAGAAAAACTTGAAATTAAATGTAAAACATTTCGCACCCGAAATGCTGTCCGATATGGAAACAATTTTTAAAATCCGACTCTCTTAGAAGCAGAGATATCGAGAAAAAATAAGATAAACATCTACACCCCGTGAAGGGAAAACTATGCGGTATACTATTTTAAGCAAAGATATTGTCAGAAGGCTTTTCGTGGTGAGCGTAATCGGTCTACAAAAGAACCTTTAAATCAAATTTTCAGAAGCGCAGAATTTTTGAAAAGGTGTTAGAAACAGAAATATATTTACACTTACGCCCTCAGGTGGCCAAATCATCCTAAACTAAAAATTAGAAATTATCTGCAGAACATTTCGCACCAACACAGAAATAAATTTTAAAATAGGACATTTAGAAGCACAGATATTGGGGAAATCGTGATTTACCTTTACGGCCCTAGCGGAAAATCTATGGATTACTTAAAAAACAAAATGGACCCAAAATAGTCTTCGTTATAAGTGGTATCGAAAGGAAGAAAGGATAATTTTAATCGGATATTTAGAAGTAATGATATGGAATAAAAATGCAATTTAAATTCGAATGCATCTGTATGTACGTTCTCTAGCTGCGAAGTTGTGCTTCGTAAAAGAGCCGAAAAGCAAGGATCATCCTTCACACATTTCAAGCTTTCCAATGCAAAAATAATTTTTCAAATCGGACTAATAGTTGCAAAGATATGGTGTCCACGGACGGATGGACGGATAGGCGGACAGAGTTATACTAAAAGCCATACTTTTTCAAACAAGAAATATGACACCAAATTTTCGGTTGTAATGAGCACATCTTTTGCATCCGTTCTGATCCGAATCAAATTTGTCAAAGCCATTGAAAGTCAATGGAACTGGTTAGGAAAACAATCAAACGATTTTTACAATCGGTAAAACATCCAGAAAGAGAAACGGCTACTTTTTTCCACTAGCGGCTAAAAAGTATGCTACGAAAATTAACAAATGGCACACAAAAAGTTTCGCATAGCGCAGGGAAAGTATCAGAGACAAAGATTTTTTCAAATCGAACTGTTAAAAGAAAAAATATACATGTAGAAGGAAACATGTGTGACGTATATTCTAGATTAACTTTCCTTTTTTAGTTTCTTTCCCTATGTAAATCTTGAGTTTATTCTCAGTATTCTTCACGCTTAACGAAATATCTTTTTCCTCAAACGAATACCTTTGGCAACACTATTGAGGTTGAATGCACGTGACGTATGCCTGATCGTGATAAGAGCAAGAGATAAAAACGAGGACTGATCGATTGCTTGAGGGGCGTTGAAGAGAGCGATTATTAAGAGCGTTGTATTATAAACTGATGATTATTGAAAGGAGTGTTGTGATCATGTGTGGTGTGTGGTGTACACTGTGATGTAATCGTTCAAATGGAAGTGTCTTCTACAGCCTGAATAAAGTTTTACCGTAAGTTGAGTTCTGTTGTTTCGTCTGGCCGTTAAGGTTTTCTTTCATTTATGGAACTATTTTTTAGTGTATTGATGTGTTAAAACAGCGTAGAAGTCAAAGAGACTTTTACGCTACATTGGCGCCCGAATTCCTTCGAACAAATTCATAGAAGTCACGAAAATGGCAAATTTAACGGATCCTATCGGTCTCTTTTATGACCGCTATAGAAATGATGAGGCTCATAATTCTACGGCTGACAATTTACGTACTCAGCGTTATAGAGTTCCTCATAACTCACCAAGCGCTCTATACCAGGCCTGCGGTTCTGACTTACCAGACAGCGAATACGCGAGATACGAAGCTTATGTACCGCGTACTTCGACCGCAGTGCCTCAACAAATGTTTACTCCACCACCCCCGTGAGAAGGAGCAAAATTCTTGCTCATTACGTACCCCATGCGGGTTCTATTATATTCAGGGGAAACGGCGATTCGCTTAGGTTTTTGGAGGATCTTGACGATGATTTTGACCTTTATAGTGTTCCTGAAGATTGTCAGATACCTATTGTTGGCACATTTTTGCAAGACACGGCAAAGGTCTGATACAGACAGTGGCGTCGAATAAACCCAGAGGGCTCCTATCAACAATTTCGAGCTGACTTTTTGGATGTCTTTCCTTTTGGCACCAATAAGGCCGGCCTTGCACAGCAACTGTTTTCCATGCGACAGCGAGCGTCAGATAGCCCGGTCTCGTTCGCCCTGGAAACAGTTCGACTTTACAAATTATGGGATCCCGCTGCAGTCGAGTCTGATATTTGTAACACGCTGTTACAGCAGCTGGATCCCTTCCTGCAGGAATATGTGAAAGTTCGACGTCCTGTCTCCATTCACGAGTGCCTAAAACTCATTCGAGTGTATGAAGAGCGCCACAGCAAAGGACAATCTTCATAGGTTCAAGAGTACTGCCAACCTACGCAGTACCATGAACTTCATATTCAAAACAATAGATATCAGCAGCCGAAACAGAACATTCATAGAGGACAGTTTTTCAATCAGCCTAGAAACACCTATTAGCAGTCTAGATACGTGCCGCCGCATCGTCGGGCACCAGAGGTGTGACATCGTGGCCATTATGGAGATCAGGACACACTCAAGTTTCTCGTCCCCGGGATAATTACTACCCGGTTGACAAGACATATCCAAAACAACGTGCTGGGGGGCAAGGCAAGCCTAATGATAATAATGCTGCCTCTCCTGAACTTTACTACAATTCAGCACGTCCTGGTGGTTCGCCACATTTCCAAAATCAATCACGATATTCTGAACAGTTTCACGACAATTTAAACTTCAACAGGAGGTAGATGGGTCGAGTCTATCTCCTCGTTTCTCTGAAGACCTCAGATCTCTCTTGTTAACTATTCAAGCTCAGCTTTTGCCTGATATTCTTGTGACCTTGGGCAAAGTGGTGGTGTCGACTAAAATTGATTCTGGATCTGACATATCGGCATTAAATTTTGATTTCTGTGCTGCTACCTTTCCAAATACTTGTGTGGAGCCCTCCCAGCAATGTCTGCGAGGTGCCGGCAATAATGTTTTTGCAATCTCTTGATCAGTTAATTTACCTGTCAAGATTGGCAAAGTTCAGGTTTCTTATACTTTCTTTTTAATCCAAGAGTTACCCGTTGATTATCATTAAAATGTTTAAGCTCACACTTGATTTCGAACATGGCGTAATCTTAATGCCTGATATTAGTCCTCCCACCCCAGAAGAGCCAATTGATTTTTCTGCAGTTCTTGCAAGTGACAGATTATTACCTGATCATAAAAGCGAACTTGGTCAGGTTTTACACAGCAGACCAGCGTTATTTTCTGATAAACCAGGGTTTACATAGGTGGTGTATCGTACCATTGATACAGAAGGAGCTAAACTCATTGCATCTAAAATTTATACATGTCCGAATCAGAAAAACGCTGAGTTCCAAAAACAAATTCGGGACATGCTCCAATCGGGATAATTAAGGAATCACTTAGTCCTTGGGCAGCACCTGCTTTTCTTGTTCCAAAAAAAAGAAAAAAAAAACAATCTGGAGAGTATCGCTTCGTAATTGATTATCGTAAACTCAATGCGGTAACCAAAGCTATCAATTACCCATTGCCTATAATTAGCGATATTCTCCGGGACTTATCGTCAACAAACTGGCTATCAACTTTGGATTTAGCTAGTGGCTATTGGCAGGTGGCTGTCCACCCAGATTCTGTAGAAAAAAGAAAAAACTGGATTTATTACCCCGTTTGGAGCATATGAATTCCTAAAAATGCCCTTTGGTTTGGCATATGCTCCAGCAACGTTTCAGCGCTTAATGGACTCAGTCTTACGTCCTGTGCTCGGACCTAATATCCATGTCTATCTGGACGATATTATCGTCTCTTCTGAGACTTTTGAACTGCATCTGTCTCTGTTGGACCAAATTTTCGAACTGCTACATAAAGCAGGTTTGACTTTAAAACCTATAGCAAATGTCAAATTGGCCGGGACGAACTAGTATATCTCGGATTGAAAATTACCCCTAAGGTTCTTCTAACTGACGACTCAAAGGTCAAGCCAATTTTAGACTTTCCGAGGCCTAAGTCGGCGAAAGAATTGTCGCGATTTTGGGGTATGACCGGCTGGTAGCAAGAGTTCGTTCCGGGGTACGCTACTTTATGCGAACCTTTATTTGCCTTAATAAGAAGGTATAGACACTTTGTTTGGTCCACGGAGGCATAGACAGCCTTCAATGCTCTTAAACATGCCTTGGTTTCGCCACCTGTGTTAGCCTTTCCTAACCACGCAGAAATATTTAATATTTTTACCGATGCATTAGGTGTTGGTCTAGGAGCTGTTCTATCTCAACGAGGGCATCCTATTGCATATGCCTCTCGAATTCTTAATAAAGCAGACGTAATTACTCTGCTACTGAGCGAGCATTACAATATTTAACCACATCAAAGAATCTGTCTCGAAGATCGTTAAAATGGACACTTCGACTTCAGGAATATAAAGTTCAAATTCAGTATCGCCCTAGTAAATCAAACCAACTGCCTGACGCACTGTCTCGCTGTCCGGTCAGTTCTGGCTCCCAGGCTGATACTGAACCTCCCTCCCTATTTCTTATTTCGGAAATAATTTCAAGGGAGCAAATAATTTCTGAACTGCCGAATGATCCAGATTTTGGGGAAATATATAATTTCTTACTCGCCAGTTCTTCTGCTCCTAATGAACCTTCTTTAGCGAGTCGTAGTCAAAATTATGAGATCATCGATGGCATTTTGTATTATAAAAAATTTGTGAATTCAAGAGCTGAGTACCGCCCTGCGATACCTCAGTCTCTTCGCATGGCCTTACTATTTGAATTTCATGATACATGTATTACTCTTGCCGGCCATTTAGGCATACGAAAAACTCGTACTAAACTTCGAGACGTAGCCTACTGGCCGGGCATGTACAATAGTATACTCGCATACATTCGCTCATGTGAGTACTGTCAAAAGTACAATTATGATAATAAACGACCGGCCAGTTACTTTATTTGTAGTTCAAATAATTGTGTTTTTGAAACTATCTCTATAGATTTATTGGGCCCTTATCCATTATCAACTAAAACAAAGTCTCGTTATATTTTAGTTGTTACAGATAATTTTTCTAAATGGGTGGAAGCATTCCCCATTAAAGCAGCTACGGATGATGTAATATGAGATATTCTAATACATAATGTTTTCACTCGATTTGGCTGTCCCCGTACCGTAGTCTCTGACCACGGGGTTCAGTTCATTTCGGAGTTATTTGAGCGAATGTGTGCGAGGCTTCAAATCAAATATAAATTCATAAGTCCATATCACCCTCAAGCCAATCCGGCTGAGCGTGTGAATAGAACATTACTAAAGATGATCTCAGCTTTCATTGGCAATAATCATGAGCGTTGGGACGAACACGTTGAAATGTTTTGTTTCGCCCTTCGCTCATCATTTCATGAATCAACGCGGCTTACGCCCGCTGAACTTTTTCTAGGGCGCAAAATCCGCACCCCTTTTGAGAATTTAACTGGTATTATTGATGAAATTAACCAAAGACCAACACCTGATTCTGTAAAACTACTTGCGCAAAAGGCACGGACTGCTATCAGTCGAGCTCAATTAAGCCAAGCTAGGCACTATAATGCGAAACGGAGGGAACCAGATCTTGCAGTTGGAGATCTGGTCTTATTGGAAACTCATTTCCAATCCTCCGTTGCACACACGTTCGTTAAAAAATTTGCACCCTTATATGAAGGCCCCTTTGAATTGGTAGAATTGTACAATAATAATGTCATATTAAAGAAGCCAGAAGGCTCCCTACATTCTGCGCATGTGCAGCAATGTAGAAAATGGGTTATTAGAAGCACTGATGCAATTATTAACCCTAAATCTAGTAGGAATCCTCAGGCAGAGGGTGAGACTTTAAAATTATGTATAGTTGATGATGAAATTATTGACCCAAATCCCGTCCTGTCAGATTCGCTGCCTTTGTCTGAGCGGGTCTTTGCTTCTACTATTAACGATCCACATTCTGACATTATTCCATTCACTCGGGGTGCTGTCATTATTTCAACTCCTCCGTATCCTGCCTTTTCAAAAGACGAGAGTTCTAGTGATTCCAGTTCCTCTGGATACTCTTGTCGTGTGCAACGAGGTTCTTTTTCATCTGCTTCTCATACTCCAATCGCTCCATTTACTTCTTCACGTATAGTGCCTCCGTTTGGTTTTAAATCAAAAAAGTTAAAACGAACAAGAACTGATATTTCATCATCAGGCAGTTCCATCTCTCCTGTGCCTAAAAGAGTCACGCCTCTTGCTGAATCTGAATCATCAGACAATATTGTTGCGGTTCTTCAGTCTCCAAGTACAACAACCTTTCCTTCTGTTTCTGCTGAGCAGCTGCCTACTTTAGGAACATTTGATCAATCTGCAGTAGGGCAAAAATGTCCATTTTCGCCATCTGTGCCATCTAAACCTACAAAGCGTCCGTCGCCTGAATTTTCCCCTCCTGTTCCACACTCTCCTAATGCAACTTCTAGTGTTGGGCTACAATCCAGACATAGAGTCCAGCATTTGCATCCGCCAGGTTTTCGTCCTTGAAATCTTCGCTCGCAACGGACGGAGCCTATACCTTCCTCCACCGTTTCTCGTCGTTCACGGAAGCGCCCTTCTAGTTTTATACCGCTTCTTCGACCACCAAAGAAGCGACCGGATCTTCATCCTTCTCAGATTCCGGGTTCGTCTTCATTCCAGCCTGGGACTTCCTTGATCCAGCCTGGGACTTCCTTGATCCAGCCTGGGATTTCCTTGATCCAGCCTGAGACCTCCTTGATCCAGCCAGAGACCTCCTTGATCCAGCCTGAGACCTCCTTGATCCAGCCTGAGACTTCTTCGTTCCAGCCTGAGACCTCTTCGTTTCAGCCTGAGACCTCCTTGATCCAGCCTGAGACCTCTTCGTTCCAGCCTGAGACATTTTCGTTCCAGCCTGAGACCTCTTCGTTCCAGCCTGAGACCTCTTCGCTCCAGCCTAAGACTTCCTAGCGACAGCCTGAGACCTCTTCGCTTCAGCCTGAGACTTCCTTGCGACAGCCTGATGACCCTGCCTCTTCTGGTCAGCTTGCCTTGTCCGCGGGAATTCCTGACACATCCCGGCGATCCAGTGACTTGCAACCTCAGCCTGCAAAGCGGGAAGCTTCGATAGTGCCGTTGTCGCCCCGACAACAACATAAGCGTGTCCGCACGCGGATATTCTTTGCGAGCAACAGGTACTGTTAAAAGTTTTTTTATTGACCATTCAAGCTCAAAGGAACTTTTTACGATATAGAGCTTTGCTCTGTGAAGACTATTTGAACTTTTCTGTATCACAGAACTTTGTTACCTATAAAGGCTATTTATTTAAACTTTTCTGCACTGAAAGTATCGCAGAACTTTTTTCTCAAACTTTGAGAACGAATATATATCATACATTATCTTGTCAGTATGTAATGTTTTTTTTTTGTTTTTTTTTTTTATGTGGCGCCACATTAATTTTTTTTTAGTACAAAAATGTTTGTCATTTCATTTTGTGCATGTTGTCTTTTCGGCCTAGCCTGAAAATTAGCTATTGCCGTTGTTGGTATTTATCAAGATGTTTCACTCCCAGGATAGGGTTTTCCAGGGTTTCCCCTATCCCATCTCAAAATTCGATGTGCGAATGCATGGGAGTAGTTTGAAGTCGGCCCTGGCCGCCAAGTGCTCAGTTAAAGGTTTTTGTGTTGTTGTTTCATGTCTAACCTTTTTATGTTCTTGACACTTGTTGAGTTGGTGTTGAATTTTTTTCTGCAAGTGCAGTTGTTTTTTCAACTAACTAAATTTACACTATATTACAATGTTGACTATTGAATTAACTTAGTTTGAATGTTTTGTCTTCCCTGAGAAGTTATCAGGAGTGGACGAATGTATAAATTAAAAAAGTTAAAAATGTGGTAGTTTTTTTTTCCTGCCATACGCAGTTTTTTTTACTACTAGGCTACTTATATGTATATTGATGAGTGTTTTCCACACGTTTTGTGACAATATTTATCACGACTTATGATATGGACATTTGATATACAGAAAATTCAGCTATTGATGTCTACAGGCTATATGTACAAAGTCAGTTACAGCAACTGATCGACACATCTCTTCGTCCATGTTGTAAGTTCTTATCTGAAAGGTTGAATGAATGATCAGATTGTTTGAAAGGATACCTCTACAAAATTGATAGGGTTTTGGCAAAAACAAAAACAAAAAAAAATTACGAGGGAGAAGATGTGATGTATAATTCTAGATTAACTTTCCTTTTTTAGTTTCTTCCCCTATGTAAATCTTGAGTTTATTCTCAGTATTCTTCACGCTTAACGAAATATCTTTTTCCTCAAACGAATACGTTTGGCAACACTATTGAGGTTGAATGCACGTGACGTATGCCTGATCGTGATAAGAGCAAGAGATAAAAACGAGGACTGATCGATTGCTTGAGGGGCGTTGAAGAGAGCGATTATTAAGAGCGTTGTATTATAAACTGATGATTATTGAAAGGAGTGTTGTGATCATGTGTGGTGTGTGGTGTACACTGTGATGTAATCGTTCAGATGGAAGTACATTACAGACTGACAAGATAATGTATGATATATATTCGTTCTCAAAGTTTGAGAATAAAGTTTTTTTTTTTTTAATTGGAGGTTTAACGACCACCGTGAGCAACTCAATGGGCTATAAGCAGTCGCCCGTCCCTAATTTAGGGTCACTGGTTCCAGGGAAGGGAGAGAGCCAGTGCCGTAAGACAAACACAACATCCATGCCTCACCGGGACTCTAACCCGGACCCCTTTCGGACGAATGATCAGAGGCCATTGCCTTAGACCACTGCGCCACGGGGCGGCAAAGTTTTTCCGTAAGTTGACTTCTGTTGTTTAGTCTGGCCGTTAAGGTTTTCTTTCATTTATAGAACTATTTCCTAGTGTATTGATGTGTTAAAACAGCGTAGAAGTCGAAGAGACTTTTACGCTACACATGATATATTATTCGCCTTCTAGCCGAAGAATTTTTCATAATGGAAAAGTTGAAAATAGGCGGAAAATATTCTTCATGGAAAAAAAGCTATGCCAAGGAAAAATAACTTTTCAAATACGTCTCCCGGAAGCAGAGAAAGTGAAAAAACGGGTTTCGACCTTTACTTCCATAGTGGGAACTCTTTGCATTTTTTTAAAATTGATAACATCTCTATTGTAGCAAATGGCATACAGTACAGAAGACATTTCTCAACAGGGTTTTTAGAAGGGGCGATACCGCTGCAAACTGAAGTACACAAGCACCGCCTACCGACAGAACAGTGAATTATAAAACTCTTTATACAAAGGCAGTTCCATAAAAACTGAGTGTAATTTATTTTGCGTTGGCGACAGTGCGAATGGGAAAAATAGCCACGCAAAAGGCTAACTGAATTAAGGAAGTATATATTGCAACAGTTATTAGGCGTGGCAGACGATTCTAGTTTTGTTATTGCACGGTTGTTTAAGGTACGTCTGCATTTCTCTATACAGCTATGGAGGTGAGTGATTCAGAGTTAAGAAAGGCAATGCGTTATGCGACAAAATTTTGCTATCGTTTGGATAAAACGGCTCCGGAAACAGTTGAGTTAATGAAAAAGCTGACGAAGATTAAATGTTTGTGTGAGTCAACGATTTTTAGGTGGCACCATGATTTTTTAAAAAAAGGGCGTTTGTCGGAAGAACTCGCTCCTAGGCCTGCTCAATCTGAAAGTATTGCTACGGAGCGTATTGTTAACACGGTTTAAGCAATCCTGCAAGAAGATCGACGAATGACATGGGAAGACATACCGGCGTCAACTAATATATCAAAAACTTCGGCATTCCGCATTCCGCATTCTACGCGACAAATAACTGCTGCGTCGTGTGTGTTCCAGATGGGTACCTGACGAGAGAACAATGGTTAGCCAGAGTTCAAGTGTGTCATGAGTGGAAACAAATGATTGCAAAGGATCCAAACTTTCTAAACACAGTAATAACTGCCGATGAAACATGGGTCCACTATTTCGACCTCCTCACGAAGCGCGCAACGAGTGTCTGAAAACACACAGGCTCGCCTCCTCCGAAAAAGTCTGCCAAACCAAATCAGCTGGGAAGGTGATGATGATAAATTTATTTGATCATAAAGCTGTAGTCTACCAGCATGCCGTTCCTCCACAAATTACTGTCAATGCTGAGCATTACATTTCAGTCTTGAAGCGTGTGTGACGATACACGTCGATTAAGCGACTGGAACTAGTCGGAAAGTCGACCGTACACCATGATGACTCCCGCCTACATGTGGCTGCTTGTGTTCAACAATTTCTTACGAAATGCAGTATTTAAATCATGCCACAGCCTGCCTACAGTCCTGAGCTCTCCCCGTGCGATTTCTGCTTGTTTCCAACAATAAAGGAGAAGTTCCGTGACGCAACATTCAACAGAGATGCTGACGTTATTCAAGCTGTACAGGGATCGTTAAAGCAGCTTTCACAAAATGTCTTCGCCACATGCTTTAAAAAGTGGACTGAACGATGGGACCGTTGCATACCATCCGACGGAAGATATTTTGAGAAAGAATAACATATGTTTTGCTGTATCTATATTTCGTCATTTTGTGTGATTTTACTCTCAGTTTTTATGGAACAGCCGTTGTACAAGCCTGAAATATTCTAGAAGGTAAATAGCATCCGTTGTTGAAATAATTTTTTAAATCGCCCATGCAGAAGCAGAGATATTGAAAAAAGCAGATTAAACGTTTGCGCCACCTAGCGGCGAATTTGTGCATTATTTCTGGAAGAAAATATTCACACAGGTTTAAAATAATTATTAGTATATGACCGAAAAACAAGTTTTTCAATCGGATTTTTAATTTCGCAGATATTACTGTAAACGTGAACTTACGCCCTCTGGTGGTAGACTTATGCATTAAGAAAAACTTGAAATCACATCAAAAATATTTCGCAGCAAAAACAATCTCCAACAAAGAAAGAATTTTTCAAATCGAACTCATGGAAGCAAAGATATCGACAAAATATAAGATACATATGTACGACCCCGGGGGGGGGGGTACGTTATTTTAAGAAGAAATAATTCTCAAAAAGTTTTCCGAGGCGAGCGGTATCGGTCCAGGAAAAAAAAAATCAGTCGAGTTTTCAGAAGCTCAGATTTTGCTGTAAATATATCAGAGGCAGAAATAAACTCTTACATCAACCGGTGGCCAAACTATTTTGTACCAAACATTAGAAATATGTGCAAAACGTTTCATATCAGGAGCTATATCCGACACGGGAAGAATTTTTCAAATAGGTGTTTTAGAAGCAGAGATATTGGGGAAAATGCAATTTTCCTTTACACCCCAAAGCGGAAAGTCTATCAATTAACTGAAAATTTGGAAATTATATGTGAAATATTTCGCACCGGAAACATTAACTAACAAAGAAGGAATTTTCCAAACCGGACTCTTAGAAGCAGCAAAGATATTGAGAAAAATAAGATATACAGCTACGCCCTATGGCAAAGAAACCATGCATTATTTTAAGATGAAAAAATTCCGAAAAACTTTATCGACGCGAGCAGTATCTGTCCACGAAAGAATTTTTTCAATCGAACATTTAGAAACTCAGATTTTGTTGCAAATACATCAGAAGCAGATATTAACACTTACGCCCTCCTGGTAGCCAAACTATTCGTTACCAAATATTAGAAATTACATGCAAAACATTTCCCATCAAGAGCTGTATCCGATGCAGGAATAATTTTTCAAATCGGACTTTCAGAAGCAGAGATATCGCGGAAAACGGAGTTTACGGCCCCTAGCGGTAAATCTATGTTTAACTTGAAAAAGTGACTATACCTAAAATAGTCTTCGACATAAATGGATTTGAAAGGTAAAAAAATTCAATCGGATGTTTAGAAGCAAATATATGGAATGAAATGTGTTTCGAATTCGATATCATCTGCATTTTTAACCTCCCAGCGGCAAAATTTTGCATCGTAAAAGAAAACGAAATAAAGGATCAACATTCTCACACTTCAAGCCTCCGAATGCGAAAATAATTTTTCAAATCAGACTAATAATAAATAAGTAATGGCGTCAACAGGCGGACGGGCGGACAGACGGACGGGAGGATGGACAGACGGACGGCAGGACGGGTAGACGACGGACGGTCAGACGGACGGACGAACGGGTGGGCGGGCGGGCGGACTAACTGAAGGACGGACGTACGGATGAACCGATAACATAAGCGCGATCGTTTTTATGAAAGACGTGCTGAAGGGAATAAAAATATGGCTTAATAGGTTTTTAATAGGTTACCATGAACATTTTCCAGCCGCGGAAGACACAGGCAACAGAGTGCATTGAAAAGTCGAGTTGAAGTCTGACTGGAAGATGCAAATTGGGAATAACATCCTTCTGGAGGTAGGAAAATGTTATCAACAATCCTTCTGATTGTTGCTCCATAGCAAAGAAACCTCCACCGACAGGGCTACGCGCTCTTTATAAAAGAAGAAGCGTCGTAATATATTGCCGACCGCGAACTCCATCACGGTGAGATATTCAACCAAGGGTACAAAGTGCTACTAACTTGATCATCAGCAATTTTTTGGCGCCACAAAATATTCAACCCAGTGTATTGTGACTCACTACTCATCAGAAAAGTGCTGTCTGCATCCAGAAGGATGCTGAACAGGTGGGGTCTCAATTCAAAATGTCACAGCAAACAAACGCCTTTGCGACAGCTAGTCAAACTACCCGTCTAGTTTTTTTTTGTTTTTTTTATTGGAGGTTTAACGACCACCGTGAGCAACTCAATGAGCTGTAAGCAGTCGCCCGTACCTAATTTAGGTCCACTAACTCCAGGGAAGGGAGTGAGCCACTGCCGTAAGACAAACACAAAATCCATGCCTCACGGAATTTGAACCCGGACCCATCACGGACGAATAGCCATAAGCCAGCTCTTAGACCACTACATCACCGGGGCGGCCCCGTCTAGTTTGTAGTTCTAGTCAAACTAAGTAGCTGGTCAAACTACTTCGCTCATAAATGTTAACATCCGAGCTAGGGAAGATTTTCACTACCGTGCATTGAGAAAATGAAGGGCTCAATGTATGTATAAAAATACCTCTTCCTCACCTTTCGATTTCAGAGCAGCGGATGGTCTAGTGGTCAACGTTCGTTACTGCCACGGAAAAAACTCAGACAGAATCCTCCGGGCTTCGGGTGGGCAATGTACTGGTTCCCGGTTATAAATAAGGGTGTCTTGCTCCCTATTTCTACGTTGCTTCCTTGTGCCTTTTGTGCAGGTCCCCTACAGTTCAAATCTCCTTGCTTCCAACTTCTAAGGGTTATTCAAGATATGGGTCAGACACTCTCTAAATCAAATGTCAGCCGTTCGGTTTCCGTAGCCCTGTGAGGAGTGCATTTGATTTATTTTGTGTACAGTATATATACTCGTATTATAACTGAATAGAGCGTACAAGTAATATACATATGTATAACCGTAAACAAAAGTCTAGTTACAACGCATGTACTAATATATTTACAATTGCTTTAGTAACTCAGAAAATTAAATGGGTGATGGCAACTTGTTCACAGAAGTTCATATAAATACTTTGCATACAAGAAAAGCGCACCAATGCATGTATTTCTGTTATGTGAGTATTAGTATTACTTTTGATTAGCATATTCTGCGAAAGTATACATACCCACTCCAGTATACATTGAGTAGCCACTTTATTATGACCACCTCACAGTTTTAAGCAAATGAGCTATGGCTGCTCGCCGTTGCCGCCAGAGGGCGAGGCTAGTATAAAAGGGAAAGCTTAGTGCTTGCGACAATAGTAGAAGCGATTTTTGGGTGACGAGATGGGTAACAAATGTGATTTGACGGACTTTCACCGTTGGATGATTGTAGGAGCTCGGAGCCATGGAGAGAGTATCACCGAAACCGCCGCATTCGTGAAATGTTCCAGAGCAGCTGTTGTTAAAGTGTTTAAAGACTGGACTGTCAGCCAAAAAAACTGGGTCTCTACGTGCAACGTGTGGTCGTCATCGACTAGTGACTACTCGCGCGGAACGGAGAGTGTCCAGACTGGTAACAGACAACAGAAGGGCAACAGTGCAGCAAATTACAGACCATCTTAATCAAGGATCCCCTCAAATGATCTCTGCAGGCACTGTTGGCCGTACCCTACATCGACAGGGATATGGCAGCCGAAGGCCTGTTCAAACACCTTTGCTGTCTGCAGTTAACAAGAGAAAACGTCTCCAGTTCGCACAGGAGCACAAGGATTGGACAGTCGATAATTGGAAACAAATTATGTGGTCCGATGAATCACGTTTTCAGTTGCACCATGCCGATGGCCGATTCAGAATTTGGCGGAAACAGCACGAAAGCATGGACCCCAAATGCATTGCTACAGTCCTTCAAGCTGGTGTAGGCAACGTTATGGTTTAGGAAATGTTTTCCTGGCATGCTCTGGGCCCTTTAATTCGTGTTGATCAACGTCTGACTGGCACATTATATCTAAACATCGTTGCGGACCAAGTGCATCCTGTCATGTGGATGGTTTATCGCAATTGCGATGGCTACTTTCAACAAGATAATGCGTCCTGCCATAGTGCTCGTACTGTACAGGATTGGTTTCAGGAACATGCCGGTGAGTTTACTTTGCTTAGGTGGCCCCCACAATCTCCAGATCTCAACCCCATTGAGGATTTGTGGGATGAAGTTGAACGAGCCATCAGACAGCTGGATCCACAACCCTGCAATCTCACACTTCTGGAAAGTGCTATTCATCAAGCATGGTCTCAGATCCCACAAACCACCTATCAACATCTCGTGGAGTCCATGCCACGAAGAATCGACGCAGTATTAAAGGCAAAAGGTGGCCCAACGAAGTACTGAGGGGGAGGTCATAATAAAGTGGCCACTCAGTGTATATTGCAATGACCATTGTGAAGATTATTTCAAAAAATGCTTGAAAACTTTGGATCAACACATTCTGGATACACTCCTTGACAAGTAAAAAAAATAACAAAAAAAGTGAAACACCTGGAAGGAATCATCAAATTGATATGAAAATTGTTGTGTGCAATGTACATGTATAGGAAACGAAATGACTGCAGTTCGAGAGCAGTAGGGCCATTTATTCGGATAAAACAGCTACACGAATGGAACACGTCAGTATGTTGTAGAGCCACCTCTGCCTTGCATAGAAGCAGTTATCCAGCGTGGCATAGGCGCCTAGAGTTCACGGATACTCCCCTGAGGTGTAACACTCCAAATGGTGTCCAAATTGCGGGCCAGTTTGCCGACATTTCGGAATGAGCGTAGGTGGCATCCCATCATGTCCCAAACATGTTCGACTGGTGAGAGATCGGGTGATCGGGCTGGCCTAGGAAGGGTGTTGACATTTAGGAGGGAGAGCCGTGCCATGTGTGGCCGGCTAATGTTCTGTTGAATAATCACTCAGTGATGCGGCGACAGGAATGGCAACACAGCAGGGCGTAGAATGTCGTCGCCTTACCGTTGAACCGGGAGAGTGGTACGATGGACTACCAAGGGTGTCCGGCTATCGTAGGAGACGGCACTCTAGACGGTCTGTCCCCGTATGCAAGTGCGAGCCGTGTGCCGTACCACGGTAAAAGCAGAACCCGGAAGCAGGCCGGTTCCTCTCCAGACACGTGTGCGCTGATCATCGGCGCCAAGTACAAACCGTGACTCATCACTGAAGACAACACGACGCCACTAGACCCTATCCCACGTTGATCGGGCCTGACAATACGGCAACCTGCAACCTGTGCCGGCGATGCTTGCTGGTCAGTGGTAGGCCGTGCAGTGGCCTGCTCGACTATAATCCCCGTGCCGCAAGTCGTGTGGCAACGGTCCGGATGTCCACTTCCTTACCTGTAGGTGACGCAACATGACTACGGATGGGTGAGAGCGACGAATTTTGCTCTGTTCACTCGGCACTCACAATCGCTTGATCCTCGCCTTCTTTCGTTGCCTTCGGACGTCCATTTCCCGCGTGCCGCAGGATTGTGCCCTCCTCTGTCCATTGGGGTCAACATCGTCCGATCGCCGCGTTGCTCCGACCCAAATGCCAGGCAATACTGCGATTTGACAAACCGGCCACTCTCAGCTCAGTTATACGTCCTTTCTCAAACTAGCTCAGCTGCTCGTATATTGCACGGATCCGAGGTCTATGCATTCTCACAGTTCATGGAGGTTAATGCAACCGCAATCCGGTGTCACAATTACCCCTGCGTGCGATCTACGCTCTTCATATACCCCGCCGCCCCGGTGGCGCAGTGGTCTAAGGACGGGCTTATCATCATTCGTCCGAGAAGGCCCTGGGTTCAAATCCCCGTGAGGCATGGATGTTGTGTTTGCCTTACGACACTGGCGCTAAATTAGGGACGGGCATCTGCTTGTAGCCCATTGAGTTGCTCACGGTGGTCTTTAAACCTCCAACAAAAAAAGAAAAAAAAAGAAAAAAGGAAATATACCCCTCAATGAGCTGTTTCCATGTACTATGGCGGGCCATTATTTAGTCATTGGTCGCTATTTTTTAATCATTCGTATGTTCGTCTCTGAGGTACTTGTATGCGGAGTTTCGTGAGGATCGAACGACTTTCTCGAAGTGCTCCGTTTTCTTGGCAAATGGTGCATTATATTAAAGATCGTAGGCATGGATATATGAGAAAAAGGGAGTAGGACACTCTCATTCTTTCATGAAAAAAGCATTTCTTTGAAAAAAATCAGAAATGCGTTCGACGTGTGGATTTACTATAACAAAATTGCTTTTTCTTTTTTCTGGCGATGGCCATCTTGATTTGTGCCCTTACGTCAACCAATTTATCTCTTTGTGTCTTTGTGTGTATTTGATGGAATTCCTCGAGGATATTTTGTCACATTATTTTTCATCTTATCCACACATTGAGCCCACCAGACTCTTGACGTAACCCTATGGGATGGCAGGATACGCTTCTTGATGAAGCGAACGTGGTGAACAGGAAACGTCATTCCATCGAGAGATAAACTTGTTAGGAAGTACTTCATTACTTTTATAGCTTGACCCTTGTGTGACTGGATATTTAATAAATCACTAAATAACAACAAACCGATAAAAGTATCTCGCACTCAACAGCTAATGTTAAATACAATAACTACAAGTAATAACTCTTGAAGAATAATCTACCAATGCAGAAATGCCTTACTCTTTTTAACTGTAGAGAAAGAAAAGGGAAAAAATAACAAATCTAAACCCTTCTTGTGGATGCATTCAGAAGGCACGTATACTTTGATTCTGTTTTTCTCTTAATCGGTTTGTTTTGTGTTGTTAAATTCCAATATTTTAAAATCATGGAAATCGTAACGATTCCCCTAATCTGTTTTTTTTCTGAGATGCTTCCAGCCCCGAAACACTATGCAAAATATTTTTCCCATTATGCTTAATATCGGATGAGAAAGTAACACGAGTTCAAATCCAATATTCTACTCGTACTAAGGAGCCAGATTGATAATTCACTATATATAGAGAAATATTTACAAAAAGATAGATAACCAAACACAAGATAGATTGGTCAAATGAAATCACTAGTACGAAATCGGCCTAGGAAGCTTACTGTGTGGTCTCTAAGAAATTTGACAAAATTTCAAAGAGCAGAAAGCTGTCCTTTGGGTAAAGTGCGTCCTGTCAGTTTTATAATTCTGGTGCTGGGTCCATTATAATTTGTCTATAGGCGCAGTTCACGTAAGAGAAGCTTAAGCATCCTAAAGTGATTAGGCCATACCCATAAAATTCCGAAAAAAATTTTTAGGAAAAGAAAGTAGCGCAATATCTGGATTTCACACAAATCAACTTGACTACATTTCATACAGGTTAATTAGAAAAAAAAGAAGGAAGAACAGTTGATGCACAGGTATGATGGATTATGAAATATGAAGAATGATTCAATTTTGAAAACAATTTTTTCCATTCTGAAAAACGAACTTCAACGTGCTAGCAAAAAATGGAAGCCATGTGACGCTTAATACCCAGAAGTTCTCTCATCAAAATCATTCGTTTCGTCTTCCAAGATCACGCGTCGTAATGCCCTTTCGAAATCTTCGTGGTTCTGAAACCGAATAGTCGAATTACACATCTAGAATTCTTGACAGAACTAGAAAGAATTTCGGTACCACTGAATTTCTGTTTCCTATTATCTAGTTTCACGGGCATTTTCAGCACGTCTTTTGTAAAAAAAGATCGTGCTTATGTTATCGGTTTGTCCGTCCGTCTGTAGACACGATATCTCTGAAACTATTAGTCCGATTTGAAATATTCTTTTTGCATTGGAAATATTGAGATATGCGAATGATGATCCTTCATTACGTTTTTTTTTTACGATGTACAATTTCGCCGCTAGAGGGCGTAAATGCAGATAATGTCGAATTTAAAAATACGTTTTATTCCACATATTTGCTTCTAAATATCCGATTGAAAAAATTATTTTATATTTCGATTCCATTTATGTCGAAGAGTATTTTAGGTATGCTACTTTTTCAATTTACGCATAGATTTTCCACTAGGGGGCGTAAAAGTAAATTACGTTTTCCCCGATATCTCTTCTTCTAATGTTTTTTTTACGCGGATACAGCTCTTGATGGAAAATCTTTTGCATATAATTTCTAGTTTTTGGTAAAGAATACTTTGGCTACCATGGGGCGTAAGTGTTAATTTTTGCTTCTGATATATTTGCCATAAAATATGAGCTCTTAAAATCTCGATTGAAAAAATTCTTAAATGGACCGATGCCACTCACATCAATAAACCTTTTCGGAATATTTTCTTTTTAAAATATTACATGGCTTCTCCGCCAGGGGGCGTAGATGTATATCTTGTTTTTGTCAATATCTCTACTTCTAAGAGTCTGATTTTAAAAAATTCCTTCTTTGTTGGATAGTTTTTTCAGTCTGACATGTTTTTCACATAATTTCAAAACTTTCAAGTAATTCTAGACTTTCCGCTAGGGGGCGTAAAGGTAAATTGCGTTTCCTCTTATATCTCTGCTTCAAAACGTCCGATTTGAAAAATTCTTTCTGCACCGGATACAGCTCCTGATGAGAAATCCATTGCAAATAATTTCTAATTTTTATAAAAAAATTGTTTGGCCACCACGGGGTGTAAGTCTTAATTTCCGCTTCTGATGTATTTGCAGCAAATTATGAGCTCCTAAATTATCGATTAAAAAAAGGCTTTTGTTGACCGATACTACTCATGTCGACAAACATTTTAGGAACATTTTCTTCTTAAAATAATGCATCGTTTCTACGCCAGGGGGCGTAGATGTATATCTTATTTTTGTCAATATCTCTAATTCTAGGAGTCCGATTTGAAAAATTCCTTCTTTGTTGGATAGTGTTTGCAGTGTGACATGTTTTTCGTATAATTTCAAAATTTTCATATAACTCATAGACTTTCCGCTAGGGGGCGCAAGGGCAAATTGCGTTTTCCCTTATATCTCTGCTTCTAAATCTCCGATTTGAAAAATTCTTTCTGCACCGGATACAGCTTTTGATGGGAAATCCTTTGCACATAATTTCTAATTTTTATAAAAATGGTTTGGCCACCAGGGGTCGTAAGTCTTAATTTCCGCTTCTGATGAATTTGAAGCAAAATTTGAGCTGCTAAAATCTCTATTGAAAAAAAAATTGTTTGTGGATCGATACTACTCACGTCGATAATCCTTTTATGAGCGTTTTTTTTAAATAATGCATGGTTTCTACGTCAGGGGACGTAGATGTATATTTTATTTTTGTCAATATCTCTACTTCTGGAGTCCGATTTGAAAAATTCTTTCCTTGTCGGATAGTGTTTCCGATGCGAAATTGTTTTCATATAAATTAGTTTCCAAGTAAATCATAGACTTTTCGCTAGGGGTTCAAAGGTAAATTGCGTTTTTTGCGAAATTATATGAAAATCCTTTTCATATAATTTCCAATGTTTAATAAAGAATGGTTTGGCCACCAGGGCGCATAAGTGTTAATTTCTGCTTATGTATTTGCAGCAAAATCTGAGCTCCTGAAAACTTGACTGAAAACATTCTTTCGTGAACCTATAGGGCTCAAATCGAAAAACCTTTTGAGAATACGTTCTTCTTAATGTTTTTCCAGCCAGGGAGCGTAGATTCATATCTTATTTTGTCGATATCTCTGTTTCTAAGAGTCCGATTTGAAAATAAATATTTCTTTGTTGGAGAGCGTTTCCGGTGCAAAATGTTTCTCATATAAATTCATATTTTTCTTAAAGCAGAAGTCTTCAACCAGAGAGCGTAAGCTCACGATTCCGTTTACAGTAATATCTGAGGGATTAAAAACCCGATTGATTTTTTCTTCCGTCAGATACTATTGTTTTCCATACCAGTTCCATTGACTTTGAATAGCTTTGATAAATTTAATTTGCGTCAGAACAGTTTCAAAAGACGTGCTTATTACACCCGAAAATTCGGTGTCATCTTTCTTGTTCATATATAAGTTCAGACGTATGTTTACCACATGATACACTTTCAAATGCATTTGTGGATAGTGTCACACGTTTTAACATCCAGATATAGGAATACGATAATCTACCTTGCTTTCATAGTTTTGCAAGATCATGTTTGCATAAACACATCAGCTATTTTCTGTTTCCCAGAAGCAGAAGATGACAGGCTAGTATTGAACGAATATTTTGAAGTATCGCGTAAGGATTTGGACCAAGTCTTGCTTTGAGAACGTCTTTTGAACAAAAGAACGTGTTTAAAGTTTCACTATGTCCGTTCGCCTGTGGGCATCGCAGCTTTATCTCCTAATAGTAAGATTTGAGAAACTATTTTTCCATTGCGAAGCCTCAGTAAACTACGAGAGCAATGATCTACGCCTTTTCGTTTTTACCGTAAAACGAAAAGAACCCACTTTTCATCTCGAGTGACAATTCGATGAAGAAATGGATCCTTTTCCTGTCTGCTGAGCAAAGAGTTGCAAATGATGGAACGCTGGGCTTTGTTGTCAGGTGACAGTTGGTATGGGACCCAAACTCCTTCTCTATAGAACTTCTCTATCTGTTGAAGGTGCTCTTGAACAGTAGACCATGATACATTAAGATGTTGGGATGATTCATGAATGGCTTGACGAGGATCTGCCTCAACGGCTGCACGCAGCAAGTCATTGTCCAGCTCCATGAACCTTTCTGCACGAGGGGCATCAGAGAGGTCAAAATTGCCCGACCGGAATTAGGCGAACATTTGCGGACATTTAACGTATTCGGATAAAAAGCACAAATGTTATTGGTGGCCACGGTTGCATTGTTACTCTTGTGAAATTCATATAGCATACAATGACGAACATGGCTCTCCTCGGGTTTATGTCTCATTTTGTTTTGCAAATCTGGAAGACAAAAACACCTACATAAGTTAAAGGCGAATAGTTCATTCACTTGTACATACACTTACTTTGCGTTAAATAGTACATAAACACCTCACAACTGCTCCCCAAACTTCCCCCCCCCCAAAAAAAAAAAATCACATTACTTTCCGGTTTTCCTAATATTTTATTCCTTGTTATTGCTTTTAAACTCTTATTTAAAAATGTGTTTTTTCTTCGATACCATTTACGACGAAGACTATTTTGCGTAAAGTTTTCTCTTCAAATAATTTGGCAGTTTTCTCACCATAGGGCAACATTTTACCGATATCACGCTATCCAAAAGTTTGATTTGAAAGATACGTTTTGCATTAGACACCATTCAAAGTGAAGCATACTTTAAATATATATTTTTTCAAATTTTTAACGAGTATTTTTGCCACTAGGAGACATGTAAGCATATCTCTGTTTGCAACATTTTTGTCGTCACACCTACGCATTTAAAAACCTTACCGAAACATTTCATTTTTCGGTCTAATATCTCAGAACGGAAAACTTTTTTTTCATGTTTTCTGTTCAAAGTAAAGCAGGATTTTCCAATAAAGGGTACAAATGTATATTGTATTTTCATCGACATCCATTTTTCTAAAAATCATTTTACATGAGATACCATATTATAATAAGGGTGCAAATGTATATTATATTTTCATCGACATCCATTTTTCTAAAAATCAGTTTGCATGAGATACACAGTTTTGATGGCTATGAATGTATATGTATAAATTGTTTAAAAATAAAAAAAAATGAATGTATATGTATAAATTTATACATATGTATATATGTATAAATTAATAATGGTCATACAAGTGACACTAACTGCTTTGAGCTTGTTCGGAATTTAAACAGACACAACATAACCACGTACTCCTGGATTCCAAACGAACCGAGTTATACTTCCTGGTCAAACTTGTGGTTTGTCTTCACTAAGCGTTTTAGTACAACGTGTATTATATTCAGGCCAGACCTGTTGCTTACTATTACACGTGTGATCAGCCCCGGTAGATCTCCGGTTATCTGGTTCTACTTGATAATTTACTAGAACCAGTCTTTGAAAACATAAAGATAATTAATAGGCAATGGACAGAAACAGCCTTATATGCTGAGGCAGTTCTCATTGAGAAGACCAACAACTTTAATTGCAACAAAAACAACTGCATCGGCCTTTACCTACCTTGCAAACTGTTAATAAACAAGGGGAAAAAAAGGAAAAAAATAGTAAGAAGATTAGACACCAGTGACGATAGCGAAGTTGCGCAATGACCCTAACCAAAGGCCGTTACATACAATACCGAAATAAACGAGAGGTCGAGAGATTTGTGGACAGCATGCCGGCCTATTACCAGGAGATCCACTGCGGCTGGTCACACGTGTGACAGTAAGCGACAGGTCTGGCTTTAAGATGGTACACGTTGTACTGAAATGCATAGCGAAGACAAACCACAAGTTTGACCAGGAAGTATAAGTTGGTTCGTTTGGGGTCCACGAGTACCAGGTTATGTTGTGTCCGTTTAAATTCCGAACAAGCTCAAAGCAGTTAGTGTCAGCGTGTCGTTTCTCGTGCATTCAGAATATGACCAAAGTGTAAAGACAGCCTTCAATCCTTCCTCCAACAACTACAGCCTACTTTAACTAATTATAACCCGGCGAACTTATCCATGAAACTATGCAGTGCTTCAAAGCTCGAGTACCATTGGATTTAGTGCACACCATAGTGTTAATCGTGAGTAGTGACTGTTCCTTTGTTTTTACTATCTAAAAGAATTTTCGAACTGTGTGTTAGCGGCTGGTTACTCCGGCTTGATATTAGAAACTGTTCCTTCAGCTCTAGTGAGACCTTATCTCCCCATTATTATGGTACTAAAACTGATAACGTCATACAAGTGAAGTACTATGTCCCATTTATGATAATATAAAATGTAGTGTGTGAACCTATGTAGTGTGTGAACAACCAGCGTTACGTGGTGGGCATTTTACATCTTTTTAAATGATTAATTTAAAGTTTTATGTAATTCAGTAGTTAAATAGAATGATTTATTGAGTGCTTTGACATTTATGCAATAATATCTGGTCGATCTGTTTGACGGCACAAAGGAGACTGTTGAGCTAAGGCAAAGTATAATGCCAAATCGAGACACAGTGACTTCCACAGGGTGAACTCCTGCAGCGAAACGTGCATAGAGTTGCAGAACAGCATTATTTATCTATAATGTTAATTCAGTAATTCAACACAAAAAATAATATGGACTAGAGAAAGGAGTACTAGTAGCATCCAAAGTGGAAGTCACCGTGTAATGAATTCGAGTGAAATTGGGTATTAAGTATTTTCAGCAAAACAGGTGAAGAGGGAAAGCCCAAGAAATTCAGAAAAAGGAAGTACATACAATTCAGCAAGCAAATGATTCATTACACTGAGTGTCAGATTCTTCCCTGAATTTTATTTGGGAAAGGAAATGGCACTGAAGAGGAAAAAGAAGGAGATCGTAGATGAATGAGCAGCCAATGGTCATTTCCCCTGAAATTTTTTAGGGAAACGAAATGACACAGAAGAAGAATAAGATGGTACAGTGATAGATCCGAAACACGGTCACTTCTCGAACCGGGAAAAAGTGACCGTTGTTGGGAGGTTAGGCCTAGTTTAACATTGCTAGACCGTTTTTTTGGTACAAAAGGAGAATAACTGTACAAAGCTGACTCACAAAAAAAAAAACCGGTTTCAAAGCTTTCTCCAAATGCAGAATATTGTGTAAAACACAAAATAACAATTAAAAAAATGATAGTATAGGGGATTTTAGGAAAGTGGTGTCTGACCCGTTTTCTTAAACTTCCCCTTAGAAACAGCAGCCTAAGAGGTTACATTAGGAGTAAGCTATAGAAAAAAAAAGAAAAATGTTAGGCAATGTGTAGTAAGCTGACCGCGAGACGAAAAATAGGAATAGAACCCACATGGAGCAAACAAAGATGCACCACCGACAACGGAAAACATTTCAGGCAACCCCCCCCCCCAACACCGACATCAGGCTGCGACTGAAACATACAAAGGAGCTGGAGCTCTCCTCACGTCAAACTAAACTTTAACTCTTTTCTTTTCATTTAAGCACACTACTGCACCTCAGTCACCCAGCCCATCCTTCTCTAGACATACTTCTTTTTGCAGTAGTAGTATTTGCCCTTATATTATCCCTCTTGCGAAGTACCGAAAGAACTCCGCACAATCCTAAAGGATAAGGTGTCCGTTAAATCTCTTTCGGGACTGTCTTGTGTGTCTGTTGGCCCCTGTTGACAGGTTTCGTTGTTCGGAGGTTATCGTTAATGTGAATCCTACGGCAGTTGTTCTTTACCAATCCAAACTTGTAGTTTCTCAGAGGTTACCGTTCTTCGGAGGTGTCTGTTAATGGAGGTTTCACTGTATTTTAGTGAGCAGCTAATGGTAATTCACTTTTGTTTTTCTTTTGTAGCGGGATTTTACGACCACCGTGTGTAACTCTGAGGCTGTATTCAATCGCCTATCTCTAATTTAGAGCCATTGGTCTTAGTGAAGGGAGAAAGTCACTGCTGTAAGACACAACCCATACCACTTCCGGGACTAATTCGGAAGAGACATGGACCCAGGCTCACTCAGTCTATCGTTTTGAGGCCAACGCCGCTGTTCCACCTAGGTGGCATTGGTTATCATCTATGAAGTTTGTTAGGGAAAAGAAATGACACTGAAGAAGAAAATGGTACATGAGTGAGAAGCAAATGCTCACCTTCCCTGAAGCTCATTGGAGAATAGGAATAGCACTAAAGAAGAAGTAGGAGAAAGAGAGAACACGTGATAGAAATATCCATCGGTATGTGCGATATTGTACGCGTACAATCCAAGAGGTTAAATAGATGCAGTAAGGGTGACGTCACAAATTCAAAGCTTTTTCAGCAGACGAAGCTGAGTTAGTAACGACGCTCAGTGAAAAGTTCCACCATTGTGGTAATAAAGACTAAACATTTCTTCGTCAAAAAACGTATGCTTCTTTTAAAATGGAATTGCGTTCTGCTTTTGGATGTATTAACTCATCAACTAAAGCACCGCCTGATATTGCTTTTCATTGGTAATTTTTCATGGACTACTATTTTTTTAATAAATTTTGCATTAAATTTTAGAGTATCATTACGAAACTGCTGGCTTTGAAATTTACCAACTGTTTTGCGAACAAGAATTTAGGATATTCTTACACTCGAGAAATCCTTTACAATAATGCTTTTATTTAATAATTATCGACGGTACACCATACACGTTTTAGTTAATTTTTGTACCTAATGATATTAATGAATGAATGTCTCCATCTCTGCTGCTGGCGGCGGAGGGAATGCATCCCGGAAAATCCCAGAAAAATGACTGACTTTTCTCGCCAAACCTGTTTCCGAAGTGCGTGCTTATATACGGTGAACAACTGTTTGATATAAACGGATGAATTAGTAATCGTAGGTTTAGGACTCATTATATTAATAAGTTCCAATAAACGTTTAAACGAAATTTTCATTGTGAAAATTTAGAAATGTCAGAACTTTCAGTTGACAACCCAATTTTCATATTTTTATACTAAATTTTATATGATGTATTATATACCATGTTTTTATTATATTATCATTAGATCACTAATATAAAATAGTACGTATCTGTATAACGGGAGCACATGCAAAATATATTTTATTTTAGTTCTTTTGTTGTTGCTGTCAGCAAACAATTATTATGTAGTTATGTACTTGTGTCAATAGGAACTCATGTAAAACAATGTACTGCTTAGCTCTTGTGGTGGTGTTTATCTTCGTTATTACACATGCAAGCAAACAGGAAGTACAGACCATAAAATTAAGTTTTAAAAAAGTTAATAATTTATTGAGACAGTTTGATGTAAAGGTTTCTGTAAAACACACTTAGTAAAAAATGTTAGGCTAGATATTTACGGTTTCGGTCTGCAATAAAACAGGATGAAACTACGTGCTCTTCTGAAATAGAGAAAGGACGAAAAAAAGGTTAGAATAATTAATATCAATGAATAAACAACAAACATGTAAGAAAAAGTCTCCTCAGGCTTTTGTTATGTGTTATCTAATAATCGCTCTTTCTTTTACTGATCCACACGTCGAAATTAAAAGGTATAGAGAGCAACACTCGGAAATGGCAGTCCCATTCTCACAACTCATTGCCGTGTTTTAATCTCAATCATCACATCCAGGGCCGTAGATACCTGGAGGGCAGGGAGGGCAGTTTCCCTCCCAGAATGGTCCTTCCAAGGGTGTAAATTCATGCTACAACCTGTGGTTTTTGAGCATTTACTTAGTTTTTATATTTTGAATAAACTTATGTCAAAAACCTTAAATGTGATTTTTGAACGTTTATAATACTTCCCATAACGGGAAGTATTATAAACGTTCAAAAATCACTGAAAGTAAAAACCACTTTTTCACACACCGCAGTTATAGGGAAGTAGAATTCGAAGGGGCGTAATTTCAAGTCTCTCCCTCCTAGATAAAAAGCTTGCTATGGTCCTCGTCTTACCAATCCTGCTGCAGAGACTGTGACGTCATGATAGTGACGCTTAGTTGGTTTCATTTTGATAGCATGAAAGGAGTTCATCTGTTCTAACCTGTTTGGTACAATCCCAAATAACACGACGAAAAGTGCAGTAACTTCTAAGGCAGCACTTTTTGTCAAAAGTTTTAACCGAAAGTGATATTTTCAAAACTATTTAGCCGGACTCATATATTTCCGGAAACTTAAATCAAATCCACCATAATAGATTTGATCATGCGTTCACAATGGTGTAACTGAAGAAAAATGCTGGTTGCATGCATGAAGCGATGTAAGTGCGGTTCACTGATGGAGTTCGACAATAAATAATTCACGCTAAATAAATTGAATTGTGAAAGGTAATGTTGCAAGAAAATCAATGCCTATCCAAAAAATGAACACTTCACGCTACTTGTTTCAAACAGTTTATTTGTCAGCTCGAGTCAGCATCTGATGCAAATCGAGAAACACACGGGACTTCAAGCATACAACTAAGTAAGTATGGTTCCCTGGTGAAAAAAAAAGTAATTTGAGAATAAATAAAGCCCTCTGAATAAATTCCAAAAGGTTACATCATTTGAATAGAGGCTTGCCAGAGCATTTCTTTCATTTCCTTTCATTTAATATCCGGACGAAATGGCCTACATCTCGCCAGGCCAACCAATGTTTTTCGCATTCCACGCGAAACGCAGAAGTTGAGATGTGTTCTAAGAAATTCAGTTTTCTTTCGTAATCTCGGAGCGGAAATTTCAATCAAACTTAGAGAAGCTCAGGTGCTGTTCCGACTTAGGGAACATCCCAACACTGAACGAAAGGCGTTGCTGTTCCAAGACGGAGTGTGTAACAGCAGGCTTACGAAATTATTTCCCGTCTTGTTTTCTAATGGTCCACGTGAACATCTTTGGGAAATGAAAAATCGGAGACACATCTGCCTCCTCGCATGGAAGTTCAGTATTTTGTTACAACGTCTGCAAAGCAATATTATACCTCCAGCACCTCAGCTCAACCGGGTTCCGGAACTTTTGTCATTTACTTCACAATTTTTGTTACTGCTATTTCCCTGATACTATGTTTATGCTTCCAAATCTTCTGTGAGCAGGAAAAAAGGGTTTACATTATAACACCTTTTGCACTGAAGAAGGAGCACTTATGTGTAAGACACTAAACAAACGCCTGACACGCACATTTCTTTCATACTAGAGACATATTTAATTAAACTATTTTATGTTTTAACATTCCGTATTTTTCGGAATATAAGATGTTCTTTTCTCCCAAAAAATCGGTGTCAAAATTCCACTAAGTTTAATATACCGAAGATCAATTTTATCGCTATGAATATATTACGTATGTACGTTTATATGCTATCACAAAGACTGGTAAATGAGTAAAAAATGTTATCGCTTTGTCTAAGATAGAGTAATTGATATTCTTCTGAACCTTTTCTGCGGTGTCATGGTATCGTAAATGATACTACTTTTTAATGTCCATGGTTGACTGCGCGTGTGTGTTTTTTAAGCTGGGCCTGCTAGCGTGCCAGATATGTGCATTTGTGCCTGAGTGAATGATCGTGCTGTGTGAGTTAATGAATTAAAATACAGTTTAAGCACATACCACATATGATGTACATAACTATCTGAAACGGACAAAAAAGAACTAGCAGAATTATTTTAAAAACCAAAATGATAGAAAAAGAAGGGAAGGAATGACATCTCTGGACGAAATATCACAACAGACGCTGAAGACATCCAGCAGAAAAGTTGGGGTGTGTACGCATTAGCGCCGGCTCCATTACTGCTATTGCAAGTTCTTAACTTTACGGATAACTTTCCTAGACAAAATGCGAAAATCTTATTCATTCGCAGAAAATAAAAATACCGTTGAGTCGTCGTTTTCAGAAAAATCCATTCATGAAAGGTGCAAATTGTGCTTGAACTTTAACTGGGGAACGAACTTTTATTTGTTTTTTTTGTTACCACGGAAGACAGCGCTGCATCCGACAGTCTCGCTTCCTTGTTGTTCGGCAGCAATGTGTAGAGGTTCGCTGGTTCATTTTTTTGACAATATTCTTTCTTTCAAACGGTCCATGCCAAACTATATTTTAAAAATCCCCTTTTCTAGAAAGTGTTGTTATGCCACATAATGCCGATGGGCCATCTTATTTTGACACACCGGACAAAACTTTACGGAATTCTCATTTTATTGGTTAATATGGGGTTACATCACCACGAGCTTGAAGCACGGCCTTGATTTTATTTGGCATGCTCTAAATATGGGAGCAGAGGACATTAATGTCCAGTTTGCCCCACGCCGTGAACAACTGGTCCAGCAGAGCAGTCAAATTGGGAGGGTGTTGTTGTCTCTTCTTAACGGCCCGTTCGAGCATGTCCCAAATTTTCTAACATTGAGATCAGGTGAATTGGCGGGCCAGGTGAGATGCGGGACGTCGACCTCATGTTCTGCAAACCAATCCTGCACAATGGCAGCTCTGTGGACCGTGCAGTTGTCGTCTTGATAACGTGGACCTGAAATGGCGGCTTATTGGAGGAACTGGACATAATGCAACACCTCGTTATCCAACATTTTCACGTAGTATACAGCTTTCATGCCATTAGACACGTGAACTCAGGGACCCACCCTAGCACTGGATATACACCCCCAAAGCATGACACTTCCACTCCCCGTCTGTACAGCCCTTTGCACACACTCTGCGTTGAAGGCTTCTCCGGCCTTCCGTATGACCTTGGATCGACCATCACTGGAATACAGGCAGAACCTGCATTCGTCCGACCAGATGATGCGTCGCCACTGTTCTGTGGTCCAGTGTCGGTGTTCCCTCGCCCATTGCAGCCACTTTTTCTTGTGTATGGTAGACAGCTTGAGGCGTACTCTAGATACACGACTGAATATTTCTACACCATGCAGTTCTCGTCGAAGCGTTTGTTCAGAAACAGGTTTCGAACCATTTTGCTGTTGAAAATCGCCCCAGACGTCGATGATCATAGTTGCTCATGACGGTATTTCTGCCGCAGCTGCAACGACGGGAATTGTCTCTAGCCGACTCCTTCCACGCTAAATGAACACTACTGACTGTGGACTTGGGTACGCCAATGAACTTCGCCATCTCCCTCAGCGAATGACCATGTTCACGTCCAAAGACGGTAGCTCGCTTTTGCCACTCTGTTACGTCACCTCTTCTACCCATGGTACTACCTGTAAGCAACAATAAAACTGATTAGGCATGCACGTCTTACAAGACTGAAAAAGTAACAAGTAAAATACAATATTTTCCATTCCTTTATATACACGCATTGTCTCTGCCTGACCAGTTTCCAACTGTTCCTCCGGACGACAACATTCCGTAATTTTTTGTCCTGGGTGCTTATCAGCCATATGGCTAGGATGACCATCCGAACCAATAACGAAGGCCATTGGCTGTATGGAGGTATGACATCGTGAGCAAACCCTGCAACACACGTACGCCATTAGCTGATTTGCTGAATGACACTTCTCTACGTTGTTTTCATCAGCGCTATCGCACATTGCTAATTTCACACATCGCAAGGATTCAATAATAAATAGGCTATAGATTTTACTCATAAAATGTAATTTTTTCCTTAATAAAAATATTTGAAATGCCATTTTTTTCTTCAATTTTTCTCACAAATTATGGGTAAGTCTAATTTATGAGAAAAATTGAAGAAAAAAATCTTATATTAAAAAAAAACAATAATTAAATTTACATCAGACATGAATATTTGTAAGTAAGCAAATCCCTTTTGTGCTTAGTTTGCATTGATTACTTACTTTGTGTATAGTGTCCTTAGGAAATTCTAGTATCAACAATAGTTCATTAATAATTTCTAAATGCATGAAAGAAATCAATAAATCAATAGTGTGAAGAAAAAAGAAAGAAAGAATGTTAAAAAGTCGATCACAAAGTTGACTGTGTATTATATTAATGCTGTAGTCAGGGCCAAGACATTAGTTATTGCTTTGTTTACATTTGTATTTATTACTGTTTGTGCTGAAGACAAATTTGAAGAAAATGCATTAAGTTGATTACATGAGGCAGCGGGATGCAAGTCTATCTATGTACAACATGTGCCAACCCCGCCTTCTTGTGGTACATCCTAGTCTCACTGAAATTGCCCTGATGCTAGACTGGCAGATAGTGGTATAACTATGCAACACGGATTAGAACACACGCAATTCGCCTGACATGTACCAGCTATGGCCCCCGCGTGGGAATTTTAAGGCTAACACTCCAATCTGCCAAAGTGACTCCTCAATGTAAAACCTGGCCCTCAGTATCCTGTGGCTGGAATGTCCTGGCCAGGTAGTGGTTAGTGCGATATGAGTTCAGAGAGTGATAAGAATCAACGAAAGTATGGACTAGACTGCTATCTGATGCTGAACCTAGCTTCGTATAATGGACTGTGATTGGTGGAACGAAGAAAGGCAGAAAAAGGAACTATTGCATCAGGAAAATGAAAAAGAGTTGATCACATCACGATCAAAATAAAGACCCTCAAGTGCCAACGGGCTGGACATTTCGCTAGAAGAGCTGTCCACCGTTGGACAACTGAAATACTCGGCTAGACACTAAGGTCAGTAAAAGTACCAGAGGAAGGTCACGTGAGAAATGGTGGATGAAATTCGACACTATGCTGGAATGACATGGAAGGCAAGACAGAGAGTTATGGAAGAGGTTCGTCCAGCAGTGGATTGATAATGGTTGTTGATTTAAGGTAAGACAGAGAGTTATGGAAGATGTTCGTCTATCAGCGGATTGAGAATGGTTGATGATTTAAGGCAAGACAGAGAGTTATGGAAGAGGTTCGTCCAGCAATTGACTGAGAATGGTTGATGATTATGAGGCAGTGAAACATTTTACGTACAAAAGTTTCATTTCAGGTACAAACCAGCGCAGAAAAGAACAGATCTAGAACGTGATGAAATGATGAAGCAAAATTTGGTTACAGAGGTAATTTTTAAGAGTCTTCTTGGCAACACGAGTTAGCACTAAAGCCTTGAACTCACGATCACTTTGAGGACTGTGGTGTAGTATTACTGACACGTACAGTTCTCACTTTGTTTGTAATTGCACCTTAAATTACTGACACTAAACTACGCACCAAAGCTACTTCCCAAACTTCAACATGTTTAATAGTCGCTTACACTTTTAAATGTAACATTTTTTTTGGCTTTAAGTCTCTAGAACCTAGCAAATTATAATCAGATTGAAATATCTCTTTCCATATTTATTGTTTTAATGGCATAAAGGTTTTTCCCTGCCACATTAATATCTTGAAATAAGTTTTGATAAAATAAGCCAACTCTCTGTCTCATGGAGCATCATCAAAATTGTTTTAAAAAATACTGAAATAGTGCACACGTTCCTTATCTTATAAAACATTTTTCACCCGCCTTTTGTTGACATATATCGCGCTTTTAGTGCAAGCAATATCTACGGCACATCTTCCTTTTATACTGGTTCTCTAAGTGGACATCCTGATTAATATCAGGATGGCTGAACTCGGACATGAAGAATGCTGCTGACAAAGATCTCACTGATGAAGACGAAACTTAAGTGATGGCGCAGAAGAATAATGACCCTTTTTCCAGTTCATTGTCTGCGTTTCTCACCGATATGTTCTGAGTGTTGATAGCGTGCTTATTGATCGCTCTGTCTACTCTTTCTATTGATTATCCCCAGCAGAAAGAAAGAATAGGGTTGAGTTGTTAAGTCGTCTAGAAAATCAGCGCCAATTTGTCCATTTACAACACCCGTCGTTTGTACGAAGAAACAAGAAAATTTCGTCATCCCCCGACATTTGTTGTAACACAACGCTCACGTTAAAATGTGAAGGCATTTGTATCTCTTAATATTCTGAGTTTTCGTGTGTATGGAGAACATCTTTTGACAGAAAGGAAAATGCGGTAATGTAAATTGCAGCAATGATTAAACAACGTACAAAATCATGTAATGAAAGTTTAAGATATCAAACAAATTGTCTTTTATAAGGAATGGAGTCAAATCCATTTCAAAAAAATTTTCTCAATCGGTCTTTTAAAGGCAGTTATGTACAAACACCGGCCAATGAATTAGAAGCCTTTATGCAGATGCACGCAAACCGTCACTTGCGCAGCGTATATCAAAAATACGTGGTCACGTGTGTCATCACGTGATCTAGGGGACTATTTAAGACTGCTACTCGTCAGTAATTGTCAGTAGTGCTGATCACAATGAGAAAAACAAAGGAGCTTCCGGAGTTCAATGAAGGGCTTATTGTGGGTGTACGTCTGGTTAGAGCGATGATTTTGAAAAGAGCGTAGCTGACTGGTTTTTCAAAAACTGAGATGGATTGGGTCCTTTTATCAGTGGTAAAACAATCCACATTACTTTTCCAAGAGAGATAACTGTTGCGCTACGGCAATCTGTCAGGAACGAGATCGTCATCGTCTGAGAAGGCTTGTACAGAGAAACAGAACTTTCTGTAAGAAGCAGCTGACCAAAGTATTCCATGAAAGTTGTTCTCCACACATATCTCAGCAAACTATTCGCAAGGAATTGAAGAGGTTCGGTATGGTAGTCTCATGCCTATACGGAAAACACTGTTGAGATAAAAGATAACACTGTCTTTCCGCGATGAAATTTTTTTTACTATATAAAATTAAAACCCTGCTGGTTAAAAACTTTATTTACACAGTAAAATACACAGGATCTTTCAACCCTACATTAGGATCATCATCAGTTGTTAGACTAAAAATTGCGTGGGTGGAGACAAATCTTTTGGACATTGACTGGTTAGTGGTTAGTGACGCAGTCATGTCATGGTGCATGCGTCTTGTGAGAATACATCACGCTAGGCAACGGACACAGTTGTGTACATATAATGCGTATTGTTATTATGTGAATCTTTTACTTTAAGTTTCTTCTTGATGATTAGGATTGTTTTTCAATAACAAATATCTCCACGATTGTGGTATCTATGCAGGAATATTGTCATTACAAGATATACACTGAAGCGCCAGAAAAAATGATACACCAGTCTAATACTTGGTAATTCCAACACGGGAGCGCAAGGCTGCAGAAATACGACGGGGCTTGGATTCTACTAGCTTCTGGAAATATGCTGTTGGCAATGAACACTATACTTCCTGCAGAGCGTTCCACAATTCGGGCGTATTCCGAGGTCTCGGATTCCTGTGTTCCATAGCGCGTTGCATGGCATCCCAAATGTGTTCTATCACGTTCAGGTCTGGGAACTTGGGTGGAAATGGCAACACCCCAAACTCAGATGAGCATGATCATATGATCATGCGTAGAGGATTTTAGGAAGGGAGTGCTTGACCCCAGGTCTTAAACAACCCTTAGAAATAGGAAGCTAGGAGATTTGGGCTAGAGTGCCCGATAGGAAAGTCACACGGAAGCGAAGTAGAAAGGGGGAGGAAGACGCTCTTATTTATTACCGTGGGGCCAGTAACCGGGGTCCGACGGCTTAACGTGCCCATCAGATGTATGGCAGATATTTAGTGGATCGAGCCTTCGTACCTGCCTGGAATCGAACCTTAGGTGCTTTCCGCTGCAGCCACGAACGTTGCCCACTAGGCCACCCGCCGCCCCCAAACTCAAATGAATGCTTCTCTAACCATAATGTGGCGTCCCGACACTTGTGTGGAGATGCATTGTCCTTTTGGAACAGGCCCAACCCATCAGCATGAATGCAGGACATGAACGGGTGCACCTCGTCAGAAATGATGCGCACATAGCGTTGGCTGGTCACAGACGTTTGTAGACATACCAGGGGTCACAGTGAAGTCCAGCTAAACACACCCCATACCATTACGGACCCTCCACCAGCCCATACAGTTCCCTGCTGACAGGCGGGATCCATGGCTTCATGGGGTTTGCGCCACACACGAATCCTTCCATCTGCCCGATACAGTTGGTAACGCGACTCGTCAGACCAGGCTACTTGTTTCCAGTCATCAAGTGTCCAGTGGCGGTGTTGCCGTGCCAAAGCGAGGCGCATAGCTCTGTGTCGTGCACTCATCAAGAGGGCTCGAGTTGGGAGTCGGCTCCCAAAGCCCATATCGTGCAAGGTGCGTTGCACAGTCCGGAGGCTGATGCTTGTTTAGGCTCCAGCATTGAATTCCGATGATACCTGCCAGAGTGTTGCACGCCTATCGCATGAATCGACTCTTGACAGCCGACGATGGTCACGTTCACCCAATGTCTTTTTACGGCCACACTTGTATCGTAGGATGGAGGTTTTGCCGGAATTCTTGTAGTCACGGTACACCCTTGCAATGGTCGTCCGTAAAAACCCGAACTTCGTTTCTGCCTTCGAAATACTATGGCCAATCGCACGAGCGCCAACTATGACACCGCGTTGAAAATCGCTTATATCGTTATTACTTGTCATTCTCATGCTGAAAACATCTCTAACAGCTGGTAAGGATGTCTATCGCTTTATATATGCACTGGCGAACGCAACCGAGTACGCGCATAGGTGACGTTGCTATGTATGTATTTTGCATAAGCTCGTCTGTACCAGTTTTTTGGCACTTCAGTGTATGTTCATTACAAAATATGTGTAAACTTTCTGTGGCCAAATAAGATGATTTTGACGGTGGAGTAGCGATGGCCGAGGCCTCCTTTCAAACAGGGTAGTATAATACACTGGTGTTCAAAATTAAGAGAATTTGCACATTTTGTCGATTTTCACAAAAAGTACGAAACCAAAGGTACAAATTATGCCGCTGAATAAGAATGCACATTTTCAGTGTCGAATACGCAAGCGTACACGTGCGTGTGGGCGGAGCTGTGACAGCGAAGGGCATGAAAGCACACGTGGCTTATTCCGCGATAAGTTCGCTCGTACTCCTCGGCGACATTCGTTGTGTTTATTGCAGGAGTTGGTTCAATTTGATAAGCAGTCGGGTAAAATGAGTTGCCACGGATGTATTGATTACGAAATGAGGTGGAGAATCGTCGGTGGATTGGTGGCAGGGCAAAGGCAAGTGCAAGTTGCTACAGAGCTTAATGTAACGCCCAGTGTTGTCTGCAAATTGTGGAAACAGTTTAAGGACACCGGATACATATCGAGAAGGCCTGGGCAAGGTTGTCCAAGAGCCACGACGGCCAATGAAGATCGTTATTTGGCACTTTCAGCGAGGTGCCACAGGACTGCTACTGCTACACAGCTATCTCGTGAGCTGCACGCCGCCACCGGAACCAGAGTTTCAAGGGCAACTGTTTCCCGAAGGCTTAATGAGAAAGGGCGTTTTACCAGAAGACCCGCTTTTGCGTCCCGCTCATTTCAGCATACAAGAGAGCGCGTTTAGCATGGTGCAGACAGCATCAGACTTGGACCAGACTTCAGTGGGGTGACGTTCTCTTCACAGATGAGTCGCGATTCAGCCTGTACACTGATTCTCGACGTACCTTCATCTGGAGAGAGCCTGGGACCTGATACCTTTCCAACAACATCCGAGAAAAGGTCCGCTATGGCAGCGGAGGTGTCATGGTCTGGGCAGGCATCATGTTGGAAAGCCGCACACCTCCCCATGGGTTTGACAGAGGCTCCCTGACTGCTGAGAGGTATAAGGATGAGATCTTACAGCCCTATGTTCGACATTTGAGGAGCGCAGTTGGCCCTGGGTTCCTTTTTATGGACGACAACGCTCGTCCACATAGGGCTCATCTAGTCTACGATTATCTGGATAGTGAGGATATTCGCCGGATGGACTGGCCAGCCGGATCGCCGGACCTAAACCCTATCGAACATGTATGGGACGCTTTTGGGAGGGCAATTGCAGCTCGCCCCCTCCGAACCATCCAGGAGCTAAAAACTGAGTTTCTGCAGGAGTGGGACCAACTGCCACAGGGACTCATCAGCTTTCTCGTTTCCAGTATGACGGCGCGCTGTGATAACTGTATGACTGTGAGAGGGCACCTTACCTCATATTAGAGTCATTTTATGTTCGATCTTGCAACGTGAATTTTGTAGATTCCTGCGCTGCTGAGTCTTATTGACGATCATGAGTGCGCACCATGACTGTTGTATGGTATAACATTTTCTCTTATATAACTGTGTATTCATTCCAAATTTTATTAAAATGTGTCATTAGTTTTTCAGAAATTCGACAAAATCTGCAAATTCTCTTAATTTTGAACATCAGTGTACTTACCTTCGTTCACCAATTTTTACAATGACGTTGATTCTAAACCATCTGTAATACTGTATTTGTGCTCTGTAATCCTTGTCCCTAGGGTGCGTCTTGTGGATCCTACATAGGTCGTTTCGGGTTCATCCTTTCCTCACTGCGTAATGGAATACTGTACATTCCATGTGTACCTCTTTGTGCCACGGCGGTCAAGATCATTCTTTATGGCTGCTAATATATTTCGCAGTCTTGTCCCAAAGTCCAGACCAAATCTGTCGAAGATTTGTTCTGGACTTTGGGACAACAGCGCGAAATATATTGGGAACCATAAAGAATTATCGCTACACCGTGGCACAAAGAGATAGACATGGGATATACAGTATTCCATTACAAAGTGTGGAAAGGATGAACCCGAAAAGACATATATGGCATCCACAAAACGCACCCTAGGGACAATGATTACAGAGCACAAATACAATATTACAAATTGTTCGGCATCAACGTCATTATCAAGATTGGTGAAAGAAGGTAAGTCTTATACTACCCTGTTTGAAAGGAGACCTCGGTCATCGCTACTCCACCGTCAAAATCATCTTTCTTGTTCACAGAAAGTTTACACATATTTGTAAAGATCGTATACGTTGTAATTCCAATATTCCTGCATACATACCACAATCGTGGAGATATTTGTTATTGAAAAACAATCCTAATCATCAAGAAGAGACTTAAAGTAAAAGATTCACATAATAACAATGTGCAATATATGTACATAACTGTGTCTATTGCCTAGCGTGATGTATTCTCACAAGACGCTTGCACCATGACATGACTGCGTCACTTACCACTAACCAGTCAATGTATAAAAGATTTGTCTCCACCCACGCAATTTTTTGTCTAACACCTGATGATGATCCTAATGTAGGGTTGAAAGACCTAGTGCATTTTACTGTGTAAATGAAATCTTTAATTAGTAGGGTTTTTATTTTATATATTAAAAAAAATAAATCGTGTAAAGACGGCGTTATCTTTTATCTCTATAGTAAACTAGCACGACTAAACTTAACAACGGAAAACACTGATTTCTTCGAAAAACTGGAAAATGCGTCCACAGTGGTGTCAAAAACACCATGACTGGACACTGAAAGACTGGGAAAAAGGTCGTGTGGTCTTACAAGTCACAGTACTCATTATATTACGACGGTAGGTAGAGAATTTGGTGGGAGCCCACAAAACAGGGCATCCAGTTTGCCATGTTTACACAACTCAAGGTTCTGGATGTTGTGTCGCGATGTGTGGCACATTCTATTTGTACAGAACGAGTCCCCTGATATTGTTGGAAGATCAGGCGATTTTTTTTTTGATTGGAGGTTTAACGACCACCGTGAGCAACTCAATGGGCTATAAGCAGTCGCCCGTCCCTAATTTAGAGTCACTGGTTCCAGGGAAGGGAGAGAGCCAGTGCCGTAAGACAAACACAACATCCATGCCTGACCGGGATTCGAACCCGGACCCCGTTCGGACGAATGATCAGAGGCCATCGCTTAGACCATTGCGCCACCGGGGCGGCCAAATCAGGTGATCTCTAACGATTATCTGAACATTGTTGTCAATCAAGTTTATCCTACACAGTTGACTTTTTGTCCAGCAGGTGATGACTGTTTCATGGACGGCAATGTTACTGTCCATCGCGCAAGATATGTTCAGTAGCGGTTCGGCGAGTATGACAATAACTTCCACCATCTTTCGTGGCCACCACAAAGAACTGATCTGAACCCCATTGGGAATGTATGGGACATGTTGGAAAAACAGATCTTGCAGCAAAGTCCTCTTCCGTCAAATCTGAGGCTTTTGAAGGACTGTCTGGTGAGCGCCAGGTATGCTGTAGATGTAGATATACTCCTACATCTAGTGGAATCTATGCCAAGTCGCATGCGTGATGTAACTTGAGCTAAAGGAGGTCCAACCCGGTTTGTTAATTTAAAAGGCGTACTCATTTCGTACTATGCTCAGTTTGATAGAGTTATACTCCTTTTGTTTTGTGATTTCGTGTCTAATATCTTAATAATCGTGTTATTTATTATTAAGTATCTGTAAAACATTTCGTGTCTGATATCTTAATAATCGTGCTATTTATTATTAAGTATCTGTAAAACATTTCGTGTCTAATATCTTAATAATCGTGTTATTTATTAAGTATCTGCAAACCATTTCGTGTCTAGTATCTTAAAAATCGTATTATTTATTATTAAGTATCTGTAAAACATTTGCGCATTTCGTATTGTGTGCAGCATGAGAAAAAAGAAGCAACTTATGGAGAAACAAGTTAGTAAAATCATGCAATGCATTGATTATAATACGCTTTCCAACATACCAGAAATCATTACTCAAGTTATGAGAATAATGGCTGTGGAATAAATGCCCTGACTTTTGATCCCATTTCGATGATATTCAACAGAACCGGTTCAGTATACCTCCGAAATAACATGATAAAGGTTTGTCGCAATAGAAGAATTTTTACGCAAGTTATGATGCATAAGGGCTATGGAATAGATCCCACTCCTGTGCCCTAACCTTTAATCTCATTTCACCCATTTTGAATAGGATTCGTCCCCACGCAGGCCCCTACAACATACTAACATTTCATCCAAATCGAAGCATTTTAACATACGTTATGACTCATAATGGCGATGGAAGTGATTCCGTTCTTATGTCCTGAACTTTTATCCCATTTCGCCCATTTTCAATAGGGTTTGTCCCCAGGTTGTCCCCTACCACATACGAAAATGTTATCGAAATCGAACATTTTTTACCTTAGTTATGACGCATAATAGCAGTTGAATGGATCCCGTTCCTATGTCCTGACCTTTGACCCCATTTCGTTCACTTTCAATAGGATTCCTTCCCAGGTGGTCCCCTACCACATACTAAAATTTCATCTAAATCGAACGATTCTTATGCGAGTTATCGTGCTGACGGAATTACGCACACAACGCGTGACGTAATGAGGCAGATGGGAATCGCGACCATCTGCTCGAAAGAGTGTGACGTCATAAAACTTTAGTAGGATCCTCACACAATGCGTGACGTAATGAGACAGTGGCGTGACCACGCGCCAACATCTCAATCGCGAGCTTGTGACGTCATAAGATTTCTAAGCATGGGTAACATTAATGGAATGACGCCATGACACTGAAAACGTGGTAATTCGGGGTGGTTATTTAACCTACTAAACAAATTTTCCTAAAGTTGCGATCAAGCTAAATCGATTTCTAGTACCAGAAAACGGTACGTTAACGACTTTCATCAAAATCCTTAGAGATGTTTTCAAAATAAAATTTTCATAGATGCAAGAATTGTTCCTTTAAGGTGGACGTCAAATAATTTTGCTTCCTATACTTCCAACGGAAAAACTTCTGTACACATTTTCTTCACAATTAATGCGTTCCCAAGGATGACAATTTGAACATCGATTAAAATAGTTTCATTTCATAACTTGGAATACTTTATATTTTTTAAAACAACCATAATTATACAATCCAATTATTTGTCTACTGACGTCATCAAAGTACAGGTCGCGCCATCTTTTTTCTGGTTTCAACACCACCAAAGGAAACGTTATTGTTTTTTAATATAATTATGGTTATGTTTTAGAAAATGTTAAGTATTCCAAGTTATAATATGAAGTTATTTTAATCGATTTTCAAATTTTCATCCTTGGGAACACCCTAATTGTGAAGGAAATGTGTACAAAAGTTTTTCCATTGGAAATATAGGAAGCAAAATTACTTGACGTCCACCTTAATAGTATGGGATAAGGGCGATGGAATGTATCCCGATCCTATGTCCTGACCTTTAACCCCATTTGTCCCGTTTCCAATAGGGTTCCTTTCTAGGTGGTTCCTTACCACATACTAAAATTTCATCGAAATCGAACCATTTTTACGTACGTTATGACCCATAAAGGCAATGGAATGTATTCCGCTCCTCTGTCCTGACCTTTCATCCAACTTCACCCATTTTCAATAGGTTTGATTCCCAGGTAGTCCTCTTCAATATACTAAAATTTCATCGACATCGAACCAACAGAGCAATGAAATGGATCCCGCTCCTTTACCGTGACCTTTGACCACATTTCATCCATTTTCAATAGGTTTCGTCCCCAGTTGGTCCTCTACCACAGACTAAAATTTCATCGAAATCGAACCATTTTTACGCGAGTTATCGTGCCGACAGGCGGAAGGACAGACGGAAAAAGCTGGAGCATATACGCTTCTTCAACCTACGGTTGGAAAGCGTAAAAAAGAAGCAACTTAAGAAAAAGAGAAGCAACTTATGAAAAATGAAGCAACTTATGAAAAAAAGAAGCAACTTATGGGGAAAAAGCAACTTGTTGAAATAGCAGGATTTTATAAAGGGCTCTTTGTGCAACATAATCCAGTGGGAGGCTTGTCATTTCCGTTTGGGTAAAGGAAAATTTTGACCTAGAGATTTTCTAATGTGCAAAATTATAGCTTATCAAATGCATCTCGTAACTCACCTGAAGGCTGGTTATGATCAAGATGGAATTGGCCCATCGTAACATGTGGATATTTCCCGTGGTCCCCGTGGATCATGGAATTTTTTTCTTTCTCTTTCTGGAAAAAGTTTTCTGACACCAAGACTCTTTTTCCCCTAAGTCATAACAGGTCAAAGAAGAATTAGAATCTTGGAGATGAAGTTTTACAAAGTGCGGATGTCATTTGATTTATTTGTTAATTAAAATTTAAACGAGAACTTCGTTGAAAATTCTTTTTTAAATACACCAGGTCGTGAATACGCAAGGAACACTTATAAGGTAATAAATATATTTATTTTCGTGGTATAAATTTGTATAAAGATTCGCAAAACGTTCACACTCCACTGGGAGGCTTTCAAACCAGCATTAATACGCAGTCAACTTTGTCATTTGATCTGCTAAACACAACGTGGCACAACAACATAATTGCATGATAAAACCTCATGTAATACTGCGCGTGGTGTCGCCCACGTTATTTTCAAAAAATCATCTTTATTTCCTGCGTGTTCTCAATCCATGCATTTTATATCTACATTGCCTTGAGAAAGCCTCCCAGTGAAGTGCGAAAGCTTGGACAATCTTTGTACAGATTTACCCCACAAAAATAAACCGATTTACTACGCTATAAGCGTTCCTTGCGTATTCGTGAGCATTCTCAGATGTGTTATGCGGAGTGACCAATTTTGGAAAGATTAATGAATAAAGTGGCGCTCTGGAGAAGGGTCAATGCTTTTCCTGCTGCTGGTAGCAGCGTGCCCCAAAGAATAATGAGCGCATGGGAATATCACTGCTTGACTCCGCAGCAGTGGTGGAGTTTGTTGGGTTTTTTTTATTGGAGGTTTAACGACCACCGTGAGCAACTCAATGGACTATAAGCAGTCGCTAGGCCCTAATTTAGGGCCACGGGTTCCAGAGAAGGGAGAGAGCTAGTGGCGTAAGACAAAAACAACATCCACGCCTCACCGGGATCGAACCCGAACCCCAGACCCACCGTGGCGGCCAGTGAAGGAGTTCTAAAGAAAAAGTGGATTATACAGCAGTGAACAGATTAGGTAACAACAACCCGGAAATAACACTCAAATATTTTAAAAGCAGTTTTTTTCAGAAATGTTGATTTATGTTACTAGATAATCAGATGCTAAAAATATTAAGTTTTTCTTTAAATACTGCTCTGCCATTGCGTAAAATTCCGAATATTCATTGTGTATATAAAATTCAGTTATACCAGAAGCATGGCGCTTATTCACCACTTTTCCTAAGTGTATGGGTGAAGTTAGAAGATACCTTTCGTGTTATTTTTGTTTGCTTCTGAAGTTTTAACGACCACCGTGGATATCAAGGACCATGAGCAGTCTTCTGTCTCTGATTTGAAATCACTAGTTCCTGGAGGGGCCGGGGGAGGGCTCAGGGAGCACCACCTATGCACGGGATTAGAAAAAGCCAGCGCTTTTGCCTAGTTTTTTGCGTTTCCCATAAGCAATCAAAGAATGAGCTGAGGGTATTACTTTTGTTCGAAACAGTGACAAGTTTAGTAAAAAATTCCCTTTTAAACCGTAAAACACTTCTCATAGGTCCCGACTTTACAAAAATTCAATGAGTGTTGTAGTTCGCAACTTGAAACTCAAGCAAGGCTGTCAATATTCACAAGATGAAGAAAGGGTAAAGGAGAAAGATAAAGCTGGTATGGTAAGGTAAAGTTTCATATCTTTTATTCTTAGCGCATCTTGAATTTATCTTTTTCAAACCTTTAAACAAGAGGATTTCCAGAGCTTTTGGAATTTCCAAGCGCGATTCTTAAGCACCGAAAGAGAAAAAAATGGTTTTCACGCCTTTTGCATACACACTTTTGCAAGTTTTCTCCATTTTTAAACCGTAGTCAGACATCCTATGGCCTTTAGAAAATAGCCAAATACTTAAGATTTTCATCAGAATGGTCACGAATTTAAAATTATTCGAACTCCAGCTATAGGGAAGAAAAATCTTAAGGGAGGTTAAATCAAATAAAATTTACTATTTTGTTAACCTTTCTCAAACATTATATAATGTTTGAGAGATTTTGTGAATTATGGTTGAACGGCTTCTCTGCATTTTTTTTTATTTAAGATAGACGGTTCCACTATTTATCATCCGGATGTCGACTGAAGCGGAATCGCTCTTCGTAATTCATTTTTTACATACATACATATCACTAAGCTGTTCTCTGAGACTCAGAGGTTAGCTCCAAAAAGAAATACAAACTACCAGATATTTTTACTTACTCTTGTCGTATCAAACGTCTCCATTTACAGCGATCTTGACATACAACTCGGGTTTCACTGATATCCATTACACGCCGTACACAAGATCTTTTATACTTTATACTCATAATCTTTTTCTCATGCATACACTCCTGAATCTGATCCACCCATATCTTCTTTGGCCTTCTTTTGCATTTCCTTCCTGCCACTTGGGCTAAAAAGATTTTCTTAGTAAGCATCTCATCACTCATTCTTTCAACATGGCCAAACCACCGAAGCATATTGGTCTCCACCTTGCTAACAACATTTTGCTTCACATCACACAACTGTAACACATCTTCCTTCCTCAAACAATCAGACCGTTTCTCCCGTAAGTAACGCATTTCTCCAGCACATAAACTTTCAAAATGTTTTATTCTGAGCGAAAGTTACAGGGAACAAAGGCGGTAGGCGGCATGTGCCTTGACAATGCCTGAAATCATAAAAACAGGAGTCAGATGTATACAAAGTGTGCGCAATTTACATTATGCGAGGGGTATATACAATGCAAGTGAAATAGATGAGCGGACGACGTGACATAATTACCGTAGTATGTAAACAAGAAGTGCACTATTTACAGTATGAGAGGTGTATATATACAGCGAGTGCGCAAGTTATAGTATGAGAGGTGTATTTATGTATAATACAGTGCTAGTGAGATAGATGAGTGATGATACAACATAAGTGCAACAGTGCAGGGTGTGATAATGGAAAATATATATTGGTGAGACTGAATAAATGTACAATTTAGGCGAAGTATATACAGATGTGCTTGAAGTCATATAGGAACAGGGAACGAACTATGTGCAGCAAGTGAGATATACATACAATGCAATGAAAATATAAATACAAATGACGCAGAACATAATGATGCAATTGAAAATGTGTGCTACATACAAGATGTGTACAAAAAGTGCGTGACTGAGATACGCATGATGCAGACAGTAAATAATGAACTTTATAGGATGGCTCCGAAAAGGAGCATACACAATACCACGGAATGAACATAATGAACAGCGAAATATATACAGGATGTGTATGTACAATTTATATGAGCAATATGACGAACGACTGTGCAGAAGATATATGACGAAATAGAAACATTGAAGATACAGGTACAATGTGAGGCACACAGAAAAAATTACTAAAAAGAACACTTATTCAGAAGAGGGCACCACAAAGTAAGTGCACGTGAATACACTACAAACACTGACAGTAAAAAGATAAACTGGAGATGGGAATATGAAGAATGTACAGAAGATCTAAGTCTGGCAAGCTTAGGGAGAAACTTTCCGGATCCGGTGAGATAGTCCTTGGTTCATCACAAAGATCAAAGCGGGGAAGGTCCCGACGTACAGGGCGGAAGTCAAAGCAGAAGATGTAGGTCTTCACAAGCCCCGGAAAACCAGCGGTGTAATCGTGACTATACACCCAGAAACTGCTGGCTCTGTTCAGGGGCCCGCGCTGCGGTAAACGCCAATCGGAGCCGTGAGGTCAGCCGGTTGCGGAATTGCGCACAGAGGGTATCTCCTGCTTGAAGGAGCGTAGGCGCATTAGAGGTATGACGGAGTTACAGGTAGAAGCAGTAAATCACATGCTTACCAGGAACGTACTGTACGAAGAAAAAGGAAGCTCTTTGGCACAGAGACACTTGGAAACGGTACAGGCTAGGTGTAGTAAAGGAAGGATCGCCGGGCAATACTGGTAGATGTGTAGAACATCAGCATGCTCAGAACAGAAGATGCAGGTGAGTGCGGCGGCCAGCGTTATCCGAAATAACGTGGCCGGCACTGGCAGGCGGCGGTGAAGGAAGAGCCAGTGAATATTCCTTTCATCTGGTGTCGAGATGAGTGAAGCTGATGCCAACCACACACTGGGAAGAGCGGCGGGTGGCACTCCTGAAATGAGCTGGGGTGCGGGTGGCGATGGATCCTGAAGGAGAAAACGATAGAGAGTACGGACAGTAAAACTGGAGATCGGAAGAAAGGAGCCACGAACAGGAAGAAAAAAAGGAAAGGGAAGAGAAGCAGATGAAACGAGAAAGAAGCCAGCCGGAGAAGCGAGAGCAGGAAAAATAGTAACGATCGAGGATCAGAGAGAATCGTAGAGTGCAAGAAAGACAGAGGTGCGTGGAAGGAAAGGAGAGAGGTCGGAAAAGGGTTTCCAAGTTAGGTCGGAGGAAAGTAAGTCTCGGATGGATACGATCCCAGCGGGGATCCAGGAAAGATCAATGAAATACGGTGCGTTAGGAAGATGGAGGATGGAGAAGTAGAAGACGGGTTCAGCTAGAAGTTCTGAGGTGGAATCGGGTGGGGCACGGCGTAATGACAGAGAGCGAAGAAAGGAAAACGCCTCCGAATAAACGGGGGAAAGTCGAGAGCGGAGGAGAGAAAAGCTATCCATCAGCAGAAATGTTGTGAATTTGAAGCGGGGGTTCCGGGAAGAAATCATCACGTCTCGGAGAAGAGAGGCTGCGGATCTTGGTTCGTAGAGTAGACGCAGAAGGGATACTATCCGGTGTGCTTTGTAGAACTGGCGAACATCCAGGTGCGAAATACCACCGGTGGACATCGGAAGACTTAGAGTTGAGACTTGTACCCAATGATGAGCTGACCATATCATAGTAGAGATGATCCGTGTGACCTCAGCAAGATAGTAAACTGGCATGCGAGCAGCTGCCCACACATGAAGACAAGGTGACAGAAGATATGTACGAGCAAGGCGTGCCCGGGTGACGTAAGAGGCACTGAACTGAGCTTTCCGCCCAGAAGGCAGCCGATCGAGCAAGGCGATTACAAAGAGCAGCCCACGTGTTGTTTCGGGCAGCTATGGGAGCTCCCAGGTGTACACCAAGAAATTTCTGAGAAGAGGCAGTTCAGGAGGCGCCCCATGGGGAGTCCGTCCTGGACTCCCAGGCACCGCACCACAGGCCGGCACTCATGGTAGTGTTGAGCATTGCTGAGGAGCAAGAAGAGTAGCGTGCATATACATGAACGTGGGTATCAAATTGCGACTCCATCCGGACGCAGAAAGTCGCGTCGTCGGCGTAGGCGGAGTAGGTGATAGAGAAGTGCCTGGTGCTTGCCGTGGGAGGAGGAAGAGCCACAAAAAATGCACGATGTACTGTGCGTAGGAAAGGCTCGAACGCCAAAGCGAATAATTACCCAGAAAGTGGACACCCCTGTTGAATTCTACGACGGAAAGAAATGGGTGCTGTCAGAAAGGCGGGTGTCTTGACCTGAACGACGGCGTCGCGATAGAGAACAAGAATAGTGGTAACGAAAACAGAAGGAAAGCCAAAAGCGTGTAAAGTAGTTGAGAGAAATGAATGGGAGATATTATCAAAAGCTGCACGTTGGTCTAAATTTAATAAGGCAAAAGATTCAGAATTAGTCCGGGCAAGATACAGAAGATCACGAAGGAGGTGAAGGTTAGTAGCGATAGAACGAGCAGGTACCGTGTAGGACTGGTCGGAAGAGAGAAGATACGGAAGAACTTGATTTAATCGGCGAGAGAGAATTTTAGTGAACAGTTTGTAATCAAGATTTATTAGTAAAATCGAACGCCAGTTTCCCAGGTCAAGGAGGTCGCCCTTTTTAGGGAAAAGTATCATTTGAGCAACAGTGAAGCACCTCGGAAGGGAGATAGATACAAAGGCAGAAGAGTAAGCAGCTAGAAGGAAAGGAAGGAGAGAATTTAAAAAGATAAGATAAAATGATAGAGGGAGGCCGTCAGGACCAGGGACGGCTCGGGGATTGAGAGAGGAAAGTGCGGTCCTGAGTTCAGATGGAGAGATAGGCTGTAGAAGAGAAGCGGAAAGGTGAGAGGGGACTTGAGGGAGAGAAGAAAGTAAAGTATTAGACGCAGAAGCAGAAGGTGGAGGGGTATCACTGTGCTTGTCGGAGAAGTATTGACGGACATGAGAGCAAAGCACATCTGGGTCCGAAGCCACATGACCGTCAGGCAGACGCAGCACACGGAGTCGATGAGAAGAACGGCGCTGATCCTCTAACGAAGACAAGAACTCGAAAGAGCAGTCTTCGGGAGACAAGTGCTGGAGACGAAGTCGTAAAATGGCCTGCCGGGCTCGAGGTTCCAGAAGAGCACGGAGGTCTACCAAATATGCCGGATAGAGGGGGTGAGTGGCTTTAAGTTGGGCGAGAACTTGTCGGAGATTGCGTTCTTCCATGGTGCGCAGATTGGCGACTGTGAACGAGTGGGAAAGTGGAGCAGGTGTGACTTGACATCCAGCCAGTAACTTAGTGCACAGGATGCAGTGGACAGTCCAGGGTGATAAGAGTGAAGGAGATTCCGGACGTTAGAACACAAGGTCTGATCTTCCAGGAGAGAGGTATCAAATGTCCAGGAGTGAAACTCGGAGCGTTGACGGAAAGAAGAGGTGAAGGTGGCCACAACAGCACAGTGGTCAGAAGAGGCGGTGGGTAGATGCTGACAGTCCGTGACCACGGGAAAAAGGGGGCGGTTGCGTAGGAACCGTCAAGTCTAGCGGAAGATGGCGAGATGGCAGCTGAGGACCTGCACGTATGGGAGACCGTTGTAGGATAAATTTGACGAAAGACGTCCCGAAGATCAAACTCCGTGATGAGAGAGTGTAATTGCTCCACAAGACGCAAGCGAGTTTCCTTATGAATTGGAGCACGATCAAGATCAGGGTCAAGCGTGCAATTAAAATCGCCGCCGATCAACACTTGATCCGACGGCGACGTTGGCTGAAGAGCCGAACGGAGCACCACGAAAAGGAGGGTGTGATGTTGAGGTTGTGCACGGGGCGTAGATGTTGAAAACGACATAACGACGCTCGTCCAGAACAAAGGTGAGGCGTTGTAGCAAGGCACGGCAGAGATGCTGCCCCGTCACTGAAGACAGAACTTGATGGAACTGAGTGCGGATGCCTATGGTCAGACCGCCGATTGTATAGTGTCGGAAAGCGTGGTGAAACTGATAGTTCCACGTACGCCATCAATTGAAGGTCGTTGTAGACAGGCAATTCGTCTCTTTGAGCAGAAGAATGTCTGCTGTGAGGTGATGGAGATCCTGACGAGCAAGCGAGTACGCCAGAAGGGACCCAAACCTCCTACAGCTCAGTGTCGTTATCTTGAACGGAAATGTCCGACGGCGGTTCAAGGAGCTTGTCAGCGGCTTGTTGGAGCCGAGAGAGACGATCGCAGACTTTCTTGAGACATCCGCTTTCGCCGAAAGATGCGGATGGTAAGGCTTGGAGGTGAGATCGAACAACCGACACTTGCGTCATAGTTGCTGCAAGCTCCGTGAGATAGGACTGGAGAAAATCATGAGACATGGTTTTACTACGGGGACCGATGAGATAGGAGTATAACTCCGCATAAGAAATTGGTGTCTGTGATAGAGAGGAATCTTCCAGTTGCTGTATGAAATCCTCTAGAGTAAGTGGGACCAGTGTGCTGTCGTCAGAGTCGGAGATGGAGATGCCAGAAGCGTCAGATGGGAGTGAACGACTTTCCGAGCGATCACGTACTCCTCGAAAGGGGGAGCGACCCCACGTCCTATTCGAAAGGGGATCGTCCTCCTCGAAAGGAAGGGGGGGAGCGACCCCATTATCGGGCTCAGAAGGGTGCTGTGGAGTAATTGTAGAAAGTAGAGGAGAGTTCAACGGGTCTCCGGTCGAAGAATTCTCCTGCTGTGGGCGTGTCTGGAGTGTAGAAGCTGAGTTGGAAGTGGAAGTTTGTGACGAGGTCACGCGTTGACCAACGGCTTTATGGATACTTTCGGAATAACTCGACTGCCGCTGGTGAGAAGCGCCAGATGTAGATGCCGGGGGTGCAGTTGACCGTTGAGTAGGCTGTACTGAAGATTTGGAGGTAGTAGCTGCACGATGAGGGCATAGCGCAGTAGGGCGACCAGTGCTCTTACATACCGAATAAAGGGTGCCCACAGTGATGTCAGTGCGCCTAATATCAGTGTCACAGCGTACATTAAGTACCGATGGAACACGTAACATGGCTTCCTTCGAGGGAAAGATCAAACGTACGTTACGGCGAAATCCTAAGAAATAACGGTCCTCAGGGACTCCCGGAAAGGAGGAGTACGTGATGACTGATTCGACAGTACGTCCATAATTCTGAGCGACGGAGAGCAATAGGTAGTCGGATACTTCCGGAGGAACAGGGGCAAAACTGACTGTAGTAGGTGCTTGTGTGAGTGGGGTCGCGAGGTGATGGCGATAGCCAATGGAAATGCCTTCGGTCAGAACTCGAAGGACGAAGGCAGGAGTAGCAAGAAAAGCAATTACTTGGCTGGTTCTTCTACCCACGTGAGTAATAGCCTCTTTTGGAACAATTTGTCGAAGGGCAGCGCTGTACGCCGTCAGCTTTGTGCTGGAGAGGCTGAGGAAAAATACACCCTGCCCGATTTTGTCCAGGAAAAACTGACCTTGAGAGCAAGTAGTCGGAACATCCACGTAGATCTGGTCTGTACCATACGTCATCTGATAAGGGCCCTTTTTTTTTTTTTGATTGGAGGTTTAACGACCTCCGTGAGCAACTCAATGGGCTATAAGCAGTCGCCCGTCCCTAATCCTAATTTAGGGTCACTAGTTCCAGGGAAGGGAGAAAGCCAGCGTCGTAAGACAAACACAACATCCATGCCTCACTGGGATTCTAACCCGGACCCTGTTCGGACGAATGATCAGAGGCCATCGCTTAGACCACTGTGCCACCGGGGCGTCGGGCACTTTGAAGACGGGGCTGATGAGAAGAAGAAGCAGTTGACGCACCTGAGGTGACGGCAGCATACGACACACCGGACGTGCGTCGTGATGACGAGAAAGTGGATGGTGGAAGTGTGACGTCCATGGCGTCATCATAAGGTACAGGGGAAGGCAATGGTTCACCACTCTTTGTCAGATGGGAAGGAGATAGCTCCATGGGCAAGGCAACTTTGTCACGCTGTGGAGAGGATGGGCTTATCAAAGGAAGCCCTCCATTGGTGTATTGCTTCTGAGCAGCTAATAGGGGTTTTTTTTTCTTTTTTTGATTGGAGGTTTAACGACCACCGTGAGCAACTCAATGGGCTATAAGCAGTCGCCCGTCCCTAATTTAGGGTCACTGGTTCCAGGGAAGGGAGAGAGCCAGTGCCGTAAGACAAACACAACATCCATGCCTCACCGGGATTTGAACCCGGACCCCGTTCGGACGAATGATCAGAGGCCATCGCTTAGACCACTGCGCCACCGGGGCGGCCTAATAATTATAAAGAGTCACTTCCGGAAGAGAAGATAGAAGCTCTGCTACCCCATGAAGCCGCCATTTACAAAGGCGATAAGATTGCGAGCTTTAGCCAACTCGACCAAAGCTGGAAAATGAAGAAACCAACACAGAAAGGACACTTACCGACCTGGTAAATGGATCAGAAGTAGGACGGCACCTTCACACACGCCGCACAGACAAAATGAGAAGCTGTAGACTCGGAAATTATCACAAACGGAACAAAATACAAGCACGAAGTAAACAACGACTGTCATCCAGCACACAAACGATTCCTATGTTTCTTCTGCAGTACCCAGGTTTCACTGCCATACATCAGAGTAAGAACAATTACACTTTCATACACAGCCATGCAAGACCCTCTAGAGAACCCATCATTCCCGTGAAAACTTCCCAGAGCACCTATGACTTTCAATGAAGAATTCACTCGCCTACTAATTTCACCATCCAATTTGTTCTCTCTGTCAAACATGCTTCCTAAATACACAAACTCACTCACTTGGTCAATCACAGTGCCGTTTATACTTACATTACATTCAGTGCTACCCGTTCCTTTCTCAAACACCATAACTTTGGTTTTTCCCTTACTTATATTCAGTTTGAATTTCATGCAAACTTCGTACATCCGAGACAACATACTCTGCAAATCACTTTTGCTCTCTGCCAACCGGACAGTGTCATCAGCATACAGCAATCTGCACACACGAATATCACCAAGACATAAACCAGTATTATCTATTTTGGCATCACGCATGCACACATCCATAAATATATTAAACAGCCATGGTGACATTACACAACCTTGTCTAACTCCTGTACCAATAGAAAACCATTTTGATAAAACACCATTCAATCGTACACAAGCTTTACTACCAGCATACATGGCTTTTACACTATTAAGTAGATTCCCAGTAACACCATGTTCATTCAATACCTTCCACAAAAGTGTCCTATTTACTAGGTCATAAGCTTTCTCTAAATCTATGAAGGCAGCAATAACTTTCTTACCAACAGCCAGACACTTTTCAATCATCGTGCGTAATGAAAAATCTGGTTAGTGCAGCCTTTACCAGGCGTAAAACCACTCTGATCATCCCACACTTTCTTTGATGTAAGACCCCGTACTTTTTCAATAACAACCTTACAAACACTTTCCCTGGCACACTTGGTAGGCTAATACCACGATAGTTCTTGCATTCAGTTTGATCACCTTTTCCCTTATACAAGGGAATAATAATAGCATCCTTCCAATGCCGAGGGACCATTCCTAACTCCCAGCACAACTGGCAAATTTCAGTTGACTAGTCAATTACAGAGTCACCACCATATTTCAACATCTTGGCAGTTATGCCATCAACTCCCGGAGCCTTACTATTCTGAAAAGATTTTAGAGCTTTACATACTTGATTTCGTGAGATCCCTCCTGTGCTTCCATCTCTCACTGTGACATCATCCGCGTCTGTCTCAGAATCATCTTTGCTTTTCTGATCTAATAACTCACAGAAATATTCACCCCATCTTTCACTTAACTCATTGGGCTCCCATATTATTTCCCCGATCTCAATATTCAACCAAAAATGGATTCCATACTCGCAAACAAATATGGGCTGGTTTCTTTTACAGATAATAATAATTCATTAGAACGCTTCGAATACAGTATTTTTTGCTGTAGTAACTGTAAACTGTTATAAAATCTCATACGTTATAAACTATTGTCACACACACCCATGTTGTAAAAAGTAATTTGCTAAACATCAGAAAAAGAAAGAAAATAGAATCGTTAACTTTCTAAAATTTAAAAATGCCCAGTTTATGTATTTTTTAAAGCCTATTTTTTGCGAAATGGCTTAATATGTGCCTGAGCCCCCACATAGTCGGCGCTTGTACTTCTACTGACTTGCCTGTTTAATTTTTTTCTGTTGATTTTCTTCCCAGCAGTGTAGTCTCATCCTGAAGAGAAGACATCTTTGTAACTTTACTTTTTGTAAGGATTTTTGTCTTGGCCAGAGAGCTTCCGTTCTCCTTACTGTTAAACCCTTGTGTTTATGAAAGACTCCATTGCTTGATCCGACAGTTTAGACCCATCCTTGCAATACGAACATACGGTTAAGATACAAATGTTTCAGAAAATGAAGCACAATACTTCCTTTATATGATCATAAAAATACTACTTTTCCCTGCTTTTGTTTCGAGCTAAGCACAAAAAGTGTCTTAATGCCTGTAATCCTAAATTAAAAAAAAAGGCTTAGGGCCTCTAAGCTTAGCGAGAAAGGGCTTTAACGCCGTTAAGGCTCTTCTACAGTACTGCCCATCATCCCTGCTGGGGATGAGTATCACCCTCGAAGTTGGCAGAGATGAGTCTGAAGTCACGTCAGCGTTACTAAAACCTCACTGTCAACATTACGACCAATGACTCTAAGCAATATTTCCAAAATCACTGTTAAGGCGTCAGAGCTAGCAGAGTCCGGTCAGGGCAATGTTTGAAAGTAAACTTGTCCAAAATCGCTCTTACGATGTCACGATTTCAGCCATGATGACTTTACCACGTTGTAAGATAAAATTCATCAATGCAGGGAAGTTTCGCTAAAGGGATGTTGACAGCTCAATATGACCTGAAAGAGTTCGTTTTCACCTTAGTCACCGCGGGGTAAATGCTTAGGGCGTGGGGAGGTGAAAGCGCAAGATGCGCGAGGAAGAAAACAAAACAAAAAAAAATGAAAAAAAAATGCTTCCCTTTCAGTTAAGTGATGTGCTGAGAAAAAGTGAATACTGCAAAGAAGAGCATTAAGTTAGACAGTGACTCGCCGTTGCGACTTCTTTACATCTCTATCATCGCTGTTTGAAATGATGACGTTTTTACTGTTTAAGGTCACTGTTACTTCCGTAGAACTATCACCCTCTTCACTATGACAGAAAAATCGCTATAAACCCCACCTCTAGAAGTGGGAGAGATTCTTCGCTTAATGGTACGAAGAACAAGAATAGGCCAAAACGACTGATTTTGCTGACAAGGGTATCTGTAACGAACTACGTGGAATTGAAATAGAAATTTTTCAAATATGGAAACACTCGGTGTTTGTGAATTCAGAAATAATTTCATTGGATCTGATCAGCCAGATTTTACTCAAACTCAGGCATGGTGTGCTGCTTTAACTAAGTGGTCATAAAAGTCGTTTTTGCAGATAAAACAGAAGGGCGCAAACAATATGATAAAGTCTCTGCGAGAGAGAGAGAGAGAAAGAGAGAGAGAGAGAGAGGAAAACGATCTGTGTCTCAGAGCAAAATAAATAAATAAACAGGTATAGGTAGGATGAGCTTGAGAAGCTCCCTAGCGCAGTTTTTCTTTCAAAATTAAGGGCTCAGACATGATTTTGTACATTTTCTAGAATATAAAAATGAACGACAAAAAACGCAAATGGTTTGGTGAGGAAACATGAGGTAAAAAAACAAAGACTGCTTTTACAATCGGAAGTCAAAAGTGAACATTTGTTTTACGATAGGGAATTGACACATTTGATAGAAAACAAAATATGTCATGTAATATACTGTGTAATGCACTTACAATCGTAGGCAAAACGCCTGCAAAATAGAATGTTTTTTACGATATACCACTGACATGTCCGACAACAAGCACCGAGGATGGATTATTCAAGAACGAAGGAAGTGGATGCTGTGTTGAAAACATTACGGATTGTGAAAGAAATACGGGATTACACCATATAATACAAATTCTGAAGATGACAATCCGATTTTTGATGTAAATATGACAAGGATGGTAAGTCAGATAATATCCGAAAACTTGAAAATTTCATCGTCCTGGAGCGGGACTCGGATCCGCGCCTCCCAGATAGCTCCCGGGTATGCTACATCTGACTTACCATTCTTGTCATATTTACACCAAAAATCGGACTGTCATCTTCAAAATTTACATTACGGATATTCCAACTGAATCAATTTCTTCTGCAACAGAATTCGACAATATGATAGAAAACAGTGTTGTATCGCCATCAGGAAGTTCAAGCGACCTAAAAAACAGGAGAGAATTCTTTTTCAGAAGGTACCCGATAAACCAACAAACGATGGAGGCCAAATTGCCATTAATTGAAAAAAAGGAACATTATTGTGAAAATGGACCTCACCGGCTCTGGGTGAACTATGCTGAAATTTCGTGTTCCCTCTTATTGCATTTTGTGTCTTGCATTAGCGAAAATTTCGGATAGAAATACCTTCACAGAGGGAATGAATAATTGGAAACATGTTAATCAAAGAATCGACGAATGCAGCAAAATGTGCAACACAAATACGAAGTGTTTTTCACGGCAAAGAGACAATAAATGCTTGCTTATCGCAAAACAGACAAATTTAGAGTTACAGCAAACGAAGAAAAACCTTCATGTTCCGAGAGACAATCGAAGTAGTAAAGGTTATCCGGGAATTCGCGTTAAGGCACAGAACCTTAAAGATGAGTTGCTAAATTACGACACTATTTGAACAAGGCATAAATAACTACACATTTTCTAGCCCTTTGTCAAAATATTTATAGCGCAATGGGACAAACCTCTTAAAATGTCATAAACGGGAAATTGTATCACTGAAACAGCAGGGAAACTATTGAGACACGGATTCACTTCTTAAACGGCATCAGATTTTATCAAGTGAGCAGCAAACGAAATCGAAACTGAAGAAAGATATCCGATTTCTATATCACAACACAATGAAACATTCCTGAAATAAGCATGACGAATGAAAATGACGAGAATCACTTGCTGAAATTCTAAGCACAAATGCTATGGAAATATACTTTTGATGTGCACAGTAAAATTCTAGGTACCGTTATAGAAAATATGAGTGAGTGCTTATGAAAAACCAAAATTTGCGCTTCTTTCACGAATAAATTTTGATGAAGTTAGCAGAAGCGCCTTCCAAAATTTGAATGAAATGCTTTTAAAGTACGATAGCTCAGCAACTAAGAAAAACCTTCAAAATGAGCTAGTGCACTTCGTTACAAATTGAGAATATCCCTAAACCGTTGTTTAACAAGAACAACTATTATTTTTTTCCAGATGAAATACTGAGGTAAGACAAAATTGAAGAAAGTCAACAAGTGGTTACGCCATGCAAGAAATGGGAAAACTGGTAAAATACGTTTACCAAGCGCAACGTACAGTGCTTTTGGAGCTGCATACAAATGCCTGTTAAAGTTGATATTTGTGTGTTGTTATTCACAAGCATTTATATGCAATTCTGTTGGTAATTTGCATGCAGTTTCCAAATAACGTACATATTTTCCTTTAGAGGGTGTAAAATTATATTGCATTTTTCCCGATACTTTTGATCTAAAAGTCCGATTCTACATAAAAGTTTTTCTTGCGTCAGATAGCAATCGTTATACAGAATATTGTGCACATAATTTTCAATTTTTCATTACGCAGGAGGAGCGTAGATAAGACTGGTGTATTTCTACACCTATCTTACCTACGCTCCTGAAAATCCGATTGCAAAATTGTTTTCTTTGTCCAGATATTACTTGGCTCACTGAACGAGTTGAGCATATTTCCTCCTAAAACAATTAAATCGTTTTCCAGTTCGGGTTGTAAACATGTGTCATATTTATCCTGATATCTCCGCTTTTGTAAGTCCTACTTGAACTTTTTAACGTCCGAAAGCGTTTATAGAACGAATACTACTTCAGGTACGTGAGTGAATATTTTCATTAGCTAATGTATCTCAGCTTTTGAAAAGCTATAACACAGATTTCTGCCATTACTGAAAGTAAGGGCATATTTCTGTACAAATATTTCAAAAATTCTGCAATTCCGATTGAAAAAATTACTTTTTTAGCTAGGTCCGTTTTCTATGAAGAACACCTTGCCGATTGTGCATTTTAAATAGTACACTGCTGGCCACCCAAAATGCAACACCAAGAAGGAAGCATTCGATTGGCTTGAAATTCGCAGCATGCGTCGCCCATGAGAGGACATGCAAACGATTAACATTGAACGCCTCACTACGTTAAACGCCTCACTACCGGCGAGTGCGGCGGCCGTAGGCTGTTAAACGCATGGCATATGCAAATCATGTGCGCCCGGTACGCCATCGAGAAGCACTATAAGAAGGGTGCACAGAAAGCGGGGTGTAAGTAGTGGAAGTGTGTTGTGCTGCCGCACCTGTGCGTGGGAAGCTTCCCGATGCCACGTCGCAGAATACGACATTCATTCCAGCACGTTTCGGTGTTCAACAGAGGACGAATAGTGACTTAAAGTGACAGCGATTTATCGTACCGAGACATCGGCGCCCGTGTAGGACGACGTCCAGCCACAGTGAGGCGAGTATGGATTCAGTGGGTGCAGGAGGGACAAACGGAACGACGTGAGCGATTTCCACAGCAGCCTGTAATGTTAGAGAGGACCGGCATGTTGTGCGGCGGGCATTGACTACTTGCACCGCCACATCACGAACGTTAGCGTAGGAATTAGGGTGTGTTGCGCAACAACCTGTGTCAGCACGTACCGTTCGACGTCGTCTGCAAGAGCGGGAACTTGTCGCACGGCGCCCATTGCTCCGATTACCATTGACGTTACACTACCGGCGAGTGCGGCGGCCGTAGGCCGTTAAACGCCTCACCTGGACTACGGAATGGCACGACATTGTCTTCTCCGACGAATCCCGTTTCTGCCTGCAACACTACGATATTCGGATCCGCGTGTGGCGGCACCGCGGCGAGAGACAGTATGGCGCCTGCATTATGCATCGCCATACCGGTCCGTAGCCTGGCGTTATGGTTTGGGGCGCAATTGGATATGACACCCGCACCCATCTGGTACGCATCGCCGGTACACTCAACAGCCACCGCTACATCTCCGATGTTTTGGACCCTGTAGTCCTCCCTTACCTGCAGGACATGCCAGGGGCCACGTTTCAACAGGACAATGCGCGCCCGCACGTGGCACGTATTGTGCAACAATTGTTCACGGCCCACCAGGTGTCACTGTTGTCGTGGCCCGCCTGTTCTCCCGACATGTCGTCCATCGAACACGTCTGATCGCTGATCGGCAACAGAGTGGCCTGGCAAGCACCACCTGCGTCTACGCCTGATGAACTGTGGCAACGTGTGGAAGCAGCCTAGACCGATATACCCCAAGCTCACATCCAAAGCCTCTTTCGTTCGATGCCGCGGCGTGTAGCGGTCGTTATTGCTAGCCATGGGGGCCACACGAACTATTGATGTCTGCGTGTTCCGCAAGTCGCACGGGCCTGTAAGCTCAATCGTTTCATCTTTGTATCTATTGTTATGTGTCCAGTAAATCTGGCTTTGTTATCTCGTGTCTTTATTGGTGTTGCATTTTGGGTGGCCAGCAGTGCAGTAATGAAAACGTTTTCGGCAAGGGTTAGTTAACAGATTTGCTTTGGAAAATATTTTTGTGTCTAAAAGGTTTCAAAAGACGTGCTCATTAAACGTGAGAATTAGGTATCATCTTTTTTCAGGTATAGTGAAAAGTGTTGATTCGAACGTGTCTTAAGGTTTATGGCAAGAACTGCAAATTTTTTTGAGTAACTTAGTTAAAGCATCCATATGCTTCAACATTATTAATAGCCCGTCAATAATGAAGGAGGAAAATAAGATATGTAGGATATTTTTTAATAACCAGATATTCTTTTTGTTTGTGCAGTTCAAATGTTGAATTATAGTTTATGAGCATTACAACAGCGAAACAATAAAAAGCAAGAACATTTGTTGAGACAGGGATTCTACAATTAAAACAGGCGAACGCTCTTCCCACTGCGCCACCAAAGTGGAACAAACGTTCAGAGGGAGGAAATTATATTGTTTGTGATCATTTTCATCAGCAGCTTATCCATTTTATTTTCTAGCGATTGTATATTCTTTTCCAGTTTTCATCTTCTCGTTCTTTCAGTTCATGGAATATGTTGCTTCTTTTAGCCAGACATTAGTCATCGTCAAAGAGATCGTTAATATATATATATGTAGGAACTTGCTGACAAGAGTAAAGAAGTGGGATTAAAAATGAACTTTCAGAAGACAAAAGTGATGTTCAATGCTTTTACAAGAATGGAAGATTTATCGATTGATGGAGAAAAGCTGGAGATAACAGACAAGTACGTTTATCTTGAACAGCAGATATCAAGTGAGGGTCACATTGGTGAAGAAATTAATCGGCGTACAAAACTTGCCTGGAGAGCTTTTGGAAGAAACGGCATAATTTTCAAGAGCAATATGCCATTATGTCTTAAAAGAAAAGTGTTTGATCAATGCATCCTTCCAGTGCTTACGTATGGTGCAGAGACATGGACCTTAACTAAAAGAGACATACAAAGGCTGCAGACAACTCAAAACAGCATGGAGAGGTGCATGCTTGGTGTAACCAGGAGAGATAAGAAGAGGAACTCGTGGATCCGAAAAATGACAAGATTGGAAGACATCATGATCAGAGTTAAATCCCTGAAATCGCAATGGGCTGGACATACTGCCAGAAGAACAGACCATCGATTGACAGCAGAAATTTTAGATTGGATTCCAAGGGACAGGAAAAGACCCAGAAGAAGACCACATGGAAGATGGGTGGATGAAATTCGAAAGTATGCGGGAGTAACGTGGAGGAGACTGGCACAAGACAGACCGTTGTGGAGGAAACTTGGGGAAACCTTCGTCCAGCAGTGGATTGATAATGGTTGACAATGATGATGATGATGATATACAGGGTGCATAGGAAAGTCCATTTAACCTGGAATAACTTGCGAACGGAGAGAGGTACAGTTATGCGAATGAGATAACGGTATAGTAAGGCGACTACACCCGATTGAATGAAACCAATCGCAGCGCTCCTAGTGGCGAAATGCGGAAGTTAGCCATTGCAATCAAAAACGAAAAGAGATAGAGCAAAATGTCCAACTACAAAGTTGTAGAGCATCAATTAATTAGTACAAAACGACATTTGTTTCACACGGATAAGATAAATTGTCGCCTAAATATCCTAAAATGTCCGAAATCGATGTGCGACGATTCGAATCTGCATATTCACATTTCGCAAATGTAGCCGTATGGAAATGCAGATTGTGACATTGTACCGTACCTACAATATAAAAACCAGTAGCAGGATGTACCCTGATCAGAAGTTTAGGTCTACGTACGCTGTGTGAGAATGGCGAGCATGGATTTCTGGGGTTACGTAAAAAAACAGGTGTATGCAACAGCGCCTACAAGTCTGCTGGATCTACATCGTCATGTTACAGATGCTTGCAATAGTGTGACACCTTCCATGCTGAGAAAAGTGCATGCAGAGTTACTTTCGCGAATACAAATGTGTATCGTGCACAATGGCGAAATCTTCGAACATACTCGACATTAAGTTTTTATCACTGTGCGCCAGTTTGCCTTTTTTGTTTTTGATTTGTCTGACGTCATCAGACTGTATTGTCATAAGTATGCATTTATGCAATATATTCTGTGTATTTGCTCATACCTATGCCTGTTCCCTTCAAACGTTCACACAAAAGGTCGCGCATCGATTTCTGACATTTTAGGGTATTCAGGCGACAATTTATCTTATCCGTGTAAAAAAAAATGTCGTTTTGTACTAATTAATTGATGCTCTACAGCTTTGTAATTGGACATTTTGCCCTATCTCTTTTCGTTTTCGATTTGCAATGGCTAACTTCCGCATTTCGCCCCACTAGGGGCGCTGGTATCGGTTGCATTCGATCGGGCGTAGTCACTTTACTATACCGTTATCTCACTGGCATAACTGTACTGTCCCCCAAATATATCTTCGAACACATAATAATGTACCATATTATGTTCAAATAAGAGCAATGTGCTTTGAGGCCTATCCGCGCTAACTTACCGTCTCATTTCGTGTAATTCGCGTTCAAAAAACGGCCGACTGCTGTGGTGGCGCAGTGGGTCGTATAAATATCGAGCGCTAAGCTCGCTGGAGCACACACAATGGATGCTTTTCTTGCCATGAGCTTTCAAAAATACGATAGCGGCTGGTCTCCCCGTTCTGGCAGACGGTTCTGTGGCGAACATATATCAGCTCGGAAGCGCAAAATATTTATGACACGGGAGTGTTTATATAGAGAGCTATGCGAACTGGATTTGTCAAATTAAAAAAAAAATGACATGATACCAGGGATCCGTAAAAGTGGCCATTTGCTGTAAAAATATGTATACATACGGTTCCTCTCCATCTAAGGATTGAACAATATGGTTATATTTTAAAGCGCAGATTGAAAAAACTTCTGTTCTTCAAACAAATAACTCCTATACAAATATTATATATATTGCAATAACCAACTTTGCTGCGCAGGACACACACAAACACACACACGCACACACTAATGGAAATCACCGTACGCCCTCAGAAACTTTCGAATTTCATCCATCCATCTCCCACAAGGTAGGCCCTCATTCCTGGAAGGCGCCGATTCTCCCAGTCCAGGAGTGGTGAATTGTTGGCTGTGTCAAGGGAATAGAAAAAAATAATACGTGTCCCAACGTGGGTCTATCAATCCATTGGACCAGTTAACCGGGCACCTTTGGTCTGGGCCTTGCAACATTTCTAATGAATTGAGTACATAAATTTTCAGTAATAGCTGCGTAGGATAACAAACTTTGCATCAACTGGAAGCCCCCGAAAGCACTCGTGCGCATCAGTTTTAAAATAAAATTCCATCTTCTGAAATTTCTGCAGCTAAGTCCGCAATGGAACTGCTGGACGAAGTGGATCGACCCAGTGGGAGCATGGCATGCTCTTGAAAGCCCTCAGCAAATCAAAGTTTGATTGAAGCGTTTGGGATCCATTTGAAGAGTTTTGGGAAGGTCCCCCTTCCCCCCGGGGGTTTCGTGCTGGCACACCCAGCAGATCCTGGCGTCATACATCCCACAAGGGGCTGCGAAACCCAACGCGGTTTAGAAGAAAAAAATAACCTAGCGTGGGGTCAAAAAACATATAACGGCCGCGGTTCTTGACCCAGGCAGTTAAAGAACGAAACTTGGCTCTTCCACAATTTCCTCCATGTGGGTAGCGAAAATTAATAAGACTAGAGGCCGCTGTTGAAAGCAGTAAGGGGCGCGCCCCCGGGTGCAAGCCCAGATTTGCCGCCCCTTTCTCCGGGAACATTTTTCAATTTATTTTTACATGAAATCTTTTTATTTTCTATTTCCGGTAAATTGAAATTTTCCATAACTGTCTAATATAAAACTGAAGAAATCTGTAAAACTCTAGTTCAGATGACGCGACGAATAATTCAAGAAGTCAGTTTCATCTCAGTCTGCATTACAGGTAAAAAAAGGTTCGTCAACATTTTACAGCTTCTCGATGGATACACACACACACACCTCATCTTATACTGTGTGTGTGTGTGTGTGTGTGTGTGTGTGTGTGAACACGTGGGTAAGGAAAATGATAAAGAGTGATCAGATCCCTGAAATGGGCTGGACTATCGATGGACAACCAAATTTTAGACAAGATGTAACGTACCAGGAGATGTGACGTACCTGCCAGAAGGACGCACACGACATAAAGGCAGATAGGAATCAGAATACATGTCCGCGTAGCTTAATTGGTAGAGCAACTTGTTCCGGAATAAGCGGCCTCGGGTTCGAATCCCGTCGTAGACCAAAAATGACGGAGAAATTTACTTCGTTATAATGGCGCCCGAACTATCCGGATGACCCGACCGTTCAAAATCTCGCATTGGTGTGATGTTATTTCCACACCGCGAGATAGGAAAAATATGAGCAGCACTTCGAAAGAAAAAGAAGGGGAGATGATGTAACGTACCAGGAGATGTGACGTACCTGCCAGAAGGACGCACACGACATAAAGGCAGATAGGAATCAGAATACATGTCCGCGTAGCTTAATTGGTAGAGCAACTTGTTCCGGAATAAGCGGCCTCGGGTTCGAATCCCGTCGTAGACCAAAAATGACGGAGAAATTTACTTCGTTATAAAGACCCAAACCACGTGGGAGATGGGTTAATGAAATTCGAAAGCATGCAGGAGTAAGATGCAGGAGTAAGATGGAGGATCTACTTGGAAGCAGTCAGGGGCTAGCCCAGGGTGCAAGCCCAGATTTGCCGCCCCCTTGTCCGAGAATATTTTTCAATTTTGTTTACATGAAATCTTTAGGAACATTATTTTCTAATTCCGGTACATTGAGATTTTCCATAACTGTCTCATACACTGAGTGACCACTTTATTACGACTACCCCCTCAGTACTTCGTTGGGTCATCTTTAATACTGCGTCGTTTCTTCGTGGCATGGACTCAATGAGATGTTGATTGGTGGAAACTGAGACCATTAATAGCACTTTCCAGGAGTGTGGATCCAGCTGTCTAATGGCTCGTTCATCCCACAAATTCTCAATGGGGTCTGGAGATTGTGGGGGCCACCTAAGCAAAGTAAACTCACCGGCATGTTCCTGTACAATACGAGGACTATGACATTATCTTGTTGAAAATAGCCCAAACCATCCACATGACAGGATGCACTTGGTCCGCATACCTGTCAGACGTACGAATTAAAGGGCTCAACAGGAAAACATTCCCCAAACCATAACGTTGCCTCCACCAGCTTGAAGGGCAATGCATTTGAAGTTCATGGTTTCGTTCCACCAAATTCTCACTTCGGCATGGTGCAACTGAATTCATCGGACCACATAATTTGTTTCCAATTATCCAATCCTTGTGCTCCTGTGCAAACCGTTTTCTCTTCTTAACTGCAGACAGCAAAGGTGTTCGGCTGCCATATCTCATCCGATGGCGGCGAACAGTGCGTGCAGAGATCATTTGAGGGGGTGGTCTGTAATTTGCTGCACTGTTGCACAAATTGGACACTTCCGCCTGAGCAGTCGATGACGACCCAGTTTTCTGGCTGACAGTTCAGTCTTTAAACACACAGCTAGCTGCTCTGGAACATTTCACGAATGCGGCGGTTTACTCGCTCCATGGTTCCGAGCTTCTACAATCATTCCACGTTGAAAGTCCGTCAAATCGCATTTTTAACCAAACCCAAAAATCGCTACGGTCGCAAGCACTAAGCTTTCCCTTTTAATACTAGCCTCGCCCTCTAGCGGCAACAGCATGCAGCTATAGCTCATTTTTTAAAACTGTCAAGTGGTCATAATAAAGTGGCCACTCAGTGCATAAAACTGAAGAAATCTGTAAGTTCAGATGACTCTACGAATAATTCAAACATTATGATCAGATCCCTGAAATAGGCTGGACCATCGATGGACAACCGAAATTTTAGACAACACCCAAAGCACGTGGGAGATGTGTAACGTATACTCTATATTCACTTTCCTTTTGATTTTACTAGCTCTGGTTATTTTATTTTACTATGTAAATTATCTTCTTACTGAACGAGATATTATTTCACCCGCTGAATGAGATCTGGCAATGAGTGTAAGTCATGACGTTATGGTAGCCAGTATAAATAGGCGCGTTCAACGATACCCAAGGAGAGCGTTTGTTGTTGTACGGAGAGCGTTTGTTGTCGTACGGAGAGCGTTTGTTGTCGTACGGAGAGCGTTTGTTGTTGTACGGAGAGTGTTGGTTTATGTGAAAGAGAGCGTTTGTTTATGAGTATAGAGCTCCGTTCATGTGCAAGGAGCTACGTGTTATTTGAGTAGCTGTGTGTGATGATACCAGTAGAAGTTCATAATAAAAGGTTTTACGTAAGTACGTCTTTCTCAGTTCATAGTACTGTCAGACCTCTGTCTGGCTGTTAGGTTTATTTCAATTAATATTAGTAGTAACAACCAGCATAAGACTTTATTCATCTTAATTACTGCTACAACATTACTATCAGTTATAAGTTTGTTCAATACTATTACTACACTACTAGCAGGGGACTTTATTCATGATCTTAATTAACTAGTAACAACAACCATTTGAATTCATTATACTTAGCTTAGTTGAAAGCTTTATTCATTATAATTAGCTTAGCTGGTAGAAAGAGTTTATTCATTATAGATGGGTGGATGAATTTCGAAACCATGCGGGAATAACATGGAGGATCTACTTGGAAGCAGTCAGGGGCGCGCCAAGGGTGCAAGCCCAGATTTGCCGCCCCCTTGTACGAGAATATTTTTCAATTTCTTTACATGAAATAAATATCTACATTATTTTCTATTTCCGGTAAATTGAGATTTTCCATAACTGTCTCATATAAGACTGAGGAAATCTGTAAAACTCTAGTTCAAATGACGCTAATTCAAAAAGTCAGCTTCCTCTCTGCCAATTTACACAAAAGTCTGCATTACAATTTCTCGATGGACACGGACACACACACACACACACACACACACACACACACACACACACACACACACAGATGAGGAACCCGTGGGTAAGAAAAATGATAAAGAGTGATAAGATCCCTGAAATGGGCTGGCCCAAAAGAAGATCACGTGGGAGATGAGTGGATGAAATTCGAAAGCATGCGGGAGTAAGATGGACGTTGTGAAAGAAACTTGGGGAGATTCAGCAAAAAATGGTAGAGGATGATAATTGACGGGCGTCTCTTTAACTATTCTAACCAAAATATCGTGGATGGAATAGTTAAAGAGACTCCAGTGCTCGTTATTGCATCGATTCTTTTCCCACCCCGGTCGGAAGCTTGCCAACGATATTCAGAAAAGTAAATGCTGAAAAACCTGAAGGTACGACCAAAGCCGTACATAAAATGTGTAAGGGTCGAGAATTTATGCTTTTTGAAGTCCATTGTGTTTTTCCTTGGCCCCATTTGTCATATTACTGAAATCTTCAAGACAAAAAAAAATTAGAAAAATAATTCTTTTGCCCGCGGAACAAAACAATTAATCTCTGTTTTCAAGACTGTTGAAACTTAAAAAGTAAACGTAGCATTACGATTAGTTTAATGTTTTCATAACACGTCATAACATTAGTAAAACGTTTTCATAACACGTCATTGACAGAAAAATTTGATTGCTTCCACCCACGCTTGGCGCGTCCCTGGAAGCAGTGATTCCTCCATCGGGATCCTAAATGCTTTCGGCCTGGATTCAATCAATGTGAAGAGTTTGGTTCCTCTTGCGAATTTTATCCCTACCCCTTTGGTGCTGGGGCTTCTCAATTTGTTGTCAAATAACCTTCAAAATTTCCACAATCAAAATTATAAGGCAAATCACTGGAAACAAAAAGGCACAGAAAAGTGAAAATGTGGTTCATTCCATAGGTAGAGAAATTATTTTCAATGGAATGGCAGTTAATGCACGAATGCAGTTCAACGCGTGTCACTGGAAACAAAAAGCACACAAAAGTGAAAAAAAATATGTGGTTCATTCCATAGGTAAAGAAATTAATTTCAGTGATTGATTCAATATATGACACCAAACACGAATTGAAACTTCCTGCAGATGGGTCTTTTGCTGTAACCAACACAGTAGAAAAAATGTTAGATGCGCCATCCAAAGATCAGGCACAAGAGTGAGGTTTTCTGGGAATTGCATGACAACATTTCTAATGATATGGAAAATCTTGCTCTGCGGCGCTTGGAAGATCCGCTACCTGTTCATTTAAGGACCACGGGTGTGTGTGTTTGGGGGGGGGGGCAAGCTGTGGCAATACCCGCTTGCGTACGTTTTGCATGGAGTCGCTTGGTCTGCTGCGCGCCACCCGCTTAGAAAGGAATTGGTTTTAGCGCGACATATCAGTCCATTGTTTGGGGCAGTAAATTTCTTTCAGATCAGCTGAGATGTTCATTTCTGGCTTTCGTTTAACGCGACCATAAAAACATTATCAATCGTTCCCTCATTGTGTTAATTTGAAGGTCGAACTAATAAAACCAATCTGTGCGTTACTATTTATATGACTGTTACAAGGGATGAGCTAAAATGCGACCATCGAAACAGAATCATAAATCGTTCCTTAATCCACAATACGTAGACGCCGAAATTGCATGTTTAAAACAAAAGGCGCATCTTTTTTTTTAACAATGTCACTTGAAGCCTTCTCTGAACAATTTATGATGTAACCACCGTGTATAAATACGCATACACAAGATTCATTTTCTGTAATTGCAGACGGAATACTTGCGAGATATCTTCTTGAAATGTCTTCAATTAACGCGTAAGTTGTTTCTTTTTCCTCTGTTATTTTGCTGGCTGTTTTTTTAAACGTCGTTACGCAGAGTTATCGCTTTAAAATGTTTTAGCATTAATAACGCAAAGCTCTCATGTAACAGATTTTAACTGACATGGTCTTTATTTTTCGCACTCCCTTCGCCCCAGATCCAGCATTATCGTGTAACAGATTTTAACTATTATTCGCACTCCTTTCGCCGCAAACCAGCATTCTCGTGTAACAGATTTTAACTATTCTTCGCACTCCTTTCGCAGCAAACTAGCATTCTCGCGTAACAGATTTTAACTGACAGGTTCTATGTGCAACGTCAGTTTTGTTTTGAACGATAATCTTTTAAATGTTTGGGCATCCGCACAGCATCGTTCAAAGTCAAAGCTTCGTGCAGGCGGCGTGTTCCAAGACCGGAAGCACTTTTAGATTAGCACTGGGGTTTTTCGCTGTAAAAATTTGTTGCACTCCCGACGGAAAAAACTTTTCTTGAGCAATACTCACGGAACCTCGTCACGAAATTGAAACGCGGTCTGGTCAATCCAATCGCATAAGACACTGCGCACTTTTGCGGTCCCAAAGGGATTTGCTGCGTTGAGCCGAAGTTTTTGCAAATGGGCCATTCAAATCAGGCAACGCAATGAAGGTGGACTTGCGCAAAGATGCGCTTTTCGAATGACCTACACTTTTGGAACTGTGGGAAGCGAAAGGGAGATGGGTGGATGAAATTTTGAGCTCCGTACGTTTGCAGCATTAGAACGTCGGGATTCAGACAAGGTTGCCGTGGCTCTCCCACATTGTGCACGGGCTCAAAAAGCAGTGGCTTTCGTGAAAATGCTTACTGAAAAATTAATAGGCGTTTAAAAAATACGGGCGTGGGAACCACACGTGGTTGCCTTCGGCGGAACCGGATCCAATTGTAAATTTTGTACTCGTTTGCTTGTCTGGGACAAAAATTGGTTCTTTTAGGTGTTCCGAGAAGTCACTCTCCAGCTATCAGTTTCTTGCTTCAAAAACAAAATTGGTCAGTTTCCAGTGTAGCCGTCCATCGTTATGAAATGCCGAGGCTTTTCGAACGGGTGTGTCCCCTTGTGCTAAGCCCAAATTTCTAAGGGAGACCTGGGGAATCATCGATGCCCAGCTCTCTAGGCGTAACTGCTTTCTCCATTACACGTGTAACTTTTCTTTGAAAGCTTTTCCGGGGCCACCGAAGCTGAACATTTTTTTGTTAAGCTGATTGTGTTTTAAAGGCAGCTTTTCGCATTCTGACTTCAAGCATAAGAAAGTTTCCCGTTAGCTCCGTCGTGCAGGCATGCAAATCGCTTAGCCCAAATTTCTGTGATTCACCCAAAAGAAAAGAAAATAGGGGGCCGGAAGCAATTGGGTGTCCCGTCAGTTTTGGGCCCGTTTAGAGTGACTTTCAGGCTGTGTTTACTTAATTTTAAGAAGCAGTGCTTCAATTTACTACGTGTTTTTTATGTGTGCTTCCTCATTTTTATGTGTTGTTGTTGTGTTATCAGAAAATACTACCGTCTTGGTTGACCCTGTGAACCAATTTCAACTAAATCGCTTCCGTGTTGATCAGATCAATGGGGCGTTCACTCCCGCCCCCTGGGGAGCCGGAAGCAATTTGTACAGGGCCCGCTTATTTACTTCAAGTGCTGACACAACTACTTTCGTATATCCAAAACTTATTGCAAATGGTTTAATGGTGTTCTTACGTTACTTACTGCATAATGGTGTGTTTTTAAGAAACAGTGCTGCAATTTACTACGTGTGTTTTTAAGAAACAGTGCTGCAATTTACTACGTGTGTTTTTAAGAAACAGTGCTGCAATTTACTACGTGTGTTTTTAAGAAACAGTGCTGCAATTTACTACGTGTGTTTTTATGTGTGTTTGCATATGGCTTTTTTTTTGGGTAATTTGACTCCAAACACGCTACAAGCATACTTTACAAAATAGTTTCCCTAACGCTTTGAAACTTCCAGTGCTGGGAAATCAGCAGCCTGAAAAAAATGTTACTAAAAATAGATTTCCGAGTTTTAAAGCTGAGTGTTTAAATAAATCGGCAGCTTTTCCCATTCTGACTCTTCAAGCATAATTCCCGTTCTTCTTGACCGAAGGTTCGATACCAGGCAGCGGCGAATCGCTTCCGTGTGATCAGGTCTATGGGGCGTTCACTTTAAAACCCTAAAATCTTTTTGCTCAGGCCGGAAGCAATTTGTCGTCAGTATGGGGCCCGTTTGTTTAATGGCGTGACGCTGTGTTCTTACGTTACTTACTGCAAAAATACATGAGAACGTTTGCATATGTTTTTTTTTTTTTTTTGGTATTCCTGATTATCGGAAAAAACTCCCGCCTTGGGTGACTCGCCCCCTGAGATTCCATGGCCCGGAGGTTCGATCATAAGTACGCACGGCGTTCTGTGTTGATCAGATCAATGGGGGTAAAGAAAAATAAAAAATACGTCGTCAGTTTTGGGCCATTCATCAAGTGCTGACACAGCTACTTTCGTATAACTTTCAGGCTTACGTTACTGTTTTTTAAGAAGCAGTGCTTCAATTTACTACGTCCTTACGTGTTTTTGCATTTTTCTTTATTTTGTAAAGTATGCTTGAATTTAAAAGAGCGTGTTTGGAGTAAAAATAGATTTCCGAGTTTTAAAGCCGAGTGTGTTTTTTCGGCAGCTTTTCCCATTCTGACTCTTCAAGCATAATTCCCGGTCTTCTAGACTGAAGGTTCGATCCCAGCAGCGGCGAATCGCTTCCGTCTGATCGGATCAATGGGGCGTTCACTTTAAAACCCTAAAATCTTTTTGCTCGGACCGGAAGCAATTTGTCGTCAGTTTTGGGCCCGTTTTAACTTTATTTAGGTGCACAACTTTATTTAATTGAGTGGCGCTGTGTTCTTACGTTACTTGCTGCAAAAACACATAAGGACGTTTGCATATGGATTTTTTTTTTTTTTTTTCGGTATTCCTCATTAACGGAAGAAACTCCGGCCTTGGGGGACTCGCCCCCTGAAATTGGCTCGAAGGTTCGATCCCAGGCACGCACGGCAATCCCCATTGATATGCGCGCCAATCAATTAGGTGTAAATAAAATAAAATAGGTCGTCAGTTTTGGGCCATTCTTCAAGTGCTATTGAAGAATTTTTCCAAAACTTATTGCAAATGGAGTGACTTTCAGGCTTACGTTACTTTTTTTAAGAAGCAGTGCTTCAATTTACTACGTGTGTTTTTATGTGTGTTTGCATTTATGTGCTTTCTTTATTTTGTAAAGAGTAGGAGTAAAAATAGATTTCCGAGTTTTAAAGCTGATTGTGTTTTCTAGTAATCGGCAGCTTTTCCCATTCTGAGTCTTCAAGCACTTCTTAGCAAAAGCTCGGTTGTGCGATGACCGAAGGTTCAATCCCAGGCAGCGGCGAATCGCTTCCGTGTGATTGGATCAATGGGGCGTTCACCGTAAAATTAAATTGCTAAAGAATATCCTAAAATCTTTTTGCTCCTGGACAGGCCGGAAGCAATTCGTCAGTTTTTGGGCCTGTTTATTTACTTCAAGTACACAACTTTATTTAACGGAGTGACGCTGTCGTTACATAATGGTGACAAGCAGTGCTTCAATTTACTACGTTTATGTGTTGTTGTGCATATGTTTTTTTTTTTTTTTTTATTCCTGATTATCGAAAAAAAAAAAAAAAAGAACCCGCCTTGGGTGATTCGTGTCGAAACTTCATTTAAGCATTTCGATCGCTCTCAGCATTGATGGCGTATTGCGAGATCGGAAAAATTGCAGGGCTGGACAAATTAATTTTTTTGAGCGTATTAATCTGCTGATTCAGTGCCACTAATAATTTTGTTGATGACAACTCTTGTGACGACGTTCTTCCAAAGTTTCGGCGCATTTCTGATTAATTCGGAACCAAACATAAGACTTTTCTCTTTCGAAATTGTTGCAGCCGTTGGTTTTCAGTCAAAGAAGCACGCGTTTTTTTTTTTTTTTTTTTTTTTTTTTGCAGCATGACTTTTAATTCATTCTCGCAGTCGTCACTGCAACCACGACTTGGAACGGAACGATAGAAGAAAAAAACAAGAAAGATGACACCGAATTTTCGGGTGTAATAAGCACGTCTTTTGAATCCGTTCTGACGAAAATTAAATTTATCAAAGCTATTCAAAGTCAATGGAACCGGTATGGAAAACAATAGTATCTGACGGAAGAAAGAAGTTTTTCAGTCGGGTCTTTAATCCCTCAGATATTGCTGTAAACGGAATCGTGAGCTTACGAACTCTTAGAAAAAGAGTTATCGACAAAAATAAGATGTGACTTTACGTCCCCTGGTGGAAAAACCATGCATTATTGTAGGAAGAAAGTATTCTCAAAAGGTTTATCCATATAAGCGGTATCGGTCCAAAACCATTCTTTACCAATAATTAGAAATTATTTGAAAAATATTTTCCATCAGGTCTTGCATGCGATACAGGAAGAATTTTTCAAATCAGAGCTTTAGGAGCAGAAATAACGCAGAAAATGCAATTTACTTTTGTGCCCCCTAGCGGAAAGTCTATGATATACTTGAAAATTTTGAATTTATAGGAAAAACATTTCGCATCGGAAACACTATCCAAAAAAGAAGGAATTTTTTAAATCGGACTCTTAGAAGTAGAGATATTGACAAAAATAAGATATACATCTACGCTCCCTGGCGTAGAAACCATGCATTTTTTCAAGAAGAAAATTTTCCTAAAAGGTTTGTCGACATGACTAGTATCGGTCAACAAACGACTTTTTTTCAATCGAGATTTTAGAAGCTCATATTTTGCTGCAAATACAACAGAAGTGAAAATTAACACTTACGCCACCTGATAACCAAACCATTCCTTACAAAAAGTAGAAATTATGTGCAAACGATTTCCCATCAGGAGCTGTATGCGGTGCAGAAAGAATTTTTCAAATCGGAAATTTAGAAGCAGAGATATAGGGGGAAACGCAATTTACATTTACGCCCCCTAGCGGAAAGTCTACGAATTACTTGAAAATTTTGAAATTATATGAACCACATGTCACACTAGAAACACTATCCAACAAAGAAGGAAATTTTCAAATCGGACTCCTACAAGTAAACATATTGACAAAAATAAGATATACATCTACGCTTCCTGGCGTAGAAACCATGCACTATTTTTTAAGAAGAAAATGTTTTTAAAAGGTTTGTCGACATGACTAGTATCGGTCAATAAACGGCGTTTTTTTTTCAATCGAGAATTTAGAAGCTCATATTTTGTTGCAAATACAACAGAAGCGGAAATTAAGTTTTACGTCCCCTGATGGCCAAACTGTTTTTTACAAAAATTAGAAATTATGTGCAAACGATTTCCCATCAGGAGCTGTATCCGGTGCAGAAAGAATTTTTCAAAGCGGAGATTTAGAACCAGAGATATAGGGGGAAATGCAATTTACCGCTACGCCCCCTGGCGGAAAGTCTATGAATTACTTCAAATTTTTGAAATTATATGAAAGCCATGTCACACGGAAATCATTATCCAACAAAGAAGGAATTTTTCAAATCGGACTCCGAGAAGTGGTGATATTCACAAAAATAAGATGTACATCTACGCCCCCGGCGTAGAAACTGTGCAATATTTTAAGAGAAAAATATTCCGAGAAGGTTTATCGATGTGAGTGGCATCAGTCCACGAAAGAATTTTTTCAATCGATATTTTAGAAGCTCCGATTTTATGGCAAAAACGTCAGAAACAAAAATTTAAACTTACACCCCCTGATGGCCAAAGTAGTTTTTACCAAAAATTTAAAATTATATGCAAAAGATTTTCCATCAGGAGATGTATCCGCTGAAGAAATTTTTTTTCAAATCGGAGTTTTAGAAAAAGTGTTATCGGGAAAAATGTAATTTATTTTTACGTCCCCTAGCGGAAAATCTGTGCATAATTTGAAAAAGTAACTATATCTAAAATACTCTTCGACATAAATGGAATCGAAAGATATAAATTTTTTTTCAATCGGATGTTTAGAAGCAAATATGTAGGATAAAACGTATTTTTGAATTCGACATCATCTGCATTTACGCCCTCTACCGGCGAAATTGTACATCGTAAAAAAAAAAAACGAAATAAAGGATCATCATTTGCATATTTCAAGCTTCCGAATGCAAAAAGAATTTTTCAAATCGGACTAACAGTTGTGGAGACATCGTGGGTACAGACAGACGGACAGACGGACAAACCGATAACATAAGCACCATCTTTTTGTACAAAAGATGTGCTAATTAGGACGGCGGTCAATCCCGTACGGGTGGGAAAGCGTGACCCAGCAAAACCTGCAGCCACCCCATCTGAAAGTTCGCGGCAACCAGTCGCCTTATCCGTTTTTTTTCGGTTTATTTGAGAGTCTGGTGAGAGCTGCACATTCTTTCAGCAGAGCTGTGAACCGGCAGCCTACCCGCTTGGAAGTGCGCCCGCCATCCAGCAGTTTTAAAAAAGGCCCTTTTCTGATGAATGGTTTTTTTAACATAGCGGCAAAGGACGTTAATAGTTTAACAAGGAGTGGCGACAACGATTGACCTCCTGGAGCAACGCAGCCAATATTTACTTTTGAAGAGGAATCTCAGTTCTTGAAATCGCGCGCTTCGGACCTCTGCGCGGATCATTCATCAAGATTAACTTCTTTTAATAGTTAAAACAAGAAAGTTGACACCGAATTTTCGGGTGTAATAAGCACGTCTTTTGAATCCGTTCTGACGAAAATTAAATTTATCAAAGCTATTCAAAGTCAATGGAACCGATATGGAAAACAATAGATCTCACCAAAGAAAGAAGATTTTCAATCGGGTTTTTCATCCCTCAGATATTGTTGTGAACGGAATCGTGAACTTACGAACTCTTAGAAACAGAGATATCGACAGAAATAAGATGTGACTTTACGTCCCGTGGTGGGAAAACCATGCATTATTTTAGGAAGAAAGTATTATCAAAAGGTTTATACGTATCAGCGGTATCGGTCGAAGAAAAAAATTAGTCGAGTTTTCAGGAGCCCAGATTTTGCAACAAATACTTCAGAAGCAGAAATTAACACATATGACCCCTGGTGGCTAAACCATTCTTTTCAAAACATTAGAAATTATGCGAAAAATATTTTTCATCAGGTCTTGTATGCGATACAGGAAGAATTTTTCAAATCAGAGCTTTAGGAGCAGAAATAACGCAGAAAACGCAATTTACCTTTGTGCCCCCTAGCGGAAAGTGTATGATTTACTTGGAAATTTTGAATTTATAAGAAAAACATTTCGCATCGGAAACAGTATCCAAAAAAGAAGGATTTTTTAAAATCGGACTCTTAGAAGTTGAGATATTGACAAAAATCTGATGTACATCTACGCCCCGTGGCGTAGAAATCATGTATTTTTTCAAGAAGAAAATTTTCCTAAAAGGTTTGTCGACATGACTAGTATCGGTCAACAAACGACTTTTTTTTCAATCGAGATTTTAGAAGCTCATATTTTGCTGCAAATACAACAGAAGTGAAAATTAACACTTACGCCACCTGATAACCAAACCATTCCTTACAAAAAGTAGAAATTATGTGCAAACGATTTCCCATCAGGAGCTGTATGCGGTGCAGAAATAATTTTTCAAATCGGAAATTTAGAAGCAGAGATATAGGGGGAAACGCAATTTACATTTACGCCCCCTAGCGGAAAGTCTACAAATTACTTGAAAATTTTGAAATTATATGAACCACATGTCACACTAGAAACACTATCCAACAAAGAAGGAAATTTTCAAATCGGACTCCTACAAGTAAACATATTGACAAAAATAAGATATACATCTAGGCTTCCTGGCGTAGAAACCATGCACTATTTTTTAAGAAGAAAATGTTTCTAAAAGGTTTGTCGACATGACTAGTATCGGTCAATAGACGGCGTTTTTTTTCAATCGAGAATTTAGAAGCTCATATTTTGTTGCAAATACAACAGAAGCGGAAATTAAGTTTTACGTCCCCTGGTGGCCAAACTGTTTTTTACAAAAATTAGAAATTATGTGCAAACGATTTGCCATCAGGAGCTGTATCCGGTGCAGAAAGAATTTTTCAAAGCGGAGATTTAGAACCAGAGATATAGGGGGAAATGCAATTTACCGCTACGCCCCCTGGCGGAAAGTCTATGAATTACTTCAAATTTTTGAAATTATATGAAAGCCATGTCACACGGAAAACATTATCCAACAAAGAAGGAATTTTTCAAATCGGACTCCGAGAAGTGGTGATATTCACAAAAATAAGATGTACATCTACGCCCCCCGGCGTAGAAACTGTGCAATATTTTAAGAGAAAAATATTCCGAGAAAGTTTATCGATGTGAGTGGCATCAGTCCACGAAAGAATTTTTTCAATCGATATTTTAGAAGCTCCGATTTTATGGCAAAAACGTCAGAAACAAAAATTTACACTTACACCCCCTGATGGCCAAAGTAGTTTTTACCAAAAATTTAAAATTATATGCAAAAGATTTTCCATCAGGAGATGTATCCGCTGAAGAAATTTTTTTCAAATCGGAGTTTTAGAAGAAGTGTTATCGGGAAAAATGTAATTTATTTTTACGCCCCCTAGCGGAAAATCTGTGCATAATTTGAAAAAGTAACTATATCTAAAATACTCTTTGACATAAATGGAATAGAAACATAATTTTTTTTTTCAATCGGATGTTTAGAAGCAAATATGTAGGATAAAACGTATTTTTTAATTCAACATCATCTGCATTTACGCCCTCTACCGGCGAAATTGTACATCGTAAAAAAAAAAACGAAATGAAGGATCATCATCTGCATATGTCAAGCTTCCGAATGCAAAAAGAATTTTTCAAATCGGACTAACAGTTGTGGAGACATCGTGGGTACAGACAGACGGACAGACGGACAAACCGATAACATAAGCACCATCTTTTTGTACAAAAGATGTGCTAATTAGGACGGCGGTCAATCCCGGGCGGGTGGGAAAGCGTGACCCAGCAAAACCTGCAGCCATCCCGATCTGAAAGTTCGCGGCAACCAGTCGCCTTATCCGTTTTTTTTTTTTTTCGGTTTATTTGAGAGTCTGGTGAGAGCTGCACATTCTTTCAGCAGAGCTGTGAACCGGCAGCCTACCCGCTTGGAAGTGCGCCCGCCATCCAGGAGTTTTAAAAAAGGCCCCTTTCTGATGAATGGGTTTTTTAACATAGCGGCAAAGGACGTTAATAGTTTAACAAGGAGTGGCGACAACGATTGACCTCCTGGAGCAACGCAGCCAATATTTACTTTTGAAGAGGAATCTCAGTTCTTGAAATAGCGCGCTTAGGACCACTGCGCGGATCATTCATCAAGATTAACTTCTTTTAATAGTTAAAACAAGAAAGTTGACACCGAATTTTCGGGTGTAATAAGCACGTCTTTTGAATCCGTTCTGACGAATTTATCAAAGCTATTCAAAGTCAATGGAACCGATATGGAAAACAATAGATCTCACCAAAGAAAGAAGATTTTCAATCGGGTTTTTCATCCCTCAGATATTGTTGTGAACGGAATCGTGAACTTACGAACTCTTAGAAACAGTGATCTCGACAAAAATAAGATGTGACTTTACGTCCCCTGGTGGGAAAACCATGCATTATTTTAGGAAGAAAGTATTTTCAAAAGGTTTATACGTATCAGCGGTATCGGTCGAAGAAAAAAAAAATTAGTCGAGTTTTCAGGAGCCCAGATTTTGCAACAAATACTTCAGAAGCAGAAATTAACACATATGACCCCTGGTGGCTAAACCATTCTTTTCAAAACATTAGAAATTATGCGAAAAATATTTTTCATCAGGTCTTGTATGCGATACAGGAAGAATTTTTCAAATCAGAGCTTTAGGAGCAGAAATAACGCAGGAAACGCAATTTACCTTTGTGCCCCCTAGCGGAAAGTGTATGATTTACTTGAAAATTTTGAATTTATAAGAAAAACATTTCGCATCGGAAACAGTATCCAAAAAAGAAGGATTTTTTAAATCGAACTCTTAGAAGTAGAGATATTGACAAAAATAAGATGTACATTTACGCCCCCTGGCGTAGAAATCATGCACTATTTTAAGAACAAAATGTTTCTAAAAGGTTTGTCGACATGAGTAGTATCGGTCAATAAACGACATTTTTTTCAATTGAGAATTCAGAAGCTCATATTTTGCTGCAAATACAACAGAAGCGGAAATTAAGATTTACGCCACCTGGTGGCCAAACTATTTTTTTACAAAAATTAGAAACTATGTGCAAACGATTTCTCAACAGGAGCTGTATGCTGTGCAAAAATAATTTTTCAAATCGGAGATTCAGAAGCAGAGATATAGGGGGAAACGCAATTTACCGCAACGCCCCCTAGCGGAAAGACTATGATTTACTTGAAAATTTTGAAATTATATGAAAAACATGTCACACGGAAAACAATACCCAACAAAGAAGGAATTTTTCAAATCGGACTCCTAGAAGTAGAGATATTGACAAAAATAAGATGTACATCTATGCACCCTGGCGGAGAAACTGTGGAATATTTTAAGAAGAAAATATTCCGAAAAGTTTTTCAATGTGAGTGGCACCAGTCCACGAAATAATTTTTAAATTGATATTTTAGAAGCTACGATTTTATGGCAAATACATCAGAAGCGAAAATTAACACTTACGCCCCGTGGTGGCCAAAGTATTCTTTACCAAAAATTTGAAATTATGTGCAAAAGAGTTTTCATTAGGAGATATATCCGCTGAAGAAAAGATTTTTTCAAATCGGAGTTTTAGAAGAAGAGTTATCGGGGAAAATATAATTTACTTTTACGGCCCTTAGCGGAAAATCTATGCGTAATTTGAAAAAGTAACTACATTTAAAATACTCTTCTACATAAATGGAATCGAAATATATAATTTTTTTTTCAATCGGATGTTTAGAAGCAAATATGTGGAATAAAACGTATTTTTGAATTCGACATCATCTGCATTTACACCCTCTAGCGGCAAAATTGTACGTCATAAAAAAAAAACGAAATAAAGGATCTTCATTTGCATATTTCAAGCTTTCCAATGCAAAAAGAATTTTTTAAATCGGACTAATAGTTGCGGAGATATCGGGGTTACAGACGGACTGACGGACGGACGGACAAACCGATAACAGAAGCACGATCTTTTTACAAAAGACGAGCAAAAAAAAAAAGGTTCACTTCTGCAGACTTATTACAAGAAAAGGAATGTTGCAAGGGGGAAGGGGAGACCTAATGGATCCCGGGACACCAAACCGGCAGCCCCCTCAGTTCCGCACGTTGAACCCAGGAGGGGGGGGAGGCAGACCTTGTGGGATGATGTGGAAATTTTGAAAGAAACCCCCAGTCACTCCCACAGCGCGCGTACCTTTTTTAAAGTGCTCGCTGTATGTTCACTGATCTTCGTTGCAGCAGTGGAATGGTACATGCTTGTCTTGGAAGGACTCTGGGAAAATTTGAATGCAGAGTTTGGAGCTACTTTCGTCCACCCATCTCCTACAAGGTGTCCCCTGCAGCTCTGAAGTAAGAAAAAAAGTTGGAGATGGGTAGTCCCAAATTGGCGCCAGTCAAAGTATTCTTTACTAAAAATTTGAAATTATATGCAAAAGATTTTCCATCAGGAGATGTATCCGCTGAAGAAAACATTTTTCAAATCGGAGTTTTAGAAGAAGAGTTATCGGGGAAAATGTAATTTACTTTTACGCCCCTTAGCGGAAAATCTATGCGTAATTTAGAAAGGTAACTATATCTAAAATACTTTTCGACATAAATGGAATCGAAAGATATAAATTTTTTTCAATCGGATGTTTAGAAGCAAATATGTAGGATAAAACGTATTTTTAAATTCGACATCATCTGCATTTACGCCCTCTACCGGCAAAATTGTACATCGTAAGAAAAAACAAAATAAAGGATCTTCATTTGCATATTTCAAGCTTCCCAATGCAAAAAGAATTTTTCAAATCGGACTAATAGTTGCTGAGATATCGTGGGTACATACGGACGGACGGACTGACGGACGAACAAACCGATAACAGAAGCACGATCTTTTTTTACAAAAGACGTGCTAAAATAGTTAACGCAATCAGCTACGACAATTATTTCGTTTGCTGTCATTCTGTCTCACGAAGCGCGCTGAAACGAATTCCTTTCTAAGCGGGTGGGGCGCAGCAGACCAAGCGACTCCATGCAAAACGGACGCAAGCGGATAATACCACAGCTTGACCCCCCACCCCCAAAACACACACACCCGTGGTCCTTAAATGAACAAGTAGCGGATCTTCCAAGCACCGCAAAACAAGATTTTCCATATCATTAGAAATGTTATCATGCAATTCCCAGAAAACCTCGCTCTTGTGCCTGACCTTGGAAGGCGCATCTAACGTTTTTAGCACGTCTTTTGTAAAAAAAGATCGTGCTTATGTTATCGGTTTGTCCATCCGTCCGTCCGTACCCACGGTATCTCTGCAACTGCAACTATTAGTCCGATTTGAAAAATTCTTTTTGCATTCGAAAGCTTGAAATATGCGAATGATGATCCTTCATTTCGGTTTTTTTTTACGATGTACAATTTCGCCACTAGAGGGCGTAAATGCAGATGATGTCGAATTCAAAAATACGTTTTATTACACATATTTGCTTCTAAACATTCGATTGAAAAAAATATTTTATCTTTCGATTCCATTTTTGTCGAATAATATTTTGGATATAGCTTCTTTTTCAAATTACGCATAGATTTTCCGTTAGGGGACGTAAAAGTATATTGCATTTTTTCCGATAACTGTTCTTCTAAAACTCAAATTTGAAATTTTTTTTTCAGCGGATACATCTTCTGATGCACAATCTTTTGCATATAATTTCGAATTTTTGGTAAAGAATACTTTGGCCACCAGGTGGCGTAAATGTTAATTTTCGCTTCTGATGTATTTGCCATAAAATCTGAGCTTCTAAAATATCGATTGAAAAAATTTCTTCGTGGACTGATGCCACTCACATCGATAAACCTTCTCGGAATATTTTCTTCCTAAAATATTCCACAGTTTCTCCACCAGGGGGCGTTAATGTATATCTTATTTTTGTCAATATCTCTACTTCTAGGAGCCCGATTTGGAAAATTCCTTTTTTCTTGGATAGTATTTTCCGTGTGACATGTTTTTCATATAATTTCAAAATTTTCAAGTAATTCATAGACTTTCCGCGTTTTCCCCTATATCTCTGCTTCTAAATCTCCGATTTGAAAAATTCTTTCTGCAGCGGATACAGCTCCTGATGGGAAATCGCTTGCACATAATTTCTAATTTTTGTGAAAAAAATGGTTTGGCCACCAGGGGGCGTAAACCTTAATTTCCGCTTCTGTTGTATTTGCAGCAAAACATGAGCTTCTAAATTCTCGATTGAAAATAACGTCGTTTGTAGACCGATACTACTCATGCCGACAAACATTTTAGAAACATTTTCTTCTTATAATAGTGCGCGGTTTCTACGCCAAGGGGCGTAGATGTATATCTTATTTTTGTCAATATCTCGACTTCTAGGAGTCTGATTTCAAAAATTCCTTCTTTGTTGGATAGTGTTTTCCCTGTCGCATGTTTTTCATATAATTTCAAAATTTTCACGTAATTCATAGAGTTTCCGCTAAGGGGCGTAAAGGTAAATTGCGTTTTCCCCTATATCTCTGCTTCTAAATCTCCGAGCTGAAAAATTCTTTCTGCACCGGATACAGCTCCTGATGGAAAATCGTTTACACGTAATTTCAAATTTTTGTAAGAAATTGTTTGGCCACCAGGTGGCGTAAGTCGTAATTTCCGCTTCTGATGTATTTGCAGCAAAATATGAGCTTCTAAAATCTCGATTGAAAAAAAGTCTTTTGTGGACCGATACTACTCATGTCGACAAACATTTTAGGAATTTTTTCTTCTTGAAATAATGTATGGTTTCTAGGCCAGGGGCGTAGATGTATATCTTATTTTTATCAATATCTCTACTTCTAAAAGTCCGATTTGAAAAATTCCTTCCTTGTTGGATAGTGTTTCCGATGCCAAATGTTTTCCCCATAAATTGAAAAATTTTGAAGTAAATCATAGACTTTCGGGAAGGGCCCACAATGGTAAAGTGCGTTTTCTGCGTCTAAAACTCCGATTTGAAAAACTCTTCCTGTATCGCATGCAAGACCTGACGGAAAATATTTTCACGTAATTTCTAATGTTTGGTAAAGAATGGTTTGGCCACCAGGGGTCCTTAGTGTTAATTTCTACTTCTGATGTATTTGTAGCCAAATGTGGGCTCCTGAAAACTCGACTAAAATTTTTTTCTTGGACCGATACCGGTCATATGAATAAACTTTTTGCGAATACTTTCTTCCTAAAATAATGCATGGTTTTCCCGCCAAGGGACGTTAAGTCACATCTTATTTTTGTCGATAACTCTGTTTCTAAGAGTTCGTAAGCTCACGCCCGATTGAAAAACTTATTTCTTCCGTCAGATACTATTGTTTTCCATACCGGTTCCATTGACTTTGAATAGCTTTGATAAATTTAATTTGCGTCTGAAAGGATTCAAAAGACGTGCTTATTACACCCGAAAATTCGGTGTCATCTTTCTTATTTCTACTGTGTTGGTTACAGCAAAAAAGACCCGCCTGCAGGAAGTTTCCTTTTTGTTGTCATACTGGGTATTGAATCAACCACTTAAATTAATTTCTTTACCTATTGAATGAACCATTATTTTTTTTTTCACTTTTATGTGCTTTTTGTTTTCAGTGACACGCGTTGAACTGCATTCGTGCATTAACTGCCTTTCCATTGAAAATAATTTCTTTACCTATGGAATAAACCACATTTTCACTTTTCTGTGCCTTTTTGTTTCCAGTGATTTGCCTTATAATTTTGATTGTGGAAATTTTGAAGGTTATTTGACAACAAATTGAGAAGCCCCAGCACCAAAGGGGTGGGGATGAAATTCGCAAGAGGAACCAAACTCTTCACATTGATTGAATCCAGGCCGAAAGCATTTAGGATCCCGATGGAGGAATCACTGCTTCCAGGGACGCGCCAAGCGTGGGTGGAAGCAATAAATTACGGAATCGTGAGCTTACGCCTTATGGTTGCACACTTGTGAGTTAGGAAAAACATGAATTTATATGAGAAACATTTCGCATCGGACACGCTTTCCAACACCGAAAGAATTTTTCAAATCGGACTCTTAGAAACAGAGATATCGATAAAAATACGATGACTTTAAGCTCCCTGGGGGGAAAACCATGCATTGTTTTAGGAAGAAAGTATTCTCAAATGGTTTTTCCATATAAGCAGTATCGGTCCAAGAAAAAAATTTAGTCGAGTTTTCAGCAGACTAGATTTTGCTGCAAATACATCAGAAGCAGAAATTAACACTTACGTCCCTGGTGGCCAAACCTTTCTTTACCAAACATGAGAAATTATGTGAAAAATATTCTCCATGAGGTCTTGTATGCGATACAGGAAGAAATTTTCAAATCGTAGTTTTAGGAGCAGAAATAACGCAGAAAACGCAATTTACCTTTGTGCCCACTAGCGGAAAGTCTATGATTTACTTGAAAATTTGGAATTTATAGGAAAAACATTTCGCATTGAAAACATTATTCAACAAAGAAGGAATTTTTCAAATCGGACTACTAGAAGAAGAGATATTGACAAAAGTAAGATATACATCAACGCTACCTGGCGTAGAAACCATGCATTATCTCAAGAAGAAAATGTTCCTAAAAGGTTTGTCGACGTGAGTAGTATCGGTCTACAAACGACATTTTTTTCAATTGAGAATTTAGAAGCTCATATTTTGCTGCAATTACATCAGAAGCGGAAATTAAGATTTACGCACCCTGGTGGCCAAACCATTTTTTTTACAAAAATTAGAAATTATGTATGTGCAAACGATTTCCCATCAAGAGCTGTATCCGGTGCAGAAAGAAATTTTTCAAATCGGAGATTTAGAAGCAGAATACAAGGGGAAACGCAGTTTACCTCTACGGCTTCTAGCGGAAAGTCTATGAATTACTTGAAAATTTTGAAATTATACGAAAAACATGTCAAACTAAAACACTATCCAACAAAGAAAGAATTTTTAAAATCGGACTCCTAGAAGTAGATATATTGACAAAAATAAGATATACATCTACTTCCCCTGGCGCAGAAACTGTGGAATATCTTAAGAAAAACATATTCCGAAAAGGTTTATCGATGTGAGTGGAGGTATAAATTTTTTCAATCGATATTTAGAAGCTCAAATTTTATGGTAAATACATCAGAAGCAAATTTTAACACTTACGCCCTTGGTAGCCAAAGTATTATTTATCTGAAATTTGAAATTATATGCAAAAGATTTTGTATGAGGAGGTGTATCCGCTGAAGAAAAAGTTTTCAAATCGGAGTTTTAATAGAAGAATTATCGGGAGAAATGTAATTTACTTTTACACCCCCTAGCGGAAAGTCTTTGCGTAATTTGAAAAAGTAACTGTATCTAAAATACTCTTCGACATAAATGGAATCGAAAGAAAAAATAATTTTTTCAATCGATGTGTAGAAGCAATATGTGGAATAAAATGTATTTTTGAATTCGACATCATCTGCATTTACGTCCTCTAGCGGCGAAATTGTACATCGTAAAAAAAAAACGAAATAAAGGATCATCATTCGCATATTTCAAGCTTCCCAATGCAAAAAGAATTTTTCAAATCGGACTAATAGTTGCAGAGATATTGTGGGTACAGACGGACGGACGGACAAACCGGTAACATAAGCACGATCTTTCTTTACAAAAGACGTGTTAATAATGGGCTCATTGAGTTGCTCACAGTGGAATTGTGCCCTTAATTTAGTGTCACTGATTCCAGAAAAGAGAGAGAGAGAGAGAGCCAGTGTCGTAAGAGAAACACAACATCCCTGGCTCAACGGTATTCGAACCCGGACCCATCTCGGATTAATGATCAACAATGATCAGCAACCCTTGCTTTGTACTATCTATTATGTCCATTCATCTCAAAAATCACGGAAGACACGTACAATAAAATATTTTTTTGGCGAAAGCATGGTATAATATTTCACTTAAGAATTTTAATTTTTTTAATTGTTGGAGAGAATGCACGGCAAATGAAAAAAATTATATGAGGCTGAAAGAGAAATATTTTCTTTTCGGAAGTGACATGAGAATACAAGGAAGAGGAATTCATACCAAACTTATAGCGTTTTATCGTGTGCTCCTAATGTGACTAGTGAGTAGGGCAGCTGAGCTACATAACCAAAACTTGCAAGTTGCTGTAAGCTGTTGACTTGTCGGCTCCACTCATCTCCTGATGTAAACTGAAGCAGCCAACAAAAGACGACCAATGCACTTAGCCCTAATTGAATCTTGCAGGCACTTTTCCAACTCGTTATCCTGCGAATGGGAAGGCAGTCACTTCTATTTTACAAAGTTTTGCTTTCATCCATACTTTGCCTACATAAAACAACTGCGCGAAGACACCACAGCAATAACTTGAAAGAGTACAAATCATACACTGCTGGACAATTGCTAAGGACAGGTCATAAACGGCTATATAGCGCATTAAAAAGTAAGTGTGGTTGAATGCCAAGTGAAATAAAATAATGTCAGAATGCCAGGACATTACAAGAAAGACAATTTATTGTGCTCTGAAATCCAGAAGGCTTTGGAACGTGTTCAAGGGACAAACAGGCCATTTTGTGAAGAATACGTAAACGTGAAAAATGCAATTACCGTCCGCAGGCGTTACTGCGTAAGATGTCAATACGGGATATGGCCACCATGGAGGGCGATGCAAGATTCCACACGTCGTGTCATGCTTTGCACAACATTATCAAGCAGCTGTTGGGGTAGTTTATCCATTCCTCTGTCAGTGCACGAATGAGGGTGTCATTGTTTATTGGAGGGCATTGGCGACCAGCAAGACACCTCCCCAAAGCATCCCACACATTTTCAATGGGATTCAGATCTGGAGAACGTGCTGGCCATACGAGGCGTTGAATATCCTCGCTCTCAAGACACTCCTGGACAGCGCCTGTTCGATGACATGTTGCGTTGTCGTCCATGAAAATGAATCTATCACCGACAGCACCACGGAACATGCGAACATGAGGTAGCAGAACATCATTAATGTATCGTTGGCCAGTCATAGTCCCAGTTGGAAGCACATAGAGGGACGTACGGCCATTGATCATGATGCCAGCCCATACCATGACACTACATGTCGGATATCGGTCCCTTTCCTGTATGTTTTTTGGACAATATGCAGTACCATTATCACGCCAGATCAGTTGTCGTCGACAATCAGACGATAGACTGTATCTACTCTCATCTGAGAAGAGGACAGCAGACCAGTCGTTATCAGTCCAATTGCGATGTTGATGGCACCATTGCAAACGGGCGGTACGGTGACGTCTGGACAATGGGATGCACACAACAGGACGACGGGCGTATAATCCTCCTTCATGCAAACGTCTGGCGACAGTTTTTTGGGAGATCCGCTTGCCAGTAGCAGCCATAAACTGATTTGCTACCTCACTAGCTGTGCTGCGCCGGTGTCTTTTTGTTGATAGCACTATGTACCGATCTTCTGCAGGTGTCCTACTGCGAACACGACCTCCCCCGTGACGTTTGCTACACTCTCCATTTGTTTGAAATTATTTCCAAAGCCTTGAAACAACACTGTGGCTGACGTCGAACTCCCTGGCAACATCTGTTATTTTTCGCCCTTCTTCAATCTTGCCAATAATACGGCTACGCGTAAAATCATCTAGGTGATGTCGGGAAGATTTACTGAAACTCGCAAGTTCGTCAATTGATTCTTTCCCTTTCAACTTTGCGTTTGAACAACAACGGTCAATATGCGTCAAATCTTTTATATCTCTTATCAGCGCTATGACGTCACGATCAAGTTCGGCAATCCAAAATTTGCATACGCACAACACGTCTTACTGTATCCCGCACTTATGCTAATTTCCACATTTTCCTGCCTTCCATTTTATGGTTGCTATCGTTGCTATTGTCAACCGTCCTTAGCAATTGTCCGGCAGTGTATAATAGGTATAAACACATGCTGTCATGTTTTTTTCATACACTCTAAGTTAAAAACATAGATGCACCTAGAAGGAAGCGACAGACAGGAATGAAACTTGGTGGGTAGGTTTGACTTCGTGAGACATGCAAATGATTCAAGAATTACGCTCGGCCGCGCAGGTGACGCAAGCAAAGAGGGGTCGTAGCGCTGCGCCTGACCGGCTATATAAGGTCGCCCCGTTGAGCGCGCTTGCCATTCCGACTCGTGCGGTTGTGTTGGATGCTACCTTTGCAAGTGAAGTATGCCTCGCAGAAATGTTCGGAAGCAATTCGAGCAGTTGTGGGAGTTCGACAGGGGCCGCATCGTAAGGCTCCGGGAAGCGGAATGGTATTATCGCCGTATTTCGCGCCATACCGGACATGCGGATATCACCCTAGCACGCTGTTGGCGGCAGTGGATAGAACAAGGCACGCAGCAGCGACAAGAAGGGTCTGAGATACCTAGACGAACCACGGAGAGAGAGGCCCTACGGGCTGTCCAACATGCGCGGAGGGACCCAACACAAAGATTACAGATATTCAGTGAGCAGTGGTGACATCCATGCGTCGTCCGATTAGTGCCAGCACCATTGACAGACGGCTGTACGACGTAGGACTACACGCACGCAGATCGTTACGACGACTGCCCTTAACACCATTGTATCACCACCAAAGACTGCTATGATGTCGTGCCGGACTGTCATGAAGCCACTCAGAATGGCAGTGGGTGGTCTTCAGTGACGAATCCCATTTTTGTGTTAGAAGAGACGGCCACCGATTTCGTTTACGGTGGCACCGAGGTCAGCTCCAAGATGAATGGTTTGTTGTCGAGCGTCACACGTCCAGAAGGCCTGGTGCCATGGTTTGGGGTGCAATTGCAGACGATGCCATCTCAGTTTTGGTGTTCATTACAGGAACTTTGACAGCCCAACGTTACGTTAATGACGTCCTGCAACCAGTGGCCTTACCTTTTCTGAACGCTCTATCCAGTGCGATTTTCCAACAAGACAACCCTCGTCCTCATACTGCTGCTGTTTATAGAGCTTGCCTTCAAGGCACTGAAACTCTGCCATGGCCAGCCGCATCGCCAGACCTACCGCCGATTGAAAATGTGTAGGATGCTATTGGACGCGCTAAACACACTCCACCTCTACCACAAATTCTGTAGGAACTGTGTGAGAAGATTCAAGCTGCATGAGATGGCTTATCGCAGGGCACCATTAGGAACCTGTACAACTCCATGCCGAGACGTCTGACATGCTATGTGAGCAAACATGGCGGCCCGACGCCATACTGAGAGTCACTACTTATTGGCGTGCAGCTCAATAAATATTGCCCATATCAGTCTCAATGTTTAAACATTTATTGTTCCTGATAACCTTTACTTTCCTCCTGAAAATCATTGCAATCCGACACGTCCTCCTGAGTGAAACTGTATTTTTGACTTAGAGTATATATATATATACACTGAAGTGCCAGAAAAACTGGTACACCAGAATAATACTTGGTAGGTCCCTCACGAGAGCGCAGGACTGCAGAAATACGACGGGGCATGGACTCCACTAGCTTCTGGAAATATGCTGTAGGCAATGCACACCATACCTCCTGCAGAGCGTTCCACAATTCGGGTGCATTTCGAGGTCTCGGATTCCTGTGTTCGATAGCGCGTTACAAGATATCTCAAATGAGTTCTATTTTGTTCAGATCTGGGGACTTGGGCGGGAATGGCAACACCCCAAACTCAGATGAATGCTTCTCTAACCATAATGTGGCGTCCAGATACTTGTGTGGAGGTGCACTGTCCTTTAGAAACAGGCCCAACACATCAGCATGAATGCAGTACATGAACGGGTGTACCTCGTCAGAAACGATGCGTACATACGATTGGACGGTCACAGATGTTTGCAGGCGTACCTGAGGTCCCAGTGAAGTCAAGCTAAACACACCCAATACCATTACGGATACCCCACCAGCCGGTACAGTACCATGTTGACAGGTGGGATCCATGGCTTCATGGGGCTTGATACAGTTGGAAACGCGACTCGTCAGACCAGGCTACTTGTTTCCAATCATCAAGTGTCAATTGGCGGTGTTGCCGTGCCCAAGTGAGGCGCATAGCTCTGTGTCGTGCACTCATCAAGGGGACTCGAGTTGGGCGTCGGCTCTCAAAACCCATATCGTGCAGGGTACGTGGCACAGTCCGGACGCTGATGCTTGTTGAGGCTCCAGCATTGAATTCCGATGATACACGGGTGCTCAAAAATTAAGGACGAAGAAAGAAATTAGCATAACAGCGGAACGAGTAGGCAGAACGGACCAAAAGACCACACAGGAGATAGACTAGGGTCCGGTACGGTAGGGCATGCGCATATATGCAGCATGACGTAGGGGAAAGAGGTGTCGGAACGGTTAAAAGCACACGGGCGGTGTACGCTCAGTAATTCGGTGAAAGCTATTGCACCGTGTACATCGGCTTAAACGACGTCGAGTTGCTGCCACCGTGTGATATGGCCAACAGGCAATCCAGTAGACGACATCTGGATGACTTTACCTGAGGTCGCGTCATTGGGAAGTTGGAAGTAGGTCGAAGTGGGACTAGTATGGCGGAGGAGTTCGGGATCGCTCACAGCATCGTTTCACGAGCTCGGAGAGCATTTCAAACCACAGGAACAGCTGTCCGAGAGCTTAGCAGTGGTCGTCCACGAGCAACCAAGGCGGCGGAAGACCGGTATATTGTCCTACAGGCGAGAAGAGACAGACGGCAGATAGTGGGAGAAATCGCAAGGCACATGCAACAGACAACTGGACGTCCGTTATCGCGTTTTCCCGTGGCCAGGAGGCTGCACAAATGTGGTCTATTTGCACGACGACCAGTACGGGGTGTGCCATTAACGCCTACTCATCAGAGACGGCGGTTTCTGTGGTGCCAGGAACACAAGAACTGGACACATCAGCAATAGGGTCGAGTTTTCTTTACGGATGAGAGCCGATTTATTCTGACGAGCGATTCTGGACGTATACACATCTGGAGAGAGCAGGGAACACGCAATCACACCTCCAACATCATCGAAAAGGTCCGGTTTGGAGGTGGCGGAGTTTTCGTTTGGGGCGGTATCATGCTTGGTAGCCGTACTGTGCTGCACATCTTCCAAGGAGGTTCAGTCACTGGTGTCCGCTACTGTACCGAGGTTTTCCTGTCTCACGTGCGTCTGTTTAGAGCTGCTATGGGTCCTGAGTTCCTCTTCCTGAACGACTGTCGCATAACTATTGGAGAGTGCAGATATTGAACGCATGGATTGGCCCGCTCGGTCCCCGCACCTAAATCCAATTGAACACGTGTGGGACCTTCTCGGGAGACGCATGGCAGAACGTCACCAGCCGCCAGCAACTATTCCGCAGCTGCGATTAGTGCTACAAGAGGAATGGGCCGCGACGCCTCAACAGCTCTTTCACAACCCCGTCCTCAGCATGGACAAACGTTGTAAATCCTGCAACGCAGTCAGGGGGATCATATCCCCTACTAAAGACTGGATTTTTCTTGGCAGCCACCTGTCACATGGACGTTTCTATCTTCTGTCCAGTTGTGCTAGAAATTACCTTTTCTATAAAGTGCCTTTGTATCCTTTGGATTCCTTGTTTGGACGGGTTTGCTCACTTGTTCCATATTCTTACATCTTCGGGATCCTATGGCATGATTTGAGCCAATGTGGAGCACTTCTGCATGACGTTACATTCGAAAAACCGTCTCGTCCTTAATTTTTGCACGCCAGTGTATAAGGCTTGTGATACGATTGTATTTTGCTAATGGATGACAAGTAAACATAATTTAAACGAGATTTGTCGTGAGTACTGCTTCATATAAGGGTTATAATGTTTCTGGAATATCATAGTGCCGAGGTCGCTCTCCTGGTGACCGAGATTTCAAAGCTCTAGGCGTCTAACTAATTGTCCGAGAACCGCCTAGGTACGTGCCCTTGCATAGGTAATGCAAGGGCACGTACCTAGACTGTGCTCGGATAATTAAAAATAAGTCCTACGGTGCTCGGACAATTAAAAAGACGTCCTACGGTGCTGAGACAATTAAAAAGACGTCCAACGGTGCAGGTTGTTACCCTCCCTGGAGAAAATGGCCAAGTACCAGAGATCGGCGAACGAATCATTCTGTCACTAGACCCTCATGAGACTCATTGAACCCCGAAACAACAAACAGAAAAGAAAAGAAATTTTGAAGAATTTTCAGATCGGCACACATGGAATGTAACATCTTTCGTAAATGAAGTTGTATGCTGAACTCGTTTAAAAGCATTTAGATTTCAGTTAAGTAAGATAGATATGGAATTCATTTTACTGTTTTTTATTTTGGCATTATCATCTTTCTTCGTTTCAAGAAAAATAATAAATAATTTTCAAAAAAAAAAAAAAAACATTCTCCTATTTTTATATATAAACTAAAGGACTTCTTTATAACATGCAGAACTGAAATCAGAGATGCACGTGTTTTGAGATTGCCCCCTAGCTACTCCATCTACAGGAGTGATACCCTAGAGATCTATGCATAGCTTTTCGGGGGACCTATTGGTCCCCTGTTCCTTTCCATGGACGATAATCTCTGTCCACATAGGGCTCGTCTAGTCGACGAATACTTAGAGAACGAGGATACTCGCAGGATGGAGTGGCCCGCGAGAGCTCCGGATCTGAACCCGATTGACCATGTCTGGGGTTGCCTGGGAAGATCAATTGCAAACCAGCAGCGCCATCCCAGAACAATCTAGGGAAACCGACGCATCGGCGGAGGAGTGGCACATTTGATACAAATTATCATTTACAGCCTTGTAAACAGCATAGCTCGTTGTGCGAAAGGTATCACAAATCGGGGTAATCTCACTCCCTATTAGCGTCTCGAAATCCACGCCACTTCCTGCTCACTTTCAGCCTGTAATGCTGTCATGCGCAGGATTCCTCCTCATGCTGATGGTGTTCCATTTCTGTTGTGTATCTGTGCGTTATCGACATGTGCATGTCCGTACCATCTTATCATTAAACTCTATCTCATGGATTTTGTATTATTCGCGATTTTGTGTTTGTCACATTAACTGTGGTTAAAAGCGCAGTTTCAGAGATTTCTATTATACTTGGATGACATCGTTATTTCTACTTGGATCTACATGTCGGATAGGATAAATTCACTTACCATTGATTAGCTGTATACGCGATGAATAACAATTATGCGTAATCTAATTTTTCAATTGCATTGTTTTTCTCCTTGTTTACATCCCAATGGTGTATTCCCGACTAAACTTCTGTCTACGCTTTCCCTTTCCAGGTTTGCTGATATAAAGATATCAGTAAAATCCAATTTTTGGTTTAAAACATCTAATTTTACTTGCGAAAATCGAAAAAGTAAAATGGAAAAGTATTTAAAATACTAGGTGCAAGACTTCTGTCAAAAGACGTGCTCATTACATCAGAGAATGTGATGGCATTCTTGTTATTCTTTCTGTTTCCGGTGTTTAATTGTGCTGATAGGCACTAAAATCGAGGGGTCATTCCTCAAGAATTTAGGACATACCGCTGATTCTGGGGAAAGCAGAAGATAGTCTTGACATGAATTTGAAATCAGGCACAAGAGTGTTTACTATGAGAATATAATGTCCTACGCTACCTGCCTACCAAATGAACGGTGTAATGAGAAGTCGTTTAACAGTGAATACGCTTTTTTCTTTAGGACTAAGTATTGGTCATTATTTTACTCACATAATACAACTTTTTCTGATGCATTGCCTGGAAATTTGGCAGTTGATCCGAAAATGACTAAGGTAAAAATTCTGATGTATACTTATTTTATACTTATACGTATACTTACATATTTATTTTCGCTAGTAGAGTAACTCAAAAATCCCATTTTTGACGAGTGTAATCTGAGAGTGGCAGATGTTGCTGTACTAAGGGCAATGATGGAATCATCAGCAAAAATATTAACAACCGTAGTATGAACAAAAATTTTGTTACTTTGAAAGGAAGACATAATTCGCCAATGAAAAAGCGGAAAAGAAATAAAGCAAAGGCTTTTCATATCGGCAAAACGTGTATCATCGAATTTTAAAAGTTGTTCCTAAAGCGTAAAGCTGACATTTATTTGCACAAAAATGACAAATAACTGAAGTATGGAGAGGAGAGTAGTCATGTCAGGCGTATATATACTTGTATATACACGGTTGGGTCACGATATTGTGATCACCAGCTGATATCTAGAGTAACCGCCGTGTGCAGCGCGGACAGCAGCTAGACGGGCTGGGAGTGACTCAATAATGTGCTGGAAGGCGTTCACGGGTATGTGGAGCCATGCTGACTGCAGTGCATCTGAAAGCTGCTGGAGGGCGCGTGGGGGAGAATCCATAGAGCGAACAACACGGCCGAGGTGGTCTTCAGATGCTCAATTGGGTATAAGTCTGGAGAATTAGGGGGCCAGGTAAGTACTTTCAAATCTTCATCGTGCTTTTCCAACCACACTTGGACAATTCTAGCTGTGTGACACGTCGCATTATCGTGCTGGAAGATCCTATTCGCCCAAGGGAAGACAATCAACATGTATGGGTGTACGTGGTCTGCAAGGATGGATTCATAACGAATTCGGTCCATACTGCCTTCCACAGGTATGAGTAGACCGAGTGAATACCACGAAAACATTCCCCAGATCATAACGCTGCCCTCACCAGCTTCTGTTCTTCCAGCAATGGTTGAAGACTGTTCTCCGATGTTTCTCGCCTTATACGCCAACGTCCATCTGTTCGATGAAGCAGAAAACGTGACTCGTTGGAGAAGGCAATCCTTTGCTAATCAGCGATCGTCCGATTCCCATACTGCCTTGCAAATGTAAGCGTTTTCTGCCGCTTCATTAGCATAGGTGCAGTGACCATCCGTTTGCATCGGAGTCCCATACGCAGCAGGGTTCGCTGAACTGTCATTTTAGACACATTTTCGGTAGCCCCCTGGTTCATTCAATCAGTGAGTTGCTCCACTCTAGCATGTCGATCGGTCGTTCCGCACCTTCGAAGCCGACGTTCACCTCTCACATCAATGGCACGTGGGGCTCTGCAGTTTACACGTCACTTATTTGCAATGGTGCCATTTCTCCAATCACGATACACTTTAACCACAGCGGCTAGTGAATAGCGCTGTTTCAGAAATACTGCCACCCTTTGCCCGAAAGCCTATAATCATCCCTTTTTGCAAATCTGCTAAATCGCTCTTTTTATCCATGACAGCAATGAGTGATATTTTTTCAGAATGCCTACAGCATACCTTCTACGTATACTCTCCAAGCCAGCTTACGACACGTGCCGTCTTTCATTAGCTACGCGCTAATGACGTCAAAAGTAAGAGGTGGTCACAATAATGTGACTTTACTATGTATATGATTCCTTATTGCCAGTTATAACCACTACAACAGATCGGTACGAAAGGCAAAACGTATACAAAACAATGCGAAGTTGGTTACACTGGTTTTAAAATAGCATTTGATTTAAAAAAGTAAATAGCAGTAGAAATGTAACAGGTATCAGGAAGGAAAATCCAAATGTGTCTTCCAAAAGAGATGTTCTGTTAGTCATTGCTTTGAGTAAAAAACTCTGATAACTTTGGTTGCCTCCCCCCCCAATTCATTTCAAGGTGATCGCTTAACCTTGAAATGAATTGTTTGTTCATTTCAAGGTTTAGCGATCACCACGAGCAGTTCTTACGCTTGCTCTGAATTTAGGAACTTTGGTTCCAAGGAAGGGAGAGACCCAGACCCATAGGACAGGCTCCCAGCCCTGTCCCAATTAGATTGACTATCCAGAAACAAGCGCCTTTGACCACCCGGCCTTCGGGGCTGCCAATTATTTCTTGACAAAGTACTTCCATGATAACTTTGTGCATCAATCGGATTTAAACTCACAAAAACGAATTTCGAAGAACAGTCTTCTCTACCCTTAAATCACAAAAAGCTCGAAACGATACTTTTATGCGGCATTCATGGAGAGTGCAATACAAGAAACATGATCTTTTCCTAATTGCATGTAATAAACTTTGAGGAGTGCATAAAACCTTGGGTGATAGCAATTTCTTTTTGTTTTCTTTTTTTTTTTTTTTTTGAGGAGAAAGTTTAGTTTTTTTAGGGGTATAAATACCGCCATGAGAAACTGTTATGGATATGAGTAGTTGCTCGTCATAATTTGCTGTCCCTGGTTCCAGGGAAGGAAGGGAGGTAGGACAAGGGTGCCTCATCAGGGGACGACTTGCTAGAAAACAGAGTCTGTAGCCACTAGGCAACCAGCCCTGCTGTCTGCGATGAGTTTGCTCACTTCTCTGTTAACATTTGTTCCTCGCTGAATCTCACAGCACAAAATTAGCAGCACCCAATGAGGCATGTAAAACATCTTTCGTCACAATTTGTAACAGCAGGAAACGGGGCGTTTGAACTACGATCTGTTACATTAGTGTAACAGTACAAAATACCAGAACTTCATCATTAATGACTGTAAGGGGTTTTCACTGCCTAACATCGGGCAAGACATTTTGCGAAATCGCCGTAACCGTCAAGGTTAACCGTAACCGAAGACCGTCCGTGACGGAGATTGAGCGAAAAGCGAAAGACTGCCTTACGAAGGAGAGGAGTTCTCACCGAAAATTTGCAGAAATTTTAAGAATTTACCTAGATAAATCCCATAAAAAAGTTAACTAGTCTAAACAAAATACCACGCTAGTTTCGTGGTGTGAACAAAGATGCTGGTGAGGTAAAGAAAAATTTTAGAATGGAGGAAATATTTAAGGAGATTTTGTTGAATATCAGTCCATAAGGAAACATATGCTTGCTTCAAAAAGTATAAAATCCCATACATTGTGTAAATAAATCTTGTATAGTAGAGATCAGTGAATGAATCCAGTACAAATGCTGTACCTGCGGAACTGGTGTGAGCACTGTAAAAAAATTGGATAGAAAGCTTCTAAGATTCATGTGTGGATCTTCACTTCTGTTTCAGATAATACGTACACATGCTGTGGATAAAGTGCATCACAAAGATATTTCTCTTTTTTTAGCAATCAGTGTCATGTAAAGAAATTAGGATGGAAAAAGATTAGGAAAATCCGCAAAATGCAGAAATACCAGGTTTCAAAACCTTCTCAGTTGATTACGTTTTTATAAAAACGAAACAGGCGGAATAATTTGACTTTGATCGCTACTACTATTCATCGCATTGAGAATAAAAGATGAGATATAGTTCAGTCGCTTCGTTTCCGAATACATTCCTGTTATTGAATTACATATTATTTCGATTTGAAAGTCATTATGAAACCGTTTTCTTTATTATAAATATACTTAGCTAAGATATTTCGTTCTTAATACCCGGAGGCTTTATTCTAGAACGCATTTATTATTTCGAAGTTATACATTCTCTTATGTGCGTAATTTACTTTAGGAGTCTGAAATTTTAAAAATACCCAAATGCCTTTCAACTTTCTTAAGAGATTCCCCTCATTTTGACGAACTGGGATTTTTCTAGATCAGCACAAAGCATCTTATCTTACAATTCATGCTAACAGCCATCACCTCAAAGTGTAAATTCAAATTTCTGATCTCTAGATAAATGTGTCTGATCGACCTTTAGTCAAATTCTATGAAAATCCGACTGTTTATTCCCTATGCAATCATTTTGCAATATTGTGCCCTTTGAATTCGTTTTCAAAGAAAAAAGGTAAAGATAAACAAACAGAGCTACACAGAATGAATTTTGATGTAAATATTCTTAATATTTGTAACTAATAGAGGAGAAGTGATAAATAATGCCGTGGAGACAGTGGTTTTCTTAACATGCATAGCTTGAGAAAAATATTTTAACGAATGAAAAATTGGTTGAATATTAAAAGGATTATCTTTCTGTTAATACATAAATTTTCGCAGTCATAAAGTTAAAAATATTGGAAGAAAGTTCTTGACTATAGCAGATTATTGGATTCGTAATAAAACCCCCAGGAGGTATAGGAGTCTGTTTCAAGGGCCTGTAGAAAGCATAATGCTACAGGCGCTATGTTTCATCTCTAGCAATTACGAAGAAGGAAGCTGAATCATCATTATAAATTTTGAAATAGAATACGCATAATATTCTCCTAATTTATCTCACTTGCAAAAGAGGTGAGTGAATCAAACACGTGTACACTGTACAGTTAAATACGTTTATTTCAATACTGATACAACTACGAGAGAGTTTATTCTCTTGGGTTGTGGTACACAGTATTTTAACAAGAAATAAATATGACGCCCGTCACACAAACACCGAAAGTACGTGGCATGCACAGGGGATGGAAAATGAAACTGAAACACATGGGTTTAGGACACAACAACTTATTAGCACTTTGTAAGGACTCCTTTGGAGGCCAATACAGCTGCAATTCCTCATGGGAAGGAGCGATACAAGTCCTGTACAGCAACCAGAGGGATTTGAAGCCATTTCTCTTGCAGAAAAGTGGCTGGTTCACGACGTGATGCTGGTGGAGAAAAACGTTTCCTGACACACTCCTCCAGAACACCCCAGTGTGGCTCAATAATGTTCAAGTCGGGTGACTGTGCAGGTCATGGCAGATGTTCAACATCACTTTCATGCTCAGTAAACCACTGTTCCATCAGTTTGGCTCAGTATATATGGGCGTTATCATCCTGATACATGGCACCACCGTCTGGGTACAATGTTTGAACCATTGGGCGCACCTGGTCCTCTAGAATTGTCCGACAATCTTTGGCAGTGATGTGCTCCTCAAGAACAATCAGCGGGCCAACAGCCTGCCACCATATTGCGGCCCAGACCATCACCGATCCACCTTTGTGGGCAATAAATAGTCCGGGTGGTAAGCCTGTGAAGGATGCCTCCACTCTCCCGGTTGTGGGAAAAACAGTGAAGCACGATTCATCGGAATGCAATACATATTTCACGTTATCCGATGTCCACCATTTTCTCTGCTGGTAACATTGCAACCGACGTTCGCATTCACACTGGTGATACAGGGTTTGGCGGTAGCAACACGACCATCTTAACACTACTGATTTTAACTTTATTGACTCGGTGAAGCTCCCGAAGGACAGTTTTGATGAAACTAGGTGAGCCGCTGTGCGTATTCAACTCTGCAGTGAGTTGGGAAGCTGTGGTCTTATATGTTTTTTGGCTACCCTCTGTGTTAGAACCTGGATGTCCCTGTCAGACAGCTTCCTGTTACCTCGACAGTTACTCCTATTGGATGTGGTTCTTCCCTGTTGCTGGTATGTCGACATGACCCTGGCTACTGTGACTCACCATACACCACAAAGATTTGCTGTCTTGGACGCAGATGCACCGGAGAGACGCGCGCCAACAATATGTCGTCTTTGAAACTCGGATATGTCTGTCATTATGTTGTATTGTTCGCACGTTCTGACGTCCAGCTGTGATACTGCCCTTCTAATGCAACATCCACACTCTGCACTCGTTGATCGACTGCGAAATAGATGCAGGCTGGCCACCAGGTAGCGCATATAGCGGCGTAACATGTGGGGTGCTATTTGCGCAGGTGTTTCAGTTTTGTTGTCAGCCTATATTTCAAAGGGAGTTACGTGTCAGTTTCAGATACGAACATACATTAGGCAGAACCTACAGATCGAAACTTAGGAGCACCAGTTAGGAGGTGCACTGCAAACACTCGGCACACATTCGGAACACGTTGGGAACGCTTTTTTTATAAATGCGTTCCAAATGTGTTTCGGTTGTGTTCTGCTGACGGCAAATGTGTTCCCAATGCGCTCCAAATATGTTCCTAATGTGTTCTTCTCCTGTACAATGTGCTCTAGTGTTAATTTTTAGAACATATTATTTTCCAAATCACATTCGGAACACTTTGCGCGTGAGAATGGAACATTTTATGCGTGAGAATGGAACACATTCGGAACACATTTAGAAAGCATTGGGAACACTTTACAAATGTGTTCTAAATGTTTTCCGAACTGTTATGTCTCATATTTGCTTTCGTTTTGAGCAATTTTTCATCTCTTGGGCGTTCCCATATCAGAAATTTTTGTTCTGGTTGAAACACAATGAAATCATAGCTTAATATAATTTAACAAATCGGCAAATGAGATGGTTGAACAAACGCACTATTACGTGGGCTACAGCACTCGCATTTGCCACCATACGGAGTTTTAATGGGGAGGTGGGCGTGCCCCCCAAATAATATATTTTTAAATCATATACTTTACGGGGTTTTTTTCCGTTGTTTGTTTTTCTTATACGATTACATTAACCTATTATTTACACACTTTCAAGTCTCGGAATGTGCTGTATACGAACAGCACATTCCGAGATACTGAGTTCTATTTGTACAGTGAGGAAATACACAAAGCTCATGATCTGAATTTTTACTTTAGTAATTTTTTTCTCTCAATTGCACGAATCGATTATTCCATTTCAGCAGCGCTGCCTCGCACTCGCATTTGCCATGATATGAAGATTTATACAAAGTGCTCAAAAAGTTATAATCCAAGTTTTATGATTTGTTTTTCAAAACAAAGAAAGGTATAATACTGGTTCAAGCTGCATACATACTGACTTTTCATGCCATTTATATGTACATACGCTCAGTGTACCTGCCTGTCAGCGAACTTTTGATAGAAGGATTTATTGTTACTCAGTTTACTGTGAGTTTATAGTCACAACATGTTGATTGATTCCTTTATTCCTACGGAGACTTATTATTTGAAAATCAATAATCCAATCGCTGTTGAAACACAATATTTTCAAGAAATTTTGTAATTTTTTCTATTGTAAAGTTTCAGTAATATTTTTCATGAATTTAAGCAGGTGCCCATTTTATGAACTTCGTTTATTATGTATTTGTTCTTTTTACGAAATTTTGAGAATTGCATTTCGAGAGAGCTCAGCTGATGAAGGCATTAAAAACAGGGCCTGATTTACGAGAGGCCATTCGGGGCACGTGCTCTGGGCCCCGAACTTTGAGGGGCCCCTAAGATATAGCTATATATTACTTGCTTTGCAGCAAAGCGATTCACACGGGATGCCGGGGGACCCCTGAAAGCCTCTTGCCCAGTGCCCCAAACTGTCTAATTCGGTCCCCGATTAAGAAAGCTAAGCATGAGATAATAATATGGGTTTTGCATAGACTACTATGCTGCTAGAATAAGTTTTGCGTTCCTACTAATCCAGGCAGCACACACGCAGGCTTGCAATTTAACGTAGGCCCAAGCAGGGATCGACCTAGGCTATAGTCAAGGCCCTGTGCACATCCTGTGTATACCCTCCTCCGCTCGATTAAAGTTTTCAATCAACCGTTTAAAAGAATATATGCTGAAGATATATATTATTATCAAGATAGTTGTGACCCCCCCCCCAAAAAAAAAAATTATGAGGTCCTGTGCACGTACGGAAATCAGGCTATGGGCCCAACACTGAGCTACCGTCTCTACTTTTCTATTCCTAAATTCGTTGGCACAGTGTTTCCGTTGTATGTTGACGTAGGTAGAACAGCCTACACTTTTCTAACAACCACGGTGTGGATTCACTAATCCGATTAGCAGCAAAGGAACAAAGTTCCAACCTTTACCACCTGAGGCAACATGCAAGCAGCTTTTGTGGAGCAACATGTGAGCAACACGAAGGCTTTGGTTCCACTGTTGTTCAAACAGCACGTGCTACAACTGGGTATTTCCACAATTTCAAGTAAGTAGAATGAATCTTATGGCTAGAGTTTTTTTCATACTTTTTCTATACATAAAATAATTTCAAAATATCTGTTTGAAAATTGACGGCGTAATTTTGTACATACTGGATCTTTTTTTTTTTTATTGAAGGGTTAACGACCACCCTGAGCAACTCGATGGGCTATAAGCAGTTGCCCGTCTCTAATTTAGGGTCACTGGCTCCATGGAAGAGAGATCCAGTGCCGTAAGACAAACATATCATGCCTCACCGGGATTCGAACACGGACCCCTTCACGGACGAATAGTCAAAAGCCAGCGCTTAGACCATGCGTCACAGGAGCAGCAGATACTGGTTCAAGTTGTATATTTATTGTGCTTTATTTCTGCAGTACGTAACTGAATTTTAGATGATAAACACATCGTGCATAAAATAATAATGATTTAAAAAGCAGCTTCCCGCTACTCAAAAAAAAAAAAAAAAATCGTTGCATTACATTCAGAGTTCAGACACAGAATGAGCGGTAAACTAAAAAGCTACTCCGTAAAGCGAGTTCTTCGTCACTTCCGCTATTCTTGAGAAACAGGAAGTTCCCCCATTGATGGAGGAGAATGGCTCACATGGCTGGCGTGTTGAAGTGTGTTCGCGGGATTTGAATTTTACTTGGAATATCACCCAGCTCTTATGGATATGTCATTTGTCAGGTAATTTAAATTGTTTCGCTCACACTGTTGTTTATACGCTGTTAAATGTGTAGATTAGCGTCCTTTTTAGATAGCAGTGTTCAGGCTTTTTATTCAAATTTTTCAACCACTCTGTAATAATTTCCCTCACTTCTTTTGCATCAATCCTATTAGTAAGAAAATTATATTTTTAACCTGATCTACGAGAATTTATCGAAAAGCAGATTAATTCATTTCAGAAAGGTTGTGTTGCAGTAATAATTAATATTGCTAAATATTCATGATATCAAGAAAACTAGTTCATATTGTAAGTTATGTGCCCTTCAAAATCCAAAATAGCATATCATGTCTTGGAGTGACTGTAGATAGAGTCTATTTCAAATTACACTAACTGTCCTCTGTAATATGCTTTTAAACTGATTTTGCAGAAAGACTACAGCATGTTATTTAATAACAGTAAGATATTTTTAACCGTCCTGGTGGTGTTTACATGCTCGTCACAAGACAGCTGGACCATAGCAAGCTTTTCTTATCTGGTAGGGTGAGACTGGAAATTATGTCCCTTTGACTTCCATTCAAATAATACATGGTTTTTATTTTCTTACAAATTGCGGTTATATAGGAAAATATTATGATCATTCAAGAATTACACATCAGGTTTTTGATATAATTTTATTAAAAATGTAAAAACTGAGTAAGTACTCAAGGACCACAGGTTGTAAATACCAAATAAAGTGTAAACGTTGTGTGAATGCCAACAACACAACACCCCACAGAAATGCATAGCGAAAAACAAACCAGAGCAGAACAAATGAGTACCGGATAGTGAACATAACAATGCCACCCTGGTAGTGCAGTGGTCTAAGCTATGGCCTCTGATCATTCGTCCGGAAGGGGTATGGGTTTGAATCCCGGTGAGTCATGGATGTTGTGTTTGTCTTATGGCACTGGCTTTCTCCCTTCCTTGGAGCCAGTGACCCTAAATTAGGGACGGGCGACTGCTTATAGCCCATTGAGTTGCTTATGGTGGTCGTTTAAACCTTCAATAAAAAAAAAGAACGTAACAATAGGAAAAAGCTTTAGGCGTAGGGCTTGGGGAAAATTCTGTTAAAGGTTAAACACTGGGATAGACTTCTTGCGACAGAGCACAAATTATAAATTAGGTCTTCATCCCAACTACATGTTTGAAAAGGTCATGGAGGTCAGGCATATCAGCATTTGATTTATGGGCTTCTACTGTTTTAGAAAATTCCTTCCTGCATATATGAGGTGTTCGCACCTCATAGTGTATGTTACTCTTTACTGCATGGAATGCTGTATGAGACTAAGTCAAGTCTTTAAAAAGAAAATACTGAAGGGTATACCTATCTTTTTTAGTTAGAATTTATATTTTTTACATTTCCCAGAGCATTAATTTATGCCCCTGGAATGACCATTCTCCTTGCCCTTCCTGTAGCTATGGCTCTGCAAGTCGGTGGAGAAGGTATTCTTAATAAATACCATAGGCACAATACACCACAGAAGCAGAATAAAGAAGCAAAATTTCTTTAAGTAGTGTATGAAGAACTTCCACGCAAAAGATTGCTTGTGAATTTCAAACACAATGATAAATATTTAAACTTATGCAAATTTATTAAAAGCAACAGTGCTTTTAATAAATTAAAAGCAATAATAATGGACTATCTAGTTAAATATCTTCCAGCTGGAAATTTTTTTGTGTCTTATAAAAACATGTTTTCAAGAAGAAAAAAAAAGCTTCCTTTCTACCATTTTGTTCCTACTGCAGTCAAGTCAATTTGCTGACGCAGCCTCGGTGGCGCAGTGGTCTAAGTGATGGCCTCTGATCATTCGTCCGAAAGGGGTCCGGGTTCGAAACCCAGTCAGGCATGGATGTTGTGTTTGTCTTACGGCACTGGCTCTCTCCCTTCCCTGGAAACAGTGACCCTAAATTAGGGACGTGCGACTGCTTATAGCCCAGTGAGTTGCTCACGGTGGTCGTTAAACCTCCAATAAAAAAAAACAAAGAAAAAAAAAACAATTTGGTGACTTTTAGTTCATGTAAAAGATCGAATCATTGCAAAAAGAAAAACATAACTTATTCATCACCATTTCAATCTTTCAGTGTCTATCCTATGCCATTTTTTTCTTTTTGATGTTTTTCAAGAGAACTTAAAAAAAATTGTGTTATAACTTGTTCCTCAGCAAAAAAAAAAAAAAAAAAACCACAAGTTTTAGTCAAAGAAAAAATTAAACTTAAGAAAAGCATTACCACTTACATGTATCAGTTACAGGGAGTGATATATTAATTGTTCACTTGTCTATTTACTTCGTATAAACATGTTTATGCATGATCAAAATCAAAAGTGCTCGGTTATAAAATTAGATGACATTGAATGCTGTTTTGTTCATTCAAGTCATACTGTATGTAGAGATAGCTGTTAAAATTATAATTCATTGAGTATGAAGGTAGCACTGTAATTTGGATGTCTGAGGAAAAGCAGCGATGGTCTTGTAAACTTAAAATATTTATACCCCCTTTATTTCTTATACTATGTGTAATATTTACTTTGCGTCAGCTCATGGGGTAAAAATATTTTTCAATAACAGTTTTAGGAAGTTAAGAAAAATATGAGGGAAAGATAATGCATTATACTTAAATTTGTATTTCTGCAACTTCATGTATTAATGTTCATGCTTGGTGAGCTTATGTACAGGGTGTCCGAGAATTATTGGACACATTACAAAATTATATAAAACAAAACATTAAACAGATACAAAGAAACTGACTGTACTAACTTATGTACAGTGTAACCACACAAGTTAATAAATTTCAATGTGAGATCCCTTGGTTGCTTGTAGTACGTCCAAGCAATACTCGATTTCATGCCATGTATTGGCAAGCATCTAAGGAATTATGGAATTAATAGCAGCTGTGATAGGCTTCTTCAGTTCCTGCAAATCAGTACAAGGCGTTTGATAGACGCGGTCCTTCACATAACCCCACATGAAATAATCCAATGGAGTTAGATCTGGAGAGTGAGGAGGCCACGGAATTGGACCACCATGCCCAATCCATCCGTTGGGGAAATGCTTATTTAGGCACTTACGTACAAACGTTGACCAATGCGGTGGCACGCCGTCTTGTTGGGAAACAACGTCATATCTTTTGATCTGGGATATAGCAAAATTTTCTAGCATGTCCAGGTAAATGTCACTATTTATGGGGGTTTTTTGCCGAAGAAGAAAGGGCCAATCACTTCTCTTTTTGATAGCGGGCACCACACATTAACTTTTGGGGAATCACGTACCAGTTCAATAGCAGCATGAGGCGGTCCACTGCCCCATATCCTACAGTTGTGATGATTCATAATACCTGATACATGAAATGTGGATTCATCACTAAAAATTTCAGTACTGAGAAAGTTTTCGTCGTTTTCCACTCGATGCACCATATCCACGGCGAAATCGTATCGCAGAGTGTGATCATTTACATGCATCTTTTGCACTATTTGAATTTTATAATCATGAAACTTTAATTTCTTGTGCAAGATATCGTGAACTGTTGATTTCGGAATGCACAGGTCTCTGCTTGCTTTATTAACTGATTTCCTGGGGCTTGGTCAACCACCTCACCGCTGACGCTAGGCCTGCCGGCTCCTCCACGATGTTCCACATTGCCAGTTTCCTTAAACTGTTTCATCCACTGCTTGATTGAATTCATTGGTGGAGGATTACAACCATACTCTAAACGGTACCGTCTTTTAACTTTAATGACAGACTTGAATTCCGCAAGCCATAACATACACATCGCCTTCTGCTGTACAGATGACATAACTACTGATTGCGCACTTCTCACACATTCCTCATCAGGCCCCACCTAGCGCCATCTATCGGATTCTGGGAATAACAATTCTGCAAAACCAAAATATAGAAACTGTGTTAGTAATATGTGACATAGAAAAACAGACAGTGCTCATAGTTTGATTTTTTTGTACATAATTTTGTAATGTGTCCAATAATTCTCGGACACCCTATATAACACCGTATTTTCTATTTACGATAATAGCTGATTTTTGTCGAAATTAGTGAAGCTAATTGCAATGGGATTTTGAAATGCGTTCATACGTGAATATTTTTTCTGCATTATTTATGCAATACTTTATGAGTTGAATCAAATGCCATACCTTTCCAATAGCCATGTATTTTCCACCAACTTCTACAATCGCAGAGGGCATTGCCAGCTCAATTGATTTCCTTCTTTTTTTAGAAGTGACAGCATTACATTTGAGCATCTACCTCCCTCCAATGCATTTGGTTTCATCCCATGGTTATTTTTTTTGTTATGTTCAGGAAGTAAACAACTGTACCTGTGCATGAGACAACTGTCTGACATGAGACGATCCTGCCTGTGTTTCAGCATTTTGTTTTGGTTACTTCAACAGTATCCAAAATTTAAGTCAGGGTAAGTTTGTCAGTAATAATTTTGCAAGATTACTTTATTTGCTTTGGCTTTTTAGTTGTTTTTTTCATTTGTGTGTCAGAAAACATAAAACAAGTTGCATGCTTCTCTTTCCCATCTGCTGTTTGATACACTATATGTGTAATGATGGCAACAAGTTGCTTGTGCTGTCTGCAAACATTTTACTGTTCTCAATTCTTGATATTTTGGCATACTGTTGTCTTGCATCAAAGGACTGGCTGTAGGGGTTTAGTTTTCTTTGGGGAGAGTTATTTAAGGCAAAATTTTTTTTTGTCTTGAGTCTAAAATATAATTTTGAAGAAACTTATAAATAATTCATCTGACATAATTTTAGGATGGTAATTAGTAAATAAAAAGACACATTAAGGATTTATATCTTTAGGTATGTTTTGCACTGTTCATTCTTTCAAAAGGCATGAATCCTTAATATTGCTTGTTTTAACGTATAATTGGAAGAGAAACAACTATATGCATCAAACTATTTAGCAGTGGCTACTATGCATTTATGATGTAAAACACTGTAGGGCTATTTTATCCATTAATAAGTTACAAGAAACAGTATGCTGAATTAACTAGCCAAATACAGATGGCAAATTAACTTGATTATCCACTTATATATATTTTTTTATTTGTTGAACGCAACTGATCAGATCAACTTAGAGCTGGATTCAAAATGTAGTTTTCAACACCCGTTCAGTTAATATCATCAGTTGCAACGTAATTTGTATTGAAAACATAATCAAAACCCCTTTTCATGCTTATTTCTTTACTTTCAGTGTGACTAGTTTAACCAATATACACACTTGAGTTCATGCAGAAGAAGTGAAAATTCACATAATTCGAAAATTTTATATTCTTATATTTGAATTCCATAAAAAAATTGTGTGTGCTCAGTAAAAAAGCAAACATAAAATTAATTTCTGTAAATTTTAGGTTATGGTGTGAATGGACTTCAATGATGCTGCATGCTTTGGAAAGGCCTCCTGTTTTAATAATACCTCGGTGAGAGAGATTTTTGCAAATTTAATGGTAATACATCTTTTGGACACAAAACATACAACTAAAAACATTTTCTGTGGTCAATGAAATTGCATTACTTTCATGCAGTCAATGAAATTGTATTACTTTCATGCAGTCAATGATAGGAAATGTGAATATTTTTCTGTGCTGTCTTTAGCACAAAAGTGTACAGATGAACACTTTTGAATGAAAACAGGTTTCTGTGGTATTTTATGATATTAACACTGATTTTTGCTGACACAATTTATTTGAAGTATCTGCAAAATCAGCCAATAATTTAGAACGTATCTGCAAAATCTGCGAATAATTTGAAAACTATCTGCGTACGTCTACATTCTGCTACTCTAACCATAACACACAGCTTTGTTAAGTACAGTGTGTTAACAGCTAGATAGTGTAACTTTTTGATCATCCTGCACAGACACACACATACACACTTTTGCAAGTGGATGTGGTCAGAATATTTTGATATGTGAAATATAAATAGAATGAAAATACCAACATTTACCACAATAAAAGGTTTATTATGCATTGACTATAGTTTCGCAGAGCGTTTGGCTCGACATCATCAGGATGAATGGAGCATAAACATTCAAATCATTGTAACATTTTGTAAACATTCAAATCATTGTGGAAGATTTTCCCAAGAGACGGAAGGCTTTGCAATGGGCAGCCCACTGTCGACTATTTCATGCAAAGTCTATATGTGTCACTTTGAGGACAAACTCTTTCAGCTTGTCACATTTGATCTGTAGATTCGATATGTAGATTATACTTTTATTCTCTGGAATAGCATGAACTCGGAAATACCTAAATTAGTTGAACTTATCAATTAAATTGATCCTCATACAGTACATATGTGAGACTGAAAATAATGGCTACTTACCATTCTTTGACTTCCTTGTGCCACGCTCTGAAGGATACTTTAGTACAACAGCTTATCGAAAACCATTTGCTGTTCCCTTACCCCCACATGCAAAACCAAATCACCCATGGAAACGAGAAAATCTCCGCCTTCTACATATACGTATATCGGGCAATACACATATGCTCCACTTGCTCACGGTAGTCGTTAAACCTCCAATAAAAAAAATAAAAAAACAACAACATATGCTCCACTGAGGATTCCTTGCAGAAAGAGCTTGATTTTCTTAAACAAATTGCAGTACACAGAGGATATAGCCTTTCCGTTATAGATAAAGCTGTCCAAAAATTTAGGAAACTGAAACCAGTCTGCTCGCTCATGCCAATATATCTTGCAATACGAGAGAATTGGGCGGTTTATACCTTGCAATACGAGAGATTTGCTTTGGGATTTCAAAAATTCTCAAAAGTTTTAATTTCAAAGTCGTTTTTAAACCCATAGACAAGATACATTTTTACAGATCAAAAGACTACGTTGAAGACATAAATTCCTGGGGAATTTATCAGATACCTTGTGAATCTGGACTTTCATGTATAGGACAGACCCGCAGGGCTTAAGTTTCTGTGTGAAGGAACACAAGGCTTGCATACAGAACTGTGAACTGAAGAAGTCATCTGTAGCCCAACATTGTCACAAAAATAACCATAAATTTTTGTTTGGAAATGCTACGCTTATTGAGAAATCTGATTCGACTGTCAAGCTTAATGTATTAGAAGCTTTCCACATATACCGGAACTCTTCACGGCTTGTCACCAACATGACATCAAGTCCATTTCTTTCAAGCGAGTGGAATCAACTCACGAAAAACCATGACTGACCAGAACTTTGATGATGTCACAATGATTAGAATGTTATGCTCCATTCGTCTTGATGATGCCGAGCCTAACGCTCTGCAAAACTATAGTCAATGCATAATAACCCTTTGATTGTGGTAAACATTGGTATTTTCATTCTATCTCACCACCACAAGTTCTGTAGTCACAAATTATATATATGTGAAATATAAATCTCTTCTGTTAAAAATGTTCATACCAAATTGTGATCTTAGTTTTTCATAATGAAAATGAAAAGCCTAATGCAGAGTATATTAATGTAAATAAATTCTATAAAAAAATTGAAATAGATTTAAACTAATGAAAGCTTCAAGAAAAATGTGATGAAGTTAGTGAAACTTTATTCCATTTATACATTGTTGCTAATGTAAGAAGGTTCACAGCTTTAGTATATTTTGGTAAAGTAAAAATAAACAATCTTTCTGTGAAAAGAAATTAGGTTTCTTGGTGAAAGTGTACTAATATAAATGGTTACTAGATGTGGATGTTTTTTGTGTTCATTTATTGTTTATATGTACTTCATGATTCTAAAATTAGATTTTGAACAGATTCAATAAAACCACACACACACACATCCAGCATTTTTTCAGATTCTGAAATGTCTTACATTTACTTTTTCTGTGGAAAGGGGTGTTCTGTCAGAACTAAATAACGATAAAAAAAAGTTGATAATCAGAAAAGTTTGTTAATGCCCTTTTGCTATTCTTTTCTGTCCAGCAGCCCAGATGAAAAGAAATATTTATCAATCGAAATATCGAACACTTTGAGCTTTTACCCAGGAATTTTTCCTCAACAAAGTTATCTAAAGTTAGATTCGTAATACTTTGAAAATTCTTTTTGCTGACTATCACAACAAACATTTTCTCTTCAGCTGTTTTTGTAGTAGTGTCTATACAAAATATAATAATTGAGGTCTCAGAGATCCTAAACAAAAATATATTTAAATTGATTAACAGAACATGGCTTCAATTAATTACTTCACTGTGGGTACAAGGGAAGCTTTAATTCATAACCATTTCTATGATATTTAACACCATGTGTGTGCATCAAATTGTAACAATCTCTGATGCCGGATTGCCTGTGAATGCATAAGTCATTTCTTTGTATTGTACAAATGAAGGAAGGAAATAGAATAGTGGTGAAATATTGTACATTAAGATGCTGTGAAAGCTTTGGTAAACTTAGCCCCCAGAAAGAACATGTATGAAGTGCAAATATTATTTTTCTCCCTATACTTGTTAAACTGCAGGTTTAAAAGCATATCAGTTTGCTTCCATAATAGAAAGCTTGATTTGTATTGTTTATTTTTCATTAATGCCATTTAAAAAAAAAAAGGCATCAGTGAAATTATTTCCTTCATGGAAAACATACACGGTTGTATCAGATTAATATGACCACCTACCTGATAATGGGAATAACCACCCTTGGACTGGATGACAGCTCGGCGAGACGGAGTAGTATGGACACAATGAGGCCCTGGAACATTGCCCGAGGCACACGGGCCCATCGGGACTGCAGCAGAGCACGAGGGTCCTGGAAATGGCATGGTTTGTGGGTCAGCACGTCAAACCTGTCAATCCAAATAGTTCCACAAGTGCTCTATGGGATTGAGGTCGGGCGATTTCACCGGCCAAATGAGAACATAGACACCACTGTCATGTTCCTGGAACCAGTCATGCACCCCCTTAGCGACATGACAGGGCACATTGTCCTGTTGGTAGACACCATCACCACCAGGGAAAACATCTAACATGAAGGGATGCATGTGGTCAGCGAGGATGGACAGGTAGCCATTGGTGTTCAGGGACCCATCCAGTAGTACCAGCGGTCCCAGGTCATACCAGGAAAATATATCCCAGACATGCAAACTGCCATTGCCAGCCTGTACTTGGCCGACAAGCGTGTCCTGGTGTTAGTTCTCATGTGTCTGATGTTCTATCGCCACTGCCTGTCACTTCTGTGGAGTAGAAACGTCGATTTATCTGAGAAGGCAACCTTTTCCCACTCTTCCACTGTCCAATGACGGTAATCCCATGTGAACTGCAGACCTTGTTGTCCATGGACCTAGTTTATCATGGGTGCCTTGACGGAGCATTGACTCCAGAGACCCATGTGTGAGAGGATTGGCTGTACTGTTTTTCGCAAATTGCGAAGATGACGATCGGCAGCACAACCCACGAGTTATATCATGAAGTTTGGTATGACACACACAACAAACAAACACACACACACAAAGAAAAATGTGGTTACATATTGCTGTGTGTGCATGTGTATGAAATATTCAATTATATTCTGTGTATGTAAGTGTGTCTTCATTTTCTAGTGAAAATGTCTTGAGCCCTAACCGAATCTCATTTTTGTAAGTCGAGTATAATCCAAGTCTACTATTATTTGATAACATTACTTGTATTCTGCCAAATAATTCTGGTATTTATTCTAGAAAAAAATTATGATTTTGGATTGATGCAAGAAATAAATCATTACACAGAATGGAAGCCATTACTGATGTGCCTTGTAATAGTTGTTTATTAAAACCTATTCATTTGAAGAGTGGAGCAGATAATTGATGAATTGGTTGAAATCATGAGCACACACATGAAGTAGGACATGTGTGCACATGACAGATGTCCAACATACAGAACTGGAACCTGTCCATGAGCTTCCGTGGTTTACAGTAGCATACTGAGAATTCCATAATTGATAGGTCGGTACTCTAAATGACTAAATTCAGATAGGCCCTAAGAAAAAGCACCATTGTAATTACCGGTCATGCCAGGAAAGGTGCTAAAAGATTTAGTGAAATACTTATCATTTTGGGCATTACTGGGTGTAAAAGTTTATTTTCTACTGTAGATAATGTTTCAGTCATACATAAGATTCTTCTGCAGGTTTGCGGATTTCCGTTTTTTTTTTTTTTGTTATTACTTGGGTTATTCTCAAGATCGATGCAGAACTGAAGAGAATTGGGTGGTCGGGGTTAGGGGGACGTTTTGCAACTGCGGATGGTATTTTGTCTTTCAAAACTTTAAAAAATGGAAGTTAAACGGAGCGAAGGTTTCTCCCTTAATCATTTTTTTTTCTTGCGATGTTTCTTCTGCCCAGTATTGTTCTTAAATAAATTTTTATTCCAGAAACACTGCATTTCAGCTTAAAAATGGAGGAAAAAATTTCCTAAAACAGAAGTCAGTCAAAGCAAAGATTTCTCCTGTAATTGTATTTGTTTCTTCCTGCGATGTTCTCACCATCTTATGTTGTTGAATGTTACTTTCTCCTATAAATGTTTGCACTTAAGCTAAGGGAGGGAAAATTTTTCAGAAACAGAAGTGACAAAGTTTAAAAATTTGTTATAATTGATGCATGGTGTTCAAAAGTATTCATATTCTGAAAGTTACACCATTTATCTTAAGTAGTGAAAACTTTGATATCATGCATTCATGGTGAAGGCTGAAAGTTCTTTCAGCATGATTTGTAAATTATTATCATCTAAAGGAATAAAAGGGAAAAAAAAAGAAAAAAAAGAGACGAAAAGTGACCAAAAAAAAAAAAAAAAACAAGAAGGGAATGACATCAACAAAGAAAAACTAAGCAAAATTGCTGTACAGCTGCAGAGTCAACAAAATGGCCATCAAACTTACTGAAAAGAAAGCAACATTAGAGAAAAATTGAGCTGAATGTTTTTAGCAAGTACAAAGAAAAAAAAAGCTGTGTTTAAAGCAATGTTTTTAAAACAATTTTATTTTGCTTTGAATTCAGTAATTTTATATTATGGATACAGTAGTGTGCTCTAAATATCTATATAAATAACTTACAGTGAGCATTCCCATCTTGCTCGTGCAGTGTTATATTCACACTTTCTCGTCACATGTTCTGAATTTACACCTGGTTAAAAAGTTTAGCTTCTTTGTTCCTTGGTTTGTCTCATGTATGTACAGTACATCAGTGTATAGTGAGAATAAATCATCAAATTCATTAAAAAGTAACATGGAACATTTTTTTAGACTTTCTTTATATTTTTTGCTCAATATAATACCAAAAAATATGTCCAGTTTGGTAGTCTTTTTCAGTGCTGAGTTGCCATTCTTTCTTTGTAGAAGAGTTTCAACCAGTCATTAAGCCAGCGAATCAGAAAAGAAAGAATGAAAAGAAAATGTGAAAATGAGGCCATTGTAAACAAAGGCTACAAAAACTTAGAGCAACAGTTGCCACAGATGCCGAATTTCCGAACAAGGAAAAAAACAATCTAAACTCGTAAGTAGGAAAACATTCGTAATTTTTATAATATCTTACTTTCCTGTATCTTGTCTTAAAATAACTTGATAAGACTGAAGGGCTATATTGTTGCCAAAATCATTATTTGAAGAGGGAGTGAATTTATTTAAAAAAAAAAAAAAAGAATTGAAGTTGTGCTTGTCACAATAAGCTGTTATTTTACCTGCAAACATCTTCAGCCACAACTAAGCATTTTTTTGGGAATGTGGGGTAATAGCAATTTGAAACTATTCCTACCAAGTGCACTTTATTTTTATTATTTTATATTCTGGATTTCATGTATTCATTCACACCAACCACTGAGGCTTGCTTGAAATATTTATCCAGATTCCAGATAAATCTGGAGATCCGGGTTCGATTCCCATTTGAGGGCAATGCAAGGAAAATTAATTTTCTCGCTGACTGAGACTGTGGATTTAACAAAAATTAGTAAAATTCAATTAAATGGAATATTCTGAATAAAATACAGTATTGAATTTTAAAGCTGCTGTGAACAAATGCAATTAGGAAAAAAAATCTCTGCATGAGCAAGAATATACTGTTACACTTTTGTTGCTGTTAAATTGATGAAATCCTGCTATGTTACCCCAAAAGTAGAATGGCTGTTCCAGGTAGTCCAATTAGATAGTGGGCAGCCTTACAGCAATGATTTTTTTGTATTACAGTTCAACTTTACAATGTATTTTTCTTACATATTACGTGAAAGTGAAATGTATCTTATAACTTTTTATACATTTTAAAGGTACTGTAGAGCTGAGGTCAATTGCACAGTAACTTCTGAGACAGTTGTTCAAGAGATGATAGCCATATTAAAAGAAGAGTGGAAGAAAAAGGAACCTGAAAGAGCTGTGATTAAATCCTGCCTGCGAGAAACATTCCATGATAGATCAGAGTTGCTTAAGAGAAACATAGAATTTCCAGCTTTTCTTATTCAATATCCATGTTTTGAGGACAGTCTTTATGTAAGTATAATTCAAATTTGTGATTATCTATGTATATTGTATGTATATCTTTTTATCTATACACACGCATGTGTGTGTGTGTCATGTGGGCAAGAAATTAAAATTCATAAAGGATTTTATCTTTGAACACAAAAAGTGAACAATATGAAGTTAAAGGATGCTAAACTGTATTACTGGAGCCATTGAGGATGTCCTCGATGATGAGGACGAAACGCATCTGGCAACAAGCACTATGTCGGAGTGTGTATCTCTGTGTGATATTCGAGTCTGCGGGAGCCATCCGTATACATCTAGGTAAATCTAAAAAAAACAGCATTATCGCCATGCTTCGTGATTTCTTGCGATGTGGTAATCAGTGAAAGCTGCATGCACATTTTATATGTCATAGCTTAGTGTCAAGTGGACGTTTTAATTTTTAATGGATTTTAAAGTTCATCAGTCATTTTTTAGATACTTCAACATGCACCAAATTGACATGTTATGGGAAGTGTTGGCAATGAACTTTCATGTTTCACATCTGGGCATGAACTGTGTGTGTTTTTCTACAACCAAGTTGGACAGTCGTCTGAGGGGTGAGTGTTAAGGACACATTTAATTAATTATATTAGAATTTTGGTGCATATGAGATGACTATAGGTATAAAAAATACCTCTTTGTCTAAGTTGTGGTGACTTTTAACAGGCTCTGACAGTCGATTTTGTCTTCCCCCATGACATTGGGAATGAATGTATGATATTTTAGGCCAGAACCAAGCTTATTATTATTTTCAAATTTGTATGCATATATTATAATGTAACGTTCAGTTTTCATAAGTAAATATTAGTATATTTGTCATCTAAAGAATATCAATTGACCATTGATTTCCTTATCGCAGATGTTTTTTCAAGAATTTTTCTATCAATCAATTTTTCAAATTACAGAATATAGTTAGATAGTGTATCTCGTGATACATATTATACAGGGACATTCAGTGGTGTTTAAATACTTTAAAACAAACGTGTGAAACAGAAATTTGGCATTCATTAAGTCGTCACAGCTACAAACTATATCGCTGTTTTGGCTATTTAATTTTTTATCAGTATGACAAGTGTTTGATCAATGCATCCTTCCAGTGCTTACGTATGGTGCAGAGACGTGGACCTTAGCTAAAAGAGACATACAAAGGCTGCAGACAACTCAAAGAAGCATGGAGAGGTGCATGCTTGGTGTAACCAGGAGAGATAAGAAGAGGAACACGTGGATCCGAAAAATGACAAGAGTGGAAGACATCATGATCAGAGTTAAATCCCTGAAATGGCAATGGGCTGGACATACTGCCAGAAAAACAGACCATCGATGGACAGCCGAAATTTTAGATTGGATTCCAAGGGACAGGAAAAGACCCAGAAGAGGACCACATGGAAGATGGGTGGATGAAATTCGAAAGTATGCGGGAGTGACATGGAGGAGACTGGCACAAGACAGACCGTTGTGGAGGAAACTTGGGGTGACCTTTGTCCAGCAGTGGATTGATAATGGTTGACAATGATGATGATGATGATGATGACTACATCTAAGCAGAACTTTGTTACTGAGAATGTATTGTAATTTGCAACCATAGCTGGAAAAAAAATGTCTTAAAAATCACTAGTTGAGATGGGTGACTGTGTGTGTGTGTGTGCATAGGGTGGGGGTGGGGGTAATCCTACATGAACTGCCTCTCACTTCCTCTGCTTAATATGATGAAATATCTAATTGGTAATGGAAATGATAGAGGATAATAACTGGATCTCAGCTATTCTCTATGAGATGTTACTACCATGTATATGGTTACCCCAGTTGGTGAGTCTGCCATCCTGCATTTTTCAGGCAATATAAGCTGGTGAATTCACCAACTCTGGTTGGAGTTGGTGTATGAGAGATAGCTGAGAAGTATACCGATTTCTGTAGCTGTAATTCTGTTGAAAATGGGCAGATACTACACATGAAAGCAAATTATCATTTTTGAATAGAAAGCAATTGGATCATATACAATGCTGTTGTATACTTTATTATGTCATATAAATCTACACAGTATCTGGACAGCTTTGGATAGACTTATGATATAATGAAATACATAATAGCAGTGCTTTGTTTTCACATTTCTTTGTAGTTATGACTACTTTGTGCAATCTTCAATGCATATGTTCTGCTGCACCATTACATAATAAATTCTGCTTTTTTCTTCTTTCTGTCTTTGTGATTTACTGTGTAAAGCTCCTACATGCCTCACATTAAAAAACATAGTTTGTTTGATTAAATATAACTGAATTAAAAAACATTAATCTGTTCCTTTTACTGATGTTTTTTTTTTTTTTAGTTCATCTATGAGTTTTCAATGCTAATTGGAAGGGAACAAATGGAAATTTTCAAGTCGAAGATGAAAATATTCTTTGAAAAAATTGACCTGTGTACTACAGGTAAAAACAGTTTTGAACTGGTAAGTTTTCAGATATGATTTAACTTAATGTTTGGTAACTGATGTTAAATTTTTTAAATGTAGCAACTGATTTCTTATTGCAAAATCTCCATTTAATATTGGTCAATAATACTTTCCCAGAAAAAGTGCTAATTATTTTTTTCTAATCATGCACATTGTTGTTGTAAAGATCATGTAAATTTATTGAATGTATATAGCTCTTAAAATACCACTTTTTGAATTCTTCACATTTTTGTCATTCAAGTAAACTGAAGTTGCACAGTCAGTATCTAGCACAAATAGCTTTGAGAAGCAATTGCAGTTACCACTGGACAATAGGAATAAGAGCATTACCTATACTTCTCCTCTTTTAAGTATTTTATGACTGTATCTCCCATTAACATGTAGCTAGACTGTGGGAACTGAATGATTTAAAAAAAATGCATGGATTATTAACAGAATTGCAAACATGAAGTGACAGATATGGATGATGCAATAGAAAAAATTAGCAAGATGAAAAAGTATTTAGGCTACTATGCACAAGTCACTTGTGGTTTCAATAATGCATATTTGGTAATGGCTCAAAAACGGGATCTGGCCCATGTGCCTGAAACAAGTGTTGAAAGGGAAGTATCATGTAGACATGTGCATCTGACCACTTTGAACCTACAAAAACAGTTAAAAATAAGATGTGATTCACTATACAAGAGGAAAAAAATGTGCTTTAGAAAGGTGAACACTCATGCAATCAATAGCATGGACAATCGGTTGGGGGGGGTTAACTTGATAATCTGAGGTGCCCTGTAATTGTTATACGGAAAGACTTAGAGTATTCTGTATATTTGGGGAGGCCCCCTGAACCTCAGTGGATGCCACAGGCTGTGCAGAGGCCATATGTACACAACTGCATATAATAGTTTTGTGGTAGCAGTACTTAGTGTGTAATAACAATTTTCCCATATTTAATTTGATGTGAGGAACTTAAATTATCATATGAACTAATATTTGTCTGTTTACCAAGATCTGTAAGAAATAACACCTCACACTAACTGTCGGACATGCACTAAATATTTGAAAGCATGAACAGGTGTTACAGTATAGATGAATAGTTCTGATAATTATACAAACTAAATATACGCATTGGAAAATAATGCACTTACCACTAAAAAAGGGAACATGTGCAACATCCATTGTCTTACTGTTTGTTGTGTATATTCTTCAATCAAATTAAAGTATTTCCAGGATATTAATATCCTGTCATCAGTCATCTAACACTAAATGACAGGTTTCATGTGATTAACAGTAAGAAAGTTAAAATTGAATGTGGTGCTTTTTTTGTGGTAAGTGCATTATTTTCTATTGTGTATCAACAAGGTTTCTTTAAATACACACACACACACACACATATATATACATATCCCCCCTCCAAAATATATTAGGTACTAATAGTTTCTTTATCTTAGAAGTCCCATGCTTTTCTAACATGCATTGAGAAATTTTCTGTTAACTTAAAATGACATGGAAGAAAAATAGAACCAGTTCCAAAAAGCATATTGGAATAGAACTTTGGCAGTATATATATTACTTGAAGATTCCCAGAGACAGGTGTTGTAAAGATTTTAATGTTTAGTCAAAATTTCTTTGATGTAAAGTACAGGAATTTAAGCCACTATTTTGTCCCCCAGCCCACACCCAATGCAAAAATATCACTGGTGAATTATGTCTGCACTGCGCTGTATTATTTTCTATTTTATCAACATACTAATTTGTTGAACAATCATTTTAATTTCATTGATTTTTGTAGAATACTTCTGAATATTATTTGTTTCCTTTCTTAGTATGAAGACCAATTTCTGGGTTCATGGCTGTGGTTTGAAAATCAATGTGGGATTTTCCAGAAGAAAGGAGAGAAGTCCTGCCCAATTATTGAATTTGTGGAGGTAAGAAAATAATTGGGTTTATGTAATGTAAAAAATCATGCAGTGTCACTATGGGACTGTAGAATATATGCATAGCAAGATCATCATCTGACTACTTTCTTTTGAATTAAATGAAAATGTATTCTTATTTTGCAAATAACTTTAGCAGTTCTATAAGTTTAGTATCTCAAGTATTTTAAAGTGTAATTGCAATTTGTACTAAGTGAAATTATAATATTCCTTCTGGCATTCATGTGATATAAGTGTATAGAAATGCAGAAAGAAATACTTTCTTCAAGGGAATTTAAGTAATTTAAAACTATTTAAGAAAATACCTTTTTATAATTTGATCAATACTTTAATCTGATTGTTGCATAATAAACAGTGTAGCTGAATAAAAAGCCTTTTATTTCAAATTCTATTGAAGTCTTTTAAAGCAGTGGCTAATAAAAAGACAAAAGTCTTATTTCAATTGAATTTGATAAAATGCTTTTAAATCAACTACTGTTTATAGCAAACAAATCTACACAAACTCCGTTTACTGGTGTGAAAGTATAATTAAAGAATAAATACAAGGGAAAATTGTATCTCCCGAGCTTTTGCTCTCCAACCGGGAGGCTTTCTCAAGGGTTGCAGACGTTACTAACAAGTCCGGCGAGTATAATAAACAGATTTCGAAACACTGATGGTCAGGAACGTTGTATTTTGAAAATTTGATGCTCGAGGCGATACACTGGTTTCTTTCATGCGGGGAATCATCTCAGTATATTCCTCCACGCGGACGGAATATCAACAGATTGGGTATCGTTGCATGCGTAGGGATGCGTGGAGATTTCAATACTCTCTCTGATCAGCGTACCTTTGTAGCCAGTATACGGCGCAATTATCTTTACTTTATCCCATAACGGGACTGCGTTTTTTTGTGCTACTTCTTTAGACAAGGCTGTTAAGGTCTTTCCCAATCTGATGTCTTTCATGTGCTCTTTAGTCCTTACAGCAATCGACCTTTTCGTCATTCCGATGTAAACTTTCGACGAACCGCCTGGGTACATCAGAGGTATCATGTACACTCCTGCTTCCGATTTCCTGTCTGGGTTTCTGCACGTGTTTGCTACTGCTCTGTGTATGCTGTTCGGGGATCTGATGCCGATGTGAAGCCCATGGCGTCTCATTAGACTTTTGAATGAGTAAGAGAAATTTGGGATATACGGCACAGATCCGGCGTAACGCAAATTATCTCCTTTGGCCTTGGGGGTTGTACGATACCTGGACTGAACTCTTTGTAGGATTTTTCTTAGATCATATTCGGGGAAACCAGCTGCAATGCCTTTATTAATGATATCTGCTATCTCTTTTCTCCTTGTTTCTACGCTGGAACAGACGTTGAAAGCTCTTACAAAATATGTTCTAAATGCTGCCATTTTATATGAATTCGGAGATACAGACTTAGGTGCGATAAAGTTGGGAACTGTTATTAGTTTGTAGTAAACCGCCGTGTCAAGTCGGCCATTCCGATTTTTATGCAACATAACATCTAGGAATGGTAGTTTTCCTTCAGTTTCCCTTTCTAGGGTGAATTTGATTGACGGATGCAATGTATTGATTTGTCCCCAGAATTCTTGAAGGTCTGCGTCAGAATACTGCCATATGAAAAATATGTCGTCGACATACCTGAACCATATATGTGGTTTTTTGACAGTGCAGGAGAAAATTCTCTCTTCCAGTGGGCGTAATATTGCTTCTGCTAATATGCTTGACAGCGGTGAACCCATAGGAGCACCTCTGGTCTGTTTGTATATATTTCCTTGGTAACGAAAGAAATTGTTGTTCACAGTCAGGTTTAGGGCTCTTCTTATATCTTGCACCGCTTCTGGGGGAAATTCATCATCCCTGGATAGCCATATCTCGAGATTGTCACAGGCCTCCTCTACCGGTATTGACGGGTATAAGGATGTTATGTCGAGGCTTGCTAATATGTCGTGCTCGTTCAAGACTACGCCTCTAATCCTACTTATAAAGTCTTGTGTTGAACTAAGGGCGTGTTGAGAGGGCGGAAGGTATTTCTTGAGGAAAACTGATAACTCTTTCTCAAGGTGATATGTGGGAGCTCTAGAGGCGTAGTCTTGAACGAGCACGACATATTAGCAAGCCTCGACATAACATCCTTATACCCGTCAATACCGGTAGAGGAGGCCTGTGACAATCTCGAGATATGGCTATCCAGGGATGATGAATTTCCCCCAGAAGCGGTGCAAGATATAAGAAGAGCCCTAAACCTGACTGTGAACAACAATTTCTTTCGTTACCAAGGAAATATATACAAACAGACCAGAGGTGCTCCTATGGGTTCACCGCTGTCAAGCATATTAGCAGAAGCAATATTACGCCCACTGGAAGAGAGAATTTTCTCCTGCACTGTCAAAAAACCACATATATGGTTCAGGTATGTCGACGACATATTTTTCATATGGCAGTATTCTGACGCAGACCTTCAAGAATTCTGGGGACAAATCAATACATTGCATCCGTCAATCAAATTCACCCTAGAAAGGGAAACTGAAGGAAAACTACCATTCCTAGATGTTATGTTGCATAAAAATCGGAATGGCCGACTTGACACGGCGGTTTACTACAAACCAATAACAGTTCCCAACTTTATCGCACCTAAGTCTGTATCTCCGAATTCATATAAAATGGCAGCAGGAGTGTACATGATACCTCTGATGTACCCAGGCGGTTCGTCGAAAGTTTACATCGGAATGACGAAAAGGTCGATTGCTGTAAGGACTAAAGAGCACATGAGAGACATCAGATTGGGAAAGACCTTAACAGCCTTGTCTAAAGAAGTAGCACAAAAAAACGCAGTCCCGTTATGGGATAAAGTAAAGATAATTGCGCCGTATACTGGCTACAAAGGTACGCTGATCAGAGAGAGTATTGAAATCTCCACGCATCCCTACGCATGCAACGATACCCAATCTGTTGATATTCCGTCCGGGTGGAGGAATATACTGAGATGATTCCCCGCATGAAAGAAACCAGTGTATCGCCTCGTGCCTCGAGCATCAAATTTTCAAAATACGACGTTCCTGACCATCAGTGTTTCGAAATCTGTTTATTATACTCGCCGGACTTGTTAGTAAAGTCTGCAACCCTTGAGAAAGCCTCCCGGTTGGAGAGCGAAAGCTCGGGAGATACAATTTTCCCTTGTATTTATTCTTTAATTATACTTTCACACCAGTAAACGGAGTTTGTGTAGATTTGTTTGCTATATTATTTAGGTGTGAATCCCGTTCAACAAGCAACTACTGTTTGTTATGTAACAATGAAATTATACATGGAAGTACTTTTGAACTCACTTAGTTGTTTGTCGTCTGCCGAATCTACATGAAACACTTTTATGTGGATTAGGTTAGATTTAGATCAGGCTGATGATGAATCACCCAGTGAGTTCAATAAAACTTCCATTTGAAGCGAAAGTATTAAAAAAATAAAATAAAATACATAGTGGACCATTTTTACCTCAAAATCGTGGCTATCCCAAAATTGCACTTACTACAAAAGTACATAAAATCCAAGAACTGCTGATTAACATTTTTATAGGTGCATTGGAAAGATAGAAATAATTTAAGAAATTTTGAGTAGTCAAGTGAGGAATCTACCTCATTTAGGAAAAATGATTTTGCAATAGCTGCAAAAGTGGAATGAAAATTTGTGTGCATGGTGCTCTACTAACTTATTACTCTATTCATGCATGGTGAATGAATAGGTAAATAGTCGTATGTACCCTAAATTTAGTTACTAGAACAAAACACCCAATAATATCATAAAGAGATAGTAACCTAATAATTTTTGCATTAAACACATGTATGTAGCATGATTTGTGTTTTTGCTCAAGTTATTACACCAACATTGTACAGTTTTGTTTCCAAAAGCTGACTCTTTTTATTCTTATCTTCTACAAGCCATCCCAATCAATCTTACTGGTGTTCAGATGAGTACTATTGCAAATGCTAGTGATGGAGACCAGTAAATGCAGATGATTCACTTGCAGAATGTACACAATTACTGAATGGAAGCTATGGTATGCTGAAGAACTATTTTTTTCAAAATTACATCTTCAGCAGTGAATAACTGATATTCTTGCAAGAGTATTCTGTATATATTATATATGGTAAGACTGGCTCACCATGATACAGCTTTGCCTCTGAAACATCCCTGATGCGTCACAGGCTGTTGAAGGTTCTCTCAATTCGGGTCAGATGAGATCATGAATTAAAACCAATGGTGCCCCAAACCATGACGCTTGGGGTTGGACTGGTACGATGCTGCAGGGTGCCATTCACCATGATATCTTCAAACATATATGGTACCACCATGATGCATCAAGTTAAATCGTGACTCGTCAGAAAACATCACCTGTTGCCAATTAGCATGCCAATGTCTGTTTGAGACCCCTTTGCAACCTGAGGTATCTCTGATTGAGGGTCAAAGGAATGGGCTGCTAGTGACCAGTCCTCTCTTAAGCAGATGACATCTAATTGTGTTGAAGGGCAAACCATGACCTCTGACAGTTCTCCACTGCTGCGCTAATACAATGCATGTCAGTGTGCAATTGGTCACTGTCATGTGGTAAAGGTGTCTGTCATTTTGTGTAGTCGAGCAAGCAATATTGCAGTCCATTTCCTGAATTTCTGTGTGTCTGAGCCTTATCTGTCCGCTGATGCCACGTTTGCATCACTGTACTGACATTTTCCCCAGCACTAGTGGCTATTTTGTGGTAGGAAAATTCAGCTCTCATCCCAACAATCCTTCCTTACTCAAAGGCCATCAGGTATTTATAATGTGACCTTCTGCAGAGATGGGGCACATAGTGAGACACAAGAAACACCATTTGTACTCAATGTCAGTTCTTCACTGATTGCAAGATCTCATTTGAGCCAACTCTTTATACCCAAGACCGAACAGTTCAGAGGGCACTGCTCTGAAACTGCATGCACATTTTCACTGACATTTTAATCATTTGCATGTCCCAGCCTGTTGTACACATCCTGTGAGTATAAAGCCAACATCAGTCCTTCATGGTGTTGCAATTTTTACACGATATTGTAGTTTTCCTGGAATCCTACATACTGACACATTTGGCTTCATAACAACAAGTTTCGATAAATGTTCTGTAGGATGTATATTTTGCAAGGCTTGTCACCTTTTCCCAAAAACTGCTTCAATGAATATTTTAATTCTTCAGGGAGAAGTTATGCCACAAGCATAGCTATTCTCTGCTTTCCAGATCTGCATTATATGCTTTTACTGTGGACCTAGAAACTGACAAATTTTGTCCATTAGGCAGTGGTGTAAGTGACTGATGCATATTGGATATGAGTCTCTTGCCACAACAGTATAACCACATATATGCTTTCGTGTGATTTTCACGATTCTGTTGATAGAGCTGTCACTTAATGAACAGCATTATCTAAAATTTTGGTACGTTAAGAGTGTTTTGATAGGTATTTGTTCCATATGGAAAGTTATTCAAGCATTGCAATATCTACTTCAACATGTTTCAGCACATTTTTCTGGGGTGTGGGAGAAAAAAATTATTCTTTAAAATTTTAAGGGACAGCAGGGGTGCTGTCACTTAATGATCTCTACAATATATGACTTTTTTTTTTAAGTTGTTTTTGTTGATACACTGCTCTGGCTTAGTGTATCCACAATGCTGCCATTGAGAGCAACTTTTATATGAAACAAAGGACTTTAGAAATGCATGGTGTCTGCACTTTGATGTAATGATATTTTTACATTGCATATAGTCTTAAAGATCACACAATTAATACGAAACACACGCACAATAAAAAAAAACTTGGGTTATACTGAATGATATTAGTCTTGCCCCATACCCAAAATTCAGGTAAAACAATTTTCAAAATTATAGCATGAAAATCTGATGGTTTTGTTAACACTTTATTGGGTACATATTGTTTAGTTGAACATTTTACATGCTGGGCAGTCATGATATAGAAGTTTTTCCTAAAAAGAAAAGTTTATATTTATTATGTTGCAGCCTAGCTTTAAGAATGGGCAGTGCTCATATTTCACATTATACCAGAATCACATTTTTACAATGATTATAACTAAGAATATTTTGATAGATACTAGAAACAATGTGATATATTTTAACATAATATTTTATGACATCCAAATAAGCTAGTATATATATTATATAGCCTCTTACAGTGTTCCCGTAAAACTCATTGTATACAATTGTGACAATGAGAAAAAGTGATGAACTGTACATTACGCTAGCACGTATAGACTGTATGAGCTGGTACTGTAAAGTAATAACTTTTGCTTTTCTTATAAAGGCACATATTTTAATGGAGGAAAGATAACACAAGTGAATAGCAATGTTAGGTTTCACATAAAATATGTATGTTTTCTTAAATATTCTTCTGGGAAGGCAAACTATGGAAAGAGATCAGTTTTCTATTAAACAAGTGATTTACTTTTAATGCTGCAAATGCACATTAAAATTAATTTTGTGCTATTTTTATAGTATGTTTGTCCTGAATTTTATATTAGAAATGCCAAATTTGGTTTTGTTGTCCATAATTTCAAATATATGAAATCATTGCTCAGAGTGGCATATGTAGCTTATTTGTTTTTGTATTTTTCATTTCAGGATGCTGCAGAATTTCTCAAACAAATACAGAGTGTTGATAAACATGCTCCACCCCATGCGATAGTACAAATACAGCTCAGAGGAATAAAAGATGTTGCAGTTGTATTCCAAGGAAGCTTTATAGCTGTTGCTCGAAAGGACACACTGTCACTTTTAACTGTGCTACTGGCAGTGTATTATACCTATGAACTGAATTATCCAAAAAAATATCTGCAGGCAATGGCCACACTGGCATTTTACACTCTTGGCCATAAGTACTATTCACTAGGCCAAAAAGCCAAAAGGTTGTTGGCTCAATTAAATGCATAAAAAATTAAAAACAAAATTGTCAGTCAATTCTTTTGCTGGTGGACTGTTTGTGTTATATTAATATGAACATTTATTTTTTGCTCCTATTAGAGCAATATGTTATTACTTTATGGGGGAAATTTCATATGTATAGACATGGTTCAAAAACACAAACATCCAAAACATATTTCATCCCATTGTACAATACTGATCGCAGAATGGTAAATTTAGCTTGAACAATGAACTGCCTCAGATGAATGTTACTCATCTTTAAGAGGTGTGTCACAGTAGCTGTTTCAAATTTCAACATTTTCATTACGTTCCCGCAAAAGGAAAACACATCTGAACACATTTCTAATCCATCACAGAACATACTTGAAAGCTTGCTGGTATGGAACACCTGCATTTCACAATAATGCGTTTTGTCCACGAGTTACCCAGAATGCGTTCAAAATATGTTTTGTGTTTCCGATATGTTGGTAATGGGCTCCTAACATGTTTCGCATAGGTTCCCAATCAATTCTGAATGTGCTCCTGATATGTTCTCAATGTGTTCTCTAAATAAGAACACATTAATGTGTTCTTAAACTGGAACAGAATGTGTTCTAAAATTTACTCCTAATGTGTTCTAAATTTGAACACATTAAGAACACATGAAATGTGATCTTAATCTGGCACAGAATGCGTTCTACATTTTACTCCTATTGTGTTCTAATTGTAACACTTTGGGAACACATTTAAGAACGCATTTGAGAATATGTTCTAAATAGGAACACGTTGGGAATACATTAGGAACACATTTTGTAATGTGTTCTCAGCAAGAACACATTGGAAACACATTAAATGTGTTCTTAAACTCGAACAAAATGTGTTCTTAAACTTACTCTCAATGTGTTCTACACAAGAACACATCGGGAACACATTTCATAATATGTTGTTCTCAGCAAGAACACTTTAGGAACACATTAATGTGTTCTCAAAATATGTTCTTAAAATGTGTTCTAAATATGTTCTAAATTAGAACACATTAAAGTGTTCTTAATCTGGCACACATTGCGTTCTAAAATAAGGTCTTTATGTGTTCCTAATGTGTTCTGAGGATTTGAAGTGTGCGAGTCGACACTGTAGCGAGTGCTACTGTTAATCAAGAAGGCGCTTTGCGGAGCGACAATAGGAGAATTGAAGGAACACATGATCTTATTTTAACGGTGAAGGGAGGAAGGAGTTACAATACCCAGCTACCAAGAGCTTAAGGTGCCAAACCGACTCACGCCAAGTGTTCAGAGCAGTCTGGCTGGGATTGGGCCCTAAACCAAACCAACGGCAGTCTAAAGTTCTAATCACTAGGACGCCAGCGGCCCTCACCCTGTGATGTATGTAGTCCCTTCTAAAAACTATGCAGTTTCACCAATCAGTTGTCGTGGTATCAGTCGTGAAGCTCTTCCGACATCTTACGCATCAAGTAGTTCCGCTATGGGAAAGTGACTTTCCGCGTTGTGCACGTATGGACTCTGCAAACTGAACTGTAATGTAATAACAATAATATATTTTCTGGCGGAACAACTTTTCTACGTGTAATTACCATGACTGAAGCTAATGTCTACCAGAAGGATAACTCAGAGAGTGGAGGGATGTCTTGGAACGGAAGGGTACATAAAAGCATTTGCCTTACCTTCATCTTTAGACAATATAAAACGTCAATTTACTGAAATAATATAAATACTGCACAGTTATATTTTAATTCGTCAATAGAACTGCCCCAGTGTTAAATTATCTTACTCAGAATTAATTCAATATTTTGCGTGGGTAAGAATAGGGCTTGTACGTACTATACACGTGAAATTCAGTTATGCTTTTCAACTTTGGGTAAGAATAATTACTGCATACGAGTGCGCATTTCGTCAGAGATTATACAGTTGTTTTTAAGGCATGATCACAAATTTAAAACTAATGCCTTTCTGCTGCTTTGCCAATTTCCGTTGCACGAGTTTTCAGTTCAATTTTCCTTTGACTAGCTCTTTAATCAAGTTATCACATATTTTTTGCAATGTTAAGCTTGTCTTCGAACGCTCGATCATGCACTGAAGAGCAATTGAATTAGATATACCTGTCTAGTAACGTGTAGCACCACCTTTCGCCCTGATGACGGCGGCGATTCGTCTCGGTCTGGACTCGACAAGACACCGGCAGCGTTGGGAAGCTATACGAATCCACGACCTCTGAATAAGCTCCTACAGTTCACGAAGATTTGATGGAGGGGGTCAGAGCCTCGAACATCTCTCTCAATGACATCCCAGATGTGCTCGATGGGATTGAGGTCAGGTGACCTAGCTAGCCAAGGAAACGAGGTCACGTCGGTGGAGTGTTCATCCAACCATTCGGATACAATTCGGGAGCGATGGCACGGTGCATTGTCTTGTTGCAGGATGAGGTCCCCCAGTGGGATATTGAAGAAGCACAAACTTGAGCAAATGAGCTTCCAGGATATCCCGGTAACGTTGACCTGTGAGAAACGATGTCACAAGCACCAGGGGTCCCATGTCAGTCCACGTAAACAGTCCCCAGACGAGAATACCACCCCCACCAGCTTGAAGAGTACCCTGCTGGCAAGAAGGATCCATCGCTTCATGTGGTTTGCGCCGTACTCTTATCCTGCCATCATCATGTACCAACGTGAATCTCGACTCATCAGTCCAGGCATCATTTTTCTATATGTCTAGGGTCCAGTGGCGATGTTCCTGCGCCCATGCTAACCTTTGCACCCTGTGATGTATGGTCAGCAGCGGTACCCTTGTGGGACGACGGCTTCTGTACCCCATAGCGAGGAGATGGTTCTGGATGGTGTGGCTGCTTACACGTTTTTGTGCACCAGCGTTTTATTGCCGAGTGATTTCTTGCACTGTGGCCCGTTTATCCGCTGTTACAATGCGAGCTGGCAGACGATGATACCGCTCATTTACACGTTGTTGTCCACGGCAGTTGGCCCTTGCAGGGATGGTTTTACCGGATTCGAAGTACTCACGGTGTACCCGTGACACAGTAGCTCGTGAAAATCCCAGTGCCTGCAAGATGTAGTGACCCATTCGTCGGGGTCACTACATCTGCTTCCTAGATGTAGTGACCCATTCGTCGGGCATCGAAAATTTGCCCACGATCGAATGCGCTCATATCTATCGTCTTACCCATACTGCGTCCGACTCTTACTGATTCCCATTGCATCACTCCTTATATTGTCGGATCGCTGCATACGTCATGTCGTTTCTATTTACAGGGCCGCCCGCGCTACATTTGCGTAACGCCAGCTCCCTCTAATTCAATTACTCTTCAGTGTATATCGGACGATTGATGTTAACGTTGACGAATGCTTTCAATACTTTCATTTGCCTGTGTGATAAAAGGGCTAACAGCCCGCACACAGTCTTCGACTGTCTCTCATTGACCACGAAAAAGACAGGTTCGTTCAACTAACCTGAGTGTGATCGTGTAGCTTGGTGATAAGCACGTCATAACATGTTTGGTTCACAGCAACACTTTTACAGAACTTATCGGAAAAGGTTATGCTTACTCTCTGCTCATTCATCATCACGAGCACACGTGTAAAACTGAAACGAACATGTTCAGAAAAGCACTGATGTCATTGGCCATAACAGATATAGTCGACTCCAATTATGTAAGGGAAATAATGTTTGTTTCCTTTGTACAGAGTGAGTGCTAAAACACCCCACAGAGTCTTAATTTCCACCCATTTCTTTCATAAGTGTGAGGACATGTGCTGCACAAAATGTTTCGGTGAAAGATCTCTGTTTAGTCACTCGCACACCAAAAATACAATAACCTGAAAAGAAAAATAGGTCAGAAAGGTTAAAATCTACCTGAATTTTATGGGGAAAACTGTAAAAGAATTACGGTGACATATGTTGATTAAAATACTCGTTCGGGCTTTCCGAAATTCTACTGTGCATAAGCTCAGCGAAATTATGTGTCATATACACTGAATAGCAATTGAATTAGAGATACCTGTCTAGTAACGTGTAGACCAACTTTCGCCCTGATGACGGGAACGATTCCTCTCGGCATGGACTCGACAAGACACCGGAAGCGTTGGGAAGCCATACCGATCGAAGACCCCTGAAAAAGTTCCCACAGTTCACGAAGATTTGATGGAGGGGGTCAGAGCCTCAAACATATCTCTTAATGGCATCCCAGATGTGCTCGATGGGATTGAGGTCAGGTGACCTAGCTGGCCAAGAAAGCGAGGTCACGTTGGTGGAGTGTTCATTTAACCATTCGGATACGATTCTGGAGCGATGGCATGGTGCATTGTCTTGTTGCAGGATGAATTCACAAGTGGGATGTTGAAGACGCACAAACCAAAGCAAATGGTCGTCCAGGATATCCCGGTAACATTGACCTGTGAGGGACGATATCACACGTACCATGGGTCCCATTACAGTCAACGTAAACAGTCCCCAGACGAGAATGCCACCCCCACCAGCTTGAAGAGTACCCTGCTGGAAAGAAGGATCCATCGCTTCATGTGGTTTGCGCCGTACTAGTATCCTGCCATCCGCATGTACCAACGTGAATCTCGACTCATCAGTCCAGGCAACATTTTCCCACATGTCAAGGGTCCAATGGCGATGTTCCCGCGCCCATGCTAATCTTTGCACCCTGTGATGTACGGTCATCAGCGGTACTCTCGTGGGACGATGGCTTCTGTACCCCATAGCGAGGAGATGGTTCTGGATGGTGTGGCTGCTTACACGTTTTTGCGCACCAGCGTTAAATTGCAGAGTGATGTCTTGCACTGCGGCCCGTGTATGCGTTGTTACAATGCGAGCTAGACGACGATGATACAGCTTATCCACAAGCTGTTGTTCACGGCAGTTGGACCTTGTAGGGATGGTTTTACCGGATTCGATGTACTCACGGTGCACCCGTGACTTAGTGGCTCGTGAAAATCCCAGTGCCTGCACGACATCCGAGATGCGGTGACCAATTCGTCGGGCCCCGACAATTTACCCACGATCAAATGCACGTAGATCCTTCGTCTTACACATATTGCGTCCGACTCTTACTGATTCCCGTCGCATCATTACTTATATTGTCGGCTCGCTGCATACGTCATGTCGTTTCCGTTTACCGGGCCGCCCACAGCGCCACATTTACATAACGCCAGCTGTCTCTAATTCAATTGCTCTTCAGTGTATGTGTGCATTGAAAAACAGGATATTCAGAATCGATGTACACGATAGTTCCTAATCAGCCTACTGTTTTCAGTACCTTATTTATACTAGTGGTATACAAACAATTATGTAATACTGTGCAAATTTTCTACTTGGATTATGTATGCTTCTTCATTAAGCTTAGGATACAGAGCGAATATTTTGTGGTGGGGTGGGGTTGGGTGGGGTTGGGTGGGGTTTGGGAGGCTTTTAACGACTGCAATAAGCAATTCGTAAAGTTATAAGCAGTTTCCTATCCTTAAGGTTATTGGTTCCAGGTAAAGGAAAGAGCCAGATCCATTAGATAGGTACAGCACCCATGCCTCATCCGTGACTCGAAGCACGACCCATCTGGGGTGAGTGATCAGTAATCAGTGTCCCTGATCACTTGACTACCGGGAGAATGGATGCATTTTTAAATACTCTGCACCTATTGGATCAAATTTTCTAACACCTATGCCGCACATAATATTAAGATGAAGTGAAATGCGAGGAAACTGTGTGGAATTCTAAAAAGTTTAAACTTTCATGGAGCACAAAGTTTCAATGAAAAACCTCTTTCATGGATTTTACACATTTATATCTATTTCAGGAGAAACACTGTTGCACTTAATTATTGCCTTGTAAACTACACTGGTGTGCAAAACGTAAGGACTGGCCAGGTTTTGACATGTAGCGTCACACAGGAGCGGCCTGGATATGTGAAATTCAAACTATAGGAACCTTATAACTAACCGAAATGATGAAGGAAACAACATCAACACAACTGCTGATACTAAAGGATGTAGTGGAACTTTATTTACAATTTGCCACAGAGCTCTGGGGCCATGATACAAATACAACACTGCCAAAAACGGTACCAGAGCAAGAGGAGCTCCTCAGTAGGGGATATGATCACTTTAAAATCGATGCATAATTTGCACCGTCTGTCCATATTTTGCACTAGGTTGTTGATGAGTTCTTGCGGTAATATCGCCCATTCTTCCGTCAGCAGCGTCTTCAACTGTTTTACAGTTTCCGATGTGTGTTGACGTGCCGCAACGAGTCCCTCCAGAGCGTCTCACACATGTTCTATGGGAATTAGGCCGGAGAACGTGCTGACTAAATCATCAGCTGAATTTTTTAATTTTCCAATAGATCATCAGCAACCACTATACATTGGGGTGTGGCAGTGTCGTCCATTACCACGAACTGTGGGCCAATAGCACCTCAGGACAGACGAACATGGGGAAGGATTACCTCATTACAACATCAAGCACCAGTCTCAGTACTTCCTTCCATTATCTGGAGCCCCATATGTCCATCTATCAGAAGTGTCTCCCCATACCGAGGCCGTGATATCTATCCCTTTCACTCATGTCTTCGGGGCGATACTGACTGCCTACGTCAGGCTAGCCAAAATCGCCTGACAGACTAAATCTACTGTCATCAGTAAAGGGTACAGTACGCCCCTGTTCTGCCGCCCACTCCTGATGGCCACAGGACCACAGTAAATGGTATCTCTGGTGAGCAATTATTAACAGAACATATCGTACTGGTCGTCAGATAAACAGTCCACCTTTGCGTACACTATTAAAAAATTTGTGGTATGTTGCACAAAAAAGTGGTGCTACACCAGCTGCACTATTTTCTGAGAAAAGATACACCATTGTGTGATGCAAACAAAACCCAACAACATGGTGCAACTTTGTACCACGTCACGATATAAGGTTGTCACACATTATGGTTCAAGGTTGTACCATGTTGTCTGGTTTTCTGTGCACCACACAATGGTGTATCTTTTCTCAGAAAGTGGTTCAGCTGGTGTAGCACCATTTTTGGGTGCAACCTACCACAAATGTTTTAACAGTGTAGTTGCCAGGGTACTGTAAACAACAGTATTGTGCGTCCTGTGCTCATGTTTGGTTGTTTTGCAAGGTTACGTGCTGTCTGGTGTCGATCCCTTTTGGCTTGTAGGAGCACATAGCGGTCCTCCTCACTGGGGGTGGTTTTTGGTGGACGACCATCACCTTTCTTTCTCGCAGATGTACCTACCGACTACCCAAACGACACGATGTTATGGCGATACCGAACTCTTGGGCCACACTCTTCACAGTTCTCCACTCCTCGAGCCTTCCAATTATTCGACCACGAGTAAATTCATCAATTTGTTCTCGACGGACCATTTCGTCGTCTCTAGCACACAGCAAACACAAGTGAAAGTCTGTACACATTGACTTCGTTCAAAAGATGCTTTTAAATTGCGTGTGCACATTTTGTTCTCACGTCACGCAAACCACACATCACGCATGTGCTTTTGCTCCTGCTCCCAGACAGGGTCCTGAGTTAATTTGTGAGGGGGTTCTGCCGCTATTAATGGTGTTATTTTACTTTTCCCACTTTGTCCTTAAGTTTTGCACACCAGTGTACAAGTATTCACAAAAGAGCAAGACCTTTTTTCGTTATTGTGCAAATGTAAATAAAAAAAAAATAGAGAGCAATACTATTCACAAATTTCTCAATATATTAATCAGTTGCAGTCTTGCTTCGATTGATTCAAATCGTATTAAAATTTTTGTTGGTACAGCTTCGTGTATTTGCGAGCAAAGCTTGAATACTTTTTGAATTAGTGATAACCCATGACATCACATTCAGTCATGGGTCTTATGCTGTTATATCTGCATTTTCTATACGTTGCCCTGTTTAATGGTTCTTTTCAATTCACTTTTTCTACAAGTGCTTCGTAAAAGTTACAAAAACTTTGGAACTTACATTTTTTAAGTCTTCTAACTGCAATCACTTCCTTACGTAGTAAAATATATTCTCACATTTTAAAGACCTTGTGATTTCGTAAAGCAATTTTTAACCTTTTTAGAATTTTATGAAACGTAGGATCGAAACGAAAATTCTGTACCTTTCCTGTCCTTTGTGACAGCTTGGAAACTATAAAAATGAAATTGTACTTCTGACTGTGTAGTGAACTTCCACAAATAATTATTAATTATTCACTTTTTTTTATTGGAGGTTTAACAACCACCGTGAACAACTCAATGGGCTACAATCAGTCGCCCGTCCCTAATTTAGGGTCACTGGTTCCAGGGAAGGGAGAGAGCCAGTTCCATAAGACAAACACAACATCCATGCCTTACCGGGATTCGAACCCGGACCCCTTTCGAACGAATGATCGGAAGCCATCACTTAGACCACGGCGCCACCGGGGTGGCAATTATTCACTTTGAATTCACTGTCTTTTCGATGGGAAGATCACACTATCTATTCGATATGGCGTCAGTTTTAGGCACTATTGTGCAAATTTATCTCCAATGAATCTATAATGTAACACCGACATATAATTATTGATTTCTTAATTAGGGGTTTGAAACAGCAGTAGCGCGATAAGTGAGAAATGATGTTCAGAAAGTAATGCTTCCATGTCTTTATGCAAGCCCAATGGCAAAGGTATCAAATTGAAACAAAACAAGAATAAAAAAATGTCATAGTATAGGGGATTTTAGGAAAGTGGTGTCTGACCCGTTTTCTTAAACTTCCTCTTAGAAATAGCATCCTTTGGGGTACGCTAAGGAAAAGAAAAAAACAAAGAAAAATGTTAGGCAATGTGTAAGTAAGCTGGCTGCGAGACGAAAAATAGGAACAGAACCCACATGGACCAAACAAAGATGCACCACCAACAACGGAAAACATTTCAGGCAACTACCCCCACCCCCAAAACCAACACCAGGTTGCGACTGAAACATACAAAGGAGCTGGAGTTCTCCTCACGTCAAACTAAACTTTAACTCTTTTCTTTTCATTTAAGCACCTACAGTAATCCAACCCATCCTTCTTGAGACATACTTCCTTTTGCAGTAGTATTATTTGCCCTCATATTATCCCTCTTGCGAAGTACAGAAAGAACTCCGCACAATCCTAAAGGATAAGGTGTCCGTTAAATCTTTTTCGGGACTGTCTTGTGTGTCTGTTGGCCCCTGTTGACAGGTTTTGTTGTTCGGAGGTTATCGTTAATGTGAATCCTACGGCAGTTGTTCTGTACCAATTAAAACTTGTAGCTTCTCAGAGGTTACCGTTGTTCGGAGGTGTCTGTTAATGAAGGTTTCACTGTATTTTAGTGAGCAGCCAATGGCAATTCTCTTTTGTTTTTCTTTTGTCGCGGGTTTTTACGACCACCGTGGGTAACTCTGAGGCTGTATTCAATCAGCCTATCTCTAATTTAGAGCCATTGGTCCTAGGGAAGAGAGAAAGTCACTGCTGTAAGACACAACCCATACCACTTCCCGGACTAATTCGGAAGAGACATGGACCCAGGCTCACTTAGTCTATCGTTTTGAGGCCAACGCGGCTGTTCCACCTAGGTGGCATTGAAGTTTGTTAGGGAAAAGAAATGACACTGAAAAATAAAATGGTACATGAGTGAGAAGCCAATGCTCACCTTCTCCGAAGCTTATTGGGGAATAGGAATGGCATTAAAGAAGAAGAATGAGAAAGAGAGAACACGTGATAGAAATATCCATCGGTATATGCGATATTGTACGCGTACAATCGAAGAGGTTAGATGGATGGAGTAAGGGTGAGCTCACAAATTCAAAGCTTTTTCAGCAGACGAAGTTGAGTTAGTAACGACGCTTAGCTAAAAGTTCCGAGTACCTTTCCATTACGGTAATAAAGAATAAACCTTGTTTCGTCAAAAAACGCACGCTTCTTTTAAAATGGAATTGCATTCTGCGTTTGGATGTATTAACTCATCAACTAAAGCACTGCCTGATATTGCTTTTTATTGGTAATTTTTCATGAAATATTATTTTTTTAATGCATTTTGTATTTCTACGAAGACAGAATATCATTATGAAACTGCTGGGTTTGAAACTTACCAACTGTTTAGCGAACAAGAATTTAGAATATTCTTACCCTCGAGAAATCCTCTACAATAATGCTTTAATTTAATAATTGTCAACGATACACCATACACGTTTGAGTTAATTTTTGTACCTAATCATATTGATGAATGAATGTCTCCATCTCTGCTGCTACTGGCGGAGGGAATGCATTCCGGAAAATCCCAGAAAAATGACTGACTTTTCTCGCCAAAGCTGTTTCCGACGTGCGTGCTTGTATACGGTGAACAACTGTTTGATATAAACGGATGAATTAGTAATCGTAGGTTTAGGACTCATTATATTAATAAGTTCCAATAAACGTTTAAACGAAATTTTCATTGTGAAAATATAGAAATGTCAAAATTTTCAGTTGACAACCCAATTTTCATATTTTTATACTAAATTTTATATGACGTATTATATACCAAGTTTTTACTATATTCTGATTATCATTAGATCACTAATATAAAATAGTACGTATCTGTATAACAAGAGCACATGCAAAATATATTTTATTTTAGTTCTTTCGTTGTTGCTGTCAGCAAACAATTATTATATAGTTATGTACTTGTGTCAATAGGAACTCATGTAAAACAATGTACTGCTTAGCTCTTGTGGTGGTGTTTATCGTCGTTATTACACATACAAGCATACAGGAAGTACAGACCATAAAATTAAGTTTCAAAAAAGTTAATAATTATGAAAGAAATACGGGATTACGCCATATAATACAAATTTTGAAGATGACAATCCGATTTTTGGCGTAAATGTGACAAGGATGGTAAGTCAGATAATATCCGAAAACTTGAAAATTTTCATCGTCCTGGAGCGGGACTCGAACCCGCGTCTCCTAGAAAACGCCTAGGTATGCTAACCACTACACCACCCAGAACGACCCAGTTTCAAGTTTCCGATCAATTTGAATTTAACCATCACAGGATTCGCTAGTCGAAGCAACCGGCTTCGACTAGCGAATGGGTCGTTCTGGGTGGTGTAGTGGTTAGCATACCTAGGCGTTTTCTGGGAGACGCGGGTTCGAGTCCCGCTCCAGGACGATGAAAATTTTCAAGTTTTCGGATATTATCTGACTTATCATCCTTGTCACATTTACGCCAAAAATCGGATTGTCATCTTCAAAATTTGTATTATATGGCGTAATCCCGTATTTCTTTCATGATTTATCTGCTTCTCCGGGCAATCACGGGATAGGATTATTAACCTCCAGATTCGCTAAACATGAATGCCGGTTGCTTCGACTAGCGAATCCTGTGATGGTTAAATTCAAATTGATCGGAAACTTGAAACTGGGTCGTTCTGGGTGGTGTAGTGGTTATCATACCTAGGCGTTTTCTGGGAGACGCGGGTTCGAGTCCCGCTCCAGGACGATGAAAATTTTCAAGTTTTCGGATATTATCTGACTTACCATCCTTGTCACATTTACGCCAAAAATCGGATTGTCATCTTCAAAAGTTAATAATTAATTGATACAGTTTGATGTAAAGGTTTCTGTAAAACACACTTAGTAAAAAATGTTAGGCTAGATATTTACGGTTTCGGTCTGCAATAAAACAGGATGAAACTACGTGCTCTTCTGAAATAGTTAAAGGACGAAAAAAGGTTAGAATAATTAATATCAATGAATAAACAACAAACATGCAACAAAAAGTCTCCTCAGGCTTTTGTTATGTGTTATCTACTAATCGCTCTTTCTTTTACTGATCCACACGTCAAAATTAAAAGGTATAGAGAGCAACACACTCGGAAACGGCAGTCCCATCCTTACAACTCATTGCCGTGTTTTAATCTCAATCGTCACATCCAGGGCTGTAGCTACCTGGAGGGCAGGGAGGGCAGCTGTCCTCCTAGAATGGTCATTCCAAGGGTGTAAATTCATGCTCCGGGAATATACAGTATAAAATAGAAATTGTAACTCAAAAAAGGAAAGTTACGTCCTTTAGTATTATCTTTTTAAGGACTTTGTTAGTCTCATACAATATTCCATGCAGTTAACCAGGGTATTGAGTAACATACACTGTGAGGTCTGAACATCTCATATCTATGAAGTGAATTTTCCAAAACAATGAATGGAGACATTAGGAAACAATATGCTGATATGTTGTATCTCTATGACCTTTCGGAATATGTTGTTGGGATGAAGAGCTAATTAATCATCTGTGCGCGGTCGCAGAAAGTTCTCTGAGTGTTTAACCTTGAACGGAATTTTTTCCAAGCCGTGTCCCTAAAACTTCTTCCTATTGTTACATTCACTATCCGATATTTATTCCTTCTCTGCTGGTTTGTTTTTCGTTCTGAATTTCTGTGGAGTGTTGTGTTGCCGGCATTCACATAACGTTTACACTTTACTTGGCATTTACAACCTGTGGTTTTTGAGCATTTACTTAGTTTTTCAATTTTGAATAAACTTATGTCAAAAACCTGAAATGTGATTTTTGAACGTTCATAATACTTCCCTAAAACGGCGGTGTGTGTGAAAGTAAAAACCACTTTCTCACACACCGCAGTTATAGGGAAGTAGAATTCGAAGGGGCGTAATTTTGAACTCGAAGGGGCGTAATTTCAAGTCTCTCCCTCCTAGATAAGAAGCTTGCTATGGTCCTCGTCTTACCAATATTGCTGCAGAGACTGTGACGCTTAGCTGGTTTCATTTTGATAGCATGAAGGGATTTCATCTGTTCTAACCTGTTTGGTACAATCCCAAATAACACGACGAAAAGTGCAGTAACTTCTAAGGCAGCACTTTTTGTCAAAAGTTTTAACCGAAAGTGCTATTTTCAAAACTATTTAGCCGGACTCATATATTTCCGGAAACTTAAATCAAATCCATCATAATTGATTTGATCATGCGTTCACAATGGTGTAACTGAAGAAAAATGCTGGTTGCATGCATGAAGCGATGTAAGTGCGGTTCACTGATGGAGTTCGCCAAAAAATAATTCACGCTAAATAAATTGAATTGTGAAAGGTAATGTTGCAAGAAAATTAATGCCTATCAAAAAAATGAACACTTCATGCTACTTGTTTCAAGCAGTTTATTTGTCAGCTCGAGTCAGCATCTGATGCAAATCGAGAAACACACGAGACTTCAAGCATACAACTAAGTAAGTATGGTACCCTGGTAAAAAAAAGTAATTTGATAATAAATAAAACACGCTGAATAAATTCCAAAAAGTTACATCATTTGAATAGAGGCACTCCACAGAATTTCTTTCCTTTCCTTTCATTTAATTTCCGAACGAAATGGCCTACATCTCGCCAGGCCAACCAGTGTTTTCCGCTTTCGATGCGAAACGCAGAAGTTGAGATGTGTTCTAAGAAATTTCAATCAAACTTAGAAAAGTTCTAAGAATTTTCAATCAAACTTAGAAAAGCTCAGGTGCTGTTCCGACTTACGGAACATCCCAACACTGAACGAAAGGCGTTGCTGTTCCAAGACGCCGTGTGTAACAGCAGGCTTACGAAATTATTTCCCGTCTTGTTTTCTAATGGTCCACGTGAACACCTTTGGGAAATGAGAAATCGGAGACACATCTGCCTCCTCGCATGGAAGTTCAGTATTTTGTTACAACGTCTGCAAAGCAATATTATACCTCCAGCACCTCAGCTGAACCGGGTTCCGGAACTTTTGTCATTTACTTCACAATTTTTGTTACTGCTATTTCCCTGATACTATGTTTATGCTTCCAAATCTTCTGTGAGCAGGAAAAAAGGGTTTACATTATAACACCTTTTGCACTGAAGAAGGAGCACTTATGTGTAAAACACTAAACAAATGCCTGAAACGCACATTTCTTTCATACTAGAGATATCTTTAATTAAACTATTTTATGTTTTAACATACCGTATTTTTCGGAATATAAGATGTTCTTTTCTCCCAAAAAATCGGTGTCAAAATTCCACTAAGTTTAATATACCGAAGATCAATTTTATCGCTATGAATATATTACGCATGTACGTTTATATGCTGTCATAAAGACTGGTAAATGAGTAAAAAATGTTATCGCTTTGTCTAAGATAGAATAATCGATATTCTTCTGAACCTTTTCTGCAGTGTCATGGTATCGTAAATTATACTACTTTTTAATATCCATGGTTAACTGCGTGTGTGTGTTTTTTAAGCTGGGCCTGCTAGCGTGCTAGATATGTGTATTTATGCCTGAGTGAATGATCGTGCTTTATGAGTTAAATAATTAAAATACAGTTTAAGCACATACCACATATGGTGTACATAACTATCTGAAACGGACAAAAAAGAACTAGCAGAATTCTTTTAAAACCAAAATTATAGAAAAAGAAGGGAAGGAATGACATCTCAGGACGAAACACCATAACAGACGCTGAAGACACCCACCAGCAAACTTGGGGAGCGTACGCATTAGCGCCGGCTCCATTACTGCTACTGCAAATACTTGGCTTTACGGATAACTTTTCTAGACAAAATGCACAAATCTTATTCATTCGCAGAAAATAAAAATACCGTGGAGTCGTCATTTTCAGAAAAATCTATTCACGAAAGGTGCAAATTGTGCTTGAACTTTAACTGTGGAACGAACGTTTGTTTGCAGTTTACCACGGAAGACGGCGCTGTATCCGACAGTCTCGCTTCCCTGTTGTTCGACAGCAATGTATAGAGGTTCGCTGGTACATTTTTTTGACGATATACTTTCTTTCAAACGGTCCTTGCCAAACTAGATTTAAGAAAACCCCCTTTTCCAAAAAATTGTTGTTATGCCACGTAATGCCGATGGACTTCGACCATAGCCATCTTATTTTGACATAAGCACACCGGACAAAAATTTATGGAATGCTCATTTTATTGGTTAATATGGGGTTACATCACCACGAGCTTGAAGCACGGCCTTGATTTTCTTTGGCATGCTCTAAATATGGGAGCAGATGACATTAATGTCCAGTTTGACCCACGCCGTGAATAACTGGTCCCGCAGAGCAGTCAAATTGGAAGTGTGTTCTTGTTTCTTCTTAACGGCCCGTTCGAGCATGTACCAAATTTTCTCTATAACATTGAGATCAGGCAAATTGGTGGGCCAGGTGAGATGCGGGTCGTCGACCTCATATTCTGCAAACCAATCCTGCACAATGGCAGCTCTGTGGACAGCGCAGTTGTCGTCTTGACAACGTGGATCTGGAATGGCGGCATCTTGGAGGAACTAGACATATGGCAACTCCTCGTTATCCAACAGTTTCACGTAGTCCACCAATTTCATGCCATCAGACACGTGAACTTAGAGACCCCCCTAGCACTGGATACACCCCCACAAAACATGACACTTCCACTCCTCGTCTGTACAGCCCTTTGCACACACTCTGCGTTGAAGGCTTCTCCGGCCTTACGCATGACCCTCGATCGACCATCATTGGAATACAGGCAGAACCTGGATTCGTCCGACCTGATGATGCGTCGCCACTGTTCTGTGGTCCAGTGTCGGTGTTCCCTCGCCCATTGCAGCCACTTATTCTTGTATATGGTAGACAGCTTGGGGCGTACTCTAGATACACGACTGAATATTCTTACCCCATGCAGTTCTCGTCGAAGCGTTCGTTCGGAAACAGGTTGACTGGGTCCCTTATTGTACTCTTGCAGAAATTCCTGCCGGGTTTGGAACCGTTTTGCGGTTGAAAATCGCCCCAGACGTCGATGATCATAGTTGCTCATGGTGGTATTTCTGCCGCAGCTGCTCCGACCGGAAATGTCTCTAGCCGACTCCTTCCACTCTAAATGAACACTACTGACTGTGGACTTGGGTACGCCAATGAACTCCGCCACCTCCCTCAGCGAATGACCATGTTCACGACCAAAGACGGTAGCTCGCTTTTGCCACTCTGTTACGTCACCTTTTCTACACCTGTAAGCAACAATAAAACTTATTAGGCATGTACGTCTTACAAGTGTGAAAAAGTAACAAATAACATACAATACTTTCCATTCCATTATATACACACATTGTTCTCTGCCTGACCAGTTTCCAACTGTTCCTACGGATGACAGCATTCCGTAATTTTTTGTCCGGGGTGCTTATCAGCCATACGGCTAGGATGACCATCCGAACCAATAACGAAGGCCATTGGCTGTATGAAGGTATGACATCGTGAGCAAATCACTTTTGCGCTCAGTTTGCATTGAATACTTGCTTTGTGTACAGTGTCCTTAGGAAATTCGAGTATTAAGAATATTTCATTGATAATTTCTAAATCCATGAAAGAAATCAGTAAATCAATAGTGTGAAAAAAAAGAAAGAAAGAATGTTAAAAAGTTGATGATAGCAGAACAAAGCACAAAGTTGACTGTGTATTATATTAATGCTGTAGTCAGGGTTAAACCATTAGTTATTGCTTTGTTGGCATTTGTATTTATAACTGTTTGTGCTGAAGACAAATTTGAAGAAAATGCATTAAGTTGATTACATAATGCATCGGGATGCAAGTCTATCTATGTACAACACGTGCCAACCCCGCCTTCATGTGGTACATCCTGGTCTCACTGAAATTGCCCTGATGCTAGACTGGCAGATAGTGGTATAACTATGCAACACGGATTAGAACACACGCAATTCACCTGACATGAACACGCAATGGCCCCCGCGTGGGTATTTTTACGGCTAACACTCCAATCTGCCAAAGTGACTCCTCAATGTAAAACCCGGCCCTCAGTATCCTGTGGCTGGAATGTCCTGTCCAGGTAGTGGTGAGTGCGATATGAATTCAGAGAGTGATAAGAATCAACGAAAGTATGGACTAGACTGCTATCTGATGCTGAACTTAGCTTCGTATAATGGACTGTGATTGGTGGAACGAAGAAAGATGGGAAAAGGAACTAATGCATCAGGAAAATGAAAAAGAGTTGATCACACCACGATCAAAATAAAGACGCTCAAGTGCCAATGGGCTGGACATTTTGCTAGAAGAGCTGTCCACCGTTGGACAACTGAAATACTCGGCTAGACACTAAGATCAGGAAAAGACCCAGAGGAAGGTCACGTGAGAAATGGTGGATGAAATTCGACACTATGCTGGAATGACATGGAAGGCAAGACAAAGAGCTATGGAAGAGGTTCGTCCAGCAGTGGATTGAGATTGGTTGATGATTTAAGGTTAGACAGGGAGTTATGGAAGAGGTTCGTCCAGCAGTGGATTGAGAATGGTTGATGATTTAAGGTAAGACAGAGAGTTATGGAAGAGGTTCGTCCAGCAGAGGATTGAGAATGGTTGATGATTTAAGGTAAGACAGAGAGTTATGGAAGAGGTTCGTCCAGCAGTGGATTGAGAATGGTTGATTATTTAAGGTAAGACTATGGAAGAGGTTCATCCAGCAGTTGATTAAGAATGGTTGATGATTTTGAGGCAGTGAAACATTTGACGTACAGAAGTTCCATTTCAGGTACGAACCAGCACAGAAAAGAACAGATCTAGAACGTGATGAAATGATGAAGCAAAATCTGGTTGCAGAGGTAATTTTTAAGAGTCTACTTGGCAACACGAGTTAGCACTGAAGTCTTGAACTCACGATCGTTTTGAGGACTGTGGTGTAGTGATACTGACACGTACAGTTCTCACTTTGTGTGTAATTGCACTTTGAATCACTGACACTAAACCACGCACAAAAGCTGCTTCCTAAACTTCAACATGTTTAATAGTCGCTTACACTTTTAAATGTAACAATTTGTTTGCCTTTAAGTCTGTAGAACCTAGCAAATTATAATCAGATTGAAATATCTTTTTCCATATTTATAGTGTTAATGGCATAAAGGTGTTTCCCTGACACATAAATATCTTAATATAAGTTTTGAGAAATAAACCAACTCTCTGTCACATGGAGCATCATCAAAGTTGTTTAAAAAAATACTGAAATAGTGCACACGTTTCTTATCTTATAGGACATGTTTTACCCGCCTTTTGTTGACATATATCGCGCTTTTAGTGTAAGCAATATCTACGGGACATCTTCCTGTTATACTGGTTCTCTGAGTGGACATCCTGATTAATATCAGGATACCAGAACTCGGACATGAAGAATGCTGCTGACAAAGATCTCACTGATGAAGACGAAACTTAAGTGACGGCGCAGAAGAATAATGACGCTTTTTCCAGTTTATTGTCTGCTTTTCTCACCGATATGTTCTGAGTGTTGATAGCGTGCTTATTGATCGCTCTATTATCCCTAGCAGAAAGAAAGAATAGGGTTGAGTTGTTAAGTCGCCTAGAAAATCAGCGCCAATTTGTCCATTTACAACACCCGTCGTTTGTATGAAGAAACAAGAAAATTTCGTCATCCACCGAGATTTGTTGAAACACAACCCTCACGTTAAAATGTGAAGGCATTTGTATCTCTTAATATTCTGAGTTTTCGTGTGTACGGAGAACATCTTTTGACAGAAAGGAAAATGCGGTAATGTAAATTGTAGCAATGATTAAACAAAGTACAAAATCATGTAATGAAAGTTTAAGATATCAAACAAATTGTCTTTCATAAGGAATGGAGTCTAATCGAGTTCAAAAAAATTTTCTCAATCGGTCTTTTAAAGGCAGTTATGTACAAACACCGGCCAATGAATTAGAAGCCTTTATGCAGATGCACGCAAACCGTCACTTGCGCAGCGTATATAAAAAATACGTGGTCACGTGTGTCATCACGTGATCTAGGCAACTATTTAAGACTGCTGCTCGTCAGTAATTGTCAGTAGTGCTGATCACAATGAGAAAAACAAAGGAGCTTTCGGAGTTCAATGAAGGGCTTATTGTGGGTGTCCGTCTGGTTGGAGCGATGATTTTGAAAAGAGCGTAGCTGACTGGTTTCTCAAAAGCTGAGATCGATCGGGTCCTTTTATCAGTGATAAAACAATCCACATTACTTTTCCAAGAGAGATAACTGTTGCGCTACGGCAATCTGTCAGGAACGAGATCGTCATCGTCTGAGAAGGCTTGTACAGAGAAACAGAACTTTCTGTAAGAAGCAGCTGACCGAAGTATTCCATGAAAGTTGTTCTCCACACATATCTCAGCAAACTATTTGCAAGGAATTGAGGAGGACCGGTATAGTAGTCTCATGCCTATACGGAAAACACTGTTGAGATAAAAGATAACGCCGTCCTTCCACGATGAATTTTTTTTTACTATATAAAATTAAAACCCTGCTGGTTAAAAACTTTATTTACACAGTAAAATACACAGGATCTTTCAGCCCTATATAAGGATCATCATCAGGTGTTAGACTAAAAATTGCGTGGGTAGAGACAAATCTTTTGTAGATTGACTGGTTAGGGGTTAGTGATGCAGTCATGTCATGGTGCATGCGCCTTGCGGGAATACATCACGCTATGCAATAGACACAGTTGTGTACATATAATGCATATTGTTATTATGTGAATCTTTTACTTTAAGTTTCTCCTTGATGATTAGGATTGTTTTTCAATAACAAATATCTCCACGATTGTGGTATCTATGCAGGAAAACTGTCATTACAAGATATACACTGCAGTGCCAAAAAAAGATACATCAGTCTAATACTTGGTAATTCCAACACGGGAGCGCAAGACTGCAGAAATACGACGGGGCATGGACTCCACTAGCTTCTGGAAATATGCTGTAGGCAATGCACACCATACTTCCTGCAGAGCGTTCCACAATTCGGGTTTATTCCGAGGTCTCGGATTCCTGTGTTCCATAGCGCGTTGCATGGCATCCCAAATGTGTTCTATCACGTTCAGATCTGGGGTCTTGGGTGGAAAGGGCAACACCCCATACTCAGATGATCATGATCATATGATCATACGTAGAGGATTTAGGAAGGGAGTGTTTGACCCCAGGTTTTAAACAACCCTTAGAAAAAGGAAGCTTGGAGATTTGGGCTAGAGTGCCCGATAGGAAAGTCACACGGAAGCGAAATAGAAATGAGAAGGAAGACGCTTTTTTTATTACCGGGGGCGAGTACCCTGGGTCCGACGGCTTAACGTGTCCATCCGATGCATGGCGGATATTTAGTGGATCGAGCGTTCGTACCTGCCTGGGATCGAACCTGAGGTCCTTTCCGCGGCAGTCACGAACGTTGCCCACTAGGCCACCCGCGGCCCCAAACTCAAACGAATGCTTCTGTAACCATAATGTGGCGTCCCGACACTTGTGTGGAGATGCATTGTCCTTTTGGAACAGGCCCAACCCATCAGCATGAATGCAGGACATGAACGGGTGCACCTCGTCAGAAAGGATGCGCAGATAGCGTTGGCTGGTCACAGACGTTTGTCGACGTACCAAGGGTCCCAGTGAAGTCCAGTTAAACACACCCCATACCATTACGGACCCTCCACCATCCGCCACAGTTCCCTGTTGACAGGCGGGATCCATGGCATCATGAGGTTTGCGCCACACACGAATCCTTCCATCTGCTCGATGCAGTTGGAAACGCGACTCGTCAGACCAAGCTACTTGTTTCCAGTCATCAAGTGTCCAGTGGCGGTGTTTTCGCTCCAAAGCGAGGCGCATAGCGCTGTGTCGTGCACCCATCAAGGGTCTCGAGTTGGGCGTCGCCTCCCAAAGCCCATATCGTGCACAGTCCGGACGCTGATGCTTGCTGAGGCTCCAGCATTGAATTCCGATTATACCTCTGAGAGTGTTGCACGCCTATCGCGTGAAACGATTCTTGACAGCCGACGATGGTCACGTTCATCCAATGTCTTTTTACGGCCACACTGGTATCGTAGGTTGGAGGTTTTGCCGGAATTCTTGTAGTCACGGTACACCCTTGCAATGGTCGTCAGTGAAAACCCGAACTTCGTTTCTACCTTCAAAATACTATGGCCCATCTCACGAGCGCCAACTATGACACCGCGTTTAAAATCGCTTATATCGTTATTACTTGCCATTCTCATGCCGAAAACATCTCTAACAGCTGGTAAGGATGTCTATCGCTTTATATACGCACTGGCGAACGCAACCGAGTACGCGCATAGGGGACGTTGCTATGTATATAATTTGCATAAGCTCGTCTGTACCAGTTTTTTGGCACTTCAGTGTATGTTTATTGCAAAATATGTGTAAACTTTCTGTGAACAAATAAGATGATTTTGACGGTGGAGTAGCAATGGCCGAGGCCTCCTTTCAAACAGGGTAGTATAATACACTGGTGTTCAAAATTAAGAGAATTTGCACATTTTGTCGATTTTCACAAAAAGTGCGAAACCAAAGGTACAAATTATGCCGCCGAATAAGAATGCAAATTTGCAGTGTCGAATACGCAAGCGTATACGTGCGTGTGGGCGGAGCTGTGACAGTGGAGGGCATGAAAATCACATGTGGCTTTTTCTGCGATAAGTTCGCTCGTACTCCTCGGCGACATTCGTTGTGTTTATTGCAGGAGTTGGTTCAATTTCATAAGCAGTTAGGTAAAATGTGATCCCACGGACGTATTGATGACGAAATGAGGTGGAGAATCGCAAGTGCAAGTTTCTACAGAGCTTAATGTAACGCCCAGTGTCGTCTGCAATTTGTGGAAACAGTTTAAGGACACCGGATCCATATCGAGAAGGCCTGGGCAAGGTTGTCCAAGAGCCACGACGGCCAATGAAGATCGTTATTTGGCACTTTCAGCGAAGAGCTACAGGACTGCTACAGCTACACAGCTATCTCGTGACTGCACGCCGCTACTGGAATCCGAGTTTCAATGGTAAATGTTTCCCGAAGGCTTCATGAGAAAGGGCTTTTTGCCAGAAGACCCGCTTTTGCGTCCCGCTCACTTCAGCATACAAGAGAACGCGTTTAGCATGGTGCAGGAAACATCAGCCTTGGACCAGACTTCAGTAGGGTGACGTTCTCTTCACAGATGAGTGGCGATTCAGCCTGTACGCTGATTCTCGACGTACTTTCATCTGGAGAGAGCCTGGGACCCGATACCTTTCCTACAACATCCGAGAAAAGGTCCGCTATGGCAGCGGAGGTGTCATGGTCTGGGCAGGCATCATGTTGGACAGCCGCACACCTCTCCATGGGTTTGACAGAGGATCCCTGACTACTAAGGGGTATAAGGATGATATCTTACAGCACTGTGTTCGACTTTTCAGGGGCGCAGTTGGCCCTCGGTTCCTTTTTATTGACGACAACGCTCATACACGCAGGGCTCATCTGGTCTACGATTATCTTGAAAGTGAGGATATATTCGCCGGATGGACTGGCCAGCAAGATCGCCAGACCTAAACCCTATCGAACATGTATGGGCCGCTCTTGGGAGGGTAATTGCAGTTCGCAACCCCCCTCCCCCGAGAACTATCCAGGAGCTGAAAACTGCGTTGGTGCAGGAGTGGGACTGACTGCCACAGGAACTCATCAACTTCCTCGTTTCCAGAATGATCGTCACGCTGTGAGAACTGTATGACTGTGAGAGGGGACCATACCCCATATTAGAGTCATTTTATGTTCGATCTTGCAACGTGAATTTTGGAGATTCCTGCGCTGATGAGTCTTACTGACGATCATGGGTGCGTACCATGACTGTTGTATGGTGTAATAGTTTCTCTTATATAACTGTGTATCCATACCAAATTTCATTAAAATGTGTCCATTAGTTTTTCAGAAATTCGACAAAATGTGCAAATTCTCTTAATTTTGAACATCAGTGTACTTACCTTCGTTCACCAATCTTAATAATGACTTTGATACCAAACCATCTGTAATACTGTATTAGTGCTCTGTAATCCTTGTCCCTAGGGTGCGTCTTGTGGATCCTACATAGGTCGTTTCGGGTTCATCCTTTCCACACTGAGTAATGGAATACTGTATATTCCATGTTTACCTCTTTGTACGACCGTGGTCAAGATCATTTTGTATGGCTGCTAATGTATTTCGCAGGCTTATCCCAAAGTCCAGACCAAATCTGTCGAAGATTTGGTCTGGACTTTGGGACAACTGCGCGAAATATATTGAGAACCATAAAGAATTATCGTTACTCCGTGGCACAAAGAGATAGACATGGGATATACAGTATTCCATTACGAAGTGTGGAAAGGATGAACCCGAAAAGACCTATATGGGATCCACAAAACGCACCCTAGGGACAATTATTACAGAGCACAAATACAATATTACAAATGGTTCGGCATCAACGTCATTATCAAGATTAGTGAACGAAGGTAAGTCTTATACTATCCTGTTTGAAAGGAGGCCTCGGTTATCGGTACTCCACCGTCAAAATCATCTTACTTGTTCACAGAAAGTTTGCACATATTTGTTAAGAACGTATACGTTATAATTACAATATTCCTGCATACATACCACAATCGTGGAGATATTTGTTATTGAAAAACAATCCTAATCATCAAGAGGAAACTTAAAGTAAAAGATTCACATAATAACAATATGCATTATATGTACACAACTGTGTTTATTGCATAGCGTGATGTGTTCTCGCAAGGCGCATGCACCATGACATGACTGCATCACTAACCACTAACCAGTCAATCTACAAAAGATTTGCTTCTACCCACGCAATTTTTAGTCTAACACCTGATGATGATCCTAATGTAGGGCTGAAAGATCCTGTGTATTTTACTGTGTAAATAAAGTTTTTAACCAGCAGGGATTTAATTTTATATAGTAAAAAAAAATAATCGTGCAAAGACGGCGTTATGTTTTATCTCTATAGTAAACTAGCACGAATAAACGTAACAACGGAAAACACTGATTTCTGCGAAAAACTGGAAAATGCGTCCACAGTGGTTTTAAAAACACCATGACTGGACACTGAAAGACTTGAAAAAAATCATATGGGCTTACAAGTCACAGTACACCTTAGTACATTACGATGGTAAGTAGAGAGTTTGGTGAGAACCCACAAAACAGCGGATCCAGTTTGCCATGTTAACACAACTCAAGGTTCTGGATGTTGTGTCGCAATGTGTGGCACATTCTATTTTTACAGAACGGGTTCCCTGATATTGTTGGAAGGTCAGGTGATCTCTAACGATTATCTGAACATTGTTATCAATCAAGTCTATCCTACACTGTTGACTTTTTGTCCAGCAGGTGATGACTGTTTAATGGACGGCAACGTTACTGTCCATCGCGCAAGATATGTTCAGCAGCGGTTCGGCGAGAATGACAATAACTTCCACCATCTTCCGTGGCCACCACAAAGAACGGATCTGAACCCCATTGAGAATGTATGGGACATGTTGGAAAAACAGATCCTGCAGCAAAGTCCTCTTCCGTCAAATCTGACGCTCTTGAAGGACTGTCTGGTGAGCGCCTGGTATGCTGTAGATGTAGATATACTCCTACACTTAGTGGAATCTATGCCAAGTCGCATGCGTGATGTAATTCGAGCTAAAGGAGGTCCAACCCGGTTTGTTAATTTAAAAGGCGTACTCATTTCGTACTATACTCAGTTTGATAGAGTTATACCCCCTTTGCTTGTGATTTCGTGTCTAATATATTAATAATCGTGTTATTTATTATTAAGTATCTGTAAAGCATTTGCGCATTTCGTATTGTGTGCAGCATGAGAAAAAAGAAGCAACTTATGGAGAAACAAGTTAGTAAAATCATGCAATGCATTGATTATAATACGCTTTCCAGCATACCAGAAATCATTACTCAAGTTATGAGGATAATAGCTGTGGAATAAATCTGTCCTGTACCCTGACATTTGATCCCATTTCGACGATGTTCAACAGAACCGGTTCAGTGTACCTTAAAAATAACATGATAAAGGTTTGTCGCTATAGAAGAATTTTTACGTAAGTTATGATGCATAAGGTCTATGGAATAGATCCCATTCCTGTGTCCTAACCTTTGACCTCATTTCGCCCATTTTGAACAGAATTCGTCCCCACGCAGGCTCCTACAACCTACTAACATTTCATCCAAATCGAAGCATTTTTACATAAGTTATGACTCATAATGGCGAGGGAAGTAATTCCGCTCTTATGTCCTGACCTTTCATCCCATTTCACCCATTTTCAATAGGAGTTGTTCCCAGGTTGTCCCCTACCACATACGAAAACTTCATCGAAATCGAACCGTTTTTTACCTTAGTTATGACGCATAAGAGCAGTGGAATGGATCCCGTTCCTATGTCTTGACCTTTGACCCCATTTTGTTCACTTTCAATAGGGTTCCTTCCCAAGTGGTCCCCTACCACATAATAAAATTTCATCGAAATCGAACGATTGTTACGCAAGTTATCGTGCGGACGGACATACGCACACAACGCGTGACGTAATGAGGCAGATGGGAATCGCGACCATCTGCTCGAAAGAGTGTGACGTCATAAAACTTTAATAGGATTCACACACACACAACGCGTGACGTAATGAGACAGATGGCGTGACCACGCGCCAATATCTCAATCGCGAGCTTGTGACGTCATAAGATTTGTAAGCATGGGTAACCTTAATGGAACGACGCCATGACATTGAAAACGTGGTAATTCGAGGTGGTTATTTAACCCATTAAACGAATTTTCCTAAAGTTGAGATCAGGCTAAATCGATTTCTAGTACCAGAAAACGGTACGTTAACGACTTTCATCAAAATCCTTAGACATGTTTTGCAAATTCTCTTAATTTTGAACATCAGTGTACTTACCTTCGTTCACCAATCTTAATAATGACTTTGATACCAAACCATCTGTAATACTGTATTAGTGCTCTGTAATCCTTGTCCCTAGGGTGCGTCTTGTGGATCCTACATAGGTCGTTTCGGGTTCATCCTTTCCACACTGAGTAATGGAATACTGTATATTCCATGTTTACCTCTTTGTACGACCGTGGTCAAGATCATTTTGTATGGCTGCTAATGTATTTCGCAGGCTTATCCCAAAGTCCAGACCAAATCTGTCGAAGATTTGGTCTGGACTTTGGGACAACTGCGCGAAATATATTGAGAACCATAAAGAATTATCGTTACTCCGTGGCACAAAGAGATAGACATGGGATATACAGTATTCCATTACGAAGTGTGGAAAGGATGAACCCGAAAAGACCTATATGGGATCCACAAAACGCACCCTAGGGACAATTATTACAGAGCACAAATACAATATTACAAATGGTTCGGCATCAACGTCATTATCAAGATTAGTGAACGAAGGTAAGTCTTATACTATCCTGTTTGAAAGGAGGCCTCGGTTATCGGTACTCCACCGTCAAAATCATCTTACTTGTTCACAGAAAGTTTGCACATATTTGTTAAGAACGTATACGTTATAATTACAATATTCCTGCATACATACCACAATCGTGGAGATATTTGTTATTGAAAAACAATCCTAATCATCAAGAGGAAACTTAAAGTAAAAGATTCACATAATAACAATATGCATTATATGTACACAACTGTGTTTATTGCATAGCGTGATGTGTTCTCGCAAGGCGCATGCACCATGACATGACTGCATCACTAACCACTAACCAGTCAATCTACAAAAGATTTGCTTCTACCCACGCAATTTTTAGTCTAACACCTGATGATGATCCTAATGTAGGGCTGAAAGATCCTGTGTATTTTACTGTGTAAATAAAGTTTTTAACCAGCAGGGATTTAATTTTATATAGTAAAAAAAAATAATCGTGCAAAGACGGCGTTATGTTTTATCTCTATAGTAAACTAGCACGAATAAACGTAACAACGGAAAACACTGATTTCTGCGAAAAACTGGAAAATGCGTCCACAGTGGTTTTAAAAACACCATGACTGGACACTGAAAGACTTGAAAAAAATCATATGGGCTTACAAGTCACAGTACACCTTAGTACATTACGATGGTAAGTAGAGAGTTTGGTGGGAACCCACAAAACAGCGGATCCAGTTTGCCATGTTAACACAACTCAAGGTTCTGGATGTTGTGTCGCAATGTGTGGCACATTCTATTTTTACAGAACGGGTTCCCTGATATTGTTGGAAGGTCAGGTGATCTCTAACGATTATCTGAACATTGTTATCAATCAAGTCTATCCTACACTGTTGACTTTTTGTCCAGCAGGTGATGACTGTTTAATGGACGGCAACGTTACTGTCCATCGCGCAAGATATGTTCAGCAGCGGTTCGGCGAGAATGACAATAACTTCCACCATCTTCCGTGGCCACCACAAAGAACGGATCTGAACCCCATTGAGAATGTATGGGACATGTTGGAAAAACAGATCCTGCAGCAAAGTCCTCTTCCGTCAAATCTGACGCTCTTGAAGGACTGTCTGGTGAGCGCCTGGTATGCTGTAGATGTAGATATACTCCTACACTTAGTGGAATCTATGCCAAGTCGCATGCGTGATGTAATTCGAGCTAAAGGAGGTCCAACCCGGTTTGTTAATTTAAAAGGCGTACTCATTTCGTACTATACTCAGTTTGATAGAGTTATACCCCCTTTGCTTGTGATTTCGTGTCTAATATATTAATAATCGTGTTATTTATTATTAAGTATCTGTAAAGCATTTGCGCATTTCGTATTGTGTGCAGCATGAGAAAAAAGAAGCAACTTATGGAGAAACAAGTTAGTAAAATCATGCAATGCATTGATTATAATACGCTTTCCAGCATACCAGAAATCATTACTCAAGTTATGAGGATAATAGCTGTGGAATAAATCTGTCCTGTATCCTGACATTTGATCCCATTTCGACGATGTTCAACAGAACCGGTTCAGTGTACCTTAAAAATAACATGATAAAGGTTTGTCGCTATAGAAGAATTTTTACGTAAGTTATGATGCATAAGGTCTATGGAATAGATCCCATTCCTGTGTCCTAACCTTTGACCTCATTTCGCCCATTTTGAACAGAATTCGTCCCCACGCAGGCTCCTACAACCTACTAACATTTCATCCAAATCGAAGCATTTTTACATAAGTTATGACTCATAATGGCGAGGGAAGTAATTCCGCTCTTATGTCCTGACCTTTCATCCCATTTCACCCATTTTCAATAGGAGTTGTTCCCAGGTTGTCCCCTACCACATACGAAAACTTCATCGAAATCGAACCTTTTTTACCTTAGTTATGACGCATAAGAGCAGTGGAATGGATCCCGTTCCTATGTCTTGACCTTTGACCCCATTTTGTTCACTTTCAATAGGGTTCCTTCCCAAGTGGTCCCCTACCACATAATAAAATTTCATCGAAATCGAACGATTGTTACGCAAGTTATCGTGCGGACGGACATACGCACACAACGCGTGACGTAATGAGGCAGATGGGAATCGCGACCATCTGCTCGAAAGAGTGTGACGTCATAAAACTTTAATAGGATTCACACACACACAACGCGTGACGTAATGAGACAGATGGCGTGACCACGCGCCAATATCTCAATCGCGAGCTTGTGACGTCATAAGATTTGTAAGCATGGGTAACCTTAATGGAACGACGCCATGACATTGAAAACGTGGTAATTCGAGGTGGTTATTTAACCCATTAAACGAATTTTCCTAAAGTTGAGATCAGGCTAAATCGATTTCTAGTACCAGAAAACGGTACGTTAACGACTTTCATCAAAATCCTTAGACATGTTTTCAAAATAAAATTTTCATACATGCAAGAATTGCTCCTTTAAGGTGGACGTCAAATAATTTTGCTTTCTATACTTCCAATGGAAAAACTTCTGTACACATTTTATTCACAATTAATGCGTTCCCAAGGATGAAAATTTGAACATCGATTAAAATAGTTTCATTTCATAACTTGGAATACTTTATATTTTCTAAAACAACTATAATTATGCAATCCGACATTTATTTGTCTACTGACGTCATCAAAGTATAGGTCGCGACATCTTTTTTCTGGTTTTAACACCACCAAAGGAAACGTTATTGTTTTTTAATATATAATTATGGTTATGTTTTAGAAAATGTTAAGTATTCCAAGTTATAATATGAAGTTATTTAAATCGATGCTTAAATTTTCATCCTTGGGAACACACTAATTGTGAAGGAAATGTGTACAAAAGGTTTTCCATTGGAAATATAGGAAGCAAAATTACTTGACGTCCACCTTAATAGTATGGGATAAGGGCGATGGAATGGATCCCGATCCTATGTCCTGACCTTGGACCCCATTTGTCCCGTTTTCAATAGGGTTCCTTTCTAGGTGGTTCCCTACCACATACTAAAATTTCATCGAAATCGAACCATTTTTACGTACGTTATGACCCATAAAGGCAATGGAATGTATTCCGCTCCTCTGTCATGACCTATGACCCCACTTCACCCATTTTCAATAGGTTTGATTCCCAGGTGGTCCTCTTCAATATACTAAAATTTCATCGATATCGAACCATATTTACGCAAGTTATGACGCAACAGAGCAATGGAATGGATCCCGCTCCTATACCGTGACCTTTGACCCCATTTCATCCATTTTCAATAGGTTTCGTCCCCATTTGGTCCCCTACCACACACTAAAATTTCATCGAAATCGAACCATTTTTACGCGAGTTATCGTGCCGACAGGCGGACGGACAGAAGGAAAAAGCTGGAGCATATACGCTTCTTCAACCTACGGTTGGAAAGCGTAAAAAAGAAGCAACTTAAGAAAAAGAGAAGCAACTTAAGAAAAAGAGAAGCAACTTATGAAAAATGAAGCAACTTATGAAAAAAGAAGCAACTTATGGGGAAAAAGCAACTTGTTGAAATAGCAAGATTTTATAAAGGGCTCTTGTGCAACGTAATCCTGTGGGAGGCTTGTCATTTCCGTTTGGGTAAAGGAAAATTTCGACCTAGAGATTTCCTAATGTGAAAAATTATAGCTTATCAAATAAATCTCGTAACTCACCTGTAAGGCTGATTATGATCAAGATGGAATTGGCCAATCATAACATGTGGATATTTCCCGTAGTCCCCGTCGATCATGGAATTTTTTTCTTTATCTTTCTGGAAAACGTTTTCTGACACCAAGACTCTTTTTCCCCTAAATCATAACAGGTCAAATAAGAATTAGGATCTTGGAGATGAAGTTTTACAAAGTGCGGATGTCATTTGATTTATTTGTTAATTAAAATTTAAACGAGAACTTCGTCGAAAATTCTTTTTTTAAATACACCAGGTCGTGAATACGCAAGGAACACTTATAGGGTAATAAATCCGTTTATTTTCGTGGTATAAATTTGTATAAAGATTCGCAAAACGTTCACACTCCACTGGGAGGCTTTCAAACCAGCATTAATATGCAGTCAACTTTGTGATTTGATCTGCTAAACACATCGCGGCACAACAACATAATTGCGTGATAAAACCTCACGTAATACTGCGCGTGGTGTCACCCACGTTATTTTGTTATTTTCAAAAAATCATCTTTATTTCCTGCGTGTTCTCAATCCATGCATTTTATATCTACATTGCCTTGAGAAAGCCTCCCAGTGAAGTGCGAAGCTTGGACAATCTTTGTACAGATTTACCCCACAAAAATAAACCCATTTACTACGCTATAAGCGTTCCTTGCGTATTCGTGAGCATTCTCAGATGTGTTATGCGGAGTGACCAATTTTAGAAAGAGGAATGGATAAAGTGGCGCTCTGGAGAAGGGTCAATGCTTTTCCTGCTGCTGGTAGCAGCGTGCCCCAAAGAATAATGAGCGCATGGGAATATCACTGCTCGACTCCGCAGTAGTGGTGGAGTTTTTTTATGTTTTATTTTTGATTGGAGGTGTAACGACCACCGTGAGCAACTCAATGGACTATAAGCAGTCGCCAGTCCCTAATTAAGGGCCACTGGTTCCAGAGAAGGGAGAGAGCCAGTGGCGTAAGACAAAACAACATCCATGCCTCACTGGGATTCGAACCCGAACCCCATACCCACCGTGGAGGCCAGTGAAGGAGTTCTAAAGAAAAAGTGGATTATACAGCAGTGAACAGATTAGGTAACAACAACCCGGAAAGAACACTCAAACATTTAAAAAGCAGTTTTTTTTCAGAAATGTTGATTAATGTTACTAGATAATCAGATGCTAAAAATATTAAGTTTTTTTAAAATACTGCTCTGCCATTGCGTAAAATTCCGAATATTCATTGTGTATATAGAAGGATTTTTCATCTTGAACTCCTTTTTCAAGAAAAAGCCACACAGGAAATGGACATGGAGACATCCAATTGGGACGACAAGTGAAATTGATTTTATTATGTGTAACAAAAATTTGGTCATCGAAGACTGCAGTGTGCTGAACAAGTTCAACACAGGTAGTGACCATAGACTGGTGAGATGTAAGATGCACCTCAACACTAAACTGGAACGTGGCAAGCTCATAAGACAAACAAAATGTATTGACATAACCAACCTTAAAAAACACCATAATACTTTCAAGTTGGAACTGAAGAACAGATTCTCTGCTTTAGAAGGCCTAACATCGGAAGAAGTGGATATTTCGGAAGTTAACAGAAAAGTAACCAAAGCTCTAATGGAAACAGCAACAAAATTAGCTGGGTCTAAGAACAAGTTGCATGTGAACAAATTATCAGGAAAAACCAAAATGTTGATGCAAAAAAGAAGAGAGATGAGGACAACTAAAGAAGATGTGACTTCCAAAGTGGAATATATAGAGCTATGCAAGACAACACGAAAAAGTATCATTGAAGACGTAAGGAAATTCAACTGTGAGCTAGTGAGGAAAGCAATTGAAAACAACCAAAGCCTTAAGATAGCAAAGGGACATCTCAGTAAGTGAAGAAAACAGATTATGGCTCTGAGAAAAGAAGATGGTTCTATAACAAGAAATAGAGGCGAAATTTTGACAAGAGTGAAAGATTTCTACTCCAAATTATATGAAAGGGATGATACATGTACTCCAGACATCATGAAAGGTTCCAGAGGTCTTCCAGTCCTCCCAGCAGAAGTTGCTCATGCAATCAAGAACATGAAGCGGGGAAAGCTCCAGGAGAAGATGGAATTACTATAGACATCATACAAGAAGCAAGTGGAGAAATTGAAACAGTACTCGCCCAAATTTTCACTCGATGCCTTAATGAAGGGAAGATTCCTGAGGATTGGAACAATGCTACAATGATCCTGCTACATAAAAAAGGTGACATTGAGGATCTCAGGAACTACAGACCTATCAGCCTCCTATCAGTGGTTTATAAAATCTTCACTAAAGTTCTTTCACACCGCTTGAAGGTAACACTGGACATGGCTCATCCGAGAGAACAAGCTGGATTCAGGAGTGGCTACAGCACAATAGATCATATCCACGTACTGAGAGAACTAATTGAAAGAGCGAGGGAATATGAACTTCCATTGTGCATGGTTTTTATCGATTATGAAAAAGCCTTTGATTCGGTGAAACCATCAGCAGTTACAATGGCTCTGAAATCCTGCGGTATTGAAGATGCATACATTAATATTATTAATAACATCTATGAAAATGCAAGTGCAAAGATTCGGCTGTTTGAAAATACAACACACATAAAAATTGGAAAGGGAGTGAGACAAGGTGACACCATATCTCCGAAGCTCTTTAATGCGACATTGGAAAATGTCTTTCAATCACTGAACTGGGAAAACAAAGGGATAAAGATTAATGGAGATTATCTAACCCACCTTCGTTTTGCTGATGACGTAGTCATTTTTGCAACTACCCCATCAGAGCTGCAGAGTATGATCCAGGAACTTGCTGACAAGAGTAAAGAAGTGGGATTAAAAATGAACTTTCAGAAGACAAAAGTGATGTTCAATGCTTTTACAAGAAATGAAGATTTATCGATTGATGGAGAAAAACTGGAGATAACAGATACGTATGTTTATCTTGGACAGCAGATATCAAGTGAGGGTCACATTGATGAAGAAAGTAATCGGCGTACAAAACTTGCCTGGAGAGCTTTTGGAAGAAACAGCATAATTTTCAAGAGCAATATGCCATTATGTCTTAAAAGAAAAGTGTTTGATCAATGCATCCTTCCAGTGCTTACGTATGGTGCAGAGACGTGGACCTTAACTAAAAGAGACATACAAAGGCTGCAGACAACTCAAAGCAGCATGGAGAGGTGCATGCTTGGTATAACCAGGAGAGATAAGAAGAGGAACTCGTGGATCCGAAAAATGACGAGAGTGGAAGACATCATGATCAGAGTTAAATCCCTGAAATGGCAATGGGCTGGACATACTGCCAGAAGGACAGACCATAAATGGACAGCCGAAATTTTAGATTGGATTCCAAGGGACAGGAAAAGACCCAGAAAAAGACCACATGGGAGATGGGTGGATGAAATTCGTAAATATGCGGGAGTGACATGGAGGAGACTGGCACAAGACAGACCGTTGTGGAGGAAACTTGGGGAGACCTTCGTCCAGCAGTGGATTGATAATGGTTGACAATGATGATGATGATGATGATATAAAATTCAGTTATACCAAAAGCATGGCGCTTATTCTCCCCTTTTCCTAAGTGTATGGGTGAAGTTAGAAGATAAATTTCGTGCTATTTTTGTTGGTTTCTGAGGTTTTAACGACCACCGTGGATATCGAGGACCATGAGCAGTCTTCTGTCTCTGATTTGAAATCACTAGTTCCTGGAAGGGCGGGGGTGGGGAGGGGTACTCAGGGATCACCACTTATGCCCGGGATTAGAAAAAGCCAGCGCCTTTGCCTACTCTTTTGCGTTTCCCATAAGCAATCAAAGAATGAGCTGAGGGGATTACTTTTGTTCGAAACGGTGACAAGTTTAGTGAACAATGCCCTTTTGAACCATAAAACACTTCTCATAGGTCCAGACTTTACAAAAACTCAATAAGTGTTGTAGTTCGCAACTTGAAACTCAAGCAAGGCTGTCAATATTCACAAGATGAAGAAAGGGTAAAGGACAAAGATAAAGTTGGTATGGTAAGGTAAAAGTTCATATCTTTTATTCTTAGCTCATCTTGAATTTATCTTTTTCAAACCTTTAAACAAAAGGATTTTCAGAGCTTTTGGAATTTCCAAGCGCGATTCTTAAGAACCGAAAGAGAAAAAAAATGGTTTTCACGTCTTTTGCATACACACTTTTGCAAGTTTTCTCCATTTTTTAAACTCTAGTCAGCCATCCTATGGCCTCTAGGAAATAGCCAAATACTTAAGATGTTCATCAGAATGGTCACGAATTTAAAATTATTCGAACTCCAGCTATAGGGAAGAAAAATCTTAAGGAAGGTTAAATCAAACAAAATTCACTATTTTGTTAACCTTTCTCAAACATTATATAATGTTTGAGAGATTTTGTGAAATATTGTTGAACGGCTTCTCTGCATATATTTTTTTTTATTTAAGATAGACGGTTCCGCTTTTTATCATCCGGATGTTGACTGAAGCGGAATCACTCTTCATAATTCATTTTTTCATCCGTAAATTTCAATATTCACCCAAAAATTGATTCCATACTCGCAAACAAATATGGACTGGTTTTTTTTACAGATAATAATTCATATTAGAACGTTTCGAATACAGTATTTTTTGCTGTAGTAACTGAAAACTGTTATAAAAGCTCATACGTTATAAACGTTTGCCACACACACCCATGTTGTAAAAAGTAATTTGCTAAAATCAGAAAAGGAGAAAATAGAATCGTTAACTTTCTAAAATTTAAAAATGCCCAGTTTTTGTATATTTTTAAGCCCATTTTTTGAGAAATGGCTTAATATGTGCCTGAGCCCCAGAGCACCCACATAATCGGCGCTTGTACTTCTACTGACTTGCCTGTTTAATTTTTTTCTGTTGATTTCCTTCCCAGCAGTGTAGTCTCAGTCTGAAGAGAAGACATCTTTTTAACTTTTCTTTTTGTAAGGATTTTTGTCTTGGCCAGAGAGCTTCCGTTCTAGTTACTGTTAAACCCTTGTGTTTATGAAAGACTCCATTGCTTGATCCGACAGTTTAGACCCATCCTTGCAATACGAACATACGGTTAAGATACAAATGTTTCAGAAAATGAAGCACAATACTTCCTTTGTATGATCATAAAAATACTACTTTTCCCTGCTTTTGTTTCGAGCTAAGTACAAAAAGTGTCTTAATGCCTGTAATCCTAAATTAAAAAAAAAGGCTTAGTGTCTCTAAGCTTAGCGAGAAACTGCCATCATCCCTGCTGGGGATGAGTATCACCCTCGAAGTTGGCAGAGATGAGTCTGAAATCACGTCAGCGTTACTAAAACCTCACTGTCAACATTACCACCAATGACTCTAAGCAACATTTCCAAAATCACTGTTAAGGCGTCAGAGCTAGCAGGTGTCCGGTCAGGGCAATGTTTGAAAGTAAACATGTCCAAAATCGCTCTTACGATGTCACGATTTCAACCATGATGACTTCACCACGTTATAAGATAAAATTCATCTCTGAAGGAAAGTTTTGCAAAAGGGCTGTTGACAGCTCAGGATGACCTGAATGAGTTCGTTTTCACCTTAGTCTCCACGGGGTAAATGCTGAGTGCGTGGGGAGATGAAAGCGCAAGATGCGCGAAGAAGAAAACAAAACAAAAACAAAAAAAAAATGAAAAGAAAAATGCTTCCCTTTCAGTTAGGTGATGGGCTGAGAAAAAGTGAATTACTGCAAAGAAGAGCATTAAGTTAGACAGTGACTCGCCGTTGCGACTTCTTTACATCTCTATCATCGCTGCTTGAAATGATGACGTTTTTACTGTTTAAGGTGACTTACTTCCGTAGAACTATCACCCTCTTCACTATGACAGAAAAATCGCTATTAACCCCACCTCTAGGAGTGGGAGAGATCCTCCGCGTAATGGTACGAAGAACAAAAATAGGCTAAAATGACTGATTTTGCTGACAAGGGTATCTGTAACCAACTACGTGGAATTGAAATAGGAATTTTTCAAATATGGAAACACTCGGTGTTTGTGAAGTCAGAAACAATTTCATTGGATCTGATCAGCCAGATTTTACTCAAACTCAGGCATGGTGTGCTGCTTTAACTAAATGGTCATAAAAGTCGTTTTTGCAGACAAAACGGAAGGGCGCAAAAAATATGATAAAGTCTCTGCGAGAGAGAGATAAAGAGAGAGAGAGAGAGAGAGAGGGGAAAACGATCTGTGTCTCAGAGCAAAATAAATAAATCAACAGGTATAGGTCGGATGAGCTTGAGAAGCTCCCTAGCGCAGTTTTTCTTTCAAAATTAAGGGCTCAGACATGATTTTGTACATTTTCTAGAATATAAAAATGAACGACAAAAGACGCAAATGGTTTGGTGAGGAAACATGAGGTAAAAAAACAACGACTGCTTTTACAATCGGAAGTCAAAAGTGAACATTTGTTTTACGATAGGGAATTGACACATTTGATAGAAAACAAAATATGTCATATAATATACTGTAGAATGCACTTACAATCGGAGGCAAAACACCTGCAAAATAGAAATTTTTTTACGATATACCACTGACATGTCCGACAGCAAGCAACGAGGATGGATTTTTTAAGAACGAAGGAAGTGGATGCTGTGTTGAAAACATTACGGATTGTGAAAGAAATACGGGATTACACCATATAATACAAATTTTGAAGATGACAATCCGATTTTTGGTGCAAATGTGACAAGGATTGTAAGTCAGATAATATCCGAAAACTTGAAAATTTCATCGTCCTGGAGCGGCACTCGGATTCGCCTCTCCCAGATAGCTCCGGGATATGCTAAACCTGACTTACCATCCTTGTCACATTTACACCAAATATCGGATTGTGATCTTCAAAATTTACATTACGGATATTCCAACTGAATCAACTTCTTCTGCAACAGAATTCAACAATATGATAGAAAACAGTGCTGTATCGCGATCAGGAAGTTCAAACGACCTAAAAAACAGGAGAGCATTGTTTTTCAGAAGATACCCGATAAACTAATAAACGATGGAAGCAAAATTGCCATTCATTGAAAAAAGGGGCTTCATTGTGAAAATGGACCTCGCCGACTCTGAGTGAACTATGATGAAAATTCGTGTTCCCTCTTATTGCATTTTGTGTCTTGCATTAGCGAAAAGTTCAGATAAAAATACCTTCACAGAGGGAATGAATAATTGGAAACATGTTAATCAAAGAATCCACGAATGCAGCAAAATAGGCAACACAAATACCAAGTGTTTTTCACTGCAAAGAGACACCAGGAACAATAAATTTTTGCTTGTCGCAAAACAGACAAATTTAAAGGTACAGCAAATGAAGAAAAACCTTCATGTTCCGACAGACAATCGAAGTAGTGAAGGTTATCCGGTCATTCGAGTTAAGGCACAGAACCTTAAAGATGAGTTGCTAAATTACGACACTATTTGAACAAGGCATAAATAATTACAGATTTTCTAGCCCTTTGTCAAAACATTTATAGCGCAATGGAGCAAACCTCGTGAAATGTCATAAACAGGCAATTGCATCACTGAAACAGCGGAGAAACTACTGAGACACTGATTCACTTCTTAAACGGCATCAGATTTTATCAAGTGAGCAGCAAACGAAATCGAAACTGAAGAAAGATATCCGATTTCTATATCACAACACAATGAAACATTCCTGAAATAAGCATGACGAATGAAAATGACGAGAATCACTTGCTGAAATTCTAAGCACAAATGCTATGGAAATATACTTTTGATGTGCACAGTAAAATTCTAGATACCGTTATAGAAAATATGAGTGAGTGCGTATGAAAAACCAAAATGTGCGCTTCTTTCACGAATAAATTTTGATGAAGTTAAGCAGAAGCGCCTTCCAAAATTTGAATAAAATGCTTTTAAAGTACGATAGCTCAGCAACTAAGGAAAACCTTCAAAATGAGCTAGTGCACTTTGTTACAAATTGAGAATATCCCTAAACCTTGGTTTAACAAGAACAACTAATATTTTTTTCCAAATGAAATACTGAGGTAAGACAAACTTGAAGAAAGTCAACAAGTGGTTACGCCATGTAAGAAATGCGAAAACTGGTAAAATACGTTTACCAAGCGCAACGCACAGTGCTTTTGGAGCTGTATACAAATACCTGTTAAAGTTGATATTCGAAATAGTGAAGGTTATTATTCACAAGCATTTATATGTGTGTTGTTATTCACAATCATTTACTGTATATGCAATTCTGCTGGTAATTTGCATGCAGTTTTCAAATAACGTACATATTTTCCTTAAGAGGGTGTAAAATTATATTGCATTTTTCCCGATACTTTTGATCTAAAAGTCCGATTCTACATAAAAGTTTTTCTTGCGTCAGATAGCAGTCGTTATATAGACAATTGTGCACATAATTTTCAATTTTTCCTTAAGCAGGAAGAGCGTAGATAAGACTGGTATATATTTATACACCTATCTTACTTACACTCCTGAAGATCCGATTGCAAAATTGTTTTTTTTTTTTGGTCAGATATTACTTGCCTCACTAAAAGGGTTGAGCATATTTCCTCCTAAAACAATTATATCGTTTTCCAGTTGGGGTTGTAAATATGTGTCATATTTATCTTGATTATCTCTGCTTTTGTAAGTCCTACTTGAACTTTTTAACGTCCGTAAGCGTTTATAGTAGAATATTCTGCATCTAACTCTAATTTTTGGCGATTTACAAATTCGCCGCACAGGGGTGTAAACGCATATTTCTGTTTACAAATAATGTGCAGCTCCATACAGACCTCTAATTTCTTGATATCTCATCTCCTAAATGTCCGATTTGAAAAAAAAAAGATTCCGTCGGATAATAATTTATGCAGGAAAATTTTCGATTATACTTCAGGACTTTTTTCGACGAATACTACTTCAGGTACGTGAGTGAGTATTTTCATTAGCTAATGTATCTCAACTTTTGAAAATCTACAACACAGATTTCTGCCATTACTAAAGGTAAGGGCATATTCCAGTATAAATATTTCAAAAATTCTGCTATTCCGATTGAAAAAAATACTTTTTTAGCCAGGTCCGTTTTCTATGAAGAACACCTTGCCGATTGTGCATTTTGAATAGGAGTAATGAAAACATTTTCGGCTAGGGGTAGTGAACAAATTTGCTTCGGAAAATTTTTTTGTGTCTGAAAGGTTTAAAAGACGTGCTCATTAAACGTGAGAATTCGGTATCATCTTTCTTTTTCTGGGATAGTGATAAGTGTTGATTCGAACCGGTCTTTAGGTTTATGGCAAGAACTGCAAATTTCTTTGAGTAATCTAGTTAAAACATCCATATGCTTGAACATGATTAATTACCCGTCAAGAATGACCGAGGATAATAAGATATGTAGGATATTTTCTAATAACCAGGTCTCCTTTTTGTTTGTGCAGTCCAAATGTTGAAATATAGTTCATGAGCATTACAACAGTGGAACAATAAAAAACAAGAACATTTCTTGAAACAGGGATTCGACAATTAAAACAGGCGAACGCTCTTTCCACTGCGCCAGCAAAGTGGAACAAAGGTTCAGAGGGAGGAAATTATATTGTCTGTGATCATTTTCACCAGCAGCTTATACATTTTTTTCTAGCGGTTATATATTCTTTTTCAGTTTTCATCTTCTCGTGCTTTCAGTTCATGGAATATGTTGCTTCTTTTAGCCTGTCATTAGTCATCGTCGAAGAAATCGTTAATGTATAAATAATCATCATCATCATCATTGTCAACCATTATCAATCCCCTGCTGGACGAAGGTCTCCCCAAGTTTCCTCCACAACGGTCTGTCTTGTGCCAGTCTCCTCCATGTCACCCATGCATACTTTTGAATTTCATCCACCCATCTCCCATGTGGTCTTCTTCTGGGTCTTTTCCTGTCCCTTGGAATCCAATCTAAAATTTCGGCTGTCCATCGATGATCTGTCCTTCTGGCAGTATGTCCAGCCCATTGCCATTTCAGGGATTTAACTCTGATCATGATGTCTTCCACTCTTGTCATTTTTCGGATCCACGAGTTCGTCTTCTTATCTCTCCTGGTTACACCAAGCATGCACCTCTCCATGCTGCTTTGAGTTGTCTGCAGCCTTTGTATGTCTCTTTTAGTTAAGGTCCACGTCTCTGCACCATACGTAAGCACTGGAAGGATGCATTGATCAAACACTTTTCTTTTAAGACATAATGGCATATTGCTCTTGAAAATTATGCTGTTTCTTCCAAAAGCTCTCCAGACGATTAGACGAAATGCTATCCCACACTCACCAACCCGCTTGGCCAGCGTGGTGAGTTATGGCCAAACCCCTCCAAAATGACTCCATAACTTAATTCTTGGCCCTCAGTCTCCGGCAGCTGGAATGTACCTGGCCAAGGCAGCGACCAGTGCGACATGAAGGCAGAGGGTGCTAAGAATCCCCGGAGGACCGGACTAGGCTGCCATCTGATGCTGACCTTGGCTACGTATAATGGACGCTCCCTATCTTCTGATTCAAGGCTTCTTGAATTGGAAGAAGAACTACAAAGGATCCAGTGGGACATCGTCGGGCTAAGTGAGGAAAGGAGAAAAGAAGAAGATCTCATTGAACTGAAAAGTGGACATCTCTTCTACTATTGTGGGACAGGAACTGGCAGAACTAGTGGTGTTGGATTTATAATAAACAAGAAACTGAGGATAAAGTTGTAGAAGTTGAAAGTTCCTCTGACACAGCTGCAGGACTCGTTATCCAACTCTCGAGAAGATACAAGGCTCAGGTTATTCAAACTTATGCACCCACCACAAGTTATCCTGAAGAAGAAATTGAAGAATTTTATGAGGAAATTCGTCATCTATATAATAAGGGTAAGCAGAACTTGAAGATAATTTTGGGAGACGTCAATGCAAAAATAGGGCAACAGCAACAGAATGAAACTTCAGTAGGTAAATTCGGTCACGGCAACAGAAACCAGCGTGGAAATACTCTCGTTCAGTTTGCAGAGGCAGAAGGGTTTTTCACCTTGAAATCCTTTTTCAAGAATAAGCCACACAGAAAATGGACATGGAGACACCCAAATGGGACGACAAGTGAAATTGATTTTATTATGTGTAACAAAAAATTCGTCATAGAATACTACAGTGTGCTAAACAAGTTCAACACAGGTAGTGACCATAGATTGGTGAGATGTAAGATGAACCTGAACGCTAAACTCGAACGTGGCAAGCTCATAAGACAAACAAAATGTATTGACAAAACCAACCTTAAAAAACACCATAATACCTTCAAGTTGGAACTAAAGAACAGATTCTCTGCTTTAAAAGGCCTAACACCGGAAGAAGTGGATATTTCTAAAGTTAACAGAAAACTAACTAAAGCTCTTATGGAAACAACAACAAAACTAGCTGGGTCTAAAAACAAGTTGCATGTGAAAAAATTATCAGGAAATACCAAAATGTTGATGCAAAAAAGAAGAGAGATGAGGGCAACTAAAGAAGAAGTGACTTCCAAAGTGGAATATATAGAGCTATGCAAGACAGTACGAAAAAATATTACTGAAGACGTAAGGAAATTTAACTGTGAACTAGTGAGGAAAGCAATTGAAAACAACCAAAGCCTAAAGATAGCAAAGGGATATCTCAGTAAGGGATGAAATCAGATTATGGCACTGAAAAAAGAAGATGGTTCTGTAACAAGAAATAGAGGCAAAAATTTGACAACAGTGAAAGATTTTTATTCCAAATTATATGAAAGGGATGATACATGTACTCCAGACATCATGAAAGGTACCAGTACCAGAGTTCTTCCAGTCCTCCCAGCAGAAGTTGCACATGCAATCAAGAACATGAAGCGGGGAAAAGCTCCAGGTAAAGATGGAATTACTGTAGACATCATACAAGAAGCAAGTGGAGAAATCGAAACAGTACTTTTCACTCGATGCCTTAATGAAGGGAAGATTCCCCTGGATTGGAACAACCCTACAATGATCCGGCCACATAAAAGAGGCAACATTGAGGATCTCAGGAACTACGGACCTATCAGCCTCCTATTTGTGGTTTATAAAATCTTCACTAAAGTTCTTTCACACCGCTTGAAGGTAACACTGGACATGGCTCAACCGAAAGAACAAGCTGGATTCAGGAGTGGCTACAGCACAATAGATCATATTCACGTACTGAGAGAACTAATTGAAAGAGCGAGGGAATATGAACTTCCATTGTGCGTGGCTTTTATCGAGTATGAAGAAGTCTTTGATTCGGTGAAAACATCAGCAGTTACAATGGATCTGAAATCCTGCAGTATTGAAGATGCATACACTAATATTATTAATAACATCTATGAAAATGCAAGTGCAAAGATTCGGCTGTTTGAAAATACAACAACATAAAAATTGGAAAGGTAGTGAGACAAGGTGACACCATATCTCCGCAGCTCTTCAATGCCACATTGGAAAATGTCTTTCAATCACTGAACTGGGAAAACAAAGGGATAAAGATTAATGGAGATTATCTAACCCACCTTCGTTTTGCTGATGACGTAGTCATTTTTGCAACTACCCCGTCAGAGCTGCAGAGTATGATCCAGAAACTTGCTGACAAGAGTAAAGAAGTGGGATTAAAAATGAACTTTAAGAAGACAAAAGTGATGTTCAACGCTTTTACAAGAAATGAAGATTCGATTGATGGAGAAAAGCTGGAGATAACAGACATGTACGTTTATGTTGGACAGCAGATATCAAGTGAGGGTCACATTGATGAAGAAATTAATCGGCGTACAAAACTTGCCTGGAGAGCATTTGGAAAAAACAGCATAGTTTTCAAGAGCAATATGCCATTATGTCTTAAAAGAAAAGTGTTTGATCAATGCATCCTTTCAGTGCTTACGTATGGTGGAGAGACATGGACCTTAACTAAAAGAGACATGCGAAGGCTGCAGACAACTCAAAGTAGCATGGAGAGGTGCATGCTTGGTGTAACCAGGAGAGATAAGAAGAGGAACTCGTGGATCCGAAAAATGACACGAGTGGAAGACATCATGATCTGAGTTAAATCCCTGAAATGGCAATGGGCTGGACATACTGCCAGAAGGACAGACCATAGATGGACAGGCGAAATTTTAGATTGGATTCCAAGGGACAGGAAAAGACCTAGAAAAAGACCACATGAGAGATGGGTGGATGAAATAAATGCGGTAGTGTCATGGAGGAGACTGGCACAAGACAGACCGTTGTGGAGGAAACTTGGGGAGACCTTCGTTCAGCAGTGGATTGACAATGATGATGATGATCATTCATTCATATATATATATATATATATATATATATATATACTACAGCCATCTGAGGAAATCACATTGAACGCGATGTTCTCGAGAGCTGACTAAATAATATCAAGTTTTCATCCGTATCCTGTGACAAAATTCATTTAGTCCTGCTTAACCTCTCATTATGAGAGGATAGTTACACAGCAGAGGTCCATGGTTTATTTAGTTTAAATTCTTAATGTTTCTGCAGAGATATAGTTTTTGAAAAGTATTAAATACCCATTTTTATGTGTGCCTTTGTTGATTGTATGAATCCTCAATTTACGTCTTCTATAAGAATTACTGATTGCGTCTATCAGACTACTAGTGAAAAAAAACATCATAGGCGCTGAAATTTTTGTAACTCTAGAAGCTATAAAGAAAAAAAGTCTGGCTTTTAACCATGCCATTTAACTTTCTTCTTTTAATTTAAAGAACTGGCAGTTGGCGTTTTGCTTCATGTCAGCCAAACAAAGTTATATTAGAGTATAGTACAGTATCCTGTTTAACTTCTGTAAAAAATCGCAGTCCTTTTCAAGATACAAAATAAATTGATTTGAAGATCGAAAATGGATCTAAAATGATTAATTGTTTGATAAATAAAACAACCTAAAAATGCTTTTAGGCATCAAATAACTTGAAAAAGTATTGTATGAAATGTGAATGCACAAAAAGTTGCCGAAGAGGAAGAAGCATTGTTTAAAAAATTAAAAACAATTGGGACTGTGATATTATCGATATTACGAATCATCTAATAGTCATGACATAACTTATGGTTTCGGCTTAACGGTTTTAAAGTTTATTAATATGAAGAATAATAAAGGTAAGTCAGAAAAACATTATATATATTTTCAAAATATCGATGGCTTTCCCCAAAATTTCAAACTTAGTATTTCCGAAATGATCTTAATTTAAAATATTTCAGGAGCTTTATGACATTGAAAACCTGTTTCCCTGGCGTCACATTTAATAAAAATATTTTTATTTGTTTTAAAGCCATTCTCAAAACTCTATACTAAAAAGCACTATTATGTGCTTGATGTAAGAGGATTAATTTCTACCTGTAGTTTTTTTTAACTAAGCGATAGATGTGGCTGCAATTTTGTTGTCAGAGAAAATGGGAAAAATTGAACTATAGCAATTTTACTTCAGTAATTAAAAACTGTAAAAGACGATATATAAGTTAAGCTTAACTTGCAGCTCCCAATGAAGATGTTTTATCTTCTGAGATACCATGGAAATCGTCGATGTTACTTCACGCAATATTCTGAATAATGGAGATTTGATAAGTAAGGTAGCAGAACGGAAAGATATCAAGTTACGGCAGGAATTGATGTGTAAATTACATGATAACAGACAAAGGATACTCCTCCTCTAATGATATGTAAGTAAAGATTAAAGATAAGTTTCGACCTTTCGCCAGCACTTAATGTACGTTTCAGTGTAGAAGTACGCTGAAATGTTGCTTTGTTGCTTGCTTCAATGTAGAGATAACATCTAGTTGTCTTGTTATAGCTCGCACCTGAGTGTGTTTCATTCGGAAAACTGGTAAATGAGATCAACCAGGCTATCAAAAGTCTAAACATTAGGACATCTTAATTTGACATCATGTGGGGAGTAAGTGCAGCGATTGGAGTTTTGTTCTTAACACTTTGGCTTATGTGAGTATTTACGTTTTGTTCCTCTTTTTATTTTGAAGATATGTGTAACGCATTTAATGTCTCAACTGAATTCTGATAGCGTACTTAATTTTTTGAATGCATTTGAAAAGTCACAGATGATATGCCGATAATGTATTTCTCTCGAACACTTGAGATTCAGGACGAAAAAACCCCTCCGAATTGTTCTCGGTTACTATTTCGTCTTCAATACCTAATGAACATTTGTTAATTTTGACCTTTGTACTTTTCATGTATTTTGTAGGATGGTGTTCATCCTTACCTGAAGAAGGAAAAAAAAGTTGAAAAAAGAAAATTGAAAATATGAGGACTAGAAATCTGCACAAACCTGAATTGGGAAATCTACCTGGACCAGCCTAAACTTGGATGTCCGCCCAGAAGGAGCCACGCCAGAGCCTGGCACATTTCAGAATTTTAACTTTCAACGTGCCTGTCGATTTTGTATATCAATTAATTTCACTCGATTTATTTTACGCGCCTTTTTCGTAACATACTTCCGTATCATTTTTATAACCTGGTGACCTGATACACTCAGAAAAACTCAGAAAATGCAGTAATTATGGGGAGACAAATCATTAAGAAGATATTGTTCTTGATATCTAGGTTTCCTTGTACGCACATATGGATATTATTTTGAGAACAGAAGTGCCTGAGTTTTGCTGTTCTTCATGCAACCATCTATTCGGAAAACTTGAAAGTTGCATCGCACTGTAGCATATTTCAAAGCTACAATTCTCTATCTCTATCTCTCTCTCTCTCTGTTCATTTCGATGTTTATTTTACCTGGTGGTGCGAAAAGAGGAGATGGAGGTTTGATTGCCGCCCATTGGCAATGTAATTCTTAAAATTTCTGAAGAACTCGGCTACATGGGAAACAGTGAAACTACACCGAAGAACCAAAAATTATGACCAGGGCGTCTTCATCCAAATCAAAGAACCTTCAGATAAACGACGGCGCCGGTGAAGGTCATGAAACAGTATAAATAATACTTGATACTCAGCTCTGTTAATTATAGGGATGTTCTTGTTCTTCATATGGGGAAGGAAACGGACCTAAGTGAGTTTCACAAAGGACAAATTGTAATAGTCAGACATTAGGGTCAGATCATTTCCGAGAAGGCAAAACTTGTGGTGTGCTCACGATCAGCCGTGGTTAGAAACTTTAAAAAGTGGTCTGAGGAGGGAAAAGCCACGAACCGTCGGTAAGATGCGGGCTGACCACCTCTCATCAATGTTAGAGGTGAGCGAAGACTATCCCGTACGGTACGAGCCAACAGAAGATATACTTGCCGTACCTGTGGTGTAGTGGCCTAAGCGATGGCTTCTGATTATTCGTCAGAAAGGGGTCAGGGTTGGAATCTCGGTGATGCATAGATGTTGTGTTTGTCTTACGGCACTGGCTCTTTTCCTCCTCTCCCTTCCCTGGAACCAGTGACCATAAATTAGGGACGGGCGACTGCTTATAGCCTATTGAGTTGCTCACGGTGGTCGTTAAACCTCTAATAAAAAAAATGGTATACTTTGGCGCAACTCAACAGTAGTTTGAATGCTAGTGTCAGACATAATGTGTCACAACACACAGTATATGGAATCCTGCTGAAAGCGTGGCCACGTAGCCAGAGGTCGCTCCGGGTGCTCTCGATTCACTGCCGAAAACGCCTACAATGGGCACGCGAGAATCTAAACTGGTTACTGAATGATTAAAATCAGGTCGTCTGGTCCGATTAAGCTCGTTTCATTTTGCACCATGTGGACGTCCGAGTACGTGTGCGTAGTTTATTTGAGGAAGTGTTGGCAGCAGTATGTACCGTGGCACAAAAACAAGCCGATGTAGGAAGTGTAATTCATTGGGCAATGTTCTTCTGCGAAACTTTGGGTCTATTTATGCATATGTAGAAAATTGTGACGTCTATCACTTACCTAAAACATCATTACAGACCGCGTATGTGCTTTCATGTCAACGGTATTTTCCTCTAGTAGTGCCTTCTTCCAGCAGGACGATGCGCCATGCCACACTGCCCAGGCTGTTCGAGAATGGTTTGCAGAACATGATGAAGATTTCCAGGTATTGTCCTGGCCTGCAAACTCCCAACAAACACAAACCATAGATGCTCCCATCAAGCATCTATGGTTTGTGTTGGAAAAGCAAAACCGGTCTGCGGCGCTCAACCACGCAACTCAGAAGAGTAAAAGGATCTGTTGGTAACATATTTGAAAAGCGAATTTGAGTTGAACTTTTTAAAATTCAGTGTTACGGTCAAATGTAAAAATGGACATGAATGATGATGATGGAGGTGAGTTTGCGTGTGTTTCTGTAACAGATCCGTACAAAGTCTAAACGAATGTTCCTTACATTATTTATATTTGGAGCAAGTTGACTTCAGACTTTTCTTATCCCGTATTCTTTGCACAATATCATGAATGCCACAGGAATTTATGCGTGGTTCGGAGTTTGGGTTACCAGATGATTTATTTGGAGGATACACATTCAAAAAACCACAAGCTTGAGGACTTTTGCATCAAAACGGCAAATCCTTTCAAACACCTAAAAGTGAATAAGGAGGGTTTGATGTATGAGGAGATAATTTGTTTAATAATTCTTCTGCCGGAAAAACATGTGAACCCTTTTCATGTGTTGCTGTGCCAAATCAATTAAGACAAATTCCAGCTGCCAGTAGTATTCTTCGGCTTTAAGAAATATCGCGTTTATTTTTCAAAAAGAAGCTGTAATATGCAGTTTTACTAAACATAACAATGGTGTAAAAATAAAAGAAAATCTGAACTGATAGTGTTGCTCAAAACAGCTATCTTCCAAATTTATAGAAATATATTCAAAGTACTAATAATACTAATAAAACGCTGAAATCCGTTTTTATTGGTGTAATATTACAAAAACTAGAACAAAACGCTAGCTTTCGCCACCACGGCTGGCTTAATCAGGCAGAAGTCTTATTCAAATGCAAAAGCGAAAATATAGTTTCAGTTATGAATTCAAAAATAGACGTTTGCTGTAGATGTTATAAGTAGAACGTGCGCGTAATATTCAAGATGTGTGATTAAGGGCGCGCGTATTCATGAGCGTGCGCCATACATGTGGGAGGTCCATTGATGTTTCCTAGTTGCATATCCCGTGACTGGATAGAATTTCTAAAGTTTCTCTGAGGAGGGTGGCTCTGGAGGTTGTGTATTGTGCGATTTTCTTTATTTGTCCCCACAAAGGTGTTGCAGAGTTGTTGGTGACTTCACGCGCTAGTGCCGTAGTGAGAAGTCCTCTTTTGACATATCTCTGGTGTTCCTGGAGTCTTAGTCTTAGATACCTCTTGGTCATGCCCACGTAGGTTTTGGTTGTTCCGTCTGGGTAGAAAAGGGGTATAGTGTATATACTCCCTCATCTTCCAGGTCCACGGCGGCGTTTTTCTTGATGCGAGACAAGACTCGATTGTCCTAGGTGCTGTTATCCCTATGTCGAAACCAAGTTTTTTTAAGGATTTGTTTAAGAAATATGTGATGCCTGGTACGTACTGGCATGAGCCGATGTTTTGTAGTTTTTTGCTGGCGCATCCGGCGCCACGGGATGCGAGCTTAGACCTAGTCTGCTGTATGATCTGATGGACCATGCTGGATGGCGAAAGCTAGCGTTTTGTTCTAGTTCTTGTAATATTACACCAATAAAAACGGATTTCAGCGTTTTATTAGTATTACTGGTGTATATCTTCCCTAATGTTTCCGTACTAGTAATAAACTATTATCTACAAATAGTACATAATGATGGCCCGTAATCTATGTGTTTACTTTTGTTCCGAACAGGACATGCAAATTTTTTGCTACAAATGCTTTGGAAAAGAATACAGAATTAGTCAACCCGAATTTCCTAAAGTTCCTCGTAGGTAATGAAGGCAGAACGAGGGAAGGTAAAGTGCACTGCTGGACATAGGAAAAGTAACACCTTGAAGTAATTCACAGAATGCGAGGAAACTTACTACATACGTAGAGCCATAGGTGGGAAAGATATGATGCAATTTCTGCGGGATTACGTGAATACGATAGAGGCGGTGTAAGTAGTGGCTTGAGTCAGTAGGTCGAATGACCGCCATGCTGGGCTAAACATTCGCCAACACGGCGTGTCATCAAGTGGAAAAGTCTTCAAATGCGTCTTGGAGAACTATTGGCTAGTATCTACAGCTCATCAACATTGACAGGGAGCAGTGCAGAGGAGGCGTTTATTCGTCTACCAATGACGTCCCTCACTTCCTCTGTTGGGGCAGAAGTAACTCGGGCTGGACAGGGAAGCACCTGGGCCTCTTCTTGGCACGGTCTGCTGATGCTTGCAGTGTACAGGCAGGAGTTATTTTTCTTAAACTAGAAATCAGGAATACCACGTAGGTAAGGTAACAAAACGGGCTGCAGCACCTCATCGCGGTATCATCGTGCTGTCATTGTACCCACTAGGCGTACCAGCGGTGAACCGCTGTTGAAACTGACAACACTTTAAACTAGGCTAAAGTGCAGTATGAAGCTCACGGACTGGAAGTAAGATCATATCGGTGACCACGTGATCTCCAGACACTCAGTTGAAGATCGTCTGCGCTGAGAGAGAACGTGACAGGTTGTTTCATACGACAGAGTTCCATTCGCTCCACCACACATGTCTCGTACAGCACCACAAAAACCTTGCGCGACGGTGTGCTGTGGTGAGTGGCAATCGTTGAAATAGCTGGTGAGATCGTAAACAAGTCAAAGCCAGTAGGCGATTCACAGTCCGTGCCGACACGGGGATGTCTAAAGCTGCCTGTACACATAGTCGAATGTAGGCAGCTGTACATTGTAAAGCTACTACGGCTTGCAGTCGAATACGGCGATCAAGGCTTTTGAACGTCCGACTACGCGCATCAGTTCCACTACGGCAGCATACATTACCCTCCTTCAACCACTATCGCTCTCTCGGTCGACGATTGTTGCATCCTGAAGTACTTCTGCTTCAATGCGGCCAGCTAACCAATAAGGCGCATGTACGTAGCTCTAAGATGAAGCATTTGGTAAAAATGTCCATGTAATAGTAGGATTCACGATGATGTCGCCCTGTCATTTTCACTTTTTACACGTGCTTTCGGCACCGAGATCACTCCAATGCAGTGGTTCACTCACCCAGGTGAGGATGTTTTGTCCTTTTATCTCTCTTACGTATGAAGTGACTTTTCATAATCCAACTGTGACACGTACCCACTAATGTGCACGAGGCTCCGACTAATACTTTCAGGTGTGACATTTTCTATCTTAAGGAGCGTATCTGTAGGTCCCATTAAGACTAACTCATGGAATTTTATTCATAAGAAAGACGACAATTGCCTCACTTAGGAATAAATACCGTGTGACGTTTCATCATGTGTAGTTACTTTCACCTATGAAAGTTCTTCTTTGCTGTCACTGTGATCGACTACGAGTCCTGGATGGAGATACTTGCCTTGTGGCACTGGCTCTCTCCCATCCGAGAATCAGGGGCACTGAATTACGGACAGGCGGCTATTTATAACCATTACAGTTGCTCCTAGTGGTCGTTAAACGATAAAACAAACAAAATACAGATATTTTTATTTCATTAAGGATACATTTTATGGTTTTTCAGGAAATTCTGAAGAGTTCACCCTAAAAATGTATTATCAACAAAACAAGAGGTCCAAGTCTTAGCAAAATAATTTCCACTTTTTCTCTCGCTGTATCCACAAAGTGAATGTAAATTTTAGAGAGCAACGTTTTTGTGGAAATCTTTTCTGAATGGGTATTACTGATTATGCTATAAGCTGAAAGCATAGCATAATCAGTAATACCTATACTCTATATGCTATGCTTTATACCTATACTGATTATGGTATACCAATACCTATAGTAATACCTATACTGATTATGCTATGCTACCTATACTGATTAAGCTAAAAAAAGCTTATACATGGTCGAGTCACATTATTGTGACCACTATCTAATATCCAGAGTAACCGCCCTCGCCGTGTGCAGCCCTGCTAGCAGCTAAACGGGCTGAGAGTGACTCAGTAAGGTGCTGGAATGTGTTCACCGGTATGTGGAGCCATGCTGACTGCAGTGTATCTGACAGCTGCTGGAGGGTGCGTTTTGGAGGATCCATACAGAGAACAACACGATCGTGGTGGTCTCACAGATGCTCAACTGGGTTTAAGTCTGGGGAATTAGGGGGAGAGGGAAGTGCTTTGAAGTCATCATCGTGCCCTTCCAAATACTCTCGGGAATTTCTAGCTGTGTGACATGTCGCATTGTTGTGTTGGAAGGAAGCTTCCGCCCCAGGAAAGACAATCAGCATGTATTAATGTACGTGGTCTCTGCAGGGATGGATTCATAACGAATTCGATCCATAGTGCCTTCCGCAGATATGAGTTGACACAGAGAATGCCACGAAAACATTCCCCAGACCATAACGCTGCCCCCACTAGCTTGTGTTTTTCCAGAAATGACATCAGATATGATATTTTGGTGCTAAAAATGATCGAAGTTAAAAAACAATGCCGTCTTATGCAGGATTTAAAAAAATATTTTATGTTAAAAACATATATACAAGTTAAAATATATACACATTAGACTTTTCGAGTGTACAATAAACTCATCCTCAAATGTAACAGAATGCCAAACCCAAGCGACAAGGTGTTAGTTATATATACACATGGTAGTCGTGTCACAAGTGACGTATGTCCAATAAAGATTTAACGCATGTGCGGAAATAATCGGTCAAACTCTATTTCCGGAGACTCAGGTTGTTTTTCGCGGTCCATTAACTGTTTCCAAGAGAAGGGTATTGTACAAGGAGGGTCATCATTGCAGCATAAATGTCTGTATTGACAAATCAGTAAACTTTCTGTGAAAAGGGCAGAAGAAGGATGTCTAGGGGTATTCAGTATAATTGCTGCCTCCCAAATAGGAGTATGTGTACCCTTTAAATAGGACTTGGAGAGAGACAGAAACGGTTGAAGAGTGTTTGTTCTCCAATGTTTCTCGCCTTATACGCCAACGTCCATCCGTTCGATGAAGCAGAAAACGTGAAATGGAGAAAGAAGTCCTTTGCTAGTCAGCGGAGGTCCATTCCGATATTTCCATGTAAATGTAAGCATTTTCGGCCGATGCACCTTCGTTAGCATAGGTGCAGTGAACATCCGTCTGCATCGGAGCCCCATACGCAGCAGGGTTCACTGAATTGTCGTTTTGGACACACGTCCGATAAACCCTGGTTCATTCGACAAGTGAATTGCTCCATTGTAGCGTGTCGATCGCCCCTCGAGCACCTTCGAAGCCGACGTTCACCTCTCACATCAATGGCATGTGGTGCTCTGCAGTTTCCACGTTACTTATTCGCAATGGTGCCATTTCTCCAATCACGATACACTTTAACCACAGCAGGACGCGAAGAATTCACAAACTGCGCTGTTTCAGAAATACTACCACCCTTGGCCCGAAATCCGATAATCATCCTTTTTTGCAAAATCTGATAAATCGCTCCTTTTATCCATGACAGCAACGAGTGATTTATTTTCAAAATGCCTACAGAACACCTTATATACCCTTTAAGCCATCTCACGACACGTGCCTTCTTTCATTGGCTACGCCCTGTTGACGTCAATAGTAGGAGGTGGTCACAATAATGTGACACGACTGTGTATATCATTTATTAAAAAAATAAATACCAGTAATTGTCTCGTAATTATGTCGAAGATGAAATGAAAAAGAACATTGAGATATTATTTTGGTTACACAAATGAAATATGAAACGGAAATTTTAGGCGGCCATTTTGGCCGCCATGTTGGATATCTCATCCTATGAACTTCCAACAACATTTTAGGGTCTTTGTTTCAATTCAGCATCCCTAAAAACATATCAATAGACACCTAACTTCCATAAATTAAAATAATCCAGGTAATCGAAATTTTATGGCAGCCATTTTTTTGGGGGGATAGGTTTGTGGTGGATCTCCTTCCAGAACACTGACAATGGGTATGGGCATGATGTATGGCAAGTTTGGTATTCTCTTCATAAAGTGCAGTTTTTTTCTTGCTTACCCATCCAACAAAACAGGCAGTGGCCCTTTCCTAATTTAGGGTCACATGTTCCAAGGAAGGGAGAGAGCCAGTGCCGTAAGACAAGCACAACATCCAATGCCTCACCAATATTCGAACCCGGACCTAACTCGGACAAATGGTCATAAGCCATCGATTAGACCGCTGTGCCAGAGGGGCGGCATTACAGCTTTCAACATTCGTTTCGCCTTACGAAACAGCAAGAATATTCAAAATGTACATACCTATCTTCAGAATCAGTTGTTTCGTATGCTATGATGCCAACACCGGATACTAATTTTTAAAAATGTTGCACTTGTTGCTTGTGAATATCATATTTTTTCGGCAAATAACATTTCGGCATCCAATTTGCATTTGGAACAGCACCAATACCTTTCGACCAATGTTCCCTGTAATTCTTTAATCTAGAGTTATCTAGTTTGGAAAGTGGGATGTTAGCTGCACAAAAAGCACCAGTTAATTTCGAAAATTCAGTTGAGCGGTGCTGCTCTTTCCTAGTTCTTTTTCCAATTAATTCTTCAACACATTTGTGCATTATTTTCGGTAGACTGTTCGGCCTTGCTTGCTAAATGCATTTCGCAGCTGTCCTTTCTTGACAATTCCACTGGTATGTTGCAGCACGAACAGAACAATAGATTTTCGTTCACATGAAACCTACCTTTACTGTGTTGCTTGCATCTTCCAGACTCACTCCTCTGACTCACGTGGCACATTCTCAAAACTAACAAACAATGCCTAGAAACTTTGTGCTGTAAACTAAATACTCACACGAACACACAAAAAGATTCTAAGCTAAGCGTCTGCAAAATTCGAAGACTCTTCCCCGTGAGTTGCTTTTCTCAGTTGACGACATCCGGTTTATTAGTGCGGCGTGTCGCCCAGATAATTCAACAATAGCGGGGGATGGAAATCACGAAAGACCACACGTGCATTCTTCAGCAGAATGCATGTGACCTAGAATTACCCGTCAAGCTTGTTCGATAAGAGTCTGTTCGTAACAAACAATCCATGAGGGGTGAATGAAGGTTTAAAGCTCTGGTTTGGACTTTGGAGTAGAATTACTTTGCGGCATATTTTTTGCGTAAACTCTAATGAAGGCAGTATTAAAACTATTTAAATATGAAAAATAATCTGAAAGTTATAATAGAAATTAGGAAAAAAATAAGAAAAAAGTTCGAAATTCGCTGATATATTTAATATTCGCGAAATCACAGAAAACCACCTAAAATTGTCGGAAAAAAATCGCGGAAATTCACGCAGCGAAATAATTCCTAGCCTACTTACAGTCAACCCGAAACCTTCCGATTATCAGGATCCGTTGCCACTCGTGAACGAGCCGATTCTAAACGCCGGTGTGAAACAACTGACGTTTCCATTGCTGCGAGCAGCACTCAACTATTTGCCCACCACATCCGACATGAGCTTCAATTCTTCGCGTACACTACCCTGCTTCGCAGAAACCTATGAAACAACTTCGCTCAAACTCGATGAGTTGATTAAACATCAGTCTACAACGTACAAAGGGAATTAATTACTTTTCGATAGTAATCAGCTTTATAGGTCAGGTTGGATTTCTTTAATTCTCACTGCTTACTTTTACCCCGAAAGTCAGCCTCACTAACGGAATCCTTGTACTGCATCGAATTTTAAATGTAGCCGTACTCTCTATTTCTCCTTCATTTATATACTGCATATCACTGTTATGAACTCTCATGCTATTAATAATAATTTCTGAAAAGGTAGCTTTTCTTTTTCAGGTTGAAGGAACCTTCTTGTATTAAGGGTATACTTTTCTGGGAATGAAAATATAAATCGAAAAAGACATAAAAATAGGAAACAGGGAACACATGAATTTATGCATTTTCATTTCTTTAGTGAAATCATCCTACGGAGGGAAAGAGAGAGATATATATATTCTAATTTATTAGTATTATACAATTCTTTTTCTGAAGATCGGAAAGATGTAATGTAATCCATTGCCACGATCATTATTCCACCACCAAATAATCCAATTTGCTATTAAGCCAATTATTCTGAATGGGAATCAGATAATCCAATCCACTAATAAAATTGTACTTCTGAAAGGGGAACAAGTAATTCATTCAGTGGGAAAAATGAATCATGATAAACATGATTCACATGTAAACTTCATTTGTTAACCACAAGATATTCAAATTCAGCAGAAAATTTTCAGCAACAGTGCTAATGATAATACACTCTTGGCAAAATAAAACCTCCAAAAAACGTAGCACCAGAGAAAGTCGTTCGATCCTGATGAAACTCCACACGCAATTACCACAGGACCAAATATAGAAATTATTAAAAAACAACGACCAATGACTAAATAGTGGTCCACCACAACGCATGGGAACAGCGCATCGAGGAAGGTATATCAGGAGCAAATGCGCACGCAGAGAAAATTCCTTCTGACAGCAAATTGCAATTGCATTAACCTCCACGGACTATGAGGATGCCTCGACGTCGGATCCGTACACACCACGAGCAGTTGAGCTAGTTTGAGACAGGACGTATAATTGGTCTAAGAGGGGCCAGCTGGTCAAGTCGCAGTATCATGAGACATTTGGGTCGGAGCGATACGACAACCGGACGATGTAAGCCTCAATGGGTCGAGTAAGGCACAACCCGGCGGCACGTGGAAAGTGAACGGCCGAGAGCAAAGACAGAACACGTGGATCGAGGGATTGGGAGAGCCGCACGAACAGGACCGAATTCGTCCCTCTCAACCATTTGTGGCTATGTTACACTGTCTACAGGCACGGAAGGGGCCAACCAGACCGTTGCCAGCCTACTTGCGACACAGGGACTATATTCGAGAATGGCACTACGCCGCCTACCATTGACGAGCGCGCTTTGCCGGCACCGATTGCAGAGCTGTCGGACCCGATCAACGTAGGATGCTGTCTAGTGGCGTCGTGTAGTCTTCAGTGATGAGTCACGGTTTGCACTTGGCGCCTATAATCAGCGCGTACTTGTTTGGAGAAGAGCCTGCAAGCGTACGGACTCTGCCTTTATCGTGGAACGGCACACGCCTCACACACCAGGAGTGACTGTCTGCGTAGCCATTTCCTGCTACAGCTGAACACACTTTCCTGCTATAGCCGGAGACACCCATCACCCTTACGGCTCAACGGTACGTCAAGGACATTCTACAACCTGTTGTGTTGCCATTCCTGTCGCAACAACACGGAGCAATTTTTCAACAGGATAATGCCCGGGTACACACGGCATGGTTCTCCCAGGCCTGACTCCATAATGCCGACACCCTTCCTTTGCCAGCCCGATCGAACATGTCTGGGACATGATAAGACGCTACCTACGCCGATGCCGGAAGGTCGGCGAACTGGCCCGCAATTTGGACACCATCCAGTATGCAATAATTCAGGACGGTGTTCGGGAACTGCATGCGCCTATATGGCACGCCGGGTAACCGCTGCTGCTACAACGTACCGACTTGTTTCACTCGTGTAGCTCTTTTATCCGAATAAATGGCCCAACTGCTCTGGAACTGGAATAATTTCCTCTCCTGTACATGTACATTGCACTTACCAATTCTCACCTCGATTGGATGATTCCTTCACGATGCTTCGTCTTTTTTTCTTTTTCACTTTTTTTTAGTGTAATTAACGAATCATCGCACAGTTATCTGAGGAGACTAAGCAGATGCGGAGACTGAAGTCAATTCCCATCTATCCATTAATAATACAATTTCCCTGCGGAGTGCAATTTGGCAGACTTTTAACGTAATTTCATTAGGTCTTTCCCACACAAGACCAAGAACTCAGAGAGTCCAGATACGTACTACACCGTGAGATTGTGAATCTCAAATCTGCCGATGGTGAAACACGAACCCACATTCTTTTGCTCCGGCGCCGGATGATTTCCCAATTAAGCTACGCTGACAAGGGCTTATTACTGCTACTTGTCGTCTTGACATGTGCATTACCTCTGTAGTACGTCACATTAATCCCCGCCCTTGCGAAACGACATGGATGGAATCGGAGGTTTCCGGGTCATCTGGTAAACAATGCTAGAAGTAACTCGCTGTAGTAGAAGACATTCTTATTAATTCCGGACGGTGTGTGGGAGAAGCGTCACACATATTTTCTTTTTGAAGCATTGAAGAAGGAATTTTCATTAATTCAAGACGATGTGTGGAAAAAACATCAAACATTTTCCAAAGAACCTAACGGTCTGTAGATCCATTTCGCGTTCGGGAGCCAAGGTGAAACCCAAATTTGCAGTGGCGACCTCGAACGCATATTATTCTGCATTGGAGCAGAATGATGTCCATTAAATTTCACCGGCAAGGGCTTATCACTGCTACGTGCTGTCTTGAGACGTGCGTCACCTCTGTAGAACGTCACAAAATTTCTAAACCATAAATCACCGCCTCCAAAGGAGGACAATGTGACAAATTCTATTTATATAAATGACAAAAGAATGAGTAAAACAGAAGTTACGCCAGTAAAACATTCTTTGATTAATAACAAAACAAGAAGGAAATGCAAATAAAAAAAACCCCTCGAGTATCGTCTTTAGCAAAGTAATGCACTGATAGTGAAAACGTAGTGCATGTAATCATGTGTAATTAATACGAAGTACATGCAAGGTCAGGTGATGCGTAACATCACAGCCTCTCCTTGACAAATGTCAACCCCGCCTTCTCGTGGTGCATCCTGTTCCCACCAAAGGGGCTCTGACGACCGCCAATAGCGGTATAACTATACCATCGGGATCAGAGGAAATGCTATCCCACACTCACCAACCCGCTTGGCCAGCGTGGTGAGTTAGCGGCCAAACACCTCCAAAATGACTCTACAACTTAAATCTTGGCCCTCAGTCTCCGGCAGCTGGAATGTACCTGGTCAAGGCAGCGGCCAGTGCGACATGAAGGCAGAGGGTGCTAAGAATCCCCGGAGGACCGGACTAGGCTGCCATTTGATGCTGACCTTGGCTACCTATAACGGACGCTCCCTATCTTCTGATTCAAGGCTTCTTGAATTGGAAGAGGAACTACAAAGGATCAAGTGGGACATCGTCGGGCTAAGTGAGGTAAGGAGAAAAGGAGAAGATCTCATTGAACTGAAAAGTGGACATCTCTTCTATTATCGTGGGACAGATACTGGCAGAACTAGTGGTGTTGGATTTATAATAAACAAGAAACTGAAGGATAAAGTGGTAGAAGTTGAAAGTTCCTCTGACAGAGCTGCACGACTCGTTATCCAACTATCGAGAAGATACCAGGCTCAGATTATTCAAACTTATGCACCCACCACAAGTCATCCTGAAGAAGAAATTGAAGAATTTTATGAGGAAATTCGTCATCTAAATAATAAAGGTAAGCAGCACTTGAAGATAATCATGGGAGATTTCAATGCAAAAATAGGGCAACGGCAACAGAATGAAACTTCAGTAGGTAAATTCGGTCACGGCAACAGAAACCAGCGTGGAAATACTCTCGTTGAGTTTGCAGAGGCAGAAGGATTTTTCATCTTGAACTCCTTTTTCAAGAAAAAGCCACACAGGAAATGGACATGGAGACATCCAATTGGAACGACAAGTGAAATTGATTTTATTATGTGTAACAAAAAATTCGTCATCGAAGACTGCAGTGTGCTGAACAAGTTCAACACAGGTAGTGACCATAGATTGGTGAGATGTAAGATGCACCTTAACACTAAACTGGAACGTGGCAAGCTCATAAGACAAACAAAATGTATTGACATAACCAACCTTAAAAAACACCATAATACTTTCAAGTTAGAACTGAAGAACAGATTCTCTGCTTTAGAAGGCCTAACATCGGAAGAAGTGGATATTTCGGAAGTTAACAGAAAAGTAACCAAAGCTCTTATGGAAACAGCAACAAAATTAGCTGGGTCTAAGAACAAGTTGCATGTGAACAAATTATCAGGAAAAACCAAAATGTTGATGCAAAAAAGAAGAGAGATGAGGACAACTAAAGAAGATGCGACTTCCAAAGTGGAATATATAGAGCTATGCAAGACAACACGAAAAAGTATCACTGAAGACGTAAGGAAATTCAACTGTGAGCTAGTGAGGAAAGCAATTGAAAACAACCAAAGCCTTAAGATAGCAAAGGGACATCTCAGTAAGGGAAGAAAACAGATTATGGCTCTGAGAAAAGAAGATGGTTCTATAACAAGAAATAGAGGCGAAATTTTGACAAGAGTGAAAGATTTCTACTCCAAATTATATGAAAGGGATGATACATGTACTCCAGACATCATGAAAGGTACCAGAGTTCTTCCAGTCCTCCCAGCAGAAGTTGCTCATGCAATCAAGAACATGAAGCGGGGGAAAGCTCCAGGAGAAGATGGAATTACTATAGACATCATACAAGAAGCAAGTGGAGAAATCGAAACAGTACTCGCCCAAATTTTCACTCGATGCCTTAATGAAGGGAAGATTCCTGAGGATTGGAACAATGCTACAATGATCCTGCTACATAAAAAAGGTGACATTGAGGATCTCAGGAACTACAGACCTATCAGCCTCCTATCAGTGGTTTATAAAATCTTCACTAAAGTTCTTTCACACCGCTTGAAGGTAACACTGGACATGGCTCAACCGAGAGAACAAGCTGGATTCAGGAGTGGCTACAGCACAATAGATCATATCCACGTACTGAGAGAACTAATTGAAAGAGCGAGGGGAATATGAACTTCCATTGTGCATGGCTTTTATCGATTATGAAAAAGCCTTTGATTCGGTGAAACCATCAGCAGTTACCACGGCTCTGAAATCCTGCGGTATTGAAGATGCATACATTAATATTATTAATAACATCTATGAAAATGCAAGTGCAAAGATTCGGCTGTTTGAAAATACAACACACATAAAAATTGGAAAGGGAGTGAGACAAGGTGACACCATATCTCCGAAGCTCTTTAATGCCACATTGGAAAATGTCTTTCAATCACTGAACTGGGAAAACAAAGGGATAAAGATTAATGGAGATTATCTAACCCACCTTCGTTTTGCTGATGACGTAGTCATTTTTGCAACTACCCCATCAGAGCTGCAGAGTATGATCCAGGAACTTGCTGACAAGAGTAAAGAAGTGGGATTAAAAATGAACTTTCAGAAGACAAAAGTGATGTTCAATGCTTTTACAAGAAATGAAGATTTATCGATTGATGGAGAAAAACTGGAGATAACAGATACGTATGTTTATCTTGGACAGCAGATATCAAGTGAGGGTCACATTGATGAAGAAATTAATCGGCGTACAAAACTTGCCTGGAGAGCTTTTGGAAGAAACAGCATAATTTTCAAGAGCAATATGCCATTATGTCTTAAAAGAAAAGTGTTTGATCAATGCATCCTTCCAGTGCTTACGTATGGTGCAGAGACGTGGACCTTAACTAAAAGAGACATACAAAGGCTGCAGACAACTCAAAGCAGCATGGAGAGGTGCATGCTTGGTATAACCAGGAGAGATAAGAAGAGGAACTCGTGGATCTGAAAAATGACGAGTGGAAGACATCATGATCAGAGTTAAATCCCTGAAATGGCAATGGGCTGGACATACTGCCAGAAGGACAGACCATAGATGGACAACCGAAATTTTAGATTGGATTCCAAGGGACAGGAAAAGACCCAGAAAAAGACCACATGGGAGATGGGTGGATGAAATTCGTAAATATGCGGGAGTGACATGGAGGAGACTGGCACAAGACAGACCGTTGTGGAGGAAACTTGGGGAGACCTTCGTCCAGCAGTGGATTGATAATGGTTGACAATGATGATGATGATGACATGCCTAATTAGTTAAATACTTGGAAGTAATTGGAAACTTCAGGTTTCCGAGTCTGGGACACTATTTGACTGTTTCTCAAGAAATTACTTCTTAATATCATACGGGTTCTCCATATTTTTGTCATTTGAGCCGTCAACTATTTAGCATAATGCTCTACTGCATCACATGAGTCAAAATGTATTATAAAATTCTTCGAAATTACTATATATTTTCTCAGTAATTTATGCTGATTATTTAAGTGGTTTTGGGAATTCCTGTTGGCTTTCTTTTTTTAAATTTCGGGGTTTAACGGCCACCATGATCAACTCTTAAGGCCATAAGCAGAAACAGGTTCCTAATTTGGAGTTTACTGGTTTCAGAGAGGTGACAGTGAAAGCGCCGTCGGGCAAACGCCACAGTCATACCCCATTCGGGGTTCGAGCCCCAGTCCGTCTCGAAAGAATGGTCATAGGACTGGACCACCTCCGCGGCTCCCACTGGACCACCTCCGCGGCTCCGGTTAATTTCCATCTTTACTATATTTTAATATTTTAATGAAGAGTTTCGGGGTTTAGCGACCAAATGACGGAAATGAGTTCGTGTTAGAAGGAAAAGAATGCAATTGCATACTCGCTGGCGTAATACTATTTATTTGAGAAAGTTCTAAAACCTATAAAGCTAAGCATACTTCAAGGAATTCTTTTGTTATTTTCTACGATGTAATTAATGGCATTCCCTTAAAAAGTAGATATTTACTCACCCAAGTAAGAAACGTTTGTATGTGAATAGCTAACAGCAAAATAAATGTTAACATTGGAAAATGCTTGCCGATACAGAAATAGTTGGTTTTTTTTTTCGTTTTTTTTATAGAATCAAAGACACCGCTCTAAATAGAACTGGGCATTTTTTCTGACAGCAGTTCCGAAAAAAGTAGAAGACGTACGCAAGGAAAATGTATTTTATAATAAAGACTATCCAAAAATAAAAAAAAATGTTTAAAATAGGTCTCTTAGATATAGAGATATCGAGATATTATTCAATTAGACTTCTATCCAAAAGTTGTGAAATATTTGAAGTAGCAGATGTGCCCAAAACTTTTTCTATTGTGGAATTTAAGTTTTCAGTTGGATTTTCAGAACAATAATGTGGATTAAAACAGACAGAAAAGTTGATTGCCATATGCATTTGTGCTCCCTAGTAAAGATCAAGCATCGGAAAAGGAACAAAATTTATGGAAAATGGTTTTAAGTATTTTACAGATGAGAATAATAGGCGCATAAATATGACATAGGCCAAAAGGGACGGATGGGCATATCGATACTAACAACCCGAAATTTTACGAAGTTCATAAATCAACAGATTTATTAATAAATAGATACAGAAGTTTATGATATTCACTAATAATTTCCATAAACGTTAACGCAAGATGTCTATCCGTCTGAGAAAAGTAGCTGCTCGTTTGCGCTGTACACAGGTATATTATCTAGTATGAAAACACTTCTACCAGGTATCTCCAAGAAGAGTAAATGATTTTGCAATACATGTTGTTCACTTTCTGAAAAAGCGATTTCATGTTTCATTCAGAAGTCAGTTGGCACACTGACTGTTGTTCAGCAATAGGTTTCCAATAAACAGCTCAAAATGTTGGTAACAATAAGATTTAAAACCCTATTAGTATGTTTATGCAAAAGCTGTCAAGTCAAAATGATAGCTGAGAGCACGAAATGAAAGTGTACACAAATTTCATGTTCCCCATTGCTGTCAGCTACAGCAAATGAAGGATAACTGCACGAAATATAAGTGCATGCAAACGAACTTCAAAAATCAGCATGCTAAAGTGTGTCTTAACAGTGGCCGTTTGTAAACTGTAAACGCTGTTGTCTAAATATGTTGATGTAAAAGAAATACTTCAAGGTCGGAGAACCCATATGGCCATTGGTATGGTCGCAGCATGGAATCAGGAAGACATATACTATATGGACAAAAGTCACCGGACGCCCTTCAAAAGCACATGAATGGATCCACTGCGTTGTTAAGATGGCCGGTACACTGCAAATGGTAAAAACAAGACTACAGCTGACCGCGATCATATCGCACTGTGGTGTTGAGTGAAAATGCTGCGGCGGGGGAGGATTGACTTTGAGAAAGGAAAGATTGTTGTGAGTTATATTAGTGGGTTGTCCATAAGAGAAATCGAGAGGCGTTTAAACATACCCAAGTCAACTGTTTTGGATGTACTGAAAACATGGAAGACACATGGCGTGGCTGAAGTAGCAAAACATACCGGCAGACCAAAGAAAATCAGTGATAGAGGACATCTAAGCCTCAGGAGAGTCGTTACAGCTAATCGGCGGAGTACTGCATAAGACCTCAGTGTACATGTGAGTAAGGTGAGTAAAAATTCTGGAACCTAGGTATGTGCACGTACCATTCGCAGAGAACTTCATTTCATGGGTTACCGTGGTTGTGCGGCTGCTCATAAGTCTTTCATCTCCACTCGAAATGCTACTCGTCGTTTAGCATGGTGTAAAGAAAATTTATCGTGAACCGTAGATCAATGGAAGCGGGTCCTATGGATTGATGTATCCAGATACACGATCCATCAGCCTGATGGCCGTGTGTGGTTAGGGCGGCAGCCGGGGGAACGATATTTACCACAGTGTACTGTTCCTACGCGTGTGTGGGTGTTTTTAGAGGTACGCTCCCGGCCCATTGGTTATCGTGGACAAACCTGTTAACCAGCACGTCTACCTTGATAATCTGGACAATTGTGCCCTACCAACTCTGTGGCAATACTATGGAACCAATCCATGTTGGTACCAGTAGGATCATGCACGGAGTCATAAAGCAAGGACTGTAACGGAGTGGTTTGGCGTTAATTCCCTATTGTGTGTGGATTGGCCAGCACAGAGCCCTGATCGTAATCCTATAGAGCACCTATGGGAGGAATTAGAGCGGCGCATAAGAAGTTTGGTACCAAGGCCTATAACTAAGCAACAGTTAGCACAGCATTATGTACTGAATGGAAGCGCATTTCTATAGCTGTGTTCCAAAACCATGTCGAGAACAGTCAGTGCATGCATTAAGGCTAAAGGTGGAACGACACCGCAGTAATGTATGTCAATAAATGCTATGTTGTGTTTCTCTTCTAGGTCTCCGGTGACTTTTGTCAATGTAGTGTATGTTGCAGTAATTGTTCATGTATCCCAAAGTTTGGTTTCTCGCTCAATGCGCATTTTCGGGTGCAAGGCGATGCCTTAGAATCTCAGAGCAGTAGTTATCTGAAAACAACTACGGCCCAGAAGGATCGGCCCAACACAACAAACATTTGCTGAAATCCAACAGTGCCCAGCACAATCAACATCCGAGATACTCTGAGAAATGCTACTGGCGTCACAGTAAGTAGTCAAGCGGTCACATCCTGCTGACTGACCAAGGTAGGCCCCGTCCGCTTCTCATTCCTTTCCCGTCAAAGAGGTGTTCTTTGGTTTCGAAGTCAAAAGTGCCACGCTACAGCTTTTTTCTGACCTTTTCATGTCGTTTTTATGTTCAGCATCATGTCTGTGGTTTTCATGATTCAATGCTTAGGTTGCTTTACGAATTGAGATGCACTTTCCTCTGGTTTTGAGTAGTTTATTCGTTACTTAGCTTTACACTCACCATTTCTTATTTGTAGATGTATTGAGTCATATGTCTTCTTCTTTTTTCTTCTTATGAGGTCAGCTGTTAACGGAGAAAGAAAATTAGACGTCCTCCCGTTGGAAACTTAAGTTGTCCATTACTTTTTGGGGAACGTCATTTTTACCTTATTTTATTTTATTATTTTTGTTTCGGGGGTTTAACGACCATCGTGGGCAACTCAATGCAACTCAATGTGCTGCTATAAGCAGTATCCCATTCCTAATGTAGAGACGTTGAATCCAGGAAAGGAAGATAGGCAATGCCGTCAGTCAGATACAAACTCCATCTGTAATCCGAGATTTGATCACAGACACATGTGGAACGAACAGTCAGCAGCGCTTAGACCACTGCACCACCTGAAAAACGAGCATCTTACAGACAGAACGTCTTGACGCACCTTCGATGTATGTCTGTAGAATTCTACTAGTCATTCGTTTTCGAAATAAAAAGCATTTCACTAATATAATAAACCAGCATGACGTTGTCCATAGCCTTTATTTGACTAATGAAGTTGTTGCTCTTTGTACACCCACCTAACTCCATGGATAAAAGGTTGCCTTTCACCTCAATGAACGTCCTACTGCTTAAGAGCAAGAATCTGCGGAAAATCATTCCCTTTGGTTGCATGAATACAGGAGAGAGGCGCTGAAGGGTCTTTAGAGCTAGTCATATATTTTTATATGCATTGATTTAGTAATTGTTCACGCAGAACTGCATCAGAGAAATTTTAAATAAGGATGTGAAGCTCATACTGTGCATATTAACCAATTCGGAATTGTAATCGTCTTGTATGTGCAAATTATGAAGATTTCCTATTTCTGGTATTAGAACGCATCTGAGGTATTCCATAAACTAAATCAGACGTCGATTCCAACCTATGGCGCAATTTTAATTGCGATGAAGGATTAAATAATGAATTTCTCATTCGCTTTTTCACAAAGACCTGAAATCCCAGTTTTCAGCTTACTCCACTTTCTTGAACGAAACAACTTTTCTGTGATGTCGGCAAAAATGACTTGAATATGTCTCTCATCTGAAGTTAATCGTCATTGAAAGCTGCCCTCAAAACCATATTTGTGTAATGAATGCATTTACTGACTATTATCTGGAACTATAAAATCCACAAGCCCAACTTTAAGACAACTGTAAAATTCGCAAGTACAACTAAGACTGCACCTAAACACTTTCTTTTTCCTTAGTTTCGAGTGTTTCCTTCAAATTCATACTAGGGTGCCAAGCATTTAACTATGATGTGTATTCAAAGTCCTTAACTGTAATATGTACAATGCTACTGTATAGGCGGTTGATACGACATTGTTTATTTCACTTCTGTTCATTTTTAATCGGTATGTGCCGTATATGTTTTTATGTTGTACCTTGTACATAGCTTCTGATACACTAATAAAGGGTTATGTGTACTTAAAGAAACAATATTAAAACACTGCCATTAAATAGAGTTTCAGCTACTACATTTAGAGGGCAAAGTATCAATTAGAACATTAGTAACCTGAATTTTCCTTCCATAATATTTTCTAATGGTTTTACGAAATTCTTGCTTCTTTCTAGCAAATCTTTTGAGGAGAAAAGTACTCGTGCAGAGAAAAGTACAATTTGGCGCATAAACGACTGCTCATGCGTCAAATCGTTGAAAAGATATATGTGCATGCACAGGCCTGATTCTGAATACTAATTCTACGTTCAGAAGCAAGTTTATGCAAAATTTCGATATCGATATTTACTTTCCTTTTAGTTCTGTGTGAAGGTTTCTTCAGTGAGTGGCTAATTACTTTCTTTTTTCTCAACACTTTGGTTTGTAAAAGTCGCTTTCGAAACGTTTTTAGCACTTATGACGAAGAAGTCTTGTCTTACTTCTACGTTAATGTAAAACATCAAAATACTAAGAAATAGTTCCTAAATGAAAGAAACCTTAATGGCCAGACGAAACATGTAAACAACAGAAGTCACACTTACAGAAAAGAAGCTTTATTCAGGATGTAGCAAATACATCGTACCATAGCATATTGCACTAAACTCTCCACACACCACACAACGCTCCTTTCAATAATCAGTTTACAACCCAACGCTCCTTAAGCAACAATTTAGTTGTCGCTTTTATCTCTTGTTCTTATCAATATCAGGCACATATCACGTGCATTCAACCTCAATTGTGTTGCCAAACATATTCATTTGAGAGAAAAGATATTACGTTAAGAATGAAGAATAGCAGAATAAACTCAAGATTTACATAGGGAAAGAAACTAAAAAGGAAAGCTAATTTAGAATATACGTCACATCATCTCCCTCGTAATTTTTTTTTTTTTTTTGCCAATAAACTATTAATTTTGTAGAGGTATCCTTTCAAACAATCTGATCATTCATTCAACTCTTTCAGATAAGAACTTACAAAATGGATGAAGATATTTGTTGATCCGTTGCTGTAACTGAAACTGGCGAAGTAACACATAGTTTCTGGACATGAATAGCTCAATTTTCTGAACATCAAATCTTTATCGTAAGTCGTGATAAATATTTTGTCACAATATGTGCGGAGAACACTCATCAATATACATATAAGTAGCATAGTAGTAAAAAAAACTGCGTATAGCAGGAAAAAAAACTACTACATTTTTAACGTGGTTAATTTACACATTCGTCCACTCCTGATAACTTATCAGAGAAGACAAAACATTCAAATTAAGTTAATTGAATAGTAGAACATGGTGTAAATTTAGTTAGTTGAGAAAACAAACTGCACTTGCAGAAAAAAATTCAACACCAAACACAACAAGTGTCAAGCATACAAAAAGGTAAGCCATAGCACAACAACACACAAACCTTTAAGTGAACACTTGGCGGCCAGGGCCGATTTCGAACTAGTCCCATGCATTCGCACATCAATTTTTAGGTAGGATAGGGGAAAACATTATCTTGGGAGTGAAATCTTTAGATATTAACAAAGGCAATGCTGATTTTCATGTTATGCCGAAAAGACAACATGCACAAAATGAATTGACAAGCATTTTAGTTCTAAAAAAATTGAATGTGGCGCCACACGAAACCCCCCCCCCAAAAAAAAAACATTACATACTGACAAGAAGATAATGTATGCGGTATTTTGTCCTCAAAATCTGTCAAAAGAGTTCTGTGATACTTTGAGCACAGAAAAAAGTTCAAATAAACCCTTTACAAAGCAAAGCTCTGCGACATTCGCTTGTCCTCACATTCCGTCACAGAGGTCCTGCAATAGTTTTTGAGGACAGAAAAGTTCAAATAAATAGTCTTTTGATATCAAAGTTCCGTGATACATTTTGAGTATAAGGAAAGATTCAAATAGTATTTATAGAGCAAAGCTCTATATAGTAAAAAAGTTCCTTTGAGCTTGAAGGTCAAAAACTGGCGGATGCAAATGCTAGACTCTATGTCTGGATTGTAGCCCAACACTTGAAGTTGAAGTTGCACTAGGAGAGTGTGGAACAGGAGGGGAAATTCAGGCGGCGGACGCTTTGTAGGTTTAAATGGCACAGATGGCGAAAGAGGACGTTTTTGCTCTACTGCAGATTGGTCAAATGTTCCTAAAGTAGGCAGCTGCTCAGTAGAAACGAAGGAGGGATTTTTGTTCTTGGAGATTGAAGAACCTCAACAATATTGTCCGATGATTCAGATTCAGCAAGAGGTACGACTCTTTTAGACTCAGGAGAGATGGAACTACCTGAAGATGAAATTTCAGTTTGTTTGTTTTTATTTTTTTGATTTAAAACCAAAGGGAGGCACTATGCGTAAAGAAGTAAATGGAGCGATTGGAGTATGAGAAGCAGATGAAACTGAACCTCGTTGAACACGACAAGAATATCCAGAGGAACTGGAAGCACTAAAACTCTCGTCGTTTGAGAAGGCAGGAGACGGAGGAGTTGAAATAATGACAGCACCCCGAGTGAATGGAATAATGTCAGAATGAGAATCGTTAAAGGTAGATCATCTTTAGTAGTTCTCAAAGAGGATGCGGATTTTGCGCCCTAGGAAAAAGTTCAGAGGGCGTAAGCCGCGTTGATTCATGAAATGATGAGCGAAGGGGGAGGTAAAACATTTCAACGTGTTCGTCCCAACGCTCATGATTATTGCCAATGAAAGTTGAGATCATCTTTAGTAAGGTTTTATTTACACGCTCAGCCGGATTGGCTTAAGGGTGATATAGACTGATAAATTTATGTTTTAATTTGAAGCCTCGCACACATTCGCTCAAATAACTCAGAAATGAACTGAACCCCGTGGTCCGAGACTACGGTACGGGGACAGCCAAATCGAGTAAAAACATTATGTATTAATATATAATTTTTCTAAATGGGGAATGCTTCCACCCATTTAAAAAATTTATCTGTAACAACTAAAATATAATGAGACTTAGTTTTAGTTGATAATGGATAAGGGCCCAATAAATCTATAGAGATGGTTTCAAATACATAATTATTTGAACTACAAATAAGGTGACCGGCTGGTCGTTTATTATCATAATTGTACTTTTGACAGTACTCACATGAGCGAATGTATGCGAGTATACTATTGTACATGCCCAGCCAGTAGGCTACGTCTCGAAGTTTAGTAAGAGTGCTTCGTAGGCCTAAGTGGCCGGCAAGAGGAATATCATGGAATTCGTTGAGTAAAGCCATGCGGAGAGACTGAGGTATCGCAGGGCGGTACTCAGCTCTCGAAATAAACAAAAAATTATAATACAAAATACCATTGATGATCTCATAAATTTGACTACGACCCGCTAAAGAAGGTTCACTAGGAGCAGAAAAACCAGCGAGTAAGAAATTATAAATTTCCCCAAATTTGGATCATTCGGCAGTTCAGAAATTATTTGCTCCCTTGAAGTTATTTCCGAAATGAGAAATAGGGAGGGAGGTCCAGTATCCGCCTGGGCACCAGAACTGACCGGACAGCGAGACAATGCGTCAGACAGTTGGTTCGATTTATCAGGGCGATACTGAATTTGAACATTATAATCCTGTAGTCGAAGTGTCCATTTTAACAATCTTCGAGACAGATTCTTTGCAGTGGTTAAATATTGTAGTGCCGAATGATCCATAATGACATTGACAATTAAATGATTGAGACATCATTTAAATTTGGTGACAGCAAATAAAATAGCTAAGCATTCTCGTTCAGTAGCAGAGTAATTACGTTCTGCTTTGTTAAGAGTGCGAGAGGCATATGCAAAAGGATGCCCTCGTTGAGATGGAACAGCTCCTAGACTAACACCGGATGCATCGGTAAAAATGTTAAACATTTCTGCATTGTTAGGAAAGGCTAACGCAGGTGGCGAAACCAAGGCATGTTTAACAGCATTAAAAGCAGTCTCTGCCTCGGTGGACCAAACAAAGTGTCTATATTTTCGTTTCAAGGCAAATAAAGATTCGCATAGAATAGCGTACCCCGGAACGAACTGTTGGTACCACCCGGTCATGCCCAGGAAGCGAGATAATTATTTCGCTGACTTAGGCCTCGGAAAGTCCGAAATTGGCTTGACCTTTGAATCGTCAATTGAAAGACCATTAGGGGTAATTTTTAACCCGAGATATACTAGTTCGCCCCGTCCAATTTGACATTTGGCAGGCTTTAAAGTCAAACCTGCATTATGTAGCAGTTCGAAAACTTGGTCCAACAGAGACAGATGCTCTTCAAAAGTCTCAGAAGAGACGATAATATCGTCCAGATAGACATGGACATTAGATCCGAGCACAGGACGTAAGACTGTATCCATTAGGCGCTGAAACGTTGCTGGAGCATATGCCAAACCAAAAGCCATTGAAGAAACTCATATGCTCCAAACGGGGTAATAAATCCAGTTTTTTTTACAGAATCTAGGTGGAGAGCAACCTTCCAATAGCCACTAGCTAAATCCAAAGTTGATAGCCAGTTTGTTGATGATAAGTCGTGGAGAATATCGCTAATTATAGGCAATGGATAACTGATAGCTTTAGTAACCGCATTAAGTTTACGATAATCTATCACAAAGCGATACTCTCCAGATTGTTTTTTGGAACAAGAAAAGTAGGTGCTGCCCAAGGACTAAGTGATTCTTTAATTTTTTCCGCCGAATGGAGCATGTCCTGAATTTGATTTTTGGAATTCAGCTTTCTTCTGGTTCTGACATGGATAAGGTTTACATGCAATGCCCCTTCCGTATCAATGGTATGATACACCAATTGTGTAAACCCTGGCTTATCAGAAGATAACCCTGGTCTGTTGTGTAAAACCTGATCAAGTTGTCTCTTATGTTCAGGTAATAATCTGTCACTCGCAAGAACTGCAGAAAAATCAATTGGCTCTTCTGGGGTGGGAGGACTAATCTCAGGCATTAAGATTAGGCCATGCTCTAAATAATAAAGTGTAAGCTTAAACATTTTAATGAAATCCACCCCCAGAAGGCAATCCACGGGTAACTCTGGGAATCAGAAAGAAAGTATAAGAAACTTGAACTTTGCAAATCTTGACACGTAAATGAACTGATCCAGAAATTGAAAAAACATTATGGTCGGTACCTCGCAGACATTGCTGGGAGGGCTCGACATAAGTATTTGGAAAGGTAGCAGCACAGAAATCAACGTTTAATGCAGAAATGTCAGATCCAGAATCAATTTTAGTCGACACCACTACTTTAAACAAGGTCACAATAATATCAAGTAATACGGGAGCTTGATTGTTAAAAATAGAGATTTAAGGTCTTCAGAAAAACGAGGAGATAGACTCGACCCATCTATCTCCTGCTGAAGTTTAATTTGTCGTGAAACTGATGAGAGTATCTTGATTGATTTTGGAAATGTGGCGAAGCACCAGAATGTGCTGAATTGTAGTAACGTGCAGGAGAAGCAGCATTGATATCATTAGGCTTGCCTTGCCCCCCAGCACGGTGTTTTAAATATGTCTTGTCAACCGGGTAGTAATTATCCTGGGGACGAGAAACTTTGTTACCCTGATTCCCATAATGGTCAGGATGTCGCACCTCTGGTGCCCGACGATGCGGCGGCACGTATCTAGACTGCTGATAGGCGTTCCTAGGTTTATTGAAAAATTGTCCTTGACGAATGTTCTGTTTTGGCTGCTGATACCTATTAGTGTGAATAGAAGGTTCACAGTACTGCGTAGGTTCGCGGTACTCTTGGACCTGTGAAGATTTCCCTTTGTTGTGGCGTTCTTCATAGACTCGAACGAGTTTTAAGCACTCGTGAATGTAGACAGGACGTCGAACTTCCAAAACGTCCTGCAGGAAGGGATTCAGCTGCTGTAACAAAGTGTCACAAATATCAGACTCGACTGCAGCGGGATCCCATAATTTGTAAAGTCGAACTGTTTCCAGGGCGAACGAGACTGGACTATCTGACGCACGCTGTCACCTGGAAAACAGTTGTTGTGCAAGGCCGGCCTTATTGGTGCCAAAAGGAAAGACATCCAAAACGTCAGCTCGAAATTGCTGATAGTAACCCTCTGGGTTCATTCGACGCCACCGTCTGTACCAGACCTTTGCCGTGTCTTGCAAACATGTGCCGGCAATAGTTATCTGACAGTCTTCAGGAACATTATATAGGTCAAAATGATCATCAAGATCCTCCAAAAACCTAAGCAAACCGCCGTTTCCCCTGAATACAATAGAACCAGCATGGGGTACGTAATGAGCAAGAATTTTGCTCCTTCTCACTGGGGGTGGTGGAGTAAATTGTTGTTTAGGCACTGTGGTCGAAGTACGCGGTACATAAGTTTCGTATCTTGCGTATTCGCTGTCTGGTAAGTCAGAACCGCAGGCCTCGTACAGAGCACTGGGTGAATTGTTTGGAACTCTATAACGCTGAGTGAGTAGATTGTCTGCTGTAAAATTATGAGCTTCATGATCATTTCTATAACAGTCATAGAAGAAATTGATAGGATCCGTTAGGTTAGCCATATTCCGTGACTTCTACTATGAATCTGTTCGAGTGAAGTTCGGGTGCCGATATGACGTAGAAGATTTGTCTTATTTCTACGTTAATTTAAAACATCAAAATACTAAGAAATAGTTACTAAATGAAAGAAACCTTAACGGCTAGACGAAACATGTAAACAACAGAAGTCACACTTACAGGAAAAAAAAGATGCTTTATTCAGGATGTAGCAAAAACATCGTAGCATAGCATATTGCACTAAAATTTCCACACACCACACAACTCTTAATACAACGCTGTTTTCACAAATCTCCTTTCAATAATCAGTTTACAACCCAACGCTCCTTAAGCAAAAATTTAGTCGTCGCTTTTATCTCCTGTTCTTATCAATATCAGGCATACGTCACGTGCATTCAACCTCAATTGTGTTGCCAAACGTATTCATTTGAGAGAAAAGATATTACGTTAAGAGTGAAGAATAACAGAATAAACTCAAGATTTACGTAGGGAAAGAAACTAAAAAGGAAAGTTAATTAAGAATATACGTCACACACTGGATAGCCGAATACACGAGTGAAACTTTTCGTACATCTCCGGCTTTGCTCACTGCAAACTGCGCAGTTTTTCCGTTAGGTGGCATAAACTTGTGCATTTCTGCGAAATAGGTTAAGTTTATATTTGTTTTTTGTGCAACATAACTACTACTGAATCTTCCATTTAAACATTTGTTTCTACATCCTAGAACTGTTGCAAAATTTACCCACAAAACTGTAGAAATCTTAGGATTTCTTTTCAAAAGTTCTTTGTTTCCAGTAGCACTACTACTGTGGGACACAGGGAGACATATTTAATATTCCTAAAAATTAAGTGCAGTGTTTCCTGATATTTCAAACGCTTAGACTTCTTGCTAGGCTATGTAATGGTACGCTTTTAATTCTACACTACATCTACGCTTCTCCTTAAACCGAAAATGATTTTTTATCAAACATGTTGAATAGTCACCAATGTGCATTCAATTAAGAACATTTTTTATTCGGATCAGATGTACATGTATTATCCTATTTAGCATACAGTACGTATCTCTGCTGCTGGAAGACGAACTGAAAACATTATTTTGCTTCGGGTATCCGGAAACGTAACCCGAGATGCCCACTTGCTATCTAGAAAGTGTCCACGTTCTACGGAAACTTTTAAAACAGTCTTTAAAATGTCTGGACTATTTGCATCAACATCAGAAAAGTGAAAATTTTCGACTCTTTTACGGACTTAAACATTTCAGCTAGGGAAAAAATGGAATAAAATGGAAAAAGTAGAAGACTGAAAAAATCTTGGATCGTAAATGCTTTTAAACGAAACGTACTGACGTAATAAACATTAAAACGAACAGTACAGGCCAGGTACGATTTCATGGCCACGACATTCAATCTGCTGGAAGAGAACACTTGAAAACGGCGTTTTATGTACTACGTCACTAGCTTCCTGATTTTTCTTCAAAATATCTGCTTCTTACTTCCAAAATTTCCATGGCTGCTGTCATGTTAATAAAGTTTGAAATATGATATTTCACAATCTTTATTTATGTTGCAGTATGGAGTTTTGAACCTCAGGTGACATTGAAGGACTGTGAAAAACAGCGATTAAATGAAAGGATTGTGAAACTCAATGGTTATATCTAAGAATTTCGAAAACGAATGATAGCATGGAAGGATCATGTAGAACAATGATGGCATGTGAGGATTGTGAAAAACAGTGATTAAAGGAAATGATTGTGAAACCCAATGGTTATATCTAAGAATTTCGAAAACGAATGATAGCATGGAAGGATCATGTAAAACAATGAGGGCAGGTGAGGATTGTGAAAAACAGTGATTAAATGAAATGATTGTGAAAGACAATGATTACATGGAGGTTCTGCGAAAATCAATGATAACACGAAGAGATTCTGAAAAACACTGATTACATGAAAGAATTGTGTAAGACAAAGATTTCATGGTGGTCATAAAAACTGTGATAATGTGAAAGGACTATGGAAAACAATGATTACATAGATGGATTATTATAAAAAAGAGCGACATGACGGAAAATAGTTTAGAAAGGGAAACGACACAAGAGAGAAGTGGAGGAGGGAGACCCGCAGCAGTGACTTCCCACCTGATTGCGGAACTTCGAATGCTTCAGGAAAAGTGAAAGATAAGATTTTTCTGTTCTTTCTGATAGATGAAAATGGATGAGTTCCCAGTTATATTTTACACTCATCGTCAAAAACATAGTTGCACCCAGAAGGACTTGTCGGGTTGCAATACTATTCTGGAGGAAGGTAAAGGTTACCAGGAACAATAAATGATTAAACATTGAGACTGATATGGACAATATTTATTGAGCTACACGCCAATAAGTAGTGTCTCTCAGTATGGCATCGGGTTACCATGTTTGATCACACAGCATGCCAGACGTCTCCGCATGGAGTTGTATAGGTTCCTAATGGTATCCTGCGATAAGCCATCCCATTCAGTAGGGGTGGAGTGGGGATAGCGGATTCCAATAGCATATCACACATTTTCAATCGGCGATAGGTCTGTAGATGCCACTGGCCATAACAGAGTGTTAGTGCCTTGAAAGAAAGCTATCGGGACAGCAGCAGTATGTCGACGAGCGTTGCCCTGTTGAAAAACCGCATCAGAATGAGAGTTCAGAAAAGGTGGGGCCGCTGGTTACAGGACCTCTTTAACGTAACGTTGTCCTGTCAAAGTACCCGTAATGAACACCAAAGGTGATCTGCCATCGTAGGCAATTGCACCCCACATCATGACACCAGGCCTTCTGGACGTGTGACGCTCGACAACAAACCGTTCATCTTGGCGCTGACCACGGTGCATCCACACATGGATTCGGTGGTCGTCTCCTCCAAGACAAAAGCGGGACTCGTCACTGAAGATCATCCGCTGCTATTCTGAGTCGGTCCTCTCTCTCCGTGGTTTGTCTAAGTATCCCAGAACCTGGCCGTTTGTTGCTGCGTGCTTTGTTCTATCCACTGCCACCAACATCGTGCTATTTATTGGCATCCGCACGACCAGTATGGCGCGCAATACGGCGATAAGACCATTTCGCTTCCCGGAGCCCGAGGACGCGGCCCCTCTCGAATTCCTTCAACTGCTCGAATTGCTTCCGAACTTTTCGCCGAGGCATACTTTGCTTGCAAAGGATGCAACCAAAACAACAACACGAGTCAGAATGGCAAGCAAGCGCAACGGGACGACCTTATATAGCCGTTAAGGCACAGCGCTACGACCCCTCCTTGCTTGAATCACATGCGCGGCCGAGCATGATACTTAAATCATGTGCATGTCTAACGAGTTCAAACCTACCCACGAAGTTTCATTCCTGCCGGTTGCATCCTTCTGGGTGCAACTATGTGTTTGACGATAAATGTATTTACTGCACATAACTTAATGATTTCTTAAAAATATCCTACAACTGGTTTTCATTTTAGCAATTCATTGAAATATTTTTATTAACAATTCAGCACGATTTGCGATATCTGGTTCTTGGATTTTATTGCATTAAGCCAGTACTGTTTAATGACGGCTTGAATAATGAAATTTTGCGGCCCGTAAATGAAGAATAAAGATCTCATTTCTGACTGAAAAAAGATGAAATGAAATCTTAAATGTTACACTGGCTTTTACACCAACAAGTATATGTGGATCTTAGTTGTGGCTATCAAATACAATGGGCAAGAAGTAAAAATAACGAATCTAATTAGAGGCGGAAACCGTGGTCTTACGCATAGAAAATTCAAACCCATTTGTGATGAACTTGAAGCCAAATATGGTCATTTGCTTCTGTACAGTCGAATCGGTTGGTTAAGCGCTGGAAAATGTTTAGTGTAATTTTGGTTTAACTTAGAGAATAACTTTAGCGCTTTTTATTGGAGGAAATAAAATTTGATACTGATCTAACTATGTCTCAGTTATGTCGCGTTTCTTTGCCTAGCTTTTCTATCTGATATCAAGCAATATTTGAATGTTCTAAGTATTGATCTGCAAGAAAAACTCCAAAATATCTATAATATTTACAGTCATACAACTCATTTTCGTAACAAGTTACCATTGTTACAATCAAATGTAGAAAGAAACAGACTCACTTCGAATCCTGTAAGGAGCTTTTTGATGAAATGACAGTACTTGATAAAACTATAGATTTTAGAGTATTTGCTCCTCAGATATGCACTCTTATTAAGAATTCTGATGACAGGTAAAACAATTTGATGAACTCTTCCCAAACATCCGTCTGTTCAGCAATCCAATTTTTTTTGGCAACAAAAGCACAAACTCCATATATCAAATGGAATTATGCAAACTTCAAGCAGTTGAATTCATTAGAGAATGATCAAAGACTAAAGCAGATTTTTTTAAGCTTTTCTTCGCTGATAAATGCCCAAACAAGGAATTTCGGATTAAAAGTTACTTCAGTGTTTATGCGTGAGAGCATGTTTTGACATGAAATACACACGAGGGATGATCAAAAAAGTATCGAGACTACGTGGATAACTATTAACTGTAGCGGCGGAGCTGAATGCCGTTTGGCATGCTATGACCTTGGAATCTACTGCACATGCGCCTGGCGAGAGAACGCTGTGGGCGTAGCGCCTTTTGTGCTGTGGCCAGTTGTTTGGAGTTCAGTCTGATCGGTGTGTGGCATTAGCAATGTCTGGCGAGCTTTCTTGGGTCTTGGTGAACTGGGATTCTTCCAGTGTGAGGACTAAGCCTTTGTTTTTCAATAATATCAACAAATCCCTGTTTCGTCGACAGTAATAATCTTTTTCATATAGTTATTTTCATTTCTGGCCAATTCCAACATGTCAATTGCTGCCGACAGCCGAGTTTGCTTTTGCTCATCAAAGAGGACATTTGGAACAAATTTTGCAGACACACGTCTCATCCCTTCAGGGTGCTGATCGAAACCTCAGGCCCAAGTCGTCAGCAAATTCTCTCTTAGTAATTTTGAGGTTTTCCCCCACAGGTGAACGAACTTCTTGGACGTTTCTTTCTTTCATTCCTACTTTCCACAACGATCGTCACTTTTGACACTTTCACGGCCATTTTCGAAACATTGGTACCAAGAACTTTAAGTTACAGTATTTAATGGAATTTGACGCAAATACGTTGCCCAACTTTCTCAGACATCGGTAATACGACACGCCAATCGGAAGAGACTCTGAACAACTGACCACAGCACAAAAGGCGCTGCTGCGCTGATACAGTTCTCTTGGCAGGCGCATGTGCAGAACGTTCCATGGCCACAGCCTGCCAAACGGCATTCTGCTCCACCGCGCTCCATTTGGCAAATATGAACGCAGTCTGGACACTTTATTCAAAACACAGGAAAAGTATCATAGAATTCTACTCTTGAATATTGTCTTCGACTTTCAAAGACAAGCATTGAGGTGGACATGCAACAACATTCACTGGAGTTTAATTGTCCACAGTGCTATCCTTAAGTGTAAGTCGTTTTCTTTTGAAATTCTAAATTTTAACGGTTTGAATGTTATTTAAAACAGGTCAAAAATTCAATAAATTGAGCAGGGCATCGTTATACGTGTATTTACATCATCTTATGAACATTTGTGAAAAAGTGCAGCCTGCCATCTAACTTTTTAAAAACCTGCACCCGTGGCTTTACGGAAGTTGAAAAGCACCCGATTAAGTCAAAAATGTTTAAATGACGCGAGAATCTCGGATATGAGGTTTTAAAAGAATACATAGCGATGTGAGAAGCTAAGTGTGAAGATTCAGCTGTTTTATTTATGAATTTTGTCTATCCAAGATACTTTGTTCTATCAAATTGCCATTCAAGGAAAACAGCTAATTATAATGTGCGTCTTGTCTTCCAGATGGCGGAAGAAAAAATTCTCTGTTTTAAAACAAATGGGAGTTCCCGGACCAGAACCAAATATTCTATTTGGTAATTTATGGGAGCTTTCAAGCGAGGCAAGTATAAATTCACCTTCTGTTTATCATAATAAACTTTCATTATAGTTGTTCTTCGAAATGGTTCGGAAATCAACGTGTTTCATTTTGTATATGTCTCTATTTTTTCTTTTGAATCTTGTTTAAGAACTAACTACCCTGCCAAGATTTTAAAGAAAGAAAAGATAACCAGGAAGTATGAAATGAAGCAATTACTTACGTAACAACTGAAGAATGTCATTAAGTGTTGAAGAATAAATAAGTTCTTCTAATTTATTCTTTCTTCAAATTCTACTTTCCTTCAAAGAAACATTTCAAACTACAAAATCATCTTGATAATTAAACTGCGACATGTACGGAGAAATATTTCTTCTCATTAAAGAATTTTCCAGCCTAGGAAAATGGCAGAGGGTTTAGAAAGATATTGTAATTTTAAGTTTCTTGTAAGTTGTTTTGTATGTAATACTTCGTTTTGTCTCATGCATTGTTGAATGCTTAATGCACAAGTAGATCAAAACCTGTGAACATGTTTTTTAATGCTTCTCCTTTAATTTCTCTGTAACTAAAACGGTTTCCAGTGTTAATTTAGAAATGCAAACAAGAAAAGTAGTCCGTAAAGAGGGAAATTAATGTTCAATTATGCTGTCAATGGTACGCCAGAAATTTGAAAAATGCATGGAACATATCTTACTGGAAAAATGGACAACTGTTGTAAATTCTGCTAAGTTTGTTCTATAGAAGCGAACATTAGAATATGCCGAGAAATTAAAACACTGAGAAATAAAAACATACATACATGCATATATTCTAAACAACAGAAGTTCAGGTGCGTTTGTATTCTGCTGCAAAATATTTTTAAGGAGAAATATATCTATATAGAAAATATCGGAAAATGGTTTTTAACATTTCACTGGGAGATATCAACGATATTTTTATAAATTCAACAAAAATATCCGTTGGTACAAAAATTACTCCAGAAGATATATTCTACAAGACAATAAATACAGGCCTGCATTTTACGACACACGCACTCAAAATAATCGATGATATGTATAAAATAAAAGCGGGCTTGAATTACAAATTTCCAGTACCCTGTACCCAATTCACACTGTCTGCAACGCAAGTGATTCCCTTCTACTTCTTATCGTATGACTAACATTTTGCATTATTTCTGTTATATCGTCCTTTTCAGTGCTTCTCCCTTTAATTGCGAAATAGGTGAGATTGAGTTTTGCTTTTTATCTGACTTCAGGTGGGGTAGTAAGAAAATTATAGAGCAGGGGAATTACTCCTTAACGTATGCTTAACGCTCATGTTTTTGACATGTAGAAGCAATACACCAGATACAAAAACCTTTAAAGTTACAACGATTGAAAGGCAGTCTTAGTGACATGATTCAAAGCTTGTTAGTTGTAGTGAGGTTGCACTTTGTCGCCCGAGATCTAGGTAACAGCGAATACACCACTGTGGCGTAGATTTAATGACGTCAAATTCATGCAACACACGAGTTTTTACTCAGAAATTAATTTTCAATAAGAACAGTAAGGTTTTTTTAGTTAAATGATCCGAAATCGGAAATACCAAAAAAACCTTCAGACCTTGCAGAAAGTCTTTGCGTCCTACTAGAATACCAGTCCCAAATTTTAAAGTGCCACCCTTCGCTTCTCCCAAATGGCTACATCAGTGTTAAATCTGAAGGTCATTTCAAACCATTATAATGAAAAACCGTTGTTATCTATATGATATTGAACTACATTCGAAAGTAGCAAAAATGTATTGGAAAAGGAAGTATTACTGAATGAACTGACATTGGACCAATCGTCATTGGACAAATAGTCTGGGAATGGTCAAAAATTGGTTCACATTTGCATTGTGAGATCAGAGATATGATCTGGCAACTTGGAGGGTTATGGAGATGATGCTATAACGATCTGGCAACTTGGAGGGTTATGGAGATGAAGCAATAACGATCTAGCAACTTGGAGGGTTATGGAGATGATGCAATTAATCACTCAGCGGCTTGTGATTCCTTCTTTTGCAGCTTATTCCTTGCTTCAGGAAAAATATTCTTGTGTACACGTGCATTGTTTTTGTTTAGGATCATGATGCTGAAGTTTATGGGGGAACAATTTTGTTCTTTTTTGCGAAGAGATATCACTTTCATCTCAAAATTATGCATTAAATCAGATCGCAGGAACAGCTTATACGTCTTTACTTTGGAGTCCAAGACATGCACTGGACGTCATTCATGTGCTGCAATAGCTGTGCAACAAACCTTTGTAATTATTTGGATATCAAAGAATTACCTATGGTGTGAAGAGAGAAGACTAATTACATCAACTGACTATTAGTTTTGCATATTGCTCCTAGTCTAGGAAAGAATTTCCACGAAGAAAAGATATACCTTTATTTAACTTAGGATTCCACCTATCATTTGCTTAGATCCCAAAATTAAAAACCTTCTGTTCCATTTCCCCCAGGAGGACTTCGCCTACAATCTGGTCAAGAATAGAATCGTGGACTTTGCAAAATAACCTTTTCATTTACGTCAACACATACAGATTTCAAATCTGACGCAGCATTTTTTAACCACACAAAAATCACGCAGAGCTCATTAAACACGTAATCAGGAATTTGGAACTTTTTCCGAAAAAGCAGATCTTTTGGTGCTGTGGATTCCAACAATGGATTTTCTGCGAACAAATGTGATGGAGTTCAGCATTGAAGTTGTGTGCTTTCTAAAAATCTTTTAAATATTCCATACGATAGGAGGTCGACCGAGTAACAAATTCTTTTCCGTTGTGTAGATTCGACAAGCAGTACTGCACGCGTGAATGAATTCGTGACAGCGTAAAGCTAGATACTGGATGCTCAATCAAACGCAACTGGTTGATAAGCTCATTGTTCCTCTTTGAAAACAGTGTCACTAAAGGTTTTTATGTTTATATAATAGAGATGGTCTTGCCTCACCTGAAAGATTTACAAATATTCTTTATGCTGAATCAAGATGAAGTAAGACCAAAGTTTTCTGAGCTGTAATTTTGTATTTAGATGTAGGCTATGTGTTGTTTTAGCTCTATAGCATGGACTCGCTCTTTGCTGATATGACACCTTTGCACTGTTTGCATTCGGGTCATGTTAAAAATAACATTTGTTGTAGTTGTTTCGGGTTTAACGGTCACTTTGACCATCTCTTAGAGATATAAGTAGTCGCCCTTTCAAAAATTAGGGCTACTGTTTCCAGGGAAGAGGGGAAGCCGGAACCATGGGTCAAAGACACCACCCATGCCCCATTCGGGGCTAGAACCCCATATCGGCTTGAACGACTAGCCAGAAACCAGCATCTCTGGCCACATTTTCATCAGTAGATGTTTGCAGACCACCTGCTGATGATGTTGCAATATTTCATACTGAGATAAGTGATGGTTTCAACGTTGTGGATTTTGATATTATGCCCCATACAATAGTTAAAGAAAATTATTGATTTGATGTGTTAAGCGCAACTAAGTTTGCAGAAGTTGAGTTGCACTTAAGGCAATGTACAGGGTGCTCAACTTAAAAGTACACCGAGATAAATGTGTACTGAACAACTGAAGAGTAATTCCAGCAAGTGTTCAAAATAACGTCCAAGCCTTTAAATGCATTTATAAACACATTTAACCATGTCACCGCTGTCATTTCGCAGCATTTGACCATTTATTCATTGAGAAGCACAACGACAATGTTATTTATTAACTCAATGAGAATGTGTGGGTGGCTGCCATAAACCTGGTTATTTTGGTATCCGCACAGAAAAAATCTGGAATGGTGAGATCAGGAGACCTGGGTGAAAATAGTCTAACGGAAATTAATCTATCACCAAAAGTTTCTGAAGAATCTCCATAGTAGGCATAGCAGTGGGGCAAGTTGCGCTGCCTTGGGAACCAGCAATAGCGCTTATCTGCTTTCAGCAGCACAATAAACTGATGAACAAATTTTTGGTATGTTTCTGCATTCAGAGTGTCGTGAAAAATGCAGTGGTCCACCTATTCGACGTTTCGAGACAGCGCACCATACCTCTACTTCTTGCGGATGTAGAGGAGACTCAATAAACATACGTGGGTTTTCAGTATGCCCCAAACGGTACTTCTGACTATTAACGTAGCCACTAAGATGGAACCACGCCTTATCCGTGTAAAACACAAAATAAGGCTTCTGTATGTTGCCTCAAATAAACAACTTAAACCATCTGCAGTACTCAAGTTTTCTCCGGTTAGTTCATGGAACACTTGCATTCGGTACCGATAGAACTTAAGCAGTTTTTACTGCCGTGTGTGTGTGCTGATCCTAGCTGGCTATTCTGTTGCTGGCTCAATATCCTTAACGACTTGTTAGGAGATCACTCGATTGCCTTTTCAATATCGCGTACTGCTTTGGGTGTTAACACAGACCTTCGTCTGTTGCGCTTCTTATCAACAATCGAATTTGTGGCAAAAGACTTCACAAATTTTCAATCGCCTTCATCGATGGTGCCTGCTTTCCAATTGGACCTTTCACAGAAGTTTTGTTGATACTGAATGTACGAATGATTCGTCTTCATGTACTGGGCAAGCACAAACACGCGTTCTTTAATTAAAAGTTGCATGATGAACACAATAGGGATACAACAGAGAGCATACGCCCAAACACGACGCAGGCAAGTACGTACTTATCGGGCTGGTGTGAGCGAGAGACCCACAGTAAGAGACCCAGAGATTAATTTTCTATGGAGACTCCTGACAACAATTTGACCCCGAAGATCTCAATAGAACAGTGCGCCAGTTAACGGACATGGAAATAAAACGCCGAACCGTAACCGTCTGTCTTTTTATTTTTTGTTTCATTTCTTCTTCACGCGCTTACAACTCTCTGTCGTGCTACTGAAATAGCCACAGACGCTATCTTAGTTTCATGTCCGACCACTGGAGTGCTGCCATAAACACGAGAGTTGGGCCTCTGTCTCTCCTAATCTGTGAGCGAGCGGAATCGCGGATTCGGGTTATTCACAACTCCGACTACAGCGCCACTCTTTCCTGTGCTGTCCACTGTCGCACTTGCGTTAAACGTTTGATTAAAATACAAAACTTCACCGACTTACGAGCGCTTACAGTAACGGTGTACTTTTAAGTTGAGCACCCTGTATAATCTCAAACAACCTCATAATTCGTTGTCGACTGGTTGTGCTGTAATGCATCTTTGAAGTCCGTCAAGGTCCTGCTGCGTAACATTTCACATAATATTTCAGAAATGTGCTAAGAAGAAAAACTAAATTTTCAGAATTTTGGGCAATGGAATTTTCTTGTCATGGTACAAATATTTTTATTTTAAAGCGCAAAAATCATTCCAAAATAAAAAATGATTTGCACAGTATCATTGTCTTTACTAACTGAGATCATTATGTATACCGAGATACAGCAACAAACATTTTATTTCTTAGGGACCCTTGGATTGTCACAAGAAGTGGGCTAAACAATATGGGCGAATATTCGGGTAAGTATTCACACATTTGTTTTAAGGTTTTGTGTAAAATTCAGGTATTTAGCAAATAAAATGGAGCCGTGAAAAAAAAAGAAAATATACGTAAAACAATGTGGCCACTTGATTAGATACACAATATTGTGTTTAAGAACAGGAATACTAATCAATAACGTAATTATTTAAACCATACTGCAGGAGAAGACAGCTTCCGGGGAACGTTTGCAAAATCAAAAGCTTCATGAAGTGCTCAAAAGCTTTTACCACTCATTTACTATAATTTAAAAATATGGAAGCTTGAATGTATTAAATGAATTCGATGTCTTATACATTTTGTTTTTAAATTTGAATAAAATTCTGAAAAGCAGCCATCTGTCTTTAATAGTTTTAATGATGTGCAAATATGTGCAAAAAGTGTTTTAATATTTTACACATGACGAAAAGAGAATTCTGATGCCTGTGAAATTTGATGCAAAACTTTTAAATTTTACATTTTTTCACTTTGCTATATTCCTTACGCCACCATTTATCTACTAACAAAATTTTACTTATTTACTAATAAATGTTTTGAAAACATGGATTTTAAGAAGAAAATTCAAGAGAAGCTTCAAAGAAAAAAGTATATAATGATAGATTTTTCACATTGAATGGAAATCTTTTGAGTGAAAGTTGTTAGAGAAAATGAAATTATGAATAAATTTATAACATTAAGAGTTTCTGTACCTTAAGGACGAGAGACAGGTCTATATACTTTCATTTAATGACTTGGAAACCTGGACTTGTAAAAAAATGCATGTATCTTTGAAAGACCTTTATTTTCAGTGCATGGAAACCAAACTACGAAAGCCAAGCATGTGGATTTTCCTCACGTGTACGACAAAAGATTTCCATGGGCCAGATGAACTGTAATTGATGCTTCTAAGCCCTTCCCAGGTAAATGTATTACAACAAGGCTGGGAAAATGGGGAATCAGAGGAATTTGAGGGAACTTAAGAATGAATTTAACATTTGTGTAACCCATCAAAATAGGCAGTGAACCTTGTTGAACGGCAAAGAGCACAACGACGGAAGAATTTCGGGGTAAATTTGACCTCAATGTGTTCGTAACCAAGAAGACGCTGTTGCAATACATAGAGGATGAAAAGTATTTTACACAATGCGACAATTAAATAATGAAACTGAATTTTAAAAAATGGAAACGCAGGAAAACTTGCGTGAATATATCGTGTATATCGTATCCGAAGTACATTCCTCCTACGTTAATACGAGAAGTGGCACGATAAACCAAAAAAAACGAAGCACTTCCAGAGGCTATCCTTTGGTGGGGAGTGAAGAGATGATCTCACAGTTCTTTGTATGCCTCCAATATCTTGAAAAACGTTTCCTTTTAAAAACAGATTTAATTTAGGGAATAGAGAAATGGATGCAAACAAACGTCATTTTTCTCCAACACTACGTCTTGCGCGAACTATTGAAAAACGGGTTTGCACTGCGCGTCGCTAATGGACCTCTCCTGATTACACTTTTTTTTTCTGTTATTAGTGATTTAGTTTGCAACGAGCATGGCATCCGGCAAAAGTAAAATAATTGAAGAAGTGTATCTGAAATATTAAAAAAAATATTTCATATTTGCCACAAAAGTTCGTATTGTAACTCCAGTTAGAGCTACCGATACCAGTGAGACACACAGTCACACGTTTTTGCAGTTTCTTTCTCTACTTTCTATCTGTTTATGTGTGTATGTGTGTGTGTGTGTGGGGGGGGGAGAACTTAAATCATAAATTTTTTAAGTTTAAGTAAACATATAATTTTGGGTCCGAATACTCCAATCCTACCTGCTAATTCTGGACCAGAATACTGCATGCAGTCTCAATCCTGAGGGGACTACGACATGACACATATATATGGTGTCAATAAATTTTAAATTTTACCTAGGAAGGTTAGGGGTACTGTCGTTTCACCAGCACCCAAAACTATAATGTTTTTCTTTTAAATAATTTTAAAACTTAAGACGGTTCAAACAAAAATCTTTTCGATGATTAGGTTACATGCTAAACTAACCCGGAAAAAACAACCCGACCTACTTCGATTTTGGAGATCCACTGAAATCTACTCAATACGACTTACTTCGATTTTGGAGTGATGACTGTTTCCCACCCATTTTCCATTTCGACTCGGAAAGTGAGATCGCTGGGTTATTTTGACGCTGGTTATTAGGGCGTGGGTTATTATGACGCGGGTTATTTTGACGTAACATAACTCTGACCCTGAGGTTATTATGACGGTTTTTTAATCTGGTTTTTTACATTTTTACCTGGTTTTTTCACTCTGGGTTATTTAAATGTCGGGTTGTTTTGACTGGGTTATTACGACGTGGGTTATATTTTCCGGGTTATTTTGACAGTACACCACAAAAGCTAATAAAAGACTAACTGTAGCCATTAGAACATTTAAACTACATTTTAATTAAGTTACCTGAAACGAAAATCCCACTCTCCCTCTAAAGGTGTAGCCTGCAGTACGGAAGAATTACAGTATAATTGCAGGGTCAGCTAATAGATCTGAATGATCTTACTGAAGCCGAAGTAAGACCTCTTCTTATCTATTTCATATCAGACAAGGGCAGGTCTTACTTCGACTTCAATAAGTATGTTAAATTCTGCAAAGGTAGTTGAACGAAGGACTTCTACAGAGGGCTCCAAATTACTTAAAAACTAATTCTGTTCATGAAACCCGTTGAAAATTCAATTCATTCGACCCTTCTTGTCGATTTTATATCAGAATATCTTAAAAGAAGGATGGAAATTTTGAACCTGCGTTGTTTTATTAGATACAATATTTTTCTATGCCATAAAAAATTCTGAAGTTGGTGGTGTTGTTTTTACTTTTGGGGGGACAGGAATTGTTCAATGACCACCATGGGCACCTCGGCGCTCTGTAAGCAGTCATCCGTCCCTAATTTTAGGCCACTGTTTCCAGGGAGGGGAGACGGGCACAGCACCATAAGATCCAATATTCACCCATGCAACATCCGGGACTCGAACCATGGCCCATCTCGGAGTTTTAGGAATACGAAACTTTTCTCTGGATCAAACTATATACACTAAAAAAAGTACTAAATGAGTTATTTGCAGAGAACCAGCCAGTGCAGCTGGTAGCTGTTCTGCTGCATCATAAAATGCAAATTTCCGCCGGCTGACTGCACGACCATTGGTCAGTGCGGAACGACGAGGAGCATAAAAACGGTCCACTCCTTCCGAGTAAGGAAAGGCAGTGTGAAAACAGCGATGGATAGACGTATTCTACCGTTTGATCGTGCTCGGATCTTGATTTTGGAACAGGAAGTTCTGTCGTGGCACGCAATTGTACTGCAGGTGGCGTGCTGCCATACTGAGGTACTGCGGGAGAGGGGATGTTACCGCGAGCGTGTGAACGTAAATGATAGGTAAAGGAGAGACCAACCTCAAGTAATCATACCGAGAGATGACCGGTATCTTCGTCTTACGGTGCTCAGGAAGAGCACAACTACAGCACCCGAGCTCCCTGTCATCAACCATCGCAACTTCCGTGTCGACGCAGGCAGTGGGAAATAGGCTGCGTGATGCACATCTGCATCCAAAAAATGGCACCCATGGCTGGAACCCACATTTCTAGAAAAATATACCTGATTTGATTATCGAAAAATATCTGATTTGATTATTGAAGACTTGAAGCAGTAACTACGCGGCGTTTGCGAGCAGCTCAAAAATATTTTCCAAAACAAGAGACAGGGTTTGGATAAATCAATAATCCTTTTACATTTACGTAATACATCAAAAATAGTGAACTTTCAACAACACAGATAGATGTTATTATAGAACCAGCTTCAGACATGCCACTGAAGTTCATGTTTAGGAAGCAAAATATGCCACACTTTTGGGTCCACGTGACTTCGGTATATCTTGGAATCACTTACAGAGAGTGAAGTACTTGCTGCTATTTTCTTCTCTGAGAAGCTAGGTCCTCAAAACTTGTAATTTTGAAAACGAAGAACACGAATCGTTTAAAACTGGAGCAGGATATAATACTAAAACTCTGCAGATCGGAACCAAATGCAGTTTTACTAGCGTTTGAAAGAAACCAGTGCCATTCTTGTTTGCCAGTCGAATGGTCGTGTACCACGAGGCGTTCTCACTTCTGATATTCATGCCAGATGGGCCTGGGTTCAAGTCCTGGATGAAGCATGGGTGGCATATATACCTGATGCCTCAAGCTGTGTGTCTCACCTGGAACCAGTGGCACCGAATTAGGGATAAACGACTGCATAATGCTCTTAGAGTTCGTTAAATTTGGAAACAAAAAGTGCCCTTCTTTGGTTTAATGGATATACTGTATTTTGAACACACACTGCTCAAAATAATTAGGGGATAACGGAGGTTCGGCACAAATCGCAATACAGACACCGGGTTGCATACCTAGGTTGGGTATTTGGATTTTAAATGAAACCTAAGCGCAGTCAGTACATGTGAAGATGTAAATTAAGTACTTTCTGCGACGTTGCGAATCACATGTTCTCAAAGGCAGGTAAAAGCAGAATTTCTGAGTGTAATCTGTTATCGCACCAAAATCCTGCAGAATTGTTTTCTGTTGATGTTAGCCTAATCGATGATGTCTCGGCAATGTGATTTACTCGAATCCACAGCATGGAGTATTTGTAGTCGGCTAGTCGCAGCCGAAACCTGGGGAGTTTCACAATGCCTCTTTTCCAGACTGTGGAATCAGTTCCGAGAGACTGGAAATATTCGTCGGCGGCGTGGCCAAGGTTGTCCACCTTCAACTTCGCCAAATGAAGATCTATATTTATCATTGATCGCGAGAACGAAGAAGAGACTATAATGTAATTCAACTGCAGTGCAAGCACTGTATGGCCACATGACGATACGTTTCAACACAAACTGTTCTCAGTAACCTTTATCATGTTGGCCTGTATGCCCGCTGCCTCTGGTATTGTGTTCGTTTGACCGCACGTCATTAATTTGCCCTTAGAGAATGGGCACTTTAACATCGTGACTGGGGGCATGACGACTGGAACAATATTCTCGACTCTGTCGAATTTCGATTCACCTTGCAGCCTGACAATAGGCGAGCGCTCGTAAGATGAGAGCATGGACCACGGAATGGTCCCCTTTTCGTGCAAGACAGGCATCGATATTGTGGAGGTGGACTGATGGTTTGGGAACGCATTTCCATGAATGATCTTACCGACCTGTATGTCATCAGGAATGCTACACTGAATAACGAGAGGCATAAGGATCCAATCTTACGACCCACTGTTATTCCTTACGCTGTAGCTATTGGAGATGCATTCATTTTTATGAATGATAACGGTAGACCTCACTGATCACAGCTTGTGAACAGCTTCCTTTCTGATGAGGGAATCCAGCCTATGGAGTGGTCTGCATACTTTCCAGATATAAATCCCATTAGAACGTTAGGGATGTGCTTGGAAGACGTCTTTCATCTGGACCCACCTGCAGTGACTGTTCAGAAACTGAAAACTGCTCTTGTGGTTGAGTGGCGGAGACTTCGACATGAACTCATGCATCACCTTATTTAGTCCATGCTAAACCTGTGTATCGCAGTGCTAGTCATTAGAGGAAGCGATACGTCCTTCTGGGGATCCTTCAGCACCACGTAATTTCATTTCTTGCCATACCTATTGAAATTTTATATCTCGACCAATTTCATGTATTTGTGCAAATATCACTAGCATAGATTCCACTCATTTCTGTGAGCATATTTTGTTCACTCACGTGCTTCAACTTGCCTGTAGTTCACATTTTAGTTACACAAACATTTCGTGCTTTACATTATAACGTCCAAACTGGCTTATCCCCTATTTGTTTTGAGTAGTGTATCTTTTACGTACTTATTTTCTTGAATAAAGAATTAAATATTTTATAAGTGTTCCGTTTTTTGATACAATTTATAATATATCACATTTCTCTTCCAGTATTCCCCCCATTAAATTTTCCATTGAAAGTATGGGGCCTAGTGGACCACTGTGTGCTTTGTCCAGCAGTGGCCCACTAGGTCATAAGATCAGAAAAATTTCATAAGCATAAAAGTGGGCTGCCAATTAACTACTGATGTCACTTCCCTTGGGTTTTGAAATACGTTTTTCTCTCTTTTCTAAGATTATGCCTTCTACCAGTTTTCACAATGTGGAAAGTACCAAACAGCGAGAAATCTTTTAGAACTACTGATATAAAGGTCAATATTTGTGTTCATATAAATTTCAAAATCAATTTTAAGATCATAAAACGTGTACTTCAATACAGAACTTTATTAACTAATATTTTAGGTATGAATATTTTCTTAGCCTAGAAATTTTCATATTTAATAAATAACATTCATTTCACAAATTATTTGAAATATTTCAATAAAAAACTAGCCTGTAATGATAAGAATTAATTCTCTTTTTAGTGTGCTGTAAGGACCCATATAGCAAAGCATTTTGAATAACTACGTAATTCAATACTTGAAAGACGAAACGAATTAATCGAAATTTAAAGAGCTTCAGTATTCAAAGACGACACTTTATTCACATCCTCACCATATTTCAGTTAGATTCGTATTTCATAATACATTTGTTGCTGCGTAAATGGATTGCTTCCTACGCCTAGCATGCGGATTATTCCTTTACTCCTATAAGGAAACTTGAATAGCAGTTTAAATGAAAAAAGTATTGGATGTAAACGGCTGTATGAAACAGTTGTTCTTTAAGAAAAATAAAATTTAAGAAAGGATTGGGGAATGAATAATGATAAAGATATCAGCGTGAGATATTTTACAAGGTACTTCCTGAGGTGCATTTTGTAGTGAATGGAAAAAACACGCAAAGTACCGATATTTAAACACTTAAAATTTTAACTCTGAAAACATAATTATGTTTTGAATTTGGGCTCTTTTCGAAATATTCAGAAGTCGGCGCATGTGCTTCCCACTCATTGAATAACCCACAGATAAGTTAGGTATATCAAACGTTTTCTGAATCATATATTCATGTCTTCTGTATGATTAAGACGATATTGATTTCTACGTGTCTTTATTTCACCCATTATTTCTCTTTGTAATCCATCTTTTTCTTTTTGCGGTGCTAATTTCATCAGTATTACATTGAAATTAATGTCACGTTGATACTTCAGCACCAGAGTTTTCGTAAATTTTTTTCTATACATGTTAGCACCTTTTCATTCGTTTTCGTGAAATGTTACAAACAAAGCATGCTTTGTTTTGTTATGGTACTGACTCCAACACTTTTTCGTTACATTAGATTTGCTTAGCTAGAGTGAAACGGGAACTACATTTCTGTTTGATCTGGAAGATTCAATAACATTATTTTGGCTAGGAGGAAACAGAATTTCAAGTAGTCTTTGCATTGTAAACCGAAAATGATGAGGAAATTTATAGTGAGTATAAAAAGACTTCTTGACGAGACAGAAAAAAGAAGAGCGGGCTAGTGAGAGAGAGAGAGAAGGAAAGGTAGAACTGGAATTATTTGCCTGTATTATACGGATGCAGCAGTTCTATTATAGGTGACACAAGTCTCGGTGGTATATTTTCATTTTCCATAAGTTTAGGGCGCTGGCTCTTCGGAATATATGCAGGCTGAAAAATTCCAAAGAATATGTTTAGCCTATTATTCTGTTTCAAACTTTTATCAAAAGACATACTAGCTACTTCCCAAAATTCGATTGCATCTTTCGAATCTATCCGCTGCGACCCTCCTAAATATTTTTTCATATTCATTCAGATTTCTGTTACAAAATTGGAAGGCAGAAATCAGATCAGCAGGAATTTATATACATGTGAAGTACATTTTGGCCTTTCCCTCTCATCTGTCTTTCTTGTTCAGATAGGCTCTAACTGAATTTCAGCCACGATCTGAGGAATCGAAAACGAGAAGTCCCCTTCTTTAAGAAATCTGCAAAATCTTATTTCTGAACTTCAAATATACTGCTCGATATAGGAAATGCCACAACATGAAGGAATTCACGACATGACATGAAGATTACTACACATATAGACAAATAGGTGGGACAGAAGTTATTCAATTTCAGAGAGATTACATTAATGCAACGGGTAAGGGAGCCTCGCATAGCCGTATGACCGCCATACGAGGCTTATACATTCGGCAACACGACGCTGCATCGAGTGGAAGATCCACGAATGTTGTCCTGGGGCATGGCTGACCTGTGTCCACAATTCTTTGCCATTACGATGGGGTCGTGTAGAGGCTTTAAGTCCTCTGCCAATTACGTGCCACACGTGCTTTCGGATACCAGGGAGATATGCCAGGAAAACGCACTGCAGAACCTCATCGACGTTTCGTCGCGCTCTCATTGTACCCACCACTCGTACGAGCGTTGAAAGGCTGTGCAAAGTGATAGCCCCCACTCCAAAACCAGGTTGAGGATTCCTATGACTCTCACGGTTTGTAGCATGATCATCCCGGTGACTACGTCGTCTCCAGACTCAATCGGCGATTGTTGGCAATTCGTAGACAGAAGCGAGACTCGTCGATGAATACGACATGACTCCATTCGTCACTCCATATGTGTCTAGTATGGCACCACCGCAACTTTGCGCTACAACGTACTGTGAGAAGTGGCAGTCACTGCAATGAATGTCGAGAGCGAAAACCTGACACAGCAAATGTGCGATTTAGAATCCGGATCGAAATTTCTGAGAAATTACAAGAATGGTCGACACGGAAATTTCCATAGCTGCCTTTACACCTCATCGAGTGTCTTCCTCTGTGGATTGAGAGGCTGGTGCGATTTGCCGTCGAATGCGGTGATCGAGGCTCTTGGATGACCACCTAAGTGCACGAGTCTCACTACAGCAACGTTCATTACCTTCTTTCAATCACTATCGCCTCATTTAGAATTCAGTACACTGACCTGTGATGAAGCTCCTGACAAAGGTGTCCATGTAACAGTAGGATTTGCGATGATGTCGCTCAGGTTTCCTCATCCATTACACGTGCCTTCGCTACCGAGATCACTCCGATGCAGTGATCCACATGCTCAGTGAGGACGACTAAACTTAGCTACACTGAGCCTTTTTGCCCTTACATCTCTTTTACCTATGATGTGATTAGTTCGCAACTGCAATAATTTCATAACTGGACTGTCGACACATACCCCCCATATTGCATGGAGTTTTTACGCATATGCTTCCTGGTGTGTCATCTTCTATATCAAGCAGTGTATAACTAATAGCCCTTCGTTGTTGTTCTGTAGATGTGATTTTCAAATCTTTTTTCTGCGTCATTATGAAATATTCAGGTATACTGATAGAAGAAGGTTAACGCATATTTATACATCACACTTTTATGATGTAACAGTAGTACTGCATAATTATTGTATAACAATAAATAGAATATTTTTCCCTTGGAATAAATAAACAGGAATTTTAACTAAGGGTTCATTCTGATATGTGCAGTGGAAAAGATGTAATCCACTTTATTTAGACTAGTGTTTTCATAATCAAAATGAATTTACTAATTTTCCTCATATGAAATAATTTTAGCAAATATCTCTACTGTGAAGTCATGGACGAGTTTCTTTTCTTCATTGTTTTCAAGAAACAAGAAGCAAATATTTACGTTTTTATTTTTGTTATATTTTGTAGATATTACTTCGGAGCCAAACCAGTTATTATGGTATCTGACGCTGATCTCCTGAAGAAGATACAAGTCAGTGACTTTCAAAAATTTGTCAACAGACCGGTACGTATAAATTCGACAGAACTCTTTCAAATGTTCCATAATAAATATTATAAATCAGTAGGAAAAATGACAGAAATGTTATCAGTTTCAAACTGCTCTGGCGCCGAGGAATTCTTCATGATAAGATTTTGTTTTCCAGTTATGCACAAATTCAAGAACACATTGACTTTTAATACAAAGATAATATTTTAACTCCGCTTGTGCATTTCTCATAAATTTTCTATAAATCTTAGTTTGAAAAGTACGACACTTCTCTACGAACGATTCTTAAAAGAAATATTTTTACGATGAAACCGTTTTTACGAAAAATCAAAATTTGAATAATATTAATGCGCATCCTACCTTAACTGATTATTTGACCTCCGCCATTTAACGGGGCACTAATATTTAATATTTTTTTTTCATTTAACGATTTTCTTCTGTACTTTTATTTTAGAAATATGGCTTTGAAACGGTACTAAGGAGTTGTTTTAAAAACGTTCACTTCGCTTCGTAAATTGTGAATTCAGCGATACCTTGATAGATTCACATATTTCAATAGAAACATGGGTTTTCATATTTATAGACTCTCCTTTAGGTACAAAATTCTGAATTGAGTTAAACATCGGGAAGCTCGGAACACAGAAGTTTCCATTCAGTACTGTAACTTTTGTATTTTCTTTAAGATTAAATTGTGACCCAGTGAATGAAAAAAATATTTAATTGGCTGATAGGAATTAATGAAAATATGAACTACTTTCCCTGCTTTTCGATTTTTCTTAAATATTCAGCAGAAAGGCTGTAAAACTCTATACCCATAAAAAAATTCAGACTTCGGTAGTCCTAAAAAGTGGTTGATAGATTTAGCTTTCCATTTCGTAAGTTGCTCAGACTATCAAATCGAAGTGGTCAAGTAGTTTAGATGTGTTTTCAGTTCCTAAATAACTACCTGGTTCTAAAGTAGTTGCAAGTTTCAAGCGATAAGTTATAAATTTCAGTTCTGCTAGAGAATCACACAATCAACTTTTATTTTTCAATTAGTCAGAAAGTTTAACGAAAATATAATGGTCTCCTGCTCTACACAAAATACCTATAGATGTAAGACGGTTTGGATTAGGAATCAATCACCCTTTCCTATTCATAGGGAAATCTAGTGAAACAGACGTTAAATTCAGGACTGATATTATTTGTTTAACAGGTGAAAACATTTTAAGGTAAAAAAACAATTTAGGAAATTCAGTTAAATGTTGGTGAAGTTCTTTGTTACCTTGATTTAGTTTCTCTCTCTGTGAACTCATACGACAAAATGAATATCTGTATTATACTCTAGAAATCATTACCACGTTAACATACTGATTTTGATCTCGTAAATGTACTTGCAAACTTGAAAAATCACAAGAAACGTCATCTAAAATGCCGCAAAAATGCACTAGATATTTGTTTTTGGATAACTACGTCTCTTTAGGATAATATATGGCACATACTTTGACAGAGTTCAGTTATATTGTATATATTTCAGAACTCATTACAACGGCTTTGGTACGGCAATCCTTAGAACAGCTAACTTGGATGTCTTTTCAAACCTAGAAAAAGTTACCTCATTAATCAACCAAACCACAGTATGCAATTGCTAAGAAAGTATCCTATAATTCCAGAATTACGTAAGTTGCATGCATCCTCAGGATTGGATACCATTAAATTTAAATAAACGGAGGAGAAGGATATTTACAATTGCAGTTAGGCATATTGATCGTGCTAAATTAAATCAAAAATGCACATCAGTTCTACACTTTTAGGCAAAAATATCGACCCATCTCAAAGCAAGCTTCCCATAGTAGTGTAATGTAGCATGTGCATTGTGTGCAGAAAGAGATACAAAAGTAAATACAATATCACAGTAGCTGCACTTTTTGTTCCTTTTATGCGATAAAACCTTTATGGATTACTACCTCGTAAAGCCACCTCTGGTTACAATACGTGCTGATTACGGCGTGGCATGGAGTCATTGTTCCAAGAGTTCTGTAACTGGTGCACAAGATCCCCTATATTCCATGATGGCCACAGCTGATGTCACATCATTCCCTAAACGTACTCGACAGGAGGAAGATTCGAAAACTCGAGTAGCCTAGAGAGGGTTACAACACTACGGAAGCACTTCCGGAAGAGGCGAGCCCTGTGCTTCTGGGCGTTATCTTGCAAGTAGCTGGCTCCTCCTTGGCGCGATATTAAGGTCAGAACGACGAATCGTACGATCACTTGAAAGTATGGTACCAAGACTAGGACCATCCATCAGTCATAGAACATGTCTCGTGGTTCCAGTGTGCCACCCCAGTACTTATTCCGGATTCCCAAGTCCTCCTACATATGCGAATTCAGTGGCCATCGAACGAAAGCAGAAGTGGGATATTTCACTAAAAGCGATGTGACGCCACCAGGACAGGGCACAACTCCAGACGGAACAGCCAATGTAGGAAGTTTAACATAAGGCGTCGCAAGCGGAAGAGAATGGAGTTCAGCCTTTGCAACTCGCCTCGTAATGATGCACGATTATCGAGGATGCTATGTAGAGGTAGCTGGATCTGGCTTGATGGTGGACAGAGAAACCGTCAGTGAGGTTCTGACTTCTCAGACTACGTGACGATCCTCTTGCTCATTTGTCCATCTCAGCCGACCAGAAACTTCAAGGCACGTATGCGAGCCCTCACATATCCACTGCTGCCACCACCATCCGTATCCCTGCTTCATCACTATGACTCAAGTTGCGGGTAATTCGTGAAAACTAACGGACTACTTCGCGCATCACCGTGATGCAGCTTCTCCCAAATGCGCTTAGTTATTTGTAGGGTGATTAGGGAGTCGTCGAGGCATGATAAACGGCAATAGAGGTAAACGCAGCAGGTAACGTAACCAGGATGTTCACAGGGAGCACCTGACAGCCCTTTTCTTTACCACCCAATGCGCAACTCAAATGCGTTCTAGGAACGACAGAATCGCTCATTCACATTGCAACTTTAGTCATTTGAATCCCTGGCTAAAAGGTATTTGCATGTGGGCTTTAAAAGTTCGGGGATTTTACTGGGGTGCATCGGTTTTTGATTTTTTCTAAGAGTGCATTTGAAATGCGTTTGTAGCTACGATAAAACTGCACTTTCTAACTAAATACTTTCAGTGTTGGAAAAACACAGTTCGAAAACTAATGGCAAACGTACTTTCAGAAGGAGAACATAAACGTAGAAACAAAATATTGATACAGTGGATCCCGCTTAAGAAGTTTTCGTAGGGACGAAGCGATGAAAACTTCTTAAGCGGGAAAACTTCTTAAACTGGAAATGCCTGATTGGGTTTTGTAAGACTTTAGTGATTAAAAATGTTGCATAGGTTAAATCCAGAAATTACATTTTAGTTAATTTTAAAGTGACGTAAAAGTTTTCACAACTGACCCATTTAAACTTGAATATGAGGATTGAAAGCTACATTTATTATGCTACAGGATTACAAAAATACTGATCTAAAAGCGTCTGTTTCTTCCTTTTTTCCGCTAGATTCACAAATTACGTGTCCATTTCCCTCAAGTTTCTCATTATGTCCGCTGGAAAACGTTCGTTGGTTTCTATAAAGCGGCGAAAAGTTTCTAATGCTTTACCAGTTTCAGCTGAAGTTCGAATTAACCTGCACTCATCTTCTTCCGTTTCTGGTTCATCATCCTTTTGCGTTTTGATGTCGCAAATATCGTCGCTATTTTGCATTTCAAAAGTGGGAACATCTTTGTCAACGTTTACATACTCTTCAAAGGAAGATTTGAAGTTTAGTAGTTTCTTTGCAAACTTTTCTAAGCTTCATTATTGTTATTACTGTTTTCTACATCAGAAAAACTAAGCTCATCAGCGTTGAAACCAACTTTCCTGAAACAATTTGTGATCGTTGAAGATGATACCTTTTCCCACGAAGAAACAATAAAATGCATAGAATCTAAGAAATTCAATTTTAATGTACATCTGGTGTAACTTGAGTCTGATTCAAGCTTCTCCAGTAGCCAATAAACTAAACGTTTCCTGTAGAATTGTTTCATGGTTTTAATTATTCCTTGGTCCATTGGTTGTAACATTGAAGCCGAGTTAGGTGGCAGGAAAACTACTTTTACATTTTCCAGATGATCCATATTCTTTGGATAGACTGCGAAATTATCCAAAAATAACAAAACTTTTCTATTTTCATTGGCCATTTCCTTCTGAAACTCCATTAAAAAGTCTTCAAAAATCTGAACTGTCATCCATGCGTTTGTGCTATTTCTGTAATTGCATGGAAAAGTTTTCACATTTTTGAAGCACCTCGGATTCTTCGATTTTCCAATGACCAATAAAGGCAACTTTTCTTTTCTGTTCCATTCATATTAGCTCCTACCAGAACTGTCAATCTTTCTTTATTTACTTTGACTCCGTGGCTGCTATCTCGTGTGAAAGAGTAGGTCTTGTCAGGAATTAGGTTGTAAAACAAAGCACACTCGTCAGCGTTGAAAACATCTTTTGCTTCGTATACTGATAACATTTCTGGTGAAACATTAGATTTCCAATCATCCACTTCTTCGACGTTAACACTTTTTGATTCTCCACAAGCAGTTTTATAAGTCAGTCCTGCTCTTTTCCTAAAACGGTCGATCCATCCATTGGAAGGATTAAATTCAACATTTAATAACTTGGACATCTCTTCTGCTATCTCACGAAGAATTGTCCCGTTGATCGGAATGTTAGCGCTTCTTGCTTGTTTAAACCACACAAGAAGTTGTTCTTCGACATCCTCGTATTTACCCTTCTTAATCTTTTTGATTTTTAATGAATAGGAAGCATTTGCAAGCACAGTGTCCCGTTTTGCCACTATACCGTTGAGGGTTGTAACAGGTAAATTTAGTTTTTTTGCTATCTGCACCCTAGTGAAATGCGGGATTTCATCAACTTTCGTAATAATGTTTCGTATCTCAACCACAGATAAAGCTTTTCTTTTGATGCCCTTACGCCATATTTCTAGCAACAAATTTCAACAATAAAACTAAACGTTTAACTCCACGTATGCGAGGTGCAACATCTGATCCTGTCTCGGACAGAATGACTAACTTTCAGCAGGTGTTTCCTTTCCCAGCCTTTCTCCAGCCCCAAAGATAAGGCGATTGTGATACACAAAGGGCAGACGCAGAAGAAGTGATGGGGAGTAAACATCACCCCCTGCGTTGACCGTGGGAAGCCGGCAGGGGCTTCGATTGCTACATGTACGGGGAGAACAAAGAAACGTTTCCTCCCAACTTCTTTGACATGTACTTATCTGTTGGACGAGTTCCAAAATCGTATGTTTTTACTTAGAACTTCTGACACTTGCAACTTCTTAAGCTGGAACACTTGAAACATCGTTACTTCTTAAGTGGGATAAATTAACATTAGCACTATGGAAAAAAATCAGTACTCTAAAAATAAAACTTCTTAAACGGGAAAACTTCTTAAGCGGGAACTTCTTAAGTGGGATCCACTGTAGTATGTATTCAGTCATTGCAAAACTCCGCGTTTTTGTGTAATGCATTTTGTGAAGATCGAGTTTAACGTATTACTGTGGAAATTTCATGGTTTTTAGGTTCAAATGCTTTTGATTTTTTTTCATAAAGTCATTCCTGGTTTTACAAATATGCTAGGTCTGGAACTTGTAAACCTTTTCAATATTAATTTTATGAGATATACGAAATTTGTTGTTTCTGGTTGGTGAAACGATTCCACGGAGTAAGCTTTCTAAGACTGCTGGAAGCTTATTGAGGTTCAGTCATTTCAATCATAGAAGCTTATTGAGGTTCCATCATGCACAGAAGCTTATTGAGGTTCAATCATGTTCAATCATAGGAGCTTATTGAGGTTCGATCATGCTCAGAAACTTATTGAGGTTCAATCATAGGAGCTTATTGACGTTGTAACGTACCAGGAGATGTGACGTACCTGCCAGAAGGGCGCCCACGACATAAAGGCAGATAGGGATCAGAATAAAACGTCCGCGTAGCTCAATTGGTAGAGCAACTTATTCCGGAATGAGGGGACCCGGGTTCGAATCCTGGCGCGGATAGAAATGACGGAGAAATTTACTTCGTTATAATGGCGCCCGAACTATCCGGATGACCCGACCGTTCAAAATCTCGCATTGGTGTGATGTTCTTTCCACACCGTGAGATAGGAAAAATAAGAGAATCCCTTCTCCAGCACTTCGAAAAAAAAATAATAAGGGGGAGATGATGTAACGTACCAGGAGATGTGACGTACCTGCCAGAAGGACGCACACGACATAAAGGCAGATAGGAATCAGAATAAAACGTCCGCGTAGCTCAATTGGTAGAGCAACTTATTCCGGAATGAGGGGACCCGGGTTCGAACCCTGGCGCGGATAGAAATGACGGAGAAATTTACTTCGTTATAACGTTCGATCGAGCAGAGAAGAAAAGTAGTACATCAAATAGTTCTAAATAACATCATATGCTTTTGTTTTCGAGAAATGTTTACGAGGTGTTGTGAACACCGAGGGAATTAATTACTACCGGCAGATATATTGATGACAAAAGTGACGGGGAGGGCGGCGCCCTTTCAGCGTTATTTCAATTTATAAGTTTTTCCTTACTGCAAGTATTCATTATTTGTGGAGATTTATCGTTGGTATCATTCCCTACTGTTGTTTGTAAAATTCACAAAGCCGTCGGTGGCAGGAATCGAACCAGCGTCTCCTCGCTGCGTTAACCGACTGAACTACACAGACGGAATGTATCGCTGTAGATTTGTTATCTTGTCACTTGCTTCACGTCTGTAACACGTCATATCATCTCTCTGTTACTCTTTTTTTGAAGCGAAGAAATCATTTTTCATTAATTCTAGACGATATGTGGAAAGAATATCACGCATTTTTTTAAGACCCCAACGGCTAATAGATCCATTTTTACGTTCGGGCGCCATTGTGGAATTCACAGATTTGTCGGTGACGACAAGGGCTCCACCTCTGTAGTAGGTTATATGTTTAAGTGCTGAAATTACGTAAATTAAATATCTGATAAACATGTACTAAGCCAGTCCCAGCTCCTCTCCAAAACTTACAAAACTATAGGGGGAGGAGGGGGAGGCACGGTAAAGAATAATGGCGCTCAGAATATAAAAAAAGAATTGCGGTTAAAAAATAAAAGCTGAAGGATCACCGTACAGAAAATTCCGTAGAACTGAGCTACAGGAAGAGCACATCTAATGTAACACAAAATTAATGAACATTGCAATGTTAATAATACCGAAAACAAATCGCCACATCCTGTTAAGGAAACACGTTCGTATGTCTAAATAAACCGTACACCGAAGAACAGAGAGAGGAAAAGTAAATCACATAAAAACAAAAAAAAGATACTGTGAAACTGTGAACGATTGATATTAGGGAGGTGAGGTACAGGAAGTGAGAGAAAGATTCAGAAAAAAGTATAATGAAGGGGAGTTCAAAACAGGTTAATAATTCATTAACAGAGAAAAGAGACGGACAGATAAACAACATTGCTCTGCAGAAGGGTAAAAAGAACTGAAAGGTACTATGAAAGGTTGAAGAAATGAAGAAAGAAACAACAAAGGATGAGTGCGAAAGAGTGAAAAAATGAGAAGAGAGAGAGTAAAAGAAATGGACAGAGAGAGTACGAAAAGAGACAGAGAGAGGGGGACAGAAAAAATGAACCATGACAGAGAGGGAAAGAAAATGTGAAATAAAAAAGAAAGCGAAAAGGAAACCAAGAATGAGCCGAAGAGGACACAGAATGGGGAGGTCGAAAGAGAGAAAACTGACTGGTACAAGCAGCTGGACCTGGTGAATAGGTTTCTAACCCCTGTACCCAGGGTTGGACTGGATGCAACTAATCGGGCCGCGCGATCCAATCCAGATCGGCACACACACACACACACACACACACACATACACACACACACACAATCTCTCTCTCTCTCTCTCTCTCTCTCTCTCTCTCTTTCTCTCTCACACACACACACGAGTCTTTGGATGTGGGCTTGGGGTATGTCGGTCCGGGGCTGCTTCCACACGTTGCCACAGTTCATCATGCGTAGCCGCGTGTGGTGCTTGCCGTGCCACTCGGTTGCCGATCAGTGACCAAACGTGTTCGATGGGTGACGTATCGGGAGAACAGGTGGACCGCGGCAGCAGTGACACCTGGTGGGCAGTGAATAATTGTTGCACGATGCGTGCCAGGTGCGGGCGCGAATTTTTCTGTTGAAACGTGGTCGTTGGCAGGTCCTGTCGGTAAGGGAGGACTACAGGCTCCAAAAAGGCGGAGATGTAGCGGTGGCTGATGAGTGTACCGGCGATGCGTACCAGAGGGGTGCGGGTGCCATATCCAATTGCACCCCAAACCATAACATCAGGCGACTGACCGGTATGGCGATGCACAATGCAGGCGTCATACAGTCTCTCGCCGCGGTGCCGCCACACATGTATCCGATCATCGTGGTGTTGCAGGCAGAAGCGGGATTCGTCGGAGAAGACAATGCTGTGCCATTCCGTAGTCCAGATGCGGCGTTCAACGGCCCATTGCCGCCGCACTCGTCGGTGGTGTAACGTCAATGGTAATTGGAGCAATGGGCTCCGTGCGACAAGTCCCCGCTCCTGCGGACGACGTCGAACGGTACGTTCGGACACAGGTTGTTGCGCAACACACCCTAATTCCAGCGCTAACGTTCGTGATGTGGCGGTGCGAGCCGTGAATGCCCACCGCACAACATGCCGGTCCTCTAGTTCGGTGGGGTGCCGCGGCTGCAGCAATCGCTCACGTCGGTCCGTCCGTCCCTCCTGCACCCACCGAACCCATACTCGCCCCGCTGTGGCTGGATGTCGTCCCACACGGGCGCCGATGTCCCGGTACAATAAACCGCTGTCGCGATAAGCCACTATTCGTCCTCCGACGAACTCCGAAATATGTTGGAATGACTGCCGTATTCGGCGACGAGGCATCAGGAAGCTTCCCACGCACAGGTCCGGCAGCACAACACACTTCCACTACTTTCACCCCGCCTTCTGTGCACCCTTCTTATAGTGCTTCTTAGTAAGGTGCCGGGTGCACATGATTTACATATGCCCAGCACTGCTAATCGTTTGCATGTCCTCTCACGGGCGACACATGTTGCGAATTCCAGGCCAATCGAATGCTTTCTTCTTGGTGTTGCATTTTGGGTGGCCAGCAGTGTATTATTAATTTTAATATATTATCACTAAATATATTATTACAGATCATTAATTATATTAATATAGGGCAAAAATAAGCATCTAAAGCTTGCGAGAAAAGTAAAAAGATTCAAATTTAGATCGTCGGACCCATATGAATATTATCTACGTGACCAACTCTAACTCTGCCGTTCCTGCATTGATTACCTGTACTTTCCACGTATAAACTCGATCACCGTTGCATATCATAATTTCAAGCAACGCACTCTCCCTCATCCCTCCTTAAAAAAAGGCTGATTAATCGGTGTTTTCTTGCATCCATTAGTCACCATTTCTTGAATGAAGAATGCATTTATGCCTTTAGCTTCCAAATACTATAGGCACACTGTGCAATAAAAAGACTTACAATGAAATTTGCGCACCTAGAAGAAAACATGCTACAACCACGAAACTTTGCAAATAGCTAGAGTGCGTGCTGGTATGCAAATCATCCACGTTTGGTGCGAGTGCGCAGGACCGCACACCCTGTGGTGGCGTTGCAAGCACTAACCAGCAGCCTTATTAACCGGCGTGTAGACGGTGCCCCATGAAAGTGAAAAGCACGTACCTATGACAGCAAGAGTACAGAGTGACAAGAATTCCGGATTGACACCATTGACGTCGGTTTGCGCAAGAGTCCTGATCATCGGGCCGAAAACCGCGGGGTTGTCAGCGCGCCGTATAGCCCGCCACATTGATTATTCTGACCATACCGACCGATTGTGTTGACAGAAGTGGACACGTGACGGCACTACCACACAGGGGAGTGGCTCCGAACGGACCAGGAGGACCACCAGTAGAGAGGATCGACAGATCGTTAGCCAGGCATGAATGGATCCCACGGGGACCCCGTCCACTATACAGCAGATGTAACGGCTCCTGTGTGCCCAGAACCAATTCCCGATGTCTCGCGGAAGTGATTCTGCAATTTCAACGCACCTTACGTGTGCTGCCATTAACACCGGAACATCGCCGGCTTCCTTTGCAGATGTGCCAGAACAGAGCGGCGTGGAATGCCATAGACTGGCGACGTGTGGTGTTTAGCGATGAGTACCCCATCGTTTTGGGGACAGATGATCATCGTGTCCGGGTGTGGAGGTCCCCGTGTCAACGGCACAATTCCAACCTCGCTATCGAGCGCCACACCTTCCCCACTGCAGCATTATGGTCTGGGAAGCCATAGCCTACGATAACCGATCAGCTCTAGTTGTCGTACGTGGATCATTGACGGGCCAGCGACATGTGGATGAGATCCTACAGCCCCTTGTGCTCCCATTCCTGTTCGAAAATTCCTGGTGCGCTATACCAGCAGGACAATACCCGCCCGCAAATGGCTCGCCTTGCTCATCACTACCTACTTCATGTCCAGACTTGCCCACTCCCCGGACATGTCTCCTATCGAGCATGTGTGGGACCTGTTGAAACACCGGCTGCCACAGTGCCGCACTATCCGGCATTTGGGGCACACCGTCCGGCACGTGTGAGCCAGTCAGCCGCAGGACAACATCAGGCGTTTGTTCAACTCCATGCCGGACCGTAATGTAGCATGTATCGCCGACCGATGCAGTGTGTTGCCCTATTGGAGATGACCGGACTGCGTGCCACAGATCCCTCTCTAATTGTCCTGCAGCTCCGTTTTTGCTATCATGTGTGTCATTACGTCCATAAAATTTCAGATCAATCCAATGCTTCCTTCTTGGTGAGCAAATTTCTTTGTCCGTGAGTGTATTTTGCATATTACAAGTCAGCCACTGTCTCTTTGTACCATCTTTTTTTTTTATGAAATGTTAGCCTTGGTCTCAAAAAAAAAAAAAAAACCGATCCCATAAGGGGTTGATTCAGATGCACATTTAAAAAGCTGATCAACTCATTTGAGCACAGCCTCGAGAATAAGTTGTCCTTGCCGAGGTTGTTTACCCTAGTACTTTGCGTACAAATGATTTAAGATCCGGTTAAAGACCGTAGATCTCTCGAAAACGAAGTACGTGGCAAAAATGGATTTTAATTCAGCATGCTACAAATAAATTTGGTTGTCAGTGACTTCGGTTTGCTCTGGGAATTCAGTCTGCGCCAAATTCAACGAAAGATTTCACACCTCATCGGCTTTCCTTTTAATTTATGCGCAGGAAGATTCACGTGCTCTAGAGCTTCGGGTGCTGTTTCTGTTTGCCCAATTGAAACAGTAAAGCTTCCCGTGCTCTACTCAGTCTGTAGAGATGAAATCAATTCCTTTGGTTTTGTGTTAGTTTACAGGAAGGCAACCTTTGGCAACCTTCCTTGAAAAAGCCATCTGGTTAACGTGCGAAAGCTTGGAAAACTGATTTTTATTCTACGCTAATAAATTCGGATTAATAGTATAATTATACTACGTATTTTCTAGCATGAGTTTTTTTTTCTTTTTCCTCTGTTTCTCTGGGCCACTTTTTTTCGTTTGCAGTTTTCCATTTTTTTAAATTAGCACAATGAGATATTTCAACTGATGAAATCAATTTTGATTGCGCATTCTTTCTGAAAAATAACAAATTTCTAAATTAAAAAAAATTAAATCCAAAACTATCTTAAATTTAAGAGTCGTAGAAAGTTCCTGCCATGTAAAACAAGCTGCTAAATGTAATGAGATGACTGTGTAAGTTCCATATACTATTGCCACCACACCAGCCCAAGCCTGACGCCTTGGAGTATTCGTATTGAAAATTGAATCCTCGGCACGTGACACTTTGAGCTTTAACCTACCTATGAGTCACGAAATCTTTCGCGCCAGATCTTTATACATATAAAGTAATCCCAAAAATACTGCCTTTTTTTCAACGTGTGAAAAAAAAAAAGAAAAGTGTTCCTGGTACAGATGTTTTAATCCGCATAATAAGTGCCCCTGGTAGTTACAAACTTCTCCCATCGATCGACAAAGTTTTGAATCCCAGACTTGTAGAATGTCATGGGTTTCGATGCTAAAATGGCAGAAAATGTTCGACGTACCTCTTCCACATTTCGAAGTGTAATCCCAGCAAAATTGTTTTGCAGGCTGCGAAAGAGGTGGTAGTCGGATGGGACGATGTCAGGGTAATAATGCTGGATGCGGAATGTTTTTCCATTCGAAGTCCTGCAACGTGGCACTGGTCATTTCCGCTGTGTGTGGCATTGAGTTGTCCTGCTGAAGCAGCACGCCTTTCCGATTCACGAGTGCTTGACGTTTATCCTGCAAAGCAGTGCGCAGTCGCTGCAGTTGCTGACAGTAGATGTCCCCTGTAATGGTTTTGTTATGTGGCAGTAGCTCGTAATGGATTACGGCTTGCATATCCCACCACACAGACATCAAAACCTTTTGTGGGAAAAGTCCTGGTTTCGCCACTGCTGCAGGCACATTTCCTTTGGGAAGCCACTACCGTTTACGCTTAATGTTGTGATAAACAATCCATTTTTCATCGCCCGTGATAGTTCTGTGCAAAACCGGCTCTCTTTTTTCACGGGAGAGCAAAAAAGTGCAAATGTCCACACGCTGTTGCAGCTGTTGTAGAGTGAGATCATGGGGTATCCACTTGTCCTGTTTCGAAACATAACCAAGGTCCTGCAGATGCCGGTGAACAAGGAGATGGGTTGAATTAACAGGTGTGGAAAATTCCTGCACTGTTGCCTGAGGATTTCCTTCAACCGCAGCTTTCAGCACGTTGTTATCCAGCTACACAGGCCGTCAGGGTCTCTGCATATCCTTGAGGCTGGTGTCTCCCCTTCGAAATGTCTGGGACCACCGTTGACATTTCCTGCCTTTCGTGGTACCCGGCACATATATGGCATTGATGTTTTGTGTTGCTACCTTCGCTGAAGGTCAATGGTGCAACTCATACAGCATAATGTGCCTAATGTGGTCTTCTGACACCGCCATTTCCTATGCGGTTTAAGTATACAGCGACAGCACCTAGAACTCCCGTTTGCGGTCTCAAGTGACTTGAAAGTTTGCTTGCGTGATCCCTCTTATACTCACTGTGGTCGACGTCATAGTCTGGGCACGAGGGGCTCACTACTGTTGGGCTTGCGCAAAACGACATTACTTCTGGGATGACCTGGTAGTTTTTTGCCTATCAGGCGGCGGCGGTAGCAGACACCGCACCATTAGATGGGTACTGCTGGTTTATAGAAAAGGAGGCATGTGAGGTAGACCGTTAGTCATAACAATATTCCACTACAGACGTTACGTAGTGTATAAGAATGAAAGAGTCAGAGGTGAAATTCCATATTGAGCATCAGCAACATAGCGATGGAATGTGGGGGTGGAAGAATATTTAACATTCACAGTAACATAAATCCCTAGTTGGCATATTATAATTTCAAGCGATGTCAACCTGAAATACTTTCCCAAACTGTCCGAAACAACACACACACACACACACACACACACACACACACACACACACACACACACACACACACAAATTGATGGGAAAACGTATTGCTCACCAAATTCAAATAATGCTATAAAAAAAAAAAAAAAAAGGCTCCAACAGTGGCCCACCAGCAGGGCCCACCACGCCACTGGCCAATCCAACCCTGCCTGTAGCCCTTATAGTCAAATATTTGTAATAAAGAATGACTCCTCAAAAGAAAGATGGGTGTGTGAGATAGAACTGGCTCCGTTCCTATCTCAGTCACCCCTTCCCTTTTCCGTATTCGCGAAGAGGCAGATCTTAGTTGGCAAACATGTCTAACAAGGTACTGCTCTGAAATAAGAAAACTGTGCTTGTTGGGAATGAAACGCGAGGTGAAAGTCGAACTCGAAAATATCCGTAACCGAAAATGCAAAGTTCACTTCACTCTCTGCATTAGTTCGGCAACGATTTTTCGTGAAAGTGGAAGCGTTGCTTATCGCGTGTCAGGAAAGTACTGAATGCAAGAATTAAGCAAAGGATAAACGTAAAAAGGTCGGTGGAATTAAAAAATTCGGCTATCGAATCTTTTCGTATACTAAGTGAGGCGTACATGAAAGAATGCGTAACTTATGCTGGTGTTTTTGGTTGTCATAAAATGATCAGTGAAGCCCGGGAAGACGTTGAAGATGACGAACATCTGGAACTCCCAGGCATTTCAAAATCAGAAAACAGTGGGAACGAAACCTACGTAATCGGTGGAAATGATGGACGACAGAGTGTTAGAACGATAGCGGAAAAAGTAACCATCGATAAAGAGATTGTGTGGCACATTTTACATGAAAATCTGACATGACAGAGGTCTGGACCAATATAGTTTCGGAGCTTCTCACGTTTGAACAAATAGAAAATCGCAAGAGAATTTGCACTGACATTGTGAGGCAAATTCCGGGGAACATCCACCATTAGAAAATTTTATAATTTTTAATGAAACCTGGATCTTCCATCACATCCCTGAAAAGAAAAAAAAACACTCGATGCATTGAAAAACCCCAGCGTTACCAAAGATGAAGAAAGAACAGCAAAGTAAGATTTATTTGAAGATAAGGGTGTAGTTTTGGTAGTCTGATTCTCGGTCGAGCAACAGTGAAAGCGTCATTACTACAAACAAGTTCTGGGCACTTAGAGAGAGCGAATCAAAAGAAATGGGCCAGAGGTTTTGAGAAAGGGATTCATCCTTCACCAGAACAATGCACAGGCTCATTCCGCGCTCTCAGTGAATCAGTTTTTAACCGAGAAATGCATCACAGTCATTGAAATCCTGCCTTCTCACCAGATTTGGCTCCATGTGAATTTTTCGTTTTTCTGAATCAACTCAAAGAGAATCATTTTGAATCAATGGAGAAGAGAACGACCAGGCTTCTCAAAGGGATCACACCAGATGAGCTACAGCAAAACTTTGCCCAGTGGGAGATCAGAATACAGCGGTGCGTTGGCGCGGAAGGGAAGTACATTGAAGCTGATAAGAGTAAACAAGGTACATTTTTTATTGAACTAAAGTTATAGCATCAGTTTCTTTATTTAATATATGTATTTCGTATCTGTAACAATTACATGCAACATAAATTTTCCGACTGGCTAAGCACAGAAACACAACAGCCCGAAGATTACAAACTAGAGAAACTACAGCTGGAATTTTCGAAAACCATGTTTATTGTTATTCGTTAACAATGAACATGGTATGTCGTTAACGAATAACAAAACATTCGTTAACGATAAACAGAATTGTTATCTAAAGGAATTCCAAAATATTTTGGCGCAGTGGTCTAAGCGATGGCCTCTGATCATTCGTCCGAAAGTGGTACGGGTTCGAATCCCGGTGAGGCATGGATGTTGTGTTTGTCTTACGGCACTGGTTCTCTTCCTTCCCTGGAACCAGTGACCCTAAATTAGGGACGGGCGACTGCTTATAGCCCATTGAGTTGCTCCCGGTGCTCGTTAAACCTCCAATCCAATCCAAAATATTTCGAAGAAATTTCATGGGTTTATTTTGTCATGTCCAGATAATACTGATTCGTTTAAAATCAAGGTCATGTACGTCATAAAGCCAATTAGGAAGCATTTAGTAAATGTCTATACAAATATATTTTCATCATTCTTTTTGTGAGAACCCGTTTGATATTGAAGTTTGAGGTTATAGGATAGGTGAGAGCATGTACTTTTATTTTCTGTTTCGAATACTTCAGACTAGTGAAACCTTTTCATTCTTTCCCATTGTCAGCCCTTTTTTCAAGTTGGTGGTAGGAGTGCCAATGAAAAAGATGGATTTTTCCACAACATTACCGTTTTACGGGACAAAAGATGGAAAGACATTCGAAGCATTGTGACTCCATCGTTTACTACAAGCAAGATGAGGACGGTAAGTCAATATATATCTTACGATGTTAATAAAATTTATTTCCTTATTTAGATTCAATAAGCAGAAATTTAAAATTTTGTACAAAGGGTTTCAGGGATTATTTTGTTGCTTTCCTTAAGCTTGAGTAACGCACGTGGCATTGTCGACAAAACCTCAGAAAATAATACCAAGATTTTTCTCTTTACTTTAATATTAGTTCACATGTAAAGGTTTTAAAAAACTGCAAAACCATTGCCACGAAAACATATGATGCACAAAACCCGACCCTTCTCTTTTTTAAAATATTTGTTCATTTCTCTGAAGTTTTCCAAAGCATTCGTTTTTCATCCGGACATAATGTCCTATCAAACAGAAATAGACGAATTTATCTATAAATAATCGCAATTGTAAATAGCCATACTCATATGAATTAAGAGAACGCACAACGAAAGCAACGATTTAGTTAGACCGAAACTACACAAATGGCAGAAAGGAAACAGCAAAAGTGACAAAAGTTAGGCATAAGGAAGAAATGGAATTTATAGACGTTTTACTTTCGGCACCGAAGCGTTTTTGTTCGCTAGTTTACATGTAGCCATTTTGTCAGAAAACTTGATATTGTATCTCCCTGAAGTGGGACAGAACTCAGATCTCCAGATTCCCATTCGAGTACGTTAACTTAACATCAAGCACGACAGCGAATTGAAGGATTGGGCGGAAGAACCATGTAAGTCCATTTTTGGTGCTTTTATTTTTTAACGTTAACCCAAAGAGAATAAATCGGCTTTTAATTTGGTGCAACTTTTTTTTTATGCTTACAAGAAATAGGTTACTTGTATTTATTTCGAATAACATTGGTAACTGCAATTAAGTAAGATTTAAGAATTTTCTATTCATATTCTTTTGGCTCTCCTGAAAACTTGGTATTTTGCACTTACATGGTTCTTGCACCCATCCCCTCACTTCTTGTCAGATTCCTTGGCTTCAGTTACTTAGAGATTCGTTGTCCTAATGGTAGCATACTCGAAAGAAACCTGGAGGTGCATGTCCGAAGGCACATATAATTATGAAGTTTTTTGAGAAAATAGCTGCATTTAAACAGTAAAATAAGGCGTCATTGTGTCAAAAATAATTTGTTTCTATGCTTTCCACATGCTCGAGAAGACTCTATCTTCGTTAATCTCTTTAAACGGCTGACTTACACTGTCAAAAGTTTTGTGGATGGTTGCGCCAAAAAGTGGTATTACACCAGCTGCAAAACTTTCGGGCCAAAGGTAAACCATTGCATCATGCATGAAACACATAAAAATTCGATAGAATTATGTACCATGTTATGGTATCCAACCTGAATGGTGCTAAGTTGCATCGACTGCACTATGTTTTTCATGTTTCATGCACCACACAGTAATTTAGCTTTCCTCCAAAGCTGGTGCAGCTGGTATAGCACCACGTTTTAGTGCAATCCACTGAAAAAAAAGTTTTAACAGTGTTAGTGAACCAAATGGTGTCCAAACTCAGTCGCACCTTGCGGACGCATCAGCTCTAAATTTTCTGCACTTTCCAAAGAGAAGTGGATGCATATCGTACGAGTTTAACGAAAGCTTCTTGTTTTCATGGCAAACAGTTCGTTTTCCCCTCGCATTTCAGAAGTGTCGACCATAAACATGCCACAGGTGATAAGAGTCCCCTCTGAAGTTCTTCATCCTCGGTAACATGACCCAAGGTATGAATACGTATATTAAAGCATTCAAACATCTTCTCTCCTTTCTTTCGTCCGTCTCCATTGTTATAGCTCTTTAAACAGATAATCAAACAGAAAGAATTAGTGTCAATGATCAGAAAGAATTAGTGTCAATTATCAGAAAGAATTAATGTCGATGACCCAGTATCCAAGACAATTTGAATAAAAAAGCAAGGAGTGAAAACAATGCTTCATGATGCTTTGGTCTTGCAGCCCTCTCATTCTAGCCGCGTTGGAACCGCTAAACATAGCGCAAAGGAATTTGGTTTAGCCGCGTTCGGTCCACTTCTTAAAGAGCGAACACATTCGTTGGATCTGATATCAGCCCATTTCGCTAACAGAGTTAATTCATTCCTTCCATTTAAAAGGGTTAAATTCTGTATTAAATATTTATAGAGTTAAACATCTGTTTTGTGGATAGAATTAAAGTGGAATGAAAGTCATGTTGTCAATTGTAATTTCAGTGAAGTAGACAGAAGAACAAGGACTTGCGTACAGATCAGTAGGGATAGGATCAGCGGTATATTTTCAAAGGCTAAAACAGAATGATATTCGTGGAATGTTGGTTAAAGTGCATGGCTACAAAGCTTTAATAGAGTAGGGAGTGTGAGAACAGGAGAAAAATTCTAACAATGTTATCCAAGATACGGAAGGTCGTGCTCGCACGATTCAACCGCCCAGCGTTTTTGCACTTGAGAACACTGCTACTATTACTGGGCTCATTCGCGACTACAGTTCTGGTTAATGGGACAAAGCTTAGAGATGAACTAAATATCCAAATGTCAGTATTAACTTCTGTGCAAAGTAGTGACTGCAGCAAGTTTGGTTTTCATAGATAAGTTTGCTTGCAACACAAAAAACAAGAGCTGTCATAGTTCCCGTGAAACGATTGCAAAGATTCAGACAACTATGTTTTGAAAAAAAACATTGTCCCTTATTCAGGATTTCCGTCTTATGATCCTCTCAATGAAGTACTGCCAGAAAAACAAATTCCGTTGGATTGAGACGGGCAACAAGTGTCGAATGAGTGGCTGCGAAAAATGTCTTTTAGTTTAGTAATGGCCAACGGGCGTTGTAAGTGGTCGGGACTTGGTGGAAAATTGAAAACATTTCATGTCAAAGGTGTGCTCAAAACCTTTCTTTTTACACTTTTACAGTTTGCATTTGAGCCATTTTCCCGAATGGAGCCAACACATATTTTCTTTGTAACCCAAACTGCAAGTAACACACAGAACCTCAAGCCATATGAAATACATTCTTAGGAATGACTTACATAATTATTCTCATCACCTTTTTCTTTCGAGGTCTGTCCGAACGATATTGATACTGTCGAAAAAGGCTATGCTCGTTGTTGTAAAAAAGTTTGCGGTTGATACTAAAGGCGTCATAGAAATAAGCTGCTTTAATTTGGTAGGTAACCGAAAATTATTTTAAGTTTAAAAATTGTTTTTGTTAATACAATCTCATTGTTATTTTACTGTTTATTTTACCGTTAGAAGAATTTAAGTATATATAATTTACTATGGAATTTTATGAAAACTATTTGCGAAACCCTTCCTTTGTGTATATATAGTACCTAAAGAATTTTTAGTCATTAGCGCAAGTTAACGAAGCAGTTTTTTATGTGTGGCGAAGATGGTAAAGTACGAGGAAGAGTGTTTAATAAGATTACCGGGCCTGGCTGCGAGAAGACACAGATGAAACATCTGATGTACCAACTGTCTGGAAAATTCAAATGAATTTGCAATTTAATGCTTTTTTCAGTTCTGACAGGCTGCTTTTTTCAGTTCTGACAGGCACGTTCTGAAGTGATATGTGCAACAGTTGTAAACCGAATTGCGTAAAATCTGGCTCTCCTTCCGTTCTCAGTTTTCTTCTCGGATTATGAAGACCTTGCAGCAAAGTTTCCTATTTAATTAAATTAATATAAATTCAATTTTTTTTACTCATCTCGAAAAGAAAACGAAATAGCTAAAATACCATTCATCCTTCCGATGGACTTTGCGCTCTGTTATGTACTACCAATATACGCAGTCGTATCAGAATAATATGACCACCCCCGGAATCAGGGTGTGACCACCTAGGGGCGTCACAGAGTGCAGGTGACAAGGTCTAACACACGGAGATATAAGCGTCTGGCCAGGACAGATGATATTGCATCACGTGAGCAAAATGGGCAGAGGTAGTGATTTGACGGACGTGAAAAATGGAATGATCATTGGCTACCACGCCAAGGGTGGAAACATCTCAGAAACAGCAGACTTCGTGGGCTGTTTGCGAGGTGCTATAGTAAAGGTGTACCAAGAATGGACCGCTGGCATACCCAGTACCTCCCGACGACATTACTGTGGAGCCCCAGAGGCCATCGACCCCAGACGAGACCGTCGCTTCCTTCGACTGGTTAAGGGCAATCGACGCGCCACAGTACAGCAATCGACGACACAAATGAACGTTGGAGTACCCAGGTACGTTTCCCCGATAACAGTAGAGTGAACCCTTTTACGCATGGGTCTCCGGAGTTGACGCTGTGTCAAGGCGCCCATGTTAACCCAGGTCCAACGCCAACGACCCATGCAGTTGGCATGAGACTACCGTCATTTGACAGTGGAAGAGTGGGAAAAGGTTGCCTTTTCCGACGAATCGTGGTTTCTACTCCACAGAAGTCTATCCATCCTCGCTGACCACAAGCATCTCTTCGTGTTCGACGTTTAACCTGATGGTGTCTACCAACAGGATAATGCGACTTGCCATATCGCTAAGGGTGCGTAATTGGTTCCAGGAACACGGCAGCAATGTATTCGCTCTCCCTTGGCCGGACATTCCCATAGAACACTTGTGGGACTATTTGAATCTTAAGGTTCAACATGTCGACACACGACCACGTCATCTCCGAAACCTCCGTGCTTTTCTACAGTCGGAATGGGCACGTGCGTCTCGGGTAAAAAAGACTAATGCGTTGCTCGCATCTTGCAGTTGCTTTCACCTCATTGGCGGGTTCAGCTGATTATGTCAACAATACATCACATGGATAATTTTTGGAGGTGGAGAGCGATTGATCGGATGGAAGCATGTGAATCGCAGACGGCTGTTTTCAGAGCTTTGATTGTTCTACAAAATGTATTGTGAAGAGTCTGGAGAAAGTTTCAATGCACAGGATATGTTCGTCATCGACCTAGCCAAGGCCGTCGCAGATCAGCAACTGATGCAGACGATAGCTGTATGATTCCGACTTTATAACGTAAAAGTTTTTTCGTACTGATACGTTATTTTAAAAATCACCATACGATGAAAGAGTTCCTAAATTAAACCTTAACGGCCAGATGAAACATTTAGAAACAGAAGTCAAACTTACGGAAATGATGCTTTATTTCTCCTGCTCATCGTAACATAACATAGCACTTCGCATTTTATACAACAATCAGTATCAGCACCACATTAAACACTCCACATTAAACGCTCCACACACTACACGAGCAACTGGTTTCTCGTAGCTTTTATCTCTGGTTCTTATCTAATAACAGTCATACGTCACGTCACGTTAATTCAACCTCAATTATGTTGCCAACAGCATTCGTTTGAGAGAAAAGATATCACTTTAAGTGGGAAATATAACTGAGAATAAATTCAAGATTTACATAGGGAAATAAACTAAGAAGGATAGTTAATTTAGAATATACGTCACATCATCTCCCTCGTTTTTTGTTTTTTCAAGAACCTGTCAATTTTGTAGAGGTATCCTTTCAAACAATCTGATCATTCATTCAACTCTTTCAGATAAGAACTTCCAAAATGGACGAAGAGATATGTTGACATGTTGCTGTAGCTCCCTTTATATCAATACACAATCTCTAGACATCAATAGTGCAATATCACTGACATTCATAGGAAAAAAGAAACTTTCTGTACGATATCAAATCTTCATTTTATAAGTCGTGATAAATATTTTGTCACAATACGTGCGGAGAACTCTCATCAATATACATACAAGAAGTGGCATAGTAGTAAACAGAAACTGCGTATGGCAGGAAAAAGAACATACAACATTTGTAACGTGAAGTTAATTTACATATTCGTCCACCCCTGATAACTTTTCAGGGAAGACAAAACATTCAAACTAAGTTAATTGAACAGTCGAACATTGTATCACAGAAAACAAAGTGTAAATTGATTTAGTTGAAAAAAAACTGCACCTGCAGAAAAAATTCAACCACACAACAAGTGTCAAGCGCAGAAAAAGGTTAATTGAAGAACAACAACACAAAAAACTTTAACTGAACACTTAGGGGCCAGGGCCGTCTTCGAACTACTCCCATGCATTTGCACATCAAATGTTAGATGGGCTAGGGAAACCCTGGAAAACCCTACCCTGGGAGTGAAATATCGCTAGATATCAACAAATGCAATGGCTGATATAATGTCATGCCGAAAAGGCAATATGGATAAAATGAGTTGACAAGCATTTTAGTACTAAATAAAAATTAAGGTGGCGCCACACCAAAAAAAAAAAAAAAAAAAAAAAAAACATTACATACTGACAAGGAAATAAGGTATGATATATTTTTGTTCTCCAAGTTTGTCAAAAAAGTTCTGTGATATATTTTGAATACAGAGAAAAGTTCAAATTAAAGCAAAGTTCCGTGATATGTTTTGTCCTGCACTTCTGTCAAAAGTTATGTGATAGTTTCTGAGGACAGAGAAAAGTTCCAATAAATAGTCTTTTTAAAGCAAAGTTATGTGCAGCAAAAGTCCGTGATATATTTTGTCCTGCACTTCTGTCAAAAGTTATGTGATAGTTTCTGAGGACAGAGAAAAGTTCCAATAAATAGTCTTTTTAAAGCAAAGTTATGTGCAGCAAAAGTTCCTTTGAGTTTGAATGTCAATTGTAATAACAACAACAAATTTTTTTAGCAGTACATTTTTCAAGCAAAGAAGATCCGTGTGCTGACACGCTTATGTTGTTGTCGGGGCGACAACGACTCTTGAAGCTTCACGTTTCACAGGCTTAGCTTGCAGGTCACTGGATCGCCGGGATGTATCAGGATTTTCCGTGGACAAGGCAAGTTGACCAGAAGAAGCAGGGTCATCAGGCTGTCGCAAGGAAGGTCCAGGCTGAAGCAAGGAGGTTCCAGGCTGTCGCAAGGAGGTCCCAGGCTGACTTTGAGACGAACCCGGAATCTGAGAAGAGTGTAGATCCGGTTGTTTCTTTGGCTGTCGACTAAGCGCTGTAAAAGTAGAAGGGCACTTCCATGGACGACGAAGAATGATGGAGGAAGGTATAAGCTCCGTCCGTCCCGAGCGAAGATTTCAAGGACAAAAACTCAGCGGATGCAAATGCTGGACTCTATGTCTGGATTGTAGCACAACACTAGAAGTTGCACTAGGAGACTGTGGAACAGGAGGGGAAAATTCAGGCGGCGGACGCTTTGTAGGTTTAGATGGCACAGATGGCGAAAGAGGACGTTTTTGCCCTGCTGCAGATTGATTAAATGTTCCTAAAGTAGGCAGCTGCTCAGTAGAAACAGAAGGAGGGATTTTTTTACTTGGAGACTGAAGAACCTCAACAATGTTGTCGGATGATTCAGATTCAGCAAGAGGTACGACTCTTGTAGGCACAGGAGAGATAGAAACACCTGAAGATAAAATGTCAGTTCTTGTCTTTTTTAACTTTTTAGAGTTAGAACCAAACAGAGGTACCATGCGTGAAGAAGTAAATGGAGCGATTGAATGATCAGAAGCAGATGAAAATGAACCACGTTGCACATGACAAGAATATTCAACGGAATTGGAAATGCCTGAACTCTCGCCTTTTGAGAAGGCCGGAGACGGAGGAGTTGAAATAATTGCAGCACCCCGAATGAATGGAATAATGTCAGAATCAGAATCGTGGAAAGTGGAAGCAAAGACCTGCTCAGACGAAGGTAGAGAATCGAACAGGACAGGGGTGGGGTCAATAATTTCATCATCAACTATACACACTTGTGAAGAAGTCCCACCCTCTGCCTGAGGATTCCTTCTAGATTTAGGGTCAATAATTGCATCATTGCTTCTAATAACCCATTTCCTACATTGCTGCACATGGGCAGAATTAAGAGAGCCATATGGCTTTTTTAATACGACATTATTATTGTAGAATTCTACCAATTCGAAGGGGCCTTCTTATAAAGGTGCACATTTTTCCACGAACGTATATGCAACGGCGGATTGAAAATAAGTTTTTAACAAGACCAGATCTCCAACTGCGAGATCTGGTTCTCCCCTTTGGCATTGTAGTGCATAGCTTGGCTTAATTGAGCTCGACTGATAGTAGTCCGTGCCTTTTGCGTAATAGTTTTACAGATTCAGGTGTTGGTCTTTGGTTGATTTCATCGATAATGCCAGTTAAATTCTCAAAAGGGGTGCGGATTTTGCGCCCTAGAAAAAGCTCAACGGGCGTAAGCCGCGTTGATTCATGAAATGATGCGCGAAGGGAGATGCAAAGCATTTCAACAGGCTCGTCCCAACGTTGATGATTATTGCCAATGAAAGTTGAGGTCATCTTTAGTAAGGTTCGATTAACACGCTCAGCCGGATTGGCTTGAGGATGATATGGACTGATAAATTTGTGTTTGATTTGAAGCCTCGCGCACATTCGCTCAAATAACCCCGAAATGAACTGAACCCCGTGGTCCGAGACTACGGTACGGGGACAGCCAAAACGAGTAAAAACCTTATGTATTAGAGTTTCACATATTACATCAGCCGTAGCTGCTTTAATGAGGAATGCTTCCACCCATTTAGAAAAGTTATCTGTAACAACTAAAATATATCGACACTTAGTTTTAGCTGATAATGGATAAGGGCTCAATAAATCTACAGATATGGTTTCAAATACATAATTATTTGAACTACAAATAAGGTGACCGGCCGGTCGTTTATTATCGTAATTGTACTTTTGGCAGTACTCACATGAGCGAATGTATGCGAGTATACTATTGTACATGCCCGGCCAGTAAGCTACGTTTCGAAGTTTGGTACGAGTGTTTCGTATGCCTAAGTGGCCGGCAAGAGAAATATCACGAAATTCGTAAAATAAGGTCATGCGGAGAGACTGAGGTATCGCAGGGCGGTACTCAGCTCTCGAATTCAAAAATTGTTTGTAATACAAAATACCATCGATGATCTCATAGTTTTGACTACGGCCCGCTAAAGAAGGTTCACTAGGAGCAGAAGAACCAGAGAGTAAGAAATTATATATTTTCCCAAAATCTGGATAATTCGGCAGTTCAGAAATTATCTGCTCCCTTGAAGTGATTTCCAAAATTAGAAATAGCGAGGGAGGTTCAGTATCCTCCTGGGCACCAGAACTGAACGGACAGCGAGACAATGCGTCAGGCAGTTGGTTTGATTTACCAGGGCGATACTGAATTCGGACATTAAATTCCTGAAGTCTAAGTGTCCATTTTAACAATCTTCGAGACAGATTCTTTGCAGTGGTTAAATATTGTAGTGCCGAATGATCCATAATGACATTGACAATTAAATGATTGAGACATCATTTAAATTTGGTGACAGCAAATTAAATAGCTAAGCATTCTCGTTCAGTAGCAGAGTAATTACGTTCTGCTTTGTTAAGAGGGCGAGAGGCATATGCAAAAGGATGCCCTCGTTGAGATGGAACAGCTCCTAGACCAACACCGGATGCATCGGTAAAAATGTTAAACATTTCTGCATGGTTAGGAAAGGCTAACGCAGGTGGCGAAACCAAGGCATGTTTAACAGCATTAAAAGCAGTCTCTGCCTCGGTGGACCAAACAAAGTGTCTATATTTTTCGTTTCAAGGCAAATAAAGATTCTCATAGAATAGCGTACCCCGGAACGAACTGTTGGTACCACCCGGTAATGCCCAGGAAGCGAGATAATTATTTCGCTGACTTAGGCCTCGGAAAGTCCGAAATTGGCTTGACCTTTGAATCGTTAGTTCAAAATCATTAGGGGTAATTTTTAATCCCAGGTATACTAGTTCGTTCCGTCCAATTTGACATTTGGCAGGCTTTAAAGTCAAACCCGCATTATGTAACAGTTCGAAAACTTGGTCCAACAGAGACAGCTGCTTCTCAAAAGTCTCAGAAGGGACAATTATATCATCCAGATAGACATGGACATTAAGTGCGAGCACAGGACGTAAGACTGAGTCCATTAAGCGCTGAAACGTTGCAGAAGCATATGCCAATCCAAAGGACATTTGCAGAAACTCATATGCTCCAAACGGGGTAATAAATCCAGTTTTTTCTACCGAATTTGGGTTGACAACTACCTGCCAATAGCCACTAGCTAAATCCAAAGTTGATAGCCTGTTTGTTGACGATAAGTCCTGGAGAATATCGCTAATTATATAGGCAACGGGTAATTCATAGCTTTAGTCACTGCATTCAGTTTACGATAATCTATCACAAAACAATACTCTCCAGATTGTTTTTTTTTTTTGGAACAAGAAAAGCAGGTGCTGCCCAAGGACTAAGTGATTCTTTAATAATTCCCGAATGGAGCATGTCATGAATTTGTTTTTGGAACTCAGCTTTTTTCTCTTTCGGACATGGATAAGGCTTACATGCAATGGGATTAGCCCCTTCAGTATCAATGGTATGATACACCACCTGAGTAAACCCTGGCTCGTCAGAAAATAACCCTGGTCGGCTGTGTAAAACCTGACCAAGTTGGCCCTTGTGCTCAGGCAGTAATCTATCACTCGCAAGAACTGCAGAAAAATCAATTGGGTCTTCTGGGGTGGGAGGACTAACCCCAGGCATTAAGATTAGGCCATGCTCGAAATCAAGTGTAAACGTAAAAAGTTTTATGAAATCCACCCCCAGAAGGCAATCCACGGGTAACTCTTTGATCACGAAGAAAGTATAAGAAACTTGAACCTTTCCAATCTTGACACGTTAATGAACTGAACCTGAGATGGAAAAAACATTACTGTCGGCATCTTGCAGACATTGCTGGGAGGGCTCGACACAAGTATCTGGAAAGGTAGCAGCACAGAAATCAAAGTTTAATGCACAAATGTCAGATCCAGAATCGAATTTAGTCGACACCACTACTTTACCCAAGGTGACAAGAATATCAGGCAATTGCGGAGCTTGAATTGTTAAAAAAAGAGATTTGAGGTCTTCAGAAAAACGAGGAGATAGACTCGACCCATCTACCTAGTGCCGAAGTTTAAATTGTCGTGAAACTGATTAGAACGTCTTGATTGATTTTGTAAATTTGCTGAAGCACCAGAACGTGCTGAGTTGTAGTAACGTGCAGGAGAGGCAGCATTAATATCATTAGGCTTGCCTTGTCCCCCAGCACGGTGTTTTGGATATGTCTTGTGAACCGGGTAGTAATTATGCCGGGGACGAGAAACTTGGTTGTTATCCTGCTTCCCATAATTGTCAGAATGTCGCCTCTCTAATGCCTGACAACCGGCGGCACGTATCTAGACTGCTGATAGGCGTTCTCTACCCTTGACTGATAAGCAGCCTGCCTAGGCTGATTGAAAAATTGTCCTTGACGAAAGTTCTGTTTTGGCTGCTGGTATCTATTGGTTTGAATAGGAGTTTCATGGTACTGCGTACGTTGTCGGTACTCTTGGACCTGTGAAGATTGCCCTTTGCTGTGGCACTCTTCATAGACTCGAATGAGTTTTAGGCACTCGTGAATGGTGACAGGACGTCGAACTTCCAAAAAATCCTGTAGGAAGGGATCCAGCTGCTGTAGCAAGGTATCACAAATGTTAGACTCGACTGCAGCGGGATCCCATAATTTGTAAAGTCGAACTGTTTCCAGGGCGAACGAGACGGGACTATCTGACACTCGCTGTCGCCTGGAAAACAGTTGTTGGGCAAGGTCGGCCTTATTGGTTCCAAAAGGAAAGACATCTAAAAAGTCAGCTCGAAATTGCTGATAGGAACCCTCTAGGTTTATTCGACGCCACTGTCTGTATCAGACCTTTTGCAGTGTCTTGCAAACATGTACCCGCAATAGGTATTTGACAGTCTTCAGGAACATTATATAAATCAAAATGATCGTCGAGATCCTCCAAAAACCTATGCGATCCGCCGTTTGCCATGAATACAATAGAACCCGCATGGGGTACGTAATGAGCAAGAATTTTGTTCTTTCTCACGGGGAGTGGTGCGGTAAATTGCTGTTGAGGCACTGCAGTAGAAGTACGCGGTACATAAGCTTCGTACCCTGCGTATTCGCTGTCTGGTAATTTGGAACCGCAGGCCTTGTACAGAGCTTTGGGAGAATTGTTTGGTACTCTATAACGTTGAGTGCGTAGATTATTTGTAATAGAATTATGAACCTCATGATCAGGTCTATAAAAGTCATAGAAGAGACCGATAGGATCCGTGATATTTGCCAATTCCATGACTTCTACTTAGAGTCTGTTCGGCTATAGTTCGGGAGCCAATATTACGTAGAGGTCTTTTCGTACGGATACGTTATTTTAAAAATCAACATACGATGAAATAGTTCCTAAATTAAACATTAACGGCCAGACGAAACATTTAGAAACAGAAGTCAAACTTACGGAAATGATGCTTTATTTCTCCTGCACATCGTAACATAACATAGCACTTCGCATTTTATACAACAATCAGTATCAACACCACATTAAACGCTCCACACACTACACGAGTAACTGGTTTCTCGTAGCTTTTATCTCTGATTCTTATCTAATAACAGGCATACGTCACGTCACGTTTATTCAACCTCAATTATGTTGCCAACAGCATTCGTTTGAGAGAAAAGATATCACGTTAAGAGTGAAGTATAACTGAGAATAAACTCAAGATTTACATAGGGAAACAAACTAAAAAGGAAAGTTAATTTAGAATATACGTCACAACTTCCAGATGGAACAGAGAAATGTCATATACTCAACTCCTATTGGAGGAACGTGTAGCAGATACAAGAACGAGGGTTTCAAAGAACTGTTTGCAGAAGACTTCGTAAGAAATGCCCTTATGCAAGGAGACCAGCTATTTTTGTCCCTCTAAATTCCGCCTTTACGCGAGCTCGGAAGATATGGAATCGCCAACATCACACTTGGAGTTTAGTTCAGTGGATGAATATCTTTTTAACAGATGAATCGCGATTCAGCTTAAGTACTGATTCGCGACATATTATCATCCAGAGAGAACCAGAATCTGCAACAGTCCGTCTGATATCAAAGAAAGGATCTACTCTAGTGGCAGTGGCATGACTGCCTAGGCAGGAATCAGGTAAAACTGGCGCACAGACCTACACATTCTTCAGAGTCGCTCTGTTACTGTTCTGTGATTCAGAGACGAGATTCTGAACCCATATGTCAGGCCATTCAGAGAATACGTCGGTCAACATTTTATTCGTATAGACAACCTAACCCCATTGAGGTTGGATTGTCCATGTTGTCCATGTCGACAGTTTACTCGAACAGGAAGATATTCACCGAATGGAGCGACCACCCAGATCCCCTGACCTCTATTCCGTTGAGCATGTACAGCATACTCTAGGGATCCCTGCCAGAACACTTCAAGAAATCAGAACAGCCCTTGTTGAAGAGTAGTAATTTATTTCTCAAGACCTCATCAATACCAAAGTAAACAGTATGAGGAGTCGTTGCTTGAGCTGCATGGCTGCCAGTGGTGATCATTCTCCATATTATAATACCACATGTCTTAAGAAAATATTTTAAATATTGTTTCATGGACTGCCCTTTCATGTAAATTACAAAGTTATGATACAAACACATACAAATTATGAGTTTACGATTTTATTCCGATGGAGTTGCGTAAGTAAGATAATAAAAATCCTCTATAACGATCTCATTAAATATCCTCATAAATACTTTATGTTCGAATTTATAATTATCTTTTAGTTTTGAGCATCATATACATGCAGATAATTTCTTTCAAGCTTTCGAATATCGGCCGGAAGGTAAGTCGATTTACAAGGGAAAGGAACGTTGCAACTGCATTTGTTTCTTTACAGTGAAGCCTCTCAGGTTTGCAATGAATTTTTTATTATTTTTAGCTTGTCTTTTGTAAAAAAAAGAATCATGCTTATATTGTCACTTTTTCCGTCCATCCCTCCGCCTGCAGACACTATATCTCTGCAACTATTAGTCCGATTTGAAAAATTATTTTCACATTGAAAGCTTGAAATGTGAGAATCCTTGCATTCCGGATTTTTTTTTCGATTTACAACTTCGCCGCTAGAGGGCGTAAAGCATATGATATCGATTTTCAAGTACATTTTGTTCCACATATGTGCTTTTAAATATCTAATGAAAAGAATTATTTTTTTCTTCCTTTTTTTTTTTTTTTGATTGGAGGTTTAACGAATGCCGTGAGCAACTCAATGGGCTATATAAGCAGTCGCCCGCCCTAATTTTGGGCCACTAATTCCAGGGAAGGGTGAGAACCAGCACCGCAAGACGAACACAACATCCATGCCTCACCGGCAATCGAAGCATCAGAATCTATTGTTTAGACCACTGCACCACTGGGACGGCTTTTTTTCTCAATGCCATTTATATCGGACTATTTTAGGTACAGTCACTCTTTCAAGTAATTCATAGGTTTTCCGCTAGGGGCGTAAACCTATGGATTATTTGAAAAAGAGACATCGAGCTGGCAGGCACGCGACCTTGATAAACGTTGTTCTGAGCGGGTTGCGGTAATTGAAGCTTGAATTGGACTATTAGTGGAAGAATGGTTCCTCGCCATCGCTTAAAAGACTTTTTACGGTAGAGTGAGATCGGTAGATTGGAAGCAGGGCAATCGCAAGCTGAGGTAGCAAGATGGCTGAATGTATTGAGGCAAGTGGGCACCAATCTCTGGAGAAGGTTGCAGAAAACAAGAACAATAAATAAAAGACCGGGACAAAGACGCCCAGTAGCTATAACAAGTCAAGACGACCGCCATTTGTTTTTAAAAGCTCGCCGCCATAGGAACTGGACAGCCCGGCAATTCTCGCAGATGCTCTTCTCTGCTATGGAAACCGCGATACCGAGGCAAAGTGTTTGAAGAAAACTCCGTGAGAGAGATCAACGGTGTGCATCCTATTCGTCGCTTCGCACGGAAGTCTCCGGCAGAATTGGACACGTCATCAACACCCCCGGACTCAAATCAATAGGCATGTGTTCTCTTTAGTACGAGTTGCCGTACATCCTAAACATAGATTTTCGACGTGTGCACATTTGGAAAGAGGCAGAAGTCAAAATCTTCCCTCCAACATTAGGGAAATGGACGACTGCAGTGGTAAAGGACTCAAGTTGGGTGGATGCACGCCGCTACATGTTTTTCCAAGAGGCGTCCTGACTGCTGCACACTACAAAGATGACATCCTAGAACCCTATGTACGACTTTTCAGGAGAGCTATTGTTCCCCCATTTTTTGTTACGGACGATAACGCTCATCATCATACGGCTCGGCTAGTCGTCGAATACCTGGAGAGTGGAGATATTCACAGGACGGAGGGGATCGCGAGATCTCTGGACCAGAACCTCACAGAGAAGTTCTGGGATGTCCTGGGAAGAGCAATTTAACCCAGGATCCTCGTCCCAAAGCCAACCCAGAATTCCGACGTACCTTGGTGGAAGAGTAGCAGGCATTGCCTAGAACTCTAATTCACAGTCTTGTAAACAGCATGAGGGCTCGTTGTGCGAGCTGTATCGCTTATAGGGGTAATCGCACTCCCTATTAGCCCCTCAAAATCCGCATCACTTTTGGACTGCCATGCTGTCATGTGCTTGGGTTTTTCCTCATGAGGTGATGGCATTCTTTTTCTGTTGTATATTGCTGCGTAATCTATATTTGTATGCCCATGCCTACAGTCATGAAACTCTGTCATTTGAATTCTGCGTTATTCGTGATTTTGTGTCGGTCACGTTAATTTTGGACATCAGTGTACATTATTCCGAGAGCGTCTCAGTAACGTAATTATCAAAATAAATGCGCCCTACTCATGATGCTAATTTTAAAATTCTTGTGGTATGATGTGCAGAAAGAAGTACCAACTGGTCTGAAGCCAGAATATACGGTGTAACTGAATCCAACATGCGCCACCAAAGAAATTCCAAGGAAGCAATAAAGTGTGTCCCTTAAACGTGTAAAGTACTTCGAAGACAAAATAGCCTTTTTAATAAGTGTGTGAGTGAGAAAAATATGAAGGAAGAAGCGTTCGTACTCAAGATTTAGCGGCAGCAGTTTATGTCCAGCATATGATGGACTGAAAGATTTATGCAGAGGCAAGACCTTGCACCTTGCAGAAAAACTTTGGCGCAAAAAAAGATGCCTGATGACTTCGAGGAAAAAGTAGTGGAATAACATTTGCCTTCTTCGGCAACATAATTATTTGCCATCTCATATAGAAAATACTGATGAAATACCTGCGAAATATATTTCTTTATGCCTTACAACACGACAGTTGATAAAGTAAATGCCAAAAATGTCTTAGTCAAGACACTGCGAATAAACAACTTAGGATAAGAGTGAGGCTAGCAGTGCTATCTGATGATGGAAAGCTGCCAACATCAGTGTTTCGGAAAAGAAGGAATCTGCATAAGGAGAGGCTATCAGATGAGGTAATCTTTATATGCATTGAAAAAATGATCTCTGTACTCATGCTGGAACAGTTGATATTAGTGTGAAATAGGCTACCAGGTGCACTGTCAATACAACGAAGTCTGCTACTTCTAGCTGCTTTTAAAGGGTACCTAAAACCAAATGTGAAGACAGCAGTTTTGTAGATGAACACAAATTCTGTCATTCTACCAGGAGACATGACATCCTAGCTACAGGTACTTGATATTGACGTCCACAAACCGTTTAAGGACTACCTTCGACGCGTTTATGAGGAATAGTTGCTGATTGAAACGACCGACAAACCCTTACTGGCAAACTGAAGATACTATTTGAAGCATTACTGGTACAGTGGATAAAGGTAGCACGAGGATGCCGCTCATCAAGTATATTTGTTATCGTTATTAAGATTAAAGATTTTTTCAAAGACTGGTTGCCAGTAGCAACTTTTCGCAACCTTATAAGGCTTTGGGATTGCGTGTCAATTGTGTTTAATTTCATTGTTCTTTAGCGTCAAGAGCGCATCTTTCGAGAAGTGTTGCTTAGCGAAAAAATTTCACGGAACTGAACACGATGTGATATGGAAAGATAGCTATGAACCACTGGAATCATCAAGTGATGATAATGAGAAAATTATTTGCTATATAACAAGAGAGATGATAACAAATTGTAGGTAGTAATGAGCACGTCCTTTGAATTCTTCCTAACGTAACTAAAATAACCGGTTAGAAAAAAATCAACAGGATTTCGGCAGTCGATAAGCCATCCAGAAACAGAAGCAAATACTTACTTCCACTAGCGGCTGAAAAGTATAGTACAAAATTAACAAATGGTGCGCAAAAAGTTTCTCATAGTTGAAGGAAGGTATCAAATACAAAGTCATTTTCAAATCAAACAGTTAAATAAATAATTTAGAAGAAAACATATAATCTATGCCTTCAAGCGGAAAAATTTTGCATAATGGGAAAATTAAAAATAGGCGAAAGCTATTATTCATAGCAAAAACTACACTTAAGAAAAATAAATTTTCAAATACGTCTCTCAACCAGAGATAGCGAGAAAAAGGTTTAGGTCTTTACGCTCTCTAGCAGGAAGGCTGCTCATTATTAAAAGAGGATAGTGCTCCCTATCTTTATTATAAGGAATGGCATACAGTAAAAACAAAATTCTCAATAGAAGCAGAGATACAATTGCAGACAGAAGTACAAAAACACCACCTAGCAAACAAACAGTGAACTATAAAAACTCCTCAGGTACAAACGCAAAAGCTTCCACAAGATAAATGGTATCCGGTGTTAAAAGGAGTTTTTAAATCGGGCATTTAGAAGCAGAGATATTGAGAAAAACCGACTGAACATACTCGATCTTTCAAAGAGATTCAATAAGCAATCAGAATTGTGTACTGAATTAAATATAGTTTTCCAGTCTCCATATATCATCACCTCAAAAACATTTTAAATTACATCCCGCGGGACTCGAACCTGCACCTCCCATTTTCCGTTTGAGAAGGGTATCAATCACCCCACCCAAGACAAGGCAATTCCAAGTAACTGCGGAATCGATCCAGCTCCAGAGCGATATGCACTGCTGGCCACCCAAAATGCAACACCAAGAAGGAAGCATCCGATTGGCCTGAAATTCGCAGCATGCGTCGCACGCAAAAGGGCATGCAAACGATTAGCATTGCGGGGCATATGCAAATCATGTGCGCCCGGCACTTCACCGAGAAGCATCATAAGATGGGTGCACAGAAGGCGGGGTGTAAATAGTAGAAGTGTATTGTGCTGCCGGACCTGTTCCTGGGAAGCTTCCTGATGCCTCGTCACAGAATACGTCAGTCATTCTAGCACGTTTCGGAGTTCGACAGAGGACGAATAGTGGCTTATCGCGACAGCGATTTATCGTACCGAGACATCGGCGCCCGTGTGGGACGACATCCAGCCACAGTGAGGTGAGTATGGATTCGGTGGGTGCAGGAGCGACGGACGGACCGACGTGAGCGATTGCCGCAGCCGATGCACACCACCGAACGAGAGGACAGGTATGTTGTGCGGTGGGCATTGACGGCTCGCACCGCCACATCACGAACGTTAGCGCAGAAATTAGGGTGTTTTCCGAAACCACCTGTGTTGTGTCAGCACGTACCGTAGACGTCGTCTGCAGGAGCGGGGACTTGTCGCACGGCGCCCATTGCTCCGATTACCATTGACGTTACACCACCGGCGAGTGCGGCGGCAGTGGGCCGTTGAACGCAGCTCCTGGACTACGGAATGGCACGACATTGTCTTCTCCGACGAATCCCGCTTCTGCCTGCGACACTACGATGTTCGGATCCGCGTGTGGAGGCACCACGGAGAGAGACTGTATGATGCCTGCATTATGCATCGCCATACCGGTCCGTAGCCTGGCGTTATGGTTCGGGGCGCAATTGGATATGACACCCGCTCCCATCTGGTACGCATCGTCGGTACACTCAACAGCCACCGCTACATCTCCGACGTTTTGGAGCCTGTAGTCCTCCCTTACCTGCAGGACATGCCAGGGGCCACGTTTCAACAGGACAATGCGCGCCCGCACGTGGCACGCATCATGCAACAATTCTTCACGGCCCACCAGGTGTCCCTGTTTCCGTGGCCCGCCTGTTCTCCTGATATGTCGCCCATCGAACACGTCTGGTCGCTGATCGGCAACCGAGTGGCCCGGCAATCACCACCCGCGGCTACGCCTGATTAACTGTGGGAACGTGTGGAAGCAGCCTAAACCGACATACCCCAAGTCCACATCCAAAGCTTCTTTCATTCGATGCCGCGACGTGTAGCGGCCCTTATTGCCAGCCATGGGGGCAACACGAACTATTGATGTCTGCGTGTTCCGCAATCCGCACGGGCCTGTAAGCTCAATCGTTTCATCTTTGTATCTGTTGTTATATGTCCAGTAAATCTGACTTTGCTATCTCGTGTCCTTCTTAGTGTTGCATTTTGGGTGGCCAGCAGTGTACTTTTCAAGTTTTCTGGAGACCAGCAAACAATTGAATAAACTAGTGAATTTTCCATGTCTTTCTGAGGAATATTTCTTTCTTAATTTCTTTATCTGAAATACTGGATGTAAAAGGATCTTTGACGCTCTAATGAGGCAGGATCGCTTCGCCCAGCAAAAACCTAAGGTTCAGATTCTTAAGCTGTCGATGCATAAGCCTTAGTTGCTTAGAGCTTCATTATCCTGGGAGGTGTAATGTATAGCATGCTCGAACGGAATTCGGGAGACACGGTTCGATTCCGGTTCCTAGGTATTGTAATTTTCATCGTTTCTGAGGAGACGTTACATGGATACCAGTAAACTACCGGCAATTAAGTACACAGTTCTGATTGCTTTCAATAATCTAGTAAATTTCCCATGCGTTTCAGCGGAATATTTCTTCCATAGTTTCCAGACAGAATGTCCTCCCTCCCCCTGACGGGGAAATCCTGCATTATTTATGAAGGGAAATACAAACAAAATATGTTCATAGTCAGTAGTATCTGACAGAAAAATAATTTTTTCAATCGCTTCTTTAGTCCTGCAGATATTGCTGTAAACATGCTGCAAAGGGAACGTGCACTTGTGCGTTAAAACAAACTTGAAGCTATATGAGAAATATTTCGCTAGAAAGGATTTTTCAAATTGGTTTCTTACAGCAGAGATATCGGCAAAAAAAGATATATATCTACACTCTTCTGGCAGAGAAACTATGCTTTATTTTAAGCAGGAGGTATCATCAAACATTTTTTGAGGTGAACGGCATAAGTCCATGGAAGAATATTTTTCAATCGAGTTTTCAGGAGCTCAGAGTTTGCTGCAAATACATCAGAAGGGGAAATAAAGGTACAACAGAAGTAAGCACTTATGTCCTGAGGTGGCGAAATTATTTTCTACCAAAAATTAAAAACCATCTGTAGAAAATTTGATACCAAGAGCTGTATCCGATGAAGAAAAAACTTTTCAAATCGGACTTTTAGAAGAAGATATATCGAGAAAATCGCAATTTACTTTTACGTCCCTACAGGAGGATCGCTGCATTTTTTGGAAAAGAAACTCTATCTAAAACAGCTTCGTTATAAATATCATCGAAAGGACGGAAGAAGTTTTTCAATCGGATGTTTAGAAGCAAATATATGAAATAAAATGTATTTTGAATTCGATAGCATCTGCATTTTCGTTCTTTAGCTGCAAAGTTGTGAGTTGGAAAAACTCACAGTGCAAAGATCATCATTCTCGAATTTCAAGCTTTTCAATAGAGAAATAATTTTTCAAATCGGACTAATAGTTGCAGAGATATGATGTCTACAGACGGACGGATGGACAAAGTGATAATGTCAGCACGATCTTTTTTTACAAAAGACGTGCTAAAATTGACTCTAGGTTTCTGATGACTGACAGAATTGCAATATAAGGTTTATATTACATCCTGTGTTGTAGTTTTTTTTATTTAAAACAATATAGATTTGTTTCTTGTGATTTGTATTTGAGGTTTGATTTATGAATTAAGTTGATGTGGACACATACGTACAAAGTATGCTGTTTCTTACAAACGCTAAGTAATTTTTATAGGGGTCATTTTATGTTCCAGGTCGTCTTTTATTTAGGTAAATACGATGTCTCTATTTTAAACTTCGTTTTTGGAATTCTGTTCTTATATGAAAATCATGTTTCTTCTCTGTTAGATTGTTGTTCTGAAAGTTCTATTTCTTCCCGAATTTCCTTACAGTTTTTGGCAACAACTAACAGTGAGTCAAAGGTTAATAAAAAGGCACATTGACAGCAAAAATTAGGTGGTAGAACGACGAAAGGTGTTTCACTGATTGATCTTGCAGTACTATATCTTCTACGAACGAAGCTATGTGTGTTGCTCAAAAAGGAATCGTGACAACATGTGTAATTCAACAAGCAGGAAGCAAATAAGGGGTTGTGAATTTTATTTCTAGCTATATTGACCGTTAGTGGCACCATAAGTGGTATGTTAAACACTTAGTATTATTTGAACACATGAACCTAAAACATCTTCAAAATATCAAAACATTATACTTCATACTAAGTGCTTTCGAAGTAAACAAATGAAATTCCGCGAATTTATGCTTGTAGACAGTTGCCAGTAATTTAGACATCGTGAGCCTTTTTCTTCAACAATCATCGAAAGAGAGACCTATGAATTAAGAGAGATATCTTTTGTCACGTGTAATCGGAAACAAAATCTATAATGCATTACTGGTATTTCTTTTCTGAATATGTAGTTTCAACATTAAATAAAAATGTTTTAATACGTACTTTGGTTTTTAACAGATGGCACCAATAATGAATAACGCAATCGAGACACTGATAGAACAAATTGAAAAAGAAAGTCAGAGGCAACGAAGCTTTTGACATTTACAGAATGTTTCAAGGCCTTACGTTAGATGTTATTGGAAGGACTGCTTTCGGTGTCCAAACTGAAGTACAGAAGAATGTCAGTGATCCTTTTCTGGAATCAGTAAAAGCCTTGTTGTCAAACGATATAAATATATTCCTCTTGCTGGTCTGTGAGTACAATTATTAATTTTGTAAAACTTACTGATTTTACAGTTGTTGAAAAGAATCTCATGGAATTTCAAAAAATATTTCATTTGTTTTACTGTACGTCGCATCAAAACTCTTAATATAATCAGTGCTTTTTAAAGTTAACATCATTTTCCTCGTGAAATGGGAAAAAAACTTATCATTTACTCTTTCCTGTAGCAGAACACCGCCGAAACGTACCCTACTAACGAAATTCGAATTTTCGCAAGATCACAGTTTAAAGACTCACAGATCATGACATGTGAATACAAATGCTATTCGATGTGAATGCAAATACTATTAGAAAAAAGAGGGAGAACTATGAATATTTTATCTTTATGCGCGAACGTTTTAAAATCCTTGCTTCCTTTTTCCTTCTCATGATTCTATAAAAACTGCATGTAAAACGCCGTAATGAACCTTGAAACATTCGCTATTGCGTCCCAGGACCACTGTACTATAAAAGTCTAAGTACCGATTCTAAGGGGACTATTTCAATACAATTTGCCCATTCGCACGACAAGAGGTTGTACAATTCGGAATCGTTGCTTTAGGAACACGGATCCATAAGAAAAGTTCAATGTTTCGCGGAAATGTACTTTTTATGTTTCAATATTTTAGTCCTGCGCCTTTGCTAAGAATTAAATTACGCATAGCCCATCATACACTGGTGTTCAAACCTTCAGGACGAAGGGGAAAAAGTAAAATGACGCTGTAAATAGCAACAGGACACAAACACAAATTAACTAAGGACCATGTCTGGGAACAGGAACAACAGCACATTCCTAACAATAGATCATGAAATGTGGTTTGCGAGACGTGAGATAGCCCAATAGCATCAGTTGAACGGAAGTAACTGGACGGGGTGCATAAGAGTTATATACGTTCGATTGTGTTTGTTGTGTACTAGAGACGATGACATGACCCGTCCAGAATATCTTGATGATTTTATTGGTAGTCAATTAATTGGAAGGCTCGAACTGGGAAGAGTGTGACCCAAGAGTTCGGATTTGCCCATAGCTTCGTATGGTGTGCGCAGTCTGCCTTCAGGATTACAGGTACAGCTGTGCAGAATACCGGTGGTGGTTATCCACCAAAAACCAGCAACAGTGACAACAACTATCTGCTCCTATAGGCCAAATAGAATCGGCACCTGTTAGCAAGTAACCTTGCAAATCAACTGAACATGAGCACAAGAAGCGCAATATCGCGGTTTACAGTAGCGAGGTGATACACAATGGTGGTGAGTTTTCCTGACGCCCAGTACGTGCCGTTCCATTAAAAAATTCTCACCGGAGCCAAAACATTACAGTATTACAGAAAACATAAGAACTGAATAGCATAAAAATGGGGTTCGGTACTCTCTGCAGAGAAGAGTAGATTCAGTCTCTCTAGCAGTTCTGGAGGTCAGCTAATTTGGTGTGAGGTAGGCACTCAGTATCACCCGAAAACATCAATGAAAGGGATAAATACGGCGGCCTCGGTTTTCTCGTATGGGCAGACATTCCGATCGATGGACGTACGGAGCTCCAGATCCTAAAATGAGCTACTCTAACCCGGGCGCACTACTGGGATGAGATAATCCTTCCCCATGTTCGTCTGTTCTAAGGTGCCATTGGCACACATTTCGTGTTAATGGACGATAACGGCACACCCCATCGTACGGTGGCTGTTCATTAATTGTGTAAGCTGTTCATTACGGTTCTGTTCATTCAGTGGATAGATTGGCCAGCACGTTCCTCCGATCTAAATCCCATAGAACACGCGTGGGATGCTCTGGAGAGACGCAATGCAGCACGTCAACACACACCGGAAACTGTCGAACAGTTAAAGGCGGCGATGACGGAAGGATTGGGGATGTTACCTCAAGAGCTCATCAACAACCTAGCGCAAAGTATGTACAAACGGTGCAAATCATTCCTCGATCTCAGGGGTGATCACATCCTCTACCGAGGACCTCCTCTCCCCTTGGTACCGTTTTTGGCAGTGATGCATTTGTATCATGGTACCCAGTGCTATATAGCCAATTTTTAATGTGGTTCTTTTTTTTTTTTTTTTTTTGATTGTAGGTTTAAGGACCACCGTGAGCAACTCAATGGACTATAAGTTGTCGCCCGTCCCTAAATTAGGGTCACTGGTTCCAGGGAAGGGAGAGAGCCAGTACCGTAAGACAAACACAACATCCATGCCTCACCGGGATTCGAACCCGGACCCCGTTCGGACGAATGATCAGAGGCCATCGCTTAGACCACTGCGCCACCGGGGCGGATGAATGAAGTTCCAATATATCCTTTAGTATCTACAGCTGTTTCCGGTGCTGAATTTCACATACCCAGGCAACTCCTGTACGACGCTAAAGCCTGGCTCGTCCTTAAGTTTTTCACACCAGTGTATTTTGCTTTTGTATTAACTTGTATTAACTGAAGGTCGCAATTACGTTAAAAATTAGTGTTAATAATATTTGGAAAAAACTGAAGTACACTTAAGTGGATTTTTATGTTCGAGGTTTAAAGACCACTTTGAGCATCTCAAAGGAGCATAAGCAGTTGCTCTTCAATAATTTGGGACCACGTGTACCATGGGAGGTATCCAGTCAGTGCTATGAAACAAATAAGCAACAGACGCCTCATAACGACTCGAAACCGGGCCTATCTCGGAAAGTTGGTCAGGCTCCAGCTCCAAAGCTGCTGAGTGGAATTCTTGAGCAATGAGCTTGCTTCTGATTAGTGATTACCCATATTTGTATGGTTGAGTTTACAGGAACTTAACGGTAGTTCGGATCTATATCATCTTAATTGCGATTCAAGTAATCGTTGAAAAACTTTGTAAAGCATGCACAATATTTGCGCACAGTCACTAAAATTAGCTAACGTGATAATCAAACAGTATTTTGCAGAGTTTTTCTTAAATGCATTTATTATGTTATTAGGTTGTTTTCGTGAAGCTAGAAAATTAGTACCCTGAGGTGTTTACAGCTTAGTGATTTTTTCTTACGGATATGTTTATAAGGAACGCATCTCTTTCATAAATTCACGGATCATTGAATATGCTTACCATTGCATATGCATACTGCGAATATTATCTACGTAGAAAATAAGGGTAAAAGTATCCAAATAATGCACAGCACTGCACAGTCACTGTCTACTTCAAGAAGACTACGTGGAAATGGACAGCGATATTGATAGCCACTGTAATATTTACGTGACCGTTTCAAGACTAATGGAATTCTGATAAAAATTTGACTTGATATAGCTTATCTACAGTAATTCATGGCATCCTTTATTCACTTGGTTGCAATAATACTAAATTCAAACTTTTGATTCGACCCCAGTTTTTTCATTATTAGGATTTCTCCTCGAGACTTTGATAAAACTTTAAACACAAAAGATGTTACATCAAATTTTAGGGTGTTGTAAGCATGACGTTTGAAACGAATTTTCAGAAATAAAAGGAGAAAATTAGCGAAAACTTGAACTGACGCGCTCCAGAAAGAAACACACCGTTAATTTAAATACACGTTTGCAATCTGGGCAGTCTTCTTCATAGTAAATGAAACCAACTTCAGAAAGAATTTTTTCAATCGGATTCCTAGAAATATCCGCAAGTCGAAACAATTACTTAAGCCTCAAGCGGTCGAAATGCAGATTGCGAAAAGTTACAAATTGTACGTATAATCTTTTCCACACCAGAATTAATAGAATATTTAGAAATAGAGGCACAGTTGTGAGCTTAAATGTACACTGATGCAGAGACTAGTGTCAGAGCTGTAATTATGAAAATCAAGTAGTATTTGCAAAATGTTCCGGGTAGTTAATATTATCAAATGTTAAAAGTGTTTTTTTTTTCAAATCGTCCTTTCAAATTTAGAGATATAGAAAAAAATGAAGAATATATACATTTGCGACACCTAGTAAAAATAAAGTAAAATAGTAAAAATAAATGCAGAATATCTACTCGCGCCATCGAGTAAATTGTTTATTAATTTAGTAGGAAAAACAAATGAAATACTTTCGTGATTAGCGGTATGAGACCGAAAGGAACTGTTTCAATCGTTTTTTTGACTCACAGATAAGATTCCTAATCTATTTTAAAGAGAAATATGAACTGACGCCTTCCTGTGGTAAAATTATTTAAGAAAACTTGGAAATTATCAGCCAAATATCAATCACCATGAACGCTGTCCAAGATCGAAAGCATTTTTCGAATCGGGCTGTTAGATGTGGTATCTAGAAAAAATATTATGCACATTTATAGCCTAGAGGATGAATTATATGTCATTTTGAGCAGGAAATATGCGCAAAATGTTTTCCGTCGTAAGCTGCGTTCCACTATAAAACATTTTTAAGTAAATTGTGTGGAAGAAATATTCTTCTCACAATACTTGGAGATATGTCAGAATCTTTAATACAGCAATCAGACGTATCTGAATTGCCTGTATATTTATTGTTCTTCACGTAACATCAATCACATGAGAAAACTTGAAAATTACATCGCTCTGGAGCTGGAATCGAACCCGCATAAAGCGATATCCGTTTGAGTATGCAATCTGTTACACCACGCAATGTTCAGGTATTACTTAATACTCAGATACTTGGGACTTTGTGCATATAATGTACTGATACTTATAACACTCAGATACTTGGGACTTGGTCGTAATGGGTGGTGTAACAGATAGCAGGCTCCAACGGAAATCCGTAGATGCGGATTCGTTTTCCGCTCTAGAGCATCGTCATTTTTAAGTTTTCTAATGTGATTAATGTTAGGTGAAGAACAGTAAATACAGACAATTCAGAGATGTCTGATTGCTGTGTTAATGATTATGATATTTCTTTAAGGTTTTTAGGAGAGCGGATACTACTGCAGAGATATATGGTTTTCTGGCCAAATGTAGCTCGTGGCAAAGAATCCGTCCAACGAGAAAAATAAGTTCTCCACTGGGAATTTCAGAAATCCATATATGGGAAAAAATGCAGCCTACGATTTACTCCTAGAGAAAAAAACTATATTTTAAGCATAATCTGTACAGTGATATGACAAATGAGCAGTGATAAATTGTTGGATTGCATGTACATAGGTTTGTGCGGTTCAAATTGTTTAGGTATAATTTTTGCTTACAACTGAGATTTAAGTAGTTTACAGTGGTTGTCAGAGTTCTTTAAGACAAAAAATAAAATTTTCAGATAAAAAATAAAGGTAGTCATTGATGAGGTGTCTAGCAGTGTACGTGCACTGTATGTTCGAAATGCAATCCCTCAACTGAGGAAGGCAACTTATGCGCAAAGCCTGGAAAAGCATCAGTCAGTCTATAAATAATTCTGAGAACGATTCCTAAAGTCTACACAGCGTAATGATTTGAAGGCTTGTTCAGAGATTATGTCTTGATAATTCAGGATAAAATCCCTGAAGAGATACAAACCCATACAACAAGACTTACTTTGTTCTAGCGTAACGTAAAAATGTTTACGAAGTTAGCAGGATTCAAAGCTCAGAAACGTTCAGCAGTCCTTCATGGAGGATTTCCCGAAGGGTGTTTGTTCTCAGGAATTAGTCACTAGAAACAGCGTCATGCTGATAACTTATAATTTTTAGCAAATAAAGAAGAAATACGGTGATTTAAAACTCAGAAATTCGGATATCTCCCTCTGTTACTTATTTCAAAATTTGTTGGTCCAGGAATTACTTCTACTACTTATGCATGAAGGCCCCGTTACGGGAATACTTCCTTTTTCTAGCAGAACGGGAAAAACTATATAGTTGTTTGTTCTTGACTAATATTCGTAAATAATATGACATTCGATAGAATTGACACCTAAAACTGGACTTTTGAATTATTCGTTTGGTTAAATAAATGGCATTGCAAAGGTCTGATAGCAATTTTTATAGGAATCTATGTACGTGTTAGACGACTGTGTCAAAGATAGTGCAATTGAGTGCTATATGGGCAGGCTAGCCGTATTTAACGAAGAGATATCCTTGTCGCCATCTGCGAAAGGTAATAATTTTAATTCTGCTAAATAGCGAAGAGTGGGTTGGAATAATAAATTAATTCTCAAGGGAAAAATTAAATACGAGCTAAACAGAACATTTTGCTCCTTTAATTAACGTAGAAAAATGGGATCCCGTCGGCGATTCTTCATATTTGCAATGTTTTCTATCACATTTCCTACAAAGGTTTCACTGTTCATAAGTGCCTTAACGAATAGTTTTTAGACTGCAATAAAATTAAGGGAATTTAATCTTTCATTTTACATTTTCTTTCATTGCTTCAACTCACGGCAAGAGTCACTTTTAAAAACATTTGTAGAACAATACGTGAACATTGCACGCATCACTGGACATCGACAGTGCTCCGTTTTTCAGTTTAATTACCTTAGTGAATTCCAAAAACGGCATTTCCTCTTCCGTAATCATATACGATATGTCAATGTTTCTTAATCCGAGCTTGAGTCATGTTCGAAGCAAAAGTAATTGACTTTTCAATGTCTGTCTTTCCGTAAGGCATGTTACTTTATTTTCCACTGCAGCAACACTCATCTGGCGAATTTATGAATAGTGCACTTTACAATACTATCCTTTTAAATTACACAGGTCAGAACTGCATCCACAAAAAAGCATTACAATTTCGAAACCTTTTTATACTCTTCACATTTTCTCGACAGAAAGCTTAATAGATAGGGAGTTAATCTGAAGGTTCACCATACATCAACTATAAAATTTTGGGCTCCAGTTCGAGAATCCACTTCTTTATCAATTTGGGATTTTAATTGTACTACCTATAGTAACACCGCATAGAAAATACCGACAAATCCAACGGATCGTCCACAATGGTAAAAAAACCCAAAAAACGATGGTGCTGAAGTGAATTCGCCCACTGTGTTTAAACGTAGAACTACGCATATCCGGTTTTGTGTCTGTGATAAGATCGTCAATAAAATTCACACTGGAAGTCGCAGACGTCGCACAATCGACCAAACTCGTTGTTGATGAAATTCTTCTTAAATTCCGCTGTTGCTTTTTCATGCATATTTTTATAAGCTTTACGTCAACCGGCTCCTTTATACACTGCCGGACAATTGCTAAGGACGGATGACAATAGCAACAATAGCAACCATAAAATGGAAGGCAGGAAAATGTGGAAATTAGCATAAGTGCGGGATACAGTAAGACGGGTTGTGCGTATGCAAATTTTGGATTGCCGAACTTGTTCGTGACGTCATAGCGCTGATAAGAGGTATAAAAGATTTGACGCGTATTGACCGTTGTTGTTCAAACGCAAAGTTGAAAGGGAAAGAATCAATTGACGAACTTGCAATTTTCAGTATGTCTTCCCGACATCACCTAGATGATTTTACGCGTGGCCGTATTATTGGCAAGATCGAAGAGGGCGAAAAATAACAGATGTTGCCAGGGAGTTCGACGTCAGCCACAGTGTTGTTTCAAGGCTTTGGAAATCATTTCAAACAAATGGAGAGTGTAGCACACGTCACGGGGGAGGTCGTGTTCGCAGTACGACACCTGCAGAAGATCGATACACAGTGCTATCAACAAAAAGACTCCGGCGCAGCACAGCTAGTAAGGTAGCAAATCAGTTTATGGCTGCACTGGCAAGCGGATCTCCCGAAAAACTGTCGCCAGACGTTTGCATGAAGGAGGACTATACGCCCGCCGTCCTATTGTGTGCATCCCATTGTGCAGACGTCACCGTAACGCCCGTTTGCAATGGTGCCATCAACATCGCAATTGGACTGATAACGACTGGTCTGCTGTCCTCTTCTCAGATGAGAGTAGATACAGTCTATCGTCTGATTGTCGACGACAACTGATCTGGCGTGATAGTGGTACTGCATATTGTCCAGCAAACATACAGGAAAGGGACCGATATCCAACATGTAGTGTCATGGTATGGGCTGACATCATGATCAATGGCCGTACGTCCTTCTATGTGCTTCCAACTGGGACTATGACTGGCCAACGATACATTAATGATGTTCTCCTACCTCATGTTCGCATGTTCCGTGGTGCTGTCGGTGATAGATTCATTTTCAAGGACGACAACGCAACATGTCATCGAACATTCGCTGTCCAGGAGTGTCTTGAGAGCGAGGATATTCAACGCCTCGTATGGCCAGCACGTTCTCCAGATCTGAATCCCATTGAAAATGTGTGAGATGCTTTGGGGAGGAGTCTTGCTGGTCGCCAATGCCCTCCAATAAACAAGGACACCCTCATCCGTGCACTGACAGAGGAATGGGATAAATTACCCGAACAGCTGCTTGATAATGTTGTGCAAAGCATGACACGACGTGTGGAATCTTGCATCGCCCTCCATGGTGGCCATATCCCGTATTGACATCTTACGCCGGAACGCCTGCGGACGGTAATTGCATTTTTTTCACTTTTACGTATTCTGCACAAAATGGCCTGCTTGTCCCTTGAACACGTTCCAAAGCCTTCTGGATTTCAGAGCACAATAAATTGTCTTTCTTGTAATGTCCTGACATTCTGACATTATTTTATTTCACTTGGCATCCAACCACACTTACTTTTTTATGCGCTATATAGCCGTTTATGATCCGTCCTTAGCAATTGTCCAGCAGTGTATGACACCAGTCAATATCCAAGTTCATATGAACGTCAATTGGCTCCGCGGCTTTGACCGGCGCGCTAGAGGTGCTTGCGAAGGGCTCACGTTGACGCGCTTCTTTGGCATCGCGATGGCGTTTTAAGTGCTCGGCATTGGTAGTTCAAGGTTTCTTGGGTACACAACTTTCCTGTTCTGCCAGTCTTTTTTTCCCCAGCTGCATTCTGCGCTCAACTTCGCATTTTCGTGGCATTTTGATGTTTTTTCCAGCTAATTCTAAAAATCTACGAAAAAAATAATAATAAAGGACAGTTACATTACCATTTACTCTCATTGTTGCAATTGTAATGTTTCAATTCACACGGTTTGTCCACTATGTTAACATTAATTATATACCAAAATCAATGTTCTATAACCTTTATTTCGGAAGCATTGAAAACGAAAACAAAAGCATACTCGCGGCGCAGAGCACGAAAATGACAGTCCACTTCGGCGCGCTGTCACGGACTGCCCTGAATCGGCTGGCACCACCTCTTATAATTGTCACTATATGTCATCTATGCGCTATCAAATGATAATAACACAGTTGCCCCGCCCCCGATAACCCCGGAGTTATTGCGAATTGAAATCGGTCACACAATTATGTCGAGTCACCACTAATCCGTATCGTACCACAAGACGTAGTTCTACGTCAAAACCGTGATCACGTGCATCTGTTAGGTCTGGTGCGTATGATCCGGGGATATAGCTCAACAGGCGCAGCACTGAACAACAAGGATAAAAGCTATATCATCGATCACATGTAACGCTTTGCTTGGTGCGATGGCTTTTATCATCGAATGCATGGTACGCTTCCCTTCAACAGAGAAACAGGTTTATGCTGTCAGCACTCCCATGAAGCTACGGAAGAAACTGTGGCACAGTATTTCTGCTTCTAATGCTAAAGAAGATATGTCTTATTTGCAGTCCAATTTTTCATTTTCGCATTACAAGCTGCGATGACATGCAGATTATCTCGGTATCACGTCAATTCGTCGCCAGCGTCAATTCGTCGAATACATCAATTCGTAGCTCGTCAAACGTCAACCACGACAATTCGTCGAGCGTCATGTGTCGCGGACAAATTCGTTGCCTACGTCAATTCGTCGCGTTTACAAATTTTGGTAACATACAAGTACAAACGAATGCAGGAAAACGTACCATTTCGTAGGTCTTTCACCCTAATCAAATTTATAAGGTTCGAACAATCAGACAGCATAGGAATATAACGCTTTTTCTTTGGCACTAAAAATATTAGTCGGTACACGCTTTTTTGAACGGGTAGGGGTCCGGGGGTCCCAGCCTCCCACTAAAAGATTTCGTAAAATCTATAGTTTTCAATTCAGGACCACCAAATTTGGTATACGATCTCATGCTACTCTAACTTAGACGGTACACGGTTTTTGGAACGGGTCGGGCCCTGGGAGGTCAGAGGCCCCCTCATACAAAATTTTCGTAAAATTTGCAGTTTTCAATTCAGAACCACCAAATTTGGTATCGTGAAACTCTAACTTAGACGGTAGACGGTTTTTGGAAGGAGTTGGAGCCAGGGGGTGGATGTCAGAGCCCCTCATAAACAAACTTCGTAAAACCTACAGTTTTCAATTTAGAACCACTAAAGTTGGTGTACTATGTCATGGTACTCTAATTTAAACGGTTTTTGGAACCTGTCGGTGCACGGTTTTTGGAATGTGTCTGGGCACGGGGTTTTATTTTCCATACAAAATATTCGTAAAATCCACAATTTTCAATTTAGAACCACCAAATTTGGTATACTATCTCACGAAACTCTAACTTCGACTGTAGACGGTTTTTGGAAGCGATTGGAGCCAGGGGGTTAGAGCCCACCATACAATTTTTTTGTTAAATCTACAGTTTCCATTTAGAACGACCAAGTTTGATATACTACCTCGCTGTATTCTAACTTAGACCTCAGACGGAAAGGGTCGGTGCCTGGTGTCAAGGGGCCCCATTCAAAATTTCCGTAAGAATTACATTTTTTACTCTTAAGAACTGCCTCCCAATACAGCACTCCGATACCCCACCTACGGTCTAGGTTAGGGCCGTAGATAACAGTAGAGTGCAAAAATATCTGGTTGATGGTGTATTAAAAACACAAATTAATAAACGTTAGCTTTCACAACCGACGGGTGCCTTATCAGGCAGAAATACAATGTAATGTAAATAATGTAAATTGTTTTTTGTTTCGTATAATTAAATTAACTAAATCAAAAAAATTTAAATATCATTCATTAACTTTCACCCGCTGAACTTGGTGATTCTACAAAGAGTAATTTTTATCCGGGAAATACCGGGTACCCCTGCTAGTAGGAACTAAAGGTAATGTTACACTTTTAGTCATGTGCAAAACAATAATTATAAAGCCCTATGCCTGGGCCTTTTTAGCAATTTTCAGTCCGCCGTGCTAATTTTCATAAGGTTTGCATAGAAGTCCAAGATTTTAGCAATGCGTTTTACTGAAGTTGAAACTATTAAGCAGACCCTAAACCTAGGGCTTTTTGGTAGTTTTCAGTCCTCCAAGCTGATATTTATATGGTTTTCATAGAAAATCAAATCAATTCTATTGAAATGTTACTCGAGCACAAAGCATTAATAGATACTCCCGAGGCCAAGGCATATGTATTTTCAGTAATTTTTATAATGCTGTGATCATATGAAGTTTGCATGACAATTCAATTTAAGATTGTTACGCTTTTTAAAAATTCTTTAAAAGACCTAGGCCTAGCGGCCAATAATTAATATTTGGTGCAACATTATTAACTTGGTTTGTTATGTACACTTTAGAAACATGAGCACAGCGATTAAAAGTTACTAAAGAGATTTTGTACGTAATATTTTTTGACCGAGTGCAAGGGCAATTTACGAAATGTCAACAGGTCAAAATATCTAAAGTAACAATGAAATTTGGAATATTTCTTTTTTCTTTCTTTTTATTTCAGTTTTGACACTATTAAATTTTAAAAACATATATTTCTCATATTGTTTATCTTTAGTGTGCTTTTAACAGAATTCCTTACCATGTTTTGGCTATTTTATTTTATGTAGCTACAGTTTTTTAATGTTTTGGGCATTTCATTTTGTGTGGTTACTTGTTTTTATGTTTTGGGCTTTTTACTTTGTATGGGTATTTTTGTTATGTTTTGGTTATTTTATTTTCTGTGGTGGTTGTGATGTCGACAGGATGAAAAGGAAAATCTGTAGACAGTCACGATGCCTACTTGCTTGAAATTGTTTTTTCAAATACAGCAAATGTTTTGTGTTGATTTATACCACTTACTCATTAAGCGACTACAGGTTTCTTTAAATATGAACTTTTTCTCAGAGCCTTCTGTTTTCTCTACCTAGCTTTTTCGGCTCCGCAATTTCTTTTCTTAGTTTTAGAGTGTTTCCCTTATTATTACTCGATTTTCTCATGTAAATTCTTTATGTAAGGTATGTCAGTGAAGCCCTGTTGCTTAAGGGAAAAATATATTTCCAACTGAAACAACACAGTTCAGATATTTTCTCGCTGTTAACTCAACGAATGAAAACAATAACAACAAATCTGGGCAATGGTTGAGGCATGAGACAGTACTTACTAGTAACCAGGCAAAGTTTTGAGGAAGAATGAGCTTAGAAGTTTCTAACTCCAACAAAAAAGAATAACCGCACTGTATCCCTCCCCATCTCTTAGTGCCGGCCTTTTAGACGTCTTGAAAGAGCAGTCCTAAGGACACATCTGTATCGTAATTGCCTGATAATCCGTGACAATCTTCCAGTGTCGTAGTAGAACAACACACTTCCTACTTCGCCTAAATTGTTTGGGTGTAATGCCAATGAACAAAGTTTTGCTCTGGCATTGGATTTCTGTTGCTTTTGATGGAATACCTTTTCCTTGGGGTTCACTGCTTTCAGTATAGTCTTCAGGAGACACGAGAATACCCTCCAACGTAAAACACCCGTTTAACGGCAATTAACTATAATTAGCAAAAGAGAGATGCGATACAAGGAATAAGTCGAACGAAACAGATCTGAACTTAGAAAGTCGAGTGAAGGTGTTGCATGAAAAACTGTTTGGCTTACAGACCATTTGGCACGTAGTGACTTAGGTCTTTTTTTATACGTTACGGGGTGAACAAATTGTCCTTTCAGTATAACAATTTTCTTTCATACGTATGGTGCAGCACAGAAAACAATTTGAATTTATTTTTGAAAATTAGCATGACGCATACCGGCACAGTCCGTGCCTGCTGCCGTCTCTGGAACCTGGCGCCCGGCTGCTTCGCAGCATCCATTGATCCCCGTTTGGAGCGTCCCTGCTGTAAAATACATGTACCACTGCGTTTAAGATGCCGATCCCTAAACTTAACTTCTTCTTTTGACGGCAGGTAGGAAACACTTGAACTTCGCCTAAACCCTATCTGGAAGAACAGGCTTCACGTGATCGTCTGTATTCTGAGTGTTTTATTGAATGGTTGCTCATCAGTTTGTAGTTGACTGGCGAAGAGGGAACTTGCTTGTTGAAACCTTTGTTGTACGTTGTCAAGTAATAATAGGGGAAATATATTATTCTAAATATTTGGAAAGAGAAAAGTGCATTGTTTTCGGAAGGCATTATGCAGATGAAGTATGCAACATAGTTAACTCCCAAAAGGAAATGATTTACTGAAATGGAAAGGGTATTTATTTTTCCATAACAGACTGCGGGTGATTTACGGTATTGTCACTGTATTGAAAGAAATTTAGGAAATTCTACTGGCTTTGCTAGTACTATTCTTATTGGAGATGAACACAGTATGCGCAATGAGATACCACATTATCATGCTCCAAGACCGGAGAAAAGTGATGTTGTTGTTGCAAGAGCGCAAGTAAAAGGACGAACGAGAAATACAGACGAAGACCCTGCACAAATTATTCAAACCGTGACAACGTCAATGGCTACAGTAAATGCAGCTTATATGCCTAAAATGGATGCACTAAGGCAAGTTGTTAAACGAATACGAAGAAAAGACATGCCTGCGGAGGCTACGACTTCAAAAGGGATCGACGCCCCAATAGATTTCCAGGAAAGAGATGGTGCAAAATTTCTTGGCAGAGATAGCGCATTTGGAGATCAAAGAATTATTTTATTATTAACAGAAAATAATTTACAAAACTTAAAGAAGCACCCCTCTGGATTATGGATGGGGCATTTGAAACTTGTCCAACCCTTTTTAGGTAATTATATATCATTCATGCTATGGTTGAAACGAATCCAGAGATGCAAAGATTTGTCCCACTAGTTTATTGGATACTTATCAGCAAGAATGAAGAGTATTAGACTATCATACAAGATTTTTGCAGGCTTTACAAGACTATGCATCAGACTAGGATATTCAGCTTGCACCACAATATATGTATAATGATATATTTTGAAATAGCTACCATTATAATGCTGCTAAAAAGGAATTTGGAAGCAGCACACACAAATGTTGTTGGTTTCATCTCGGAAAAAAATGTGCGGAGGAATATCCATCCTCTGGCATGGCCTCGGAAATGGGGAAAACAGTGAGTTTCCTCTCAAAGTCAGATATTTGCAAGTCCTTGCATTTCTTTCATCTGCTGAAATTCCAGCTGCTTTTGAAGAAGTGAAAGGAATTTTACTAGAATATGCAGATTCTGTAGTTTAGTGGTTTGGGGAAAATTATGTTCTTAGAAAATTTCGTTTAAGCAGAAGAAACAATCCGAGTAGAAGCCCTGCGCTTTTCGCACCAGCAATTTGGTCAGTAAGTGAAAGCAATTTATTTGGCTTTCCCAGAACCACTAAAGGAACTTGGAAGATGGGACAGACGCTGGAATACGATTCTGGGAGGGAAAAACTGTGACTGTACAAAATAATCAGTGAAATTGCGAAAGAGCAGAGAACAACTATTGCTAAAATTGAAAGAGTGATAGCAAAGATTTCAACAAATCTACCCAGAAGAGAAACGCTGGCAAGGTAAAAAGGAATTCGAACTTCTTTGGCACACAGAGACAATGTTAACGTGCTAGACTTTTTAAGAGGAATTTCTAATAATTCTACCCTCCACTAAAATGTGCTGGTATTTTTCACTAATTGAATTATACCTTTTACTAACTTGTATTTGAATTTTTCAAGAATGTAATTCCGCCGAAGATGCTAGAATGTAAAACACAACGCAAAATTAAAAAAGACAAAGTTTTCAAAATAGCATGTCAAAAACATAAAATGTCAAAAAGTAATCCAAAATGTGAAGAAACAAATAAAAATTCAAAATATAATCACAAGTCACAAGCATAACAAAAATGCGAAACGCTATGTAACAAGTACAATACAAAATAAAACAAATGCCAAAAAAAATGCACACGCGGTGTAAAATGCACAAAATAAAATAAATGCTATATTCATAAGGATTGCATGACAAGTCAAGTTAAAAATGAGCTTTTACTTAGGCTTCAAACAATAATTATTAGCCTCTATACCTTTTTAAAATCTTTAATAAGCGCAACATCATTAACCTGACTTGTCATCAAACATTATCAATATGACCATGACGTACAATTACTTAAAATACTTGTTAATGGATGAATTGAGGAATCACCAAGTTCAGCGGGTGAAAGTTAATGGCTGTTTATAGTTTTGTACTCGAGTAAAAGCGCAACACAATAAACTTGACTTTCTCTGAAAATTTTATGTATATGAGCATGGTTAACTGAAAACTGATAAAAAGGCTAATACCTGTTTATTAATTTTTGTGCCTCTGTCAAAACGCAGTACCAAAACCTTGGCATGTTATCGAAACCTTAGGAATTCGTCGGACTAAAAATTCCTAAAAAAGGGTTACGCCTAAGGTCTTGTAATTAAAGTTTTGTGAAAAAGTAAAACTGCAACATTAATAACTAGACATGTTATGTTAACATTGTGAATATGAGCACGGCGGATTAAAGATTACAAGAAATAGCCTTCGGGATTAATGTGTTGTAACTGAGTAAAAATTTGACATTATCTTTATTTGCTATATAAACCAAATTACGTGCTGGAATGGCCCAACTATATATACGTATACTTCAACCGCATACCGAAGCGCTGACAAGGTGAAAACAAAAGTGCAAATTTTTACGGTTCCCTAACATTTTATATCCAGCCTACATGGAAGTGGACATGTTGATATCAAAAACTTACTTTTCATACGGCTCCATAACAAATAGCAATGGGCACGTAGCAATATTTATTTTTTTTAGTTGGGGTTTAACGACCAACGTGATCATTTCAGTGGGCTATAAGCAGTCGGCCGTTCCTAATTTTGGGCCACTGGTTCCTGGGAAGGGGGAAAGTCAGTGGAAGAAGTCAATCACAACGTTCATGACTCACTGGGATTCGAACCAGGATCCTTCTCGACGAGTGGTCAGAAGCCAGCGCCTAGATCACTCCGCTACCGTAGCGGCAAATGTTGAAATGTATTTTTATACGGCCCCAAACGCTCTTATGGACATACTAGATTGAACTGGACGCAAAGAAATCATTAATATAATTTATACTAGCAGGGATAACAGGTATTTGCCAGGTCCATATTACTATTTGTGGATTCACCAAGTTCAGCGGGTGAAAGTTAATGAATGAAAAATATATTCCTGTAATTTTCCAGTAAACTTATTTTAAATTTTTGATTTAGTCAATTTAATTTTACGAAACAAAAAAGAAAGGAAAAGGAATGGGAATACTTACTTTCGAGGAGACATCTATAGAACTGCCGTACATCTGGCGTGTGCTTCTGAGAATCCCGCGATACAGAAATGCAGTGTACCTATGTGATGTCGCATGCGTACGACGTAACATTGGCATCGATCATCTTTATCTTACCCTTTTGAATTTTGAATATCTGGAACTCTCTATTTACATAACATTATATTTCTGCCGGTAAGCCGCCCGTTGGTAGTGAAAGCTAAACTATTTTAATTTGTGTTTTTAATACACCATTAACCGCATATTTTTGTACTTTATTGTTATCTACGGTCTCTTACTTAGACCGTATGCTGCTTAGTTGGTTGGTTGGTTAGTTGGTGATTTATGGCGCAAAAGCCTTAAAGGGCCAAAGAGCGCCTTAGAACGTAGATAGGGTATTGGAGTGCTGAATTGTGTTGCAGATCTTAACAGTAAAAAATGGAAATTTCTACGAAATTTTGTATGATGCCCCCTTGACCCCGGGCCCGACCCCTTCCAAAAACCGTCTACTGTCTAAGTTAGATAACCATGAGATAGTATACGAAATTTGGATGTTCTAAAATGAAAACTGAAGATTTTACGAACATGTTGAATGGGGGCCACATGGCCCCGAACCCTTCCAAAAACCATCTACAGTCTAAGTTAGAGTTTCATGAGATAGTATAACAAATTTGGTGGTTCTAAATGAAAAACTGTAGATTTCAGGAAAATTATGTGTAGGGGCGCCTTGACCCGAGGCCCCGACCCCTTCCGAAAACCGTCTTCAGTCTAAGTTAGAGAACCATGAGAAAGTATACAAATTTTGGTGGTTCTAAATTGAAAACTAGATTTTACAAAACATTTTGGGAAATCTGCAGTTTTCAATTAACACCAGGCCCCGAACGCTTTCAAAAGCCGTCTACCGTCTAAGTTAGAGTACCATGATATAGGATACCAAATTTGGTGGTTCTAAATTGAAAACTAGATTTTACGACAATTTTGTATCAGGGGAGGGGGCTCTGAACCCCGGCTGCTACCGTTTCCAAAAACCGTCTACAGTCTAAGTTAGAATACTATGAGATAGTACACCAAATTTGGTGGTTGTGAATTGAAAACTAGATTTTACGAAAATTTTGTATATGGGTGGCTCTGACCAACCGGGCCTTGCCCCGTTCCAAAAACCGTTTACCGTCTAATATTTTTAGTGCCAAAGAAAAACGTAATATTCCTATCCTGTCTGCGTGTCCAAACTTTATAAATTTGATCAGGGAGGAAGACGTTTGAAATCGTACGTTTTCCTGCATTCGTTTTGTATGTAACCAAAATCTGTAAACGCGACGAATTGACGTAGTCGACGAATTTGTCCGCGACGAATTGACGTAGTCGACGAATTTGTCCGCGACGAATTGACGCTCGAGGAATCGCCTTGGTCGGTGAATTGACTCACGTGACGAATTGACGTATTACCGATTGTATCACTCCTTCCTTCCCCGCATCACATGACAAGGAACAAACATAATGGATATTCTGGAATTAGCTGAACTGCGGTAAAACCTTACCTTCAAATTTTCTCTAGCATTACCAACGGTTGACAATCATTGTGCAAGTTGTTCGGAGTTGAAATAAAGTCATGTTCTAGCCGACAATAAAACTTCTTGCGAAAACTGCCAACCTGGATTCATGTGCGATGATGAGTGCAACAAATGCCATGAACTCATAAGCCTTCTTTGCAGTGCGAATATTTCTCAGTTGCACGTTTATACGGTAGGCTTCATTAGACAGATAACGGGATTGTCCGCATATATTTTTGAGGACAGTGCAAGTGCAAGAGTAGTATGAAAATCAAATGAATTTTTTTGTGGTATCAAATGTATTTTAAGTAACTCTAACTCTTCTTTTCCAGTCAGTTTTCCTGAGGTGGCTTGGGTGTGGAATTATGTTCGTCGTTTGCGACTAACACTGTTAAACGAAGGAAAAAATCCAATAACGGAGATTCTTGACTCAGTCACTAGTGTGATCAGGACACGTCGAAACGACAAGTCGGTAAGATAAGGGTTCTATTTTATTACCAAATATACTACTCTAATGTGACCCTATTTTCTCTGATCCTCTCTTGTAAGGCAAAATATTGTTCCTAAAAAGTAAATGGTCCGGTAGCCTACTATTTCAGTTAAATGTGTTTAATCCTTTTTATTTTCTATTCCACAAACTGCTATGCATGATTTCGTCGCATTTGAAACAATCTTTGTGAAACTCCAGTTTACTTTTCTGAGAGTAGACATGGTTTTACTTTCTTTTAAGAAATTAGTTTCGAGAACACATTTTAGGTATTTTAGGGATATTGGAAACACTGTTGCTTTATTTAAACATGAGTTTTTTCATTATAGAATACGTAGCAAGGGTTTTTAGGGTATTCGCAATAGATAAAAACTTTTACTCCAGATTATAAAAAATGCCTATATGCGATTCGACGCAACTGAAGATTATTTTCGTTAAAATTATTTCCAGTATCTTTCAGAAAACACCACACGCTATCAGAACATCAATAGCTTCCATTACTTGTTGGAAAGTTCATGGAAAAAAGCAATTATAATATGTGGTTGAACACTCTTTTAAAGATGTTCTGTTTACAGAAAATGTTGAACTTGGATTAGATTAAAAGTATTTTCTGAGCACAAAGCTTAGCTATGCTTTATAGCAGTACGCTCAAGACCTAGTTTCGGATAAGGCATAGGTGGTGCTCATGTGTGACGGCACTGACAGGCGCACGTCTCTGGAACCAATGGCCTCAAATTAGAGAAAGGATCCTATTTACAACCTCAGATGCTCACTGTGGCAATTAAATCCCGAACCTACCAATAAAAACAAACAACAGATCTTTTGTTTTTAGAATTTTGTAGCAGGATGGAAATTCTCCAAAAGGACGATAAACGAAATTGAACTGCGTGGTAAAAATATATTTCCTGATTTAGTTTTGGGTTCTGACTGGGCGTGAGGAATTTTTCGTTTCAAAATTTTGAGCCCTTCTGTTTAGGAAATTGATGTGACGATTACGGTAGCTAGAGAGGAGAAAAGTTGCCGTTATACTTAAACAAATTGACCAAAGAAATGTTAAAAATTAAAGTGTTAGAGGCAGAAAATTCCCGTAATTATGTATTTATACGGTGCTATTATTGTTCAAATATATCATTTGGTATTTTTGCTTTTTGGCGAACAATTTTCAGCCTATGTTATGGAATGTTTTAAACACCGTACAGTTGTATTTAATGATGTACTATACGCAGTGTAGATAAAACCAAATATGTTTAGACAGAAGAAAACTTTCTTTCGTTCCGTTGTTATCTGATTATTAGAATTCTATTGTAGATGCTTCTCAATGAATACCATTTCTGACACGCAAAGAAATCAGAATAACTTTTGACATATTGACAGTTCACACAGTATAACATAATACCTTACAAAAGGCAGGTTTTCTTAACTGTTTCAAAGTGACTCAAAGAATGCATTGATTTAATTTACCGTTTAAAAGCTGTAGACATTTATGAAATGTATGCGTTTTTTCTGTGAAATTCTTTGATATTCAAATTTATTTTTATTTTCCTGGCAGCTTTGAGAAGATTGCTGGTAAAAACTAATTGTGCTTTGCAAACTTAAAAAGATATATTTCAATAAATATGTGAATTCAACATTACAGGCACGCCGTAATGATCTTCTTCAGTTGATGATTGATGCTCAGATGTCGGAATCTGACTTGAGAAATGTGAAAGATAAAGATCTTACAGCAGGAGGCGACGAACAAAAAGAGGAAGAGCAAAAGTCCAGCAGCGGTGAGCCACATTTATTCAGATCCGGGAAATATTTCGACGAATTTATTCAATAAATATTTTGACAAGATTTCATACATAATTTCCTCCTCAATTTCTGGTTTATGATAACTGTTTTATACTGTGTAAAGAACTTTATGCGCAGTGAAATGCAATTATTCTCAAAGAGCTATACTTTTGATAAAATTTAATGCACACGCTTCTCTTCTGATGTGCAGCGTGCAAAAATCTCCCGAGAAATCTGACATATTAAGAACAGGCAACATACGAAATCATAAAAAAAGAGTATATACCAGGAACAGAATAACATAAGTTCCACACTTTAATTATTTCACCTACCCTGCGTTAAATATTTACCTTTCAATCGAAATTCCTTCTGCTTTTAAGAGTTTACAAGAATTACTATAATTTTGATTGGTGCGTTATGAAATTCCTAAGTTTAAAGTTGTTACAAGTCGCTGCAAAGTCTCAGATTTCATCTCACAAGCACACGCCTTATGCACCAGTATTACGGATCATAAAGAATATAACATTGAACAAAAACTCTAGTTGTGTTGGCGGTTAAAATCAGCATGAACATGGAGACAAAATTAAAAAAATGTATTTCAAAAAATTATGAAAAATTAAAGAACACGAAATTTCTTCGGTTGTAAAATTTTCCCTTTTCAGCAAAAATTGCTTTCAGAATCAATTTATTTTTATTATGATCAATCAAATTCACTTAATGAAAAGATAGAATTATAATGCACCAGTAAAATTGTCTATTTTTTATCTTTATCATGGTCTTTAATTATCAAATTTAAGATGCAGGCTGTAATCGCCTTTTCCGCAACATTGGTTTAAACTGGTAACATTAAAACTTGAAATGCTGAAACATGAGAAATTGTTGTGATTGTTTACTCAACGATATATATCTATATATCGATATATATATAGACATAGAAGGACAGACCATAGATGGACAGCCGAAATTTTAGATTGGATTCCAAGGGACAGGAAAAGACCCAGAAAAAGACCACATGGGAGATGGGTGGATGAAATTCGTAAATATGCGGGAGTGACATGGAGGAGACTGGCACAAGACAGACCGTTGTGGAGGAAACTTGGGGAGACCTTCGTCCAGCAGTGGATTGATAATGGTTGACAATGATGATGATGATGATGATATAGACATACAAAGGCTGCAGACAACTCAAAGCAGCATGGAGAGGTGCATACTTGGTGTAACCAGGAGAGATAAGAAGAGGAACTCGTGGATCCGAAAAATGACAAGAGTGGAAGACATCATGATCAGAGTTAAATCCCTGAAATGGCAATGGGCTGGACATACTGCCAGAAGGACAGATCATCGATGGACAGCCGAAATTTTAGATTGGATTCCAAGGGACAGGAAAAGACCCAGAAGAAGACCACATGGGAGGTGGGTAGATGAAATTCGTAAGTATGCAGGGGTGACATGGAGGAGACTGGCACAAGACAGACCGTTGTGGAGTAAACTTGGGGAGACCTTCGTCCAGCAGTGGATTGATAATGGTTGACAATGATGATGATGACGATGATGATATATCTATCAGTAAAAGGTTTCTGGTGCCTTTGTAATATATAGTTTTTTACGTAACAATGCAGATGCATAAATGCATAGCCGTGTTTCTTCAAAGAATTTTGACCAGACAGAAAAAGATAAATAGTTCAGTTATTTTAACTCATTTTAATAATCTTCGGCTAAAATACCCTAAATAGCACAATTAGCTTTCGAAGATTGAATAAAATGTTTATGAGTTTAACTTGAAAATTAGTTTTATCGATATGATTTTTTTCAGCTTGATGTTTGGAAGAGCGTAATTATTTTCTTGAACCTTGCATGTCAAAATACAATTTATGCTGCGTTTTTTGATAGAACGTAGATACGAAAGACATAAGTTAACAAGAGTTCCGTGGAAACTGTTGAGTTCTAAAATTAAAAATTTGTACAAGGTGTGGTAATAAAGTTCGATGAATGCCCTTAAAAATGAAGAACAGGTATAATATTTAACCCGTCGTTGGCCGCTACACGGTGAGCAACGCCAATGGCCGCGCATGAGGGTTTTTCATACACTACCTTTCTGCGCTGTTTTAAGTAGTATATTCAATAATAACACTTCAAAATTATTTCTTTACAATAAATGTAGTTATTTAATTGCAAATCAAATTAGCCGCAAAAAGCACTCGTGTCATCGAGTTTTGTATTAAAATACAAAACACAAACGCCAGTGGTCACTTGATGAGAGAAATGTTCACACAAAGCACACGGGAGCACAGAGGAGACTGAAGGTCAAATACGCGCCAATCTTTATCGGAACTGATAATATATCATTGAGAAGATTGTAAAAGACAGCTAGAGCGGAGATAGTTCCCCCAGTGTACCTTCCAAATAAATGTCGCTCTTTATATGCAAAGCGTGTAAGAAATGCTCATAAAGCAACCAACGACGGGTTAAGAAAACTTAATTTTGGGTCTTTAAAATAATATCCCTCACTTCGGAAACAATCTACCTTTGTATAGTTTGATATACGTAGTTTGGATACAACCTCTACTTTTGTATGTTTCATATTTGTGTAGTTTGGCATGTCGCAAGTCACTATATGAAATGGATTGCGCATCTTCATTTCCCTCATTTAGTTTGAACCATGCTGTCAGCATTGTATCTCTCTGAGCATTATGAACAACTGCATTTCGATCAATGTATAAACGCTCAGGATTAAACGTAATGTTCTGTTCTTCAGGAAGGTGAACAGGTAATCTAACTATTGCATGAGATTGCTGATGCATATCATAACCAAGAATTCGCCACATTGCCTCAGGTGCGCTAACGTATCCGGAACCAACATGACTTTTTACTTCTTCATATTTGGTGTTGTGCTCTGTTATATGCACATGTTCACAGTCATGACCTTTGTGTACGTACTTGAAAAGGTATTTCATGCTTTGAACACCTCGACATTAATGTGACAGTTGTACTTCAGCAAAAGATACGGATTATAAGGAACAATCCAGCTGTTATCAATAATTTTACAACGTACAGTTGTGGTTGCACCATTCTTTCTACGGCGATATAAATGATACCCGCCTTTGTTAGCTACTGTTTCATTTTGGAAAGTTTTCGGAAATTCCTAGGTATATTTACCATATTTTATACAGGATGATTGTGATAACTTCACCACACGGACCATGAACCATTTGTTTCGCAACAGTTGTATGTAAAACTGGTAAATGCTCTTTATCTGGTAGTTCTGCCGATATAATTTGGTCAGTTTCTCAGGCAGTGTTGGTTTTTCCTCTTCTTTCAAAATGAAGAGCATATGAGCATGGAAAAGGCCTATTTTTTGGAATTCGATTACATGAACTTTAGCCACCGAAACTCCAAAAATATGCCTTTTGATTATATCATCCATTATTTCTTTTAATTCTTTCAAATTTAATTGGAAGGCTCTTGCAACTAAATCTGGACGGTTTTCGACAGACACACCATTCAAGATTTCAGTAATTTCTTCCTATTTCGGGTTGCAAGTCATAGTGAGGAAAAGATTAAGCTTGACATACTTTCTGACTATCGCCATTGCATCCTGATAATTTTGCACCATATTTCGTGGACTACCTTGAAATGAAGATTGCAAAATAAGAGCTTTTCCAGGAAGAAACTCATCATCCACAGCATTCTGAATTTGGTCCATCAGACTTTTATAATTTTCGACACTTAACTGACACTGATTTTGTCGTATGTAATTCCGTGCATTAGCCTCCAATTTTACATACGCATCAACATTGTATTGCTGCGTAAGCTTTCCTTTGCTTAATAATGGATTAAATTCGTCACGGATAGAAAGACGATGTAGATATTATTGCATTTATGTAACCCTTGACCGTGGCTTTGTACATTGGTTAACAACACTTAGTATAGACGTTAGTCTATGTTGTAATGGAATATCAGGTGGCCTTGTGACGTAACTCATCTCTGACTTCATGTGAGAATGATTTGCATCAGATGACGTCACAACAGCATCTGTGTTCTTTGTTGCTGTGACAACAAAACAAAGTGATATACGCGTGAACTGTGAGCGTGTAGGTCATGACGTCACCTGCACGAAAACACGAAAAGCTAATCGTGATATCACAAATATTTGTTTCGCAGTTGTTGATATGACGATTTATAAAGATCCAGGTCGTCGGCAACTTAGCCTTTTATATATTAGGATAAGTTTTGTAATAAAATACGAAAGCGTACTACTAAATTAACAAAATATTTCGCATAGTACCTTCCGTAATGCTTAATGAAAACAAGAAATATGTACTTGAAGTATATTTTCAGAATATCTCGGGGCAATATCTCTGAGATTTCTAATCAGATGCCATCATAAAATATACGAAAGACTGGTTACAATATGCACAAACATACAGGATGCAAAAGCATACAGGATGCACAAACATACAGGATGCACAGAATGAAAGAGTGCCTTAGGAACACTAGAAGCAAAACAAGAGAAAGATTTCTTGTTCAGTTTTGAGCTAAAATTTGAGCCATTAATATTTAACATCATTAAAATATGTTTATTTTTTAAGCAGCTGATATTTTCTTCCTATGATGGAATAAGTGTTTGATTCCACTTTAATAAATTAAATTTTTTAATTCAGATTGGAGATGATCTTTACGAGCCTTTCGTTGGATGGCGTTACGTTAGTGTACAATAGATACATTGAATGTGAAACTTTTGTTTACTGAAAGTTGTATGAGTTGAATATTGATGCTTAAAATTCTTTCAGGCACAGCAGGTGCGAATCCAACATCAAAACGTCTCCGCCGTATGAATGACAAAGAGATTGTTGACACTTCAGTTGCATTTTTTATTGCTGGGTAAGCAGTGGTCCGATATTTTCTTTACTCTAAGTTAGCAATTTTTAATACGGCAATAAATCATTAGTTTGCAATTCCCGGTGTCGCACATTTGGAATACAGCGGGTGAGTCGAAAGTTTTGAAATATTTGCATAAACGCATATGTTGCTCCAGGAATATCACGTGTTTAAACTAGTTGAAGTCGGGCACTGCAGTCAGTCAAAAGGTATATAGAGTGGTAGTCGTTGTTGTGAACAGCATTGCTTGTTGTCGTTCTGTCTGTGGTTGGGACGCCTAAAGTTGAACAGCCACAGCTGGCAAAGTAGGGGACTTTTACTTTACGAGTCTGAACTCGGATATAACGCTGCTCAAGCAACACGAAACATTTGTCATGCGAAAGAGGAAGGTTCCGTGGACCACAGCACCGCAATCAGATGGTTCAAAAAATCTCGCTCAGGTGACAGAAACCTCGACGATCAGCCAAGATCAGGTAGGCAGCGAACCGTTGATTCGGAGGCCGTGCTCCAGACCGTAGAGACTAATCCGACAACCAATACTCGGAGATTATAAGGAGAGCTGGGTATATCCCAGACCACCGTGATTTGTCACCTTCAGGACCTCGGCAAGGTCTGCAGGAGCTGCCGCATTGTCCCTCAGGAACTGACGGCAGCTGAAGCAAACCGTCGAGTGGAAGTGTGCACAAAACTCCTAGAAAACCAGTGCGATGTAGGTTTCATCAAGAGAATTGTTACATGCGATGAAAAGTAGGTCTATTTCCGTAATCCTAACACACAACGGCAATGGTTGAGCACGGGCCAGCTTCCTGAACCTATTGCCAAACGTAGGTTCTTGAGCACACGGTGATGCTCTGCATCTGGTGGAATTTCAAGGGGATAGTCCATTACGAATTTGTTCCGGACGGTCAGACCGTCAACGTCAATCTCTACTCTGAACAGCTGGAGCGGATGTATGCCGATTTGGAGAAGTACCCCCTACTGGTGAACAGAAAGCGCGCTCTCCTACAGCAGGACAACGCTCGGCCTCATACCGAGCGATCGACCCGGGCAAAACTCCAGGAACTTGAGGGCATCGAACCGATGCCACACCCAGCATTAAAGTCCTGAACTTGCCCCGTTGGATTATTACTTGTTCCGGTCTATGGCTCACTTCTTTCGTTCGCAGCACTTCAACAACAAGGAGGAGGTGGCAGCTGGGGTGAAGGAGTTCTTCACCTCGAAGGACAAGAACTGGTACCGCCGCGAAATCGAAGAACTGGCAGACACATAGCTAAAGACGGTGCACCACGATGGCCTATACTTTGAATGCTAGTCAGCTTTCGTCGTAAAGGTACGTATGAAGACATAAAGGGATCCAAATATTGCGAAACGTTCAACTCACCCTATGTATTACAATCACTATTTTAGAGTATAGGCCTTAACCAGACCTTGCATTTCCATGTAAAATAAAAAAATGGTGCTACGCCGCTATCTATAATGAACCTGAATCAACCATGGTGCAATATAACTAATTTATAATAAATTCGTATGAATCATAGTGCAATAATTTTGGTTTATCAGAAAATCAAACTGTTGTAGAAATAAAAAATCGCGATCATAAATGTTAAAAGGTCACGAATTTTTTCGAAGCTTTAGGATTTTTTTACAGAATAAAATTTTGCACGTAAAGAAAAACTGAGAGTGAGCAAAATAAATAAGAATGATGACACTGAATATTCGGTCGTAAAGCACGTCTTTTTAAAACTTTATGACACGAAACTAATATTTCAAAGCTGATTTTTATAATTGTTAAAAATTGAGATAAAAAGAGAAAACAATTACACCACCTAAAAAAGTCTCATAGGATTAAAGATACAAAATATGACTGGCATTATCTTACATATAAAACACAAAACGTCTGTTTGTCTGAAGCAGCAAAAACTCTCGAACGACGAACTGTGGTATCGTGAAATTTGCATAGCTTATTAATACTGGAATTTCTAGGTCAACACAACTATTTTAAGATCTCTACGTTGCTCTGTTCGCGAGTTATGAATTGATTAATAAGCTAATCAATAAAGTCAGCGTCGTCTGCTAGGTCATTGTTATCCTGTTCCGAATTTGAAAGCACGTGACTGCATTCATCGCCGCGGTACATCCACTGGTGTTTCTATTTGAGAACTGTGCATGAAAAAAGGCAAAGACGAACTTTGCGAAATCTTTACGAAACGGGCTGAAATTTTTATCAACACCATGAATTGGTAGAAAGAGGAGTCCCTCAAAATTTCACCGGAATCCGGTAAAAAACTTTTTGAAATAGGCATGGCATTTATAATTTATCGGTAAACAGAAATATATACGCAGAAACGGTTAAAAAAATTTGACAGCTAATTTAAAAAGTTATTTACCGATTCAGGCGAAATTTGGAGGTCATGTTCCCATTAACGATTTACGGTGTTCATTAAAATTTCAGCCAGTTTCATAAAATATTCGCAAAGATACGTTTTTAACTTTTTTATCCAAGATATTCGTCCCTCAAAGACGTCTAAAACTGAAAGCACGTGATGCATTTGATGGTCGATAACAAATTGTTGACGAATTTTGTTCAGTCAGTGTTCTAATGCTGTGCCTCTTGGACGTGTGTTAAATAATTCGTAACGTTTTTGGTCCGTCTGATTCTACAGATTCCATACATTCTGTACATTTCGTTGCTTCAATTCTCCACAAATATTTGTGACAGCAATGCCCAAAAAGAAGAGACCGATTTTTAATCAAACACGAATCATCACAAAACGCTGAAAGATATCACGAACCAAGGTTAGTAGACTATTAGGTTTGCTCATTCTGAAGTACGGGAAGAGCATTCCTGCAGAGCATTCCGTCTGACGTCACTGGTCTTACCAGAGAACACAGCGAACACGAGAGTTGTGCGCTGTCTGCTGACACGCAGGCAGTTTGTTGCTAGAAGCAATGCGTTAGCGTAAACACTTCATAAATTTAGTTCTGCAATAAATGAATTTATAATTTGTCTTAGAATTTGATAATTTATCAGCATTCTGGATTATAAAAGCATCACTTCGTTTGCAGCGCGATTTCCATAACTTGCAGAGCTCAGTCACCATTCGGAAATCTATGGTATGTGATCGGCGATCCTTTAGTATTTCTGTAGTTATTTTTGCAATATGCAACAGCGCAGGAACTTGAAGGCATCACGAAAAAATAAACTATTTGCAAACAACCAAGGTATTCTACTTATGGTACATGTACACTAAATTATACAAGAAACAAGAAAACACAGCGCGCTTTGAACAAGAGTCAAATGACATTTGCGACTGTTTTGACATCTGCTCGAAGGTCACATCACGTCCGGGGTGTTTGTAAGACGGTGAAGTCATCAGACTTCCTTACGGGCATAACCTTGTGTGTTAAAAAACCTTGATCACGAACCAAGCAATCGGAAGAGGAAAGATCACAAGCACGAGAAGCGGACAAAACTCAACAAGGTGTTCGACGAAGCAACAAAACTGCTGACGAAACAGAGGTGCGACTTGCTGAACAACGATTTCGAGCTGCTACAAGACGAAGCAATGAGATTGCTGAAGAGTCGAACGAGCGCCGAACGTCCAATCGCCAACGAGCTTCAAACTCGAGAGCTACCGTTGTTCACCAGAAACGAATTTTGCCTGAAACTGTTGAAGCTTGTAGAAATCGAATTTTTCAGTGGCAAATTCAGAAGCAAAAATATGGAAAAAACGTTTTACATTCCATAGCATCTACATTTATGCCCTCTAGCTGCAAAAGAATCTACCAGAAGAAGGCCAAAAAGCACGGATCAGGGTTCTCATGTTTAGGGCTTCTTAATACTAAAGGAAAATTTTGAAATTAAACTAACAGTTGCACAGATATGATATTCAAATGCGGACGGAAGGACGGACAGACTGATACTATAAGCACGTACGTTTTTTACAAAAGACGTGCTAAAACGAAAAATGACTTCAAAACCAAGCAGCTCGTTGTTCTAAGCCGTTATATTCTACCCCGTGACAATTCACCCTCATGTGGCGAAACTCTGCCAGCAGTTAATCAGAATCGGAACTTACACTTTCTCTACCAAGATACGGCAGCCATTTATAAGCGTTGTGCCAATATAACAGCACAAGGTGACCTACCGTGCCAGACTTATATTCGTGAAATAGGCATACGTTAGTTCTCTACGATCAAAAGAAGGAAGGCAATGTAAATAGATATTTCGGTGCAGAATAAATAAAATAACCTGGAACATGTACAAACCCCTCACACAACGCACCAACGTACTGCGCGGTGTGTGCCTCCCACAATTTTACATATGTGTTCTATAAATTAACACTTTTTTGTATTAAATTTAATGATGGATAAAGAACGAATATTTAACAAAATTAAATTTATTTTTTGCTAATAATAAAATACACAAACAAATTGTTTATTTTGAAGGAAATACATATCTAACGAAGGTCCTCAGTTTGATTGCGTCAAAGAAATAGGACAGCTCTACAAATTTGTTAGCGAGTGTTCACTGTTTGCTTAGCTGAAAGGTTTTCATTTACTCAAAAAAGGCTTTTCTATTTCCAGATATGAAACGACTAGCACAGCCCTAGCATTCTCTATGCATTTACTTATCCAACACCCAGAAGTTCAAGAGCGACTAAGAACAGAAGTGAATGACTTAGTTGAAAGAGAGGTAAGTATTTTAACCATTTTTACATTTTCACTTGTTTTTGCGGGAAAAAACAAACAAACATATGTAACGTACCAGGAGATGTGACGTACCTGCCAGAAGGACGCACACGACATAAAGGCAAATAGGAATCAGAATAAAATGTCCGCGTAGCTCAATTGGTAGAGCAACTTATTCCGGAATGAGGGGACTCGGGTTCGAATCCCGGCGTAGACCAAAAATGACGGAGAAATTCACTTCTTTATAATGGCGCCCGAACTATCCGGATGACCCGACCGTTCAAAATCTCGCAATGGTGTGATGTTATTTCCACACCGCGAGATAGGAAAAATAAGAGAATCCCTTCTCCAGCACTTCGAAAAAAAAATAAATAAGGGGGAGATGATGTAACGTACCAGGAGATGTGACGTACCTGCCAGAAGGACGCACACGACATAAAGGCAAATAGGAATCAGAATAAAATGTCCGCGTAGCTCAATTGGTAGAGCAACTTATTCCGGAATGAGGGGACTCGGGTTCGAATCCCGGCGTAGACTAAAAATGACGGAGAAATTCACTTCGTTATACATATTTCTTCATTATGCTTGTGTTTTTAGTACCACGCATTTTTTTAAAGTTCCGAGTGACGGGAGTTGTAATAATTCGAAGTGAGAAACAATGCTTGTCTTTTTTCTCAGTCTATTACTTGGATATCACTTTTACACACACACAAAAAAAACAAAAAAAAAAAACGTCATAGTTTCTCACTAGGAACCTAAAGAAGCATATGTAGGTCTTCCTTTTCACAGTAAATCAATCTGTTCTTTCATTCTTTGGCTTTCTCATTTAAGCTTATCAGCTTATTGTCAGAAAGAAAGTTTGATTGGAAAGTGCTGTTAGTATCGTCTGCAACGTTTTCAAAGAAAAAGTGAAAGTTTCATTACTCTGAGCTTCATAAGACCAGTCCAGTTACCATACAACCATGGAGTCGTTTAGTATATTAGTACCTTTAAGCTGTCGCACAAAGCTCAGCACAGTTACTGTCATCGTGTATCAGTTTAAAAAAGCCGAGTCTAGAGGTTGTTCACCAGAAGTGATCGAAAAAATGTTTTTTTCGAAAGATGTGTCTCACCAATCAAAATAAGTTATGTCAGATGATCCTTATAAAGTGTAAAATAACTGGGTCACGTATGTCAACATCCTGCCACTCCCACTGAGACCTAAATGTCACGACTTCCAGTATTTCGTTTTGGCTGTGTGAGACAAGTTAGCCGTCCTAAAAAATTAAAAAAAAAGTGTGATCTCCTAAATGATACACCCAAGAGCATATACTTTCACCACAATCTCGGAAAGAATCTTAAAGCATTTAGAGGGCTTCTCTCTAGATACGTTGTAACGTAGCTTTCTGTTTGCAGTTGCAGTTGTGATCCCCATAGAGTGAACGAGTGTTCCTGGTGCTCTCGGTTTTAGGTTTAGTGGAACATCTTCGGTGGAGACAACGGTACACAAGTAAAACAGGTTACTGGTGGCCAGTACTCAGATCTTCTTTGTCAATATCGGGAAATGTTACCTTTACTTTCTTGAATTTCTCCACTGGAAGGTTTTAACAGCAATGGTGCCAATTTTGCTACTGGAAGGCTTTTACAATATGCCAATTCGGACAATTTCACCACTGGAAGGCATTTACAATTTGCCAATGGGGCTTATTTCACTGCTATACAGCTTTCATAGTTTGTCGGTGTGTCTAGAACACTACTCTCTTGAGCCGCTGTTTTACCCGACGGTGTTTTGAAACAATTGACGAAGGGAAAGTGCGTTATCGTTTATCATGCGTCCGAACAAGTGTAGTGATCTGTGACAAGCATGTTAAATGCTTTTCATAACGCCGTTCATCGGCCTCGTGCTGTTTCCAGATGTCCCACGACACCCAGGTGCAAAAGTTTAGTTGCGTACATTGTACGTATAGAGGTTTGAAATACATTTTCTGTTAATTCAAACACTCGACGTGGATCAGGAACACCAAACAGAAATCATCGCTCTTTCCACGTTAATAAGTGAGTTGCTGAGTCCTCAGGTTTTACATGTGTTAATTTCTGGATCCGGAATTCTCCTCTATTTTAGTATGTTCTTCTTTTGCTGTGATTTTTGTCTTGCATCAAGATGTCACCTTTACCTCCACCAAAATATAATGCGTGCCGTTGATTTGTCATTTCACACTTCTTCCCTGTCAGGGCATCAGTAATCTTCGTTTTATCTCTTCTAATTTAATTCCTATCGACTGCCTTGGACGTATCCACTTCATTCAGCAGACTCTAATATTCCATGGAAACTATCTGATGCACTTGTGCGTACGTAGGCTGCATCATCTGACATATCTAGGTTTACGCAGGCCGTTACGAAAGCGCTGAAAAATAAAGTGAGACCTTTGTTCCGGGGACATTTTAAGCACTGTCCAACTTCAAAATCACTATCAGTTGTTTCGTCCGAGCTGTTAATTAGCGAAGTACTAGGTAATTCTGCATGATGAGAGTATTCACTCTTCCAGTAAAATAAATCTTTTCCTGACTTTCAGGATCTTTTATTTTCTTCTTTTTGTGCAGTCTCCTGCCAGTCTGAACACCAGCGCCTCCGATTACCGTCTTACTATCTATCCGTTGATCATGTAGGAAGGGCCATCTAATTTCAGGCACTTTCCTGGATGCGTTACACTGTCAGTACTTCCTAGTCTTGCATTTCCTACTGTACATGTTAAAAAGTGTATTTGTCGCATGATCTGTAAATTTCCTCAATTTGTTGGTTCTACTCTTCCCATATTGCTTTTCTTCACAGTAAGCAACATGATGTTATATGCTATGATCATCTTCAGAACGCGCTCTTGTGTCAATGTCGGTAATGGCGCACATTGCCACGCTTCTCCACATCAGCAGGTACACCACTAGCGATGCTCCGGACAGCAGTTTAAACTTACTGTTTTTAGATTTAAGGTCACGCCGCACAAATAGATAATGTCTCATCATTTCGGCATAAGTAGGAAGCTATCGTTTCGGAAGTTCACTGTCATCACCATAATTGCCGATAAAAAGGTCACACCTCATAAGCCCTTGTCTTCTTGTCCCATTTTGGAGGCATCCTTAAACAAATCGCAAATCAAAAACTACTTCGAAATTCCTTAGATTTCAAGACGAATACACTCCGCACTTTGACAGAATGGTACTGCAGATCATAACGCCCGTTCTATCGTTAGAGACTGACTGCCCTTGAAGTCGGTAGAGCATAAGAGCTGTAGTGGTTTTGTTCGAGTCAAGTATGCATCGCATGGCTGGTAGAGGAGCGGGTAGAATTCGGCGGACGTATAAGCAAATCCGAAACATATTCCATACCGGCTCTCTCTTAAGATCGGAGCTGAAGAAAGCCGACATTCGAGACAACAATAGAGAAACGTGATGCACTCTCCTGAGAAGCAGTTTTTCAGACTATCTATTTGAGATTGTATCTCGTAAAATGCCGAAGATAAGTCGAAAAGAATAAGAAATCAACGACACGGTCCCATTGCATCACTTCTTTGGTAGGTTGAGGGCTCTCACACACTCCGGGCGTAATACCGGAAGTCGTGTCACTTATGCCCCCGGGGTGGCAGTAGGATATTGACCCACACGACAAAGTGTTTTTACCCGTTATAAGGATAATTTAAAACAACTTTTTCGCAAGCGAGAAAGAATTTTTGAAAAATAAAACGTGTTTTCAATCACCCCTGTTAATCAATGACTGCGAGCAAGAAGAATTTTTCGTATACTCCCTATCCCATGAAAAGGAAGTATTCATTTCCTAGTGACACTTAGTTTACTTCAATGGAATTTCAGACCACTTCGATCCATTCCCGACTCCATTGAACAAAGTTGATGCCGGGTTATCAGAGCCAGAATATTTCCAGATCGTATGGCTGACCCAGGGAGGGGGGCATTGTTCTCCAGCCTTTGGTCACCCAAGTACCACCCGTCTACACATCTTGCCACGAGATGCGTGCTAAATCGGAATTATGAGGAATCACCCACACTTTCGCCTTCCCACAATCTGAGTTTCTGTGAAGGTCGCAAAAAGATCGCCGACTGGATGACAGGTAAGCCGGAGTTCGATCTCCTAGTAAAGATTTTCGCCTTTTACACTACACACAGTGCGCTGCTATGGTGGTATAAGGACAAGGTAATCCAAATACAGGGTTATTACAAACGGAATAGGCAGTTTCAACATATTATAGGACCAAAAGTTTGTAAGATATTGACACTCACAATGCACCATTCTGTCACCAATAGTACGATTTTTTTTCATAGATAGCGTCGCTAAAAGCTTGTACGTTTTACGGTAACGTGACCAGTTAGGCAACATGACGGAAAATGCTGTGGACAAAGCGTCCTGTGTGCCTGAATTAAGTTAAACGAATTCTGTTATAGTTGTGCAACGGTGTCTTAGAACATGCTTAAAGAAATCACCGCCTAATAGACAATCCATCTACGACTGGCACAAAAAATTTGAAACGACAAAACGTTTTTGTAAAGGTAAAAGTCCAGGGAGACCACTTTCATCTGAGGGACAAGTGGCGCGTGTTCGTGCCACTTACCAACGCAGACTAAGGAAGTCCACAGCGATGGTGGGTCGAGAGTTGCTAATTCCCCAACACACTGTTTGGAAAATTTTGAGGCAGCGGCCAGTAATAACTCCCTACAAACTGCAGTTATTGCAAGATCTAAGTGACAATGACAGAACCGCACGTGGTGATTTCTGTACAGAAGTGCAGGAGCGTTTTGAAGCAGATGGGGTTAGTGAAGTATGTGAGACATTTCCCACAGGAAATGTGTTCTATGCTATATTCCGTAAGAAAGTGCATGTCCCCGTCTTTTCCCAAGAAAACACCGTACCGGGAAGTTCTTATCTACATATGCTAATTATTTGGTTGATGCCTCAGCTAAACGAAGTCGGTGACAACTTCATTTTACAGCAGGATAGAGCACCACCCCACTGGCATCGAGAAGTTAGAAATTACCTCGATGAATATCTTCCATAGCGCTGGATTGGCCCTCGCAACAGGCAAAAATATGTCACCTACATGTTGGCCACCACAGAGTCCGGATCTACCACCCTCTGACCTTTTTATGTGGCTATGTCAAAGACAAGGTCTTCGTCCCTTCTTTTCCTGTTAATTTAGCTGGTCTGAAACCAGGTAACACGACAGCTATTGATGGAATTGATGAAGGCACGTTAACGCGTGTTTGGCAAGAATACGACTACTTCTTTTATATATGCCGTGTGACTGAGGGTGCACACATCGAACATCGGTATGTTTCTGCAACAAACTTCAAGAGTTTCTTTACAAACTGCTGTAAAGTATGTGTTGATATCCTAAATCGTTTTGGATTTACAAAATGTTGATACTGTTTGTTTTATTTGTAATAACCTTGTAAATTGTAATTGCAATTTTCCATGAAAATATCACTTTGGAACGGCTGCAGTTGTTTCAGCTGTTCTGATAGTATTTTATGTGAAACTGAAATTTCTATCCATTACTTACAGGGGTACATTGTTGTTCATGCAATTCATTTCAATATTGTGATATGTTATTTAGTGGTAAAACAGCATTTCGTTTGTATGTTTTCTCGTATTTTTACAGGGTAGTTTGGATTATACATCTGTTCACAAGCTTCAATACCTGGATCAATTCTTACGCGAGTCTCTCAGAATGTATCCACCTGTTTATTTGTAAGTACCACTCATAATGAAAAATATACGAAGAATTGGTTATTAATAATTTTTAATACGCATCAATTTTATCCCACAACACTGTAGCTGGAATTTCAATGCTTTTGTTGATCTCCTTATGCACTCACTTAAAAAAAATGGATTGCACGAAAATGTGTGCAAATTATCAAGCAGAGCTGCGTTAAAGTACGTAAAATATAAGCAAATAATCAAAGAATGTGACCAATCGGCATGGATTTAAGCCTTTTATTGCCTAAACTTAAATTACATTAATATGACGTAGACCAAGCGGCGTGCACTTGTTGTCGCAGTGCAACCACATTTTCCGCTGGTTGGAGATGATCGTGAAGCTGGCGTACAACCATGTCCCATACATGTTCCAATGGGGAGAAGTCCGGCTAACGTGCTGGCGCATTTAGAACACTGATGGCCTGTAGACGCTGTCCGGCGATGCGTGCGGTATGTACACGTGAATTATCGAGCTGTAGTAGGTGCCTGTTCTATGAAAAATATAACGACGGGATCCGGAACGAGATACACATATCACTGAGGTGTCAAAGTGCCATTCAGATAAACAAGAATTGAACGGCTGTCATAGCTGATCGCTTCCTAGATCATGACACCAGACATTCTAGCTGTGTTGCGGCGAACAATAAAACGTGAGATGTTGCGATTTCACCGGGAGCAAACAGACGGTGAGATAGCTGTCATGAATAAATGAGTGAAATGACATCGACTTTTGGCTGATTTTTACACATCATGTTCCTATCACTTTAAATATTTCCTAGGAGTTTTCAATATACATACATCGACTGTACGCATTTACCATGATACATATAGTGTACGATTTTGATTCCAAATAATCTGCACCATATGGAATACAAACATAAAATTTCGGACTGAGGCCTTCAAAAGTAGTTCCCACAAAAACAAATACAGAAACAAAAACCTGGCATAGTTTCTCACAAAATAAAAAATAATCCGTAGTAAATTCGAATTTATGAACATCAGGGAAATGTTGGTGTAATATAAGCACTTTAGAAACATTCAATCTGAAAATCGCCTCAGGTAGCATTCATTGTTTTTATAAAATACTAGCCACAATCCGTCAAAAACAACGGCTATAAGATAGAATGAAATGAAATTAATTCAACAATTGCCTGTTAATTACATTTCCATTAATGTTTTCCGTTCATTTTGTATACCAATAATGCACGTGATCACTATTAGCGACAACAGAGAGATAAATATTGGCGACGTCACGCTCAGCTTTTCCTGTTGGTTGTTCAGTGACGGGAAGCAGTTTACCGAATGAAATTATGTCAATATGTGACGTACAACTGTATGACGCAGGTTAGTATGCTATTAAGTCAATATCTCCAAAGTGAATTAATACACACATAAATAATCAAATCCAAGGAAACATAGGCATGTATGCTCAATTGTGACATGTTATAATTAAATTAATGCGTCCTCGATTAATTAATGCACAGTTAAATAAATATATGAGGAAGGCATGATATTACCCTTGCGTCAAATCACTTTCAAATATCGCGCACCACAGTGAATGAGTGATTTGCAGTTCCAACATAATTATACTAAAACACATGTGGACCTTAACTCAGGATATTTATGGAGCACCACCTTCTTTTGTGTGCAGCTACAAAAGAAGTAAAAAGATAATATGTTGTTGAATTATTTAAACATCCACGTATTTGTTCCTAAAAGTCGTTTTTGAGCCACAAAATACAACCACAATTTGTGACTTAAAGTTTTTCTCTTTCTAAGAAGTTGTTCAAGCTACTTTAATTGCGTAACGTAACGCAGCTCTGATGTCATGTCAGAATGCTTTTGATGAGATGACGTCACAGCAGCAGCTATAGAAAACCTAATTTTATTGCTATAGTGACGAAACTAAACAATTACGTATGGAATCAGAAGAGATATTATATATGAGAACTAGATAAAAAATTATTTTAAGAATTATTGTACAATCTGTAATTATGATAAAAATTACTCTAAGTATATCATTTTTTGCCTGGCAATAATGACGAAAAAAAAACCAAGATACCAAGAATAATTTCTTAAGTAATTTATTTATTGGGCTGTACCGAAAGTAATGCAAAAGTGGGCATAACTTTTTTTTTTTTTTTTTTTTTAATTCAATTGACATTAAATGTCCGTAAATACTGTTTCACACGTTATGCAAGTTCAGCTATCGGGAGATTGCAAAAGGACGTTAACATAGTATTGGCAATTGAAGTCAAGTATAATAATAATAAGTATCTGTACTTACAATATTCATAGTGGCTGTCGGGGCTTCATATGTGCGTCATCTAAGAATGTGAATTCCTTCAATTGTGAAGTTAAAATTCATGATATTGTAAAATCTGCACCACATAAAATTAAACAAGATGAATTTTTTACAATGCAAAAAAATCCATTAACATCGATGAAATAAGAAACTGAATTAAAACCTTGTTGAATTTTTTAAAAACGAACTACAATCCTGAAGAGGAGACAATCTTGACCGCGAAGCACCCTGATACATAATGAAAACTGAAGATGAATTATACTTTTGTCAAAACCTTAAAAATAAACAATCTTGAAAAAGAAAATACAAACATACAAATCTCCCGAATGCGGAGCACCAAACTAGTTTCTGCTAACATTTATAGCCATCATCAGTGGTAGGTGCACGGACATTAGGATTACCGCACTCACTCGCTCAGGTATGCAGCTTAATCCCAATGTATGTTCAGCCCTGTCGTGTAGATATTTGCGCATCATGATTTGGGTTCCACTGCACATATCAATGGTGTCGCCATCTGTAGTCAAACAAAAATATACTAGTAGCATTTACGTAGAAATATTCAACTGTATTTTTAAGTAACACTTGATGTCACATGTTTTTTGTTAATGTTTTTCCTCTTGAAATGTTTTCTCTCCTGTTCAATAAGGTACCTCCATGCAAACTGAAGCTCTACTGGACTATTAACGTTACAGTTGTATCTTTTGGTTTTCTCAATGACTACAGCCTCAGAGGTTAGAATCTGGGCATGCGATCTATGTGATGTTAGAATTTTTGTGTTAGTCCAATCAGGAGTTACATGATTTTTGATACAATGTTGTATTAATGAAGTTTTTTCATCTTTTCTTGTCCAGTTCATAATATGTTCATTTAATCTAGTCAAAACTCTTCTACGCGTACTTCCGATATATACTTTGTCTTTTTGGTTATCATCCGTAACTGTTGGAATGACATAAACACCAGATTTATTTAGAATTGATCTATTATTATTAGTAGTAAGTATGCTTCCATTGTCAATAACTGTTTCTGCAATGTTAATATTGTTGTTGTAACATTCTTTTTTTAAATAGTACTAATAGGAGGTAAGTATGGAAATTTTCCATAATATTGCTGTATTTCTTTTTTAATGTTATTATCGAAACGATGTATATTGGACGTAATGTTGTTATATAAAGACTTGACTAATCCTTTACTATATCCAAATTCTTCTGCAGTTTTTTCAATCCATTTTAGCTCTTTGATCTCCAATTCTTTATTGGATCAGTGTGTCATGGTTCTTTTAATATAATAGCGGAATGCTGCAGTCTTATATTTCCAAGGGTGTGTAGAATCTCTTGGGATAATTGCCTGTACATGATGCGCAAATATCTACACGACAGGGCTGAACATACATTGGGATTAAGCTGCATACCTGAGCGAGTGAGTGCGGTAACCCTAATGTCCGTGCACCTACCACTGATGATGGCTATAAATGTTAGCAGAAACTAGTTTGGTGCTTCGCATTCGGGAGATTTGTATGTTTGCATTTTCTTTTTCAAGATTGTTTATTTTTAAGGTTTTGGCAAAAGTATAATTCATCTTCAGTTTTCATTATGTATCAGGGTGCTTCGCGGTCAAGATTGTCTCCTCTTCAGGATTGTAGTTCGTTTTTAAAAAAATTCAACAAGGTTTTAATTCAGTTTCTTATTTCATCGATGTTAATGGATTTTTTTGCATTGTAAAAAATTCATCTTGTTTAATTTTATGTGGTGCAGATTTTACAATATCATGAATTTTAACTTCACAATTGAAGGAATTCACATTCTTAGATGACGCACATATGAAGCCCCGACAGCCACTATGAATATTGTAAGTACAGATACTTATTATTATTATACTTGACTTCAATTGCCAATACTATGTTAACGTCCTTTTGCAATCTCCCGATAGCTGAACTTGCATAACGTGTGAAACAGTATTTACGGACATTTAATGTCAATTGAATTAAAATATCGTAGCCACGTAAAAAGTATGTTCATAGCAACTTAGCGTAAATTGAACAACGATATATGTGGGCATAACTTTTTTATTAACTGAGAGATGTCGTTTAAATTGCATGTGGTGGTAAACTCTTCCTATATACAAAGATACTACTCAACATAATCTCCATCACAAGTGACTCATTTGCGCAATCGTTGAACATAACTCTCAAATCCTGTTTGAAAAAATTCAGGTGTGGACTGTTGTACCCACTTCTTCACAGCCAATTTCATCTCGTCTGTGTCATCAAATCGTTGTCCCCAGAGATTGTTCCTCATTGGACCGAACAGGTGGAAGTCGAAGGGCGCTAGATCTGGGCTGTACGGTGGATGGGGACCATCTACCAGCCTAATTTACTGATTGCCTGATTTGTTGCCAACGATGTGTGTGGACTCGCATTTTCATGGTGAATTTGCATCCTTTTCAGATTCTTTTCCGGTCTCTTCTTCCTTATAGCTTCCCTAAGCTTCTTGAGTGTTTCAATGTACCTCTCTCGCTGATCACGGTACTGCCACGTTCCAGAAATTCAAGGAGAATGACACCCCTGTCATCCCAATAAACAGTCCCAATGACTTTCTGGGCTGATTTCTGGCTCTAGAACGTTTTAGGCCTTGGTGAAAAGGTGTGACGCCATTCCATGGATTGATTCTTTGTTTCCGGATCGTAAGGATACGTCAACGTTTCATCCCCTGTCACCAGATCGAAAACAAAAACCGTGTCTTCATTGGCTTCAAACGCTTCGAGCAGATCAGAGAGGACTTCCTACATTCTCTACATCAAATCGGGTGTCAACTACCGAGGAACCCACGTTGCACACACTTTTCGATACATTAAGTCTTCCACCATCTTCTGAATGGCATTGTGACTACAGTCCAGTCGGACAACAAGCTCACGGATTGTGACCCGTTTCTTCGCGTAAATCAATTCATCCACACGCTGACGATTCGTGTCAGTGGTCGCAGATGATGGTCTCCCACTGCGTGGTTTGTCTTCAATGCTGGTTTTCCCTTCTTCAAACTTCTTCATCCATCTGTGCGCATTGCTCTTGTCAATTGTGTTGTCTCCACAAACATTCTGTAGCCTTCTGTGGATGTCGACAGCCTGCACCCTTCCTTTGTCAAGAACTCAATGACGGCATGTTGCTTCTGCTTGGAATCCATTATTTACCTGCAGTGAAGAAGAAGGGTTACTATAGAGGAATAGTTACTCTGTAAACACATGCAATTTGAACGACCTCTGTCAGTTAATAAAAAAGTTAAGCCTACTTTTGCATTACTTTTGGTACAACCGTCGTAACTGTCCAAAGCTGAGGTGCATTTTTAATTTCCTGTACACCTCATCAGTGTTCATTGCATCTGTCACATGCTATTTTGCGTAAAAATGTTTTGTGCTAATTCATGCCTGCGCCACTTTGTTTCACAGCGTGTTTACTTAACACTAGTAAATTATGTAAAAACATTACTGTAAATATATTTAGACATAACCTTTTTATTAACTTTTTTTACGCTTTCCAACCGTAGGTTGAAGAAGCGTATATGCTCCAGCTTTTTCCGTCCGTCCGTCTGTCGGCACGATAACTCACGTAAAAATGGATCGACTTCGATGAAATTTTACTATGTGGTAGAGGACCAACAGGGGACGAACCCTATTGAAAATGGGTGAAGTAGGGTCAAAAGTCACGCCATAAGAGCGGGATCCATTCTATTGCCCTTATGCGTCATTACTTGCGTAAATTTGGTTCGATTTCAATGAAATTTTAGTATGTGGTAGGGAACCACCTGGGGACGAACAATATTAAAAATACGTGAAATGGAGTCAAAGGTCAGGACATAGGAGTGGGATGCATTCCATTGCCTTTATGCGTCATAAGGTGCGTAAAAATGGTTCGATTTCGATGAAATTTTAGTATGTGGTAGGGGACCACCTGGAGAGGAAACCTATTGAAAATGGGACAAATGGAGTCAAAGGTCAGGACATAGGATCGGGATCTATTCCATCGCCCTTATCCCACACACTATTAAGGTGCACATCCAGTAATTTTGCTTCCTAAATTTTCAAATGGAAAACCTTTTGCACACATTTCCTTCACAATGAGTGTGTTCCCAAGGATGGAAATTTGAACATCGATTAAAATAACTTCATTCTATAACTTCGAACACTTAACATTTTCTAAAACATAAGCGTAATTATATTAAAAAACAATAACGTTTCCTTTGGTGGTGTTGAAACCAGAAAATAGATGGCTTGACCTGTACTTTGATGACGTCAGTGGACAAATAAATGTTGGATTGCATAATTACGGTTATGGTTTAGAAAATATTAAGTGTTCCAAGTTATGAAATGAAGCTATTTTAATCGATATTCAAATTTTCATTCTTGGGAACGCATTAATTGTGAAGAAAATGTGTACAGAAGTTTTTCCATTGGAAGTATAGGAAGCAAAATTACTTGACGTCCACCTGAAAGTAGCAATTCTTGTTGTATGTATGTATGTACATTTTATTTTGAAAACGGCTCTAAGACTTTTGATGAAAGTCGTTAATCTACCGTTTCCTGGTACTAGAAATCGATTTAGCTTGATCTCGACTTTAGGAGAATTCGTTTAGTGGGTTAAATAACCACCCCGAATTATAACGTTTTTACTGTCATGGCGTCGTTCCATTAATGTTTCCAATGCTTAGAAATCTTATGACGTCACAATCTCGTGTTTGAGAATGTTGGCGCGCGGTCACGCCATCTGTCTCATTACGTCACGCGTTGTGTGTGGATCCTATTAAAGTTTTATGACTTCATACTCTTGCGAGCAGATGGTCGCTATTCCCATCTGCTTCATTACGTCTCGCGTTGTGTGCGTATGCCCGTCCGCACGATAACTCGCGTAACAATCGTTCGATTTCGATGAAATTTTAGTATCTGGTAGGGTATCGCCTGGGAAGGAACCTTATTTAAAGTGGACGAAATGGGGTGAAAGGTCAGTACATATGAGCGGGATACATTCCACTGCTCTTATGCGTCATAACTAACGTAAAAAAGGTTCGATTTCGATGAAATTTTTGTATGTGGTACGGGACCACCTGGCCACAAATCCTATTGAAAATGGGCGAAATGGAGTCAAAGGTCAAGACATAGGAGTGGAATCACTTCAATCGCCATTATGCGTCATAACGTACGTAAAAATGCTTCGATTTGGATGCAATGTTAGTATGTTGTAGGGGCCTGCGTGGAGACGAATTCTGTTAAAAAATGGGCGAAATGGGGTCAAAGGGTAGGACACAGGAGCGGGATCTATTCCATAGCCCTTATGCATCATAACTTATGTAAAAATGCTTCGATTGCGACAAAACTTTATCATGTTATTTCAGAGGTATACCGAACCGGTTCTGTTGAATATCATCGATATGGGATCAAGGGTCAGGGCACAGGACCGAGATTTATTCCATAGGAATTATTCTCATAACTTGAGTGATAACTTGAGTAATGATTTCTGGTATGTTGGAAAGCGTATTATAATCTATGCATTGCATGATTTTACAAACTTGTTACATTACTGCGCAGATGCATTTGCCTAGACATACCGCTTCATAATAAGCTCTTCTAAAGTTCACAACAAAACACAGTCAGATAAAAATTGTAGTTCTACACGTAGGCAACGGGATGATAGTTTTTAGGCTTAAATATAGGTAACATAACAAAGTTGCATTTTTCCAGTCTTCGTTCGCCACACATCAGATGTTTCTGAGGGCAGCTGATGAAATCGTTAGAAAGCAAGCCTTGTCAGTGGTTCCCGTCCTTCAGAACTCCTCAAAAATGCATAGTGGCCGTAAAGCGCATTCTTTCATTCATTGTTAAAAGAAAATACGCAGATGCACAACAAATACTACGTTCACTTGCTCCTGCTCAGCCAGACAGCAAAAATGTGTTGGAATAGTAAAAGCACTTTCGGAAACTTAAAATTGCGCAATTACAAATATTAAAATGTGATGTTAGTTCATGTGTAGAAGCACACAAACAGTATTTTTTTTTCTTTTCTTTTCTTTTCTTCTTGAATTTTTTTCATTTCGTCTACAAATATAAACAAAAGAATACCTGATTATATTCTGAGAAAAAACATTAGTTGCACATTCTGAGAATTTCGTGGTTTAAGAAAAAAAAAGAGTTCCTAAATCATATTTCTTCAGCATACGCATGAAATAATAATAAGACACTGTTACTTACTATATTGGAAGTCTCAAATTTTAGAATTAAATGAGAAAAGGAAGTCGTTTAACACTTTAAAATAATCATTTTAAGTTCGCAAGGGAAAAGTAAAATAAAATTTCATACGATAGGATTCTAAATGAAAATTTCTGTATGTCATTTATGAACGACAAAGTAGAGCCAAATTTCCTGACGTAACGTTTCCCCTGTTTTTAAAGAGCTGCTAAAAGCATTTAAATCGTATGACGTAGCACATCCCTGACGTCATGTCAGAATGATTTGGATGAGATGACATCACACCAGCAGTTGTAAAAAATCGGCTTTTGTTGCTATGACAAGAAAACAAAAGAGTAACGGCGTTTTTTGTCGACTGTGCTCCAACAAAAATGGTACAAACGTTCAAGCAAAGGAAATTATATTGTTCCCGACTAGATACGTTTCTCCATTTCGCACTGATACATAGCATTGATACCTACCATTGACAATAAATTAATATTCTTAGGCACAAGCTTAAAAGGCTGAACGTTAAACAACATTTCTCCTCCTTGAATTAGGCAAGAATAAGTCACATGACTGGCTCGCGAACGAAAGCATGATGTATCTCACATAGAAATCTCTTAGCATGAGCATCCTATGAAATGATTCCCTGATTAGACTTTTGATGGTAAACAAAGAAATGTGTTTTCTGGTTTCATTCGCAGTATAAACTTGCATTAACATGCAACCCTAAGGTAAGTATGATTCTCCGTAACTACATCCTTTGCAAAAAAAACAAAAAACAATAAGCACCCAGAGAAAACTGTTAGATCCTGATGGAACTCCACATGCAAGTACCTCAGGGCCGAATATGCAAATCATTAAAAAATTACGACCAGTGACGAAATAGTGGCCTACCGCATCACATGGGAACCGCAAATCGAGAAGGGTATACCAGAAGCAAAGGTCGCACGCAGGAAGAATTGTGACAGCGGATTACGGTTGAATTAACCCCCACGGACTCCGAAGATACTTCGACGTCGGATCCGTGCACAATACGTGCATTTGAGCTAGTTTTAAAGAGGACGTATAATTTGTCTAAGATAGGCGGGTTAGTAAAATCGCCAAATCGCCAGGCGTTTGGTCTAGAGCGATGCAGCAATTGGACGATGCTGGCGCCAGTGGAATCGAGTAGGGCACGACCCAGTGGCACAGGGACAGTGGACGGCCGAAGGCAACGACAGAACGCAAGGATCAATCAATTGTAAGAACAGCACGAACAGAACCAAATTCGTCGTTCTCAACCATCTGTGACCATGTTGTGTTGTCTACAGGTACAGGTACAGAAGTGGCCATCCGGACCGTTGTCAAATGACTTGCAGCACGGGGGTACTACATTCGAAGAAATCACTCCGCAACCTACCACTGACCAGCGAGTATCGGCGGCAACAGTTGGAGTGCTGTGCGTCCGTGGTGAGTCACGGTTTGCACTTAGAGCCAATGACCAGAGCATACGTGTCTAGAGACAAGCTGGCCAGCTCCCATATCCTTCTTTTACCGTGGGACGTCACACGGCTCGCACATCAGGGTGACTGTCTGGTGAGCCATGACATACGATATCCTAAATACCAAGGACATTCGGCTATCGTAGGAAATTTGGTAGCCACTCTCAGGGCTCAACGGTACATCGACGACATTCTACGACCTGTTGTGTTGTAATTCCTGTCACATTACCGAGCAATGGTTTAACAGGATAATGCCCAAGCACAAACGACGCGGTTCACCCAGTCACACACGACGCGGTTCACCCAGTCACACACGACGCGGTTCATACAGGGCTGCCTCCTTAACGTCGGCACCTTTTAATGATGTCGGCCCGATCGTCCGACCTTTCACCGATCGATCGTGTTTTTAACATGATCGGACGATACTTATGCCCATCCTGGGTCGGCGAACTTGCCCGCAATTTGGACACCATGGGCGCTTAGACCACTAAGCCACTACGGCAGTCCTTTTTATCAAGAGACATCATGAACATGCACACGTGTGCCTGGTGTGCAAAGTTGTTAGGATACATCACGGCATCCAATGGTGTATGCTGAAATTCTCCTGTCGATACCACTGGTGTACTGCACGGTTATTTGAAGCAATGGAGCTTGTCCGTTATTTCGTACAATCCTCTGCAGTCGCAGTTGCTTTCGAACATCGACAAGTAGCTTACGCTCACAGAATGATGTTTTACTACTTGCTTTGATGTTTACGCATCACACATTGAACACCATTTATACAGTTTTGCTGTATAGCCGTGAACGTGTGCCATGTCCGAAATGTTTGCACCTAACCCCCACCATCATGACGCATTCAAAGTCTCTTAAATCACAAGTCTTTCTGGTATTACCGTTATCTACACTTCGTATAGGTCTGAGTCCTTTGTCTGAGTGTGTTTGTTAATAAACTTATCTTAGCGTCATAGTTGCGTACGTAAGTGAGGATGACACGACTCTAATTATTGTTGGGTATTTCTAATAATTTGCTACCTTAATGTACATATTTTGCTGTAAAATTAGGAAAAAATGGAAAATTAGTTTCTTATGTATCGTATGCTCTTTGAAGAACTTAAATGCGCTATCCATCAAAAGAAATAAATCACCACATTTCCCTGTGTTTGATATGGAAGGAACAAAATATTAGAACAGCTTCACTTATAATATGTAGTCAAAGAACAGGTAGTAGGGGGAAATGGCATCAATTTCTCCATTCAACTCTAAGGCCAGATACCAAAATCCCAAGAAACCGCATAGCTGCATGAAGCTGAAAGCGAACTAACGAAAAACCAAGAATACATCAGATTCAAAATTCGAATTGCTTATGCAGTGGTTTCAGTTTGTCCCAAACTCAAGTAGTACTCCTGGATCTAGGTTGGAAGACTGTAATTTTAAATAAAAATATTCAGACGTTTTACGAAGTCGACATAAAAGGCATCCACATTTTTTTCCTGGAGTAAAACTTTTCTTATCGCAATGATGTTGAGGCTTTGATGGAAGATACGGAAAGAAGATACGAATCTGAAAAATGGGAGCGCTGCTACGCACTAATAAGCTTCCTCTGTTCTGCATGAACATGCTGAACGTGTACGAAGTATTCAAATAAAGCTATAGATTTCTTATCCGTAAATATTTGCAATACATATGGATGTATAAAGCTCCCAGGGCATACTTTAGTATTTTATTAACGATATGCTCTTGTGTTTGATATGGAAGGAACAAAATATTAGAACAGAGGAAGCTTATTAAAACCCGTTACGATAATAAAAGGCTGCTTTTCAATTTACTCATTGATCCAGAGGATATATCTATTCTTCCAGTAAATAAAGTTTAATTTAAGAATCTCTTTAAATGTTGAATGAAAAAAATAGATGGATCTAAATATAAGTTGTTCACATTTTCTCGTGTTAATATGGCGAAATTCAAAGAGGATAATTTGAGAGGGAAAGTACACTACACATGTATAAAAAATTTTCTCAAATTCACAGCCGTTTTTCGTGATTTCTTTCGTAGATTAGCGAAGCATATTCGTAACCACAACCTTCGTGAAATGGCTAAGGAACTCCTGAATTTCATGGGTTTTACGTACGCCAGACAAATTCGGAATTTTCAGAAACCTTTCCTCAATTTCGTCCGTGTAGTGACTATAATTAGAAGTTTTTAAGAGACGTAAACGGAGAATTCTGAATTTTCAGAATTCCTTTCGTATATTAACCGAAAAATTCTCTTCTCATTTTTTCGGTCTCCATATGACGGAAAATATTCGGTAATAGGAGAGATTCGCTGGAATACTTGAGGTTTGATAATATTAAATTTCAGTCGTCTGTCGGATGATCGAGTCCCGCTCCAGGACGATGAAAATTTTCAAGTTTTCAAAAAATTATCTGACTTACCATCCTTGTCACATTTACGCCAAAAATCGGATTGTCATCTTCAAAATTTGTATTATATGGCGTAATCCCGTATTTCTTTCATGATTTATCTGCTTCTCCGGGCAATCACGGGATAGGATTATTAACCTCCAGATTCGCTAAACATGAATGCCGGTTGCTTCGACTAGCGAATCCTGTGATGGTTAAATTCAAATTGATCGGAAACTTGAAACTTGGTCGTTCTGGGTGGTGTAGTGGTTAGCATACCTAGGCGTTTTCTGGGAGACGCGGGTTCGAGTCCCGCTCCAGGACGATGAAAATTTTCAAGTTTTCAAAAATTATCTGACTTACCATCCTTGTCACATTTACGCCAAAAATCGGATTGTCATCTTCAAAATTTGTATATCTCATGAAATTTCGGTTATTGTTGTACAAGATATTTCTTTCCCTCTCTCTCATTTTCTGCTCCAGCTATTGTATATTGCGTTGCCGTAAGAAATCGGATACTTAAGTTAATGCACAGGTGATTGTATGATGCTTATGTATCAATCTTTAGACTTCTTAAGAGAAAACCTATCATAGCTATCAAGAGATATTTATGAATTACATGAAATTATACTATACAGCAAACAGGGCGGGATGGAAAATTTGCGGTGCCCGGAGCGAAATTTCATAGTGGGGCCGGGGTAAAATTTCATTGCAAACCCTCGAAAATGAATTTCATAGTCTAATAAAGTCGTTTCGTGAAAAATAAAAGCACAGCAAAACTATCATAAAGAAAAATGATTATCTCAAATTTCTGTGTGCTTAAGAAAAAGATCATAATATGATTAAAGTTCAGATACGGATAGAGAAAAAGCGAGGAAGACAAACAGAGAGAGAGAGAGAGAGAGGGGGGGGGACAAACAGAGAGAGAGAGAGAGAGACTCAGAGAGAGAGAGAGACAGACAGCGAGAAATAGAAATACAGAGAGTGAAAGAGAGAGACTGACAGAGAGAGAGATAGAGAAAGAGTAAGAGAGATAGAGAGTGAGAGAGAGAAAGAGTGAGAGAGACAGAGAGGGAGAGAGAGACAGAGAGTGATAGAAATAAAGTGAGAGAGAGAGAGAGAGAGAGAGTGACAGAGCGAGAGGGAGAGAGACAGAGAGTTATAGAAATAGAGAGAGAGAGAGAGTAAAGAGTATTTACATATACTATATTCTTTCCGGGAGAAGGGGGTTTAGTTGCGTTGTGTTTTTTATAAAAACTGTCTCACGAAATGATAAAAAATATAACTTTAACTAATCTGTGTAGCGAATATTTTTGCAAAGCAAACATTTTTGCGTAGCAAATATATAATAAAGATCCCTCTTAAATAAATTCGTTTATACACATTTTTTTCCTGGTGCATGTTTTAGTGATTGATTTTTGATGCAAGGTGAAATAACTGATAAATTAGTGATCTTTTTCTTACCTTTTACACGCACTCATGTATGTTTACTTTCAAAGTTACTGAACAATTGGCCCCCATATGTATCCCCAAAACAAATACGGAATTGTTCTTTTTATTTTTTAAATTTAAGTATCTAATTTACATACAAATTGTTGAACATATAGTAGGGAGTTACAAAATGATGGAATTTAATTTTATATTTCATGAATGTTGAATAGTTTAAGGTGGTTATTATCGTAATAATTTGAAATTTGCAAATCTAAGTGTTTCTACAACGAAGAGTGGTAACCTATTTGAAAGTGGTAGGAAAATTGCAAACTAAAAAAAAATTATGAAAATATCTTTTTAAGGGCTTTGCGCTCCAAAACGCAAAAACATAGCAGTAAACAGAGAATTTTAGCAAAAATGATTTTAATTTTTGTTTTCTAAACTGGCGGGTGCCGTAAGTGACAATTATTTTCAATTATTTTTATGAAATGTAAAATGTATTTCTGTCAAGGCCGCTTGACTATGGGGGCCCAGGGCTACCATGGTCCAGCGGCCTTGACAGAAGTAGATTTTACATTTTCTTAAAAATAATTGAAAATAATTGATTATAATTATCACTTTAATAAGATCTCAAGTTTCAAATCAAATGTGTTGCTTTCAAAAATCAGGATGGAAATATATACGTAATTTTTAATAAGTCCTTCTAGAGAAAAAAATAAAATTATCAGAAACCTATTCAGAAAAATAATAAGCTGCAATAGAAAATAAAAAGACCAGTTCACACACATTAATAACAAAAAAAAAAAAAAAAAAACATCATTGCACGATTAGAGTTTTATCTTATACGGTCCGTAACGTTCTTCCTCAAGAGCAGCACGCCCGGCTGCAGTTCAAAAGGTCGCTGATTCCAAACACATCAGGGACAAAAGAAAACAACGCATTAACTTTGTACGTCAGGGAAGAAGAATCGCTGATAAAAGTGCTGAAAAAGTCAAAATCAAAGATTTTGCGAAATTCATGTACAAGTACGGAACGACCAGAGACGGACGTTTCTAAAATAAATGCAGTTACTGACTACGGAAAATCTGTCAAATCTGTCGAAATGGAAACTTTTAAAAACGGAAATTTCGTTGAAAGACGGACACCTACCAAAACTTTGCTGCACGTTTTTTTCAGTTCCGTGAATTCACACCAATTGTTCTTTTACAGTGTATTTGAAAATACATTTGCTTCACTTCGGGTTTTACGTCTTCGTAAAAATTGAGAATGGTGTTAATGCTCAGTATCGGAAGAAACTTCCCCGAGAAAATTAGGAAAAAGCACTGTACCAATATTTTACCAGATTGCTGACGTACAGTGATTACAATGGCAAAAAAAAACTTAAAAAGAAAATCGACTCCAAGAGATATGCGAATGTTAAGGTAAAACGTGCTCAAGTGTTTTTTGTATCTGCAGAAAATAAGACAACTAGAATCTAATTTATGTTTTTCTGTATATCATACAATAATTATTTATTTCTCAGAACCTCGGAATTATAAAATATTTTGAGGCATTGCTGAACTCGGCATGAATCATTTTATTAATTCTTATACGGTGCATCCAGATACAAAAGTATACTGGTCTTTCAGTACGCGCATTCTCTCTCTCTCTCAACAGCCTTTCCTATAACGTTTACTATAACTCAGAAAATTAATGCAGCGCAACAAATGTTTAAATGAAATACTATTATTTTAAATTTGTCTTTCTTATCACTGACCAAAAAATTTACTTATAATTACGGGGTGCAATTTATGTAGCACTGCGCTAAATTTATCACTTATATCCAAGGTCTACATTTAGAACCCACAATTTCTGTATTAAAATGACATTAAATACTCGCATTTATAGAAACTTCAATTCTGAAGTAATATTTACGTTACATACAGACAACATTCACTTCAAATAGAATCAAAAAGAAAAATAAATTTTCATAAAATATCTCATTACGCAATGAATTATTTACTTGGCAAAGTAGATGATGTTTAAAAATGCAGGGCACGCTTTCTTTCTGCAGATGACATTTTTGATAGAACCGGAAAAAGAAATCTGTTAGACATCAGTGTCAGGCACGAATTCACTAGACACTAAAGTGTATGCAGATAAGATTTGGTGATGGGTTGGGATTTCATTCATTAAATGAAAAAACTCAGCACATGCAAAACAGTTCACCTACACATTGAAGACAGATGCCTCGGTGGTTTGATTAATTAGATGAGTTACATTCTGATTTTAAAACGTTCATTCCACACACGGAACTTTAAATTTTACGTGCACATTATAGTTCGATATCTACACTAGATTGATTCCGAAGCTTGTTCTATTTCTCATTTAGCACTAACTGATACTTTAGAATACCGACATTTCAGGATTTTGCTTTACGATATTGATTTGTGATTGCTAAAACGGTAATTTCACTGAATTGAACAATGAGAATTTATTTCACGAAAACTCGAAATCCTGATTCATTTCTCGATTTCGCCTTCATTTTCATTTACGGTATTATACGCGTATGTCTGCATATAATTGATGAGTGGCAGTAATACGGAAATGAAGTCATTGCCATTCAATACTAACTTATATCTGGAAATTAGGACACATATAAATGGGTAATGTGGTCTATTGAGTTTGACTTCTATGAGTATATCCATGCCTACTCACCATGGTGTACTGTAAAAATAGAGCGGAGCGAAATCAAGGAAAATTCATGGAAGTAGAGTGGAACAAATTTGGATGTAGGACTCAAATGAAATTTAATAAAATTTCCGTTTTAAAAAAAAGAAACTTTAGTAATTTGATAGATTTTCGGTTGTTATTAATTCCGTTTTTTACAGAAAAGTTAGATTCGGGTTTTTTTTTCGAGTTTTCAAAAAGATTCGATCAATACAGAAGACACTTCGTACCCACTTCTTTTTCAGCTTCTTTGTGTAACGCTGCCCGCTGTAAATTCATCAGTCTTATTACATTACATTTTCTTAGCATACAAAGTTAAGATTATCTAACCTATCGCCTGCGCTAAAGGCAGCAACCGTTTGCCCAAGAATAAATTTCGCCTCTGCCCAAGCCAGAAAGACACCACCAGATCACGGTTTTAGTAGAAATAAAGGGGCTGGAGTCGCCCGATGATTAAATCTTCGATAAGAATACGGGTTAACTAGTCATTTTATTTGCTGTTGGAGTTTATTATTTTTTGAATATGTTTTTAATAACTTTTTTCCTGTAGGAGGACTTATTACACATTACGTATTTGTCATCGTTGTGATTTTTCGAAGCAAGAGAATGCTTTGGAACTTAAAATTTTTTTTAAACTGACAATGACTTTCAACTATCATTAAGAAAAGGCACAATGTTCTGTTTTATAGAATTTTTTCACAAAACATCGATTTCTTTTGAGGGTTTAACGACAGCTGTGAGCAACTCAATAGACTATAAGCAGTTGTCCGTCCATAATTAAGGGTAACTGACACTAGGGAATGGAGAGAGCCAGTGCGTAAGACAAACACAACATCCATGCCTCACCGGGATTCGGAACCGGACTCTTCTCTGATGAGTGATCACAAGTCAGCGCTTTTAATACTGCGTCACCGGGGCGGCAGGAAAAAGTTTAAACAGAAATATGTTTTGTTTGTTTAGGGGCTCAACGACCACCGTGAGCAACTGGACGGGATATAAGCAGTAGCTCGTACCTAATGTAAGGACGTTGTATCTAGGAAAGGCAGACAGACAGTGCCGCAAGACAAACCCCAATCCATGTTTTACTGGGATTCGAATCGAGATCCATCTTGGACGAATGGTCAGAAGCCAACGCTAGACCACTGTGTCACCGGGACGGCAAACTGGGATATGCTTTGTTAATTAACGAAAGGAATCACGGGAAATGGCTCGTGAATTCCAGGATTTTTACGTTGTGTAGGTAGATAGATGCTGAAGGTAAAACCATACCAGCAGTCCCTGTGGCGCATTGGTCTAAGCGCTGGCCCGTGATTCATTTCAGTGGGCTATACCATTCATTCCGTGAGCTATTATTCGAGCCCAGACGAATGTCAGACCATTCGCCCAAGATGAGTCCTTGTTCGAATCCCGGTGAGGCATGGATATTGTGTTTGTCTTAAGACACTGGATCTCTCCCTTCCTTGGAACCAGTTACCCTAAATCAGGGACGGGCGACTGTTTATACCCAATGAGTTACTCAAGATAGTCGTTAAACCCCAATCAAAATAAAATAAAGTAAAATAAAATCATTATAAAACTAGTGGCTCTTAAAATGTGGATATACAACCGTAAGCCATAACATCATGATAACCCACGAAGCAGCGTCTTGAGCCGCCTTTAGGAGCCATAACAGACCGCACCCGCTGTTGCATCGACTCCGTATCATAGGTGAAGATATTCTACAACAGCTGGATAGAATGGCAGCTGGAAGTTCGACGACCAAGCAGGGGAGTAATGCAACAGAGAGTGCTGCGGTTCACTGCACTCAACAAATGTTCGATGACCTTCAGATCCGGAAAATTCGTCGGTCAAAACAACACATAAAATGTTTGAACTTTGCGTCATAACACGAACCTACGTTGTCTTCTTAATAAAGCCCTGTACTATCCGAATACATGGTCACCATGTAGTTCAGTACTTGGTTCAAAACAATAGCCATGGAAGGAACTGACCGTGAGTGCATATCCAACGGAAATGAGGGATCCCAGGGATATCCATGAGAACCATCGTCAAACCATGATAGCGTCTCTTCCGCCGGCCAATGTCTGTCTTACCGTACAATCTGGTTGCAGATCTTCAGCAGCGTGATATCGAATGTTACGGGCCCATTTTTAAGTTGGAACTGAAAGCTGAATTCACTGAACCAAGAGATTCTTTTCCAATCTATTAGTTTCTAGGTATTATCCTCGCTTGACCATTGGAGGAGGAGCTGTCGGTGACGGTCGGTCATCATGGGAACATGAGTTCACCGCTTTCTTTTTAGACCCAACCGCAAGAGGGTCTGCTGAATTGTGTGACCGGAAAAGTTTCTCTCTGTTCCCTGATTGAAGTCTACAGTTAACTGGGAGGTCGTAAGCAGTTTGTTTACTAGAACAGCTTGTGCCACAAGCGTTCAGCTCGAATGTTAGGGGGTTGGGATCTCCCTCTTCCTTCAATTCAAGTGGATCTGTGTTCCTCTTCAAACGATTCCAGCCACACTTTCACTACGGCTTTCCTCAACCTGTCAATAATGTCTCCTGCTGCCATGATGCTAGGCCCCTACACTGTTAAAAAGTTTATGGTAGGTTGCACTAAAATGAGGTGCTACAACAGCTGCACCACTTTCTGAGAAAAGATACACCATGGTGTGGTGTAAACAAAGCTCAACAACATAGTGAAATCGTGCACCATATCGTGGTGCAACCTTGTGTCATAACGAGGTACTAAGTTGCACTATGTTCTTGGATTTTCTTTGCACCACACCATGGTGTATCTTTTCTCAGAAAGTGGTGCTGCTGGTGTAGCACCACTTTTGGTGCAACCTATCACAAATTTTTAACAGTGTACATTTCTCGTGGCTATAATCATTCTCTCATCAAACTCCGAAAAATTCTTCTCTTTTTACGTTGCACTGGCTCCGTACGAGTGAACTAATGTGCTCTGCCAGTGCCGCCAGTGTTTATATTGTGCACCAATCTGTTATGACATTTTGCATGCAGTAGGCTACGGCAATTGGTGAACATAATGAGCTGGTCCATGATTTTATAGACAAATGCTGAAGATCTTATGAGCAGCTGGAATCAAAAGCCAGAACATAATGAGAAGGTCAAAAATGAATCATGATTTCATTGGTGTGGTAAAGTGGAAACGTCAGTACTTCAAGGGCATGTTTTGCGAAAAGAAGAATACCACATTCGCCAACTGGTGTTGAAAGAATAATGATGTTGACGGGTAAAGGAAGAACTAGAAAAGGACTGTACTGGGACTCTAGCGTAAGAAGAAGAACTGAACTGTGAATACAAAATTCTTAAGAACTAGAAAAGGACTGTACTGGGACTCTAGCGTAAGAAGCAGAACCGAAATGTGAAAACAAAATTCTTAAGAACTAGAAAAGGACTGTACTGGGACTCTAGCGTAAGAAGCAGAACCGAAATGTGAAAACAAAATTCTTAAGAACTAGAAAAGGACTGTACTGGGACTCTGGCGTAAGAAGCCGAACTAAACTGTGAATACAAAATTCTTAAGAACTAGAAAAGGACGGTACTGGGACTCTAGCGTAAGAAGCAGAACTGAACTGTGAATACAAAATTCCTAATCAGTTCTATTGAAAATAAAATAGTGATCTCTTCAGTGGTCGCTGACTTCTGCTAGAAGATTCTGAAAATAAGATAACTGCCGAATTTATGAATCCCAAATCAAGGTATGAAGTTATTGTTTTCCGGTTGACAAAGAGCATATCTTTATCTTTTCCTGCCAGTGGTGTTCTCAAACGAGAACTTTCGAAAATTACTGTGATCTGATGTAAATTACAAATGTGATTTGAAGTATTAATTCTGGACGAGAGATGCATATTTGTCTCCCAGCTACTGTGAGAAACGGAAATGTGTAGATAAGATATCCTGGAATTTTTAGAAACTAACCACCCTTACAATAGTTAGTATCACTTTGTTTGTAATGAATTGAAGAAGCTTGAACTTGAATTTCATAGTCGAGTTTGTACACTAAAATGACGAAAACGGAACGCTTTGCTTTGCAGTTCGATATACAGTACTTGAATTTGAAAAGTTTGTTCAAATCAAAGTAAGGGTGAGTTTTAATACTAGAGAGAATTTATTTAAACAAAGAACGTGAACTGTTAAATGCCTAAACGTTTTTAGTTTAGATCGTGATTTTAAATAACTTGAACCAAATATATGATTCAGTCACTCGGAGAATTATACGATGTATCACCTCTTTTTTCAGGTTTGTGAATAGAGAAGCTGGAGAAGATATAACATTCGGAAACATGCACATCAAAAAAGGTAGCATTATACAAGTTCCGGTATATCTTCTTCACTACGACCCAGAACTTTGGCCAGAACCTACAAAATTTGATCCTGAACGGTGAGTATTCTTTGAATTCGTAGATGTGTGCGTAATCCTTCTAATTGGCATTCAATGTTTTTTTGTCTGAAGAATATAAGAAAGAAAATATATTTCATCCTCAGTTACATCATTCTCTCAATCTTTTACCCTCATTATCTGAAAACTTTTAACGGCAATTTTTTCTGTCTTCAGTTAATTTGTTGCGAAAACATCGACTGAAAAACAACGCAATGGCATACGAAATCGCTATTACATATAATGCGTTCACAGACTTTTTCCTGTAGAATTCGGATTCTGCATGTTCGTAACTTCGTAAGTTTAAAAGCGAATGATGCATTAGTAGGGCCCATGACACTACTGATTTATCGTTGGTCCATTCCGTAAAATTAAAAATCCACACTGTAGCTTTGAAGTGAAAAGCGTTATCTGATTGCTCTTCAGGTACCCTTCTTTTTGTCATTGACAGTAGAAGGAAATCTCTAGTCGGAAACTCGAAGACACAGTATATATAACATCCCTCCCCTCTTTTCTCAAAAGCAAAACAGCCAATTATTGTTTTTTACACTTTGTCGGCTGTTAAAATAGCTCAATCTTAAGACTTACTTGTTTCGACACTTGCAGATTTGGGTTTTTATTTAGGTACCTTAGCAATTTTACGCAAAACATTTGAATTCTTTCTGTCTTTCCCAGAAACCACATCAAGCTTGTCAGCAAATTTCCAGTGCTGGATCAGAAGCTTTTGTTATTGATAATGTGGGAGTCTGGAGCAGAATATATTCAAATCGCAGGAACTGTTTCCATATTCATCTACGGGGTGTTTCAGATGAAACAGAGTTGTGATCCAAGCTTTTCCTCTTGACACTAATATTACTGGAGTAATCTTGACTAACTAACGCACATCATATTCTATAAAAAGAGTAGTATTTTAATATATTTGCCTTGTTTACTTGATACGGCTAGAAGCCGGATTCGAATGATGGTGGGAAAGATCCATTAAGCGAAATTAGAAAAAAAAATATTTATAAATATTTATTAGATTGGAGGCTGTATGACATTACACAAAATCACAAGTACATATGATACATATACATGAGGAAGAGTCACTAAGTTAATCGCAGAGTAGGAAAAGAAAAAAAGATGTAGGAAAGGTAACTGAATGACAAAGAATTAGCAAAGAAATGATCTAAAAAATTTAGACATTTGTTGCAGTTTCTTCACCATATCGCGTACATTTACTCTCTGTATAGGTTTCCGGATTTGACTCCAATCCCCTAAGCCTACGTTTCATTCAGGTTTCCCGGTAAAAAAATAATTCAGTAAATATTCAAGGTTTCCATTCTAGTAATTTGCACTTAAATTAAAAGTTGAACCCTCTAAATCAACAATGCTTGAAAAATATAAATTTCATGAATAATAATAAGTTATATTCAAAATACTTTTCTCGTATGTGATAATTATTAAAAGATAAGAACGATTCATTTATTTTAAATCCTGTTGAAGTGTCTTAAATGAAAATGAGGTTAAATTGTACGAAACTGTTTATAATGCAACTAACGCATTTTCCCGTTATCGCTAATGGCTCCTAACACCATCCGCTGTTTCTTCTTTTTTTGTTTTCCTTCATTTTTCTCAGAAATGAATTTCGTAACTATTCCGCCTTTAGTAAAACGATCAAAGTTAAAGGGGAACAGGCGAGATAATTGGGAGTTAAATACCTTTTGCAATGATGTTTTTTGCCACTCAGCTGCCATGTTTTATAAATTGATTCCAAAATAAGTAATGATTGTACTTCTCAGATAAGACGAATGGGTAGGAAGCTATTAGTATCGCAGCAAAGGCCAAATACATATACATGAAACAAAGCGATTGATTGTTGATTGTTTCCCTTTAGTGTTTTCCTTATCGTTTTCGCAATAATCTACTTTATGCAAGGTAGATTCATTGTACAAATCTTTCAGGCGTACGGCAAAAAAGTACACATAAACAAGAGGAATATCACAGAAGTTTCCGAGCGTAATGTTTTTTAATTAGAGGTTTAACGACCATCGTGAGCAACTCAATGTGCTACGAGCAGTCGCCCGTCCCTAATTTAGGGCCACTGATTCCAGGATAGGGAGACAGCCAGTGCCGTAAGACAAACACAACATCCATGCCTCACCGAGATTCGAACCCGGACCTCTTTCGGACGAATGATCAGAAGCCATCGCTTAGACCTCTACGCCACCAGGGCGGTCGAGTGTAATGAACACGCCTTTCGGATCAAATGAAGAGAGATAACACAAAAAGGAGTTCCTCAAAAATATTTACTGGCATTTGAAATATTATAAGTCAGTGCCTTCATTATCTTCCCAAAAGTTCTACTTCCAGAAAGGAGCCAAATACTCTAGAAAACGTGTGCACATATTTTTAGTCGATAAAAATGGTTATTGGTACAAAAAGAACCTCTCCAATATATTTTTTTTTTCTGAAGTGAACATAGAGCGGCAAATATAACGTGTTTGCTGAAATTCAGAACTTTAAGCTTTACACAAAGGTGAAACACGAGCAAAGTATTTTATGTAATAGAAACTATCCTTTGAAAAACGAATTTGCCGGATCTGAAAGATCAAATAAGAAGAAATGTTGAATACACTGACGGAAAAAAATCCCAACACCCCGAAAAAATAGTTGTAGAGGAATGAAATGGCAGCAATACATTTGTATAGGTAACATATTTAATCGATTAAGGTTTCAAGATCACAGCTTATTGTAAACGCGAGAAGAGCCATTTTAAATGTGAAATGCTGGTACATAAATAACCGGTGTAACCACCAGAATGTTGAATGCAAGCACGCAAACGTTCATGCGTTGTGTCATACAGGTGCTGGATGTCAGTTTGTGGGATGGAGTTCCATGCCTGTTGCACTTGGTCGGTCAATACAGGGACGGTTAATGCTGGTTGGGGGTGACACTGGAGTTGTCGTCCAATTATGTCCCATACGTGCTCGATTGGTGAAAGATCTGGTGATCTAGCAGGCCACGGCAACATGTCGACACTCTGTAGAGCCTGTTGGGTTACAACAGCGGCATGCGGGCGAACGTTATCCTGTTGGAAAACACCCCCAGGAATGCGGTTCATGAATGGCAGCACACCAGTTTGAATCACCAGACCGACGTACAACTGTGCCGTCAGGGTGCGTGAGATAACCACGAGAGTGCTCCTGCTGTCATAGGAAATTGCTCCCCAGACCATAACTCCAGGTGTATGTCCAGTGTGTCTCGGCAGCAAACAGGTTGGTTGCAGGCGCCCAACTTGCCTCCTTCTAACCAACACACGGCCATCACTGGCACCCAGGCAGAACCGGCTTTCATCAGAAAACACAACAGATCTCCACTCCGTCCTCCAATGAACTCTAGCTTGACACCACTGACGTCGCAAACGGCAGTGGTTTGGAGTAAGTGAAATGCAGCTACAGGGCGTCTGGCTTGGAGCTGTCTTTCAAGTAACCGATTTGTAACAGTTCGTTGTGTCACTGTGGTGGCAACTGCAGTTCGAATTGCTGCCGCAGACGCGGTACGATGCGCCACTGCCATACGCCGTACACGGCGGTCTTCCCCTTCAGTAGTGCCACGTTACCGGCCGGAACCCGGTCCTCTTGAGGCAGTACCTTCCCTTGACCTCCGCTGCCAACAATCATGCACAGTGGCTACATTCCTGCCAAGTCGTTCTGCAATATGGCGGAAAGAAAATCCACTTTCTCGTAGCCCTATTACACGACCTCGTTCAAACTCCGTGAGCTGTTGATAATGGCTTCTTCGTCTTCTTATAGGCATTCTTGACTAACATCAACACCCTACGTCGAATCTCAACGATAACTAACGCTCACGAACGTTACAGCGCGTATTTACAGCAAACCTGCTTTGCATGTTCCGAGGGGCGTTACTAGCGCCACACGTATGCGCCGAGCGCGAAATTTGCATGGACGTCATCTTACAGATGTACTCTAACCGCCTACCAACTGTCGTTTATCTAACGCAACCCCTTCTTGGTGTTGGGATTGTTTTTCCGTCAGTGTATATGAACGGGTGCATACGTTGGGGTATCGTGTACCATTTCAAGTTGAAAAGTTTGCAAAATATTCGAGCAAATCGTTTTCATATATATAACTTTTATAGATAAGTGTGCAGATATTTATATATAAATTTAAAACATGTATATACATATATCACATATGTATTTCAAAGATACATATACACTGCTGGCAACCCAAAATGCAACACCAAGAAGGACACGAGTTAGCAAAGCCAGATTTATTAGACACATAACAACAGATACAAAGATGAAACGATTGAGCTTACAGGCCCGTACGACTTGCGGATCACGCAGACATCAATAGTTCGTGTGGCCCCCATGGCTGGCAATAACGGCCGCTATGCACCGCGGTATCGAACGAAACAGGCTTTGGATGTGGGCTTAGGGTATGTCGGTCCAGGCTGCTTCTACACGTTGCCACAGTTAGTCAGACGTAGCCGCGGGTGGTGCTTTCCTGGCCATTAGGTTGCCGATCAGCGACCAAATGTGTTCGATGGGCGACATATCTGGAGTACAGGAGGGCCACTGCAGCAGTGACACCTGGTGGGCCGTGAAGAATTGTTTCACGATGCGTGCCACGTGCGGGCGCGCATTGTGCTGTTGAAAGGTGGCCGCTGGCAGGTCCTGCAGGTAAGGGAGGACCACAGGCTCCAAAAGGTCGGAGATGTAGCGGTCGCTGTTGAGTGTACCTGCGATGCATACCAGAGGGGTGCGGGTGTCATTTTCAATTGCGCTTCAAACCATAACGCCAGGCGACGGACCGGTATGGTGATGCATAATGCAGGCGTCATACAGTCTCTCGCCACGGTGCCGCCACACGCGGATCCGACCATCATGGCGTTGCATGCAGAAGCGGGATTCGTCGGAGAAGACAATGCCATGCCATTCCGTAGTCCAGATACGGCGTTCAACGGCCCACAGTCACCGCACTCGCCGGTGGTGTTACGTTAATGGTAATCGGAGCAATGGGCGCCGTGCGACAAATCCCCGCTTCTTCAGACAACGTCGAAAGGTACGTGCTGCACAGGCTGTTGCGCAACACACCCTAACTCCTGCGCTAACGTTCGTGATGTGGCGGTGCGAGCCGTCAATGCCCGCCGCACAGCATGCCGGTCCTCTCGTTCGGTGGTGTGCCGCGGAAGCGGCAATCACTCACGTCGGTCCTTCCGTCTCTCCTGCGCCCACCGAATCCATACTCGCCTCACTGTGGCTGGATGTCGTCCCACACGAGCGCCGATGTCTCGGTACGATAAACCGCTGTCGCGATCAGCCACTATTCGTCCTCTGTCAAACTCTGAAACGTGCTGGAATGACTGCCGTATTCTGCGACGAGGCATCAGGAAGCTTCCTACGCACATGTCCGGCTGCACAACACACTTCCACTACTTACACCCCACCTTCTGTGCACCCTTCTTATGGTGCTTCTGGGTGGCGTGCCGGGAGCACATGATTAGCATATGCCCTGCAATGCTAATCGTTTGCATGCCCTCTCGCGTGCGACGCATGCTGAGAATTTCAGGCTAATCGGATGTTTCCTTCTTGGTGTTGCATTTTGGGTGGTCAGCAGTGTATATATATGTACACTCATCGTCAAAAAATGGTTGCACCCAGAAGGACCTATCGGATTGCAATGCTATTCAGGAGCAAGGTAAAGTTTTCCAGGAACAATAAATGATTAACATTGAGAATGATATTGACAATATTTATTGAGCTTCCCGCCAATACGTAGTGTCTCTCAGTATGGCGTCGGGCAGCCATGTTTGCTCACACAGCATGCCAGACGTCTCGGAATGGAGATGTGTAGGTTCCTAATTGTGTCCTGCGATAAGCCATCCCATGCAGTTCCTGCAGATTGTGCGGTAGGGATGGAATGTGGATAGCGCGTCCAATAGCATCCCACACATTTTCAATCGGCGATAGATCCGGCGATGCGGCTGGCCATGGCAGAGTGTCAGTGCCTTGAAGGCGAGTTCTTGAGTCAGCATCACTATGTGAACCAACATTGTCCTGTTGGAAATTCGCACCCGAGTGAACGTTCAGGAAAGGTAGGGCCACTGGTTGCAGTACCTCATTAACGCAACATTGGGCTTCAAAGTCCCTGTAATGAACACCAAAGGTAATCTGACATCGTCGGCAATTTCACCCCACACCATGACACCCGGCCTTCTGGACGTTTGACGCTCAACAACACCATTCACCTTGGCTCTGACCACGGTGACTCCACACACGGATTCGGTGGTCGTCTCCTCGAAGACAAAAGCGTGATCGTCACTGAAGATCACCCGCTGCCATTTTGTGTAGCTACATTACAGTCTGGCACGACACCATTGCAGTCTTTGGTAACGAGCCGCTGTTGTTAAGGGCGGTCGTCGTAACCACATAGGTGCGTGTAATCCTACTTCGTGTAGCGTCTGCCATTGGTGCTGGCACTACGGACAAAGTATGGAGGGCGCCTCTGATCGCTCAGTATCCTCAATCGTTGCTGTTGGGTCACTCCGCTCATGTCGGACAACCCGTCGGTCCTTTCTCTCCGGTGTTCGTCTAGGCCTCCCAGACCCTTCCTGTAGCTGCTGCGTGCCTTGTTCTATCCATCGCTGCCAAAAGCGTGCTAGGGTGATATCCGCACGATCGGTAGGGCGCGCAATACGGCGATAAGACCACCTCCCTATCCGAAGTCCGAAGATGAGGCCCCTCTCGAACTCCTCCAACTGCTCGAATTGCTTCCGAATTTTTTTCCGAGGCTTACCTCACTTGCAAAGGATGCAACCAACACAACAGCACTAGTCATAAAGGCAAGCACGCGCAACGGGACAACCTTATATAGCCAGTCAGGCATAGCGCTGCGACCCCTACTTGCTTACGTCATATGTACGGTTTAGCGTGATACTTCAATCATTTGCATGTCTCACGATGTCAAACATATCCACCAAGTTTCATTCCTGTCGATTGCTTCTTTCTGGGTGCAACTATTTTTTTGACTATGAGCGTAAATATATGGGATGCAAGGTCAGTTGATGCGGGAACATAATCATATCTTCACCTTGATAACAAAGGCCAAACCACCCTTCTCGCGATTCATCCTGTTTTCGCAAAGGGGCTCTGATGACCCATAAATAGCAGTTTAACTACACCAGCGCGATTAGAGGAAATGCTATCCCACATCCACCAACCCACTTGGTGAGTTATGTATTACGTCAGATGTGCGGTCGAGCGTGATACTTCAATCATTTGCATGTCTCACGATGTCAAACCTACCCACCAATATATACATATATATTTATATCATGATCAACATGGTCAACTATTATCAATCTACTGCAGGGCGAAGGTCTTTTCAAGCCTCTTCCGCAACGGTCTGTCTTGTGCCAGTCTCCTCCATGTTACTCCCGCATACTTTCGAATTTCATTCACTCTTCTCCCACATGGTTTTCTTCTGAGTCCTTTCCTGTCCCTTGGAATCCAATCTAAAATTTCGGCTGTCCGTCGATGGTCTGTCCTTTTGGCAGTATGTCCAGCCCATTGCCATTTCAGGGATTTAACTCTGATCATGATGTCTTCCACTCTTGTCATTTTTCGGTTCCACGAGTTCCTCTTCTTCTCTCTCCTAGTTACACCAAGAATGCACCTCAACATGTTTCTTTGAGTTCGTAGTTCCAGAGATCTTCAATGTAGTTTCTGAGATCTTTGATAGGTCTGTAGTTCCTGAGATCTTCAATGTCGCCATTTTTATGTAGCAGGATCATTGTAGTGTTGTTCCAGTCCTCAGGAATCTTCCGTTCAATAAGGCATCGAGTGAAAACTTGGGCGAGTACTGTTTTAATTTTTCCACTTGCTTCTTGTATGATATCTAGTGTAATTCCATCTGCTCCTGGAGCTTTTCCACTCTTTATGTTCTTGATTGCATGAGTAACTTCTGTTGGGAGGACTGGAAGAACTCTGGTACTGGTACCTTTCATGATGTCTGGAGTACATGTATCATCCCTTTCATATAATTTGGAGTAGAAATCTTTCACTCCTGTCAAAATTTCGTATCTATTTCTTGTTACAGAACCATTTTCTTTTCTCAGTGCCATAATCTGTTTTCTTCCCTTACTGAGATGTCCCTTTATTATCTTTAGGCTTTGGTTGTTTCCCATTGTTTTCCTCACTAGTTCACAGTTGAATTTCTTTACGTCTTCAGTGATACCTTTTCGTACTGTCTTGCATAGCTCTATATATTCCACTTTGGAAGTAACATCTTCTTTAGTTGTCCTCATCTCTCTTCTTTTTTGCATCAACATTTTGGTTTTTCCTGATAATTTGATCACATGCAGCTTGTTCTTGTCCCAGCTGGCTAATTTTGTTGCTGTTTCCATAAGAGCTTTGGTAACGTTTCTGTTAACTTCAGAAATATCCACGTCTTACAATGGTAGGCCTTCTAAAGCAGAGAACCGGTTATTCTGTTCCAACTTGAAGGTATTATTGTGTTTTTTAAGGTTGGTTATGTCAATTCCTTTTTTATTTTGTTTTATAAGCTTGCCACGTTCGAGTTTAGTGTTGAGGTGCATCTTACATCTCACCAAGCTATGGTCACTACCTGTGTTGAACGTGTTTAGCACACTGCAGTCTTCGATGACGAATGTTTTGTTACACATAATAAAATCAATTCCACCTGTCGTCCCATTTGGATGTCTCCATGTCCATTTCCTGTGTGGCTTTTTCTTGAAAAAGGAGTTCATGATGAAAAACCCTTCTGCCTCTGCAAACTCTACGAGAGTATTTCGACGCTGGTTTCTGTTACCGTGACCGAATTTACCTGCTGAAGTTTCATTCTGTTGATGTTGCCCTATTTTTGCATTGAAAACTCCCATAATTATCTTCAAGTGCTGCTTGCCTTTATCATTTAGATGACAAATTTCCTCATAAAATTCTTCAATTTCTTCTTCAGGATGACTTGTGGTGGGTGCATAAGTTTGAATTATCTGAGCCTGGTATCTTTTCGAGAGTTACATAACAAGTCGTGCAGCTCTATCAGAGGAACTTTCAACTTCTACAACTTTATCCTTCAGTTTCTTGTTTATTATAAATTCAACACCACTAGTTCTGCCAGTCAGTATCTATCCCACGATAGTAGAAGAGATGTCCACTTTTCAGTTCAATGAGATATTCTCCTTTTTTCCTTACCTCACTTAGCCCGACAATGTCCCACTTGATCCTTTGTAGTTCCTCTTCCAATTCACGAAGCCTTGAATCAGAAGATAGGGAGCGTCCATTGTAAGTAGCCAATGTCAGCATCAAATGGCAGCCTAGTCCGGTCGTCCTTTCATTCTTAGCACCATCTGCCTTCATGTCGCACTGGCCGCTGCCTTGGCTAGGTACATTCCAGCTGCCTGTGTCTGAGGGCAAATATTTAAGTTCTGAAGTAATTTTGGAGCGGTTTGGCCATAACTCACCACGCTGGCCAAGCGGGTTGGTGAGTGTAGGATAGCATTTCCTCTAATCCCGATGGTATAGATATACCGCTATTGGCGGTCGTCAGAGCCCCTTTAGCGGAAACAGGATGTATCACGAGAAGGCGGGGTTGACATTTGTCAAGGAGAAGCTGTGATTTTGCGCATCACCTATATATTTCCGGCAACTATCGGCAAGATACTGCTTCGGAAAATAAAAACTGTCATGAATCAGGATCATCGTTTTCGTAATAAAAGTGAAATATCGAAGGAAAAGGAAATTTTCTAGTCTGAGTGATAAGTGCCGAGATTATATATCCATAGATAGACATACGGACATATGTATACAAACGGGAGTTTTTTTCGCATATTTTGTACTTCGAAATATTTTAAAAACAGAAACAAAATATTTAGATGTAAATTCTTCTCGTTAAATAAACATAAAAATAAACAAAACAAACTCCGACTATGAAAACTTTAGGATTTATTTATGACACTTGAATTAAATTTATCTGTAGCTTATATACCAGAAAGATTTAACGAGTGAAACCGAATTTCCCGAAATGAAAGTATGTGACACATATTGAACTTCAGGTAATAATTTTCAACATTTCGTGCTGATCCTGTGATAACATTTTTGCCTCATAAGGTTAATTATATTCACGAAAAACTAACTTTTTATTTTCAAGCAAACTTAATTTAAGAGTTAGGGAAATAATTTTGAATAAGATTTGGCCCGATATTATGCGTAATTCATTGTGGTAAACGGGAAGATAAAACAAAGATAACCTTTCGAACAAATATTTCATTCAGTTAGCAAAAATTATTACAGCATTCATGCCGTAGATTCCTAAAATAAATTACACCAGTCAACTCTTTTTTCTTCAGCAATATGTAATCCTTAAAAAGAAGTACACAATAGAGGAAGACAAAAATATATTAGAGCTACACATATAAATAATGAAGACGATTTCAAAGTAGCTTGCAGTGAGTAATTCCAGGGAAATGAGTTGAAATTATTACACCACAAGACAACAAATACCACCACTTAATTGGATTTAAAGAAAACTCACTTTCTCCCATAAAACATGGAGTTGAAGCTACGACACCATCCCGATTGAGGAATTGTTTTGTGTGTGTGGAAAGTTAACGATTATTATGGAATTCCGATGGCTATGAGCTGCCCCAGCTTATTGCAGAAACATAAACCCATGCCTCATCTGGGAGTCGAACCCGTGGCTGGCTCAAACGAATCAGCAGAAACCAATGCCTCAGATTACGTGTCCATAGCGGCAGCGTGTAATTACGATATCAAGACGGCGAAACGCGATTCGTGCTTTTTTCCCAATGTTGTATGACGGTAATGGGCTCAGAATCACAGAAGTGAAAGCACGTAATGATTAAGGAAAAAACATAAAATAATGAATGTTTTTGTTTTAAGTTTCTTTGCTTAGCAATACTTTTAATCTAATTTTGTCATACTTCTACTCATCTTTGTTTTAGATTTTCCCCGGAGAACAAGTCTTCTATTCATCCTATGGCTTGGCAACCATTTGGCGCCGGACCGAGAAACTGTGTGGGAATGAGATTTGCACAGATGGAGGCTAAATTAGCATTAGCCAATCTACTGCTCAAGTATCGTTTTGTTAAAACAGACAAAAGTGAAGAGGTATGTAAAATTGTGGGCTTTGGTAAATGGTAAACAAGTTTGTAAAATCATGCAATGCATTGATTATGGTACGCTTTCCAACATACCAGAAATCATTCCTCAAGTTATGAGGATAATGGCTGTAAAATAAATCTCACTCCTATGCTCTGACTTTTGACCCCATTTCGATTATATTCAACAGAACCGGTTAAGTGTACTTCCGGAAAAATATGATAAAGTTTTGTCTCAATCGAAGCATTTTTACGTAAGTTATAACGAATAAGGGCGATGGATGCATCCCGCTCCTATGTCCTGACCTTTGACCTCATTTCGCCCATTTTCAATAGGGTTCAACCCCAGGTAGTCCCTTACCACATACTAAAAGTTTACCGAAATCGACATACGGACAAACCTAGAGCATATACGCTTCTTCAACCTACGGTTCAAAAGCGTAAAAAAGGGTTATATTAGTTTAACTATATTTACACCGAAGACCTAAAGCATTATGACTACCTGTCTAATACGATTACGGTCCTAAGAATGTCGCCGAAACAGATCTTACCCGACGAGGCATGGACAATACAAGATTTCTAAACGTGGCTTGCGGTATCTGGTGCCAACGCGTTGCCAGCATATCTTTTAACTCCTGTAAGTTACATGGTTGAGCCGCCGCAGATCGGGTTCGTTTTTCCAATACACGCCTCATACGTATGTTCGATTGGATTGATATCTGGGGATTTGGAAGCCGGGACAATGCCTAAAAGTATCCTCATGTTCTGCGAATCATATTCCAACAATCCGGGCATTGTAGCATGGAGCAGTATCCTGTTGAAAGAAGGCTGTACTAAAGAGAATAACCGTTGTCACGAAAGAACATAACTGGTCAGCAATTATGTTTAAGGAAAGTAGTAGACGTCATAGTTTCCTGCACTGGAAATTAGTGGACTCAGGGTTTCACAGCAGAACACTGCCCAAAACAATAAGGACCGATTTCATTGCCCAAAACATTAAGGACCGATTTCATTGCCCAAAGCATTAGAACCATTAAGGACCGATTTCCCCTGGAATCGGTTGCTCCCGTGACAAAGTTTTTCCTGGACGTCTTAAAACGAAATTTGTAACTTAAATTTAAATCAAATAAAATTTAAACTTCCTACGAAATTCTTTCTAGACAGGACATAGATAAAGACTTGTACTGTACTGCAAGGAAATTGTTTTTATTGTATTGCAAAAACTATGCTTTTCGGGTATCTTTTACTACACTACAAGAGTTCTTATGATAACATGTCACTCCGTTCCCAGTAAATCATCAGGCGTATTTCTGTTTCCAAAATGAAACCGTCGGAAGATAAGTTTCTACATATGATTAACTACGTGTCCACACCTCAGCCCAGGGAAAGGTAAAAGGAGCCGCTTCCGTGTCACACTCTTTCTGTCCCTATAAGTTTGATATAATTGACAGCAAGCCTCACTAAAGTTAGATCAGAGCAAAGGGAGAAAAGGTACTCAAGTCTACACCGATGAGTCATTACATTATGACCACCTAGAGAAATGAGTGCGCCTGGAGACCAAACGGTGGCGCAAGTGAAGTTCACAGAGCAGAATATATAAAACCTGAGGGCCGGCTTTGGGTTTAGTAGAGTGTTCGGAGTCAGAATGGGAAACGCTGCCGATATATCGGAGTGTGATAAATGACAAATTGTGATGGCACGGCGCCACAGAATTACGATATCGGAAACGGCGCGGCTTTTGGGTTGTTCACGTGCCGCTGTAGGGACTACGTATCCAAAGTGGTGCACAGACGGCCAAACGATTAACCGTCGTCCACAGCTCATTGATGCCTGAGGGGAGCAGAAACTGTCGTTCACAACGACCGTAAGGCCACAGCGCGACAAATCTCGCGCAGATGGAATAGTGCTGACCAGGGCAATGTGTCACAGCACACAGTTCATTGCAGACTTCTCCGCATTGGACTACGTAGCCGAAGATCCATTCGGGTCAGCATGCTCACTGCACGTCATCGCCAACAGATCACGAAATGGGCACAAGATCATCGAGATTGAACCGTGGATGATTGGAAGAAAGTTAACTGGATGACAAATCAAGATTCCTGGTGCATTACGTAGATGGCCAAGCTCGAACACGCCGATTATCAATGGTGCCACTATTGCACCTGGACGCACTGTTGGGCGGAAACAGGTCGACGGCGGCGGTATTATGCTGTATGCAATGTTTTTTTTTTTTTGTTTGTTTGTTTGTTTGTTTGGAGGTTTAACGACCACCTTGAGCAACTCAATGGGCTATAAGCAGTCGCCCGTTCCTAATTCAGGGCCACAGGTTCCAGGGAAGGGAGGGAGCCAGTGCCGTAAGACAAACACGGCATCCATGCCTCACCGGGATTCGAACCCAGACCCTGTCGGACGAATGATCAGAAGCCATCGCTTAGACCCCTGCGCTACCGGGGCGATGTTTTCTTGGGGCACGTTTGGCCCTACTATCACAATAGCACAATCCCTGACAACTGTTAGGTATCTGAACATCGTTGCGGACCAAGTTCACCCATTGATGGGAACTGTGTCTCCTGCAGATGATGGCCATTACCAACAGGATAATCCGCCGTGCCACACTGTTAGAATCGTCAAGGTGTGGTTCGAGGAACATGTTGGCGACTTTCTGTTGTTGCCTTGGCCTCCGAATTTACCTGACATGAACCCAATAGAACATTTGTGGTTCGACTTGGAAAAGAGAGTTCTCGCTAAATCACTACCACCCCAAAATGTACGTGAACTGTAGGACCTGCTGCTGTTGAGATTATCGTACAAGATACCCCAGAATACCTATCGCCACCTGATCGAATCGATGCCTCGCCGAGTAGCCGCTGCTTTTTGGGCTAAATAGGGTCCTACAGCTTGTTAGGTAATGTAATGGCTCCTCGGTGTATAAAAGAGGGTGTTCTGTAGTAAATATTTCTAAACGAGATAAATTTATCTTCTAAAGAAAATTAATAGCACTCGTTTTTGAATAAAAGTCATTGAATGTACTGAGAATGTACTGTCCAATACGAATTCCAAATATCAACAAACGCATACAAGTAGAAAAAGTAAATCTTACCAACAAGTGACATGTCTGTGGATTCGTATAACCAGTGAAAATGGCGAATAAAACAGCGACTTTCCAGACCACAATCCGTACCAGGTTTTTTGGTTTCTTTTTTATTGGAGATTTAACCACCACCGTGAGCAACTCAATGGGCTAAGCAGTCGCCCGTCCCTAATTTACGGCCACTGGTTCCAAGGACGGGAGTGAGCCAGCGCCGTAAGACAAACACAGCATCCAGGGAAGGTAGTGCGCCAGCGCCGCAAGACAAACACAGCATCCATGCCTCACCGGGAGTCGAACCCGGACCCATATCGGGCGAATGATCAGAAGCCATCGTTTTAACCATTGCGCCACCGAGACATCGTACCAAGGTTTAGAAGCTGATCATTATATTCAGCGAAACTTAAAAGCTGTGGGAACGGAATTACAGTGATTCCTTTGTAGTGTGCCCTCACCTACCAAAGCAAAAACTGTTACATCTTTAGAGTTTTGTACTCCATAGTGTATGTTCACTGCATCATTTCGGCCGTTCCGGTTTCTGAACAAATAGAGACGCGGATTTTTGGCGAATCATCCCCGTCGAGTTCCGTATGAAGTTTGGCTGTGCGTTTGTCCAACGGCGTCAATTCTTCCCCTTCCGCGAAAGGGCGTTGCTAAATTTCGGAGCAGTATGTCCAAAGGCTTTAAGTGCTGATATTGCTCTTTAATCTTCCTACTAAAAGAAAATTATACACACGTACATTATGGAAATTTTATCAAACATCTATTTAGATACTGATGAAAATGTTTGTTCGAAATCTTTACTAAAATGTGTAACCTCTATTTTTGGTACGAAAGTTTGATATTTACAATCTACTTATTTTTACTTTATTTTTCCTCTGTGTGGAGTTTCTGATTTGAGAACTACATGTATTTTCACGGCTATTTAAGAAATAATATATTCATTCTAAGCAACACCTGCCAAAAAATATAACGCAAAATTGACATTTTTTTATTTGTTTCAGGGTCTTATCTCTTTGCGTATAAAGCAAGCAGCCATATCTCCAGCAAAAGGCGTGATTGTCAAGGCAATACCAATCTGAATCAGATTTGTTCTGAACTTTAAACGAATTGGGAAAAGCAACTCCAATCTGAATTTAGAATTCTTAAATCTGCCAAGATGGCGAAATCTCCTCAGCCTAGAAAAAATATGTCATGCTTTTAAAAGTCTATGATATGCATTCATTCTCTATTGTGTAAAAACAGTAAATGCATCTAGAGAGTGAATAATATTTGAAATATTGTATTTGGTATTTTATAGGTCATAATACTGTATATTCGAAAACTTCTGAATATTGCATTACGTGTGAACCGTTTACACTAAAAGAAAAAATTAAAAAATACATGTCTCAGTTCAGTTGTAAATGAATACCTGCAAATGTTTACATAAGGCTTTAGGATTGAATTTACGCAGTTAGACAACATCCAATAAACTTATCTGAATTTATCGTAAAAATTGTGAAATAACAATCATCTGAATCAGTACATTATTTGGTAATTGTAGTTCGATTCTACACTATAAGAAAAAGCAACTGCAATTTCTTCCACACATTGGCATTTCATTGGAGGTGTCATGGTTTATAATTACATGCTGAAATCTGCAGACTGTACCGAAGAGTAGTAAAAGTTTCAGGTCGAATATAGAATTTGTGAAAATTGAAAAACACTCAAAAAATTTACACTGTTTACAATTGTGATAAAATATATCCTTTTAATATTTAAAGACTGCTTCATCAGAAATTATTAGAATCTAAAAGTTCACTTTTGGATTTGAAGTAAGTGAAACGCTCTTTGGTATCCTATTCTTAATTTGCAATTTTCCAAAAAAGCAAGAACCTTCTCTGTCTATCAATTAAAAACGTTTGAATAAGTAAAGGCAACTTATGAATGTAATATATAAGTTGAGTTACATTCAAATTAATCGAAAATTTGAGACTTGGTCGTTCTCGGTGGTTTAGTGGTTAACATACCCGAACGCTATATGGGAGACGCGGGTTCGATTCCCAACTCCAGGACGACGAGATTTAAAAGTTTTCGGATATTATCTAACTTGCCATCCTTGTCATATTTACGCCAAAAAACGGATTGTCATCTTCAATATTTGTAAAGGCAACTTATTTTCCATTTTTAAGCATTTGACTGGATTTGTGAGGAAATCTGTCATCAGTCGGCAGTATTAGCTTAAACATTGGATATTCTTTGTGGAATATTATTCATTAATTTTCAGGGACACAGGAAACCAAACAAACGACGACGTCCTCCAAAAAATCTTTTGTAAACAGAGCAAAAAACAATTCTGTTTTATTTTTGAGTAAATTTAAGTTCATGAAAACCCAAAACTGTAATTCATCTTTGACGCAAAGAGTCAATTTGCTAATAATATTTGTTTATTTATTAATTATTAAATATTTTTTTATTAATTCATTGGAACCATGATGAGTTCATTTTCGGACCCTCATTGTGGGTTTCAGCTGTTATACTAAAATCACGCTTTTATTTCCCTAAATAAGCGCTACATAAATTCTTTACTGAACAACAGCAAAGAATGTAAATTCCCCTTTTGAAAATTTGAGCTCATTTATTCATTACTACTTGGTTAATTTCAAAAATGTTTCAGAGTAAAATTAATTCTTCTTTTTTCTTTTTCAGTAGATGAAACAAGAAACTTTTGAATTTTGCATTTACAGATTATAAAAAGAAAGATGACAACGAATTTTCGAGTGTAATAAGCACGTCTTTTGAATCCGTTCTGACGCAAATTAAATTTATCAAAGCTGTTCAAACTCCATGGAACCCGTATGGAAAACAATAGTATCGGACGGAAGAAAGAAGTATTTCAATCGGGTTTTTAATCCCTCAGATATTGCTGTAAACGTAATTGTGAGCTTATGAACTCTTAGAAACAGAGATATCGACCAAAATAAAATGTGACTTTACGTCCCCTGGTGGGAAAACCGTGCAATATTTTAGGAAGCAAGTATTCTCAAAAGGTTTATCCATATGAGCGCTATCGGTTCAAGAAAAAAAAATTAGTCGAGTTTTCAGGGTCCCAGATTTTGCTACAAATACATCAGAAGCAGAAATTAACACTTATGACCCCTGGTAGTCTAACCATTTTTTACCAAACATTAGAAATTATGTGAAAAATATTTTCCACCAGGTCTTGTACGCGATACAGGAAGTATTTTTCAAATCGGAGTTGTAGGAATAAAAATAACGTAGAAAACGCAATTTACCTAAGTGACCCCTAGCGGAAAGTCTATGCTTTACTTGAAAATTTTGAATTAATGGGAAAAACATTTCGCATTGGAAACACTATCCAACAAAGAAGTAAATTTTCAAATCGGGCTCTTAGAAGTAGATATATTGATAAAAATAAGATATACATCTACGCCCCCTGGCGTATAAACCATGCATTATTTCAAGAAGAAAATGTTACTAAAAGTTTGTCGACATGAGTAGTATCGGTCAACAAACGACTTTTTTTTTCAATCTAGATTTTAAAAGCTCATATTTTGCTGCAAATACATCAGAAGCGGAAATTAAGAATTACGTCTCCTGGTAGAAAAACCATTTTTTACAAAAATTAGAATTTATGTGCAAAGGATTTCCCATCGGGAGCTGTATCCGGTGCAAAAAGAGTTTTTCAAATCGGAGATTTAGAAGCAGAGATATAGGGGGAAACGCAATTTACCGCTACGCCCCCTAGCGGAAAGTCTATGATTTACTTGAAAATTTTGAAATTATATGAAAAACATGTCACACTGGAAACACTATAAAACAAAGAGAATTTTTCAAATCGGACTCCTAAAATTAGAGGCATTGACAAAAATAAGATATACATCTACGTCCCTGGCGTAGAAACCATGCACTATTTTAAGAAGAAATTGTTTCAAAAAGGTTTGTCGACATGATTAGTATCGGTCTACAAACGACGTTTTTTCAGTCGAGAATTTAGAAGCTCATATTTTGCTGCAAATACATCACAAGCGGAATTTAAGATTTACGCCCCCTGGTGGCCTAACCAGTTTTTTTTTACAAAAATTAGAAATTATGTCCAAATGATTTCCCATCAGGAGCTGTATCCGGTGCAGAAAGAATTTTTCAAATCGGAGATTTAGAATTTTTCAAATCAGAGATATAGGGGGAAACGCAATTTACCTTAACGACCCCTAGCGGAAAGTCTATGAATTACTTGAAAATTTTGAAATTATATGGAAAACATGTCACATGAATAACACTATCGAACCAAGAAGGAATTTTTCAAATCGGACTCCTAGAAGTAGAGATGGTGACAAAAATAAGATATACATGTACGCCCCCTGGTGGAGAAACTGTGGAATATCTTAGCAAGAAAATATTCCGAAAAGGTTTATCGATGTAAATGGCATCAGTCCACGAAATAATTTTTTCAATCGATATTTTAGAAGCTCATATTTTATGTCAAATACATCAGAAGAAAAATTAACACTTACACCCCCTGGTGGTCGAAGTATTCTTTACCAAAAACTTGAATTTATATGCAAAAGATTTTCCTTCAGGAGATGTATCCGCTGAAGACAAAAGTTTTCAAATCGGAGTTTTAGAAGAAGAGTTATCTGAAAAAATGTAATTTACTTTTATGACCCCAAGTGGAAAATTTATGAGCATTTTGAAAAAGTAAATACTCTTCGACATAAATGGAATTGAAAGATAAAAGGATTTTTTCAATCGGCTGTTTAAAAGGAAATATGTGGAATAAAACGTATTTTTAAATTCGACATCATCTGCATTTATGCCCTAAAGGGGCGAAATTGTACATCGTAAAAAAAAAACGAAATGAAGGATCATCATTCGCCTATTTCAAGCTTCCCAATGCAAAAAGAATTTTTCAAATTGGAGTAATAGTTGCAGAGATATCGTGGGTGCATACGGACTGACAAACCGATAACATAAGCACGATCTATTTTTACAAAAGACGTGCTTAAAAATGACAGACGTATTTTCGTTCTTCGCAATACATTATAAATTTATTAAAGCCTTTCATTGGAAACAGAAAAGCAATGATTAGCCATTAAATACTTCTCACTGAAGGGATTTTTAATTACTGTGGTTCAGCAATACACCTCATCATGTTCCTTGTTGTAGATTGATTGAAAATACTCAAACAATTTTTTTCTCAATCGATCAACGTTCTGTAATTATGCGAGTGATTGTAATAATCTTCGAATTATATGGAGCATAAATACAATACGTCCGGCTACAGAGAACTGAAAATAAGCCTCATTAATCCATTGAACAGCGCAATTGCGTCCAAAAAATGCTCAAACAATTTTTTATAGTTATTTTTTGTTTTGAATTTAATTTTTTTTTAATTTAATTTTTTTAAAATTTTTTTTTACGCCAACTGGAGGACCAGTCGCCTATGTGCGGAATTGTAAAATTAAAAGGAACAGAACAAAACGTTTTACAAATGCACATGATAAAAAACAAAGAAAGAAAGTTTCACTGGCGTATGTTTTAGGAACACAGATTTCACAATACTGAGACCATCCAATTCTTTTTCTGGAAATTCAGTTTGGATATTGATATCAACTTATGCCTTTTTGGATGAAGCGTTTACGAACACGGATAACAACATATACATTTCCTCCAAATTCAACAAACATGATATTATCCTGGGCTAAGCCTGAGGTTCATATACACCGATGAGCCCTTACATTATGACCACGTACCTAATAAGCTGTAGGACCTTCGTTAGCGAGCAAAACAGCTGCCACCCGGCAAGGCATCGATTCAATCAGGTGGGGATATACACTGTCGGAAAGTTGAAAAAGAACACCAAGAAGGAGACGCCTGATACCATCGAAATTTATACAGCATAATAACGTAATACAGAGGATAACGTGATCAAAACATTATGGCAAAATACAGCTGTAATTGATGGTAAACTGAAAAATAACATTTCCATGTAACATGCTTAGTACGAGGTTGAACCGCCATGAACTGCGTCACACTGTGCAATTCTGGCATGGAGTCTGTCGTACGGATGTTTTATGTAAGTTTAGGGTATTGAGTTCCAAGCATCCTCAACCTGGACGCGTAAATCGGGTATGGTCGTGGCTGGCCGTGGAGACCGGATAATTCGTTGTCCCATAAAATCCCACACGTGCTCAATGGGGCACAAATCCGGTGAACGTGCAGGCCATGGAAGTTGTCTCACACCCTGAAGTGCATGTTGCGTTGCACGTGCCGTGTGTGGGCGTGCGTTATCTTGCTGGAAAACACCACGATGGACCGACCTTACAAATTGCACAACAACGGGCTGAATGATGTTGTTGATGTAGGAGGTGCTGTTTAACGTAACCGGTACAAACACTAGTTGTGTACGGGAGTGATAGCTGATTGCTCCCCACACCAGGAGACCAGGTGTAGGCCCTGTGTGTCTCTGGCTAATGCCAAAAGGGTGGAGACGCTCCCCTATGCGTCTGCGAACACGCATACGGACATCGGAGGCTCCCAAGCAGAATCTGCTTTCATCGCTGAACACGACAGATCGCCAAGTGCAGACGTTGGCGACACCACTGCAGCCGTTCCTGACGGTGGGCTGGAGTCAGAGGTACACATGCCAGAGGCACACGTGCACCTAGTCCTGCATCCAGCAGACGGTTGGGGATTGTTCGCACAGTCACCTCAGGTGCAACGGCAGCTCGGATTTGCGTCGCAGTGGATGTTCTGCTTAAAAACGCCGGTCTTCTTATGCGTCGATCGGTCCACTCATCAGTCCGTCTGTGACTCCGGGTTCCACGTCTTCTCGTGTGGGAATGTTCCTCGAACCATCTACGCTACCATCGTACCACCACCGATACTTCCCGTCCAATTCGCTCCGCAATACGACGATACGACCACCCGGCCTCGCGGAGTCAGACTAGACGATCTCGCTCAAAGTCCGATAACTGCTGAAATTGTACACGTCTTCCATGTCCAGGCATTGCAGCTTCTTCAGGGTCTTCGCACGTGTCCGTACGCCGACGACTGAGAACATTCACTTCGCCGTACTCCTTAAATACCACCGACAATAATTTGCATATTATGCAGTGCTGTGGCGTAAGCGCGCACCGGTTGGTCCCGAAATTAACATCACACCTACGTAAACTCGACCCCATTAACATATGTAAATTTCATGATCGTCCGCCAATTCCTTCTTCGTGTTATTTTTTCACTTTCCGCCAATGTATATCGTGGGGTATATAGTGCCATATTCTCAACAGCAGGTCCTCCAGTTCACGAAAATTTCAGGGTTGTGGTGGTTTAGCGCGAACCTGTTTTTCCAAGTCGAACCACAAATATTCGATTGGGTTCATGTCGGTGGATTTGGAGGCCAGAGCATTAACAGAAACTCACCAGAATGTTCCTCGAACCATTCCTTGACTATTCTGGCAGGGTGGCATGTCGCATTATCCTGCTGGTAATGACCATCACTAGAAGGGAACACAGTTGCCATGAATGGGTAAACTTGGTCCAGAACGATGTTCAGAAAACTGACAGCTGTCAGGGATTGTGCTCCTAGGATAATGGTGCCTAAAATGTTCCGAGAAAACATCGCCCACAGCATAACCCCTTCGCCACCGGTCTTTTTCCGCCCAACAGTGCATCCAGGTGCCATAGCCTCCATTGGTAATCGGGGTATCTGCGTTCGGCTGTCTACGTGATGCACTAGGAATATTTATTCCTTAAACAAGGCAACTTACTTCCAATCATCCACGGTTTAATCTCAATGATATTGTGCCCATTTTATGCGTCGTTGGCGATGACGTGCAGTGAGCATGGGGATCTGGCTGGGTCCTCGGCTACGCAGGCCCATGCTCAGAAGGCTGCGATGAACTGCGTGCTGTGACACATTGCCCTGATCAGCACTGTTGTAGCTGCGGGTGATTTGTCGCACTGTGGCCTTGCGATCGCTATGAACAATGCAGGACAGTCTCGGCTCCCATTCATTAGCTACGAACGACACACGCTTGGACGACGGTTCGTTATTTAGCCATTTCTGCGCCACTTTATGTACGGTCACTGCAGCGGTACTTGAATAACCCTCAAGCCACGCCGTTTCCGAGATCGTAGTTCCGAGGTGCAGTGCTATCATAATTTGTCCTTTATCAAACTGCGATATATCGGCAGATTTTCCCATTCTGATTCCGAACACTGTACTAACCCGAAGCCGGTCTTCGGGTTGTACATTTACAGCTCTGTGAACTTCACCTGCGTTACCGGTCGGTCCCCAGGCGCGCTCAATTCTCTTGGCTGGGGGTAGTCATAATGTAATGGCTCATCGGTGTATGCATTTTCAGTTTGATCCAGGAACTTGCTGCTAAGAGTAAAGAAGTAGAAATAAAGCTGAACTTACAGAAAATAAAATTGGTGAAAAATAGGCTATAACAAGAGCTGTAACGTATAATCTATTTTAACTTTCCTTTTGAGTTTCTTTATCTATGTAAATTTGACTTCGTTCTCTTAGACATTTTCAAACCTTAACGTTATGTCTTTTCTCTCAAACGAGGATGACGTTGGCAACACACTGAGGTCGAAACAAATGACGTATGTATGGCCGGATAAGAACGATAGATAAAAAGGCAATGCAGCGGTTGTTTAAGGTAATTGATGTTCAAACAGAAGTCATCGCTCTTTCCACGTAGTGGAAGCATATCCGGCGCGTAACTGGAAGACCCTGGGTTCGATTCCCGGTGGTGGCCGATAAGAATTTTTCCGTGACTCACTTATGAACGTGGAAAGAGCGATGACTTCTGTTTGATGTTCCTAGTCCACGTCAAATGTCTGTAGTTATTGATGTTATTAATGATATACGTGCTGTTATACAGCGAGTGGATGTTAAATCACTGATACTGTATTGAATACGCCAATAAACCGGATGTGAGTGTGGAGTACAAACCATGCAAGCAAAATAAATGTATATGTAAGTACTACAATTGACCTCTTTCTTGTAATGCGTACGGGTACCTTCTAATATTACATTGACTTTAGCACACATAACGTAATTACTGACGTAAGGACTAAGTTACAGCGGAAAGACGATTACATTGTAGAACTGAAGAATTTATAATTAGTGAGGCAAACGTAGAAGTAACTTATGATAAAATCTCCTTTGCATTACTCATATCAAACGATGCCTAGTCCGATAAAAATTAATAGGCTCATAAAGGCAAAAGTCTGTTGCACAAAACAGCAAATCAGGAAGTTCCTGTTAACTATTGAAAGTAAAACAACACAATAAAGTGAGAGATTTTCCCAAAGGTCAAGATCCTAAAGAAAGGGGGCAACTTTTGATCATAAGATAAAAACAGAAAATAAGCTGGGATAAATAGGAGAATTTAAAATTTTAGTTAGAATGGAATACTAGGAGTCTGACATACATATATAATTTGCTGGACGGATTTTAAAGAAGCAACATTTGACTTTTTTTCTAGTAGTTAATTTGCAGGTATAAGACTTGTGATGCCATTGTATTTTGCTAATGGATAACAAGTAAACATAATCTAAACGAGATTTTTCGTGAGTACTGCTTCATATAAGGGTTATAATGTTTCTTGAATATCATAGTGCCGAAGTTGCTCTCCTGGAGACCGAGTTGTCAGAGTTCTAGGCGTCTTACTAATTGTCCGAGCACCGCCTAGGTACGTGCCCTAGCTTAGGTGATGCAAGGGCACGTACCTAGGCGTTGCTCGGACAATTAAAAAGACGTCCTACGGTGCTCGGACAATTAAAAAGACGTCCTACGGTGCTCGGACAATTAAAAAGACGTCCTATGGTGTGGGCTGTTACCCTCCCTGGATAAAATGAACCACTATCAGGGATGGGCGAATGAATCATTGTGTCACTAGACCGTCATGAGACTCATTGAACCCCGAAACAACAAACAGAAAAGAAAAGGAATTTTGAAGAATTTTTAGACCGGCACACATGGACTGTAACATCTTTCATAAATGAAGTCGTATACTGAACTCATTTAAAAGCTTTTCGATTTCAGTTAGGAGAGGTATGGAATTCGTTTTCTGCTTTTTATTTTAGCAGTATCATCTTTCTTCGTTTCAAGAAAAATAATAAATGATTTTCATAAATTATAAAACAAAAACATTCTCCTATTTTTACATATAAACTAAAGGACTTCTGTATAACATGCAGAACTGAAATAAGAGGTGCACGTGTTTCAAGGTGGCACTCTGACTACTTCATTTACAGGAGTGATATCCTAGAGCTTTACGCATAGCCTTTCGGGGGACCTGTTGGTCCCGTGTTCCTCGACTAGACGAGACACATAGGGCTCGTCTAGTCGACGAATACTTAGATAGCGAGGATACTCACAGGATGGAGTGGCTCGCAAGAGCTCCGGATCTGAACCCGAAGGACCATGTCTGGGGTTCCCTGGGATGATCAATTGCAAACCGGCAGCGCCATCCCAGTACATTCCAGGGTAACCGACGCGCCTTGGCGGAGGAGTGGCACATTTTGATACAAATTACCATTTACAGCCTTGTAAACAGCATAGCTCGTTGTGCGAACGGTATCACAAATCGGGGTAATCTCACTCTCTATTAGCGCTTCGAAATCCACGCCACTTCCTGCTCACTTTCAGGCTGTTATGCTATCATGCGCAGGATTCCTCCTCATGCTGATGGCGTTCCATTTCTGTTGTGTATTGGCGCGTTATCGACATGTGCATGTCCGTACCATCTTGTCATTAAACTCTGTCTCATGGATTTTGCATAATTCGTGATTTTGTGTTTGTCCCATTAACTGTGGACACAAACGCAGTTTCAGAGATTTCTATTATAATTGGACGACATCGTTATATCTACTTGAATCTACATGTCGGATTAGAAAAATTCCCTTAACATTTATTAGCTGTATACACGATAAATAACAATTATGCGTCATCTAATTTTTCAATTGCATTGTTTTTCTCTTATTTTACATCCCATTGATGCATTCGCGACTAAACTTTTGTCTACGCATTCCCTTTCCAGATTTGCTGATACAAAGTTATAAGTAAATTTCAATTTTCGGTTCGAAACATCTGGTTTTACTTGCAAAATTCAAATAAAAAGGAAAATGAAAAAATATTTAAAATACTAGGTGTGAGACTGCTGTCAAACGACGTGCTCAATATATCAGAGAATTTGATGGCATTCTTGTTATTCATGCTGTTTCCGGAGTTTAACTGTGCTGATTAGCACTAAAATCGAGGGGTCATTCCTCAAGAATTTAGGACATACCGCTGATTCTGGGGAAAGCAGAAGATAGTCTTGACAAGAATTTGAAATTAGACACAACAGTGTTTACAATGAGAATATAATGTCCTACGCTACCTGCATACCAAATAAACGGGGTAATGAGAAGTCGTTCAACTGTGAATACTATCTTTTCTTGAGGACTAAGTATTCGCCATTATTTTCTCACATAATACAACTTTTTCTGATGCATTACCTGGAAATTAGGCAGTTGATCCGAAAATGACGTAGGTATAAATTCTGATGTATACTTATACGTATACTTACATACCGTATATACTCGTGTATAGGTCGACATTTTTTAATGAAATATTTAGGTCGAAATTAGGGGATCGAACTATACAGGAAAAATATTTCTGATAGGTTGAAAACCAAATTTTGATGCCTTATGGAAATGCGCATACATATTTATCCCATTGCGCCATCAGTTCATATGCAGTTGTATATTTAGTCATTTTCCAGGTGTTGCTGTTACTGAAGAAAGTTATTGCTAAGAATTTTCATGATTGTTTATCTACGAATTTTTTTTATTCACTAATAGAAAACCAATTTCTCAATGATGTCTCAAAGTCCGTTTTAGATCTGTCGATATGGCCTTGACTGCCCCGCTGGTAAATCCCCCAGAGGAAAGAAGTGAACGCGTCAGCCAGTAGTTTAAGTTGCACCGTGCCGTGACCTACGACCGTGCTCAATTCTCGACGGGATGAAGAGGGAAAATAACAGACTATTGAAAAAGGAGACCGCTGCCCCTGCTTAGCGACGGCGGAGAAGAGAGGCGTGACGATCTACAGAACAGCGGTAACTTGATCAATGCATCCCGAAACCGAAATGTTTAAACTTGGCCGATCGCTCAGAATAACATTGCCGCTGAAAGTAAAAAAGTGCATTAGCTTAACAACCTACTTACGTTTGTTATTAAATTGAGTGTGCCTTGGCTCTAAAAATCAAACAAACAGTAACCTTTTCTGAAGACTAAGAGCGAGCAAAAAGGATTGCATCTTTACTGAATGGGGCGATGTTTGGTTTTGTCACTAAAGTTGATTGTTTATCACAAACACGGTGGAGAGGGGGGATGAAACTCGGGAGTAAATAAACGACCTTTCTGTCAATCACACACTCTTCCAGCTCAGCAGTTGACCGACAGCTGCTACGCTGTACAGGGTAGTGGGACAAAATTTTATAGAACAAAATTTCTTCAATTTTTTAAATAGTTGCGTGCAAATTTTCCAGTGTCCACAATACATCAAAATAAAGATTCATTTTAAATTTTGAAGAGATCCATTGAAAACTTCAAAAGTTACACATTTATTTTTTATGGCATACATATTCCTTATGGGATAAAAAACCTATCAGATGGACATCAAGGCCTATTATCGCTTTCCAAATATGTTTCAGGAAGTGTTTTTTATTTTTTTCAATAACGATGTGCCTTACGACGTTTGGTAAATGCATCACGATTCGTCTGCTGTGGGAGCAAATGCTTTACTCTCCATGAATGAAGTAACTGCAGAAAAGTTGGGGGGGGGGGCAATATGCAAAAGTTGGTTCATATATTGTTAAAGTGTGTAACCTTCCCATGAAAACTCTCTATAGGGTGGTGAGCCCTATCATCTTCCCAGAATTGTGCCTCAATTCCACCCACATTTGCGGGAAACTGCCGCAAGCAACATTGCGAGAGTCACCTACAACAATAAATAGTAGGTTCACATTTCCGCATGCGGGCGTATCCTCGGAATTTTTTTTTTTTTTTTTTTTTAATTTATACACAACATAGGTTGGTATACTGAAACTGCAGATATTCAGATAAAAATCGGGGGTCGACCTATGCACGAGTATATACGGTACTTTTTTCGCTCGCAGATTAGCTCAATAAATTCCATTTTTGACCAGTATAATCTGAGAGTGGCAGATGTTGCTGTACTAAGCGCAACGATAGAATCATCAGCAAAAATATTAACAACCATAGTATGAACAAAAATTTCGTTACTTTGAAAGGAAGACCTAATTCGCCAATGAAAAAGCGGAAAGGAAATAAAGAAAAGGCGTTTCATATCGGCAAAATTTGTATCATCGAATTTTAAAAGTTGTTCTTAAAGCTGACATTTATCTGCACAAAAATGACAAATAACTGATGTATTTCATTTCAAAAGAGAGGAAAGTAGTCATGCGTGTATATATATACACGGTTGAGTCACATTATTGTGATCACCAGTTAATATCCAGAGTAACCACCGTGTGCAGCGCGGACAGCAGCTAGACGGGATGGGAGTGACTCAATAAGCTGCTGGAAGGTGTTTACGGGTATGTGGAGCCATGCTGATTGCAATGCATCTGACAGCTGCTGGAGAGTGCGTGGTGGAGGATCCATAGAGCGAACAACACGATCCTGGTGGTCTCACAGATGCTCAATTGGGTATAAGTCTGGGGAATTAGGGGGCCAGGGAAGTATTTTGAAGTCTTCATCGTGCTTTCCCAACCAGTCTCGGACATTTCTAGCGGTGTGACACGTCAGATTATCGTACTGGAAGATCCCATCCGCTCCAGGGAAGACAATCACCATGTATGGGTGCACTTGGTCTGCAAGGATGGATTCATAACGAATTCGGTCCATAGTGCCTTCCACAGGCATGAATGGACTCAGAGAATGCCACGAAAACATTCCCCAGGCCATAATGCATACATGATGCGTTGTGAGTCGAGATACAAACTCTAACAGCTCATTCACTGAGCTGCTGGAGTCAACATAACGCTGTCCCCACCAGCTTGTGTTCTTCCAGTTAAAGAGTGTTTTTTCTCCGATGTTTCTCCCCTTATACGCCAACGTCCATCCATTCGATGAAGCAGAAAACGTGACTCACCGGAGAAGGCACTCCTTTGCTAACCAGCGGTGATCTAATTCCGATACTGCAGTGGAAATTTAAGCCTTTTCTTCCGATGCACCTTCGTTAGCCTAGGTGTAGTGACCATCCGTCTGCATCGGAGCCCCATACGCAGCAGGGTTTGCTGAACTGTCGTCTTAGACACACTTCCGGTAGCCCCCTGGTTCGTTCGGCCAGTGAGTTGCTCCACTGCAGAGTGTCGATCGGCCCTCACGCACCTTCGCAGCCGGCGTTCACGTCTCACATCAATGGCACGTGGTGCTCCGCAGTTTTCACGTCGCTTATTTGCAATGGTGCCATTTCTCCAATCACGATACACTTTAACCACAGCTGCTTGTGAACAGCAATGTTTCAAAAATCTGCTAAATCGCTTCTTTTATCCATGAGAGCAACGAGTGATATGTTTTCAGAATACCTACAGCAAACCTTATATACCCTCCAAGTCAGCTCTCGACACGTGCCTTCTTTCATTGGCTACGCGCTGCAAACGTCAAAAGTAGGAGGTGGTCACAATAATATGACTTCACTGTATATATGATACCTTATTCTGATTCCTTATTCCCAGTTATAACTAGTACAACAGATCCGTATGAAAGGCAAAATGTGCACAAACAATGCCAAGTTGGTTACAGTGGTTTTAAAACAGTCTTTGATTTAAAAAAGTAAATTGCAGTAGAAATATAGCCGGTATCAGGAAGGAAAATCCAAATGTGTCTTCCAAAAGAGTTGTTCTGTTAGTCATTGCTTTGAGTAAAAAACGCTGATAAGCTCGGTTGCCGCCCCCCCCTGCATTGAAAAGAATGGAATTGGATTCAAATGGTCCACAATTATTTCTCGTCTTTTTGTTTGATTATTTCAAGGTTAAGTGATCATCACGAGCATCTCTTACGCTTGCTCTGAATTTGGGAACATTGGTTCCAAGAAAGGGAGAGAACCAGAGCAATAGTACAGGCTCCCAGTCCTGTCCCAACTGACTCGATCCTGATTCCACCTAGATCGACTATCCAGAAACAAGCGCCTTTGACCACTCGGCCTTCGGGGCTGCCAAATATTTTTGAGAAAGTACTTCCATGATGAGTTAGTGCATCAATCGGATTTAAACTCACAAAAACGAATTTCGAAGAACTGTCTTCTCTACCCTTAAATCACAAAAAGCTCGAAACGATACTTTTATGCGACATTCATGGAGAGTGCAATACAAGAAACACGATCTTTTCCTAATTGCATGTAGTACACTTTGAGAAGTGCATAAAACCTTGGGTGATAGCAAAGTTTTTTTTTTTTTTTTTTTGGTTTTTTTTTTGGGAAAGTCTCGTTTTTTTTTCAAGGGTTTAAATACCGCCATAAGAAACTGTTAGGGATATGAGTAGTTGCTCGACATAATTTGCTGCACCTGGTTTCAGGGAAAGAAGGGAGGTAGGACAAGGGTGCCTCATCAGGGGACGCCGTGCTAGAAAACAGAGTCTGTAGCCACTAGGCAACCAGCCCTGCTGTCAGAGATGAGTTTGCTCACTTCTCTGTTAACATTTGTTCCTCGCTGAATCTCACAGTACAAAATTAGCAGCACGCAATGAGGCATTTAAAACATATTTCGTCACAATTTGTAACAGCAGGAAACGGGGCGTTTGAACTACGATCTGTTACATTAGTGTAACAGTACAAAATCCTAGAACTTCATCATTAATGACTGTAAGGGGTTTTCACTGCCCAACATCTGGCAAGACATTTTGCGAAATCGCCGTAACCGTCAAGGTTAACCGTAACTGAAGACCGTGACGGAGATTGAACAAAAGACTTCCTGACGAAGGAGAGGAGTTCTCTCCGAAAATTTTGCAGAAATTTTAAGAATTTACCTAGATAAATCCCATAATAAAGTTAACTAGTCTGAACAAAATACCATGCTAGTTTCGTGGTGTGAACAAAGATGCTGGTGAGGTAAAGAATACTTTTAAATTGGAGGAAATATTTAAGGAGATTTTGTTGAATATCCGTCCATAAGGAAACATATGTTTGCTTCGAAAAGTATAAAATCCCATACATTGTGTAAATACATCTTGTGCAGTAGAGATCAGTGAATGAATCCAGTACAAATGTTGTACCTGCGGAACTGGTGTGAGCAATGTAAAAAATTGGATAAAAAGCTTCTAAGATTCATGTGTAAATCTTCACTGCTGTTTCAGATAATACACATGCTGTGGATAAAGCGTATTCCAAAGATATTTCTCTTTTTCTAAGCAATCGGTGCCATGTAAAGAAATTAGGATGTAAAAGATTAGGAAAATCAGCAAAAAACAGAAATACCAGGTTTCAAAATCTTCTCAGGTGATTACGTTTTTATAAAAACGAAACAGACGGAATAATTTGTCTTTGATCGCTAATACTATTCATCGCATTGAGAATAAAAGATGAAATATAGTTCTGTGACTTCGTTTCCGAATACATTTCTGTTATTGAAGTACATGTTATTTCGATTTGAAAGTCATTATAAAACCATTTTCTTTATTATAAACATACTCAGCGAAGATATTTTGTTCTCAATACCCGGAGGCTTTATTCTAGAACGCATTTATTCCTTCGAAGTTATACATTCTCTTATGCGCGTAATTATAATTTAGGAGTCTGAAATTTTTAAAAAACAAAATTGCCTTTCAACTTTCTTAAGAGATTCTCCTCATTTTGACAAACTGGGATTTTTCCAGATCAGTACAAAGCATCTTATCTCACAATTCATGCTAACAGCCATCTCCTCAAAGTGTAAATTCAAATTTCCGATCTCTAGATAAATGTGTCTGATCGACCTTTAGTCAAATTCTATGAAAATCCTACTGTTTGTTCCCTATGCATCCATTTTGCAATAATATGTTCTTTAAGTTCGTTTTCAAGCAAAAAAATGTAAAGATAAACAGACAGAGCTATACAGAAAAAATTTTAATGTAAATATTGTTAATATTTGTAACTGATAGAGGAGTAGTGATAAATAATGCCGTGGAGACAGTGGTTTTCATAAGATGCATAGCTTGAGAAAAATATTTTAACGAATGAAGAATTGGTTGAATATTAAAAGTATTATCTTTCTGTTAATGCGTAAATTTTCGCAGTCATAAAACTACAAATATTGAAAGAAAGTTCTTGAATATAGGAAATTATTGGATTCGTAATAAAACCCCCAGGAGATGTTGGGGTATGTTTCAAGGGCTTGTAGCAAGCCTAATGCTACAGCAGCTATGTTTCATCTCCAGGAATTACGAAGAAGGAAGCTGAATCATCATTATAAATTTTGGAATAGAATACGCATAATATTCTCCTAATTTATCTCAATTGCAAGAGGTGTGTGAATCATACACGTGTACAATTAAATACGTTTCTCTCAATACTGATACAAGTGCGAGTGAGTTTATTCTCTTGGGTTGTGGGACAGTATTTTAACAAGAAATAAATATGACACCCATCACACAAACACCGAAAGCACGTGGTATGTACAGGGGGTGGAAAATGAAACTGAAACACATGGGTTTAGGACAGAACAATTTATTAGCATTTTGTTAGGACTCCTTTGGAGGCCAATACAACTGCAATTCCTCATGGGAAGGACCGATACAAGTCCTGTACAGCAACCAGAGGGATTTGAAGCCATTTCTCTTGAAGAAAAATGGCTGGTTCACGACGTGATGCAGGTGGAGAAAAACGTTTCCTGACACACTCCTCCAGAACACCCCAGTGTGGCTGAATAATGTTCAAGCTGGGTGAATGTGCAGGCCATGGCAGATGTTCAACATCACTTTCATGCTCAGTAAACCGCTCTTCCACCAGTTTGGCTCAGTATATTGGGGCGTTATCATCCTGACACATGGCACCACCGTCTGGGTACAATGTTTGAACCATTGGACACACCTGGTCCTCTAGAATTGTCCGGCAATCTTTGGCAGTGATGTGCTCCTCAAGAACAATCAGCGGGCCAACAGCCTGCCACCATATTGCGGCCCAGACCATCACCGATCCACCTCCGTGGGCAATAAATAGTCCGGGTGGTAAGCCTGTGAGGGATGCCTCCACTCTCCCGGTTGTGGGAAAGACAGTGAAGGACGATTAATCGAAGAGCAATACATATTTCACGTTGTCCGATGTCCACGATTTTCTCTGCTGGTACCATTCCAACCGACGTTTGCATTCGCACTGGTGATCCAGGGTTTGGCGGTAGCAACACGACCATCTTAACACGACTGATCTTAACTTCGTTGACTCGGTGAAGCTCCCAAAGAACAGTTTTGATGGAAATAGGTGAGTCGCGGTGCGTATTCAACTCTGCAGTGAGTTGGGAAGCTGTGGTTTTATGTCTTTTTGCTGCCATCTGCATTAGCATCCGGATGTCCCTGTCAAACAGCTTCCTCTTATCTCGACAGTTGCTCCTATTGGATGTGGTCCTTCCCTCTTGCTGGTACGCCGACATGACCCTGGATACCGTGGCTTGCGATACACCACATAAGACTTGCTGTATTGGACCCAGATGCACCGTCGAGACGCGCACCAACAATCTGTCCTCTTTGAAACTCGGATATGTCTCCCATTATGTTGTGTGGATCGCAGTTTTTGACGCCCAGCTGTGCTACTGCCCTGCTAATACAACATCCACACTCTGCGCTTGTTGATCGACTGCGAAATAGATGCAGGCTGGCCACCAGGTAGCGCATACAGCGGCGTAACATGTGGGGTGCTATTTGCACAGGTGTTTCAGTTTTGTTGTCCGCCTATATCCCAAAGGGAGTTACGTGTCAGTTTCAGATATGAAAATACGTTAGGCAGAACCTAGAGGCTAGGATAGGTAAGCGGGTAGACAGATCGAAATTTAGGAGCACCAGTTAGGAGGTGCGAGTCGACACTGTAGCGAGTGCTACACTACTGTGACTCAAGAAGGCGCTATGCGGAGAGACAATAGGAGAAGGGAAGGAACACATGATCTTATATTTAACGGTGGAGGGAGGAAGAGTCCAAGAGCTTAAGGTCCCAAACCGACTAACGCCAAGTGTTCAGAGCAGTCTGGCTGGGATTGGGCTCTAAACCAAACCAACGGCAGTCTAACGTTCTAATCACTAAGACGCTAGCGGCCCCTAATCCTGTGATGTATGTCCTCCCTTCTAAAAACTATGCAGTTTCACCAATCAGTTGTCGTGGTATCAGTCGTGAAGCTCTTCCGTCATCTTACGCATCAAGTAGTCTCGCCATGGGAGTGTGACTTTCCGAGTTGTTTACGTATGGACTCTGCAAACTCAGTTGTGATGTAATAATAATAATATTTTTTCTTACGGAGCAACTTTTCAACGTGTAATTAACATGATAGAAGCTCACTTCAAAACGGAAGGATAACTCAAAAAGTGAAATCATGTCTTGGAACGGAAGGGTACGTGAAAACATTTGCCTTACCTTCATTTTTAAACAATATAAAGAGCCAATTTACTGAAATACTATTGATACTGTACTCTTATATTTTAAGTTGTCAATAGAACTGCCCCAGTGTTAAAAGATCTTACTCAGAACGAATTCAATATTTGGCGATACAAATTATGGGCTTGAACTATACACCTAAATTTCAGTTATACTTTCTACTTTGGGTAAGAATCGGGCTTGTATTATTGTATTATACACGCGAAATTCAGTTATGCTTTTCCTCTTTTGGTAAAGAATAATTACTGCATATGAGTGCGCATTTTGTCAGAGATTATACAGCAGTTTCTAAGGCATTATCACAAATATAAAACTAATGCTGTTCTGATGCTCTGTCAATTTCCGTTGCACGAGTTTCCAGCTCAATTTTCCTTTGACTAGCTTTTTAATCAAGTTATCACATATTTTGTGCAATGTTAAGCTTGTCTTCGAGCGCTCGATCATATATGGGACGATTGATGTTAACGTTGACGAATGCTTTCAATACTTTCATTTGCCTGTGTGATAAAAGGGCTAAAAGCACGCACATAATCTTCGACTGTCTCTCATTGACCACGAAAGAGACTGGTTCGTTCAACTAACATGAGTGTGATCGTGTAGCTCGATGATAAGCACGTCATAACATGTTTGGTTCACAGTAACACTTTTACAGAGTTTATCGAAAAAGGTTATTCTTACTCTCTGCTCATTCATCATCACGAGCACACGTGTAAAACTGAAACGCACATGTTCAGAAAAGCACTGACGTCATTGGCCATAACAGATATAGTCGACTCCAATTATGTAAGGGAAAGAATGTTTGTTTCCTTTACACAGAGTGAGTGCTAAAATACCCCACATAGTCTTAATTTCCACCCATTTGTTCTGAAGTGTGCGGACATGTGCTGCACAAAATGTTTTGGTGAAAGATCCCTGTTTAGTCACTCGCACACCAAAGATACAACAACCTCAAAAGGAAAATAGGCCAGAAAGATTAAAATCTAATAGAATTTTATTAAAAAAACACTGTAAAAGAATTACGGTGACATATGTTGATTAAAAAACTCGCCCGGACTTTCTGAAATTCCACTGTGCATAAGCTCAGCAAAATTATGTGCCATATATGTGTGCATTGCAAGACAAGATATTCAGAATCGATGTACAGAAGAGTTTACAGTACCATATTTATACTATTGGTATACAAACAATTGTGTAATACTGTGCACATTTTCTACTTGGATTATGTATGCTTCTTCACTAAGCTTAGGACACAGAGCGAATATTTTTTGTTAGGGGGGTAGGGGTGCTTTTTACGACTGCCATGAGCAATTCGTAAAGTTATAAACAGTTGCCTATCCCTAAGGTTATTGGTTCTAGGAAAAGGAAAGAGTCAGATCGATTAGATAAGTACAGCACCCATGCCTCATCCGGGACTCGAATCACAACCCATCTGGGGTACGTGGTCAGTAGCCAGTGTCTCAGATCACTTGGCTACCGGGAGAGGGAATGTATTTCCGAATAATCTGCATTTATTTGATCAAATGTTCTAACACCTATGCCGCACGTAATATTAAGATTAAGTGAAATGCAAGGAAATTGTGTGGAATTCCAAAACGTTTAAACTTTCACGGAGCATAAAGTTCCTATGGAAAACCTCATTCATGGATTTTACACATTTATATCTATTTCAGGAGAAACACTGTTGCATCAAATTATTGCTTTTTAAACTACAATGGTGTGCAAAACGTAAGGACTGGCCAGATTTTGACATGTAGCGTCACACAGGAGCGGCCTGGATATGTGAAATTCAAACCATAGGAACTCCATAACTAACCGAAATGATGAAGGAAACATCATCAACACAACTGCTGATACTAAAGGATGTAGTGGAACTTTATTTACAATTTGCTACATAGATCTGAGGCCATGATACAAATGCAACACTGCTAAAGACGTTACTAAAGCATGAGGAGCTCCTCAACAGGTGATATGATCACCCTAAAGTCGATGCATAAATTGCACCATCTGTCCATATTTCGCACTAGGTTGTTGACGAGTTCTTGCGGTAATATCGCCCATTCTTCCGTCGGCAGCGTCTTCAGCTGTTGGACAGCTTCTGGTGTGTGTTGACGTGTCACAACGAGTCCCCACAGGGCGTCTCGCACATGTTCTATGGGATTTAGGTCAGGGAACGTGCTGGCTAAACCATCCGCTGAGTTTCTTCATTTTACAATAGATCATCAACAACCACTATACATTGAAATGCGGCACTGACGTCCATTACCACGAACTGTGGGCCAATAGCACCTCAGGACAGACGAACATGGAGAAGGATTACCACATTACAGCAGCAAGCACCAATCTCAGTACTTCGTTCCAGTATCTGGAGCTCCATATGTCCATCTATCAGAAATGCCTCCCCATACCGAGGCCGTGATATCTATCCCTTTCACTGATGTTTTCGGGGCGATACTGACTGCCTACCTCACGCTAGATTTTCTTACGTCCAAAATCATCTGACAGACTAAATATACTCGCATCATTAAAGGGTATAGTACGCCCCTGTTCTGCTGCCCACTCCTAATGGCCTCAGGACCACAGTAAACAGTATCTCTGGTGATCAGTTGTTAATAAAACACAGCGTAGTGGTCGTCAGGTAAACAGTCCACCTTTGTGTAGTCGCCAGAGTACTGTAAACAGCAATATTGTGAGTAATGTGCTCATGTTTTGTTGTTTTGCAAGGTTACGTGCTGTCTGGTGTCTTTCTCGCAGATGTACCTGTAATTCTGAAGACCGACTACGCAAACGATATGATGCTATGGGCGATACCAAACTCTTGGGCCATACAAATCACAGTTCTTCCCTCCTCGAGCCTCCCAAATATTCGACAACGTGCAAAATCATCAATTTGTTCTCGACGGGCCATTTCGTCGTCTCTAGCACAAAACAAACACAAGTGAAAGTCTGTACACAGTGACTTCGTTTAAGTGATGCTATTGGATTGCGTGAGCACATTTGGTTCTCACGTCACGCCAACCCACATCACGCATGTGCTGTTTTCCCAGACATGGTCCTGAGTTAATTTGTGTGGCGTTATTTTACCCTACTTACGGCGTTATTTTATTTTCCCACTTCGTTCTTAAGTTTTGCACACCAGTGTACAAGTATTCACACCAGAGCACGACCTTTTTTCGTTATTGTGCAAATGGAAAAAAAATAGAGAGCAATACTATTCATACATTTCTCAATATACTAATCAGTTGCAGTCTTGCTTCGATTGATTCAAACCGGATTACAAATTTTGTGGGGTACAGCTTCGTGCGTTAGCGAGCAAAGCTTGAGTACTTTTTGAATTAGTGCTAACCCATGATATCGCATTTAGTCGTGGGTCTTATGCTGTTATATCTGCATTTCCTATACATTGCCCTGTTCAATGGTTCTTTCCAATTCATTTTTTCTTGCAAGTGTTTTGTAAAAGTCACAAAAATTCTGTACCTTACATTTTTTTAGTCTTCTAACTGCAATCACTTCCTTACGTAGTAAAAGATATTCTCACATTTTAAAGACCCTGTGATTTCGAAAAGCAATTTTTAACCTTTTCAGAATTCTATGAAACGTAGGATCGAAGCATAAATGCTGTACTTTTCCTGTCCTTCGTGACAGTTTGGAAACTATAAAAATTAAATTTTAATTAGGATTGTGTGATGAACTTTCATAAATATTTATTAATTATTCACTTTTTTTTTGTGATTGGAGGTTTAACGACCACCGTGAGCAACTCAAAGCAGTTTACCGTCCCTAATTGTGTACCACTGGTTCCAGGGAAAGGAGAGAGCCAATTCCGTAAGATAAACACAGCATCCATGCCTCACCGGGATTCGAACCCGCACATCTTTCAAACGAATGATCGGAAGCCATCACTTAGACCACTGCGCCAATTATTTACTTTGAATTCACCGTCTTTATGATGGGAAGATCACACTATCTATTCGATATGGCGTTAGTTTCAGGCACTATTGTGCAAATATATCTCCAGTGAATCTATAATGTAACACACTTATACCGACATATAACTACTGATTTCTTCATTAGGGGATTAAAACAACAGTAGCACGATAAGTCACAGATTATGTTCAGAAAGTACTGCCTCCATGTTTATATGCAAGCCCAATGGCAAGGTATCAAACTGAAACAAAACAAGAACAAAGGTCAGAATTTCTACTTTAATTCACATATTTTACTCTTCTGCATACTCCCCCTCACGCTCGATATAGATATGACAACATTTAACAAGTATCGTATACCCGTTCCTGTAAAAATCTTCAAGTTATTCTCGGAACCATTACTTCGTAGCGGCTGCAACATTTTCGTCGGAGGTGAAATGAACACCTTTCACATGTCTCTTGAGAGCGGAAAACACCCAGAAGTCGGACGACGCCCAATATGGGTTATATATAGAGTGTTCAAGAACTTCAAACCCGCTTTTCCGTATGGCTTATGAAGCGAAAGCATTCGCCTGGTATTTGGCGTTGTCGTGTTACAGAATCATTGGCTGCACAGGTTTATTCTTTATTTAACTTTTTGAGGTATGAACTTAGCCCTCAGAGTTTGTAGTCATACCTTTGACCATGTACTCCTGATGAATAATGCCAGTGAGCTGCACTTATGGCCAGAAATTTGAGTATTTCACTCGAGGAGACGATGAGTATCGGTATTCCAGCGAATTGATTTTTCATTTCTGGGGTTTAATTGTGAACCCAACACTCATGACTAGTCACCATGCTTTGGAGAAATCATTTGCGTATTTTTAAAGCGAGCAAGCAACCTATGGCATGTTTCAAATCATGATTTCTTCATTTCAGTCGTTAGGTGACGCCGTACCCAACGAACACACACTTTGTTTTATCCTAAAACGTTAACAATGTCATTGAGACAACCTAAAGTAATGTTAAGCTTATCTGCTTTGGTTCTCTGAATTATTCTTCTATTTTAGCTGATAAGTTTATCGACTTTTTAGCAAGTTTTTTGCAAAAAAAAATCGTGTTTATGTTATCGGTTTGTCAATCTGCCTGTCTGTGGACGACACCCTATCTCTGCAACTATGAGTCCGACTTGAAAATTCTTTTGGCATTGGGAAGCTCGAAATGTGAGAATGGTGATCCTTGCATTCAGGCTTTTTTCGGTACACAAATCTGCCGCTATAGAGCGTAAATGCAGATGACCTCCAATTAAAAATACATTTTATTGCATACATTTGCTTCTGAATATCCGATTGAAAAAAATCTTTGTTATGTTCGCTGCCATTTATGGCGAAGACTATTTTAGGTACGGCTTCTTTTTCAAGTAATACATAGATTTTCCGCTAGGGGGCGCAAAGGTAAATTACATTTTTCTATATATCTCTGTTTGTAAAACTCCGATTTGAAACATTCTTCCTGCATCGGATACAGCTACTGATGGGAAATGCTCAGCGTATAAATTCTGATTTTTTGTACCGAATGGTTTGGCCAGTAGGGGGGTAAGTGTTTATTTCAGCTTCTGGCGTATTTGCAGCAAAACCTAAGTTTCTGAAAACTTGATAGAAAAAGTTCGTTCGTATACCGATACCGTTTATTTCGGAAAACATTTTGAGAATATCTCCTGCTTAAAAACGCGCATACTTTTCCCGCCAGGGGGCGTATATGTAAGATGTATATCACATTTTTGTCGATGTTTCTGCTTCTAAGAGTCCGATTTGAAACATCCCTTCTTTGTTGAAGAGCGTTTCTAGTGCAAAACGCTTCTCATATAATTTCAAAATTTTCAAATAATGCATACATTTTCCGCTAGGAGGCGTAAAGGTAAATTGCGTTTTCCCGATATCTCTGCTTTTAATATTCCGATTTGAGGAATTTTTCCTGCTTCGGACACTGCTCCTGAAGTGAAATGTTTTGGATTAAATTTCTAATTCTTGATAAAAAATGGTTTCACTATAGCCTAAGGTTTATTTCGGCTTCTGATGTATTTGCAACAAAACTTAAGCTTCTAAAATCTCGATTGAAAAAAATTCTTTCGTGGACCGATACCGCTCACCTCAAAAACCTTTTTGGATTACTTTCTTCTTAAAATAATGCAAAGCTTTTTTGCCACAGGGAGTAGATATATGTCTTATTTTTATCAATATCTCTGCTAGTAAGAGTCGGATTTGAAAAATTATTTCGTTGGCGGAAACCATTTTCACTGTGAAATGTTTCTCATATCATTTAAAAAATTTCTTAACGCACAAGTTTGGCCCTAGAGGGCGTTAGTTCATATGTCTACTTACAGCAATATCTGCGGGACTGAAAATATGATATAAAAAGTTATTTTTCGGTTAGATTCTACTATGACAAAACTTTGTGCATTTTCTTTCTAAAATAATGCACAATTTCGCTGTTAGGGGCGCAAAAGTTTAATCAGTTTTTATTAATATATCTGTTTCTAAATGTGTGATTTAAAACGTTCTCTCGGGAATGGATACCATTTACCTTGTGGAACATTTTGTGTTAGTATTTATAATTCGCAATCCTGTCGCTAGGTGGCGTTTGTGTACTTCTGTTTGCAGCAGAATCTCCGATTTTAACAATCCTATTGAGAATTGTTTTTAACTGTATGCCATTCGCTATAATAGAGATGTGGAACATTATTCCCTTTAAATAATGCACAGATTTCCCGCTACGGGGGCGTAAAGGTGAGTATGCTTTTTTTCGCTTTCTCTGCTTCGAGGAGAAGTGTTTGAAAACATTTTTTCCTTAGCATAGCGTTTTCCATGAACAATATTTTTCGCTTTTTTTCAACTTTTCCATTATGCAAAAGTCTTCCGCTAGAAGGCGTAAATTTATATGATGTTCCCTTCTGCATGTACATTTCTTCTTCTAACTATTCGATTAAAAAATCTCTTTGTCTCTGATATGCGCTATGAGAAACCCTTTGTGCGCAATTTGTTAATTTTTGTAACATACTTTTTAGCCGGTAGTGGATATAAGTAGCTGTTTCTGTTTCTGGCTGTTTTATCAATTGTAGAAAACAGGTTGATTACGTAATTATAAATACACCACACTGTGAACACTAAAGAGACGCATCATCATTGTCAACAATTATCAATCCACTGCTGGACGAAGGTCTCTCCAAGCCTCTTCCACAACGGTCTCTCTTGTGCCAGTCTCCTCCATGTTACTTAAGCATACTTTCGAATTTCATCCACCCATCTCCTATATGGCCTTCTTCTGGGTCTTTTCCTGTCCCTTGGAAGTCAATCTTAAATTTCGACTGTCCATGGATGGTCTGTTCTTCTGGAAGTATGTCCAGCCCATTGCCATTTCAGGGATTTTACTCTGATCATGATGTCTTCCACTGTTTTCATTTTTCTGATCCACGAGTTTCTCTTCTTATCTCTCCTGGTTACAGCAAGCATGCACCACTCCAAGCTTCTTTGAGTTGTCTCCAGCCTTTGTATGTCTCTTTTAGTTAAGGTCCACGTCTCTGCACCATACGTAAGCACTGGAAGGATGCATTGATCAAACACTTTTCTTTTAAGACATAATGGCATATTGATCTTGAAAATTATGCTGTTTCTTCCAAAGGCTCTCCAGGCAAGTTTTATACGCCGATTAATTTCTTCATCAATGCGACCCTCATTTGATATCTGCTGTCCAAGATGAACGTACGTGTCTGTTATCTTCAGCTTTTCTCTATCAATCGATAAATCTTCATTTCTTGTAAAAGCATTGAACATCACTTTTGTCTTCTGAAAGTTCGTTTTTAATCCCACTTCTTTACTCTTGTCAGCAAGTTCCTGGATCATACTCTGCAGCTCTGATGGGATAGTTGCAAAAATGACTACGTCATCAGCAAAACGAAGATGAGTTAGATAATCTCCATTAATCTTTATCCCTTTGTTTTCCCAGTCCAGTGATTGAAAGACATTTTCCAATGTGGCATTAAAGAGCTTGGGAGATGTGGTGTCACCTTGTCTCACTCTCTTTCCAATTTTTGTGTGTGCTGTATTCTCAAACAGCCAAAACTTTGCACTTGCATTTTCATAGATGTTATTAATAATATTAATGTATTCATCTTCAATACCGCAGGATTTCAAAGCCATTGTAACTGCTGATGGTTTCACTGAATCAAAGGCCTTTTCATAATCGATAAAAGCCATGCAAAATGGAAATTCATATTACCTAGTTCTTTCAATTAGTTCTCTCAGTAGGTGGATATAATCTATAGTGCTGTAGTCACACCTGAGTCCAGCTTGTTCTGTCGATTGAGCCATGTCTAGTGTTACCTTCAAGCGGTGTGAAAGGACTTTAGTGTAGATTTTATAAACCACTAATAGGAGGGTGATAGGTCTGTAGTTCCTGAGATCCTCAATGTCACCTTTTTTTTGTAGCACGATTATTGTAGCGTTGTTAGAGTTTTCAGGAATCTTTCCTTCATTAAGGCATCGAGCGAAAACTTGGGCGAGGACTGTTTCAATTTCTCCACTAGCTTCTTGTATGATATCTACAGTAGTTCCATCTTCTCTTGGAGCTTTTCTCCGCTTCATGTTCTTAACTGCATGTGCAACTTCTGCTGGGAGGACTGGAAGAACTCTGGTACTGGTACCTTTCATGATATCTGGAGTACATGTATCATCCCTTTCGTATAATTTGGAGTAGAAATCTTTCACTAATGTCAAAATTTCGTATCTATTTCTTGTTACAGAACCATCTTCTTTTCTCAGTGCCATAATCTGTTTTTTTCCCTTACTGAGATGTCCCTTTGCTATCTTTAGGCTTTGGTTGTTTTCAATTGCTTTCCTCACTAGTTCACAGTTGAATTTTCTTGCGTCTTCAGTGATACTTTTTCGTACTGTCTTGCATAGCTCTATATATTCCATTTTGGAAGACATATCTTCTTTAGTTGTCCTTTTCTATCTTCTTTTTTGCATCAACCTTTTTGGTTTTTCCTGATAATTTGTTCACATGCAACTTGTTCTTAGACCCAAATAATTTTGTTGCCGTTTCCATAAGAGCCTTGGTTACTTTTCTGTTAACTTCAGAGATGTCCGTAAGAGCCTTGGTTACTTTTCTGTTAACTTCAGAGAATCTGTTTCTCAATACTAATTTGAAGGTATTATGACCGTTTTTAATTTTGGTCACGTCAATACACTTTGTTTGTTTTATGCGCTTGCCACGCTCGAGTTTAGCATGATGAAAAAGAGTTCGTGATGAAAAACCGTTCTGCCTCTGCAAACTCTACGAGAGTATTTCCACGCTGGTTTCTGTTGCCGTGACCGAATTTGCCTACTGAAGTTTCATTCTGTTGCTGTTGCTCTATTTTTGCATTCAAATCTCCCATAATTATCTTCTAGTGCTGCTTGCCTTAATTATTTAGATGACGAATTTCCTCATGAAATTCTTCAATTTCTTCTTCAGGATGACTTGTGGTGGGTGCATAAATTTGAATAGCCGCCCCGGTGGCGCAATGGTCTAAGGCGCTGGCCTCTGATCATTCGTCCGTAAGAGGTCCGGGTTCGAATCCCGGTGAGGCATGGATGTTGTGTTTGTCTTACGGCACTGGCTCCCTCCCTTCCCTGGAACCAATGGCCCTAAGCTAGGGACTGGCGACTGCTTATAGCCCATTGAGTTGCTCACGGTGGTCGTTAAACCTCCAATCAAAAAAAAAAAAATTTGAATATTGTGAGCCTGGTATCTTCTTGAGAGTTGGATAACGAGGCGCGCAGCTCTGTCAGAAGAACCTAAAAGAGACGCATATAGCATATTAAATACCTTAATTTTTGTGGCGTAGCAAGCACAAAGAATCGCCAAGTTTTCGCACTCCAGTGGGAGGCTTTTGTAAGGCAACGGTAGCATTTTTTATGTCTACCATTGCCTTGAAGAAGCCTCCCAGTGGAGTGCGAATGCTTGACGAATCTTTGTGCTTACTACGGTACACAAATAAACGGATTTAATACGCTATATGCGTTTCTTCAGTGTACCCGGTTGATTGGTTTCCTAACCTGTGCCATTTACTTTGTAAAGCTTTGATAATGTGTCAGAAAGGATTCAAAAGATACGCTGATTACAACCGAAATATTGGTGCCATCTTTCTTGTAAGCAGTTCAAATCGCAAGCAGCGATTATGGGCTTTGCACACAGCGGCTGATCCCTTACGGCTAACGTTCCTCCACTGTCCTTTGATTTTCTTACGCAGAAACGAACAGTGCTTAAGTGCAAAGTTCCAAAGCTATAAACTTTATTCGGGAGGTACATTTCCATGAGTTAAAAACACTATAACTGGTCGTCGTTAGACACCCTTTGACACAACTGAAAAACAATCATCCATTTTAAACACAATTAAATAAAGACAAATAGATGTACGGAGTTCCATTACGCAGTAAAATGAATGAAGCAAAGGTACAAAAAAATTTCCCGTCTGACTGGTTGCTAGGCAACAAGCCTCATCCCTGTTTCTCTGGCTCAGATCATGTGGCACCCAATTTCCTTCCTTCTGATTCTTTCCCATTGCGCGTAAACGATTGGAAATGCTTTGTTGAGTGACCCTCGGTTATTCAGCTATTACTTTTTGCGTTTAAGACGAATCTTCATCCAGTAATGCTTGCGGTTCCTCATATGCAACCTTCTTCTAGGTGCCGCTACGTTCTTGATCGCTAACATCAAAATCTCCTGCTTTAAACCGTCGAAACCAAAACTCACACGTGCTTTCTGATACAATATTCTTCCCCAGAACACAACAGATCGATGCACATGCTTCAGCAGCACTTTTTCCTTGATGAAATTCGTAACGAATGCAGTGTTGAATAAACACAGTATTGCTTGCCTTCTTTCACCTACCGATGTCCAAGTGCATTTGACTGTTGGGAAAACTTTTGTGTCGCATTTTACTCTCTGGACCAGTTACGGTCACATTACAAAAACAACGCGGGGAATGTCGGATATGTAAATTAGCGGTATACGTCACACAAAAACGCTTTAAAACTTATCTAAAATATGGATATTCTTTGAAACGGAAGTCATCTTCGCGAACTGTTTACAATTACCCAGAATTTTCGATTATTCGCGTTATCTTGAAAGCTCTTGCTTTTAACAATATTTTAAAGTAACGCACCCTTTTATATTGTCTTGCTTTTCCCTTAATTTTGTGCATTTATTCAACCAGAAAAATAATTTAATTTTGTTTATCTTTTGTAATTTCAACGCATTCCAGTGTAGTATAATCAAGTCTGACTGGTTGCTAGGCAAAAAGCCTCATCCTTGTTTTTCTGGCTCAGGTCATGTTCAGCAGCGCTGTTTACAAATATTAATAATGATAAATAGCGAAAGAAAACTTAAAATATTATTACGGTTCGAATTTCTTAAATACTTGTAGTATCAAAATCTAAACGTTTTTTGGAATAAAGAAAGGAATTAAAATTTTGAATTTTTCGTTTTGACAAAAATATTGAAATATTTAAGAAATTTTCTTTCAAAAAAAAAAAAAAAAAAAGAATCAACTACTCAAAAACCAGAAGTAAGAAATTTTCTTTAAATATCAACTATTTTTCATTCGCACGCTGACTAATTAAAGTTATGACCGTCAGAAACTGACGTGCATTGCTCTCTTTCTTTGTGATGTTTTTCCTATTAAGCCTTATATGCATGCTAAAGTTTAGAAATTAAAATCCATACTTTTTCTGTGAATTTTTTTGTTCTTACAGAAGCACGTAAAGCTATACATAGAAAAGTTTTAGGATCAGAATTTGTCATTTTATGAGGTTAATGTTCATGCTGCATAGAAAACAGTAACAGTAAATCATAGATAAACCAATTTACGCCGCGCCAAATATTCAAATGAATAATGCATCTATATAGCGCGTGTATAAAATTTGTTCTGTTCTCACTCGTCACCTGTGATACTGCTGCAGTGTTCGGGTACATTTTCGCAAAATTTGTCCATTAGGTAGGTTAATAAAATGTTGTGATGGCACAATTACAAGAACTTATAAGATCTTTGGAATGAATTCCTGGTATCTAAGAGTTCCGCAGTTATCCAAACCGACGAAGCTATAATACCAACACATTCGCTTGGGATTAATGACGCCGATAAAACACTTTCTGCGTAAACAGACCGTATAACTTTCGCGAAAACCCAGCTGTCTTTCTCATTTTGGATCCTGAAAACGACGATCTCTCCATTACACACTGAACAAAGATCGCTTTCATGAATTATTCTCCGGAGAATAATGGAAAACTACCAGGTCATAGAGAACACTCAACTTTCAGACTAAAAACATGTTTCCTCTTTCTGGTTTACTAACATAGTTGGGTGATACTTGCACGAAATTAGATTAAGGTTATAAGACTAGAATTTCAATAAATAAGGAAGTCAAATGTTTAGAACTTTTTATTTTCACTTGCTTATTAGCATCCATGTATAGATTTAATCTTCTGATTAATCCTGTCCGATAAGTCTGCGTGCTACCCATTGTAAAACCAACTGAACATAAAAATGCGCATGTAACATTTAGAATAAACCTTTGATTCGAAAACGTGATCATAAATAAGCTTTTCATTCGTAGCAATTCCTCTAAAACAAAAATAAAGCATTGTATCATGATGCATAATCCAAGAATAAATGAAGCACAAACCAAAAACTTCGGCCAATGGAGTGATATTAATAGCTTAGTCATTAATTAAAATGAAATATTTTCGAGGATATGGAGCCATGATCTACCGGACTAGTCGATATAGTATTATCGCCCTGTTGCCATCGAAAATTCAAGTTTAATATTTGCGGGTAGTAGGATCGTTGTCTGCTGCTGTAGTACTTGTAAGGTTACTTTATAATGATCGGGTTTCTGTCCCAGTTGGTCTGGATACTCATACGAGGAGTTGTCCAAGCGTTCCAAATAAAAACCCTGCAAGGAAAAGTTCGACTTTCATCCGTTAGATGGTATTAGATTGTCCATTTTAAGTTAACTGTTATATCGCCTGATGTTTTCGCTGCGTGTTTTTTCCGAGATGGCGAGTACCCGTACAGAGATCACCATTCTTGATTGAGTTAGCCCAGGGAGTAAGGAATTAGGTTTTTTTCTAAGCTTCGTAATACAGTATCAAAAGCGTATTATCTGTTACCATATGTGTTCATAGAAGATTCTTTATCAGCAGCACAAATACGCACACAGTTTTCATAATTCAAAAGTATCGAGACGTCTATTGAAGAGACCATTCACATTTCCGCAATTTGATTTCGCTAAAATAGTCGAAACTTTGGCTTCTCTGCAAAACTCCAGATACATTAGAAACGGCGCTTTCTTTTCCCAGTAGGTATAATGGAGAAGTTTCGGCATAGTGCCATCCGTTTTGATATTGCAATGAAGCTAAATGCACAGAATGATATTCTGAATATTTTCATCAACAATCTCAGGATGTATTCGTAATTTAGAGTGTCGAGTTTCTCGTTTGTTTCCAATGATGGTAAGATAGTTTAGCTCAGTGAAACCACATCTAAGATATCTATTTCAAAAAAGCATACTGATGTATTACTAAAACTTTTCACAATACATCCCGAAACTTTCAAATATCTAGGTTTCGGTAAGTGTTGCCATGCCGTAAAATGTACATTTAAAATTTGGCGCCCTTTGAAGAGACGAAGATGTACGAGAATAAGAAAACATATAGTGGTTCTCTTTGCTTTACATCAGGATCAGCTCAATGCACAAAGACGAAAAGATATAAATTGAGTGGCAAAGTAATTTGTCCTCATTTGATGATTATAAAATCGATGATCGTTACCTTGATTCTTCCGGTTTATCACAGTGCGAATGCAGTGTCAGCAGATGAAAGCATACTAGATATTCACAGTTGACAGCAAAAGTCGAATGACGTACTTGAAAATAACAGCTTGCTATGACGCAAGGGCTAGAACGGACCAAATATTTTAGCTTAATTTTAAATAGGGAATCTTACGAACATAAGACCATAATTTTCACCCCTAAAGAATCAATAAAGATGTATTTTGTTATATTTCATTGCAATTAAAGAAAACCTTAACGACGTACATGCAGGACAGCGCAAAAAATCAGTAGGATTTTTAATATCTTATAGAATTCATATATATATATATACAAGTCAATAGATGATTTACCTGGCTCTGGCGTCAGATCCTAGGTACGTTCATTAATAATTAATTATTAATTTATCAAAGTGTCATGCATGTATAATCGAAGGAGATTTAGTCGGTGAGATACAACACATAAATTCAGGTTATGAAGACAGGAAATTAAAAGTTAAAAACAAATAAAAAATTATTATTTAATAAATACAATTTTTTTTCATTTCTCTTGTCTCTTTCAAGATTCCCTGCCTGAGCTTATTTAGTTCCCCCATCCCTCTGTTTGTAAGAGAACTCTGAATTTTTTCTCTTTCACGAGCGGTTGAGAGATAACCTTTTCTTGCATAAAAAATTAGTTGACGGGGAACATTTTTCTTTGCATAAAAATTAGCCATCTTTTGATTATATTTATGATAATGAGATAAAAAATACGTGTTGTTATTTATTGGAATTTTTGTCAGGAAGAGCCGTTATTTGGCAACTGATGCTCATATTTAGTTCATCTGAAGCTGGAGGTAGATCGAAAGATGATGATAACTAGAATTACAAATCCGCAAAATACGAAACAAATTAGTAAAATCATGCAATGCATTGATTATGATACACTTTCCAACATAGTAGAAATCATTACTCAAGTTATTACTCAAGTTATGAGGAAAATGGCTATGGAATAAATCTCACTCCTCTGCCTTGACCTTTGATCCCATTTCGATAAAATTCAACAGAACTGGTTCAGTATACCTCCGAAATAACATGATAAAGTTTTGTCGCAATCGAAGCAATATTACGTAAGTTGTGATACATAAAGACTATGGAATAGATCCCGCTTCTGTGTCCTAAATTTTGACCCCATTTCGCCCATTTTCAAAGGGATTCGTCCCCAGGCAGGTCTCTACAACATACTAACATTTCATCCAAATCGAAACATTTTTATGTAAGTTATGATGCCTAATGGCGATGGAAGTGATTCCGCTCCTATGTCCTGACCTTTGACCCCCCTTTCGTCAATTTTCAAAAGGGTTTGTCTCCAGGTATCCACTACCACATACTAAAATTTAATCGAAATCGAACCTTTTCTACCTTAATTATGACGCATAAGAGCAGTGGGATGGATCCCACTCCTATGTACCGACCTTTGACCCCATTTGGTTCACTTTCAATAGGATTCCGTCCCAGGTATTCCCCTACCACATACTAAAATTTCATCGAAATAGAACGATTTTTAAGCGAGTTATCGTGCGGAAGAACATACGCACCAAACACGTGATGTAATGAGGCAGATGGAAAACGCGACCATCTGCTCGCAAGAGTGTGACATAATAAAACTTTAATAGGATCCACACACAACGCATAATGTAATGAGATAGATGGCGTGACCGCGCGCCAACATCTAATGGCTTGACGCCATGACACTACACTAAAAACGTGGTAATTCGTGGTGGTTATTTAACCCACTAAACAAATTTTCCTAAAGTCGAGATCAAACTAAATCCATTTCTAGTACCGGAAAACGGTAGGTTAACGACTTTCATCAAAATCCTTAGAGCCGATTTCAAAATAAAATTTACATACATGCAAGAATTGCTCTTTTAAGGTGAACGCCAAGTAATTTTGCTTCCTGTACTTCGAATGATAAAAATTCTGTACAGATTTGCTTCCCAATTAATGCGTTTCCAAGGATGAAAATTTGAACATCGATTAAAATATCTTCATTTTATAACTTGCAATACTTAATATTTTCTAAAACATAACCATAATTAGGCCATCCAACATTTGTTTGTCTACTGGCGTCATGAAAATACAGGTCGCGCCATCTTTTTTCTGGACAATTAATGCGTTCACAAGGATGAAAATTTCAACATTGATTGAAATAGCTTCATTTTATAACTTGGAATACTTAATATTTTCTAAAACATAATCATAATTATGCAATCCAACATTTGTTTGTCTACTGACGTCATCAAAGTACAGGTCGCGCCATCCTTTTTCTGGTTTCAACACCACCAAAGGAAAAGTTATTGATTTTTAATAAAATTATGGTTATGTTTTAGAAAATATTAAGTATTCCAAGTTATGATATGAAGTTATTTTAATCGATGTTAGAATTTGCATCCTTGGGAACACATTAATTGTGAAGGAAATGTGTACAAAAGTTTCTCCATTGAAGTATAGGAAACAAAATTACTTGACGTCCACCCTAATAATATGGGATAAGGACGATGGAATGGATCGCAATCCTATGTCCTGACCATTGACCCCATTTCATCCATTTTCAACAGGCTTTGTCCCCAGGTGGTCCCCTACCACATACTGAAATTTCATCGAAATGGAACCATTTTTCCGCACGTTATAACGCATAAGGGCAATGGATTGCATCCGTCTCTTATGTCCTGTCCTTTGACCAGAATTCACCCATTTTGAAAAGGGTTCGTCCCCAGACGGTCCCCTACCACCCAGTAAAAGTTCATTGAAATTGAACCATATTTACGCAAGTTATGATGCATAAGTTCAATGGAATGGATCCCGCTCCTACGTCGTGACCTTTGACCCCATTTGTCCCATTTTCAATAGGGTTCGTCTCCAGGTGGTCCCCTACCACATACTAAAATTTTATCGAAATCTAACCATTTTTATGTGAGTTATCTTGCGGACGGACAAAGCTGGAGCATACACGCTTCTTCAAATTACGGTTGGAAAGCGTAAACAAAGCTGGAGCATATACGCTTCTTCAACCTTCGGTTGGAAAGCGTAAATTAAAAGTAGCAAAGAAACGGGAGGAAATCAGAAAACTGATAGAAAAATGGAGAGCATAAAGAATGCGACTACTCGTAATAAAAGTTTTGTTAGAAAATTCTGGCCACAAAGTAAAAATTAGTATTCGAGGAATATGATCCTCTAACGTTTGGAACGAAATTTGTTATTTAAAAATCAGGATCCCTAACATAAAACAAAAGTAGAAAAACAATGCAATGGCAGGAGATGATGCATAATTCCATAACTTTGGAAGGGAATTTAAAAATAATACGGATAGTATTAGACAGTTTCTCGAAAACATAAAAGTTGCTTTAAGTGATAAAATTGCTGGTATTTGAATTTAGTTGATAAACTGCAAAATCGCCAAAATTAATCTTATAATATAGCAGCCCATTTACTGATAAACATACAATTTTTTTCCAAAATATGTAAAAATGAACGCTAAAGTAGTAACCGTTTTTAAAAAGTAATATAGCAAGCGCACTGAGCACAGAAGTCTAGAACCTAGCTAAGGGTTACATTGTTTGAGGATGGAAGAGAACCATTTGCAATAAAACGAACACAATATTCACTTACAGATATTCAAATACAGCATTACCATTAGCATTACGAACTTAAAAAAAGTCCTGAACTCTGACCATGAGTTTACTACCCAAGATATCATAGCAGGCTTAGAGACATAATTCATATAGTGAAAATGCATAGGCATTCTGTCTCTTAAATTCTGTCAAGAGCAGCAAAAATTGAACTTAGTTCCTGTGAGGTATACCTCTAATTTTGTCTCCCTTTTAAATTTCTGTGTTATCATGTAAATTTAGTTACTTCTCTTTAAACGTTTTTTGACTTAACAGCACAATGCTTTCACGGAAGGGGTTCTTAAGGTTTCTGCACTGATAGATTGTTAGAAGTCACCAAAAGGTAAATACTGCAGAGGATCAGAGCAAATTTGAGATAACGTCTTGTCAATGATAAGTGAATTTTAGGTAGAGCAACTTGATAGAATGGCATTGTTGAGCTAACGTCCTGTTAACGATAAGCGCATTTGAGTTAGCATCTTGCTAAAGTGAAGTTTTGAGTTTAACGCCTTTTTAGATAGAAAAACATATAAATGTGGACATGCAAGTTGATTATGTTGATTTATTCCTTATCTTGGCCGTCAGTATTTTTCTGCATTTACAAGTGTATAAAATTTACAAGTTCAGAGACAAAGTTTGTAGCTCAGCATTTAATCCTTTGAGCTAAAACTTACAACGTACAAACGTTAAATCTTACCTTACAATTTTACAAGTAGCTAAAGGCTTCACAGTCCTTTTTATGGAAGGAAGTTTCAGAACACGGTAAGATACGATTACTATGATCACTAACTATATGAGTTAGACCAGTGTTTTTCAACCATTTTCTCCCGATGTACCACTTTTCATGTTCTAATTTATTAAGTATCACCAATACCTAAAATTCCAGAGGCTATCAGTCAAAAATAATTTTTTAAAGACTGAATTGTATTGTGAAAAATAATATATTTATGCTTAATGACTAAGTATTTTATACATATTGTATTTTCAAAATGTGAATAAAAGGAAGTGAGAAAAATATTATTAATGAAATACTTGAGCTTGCATCATTGAAACCAGTTTCTTGATATCAAACTGAGTTTTGTTCACTTTTATCGTCAGATCAGTGTCCACATGTTCCGGTATTTGTTTCTTAAGAAAAAAAGCCAGAAAACCCTTGCTCTCACAAATACGTTCTTGAAAATGGCACCAAGAGCTTGATGGCCCTCTGGGAGAGTTCGGGGTAGCCACATCGTGCTTTAATCCAAAAACCAGGAAGAGGCAGCTTTGGAAAAATGTTTTTCAATCCAGTAACACATGGAATTTCAATGAATCCAGTAACACATGGAATTTCTTTTTCTTCATTTGTCAACACTGCTGGCAAAACATCTCGGTCAGAAAATGAATCCCTGGTCCTGTCGTGAGAATCAAAATTTCCTAAGAAGTAAGCAGTGAAGTCTTGAATGAAGTTTTGGCAATGGTTTCATATGTCCCCCAGCACATCAGTATTCAGTTGGAGCTCATTCTCCTGAATGAAAACCGGAAGGAGTGGGAAGAAATGCGCGTAACCTTTTTCATCTTCTGTATCCGCAAGCTGTAGCTTGCGGATACAGAAGATGAAAAAGGCGACACTCAGGCGTTCGCTTTATCACAGTCGTTCACTTTGTCTTGAACAAGAAAGGGAATGATGTTTTTCTTTGCAGACCTCCGTTGAGGTTATTCAGTAAGCTGAACATATCTGCTCAGTATGCGACTCAACACAGTCACAACTTATCACAAAATCTCATCCCCAGTCCATATATGTAAACAGCAAGAAAAATCTGCACTTCATGCTGCAGTTCAAAAATCCTGTACAACACGTTTCCCCTCGAAAACTGGCGTACTTTTGTGTGGAAGATAAACTTCTTGTGGTAACTCCCCATTTCGACAGATTATATTGAAAATAATGTCGTCCTAAGACCTGGCGATTTCATAACATTCACCATTTTAACTATCTCACCGAGAACAGTTTTCAGGGTTGGTGACATATTTGTAGCCACCAGATGTTCACCATGTATGCTGCAGTGAGTGAAGCAGGCTTAAGGAGCAACTTCCTTTATTTTTGTTGCCATGCCACTGTGTTTTACTGTCATAGAACGTGCTCCGTCAGTGCATACTCCCACACATTTACCACAATCCAGTTCATTAGTATTTATTAAACCATCAATTATCAAGAAAATGTCAGCAGAAGTAGTGTGAGCAGTCGGTGGTTCACAGAATGAAAATTCTTCGAAGTTTCTCCGTCTTCAAATCTAACAAAACACATACGCTGGGCAACGTTTGCTACATCAAAGGACTCATCCAACTGAAGAGCAAAGTACTTATTATGCTTCTGTTTTTCAATCATTTGCTCCTTAACATTGTCTGCCATGGAACTTATTCTTCGTGACACAGTATTATCAGACAGGGGTATTACATCAAGCTGTTTAGCAGCTGATTCTCCCAGGTCTAAGGAAACAATGTCCTCCGCAGCAAGTAAAACGAATATTTTTACCCCAGTGGCTTGCGATTTTCATGCCTATGAAATTTTTAAACTAGCTTTGAATGGCGCTTCATCTGCTTTCTCATTTACAGCCGAGAATGACGATATTTCTCCCTTATTGACCATTAATACATGTTCTTTCCTCCAAAAAAATTCCTCACTCTTTTTTTGTAATTTGTTATGCTTTATATTGAAATAACGCTAAAGGAAAGATGGTTTCATGTAGCCATTGGAAAATGTTTCACGGGTCATACTTCCGCTTGACGACCTAACTCTGTTAACTTGGCCTTGGGGTAAGTGTGGGTGTGGAGCAGCTAAGCCACACCTCGTTTTCACTCGCTGTTGCTATCGCTTGCATGGAATCACATCTTGATGTTTCACTAGCATTGTCAGTTCTTGGCCTTTTAGGAGCAGTACCTGATAACCATCTATCCATTAAACATCACAACTTCAGAAGTTGCATTGAGGAACAACATAAAACTGACTGACTGAGAGAGAGAAGAGCTTGCTTAAATTCTACGAGAGAAGGATCAACGAACAAGCCGAATGTTTCAGAATTTCTGAGAATCGTTGAAAGTCTCACTATTCTCACAACTGCCGTAAGATGGCAGGCGTATAAACAATTTGGCGGCAAAGGACACGAAGCTCCACCCACGAGCTAGAATAGGGTTGAAAACTAAAATAAACGTGACGTGACGCTCCTAATATTTTTCAAAGCAATTTAAGAAGGCACACTGGAATGCGGCGTTAGGATGATAGTCTTTTTACATACTTTGTGAAACAGTTTTTTCATCCTAATAGAATCCGTTTCCAGTATAATTTTAAAAACTCTATCCCTGTTTTAAAATCTTACCCACCCTCCTCCTCTTGCGCCAACGCACATCACTGCACAGCACCTTACGTACCACCGGTTGAAAAACGATGAGTTAGACCCTTTACAGAGTCACATTTCATAGGACGGGTTACAACAACCAAAATACATGATGTTTTCCTCCATAATACATGTAATAGGAAAACATAGGTAAGAAGAGCGGCTACAGCATTTTGAAACGATTTGATAAAACGTCTGCACGTGCATCATTGTAGTTTATCCCACCTACTGATTATACACAAAGCAAAAAGGTATGATAACTCATCAAGCAAGATAAGGCGACACCTTTGGTCGTAATTCGTCGTGGAATGGTCTCAATGAAATTTCGGAATACACCGCAGATAATGAATGATCAGGCACCCAGTCTGGGGAATATTTCTTTTCTTTTTTTATTGGAGGTTTAACGACCACCGTGAGCAACTCAATGGGCTATAAGCAGCCGCCCGTTCCTTAATTTAGGGTCACTAGTTCCAGGGAAGGGAAAGAACCAGTGCCATAAGACAAACACAACATCCATGCCTCACCGGGATTCGAACCAGGACCCCGTTCGGACGAATGATCAGAGGCCATCGCTTAGACCACTGCACCACCGGGGCGGCGGAGAATATTCCATAATGCAGTCTTGGTAGATGGCACGGGTAAACAATTTGGCGGCAAAGGACACGAAGCTCCGCCCACGAGCTAGAATAGGGTTGAAAACTAAAATAAACGTGACGATGTTTTCCTCCATAATATTGACCCGAAGAAAGTTTTCCTAAAATAGCTTCCAAGGTATTCAGATCTAATGAAGTTCGGTAACTAAGACAAGGCCGCCCGGGTGGCGCAGTGGTCTAAGGCGTTGGCCTCTGATCATTCGTCGGTAAGGGGTCCGGGTTCGAATCCCGGTCAGGCATGGATGTTGTGTTTGTCTTACGGCACTGGCTCTCTCCCTTCCCTGGAACCAGTGACCCTAAATTAGGGACGGGCGACTGCTTATAGCCCATTTGAGTTGCTCACGGTGGTCGTTAAACCTCAAAAAAAAAAAAAAAAAAAAAACTAAGACAAGACACGAAATTTATCAAAATACACTACTGGCCACCCAAAATGCAACAAAAAGAAGGTCACGAGATAGGAAAGCCAGATTTACGGGACACATAACAGCAGATACAAAGATGAAGCGATTGAGCTTACAGGCCCGTGCGACTTGCGGAACACGCAGACATCAATAGTTCGTGTGGCCCCCATGGCTGGCAATAACAACCGCTACACGCCGCGGCATCGAACGAAAGAGGCTTTGGATGTGGGCTTGTGGTATGTCAGTCCAGGCTGTTTTCACACGTTGCCACAGTTCATCTGGCGTAACCGCGGGTAGTGCTTGCCGGGCCACTCGGTTGCCGATCATCGATCAGAAGTGTTCGATGGGCTACATATCGGGAGAACAGGCGTGCCACGGCAGCAGTGACACCTGGTGGGTCGTGAAGAATTGTTTCGCGATGCTTGCCACGGGCGGGCGCGGATTGTCCTGTTGAAACGTGGCCGCTGGCAGGTCATGCAGGTAAGGGAGGACTATAGGCTCCAAAACGGCGGAGATGTAGCGGCGATGCGTACCAGACGGGTGCGGGTGTCATATAGAATTGCGCCCCAAATCATAATGCCAGGCGACGGACCGGTATGGCGATGCACAACGCAGGCGTCATATAGTCTCTCGCCGTGGTGCTGCCACACGCGAATCCGACCATTGTGGTGTTGCAGGAAGAAGCAGGATTCGTCGGAGAGGACAATATCTTGCCATTCCGTAGTCTTGGTGAGGCGTGCAACGCACCACTGCCGCCGCACTCGCCGGTGGTGTAACGTCAATACTAATCGGAGCAATGGGCGCCGTGCGACAAGTCCCCGCTCCTGCAGACGAGGTCAAACGGTACGTGCTGACACAGGTTGTTGCGCAACAATCCTAATTCCTGCGCTAACGTTCGTTATGTGGCGGTGCGAGCCGTCAATGCTCGCCGCACAACATGCCGGTCCTGTCGCTCGGTGGTGTGCCGCGGCTGCGGTCCGACCTTCCCTCCTGCACCCACCGAATCCATACTCGCCTCACTGTGGCTGGATGTCGTCCCACACTGGCGCCAATGTCTCGGTACGATAAACCGCTGTCGCGATAAGCCACTATTCGTCCACTGTTGAACTCCCAAACGTGCTCGAATGACTGCCGTATTCTGCGACGAGGCATCAGGAAACTTCCCACGCACAAGTCTGGCAGCACAACACACTTCCACTACTTACACCTCGCCTTCTGTGCACCCTTCTTATAGTGCTTCTCGGTGGCGTGCCGGGCGCACATGATTTGCATATGCCCTGCAATGCTAGTCGTTTGCATATCCTCTCGCGGGCGACACATGCTGCGAATTTCAGGCCAATTGGATGCTTCCTTCTTGGTGTTGCATTTTGGGTGGCCAGCAGTGTATTTTCCTGACATGCTTGGGCACACTGCGTACGGGAGCAGAATGTACAGTATTGTAGAAACACACTATCGGTGAAGGAGAAACATGATGCGCAAGACTGGGGGTGAACGACCGAAATCATGGTGCAAAAACTGTCGCCGCTAGATGGCGTAAATGCGGTTGCTATCGAATTCAAAAAATATTTAATCCCGTATATCTGCTTCCAAAATATCCGATAAAAAACATTCTTTTTTCCTTCCGATGCCATTTATAACGAAGACTAATTTGGGTACAGTTTCTTTTTCAATTAATGCATAGATTTTTTACTAGGGGCTTAGATGGAAATTGCAATTACCCCGGTATCTCTTCTTCGAAAAGTCCGATTTGAACATATTTCTACTTATAATCTCTAATTCTTGGCTCATAATAATTTAGTCACCTGGGGTCTCAAGTGCTTATTTCTGTTTCTGATGTAATTGCACGAAAATCTGAATTTCTGGAAACTCGATTAAAAAAATTCTTTCTGGACCTGTACCACACACCTTGGAAAACCTTTTGAGAAAACCTTCTCCTAAAATAGTGCATAGTTTTTCCGCCAGGAGGTAGAGATATATACCTTGTTTTTATCGATACCTCGGATTCTAAGACTACGATTTGAAAAATTCTTCCATTATCGGAAAGCGTTTGTGGTGCTGCATGTTTCTCATATAATTAATCAGTATTAATCCTTAATCTTTCGTTCAGCTATAAACAATGAAATAAATTAAACCTGTTTTTGCACGATGGTAATGAAGTGATATTATAACACCGATACTTAAAAACACTTTAATCACCGGTATCCAATAAAACACTTCCAATTGAAAACTACATCAGATATTTCGGGTTCCGCAGCGGATCCCATCCGCAGATGAATTAAAACCAAAAGCCGAAACAGGTTACAACTATCTTATATGGTGGCCGCAATGTCACATAGTTGCGCAGATATAATGCGCAATGTTACAAGCGAGTCGTTGTATTCGTATGCAGGTGTTATTTGAAACAGAACCTCGCGAACTCAAAGAATAACACATAAGGAAAGTTATTCGTAATTAGAGTCCTAATCACAATTTACAAGAGTGATGGTCTAACAAACAAAGTAATGTCTACTTACTCATTTTCAGTGTTATCCTTGAGCAACCTCTTCCATGGGAGTGGAATTAAATTCGGTGGATCATCATTGCAGCATCTGGTGCCAAGATTAAAGATGTACAGACTCTCCAATAATTGTATACTGCAACCAGTTCTCGGTATCGCTAGCAATGCAGCACCCGACCAATTTGGGGTTTCTCATATATTTTCAAATTTTTCTTATAGCACGAGTGTGCCACTAGAGAGCGTAAGTTCACCTTTTTGTTTACATTATATCTACAGGACTAAACACTCGATTGAAAAAATGATCGGTCAGATGTTACTAACAGTGACAACATTTTGTGTACATTTTCTTCGCAAAATAATGCACAATTACGCAGCTATTTGGCGCGCATGTTAAATCTGTTTTTCTTTATATATCTGTTTCTAAATGCGCGATTAAAAAATATTCTTTTAACACCGGATATCATTTATCTTGTGGAAAACTTTAGGTTTCTTCTTGAGGAGTTTTTTGTAGTTCACAGTTCTGTACTAGATGGTGTTTTTGTACTTCTATTCGCAGCTGTATCTCCGCTTCTAAAAGCACTATGGAAATTTTTTTTACTGTATGCAATTCGTTACAATAAAGGTGGGGAACATTATCCTTTTAAATAATTCGCAGCTTTCCCTCTACGGGCGTACATGTCAAAACCTTTTCCTCGCAATCTCTGCTTACTGGAGAGGTATTTGAAAAATTATTTTTCTTAGCGTAGCTTTTGCTGTGAAGAATAATTTTCGCATATTTTCAACTTTTGCATTATGCAAAGTTCTTCCGCTAGCGGGCGTAGAATAAATCATGAATCCTTCTATATTTCTTCTTTTAACAATCAGATTTAAAAATCTAATTGGCACTGATAATTTTAGTAAAATTCCTTTTTATCGCTAGTGGAAAGAAGCAGCTGTTTCTGTTTCTGGATGTTTTATCGATTATGGAAATGCGGTTGATATTTTTTTTAACCGGTTCCATTGACTGTGAACAACTTTGATAAATTACATTCGCGTCGGGAAGGATTCAAAAGACGTGCTCATTACAATAAAAAATTCGGTGTCATCTTTCTTAATTAATACACACAATTGACGTGGATTAGAAACTTCAAACAGAAGTCATAGCTCTTTCCACGTTTATAAGTGCGTCACGGAAAAGTTCTCATCGGCCGCCACAGGGAATCAAACTCAGGGTCTTCCAATTACACGCCGGACATACTACCAGTGCACCACAGCGGCATAGAATTCTCCAGACTCAAATACTAATAACTGCCAAACCACATGACAGGTTGCTTCTTGGAGCCCCGCACAATGCTGGGGATTCACCAAAGACGGTAAGCAGCAACTGAACAAATAACTAGGAGGTGAATGAATAATTAATGCACACAATTGGCGTGGATTAGGAACATCAAACAGAAGTCATCGCTCTTTCTACGTTTATCTTTGGTGAATCCCCAGCATTGTGCGGGGCTCCAAGAAGCAACCTGCCCTGTGGTTTGGCAGTTATTCGTATGTGAGTCTGGAGAACTCGAGGCCGCTGTGGTGCAGTGGTAGTATGTCCGGCGCGTAACGGGAAAACCTGGGTTCGATTCCCGGTGGCGGCCGATGATAATGTTTCCGTGACTCACTTTTAAACGTAGAAAGAGCAATGACTTCAGTTTGATGTCATCTTTCTTGTTTATAATTCATGGCATATTGCAGATAACTTGGGATTTCAGTCTATTTGGGCCAATTTCAACTTGGTGAATGGCGTAAGAAATAACGTCGCGCCATTTCTTTAAGAAATTGTCGGAAATTTCTCATATTACCTTTCTTTTCATTTTTGCGGGCGACTACAACCTTGTGTATGTAATACTAATAGCCGTCACCTATTTCTAATTTGAAACTGATTCTGAGAACGGGAGAGAGTCTGGTAAGAACGAGCACATCTGTAATTTACTCGTAAATCTGACCCAGTGTCTCTATTGGCAAGAGATAGAATCAAGTATACCCATATCGTTCCACTATTTTGGGAAATAACGTAATTCTCAACGCGAACTGGAAAGAGGTAAGACTGGTTAGCAATTAATTATAATTTCAAAACTGCATAGTTCAGCTACGTTCCGTAGTCTTAATTGAATATGTCAGGCATCTCATTAGAATGAGTCACCGTGATTTCTCAGATGTCCTGTGCTGTTGATGCATGCCATTACCTAAACATGACTCATGATATTATGCGCAAGGGCAGCATTAAGTAGCGTGTTTAACAATAACTAAGTGGGAATTCTAATCACTAGAGACTTTCTACATGGATCAGATTCTTGAAAGTTTGGGGCACAATTTACTACGTAATCTTAATCTTGATATATATTCATAATCGTCGGGGCAGCAGAATTATCCTTGCAGAACTGCAATTACAGGCTGAATGGAAGTCATTCATGTTTCAAACGATTCATGCATAATAATTTGTGCATTTTGCAATGTTAGCAACACGCAGTGGAAAGTGAAACTAAATTCAAATTTCTGCAGAACTAACTAGTCATGCATTCAAAATACCTTAGTGACTATTTTTTCCATGTAAGAATAATGAAGCTTGGAAGAGAAAAAGTTCTCATCTGTCACGACAAGAGCAAGGACATTTTTTTCTGGCTTTGCAGGAAAACAGTTATTAATTCCAATTAAATTTTAGAGAATTTCCTCATTATGTCAGCAATTTGGAATTGTTCCTACGCAAAGGTAATTGCGTTCAGGCGTGAATTTTGAATAAAAATGTATTGAGAATCAAAACGAAAAAGAGGTGCAGAAGTTACAAGAATAGGATTTTACCGTTAGATATAGGAATGGGGTACTAGGACACTCACGAATCATCTGGTGCTCATTAACCATTTACTTTAATATGTGCCAACACAAAGAACAGCACTTTGAGAAGAAAGTTAATTGTATCATAGATTATGCTTCCAACGGGCCTAAAGTACTTCAGACATTTCTGTTTCGGGATTTAACGAACACCATAATCACTTCAGAACACTTAGAAACGGCCCGTTTCTAAGCTAGTAACACCGTTTCCAGTAGAAAGGATAGATTTAAAGCAAAAAGCCAATGTCTCTTCCGTAAATCGAAATCGAGGCAACCTAGAGTGAATAGCTCGAAGCAAGCACCTCTACCAACTCGGCCACCGGGACAGTCTAACTCTGTTTAATGGAGAACAACTGATTGTTATTTTAAGCAGAAAGGTTATCAATAAATATGTTCTTTACCGAATATCGTAGCTTAAGGCCATATATTTCAGTAAATAATGTAGCTCCGAGAAACGAGTAAATCCAGAATGCAATTTCTCATTTCAAGCACACACGGATTAACGCAGATGAAATGTCCACTTTCTGCTGATCGATAAGTTCGACCCATCTATCCTAGTGGCTCAGCAACGTCTCATGGCATACGTCACAATATCGCTTTATATCAGGTGCAGACATTGTCTTTGTAATCAGCATTTCCTAACCCGTTCTTTGCCACTCCGGTAGCGCAGTGGTCTAAGAGCTGGCTGGCTTCGGAAGGTTCGTCAGAGATGGATTCGGGTTCGAATCCCGGTGAGGCATTGATGCTGTGTTTGTCTTAGGGCATTGGCTCTTTCCTTTCCCTGAAACCAGTGACCCTAAATTAGGGACAGGCGACTGCTTTATATCTCATCGAATTGATCACGGTGGTTGTTAAACCTCGAAAAAAATTAAAAGATTTTTCTTTTCACTTGTCTCTTACTCCCGTCAGATGCGAGAATGCTTCAAATTTCGTCAAAATTGAGTTAGATTCCACTGTTTACTTAGTCACAATTTGTAACATACTCCGTAAACTCTATTCTTCACTTTTCCTTTCATAATCACTCTCCAATCAAGAAATCCTCACCGCTTCTAATTTATCTTAGTTTTTCAAGTCATGTGATTGTATCTGATTTAACTTCTGAGCTTACCGTAATTATTTACATCTACTTCCCTTTCGTCACAAGGTACTACCGTGAATACACAGGCATCGGCCAACGAGGATCATGAGACAGGCCAGTTGGGTGTAATTTTTCCCACATGAGTTCGAACTAAAACACTCTGAGGTTATGATAGCTCAAAGCATTAATGCGGCGTTTGGGCAGGATACTGAAAATGAACGCACCATACAGGGATGGTTTTGAAATTCAGAACAGAAGACACGTCCCTTGCAAATGCGCCTCGTGTCATCCACCGGAAGCTGTATCAGATGAGGAGCTGAAGAATATCACGGAACTGACCCGCAGCAAAGTGTCCGTGATATCGCAGAAAAGATCCCTGTGCGTCATTCCACGGATTATCCGGCTTCTCATTGCCCAGGGGAAAGAGAAACAGCTGGATGTTCGGGTACCATATGAATTAATAGCAGCCAATAAGACATGTCGTTTAGAGATGTGCACTTTTTTCCTTACCAGGCACATACTGGAGTTTCTGCACCCGATTGTAAGCTGTGATAAAGCGTGTGTTCTTTACAGCAATAGTAAGCGATCAACACAGTGATTTAATATCAGAGAGTCGCCTGAATACCGTAAAATCCACCTGTACACTCGCTTAAAATGATGGTTCTCGTATGACGGTCTGTAGGGATTTTATTTATCATTTATTTTTCGGAACAGCTGAGACCATTAGTTCGGAAGGTTGTGCTGAAATTCAGTCGATGTATAGAAAGCTTATTACCGAGCAACCAGTTGTGGTCAACAGGCATGGGATCCTTCTGTTGCTCGAACACAGAAGCACCCCCCCCTAATGGATGCTGACCAAAAATGCCCACCCGTCCATGTCTTCCAGACACCCATCCAACAAAACCATTGGATTACGAAAGTCTAGCACACGCTGCATATTTCCCAGACCTTGCTTCCAGGAAATGTTAATTCTTCCTGTAGGTGGTCCATTTCCTGATAAAGAAGACCTTCTGAAACGACCTAACTGTGTGTCAGGCCGCTGCCACTTTGTTTATCTCACAGACGCAGAAGTATTATCGTCCGTTAGATTCACAAACCTCGTAACCTGTGGGGAGAAATGAATCGATGCTGAGAGAAACTACAGAGGGTGAGTTGAAAGTTTTGCAATATTTGCATAAACACATGTACTGCGGCCGGTATGTCACGTGTTTAAAATAGTTTTTTTTTTTTTTTTGATTGGAGGTTTAACGACCACCGTGAGCAACTCAAATGGGCTATAAGCAGTCGCCCGTCCCTAATTTAGGGTCACTGGTTCCAGGGAAGGGAGAGAGCCAGTGCCGTAAGACAAACACAACATCCATGCCTGACCGGGATTCGAACCCGGACCCCTTACGGACGAATGATCAGAGGCCAACGCCTTAGACCACTGCGCCACCGGGGCGGCTTAAACTAGTTCAAGTCACGCACTGCAGTCAGTCGAAAGAGATATAAAGTGGTAGTCTTTGCTGTGAACAGCATTGGATGTCGTCATTGTGTCTGTGGTTGGGACGCCTAAAAGGCAAACAGCCACAACAGGCTAATAAGGGAATGTTTGTCTTACGAGTTTCAACTCGGTCATAACGCGGCTCAAGCAACACGAAACATCTGTCATGCAAAAAGGGAAGGTGAACCACAGCATCGCAACCAGGTGGTTCAAAACATTTCGCTCAGGTGACAGAAACCTCGATGAATAGCCAAAGTCAAGTAGTCCGCGAACAGTGGATTCGCAGTCCGTGCACCAGGTCGTAGAGGCAAATCCGACAACCAGCACTCAGAGATGATAAGGAGAGCTGGGCATGTGTCACCAACCACCGTGGTTCGTCAACTTCAGTACCTCGGAAAGGTCTTCAGGAGCTACCGCATCGTCCCTCACGAACTGATGCCAGCTGAAGCAAACCGCGCCGCCCCGGTGGCGCAATGGTCTAAGGCGCCTGCCTCTGATCATTCGTCCGTAAGAGGTCTGGGTTCGAATCCCGGTGAGGCATGGATGTTGTGTATGTCTTACGGCACTGGCTCTCTCCCTTCCCTGGAACCAGTGACCCTAAATTAGGGACGGGCGACTGCTTATAGCCCATTGAGTTGCTCACGGTGGTCGTTAAACCTCCAATCAAAAAAAAAAAAAAGAAGCAAACCGCCGAGTGGAAGTGTGCACGAAACTCCTAGAAAACCCGCGCGTTGTACGTTTCATCAAGATAATTTTTACGTACGATGAAAAGTGGGTCTATTTCCATAATTCTAACATACAATGGCAATGGTTGAGTGTGGGCCAGCTTCCTGAACCTGTTACCAAACAAGGGGGCTTCGAGAACAAGGTGATGCTTTACGTCTGGTGGAATTTCGACGGGATAATCCATTACGAATTTGTTCCAGACGGTCGGATCATCAACGCCGACTTTTACTCTGAATAGCTGGAGTGGATGTATGTCGTTTTGGAGGAGAAGTACCCAGCCCTGGTGAACAGAAAGCGCGCTCTCCTACAGCAGGACAACGCTCGGCCTTATACCGCGCGAAGGACCCGTGCATGCAAAACTCCAGGAACTTGAGGGTATCGAGCTGATGCCACACTCAGTATATATTCCGGACCTTGCCCCGTCGGATTATTACTTGTTCTGGTCCATGGCCAACTTCCTTCGCCGGCGGCACTTCAACAGCCAGTAGGAAGTGGCAGCTGGGGTGAAGGAGTTCTTTGCCTCGAAGGACAAGAACTGCTACCGCCGCGGAATCAAAGAACTGGCAGACAGATTGCTTAAGACGGGGCAACACGATGGCCAATTCTTTGAATGCCAGTCAGCTTTCGTCGTAAAGGTAGGTATGAAGACATAAGGTGATCCAAATGTTGCAAAGCATTCCATACACCTTCTGTACTTTGACTAGGAGGGTAGGCGCTTCCAATTTTTATGAGGGTTTGCAGGTAGCACTCTGATTTCGAACCTTGCATTTGCACTACCCAATAGATGACATGTTGATATACTTTAACATTTCATTAGGTCACGTCAATAATAAAAACAGCTTAGATCATAGATTCGTTTTCTGATTACTCATGCTTGCTTACTGATTCAAAGTGGAGTATTCTGGGTGAACAAGCCAGATACGTTTTTATTCCAGGCAAAATCTTTCACGCTTTTGCAATATCTAACATCCTCACAAATACGTGTTACCCAACATCTTTGTGACTCAAACAGGTTATTTTGTATATGTTATGTTTCTTAATGGCTTTGAGAATTGAGCTCTACCAGGTTGCCCGTGATTTGAAACACAGATATTAGTGGAGAGACCACTTTATTAAGTACATAAATGGCTCGTGCTCCCCCATGTAAGACGCTAGGTGAGGGAGATGTGCGGTATAATTCTGACAGTCCGGTTCCTCGAACATAAGTTAGCGTTCGATTGAAGACCAGAATGGGAAAAACGAGTGATCTGAGAGATTTTGAAGGTGACATGACAGCTGGCACTCCCATCTTCCAAACGGCAGTTTAGCAGCATATCCTATTTTTATAAAGGTCTGCAAGTGGTAGAGGGCTTTTCACGCACAATCGTAGCAAAGGTTTATTATGGCGCCTCTGGAGCAGTAATCTAGGCGCTGATTTCTGACCATTCGTTTGAGATGATACGGGTCCGAATCCCGGTGAGACATGGTTATTATGTTTGTTTTACGGCTCTGGCTTTCTTCCTTTCCTAGAATCAGCGGCCATAAATTAGGGACGGGCGACTTCTTATAGCCTATAGAGCTGCTCACAGTGGTCGTTAACCACCACACACATAAAAAAGAAGTTTATCATGAATGATGCGGTACGTAAAACACTTTCAGCAGTCATTCGATTGATAGTCGGAAGGAACAAAGCGAGTGTTCTGGCCGGTTTAGAATGTGATATAGTGGGCGCCAGGTGTGCTGGTTCAAGGATCTTCCAAACGGCGTTTCTCCTGGGCTTTTCATGCACATCCTTGGAAATGGATTACCATGAATGGTGCAACTCGCCAAAACTAACAGCCAGGACCTGATAAATCACTGCAGAAATCAAGATTGGTTCAACGAGGATCATTTCCGAACGCTCAACATTGCGGAATACGATGCTAATTGGCTACAACAGCCGATGAATGTCTACTTTGAATATTCTGATCCACCAGCGGTTCATGAAGTCCAAATACATGGTCCCTGATTTCTTGAACTTTTTGCGTATCGCTGCAGTCACGCTAAAACTCTTGCTTGAAAAGCCAAGAAAAATGGCTGTTTGGGATATGGTTGAATCGGCAAGCCTGGCAGCAAATATCATACCGCATTTAAACCAGATAAAATTCCTCGTTTTGCCCTTTCCGACTATAAATCGAAAAGTAACTGATTCTCAACCAGCTGGTCTGTCCGACACACACCGCAGTCACTTGCCGTCATTCGTGTTAGAGTGAGACATTAATGTGATACGTGCACGTGTACCTGATAAACAGGCATTTCAGTGTATGTCTCCTCGAGTGATTCACTATGCCTTCAGAAGATCATCGATGGCTTCTCTGGAAAAAATGAATGAAACCATTTCGTTTCATCTCAAGAATATTTCAAGAGCAAACGGTTGTATTCCGAATTTAGAAAATGCGTCCCCTCTCTGACGATCAGAAACATAGCAAAGGTTCATGAAGAAATTTAAAAATCTCAAGCTTGTAATGTTTTGTGTTTAGCCATGTTGGCACGTCAACGGATTTATTAAGACCGATGGTTCTTTATAGTATTAAACTCGTAGCGATGTAGTGTAGAGACCTACATGGGTCTGGCTGATCGGGTTTAACTCGTGTCCCGGACAGACATATGTCTGGCTGATCGGGATAACTCGCGTCCGGACAGATGACGGACTGATGTTGGTTAACTCGAGCCACGCAACATAAGTTGTTTCTTCGGGTTGGGTCAGCATTTTAATTATTTCATAAAAATCGAGTCTTAACACCAGTTTGTTTTCCATAACTATATTACTTTGTTGAAATTACTTTTAAGAAATTTAGAAATCATTTCCTAATCCTGGCTCTGACACTGATGCACAACTCGGATATTAGTTAAGGGCTGTTGAGAGGAATTAACTCTCTTTCTGATAGCTGAGAACGTTATCACCTGAAGAGACAATTAAAGTGTAGACCAGCTAAAGCAACCACAGTCAAGAAATGTAAGCGTAAAAATAATTTCTGTGACTGGAAGGATATCAATACAAAAGAGGAAAGATTCGTTGAATTGGCTCATTACATGATTTTACCGTCTGACGAAAAACACTGATTTGATACCAGGGTGGAAAGTTAAATTCAAGCCAATATCCACAATTAGCTATAAGCGTGTCATCTCAGTCTCTACCAGTGTAAGCAGCGAAAGAAATTGTACGTGAACAATGGGAGCCTAAAGTGACTACTGATACTGAATTCATTTATAGCAAGCGTCAAATCTCCGCGAGCGTTGATGTAACTATGGCTTAACCTCGAACGTGGCACAGAAGATGACACCCTTAACAATGCATTTATTTGACTTTAAAATAAATTATCCTTAGAGTAACCACTATTCCTTTGCTTACATTAAAAATGTTTATTTTAACATCCAATTCCTAACTAGTACGCTTTATTTTAAGCGCAGGAGATTCTCTACCTCGTCTTCTAAGCTATGTAGACTTGCGCAATAATAATGCGTATGTAAAATAACAAATAAAGTGTTCTGGATGAAAACGAAAACTCAACGTGTTGATCAATTTACAACAGAAAAAAAAGGGACTCCGTCCTTCGAGTGAGCAGTAGCCTGCCCTCTTCTCTCATCTCACGTGGTACACGGTAGTCATATCAAGGCTAATATCAAAAATAATTGTTGCTGAGTTCGGCAAAATAATAATAATAATAAGTCCAACGTATTATTATTATAATCAGTCCTCACGTATTGCTACGGAATCATCAAGTAGACCACAAGAGAGCTTGAGGAAATAATTCGCAATACCAGGACAACCCTCACTAAAAATCGCCAGCACTAGTCGAAGTCCGCAGTAGGAAGGCTGATCATTGGACGGGCAGAAGGAGGACGGGTAATAATTGGTTTCCCGGAACACCGTGACAAAGAAATCAGCAGCCTCAGAAAATACTTCCATCAGAGCAAAGGGCCCCCTTCACCAAGCGAGTGACCAGAAGTACACAGCCCTAGACCTCTTTACTCAGAACATTGATACTGGAACGAGGAAGCCAAAAGAAGAAGCTTGGGGCAAGAAAGTCCTACACGGAAGGTACTACAACAATCTGCAATCTGACGAGGTAGATACGACTGCCTCTAATGCATAGCTAACAAACGGATCACTCTTTCCCAAGACAGAAGGGTACTTGATGGCTATACAAGATCAAGTTGTAAACACCAGAAACTTCCGGAAGCATATCCAGAAGAACACGTCAGTCAGTGCAAAGCGACAGGTGCCGGCAATGTCATCAAGCACCAGAGACCATCGAACATATCACAGCACGGTGCAGGGTCCTCACACAGATAGAGTACACGAACAGGCATAATCAAATCGCCATAATGCTCTATCAAAAATTGGCAAGAAAGTACCACCTCATTAATAGCTGAGAACGTTATCAGAAATAGCTGATTATTATCAGGCGAGCTGGGCATATTACAGACCACCGTGGTTTACTCCCTTTCAGGACATATGCAAGATCTACAGGACTTGCCGCATTGTCCTTCAGGAACTGACGCCAGCTGAAACAAACCGCCGGGAAGAAGCGTGCAGGTAACTCGTAAAAAACTAGCGCGATGTACGTTTCATCAAGAGAATTGTTACGTGCGAAGAAAATTGGGTATATTTCAGCAATCCTAACACACGACGGCAGTGGTTGTGCCCAGGCCAGCTTCCTGAACCTATTGCCAAACGAGGGCGCTTCGAGCACAAGGTGATGCTCTGAGTCTGGTGGAAATTCGACGGGACAATCCATTAAGAATTTCTACTAGACGGTCGAATCATCAACGCGAACCTCTACTCTGAACACCTGGAGCGAATGTATTCCGTTTTGGAGGAGAAGTCCTCGGCACTGATGAACAGAAAGCGCAATCTCCTACAGCAGGACAACGCTCGGCCTCATACCGCGTGAGCGATCAAGGAAAAGCTCCAGGAACTAGAGGGCATCGAACTGATGCCACACCCAGCAATAGTCCGGATCTTGCCCCATCTGATTATTACTTGTTCTGGCCCATGGCCCACTTTCTGCGCTGGCGGCACTTCAACAACCAGAAAGAAGTGGCAACTGGGGTGAATAAGTTCTTCGCCTCGAAGGACAAGAACTGATACCGCAGCGGAATCGAAGAACAAACAGACAGATGGCTAAAGACGGTGCAACACGATGGCCAATTCTTTAAATGCTAGTCAGCTTTCGTCGCAAAGGTACGTACGAAGACAGAAAGTGATCCAAATATTGCACAACTTTCGACTTACACTCTGTATTTGCTATCCATTTCATGGTCAATGTCCAGTTCAACATTTTATAACACTGAGTTTAATGCTTTCATTGGGTGGATAGTTATTGTGCCTAGGTGCAAAGTTTGTGGATTCTGTAAGTGATAAAGCGATACATTTTAATAACCATCGTTCAGGACTCGCTTTTTAAGAGAATGTAACCGAGGACCGGTAAAAATTCTTAATTCTACACAACAGAACTGAAAATATATTGAGTTCCTAAGTTCGCAAAACATAATTTCTTTTCGAATACCTGGTAATTAAGGTTAATAAATTTCGTTTAAAGACATAAACAAATATTTTCATCAGAAAATCCACATGTGTGCAACAATAAAAATCAAATTATAAATATAATGATCCGATTTATTGGTGTCAAAGTAAGAAATCACACGAATTTCACTCCGCAAGCTTTCTCCGTCGACGGACGTCTTCATCAGGCGGTTACATAGAGAATGCAGAATCAAAATTGTAGACAGAACGTTAATTCTAATATGACAAATGAAATCATGCGTGAGGACCGCGCGCAGAAATAAGCACGGAACGTGGTGAATACAATATATTAAAAGTTAATGCAAAAGCAAAAAATGTAAACTTTAGGAAGAAACTAGAATCGTGCAGTCCATCTTGTGATGCCTAGCAGATGGTTTTCTAAGCTACCGATAGTTCGAAAGAGACATCCGTATTGCATACATCCTGCCGCGTTAAAATCTCAAAAGTTTCCCTTATGGCAGCTGTTCTTGCGTCTCCATATGGTGAGATCTTCAAGATATTCTGCCATTGGGGTTGAGCGTGATGGTTAGCTACTTCTTTGGCAAGGGATGTAGAAAGCTTCTTTTGTGCAACGTCCCTCTTGTGCTCATTCATTCTCTCCTCAAATGATCTTTTTGTGAGACCTACGTAAAATTTAGTAGAGGAGTCTGGGTATAACAATGGGTGGCAATAGATACCCGCATCTGTGAGCTTCAAGGTACCATTACCTCTTGCTGTGCTGAGGACGGTTGCCATGGGTTTAGAATATTTTAGGTCGACATCCAATCCTTTCTTCTGAAAGTGATTTTTAATAAAATAAAATATTTTGGGGATGTACGGGATCGAACCAACAAATTTTAAAGGTGCTCTTCTGTTCGGTGTAGCAAGTGCGTTGGCTTCAACTTTCGCTATTGTGTCCACTACGCGGGAGATGTCAAACCTTCGTGCAAAAGCAAGATCTTTCAAAGACTTAATTTCGGCATTATAGTCACATTTCAAGGTGCAAAGTTCTTTGGCTCTTTTAGATTGGTATTTGAGTAGAGCATACTTGTGTGCTGTTGATTTGCCTGATCCTGGTGCAATAGGGTTAGGTACGTGCATGCGTTTATAGTAGACTTTGGTAGAGAGTGCAACTGAAATCGATTCTGTCACAAGTACATCTAATTAAGGTAACTCTCCTTGATTTTCCATTTCTATCGCAAATTTAATGTCCTCGTGTATGTTGTTTATGTCTACTATAAAGTCTTGCAAGTAGGCTTCTCCGTGCTCCCAGATAAAAAAGTTATCATCTGTATAGCGTAGCCATACTCTTGGTGTCCTGGGAAGAGTGGTGAGTACGATCTCTTCAATAGGTCACTTAATTGCTTCAAGCGAGTATTGGAGACAAGGATGAACCCATCGGGACTCCTTTTGATTGCTTGTAGACGTGGGAACTATAAACAAAGAAGTTGGATTCTACAGCTAGGTCAATAACAGCAAAGATATCTTTCAGAGCCTTTTTATCATAAAGGTTAGCTTCAGTCAGGGTTCGTTTGATTTCGGGCCTTTCTGCAGGATCACAAGCTCTGAAACTGATGACTCAAAGGTAAAGCCATATTGGAACGGACGTGGTAGAGGGAGATAACATCAAAGCTGCCAATAAGTTCATGTTGTGCAAGGGTGATACCTTTTAGCTTGGAGATGGGCTCATTCGAGGACCTAAGGATCTGTGTTCGGAAGGAATGGCATAAGAAAAGTTGCTAGGGCTTTCTCAAGGTGTGCTGATGGTGTTCTCTTCCTTGAAACGATCGGCCTGATTGGGTTGCCCTCTTTATGGTACTTTAATCTCCCGAATAATTTGGGAATGGGTGCCCCAGGAGGGAGTTTCGCTCCTCGCTTGATGGCATCTAGAAGAGCTTTGAAATTAGCAGCTTTCCTGACTCTTGTTTCTCATCTGTTGAGAGGATCTTTTGTCTGCATGACGGCGTTCGAATCAATGAAAGAACGAATTTATTATGACGTAGTCTTGCTCGTCCATTATGGCGATCTGTCCCGACTAATCAGTTAGCAGGAAAACAATGTCTCTATCATTTTTGAGTCTCTTTAATTCATTAGGGAGCTTCTGAATGTAATTTCTACTCCGTGTCTTTGCGATCCTTGTAAGCATGGCTGCGCATTTGTATCTGATAGGGTCACGCTCAGTAACTGGCAAATGCCGTAGGACACTTTCGATTTGTGGCACCACTTCTTTGTATCTAAGAGGTCTGTCAAATGTAAATTTCAGGCCTTTCTGCAGGATCACAAGCTCTGAAAGGGTAAGTGTCTTAGAAGAAACATTAATGACTGGAATTATAAAATCTTGATGCTGAGGAACGTTCGGGTGCAGTTCTGCCCAGACCTTATCTAATTTTTTCTTGTGGGTTTTACGTTCTCTGCTGGTCAGCATGTCTATTTTTCTTAGCATTATATCTAGGTCCAAAGGTGAGACCAGATGCGTTAGAGCAGCGTGCAGGCTAAAGGACTTGGATTCCAGCTCCATGATTCTAACTCTTTTGGAGCGAATGAGGTGCTTCAGCGTTTGCTGCTGGAATATTAACTTTTTACGTCGGAACCAAGGATTGTCAAGCGTAGATTTAAACTTGAGGAAAGGAAGAATCAGGTCTCGCGCTCTGCAGTCTTGCAAGAAGTCAAAGTGCGATCGTTCCATCTCAAGGTTGATTCTAAACCTTCTAAGTTTATGATATGCGTCCATTATATGCCCGGAAACAGCAAATAAATATATAGATTGTGGGACGCTAACACCAGAAAAATAATTGTAAATACAATGATCCGATTTATCGGTGTCAAAGTAAGAAATCACACATAGCCTGCATGCTGCTCTAACGCATCTGGTCTCACCTTTGGAGCTAGATATAATGCTAAGAAAAATAGACATGCTGGCCAGCAGAGAGCATAAAACCCACAGAGCTCGCCACAAGAAAAAATTAGATAAGCTCTGGGCAGAACAGCACCCAAAGGTTTCTTAACATCAAGATGTTATAATTCCAGTCATTAATGTTTCTTCTAAGACACTTACCCATTCAGAGCTTGTGATCCTGCAGAAAGGCCCGAAATTTACATTTATGAGACCTCTTAGATACAAAGAAGTGGTGCCACAAATCGAAAGTTTCCTACGGCATCTGCCAGTTACTGAGCGTGACCCTATCAGATACAAATGCGCAGCCATGCTTACAAGGATCGCAAAGACACGGAGTAGAAATTACATTCAGAAGCTCCCTAATGAATTAAAGAGACTCAAAAATTATAGAGACATTGTTTTCCTGCTAACTAATAAGTCGGGGCAGATCGCCATAATGGACGAGCAAGACTACGACATAAACATTTGTTCTTTCATTGATTCGAACGCCGTCATGCAGACAAAAGACCTCTCTCAACAGATGGAAAGCAAGAGTCAGGAAAGCTGCTAATTTCAAAGTCCTTCCAGACACCATCAAGCGAGGAGCGGAACTCCCTCCTGAGGCATCCATACCCAAATTATTCGGGAGATTAAAGCACCTGTGACGTATATTCTAGATTAACTTTCCTTTTTTAGTTTCTTTCCCTATGTAAATCTTGAGTTTATTCTCAGTATTCTTCCCGCTTAACGAAATATATTTTCCTTCAAACGAATACGATTGGCAACAATTGAGGTTGAATGCACGTGACCCAGCAATTGAGGTTGAATGCATGTCTCCTCGTTTCTCTGAAGACGCATGTAATAAGATAAGAACAAGAGATAAAAAGCGACGACTGATCTATTGTGAGAGAGGTGTTGATATTATTGAGAGCGATTATTGAGGTGTGTTGATAAGAGCGATTATTGAGAGCTATTATTGTGAACGATTATAATGAGCGTTGTTAAAAAAGTGCTGTACGAGAGAATTGAATAGTATTGAGATAAATGTGTGGAGAGTGTTGTGATTCCATTCCGAATAAAGGACTGTTTCCGTAAGTTGACTTCTGGTTATATGTTTTGTCTGGCCGTTAAAGTTTGTTTCATTTAGGAACAATTTATTAATATGTTGATATTTTAAGTTAGCGTAAAGGTCAAGACTTCCTTTACGCCACATTGGCGCCCGAGTTTTCCTTCGAACAGATCCATAGAAGTCACGGAAGATGGCTAACGTAACTGATCCTATCGGTCTCTTCTATCAACATAACCATGAGGCTCATATCTCTACAGCTGACAATATATGTACTCAGTGTTATAGAGTCCCTCATAACTCACCAAGCGCTCTATACCAGGCCTGCGGTTATGACTTACCAGACAGTGAGTACGCGAGGTACTAAGCCTATGTACCAGGTACTTCGACCGCAGTGCCTCAACAAATATTTACTCCACCACCACCCATGTGAAGGAGCAAAATTATTGCTCATTACGTACCCCATGTGGGTTCTATTATATTTAGGGGAAACGGCGGTTCGCTTAGGTTTTAGTAGGATCTGGATGATCATTTTGACCTTTATAATGTTCCTGAAGACTGTCAGATACCTATTGCTGGCACATGTTTGCAAGACACGGCAAAAGTCTGGTACAGACAGGGGCGTCGAATGAACCCAGACGGTTCCTATCAGCAATTTCGAGCTGACGTTTTGGATGTCTTTCCTTTTGGAACCAATAAGGCCGGCCTTGCACAACAACTGTTTTCCTGGCGACAGCGAGCGTCAGATACCCCAGTCTCGTTCGCCCTGGAAACAGTCCGACTTTATAAATTATGGGATCCCGCTGCAGCCGAGTCTGAGATTTGTGACACGTTGTTACAGCAGCTGGATCCCTTCCTGCAGGATTATCTGGAAGTTTGACGTTCTGTCTCCATTCACGAGTGCTTAAAACTCGTTCGAGTCTATGAAGACCGCCACAGCAAAGGTCAATCTTCACAGGTTCACGAGTACCGCCAACCTACGCAGTACCGTGAACCTCATATTCAAAACAACTGGAATCAGCAGCCAAACCAGAACATTCATCAAAGACAATTTTTCAATCAGCCTAGAAACACCTATCAACAGTCTAGATACGTGCCGTCGCATCGTCGGATACCAGAGGTGCGACATCCTTGCCATTACGGAAATCAGGACACCCAAGTTTCTCGTCCCCGGGATAGTTACTACCCGGTGGACCAGACATATCCAAAACACCATGTTGGGGGCAAGGCCAGCCTAATGATAATAATGCTGCCTCTCCTGCACGTTACAATTCAACACGTCCTGGTGGTTCGCCACATTTCCAAAATCAATCTAGACATTCTAATAAGTTTCATGACAATTTAAGCTTCAACAGGAGGTAGATGGGTCGAATCTATCTCCTCGTTTCTCTGAAGACCTCAAATCTCTCTTATTGACTATTCAAGCTCCGCTTTTGCCTGATATTCTTGTGACCTTTGACAAAGTGGTGGTGTCGACTAAAATTGATTCTGGATCTGACATCTTGGCATTAAATTTTGATTTCTGTGCTGCTACCTTTCCAAATGCTTGTGTCGAGCCCTCCCAGCAATGTCTGCGAGGTGCCAACAATAATATCTTTGCAATCTCTGGATCAGTTAATTTACCTGTCAAGATTGGCAAAGTTCAAGTTTCTTATACTTTTTTTAATCCAAGAGTTACCCGTGGATTGCCTTCTGGGAGTGGATTTCATTAAAATGTTTAAGCTCACACTTGATTTCATCATGGCCTAATCTTAATGCCTGAGATTAGTCCTCCCACCCCAGAAGAGCCAATTGATTTTCCTGCAGTTCTTGGAAGTGACAAATTATTGCCTGAACATAAAAGCGAACTTGGTCGGGTTTTACGCAGCAGACCAGGGTTATTCTCTGATAAACCAGGGCTTACACAGGTGGTGTATCATACTATTGATACAGAAGGAGCTAAACCCATTGCATGTAAGCCTTATCCATGTCCGAACCAGAAGAAAGCTGAATTCCAAAGACAAATGCAGGACATGCTCCATTCGAGGATAATTAAAGAATCACTTAGTCCTTGGGCAGCACCTGCTTTTCTTGTTCCAAAAAAACAATCTGGAGAGTATCGCTTCGTAATAGATTACCGAAAACTCAATGAGGTAACCAAAGCTATCAATTACCCATTGCCTATAATTAGCGATATTCTCCAGGACTTATCGTCAACAAACTGGCTATCAACATTGGATTTAGCTAGTGGCTATTGGCAGGTGGCTGTCCACCCAGATTCCGTTGAAAAAACTGGATTTATTACACCGTTCGGAGCATATGAGTTTTTACACATGCCCTTTGGTTTGGCATATGCTCCTGCAACGTTTCAGCGCTTAATGGATTCAGTCTTACGTCCTGTGCTCGAACCTAATGTCCATGTTTATCTGGACGATATTATCGTCTTTTCTGAAACTTTTGAACAGCATCTGTCTCTATTGGACCAAGTTTTCCAACTGCTACATAATGCAGGTTTGACGTTAAAGCCTAGCAAATGTCAAATTGGCAGGGACGAACTCGTATATCTCGGACTGAAAATTACCCTAAAGGTCTTCTAACTGATGACTCAAAGGTAAAGCCAATTTCGGACTTTCCGAGGCCTAAGTCGGCGAAAGAATTGTTGCGATTTTTAGGCATGACCGGGTGGTACCAACAGTTCGTTCCGCGGTACGCTACTCTGTGCGAACCTTTCTTCGCTTTGAAACGAAAATATAGACACTTTGCTTGGTCCACAAAGGCGTCTTTAATACTCTTAAACATGCCTTGGTTTCGCCACCTGTGTTAGCCTTTCCTAACCATGCCGAAATATTTAATATCTTTACTGATGCATCAGGTGTTGGTCTAGGAGCTGTTCTATCTCAACGAAGGCATCCTATTGCATATTCCTCTCGAATTCTTAATAAAGCAGAACGTAATTACTCTGCTACTGAACGAGAATGCTTAGCTATTTTATTTGCTGTCACCAAATTTAAATGCTATCTCAATCATTTAACTGTCAATGTTATTACGGATCATTCGGCATTACAATATTTAACCACAGCAAAGAATCTGTCTCGAAGATTGTTAAAATGAACACTTCGACTTCAGGAATATAAAGTTCAAATTCAGTATCGCCCTGGCAAGTCAAACCAACTGCCTGACGCACTGTCTCGCTGTCCGGTCAGTTCTGGTGCCCAGGCGGATACTGAACCTCCCTCCCTATTTCTTCATTCGGAAATAACTTCAAGGGAGCAAATAATTTCTGAACTTCCGAATGATTCAGATTTTGGGGAAATTTATAATTTCTTACTCGCTGGTTCTTCTGCTCTAAGTGAACCTTCTTTAGCGGGTCGTGGTCAAAATTATGAGATCATCGATGGTATTTTGTATTATAAAAAATTTGTAAACTCGAGAGCTGAGTACCGCCCTGCGATACCTCAGTCTCTTCGTATGGCTTTATTATACGAATTTCATGATATTTCTCTTGCCGACCACTTAGGCATACGAAAAACTCGTAGTAAGCTCCGAGACGTAGCCTACTGGCCGGGCATGTACAATAGTATACTCGCATACATTCGCTAATGTGAGTACTGTCAAAAGTACAGTTATGATAATAAACGACCGGCCGGTCACTTTATTTGTAGTTCAAATAATTATGTTTTTGAAACTATTTCTGTAGATTTATTGGGCTCTTATCCATTATCAACTAAAACTAAAGCTCGTTATATTTTAGTTGTTACAGATAATTTTTCTAAATGGGTGGAAGCATTCCCCATTAAAGCAGCTACGGCTGATATAATACGTGATATTCTAATACATAATGTTTTCACTCGATTTGGCTGTTCCCGTACCGTAGTCTCGGGCTACGGGGTTCAGTTCATTTCGGAGTTATTTGAGCGAATGTGTGCGAGGCTTCAAATCAAACATAAATTCATAAGTCCATATCACCCTCAAGCCAACCCGGCTGAGCGTGTGAATAGAACATTGCTAAAGATGATCTCAACCTTCATTGGTAATAATCATGAGCGTTGGGACGAACATGTTGAAATGTTTTGTTTCGCCCTTCGCTCATCATTTCATTAATCAACGCGGCTTACGAACGCTGAACTTTTTCTAGGGCGCAAAATCCGCACCCCTTTTGAGAATTTAACTGGCATTATCGATGAGATCAACCAAAGACCAACACCTGATTCTGTAAAACTGCTTGCGCAAAAGGCACGGACTGCTATCAGTCGAGCTCAATTAAGCCAAGCTAGGCACTATAATGCGAAACGGAGGGAACCAGATCTCGCAGTTGGAGATCTGGTCTTATTGGAAACTCATTTCCAATCCTCCGTTGCACACACATTCGTTAAAAAATTTGCACCTTTATATGAAGGCCCTTTTGAATTGGTAGAAGTGTACAATAATAATTTTATATTAAAGAAGCCGGATGGCTCCATACATTCTGCCCATGTGCAGCAATGTAGAAAATGGGTTATTAGAAGCACTGATGCAATTATTAACCCTAAATCTAGTAGGAATCCTCAGGCAGAGGGTGGGACTTCACAAGTATGTATAAATGATGATGAAATTATTGACCCCACCCCTGTCCTGTCCGATTCTCTACCTTCGTCTGAGCGGGTCTTTGCTTCTACTCTTACCGATTCACATTCTGACATTATTTCATTCACTCGGGGTGCTGTCATTATTTCAACTCCTCCTTCTCCTGCCTTTTCGAAAGATGAGAGTTCTAGTGCTTCCAGTTCGTCTGGATATTCTTGTCGGGTGCAACGAGGTTCTTTTTCATCTGCTTCTCATACTCCAATCGCCCCATTTACTTCTTCACATATAGTGCTTCGCTTTGGTTTTCAATCAAAAAACTTAAAACGTACAGGAACTGACATTTCTTCATCAGGCAGTTCCATCTCTCCTGTGTCTAAAAGAGTCGTACCTCTTGCTGCATCTGAAACATCAGACAATATTGTTGAGGCTCTTCAGTCTGCAAAAACTAAAATCTTTCCTTCTGCTTCTGCTGAGCACCTTACTACTTCAGGAACATTTGATCCATCTGCCGTAGGGCAAAAACGTCCTCTTTCGCCATCTGTGCCATTTCAACCTACAAAGCGTCCGCCGCCTGAATTTTCCCCTCCTGTTCCACACTCTCCTAGTGCAAATTCTAGTGCTGGGCTACAATCCAGACATAGAGTCCAGCATTTGCATACGCCAGGTTTTCGTCCTTGGAATCTTCGCTCGGGACGGACGGAGCCTATACCTTCCTCCACCGTTCCTCGTCGTTCACGGAAGCGCTCTTCTAGTTACACACCGCTTCTTCGACCACCAAGGACACGACCGGATCTTCATCCTTCTCAGATTCCGGGTTTGTCTCCAAGCCAGCCTGATACCTCCTTGATCCAGCCTGAGACCTTCCTTGATCCAGCCTGAGATCTCCTTGATCCAGCCTGAGACCTCCTTGGTCCAGCCTGAGACCCCTTCGCTCCAGCCTGAGACCTCTTCGCTCCAGCCTGAGACCTCTTCGCTCCAGCCTGAGACCTCTTCGCTCCAGCCTGAGACCTCTTCCTTCCAGCCTGAGACTTCCTTGCGACAGCCTGATGACCCTGCCTCTTCTGGTCAGCTTGCCTTGTCCGTGGGAATTCCTGACACATCCCGGCGATCCAGTGACTTGCAACCTCAGCCTGCGAAGCGTGAACCCTCGAGAGTGCCGTTGTCGCCCTGACAACAACATAAGCATGTCCGCACACGGGTAGTGTTTGCGAGCAACAGGTACTGTTAAGTTTTTTTTTAAACTGACTTTCAAGCTCAAAGGAACTTTTTACAATATAGAGCTTTGCTCTGTGAAGATAATTTGAACTTCCTTGTATCACAGAACTTTGATACCCATAGAGACTATTTATTTGAACTTTTTTGTCAAGAAAAACCACAATCACTGAACTTTTATCACAAAATGTGACGACAAATAAATATCACAGAGCTTTTTTGACAAACTTTGAAGACAAAATATTGCATGCATTATCTTGTCAGTATGTAATGTTCTTTTTTTTTTTTTTTTTTTTTGGTGTGGCGCCACATTACTTTTTTTTTTAAATACAAAATGCTTGTCATTTCATTCTGTGCATGTTGTCTTTGCGGCATAACACGAAAATCAGCATTGCTTTTGTTGATAATTTATAAAGATTTCACCCCCAGGATAGGGTTTTCCAGGGTTTCCCCTATCCCTTCTGACAATTTGATGTGCGAATGCATGGGAGTAGTTTGAAGTCGGCCCTGGCCGCCAACCAATCAAAGGTTTTTTGTCTTGTTGTTCCATGTCTAACCTTTTTTTGTGCTTAACACTTGTTGAGTTGGTGTTGAATTTTTTTCTGCAAGTGCAGTTTTTTTTCAACTAACTAAATTTTCACTGTATTACAATATTCACTTAACTTAGTTTGAATGTTTTGTCTTCCCTGAGAAGTTATCAGGAGTGGACGAATGTGTAATTAATCACGTTAAAAATGTTGTAGTTTTTTTCCTGCCATACGCAGTTTTTGACTACTATGCTACTTATATGTATATTGATGAGTGTTCTCCACACATATTGACAAAGTATTTATCACGAAGTATAAAAGGAAGATTTGAAATTGTACAGAAAGTTTTCTGTGAATTTTTTTGAACTATTGATATCTACAGACTATATGTACTGAGAAGTCAGTTACAGCAACAGATTAACCAATCTCTTCATCAATTTTTGTAAGTTCTTATCTGAAAGGTTGAATGAATGATCAGATTGTTTGAAAGGATACCTCCACAAAATTGACAGGTTTTTGGCAAAAAAAAAAAAAAAAAAAAAAAAAAATTACGAAGGAGATGATCTGACGTATATTCTAGATTAACTTTCCTTTTTTAGTTTCTTTCCCTATGTAAATCTTGAGTTTACTCTCAGTATTCTTCCCGATTAACGAAATATCTTTTCCTTCACACGAATACGTTTGGCAACAATTGAGGTTGAATGCACGTGACGTATGCATGTAATAAGATAAGGACAAGAGATAAAAAGCGACGACTGATCTGTTGTGAGAGAGGTGTTGATATTATTCAGAGCGATATTTGAGGTGTGTTGATAAGAGCGACTATTGAGAGCTATTATTGTGAGCGATTTTGATGAGCGTTGTTAAGAAAGTGCTGTACGGGAGAATTGAATAGTGTTCAGATAAATGTGTGGAGAGTGTTGTGATTCCATTACAAATAAAGGACTGTTTCCGTAAGTTGACTTCTGGTTATATGTTTTGTCTGGCCGTTAAGGTTTGTTTCATTTAGGAACAATTTATTAGTATGTTGATATATTGGGTTAGCGTAAAGGTCAAGACTTCCTTTACGCCACACACCATAAATAGGGCAAACCAATCAGGCTGATCGTTTCAAGGAAGAGTGCACCATCAGCACACCTTGAGAAAGCCCTAGGAACTTTTCTTATGCCATTCCTTCCGAACACAAACAGAGTCCTTAGCTCCTCGAATGGGTTCATCTGCAAGCTAAAAGGTATCACCCTTGCACAATATGAACTTATTGGCAGCTTTGATGTTATCTCCCTCTACCCCTCCGTTCCAATACCGGAGGCTACGCAAAACATCAAACGAACCCTGACTGGAGCTAACCTTTATGATAAAGAAGCTCTGAAAGATATCTTTGCTGTGGGATTGACTTAACTGTAGAATCCAACTTCTTTGCCTATAGCCCCACGTCTACAAGCAATCAAAAGAAGTCCCGATGGGCTCATCCTTGTCTCCAATACTTGCTGAAGCCATCATGAGACCTATTGAAGAGATCGTACTCACCACTTTTCCCAGGACACCAAGAGTATGGTTACGCTATGCAGATGATATCGTTTTTGTCTGGGAGCACGGAGAAGCCTACTTGCAAGACTTTATAGTAGACATAAACAATATACACGAGGACATTAAATTTGCGATAGAAATGGAAAATCAAGGAGAGTTAATTTATTTAGATGTACGTGTGACGAAATCGACTTCAGGTACACTCTCTACCAAAGTCTACTATAAACGCATGCACGTACCTAACCCTATTGCACCAGGATCAGCCAACGCAACAGCACACAAGTATGCTCTATTCAAATACCGGGCTAAAAGAGTCAAAGATCTTTGCACCTTGAAATCTGACTATGATGCCGAAATGAAGTCTTTGAAAGATCTTGCTTTTGCAGGAGGGTTTGACGTCTCCCGCGTAGTGGACACAATAGCGAAAGTTGAAGCCAACGCACTTGCTACACCGAACAGAAGAGCACCTTTAGATACTGTTGGTTCGATCCCGTACATCCCCAAAATATTTTATTTTATTAAAAATCACTTTCAGAAGAAAGGATTGGATGTCGGCCAAAAATCTTCTAAACGAATGGCAACCGTCCTCAGCACAGCAAGAGGTAATGGTACCTTGAAGCTCACAGATGCGGGTATCTATTGCCACCCATTGTTATACCCAGACTCCTCTACTAAATTTTACGTAGGTCTCACAAAAAGATCCTTTGAGGAGAGAATGAATGAGCACAAGAAGGATGTTGCACAAAGAAACTTTCTACGTCACTTGCCAAAGAAGTAGCTAACCATCAAGCTCAACCCCAGTGGCAGAATATCTTGAAGATCGCACCATATGGAGAAGCAAGAAAAGAACAGCTGCCATAAAGGAAACTGTTGAGATTTTAACGCTGCAGGATGTGTGCAATACAGATGTCTCTTTCGAACTATCGGTAGCTTAGAAAACCATCTGCTAGGCATCACAAGATGGACTTCATGATTCTAGTTTCTTCCTAAAGTTTAAATTTTTTGTATTTGCATTAACTTTTAATATATTGTATTCACCACGTTCCGTGGTTATTTCTGCGCGCGGCCCTCACGCATGATTTCATTTGTCATATTACGGAGAATTAACGTTCTGTCTACAATTTTGATTCTGCATTCTCTATGTAACCGCCTGATGAAGCCGTCCGTTGACGGAGAAAGCTTGCGGAGTAAATTTCGTGTGATTTCTTACTTTGACACCAATAAACCGGATTATTATATTTATAATTAGTTTTCTAATGTTAGCGTCCCACAATCTATATTATAAAAATCAAAATGAATAACTGAAGATAACAAAGGTGGTGAGTAACATTATTCCATAAAAATATATGAAAACTTGTCTTTTTAATTAAGTATGTGACTGTAAGGCTCAGAACAGGAAAAGGTACCTTTCGTTTTCCTTTGGTGGGCGGTCGTAGTGAGCGATGGGTTTGCCTCCTCGGGCGCTCCGTGTTAACAATGGCACACAGAACAGTAACTAGGGCCTCTGTGAATTTTGGAGAGGTGCAAGCTAGTTCTGTGTGACATTGGCGAAAAGACCCCAACTCACTGGGTTTTGTTCCAGAATCCTAAGGTTGAATGACCAGCTGGAACCCTCAGCTGTGGGCTAATCCCCCACACTGATGTACATACCTGATTAAAAAGACAAAACGAAATATTAATAATGACTCAAGTGTGGGATATGGTGGATCTACCACACTTGAGAAGGACGGTCCACCACAGTATTGACCTGGACTTTCTAAACAGCGTATGAGAAAGAGATCTCGGCTGAGTGGATGTAAGATTGCCATTTATACCTCTAGTATGGAATACTAGAGGTATAAATGGCAAGATGAGTGAGGTGATTGAGGAGATGAATAAGTATAGACTGGATGTGCTGTGTGTAAGTGAAACCGAAAAGAAAGAAATTGGGGTAGAAAAAGTGAATGGTACGGTGAGTGTATGGTCTGGAGTATTGGATAATATGAGAGGACAGGCAGGTGTAGGTGTGATTTTAAGTAAAAAGATGAAGAACAACTTGATTCACTATAGTTGCGTAAGTGAAAGAATTCTCTGGATTCGTTTGAAAGTGAAATTTCAGAGAATTGTTATTGTTGTAGTGTATTCTCCTTGTGACTCGGAACCTTCTGGTAGGAAGGAGGATTTCTGGAATGAGCTAAAAGCTGTTTTGAGCCAGTTTGGTGCTAAAGAAAAAGTTATGATAGCAGGGGATTTCAATGGTAGAGTAGGTGTACAGAATGCAATTTCTGACAATGTTCTGGGTAAGTTTAATGATCCTTGTGTGAATGATAATGATGAAAGATTAATTGAACTCTGCATTGAGAATGGTTTGTGTGTATCTAATACATTTTTCAACCACAAGTATATCCACACATATACTTGGTAAAATCGTACTCTGGGTCAAAAGAGTGTGATAGATTTTATTGTCTACGATCAGCGTCTGAAGCACTTAGTTGTTGACTCCCGTGTGATGAGAGGTACAGATGTTGGTTCTGATCATTACTTGGTAGTGTCACGAGTGAAACTTAATGTTGGTTGGAGGAAAAGGAATAGGAAGAGACCGAGGATAGAAAGAATAAAAGTTGATAGGCTCCTTGAAGATCATCAGCGGTATTCTGACTTACTCAGAGAGCGACTGAAGGATCTGAAGTCTGGTGAGAGGGATGTAGAAAAGAAGTAGGAATGTTTTAAGAACTGAGTTGTCACTGCTGCTAAAGAGGTCTGTGGCACCACAATAGTGGGTAACAATAGAAGTGATGCTTTATGGAATAGTGAGATTGAAAAGGCAGTAAAGAGAAAGAAGGAAGCCTATTTGGGGATGTTGCAAGGTAGAGTCTTTGTGGATGAATATCGCTGTAAGAAGCGTGAAGCTGCTAAGCTGGTTCTCCACAGTAAGGCAAAAGATAGGAAGGAGAAAGTGGAAAGGCATGAACTGGCTTTTTGGAAAGATAGAAAGTCCTTCTGGAAGTACATGAGACTCAGGAAAAATAGGGGAAACAAAGTTGTAAGTTGTGTGAAGAATGAGATTGGGGAAATGATATGTGAGCCCAATGAGTTAAGTGACAGATGGGGTGAATACTTCTGTGAGTTATTAGATCAGGAAAGCAAAGATGATTCTGAGACAGCTGCAGATGATGTCACAATGAGGGATGAAAGCACAGGAGGGATCTCAAGAGAAGAAGTGTGTAAAGCTCTAAAATCTCTTCAGAATGGTAAGGCTCCGGGAGTTTGATGGCATAACTGCAGATGTGTTGAAATATGGTGGTGACTCTATTTTTGACTGGTTAACTGTAATTTGCCAGTTGTGCTGGGAGTTAGGAATGGTCCCTCGGGATTGGAAGGATGCTATCATTGTTGCCTTGTATAAGGGAAAAGGTGATCAGACTGAATGCAAGAACTATCGTGGTATTAGCCTACTGAGTGTGCCAGGGAAAGTGTTTGGTAAGGTTTTTATTGAAAAAGTACGGGGTCTTACATCATTGAAAGTGTGGGATGTTCAGAGTGGTTTTATGCCTAGTAAAGGCTGCACTAACCAGATTTTTGCATTACGCACGATGATTGAAAAGTATCTGGCTGTTGGGAAGAAAGTTTTTACTGCCTTCATAGATTTAGAGAAAGCTTTCGACCGAGTGAATAGGACACTTTTGTGGAAGGTATTGAATGAATATGGTGTTACTGGGAATCTACTTAATAGTGTAAAAGCCATGTATGCTGGTAGTAGAGCTTGTGTACGAGTGAATGGTGTTTTATCAAAATGGTTTTCCATTTGTGCAGGAGTTAGACAAGGTTGTGTAATGTCACCATGGCTGTTTAATATATTTATAGATGCATGCATGCGTGAGACCAAAATAGATAATACTGGTTTATGTCTTGGTGATATCCGTGTGTGCAGATTGCTGTATGCTGATGACACGGTTCTGTGTGCAGAGAGCAAAAGTGAGTTGCAGGGTATGTTGACTCGGATGCACGAAGTTTGCATGAAATTCAAACTGAGTATAAATAAGGGAAAAACCAAAGTTATGGTGTTTGAGAGAGGAATGGGTAGCACTGAATGTAATGTAAGTATAAATGGCACTGTGATTGACCAGGTGAGTGAGTTTGTGTATTTAGGAAGCATGTTTGACAGAGAGAACAAGTTGGATGGTGAAATCAGTAGGCGAGTGAATTCTTCTTTGAAAGTCATAGCTGCTCTGGAAGGTTTTCACAGGAATGATGGGTTCTCTAGAGAGTCCCGCATGGATGTGTATGAAACTGTAATTGTTCCTACTCTGATGTACGGCAGTGAAACCTGGGTACTGCAGAAGAAACATAGGAATCGTTTGTGTGCTGGAGAAATGCGTTATTTACGTGGGGTTTGTGGCAAGACACGATATGAGTGTGTGAGAAATGAAGATGTATTTGCAGTTGTGTGATGTAAAGCAAAATGTTGTTAGCAAGGTGGAGACCAATATGCTTCGGTGGTTTGGCCATGTTGAAAGAATGAGTGATGAAATTCTTACTAAGAAAATCTTTTCAGCCCAAGTGGCAGGAAGGAAAGGCAGAGGAAGGCCAATGAAGACATGGGTGGATCAGATTCAGGAGTGTCTGCATGAGAAAAAGATTATGAATATGAAGAATAAAAGATCTTGTGTACGGCGTGTAATGGATATTAGTGGAGCACGAGTTTTATGTCAAGATCGCTGTAAATGGAGAAGTTTGATACGACAACAATAAGTAAAAATATCTGAAAGTTTGTATTTCTTTTTGGAGCTAACCTCTGAATCTCAGAGAACAGCTTAGTGATATGTAGTGATATTTATGCTTTCCTTTGATTTGATTTTATCTCTGGTAGAAAAGGTTGCTTAACTTTTGTAATGGCAATGTATAATAAAGTTTCCATTATTTTTATTTTTTTACTTATTTTGAGAATTAAATATTTTCTGTTCTGCTTTCGCACAAAACTAACTAAATTTATTCTATTAAAAGTTCAGGTAACAACGAAAATTACAAACTTTTCTGTTCTTAATTAGGGAAGTCGTTTCATTGACAGTTCAGTGATATGCTTGTAAGAAAAATACTTTCGTGATGAAAATCTTCGTCTGGCATGTCATAAGAATCGAACAGTCGAGAGGGTACTTTGAAGTGCTCATGAATTATGCAGACTTATTCTTCATTTCATGTTCAAGTGCCATGCGTTTAAGAAGTCAGAAAAGGTCTCACGATGATTCTCTTGTGTGAATTAAACAAAATTTTATTTTACCCTTTGGAATAACAATCTGATTACAGAAATTTATGACAGCACTTTTAACGTCTCGGAGATTTAAGTCTGGAATGCTTATGACTGAAAATATGTCTTTCAAACGTGGATGCTTAACATTCTTCGTCCGGCATATGTTTATGCATATTCGAGATATTTTGATCCAGCTGTGTTTTGGAAATGTAAAACTTCGGCGACAAATGTTTTGCTGTCGTTAAAAAATTTATGAGGATCAGCAGTTGATAAACGTTGATTTGGAATAAATGAGTATGATTTATAATCCACTGCAATTCAAAATTCATTTTCAAGGATCGGTTTATACATTAATGTTTTGCGAGCTGTACAAAAAAGAATCACATATTAGTAACTCAGCTCATTAATGAGTCGTAGATATTCAAATTCAGCGTCGAATCACATTCAGATACAAGGTAATGAAGTTTAAAATTTTTTCATTCTTTTGCTGAGCAACAGTGTATTTTAGAATATCTTTTTAGGAAATTTTTAAACCTTAAAGTATTTTTATTCACATATATCTGAAGCTCTTTCTGAAATTTCTGAGAATTTTTCTCACAGTGTACACGGTCGTATCAGAATAATATCACTACCTATCTAACAATGGTAATAACCACCTTTGGCCCAGATGGCAGCGGCGAGACAGCGTGGCATGGACACAATGAGGCCCTGGAAGGTTGCCCGAAGCACACGGGCCCATTCGGACTGCAGCAGAGCACGGATGTCCCGGAGATTACGTGGTTGTGGATTGGCACGTCAAATCTGTCGATCCAAATAGTCCCACAAGTGCTCCATGGGATTGAGGTAGGGCGATTTCGCAGGCCAAGGGACAACGGAGACATCGCTGTCGTGTTTCTGGAACCAGTCACGCACTCCCTTAGCGACATGGCATGGTGCATTGTCGTGTTAGTAGACACCATCACCACGAGGGTAAACGTCCAACATGAAGGGATGCATGTGGTCAGCGAGGATGGACAGGTAGCCATTGGCGTTCAGGGACCCATCCAGGTGTACCAGCGGTTCCAGGTCATACAGGAAACATCCCGCAGACATGCACACTGCCACCTCCGGTCTGTGCTTGATCTACAAACGTGTCTGGGTGTTGGCTCGCGTGTGTCTGACGCCGAATCCGCCACTGCCCATCACCTCTGTAGAGTAGAAACCTTGATTTGTCGGAGAAAGCAACTGTTCCACTCTTCTAAACTGTCCAATGACAGTAGTCCCACACGAACTGTAGGCGTCCTTGCCGATAGACCTGGGTTAGCATATACGCCTTGACGCAGTGTCGACTTCAAAAACCTATGCATAACAGGGTTCGCTTTACTGTTATCGGGGATACGCACCTGGGTGCCCCAGCCTTCATTTCCATGGTCATTTGCTGCAATGTGACGCGTCGATTGGCCTTTATCAATAGACGGAGGCAACCTTCTTCTCTGGGGTCGACGGCATTTGGGGCTCCACAATTATGACATCGCGAGATACTCGGTGTACCAGCGGTCAATGTTTGGTACATCCTCACTACAGCACCTTGCGAACAGCCAATGAGGTTTGCTGTTTCTGAGATGCTTCCGCCCTTGGAGCAGTAGCCGATGATCATTCCTTTTTGAATGTCCGTCAAATCACTGCCTTGCCTCATTGTGCTCACCTTACGTACTATGGCTCGTCTGTCCTGGTCGGCAGCTTATATCTCCGTGTGGTCGGCCTTGTCACGTTGTAACGTCACAGACTCGCCGGTTATACAAAAAGTAATCCATTTACAATTCACTCGTACAAATACAATTAAGTGTTACGATTATTATTCCACTTCATTAAACAAACTTAGAATAATTCTTCCACACGTCTCATCCTTCCAAAATCTAACACCAAACTGACTACGAACTCTCCAATAGTCAATCTGTCATTCCGTGCTCTCTTGCATGGAAGTTCAAGTCGCGAGTCAAGATGGCTTCTCGCTCGTTCTCCAAAGGTCAACAGTTCTCTGTATCAGTCCGCATTCTGCGTATGGAGGTTCAGGATGCTACAAACCCTCTTCACTCCGGAGGAACTTTTTGCAATGGTAAAAAGTTCTTGTCATTAAATAATAGAAAGCAACAATTCACATAATAATTCACAATCAAATTAAAAGGTAAGCTAATTTAACAATCATATTTTCATTTACGAAATTAAAATTTCCTGAAAATAGTTGACATATATTTACGAGTTTTAAGCAATTTCTAAAGATCATATAACATAAGGGTTTTTTTTTACAATAATGTGTGCATTTATACATAGCATGTTTAAGGCGGGTCATCTTAAATGGGGATCCTGCTCAGTCCATCTGCATTTTTGTGCATAGTTCCAGGTCGATGACTTATTTCAAAATCTTACGCTTGTAAAGGAAGGGTCCATCTCATTAGGCGAGCATTTCAGCTTGTGTTGGTACATAACCAAACGACAGGGTTATGATCAGTTTGTATGATACAGATTTGACCATCCAGGGAGCATTTCAGTTTCTTCACCGCAAATATGATTGCAGCACATTCTTTTTCGCTGGTACTTGTATGTCTACTCTACCTTAGCAAATGTTCTACTTAGATAGATAACTGGATGTTCAGATCCATCATCTTGTTCTTGTAAAATGACGACTCCCATTCCTTGATTTGAAACATCAGTTTATAGAATAACTTTACGTTCATAGTCAGGAGCATACAGAACAGGAAAATTAGATACAGACTTTTTAAGTTTCACAAAAGCCGTCTCACATTGTTCTGTCCATATAGCTGTTTCTTTACGAGTTTTCCCTTTCAGACTATCTGTTAAGGGAGCTGCTGTCGAAGAAAACATTGGAATATATCTGCTGTAATATCCCGCTAGGCCTAAGAACGATCTTATTTTTGTTTTGTTCTTTGGCGTGGAAAAATCTCGTATGGCGTAAACCTTAAGTTCCGCTGGTTTAAGATATCCTTGTCCAAATACATAACCGAAATACAAGAAGTGGTCTCAAGCAAATCTACATTTGGAAGGTTTAATTATTAGTGAAACTCCCTGCAGCCGCTGTAGCACTTCTTCAAGATGTATCAAGAAAGGAAATATAGCAACTTGTGGACTTAGAGGAGCTCATAATTCATAGTTAGCAGTTACCTCCTTCAAAAGTGGCATTGTATGTACATGAAAAAGATGGCTAGCAGATTACAGACATTGAATGTCAGCGAAGTATTCTGTAAGACACTTTGCTTTCTCTGTAATGCTATCTGTACAAGATAAGGGTGATACAGAAACAAAAACAGTAAAAAGTATTTGGTTTGCTGATGAATCTACTTTATCTGAAAGAAAAACAGCTTCTACGCAAAGTAACAAATATGCTTGCTCATAACAAATATGCTTGCTCATCAGGTTCAGCAAGAATACAGCATACTGATTCATAATTGTCATCAAGATGACTAGCAGATGACCTCTGAGTATTTCATCCAAAATATTCAGATGAACAGCTGTAGGATCATCTTGAACATTCGAAAGAAAGAAAATGTTGTACCATAGATTGAGCTCAATGAAGTATCCAGGAGTTCTGCAGTTTTCAATGCCATTTGAAAAGTTTCCTTTTCTTGATTTTTGACTGCAAAATAAATTCCGTGTAGAAAATTTTGCAAATTGCTTGTATCATTGCTCTCAGCATAAGGCAAGTGTTGGTATAGCAGCACAGAATATTTCACACGTGTTTCCGGTTGGACCCAACTCTGCAGATTCTCGCAACAAGGGAATCAAACTTTTACACAAGTTCCCCTGTGCAAGTGCTCCGCAACCTAAAGGTTGCCCATCTTCACATAGGTAATCATCTGGAACAGGTGTGGGACAATTTATTTGAGCTTTAAAATAATTTATATTTTTCTCACCCTACAGTACTCCAACATCATTCCCAAGAATTTTAGCTCCGCAGCTTTCATCTTTAATATCATCACAGAGTGTAGAAAATAAGAGTGGAATCAAACGGTGGAAGAATGAATAGCGATCAGGTAATTTAAGCAACCAGTTTCCAAGAACTTCCACAACTGCAAGTCTTATAGATGGTGAGCAATGTGAGCAAGGTCGAACAAAGTGACCCACAACATCTTGTACATGTTGGTTATTTCCATGAAAAAGCACTAATCGTATTGTATTAATACAGGCCACAAGTATTTTAGAATGCTGATGCGATATAGTTTGTAACAAAGGTTTAACTAGAGTTCCAGAAACCATATGAAATTTTTTTTATTTTGATTGGAGGTTTAACGACCACCGTGAGCAACTCAATGGGCTATAAGCAGTCGCCCGTCCCTAATTTAGGGTCACTGGTTCCAGGGAAGGGAGAGAGCCAGTGCCGTAAGGCAAACACAACATCCATGCCCGACCGGGATTTGAACCCGGACCCCTTACGGACGAATGATCAGAGGCCAGCGCCTTAGACCACTGCGCCACCGGGGCGGCCATATGAAATTTGAACTGTAAACTTTCAGCCAAAGTATAAGCACATACACAACTCTGTGTCTTAACTTCAGGACAAGGATCCATAATTTTTGTTCCTAACATGTAGACTATACCATTTAAAAATTGAAATAAAGCGTTTTGTGATGAGTAATCTACAATCGTTGTCAACAACATCACTTCTAAAAGTCGAACTTCTTCATATGTTTCGGAATTGTCAGGTGGTTTAAGAATAAAGATTATTTTTCGAAATTTCATTTCGATAAATAGTGCTCTATTTCATCATTTTTTTACCACAATCCGTTGGTTTAACATAGCATAACCATTCGCCTTCTTAGAATCTGTCGCCTCTATTTCTTTGATAATTATTCTCAATTCCACACTCTGCCATTGGGCTTCCGTGAAGCCTTTCGAATATATTTTAACAAAATCTAATACGGCTTTATCTTCATCACGCCCTAGTGGCAGAATTTCTTCTTCTAATTTATCTGGTACTTCTGGAACCACAACCTTTTTCTTCAAGGATATGTTTTTCTTTTTTTCTGATTCATTCTTTACTGCTGGACCTCTCTCTTTATTGCTTCGTTTCTGTTTTTCTTGATTACGAGTAACTACAGCATTTAGTTGTTCTGAATTAATTTTTTTTAACAAAACGGCAGTCTTATTACCAAGCAAATATCTACCTTGATCTAACGACTTCCTAATTACTTCAGCCTTAGTGCTAATATGACCTAATTCACGTTCTTGCTCAACTTCTGCCAATAGTAAACAAACCTTTTGTTCATCCAGAAGATGCTGCACCCATACACGTTGTCCAGTGAACATACTTGGCGACACATACTTTTGAAAAATGATATCAACTGAAGATCCTGTATCACGAAGAACAGGCATGGTAACCCCATTTATTTTCCTTTAAAAGGTACAGGGTGCCAGGAAATCCTTTTCAGCTTCACCTATGATTCTGTTTACAATTCCTGAGTTCAAAGATTCGAGCACTGAGGTCAGATATGATTATATGATCCACACTCGAAACACTAGATCCTCTGCCATCAATCATACATTTCCTCACTCCGAGGTGCAATCCGAGTCGACCATCCTTGTCTTGCATCTAAGTTAGCATAATGTTTTTCATAAAAACAATTTTGCCTAGGATTTCCCGAATCAGCCCTTTTATATTGTCTGACATTCTCTGTGATGCATAAAATTCATTTGACAAATATTTCTTTGTTCCCCCTTTTACGCTTTCATAATTGTCTACCATATCTGCTAATACGGAAGGTGAAACGGTATTAGATCATTCATCAATGAAATGTTCTCTTATTTCCGTAAGCACCTTTCGCTTCAATTGAGCGGTGATCATTAATTTTTTTAGCTTCTCCAAATCGTCTAGTTTAAGTCCTAAAATCCATTTATTAAAATAATTCCCTAACTCCAATGCGAAATATCTACAGGTCTTCTCTGATGTATGCATGTGTTGAACCAATTTTAACCTAAATTGTTCTGGGCTTAACTTGCATCTTTTAAGACGTAACATTTTAACGTATTTATAATTTTTCGCATCATCTACATTTTCTCTGGTAATCAACTGCGATATTTCATAGGGCAAAAGTCCTATTAAATTTGCTAGCCAATCTTTTTTTATTTCTGCTTGTTGTGCTTTCCTTTCAAATAATACTAAGTAAATACTTATGTCGCTCTCTTTTGGGTCAAATGTTTTCATCAAATGACGAAATTCTAATCTCGGCTTATGAGAATTTTCATTTTGCTCAACATTGATCCCTGGTGATTGACGTCCGGCTTCTATTCTCAGGCTTTCAAGCTCAAATTCTAATTTTCGTTTCTCTTCATTCTCTTTAACTTCTATTTCGATACGTTTTTTCTCTATTCGTTTTTCCTTTTCAATGCGTATTCCTGTTTCTCTACGCTCTGTAATACCAGCTAAAAGTTATTTCACCAAGTCTTGTTCGTAACCTTCAAAGTTCACAATTCCGTTTCCTAAATATAGGACTTTGATATTTCGTGTTACTTCTGTTCCCAATTCTTCAGCTAAATGCTGAAGATCCTCTTTACGAGACGTTCCTAAAAAGGCCATTTTGAATTATACTGGTTTCAAACAAGTAATATATGTGTACAAAATGTTTACCTATTATCATATGTATGCATGCGTTAGATGACCTTTGTTTACAACAAGAATTCTACCAGTTACCCATAACACTAGTTCAACCAATTGATCTATATATTCTATTTCTTGGTAGAAATTATACTCTCATCATAATGTTTTATACATATTAGGTGTGCAACTTAATTCTCGACCACAAGCACGACACGTTGACAGCAAATTATAGCAAATCGAATACGTACTTAATCAGGGAAATAATCCCCGTCGTGTTTGATACATTTGAGCCATCGGTCAGGAAGCTGCTGAATACCACTGCGGAAAAAAGAGGGCTGTTCCGAGTTTATAAAGTCATCAATACTTGTGTGGACCTTCTCGACAGAAGTGAAGTGCGTATCACTCAGGTGATGTTGCAGGGAGCGAAAGAGGCGATAAGCCGACGGGAGAGAAGTCTGGAGAATACGCCGGGTGGGACAAAATCTCTCATCCCAGTTAGGTGATCGTGTTTAAAGTCGTTTTCGCGGTGTGAGGACGCGTGCTATCCTGAAGCAACAGGACCGACCTTCTGCCCTTGCCGGTGTATGGCCTTTTCGCCTCCATTGAGTCACTCACACGAATGAATTGCTGACAATCACGCTCAGCATTGACCGTTTCACCAGGTCTGAGCAATTCATAAAGTAACACACCGCGCGGATCCCACCATATGCACAGCAACAACTTCCTGGAATGGATATTCGGTTTTGCGGTACTGGTGGTAGGCTGACCTAAATAAACCCACGATTTGCGCCGCTTAGGATTATCGTAGAGGATCCACTTCTCATCACAGGTCAAAATCTTGTGGAGGATCTCCTTTTTTTAATCTGGAGAGCAAAGACACATCAACACTGTAGCACCTAGACTTTCTCGCAGCTGTGAGTTAGTGCGGCACCCAACGGCCCACCTTGTGAATCCGCCCAAGCTTGTGCAGGCGCTTTGCAATGGCTTACCGTGTTACTCCGGGTTTCTGGACGAGTTTTGGCTGTGTACGACCGGGATCCGCGTCCAACAGTTGTTCCAATTCCTCATTGTCAACTTTCTTGCGGATGTCCCGGACGTTCTGCACCAGGGAGATCGAAATTTCCCTGCTTAAACCGCTGAAACCACTTCTTACACGTACTGTAGGACACAGCAACCTCACCCAAAGCAGCACAGATCCTTTTCTGGACTTCCGCGGCACGTTGTTTAGCTGAAACGCGAACAGGAGGCAGTGCCTCAAATGTTGCTTCTCGAACGACATTGCTTTTACCGTCAACTTTCGTCCATTCTGTCACTACAGCTGTGAGTGGTTACGGTTGCCTGGAAAGCTGTTAGATGAGATAGAGCTGCAATCATCCATTATCGTACACAGGTATTTGCATTTGCCGACGTTCAATGATCGCTTGCGGTTAGGGGCCGATAATTAAGTTGCACAAATATTAAAAAATCCCCTCCGAACATTTTTACAACTCGAAACACAGCTTTCTAGTTCCTAATAACGATTACTCAGTTTCGCGTCCGGAAACTTATAGAATCATTGTACTATTGTACTATTCACCGTCGTAATTCTTTGAGAACAACAAATATCAATACGTACACAAACTTAAAACTCATGAGTAAATCCTACTCCGAAATTTGTAAAATCTGACGCTCCAAAAACCGGCGTACAGTTGACCTAAGAGCACTGACGTACTCGTCGCACAAATCGAACACTCCGGCAATGGTTTACCTTTCTTATTCACAACTTCGTCTCAGAAGACGACGCATATCGAACATTTTGGAAATGGTTTGCCTTTCTTATGCACGTTTCGATGGATGCTGACGCTCCATTTTACACCTCTGCATAAGATGTGCAATTTCGTTTAGGCTTCTACCACAATTACCGAAGCGAGAGTCGCCATGTTGAATCCCTTTGAACACACATTCGAATCGTCATCTCCAGCGACGCTGTTGCGGATCGAATCACATCCGGTGCCTCCGTTTATCTTGTCTGTAACGTCACAATTTTATTACAATTCACACCTACAAATACAATTAAGTGTTACGATTACTATTCCACTTCTTTAAACAATCTTAGAATAATTCAACTTGGCCATAATCCACACGTCTCATCCTTCCAAAATCTAACACCAAACTGACTACGAACTCTCCAATAGTTAATCTGTCATTCCGTGTTCTCGTGCATGGAATCATTCAGTAATTAAAGAGCTGTTAGTTACACGATCATGAAGTTTAAAAACTTTGTTAAGTTGAAAAAGTAAAAAAAATAAAAAATAAGACCTTTCGATCCCACATTGTGATAATTAGATGTTAAAAAGACAGAATAAATCATGTTGAGGGGTATATTTACAGAACAAGGACGTAAGATATGATGCCAGATACATAAAATCCAGTAATAGAATGTATGGTAGTGAACATAATAGAGGTCAAATTTTCATGGTTTTCATTCATGATGAGTGGCATACACATTGCCAAGAGTGCCGTTTTCATTCTGAATAATTAAGTTCCACGGGTAGGGGGATATGTTTCTGGTAAAACATCATTACAACGTAAAGTACCACAGTAAAAAATATGCAAAGTTTCAGCAAAATGTAAGACACGTTTTTTGGAGGTAGTTAATGTGATGCGTTCTTCATCCCAATTAGGGTAATAGGTACCCTCAGAAAGCAGGCTGGCTAGTGCTGTAGATGTAGATTCTGTTCATATGTTATATTTATGCTCTGTGACACGAATGTTTAAGGAACACTGTGTGGAGCCTATGCATGAAATTGTAGATCCGTTGTCATCCACGGAGGTTAGCGGGATACCGCATCCCTCCACATCGACAGCGGGAGGAACAGCGTCACGATCAGCGTCATGAAGTCGAGATGATGATGTTTACAAAAGTTTTTCAGAATCGGGGTAACATTTAAGTCATATGATATGTATCCCACGTATCTCGGCTATACAAATTCTTGAGAAACCGTAGTGAATGAAAGTCACTCATAATTCGCTAAAATGAGATTCATGTAATGGTCAGGGTAGCCAAATGGCCATGATAGTTTCCTAATCTTACGCAGTTCCATAGCGCGGTCCTGTGCATTGGATGAATGCGTAAAAGCACGTTTAACCAAAAAATGAAGCGATAATAACTTGTGAGATAGGGGGTGGGCAGAATCAACTAGAATCAATGAGTGAACAGAAGTGGGTTTCCTATATACTGAATGCTGAGTGTCCTAGGTGTCAGGATTACGTTGTAACAGGAAATCCAAAAATGGTAGACAGCAGTCTTGTTCTATCTCGACAGCAACCTAATTGAAGGAAATTGTGTGGACATGGTTTCGGCAAAGTCAGAGACCTGTTCACGGCTGTGATTGCAAAAGATCAGAATATCGTAGACGTATCGTAAATAAAAAAAGTGGACTCAATAGGCATTGGTTAAGAACTAGTTCCTCTAAATGTTGGAGTAGAACTTCGCCGATAATGGCAGATAACAGTAATCCCACTTTTTGGTTTAACGTGCTTTTACACATTCATCCAATGCACAGGACCGTGCTATAGAACTGTGTAAAATTAGGGAACTATCAATGTCATTTGGCTACCCTGACCAATACATGAATCGCATTTTAGCGAATTATCGGTGACTTTCATTCACTACGCTTTCTCAAGAATTTGTACAGCCGAGATACGTGGGATCCATATCATATGATTTAAATGTTACCCCGATTCTGTAAAACATTTGAAAATGCCATCATCTCGACTTCGGCGTAAAAACTATTAATATCTTCTCGAGTATCAAAACAGATCGTGACCCTGTTCCTCCCGCTGGTCGATGTGGATCATACTTCATCCCACTAACCTCCGTGAACGAGAACGGATCTACAATTTCATACATAGGCTCCACACAGCGTTCCTTAAAAATTCGTGTCACGGAGCATAAATATAGAACATACGGACAGGATCAACACCAACAGCACTAGTCCGCCTGCTTCCTGAGGGTACCTATTAACCTAATTGGGATGAAGCACTCATCATATTAACTACCTCCAACAAATTTGTTTTACTTTTTGTTGAAAGTTTGCATATTTTTAACTGTGATACTTTATGTTGTAATGACGTTTTACCGAAACATATCCCTTACCCGTGGAAATTACTTATTCAGAATGAAAACGGCACTTTTGGCAATGTGCATGCCATTCATCATGAATAAAAACTACGTAAATTTGATCTCTATTATGTTTACTACCATACATTCTATTACTGTATTTCAGGTATCTGACGTCATACACTGGTGTGCAAAAATTAAGGACTAAGAGGTGAAATTAGCATAACACCGGAACAAGCAGGCAAACGGACGGAAAGACCACTCAGGAGATAGACTAGGGTCCGGTACGGTAGGGCATGCGCATATATGCAGCTTGACGTGGGGGGGAGTGTCGGAAGGGTATAAAACACACGGGCGGTGTACGCTCAGCAATTCGGTGAAAGCTATTGCACGATGTACATCGGTTTGAACAACGTCGAGTTGCTGCCACCGTGTGATATGTCCAACAGGCAATCCAGTAGACAACATCTGAATGGCTTTACCCGAGGTCGCGTCATTGGGAAGTTGACAGAAGGTTGAAGTGTGACTAGCGTGGCCGAGGAGTTCGGTATCGCTCACAGCATCGTTTCACGAGCGTGGAGAGCATTTCAAACGACAAGAACAGCTGTCCGAGAGTTTAGCAGTGGTCGTCCAAGAGCAACCAAGGCGGCGGACCAACGGTGTATTGTCCTACATGCGAGAAGAGACAGACAGCAGACAGCGGGAGAAATCGCAAAGAACATGCAACAGACAACTGGACGTCCGTTATCGCGTTTAACCGTGGCAAGGAAGCTACAAAAAGGTGGCTATTTGCACGACGACCAGTACGGTGTGTGCCATTAACGCCTGCTCATCAGAGACGGCCGTTTCTCTGGTGCCAGGAACAAAATAACTGGTCACATCAGCAATGGGGTTGAGTTCTCTTTACGGATGAGAGCGAATTTAGTCTGACGAGTGATTCTGGACGTATACACATCTGGAAAGAGCAGGGAACACGCAATCACACCTACAACATCATCGAAAGGAACCGGTTTGGAGGTGGCGGAGTTCTCGTTTGGGGCGGTATCATGCTTGGTAGCCGTACTGACCTTCACATCTTCCAAGGAGGTTCAGTCACCGGTGTCCGCTGTTGTACCGATGTTCTCCTGCCTCACGTGCGTCTGTTTAGAGGTGCTCAGGGTCCTGAGTTCCTCTTCACGGAGGCCAACGCTGCACCTAATCGTACAGTGGCTGTCGCAGAGCTGTTGGAGAGTGAATATATTCACCACATGGATCGGCTCTCAAGGTCCACGGACCTAAATGCAATCGAACACGTGTGGAACCTTCTCGGGAGACGCTTGGTAGCACGTCTCCAGCCGCCAGCAACGATTCCGCAGCTGAGATTGGCGCTACAAGAGGAATGGGCCGCGATGCCTCAACAGCTCCTTGACAACCTCGTCCTCAGCATGGACAGACGTTGTAAATCCTGCAATGCAATCAGGGGTGATCATATCCCCTACTAAAGACTGGAATATTCTTGGCAGCCGCCTGTCACATAGACGTTTCTGTCTTCTGTTCAGTTGTGCTCGAAGCTCCTTTTTCAATAAAGTGCTTTTGTATCCTTTGGATTCCTTGTTTGGACGGTTTTGCTCACTTGTTGCATATTCTTACACCTTGGGGATCTTATGGTATGATTTGAGTCGATGTGGAGCACTTCTGCACGACGTTACATGCGAAAAACCGTCTTGTCCTTAATTTTTGCACCCCAGTGTATTTTACGTCCTTGTTCTGTATATACATTGCTGGCAACCCAAAATGCAACACCAAAAAGGAAGCATCCGATTGGCCTGAAATTAGCAGCATTCGTCGCCCGCGAGAGGACATGCAAATGATTAGCATTGCAGGGCATATGCAAATCATGTGCGCCTGGCACGCCACCTAGAAGCACTATAAGAAGGGTGCAGAGAAGGCGGGGTGTAAGTAATGGAAGTGTGTTGTGTTGCCGGACTTGTGCGTGGGAAGCTTCCTGATGCCTCGTCGCAGAATACGGCAGTCATTCCAGCACGTTTCGGAGTTCGAGAGAGGACGAATAGTGGCTTATCGCGACAGCGGTTTATTGTACCGAAACATCGGCGCCAGTGTGAGGACGACATCCAGCCACAGTGAGGCGAATATGGATGCGGTGGGTGCAGGAGGGACGGACGGACCGACGTGAGCGATTGCCGCAGTCGCGACACACCACCGAACGAGTGGACCGGCATGTTGTGCGGCTCGAATTGACGGCTTGCACCACCACATAACGAACGTTAGCGCAGGAATTAGGGTGTGTTGCGCAACACTTGTCGCACAGGACTTGTCGCACAGCGCCCATTGCTCCTATTACCATTGACGTTACACTACCGGCGAGTGCGGCGGCAGTTCGCAGTTGAACGCCGCACCTGTTCTACGGAATGGCACGGCATTGTCTTCTCCGACGAATCCCGCTTCTGCCAGCAACACCACGATGGTCGGATCCGCGTGTGCAGACACGGCGGTGAGAGACTGTATGACGCCTGCATTATGCATCGCCATACCGGTCCGTCGCCTGGCGTTATGGTTTGGGGAGCAATTGGATATGACACCCTAACCACTCTGGTACGCATCGCCTGTACACTCAACAGCCACCGCTACATCTCCGTCGTTTTGAAGCCTGTAGTCCTCCCTTACCTGCAAGACCTGCCTGCAGCCACGTTTCAACAGGACAATGCGCGCCCGTAAGTGGCAAGCATCGTGAAACAATTCTTCAAGGCCCACCAGGAGTCACTGCCGCCGTGGACCGCCTGTTCTCCTGATGTGTCGCCCATCGAACACGTCTGGTCGCTGATCGGCAATCGAGTGGTACGGCAAGCAGCACCCGCGGCTACGCCAGATGAACTGTGGCAACGTGTGGAAGCAGCCTGGACCGACATACCCCAATCCCACATCCAAAGCCTCTTTCGTTCGATGCCACGGCGTGTAGCGGCCGTTATTGCCAGCCATTGGGGGCCACAAGAACTATTGATGTCTGCGTGTCCCGCAAGTTGCACGGGCCTGTAAGCTCAATCGTTTCCTCTTTGCATCTGTTGTTATGTGTCCAGTAAATCTGGCTTTGCTATCTCGTGTCCTTCTTGGTGTTGTATATTGGGCGGCCAGTAGTGTATAGATATAGATCCCTCACCATGGTTTATTGTGTCCTTTTAAAATCTGATGATGATCCCAAAGTGGGGTCGAAAGATTTAATATGTGGTTTTTAATCTTTTTAACTTAATAATGATTTTAAACTTCATGATCGTGTAACTGATGGCGCTTTAACTACTGAATGATTCTAGTCGCACGAAATCAACTCATCTCGTGCACGGAAGTTAAAGTCGCGAGTCATGTTGGTGATTTCTTGTTTGTGCTCAAAAAGTCAGCAGTTCTCTGTATCACTCCGCATTCTGCGTATGGAGGTTCACGATGTCACAATGTGCAGTCTGCGACGGACCTGGCGGATACACTGTTATACCGCGGGTGGTCATATTATTCTGATATGACTGTGTACATACACTATATTGACAAACATCACCGGTCACGCCTTCAAAAGCAAATGAACGGATCCGCTGCGTTGTTAAGATGCGAGGTACAGCTGCACACGGTATAAAAACAACACTGCAACTGACCGCGATCATATCGCACTGTTAGGTTGAGTGAAAATGTCGCGGCGGGAGAGAACTGACTTTGAGAAAAGAAAGATTGTTGGGAGTCATATTAGTGGGTTGCCCATAAGAGAAACCGAGAGGCGCTTAAACATACCCAAGTCAACTGTTTTGGACGTACTGAATAAGTGGAAGGCACATGGCGAGCCTGAAGCAGCAAAACGTACCGGCAGACCAAAGAAAATCAGTGATAGAGGATGTCGAAACCTCAAGAGAGTCGTTACAGCTAATCGACGGAGTACTGCACAAGACCTGAGTGTACAGCTGAGTAAAAATGCTGTAACCTTGGTTTGTACACGTACAATTCTAAGAGAACTTCATTCCGTGGGTTACTGTGGTCGTGCGGCTACTTATGAGCCTTTCATCTCCACTCGGAATGCTACTCGTCGTTTAGCATGGTGTAAAGAACATTTATCATAGACCGTTGATCAATTTAAACGGGTCCTATGGACTGATGAATCCAGATGCACGATCCATCAGTCTAATGGCCTTTTGTGGGTATGGCGGCAACGGGGGAAACGCTATTTACCCCAGTGTACTGTTCCTATGGTCAAGTTTGGAGGTGGCAGTGTACTCGTGTGGGAGTGTTTTTCGTGGGATGGTCCCAGCCCATTTTGTATCGTGGACAAGCATGTTAACCAGCACGTCTACCTCGGTATTCTGGAGAATTATGCCCTACCATCTCTGTGGCAATACTATGGAACCGAGCCTTGTTGGTGACAGAAGGATAATGCGCCGAGCCATAAAGCAAGGACTGTTATGGCGTGGTTTGATTATAATTCCGTATCTTGTGTGGTCTTGCCAGCACAGAACTCTGATCCTAATTCTATAGAGATGAATTAGAGCGCCACATAAGAAGTTTGGAACTAAGACCTACTACTAAGCTACAGTTAGACGCAGCATTATGTAGTGAATGGAAGTGCACACCTATTGCTGTGTTACAAAACCTTGTCGAAAACATGTCTCGATGGATCAATGCATGCATTAAGGCCAAAGGTGGATCGACACCGTACTAATGTATGCCAATAAATGCGATGTTGTGTTTCTCTTCTAGGTATTCGGTGACTTTTGTGTATATAGTGTATATACGTGTGAAAAACTTGGCTCTGTTCTTTCTATCTTTTTGTCCATCGAGATATTCTACCTTCAGTCCGTGATAGGATATACGCGCATCCTTAAATGATAAAAATCCTTTGAAGTCATATTTACACTGCCGGCATGCAATTTTTATACGGTTTTTCAATTTCTATAATAGGCCTATTCATTTATTCTTCTGTTGATTGTTGTTTCTCTCACCTTTTCTGTAGAAGGCAGAATATGTCATCTGTAATCCTCTTGCGCAAAATGATGCTAGGTGGCATCAACGTATATTTGTTATTCTTCTACCATATCTCTGTTCCTAGAATTTTTTTGTCTCTAATAACTATGATTTTAGAGCAGAATTTTTCTGGTACCATGCGAGTAGATACAAATTACAGGCGATGTTTTCTGTCTTCCTGTAGAAGTCATTCTACTGATACCTGACTTTCCTCAAAACTAAAATACAATCAAAGTTAGTTATTATTTTTATTTCATTGAAGACATGCACATTATCCTTTTGCCCTTGGTAACGTCATATTCGATGGCGTTTAAACTAGATTTAAATAAATTATGTGGCAGGAAAATAGAGCATATGGTTCATGAAAAGGAAATCATCAACCATTGCTAGTGCTTTTGCGATGAAATCAGTTCGATGGTCGAATATGTAATGAGCCCCATAGCAGGAAGTTCCTTATCGGTCTGCTACAGATTTTGTGGTGTTACAAAATAATCCATACTGGCACCACAAAATAATCTGCGGGACGGTCACTGGGCAAGACAAATGGGTGCGAAGAAAATTAAAAGATTGCTCAGGTAGAAATAAAACGTTAGAAAAGAAAATCACCAGTTTATATTTCTTTTACCTAAAAATGTGTTTCCTACGTACAACAGCAAACGCAAAGTTAACTAGGAACAATAATACAATGGAGTGTCAAATAAAAACTTTAAATAATTTTTTTTTATGATTTATTGAACAAAAGCGGTACACACTTGTATCATTTTTCAGTGTGGTCTCCAGTTTGTGCAATGCAGGTCATTCAGTGCTTACAAAGTAAATAGATTACTGTAGAAAAAAATACTTCCGGTCACATGTACAGCCTCTCAAGCACCACCTGCTGCATCTCTTCATCGGACCTGAATGTCTTTCCTCCCATCGCATTTTTGTGTAGTCCAAAGATGTGGCAATCACCTGGAGCAAGTTCTGGTGAATACGTCGGATGTGGAAGACACTCGATGTGCAGGTCTTGCATGATTGCAACTGTTGCACAGTCAGTATGGGGCCGAGCATTATCATGCTGCAACAAGACACCGGTACTTAGAAGGCCACGCCGTTTGGATTTAATGGTAGGCCAACAATGATTCCTGATAAGATCTAAATACGTGTCGTTCGTTACAGTGTTAGCTCTGGACATGTAGTGCTCCAAACGTACACCTCGTTCATCCCAAACGAGAGTCAGCATAACCTTCCCTGTAGTTAGCTGCGTTCGGAACTCTCTTCATCGGACCTGAAAGTCTTTCCTCCCATCTCATTTTTGTGTAGTCCAAAAATGTGGCAATCACTTGGAACAAGTTCTGGTGAATACGTCGCAAGTGGAAGACACTCGAAGTGCAGGTCTTGCATGATTGCAACTGTTGAACAGTCAGTATGGGGCCGAGCATTATCATGCTGCAACAAGACACCGGTACTTAGAAGGCCACGCCGTTTGGATGTAATGGTAGGCCAACAATGATTCCTGATAAGACCTAAATACGTGTCGTTCGTTACAGTGTTAGTTCTGGACATGTAGTGCTCCAAAATTACGCCTCGTTCATCCCAAACCAGAGTCAGCATAACCTTCCCTGCAGTTAGCTGCGTTCGGAACTCCTTCGGTTTTGGTGAGGATAAATGGCGCCATTCGTTGCTCGCTATCTTGGTTTCTAGCTGATGATAGCGAACACAGGTTCCATCTCCAATTACAATTCTCTGTGGGAAGCCATCTGCTTCAAAGCGCCTCAAACGTTCTTGACAGGCATTAACACGTGGTTGTTTCAATTCTGGAGTCAGCTGGTATGGCACTCACTTTGCAGAAACTTTGTTGAACTGGAGCACATCCTGAATGATATGGTACGCTGAACCATGACTGATGTTCAAAAGTGTGCTATTTCATTCAAGTCAAAGTTATACAATCAAAGTTAGTTGTAAACTCTTCGTTGAAACTCGACGAATTCCCATCACAATGCTTTCAACTGCTGTAATGGACTCTGGTGTCACTAGTCTGTGTGCCCGACTCGGTCGAGGAGAATCTGTCACAGAACTCACTCCGTTTCGAAATGTTTTAATCCATTCGTACACTTGCTGTAGTTACAGAGATGCGTCACCAAGCTGCAGCTTTATTCAACGATGAATTTCAATAGGTTTCACGTCTACATTACTCAAAAAACGAATTCCAGAACGTTGCTCCCCTTTGATGCATGTCTCAAGTGGGTCGGCCATCGTTACACTACTACTACTGTGATGTCATTAAGCTGGTCTGCACCGTGCTGCCACCTGTCAAAATCTTTTAGTCATTGGCAACAAGTTACAACACAATGACACTGTATTTTGAAATTTTTATCGCACTTTTAAGGTTTTCATTTGAATCATGTGATACTTACCTCTGAAACTAGAATTTCTTTGCAGGATTCCTAAACAAGCTAAGAGGTTAGAGTCTAAAGGCATTGCCAAGACTGATTTGTTTTAACTCTAAAACACCCTCACACTTAACTGCAACAAATCCGACAGCATGCTAATAACAATATCTTTTATCTCTTTTTTTGAATGTAATGCCACGTGAATTTAAATAAATACGCTGCTAATTAGAGTGGCATTCAATTAAAAGGAAAACATAAATTTAAAGTCACTCCACAAGAGTTAGCGTCTGTTGATATCAGCTATTCTGAACAATAACTGACAGCACACTGCAAAGCAATACAGCAGACGTTCTTCGGCACACTTTTCAAAGCTCTAAGTGCAAAGTAAGATCTTTCGACTTGCAGTTGTGCCGAAATACGAACATTTATGCAATAAAATAAGAATTTGCCACAATATATTGCCAGAAAAAGAAATACCATTTCGGGAGAAATTATATCCATCCAACCTCTGCCGATTTGCTCCATCCAGCCTTTGCCGTTGAAAATTTTTGCTTGCATCTCCGTGATGAAACACAAAGATTTGTGGAATAAAATGATAGTGAACAACAATTCAGGTCAAAAGTACCCTGTGAAAAAAAAAACTATTACACGGGAGAAGTATGTGCTCTGTCGACTACTGTTTACGGAAAAATTTCACCTTCATTTTCTACCTTAAATACAAACATGTATGTCATTAAATAGTATTTAACACCATTGTAGGAGAGGCAGAATACCAAGAAAACAAAAGGAAAGAAAACGATCACAGAGAAATCTTTGCTTTCTTTAGCTTCTGTAGTCGGAAATTTTGGCCTCCATTTTTATACTAAAATGTAAGCATTTCTGCAACAAAATGATATTTTGCAACAATATTTCGACAGACGGAAGACCGTAGAAAAACAGATTACACATAAAATATTTAACAACAATACAGAGCAGAGGGGGTATAGCGGGAATTATGATTACAGCGCTCCGTCACACTTCCGTTTCCGGAGGCACTTATTTTTTCCTGCGTTTCGTGAAATAAATCTAAAACAATTCAAAATGTCAGAGTGAATATTTATTAGCAGGACAATAACCTGTGCTCTGTGAATGAAACATGTGGAAATAACGACACTTTCGATTCTTGACACAGTAGAATAAACATCTTGTAAGAACCTGTTCATATAAAAAATAAATATTTTAACATTTTGGTGCGCAAAACCTGACGGATAATTTAAAAAATTTCAAACTCTGATCTAAGTAAAACTCTCAAATACTCCTCTTGTTACTCCACTTCTAAAAGGAAATCTATGTCACGGAGAGTACAAACAGAGCCGCGACCCTGGATTAGTTCCCTGATTGTCGAAAACTCTGCTCCTTCCATAAGAATATAGAACAACTGCGAGTAAGTTTTCTACGCAGTTTATAAATGACACATAAGCAACACTGAAGTCCTTACGCTAAATTTGCAAATTAAAAAAAAACAGTGTTCCTCATGTATGACCATGTAAAACTAAACTAATCATAACCTGTTGTTATTTTTCAGTACCTTGGTCAGATTTAATTTGATGTCGCTCTGTGCAAAACGTATGCCCACTCAGTTCCTAGGTTCGGAATCAATAACGGTGCCAAATCATTAGATGATCAGTGGATCCGCTTCGAGGAAATATAGAATTCCGAATAAAACATGTTAAATTGCAACATTTTGTTAGATAATTCTAATAAATATATATTGAACAGCAAAAAGAAACGTGTTCCCTACAAGTTATGGAATAAAATACACTGGCGGAAAGTGGAAAAAGAAGACCAAGAAAGAAACGTCTGATACTAAAGAAATTTATACAGCATAATAACGGAATACAGAGGATAACGTGATCAAAACATTATAGCAAAATACAGCTGTATTTGCTGGTGAACTGAAAAATAACATTTTCATGTAACATGGTTAGTACGAGGTTGAACCGCCATCAACTGCGTCACACTGTGCAATTCTGGCATGGAGTCTGTCGTACAGATGTTGGATGCAAGTTTGGGGTATTGAGATCTAAGCATCCTCAACCTGGACGCGTAACTCGGGGATGGTCGTGGCTGGCCGTGGAGATCGGATAAGTCATTTTCCCATAAAATCCTACATGCTCAATGGGGGACATATCCGGTGAACGTGCAGGCCATGGAATTTGTCTCACACCCTGAAGTTCATGTTGCGTTGCACGTGCTGTGTGTGGGCGTGCGTTATCTTGTTGGAAAACACCACGATGGACCGACCTTACAAATGGCACAACAACGGGCTGAATGATGTTGTTGATGTAGGAGGTGCTGTTTAACGTATACGGTACAAACACTAGTTGTGTACGGGAGTGATAGCTGATTGCTCCCCACACCAGGAGACCAAGTGTAAGCCCTGTGTGTCACTGGCGGATGCAAGAAGGGTGGAGACGCTCCCCTGTGCGTATACGAACACGCATACGGCCATCGGAGGCTCCCAAGCAGAATCTGCTTTCATCGCTGAACACGACAGTTCGCCATTGCGTTCTCCAGCGCAGACGTTGGCGACACCACTGCAGGCGTTCCTGACGGTAGGATGGAGTCAGAGGAACACATGACAGAGAAACACGTGCACGTAGTTCTGCATCTATTAGACGTTTCCGGATTCTTCGCACCGTCACCTCAGGTGCAACGGCAGCTCGGATTTGCGTCGCAGTGGATGTTCTGCTTGACAAAGCCTCTCTTCTTATGCGTCGATCGGTCCGCTCATCAGTCCGTCTGTGACTCCCGGTTCCACGTCTTCTCGTGTGGGAATGTTCCTCGGACCATCAACGCCACCATTGTACCACCACCGATACTTCCCGTCCAATTCGCTCCGCAATACGACGATACGAACACCCGGCCTCGCGGAGTCCGACTAGACGACCTCGCTCAAAGTCCGATAACTGCTGAAATCCTACACGTCTTCCATGTCCAGGCATTGCAGCTTCTTCAGGGTCTTCGCACGTGTCCGTACGCCAACGACTGATTACATTCACTTCGCCGTACTCCTTAAATACCACCGACGATAATTTGCATATTATGCCGTGCTGTGGCGTTAAGCGCTCACCGGTTGGTCCCGAAATCAACCTCACACGTACGTAAACTCGACCCTATTAACATGTGTAAATTTCATGATCGTCCGCCAAATCCTTCTTGGTGTTCTTTTTTCACTTTCCGCCAGTGTATATGGAAATGATGGTTCTGTGATATTAATAATAACAATTAAAGCAACTTACCTCTAATTAAAAAAAATGGTAAGACTTTCAGGGGCTGAAGTTAAGATCTCAGAAAAATTCCCAGAGGGTTTTACTGAGATCTTTTTTCATAAATGGTTGTACATTATCTCAGCAATTCAAAAATATTTATTCGTGCACATTCGCATTATTTAGAAAATAACAGATGCTACAAAATTAACAGATGCTACTTGAACGAAGGACTCTTTCCCATGCAAGGAAAATGCGATTTTGCCGAACAAATGTCTTCATTTGGATTCTTTTAGAATTATCACACATGTTGTGATAAATCTTCTATTACACATTTTGTAGAGTACTGAAAAGTTCTGAAGATCACAAGACTTGTGATAAATGTTTTACTACAATCAAAGTGAGAAGCAATAAAGCCACTACAACAGTCGCTACTGTTACTACGCTTAATAAATAAATAATAATAATTTTCACTGGGGAATAAAAAAGTTCTTCAATGCAATTTAAGTTAATAAAGTTAAAGCAATCAATGCCCATGCAGCCTTCCTGTTAACCTGTTCAATTTTTTTTATTAGCTGATTCAACACTAATCTTTGAGAGACAAGCAGATTGGTGGGAATGAATTTGACAAAGTGCCAGATATGAAACACAGGAGTTGCAGCTAAACTTATCAAACTCATACAAAAAAACAACAACAGACGAATGGAAGTTTTTGATATCGAATGCTTTCACCGTAACCAAATTAGTTCAATCACGGTTTCATCTGTGCATCAAAGAGAACTCTAGATCAATGTTCAGCAAACGAAATGATGAAGTGGAAATTCCCCTCCTAGAGGACCGCATGTAAAGGTATATATAGAAGGGGATACATGATATTCATTCGAAACAGTTAGAAAGAAGACATGTTAGCAAAAAGAAAAAAATCCTCAAACCTGGAACCACATAACGGAGTATCAAGAAAATCTGATCTAAATTGAAAATGACAGAAAATACGTTATGAAAAAAGAGCTGCCGCGTTGCAAATATAAACGATGCGGAGCATGCATTGAGACTATTGAAATGGTCTTCTCTGGTAAATGAACTAACCAGCTTAGATTACATACTAACGCCATTATGGATCGGGTTACAGGAATTTCACTGTCCAATGCTCCATATAAAAAGTGTTAATCCCTACAAAAGAACTAGATAAATACCAATACATATTATACTGAACGTGGTGTGGTGTAAGGACAAAGGCAAACATTTTTTAATGTTCGCCATCCACATTACTTCACGACGAAAGACAGATGGGAATATTGCTCATACAGCAGCACCGCAAATTTCACCGAAAAATGAAGCAAAAATTAAATAAAGTATGTGGAATTGTCTACAGAAATTTAACAGTCGTGAAGAATGATTACTCTTGCATACCGAATAGAATTTTTATTTTTAATAAAATGAAAGAGATGCTGAACCAATTGTAATGGTTCGTGAAGCAGTATAAACTGAATATTTAAACGTAAGGCGCGTGCGCCAGACACTTTGCGTATTTGATGCTAATTAGCATGATTATTGTTCGTTCATAAAAAAAATGCCTCAAATCTTTCAAGATCGGATTTTTAGGAACAGGACAAAGTGCGTGGTGGTGTTAAATGCGATTAATCGAAGTTTAAAACAAAAAAGTTTTCCGAATACGCATTTTTGAAATAATGTTATCTATTTTCTCCGTTTTTTTAAGCTTGTGAAAAAAGATAAACGCCAAACATACCAAAAATTTCAAATTTATTTTTTGAACCAACGTCGATTCAGTTTTATAGTTTTAAACTTAGTAGAATTTCATGCAATGTTGCTTACTGGAAGAAATTAAAGAAGCCCCTGAAAGTCTCGAAATAAGCTCTATTAAGAAAAAAAAATTCCGAAAAGAAACGAAATATTTTTTTTTAATTCTATTTTTTTATTAATATTTTTTCTTAATAGAGAATCTCTCTGAAATAATTTCTATTAAGAAATAAAATAATTCCTCGAAATGAAATGAAGTATATAGAAAGCCAACTTTTTGTACCAAATATTATTCCCAGTACATCCGATAACCCCTGGAAGTGCAAATTAGCGGCTTTCAGATAATACAGATGAAAGCAATATAGTTCTTCTTATACACCACGGCCGTAATGAATGAGATCCAACGGATTAAAAATCTGTACAATGAATTTGGGTATAAAGATGACTTGATTAATAACCTATACAGACAGTTTTGAACAATAGTGAACAGACAGGTATAAACAAGATGCATCTGACTCATATAATTTTTGTGGTAGACTGCCGTATTTGCCCAAGTATATCCGGCCTGTTAAAGAAAGAATGTTACAAAGCCAAAATGCAAAAGGCCGACACCATAATGGACAATGGCAGAATGCTACAACGTAGTATTGAACAAATATCCATAATAAATAGAGCAGGTGTCTACCAAATTCGCATTATTAATAATAATGAAGCTACGAATTGTAAAACCGTATACACCGGAAGCGCCAAAAGACATATTAATACAAGATTAAAAGGACAACTGAATAACTGGATAAAAAATGAAGCTCGCACATCACTGATACAGTATTGCCTTAATAGTAATAACACTGTGCCCGACTGGAAAAATACTAAACTTATTACATCTCACACCACTCATAAATAGATTCTAACCGCATAGTCCATAACGATTGAAAAGACAAAGATCATCAATTGTAATTCGAACACTCCTGTCGAGCTAACACATGCATTAAAAAATATGATAAAGCAGGAAAAACAGCAATCATTGCTTGCCAGACAATCAAACGAACATCGAAAAGAAGATTAAAAACTAGAACGGCCCCAGATGGCGCCACTATAAATGTAAGTAACGTGTTAGACGACAGCGAAAACGAGTTTGATGATTGCGGTTCGGCAGATTTGGATTTAGAAAGCAGTAAGCAGTAACTTCTAATACACCCTTGATAATGGCACCGGGAATTGTGAGACAAAACACGTCGGGCCGCCCCGGTGGCGCAGTGATCTAAGGCGTTGGCCTCTGATCATTCGTCCGTAAGGGGTCCGGGTTCGAATCCCGGTCAGGCATGAATGTTGTGTTTGTCTTACGGCACTGGCTCTCTCCCTTCCCTGGAACCAGTGACCCTAAATTAGGGACGGGCGACTGCTTATAGCCCATTGAGTTGCTCACGGTGGTCGTTAAACTTCCAATAAATAAAAAAAAAAAAAACACGTCGGGACGTTTGTTTTTGGATTCAAATGCGACTTTTAAAGCACCTTCGAGGATTCAACGAGTTTTTTTTTTTTTTTTTTTGTATTTTTTTGTATTTTGGACTCTTTTAAAGAAGTTCTTATTAAATCACGAATCTTTTAACAATTTCGTTTTCATTTGTTTATATTTAAGCTCTGGTCATTCACCTTAGTTTTAAGCCTAAAATAACGTATGTTCTTAAGGCATTCTTTCCGACGTCTTGTGGTTTTATAGATCTTTCTAATGCCAATAAGCATATGCAGAGGCATTTCGTTCTACGACTAGCACGCTGGGATATTGCTATACAAGAATACAATAGTATTATTGTGGACATCCTACTGACGACCAATATGAAAAACTGGGGAAATGAAAGGTAAGCCTTTCCCTTCGTTTTAAGCCTAAGGATAACGCATGTTATGTTTTTTTGAATATTTCTCCCATCCAGTGTATAATTCCAAACAATTAACACTCAGCAGTCGCAGATAATCTAAACATGACGTTTAAAAGACTTCGTTTATTAACGTGAGAAACAAGTTTAACGAACTATTTTTAATAAATAGTTCGTGCTTATATTGAACTATTCCACGTAGTGCTGTTCAAAGTTAGATATTTCTAACACATTGAACTCATATGCAGCGTTTAGTACACTGCACCACAGGGCCGGCAACATCAGACTTCAACGTTGACCTAAGTGTTGAAGCAATTTCCTAATTGTGTGAGTCTATCTAACATTTAAATGATTGCTAAATCTAACATTTAGATGGTTGCTAACATATCGCCTGCAGCTGGTTAGTCAGCTCACCATGATTCTGGTTATTATGTTTTTTAAACTACGGTACTAATACATGTGCTTTATAGAACCAAGTTCAGTTGCCAGCCTTTTCAGAAATGTTAAAGAAGAAACTGGATACCTCTAAACCAGCAATTAATATCTCCTTGACATATCTAATTAAGTAGGTTTATAGGAAATACATGAACTCCCATTTGTAACCGGCACTCACCCGTTCTGGTTTCTGAACACCGGTAAGTAAGAAGAAGAATAAAAAGACACTATTCAGTAATGCTTGTGAAGGCTATGCTTTAAAACTAGTTCCACTACATACATAAAGCAAACGATTTCAGCGAATACACCAAGCCCACGTCCCACTAATACATGGAACAAGTTGTTTCACTGCAATTATAAATCAAGCGATTCAGCAACATACAATATATCCATGAAGCAATAGGTCTCAATGCATATGCAAAACGATTGGTTTCACTGGATGTTGAGACATCTTGCTTTACGCACCAAGTAGCTTTACCTACAAAATACATGAAACAAGCGTTCTGCTTAGTATATGAAATAAATGGTTCCACTGCAGACACGACGCAAGTGGTTCTCTCATGTACTCGTAAGTAATCCTTAACTAAATGATCACTCTTTGAGGTTTCTTTTGGGTAGAGTTAGGATGTAGTATTTATCCGTCCGTTCTTATTTTTTTCATTCCTAAAAGACAGTATCCCTGGATCAAGTGTAGGTTATTCTTTTTGCGACAGTTGACGAGCCCCTTGAGAACATACGAATAAGAGGTTGTCCGCCACTAATAAGTGCTACTGCATGGTTTCAGTGAAGAAGCAAAATCAGTGCCGTAGGACAATCGCACCATGCGTGACGCATCTGGACTCAGACCCGACGTTTAGTTACAATCTCGAGCCTCTGACCACTCGACCACCTAAGCGACCTGTTGGAAATTGCTCCTGGGTTGTTCCGTTAAGGAAGGAAAGTGAATGAATAAATTCCCTCAATCACACCTACATGCACGTACGTATGTACACATGCAAATGAAGTTGGTGCTGAAATAGAATTTGTTCTCTAAAGCGTGAATGTTATGATATCTGTTTGGGTCATACTTGACAGCATGCGAGAAATATTGGAAAGAACAGGTTTCACACGAAAAGCTGCTTACCCCTTTTCATCAAGACGTTTTGAAAACGCTATTTAATCATCCTTAAGTAGAACCCTTTGTTTTCAAGATGTTTTCGAAGTCATCGTAAGAGATGCCGATAATAACTATTTCTAAAGGGCTCACTTATATTTAGAGAGCTTATCGTGAATATTCATGAGCCGCATGCTCCACTAAGTAGCAGATGAAAAGCACTTCCCATTCGAACCACTATCGCTCGAAGCCACGCTCAACGCGCTTAACACGCGCAACGAGAGGACGCAGAAAGATTCTCTTCGGCATTACGAGATTTGCTGCGTCAGCAGTAGTGTAGGCTCCTGGAAATTTATGTGGCTGTTAGGTAATTTCCTTTAAAGCAAACATGTACCATCTCTTTTACAAAAAAGATATCAACGTGTCAATGATCATTCAGCTTTGTGTGAAGATTCTAGTACCAGGACTTAGGTTTTCGGAGAGAAATAAATGAAAAGTTGGGCGCGAGTAAATCTGCCCTTTCATTTCTAATCTAAATTTTATTATTATCCATTAAATTCAGAGGACAGGTTTAATACAAAACTGCAGTGGTGTGCAAAACTATTGCTTCATATGCAAAAACCTCAATTTTGAAGTTTAACCCTTTTTTTAACTAATTAATTTTCATGGCTGTTTCATTGTTTATATGTCATTAGATGCAAACGAAATTTAATGGAGATTTCAAAAATATCTTATTTTTTCCTGTAGCTATTTCTCTTTCTAAGATATGAAGTAAAATATGGGGTTTGACAAACACATCGAGATTCACGTTAGCTGCTTATCAGTTGTTACCCCCAATCATACACATTCTTTTACCTGATTGGCTGCTTCCCAATGCTATCCTAATCCTACTTCAGCCATTATAAAGGTTGACGCAGAACTACTAGAATATTGGGCCGCGGGTGGCCTAGTGGGCTACGTTCGCGACTGCCGCGGAAAGGACCTCAGATTCGATCCCAGGCAGGTACGAACGCTCGATCCACTAAATATCGCCGTGCGCCGGATAAGCACGTTAAGTCGTCGTACCCCGGGTACTACCCCCGGGAATAAATAAGGGCGTCTTCCTACCCCTTTCTACTTCGCTTCCGTGGCACTTTCCAATCCGGCACTCTAGCCCAAATTTCCTAGCTTCCTATTTCTAAGGGTTGTTTAAGACCTGGAGTCAGACACTCCCTTCCTAAAATCCTCTACATATGATCATTTACTAGAGTATTATCGGACACTGTAGCCCAAATCTCCTAGCTTCATATTTCTAAGAGTTGTTTAAGACCTGGGCTCTGACACTCCCTTCCTAAAATCCTCTACATATGATCTGATCAACTAGAGTATTGTAGTGGTCGCTTCTTGTTGTTATTAGGGTATAATTTGTGTACATTCTCAATAATGTTTAAAACTGCGAAATTTTCCACAGCGGACAGGGTAAAAATAGTTGTTCTGCATGAAGAGGGATATTCTTTAAGACTGAAAGAGTTGGCTGTAATCCGTTTATACTTATTAGGCTGAAAAAAGTAAAAGACACTGCTGATATTAAAAATATGCGTCGCAGTAGAAGGCCCAGATCCACTACAGCCAGGCAAGACAGAGTGCTTGGAAAGCTAAGCGTGGCAAACAGGAGACACAATTCACCTGCATTGCTTCAAAGCTGGACTGAAGTGACATATGTGTTACTGTTAGTACATCTGCTGTTAGGAGCAGACTGCTTCAGTTTGACTTCACTGGCTGCAAAGGCAGGCTAAACCACTGTTAACTGCAAATCAAAGACAGAAAAAAAAAACAAATTTGCAGAGAGAGATTTCCTATCTGAATTTGAGTGACCGGAACCCAAAGCGCTCTGCGCCTTTTGGCAGGTGAAAAAGTAGAAGATAAGATAATTGGGAACAGAATTCCCTGATAGAACAGCATGAAAGAATAGTACACAAAAATTATAGCAAAGGGAGTATACGGTTTCCCGTTAAGTATTGAAGTTGTAAGCTACCCTACATACTTACCTGCATCAAATCGATCAAAGCAATTTATCCCGCAGCCAACGCCAGGCCGCAGGAATCGGGGAAAGGACAGGGAAAAGGGTTGCCTAAAAAAAACCACACAAGAAAAATCCGACAGAAAAACACCCAGTTTTCTCACAAAACCATGTGTTGCAAGGCACCTTAAACCACACAGTTGTTGCTTGCTCAGTTCCCGTTTAGGAGTCGGCTTTTCGCCTCGCTTCTCATCGGCTTCTCAGAGAAAATATATATTTTTTTTCCATTGGCTGGAGGGGAGTTTGGTACTTTTTTTTTTTAAACCATAGTACCTTGTTTCTGGGCCAGTCTCATATATGTGGACTGAAATATTCCTTTTTGCAAAACAAGAGTTTGACCCTTAAAAGAGCCGTTTTTTATAAACAAAAAGTCTTCTCATGTGTGAAGAATACCTTCTAAACACTAGTCCCAATTATTGTTATTTTTTTGCTAGTGTAGCTGTGAATTGGGTTAATTTCTGGAACTTTATGCAAGATAGCTTTTGTCCTTTTATATCTGTCAGTTTCAATGACAGTATAGTTAATGGCCTCTCTGACCAGAGGATTAGGATAATCTTAGCCTTTTCATACAGTACTACCTTTTAGCTAAGTCATACATCGTATAATGGATAGAAATAATATTTAGCATGCTTCGGATAGCATGGTTGGAAGTTCTTCCATCAAGTCTAACCATATAACGTAGGGTTTTATTTTGAAATGAGGTAATCATATTTTTCTGCTGTTTGTTGTAGTTACCCCAGTAGAGGAAAAGGGAGATTTCTGGCAGAGGGGCAGCCTTCCATAGACTTAACATTGGCTGTAAACGAGGCTGTCCCCGGCTGCCCACGAGGCTGCCCCTGGCTGCCCACGAGACTGTCCCAGCTGTCCCCGAATCAGAATTTTGTCACGTGATCGTCCCCATGATGTGCTGCTCTCAGCGGTGCTTCTTGGAACTTTCAATGGATCTTTTGAGGGATGGAAACGACCGAGAGGGAAAGGGGGTGGATATAGGGGGGTGTCAACTCGATGTGCTGTCCCCGAGTCAGAATTTTTGTCACGTGAGCGTCCCCATGATGTGCTGCCCCCTAGCAGTGCTTCTTGGAACTTTCAACGAATCTTTGTTTTTGAGGGATGGCAACGATCGAGTGGGAAAGGGGGTGGATATAGGGGGATGTCAACTCGATGTGCTGTTCCCGAGTCAGAATTTTTGTCACGTGATCGTCCCCATGATGTGCTGCCCCTAGCGGTGCTTTTTGGAACTTTCGATGGATCTTTGATTTTGAGGATGGCAACAACCGAGTGGGTCCGTTGGGATTTTTTGTATTTATTCCGCGGTTTTCAAGCGGGATTTTTCCTCCTCTTCGATGTTATTTTTCACCGGAGGAAATTTTTACGTAATATGCTGGGGAATTTTCTTTCCAATGGAGTAAAAATGCTCTAATGGTCTTAGCAAGGTCTCTAACTCGCGATGATTTGGTTTCAAAAAATTGGTCAGGTGGTCTCGTGTACTACGTATTCACTCTATTTTTTTTTAATTACTTTTACATTATTTCTTCATGGTTTTTTTTATATATTTTTTGTATGTTTTGAGGGAGTTTTTCCGTGTAGATGTAATGAATTTTCTTCGAAACTTTTCTTTTTCATACATTTCATTTTATTTCAGACCATGAGACGGGGAAATGCTTCTTTAGAAACGATTTCGTTCCTGTTCGCACTAACTATAGGACTTTGACAAAATTTTTGGGAAATCAAGCGAAAATGTAGACATGTTAATTCTGAGTCTTTCGCCCTTCGAATATTTTTTCTAGTCGTAATGTTTTCATGTACTATGTATTCCCTGCTCTTTTCTTTTTATAACTTTTACGTTATTTCATCATGAATTTTTTATATTTTTTGTATGTTTTGAGGGAGTTTTTTCGTGTAGATGTAATGAATTTTCTGGGAACTTTTCTTTTTCCTTTATTCAATTTTATTACAGATCATGAGACGAGGAAATGCTTCTTTAGAAACGATTTCGTTCCTGTTCGCAGTAATTATTGGACTTTGTCATTTTTTTTTTTTTGTTAAATGACTTCATGCTAATTCTGAGTCTTTCGCCTTTGCAATGTTATTTTCTCGTAATTTTTTCGTGTGTTCAAGAACTCTACAGGTCTTCACAGTTAAAATTCTGATGAAACAATATTTTCTTACTTTATTTCGCATATCATTATAGCTTCCCAATTTCGCTAATTTACTTCATCTTTTTTTTTTGAAATTTCGTAAAACTTTTCAGTATGTCAGTAATTGTTTTCTTACTTGGTCAAACTTGTGACTTCCATTTATTTGGACTCTTTTTTTTCATTTCACTTCAACAAAACGATTATTTTAGATGTAGCAAGTCATCAGATTTTTGTTTCCTTATATAGCATATTTTCAAACTTGCTTAAAAATATTCCTCAAAGCTTAGCATGTAATCAAATATGCATTTTTTTATTCTTTCCTAGTTTGCTATACTTTTAGTGGACTGTCCCAATAAGAAAGCATTCATTGTCAAGACATATAATCTAAAACCTTTTTCCTTACGATAAAATTTGTATTCTTTGGGCTATATATTTTCTGTCTCGTCCGAAAAAACATTCATTCTAGAGGCAAAGTTAGTGATTCCGTTCATCCCATAAACATTATTTTTTTTAACGTTTTACTAACTCATCAGAAAAGCAGTTATTTCTCACCCCCATAGCGAAAATAAAGAAATTTTACTACTTTCCATACATATCGACTCAATCTATTTCTTTTCGAAATGCTGGTCATGACTTTTCAACTAAAATTTCTACTTTCACCAAAAACCATATTCTTAAACGAGCTATTTTTTTTTTTACTTTATTTCATGTATAACTAAATTTTTATTGTCTCCTCACTCATCAAGTTAATAAGAACTTCACCAATCTCATTCCTCTCATTTAGCTTTAAATTGAGATGTTTCAACTTCGCGTATATTTCTTCACTAAATGTCAGTTCTCCCGTATCGGTCCCATCATTTTTAACTTCTGTGCCTGCCGCATTTTTTTCTTTAGACGTTTAGTTTCATTGACCTTTTCTTCGTTTCAATTAGGTTTTCATTATCGTATTTTTATTCATTGTCTCAGCAGAAAAAGCTTTCATTCTGGAGACATTGCGACTAAGTCCATCCTCTAAACATTTTTATTTCACGTTTTACTAATTCGTAAGAAAAGCAGATGTTTCCAAACTCTCATAGTGAAAATATCGTATTCCTTATTTTTTTATTATGTTTTTCCTTCTATTCAGTGTTGTATGATTCTTAAAACTTCGGTTTATTTTTATGAAACTTCTTTTTTTTCTTAGTTTTTTTTTTTTCTGATTCAACCTATCAATCTTTTTCCTATCGATTTAATTGTTTTATTTTTCCATTCGACTTTATTTTTGAACAGAAATGTCTAAAATCTTCAGATGTATTTTAGTCTTCTAAGGCCGATTCTTCACTATTTCAAATAAAGTCATTGTAGGATTTTAGTGTAAATGCCCCTAAATATTTAGAACTTCCTTTCATAGTTTAAATTAAAAAAACATGAAAGAAGAGTGTTTTTACGCTCTATCCAGTGACAGAAGAGGTTTTACGTTTTCCAGTGAACGGAGAGTGTTTTTACAAGCTTTCCCCAAGAAACTTTGGAATCTCCCTTTTCTACCGGAAAATGACTATCTTGTGCGACTGTTTTCACGCGTCTACTGCTTTGCTGGAAAATTCATGACATGAAATTCCTTTGCTTGGTAGATTAAACTAAATTCTGGTTTTGAACTTCTGAACGCAACTGAAGCTTGCAAAGCATAGTTTTCTGAGCGAACTTAAATCCGTCTAAGATGACAAAATCTAAAACTGGTGACTTCAATGAGACAGAGCGTTTGAACTTTGTTGCCGTTCATTCAAGATTTAAGAGATCAGTCGTGAACCACTACAAGGAAATAAGCAGACCCTGATTTAGTCCACTGTTTCCAAGGAAGGTAGAGCAGTGTCGTAATTCAAAAGCTTATAATCTCAAGTTTCCCAGGATTTAATTTTGACGGGCGATTAGTCAGATGTCAATGCTTTAGACATTGAAAAATTATTTTCAGACAAATATTTTCTTATTTTAAAGTGTTCAAGTCAGAATTTGTATTACTTAAGATTTCCTTTACTCAATATTTTTCTATCTTAAAAACTTCTAAAGGGTTGATTTTGAAAAAAAAAGTTTTCCCCAAAACGTAAAATTTCCACAGAATTGTATGAGGAACCAAATAAATTGACGAAGCTTGAATGTTGTCTTTTCAACTCATTTTTCTTTTCATGTTTTCATTCCATAAACTTTCAAATTCCTATATACCAAGAATTTTGTTAAATGTTCACCAGAAATTTTCTGAAAATGATAGTTTCACTTTTTAAAAAATTCCAAAATAAGAATTTCCTTCAATGAAACAAGAAATTCTATTCAAAGCATTCCATCACTCTTTCTAATTTCAAATTCTCTCTTTGTAAATCTAAGGAGGTGTTTTTGTTTTAGGTTTTTTTTTTAATATTCATATATTTTCCTCTAACTTTAGAAGATATTTTCCCGAAATGTATATACATATACGATAGTAAAACATCATACAACTGCTTGATGTTCAATTCATTTCACACTGTCTTAGTGATATTCTTTCATTTTCTTCATAACTCATAGACATGTGATTTTTCTTCCATTCATTTCAAAGACTTGAGATCATCTTAATCGAGTCTTGAGAAAAACTTTGATAGAAAAGCATAAATGTAATGAAAATGTCAGTTTTCTTAAAGAAATCATAAGAATAAGAATTTTTTTTACTTGAAACAAGTTTCTAAATTCAAAGCATTAAGGGTTTCTTTTTATCAAATTCTGTATTTCATGTAAACTTTATTTTTTTCTACTTTTCATATCGTCGTGTTTCTGTTTTTCCCTATGTAATTAAAACTTCTTTTCTTAATCTATTTTTCATAAAGTATCATTCTTTGAGTTGATTTTCTCTCTCTCTCTCTCTCTCTTCTCTCTCTCTCTCTATTTTAAATGCATTCCTAAGAAGGGTTTAAATTTTGATTGAAAGATCGTTTTAGGAAAATTTGAAAACGGATAAGGTTCGTTCGGGAAAGTTGAAAACAGATAATGTCTGTTTTCGGAAAAGTACCCTCATATAGGCTAAAAATGGAACACTTCATATTTTCTTAGGCGGTTTTGATGAAACACGTTTCAGTAAAAACAGTGAAATTCCCATTGAATAACATGGGAACTATGAAATTTAAGAATGTTTTCGTTCAAGGAAAATATTTTGAAAGGTCTATATTCGATTCAGTTGAAAACTATTCTGGTAGAAAATAGAATGCAGAAAACAGTCACAGCAAGTTCCTGAAAGTTGAAAATAGATGAGGTTGAAATTTGGAAAAATGTCTAAGGAAAGAAATTGTTATAAAACACAGACTGTTTAGTTTTCCCAGGCTAGGTGTTCAGTGAGAGCGTTTTTCAACCCAAAGTATGAAGCGAGTCAGTTTGAAACATTTCAAACTCCCTGAAAATTGCCGTGAATTCTGGTTTCGACTCAACATTGCAGCATTCAGACCAGTCGGAATTCTGCTCACTGGTTGTCTAATGGAAAACCTTAGACTTTCCAATAACAATTCCAAATATCCTTAAGAAAGTCTAGCAAAAAAGCACTAGTCCCCCATTAAATAATCGGCATTCATTCTGTTACTGTTTTAAACATTTCAAAAAAGTAGTTTACATTCTCACTTTTATTTAAAATCTTGAAAGCTTAAATTTTGACCCATTTTCGAAAAAAAATTCACTTAAAATTTAATAAAAAAAAATAATAATTAATTTTTAAATTTATGTCATAAAACTAAAAAATATTTACGCTTAATATTTCAATAAATAATAAATATTCACAAACTGTCTTTCTACCTTGCCTATTTAAAAAAATTCTGAATTTATATAATCGAAATCATTACTTTCCAAGTAGTTTTTTCCCTGATTGCAGAGAGGAATCCTTCTGAAATCTCACTTTTCCATACGTGTTCATAAGCTTGAACTACTTCCTAATATTCGGCCAGTTCACGAAATTGAAATCACTTTCTTCTGTTCCACTTCAGTTGTTAGGGATGCATCTGAATAGGTGGAAGTGTTTTCAGAAATGCATTCGCGACGTCATACATGTGTCTAAGTTCACACCGATGTATTTTGAAACTTTCCTTGAGTACGATTTTCTGGAGTTCTGAACCCATTAACAATCCCACACGCCATCCAAAATAATTTGAGTTTCTTACACTGCTTTTTGGTTAATGCACTCCTGTTGTTAAGTGAAAATCCGGGAAACAGAATTTGAAAGATTTTTGAAGACTCTTACTATATTTAAACTTAGAACAGAACTAAAATTCACTAGCGTTTTTTGCATTCGTGATTGATGCATGACTTTTGTCACAACATGTAGCCACCATGCGTCATTTTGCTTCACGGTGACTGTTTCCTTATCTGTTCATCTACGAACATGTTGTCGATTTAATCAAAGTTTATTTTCAGGTAAATTAGAGAAAACGAAAAGTGACTTCATCATACTAATTTTCATATCCAGAGAGAATAAAACTAAAATGTATTCGGTAAGAAATTTTTTCATGGCTGAATTTTCCACAAAGGAATACGGAAAGCGAAAGATTTTAATCAGACAATATTCTGAAAGAATTCATCTCAGAATTAAAACCGCTTTTGAAAAAAAGAAAACCCAGTAAACTATAGAATACTTTGTTCTTCACAGAAGAAAATACAGTGTACGATTTCAATTTTTCTTAAAATTTTCACACGTAATAATAACTGAGTCCAGAAATGTTCGTCTACTTTAGTATTTCGATTCCGAGGGAGTTCTTTCGATATTGCTTAAGATATTTTATCAAAATCCAGTTGTAAAATAATTTTGTCATGTTTATTTGATTGTCGTTGTCGGAGATTTCCAATCTGTTCATGTCCACCATGTCATACACTATGTTTCTGAGAGTTTCTTCAAGCAGAAAGAGTTTTCATTCCCACAGAAATTCTTCTTTGGTGTTTGTAATGTTTCCAAAGTCAAATTACTTTTTTCCAATGCTTTCTTAATTAAAGCTGAAAACGAAATGGAACGAAGAAACGTCTGTTGTATGACTCCTAACATAGTAGATTTCTTATCACCCACTTTAGTCAAATCGCCGCACAGAGAAATTTCAGATTCTCAAAATTTCACCATCTGACCCACTTTTTTCTGAGTGAAATCCAATACATGGTGAAAATCCGACTTATGCATTCCTTTGAGTGGGGAATCGTTCATGAAAGGGGGCAACGGCAAAATCGACATTGATTAAAATTGAGAGAGGAAAAATATGAGAATTGAATAAATAATCGCATAGATGGGATTCCCTGAAAACATAAAAATATAAGTTTTATATAAAAAAAAATTCCATGAAAAATATTGAGGGCGAATGATATCTCACATCGTCATCCATTCCACCCAAAATTAAACAAATACGTGTACTGACAACAGAGATTTAATGGACTTCGTTAAATTTTGGGAGGAGTGGAAGACCGATGTGAGATATCATTCACCCTCCAATATTTTTCATGGAATTTTTTTTTTATATAAAACTTATATTTTTTATGTTTTCGGGAATCCTGTCTATGCATTATTTATTCAATTCTCATATTTTTCCTCTCTCCAATTTTAATCAATGTCGATTTTAACCGTTGCCCCCTTTCATGAGAGCGATTCCCCACTCAAAGGAATGCATAAGTCGAGATTTTCACCATGTATTGGATTTCACTCAGAAAAAAGTGGGTCAGGATGGTGAAATTTTGAAATCTGAAATTTCTCTGTGCGGCGAACATTTGACTAAAGTGGGTGATAAGAAATCTACTATGTTAAGAGTCATACAACAGACGTTTCTTCGTTCCATTTCGTTTTCAGCTTTAATTAAGAAAGCATTGGAAAAAAAAGTAATTTGACTTTGGAAACATTACAAACACCAAAAGAAGAATTTCTGTGGAATGAAGGCTCTTTTCTGCTTGAAGAAACTCGGGGACATAGTGTATGACATGGTGGACATGAACGGATTGGAAATCTCCGACAACGACAATCAAATAAACATGACCAAAATTATCTTACAACTGGATTTTGAGAAAATATCTTAACAGTATCGGGAAGAACTCCCTCGGAATCGAAATACTAAAGTAGACGAAGCATTTCTGGACTCAGTTGATCTTAGTTATTACGTGTGAGAAATTTTAAGAAAAAAGGGAATATTGAAATCGCACACTGTGTTTTCTTTATGTGAGGAATAAAGTATTCTATAGTTTACTGGGTTTTTTTTTTTTTCAAAAGCGGTTTTAATTCTGAGATGAATTCTTTCAGGGTGTCTGATTAAATTCTTTCGCTTTCCGTATTCCTTTTGTGGAAAATTCAGCCATGAAGAATTTCTTACCGAATACATTTTAGTTTTATTCTCTCTGGATATGAAAATTAATTATGATGAAGTCCTTTCGTTTTTCTCTAAGAATTTACCTGAAAATAAGCTTTGATTAGAGTCGACAGCATGTTCGTTGAGAGATGAACAGATAAGGAAACAGTCACCGTGAAGCGCTGACGCATGGTGACACACCAACACGTATTGTGATAAGGGTCATGCATCAGTCACAGTATGCAAAGGAAACGCTTAGTGAATTTTAGTTCTGTTCTAAGTTTAAATAAAGTAAGAAGTCTTCAAGTCTTTCAAATTCTGTTTCCGGATTTTTCACTTAACAACAGGAGTTGCATTAACCAAAAAGCAGTGTAAGAAACACCAAATTATTTTGGATGGCGTGTGGGACAGCATCCTGAATTGTTAATGGGTTCAGAATTCCAGAAAATCGTACTCAGAGAATCCCGAAAGTTTCAAAATACATCGATTGAGGAGTGTGAACTTAGACACATATGTAGACGTCGCGAATGCATTTCTGAAGTACTTCCACATATTCAGATGCATCCTCCATGCCTAACCACTGAGTGGAACAGGAAAGCGATTTCAAGTTTCGTGAACGTTGTGGTCTTGTTAAATCCTAAGGAAGTAGTTCAAGCTTTTATGAACACGTATGGAAAAGTGAAGATTTCAGAAGAGTTCCTCACTACAATCAGGGGAAAAGAACTACTTGGAGAAGTAATGATTTCGATTATAAAAATTCAGAATTTTTTTTTTTTTAAATGGGCAAGGTAGAAGGTGAGTTTGTGAATATTTATTATTTATTGAAATATTAAGCGTAAATATTTTTTTAGTTTTATGACATAAATTTAAAGAGTAGTTATTATTTTTTTAAATTAAATTTTAAGAGAATTTTTTTTTGAAATGGGTCAAAATTTAAGCTTTCAAGATTTTTAAAGTAAAAGTGAGAATGTAAACTTCTTTTTGAAATGTTTAAAACAGTAACAGAATGAATGCCGTTGATTTAATGGGGGACTAGTACTTTTTTTGCTAGACTTTTCTTAAGGATATTTGTTAATTGTTATTGGAAAGGGGTCTAAGGTTTTCCATTAGCAACCAATTGCGGCGGAATTCCGACTGGTCTGAGAGCAATGATTTACAGTATTGAGTCGAAACCAGAGTACACGGCTTATTTTCGGGGAGTTTGAAATGTTTCAAGCTGACTCGCTTCATACTTTGATTGAAAAAGAAGAAGCGCTCTCACTGAAGACCCCTAGCCTGGGAAAACTAAACAGTCTGTGTTTTATAACAATTTCTTCCCTTAGACATTTTTCCAAATTTCAACCTCATCTATTTTCAACTTTCAGGAACTTGCTATGACTGTTTTTTCTGCATTCTGTTTTCTACCAGAATCGTTTTCAACTAAATCGAATATAGACCTTTTAAAATATTTTCCTTGAACGAAAACGTGCTTCTTAAATTTCATAGTTCCCCATGTTATTCAATGGAAATTTCGCTGTTTTTACTGAAACGTGTTTCATCAAAACCGCCCCTAAGAAAATATGAAGTGTTCCATTTTTTAACCCTATATGAGAATGTACTTTTCCGAAACGAACATTATCTGTTTTCAACTTTCCCGAAACGAACCTTATCCGTTTTCAAATTTTCCTAAAACGATCTTTCAATCAAAATTTAAACCCTTCTCAATATGAACTTAGGAATGCATTTAAAAAAAGAGAGAGAGAGAGAGAGAGAGAGAGAGAGAGAGAGAGAAAATCAACTCAAAAGTATGATACTTTATGAAAAATAGATTAAGAAAAGAAGTTTTAAGTTACATAGGGAAAAACAAGAAACGAACGACGATATGAAGTAGAAAAAGAATATAGTTTACATGAGGAAATACAGAATTTGATGCGAAAAGAGCCACTTAATGCTTTGAACAGGGGAAACTTGTTTCAGTAAAAAAAAATTCTTATTCTTATGATTTCTTTAAGAAAACGGACATTTTCATTACATTTATGCTTTTCTATGAAAGTTTTTCTCAAAGGACTCGATTAAGATGATCTCAAGTCTTTGAAGTGAATGGGAAGAAAAATAACATGTCTATGTGTTATGAGAAAATGAAAGAATATCCTTAAGACAGTGTGAAGTGAATTGAACATCAAGCAGTTGTATGATGTTTTACTATCGTATATGTACATACATTTCGGGAAAATATCTTCTAACGTTAGAGGGGAAAATATATGAATCTTAAAAAAAAAACTAAAAGAAAAACACCTCCTTAGATTTACGAAGAGAGTATTTGAAGTAGAAAGAGTGATGGAATGCTTTGAATAGGAATTTCTTGTTTCATTGAAGGGATTCTTATTTTGGAATTTTTTAAAAAAAGAGAAACTATCATTTTCAGAAAATTTCTGGTGGAGTCGAACTTGGACATTTAACAAAATTCTTGGGTATATAGGAATTTGAAGAAAGTTTATGGAATGAAACACGAAGAGAAAGAAATGGGTTGAAAGACTTAACATTCAAGCTTCGTCAATTTATTTGGTTCCTCATACAATTCTGTGGAAATTTTACGTTTTGGGGAGAACTCGTTTTTTTTTTTTTCAAAATCAACCCTTTAGAAGTTTTTAAGATAGAAAAATATTGAGTAAGGGAAATCTTAAGTAATACAAATTCTGACTTGAAGCACTTTTAAGTAAGAAAATATTTGTCTGAAGTAATTTTTCAATGTCTAAGCATTGTCATCTGACTAATCGCCCGTCCGAAATTAAATCCTGGGGAGGCTTGAGTTATGAGCTTTTGAATTACGACACTAGCTTTCTACCTTCCTTGGAAACAGTGGACTAAATCAGGGTCTGCTTATTTCCCTTGTAGTGGTTCACGACTGATCTCTTAAATCTTGAATGAACGGCAAAGTTCAAACGCTCTGTCCCATTGAGTCACCAGTTTTAGATTTTTGTCATCTTAGACAGTTTAAGTTCGCTCAGAAAACTATGCTTTTGCAAGCTTGAGTTTGCGTTCAAAGTTCAAAACCAGAATTTAGTTTAATCTACCAAGCAAAGGGATTTCATGTCATAAGGTTTTCCAGCAAAACAGTAGACGCGTGAAAACAGTCGCACAAGATAGTCATTTTCCGGTAGAAGAAGGGAGATTCCAAAGTTAATTTCTTGGGGAAAGCGTAAAAACACTCTTCGTTCACTGGAGAGAGCGTAAAAACACTCTTCTTTCACTGGATAGAGGGTAAAAACACTCTTCTTTCATGTTTTAATTTAAACCTCGAGGAATTAGTATCTAACTATGAAAAGGAAGTTCTAAATATTTAGGGGCATTTACACTAAAATCCTACAATGACTTTATTTGAAATAGTGAAGAATCGGCCTTAGAGACTAAAATACATCTGAAGATTTTAGACACATTTCTGTTCAAAAGTAAAGTCGAATGGAAAATAAGAGCAATTAAATCGATAGGAAAAGATTGATAGGTTGAATCAGAAAAAAAAAAGAAGTTTCATAAAAATAAACCGAAGTTTTAAGAATCATACAACACTGAATAGAAGGAAAACATAATAAGTAAAATAATGGGAATACGATATTTTCACTATGAGAGTTTGGAAACATCTGCTTTTCTTACGAATTAGTAAAACGTGAAATAAAAATGTTTAGAGGAAGTATGGACTTAGTCGCAATGTCTCCAGAATGAAAGCTTTTTTCTGCTGAGACAATGAATAAAAAATACGATAATGAAAACCTAATTGAAACGAAAGAAAAGGTCAGTGAAACTAAACGTCTAAAGAAAAATGCGGCAGGCACAGAAGTTAAAAATGATGGGACCGATACGGGAGAACTGGACATTTAGTGGAAGAAATATACGCGAAGTTTTGAAACATCTCAATTTAAAGCGAACTAAATGAGGGAAAGGAATGAGATTGGTGAAGTTCTTATTAACTTTGATGAGGTGAGGAGACAATAAAAATTTAGTTATACATGAAATAAAAGTAAAAAAAAAATAGCTCGTTTAAGAATATGGTTTTTGGTGAAAGTAGGAAATTTTAGTTGAAATGTCATGACCAGCATTTCGAAAAGAAATAGATTGAGTCGATATGTATGGAAAAGTAGTAAGAATTTCTTTATTTTCGCTATGGGGGTGGGGAATAACTGCTTTTCTGATGAGTTAGTAAAACGTTAAAAAAATAATGTTTATGGGATGAACGGAATCACTAGCTTTGCCTCTAGAATGAATGTTTTTTCGGACGAGACAGAAAAATATACAGCCCAAAGAATACAAATTTTATCGTACGAAAAAAGGTTTTAGATTATATGTCTTGACAATGAATGCTTTCTTATTGGGACAGTCCACGAAAAGTATAGCAAACTAGGAAAGAATAAAAAAATGCATATTTGATTACATGCAAAGCTTTGAGGAATATTTTTAAGCAAGTTTGAAAATATGCTATATAAGGAAACAAAAATCTGATGACTTGCTACATCTAAAACAATCGTTTTGTTGAAATGAAAATGGAAAAAAAAAGAGTCCAAATAAATGGAGTCACAAGTTTGACCAAGTAAGAAAACAATTACTGACATACTGAAAAGTTTTACGAAATTTCAAAAAAAAAGATGAAGTAAATTAGCGAAATTGGGAAGCTATAATGATATGCGAAATAAAGTAAGAAAATATTGTTTCATCAGAATTTTAACTGTGAAAGACCTGTAGAGTTCTTGAACACACGAAAAAATTACGAGAAAATAATATTGCACAGGCGAAAGACTCAGAATCAGCATGAAGTCATTTAACAAAAAAAAAATGACAAAGTCCAATAATTACTGCGAACAGGAACGAAATCGTTTCTAAAGAAGCATTTCCTCGTCTCATGATCTGTAATAAAATTGAATAAAGGAAAAAGAAAAGTTCCCCAGAAAATTCATTACATCTACACGAAAAAACTCCCTCAAAACATACAAAAAATATAAAAAATTCATGATGAAATAACGTAAAAGTTATAAAAAAGAAAAGAGCTGGAATACATAGTACATGAAAACATTACGACGTGAAAAAAATATTGGAAGAGCGAAAGAACTAGAATTAACATGTCTACATTTCCGCTTGATTTCCCAAAAATTTTGTCAAAGTCCAATAGTTACTGCGAACAGGAACGAAATCGTTTCTAAAGAAGCATTTCCCTGTCTCATGGTCTGAAATAAAATGAAATGTATGAAAAAAGAAAAGTTTCCAAGAAAATTCATTACATCTACACGAAAAAACTCTCAAAACATACAAAAAATATATAAAAAAAGAAACCATGAAGAAATAATGTAAAAGTAATTAAAAAAAAAATAGAGTGAATACGTAGTACACGAGACCACCTGACCAATTTTTTGAAACCAAATCATCGCGAGTTAGGACCTTGCTAAGACCATTAGAGCATTTTTACTCCATTGGAAAGAAAATTCCCCAGCATTGTTACGTAAAAATTTCCTCCGGTGAAAAATGACATCGAAGATGAGGAAAAATCCCGCTTGAAAACCACTGGAATAAATACAAAATCCCAACGGACCCACTCGGTTGTTGCCATCCCTCAAAATCAAAGATCCATTGAAAGTTCCAAAAAGCACAGCTAGGGGGCAGCACATCGAGTTGACATCCCCCTATATTCACCCCCTTTCCCACTCGATCGTTGCCATCCCTCAAAAACAAAGATTCATTGAAAGTTCCAAGAAGCACCGCTAGGGGGCAGCACATCATGGGGACGATCACGTGACAAAAATTCTGATTCGGGGACAGCTGGGACAGTCTCGTGTGCAGTCAGGGGCAGCCTCGTGTGCAGTCAGGGGCAGCCTCGTGGGCAGCCGGGGACAGCCTCGTGGACAGCCAATGTTAAGTCTATGGAGGGCTGCCCCTGTGCCAGAAGTCTCCCTTTTCCTCTACTTACCCCAGATAGGACAGGCATATGTAATAACAGGGCTGATACAGGCTTTCCATATCAAAGTTTTATTTTTCCTGCTAAGCCTTTTATTTTTTATTATTGGCTGGAGACTTCCTCTGATCTTAAGAGATTTGGTCAGAGTTTCTTTAATATGCTTGTTCCAGTTCAGGTTGTGGTCCATAAAAAGTCCTAAATATTTAACATCTTTTACCCAAGGTATTTTTTTTATACATTTCTATTTCAAAGTCTGGATTGTATTTATATTTAATCCTAGAAAATAGAAGTGCTTGAGTTTTTTCAGTGTTGATTTTGATTTTCCAATCTAAGAAATACTTGTCAAGTTGTTCCACATAATGTTGCAACATGAAAGTTGCTTGGTTTTTATTTTTGGAAGTATAAGCAAGTGCAGTGTCGTCAGCATAGTAATCAGATTCCTGTTATTATAGTTGGGAAAGTCTGACGTAAAAATAGAGTACAGCGTTGGTGCGAGTACACTGCCTTGCGGTACACCAGCTTCGATTTTTTTAACGATTTTTTCCCATTGATTTTTACACAGAATGTTCTGTTAGTGAGGTATGATTTGATTATATGAATAATCCAGGGTGGGAAATCATGTGTTATTTGCTTGTAGATAATTGCCTCATGTGGGCATTTATCGAATGCTTTTGCCACATCCAGAAATATGGCTGCTGTGTGTTCTTTTTTTATTATTCCTTCAGCACATTTTTCAGTTATTCTAGAGAGTTGATGCACCCTGGAGTGTTTATCTTTAAAACCTCCTTGAATAAATGAAATTACTGGGAATTCCTCACCGAATTGTTGCATTCTAATAAGAGTTATTTTTTCAAATATTTTTCCCATAGTTGGGAGCAACGAAATAGGTCTGTGATTTTCTGGAATAGCCGGGTTTTTACCGGGCTTGGGTAGTAAAATAACCTCAGCGGCTTTCCACTCATCTGGAAAGCATTTTATTTCAATAGCTTTATTGTAAATTTTGGTAAGCGTGTGCACATATGCTTCCGGTAATTTTTTCATGATTTTATTATTAATACCGTCCTTACCAGGTGCCTTTTTATTCCTGAGTTTGTTAATATGAAACCGCACTCCCTGTCACTAAGAGGAAGTGGGTTTTCAAAGTCAGGTGAAATAAATTTCTTTATGCTCTTAAAAGGGCCGTTTTGTTTTGTTTTTTTGTTTTCACAGTCGGATTCTGTCCGATTTCTGCAGCTTGTTCAGGATTTGCGGACCTAAGAGTGGTCGTAGCACTTTCAACTTTGAGTTGCTGCTTTCTCTGTCTTCCCTCCCCCTTTTTTTTAATCACACCATTCTGAGTGCTTTTATTTGGGTATGTTCTCACAGTTTTTTTTTACTGGTGAATTCCTCGTAGAGTTGTGCACTTTGTTCAATTACTATAGAGTTTTCGACATCCTCAACATGTTTAAAATAAGTATCCAAGGCCTTTTGGGTTTTGCTGTATGTATCCGTGTCAGGGATATCATTTATTTTAAACTGTTTTTCGAGTGAGTTTGCAAAAATTTCCGCTTTTTCTTCGTCAGTTCTACCTACCGTACCATCTTCTTTTTGAAGGGGTGAGAGTAATTTGACATTTTTATTTTGCAAGCTCGACGTAAGATTCCATAGGGTCATTTTATTTTTTTGATTCAAATTTTCAGAGTAGTCAATATGAGTTTCCTCTAATACTTGACCCCATGACCCATTGTCGAATTTTCTAATTTCTCTTTTAATTTGTCTATTTAGGCAGCAATAAAGGTCATAGAACGTTTTATTTCTTGTTCTTTGCCACTTGCTTCGGTACCTATTTTTTCCTTAATAAGGTCCAAAATTTCTTTAGGTAAATAGTACGGATTTTTCTTTCTTTAGCAGGAGTTTGACATTCTTCCATAATTTTTTTAATGGCGAGGTTAAAGAGTACAATAACTCTGTCAATTTCTTCTTTGCTATTGCAGTCTCCAATTACCGGAGGTGGCACTAATTTAATTTTCTCTTCAAATTGTTTCAAATTAGTGACCTTTTTGGGTGCTACCGTCACAGTTTTATCAGTATAAAGCTGGAGATGAACGGGATTGTGGTCAGAGGAGAGCACTGCCGCAGTGTAAATTTCAAGGTAATATTTATTATTCTTCAAGAGGGCAAAATCTAGTATGTTGCTAGTTCCTCTGAGCGCCGTTCTTGTGGGTTCAGACGGGGCACCCAAATCAAGGGTTTTTAAAGAGATATCTGAAGATATTGTTTCCACTTTTATTAGCTCTTGGGCAAAACAAATAGCGGTGTTTACTATTAAAATCTCCCGCTATGACCGTGGAAATATCTTCCTCGAAAAGATTATCCACAGCTTCTTTGGTAATAATGTGTTTGGGATAATTGTATAACGCCGTAAATTTAATCCGGTTGTTTTGTGTTTCAATAATAACCGAGTGCGCTTCCATGCCATCCTCTGTGTTGCATGTTGCTTCACTTTGCTCTAGTTTATCTTTCACTGCAATCAAAATTCTCCCACTTTTGGTGGTTTTGTCTTCTCTGTAAACCTTTTAGTTGGGAATTTTGAATTTAACTCTGTCTATTAGCCAGGATTCATTAATTGGCGCAATATAAATTTTTTTGTGTTTTATGTAGGCTAAGAATTCTCTATGCTGCCTTTTGATGCCTTGCGCATTCCAAATTAATATGTTAAGTCCATTTTTTTCAGAGTATAAAGATTCATCCTCATTTTTTTTTCATCATTTTTTTTTACTGTGTCAATTTCTTTTATATTGTTTTTTCTTTCGGTACCTTGGGCATCAATATCAGTATTGCAACTGATTGCTTCCATGTTTTTGACCAGTTTGGCAGCTCATTCTGCTATTTTATTGATGGTCCATTCACCATTTTTTTGCTTTTTATCTGTTTCCCCATTTATTTGGTTTTCCGTAAAATTCTCACTCATGGACTTTTCTTTAATTTTTTTAATTAAAAGGTCAATTTTGCTTGAGTGAGTATGTTTGTTCTCTCGATCTACAATATTTACTGGTTTAGAACTGTTTTCGCCTGTCTCGCGGCTCAGTTCTTCGGGGTTATTTTTATTCATATGTGTGAAGAATAGCCCCAACTCTCTTTCACTGCTTTCTACAGTGCTTTCACTCCTTTCTATGTTTTTTACTTGTTGGCTTGGTATTTCAGTGTGTTTATTTTCCACATTATCATATAGAAGAGGCAGTTCGTTTTGTGTGTTATAAAGTGTGATGTTATTAGTATACTGCAATTGAGCACCTTCATCACCGGTAATTTTTCTGCCTCTTTAATTTCTTTGCTAAGCCTTCCTGTGAAATATTTTGGTTTTTTCACAGTTGGAGTAACTGTTTTTCTTTCCAATTTTTTTTACTTTTGTATAGCATTTTCACCTAAATATTTGTCAACATCAACAATCAATTTCTCTATCACTTTTGTGTTTTGGAAATTTTTGCGATGTTTTTCAATTCTTTCTTTTCTCACAGAATTCTGTAAATTGCTTTTAATGACAACTTTTTTTCTCTGTGTAACAAGTTAATATTACGCAGGTATTTATTTGTATCATTTTTCAATAATTCTGTGTCATTTACTACATCTTTTATTTTTGAGCTTAATTTATGGTCATATGATGCTTGTTTCTTTTTTTTTTTTGAAGTTGTTTCTTTTTTTTGTGCTTTTTTTTTAAACATTTTTTTTTCTTGTTTTTGCATATTTTTTTTTCACTTTTCTGAAACTTTTTGAAACTTTCTAGAGTTTAAATTTTTTCTTTGTAAAGTCTTTCTTTACTTGTGTGAATACGTGTTCGTGTCTGTGGAAACATAGTTTCTTTCAAATGCGGAGCAGGTTTGGCAGATTCCTTTTGGAAAAAAGTACTCGGCCCTAAAAAGGGCCGTTTTTTAACAGACCGACGTGGATTCACACCATATTCCTTGTAAATGCCTGACGCCGAAGCCGTCTCAGGTCTATTTTTCAAAAAACCGTGTGTAAGGTCGTCCGGACATCTCTCGGACTTTTCATAAATCATATCTGGTATTTTCTCAGATATCCCATCGCCCGGGCATCCCACCGGTGTTTTAATGATATCTGAAAATTTTACAAATATCCCATCGCCCGGGCATCCCACCGGTGTTTTTATCATATCTGATAATTTCTCAGATATTATGTCTGGAATTGGCGCAGACATACAAGAAGAGTCATCGACAACATTTTTGTCAGATGACGTGCCTAGAATTTTCTGAGGCACAGAATAAGAAACTATTTCACTTACCAATCTTCTTGTTCTTTTTTGGATACTATTACATAGTTCCGGAGGAAGGTTTCTAATTCTCCTAGATCTTCTTGGATCCGGCTCTTCAGTTGACTGTCGATTTCCAGTAAAAGTGGATGAGGAACGGGAAACGACATCATTCTTCTTGGCGTCAGGCTTTTGCTCTACAACATCAGATCTGGTAATCCTGTAAATGTTTACGATGGACTGGAAGCTGAAACGAAGAGAAGTGGATTCGGGAAAATTTCAATTGAGCTTTGAAAAAAGTTTAGCAAATGAAAGATCCCCTAACCGGACTGATTCGGATAGACTGGTAACCAAGAAACTATCTAATCGCAGAACAAGACGTAGAGCCGACGACGACGAAAAGCTTCCACAGAAGTTCACTCGCAGGAGCTCACACGATGTGTGACCTTCCTGCTCGGAATCCAAAAGGCAGAGTAACATCAGTGGGTAAAAAAGCATGTCTCATAGACAACCAAGATATGGGAAAATGTTCTTTTTAATGATGAATCAGAATTTTGCCTTAATGGAAATCAGAGTTGTGCCTATGTAAGGAGATTCAAGCATGAAGAATTTCATCCACGTTGCTTAGTGACTACTGTTAAGCATCCGGTGAAGGTCATGGTTTGGAGCTGAATGTCTGCACATGGAGTTCGGATTATGAGAAATATTTTGCATAAAATTTCTAATATTTGGTAAAAAATGTTTTGGTCACCAGGGCTCGTAAGTGTTATTTTCTGCTTCCAATGCATTTTCAGCAAAATCTGAGCCCCTGTAAACTGGATTGAAAAAATCTTTGTCGGACCAGTACTGTTCACATCGAAAAACCTTTCGAGAATACTTCTTTCTTAAAATAATGCATGGTTTTTTCGCCAGAGAGCGTAGAGGCACAGCTTATTTTTGTTCATAGCTCTGCTTCTAATTGACCGATCTGAAAAATTCTTCCTTTGTTGGAGAGCGTTTCCGCTGCAAAATGTTGCTCATATAATTTCAAATTTTTCTTAAAGCACAAGTCTGCAACCAGAGTGCGTAAGCTCATGTTTTCGTTTACAGCAATATCTTCAGGACTAAAAACCCACCAGAAAAACCTATTTTTCGATCATGTACTACTAACTAAGCAAATTCTGTGTGCCTATTTTTTTTCCAAAATAATGCACAATTTCACAGCTAGGGGACGCAACTACTTAATCTGTTCTTCTTGATATCTCTGCTTCTACTTTCCGATTTAAAAAAATGTTTTCAACAGCGGATACCATTTACTTCGTACAACAGTTTAGCCTAGTATATGAGGAATTTCGTAGTTCACATTTCTGTCGGTAGGAGATGTTTGCGTGCTTCAGTTTGCATCTGTATCGCTGCTTGTAAAAACACTATTGATATATATTTATTTTTCTGTATACCATTCTCTACAACAGAGGTGTGGAGCAATATCCTTTTTAAATAATACAAATATTTCCCGGTTGGTGCGTAAAGATCGACACTGTTTTTTCGCTATCTCAAAAACTTTTCAAATATGTTCGGTAGACGTGTTTGAAATTTTTTTTCCCTTAACATAGCTTTTTCCATGAATAATATTTTTCGCCTATTTTCAACTTTTCTATTATGTATAATTCATCCGCTAGCAGACCCAGATTTACATAATGTTTTATTTTATATTTGTCCTTTTAGCTATTCGATTTGAAAATCTCTTTGTCTCTGATACCTTCCGTGTGCTATGAGAAACCTTTTGTGCGCCATTTGTAAATTTTCGTATCATGCTTTTTGGTCACTGGTGGAACTAAGTAGATGTTTCTATTTGTGGATGTTTTATAGATTGTCAAACCAGTTAATCGTTTTCCTAAGCGGTTCCATTGACTTTGAATAGCTCTGATATATTTAATTTGTGTAAGAATGGATTCAAAAGACGTACTCATTACAAACGAAAATTCGGTGTAATATTTCTTGTTTAAGCCTTAAGTCTGTAGTATTATAACAGAACATACATTTTGCATTACCTATTGAAAAAATGTTCCTTTAAAAACGTCAGAAAATGTATGTAAAACTTTAGTTGTGTTTAAAACAACAGGTTGGAAGAAATGAATTTTGGAAATTGACTGCAAGAGGATTACTTAAAATTTTCTCTCAGTTTAGTACATAAGGTAATCATTAATATAAGTCAACAGGGGCGTATTTAGAAGGAGAGTCAAGAGTCTAAGTCTGAAATTGTTTCATTTTTTTAAAGTTTTTGGTAAAACTGCGACTTAAGTTAAAAAAAATACCTTTACTTTAAAAATGCACCAACTTACATTTCAAAAAATGTATTTTTACTAACTTTGATTTGGTTCTGGTGAATTTCAAAACTTCCATATTTCGTCGCCCCTCGCCGAAATTTTTTTATATACGCCTCTGTAAGCATGGACGGCGGAACCTAATACACTGGCGGAAAGTGAAAAAAGAACACCAAGAAGGAGACGTCTGATACCAACGAAATTTATACCGCATAACAACGGAATGCCGAGCATAACGTGAACAAAACATTATGGCAAAATACAGCTGTATTTGCTGGTAAACTGGAAAATAACTTTTCCATGTAACATGGTTAGTACGAGGTTGAACCGCCATGAACTGTGTCACACTGTGCAGTTAGGGCATGGAGTCTGTCGTACAGATGTTGGATATAAGTTTGGGGTATTGAGTTCCAAGCATCCTCAACCTAAACGCGTGAATCGAGGATGGTCGTGGCTGGCCGTGGAGACCAGGTAAGTCGTTGTCCCATTAAATCCCACACGTGCTCAATGGGGGACAAATCCGGTGAATGTGCAGGCCACAACCGGAAGTACATGTTGCGCTGCACGTGCCGTGTGTGGGCGTGCGTTATCTTGGTGGAAAACACCGCGATGGACCGACCTTACAAATGGCACAACAACGGGCTGAATGATGTTGTTGATGTAGGAGGTGCTGTTTAACGTACCCGGTACAAACACCAGTTGTATACGGGAGTGATAGCTGTGCGCTCCCCACAGCAGGAGACCAGGTGTAGGCCCTGTGTGTCGCTGGCGGATGCAAGAAGGGTGGAGACGCTCCCCTGTGCGTCTGCGAACACGCATACGGCCATCGGTGGCTCCCAAGCAGAATCTTCTTTTATCGCTGAACACGACAGATCGCCATTGCGTTCTCCAGTGCAGACATTGGCGACACCACTGCAGCCGTTCCTGACGGTGGGTTGAAGTCAGAGGTACACATGCCAGAGGCACACGTGGACGTAGTCCTGTATCCAGTAGACGGTTGCAGATTGTTCGCACAGTCACCTCAAGTGCAACGGCAGCTCGGATTTGCGTCGCAGTGGATGTTCTGCTTGACAACGCTGCTCTTCTTATGCGTTGAGAGGTCCGCTGATCAGTCTGTCTGTGACTCCCGGTTCCACGTCTTCTCGTGTGGTAATGTTCCTCGGACCATCTGCATCGTACCACCACCGATACTTTCCGTCCAATTCGCTCCGCAATACGATGGCCTCGCTCAATGCCCGATAACTGCTGGATGACCTCGCTCAAAGCCCGATAACTGCTGAAATCGTATACGTCTTCCATGTCCAGGCATTGCAGCTTCTTCAGGGTCTTCGCACGTGTCCGTACGCCGACGACTGATTACATTCAGATCGCCGTACTCCTTAAATACCACCGACGATAATTTGCATATTATGCCGTGGTGTGGCGTAAGCACTCACCGGTTGGTACCGAAATTAACATCACACCTACGTAAACTCGACCCCATTAACATACGTAAATTTCATGATCATCCGCCAATTCCTTCTTGGTGTTCTTTTTTCACTTTCCGCCAGTGTATTTTCAAGGGGAGGGGGGTAGGGGGGTGTCCAACTGCTCCGAGAGCGAAAGCAATTTTAACAAGAAAGATGACACCGAATTTTTGGGTGTAATAAGCACGTCTTTTGAATCCGTTCTGACGCAAATTAAATTTATCAAAGCTATTCAAAGTTTTTAAAACTGGTATGGAAAACAATAGATCTGACGAAAGAAAGAAGATTTTCAATCGGGTATTCAATCCCTCAGATATTTCTGTAAACAAAATCGTGAGCTTACGAACTCTTAGAAACAGAGATATCGACAAAAGTAAGATGTGACTTTACGTACCCTGGTGGGAAAACCATGCATTATTTTAGGAAGAAAGTATTCTCAAAAGGTTTATCCATATAAGCGGTATCGGTCCAAGAAAAAAAAATTAGTCGAGTTTTCAGGAGCCCAGATTTTGCAACAAATACTTCAGAAGCAGAAATTAACACTTATGACCTCTGGTGGCTAAACCATTCCTTACCAAACATTAGAAATTATGTGAAAAAAATTTTCCAGTAGGTCTTGTATGCGATACAGGAAGAATTTTTCAAATCGGAGCTTTACGAGCAGAAATAACGCAGAAAACGCAATTTACCCTTGTGCCCCCTAATAGAAAGTCTATGATTTACTTGAAAATTTTGAATTTATTGGGAAAACATTTCGCATCGGAAACACTATCTAACAAAGAAGGAATTTTTCAAATCGTACTCTTAGAAGTAGAGATATTGACAAAAATAAGATATACATATACGCCCCCTGGCGTAGAAACCATGCATTTTTTCAAGAAGAAAATGATCCTTAAAAGTTTGTCGACATGAGTAGTATCGGTCAACAAACGACTTTTTTTTCAATCGAGATTTTAGAAGCTCATATTTTGCTGCCAATACAACAGAAGCGGAAATTAAGACTTACGCCACCTGGTGGCCAAACCAGTTCTTTCAAAAACTAGACATTATATGCAAACAATTTCCGATCAGAAGCTGTATGCGGTGCAGAAAGAATTTTTCAAATCATAGATTTAGAATCAGAGATATAGGGGAAACGCAATTTACATTTATGCCCTCTAGCGGAAAGTCTATGAATTACTTGAAAATCTTGAAATTGTATGAATCACATGTCACACTAGAAACACTATTCAACAAAGAAGGATATTTTCAAATCGGACTCCGAGAAGTAGAGATATTGACAAAAATAAGATATACATCTACGTCCCCTGGCGTAGAAACCATACATATTTTCAAGAAGAACATTTTCCTAAAAGGTTTGTCGGCATGAGTAGTATCGGTCAACAACCGACGATTTTTTCAATCGAGAATTTAGAAGCTCATATTCTGCTGCAAATACAACGAAAGCGGAAATTAAGATTTACGCCCCGTGGTGACCAAACTATTTTTTTACAAAAATTATAAATTATGTGCAAACGATTTCCCATCAGGAGCTGTATCCGGTGCAGAAATAATTTTTCAAATCGGAGATTCAGAAGCAGAGATATAGGGGGAAACGCAATTTACCGATACGCCCCCTAGCGGAAAGTCTATGAATTACTTGAAGATTTTGAAATTATATGAAAATCATGTCACACGGAAAACACTATCCAACAAAGAAGGAATTTTTCAAATTGGACTCCTAGAAGTACAGATATTGACAAAAATAAGATGTACATCTACGCCTCCTGGCGGAGAAATTGTGGAATATTTTAAGAAGAAAATATTCCGAAAAGTTTTATCGATGTTAGTGGCATCAGTCCACGAAAGAATTTTTTCAATCGATATTTTACAAACGCCGATTTTATGACAAATACATCAGAAACAAAAATTAACACTTACGCCCCCTGGCGGCAAAATTATTCTTTACCAAAAATTTGAAATTATATGCAGAAGATTTTCCATCAGGAGATGTAACCGGTGAAGAAAAAAAATTTCAAATCGGAGTTTTAGAAGAAGAGTTATCGGGAAAAATGTAATTAAATTTTACGCTCCCTAGCGGAAAATCTGTGCGTAATTTGAAAAAGCAACTAAATCTAAAATACTCTTCGACATAAATGGAATCGAAAGATAAAAATAAAAATTTCAATCGGTTGTTTAGAAGCAAATATGTGGAATAAAACGTATTTTTGAATTCGATATCATCTGCATTTACGCCCTCTACCGGCGAAATTGTACATCGTAAAAAAACACGAAATGAAGGTTCATCGTTTGCATATTTCAAGCTTCCCAATTGAAAAAGAATTTTTCAAAACGGACAAATAGTTGCAGAGATATCGTGGGTACAGGCAGACGGACGAACGGACGGACAAACCGATAACAGAAGCACGATCTTTTTTTACAAAAGACGTGCTAAAAAGGGAAGGAGATAGAGAAAGAGAAATAAAACAACGTAGGGTAGATGAGTATACTGTATACTCGTACATATCATCATCAACAATTACTGTCAATCCACTGGTGAATGAAGGTCTCCACAAGTACGTTCCACAACTTTCTGTCTTGAACCTGTCTCGTCCAAGTCACTCCAGCACGCTTTTGTATTTCATCCACCCATCTTTCACGTGGTCTTGTTCTGCGTATTTTCGTGCCCCTTGGTATTATATGTAATATTTCAGTTGCTCAAGCACTGCCAGTTTTTTAGCAATATGCCCAGGCAATTGTCACTTGAGCATCTTCACCATGATTATGACGTCATCAACATTTTTCCTTTCTCTAATCCATGTATTCCTCTTCCTATTCTTCTTGATTGCACCACGCATTCACCTTTGCACATTTTGTAGAGTTGTCTTCATCCTCTGTATGTCTTTTTCAGTTAAGGCTAATGTCTGCGCTCCATATGTAAGAAATGGAAGGATGCATTGATTAAACAATTTTCCTTTAAGACATAATAGTAAACTTCTCTTGAAAAATATATTGCTTTTTCCAAATGATCTCCAACTAAGTTTTGTAAGGCTATTTACCTGGGCGAGTCAAAAGTTCGCTCCATTTTGAGCTCCACATAATGCTTGGGCCTCCATTTCTGTACAAAACGCGCTCTACCGTCGGCTGCGTACAATGATGACGTGAACACAAAAAGCTAACGACGTGCGATTGGCATTGAGCAACATTGCGTTATCAAGTGAGCAGAGGGCGGAGGTCGATAAACGCACTGTTTGAGTTCACCAATGCTATTATTGGAAAAACGGGTTAAACGTGGTAGCAGCGAGACAAATTTCGGCACTTGAAGGCGAGGAAACAGTGAACAGCAGCACTGCAGGAAAATGGTTCCGGCGTTTCAATGCTGCGGACATCAGTCTCGAACACAGATCGAGGTCAGGATTCGATCACCAACGCCGACACCCTGGCGTAAGTTGTGACAGCAAACCCAGCCAGGTACCAATACATGACAAATGGTAGCTGTGGTGGTACTTTCCCAATGCATTTTTATTCGTCATCTGCACAAGCTTGTTTTCTCTTCCCGGTGCCATTGAATGATTCCCATGCATTGACAGCCCAGAAAGCAAAACAAGGTGCTGCTCTCTGTTGAAGATTGTTGCCATATCCACAGGACGATAGGTTTTGGCGTCGTATCGCCACAGGCAATGAAAAGTGTATAATCCTACGTTATCCTACCAGTGGCTGAGGACACACCAGGAAGCACAGCCAGTGGCACAAAGAGGGAACCTCGAGTGGAAAGTCATGCTGTACATTTGGTGGAATTGTGAGGATCCTCAACACTGAGAACTTGTACACGATATCAAGGCTCTGGACGGAATCTGTATGCGAAACAACCACCGCCACCTAGCACTCCTCAATAGAAAGCGGTCGTGGATAATACCCCCAAGGCACACCTACAGAATGATCCGTCTGAAGCTATAGGAATTGGAAGGGATTGCGATAATACCCATTGTCCATACAGCTCTGACTTGGCCCCATCCGAATGCTACCTGTTTCGATCCAGGGACTAATTCCTACGAGGAAGGCACTTCGCTTCATTGGTGGATGTGGAATCTCACATCAGATAGTTTGTGTCTTCGAAACCTGCCGAGTGGTACCGCCGTGAGAATGTGGCTCTAGTGGAACATTGGCAAAAAAGTGTAGGACAACGGCCTGTACTTTGCAGAATGAGATGAGCATGTATGGCTATTTTGCATCATTCAGCTTTTTAGCTGCAAACGGGACAAACTTTTGACTCATCTTCGCATTTCTTCTCTATGTAGATATTACTTGATATCTGTTGTTGAAAGTAAATGCAGGTATCAGTCACATCCAGATTTTTCCATCAACTTCCTAATATTCGATTTTTGTAAAAACATTGTACGTGAATTTGTCAAATGTAAGTTCATTTGTAAACCCATTCTTTGCTCTTGTCACCAAGTTCCTGTATCATACACTCTAGCTCTAAGGAGGTACTCCCAAAAATGATTATGTCGTCAGCAAAGCCAGGGTGGGTTAAATAATCTACATTAATCCCCCCCCCCTTGTCTTCCCAGTTCAATGATTGAAACACATTCTGCAAAAATGGCATTGGAGAGTTCGGGAGATATGTTGTCAACTTGTCTTACTCTCTTTCAAATTTTATAAGTGTTATGTCCTCAGACAGTTGAACCTTTGTGCTTGCATTTCTATAGATGTTATTAATAATGGTTATGTATTAATCCTCAATACCACAGGATTTCAAAGAAATCAAAACTACTGATGATTTCACAGAAGCAAAAGCCTTTTCAGAATTAGTAAAAAAAAAGCCAGGATTTCATATTCATTCTTCCTTTCAATTAGTTCTCTGAATACGTATATTAAGATTAATAGTGCAACTGCAGGTCCTGAAATCAGCTTGTTCTTTTAGTTAAGTCAAGTCCAATTTTCCTTCAAGTGATGCTACAGTGCCTTCCTAAAAATGAAGTGAACAACTGATAGGAGGCTAATGGGTCTGTCGTTCCTTAGGTCATCAAGGTCCAATTTTATATGTGTCAGGATCAAAAAAGCATTCTTCCAGTCATCAGGAATCGCTCCTTCTTTGAGGCATTTAGTGAAAATTTGGGCGAGTGCAGTTTGTTTCTCCATTGGCTTCGTGTACTATACCCAAGTAAATTCCATCCTCTTCTGAAGTTCTTCAGTTCTTCTTTGTTCTGTGTTCTTAACGGCATGAGCAACATGAGCCTGGACTGGAGAGACTATTGGCAGAACTTGAGCATGCAGTTAAGAACATGAAATGGTAAGTGCTCATATTGCTTTATCAAATTAATGGAAACACTTACTGTTTGCGGAGAACTTTTTATTTATAAGCTATTGGCCCATCTCGGGCTTTCAGAACAGAAGCAATTCGATTTAATATAGACTTATTAAGTCATAGACCTACGATAATGGAATTCGGAACCATTCTTCTTGTAAAATATATCCCAACTGTGCCAGTTAAATTGGAGGTGGAAAATGGGATGGACTGACCTTTCGCTCCAGATAATCCCACAAATGTTCAATAAGGATATTGACGTCTGGAATAGCTGTTGCACCTTATCTTTATGCTCTGCAAACCCCAACTTGACCCATTACGCACAATGCACGAGTGTATTATCTGCTTGAAACCAGTGGTGACCCTTAGGAAACCATGCCTTCAACATTGGGTGCAGGTGTTCCGCAGGAATGGATTAGTACATTGCATATGTTACAGGACTCTGCAGAACAACCAATGGCTCTATGAAAATGCCATGATATGGCACACAACGACATCAGGGATCAACCTCCGTGCTTCACAGTGGGAAACAAACAGTCATGTTGGAACGCTTCTTCAGGTATTTGCCTGACGTACACTCTACTAATGGTGGGAAACAATGTGAAGAACGATTCACCAGACCAGATGACACGTTTCCAGTCTTTAGCATCCCAGTGTTTATGTGCTTTTCACCACGTTACATGTTTTGTTGCATAGATGTTGGTAATTAGAGGTTGTGGATTGCAGAACGGTCATAAATATCGGCACGATGGAGTTCTCGATGAAACGTTATGACGGAAACGGATCATTCCGCTTGGTGTTCAACTCTGTTGTTAATCGCAGTAGGTTTTGTGCTTCTGTTGTACAGTCCGTGCCAATGTTCGCCTACATTATCTGACATCTTCGTATGGCGTCCACAATTTGCACGTTGGGAAGCAAACCCATATCCTCTTTGACAGGCTTTCATAATCTTCGATACAATTCTTCGTGTTACACTACTGTTTCTACCGTTCTAATTAGTAAAGCCCCTGCAAGGAGCGCACCAATGATCACGCCTTTTTTAAGGTCACTGAAATCTGGCGTTGTCGACAATTACTATACAACAGCTGTTTCATCTACGACTATGGCACCGATACATGATAGCCGACATCGCCGTGATTTACGTACAGCGCATTGCGTGCACTTAGTCGCAGTCGTTGTTTCCATTATTTTGATAAACACCTGCACATATATATGTATGTAAATATACACAGTTGAGTATCATTATTGTGACCACCTCCTACTTTTGACGTCAACAACGCCTAGCCAATGAAAGAAAGCGTGTCGCGAGCCGGCTTTAAGGGTATATAAGGTGTGCTGTAGGCATTCTGAAAACATAATACTCGTTGCTGTCATTGACAAGAAGGAGCGATTTAATAAGATTTGCAAAAAGGGATGATTATCGGCTTTCGGGACAAGGGTGGCAGTATTTCTGAAACAGCGCAGTTTGTGCACTGTTCGCGTGCTGTTGTGGTTAAAGTGTATCGTGATTGGAGAAATGCGAATAAGCAACCTGGAAACTGCGGATCACCACGTTTCATTGTTGTCAGAGGTGAACATCGGCTTCGAAGGTGCGTGCGGGCCGATCGACACGCTACAGTGGAGCAACTCACTGGCCGAATGAAACAGGGGGCTACCGAAATTGTTCCTAAAACGACAGTTCAACGAACCCTGTTGCGTATGGGGCTCCGATGCAGACGGATGGTCACTGCACCTATGCTAACGAAGGTGCATCGGCAGAAAAGGCTAACAATTGCACGGCGGTATGGGAATTGGACCTCCGCTGATTGGCAAAGGACTGCCTTCTCCGATGAGCCACGTTTTCTGCTTCATCGAACGAATGGACGTTGGCGTATAAGGCAAGAAACATCGGAGAACAAAAACTCTTCAACCATTGCTGGAAGAACACAAACTGATGGGGGAAGCGTTACGGTCTAGGGAACGTTTTCGTGGCATTCCCTGGGTCCACTCATACCTCTGGAATGCACTATCGACCGAATTCGTTATGAATCTATCCTTGCAGACCACGTACATCCATACATGCTGATTGTGTTCCCTGGTGCGGATGAGATCTTCCAGCCCGACAATGCGTCGTGTCACACAGCTAGAAATGAACAAGAGTGGTTGGAAGAGCACGATGGAGACTGCAAAGTACTTCCCTGGCACCCTAATTCCCCAGATTTAAACCCAATTGAGCATCTGTTGGACTACCTCGATAGTGTTGTTCGCTGTATGGATATTTCACCACGCACCCTCCAGCAGGTGTCAGATGCACTGCAGTCAGCATGGCTCCACATACCTGTGAACACCTTCCAGCACCTTACTGAGTCACTCCCAACCCGCCTAGCTGCTGTCCGCGCTGCACATGGCGGTTACTCCGGATATTAGTTGGTGGTCACAATAATGTGACTCGACCGTGTATATGTGTGCGCTGATAGAATATACATATTGCAACCTAATGTAGCTTAGAGAAGAAAAAAATACAAAAAATCTGATTTTTCCCAGCAACTTCGAAATTTTAGGGAAAAGCAGTTTTACAATTTGATTAGCACAAAATTGTTTTTTTTTTTTTTTTTTTTTGATTGGAGGTTTAACGACGACCGTGAGCAACTCAATGGGCTATAAGCAGTCGCCCGTCCCTAATTTAGGGTCACTGGTTCCAGGGAAGGGAAAGAGCCAGTGCCGTAAGACAAACACAACATCCATGCCTGACCGGGATTCGAACCCGGACCCCTTACGGACGAATGATCAGAGGCCAACGCCTTAGACCACTGCGCCACCGGGGCGGCTTAGCACAAAATTGAGGGACAGACTAAAGAGTTTCTAAAATTGAAATAAGTTGATAACATTAAGTTGTTCCCTAAATTTAATGTTTTAATAGAATTTGATATATAGTAGCATATAATATGCTGATTCCTATTACACTGCTTAAACGATTTTTGTGTTTATTTAAGAAGAATTAGCCACGAGAAAGAACATTCCTCAGTGGTAAAAGATTTCATTACTCGCAATTAAAATTTAAGTACAGAATTAGCAATTAATTTAAAGTGAAAACAGCAACGGAGCTCTTAAAAAATGTTTGATAGTAAAAATCTACATGGCACTGCTAGATAAGACAAAATGAAGTCATATACTGCTCGAGTTATTTACGTGTAATAGTAATATTAAATTAAAGGTTAAAATTGTTATTTGCGGCACATGTGTTAGTATCGGTGTAGATAGCACAATGCTGTTCATTACTGATAAATACAGAAGATTGTGAAAATAAGCCCTTTTTGCTAGTGGTGAAATTCAAATTAACAAATCTCCTCGCTTCTGAGCCAGTTATTCTCCCAACTGAACTACACCGACCTTGGCTTATCGCTGTAACTTGCCGTTCTGACTCTTAAGTCACCTCAGTGGTACGTCATGTACTTTATAAATCTCCCTTCCCCGTAAGAAAGACGGGGTACGAAATCGCAAGTGTAGAATCCGCCTCAAACCTGGAGTAGCCCGCTGTAGAAAAGGAACTCTTCCTGGTGTATTTTTACCTAATCCCTTCACCGCTCATGCACTTTTTATATTAGACCTACATCACTGATTACAGGCTTCAGTTATTTTTTCTGACATTTAACGAAATTACACAGAAAGGATTTGTCAAACAACGAATCTCAATATCAGTTCATGTTATTTATTTCATAAAACTTTCAGTACTTCTTTCCGTTTATTTGTGTATTTATTTTTGTTGCACAAGCTTTAGACATATGTAGTAACAGAACATTTCTCGTAAGCGAAATGCACAAATATGAGAGTAGACTACGTAAATAGAGAATAAGTTAACATCGACAAACCTTACCTATTTTGCAGGGTCAGCGTCCGTTTCATCAGTGCCAGGTTTATGGACCTTTCTCGGAAGAATTTCAAAACACCAGCAGACCCAGTGACGCACTTAGTGTGTGCCCCCATATATTTGTATGTATTTTTAAATACATATTTTACGAATCATTGGAAACTCATTTTAAAATAACGGAGATTTTTTGTTTATCACTCCCCAATGCTTTCGGGGACGTTTTCTTTAAGTTATTTTATTTGCATCTTCAATATTTTGAGCCACCTCATAAAGAAATTACTGTTGCGCCACTGAGCAGATCTTTCATTTAAAAAAAAATGTGTACCCAACCTGAACAGCTAGACTAAAAATAAATACTGTATTAGAAAATGTTGGACGCAACTGAAAATACATTATCACCTGTCGGCTGATATCCAGAAGGGATTGCATTCCAAAGCCAGTTTGTTGCCTTGCCGGATCTGCCTGCTAAATTGCAGGTTGTGGACTCAGTTGGAGGCTAAAGACTTAAAGAGGTGCGGCGATTGGGAAATCGTCCCTTCCCGCCCCCGTTCCATTCTGTGAAATACGAAACGTGTGAAGCACGCAGAAATCCTTTCATCATCCGACTGTCAGTAAATGTCATGAATGAATTAAAAAGGGTGACTGAATTTTTCGGATGTTTATACTGCAGCTATCAAATGTCAAAATCTGCTAAACTATAGTTATACTGTTATACAACATATGATTACCTAATTGTACCTGGGATGCAACAACCATTTAGCATTGCAATTGCATATCTCTTGGATTAAACGGGTAAGTCTAATGTTGAAATGGCAGGAGCCAGTTCTTACTCCGGCGCTTTTAAATTCACATCAAGCCCAGTGCCTAAACAAATCTCTTGAGTTTTCTCTACAACACACGAGCATTATGCATGAAGAAGACGGGTGAAAACACAAACATCAAGGAAACGCCGATAGATTGTTTCTACTCTAGGCAAAAACATCATCCCAAACCACAGAGTTCACAGAAGCAAGCGATTTTGTTACTCTTTTAGTTCGACAATAGTTGTTTTCGCCACAGAAGCACGCACATTCGTCCAGGGTCATTTATCTTCTATGTGAGGAAACACCAAGAATGACCTGTGCTTTGTGCACAAGTATTATACTCACTGCTTAATTTGAGTTCGAGTACTTTTGTTCAGTTATTTATTTTTCAGATGTATTTAATGGGTTTTCTGATTTCGATAAGACACATTCGGACTTGGAATTAAAAAATAAAAAGAAAGCATAGAAGGAAGGAGAGAGAGACCCATTCTCCGCCGTGGTTATTGCTTTAAAGGAATTTGAAAAAAATCTTTAACGATATTTTTTAAGGAGAAAAACAGAGCGTTGAATTAACTTTTCAGTATATTTGTGCGAAATCAATTTTCAAAATTGTACTTGAAGAGTTTTCCAGAAAACTGCAAACAAGTAGGATGAATGTATAGCTAAATATAACGGTATCCAGGAAATCGTAAAAATAAAACAAAAAAAAAAAACCCTTATAAATTATATGTGAACCACATAGCTTTAGGACGTTTCCTGGGTGGGCCCCCTCATTGAGGGGGACCATGAAATTCAGAGGTGGTCCGGACCCCCGGGTCCCCCACCTTCCGTCGCCCATGCTTGTAAGTCACCCTCTTACTACCATTTCAAGCAACCTAAATTAATTGTATTTACTTATGGAATACAAAATAATATCTTAAAGACATGAGCTCAAATACAAATATAACTTTATTTCAGAGCGAAATTTCAACTTTAAACAATAAAAAAATACGGACGCTTTTTGGCGATTAGTATGCTTAAGAAAATAAAAATAAAAGAAAACACGCACCGTGAGCATTATTTTAACCATTGAATAAAGTTTCATGTATCTGATTAACAACTCCAAACCTTCAATGGCGAAATGTTTTCTAGAACTGTAGATTTGGTGCGAAGGAATATGTAGAAATTAATTTTATCAAAGAATGGCAATTAAACCATTTCTCGCGTTTTCTGAATTGCACTGCCAAACATGCGCTAAAATTTGGGAAAGAGTGTTTGCAAAGGAAATCTATGAACAAGTATGCTGGTTTTTTTATTTCTTACACTTCTTACGAAATGGAAATGGCAAAAAGAAGTAATGCATTAAAATGGTAATGAAAGCTGCATTTGCTTCTGTTTTCCATTTTAGTGACCTTTCCTTTTTTCAGGGTTTTAAGTAAAAATCCAGGTTGAACAAAGTCACTTCTTTGGTTAAGTACATAATACATGACGAAAAATGAAAATGGCAACACAAGTAGGATGAAATTGTGCAAGTCACGCTGTACATGATTTCGAAAAAGAAACAATATTTAATAAAAATACACTTGAGAATAAATACAGAAAATACAAAAACAACAACAAAAAAACATGCGATACAACATAGTAATAGGTGATGCTCACATGGAAATTACACGAATGACGGTCAACATCAAAGCATTGTACACGAAACAAATATAACACTATTTTGAGTAATCCCCGTACAACACGAAAGGAGAGCGCGATACACACTGATAAGAAAACACTACTTTTTCGGGTATATCAAAAACATCAAATGTTTTTGCTTGAATCGCTACAGTGCGAAAAAGTTGTCCCTGGTATAGCTAAAGACAATGCAAAAAATTTAATCAGAAAACAATATCCGTTTGCACATGACGATCAAAATTATAGATATGTATTTCCAAAATTTTCGAAATTTCATTGATTTTCAACTAAATATCAAATTAATTACAATCGAGTCGCTATAGTGCAAAAAAGTTGTTTCTAGTATAGCTAAATATAATGCAAACATTTTTTGAATTAAGACTATTTTTCGTTGGCTCATGAAGAATAAAAGTATAGAAATTCCACAAATTTAAACATTTGTAGAGATTCGTTGCAAGTATCAAATCCTTCCCCCTCCGCCCACTTGCGGCTGATACTTGTCGACCTTGACTTTGACAAACACGCCATGTGTTGCTGGCACACTTATCGGACTTGAAAAACTTGCCATACCTTCGGCCAGCCACGAGCTAGCTCACAACCATGGCGGATAAGTGTTTGAGTTCAGTCCAGTGGCTTTACTTAAGTACTTGTATTTATCTTGTGATATCACAGCTTAATTGTATGTTTACAATTATGGAAACAGCACATAAGCATATAACGATACAATAATTTATTTGTCTTTTGTTTAGTCATCCAAGAGTTGTTCCAAGTAAATTGCCTATACGTGAGGATGTAATACCGTGCTGTTTTGAAGAGAGATACTCGTATAAGGTGGCATTGGAATGTAGCAACAGGAATATTCATTTTTCAGCTGTTGCGGTAGCAGTGGCAAACAAAATAAAATCTGTATTTGATAAACCCTGCATCCCTACACTCTATGTGTATGGAATAACGCAGCTTATTAAGGCCAATTATGATAAATACACTGCTGGACATTTGCTAAGGACGGATCATAAACGGCTACATAGCGCATAAAAAAGTAAGTGTGGTTGGATGCCAAGTGGAATAAAATAATGTCAGAATGCCAGGACATTACAAGAAAGACAATTTATTGTGCTCTGAAATCCAGAAGGCTTTGGAACGTGTTCAAGGGACAAACAGGCCATTTTGCGCAGAATACGTAAACGTGAAAAAAATGCAATTACCGTCCGCAGGCGTTCCGGCGTAAGATGTCAATACGGAATATGGCCACCATGGAGGGCGTGCAAGATTCCACACGTCGTGTCATGCTTTGCACAACATTATCAAGCAGCTGTTGGGGTAATTTATCCCATTCCTCTGTCAGTGCCCGGATGAGGGTGTCCTTGTTTATTGGAGGGCATTGGCGACCAGCAATACTCCTCCCCAAAGCATCCCACACATTTTCAATGGGATTCAGGTATGGAGAACGTGCTGGCCATACGAGGCGTTGAATATCCTCGCTCTCAAGACACTCCTGGACAGCGACTGTTCGATGACATGTTGTGTTGTCGTCCATGAAAATGAATCTACCACCGACAGCACCACGGAACATGCGAACATGAGGTAGCAGAACATCATTAATGTATCGTTGGCCAGTCATAGTCCCAGTTGGAAGCACATAGAGGGACGTACGGCCATTGATCATGATGCCAGCCCATACCATGACACTACATGTCGGATATCGGTCCCTTTCCTGTATGTTTGCTGGACAATATGCAGTACCACTATCACGCCAGATCAGTTGTCGTCGATAATCAGATGATAGACTGTATCTACTCTCATCTGAGAAGAGGACAGCAGACCAGTCGTTATCAGACCAATTGCGATGTTGATGGCGCCATTGCAAACGGGCGGTACGGTGACGTCTGGACAATGGGATGCACACAACAGGACGGCGGTCGTATAGTCCTCCTTCATGCAAACGCCTGGCGACAGTTTTTCGGGAGATCCGCTTACCAGTAGCAGCCATAAACTGATTTCCTACCTCACTAGCTGTGCTGCGCCGGTGTCTTTTTGTTGATAGCACTATGTACCGATCTTCTGCAGGTGTCGTACTGTGAACACGACCTCCCCCGTGACGTTTATTACACTCTCCATTTGTTTGAAATGATTTCCAAAGCCTTGAAACAACACTGTGGCTGACGTCGAACTCCCTGGCAACATCTGTTATTTTTCGCCCTTTTTCAATCTTGCTAATAATACGGCCACGCATAAAATCATCTAGGTGATGTCGGGAAGATATACTGAAAATTGCAAGTTCGTCGATTGATTCTTTTCCCTTTCAACGTTGCGTTTGCACAACAACGGTCAATACGCGTCAAATCCTTAATATCTCTTATCAGCGCTATGACGTCACGAACAAGTTCGGCAATCCAAAATTTGCATACGCACAGCACGTCTTACTGTATCCCGCACTAATGCTAATTTCCACATTTTCCTGTCTTCCAATTTATGGTTGCCATCGTTGCTATTGTCATCCGTCCTTAGCAATTGTCCGGCAGTGTATTACACACTGAGGAAGTGTTATAACAGGGACAAAAACAAACCAAACTTTCGAAACAAGCTTGAAAGTTTTAAAAAGAATCTAAGGCAATTTTTGATATTTCTGCATGCAACATCTAATATATGGAACATCAATCCATATTAACGTTGCATGCAAGTATTTTATGACGTTGGATTGCGTTTGTAACAAAAAAACGTGTATTTGCCCACTATCAATCATCTGCACCTATGAGAAATCGAAAAAAGTCTCGATTGAACTGAAGTTCTTATATCTCCAACGAAAGCTTGGTATAGGAAGGATTGAACCAGTAGATATTGAGGAAATCCAAAAAATTAAAAAGAGGAAACAAAGAAAAGAATGTAAACTCCACTATACGTCAATCGCTGCCACATGCGTCAATTCTGAGTTTCTTTCTAATGTATTGACTAAGCATCAAGTTCAGTCTGGATTTCCTCCTAATGACAGTAGACCACTTATGTCAACTCACTATATGTTAACTTTGATTTTCCTTCTGGTGGACAGACTAAGCATCAAGCAAGGTTTGTGGTTCTCTGGTCAGAGAAGAGTGCATCCGCGATACCTTGCTATTAACACCTATCATACTTGAATTCTCACATAAGGCTGACTTCAAAGTGACCCCCCCTCACCACCACCACTACCAAAAAGTAAAATTGAAGCCGAAAAATTGTCTAAATTTTGATCGTCATGTGCGAACGAAAAATATTATCTTAATTCAAAAAGTTTTTACACATTACATTTAGCTATACCAGAGGCAGTCTTTCTCAACTATTAAAATTTATTTAGTACTTATAAAAATCAATAAAATTGAAAATTTCTATAATTTCGATCGTCATGCGCGAACGGAAAATATAGTCTGATTTAAGTTTTTCTTGCATTATCTTTAGCTATACCAGGGCAACTTTTCCGCACTGTAGCGATTCGATCAAAAATATTTCGGTATTTTCTACCCACTCCACTACACACAAATTATACAGTATGTCTTGGGCTGAGGACCACGGGTCACCTAGCGACCAGGAGTTGGTGAAGGTGCCAAGGTGCCTTTACGTTTGGGTTCCGCATACTCCCTTGAAAAGAGTTCTTGAAATGAAAAGGGAGACTTCGTTTGACGTGAGATACCCACAGGGGTCGTTAAATCATGAAAAGAAAAAAAAAACATCCCAAAGCCTATCCTTTAGAGATGAGACTGCTTATACGGGTATTTTTTCGGGTATTGGCTTCTAAATACCCGAAAAAATATATTCTAAATATTCACTGTAGTTTCTGTGCCTTTGTTCCCAAACATGAGAGTTGGTGCATTAGCAGCAATTTGAAAGAAACTGAAAGAAGATCTAGAAGGTACTGGAATTGACAAAATAGTAACTGCAGAGTTGCAAAAACGTGCCACTAATTAGAACTTGCCACATCCTTCTTAGTTATAATGCATTCCTATTTCTTGGCTAGAATCCATTATTGATGGATCAAAACTACGGCAACATCATCTGGTGGGCTATGAATACAATGAATACTGGAAGCAAATGTAAAATAATTTGATAAAGTAAAGAATTCGCCTGAGTGAAACAGAATTTCGATACAAACTATTAATATTATGAGAATTGAAGTGTTCGTATGTATGAGGGATGATGAAATATGCAAAAATTAAACAAAAACATGCATATGGTGGGATGCATGGTTGCACTCTTGCACGTTTTTCAACAAATTCGTTTGCACCCTTAAGGAATAGTTCTCGCATTTAACATTGTACGGTAGAATCTGTTCCCCCAAAAATCACTGTCATTTCGAGGTCTTAGATTGTACAAGTTCTTTATCGAAGATAAATACAGGTCATGTGCAGTCAGTTACAGCAAAAAGATCAAAAACTGCATTTGCAGAAATTCTGTTTTTCATACGGCTTACTTTAAAACAATGGGCTAAGATTTACACTAAAGACTGGGTAACCATTCGATAAAATTTGCTCTTTCTACATGGAGAAGTTGTTGTTCTTTTCATTTCAGCCTTGAAACAAATTTTTTTATACATCCAACCATTTTGAATATTAAAGAGTTCAATGATTCCTTTCAAAAATGAATATCATTTGTATTTAGAGCGCTATACTTATGTGAAAATCTAATGAGTGACGATAAATGTTTTTAAACTGCTACAATATTTAAGATAATTTAACACTTGTGCTCTTCCTCATAACCAAAGACGTAGTTCCGTTACTTTTGTTAATGAAATCAGTCATTATCAGATTTTAAAATCTTTGGTGTGAAATTTTATTTCATTCTGCGAATATGAAGATAGATTATGGCTTAGTTGATTGTAAAACTAAGCTTCCTGCTTCTCTGTTTTTTGGTTATACTTTATTACAAAGTTTCGAACTGAACTGATTTCTGTCGTGGAAAAAGGAATTAAACACAAGAGCTGGTCTGAGAAAGAGGACATTTCTCAGACCAGCAAGGAAAGCTGAGCAGCGATTGAAACAGCATCTGTTAAACTTTATTAAGCTTCCAGAATTTTCCCTTAAGTTTGGTTCAGCCACAAAAAAATTAATACAATAAGAAGCATTTGCATAATCGGCAAGCTTCTTACGTTTAGGAAGAAATAAACATAAAGCGGTAGCGCAAGTCCTTCTCACTCAAGATCGCTGAAAAGTGACTGATTTATGCATTTATTTAGTTTTCGCCGAATAACATAGACGTGAGTTAGATTTTAAACCCTCTTAGAGAGAGGGAGGGATATATATATATATAGCCCCGAAACTTCAGTAATTTCCCGCATTATGCCTAAAGAGCTTTGATGTAATTTGTTAATTTTTGTTGAGATGCCCTGTAATTTATTTTCGCGGGATGCCTGCAAGCGAGTATTAGATTGCTATGTTTTTATAACGGACTATCCATTAGTGGTCTTTTATTGAATGACACCCTCCTTTAGGTGAAGGTCGGTGTTAATTTTACTCAGTACAGGGAAGAAACTATAAAAACTGTTTATTTTTATTTTGTCCTTTTTGTCTTTTTTTAATGGTATCAATTCTCATTTGCTTAGCGAACTCTATAACTAGATTTTTTTTGATTGATTCGAATAGTTAGCAAACTATCCGCCTTTAAGTCTCGTTTTTTGTAAATTGATGCGCGCACTATTAGTTAATTAAAGTCAGATGCTCTTACGTTCAGAAGCGATGAACATGAGAAAGTTTCGGCAGTTTTATCTTAACTCACAGTACGCCCCAAAACGTTCATTGACATGATCATATTAAATAAATGAAAATAAAGAAATAGCTGTTTCATTGATTTCAGCCTTCTTTCTGTTCATGCATTTTCCTGAAACGTTTTGCCTTGATAAAAATTTATCAAGCGATTCTTGATATTTAAGGAATATTGTCTAGTAATCACTTTAATAAAGCAATTTATAAACAATTTAACGCCAATGAAAAATGATGCTAAGAAGAGAAGCAGTAACAATTTAAAATATTGATATGATGGGAAAAATTGATGCAACTCAAGAAAGCAGTGTTTTGCATAGGTATCCAGAGATTCTTACTTTCTTTGGAGGTAGGGGGCAGGGGGCTGGAGGGGGAGAGCGGGGCTGCTACTGGTTAAGATGAGAAGAGAGGGTCATGGTCATAACTAAAAGCGCACAGACCAGGCCTCACCACGGAATCGGAATCAGGCCCATTTTCGGAAGAATGATTAAAAGACAGCTCTTCGTATCACACGGCCACCGGATGAGCGCTCTGCGATTCAGTTGGATTGTGTGAATAATGTACTCACTGAAGTGTATTCCAATGATAATTTTTGAGACGATCAAGGATTTATGATACTCTAAGGCTCAACGAGGGCGTCCCTAAAAGGAAATTACTTGTGTCTTAAGAATGTAAAACCGATCTCAAGAGCCCGTTTCCTTGGGATACCAAACCAGACAGAGATGTACGAGGGACACAAACTACTTTATCATCGGACAAGTGATATTTGCCCTAAATATAGAAATCATGAACCTTATCTGAAGTCGAAAGTATTTTAAATATAAAATATTTGCATCACGCCTCTTTGACTTGCACTTTATTTTTCACACAATAAAAATTTACATCATGCCTGTCTGAACCTGCACCTTATTTTGCACACAATGGGAATAATTTAACTCTGCGGTATGATGAAAATCGCAATTTCGTATTTGTGAAAATGGCTTCTATTTTCAATTTTTTTATGAAGTACTTAAACCCCACATAAATGAGTAATTGTACAAAAAAAAATCGGTTATCCCGTAAGTGATTGTCGACTGGTGCAGAGGTCGCAGAACCTGTTGTTATTTTATGTTAGAGTTAAGCTTGGAATAATATTTGTATGTACAAAATCGTATAAGGTGCTTTTACGGTAAGCTGTGCACGCCGAAGAATACGGCAACTCCTGCAGTACGGAAAAGAACGCTCGTATCCAATGATAGGAATAGACAGAACCCATACTCGACATGTTATGACTACGCGTTTTAGAGCCATAAATGGTGTGTGCGATTAGAGAAACATCACAATCTCTTACGAAGAAACTTCCTTTTCGGAAAAACAATGCTATGATTGGTCAAAAAGTTAGGATATGAATATCGCAATCTCTGATAAGGAGTCCACTTATTGCAAAAAAGGGATCGATCAAATCATGGGTAAGACATGGTGAAAAAGAATTTTGAAAAACATTTAGTTTCCTTTGAAGATTTTCTTGACTGCCCCTCTGCTCGATAAGCGTTCTTGTATAAGTAACATCCCACAGAATCAACAGCTTAATCTCGAATGCAATGCACCTCTTCGTTTAAAAGCTGACCACGTACATTTTGTGACAAGGCGGTAAGTAATACTCATCATTCGTGGAAAAGTGCAAAGAAGACTGGAAATAGTTAATATTAGTAGGATATTTAAAATGTAATCGTGAATGCTACCCTCAGGAAATCGCTTCATTATCCTTTCAGAAAAATGCTATTATTTTATTTCCGTATAAGATCTTCCCTCTCATTTCAGAGATTTCTTTAACAACTTTAACAGATTTCACTAATTTCTATCAAAATTACCGAAATCGGCCAATGTTTGTAGATTGAAATCTGCTCAGAATTACCGACGGGACAGCATTCCAACAGATAAAGACAAAATAACCATTTTTGTTTCAATATTTCTCAGCTGTATGCAAGAAATATAAACAGAAATATTATTTATTCCTGGTCCTACTTTTGTAAACCCTCAAAATGATAAGAGCCAAGACGCTTTTTCCGTCCTATGATTACAAATTTTAAAATTTAATGAGAGATGTAGCAAACCTGCTTGACCATGTCATGTTGGATAATCATCAAGCAAATTCTGACACATAAATAATTTTGCATTCTATCTTTTTCGACTTTCAAAAAATGGAGAAAGTCTAAACATTACTGCTTTCATTTCTACCTTCCATAAATCTTTGCTGAAAACTTAAAAAGGAATGATTTCCCCATCATTTGACAAACGTCAAGCAGTAATGACATGTGTTAATACTCAGAAAAAACTTTCCACAACTGATAAAGACTCATATATACTGTATATGAATACATTTCATTTTGCTTTTGTCCCCCCCCTCCCTCCCCAGGTCGAATGGTGAAATTCGTAAGTTTCTGGTTAGTCGTCGATACTGAACGTGGGTCCGAGTCCCGGATAAGCCAACGGTGCTGCATTTGTCTTACGGCTCCTTTCTGTTCCCTCTGTAGAGCCAATGGCCTCATATTAGAGTTGCGCGACTGATTACACTTGCTAATGGTGGTCGTTAAACTTCGAAGAAAAATCCTACTTTAACAATCATCAGCAACTAAGGAAATGTGTATCAGCATTCTTCTTAATTTAATTCTGACACACCGAAGAACTAAATCATTATGACCACCTTTCTATTATGATGTTGGTCCTCCACGTGCCTCCAAAACAACTTTTATCCGACAAGTCATGGATTCTACAAGATTTCTAAAGGTGTCTTGTGTTATGTGATACCAACACGTTACCAGCAAATGACGTCAAAAGCACGAATGAATTGATACTATCTGCTTAGCATTAACCATACCAGGTTGTGGTATAGCTAAAGAGTACTCGGATACCACGAGGTATCCTAACAACATTACTGACAAGGCGCACCCGTACATGTGCATAGTGTTTGTGTATTCTCGTAGTGTTAGTTAACTAGAGAGGTTTTCTTTTTATTGGTGGGGTGTGAGCTGTTATCACCAACTGTTCTAATTTTTTGTTTCGTGATTGGTGATGAATATTTTAATACATTTATGAAACAGGCACGTGATTAGAATTATTTTACCTGATTTTTGAGAAACTGGTAATCGCTGCCATTAGTCCAGAATGAAGGTAAGGCCTGGACAAATTTATTCAGTTTATCCTTTTCAGAGGCATGGTGAAAGATACACGCTGTCGTTGAACGGAGCTCATACTATTAAATAACACAACAAACTTTATTCCCATTCAGGATATGATGGTGGATGAAGTTGTACAATGAAGGATGGTTTACAATGCTGGAGTTGTGCATATCAGGTGCATAAATGACATTTGGCACCTTACATTTTAGAGCTCTGAGTTGTCGTTACACACTCAGAGTTTTTACATAAGCAGAGAGACACTCGCTACAATCAATTACAGCTACAGATAGAGGCAATACAGCTATAAATCGGGAAACAAGGATGTGTGAATGGCACTTGTCAGCTATCTACTTATTTTGGTGCTCTAGACCGCATCCTAGCATCTTAACTGTCAAAGTAAATAACAACCTCAGTTAGTATAAATCTACCTAGCTACTGAGCCCCAGCCGAGTGTCACAATTTAGGTCTCCAAATCCGTCGCTCTGGATGACCTGACCTCCTCTCTCAATGAAAATAATACGAGAAGTTCACGCCAAAAGTTCTTGCTTCATGCGTCCTCTCAGCTTTCTTTTGCGCCCGGACGTTACACAGCCAATGAGAAACTTCCATTCTACATTCTAAGAGAGAGAGAGAGTGTCCTATCCTGGGACACACTCTCTCTCTCTTTCTCTCTATCTATCTCTGCTTCCTACATCCCTCCCACGACATTTGCCAGATGTCCTACTCTTGCTGTTGCTAGGGTCCCTGTGAATTCCGCATTCCAAGTTCTTGGAACCTCGTGTCTTTCCCCGATTTTGTAACTTTGGAACAAAATGGCCGCTGTTTCTTCCTCACTTCTTTTTAACTCAATAATGGCGTTCCACAATCAATTTTTAAAAGTTTTCCCCATATTTTTGGAATTCTACATTTCACAGCATTTCTTACACTCCTGGCACTGTTCTGCTTTCTTTTTTCTAAATACTTCCAAGTCAGCATAGTATTTCCTGATAAAGAGGACTGCTTCCATAAGGGTAAAACGCTATTCCCCAAGGATCTTATCGTCAGACAGAGGTTTCAGAAACACTACGGTGACTTCGGATTTTAAAAATAGACTACATAGTCAACAGATCTTATGCATCTTAAGAAATTGTGTGGGATAATAGTAATATAACGAGAACCATACGTTACAGAGATACTCCTTCAGCGAACATGCCGCATTTGATGGACGGTATCACATTTGCTTGGCTGAGCATAGCAGTTGAATGATATCAGCACCTCGTTGAAACGGTTCCACATCAGAGTGAGGCTGTTTTGAAGTCCAAAGGCGGATCAACTCGTTATTAGGTAGATGTTTCTAATAATTTGCTACTTCAGTATACTGTAGCATGTAAACGGAAATTCTGGATGCGACTACTATCCATTTCATTGCTTCCGTTTTCGTCATCAGCGTTCAGATTTGTGTTCATTGTGATAAGTTTGCAATATCACGATGTAGCATTAAAACTTCATCGAAGAAAATAATAAAGATGAACGTGACACGATTTATCTTTAATCTTTTCATTAAAAACTAAACATAAAAGATTAACCGTGACACGACTGATAATATTTTGGCAACTCAAACGTACCCGACGATGAATATAACATGTGGTGATCAAAAAATAAAATTTTTAACAGAATATTGTGACGATACCATAATTTTTAAGGAATGTCGATATCAATCAAAAATAACTTTAGTTAAGGTCTTATGTAAGCCAGTGAAAATTACCTAGATTACCTAGACACGCCTGTTTTTTTCATTTAGAATTTCTCCATGAATGCAGGTCGCAAAATGTCCAGCGAAGGCGATCCTGAGACAGTCTTCTCCAGTTGTTTCCTATCGCTCTAGTTAAAGGGACTTTCCATGTAGTTGTAGGTCTACCAAGTTTTCCCTTACATGAGACCTTAACTAAAGTTATTTTTGATAGATATCGACATTCCGTAAAAATTATGGAATCGTCACAATATGCTGTTAAAAATTTATTTTTCATTAGCACATATTATTTTCATCGTCGGATTCGTTTGAGTTGCCAAATAAGTATAAATCGTGTCACGTTTAATCTTTTATGTTTAATTTTTAATGAAAAGATTAAAGGCTCACCTGTTGTTAGTAAGTCTTGCAATATGACCAGCCCTTCGTGCCTTGTTGTCATATATCGTTTTTTCACTATTTCTTTTATTCCAGTTAAATTTCTGATAGTTGCGTTTGTGATGGGATGTTTTTCTACTCCCCAAGATTCTTCTTTCCATGGAATGCTTTGTGGTTTGAAAACTAAGTTCCCCTTTTTGAGTGGGGCTACATGTTTCAGAGCCGTATGGTAGAGATGAGAGAATATAGTTGTTGAAAACGTCAGCTCTTATTTTTGGATGTCTAGCTCTGGATCTGTGATTGTGGTTTTCATACAGTTAAAAGAATTCCATGCGCTCTTTTCTATCAGATATTCCTTCAGACACCATATTTATTGTTTGCCCCATGTTTGTATGTGTAGAAATCTACACGGTCGAGTCACATTATTGTGACCACCAGCTAATATCCAGAATAACCGCTGTGTGCAGAGCGGACAGCAGCTAGACGGGATGGGAGTCACTCAATAAGGTGCTGGAAGGTGTTCACAGGTACACGAAGCCATGCTGACTGCAGTGCATCTGACAGCTGCTGGAGGGTGCAAGGTCGAGGATCCATAGAGCAAACAACACGATCGAGGTGGTCCAACAGATAATTAAGTCTGGGGAATTAGGGAACCAGACAAGTACTTTGAAATCTTCATCGTGCTCTTCCAACCACTCTCGGGCATTTCTAGTTGTGTGACACGTCGCATTATCGTGTTGGAAGATCCCATCCACCCCAGGTAGGGCAATCAGCATGTATGGGTGTACGTGGTCTGCAAAGATGGATTCATAAGGAATTCGGTCAATAGTGTCTTCCACAAGTATGAGTGGACCCAGTGAATGCCACGAAAACATTCCCCAGAATATAGCGCTGCCCCCACCAGCTTGCGTTCTTCCAGTAATGGTTTAAGAGTGTTCGTTCCCCGATGTTTCTCGCCTTATACGCCAAAGTCCATCCGTTCCATGAAGCGGAAAACGTGACATCGGAAAAGATAATCGTTTGGAAATCATCGGAGGGCTAATTTTGATACTGCCGTGCAAATATAAGCTTTTTCTGCCGATTCACCTTCGTTAGCATAAGTGCAGTGAACATTCGTCTGCATCGGAGCCCCATACGCAGCCGGGGTTCGCTAAACTGTCGTTTTAGACACACTTCCGGTAGCCACCTGGTTCATTCGGCCAGTCAGTTGCCCCACTGTAGAGTGCAGATCTGCTCTCACTCACCTTCGTAGCCGACGTTCACCTCTCACATCAATGGCACGTGGTGCTCTACAGTTTCCACGTCGCTTATTCGCAATGGTGCCATTTCTCCAATCACGAAATACTTTGACCACAGCAGCACGGGAACAGTTCACAGAGTGCACTGTTTCAGAAATACTGTCACCCTTGTCCCGAAAGCCGATAATCATCCCATTTTTCAAATCTGATAAAACGCTCCTTATATCCATGACAGCAATGAGTGATATGTTTTCAGAATGCCTGAAGCACACCTTATATACCCTCCAAGCCAGCTCACAGACACGTGCCTTCCTTCATTTCCTGCGCGCTGTTGACGTCAAAAGTAGAAGGTGGTCACAATAATGTGACTCGACTGCGTACATTTTCTATAGTGCAATTATTCAGTTGGATGAAGGAATTTTGACAGTATTTTATTCACATCCATTTGGTTTTATCAGGGTGGATTTCTAGACCTATTTTGTTATAGGTGTCATTTCCAGCTGAACAGGATACTGCGCTATAAGTAATATATCATCTGCAAGCATTAGTAGTTGGAGCAACTCTCCATTAATGACACCTTTAAGTCAATTTTCCTAAAAATGTTTTCCAGAGTACATGTAAAGAGCTTAGGTGATATAGCACCTTCTTGTCGCACACCTCGGTTTATAGAGATTGTTATAGAATCATCAACACTAGGGAACAAGCAGGCTTGAAAAAGGATACTCCACAATAGGTCACATACAAGTAGCCATCCAACTTAGTGAACGATGAAAAGAATACCGGATCCTTCTCTGTTTTCTTTTTATTGATTAAAAAAAAAAAGCTTTTGACACCATAGAGCACAACGCTCCTAAAAAGTCGGAAAAGGTATTGTAAATCTGTTTCTGATGAAGTGTCCTCAATAAATGTTAAAATAAATGATATAAACGTTTCATTTGAATTTGTTTTGGAGTTGAAGAATGTAGCAAATTTCCGATTGTATTTTGCAGACTGGTAAATCAAGTCTCTTAAACAAATCTGCGTATCCAACACTCAACAGAACAGTGAACATATTCAATTGAAATTTGCTTACACTGCTTGTCTTTGAACGTATTTTTCGGAATCATAAGATCTCACAAATTACTCTTGGAAAAAAAGAAGCTTAAAATAACGTAATGGACTGGTCATCTGTTTCAGCTTCAGATATTTCATTGCGTAGAAATCAAAGGGGACTTGCGAGAAATGTGGAGACGAGCAGAAGAGCCATGATCCATAAAATCATTGCAAAATCAAACACTGGTGTGCCGAGGGTCATTTCCAAATGGCCACGTGTCGAAGAATGCCACGAATATCTTGCACAACCAATGGTCATGTCGTCAATGTCCTTTGATGCCTCTGGTTGTTTTCATCCACAGAGAAGTGAATTTCAGGAAGATTTTTGCGTGTCGTACCGTACTCGGTAAACCATTGCTTTGGTTGGGCGCGAAAAGCTGACAAGGTCAGTTCTTTAGGATATTCTCAAACCAATGCGCCGCGCTCAGCTATCATGCCACGTTCAAAGTCACTCAGACTATTCTTTGTGCCCATTCTGGCCTTCAATGTAACTTTAACTGATGGTCAACAAGTTGGTTTGCCCGATTTATACCACACAACACACTCACGTGACGTCTTACGTATTGCAGCGAGTGAGCCATTTATCGAACGAGAACGAGTATACCTAATAAAGTGGCGTATCAGTGTATATATATATATATATATATATATATATATATATATATATATATACATACATTAAATGGACAATATACACTGCCGGACAATTGCTAAAGACGGATGACAATAGCAACGATAGCAACCATAAAATGGAAGGCAGGAAAATGTTGAAATTAGCATAAGTGCGGGATACAGTAAGACGTGTTGTGCGTATGCAAATTGTGGATTGCCGAACTTGTTCGTGACGTCATAGCGCTGATAAGAGATATAAAGGATTTGACGCGTATTGACCGTTGTTGTTCAAACGCAAAGTTGAAAGGAAAAGAATCAATTGACGAACTTGCAATTTTCAGTATGTCTGCCCGACATGACCTAGATGATTTTACGCGTGGCCGTATTATTGGCAAGATTGAAGAACGGCGAAAAGTAACAGATGTTGCCAGGGAGTTCGACGTTAGCCACAGAGTTCTTTCAAGGCTTTGGAAATCATTTCAAACAAATGGAGAGTGTAGCAAACGTCACGGGGGAGGTCGTGTTCGGAGTACGATACCTGCAAAAGATCGGTACATAGTGCTATCAACAAAAAGACACCGGCGCAGCACAGCTAGTGAGGTAGCAAATCAGTTTATGGCTGCTACTGGCAAGCGGATCTCCCGAAAAACTGTCGCCAGACGTTTGCATGAAGGAGGACTATACGCCCGCCGTCCTGTTCTGTGCATCCCATTGTCCAGACGTCACTGAACCGCCCGTTTGCAAAGGTGCCATCAACATCGCAATTGGACTGATAACGACTGGTCTGCTGTCCTCTTCTCAGATGAGAGTAGATACAGTCCATCGTCTGATTGTCGACGACAACTGATCTGGCGTGATAGTGGTACTGCATATTGTCCAACAAACATACAGGAAAGGGACCGATATCCGACATGTAGTGTCATGGTATGGGCTGGCATCATGATCAATGGCCATACATCCCTCTATGTGCTTCCAACTGGGACTATGACTGGCCAACGATACATTAATGAAGTTCTGCTACCTCATGCTTGCATGTTCCGTGGTGCTGTCGGTGATAGATTCAATTTCATGGACGACAACGCAACATGTCATCGAACAGTCGCTGTCCAGGAGTGTCTTGAGAGCGAGGATATTCAACGCCTCGTATGGCCAGCACGTTCTCAAGATCTGAATCCCATTGAAAATGTGTGGGATGCTTTGGGGAGGAGTCTTGCTGGTCGCCAATGTTCTCCAATAAACAAGGATACACTCATCCGTGCACTGACAGAGGAATGGGATAAATTGCCCCAACAGCTGCTTGATAATGTTGTGCAAAGCATGACACGACGTGTGGAATCTTGCATTGCCCTCTATGGTGGCCATATCCCGTATTGACATCTTACGCTGGAACGCCTGCGGACTGTAATTGCATTTTTTTCGGGTTTACGTATTCTGCACAAAATGGCCTGTTTGTCCCTTGAACACGTTCCAAAGCCTTCTGGATTTCAGAGCACAATAAATTGTCTTTCCTGTAATGTCCTGGCATTCTGACATTATTTTATTTCACTTGGCATCCAACCACACTTACTTTTTTATGCGCTATATAGCCGTTTATGATCCGTCCTTTAAAATTGTCTAGCAGTGTATTACACCCACTACTTAATTATGTCTGAGTAAACCTTCCGCAGTCACAAAAGAAGTAACAGGTCGTGACATGGACTCTACCAGGTGTTGGAAACGTTCGGGTGGTGTTGCTCCCACGATTCCGGAAATTTCCTCAACAAATCGCCGAGTGTTTGGGGCTAGTAGGTTTTCGGCTGGAAAGTATCGCTCCATTTCGCTTCACAGATGTTCAGTTGTGTTCGAATTCGGGTCATTCGCTGACTGCGAACTTAGTGGAATGCTTGTTCAACCAGTCCTTTGCCAAACAGAAGCGATGAGACTGGGTGTTTGTTGTCTTATTGAAAAAGCTTTCTGCGATGAGAAGTGGATAGCCACTAACGGGTGTAGATGTTCGGCAAGTATATCAGCATAGCCTTATGTGATGGTGGTGGTCTCAATAGACAGAAGGAAACCCTATAGGGTCAACGTAAACGCTGCACATAAATTTACACCGCTCCCACAGACCTGTAACACCCGATTTGGCAGTTGAGGCCTATGGCCTCCTGTGATCGACATCACCCACGCACCCTCCTGATAGCGTTCGTACCGAGAACATTGATTCGTCGAACTAATCTACCCGTTTCAAGACTTCCCGAGTCTTATGGCGTCTTTCTTCTGCCCACTATATACCTATATTGACAAGCCGCTGTGTTGTGATGTTTACACGACTGCTCGATGTGGGACTGGAATTGTATATTCCAGTTATGACATCATACGTCGAATGATAGGTCTTCGTTACGTGCCAATGTTATAGGTCTTCGTTACGTGCCAATGTTTCGTAGGTCTTTTTCGTTACGTGCCAATGTTACGATACAGTAGTGGGGGTCATCACGGACATCAACTGTTCTTTTGTGACCCAATTTCAGCCGACAATTGTCGGTCCTCCAGGTTTTTTATGCATTTGTGTTGCACACGTGTGACGATTGCATACGGAAAACCCAGACGTTCTTTGGTTACCCTACCTTCCTTGTAACTTCTGTCGGTCCACTATTGATTTCACTCAGGTGGGCATGTTTTTTTGTTTTTTTTTATTGGAGATTTAACGACCACCGTGAGCAACTCAATGGGCTATAAGCAGTCGCCCGTCCCTAATTTAGGGTCACTGGTTCCAGGGAAGGGAGAGAGCCAGTGCCGTAAGACAAACACAACATCCATGCCTCACCGGGATTCGAATCCGGACCCCGTTCGGACGAATGATCAGAGGCCAGCGCCTTAGACCACTGCTCCACCGGGGCGGCGGTGGGCATGTTTACTCGCTATACACACACGAGCACGTCCACACGTCCACACATATATACATAATAAAATCTGTGAAAAGAGAGTCTTCCTTAGAAGAAAACTGCATAAAAAGGAAATTTTCTGAATGTCCGAAAATCAACATCGACATTACCATAGAACAGTCTCTGCCTAAACCAAAAGTGGAGACGATATTTATGCTGGCACGCGACAGATAACCTTTTCAAAAGGAAATTATTAGTGTTAAAGTGTTTTCAAAAATTACAAATTCGCCTCTTTTCGTACTTTTGCCAAGGTTCCGCGTGTTTAAATATGCAAAAGCGGAATTATGCTGGTATGCGCCCTATAACAAAAAAAAGCTTCCATCCCACATTTACCTTCTATTGCTCAGTTAAGGTATCATAACTGGTGACATCAGAAGGGCCGAATGAGCGTGGGATAGGAACCCCTCCGGTTAACCTGTGCTACTTCAGAGGTCATAAGTGATTGTTGTAGTATAAAGAGAACAAGGAGCGGAAAAGGAGTTGACGGAGGAAAGAGAACTAAGAACACTGGTGAGAAACCTCATCGCAATTTGCTCTAACCTTTAAAGGCAGCGAAGGAGATTTTGCTTTTCCTTCCTAATTATCGGCTCTCTGAGCTTAAGGGAGACCTATTTTCAAGTTTTATTTTGTGAACGTTTACTGTTGTCAATATATGGGTATCCTAAAGAACGGCTCTCACCCATTTGCGTGTTTAAATTTAGTAGTGCGATTCAGAGAAGACGTTTTAAAGACAAAAGGGTAAAAGGAACCATGCGCTATCTCTCAAAGATAAAGCAAAGGCTATTGAGATAAAGAGAAAAATTATTCCTTGAAAGAAAGATGCGAAAAAATGTAAACTGACGAGTGAAAGATGACTTAAATAAGAAAGTAAAATTATGGACTGAATGACTGAAAGGTAGAAAACGAAACGAAATGTAAAAAGTGAATATATTGATTAACTGACTTGGGAGTAGTTTTTAAACGCAGTTCCAAAGAACTTTTTCCAATCTGGAGACTTAGTGAGAGAGAAAGCAAACGAAATTGCGGACTAACTTGGAGAACGTAGTTTCAACGAGCCTCAAATGGACAGCTAGTTAGTTTTGAAATCTCTCATGGAATACCCTACAGATAAATCCTTGGTGAATCAAATGATCCTAGTGACGAAACACTAACCACGTGGCAGCAAATACTTTCTACGCTAATCAAAGGGTGATTAATCATATACTAATCGCACCGATCTTCCTACACCAATTATGCCTGTAAATGTGAAGATTAACAAAAAGATATGGATGGGCTCAATTATAATGGAAGAATGGATTTAAAAATTTAATTCGAAAATATGGGCTCAAAAGGGAAACGCATTTGTATTTATGTAGATAATGTATGTTGTTTTTGGAAAATTCTATTGTCTAATATGAAACTGGTATTCCACCTAGATACAACACCACTAAAAGTCTAGTTATACGTCAAGTGTTATCTCCACAGTTAAAAATACAAATTCGTGCTTTCTATCTATTAGTAGTAGTGAATACTTCAGAAAACGCTTCGGAATAGTTAAAACATTAACAAGTTTGGTACCAGTGAAATGGGAAAATAAAACATGCAACAACGTTTCGTTGGAACTGTTAGAAAGCGTTTTACTTAAGCTGGATTTCCGTCAGCAGGAAGCATCAAAAACGAATGTCAGATTTTAGTGATGAACAATCTGTTACTCTAAAGACTAATGCGATTTACATTCTTCGCTGTAACAAAATCGGAGTACAAGGCAATATGGAGGCAGACAACAAACTTAAAATGTCTGGTTCATTCCTTTTAATTGACTGCCATAAGAACAGCATCGATTTAAAATGAATAAAGTTCAAGAGATGATGAATGCGTGATTGATGAGGAAAATCAAAATTCCATTACTTCATAGCCGCAAGCAATACTTCTGTACATATGATGCAAATTTTGAGTGTAGCACCACTGTTACATTTCTGTTTTATGAGAAGCTGCCCTTCTCGGTATGCTTAGCGGCTTTCTTTTTTTGTCACTGTATTGTTCTGTACATATGATATGACACTTATGAATTGCATTACTGTTCGATTTCTGTTTTTTTTGTAAAGTTGCCCTCCTGGGTTCGTTTAGCGTATTTCTTTCTTGTCACTGCATAATTCTGTGCATATAATAAGTATTTGTGCTTAATTGTTTCTACCATTTCTGTCATATTTCTAAATACTGTTGCACCTGTTAGTTCCCTCTCACCCATGGTCTTTTATGTGAATTAGTACCTTGTGCATATTTAATCTTGAGTATGGTGTAATACTTAATTGGAATTTGTGAATAGTATAGCATCATGTCTTTTCTTGTCTACAATACTGTAGTATACATTTTCATTTGCATCGCTCGTGCTTTATTGTCTGACTCTCCATCGCCCTTCGGGGCGAATTAATTTTATGATTTTAACAATATTTTGTTTTACGTTTCACTGGAACTTTCCAGTTGTTGTATATACCACTGTATTTATTGGCAGAATTCTACTGTCATGTACATAGAAATGCTATTTTTATTTGAAGAATAAAGACAATTTTGAAATATAGAGACATTGAATGTTCTAGCTTCTTCCCGTGACCCATCTTTCACCTTCTTACTGTTTCTGAAGATGGATTCATACTCTCTTCTTCCGTCCCACCTCCCTCCTGTCCTGCGAGAGGGCCTTTCTCTCTTTCGTTCGCTTCCTCTGCTCCGTTCATTTCCTTTTTCAACTCTTGATCTTCTAGATGAACCTCTCTTCTTCTCTTCTCTTATTCACCCTCCTAACCTCCCTTACTTTTACTTTCCTCATTAGATCCGCTCTGGTGTGATAACTGTCCGTTCTCTCGTAACTTCTGATCTAACCTGGAGACCTCTTTCTTCCCTGTTTTTATCTCCAACAATTACTCTTGCTAACGAATATCTTCTCCTTCGCACAGCGCTTTGGAGCCTCTTTCCACTCCTCGCTTCACCTGATGGTCTCTTCTCGGTCCCCTCCGCTTCTCTTTCTCTACCGTTCTTTCTCCTCATTCGTAGCTCCCCGGTTCTAGTTACTTCTATCTCCTCCTCTTCTCTTTATTGGCTTCTTCTTTCCCCTCCCGCACTTCCACTTTCTGTTCATTCTGCTTCTCCTTCTCTTCTCCCCGCTATCTGTACAGCCTCTACCTCTCCCCTTTCTTCCCCTCTTGAACTCAATGTCCATTGGTAATTTCTTCACCTTCGTCTCCCCGCCCCATCAGTACTATTTCGCATGACTCTTCTCACTTCTCCACAGTGCTCCTTTTGCCCTGAAGTCAGCGACGTCCAACATCAATACCTCTTCTGCCCCGTACTCCTGCCAGTCCTAAACACAGCATTTCGCCTTGCTGATCGAATTTGTGCTCGATCGTTACCGTTTCTTGCATATGATTGGCTACTCCAAACTAAGCATCCACCTACTCACTTGCCTCCTGTGTGCCGTTACATTTTTCTTCTTGTGAAATTCACTGTATATACTTTCCATCTTGAACAACGCCTCCCTGCTCTTACTCCACCTGCTCAGGAGGCAAGTGCTATCATTCGGAGACGCTTCCTAGCACGGTTAACCACTCGTCTCCGAATGGAGCACTCTCGTGCTGCCTCAACACACACCGATAGCGTTTTTCAATCCACCTGGTCCCAATCGGCTGGGTGGTTCCATATCCACAATTTGCAGCTACATCTCAACTTATAGGTGGGATTTTTGTTGTCGCCCTCATTCACTGTCCCAACTCATGATTTTACGTATTCATTTTGGTGGTATGAGGCTCCTAGGTGGAGTCTCCTTTTTCACCCACATGATTCGCTATTTGTGATTATTCTGTTTTATGTGCTATTGGAGATAGCTCACCATGTTTCCCATGTTCTCTTCGATTATGTTGTATTTTATGTTGTATATAATTCTTTTTCCTGCACAGTTTACTGCACACGCAATGTCCCCTGCATTATGTTGAATATATTTTGAAATTTTATTGTCCCTGTGTGTATAATTTAATGTAAGAAGATGCCCTTCTGAGCACTTTTAGCGATTCTCCCCCTTGTCACTGAATACGTCTGTACATATGATGTAAATTTTGAGTGTAGCATCACTGTTACATTTCTGTTTTATGAGAAGCTGCCCTTCTGGGTATGTTTAGCGGCTTTCTTCCTTGTCACTGTATTGTTCTGTACATATGATATAACACTTATGCATTGCATTACTGTTCAATTTCTGTTTTTTTGTAAAGTTGCCCTCCTGGGTCCGTTTTGCGTATTTCTCTCTTGGCACTGCATAATTCTGTACATATAATAAGTATTTGTGCTGAATTGTTTCTACCATTTCTGTCATATTTCTAAATATTGTTGCACCTGATAGTTCCTTCTCACCCATGGTCTTTTCTGTGAATTAGTACCTTGTGCATATTTAATCTTGAGTATGGTAGTAATGCTTGATTGGAATTTGTGAATAGTATACACAAATTCCGTTTGAGCATTACTACCATGTCTTTTCTTGTCTACAATACTGTAGTATACATTTTCATTTGCATTGCTCGTGCTTTATTGTCTGCCTCTCCTTCGCCCTTCGTGGCGAAATAATTTTATGATTTTAACAATATTTTGTTTTACGTTTCACTGGAACTTTCCAGTTGATGTATATACCACTGTATTTATTGGCAGAATTCTACTATTATGTACATAGAAATGCTATTTTTATTTGAAGAATAAAGACAATTTTGAAATATAGAGACACTATGAAAATCTTGCAAAACTATTTTATGCAAATAAGTAAAAGAAAATCAGTGACGATTTGGTTTCCATAGAAAAATTACTTTTAGACTGTAACTGAAAAAATAATTGCTCTTCAAAAGCAATGCAAATAGATCTTCATTCTGGATTACTGCAAAAAACCCACCTTAAAATTAATGCAAAATATCATCAGTTTATTACGCATTTCCAAACCCAAATAGGATTGCTACGTGATGTAAGAATTTGTATGGATACTATTATGTATAAAAAATGTCTGTTCATTATAAAAAAAAACAGAAAGAAATGAAAGAAATATTGCTGGTTTTCTTGACAAAAAGATTTTTAGATTAGCCAATTAATTATAAACAAAGCGCCCTGTGAATTAAAAATTTACAGATCCGTTGTGCAACTTGTCATAGGTGCTGGCTTCTGGCAAATTGACAGAGATGGGACCTGATTCTATTCCCGGAAGAGGCATGGCTAGTGTGACATAATCTTCGGCAATAGCTCTCTTTCCTCCCTTGTATCAGTGGCTCCACATTAGGGATAAACAACAGGTTATAGCCTTATATCTCAACTATGGTTGTTAAACTTCTTCATACCGCAAACAACAGTTCACCGCGAAACTGCTTTTGAACATCAGGTAAACTGTTTTTACATACAGTTCATGTTGTACATTGTGTTGTCTTTGAGGGGCAGGGATTGATAGATGATGGGGAGTTAACACGCCTAAGACAACCCAGTAAAAGACACAAGTGATGGGAAAGGCCACCAGCTGGGCCGTGAGAGGTCACTGCTGAAATCTGCCACTCACAGTATGGTAGCGATCCGTTGGTGGCAGCAGCTGATGGCCCTACAGCATTGCCGTGAATTACAGTCCTCTAAGCAAGCCGCATGAGTGGTCCATAGCTGGCAACAGAAGCAACCATGAAAATCAATACAACTACGTCACTTATTTTTAGGGAAAAGTAAGGAAATTTCTGTCAAAACATAGACCATATGTTAGAAAGGTAGGAACGCTCCGGTGGTGCTGTGGTCTAAGCGTTGGCTTTTGACTATTCATCTGAGATGGGTCTGGGTTCGAATCCCGGTGAGGCATGGACGTTGGACTTGTTTTATGAAGCTGCCTCTTTCCCTTCCCTGGAACCAGTGGCTCTAAAATACGGACGAATGACTGTTTATTCCCCTTCGAGTTGCACTCAGTGATCTTTAAGCCCCCAAACGAAAACAAAAGGGGTTTTCTTTCTCGGGTTTTTTCTTTGTTGGGGGTTTAACGACCGCTGTGAGCAACTCAGTCGGCTATAAGCAGTCACCCGTCCCTTATTCAGGGTCATTGGATCCAGGGAAGGGAGAGAGCCAGTGCCTTAAGACAAACACAGCATCCATGCCTCACCGGGATTCAAATCAGGACACATCACGGACGAATGGTCAGAAACAAGCGCTTAGACCACTGCGCTACCCAAAAAAAATTGTTTCGAAAGTAAGTTAAAAAAAAATGTTTCGAAAGTAAGACTGAGCTGTGGAATAATCTGGGATTTTATGGGAACTTCATGAAAGATGAATTAATTTTGAATAAGACTGAGTACAGTAAATTTTGCTATATCCACTTTTTTAAATTTCGAATCCACAAGGGAAGAAAGAAGCTGCATTAATGTTTTTTTAGTATTTTGCCGCATTTCGAAGATCGGAGATACATATCGTCTGAGGAAGTTTAATGTACAAACAATTTTGAAAGTTGAACTAATTTATTTTCTGTATAAAACAGATTTCCTAAGTAGTCAAGCTCTAATGTGCGTTAGTGAAATACATACTTGTATACCAGGATCAGTTGATAAAGGCTGAACTACTAAATTATGTGATGAGTGATTCTGGTTTATTCAGCCTGAGTAAACAGCCACCACTTACACCTACGGTGTCCAGATATTCTTGAATGAGGTACGTGTATTTATTTGGATTTCGTTCTGATTCTATTCTTTTGAAATATGAATGAACAAAGATAAAGTGGTACAAATAAAACTTTTTTTTTCATTATTTCACATAAGACAAATATACATCACCAAAACAAAAAAAATTAGTACAGTATTTACAGTAAAATATGCACCTTTTACAATTTCGTATTGAATAGCAAATTCATTTATTTCTCGACAGTTTGCTTTAAATAAATTTATAATTTAATATCTTACAGCCCTGAGCTTCACACCATTGGCTGGCCGAATTGCTGCTGCACTTACTCTCAAAGTAACAGGATTCTTGAAAAAAAAAATGAAGCCTTTCAGTCCAATCATTAAGCAGTTTTAACTACAAACATATTTCAAAAATACAGTATCAATCTGTCAAAAATGCACTAATGTATTGTTGCTTAACATATTATTTTAAAAATACAGATTCTCAACGAAAGATTAATACTACAATCTCAAAAATCATGTCGCACATTTTTTTTGATGCGGAATGGATCTTATACTGAAAGAATACTGTACTTAAAGTTATACGCACAGGTTTTTTTATTAAATAAAAAAATCCAAGGAAGTAGTTACATCTCGATGCATTGGACGGTGGATGAGCGAATTGCATATTTGCGTCAGAAGAAAAATTAGGGTAACATTTTTCTGCGATTCAGTTTATTTCTTTGAGTGGACAAGATACTAAAGCTTTGCGTTTGTCGATTTTTTGTTATAAAGTTCGTTGCGGACTTTATAACAAAAAATCTTTGTTATAAAGTTCTTCGCGGGCCATTAGAAAGTCCCCATAGAATACAGGTTAAAGATCCCTACTCGAGAAGAAACCTTCCGTTACTCGCCAAAAGTGGCGGAGAACGCATGATGATAGTCTGAGACGGGTCGAACCCAGCCGGGGTATTTTCTGAATATTCTGTGCCCGGCCGGGCTCCTATATTTCGGGCCCGAGTAGGACTGGGCTTTCTAAATTTAGACCTTTGCAGAAATCAACAACTGCGTGATTCCACATTAGCTGAAAGTGTGGGCAAATGAGTAATTCTTTTATGTTGGGCACAATTTTGCGTCTAGAATGATGCATGGTTGTTCGGATGGCATACCAACAGTCAGCCAACATCAATCCGACTCAATATAAATAGTAATTAGTTAGCGCAATACAAGCGATGTCTTATCCTTCAGGTAACCTCTTGTCAATGATTTGACAACGGCAATTTGCCTGAGAGAATATTTATGATACGTATAGTTTTGGCCAAAAAACTGTGGTAAAACCACCCAAGTGCTATGGAAGTGGTTTAAATATGTATGTAACGAATTTCCGAGGTTTTTAAAGGGCATAAAAGAAAACGCGTAGACAGGGGTTAAATTTAGTTCTTTTCTTGACTGCAACATTCCATATTTTGCTGGAAAAATGCTGGCTGTCGAGACATCTCACCGTTGGTCCGACGTAACTTCTTCTACGTTTGGTCAACATATGTGTGCCACAGGTGCTTTTAATTACGGTGTTTATCATGTCCTTTCTTGGAGCCAGTGGCTCTGAAGTAGGGACTAGCGACTTCTTGTAGCCAAAGATGCTTACTGGTGCCCTCGAAAACAGAAACAACACACACACACACACACACATAAAGAAACAGTCATCATGTGGAATTTAGTCTCTCTTCTATACATGCGAGACAAAGTGAGAGATAAAGAGTCAGGATCGCGAAAATCTTGACACAAAATTTATTCTTCTATGAACCATATGGGTAAAATAATTGTTTAATCTAGCTAAAATATTGCCAAAGGTACCTGCGTTTAAAATTTTTCCAGTTTCCATAATATAAATTTCCATGACTTAAAATGTTTTTAGGGGAACTTAAGGATGATAAGTAACGGATATAAAACCAATCGTTTCACAGGTCATCAGACAAGAAGAATGCTGTTAGTGAAGATTAAATTGAGTTTATGCAAAACAATTTCCAAATTATCCATGAATTGCGTTAGATGCTTGAATTCGTTTTGATCGATATAGTTATTCCTCCAGCAAAATATTGCGCAAATTTCTCAGTGTTGACGGAAGAGAATAACAACGCAGAACAGTGCTTTACAGCATGATCCAGACATTTTCAAAAGGATTGAGACTACAGGACTATGGAGGACAGAGGAGACGACAGAAGTTAACCGCATGCTAGCAAACCATTCTTGTACGATTATGACACGATGTGTAGTTGCATTGTCCTCCGCAAAGATAACTTCCTATGCACGTAAAGTGAGTAACATTTCAGATTGCACTTGGTCAGCTACAACACTCCTGTATTCCCCGAATGTCATATTTCCTTAACTGATACAGCCGGACCCATCCCTACCAACAGAGCATCCACATGAGCATGATGCCCTCTCCAGAAGCTTGGCTTCTGTTCACAAGGCATACCAGGCCAACCGTTACATGAGATTAACACTCCGCTGTCCGCAGACTATCACTGCGAAACAACGTACACCGTGATTCTTTTTTTTTTTTTTTTTTGATTGGAGGTTTAACGACCACCATGAGCAACTCAATGGGCTATAAGCAGTCGCCCGTCCCTAATTTAGGGTCATTGGTTCCAGGGAAGGGAGAGAACCAGTGCCGTAAGACAAACACAACATCCATGCCTCACTGGGATTCGAACCCGGACCCCTTTTGGACGAATGATCAGAGGCCATCGCTTAGACCACTGCGCCACCGGGGCGGCACACTGTGATTCACCGGAACACATAACTTTCTTTCATTTCTGTACTCTCCATTCACGGCGTTTTCTGCACTACTGGAAGCGGAGTTTTCTGTCTTTTGCTGAGAAAAGTGGATTTCGAATGAGCAGACGATTTTCGAGGCCCAATATAAAGTATTTTAGATCGCGACGAATGATTCGGATCAAAATGGCTACTCCTGGCCTTGGATGAATTCAGAAGTCAGCAGATGCCCACCGAAAGATCTATATTTATGCATAATTCCCTTAAGAACACGTCTGTCACGCGATTAACATCTAGATGTTCAGCTAAATTTATAGCTTTAGAATATGGAAGGTCGGCTCGTCTTCCAGTCGCTTAACACCTTTCAAACTTTTGATGTTCCTCAGTGTTTAAACGTGTATATGTAGCTTAGGGACTCTACGTAAAGTTTGTTCTTTTTATTCACTCACTTTAAGTGAAAAAAACAGTACTCTCAAATAAAGTTCAAGCAAAAATTACAGTTTGTTTTTAACTCAGCCGAAACTCTCTAAGCACTTCACTAATGAAGAACTTCAGATAATTTCTCCAACGACAGCAATAGTCACTTAACCTTATTACCGTGAGTCAGTAAACACAATATTAAATTAACGAACTCTAACACGAAATACATATTAACACCACACATTGATAGACGCTGGCTGCATGAAAAAGACCGCTTACGGCTTAAGACAGCTTTCACGACTAAAACACCAGACTTTTTTGGCTGCTAGCTGAACACATGCAGCGATTTTGCTGATCAAACATTCACGCGTCACACACAATTGACTTCAAGGTTGTTGTTGCCAGAGTGAGAAAATATTCATTGAGTGGGAAAATACAACGTCAGGGTTAAAACGCTAAAAGAGAATGAAATCAAAATTTACATAGAGAAAGACAACTAAAAATGAAGGTTAGATTAAAGTATACATCATACACTTTGAAATGTTTTTTTTAACATGTAATTCATTTGTTTTGTTAATCATGGGGTCTAGCTAGACGTGCCTCATCGAATTTGTTTTGTTAATCATGGGGTCTCGCTAGACGTGCCTCATCGAATTTGTTTTGTCTATCATGGGGTCTCGCTAGACGTGCCTCATGAATTGCTTTGTTAATCATGGGGTCTCGCTAGACGTGCCTCATCGAATTTGTTTTGTTAATCATGGGGTCTCGCTAGACGTGCCTCATCGAATTTGTCTTGTTAATCATGGGGTCTCGCTAGACGTGCCTCATTGAATTTGTTTTGTTAATCATGAGGTCTCGTTAGACGTGCCTCATCGAATTTGTTTTGTTAATCATGGGGTCTCGCTAGACGTGCCTCATCGAATTTGTTTTGTTAATCATGGGGTCTCGCTAGACGTGCCTCATGAATTGCTTTGTTAATCATGGGGTCTCGCTAGACGTGCCTCATCGAATTGCTTTGTTAATCATGGGGTCTCGCTAGACGTGCCTCATCAAATTTGTTTTGTTAATCATGGGGTCTTGCTAGACGTGCCTCATCGAATTGTTTTGTTAATCATGGGGTCTCGCTAGACGTGCCTCATCGAATTGTTTTGTTAATCATGGGGTCTCGCCAGACGTGCCTCATCGAATTTGTTTTGTTAATCATGGGGTCTCGCTAGACGTGCCTAATCGAATTTGTATTGTTAATCATGGGGTCTCGCTAGACGTGCCTCATCGAATTGTTTTGTTAATCATGGGGTCTCGTTAGACGTGCCGCATCGAATTGTTTTGCTAATCATGGGGTCTCGCTAGACGTGCCACATCGAATTTGTTTTGTTAATCATGGGGTCTTGCTAGACGTGCCTCATCGAATTTGTTTTGTTAATCATGGGGTCTCGCTAGACGTGCCTCATCGAATAGGCTCTTTTTGAATTCTGATGTACCTGAGGTTTTCCCAAGTTACTGCGGACGAATAATCTGTGCACTGTTTATAAACGACCAGGAAAAACGTCACGAGCCTATGCATAAGTTATATTTGCATATAGTGGCGTAACTGTTGTATCATGCAGATGTAAATATATATCAGTTATATTTGCATATAATCTGTAACTGTTGTATCATGAAGATTCGATATTTTTTTACCAGTGTGTGCGTGGACGACTGTTGGAATAGACGATTTAAAACAGTCATTAGTTTATTTGCTTACGATTTTAAGGCACAATAAAAAATCCTTATAAAAAATTAACACTAAAAGAAAGTCGCGGTTTATGTAGAACTGAACGAATGTATACAACATAACGGACTCTTGTGGGTTGTGAACACGTTTGCCTTGAACGACAGTTTTTCACATATGTTTGCAAACAGTGGCCAATTTTTTGAAACGGGTATAAATAGCGCATAGTAACTCTAATATGCTTGTTAGGTCACATTTAATCATATTAATCCCATTCAGTTATGAAGGTCTATCACTGAGGAACATACGACATTTCACTCGTTATTCCAAAAACGGTTATATGGTAAAATCAGGTCGTATCGTAGCTTCACGTATCGAATTTGCTTGAATGCTTTCATTCTAGAAAAATGGCTCTTTAACCTATTATAGTATTTCGAAATATATATCTTATTTAGACAAAAACATTAAACACTCGTATTACCTCATAGTCTACTTACAAGAAATTGGATGATGGTATTTAAGAATCACAAATAAGATTGCTGTAAATTGCTTTTATGAATTTCGGTAAACAGGTGTGCGAATTGAGCACAGTGAATTTGAGAGCGGACAACTATCACTGGTTTATGTGAGAAACATGCAATAATCCCGAACACTGTACATTACGTTAGTTAATAATTTTACCCTCGTTTATTACGACGTGTAACTAAACTCACCTTGTCAGTTTCTTCTGTTTTTACCAACTTGTACGCGTGCAATATTTTAGCTAGAGCTAGCTTTGCTTCCATCTGTGCAAATCGCATGCCGACACAATTTCTTGGACCTGCGCCAAATGGCTGCCAGGCCATTGGGTTATGCGTATGTTTATTCTCTGTTGAAAATCTGAAATAAATAAAAACATAAAAGGTTAGAACGGCTTTCAATATCTATATATTAATTCCATAAGGCTTTTTACTGTGAGTCCTATTTTGAGAGAACGGCTGAACGTAAAGTTATGGTTGAGTTATCAAAATAATGGTCTTAATATGTAAATGTGCCAGTCGAAGAGAAAAATGAGATTGGGGCAACGGTTCGGGTGCTGGGGAGCGAAACATTTCCCATGTAAAGTCTATGGGAGGAGCGTTCGAATGACATTCGATAGCCTGCGATTGGCTCACGCGCTGTTGAAAGCGGAAGCATGGAGGTACTAAGATAGTCCAAAGTCCGAAGTCTCTTTTCTGATCCAACCGTTGCGCAAAACAACTCTAGTATGCATTAGAATCAAAGTTCTTTTCATCGGAACAGCGAACACTATCGAAGACCTGATTGCGTTATGCCGTTGGACTGTGTGATATACGTATATATACAATTTAATATTCATTCGATCCAGTTTATTCATGTAAATAAACATTCCGTTGACCATTGTTCGTAAAAATATTACGGGCGACTGCTTATAGCCCATTGAGTTGCTCACATTTGTTGTTTCATATGAGTTTATTCTTTAAAAACAAAAACAAAGGCAAAACTAACCGTTGATTCCGAGTGTAAAAAGTACTCGCAACGCGAATCTCATTCCAACAACATTTACAAACACAGTTGTGACTGAAGATGAGAGTAAAAGAGTGCGCTATCCAGTTGAATGTTTTCAAACGATCGAGATGAGTGGACTTCCGTCTAGCATTTTACGACTGAAAAAGTGTGCAGTGGTGATGCTCATCAAGAACCTGGCAGCCCCGGTGTCGCAGTAGTCTAAGCGCTGGCTTATGATGATTCGTTCGTGAAGGGCCCGGGTTCGAAACCTGACGAGGGATGTATGTTGTGTTTGTCTTACGGCAGTGGCTCTCTCCCTTCCCTGGAACCAGTGATCCTAAATTAGTGACAGGCGACTGCTTATAGCTCATTGAGTTGCTCACGGTGGTCGTTATTAAATCTTCAGTCAAAAAAGAAATCACGAACCTGGACTATTGTCTTTACTGAAGTGGTTGAATGAATTTATCAATCTAATAAAGTTTACATCTGTTGCTTCATATAAGTTTATTCTTAAAAATAAATAAAAACTAACCGTCGATTCCGACGGGTTTCGTTTAGTTAAATGTGATTTTAATAAGCGTACCAAATCTGTTAAATTTTATAAACTTAGTAAAACATCATGACCTTTTAGAGAGTAATGTGTCGCCACTATTGGCAATCAGATTTTTAGCAGTTTTCCAGAAAACGGACGTAGACGTCGAAATACATCCGGAGAGATATCTAGACATGCATGTTGTAGAACGATACATAATGCAACACTGATGGGCGGTGGAGCATTGCACCCTTTAAGAAATCGAATCGTTCCAAGTCATCCTAAAGATATTTCAGGTGATTCAAATTTAATGATTTGAAAGGCACGATTGGAAACCAAATACTAGCACACTCATCGAACCACACCCGGACACATTTCGATACACACTATCGCTGGTCAGTAAATGAAGGGCAAGAATGAGTGCAAATGATTTAAAATTATGAAGAGATATCACTGGTGCTTTAAGCAGCTTTTGTTGTGCACTTGAGACAGCCTACAGCCCTACACAGTCAAATAAATCATCGGACTCCTGATATGCTAAAGTCAGCGCCATCTGCTGAAAATGTCTACCCTAGCAACTCACAGTCCATAATCATTTCCCGAATTTTCAAAATGCGGAGTTACTACCGGCGAGATGCACTCGGTATCTGAACTCATCGGACTGTTAGCTATTCTCTAGCCCCAAATCCTCTAGTTAGGGATCCCTTGATAATAATATTATGGCCCTCATGAAATACAAAAGATAAAACAATATGCCAGAAAAATGAATTAGAACTGGGTAGAGAAGTAAAACAACTAGCTTGGATTAATTGATTTATTAATGCAAAACTTGCCTTTCCAACACGTTTGATGGTGAGTGGCAAAAAAAATGGTATATGTTTGGACACCAAAGAGTATTTGCTAAAAACCTTTCTGAGTCTTAAAGTTAATAATTCCTGGTGCTCTTATTTTTCGACTGCAGTTTCACACTCGAAGTTCAAAGTTGGTGAAAACTGAAAAATTAAAGTAAACAAGGCTCCTTTAAGGGTCGACAGTGAAAAGTTGGTGTTCTCGCAAAAGTTCTGTTGCAATGTTGTCCTTTTATTTTTTCTAACAAGTTCTCTTTCCTTGTCCCTTTCTCGTTTTCTTCTGCCCTATATCGTATGTATTTAAAGTTTGGACGCCGTTTGCAGACAGGAAAGGATGTAAGACGTATTGCTACTTTAACCTACAACGGTAAACCGTATGCTTGTTAAATCTTGAATATTTCCTTGCTCAAAATAGTGTAACTATACCAATGATCTGAATTTCTTGGCGTAGAATAGAAATAAAACTTTCCAAGCTTTCGCAAATCAACCAGATGGCTTTTTCCAGGAAGGTAGACAGCTAACTGTAAACTGGATAATAGAGCTTGGAAAAGCTTGGAAAGTTTTATTTCTATTGTACGCCAAGAAAGTCGGATCATTAGTATAGTTATACTATTTTGAGTATAATTGGTGTACAGTTCCTACTTATTAATTACTTCCTTGCTGCTACTCTGGGATCTTTCGCCTCTAGGCACATTTTCGCGCTTCTACTATTTCTATTTTCCTATCTTTCAAGAGACTCATTAAGTTTCAATTTATTGGGATTAAAACTATTTTAAGGTCGTTTTGTCGTGTCATGCGGACACCATATGAGCACTATTCATTTTCGACCACTATTCGAGCGTTTCCGTACAGATTTTCGTGAACGTTTCCACTCCATAACTCCACACGTGTGGCGTGCACACTCTCTCTCTCATCCCCACACAAGCAGATTTTCAAATACCGGGGTAAACGTAACAAAGTGACGTAGTTTTAGTAAGTTCACACCTTACTAAAACTACGTCAGATGTATTTTTAATCCCGGTGAGGCATGGTTGTTGTGTTTTTTTAAAGAAATGACAATCTCCCCTCCCTGGAATCGGAAGCCCTAAATTAGGGACGGGCGACTATTTATAACCCATCGAGTTGTTCACGGTGGTTATTAAACACCCAATAAAACACAGCCGCCTGAAACTCTTCGGCAGGAACTTATTGGTATTACATGGCTTTATTGAGTTTGTACAGTCGATTCTTGTTGAAGAGGGATGTTTGCCATATTTGTATGCTAATTCATTATAAAGATAATTACGAGTTTGCGTAACGTCTCCATTACTCGCAGATTATCACTTGTGGAAAATTTCATACAATCTGGAAAAAATGATTTCCATTAATTGTGCTCTACTTGCTTTCTTACTAAATAGCATACCCTTTTTTCCAACAGATGTTTCTGGGAGTGAAACGTCCACTTTTCCCATGAAAATTTGGAAAATATTGTTACATTAAATTTTGTGATAGTCATTCACGGAGGTGAGTAATTTTGATGCTCTAGAATATGGAAACTGCAGCTCACAGGTAGAATAATTCAACGGCAACACACAGACAGTAAGAGAGGAAGAAATGTTAACATTCCACCAGGCGCACCTGCAACGCAGTTAGGTACGGGTTTCTAGGATGTCTACGATGTAATGCGGTGTTATCAAACTGCTTGTGAGACACAACAGTGGTATTCGGCTATCGCAGCAAACGACCATGACTCCTAGATCGTTAAACTGGCGAAGTCAACTTTCAGGCGTGTAACCGAAGTAGGAAATCGGTTTCATTGCTGTAGACCACACTAAGCCAATACGAATTCCGTTACATCATTTGATTCGTAAGCTTTATGATGATGGCTTCTTACCGTACGAAAAGGTTTCATGGATTGGTGCACTGACGAAGTCATCTTTCAAACGTGTATCCGGTGGCACCAAAAAGAAGGTTTTATTATCATAGGCATGCGAAATAATTGTATATTTCGTTTGGCTGGTGAGTTTTACCACTCTGGACTCTGCTAGCAAAGAGAATTGGTCAATGGCATGCAATGCAATGCACACTGTTCATAGAATTCATAGATTTTCACTTTCTGAACAGGTGGAAAAGAATTCACTCTGTGATGCCATCACTATAGGCCTGTGTAGTACTTCCTGTGAGTAGAGCTAACGATGTTGTAGCTTATATATAGACCTGTGGCCGGACCACACGGTTTGTTCGTGGTATAATAATCTGTAGTATACAAGTTCCAGCATGACCATGGTGTGCACCTTCTCCCAACCAATGTTGCCAGTAGCAATGAACTGTGGCTTTATCATGAGCCATATTTTCTCCAACCTGATGAGTAGACCGTCTGTCTCCCCAGGAAGCCAAAAATGTGTCCCTTTTCGACGTTTCCCGCTGCTCAAGCTTCTAGAGATCGTGCAGCCTCAGATTTCTGTACAACATGATGGCTTTGATCAGTGGAAGCTCGGAAACAGTCACAGGTTACAACGCTATGGTATGTACGTATAACCGAATGCTCGTTGAGGCCGCATTTTTAGTGATCACTGACGCTTCCCGCTGTTTCCGAAACGAAATCATTTGAGTACTTATACATGAAGCTACCGACTGCTCATTTGTGTTCGATCCCAAATCCTAACTTCGGTTTTGCGGTACTTCACTTTTATTATCGCTATATGGTCTAAGGCTGGCTTCTAATCATTCGTACGAGATGGGTCTGGATTCGAATCCCGGTGAGAAATGGCTCTTGTGTTTGTCTTAGGGCACTGGCTTTTTGTCTCACCCTTTCCTGGAACTGGTGACCTCAAATTAGGGACGAGTGACGGCTTAGAGCTCTTTGAGTTGCCCAAAATGGTCATTAAACCCCAAACGAAAAAGAAAATTTACACGATTGCTCATAAAATCATGCTCGGTATAGTTCTCAGTTATGTCACAGTAATTAAATCAGAATAACAGGATACTGTAAGGAAGCAAAAAGTGCTTTGGTTTTCCATTGTCATCAGTTGCGGGCTTAAACTCAGACACATGCGTAAATGCATTTCCTGAACTCGACTGTGAAAAATCCTTGCACTGGACACGTTCGCTTTGGTAGTTTTACACTTCCGCTGGCAGAATTTTGTGCCAATTTAGAGCTCTTAATAAAAAAAAGCGGTTCACAACATCTCACGCCCGCAGCAAACGTGTTTATCTCTGTACAACAACTTTCAAGAAAAATATATATCACCATCCTGTGTTCAGAAATGGAAGAGATGAATCTAACGTCTGGACTGGGGCTTCCACTGCTGACATATTAAGCACAATGATCCTTAATTCAGGTTAAATTGAAACTCTATGCATGTAGATCCATCGGACCGAGAGCTAGCAGCACATCCCACTAGACATTCTGCAACTGTGTTACTGGCCGGCTTTTGACTTTGCTTATTGCGCGTATACCTAGTGATGACATACTAAATTGTCACGTACTTGATCTATTACGCATAAATCAATGTTATCTCTCGAATTTGCATTCGTGTCCTTTACGAACAAAACGTCAGTGTCATGCCACAGGGAAGAGAGAGAGAGAGCCAGTGTTGTCCATACCTCACCGGGATGGATACTTTCTCAGACAAATGGACAGAAAACAGCGTTTAGACCACTGTGCCACCGGTGCGGAATGTCGATGCTCCTGCTGCAACATAAGTGGCCGTCTTTGAACACATTCCTTTTTATTTCAGTCATTAGAGATCATCACAGAAAATTGCATTGTCGAGACAGAATTCCATTGCTTTATAATGATGACATTTATCACTGATACTGGGTTACATGCGAATTTTCGACATACATCATCATGTTATAAAATAATAAATGAATATTTGCATATTTGCTCAGTTTACAGAGCACTCTGTTAAAATGATTAAAAGCGCTGGTATTAGTTGCTACCCGTGAAAGAATATTAAACGAAATAGTTGAGGCAATGTAGAATATTTCGTCTACGTTGTTTTTTATTCACTAAAAATCTTTAAAAATGTTTTCGATTGACAACCAAATCATTTACCGTTCAGGGTTGAATTTTTCAGGATCTTGCCAAAGTTCAGGATCGTGGTGGAGAGAATAAACCGGAACTTGGAGAGCAGAGCCTTTCGGAATGCGAATGCTTCCATATGTAACGTCTTCTGCCGTCTCCCTATTTACAAATCTGAAAGAAAAAATATTAAGCCTTCGAATTTCATAGCTTTTTTACATGAGTTATAGTTTAGATTTTCAAAAATTAAGATTTCATAAACTTCAAGAAATAGGGTTCAAACTTAAAATAATTTCAAAAAAGCACATATTGTATTATTCCAGAAAGTATGAAATATGAATTTGCCTTTTACTTTTGATGGAGTAGAAAACATTTGCGAAATTGTTTGAATTTTTAGTAGATTTAGCACTCCAAATGTGCCAAAACTAAAACAAAATTTAGAAACATGCAACGTTTTTTGGGATACATACATACTCTTCGCAAAAAGAAAAAGGAGCACCCCGAGAAACTCGTTTGGTTGTGATGAAGCTCCGCATGCGAGTACCTCAGGAACGGAATGTGCAAATGATTGAAAAATGCCGACCAATGACTGAACTATGGCATGCAACAGCGCATGGGAACAGCACATCAAGTAGAGTATATCAAGAGAAAGCAGGTACAGAGTGATAATTATGACAACGAATTGCTGTTGCATTAATTTACACGGACTGTAAGGATACCTCCACATCGGATCCGTGCACAACACGAGCAGTTGAGCGAGTTTGAGAGAAGACGTATAATATGGCTGAACGATGCCGGTTGTTAAGCCGCCGTTTCGCCAGGCAGTTGGATCGGAGAGACGCAGCAGTCGGATGATGCTGGCGCCAATGAGTCGAGGAGGGCACAACCCAGCAGCACACGAGCAGTGGACGGCCGAGGGCAACGACAGAACTCGACGATCGAGCAAAGGTAAGAGCCGCACAAACAGACCGAATTCGTCGCCCTCAACCATTGGGGCCATGTTGCGTCGCCCACAAACGACGCAACTGCCCACAGACGCGGGCATCGCCGGCACCGGTTGCTGTGGTATCAGGCCCGATCAATGTGTAATAGTGTCAAATGGCGTCGCGCTGCCATTAGTGGTGAGTTACGGTTTACACTTGGCGCCTAAGACCAGCGCTTACGTATGAGGCGACGAGCCGGGCAGCGCACGGATCCTGCCTTTGCCATGGAACCGTGCACGGTTGGCACATCGGGAATGACACTCGAAGAATCCCTTTCCTACAATAGCTGGATACCTTTGGTGGTTCTCCGTATCATCCTCCCGGCTGTATGTCAACGATATTCTTCTCCCTGTTGTGTTGCCATTCCTATCACAGGATCAGCGAGCAATGTTTCAACAGGATAATGCCCAGCCATACACGGAACGGATCTCTCAGGCCTGCCTCCGTAATGTCGACACCCTTCTATGGCCAGGTTGATCGCCTGATCTCTCACTGATGGAATATGTTTGGGACATGATGTAACGCCACCTAAACCCATCTGGGAATGTCGGCGAACCGGCCCACAATTTGAACACCATCTGGCATGATACTGTCTCAGGACAGTATCTGTGAACAGTATACGTTTTTGCCTAGCTACAGTAGGTGATTGCTTGTATCCTATTGGATGATGTCTTTTGGGTGTTCTTTTTTTCAAAGAGTTATATACCAAGCTACAGTAGGCGACTGCTTCTATCCTATTGGATGATTTCTTCTGGGTGTTCTTTTTTTTCAAAGAGTTATATGACAAGCTACAGTAGGTGCCATTTTGTATCCTATTGGATGATTTCTTCTGGGTATTCTTTTTTTTAAAGAGTTATATGACAGATCTATATATTTTATATGAAAGATCTATGTATTTATGAGAGTCTCTTAAAATCACTGGTGCAACATTTTGGTTAACTGAATCGTTCTCTTATTTTTAGGCAGCAATATAATCACTGACATTTACAGATATTATTGTCGCAGAATAAATATGCAGATTTCGGACCAAACGAATGTGATGAATCAAATTCCGGGAAAATTTACAGTCAGCACAATTTAACACATGTCCTGAAATCATATCATTTCGTCCTGAATCACTAAGAGTGAATTCAATTTTTTTTTAAATTCACTGTAATTGATTCAGGACAGAAGAAGCTATAGAACTACAAAACAAACGAAACATTAAAATGCAAGACAGAATTATTATTGAACCAAAAAATAAACAAAACTGTAATGCACAGAAGCATTAGAACCTCGAATCAAACGAAACATTAATATTTGTCACGGAACAAACGAAACATTAATATTTGTCACGGAACAAACGAAACACAACCTCGAAACTGCATTAGATCACCTCGAAACTGCATTAGATCACCTCGAAACTGCATTAGATTACCTCGAAACTGCATTAGATTGCCTCGAAACTGCATTAGATTACCTCGAAACTGCATTAGATTGCCTCGAAACTGCATTAGAACCATCAAAAGGAGGAAATATTAATGCATAAAAGCATTGGAACCACAATACAGACTAAACATTAATGCGTTAAAGCACGAAAAGAATAAATCAGTAATGCATGTAACCATTGAACCAACGAAATATTAATATGTGAAAATATTGGAACCACGAAACACTAACACTCAACCAAGAACTTTTAAAACACAAACAGTTGGTTTTTCACTGTTCTGAACAACATATGTGGATAAATTCCAAAACTGGTTGCTGTTCCTTTACAAATCAACTACTGCATCACATATCATAGCGATATACAATTTAACTCCCTTCCCACCTCGAGACTGCACTGTTCTGGTTCTGTTCTGGTTTCGATCCTTAAGATATGACCTTTCGTTGCCTTATGTTGTGACAAATGTCAGTGCATTTAAGATGAAATTACTGAAAGCAATATTATATTAATGAGTTCAGATGTTTATCAATATCTTACTACTGAGCAATAGTTATCCCCAAAGTTCTATGGTTTAGTTACGCGAGTAGCAGTGATATCTCTTCGACAAATCAACGAATAGCTGTTTTATTGCCATTTCTCTAACCACCTACAAAACCTCGATCTGACAATTCCTATCAAAATGAATTCATGAAATAGTGTCCAGTGCAAGGTACTTACAGTTTAAACATTTATCTACTCCGAAACACACACTCAGAATAGAATGTGTAGAGTTTGTGAAATAACGAATGCAATGTTAAGTTGAACATAGGTTGTGGTGACTCACTCAAATCGGAGAAAGACATCCCAGATTTTGAGAATTTAATTCAGCTAATTCATGAATGATCACTAAAACAATAGACTGGAAGTTGTCGTCGTCACTTCCAGTCTGAAATTGCATATTTCTGAAATAATTACATTCTTCTTGTAACTACCTGAAGCTTTTGTGAAAATTCTGTGGGGCACTTGAACAGCAGGCATTAGTTTATTATCTTCGCGCCTGTTTTGTTTCGTATAATGCCAGTGTTACATTTGAATCGGAGCAGTTGTTTGAAGAGAGGATACCATCTCTCCTACTCTTCCCAGTGTTTTGATAAACAAAAATTCGTGGTACTTTTCCACTACGATCATCAGGTATGCTTGAATACCCACTTGAAATGGTATTGTTCCCGTTGTGGAAAACACCAAAGGAATACTACTCCCTCTTTTGAACTTACTAGCTGCAGTCGTGGGATCTTAAGTTTTCACAGTGGAACTATAGCAGTGAATTTTATTAACATACACTGACGGAAAAAAAAATCCCAACACCACGAAAAAATAGTTGTTGAGGAATGAAATGGCGGCAATACATTTGTATAGGTAACATATTTAATCGATTAAGGTTTCAAGATCACAGCTTAATGTAAGCGCGAGAAGAGCCATTTTAAATGTGAAATGCTGGTACATTAATAACCGGTGTAACCGCCAGAATGTTGAATGCAAGCATGCAAACGTTCATGCATTGTGTCGTACAGGTGCTGGATGTCAGTTTGTGGGATGGAGTTCCATGCCTGTTGCACTTGGTCGGTCAATACAGGGACGGTTAATGCTGGTTAGGGGTGACGCTGGAGTTGTCGTCCAATGATGTCCCATACGTGCTCGATTGGAAAAAGATCTGGCAATCTAGCAGGCCACGGCAACATGTCGACACTCTGTAGAGCATGTTGGGTTACAACAGCGGTATACGGGCGAGCGTTATCCTGTTGGAAAACACCCCTGGAATGCTGTTCATGAATGGCAGCACAACAGGTTGAATCACCAGACCGACGAACAACTGTGCCGTCATTGTGCGTGGGAAAACCACGAGAGTGCTCCTGCTGTCATAGGAAATTTCTCCTCAGACCATAACTCCAGGTGTAGGTCCAGTGTGTCTCGGCCGCAGACAGGTTGGTTGCAGGCGCTCACCTGGCCTCCTTCTAACCAACACACGGCCATCACTGGCACACAGGCAGAATCGGCTTTCATCAGAAAGCACAACAGATCTCCACTCCGTCCTACAATGAGCTCTAGCTTGACACCACTGACGTCGCAAACGGCAGTGGTTTGGAGTAAGTGGAATGCACGCTGCAGGGCGTCTGGCTCGGAGCTGTCCTTCAAGTAACCGATTTGTAACAGTTCGTTGTGTCACTGTGGTGACAACTGCAGCTCGAATTGCTGCCGCAGACGCAGTACGATGCACCACGGCCATACGCCGTACACGGCGGTCTTCCCTCTCAGTAGTGCCACGTGGCCGGCCGGAACCCGGTCTTCTTGAGGCAGTACCCAGCAAAAAACAAGTGCTGGGAAACTGCTGGCCACCAGCTGGCAGTGATGGATCACTTCTGGCTGAAATCTGCCGCTCACGGCCCGGTAGTGGTCCGTTGGTGGCAGCGCTATCAGTTGGCGAGCCATTGATGGCCCTGCAGCATCGCCGTGAATTGTGGGCCTCCAAGCAAGTGACACTAGTGGCCCGTTGCTGGCAACCAATGCAACCCCCAACAGCAGGTAGAAGCATCGGGACTGCGCATGCGCAGAAGCAACACTTGCTGTATCTCTTATGGTACCAGTTAGTTGAAGACGACGCTATCGCCATCGTGTTATTCTAGTGGATGTTAAGAAAAAAATTCATATGTGGAGAGGCGAATTAATTTCCTAATGAAATTTTACGTCGACGAAGATATCAGATTAAGCCGTGAAATACTAGATTACAGCCATGAAATACACCCACTCCATTCCCGTGAATAACAATTCATGGAATGGAGTGGATGAATAACAAGAAAAAATTTGAAACCGCTTGAAACCCATATCCTGGAAAACCATTAAAATAGCGTTTGTTGGGAAAAAAAAAAAGAATTATACGCGTACAAAATTTATTAATTATTTGAAAGAAAAAAAAGCAACGCTATGTGGTGTACTCATCCATGGGTTGAGTACACAAGACTGGGAGGAATTCGCTTCTAAAAATAACGAGAAGTAAAATAAAATATCTTTTACTCTTTAAAACAAATGTAGCTTCGGACAACGGAAAGGAAAGACACAACGTTAAAAATGTAACATATTGTGACATGAACCCGGGTAAATATATATTTATTCAACAATCTCTTTTCAAGACAGCAAGGACAGTACAAAACTTTGGAAAGCAACTCTAAGTATGTACACGTCTTGAAAATGAGTGAAGTTCCCTTAACGTAAAAAAAAAAAAACTGTCGTTACGTTGAAAAAATTAATTTATCAATTATATGAAACTGACTTTTATGAAAAATACCTCGCAATATTATAAAATGAAAGAGGGAAGCATTCGATTACAAATTGCATACCAGACAGATAGCTTCCTGCACGTATCTGAGCGTCGTGAATTAGTCTGGTCGGTAGAGAGCGCGGCTTCCACGTAAACGGCCCACGATCGAATCTAGTCAGATGCACACGCGTTTTTCCGGTCTGTCGTGAAAATTTCCCCAGCGCAGTGCGTTAATTCATAAGGGTAGAAAAAAAAGTTGTAGCTTTAGGAAACTGCGGTTATCCTTGCTTTTTTTTTTTTTTAAATTATTATGGTTAATACTGGGAAATTGCCGGACAAGATTCGGCAAGCCACCAGTTACGTCACGTGGTTGCTGGATGCCACTAACGGCCCACTAGCGGACCACATTAGGCTAGCAATCATTTCTGGCACGTGCTTGCAGGGCCACTGAAGGGCCACTTGTGGCAGCTATTGCCTGTGATGGGCCACTGATGGCCCTGTTGTGGCATATGACAACTGATGGGGTGCCAACTGTTAGCCAGCTGCTGGCCTGAACTTCTGGCCCTTCTGTTGGCCGCCCGGACATTTTATTGACGGTTCGGCAGCGGCAACATAGTGCTGGGCCATTGCTGGCAGTACTGGCTGCCAGCAATGGCCCACTGCTGGCCCAGCAAGACTGTTTTTGCTGGGTACCTTCCCTTGACCACCGCTGCCAACAATCATGCACAGTGGCTACATTCCTGCCAAGTCGTTTTGCAATATTGCGGAAAGAAAATCCACCTTCTCGTAGCCCTATTACACGACCTCGTTCAAACTCCGTGAACTGTTGATAATGGCTTCTTCGTCTTCTTAAAAGCATTCTTGAGTAACATCAACACACTACGTCGAATCTCAACGATAACTAACGCTCACGAACGTTACAGCGCGTATTTACAGCAAACCTGCTTTGCACGTTCCAAAGGGGCGCTACTAGCGCCACACGTACGCGCCGAGCGCGAAATTTGCATAGACGTCATCTTACAGATGTACTCTCACGGCCTACCAACTGTCGTTTATCTAACACAACCCCTTCTTGGTGTTGGGATTTTTTTCCCGTCAGTGTATTATATGTTTGTGTTCAACAAACTTTGAAAAAATTACTTACAAATAAACTGGTGGGTACATTCTGAGGGATTCTCGAAAACATTGATCTAGGTATTGCAGCTTCTGGACAGATGTATAATCCAGTGTTCCCTGGAAAAGAAAAAACATTATACAGTATATACAGTATATATAAATGCAATGTACCAATGCACCACACCGCGAAGCCAATTGTTCTACCTCATCTTGAAGAACACTTCATATATTTTGTAGTTGATTAGTTGATATATCTTTTCAGGTTCATTGATACAGATTAAAGAAAGTCAGGTAACATTTCACAAAATAAGGGATTCAGGTCCTAGATATGTTTCAAGAACGTTTTATAAAACCCTAATTTAAGTACCTGAGACATTTGAAACGTGTCTTTTATTTTAAAATTAATTTCATTTATGGAGTTATGAAACGATCGGATCTTGAAAACAAAACGGCTGTTGTTTCCTATGGTGAAGCGTTCTACCAGATTTCCGAAAAAAACCTTACTTTCTAGATAAAACACTGTCAAGCGTAAATACAAGGTTGATTCTACAATTTAAAAAGTAATCATGCGAAAAAAATGGACTTAACATTCTTCTTATCTACTTATTATTCTAAACTGAAAATATTTCACATGCTCGTAATACGATACAACATGCAAACATATAGATTAGCTGCCAAGTCCTAAAAGTGGGACTTTTATAATTTACTAGCCGTTAGGGAGCATAATTGTAGCCTGATGTAGGGAAAATGCACGTCGTATAGGCACATTATTCCAACAGGTGCCCTGAAATAAGCCCTCGTAAATTACCAATATTAGATAATATCACCCACACACAACATATTTTTTTTAAATCTAATTATTGTGTTGATTCATAAGTTCAAGCCGTTTTATTTCACGAGTGTTTTCCAGGTCAGTAGTGACGGTGAAGATGGCCAGTTGTATATAAAAATGTAGCCAGTAATATCGTGTATCTAAATCATATTACGTTGTGTGGTTGTGGCTAATCATTTTTTGCTTTTCAGGTCCGCAAGTATAGAGTATCAAGAAGATAGAAATGAACATTTTCGACATCTGCTCATCTACGAGTTTAACAAGGGGTCCTCAGCCGCTGAAGCTACTCGACAAATTTGTGCTGTGTCTGTGGAAGATGTTATTGCGCCGAGGACAGCTCGCAAATGGTTTCAGCGGTTCCAAGGTGGTAATTTTGACCTCAACGACTCTCCACGCACAGGTCGTCCATCTCACTTTGATCAGGATCGTTTTAACCATCTCATCCACTTGGATCCACGTCAAACCACACGCGAATTGGCCACTGAGATGGAATGTGATCTAGCCACAGTGCTGCGACACCTGGTACGTATGGCAAAGGTCCAGAAATTGGGGTCTTGGGTGCCTCACATTCTCACCGACGACAACAAGAAACAGCGTGTTGCCATATGTGGTTCATTGCTCGCCCGTTATCGCGAATGTTCTCAACACAAACCCTTTCTGTCACGTAATTTAACTGGAGATGAAAAGTGGTGCCTGTACGTAAATTTCAAGCATCGGAGATAATATTTAAACCTAGACAAGACACCCACACCACGTCCAAAACATGGCCTTCATCCTGCGAAGATCATGTTGTGTGTCTGGTGGGACATGGAATGCATTATTCACTGGGAAATGCTGCCGAAGAATCGGACCATCAGCGCTTCACTCTATTGTGAGCAACTCCGCCATGTGGAGGGAGGAATTCAGCAGAAATGGCCACTTGAGCGCCATGGTGTTCTTCTCCAAGATATAAAGCACGCCCTCACAGTGTGAACATGACTAAAATAGCCGTTTAGGACATGAAATGGGAGTTCTTTCCACATTCGGCCTATTACCGAGATGTCGTCCCTTCAGGCTATCACCTGTTCCGATCTCTGTAGAAAATACTCCGTCGCAGAGCGTTCAACAATGATGTTGATCTCCATAATTTCTTTGTTGATTTCTTTATTGATTTCTTCGAAGCAAAACCTGCACGATTTTTCAAGAATGGTATTGTATACCTATTCAGACGTTTAGACACCATCGTAAACAATGGGAGGGAATACATTGTTGATTGATTCCGTTTTCTCATCTGATGTAATGCATTCCTGTAGTGCGATGAAAAAAAACTGCATGAACTTATTATGCATGAACCCAATAATTTTGCGGATAAGTCTGTTCAGCATGGGTACTGTTGTCCCAGTGTTAAACAAGTTAGTAAAATCATGCAATGCATTGATTATGATACGCTTTCCAACATACCAGAAATCATTACTCAAGTTATGAGGATAATGGCTGTAGAATAAATCTCGCTCTTTGGACCCGATCTTTGACCCCATTTTGATGATATTAAACACAACCGGTAAAGTATACTTCCGGAACAGCATGAAAAGTTTTGTCTCAATCGAAGCATTTTACGTAAGTTATAACGCATAAGTGCAATGGAATGAATCTCGATCCTATGTCCTGACCTTTGACATTTCACCCATTTTCAGTAATGTTTGTCCCCAGATGGTCCCTTACCACATACTAAAATTTCATCGAAATCGAACCCATTTTTACGCAAGTTATGACGCATAAGGGCAAATATGGGGAACACCGAGCGTCGCTCTGGTAAAGGGGGATGAGGGCACACAAAAATTTATATTTTGATATTTTATTTCTAAGTATTGCAATGTTAAGTCTAAAGCATCAAGATTAATAATGATAGACGAATTAGAGACAAATTAATTTAGAATAATCATCAAAACAGAAAACAGAGATGAATGATAATATTTTATTTGTGTTAGAGTAAGAAATTTTTTTAAATAGTTTTTATTATTTTTGAACATGAAACACCAAACAATAAATGTTAACATGGGTTTCTTCATCGAACCCGATGGTAACATTGATTCTTCATCGCGGTCTATTTATTCGCCGCATTTCATAGAGGTTTTCTTCCGATATAGATTTATTGAGGGTAATAATAACGTCGGACATTATTTCCATGCTCTTCGCCTTAGCTGCTCGGAATGGTCTTTTTGTAGGCTGATTTTCTTCCAATGGAAGGTCATATGTTTCGAGGCTGAAATGTGATCGGAAACCATCGGCTCTTGAATCGCTAAGCTGCTCCATATTTACTTCTTCCGCTTGTTCTTGTTCCAACAGTGCCGTATTCTTCTTATTCTTCTTATTAAAGTTGAAACGTTCCCGTTTCGTAAGGAGTCGACCAGCCACATTTTTTATATTGTTTTACGATCCACGTGACACTCTGTTAATAGTGATTTAATAAAAATGAACTAATCATATTTTAGCACAGCGGATACACTCGTCATCAAGTGACTATTCAAAAATGTAACAAAAAAAATGCTGTATTCAGCTGGACGTCAAGTAATTTTGCTTCCTATAATTCCAATGTAAAAACTTCTGTACACATTTTCTTCACAATTAATGCATTCCTAAGGATGAAAATTTGAACATCGAGTAAAATAATTTCATATTATAACTTGGAATACTTAACATTTTCTAAAACATAACCATAATTATATTAAAAATCAATAACTTTTCCTTTGGTGGTGTTTAAACCAGAAATAAGATAGCGCCACCTGTACTTTGATGACGTCAGTAGACAATCAAATGTCGTATTGCATAATTATGGTTATGTTTTAGAAAATATTAAGTATTCCAAGTTATAAAATGAAGCTATTTTAATTGATGCTCAAATTTGCATCCTTGGGAACGCATTAATTGTGAAGAAAAGGTGTACAGAATTTTTCGCATTGGATGTATAGGAAGCAAAATGACTTGAGGTCTACCTTAAGTTTAAATTTTGAAATGAAAAACATGCGAAATCACTGTTCCGCTGCTTATACTGCACTACGCATCAGCTTTTAAGCAACTCGCACAACTCACTTTTTGTTCTAGAAGAAAATTGGAAGTAATGCGTAATACGCATACAACGCGTGACGTAATGAGGCAGAGGGTCGCGGGAGTGTGACGTCATAAAACTTTAATGGGATCCACAAACAACGCGTGACGTAATGAGGCAGAGGGTCGCGGGAGTGTGACGTCATACAACTTTAATGGGATCCACAAACAACGCGTGACGTAATGAGGCAGATGGCGTGACCGCGCGCCAACATCTCAATGGCGAATCGATCGCGACAATGTGACGTCATAAGATTTCTAAGAATGGGAAACAATAATAGGACGACGCCATGACACTAAAAATGTGGTAACGTGGGTGGTTATTTAACCAACTAAACGAATTTTTCCAAAGTCGAGATCAAACTAAATCGATTTCTAGAACCAGAAAACGGTAGGTTAACCACTTTCATCAAAATCCTTCGAGCGGTTTTCAAAATAAAATTTACATATATACAAGAATTGTTCATTTAAGAAGATGTGATGGAATACATTCCGCTCCTATGTCCTAGCCTTTGACCCCACTTCATCTATTTTCAATAGGGTTCGTCCCCAGTGGCCCTCTACGACATACTAAAATTTCATCAAAATCGAACCATATTTACACAGGTTATGACGCATAAGGACAATGGAATGCATCCCGCTCCTATGTCATTTTACTAGGGTTCGCCCACAGGTGGTCCCCTACCACATGCTAAAATTTAATCGAAATCGTACCATTTTTAAGCGAGTTATCGTGCGGACAGACGGACGGACAAACGGACGGACGGACAGACAGACGGATGGACGGACGGACAGACGGACAAAGCTGGAGCATATACGCTTCTTCAATCTACGGTTGGAAAGCGTATAAAATACCCTCTTTCATTATTTAGGATGTTAAGCAGGCGAACAAGGCAACAGCTCTGTCCCAAACGCTTGAGGCAATCTACCTGTCAATCGAAGCTCAACTTAAAGGACGTTCCACGTACGTATTTTATAGTGCCCATGAATAAGAGGAATCATACTGGCCACGACACAGACTGTTATTTCTGCAGGGTGTCTCTTATTTGGAAAGGGATTGCCAAAAAGGAAAAGTGAAGAGTGATATGTCCAAACATACCATCCGGTTTCTTCCAGTGCCTCACACTGAAGGACTGGACCTTCCCAAGAGCCCGATAGTTTCAACTGGACTGCGATGAGGAACAACATAATGCACCTGTATAGCCGAAGAAACACCTCAGTTATCTACTTCAAAAGATCAATAATTTCGTCCAAGCAGGATCACTATTGAACCACCCGTGATCACAGGGAACGAACTTTGGATACTCATCAGGAATATCGAACTGCGAAAGAATAAGCAAAACTATTGTTTTCAAGGATGTAGCAATGGAATCTTCTTGAGGACTCTATCAAAGTGAATGAATTTCAATCCCGTCAAAAAGACATGCAGCAGTTTTTTAAACCAGAAATTGTCTTACTGTTCGAAAGGATGTCGATGTCCTGGAGACATGAATATACGCCAGGGGTGTTGGAAAAAATGGTGAATATTCATGGGGTCTTCTAAGGTTCGCCTAAAAGCCATGCTGTTGCACAATTGAAATGTGCCGCCTGTAATCCCTGTTATCCATGTCGTTCATTCAAAGGAAACGTATGTAAACATGAAGAACTTTTGCAGGGACGTGAATTATAAAAAATACGAAGGCTATTTTGCGGTGATTCGGAGGGAATCATAATTTTTCTCGAACTATAAGAGGGTAACACGACGCTTTGTTGCTATCTATGCTAATAGGATTGTAGAGCAGATGGAGTCTACTATAATAAGAATTGGCCTCACCGTAAATCAGTTGCACCCAAACGAAGAATGTAGCTATTGAACAGGTCGTAGATTCCAGGAAAGTGTTGCTTCCAACTATACGTATCAAAATGGACCTCGAGAAAAATTTAGAAAATGTATATAGTTCTGTGAGGAATTCCCAAAGCACAGTACGGAGAAGGCTTGAGTATTCATTATTCCACAGACACATTGTTCTTACTTTTCGCATTTCAGTTCAACTTAGGCAATTAGAGTTATTAAAATTTAAGTTCTTACCACTTACGTGAGTCCGTGCAAGGGCTCTCTAGTATTTTCCTTTGCTTCTGTTCACAGGGTCGGATACACAATAAAATTCACATATTCCAATGAGGGTCGCACACATCCAAGGTACTTGATGAGCATAATTTATTACAGATCATTTTATGTGGAATTAGATAACAACACACACACACACACACACACACACACACACACACACACACACACACACACACACACACACACACACGGAATATTTAATCATTTTGCCTTTCGTCATAACTCTTCACATCAGTTTCACTTTAGTTCTCATATCAGCTCAGCCATCAATTCTCACGCGTCTTTACAAGTCCACATTTTCCTCAAGTCTGGCTTTTGCCACCTCCGCTGCGCCCACCTGTCGGCGTAGTCCCAACATCCTCCGGCCCCAAAGAATTGATTTCAGTTTTTTCTAAGTCCAGCTCCAGAGGGTGAAGGTGTTGTATTAGTCTTTTGATCCTTGTTCCGTTAGGCAGCCTCACAGTACATGAACGTATCTTTCCGTCGCGTCCCACATGGGCTTGGCTAATGACACCGGTTTTTTCCACAATATCCACTCCACATATTTCAAAAGGAGAAAGTTTAGGTAATCTTTCATCTCTTATATGAACTATGGAATCCTTTTTCACTTCTAAACACCCCTTTTGGCAATTTATAGCTGGTGGGCTGATTTAAATTCCAGAAGACATTCTTGTCGCCATCTTCTTCACAGTCTCTCCATAACTAGTGCTCTGTGTTTGTATTTCCTTGTAAGGTCACTTCCTTTTGAATCCTCAGAACTTGGTTTCCCATCAGAAACGTTTGTCAATCTTCTTCCAATTAAGAAATGTCCTGGTGAGAGTGGTTCTGGCTCTCCTGGATTGCTATATACAAATGTCAAAGGGTGGCAATTCAGGATCGCTTCTACTTCAACAAGAGTACTTTCCAATTCTTCAGATGTTAAATAAACTTTTCCCGGTATCCTATTTAAGCATGTTTTGATCGAGCGAACGTGCTCCTCCCAAAACTCACCCCACCATGCAGCTCTTTCAACAATATACTTCCATCTTATTTCGGTTTCTCCATAAAACCTTAAATTTTCTGGATCGGTAACCATGCTCCACAGTTTGCTTAAATCTCGATTTACCTTTTTAAATGGTTTCGAGTTATCTAAATACAGTGTTTTACAAATACCTCTTCTCGCTAAAAATCTTCCAAATGCCAACAGAAAGTTGCAAGCTGTTAAACCTGATACTAATTCCAGATGCACAGCAAGAGTAACTGCACAAGTAAATAAGGCGACGTAAACCTTCGTATTTTCATTCTTAGTGAATAATGGTCCTGCAAAGTCCACTCCACATATTTCAAAAGGAGAAATTTTCTTTAATCTGTCCGGTGGCAAGGGTGCCATATCTTGGTCGGAAGGTGTTGTTTTAAATTTCCGGCAGATAAAATAGTTACGTATAACGCTTTTCACTCTTTGCAGTCCCAGTAGAATCCAGTAGCTTTCTCTGATTTGTGCTAAAGTCTTCGCAACTCCACCATGCCCTACCCTTATATAACATCGCTTAATTAATGGGTCGGACAAATAACTATTGGTTGACAAAATTACTGGATGAACTTGGTCATAGTTTAAGTCTGCATTCTGCAGCCTTCTTCCAACTCTCATTATGCCGTCTTCGTCCAGAAATTGATTAAACGTGTAGATTGTCGAATCGGAAGAAATGTTCTGTTCATTCTGTAGTTTTGACTACGAGGTAGTTTGCTTTTCCGAAACGCCAAAAGCTTACAGTATTGGCCATTTTTCCTGTTTCCTTCTTTCCGTTGCATTCAACTTTAGAGCCAGCGCTTGCATTGTAGCTGAAATAGAGTTGCTAAAAAGCAAAATAATTTAATGAAAAATAATGTTTACTTACTTCGTTTTCAATCAAATCATTTACTTCTTTTCTTATCTTTTCTTGAACTTCAGGATGATGGAGAAGTAAATGCGTGGAAAAAGCTAAGGCAGTGCTAGTTGTTTCGTATCTGAAAAAAAAGATGATTTAAAGCTATTCCTCTCACCATCTAACATAGTTGTTGTGAAATATGTTGACGTAAAACAAAAAAGTAATTATTTCCGACTCGTAGACTGAATATTTGTTCAATAGTAATTATAGGTAGCGTTGTTTTACACAGCACACACATTTAACAAAATCTTTTTCCTTACCTGAAAATGAACAAGGTTGTCTATACCTGAATTAGTTATTTTGAATTTTATATTCGCTAAAGCAGTCAGAATCAGAAGATTTGAAAATAACTCTTTTTTTTCTTAAAAGGTGCTGAAATCAATAGAAATTACCGGTGTCTGAGAAACATAACACAATATGAATGACCATTCGATGATACATGTCGTATTTGCGAAATACCATTACTGAATGTTTAAAATATACAACACTTTTAAAATCGAATAAGGCTAAATTATTTTATATATATATATATATATATATATATATATATATATATGTAATAAATTATTATATTCAACACCAAACTTGCTTTTCATGTTCGTAACCAACTGATTCGTTAACGAAGGAAGCATCTCAAAATCTTAGAGATCTTTCATGTAAAAAAATGCGTTTGTCATTCAGGTACATAACGCAGAGATAAGGATTTCATATCGTGGGAAATTGGTTTTAGAACATAACAAGTGAATCTTACAAATCTTAATTAGACTATTTAAACTTATGGAATGCTGTCTTTGACTCGTCTTGGGCCTCGCTTAACTACTGGATCTGAACTCGCTGCGCTGTTGTTAGTTACATGTAGGGATTGCAACCTTCTCGTTACAAAAGTTTGTGATGTATATTCTAAATTAACTTTCCTTTTTAGTTTCTTTCCCTATGTAAATCTTGAGTTTATTCTGTTATTCTGCACTCTTAAAGTAATATCTTTTCTCTCAAACGAATACGTTCGGCAACACAATTGAGGTTGAATGCACGTGACGTATGCCTGATATTGATAAGAACAAGAGATAAAAGCGACGACTAAATTGTTGCTTAAGTAGCGTTGGGTTGTAAACTGATTATTGAAAGGAGCGTTGTGAAAAGAGCGTTGTGTTAAGAGTTGTGTGGTGTGTGGAGAGTTTAGTGCAATATGCTATGCTATGATGTGTTTGCTACATCCTGAATAAAGCTTCTTTTCTGTAAGTATGACTTCTGTTGTTTACATGTTTCGTCTGGCCGTTAAGGTTTCTTTCATTTAGTAACTATTTCTTAGTATTTTGATGTTTTAAATTAACGCAGAGGTAAGACAATACTTCTGCATCATAAGTTATTCATTGATTTCGGTAGTGATATCATACATTCAACATTATGCTGATTCCTGAGGTCACGGATAAAATCAAAACACGGCTTTCATGGCAAAAGTAATTCCTAGAAAAATGCAAGTTACTGAGTACTTCGTGTTTTGGCAAAGCAAAGAATATTGGACGAGCAAACCCTTTGTGGTTGATACTCTTAACGAGGTTTTACGGTTCGCCTTCATAAAATGGCTACAAATACATTTCCGGAGCATTAATATACAGAAACCCCTCTACTGATAATGGATTAGGTAGTCCGCGAGCACGGCGTCAAAGAACCAATTGCACTGGCGTTCAAAAATTAAAGTCCATAAAGCATTCGCCGGGATAAGAACAAAACTCGTAGCAGCAGGGAGAGAAGCTTGGCATATACAAAAATACAATCATAAGAGCAATAAACATTTTATAATAGCAGAAAAATATATGCATATTTTTGCGCATATATAGTCACACCCGCAAATGATGTAAAAATGTAGCTAAAATATCTTAGTAAGGACTGTGAAGACCGCGTACGGACACATAACTCTCATAACGACGATATGTACTCATCATCAAGCTGTTGATGAAGTCTGGAGCCAAAGAATCCCATTCCTCGATAAGGGCAGTGCGTTGCTCGGAGCGCGTTCTGGGAGGGCGCTGACGAGTTGTTACGTGTCGTTCCAGAGCATTCAAGCATGCTCTATAGGGTTCAGATCAGGAGACATGGCTGGCTAACCTATACACGGAATATCCTCGCTCTGCAAGAAATCATCGGCAAGATGAGCTCTGTGCTGGCGAGCGTTAACATTCCATCAAATGAAACTGAGGGCCATCAGTACTCCGAAGAAGTCGGACATAGGTTTCTAGGATCTCGCCCCTACAGCGCTCAGAGTTCATATTGCCACCTGCGAACACGTGGAGTGGTATGCCGTCGTTGAACATAATTCCACCAGAGATGAGCAGACGACTGCCTGAGAAGGAGTGTAGTTCACGGACGTATGCATAACCATTACGAGTTCCCTGTTCCCTCCAGAGGAAATGCCGACGAGATCCGTTTGTAGACGCAGTCTTGACTCGTCTGTAAAAAAAAAAAGAAACAACGGCCCACCCGTCTGGGCTCCAGATGTTGGTATCGGAATGATAACCATCGGTATCTTGGCATAACGACCAATTGCATTACGACTTCAACATATCGTTAATGTTGATACTGCAGTCCTGATTGCAGCGGAGAACTCCGAAGACAATTGCTGGACTGTATAAGACCTATGACGACGTGTGGGTAAAGCGACATAGCGGTCAACACTAGGTGTAGTTTGGCTTAAACGACCATGCCCATACTTTCGTAACACCACACTGGTAGTGCTGAAATTCTGCCATAACAGTGAAACTATTCGAGAGGTGAATATTCAAGTCTCTATAACGAAGTAAATTTCTCCGTCATTTTTGGTCTACGCCGGGATTCGAACCCGAGTCCGCTTATTCCGGAACAAGTCGCTCTACCAACTGAGCTACGCAGACATTTCTTCTGATTACTATCTGCCTTTATGTCGTGTGCGTCCTTCTGGCAGGTACGTCACATCTCTTGGTACGTTACATCATCTCCCCCTTATTTTTTATTTTTTTTTATTTGAAGTGCTGGAGAAGAGTTCTCTTATTTTTCCTATCTCGCGGTGTGGAAATAACATCACACCATTGCGAGATTTTGAACGGTCGGGTCATCCGGATAGTTCGGGCGCCATTATAACGAAGTAAATTTCTCCGTCATTTTTGGTTTACGCCGGGATTCGAACCCGAGTCCGCTTATTCCGGAACAAGTCGCTCTACCAATTGAGCTACGCTGACGTTTCTTCTGATTACTATCTGCTTTTATGTCGTGTGCGTCCTTCTGGCAGGTACGTCACATCTCTTGGTACGTCACATGTCTTAAGACCACAACCTGAGACTGGTCTGTTTTTGATCGTCCTATCGTTTGCCACTGTACTGCATGCGATGTACGTGTATGAGACATGAGGAAAGTATTTGCAGCGACTGGAATGCTTCTTACACGTTTTGTCAACGAGAAATGCCACTGCCGTTTCCTGTTAGCTTTACGTATGTAACTCAATTTGGACAGCATTTTGCTTACTGATATGCAAATTTCACTGCTCGCATTTGTTTCTCGTGTCTATTTGCATATGTAATGGGAACATTGTAACATTCCGTCGAGCACTTTGAATTAATTGCCGTTATTGCCTTTGAGACTAATTTTGAACACCAGTGTATAAATATGCTCTTAGGGCTATGATGAGACAAATAGCACGATTAGAAATGGAAGTTGCGTCTATCGACAGAGTTAATTGATTTCCACCGTTGATTGATATAGCGTTACATAATTCAGCGACATGTAGATTGATATTACGTGTCATAATTTCAGCGGTATGTAGATTCCAAGATCGACAGTTGTCGATGTGATATGCAAATGGAGCTGTCTGAGAGCTAATCTTTGCCAACAAAAGTCCCTGTAAACCTCCGAAACTAATAACACATGACAGGATGGCTCTTAAAAGAACTGTCTGCTTAGAACGCAAATCGACGTTGCCCTGAATCAAACAAACTCACTATTTACTGATGTTAGAGACATTATAGTGCAAAGGGAGCTTCGCGATACGGTTGAACATCCATCCACAAATCGTTAATAACTTCTGTTAATTCTACAAGCCGAGTAGCATGGTTTAAGGAACACCGATCTTGAATTCTAAATCAATGGAAAGCTATGCTTTGAACTGATGAGGCACGATATACAGCCAACTCGTCTCATGGTCGCTCTTGGTACAAGGGATAACGGGAGAATGGTACCTTCTGCACTGTATTGTCCAGACAATGACGTGTAGTGGATGCAGCGTGACGGTATGGAGCTGTTTCGTATCGTTCAGCTTTGGCCCATTAATCGTTTTGGGCAAAATTGTGAATGTTCAGCTTTCCAAATCGACGTCCTGGACATTTATGGATTACTAACGTCATGGTAGTGCTTTCGGAAGGCCCATATCTCTATGAGCAGGATAACTCCTATATCATAGTTTTCGCGTTGTTAGCGATTCGTTTAAGGACATCGAAATCGAAAAGTAAATTCGACTGTCCAACGCAAAATTCTCACCTGAATTCTACAGGCCTCTGTCCCGGTGGCACAGTGGTCTGTAACGCTGGCTACTGACAATTCGTCCGAGATAAGTCCGGGATCGAATCCCGGTGAGGCATGGACATTGTGTTTGTCTTACGGCACTGGCTCTCTCTCCTCCCTGGAACCAGTGGCCTTAAATTAGGTACTGGTGAGTGCTTATAGCACATTGAGTTGCTCACAGTGGTCGTTAAACTCCCAATCAAAATAAAAAGCCTACAGAGAATGTATCGAACAAATTCGATCGTAGGATGCGTGGGAGGAGCGATAAACATGGAAGGAGAAAAAAGAAACGTGGAAGCAGAGAGATCCAACAGGCGAGAAACACTCACTTTTAGTCGGGCATGTTTTATTATGCTTTTATGTACGTAGATTTCTAAATAAATGAAAGGTTAAAAACATGCTATATATACAAGTTAAAGATAATGAAAGTTTAAAAATCATTAAACTTTTCGGGCCCACCATGGACACATCCTCAGATGAATGAAACAATTACCAGGGAGAGAACCACATAATATACAAGTACAAGGAGCACGTGACTTAATAAATGCGCGAAGGGGAGTGCGTCAACGACACAGCAGTTAGTAAAATTGAAAATTATTGAAATATCTGAGAAGTGGGGATTAAGCCCCATATTCCAAAATCAAAGCGGCTGTAAAAGATAATTACGAACATGTATTACGCAAATACAGCATATTAATAGCAATGAAGTCCCCGACCCCGTTATCACATATAATATCAAGCTGCAATTATAGACAGTGTGAAAAAGAAAAGGCGGGTGTGTACGCTATACCGTTGGTATATCCTGACAACACGAAAAAAGGTATATATCGGAATGACAAAGCGATCCTTGGACACTAGATGCAAAGAACACGTACGAAGTGTGAAGCAAGACATGCAGAAAACAGCCATCGCCAGAGAAGTCATGCATTGCTCGGCCGCTTATGTATGGAATAATATTAGAAGAATTGCCCCTTACACGAATTTCAAAGAGACTGCCATCAGGGAAACAGTGGAAATCCTTTCCAACAAAGTGGCATGCAATGATATAGTCTCTTACGGAACTATCAATGGTTTGGCATACATTATTAAAATATGGAAAGACATCACGGCGCTCTCATTATAATTACGTGACAAAAATGCATGTAATATGTTCGTGATGTTCCCCGCGTTATTTTCAAAAATCATCTTCGTTCTTTACATGTTCCAGTTCTCTGCATTTTTGTGTCTATCATTGACTTGAAAAAGCTTCCCAGTGAAGTGCGAAAGCTTGGCGAATATTTGTGCTGACTACACCACGAAAATAAACGGATTTCATACGCTATATGCGTTTCGTAATTACGAACATGTATGTATTCAACAAGTTAGACAGGCAAAGTAATAATATGTGATCGTAGAATATTGTTTCGTAAGTTTAACAGGATAATTAACATCCAACAGGAATGAAGAAATATATAAGGTTTGGAACTTCAGACACAAAGTGTAAAACACGTCGGGACTTGATACATTATAGAACTACTATTTTTTTACGTGTTTTATACTTAGTTTCTGAAGTTACAAAGCTCATATATTTTCTCATTCCTGTTGGATGTTAATTATCCTATTAAACTTACGAGACAATATTCTGCGATCACATATTCTTACTTTGCCTGTCTGACTTGTTGAATATCATCATCATCACCATTGTCAACCATTATCAATCCACTGCTGGACGAATGTCTCCCCAAGTTTCCTCCACAACGGTCTGTCTTGTGCCAGTCTCCTCCATGTCACTCCCGCATACTTTTGAATTTCATCCACCCATCTCCCATGTGGTCTTTTTCTGGGTCTTTTCCTGTCCCTTGGAATCCAATCTAAAATTTCGGCTGTCCATCGATGGTCTGTCCTTCTGGCAGTATGTCCAGCCCATTGCCATTTCAGGGATTTAACTCTGATCATGATGTCTTCCACTCCTGTCATTTTTCGGATCTACGAGTTCCTATTCTTATCTCTCCTGGTTACACCAAGCATGCACCTCTCCATGCTTCTTTGAGTTGTCTGCAGCCTTTGTATGTCTCTTTCAGTTAAGGTCCACGTCTCTGCACCATACGTAAGCACTGGAAGGATGCATTGATCAAACACTTTTCTTTTAAGACATAATGGCATATTGCTCTTGAAAATTATGCTGTTTCTTCCAAAAGCTCTCCAGGCAAGTTTTGTACGCCGATTAATTTCTTCATCAATGTGACCCTCACTTGATATCTGCTGTCCAAGATAAACGTACGTGTCTGTTATCTCCAGCTTTTCTCCAACAATCGATAAATCTTCATTTTTTGTAAAAGCATTGAACATCACTTTTGTCTTCTGAAAGTTCATTTTTAATCCCACTTCTTTACTCTTGTCAGCAAGTTCCTGGTTCATACTCTGCAGCTCTGATGGGGTAGTTGCAAAAATGACTATGTCATCAGCAAAACGAAGGTGGGTTAGATAATCTCCATTAATCTTTATCCCTTTGTTTTCCCAGTTCAGTGATTGAAAGACATTTTCCAATGTGGCATTAAAGAGCTTCGGAGATATGGTGTCACCTTGTCTCACTCCTTTTGCAATTTTTATATGTGCTTGTACTTTCAAACAGCCGAATCTTTGCACTTGCATTTTCATAGATGTTATTAATAATATTAATGTATGCATCTTCAATACCGCAGGATTTCAGAGCCATTGTAACTGCTGATGGTTTCACCGTATCAAAGGCTTTTTCACAATCAATAAAAGTCATGCACAGTGGAAGATCATATTCCCTCGCTCTTTCAATTAGTTCTCTCAATACGTGGATATGATCCAATGTGCTGTAGCCACTCCTGAATCCAGCTTGTTCTCTCGGTTGAGCCATGTCCAGTGTTACCTTCAAGCGGGGTGAAAGAACTTTAGTGAAGATTTTATAAACCACTGATAGGAGGCTGATAGGTCTGTAGTTCCCGAGATCCTCAATGTCACCTTTTTTATGTAGCAGGATCATTGTAGCGTTGTTCCAATCCTCAGGAATCTTCCCTTCGTTAAGGCATCGAGTGAAAATTTGGGCGAGTACTGTTTCGATTTCTCCACTTGCTTCTTGTATGATGTCTACAGTAATTCCATCTTCTCCTGGAGCTTTTCCCCGCTTCATGTTCTTGATTGCATGTGCAATTTCTGCTGTGAGGTCTGGAAGAACTCTGGTACTGATACCTTTCATGATGTCTGGAGTTTATGTATCATCCCTTTCATATAATTTGGAGTAGAAATCTTTCACTCTTGTCAAAATTTTGCCTCTATTTCTTGTTACAGAACCATCTTCTTTTCTCAGTGCCATAATCTGTTTTCTTCCCTATCTGTTTTCTTCCCTTTGCTATCTGTAGGCTTTGGTTGTTTTCAATTGCTTTCCTCACTATTTCACAGTTGAATTTCCTTACGTCTTCAGTGATACTTTTTCATACTGTCTTGCATAGCTCTATATATTCCACTTTGGAAGTCACATCTTCTTTAGTTGTCCTCATCACTCTTCTTTTTTGCATCAACATTTTGGGTTTTCCTGATAATGTATTCACATGCAACTTGTTCTTAGATCCAGCTAATTTTGTTGCTGTTTCCATAAGAGCTTTGGTTACTTTTCTGTTAACTTCAGAAATATCCACTTCTTCCGATGTTAGGCCTTCTAAAGCAGAGCATCTGTTCTTCAGTTCCAACTTGAAGGTATTATGGTGTTTTTTAAGGTTGGTTATGTCAATACATTTTGTTTGACTTATGAGCTTGCCACGTTCGAGTTTAGTGTTGAGGTGCATCTTACATCTCACCAATCTATGGTCACTACCTGTGTTGAACTTGTTTAGCACACTGCAGTCTTCTATGACGAATTTTTTGGTACACGTAATAAAATCAATTTCACTTGTCGTCCCATTTGGATGTCTACACGTCCATTTCCTGTGTGGCTTTTTCTTGAAAAAGGAGTTCAAGATGAAAAACCCTTCTGCCTCTGCAAATTCAACGAGAGTATTTCCACGCTGGTTTCTGTTGCCGTGACCGAATTTACCTACTGAAGTTTCATTCTGTTGCTGTTGCCCTATTTTTGCATTGAAATCTCCCATAATTATCTTCAAGTGTTGCTTACCTTTATTATGTAGATGACGAATTTCCTCAAAAAATTCTTCAATTTCTTCTTCAGGATGACTTGTGGTTGGCGCATAAGTTTGAATAATCTGAGACTGGTATCTTCTCGAGATTTGGATAACGAGTCGTGCAGCTCTGTCAGAGGAACTTTCAACTTCTAGAACTTTATCCTTCAGTTTCTTGTTTATTATAAATCCAACACCACTAGTTCTGCCAGTATCTGTCCCACGATAGTAGAAGAGATGTCCACTTTTCAGTTCAATGAGATATTCTCCTTTTTTCCTTACCTCACTTAGCCCGACGATGCTTCACTTGATCCCTCGTAGTTCCTCTTCCAATTCAAGAAGCCTTGAATCAGAAGATAGGGAGCGTCCATTATACGTAGCCAAGGTCAGCATCAGATGGCAGCCTAGTCCGGTCCTCCGGGGATTCTTAGCACCCTCTGACTTCATGTCGCTCTGGCCGCTGCCTTGGCCAGGTACATTCCAACTGCCGGAGACTGAGAGCCAAGATTTAAGTTGTGAATTCATTTTGGAGGGGTTTGACCATAACTCACCACGCTGACCAAGCGGGTTTGTGAGTGTGGGATAGCATTTCCTCTGATCCCGATGGTATAGTTATACCGCTATTGGCGGTCGTCAGAGCCCCTTTAGTGGGTACAGGATGCACCACGAGAAGGCGGGGTTGACATTTGTCAAGGAGAGGCTGTGATGTTACGCATCACCTACCTTACTTTTTGAATAGACATGTTCGTAATTATCTTTAAGAGCCGCTTTGATTTTGGAATATGGAGGTTAATCCCCATTTCTCAGATATTTCAATAATTATGATTTTTACTTATTGCCAATTTATCCACTGTGTCGTTGACGCAATCCCCTTTGCGCATGTATTAAGTCGCGTGCTCCTTGTACTTGTATGTTATGTGGTTCTCTCCCTGGTAATTGTTTCATTTATCTAAGGATGTGTCCATGGTGGACCCGAAACGTCAAATGATTTTTAAACTTTTATTGTTTTCAACTTGTGTATATAGCATGTTTTTAAACCTTCAGGTATTTCAAAAATCGATGTACATAAAAGCATAATAAAACATGCCCGACTAAAAGAGAGTGTTTCTCACCAGTTGGATTATTACTGTATATATTGTGCTATGGTTGTTGGCTACCCTAATGAATTTAGAATTCAAGTCTGCACGAAATTTCAAGGATATTAGCATAATATCCAAAGGCTCAAAATAATAAAATATTAATATCTGTAAGTGAATATTATTTGCAGACATGCAGTTCAGATATTAATGGAATAGCAGTTTATATGTAACTGTCAGTTCTCTGTGCCCACAATGAAAATGAAATTTCGCTTGTGAAGTTATGAAATCTTACTTTGTGCTACTAAAATTAGTTACAGGACAAACTTGTTCACATAATAAAAATCACGATTTTCTATCAAACTATGTACCAGGAAATTTCAGTGTTAATTTCAGGTCATGATGCTTGTACCGAAACAGTAGCAGCTTAGTTACAGTATTTACTTAATTGCAACTTCCTTCCTCCAGGGTTGTGGGAGCCTCATGGCTGCTGACCGCTTTTGCAGATTCTCTTTATTCAACTCTTCCCTGAGCCAATATTATACACTGCTTTGACCCCATTCTCCCATCTCTACGGTGGTTTCCCATTGTCCTCCTTCCATCGGGCGTTCCGCGTGGAATCTGCCTTAAATGTATTCCCCTATCTGCTACAGCTACAAGCGCGCCTATCTTACTATTATAATTTTTATACGCTAAATAATATACTTCAATCTATAACTTTTACGAAGTCAGCATTCTACACTGCTTTGTCTCATCATTCTTTTTGGGACCAAATATTTTTTCTTAAAGCTGCATGTTAAAATTATTATTATGGTTTCTTTTCATTTTGTTTGAACTACGTCCACAGTTCACATCCACGTACGATTTTTGATAATATTAATGTTATAGATTTTGAACTGCAGAGAATACTGGTAGCCACGAATTATTTTTTGCACTTGAAAATATACGAGTAATATGTACAGAAATGCATTCGGATTGTGTCGAACATGAAGAACGATATTTACTTGCCTACATTAGTACATAGTCGGCCTACTTTTGACAGTTATGACTGCAGAATACGTTCTAGGCATGTTTTCCACGAGATGATCAGTACACAAATTTTTTTCCATTCTTCTGCAAACGTCTTCCAGAGCAGCTCAAGAGATGTCTAATCCTATCAGTCTTACCAGCCGAGATCAGACTCGGCATTCCAGCTAGTCCTACAAATATTCTATTGGATTTCGATGGGACATTTGGCCGTCCAGTCCAACATTTGAACGTCCTGCTCATCAAACTAGGCTTAGATAGACCCTTGCAATGGAGCAAGGTGTTCGATCTTGATGAAGCAAGCCGTAATCTGTGTCAAACTTCTATCACAGCGTGGTTAGTGTGAAATTGTTCAGAATATCTTCATATCTGGTAGCCGTTAGGATGGAGGGAAGCACAACCAAAGGATCGAGTCCTTCCCAGCAGAATTTGGAAATTGTTCTACATTATCACATCATCACTTTTAAATTTGGCAGTAGAGACAAGAATTGTGAGCATCAGCTCAATGGAAGACCCAACCCGTCTTAGAATAGAAGAGAGAAAGAGTAGAGACAATGCAGCTTTTTTGACAGAATTCCTTTGGCGAACGCCACACCTCAATACGTCCCTTCGAATAAATAGTGAACAGGCTGATTCGTCACACCACACGATCCCCTTCACTGTTCTGTTGACCATGAAATGAGAGAGAGGCTCCACTATAGTCTTCGTCTGACGTCGTATGGAATGACACAAGGTTTGTGCGTAGCTGTAACCTAGCATCTTAACTGTAGGCTAGCAGTTCCTGACGGACTGTTACAGCGCAAATAGCTATTCCAGTGTCTTATGCAACATCGGTGGCCAGGCCAGTCGCGGATGACGTGTGTGTTTTCTTCGCATTCCGTAGGAAGCTTCTTTTTGAACGATCAGTCTGTTTGTGTGGCCTCTTAGATCGCGGCGTTGATGTAGTGACATCACCTGCTTTTCCTCGATGAAGAACATCAGTAGAAGTATGTTTTGGAAATCGCAGAAGAGGCGCAGTGCAACTCACTGATTGCCTACTTCGGTGGCATCGAACCACTACAACGCTTGGCTCAGTTACGCGTAACATAGGTTTTTCCAACGCTGCCTAAGAATGTGCCAACTCTGCCCTATGTGCAGCCCACAGCTCATCCAGCGCTTGATCGCCTGATTCTACAAATGCACGTTTATTTGCATATGCGGGGGTGTCAGAATGCTTTTGCTCACATAGTGTGAACTCAATATTTGTAAAATGAAATTTGTTACATATTTCCGCAACATGTAAAACAGAAGCGGAAGTTCAAGTGAAGAATAAAATGTGAATAAATTGTGTCATGAGTGAACGGGGTAAGATACATTTTAAATTTTATTTTCATATTTTTCTGAAGTTTGTTGATAAATTAACACTTACAACATGTCTTTTCCTTTCAGAAGTCATTTAGCTTAAAAATGTTGAGCGATTTAATTATAGAGACCGGTAAAATATTTTTAAAAAAGAAAGATACACTTCTGCACATTCTTTTCTTATTTTATCACAATATTTTTTGCTCTCCCTTCTACTTCAAAATAAAGACATTATTTTATATGATTGAAAATGTTTGTACGTTTCCTTCAGTTTCTGATCTTTAATGCAGTATTATCGCACATCAATTTTGCCAATATTTGTTGACCTTTGTTGGGAAAACAATTTCATTAATTTTTCCTAAGTTGTATGCTTTCTCTTGAGACAAAATTTTATTTGTGGCAGACGTTGTGGTAAATAGAAAGCACTATTACGAAATAAATACAGGCATGTATATGAAATAAATATAACTTTAATGAAAGGAAATAAAAAAACATATGATGAAACTAAGCGAATGTTAAAGCATGTGGAACAAGCAATGTTGCATTTCCTCGAGAATCTCTAATAGACAAATATTACGATGCAGTGTTACTCGGTTTTTCACTTGTGCTTTACCGCATTTATCCGGCACCTTTATTTCGATGAACTACTGTATATGAATGCCATGTGCTTTCATGTGTTTAATGAAACGGCTTTTGGAAGACGACGTATGTATGATCATCACCATGGCGACGAAATTGCTTTCTGAAGGCATATTTTTCCAAAATTTGCTTATAACTCATGCTTTCAGCTGCGTTATTGTTTAATTCTGAATAAAAATATCTCACATCACACAAAATTCATCCGCCCTGTTTTGCTGATATATAACAGCATTTATCATTTATCATAAATGGAATATTATTTATTTTCTTTCAACTCAGGCTAATTTCAATATTCACTCTTAAACTTGCTCCCATCGAGAGACGGCATCACATTTAAATGTAGTGTTATTTTTTAAATATGTATAAATGTAAGTGAAGAGTCAATTTCACCAGAACATTTACATTACTTTGAATATGAATGCTGCCTTAACTGAAACGTTTCCTAGCATTTACGTCATGCTCCGTATACAATGAAATACACAGACATCTCTCAATTACGCACTGATTGCCTTGGATGCCTAATGAATAGCAAGTATGTACTTATGAAAACTTCAGTGTGTTAATTAACTCTTTTAGGCACTTCGAAATTCAGCACATATCATCATATCATCCAGTAAATTGCTATCTGGATAAAACAGTTCCTCGAATACACTGAATGCAGCAGACTACTCGTTACTTATATCACACTTCAGGTAGAACTAACTTGATAATAATTTAATGCTTAAATCTAAAAAGAATATAGCAATCCAGTCAACTTCTAACAAAGGTGAGCCTCGTAACGAAGACTCGAAACATCTAACGAGAAACAGAAAAATGCATCTACAGGAAACAGCACTCTGACGAAAGTCCGCAAGAAAGACAGTCACCTAGAAAATATAGAAGTAAATATTACAAACATCATTCTTATCTACACTGCTAGCCACCAAAAATGCAACACCAAGAAGCAAGCATCCGATTGGCCTGAAATTCGCAGCATGCGTCGCCCGCGAGAGGACATGCATACGATTAACATTGCAGGGCATATGCAAATCATGTGCGCCCGGCACGCCACCGAGAAACACTATAAGAAGGGTGCACAGAAGTGGAAGTGTGTTGTGCTGCCGGACCTGTGCGTGGGAAGCTTCCCGATGCCTCGTCGCAGAATACGGCAGTCATTCCAGCACGTTTCGGAGTTTGACAGAGGAAGAATAGTGGCTTATCGCGACAGCGGTTTATCGTACCGAGTCATCGGCGCCCGTGTGAGACGACATCCAACCAAAATGAAGCGTGTATGAATTCGGTGGGTGCATGAAAGACGGACGCACCGACGTGACTGATTGCCGCAGCTGTGGCACACCGCCGAACGAGAGGGCCGGCATGTTGTGCGGCGGGCATTGACGCCTCGCCCAGCCACATCACGAACCTTAGCGGCCGTGATCCGCCTGTTCTCCCGAGATGTCGCACCTCGAACACATCTGGTCGCTGATCGGCAACCGAGTGGCCCGGCAAGCACCAACCGCGGCTACGCCTGATGAACTGTGGCAACGTGTGGAAGCAGCCTGGACCGAGATACCCAAAGCCCACATCCAAAGCCTCTTTCGTTCGATACCGCGGCGTGTAACGGCCGTTATTACTAGCCTCGGGGGCCACAGGAACTATTGATGTGTGCGTGTTCCGCAAGTCGCAAGGGTCTGTAAGCTGAATTGTTTCATCTTTGTATATGTCGTTATGTGTCCACTAAATCTGGCTTTGCTATCTCGTGTTCTTCTTGGTGTTGCATTTTGGGTGGCCAGCAGTGTATGTTGAACATACACCGATGAGCCATTACATTATGAGCACCTACCTAATAAGCTTCAGGACCCAATTTACCCCGCAAAACACCGGCCACTCGGCGAGGCATTGATTCGATGAGGTGGCGATAGGTAGCCTGGGGTTTTGGTACCATAACGTCAACAGCAGGTTCCCCAGTTCCCCTACATTTCGGGGTGGTGGTGATTTAGCGTGAAATTGCTTTTCCAAGTTGAACCACAAATGTTCAATTGAGTTCATGTGAGGTAAATTTGGAGGCCAAGGCATTAACCGAAAGTCTTCAGCATATTCCGCAAAGCACTCCTTGACGAACCTGGCAATGTGACATGGCGCATTATCCTGTTGGTAATAGCCATCAGCAGCAGGGAATACAGTCGCCATGAATGGGTGTGCTTGGTCCGCAACGATATTCAGATACCTGACAGCTGTCAGGGATTGTGCTATTGGGGTAATGAGGCCTAAAGGTCCCAACAAAACATCGCACACAGCATAAAACCGCCTGTTTCCGCCAAAAACTACATCCAGGTGCCATAGCCTCCATTGGTAATCGGCGTATCCAGGCTCGGGCGTCTATGTGGTGTACCAGGAATCTTGATTCGTCAGGCCAGTCCTCTTTCTTCCTGCCACCCATAGTCCAAGCTCGATGGTCTTGGGCCCATTTCATGCGCTCTTGACGATGGCGTGCAGTGAGCGTAGGGACCCGGCTGGGTCTTCGGCTACGTGGGCCCATTCGCAGAAGTCTGCGATGAACTGCGTGCTGTGACTCATTATCCTGACCACCCCTGTTGTAGCTTGGAGTGATTTATCGTACTATAGCCCTGCGGTTGCTGTGAACAATGCTCGGCAGTCTCCGCTCATGTCTGGCATCAATGAGCTGCGGACGACGTACTTACTACAGCGGGACGTGAACAACACACAAGCCGCGCCGTTTCCGAAATCGTTCTTCCGAGATGCCGTTCCATTACAATTTGTCCTTTTTCAAACTCCGAAAAATCGGCTGCTTTTCCCATTCTGGCTAGGAACACTCTACTAACCGAAAGCTGGCCCTCCGGCTGTATATACTGCTTTGTGAGCTTCATCTGCGCCACCGTTCTGTCTTCAGGCGCGCTCCTTTCTCTACACTGGGGGTGGTCACAATGTAATTGCTCATCGGTGTATACATCATTCTACTCCTGACATCAATGCAGTTTGCCACAAAACATTCACCGGGAGAGATAATGTAGCGTTCTGAAAGGGAAAATTACATTATAGTATACTGCTCATATTGTCACCGTTTGTATTGTTTCTTAAACATTATAAAACGAGTATATACACTTAGTGCTCTCTGAATAACGACCACTCCTATACAAACTGAGTTACATCTGATATTGGCGTAAAGAGGAAGGGAACTTAAACATAGGCTGATGGGGTTTGTTTAAGAAGTTGGAGGTTCAACTGAATGTAAATTTACAGACGTGATGGGTGAAACCAAGGATTCCTCGGAGTTTAGGAAAGGTAAAGTTGTGGGCGCACGAAATGTTAGTGCATTCGATTCTCAAACGACGACTTTTGTGGGATATCCAGGGATACCTGTGGTTAAAGTTTACCAAGAATGGTGTGAAAATGGTGAAGTGGTGTCAAAAGGTGTACTGATCCTATGAATCACGATATGTACTGAATTCATCTGATGGCCGAATTCGCATTTGGCGTCAGCAGCATAAGGCTATGCATACATCACATATATCATAGACTATACGGGCCGGATGTTGCTGTTATACAATGCGCGATATGTTTTGCTGGAGTAAACTGGTACTCCTGGTGCGCGTGGATGAACTTACGGACTTCAAAAACTACCAGGGACTGCTTGAGGACGATGTACAATCTAGAACGTTGTACCTGCACCTAGAGAGAGATGATGTTTTTACGATAAAGCCCCTCGCCGTCGGGTCCATCTTTTGTAGGTATGGTTTGACGAGCACGGTGTTGGTATGAGACGCACCGAATGACACCCAAACTCACCTGATCTCAACTCAATTGAACTTCTGTGGAATAATGTGGAACCCCATATGAGGTAGATGGACACACTACCCCATTGCATTAAGGAACCGTGGATCACAATACAAACAGCTTTGTTGCATGTATCCAGACAACTGCGCAAACACATCATGGAGCAGATTCCATGCCAGGTGACGGCCGTTCTTCGGGCGAAAATACAGCCCATGAAATCTCAGGTAAGTGCTCATTATTCAGCAAACACTCAGTGTATAAAAGCGATGTCTTTCAAATTCTGTAGTTTCAGACATTTTTTTGAGCGAAAGAGAGTATTATAATGAACTCAGTTTCTTAGAGGAAGTCATGTATCTTCAGTGCTATTGTAAAAGCATTGTTCCAGGTGATAACTTTTGCCTTCAAATAATAATTTATGTGTTTTTCCCGTCGTTGATGCATAACTTCAAGCATTCCCCAAATATTCACCTTCCTGTACTCTGTACTAAATCCTGAAAATAGATTTCAAGAAATATAAACGCACCAGGGAGTAATGCTACTTAGCTCATGAAAGGTAATCTTGGATAAATGTTAGTTAACTTGAAGAGTTATATTCAATTTCGTTTCATTTTGGAGAAACTTTTTCATACATTATCTCGTATCCCAAAACATTTTTATTGTTTTCATTTCACTGAACAAAAGATACTTTAAGACGAGGGGTTTTCAAACTATAGTGTAAATTACGAATGTTTTTCTTTTGAAACAAGAAGTTCCGATTTTTAGGAAAAACGGCCGACATGAGGATAAAAAGCAAATAAATTTCATTCGAAATTTCAGAAGGTATTCTACTGTAAAATGCTGAAGACCTTCAATGTTCTTAGCTTAAAAATTATTTTTCTGAAATATTATTTTTACTTCGCAAAAACTTTTTTTTTGAACATGACAAAACAATGAATGAAGCAATAAATATGTTGTGCATTCTTACACATATGTTTTATCAAGTATACTCTTTATTAAAGTTAATAAAAATTATCATAATAATAAAAACACTAAGCAAAACGGGATCTGCAATATTTTGTGCGTAACTTACCCAGCAATAAAAAATAAAATTGTATTATCAACAATTTCAGAATCTGTCATGTTCCGAAGAGCTTTTGTAGACTGCTTCTTAGTAACACCTAAAAGAAGATAATGAAATCGGATGACGGCTTGAGGAAGTTAAAGGATATTATTCAAAATTTCACGGTGATCAAATATATTTAAGATTACGAGAAGTAAGCATAGATTTTGAAAATTTTAGAAAATAGCATTTTTAGAAAAGTGCATAAAAGAAAACTGAACGCTAAAATCTAACTAAAGCTAAATTTACATGGAAATAAATTGTCAGCAAATGCAAGACAACAGAAAAGTGCTAATTACCGTGCAAAAAAGTACAAATCAGTCCAAAATGTAGTCGATACCGCTTGCCACGACCTATTAACATCGTTTGAACAGCTGTTGGATACAACCCCTGTAGATTTTCAGAGGCTTGGACGTAAGGGAATGAGTAAGTGCGCGTTCGACATCGTCCCGGTTGGTGAACCCGCTATCCATCCAGGAACTGCTGAAACGACCGGAAAAGATAGTAGTCGCTTGCGGTAATGACCATGGAATAGGCTGAGTGCTGCAGAAGCTCAGAGCCCATGTTCCTGATGTTGGGACAAGTCACCCGTGCTGTGTGTGGTCTCGCTGCATCCTGCTGTTGGAGGACGCCCTTGCCGTTCGGCAGTGCTGGTCGTTTTAACTTGAGCGATGTGTGCAGGTCATCGAACTGACGGCAGTATACATTGCCTGTGACAGTGGTGTTTTTCGGCATGCGCTTAAAAAACTCGACATCCCGCTTATCTCACCAAACAGACAGCAGGGCCTTATCCGGCTTTGGGGTCGGTATGGGCTTCTGTTCTGTGACTAACCACTGTTTTCGGGCGCTGACATTGTCATACAAGACATATTTCTCGTCATCTGTCACAATGCGGTCCAAGAGCTGTTCAACTGGGTCATGCACAAGCAGGTAAAGGTATGCACTCATGCGATTTGCTTTCTACTCAACTGTGAGTTGATGGAGTACCAGAACTTCCCTCTTATCCACCTTCATAATTTGTAGCAGGTGCGTGAAAATGCTTGTGTGTTTAGTACCCAATTTGTCGGCCAACTGCCGCTTTATCACACGTGGGTCGGTCTCAAATAAGGTTTTCAGCCTGTCCAAATTCACTGTTACAGATATTCCGGCTTTGGGACGCCCTCATAGGTCAAATATTTCCATCTCGAAACCGCTCGAACCAATGACAGCATTGACGATGTCACGTAGCATAGGAGTACAGAACTAATAATATTTCTTAAAGCACTTGCGGGGTGTTACCGCGGCACAACTTATACTGCACGCAATGGTGGATGTGCTCCTTGTCCACTTCCATGTTGGCTGGCGTTTACACTCTTCGCATTGTGACGGATAACTGTCACTGAATTAAGCGACCTACATGCTGATATCATGTCGGTGTGCTACGCAATCTCAGTACCCAATGTGCACCGTGGCTGGGGTTTCGATTTCGGGTACCTCGTCATCGGACATTACTTTATTTCCAACCCAATATAAACAAAATGGGATGTATGATCAGGTGATGAGCAATATACTACAGCCTCTCCTTGACAAATGTCAACCACACCTTTTCGTGGTGCATCATGTTCCCACTAAAGGGGCTCTGACGACCGCAACATAGCGGTATAACTATACCATCGGGATTAGAGGAAATGCTATCCCACGCTCATCAATCCGCTTGGCCAGCGTGGTAAGTTATGGCCAAACCCTTCCAAAATGACTTCACAACTTGAATTTTGACCCTCAGTTTCCGGCAGCTGGAATGTACCTGGCCAAGGCAGCGGCCAGTGCGACATGAAACCAGAGAGTGCTAAGAAGCACCGCAGGACCGAACTAGGTTGCCATCTGATGCTGACCTTGGCTACGTATAACGGACGCTCCGTATCTTCTGATCCAAGGCTCCTGGAATTAGAGGAAGAACTACAAAGGATCAAGTGGAACATCATCGGGCTAAGTGAGGTAAGGAGAAAAGGAGAAGATATCATGGAACTGAAAAGTGCACATCTTTTCTATTATCGTGGGATAGATACTGGCTGAACTAGTGGTGTTGGATTTATAATAAACAAGAAACTGAAGGATAAAGTTGTAGAAGGTGAAGGTTCCTCTGACAGAGCCGCACGATTTGTTATCCAACTCTCGAGAAGATACTAGGCACAGATTATTCAAGGTTATGCACCAAGTACAAGTCATCCTGAAGAAAAGATTAAAGAATGTCATGAGGAAATTCGTGATCTAAATAATAAAGGCAAGCAGCACTTGAAGATCATTACGGGGGATTTCAATGCGAAAATAGGGCAACGACAACAGAATGAAACTTCAGTAGGTAAATTCGGTCACGGTAACAGAAACCAGCGTGGAAATATTCTTGTAGAGTTTGCAGAGGCAGAAGGGTTTTTCATCATGAACGCCTTTTTCAAGAGAAAGCCGCAAAAGAAATGGACATGGAGACATCGGAATGGAACGACCAGTGAAATTGATTTTATTATTTGTAAAAAAAAACATCATCATCGAAGACTGTAGTGTGCTAAACAAGTTCAACACAGGTAGTGACCATAGAATGGTAAGATGTAAGATGCACCTCAATGCAAAACTCGAGCGTGGCAAACTCATAAAACAAACAAAGTGTATTGACACGACCAACCTTAAAAGACATCATAATGCCTTCAAATTGGAACTGAGGAATAGATTCTGTGCCCTAGAAGGTCTAACGTCGGAAGAAGTGGAATCTCTGAAGTTAACAGAAAATCAACCAAGGCTCTTATGGAAACAGCAACAAAAATAGCTAGTACTAAGAACAAGTTGCATACGGACAAATTATCAAGAAAAACCAAAATTCTGATGCAAAATAGAAGAGAGATCAGAACAACTAAAAGAGATGTGACTTCCAAAGTTGAATATATAGAGCTATGCAAGACGGTACTAAAACGTATCACTGAAGATGTAAGGAAATTCAGTTGTGAACTAGTGAGGAAAGCAATTGAAAACAACCAAAGCCTAAAGAGAGCAAAGGGACATCTGAGTAAGGGAAGAAAACAGATTATGTCTCTGAGAAAAGAAGATGGTTCTGTAACAAGAAATAGAGGCGAAATTTTGACATTAGTGAAAGATTTCTACTCAAAACTATATGAAAGGGATGATACAAGTACTCCAGACATTACAAAAGGTACCAGACTTCTTCCAGTCCTCCGAACAAAAGTTGCACATGCAATCAAGAACATGAAACGGGGAAAAGCTCCATGAGGACATCGAATTACAGTAGACATCATACAAGAAGCAAGTGGAGAAATTGAAATAGTACTCGCCCAAGTTTTCACTCGATGAAGGAAGGATTCCTGAGGATTGGAGCAATTCTACAATGATCCTGCAACATAAAAAAGGTGACATTGAGGATCTCAGGAACTACAGACCTATCAGCCTCCTATCAGTGGTTTATAAAATCTTCACTAAAGTTCTTTGACACCGCTTGAAGGTGACAATGGGCATGGCTCAACCAAGAGAACAAGCTGTATTCAGGAGTGGCTACAACACTATAGATCATATCCACGTACTGAGAGAACAAATTGAAAGAGCGAGGGAATACGAACTTCCATTATGCATGGGTATATTGATTATGAAAAGGCCTTTGATTCGATGAAACCATCAGCAGATACAATGGCTTTCAAATCCTGCGGTATTGAAGATAAATACATTAATATTACTCATGACATCTATGAAAATGCAAGTGCAAAGATTCGGCTATTTGAGAATACAGCACCCATAAAGATTGGAAAGGAAGTGAGACAAGGTGACACTATATCTCCCAAACTCTTTAATGCCACATTGGAAAATGTTTTTCAATCACTGAATTGGGGAAACAAAGTGATAAAGATTAATGGAGATTATCTAACTCTCCTTCGTTTTGCTGATGACGTAGTCTTTTCTGCAACTACCATCAGAGTTGCAGAGTATTATCCAGAAATTTGCTGACAGGAGTAAAGAAGTGGGATTAAAAATGAACTTTTAGAAGAAAAAAGGGGTGTACAATGCTTTTACAAGAAATGAAGATTTATCGATTGATGGGGAAAAGCTGGAGATGACCAATACCTACATTTATCTTGGACAGCAGATAGCATGTGAGGGTCACGTTGATGAAGCAATTAATCGGCGTATAAAACTTGCCTGGAGAGCGTTTGGAAGAAACAGTATAATTTTCAAGAGCAATATGGCATTATGTCTTAAGAGAAAAGTATTTGATCAATGCATCCTTCCAGTGCTTACATAATGTGCAGAGACTTGGACCTTAATTAAAAGAGACATACAAAGACTGCAGACAACTCAAAGAGCCATGGATAGATGCATGCTTGGTGTAACCAGGAGAGGTAAGAAGAGAAACTCGTGAATCAGAAAAATGACAAGGGTGGAGGACACCATGACCAGAGTAAAATCTCTGAAGTGGCAGTGTGCTGGACATATTGCCAGAAGGACAGTTGAAATTTTAGACTAAATTCCAAGGGTCAGGAAAAGACTCAGAAGAAGGCCACATGGGAGATGGGCGGATGAAATTCGAAAGTATGCGGGAGTAACATATTGAGAGACTGGCACAAGACAGACCGTTGTAGAAGAAAATTGGGGAGACCTTCGTCCAGCAGTGGATTGATAATGGTTAACAATGATGATGATGATAAACAAAATTTTTCATTTAGAATTGTATTCAAATTTGGAATGAGAATTCTTCGTCTGGAAAACAATTCATGATTTTTTCTTTTATCAAATCCTAAGCAAAGTATGCTAATACCAGGACTGACTTCCTTAGGCTTTGTTATGTTCAACTTTGTTCAGTGTGGGATCATTCGTGAGTATTGTGTCGTAGATGTTACGTTTAGGTGTAAATGATCTCTAGATCGCATACAGAAATATCTTTAACAGTTCACATTTCCATTTAATATAGAATCAGAATCACTATTTGGCCGACACGGAGACGCAGTGGTTTAGGCGCTGCGTTCTGAGCATTTTTCCGAGGTGGTCTTAGGTTCGAATCCCGGAGATGCATGGATCTTGTGTTTGCCTTATGGCACTGCCTCTCCTTTCCCTGAAACCAATGGACCTAATCTAGGGACGGGCAACTGCTTATGGCCCATCGAGTTGCTCACCGTAGAGTCTTACCCCCCCCCCCCCCCCCCAATGAAAAAAAATATTTTATGCCAGAAATTGGAATTAGAAAACAAATGCAGATTGCTTATTTTAAAAAATCACAGTAACGCACTTTTTTACAGAAATTTCACAGTTTAACAACGTATGTGTCCCAAACGTATATATTCCTAAGTAGGTCCAGAATCACTCTAAAGCAAGATAAAATCAACTACGCAGAAAATCAACGCTCACAGTAATAACGTTATACGAAAGTCCTGAAGCAATGTTGATATTTTTATTTGTATTTTAATATGGGATACTCTTCGATTTTCGGCATTTACTATATTACAGATATTCAGCAAATGTCGGATTATGACAAACTGATTTGCAACTATTAATTGACAGCTGCAATTCAGTATATGCTAGTTGGCCAAAACTATAGTATGATAGAAAAGGAACCGGGTTCGAGTCTCGGAAGAGGCATGGTTTATGTGCTAGCCTAACGCCTCCAGCTCTCATTCCTAAGGAACCAGTGACCCCAAATTAGGGGCAGGAGATCGTTTGTTGTCATTAAAGTTTCTAGTGTTGATCGTTAAACCCAGAAACAAAGAAAACAAATAATACTACCAGTTGGAACCTAACCGTAAAATAAAGAGGCTTGGATTTAAGCTCAAAGAACCAGAAAATGTCCTCCCATTGGTGTATTTAAGACAGCGTTATACGACTTTCTGGTAACTGTGTATAGTTCATCTGAAAATAGAACTATATTGTCGTAAGAATAACGAGGCAGTATTTTCCTTTAATTCGGATTGTTTATGAGCTTCCATTTCTAGGGATATCACATTTTCTAGAGATATTATCTTTTTATTTTCGGCTGCTGCTTTACAGATGTTTTTATCTTCGTGGGAGAACTGATTTATTTTTAATTCACGTGGTATGACCGCTCCAACTATGACATTCAAATTACAAGCGCAAGTTACGTATGTTTTAGAGACTTTTCTAGTGTGGTAAAAGTAGTTGGGTTACTGAGATTTTCTGGTTCTTTATTTGACATCATTGGAAATGTGAAAAGTTTAACTTAGCAGAAAAAGACCCACAGCATAACTTAGTATGGTACTATTACCACTGCACTGATTTCGACGTTTTTGAGAAAAGCAATAAAATAAGCCCAAGATCAATACGATCATTTTTTACAAGGAGTATTTCATTCTCTGACATCTCCCTTTCCAACAGTATTACATACTCATGAAACGCGTTTTGCTTGTGGGGTAAATTTCCACACCTTATGCATACCAACAACGTGAACTGTTTACTCACAGGTTTTGAAAAGAGGTGCAATAAAGTATTAGCAATGAGGACCAAAACGGTTTATATATAAACATTTATTCCCACAAAGTCATCTGTTTGCTCTTTTACAGGACGCGCGTTAAATAAAAAAAAAAAACAGATGTGACCTAATTTTAACTCCGCCACTTGCATGTTACACAAATTCCTAAGAAGCCATCTAAAGAAAGCAAAGCCCATTGAACGAAAATATTCATTTAAGAAATTTCAAAAAATGCTCACTTGAGGAGCTCCTGCTATACGGAGCTATTAATGTTCATCACTGAGATATGAACGACCTTCATGAACATTTAAGGCAAAGAATATTCTGAACCATCACTTATTTAACCACTGATATGAAGGGAAGGAAGAACTATAGCTTTAAGGATTAACAAAATATCTAGGTCTTACATCGGATCCGTCTCCAGGTCCAGGATAACCATGCATCAGAAACCTGTGCAACAAACTACACGACAAGTGGAAGGATTGTCTTCTCACACGTGGAGTCTGTAGAGAATTTAAAGTAAAAGGATCTCATAGACACTAACCCTTTAATGGTAAAAAACTGAGTGCGATAATTATCCATCTATAGCGCAATTGTATTGCCTGATATAGTTTTTCACAATAAATATAGAAGCGAAAAGAGCTAATGCTCATCATAAAATGCGGACACCAGATAGTGAGACTTTATTTCGTTCAGCCTCTATTTCGGCCCTCAAAAATAATTCGACAGGGCAAAGTCTCGAACCTTCTTGCTTTAAATCTCCAGCGCTTAAGCTATGCAGACTGTTGCTCCGTGTTTGACGAAATAAGGAACGGAATTAAACCTTCAATTGCTAGTCATATCACTTTTTTCTTAGGAAACATACCACTTTTTTCTTAGGAAACATACCACTTTTCCCTATTTGCAGTTCTTTCTTTCGATCATACAAAATCACAGCCGCTGTGCTCGAACGTGAGTTGTAGATCCAGGTTGACCCAAATGTTCTCCAATTGTCCTAATGCTCTATCCAGATTACGTCATTTATTGAAACATCTTCTCCATATTTGCTATATACTGGAAACCGAAGAACCAAAACATTACGAGCACCTGCCTAATGTGATGTTGGTCCTCCTGGAATTCTGCCAATAAATACAGCGGTATATACATCAGCTGGAAAGTTCCAGTAAAACGTAAAACAAAATATTGTTAAAATCATAAAAAAAAAAATTATTTCGCCACGTAGGGCGAAGGAGAGGCAGACAATAAAGCACGAGCGATACAAACGAAAATGTTTACCTACAGTATTGTAGACAGGGCAAGACATGATTCTATACTATGCACAAATTCCAATTAAGCATTACTACCATACTAAAGATTAAACATTAGGTACTAATTCACAGAAATGCAACAGTGATGCTACATTCAAAATTTACAACATATGCACAGAAGTATTCAGTGACAAGGGGAAATAACACTAAATGTACTCAGAAGGGCATCTTGTTACATTATATTATACACACAGTGACTAATATTTTAAAAAAATATTCAACATAATGAAGGGGACATTGCGTGGGCAGTAAACTGTGCAGAAGGAAGAATTATATACAACAACATAAAACCCAACATTATCGAAGAGAACATGGGAAACATGGTGAGCTATCTTCAATGGCACATTAAAACAGAAAAATCACAAATAGCGAAGCACCAAAATTAATACGTAAAAACATGATTTGTTACAGTGAACGTGGGCGACAACAAAAATCCCACTTATAGGTTGAGATGTAACTGCAAATTGTGGATATGGAACCACCCAGCCGATTGGGCCGAAGTGGATTGAAAAACGCTCCGAAAAAGCTCTTACCCAGCAAGAAATCGACGCTATAAGATTTCTAAAGGTGTCTTGTGGTATGTGGTACGAACACGTTACCAGCAGATCCTTTAACTCTTGTAAGTTACGTGATTGAGCCGTCTCAGAGCGAACTTGCTGTTCCAATAGAAACCACATAGGTTCAATTGGCACTATGTGGAAATCGTCTCCATTTTCCGAGAACCATTATCGAGCAATCCGTTTAGTATGCATGACGTATTGTCCTGCTGAAAGAAGGAACTACTAGAGACGAATATCGTTGCCATAAAAGGATGTACTTGGTTTGAAATGATGTCTTGGTAGCTGGCAAACGTCATTGTGTCCAGTCCATTGGTGAATGAATCCGGAGTTTCAAAGCAGAACATTGCCCAAAGCATTGCACTTCTTCCACCGGTTTGTTATCGTTCCACGGTGCATTCTGGTGCCAACATTTCTACAGGTAAACGACGCAAACGCACCATGTTGTCCAAATGGTGCAACAAGGAACGATATTCATCAGACCACAGGCCCTACTTTCAATCACACAAGGTTCAGTTTTGATTCTCGCGTACCCATTGCAGGTGCTTTCGGCCATGAACCGAGGTTAGCATGGACACTCGGAGGTGCATGCGGTTACGCATCTCTATTTTCAGCAGTTTCATATATTGTGTGTTTTGACACTTTACTGCCGTCACCAGCATTCAATTTACCGGTCGGTTCGACCACTCTTACTGTTGTGTTGTACCATATGGGATAGCTGCCGCTCACCTCTAGCATCAATAAGCCGTGGTCAGCCCATACGTGGCCGGCAATTACCGGCTTTTTCCTCCTCACACCACTTTTTGAGGGTACTCACCACGGCTGACGGTGTGCACCCCAAAGGCCTTTGTCTCGGAAATGCTCTGACGCAGTCTCCTGGCCATTACAATTTTTCCTTTGTCCTATTCGCCTAAGTCCACTGCCATTCCCTTCTGACAAACAAGAATGACACTGATTAACAGATTACAGAATCAAGTGTTATTTATACCGTTGCATGACCTTCACTCGCGCCGCCGTTTAACTGAATTTGCTTAAATTTGCATAAAGATGCGCTGGTCATAACGCTTTGGATCTTTGGTGTACATACATACATTTTTTTGTTTTCTCTTTTTTAAGACTCGCTGTAGGACATACGGAAAATTCTGGGTTTCTAACAAGCAATATTTCGCAGACGCTGGGAGTTTTGCTGACACAGGTGTATTAGTCTGCAAATGGGAATTCCGAGTGTCTCAGATGAACAAATAGTTTTTGAAAAGAATGGCAGCAAGGCGTGTGTATTTTCAAATGATTTTCCAGATTTATATTTTCAACAATGAATTTGGCAGGAATATTTTTTATTTATAATGTTTAGGTCATATAAAAGTCCTTTGCTTTTCCAGCATCAATTCCTTTTAACGCTGTTATGACTGTTTAAATTTCCCTAGTAGGAGTGCTCTGCTGAAGTATTATCAGTAGTTGTACAGCAAACTATGCGCTGAATTTAAGTAGCTTATACTAAAAATAGGTGTTATACAACTCTTACTCACCGTTAGCTTCCTTTGGTGCTTCGTCGGTCGTTTCGTCGTCTCCGGCTGTGAGATTCTGCTCCTGCATGTCCTTCAGCTCCGATTCTGTCATTTCAGCATCAATCATTAATTGAAGAAGATCATTACGCTTAGCCTGCGATATTTAAATCATGTGTTTTAGTCCACGTCCCAACAATGTTCTGAATAACTGCTCTAACAACAAAGAGTAATAATTCTTTTGGTGAAATAACTGATTAAACGAATTGAATTGTTGTAATTTGAAAATCTTAATTACACTTTGTATAAATTTAATATCGTTTGGAGCAGCAAAAGATCCAGTTAAATAATTACCTTTCGGCGAAGGCCTGGTTTGTTCTCTCTTTTTAAGACTCGCCGTAGGACATACGGAAAATTAGAGAAATGCCTCTGCCCACAAAGTGAGGTCCATGAAGTAATGGTTTGATGACATGGGTATGAGAAATCCTAAATGACCTGCACAGAGCCTCAATTTAAACCACAAGGAATACCAGTGGAATAAATTGAAACCCCGAATACAAGCAAAACCATTCCGGTTGACATCACTGATCAACTTCACTAACACACTTGTGACCGAATGGGAGGTAGTTTCCGCAGCAGCTTACCAAAATACAATGTGTTCATAAAAGAATGGTGCCGACTTACAGAAGTGTAACCCCGTTAGTTTACCGTGACGGAATGTAATACATGCATAGATTCGTATCTCGGCTGTCCAAGTTTCTTTTCACGCCCGCTTCGCGGAGCAGACTCTGAAAATGGCGATCCGGCATTCTGCGCCCTCTTATTTGAAGTATCTAAATCTGTTGTGAGAGTGTGACGTGAATTCTGTTTAGCTTTTTCAGAAGGACGCACCATATGAGAAAAACATTAGCGGAGTGTACAGGCAGCTTTGTGAAAACAGGATGCCTGTGTAAGACCGGATGCCTGTGTACCGACGTTGACAGAGTGAGGGAGAAGAATCAGCAGAGTGCAAAGAACTCACTGCACAAAGGAAGAAGATAGTTGCAAATGCTAGAAACGACATAGTGGAAGATCTTTCGTAATCGGTTAATAATGAAACCGTACAAGTTGCGGTTGCTGCACTCGCTGAAAACAGCTTACAAGGAATTGCGTTTGCCCTGGACATGCATGAGAAGATGAAAGATGATTTCCTGGAACGTCTCATTTCCAGCAATGAAGCTACTTTCCATATGAGTGGAAAGGTCAATACGCACAACGTCCGTATCTGGGGGACAGTCTCCACATGCAGCGATTGAGTACCATCTTGACTCCCCAAAGGTCAACGTCTTCTGTGCTGTGTCGCACAGAAGAGTGTACGAGTCTTTTTCTTTTCCAAAGTGACAATAACTGGTTCCACCTACCAGGAAATTTTGGAAACCTGGTTATTTCCACAATTCGAGAGTGATTTCAACGACTACATACATTTTCCAATAAGACGTCTCCAGTTCCATCATGATGTCAGACGCCTCCTCAGTCGTGTTCTTCCACAGCTCTGAATTGGATGTGCTGTAGATGTGAAGAACCACCTCATGCGGTGGCCAGCTCTGTCTCTGGACCTAACGTCACGGTTACCAGCTCTGTCTCTGGACCTAACGTCACGGTTGCCAGCTCTGTCTCTGGACCTAACGTCACGGTTGCCAGCTCTGTCTCTGGACCTAACGTTCTCTGGAGGTACGTAAAAGACTCAGTTTGCGAACCCCCAATGCCCCTTTCTCTTCGGGATCGCCAGGAAAGGATAACGTGTACTGTGGAGGCCCTCACGGAGGACACGCTGGATCGGGTCTGGCAGGAATTAGACTACCACTTAGATGTGTGCCGTGTGACAAAAGGTGAGCACACAGAGGGGCTTCGAGTGACGCACATCAAACTTGGAGATTTGCACTTCCGACTGAGAGATGTCAGGTCTGTATAAGGTACGAAATACAGAAAATATATTTCCGGAAACTTTACCATCCTTTTATGAACACACTGTGTAGCGAAATGCCTACCCAGCACAGCGGAGGCTGTGACAACAGCAAAGGGCTAACCAACTCGATATGAATCCCTTTCTTTTCACAGAAAGTTTGTGAATAAGCAAAGTGTTGGGATAATTTTGATCAGATAAGTGTATTTATCTTATTTCATTTTCTTCCCATTGCTTCCATTGCTTTACATTTCGTATTTTTGAATAGCAGTAAAACCAGCTTATATAAAACGTACGCTTTTCTAAATGGAAGAGGAGCATTTTAACTTATTGCTCAATCATCTAAGATTTTATTCACGGCATAAATATACCTATCTGTACATATGCGTTCAAGAAGCTGTGACTTAACTATATTTTGATGAGATCGGAACTTTCCAGCTAAACGCATTCGAGCACAACTTGTTGTAAGATTTTTCGATTAAATAAAACTCTAGTAAAAAAAATCGCATCCTCGAAGTAGGCGTAAAACACACTTCACTTAGCAGTACTATGCTCGGTGAAAAGGAAACTGCAAACTGCACCACCCGAAAGAAGTGGTTGGGATGTGCTCTAATGATATTGGTGTTACTATGAAAAATTACAGATGGTTACCGTTAATTGTGTTTCGTGCGGAAAAGATTTAAACATTGCCAGGGAGACTAATCGATTTTCTGTGGGATGATATAGCACTGTAAACATTTAAAATAAACTTTGTAAGGCGGACATGTCAAAATATTTAATCAGTAAGTTATAAAAATGCTTTCGCTTGTCATAACGATGTTTTCATTGTAGCAGCGAGTACATCACACCTTCCTGCACCCGCAGAAAAATTGAAAATGTGAATATGCGTTGGCAGCTAGGAGGCAATGACAGCAGCTGAAGAAACCGGATGTGAAAGTGGAATGCTCCCTAAGATGAAATTTCCTCGTAAGGAGCAAATTTCTTTTGTAAAAATACAGGTTACCAGCGAGAGAAATGTCACACAGTGTGCAAAGTGATCGCGAGAAGCATGCGGAGTTAATGCATTGCCATATTCAACAGTGAGAAGGTGGGTGCTGGCGTTTACGAAGGGTCGTGAAGATGTTGATAATCACTGTGGTCTTGGAAGACCTGTCGAGGCCACCGATGACTGGCATGTGGCGTTAGTCCCAGAATTGTTGAACATTAACTGACGATGGGCTTGCATGGAATTGCATTGTGAGGTACACATTTCTTCAATGACTGTTCACAGGATACTGACCAGCATCTGAGAATGAGGATGATCGCCAGCAGATGGGTCCCTCACCATCTGTCGGACGTTCAAAAATGGCACCGATTCGCTGTAGCGGAGATGCTTTTGAATCGTTATCGACTGGAAGGTGCAACTTTCTTGAAACGCATAATGAAACGTGGGGGCGAAGCTACGAGCAGGAGCTGAAACGTCAGTCGTCTGAGTGGTGACATCGAAGTTTCCCGCGACCGAAAAAAACCCGCCAGTTTTCCAGTAACGTCAAAGTATTGCTTATTGTTGCATATGACTGGTTTGGGTTCATTTTCACACATTCTGTGCTTTCTGTGACAACAGTTAATGCACATTATTACAAGAAATTCCTAGAACACCACTTACAACCTGCACTTCGCCGCAAGGGACTTGAACTTCTGAAAGAACAGCCGATTTTGTTGCACGACAGTGCTCGTTGCGATACAGCTAGTGTGGTAACAATACTAATGCATAAATGGGGTTGGGAGATCGTTGACCATCCGCCTTATTCATTCGACAGGCCTCCCTGCGATTTGGACATGTTTAGGAAGACAAAAGAGCCTTTGAGAGGTCCAAGATTATCATCGAGAGACAACATTCAAGCTGCAATACAGCACTCAATGAGCTCTATCCGTGAAAACGACTCTGCTGACGGAGTACGACGCCTGCCGGGGTATTGGCAATGGGTGCTAAACATGGCCGGAGACTATGTGGAGGGCCTATAAAAACATTGGTAAGTAAAATTCACTTCGTACTTTTTCATGCATTAGTGATCAGTAATTATGACATAGACCTAATTATTTTTCAATAATGACCATAGTCCTAATAGACTTAATTATTAGACCATAGACCTAATAGACCTAATTATTTGACCATAAACCTAATAGACTTAATTATTAGACCATAGACTTAATATTAATATTAAATTATACCATAGGCCTAATTATTAATCCTAATTATTAACCTCCTCTTGTCCAATGAAGTAGAATTGCATGAAATGCAGGGTGTGCCATGTAAAAGAGATCCGAGACAACAGTCAGGCAATGTTACTATACATGGTAAAGAATAGTTGAAATGACAGAAAACAGGAGTAATTTACCTTTGTTTACAACAATTGCTGAAAGTGCTGTCCTCCGACATCAAGACACAGCTTCACACGACGGAACATGTTGTTCGTAACGCGTCACAACTCATTGGCAGTAATCTGAGCTATGGCATCTGTAATTTTTACTTTTAATTCAAAGGTGTGCGGATTAGCTGCGTACACTTCTGTGCCACTGATTTCGCCGGTGCTGCACAATGTGGAAATTTTTCTGTAAATAACTCATTTAAAACCTTGCATGAGTTATTTCTGAAATACTGTTACACAATAAAAAACTGCTGTTCCGTACTGAAAACCATTTCCGTTGACTTTGTTCTCTCTTCACTTACACTTATGACCGCGTACCTACACTGCCCTGACTGTGACTAACCACTCCGGAGAATTCCTTTGCAGCTGTACAGACAGAAACCGGTTAGCAGTGGAACAAAGCGGTTTTAACTGGAAACCCGCCAAACAACTTTAACCCGTCTAACAAGGTCTGGTCACGGGACCTCTTTTACATGGCGCACCCTGTACATACTGTATGCTGCAGAGTACTACAACTGTTAGACCGAATCCAGGAATTGCGTATCATTCTGTGGCCTCATTCGCTTTGGGAATGTGATCAGAAACGCTATCTTACGTTACTTTAAAGGTAACATTGATAACAGTTCTATGATTTCCTACGCAGCTAGTGGCGATAAAAGGTTTACACGATATTTTCACAAAACTACAATCACATTGTTCAGAGATTGCATCGCAGGTATGAGTTGTAGAAATAATCTCAGAAAAAATAAAATTGTGTGTTGTTAAAATAAAATATCAATTTAAGATTTACGGCTGAATTTTCGCTTCAAAAATTGTCTCTTCCAGGTATGTTACAAACCACACGTAATGCGCTAATGATAAGTGGAACGCATTAGGTTGATGCATAAGTTCACGCCGTTTTATTTTACGAGTGTTTCCCAGGCCAGTAGTGACGGTGTAGCTGGCCAGTTTTATACCAAAATATAGCCAGTAATATCGGGTATCTAAATCATATTGCGTGGTGTGATTGTGGCTAATGGATTTTTGGTTTTCAGGTCCAGGAGTATAGAGTGTCAAGTAGAGAGGAATGAGCATTTCTGACATCTGCTCCTCTACGAGTTTAACAAAGGATCCAAAGCCGCCGAGGCTACTCGACAACACTATGCTATGTATGGGGAGGGCGCTGTTGCTCCGAGGACAGCACGCAATTTGTTTGAGCGGTTCAAAGGTGGCAATATTGACCTCAACAATTCTCCAAGCTCAGGTCGTCCATCTCATTTAGATGAGGTTCGTTTGAACCATCGCATCCACCTATATCCGTGTCAAACCTCACGCGCATTGCCCACTCGGATGGAATGTGATCAGGCCACATTGGTGCGATACCTGGAGCGTATGGGAAAGGTGCAGAAACTGGGGTCTTGGGTACCTCACACTCTTACCGAGAACAACAAGAAACAGCGTGTTGCCGTATGTGGTTCCTTGTTCACCCGTTATCACGAATGTTCTCAGCAACACAAACCCTTTCTGTCACGTAGTGTTACTAGAGATGAAAAGTGGTGCCTGTATGTGAATTTCAGGCATCGGTGGGAATGGTTAAGCCGAAACAAGGCGTCCCGTCCACATCACGTCCAAAACATGACCTTCATTCTGTAAAGATCATGTTGTGTGTCTGGTGGGACATGGAAGGCATTATTCACTGGCAAATGCTACCGAGGAATCGGACCATCAACACTGCACTCTATTGTGGGCAACTCCGCCGTGTGGAGAGAGCAATACAGCAGAAACTGCCAAATCGGCGCCATTGTATCCTTCCACAACATGATACCGCACGCCATCACAGTGCAAACATGACCAAAGTGGCTATTCATGACATGAAATGGGAGCTCCTTCCACATCCGGCGTATTCCCAAGATGTCGTCCCTTCTGACAATTCCCTGTTCCGATCTCTGTCGAATGCTTTCGGTGGCAGAACGTTCCACATTGATGTTGATTTCTAGAATTTCCTAGATGATTTTTTCGTAGCAAAACCTGCTCGTTTTTTTTAAAGAATGGCATTGCAGATCTATCCAGACGTTGGGACAGTATCATAAACAATGTGTGAGAGGGGGATACATAGTTGATTGATTCCGTTTTCCCTACTGATGTAATACATTCCTGTAGTGCGGGTAAAAAAACGGCAAGAACCTATGCATCAACTCAATATATATCATGGGGTTACAGTGTTCCTTACAAATTCAATTCTTGCTGTATAGTAAATCTAGTAAGTTTCCAAGAGCAGAAGGGCCTCTGCCTTATATCTATAATTCCAGAAAATGGAAGAGATCTGGTTTCGCAAACATAACGGGTTTACGAAACTAGTTCCAAGAGTAGCAGAACCAAAAACCAAAACCCAACACTCTTGAAAACTTGACCTCCTGTTGGTCCTTTTGGACCGTAATCGCTTTGCTAATTGTTGTTTGACAGTGTGTGATAGACAATCGATTATTTTAACGGATTTTTACTTCATTTCAAATTAATTTTTCCGTATTAATCTATGCAGCCCAATTTTGTAATTATTAATTTTAACACCTTTCAGTTCAGTCAAGGAAACTTTGTTAAAGAAGCAAAATTGTGTTTAGAAAAATTTCACAAAATGGTGATACTATATGCAGTGTTAGAAAGTTCATTACTAAGGCATTAACGTTTTCTACTGCATCTGCTTTCTTCCAGAGAAGCACACCCATATACAGCCTTAAATCCCAGAAACGGATTTCTTCCAAACGGAATAATCTACTTCTGAAAATTGATACAATTTGAATGTCATTTGAATAGAATGAATACTTAAAAGCATTTCAAAATCAATATTTTCTATCAGATGTACGAATGAAATTACTGAAATTTCAAAAACTCATAAAACTACGCTGAATAATGAGTCAGACGCATGGTATTATTAAACTCTAAATTTAAGTTCTTCTGGATAAGTCCATTGTGTGCATACCGTAAAATAATCAGTGTTGCTTTCCCACACCAGCAAAATCTTCGTAATTTCTGATTGACTTTTGAGACCAGCAAAAGTAAAAATCTGATTTTACTGAATTTTGAAAAGCATTCACTGAGCGAAACAAAAAAAAGCATCAATTCTTGAGTTAAAAAGTTGTGCACATATCCTTACCGAATTATGACTTCTACGCATCGAAATGACATTGCGCACTGCATCCATGAGCTCTGTTATAGGATTTTTACCTTCGTTCTGAAAAATCAGCCGCACTCTACGAAGACAGATCCAAAATAGACTCAGTTCAGGAAAACTAACTGGAAAAAGCAGCAACATAATTTTGCGTTTCTTAATTTTGACACTGTAAACATATATTACTCTCTATTGAAAACGGAATACAAAGAAAGACCTGAGATATCGAAACGGTACATTACTTATGATACAAGACGTAAGTGATCAGAGGTACATACCTGTAAATGATTTGGAACACACAATACTAGTGTACTCCTCATGAACGGCGATAACGGCTCGTACACGGCCTGACGTTAACTGGAAGAATTTCTGGATGTCCCACTGCGGAAGGACATTTACATGCTGTAACAAATCGTTCCCAAAGCTCTTCTAGGGTAACGTGTGACGGAACATGGCGTGCTAGGTGTGGAGTCACCATATCCCGCACTTGCTGAATGGGCGACGGATCAAGCAAATGCTCTGGCCAAGAAAGACGTAGCACGTATCGTGCATCTAAGAACTGTAAGACATTCCGCATCCCATGCGGTCTGGTATTGTCCTGTTGAAAGATGGTACTGCGAACCGTCTTCAGGTATGGTAGCATTACGGCCTCCACAAGTTCCTGATATACCGCCGGCTGGTCAAGGTTCTTGCACTCCGTAGGAGGCATGGCCGTGAATGGAACCCAAGGGCACCCCACACCAAAGCGCACTCTGTTGGACCCGTATCACGCTGCATAATGAATGTCTCTAGCCGCCGTTCACTACAGTATTGCACCACAAGGATACGTATATGATGGGTTATTACGTTGAACTTCGACTCGTCGTAAAACACTATGTGCTGTCATTCATCACGCCAGTGTCTCCGTTCTTGTTCCAATTCAGCAGCTGTTGTCTGTGGTTTATGGTCCAGGAAAGTCGAAGCAACAGGCGGCGGACGACGAGGTCTCTCTGAAGCAAACAGCGTCAGACAGAGCGTGCTGACAATGTTTGTTGTGATACTGACCTCCACTACTGTGCTAACCTTCAGGAAGTTTCTGTTTTATCTGCCAACGCCATTTGGTGGAGATAACAGTCCTCCAGTACGTTCCTCCGTCGAAGCCCAGGAACCTTCACGTCGATGCGTTAAACCTTCTTGTTCCCATTGTCGCCATATTCGCATCACTGAGCTCACGTTTCGTCCAAAACGAGCAACAATTTCCTTGAAATAACGCCCGCTTTCTTGCAGTCCAACACATCAAAGTCCGTTTTAAGATAACCAATTGAAAAAAAGCCACGTCAACTACGGCTATTTGTACATGTACATGCAAATGGGATTCAGAAGTAGTAAGACAATATTCTCATACTTCCTCAATGCCAATGGGAGTAGATATATGGTTTCGTTCAATTAAGAACAGTTTAACGAAATATTAAGAACATGGTAAAATCGATCAATTCTGAAAAGGTAGTGTGACGTGTCTGCCCCGCAGGACGCACTTGACATAAAGGTAGATAGCAGCGAGAACGAACGTCTGCGTAGCTCAGTTGGTAGAGCGACTTGTTCCGGAATAAGCGGACTCGATCCCCGGCGTGGAACAAAAATGACGAAGAAATTTACTTCGTTATAAAGGGTTCTATAGCGGATGGCTGCCTGCAACGATTCATGGTCACGGCTGACCGGTGAGCCATGCCCCCGGCCCTCTTTCGGGGGGGGGAGATGTGACGTGCCTGCCACGCAGGACGCACACGACGTAAAGGCAGATAGTAGCGAGAACGAACGTCTGCGTAGCTCAGTTGGTAGAGCGACTTGTTCCGGAATAAGCGGACTCGGGTCCAATCCCCGGCGTGGACCAAAAACGACGGAGAAATTTACTTCGTTATAGTAGATCGAAAACGTAAGGTATTATAATAAAAAATTGTCAAATACTTTCAAAAATCTCAGTAAACAGTTGATATTTCGTTAGACACGGAACAAAGAATTCCGACAACCAGTAATCGAAAATCGAAAAGTTACTGTTCACGAAAAACGGCCAGTAAGGTGAAAGAAAATTTGAGATTAGCTGTATCATAGACACTGTGTAGCCAGCGTTTTCTTTTCAGCAGCTGACTCTGGCACGAAAACGAAGCGAAATGCAGTGTCAAAAATGAGCCAATGGGGAAAAAGAAAATTCGTCATTGGTTAGGTGACGTCATAGTCTTTATCTGACTCCTGCATGAGACTGAGGGAAATGCAAAACATTTGCATTTTCATCCGAAATACTGGGAAATGTTTAGATTTTTGAGAAAAAGCTATTTTTAATATAGCAGAAAATGCCTCGGACGTTCAAATTTTTGTGTACATTTCAAACTGGTACTGAATTGCTTCTGTTACTAAATCATCGAGAAAATCAACGAATCGTTCGTAAAATTTTATAATGAGCGAACAAGCTCATCTACGCAATGTAGTAAGAGTTACAACAATTACTCCATTTTGTACACTTAGAGTGGAGAGTCATGGTAGTTAATCTAATAAATATTCTTTGATAAATGCAAATTTTTCTGAATGAAGTTTTTCTGTCATACACCAGATTCAAAGCGAAAAGCAAACCAGGAACAAAGTAAACTTTATAAATTAGGAGATTTAAATGCTCCAGTAACTGACTTTATATCCCATGAGAGGCCGAATTGCACCTTTCATTTTCCTTAATTTATGAAGGACGTAATGACGTGAGATGTTGATCAAAAGCTAAACTGATATATTTACATTTCTTAACCCAAGGAGAATGTTAATTAAAAGTACTCAAACGCGGAAAGGTTACCAAATTTTCAAGAAAAATTATTTTGGATAAAATCTCAGCAATTGCTTTTTTGGGACCAATTTTAATTTTCCAACTAGCAAAGTACACCTGAGGAGAGTCTAGCGCTAGTTGCAAATTAGAAGTAATTTGTTCAAAATTTTTCGCTCTAGTAATAGTTGTGGTATCATCCGCATACATAGCTAAAGTGTAAATATCCTGATGAACCGGAATATCTGATAAATTAATTAAAGAATAAAAAGTAGACTGGATGCCAAAACATTCCTTGAGTTACCCCAGTTTCTATAGGTCTAAGGGAAGATCTGCTATTACTGATACGAACATGAAAGGTTTTATCTTACAGATAAGATTTAATTAACAGGAACATTCACTTTTAGAATAATTCAGATTAATTTATTTAAAAAGAAGACCTTCATGCCAGACAGAATCAAACGCTTTCTGAAAGTCAAGAAAGATAACACCCGTTTTCCTATTTTAATTAAAGACAACATGAGAAATATCATTTGGCCCGAGACAGTGTTAATTTGTAAAATGTTTGGATACAAAATCAAACTGAAATTGGGGGAAAATGTTATTCGGTAACGCGAAATCAGCTGGGCATATAAAATGTTTCCAAAATTTGGCTAAAAAGGAAATAATAACTGTTATGGATCGATAATTTTTAAGAAAAATACTATCACTTCCAGGTTTTAAAATACCGACAGTGTCCACAATGTCTCATGCATCAGGAGAATACTGGAAATATAATGATATTTCGTCAGTTAACAATTTCATTAAAATATTTTTGAAGCAGTAATAAAAGACGAAGCGGTAGCTTTGACACCTTTCGCATTGATACGGTCAATGACAGCAGCTTTATTAATGTTAAGTTTTTAATCTGTGCATAAATTTGACCCTCTGTAAATGATGCACGGGTTAAACCATCACTATAATTAGCAGCTGCAAAATAAGAATCTATATAAGAAAGCACTGCATTGGTACGAGGAGAACTACCAATACTATAATTCAATGTACATTGATTTTCAAGTGTCTCTGCAAAAGTTTCACACTTCTCCTCCGTGGAATAAACAATACCACGTTGCCCATGAATATCGAGCATTTGCTCAACTTACACTTTAAAACATTTGACAAGATTCCAAACTAAAATAAGTGATCCATCAGTGGTTGAGACTTTGTGAGATGAAAATTTCTCCCAGTACTGTGTATGGATTTTTTAAATTTATTGCTGTACAATTCTATTAAGGCGACAAAAATTTCTTCATTTTCTCACGTCAATTTTTTTTTGAAATCTTCTGCGTGCTGAGTTACGTATTTTAATAAGTTTCTTTAGATAAAGGAATCCCTTTTTCCTACTAGAATTATAAAGAACACCTTGAATTTCAGCAGTAAATCAGCGATTGCAGCATCAATATCTTCTGGACCAGTCAATTCACGAGCAATCATCTATCTATTCATCTTCAATAATAAGAATATGAAAATATTTCCATTCAACAGAATATTGAGCTGGATGAGACAAGGCATCAAAATGCGACAATTCCACAAGGATGGCGTGGTGATCAGAATTAAGATTGGAAAGTACTCTAAGATTACAAAAATGCTTTAATGTTTATAGAAACAGCATTCTGGACGAACATCCAAATTACAATGAAAAGTTGAAGGTTCACGAGGGCATCCACATATAATTTCCCCTTTAAAATAATTTTGGCAAAACTATTCCCATGACAATCATTTACAAAGGAATTCCAAAATTTATGTCATAATTCCTATCGCGAGCAGCCATTATTGGATTATCGTCAGAAAAAATGGTCCTGATGTTTGCTCTCAAGCAAAACATGATTTTGTGGCCAATAAATAGCAACGACCTTAAATTTGCCTTTTGGCTATGGAAATAGGAGTACAGTGGGCCTCCAGAGAAATTAAAACAGTTATTGGAAACTGACCCCATTTTAAGGTGCTCTTGAGAAAACTAGTAATACCACCTTTACCTCAAGTATCCCTTGCAGAATCGCACCAGTAGCTTACATTATTAAGAGTACTAAAACCTGTATTCCGAGGCAAACGAGTTTCACAGGCCAGAGCAACGTCAATGTGTAATTGTGCGAGGAAATTAGTAATTAGTAAAATCAAATTTCTGTTTCCGCAATGAGTTGGCATTCCAAAAACATATCCGGAATGGAGAATATGCGGCAAGCTGACAACTAGCATTGACTTTAAAATTTGCTTGTCTTAACATAAGCAGATCAAGAAAAAACCACATTGTTTTCACCATAAAGAAGAAACAACTTTGAAGCATGAAGCTGAAGTTTTGGAAAACTTGAGATCAAATCATATCATATGTAGAAGATTTTAGGAAGGGAGTGTCTGACCCCAGAGATTAAACAATCCTTAGAAATAGGAAGTTAGTAAATTTGGGCTATAGTACCTGACAGGAAAGTCACACGGAAGCGATGTTGAAAAGAGGTAGAAGACGCCCTTATTTATAACCGGGGGGCCAGAAACTGGGGACCGACGGCTTAATGTGCCCATCCGACGCACGGCGGATATTTAATGGTTCGAGAGTTCGCACCTGCCTGAGATCGAATCTATGGCAACTTACCCTGTGCGTCCTGCTTTTATGCCTTCTGCGGGACAGCTACGAGGGTATGGCCGGAACAAATTATTTGCATTGTAATCATTTGCACCTCCTCAGGTGACCTATCCATCCTGTGAGTGTTAGACTGATCGCACACGTTTTCCCTGGTGTTGCACTTTCGAGAAACAGCAGTGTACATGATACTGTATGTAGATTATTCAAAGCAATTATACCTTGCATGTTGTGAAATTAAAATTTAAAGTAAATTCAACAGAAAAAGAAATAACATAAGAGCTTGATTTATCATATCTCGAAATCCTACTACATATTCGAAAGGTCCCCCAAATTCTTAAGCTTAGAATAATTAGCATTTTATCAAAAATTTCATTCCCAATATTCAGCTTTGCTAAAATTCTCGTTATAAATTAGGATGCTGCACCAATCTCCAAGAACGACAAACAATCCGTTCAGTTTCATTTTATAATAGACCAGGGTTTTTTGCACCATATTTCTGAAATTACATCTTTAAATCATCTGGAGTTAAACACAGCACCTTCATGTTTTTCGCGTAGAGATGAAACAATTTTTTTGTTGCACCTACGTTCACTGTGCTACAATTAAGAAATGTGACTGGTTTTTAAAATCCTGGTAAAACACACGTGTCGGGAGGGCATGGTTTTTTGACAAGTCATTTATTAACTGTGCGATGGCAACAGCGCTTGCGTGAGAATTGTGCAGATGCTCATTTACGCTGTGCATGAAGGTCATTCGGTAGAAGAACATTGCCACTGCTCTGTCATGGAGCAGAGAGGAAATATTCGGTTCTGTTTGAAAGTCGGTAAAACTGCAACTGAGACAGTTGAATTGTTGCGTGATGTGTATAAGGCTAATTGTCTGTGCACAAGTATTCCTTCGGTATACACGTTTCAAGGATCGTCGGGAAGATTTGGAAAATGAAGAAAGGCCTGGACACTCGATTTCAGTGCTCACGTCTGGAAACTCATTCAGAATATTCGCAAAAGGATAAAAAGTGGTCGCTGTGTGGCATTGAGGTGCTGGAATGCGATCTCGAAAAGGAGATGATTCGTCAAGGAGATGAGTAAAAGGAGATGATTAGTCAACTTTTAGTGCAAGATTTGGGGTTAAAAACGTTCGTGAACGTTTTTGTTCCGCATGCTTTGTCAGACGACCAGTACCATGCATAAATAGAGTACGAAAAAGGCATCCTGGAAACTGCAGAAATAATGCAAATTTTCCTCCAAAGTATTGCAGCAGGTAACGAGACATAGTACGTTTGTTGTGATACTGAAACAAAGCATCAGAAGGCTCAGAGAAAGTCGCCACCGTCACCCAAAGGAAAAAAATCAGGTTACAGAATTCCAAAATCAAGACAATGCTTGTGCGCTTTTGCGACAGCAAAGGAATACTGCATCACAAGCTCATTCCTGAAGATGCAACTGTCACTGGCAATCCTGACACATTTATTTTGGAACGATTATGGAAGAGGATTGTTCGTGTCATGCCGGAGTACAGAAAAGTGAAAATGGTTCCTTCTTCACGATAATGTACTCGCTCACAGAGCAGTTTGTTTACAGCAATTTCTGGCATGAAAACAAATGTGTGTACTGAACCATCCCCCATTCCCCAGATTTGTCACCGTGTGACTGATTTTCATTCCCTAAATTAAATCAGCATTTGAATAAATATATTCCCGCAAGTTTTGCTGCTTTTGCATTTTTCTTAGATTCAACATTACTTAATTTCCGCACTGCGTATTCTGGTTTAGTTTCATCTGTATGTTACGAAGATCAAAATTATCCTAAATAACCTTAAAAAAATCTTCGATTTCTCATTACGTTTGCCTGCTCCGAATTCCTTAGATATTTGATTGTCACCATAATTTCATTTCTTTTCATAGAATTTACCTCATATATATTTTTTCAATTATAACCTGGAATGGTGCGCAGCTGCTTAAGAAAGGACGCTAATTAAAAATGGAGCTATTGGCAACAACTTAATCAGATCGTCTCCGGTTTCACAGTTCTGAAGATGAACTACTTTTATAAAAGTACTGTATACTTCGTTATCTGAGAAATCGTATGCTGAACGAGTTTCCATGGCAAAACCAGTCTACCAAAATATGTCCAATGCAAATCATTTTTCATTTTTCATTTGCTCTGCCTTACTCTTCTGCTCCAGTCTGATTCCAGGAAGCACTTGTGAGATGAAAAGAGAAATGTCATGCTGATAACGCTGAACTTAGTTACACAGAATATTTCTCTGAAAGATAAATGGAATCAGTTTATCGCATTCGCTACATGAATGGCCTCCACGTGTTCAGCGCACGGCGACCAAAGGTCAACATATCCTCAGAAATTTATATAGTTTACTGATACTGGGCGACACGAGGTGTTGCCTCATTCGTACCCACGCCCAAAAATTGTGTTTGTAACGCTGAGTGTGTAATGTCCCACATATGTTTACTCAACCATTTTTTATTTCGTTGCTATATCATACTTTGTTGACATTTGGTGTTTTTCACTTTCACTGAAAACATTGGGATGAAACATATGTATTCTTGTGCGATGAAATCAAGATCGTGCTATATCGTAGGAATGCACAAATAAATGATTGCATACTGTTGATTCAGTTTAATAATTGGATGACAAACTCTGTAACTTTTTCCCCACCCCAACTGTCGACGCACTGTAACTTTGTCACCACCCCAACTCGTACTAAGCACTGGTTTCAAATGATTCATACCAGATGTGTCCGGAATCGAATCCTCGGTGAGGCATGGCTTTCAGTTTCAGCGTTAATCTAGCCTTTTATGTACGAATACCATTTTATTTTATCAGAAATATATGCATTCCGTTCACCAATCCATTTAGTAGGAATTTAAATATTCAGGGTGGTCATAAAGTAACTTGGCTTATTCACGAACCTCTAGTGACCACAGTTTTTGACCAAATGGGATGAGATTCGGGATTTAGAAGTTTAAAGATATGCACTCGAGATTTATGCAGAGCTAATGAATCGTGCTCTCACGGTTACGGTTTCAACTCACGAATTACGGAAACATCCAATGCCAACATCCACTTTGTGATATTTCATTGTGATCAACACCTTAAAAAACCACAAATGGCGTTAACAGTTTCTTTCCAGCTCTAAAAGCCACTGGGCAATAGTACTTTCAACTGAGATGAGAAGTAACAACAAAAGACGAGAAAAAGTAAAAAAGAAACCGTCAAAATTATCTTTGTTTACAAATGCTGAATGTGTCTGTCATCACAGGCAATGACAGATTACATGCGGGAATCGTGGACATTACCGAAGCATACTACATGGAATATGGATAACCTCTCATTTAATCGCTTCTTTCAGGTCAGACAAAGTTCTTGGATTATCTTTGTACACTTTTGATTTCAAAAATCCCCAGAGACAGAAATCCATTGGTGATAGATCTGGAGACCGTGGTTGCCATGGATGGAAATGCAAAACGGCCAGATGTAATTCTGTTACCGAAGTGCTGTTCTACCAATTTGTTTGACACATTTGCTGACATGTGGTGGAGCACCATCTTGCATGAAAATGACGTCAGGTATTACATGTCGTTGCTGCAGCTCTGGAATGACGTAATTCGTCAACATTGCTGATTAGCGTACACGTCCATAACCCGTGAGGGGTCACTTGTTCAAAGAATTAGGGCCCTAGAATGAAACTGCTTGTGATGCTGCAACACGTAGTCACTCTGGCGTCATTTTAGTAAGAAATCATGGGGATGTTTGTCTGCCAAATGCACACAGTTTTTAAAGTTTACTTTGCCAGTTACCTTGAGATATGCTTCGTCAGTCCACACTATGCGCAGTGGCCAGCTGCTGTTACTGTCATATCTAATCAAAAATTAATTCGCAAATTCCAAACGTAGCTGTTCGCCACCCTCTTGCAACATTTGGACTTGATGGTACCGGTACGGGAACATCTGGAGTACCGATGGAAGAATCTTTAAGCCCGTAGTTTTATTACTGCTTCAAGCCCCGTTTGGGAACTTGCGGGCATGAATTTTGTTTATTAATTCCGATCTACTAAAGTGGCAACAATGACATTGGGTTTCCTAGTATAGGTGACCCAGTCTTATTGTTGGGACCTGTACGCGTTGTGTTTCACACGAGCTCGTACCAGGTTGTCACAAGAATTCATATGCCACAAGGAAATTAAGTTTACCTTTATTTACAAGAATTCATATGCCACAAAGAAATTAAAACTAACCTTTCAGTGCCATGTTTTGAATCATGGTATCTTCAAAGAAAGAAAAACTGTTTACTTTAAAATAAACCAAAACCCGACACCTGTACTCATTTGCAGAGCAGCAGCGAAGAAAAACACGTTGTTTAAAGAAAAAAATATAGAATTTATTTTAACATATTTCTTACTTTATATACAAATAAATGGTGGGACCGAATTGAATTATATTAAAACATCGCTGCAAAAAAAAAAAGAAAAAAAGTTGGGGTTTAGCCTGAGACTTATAGAAATAGAAACATTCCTAGCGAACCAACTAGTACGAAGTGAGCAATAATATTTCAATTCCAAATTTCAATGATTACTCAGCATGCAAGGGAATGAAATATTTGGATGATGTGTTACCCTAAATCTTCTACTGTTCAACACGAATCCGGGAATTGATGATGGGTCTTCGTCAGCGGTTTCTTCTCGCGTTCGCGATCTTGTGGCTGGTTTCCTCCGTGGATAAAACACAGCCAGAGACCTCTTGACAACTGTAAAAATTCTTTTACCCACAACTTGGCATCTTTCACTACCACCTTCCAATGGCACCTAACATGCTACGAAATTTGTGAGTCCGAACTTTTAACCCTCGCATGGCCAAGTATTTCTACCAACCGGCAAAAACAACAATCGACAACAACAACCATAAAAACACCGATTCCTCCAAGTTTTCGCATTTTATTTTCGTTTCGTTTTCGCTTTCTGTCGTGCTGCTAGGCGTGTTCTCTCCCTTTGTAGGCGTACCCCGTACCTTCATTGGTTTCTGCCCCCCTCCCCCTCGTCCGGCAGTGGTCCGCAGTCCGGTGGATGTCGACTAGTGGCTATTTCGAGCTGATCTTCTCCTGGCCAGATGACTATCTGCCGAGCTAACCCCTTTAAAAATTTATTTGGTCCTGACTATCACCCTGTTTTTTTTTTTTTTTTTTTTATTGGAGGTTTAACGACCACCGTGAGCAACTCAATGGGCTATAAGTAGTCGCCCGTCCCTAATTTAGGGTCACTGGTTCTAGGGAAGGGAGAGAGCCAGTGCCGTAAGACAAACACAACATCCATGCCTGACCAGGATTCGAACCCAGACCCCTTACGGACGAATGATCAGAGGCCAGTGCCTTAGACCACTGCGCCACCGGGGCGGCCACCCTGTTTCGGAGTTCTATTATCAGATCATTCGAAAAACCCTTTTTAAATCTTCAGGTATGTTCGTAGGCAGGTATGCCTGACTGAATAGTTTTCGCCGACACAGAGCCTGGGTGACAGTTCTTATATAAACTTTACCTTCTTAGCAGATTTAAGATTCTTTCTTGGACTTTCGCCGTATATTTACCACTGGCCTATCATTAGCTAAGGCTGCATTATGTAATCCGCAGTGCTGGTTCTTCGCAAATGCCTGGCAATGAAAATACCTTTCACTTCGTGTGCGGACCACTGGCCTATCATTAGCTAAGGCTGCATTATGTAATCCGCAGTGCTGGTTCTTCGCAAATGCCTGGCAATGAAAATACCTTTCACTTCGTGTGCGGAATTTTTGCACCTTTTCTAGTGTTTGCGTTCCGATCTCCTTCCCACGCGAAGAGAGAGCAAGAAAAAAAGAAAAGGTACCAACGAATCCTTATGCGACTTGTGTCGGGATAATACCCCGTGCAGACCCAATCAGGAAATACTCTAATTAAAGAAATTATTAATTAATTATGTTAATTAATTAACATAATTATTATAATTAATTTGGTAATTAAATCTGGAATTTGGGTATTTCTTTACCAGAAGCAATGTGCCCGAAATTAGAACAATTTTCGCGGCAACAGTTTTAGGAACATCCAGATTGCGATAAGCACCTCATGCAGTTGCATGACGATCGTCACTAATCGTGTGATACACTTCAGCAACAAGTTCAACTGGAGTGGAAGGTCGTGTATCTCAAGGTCTATTACATGTGCAACCCCCGTATCTTCAAATTTCGCACCATATCCCGAACTGCTTGAATAGAACATGGACCCTGACGTAAACTATGGATTCGACGGAAAATTCTCAACGCCTCTTCAGCATTATAACCATTAATGTAATTGAGCTTCACTAGTTCACCACGATGTTTAGCGGAAACTCTCATCTTGTTCTCCTGCACGTGATGACACGACACTGCCTCAACGTCCAGCCGTCAATGCTATTTATCGGAACTGGTTGCGAAGATATAAAACAAACTGCGTTCGCCAGTTGGATGTTTTGTTATAGGCGACGGTGATTTATGCAAATGACGTGCATCATCACTGTTGGAGACACAATGCAAATGAGCGACTAAAGGATGTCGCCGTTTCTTTTTGACCTTTTCTCTTTTGTTGTTACTTCTCATCTCATTTGAAAGTGCTATTGCCCAGTGGCTTTTATGGCTAGAAAGAAACTGCTAACGCCATCTGTGGTTTTTTAAGGTGCGGATCACAATGAGATATTACAAAGTGGGTTTTTCCATTGGAAGTTTTCGTAATTCGTGAGTTGAAACCGTAACCGTGAGACCATGATTCATTTACTCTGCATAAATCTCGAGTGCATATCTTTAAACGTTTAAATCCCGAATCTCATCCTAATTCTTCAAAAACTGTGTCCACTAGAGGTTCGTAAATCAGCCAAGTTACTTTATGGTCACCCTGTACAATGTATTCGCTGAAAGCAATGCTTAATTTCTTCGACTATCTTGACAGAACGCAACCGGAACGATTAATAATGGGCAATAATAATACAACTAAGAGCAAACATGTGATCAGCGCGTTTTTATGCAAATCTGCAAATCGAAGCAACTGCACGTAAACGACGGCGTGTGTGAAGGTCATGAAACGGTATAAATAACACCTGATACTGAGCTCTGTTAATCAGGGGCCGCGGGTGGCCTAGTGGTCAACGTTCGTGACTGCCACGGAAAGGGCCTCAGGTTCGATACCAAGCAGGTACGAACGCTCGATCAACTAAATATCTGCCGTACGTCGGATGGGCACGTTAAGCCGTCGGACCCCGGGTACTGGCCCCCGGTAATAAAGAAGGGCGTCTTCCTCCCCCTTTCTACTTCGCTTCCGTGTCACTTTCCTATTGTGCGCTCTAGCCCAAATCTTCTAGTTTCCTGTTTCTAAGGGCTGTTTAAGACCTGGGGTCAGACACTCCCTTCCTAAAATCCTCTACACGTGATCATGATCATGCTCTGTTAATCAGTGTTTTTCTTGTTCTTCACATGGGAGAAGAAGCGGACTTAAGCAAGTTTGACAAATGCCAAATTGTAATGCCCGGCCACTAGGTCACAGCATTTCTTAGACGGCAAAGCTTGTCTGGTGCTCACTGCCAGCCGTTGTTTTAGTACTTTCAAAAAATGGTACGAGGAGGAAGAAACCATGAACCTCCGGCAAGGTGTGGCGCCTCCACGGCTGATCGATGCTAAAGGTGAGAGAGGGCCATCCATATGGTAGGAGCTAACACAAAGGGTACTGCGACGCAACACAAGGGGTACTGTGTACTGAGATAACACAATGGGTACTGTGTACTGAGATAACACAAAGGGTACACTGGCACAACACAAGGGGTACTGTGTACTGAGCTCACACGATGGGTACTGTGTACTGAGATAACAATGGGTACCGTGTACTGAGCTAACACAATGGGTACTGTGTACTGAGGTAACACAATGGGTACTGTGTACTGAGGTAACACAATGGGTACTATGTACTGAGCTAACACAACGGGTACTGTGTACTGAGCTAACACGATGGGTACTGTGTACTGAGCTAACAAAAGGGGTCTGTGTACTGAGCTAACCCAATGGGTACTGTGTACTGAGCTAACCTAATGGGTACTGTGTACTGAGCTAACACAAGGGGTACTGTGTACTGAGGTGACACAATGGGTACTGTGTACTGAGCTAACACAAGTGGTACCGTGTACTGAGCTAACACAATGGGTATCTGTCACCACAAAGAGTACATCAAACCCTGCTGAAAATGAAGCTGCATAGCCGCAGGCCGCTCCTAGTGCCCATGCTAACCTTGGATCACCGTATAAACCCCATGCAATTGGCACGCGGGCATCAAAGCTGGACCTTGAATGACTGGAAGAAAGTTGTCAGGTCAGATGAATCTCATTTCCCGTTGCACCTTGTAGACTGCCTGGTGCGTGTGCGTCGTTTACCTGGAGAAGAGTTGGCACCACGATGCTACCTGGAAAGAAAGCGAATCGGTGAAGGAAGTATAATGCTTTGTCTAATGTTCTGCTGGGAAACTCTGGGTGCTGCAAAAAACTAAGATGTCTGCCACCTACCTAAACATTATAGCACACCCTTAATATTATTGCACACCAGGTACATCCTTGAAGGCAACGGTATTTTCCTCTAGTAGCGCCTTCTTTCAGAAGATTAATGGATCATGCCAGACTGCCCGGATTATTCGAGATTAGTTCGTGGAACATGGGGAAGACTTCCAGGTATTACCCTAGCCTCTGAATTCCGCGGATGTCAATCCAATCGAGCATCTGTGGTTTGTGTTGGAATATCAAATCCGGTCTGTGGCGGCTCAACCACTTAATTTACAGGGGTTAAAGGATCTGTTAGTTAAGTGTCGGTACCAGATACGACAGGACACCTTTAGAAATCTTATAGCCTCTACGACTCTCCGGGTAAGAGCTGTTTTGGTGACACATGGAGGACCTGTATCTTATTAGGCAGGTGGAAATAATGTTTTAGCTATTCGGTGTCATTTCAATATTTTTTGAAATTTAAAAAATTAACTTCAAATTACACAGTGCTTTTTAAATGCATTTACTTAAAAGTGAAAATTGATGTAGCATATGCAACACATTTCATCTCGTTCTCCAGCCAAACACACTGGCGGAAAGTGAAAAAAGAACACCAAGAAGGAGACGTCTGATACCAACGAAATTTATACAGCATAATAACAGAATACAGAGGAAAACGTGATCAAAACATTATGGCAAAATACAGCTGAGTTTGCTGGTAAACTAAAAAATAACATTTCCACGTAACATGGTTAGTACGAGGTTGAACTGCCATGGGCTGCGTCACACTGTGCAATTCTGGCATGGAGTCTGTCGTACAGATGTTTAATGTAGGTTTGGGGTATTGAGTTCCAAGCATCCTCAACCTGGACGCTCAAATCGGGGATGGTCGTGGCTGGCCGTGGAGCTTGGATAAGTCATTGTCCCATAAAATCCCACACGATCTCAATGGGGGACAAATCCGGTGAACGTGCAGGCCACGGAAGTTGTCTCACACCCTGAAGTGTATGTTGCGTTGCACGTGCCGTGTGTGGCCGTGCGTTATCTTGCTGGAAAACACCACGATGGACCGACCTTACAAATGGCACAACAACGGGCTGAATAATGTTGTTGATGTAGGAGGTGCTGTTTAACGTACCCGGTACAAACACTAGTTGTGTACGGGAGTGATAGCTGATCGCTCCCCACACCAGTAGACCAGGTGTAGGCCCTGTGTGTCGCTGGCGGATGCAAGAAGGGTGGAGACACGCACCACTGTGCGTCTGCGAACACGCATACGGCCATCGGAGGCTCCCAAGCAGAATCTGCTTTCATAGATGAACACGACAGATCGCCATTGCGTTCTCCAGTGCAGACGTTGGCGACACCACTGTAGCCGTTCCTGACGGTGGGTTGGAGTCAGAGGTACACTTGCCAGGGGCACACGTGCACGTAGTCTTGCATCCAGTAAACGGTTGCGGATTGTTCTCACAGTCACCTGAGGAGCAACGGCAGCTCGGATTTGCGTCGCAGTGGATGTTCTGCTTGACAACGCCGCTCTTCTTATGCGTCGATCGGTCCGATCATCAGTCCGTCTGTGACTCCCGGTTCCACGTCTTCTCGTGTGGGAATGTTCCTCGGATCATCTACGCCACCATCGTACCACCACCGATATTTCCCGTCCAATTCGCTCCGCAATACGACGATACGACCACCCGGCCACGCGGAGTCCGACTAGACGACCTAGCTCAAAGTCTGATAACTGCTGAAATCGTACACGTCTTCCATGTCCAGGCATTGCAGCTTCTTCGGGGTCTTTGTACGTGTCCGTACGCCGACGACTGATTAGATTCACTTCGCCGTACTCCTTAAATACCACCGACGATAATTTGCATATTATGCCGCGCTGTGGCGTAAGCTCTCACCGGTTGTTCCCGAAATTAACATCACACCTACGTAAACTCGACCAATTAACATATGTAAATTTCATGATCGTCAGCCAATTCCTTCTTGGTGTTCTTTTTTCACTTTCCGCCAGTGTATAAGTTACATTTCTTTGTTTTTATGTTTAGTTTTGCATAACGTTTTAGTAACAAGGTTTTTTAATGACGAGTTACGAAATAGCGATACAGCAATGGTGTAAACATGAAATACACAGGAGTGTATTCTTAAAGTTTCAATACACTGCCTTTTATACGCTATTTACAATCACTATCGCTGTCATTAATTTTCAACGGCTTGAGTTCGTAAATTTCGATTTTAAAATTTGAAATAATTTCTCTCTTACAGAACATCGCAGGCAGCTAAATAAAATTGCTGCCCAAAACATAGCTGATGATAAATCCCATTTATGTTTTCCAGACTTTAACGTAATGCTGTCCAGTCATTCAGACTTGCTGTTATGTCCATTTGTTTTCCATACCTTGAAACATTTTCGCTGCAGAGGTTTTTCCAAAAATACGTATCATGCCAAAACGCCGAAGCTTGAACATAAATTGAAATAGTCAGTTCTTCAATCGGATATTGAGTAGCAGTAAATGTGATTAGAAAGAGAAATCCCTGAGTAGTGAACCATATGTATTTATACCACCTAGCAGGTTGGGTGGCGTAACTTAAAAAATGCAAAATTTATGTTAACTGTTTTCATACTGGAAACTACCCTACATATGCAGATGCCTAAATATTATGTACATGTATTTCAGGGTCAAAAGATGGACAAATCGATATTCATGAATCTTTAATTTTTAAGTATCAACGTATCGATATTTATGTAATATATCCCAAAAGTCGCAAAAAAGGAAAGAAAATTTATATAAATCCTTCTTTTTAAACAATAGCAAAAATAAAGAAAAAAACACAGTGAATGAAAATTTTAAGAATTTAATAATTACACTTAAATTAAATGTATACTTATGTGCTACATAACAAAAAGAACGTCAAGCATTTTAAAAGAGTAAAAATATATTTCTAGAAATAAAAATTGTGTGGCACATATATAATTGAACTCACAGATATAATTGTCAAAATACACTGACGGAAAAAAAAATCCCAACACCAAGAATTGTGTTAGATGAACGACAGTTGGTAGGCGGTGAGAGTACATCTGTAAGATGACGTTTATGCAAATTTCGCGCTCGGCGCATACGTGTAGCGCTAGCAGCGCCCCTTTGGAACATGCAAAGAAGGTTTGCTGTAAATACGCGCTGTAACGTTCGAGAGCGTTAGTTATCGTTGAGATTCGACGTAGTGTGTTGATGTTAGTCAAGAATGCCTTTAAGAAGACGAAGAAGCCATTATCAACAGCTCATGGAGTTTGAACGAGGTCGTGTAATAGGGCTACGAGAATGTGGATTTTCTTTCAGCAATATTGCAGAACGACTTGGCAGGAATGTAGCCACTGTGCATGATTGTTGGCAGAGGTGGTCAAGGGAAGGTACTGCCTCAAGAAAACCGGGTTCCGGCAGGCCTCCTGCAACTACTGACAGGGAAGACCGCCGTGTACGGCATATGGCCGTGGCGCATCGTACTGCGTCTGCGGCAGCAATTCAAGCTGCAGTTGCCACCACAGTGACACAACGCAGTGTTACAAATCTTTTAATGGAAAGACAGCTCCGAGCCAGACGCCCGGTAGCGTGCATTCCACTTACTCCAAACCACTGCCGTTTGCGACATCAGTGGTGTCAAGCTAGAGTTCATTGGAGGACGGAGTGGAGATCTGTTGTGTTTTCTGATGAAAGCCGGTTCTGCCTGGGTGCCAGTGATGGCCGTGTGTTGGTTAGAAGGAGGCCAGGTGAGCGCCTGCAACCAACCTGTCTGCGGCCGAGACACACTGGACCTACACCTGGAGTAATGGTCTAGGGAGCAATTTCCTATGACAGCAGGAGCACTCTCGTGGTAATCCCACGCATCCAGACGGCACAGTTGCACGTCGGTCTGGTGATTCAACCTGTTGTGCTGCCATTCATGAACAGCATTCCAGGGGGTGTTTTCCAAAAGGATAACACTCGACCGCATACCGCTGTTGTAACCCAATATGCACCACAGAGTGTCGATATGTTGCCGTGTCCTGCTAGATCACCAGATCTTTCAGCAATCGAGCACGTATGGGACACCATTGGACGACAACTCCAGCGTCACCCTAGCAAATTTCGCGCTCGGCGCCTACGTGTAGCGCTAGTAGCGCCCCTCGGAACATGCAAAGCAGGTTTGCTGTAAATACGCGCTGTAACGTTCGTGAGCGTTAGTTAACGTTGAGATTCGACGTAGCGAGTTGATGTTAGTCAAGAATGCCTTTAAGAAGACGAAGAAGCCATTATCAACAGCTCACTGAGTTTGAACGAGGTCGTGTAATAGGGCTACGAGAATGTGGATTTTCTTTCCGCAATATTGCAGAACGACTTGGCAGGAATGTAGCCACTGTGCATGATTGTTGGCAGCGGCGGTCAAGGGAAGGTACTGCCTCAAGAAGACCGGGTTCCGGCCGGCCACGTGGCACTACTGAGAGGGAAGACCGCCATGTACGGCGTATGGCGGTGGCGCATCGTACTGCGGCTGCGGCAGCAATTCGAGCTGCAGTTGCCACCACAGTGACACAAAGAACTGTTACAAATCGGTTAATTAAAGGACAGCTCTGAGCTAGACGCCCTGTAGCGTGCATTCCACTTACTCCAAACCACTGCCGTTTGCGACATCAGTGGTGTCAAGCTAGAGTTCATTGGAGGTCGGAGTGGAGATCTGTTGTGTTTTCTGATGAAAGCCGGTTCTGCCTGGGTGCCAGTGATGGCCGTGTGTTGGTTAGAAGGAGGTCAGGTGAACGCCTGCAACCAACCTGTCTGCAGCCGAGACACACTGGACCTACACCTGGACTTATGGTCTGAGGAGCAATTTCCTATGACAGCAGGAGCACTCTCGTGGTAATCCCACGCACCCTGACGGCACAGTTGCACGTCGGTCTGGTGATTCAACCTGTTGTGCTGCCATTCATTAACAACATTCCAGGGGTGTTTTCCAACAGCATAACGCTCGCCCGCATACCGCTGTTGTAACCCAATAGGCACCACAGAGTGTCGACATGTTGCCGTGGCCTGCTAGATCACCAGTTCTTACAGCAATCGAGCACGTATGGGACATCATTGGACGACAACTCCAGCGCCATCCCAACCAGCATTAACCGTCCCTGTATTGACCGACCAAGTGCAACAGGCATGTAACTCCATCCCACAAACTGACATCCAGCACCTGTACGACGCAATGCATGAACGTTTGCGTGCTTGCATTCAACATTCTGGCGGTTACACCGGTTATTAATGTACCAGCATTTCACATTTAAAATGGCTCTTCTCGCGCTTACATTAAGCTGTGATCTTAAAACCTTAATCGATTAAATATGTTACCTATACAAATGTATTGCTGCCATTTCATTCCTCTACAACTATTTTTTCGTGGTGTTGGGATTTGTTTTTCCGTCCGTGTATTCTGTTGCTTCTACGAAACCATTTTCACTTCGGATTATCAAATGTGCCTGTGTAAAACTTTACTTTTGTGATAAAGTTCAATGAACGATATTGAATAAAGCTTCATCGAATTTATATTCTGTTATGTGTAAAACAAAAAGACATCATAAACTGTCGACTAAATTTCTTTAAATTCCAAAAAAACTGTTTGCGCCTATATATACTATAAGTTCTCAAAATAAATTTTATAACTTCAACTGAATTTCTTCTTCTTCGTAAATATATCATCATTAAAAATTAATACTGACAAACAAGAATCCAAAATGTATGAAATATAGGAACTGTACAAATAAATGGAAATTACTATTTTGGTATTTGAGTGACGAAAGACCAGCAAAATGGATTAAGGAAGAATTTAATACTTTGTCGGTTAAATAAATAAGTACTTACCTACACGTTTTCTGAAATGTACGTGTGTATTATTTTCTTTCCTCTATTTAGCAAAAATGCGTAACTGAATTCGGTTGATTTGTCAATATACAACATATTGTGTGCATTGAGTGACAGGTGAGAAAAACCCAGTGAGTGCAAAATTCGGCAATTTCATTTTTGCCATGTAAAGAGAATAATTGAAATCAATTAAATGGCAAATTTGGGTATGTTTGGACACCGGATAAACATACCCAAAATGGCTTTCTCTCTGTCTTCGATGTCCGCACGAGCATGCTTTCTTCTTGTAAAAGAAGGCCGGCTGAAACGAAATTAGGGATAAACAGAATTTCTCTTTCCACAATTACAATGATTAAAAAGGGCAGCTGCCTTTCCTGGATATTTTACTTTTTCGGGACCTGAATTCCCACCAAATTAAGTTTTCAGTTTATCGAAAACCGATTTTCACCCTTTGCATTATCCCTTTTGCCTCTTCCAATCCTCCAGAACATAAGGCTTCTGCCCTTCGTTTTTTAATAAAACGTGCCTTTACGCGTTCTTCGTCTTGCAGGGCTGGACATGACGAATTGTCTAGGGTCTTGTCTTTGTCTCGTATCTTTGGTTTTCCGGATCACTTCTTTATTGGACTATTACAAAAGTTTCAGCGGTTGAGATTTACGACTTTTTTAACTCTGACTAACTCAACTAAGTACGTCGGAAAGGTTGAATTTCTCCCCCTCTTGCGTCCATTTTGAAAAAAGGTTTGCCATAAACATAACTTACGTTTTGGAGTGAGCACTAGAAATATTTTTCCTTGGTACGGAATGACAGGGATAGAGTCTCAACCTTCAACAAACCGGGTGTATACTGCATTTCACTTGCTCATGAGGATACCAATGGCGCTGTTAGGTACTACATCGGATCTGCTCTTAGGACTTTAAATATCAGGATGTCGAAACACAAATACGCTCTTCGAACAGGATCCACTACCACGGCTTTAACCACTGCTGCTAACAAGGGGGAGTTCTCCCCGAATTGGGCGAATGCCAAAGTGCTTAATTCTAACATTGACAAGCGTACAATTTTTCTGTTGGAAAGCCTTTCGTTATAAAAAATGGAGTGACCTGTTTTAACACTGAGCTCCCGGCTTTCGTTCCTATGGAGCGGAAACGGCTTGTTGGCTCTTCTACACAGCAGCTCGAAGACGAGAAATTTGCATAATATTTTTTACTGTATTCTTTTGAACTTTAATTCATTGTAAATGGCATCACTTGTAATGGTGCCTAAGTTCATTGTGGGTTATCGTATGTGTTATGTAATGGTTGCATCTCTGTGTCTAGTGGCACTTATCCTGAAGATGGGGTCATGAGGCCTCGACAGATCTCGCATTTTAACTAGTTTTTAATTTGTAAATAAAGTGATTTTAATTTGCAATTTGAAAATGTGGTTTTAACTTATCTTACGTAGACAGCTATTTGGAAACCATTATTAAAAGTGTTTCCGCGGAAATACCTCGTATTTCGGGCCACATTGTTTTACCACTTAAATATATTTTTTTACTCTTGCTCCCTTTCCTGTTTCCACACCCCATTTCCCCGTAGGAGCATTGTATAATAGAATCCAGCTAGTCAAGACATCTTCTTGCGTTCTCCTCGGACACCCGTGGGAATGACCAGGGAATTTCTCTTCTTTCCACTCTCGTGGGGAGAAGCAAGCTATTCAAGGAATGTAAGCAATGTACGTCCCCAGTGTTATTGTTGGCGGTATACAAACGTCCCTGGTATCTAAGGAGGATTCACATTTCAAAGTCCGAATTCCGATTAGATGAATAGTCAAGCTAACATTTTATGACCGTCTCATTTGGAAGTAGACTCTTGAAAATGTCGTAACTTACACCGGGATGTCACAAGAAAGTGATACTTCTGTCCTAGATAGGCCGCCCTAATCCTTCACTATTCACCAGATCCAGGGAAAATATGCCCTATTTAAAAATACGGAACACATCCCCTGCCCATAACATATCAGTAATCAACATGGTAAAGCACAGATCAGCTTCATTTGACCAATCCAGGCCGTAGGCGAATGTGCCTAAAGGGCTGAGAGCACGCCCACACCACGTGGGAAATTAAAGAGACTTAACATATATACACGAAAGTAAGGAAACCAAAAAAAAAAAAAAAAAAAGATAAATCGGGAGTAAAAGTAGAATAGAAGTCGAAGAAGTAGGTATTTATATAACAGTCATGATATTCTAGTTAGTGTTCTACAACGCGATTTAGTGGATCTTAGGCACTTTTAGTCAACTCTGTAAGTCAAGTACAGAGATCCTATGCCTTTTCACCGCCGGACGTCAGCAGAAAATTCTCGAGGGAGCACACCTGACGACGGAAGGGGGGGGTGATATTTTTCTCTCCAACTCCAGTTCCGTAAACGTTGTACGTATATATACATATGCACAGTTGCTATGTTTCCTCGTAGGTAAATTGCAGAAATTATCTAAACTGTAAAGCTCAGGAGCATAACTGCCTTAAACGGCATGGACCAGTAAACATGGCTAATTTTTTACTTTTACTTTAACGCTAACTTTAAATTGGTTCCACCTAAATGCTGTCACTGATTCAAAGTATATTTTTTATGATAAACCTGTTAATATTACCTACTTAATCCCGTGTAGCAAACTTTTCGAGGCTGTGTATATATTTCTCTATCAAAATATGTGGCGTATGTTTTTTTTTGTTTTGTTTTTTGCGATTACCTTGTAAAGAATCTACACCGATGAGCAATAACATCAGGACCACCTACTTTATAAGCTGTTGAACCACCTACTTAATAAGCTGTAGAACCACCTACTTAATAAGCTGTAGAACCATCTTTAGTCCGCAAAACAGCGGCCACTCAGTGGTGGCGATAGGTATGCTGGGGTATCTGGTACCATAATGTCAATAACAGGTCCTCCAGTTCCCGTACATTTCGGGGTGGTGGTGATTTAGCGCGCACCCGCTTTTCCAACTCGAACCACAAATGTACGATTGAGTTCATGTCAGGTGAATTTGGAGGCCAGAGCATTAACAGAAAGTCACCATTATGTTCCCCAAACCACTCCTTGACGATTCTGGCAGTGTGACATGGATCATTATCCTGTTGGTAATGATCACCAGCAGTGAACACAGTTGCCTACGCAGGCCCATGCGCAGAAGGATGCGATGAACTGTGTGCTGTGGTACATTGCCCTGATCACCACTGCTGTAGCTGCGGGTGATTTGTCGCACTGTGGCCCTGCGGTCGCTGTGAACAATGAGCGACATTCTCCGCTCCTCTCATGGCATCAATGAGCTGCGGGCGATACATGGCTGAACGACAGTTCGTCGATTGGCCATCTATGCACCACTTTTGATACATACTCACTACAGCGTCACGTGAACAACTCACAGACCCCGTCGTTTCCGAGATCGCAGTTCCGAGGCGACGCGCAATCACAATTTGTCCTTTATGAAACACCGATAAATTGGCAGCTTTTCCCATTCTGACTCGGAACACTGTACTAACCGAAAGCCGGTCCTCTGGTTGTATATGTAGTACTCTGTAAACATTGCGTGTGCCACCGTTCGGTCTCCAGGCGCGCTCATTTCTCTAGGCTGGGGGTGGTCATAATGTAATGGCTCATCGGTGTATATGAAAACACACCGCGAAGTCCATAAAGTTTGAGATTGGGTTCCATAAATTTATGGGGACGCAGTCTCACTGTTTATTTATATCTAGACGATGTAATAAGTATTCCTCGACCACCACAACTTACCGAGGTCGTGGTAATACAAGTAGCACTAATTTATGGCCTTCATATTTTTGAAAAGTAAGTTTTGGATCAGTTTTTTTCAACCAGTGAGCACTGGACGAATCTTAAGATCAATCTATTGGATACTAGTCTAATGAGAAATAAATCAGTCGTAAGATTATCTGAATCGTGTATTTACATCAGTTGCCGTTTCCGCGAATTGGGATTGGATCAGTTGCCATTGGATGTGTCATACCTGCCTCATTTACAAATCATACCTGTTGTCATCTGCACTGTCACTCTTAATCACAGAAACAAGAGTTTGAGCATTGACTGTTTCTTCAACAGTTCTACACATCGTGAAGCTTTCTGCGGTCTTTTTGAATGCTCCTTGAGCTCCGCAATGACGCTCCTGTGGCGCAAAGGTCCGAGCGCTGGCGTTTACCCATTCATTCCGAATAGGAAGGGTTTCGAATTCCGATGAGGCACGGACGTTATGCTTTTGTTACGGCACTGGCCCTTTTCTTGCCCCAGAACCAGTGGCTCTAAATTCAAATTTCATAAATTTCATGAAAATTTTAAAAGTATAACACATTTTTAAAAGGCAATATCATGGTACTTACAGGTAATTACAGCGAGGAATCCTAAGTTGACGGCCAGTAGAACTTGAATTGTTTTCAAGAAAGGATCCTTTGGATTTTTCTGAACATTTGTTTGAATACCAAAAGCAGTTCTTCCAATGACATCCATCGTCAGGCTTTTATACAAAGTGTAAATGTCAAAGGTTTCGTTTTTCTTGGACTTCTCTTCAATATTTTCTAAGAGTTCATCAATGGCGCTATTCATTGGTGGTGCCATCTGTCGGGAAGATACGAAATTATTGCGCTGCGATTCGTGTATGCTTGTAATGCTCTTCAGTCACACATAGTTTGCAAGTTTTGGACACACATACACACTCACATGCACACAGATTTATGTATGCTGCACGCGAATGCACTACTCATGGTACGAGTCAAGAGAGCTGTGAATTATGGATCACAAATTCCGGTTTTATCGGTATCTAGTTTCCAATACATCGTTTCGGCTGCAGAAATAGACAGGTTAATTTGGTAGTCAAAGTATAAAAATAGTTTAGCAATTTTATTGCTAATGGCAGAAAAAAAACTGACAAAATAGTCAATCCTAGTGTATTGTTTCTGATCACATTATTAGTATAATGTTATTCGATCACACATCGTCAAGCTAAAAATAATGCCGCTCAGTTTGGTATTTGCTTTGATAATTGTTTCCTTCCTCAGATATTTTAGCTTTTTCTTTGGTCTAGCAGGATTGTCCAGGCAATTAGTTATGATTGAATGACGAATGCTCTCCATTTCCTTTTCTTTTGTTCCCCATTTTTTAGTTTAAATAACAAAGAGGATGGAGTAAATATCGCCTCGCCTGTGGCGTAGTGGCCTAATCGTTAGCTTCCGCCTATTCGTCCGAGATAAGTTCAAGTTCGAATCTTGTGAGGCATGGATGTTGTGTTTGTCTTATAGCACTGGCTCTCTCCCTTCCCTTGTACTATTGGCCCTAAATTAGGAATTGGTGCGACTGAGACGAGACAAATTTGAGAAGGGCGACCACAAATTGCAGACGGTTGTCGTTAAACCACCAAACCAAAAAAAAAAAAAACAATATCTAAACGAAATGGAGCTATTTTTCGCAATTGATGAAAAATCCATTTTATATCCACACAATGAAATGCCTAAAACAAGAATCATTTATAGCTGATGACTACAGCCTAAATCCTTCTGACTGGATGTTAATTTTCTGCCAGTCTCATTTGGAAGAAATTTTAGTTCTTTCGCCACTATACGATTGCCCTAAAAGCATTTCATTGATAAAAGTTCTTTTATCCCCACAATATTCTTCTTTATTTTTCATCGTTATGGTCCGTATCATGTCACAAAAAGGGCATCTTTAAGATTCAAGTTGACGAAGAACCATTGTGAGATTTGAGGAGCAATCGATCACACGGGATGGTAACTCAATTTTTTTGTTGTCAACAACTCTGTAATCTCAGAGATCTTGAACCAGTTTTATCGAGTGGTACAGTTGTTCGAAAATATGCCGATGGCCGTCAAAGTGTAACATTTCGTCAAAATGACTGCTATATCGTATCATTGGCCAGATGTGATCGAAGATCAGCACCGCCCACTCTACTTCTTATTTCATCCAGCCACAGTACGCCATTTTTCAGTCTCTATTGTGGCATTTACACTATTCCAGTAGACCTACACTGAAGTGCATTTGAATTAGAGATACCTGTCTAGTAACGTGTAGCACCACCTTTCGTCCTGATGAAGGCGGCGATTCGTCTCGGCATGGACTCGACAAGACACCGGAAGCGTTGAAAGCCATACGGGTCCACGACCCCTGAACAAGCTCCAACAGTTGACGAAGATTTGATCGAGGGTTTCAGAGCCTCGAACATCTCTCTCAATGGTATCCCAGATGTGCTCGATAGGGATTGAGGTCAGGTGACCTAGCTAGCCAAGGAAGCAAGGTCACGTCGGTGTAGTGTTCATCTAACCATTCGGATACAATTCAGGAGCGATGGCACGGTGCATTGTCTTGTTGAAGGATTAGGTCCCCAGTGGGATGTTGAAGACGCACAAACGGGAGCAAATGGTCGTCCAGGATATCCCGGTAACGTTGACCTGTGAGGGACGATGTCACGCGTATCAGGGGTCCCATTTCAGTCCACATAAGCAGTCCCCAGACGAGAATGCCACCCCCACCTGCTTGAAGAGTACCCTTCTGGCAAGTAGGATCCATCGCTTCATGTGGTCTGCGCCGTACTCGTATCCTGCCATCCGCATGTACCAACGTGAATCTCGACTCATCAGTCCAGGCAACATTTTCTTACATGTCTGGGGTCCAGTGGTGATGTTTCCTCGCCCATGCTAATCATTTGCACCCTGTGATTTGCGGTCAGCAGCGGCACCCTCGTGGGACGATGGCTTCTGTACCATATAGCGAGGAGATGGTTCTGGATGGTGTGGCTGCTTACACGTTTTTGTGCACTAGCGTTAAACTGCCGAGTGATTTCTTGCACCGTGGCCCGTCTATCCGCTGTTACAATGAGAGTTAGCCAACGATGGCCCCGCTGACCCACACGCTGTTGTCCAAGGCAGTTGGCCCATGCAGGGATGGTTTTACCGGATTCGATGTGCTCACGGTGGACCCGTGACACAGTGGCTCGTAAAACTCCCAGTGCTTGCACGACTTCCGAGATGGAGTGATCCATCCGTCGGGCCGTGGCAATTTTGCCCACGATCAAATGCGCTTAGATCCTTCGTCTTAACCATACTGCGTCCGACTCTTACTGATTCCCGTCGCATCACTCCTTATATTGTCGGATCGCTGTATACGTCATGTCGTTTCCGTTTACAGGGCCGCCCACAGCGCCACATTTGCATAACGCCAGCTATCTCTAATTCAATTGCTCTTCAGTGTATATCGCATGTGTCCTGTCACGAGTCAGTCGCAGATGCTCCGGCTATTCATTTATTTCGATTTTTTAGAGTGAACCTAGGAGCAATGTCACAGGTTGTTGTTCTGGAACGAGTTACGTTTCTCTCTGAAGTCTAAAAGAAGACGTGAATTAGTCTGAGTAGAGACTGGAACTCAGTACGAGGTTTCGTAGTGGAAAGATGAGAGTGTGGATTGGTTTTCCATTGTGTGTGGGTGTACATATCGACCACTATGGTTTATCTAAAGCACCTGGGACTGCAGTAACATATCAGAAAGGTATTCTCGATTCTTACGTTAAGTGGCATACCGCTGAATTTTGCATACAGTTCATCCTTATGCATGATAATGCAGGTCCTCACAGAGCTAATGCCGCCTATCCATATCTTGAAGAATAAAGAATATAATGAATGGAGGCTCATGTATTTTCTGAGGACATCAGTTTCACGGAATATATGTCCGATGCCGTGGGATTAAATATTCTTACCCTCCAGTTTCTATTTCGAAACTTCCGAGATTTCAGAACCGTTCCCATTATGTAGTGGGGTAATTACTGCCTTTCATTCGCAAAGTTAACTTACTGAAGATATGACTCCTTTGTTCCAAGCCTGCTTTGCCACCAGAAGGGTCACGTTCCATAGTGACTATTCCAAAGCCTCAACCGATTTTCGAGTTGCATTTTTGTGGCATGTGTTGGTCGGTTTTCCTATTTTGGTATTTTCTCTTATTTGAAAAAAACATTTAACTTATACGTCATTGTTACGGGCTATGACGTTTGACATAAATTGGCAATAACTTTTCTTTTACTTTACGGTAATTTCATTATTCATGCTTCAATTTCGACTGGCAGGTATAATATTCCAAAAAGTTTAATGTTTCGTATTTCATAGTCGAGCATAAAAAAAATAATTTATCCTCAGAAAAAAAGAAAAATGTTATGCTCTATGATAATCATTTGTACTCTAAGAGAAATTGAACAGTATTTCAATACCCTAATTAAAGAATGTTTGACTAATGAGTATATGCTGAAATGATTGCTACGTCCTACAACAAACTAAATCAAATACAATACACTGGGTCATCCCAATACACACCTAAGAGCCAAAACATCATGACAAGCGCGTTCTTATGCAAGTCAAAACAACTGCAGGTAAACAACGACGCGTGTGAAGGTTACGAAACAGTGCAAATAACACCTGATACTCAGCTCTGTTAGTTAGTGTTTCTTTTTTTTTCGTACTCCATATTGGAAAGGCAGAGAACTTCGTGTTTGACAAGGGCCAAATTGTAATCGCCAGACGACTGGGTCAGAGCATTTCCGAGACGGTAACTATTGTGAGCTGATTGCAGTCAGCTGTGCTTAGTACCTCCAAAAAGTGATCTGAGGAGGAAGAAACTGCGAACCGCAGGCCTGGTGTTGGCCGAATACAGCTCATGGATGTCGGAGGTGAGCGAAGGGTATCCAGTATGGTGCGAAAGGACACTGCGGTGAAATTCTCGAATAATTTGAATTCTGATGACGGGAGTAATGTGTCACAACATACAGTACATTGAACCCTGCTGAAAAGGGGATGCGCAGCCAATGGCCTCTCCAGGTGCCCATGCTAACCTCGGTTTTTCCCCGAAAGCTCATACAATGGCCACACGAGCATCAAAACTGGATCTTGGATGATTAGAAGAAAGTCGTATGGTTCGATGAATCTCATTTCCTGTTGAACCATGTAGATTTCTGGGTACGTGTGCATCGTTTGCCTAGGGTATTGTTGGCAACAGGATGCTGCCGGTGGAGGAAGTGTGATGCTTTGGTTAATGTTCCGCTGGAAAACCCTGGGTCCAGTTATTCATGTACAGGAAACTATGACGTCTACCTCCTACCGAAACATTATTGCATACCAAGTACATCCCTTCATGGCAAGAGTATTCCTGTCTAGTAGTGCCTTCTTTCGGCAGTATCATGCGCATGCCACACTGCTCTAGTTGTTCCAGAATGGTTCGCGGAACATGAAGAAGACTTTCAAGTATTGCCCTGGCCTTAAAATTTTCCAAACACCAATTCAATCGAGCATCTGTGGTTTGTGTTGGAACAGAACATACGTTCTGCGCCGACTCAACCACGTAACATTCAAGAGTTAACCTAGCTAGTACAGCGATGCAATTTAACGTAGGCCTATCACTGAGCCACCGTCGTTTAGGAATAGAACACGGTGGTTCAATGTTAGGCCTGCGTTAAATTGCAAGGCTACCTAGAAAAAAAAACTGCTAGTAATGTGTTGGTTCCAGATTTCACAAGACACCTTTAGAAATCTCTTAGCGTCAATACTTCGCCGAGTAAGAGCTGTTTTAGCGGCACATGAGGACAAATATCATGTATGGTAGGTGGTCATGATTTTTTGGCTCTTCAGTGTAGGTGAACTTGTTTGTCTTAATTGAGATATTACTTTCACACGATTGTTACTCGAATGCCCAAACTTTTCATCTGTATCATCATGAGGTTTTATTCCTTAATTGACGAACATAACTATAACGGTTTCATTAGAAAATAATTTTAATTTAACTCGTTTTTGACGGTTAGGTACTTTAGGAATGCTTAAACGTGTTTCGTACATTCCCTTTGTGTCTCCTAACATCTTAATTTTGAACACAATATGCTTTTACAAGTAGCTGGTGAAAGTCTTGTACCAGATGAATGAAGAAAAGAAATTGCGTTCGATTAAAACAGAATAGTTGTACATTTTCCCACGTGCATCCTACATTTTTTGAGGAGAAATTGATTAATTTTATATTTCCTGATAATGAAAAACAAAAACACAGACAGTCTTACGTCATAATTTTACAGTTTACTTATGCATTTTGCGTTTACTCAGAGCATGAAGCAAAGCCATATATGCCAGCTATGACAGCTTTTCAGGTACAATGAAGGAAATAATCCAGGGCATTATACTTACTTTTAACAAGCATAATTTCCCATTTACAATGTACACTATATTGACAAATGTCACCGTACAGCCTAGAAGAGGAATAACACATGTATTTATTGACATACATTAGTACGGTATCGGTCCACCTTTGGCTTCAATGCATGCAATGACCTTTAGAAACATGCTTTCGACAAGGTTTTGGAACACAGCGGTAGGTATGCGCTTCCATTCAGTACATAATACTGACGCTAACTGTTGCTTAGTAGTAAACCTTGGTTTCAAACTTCCTATGCGGCGCTCTAATTCATCCCATATGTGCTCTATGGGATTAAGATCAGGGCTCTGAGCTGGCCAGTTCACACACGATTAGGAAATATCGTCAAACCACCCCGTAGCAGTCCTTTCTTTATGGCTCGGTGCATTATCCTGCTGATACTAACAAGGCTCGGTTCCATAATGTTGCCACAGAATTGATAGGGCATAATTGTCCAGAATATCGAGGTGTAGGAGACTGGTAGACGTGCTGGTTAACAGGTTTGTCCACGATAGCCAATGGGCCTAGACCATACCACGAAAAACACCCCCACACTAATACACTGCCAGCTCCAAACTTGCCCGTAGGAACAGTACACTGTGGTAAATAGCGTTCCCCCGGCTGCCGCCATACGCACAAACAGCCATCAGACTGATTGATTCTGTATCTGGATTCATCAGCCCATAGGACCGGTTTCCATTGATCTACGGTCCAGGATAAATGTTCTTTACAACATGATAAACGACGAGTAGCATTCCGCGTGGAGATGAAAGGCTTATGAGCAGCCGCACGACCACGGTAACTCACATAATGAAGTTCTCTGCAAAGGGTACGTGTACATACCGACGTTCCAGCATTTTTACTCACCTGTACACTGAGGTATTGTGCAGTACTCCGTCGATTAGCTGAAACGACTCTTCTGAGACTTCGACGTCCTCTATCACTGATTTTCTTTGGTCTGCCGGTACGTTTTGGTGCTTCAGGCTCGCCATGTGCCTTCCACGTATTCAGTACGTCCAAAACAGTTGACTTGGGTATGTTTAAGCGCCTCTCGGTTTCTCTTATGGACAACCCACTAATATGACTTCCAACAATCTTTCTTTTCTCAAAGTCAGTTCTCTCCTGCAGCGACATTTTCACTCAAATTCACAGTGCGGTATGATCGCGGTCAGCTGTAGGCTTATTTTTATACCGTTTGCTGCTGTACCGCGCATCTTAACAACGCAGCGGATCAGTTCATTTGCTTTTGAAGGGTGTACGGTTACTTTTGCCAATATTGTGTATATTGAGACAACCGTGCCATAAGATAACATTCCGTAATGTCACAAGAAAAATGCAACAGCGCATACAAACTGCGTTATATTAAACAGCATGTGCTAATTCATAACTAACTTACGAAGTTTCTTAATTTCATGTATCAACATCACGTACTCTTTAATGTCCATCATCCAATTAAACGATACGGTATGTTACAATTGGTAAAATTTTAACGAGTTGGCAAGCAAACTTTTAAAAGCCATAGTTAAACCTAGAAAAGTAGTAACTCTGGAAAGTGGATCCACTGTGTATCTTTGTGTTCGTAATATCAGGCAATTAATAGAATTTCAAATAATAAAGTTACATGTTCATTAAACTGTGAAGATAAGATAGTATAACTATACTAGCGATCAGAAAACTGTGAGCATTTGAACTCATTGTAGTTACCTTTCCCTGTGTTGAGATGTTTTGCGCGTAGCATATTTTCTTCGTTTTTTGATTCCAACATATCAAAATGATAGTATCATAGATGCATCACCGGAGAATTACTACGCACTAAAATAATACTGAAATATATTTTTAAGTTCCTTTTCAGGAGTTCCCATTTTTGTCTGACAAGAAGAATAGCACCGTACAATCCATGAGCAGAAAAGAAGCCAGCTGCCAAAGAAAATAATATAACAAGAAAGATGACACCGAATTTTCGGGTGTAATAAGCACGTCTTTTGAATCCGTTCTGATGTAAATTAAATTTATCAAAGTTATTCAAAGTCAATAGAACCGGTATGGAAAACAATAGTATCTGACGGAAGAAAGAAGTTTTTCAATAGGGTTGTTAATCCCTCAGATATTACTATAAAAGGAATCGTGAACTCACGCCCTCTGGTTGCAGATTTGTTCATTAAGAAAAACATGAATTTATATGAGAAACATTTAGCACCGGAAACGCTCTCAAACACAGAAAGAATTTTTCAAATCGGTCTTAGAAACAAAGATATCGACAAAAATAAGATGTGATTTTGCGTCCCCTGGTGGGAAAAAAATGCGTTATTTTAGGAAGAAAGTATTCTCAAAAGGGTTTTCCATACGAGCACTATCGGTCCAAGAAAAAAAAATTTAGTCGAGTTTTCAGGAGCCCAGATTTTGCTACAAAGACACCAGGAGCAGAAATTAACACTAATGCAGCCTGGTGGCCAAAGCATTCTTTACCAAACATCAGAAATTATATGAAAAATATTTTCCATCAGGTCTTGTATGCGATCAGGAAGAATTTTTTTAAATCGGAGTTTTAGAAGCAGAAATAACGCAGAAAACGCAATTTACCTTTGTGCCCCCTAGCGGAAAGTCTATGATTTACTTGAAAATTTTGAATATAAAGGAAAAACATTTATCATTGGAACCACTATCCAACAAAGAAGGAATTTTTCAAATCGGACTCCTAGAAGTAGAGATATTGGCAAAAATAAGATATACATCTACGCCCTCTGGCGGAGAAACTGCGGAATGATTTAAAAAGAAATATTCCGAAAATGTTTATCGATGTGAGTGGCATCCGTCCACGAAAGGATTTTTTCAATTGATATTTTAGGAGCTCAGATTTTATGTCAAATACATCAGAAGCAAACATTAACACACACGCCCCTGGTGGCTAAAGTATTCTTTACCAAAAATTTGAGATTATATGCAAAATATTTTCCATCCGGAGGTGTCTCCGCTGAAGAAAACATTTTTCAAATCGGAGTTTCAGAAAAAGAGTTATCGGGAAAAATGTAATTTATTTTACGCCCCCTCGCGGAAAATCTATGCGTAATTTGAAAAAGTAACTATATCTAAAATACTCTTCGACATAAATGGAATCGATAGATAAAATAATTTTTATAATAGGATGTCTAGAAGCAAATATGTGGAATAAAACGTATTTTTGAATTCGACATCATCTGCATTTACGCCCCCTAGCGGCATAATTGTACATCGTAAAAAAGAAACGAAATAAAGGGTCATCATTCGCATATTTCAAGCTTCCCAATGCAAAAAGAATTTTTTAAATCGGACTAATAGTTGCAGAGATATTGTGGGTACAGACGGACGGACGGACATACCGGTAACATAAGCACGATCTTTTTTTACAAAAGACGTGCTAAATAGAAATGCAAAAATGTATTTTTGAAATTGCCCTCTTAAAAATTTCAGTTGAACGTTTCCCCATAATATGGTTTAATTGAATGAGTTTCACCAAAAATTGGTTATTTCAAAATTAAGGAATCAGACACATAAACAAATTTTTGGTGCAACCTGCAGCAACAGTGTTTTTTTTAGCGATTTGGTTTGGTTCAAATTCTCAACCAATAGCACGGCTGGAAATCATTTGCAATGGCGGAGATAGCCGGAGAATAGCAATTAGTAACTAACAGTGGCGTAGCCAGATGGGGGGGGGGGGTTCGGGGTTTGAACCCCTCCCTTCAGGGGAGACAGCACGAATTTAAAGCGACATATACGTTTATACAAGGCTTTCACCAATGGAACCCCCTCCCCCCTTAAGAAATTTCTAGCTACACACTGGCAATGACCGGTCACCGCGACCGTTCCGATAGCCAGTCATTCGTCTGTGAATAATGGCGGATCCTACACCACACACTTTGATGTGTGTGAAGAAAACGTGAGTAGATGCTTTTTAAAATTACGTTTATTATAATAATAAAAATAACGACATCGGTTACTCATGTTTGTTATTAGGCTCACGAACTGTGTACATGTATGTTAGAGCAAACCAAAATGGAACAAGCAAAAGCATGCGATTTGAAATAAAGCCTAGTTTTAATCCTTACGTTTGGGAACAGCGTTAGTTCGCTAAATTTTGATTGGGTTATCTCATAACAAACCACTTAATGCTGGTCGAATAGCTTTGCCACGGGAAAATCAATGTAATGGGTCGTATTGTTAAAGATTCCTTTGAATTTGGGGTGGGTATATTATTCTAAAATATGCATATGTTTTACTATCAAATGTGATACAGTGCTTTACTTTTCTGTGCAAGCCAGGTCTATACCTGCTTTACTTTTCTTCCTAGTGGAACTTTCCATTTTGCCATATAATAACACGCATGTATTGATTTACATTTTTGTGGGCTTTTTTTTCGTGTGGTCTAAGATGGGGTCTGATCATGATTTTGAAAAAATTCAGCAAAATCAATTTTAGATATGTTGAGTGGGAAATTAACATATAATTCTTCTCTTAGTAGTAATTCTCCCATGTAGTTCAAAATCACTGCATAGTGCACCCAGGAATTCTTGTTGGAGAGGGCTGTATATATAAATATATAGTATACGTACACAATGTGTGTACATATATATGTAGTGTACGCCTATAGTTTATATACGGTTGTGGCGGGCGTACGTCGCTCTTAATCTCTTTGGGGCCTTGGGAAGAAGACACTATGTAATTTTTTCATCAACTTTTATTTTGTTCTGGTGGATTACAAAAACTTCCATTTTTCGTCAAAGAACCTCCCCTTCCCCGAAAAAATATTCAATATACGCCCCTGCATTCAGCCCTGACTGAATCCTACATGTACCCTTCAACTTGTTATCCTGAGATTGGGGAGGCATTCACTTCTGCATTATAGAACAGCAGCTAGATTTGACAGCTTTCTTTTTCTTTTCTTTTTGTTTTTTTCGCATTCTGAATTTGTCTACGTAAAACAACTGTGCGAAGGCACCACAATTTGTGATGTACGTTGCTCTTAATCTCTTTGGGGAAAAGACGCTATGTAATTTTTTGAACATGTAAAATACAGGGTGTTTTAGAAAATTTGATAGCATTTGAGATGTAAATATCTGAGTAACTAAATCGTCTAGGCAAATGAAACTAAACAGGCTTAGTGTTGAGCAAAATAAAATTTATTCGTCAAAATGTGAATGAAAAATTTAAAGGTATGTGGTTTCATGAACGATTTCATAAGTTTTCAATATGCGCACCGCCTGTGACACAGCACATAACAAGTCGGTAGTCCAGCTTCTGCCAAACACAATGCAGCTTGTCCCTGATGTGCTCAGTAGCGGAAGAGATGGTCGTGCAGGTTCGGGAAACATTTCTGCGAAGCCCCAGGAAATCCATAAGAAGAGCAAGTCTGGAAACCCAGATTCCTCCAATGACAGTTTGGCGTGTCTCAAGGGAATTCTTTCGAATGACACCCTACAAGCAAAAGCGTAAGCAATTCTGTGTCAGAGAAGCTTGAAAAAGACGAGTTTGAAAATCGTCGTTTTCAGTGAGGAAACCACATTTCATACGGATGGCAAAATCAACAAGCATATTGTTCTCATTTGGGGAGAAGAAAATCCCCATGCCACATTTGAGCACATGGGGGACAAGCTGCACTGTGTTTGGCAGGAGTGTGACAGGGACATGTTGCATCGTGCTTGCAGGTGTGTAGCAGTGTCACAAGCCATATTGAAAACTTGTGAAATCACTGTGAATTTAACTCTTGCCGATAACTACATACATGAAAAACTACCGAAATGACACGATAACTATTTTAACTCCAATGTTAAAATATTTAATATATACATTTAAAAAGATGATATAATAAAATATGTACACACATGAGATCTTTCGGTACCCAAAGTGGGTACCATCTTCAGATGTTGTTAAAATTCACCAAACGAACGTGACAAGCACTGTGATATTTATATAAGACACACAGTCGTAATGACGTAACTAGTATGAAATGGGCTTAACCAATGAGAGTGAGACAACATTTGTTACTGGTCAAACATAATAATAATAGGTTAGGTCTATTGATTTATTAATACCTAACCCGACAAACCCAAGTATGTTTTTCACGGTATAGGTATAAATTCTGGTAAATTATCATTACATGCTGTATTCCCATATTTCATAATATACAAACTCTCAATAAATCTTAAAGTTGATCTAGATTTTGGTGTGTTGAGAATTTTAATCTCATCCCAGGCAGGAAGGTAATTCTACACCAGGATTTATTGCACTACAGTAGGCGGCTCCAGCAAAGTTGCTGATATAAGGCACGTACAGTCTGAGGATTGCGGCATTTTTCAAATTCTCAGCCAATGGAAGCAAGCTAATATTTTCAGGGTTATGTAAACAAAGTCTGTTTTATTAAAGCGTTGAAATTAAAATCATGTACCAAAGCATAACCTTGGTTTTCAAGTCGTGCTAAAGCTGTGGTTGTATCTATTTTTAACATCATATTTATGTTATTTTAAACTAGCTGATATTGAACGAAAAGTGGAGCCTATGTACACTTTTTGTTGTTCATTTTCTTCTATGCTGTAAAGGGGGATAATATATACACCATGTTTCATATCAAAAGGCACAGGGTCTTCTCTGTCTTTCAGAAGTAAGGACCTAATGTTGTTTGTTTTTATTCCAATATCAAAATCATATTTATGACATATCGTTTTCATGGAATAGCACAATTTCGGTACAAAGGGAAGAGAACCAATGTATTTTCTTTGTTTCGGTTCTATATAGATGTTAATGTTGCAGTCCTGTTCCTTTTAATCGTGGCTACTATCCTATGTATGGTTTCATCTGGATATCCATGATTACGGGTGATATTATAAATGGTATCCATTTCTTGCTTTTGAAGAACTGTGGTGGACGAATGAGTGAAAGCTTTTCTTATAAGAAAAGATGTCAATGATTATTTGTAGTTCCATGGGTGTGCTGATGCCCAAGGTATTAGTATCGTATCTGATTCTGGTTTTCTATATACTAAATGATTAAAAGTTGATTTAGATGGGTTTATAGTGAGCATGATATCTAGAAATGGTAAATTATAATTACTTTCATATTCTGCAGTAAACTTTAGTGTTAAATACATTTGATAACTCAGATACAAATGTTGATAGGTATTCCAAAGGATAGTTCCAGAGTACCAAAATATCATCTACATATCTGAGATATAATATAGGTCTGTAACTAGTTGACTGAATAACTTTGTTTTCCAATTCTTGCAAGCAGATTTCTGCAATGGTTGGGGAAAGGGAGATCCCATTGGTGCATTTCACATTGCTGATATATTATCTCATCGAACTTAAAGTAAGATCTCTTGTAAACTAGAGATAGTTCTTGTAATACAGCTTCCACCCCAGGAGATTGGGTGCCCAATGTCAAAAGAGAGGATTTTATGATGTCATGTACCTGTTGTACTGGAGCACTCGGGAACAGAGATACAACATCTAAGGAAAGCATGGTAAAGGGTTGTGTAATTGGAGAAATTGATTTAATTTGATCTAGTACTTGAGTGGAATTGGTAACAGAAAAAGTAGGGTTATTAATGAGAGGTCGAAAATATTGAGCTAAGGCTTTTTCCAGTGGGCGGGTGGGATGCTATGTTGAGCAGCAACTAATAATCTAAGGGGGTGTCTAGTCTTATGTAACTTTAGTTTTCCAAATAATTCTGGGACTCTAGGTCCTTATGGGTTAAACAATTTTGAAGTTAATGGAAGTGGGAAGTAGTGAATGATTTTTTAATCTGTTAACAGCTGTAATTGTAGCAGGATCAGTATTGTGCTTCAACTGGAGAAAATTGTTTGAACCTTTCCACCTGCAATTCAACAACAGACCAGGTATGAACTTTTAAAAACTTTGAACTCTAAGAACTATGGTATTCATAATGAAGAAACTTTATACAATAGAGAAGAAATCAAACAGTTACGAACATTACACAACCAGGTAGAACTTTCGATATTTTCAGCAGACCAGTCCCCACAAATAGTTATTATGAATAGAGGTTAATTTGTTGGCCATCAAATTAAATGCTTACTATAAAGATTGGTTGGTTTTGAAGAGACTGTTAGAAACATGCATTTCGCTAGGAAAAATTCTTAAAAAATATCGAGTCTCTTTTTTTCACTAATCACAAGATATTAAGAACAAAAAATAAGAATATAATCAAAGTGAAATGAGGGGAAATAAACAACAACAACAACAAAAAAGACTATGTAGCTTGGTAAGTAAATTTCAAAATTCTGAAAATCACGAAGCATTATCATCCGTGCTTAAAACAATCATTTTTGGACTGCAATCAAATTGAATGGTGAAGTTTGTTTTTGTGAAGCAGCAAAATACTGGATGGTACAAAAGAATAGATTAATTTAGTGGTTTTATCTCGATTACCAGTGAATTTAACTCCATTTAGAAATCAAAGGGTAATATGTTGACAAAACGAAACTTTCTATTGAATCCATACAACACTGTGTTATCCCTAAAGACCCAGTCCCTGCTACAATTACAGCTGTTAACAGATTAAAAAAATCGTTCACTACTTCCCACTTCCATTACTTCAAAATTGTTTAACCCATCAGGACCTAGAGTCTCAGAATTATTTTGAAAACTAAAGTTACATAAGACTGGGCACCCCCTTAGATTAATAGTTGCTGCTCAACATAGCATCACACCCGCCTACTGGAAAAAGCCTTAGCTCAATATTTTCGACCTCTCATTAATAACTCAACTTTTTCTGTTACCAATTCCACTCAAGTACTGGATCGAATTAAATCAATTTTTCCAATTACACAACCCTTTACCATGCTTTCCTTAGATGTTGTATCTCTGTTCCCGAGTGTTCCAGTACAACAGGTACATGAATCTTCTCTTTTGGTACCCACTTTGGGCACCAAAAGATCTCGTGTGTACATATTTTATTATATCATCTTTTTAAATGTATATATTAAGTATTTTAACATTGGAGTTAAAATAGTTATTGTGTCATTTCGGTAGTTTTTCATGTAATTAATTGTGAAATCGTTCATGAAATCCACATACCTTTTAATTTCTCATTGAAATTTTGATGAATAAATATTATTTTGCTCAATTATCAAGCCTGTTTAGTTTTATTTGCGTAGACTATTTAGTTAGATATTTACATCTCAAACGATATAAAATTTTCTAAAACACCCTGTAATATTCTTTGATGTTTAATTTGTGACGTACGTTGCTTTTAATCTCTTTGAAGTTTTGGGAAGAAGACACCATGTCAGACACTATGTAATTTTTTGAACATGTAAATTAATAAATTTGAATGTTTAGTTTGTGACGTACATCGTTCTTAAGCTCCTTGGAGTGGGCTTAAGTCCCCTCCGTGGATGCGCCAATGATTTGCACGGTTGAACGGTTGAATACAAAGGTTAGCTATGGAGTACAGATATGTGCGGACATATTATTTTATTTATGTTATATTAATGAAGAGGAAATAGTCAAACAGCTTATGAACTGGCATCTGAGTACATTGCGTCTATAACAGTGGTTCTCAAACTTTTTTCTTAAAGTACCCCTTGGGAATATTTCAGCTGAAAAAACTGCGTCCGCTTGTGTATTAGGGAGATACCGTATTACTAAATGAAAAGTTTATTCCACTGCATTTATGTGTGCATATATGTGGGTATAAAAAATACAAATACACAAATGTATATTTGCAAAAAATTGCATACATTGATGTTACAGAAATTGCATACATTGATGTTACAGAAATTGCATGAATGGCTAGAAAAATCAAATAAAACTGATAAAGTCTCATTTAGTATAAATGAGATGTATGAGCTTTGCAAAGTTCATCAATATTTGGAGTTATCTATAGAAACATGCGACTCAAAACATTTTCTATATTAGGTGGTTCGTAGCCCTTTTCAGCAGGCAATCAGTCAAAAAGAACTGTTGTCTATTTTATCCTCCTAATGAGCACTTTGAATAACAAGGCTAATAACAAATGCCTCCTAATCACCCCCTAAATGATTGATTAAGATAAACTCTTTGTGATATGCAGGCCCAATCGTTTTAGCATTCTTTGGCCCACTTTTAAGACGGCGAACCAGGGTTGGGGCTTTAGTAATTTTAACACGAGCATTTAAAACTGGTTTAAACCGTGAAAAACTGTCAGAAACATATAACATGCTTTTAAACAATTTGTAAGCATTAATAGATATATTAAATAGTAAGAAACTTGCCTTCAAGCAAACTGCAATATTCTTCTTTATTTTTATAATTATTTTATTACAATTAAGAGCGGAAAAGTGTCAAAAGTTTTATTCGTAAAGATTTTTGTTTTGTACAGAATTGATTTCATTGATCTAAAATTATGCAACTGCCAATGAATTGCAGAGCCAGTAATCTGGTTCATTTTTCCCTCGTAGCATCCGATAGCACATTTGTTGACACCTAAATGATTCCTGAGCTTAGAGTGTATAAATCCATAGAAAAAGCTTTCAACTGAAGCTGAGCTGGCAGGACTTGGCAGCAACAGCATTGCTAGTTCAGAGGCAGGCTCAGTTGTAAAGCCATTAAATTTAGAAATTCCTTTCTACCAAATCATGGGATTCGTATGGATGAATAAAGTCTGGGTAAATGTGTACTTTAGTGTCCTAAATTATTTGATCGGAAAAATTTAACTGTGTGGAAAAAGTGCGACGTACAATTTTTTAAGCATGCAAAATAACGCAGAAAGGCGCAAAAATATAGTATTTACAGAGATTAGGAAATAATTTCATTGACGTGTTTGCCTGGGAGTGTGATGGTTTGGAAGAGTACGTGCGGTAGGCCAAGGTCAACAGAGCGGTGACAGCGTCAAGGTGAAAGCCGGTGAATGGAAGCTTCGTTGAGAAGGGCAAGTTATGGGCGGAAGAATACAACAGGAAGTGGTTGAGCAGTAGGTAATATACTGATTTCATTGACCCGTTCCGCCAATCTGTCTTGGCTCCACGGGGACTTGTTGAGCACCTTGGATGTTATTTTGAAATGTTGCGACAATTATCCTGCCTTGAGACGCGGTTCGGACCCTGGCCACCCCAATGGCCCAGAGACCAGCCCGTGGTGACGTGCTGGCAGGCGACCTAGAATACCTTGTCTGGGTTCCCGCTCTGTCTGGCGGGATAGGTCGTTTCTTACTTTTTCGCTGACTGGAAGATTCCTTGCCCTCGAACTTTTTTTGGGGAATAATTTCCCTTTATTTTCATTTTCAAACACCTACACACATGTATACACTGTCCTCATGCTTAGGACTTACAACATCAAGAGATAGCAAAATTTATGTACAGAATATTTACATTGGTGGTCTCTTTGTCTGTTTTCCCACAGACTTCTACCCTCATTCATCTTCCGATTCGCTTTCGGTGTGCACGTTCACCTCCTGCGTTTCGGTCCCCGTTTGATTGGGGAAGATGGTATGTTGCTGGAGGGTTAGCCTTTCTACGAAGGCTATTATCCCCCTCCTGTTAACGGAAGATTGGATGAGCAGATCCAATCTTCGCGTTCTTTGCACACCTGGGATCAGTGTGTTTCTCCATTCGGCGAAGCCACTGCATTCAAGTACGCAGTGTTCTATGCTTGCCGTTCTCTTTCCACAGGGACAAGTGCAGTTCCTGATGGCAAATCTGCCTAGGTATTCAGGGCTGATGCCATGGCCACTGAGTACTTGATTCAGGAACTTATTTGTCTGTGCTCGTTTGGTCGAGACTTTCGGAAACACTCTGTGTGTCTTCCGCCCTGTCTCTCCCGTGTCCCATCTGACCTGCCATTCGGTCATGGTCCGACGTGCTAATGCGGCGCGAGTACACCTTCGCGGCGTTCTGCATTGCACGTCGACCGTCTCTTTCAGCGTGGCTGCCTTCGCCAGCTGATCTGCCCTTTCGTTTCCTAGGGTTCCGACATGGCTTCGTACCCAGTGGAAACTAACTGCCCCATCTCCCTCTGCCCTCAAGAGGGTTTTGATCCTCTGGACGATGGGGTTTCTTCCCCTGAATCTACTCAGAGCCTGCAGTGCTGCCTCACTGTCCGAGTAGAGTTTTATTCTTTCTTCACTACGCCTGGGGAGTGCCCAGGTGAGTGCCATCTCTATCGCCAGAAGTTCTGCCTGGAAGACAGAAGCGTTCTGCGATAATTTCACGCTTCCTGCAGTGGCTTCGTACCCGTCCGAGAACGCACAGAAGCCTGCCCCCACTTGTCCCTTCAACTTTGAGCCGTCCGTGAACAGCTCATGCCCAACTCCCGTGGGTTACTCCTTGTCCCACGGTGGGCAAATTTCCTCGGCAGGGTGGATCTGCCAGTCCACACTTTCCATCTCCATGTCGGAGGCTCGATGCGGCGCCCCGAGAAGGTAGGCGTCCTCGCCTGACCTTAGGCAGTGCATTGCTGCCTCCCTTTCCACTACTAGGTCTGCCGGCTCGCACCCCGCCAGCACTTGGAGTGCTAGGGTTGACGTTGTGCGAAAACAACCGGTTATCCCCAGTAGGGCCAACCTTTGGATTTGGTTTATCCCCTTCTTCATTCTGACTGTGGGATTCCACCATGCCCCACTTGCATACGTCAGAATTCTTTCAATTCCTCTCTGATAGATGGCCTTCTTGGTTTTGCCCGTTAACCTCATGCCATTCAATCTATTGAGAATCATCGTGCACCTTGTTCTAAGGTGCCTCAGGTGTGGCAGCCCTGATAGACTCTGATCCAGGACCACACCCAAGTATTTCATTTCACGCACCGCCTTGATAGTGCACCCTTGGAATCTGCACTGGGGTGGTGTTTTCATTACTCCTCTCTTAGCTATTGCTAGCAGAGTGGTCTTCTCAGGAGCGAAGCACAGTTTGCTTTCTCTGCTCCAATTTTCTAGCACATCCAAGGCCCTATGTGCTTCTCTTTCGATCACGTGTCTCCCTGAGGCGGAGACCACGAGAACGAAATCGTCCGCATAGGCTTGAATCTCCACTGCGGGCCCCAGGTCTAGGTTCAGTGCTGAATCAGCAACTATATTCCACCAGAGCGGCCCGGAGTTGGATCCTTGCGGACACCCTCTATGGTACGAACGCGAGGATTGCCCATTCCCCGCTTCGAACTCGACTCTTCTATCAGACAGGTAGCTGCTGATCAGTTTGAACAGGTTCCTTGGACAGCCAAGTTCTTTAAGTCTGGTTAAAACCATTGGCCACCAGACACTGTTGAATGCCCCCTCACGTCTAGTGAGATGAAGCAGGTATGGAGCCCCTCCGCTTTGTTCCTCTCTGCCCTAGTCATACAAGCGTCTTGTAGGAACACATTGAAGGAAAGAGGTCCACTTTACGCAGCATTGTTAGTGGTGTTAGTAGCTTTTCAAACAGCGTTAGTGGCTTTTTCCAAAGTCATGAGTCTGCATACTTCATTTCGGATTTCGTTAGGGATTAAAATTTCATTTTCCGGCACAATATGACAACAAGCTCTTGGGTTCCCTGCCATACTACGATTTTTGAATTAAAGAAACTCCTTCATTTTCAAAAATATCCATTTCAGGAGGGAAACATGTGAGCTACGATGTACGGAATAAAATCACAAATACAAATGAATTGGTTGAACAAATCTACTACCCTGTACATCTTCGAAACCATAATCAAAACTTGCCATTCAACCGGAACCCAAAGTTCATACTGGACACTTCTGTGGTACATGCAAACATTTACATTTCTTCATTTCTTTTCATTCGGAAACATTGTGAAACTAATAATGACATTTTGCACATTTCTTTCTCAAAAATTAATAAAACATCTTTCTACTTGCACACAATTACACGATGCATCCCACTCCTCCGAAAAATATCCGCCACTCTTGTATTCTTCAGCTCATTCACTACCAACTGTTACTCCCTTCGGACGCAAGGAACCTTGACGTCCGTTAGCATCGCTTCACCCTCCCCCGTGAACTGCTGCAAACCATCGTACTAACAGGTACATACTTCGGAAAAATTATTTCCTTTTATCAAAAAGTTCTATTTTTTTCGCACCTTTCCCCATTATTTTGCATGCTTAAAAAATTGTACGTCACACTTTTCCCATACAGTTAAAATTTTCCGACGAAATAATTTAGGACGCTAAATTACACATTAACCAAAGTCGGTGTCCCTTCTTGGGATGGTAGAATTTCTGTTTTATTTTCAGATTGACAATGTTTCCACACTAGTGTGTTGCAGTTACAGTGGCAAGCTATTTTGCGGATTGTTGTGGAGACAGACTTGGAATGCTATTTTGCTTCGTTAACAAAATATGTGAAAGAGATCATACTCTGCTATTTAGGTAAAAAAAAATGCCCCCCCCCCCCCAATAAACTTCTGGAGGGAAAAGCCTTGAGATTGAGATCAAGTGATTCAAGGTCCTTGTATGCTCTAACTCCTGAAAATAAAACAAAAGGACTAAGGAGACCTAAATACTACCAAAAGGTGAAAGAGATCATACACTACATTTTTTGTGCAAGAAAAGCCTCAACACCTCCTAATAAACTCCTTGAGGGGGCCCTTGTAGGTAAAAAGCCTTGAAAATGAGATCAAGTGATCCAAGGTGCTGGTGTGGTTCTCAATCTCCTGGAAAAAACGAATGGAGCTAAGGGTACCTAAATAAGGCTAAAGGGTAAAGGTGATCATACACTACATTTTGGTCCAAAAAAGTCTCCCCCTCCCCCCAAAAGAAAAACAACCCTGGAGGTAGCACGGGGCAAGAAAAAACTTAAAATAAATAATGCAAGCCGTAAATAACACGATCTCTCTACTTAAAAATAGAAATGATCCTGAAATACCAGAAACGGAGATTTGGGTGATAAATACCATGTAGAAAAGGCTGCAAAAAAAATAAAAGAAACCAACACTGAAATATAACTAGACGCTAAAGAGCAAATACTAAGTGAAAAACTACAAAACTATGTAAGAACGATAAATAATGTAATTGCTTTAGTTAAAATAGAAATGATCCTGAAGTATAAGAAATTGTGATTTAGGTGATAAATACCATGTTGAAAATGCTGCAAAAATAAAAAAAAAACCCAACACCGAAATCTCCATATGAATTCAGCGAGATATGAATCCGTTCCTCTTTGTTTTTTATTTCGCCATTTGCATGAACTCCACCATCTCGGTGATGATGACCCATGCATTGGGCACCACACTATGAACCCTCTTTTTCATGATGTTAATCCTTAGTGACATCATATTACCAGTGCACTGATGCCCTACCAAGCGGTGGTTCGTTTACTAGCAAGAGGGGTGACAGCATCGTGCTTCCTCAACATGTATACAAACACTGGTAGCTTTAAAATAACTATATATCATTCTCCTTAAAATAACTATATAATCAAAAGGGGAAGATTAGTATGTAGATTCTCAAAGTTGTAGCTATTTATATCTATGGGACTGAGTCTAAGCACTGCAGAAATCGCTTAGGAATTGTTAATCAGGGCTTGAAAAATACCTTGCCTGAGATGCCCGGGGCATATAAATTATTAAGTAAAGCTGGTTGTATGTGTGTGCCCAGGAAAATTTATCTTTTAAGATAACAAATCAGAACCCTCACGTTTTTTACATAATTTTCATTTTCGTTTTAAGGGTCTGTACTCAAAATGTTCAGTGCATAAATGCGTGATGATGATGCTGAGATTAGTATTTGAGAAATGTAGTAATCTGCCATGTTTCTTTTGTGGAAGTTTTCACCCTTTGTCAATAAACACAGGCTGCTAGTTCCATCAGCGGCATGCATTCAGTCACTGGCTTTAAACAACACTTGGAGCAAAATTATATATGCTTCCAATTTCTGGACCTAGAGAATAATATAATTAAAGAAGGGATATTCTTCTGTTCTTGGCACTCCGTAACAATAATAACACTTCCAGTGATTGGCAGTGAAAAGCAGCATGACATGAGAAGACTGTCTTTTTTCTTGTAGTAGAAAATTCTATTCTGAACTTCATTTCAAAATTTAATTTCCCAGTCTGGGCAACTAGATTTTTTGTTTACCAGCCTAGGCCAATGATTCACATGCCCCGGGCATCTCGGGCATGATACCCTGATACATATAAGTAAAAATATGTACAGTACATAATTTAATACGTATAGATTAATTAAAACATATATTTCTTTATTACTACTTCAGCAAAAACTTCCCATTACAAAAAAAATTACCTTCGATTGTCTCTATGGGTACTATTTCGCAATTACAGCGTTGCAACCTTATGCGTAACGAAAATTTCTGTAGTACATACTAACTTTTTAATGAACATTTCGTAATGTTTTAAGGGAAATATATTGCTGCAGAATTTTTTGTCCCCCTTGAATTTTGTTATAACGAGCTTCTACTGTTACTCTTTTATTTACTGAATCTGGTAAAAGCTGGCCATGAAAATGACAGGAAACTATATCCTGTACAGTTTTTTCTTTGTAAATGTAATTAATGTTAAATGAAAAAAATCGAATGCGTTCTAAATTTCTATGGGTGAAATCTTTACCTGCGTCACTTTAAACAGGACTTGAAAAATATCTGAAATGTGACATGTTCAGCAGGGTATGTACACAAATTATTTACGTACCCAGATAGTAAAACCTGAATGCCCAGGAAAATTTATATTTTAAGATAAATCAGAAACCAATTCTTTTTTAAGTTAAAAGATAGGATTTTTTACATGTTTTGCATTTCTGTTTTAAGATGATAGGGCACAAATTGGTACAAAATGATACGATGAAATTGTTTTTTGAGAAATTTAGGGATTCTGCAGTGTTCCTTTCATTGAAGTTTTTTTTTTTTGCCCATTGTCACTAAACACCTGATTTGTACATCAATGAAAACTTGTTTCACTATCTTTAGGTATTCCCAAGATATTATAAATACAACTATTTAATAGCATTCCAAAAGGTTTTTGTGTTCCGAAATGGTTTCCTTGTGGCAACACACCAAGGGAAGGACCACCTTAATGAGTGAAGTCATTTCTAAAACATCCCATATAGGAAAATTTAATATTTTAAAAATATTGATGATATCCGTTAATGTTCTAGAATGATTCATTCAGAATCAGGGTCTAAGCAAGCGTTTCTTCTCTGGGTGGGGGTCTGAGATTTGAAATGATGCCCCATCAAGTTCAAGCTTCCACTTCTATTCAAGTTTTTTTTTTCTTTCTAATACCTTAATTATGGGGAAGCAATATGATCTTTCAAAAACAGCACTTCCAGTTTTTGTCATAATTTTACTAAAAATGTGAAAAGTAGGTAAATAAACAAAAAATTAGGAATAAGAAACGACCGTAAAAGTTTAGGAAACACTGACAACACAATGCTCAGTAGAATATAAAATGAAATAGCACACAAGGTAGTGAATGTGAAAACAAGAAAAGCCTGACTCAACCCTATGTGAAATGTAGTACTAGTCAAAACCTTAATGAAAAGCCAACTTGGACACCATTGTGGATTGAATACCCTATAGACGCAACACAATGTACTCGGATACCAGTTCGTAGATATGTTTGTCATTAACATAACGTGTAAATATAAGAATATGCCTGTATGTGTCTTTACTACATAACTGTCCTTTGTATTCATTTATACAAATACTGTATTAGTACATGTTCAAATTAAAATGTCTAAAAGGAACAATGTATTGTTCAACCAACTGTGTACAGAGTTCGTAAAGCCTAATGTCAAACAAATCTGTGTGTAACTGATGTCATTATTTATCAAATTGTAATAAACCAAATTTTAAGATATGAAAATATCATTACTCACATTTAAAACTGAATTGCTTGGTCATAAACCAAGCATCAAACACTTTCACACTCACACACTTCCACAAAAAACATGCATTTACCTGCACACTCTTCCACAAAAAATTTGCATTTACTGTAAAAGTCGTGTGACTACTTGCCATGAGGCTTAACTGAATATGGTCAAACTATAAATACAGGGATTGCTCTGAAATTCAAATGAGCAAGGTCAAACTTTTTAATTTCAGATTACAGCTTAACTGAAAACTGTATTTCTGTGAAATTCAGTCTTAGCTGAATACAGTCAAACTGTATTTTTAAGGAATTGCTCTTCAAATTACGGTTTAACTGAAAACGGTCAAATTTTATTTTTAAGTGCAATATCCTTCAAATTATGGTTTAACTTAAAACGGTCAAATTTTATTTTTACGAGCATTGCCCTTAAAATTACGGGCTTAGTATTTACGGTTCAGATCTTAATTTTGCTGGCTTTCACAAAAACGGGCCAGGCCCTAATTTTACGGGCAATGGTCGGACCCCTAGCTGCCGGGCGCTGCTCATAATCTAAAGGCGAAATTTTAAACCGTGTGTAAGGGTAAGTTTACTTGTTAAACTATTTCTTATTTTTAAGTGACCCCTGCATGTTTTAAAATGTGATGTTTTAAGTTTATTTCCAGCACTTATACAGAACGGTCGATCACAAACCCTAAGCCTTATTTGTTATTAGAAAAGGTATGCCCACAGTTTAGTCTTTTTGTTTATTTTTTCAAATCTTATGATTGCAATAGTTATTCTATAGCCTAAACTTATTACATAAGTTTTTTAAACAATTTCTCAAATACCTGTATTCCATAATTTTTCGACTGCCATCTGGCAAAGTCCCCCATCCTCTCAAAAATGGCAAGCAATGACCTATTTGCAGTGTTAAAATTAGAAATAAATCTTCTACAGGCCCAGCGGACCACTCGAATATCCAAATCACTGGTCCGCCAAAAAAAAAAAAAAATATAAAAATAAAAAATAAAAAAAAATACACATTTACAGTATATGTAGAAAATAAGGTATCATTTTCGTTGGAGTAGTATATCGCAAATTTAGAACAATGTGTGTGTGTACACATGAAGATATTTCTAATAAATAAAACAAAACATGGTACGCAGTGGGAGAAATTTGAAAAAAAATGTGACCTGTGTATACCAAAAGTTCGTAGTTCCCTTATTTTTATTGGTCCAGAAATTGCACAAAATATACTAATACATACTTGCCAACTTTTACGGTTTAACTGTAAAATTTATGGATTTCTGCTTGGTTTTACTGATTTATGGATACAGGTCTTTTTTTACGGATTTTTTAATATTTCGATTGCTCAATCAAAATGATTGCAATGAAATTATCAATGGAAACTCAATCAAAATTATGTGCAATGATTGCTCAATTGCTAATCATTGCACATACTGCAATAAGAAAGGTCATACTAAAAATGAATGCGGCATACTTACACCTAAATATACCTATTTATTTTAAATATAATAGTATTTGATTTTATATTTGACAGTAGCTTTCTTACACCTAATAAATCATTTGATATGATCTTTATTTACAGCCCATTTTATATAAATAAGGATCAGTACATGTTGTGAGATTAAACTGAACATGTACTGATCCTTATTTCTATAAAATGTGCTGTAAATAAAGAGCATGGCAAACGAACCAAAATTCGGCGTTAGGTTGAACCATAATTTGGGGCACCAAACGGCACATTATGTTAAAGGTTGAACCATAATTTGGGGCACCAAACGGCACATTATGATAAAGGTTGAACCATAATTTGGTGATAAGTCGAACCGTAATTTAGGGCAACCTGATGTAAAATTATGGTAAAGGCTGACCCATAATTTGGTGTTAGGTTGAACCATAAAGTGGCGTAAACGTTGAAACATACCTTGGTATAAAGTTTGCCCCAAGTTATGGTTGCCGCAAATTTTTTTCCTTACTTACTCCATATTTTGGTACAACTTTCACCAAATTTTTAACAGTGTATATTATGCATCACAGAACAATTAAACCCTTAAGCCGTTGTAGAATTCGTTGTGACTTCGATGTCCTTCTGAAGTTCGCGATTTCTTGCTGTTGAGAATTTCGTACCACGTAAAAACAAATCTTGATATATCTCGGCTGTTATTACAGTTTTAATGATGATATTTTGTAGATCTTTCTTAGCTTTGCATTTTCAACAATTTTTGTCCTGGATTAACAGCGCTGTTGCTTTTTTCTCAAACAATCTTAGTTTGAAGCAATTGCATGCCAAAGGTTCCATTGTGCCCTTAATTTATTTTTTATTGGAGCTAAAATACTTTCATCACTTTTCATCGAATATGATTCAATTTTTTCTGACAGTACAATTAGTCACCATTTCCATACCAAATTTTACGAAGTTTTCTTTCCCCAAGAAAAGAAACGGAAGTTAAACTTAACGGAAGATACGACGCGTAATTCTTTCCGCGGTCTAATATCGGAGCCAAAATATAATATTTTTAACATAATATTCTATATAATAACCAATATATAATATTTTCATTTATTACTAAAATGATTTTAGTTCTATTCAAATGGAATTGGTGCCAAATATTGAGCAAATTGTTTTATAAGTCAAAGGTAAATACAGTAAAACTGATCTTTCATTTTAATCACACTTTCTCAAAAAATTCAAATGGCACAATACTTACCAGCCTCATTTTGCTCGTTGTGAAGGATGGAGTGATAATGCTCCTGATTTCCTTCCATCGTCTGTCCCTCAAGGATGTCAGATTCTTTGAAAATGGAGCTCGTGACCTCTGACTAGTTACCTGAAATATGGCCTGTGAAGCAAAATAAAAAGTGTTTTGAGAAAACGTGGACACATTTCAAGGCACAAAATTTAGATTGGGGTCAAACATAATGGTAAGTAAGAAATATCCGAACAGAAAGAGATTAAACACGCCACAGGTTACAAAGAGAGTAAGAAAAACAAAAGTTCTTAAACAAGCTTTGGGTGTACGATTTTATTCAAAAAATTCTAAATTTATATGAATTGGGTATACATAAGTTTCAGGCGCTGCAATTAGTGGGTTGTGAAAGCGAAGCGTCTGAAATTTTTCAGAATTTCGGGCTCTAGGCGGTAGCAATGAATAGAACGACATATGTTGCTCCACAGCCTGCACGTGAAGTTAGTTGAGGTTGAATATGGCGACAGACAAAATGCGTATTCGTCGCTGTCTGTTGTTTGTTTTTAATCTGGGTAAACTAGATTTTGAATTACGAGAATGTATTTTTTCAGCATACGACAAGAAAGCTGTAAGTGTGAATACGTGCTATGAGTTGTTTGTGAACTTCTGAACTGATTAGTTTAGAGTGGAGGTCAGGTAGCGTGGCGGGTGATTGAATTGTTTTCTATTTATTTCGAGATTTAACGGCCACAGTGAGCAACACTAGTGTATATAAGTAGTTATCCGTCCCTAATTTAGGGCCAATGGTTCGTGGAAAGGAGAAAGCCACTGCACTAAAACAGACACGCCATCCATACCGCATCCGGGACTCGAACACAGGCTCACACGGAAGAATGGTCAGAAGCCATCGCTTAGATCATAGCGCTATAACGGCGGCATGGCAGAATTATTGGCATCACCTTCGAGCGTGCAGAGCTCAAAAATACTTAAATGATGATTAAATGCTACCTGCTGGTGTTCTTATAACAACTGTTCGACCTAAAATCAGAGAAACTTATGTATGCACCAAGTTTAAACGTCAGATGGTTATTTCAATAAAATGGCTGCCTAAGTAAAAAAAAATCATTCTAAGAGAACAAAAGGAAGAACAAGTATGTGCATTCGTGCTGTGAAGTGTAAAACGCCACAGCTCCACAAGTTATTAAAAAAACTTGTAAGAAGGCAAAAGAAAAAGATGAAGTTATGAGAACGGAGAAAATAAAGAAATCGAAAAAATGAAAATAAAGAAAAAGTAACGAAATAAAGAAAACACACATGTATTGGTGTGCGTGATACTCCGACTAACTTGCGTAATCGCCTAAATGCCAGGTTTCCGATTTGACTTATGAGAGTACCTCCCTTGATAAGGAAAGTAATTAGGTTCCCAAAACTGATATAACTTTGTTTGATACCAGGTGCTCTGCTCCCTTAGCTTTACTAGGACATCTGCTTATCAAGGAGGGGAAGTGAAGAATATTACAATATCACAGACCAAAGACCTTTTTTAACAAAGAAAGATAACGTTTAATATAGGTCCAATAGTTTAAGCCATCCGTGTCCGGAAGTTCACTTCGAGTCCTCAGTTTTCGGGAGTATTCTAATATCCGCGTGAACTACACGCTTTCTGAATACCGTAAGTACATCGAGTTCCGCTGTTCGTTTCGGCGATGAAGTAAAATTCCTGCCGGGTCTGTCCCGTAAAACGGTGCAGATTACCCGCGTGTCTTCCAAATCTCTTTCGGATTGTTACGCTTTACGAAACCTTTTTCGCCCGTCATTCCCTCAAAACGACCGACAATAACCTTCGGAGGAGTCTTCTATCTGAGAGACACTCCTCCGAGTGACTTAACTCACGCGCTCACGAAAACGAAGTCTGGCTTCCCTTCCTGGCACACAGAAGAACCCCTTCCATGCATGCCCCAGGGGGATTCCAATCACCCTCCAACCTGGTGCGTCTGGCTCGCTCATCTGTCCCAAGGTCAGAGCACCTCGGTTCGCTTGCTCACCCAACCTTGGCTGCATTCGCGTTCTAAGATTCTATCTCCGAAGAACTGCGCTCTAATGGACGTCTTGATATAGACAGCTTAGAAAATACAATAGCGTTTACATTTCTTAATAGTATACATTATAATAATATGGGCTTCTTTCCCATTAAAAATGCTGGCATTAATTCTACTTTAACAAATACACACCCAGTCCACTAATCCTAGACACAAAGAGTCGCTAAAGACCCGAGATGGTGATAACAAAAGTGTGTTTGTTATCACCAGCTGTACTCCCGGTCCATGACTGTTCCTACCCAAGGAATAAAAATGTTCGTTTTCGGAATCAAGCAAAATGGCACAGTCTTTCCTTTTTTCCATTGTTACCTCCACCACGGGGTCATATTAACATGTAGACAATGTTTATAATAAAATCTACGGGGAATGTTCAAATTCACCCTTACAATGCGTTTATTATTTAACGTATCCTCTTGTCATAACAACGGAAGAAATAAAATATTTTAGAAAATTTACAGTATCTTAAAGTACTGTCAATTTTCTAAAATATTTTTAATTTTAAAGAAAATACGTCATTAAAAGCAATAATGTTTGAATTACAGATCTTTAATGAAACCTAAAACTTGTTCACCCAGCAAACAAATTTATCGTTCTTATTTTCCCAGTCCAGATGATTTTAAACTTTTAAAATATTATCGTGATTTAATGCCGGTAACACGCCGAAATTAATAACTTTACTTCTCGAAATTTTGGTAGATATTTTCAAGAACTTTCCAAGACTTCTTCCAAAATATCTCTTTACTGCAGACAGTTGATAAAAAAATTATTGGTTAGTACAAGAGCGTTTTGCTAGAATCTCTCTACGACAAAGATTTTTTTTTAATTTATCTTTGATAGATTTGAATAACATGAGATTAATACACGAAAAGCCATCAAACTTATAAATTTTGATGCTTATAAATTTTCAGAAAGCTTAATAACCTCAGAAACATCTCTTCTCTTACCCGGATTTTAGCGTCGAAATCAGAAGATTGCAGACAGCACCCTTATCTGGTATTGCACAAAACAATTGCAAATATTGTCAGCATAATATCTGTCTGTTGAAGAAGACTTAGTAAATTCTAAAATGACATGGTGTAATGAAAAAATGTTTCTTTTTTTATTCTCAAAGAGAAAAAAAATCTGCTAAAAAAGAAAATATGCCTATTAGATTTTCAAGTACTTTGGCAACAACAGTGAAAGTCTGCATTGTACAGACAGCACCAACTGAATATGTGTATTTTCGGGGTTTTTGAAACCAAACTTAGTGACAGTGAGATTGGAATGCTAATGCATTCCAATTTCAGCAGTAAAAAAATACAAGAAATATAACACCGAATTTTTGGTTGTAATGAGCACATCTTTTGAATCCTTTCTGAAACGAATAAAATTTACCCAAGTTATTCAAAGTCAATTGAACCGGTTACAAAAATAATAAACTGTATTTCTATAATCAATAAAACATCCAGAAAGGGAGACAGCTGCGTTCTTTCACTAGCGGGTAAAAAGAATGTTGCGATAATTAACAAATGGCGCACAAAAAGATTTTCATAGCAGAAAGAAGTATCAGCGAAAAAGAAATTTTCAAATCGAACTGTTAAAAAAAGAATCATAGAAGAGAACATTATTTAACCCCGCGAAGAAATTTTTCAACTTTTCCATTACGAAAATTCTTTCTAGCGGAAAATTTTTCGTAATGGAAAAGTTGAAAATAGGCGAAAAGTATTCTTCATTGTAAAAGCCACGCTGAGGAAAGATTACTTTTCAACGTCTCCTGGAAGGGATAATGCTCCTCATCTTTATTGTAACGAATGTTTACAGTAAAAAGAGAAATTTCTCAAAAGGATTTTCAAGAGCGGAGATACAGCTACAAAACAAAATGCACAAACACCACCTAGCGACAGAACTGTGAAATACAAAGCACCTCAAGTACAAACATAAAGTATTTCACAAGGTAAATGGTATCCGGTATTAAAATAAGTTTTTAAATCGCACATTTAGAAACAGAGATATTGAGAAAAACATATTAAATATTTGCACCCCTAGGAGCAAATTTTTTGAAAAACATATTAAATATTTGCTCCCCTAGGTGAAATTTTGAGAAGAAAATATACACAGTTTTTGTAGTTAGTAATATCTGACCAAAAATAATTTTTTCAATCTGGGTTTTCGTCCCGCAGATATTGCTGTAAACGTATGCACTGTAGTAGCGCCCTTGGGGGTTAAAAAAAATTCTAAATTACACGAGAAAAATATAGCACCAAAAACGCTGTCCAACAAAGAAAGGGTTTTTCAAATTGGACTCCTAGAAGCAGAGATATCGGGAAAAATAAGATATGCATCTACGACCCTAAAGAGAAAAATTTGCACTATTTTAAGCAGGGGGATTGTCAAAAGTTTTTTCGGGGTGAGCGTTATCGGTGCACGAAAGAGCTCTTTCAATCGAGTTTGCAGAACAAAAGCTCCAGATTTTGCTGCAAATATAATACATCAAAAGCAGAAATCAAGACTTATGTTTCCTGGTGGCCAAAAATTAGAAATTATATGCAAAGCATTTCCGATGAGGAGCTGTTATCCGATGTATCCGATACAGGCAAATTATTTCGAATCGGACATTTAGAAGCAGAAATATCGGCGAAAACGCAATATAATTTTATTCTTCTAGCAGAAAATCCATGCATTACTTGAAAAAAGAGACTGTACCTGAAATAATTTTCGATATAAATGTCATCGAAACGAAAAATAATTTCTTCAATCTGATATTAGAAAAGCAAATATATGGGATAAAATGTATTTTGAATTCGCATTTAGCTGCGAAGTTGTGCATCGAAAAAAACAACAACAACAGAATGCAAGGATCATCATTCTCACATTTTCAAACTTTCCAAAGCAAAGAAGAATATACTTGCAGAGACATGGTGACCACAGACGGATAAACAAAGTGATAGCACAAGTACGTTCTTTTTTTTTTTCTTTACGAAAAGACTTGATATACAAAAACAGTAGTGTCGGAGAATCCTCTAAAGTTACCGCCGTTTTTAAAAAGTTTAATTTAAGCTTCATATAAATAGACATATATACAGGGTGTCCGAGAAGCTATTGGACACATTACAAAATTATGTACAAATAAAAACTATGATCATTGTCTGTTTTTCTATGTCACGTATAACTAACACGGTTTCTATATTTTTGTTTTACAGCTTTTGCTATTCTCAGAATCCGATAGATGGTGCTAGGTGTGGCCTGATGAGGAATGTATGAAGAAATGCGCAATCAGTAGTCATGTCATCCATACAGCAGAAGGCAATGTGTGTGTTATGGCTTGCGGAATTAAAGTCTGTCATTAAGAAGTTAAAAGACGGCACCGTTTGGAGTATGGTTGTGATCCTCCGTCAACGAATTCAATTAAGCGGTGGATGAAACCGTTTAAAGAAACTGACAGCAATGTGTATAACATCGTGGGAGGAGCCGGTAGGCCTAGCGTCAGCAGTGAGACGGTTGACCAAGTTAATGAAAGTTTTCCGACGAAGCCCCAGTAAATCCGTTCGTAAAGCAAGCAGAGGAACTGCACGCATTCCCGTGAAATCGACAGTTCACGATACCTTGCACAAGAAATTAAAGTTTCATGTTTATAAAATTTAAATAGTGCAAAAAGATGCATGTAAATGATCACACTCTGCATACTTGATTTTGCTGTGGATATGCTGAATCGAGTGGAAAACGACGAAAACTTTCTCAGTACTGTAATTTTTAGTGATGAATACACATTTCATGTATCAGGTATTGTGAATCGTCACAACTGTACGATATAGGGGCAGTAGAACCGCCTCCTGCTGCTATTCAACTGGAACGTGATTCTCCGAAAAGCTTATGTAATGGTGATCCCTATCAAAAAGAGAAGTGATTGGCCCTTACTTCTTCTGCGAAAAAAACATAAATGGTGACATTTACTTGGATATGCTAGAAAATTTCGATATACCCCAGATCAAAAGACATGACAACGTCCTTTTCCAACAAGACGGCGCGCCTAAATGAGCATTTTCCCAACAGATGGATTGGGCGTGGTGGTCCCATTCCGTGGCCTCTTCGCTCTCCAGTTCTAACTCTATTGGATTATTTCATGTGGGGTTATGTGAAGGATCGTGCCTATCGTACGCCTTGTACTGATTTGTAGGAACTGAAGCAGCGTATCACGAAAGCTGCTATTAATTCCATAACTCCTCAGACGCCTGCCAATGCATGGCATGAAATAGATTATCGCTTGGACGTACTACGAGCAACCAAGGTATCTCACACCGAAATGTATTAACTTGTGTAGTTACATTGTAAGTTAGTACAGTCAGTTAATTTCTTTCTGTTTAATGTTTTGCTTTATATAATTTCGTAATGTGTCCAATAATTCTCGGACACCCTGTATATATATGTGTGTGTGTATTTGTGTATATATATATTCCGATTTCAAGTTTACGGGTAAAACAAGCCCCATCTCTTTAGGGTGTTTGTTTCATGTTATCATTTCGCCTTGGTTTCGTGGTTCTTTAGAAAGAGAACCTTTAAATATGCCTTTTCTCAGTCATTAGGAAATCTTTACATTTCAAGTCTTCATAATGTACGCATATTTTCGCATAGCATTTAGGACTCCTTATCCTTACGGAATACACGGAAAATTCATTCTCTTACTAACATCTATTCATTCCTTGTGAACTTTTTTCAATAATTATATGTTTAATGACATAATAATTTTGTCCGTGCACCACGGTTTATGATATGTATCATCCACAACAACGTTCATCTCCTCTGACAGAAGTCTCAAACCTAATGTGCTAAAAGCGTCTCAAAGCATTTTTTATTTTTATTATACACCAAGCAGTCAGTAGGTTTCTAAAAAACAAATTGAAGCCCCGCTTGAAAGGGAAACTGTATGTTCAAAAGATTTGGAAATAGCTTGTAAAATTGTGGTCATGAAAAAGGAAGTTAGATACAAAACGAATTTTCCACGTCGGTTTTTCAGTATCTTAATGCAGTACCAAATACAGATAATTCCGCACAATGCTTTTTATCAGGAACAATACAGCTGCTCAAAACTCAAAATCATATATCATGCAGAAGAAAATATTAAAGCAAACGGGGAAACAATATGTATAATTTTTAAACAAGCTGCAATATATATATATAGAACAAGCTGCAATATATATTAAACAAGCTGCAATATATATATATATGAGGAATGACTACCGCCAATAGCGGTATAACTATACCATAGAGGTTAGAGGAAATGCTATCCCACATTCACCAATCCCCTTGGCCAGCGTGGTGAGTTATGGCCAAACCCCTTCAAAAATGACTTCTTGCTGCTTAAATCTTGGCCCTCAGTCTCCGGCAGTTGGAACGTACCTGGCCAAAGCAGCGGCCAGTGCGACATGAAGGCAGAAGGTGCTAAGAATCCCCGGAGGACCAGACTAGAGGCTGCCATCTGATGCTGACCTTGGCTACGTATAATGGGCTTGAAAAACGCTCCATATCTTCTGATTCAAGGCTTCTTGAATTGGAAGAGCAACTACTAAAGGATCAAGTGGGACATCGTTGGGCTAAGTGAGGTAACGAGAAAAGGAGTATGATCGCATTGAACTGAAAAGTGGACATCTCTTCTACTATAGTGGGACAGATACTGGCAGAACTAGTGGTGTTGGATTTATAATAAACAAGAAACTGAAGGATAAAGTTGTAGAAGGTTGAAAGTTTCTCTGACAGAGCTGTATGACTCGTTATCCAACTCTCAAGAAAATACCAAGGCTCAGATTATTCAAACTTATGCACCCACCACAAGTCATCGTGAAGAAGAAATTGAAGAACTTTATGAAGAAATTCGTCATCTAAATAATAAAGGTGCAGCACTTTAAAGATAATTATGGGAGATTTCAATGCAAAAGTAGGGCAACAGCAACAGAATGAAATTTCAGTAGGCAAATTCGGTCACGGCAACAGAAACCAGCATGGAAATACTCTCGTTGAGTTTGCAGAGGCAGAAGGGATTTTCATCTTGAACTCCTTTTTCAAAAAAAGCCACACAGGAAATGGATATGGAAACATCCAAATGGGACGACAAGTGAAATTGATTTTATTATGTGTAAAAAAATCGTCATAGGAGACTGCAGTGTGCTAAACAAGTTCAACACAGGTAGTGACCATAGATTGGTGAGATGTAGGATGCAATTCCCCAACACTAAACTAGAACGTGGCAAGCTCATAAGACAAACAAAATGTATTGACATAACCAACCTTAAAAAAACTGCACCATATTACCCCTTCAATTTCGAACTGAAGAACAGATTCTCTGCATTAGAAGGCCTAACATCGGAAGAAGGCATATTTCTGAAGTTAACAGAAAAAGTAACCAAAGCTCTTATGGAAACAGCAACAAAATTAGCTGGGTCTACGAACAAGTTGCAAAAGAACAAATTATCCAGAAAAAACCAAAATGTTGACGCAAAAAAGAAGAGAGATGAGGACAAATAAGGAAGATGTGACTTCCAAAGTGGAATATATATAGAGCTATGCAAGACAGTACGAAAGAGTATCACTGAAGACGTAAGGAAATTTAACTGTGTATCTGTAAGGAAAGCAATTGAAAAAAACAACCAATGCCTGGAAGATAGCAAAGGGACATCTCAGTAAAGGGAAGAAAACAGATTATGGCACTGAGAAAAGAAAGATGGTTCTGTAACAAGAAATAGAGGCAAAATGTTGACAAGAGTGAAAGATTTCTACTCTAAATTATATGAAAGGGATGATACATGTACTCCAGACATCATGAAAGGTACCAGAGTTCTTCCAGTCCTCCCATCAGAAGTTGCACATGCAATCAAGAACATGAAGCGGGGAAAAGCTCCAGGAGAAGATGGAATTACTGTAGACATCATACAAGAAACAAGTGGAGAAATCAGAAACAGTACTCACTTCAAATTTTCACTCGAAGCCTTAATGAAGGGAAGATTCCTGAAGATTGGAACAACGCTACAATGATCCTGCTACATAAAAAAGGTGGCATTGAGGATCTCAGGAACCTATCAGCCTCCTATCAGTGGTTTATAAAATCTTCACTAAAGTTCTTTCACACCGTTTGAATGTAATACACTGGACATGGCTCAACCGAGAGAACAAGCTGGATTCAGGAGTGGCTACAGCACAATAGATCATATCCATGTATTGAGAGAACTAATTGAAAGAGCGAGGGAATATGAACTTCCATTGTGCATGGCTTTTATCGATTATGAAAGAGCCTTTGATTCGGTGAAACCATCAGCAGTTACAATGGCTCTGAAATCCTGCTGTATTGAAGATGCATACATTAATATTATTAATAACATCTATGAAAATGCAAGTGGAAAGATTCGGCTGTTTGAAAATGCAACACACATAAAAATTGAAAAGGGAGTGAGAGAAGGTGACACCATATCTCCGAAGCTCTTTAATGTCACATTGGAAAATGTCTTTCAATCACTGAGCTGGGAGAACAAAGAGATAAAGATTAATGGAGATTATCTAACCCACTTTTGTTTTGCTGATGACGTAGTCATTTTTGCAACTAGCCCATCAGAGCTGCAGGGTATGATCCAGCCACTTGCTGACAAGAGTAAAGAGGTTGGATTAAAAATGAACTTTCAGAAGACAAAAGTGATGTTCAATGCTTTTACAAGAAGTGAAGATTTATCAATTGATGGAGAAAAACTGGAGATAACAGACACGTATGTTTATCTTGGACAGCAGATATCAAGTAAGGGTCACATTGATGAAGAAATTAATCGGCGTACACAACTTGCCTGTAGAGCTTTTGGAAGAAACAGCATAATTTTTAAGAGCAATATGCCATTATGTCTTAAAAGAAAAGTGTTTGATCAATACATCCTTCCGGTGCTTACATATGGTGCAGAGACGTGGACCTTAACTTAAAGAGACATACAAAGACTGCAGACAACTCAAAGAGGCATGGAGAGGCGCATGCTAGGTATAACCAGGAGAGATAAGAAGGGGAACTCGTGGATCCGAAAAATGACAAGAGTGGAAGACATCATGATCAGAGTTAAATCCCTGAAATGGCAATGTGCTGGACATACTGCCAGAAGGACAGACCATCGATGGATAGTCAAAATTTTAGATTCGATTCCAAGGGACAGGAAAAGACCCAGAAGAAGACCACATAGGGGATGAGTGGATGAAATTCGAAAGTATGCGGGAGTGACATGGAGGAGACTGGCACAAGAGAGACCGTTGTGGAGGAAACTTGGGGAGACCTTCGTCCAGCAGTGGATTGATAATGGTTGACAATGATGATGATGATGATGATATATATATATATATATATATATATATAATTTAGGGTGGTCCTTATTTTCAAAAATTATAAATCATTTGCTTCCACCCCTTACAAATGTTTGTTTGTATGATAATAGGCTTATGTTAAGATTTAATGAAGATTAAATGATATTTAGGGGTCTCCCAGGCGTTTTTACTGAACTAGCGTAAAGGGGACTTAACAGTTTTACTCGTACAACGCACGCGCTGTGTTTAAAATATAGTTTGATGGCGCTAGTAGTCCAGTAAATGTTTGATTGAAAAACCAGTTTTGGTGTGAGTTGTTCAGCAGAGCTGGAATATTTTCAATTGTTCGCGTTACAAGCCAACTTCTTCGTTGTGTTAAGGGTGCTCTTGTATATTTTACAGACAGTTCAGGACGTTATTTTTTATTTATTTTGCTTGCACAAACAACAGAAAACTATTCAGTATTCATGCAATAAGGTTATGGCCGATTCAGAACGCATTCATTATTAATTGCATGTAAAACTAATCACAGTGCTTTTTTTTTCAGTAATGTTTGCTAAAAGCAAAACAACATTGTATCTCCTGGATCATCCCGTTTCTGAACTCTCACAGGTACGTCTGGTTTCCAATAGGGAAGCTTTGGGGCTATTCTTTTATATCCACCTAACTTTAAAGAAACATATTCAGAAGGCATTATCTTATGTAATAAAACAAGTCGTGGAAGTGTGGAACAAGAGTCGTATACCAACATGTAGAAAAGATCATGACATTTTACAAAACCAGAAAATTTTCATAAAGAGTGGAAAACCTAAAGAAGTACCGTGATCAAAAGTTTCAAATACATCTTACAATGGAATACGAGTTCCGCACAAAACTGAATAATCTCTTCGACATTGATCGTGCTGATGCACATAACCTCATCAAAATAGAAAACGATAGAAAATTTCTCCTTGTGCAACGAAAACCTGGACGTCATGCTTATATGGGTTTAATTGACACCTTTTAGCAGCTAAAGAAGCACTTAAATTTGAAAGTATCGCACAGGAAAAGAAAAAAAAAAAGACTTGGGAAAAGCTAAAAAAGAGTCATCTTCCAGTTTCAGTTTGCCAAGCTGCAGTTTTGGTAAAGATGATACAACTGAAAAGCAGTCTTCTGGAAGAAATAAAGTTGAAGAGGCCCAATTGCATGAGGAATCCAGCAGCAAAAGCAATGATTCTCCTTCTACAAAAAGGACTAGCAGAGCAAAGGTAAATGTCATAATTCCGTCCCTGGCTGCTGCTTTAGACCTTATGCAAATGAGTGACAGAAGGGTTACCATTGTTATTGCTGGAAACAGCGCACAGACTTGGGCATAACATTGAAGATTTTAATATTAATCGCAGTTTTGTAAAACGTTACCATGAAAAACATGGTGCTCAAATTGCAGCTCCGTTAAAGCAAGAGATCTCTGGGGATGTCCCTCTTGTGGTCCATTGGAATGGAAAGTTAATGTGTGACCTTCCTGGGAAGCAACATGTTGATCAACTTCCTGTGATTGTGTATGGTTATGGTGTTTCACAGCTTCTGAAAGTAAGCAAATTCTCCAGTGGATCAGGAGAAAACCAGTCAACAGCTGTTATTGAGGCTTTGGAAGAACTAGAATGGAATGTTAAGAATCGTATTGTAGGAATGTGATTCGATACTACAAGCTCGAACACCGGTCGCCATGTTGGCACATGTGTTCAATTAGGAAAAAGCTTGGCAAAGACTTACTGTACTTTGCTTGTCGCCACCGCATTATGGAGTTACTTGCAGGTGCTGCATTCCAAGTAAGTCTTTCACCCTCTTCAGCACCTGATGTGTTATTGTTTAAGAGGTTTCAGAAGAATTGGCATGTTATAAAGCAGAACATTTATTTTACATGTGATAACATTCCAGAACTGTCATCTGCTCTCAGTACTGTGAAAGAAGGCATAAATGATTTTGTCAAGCATCAGCTTTCGCAAAGAATTAACTTAAGAGATGATTACCATGAATTACTAGAACTATCAATTATCTTTCTGTGCAACACTCTACCATGTGGAATTCATTTTCAAGCACCGGGTGCTTGCACCATGCAATTTGGATGTCCAAGCTAAGTTACTCGCTGAAAAGTTTATAAGTTTCGATCCCAATTAAAACTCACATCCTCAAAGGAAAACGTTCTTTAAGAAATATGTATGTTTATAGTGATTTTGTACATCAAAGCTTGGCTCACAGCGCCACTAGCTGCAATTGCACCTTCATCTTCTTAATGATCTCTATTATATGAAAAACAGAATAAAATTACTTAATTTTTTTTTTTTTTTTAAATTGGAGAAACGTCTATGGTAAATGTCCGAGCAGATGATTGGCCGTGCATTTTTTCATACTGAAGTTTTGATCTTAAGAAAACGGAAAATGGTCAATGCGATTTAAAACAAGACAACAGCCTTCCTACTCCAAAGAGCCCGAACTGTGTCATTCTTAATGCCAGTAGTGCAGTACAGAGGAACCTTGCAGATTTTGTTACACCCAACACAACTGGATTCTTTACAAAACTTATTATATCTATTGAATTTCTACAACTTGACCCGCAGATTCGGCGAGACAGAGAAGACTATAAGGCAGGTATTTCTATTAAACAGAAGATCGTGGTAAGCAAAGACAATGCTAAACGTGCGGTCGCTCTTGTCCAGCAATTGAACAAGCTCATCAATTCGTCTAATTGTAATGAAAATGTAAGATACTGAGGAAGATTAAAAAATCCGTCGGTGCACGATATTAAAATCATAAAATCACTAAAAGATCAATAAAAACCTTTAATTACATACTTAGCATAGCTAAAAATCTAGTTTACACTAAAACACGTGATATATTTCGAGCCGACTGTGCTCATCCTCAGACGTGATTACTATGGAAAAAAGCTCCGTGTTACATTATCGTATATATATAGTATATAATAAATGACGCCATAACAGTAAGCTGCATGAGCTCAAGTTGTTACATAAATTACAAGTATAGCACATTATTTCACTTCAAAATACAACGAGTTAAAAAAACAACTTTTATATAAATAACTGAGGGGCAGAACAATTACATCTCCTTTAAATACCTCATTACAAATAGTACTTGAATTTTTATTCATGTTCATCAGGTTCAGTTCTTTTTAGTACTTGTTTTCAAGTCTGTGGAATATTAACCGGTACTTCATCATTGCAACAGGAGTTCGCAAAGCTGTAAATAAATAGACTTTCCATAAATAGTATCTCAAATTTTGTACGGGAGGAAGCTAATATGTACAAATCATTCCAGCTGGGGTGGTAAGATCCCAGGTTGGAGAGACGTGATAACGCAGTAGTTTGTGTATGCAGTTTCACATTATAGCTGTGTTCCTTTATTCTCGTACTCAATGTCCGTGTAGTAGAGCCGATGTACTGTATACTAAATCGCTGCTGGATGTCATTCTTAACAAGAGACAATATATTAAAAGTTCGCACCCCAAAGTCCAATTTATTTTTATGACAAGCATTTTTAAGGTATTAATGAGTTCTGGTACAAATTCCATTGATCCTACATATTTGGTTATCCGGCTTTTTTCTGTGCAAAGTTGAGAGTGTCAACCTTTCTTCGTGCCTTAGCACTCTGTGAACTCTGGAAGTATGAAAGACAAAAGTTTTAGCAATGTCATAAATCATTTTAATTTATGATGAAGTTTAGTTTAGATTTAGCAATGTCTTAAATCATTATATTTATGATGAAGTTTAATTTAGAATTAGCAATGTCATAAATCATTTTTTAGCAATGTCATAAATTATTTTAATTTACGATGAAATTTAGTTCAGTTAATGATGAAGGGGATGTGCCATCGACACATCCTTTTCATCATTAACTAAACTAAACTTCATCATAAACTAGCCTCCATACGCTTCATGGTTCGAAGTGTATTTCCATATTCGTCCACGTTTAACTAGCGCCATAAGGAGATTGAAATGATTTAAGACATTGCTAAAACTTTTGTCTTTCATACTTTCATAGTTCACAGAATGCTGAGGCACGAAGAAAGGTTGACACTCTCAATTATGCACCGAAAGAGCCGGATAACCAAATATGTAGGATCTGTGGAATTTGTACCAGAACTCATTAACACCTTAAAAAATGCCTGTCATAAAAATAAATTGGACTTTGAGGTGCGAACTTTTAATATATTGTTTCTTGTTAAGAATGATCGTGATCAAGTAGAAGCTAAAAGTAAATGTGGGGTATACCAGATCCCCTTAAAATCAGTTGACGCATTGAGCAACGATTTAGTATACATCGGCTCTACTACACAGACATTGAGTACGAGAATAAAGGAACACCGCTATAATGTGAAACTACATTCACAAACTACTGCGTTATCACGTCTCTCCAACCAGGGATCTCACCACCCTAGCTGGAATGATTCGTACATATCAGTTTCCCCCGTACAAAATTTGAGATACTATTTATGGAAAATCTATTTATTTACAGCTTTGAGAACTCCTGTTGTAACGATGAAGTACCGGTTAATATTCCACAGCCTTGGAAACAAGTACTAAAAAGAACTGAACCTGATGAACATGGATAAAAATTCAAGTACTACACTGCTGGACAATTGCTAAGGACGGATCATAAACGGCTATATAGCGCATAAAAAGTAAGTGTGGTTGGATGCCAAGTGAAATAAAATAATGTCAGAATGCCAGGACATTACAAGAAAGACAATTTATTGTGCTCTGAAATCCAGAAGGCTTTGGAACGTGTTCAAGGGACAAACAGGCCATTTTGTGCAGAATACGTAAACGTGAAAAAAATGCAATTACCGTCCGCAGGCGTTCCGGCGTAAGATGTCAATACGGGATATGGCCACCATGGAGGGCGATGCAAGATTCCTCACGTCGTGTCATGCTTTGCACAACATTATCAAGCAGCTGTTGGGGTAATTTATCCCATTCCTCTGTCAGTGCACGGATGAGGGTGTCCTTGTTTATTGGAGGGCATTGGCGACCAGCAAGACTCCTCCCCAAAGCATCCCACACATTTTCAATGGGATTCAGATCTGGAGAACGTGCTGGCCATACGAGTCGTTGAATATCCTCGCTCTCAAGACACTCCTGGACAGCGACTGTTCGATGACATGTTGCGTTGTCGTCCATGAAAATGAATCTATCACCGACAGCACCACGGAACATGCGAACATGAGGTAGCAGAACATCATTAATGTATCGTTGGCCAGTCATAGTCCCAGTTGGAAGCACATAGAGGGACGTACGGCCATTGATCATGATGCCAGCCCATACCATGACACTACATGTCGGATATCGGTCCCTTTCCTGTATGTTTGCTGGACAATATGCAGTACCACTATCACGCCAGATCAGTTGTCGTCGACAATCAGACGATAGACTGTATCTACTCTCATCTGAGAAGAGGACAGCAGACCAGTCGTTATCAGTCCAATTGCGATGTTGATGGCACCATTGCAAACGGGCGGTACGGTGATGTCTGTACAATGGGATGCACACAACAGGACGGCGGGCGTATAGTCCTCCTTCATGCAAACGTCTGGCGACAGTTTTTCGGGAGATCCGCTTGCCAGTAGCAGCCATAAACTGATTTGCTACCTCACTAGCTGTGCTGCGCCGGTGTCTTTTTGTTGATAGCACTATGTACCGATTTTCTGCAGGTGTCGTACTGCGAACACGACCTCCCCCGTGACGTTTGCTACACTCTCCATTTGTTTGAAATGATTTCCAAAGCCTTGAAACAACACTGTGGCTGACGTCGAACTCCCTGGCAACATCTGTTATTTTTCGCCCTTCTTAAATCTTGCCAATAATACGGCCACGCGTAAAATCATCTAGGTGATGTCGAGAAGACATACTGAAACTTGCAAGTTCGTCAATTGATTCTTTCCCTTTCAACTTTGCGTTTGAACAACAACGGTCAATACGCGTCAAATCCTTTATATCTCTTATCAGCGCTATGACGTCACGAACAAGTTCGGCAATCCAAAATTTGCATACGCACAACACGTCTTACTGTATCCCGCACTTATGCTAATTTCCACATTTTCCTGCCTTCCATTTTATGGTTGCTATCGTTGCTATTGTCATCCGTCCTTAGCAATTGTCCGGCAGTGTATTTGTAATGAGGTATTTAAATGAAATGTAAATTGTTTAGCCCCTTAGTTATTTATATTAAAGTTTTTTTTGTTGTATTTTGAAATGAAATAATGTGCTATACTTGTAATTTATGTGACAACTTGAACTCATGCAGCTTACTGTTATGACGACATTTATTATAGCTGTATATACAATAATGTAACCCGGAGCTTTTTTCCATTGTAATCACGTCTGAGGATGAGCGCAGTCGGCTCGAAAGATCTCAAGTGGTTTAGTGTAAACTAGATTTTTAGCTATGCTTAGTATGTAATTAAAGGTTTTAATTAATCTTAGATTTCAGTGATTTTATGATTTTAATATCGTGGATCGACGGATTTTTTAATCTTTTTCAATATGAACAAGCTCATTACTTACAATGAAGACCAGTTTCAGTTTTTTTATGCAAGTGGCGGCTGATCACCATTATCGTTACACTTGTACTAAAAGATCTCTTATGGAGCAGCGCAAGTCTACTCCAAATTAAATAACAGAACTGGTATTCTTATGAATTTGTTTTGTAATATACTTTTACATCAAAACAATGTCACTTTTTGTTTGTGTGCTTTAAATTTTGAATAACAAAAACTAATTTCATTGTTAAAAGTATATGTATGGTTGAATTATTGTTGCCCCATTATGTAGCACATTCTAGTCAATTAACACACAATTTCTGACCTTGTTGGGTTTCCTCTAAACATTGCTCGACTGTTTTAATTCTTTTCTGATATTGATATAGTACCAAAAGAAATATTTCTAGTGGGTGGGAGTATCGAATCTATATAAAAAAATTCCGATAACATTAAGGACCACCCTAATATATATACTTAAGAGGTTTCATAAGAATTGGCATGTTAATTACATATACACTGAAGTGCCAGAAAAACTGGCACAGACGAGCTTATGCAAAATACATAGCAACGTCACCTATGCGCGTACTCGTTTGCGTCCGCCAGTGCGTATATAAAGCGATAGACATCCTTGCCAGCTGACAAAGCTGTTTTCGGCATGAGAATGACAAGTAATAAAGATTTAAGCTATTTTCAACGCGGTGTCATAGTTGGCGCTCGTGAGATGGGCCATATTATGTCGTAGTTAGAAACGAAGTTCGGATTTTTACGGACGACCATTGCAAGGGTGTACCGCGACTACAAGAATTCCGGCAAAACCTCCAACCTACGATACAAGTGTGGCCGTAAAAAGACATTGGGTGAACGTAACCATCGTCGGCAATCAAGAATCTTTTTACGCGATAGGCGTGCAACACTTTCGCAGGTATCATAGGAATTCAATGCTGGAGCCTCAACAAGCATCAGCGTCCGAACTGTGCAAAGTACCCTACACGATATGGGATTTGTTAGCTGAAGCTCAACTCGAGTCCCCTTGATGTGTGCACGACACAGAGCTATGCGCCTTGCTTGGGCACGGCAACACCGCCACTGGACACTTGATGACTGGAAACAAGTAACCTGTTCTGACGAGTCGCGTTTCCAACTGTATCGGGCAGATGGAAGGATTCTTGGGTGGTGCAAACCCCATGAAGCCATGGATCCTTCCTGCCAACAGGGAACTATACCGCCTGGTGGGGGGTCCGTAATGGTATGGGGTGTGTTTAGTTGGACTTCAATGGGAATCCTGGTATGTCTACAAACGTCTTTAAACGGCCAACGCTATGTGCGCATTATTTCTGACGAAGTGCACCAGTTCATGTCCTGCATTCATGCTGACGGATGGGGCCTGTTCCAACAGGACAATGCACCTCCACAGAAGTGTCGGTACGCCACATTATGGTGAAAGGAGCATTTATCTGAGTTTGGGGTGTTGCCATTCCCACCCAAGCCCCCAGATCTGAACGTGATAGAACACATTTGTGATGCCATGCAACGCGCTATCGAACACAGGAATACGATACCTCGGAATACACCTGAATTTTTGAACGCTCTGCAGGAAGTATGGTGTGCATTGCCTAGAGCATATTTTCAGGAGCTAGTGGAGTCCATGCCCCGTCATATTTCTACAGTCCTGCGCTCCCGTGGGGGACCTACCAAGTATTAGACTGGGGCACCAGTTTTTCTGGCACTTCAGTGTATATATAAAAGCTCCAGGTGAAGATGGAATTACCGTAGACATCATACAAGAAGCAAGTGGAGAAACTGAAACAGTACTCGCCCTAGTTTTCACTCGAAGCCTTAATGAAGGGAAGATTCCTGAGGATTGCAACAATGCTGCAATGATCCTGCTACGTAAAAAAGGTGACATTGAGGATATCAGGAACTACAGACTTATCAGCCTCCAATCAGTGGTTTATAAAATCTTCACTAACGTCCTTTCACACCGCTTGAAAGTAACCCTGGATATGGCTCAACCCAGAGAACAAGCTGGATTCAGGAGTGGCTACAGTACTATAGATCATATCCACGTACATTGAGAACAAATTGAAGGAACATAAGAATATGAATTCCCACTGTACATGGCTTCTATTGATTATGAAAAGTCCTTTGATTCCGTGAAACCATCAGAAGTTACAATGGTTTTGAAATCCTGTGGTATTGAAGATGAATACATTAGCATTATTAATAACATCTATGAAAATGCAAGTGCAGAAATTCAGTTATATGAGAATACAGCACCCATAAAAATTGGAAAGGTAGTGAGACAGGGTGACACTATATTTCCCAAACACTTTAATGCCACTTTGAAAAATGTCTTTCAAGTACTGAGCTGAGAAAACAAAGGAATAAAGATTAATGAAGATTATCTAACTCACCTTTGTTTTGCGGATGACGTAGTCATTTTTTCAACTACCCCGTCAGAGCTGCATAGTATGACCCAGGAACTTGCTGACAAGAGTAAAGAAGTGGGATTAAAAATGAACTTTCAGAAGACAAAAGTGATGTGCAATGCTTTTACAAGAAATGAAGATTTATCGATTAATGGGGAAAAGCTGGAGATAACCAATACCTACATTTATCTTGCACAGCAGATATCAAGTGAGGGTCACATTGATGAAAAAATTAATCGGCGTATAAAACTTTCCTGGAGAGCTTTAGGAAGGAACAGCATAATTTTCAAGAGCAATATGCCATTATATCTTAGTAGAAAAGTGTTTGATCAATGCATCCTTCCAGTGCATACGTATGGTGCAGGGACGTGGACCTTAACTAAAACAGACATACAAGGACTACAGACAACTCAAAGCGGCATAGAAAGATGCATGCTTGATGTAACCAAGAGAGATAAAAAGAGGAACTCGTGGATCAAAAATATGACAAGAGTGGAAGACATCATGATCAGAGTAAAATCCCTGAAATGTCAATGCGCTGAACATATTTCCAGAAGGACAGACCATCGATGGACAGCCGAAATTTTAGAGTGGATTCCAAGAAATAGGAAAAGACCCAGAAGAAAACCACATGTGAGATGGGTGGATTAAATTCGAACGTATATGGGAGTAACATGGAAAAGACTTGCACAAGTCAGACCGTTGTGAAAGAAATTTGGGGAGACCTTCGTCCAGCGGTGGATTGATAATTGTTGAAATTGATGATGATGATATACTGTATATATATATATATATCATCATCATCATCATTGTCAACCATTATCAATCCACTGCTGGACGAAGGTCTCCCAAGTTTCCTCCACAACGGTCTGTCTTGTGCCAGTCTCCTCCATGTCACTCCTGCATACTTTCGAATTTCATCCACCCATCTTCCATGTGGTCTTCTTCTGGGTCTTTTCCTGTCCCTTGGCATCCAATCTAAAATTTCGGCTGTCCATCGATGGTCTGTTCTTCTGGCAGTATGTCCAGCCCATTGCCATTTCAGGGATTTAACTCTGATCATGATGTCTTCCACTCTTGTCATTTTTCGGATCCACGTGTTCCTCTTCTTATCTCTCCTGGTTACACCAAGCATGCACCTCTCCATGCTACTTTGAGTTGTCTGCAGCCTTTGTATGTCTCTTTTAGCTAAGGTCCACGTCTCTGCACCATACGTAAGCACTGGAAGGATGCATTGATCAAACACTTTTCTTTTAAGACATAATGGCATATTGCTCTTGAAAATTATGCTGTTTCTTCCAAAAGCTCTCCAGGCAAGTTTTGTACGCCGATTAATTTCTTCACCAATGTCACCCTCACTTGATATCTGCTGTCCAAGATAAACGTACGTGTCTGTTATCTCCAGCTTTTCTCCATCAATCGATAAATCTTCATTTCTTGTAAAAGCATTGTAAATCACTTTTGTCTTCTGAAAGTTCATTTTTAATCCCACTTCTTTACTCTTGTCAGCAAGTTCCTGGATCATACTCTGTAGCTCTGATGGGGTAGTTGCAAAAATGACTATGTCATCAGCAAAACGAAGGTGGGTTAGATATTCTCCATTAATCTTTATCCCTTTGTTTTCCCAGTTCAGTGATTGAAAGACATTTTCCAATGTGGCATTAAAGAGCTTCGGAGATATGGTGTCACCTTGTCTCACTCCCTTTCCAATTTTTATGTGTGTTGTATTTTCAAACAGCCGAATTTTTGCACTTGCATTTTCATAGATGTTATTAATAATATTAATATATGCATCTTCAATACCGCAGGATTTCAGAGCCATTGCAACTGCTGATGGTTTCACCGAATCAAATGCTTTTTCATAATCGATAAAAGCCATGCACAATGGAAGTTCATATTCCCTCGCTCTTTCAATTAGTTCTCTCAGTACGTGGATATGATCTATTGTGCTGTAGCCACTCCTGAATCCAGCTTGTTCTCTCGGTTGAGCCATGTCCAGTGTCACCTTCAAGCGGTGTGAAAGAACTTTAGTGAAGATTTTATAAACCACTGATAGGAGGCTGATAGGTCTGTAGTTCCTGAGATCCTCAATGTCACCTTTTTTATGTAGCAAGATCATTGTAGCGTTGTTCCAATCCTCCGGAATTTTCCCTTCATTAAGGCATAGAGTGAAAATTTGGGCGAGTACTGTTTCGATTTCTCCACTTGCTTCTTGTATGATGTCTACAGTAATTCCATCTTCTCCTGGAGCTTTTCCCCGCTTCATGTTCTTGATTGCATGTGCAACTTCTGCTGGAAGGACTGAAAGAACCCTGGTACTGGTACCTTTCATGATGTCTGGAGTACATGTATCATCCCTTTCATATAATTTGGAGTAGAAATATTTCACTCTTGTCAAAATTTCGCCTCTATTTCTTGTTACAGAACCATCTTCTTTTCTCAGTGCCATAATCTGTTTTTTCCCCTTACTGAGATGTCCCTTTGCTATCTTTAGGCTTTGGTTGTTTTCAATTGCTTTCCTTACTAGTTCACAGTTGAATTTCCTTACGTCTTCAGTGATACTTTTTCGTACTGTCTTGCATAGCTCTATATATTCCACTTTGGAAGTCACATCTTTAGTTGTCCTCATCACTCTTCTTTTTTGCATCAACATTTTGGTTTTTCCTGATAATTTGTTCACATGCAATTTGTTCTTAGACCCAGCTAATTTTGTTGCTGTTTCCATAAGAGCTTTGGTTACTTTTCTGTTAACTTCAGAAATATCCACTTCTTCCGATGTTAGGCCTTCTAAAGCAGAGAATCTGTTATTCAGTTCCAATTTGAAGGTATTATGGTGTTTTTTAAGGTTGGTTATGTCAATACATTTTGTTTGTCTTATGAGCTTGCTACGTTCGAGTTTAGTGTTGAGGTGCATCTTACATCTCACCAATCTATGGTCACTGCCTGTGTTGAACTTGTTTAGCACACTGCAGTCTTCTATGACGAATTTTTTGTTACACATAATAAAATCAATTTCACTTGTCGTCCCATTTGGATGCCTCCATGTCCATTTCCTGTGTGGCTTTTTCTTGAAAAAGGAGTTCAAGATGAAAAACCCTTCTGCCTCTGCAAACTCTACGAGAGTATTTCCACGCTGGTTTCTGTTGCCGTGACCGAATTTACCTACTGAAGTTTCATTCTGTTGCCGTTGCCCTATTTTTGCATTGAAATCTTCCATAATTATCTTCAAGTGCTGCTTACCTTTATTATTTAGATGACGAATTTCCTCATAAAATTCTTCAATTTCTTCTTCAGCATGACTTGTGGTGGGTGCATAAGTTTGAATAATCTGAGCCTGGTATCTTCTCGAGAGTTGGATAACGAGTCGTGCAGCTCTGTCAGAGGAACTTTCAACTTCTACAACTTTATCCTTCAGTTTCTTGTTTATTATAAATCCAACACCACTAGTTCTGCCAGTATCTGTCCCACGATACTAGAAGAGATGTCCACTTTTCAGTTCAATGAGATCTTCTCCTTTTCTCCTTACCTCACTTAGCCCGACGATGTCCCACTTGATCCTTTGTAGTTCCTCTTCCAATTCAAGAAGCCTTGAATTAGAAGATAGGGAGCGTCCGTTATACGTCGCCAATGTCAGCATCAGATGGCAGCCTAGTCCGGTCCTCCGGGGATTCTTAGCACCCTCTGCCTTCATGTCGCACTGGCCGCTGCCTTGGCCAGGTACATTCCAGCTGCCGGAGACTGAGGGCCAAGATTTAAGTTGTGGAGTCGTTTTGGAGGGGTTTGGCCATAACTCACCACGCTGGCCAAGCGGGTTGGTGAGTGTGGGATAGCATTTCCTCTAATCCCGATGGTATAGTTATACCGCTATTGGCGGTCGTCAGAGCCCCTTTAGTGGGAACAGGATGTACCACGAGAAGGCGGGGTTGACATTTGTCAAGGAGAGGCTGTGATGTTACGCATCACCTGACCTTACATCCTATATATATATATATATATATATATGTATATATATATATGTATATACTAAAGTGCAAAGCCAAAAACATAAGAAAAACTTTGGAATTTAAAACGAAAGTTGCAAAATCACCTGATGATCAAAAGGCGCAACGCAGCAGTTATGAAAATTCAGAATTCATATTCTATTAAGAGACTGAAGCAAAAAAATTTTTTGACTCATACCAAGTACCAACATAGAAAAGGTTATGTATTGACCGGTGTGAGTAAAAAGAGAAAAAAAGAACAACTGAATGCAGAAAGTGTCTAGAATACTGAGCCCTGGCTTTATCAAGGACCAGCAAAAACTCTTCATTTTCTCACTTCCACAAAGACCTATTTGGAAATGGGTTTCTGCAAAGTCATAGATGCAAGTAATAAGCCCACCAAAAAAAAATTAAAAAAAAAAAAAAAAATATATATATATATATATATAACATCACAGCCTCTCCTTGACAAATGTCAACCCCGCCTTCTCGTGGTGCATCCTGTTCCCACTAAAGGGGCTCTGACGACCGCCAATAGCGGTATAACTATACCATCGGGATTAGAGGAAATTCTATCCCACACTCACCAACCCGCTTGGCCAGCGTGGTGAGTTATGGCCAAACCCCTCCAAAATGATTCCACAACTTAAATCTTGGCCCTCAGTCTCCGGCAGCTGGAATGTACCTGGCCAAGGCAGCGGCCAGTGCGACATGAAGGCAGAGGGTGCTAAGAATCCCCGGAGGACCGGACTAGGCTGCCATCTGATGCTGACCTTGGCTACGTACAATGGACGCTCCCTATCTTCTGATTCAAGGCTTCTTGAATTGGAAGAGGAACTACAAAGGATCAAGTGGGACATCGTGGGGCTAAGTGAGGTAAGGAGAAAAGGAGAAGATCTCATCGAACTGAAAAGTGGACATCTCTTCTACTATCGTGGGACAGATACTGGCAGAACTAGTGGTGTTGGATTTATAATAAACAAGAAACTGAAGGATAAAGTTGTAGAAGTTGAAAGTTCCTCTGACAGAGCTGCACGACTTGTTATCCAACTCTCGAAAAGATACCAGGCTCAGATTATTCAAACTTATGCACCCACCACAAGTCATCCTGAAGAAGAAATTGAAGAATTTTATGAGGAAATTTGTCATCTAAATAATAAAGGTAAGCAGCACTTGAAAATAATTATGGGAGATTTCAATGCAAAAATAGGGCAACGGCAACAGAATGAAACTTCAGTAGGTAAATTCGGTCACGGCAACAGAAACCAGCGTGGAAATACTCTCGTTGAGTTTGCAGAGGCAGAAGGGTTTTTCATCTTGAACTCCTTTTTCAAGAAAAAGCCACACAGGAAATGGACATGGAGACATCCAAATGGGACGACAAGTGAAATTGATTTTATTATGTGTAACAAAAAATTCGTCATAGAAGACTGCAGTGTGCTAAACAAGTTCAACACAGGTAGTGACCATAGATTGGTGAGATGTAAGATGCACCTCAACGCTACACTTGAACGTGGCAAGCTCATAAGACAAACAAAATCTATTGACATAACCAACCTTAAAAAACACCATAATACCTTCAAGTTGAAACTGAAGAACAGGTTCTCTGCTTTAGAAGGCCTAACATCGGAAGAAGTGGACATCTCTGAAGTTAACAGAAAAGTAACCAAAGCTCTTATGGAAACAGCAACAAAATTAGCTGGGTCTAAGAACAAGTTGCATGTAAATAAATTATCAGGAAAAACGAAAATGTTGATGCAAAAAAGAAGAGAGATGAGGACAACTAAAGAAGATGTGACTTCCAAAGTGGAATATATAGAGCTATGCAAGACAGTAAGAAAAAGTATCACTGAAGACGTAAGAAAATTCAACTGTGAACTAGTGAGGAAAGCAATTGAAAACAACCAAAGCCTAAAGATAGCAAAGGGACATCTCAGTAAGGGAAGAAAACAGATTATGGCACTGAGAAAAGAAGATGGTTCTGTAACAAGAAATAGAGGCGAAATTTTGACCAGAGTGAAAGATTTCTACTCCAAATTATATGAAAGAGATGATACATGCACTCCAGACATCATGAAAGATACCAGTACCAGAGTTCCTCCAGTCCTTCCAGCAGAAGTTGCACATGCAATCAAGAACATGAAGCGGGGAAAAGCTCCAGGAGAAGATGGAATTAATGTAGACATCATACAAGAAGCAAGTGGAGAAATCGAAACAGTACTCGCCCAAATTTTCACTCGATGCCTTAATGAAGGAAAGATTCCTGAGGATTGGAACACCGCTACAATGATCCTGCTACATAAGAAAGGTGACATTGAAGATCTCGGAAACTACAGACCTATCAGCCTCCTATCAGTAGTTTATAAAATCTTCACTAAAGTTCTTTCACACCGCTTGAAGGTAACACTGGACATGGCACAACCGAGAGAACAAGCTGGATTCAGGAGTGGCTACAGCACAATAGATCATATCCACGTGCTGAGAGAACTAATTGAAAGAGCGAGGGAATATGAACTTCCATTGTGCATGGCTTTTATCGATTATGAAAAAGCCTTTGATTCGGTGAAACCATCAGCAGTTACAATGGCTCTGAAAACCTGCGGTATTGAAGATACATACATTAATATTATTAATAACATCTATGAAAATGCAAGTGCAAAGATTAGGCTGTTTGAAAATACAACACACGTAAAAATTGGAAAGGGAGTGAGACAAGGTGACACCATATCTCCGAAGCTCTTTAATGCCACATTGGAGGGTGTTTTTCAGTCGCTGAGCTGGGAAAACAAGGGGATAAAGATTAATGGAGATTATCTAACCCACCTTCGTTTTGCTGATGACGTAGTCATTTTTGCAACTACCCCATCAGAGCTGCAGAGTATGATCCAGGAACTTGCTGACAAGAGTAAAGAAGTGGGATTAAAAATGAACTTTCAGAAGACAAAAGTGGTGTTCAATGCTTTTACAAGAAATGAAGATTTATCGATTGATGGAGAAAAGCTGGAGATAACAGACACGTACGTTTATCTTGGACAGCAGATATCAAGTGAGGGTCACATTGATGAAGAAAGTAATCGGCGTACAAAACTTGCCTGGAGAGCTTTTGGAAGAAACAGCATAATTTTCAAGAGCAATATGCCATTATGTCTTAAAAGAAAAGTGTTTGATCAATGCATCCTTCCAGTGCTTACGTATGGTGCAGAGACGTGGACCTTAACTAAAAGAGACATACAAAGGCTGCAGACAACTCAAAGAAGCATGGAGAGGTGCATACTTGGTGTAACCAGGAGAGATAAGAAGAGGAACTCGTGGATCCGAAAAATGACAAGAGTGGAAGACATCATGATCAGAGTTAAATCCCTGAAATGGCAATGGGCTGGACATACTGCCAGAAGGACAGATCATCGATGGACAGCCGAAATTTTAGATTATATTCCAAGGGACAGGAAAAGACCCAGAAGAAGACCACATGGGAGATGGGTGGATGAAATTCGAAAGTATACAGGGGTGACATGGAGGAGACTGGCACAAGACAGACCGTTGTGGAGGAAACTTGGGGAGACCTTCGTCCAGCAGTGGATTGATAATGGTTGACAATGATGATGATGATGATGATGATATATATATATATATATGTCATGACCTCCGCAGAGTTGTATGACCAAGCTTTAGTTAACAATTTAGCTTGCATCCATAACCTTCCTGGCCCGACCCATGCTCTTCATCTGTTACAATTAAACAGAAAGAAGATGATTATAGAAAACTCAAGTTGTAAGAGTGTTGTGTGACATAATGAATCAGAAATAATGTTCAGTAATAACAAATTGCCAAGTTCGCCTGAGAGAGAATTTAAACCTGAATAGCAATACAAAAGTATTACAAATTCTTAACATTGCAATAAAAAAGGAAATATTATATTTTTTCTAAAGCACAGATTCTTGAAAGAAAATTGGATTATAAAAACCCCTACTCCACTACTTCTGACAACACAAAAACGAGATAAAAATAAAGACAATAATAAACTAAAGAAATGCTTTGTGAAGGTTATGTGACAAACAATTAGTTGCAATATGTACAAAGTATTTCAGAAATGCTTTAAGTGCATAATTAAGTAGTTATTAAGACCTTAACTGCATTGAAAACACAGCAGACTACAAGAACAATGAAACGGCCGGCTGCTTGGCCTTAGTTCCCTAAAAAACGCGCAAAAATACCAAGAAAAGAAAGAGCTAATATCCGCAAAAAAGTTAATAGACTTGCTAGTGCCTAAATGCTTAAAGCAAAAAAAAAAAAAAGAAAAATGTTCAAGAAGTTCAAATATTGAACCTGGAAAACCTAAAACCCAAAGACAATGAAGAGAGCTTACCTCTTAAGCAACTTAACTTCTTCCACTCTTGAGGAAACATGGCCGACCTTTCAACCGAAACTTCTAAACACCCCTGCCATTCCCTTGTCGCTGGGAGGGGGGGGGGGGGAGAATGTGGGTGAGGCGTAAGGCCGCCTCCACGCACTGAAAAAATCCTACTCGCGGAGATTTTAACTAGAGAAAAAAAAATATATAATTAAGATTGTGGACCTGTATGATCAGAAAGAGCAGAATAAACTTTACAGAATACATGAGAAATATTATGAAACACACAAGTAGTGTATTTAATAATCTTTGCATGTATTTAATCACCTTAGTGAGCTTCTGTAGACTATTCAGAATTCTATTAATTTTAATGTTAGTTTTACTATTTTTAGTATAGCTATTCTAGTGAGTGAATAACTTTTTTCTTTTATATTTATTTTTATTGTCTTTTATAAACAGATTTTTAAATTTTTTTGTGTGATTTTATCTATATTATTTAATTTTTTATTTTTAATAGGACCTTCTTATCCATAGCACTAAGGTTCCTTTTTGTAGTTAATATCATCCTCTAGCCAACTTCCAAAAGGCTTTCATTGGTCAGAATCATATTATTAACTGTGTAGAACATTAAAGCAGATCTGCCAACCTTACTCTATTACTTAGAATAATTTTTCTTAAAGTTCTTTTAATGAAAGAAGTAGGAATTTTGTTCTCTAGAAAACTGTCTAATAGTATATTAATGTGGTAATTGAAGTCGAAACTGTTGCTGCAAATTCTTGAAATTCTAAGCACCTGAGAAATTAGTACATTCTCAATTACTTTGGTGGATATGTTATTATTCCAGTGTAGATATTTAATTACTTTGAAAGGAAAATTAACTCTTTTATCAAAGAGGCTAATAGATGGGTTACCTCTGTTAAGTTTAATGCTTAAGTCTAGGAACTCAAGTTCCTGATTACTGTGGTTGGTTTTACATAAGTTAAGAGAGCTCGGATAGATATTATCAAAATCACTCTCTATAACGTCTGAATTATTTATACACAGCAGATCGTCAATATATCTAAATGTGTAAAGGTAGTTATCCAAGCAAGTGGAGATATTTTTAATGAATTTCTATTCCTTAAAGAACAGGAATAGATTTGCAATACTCGTGGATGTTGACGTCCCCATAGGGATACCATTTACTTGCTTATAGAGAGTATTATTATATAAGATATGGTTATTTTTTATGCAGCAATTGAGATAAGAGTTCCAGGCTCCTAGATTAACAAATTGGTTAAGTTTAAATTCTGCATACAGCTCTTTAAAGGTAGTGATTATATCTGATAGAGGCAGATTAGTATATAGGTTCTCAAAATCATAACTATTAATATCTAAGGGATAAGCTAGATCAATTTTCTTTCTTTATAAAAAGAAAATTAATCTAGCTTTTGAAGAAATCTTGAAGAAGGTTTTGAAACACATTAATAACTGTACTAATTTGAAGTACTGAGATTTTGGGACAATTAATAATAATGCAGAAGTAATTTCCACTATACTCGAAGTAAATCCCTTAGATATTAATAGTTATGATTTTGAGAACCTATATACTAATCTGCCTCTATCAGATAAAATCACTACCTATAAAGAGCTGTATGCAGAATTTAAACTTAACCAATTTGTTAATGTAGGAGCCTGGAACTCTTATCTCAATTGCTGCATAAAAAATAACCATATCTTATATAATAATACTCTCTATAAGCAAGTAAACGGTATCCCTATGGGAACGTCAACATCCACGAGTATTGCAAATCTATTCCTGTTCTTTAAGGAATAGAAATTCATTAAAAATCTCTCCACTTGCTCCGATAACTACCTTTACACATTTAGATATATTGACGATCTGCTGTGTATAAATAATTCAGACGTTATAGAGAGTGATTTTGATAATATCTATCCTAGCTCTCTTAACTTATGTAAAACCAACCACAGTAATCAGGAACTTGAGTTCCTAGACTTAAGAATTAAACTTAACAGAGGTAACCCATTTATTAGCCTCTTTGATAAAAGAGTTAATTTTCCTTTCAAAGTAATTAAATATCTACACTGGAATAATAACATATCCACCAAAGTAATTGAGAATGTACTAATTTCTCAGGTGCTTAGAATTTCAACAATTTGCAGCAACAATTTGGACTTCAATTACCACATTAATATACTATTAGACAGTTCTCTAGAGAACAAAATTCCTACTTCTTTCATTAAAAGAACTTTAAGAAAAATTATTCTGAGTAATAGAGTAAGGTTGGCAGATCTGCTTTAATGTTCTACACAGTTGATAATATGATTCTGACCAATGTAAGAATTTTGGAAGTTGGCTAGAGGATGATATTAACTACAAAAAGGAACCTTAGTGCTATGGATAAGAAGGTCCTATTAAAAATAAAAAAATAAATAATATAGATAAAATCACACAAAAAAACCCTTAAAAATCTGTTTATAAAATAAAATGAAAATAAATATAAAAGAAAACTAGTTATTCACGCACTAGAATAGCTATACTAAAAATAGTAAAACTAACAGTAAAATTAATAGAATTCTGAATAGTCTACAGAAGCTCACTAAGGTGATTAAATACATGCAAAGATTATTAAATACACTACTTGTGTATTTCATAATATTTCTCATGTATTCTGGAGAGTTTATTCTGCTCTTTCTGATCATACAGGTCCACAATCTTAATCATGTATTTTTTTATCTAGTTAAAATCTCCGCGAGTAGGATTTTTTCAGTGTGTGGAGGCCTTCAGCCCCACCCACACTGCCCCCCAGCGACTAGGGAGTGGCAGGGGTGTTTAGAAGTTTCGGTTGAAAGGTCGGCCATGTTTCCTCAAGAGTGGAAGAAGTTAAGTTGCTTATGACATAAGCTCTCTTCATTGTCTTTGGGTTTTAGGTTTTCCAGGTTCAATATTTGAACTTCTTGAACATTTTTTCTTTTTTATGCTTTAAGCATTTAGGCACTAGCAAGTCTATTAACTTTTTTGCGGATATTAGCTCTTTCTTTTCTTGGTATTTTTGCGCGTTTTTAGGGAACTAAGGCTAAGCAGCCGGCCGTTTCATTGTTCTTGTAGTCTGCGCTGTGTTTTCAATGCAGTTAAGGTCTTAATAACTACTTAATTATGCACTTAAAGCACTTCTGAAATACTTTGTACATATTGCAACTAATTGTTTATGTCACATAACCTTCACAAAGCATTTCTTTAGTTTATTATTGTCTTTATTTTTATCTCGTTTTTGTGTTGTCAGAAGTAGTGGAGTAGGGGTTTTTATAATCCAGTTTTCTTTCAAGAATCTGTGCTTTAGAAAAAAATAATATTTCCTTTTTTATTGCAATGTTAAGAATTTGTAATACTTTTGTATTGCTATTCAGGTTTAAATTCTCTCTCAGGCGAACTTGGCAATTTGTTATTACTGAACATTATTTCTGATTCATTATGTTACTCTTACAACTTGAGTTTTCTATAATCATCTTCTTTCTGTTTAATTGTAACAGATGAAGAGCATGGGTCGGGCCGGGAAGGTTATGGATGCAAGCTAAATTGTAAACTAAAGCTTGGTCATCCAACTCTGCGGAGGTCATGACATATATATATATATATATATTTTTTTATTTTTTTATTTTTTTTTTGGTGGGCTTATTACTTGCATCTATGACTTTGCAGAAACCCATTTCCAAATAGGTCTTTGTGGAAGTGAGAAAATGCAGAGTTTTTGCTGGTCCTTGATAAAGCCAGGGCTCAGTATTCTCGACACTTTCTGCATTCAGTTGTTCCTTTTTTCTCTTTTTACTCACACCGGTCAATACATAACCTTTTCTATGTTGAACTTGGTATGAGTCAAAAAATGTTTTTTGCTTCAGTCTCTTCCTAATAGAATATATATATACAGGGGACAAGGAAAGTCCTTGATCTGGGTAGTATCTCACAAACTATGGCGGTTAGCGATTTACTTCTTGTGAAGTTGTATAGGAAACCCCTTATGGCGCACACAATAATACCCTGAGGGATCCCCTCGCCCTTTTGGGAAGGGGAGGTTGAGGGGACTATTGTGCGCCATTTGCAGATAGAGCAAGAAAGTCATTTACAAACTTGTTCAGCGAAGCAAGAATAGTACAAAAATGTTTTTGTCCCACAGTAAAAGGTAAAAGGGGACCGGGAATGTGGCCCCAAAAAAATCATAACATCCGGAAGCAATGACAGAGTATTTAGACAAGAACTTATTACTTAGAAATTATTTAAACTGGTAAGTTCTAATTAAATGAAAGCACAAAGAAAAAGGTTTTCCTAAAATCCTTATCAACAGTTCTTGTTCTGAAATAAAACGCAGTTCCTTGACATATTCAATATCAGACTTTGATGTCCAGTACAGTAAAAATACACTGAAATAAGTAAATAGTATAAAGTGGGGAAACATTCATCTAATAGGAAAACTGTATGCACATTTAATTGACTTGCGTACGTGGCAAAGCGTTCGACTTCCCGTCACTGGTTCAGATTGCGTTGGCACACCGACCACGCATATAATTTTTCTGTTCTGACGAAGGAGCAGAAAGCACATTTGAAATCCATGCAAATATGTTTCGGACGCAGCGACTCGGGTATAGTTTTCCGCTTTTTTCGCGTTTGGAGAGTCCGCTTCTATCTTTTGTTATGGGACAAAAATATTTATGTACTATTTTTACCTCGCTGAACAAGTTTGTAAGTACTTGACGTCTTTGCCCTATCTGCAAAGGGGGGCGCGATAGCCCCCTCCACCCCTCAAAATAGGGGGCGAGGGGATCCTTCGTGGTGGTGTTGTGTGCGTCACAGAAGGGTTTGCTGCACAACTGCACAAGAGGTAAATCGCTAACTGCCATAGTTCGTGAGATATTGGCCTGATCATGGACTTTCCTTACAACCCTGTATGTCAGTATATACTGTATATATATATATATCACAGGTATGTGAAGCCATGCTGACTGCAGTTCATCTGACAGCTGCTGGTGGCGGCGTGGTGGAGGATCTATACTTCTATACAGCGAACAACATGATCGAGGTGGCCCCACATATGCTCAATTTGGTTTACGTCTGGAGAATTAGGGGGCCAGGGAAGTACTTTGAAGTCTTCATCGTGCTCTTACAACCACTTGCGAACATTTCGAGCTGTGTGACACGTCTCATTGTCACGCTGGAAGATCCCATCCGCTCCAGGGAAGACAATCAGCATGTATGAGTGTACGTGGTCTGCAAGGATGGATTCATAACGAATTCGGTCCTTCCCCAGGTATGAGTGGACCCAGAGAATGCCACGAAAACATTCCCCAGACCATAACACTGTCCCCACCAGCTTGTGTTCTTTCAACAGTAGTTGAACAGTGTTTGTTGTCCGATGTTTTTCGCCTTATACACCAACGTCCATCCGTTCGATGAAGCAGAAAACGTGAATCATTATAGAAGGCACTCCTTTGCCAATCAGTGGAAGTCTAATTCCGATACTACCGTGCAAATATAAGCCTTTTCTGCCGCTGTACCTTTGTTAGCATAGGTGCAGTGACGATCCGTCTGCATCGAAGCCACATTCGCAGCAGGGTTCGCTGAACTGTTATTTTAGACACACTTTTGGCCAGTATGCACCTTCGGAGCCGAAGTTCACCTCACACAACAACAGCACGTGGTGCTCTACAGTTTCCACGTCGTTTATTCGCAATGGTGCCATTTCTCTAATGAAGATACAATTCAAATACTGCAGCATGGGAACAGTTCAAAAACTGCGCTGTTTCAGAATTACTGCCACCCTTGGCCCGAAAACCGCAATCATCCCTTTTTGGAAATCTGATAAATAGCTTCTTTTATCCATGACAGCAACGAGTGGCCTACAGCACACTTTATATACCCTCCAAGCCAGCTCATGACACGTGCCTCCTTTCATTGGCTACGCGCTGTTGATGTCAAACGTAGAAGGTGGCCACAGTAATGTGACTCGACTGTGTATATATACTACATAGCAGAAACACGTATTCAACTATGGCTTTGTAGAGATGAAGTAATGTTGTGTTTTGCTGGTCCTTGATAATATATATATATATATATATGGATCTCAGGAACTACAGACCTATCAGCCTCTTATCAGTGGTTTATAAAATCTTCAGTAAAGTTCTTTTACGCCGCTTGAAGGAAACACCGGACATGGCTCAACCGAGAGAACAAGTTGGATTCAGGAGTGGCTACATCACTATAGATCATATCCACGTACTGAGAGAACTAATTGAAAGAGCGAGGGAATATGAACTTCCATTGTGCATGGCTTTTGTCGATTATGAAAAGGCCTTTGATTTGGTGAAACCTTCAGCAATTTTATAACTGCTTTGAAATCCTGCGGTATTGAAGATGCATACATTAATATTATTAATAACATCTATGAAAATGCAAGTGCAAAGATTCGGCTGTTTGAGAATACAGCACCCATAAAAAATGGAAAGAGAGTGAGACAAGGTGACACCATATCTCCCAAGCTCTTTAATGCCACATTAGAAAATGTCTTTCAATTACTGAACTGGGAAAACAAAGGGATAAAGATTAATGGTGATATTCTAACTCACCTTCGTTTTATTGATGACGTAGTCATTTTTGCAACTACCCCATCAAAGCTGCAAAGTATGATCCACGAACTTGCTGACAAGAGTAAAGAAGTGGGATTAAAAATGAACTTTCAGAAGATAAAAGTGATGTACATAGCTTTTACAAGAAATCAAGATTTGTCGATTGATGAAGAAAAGCTGGAGATAACAGATGCGTACGTTTATCTTGGACAGCAGATATCAAGTGAGGGTAACATTGATGAAGAAATTAATCAGCGTATAAAACTTACCTGGAGAGCTTTTAGAAGAAACACAATAATTTTTAAGAGCAATATATGATTATGTTATAAAAGAAAAGTTTTTGATCAATGCATCCCTCCAGTGCTTACGTATAGTGCAGAGACGTGGACATTAACTAAAAGAGACATACAAAGGCTGCAGACAACTCGAAGCAGCATAGAGAGGTGCATGCTTGGTGTAACCAGGAGAGATAAGAAGAGGAACTCGTGGATCCGAAAAATGAAAACAGTGGAAGACATCATGATCAGAGTAAAATACCTGAAATGACATTTGGCTGGACACACTGCCAGAAAAACAAACCATCGATGGACAGTCGAAATTTTAGATTGGATTCCAAGGGACACAAAAGACCCAGAAGACCACATGTGAGATGGGTGGAGGAAATTCGAAAGTATGCGGGAGTAACATGGACGAGACTGGCACAAGACAGACCCTTGTGGAAGAGCCTTGGAGAGACCTTTGTCCAGCAGCGGATTGATAATAGTTGACAATGATGATGATGATGATGATATATACACTGAAGTGCCAGAAAAACTGTTACACCAGTCCAACACTTCGTAGGTCCCCCACAGGAGCGTAGGACTGCAGAAATACGAAGGGTCATGGACTTCACTAGCTTCTGGAAATATGATTTAGGCAATGCACACCATACTTACTGCAGAACGTTCCACAATTCAGGTGTATTCCGAGGTGTCGGATTCCTGTGTTCGATAGCGCATTGTATGGCATCCCAAATGTGTTCTATCACGTTCAGATCTGGGGACTTGGGTGAGATGGCAACACCCCAAACTCAGATGAATGCTCCTCTAACCATAATGTGGTGTCCCGACACTTGTGTGGAGGTGTATTGTCCTGTTGAAACAGGCCCAGCCCATCAGTATGAAAGCAGGACATGAACGGATGTACCTCGTCAGAAAGGATGCGCAGATAGCATAGCGTTGGCCGGTCAAAGACGTTTGTAGGCGTACCAGAGGACCCAGTGAAGTCCAGCTAAGCACACCCCATACCATTATGGACCTCCCACCAGCCGGCACAGTTCAGTGCTGACAGGCGGGATGGGTTCATGGGGTTTGCGCCACACACGAATCTTTCCATCTTCCCGATACAGTTGGAAACGCGACTCGTCAGACCAGGCTACTTGTTTCCAGTCATCAAGTGTCCAGTGGCAGAGTAAAATACCTGAAATGGCATTTGGCTGGACACACAGAGCTATGCACCACGCCCAAGCGAGGTGCATAGCTCTGTGTCGTGCACCCATTAAGGGGACTCGAGTTGGGCGTCGGCTCCCTAATCCCATATTGTGCAGGGTACGTTGCACATTCCGCAGGGTGATGCTTGTTGAGGCTCCAGCATTGAATTTCGATTACACCTGCGAGAGTGTTGCACGCCTGTCGCGTGAAACGATTCTTGACTGCCGACGATGGTCACGTTCACCCAATGTCTTTTTACGGCGACACTGGGATCGTAGGTTGGAGGTTTTGCCGGAATTCTTGTAGTCACAGTATACCCTTGCAATGGTCGTCCGTGAAAATCCGAACTTCGTTTCTACCTCCGATATACTATGGCCCATCTCATTAGCGCCAGCTATGACACCGTGTTGAAAATCGCTTAAATCGTTATTACTTGTCATTCTCACGCCGAAAACAGCTCTGACAGCTGGTAAGGATGTCTATCGCTTTGTTTACGCACTGGCGGACGGAACCGGATACGTGCATAGGGGACGTTGCCATGTATTTTGCATAAGCTCGTCTGTACCAGTTTTTCTGGCACTTCAGTTTATACACTGACGGAAGAAAATCCCAACACCAAGAAGGGGTTGTGTTAGATAAACGACAGTTGGTAGGCGGTGAGAGTACATCTGTAAGATAACGTTTATGCAAATTTTGCGCTCGGCTAATATATGTGGCGCTAGTAGCGCCCCTCGGAACATGCAAAGCAGGTATGCTGTAAATACGCGCTGTAACGTTCGCGAGCGCTAGTTATCGTTGAGATTCGACGTAGTGCGTTGATGTTAGTCACGAATGCCTTTAAGAAGACGAAGAAGCCATTATCAACAGCTCACGGAGTTTGAACAAGGTCGTGTAATAGGGCTACGAGAAGGTGGATTTTCTTTCCGCAATATTGCAGAACGACTTGGCAGGAATGTAGCTACTGTGCATGATTGTTGGCAGCGGTGGTCAAGGGAAGGTACTGCCTCAAGAAAACCGGGTTCCGGCCGGCCACTTGGCACTACTGAGAGGAAAGACCGCCGTGTACGGCGTACGGCCGTGGCGCATCGTACCGCGTCTGCGGCAGCAGTTTGAGCTGCACTTGCCACCACAGTGACACAACGAACTTTTACAAATCGGTTAATTAAAGGACAGCTCCGAGCCAGACGCCCTGTAGCGTGCATTCCACTTACTCCAAACCACTGCCGTTTGCGACGTCAGTGGTGTCAAGCTACAGCTCATTGGAGGACGGAGTGTAGATCTGTTGTGTTTTCTGATGAAAGACGGTTCTGCCTGTGTGCTAGTGATGGTCGTGTGTTGGTTAGAAGGAGGCCAGGTAAGCGCCTGCAACCAACCTGTCTGCGGCCGAGACACACTGGAGCTACACCTGAAGTTATGGTCTGGGGAGCAATTTCCTATGACAGTAGGAACACTCTCGTGGTTATCCCACGCACCCTGATGGCACAGTTGTACGTCTGTTTGGTGATTCAACCTGTTGTGCTGCCATTCATGAACAGCATTCCAGGGGGTGTTTTTCAACAGGATAATGCTCGCCCGCATAACGCTGTTGTAACCCAACATGCTCTACAGAGTGTCGACATGTTGCCGTGGCCTGCTAGATCACCAGATCTTTCACCAATCGAGCACGAATGGGACATCATTGGGCGACAACTCCAGAGTCACCCCCAACCAGCATTAACCGTCCCTGTATTGACCGACCAAGTGCAACAGGCATGGAACTCCATCCCACAAGCTGACATCCAGCACCTGTACGACACAATACATGAACATTTGCGCGCTTGCATTCAACATTCTGGCGGTTACACCGGTTATTAATGTACCAGCATTTCACATTTAAAATGGCTCTTCTCGCGCTTACATTAAGCTGTGATCTTGAAACCTTAATCGATTAAATATGTTACCTATACAAATATATTGCCGCCATTTCATTCCTCTACAACTATTTTTTGGTGGTGTTGGGATTTTTTTCCGTCAGTGTATATAGATACATAACATCCGTCACTTAGCGGTATAGCTCTAACTCATTGATTAGAGGAAATGCTATTCCACTCTAACCAATTCGCTTGACCAGCGTAGTGAGTTTTTGCCATACCCCCACAAAATTGTTCAACAGCTTAAACTTTTAGTTAATATATACTTCCAGTTCTTACATACATTGTATAGAGCAGAGATATGGATCTTAATTCAAAAAGACATGCAAGTGCTGAAGACAGCTGAAAGAAACATGGAGAGATGCATGCTTGGTTCAACCAGGAAAGTAAAGAAGAGGAACCTGTGGGAAAAGAAAATGACAAGAATGGAAGATATCATGCCTGGACTAAAATCCCTAAAATGACAATGATGGATATATTTCCAGAAGAACGAACCACCTATGTACAATCGAAAGTTTAGCCTGGATACCAAAGGACAGGAATATAGACAAAAGAAGACCACGTGGGAGATGGGTGGATTAAATTCAAAAGCATGCCGCGGTAACCGACTGAAGACAGACCGTTGTTAAAGAAACATTGGGAGAGCTTCATCAAGCGGTAGACTGATAGTGGTTGAAAGAGGTGATTATGATAATGATGATGTACTTATATACTGTACATTGGTCACAAAAATTAAGGATATTGCGGTTTCGAAGGGAAAACGTGGTGATATGTAAATTTAGCGACTAGTGAAAATCGATTACGAGCGTGGGTAGCTACGTCATATGTAAATTAGCTTCATGACGACACAGCACGCGGGGTTCGAGCTCCGATAAAAGTACCTGGCAAGAAGTGGAAAACGGGTCGTTTCACCGCTTGGTTTAGAAGTTTGCTAAATGTATTGCCTTCAGTGTGGAATCAACCTGAAATGATGTCCAGACAGCGTTTAAGCACGGACAAAAGAAATCGGGATAGCCCCATGTTATAGACAGGTGTACGGCAGATCGATGTGGCTGCTGCTTTAGGAGTAACACCAGTAGCGAACTTCGAAAATCACTTCGAGTAGCTTCCGGTGCCATAGAATATGCGCAATCTGTACAGAACCGTCTTCACGAATAAGCAATAAGAGCAAGAAGGCGGCTGAGATGTATCTCATTGACATCAACTCACCGTCGTCAAAGATGTACTAGTACCTGCATCCAACAGTGCATGCTATGGAATACAGATTGGCACCACGTACTTTTCACGGACGATTCCCGTTTCGCAGTTTATCCTGATACACGACGAGGGCACGTGTGAAAGAAGTCCTGCATACAAATGCAATCAATCTATATGCAGTACATTCACCCTTACCAGCGCCAGTCTGGGCAGGGGTGGGTTTTAATGGTCGTACTTCCTTGTATGTTTGTCAAGGCAACATGAATGACTCAGTGTATCAAAACTAAATCACTGTGGCCAGTGTGATACTGTTCACGCCACTATTGGGCATGCATTCTGTTTTATCGATGACAATGCAAAAAGTCACCGTGCCTGGAGCATTTTTCAAGAGCTAGAAAATCATGGAATTTAATCGTTGCTATTTCTTCCGAGGTGTCCTGACTTTAATCCTATTGAGATGATTTAAGATTATGTACAGCAACATTTGGATAACCACGTTCCATACCCTAGTACATATGCAGACCTGCGTGACGTGCTGCGGAGAAACACTCATCAATGATATAATTGCCATTTCAAGTATGCCTGTCAAGATGTTCTTCGACACAGAGATGGTGTTACCGAGTACTGAAATCCAGAGGCATGGACATTCTCCGAATTTTCCATTTTGTCTACATTGCAGAGTTACTTTCTTGTGCGCAAAAATTGCGAAATAAATTGTCAGCTAATAGTTCGAATTTCTTTGGCAACGGAAAAACTAATAGTTTGAAAATGCGATGATAAATGATACTACAGATGCATGCAAAACATGAAAACTATGCCACTGCGAAGCCTTTAAGAGCACTAAGTGATAGACTACAGCAATTAATAGTTTGTGAATTGCCTTCACACTTCTCGTTATTTAAATCGATGTTCATGAAGTTAACCATGAAGCCGGATAAAGCGTTGTTAATGAAGCTTTTTTATGTAAGCGAAGAATCTGCAATTGAAGCTTTGCGAAAGTTCCAAACGAAGAAAGCACAAAAGAAGGGCCATTGCCTTATCAAATGTACTGGTTTACAGTGTCTGGTGAGACGATTTGAGGAAACTGCAAGTATTGATGGATCGCCTCCGATGGAAGAAACCAGGGCTATGGAAGTCCCGTTGGAATGTTGTGGCATCTTAAATTGATGGACGAACTAAATTCTCAAATGACATGTGCAACAAACTCTTATCGTGAAGTGGCAAAATGTTTGATCATGACGAGAGCTTCAGAAAATCTTATTCTTCGCGGTGTGGTAAAGCTGTACCCAATTCATATTGCAAACTTACACCATGTGTTACCGACAGATATCATGCAGCGGGAGATATTTGCCAAATGGGCTCTGACAAAGGTCATGCAGGATCTCCAGTGGTTATTATGTGTTGTGGACAGATGTAGCTCTTTTTTCTTTGCACACGATAATCCACTTGCGTACGCAAAGGACCTACTGCATTCACCAAGAGTTATAGTGTGGTGTGGGTTCACTGCATCCGTCATTCTTGGGCCTTTTTTTTTGAAGGGACCGTCAATCAGAAACGGCTAGATGCTCAGTTAAAGCCAAACGCTACTTGAAACTCCTGCGTGAAAACGTGATGTCGTGTTTAGAAAACAATATCTGCTGCACATTCTTGTTTATGCAGGATAGTTCATCAGCTCACATTGCATTTCCAGTAGACAAACTTTCATGTCATCATATTTGGTACAGAAAAACTAATCGTCAGGTACTGCGGTATCCCATGACCGCCTCGAGCTTCATACAGGACACCCGTGGATTTCTTGTTGTGAATTTACTTAAATTCCATAGTGTACGTACCAGACATGCCTTCCACACTGACGCCACAGAAGGAAACTACTCCCTGTGAGGCCTGTTTCATTCACCGGGACGTGCTACATTCGGTCGTCACTGATGTTGTTACATGCTTGGAAACTGTAATGCATGCTAAATGAGAACATTCTGAACAATTGATGTTGTGATAGTATCACCAAATTAATGCAACGTACGCATTTTCATTGATTTTCAGCGTATTTTAAAAGTTTTAGCCGTTATCGCACTCCGTCTGTGGCTACTTGAATTTAAGGTTTTTCCGCTGCCTAACAAAATCTCACTAGTAGCTGGTGCTTTTTTTTTGTGTAAACCACACGGTAATACACTCACTGTTTCTTTTGTTATAAAATTTAGATTTTTAAACGCACTTTTCAGCCACCCAGTATATACACCAAAAACCCAAAACATTGTGACCACCTGCCTAATATGATGTTAGTCCACCTCTTGCCGGAAAAACAGCTCTTACAGACAAGGGACGCTACAATATTTATAAAGGTGTCTTGTGGTATATGGTATCAAGAGGTTACCAGCACATCCTTTAACTCTTATAAGTTACGTGGTGAAACCGCCAAGATCGGATTCGCCATTCCAACGTAAACCACAGATGCTCGATTGGATTGATGTCTGGGGATTTTGGAGGACAGGGCAGTAGCTGGGATATTTCCTCATTTTCCGTGAATCCTTCTCGAACAATCTGGGCAACGTGCCATGGCGCATTATTTGCTGAAAGAAGGCACAACTATATGGGAATACCGTTGCCAAGAAATGATGTACCTGGTCTGCAATGATATTTAGGTAGGTAATGGACGTCATAGTTTGTTCCACATGAATAACTGGGCCCACTGTTCCCCCAACAGAACATTGCCTAAAGCATTACACTTCTTCTATCGGCTTGTTTTTGTCTCACGATGCACCCTGGTGTCAACACTTTCACAGGTGAAAGACACACATGTACCAGTTCCCATGGCTCAACATGAAAGGAGATTCATTTGACTAGATGACCTTTCCAATCATTCAAGCGTCAGTTTTGATGTTCGTTTGCCCATTGTAGTCACTTTCGATGGTGAACCGAGGTTGCCATCGGCACTCGGAGAGCCCTGTGGCTACTCACTCAGCCCCATTTTGAGCTGGGTTCGATGTACCGTATCTTGTGGTATATTATTTCCGGCATCAACATTGATATTATAGGCCAGTTGCGTTACAGTACCCCTTCTGTCGGCTCGTACCATACGTTATAACCGTCGCTCAACTCTAGCGTCGATGAGCGGTGGTCGTTTCCACACCTTGATGGCGGTTCGTAGTTTTCCCTTCTTCGGACGTCTTTCTGAAGTTACTATCCACGCGCCTGACGGTGAGAACTCCACAAGCCTTGCAGCTCGGAAATATTCTGACCCAATCGTCCGGCCATTACAGTTTGGTCATTGTCAAACTTGCTTGAATCCTCTGCCTTTCCCATTAGAAAATTCAAACATCAAGCAAATATTTACAATTTTTTTATCATTCGCCATATCAAGAAAAATGAACAATATTTAAACATCAACATACTTTGTATATTTACTTACCGGTCTGTTAATAAATTTGTGGAAGTCGCTAACTTGTATCTTCTTCAAGAGTTCTGTGTCACTTACTAGAATAATTGGTCTTGCTCCGAAATAATATCTGTATTTTATGAAGAAGGCATACGTAAATTTTACTTATTTATTTCCAAAAACCGACAGAGAAATAGTAAACATACATTTCTTCTTCATTGCAGTAAATATGTGGAAATTACAGCTCAGGTTATCATTGAATAAGAGTTTGTCACACATGAAAAGCATTATGTACTATTAAACGCTTCAGAAAGAAAGTGTCATTCCTCAATCCGGGTGTTTTATTTCGATAGCGAAAGTGTTTACTTGACTGAATTTTAGTAGTATTCGCAAACGTTTCCTTTGCTGTTAATACCAAGGTGAGTTATCAGATATTTCATTGCACCTCAAAATCACGTGCCATATAGAAAATATTTCCAATTTGAGAAAATTATATAATGATGGTCAAATAGCCTCAGAATGCTTTCTCTAAAATATTTTTCATGCTTGGTTGATGAATAGGCATCAAGTGTCACATCAGAATCAGTTCAATTCAACTGCGGAATTTAATAGCTGATTGTCGTTTAAATGAGTAGAACAACAAAGTTTGAGACGTTTATGATCTGCCTAAACATAAACTGTTAAATATCACCGATATAGCGTCAATTATGAAGTAGAACATTTTTGAAGAACCAAGAGTAGTGAACAATGAATGTATTTTTCTTGTAACGGTAGTTTTTAAGTTTTGTTTACATCACAGTTTTGCGAAATTGGTTTCACAACATTCTATCTTGATAAAGCAGTCGTATGTGAAGTCTCAATATAAATTAACCGTTTACACTTCGCGTTTTTCGTTTTCCTTTAAACTTACGGAAGTAAGAGCACCTCTTACGGAAACAACTCTGAACGCTTTCTCATTTAATTCACCAATGAAAAACGTCAGCTTAGAATGCTATATAAAGCAGAATGACTTCAGTTACAAATAAAAAACAATCATTTGAAATACGGTCTTTCAACACACCAATTGCCACACATTTTTACTGTGAGCATTGCAACGAACTTAATTTTGAAATAAAAGAGGTCCCAATATGCGAAAAACTTTCGAATTCCAGACCAACGTCTAAATATTTAAAAGATGGCGTCAACAAGGATTTGAACATTTCGTTTTGCAGTATTGAAAGAAGTATTTGGCAATTCTTTCTAAAAACTACAATATGAAATGCACCAGAAAAAAATCTGATTACTATCTTGACAACTGCGATCTAGCGGAAGAAAAAGTTCTTGCTGTAGTTTGCACTATTAAATGGGGTCTATCGTGTATTTGCCAGCACTCTTATGTGGAATAAATTAATGTGCTATCTGAAATATTTCCATCGATATATATATATGGTTTTAATTTCTCAAATGCTTACCTGTGAGTATAAAAATGCAACATACAGTTTACAAAAATTTGCGTTTCAATCAAAATAATTGTCTGCTTAGAATTTCACCATCCTCAAAATTAACATTGAACATCTTCATACCGAAGAATGAACATGTGTGAATTGTTGTTTACGACACATTGCAAAAATAAATCCACATCATTTGAATAGGTATCCTCTATTCAGGCCTACCCTTCTGCAAAAATTGAATTCTATCCTGCTTTTTATATGGAACAGTACGGTAACATTTACGTCGATAAAGGTGTGAACCAAGAAGTCAGCTCAATCCGCGTTTCAGGGATGATTTATGCACTCTAACGCGCTTGATATGCATTTTGTTTTAATTTTTTTATGAATAAATTCCAAAATTGATTAAAGATTTACTGAGAACCAGATGGATGTATCCAGTTCTCAGAAATAATGATCGTATCTTTGATAGCCTTGTAAAAAAGCGAATCCAATTTTGCGCCACATAACTGAAAATGTTTCGCCAACATATCTAGAAAAGTCACCAAAAATCCTAACCGTGCTTACAGTATAATTTTTAAAATATGATTTTCGAAATTCAGATATAGTGATATTTAAATTCAAATATATTATTTCACTACCTAGCTGAACATAGTGATACAGAAATTAAGACGGATAACAATTGATAGCAGCAATAGTAAAAAAGGTTCTCTACTTCGACGAGGTGTAAGGCTGAGATATCAGCGAACTAAAAGATCTGAGATTTTGAGACTTGGAGCATATGTATATATATATATATATATATATATATATATATATATTCTATTAAGAAGAGACCTAAGCAAAAATATTTTTGACTCATACCAAGTACAACATAGAAAAAGTTATGTATCTACCGGTGTGAGTAAAAAGAGAAAAAAATAAAAATAAAATAAAACAACTGAATGTGGAAAGTGTCGAGAATACTGAGCCTTGGCTTTATCAAGGACCAGCAAAAACTCTGCATTTTCTCACTTCCACAAAGACCTAGTTGGGAATGGGTTTCTGCAAAGCCGTAGATGCAAGTAATTAGCCCACCAAAATTTTTTAAAAAATACATGTATATAAGTCATGCCCTCCGCAGAGTTGTATATATCTTGGAGCATATACTGTATTTATATCATCATCATCATCATTGTCAACCATTACCAATCCACTGCTGGACGAAGGTCTCCCCAAGTTTCCTCCACAACGGTCTGTCTTGTGCCAGTCTCCTCCATGTCACTCCTGCATACTTTCGAATTTCATCCACCCATCTCCCATGTGGTCTTCTCTGGGTCTTTTCCTGTCCCTTGGAATCCGATCTAAAATTTCGGCTGGCCATCGATGGTCTGCCCTTCTGGCAGTATTGTCCAGCCCATTGCCATCTCAGGGATTTAACTCTCAACATGATGTCTTCCACTCTTGTCGTTTTTCGGATCCACGAGTTCCTCTTCTTATCTCACCTGGTTACACCGAGCATGCACCTCTCCATGCTCCTTTGTGTTGTCTGCAACCTCTGTATGTCTCTTATAGTTAATGTCCACATCTCTGTACCATACGTAAGCACTGGAAGAATGCATTGATCAAATACTTTTATTTTAAGACATAATAGCATATTTCTCTTGAAAAGTATGCTGTTTCTTCCAAAAGCTCTCCAGGCAAGTTTTGTACGCCGATTAATTTCTTCATGAATGTGACCCTCACTTAATATCTGCTGTGCAAGATAAACGTACGTGCCTGTTATCTCCAGCTTTTCTCCATCAATCGATAAATCTTCAGTTCTTGTAAAAGCATTTATAACGAAGTAAATTTCTCCGTCATTTCTGTCCACGCCAGGATTCGAACCCGGGTTCCCTCATTCCGGAATAAGTTGCTCTACCAATTGAGCTACGCGGACGTTTTATTCTGATTCCTATCTGCCTCTATGTCGTGTGCGTCCTTCTGGCAGGTACGTCACATCTCCTGGTACGTTACATCATCTCCCCCATATTTTTTTTTATTTTTATTTTTTTGTCGAAGTGCTGGAGAAGGGATTCTCTTATTTTTCCTATCTCGCGGTGTGGAAATAACATCACACCAATGCGAGATTTTGAACAGTCGGGTCATCCGGATAGTTCGAGCGCCATTATAACGAAGTAAATTTTTCCGTCATTTTTATCCGCGCCAGGATTCGAACCCGGGTCCCCTCATTCCGGAATAAGTTGCTCTACCGATTGAGCTACGCGGACGTTTTATTCTGATTCCTATCTGCCTTTATGTCGTGTGCGTCCTTCTGGCAGGTACGTCACATCTCCTGGTACGTTACATCATCTCCCCCTTATTTTTTTTTTCTCGAAGTGCTGGAGAAGGGATTCTCTTATTTTTCCTATCTCGCGGTGTGGAAATAACATCACACCAATGCGAGATTTTGAACAGTCGGGTCATCCGGATAGTTCGGGCGCCATTATAACGAAGTAAATTTCTCCGTCATTTTTATCCGCGCCAGGATTCGAACCCGGGTCCCCTCATTCCGGAATAAGTTGCTGTACCAATTGAGCTACGCGGATGTTTTATTCTGATTCCTATCTGCCTCTATGTCGTGTGCGTCCTTCTGGCAGGTACGTCACATCTCCTGGTACGTTACATCATCTCCCCCTTATTTTTTTTTTTTTTCTCGAAGTGCTGGAGAAGGGATTCTCTTATTTTTCCTATCTCGCGGTGTGGAAATAACATCACACCAATGCGAGATTTTGAACAGTCGGGTCATCCGGATAGTTCGGGCGCCATTATAACGAAGTAAATTTTTCCGTCATTTTTATCCGCGCCAGGATTCGAACCCGGGTCCCCTCATTCCGGAATAAGTTGCTCTACCGATTGAGCTACGCGGACGTTTTATTCTGATTCCTATCTGCCTTTATGTCGTGTGCGTCCTTCTGGCAGGTACGTCACATCTCCTGGTACGTTACATCATCTCCCCCTTATTTTTTTTTTTTTTTTCTCGAAGTGCTGGAGAAGGGATTCTCTTATTTTTCCTATCTCGCGGTGTGGAAATAACATCACACCAATGCGAGATTTTGAACAGTCGGGTCATCCGGATAGTTCGGGCGCCATTATAACGAAGTAAATTTCTCCGTCATTTTTATCCGCGCCAGGATTCGAACCCGGGTCCCCTCATTCCGGAATAAGTTGCTGTACCAATTGAGCTACGCGGACGTTTTATTCTGATTCCTATCTGCCTCTATGTCGTGTGCGTCCTTCTGGCAGGTACGTCACATCTCCTGGTACGTTACACATTGAACATCACTTTTGTCTTCTGAAAGTTCATTTTTAATCCCACATCTTTACTCTTGTCAGCAAGTTCCTGGGTCATACACTGCAGCTCTGATGGGGTAGTTGCAAACATGACTACGTCATCAGCCAAAACGAGGGTGAGTTAGATAATCTTCATTAATCTTTATTCCTTTGTTTTCCCAGCTCAGTGATTGAAAGACATTTTCCAATGTGGCATTAAAGAGCTACGGAGATATAGTGTCACCTTGTCTCACTACCTTTCCACTTTTTATGTGTGCTGTATTCTCAAACAACCGAAACTTTGCACTTGCATTTTCATAGATGTTATTAATAATATTAATGTATGCATCTTCAATACCGCAGGATTTCAGAGCCATTGTAACTGCTGATGGTTTCACCGAATCACAGGCTTTTTCATAATCGATAAAAGCCATGCACAATGGAAGTTTATATTCCGTAGCTCTTTCAATTAGTTCTCTCAATACGTGGATATGATCTATAGTGCTGTAGCCACTCCTGAATCCAGCTTGTTCTCTCGGTTGAGCCATGTCCAGTGTTACCTTCAAACGGTGTGAAAGAACTTTAGTGAAGATTTTATAAACCACTGGCAGGAGGCTGAGAATTCTGCAGACCTTGAGATGTTCAATGTCTTCTTTTTTATGTAGCAGGATCGTTGTAGCATTGTTCCAATCCTCAGAAATCTTCCTTTCATTAAGACATCGAGTGAAAATTTGGGCGAGTACCATTTCGATTTCTCCACTTGCTTCTTGTATGATGTCTACAGTAATTCCATCTTCTCCTGGAGCTTTTCCCCGCTTCATGTTCTTGATTACATATACAATGTCTGCTGGGAGGACTGGAAGAACTCTGATACTGGTACCTTTTATGAAGTCTAGAATACATGTATTATCCCTTTCATATAATTTGGAGTAGAAATCTTTCACTCTTGTCAAAAATTCGCCTCTATTTCTTGTTACAGAACCATCTTCTTTTCTCAGTGCCATGATATGTTTTCTTCCCTTTACTGAGATGTCCTTTTGCTCTCTTCAGGCTCTGGTTGTTTTCAATTGCTTTCCTCACTAGTTCACAGTTGAGATTCCTTACGTCTTCAGTGATACTTTTTCGTACTGTCTTGCATAGCTCTATATATTCCACTTTGGAAGTCACATCTTCTTTAGTTGTCCTCATCTCTCTTCTTCTTTGCATCAACTTTTTGGTTTTTCCTGATAATTTCTTTACATGCAACTTGTTCTTAGACCCAGCTGATTTTGTTGCTGTTTCCATAAGAGCTTTGGTGACTTTTCTGTTAACTACAGAAATATCCACTTTTTCCGATGCTATGCCTTGTAACGCAGATAATCTGTTCCTCAGTTCCAACTTGAAGGTATCATGGTGTTTTCTAAGGTTGGTTATGTGAATACATTTTGTTTGTCTTATGAGCTTGCCACGTTCAAGTTTAGTGTTGAGGTGCATCTTACATCTCACCAATCTAAGGTCACTACCTGTGTTGAACTTGTTTAGCACACTGCAGTCTTCTATGACGAATTTTTTGTTACCCATAATGAAATCAATTTCACTTGTCGTTCCATTTGGATGTCTCCATGTCCATTTCCTGTGAAGCTTTTTCTTGAAATAGAAGATCAAGATGAAAAACCCTTCTGCCTCTGCAAACTCAACGAGAGTATTTCCACGCTGGTTTCTGTTGCCGTGACCGAATTTACCTAATGAAGTTTTATTCTGTTGCCGTTGCCCTATTTTTGCATTGAAATCTTCCATAATTATCTTCAAGTGCTGCTTACCTTTATTATTTAGATGACGAATTTCCTCATAAAATTCTTCAATTTCTTCTTCAGGATGACTTGTGGTGGGTGCATAAGTTTGAATAATCTGAGCCTGGTATCTTCTCGAGAGTTAGATAACAAGTCGTGCAGCTCTGTCAGAGGAACTTTCAACTTCTACAACTTTATCCTTCAGTTTCTTCTTTATTTTATATCCAACACCACTAGTTCTGCCAGTATCTGTCCCACGATAGTAGAAGAGATGTCCATTTTTCAGTTTAAAGAGATCTTCTCCTTTTCTCCTTACCTCACTTAGCCCCACGATGTCCCACTTGATTCTTTGTAGTTCCTCTTACAATTCAAGAAGCCTTGAATCAGAAGATAGGGAACGTCCATTGTAAGTAGCTAATGTCAGCATCAGATGGCAGCCTAGTCCAGTCCTCCGGGGATTCTTAGCACTTCTGCCTTCATGTCGCACTGGCCGCTGCCTTGGCAAGGTACATTCCAGCTGCCGGAGACTGAGGACCAAGATTTGAGTTGTGGAGTCATTTTGGAGGGGATTGGCCATAACTCACCACGCTGGCCAAGCGGGTTGGTGAGTGTTGGATAGCATTTCCTCTAACCCCGATGGTATAGTTATACCGCTATTGGCGGTCGTCAGAGCCACTTTAGTTGGAACAGGATGCACCACGAGAAGGCGGGGTTGACATTTATCAAGGAGTATATATATATATATATATATTGATTCAAACGTGCCGAGCGATATTATTTATTAAAACGCTCGACACCAAATGATAACTTCGTGGTCTCGATCCCGCCGCAGTCGGCAATTAATCCGCTATTTTGATCCGAGGCTTGTGGGCTCTTTTAAATTCGGGAGCTGGCATAAATAAGCGAGAACGTTAACTGCTTGCTGTAACACCGGAATGTAATACACCAGAGCGTAAAAGACCAGAGAGAAAATAACAAGTTAACACACTAATCTATTTAATCAACGGAACACCCGGTCGGCTAGGATGTAAATTCCGTACATCCGGTAAGCATACAAAAAAAGAAAGGGAAGGAGTCTCCCTACTTGTGCAGTCCTTACGCTTCTGTAGTTATATCTGGAGAGTATTTCAGTTCAGTATACTGGGAATCTTTAAAGTTCTGGATAGCCAGCATATGACTAATAAGTTAAGTTGGCAGTCTATGCATTTGAGCACGGGTTAGAACCCCATTTCCAAAATGAGCTATGCAAGCTGATAATTAAAAGTCAGTTCTTACGAATAGCTGGCGGAGACGGGGCAATCCATGTAATTAGTATACTATTTCCATATCACTCACACACACACACGCCCTCTGAAGTAGCAGTGGGGGAAGGGGGGATTTCACCTGTGTGTCACAGAGGGTCATCATTAATTCGTTGGCTTTCACCTCTATCCTTCTTCGACGCAGAGAGCAAACTTCTCCGCTCATCACCGGCCGTGTATGGGGGGGAGGGGGAGGAACACCAAGGGCTGACCCCTTTTTACAAAGCAAAGCGATGACTGTAGGATGGACGGGGGATAGCTCTCTTTGACCCCGTGGATAGAGATGCGTAGTTTGCTTGGAGCGCGGACCTGTTGAAGCTTTCCCAGAGGTCAGCGACCTCTACTCCTCTTCGTTGGAGAACGGAGTTTTCGGGAGGCTGTTTTGCTGGCAGTGGTTAGCTAATGACTCTTAGTAGGCATTCTAGACGGGAAACAGAAGATCTTTGCTCAGCGCTTAGAGCCTTATTTTTCGCTGGTGGTCCATCGTGATTTCTTATCGGGAACCGTGTATGAGAAGATAGTAGCGGTCTTTGTGGTCCGTGCCCTTGCTGTGGTTTATTACTTCTGTAAAAGAATATAGCGGCTCTTTTCAACGGCGGTAAAATCGCTCTTGTCGGCATCCTCAATTTAGCAGATTTGGTTTTCTTACCCAGCCACCTAATTATCGTTAAGCTCTGCTTTTCCTCGTACCCCGGCGTCTTACAGCTGCGCTTCTGGTACAGTGGACTATATTAGGTCTCGCCGGACATCGTGATCGCAAATTTTGGTCTCGTGCGTCTTACCGCAGCGCCCAACCTTCTTGCGTATTCTTTTCGTGGCAGTTTCTAGCGTGCGACATACTACAGCGTACGGAGATAACTGACTCCCTTTCGTCTGCCTCTTTTCGGAGGCAAAATAAAATTGCCTCTATACCTGTCACGTGGCTTCGCCTGCATCTTTTCAGTCAACACTTGAGACTTCTCTCTTTTCTTTCATACAGAGCGCCGTCGTCTCTGCAAGAATAGTTCCGCAACTGACCCTCGACACTCATAATCGTAACTTTTAGTGTTTCCTACAGATGTTTTGCACTAATGGCACACTTGAACGCGTATTTATGAGGGTCTGGATGCCTCTCAGTTGCCGACTGGGTGGTTTCCTTGTTGTTGAGATCGCTTCCAAAGGCGATCTCACGATTCCTTTGTTTTCACCCAGCCAAAGAGAATTACCAGACTTCCACCAATTAAAATTTTTGATTTAAATTTCAAATTAATTTATAATAGACCAAATATTTAATTTGATCATCATCATAATTTAACCAAGCCTGTCGAGCCCGTCCCCATTTTAATAGTAATTAATTTGCACCCAAATTTCCGTATCAATATATATATACAGTATATATATATATATATATATATATATATATATATAGTCACATTATTGTGACCATATATATATTTTTCAAGAAGATGTGGAACCATGCTGACTGCATTTCCTGTGACAGCTGCTGGAGGGTCCACAGAACAAGCAACGCGATCCAGGTAGTCCCACAGATGCTCAATAGGGTTTCACTCTGGGGAATTAGGGGGCCAGGCAAGTGTTTTGAAATCTTCATCGTGCTCTTTCCAACCACTCTCGGATATTTATAGCAGTGTGACACGTCGCATTGTCGTTCTGGAAGATCCCATCCGCCTCAAAGGAGACAATCAGCATGTATGGGTGTACGTGGACTGCAATGATGGATTCATAACGAATTCGGTCCATAGTGCCTTCCGTAGGTATGAGTGGACACAGAGAATGTCACGAAAACATTCCCCAGACCATAACGCTGCCCCCACCAGCTTGTGTTCTTTCAGGAGTGGTTGAACAGTGTTTGTTTTCCGATGTTTCTCGCTTTATATGCCAACGTTTATCCGTTCGATGGAGCAGAAAACGTGACTCATCGGAAAAGCTAATACTTTGCCAATCAGCGTAGGTCCAATTCCGATATTGCAGTGGGAATGTAAGCCTTTTCTGCCGATGCACCTTCGTTAGCATAGATGTAGTGACCATTCGACTGCATCGGAGCCCCATACGCAGCAGGGTTTGCTGAACTGTCGTTTTAGACCCACTTCCGGTAGCCCCCTGGTTCATTCGGCCAATGACTTGCTCCACTGTAGCATGTCGATTGGCCTTCACGCACCTTCGCAGCTGATGTTCACCTCTCACATCAATGGCACGTGGTGCTCAACAGTTTCTACATCGCTTATACGCAATGGTGCTATTTCTGCAATTACGATACACTTTAACCACAGCAGTACGAGAACAGTTCACAAACTGCGTTGCTTCAGAAATACGGCCACTCTTGTCCTGAAAGCCGATAATCGTTCCTATTTGCTAATCTGATAAATCGCTCCTTTTATCCATGACAGCAACGAGTGATATGTTTTCGGAATGCCTACAGCACACCTTATATGCCCTTCAAGACAGTTCACGACACGTGCCTTCTTTCATTGGATAAGCGCTATTGTCGGCAAAAGTAGAGAGGTAGTCGCAATAATGAGACTCGACTGTATATATATTCATATACATGTATATGTCCAGGGTGAGTCAAAAAGCGCAGGACACTTTTGTATTTCAGAAAATGAAAAGCAAATGAAAAATCTGAATACCCCAGCAGAGAATCGGTGAAGGGGCCTATCTTTTAAGTTTTACGGAACATGGCCGCCTTCTTGAAATACGTTATATTGGATCAAGTTCAAATTTTTCAAACGGTAAGGGGATCATGTTGCATATCAAACAAGAGCAGAATTTTCTCAGAAATTGATTGCCGTAATCAGATTTGTCATATGTCTTGTGGTTCACAAGTTTTCAACACAAAAATTTGAAATAACCATTGTTTCTTGCAGGTAACTGAAGATGGCATTTACGAAAGATGAGAGGATTGAGGTGATCCTTTAGTCTGGGGAACGCAGCTGCAGTATCATAGCTGCAGACTTTCACAATCGACACCCATGAGGACCACCAATTTCACACACCACTGTCACGTACCTGATATCCAAATTCCGAGAAACTGGGACTGTGGACGACAAATTACGTAGTGGTTGGCCGATAACTGCTACCGACGAGGAAGCCTCAACAATGGTCTTGGAATCCTTTGCAAAGAGTCCACAACGCAGCACGCTATATATCGCAGCAGAATGTGGTATCTGCTAGTCAGCCGTTTTACGAGTTCTTCACACCGCTCACTGGCATCCATTCAATGGCTAGATGCTCAATTCCCTTTTCATTGGATTGGCTGGCGTGATCCTGTGGAATGACAACCCAGATTTCCAGACCTCACACCACTCTACTTTTATCTGTGGTATCATCTGAAGCACCTAATGTATGCTGAGAAAATCCGCGACAAACACCACTTTCAGCAACGCATACTGCAGGCCTGTAATCGCATTTCTCTCGATATTCTCGTACGGATGCATAACGACTGGATCAAGAGGCTTTGTGTTTAGCAACAGGGACAGCACATTGAACACATCAAATAGCTGCGCATCAACCTGTACTTTAGAGGTTGTTATTTCAATTTTCTGAGTTGATAACTTCTGAACCACAACACATATGTAAAATCTGATTAGGGCAATCAATTTCTGAGAAAATTCTGTACTTGTTTGATATGCAAATTGACCCCCTTACAATTTGAAATTTTGATCTTGATCCAATATGGTGGATTTCAAGATGGCTGCCGTGTTCCGGAAATGGCCTGAAAGATAGGTCTCCTCACCGATTCTTTGCTGTGGTATTCAGATATTTCATTTTCCCTCATTTTTCTGAAATACAAGGGTGGCTTGCGACTTTTGACCCACCCTGTATATATATTGCGTTGCTCCAGAGCTCAGTGATTTATCGAATACTGCTATATTACCATTACCTGCTGTTCTTTCTGTTGTGTTTGTGAGTCCATTACCTGCTGTTCTTTCTGTTGTGTTTGTGAGTCCATTACCTGCTGTTCTTTCTGTTGTGTTTGACATTCTTACTATATAATTCAAACGTTAACGAGGGAAATGTGACATCCTTTCTGTATACTGTAAAAAACAGAAGAACAAAAAGATATCCTTTAGTATATGTTGAAAAATAACATAACACCCTCTCCGTTGTGTACACATTTCTCTTTGAAAAGCATGTTCGCATTAAATTTAGGTATTGCCAATCGGCACACTGTGTTAAAAAAATCGCGATAGTCTTGCCCATGTGTTTGTCTCGATTATACTGTAATTACAAACTATTTTTGTTTGATTTCCCTATTTCATAGAAATTTGTGGCATTTAAAATATAATTTAATACTCACCCCAAAATGTTTCCGTACTGGTCAATCCATTTCTTATGGCACACTAACGGTCCCTGAAAAATATAAGCATTTCCACATTTTGTACTGAGATAACTGATAACAGAAAAGCCACACATTTAACAATAAAAATGACCATAACTCTGAGAATATTGATAAACAGAATGTAATAAATCGACGAGTACAAGTTAGTTTCTCTTGTAAAATAGGTATTATATTCATTCTCACTTTTCTTCACCATTAGTAAGAAATAAGAAATATTTATGATTTGATCTTCTTTGATTTTCCATTAGTAAGAAATAAGAAATATTTATGATTTATTCTTCTTTGATTTTCTCACACTTTTAGTCATGTATCAAGAAGAGAAGGGAGGCTTTTTAAGAAGCAGTTTCTAAAATATTTCTGCGAGAGGCATACACCGAAGAACCAAAACGTTATGACCACATGACTAATATAATGTTGAATACCCACGTGACTCCAAGAAAGTTCTAACACGGCGAGGTATAGATGCTACAACATTTTTAAAGGTGTCTTTTGTTATCTGGTACTAAGACGTTACCAGCAGATCCATTAATGCTTGTAATTTACGTGATTGAACACCGTAGACCAGATTTCCTTTTCCAAAACAAACCACACATGCTCGATTAAACTGGTATCTAGGAATTTGGAAGACAGGGCAATACTTGCAAGGGTTCCCCGTGTTACGCAAACCATTCTTGTACAGTCCCTACAGTGTGGCACGGCTCAGTGTTCCCCTGAAAGAAGGTTCTGATTCAGGAAAACACCGTTGGAAAGAAATAATGTCTCTGGTCTGCAGCGATGTTTAAGTAGGTAGTGGACAATATAGTTTCCTCTACATGAATGGCTGGATCCAAGGTTTCCCAGCAGAACATTGGCCAGACCATCGCACTTTCTGCCCGCCCTGTTTTCGTTCAACGGTGCATCCTGGTTTCAGCTTTTCCGCATGTAAACAATGCATACGTATCCGCCCGTTTACATAGTGGAACAGGAAACCAGAGTCATCGACATAGAGGACTTTACTCCGAACATTTAAGCTCCAGTTTTGATACTCGTTTGCCCATTTTAGGTGTTTCCAACGGTGAACCGCGGTTGGCATGTGAACTCCGAGCGGCCTGCGGCTACGGAGCCCATTTCCAGCAGGACTTAATATACTGTGTATTGTGACACATTACTCCCGTCACCAGCTTTCAAATTATGGGCGAGTTGCGCTGCAGTATCCCTTCTATTGGCTCGTACCATACAGGATAGCCTTACCTCACGTCTTATATCGATGAGCCATGATCGACCCATATCTTGCGGGGGCGGTTATTTATTCTTCATAGACTGCACTTTATTCAGGGTAAATAATACAGAACTGCAGGTGGATTAATTACATTTGTTTTACTGCTACTCTAGCTACTGTAACAAATACGCAGCTGGATTAATTACATTTGTTTTACTGCTACTCTAACTACTGTAACAAATACGCAGCTGGATTAATTACATTTGTTTACTGCTACTCTAGCTACTGTAATAATATTTGATATATGGTGGTAAATAATCTGATTCGAAAATATGCAAGCAAATGATTAAACGTTAAATACTGGTGAAACCTAGGTGGCTTCCATGTTTTATTTAAATTCTAATTTTCATCACCCACAATTATATTTCTTTAAAGAAATAACCGCATTTCTTCTCTAAAAATTTGCTTTGTGTTTATCAATTAACTTATCACAACTTTTAGTTGCTGGAAGCTGCTCAAGAAACTTTGAGAATGGCATCCAACTAGAACTGGAAGAAGACCGAAACGAATACATTTCTACTTCGGTTAGAGCGCAGAACGCAGTAACCACAATGCAATTCATGGAGCTGTATATATGTTACCGTTAAAGTGTATAATTCAGTTATTTCATAGAATACCTAGTTATTTCATGAAATAGCTGATCAAGTTAGTTAAAGCGTGTAACAAATTAATAATTCCACACTTTAAGTAGTTATTCTATGAAATAACTAGGTATTCTATAAATTAACTAATGATAGACAGTAAAAGTGTAAAATAAACAATATGACTGAATTATACAGCATACAAAATGTTATTTATATAAAGACACAATAAAATCATTTGTTACAACAGGGTTTACTAAAATGGCATTTGGAATTGCATAGAACATTATTTCTAAAACAAATACATTTTTTGTTGGCACACTGCGTTTTACATGAACAATTTTTAAATCCCTGACCGGTTCCTAAACTGTGAGCTGTAGCAACCGACCGTGGCGTTTTCTCTATATTCGGCACTTCTTCGATCTGAATAGGTTTTGTTCACAGACGATGAACTGGGATCGAGAATGTAGCTGTTTTATGCGGCCGTTTCTAGTTCCCAATTGAAAAAATCCTTCTTCGGTTATTTATAACAGCTAAAATAGATCTGGCGTCACCCCTTCCTCTGTCAACTTCAGGTACTGGGATACCCACAGAATCTTCAGAATGAGATTTATCTGACATTAATTTCATCTTCATAGCTTGAATTTCCAAACATTCTTTAGAGTTTTCTCTTTCCCTCTGAACATTCAGTTCATTAAAACACAATTTGCAGATCATCTGTACAACTTTGTCTTCCAAAACATAGTCTTCTAAACATGACATGTCGACAGGGTCATAACATTTCAAACAAACTACGTTTTCACTGCATTATTGTGAACAAACTATACGTACTTTACTAATGGCATTATTTAACCTTATTTTTTCAACCAGCACTTTATTATCAGGTTGAGATGAAGTACTCATAAGTTATTATCATCATTATTATATAACACTTTATAGTGGGTTGAAAATGGTGTGCTATTTCTGACCAGTGGTTCTTACTTTACAGCCTTTTGAATTTGGGAATTAGTTACTCGGTTATTTTACACTTTAACCGGGTGTAGATCGTTATTCTATGAAATAACTAGTTAAACCATAGAATGTATAACGAAGTAAGTTTCTCCGTCATTTCTGGTCTGCGCCGGGATTTGAACCCGGATCCCCTCATTCCGGAATAACTTGCTCTACCAATTGAGCTACGCGGACATTTTATTCTGATTCTTATCTGCCGTTATGTCGTGTGCGTCGTTCTGGCAGGTACGTCACATCTCCTGGTACGTTACATCATCTCCCTCGTGTGCGTCCTTCTGGCAGGTACGTCACATCTCCTGGTACGCTACATCATCTCCCCCTTATTATTTTTTTTTTTTTGTTGAAGTGCTGGAGAAGGGATTCTCTTATTTTTCCTATCTCGCGGTGTGGAAATAACATCACACCATTGCGAGATTTTGAACGGTCGGGTCATCCGGATAGTTCGGGCGCCATTATAACGAAGTAAATTTCTCCGTCATTTCTGGTCTACGCCGGGATTCGAACCCGGATCCCCTCATTCCGGAATAAGTTGCTCTACCAATTGAGCTACGCGGACATTTTATTCTGATTCCTATCTGCCTTTATGTCTTGTGCGTCCTTCTGGCAGGTACGTCACATCTCCTGGTACATTACATCGTCTCCCTCGTGTGCGTCCTTCTGGCAGGTACGTCACATCTCCTGGTACGTTACATCATCTCCCTCGTGTGCGTCCTTCTGGCAGGTACGTCACATCTCCTGGTACGTTACAAATGCAAGGGAGTTTTACGCTTTAACTGACTTTATCAGTATTTCATGAAATAACTAGGTATTCTATGAAATAACAGATTTCATAATTTAACGATAACATATATACCAAAATTCCTTGGGTAACAAATGCGAAAACTGTTAATCGTTCAGCTGATCTTCCAAAGCGTGAAAACAAATATTAGAAATGAGTAGATCATAGATTAAAAAAGTCCAAATCCATTGCTACTGATTTGTTCCGAAGATACCCATATTCCATTCTTAATGCAACACCGTGGAACAACAAAATTATCCTGAAATTTTATGAACGACGAGCGACAGATTATATTATTGATGAAAACTTGTGTCCCATGTTTTCAACTAAAAGTGAAGAAAAATGCTAGTCAAAGAAAAACATTTATAATTTCAATTAAATTTTAGTGGGCTTCACATTAGCACCATACCTGTAAACCTGTGGTTTCTTTAGGTTTGATTGAAGAAGGAAGTAGTTCTATTCAAAGTGTTCTCCCATGTATATTTTCACATGATGAAGCAAAGCAAGGCAGCAACTTTCAGTATTCTCTTTGGCAGGGAGAACGACCTACTGTTGGATAAATTATGGTGTTACTATAGTGAAGTTTATTCAACTATTTATACTAGTGGTTCCATTTAATTGTACTCGTAGTACGATTCACTTGCACTCATGGCAGATTTAATTGTTTTGTCTCTTTATTATTACTATATTTTGGTTTGGTATATCATTTCTTTCCGGAAAGGGGTATAATATTTTGGAAATACAAGACTGCTTCACAGCTAATCATGAGATTGTAAGGTCGGAGAAAATTTTATCACTAGCTGATGATGATACTTGGCCAAGAAAATATATGAATTGATAAGGAGGAACAGTACACTAATTAAGTAGAAAATAGTAACAATGTACTAGTGATCCGATTTACTGGCGTAGGAAATAGACACATAAGCGCTTCCAAGCTTTCGCGCCTCAGCCAGATGGCTTTTTCAAGGAAGTTAGACAGGAATTGCAAACTGAAAAATAGAACGCTTTAACAATTTGAACGCGGGGACTTGACAATACATAGGTACGACGTTATATTTATTTAAAGGTACGACGCATCAAGTTGGTTACACGCGTGGTATCCTAGTAGGCAGAAGGCGTTACTTGAAGAATTGGTTCCAAATTCGTGACAACTCGAGTGAGACGCAATCATTGCAAGTATCGCTGTTGGTAATGATCTCTAAGGTTTCCCGAATGGCTGTACATTTAGGAGTAGAGTAGCTAGCTAATTTTTAATATCATCCCACACAGGAGTAGCGGATTTGAATTCTCTGGATAGTTTCGTGGCTACTTTACCGTATTTTGCGTCCATTTTATGTTTGTTGACTGTAATTCCAAACGAACGCTTGGTCATTCCAATGTAGTAACGTTTAGAACCGTTCGGATATTGTAGGGGGATTGCATAAACACCTGCTTCGAAGGAGAGAGGTGGTTTTTCACTATTTCTCTTTAGCATATTATATAAAGATACAGGACACCATGCCGACGCCATAGTTCATCTTCTTGAGGGTGTTTTTGAGTTTGTAAGACACATTTGGTATGTAAGGAATTGAGCCTAAATAACGTAGCTGCGGCACAGGAAGATTAGAATATTTGACACTGGCTTTTTAGATAAAGTTACGTATCCGATTCAATGAATATCCTGCATCAGTGGCTAACTCGATGACGCTTTCAAATTCGTGTTGTATAGAATGGGTATCGGAGGAAACCGCAAAGGCTCTTCGAATTCCAGGAACGGAAGATAGCTGTTTTGTATTCTGCGGGACAGAAAGAGCAGCTGAACATCAAGTTCGGGACGGACGTGGGTTTATAGTAGACTTGTGTACCGAGGTGGCTGTCAGGCGATTTTCTCAATAAAACATCCAGATAAGATAAAGCGTTATTGTTTTATTAAGAAAATCGCCTGACAACCGCCTCGGTACACAAGTCTATTATAAACCCACGTCCGTCCCGAAACTGATGCTTAGCAGCTCTTTCTGTCCCGCAGAATACAAAACAGCTATCTTCCGTTCTCGAATTCGAAGAGCTTTCGCCGTTTCCTCCGATACCTATTCTAGACAACACGAAATTGAAAGCGTCATCAAGTTAGCCACTGATTCAGGGTATTCATTTAATCGGATACGTAACTTTATCCAAAAAGCCAGGGTCAAACACTCTAATATTCCTGTGTTACAGTTACGTTATTTAAGCTCAATTCCCTACATACCAAATGTGCCTTACGAACTCAAAAACGCCCTCTAGAAAACGAACTATGGCGTCGGCATAAGGTCTCCTGTATGTTTATATACTATGTTCAAGAGAAATAGCGAAAAACCACCTCTCTCCTGCGAAGCAGGTGTGTATGCTATCCCCCTACAGTATCCGGACGGCTCTAAACGATACTACATTGGAGTGACCAAGCGTTCGTTTGAAATCAGAGTCAACGAACATAAAAGGAACACAAAATACGGTAAAGTAGCCACGGCACTATCCAGAGAAGTCAAATCCAAGTCCGCTACTCCTATGTGGGATGATTTAAAAAAATTAGCTACCTACTCTACCCTTAAATGTACAGCCATTCGGGAAACCTTGGAGATCATTACCAACAGCGTATAGTTGCAATGATTGCGCCTCACTAGAGTTGCCACAAATGCGGAACTAATAATTCAAGTAACGCCTTCTCCCTACGAGGATACCGCACGTGCAACCAACGTGATGCCTCGTATCTTTAAATGAATATAACGTCGTATCTATTTACTGTCAAGTCAGGCTCCCGCGTTCAAATTGTTAATGCGTTCTATTATTCAGTTTGCAGTTTCTGTCTAACTTCCTTGGAAACGCTTATGTGTCTATTTCCTACGCCAATAAATCGGATCACTAGTATAGTGTTACTATTTACTTTATATGAATCGTTAGTAAAAGAGCCCGGATAGAAAGTTACAGCCTTAGTAACAGTACGTAGCGCCTGATAATCAGACAAAAAGCCAGTTTCGCTAAATCAGTCAAGAATTATTTTATTGCATTTCATATTACAATATAAATTACCAGAACTACGCAAAATTTGGTTCAATAAAAATAAATGAATCAAGTAATTTATTTCCTTTGTTCATATTTATTTTACTTCAAATAAATGTTGAATTATTTGCAGTTGCAACATTTTAAGGAAGCAGATACCGATTTATTAATTCTGTTTTTCAATATTACATTTTTGTGAAATAAATATGAATGTAATATATTTGAATCCCATGCGAGTTCCATGTTTCATATTTTCCCTTCTAAAAATCAAACAAATCGCCAGAAATTTAGAAAGAAATCATTTTCAAATATTTAAAATTTGACAACTGGCAATTTACAAGTCACCAATTGTCTAAGTTTAATACACGCACGCACAAGTAGTGCTTTTTAATGCAATACTGCCACGAATTCTGATGAGTACAAATAAGATTATTCTTGTTGATGAGGTACTGCGATTGATGTTTCCATTCCTGCGTAATTCTCAGCATTCTTGCTTCTCTTATTTATTCTAGGAGATGCTTTGTCGCCAACTGAAGCACTTGATTTAAAGGAAATGTCTATAAATAAGTTCTTAGAACAAATGAACAGAAAAATCACAATACGGAGTTCCAAAATATTTCATTGAACTTTGAAAACTTTTTACTCATGGAACACCTACTTGCCTTAGATGACAGTTCCCATAAATTACCGAAAAAAATGCTTGGTTCTGGTCCAGGAATGCCCAGTTCTTTGAAGAATGAAAACTTTTTCTTCCTCCATCTGAAAAATAAAATTGGAAAGGTAACTCTTAAAAAAGATTGTACATCGCATTCTCTGTCGTAAATCAAAGATGAAATTAGGTGCTAGGCTTGAAAAACAGGAACATTGTAGATAGTTATGACACAAGATCGGAATTAGCGTTCGAACAGTGGACCACACATAACATGAATGAAAACATGTACTCAGAAAGCGTTGGGGTGTATGTGTCTTTTTTATTCCCTTTCTTTTTCAAGATACAGATTTTTTTACTAGGGGTTTAACGACCACGGTAAGCAACTCATTGGGCTGTAAGCAGTCGCCCGTTTCTAACTTAGGGCCTCTGGTTCCAGGGAAGGGAGAGAGCCAGTGCCATCAGAGAAGCACATCCCCATGCCTCATCCCGGACTTTGTTTGCCCGGACCTGTCTTGGGCAAATGATCAGAAACCAAACCCTAAGACAACTCGGCCAATTATTGGCAACAGTTTTCTGCTTCTGTTGTAGAGGGCTACTTTAGGAAAGCTCATTTAAACTGAATTAAGCTGCTTCAGGAAAGATCATTTAAATTGAATTAAGTTGCTTCAGGAAATATAATTTAAACTGAATTAAACTGCTTTAGGAAAGATCATTTAAACTCATTTAACTGACGTCATATTAAGTTTCCCTTATTATTATACGTTCAAAAATTGCATAGCTTCAAATTTCTGAAATGTATCACTTCCGCAACTTCAGATGAATTAACTTACTGCATCACTGCATGTTGCTTTACTTGTGTCTTTAGACACAAGTGAACCAGCATTTTTTAGCATTTTGTTCGGGACAGATTCCATTTTTGAAGCATACTGTAATTTGATAGAGCATGATAATGCATTTCATGACATATAACTGAAACATCCCTGCAGAAATTGCTTTGCTAATTTACTGTTAATAGCCGGGAAAACAGTATGTGAGTGCGGAATCCTGGGAAAGTCATAATGACGTCAGCAAGAGGCTTCCTCATAACTTTCGCTGAAAATTTCATCTCGTAGTATGAAAGTTGCAAAGTCTGGGCATTTTCCAACAGTGTGATTATCTGTAAATATTACTCCTGTTTTTATTACTTCACCAGTGCGTATTTTTAAGCTGACATCCGTGATTTAACGTTTTTTGAGTACATTTTATTCTGCCATATTTTCTTGTTCTCCCGCAGTTAACGGGCAGCCAGCTCAAAGTAGAATATTGGTATTATTCTTTCTGAATTATCCCTGTTTTTTTCTCTAACCCACCCTGATCTACAAAAGAAAGCTTTATTCTTAATTTCAGTTTTTGATTTACCAACTCTGTAATTTTTCTATTTTTGGGAGAGGATTAACTTTCGAAAAAGCTTCTTATCTCTCTCCTTAACCTTTTTGTGTATATTTCATTATGAAGCTATGAGGACTCTGATCCAAAGAAAGTTATAATCATGCTTAGTCAAGAGAGGAACACTCAGGAAACGGTCCACCAACACTGAAGAGCAATTGAATTAGATATACCTGTCCAGTAGCGTATAGCACCACCTTTCGCCCTGATGACGGTGGCGATTCGTCTTCGCATGGACTCGACAAGACACCGGAAGTGTTGGGAAGCCATACGGATACACGACCCTTGAACAAGCTCCCACAGTTCACGCAGATTTGATGGAGGAGTCAGAGCCACGAACATCTCACTCGATGGCATCACACATGTGCTCGATGCGATTGAGGTCAGGTGACCTAACTGGCCAAGGAAGCGAGGTCACGTTGGTGGAGCGTTCATCCAACCATTCGGATACAATTCGGGACCGATGGCACGGTGCATTCTCTTGTTGCAGGATGAGGTCTCCAGTGGGATATTGAAGACGCACAAACGGAAGCAAATGGTCGTCCAGGATATTCCGGTAATGTTGACCTGTGAGTGACGATATCACACGTACCAGGGGTCCCATTTCAGTCCACGTAAACAGTCCCCAGACGAGAATGCCACCCCCACCAGATTGAAGAGTACCCTGCTGACAAGAATGATCCATCGCTTCATGTGGTTTGCGCCGTACTTGTATCCTGCCATCCGCGTGTACTAATTTGAATCTCGACTCATCAGTCCAGGCAACATTTTTCCAAATATCTAGGTTTCAGTGGCGATGTTCCCGTGCCCGTGCTAATCTTTTCACCCAGTCATGTGTTCATGTGTGGTCAGCAGCGGTACTCTCATGGAACGATGGCTTCTGTACCCCATAGCGAGGAGATGTTTCTAGATGTTGTATCTGCTTAAACGTTTTTGTGCACCAGCGTTAAATTGCCGAGTGATTTCTTGCACTGTGGCCCGTCTATCCGCTGTTACAATGCGAGCTAGCCGACGATGACCCCGCTCATACACACGCCGTTGTCCACGGCCGTTGGCCCTTACAGGGGTGGTTTTACCGGATTCGATGTACTCACCGTGTATCCGTGACACAGTGGCTCGTGAAAATACCAGTGTCTGCACGACTTCCGAGATGGAGTGAACCATTCGTCGGACCCCGACAATTTGCCTACAATCAAATCCGCTTAGATTTTTCATCTTACCCATACTGCGTCCGACTCTTACTGATTCCCGTCGCATCACTCCTTATATAGTCGGATCGCTGCATACGTCATGTCTTTTCTGTTTACAGTGCCGCCCACAGCGCCACATTTGCATATAGCCAGCTGACTATTTCAATTGCTCTTCAGTGTATATTGCACATGTAGACAAAACATACTTGTGTTCTCTTTTCCTCCACACTGACAGATTTTTCGCTTTTGTCTCCCTTTAATTTTTAAAATCTATAGAAATGTCTTGCCTTTGCTGGAATTTGAGCTAATTAGCAACCACCAGATCCCTCCGTCATCAAATTTCTTATTATGACCTGTTCACGTGGATGACTATATCTTAATCCTTTTGCTTTTGGTTTTACATGTTTCTTTCTTACCTTTGTAATTACGCATCGTCCTGGTGCATGCATTACATTGAACAGCAAAAGGAAATGTGAGTAACTGGAAATGCAATGTTTTTCAGTTGGCCTTCGTGTAACTTTGTGGTTCAACTGTTGACAGGTTCTAAGCGTCCCGTTCTATCTTTTGACATCACCTCCTTATCTTGACCCGTTGCAGTTTTAAAAACACGCTACATATTATTCTTTATTTTTTTCTTCATGCCTGCATTTCTTATGCTTCACTCTTAACGACTTGAAGAACACAATAAGCAATTTCTTTATCTTCTTTCCCACTTTTAAAAATAAGAAAACGTTTGTAGTTCCACTTTGTCCGCTCATCAGTCTAAATTATAATCAAAATTCTACAGATCAAAGAAGAAACGCTTTTAAGCACAACACTGTGCCAACCACGAAGATTATAATTCATTCAATTTAGTATTTGGGGATGCAGAGTAATCCCATTAAGTGGGAATTGTATTTTCATGATTTACACATTTGCAGTTCGTAAGACTAGTCAGAAAAAATGTTTTTGCCTTAGATAGTGATTCGCAAAAGGTTTTATCTGTTGTATTGCTTGGCACGCTGAAGCTAAGTTTTACCACTACGCGGAATATCTCTATATTTTTGCAAACTAATATGAGTGTATTTAATATTTAGCATTGCAGTTACGCTTCTGAAGTTCGATATACCAAAAAATATTTTTTATGGTTCTACAAGTGAAATTATGTCTGAAACTACTCGCGAATTTCCGAACCACTTACGATGCAAAATGCTCCGCCAGCTTACCATTTTTTAGACTACCGGAATTTGCGCATTTAGTCGTGTACATCATTGTAAGAAAATGGAAAATTTCGATTTTTAGTTTTACAATATCTCCATTGCAACAACATGTTTGAAAACTATAGTTTAACATTCGCTAGCTGTAGCAAAATAGTGAATCTCAAAATTGTGGATATTATACCATCAATATTCTTATATGGATAACATCTGCTTTCCAAATACATTTTTCCTACTAGGAGGTGTTTGGAAGCATCTGAATTTCGAAATACGCCGGAACTTCTGAAAATTCGATCGTTAAAAAAGAATTAATTGTTCTGCGATTAACTGCCGTATCAGCACTGGCATGCTTTACTATTTTCCTAGTTTTTCTGATGCAAAATGTATACGTTAAACGGAGTATCTTCCATCGGTATTATTCACTCGCTTACTGCTTTTTAAGACACCATAAGTCGTGGCCATATACACTACTGCTTGTGAAAATTGTAACACCATGAAAGACTCCTGGTATTAGTTTGAAAATTACAGGATATGTACAAGCGGTTGGTACATGTAAATGATTAAATAATCAGTGAAAATGTGTATGCGGTTTCGGAGCAGCGCTCTCTGAACTGTCCATTCTTGTGTAAAAAGAGCTGGCTTAACCGAGATGTTGTAATCAGTGAAGAGCCGACATGGAGTCAAAAGGGTGTTTCTTGTGTCTCACTATGCCCTGTCGCCAAAGAATGTTTCATTGTGAATATCTGAAGGACTTTGAGCGAGGAAGGCTTGTTGGACGTCAGTAAAGCGATGCAAACGGGGCGTCAGTTTACAGATGAGGCTCGGACGGACAGAAATCCGCGAAATGGACCCAAAATCGCAAGACTGCACTTGATGACAGACACCTCTACCACATGGCACTGACCGATCGCACACAGATAGATTCATGGTGTTAGGGCAGCAGCTGAGCACTATTACAAGTCAGGCTTTGCTCTCCGCACATTTCTACGTCGTCTGCTTAACGGAGGACAATGCGCCCATTGCTGCGGATTTCTTTTACCAGAAACGCCTCAGGATGCATTGGAGTCCCCAACACAGACACTGGCGCACTGATTTTCAACCGGTGGTGTTTTACGACGAGTCACGATTAAATTCATGCACCATGAGGGTCGCATACGTGTTTGAAGACACTGTGCTGAACGGCACTTTGCAGCGTCATACCGACCAACGCTAAGCTTAATGGTTCCGGGCGCCATCGGGTTCCATTCGCGATCTCGACTAATGAGCATTGAGAAACCTGAACAGACGGCGATACGTCAGAGATGTTTTAGAGATAAAAGTGATACTCTTCTTTCAGAGATGGCCTGGTGCTATCTCTGAAGGAAGGGAAGGAAGGGACGTCAGGAAAATGCTCGGCAGCCCATGGCTCAGAATGTCTTCCATGCACGGCAGATACCGCTTCTTCCCTGTCTTGCACGTTCGCCGGATGTGCCCTAGATAGAACATGTCTGGGGCATGGCAACTAAGCGACTGGTCCGCCACGCGCCTCCGCCAGTCAGCATAAGTGGATTATGGTCTCGGATAGAAGCAGCATGGCGGGCAGTTCCCCAAGGACGATATCAAAAAGCACTTCCACTTAATGCCACGCCGTGTGGAGGCTATTATTGTTACTCGAGGTAGCTTCACAATATACTGAATATTGAAGCAACAAAATATTGTATAGCTCTACAAATGTAATCAGTTATTGCCTGTAGCATGGGAAATCTGTAACAAACGGTCGAATAACATTATTGTGAGCACCAGCTAATATCCAGAGCAACCGCCGTGTGCAGCGTGGATAGCAGCTAAACGGGCTGGGAGTGACTCAATACGGTGCTGGAAGGTGTTCACAGGTATATGGAGCTATGCTGACTGCATTTCACTGACAGCTGCTGGAAGGTGCGTGGTGGATAATCCATAGGGCGAACAACAAGATCTAGGTGGTCTCACAGATGCTCAATTGTGTTTAAGTCTGGGGAATTAGGGGTCCAGGGAAGTATTTTGAAGTCTTCATCGTGCTCTTACAAGCATTCTCGGGCATTTCTAGCTGTGTGACACGTCACATTGTCGTGCTGGAAGATCCCATCCACGCCAGGGAATACAATCAGAATGTATGGATGTAAGTGGTCTGCTAGGATGGATTCATAACGAATGCGGTCCATAGTGCCTTCTACAAGTATTAGTGGACCCAGAGAATGCCACGAAAACATTTGCGAGACCATAGCTGCCCCCACCAGCTTGTGTTCTTCCAGCAATGGTTGAAGAGTGTTTGTTCTCCGATGTTTCTCGCCTTATACGCCAACGTCCATCCGTTCGATGAAGCAGAAAGTGTTACTCATCGCAGAGGCCAATCAGCGGAGTTCCAATTCCGATACTTCCGCTCAAATGTAAGTCTTTTCTGCCGATGCACCTTCATTAGCATAGGAGTAGTGACCATTCGTCTACATCACAGCCCCATATGCTGTAAGATTCCCTAAACTGTCGTTTTAGACACACCTCCGGTAGCCCCCTGGTTCATTCGGCTAGTGAGTTGCTCCACTGCAGCGTGTCGATCGGCCCTCAAGCATCTTCGAAGCCCACGTTCACCTCTCACATCAACTGCACGTGGTGCTCTGCAGTTTCCACGTCGCGTACTCGTAATGCTGTAATTTCTCCAACAACAACACATTTTAACCACTGCAGCACGCGAACAGTTCAGAAACTAAGCTGTTTCAGAAATACTGCCACCCTTGGCCCGAAGGTCGATAATCGTTCTTTTTTGTAAATCTCATAAATCGCTCCTTTTATCCATGACAGCAACGAGTGATGTGCTTTCAGAATGCCACCAGCACAGTCTATATACTCTTCAAGCTAGCTCACGACACGTGCCTGCTTTCATTGGCTATGCGCTGTTGAAATCAAAAGTGGGAGGTGGTCACAGTAATGTAACTCGACTGTGAATAAATTTGTTTGAATAGCGCGATTCTTTATTGGTGAGTGCAATTTTCACAGACATGTATTTGCATTTGAAATTCCATCTGCGCTTCTAAAAATCCTACATTTAAAATATTTCTTATATGACTTTTGCAATCGAAATCATTGTTTGATATAAATTTTCCCACGCTTAAGACGTACTGTGTTTGATTTGTTTGGCATCTATTCTGTTCCCTTTCAGTTTCGTTGGATTTTTACTGGCTTCACAATTAAAAATAATAATAATTGGTTATGAAATACTTAACTTGTATTAGATTCGTGATTGTTTTCAAAATAATTCCTCATTAAATTAATTTATTTTTATTTGATTTATGATATTTTTAAAATGACACACATCCGAGAATTCGAAGTTATCATTTTGTAGGGGCTTTTTCACACCTGTTCGTTTTGCTCTCTTTCTCTCTTGTGTTCTTCTGTCGGCAAAGGTAATATTTTCTGCTTTTTTCCTTGGCATCTCCTCCCCTAGCAGGTTCTTCTTTTTTCTTTCCCTCTCTCTTTCTCTGTTTTTATTTGTTTTTCATTATATGCATCTATTTTTCAATAATGTGTTGTACGTTACAACTTGTTCTTCTGGGGAGTATCTCATTTGAAGTTCTTAAATTCCGACGTTCTTTGAGAAATACTTTAGCCATCGGAATCTGTGCTTTTACTTTCAGACCATTACTTTCTCCCAGTACAGGATATCGCGTAAATTCAACGGTTACTGGAAACTGGACCATTAAACACGAATTGATTCAGAAGAAAAAAGGCCAATTGACTGCTGCCTTGTTAACGAAGGTTATGGAGAGCAGCGAAATTCAAGGACAGACTTTTATTTATGTTCGACGTGACTTTGAAAACACAGAATGATGGAGTGAGTAAAGTGGGGTCAAACACAACTGCTCAATACCGGAGAGACACACAGAGTGTCATTCACTGTCAGACAAATAAAAACAAAGTTACCATTCAGCTGCTTATGGTTGTAAGTGATGGATGTAATATCGCAGAAAGAAAGCAAACCCTGCTGATAAGATGAAACACGGCAATCGAATCCACCAATCTTTGGAGACCTGCGTGCAGAATTCGAAAAAAAACTCCTGTACAGGAACAGGTAAAATGGAATACCAACGTAAATATTTAGGATATGTGTTAATCGTGGCACAAGATTTCCAGAGAGAATCCAACGAAATAAACTACTGAAACAATTCGGGATATTACGATTTATAATTCCAAGTGGTGTTCATGCAAATACTTGCAGGCAATAAAATGCAGATCAGAAAGAACTAATCTCTACGGTATGGAAATTTGGGATATCCGGTTGCGGTCATGTATCCGCGGAAACATGTACACGAAGTATCAGGACTTCGAAGCAATAATTGCACTAAGGTGTGCCGGTCTAAAGATCCATTGAACTGCTATAGTGCTGGCTCAGACAGGCAGATGTTACAGCAGTTCTTCAGGTACCCCGGTCCAATATCTCGGTTCCTTGCCAGTCGTCGGGAGCAGGGAGATGCGGAGCCATAAAGCGAGTATCACCGAAACCGCCACATTCGTGAAATGTTCTAGAGCAGCTGTTGTTAAAGTGTTTAAAGACTGGACTGTCAGCCAAAAAACTGGGTCTCCACGTGCAACGTGTGGTCGGCATCGACTAGTGACTGCTCAGGCAGAACGGAGAGTGTGCAGACTGGTAACAGACAACAGAAGGGCAACAGTGCAGCAAATTACAGACCATCTTATTCAAGAATCCCCTAAATGATCTCTACACGCACTGTTCGCCGCACACTGCATCGGATGGGATATGGCAGCCGAAGGCCTGTTCGAACACCTTTACTGTCTGCAATTAACAAGAGAAAACGTATCCAGTTCGCACACGAGCACAACGATTGGACAAACGATAATTGCAAACAAATTATGTGGTCCGATGAATCACGTTTTCAGTTGCACGATGCCTATGGCCGAGTGAGAATTTGGCGGAAACAGCACGAAAGCATCGACTCCAAATGCATTGCTACAACCCTTCAAGCTGGTAGAGGCAACGTTATGGTTTGGGGAATGTTTTTCTGGCATGCTTTGGGCCCTTTAATTCATGTTGATCAACGCCTGACTGGCACATCATATCTAAACATCGTTGCGGACCAAGTGAACCCTGTCATGTGGATGGTTTATTCCAATGGCGATGGCTACTTTCAACAAGATAATACGTCCTGCCATAGTGCTCGCATTGTACGGGATTGGTTTCAGGAACATGCCGGTGAGTTTACTTTGCTTAGGTTGTCCCCACAATCTCCATATCTCTACGCCATTGAGAATTTTTTGGATGAAGTTGAACGAGCCATCAGACAGCTGGATCCACATCCCTGCAATCTCACACTCCTGGAAAGTGCTGTTCATCAAGCATGGTCTCAGATCCCACAAACCACCTATCAACATCTCGTGGAGTCCATGCCACGAAGAATCGACGCAGTATTAAAGGCAAAAGGTGGCCCAACGAAGTACTGAGGGAGTGGTCATAATAAAGTGGCCACTCCGTGTATATAGCAAGCTGAAGAATTTTTGACTTCATTTCCGAATATTTTCTGTACAGCCAAAACTCTTCCTTGTGCCACTTTATCACTTGAAATAACCACTGTGTTGCATTTTACAGATTTGGCACACAGATATCTTGATTGTATTATCATCGTAGTCCAAATATTATTTTCGTTGTTATCGATGGGATTCAAAAATGATCAGCTACAAAAACAATATTTTTGCTCACGATGGCCGTTTGATTAAACACAATAAATCTTCATTGTGAAAGAGTTAAAGTGATTCGCAAAGAAACAAACAAGTTATAATACTTCTGCTTGCTCTTAAACAAAACTAATTCTTTCCTTAGCTATAATTACCTGTAATGTCGATAATTATAGCCTGCATTAGATGTTTTTAGCTAGTTCTAAGATCTAAATCATACCAATCAGGGTTTAATTACCGAAAAAGTTAACTTCATCCATTTTTGTCTACGTGACGGCTATTCCTTAAATAACTGGTTAAAAACTCCTGAAGGAAAAAAATTTTAAGCACTGCTATAAAATTAATCTCCAACATTTAGAATTAAATTAGTTTAGCTCTTTGAAATACTTACATCAGCCAAAGTGTTATTATCACAACAGCAATTCCTACACTCACTCCCCACATGATGCAGCAAGAGTAGAGCCGTCCTGTGTTTTGATTCCTAGATGTTTTATGAATTTATTTCCTCGTCATGTACTTCTACTTTCTATGAGCTTAGATAGAATGAAAAACTGATTGTTTATCTCCTGCTTGTAATCAAAATTGCATGAATATTGCTGAAGAAACGCGCGTGTGACACTGACGAAGGTCGATGTTTATCGTTCTGCACTTGGAGGATGGTCTATAGCTGCTTGTTAGTTTTTTCTATGACCTTATCTTTGCGATCTACGTCCGAAGACTCTGACGCTTTGCAAAACAAATTCATTGCAAAGATAAATGAAAGAAAGAATTATACTAGTGTTGTAGCCTTCGTCTTTTATTTTCTATTTATTAATACTCAAGATAAGCACTACGTTTGAAGACACAACATTTTGATAGTAACTTAATCCACATCACTATACGACTAAGGAAATAGCTGGTTAGCCTAACTGCAATAAACAGAATATCACATAAACATAAGCTTAACTACATGGTACGTCTGTCTCGTTCGATGCGCTCAAACTCTCTGCGCTTTGACGTTGTTTTGAAACAGTGCGTGCCTTCAAAGCACGCGACGATCTCGTGCGCTACAGACGTATTATTATATAGACAATTACGTATAAACTACAATAATTACAAATTGTGACGAATACGAATCAGTGTGTGCAGTTCTCTGCATTGTAATCAGTAAATTCATGAAAAAACAGTAAACGTAGATTTATTTACCATAGTAATGAATACACAAACATTATGTTTCACTACGATGTTGCGCTTGATAATGCTTTCTCTATTTTTATTTAATTAGAAGATATAAGTAAATAACACTCTTACAAAACATACTAAAAATAAGTTTGGTATATGACCGTGACAGGAGTTTTACACATAGATTGTCTAAAAACCGCTAATGAATTCCCCCCCCCCCCCCTAGTTTCACGTCATTTATTCCACGTGGCGTCATAGGTATGAGGCCTGATAGGTGTAGGTAGTCTCATAGGTATGAGGCTACCTGTTTTTTTCATAAATCACTAAACGGAAAGTAACGAAATTTACACCATATTTCAATGTAGTTCGCTGTAGTTCAAAAAATGTTTGTCACATCGTTTCTAAGTACTGAAGGTCGTGTCGAACTTTATGCGAGTGTGTTCGGCCGACTTTCAAAATCATAGTGAAATTAAAGCTGAGGTTGGAAGTTTTCTGCTACTGTACTAAGTTAATCTTTCACTGTAGGCAACAACTAATTAAAGGCCTTGTGTAGCAAAAGGAATCTTCTATGCCTTATGTGCATTTTCTCATTAAGAAACTCATTAAATTATATGCCGCTGATGATTGATACAAACGCTTCTGAATATTGAAGGACAGCCAGATGAAAAATATTACGACGGTTTGCGATGCGTGCTTTTCAGGCATTCTCAGGACAAAATAGGGTATTAAGAGAACATAAAAAGTGCAAATCGTCTTTGGTCGTCAGCCAGCGAAATTCTCTTTCCAAGAGCAATGTGGCTATATAGAGTTCCCCGTCCCAAACATTAGGCTCTGGTTTCAGGAAAGGGACAGAGCCTGTTCCACCAGACAAAGGCAACACCCATACCTCATCTAGGATCATAACGCAGGCCCATCTCGGAAAACTGATCTGAAACTCGTGCCTCACACTACTTCGCCACCGGAGAGACTTAGTAAAAATCGCTGCGTAATTGGAACTTGAAAGGTGAGATTCCATAGGCTCTTTGGAAAACTGAGGAACCTACAATAACAAATGTATCTACCGAAAACTTTTTTTAGTATACTGCCGTTTTACCTTTCCGTTTTTGTTGGCTTTTCACTAATGTTAATTTTTTTTGCTTCTTGTTATAATTTCCATAATTAACGATACGTCTGAAATGACTATAAAGTAACTAAAAGAAACACAGGAACCATGTAACTTGAGTGGATTGAATAAGTTCCTTGCTCACGTGAGAGTGAAAAGAGTCTAACCATTGTCACAGCGGTTACGAATGCATTATGTTCTATGCTATTTCTAATTCAATATTCATATTGTTTCTCTATGCTCTCAAATTTGGGATTATACAATTAGTTGCTGCCGGAAGTCTTGAAATCGCGTAAAATAAAATCCGTGACTCCAAAGACGTATCCTAAAAATTACTTCAGTGACTTTTCTTCTAGTATGCTCACGAACTCTATTTCACCATAAATTGTCTTACGAACAGAAATTCGGGATTCGTTCTTTGTCATGTTAATGGAAGAAACACATTCATTCCCGAGCTGGATTTTGAACACTTTGATTAACATGGTTGACGGCACGAACGGCTGTCATGCCATCCTCTTGCTTTTCACAACGCAATAATTTTCGCCGCCAACCTAGAACGATCTAACTACAATACTATAGATGGCTCTGTTAAGGTTTTGTAAGAATTTGAAAATAATTTTATTGTATGAGATTCATGTGAACAACAAGATCCGAATTACAGGTCTTTATATCAAGCCTGAAACACTCAGTGATTCCGGAATTTCCATAAAGTCTTGCTGGAAGTGATCCAGCTGTTAATAAAGTGTGTTCAACGTTTCTGCATCTTAATGCCACTAATGGGGGACTACGGACATAGTGATTTCATATAAAGCTATTAGTTCAGACTTCATTGAGGTTTTCCCCTATGGGTTGAACAGAACAAAAATCGACCAACGATTTTGTTTCTGTGAACCCATAGCAGAGGTTGCTGAATAGACCTTGGCCTATTTCACTGGAATCCATGCGTGTCTGCGAGGTGTAGAACTCAACGACTATGATGCGGAAACCTTGGGCACACTCTTGGAGAAGCTGGATCATTTCACCCACGTTTTTCTCGAAATTCGGCAACCACTGAGTGTACATGATTGTTTACGATTAATCTACCGGTATGAGGACCGCTGCTAATAATTCAAGACCTTCCTCTCCTCAACCTTCGGAAACTCAGTGACATATTCCTATTCATAACAGGAATTTCCTTTCACCTGCAGCGCAAGAATATCAGCGAAGAAATATTAAAACTTTCTTACGTCAACATTCCGAAGTGCGATATAATAGAAATTCTCGATCTGGTAGGATAATTGGACAAATACGTTTTCTCTCGTAATAATAAATGCAATCCTTCCTTCGCTGCTAATTATAGATTTAAACATAATGCTAGTCACAGGTAAAGTAATAGTGATTTAAACATAATTCCAGTCACAGGTAAATAATAGTGATTTAAACATAATGCTAGTCACAGGTAAAGTAATAGTGATTGTATAATCAGAAGCGCGGAAATAGAAGACTGACATTTATCGAACAACACTAGATATAAAACTTACTCTGAGAAAATCTTTATTGGGAACTAAGGAGATCACACATTTTGGAAATAATGCCGTGCTGCATTTATCCGCGAATCCCAGCTTTCTTCCCTTCTGTGTAAAAAATTTTTGAAATAACTTTTTTGTAAGCTGCCTTCTTTTAGACTTCTTCTATGGTAAGGTAACACGAGTCAATAATATTTTTTTATTATTTGGTGATGTTTCAATTATTACTCTGGACATCAAATTTTTACAAAAGTCTTGCCCCAAGATTAAATTAATCATTTCTTATAGAAGTGAACCATTTTTCCTGGTATCTTTTCTTCATCGTTGCAATTTCTTCATGGAAACGTTCACTGTGCGTGTCAATAACTAGGCCGCAGTTGTCGGGGGAAGAAATCCAAGTACGAATGGAGCAAGTGTATCATTAAGGACATATTGCAGCTAAGTTTGTGATACATAGACAAGATGTTCTCAACCAGTTCCTTGTGATTTTCTGCCCTGACATTTCCCCAGAAGTTAACTGACATCAGACGAAACGCGTCCCAAGTTTGGTTCTTATCACCCTGTTGCAGGTTGTTGAACATCTCGTCAATGAAGAAATCTCGGATCTGAAGATCCCCAAAAACTCCCTCTTCGATTTTCGCTTCGCACAGTAGAGAATTTGTCAGTCATTTTTGAGATTTTGATCCAGTCTGGTCGATGACTTTTACGAAGTTTTTTAAGACCGAGTTTGATGTGTAGGGGTGGTAGCAGAAATGTGTGTGTTTCTGCCAGTTGCACATTCTTCTCTGCGACCTTCAGTGATTTCTTCGCAGGTCAGTCTCTTATGTTCAGATTCCTTGCTCGGCTGTATCATTCGCACATAAACTGCAGTACTTCGTATATCCCAGCTGCGGACCCATCAACACAGACACTAACTTCGAGTCACTACCGATATGCCATCCTAACGTACTGTATTTAAGGTAGTCCAACAGCTGGTTTAAGTTTCTGTAGGTTTCCTTTATGTAGACAGCGTGTGCGACTGAAACACACTGAAGCTGGTTTCCATTATGCAGGAACACCGCCTTGAGACCCAGTTTCGGCAAGTCAATGAATAGTCGCCATTCGTGCTGGTCATATTTGATTCGAAGGCATTCATCAGGCCATCTACATCGTACACAACGTCATCTATCTTTTGGAAGAGTGGCGCACACTGCTCATGACGAAGGGGAAAGAAGTCACTCAGACATTTTCCTTGAGAAGATTCCATTGTAGAAATCCTGACCCCTGTAACGTCGCTTTGGCCTTGAACAGCTCCTAAACGAAAAATAAATGTTTGGAAAGTAACTCAGCTGTGGAATGATTTGGAATTTTATATAGGGACTTCATCATAGAGGAATTAATTTTGAACAATGCTGAGTACAGTAAATTTCGTTAGATTCACTTTTAACTTTTTAATCCACAAGAATAGAGACTGCATTAAGTTTTTTTTTTAATCTTTTGCCGCATTTTGAATGTGCGAGATACATATCGTCTGAGGAAATCTAATGTGCAACGAATTTTGAAAGTTAAACTGATTTACTTTCAGTATCAAACGGTTTTTTAAATAGCCAAACTCTAATGCGTATTAGTGAAATACTTGGGTATGAGTAGCAGTTGATAAATGCTTAACTGCCAAATTCAGTGGTGAATTATTCTGGTTAATTCAGCCTCAGTGAACCGCCACCGGTTGCCCGTACGGTGTCTAGTGATTCGTGAATGAAGTATGTGTATTTATTTGGATTTTTTATGCTCTTCTTCCGAAATATGGGTGAACAGAAGTAAATTGGTTCAAACAAAACTTCATTTTATTTCATTATTGAATATAGCACAAATACACATCACCAAAGCAAACAAAAATTAATACAATATTTACAGTAAAATATGCACCTTTTGTAATTTCGTATTGAAGAACAAAATCATTTCTCGACAGTTTGCTATTAAATTAATTGGTTATTTAGTATCTTACAGCCTTGAGCTTCACACCATAGGCTGGCCGAATTGTTCCTGCAGTTACTCTCAAAGTACCAGATCAGATCAGATCATATGTAGAGGATTTTAGGACGGGAGTGTATGACCCCAGGTCTTAAACAACCCTTAGAAATAGGAAGCTAGAAGATTTGGGCTAGAGTGCCCTATAGGAAAGTCACACGGAAGCGAAGTAGAAAGGGGGAGGAAGACGCCCTTATTTATTGCCGAGGGGCCAGCGCACGGCGGATATTTAGTGGCTCGAGCGTTCGTACCTGCTGGAATCGAACCCGAGGTCTTCTCCGTGGCAGTCACGAACGTTGACCACTAGGCCACCTGCGGCGGCTCGAAGTAGCAGGATTCTTAAAAAATAATTAAGTTTTTTAAAAGTCCAATTATTGAGCAGTTTTAAACTTCAAACATTTTTCAAAAATATAAATGTGTTAGTAATCCATTAATTTATTCGTATCACTCGAGACAATTCGTTGTCCGAGCATAGGTATGAGATGACACATCCGATCACCGTGATATTTTACATGCGATTGGACATATTCCATGGTCAGGTTTTGACACCTTCCGATTCCTGAAATTCCGTGTCATTGAGGAATATAATCGTCCAAAAACATACTTTTTGGGGTTTTTTACAGGGTTTTGAGGAGGGGTCGTTTGTTGCTTATCTCGTCCGAAGATCGTCAGCAGATCGCGGTGACACTTGCTACGGAGAAAGGGAAGGACATGGTGAGTGACATGCGGTTGGTAACATGGTGATTCGTCGTGTCGTATAAAAATAATGACCGTTAGAAGACGACCAATTTTAATAAAAATTGAAAAAATCCGCTATGTTGCGAGTGACGGCATTGCATTTTTAACTCAAGTGAACTGAACTGTATATGTGAACTCAACTCAAGTAAACTGCATAGCAGAGAATCAGAAACATCGCAACGGTTTCCGGAATTATATAGCCTTTTTGGTTCTGTTTGGATTGTGTGTGGCGAGCAATATGGCGTCAATGACGTCATTTGTCGGTTCGTTGTGTCTTGATCATTACATTTGTTCACATCCGATAGTCGTAATTTTTCACGACGCAATTTTGCTCAAGTTTTTTAGGTCTTTTGCCATCAAATTGAAATTATTTTGGTTCAAACTGATAAAAAAGGAAACCGAGCACATTGTGGACACAAGAAAAACGTTAGAGTTGGCACCGTTAAATCTTTTTTTTTGTTTTGCCTTTGTTTTGTTTTTCTAACTGTAACTGCTGAAGTCACGATCGTGGCGGGCAATATGGCGCCAAAGACGTCATTTGTCGGTTCATTGAGTCTTCATCATTTCATTTGTTTACATTCGATAGTCGCAATTAAAATCTCGTTTTTTTTTCTTCTTTGATAATCATAAATGCCACGTCAATCTCTTGGATCAAATTTAAGTCGACGAACTGTTCGTGCGAGACGTATGCGAGAGACTCGACACAGCGATAATTCCACAATTGCTACAACCGTTCCAACAGAGATAGAGGCTGAACAAGTGGAAGGTGTTGATGATGTTCATTATTTTCAACCTCCTACTCGGCCTAATCTTGACCAACAAAGTAGAGAGGCTGCTCGCAAGGCACTGACACACATTCAGCAACCTCATTGCGTTCGTACGCGGCAACGTTTACAAACTGATAGAGATTTTGCTGATGAATTTGTTAATGTTTTAGATAGAAATAATTTTCTTGAATGCGCATCGTGTCATGGCTTATGCCTCACAAACGCTCTTCAAAATAAATGCAAAAAATGACATAAATACCCTACAAAATATACACGTGAAAACAATATGATGCCGGCTGAATGTCTCCTGATCTTTGTGCACTCATTGTGTTAGAAGAAATGCTAATCGCACGCGTTCTACCTGTTCTAAAAGTATACCAATTGCGTGTCTGTGTTTCAAACGTCCAGTATCGATATCGAGGCCACGTATTTAACATAGAACAAAATATTCAGGACATAGCTGATTCTGTCCCGCGAATTCTGTCAAATATCAGTGTTGTACTTGTGCGTAAGCAAGGGGCTCAGGGTTACAAGGATTTCCGGGTACGTCGTCAAAAAGTACTAAAAGATTTACAGTGGCTTCTGCAACAAAATTATTTTTGCCGTGATGTCGCATTGACAATGATGCGCTGCAGTCATTGCCTGAGGACGGAGACATTTTTGAATCGCTGTATCATGTTCACAGTGGAGGATTCGTTAACGAAGAGTTTGACAGTGCCTGTGTAACTGAAACGCTTTTACCTTTGCATGAGCGCCAACGACAGGAACAAATTTTTCGCAACATTGTTAGTTGGCCAACATCAGGCAACACCCCAGTCAGTGAATTTACGTTTCATGGATATATTCCGATGACCTTCCCACACCTGTTTCCTGACGGCAAACCTGATCGCATCGATGGAACTCGAGCAACAGAAAACACGCCAACATTTCGACAGTGGGCTGATGATTTAATGCGTTACCAATACCAGCGATTTGCTCAAGATCATAGATTCAGATATCTTATTCTTAACACAATTAAACGCCATGAAGCGACTCTACAAGGATCTTTTTTTTGCGAAAAAATTTATTTCAGCGGAACTGTAGAGGAGCTCAGAAATGAAGTTGTAACTAATCCCAGATTAATAAAAAGCCTTTTGTTCTGGGGCTCTAAAATACGTGGATCAAATTCGTATTGGTACCAACGACAACAGGAACTTAAAGCAATGGTTAATCAACTTGGTGTTGCTACGCTCTTTATAACTCTTAGCGCGGTAGACCTCCATTGGAAATGTTTACAACGCCATTTCCAGGTATCTGCTCAAGATATTGCGAACATATCTGAATAGCAACGAAATAAAGTAATGCAAAAATATCTCACTCTAAATCCAATGGTTGCAGATGATTATTTTAGTTTTCGAGTTAAATCTCTTATGGAGATTATAAAAAAAAAGTTCAAAGTTACAGACTTTTGATACCGATTTGAATACCAACATATAGGGAGTCCTCATGTTCATGGAGTATTCTGGCTTGAAGGCGCCCCGAACGTCCGTAGTTTTGATAAACGCAAATGAAATAGATTTAGACAACGCAGTGCAAATTTCTGAGATTCTAAAAAGAGTTCAGCGCCATACAAACGGCCCATCAAAATACTGCGAAAGAGTCCCACGAAAACAGTGCCGATTCGGGTTTCCTAAACCACTGCAGGAACAGTCTACACTTTGTAAAAACGATGAAGGTCAATGGGCCTTCACACCGTCACGCAATGATCCAGTACTGAATAACTACAACCCGTTTATTACTCAAATTTGGCGAGCAAACACCGATTGCCAAGTCATCACTTCAGAAAACGCGATTCTGAAGTACATTGCAAAATATGCCTCGAAAGCTGAACCTATTTCAGACGGCCTAAGGAATGTCTTCCAAGATATACTTTCCACAGCTGAAAATGATTCTCCAGGTATTAAAGTTTTCACAAAGTGGCTGATAAAAATAGTGCGAGGAAACTCATCTTCTGCGAAGTGATGCCTTATTTCATTGTTCTAGACAATTCATACCGCTTTACATAACACTTGAAGATTATGTGCGTATTACTCAAAGCAGCTAGAGTGACGAACTCGTTCATAAAACCATCATAGACGAATACAAGAGTCATAGTGAAAATTTAGAGAACCTTACGTTGCACGAGTATGGCAGGCAATATACCATCAGAAGTGGACACTTGAGTAAGAACAGAAAGCAGCGTATTGTTCAACTTGTACCTCAAGTTGAATTCGGAAAAAGCGACATTTCTGATGAATTTTTTGCAAACCGCGGCTAATGCTGTTCACTTCTTGGCGGGATGAAGCGACGCTAAAAACGCATTTCACATGAAAACTCTCCAACGATCAAATGCCTTTGAACATGTCGGAATTACCCGAAGATCCAGAGGTTGAGGACGACACATTTCTAATTCCACAGGAAGAACGAGAGCGCACCGATTGGCAAGCAGTATCGGAATGACACCCAGTTAATTTACCTTTTGACGTAGAGCTCGGCTTCAGAGACTTTGATCTCAGCCATGACTGGTACTGTACCATCAAAAAATACCCAAACATCATTGAAAATCTCAAGTTTATTCAAGAATCTAAAGACAATTACGAGAGTTCAAACCCAGCAATTCCCAGCCTTTTAAGTTTGAATGCTGATCAGCGAAGAGTATTAAGTCATCTAAATAGTCAACTCAGCAATGATCGTATTTCAAGGCTTTCTATTGTTGTGGGGTCAGCTGGAACCGGAAAATCTTGCGTCATAAGAGAAATTTTACGACTAATGCACAACCGATATGGCACTAAGAGTATCATGCTACTAGCACCAACTGGAGTCGCAGTGATTAACATTGGAGGTCAAACTATTCATTCGGCACTCAGAATTAAAGCAAAGGGCGTGCAATTGGAACTAAGCGGAGAAACGGAACGTGATTTCCAGAAAGAGATGACTGAGATCAAAGTAATTGTAATAGACGAATTCAGTATGATGGGCCAGAAAATGTTAGACAACATTGATCACCATCTTCGGCAAGCAAACCCTGATAATCAAGACAAAATTCTTGGTGGATACATTGTGTATTTGTTCAGTGACTTACATCAGTTACCTCCTGTCCACGATGTTGTTTTGTTGCCAAGAAGCGACGTTTGTCAACGTGGGTCATAAGCGTACAAACAATTCGACGTTGTTTTTGAATTAAAGCAAGTCACGAGAAAAAGTGGCGAGGATCAAATACCTTTCAAACAAACACTTCAACGCATAGCTAAAGGTTCTATAACCACTGCAGATTACGATTTACTTCGTAGTCGTTTCACCACAGAGAATACCCATGTTAGGTTGGTGTTTGAAGACGCTATTCATCTTATGGCAAAAAAAAGTGCAATTGAAGTACACGATGAAAATAGACCGCAATATTAATAGTCCTGTTACTCGACTTAGTGCTGTTAACAATAACCGTACAGCTCTTTCCTCTAAAGCTGACGAAGCAAACGGTCTACAGCAAAAGCTGTACCTGGCTCCTGGATGTAAAGTTATTCTACGTCAAAATCTCTGGACTGCTCAAGGACTGTGCAATGGGTCGATTGGTATAGTTCGTGACATTATATACGTGAGACGAGATGGAACTTTAAATCATCTTGATCACCTAGCTGACTGTGTATTGGTTCATTTTCCGGGTTACACAGGACCGACATTGTACCACGATGATAGATTGGTGCCTATTACTCCCTACAAAAGAAGTTTCAAAAGGTCTAATGTTACATGTGAGCGAACACAGTTTCCACTGCAAGTTGCATACGGTATCAGCATCCACCGATCTCAAGGTATTACAGTGGACCAGGCAGTGGTTGATCTTGGGGAAAATGAATTCGCTGTTGGCTTGACATATGTTGGGTTGTCGCGAGTAAAAAAACTAGATGGCCTTTTACTTTAACCGTTTCACGAAAGTCGGCTCACTAACATTAATTTAAAAAAATCGTTTGAACTGAAAAACGAAGAAATGGAAAGACTCAGTCTGTTAGCTCAAAACTTGCTTGATCTATAATAATAAAAGGAGGTTTGTGTATGTGTGTGTGTGTCTGTCTTTCGCGTTACAAATTAAAAAACGTTCCCGATCTGAGTGTGTCATTCCGCTTTGTTTACATTCAACTTGATCACAACCAACGTGAAGTCGTGAAGGAAAGTAGGTCATGATAAATTTTCGGCATTTCTTTTTCAGAATGTTTTGTACTTTTGTTCCGGAAGTCATAAATTTTACGCGTTCATTTTTTAGAATTTGTTATAATAGACAATTTAATGAGCTTACATTTTGTAATAGCTTCGCTCAAAATTTGCTAACTGTACCGAGTTATCGGTTACTGTTGGCGGCTTGTCCTAGTTATGGTTTAGCAGACGTATTTCAAAACTACTGATTTTCACCAAAAGATTAATACCACAATCTCAAAAATCATGTAGCACATTTTGGATGTCAAAGGGATTTTATACTGCAAAGAACATTACAAGAACACAAGTTTAACACGCAGGTTGTTAGAGTAAATTAAAATATCAAAAAAGTAATTACATCTCGATGCACGATGCACTGAACGGTGAATGGGCGTATTGAATATTTGCGTCCGAGGAGAAATTAGGGTAACATTTTTCTTCGGTTCAGCGGATTTCTTTTAGTGGAGAGTATACTAAGACTTTGCGTTTGTCGGTTTTTAGTCATGCAATTCATCGGTAACAACGTTTCGCGGGCCATTAGAAAGCCACAGGCTGAAGTTCCCTACTCTAGAAGGAGCCTTCCGTTACTCGCAAAAAGTGTAGCAAAACGCTTTATGAAAGTTTGAAACGGGTCGAGCCCGGCCAGACCATTTTCTAAAAATTCTCAGATGGGCCGGGCGCATAAAGTTCGAATCGGGACGTGCTTTCTAAATTAATACCCTTGCGAAACTTTACAACTGCAGCGTTCCAGTTGGCTGAAAATTTGGGCAAATGAGTAATTTTCTTTCTTGGGCACAATTTGGAGTCTCGGATGATGAAACAGTCATCCAACATCAACCGGATTTAATATAAATAATAATTCGTTTGCGCAGTAAAAGACTCCAGTTAACCTCTAGTCAATCATTTGCCAATGGCAATTTGTCTGAGATAAGATTTATTTTTGTACGTACACGGCCGTATCAGAATAATATGAAATAACACTGTACCTGCCCAAGCGCGACACAGAGTGCACGTGACAAGGCTGACCACGCGGAGATATAAGCAGCCGGCCAGGACAGATGATCCATAGTAGGTTACGTGAACACAATGGGCAGAGGTAGTGATTTGATGGATGTTCGAAAAGGAATGATCATCGGCTACCGCTCCAAGGGTGGAAGCATCACAGAAACAGCAGACTTCGTAGACTGTTCGCGAGATGCTATAGTAAAGGTGTACCAAGAATGGACCGCTGGCACACAGAGTACCTCATGACGTCATAACTGTGGAGCCCCAAAGGCCATCGATCCCAGAGGAGAACGTCGACTGGAAAAGGGCAATCGACGAGCAACAGTGCAGCAATTGACCACGCAAATGTACGCTGGGCACCCACGTACTTCTCCACGATAACAGTAGAGTGAATCCTGTTACGCATGGGCCATGAGTCTCCGGTGTCGACGCTGTGTCAAGGCACCCATGTTAACCCAGGTTCATCGGCAACGACTCATGCATTTCACATGGGACTACCGTCTTTGGACAGTGGAAGAGTAAAAAAAGGCTGCCTTCTCCGACGAATCGAGGTTTCTACTCCGCAGAAGTGAAGGGAGGTGGCGGATACGGAGTCAGACACACGAGAACCAACACCCAGGCACGCTTGTCTGTTAAGTACAGGCCGGCGTTGGCATGTGTGCATGTCTGGGGGATGTTTTCCTGGTATGATCTGGGACCACTGGTACCATCTGAATGGGTCCCTGAACACCAATGGCTACCTGTCCATCCTCGCTGACCACATGCATCCCTTCATATTGGACGTTTACTCAGGTAATGATGATGGTGTCTAACAACAGGACAATGTGCCGTGCCATGTAGCTAAAGGAGTGCGTGACTGGTTCCAGGAACACGACAACGATGTCTCCGTTCTCCCTTGGCCGACGAAATCTCCCGACTACAATGCCATAGAGCACTTGTGGGAATATGTGGATCGACAGGTTCGACCTGCCGACCCACAACTATGTCATATCCGGGACCTCCGTGCTCTGCTGCAGTCCGAATGGGCACGTGTGTCTCAGGCAACCTTCCAGGGCCTCATTGCATCGATGCCACGCCGTCTCGCCGCTGTCATCCGGGCCAAATGTTATTCCTATTATCAGGTAGGTGGTCATATCATTCTGATACGACTGTGTATATTGTTGACAAAGAAATTGTTGTAAGATAACCGAAGTGGTATCGAAGTAGCTTAAATTTGTCCGTAAGGGACTTTCCGAAGTTTTTAAAGGGCATAAGCGAAAACGATGCACGGGGTTAAACATCGTTCTTTTGTTGACTGCAACATTTTATGTTTTTGTTGGAAAAATGTTGGTTGTCGAGACATCTCGTCGTTGTTCAGACATAATTTCAGCTACATTTACCCAACATATGTGTGGCACAGGCGATGGTGCTTTTACCTTTGGTGCTTGTTATGTCCTTTTCCTGGAGCTAGTGTCTCTAAAGTAGGGAGTGGTGACTTATTGCAGACAGAGATGATTGCTGGTGCCGTCAAAAAAAGAGAGAATGCAGGATCCTGTGCGATCATATGGAATTTAGTATCTCTCCTTTACATGCGAGACAAAGTGAGAGCTAAAGAGTCAGGATCTCGAAAATAGTGTCACGAAATTAATTCTTCTATAAGCCATGTGGGTAAAAGTACTGTTTTATGTAGCAGAAATATTCTTGCGAAAGTACCTCCATATAAAAAATTCCTAATTCTCATAATACAGTGTAACTTGTCTAATTCGAACGTTTTAATTCGAATTCTTCGTTAATTCGAATTTTTCAAATGGTCCTTGAATTTTCTATATAAAAAATGTTAAAAAACCCCATTTAATTCGTACTTTTTGGTTGAATTCGAAGAAAACCCCATTTTTGTATTTTCAACAATTAACTTTTAAAATGGGTACGTACTGTTCTGGATGAAGCAACAAATTAAACCTGAAACTATTGCCGACTGCTTCGGAAAAGCAGGCTTCCAGCACCCCGATGATTAGTCTCAACTACATCAATGTAATGGTGGCGAAGATATAATACCCACTGTGGAGCACTGGGAAGACGGTCGTGATGTACCGTATGAGGCTTTTGTGAAAGATGATGACAATTTAGCTTTCTGTGGTGAGCTCACAAATGGTGAGATCTTGGCTGATGTTGTGAATAAGAAGACATGCTGTGTATCTGCAGTTGAAGAACTGAAACTGACAGAATTTTCTGAAGAGCGCCTTTCAAATTCAGTAAAGGCCTTAGTTCACCTCCAACAGTTAAGGAAGTTTGTTGAGGGACAGCAGAATGTAAATGACTCTCTATTTCATTCACTCGATAAATTTGAGGAAATCACACTTACCCATAACATAAATTCTAAGAAGCAGGCCAAAATTTCACGTTTTTTTTAGAAAATATTTGTAAATTTACCGTACTGTACTTTTTTTTGTATGTTATGAATAAATATGTTGTTTTTTACAGTACTTGAATGTACCCATATTCAAACTTGCCGAATTCAAATTTGACGATAATTCAAATTATTTTTGTGGTCCGTCCCTTCTGCTTCGAATTATCCAAGTTATACTGTATACATTTCGGTGAATTAAAATGTATTTAGAGGAGCTTAAAGATGAGTAACTGATATAAAACCAATGGTTTCGTAGGTTTATCAGTCAAAAAGACGGCTGTTAGTGAAGACGAGATCATGTTTTCGAAGAACAATTTTCAAATTATCAATGAACTCGTATTTATCTTGCAAAAATCATTGGAACTCTGGAAAATAAAAAAAATATTAGTTGAGACACATGAGATTTGAATGGATTACATGAGACGCTTGATTTTTGAATGTATTACATGAGACACTTGAGTTTCAAATGAATTGCGTAAGATGCTTGCTTTCGTTTTGATAGAAATAGGCAAACCTCCATATTGCGCAACTTCATCAGTGTGGAAGGCAGAAAACAACAACGTCGGACAGCTGTTTTCAGCATACTCCAGACATTTTTAAAATGATTGTGATTAGAAGACTGTGGAGGACCGAGGAGACGGCGAAAATCCTCCACAGGCTATTAAACAATAATTTCACAATTATGACACGATGTGAAGTTGCATTGTTCTTTGTAAAGATAACATCACATACAGGTAAAAGGAGTAACATCGCAGTTTGCGCTTGATCAGCTACAACAGCCATATATTTCTTGAATGTCATTTTTCCTTACACTGCTTCTCTGGCGGACCCAGTACCTTCCAATAGAACATCCACCTAAGCATGATGCCCTCCTCAGAAGCTTGGCTTCTGTTCACAAGACAAACTAGGTCCATCGCTACAAGAGGTTATCGCCTCACTCTCCGCCTGCATTCAGTGCAAGACAACGTAAAACGTGTGATTCATCGGACCACATAACTTCCCTCCATTTCTCTGGTGTCAAATCATGGCGTTCTCGGCACAAGTGCAAGCAGATTTTTCTCTTTTTTGCTGAGACAAATGGCTTTCGAATGGGCAGACTACTTTCAAGGCCCAATTGTTTTCAATCACTACGCATTATTCGGGTCAAAACGGGCTGCTGCGGGTCTTGGTTCAATTCAAATGTCAGTTGATGCACACTGGAAGATCTGTACATTTACATAAATATCTTACGAGCACGTCTGCCACGCGATAAACATCTAGCTTTCCGGCTACATTTATAACTTTTGGATATGGAAGGACGGTTTGTCTTCCAGTTGTTTAACACTTTTGAAACTTGTAATGTTCCTCAGTGTTTAAACGTGCATATGTAGCTTAGTAAACACTACGTAAAGTTCTTCTTATTCACTCACTTTAAGTGAAACAGGAGTCACTTAAAAAAGTTCAAGAAAAAGTTACTTACAGTTCGTCCTTTATTCATCCGAATCTCAATAGGCACTTCATTAATGAAGAACTTCAGATAATTACTTCAACAACAGCAATAGTCAATCTTATTAAATCCAGTTAGCAAACATAATATTAGATTAACGAACTCTAACACGAAAAATATATTAACACCGCAGTCGGACGGACATGAAAAAGACCGCTTGTTCAAGACAGCTTCCACGATTAGAATACCATATTTTTTGCTGCTAGCTTAACACATTATACATATAGCAATGTTTCTTATCAACCATGCGCGTGCCATTTATAGTCCTGCAGCCCACAGCACTTCTGTGTGCAACTGTATGTACAGAGAAAATTCTTTCTCTGTCAGTTACTTGGGATTATAAGAAGCAAAAAAAAATTTGAGTGGCCAACCCCACACCCCACGTTTTGTCATTATGACGTCCTTCAAGATGGCCGCCATCATTCCACTTTCCTTCTGTTAAAGTAAGCTTTTTAGCGAAAACGGTAAGATTTATTGAAACAAATTTTAAAGAAAAAATGTTTAAAGAAAAAATGTTCAGCGTTCAATCGTCTACAAATTTGCTTCCGATTATTTTCTTGATTTCTCAAACCATTATCCCAGGAAAGTAATCTTTTCATACTAAAGTACGCAAATATTCTCCTTAAGGAAGATTTAACACTAACAGAGAGAAAAACATATATTCAATGAAATTGTTTATAAAGTACACTTAGTTTATTTTATATTACGTAAAAAATATACACTTGCAAATCCTTAAACACATTTTGATAATTCTTTACAAATACATTCTATACAAGACAAAGCAGTTCTAATTATTATAATCTTTAAACACCTTGGTTTATAAATGTAAAAGACAATCTACTTTTATTATCGTTTTAAGTAAAATGTTTTCTATGTTTCTATAGCAACAATATTAAGTTGAATATGGGTTTCTACAATCTATTTTATCAATGTCAACACTGTTGCATTTGCAAAACAACATGGAACTTCTGCGTCCCTACACATACAACTTGATCTAGCGTACTTCATGCATGTACATGCTCCAATGTAGTCGTCTGGTAGTGGAAAAATGTACTTTGATGGCATTAGAACACTATCTGTCATTTCAAAGCCGAACTTTAGTCGATCCAATGTCTCTTGTGATTTATCGAGGCAGTGTATCATTAGGTAGGCTCGGAAGAAAGCACGAAAGAGATGTCCCTGTGCACTGGTACTTGTTAGAGGTAGGCCATCAAAAGAAATACACTGCTGGCCACCCAAAATGCAACAGCAAGAAGGAAGCATCCAATTTGCCTGAAATTCGCAGCATGCGTCGCCCGCGAGAGGACATTGCAAACGATTAGCATTCGAGGGCATATGCAAATCATGTGCTCCCGGCACACTACCGAGAAGCACTATAAGAAGGGTGCACAGAAGGCGGAGTGTAAGTAGTGGAAGTGTGTTGTGCTGCCGGACCTGTAAGTGGGAAGCTTCCTGATGCCTCGTCGCAGAATAAAAAAGTCATTCCAGCACGTTTCAGAGTTCGACAGAGGACGAATAGTGGCTTATCGCCACGGCGGTTTATCGTACCAAGACATCGGCGTCCGTGTGGGACTACATCCAGCCACAGTGAGACGAGTATGAATTCGGTGGGTGCAGGAGGGACGGACGGACTAACGTGAGCGACTGCCACAGCCGCCGCCCACCATCGAACGAGAGGACCGGCATGTTGTGCGGCGGGCATTGAAGGCTCGCACCGCCACACACTACCGAGAAGCACTATAAGAAGGGTGCACAGAAGGCGGAGTGTAAGTAGTGGAAGTGTGTTGTGCTGCCGGTCCTGTAAGTGGGAAGCTTCCTGATGCCTCGTCGCAGAATAAAAAAGTCATTCCAGCACGTTTCGGAGTTCGACAGAGGACGAATAGTGGCTTATCGCCACGGCGGTTTATCGTACCGAGACATCGGCGTCCGTGTGGGACTACATCCAGCCACAGTGACACGAGTATGAATTCGGTGGGTGCAGGAGGGACGGACGGACTAACGTGAGCGACTGCCGCAGCCGCCGCCCACCATCGAACGAGAGGACCGGCATGTTGTGCGGCGGGCATTGAAGGCTCGCACCGCCACATCACAAACGTTAGCGCAAAATTAGGGTGTGTTGCGCAACAACCTTTGTCAGCACGTACCGTTCGACGTCGTCTGCAGGAGCCGGGACTTGTCGCACGGCGCCCATTGCTCCGATTACCATTGACGTTACACCACCGGCGAGTGCGGCGGCAGTTGGCCGTTGAACGCCGCATCTGGACTACGGAATGGCACGCTATTTTCTTCTCCGACAAATCCCGCTTCCGCCTGCAACACCACGATGGTCGGATCCGCGCGTGGCGGCACTGCGGCGAGAGACTGTATGACGCCTGAATTATGCATCGCCATACCGGTCCGTCGCCTGGCGTTATGGGTTGGGGCGCAGTTGGATATGACACCCGCACCTCTCTAGTACGCATCGCCGGTGCATTCAACAGCCACCGCTACATCTCCGACGTTTAGGTGCCTGTAGTCCTCCCTTACGTGCAGGACCTGCCAGCCGCCACGTTTCAACAGGACAATGCGCGCCCGCACGTGGCACGCATCATGCAATAATTCTTAACCGCCCACCAGGTATTCATGATGCCGTAGCCCGCCTTTTTTACCGATATGTCGCCCATCGAACACGTCTGGTAGCTGATCGGCAACCGAGTGGCTCGGCAGGCACTACCCGATGCTACGCCTGATGAACTGTGGCAACGTGTGGAAGCAGCTTACACCGACATACCCCAAGCCTACATCTAAAGCCTCTGTCTTTCGATTCCGCAGCGTGTAGCGGCCGTTATTTCCGGCCATGGGGGCCACACGAACTATTGATGTCTGCGTGTTCCGCAAGTCGCACGGGCCTGTAAGCTCAATCGTTTCATCTTTGTATCTGTTGTTATTTGTCCAGTAAATCTGGCTTTGCTATCTCGTGTCCTTGGTGTTGCATTTTTGGTGGCCAGCAGTGTATATTTCCGATGGATATACTTCACTGGCCTGAGATCATCAAGTGTCTTGTAAGACGAGCCTTTCTTCAACAATTGTACTAAGTACTGTTCGGTAAGTGACATGATTCTGTCGAGCTTTGGAGATAGTGGTGACACGCCAAACTCTTTCAGATACTGCACAGGGTTACAGCCAACTGTAGCGTTTTTGGTACCAAACTTGCTCGTATAGTCAGCACCAGAAAGAGCATGACAAGCTGGTAATGCCTGGCAAATAATTGTCCCAGTGTCTCAGCTAACATATGGATTGGAACAAGTATTGTTATGTCACCAACGTCAGTTCTTAACCACACTTCATTCACTCCTAGGGTGTGGAACCTTTTCCAGTGAAATAGAGCCAGGACCAAGATGTCAGTATCAGCACTTATAAACAAGATTCTTTTTAGCCCTTGATTTGCTGCGTTCTCTCCATGGATCATCATCCTGAAGTCTGCTTCTTCTGTTAAAAATCTGTCCATGGTACGTATTAGTTTTTCAACACCTTTCTGAATACCCATGAAGTTGACACTAATTTCATCTGGTGAACCAGAGAATGCACTTAACACATGCATCTGTCTAATAGATCTTGTCTCTATCAAGGTTTTCAAACTGTTTGTTATATGTTTTTGTAGTAACAATTTGTTTGATGATAAGGGCCAGAAAGTTTCCATATGAATTGGTAGATTAACTTCTGATGATATTGTAGACAAAACTATGACATTGCTTTTTTGCCTCGATAGACGTTCAGAGTCTTTAGGAGAACACTCTTGGTAATTATCAAAGATATAGTCTACCCTGGAAGCACCAGCTGAGATTGATGATATAAACGTCGAATAAGAAATTGCAACCTCACCAGACGTTTTATTTTCCTTTGTTACCATCTTTCTCAAACAGTTCATAACGTCTATGATAAAACAAGTACTTTTATCTGGCTGAAATTGTGCTGCTTTTGCGTCTTTACTCAGAGTCCTTTCTAGTCCATGCATAAGAGTACTTTTTTTGCTTTTAACAAGAAAACCATTCTTATCAAAAAGCATTGAAACTTCTGATAACTCAAACTGAAACAGACGTGCCAGTTCATACCCACGAACTTGAGCGATCTGAAGTAGTCTGTTCGTGGCAGTCTTAAAACACTTTCTATTTAACTCATATTTTCCTTTTTTCTCTGATTTATCTTGATTTTTGAATGTGGGTAAATTCGTGCGATTTATTGTGTCCCAGATACGTGCTGACTTTTCAACATACTCTCCGCAAGCTTTGTAAAGTTCATTACCTAATTTGCTCATATTCAACAATTTTTCCTTTGACTCGGCAGCAACTGCTACCTGTGTTACGAGGTTATGTAGTGATGTGTTGCGAGATAATATATACTGTACTATAGTCACAATCACGTTGTTGGTGTGCTCTGTCTCACTTTTTCGGAGCTCATGGTGTACGTGTAAATCAGATGTTGTTGATACAAATTGAGTGATTTCTCGATGTAAGTTTGTTATCTGCAGTACCTCTTGGTATGTCAGATATCACTGAGCAACAAACTGCTTCTGCCTTGTCATTCCGATTTCACCAGATGACTCTCTTTGTGATCTATTAATCGTTTGCTCGAGAGCCATATCGGCACCAACAGCTGAGAAGGTATGACTGAACCCTTTTACAACATGTTTATCGTTCTTGAATGCTTCGTATACTTCAGGATGAATAGTACGTAATTTCCTCATGTTTCCTAAGTAAAGAGAGAGAGTTCCAGCGTTGGTAGTGTACACAATCCAAGACTGCAAACAGAGGCTGTATCTTCTGAACAGTATCCAGATGTAGATCCCATAAACATTCTCGGTCATATCGTATTAAGTTTCTCAGTAAGGATACAGATATCCTGAAATTATCCCAGTACAAAAACTGTTCTGATGATTCCCGCCCTGTGGCAACAAAATCCTGAAAGCCTGAAATAAGGTGCTCAATATCAATGCCATCAAATGTTGCTCTGAGCATTGCATAATCTTTTGTGGAAAGGAGATCTTGAAGTTTTTAGAGTTGTATTTCTCCAACATAATTTTCAGCTCGATTTGTTTTAAAGAATGCCAGTACTTGAAGGCGGAACAAGGCTTCATCTAGAATGATCATAACCTTAACGCCTCTTACGTAATTCTTTTCACTGACGACAGTTTCCGTCGCATTAACACCCAATAAGCCACTTTTAAAGAAAATATCTGATGCTCCACTCTTCCGAATGTTTTCCCCCAAACAACCAATAAAAACTTTTGTCATGTGAACGGAGCCCATGATCAGCACAAGATTTTCGAATTGTTTGCGACGGTTTAGTTGTATTTCTCTTGCGATGAAGTAGACACCGTCATCGCAAGCTACGGCAAGATTATTCTGTTTCAAAGCCACGAGTAGTTAATTTAAATTGCAAAGTAAAGCGTAAACAGTCTCATATTTTGTTACCGAATGCAATAAAGTAGGCAATAATCCTACCTGCTTTTCTTGTAAGTTCTCACTGGAAACTAGTGAGTTAAAGGCACTCCAAGATGGAGACGGCTGCTCGAGTTGTAGATCAGTCATCTTTGTTTCACTTGTAGTATGTGCGATCCTTGAGAATTCCCAGATATAATCTATCTTGCAATGGGCTTTGAATTCGTTTTCATTCATAAAGTATAAATCATCGTCTACTTTGTAATCACCGTTTAGATCTGACCGCTTTGCTGGCTTGATATAGGGATGCAAACAAACATTTCCCGCACGACAATATTAAAAGGTAAATTTCCTGGGATAATGGTTTGAGAAATACAAAAAAATAATCAAAAGCAAAATTGTAGACGATTGAACACTGAAAATTTTTTCTTTAAACATTTTTTTTTAAATGTTTTCAATAAATATAACCGTTTTTGCTAAAACGCATATTTTAACAGAAGGCAAGTGAAATGATGGCGGCCATCTTGAAGGACGTCATAATGAGAAAACGTGGATGGGGGGGTTGGGTGGCCACCCAACTTTTTTTGCTTCTTATATACCCAATTAACTAATACAGAAAGAATTTTCTCTCTCCATAAAGTTGCACACAGAAGTGCTGTGAGCCGATGGACTAAACTGGCGTGCAAAAACTAAGGACGAGACGGTTTTTCGAATGTAACGTCGTGCAGAAGTGCTCCACATTGACTCAAATCATACCATAATATTGCCAAGATGTAAAAATATGGGACAAGTGAGCAAAGCAGTCCAAACAAGGAATCCAAAGGATACAAAGGCACTTTATTGAAAAGGTAGCTTCGAGCACAACTGGACAGAAGACAAAAACGTCCATGTGACAGGCGGCTGCCAAGAAAATCCAGTCTTTAGTAGGGAATATGATCACTCCTGACTGCGTTGCAGGATTTACAACGTGTGTCCATGTTGAGGACGAGGTTGTCAAGGAGCTGTTGAACCATCGCGGCCCATTCCTCTTGCAGCGCCAATCGCAGCTGCGGAATCGTTGATGGCGGCTGGTGACGTGCTGCCAAGCGTCTCCCGAGAAGGTCCCACACGTGTTCGATTGGATTTAGGTCCGAGGACCTTGCTGGCCAATCCATAAGTTGAATATCATCACTCTCCAATAGCTCTCCGACAGCCACTGTACGATGAAGTGTGGCGTTTTTGTCCATGAAGAGGAACTCAGGACCCACAGCACCTTTAAACAGACACACGTGAGGCAGGAGAACCTCAGTACAATAGCGGACGCCAGTGACTGAACATCCTTGGAAGATGTGGAGGTCAGTACGGCTACCAAGCATGATACCGCCCCAAACGAGAACTCTGCCACCTACAAACCGGTCCCTTTCGATGATATTGGATGTGTGATTGCGTGTTCCCTGCTCTCTCCATATGTGTATACGTCCAGAATCGCTCGTCAAACTAAATCGGCTCTCATCCGTAAAGAGAACTCGACCCCATTGCTGATGTGTCCAGTTCTTGTGTTTGTAGCACCACAGGAACTGCCGTCTCCGATGAGTAGGCGTTAATGTCACACACCGTACTGGTCGTCGTGCAAATAGACCAACATTGTGCAGCCTCCTGGCCACAGTAAAACGCGATAACGGACGTCTAGTTGTCTGTTGCATGCGCCTTGCGATTTCTCCCGCGGTCTGCCGTCTGGCTCTTCTCACCTGTACGACAATATACCGGTCGTCCGCTGCCGTGATTGCTCGTGGACGACCACTGCTAAACCCTCGGACAGCTGTTCCTGTCATTTGAAATGCTCTCCAAGCTCGTGAAACGATGCTGTGAGCGATCCTGAAGTCCTAGGCCACACTAGCCACACTTCGACTTTCATCCAACTTCCCAATGACGCGACCTCGGGTAAAGTCATCCAGATGGCGTCTATATGATTGCCTGTTGACCATATCACACGGTGGCAGCAACTCGACGTCGTTCAAACTGATGTACACCGTGTAATAGCTTTCACCGAATTGCTGAGCGTGCACCTCCCGCTGCTTTATACCCTTCCGACACTCCACCGCCTACGTCATGCAGCATATATGCGCATGCTCTACCGTATGGGACCCTAGTCTATCTCCTGAGTGGTCTTTCGGTCCGTTCTTCCTGCTCGTTCTGCTCTTATGCTAATTTATCCTCTTCGTTCTTAATTTTTGCGCACCAGTGTATTACTTTTGACCTCAAGATTATATTCATTGAGCAATAATTTTTTTTGACTAAAGGTTTAACGACTACCGTGAGCAACTCAATGGGCTATAAGCAGTCTCCCGCCCCTAATTTAGGGCCACTGGTTCCAGGGAAGGGAGAGAACGAGTGCCGTAAGACAAACACAACATCCGTGCCCCACCGGGATTCAAACCCGGACTTCTCCGGGACGAAAGGTCAGAAGCCATCACATAGACGACTGAGCCACCGATAATCTTTTCACTCAATGAGGTTGAAACGCTAAAGGAGAATGAACTCAATATTTACTTAGAGAAAGACAACTAAAAATGAAGGCTAAATTAATGTATATATCATAAACTTTGAAATGGTGTTTGAACATCGAATCCAAGTGAAATGAAAACCACACCGTCTATGTACGATATTTAATAAGATATGAAAGATACTTACAGTTGAAATACCCCACTAGCGCTTTCAGGGTAACATTTACCCCATCATCAGGTGGAACAGAGGAATGTAGTACTCATTTATATAGTAGTGCAACGACGCATTATGGGTATAAGTCATCAAACGTCGCATGGGTCGTGACCGTTGCAGTTATAACAGTGTAACGGGTATAATTTCACAAATTATTAGTTTAACATATCAATACAAGGATTCGTTACAAATACAAAGTTATGATCAATTTTATATATTGTTGGAATTGTAAATATATATTACTATAATTTAAAGTTCAGGTCATTACAGCATTTGTCCCCTGAAGCTTCGATGTACATACTTTCAACAAAATGCAGCGAATGTATATATGCTTGAGTGTCAAGTGGCCTAATGTTTTTCCAGTCTGGTTGTAGAATTCCGTCTACCTCATTCCTTGATAGAGCTGTATTATTGCTGTTGGTTTGGATATCGTGTCTGTGTTCCTGGACACTGATACCCAAACTTCTTCGTGTCGAGCCTACGTAGTTGTTAACATGTTCTCCGGTTGAGGGGTCCAGCAGTGGAATATTATACACACCCCATTAGTTCATAATATCTGTTGTTGCTCGATCCTTTTTAACTGATGATAGGAGGTTCTACGAGGGAGTGCTGAATTGTATGTTATGTGTTGAACAGATACGAGATAGTGTGTTAGTGATATGGGGGTGCTGGTCAAATGCTCCCACGAATCGTTTATTAGGCCTTGTATCTGGCTTCAGATTAATGGTTCGTTCACTTGATATTCTAGTGTACAATCTACTAACGATCGTCCTGAGGAATCCATGTTTATCCGCTAATTTGAAAATGAAATGTATCTCAGACTGGATTTGAAGAAAGCGTTAAGGCTCTTCTAAAAAGAAAATTGATAGCAGAAAATTTTTGTGGAGTTGGATGTGAGGAGTTAAACGGGATACGGTTGTTACAATCGGTAGGGTTTCGATAGAGACTAAAGGACAGAGAGTTAGTATTTGAATCACGAAGTAAACGAAAATCCAAAAACGGCAAAGATAAATTAGATTCAAGTTCTATCGTGAGCCCGATAGTAGGAAATACTGACGAAAGTGCGTCGGCAAATTGCTTTAAATCATCCTTTGATTGAGGCCAGAACACAAGAATGTTGTCGACGTACCTAAGGTATAAACTGGAAACTAAAGAGAATTCATTGAGAACTTTGTTCTCAATGTATTGTAGCAGAATTTCTGCTAAAACTGCGGAAACTAGGGATCCCATAGGTTTGTAAGTAGATTCTGTCAAGAAATTTGAAATACGAACGCCGTTTAACTAAACGAAGTGCGTTCATAATAGCAGAGATTTCAGTGGTGGGAACATTAATTTCAGCCAGTTTGGCCTCTATGATATGATGCGTGGCGTCCACAGGTACATTAGGATACAGTGAAACTACATCTAGAGAGGCTAATATGAAAGGGCCAGGATGTGGCTGAATCATTAGTGGAGCTTTTAATAGAATACGGGGAGCTCTCTGCTAACTTAGCCAAATATAGGGCAAGAGCTTTTTCAAGCGGTCGGGTGGGGCTAACATAGCATGCGACCAACGGTCTAATAGGTAGCCTCTCTTCATATATGTAGTTTGACACGCCCAAAAATATCGGGCACACGACAACCAGGTGGGGCAATAAAAGTTTTAGAAAAACCCTCAGGGCAGCTGTAAGAAGTCTTCAATCGGGTTAACGCTGCACAGGTTGCTTTTGTTGGTTCACGCTCAACTACTTTGTGGGGAATAGAAGATATGGCTTCAAGCATTTTATCCCTATAGCATAAGCTGTCCAATATGACCTTCTGTTTCGTCTTGTCCGCGGCCAAAATTGAAATTTCATTATAATTTCTAAGCTCTGCTAGCTGGTCTTTTTCTTCATTATTTATTAATGATAGTTTTAGGTTGTTGCTGTGGCTTGCCTCTTCGTAGTAGTCTATCAATATGTAAGCATGAAACACCATGTTCAGCTTCAGGTAAGTTTCTGATAATATGCTCTACTTGTGGGACTGTCTAAAAGACGTTAAATTTGTGCCTCGGATATGTGAATTTGGTTCCTCTCTCCAAATCTCGACGCTGTTCTTCATTTAATTCGTAATTACTGAGATTAACAACATTAGATTTTAAGACTTCACTTACACGATGTTTATTGCTGCGAACTTGTCTATTACTGACTTCACGGTCAACTAGAAGACGACGTTTATGCATGATGGGTGTTAACCAATGATTTGAGAGAGTTTTCAATCAAAGTCGAAGTAATAGTAAGTGCACGGTCCAAAATAATTGGATGTTCACAACCCGACAGTTCTTCATACGATATGTAGCACTTTCTACTGAGGAAATCAATAAAATATCTCTTGCTTCTAATGGCGCTTATTAGTCGCTTCTTCTCAGCATTTTGAACGCCACGAGAAAGGAGCCGTACGGATGTTAAGATGACTCGGGATCACATTCAAGTCTTTGCAACTGGTAAGGAATCCCAAATGAGCGCACTCCTTTGCGAGCTTGATTCGTGTTGACTGGAACCCTTGCAAAGCCACGCTTTACATTGCCTGGTTTTGAAACGCTCAAGGAAATACGATTAGACGCGGCAAACAATCGTAACGATAAAAGAATGACTCTGCACAATACGTCAAATGAAATGAAAATCTCACCGTCTATAAACGATATTTAATAAAATATGAAATATATTTACAGTTAAAATACCCCACTAGCACTTTCGGGGTAACATTTATCCCATTATCAGGAGGAACAGAATCAATGTAGTACTCCTTTATATAGTAGTGCAATAATGAATTATTGGTATAAATCATTAACCATCGCATGGTTCGTGACCGTTGTCATTATAACAGTGTAACGGGTATAATTTCACAAGTTATTAGTTTAACATATCAATACAAGGATTCGTTACAAATACAAAGTTATGATCAATTTTATATATTGTTGGAATTGTAAATATATGTTACTATAATTTAAAGTTCAGGTTGGTAGTAAGCTATTTCCAAATTCTTCATATGTCCACAAGCAAGTAGTCATTACAGCATTTGTCCCGTAAAGCTTGTGTAATAAAAATTATCAGAATGATTCAGCCACATGCTGGCCCTTTCATAATAGTCTCCCTAGACGTAGTTTCACTGTACCCTAATGCACCTGTGGAAGCCATTCATCATATCATAGAGGCTAAACTTGCTGAAATTAATGTTCCCACCACTGTAATCTCTGCTATTATGAACGCACTTCGTTTAGTTAGACGGCGTTACTATTTCAAATTTCTTGACAGAATCTACTTACAAACCGAGGGTTCCCCAATGGAATCCCCACTTTCCGCAGTTTTAGCAGAAATTCTGCTACAATACATTGAGAACAAAGTTTTCAATGAATTCCCTTTAGTTCCCAGTTTATTGCTTAGGTACGTCAACGACATTCTTGTGTTCTGGCCTCACTCAAAAGGATGATTTAAAGCAATTCGCTGATGCACTTTCGTCAGTATTCTTCAAATGATAGTCATTTCCAGTCTGAGATATAGTTCATTTTCAAATTAGCGGATAAACATGGATGCCCAAGGACGATGGTTAATATAAACGAACTATTAATCTGAAGCTAGATACAAGGCCTATTAAACGATTCGTGGGGGCATTGGACCAGCACCCCCATATCACTAACACACTATCTCGTATCTGTTCAAAACATAACATACAATTCGGCACCCGCTCGAAGTACTTCCTATCATCAGTTAAAAAGGATCGAGCAACAACAGATATTATGAACAAATGGGATATGTATAAAATTCTACTGCTGGAACCCTCAACCGGAGAACATGTTAACAACTACGTAGGCTCGACACAAAGAAGTTTGGGTATCAGTGTCCAGGAACACAGATACGATATCCCAACCAACAGCAATAATACAGCTTTATCAAGGAATGTGGTACACGGAATTCTACAATCAGACTGTGAAAACATTAGACTATTGGACACTCCAGCATATATACATTCGCTGCATTTTGTTGAAATAATGTACATCGAAGCTTTAAGGGACAAATGCTGCAATGACTACTTTCCTGTGGTCTTATCAAGAATTTGGAAAAGAGCGTATTACCAACCTGAACTTTAAATTATAGTAATATATATTTACAATTCCAACAATATATAAAATTGATCAAAACTTTGTATTTGTAAGGAATCCTTGTATTGATATGTTAAACTAATAAGTTGTGAAATTATACCCGTTACACTGTTATAATGGTAACTGTCACGACCCATGCGACGTTTGATGACTTATACCCATAATCCATCGTTGCACTACTATATAAAGAAGTACTATATTGCCTCTGTTTCACCTGATGAAGAGGTAAATGTTACCCTAAAAGTGCTAGTGGGGTATTTTAACTGTAAATATCTTTGATATTTTATTAAATATCGTACATAGACGGTGAGATTTTCAATTCATTTGACGTATTGTGCAAAGTCATCCTTTTATCGTTACGATTGTTCACCGCGTCTAATCGTATTTCCTTGAGCATTTCAAAACCAGGAAATTTAAAGCGCGGCTTTGCAAGGGTTCCAGTCAACACGAATCAAGCTCGCAAAGGAGTGCGCTCATTTGGGATTCCTGAGCAGTTGCAAAGACTTGAATGTGATACCGAGTCATTTTAACATCCGTACGGCTCCTCTCTCGTGGCGTAACAAATGTGTACTTCAAAATTCTGGAAAGAAGCTACTAATAAGCGCCATTAGGAGTGAGATATATTTTATTGATTTCCTCAGTAGAATGTGCTACACATGGTATGAAGAACTGTCGGGTTGTGAACATCCAATTATTTTGGACCATGCACTTACTATTACTTCGACTTTGTTTGAAAACTCTGTCAAATCATTGGTTAACACCCATATAGATACACTTCGTCTTCTAGTTGACCGTGAAGTCAGTAATAGACAAGTTCGCAGCAATAGACATCGCGTAAGTGAGGTCTTAAAATCTAATGTGGTTAATCTCAGTAATTACGAATTAAATGAAGTACAGCGTCGAGCTTTAAAGAGAGGAACCCAGTTCGCATATCCGAGGCACAAAGTTAACGTCTTTTAGACAGTCCCACAAGTAGAGCATATCATCAAAAACTTACCTGAAGTCGAACATGATGTTGCACGCTTACATATTGATAGACTACTACGAAGAGGCGAACCACAGCAACTACCTATTCTATATGCAGAAAAGGTATTTGTGCACATGAGCCATTTGGGTGAATACCGTCTTTGCCGCCCCGGTGGCGCAGTGGTCTAAGGCGCTGGCATCTGATCATTCGTCCGTAAGGGGTCCGGGTTCGGATCCCGGTCAGGCATGGATGTTGTGTTTGTCTTACGGCACTGGCTCTCTCCCTTCCCTGGAACCAGTGACCCTAAATTAGGGACGGGCGACTGCTTATAGTCCATTGAGTTGCTCACGGTGGTCGTTAAACCTCAAAAAAAAAAAAAGAATACCGTCTTCACACGATTTTAATGATCTGAAAATATGAAATACATGTACAATTAAAATACTCTAAAACACACTAGCACTTTCAGAGCGACAGTCGCTCCATCATCAGGTGTGATCGGATCCCCCAAACCGTTCAATATAAATAATACCTGTAGTGCACCATATCGGCAATCGACGTAACAGAATCTTGCGACGTACGCGCCATCTGTCCCGGTGATTAAACCACGATCAGAGCAACACCACATCACAAATCAAAAACATGGTAATAACTGCAGCATTAAGTATTAAAGTCTAATAAAGGAAGATAGTTCTGTGGATTGTCCAACTCTTGTAGACAAAAGGTATCTCCAAATATCAATTAGATCCCAAGGCCAATTATCTTTACAGCAACTTTGTTTGAACGCGGAAATGAACAAACTCTCAGTCACCAGTAGCATGTGTGTAGAGGCTGGGGTTATCAAAATTTTGGCATTGTCCCAATCAGGGATAAAATCTTCTGAATCAATGCATTTGGTAAGGGCTGTACAGATATGGCTTTCTTTTCAACTATATTTATGTTCCTGCAGCCTGAGGCACAGTTTCCGAAGAGAGGAGCCTATGTATAGTTAATACTCTCATGCGAGTCATTGTCCAATAGTGGGATGCAATAAACACACCACCTCTGTGAATCATCAATTCCTTGGCGGTCTTTCCTCAAAACAGATGATAGGTTGTTAACACCCACGCCAAAATGTAGCCGATATCTAGAGCAAATTTTAGACATTAGGGTAGTAAAACCAGGTAGGAAATCCATTTTTCCAACAAACTTTTTAATAACATGTGGATCACCGACCAAAGTTGAAAGAGGTCGATGAGATACAAAAACTCGACGAAAAATTTTACAAACAATCTGCCGAGGATAGCCGAACGAGTGGGCTAAATGAAAAAATGTAATTGATTTCCTCATTAAAGAAAAACCTGGTGGAAGCATGTGTAAATGCTCTATGAAACAAAGAGTAAAGCGCAGAAACTTTATGTTGAATAGGATGAAAGAAGGCAAATGGGATTAAGGAACCCGAGGTAGAAGGCTTAGGATAGACCGAAAAAGATAAGTGATTCGAAATTGGGTGCCTGTGAATACAAAAATCTAGAAAAGGGATTTCACAGTTAGACTCAAGTTGTACCGTGAGCTTGATACTGGGATTCTTTGAAGAAAGTACGTCGGCGAAGCAAAATAAATCATCTTGAGAGTGAGACCACACTACCAAGATATCGTCAACGTACCTTAAAAATTAAAAAGGGGAAGGGGAAATTTACTAATAAATTTGTTCTCAAGATCCTGCATCAGGATCTCAGGATCTCAGTGGGAACTGCTGAAAGAGGGGTACCTTCAAGTTGCTGATAACTGCAGCTTTGGAATTTAAAAAAGCGAATGCTGCTGAACAAATCGCAAAGCATTCATTATAGCCGAAATTTCAAGAGGGGGGGACGTGGGGATCAGTAAGTTTAGCCTCGATAATTTGGATAATTTGTGTAGCCTCTATGGGTACATTAGGGTACAATGCTACAACATCAAAAGACGCCAATATGAGAAGCCCTGAGTGTGGCTGAAGTACCCTGAGCCTATCTAAAGCCTCAACGGGATTCTTAATCGAGTAAAGTGAACTCCCGGTAAAATTTGCAAGATAATAGGCCAAGGCTTTTTCTAAATGTCTGGTGGGGATAACATAGCCTGATACCAGAGGACGAAACGGTTACCCTTCCTTATACAATTTAATGCGACCAAACATATCAGGCACACGGTAACCTGGGGGTGGAGTAAACGCCGACGCAAAGCCCTCAGGAAATTCCTGAGCTTTCTTTAACGTAATTAAAGCAGAAACTGTGGACTTCGTTGGATCGACACGTACCTCCTTGTGCAAGATAGTATCAATTACTTTATTCATACCGTGAGAATAAAAACTGCTGTTTACAATAACCAACTACGAAGATTTATCAGACAACACAATAGAGATATGCGGGTCTTTCCTAACCAGAGCAAGCTGTCGCCTTTCCTCAGCAAAATCAGAACGTACCCCAGGAGGGAGAGAAATAGGAAGGTTTGAGCTGCCAAGATAACGTGCCAACTTAACACGGATGAACTCATGGTCGGTTTTACCGAGCCATTCAGCAATTGATTCAACTTGAGGGATAATAGAAAAAACATTACCTTTCAGAACCAAGAAAGCGAACTTTGAACCTCGTTTAAGGGCATGCATGGGCTTGCACATGATTTAATAAGTGACTATTGAGGTTAACGAAAGAAGTTGGTGTGCTAGCAAATAAATCTCCATCCCGACTGTTAACCTCATAATCTACTAGATTTCTTAATTTACCAATGTGCACTTTGATAAGGGACTCCACATTATGTTCCAAAATAGCCATAGTAATTGTCATTTCACGGTTTACAGTAAGAGCATGCTCCTTGTCAACAAGGAACGAATATGACGAGTAACATTTATCGTTGAAGATAATCAATGAATTTTGGTTTGTCTCTGATTTCCTGATATAGTCTCTTCGGGATGAACGTGTTTTACGGAATGCTGAGGTGAAGAGACTATCTCAGGCCATCAGAGACAAACAAGGATTCATTGATTACCTTTCAACGAAAATGTTACTCGCATATTCGTTCCTTGTTGACAAGGAGTTTGCTCTTACTGTAAACCGTGAAATGACTATTACTATGGCTATTTTGGAACAAAATGTGGAGTCCTTTATCAAAGTGCACATTGGTAAATTAAGAAATCTAGTAGATTATGAGGTTAACAGTCGGGATGGAGATTTACTTGCTAGCCCACCAACTTCTTTCGTCAACCTCAGTAGTCACTTATTAAATCCCTTAAGCGAGATTCCAAGTTCGCTTTCACGGTTCTGAAAGGTAATGCTTTTTCTATTATCCCTCAAGTTGAATCAATTGCTAAATGGCTCTCTGAAACCGACCATGAGTTCATCCGTGTTAAGTTGGCACGTTTTCTTGGCAGCTCAAACTTTCCTATTTCTCTCCCTCCTGGTGTACGTTCTGATTTTGCTGAGGAAAGGCGACAGCTTGCTCTGCTTAGGAAAGACCCGCATACCTCTACTGTGTTGTCTGATAAATCTTCGCAGTTGGTTATTGTAAACAGCAGTTTGTATTTTCAAGGTATGAATGAAGTAATAGATACTATCTTGTACAAGGAGTTACGTGTCGATTCAAGGAAGTCCACAGTTTCTACTTTAAGTAGGTTAAAGAAATGCTCATGAATTTCCTGAGGGCTTTGCATCGGCGTTTACTCCGTCCCCAGGTTACCGTGTGCCTGATATGTTTGGTCGCATTAAATTGCATAAGGAGGAGTACCCGTTTCGCCCTCTGGTATCGGGCTATGTTAGCCCCACTAGACCTTTAGTAAAAGCCTTACCCAATTATCTTGCAAAATTTATTACCGAGGGTTTACTTTACTAGATTAAGAGTCCCGTTGAGGCTTTAGATAGGCATAGGTACTTCAGCAACACCCACGGCCTCTCATATTGGTGTCTTTTTATGTTGTAGCATTGTACTCCTAATGTATCCATAGAGCCTACACATCAAATTATCGAGGCTAAACTTGCTGATACCCATGTTCCCCCGCTCGAAATTTCCGCCATAATGAATGCTTTGCGATTTTTTAAGCAGCATTCGTTTTTTCAATTCCAAAGCTGCATTTATCAGCAACTTGAAGGTTCCCCTCTTTCCAGCAGTTCCCACTGAGATCCTGAGATCCTGATGCAGGATCTTGAGAACAAAGTTATTAGTGAATTTCCCCTTACCCCGCTTTTATTTTTAAGCTACGTTGACGATATCTTGATAGTGTGGCCTTATTTCCAAGATGATTTATTTTGCTTCGCCGACGTACTTTCTTCAAAGAATCCCAGTATCAAGCTCACGGTACAACTTGAGTCTAACTGTGAAATCCCTTTTCTAGATTTTTGTATTCACAGGCACCCAATTTCGAATCACTTATCTTTTTCGGTCTATCGTGAGCCTTCTACCCCAGGTTCCTTAATCTCATTTGCCTTCTTTCATCCTATGCAACATAAAGTTTCTGCGTTTTACTCTTCGTTCCATAGAGCATTTAAACATGCTTCCACCAGGTTTTTCTTTAATGAGGAAAACAATTACTTTTTCATTTAGCCCACTCTTTCGGCTATCCTCGACAGATTGTTTGTAAACATTTTCGTCGAGTTTTTGAATCCCATCGACCTCTGTCAACTTTTGGTCGGTGATCCACATGTTATTAAAAAGTTTGTTGGAAAACTGGATTTCCTACCTGGTTTTACTACCCTAATGTCTAAAATTTGCTCTAGATATCGGCTACATTTTGGCGTGGGTGTTAACAACCTATCATCTGTTTTGAGGAAAGACCGCCAAGGAATTGATGATTCACAGAGGTGGTGTGTTTATTGCATCCCACTATTAGACAATGACTCGCATGAAAGTATTAACTATTACATAGGCTCCACTCGTCGGAAACCGTGCTTCAGGCTTCAGGAACATAAATATAGTTTAAAAGCAAGCCATATCTGAACATCCCTTACCAAATGCATTGATTCAGAAGATTTAATCCCTGATTGGGACAATGCCACAATTTTGATACACATGCTACTGGTGACTGAGAGTTTGTTCATTTCCGCGTTCAAACGAAGTTGCTGTAATGATAATTGATCTCGGTATCTGCCTGATATTTGGAGATGTCTTTTGTCTACAAGAGTTGGACAATCCACAGAACTCTCTTCCTTTTTTAGACTTTAATTCTTAATGTTGCAGTTATTATCATGTTTTCGATTTGTTATGTGGTGTCGCTCTGATCGTGGTTTAACAGCCGGGACAGATGTCGCGTACGTCGGAAGATTCTGTTACGTCGATTGCAGTTATGACGCACTACAGATATTTATACTAAACGGTTTGGGAGCTCCGATCACACCTGATGATGGGGCGACTGTCGCTCAGAAAGTACTAGTGTGTTTTAGAGTATTTTAGTTGTACATATATTTCATATTTTAAGATCATTGAAATCGTGTGAAGTCGGTATTCATCCAAATCTAAACAATCATTAATATAAAATGAAGAAAAACAGCAACTAGCAGAGCTTAGAAATAATAATGAAATTTCAATTTTGGCCGCGGACATGGCGCATCAGACGATCATATTGGATAGCTCATGCTGCAGGGATAAAATGCTTAGGCATTAAATATTAATACCTTGGGCTAGGCCTTTTTAACAGTTTTTATTCCATCGTGTTCATATCTGGTGGAGGTCATAATGTCGATGGTCAAAATGTTGACAGTTAAAATGTCGACAGTCAAAATGTCGACAGTCAAAATGTCGCCCCCATAATGTCATCATGATCCAGAAAATGTCCTAATGGTACTCTAACTTAGACTGTAGAGGATTTTTAAAAGGGGTCGGAGCCCGGGTATATGTCGCTCTCACACAACATTCTCCTAAAATCAACAATTTTCAATTTACAAATACCAAATTTGGTATAATATCTCATGAAACTCCAACTCAGACTGTAGACGGTTTTTGGAAGGGGTCGGAGCAGGGGGGGGTCATGGGAATCCCCCCGTAAAACAATTCGTAAAATCTACAGTTTTCAATTTAGAACCACCAAATTTACTATACTATCTCATGAAACTCTAATTCAGACGGTAGACGGTTTCTGGAACGGGTCGGGCCCGGCGGTCAGAGCCCCCATATACAAAATTTTCGTAAAATCTACAGTTTACAATTCAGAACAACCAAATTTTTTGGTATCATGAAACTCTAACTTAGGCGGTAGACAGTTTTTGGAAGGGGTTGGAGCCCCTCATAAAAAATTTCGTAAAATTTTCAGTTTTCAATTTAGAACCACCAACTTTGATATAGTATGTCATGGTACTCAAACTTCGACGGTAGACTGTTTTTGGAACGGGTCGGGGCCCGGGAGGGGTGAGAGCCCATATATAAAATTTTCCTAAAATCTACAATTTTCAATTTAGAACCACCAAATTCGATATACTATCTTACGAAACTCTAACTTAGAGTGCAGACGGCTTTTGGTAGGGGTCGGAGCACGGGGGGCTCAGAGACCCCCATGCAAAATTTTCGTAAATTCATCAGTTTTCGATTTAGGGCCACCAAATTTAGTATACTATCTCATGAAATTCTAACTCAGACTGCAGACGGTTTTTGGAAAGGGGCGGAGCCCGGGGGTCACAGACCCCCCCCAAATTTTTTTCAATAAAATCTACAGTTTTCAATTTAGAACCACCAAATTTGGTATACTATCTCATGAAATTCCAACTTAGACCGTAGGTGGTTTTTGGAACGCGTCGGCGTCCTGGGACAGAAGCCCCCATACAAAATTTGTGTGAGATCTACAGTTTTTAATTTAGAACCAACGAATTTGATATACTATCTCATGGTACTGTAACTTAGACAGTTGATAGTTTTTGGAAGGGGTTGAGGCCTGGGGTCAAGGGTCCCCAATACAGAAGTTTCGTAAAATCTTCAGTTTTCAATTTAGAACCACCAAATTTGGTATACTATCTCATGGTTCTCTAACTTAGACTGAAAACAGATTTTGGAAGCGGTTGGGGCCTCGGGTCAAGGTGCCCCCACGCAAAATATTCCTGAAATCTACAGTTTTTTATATAGAACCACCAAATGTGTTCTACTGTCATAAAACTTTAACGTAGATCGTCGATGGTTTTTGGAAGGGGTCAGAGTCAAGTGCACCCCATGCAAAAATTTCGTAAAATCTACAGTTTTCATTTTAGAACATCCAAATTCGGTATAGTATCTCATGAAACTGTAACTTAGACCTCATGTCGATTTTGGAAGGGGTCGGGGCCCCCATACAATTTTTTCGTGAAATATATAGTTTTCAATTTAGAACTACCAACTTTGTATATGATCTCATGATTATCTAACTTAGACGGTAGACGGTTTTTGGAAGAGGTCGGGGCCCGGGGTCAAGGAGGGCTCCATACAAAAAGTTTTGTAAAAAAAGTTCCATTTTTTTACTCTTAAGATCTGCAACACAATTCAGCACTCCAATATACGTTCTAAAGCGCTTTTTTGGCCCTTTGAGGCCTTTGCGCCATAAACCACTAACCAACCAACTAAACAACCTACGGTCTAAGTTAGAGACCGTGGATAACAATAAAGTGCAAAAATATGTGGTTAATGGTGTATTAAAAACACCAATCAATATAGTTTAGCTTTCACTACCAACGGGAGGCTAATCAGGCAGAAATGTAATGCAAATAGAGTGCAAATAGAGAGTTCCAGATATTCAAAATGGCAAAAAAAAAAAAGATTATCAATGCCAATGTCAAGTCGTACGCACGCGACATCACATAGGTACATTGCATTTCTGTGTCACGGCATTCTCAAAAGCACATGCCAGATGTAAGGCAATGCTACATAGATGTCTCCTCGAATGTAAGTATTCACATTCCTTAATCTTTCTTTTTTGTTTCGTAAAATTGAACTAACTAAATCGAAAATTTTTAAATAAGTTTACTGGAAAATTACAGAAATATATTTTTCATTCATTAACTTTCACCCGCTAAACTTGGTGATTCCACAAATAGTAATATGTACCTGGCAAATACCTGGTATCTCTGCTAGTACAAATTATATTAATAATTTCTTTGCCTCCAGTTTAATCTAGTATGTCCATAAGAGCGTTTGGGGCCGTATGAAGAATACATTTCAACGTGTGCCGCTACGGTGGCGGAGTGATCTAGGCGCTGGCTTTAGACCACTCGTCGAGAATGATCCTGGTTAGAATCCCGGTGAGTCATGGACGTTGTGATTTACTTCTGGCACTGGCTGTCTCCCTTCCCAGGAACCAGTGGCCCCAAATTTTTTTTTCTTTTTTGATTGGAGGTTTAACAACCACCTTGAGCAACTCAATGGGCTATAAGCAGTCGCCCGTCCCTAATTTAGGGTCACTGTTTCCAGGGAAGGGACAGAGCCAGTGCCGCAAGATAAACACAACATCCATGCCTGACCGGGATTCGAACCCGAACCCCTTACGGACGAATGATCAGAGGCCAAAATTAGAAACTCCGACTGTTTATAGCCCACTGAATTGATCACGGTGGTCGTTAAACCCCAACTAACAAAAAAAAAGATTGTGACGTGTCCATTGCTATTTGTTATGGAGCCGTATGAAAAGTACGTTTTTGATATCAACATGTCCACTGCCATGTAGGCTGGCCATAAAATGTTAGGGGACCGTACAAAATTGCACTTTTGTTTTCACCTTGTCAGCGTTTCAGTATATAGTTGAAGTATACGTTTATATAGTTAGGCCATTTCAGTACGTAGTTTGGTTTGTATAGAAAATAAAGATAATGTTACATTTTTACTCAGTTAAAACACATTAATCCCAAAGGCTGTTTCTTGAAATCTTTAATCCGCCGGGCTCATATTCACAACATTACCATAACATGTCCACATATTAATGTTGCAATTTTACTCTGTCACAAAACTTTACTTAATTACAAGACCTTAAGCGTAACTTTTTTTAAGAATTTTAGGTCCGACGTATTCATAAAGTTTCGATAACATGCCAATGTTATGGTACTGCTTTTTGACAGAGGCACAAAAAGTAATAAACAGGCCTTAAGCTTTTTTACCAGTTTTCAATCAACCGTGCTTATATACATAACATTTTCAGAGAAAGTCAAGTTTATTGTGTTGCACTTTTACTCGAGTACAAAACTATAAACAGCCATTAACTTTCACCCGCTGAACTTGGTGATCCCTCAATTCATCCATTAACAAGTATTTTAAGTAATTGTATGCTATGGTCATATTGATAATGTTTGATGACAAGTCAGGTTAATGATGTTGCGCTTATTAAATATTTTTAAAAAGATATAGAGGCTAATAATTATTGTTTGAAGCCTAAGTAAAAGCTCATTTTTAACTTGGCTTGTCATGCAACCCTTATGAATATGGCATTTATTTTATTTTGTACATTTTACATAGCGTATGCACTTTTTTTATGTTTTGGCATTTGTTTTGTTTTGTGTTGTACTTGTTACATAGCGTTTCGCATTTTTGTTATGCTTGTAACTTGTGATTGCATTTTGAATTTTTATTTGTTTCAGATTTTTATTTACTTTTTGACATTTTATGTTTTTGACATGCTATTTTGAAAATTTTGTCTTTTTTAATTTTGCGTTGTGTTTTACATTCTCGCACGTTTAGCAGAATTACATTCTTGAAAAATTCAAATACAAATTAGTAAAAGGTATAATTCAATTAGTTAAAAATACCAGCACATTTTAGTAAAGGGTAGAATTATAAGAAATTCCTCTTAGGAAGTCTAGTAGGTTAACATTGTCTCTGTGCGCCAAAGAAGTTCGAATTCCTTTTTATCTTGCTGCCAGCGTTTCTCTTCTGGGTGGATTTGTCGGTATCTGTGCTATCACTCTTTCAATTTTAGCCATAGATGTTCTATGCTTATTTCCAATTTCACTGATTATTTTGTGCAGTCACAGTTTTTTCTCTGCCAGAATTGTATTATAGCGTCTGTGCCATCCTCCAAGTTTGTTTTGTGTTCTGGGAAAGCCAAGTAAATTGTTTTCACTTGCTGACCAAAGAGTTGGTGGGGAAAGGCGGAGGGCTTCTGCTGGGACTGTTTCTTCTGCTTCCACGAAATTTTCCAAGAACATAATTTTCCCCGAATCACTGAACAACAGAATCTGCATATTCTAGTAAAATGGATTTCACTTCTACAAAAGCAGCTGGAATTTCATAAGATAAAAGAAATGCGAGTGCTTGCAAATATCTGACTTTGAGAGCAAACTCACTGTTTTCCCCATTTTCCGAAGCTATACCAGAGGATGGATATTCGTCCGCATATGTTTTCTGAGAAGGAACCAACAATACATGTGCGTGCTGCTTCCAAATTACTTTTTAGCAGCATTATAATGGTAGCTATTTCTAAATCTATCATTATACGTATATTGTGGTGCAAGCTGAATATCATAGTCTGATGCATAGTCTTGTAAACCCTGCAAAAATCTTGTATAATAGTATAATATCCTTCATTCTTGCTGGAAAGTAACCCATAAACTAGTGGGACAAATCTTTGCATCTCTGGTTTCGTTCCAACGAAAGCATGAATGGTATATAATTGCCTAAAAAGGGTTGGACAAATTTGAAATGTCCCATCCATAATCCAGAGGGGTGCTTCTTTAAGCTTTCGTAAATTATTTTCTGTTAAAAATAAAATAATTCTTTGATCTCCAAATGCGCTATCTCTGCCAAGAAAATTTGCACCATCTCTTTCCTGTAAATCTAGTGGGGCATCGATTCCTTCTGAAGTAGTAGGCTCCGCAGGCATGTCTTCTCTTCATATCCGTTTTGCAACTTGCCTTATTGCATTCATATTAGACGTGTAAGCTGCATTTACTCTAGCCATTGACGTTGTCACTGTTTAAATAATTTGTGCAGGGGCTTCGTCCGTATTTCTCGCTCGTTCTTTTACTTGCGCTCTTGCAACAGCAACATCACTTTTCTCCGGCCTTGGAGCATGATTATGTGGTTTCTCATTGCGCATCCTGTGTTCATATCCAATATGAATAGCACTGCCAAAGCCAGTACAGTTTCCAAAATTTCTTTCAATACAGTGCCAATACCGTAAATCACCCCGCACCATGTTAGGGCAAAAAAAATACCGTTTCCATTTCAGAAAATCATTTCCATCTTGTGAGTTAACGATGTTGCATACTTCATCTTCATAGTACCTTCGGAAAACAATGCACTTTCGCTTTCCAAAATATTTAGAATGATATATTTCCACTTTTATCACTTGACAACGCACAACAAAGGTTTCAACAAGCAAGTTCTCTGTTCGCCAGTCAACTACGAACTAATGAGCAACCATTCAATAAAGCACGCAGAATACAGACGATCACGTGAAGCTTGTTGCTCCAGTTAGGGTTTAGGCGAAGTTCAAGATTTTCGTACCTGCGGTCACAAGAAGAGGTTACGTTTAGGGATCGGCGTCTTATATTTTGTTTTACCAAAGCGCAATAGTACATGTATTTTACAAAAGGGACGCTCTAAGCTGGGAATCAACGGACGCGAAGCTTCCGGGTGGCAGCAGGCGCGGACTTGGCCGCTGTACACTGGGCCGGTAGGCGTCATGCTAACTCTCAAAAATAAATTCAAATTTTTTCTGTGCTGCACCATGCGTATTAAAGAAAATCGTTATACTGAAAAGACAATTTGTTTACCCCGTCACGTACTAAAAAAAGAACTACGTCCCTACGTACCAAATGGTCGGAAAGCCAAACATAGTTTTTCATACAACACCTTCCCCCGACTTCCTAAGTTCAGATCAGTCTCTTTCGACTTATTTCATGTACCACACCTCTCTTTCGCTAATTGTAGTTAATTGCCGTAAAACGGGTGTTTTACTTTGGGGCGTATTCCCGTGTGTCCTGCAGACTATACTGAAAGCGGTGAACCCCCGGGGAACAGTATTCCATCAAAAGCAACAGAAATCCAATGTGGTGCCGCCCCGGTGGCGCAGTGGTCTAAGTCGCTGGCCTCTGATCATTCGTCCGTAAGGGGTCCGGGTTCGAATCCCGGTCAGGCATGGATGTTGTGTTTGTCTTACGGCACTGGCTCTCTCCCTTCCCTGGAACCAGTGACCCTAAATTAGGGACGGGCGACTACTTATAGCCCATTGAGTTGCTCACGGCGGTCGTTAAACCTCCAATCAAAAAAAAAAAAAGAAATCCAATGCCAGACTAAACGTTTGTTCGTTGGCATTACATCCAAGCAATTTAGGCGAAGTAGGAAGCGTGTTTTTCTACTACGATACAGATGTGTCCTTAGGACTTCTCTTTCAAGACGTCCAAAGGCCGACCACTAGAGGATGGGGAGGGATACAGTGCGGTTATTCTTTTTTGGTGGAGTTAGAAATTCCTAAGCTCATTCTTCCTCAAAACGTTGCCTGGTTACTAGTAAGTACTGTCTCATGCCTCAACCATTGCTGAGATTTGTTGTTTATGTTTTCATTCTTTGAGCTAAGAGCGGGAAAATATCTGAACTGCGTTGTTTCAGTTGGAAACATTTTTTTACTTCAGCAACAGGGCTTCACGTATTATTGCAAAATCCTTCGATAGAATAGACATACCTTACATAAAGAATTTACATGAGAAAATAGGTTAATAATAAGGAAAATATTTTAAGACCAAGAAAAAAATTGCTGAGCCGAAGAGGCTAGGTAGAGGAAACAGAAGGCTCTGAGAAAAAGTTCATATTTAAAGAAACATGTAGTCGCCTAATAAGTAAGTGGTATAAATAAATACAAAATCATGTTCTGTAATGAAAAATGTAAGTAAGTAGGTATCGAGACTGAGCACAGTTTCCCCTTTTCATCCTGTCAACATTACAACCACCACAGAAAATAAAATAACCAAAACATAACAAAAATACCAATACAAAATAAAATGCCCAAAACATAAAAACAAGTAACCACACAAAATGAAATGCCCAAAACATGAAAAAACTATAATCCACACAAAATAAAATGCCCAAAACATGGTAAGAAATTCTGTTAAAAGCACAATGAAGATAAAAAATAGAAGAAATACATGTTTTTAGAATTTCATGCAAGTGTCAAAACTGAAAAAAAGAAAGAAAATAAGAAATATTCCAAATTTCATTGTTACTTTAGATATTTTGACCTGTTGACAATTCATAAACTTCACTTGCACTCGGTCAAAAAATATTACTCACAAGGACTCTTTAGTAACTTTTAATCGCTGTGCTCATATTTATAAGGTATGCGTAACAAAACAAGTTAATAATGTTGCGCCTTCACTTAGGCACCAAATATTAATTATTGGCCGCAAGGCCTATCTATGCCTTTTCAAGAATTTTAAATAAGCGTTACACTCTTAAATTGATATGTCATGCAAACCTAATATGATCACAGCTTTATAAAAATTACTAAACATGCATATGCCTAGGCCTTGGGCGTATCTATTAATGCTTTGTGCTCGAGTAACATTTCAACAGAATTAATTTGATTGTCTATCAAAACTTTATAAATATGAGCTCGGAGGACTGAAAACTAACAAAAAGCCCTAGGCCTAGGGTCTGCTTAATAGTTTCAACCTCAGTAAAGCACATTGATAAAATCTTGGACTTCTATGCAAACCTTATGAAAATTAGCACTGCGGAATGAAAATTGCTAAAACGGCCTAGGCCTAGGGCTTTATAATTATTGTTTTGTACCTGATTAAAAGTGTAACATTATCTTTAGTTCCTACTAGCAGGGGTACGTGGTATTTCCCGGGTAAATATTACTATTTCTAGAATCACCAAGTTCAGCGGGTGAAAGTTAATGAACGAAAAAGGTATTTCCGTAAATTTTCAGTAAACCTATTTCAAATTTTTTGATTTAGTTAACTTAATTATACGAAACAAAAAAGAATTTACATTATTTGCATTACATTGTAATTCTGCCTGACAAGGCACCTGTTGGTTGTGAAAGCTAACGTTTATTAATTTATGTTTTTAATACGCCATTAACCGGATATTTTTGCACTTTATTGTTATCAACGGCCTCTAACTTAGACTGTAGGTGGGGTATTGAAATGCTGTATTGTGATGCAGTTCTTCAGAATAAAAAATGCAATTTTTACGAAAACTTTGAATGGGGCCCCTTCACTCCGGGCACCGACTCTTTACTTCTGCGGCCTAAGTTAGAATACAATGATTTAGTATATCAAAGTTAGTGGTTTTAAATCAAAAACTGTAGATTTTACGAACATTTTGTATGGGGAGATAGGGTTTGGGTGGGGGTAGGGCTTCTGACCCAGTGCTCCGACCCGTTCCAAAGACCGTCTACCGTCTAAGTTAGAGTACCATGAGATAGTACAGCAAATTTGGTGGCTCTAAATTGAAAACTGTAAATTTTACGAAACCTTTGTATGGGGGCCAGGCTCTGACCCTCCGGGCCCCGACCCGCTCCGAAAACGGTCTACCGTCTAACTTAGATTACCATGAGATATTATACCAAATTAGTGGGTCTAAATTGAAAATTGTATATTTTACGAACATTTTGTATTTGGGGGTCTCTGACCCACCTTTCTCCAAACGCTTCCGAAAACCGTTTACCGTCTAAGTTAGAGTTTCATGGTACTAAATTTAGTGGTTCTGAATTGAAAACTGTAGATTTCAGGAAAATTTTGTGTAGGAGTCCCATTGTTGCCGGTCCCCGACCCGTTTCAAAAACCGTCTACAGTCTAAGTTAGAGTTTCGTGAGATAGTATACCAAATTTGGTGGTTCTAAATTGAAAACTGTAGATTTTACAAAAATTTTGTACGGAGGTGGGGAGGGGGGGGTTCGAACCCAGGGCAACGACCCGTTCCAAAAACCGTCTACCGTCTAAGTTAGAGCACCATGAGATAACACTGATCTGCAATTTTTCAACTTTTTTCTGTTGTTTTCAAATGAATAAGTGTATCTGAATGGATTTTTTGCGCAGATTCCGAAAATGACTTTCAGAATTCCGTATCACGTCAGGTTTTTTCACAAATGACGGAAATTTGAAAATAAAAAAAACGTTATTTTTTAATGATATTACTATATGGCAACGTTTGCAACGTGTGAAAATGATCTCTAGAAGGGCGGAATTATTGTTTAACAAATAGATAAATATAAATACATATTCAAAAGCAAACATACCTAACATTCGCCTCTGGGCTACCCTTCAAACTTTCTCTCTTTGGATTGTCTTCGGTGTGCGTCCGTACAGTCTCTGTTCAACATACAACAGCAGTCGGCCATCATATGTACAGTCCACTTTCCTCGGTATCTCTTTTCCATCATTTTAATATCCTGATGGGAGCGCTCGCCATGTTCTTCCGAAAAATCACCAAGATTGTTAGAAAAGTCATTTAGATGAGCATGAAGAAAGTGAACTTTGGCGCTCATGTTGCAACGAAGCAGTTCAGAAGATTCCAGCATGTCATCGACTAAAGTGGTGTAATTTGAAGCCTTCGTGTTCCCCAAAATGTTGTGTTCCACATTTCTGAATGCACTCCATGCTCGCAATTCACACTCTCTCATGGTTTCATCGAATATATTGTCTGCCATTAATTTTCGTATTTGAGGGCCTATGAAAATGCCAGCTTTAATTTTTTCAGACGTGATTGATGGAAACTTACCACCAAGATACTGAAAGCATTTACTGCCCCTGCTTAAAGCTGTCACGAATTGCTTCATTAAGCTAAGTTTGATGTGTAAAGGTGGCAACAGTATTTTCGAGGGATCAACCAGTGGAAGTGAAACAATGTTTTTTTCGCCAGGTGTGAATGTACTTCTGACTAGCCACTGCTGCCGAACCCAATGTTCCGTCCTTGCTCTGGAGTCCCATTCACACAAAAAGCAAGGAAATTTGGTGTAGCCTGCTTGTTGGCCGAGCAATATTCCAATCACCTTGAAATCCCCGCACAAAGACCATTCATGAAACTTGTACTACACACTTTCCAGCAGTAATTTAAGGTTCTCGTATGTCTCTTTCAAAGTCACAGAATGTGCTACTGGAATGGATGGATGGATGTTAGTATTGTGTAATAATACACCTTTTAAACTGGATTTGCTGGCATCTATGAACAACCTCCACTGTCCTGAATTGTAATTAATGTTGAAGTATTTCATGACTGCCGGAATGTCTCGACAATATACCAAACCGCCTTCCTCAGCAAAAAATGGAACCAATTCTGCTTCTCGGTATCTGTACTAGGAGAATCTCGTATTAGGACATAGTAAGTTCTTTTCCTGAAGTCGTGATCTTAAAAGCTCTGCTGCGTCTTTAGGTAATTTCAGATCACGAACCAAATCATTCAGTTCATGCTGGGTAAATGGCACTGGGGTTTCATTCTCCATGCTCTCCGTTTGGTACATCTCATCACTTGTATCACCGTCTGAATCGGTGTCTGTTGGGGGCTTGATATTGGATGGGGATGGCACAGGGATGTATTCACTGTGGGGCACTGGTCTTATGGCAGATGGGATATTGGGATACACAATGTTACGCTTACTGGTTCTGGTATGGGCCACGATATTCACTGTGCAGAAGTATCTGTCGTTACTGTGATTTTTTGGCTCACGCCACACCATGGGTACACCGAACGGCATTGATGCCCTTTTTCCACTTTTCCAGTTCCTCAACCCCTCCACACATGCACGGCATACATTGTGAGGAGACCAAATTTTGTCCTGATCTGCTAGTTTAATACCGAAGTATTGAAAATAAGGATTTTTCACGAAAGGCGTAATACTTTGCCTCTGTTTTTTTCCTGTCGTATTACAGCCACATATGTAGCAAAATATGTCTGGATGATATACAGAGCCACGTGAAGCCATTGCACACGCCACAAAGAAACAACCGAACGGGATCAGTCCCTTCTTTGCACTGACTAGTGTAACAGGATCTTCCCCAAATGGCGCCACATGTGACCAGTAGAAAGAAGGGAGCAGTGGTGTGAGGTATGAGTCATACTGCCGTGCCAAGATAACATTCTCTCATGTTCCGCCTTTGTGAGTGGCGCAAATCGTGACGTCATACAGATAAAACAGTTGCATTTCCATTATCAGCTATATATTTATGTTTATCTATTCCTTAAACAATCATTCCGCTAATCCAGAGGACATTTTCACACGCTACAAACGAGCCCCCCCCCAAATATTCGTAAATATAACAATGTCATTAAAAATAACGTTTTTTTAATTTTCACATTTCAGTCATTTGTGAAAAAACTTGACGTGATACGGAATTTTACATACAACATACCCCATACAACATTCTCCTAAAATAAACAATTTTCAATTTAGAACCACAAAATTTAATATACTACTTCATGAAATTCTTACTTAGACTGCAGAGGGTTTTTGGAAGGGGTCGGTGCCCAGGGGTCAGAGCCCCCGCCCCACAAAAGTTTCGTAAAATCTACACTTTTGAATTTAGAACCACCAAATTTGGTATACTATCTCATCAAACTCTAACTTAGAATGTAGACGGGTTTTGGAAAGGCTTCGGAGCACGGGGGTCAGAGCCACCCTCATGCAAAATTTTCGTAAAATCTACAGTTTTTAATTTAGAACCACCAAATTCGGTATACTATCTCATGAAACTCTAACTTAGACTGTAGGCGGTTCCTGGGAAGGGTCGGAGCCCGGGGGTGGGGTCTAAGACCTACATGTAACATTTTCGTAAACTCTTTAGTTTTTGTTTTTGAACCAATAAATTTGGTTTACTATCTCATGAAACTCTAACTTAAACTGTAGACGGTTTTTGGAAGGGGTAGGAACCCCCCCCACACACACACACAAAATTTTCGTAAAATCTACAGTTTTCAATTTAGAACCACCAAATTTGGTATACTATCTCATGAAATTCTAAATTAGACCGTACGTAGTTTGTGGAATGGGTCGGCGCCCTGTTACAGGAGCCTCCATACAAAATATGTGTGAGATCTACAGTTTTTAATTTAGAACCAACGAATCTGATATACTATCTCATGGTACTGTAACTTAGACAGTTGATGGTTTTTGGAAGGAATCGAGGACCGGGGTCAAGGGGCCTATATACAGACGTTTCGTAAAATTTCAGTTTCCAATTTAGAACCACCAAATTTGGTATACTAACTCATGCTACCCTATCTTAGTCCGTATACCGCTTTTGGAAGCGGTCGGCGTCCGGTGTAATTGAAAACTGTAGATTTCCCCAAAAGTTTCATAAAATCTACAGTTTTCAATTTAGAACATTCAAATTTGGTATACTATCTCATGAAACTGTAACTTAGACCTCATGTGGTTTTTTTAATGGGTCGGGGCCCGAACACAAAAATTTTCTAAAATCTACATTTCAAAATTGTCTTTATTCTTCAGTAAAAATAACATTTCCATGTACATGACAGTGGGATTCTGCCAATAAATACAGTGGTATATACATCAACTGGAAAGTTCCAGTGAAACGTAAAACAAAATATTGTTAAAATCATAAAATTATTTTGCCACGTAGGGCGAAGAAGGAACAGACAATAAAGCACGAGCGATACAATTGAAAATGTATACCTACAGTATTGTAGACAAGGAAAGACATGATTCTATATTATTTACAAATTCCAATCAAGCATTACTACCATACTCAAGATAAAACATGAACAAGGTACTAATTCACATAAAAGACCATTGGTGAGAAGGAACTATCAGGTGCAACAGTATTTAGAAATATGACAGTAATGGTAGAAACAATTAAGCTCAAATACGTATCATATGTACAGAAATATGCAGTGACAAGGGAGAAATACGTTAAACGGACCCAGGAGGGCAACTTTACAAAAAAACAGAAATCGAACAGTAATGCAATGCATAACTGTCATGTCATATGTACAGAATTATATACATCATAACATCCAACATTATCGATTAGAACATGGGAAACATGTTGAGCTATGTCCAATAGCACATTAAACAGAATAATCACAAATAGCGACCCATGTGGGTGAAAAGGAGACACCACCTAGGAGCCTTATACCACCAAAATTAACACGAAAATCATGAGTTGTGACAGTGAACGTGGGCGACAACAAAAATCCCACCTATAAGTTGAGATGTAGCTGCAAATTGTGGATATGGAACCACCCAGCCGATTGGGCTCAGGTGGATTGAAAAACGCTCTCGGTGTTTGTTGAGGCAGCACGAGAGTGCTCCATTGAGAGACGAGTGGTTAACCGTGCTAGGAAGCGTCTCCGAATGATAGCACTTGCCTCCTGAGGAGGTGGAGTAAGAGCAGGGAGGCGTTGTTGAAGATGGAAAGCATATACAGTGAACTTCACAAGAAGAAAAATGTAACGACACACAGAAGGCAAGTGAGTAGGTGGATGCTTAGTTTGGAGTAGCCAACCATATACAAGAAATGGTAACGATCGAGCACAAATTCAATCAGCAAGAAGAAATGCTGTGTTTAGGACTGGCAGGAGTATGGGGCACAATAGGTATTGATGTTGGACGTCGCTGACGTCAGGGCAAAAGGAGCAATGTGGAGAGGTGAGAAAGATCATGCGAAATAGTACTGATCGGGCGTTGAGACGAAGGTGAAGAAATTGCCAATGGACATTGAGTTCAAGAGGGGGAGGAAAGGGGAGAGGTAGAGGCTGTCCAGATGGCAAGGAGAAGAGAAGGAGAAGTGGAATGAACAGTAAGTGGAAGTGCGGGAGGGGAATGAAGAAGCCAATAAAGAGAAGAAAAGGAGATAGAAGTAACTAGAACTAGGGAACTACGAATGGAGAGAAAGAACGGTAGAGAAAGAGGGGCGGAGGGGGTCAAGAAGACACCATCAGAGGAAGCTAGGAATGGAAAGAGGCTCCATAGTACTGTGCGAAGGAGAAGATATTCGTTAGCAAGAGTAATGGTTGGATATAGAAACAGGGAAGAAAGAGGTCTCCAGGTTAGATCAGAAGTTACGAGAGAACGGATAGTAATCACACCAGAGCGGATCCAAATAGGAAAGTAAAAGTAAGTGAGGTTAGGAGTGTGAATAGCAGAAGAGAATAAGAGAGGTTCATCTAGGAGATCAAGAGTTGAAGAAGGAAATGAACGGAGAAGAGGAAGCGAACGAAAGAGAGAAAGGCCCTCTCGCGGGACAGGAGGTAGGGGGGACGGGAGAAGAGAGTATGCATTCATCTTCAGAAACAGTAGTAAGGTGAAAGATGGGTCACGGGAAGAAGCTTGAACATTCAAGGAAGTAATAAGGGACGGAGCAGTTGAAGTGGCAAGGCGAACGAAATGAATAATGCGATGTGTTTTGTAAAGGACAGCTGGATCAGGAAGCTGGATGCCACCTAATGAGGCTGTTAGATGAAGCGTGGCAGGTTTAACCCAGTGATATGAAGACCAGATGACGGAAGTCGAGAGGCGAGTGATGGCCATCATTTCTGACACGGGCACAACCGTCAACATCCAAGAGTATTCGAATAAGGAAATAAGTTGTCGACGAACAACGGCTGCTCGTTGACGGAACGATGTGAAAGGGCAGGCCTTACTCCAGTAGGCAGCAGCCCGTTGTATCCTGGGGAAGAAGAGCAGTCGAGGTGGCGGATGCAGAAGCCAAAGGGCAATCCGACATATGCACCGAGGATCTTATGTGTAGTGGCTGCCCACTGCGCACCCCAAGGAGCATCGGTGAGGGTAGCCCATGCCCCACTACATAAGCCAGTACTTTTAGTGGCATTCAGCTCAGCTCCAGATATTGAGAATCATCCCGGACGCAAAAGGTCACATCATCAGCAAAGGCGGTGAAAATTATCCGATGATGACGAGTACTAGCTACTGTCGGTGGTAGGACAGCCAGGAGTGATCTTCGGGCTGCTAACAGAAAAGGCTCGAAAGCGAGACCGAATAGCTGGCCGGAGAGCGAAAATCCATGCCGGATGCCACGCTTAAACGGAATTGGAGCGGTTAGAAAAGTTGCCGCTTGAACATGGAAACTATCGCCCTGATAAAGAGCCAAGAAAGCGGAAGAAAATGCAGGAGGAAAGCTAAATTATGAAAAGACAGCAGAGAGATATAAGTGTGAGACGTTATCAAAAGCGGACTTTAGATCCAGATTGAGAAAGGCAAGAGGTTCGTTCAGAAAAAGAACGAGCTAGGAAGTGAAGATGAAAGGAGAAGAGAAACGTTAGTGGAAATAGTCCGACCAGGCACGGTGTATGTCTGGTAGGGAGAAATAACGAAAGAGAGAACAGAATTAAGGCGACGGGATAAGAGTTTTGTATATAACTTGTAGTCAATGTTTAGGATAGAGATAGGGCGCTAGTTTCCAATATCCAAGAGGTTACCTTTCTTAGCAAGCACGATGATGTGTGCCAAAGTGAAGTCGGGCGGTAAAGCAGGAGAGGAAAAAGAAGACGAGAAACACGCAGGCAAAAAAGGCAGAAGGCACGGTAGAAAAGCACGATAAAAAGGACAGAGGAAGGCCGTCAGGTCCAGGAGCGGCATGTGGATTGAGAGTAGCAAATGCCTCGCGGAGGTTCGCGAAAGAGAGAAAGGGGAGAGTAAAGAAAAAGTAGAGGGGACCTGAGGAAAAGAGGAGAGAAGAGGAGAAGCTAATGAGGAAGAAGACTGCGTTACCGCACTGGTCTTGGCGGTGAAATACTGTCTGGTGAAAGTGCATAGCTTCGATGGGTTCGAAGTGATGGAACCGTCCTGTAGGCGAAGATGAGGCAAAGATGTAGCAGAACGATGTTGAGATTCCAAGGCGGTTAAGTAATCGTGAGAATCAGCTGTAGGGGAGAGATGCAAGAAATGCATCCTGCAGGTTGCATCGGATGCACGGGGAAGCAGCAAAGCGTGGAGATCTGCCAGATAGCCAGGGTATTGCGGATCATCAAGAGAGAGCATCGACAATAGAGCACATAGATTCGCAATTTTCATATCGCTCTCATTCCGAGAGGCATGGGAGTAGCGCCGTACAAAAAGGACCAAGTCATGCTTGATACTGAATCACAGTTGCATCGCGTCTGACGTAGTATCAAGAAGGGGATGGCGACTTCGGAGGAACTTACGCACAGCAACCAGCAACACAAAATTGTTGATCATCCAGGAGCGACTCCGGAAAAGTCAATACTCGTTGAGTCCTTGAAGGTGAAGGCGAAACACACGCCGACAGACTGACAATACTATGGTCTGAAGCGGTGGAAGGATGATGGGCAGCAGCTGCGATCGACAGGAGAAGAGCAGTCGAAACATAAAATTTATCCAGCCGTGCTGCCGTAGTGCTGCTATGGATGGAAGAGCGCCAGGTAAAGGAGATTTCTGACGGGTGTAGATGCCGGAACGCATCAACCAATTGAGAATCATCTACTAGCTAGAGAAATCTGTAATACACGGTGTCTGCGGTTTTCGCCAACGGCTGAATTGCGGTCCAGGGCCGGCAACAACATACAATTGAAATCTTCGCCGATGAGAATATGTATTCAGACGGTGAGAGGCATGACAGCTCTGTACGGAGTGTGGAGAGAAGATCAGGTACCAGACGCTCATCACAAGGGGACATAAATGTTAAAAACATGATAGGTCACGTTTTCAATGCAAAAGATAACGACCTGGAGGTTGTCCACATGTAATGCACGAACCACTGGCGTCGAAATCAGAGGAAGTAGGCGGTGATGGATCCCAAGTGCAAGGCCACCATTCCGTCCAACTCGATAAGCATGGTGAAAATCGTACGACCAAGCCCGCCAACGAGAGAACAAAGTGGTAGCAGAGCAATTGGTCTCTTGGAGCAAGAGAAGATCTGCGTGTAGAGGCGCCAAGTCCTCATACACTAGGGCGTTTCTAGGAGAAACAGAGAACCCTCTGCAGTTAAGTGTGACCACCTTGAATCGGTAGGTCCTTCCCAGGTCGACACGCACGTGAGCTGGAATCTGTTATTTTCTTCGCTTGCTTCTTCATTCTATCAACACTAAATTTGAGATCGGGATAGGAAAGCACAAGATTTCGAAACACAGATGTCACAATAGAAACTTGGGTTAGAACAGTAGGAAGATCAAGCATATGACGTGCAACAAACTGATTGAAGAATCTAGTATGTTTATGAGAGCATAATACTTTATATATTTTATGAAGAGAAAGCGGACCTACCGGTATATCCGCCTTCGCTTCAGCTAGGTATCGGAGAAAAGAATCTAGGGAAAGCACTGTGGATGGAGTCTTAGAACCTGGAGTCACAGCAGGAAGTCGACTTGTTCGTGACGAAGTACGTCGTTGAGAGGAGGAGCGGGAAGATGAGTCAACAGAACGACCTCTTGCAGCACCAAAGCGAGGATGGAGCGGAGTCTGCGGAGCACTCCAGAACTCCCGTCGAGCAGGCTTGCTGGTAGTGGTAGGGTCAGAGTCACTGCCAGAGGAGTCACTAGCAATACGGCAGTCCATATCAGTAACTGTGATTGGAGTGTCTTCATCCGATGGAGGATGAAGGTCAGCAGTCAGGTCAGCTGGAGCTGGAAGGAACGTGGGCGCAGTAGTCGGCACCAGATGAGGAAAGTCACCCCCTGGAGGAGGGCCCGATGGTAGAGCGGGTTGATGACGTTCCAGAGACACCTGAAAAGCGGTAGGGGTGGACAACAAGGGCTGTCACGAGTGACCTTTGGTTCTGAAGACTGGTACAGCAGGGCGGCGGAAGCACTCATTTCGTTGATGGCCATACGCCTTACAAGTTTGACAAATGAAACGAGGTTAAAACGTCAATGCGTCGGATCTGGTCTCCTCATTTTACAATGAAGTCTGTATAGGAGAAGACTTGATATGATCATCTGAAGAGAAGACTACTCGTGCAACTCGTCGGGCGGTTTCAATCGAACGATCATCCTCGCCCTTTGGAGCAGCGGAGTGTGGGGTAATGTTACCCACAACACGACCAGATTGCATTAGGAAAGCACAAAGCATAGCATCTGTGACATTAGGATGTACCGGGTACATCGAGACCGTTACTGGTCTTTGGGCGACAGGCTGAGGAAATAATTGGTGATCGCCAACAATCAGCCCAGTCTGTAAGACAGAGGTAGCATCTGCCGCATGAAAGAAGTAAACAATGACACTCGGCCTTCTGCGCGACATATGACTTATCGCTGACGGAGAGAAATTTTGTTTCAGGGCAGTAGAGTGCATTTTGAATGGTGTGTCCGGCAGCGCCTCAAAGCACACACCCAACTCAGTAGCCGTGGTGAAAGAAGTACCTGCTGGAGAATCCACTGGAATTTCGAGCACAACCTTATTACCAGAGCGACGGACATGAGGTTTTTAAAGCTGCGGCATCAGCTCTCATGGAATTAGACTTGGGCTGAAGCCTTTGGAAAGTTACCGCTGAAGAATAGGAGCGAGGAGCAGTAGAACTGGAGGTTGAAGGCAGAGGAGCACCGTCATCTATAGTGTCCATGACGTCATCTGTCATTATATGAGAAGCAGCTGGGGCAAGAGCTGTAATAGTGACGTCAGGGGAGGAAAACGATACGCCGCCAACGATTGACGTCGATTCAGAGGGCAACGTGACAACGACACCACTGGGCAAAGTGCCGTGATCACCGGAAGTGATGTCAGGGCTGACATACCACCGGATGACGCCATGTTTAATGGCGCCGATATAACTAGGCTTCTTTTTTTTTTTTTTTTTTTTTGATTGGAGGTTTAACAACCACCGTGAGCAACTCAATGGGCTATAAGCAGTCGCCCGTCCCTAATTTAGGGTAACTGGTTCCAGGGAAGGGAGAGAGCCAGTGCCGTAAGACAAACACAACATCCATGCCTCACCGGGATTCGAACCCGGACCCCTTCGGACGAATGATCAGAGGCCAACGCCTTAGACCACTGCGCCACCGGGGCGGCGTAACTAGGCTTCTACGAGCTCGGTAGGAATTGTAAACACGACGATAAGAAACGAAAAAAGGCACTCACCACTCCGGGAGATATCCGAAACGAATCACCAAGCCTTTATAGTGGAGGTAAGCACAAACTCAGTTATCCTAGTAGCCGAAATACTTGTTATTTTACAAACATCACGGAGCACAATTTCCGTAAACCTACAGTTTTAAATTTAGAACCACCAAATTTGGTTCATTACAGAGTTGCCGCCCCGGTGGCGCCGTGGTCTAAGGCGTTGGCCTCTGATCATTCGTCCGTAAGGGGTCCGGGTTCGAATCCCGGTCAGGCATGGATGTTGTGTTTGTCTTACGGCACTGGCTCTTTCCTTCCCTGGAACCAGTGACCCTAAATTAGGGACGGGCGACTGCTTATAGCCCATTGAGTTGCTCACGGTGGTCGTTAAACCTCCAATCAAAAAAAAAAAAAAAAAAAAAAATTACAGAGTTTGCGTGAGCTCGGTGTTTGACCATCAACTGTGATTCCTGTGTGTGTGCAGTGCTTATTATTTTGTGCGTGCCTTCAAGGTGAAGGTTTCCCCTTTCTTTTGGACGTCTCCCGGGTTGGTGAGTATTGTTTTGCGTTAGTTATTAGCTATTTATTTTCCACCAAGAAATCGGTTTGCGCTCTGTTAAGCCTCGCCATCGGCGATGGCTGCTCCTGATAAGAGTGGTGACCCCGCCCTCATCATGAACCCTCCTGATTTGGCCCTCCAGCACTCCCTCGGAGGTGACCCCGCCCTCATCATGAACCCTCCTGATTCGGCTCTCCAGCACTCCCTCGGAGGTGACCAATCGGTGTCCGTTTCTAAAGACGTGGAAAATCGTCCTCCTCTTGACGCCAGCGCGTCTTCTTCTTCAACTCTTCAGCTTTCTGATTCCACCCTTCCTGGTGATTTACGTCATTGGTATCTGAGGTGGACGATGACGTCATGGAAGTCTTCAATGGATCCGACTCTCTGCCCTCAGGCGAACCATCTACTACTGTTCCAGATCCTTTGCTCAGCGCAAAACCTCTACCTTCTCACAGTGATCTACCTCCCTGATCATATTCCGGCGTTGCTTCCGGGACTTCTCTACAGCCACAAGTGCCAAGTACATCTATTGGGGATGCATGTGTCCGGTTCCAGAACGATTCCCTTGAATTGGTCATCCCAGAAGCTTCATCTGCTGCACAAGACCTCCACTCTACTCTAGCGTTAGGGGTATGCCTGGACGCTTTTCCCAATACCCCATTAAAGGTGTATTGTGACACTATCCTTGAATTTCTACCTACTGGTTCGGTCACATATGTAACTCGCATTGTGTTTCTTTCGCGCAAAGAATATGCTGATTCTCTCCTGACCCAAGGACTTGACATTGGGGACTTTCATCTCATTGCAGAACCGATTGTCAGACGTCCGGTGCACGTTTCTTTGTACCCGGTCCCTCCTGAAATTTCTGATGCCATGATTTGTACTGCCCTTCGTAAGTTTGGACGGATAGCTGGTCCTATGACCACACATTTCGCAGCACCGAAGGATCCTGCCAAGAAAAATGTTCGGAACTTCCGTAGAAGCGTCAGGCTTATTTTTCCATCGGAAGACCACCTCCGTAAGTTTCCTAAATTTCTCACAGTACGCTGCGGAACACTCTGCTATAAGATTGACTTGCTTACTTCAGAACATTGCGCTCTGTGTAAAGAGTTAAGACATCAGCGCGCTCATTGCCCACAGACGCCTTTTTCACAGCAGGGCACTGCTAAAACGACTCCAGTCTCCCGGAGACCACCGCCTACTACATATTAATCAGCAGCAGCAGCCCCTCAGGCGAGTTTAAATAAAAGTTGCACTACAAACGTTGGGCAACACATGTCACCTACGATCGACACGTCTTCACTTGATGGCTTTCCCTCGCTTCCTTCATCTCGACAAGCACAGAGGGTTTCCATTTCTCGAGACCTTCTTGCTGATCATTCACCATTTTTTACAGTTGGCGTTTCTCGCAATGGTGGTCCGGAGGAACCTTCCTCTGACTCTACTGCCACATCTCGTGTGTCGACGATCTCTGTCAAACTGTCTTCGAAGCTTCGCACAGGTGCTCGGCGCAAGAAGCAAAAGTCCCCGTCTCCTTCTGGACGTTCTGCACCCCTTGATGGTACAACTGATGCACAGTCTCTATCCTCCTCAGTTACTGAATCTGGCGAGACCTCTACTCATAGACCTCTTTCGTTTGCGGAGTTTGCTCGCGGGCTTGGCCCCTGTTTCGACACGTGGGAGCCTGTCTCCCTCCAGGACTGGTTTCAGTTTTGTAGCCACACAAATAATATTTCTGTTGCAACCGTCTTTTTACGACAGTATGAGGCGGTTTTCCCTGCAGTATTAACACAAGCAAGTGTCATTCAAATTTCCTTTGACATCATCAGAGACACGCTGGCTACAGAACGTGGGCACTATCCTGCGTCGATCGCTTTAAAGTGCTTTTCTCGGCTGCTCGTGAGGCGTTCCAGCCGCAGTCAGATCTACCACTTTCAAAGTTACGACCGTGAATTATCGGGACTTTTCCAGATCCCTAGCAAATGCTCTAGTCATGGAGGATCTTTTGCCCCTTGGAGCGGATGTTTTGCACCTCCAAGAAACGAACTGTCACACCTCCACACTCTGTCATCGCTGGCAGGCGAGCGATTATGTCTTTCATTACGCATTTTGTTTTTCGTCGAAAAGTGGGGTAGCAATTGGCCTACGTCAATAGTTCCGTGCCACTCTCACAGGTTTCTCGGTTAGAAACCTTTGCCGGGATTTGCTTCAACGTGTGTTATTCTCCGTTGACGGTAACCGCTTTCACATTCTTAATATCTACGTTCCGTGTTCTTCTCTTCATCATTCAACTTTGTTCCACCGCCTGCGTCGAGCTCTGTCTGCGGTCTCGCCTTCAGACCGAGTCCTCCTAGGCGGATATTTCAATTGTACTTTGAACCCGACACTCGACCGCTCTCCAGCAACACAAGAACATCGTACATCTCTGGTAGCATGCTTAAGGATCTCGTCGCAGACTTCTCTTTGACGGACGCACATCGACATATCAATCCCCACGATGCCACTTATACTTGGAGATCGTCCGGGAACCAGACTCCATCAACTGCACGCCTTGATCGTATATATGTTTTATCTCCTCTGCTTGCGTTGTTTTACCTCCTCTGCTTGCGTCTATTACTGAGTCACAACAGTAACCCACCGCTTCCTCCGATCATTGTTCTGTGTCTCTCACGGTGTTTGCTTAGGCACCACTTCATCGGACAGTTCGTCCGTGGACACTTGATACTTCTTTACTCAGTGATCCTGACTTTCGTGCCTCCATTCGTTCTTTCCTTAGTGCTCATATGCCGGGATACACTCATCTTCCTGCGCTTTGACATATTGGCTGCAAGTTAAACATGAGCTCTTACTACACATCAAAGAGCTTGCTTTTACAGCGTCAACATCTCGCCTGATGCAACTTGATCATGCCCGGCGAAAGCTTGCTCTCATCGGGTTGTCCGATCCACTCTTTCCGGTGGTTCAGGCGGAACTCAAAGCTTTTCTTGAACCTCTAGCGCAGCAGGCTCTACTTCGCCTTCGCTTGAAACATCTTCATCCTGAGGATTGCAACTATGACTTCCTCGCGTCGATGGAGTCCTCACGCAAGTCATCCACTTCTCTTCGGCAACTCCTTCTCCCACCTGGTGTCGTACCTTCTGATACGCCGACTCTATGTTCTCACGTTCGTCAGTTTTTAGCCACTAAGTTCTGTGAAGCTCCTCCCTCCTCCTCTACTCTCTCTCACCTTCTTTCCAATCTCCCTCAGGTTCCTTCACATCTGGCTAATTCTTTGACTCTTCCACCTACATCTTCTGAACTCACTGATATATTTTCTTCTCTTAAACCTTAAGCCGCACCGGGTCCGGACGGCTTCTCCTTCCCTTTCTATCGTGCCTTTTCCCCTCTACTCATTACTTTTCTCGTTGCTGCTATTTCCGCTGCTCTTCTTACTTTCACCCTCCCCGAGGAGTTTCACAGATGCTCATGTGGTCTTATTCCCCAAGAAGGGTGACCCTCTTGACTTGGGAAATTGGCGCTCTTCTTAACCAGGATTACAAACTTTTTACTAAGCTTCTTTCCCACCGTCTCAACTCTGTCCTTCCTTACATTCTTGACGACGCCCAAACCTATACTGTTCCTGTACGATTTCTTTCTACTAATATCCAACTCCTTCGTGATCAAATTCATCTCGCTCAAACCCACTCTGAACCCCTAGCCCTTCTTTCTATAGATCTTTGTGCTGCTTTCGATAACGTTTCACATGATTATTTAACACAAACTCTTCTTCACTTTGGTTTTCCTTCCGCCTTTGTCTCTACTCTTCTCTCTCTTTACACGGATGCCGTTTTCCATGTCAAGACGGCAACCTTCCTTACTGCTCCAATCCCCTTTAAACGCGGGGTCCGACAAGGCTGACCGCTTTCAGGGCAACTTTTTGCGATTGCTGTGGAACCCTTTCTTCGCTCTCTTCAACATTCTTTGTTAGCTAAACTTCCAGCGCCAGTCGTCAGTACGCGACATCACTCAGTGATTTACTCTGCCTACGCTGATGATATTACAGTCTGCATTCGCAGAGAATCGCAATTCCGGCTCCTTCGTCGCTTATTTTCCGACTACGCCTCATGTTCCGCTGCTGAGCTTAACACCTCCAAGAGCACCGGTTTGTGGGGCGGTTCATGGAGGATCCGCACGGACACTCCATTGGGGCGCCACTTGGTCAGCCACCACCCAACGCTTCCTGGGAGTGCACCTAGGTCAACCACGTGCAAACTCACAAGCAACTCGCACCGCTCTCTACCCTCGTTCGACCAGATCTTCAGTGTACTGGAGACGAATGCAGTTCTGCACATCCTACCACCAGCGTGCGAGCCTCACTCGTACGTATCTCATGCCCGTGTGTCAACATTCATGGATCGCATCTCCCACCCCGATGTTCAGTCTACAAGAGGTTACCCGCTGTCTAACAATAGTCATGTGGGTACGTCATCATTGGCTTTCCGTTACCAAGCTTTGTTCACCTCCCGTCTTTGGTGGTACCGGTCTCACCCGATGTTTCCTTGTGCTACAAAGTTCATCGAGTCCCTCTCTTCGTCCGCCTCTTCACAGCTTCGACAGCATCTGCAATTCAGGTAAGGAGCGTTCTCGTCTCCTCGCGGAAACCCCCACTTCACCTTTTCATCTTTCGTACTCATGGATCGCTGTACTCCCCCCCCCTCAAAACTTCCTCCCGCCTATCTAGAAGCTCTCAAATTCCTTCGCTGTCTTCCCCTTCTTCGAAATTCCTTCGCTCTCTTCCATTTCTTCGCTCCCCTTTTTCTTCAACTATCGAGCTCTTAGCTAAACCCCTCTTTTTCAATTCTATCCTCCACCCTCCCAACCTCCCTTGCTTTGCTTCCTCTTCCTGGCTTCGTGTCGGTATCGTAACAGTTCAAGAATTGACTAATCCCGACCTCTCCTGGCGCCCTTTTATCGATCTCCTTGCTGCTATCCATTCTTCCCGATCTGCTCGTTTCGTATTTGACTCTTTGCATTCTGCTTTACTGTCTCTTTTCCGCAATCTGGTGTCCCCTTCTGGCCCTGTCTTTGTGCTTTCTGCCCCTCTTCCGTTACCATTCTTCCTTCAGCTCTCTCGCTCGGTCCAACCCATTGTTTCCTTCTCAGCTAAATCTCTCTATCGTTTCCAGGTACACACTACCATCCCCTTTCCCCTTTCTATACTTGACGTTCCTGCTACATTTCTTTCTGCTGTTTGGGCCGCTGCCCGCTCCCCCTCTCCACACCTCCTGAACCAAACACCCACTGGCGTTTCCTCCATAATCGTCTTCCTGTTCCGTACTCCCTCTTTCGAATGTCTCTTCTTACTACCTCTTTATGCTCCTTCTGGGCGTGCAGGAGGCAGACGCTTCTCACGTATACCTGTATTGTCGTGTTCTGCTGCCTCTACACCATCAAGCTTTCAAGTTTGCCAGTTACTCTTGCTCCCATGAGTTGTCGTTTACAGCTTACAGACATCTACTTCTGCGTACTACTCCACCAGTCCCTCTTCCTTCTATATGTGCCTACATTTTTATACTGGCGAAACACGTAGTCTACGTGTACCAACAGCAACTTCGGAGTGTCTCGTCACCCGTTATCATTCAACAAGCTAGTGCTGCGCTTGTATGCCACTTTAGAAATAGCTCGATCTCCCGTCTCCGCTTTGAGCACCGATTGGCTTCCTTTAGTCATCAGGAAACAGCATTTTACACTACGTGGTCGCCTGGTACCCCGTGGTTTGCGGAGGCAACTGGACAGCTTCACCTCACTGTCCAATAGGACATTCTCCACCGTTTCGTATTCATCTTGTGGCGCTGGGATGCCTTCCTCAGGGCCTATTTTAATAATATTTAATGTTCTGATTCCAGCCTGTGTGGTGCTTCTTTTAATACTTTTCGGTGCATATATCACAGTTTTAAAGTCTCGTACTGTTATTTATTTACAACCGTGCGAGATGCAGCTTTGGGTTTCATTTGAGACGTCCAGTTATTTTGTCTCTCGCTTCATGAATTTGTTTTAACGATTTTCACACCTACTTGTAGTACTTATGCCATGCTTACCCTTTATTTGTGTGTTAGATTTGCTATTCCATTGTGTTTTCTGAATCATGTCCTTCTTATCCCCATCTTGTTTGTATATTGTGAGTACACGTGCTTATTTACTGAATCATGTATGATTCATTAAATAAGCACGTGTACTCACCTTTGTGAATCATGTATTACGTTTTTCCTTCCGATACTGTTCTCTGTATTTGTAATTAATTATTTATTCTGCAATTACAGTAATGTATCATACAATTTTTGTTACCTGCTTCATCGTGCGGTGGGCCTGTCTTTTGCATAATATGTTGTCTCGTAATTACTCTCCACTAAGTAGTTTTTTCTTAAGTTCCTCAGTATTGACATGCACCTATTATTTCAATACCTTCATTGCATTGATGGTTTTAATTCATATTACGGTATGTCTCTCGCTACATCAAATGTATTCGTGTACAGAGTGTTTTCACTCTATGCCTCTATTGTCTACACACATCACTTATGTCACGCTTGTTGTATTGTGTGTATATTTACTGTGTCTTCCAGCTGTCATTGGATAAGCTTTGTTTTTGTCTGCACTGTATCATTTATGTCAGCGTTACTTCATTTTCATTCTTTACTTATATTGTGCTGCAAGATATGTTTCTGTGTCTTCTTTGTGTCACTTTTGTGTTCACTATCTTTCATGTAAAATTTGCTCAGCCGTTGTTGTGTGACACGCTGGTTATCTCACTGTGTTGTTCTCATGCTCGTTAATGTATATACATGTATATCTCAATTGCAGCATCTTTTGTCAACAACATATTTACAAATCATTTGCTTTTTATCAGTTTCCCTTATGTTGTATGACGCTCGAATCTGAACGTGCCTATTCTTCTTGTTGAATAATAAAGCGATTTTGAAAACCAGATTTGGTATATGATCTCATGGTTATATAACTTAGATGGTTATATAACTTAGTCGGTTTTTGGACTAAGTTATATAATATAGTCATGGTTATATAACTTAGTCGGTTTTTGGAAGGGAACGGTGCCCGGTGTCAAGGGGACATCATACAAAATTTTTGTAAAACGTTCAATTTTTTACTCTTAAGATCTGCAAAACAATTCAGCACTCCAATACCCTATCTACGTCCTAAGGAGCTTTTTGGCCCTTTGAGGCCCTTGCGCCATAAACCACCAACCAACCTACGGTCTAAGTTAGAGACCGTAGATAACAATAAAGTGCAAAAATATGCGTTTAATGATGTATTAAAAACAGAAATCAATATAGTTTAGCTTTCACTACCAACGAGTGGCTTATCAGAAATAAATATAATGTAATGTAAACAGAGAGTGCCAGATATTCAAAATTCAAAACGGTAAGAAAAAGATGATCAATGCCAATGTGAAGTCGTACGCATGCGACATCACATAGGTACATTGCATTTCTGTGTCGCGGGATTCACAGAAGCACACGCCAGATGTACGGCAGTTCTGTAGATGTCTCCTAGAAGTTAAGTATTGCCATTCCCTTTTTCTTTCTTTTTTGTTTCGTAAAATTAAATAAACTAAATCAAAATATTAAAAATAAGTTTACTGGAAAATTACAGAAATATCTTTTTCATTCATTAACTTTCACCCGCTGAACTTGGTGATTCCACAAATAGTAATATGTACCTGGAAAATACCTGGTATCCCTGCTAATACAAATTATATTAATAATTTCTTTGCGTCCAGTTCAATCTAGTATGTCCATAAGAGTGTTTGGGGCCGTATGACAAATGCATTTCAACGTGTGCCGCTACGGTAGCGGAGTGATCTAGGCGCTGGCTTCAGACCACTAGTCGAGAAGGATCCTTTTTCGAATCCTGGTGAGTCATGGACGATGTGATTGACTTTGGCACTGGCTGTCCCCCTTCCCAAGAACCAGTTACCGAAAATTAGGAACGTCCGACTGTTTATAGCCCACTGAATTGATCACGGTGGTCGTTAAACCCCAACTAAGAAAAAGATTGCGACGTGTCCATTGCTATTTGTTATGGAGCCGTATGAAAAGTACGTTTTTGATATCAACATGTCCACTGCCATGTAGGCTGGCCATAAAATGTTAGGTGACCGTACAAAATTGTACTTTTGTTTTCACCTTGTCAGCGCTTCAGTATATGGTTGAAGTATACGTATATATAGTTGGGCCTTTTCAGCACGTAGATTGGTTTATATAAAAAATAAAGATAATGTTACCTTTTTTACTCAGTTGCAACACATTAATTCCAAAGGCTATTTCTTGAAATCTTCAATCCGCCGTGCTGATATTCACAAGGTTAACATAACATGTCAAGTTACTAATGTTGCAGTTTCACTCTGTCACAAAACTTTAATTACAAGACCGGAGGCGTAACCTTCTTTTTTTAGGAATGTTTAGTTCGACGTATTCATAAGGTTTCGATAACATGCCAAGTCTATGGTATTGTGTTTTGGCAGAGGCACACAATTAATAAACAGGCCTTAAGCCCTTTTATCAATTTTCAATCAACCGTGCTCATATACATAACATTTTCAGAGAAAGTCAAGTTTATTGTGTTGCACTTTTACTCGAGTACAAAACTATAAACAGCCATTAACTTTCATCTGCTGAACTTGGTGATACCTCAATTCATCCATGAACAAGTGTTTTAAGTAATTGTATGCCATGGTCATATTGAAAATGTTTGATGACAAGTGTGGTTAATAATGTAGCTCTCATTAAATATTTTTAAAAGGTATAGAGGCTAATATTTATTGTTTGAAGCCCAAGTAAAAGCTCATTTTTAGCTTGACTAGTCATGCAATCCTTATGAATATGGTATTTATTTTATTTTGTACATTTTACATAGCATGTGCATTTTTTTGCATGTTTTGGCATTTGTTTTATTTTGCGTTGTACTTGTTACATAGCGTTTCGCATTTTTGTTATGCATGTGACTTGTGATTGCATTTTGAATTTTTATTTGTTTCTAATTTAGGATTACTTTTTCACATTTTATGTTTTTAACATGCTATTTTAAAAATGTTGTCTCTTTTAATTTTGCGTTGTGTTTTACATTCTTGCATCTTCGGCAGAATTACATTCTTGAAAAATTCCAATACAATTTAGTAAAAGGTATAATTCAATTAGTGAAAAATACCAGAACCTTTTAGTAACGGGTAGAATTATACGAAATTCCTCTTAAGAAATCTAGTACGTTAACATTGTCTCTGTGCGCCAAAGAAGTTCGAATTCCTTTCTATCTTGCCAACTTGTCTCTTCTGGGTAGATTTGTTGGAATCTGTGCTATCACTCTTTCGATTTTAGTCATAGTTGTTCTCGGCTCTTTCGCAGTTATACTGATTATTTTGTGCAGTCACTGTTTTTTCTCTGCCAGAAATGTATTCTAGCGTGCGTACTATCCTTCAAGTTTGTTTTGTGTTCTGGGAAAGCCAAGTAAATTGTTTTCACTTACTGAACAAATTCTTGTTGGGAAAAGCGGAGGGCTTCTGCTCGGACTGATTCTTCTGCTTCCACGAAATTTTCCAAGAACATAATTTTCCCCGAACCACTGAACTACAGAATCTGCATATTCTAGTAAAATGGATTTCACTTCTTCAAAAGCTGCTGAAATTTCATAGGATGAAAGAAATGCGAGTGCTTGCAAATGTCTGACTTTAAGAGCAAAGTCACTGTTTTCCCCGTATTCCGAAGCTATACCAGAGGATGGATATTCCTCCGCATATTTTTTCCGAAAAAGAACCAACAACATATGTGTGTACTGCTTCCAAATTCCTTTTTAGCAGCATTATAATGGTAGCTATTTCTAAATCTATCATTATACGTATATTGTGGAGCAAGCTGAATATCATAGTCTGGTGCATAGTCTTGTAAACTCTGCAAAAATCTTGTATATAATAGTATAATATTCTTCATTCTTGCTGGAAAGTAACCCATAAACTAGTGGGACAAATCTTTGCATCTCTGGTTTCGTTCCAACGAAAGCATGAATGGTATATAATTGCCTAAAAAGGAGTGGACAAGTTTGAAATGTCCCAACCATAATCTAGAAGGGTGCTTCTTTAAGCTTTCGTAATATATTTTCTGTTAAAAATAAAATAATTCTTTGATCTCCAAATGCGCTATCTCTGACAAGAAATTTTGCACCATCTCTTTCCTGTAAATCTAGTGGGGCATCGATTCCTTCTGAAGTCGTAGACTCCGCAGGCATGTCTTCTCTTCGTATATCGTCTATACAACTTGCCTTACTTGCGTCCATATTAGGCATGTAAGCTGCATTTACTGTAGCCATTGATGTTGTCACTGTTTGAATAATTTGTGTAAGGGCTTCGTCCGAATTTCTCGCTCGTTCTTTTACTTGCGCTCTTGCAACAGCAACATCACTTTTCTCCGGCCTTGGAGCATGATTATGTGGTTTCTCATTGCGCATCTTGTGTTCATCTCCAATAAGAATAGTACTGCCAAAGCCAGTACAGTTTCCATAGTTTCTTTCAATTCAGTGCCAATACCGTAAATCACCACGCACTATTTTATGGCAAAATAAATACCCTTTCCATTTCAGCAAATCATATCCGTTTTGTGAGTTAACGATGTTGCATACTTCATCCGCATAGTGCCTTCGGAAAACAATGCACTTTCGCTTTCCAAAATATTTAGAATGACATATTTCCACTATTATCACTTGACAACGCACAACAAAGGTTTCAACAAACAAGTTCTCTGTTCGCCAGTCATCTACGAACTAATGAGCAACCATTCAATAAAACATTCAGAATACAGAAGATCACGTGAAGCTTGTTCCTCCACTTAGGGTTTAGGCGAAGTTCAAGATTTTCGTACCTGGGGTCACAAGAACAGGTTACGTTTAGGGATCGGCGTCTTATAATTTGTTTTTCCAAAACGCAGAAGTACATGTATTTGACAGCAGGGACGCTCCAAGCTGGAAATCAACGGATGCGAAGCTCCTGAGCGCCAGGTTCTGCGGGCGGCAGCAGGCGCGGGCTGGGCCGCTATACTCTAGGCAGGTAGGCGTCATGCTAACTCTTAAAAATAAATTCAAATTTTTTTCTGTGCTGCACCATGCGTATGAAAGAAAACTGTAACACTGAAAAGACAATTAGTTTACCCCGTAATGTACTAAAAAAAGACCTACGTCCCTATGTGCCAAATGGTCGGTAAGCCAAACACAGTTGTTCATGCAACACCTTCCCCGACTTTCTAAGTTCAGATCTGTCTCGTTCAACTTATTTCCTGTACCTCACCTCTCTTTCTGTAATTGTAGTTAATTGCCGTAAAATGGGTGTTTTACGTTGGGGCGTATTCCCGTGTGTCCTAAAGACTATACTGAAAGCGGTGAACCCCGGGGAAAAGTATTCCATCAAAAGCAACTGAAATCTATTGCCAGAGCAAAACTTTGTTCGTTGACATTACATCCAACCAATTTAGGCGAAGTAGGAAGTGTTTTTTTCTACTACGACACCAGAAGATAATCGCGGATTCTCAGGCAATTACGATACAGATGCGTCCTTTGGACTTCTCTTTCAAAACGTCCAAAGGCCGGTACTAGGGGATGGGGAGGGATACAGTGCGGTTATTCTTTTTTGTTGGAGTTAGAAATTCCTAAGCTCATTCTTCCTCAAAACGTTGCCTGGTTACTAGTAAGTACTGTCTCATGTCTCAATCATTACCGAGATTTGTTGTTTTTGCTTTCATTCTTTGAGTTAACAGCGGGAAAATATCTAAACTGCGTTGTTTCAGTTGAAAATATTTTTTACTTCAGCAACAAGGCTTCAGGTATTTTTGCAAAATTCTTCGACATAACAGATATGCCTTACATAAAGAATTTACACGAGAAAATAGGTTAATAATAACGAAAATATTTTAAGACCAAGAAAAAAAATTGCGGTACCAAAAAAGCTAGCTAGAGGAAACAGAAGGCTCTGAGAAAAAGGTCATATTTAAAGAAACCTGTATTCGCTTAATGAGTAAGTGGTATAAATCAATACAAAATCATGTGCTGTATTTAAAAAAAATTGCAAGCAAGTAGACATCGTCACTGTCCTGAGTTTCCTCTTTTCATCCTGTCGACATTACAACCACCGCAGAAAATAAAATAACCAAAACATAACAAAAATACCCATACAAAGTAAAATGCCCATAATATAAAAACAAGTAACCACACAAAATGAAATACCCAAAACTTGGTAAGAAATTATGTTAAAAGCATAATGAAGATAAAAAATAGGAGAAATATATGGTTTTAGAACTTCATGAAAGTGTCAAAACTGAAATAAAAAGAAAGTAAAAAAGAAATATTTCAAATTCCATTGTTGTTTTAGTTATTTGACCTGTTGACATTTCGTAAATTGCACTTGCACTCGCCCAGTAAAATGCCCATAATATAAAAACAAGTAACCACACAAAATGAAATACCCAAAACTTGGTAAGAAATTATGTTAAAAGCATAATGAAGATAAAAAATAGGAGAAATATATGGTTTTAGAACTTCATGAAAGTGTCAAAACTGAAATAAAAAGAAAGTAAAAAAGAAATATTTCAAATTCCATTGCTGTTTTAGTTATTTGACCTGTTGACATTTCGTAAATTGCACTTGCACTCGGTCAAAAAATATTACGTACAAGGACTCTTTAGTAACTTTTAATGGCTGTGCTCATATTTATAAAGTTTGCATAACAAATCAAGTTAATAATGTTGCGCCTTCACTTAGGCACCAAATATGAATTATTAGCCGCTAAGCTTAGGCCTCTTAAATAATTTTTAATAAGCGTAATACTATTAAATTGATTTGTCATGCAAACCTCATATGATCACAGTATTTTAAAAATCACTAAACTAGCATATGCCTAGGCCTCGGGTGCATCTAATAATGCTTTGTGCTCGAGTAACATTTCCACAGAATTAATTTGTTTGTTTATGAAAACTATATAAATATCAGCTCGGAGGACTGAAAACTATCAAAAAGCCCTAGGCCTAGGGTCTTCTTAATAGTTTCAACCTCAGTAAAGCGCATTGCTAAATTCTTGGACTTCTATTCAAACCTTATGAAAATTAGCAAGGCTGACTGAAAATTGCTAAAAAGGCCCAGGCCTAGGGCTTTATAATTATTGTTTTCTACCTGAATAGAACTGCAACATTATCTTTAGTTCCTACTAGAGCGGGTACACGGTATTTCCCGGGTAAATATTACTTTTTATAAAATCACCAAGTTCAGCGGGTGAAAGTCAATGAATGAAAAAGGTTTCCAGTAAACTTATTTTGAATTTTTTGATTTAGTTAATTTAATCACATGAAACAAAAAATAATTTGCATTACTCACATTACATTATATTTCTGCCAGATAAGGCACCCGTTGGTGGTGAAAGCTAACTTTTATTAATTTGTGTTTTTAATACACCATTACCCGGATATTTTTGCACTATATTTTTATCTACGGACTCTAACTTTGACTGTAGGTGGGGTATTGTGGTGCTGTATTGGGCTGCAGTTTTTAAGAGTAAAAAATGTAATTTTTACGAAAATTGTGAATCGGGCCCCTTCACACCGGGCACCGACCATTTCAGTCTGTGGTCTAAGTTAGAATACAATCAGGTAGCATACCAAATTTGGTCGTTCTAAATTGGAAACTGTTGATTTTACGAAAATTTTGTATGGGGGGCTCCGACCCCTGGCTCCAACCGCTTCTAAAAACCGTTTACAGTCTAAGTTAGAGTTTCGTAAGGAAGTATACGAAATTTGGTGATTCTAAACTGAAAGCTGTACATTTTACGAAAATTTTGTGTGGGGGTACCTTGACCCAGGGCCCCGACACCTTACAAAAACCATATACTGTCTAAGTTAGAGTTACACGAGAGAGTATACGAAATTTGGTGGTTCTAAATTGAAAACTGTAGATCTTACGCAAATTATATGTGTGTGCTCCTGTTCCCGGGCCCCGATTCCCCCCAAAAAACGTCTACTGACTAAATTAGTGTGCCATCAGATAACACACCAAATTTTGTGGTTCTAAATTTAAAACTGTAGATTTTAGGAAAAAATTGTATGGGGCAACCTTGATCCCGAGGCAGGACCTCTTACAAAAACTACATATGGTCTAAGTTCGAGTACCATGATATAGTACACCAAATTTGGTGGTTCTCAATTGAAAACTGTAGATTTAACGAAAATTTTGTATGAGGGGGTGGGGCTCTGACCACCATGGGATTCAAATCCTTCGTAAAACCGTCTGCGGTCTAAGATAGAGTTTCGTTAGATAGTTTACCAAATCTTTTGGTTCTAAATTGAAAACTGTAGATTTTACGGAAATTTTGTATGGGATTTGGGCTCTGACCCCCGGGCTCCAACCCCTTCCAAAAACCGTCTACAGTCTAAGTTAAAGTTTTGTGAAATAGTATACCAAATTTGGTGGTTCTACATTCAAAACTGTAGATTTTAAGAAAATTTGATAGGGGGGCTTTGACCCCCAGGCCCCGACCCGTTCCAAAAACCATCTACCATCTAAGGTAGAGTACCATGAGATAACATACCAAATTTGGTGGTTCTAAATTAAAAACTGTAGATTTTACGAAATTTTTTATGAGGGGAAGGGGGCAGCTCTGAACTGTCATCCTTTTCCAAAAACCGTCTACCGTCGGAGTTAGAGTTTCGGGTGATAGTATACGAAATTTGGTGGTTGTAAATTGAAGACTGTAGATTTCACGAAAAATTGTATGTGGGGTGCCCTGACCCCGCGCCCCGACCCGTTCCAAGAACCGTTTACCGTCTTAGTTAGAGTACTATGAGCTAGTACATCAAATTTGGTGGGCCGCCCCGGTGGCGCAGTTGTCTAAGCGATGGCCTCTGATCTTTCGTCCGAACGGGGTCCGGGTTCAAATCCCGGTGAGGCATGGATGTTGTGTTTGACTTACGGCACTGCTTCTCTCCCTTCCCTGGAGTCAGTGACCCTAAATTAGGGGCGGGCGACTGCTTATAGCCCATTGACTTGCTCACGGTGGTCGTTAAACCTCCAATAAAAAAAAATTTGGTGGTTCTAAATTGAAAACTCTACATTACAGGATAATTTTATATGGGTGGATATGACCCCCCGGGCCTCGACCTATTGCAAAAACCGTTTACCGTCTAAGTTAAAGTACCATGAGTAATATACACAATTTTGTGGTTCTAAATTGGAAAACTGTAGATTTTACGAATTTTTTTAATGAGGGGGCTGTGACCCCCGGGCTCCAACACCTTCCAAAATCCATCTGCTGTATAAGTTAGAGTACCATGAGATCGTATACCAAATTTGGTGATTCTAAATTGAAAACTGTAGAATTTGCGAAAAGTGTGTGTGTGTGTGTGTGTGTGTGTGTGTGTGTGTGTGTGTGTGTGAGAGAGAGAGAGAGGGGGTGGGGCTCTGCTCCCCAGGCTCCAACCCCTTCCAAAAACCGTCTACAGTCTTAAGTTAAAGCTTTGCGAGATAGTATACCAAATTTGGTGGTTGTAAATTGAAAACTGTAGATTTTACGACAATTTTGTATGGCGAGGTTCTGACCCCACCGAGCCCGACCCGCTCCAAAAATGGTCTACCGTCTAAGTTGGAGTACCATGAGATAGTATACCAAATCTGGTGGTTCTAAATTGAAAACTGTAGATTTTACGAACATTTTTTTTTTGGGGGGGGGGGGCTTTGACCACCCTGGCTCCGTATAATATTTTTAGTGCCAAAGAAAAAGCGTAATATTCCAATCCTGTCTGAGTGTCCAAACCTTATAAATTTGATCAGGGCGGAAGACGTTCGAAATCGTACGTTTTCCTGCATTCGTTTTGTATGTAACCAAAATTAGAATTTGTCCGCGAGGAATTGATGTAGTCGACGAATTTGTCAGCGACAAATTGACGCTCGACGAGTCGTCGTGGTTGACGAATTGACGCGCAGCGAATTGACGAAGGCGACGAATTGACTTAGTCGACGTATTGACGTGACACCACCTAAGCTTCTGCAAATTTTTTTAAGTGTTTGTTTAGCAGTTAAGATGTATCTACTTTTTTAATCCTAGCAGTTGTGTTCTGGTTTCCAAATAAAGTATAGGGTTACATCCCGTGAATTATTTTGTTTACTTAATGGTATTACGAGACCATCACGTGTAGACAGAAAATTTTAAAATTAACTCTCCTAACGTTATGACACAAGTAAACATATTCAGGAGTAATCCTCATCAGTGACGAACAGAAGTTCCCCGTATTCGCCAATTTCATTTACTAAAACACGTATCAGGAATTGTGAGAAGTAAACCAATGGCTGTCAGTGAATTTTAAACATACTGCTGGCCACATAAAATGCAACACCAAGAAGGAAGCATCCGATTGGCCTGAAATTCGCAGCATGCATCGCCCACAAGAGGACATGCAAACGATTAGCATTCGAGGCCATATGCAAATCATGTGCGCCCGGCAAGCCACCGAAAAGCACTATAAGAAGGGTGCACAGAAGGCGGGGTGTAAGTAGTGGAAGTGTGTTGTGCTGCCGGACCTGTGCGTGGGAAACTTCCTGATGTCTCGTCGCAGAATACGGCAGTCATTCCAGCACGTTTCGGAGTTCAACAGAGGACGAATGGTGGCTTATCATGACAGCGGTTTATCGTACCGAGACATCGCCGCCATTGCGGAACGACATCCAGCCACAGTGAGGCGAGCATGGATTTGGAGGGGGCAGGAGGGACGGACGGACCGACGTGAGCGATTGCCGCAGCCGCGGCACACCACCGTACGAGAGGACCAGCATGTTGTGCAGCGGGCATTGACGGCTCGCACCGCCCCATCACGAACGTAAGCGCAGGAGTTAGAGTGTGTTGTGCAACAACTTGTGTCAGCACGTACCATTCGACGGCGTCTGCAGGATCGGGGACTTGTCGCACAGCACCCATTGCACAGATTTTAATTGACGTTACACCACCGGCGAGTGCGGCGGTAGGTGAGCCATTGAACGCCGCACCTGGACTATGGAATGGCACGACATTGTCTTCCCCGACGAATCGCGCTTCTGCCTGCAGCACCGCGATGGTTGGATCCGCGTGCAATGGCCCCACGGCGAGAGACTGTATGACGCCTGCATTATGCATAGCCATACCGGTCCGTCGCCTGTAGTTATGGTTTGGAGCGCAATTGGATATGACACGCGCACCCCTCTGGTACGCATCGTCGGTACACTCAACATCAACCGCTACATATCCGACGTTTTGGAGCCTGTAGCCCTCCGTTACCAAAAGGACAACGCGCCCGCACGTGACACGCATCGTGCAACAATTCTTCGCGGCCTACCAAGTGTCACTGCTGCCGTGACCCACCTGTTTTACCGATATGTACACCATCGAGCACGTTTGGTCGCTGATTGGCAACCGAGTGGCCTTGCAAGCATCACCCGAGGCTACGGCTGGTGAACAGGGGCAACGTGTGGAAGCAGCCTGGACCGACACACCCCAAGCCCACATCCAAAGCCTCTTACGTTCGATGCCGCGGCGTGTAGCGGCTGTTATTGCCAGGCATGGGGGCCACACGAACTATTGATGTCGGCGTGTTCCGCAAATCGCACGGACCTGTAAGCTCAATCGTTTCATCTTTGTATATGTTGTTATGTGTCCAGTAAATCTGGCTTTGCTATCTCGTGTCCTTCTTGGTGTTGCATTTGGGAGGCAAACAGTGTAATTACAAAAGACTTGATAGATGTTTTTCAAAATTATATCTATTTACGTTTTTTGAAAATACATAGTTGCTCACAACTGCCGTGTAACTTGCAATTTACAAAGATGGGATCTATTATTACTTCGAAACATGGAACGAAATAGGAAAACAAATTTCTATATATAAATCCCGGTGTAATAGTTATACCGCTATTGGCGTAACTATTACACCGGGATTAGAGGAAATGCTATCCTACACTCACCAACCCGCTTGGCCAGCGGGGTGAGTTATGGCCAAACCCTTCCAAAATGACTCCACAACTTAAATCTTTGCCCTCAGTCTCCGGCAGCTGGAATCTACCTGGCCAAAGCAGCGGCCAGTGCGACATGAAGGCAGAGGGTGCTAAGAATCCCCTGACGACCCGGGCTAGGCTACCATCTAATGCTGACCTTGGCTACGCAAAATGGACGCTCCTAATCTTCTGATTCAAGCTTTCTTGAATTGGAAGAGGAACTACAAAGGATCAAGTGGGACATCGCCGGGCTAAGTGAGGTAAGGAGGAAAGGAGAAGATCTCATTGAACTGAAAAGTGGACACCTCTTCTACTATCGTAGGACAGATACTGGCAGAACTAGTGGTGTTGGATTTATAATAAACAAGAAACTGAAGGATAAAGTTGTAGAAGTTTAAAGTTCCTCTGACAGAGCTACACGTCTCGTTATCCAACTCTCGAGAAGATACCAAGCTCAGATTTTTCAACCTTATGCACCCACCACAAGTCATCCTCAAGAAGAAATTGAAGAACTTTATGAGGAAATTCGGCAGCTAGATAATAAAGGTAAGCAGCACTTGAAGATAATTATGGGAGATTTCAATGCAAAAATAGGGCAACGGCAACAGAACGAAACTTCAGTAGGTAAATTCGGTCACGGCAACAGAAACCAGCGTGGAAATACTCTTGTAGAGATTGCAGAGGCAGAAGGGTTTTTCATCATGAACTCCTTCTTCAAGAACAAGCTACAAAGGAAATGGACATGGAGACATCCAAATGGGACGACAAGTGAAATTGATTTTATTATGTGTAACAAAAAATTCGTCATAGAAGACTGCAGTGTGCTAAACAAGTTCAACACAGGTAGTGACCATAGATTGGTGAGATGTAAGATGCACCTCAACACTAAACTTTAACGTGGCAAGCTCATAAAACGAACAAAATGTATTGACATAACTAACCTTAAAAAACACCATAATACCTTCAAGTTGGAACTGAAGAACAGATTCTCTGTTTTAGATGGCCTATCATCAGAAGAAGTGGATATTTCTGAAGTTAACAGAAAAGTAACCAAAGCTCTTATGGAAACAGCAACAAAATTAGCTGGGTCTAAGAACAAGTTGCATGTGAACAAATTATCAGGAAAAAACAAAATGTTAATGCAAAAAAGAAGAGAGATGAAGACAAGTAAAGAAAATGTGACTTCCAAAGTGGAATATATAGAGCTATGCAAGACAGTAAGAAAAAGTATCACTGAAGACGTAAGAAAATTCAGCTGTGAACTAGTGAGGAAAGTAATTGAAAACAACCAAAGCCTAAAGATAGCAAAGGGACATCTCAGTAAGGGAAGAAAACAGATTATGGCACTGAGAAAAGAAGATGGTTCTGTAACAAGAAATAGAGGCAGAAATTTTGACAAGAGTGAAATATTTCTACTCCAAATTATATGAAAAGGATGATACATGCACACCAGACATCATGAAAGATACCAATACCAGAGTTCCTCCAGTCCTTCCAGCACAAGTTGCACATGCCATCAAGAACATGAAGTGGGGGAAAGCTCCAGGAGAAGATGGAATTACTGTAGACATCATACAAGAAGCAAGTCGAGAAATCCAAACAGTACTCGCCCAAATTTTCACTCGATGCCTTAACGAAGGGAAGATTCCTGAGGATTGGAACACCACTAAAATGATCCTGCTACATAAAAAAGGTGACATTGAGGATCTCGGGAACTACAGACCTATCAGCCTCCTATCAGTGGTTTATAAAATCTTCACTAAAGTTCTTTCACACCGCTTGAAGGTAACACTGGACATGGCTCAACCGAGAGAACAAGCTGGATTCAGGAGTGGCTACAGCACAATAGATCATATCCACGTACTGAGAGAACTCATTGAAAGAGCGAGGGAATATGAACTTCCATTGTACATGGCTTTTATCGATTATGAAAAAGCCCTTGATTCGGTGAAACCATCAGCAGTTACAATGGCTCTGTAATCCTGCGGTATTGAAGATGCATACATTAATTTTATTAATAACATCTATGAAAATGCAAGTGCAAATATTCGGCTGTTTGAAAGTACAACACACATACAAATTGCAAAGGGAGTGAGACAAGGTGACACCATATCTCCGAAGCTCTTTAATGCCACATTGGAGCGTGTCTTTCAGTCGCTGAGCTGGGAAAACAAGGGATAAAGATTAATGGAGATTATCTAACCCATCTTCGTTTTGCTGATGACGTAGTCATTTTTGCAACTACCCCATCAGAGCTGCAGAGTATGATCCAGGAACTTGCTAACAAGAGTAAAGAAGTGGGATTAAAAATGAAATTTTAGAAGACAAAAGTGTTGTTCAATTCTTTTACAAGAAATGAAGATTTATCGATTGATGGAGAAAAGCTGGAGATAACAGGCACGTACGTTTATCTTGGGTAGCAGATATCAAGTGAGGGTCACATTGATGAAGAAATTAATCGGCGTACAAAACTTGCCTGGAGAGCTTTTTCAAGAAACAGCATAATTTTCAAGAGCAATATGCCGTTATGTCTTAAAAGAAATGCGTTTGATCAATGCATCCTTCCAGTGCTTATGTATGGTGCAGAGACGTGGACCTCAACTAAAAGAGATATACAAAGGCTGCAGACAACTCCAAGTAGCATGGAGAGGTGCATGCTTGGTGTAACCAGGAGAGATAAGAAGAGGAACTCGTGGATCCGAAAAATGACAAGAGTGGAAGACATCATGATCAGAGTTAAGGACAGATCATCGATGGACAGCCGAAATTTTAGATTGGATTCGAAGGGACAGGAAAAGACCCAGAAGAAGACCACATGGATGATGGGTGGATGGAATTCGAAAGTATGCAGGAGTGATATGGAGGAGACTGGCACAAGACACCGTTGTGGAGGAAATTTGGGGAGACCTTCATCCTGCAGTGGATTGACAATTGTTGACAATGATGATGATGATGATGATATACACTATCTACCAACAAGTAATTTGACACCTGTGATAGCAAAGGAAAACGAAATTTATTCACCTTCAATAGTTGGTGGAGCCTCCACGAGCGGCGATTACAGCAGCGACCCTCCAGGGCATACTCTCAACCAGGCGTTGTACGACGGCCAGCGGTATTTTCTTCCTCTCGGCTTGGAGAAGGCAGGTCAGTTCTTTCACCGATTTCGGATGGTGGGGGCACCCCTTAAGTCGACGCTCGAACTCGTCCCAGAGGTGCTCGATAGGGTTAAGGTGCGGGCTCTGCGCAAGCAAGTCCATTCGATTAACTGCATTGTCACCATACCAAGACATGGTGGACCTCGCAACATGACAGGTGGCATTATCATCCTGAAAGTAACATGGGTCCACCCCGTATAACTGCCACAAATTAGGAAGCGCATGGTCATCCAAAATGGTGTAGTAGGTCTCGGCGTTGAGTCTACCAGGAAGTGGGACCAAGGGTCCAGTGCCATATCAGGAGAAACACCTTCATAGCATAATTCCACCGCCGCTGAACTTCACAGTTGGCAGAATACATTCCGGCAGGAGGCGTTCTCCAGGCAGACGCCAAACCCAGACCCTGCCATCCGAACGGTAGAGGGCGAACCTTGAAACAGTAGAAACAGAACCTCCAGATAATCTGTTTCTACTGTTCAACGGTCCACTGTCGACGTTCTTTTCACCACGTTAGCCGAGCAGAGCTATTGGACTTGGTGATCAAAGGCTTGTGGGCGGCAGCACGTCCATGATAATCGAGCAGATGAGCTTCCTTACGGATGGTATTCGTCGAAAGAACACTCCCGAATGCTTGTTGAAACTCCTCGCGGATGTTGGACATCGATTTGGTGCAGTTCTTCCGAATTACTCTGGCCAGCACCCGTCGGTTTCTAACTCCCAGTTTTGTGAGTCTGCCGGGTCGGGGCACATTCCGACAGTCACTTCTCATCTTCCACTTGATAATCACGTAGGCCACTGTTGATTTTGGGTACTTCAACTCGCTGGATATGTCACGTATGGATCGGCCATTTCTGTGATACCCGACGATTACACCTTTCTCGAAATCAGAGAGCTCCGAACTGCGTGGCATCTTGCATGTGACTGGTTGCGTTGTTGTTTTCCGCACGATATTTAACGGCAGCGGCCGTGACGTGTATCAGGATCGCAGATACCGTCGATTGCAGGGATGTCCAATTACTTGTTGATAGATAGTGTATATATATACACTGCCGAAAAGTGAAAAAAGAACACCAAGAAGGAATTGGCGGGCGATCATGAAATTTACATACATTAATGGGGTCGAGTTTACGTAAGTGTGATGGTAATTTCGGGACCAACCGCTATGCGCTTACGCCACAGCACGGCATAATATGCAAATTATCGTCGGTGGTATTTAAGGAGTACGGCGAAGTGAATGTAATCAGTCGTCGGCGTACGGACACGTGCGAAGAAGCTGCAATGCCTGGACATGGAAGACGTGTACGATTTCAGCAGTTATCGGAATTTCAGAGAGGTTGTCTGGTCGGACTCCGCGAGGCCGGGTGGTCGTATCGTCGTATTGCGGAGCGAATTGGACGGGAAGTATCGGTGGTGGTACGATGGTGGCGTAGATGGTTCGAGGAACATTCCCACACAAGAAGACGTGGAACCGGAAGTCACAGACGGACTGATGAGCTGACCGATCGACGCATAAGAAGAGTGGCGTTGTCAAGCAGAACATCCACTGCGACGCAAATCCGAGCTGCCGTTGCACCTGAGGTGACTGTGCAAATAACCCGCAACCGTCTACTGGATGCAGGACTACATGCACGTGTGCCTCTGGCATGTGTACCTCTGACTCCCGCCCACCGTCAGGAACGGCTGCAGTGGTGTCGCCAACGTCTGCACTGGAGAACGCAATGGTGATCTGACGTGTTCAGCGATGAAAGCAGATTCTGTTAGGGAGCCTCCGATGGCCGCATGCGTGTTCGCAGACGCACAGGGGAGCGTCTCCACCCTTCTTGCATCCGCCAGCGACGCACAGGGCTACACCTGGTCTCCTGGTCTGGGGAGCGATCATCTATCACTCCGTACACATTCAGTGTTTGTACCGGGTACGTTGAACAGCACCTCCTACATCAACAACATCATTCAGCCAGCTGTTTTGCTATTTGTAAGTTCGGTCCATCATGGTGTTTTCCAGCAAGATAACGCAGGCCCACACACGGCACTTTCAACGCAACATGCACTTCAGGGTGTGAGACAACTTCCATGTCCTGCACGCTCACCAGATTTGTCCCCCATTGAGCATGTGTGGGATTTTATGGGACAACGACTTATCCGGTATCCACGGCTAGCCACGACCATCCCCGATTTACGCGTCCAGGTTGAGGATGCTTGGAACTCAATACCCCAAATTTACATCCAACATCTGTACGACAGACTCCATGCCAGAATTACACAGTGTGACGCAGTTCATGACGGTTCTACCTCGTACTAACCATGTTACATGGAAATGTTATTTTTCAGTTTACCAGCAAATACAGCTGTATTTTGCCATAATGTTTTGATCACGTTATCCTCTGTGTTCCGTAATTATGCTGTATAAATTTCGTTGGTATCAGACGTCTCCTTCTTGGTGTTTTTTTTTTCACTTTCCGCCAGTGTATATATAAAAGAAGAAAAAGGAACGGGTCTGTCGAACAAAAGCAGTTTATTCTTTCCTTAGCCACCTGCGAGCCAAGATTAAGACGGCCTGAGGAGAAAGATGACATTTTTGTTTTTCTCACAGCGACACTTTATAAGAAAGACCAAGGGTTCGGTCTGTGTGAATCACCGTCCGTTTACTTCTGGGTTAGTTACATTTCAGTCACACTCCCAGAAGTCAAGTGGTTAGAGTACAATTCTCTCGTTTTGTTTGTTATTTGAAGAACAACTATTTAAAGGAGTATCCTCACTAAACATTTATTAAATATACTGTGATTCATTTTTATGAAGCGACATAGAATAAAGATAGTTTCAGATATAAAAACTTTAGTCAATATCGTTTTTGTAAAACAGTACTCCTGTTAGTATTAGGCTATTATCCCGTCTAGACTTGGAGATTTCAGACCTAAAGCTCTCGATTTAAGCAGCCATATAAAGTGGCGCCTGTAAGACGCCGCTAGTTAAATCAATGTGTGCCCCATGATGACTCGACGTACATGTATTTCTCTACCCGACTTGGAGTGATCGTTATTTATTTCTCCGTCCCTCCACAAATTGCCTGACTAAGGAACAAATTTTTCTTATCTGAAACTTTTGAAAAACACCTGCTTTCATCAGATAAGAAAGAGAAATCAAATGCACTTTTGAATTATTTGTCGTGAGAATGAATTAAATTACAAGTTGTTTACCCTAAGGCAACACCGCTGATGCCTGTAAAAAATTAATAAATTAAGCAAAATTCGGCAAATTCGAATTTCAAGAAAGAGCTCGGAGATGTAATACCCTAATGTCTTTCTGAAGGGTTCTCCTAAATTTCAAGGCTCTGCGTTCAGTGATTTATTCTGTAGGCGACAGAGAAACAGAGACACGATGGCTTTATTATTAGGGAATGCTATTCATTGTGTTATTACCTTTTTGTTTGTGGGCTTAACGACCAACGAGAGCAACTTACTTGGCTAAAATCGGTCGCCACTCGGTAATTTTGGGCTACTGGTTCCAGGGAGCGGTGAGAGCATTGAGTGCGTAGGACAACCACACCACCCATGCATGATTCAGGATTTGAACCGGGGCCAACTTGGAAGAAAAGATCTAACGCATCTATTATTATTATTGTTATTATTATGAGATGATTCCACCTTATTCTGAGTTTTTTCTCTTCCTTCCGGGACGGGTACGACGTACCAAGTCCGGAAAGTGGTATATCTTTCTATCAATTGCCCAGGAACTTCCTTTTATCCTACAAGTGTTCAGGATAACTGCCTTTTGTAGTTCCATGTAGAAGTTAGGTTGAACTTCTACATGGGTCTGATATTACTATGGGGACGGTGGAGATGTTCTCCATATGCCACATTTCCTTGACTTCGTATCGTAGGTCATTATGCTTTGATAGCTTCTTTCCGTGCGCCTTTTGGCTGTTGCACCTGTTGGGCACGGCTATGTCAATGAGGTATGTCGACTTCTTCTTCTTCTTCTCGACCAGGACGATGTCGGGCCGATTGTGGGGAATGGTCTCATCTGTTCTGATCGATCTGTCCCAGTACATCTTGTGGGTGTTGTTCTCTAGAAGCGTTGTAGGCTCATACTTGTAGTAGGGGACAGGCGCAGTTGTAATGAGGTGGTGCTTTCTTGCCAATTTCTGATGGACAATCTTGGCGACTTGATTGTGCCTGTTCGTGTACTCTGTTTATGTGAAGACTCTACACCATGCTGTGATATGTTGGATGGTCTCTTGCACTTGATGGTATTGCCAACATGCGTCGCTTTCCACTGACGTGTCCTTCAGGATAAGCTTCAGGTATTTTCTGGTGTTTACAGCTTGATCTTTGTACAGCCATCAGGAACCTTTCGGTCTCGAGGAAGAGTGATCCGTTTGTTATCCATGCATTGGAGGCAGTCTTATCCACATGGTCGGATTGCAGATCGTTGTAGTGCCTTCTGTGTAGGACTTTCTTGCCACAAGCTTCTTCTTTTGGCTCTCTCATTACAATCTCAATGTTCTGAGTAGAGAGGTCTAGGGTGTGTACTTCTTGTCACTCTGGTTTATCGCTTGGTGAAGGGGCCTCTTGCTCTGATGGATGTATTTTTTAAGGCTGCTGATTTCTTTGTCTCCGTCTTCCAGGAGGTCAATCATTCCCCGTCCTCTTTCTGCCCGTCCAATGGTCAGCCTTTCTACTGCTGACTTCGGGTGGTGCTGGCAATGTTTCGTGAGGATTGTCCTGGTGTTGCGCATTATTTTCTCGAGCTTTGTTGTGGTCCATTTGATGATTCCGAAAGAATACGTGAGGACTGTAACTGCGCATGTGTTAATAGCCTTAGTGATATTGCAAGCGTTGAGCTTGCAACATCACTAGGGCAAGCGTTTATTATTAGTAGTAGTAGTAGTATTCATTCTTTGTTTTGGCAACATAATCCGGTAAGGGAAAAGCACAGAAATTATCTGAAGGCACATGCAATAAAATATTTTTGACCTATATGGCAGATCTGAAATTTTGAACTGTAAGTTCAGATCTAGCTACACTTCTGGTTCTTTGATTGCCTTTAAAATCTTCCAGTTCTGTGGATTACCATCAATAGAATTTCAGCTTTTGTTTTTATCTCAGACATTGTTCTTTCATTAGATGTTCTCTGTAAGAGGAATCACCATATCAATTAATTGTAACCTCCTCAGTTTTGTGTACATAATTATAATGTCAAATGTACTGTCGACTACTGTAAATTTTATTATTGGGATATGAAATATGCAGGGATAATAAAGTTATACTTTATTACACTTATTCTAGTGACCGAAATTGTGGAAACCTTTAGGAAAACTTGTACTTCTAAAGTATGATGACTCATAACATCTGTCATTTTTAGAATAGTACCATAAAAATTATATATCATTATAAAGATAATTTAATGCAGAATGTAATGCAAAAATAACTGTGTTGAATTATTTTTATTCCGCCAAACGTTATAGCCAAATAACAAGAAAAAGAAAACACAACATCCTTATGGAACAAGAAGTGGATTTTCTTAACTCAAAAATGACCAATGAGACTGATTGTTTTGAGAGCCAGTCAGGAGATGTTATGACCCAGCGTGGAACCAGTGAGGTGTTAGTATGAGTCAGCTCTCATTTCCAGGTTTCAGAGCTAATAATAGAACTCCTATTCAATTGTGTGAATGTTATCAAGTTCGCACTGGTTTTTCATGGATTTTTCTATTCTTTGATAACTGAGTAAGCTGTGTAACGGCGAAAGATGGCAAACAGAGTGAACGAAGTTGACTGGTATCCTAGAAAGCGATGTAAAATACTAACTTTGCGTGAAGAAAGCTACACTTATGAGGAAATCGTAAGAAACATAGATGGAAATCTAATCAAAAGACGTATTTCTGAATGGTGCAAGAGGTACCAGCAGACTCAGTCACTTCAACACTAACCTAGTTAAGGCAGGATAAGGTGAACAACAGCATGTGTTGATAAAAAAATATTGTGTTTAACTGACAGAAGAAAATCAGCTAAGTCAATCAAAAATGAATTGTCTCAATGTGGTTTGATGATGGGACTAAGACTGTTAGATGAAGACACAAAGACTATAATGAATAAGTCTTCTCTGCTACTTAGCCAATTACTAAGCTAATTATCGTGAATATAGCTTTCACTACTACTAAGCTAAGCTAAGCTTCTACTCAGCTAATATTATGATGAATTCAATGCTTGTACTAAGCTTCTAATAGTGAATTCAAATGGTTGTTGTTACTAGTTAATTAAGATCATGAATAAAGTCTCCTGCTAGTAGTGTAGTAGTAGTAATGAACAAACTTATAACTGGTAGTAATGTTGTAGTAGTAATTAAGATGAATAAAGTCTTATGCTGGTTGTTACTAATAACACTAAATGAAATAAACCTAACAGCCAGACAGAGGTCTGACAGTAACTATGAACTGAGAAAAACGTACTTACAACAAATTCTTTATTATTGACTTCTCGCTCTCACAACAACAAACGCTCTCCTTCACATAAACCAACGCTCTCTCCGTGCAACAACAAACGCTCTCCCTACACACATCAACAAAAAGCTCTCCTTACACACATCAACAAAAAGCTCTCCCTAAGTATCGTTGAACGCGCCTATTTATACTGGCTACCACCACGTCATGACTTACACTCATTGCCAGATCTCATTCAGCTGGTGAAATAACATCTCGTTCAGTAAGAAGATAATTTACATAGAAAAATAAAATAACCAGAGATAGTAAAATCAAAAGGAAAGTGAATCGAGAGTATACGTTACAAGACTTAGTTTTAAATTTTAAAATTCCAATGGCAAAGCCATTTTTATATCCCAAACAAAGAAAGAAGAGATTAGAATCCATTAAAATGATGTTAATTGGTCTGATGAACAACAGAGTTATCTAGAGTGATGAGACCAGAATATCGATATTTGTAGTGATGCAGTAAAGTACAGCATAAGAAGAAGAAATAGAGAAAATTCGCTGCCTGAATGCATTATATAAACCATAAAGCATCCGGTTAGTGTGATGACCCGGTGTTGCATGACAGCAAAAGCTATGGGCAGAATTTGTGTGATTAATGGTACTTCAGATGGCAAAAAGTATAACATTGAGCCGAAACTGAATTCTTCGGCACGTGATGTTTTCCAGGGTAATGAAGGCTAAATATTTCAGCAAGATTTAGCTCCTTGACATGTTGGTGTTGTGTGCAAAATGTGAATTCAAGAAAATCATATTAAACTGCCATTGTAGCCATGTATTAGCCCTGACATGAATCCAATAGAAAATTTGTGAAGCCAATTAAAGAAACTTGTAAGTCAGAAGCAACCAAAGAATGAAGTGCAATTGACAGAGCAGTCATACAATTTTGGTTTCACATTATAAAATCTGATGGACTAAAACGTTTGGTTCACTTCATAGAACACCGTTGTAAGGCTGTAATTGCGGCAAAAGTTCTCCCGACTAAGTGCTAGTAAAAATGGTGAGAAGTTATGAAATATGCTTTGTCATTATTTTCTATGTATAACTTCTTTTAAAGTAACTTTTTTTAAAATATAGAGTACTGCATTACATTTTGCATTAAATCATCTTTCTAATGATATATAATTTGTGGCATTATTCTAAAAAAGACTGTTGTTATGAGACATCAAACTTCAGAAATGCAATTTTTCCAAAAGGTTTTCATAAATTTGGACATTGGTGTACAATTAGTAGTCAGTTGAAATGGAATTAGAATGTTAAAGCCGTGCATGAGTGTTGTGCAACTACACATACACACAGGAGGTCAAATCGATGACACATGCATACATACTCGTATATTGCATTGTCTGACCTATCGTCCACACTCCACTCCTACCGCACAATCTGCAAGAAGTGCGTGAGAAGATTCAAGCTGCATGGGATGGCTTATCGCAAGACACTATTAGGAACCTGTTCAACTCCATGTCAAGACGTCTGGCATGATGTGTGAGCAAACATGACGGCTCAACACCATACTGAGAGACATTCGCAATGCCATTGCAATCCAACTCAGTGCAACTATTTTTTTGATGATTAATGTATATTCGCTACAATATTAAATTTGATGTTTGTTTCGCTATTTTACTTAATTAGATTAATAAGCGGAATTCTTACGCGAGTTGCATTTTTTTATTTGTGGTTTAACCACCACCACGAGCAACTCAACGGGCTGTAAGCAGTCGCCCCGTACCTAATTTAGGGTCACTCCTTCCAGGGAAGGGAGAGAGCAAGTGCCGTAAGACAAACTCAACATCCATGCCTCACCAGGACTTTCGAAATATACTTGAAACGAGTTAAGAATATGATCGTCACAGAAGTCTAACAGTAGGCTATTTTAAAAATTCCTAATGGTCACCACATTATTTCAAAAATTTTATTTCAGACATGAAACTGTACATTTTTTCACCGATCATTAAACGGATTGAAGCATAATTTACACCCTTTTTCAATATATTTCTCTATAGATCAATAAATGTTGGCCATATTGCCTTTAAGCGGTGAAGACCACTTGAAACCCTTTATGAGCATGTTCAGCGGACTTTCAAAATGATAGTGTAGTTAATGCTGGACTTTGAAATGTTCTGCTGCTAAGTTTATCTTTTATTGCATGTAGCAATCAACAGAAAGTTCTGTATTACCAAATGAATCCGCTATACTATACGTGCATTATCTCATTGAAACTCCCACTAAATAATCCACGCCTAATCGTTCATGCAAACTTTTCAATATGTTCACGGACAGTCACGTTGACTTTGCGTGGTTCCGAAGAATTAAGTACACTCTGGTCTTAAAGAATTTACAAGCGATTTAAAAAATATTCTTGCGCTTGATAAAGCAGTACAAATGCCTTTCCGCATACAGCCGAGAAACATCAATGTTTGATGAAAAATACTACTACGCTTTTGATGTGCGCGTTTCAGACATTCTAAGGACAAAATACCGTATTAAATGAACATAAAAAATGCAGATCGTCTTAGGTCGTAAATTATGAAATTGGCTATATGTCTATATAGAGTTCACCGTTCCAAACATTTAGCCACTGGTTGCACGAAAGAAACAGAGTCTACTCCACCCGATAGGCACAACACCCATATATCATCTGGAACTCTAAAGCAGGACTATCTCGGGCAATTGATGTAAAGCCCGCGCCTCATACCACTCCGCCACAGGGTCGACCTATTAAACTTCGTGAGAAATTGTAATATGAATGGTGACATTCTAAATGTTTTTAGCAAAACTGATAAATCTCAAGTAGGAAGTGTATCGACTGAAAACAGATATCGTGGGGCACACTGCTTTTTTATATTTTCATTCTGTTTTTGTTTATTTATTCCCCCCCCCCCCTTTTTTTTTGGCTTTTCAGTTATATAAATTTTGATTGCTTCCTTTTGTCATTTCCACACTGATTACTACCTGGAAAATGAAGTTCTCCACTTTTGGGCTATATTAGTCTGGTTCTAGGCTGTGATACATTTGGCGAGAACCCCGCGCTGCCTATTTAGCCAGAAACGTCACAGAAATCGACCATTACAGGAGTGGAGGAGTAACGGTCTGGTCTGCGATTATGATCAATAGGCGTACATAGCTGCTAGTGTTGGAGAAAGTGTCAATGAATGCTCAGAGTTATTGTGAGGTCATTTTAGAACATGTAAGGATGTTTCGTGGGGCTGTGGGAAATGCCTTCGTTTTTATGGACGATAACGCCCGTCCTTATTGATCATCATGTGCTGATGAACTGTTGGAGAGCGAGTTTATCGACCGAATGGAACGGCCTACGCAGTTCCCCGATCTGAACCCAATCGAAAATGCTTGGGAGGCTCTGGAAAGAAGCATTGCTGAACGCGATTCCCCACTTGGCACCAAAAACGACCAGGTGATGGCACTGATAGAAGCATGAAGAAACCTTCCTCAGGATCGTTTGGGCAATCTCGTAAAAAGCATGGCTCACCGATTCCAATCATGCATTGAAGTCAAGGGTGGACACATACCCTATCAAAATGGTAGATGAATTTGTTGTTGTTTTTTTCTGTCAATTTTAATTATTGTGATCCATCGTCAGAAAAGGGTATGCTTTAGTTCTTTTATCAATTTTTTTTTATAAATGAACACAAACTGATGCTTATTTATGTGTGTGCATGTACTTTTAATCTGTTTTTACTCCCTATTAAAATATTTTCGTCCACATTCTGTTGTAATAAGAGTATGCTATGAAAATATAAGAGATCCTTAATTTTTGGACATGAGTGTACATCACTTATTTCAATACAAAAGTAAGGAAATTTCTGTCAAAACATATGTCATATGTTAGAATATTCTAACATATGGCGTATGAAAGTGATAGATTGAGCTGTGAAATATCGCAATGTAGTCTTTTGCAGGAATTTCATGACAGTTGAACGAATTTTGCATAACACTGAGTATAGTAAATATGCTAGATTAACTTATTTAACTTTCGAATCTACAAGAGTAGAAACTGCATTAAGTTTTTTTCCTCTTTTGTTACATTTTGAGATAGGAAATACATGTCGCCTGAAGAAGTTTAATATGAAAATCATTTGAAAGTTGATTTCATTATTTTATAGCACAAATGGTTTCTCTAAAAGTCGGTAAACTCTTATGCCCGTTAATGACGTATTTGTGTATGAGGACCAGTTGATAAAGCTTGAACTGCTAAATTCATAGTTGAGTGATTTTAGTACTCCAAGCTATGGTGACTGAACAGCCTGCACTTGACCGTTGGATGTCCAGATATTCTTGAGCTAGGTATGTGTATTTATTTGGATTTTGTTCTTATTCTCTTCTTTCCAAATACATATGTATGAACGAAGATGAAGCGGTTAAAATGAAGTTTCATTTTATTTCAATACTGAATGTAACACAAATATACATGGCCACAATAAAACTAAATTGAGTCCAGAATTTATGGTAAAATAAGTACCTTTTACAATTTTATACTGAGTTGCGAAGTCCTTTATTTCTTGACAATTTACTATTGAATTAGTTCATGATTTAATATCTTACAGCCTTGATCTTCACACCATTGGCTGGCCGAATTGTCGCTGTGCTTTCCTTCAAAGTTGCAGGATTCTTAAAAACAAAAAAGGATATTTAGTCCAATTTTTGCACAGTTTCAACTACATACATTTTCTAAACAATACAAACCTGTTAGATATAGGCTTTAGCAAATGCTGTGGTTTTGCCTATTAATTCAAAAATACAGATTTTTGCAGAAAGATTAATATGATTATCTCTAAAATCAAGTAAAAAAATGTTTAAATCCGAATCGATCTTATTTTGCGAAGAACAGTGTACATGAAGTACAATACGCAGATTGTAAAGGTAAATGGTGATTTTACAAGAAGGAATTACTTGTAAATGCATTGAACCGTGGATAAGTTAATATGACTTAGATATTGCATAGAGATGAATTGAACCGTGGATAAGTCAATATGACTTAGATATTGAATAGAGATGGATTGGACCGAGGATAAGTTAATTGGACTGAATATAACTGCATATGCTTGAAACTTGCAGGATGTGTACAAGATGTTAAAACATGCGAATGATTAAAATATCAGTGAAAATGTGCATGCGGTTTCGGAGTAGCACCCTTCGAACCCTTATGTCTTGGGAATAAAGAGCTGGCTCAAACGAGATGTTGCAATCAGTGAAGTTCCGACATTGAGACGAAAGGGTGTTTCTTATGTCTCACTATGGCCTGTCGTCAAAGAAGGTAGCATTTTGAACACCTGACGGGCTTTGAGCAAGAAAGGATTGCTTTGATAAGAGAAGCTGGATTTTCTTACCACGAAATGGCCACTCGTACGGAACGGAAAGCTAGTACAGTGATGCCAACGTGACGCCAATGGGAAGATAAGACTCGTACACACAGAAATTCATTCGGAAAATGCGTACAAAATCGCACGACTACACCGGGTGACAGACACCTTTACTGCATGGCAGTGACCGATCGCACAGCGACACCCACAGTGTTAGCGTAGTAGTGGAGCACTGTCACAGATCAGGCTTTGTCTTGCAGTACAATTCGAAGCCGTCTGCTTAACACAGGACTAGTTGCTAGCAGCCCATTGGTGTGCATTCCTTTGAACCTCAACCAGAGACGCCTCAGGCTGAAATGGAGTCTTACACACAGACACTGACGAGCTAATTAGCAACAGGTCATATTTTCCGACGAGTCACGATTCAACAGATTTACCACTATGCCTTCGAACACGTATGGTCCCATAGGTGTTAGAAGACATCGTGGTGAACGGCACCTTGTTGCGTCATACCGGCTCAACGCCAAGCGTCATAGTTTGGAGCGCCATTGGGTTCAATTCGTTGTTTCGCCTGATAGGAATTGATGGAACCCTCAACAGCCAGCGATGCATAAGGAATACTTTAGAGGCAAAGGCGATACCCTTCCTGCAGTCTTGTCTTGGCGCGATATTCCAGCAGAACAATGCTCGGCCACATGTGGCCAAGGATGTCAAAGACATCTTCCATGCACTTTTTTACTAGCCTGTACGTTCGCCGGATATGTCCGCGATCGAACATATCTCGAACATGGTAGCTAAGCGACTGGCTTTTCAAGCGCCTCCGGAAGTCACCACAAATGACCTCTGGACTCTCAAAGAAGCAGTCTAGAAGGCTAAGGAGTATATCAAAAACCCAGGAGTATATCCAGACCCTCTTCCATTCAATACCACGCCGTGTAAAAGCTGTTATTGCTGCTCGACGTGACTGCACACGATACTGAGTTTTGAAACGAAAAAAAATTGTATAGCTGTACAAATATAATAAGTTATCTCCAGTAGTAGAGAACACCATCCTGAGCATGTTGTCTGATCCAGAAGCTTATAGTATGTTCACAAGGCAAGTCAGGTTCATCGCTCCATATAGTTGTCGCCCCACACTGTGCCGACCAACAGTGCAAAATAATGTACAATGTGATTCATTTGACCACATCGCTTTCTTCCATTTTCTGCTGTCTATTTACTGCATTCTTGGTACCACTGTAAGTGGATTTCTCTATTTTTTTGCTGAGTCAAGTGCCTTCCTAGAAAGAAAAAAGAACTTCCAAGGCCCCGTTTTTTTAACTCCCAAAGCACAGTTCAGGTCGGAATGGGCCACACATGGTTTTGGTTGAATTCAGCAGACAGTGAATGTACACCGGAAAACCTCTGTTTTGCATAATTCACCTGAAAGCATGGCAGTTACATGCTTAATGTCTAGTTTTCAGGCCACATTCATGCCCTTTGGACATGAAATATCATCTAGTCTTCCAATCGGTAAACACTTCTGAAATTTTGAAACGGTTGCTTTCTTGAAACAAGTAGTTTGTTTTACTTTGCAAATCTTGTGCCCCGCTAAAAATGTGCGCTTATGATTAGGCCGTTTTCGAATTTCGATATATCACGGGGTTTGTACGGGTTCAGATGAGGTACTACAGCAGAAAAATCTTTACACTATAGTGCACATGGTAAAAATATTTCACTAGCATACAATGGCCTCTATTATCTGTAACAAATTTGTCATGAAGATTTGTAAAATATTGATCATTGTGTGTTGATGACAATTGGAATAAACCATTGAAAACAACTGTTGCTAGTATATACATGTGTTTACGATTTTTAGGCAGTATTAGCAAGCTTTGTTGAAAAAAATAAACGTTTGAAGAGAGACGATTTTTTTTATTTTGTTTCTTTGAAAGTTCATATATGTATAACGACCACAGTGAGCAATTCGGCGGCTATAAGCAGTAATCTGTCCCTAATTTTATGGTCACTAGTTCCATGTAAGAGGGAGAACCAGTACGGTAAGACAAACACAACATCCACGCCTCACTGGGATTCGAACACTGACCTGCCTCGGACGAATGGTCAAAAGCCAGCACTTAGATCATTGCGCCACCTGGGCGGTGGAAAGCAATCGCAGTTTCTGTTGAAATATGCGAAAATGTAACGGCCTCGATATAGGTTTTACATACTTTTGTTTTCAGCGGCAGTTTTTAAGATATGTTTGCAAAGAGCAGCCAGTTTTTAGGAAAGAGTCTAAATAGCGCATATCAATACAATATATGCTTGTTAAGGGATATTGAATAATATTTATTCAATTTTCAATAAGCAAAATTTATTTAACTTTTTTTTCCAAACGCGGATGAATAGTAAAATCAGGTAATATCACAGCTTCCCTTGTCGTATTCGATTGAATGGTTTCATGCCACAAAAATTGCTTTTTAACTTTATACAGCATTTTGAAACGCTTATATGTTACTTAGACTTAAACACTCATATTCTCTCATGGTGAATTCAGGCAAAATATCTCAGAATCCTAGTTAAGAAGCATTAATCAGACTGCTCCAAATTGGTTTTATGAGTTTCGGAAAACAAGTGTGCCTCTTGAGTATAATGAATTTAAGAGAGGAGAATTAGCATTGATTTAAGTCATAAATATGCAAAAATACAGAACACTGTACGTTACATTAGCAAATTAATGTTCCCTCTTAATCTGTAACATTGTACATTATGCTAGTAAGTAATTTTCCCTTCGTTTGTGGCGATGTGTAACTAAACTCACCTTGTCAGTTTCTTCTGTTTTTATCAGCTTGTATGTGTGCAATATTTTAGCAAGGGCTAGCTTTGCCTCCATCTGTGCAAATCGCAGGCCGACACAGTTTCTAGGTCCTGCACCAAACGGCTGCCAGGCCATGGGGTGATGTGTATGTTTGTTCTCTGGTGAAAATCTGAAATAAGTAAAAAACATAAGAAATCAGAACAACTAATTTTCCTTTTTGCAATATCAAGTATTTCAGCAAGCGGACCGGATCTGTTGAATATTAGAAATTTTCTTCGTAAAAATTGAGCGCATTTTACAGAGTGACTTGGCGCCCCCATTTGAAATCAAATTCTCAGTAGTTCTTTAGCTAATGGATTCAGAAGTTCAAACATATCCGGAGAGATATGTAGCCATGCGTGCTGTAGAACTAGACACAATGCAACACGGATAGGCCACGGTCCATCAATGTTCCATTATGGGTAGAACATCGCACCGTTTTAGAGATTGTTCCAGGTAATATATAGACATTTCAAGAATGATGAGTTTGTAGGCACGATTGAAACACGAATACTCGCAAAGCGAATCAAAATATTCGGGAAAAATATTTGAAACACACAGTGGTCGGTCGGTGAAGTGAAACGCAGGAATAGGTGCAAATGGTTGGAAATTTGAAACGATATCTCTCGTAATTTAGGCAATCTTCGTTGTGCCCCAGACACAGCTTACTAGTCAAGACATCGGCTTCCCGAATGCTTAAGTCAACGCCACCTACTGAAAAGGCCTGCACTGGAAACGAGCAGCCCCTAATCTCTTCCATAGTTCTCTACGCGGCGTTATGGCCAGCGGAACTCATCAGACGTTTTCGGTGCTCTGGCAGCTGTTCATGTTCATACGTCAGAGCCAAGAGCGCCCATATAGGAGGAGGAGGGGGGGGGGTGCTCAAGCCCTCCTCCCGTTTGTATAACCAAATTTTTGATACATTTAAAACACTAAAGTAGACGAAACGTTTTTTTAAAGCATTTTTAAAAATCATAAGATATTAATTATTGATTGTATCAATTATTTTTGTTGTATTTTAGTATCTTGAAAATTTATTAAAATGCTTGACAGCCTAGAAGGCGGTAAGGATTTTTCTTAGCCCCCACCTAATATTACTCATATGGGCGCCACTGGTGAGAGCAGAATGGCAAGTGAGTCATCGGCATCTGTACCCCATTTTCCGCTAAATAAGATGTAAGGGCCGATTTGAAAAATTGTTTTCTTTGGCCTTCACTGTATTTGGCCGTTATATAGTCCACACAGAGATTCACCATTCGGTAAGCATTGGCTCTTTTATTAGCCATGGGCCCATATGTGACAACCGTTTGTTTCCGACCATTATTCGAGTGTTATGCAACAGATTTGACAACACATTCCCGCTCCGTAACAAAGGGCCTGCGGTGTGATCATCCAAGCAGATCTTCGAAATCCAGAGTAAACGCAAAGGAACTCTGGCAATAGGTTTTTCTCATATTTGTCGTGGGAAACACGACCATTCGCAAAATCTTCTACAGGAACTAATTCAAGTTGTATGGCTTTATTCAGCTCGTAGACTGGATTCTGTTCGAAGAGGGATGTTCGCCATAATTTTGTTTCTAATTCATGGTAAAAATCGGTGGAGTTTCCGCTAACGTTTCCAATACACGCCGATTATGACTTGTACGAGAATTCATAAAAACAGGCAAAAACCATTTACATTAATTATGATTCACGATTCCCTTACGAAATAACATATCATTTCTTCACAAAGTTTCATTCGGGTAGAAAGAGGAGGCAGGGAGAAGTGTCCATTTTTTGCCTCGAAATATGGAAAACAACTACTACATTAAATTTGGTGGTAGTCGTTCATGGAGGTCAAGAACTTTGACTCTCTGTGATATCGGAACTGCAAGTATCAGAGGTGTGGCATAATAATTCAACGGAAGCACTCAGGTAGGAGAATTCAGTAAGTGAGATAGAAATCATGACATTCTCAAAGCAAAGGCATAAATTTCATACGACAAACAGATTGTAATACGCGAATCATTAGTACATGGAAGGCATACTTTGTTAGAGCACGCGTCCTGGACTAAAGTTTTAGGTCCACAGCAGTAGCGCGTACCACTGAACGCCAAAAGCTTTGAAACTAGTCTTTCAGGACGTCTTTTATGTGTTCTGATTGCCGATGAAACAAGATACCTCACATCCGTGATAGGTTGGTGCTAGATTTGTGGCCTTCACTGTCCATGGTAGCATGTTGACTCTGCTTATCATTCTTTGAAAATGTTCAGGCTATGAGGGATGATATTTATTTGTATGATAAAATTAACCAGGAGGGCCTATAACGCAGAGGATAGGCGCGGAATATCAAGATGTCTGAGGTTTAAAACAGTGTTTTGTTATATTGCTTCGACCCACACCAGCGATGTTCGGTTAAGGCCGCAGGTATGTTTGTTTCTGGTCGATGAGTTGACGAAGCCATCTTTCAGGTGTATATTCCAAGTTACTAGGAAGCAAGTTGCATTGCTTTGGTCCACACGAAGACAATATGCATTTTATTTAACTCATAAGATTTACGATGACGGCTCACCTCCGCTCGAAGGTTTCCTGGATCGATGTATTGAAGAAATTGCCTTTCCAATGTGTGTCCGGTGCTACTACAAACCAGGTTGCATCGTTACAGACCACGCGAAACCATTTGATATATCACTTGAGCCGTGATATTTATCAATCTGGACCCTGCTAACGAAGCGCATTGGTAAATTGCAGATGGCTGAGTGGAGTTCTACCCTGCTCATGGAATTCCATCCTTTGAACCGGAGAAGAAGAATTCGTGAGCTGATTGTGTGACTGAAGGACTGTACAATCATTCCTTTTATTGAAGCTAGTGTTATTGTAGGAGATAGTAGACTTGTGGGCAGGCCACGTGATTTGTTCGGGCTAATTGGCATTGCACCAGTTCCAACGGGACGAATGTGTGCATATTTTCTTAATCAATATTGCCGGTAGCTATGAACTGTGGTTTTTTCTCGAAAAACATTTTCTCCTACATGGTGTGTCAATCGATCAATCATTGGGAAGACAAGAATCTGTTTTTTATCGAAGTATTTTACCTGTTAAAGTGGCTGGAGAGCGTTTTGCCTAAGGTCACTGTATAAGATAACGACTACGTCTATGGAAATCGATCACTGGAAGCTGGGAAACTGTCACAGGCCACAACGTTATGGTACGTTTAACATAACGCTCGTTCAGTTAGCATTCACAGTGACCGCTTCCGTTGCCTATTTCCGCTATCGTTGACTTTTTCCGAACTGAAATAATTTGCATAACCAGACATGGAGCCCCAACCTGCTCATTTCCATAAGATTTCATATTCTATTTTTCTGTTTCCGAGTAATGCAATTTCATTGTCGCAAACTGTACACGTCGCGATGTCTTAGATATCGAAGCGTGGGTTTCTGAACGTTCGTCCGAGTGAGCCATCATCGAATCTCCAATGAAAAATGGTGGATGTCGTTATCGTAAGGCACTGACACTCCCCTTTTCCTGGAAAAAAATGGCCCTAAGTTAAGGTCAGGCGACAGCATATCGCTCCTTACGTTGCTCACGGTGGTCGTCCGAACCCAAACGAAAGTAAAAAATGTACACTAGTCCCAGAAAATCATCTTCACTCTACTTCTCAGGTAAATTTCAGTAACTGTATCATGATAACAGGATACTACACGGAAGCCAAACGGCCCCCTCGATGGCACAGTTGTCTAAGCTGTGGCTTCTGACTATTTGTCCTAGATGGGTCTCTGTTAGAATCCCTTATAACACATTGATGTTGTGTTTGTCTCACAGAACTGGATCTCTCCTTTCTCTGGAACCAATGCTCGGAAATTAGGAACGGGTGATTGCTTATAATCCATCGAGTTGCTCACGGCAGTTTTTAACTGTCCCTTTTTAATGGTCGTCAGTACAAGGCAAGTTGCAGTACCTGCATTGGACACATTTGCTTTTGAACTTCTACTCCTCCGTTAACACAATTTCGTGCGACATTTGAGCCAATAATAAAAAGTGGTTCACAACATCTCAAGACAAGCAGCGATTGCGTTAACCTAATCGAAAACGTTCAAGAAAAATATACACTATATTGACAAAAGTCACCGGAAACCTAGAGGAGAAACACAAATAGCATTTACTGACATACATTAGTACGGTGTCGGTCCACCTTTGGCCTTAATGCATGCACTGACCCTTCGAGATATGCCCTAGACAAGGTTTTGGAATACAGCGATACGTATGCGTTCCATTTAGTACATAATGCTGCCGCTAACTGTTGCTTAGTAGTAAGCCTTGGTTCCAAATTTCTTATGGGGCGCTCTAATTCGTCCCATAGGTGCTCTATGAGATTAAGATCAGGGCTCTGTGCTGGTCAGTCCACACACGATACGAAATTATCGTCAAACCACGCCGTAACAGTCCTTGATTTACGGTTCGGTACATTAACCTGCTGGTGAAAACAAGGCTTGGTTCCATAGTATTGCCACAGAGTTGTTAGGCCATGATTGTTCAGAATATCGAGGTAGACATGCTGGTTAACAGGTTTGTCCACGTTAATCAATGGGTCGGGACCATACCACGAAAAACACCCTCACACGAGTACACTGCTAGCTGCGAACTTGACCGTAGGAACAGTACACTGCGGCAAATATCGTTTACCCGGCTGCCGCCATACCCACACACGGCCATAACACTGATGGATCGTATATCTGGATTCATCAGTCCATAGGATCCGTTTCCATTGATCTACGGTTCACGATAAATGTTCTTTACACCATGCTAAACGACGAATAAAAGTCCGAGTGGAGATGAAAGGCTTATGAGCAACCGCACGACCACGGCAACCCATGGAATGAAGTTTTCTGCGAATGGTACGTGTACATACCGAAGTTCGAGCATTTTTACTCACCTGTACACTGTGCAGTACTCCGTCGATTAGCTGTAACGACTATCCTGAGGCTTCGACGTCCTCTATCACTGATTTTCTTTGGTCTGCCGGTACGTTTTGGCTACTTCAGGCACGCCATGTGTTTTCTACTTTTTCAGTACATCCAAAACAGCTGACTTCGGTATTTTTGAATGCTTCTCGGTTTCTTTTATGGACAACCCACTAATATAACACCCAACAATCATTCCTTTCTCAAAGTCAGTTCTTTCCCACCGCGACATTCTCAATCAACCTTTTTCACTCACTTCACTCAGTCTACTCAGTGCGATATGATCGCGGTCAGCTGCAAGCTTGTTTTTTTACCGTTTGCAGCTATACCGCACATCTTAACAACGCAGCGGATCCGTTCATTTGCTTTTGAAGGGGTGTCCGGGGACTTTTGTCAATATAGTGTACATAACTGTCCTTTATCCCTCGATAGGAGAGAAGATTCTAACGTCATGGATGTAGCTTACGCTGATGACATGTTAAACACTGTGATCCTTAATTCACGTTGAACTGAAATTCGATGTAGAGTACATCCATTGAACAGGGGTTTACGGAACAGCCCACCGAATCATCTGCAACTGGTCTACCAGGACGACTTTTGACTGTGCGTCTTGCTAGTTTGTCATGAGATGATATCCTAACTTGTAACGCACGTGATCTAATGAAGATAAAGTAGTGAAATCTTTAGAGTTTGAATTCGTGTTCCCTCCAATCGGAGCTGCGCGGTCATGCAATGGCTGTAATCGATATGTGTCGTTAGCTCTTCCATAATTCATGTTCTTTAACATAAAGAGAATATCGGTGTTTATCCTGTGGCTTATGTCGTCGTCTTTTGTCTCATTTCTCTGTTTCAGTCACTGGTGTCTCCCAGAACACATTAGTTATCCGCGAGAGAAACGCATTGTTCTATGTTAATGATACTTGTCGATGAAACTGAGTCACATTTTTAGTTTTGACATGCATCATCATGTTAAAAAAGAATAAAAAGAATATTTTCTAAATTTATGGACAGCTGTATTAGAATGGTTGAAGACGCTGGCCATCGTTGTGATCTGTGGAAGAGCATTGAATGAAATATTTGAGGTGTTGTAGCCTATGTCGCTTTTCGCTCGTTCAAAAATTTCAGAAACTTTTTGCCTGAGAACCAAATCAATTACCGTTCAGGGTCGAATTTTTCAGGATCTGGCCAAAGTCCAGGATCGTGGTGGAGAGCATAAACCGGAACTTGGATAGCCGAGCCTTTCGGAATGAGAATGTTGCCAAATGTTACGTCTTCTCCCGTCTCCCTATTTACAAATCTAAAACAGAAAAAAAAACATGTTACGCCTTCCAATTTCATAGTTTCGTTTACATGAGTTATATTTTGGATGTTAAAAATTTAAGATTTAATTTAAACTTCAAGAAATAATAATCGAACTTCAAATAGTTTCAAAATACCATATATTGTATTATTTCCGAAGGTATAAAATGCCTTTTAGTTTCGATGGAGCAGAAAACGCTAGCGAAATTGTTTGAATTACTAGTGGCTTTAGCACTCCAAACAAAAAAACCCCTAAAACTTAAAATTTAAAAACACGCAACATTTTTCAGGTCTATTTGATTTGAAACCAGTTGGGGGTTTCAAATCAAATAGACCTGAAAAATACACTCCACAGTCAAGCAACAAACCAGACGGTTCCATCGGGAATGGAAGTATAAAAAGAAAAACAATGCACATACTTGCATAATCACTCGTACTGGATTTAAAACTAGGAACGCTTCGAACAAAACAAGTAATGTCTTGATTATTGCTGTGCAGTGATCTATCGGTCTCCATTTTCGTCGTATCAAAACGAAGCCTTGAATGTGAGTTTGACATAGATATCTGCATTTTGCTTATATGTCGCATATGGATTTATTATTTTCTTTGTAACTAATAACGCAGGATCAAGGAAATCTTGCTTTTTGCTCCTGAGATTATTTAAGCTAACAAAAAAAGATTAAGAAAAATATTAAGTTGTGAAAGGCGTATAAATGCAGCAAAGTGAAATTAAATTATGTTTAGTCTACTCTCAATATTACCTCCTATATAAATGGTGGCAAAAATATATCATCGACCAGACGAGTGACTCGAGAACTAAGATAGTTGGTCTTCAAATGTTTGTGCAGTGCAAGTGCATAGGATATTTATATTCAGAACATCATGAGACAAGGTTGGACGCCACTTTCTTTACTGGAAGTGATAACGTGAGAAAATATTTGTTTAATTTTTCGTGAAAATAAATTAAATGCCCGTGTAGTAGAACCTAACGCTCAGGATTCTGTTACAGGACTATTAAAAATGCCATTCGCTGATTACGTAACGCAGAACGATTACAGCGATATGGTATGGATGCACGATAACTTGACGGAGAATGTGAGTTAAATTACCAGATGGTGCTACAAATTTTGGAACTACATCATATGCGTCCCTATTTGTGTCATTTTTAGCATGCCCTGCAAATCTAGAAATCCGTAAAGAAAGGAATAAGGTTCGAATTTTGTAATTCCGTACTGAATACGTTAGAAGAGAAACCAGATTTCTTGTCGAACATCTTATGGACAAACAGACTGCAGTTCATACAAAGTGGTGCAGTGAGTAGAAACAATGAGTATTAACGGTCGAAGGTATTTCCGAACCAGGCAAGAAAACACATCATCAAATCAGGAGTGCAAGAACATTTGGTATAGCCTGTGAGGTAAACAAACAGTAGTACCTTTCGTTTTAATGGTGAACGATAATTCCTTTACTAGATTTCTCAAACTACCATTACACCTACTGAATAGTATGTGGAGCAGCACGATGTGGTACCAGTTCACATGACTGTATTTAAGTAACACGGCTGGTCGAAGGTCCTATTGACTAGCACTGCATAGGGCAGTTTCATGGCATTCAAAGTCTCAAGACCTTAATTCTCTGGTGTTTTTGGGTGAGTGCCTGAACTCGAACACATCAGTCCTGTGTCTGAGTGGTTTTAAACTTTAGGCTCTAATCATTCGTCTGGGTATGAGTCCTGTTCGAATCCCAGCTGTGGCATGGATGATGTCTTTGTCTTAGGGTACTAGCTCTCTGCCTTTCATGGAACCAGTTGTCCCAAATTCAGAATGGACGATGTCTAAAAATCTAATGAATTGCTCACGGTGGTTTTTGACCCACAAACAAACAAAATAGTAATCTCCAGCAACCACCGTTGAATGCACTAAATTGTCAACAAAGGATCGCAGCTGTATGTGCTACCTTTTGATGAAAACATAATAGAAAGCATGCAAAACCAACTAGTTAAGCAACTCTAGGCGTACTTGAAAGTTGATGGCAAACATTATGAGTACATGAACATATAATTTTAATTTCGTATGACACTAAGCGCATTTTATTTACTTACATGTTGCAGTATTTTAAATTCTCAGATTTAGCTAATGTGTGTTTTGATTGTACTGTCGGGTGTTTTAAGGGTTCTTTACGTCTTTTATTTCATGATAAACGCAAATTTTATTCCAATATACCTATAAAAACTTATAACGCTGGCTATCATAATTAATAAGATATTGTAGTCGCTGAACTGTTTGTAACCCTGTTTTGCCTTCTGGTAGTCATGCAGTGCATAAATTAAATTAGGTCGGAATTTATGAGGTAAAATCAGATGTTCTCACACTTTATATCTTTAAGTAAGTCATTTCCTCTAAAACGTACGACTGGCACCCTGTCTGTGTTTCACATTTGCACAACGTTTCTGAATTACACTATGCAATCTATTTAATTTATTTCTGTATCTTTCTGAAAATTATCCTAAAGAACTGTTGGCAGCAACGTCTTTAAAAGCGTCGCCTGTTCATGCCACAGCTCTTGTTATAAACATATCACATAAATGCTGATATGAGTCATATACGCATACTGAAGTTGAGTGGCAGATGAAATCTGTCACTCGTCAGCATCATAGACCTACCAAACACAGTTACAAAACTTTAACTAGCAAAGACAGATATTCCGATGAGACATTTCCCGATTTTAGAAGGTCCGGTCTCCGAACACCTACGTATGTGAGTTCGCGAATATATTCCACTAGATTTAACCTGGACCATCACTTGTCATTTCAGATACGATCGTATCAGACGTGCCGGCTAATTTGTTGAAATACCTGTCATCTGTGTGAGAACTAAGGTTTTCCATTAAATCTGAAGCTATGTAGTAAAAGACATTTCACCTAAACTAAAATGTAGGGATTTGAACACAAGGTTACACATTTGTGATGCCACATAATACTCCACACGGTCCCACTAATAAATTTTATCTCTTATTTTAAACGGGTCAAGTGTTAGTGAAACAGTTCATATGTGCACATATAAACATTGGTGGTTCCTGGAATTTCAAGATGATGTCCCAAAGTATCTATGCTTTTAAATATTTGTCACCTAACGAAACGATTTTGTGTTATAGGGTGATCTCATTTCTCTTTCCGAAATAATTGTTTATACAGAAAACAAAGTTACTCTAAAATTTGCAGAGGGCTCGGATCTCAGAGGAGATACCGACCTTACGCTCACTGCCTCCTCTTGGCATTGTTATTTTAGCTCTTTAGGTTTATTTTACATTTTTGGCATTTTTATTTAATGGAAGATATTTGACCCAATTTGAAAGGTCGCAAATTACATTAGACCAGAGAAGATCCTTTGTGTGCTTTCCTGGGTTTATAATTTGCTTCAATTTGTTTTACAAAGTGTAGGGGCGAGAAATTATATGCATATGTACATTGTGTGATGGACATTAAATCACCTTGATCTTACAAGATATGAACATTTTAGATCAACTGTTTTCATGTGTATTACTTAGAACGGATGTTAAACGTGTATATATATGTACCATACAGGTGACATTCCGATGTACCTGTTGTAATCACGATGTATTCACGGAGGCACCACTATTGTTCCTGGCTGGAGGGAATGCAAGCTGCGGAGCACACGGGGAGCTAAAGTTCAGCAAGGGGATAGCTCAAGTTCAGCGCCGGAATTCACAGGTCAGGGAAAATGGGGTAGCAGGCACAGAGAGGCGGGGGGGGTCGCATGCTCTACGCGTGCTCCGACTAGGAAAGAGAGGAGCGCATCTGGCGAAGAAGGCAGGAGCCAATCAGGGGCGAGGAGAAGTTACCGGGGAAAACTTGGAGTTAGAAAAGAAGACGGCGAGACAAACAGTTAGAGCTGGGAACGGAAGGTGGAACGTGCTGTGGAGCATCACAGGCAGTCAGAGCTGGGAACGGAAGGTGGAACGTGCTGTGGAGCATCACAGGCAGTCAGAGCACGGAGCTGATCGGGGAAAAGTGCTGGGAAGAAGCACGGAGAAAAAAATTGGAGATAGGACGTGCCAGCTAGGGCACGGGGAAAAACGATCGTGGTTGGAAGAGTCTGACGGAGACACCGACGGTCTGTAACGACGTACGGAGAAAGCAATTTTAGAGGACACGTGTTCGGGACAGAACACGAGGCATAGCTTCCGAACAAACTGAGAGCGAGGTAAACGAAAGGGCACAACGATTGAAAACCTTCATATCTGTGATAGAAAAGAACGGGCAAAGAGTATTAGCAGGAAAGAGTATTCTTTAATGAATAGAGACTCTGACCGTTTGTTTCGTGGAACTGCAACTTGCAGGAGCTCGGGTCAAGGAACAATAAATGCCGGAATGATTTTTCAGTCGCTATGCGTTGTTTAAAAAATAACGTGGAAAGAGCGATGACATGGTCCATTTACATTATCTCCACGTATTTGATATATATTAACCATTTCTATCGCCCTTTGAATTTATCAGCTACAATTAAATAGCTGTTGCGTTAAATGCCACCAGATGACGCCATCTCAGTTGCTGAGGCCATCAATACGTATTTGTGTAGTCAGATGCAGACTGATAAACCACGCATGGCCCTGAGAATTGTTGGCGCCGTAGCGTAAATTCGAACGCACTCGACTAGTTATCGAGAGTTCTGGGGTTCGATCCCAGCGGTGCCGGAATACAATTTTTCAGTCGCTATGCGTTGTTTAAAAAATAACGTGGAAAGAGCGATGACATCGTCCATTTACATTATCTCCACGTATTTGATATATATTAGCCGGAATGAATATTTTTGATTAAACGTTTTTGTTAAGTTTTTCAACAATCCTGAGAGTGAATTCATGCTTGGAATGGCTTGCCATTATTTTTACTTCCCCTCTCCCGAATAGCAGATTATTTCTAGTAAAGCTGGGAGTGCAAGAACGCCGGGCTGTCTTCAACCTTTCGTTGATAGACAGTTTCCAGACAAAAAGAGAGTTATAAATATTTTTTCTTCCTGCTGTGGGTAATTTTCATCAACGCTGGAAGCCAGTGTTGTTTGGCTGATGAGCATTAATTAACATAATGAGCTTCCACTCCTACAGCAGAGAAAGGAAATGGCGCAGTCGCGGTAGGATGTTAGAAGGCGAGTTCAGTGGAAGTAATTAGGGTAATTTCATTCAGCGAAATAGAGACTTTGTTTGAGGACTCAGACAAAGAGGACTCCTAAGTGTGAGAGTGGCACGTGGCAGGAAAGCGGCGAGACAAAGAACTTTGGTGCAATAAAGAACGGTGGTCCAACGAAACCAGTGAACCAGATAAGAGGATGAATAAATCTCGTGATCAGAGCAAGAATCGGAAGTTCCAGGAAAATCCCGTAACCAGGGACGGACAATTACTTTTTGCGTGGCCAGCAAGATCGGGTGACATTCTTGTTTAGGACGCTCTATCGCAGGCTGCGGTACAAGCCGCTACGGAAGAAGCAGAAGGGAGTCCGAGAGCTCCGGTAAGTACCACTTTGTTGCCGAAATTCATATTCCTGGGTCGATACCGAGTAAAAGGTTTAGAAAGCAAAATTTTAGTAGGAGGTTAGGGGCCAAAAGGCCGAGAAACAAGAAAAAAATTATTTTGTTAGCTTTGTAGAAGAATAGGCTAAAGTAATTTCTAGAAAACTCAGTGCCAGAATTAATGCTTAAAGTGAGTAGGAATTTTAAAGTGTTTTGTTATATAAAGAACGGAAATAAGTGATATTACTAGGAATTTATTGATTTACAACAAAAAATGTTAGATAATAGTACTTCAAGTTTGAGAGCAAAGGCTATCGTCGGTAAATTGTGATGTGTCATTATATTATTGCATGTGTATTGTGTATTGTATATATTAAAACAAAAAATTAAATAATATAGACAAAATGACAAAAAAAAGCTTAAAAATCTGTTTATAAAAGAAAATAAAAACAAATAAAAAAGAAAACTAGTTATTCACTCACTAGAATAGCTATACTAAAAATAGTAAAACTAACATTAAAATTAATAAGATTCTGAATAATCTATAGAAGCTCACTAAGGTGATTTAATACATGCAAAGATTATTAAATACACCACTTGTGTATTTTATAATATTTCTCATGTATTCTGGAGAGTTAATTCTGCTCTTTCTGATCATACAGATCCACAGTCTTAAGTATATATATATTTTTTTCTCTGGTTAAAATCTCCGCGAGTTGGTTTCTTTAAGTGTGCGGAGGCCATCAGCCCCACCCACACCGCCCCCCAGCGACTAGGGAGAGGCAGAGGTGTTTGGACGTTTGGGGAAAAGGTCAGCCATGTTTCCTCTTGTGTGGAGAAAGTTTAGTTGCATAAGAGGTAAGCTCTCTTCATTGTCTTTGGGTTTTAGGTTTTATAAGTTCAATGTTTGTACTTCTTGTACTTTTTTTCTCTGTTGTTTTTTGCTTTTTAGCATTTAGGCACTGGCTAGTCTGTTAACATTTTTGCGGGTTTTAACTCTTTCTTTTCTTGGTAACTTTGCGCGTCTTTTAGGAAACTTAGGCCCAGCAGCTGGCTAAGCATAGTTCCTTTACTTTGCGCTGTATTTTCAAAGTAGTTCAGTTCTTAATAACTACTTTATTATGCACTTAAAGCACTGCTGAAATACTTTGTACATATTGCAACTAATTGTTTATGTCATATAACTTTCACAAAGCTTTTCTTTAGTTAATTATTGTCTTTAATTTATTCTCGTTTTTGTGTTGTCAGAAGTTGTGGAGTAGGGGGTTTTAGAATCAAGTTTTCTTTCAAAAATCTGAGTTTTAAAAAATTAATATTTCCTTTTTTAATTGCAATGTAAAAATTTGGAATTCTTTTGCATTGCTATTCAGGTTTAAATTCTCTCTTAGGCGAACTTGGCATTTCGTTATAGCTGAAAATTATTTCTAATTATTATGTCGCTCTCACAACTTGAGTTCTCTTTAATCTTCTTCTCTCTGTTTAATAGTAACAGATGAAGAGCATGGGTCGGGCCATGAAAGTTATGGATGCAAGCTAAATTGTTAACTAGAGCTAGGTCATACAACTCTGCGGAGGTCATGACATATATATATTTTTTAAAACAATTTTTGGTGGGCTTATTACTTGCATCTATGGCTTTGCAGAAACCCATTTCCAACTAGGTCTTTGTGGAAGTGAGAAAATGCAGAGTTTTTGCTGGTCCTTGATAAAGCCAAGGCTCAGTATTCTCGACACTTTCTACATTCAGTTGTTTTATTTTATTTTTTAACTTTTCTCCTTTTACTCACACCGGTAGATACATAACCTTTTCTATGTTGTACTTGGTATGAGTCAAAAATATATATATATTTTTTTTGCTTAGGTCTCTTCTTAATAGAATATGTATATATATATATATTTAGTGTATAACAATGGATGAGCAGCTTTTGGATGGGAATAAGAGTGAGGAATCAGAGGACAGGCGCTGGCCTCTGATCATTCGTCCGTAAGGGGTACGGGTTCGAATCCCGGTCAGGCATGGAAGTTGTGTTTGTCTTATGGCACTGGTTCTCTCCCTTCCCTGGAACCAGTGACCCTAAATTAGGGACGGGCGACTGCTTATAGCCCATTGAGTTGCTCACGGTGGTCGTTAAACCTCCAATCAAAAAAAAAAATCAGAGGACACGTGGTCCGAAATGAAGGAAGAGGATAATAATGAAAGGGAAAATGACTTAAATTCAAGTAACGAAGTGTCTATTAACGTAACAAAAACGCAAGAGAAGACCGATGATATGGAATGGCAGTATAAGCTAGGAATGTTGCAATTGGAGGAAAGAAAATTAGCAGCAGAGTGAGAACAAAGGGAACTAGAAAAAATGAAATTGGAGATTCAGCTCGTAGATAAAAGGGAAGAAAGTGAGAGTCAGCTCTTAGATAAAAGGGAAGAAATGGAGAGTCGTTTCTTATATAAAAGGGAAGAAAATGAGTTCTAGCTTAAGAAACTGCAGTTAACTCAGGAAAAGGAAGAAGCCAAAAGTCCTAGTAAGCCAGAAGAAGTTTTAGACATTTTTGATTCCTTAAAAAGAGCTTTCATTTTACATACAGTCCCAGAAACTATGCAAGGAAGATTAGTTATAGCACTATTTAACTCAGATTGTGGTAATCATTTACTCCGGAGACTTACGATCGAGCACTATGATTGCTACGAAACCCTCAAAGAGGCCATTTTGGGGGAATGTCATTTAACCCCAGACATTTATCTACGACAGTTCGAAGCCCTCCGTAGGAATAAGGGAGAGAGTTATCATCAATTGGCGTGACGCATGGGAAGAACGCTTAAATATTATGTAGCGAACAGTGGGATAAGTATTTTTGATGAACTAATGAATCTTTTAGTTTGTGATAAGTTCAAATTATTGTTATCACCCAGCTTAAGAACATACCTACTACAGAGAGGATCCTTGGGAAAGCTAATTCTAGCGAAGGATTTAGGGGAACTGTGTGATCAGTACGAGTGCCATGTGGAAGCGTTAGAGTGGGAAGAAGAAAAGGAGAAGGGAAATTTTAAGATCGGCTCCAGCAGTAAGGGGCAGCATTATAGCTCGGAGGAATGGGAACAGGGAGGAAGGAATTTAGTGGAAGTGGAGTTCCATTCCAAGAGGGGAAATTTCCAACGGCAGGTCAGGAATTCAAAAGTCGAGTGGGAAGCAATAGACCACCAGGGAATCAAGGAAATTCCTATATTGATTTAAGAATGAGATGTTTTAGATGTGGACAGACGGGTCACCGAAAATTGGATTGCAAGCAGAAGATACCCCAGGGATAGGACAGTAAACACACTCCGTATAATTGGAGAAGTCAGTCAGCTAAGAAAGTAAGCAAGGTAGCGGTGAAACAGAAGGAAAGCATTGTGGAGAAACCAAGACCTTGTCCAAGATGTGAGAAAGGTTAGTGCAAAATTGGGGAGAGTATTGGGTCCCACAGGCAGTAGTATGGAAGTAGTGGAAATACCCGTAGGGGAAAAATTAGTGGTAGTCACAGAGCAAGGGCACCAGGCAAAAGTTTCGGTAGACAGGGAAGCGGAATTCAATTGTGTGAGACAAGGCCTATTAGGTGAGGAACAGAAAGAAGAAGTGGGGAAAGTGACTTTATACGGATTTGATGGACGTACCGCGGTTTTTCCAATTAAGAAGTTACAGGTTAAGATTGTGGAGACGGGATTGGAGAAGGCCTGGGACGCATCTTTAGGGACGAGTGAGATTATTTGCGCTATTGTGCCGATTCTCACCAACGAGGTCATAGTTACCCCAGAGGATTATACCAAGATGACCACGTTGAGATATTCTAGTCCAGAGTGGGCCACAGATAATGGGCAGGCGTTATGTAAGGAAGGTTCAGTCCAGGAAGAGAAGCCAACGAGACCCCAGGAGGTTGGGACTCAAGGAGTTGGCGCCAGTATAAGGACGAATAGAATTGAAGGGAAAGCTAGTGGAGAGACGCTGGAGACAGGAGCAAAGCCGGGAGAAGTAGGCGGAGCTCCAGGAGTGGAGGGGTCAAGCAGCCAATCAGGGCCAGGCGCGCTTGATGAGGAGACCAGCGAGCAGGGGACGGCGTTTGGAGGTAATCCATGTCGCGAGGAGGAAGAGAATATCCGGGAGGGCGAGGCGTCAGACCGCAGCAAATTCAAAGTACAGCAGGAGGTGGACATAACACTAACAGAGACACGCGAGTGGGTGAAGGAGGGATTACTGTATCATAAGGAAAAAGTGTTAGGCAAAACACCAATCAGTTAGTAGTTCCCGAGAGTAGGAGGGAGCAAATATTAAAGTTACCCCATGATTCTGTGTTTGGAGCACACTTGGGACATATGAAGACGTTGGAGAGGATAAGATATTCTTTCTATTGGCCATCCATTAAGAGAGACGTACGTACATACTGTGAGGAGTGTCAGTTACGACGTCCCATCACAAGAGGTGACCGGGTACCAATAACTGTGGTTAGGAGGCCCGCGGTACATTCTGAGATATAAAATGTCAATGTTATTATGCCGAGAGACCCACCATCAAGTAAGGGGCCTAGGTGGAAATTAATTATGATGGACCAGCATACTAGGGGCCCGGAGGCCGTATTTTCAGAAGATTGAGAGGTACGCATGCAGCAACTAAAGCGGGTCGTAAAAAGTTTGGAGGATGCGGGGTTCACGCGAAATTTGAAAAAAATGTTATTCCGCGAAAGAGAAGGTTAATTATTTGGGACAAGTGGTCGGCTCGGGAAGTCACCAGCCGGACCCGGGGAAATTACAGGCGGGCAGAGATCTGGATTCCCAAAAGACCAAGAGGGAAGTTCATAAGTTCCTAGGGTTTTGCAACCACTACATGGATTACGTACCCAGATTCGCCGAAATAACAAAGCCTCTGTCGGACTTGACAGTGAAAAAGGCAGCAGAAAAAGTTGAGTGGACGCCAGCGCTCGGAGAAGCTTTCGAGTCGCCGAAGCAGAAGTGATGTACAGCGCCTGTACTGTCCACACCCAAATTTGATAGGCCGTTCGGGTTACATACGGACGCGAGTTTTTTTTTTGCAGTCGCGTGTTGCCTAGGTCAGCGGGACAAAATAGGAAGGATCAGGCCCATGGCTTACGCTAGCAAAAAATTATATAACACACAAGCAAGGTGGGCAGCTAGTAACAACAGAAATTTGAAGGGTGGGTTTTGGCCATCAAGTAGAGATCTTGTCAGACCATAACCCCTTGAATTTTTTAACTAGTACGGCTTCACAAAGCTCAAAATTACAGAGGTGGAGTCTAGCCATTGTCCAATTCAACCTCACGATTTCTCACGTCGCCGGCAAACTCATTCCTCATGCCGACGCCTTATCCAGGTGGAATTTTAAGGAAATATCACAAGCTGCTAAAGACAGTATTGCCACAGAACAGGTAGAGACCCAGTAAGGCTCCATAGTGGTGCTGACAAGGTAAATATGTGTATATAAAGAAGTGTATGAATACGGTGACATCTTGTGTGTAGAAAAAAAAGAGAAAAGAACTGAGTGACACTGACTCATCATGCGAAAGGAAGATCCCGCATGTTTTGTCCAGCAGGCAGGGACCTGTAGGGGTGAGAAATTATATGCATATGTAAATTGTGTGATGGACATTAAATCACCTTGATCTTACAAGATATGAACATTTTAGATCAACTATTTTCATGTGTATTACTTAGAACGGATGTTAAACGTGTATATGTACCAGACAGGTGACATTCTGATGTACCTATTGTAATCATGATGGATTTACGGAGGCACCGCTATTGTTCCTGGCCGGGGGAATGCAAGTTGCGGGGCCCACGGGGAGCTAAAGGTCAGCGAGGGGATAGCTCAAGGTAAGCGCCGGAATTCACAGGTTGCGGAGAAAAGGGTAGGGGGCACAGAGAGGCGTGGAGGGGTCGCCTGCTCTACGCGTGCTCCGACTAGAAACGAGAGGAGCGCCTCTGGCGAAGACGGCAGTAGCCAATAAGGGCCAAAGAGAAGTTACCGGGGAAAAAACTTGGAGTTAGAAAAGAAGACAGCGAGACAGACAGTTAGAGCTGGGTACGGAAGGTGGAACGTGCTGGGGAGCAGCACAGACAGTGAGAGCTGGGAACGGAAGGTGGAACGTGCTGGGGAGCAGCACAGGCAGTCAGAGCTCGGAGCTGATCGGGGAAAAGTGCTGGGAAGCAGCATGGAGAAAAAAAGTTGGTGATAGGACGTGCCAGCTAGGGCACGGGGAAAAACTTTCGTGGTTGGAAGAGTCTGACGGAGACACCGACGGTCTGTAACGACGTACGGAGAAAGCGATTTTAGAGGACACGTGTTCGGGACAGAACACGAGGCATAGCTTCCGAACAAAGGGAGAGCGAGGTAAACGAAAGGGTGTAACGATTGAAAACCTTCATATCTGTGATAGAAAAGAACGGGCAAAGAGTATTAGCAGGAAAGAGTATTCTTTAATGAATAGAGACTCTGACCATTTGTTTCGTGGAACTGCAACTTGCAGGAGCTCGGGTCAAGGAACAATATCTGCCGGAACGATTATTTTTGATTAAACGTTTTTGTTAAGTTTTTCAACAAGCCTGAGAGTGAATTCACGCTTGGAATGGCTTGCCATTATTTTTACTTCCCCTTTCCCGAATAGCAGATTATTTCTAGTAAAGCTGGGAAAACAAGAACTCCGGGCTGTCTTCAACTTTTCGTTGATAGACAGTTTCCATCCAAAAAGAACCTTATAAATATTTTTCTTCCTGCTGTGAGGAATTTTCATCAACGCTGGAAACCAGTGTTGTTTGGCCGATGAGCATTAATTAGCATAATGAGCTTCCACCCCTACATACAGCAGTATGCTTTCTGACAGATATTCATGGTGTAAATTAAGATGATAAACGAAAAAGTTTGCCATTTACAGACAAACGAAAGAGTTACATTCATATTCTTCGTCCGTACCACGCACAATCAGAACCTGCCGGTTCCCTTCTTCCACACCAGGATTTCCAGAGGAATCGTGTGTTTAAATTGCAAGTGAAGTTCAACGAATTCGAATGATATTCTATGAACTTTTCTTGATGAAGATAATCGGATGATGGTCACATTGATCTTACAATGCTTCTCTGAAGACCCATGCCTAGTGTGATTTAATTTAGGTGTCGGCCGATACCTAAATCTACAAACAAACTAATTTTTTATGGTTAAACGAATGGAGACATCATTCCCTTTTTTTATATCTTCTATCGTTCAACAATGGACTACCCAGAACTACAATACAGCTTTTGTTTAAAATTTCCTTCCTGCACTTTCAATATTATGCCTATTTTTTTAAGTCAATCCAGCTTAGGGATCCTATTGCCTATTATCATTAAAATAGAAAGTGAAAACATGTTGACTCTTTACTTTTTAGTAAAATACATACAGTAATTTTCTACGTCCGTACCTTTCCTTAGCCATCGGCTGTTATGAAAATACCTACTGAGAAGTATGGGTGAGTTTTTCAAAGACTTTTCTTACTGAAAAGTTTGGTAAGGACTGCTTGCAAAATTAATAAAAATGGAAAAAATCTACATCGTTTAGAAACTCAATAATAATGAATGGTCTAGTCTTAAGTAAATTTGTGTATATCATGTGACCGCATGAACATCTCGAAGAATTCCTCAGAAAATGCGCCATTGAGATTTTGTAGGAAAAGGATATTGAAAAGTTATTTTCAAACAAGTGTAAACAGTACATAAGGAGAAGGCAAAAATTGAAGGTGTTGGAAATTTATATGTGTTTCCCACACATGCCATAGAATTGGAAACTTTTATTCAGTAACGAGTTTTACCTCTTATTTTACCTGCCTTTTGAATTACTGCCGATATGCTATTTGGCATAGATTCCACAAGGTGTTCGAGTGCATCCACGTACACAGCATATTAGGCGTTAACCAGACATTCCTTTAACTGGCTCACATTTGACTAAAGGGAACTTTGCTCCCTGATCTGTTTTTCTAACATGCTCCATACATTCTCAGTGGAGTTCAAATCTGGGCTTTGCGATGGCAAAGAAAGATTGTGCAAGTTGCTGTCATGCTCGTTGAGCTAACCACTGCTCAACACACCTTGCGCGACGGACAGTGGCCTTGCCGTTCATGAAACAGGCGTCACCTACTGGATAAAAAAATAAGCATTGCAGGATGGACGTGATTGGTATCCGTGCTCAGTTTATCCATGGAGGACACCAGACCTGCCATTAATATCAGGGGACCTGTTCCGTATCAACGGAACGCATCCCACAAAATGACACCATTTCCAGAATCTTGCGTTGTGTTTGCAAGGTATGCGGGGCGCATCGCTTCATGGGGGCTCCTGACAAACTCTTTGCTTTCCGTCGGTACAGAGCAAGATGTACAGCGATTCATCAAACCGCATGATTTTTTCCAGTCCCCAAGCATCCTGTTAAGGTATTACAGACTCCGATGTAGTCCACTTTCCGGTTCTTCACAGGAATCAGTGGTATGGGACTCCCAGTGCTGATCCTATTCAATTCTCTGGACATATTTCGCTCAGATATTGATCGGAAACTGCCTTTATTTGAATGCTTCGGTCAAACGTTGCATTCAAGAAGTCCATTTCTCAATACAAGCCTTCCCAGACTAAAAAGACTTCGTTCCTCACTGACTGTCCACGCGTCGCAGTTATAACTTTTACACAAGCAATGTGGGTTAATTTTCCATTGTTTAAAGACCCGGGATATCGCACATTTAAAAAAAACAGCCATCAGTGCTGTTTTCAAAATTGTCGCTCCAGCGAGACGGTCACCCACAATCAGCCCTTTACCGAACTCCGGAATATCTTATGTGCTTCCCACTGTGATCAACACTACTAATGATCGCTGACTAACGGCAGCCCAAAATAATCGTTTAGATCACCTGGTGATGCGCATGACCACGTATTTTGCAAATACGCTGCGTAATGACGTTTACATGCATTTGCATAAACGTTTCTAATTCAGTGGCCGGTTCGTGTAAAATTATTGTTGCAAAGTTTTGTCTAAGCAAATCATTCTCCTGTTCTTTGGCAACAAATATAGCAACTGATATTGATAGTGATTACTGTTGCAGAGTACACATGTTGAGTTCGGATCATGTCAATGTAACGAAATAAATCCCTAAAAAAATTTGCAATCATCAAAATTTAGGAGTGTTAATTGAATTTACACTTAGCGATTCAGGAAGGAGAAAGCATTGGGACTACAAAAGAAACGAAATAATAATACCATGAAAGTATTCAAACCACGAAACAACCGAAATATGTATGCATGAAATCACTAGATCCACTCAAAACTGCGAAACACTAATGCATGAAAGTATTAGAACCACGAAACAAAACAAATGTTAATACATGAAAGAACTGGAACCACGAACAAACAAAATATTGATACATGGATGCACTAGAATCATGAAACTACTGAAACATTAATGAGTGAAAGCATTAGGATGAAGATGCAAACGGAGAATTTAATGCGTCAAAGCATTAGAACCAAAAAAAACATGCGAAAAAGAAATTCATGCAACAATATGACCCACAAAACAAACAAAATGTTAATGCGTGAAAGCATTACAACCAGGAAACATTAATATAAGACCCACAACACAGACGAAATACAGATTCGTCAAATCGTTAGAGTGACGTCCGAAAAGAAGCATTAATATATGAAAGCATTAAAACTACATAAAGAATAATATGATTTTCGTGTAGTAATGGGGAGTAAATAGAACACACATCGTCTTTACACGATTTAAAAACTTGATGAATTCCTAAAACCTACACTAGTTAAAATTTATTTTAATACTAAAAGGTCTAAAAATACATATGAACATGAAATCTTTCGTTAACTATACAACAGGTGAAGAGTAACGTGTTTAAATATGCTTGTTAAACTTGCTACTGTCCACCTGTAATATAGTTCATATCTCAGAATGAACTCACTACGGGTTCGAAAGGTCTCATGTTCATATGTAGTTTCAAACCTTTTAGTATTACATTTAATTTTAACTAGTGTAGGTTTTAGGAATTCATCAAGCTTTTAAATCGTGTAATGGTGGTGTGTGTTCTATTTACTCGTAACTACATAACAATCAAAACATTAATGAATGAAAGGATTAGAACCACCATACATACTAAACATTAATGCGTGAAAGTATAAAACAAATAACACAGGAATGCGCACAACCATTTGAATCACGAAACAAAAGAAATATTAAAGCGTGAAAATACTGGCACCACGAAACATTAATGCTCAACTAAGAACTTCCTAAACACAAGCAGTAGGTTTGCCAAATGTTTAGTTTGCCAGTTGTTTAATTTTTCCATTGTTCTGAACAGCATGGGTGAATGACACTCTAAACTGGTCTTCCTTTACAAAGCCATATACTGAATTGCATGCCATAGCGTTATACAGTTTAACTCCCTTCACATCTTGAAAATGCACTGTTCTGGAGTACTGATCCTTAAGATATGACCTTTAGTATTCTCATGTTGTGACAGATTCTCCAGTATTTAAGGTGAAATTAGAGAAAGCATTATTATTTTTATAAGGTCAGATGCTCATCAATATCTTTCTGTGAGCAATGGTCAACTACAAAGTTTCGTGAATAGCAGTGGTATCTCCTAGACAAATCAGCAAGCAGCTGTTTCAATGGACATTGGTGGAAATTTGGTATACGTTGGGGGCTACTAGATACCACTGATGAGACCTCCTTCTGATAATTCTCAGTAAAATAAATTCTTGAAATTGCATCCTCGCGAAATCTATCTACATGCAGTTTATACATAGGACTATTCTAAATCACTAACGCTGCGAATGGAATATGCAGAGTTTCTGAATTATTTACTATATTAAAGCATTCACAATAAACTGACTGTTCTCGCCGTCAATTCCCGCCTGAAATAGTACACTTTTTAAATAATTGCTTTCTTCTTGTAACTGCCTGAAATTTTCGTGATAACGATTTTAGACACTTGAACAGTTTGTACTAGTCTGCTTTCTTCGCACCAGTCTTGGTCACATAAAACGGCAGTGTAACTTTTGAACTACAGCAGTTGTGTGAAGAGAGAATGCCATTACTCCTTCTCTCTCTCCAGTGTCTTGATTCATCCCGAATTTGTGGTACTTTCCCCCATGATCTTGCGGTATGCTTGAATTCCAACTTGAAATGGTATTGCTCGCGTTGTGGGAAATCACCAAGAGAACAATACTTTTTCTTCTGAGCTTACTGTCTGTTGTCCTGGAATTGTATTTTGTCACAGTGGAACATTAACAGTGAAATTTTGTAACATACCACAGATTCATGTCTAAAGAACTTTGAATACAGATTACTTACAAAGTAACTGGTGGGTACATTCTGAGGGACTCTCGGAAAACTTTATCAAGGTATTGCAACTTGTGGACAGATGTATAATCCAATTCTCCCTGTAAAAGAAACGAACAGTACATATAAATGTAATATCGTGAAGCCATGACTTTATGTCATGGCTTTACTTTACATATTTTTCAACTTTGGGCTCAATGCTGGTATCATCTATTACTACCTACAGTCGCACTTGTTATTAAAAATTTTCTAATGTACATGAAGAACGACTGAAATAATATCATGACGACAACCCTTTCTACTGGGTCTTAAAGTACAGTTGGTACATTTGGTAGTTGATAAATCTTTACTACTGCAGATTATAGAAAATCAGGTGTTATTTCTTAAAATAAGGAGTTCAAATCCTACAAACTTTCCAGCAGATATTTTAAAAACAACTCCTGATAACTTTTTAATGTGCCCACCGTTTTAGAATCAGTTCTATTAAAGGAGTTATGATCAGTTCTTTTCAAAGAGTTATACATCATCGGATCTTAAAAAACGGCTCTTGTTTCCTCCTACGAAGCTTTTTATCAGATTTCCGGGTTTTACTTTCTCATTAAAGCACTGTCAAAGGCAAATACAAGGTTTATTTTAAGGGTGAGTCGAACGTCGCAGGATATTCTTGTATTTCAGATACTGGAGAGAAAATTAAATATCTGAATACCACAGCAAATAACAGCAAATAATCGGGGAGGCGGCCTATTTTTTAGGCAATTTCCGGAACATGGCGTCATCTTGAAATCCGCCATATTGGATTAAGCTCAAATTTTTCAAATGGTAAGTTGCATATCAAACGAGACCAGAATTTTCTCAGAAATTGATTGCCGTAATCAGATTAAAATCCTTTTAGTTTTACAAAATATACATTCCTGAAATAGTTTTTATAATGAAGTTACATGAATTTCTATAAAAAAGGATATTTTCATGAAAAAAAAACCGTAAGTGCTGGAGGCATTTAAGAATATACGCACAAAACTATTGTATTACTTACTATATAAAGAGAAATAGGTGCAGGCGTTCGCGATAACAGCATAATATTGAAATGGGTTCGCGAGTCATAAAAGGTTGAGAATCAATGCTCCAGACGTGTAGTACAAACTACAAGCGAGAGCATAGTGTTTAACGCATGTACATTACAACGTGCTCCCATATCAAATTACTATTAAATTTTAAAGGTGACAAAACCGACGCTCTTTGGGAAAACAGAACTAACCCGTTAGTTAAATAATTTGCAATTTGTTTTTCCAAAATCTATAACGTAAACTGATTTCCGTTGCCATAACAGTATACCGCCAAAAATTGGTTGAACAGTGTATTTTGGAGATTTATTTGTAAAAGAAAAATGTTTCTTATCTCTATCTGCCATATATTTAGAATTTGATAAATTAATGATACCGGGCATTGACATTTTCACCAGGCAGTCTTTCTCAAATTCGAATGTTGTTGAGTTCACTGCTGTAGGAAAAGGCTTTTTCTAATATTGTTAAACAAGACATCTCATTGGATAGCAAGAGGTCACGCTCCACAACGTTAGATCAGTTTATTTGTGATTTATGTAATGATTTACATTTACACTAACACCAGTGTAGTGAAGTCGCAAACAGAACCAATGATACGGATCTTTGGATTCTTTAACATATTCGTGTGTGAATGTGTGGTTCAGCGGTGTGAGTCTTCTGTTTGCCAAGATGTGTAACAAATAGAAGCCGAGAGTTCTTAGAATCGTAATATTATTTTTCAATAAAAACATAATATTTTTTCAACAAAAAAAAATCACGCTCCTACCTAAAAATTTAAAACAGAGACACTGAGTTATTATGAAACCATACTGAGAAAGATGGGTGAAAAATTGCCATTTTTAAAATGCCTTTTTGTGCTTTATTCTTTGCAACCAGTTTGTTAAAATGCGGGGTAAATGCAACACTTTCGTATGTAATCTAAGCACCATTAGTGTTTGTTTTGTCTTACAATTTATTCTTTTTTACATTTCATGATGTTTAGAGAACGAAGCATACAAAATTCCTAATGGTAAAATAAACTACTCCTGTTTTGTTATATAATTAACTTGGAAGAGCTAATACTTCTTCTTTCCTTGGCTTTTTCTCTTATTTTTCAATACTTCCATACAATCTACAAGAAAAGAAACTGTCCTTTACCTTCTTCATTCCGATCATTGTCTCCAAGGAGATCCCTGATGCATTCCCGCAAATACACTTTTATGAGATTAACTTTGCAAAAATGTGATTTACCGTTTCAGTTTTCCACCCAAAAATATTGTCTTTGAATATGAAAAATGTTAACCATAAAGAGTCTGACTAATATTGAATCATGGGGACGCCATTTGCGAAACCGCATTTTGAAGTCTTAAATGAACACCATCATGATGCAAATTTGTCATGAAAGTTTGTTAGTAACCCAATATCACGGTTATAAAAGTTTACTTGTGATCGAGTATCAATAAAATTGCAGTTTAAATGTTTAAATGTAACGTATCAACAAACTTTCAAATTAATTCACTTTGTCCTTGCAATATCAAACTCATATTGTCCAGCATATATTTCAAAACTTGCACATGGAGAGTATAGATTAATTCTTACAATCATTACAAAGACAGGATGGCGTTCATATTGTAAATGCAATATACAATAATGGAGTGGGGAAAATTTATCACCGACATGTATCGAAAAGATTTGGGGCAAGCGACGTATGTGCTTTTGTTAAAAACTGCAGAAAATTGGGTCTTTTCTCATGACGACAATTTAATGAAAAAAACAACAAAAAAACTACGGTGTAAAGAACTTTTACGCAAAAAAAAAAAGAAACATTTCTTTCCAAGAAAACTAATGATGAACAATTGAATTTGGCTGTAATAGATACCGAATTTCATAACAACTGCTTAAAATAACTCTGTTGGTTTTCCAACCGAAATTCTAAATCCAATTTAAACTAGAAAATTACTCTTGGGAGATTGAAACACAGAGATTGTCGCTCAAAAGGTTTGGATATCTTTAAATGCACTTGGAATAATTCATATCCTGTTAGGGGTGATCAGAAAAACATGTTTTTTTTCGAAAGTTGTGATTCTCTAGTGAAAACAATTTGTATTAAGTGAACCTTATAACATACAAAAAGGAAAGAACTGGGTCATAAGAGTCTATATCCTGTAGCTCACCCAAGGATCTATGGGTCACAACTTCCGGTATTTCACTTATGGGAGTGTGAGACTACTTAATCGAATTAAAAATTAAAATGTATGACCCCTGGACTGCATACCTAAAAGAATACACTTAACCACAAACTCAGAAAGAATCTTAACTCTTCGAGAGGGTTTCTATGTAGATTCGTAGAAACGATGATTCTGCTTGCAGTTGTTAACCTCCTGGAATTAATTAGAGATTTCCTGAAAATATCCGTGAAAAGCTGAGCGAAACCTTTCCGGTGTACAGAGCTTTACATATGTCGAACAGGTGATGTTCGTTAATATTCAAACCTTCTCCGTCAAAATTTGGAGGAGCCACCGGAATTTACTTAAATTTCGCCACTGGAAAGCTTTCGGAATTTGCCAGTGATTTGCCAATAAGGCCAGCGTACTCTTTTGGGCAAGACAGGAAGGTTGATCCTTCAGTGCGTTGAATCAAGGGAACTAGGGACAGGTCGTTTCAGTGCAGCATGAACACGCACCAGTGCAATGATCTCTGACAAGTTTCTTAAATGCGTCGTGGGAAGCTTTTATCAAGAGCTGAGTTTCCAGATGTACAATCACATCCAGCTGCAAAATGTTTTGGGGTGAATCTTTTCTTGTTGCAAAAACTGCGCAAAGGTTTCAGATACAAGAGTTTATCAAAATAACGGAAACATTTACTAAGAGTATTTGTGAAGATATCATTAATAAGCTGTAGGCTCACCTCGGGATCTTAGAACAGAAACAATTCGACTTGGAATAGACCTGTACAAATCATTCACATACAATATTGGAATATGGATTCATTCTGCAGTCAAATATGTCCCTTCTTAGCCAGTAATGTTGTAGGTGGAAGGTGTGATTTCTCCTTTAGCTCCAAATATTCAAACAAATGTTCAAATATATTATGGTCTGGAGATTGAGCTAGTCAGGTTAGCAGCTGCACCTCATCCTCATGCCTTGCACACCACAACTTGATACGTTTTCGTGTGGTAATGCACCCATTTACGGGTGCATTATCTGTTTAAAACCAGAAGCGGTCATTAGGGAGCAATATGTGCAACACTGGAAGCAGATTGTCTCAGAAAATATGTTGTTGACGTGAGACGACACTGCGGAATAATCAATGGCCTTAAGAAATGCAATTATATGACACCCCATAGTATCAGGGATCCCCACCATGCTTCACAGTCTGGGTGGTACGTATATGCTGGTTTTTGCCAGACGTACACTGTCCCATTGATGGGACACAACCTGAAGCAGGATTCATAAGACCAGATGACACTTTGCCAGTCTTCAGCATTTACGTTTTCAGGTTCTATTCACTAACTCACACGTTTTATTTCATTGATGTTGGTAAACAGAGGTTTGTTGATTGCAGCAAATCCGTAAATACCGGCTTGACGGAGTTCCCAACGCGAACTGTTATGACGGAAACGGGAACATTCCGAACGGTTTTCAACTCAGCTGCTATTTGAGGAGCTGTGGTCTTCTGATTCCTTTGTACAATCCATGCCAACTTTCGCCAATCCCTATCTCACATATCCGTGTGATAGGATCTTAACTTTTCATGTTTGGAAGCAACTCTGTGTTCTTTTTGATGAGGAGTTATTATCTTCGGGAGAGTTTCTCGTGTTGCACCTAAAGTTTCTGATGTTCTATGTAGGGAAGCTCCTGCAAAACGCGCACAAATAGATCATGACTTTTTTGCGGTCTTTAAGATCTGACATAGTTGAAAACTACTTCGTAACAGTTGTCACATCTGCGACTGTGGCATCGCTACGTGATTGCCGACGTTGTACTGCACCACTTTAAACACGGTCCAGTCAAATTATTGTGACCACCAGCTAATATCCAGTGCAACTGCCATGTGCAGCGCGTACTGCAGCTAGACGGGCTGGGAGTGACTTAATAAGGTGCTGAAGAGTGTTCACAGCTATGTGGAGCCATGCTGTCTGTAGTGCATCTGACAGATGATGGAGATTGGGTGTTGGAAAATCGGTAAAGCGAACAACACGATCGAGGTGGTCCCACAGTGCTCAATTAGGTTTCCGTCTGAAAAAGTAGGGGGCCAGGAAGTACTTTGAAATCTTCATCGTGCTCTTCCAACCATTCTCGGACATTCGTAGCTGTGTGACATGTCGCATTGTCTTTCTGAAAGATCCCATCCGCTTCTGGGAAGACAATCAGCATGAATGGGTGTACGTGGTCTGCAAGGATGAATTCATAACGAATGCGGCCCTTAGCGCTTTCCATAGGTATGAGTGGCACGAGAGAATGCCACGAAAACATTACCCCAGACCATAAGGCTTCCTCCACCAGCTTGTGTTCTTCCAGAAATTGTTGAAGAGTGTTTGTTCTCCGGTATTTATCGCCTTACACGCCAACGTCCATCCGTTCGATGAAGCAGAAAACGTGACTCATTGGAGAAGGCAATCATTTTCCAATCAGCGGAGGTTCAATTATTTCACTGCAGTGCAAATGTAAGCTTTTTCTGCCGATGCAACTTCGTTAGCATAGATGCAGTGACCATCCGTCTGCATCGGAGGCCCATACGCAGCAGGGTTCGCTGAATTGTCGTTGTAGACACTTCCGGTAGCCTCTGGTTCGTTCGCCCAGTGAGTTGCTCCACTGTAGCGTGTCGATCGGCCCTCGCGCACCTTCGAAGCCGGCGTTCATCTGTCACATCAATGGCACGTGGCGCTCCGTACTTTCCACATCGCTCATTCGCAGTGGTGCCATTTCTCCAATCACGATACACTTTAACCACAGCAGCAAGCTAACAGTTCACAAATTGCGGTGTTTCAGAAATACTGCCACCCTTGGTCCGAAAGCCGATAATCATTCCTTTTTGCAAATCTGATAAAACGCTCCTTTTATCCATGATAGCAACGAGTGATACGTTTTCAAAATATCTACAGCTCACCTTATATACCCTCCAAACCAGCTCACGACACGTGCCATCTTTCATTGCCTACGCGCTGTTAACGTCAAAAGTAGGAGGTGGTCACAATAATGTGACTCGACTGTGTGTGAATCACGTCGGGGCTGACGTTTCCCTTATGATTTTCTTATTGCGTGTAGCAAGTACTCCAGACGTTGCCCGTGTTTCCTTAATTTTGATAAACCTCTGAATAATTTTGGCTGTTGAACTGCCAGGTGTGATATGCCCTACAAATTTGGATCAGGGCTCCTCCTATTAAATAAAGTACTCCTCTTTTATTGCCAAAACAAGTTCTTTTCACACCAAGGTGTCATCATTTCGTCCATCAAGATGCAAGTATAATTCGCTCTATGAATCTGTGCTCTCACGCTCTTTCTTGGGAGGTCATCTCCATCTTCCTTTTTACTATTCTAATTAAATTTCAATCAAATGCTTCGGACTTATCCGCTTCTATCAGCAGACTCAAGCCTTCCATTGTAGTTGTAGCGGCAACACCCCCTCTTTAACATCTTTGCGCGTAGGCAGGCCTTTATGAGAGATAAGAAATAATGAAAAATAAAATTCTTACTTCCTTCTCCAGCAAATCATTTACTTCTTTTCTGATCTTTTCCTGAACTTCGGGGTGATGCACAAGCAAGTGTGTGGAAAACGCCAAAGCAATACTAGTTGTTTCGGACCTGAAAACAAAAAAATGATGGGTAAAGGCTATTTCGCTTACTACCTGATGCAGTTCATATGCTGAACAATACGTTTGTATGAATTTTGTTTTTCCAGAATCGTATACGCTGAATATTTGTTTAGTACAAATCCCATGTGTCGTTCTACATAATCATATTTCACAAAAGTTTCTTCATTCCCTATAACAAACAATGCAGTTGATACCTGAAAAATATATCTCTGATTGTACAAATACATTTGGCAACAGTCATTGCAATCAGAAAAATTGAAAGTCCCTCTATTTTTCTTACAAAATATAAGTTAAATAGAACATACTAGTACATGAGTATCACACAGAAAAAGAACGAGTGCAGTCGATGTATCCATACATAGATGAACCATTACATTATGATCAACCCCGGCCGAAAGAAATGAGCGCGCCTGGAGACCGAACGGTGGCGTAAGTGAAGTTCACATAGCAGTATACGTAGAAACTACCCGAGGACCGGCTTTCGGTTAGCAGAGTGTTCGGAGTCAGAATGGGAAAAGCTGCCGATTTATCGGAGTTTGATAAAGGATAGATTGTGATGGAACGGAGCCTGTGAACTGCGCGGCTTGTGAGTTGTTACCGTGCCGCTGTAATGAGTGCGTATCAAAAGTGGTGCACAGGTGACCAAACGACGAACAGTCGTCCAGCCGTGTAACGTCTGCAGCTCATTGATATCCAGAAGGGAGCGCATTGTTCACAGTGACCGCAAGGCCACAATGCGACAAATGACCCGCAGCTACAAATGTGGTCATCAGGGCAATGTATCACAGAACACAGTTCATCACAGCCTTCTGCGCATGGGCCTGCTTAGACGAAGACCCAGCCGGGTCTCCATGCTCATTGCACGTCATCGTCAACAACGCATGAAGTGTGCACAAGAGCATCGAGACTGGACCATGGATGATTGGAAGAAAGTGGCCTGGTCTGACGAATCAGGATTTCTGGTGCATCAGGTAGAAGGCCAAGAGCGAATACGCCGATTACCAGCGGAAGCTATGGTACATGGGTACACTGCTGGACGGAAACAGGCCGACGGCGGCGGTGTTATGCTGTGAGCGATGTTTTCTTGGGACACTTTAGGCCCCATTATCGCAATAGCACAATCCCTGACAGCTGTCAGGTATCTGAACATTGTTGTGGACCAAGTTCACCCATTCATGGTAACTGTGTTCTCTGCTGGTGATGGCCATTAGCAACAGGATAATGCGCCATGCCCCACTGCCAGAATCGTCAAGGAATTGTTCGAGGAATATGCTGGTGGCTTTCTGTTAATGCCCTAGCCTCGATATTCACCTGACATGGACCCAGTAGAACATTTGTGGTTCAACTTGGAAAAGCGGGCTCGCGCTAAATCCCCCCTCCCACCCCGAAATCTACGGGAACTAGAGGACCAGCTATTGATATTATGGCACCAGATACACCAGGATACCTGTCGCCGCCTCATCGAATCGATGCCTCGTCTAAAGGGGGTCATATAACTTATTAAGTAGGTGGTCATAATGTAATGGCTGATCGGTGTATAGCATGAGCGAAGCACCAGTACTGCATTTTAAAAAATAAATAAAATTTCTAGTTTTACTTAAAATTATTTTGGGATTAAATAATGAGCACCAAAAATATTTTGTCATCATTCTTTATCTTTTTAATCATCCGTATTTTCAACAAAGGGAGTATCACAAATTTTTGGAGACCTTTCATTGAAGCCTACATTTATCATTCCGGTACACTGCGTAGTGATAAGGTTTCCATATCACAGTACTCTCGGAAACTAATATTAGAACATAAAAAGCTAACTGCTAACCTTATAGATCATATGTAAAACTGTTTAGGCTTAAGGAATGCTTTATTGTCTTGGTTTTGGGCCCGGTTTAACTCCTTCATTTTTACCCGCTGCGCTATTTTCAGTTCTTTATACGGATTTCCTAGAAAAACGTAGCGATAGAACTTCATGTTTTGGTTCTAAATAGAAAGTAGGGCGCATTAGCCCGTTTTGGTGGACACTGTTCTCAAGGAGTTACGTACTTCTCGATGAAATGGCCATATACAGACTTCCCTACCATTAGTAACGGGATAGTGAATTAGGTCATACTCAAACACCGTGTCACAGAACTAAGTGCAAATATGCTCGTAGGGCTATGATGTGGCGATTGCACGAGTAGAAACACAGTTTACTTCTATCGACAGATTTAATAGGCTTACAGCGCGGATTGATGACGAGGTACTACATAAGTTATCACTCCGTACGAGACGTTTTAGTTGGGTTCTAGATCTCTTGGGCTACAACGGGTGATGATACAGTAGATGTAACTCAAAGTGAACTGGGAATGCATCTTCAAGGGACTGATCACTCACAACAACGAAGATGGTCTGGAATGACACAAATCCTTCATGACACTATTGGGTCAAACAGTAGCACCAGTACAATGGACATAACGCTGCACTGTATACAGGGGGATTCAGAAGTGTTGCTCATAAATGACAATATATGTCGTACTCATCGAAACAAACAAAAACGTCTTAGTCAACGTAAGTCCAGAAACGGACCGTTTCCCATGTAATTGACATTTTATTGCATGGTTGCCTCAATTTAAAGTTGTTCTTCCACCAACTGTCATCTATTTCGATAGTGTTTACAGCTCTGGTGAAGAAATATGGAGGACTGAATTCTTTGAGGAATCAGTTAGATCCGAAACTCATCCCTCTCAGAAAGTGCCTAGACTTTCCCGAAAGCTAAAAAACACCCTATCTCATTTATTGAAGTAAAACACCCCACACGGACAATACTGTAAGCTCCTGGTGGACAGTGAAAGGAATGATTTAGGGAAGGGTTGGATCGAGGGTCACAACTTTTACCCCTAAAACGAATGCCTCTGAGATGTCTCCCGCTGAACCTGACAAATCAATGGAACACCCGGGGCATGGATGTTACTGACGACACAGAAAGAGCGACCTATTGTATGATACTAAACGAGTTTACTAAAGAAAAGCGTATCAGCAAGCATCTCCTAATACATGACAAAACGCATCCAAATGCTGTCGTGACGGTATCTCGGTTTTGCGAACGCACGACGTCTCCTTGGCATCAAGTAGCACGTGGAGGCTCAAACGTGTGTGTTGCAGGAATATTGAAGTGTGTTCTGTACTGTTATTATTTAAGGCTGTTAGGGTTGACGCTTTAACAAACGTAGCCTTAAGGCTGTTAGGATTGACGCTTTGATAAACGCAGCCTTTGCTGACACGCATTTCATGTATGGTCAGGCAAATGGAAATGCAGCGCCCACAGCGTATATGTACTTCAAGGCCTCTCCAAACCGAAAGCATTCCAAGCGTCGCATGTTTGTGTGGAACAACCAGCTCCGAACAGAGCACAGGTCATTTCAGTTTTCTGTACCAGAGGAGAGGACAAGAACCACCCGAGATCCCGGATTGGACGAGTTACGAAGAATATGACAAGACCCGGAAACGAGCATTAGAAAGAGTGCTTTCTTGGAGAATAGGACTCAACGTCTCATCTGGAAAGTTCTGCATGACCAGCGGCTACATCCCGATCATATCCCGCGATATCCTCTTCATATCCAGCGAGTAAAAATCTTAGGTGTGCGGCACTTTCTTTCGAGAGTTCCATTCTGCCGGTGGCTGCAACATCGATACACGTGTAATAAGCTCTTTATCGGTAATGTTTTGTTCACTGATGAGACCTCATTCACCAGGCATGGGATTTTCAAGTTCCATAACTATCACGAGTGGGGATCCCAAAATCCCCACTCCATTCAACAATCATGTCACCACGTTCGATTCGCAATTAACGTATGACTTATATTTTAGGAGATAATCTCATGGGACCATTTGTGCTTCCCAACAGGCATACAGGTGATCGGTATATGCACTTCCTGTAGCATGACCCCGCTGCTGCTGGTAGATGTCCCTCTTCGTGAACGTGCAACAATCTTGTTCATGCACGATTGCGCACTACTGCGTTTTCGTCACACTACGAGGAAGCGTCTGAATGCAACGTTTGTAGACTGATGGATAGGTCGGGGAAGAGCCCCGTTCGTGGCCTTCACGCTCACCTGACCTTAATCCAATGGGTTCCGGCATCTGAGGCTATTGAAAAGTAAGTGTGTATGCAGTCCTCTTGGAAAACATGGACGAGTTGTAGATAAGAGTTGAAATTGCATTTGTTGAAGTAAGGCAAAACACAGACATATTTGAACGATTGCGCGCCTCTCTGAGAAGACTGTATCGTAGCAAACAGGGGACATTTTAAACATTTGTTGTGAAGGTAAATACCCTCCATGGTAGTTCTTCCCGCATTTATACGTGTTGTTTACTGTTTTAACATCATGCAGGGTTGCCAAACGTAACGTTGGTTTCTCCCCATAGTTTATTTGTGTTGTATTTGTTGAGAACCTGCGAGACACATCTCGGAGGAATTTGTTTCTCGGGTGAAACTTGGGAACCTCAACGCATCTCTCTCCCTAATTCTCACCTTCACTGGCCCCCCAGGAACTCTTGTGTGGCGTTTTACTCCAAGAACTGGGGTGGTTTGTTTTTTAGCTTGGAGAAAGTCATCGGGGCACTTTACGGGAGGGGCGAGTTCGGGACCAAACTGCTTCTTCAAACAACTCAGCCCTTTCGATTTCTTCCCCAGAGATGCAAGACCTATCGAGATAAGAGAAAGATGGTGGAAAAAATCCTCACATTATCTCTGGCAACCCTGCAATAAAATATTAATTATCTAGGAAACGGTTCGATTCCGGACCTATATTGGAAAAGACTTGTTTGTTTCGATGAGTACTACCTATGTTTCCAATGTCCAACACTTCTGAATCCCCTTGTAGGTTACACTGTCGAGAAACAATCCGCAAGTCAGTAACGACTTCGGCTAAAGATTCACGGCTATTAGAGTAGTGTAAGAAACTTTGATCTTCGACTCAAAACCTATAACAAGAAAGATGACACCGAATTTTCGGGTGTAATAAGCACGTCTTTGAATCCGTTCTGACGCAAATTAAATTTATCAAAGCTATTCAAAGTCAATGGAACCGGTATGTAAAACAATAGTATCTGACAGAAGAAAGAAGTTTTTCATTCAGGTTTTTAATTTCTTATGAAAATCATGAATTTATGTGAGAAACATTTCACACCGGAAACGGTCTCCAAAATAGAAAGAATTTTTCAAATCGGACTCTTAGAAACAGAGATATCGACAAAAATAAGGTGTGACTTTACGCCCCCTGGTGGGAAAACCATGCATTATTTTAGGAAGAAAGTATTCCAAAAGGTTTTCCCATACGAGCGATATCGGTCCAAGAAAAAAAATTTAGTCGAGTTTTCAGGAGCCCAGAGTTTGCTACAAATACATCAGAAGCAGAAATTAACACTTACGGCCCCTGGTGGCCAAACCATTCTTTACCAAACATTAGAAATTATGTGAAAAATATTTTCCATCAGGTCTTGTATGCGATACAGGAAGAATTTTTATAATCGGAGTTTTAGAAGCAGAAATAACGCAGAAAACGCACTTTACCTTTGTGCCCCTAGAGGAAAGTCTATGATTTACTTGAAAATTTTGAATTTATAGGAAAAACATTTCGCATCGGAAACATTATCCAACAAAGAAGGAATTTTTCAAATCGGTCTCCTAGAAGTAGAGATATTGACAAAAATATGATATACATCTACGCCCCCTGGCTTAGAAACCATGCATTATTTCAAGAAGAAAATGTTACTAAAACGTTTGTCGACATGAGTAGTATCAGTCAACAAACGATTTGTTTTTCAATCGAGATTTTGAGAGCTCATATTTTGCTGCAAATACATCAGAAGCGGAAATTAAGACTTACGCCACCTGGTGGCCAAACCGCTTTTTACAAAAATTGTAAATTATGTGCAAAGGATTTCTCATCAAGAGCTGTATCAGGTGCGAAAGAGTTTTTCAAATAAGAGATTTAGAAGCAGAGATTTAGAGGGAAAGCAATTTACCTTTACGCTCCCAAGCGGAAAGTTTACGAATTACTTGAAAATTCTGGAATTATATGAAAAACATGTCACACTGGAAACACTATCCATCAGGGAAGGAATTTTTCAAATCGGACTTTTAGAAGTAGAGGTATTGACAAAAAATAAGATATACATCTACGCCCACTGGCGTAGAAACCATGCATTATTTTAAGAAGAGAAAGTTTCTAAAAGGTTTGTTGACATGAGTATCGGTCTATAAACGACGTTTTTTTCAACCGAAAATTTAAAAGCTCATGTTTTGCTGCAAATACATCAGAAGCGGAAATTATAGATCTACGCCCCCTGGCAACCAAACCATTTTTTTTACAAAAATTAGAAATTATGTGCAAACGATTTCCCACCAGGATCTGTATCCGGTGGAGAAAGAATTTTTCAAATCGGAGATCTAGAAGCAGAGATATAGGAGGAAACCCAATTTACCACTACGCCCCCTAGCGGAAAGTCTATGAACCACTTGAAAATTTTGAAATTGTATGAAAAACGTGTCACACTGAAAACACTATCCCAGAAAGAAGGAATTTTTCAAATCGATCCCTAGAAGTCGAGATATTGGCAAAAATAAAATGTACATCTACGCTCCCTGGATAAGAAACTGTGAAATATTTTACGAAAAAAATTTCCAAAAAGGTTTACCGATGTGGGTGGCATCGGTGCACAAAATATTTTTTTCAATCGATATTTTAGAAGCTTAGATTTTATGGCAAATACATCAGAAGCAAAAATTAACTCTTACGCCCCCAGGTGGCTAAAGTATTCTTTACCAAAAATTTAAAATTACATGCAAAAGAGTTTCCATCACGAGGTGCATCCGCTGAAGTAAAAAGTCTTCAAATCGGAGTTTTAGAAGAAGAGTTATCGGAAAAATGTAGTTTACTTTTACGCCCCCTAGCGGAAAATCTATGCGTAATTTGTAAAAGTAACTATATCTAAAATACTCTTCGACATAAAAATGAAATCGAATGATAAAAGAATTTTTTCAATCGGATGTTCAGAAGCAAATATGTGGAATAAAACATATTTTTGAATTCGACATCATCTGCATTTACGCCCTCTAGCGGCAAAATTGTACATCGTAAAAAAACAAAACAAAATAAAGGATCATCATTCGCATATTTCTAACTTCCCAATGAAAAATAATTTTTCAAATCGGACTAATAGTTGCAGTGATAGCGTGGGTACAGACGGACGGACAAACCGGTAACATAAGCACGATCTTTTTTTACAAAAGACGTGCTAAAAAACAGGGTCTTGGACTGGCAAGTCACGGCAGACAGTCTATTAGTCTGATGGTCATTATTAGGTATGGTGGATTCAGGGAGAATGGTATTTTTCGGTGAACGGAGTTTTTTTTTTTTTTTTTTTTTGTTACAACGCCTCAATATGGAGCCGTTTTTCGTTGTTCAGATTGGGGCCCTTTATCGTTTTGGACGAAACCATGCATTCTAAGATCTACAAATCGACGCCCGATGCTTTTTGTCTTTACCAACGTTGCGGCAGTGCTTACGGGAAAGCACATAACTCTATCAGCAGGATGAGGTTTAATGTTATACTGTTCTCGTTGTTGCGGATGGAATTGAGGGCATGGGATGTAAACATTGGGGCTGCTCAGCCCAGAGTGCTGACCTAAAAACTCTGAGACAAATTGGATATTCAGGAGCGTGTGTGGAATATCAGATGTCCCGAAAAAGCCAGACTGAACTGGTCACTACTTTTAAATATAATTGCAAAACGTATAGTTGAATTTACAAAATAACTGGTGGATAGTATTTCACGAAGAGTAGAGGCCATTTTAAAAGTGATGTATTTTTCTCTAACTATTATCTGTAAACATCCGTTTATATTAACTGTAGGGTAGTGTATACGGAACTATTACCTCTCCCTGCACATAATGAAATGAAATTTCACCCTTGATGCTATGAAATCTGACTTTGTGTTACCAAGGTGAAGCACAGCAAAAAGAAGTTCACATGATGAGAAGCAGGGTTTCTTCTCTGTCAAAGTACTTACAATGAAATTTCAGAGTAAGTATCAGCGGAAGGATGCTCAGACCACAATAATGGCAGTTTGTTGCTTATTTAATTGTAACTTACTCTCTCCAAAGTAATCTAAGCTTTATTGATACTGTAACGTATCGAGCCTAGCAATAATATATTTGAACACCTTCTGGCAATGTGTTGTTCTTCTCGCAAAGGCTGTGCATTAGGGCAAACATTTAAACAACACAGATTCAACAACATTTATAAACAGATCGACTACGAGGATACTTTTTGCACAGCACAAAAATGATTTACTAAAGGCACGAATATTCTTGATTATTACTCAAAATTATTAATTGTAGCTTTGAGACATCTGATTGGTCCTTGGTACCGACATTTAAATACGACAATCAACTTTTATTCCTTATTGCTAGCTCACCAAAGACAATTAATTGTTGAGATCGATCCAACGTACAGTGGTTCAGTCTATACTCGAGTAAACAGTTCCTCGCATATCATCCATTGTAAGCGTATAACAGAAACAGGCTGTACTAACAGTTTCTTTTTTCTGGTTAAGGTAATCCACTCTTCCATTAGTGTACAACCACAAGAAATAAATATCACTTTCCTCTATGACACTTATTTCCCGTTGGTTTTGAAGATAGAGTACTTTTCCGCATTCAAACGCACACACATCATGTTCACTATACTCCAAGTCAACCCAAGAGTGTACCACTATGTTGGGTGAAAAACAGATATCTCCGTTACGAAAAGTAGTCCTTAGAGTTTATAGCGAATACCAGTAGAATTATTGCTCAGAGTACATTTTTGTTTGCTCAGCAGTTTATCAGACAAAATTGCCATCTAAAAGAATTTCAAACGTTAGTGCCCTTTTGGAAATAAATTCATTATGAGAAGTTGCTGGATAAAGAGCTTCGCACTTTCGGCTGTTTCTGCCCACTTGGGATACAACTCGGACGGGGGGAAGGTGTGGCAGACATCTCCCAACATTAACAATACAGAGACTATAAATTGACAATCCGGGAAATTCGAAGGGTAGGTTACTTAAACAGGCAGTAGGTGAAGCAATTTCGCTTCCACCAGACCCTCACTCACAATACCCACTGCTTGTGAGATGTGTGGGTTGGTGGGGGGATCAGAAAAGTAAAAGCAGAAGAGTGCTGTGACGTATATTCTAGATTAACTTTCCTTTTTTAGTTTCTTTCCCTATGTAAATCTTGAGTTTATTCTCAGTATTCTTCACGCTTAACGAAATATCTTTTCCTTCAAACGAATTCGTTTGGCAACAATTGAGGATGAATGCACGTGACGTATGCATGTAATAAGATAAGAACAAGAGGTAAAAAGTGACGACTGATCTGTTGTGAGAGAGGTGTTGATATTATTGAGAGCGATTATTGAGGTGTGTTGATAAGAGCGATTATTGAGAGCTATTATTGTGAGCGATTATGATGAGCGTTGTTAAGAAAGTGCTGTATGAAAGAATTGAATAGTGTTCAGATAAATGTGTGGAGAGTGTTGTGATTCCATTCCGAATAAAGGACTGTTTCCGTAAGTTGACTTCTGGTTATATGTTTTGTCTGGCCGTTAAGGTTTGTTCCATTTAGGAACAATTTATTAGTATGTTGATATTTTAAGTTAGCGTAAAGGTCAAGACTTCCTGTACGCCACAGTGCATTAACGCTGGTGGATACCGTTCTTGCATTCCACGACAAGTCGTGATAAGGCTGTCCCGCCTTTTACAACAGTAAACTTTTTAGAATGACTTTGAGTATAAGACGTCTGCCAAGCGAGCGAAATGCCGGGGTGCTGTGTTATGAGTCATCTTGCACGGCCCTCATGGTTTTTCTCCTTTTTGGTTCAGGGTGAATGACCGATGCCTCTGGATACCGCCCATGATTATTTTACCAAGGTTCAACTAACACACTGACTGTTACCTCTTTGAAGCCCTTCTAAGCAAATTGCTACTTTTCAACCGAGTACCAGCGTATCTGGTGTTGCTCCTCGTGTACAGGAAGTATCTCACCCCAATTCGTTCAGAGTTGGCTCATGCATTATGCATATACAGGGGACCGCACGTTTCTTTCTTGAGCGACTGCCCATTTTAGGTCTTTCCTCGACAGAGTCCAATACGCAACTGGCGTTTTCCTTTCTTAGTTCTCTCATCTGTGTCATGTGTAGTGTTTGCGAGTCCGAGTCACACACTGAGATCATTGTTACTTGAAATTCCATTAAAAAAAGGATCAATTTATGGTTATTCGTGAACTTTTGCTCCATTTCTGTTAAATCATGTGTAAGTGGTGGGTAATGTTGTCGATTGGCGTTGTACTAGCTCTCAACCAAGTTGTTTAGTCTATCAACCACGAGCGACATGGAATTACGATAATTAATGACCCCAGTGCATTCGCAGATTCCAAACACTAAACCATCCCAAGATGCCTTCTTACTTCTCTCTTTTTCCACGAACAATGCTCCTTTCATTCTTTCATTTTTGACCCAGACAGAGTAAATAATTAATTAGTTCTTAATTAATTCGGGCCGTCAGCCATGACCATTTGATTCAAGCGGGGTAGATCGCATCTATACTTTTCTGACTGCTTTCACAACTTCTCTCCATCTAGCTCAGACCAGAGTCAGAATTATTCATTCCTCACCCTCTGCAATATCTCTGACATACGCTTTGACTCCACCTTTCAAGAGTGAAGATGTTTTCGCATTGATCCTCTTCCGTCTGGCCTTCCTCAAGGAATCTGAAATGTCTGCCCCTCTTTGCTCCAGCTGCATGCTTTGCCCTTCTTAGTGTTCTCAATTTAATATCCGAAATTACACGCATACTTCAATCGTTTCATAAAGTTTTTTCGTTAGGAATATTCCCTGTCTACTTCTTTGTTCGGAACAAAAATTATTTCTTAAAGCATAACCCTTTGAGCGAACGATGTGCCTGAACCAAATGATATCCGAAATTTTCCGCTCTCCCCTAAAAGGAATGTTCATATAAGGGCCGGATTTCACAGAAGCTACACAAAGCAATTACTTTCTCCGTCTCACCTCAGCAGTACTGACCACAAACCTATCACACGCGATAAGAGATAAGAATTCGCTTTTACTCCACCATTCTGCGATCCACAACACAAGGCATAACGAGAAAGTGCTAGTTCCCAAGACACGGACATCGTGCCACTAGGCAGAAACAAGTAACTCACGGATCTCTCTGCTTTTCTTAAGTTTTTGCCGGTGTTTTAGCTCTTTTATCAGGTAATCAATTAGAACTGATTAGTGACAATCACGTTCCTCTAAATGACCGCTTTCAATAGCAAATTAAAATGAAAACAAGACCTTTTGTACGCACATTGAATCATTTCATCAGCGTTTGACCCATTTATAAGAAAGCGAATATATTCGTTCTCGACGATTTCTGGCCATTTCTCTAACCACGAGTTACTTTGTTTCAGCCGCGCTTGAAGTTGCATCCATGTAGGTCTATTTTAAATTTTAACAGCTAAGAATATTGCTAGCCTATGAATTACATTTTCGATTTGAAATAAGTCGAGTTTTTTGTAAAATGAAATTCGTTATATATTTTTACAAAAACAGTAGGAAGTTCAAACAAAGAATATAATGTTAGCTCATTGTGTGGAGGCGGTAATTGAATGAGATATATTTTAAATATGAAGCTCATGTTTTTCTGAATTTTATAGATATTACTACTACCCATATTTTTGCTTTAAAAATCTTTAAGTTTAAAAACGTTGAGCGACTTAATTATTCAAGCCAGTAAAATACTTAAAAAATGTAAGATACGTCTTTATAAATACTGCAGTTTTTGCCTATTCGATATTTTCAAGTCAAGAAAAGCTACAGCTCAATACTTTTGCACGTGCCTATTTCAAATAAAAACGATTTTTACGGGAAAAGTTTGCATTCTTCCTTCAGTTTCTGTTATTTAATATTTTTGCAGTGTTATGGCAAGCATTACAAGTATTGAAGTGTTATCGAAAGTAATACTATGCAGCGTTACACGTATGTGCACTCATGCTTTATCCTGTTTTATCAGAAACCTTCCGTCACGATGAAGCATTCTATACGAATGCTAAATGTTTTCTTGTGATTAATGAAACTGCTCTTCGAGGTTGTATATAGGATCTTCAATATGTAACAACATTACTTTCTGAAAGCATGTTCTGCTGAAATTTGCTCAAAGGAATATGCCACCTAAGCTGTGTTAGTTTTGAAATTTGAATAACAATATCTCACATCGTAAAGACCCTCAGCCCTATTCTGCTGATATAAAGAAGTCGCATTTCCATTCATGGAACGCTATTTCTCTTCCTTCGAATTGTGCCTTCAAAAGGCAAATCATGTGAATTTGAATGCTTGCTCTTATTGGGTCTTATCGAGAAAAGAAACCAAATCATTTCATCAAAACTGAAACAGTAAGACCCTAAATAAAACTCCCACAGCTAACCACGTCAGCTTCGCCGCAGGTACAGTATAAGGAAAACTCTGAGCTTTGGTGTCATGCAATTTATTTGGCAGAATGCTTTATGGAAACAATTTAGCAACGAACGGATTAATCAAAGAACAAAGAGCAATATTTTTATGCTTAGACTAATCAATGTCTTCATGCTTTGATTTTTTAATAAAACATCATAATAGATACGTATATAACAGCGATTAAGGTCAGGTGATGCGTAACATCAAAGCCTCTCCTTGACAAATGTCAACCCCGCCTTCTCGAGGTGCATCCTGTTCCCACTAAAGGGGCCCTGACGACCGCCAATAGCGATATAACTATACCATCGGGATTAGAGTAAAATCCTATCCCATACTCAACAACCCGCGTGGCAAGCGTGGTGAGTTATGGCCAAACCCCTCCAAAATGACTCCACAACTTAAGTCTTGGCCCTCAGTCTCCGGCAGCTGGAATGTACCTGGCCAAGGCAGCGGCCAGTGCGACATGAAGGCAGAGGGTGCTAAGAATCCCCGGAGGACCGGACTGGCTGCCATCTGATGCCAACCTTGGCTACGTATAATAGACGCTCCGTATCTTCTGATTCAAGGCTTCTTGAATTGGAAGAGGAACTACAAAGGATCAAGTGAGACATCGTCGGGCTAAGTAAGGTAAGGAGAAAAGGAGAAGATCTCATTGAATTGAAAAGTGCACATCTCTTCTACTATTGTGGGACAGATACTGGCAGAACTAGTGGTGTTGGATTTATAATAAACAAGAAACTTAAGGATAAAGTTGTAGAAGTTGAAAGTTCCTCTGACAGAGCTACACGACTCGTTATCCAACTCTCGAGAAGATACAAGGCTCAGATTATTCAAACTTATGCACCCACCACAAGTCATCCTGAATAAGAAATTGAATAATTTTATGAGGAAATTCGTCATCTAAATAATAAAGGTAAGCAGCACTTGAAGATAATTATGGGAGATTTCAATGCCAAAATAGGGCAACAGCAACAGAATGAAACTTCAGTAGGTAAATTCGGTCACGGCAACAGAAACCAGCGTGGAAATACTCTCGTTGAGTTTGCAGAGGCAGAAGGGTTTTTCATCTTGAGCTCCTTTTTCAAGAAAAAGCCACACAGAAAATGGACATGGATACATCCAAATGGGATGACAAGTGAAATTGATTTTATTATGTGTAACAAAAAATTTTTCATAGAAGACTGCAGTGTGCTAAACAAGTTCAACACAGGTAGTGACCATAGATTGGTGAGATGTAAGATGCACCTTAACACTAAACTCGAACGTGGCAAGCTCATAGGACAATCAAAATGTATTGACATAACTAACCTTAAAAAACACCATAACACCTTCAAGTTGGAACTGAAGAACAAATTATCTGCTTTAGAAGACCTAACATCGGAAGAAGTGGATATTTCTGAAGTTAACAGAAAAGTAACCAAAGCTCTTATAGAAACAGCAACAAAAATAGCTGGGTCAAAGAAAAAGTTGCATGTGAACAAATTATCAGGAAAAACCAAAATGTTGATGCAAAACCGAAGAGAGATGAGGACAACTAAAGAAGATGTGATTTCCAAAGTGGAATATACCTATAAAGCTATGCAAGACAGTACGAAAAAGTATCACTGAAGACGTAAGAAAATTCAACTGTGTACTAGTGAGGAAAGCAATTGAAAACAACCAAAGCCTAAAGATAGCAAAGGGACATCTCAGTAAGGGAAGAAAACAGATTATGGCACTGAAAAAAGAAGATGGTTCTGTAACAAGAAATAGAGGCGAAATGTTGACAAGAGTGAAAGATTTCTCCTCCAAATTATATGAAAGGGATGATACATGTACTCCAGACATTATGAAAGGTACCAGTACCAGAGTTCTTCCAGCCCTCCCAGCAGACGTTGCACATGCAATCAATAACATGAAGCGGGGTAAAGCTCCAGGAGAAGATGGAATTACTGTAGACATCATACAAGAAGCAAGTGGAGAAATCGAAACAGTACTCGCCTAAATTTTCACTCGATGCCTTAATGAAGGGGAGATTCCGGGGATTGGAACAACGCTACAATGAGCCTGCTACATAAAAAAGGTGACATTGAGGATCTCAGGAACTACAGACCTATTAGCCTCCTATCAGTGGTTTATAAAATCTTCACTAAAGTTCTTTCACACTGTTTGAACGTAACAATGGACATGGGTCAACCGAGAGATCAAGCTGGATCCAGGATTGGCTACATCAAAATAGATCATATTCACGTACTGAGAGAACTAATTGAAAGAGCGAGGGAATATGAACTTCCATTGTGCATAGTTTTTATCGATTATGAAAAAGCCTTTGATTCAGTGAAACCATCAGCAGTTACATGGGCTCTGAAAATCTTGCGGTATGGAAGATGCATACATTAATATTATTAATAACATCTATGAAAATGCAAGTGCAAAGATTCGGTTGTTTGAAAATACAACACACATAAAAATTGGAGAGGGAGTGAGACAAGGTGACACCATATCTCCGAAGCTCTTTAATGCCACATTGGAAAATGTCTTTCAATCACTGAACTGGGAAAACAAAGGGATAAAGATTAATAGAGATTATCTAACCCACCTTCGTTTTGCTGATGACCTAGTCATTTTTACAACTACCCCATCAGATCTGAAGAGTATGATCCAGGAACTTGCTGACAAGAGTAAAGAGGTGGGATTAAAAATGAACTTTCAGAAGACAAAAGTGATGTTCAATGCTTTTACAAGAAATGAAGATTTATTGATTGATGGAAAAAAGCTGGAGATAACAGACACGTAAGTTTATCTTGGACAACAGATATCAAGTGAGGGTCACATTGGTGAAGAAATTAATCGGCGTACAACACTTGCCTGCAGAGCTTTTGGAAGAAACAGCATAATTTTCAAGAGCAATATGCCATTATGTCTTAAAAGAAAAGTGTTTGATCAATGCATCCTTCCAGTGCTTACGTATGGTGCAGAGACGTGGACCTTAACTAAAAGAGACATCCAAAGACTGCAGACAACTAAAATAAGCATGGAGAGGCGCATGCTTGGTGTAACCAGCAGAGAGAAGAAGAGGAACTCGTGGATCCGAAAAATGACAAGAGTTAAAGACATCATGATCAGAGTTAAATCCCTGAAATGGCAATGGGCTGGACATACTGCCAGAAGGACAGACCATCGATGGACAGCTGAAATTTTAGATTGGATTCCATGGGACAGGAAAAGACCCAGAAGAAGGCGACATGGGAGATGGGTGGATGAAATTTGAAAGTATGCGGGAGTGACATGGAGGAGACTGACACAAGACAGACCGTTGTGCAGGAAACTTGGGGAGACCTTCGTCCAGCAGTAGATTGATAATGGTTGACAATGATGTTGATGATGATGATGATGATAACGGCGATTTTCAATTTCGGTTGCCCTAGATATTTTTGAATGATAGAGAGGATAATGTCATTCACTCACTTTCTTACAAAAAGTCACACCCACTACATATACAGAAATACTCGAACACCTAGGTCGAAAGCAAAGAAGAAATACTATTTATTAACCAAAATAAGTACTATAGTGCGAAAAATTAAGGACAAGCCAGGTTTTGTCCATTAGCATCGCACAATAGCTGCCTGAATATATTAAATAATGGAAACAAAGTCGACACAACTGCAAATAATAAGGGAAAAACTTGAACTTTATTCAGAATTAACTACATAACAGTTGGTGCCATGAAATACCTGAATATACGAATCACTTCCAAAAACGATAAGAAGGGAAGATGAGGTGTCCTTATTAGGAGATATTATCACATCTAACACTGATGCATGATTTGCACAGTCTGCCGTACTTTATACTAGGTTGTTGATGAGTTCTAGCGGTAACATCGCCCATTCTTCCTTCAGCGCCATCATTAGCAGTTGGACAGTTTTCAGTGCGTGGATTTGTTACAAAGCGTCTCCTCAGAGCGTCCCACACGTGTTCTACGGAATTTAGGTCGAGGGAACGTGCTGGCTAATCCATCCGCTGAATGTCTTCATTTTTCAACAGCTCATCAACAGCGATCATACGATAAGTTGTGGCCTTATTGACCATTAACCGAAACTTTGGGAGAATGGCATCTCGGAGGAAACGCACAGGCAGAAAGATTATCTCATTACAGTGGCACACACCAGATACAGTACCCCTTTTCAGTATCTGGAGCCTCCGTACGTCCACCTATTAGAATGCCTTCTCATACGAGAACAGCGCGGCGTCCATACCTGTTGGTTTTATTGACGTTTTTGGGGCGATACCAAGAGCTTACCTCACGCCACATTAGCTGACGTCAAGTATCACTAGAGAGACTAAATCTACACTCATCAGTAAACAGTACCGTACCCCACTGTTATGCTGTCCAGCCCTTATGTTCTCTGAACCACCGTAAACGGTACTTACGCTGAATAGTTTTTAATGGATCTCAGCGCACTTATCGTCGGACAAACAGTCCATGTTTTGCTAGTCGCGGCCACTGTAAAACATGATATCGTGCGTCCTGTGCTCATGTTCAGTTGTTTTGCAAGGTTACTTGCTGTCTGGTTTTGATCCCTCTTGGCCTGTAGGAACAGATAATGGTTCTCACTGGGGTATCTTTTGGTGGACGGCCACCACTGGTGTTTCGCACAGCGGTTCCTGTAATCGTGAAGGCCAATTAGGAACTCAATGCGATACTATTGGCGATAAGGAACTCTTTGGCCACACTCATCACATTTCGTCCGACCTCGAGCCTCCCAATTATTCGACCACGAATAAAATCATCAAGTTGTTCTCGACGTTCCACGTCGTTTTCAACAAACACAATCGAAAGAAGAGTTCTGTAACACTTCTACGCACCGTTCGGTGACTTCCATTCAAGAGCTGCTAATGGACTGCGTGAGCTCATTTTGTTCTCATGTTATCGCACGTCATGCTCCATTATTACTCAGGTCCTGTTATTTTTGTTATCAGATTCGGTCTTGAGTTAATTTGTGTTCGGGTGCTGCTGTTACTTAAGCGTTATTATACTTTCTCCGCTTAGTCCTTAAGTTTTCCACATCCGTATATCATCATCATCATTGTCAACCATTATAAATCCACTGCTGGACGAAGGTCTCCCCAAGTTTCCTCCACAACGGTCTATCTTGTGCCAATCTCCTCCATGTCACTCCCGCATACTATCGAATTTCATCCACCCATCTCCCATGTCGCCTTTTTCTGGGTCTTTTCCTGTCCTTTGGAATCCCATCCAAAATTTCGGCTGTCCATCGATGGTCTGTCCTTCTGGCAGTATCTCCAGCCCATTGCCATTTCAGGGATTTAACTCTGATCATGATGTCTTCCACTCTTGTCGTTTTTCGGATCCACGAGTTCCTCTTCTTATCTCTCCTGGTTACACCAAGTATGCGGCTCTCCATGCTTATTTTAGTTGTCTGCAGCCTTTGTATGTCTCTTTTAGTTAAGGTCCACGTATCTGCACCATACGTAAGCACCGGAAGAATGCATTGATCAAACACTTTTCTTTTAAGACATAATGGCATATTGCTCTTGAAAATTATGCAGTTTCTCCCAAAAGCTCTCCAGCTAAGTTTTGTACGCCGAATAATTTCTTCATCAATGTGACCCTCACTTGATATCTGCTGTCCAAGATAAATATAAGTGTCTGTTATCTCCAGCTTTTCTCCATCAATCGATAAATCTTCATTTCTTGTAAAAGCATTGAACATCACTTTTGTCTTCTGAAAGTTCATTTTTAATCCCACTTCTTTACTCTTGTCAGCAAGTTCTTGGATCATACTCTGCAGCTCTGATGGAGTAGTTGCAAAAATGACTACGTCATCAGCAAAACGAAGGTGGGTTAGATAATCTCCATTAATCTTTATCCCTTTGTTTTCTCAGTTCACTAATTGAAAGACATTTTCCAATGTGGCATTAAAGAGCTTCGGAGATATGGTGTCACCTTGTCTCACTCCCTCTCCAATTTTTATGTGTGTTGTATTTTCAAACAACCGAATCTTTGCACTTGCATTTTCATAGATGTTATTAATAATATTAATGTATGCATCTTCCATACCGCAGGATTTCAGAGCCATTGTAACTGCTGATGGTTTCACCGAATCAAAGGCTTTTCCATAATCGATAAAAGCCATGAACAATGGAAGTTCATATTCTCTCGCTCTTTCAGTTAGTTCTCTCAATACGTGGATATGATCTATTGTGCTGTAGCCACTCCCGAATCCAGCTTGTTCTCTCGGTTGGGCCATGTCCAGTGTTACCTTAAAGCGGTGTGAAAGAACTTTAGTGAAGATTTCATAAACCACTGATAGGTCTGTAGTTCCCAAGATCCTCAATATCAACTTTTGTATGTAGCAGGATCATTGTAGCGTTGTTTTAATCCTCAAGAATCTTCCTTTCATTAAGGCATCGAGTGAGAATTTGGGCGAGTACTGTTTCGATTTTTCCACTTGCTTCTTGTATGATGTCTATAGTAATTCCATCTTTTCCTCGCTTCATGTTCTTGATTGCATGTGCAACTTCTGCTGGGAGGACTGGAAGAACTCTGGTACTGGTACCTTTCATGATGCCTGGAGTACATGTATCATCCCTTTCATATAATTTGGAGGAGAAATCTTTCACTCTTGTCAAAATTTCGCATCTATTTCGTGTTACAGAACCATCTTCTTTTCTCAGTGCCATAATATGTTTTCTTCCCTTACTGAGCTATCTTTAGGCTTTGGTTGTTTTCAATTTCCCTTTGCTGTCTTTAGGCTTTGGTTGTTTTCAATTTCCCTTTGCTGTCTTTAGGCTTTGGTTGTTTACAATTGCTTTCCTCACTAGTTCACAGTTGTATTTCCTTACGTTTTCAGTGATAATTTTTCATACTGTCTTGCATAGCTCTATATATTCCGCTTTGGACGTCACATCTTCTTTAGTTGTCCCCATCTCTCTTCTTTTTGCATCAACATTTTGGTTTTTCCTGATAATTTGTTCACATGCAACTTGTTCTTAGACCCAGCTATTTTTGTTGCTGTTTCCATAAGAGCTTTGGTTACTTTGCTGTTAACTTCAGAAATATCCACTTCTTCCTATATTAGGCATTCTAAAGAAGAGAATCTGTTCTTCAGTTCCAACTTGAAGGTATTATGGTGTTTTTTAAGGTTGGTTATGTCAATACATTTTGTTTGTCCTATGAACTTGCCACGTTCGAGTTTAGTGTTGAGGTGCATCTTACATCTCACCAATCTATGGTCATTACCTGTGTTGAATTTGTTTAGCACACTGTAGTCTTCTACGACGAATTTTTTGTTACACATAATAAAATCAATTTCACTTTTCATCCCATTTGGATGTTACCATGTCCATTTCCTGTGTGGCTTTTTCTTGAAAAAGGAGTTCAAGATGAAAAACCTTTCTGCCTCTGCAAACTCAATGAGAGTATTTCCAAGCTGGTTTCTGTTGCCGTGACCGAATTTACCTACTGAAGTTTCATTCTGTTGCCGTTGCCCTACTTTTGCATTGAAATCTCCCATAATTATCTTCAAGTGCTGCTTACCTTTATTATTTAGATGACGAATTTCCTCATAAAATTCTTCAATTTCTTCTTCAGGATGACTTGTGGTGGGTGCATAAGTTTGAATAATCTGAGCCTGGTATCTTCTCGAGAGTTGGATAACGAGACGTGTAGCTCTGTCAGAGGAACTTTCAACTTCGACAACTTTATCCTTCAGTTTCTTGTTTATTATAAATCCAACACCACTAGCTCTGCCAGTATCTGTCCCACAATAGTAGAAGAGATGTCCACTTTTCAGTTCAATGAGATCTTCTCCTTTTCTCCTTACCTCACTTAGCCCGACGATGTCCCACTTGATCCTTTGTAGTTCCTCTTCCAATTCAAGAAGCCTTGAATCAGAAGATAGTGAGCGTCCATTATACGTAGCCAAGGTCAGCATCAGATGACAGCCTAGTCCGGTCCTCCGGGGATTCTTAGTACCCTCTGCCTTCATGTCGCACTGGTAGCTGCCTTGGCCAGGTAAATTCCAGCTGCCGGAGACTAAAGGCCAATATTTAAGTTATTAAGTCATTTTGGATGCGTTTGGCCATAACTCACCACGCTGGCCAAGCGGGTTGGTGAGTGTGGGATAGCATTTTCTCTAATCCCGACGGTATAGTTATACCGCTATTGGCGGTCGTCAGGGCCCCTTTAGTGGGAACAGGATGCACCACGAGAAGGCGGGGTTGACATTTGTCAAGGAGAGGCTGTGATGTTACGCATCGGCTGACCTTACATCCTACCAGTACATATCATCATCATCATCATTGTCAACCATTATCAATCCACTGCTGGACGAAGGTCTCCCCAAGTTTCCTCCACAACGGTCTGTCTTGTGCCAGTCTCCTCCATGTCACCCCTGCATACTTTCGAATTTCATCCACCCATCTCCCATGTGGTCTTCTTCTGGGTCTTTTCCTGTCCCTTGGAATCCAATCTAAAATTTCGGCTGTCCATCGATGATCTGTCCTTCTGGCAGTATGTCCAGCCCATTGCCATTTCAGGGATTTAACTCTGATCATGATGTCTTCCACTCTTGTCATTTTTCGGATCCACGAGTTCCTCTTCTTATCCCTCCTGGTTACACCAAGCATGCACCTCTCCATGCTTCTTTGAGTTGTCTGCAGCCTTTGTATGTCTCTTTTAGTTAAGGTCCACGTCTCTGCACCATACGTAAGCACTGGAAGGATGCATTGATCAAACACTTTTCTTTTAAGACATAATGGCATATTGCTCTTGAAAATTATGCTGTTTCTTCCAAAAGCTCTCCAGGCAAGTTTTGTACGCCGATTAATTTCTTCATCAATGTGACCCTCACTTGATATCTGCTGTCCAAGATAAACGTACGTGTCTGTTATCTCCAGCTTTTCTCCATCAATCGATAAATCTTCATTTCTTGTAAAAGCATTGAACATCACTTTTGTCTTCTGAAAGTTCATTTTTAATCCCACTTCTTTACTCTTGTCAGCAAGTTCCTGGATCATACTCTGCAGCTCTGATGGGGTAGTTGCAAAAATGACTACGTCATCTGCAAAGCGAAGGTGGGTTAGATAATCTCCATTAATCTTTATTCCCTTGTTTTCCCAGCTCAGCGACTGAAAAACACCCTCCAATGTGGCATTAAAGAGCTTCGGAGATATGGTGTCCCCTTGTCTCACTCCCTTTCCAATTTTTACGTGTGTTGTATTTTCAAACAGCCTAATCTTTGCACTTGCATTTTCATAGATGTTATTAATAATATTAATGTATGCATCTTCAATACCGCAGGTTTTCAGAGCCATTGTAACTGCTGATGGTTTCACCGAATCAAAGGCTTTTTCATAATCGATAAAAGCCATGCACAATGGAAGTTCATATTCCCTCGCTCTTTCAATTAGTTCTCTCAGCACGTGGATATGATCTATTGTGCTGTAGCCACTCCTGAATCCAGCTTGTTCTCTCGGTTGAGCCATGTCAAGTGTTACCTTCAAGCGGTGTGAAAGAACTTTAGTGAAGATTTTATAAACTACTGATAGGAGGCTGATAGGTCTGTAGTTTCCGAGATCCTCAATGTCACCTTTCTTATGTAGCAGGATCATTGTAGCGGTGTTCCAATCCTCAGGAATCTTTCCTTCATTAAGGCATCGAGTGAAAATTTGGGCGAGTACTGTTTCGATTTCTCCACTTGCTTCTTGTATGATGTCTACAGTAATTCCATCTTCTCCTGGAGCTTTTCCTCGCTTCATGTTCTTGATTGCATGTGCAACTTCTGCTGGAAGGACTGGAGGAACTCTGGTACTGGTATCTTTCATGATGTCAGAGTGCATATATCATCCCTTTCATATAATTTGGAGTAGAAATCTTTCACTCTTGTCAAAATTTCGCCTCTATTTCTTGTTACAGAACCATCTTCTTTTCTCAGTGCCATAATCTGTTTTCTTCCCTTACTGAGATGTCCCTTTGCTATCTTTAGGCTTTGGTTGTTTTCAATTGCTTTCCTCACTAGTTCACAGTTGAATTTCCTTACGTCTTCAGTGATACTTTTTCTTACTGTCTTGCATAGCTCTATATATTCCACTTTGGAAGTCACATCTTCTTTAGTTGTTCTCATCTCTCTTCTTTTTTGCATCAACATTTTGGTTTTTCCTGATAATTTGTTCACATGCAACTTGTTCTTAGACCCAGCCAATTTTGTTGCTGTTTCCATAAGAGCTTTGGTTACTTTTCTGTTAACTTTCAGAGATGTCCACTTCTTCCGATGTTAGGCCTTCTAAAGCAGAGAACCTGTTCTTCAGTTCTAACTTGAAGGTATTATGGTGTTTTTTAAGGTTGGTTATGTCAATAGATTTTGTTTGTCTTATGAGGCTTGCCACGTTCAAGTTTAGTGTTGAGGTGCATCTTACATCTCACCACCTATGGTCACTACCTGTGTTGAACTTGTTTAGCACACTGCAGTCTTCTATGCAGTGTGCTAAACAAGTTCAACACAGGTAGTGACCATAGATTGGTGAGATGTAAGATGCACCTCAACACTAAACTGAACGTGGCAAGCTCATAAGACAAACAAAATCTATTGACATAACCAACCTTAAAAAACACCATAATACCTTCAAGTTAGAACTGAAGAACAGGTTCTCTGCTTTAGAAGGCCTAACATCGGAAGAAGTGGACATATATATATATATATATATATATATATACTCTATTAAGAAGAGATTGAAGCAAAAAAACTTTTTGACTCATACCAAGTACAACATAGAAAAAGTTACGTATTGACCGGTGTGAGTAAAAAGAGAAAAAAAGAGCAACTGAATGCAGAAAGTGTCGAGAATACTGAGCCTTGGCTTTATCAAAGACCAGCAAAAACTCTGCATTTTCTCACTTCCACAAAGGCCTATTTGGAAATGGGTTTCTGCAAAGTCATGGATGCAAGTAATAAGCCCGCCAAAAAAAAAAAAAAAAAATATATATATATATATCATGACCTCCGCAGAGTTGTATGACCAAGCTTTAGTAAACAATTTAGCTTGTATCCATAACCTTCCTGGCCCGACCCATGCTCTTCATCTGTTACTATTAAACAGAAAGAAGATGATTATAGAAACTCAAGTTGTAAGAGTGACATAATGAACCAGAAATAATGTTCAGTAATAACCAATTGCCAAGTTCGCCTGAGAGAGAATTTAAACCTGAATAGCAATACAAAAGTATTTCAAGTTCTTAACATTGCAATAAAAAACGAAATATTATTTTTTTCTAAGGCACAGATTCTTGAAAGAAAACTGGATTATAAAAACCCCTTAGTCCACTACTTCTGACAACACTAAAAGGAAAATAAAATAAAGACAATAACAAACTAAACAAATGCTTTGTGAAGGTTTTTTGACATAAACAATTAGTTGTAATATGTACAAAGTATTTCAGAAGTGCTTTAAGTGCAAAATGAAGTAGTTATTAAGACCAATGAAACGGCCGGCTGCTTGGCCTTAGTTCCCTAAAAAATGCACAAAAATACCAAGAAAAGAAAGAGTTAAAATACGCAAAACAGTTCATAGACTTGCTAGTGCCTAAAAGCTTAAAGCAAAAAAAAGAAAAAATGTTCAAGAAGTTCAAAAATTGAACCTGGAAAACCTAAAACCCAAAGACAAAGAAGAGAGCTTACCTCTTATTTAACTTAACTTCTTTCATGCTTTAGGAAACATGGCCGACTATTCAAACCAAACTTTCAAACACCCCTGCCACTCCCTAGTCGCTGGGGGGCAGAGTGGGTGGGGCTGAAAGCCTCCACACACTGAAAAAATCCTACTCGTGGTGGTCGATATCGCTAGTCAGACAAGTTGCTGAGGACGTGAGTGCATTTTTAACATTCTGCAGTAATCCCCGGCAATACAACGCGCGGCTTCGTTGTTGTGGAGCAATCGGCTTTCCAAAGATTATCAGCAACAGTGGATTTTGGGAATCCCAGAAAAGTGGCAGTGCTACGCAGTGTTTGCTTACTCCGGTGGTATCCAGCCACCATGCCCCTTCAAAAGTACATCAGTTCAGCTTCGCGCAGTCTGACAATTGTACTAACGCTCCAGTTTATACACAGCGTCCAACATACCTCTAGTGTAGGCGTTTGTTCCTGTAAATGCACGTTTGTTTGCACACATAGGGTTATGCTACTACTTTTGTCTATACATCGCATATTAACTACTATTAAGAAAGCATTGTTCTACAAGTTTTCTATTATGCCTTTTAATGATATATTATGTGATTTTTTCATCATAGAGGGTTCATTTTAAGCATTTTTAAAATGTGCTTTTTCCTGTACACTGTATTAGTCCCTTAAAACAGATTTGAGAAATAGGAACGCGTCTTAGCTTATGAGAAGTAATATAAGACTAATATTACTTAACTTGAAATGTTATACTTAATTTACTTTCATTTTGCAGAAATTTCGCTTACCCAGGTACACTGGCGTGCAAGAATTAAGGACGAGACGGTTTTTCGAATGTAACGCCGTGCAGAAGTGCTCCACATCGACTCAAATAATACCATAAGATCCCCAAGATGTAAGAATATGGGACAATGAGCAAAACCGTCCAAACAAGGAATCCAAAGGATACAGAGGCACTTAATTGGAAATGTAGCTTCGAGTACAACTGAACAGAAGACAGAAACGTCCATGTGACAGGCGGCTGCCAGGAATAATCCAGGATTTAGTGAGGGATATGATCACCCTTGACTGCGTTGCAGGATTTACAACATCTGTCCATGCTGGGGACGAGGTTGTCAAGGAGTTGTAGAGGCATCGCTACCCATTCCTCTTGTAGCGACAATCGCAGCTGCAGAATCGTTGCTGGCGGCTGGTGACGTGCTACCAAGCATCTCCCGAGAAGGTCCCACACGTGTTCGATTGGATTTAGGTCAGGGGACCTTGCTGGCCAATTCATGCGTTGAATATCTTCACTCTCCAAAAGCCACTGTACGATGAGGTGTAGCGTTGTCGTCCATGAGGAGGAACTCAGGACCCACAGCACCTCTAAACAGACGCACGTGAGGCAGGAGAACCTCGGTACATTAGCGGACACCAGTGACTGAATCTCCTTGGAAGATGTGTAGGTCAATACGGCTACCAAGGATGATACCGCCCCTAAACGAGAACTCCGCCACCTCCAAACCGGTTCCTTTCGATGATGTTGGAGGTGTGATTGCGTGTTTCCTAATCTTTCTAGATGTGTATACGTCCAGAATAGCTCGTCAGACTAAATCGGCTCTCATCCGTAAAGATAACTCGACCCCATTGCTGATGTGTCCAGTTCTTGTGTTCCTGGCACCACAGAAACCGCCGTCTCCGATGACCAGGCGTTAATGTCACACATCGTACTGGTCGTCGTGCAAATATACCACCTTTGTGCAGCCTCCTGGCCACGGCAAAACGCGATAACGGACGTCCAGTTGTCTGTTGCATGTGCCTCGCGATTTCTCCCGCTGTCTGCCGTCTGTCTCTTCTCGCCTATAGGAAAATATACTGGTCGCCTGCCGTCGTGGTTGCTCGTGGACGACCACTGCTAAACTCTAGAACAGCTGTTCCTGTTGTTTGAAATGCACTCGAAGCTCGTGAAACGATGCTGTGAGCGATCCCGATCTCCTCGGCCCCACTATTCACACTTCGACATTCTTCCAACTTTCCAATGACGCGACCTCGGGTAAAGTCATTCAGATGCCGTCTACTGGATTGCCTGTTGGCCATATCACACGGTGGTAGCAACTCGACGTCGTTCAAACTGATGTACACCGTGCAATAGCTTTCATCGAATTGGCGAGAGTACACCGCCCGTGTGCTTTATACCCTTCCCACACTACCCCTCCTACGTCATGCTGCATATATGCGCATGCCTTACCGTACCGGACCCTAGTCTATCTCCTGAGTGGTCTTTCTGTCCGTTCTGCTTGGTCTTTCTGTCCGTTCTGCTTGGTCTTTCCGCTGTTATGCTAATTTCTTCTCTTCGTCCTTAAAATTTGCCCACCAGTGTTTATAATATTTCATATCCGAAAAATGTTTCATAGTTTTGATTTCTTTGAACAAAACATGCTTCACCATTCGGTTTTTTAAATCTTCAGTTTGCATTATCAAGAAAGGTCATTACGATTTTAACATAGATAATGCCAAATCAGAAAAAAAGAAATTCCTGTATCATACGAAATTCTAGAATGTATTCTATTATAGTATGGAATGTTGAAGCACTTCCATATTGTTAAATTAAAAAATATTTTTCTGTAATATTATCTCTATTGAGTAAATAAAATAAATGTTTTGCACGAGATAGAACAATAAATAATGCATTAAATACGTTAGGCATTTTCTACACACAGATTTATCAAGAACACTCTTCATTAAAGCTAACGCAAATTATCAAAATGATAAAAGCACTAAGCGGAAGGAGATCTTCAATATTTTATGCGTTACTTACCCACCAAGAAAAAATAAAAATATGTTATCCACAATTTCCGAATCTGTCATATGGCGTAGAGCTTTTGAAGGGTGCTTGCTAGTAACACCTAAAAGAATATGATCAAATCAATTGTGAATCTGAGTAATTTAATGCATATTATGTAAAATTGCAGGGTGCCTGAAACAAAACCTGAAATAATCGGAAATCAGCATAAATGAAAACGTTTTTTGGGAAAATGCATTTCTGGAAGCTGTGCACAGTAAACAAATAAACATTAAACATGCAACTAAATCTAATTTTCTCTCTTTTTAAGGATTTCGTTTAGGATTATATTCAAAGTTGAAATAAAAATTCTTCACGAGGCAAAAAATTCGTGAACATTTTTAATGAAATTCTAAGCAATGAACAATAGTTACCGAACTGATTTTTTCAGACTTTGTTAAGTTTAATTTCGTTCAATGATGAATCATTTGAGGTCACGAGTATGTGGAAATGATACCCCTGGGATATGCGCAAAAAAAAAAAAAAAGTTCCTTAACAATTGCAAAACACTATGTTTCATTCTTTTCCATTTCATATAGACTTCTGAGAATTAAAAATAGTATTATTATTATTATCATTCCTATTATTACTGTTATTATGATTAGTAGCAGTAATAGTATGTAAGGGCAGATTTCTTAGTTTGGAAAAACAAAGCAACACATTTTTAGAGATTTCTCAGTTTAATAAATGTCTGTATTTCTAAGGTGAACCACAATCAAGGCAAAGCCTCACAAACAATACATAAAATCAACAATGCACAAAAAAGAAACTCTCGTAGAGTTTATGTTATAGAGAAGGTAACTCAAAGGTAGAGAAACCATACTGATGTGTTTACTGGTTAGAATGGTATAACTAACTAGTAAGCCGAATTTGTTGGCGTAGAATAGAAATCAAGGTTTCCAAGATTTCTGTCAGTAACCAGATGACTTTTTCAAGGAAGGTAGACAGCAGACAAGAAGGTAGGCTTCAACATGTTGAAGATTTCTATTATTCAGTCTGTAGTTTGGTGCCGACCTTCCAAGGAAGGAAGCAAACTGCTTTTCTTCAAGGAACCTAGGCAGCAGTCAAGAAGGTAGACCTCAACACAGTGAAGCGTTTTGTTATTCAGGCTGCGGTTTGCTGTCTACCTTCCATGAAAAAGCCATTTGGTTGATGCGCGAAAGCTTGAAAACTTTGATTTCTATCTTACGTCAATAAAATCTGATGACTAGTATAGTTATACCATTTTAAGTGTAGTTGGTGTACAATTCCTTGCTATTAATTATATTCACTGGTAGTATATTATGGGATACCTTTCGTTTTGATATGTATTGCATTGAAAGTACAAAGCACGTGTCAAATGATGACAAATTCATTTGCAAATATTCGTTGATAATTACATTTCAGCACTTGCCAGCTGGTGGAAAATATGGCACAATAACATAATGTAAGGCAGCGCGATCATCAGCCTTCTACCCAATAGGGAACGTGTGGGACATCATTGGTCGACTACTTAATATTTCTGCGCGATCACCTCGTAGTGTCGAAGAATTGCCATCACTGTTTAACGATTTCTGGTCAATGGCACTCCAAATCATCGTCCGGGAACATTTCCACTGGACGCTACGCCGCGTTGTCGAATGTATAGTCGAGCATGGCGATCATTTGGCCTACTGACTCAAGCTACATTGTACTGTCTCTCCGCACATTGTATTCATGAAATGCTTAAAAAATGAAATCACTCCATTCCCATTTACTTGTTTACATGTGTAGCAAGTTTCGTCGTATTTTGTGCATTTCTTAATCGTGCGTCATTTCCTATGTCGAGCAGTGTAGCTTTCGTTCAGACTTTGTTTCGACTCTCAAAAATAATTAGACAAGACAAAGTCGTGATCTTCTTTATTTTAATTCCTCAACACTTAAATTGCGCAGACTGTTGCTCCGTCTGTGTCGGAATAATGGAACTAAACATTCAATTTTGAATACAAGTTTTTCCTAGAGGATACAAATGGCTTATCATGGAATATATATCTTTTTTCCGTTCGTGGTTTTGTATTTTCGATCGTACAGTTCGGAGCCGTTTTATTCGATGGTTATTTGTAAATTCACGATAAACAGATGTCTCTCCAGTTGCTAACTGCTTAATTCACTTAAGGCTATGGAAATATATTTTCTATATTGACTATGTATGTACGTATTTACATAAATGTATTTTTAGCACGTCTTTTGTAAAAAAAGATCGTTCTTATGTTACCGGTTTGTCCGTCCGTCCGTCCGTTCGTCCGCCTCTACCCACGCTATCTCTGCAACTACACTGCCGGACAATTGTTAAGGACGGATGACAATAGCAACAAAAGCAACCATAAAATGGAAGGCAGGAAAATGTGGAAATTAGCATAAGTGCGGGATACAGTGGGACGTATTGTGCGTATGCAAATTTTGGATTGCAGAACTTGTTCGTGACGTCATAGCGCTGATAAGAGATATAAAGAATTTGACGCGTATTGACCGTTGTTGTTCAAACGCAAAGTTGAAAGGGAAAGAATCAATTGACGAACTTGCAATTTTCAGTATGTCTTCCCGACATCACCTAAATGATTTTACGCGTGGCCGTATTATTGGCAAGATTGAAGAAGGGCGAAAAATAACAGATGTTGCCAGGGAGTTTGACGTCAGCCACAGTGTTGTTTCAAGGCTTTGGAAATCATTTCAAACAAATGGAGAGTGTAGCAAACGTCACAGGGGAGGTCGTGTTCGCAGTACGACACCTGCAGAAGATCGGTACATAGTGCTATCAACGAAAAAACACCGGCGCAGCACAGCTAGTGAGGTAGCAAATCAGTTTATGGCTGCTACTGGCAAGCGGATCTCCCGAAAAACTGTCGCCAGACGTTTGCATGAAGGAGGACTATAGGCCCGGCGTCCTGTTGTGTGCATCCCATTGTCCAGACGTCACCGTACCGCCCGTTTGCAATGGTGCCATCAACATTGCAATTGGACTGATAACGACTGATCTGCTGTCCTCTTCTCAGATGAGAGTAGATACAGTCTATCGTATGATTGTCGACAACAACTGATCTGGCGTGATAGCGGTACTGCATATTGTCCAGCAAACATACAGGAAAGGGACCGATATCCGACATGTAGTGTCATGGTATGGGCTGGCATCATGATCAATGGCCGTACGTCCCTCTATGTGCTTCCAACTGGGACTATGACTGGCCAATGATACATTAATGATGTTCGGCTACCTCATGTTCGCATGTTCCGTGGTGCTGTCGGTGATAGATTCATTTTCATGGAAGACAACGCAACATGTCAGCGAACAGTCGCTGTCCAGGAGTGTCTTGAGAGCGAGGATATTCAACGCCTCTATGGCCAGCTCGTTCTCTAGATCTGAATCCCATTGAAAATGTGTGGGATGCTTTGGGGAGGAGTCTTGCTGGTCGCCAATGCCTTCCAATAAACAAGGACACCCTCATCCGCGCACTGATAGAGGAATGGGATAAATTACCCCAACAGCTGCTTGATAATGTTGTGCAAAGCATGACACGATGTGTGGAATCTTGCATTGCCCTCCATGGTGGACATATCCCGTATTGACATCTTACGCCGGAACGCCTGCGGACGGTAATTGCATTTTTCACGTTAACGTATTCTGCACAAAATGGCCTGTTTGTCCCTTGAACATGTTCCAAAGCCTTCTGGATTTCAGAGCACAATAAACTGTCTTTCTTGTAATGTTCTGGTATTCTGGCATTGTTTATTTCATTTGGCATCCAACCACACTTACTTTTTTATGCGCTATATAGCCGTTTATGATCCGTCCTTAGCAATTGTCCAGCAGTATATTAGTCCGATTTCAAAAATTCTTTTTACATTGGGAAGCTTGAAATATGCGAATGATGATCCTTTATTTTTTTTTTTTTACGATGTACAATTTTGCCGCTAGAGGGCGTAAATGCAGATGATGTCGAATTCAAAAATACGTTTAATTCCACATAATTGCTTCTAAACATCCGATTAAAGAAATTATTTTATCTTTCGATTCCATTTATGTCGAAGAGTATTTTAGATATAGTTTACTTTTACAAATTACGCATAGATTTTCCGCTAGGGGCTAAAAATAAATTACTTTTTCCCGATAACTCTTCTTCTAAAACTCCGATTTGAAAACCTTTTGCTTCAGCGGACGCACCTCGTGATGAAAACTCTTTTGCATATAATTTTAAACTTTTGGTAAAGGATACTTTAGCCACCAGGGGGCGTAAGGGTTAATTTTTGCTTCTGATGTATTTGCCATAAAATCTGAGCTTCTAAAATATCGATTGAAAAAAGTCTTTCGTGGACTGATGCCACTCACATCGGTAAACCTTTTTGAAATATTTTCTTCGTAAAATATTTCACAGTTTCTCCGCCAGGAGGCGTAGATGTATATTCTATTTTTGCCAATATCTCTACTACTAGGAGTCCGATTGGAAAAATTCCTTCTTTGTTGGATAGTGTTTTCAGTGGGACACGTTTTTCATATAATTTCAAATTTTCAAGTGATTCATAGACTTTCCGCTAGGGGGCGTAGTTGTAAATTGGGTTTTCCCCTATATCTGTGCTTCTAAATCTCGGATTTGAAAAATTCTTTCTGCACCGGATAAAGCTCCTGATGGGAAATCGTTTGCACATAATTTCGAATTTTTGTAAAAAAATAGTTTGGCCGCCAGAGGGCGTAGACCTTAATTTCCGCTTCTGATGTATTTGCAGCAAAATATGAGCTTTTAAATTTTCGATTGAAAAAAACGTCGTTTGTAGACCGATGGTACTCATGTCAACAAAACTTTTAGAAACTTTTTCTTCTTAAAATAATGCATGGTTTCTACGCCAGGGGGCGTAGATATATATTTATTTTTGTCAATATCTCTACTTCTAGGAGTCCGATTTGAAAAATTCCTTCTTTGATGGATAGTGTTTCTAGTGTGACATGGTTTTTCTTATATAGTTTAAGAATTTTTAAGTAATTCGTAGACTTTCCGCTTGGGGGCGTAAAGGAAAATTGTTTTCCCCTTACATCTCTGCTTCTAAATCTCCTATTTGAAAAATTCTTTCTGCACCGGATACAGCTCTTGATGAGAAATCCTTTGAACATGATTTACAATTTTTGTAAAAAATGGTTTGGCTACCAGGTGGCGTAAGTCTTAATTTCCGCTTCTGATGTATTTGCAGCAAAAAAAGAACTTCCAAAATCTCGATTGAAAAAAAGTCGTTTGTTGACTGATACTACTCATGTGGACAAACGTTTTAGTAACATTTTCTTCTTGAAATAATGCATGGTTTCTACGCCAGGGGACGTAGATGTATATCATATTTTTGTCAATATCTCTACTTCTAGGAGACCGATTTGAAAAATTCCTTCTTTGTTGGATAGTGTTTCTGATGCGAAATGTTTTTCCTATAAATTCAAAATTTTCAAGTAAATCATAGACTTTCCGCTAGGGGCACAAAGATAAAGTGCGTCTTCTAAAACTCCGATTAGAAAAATTCTTCTTGTATCGCAAAGAACACCTGATGGAAAATATTTTTCACATAATTTCTAATGTTTTGTAAAGAATGGTTTGGCCACCAGGGAGCATAAGTGTTAATTTCTGCTTCTGATGTATTTGTAGCAAAATCTGGGCTCCTGAAAACTCGACTAAATTTTTTTTTCTTGGGCCGATATCGCTCGTATGGGAAAACTTTTTGGAATACTTTCTTCCTAAAATAATGCATAGTTTTCCCACCAGGGGACGTAAAGTCAGACCTTATTTTTGTCGATATCTCTGTTTCTAAGAGTCCGATTTGAAAAATTCTTTCTATTTTGGAAAGCGTTTCCGATGTGAAATGTTTCTCATATAAATTCATGTTTTTATTAACGCACAAGTCTGCAACCATAGGGCGTAAGCTCACGATTCCGTTTACAGCAATATCTGAGAAATTAAAAACCCGATTGAAAAACTTCTTTCTTCCGTCAGATACTATTGTTTTCCATACCGGTTCCATTGACTTTGAATAGCTTTGATAAATTTAATTTGCGTCAGAACGGATTCAAAAGACGGGCTTATTACACCCAAAAATTCGGTGTCACCTTTCTTGTTTTCTATTCAGACTCTTCGTGAGATACATCTGGGACCTTGTGGATAACTAACAGGTAATAGTTCGCAGTCCCTTGAAATTGTTTAGACACAAGTTTTTATGAACAGCTGAATTTTCGAAATTCTCAGATGAAACAATGACTCTTCAGAAAGATGGCTATAACATGCGTGTTTATTTTCAAATGATTTCCAGCATTATATTTTCAATGATGAGCATGGCAGCAATAAGCTATGTTTATAATGTTGAGTTCTTATGAAAAGTAGTGTTTCTTCATCTTGCATTAAATTTCTTTTAACGCTATGTGTTGCGTGTTTAAATTTTGTTAATATGAGCATTCGTCCAAAATATTCTTAATAGACGTCCAAAAAATAAATAAATAAACACTAAGTTTAAATACCTTGTATTGAACTAAGTGTTCTACAACATTAACTCACCATTAGTTTCCTTCGGTGCTTCGTTGGTGATTTCGTCATCATCGGCTGTAAGGCTGTGATTCTGCATATCCTTTAGGTCCGATTCTGTCATTTCAGCATCGATCATCAGCTGAAGAAGATCATTACGCTTTGCCTGTGATATTGAAACCTTTGTTTTAGAACAGATCACATTTTTAATAACTTCTCTAACAACTGACAGTAATCAATCCGCGAGTAACCGTTATTTTGTTGAAATAACTAATTAAACGAGTTGAAACGTTATTACTTGAAAACTTTAACTTCACGTTTTTTTATAAAAAATTTACCACTTGGAAGAGGAAAAACCACAAATTAGTATTATCTCACTCATTTTTGTGATATGAAAGGAGATATCGGTTTTAATCGAGTAATTTTCTTCAAATCATTACAGGCATAATTTCGAGATGCCCAAACAAACAAATGGTGATTAGTGGTCACGCACTAATCATCATTGTGGAGAATCTGAAATTTCCTGCCCGCATCACTAATAGCATGTAGGAAACGATGATGTACCAACTTGTTGTCATGTATCTTTGGAAACAGCTTGGCCTGTACGAATGCACTCAATTTGTCGTGTATAGGATACATATGAGAATATCCCAGACACAATTTGAAAGCATTGCTTTTTATACTCATGAGGACCTTTTCCGGTGACAAACTAATCGGTTCTGCCGTAAGATGAAGTAACAGCATATAACGTCACATTGCTGGTCGAGTGGCTTGAAGAGCTGGCTTCCGATCATTCGTCCGATGTGGTCCTTGTCTCGAGTTCCGTGTGCGGGCAGTATGTTTATCTCCCCTTTAACTTCAACCAGTTGCCCAACATTAGTGACGAGCAGCTTCATATAGACTTCGGAGTTTCTCACGGTGGTCATTAAACTCATATAAAAATAGCACATAGCAACTCTGTGGCCATTTCTTTTGGTTTCATATACGCCGTATTCTCATCAACTGATTTTATTAAGCTCAGTTTTTCCAACACCACATGTATAAGAGATATAGATTTTTTCAGTCATTTTTCTTTTTACAGATCTGAATTTTAGTAATGTAAAATATGAAAACCAACTATTTCAAGACCAACCTTGGAGTTTTATTAAGCAAAGGACTTACTTTTTTAATGTTTAGTCGAGCAGAAAGTTTCACTCCACAAATTATTAGCTTCTTTCATTCTGCTTTAAGACACTTTCTTTAACGTCTTTGTTTTCGTTTACTATATAATTTTGTTTTCTGCCAGGTAAAGTAGTATACTGTATGAATTCATCGAAGAGGAGGTCTTCCACGTAACGAAATTACTGCGCCAGAGTGCTTTCACCGGTACCTACAGTTCTACGAACAGCAGAATACCACAAGAAATTGAAACAAGAAATATAGCATCAAATCTCGTCTATAATGTGTGCACCATTTGACAAACATCTCAAACCTATTTAAGCTAAAGGCATTTTAAGTCATTATGTTCGACCAGTAGAATTTTAAAGGAGAAACTGAATATTCAGCCACTCGGGAGAAAATTATTCATTTTTTGTATCGGTGTTTAAAGTCCACAATGAACAAATCTTACAGAAATAAGCAGTCGATTATACCTAATTTAGGGTTACCAGTTAAGAAGAAAACGTCTTGGAAAACTCTTAGAAAAATCCGTAAGACAGAAATGCCCCCCACGCTTCTTCCGGGACATGAAACCGGATCCAGCTCGTTTGACTATGCCGGCTCTTGTGTCACTGACTACTCGGCTAGGAAGTGAAAATTGTGCATCGGAAAAATCTAGAAATGTATAAAAAAATTATAGACGTGACACAATAGAGAATAACAGCGTTGGAATATTACATAGTTTCCAGACAACATTGGTAGGAATCCTAACAACCTTGTGTTGCAAGAAGTTGAGCTAAAATTATAGACGTGAAACAATAGAAAATAACAGCGATGGAATATTACATAGTTTTTAGACAACATTGGTAGGAATCCTAACAACCTTGTGTTGCAAGAAGTTGACCAATCCAATTTGCAGAAGTTGAGCTACCGTACAGCAAAAAAAACTTTCATTCACGTCCCACATCATGGAAAACTTTTGCATCAGATAAGCCGGAAACGACTCGATGTATCTTCTCGATCGAAATTACAGTTTGAAAAAGCAAATATCTTTCAAATACAGGTTTCGGACGAGTAAATACGGGTCCAAATGCAAACTCCTGTTTTCCGCCCCGGTGGCGCAGTGGTCGTTGAACAGACAAGTCGCATTTTTTTCGGCTCCTGCGTAGAACTCAACGTTCGTTTGTTTACTTGTTCTTTCTGTGGTATTTCGTCGTTTTGCGTTTTGGTTGCAGTGTTTCATACCCTCACTTCACGAGCAGTGAGGCTGAGTACCGAGTGGATGCTCATTTTTTTGTTTTTTTTATTTTTGTGTGTCGTCAATTACGACGCATGAGTTTTGATGGGCCAGTGGTCGAAAATGTTCACTACCACTGTGAATAAGGCACTGTCGTCTACAGCTGCTTCGTCGATTGCTGTTATGTCTTCGTTTCATAGTTCTGTGTCTTCTTCGGGGAATGTTGCGTCGACTAGAGCTGCTGGACTTCCAGAGACTGTGCTTCCGTCCACCCGTGTGCCAGCTGCGTCTAATATTTCTGGTTCTGCTAGTTGTACTTCATTGTCGTTCGCACAAGCTGTGGGAAGTACCTCATATATTTCTAGTAATTCTGCACCACATTTCAAACGTGTAGCTTCGGCGTTGAAAATTGTTCTTCTAAGTGATTCACCGCACGGTAAGCAATTGTCGTCTGCCTTATTATTGTTTTCATTCCTGCTTTGCGTGACACCCCCTCCCCCAGTATCTGTATGCTGTGTCGAAGGTAGTTCCAGCCGAAAGCATTGTGTCCATTATTCGCTTGGAAGGAGGGGTGAGTGTTCACTTCACCCAATAGCAAGCAGAAGATTTAATTATAGTTCATGGGGTTGATATTGGGTCCCTTCATCTACAACCTGTCGCTGCAGCCCAAAGACCAGTTACGGTGACCCTCTCTCCTGTACCAACGGCTGTCCCTGATTCTCTGTTGATTGATGCCCTCAACACGATGGGTCGTGTTGTGAGAGTGACCAAGATTCTTCCAGCTACAGCCCGTGATTCCCCCTGAAACATGTGCAGGGTGGGCGTCGTCAATACTGGGTTATTTTCCCGACTTCTCAGTCAATTGCGGAACGCCTTGAGACTCTGGAATTAGTCACTGATACCCGGACGTACATTTTCAATCTTTTTGCAGGGGTTCAGTGCTTCCGCTGTAAAGGGGAAGGTCACCACGCTTCTGCTTGTCCCCATGATACTCCTGGTGCTAGATCTGATTCTTCATTTGCTGCTACTGAAGGTCCGGTGGCCGCTGCCCCTGCGGATGTTGTGCAGGCCGCTGAGGCCCCTGTTCACATTCTACCTTCATCAATTTTGCCTGCTGTTTCTCCAGTCGTTCCTTCCCTCCCGGTTCCTATCGTCGTACTGGATGGTTTGGAGCCCTCCAATGAGGATTTTCCATCGCTAGAAGTGTCTGCACCTAAATCACAGCGTAAACGTCCCAGCTCACCTGGTGTTTCTACTCGCTCTTCCCGTTCGTCTCAACGACTACTGTCCGAGAAAATAGCCCATTCTACTTCGGGTTCACCTAGCCGTCATGAGCCAAATTCTCAGTTACTAGTTTCGAACCGATTCGCATGTTTCCAGAATGATGATGTTATGGACACGGTCGACCCTGATCCTGATGACACTGCACTGGTTGACTCTGACGATGATTCTCCTTCTCCTACACGTCTTGACCTTTTTACTATGTTTGTAGTACTTGCGGTGCATTTGCACCCTCTTACCTTAACTGATCAGTATGCATTGACCACTCGCCCGCGTAAGGCGAAGTTGATCAGACTACCTTGCATTAAGACTAAGCTTCAATTGCTGCCTGAAATGATTGCACAGCTAAACAAGTTCCATGCATTTATAACTAATGTTACCTTGCCTGGCGGAACTGAGCAATATGCTCGCCGTCTGGGTTACTTACTCAAGATTTTGAGGGCTGAACTGGAAGGCAGGATGCAACCTACCAGTGATGTCCTTGTTAAAACTACTTAGCTTCAATTGTAGAAGGCTTGCGTCTTCTGCGGCGAATGCTTTGGTTTTCGAGGACGTTTGCTACCTGGGGGCTAATATCTTCCTCCTCTAGGAGACGAACTGTTGCTTGGATGCTGGGTGTTCCCGCTGGAGACGCTGGCCGTACATTTTTTATCATAATTACCGGACTTATCTCAGGTCTGGTACCTCTATAGCATTTCATGTACGTTTTCATTCTTCCCTTTCTGATCTTGTTGCGTTACAGAGTTTGCTGGGTTCTTCTCAACGTATTTCCTTTTGTTTTTGTTCTAAACGTATTCATGTTTTCAATAACCATATCCCGCAATCTGCTGCGGATGCAGAAACTCTCCTCCAACATCTTTCTTCTATCCCTTCGACCCTCCATCCAAATGATACAGTCATTGTTGCAGGTGATTTCAATTGCACTTTGCAACCCGGTTTTGACCGAGATGGTTCAACCGAAAGCCGTTCCGACCTTGTTTCCAATCTCACCCAGCTCGTTGTTAATTTTGATTTGATTGATGTATTCCGTTCTCTCCATTCCCGGTCCAAGGAATTTTCCTGGATCCCCCGGCTGCTTCACACTGTGTCGCAGCACGCCTAGATAGATTATATGTTTCCAGTTTTCTCATTCATTTCTAGTTGAAGTTACTCATCATCCTTCCGTTTCGTCAGATCATCGCCCCGTTCTTTTAAAACGTTTTTTGCATTCTTCCGCTGTTCCCCCTTCCCCAGTCTGGTCGCTCGACGATTTAGTTTTAACTGATCCTGTTTTCTGCGCTGAAATTCGCTCTATGATCTCGTCTTCTGTGCAACAACTTCCTTCGTCTGACGACCCAGTGGCTCTGTGGCTTTCCACGAAAAATTCGATTATTTCTTTCGCACGTCAGTTTTCTTTCTCTTCCCGTACTTCTCGCTTTCAAGATATTGATGTTCTCCGTCGTAAATTGCAGACTATTTCTCCTTCATATCCTTCTTTTCCAGTGTTTCAAGCTCAACTTCGTCGTATTCTGTTTACTTTTGCTTCATCAGCCCTTACTCGTCTGAAATTCACTCACTTGCGGTTTCACGACGACCCCTTTTCTAGTTTGAAGTCCCTTCAGGAGTATCATGTTAAAAGCAACACAATTTCCTTTCTTTCACTACCTGAATGATCTACAGTTACCGACCCTTATCGTATCTGTGAACTTACTTTTTCCCATTATTCTGATCGTTTTCAACACGGACGCCTTTCTCCTGCAGCCACCTCCTCATCATCATGTCCTCCCTCAGGTTCCACATGTTTTTATTCTCTTGTTTCTACTATCTCTCCGTCTGAAGTCCGCTCTGCAATTTCCAGTCTGAACGACCGTTCTTCCCTTGGCGCGGGCGGTCTTCCGATCTCATTTTATAAGAAGTTTCTTCCTTCTCTCCTCCCGCTTCTGGTTGCATGTTTTAATGCCGTTTTTACTTCTTCAAATTTTCAGTCTTCTGATTTCACTTTTGCTTTTTTCCGTCTCATCCCCAAAACCGGAAACCTTGGTCTTTTTTCTAACTGGCGTCCTATCCCTATTCTTAATACTGAATTCAAAATATTTGCTAAAATTCTCGCTTTTCGCCTCAATCCCGTCTTGCAACAATTAATCCACCCGGATCAAACTAACACTGTTCCCTCCCGTTCGATTACTACCGACATTTCCACCATTCGCCACTTATATTTTCTTGCTTCCCATCTTTCCGAACCTCTCGCAATTTTTAATATTGATCAGAAACAAGCTATTGACTCCATTAATCATTCTTATCTCTTTGCTGTTTTTCGTCATTTTGGCTTTCCTACTCTTTTCTGTCAAGCTCTTAGTAATCTTTACTCTCACTCTTCTTTCCGTATTCGCACTTCCACAATCATGACAGCTACCATCCCCTTTGGCAACGGGATCCGGTAGGGTTGTCCCCCTTCTGGTCAACTTTTTACGCTTGCATTTGAACCTCTCTTAATTTGTCTGCGTTCTCGTTTGTTTTCTGTGATTCCTCGCAGTATTGCTCCTACTCGTCACCACCGCGCAGTGTTGTCTGCATATGCTGATGACCTCACTCTCTTCCTTTACACTGAATGTTCTTTCGGTGTTGTCCTTTCTGCTTATCGTGAGTATGCTTCAATTTCCGGTTCCGAACTTAATCTGTCGGTCTGTGGGCCGGATCGTGGGTGGCGCACGGTGATCGCCCTTGGGGCGCCCGTTGGTCATCCTCGGTCATTAAACTTCTTGGTGTGTACGTTGGAAATCCCATGGCGGTTGCTGATGTCACATGGATTCCTTTGGTTCAGCAGCTCAATCGCCGTCTTGCTCCTTTTTGCCGGTTCAAACCTTTTTTGTCCTTTTTTAGTAGAGCACATCTGGTTTCTTCCTTTCTTTTTCCCATTCTGACACATTCGTGGTTCGCTTATTTTCCTTCGCCCATTTTTCTCCAATCCGCTCAACGTTTGATTACTGATTTCATCTGGAATAAAGTTCACTGGGTTCATCATTCTACTTTCGTCCTTCCTCTGTCCTTTGGAGGTCTTGCCCTCCCAGATCTTTTTCAAAATCTAATGCTATTCATCTTCAGACCTTTCTCCGTTCTTTTTCTCATCCTCAGATTTCATCGATTACTTTTGTTGATACTTTACTTTTCCCTCGCAGTCAGTTTCTCACTCTTGCTACTTTCCTCCGTATTGATTTGTTCCCTTTCATTCCAGATCACTTTCCCGATACTTATCGCACCATCTTTCCATCTGGCATTCCTTATGTCCCGTCCGTCTCTCACCTACCTCAACTAATGTTCTGCTTGCGTAACCTCTCTTTTACTCTTCTGCACCCCGTTCTCCCTCTTCACCATACCTGTGCGTCTGCACCTGGTTCGCCAGTGGCGTGCTGCAGGTATCCCAACTTGTAGATGCTTCTCTCCGCTGGAAGTTTCTTTCCCAAATTGACCCCTGTCTTGCTGACACTCCCTTACATCGCGCCCAACTCCTGTTGCTTCATTTTCAGCTTCGACGCCTTTACCCGTCCCTTGTGAATTCGTTTGGGTTTATTGTTTCTTCTTCGGAGTCCCCTTGCCTTCCTTTTCTGGTTCATTTGAATGATGCTCCACTTTCTTACTTATTTTAGAGCACCTCTCGCTATTCCTTTTGTGCCTCCTGATAAAACCTTTCAGACATGGATCGATTCTCACACTTCTCTGGCTTCCCCAAAAGCTACTGATATTCATTGGCTCCATCTTCATTGTTGCTTGCTCACACCACGGACTCTTCATCGTTTTGGTCGCCTGTCTTCTCCCTTGTGTTTTTTCTGTTCAACGCTCGGTGATATTTATCACGCATTTGACTCCTGCTTAGTTTTACAACCTCTTTTTTCGTTGATGTTTGCTGTTCTCTCCAAGGTCTGTCCTTCCTTTCACTCTGTTTCACATTACTATTTTCTTCGCCGTCATCATCCTTCCGCTGCTGTTCACAATCCAGTTTGCGCGTTTTTAATTTTGCAGGCCAAACTGACTATTTATTTATACTATCATACCAGTGTTAATCGGCCTGCTCTTCGTCGATATCATCCCGCGAGAGTTTTTTTGTGCCGCAGGTTTCGTTCCTCGATCAAGTCCGTCATCCAACTTGAGTACGAGGTAGCTCTGGCCCGGCTGGCAGTTCTTGCTTTCTTCTCGATCTGGTCCCCCCATTTCCCATGGTTTTGGGTTGAGCATGGTTTGATTGAATTCGTTTGATCAGGTTTTTTTCTTGTTTTTGTTTTGGTGTACTGGTTTCTTCACGTTGTTTGTTTTTGCTTTGCTTTTTTCCTTTTTTTTTTTTTTTTTTTTGATTGGAGGTTTAACGACCACCTCAATGCGCTATAAGCAGTCGCCCGTCCCTAATTTAGGGTAACTGGTTCCAGGGAAGGGGGAAAGGACCAGTGCCGTAAGACTAACACAACATCCATGCCTCACCGGGATTCGAAACCGGATCCCGTTCGGACGAATGATCAGAGGCCATCGGTTAGACCACTGCGCCACCGGGGCGGCTTTTTGCTTTTCAGCGGCTTTTCCGGTTTGTTGTCTTGTTCTGTTTTTGATTGAGCTGCAGTTTCTTTTCCTTGTATTCATTCTTTTCCTCTGATCCTGTTTTTTTGCGTTTTGATTTTTTTATCTCGTTTTCCTTTTTTTTTATGATGGCCCTTTGGTAATGTTGTACTGCTTTGCTTTCTTGAGATTCCGGTCTTTTTGTTAATTTTCCCACTGTGCTTTGTTAGCTCATTCTACTGGTCGGTATATTCTTTCTTTTAAAGTGATTTTCTTTACTATTCCTCTTACTAGCGGCCTCGGCCTCTTTGTCTGAATTTTTTTGTCGTTTTGCGCTGTGATTGGATGCTTTACAGCTTGTTGTTTTGACTTTTTTCTGTCCGGGGTTCGTGGGCATTTGTGTTGCTGTGTTCTGTGTGTATTTTTTTTTCTGGTTCTTGGTGGTACTGTGCAATCGGTTATTGTTTTTTTTGTGTCGGTATTTTAGTTGAGTTGTTTGTCTATGTATTATTGTGTGCTTGCTTTCTATGTTTTCGTCAGCCACAGTTGTTGGTCGACGCATTTCTTGTTGTGGTGTTTTGTTGTACTGGTTGGGATCACAAATTGTTTGTGATCAGTGTTATTGTTTGTAATAGTGTGATGCCTGTTGGTTGTTGTTGTTTTCCGTTGGGCTAGTCTGTGTTGTCTAGTTTTGCAAAGTTTTTTTGGCGTGTTGTGTTTCTTTTGTGCTTGTTTGTTTGTTGTTTTTCCTGATCTTTTTTTGTACTGTCTTCCTTGTATGTGGTATTCCCGTGATTTTGTAATTGCTCTTGTTTTTGCACGTGTTTTGTCTAGTTGTTCGGATGGCGGCTGTCCTACTCGCTCTGCTCCTGTGTGAGTTTTTTAATACTGTGATTGCATTTTACCTAGACTGATAATGGGATAATCTTGTTTTTTACTTGTTTGTGTATGTTCTACTTTCGTGTTTCAGTTGGCTCCGCAGTTTAGGGAGCCTTTTTTTTCTCATGCCCTGTGTTTCATGTTCACTTGTTTTGCTTTGTTTTTTTATTCACCTTTAATTACTTAATGTGGTCCTGCTGGTCTCGTTGTGTTTTTCGTTGAGTACTCAGGCTTATTTCTCGTTTTCTATACAGTGTGCTTCTCGTGCGTATCTTGTCTATTGGGTTACGTTGACCAAAGGAGTTGTGCAACGCACTATTTCAGGGTTGTTTTGTTTTCGTTTTGACCGTGCATTGAGGGTTTCTTTTTAGGGATTCTCATGTGCGCCTCTTGCGGGGCTCCTTTGCCTTGTGCTCATTTTTTTACTGTGCTTCTTGTGTTTTTCTTGACTGTATGCGACTACACGTGTAGTAAAGTAGTCAGTCAAGGCAGTTTTGTCTTTGATTATGTTTTGAGTGCACTTTTTGTGTTTCCGTTTTTGTGTTTCTTTCAAGCTCGGGTTCTACGTCTTGCTTCGTGTTTTTCCTGTCTGGGTTTTTCCTGTTATATGGTATTTTTTCTCGGCCCAGCCTTCTGTTGCCGTGCACGACTGGACGTACTTTGTGTTGTTTTCAATGTGTTATGGTGCTTTGTGCTCTTGTTTCCGCGTGATTTTCTCTATTGCGCCACGTCGGCTTTCGGAGTTTGTCAACGCGCGACTTCTTGTTTGGAGTGTGGAAATTTGAATTGAGTGCGATTTTTTTTGTGAACCTCGTGTGCCTTTTTGGCTACATTTATGTTGTCTGATGCAGCGGTTTTATCCCTTATTATCATGTATTCTTCTGTATAGTGTTCCTTCTGACATACACGCGTCACTTCTTATTTCGTTTTTAGTTATAGCGGTTGGTTATCACCCCTCTTTATGTGCACCGTCCTTTGTTTTTTATTTTCTTCTTGTATTAATGTTTTGGCCGCTGCTGCATGTTTTCAGAGGTTCAGTTTTGTTTCTCCTCTCGCTGTCTTGCAGTGTCAGTCAATTTGTGTTGTGTTGTATTGTTGTTGTGTTTTTTTTACCTGTCACTGCACTGTTTCCATTGCATCTCACATGTTATTTCTCAGTATCGTTGTATTTGCTATCCTAACTGCCTGCCTTCGTGTAAAACTAGGATGAGAATGTGGTTATATTTAATTAGGGTGATTTGTTCTGCGTGTTTCTTCGACTATGTGTGTTGTTTCTTCTGTTGTGTCACGACGACCAAGAACGTTGATCAACTCGCCTCTTTTGTAAGTGACACTTTGTCTTGAGTGTGATGTTCAGCCTCACTTGTGCAAAACTTTTCTGCATTCATTTGTCATGTGTTTAATTTCCTTTTTTCTTCGGTGTTTTTTTTATGTAGTGTTTTTTATGGTTTTGTTAATGAATTGTTGGGTCACACTTCCGTAATATCAGTTGTTGCAGTCCTGCTGTTTCGTAACTCACATGTCCCTTTTATTAGGTTTTGCATTCCCTACCCTAGATTCTTGATTTAGTGCAGGACTGGTATTATCTAGTGACTTTATTTAATAGAGTTATTTGTTCTATGTACTTTAACGGCTCTGAATGTTGGTCTTCGGTTGTGTCAAGCAGACCTGAGGAGTTGACCACAGCGTTTACTCTTTTGTAATGTGCATGAAAATTTGTTTTGAGAGTGTGGTTTCAGTTTTGCTTGTACACACTTTTTCTGCACTCCTCTGTCTTGTGTTTTACAAACAAAAAAAGGTAATTTTTTTTATTATTGAGTGCTTTTCCTATAGTGTTTGTTATCTGAATTAGATTGTGAACTTTTGGGTCATAAATCAGTTACAGCAGTTGGTTGCAGCTCTGCTTGGCCCTAGTGTTTTGTTATTTACAGTTCTGTTGTGTGTTTCCTATTACTGTTTTTTTTCAGGATTTGTCACACCATGTTTTTGCGTTCGCACTGCTATGTATTAGTTTTTGGAATGTGTTTTCTTTCCTAACTCTAGGGTTTGAGGTTTTTTTTTTTTTTGATTGGAGGTTTAACGACCACCGTGAGCAACTCAATGGGCTATAAGCAGTCGCCCGTCCCTAATTTAGGGTCACTGGTTCCAGGGAAGGAAAAGGACCAGTGCCATAAGACAAACACAGCATTCATGCCTCACCGGGATTCGAACCCGGACCCCGTTCGGACGAATGATCAGAGGCCATCGCTTAGACCACTGCGCCACCGGGGTGGCTGTTTGTGTTTTGTGATGTGTGTTGTTTTCGTTTTCTGTGTTACCTTTTTATCTGTATATATTTTAATCTTGTTCTAATGTTACCAGTTTTCTTTCCTCCTTTCTTTTGTGTTGAGACTTCTTGGACTCGTTTCTTTTACTACAATCTCATGTGACTGAAGCGTATCACATGTACCTTGCTTTTAGACTAATAAAGGTTTATTTTGAAGGCAGTGGTATAAGCGATGGCCTTGATCATTCATCCGAAAGGGGTCCGGGTTCGAATCCCGGTGAGACATGGGTGTTATTTTTGTATTACGGCACTAGCTCTCTCCCTTCCCTGGAATCATCAGTGACCCCCAAAGTAGGGACGAGCGACTGCTTATATCCCATTGAGTTGCTCACGTTAGTCGTCAAAATTCCACTCAAAAAAAAAAAAAAACTCCAGTTCACGCCCTCTAGCGGGAAAACATGCATCTTAAAAATAAGATTGCATACATATTTTGCTGTTGATGCATAAATCTCGGCGTCCTTAAAAGATTTTTTGAAGTTGACTTCAAAAAACCTTTTAAGGACGCCTAGATTTATTACGGCGATGGCCTTGATCATTCATCCGAAAAAGGTCCGGTTTCGAATATAAGTAAGACATGGCTGCTATGTTTGTCTTACGGCACTGGCTCTCTCCCTTCCCTGGAACCAGTGACCCTAAAATAGGGACGAGAGACTGCTTATATCCCATTGAGTTGCTCACGGTAGTCGTCAAACCTCCACTCAAAAAAAAAAAAAACTCCAGTTCACGCCCTCTAGCGTGAAAACATGCATCTTATAAATAAGATTGCATACATATTTGGCTGTTGATGCATAAATCTAGGCTTCCTTAAAAGATTTTTTGAAGTAGACTTAACCCACAATATTTTGGATCAGAAAAGGTTCCGAAATGCGCGAAAAACTTTGTTCCTAATTACAAGTACAGACTGCAGAAATAGTTCTTTATTTGAGGTTTAATTACTACCCTCAACAGCTGTAAGATCTATAAGCAGTCGCTGGTCTTTAATTCATGACCACTTTGTGTGTGTGTGTGTGTGTGTGTGTGTGTGTTTTATTGAAAGTTTAATGACCACCGTGAGCAACTCAATGGGCTATAAGCAGTCTCCCGTCCCTAACTTAGGGCCACTGACTCCAAGGAAAGGGGAAAACAGTGCCGTAAGACACAACATACATGCCTCAACGGAATTCTAACCCGGACGAGTGTTCAGAAGCCGTCGCTTAGACCACTGCGCCACCGGGGCTGTCCACTGTTTCCAGGAAGCAAAGATGGTCAGCTTTGTAGGACAGACACATCATCCATACCTCATTCAGGAGTCAAGCCTAGGATCATATCGGACAACTGGCCTGCCACCTACGCCTGTTACCACTTTGCCATTGGGGTCAGCAAACACACGTCAAGCTCCAGAAATATTGATTTGCGTCACGTGGAAATGAAATTATTCATCGTGCAAACAAAAAAGGAAAACAAAAAAGTATCTCCAAATTCCAGCTGTGAAATGCAAAAGAAATTCCTGTTTGATTTCCAAACTTTAGATATCGCGCCGTGCGTAACATAAAAACACGTCTGGGTCAGCTAATGAAAAAACTGTAGATCACAGAAATTGGAAAATGCTTATTCTTCATAATAGTGGTTAATATTACGTAGTGCAAAAGAAATTTGTTGAATGTGGAATACAGAAGCGGAAATATTTTCTCTACAGATGAGATGTAGAAGACTTGATGTTCAAAATAGATATAAAGAATAATTTTTATAAAAAGTAACATAAACATATAATAATTATATATAATTACACTACGAGCCATAAACATATATAATTATACTACAAGCCAGATCATATTTCTTTCGTCGAGGACATTGCTTACCGATTTAATAGGAACAAGTGTTTCTAATTTCAATGCGGTAAAAATATTTTCTTATGACTGAACTTGGGGTAGACATTTTTTGGTCTAATACTATGTAACCTAAATCTTCCTGTAACTATAATACGGTTTCTGCTCGTACAAGGATTTTTTCAGGACGAAGTCGGAGATAGAGCAACTGGAATGATGTCAACACTGGGTTCACTACAGTAAAATGATGACAATTAAACAAGACTTGCTATTTGTACTCAGCAAAAACATTTTTGAGTCTTTTTAATCAGGAGAGTACACCAGTGCGGGGGATTAGCCCACAGGTGACGGTTCCAGTTGGTTATTCACCTAAGGATTCTGGAAAAAAAAACCAGTGAGTTGGGGTCTTTTCGCCAATGTCACACTGGACTAGATGGCCCCTCTATAAGATTTCACAGAGGCCCTTGTTGCTGTTCTGTGCGCCATTGTTACTACGGAACATCCGAAGGAGGGAAACCCATTGCTCACGAAAGATCACTGGTTTATGTCTTGATAATATCCGTGTGTGCAGATTGTTGTATGCTGATGAGACAGTCCTGTTGGCAGACAGCAGAAGTGAGTTGCAGAATATGTTGTTCCGGATGTGCGAAGTTTGCATGAAATTCAAATTGAATATAAATAAGGGAAAACCAAAGTTATGGTTTTAGAGAGAGGAACTATCAGTACTGAATATAATATAAGTATAAATGGCACCGTGATTGACCAGGTGAATGAGTTTGTATATTTGGGAAGCTAGTTTGACAGAGAAAACAGATTAGATGGTGAAATTAGTAAGCGAGTGAATTCTTCATTGAAATCACAGCTGCTTTAGGACGTTTTCACAGGAATGATGGGTTCTCAAGGGAGTCCCGAATGGCTGTGCATGAAAGTGTAATTGTTCCTACTCTAATGCATGGCAGTGAAACCTGGGTGCTACGGAAGATACATAGGAGTCGTTTGTGTGCTGGAGAAATCCTTTACTTACGGAGGAAGGGGGTTGTGGGAAGACACGTTCAGATCATGTGAGGAATGAAGATGTGTTGCAGTTGTATAATGTAAAGCAAAATGTTGTTAGCAAGGTGGAGACTAATATTCTTAGGTGGTTTAGCCACGCTGAAAGAATGAGTGTTGAGATGCTTACTAAGAAATTTTTTGAGGCCCATGTGGCATGAAAGAAAGGCAGAGGATGGCCACGGAAGTCATGGGAATATCAGATTTGGGAGTGCCTGAATGAGAAAAAGATTATGAGTATAGAAGGTCTTGTGTACGCCGTGTGATGGATGTCATAGAAGCCTGTGTTGTGTGTCAAGATCTCTGTAAATGGAGAAGTTTGATAACGCAACAGTAAGTAAATAATCACTTATCAATTTATCTGGTGGTTTGTATTATCTAATAAATGTTTATTTGTTGGATGGGCTTTCTTTGAGGAGCTAACCTCTGAATATCAGAGAACAGCTTAATGATATGTAAACTGAAGTGCCAGAAAAACTGGTAGAGACGAGCTTATGCACAATTCATAGCAACGTCGCCTATGCGCGTACTCGATTGCGTCTGCCAGAGCGTATAGATATCCTTGCCAGCTGTCAGAGCTGTTTTCGGCATTAGAATGACAAGTAATAACGATTTAAGCGATTTTTTAACGCGGTATCATAGTTGGCGCTCGTGAGATGGGCCATAGTATTTCGGAGGTAGAAATGAAGTTCGGATTTTCACGGACGACCATTGCAAGGGTGTACCGTGACTACAAGAATTCCGGCAAAACCTCCAACGTACGATACTAGTGTGGCCGTAAAAAGCACTGGGTGAACGTAACCATCGTCAGCTGTTAAGAATCGTTTCACGCAATAGGCGTGCAATACTCTCGCAGGTATCATCGGAATTTAATGCTGGAGCCTCAACAAGCATCAGCGTCCGGACTGTGCAACGTACCCTGCATGATATGGGCTTTGGGAGCCGACGCCTAACTCGAGTCCCCTTGATGGGTGCACGACACAGAGCTATGCGCCTCTCTTGGGCACGGCAACACCGCCACTGGACACTTGATGACAGGAATCAAGTAGCCTGGTCAGACGAGTCGCGTTTCCAACTGTATCGGGAAGGATTCGTGTGTGGCGCAAACCCCATGAAGCCATGGATCTCGTCTGCTGTGTCCGGCCAACGCTATGTGCGCATCCTTTCTGACGAGGTACACCCGTTCATGTCCTGCATTCATGATGATGGGTTGGGCTTGTTCCAACAGAACAATGCACCTCCACGCAAGTGTCTGGACGCCACATCATGGTTAGAGGAGCATTCATCTGAGTTTGGGTGTTGCGATTCCCACCCAAGTCCCCATATCTGAACGTGATAGAATACATTTGGGATGCCATTCAACGCGCTATCGAACACAGGAATCCGAGACCTCGGAATACACCAGAATTGTGGAACGCTCTGCAGGAAGTATGGTTTGCATTGCCTACAGCCTATTTCCGGAAGCTAATGGAGTCCATGTCCCGTCGTATTTCTGCAGTCCTGCGCTCCCGTGGGGACCTACTAAGTATTAGATTGCTGTACCAGTTTTTCTGGCACTTTAGTGTATGTATGCAAAAACCTTTACTTTTTGTCTCCAGGCACAAACACCACTTGCAATAAATTCATATACAGAATATGAAGGTTCAGCAAGTAGATTTATTGTCGTAACAATTTAACCAAGGTGAGAGTATTAAGAAAAATTATCGATTATTTTCACTTGGAGAAAATAGCATATCCTCTACTAGCAGCCAAATACCTGCTACTGGAACACAGAAGTCACGCAACACATTTCTCCCCAATTTTTTATATCTGTCGACTTGACTAGTCTGACTCCAATGATGGCGCTTGGCAGAACTCTGGGTGGTTCATATACGACGTTAAGTTTTACTAATGTTAATTGAAAATTTACATAACAGCAATAAAAAAACAGAAACTTAAGTAGGTAATAAATACTATATACGCATTATGAACATTGTCAGCTCAGTCTGTGAGGATGGGATGACACACTGAGACACAATTTTACTCCGTTTTTTGAAATATTTCTGTGATTAAACTTTAATATTTCATCCCAATGAATGAGAAGTAAACTGTGCGTATGTTTAGTATTTCTTGAAATTTAAAGTGTAGATAATAATTATCGCAATAGCAGGAAAGGAATGAATTAATTGGACACCCACAGAAAGAAGCATGATTGTTCTGTTACGTGAAACAGATCTTTCCTGTGCTGAAACTGCAAGGCAAGTAGGTGGGAAAATGACGACATCTGGAGTACGAAATGAAACAAAGTCACTGAAAGCCAAAACAGGAAAAGGCCGAAAAAAGTGCACCAGATCTGTTGATGACAGAAACATAAAAATTTATCGGAAACTTGAAACTTGGTCGTTCTGGGTGGTGTAGTGGTTAGTATACTCGGGCGCTATCCGGGAGACGCGGTTTCGAATTCCGCTCCAGGACGACGAAATTTTCAAGTTTTCGGATATATTCTGACTTACCATCCATGTCGCATTTGCACCAAAAACGGATTCACATCTTCAAAATTTGTATTGTATGGTGTAATCCCGTATTCCATTCATGATTTATCTGCTTCTCCGGGCAATCACGGGATAGAATTCTTAACATCCAGATTTACTAAACATGAATGCCGGTTGCTTCGACTAGCAAATCCTGTGATGGTTACATTCAAATTAATGGGAAACTTGAAACTTGGTCGTTCTAGGTGGTGTAGGGGCTAGCGTACTCGAGCGCTATCCAGGAGACGTGGGTTCGAATCCCTCTCCAGGATGACGAAATTTTTAAGTTTCCGGATGTTATCTGACTTAACATCCATGTCATATTTACACCAAGAAAACGGATTCACATCTTCAAACTTTGCATTGTATGGTGAAATTCTCTATTCCTTTTATGATTCTGGAAGGATGTTTTTGGTTTGACAATTGTAAATCAATAGCAGTTTTCGAAGAAGTCTTTTGGGTTTTCTGAATGCCAATAAGTACCTGTATCAAGTGGAGTAAAAGAACTTTAAATTACCAAGAGAAGTATCAACATATATCAATAAAATACATTTTACCGGATGATAATGCTTGAATAGTGCACTACCCCAGTATTGAAGCATCTAAGGAATATGGAGGGGACCTCTTTCATTCGCTTTGCCGAGGTGCATGATACAAAAGTCCAAAGACACTGGATAATTCAAAATACCGTCAGGAAGAGGATGCCTGGCAGTTTCTTTTTTTTTTTTTCATTGGAGGTTTAACGACCACCGTGAGCAACTCAATGGCTTATAAGCAGTCGCCCGTCCCCAATTTAGGGTCACTGGATCCAGGGAAGGGAGAGAGCCAGTGCCGTAAGACCAACACAACGTCCATGCCTCACCGGGATTTTAACCAGGACCCCTTCCGGACGAATGATCAGAGGCCATCGCTTAGACCACTGCACCACCGGGGCGGCCTTGGCAGTTTCCGAAAATTTCGTGGATGAAGTTGTAGTTGCCGTTCGGTTACAGCAAGCGACAATGCACTCTCTCACAGCAGAGCTCGAGTGGTAGCCCGACAGTTGCTCCTTCCGTGGGCAACAGTCCTCAGAGTGCTGCATTCTATCATGGGATGGTATCCGTATAGGAAACGTTTGCTACAAGAACTACTACTGAGCAACAAGGAACAACGCTCTCAGATTCCTGATGGATGGAAGTTGTCAGCCTGTGGCCTTGTGTTATCATGTTTTGATGCACATTTCACTATTACTGAGACTGCGACGAACTCATAGAACTGTGGCATATGACAGATTGAGGTTTTCGTAAATATTAGCTGCACAACCAGCTGATATTTAGAAAAACCTTTACAGAGTCCATATGTGAAGGTATGGTGTGACTTTACAGCAGATATCATCATTACCCATTTTTCTTTGAAACCATCGCATCCCCTAAGCTCTTCTGCGACATGTTTTTCCTGCTTTGCAAGAACGGCAATGTTTGGACTATATGATGTTCATGCAAGATGGTTTATTTCACATGTCGGTCGACAGTGAAGGAATTAACTCTCTCTCAGTTGAACATTCGGTAATGAATACAAAATGTTTTGAAGGTTTTTACAGTCCTGCCCTATCCTCTCACTGGACTTTACTGTTTGTGATTTCTTAATTTTGTGTGATACCTGAAAGACAGAGTTTATCGGGACGGCATACGCTCTTTCTCAGATCTTAAAAAAAGTATCAGACGTGAAGTGGCCAACATCGACATGCTGTCGAGCAGACGTGTCAAATGCTGTTCTCGGCTTGTATAATAACATTTCTTCTGATTGCCAGCATATTAAATAGAATTTTTCCAGAAACGTTTGGGCTGTCAATGTACAGTAAATGCACGCTTGTGGGTATGCTTTTCTTACGTCTTCAGTCCCATTGTTCCCGTGGCAATGAAATTTTTGCTTTATTGTTTTTGCTGAATCATTTTTTCATGCACGCAATGACATAGCTATCAAGTTTCGTCTTTTCGTCACGATATATACATTTCAGGCTTTCGTAGACATCATGTAATAGGGATAATATTTTATAATAACCCAGTATGTTGAAAAACCATTTCAATTCACGAATAAGTGGAAGGTACAGTGTAGTATAACCGCACCAAGCTCTGTTTGGGAACTTGAGGGCATAAATATGTTAATTAATTCCTATCGACTATAGTGGCAACAATGGCATTGAGTTTCCTAGTATAAGCGACCCAGTCTTATCGTTGAGACCTGTACGCGTTGTGTTTCATACGTGCTCGTAGGAGGTTGTCGCAAGAACTCACATGTCCTGTAATATGTTTTTAATCGTGGTATCTTTAAAGAAAAACTGTTTACTTTAAAATAAACCAAAACCCGACACTCGTACTCATTTGCAGAGCAGCAGCGAAGAAAAACACGTTGTTTAAAGAAATAATTATAAAAGTTATTGTAACATATTTCTTAAGTAATGTACAAGTTATTGGTGGGACCACATTAAGTTATAATAAAACACCGTTACAAAAGTTAAGGTTTAACCTAAAACCGATAGAAATAGAAACGTTCCTAGCAATCCAACTAGTACGAGGTGAGTAATAATATATCATATTTAAATTTCAATTACTACTGAGCATGCAAGGGATTGAAATATTTGGATGATACCTTACCCTAAATCTTCTACTGTTCAACACAGATCCGGGAGTAGATGATGGGTCTTCTTCGACAGCGGTTTCTTCTCGCGATCACGATTTTGTGGCTGGTATCCTTGGTGGATAAAACGCAGCCCGGGAGCTCCTGACAACTGTAAAACATCTCCTACCCTCAACTTGGCATCTTTCACTGCCGCCTTCCAATGGTACCTAACATGCTACGAAATTTGTGAGTTCGACTTTTTGACCCACGCACGGCCAAGCATTTCTGCCATCCGACGACAACAACAATCAAACAACGACAACAACAGCAATAACAACACAGATTTCTCCATGTTTTCGCATTTCATTTTCGTTTCGGTTTTTGTTTTCTGTCGTGCTGCTAGTCGTATTCTCCCCTCTTGGAGGCGTTCGCGGCACTTTCATTGGTTTCTGGTTTACCCCCACCCCCTCCCTCGGCCGGCAGTGGTCCGCCGTCCGGTGGATGTCGACCAGTGGCTATTTCGAGCAGATGTTTACCTGTCCAGCTGACCAACTGCCAATCTAACCCCTTTAAAATTTATTTGGCCCTAACTGTCATCATGTTTTAGAGTTCTATTATCTGGCCATTCGAGAAGCCATTTTTAAATCTTTAAGTATGCTCGAAGGGACGCATGCTCGACTGAATTATGTTCCCTGACCCAGAGCCTGGGTGACAGCTATTAGATAAGCTTTACTTTTTACCAGATTTAGGATTCTTTCTTGGACTTTCGCCGTATAGTCACCACTGGCCTATTGGTAGCTAAGGCTGCATTATGTAATCCGCAGTTGTGGCTCTTCGCAAATGCCTGGCAATGAAAATACTTTTCACTTCGTTTGCGGAATTTTGCACCTAGCTCAGCGTTTGTGTTCCGATCTCCTTCCCACGCGAAGGAAACCAACTAGAAAAGACAAAAACAAAAAAAGGAAACCAACAAATCCTTCTGCAACCTGGAGAGGGATGCAAACCCAATCAGGAATTACCCCATACATGCAAACCCTACATGGAAAAGCATGCAACACATGCAAACCCATACATGTAACTACATCAAACCCAATCAGGAATTACCCCAATTAAAGAAATTATTAATTAATTAACATAATCAATATAATTAATTAGGTAATTAAATCTCGAATATGGGTATTTCTTTACCGGAAGCAATATGCCCGAAATAAGAAGAATTTTCGCAGAACAGTAGTATAATGAGGTTACTTTTCCTTTTCCAATTTTATTCCTGGTGTCTAGCGACTCGAATAAAACTTTAACAGCGAAAGTTGTTTCACCTACAATCCGCCATTCAATGGAACTGAAGAGAGCTACTTTCGTAAGAACAAACACATCATTCATGTTTGAACAAATATTAGAGGCCAGCTGCAGCAAGGCGAGAAACCAGAATCCCGCACCTCTTGATAATTGACCACTGGGGACCAATTTCAGTCCACAATCTCAATGCTACTTTCGATTTCATAGTAAGTCACAGATGACGATCGATTATTTTAACCGATTTATACTTCTTTTCGAATCAAGTTTTCCGTATTTGTCTGGAAGTCATGTTTTAAAACTCTTAATTTGAATACCTTTCTGTTCAGAAACGTTTTCTGCAGTTCTTTTTTCCAGCAAAGTCAAATCCAGAATTGAAATTCAATTCTCAGAATGCAGATCTAATATAGATTCAATTTCCAGAAGTAGATTTCTTCGCACGGAGATATCTACTTCGGGGAATCTGCTTACTACTTCAGTGACATGTCCGTTAATCTGAACATTTAAAAATATTTTAAAATCAATATTTCTTCAAAAATAAGAATCAAGTTTTGAAAATTAAAAAAAAACTTGCTAAAGTAAATTGTCTGGTGGGAAAAGTATGATATTATTAAACTGTAAGTAATATGTTCCAGTATCCTTGTTGAAAACAATTCACTGTTGCTTTCCCGTCTCATGAAAATCTTCAGAATGTTTCTTTTATTTTTTAAAACAGAAGAAAAACTCAGATTTTACTAAATTTTGAAAATAATTAATAAAGAAAAATTATCAAATCCTCGGTTAAAAAATTGAATATGTATATTCTTACCGAATTGTCATTTCTACGCATCGAAACGACCTTAGTCACTGCATTGATGAGCTCTGTTATAGGATTTTTACCTTCGTTGTGAAAAATCAGCCATACTCGACGGAGACAGAGCCAAAATCGACCCAGTTCGGGAAAACTGACTGGAAAAAATATTTTTCGCAATTATTCATTTTGACACAGCAAAATAACAAGAAACTTTATGTAGACTATTCTAATAAATAAAATATATTGTGAAATTTCATTTGAATTTTAAAGTAAATACACCAGAACAAGAATTAACAGGAATCCATGATTTATTGTTTTTCGGTATCTTGCTACTGAAAGTGTTCCTAAAACTTCTTTAATTTAGAAAGATTCACATTTTATCAAACTTTTTTCTGAAAAGGGAAACAACCAATACAGAACTTAAACGATATTTGCACAGGAATGAAGCTCTGTTGTTGCTGCGCCTTACACACACACAAACAAACACACACAAGAGCGCGCGCGCGTTGCCACGCGAAGTGACGTTTTATAGAGTCAAATGATGGTGAAAGCATCTCAGTTAATGTTTCATTAGAAACATACGATTTTACGTTATCACTACGGTTGCTGTTAAGTTTCATGCTTCGTTCTATAATACACTGGCGGAAAGTAAAAAGAGAACACCAAGAAGGAGACGTCTGATACCAACGAAATTTATACAGCATATAACGGGATACAGAGGATAACGTGATCAAAACATTATGGCAAAATACAGATGTATTTGCTGGTAAACTGAAAAATGACATTTCCATGTAACATGGTTAGTACGAGGTTAAACCGCCATGAACTGCGTCACACTGTGCAATTCTGGCATGGAGTCTGTCGTACAGATGTTGGATGTAAGTTTGGGGTATTGAGTTCCAAGCATCCTCAACCTGGACGCGTAAATCGGGGATGGTCGTGGCTGGCCGTGGAGACCAGATAAGTCGTTGTCCCATAAAATACCACACGTGCTCAATGGGGGACAAATTTGGTGAACGTGCAGGCCATGGAAGTTGTCTCACACCCTGAAGTGCATGTTGCGTTGCACGTGCCGTGTGTGGGCGTGCGTTATCTTGCTGAAAAACACTACGATGACCGACCTTACAAATGGCACAACAACGGACTGAATGATGTTGTTGATGTAGTAGGTGCTGTTTAACGTACCCGGTACAAACACTAGTTGTGTACGGGAGCGATAGCTGATCGCTCCCCATACCAGGAGACCAGGTGTAGGCCCTATGTGTCGCTGGCGGAAGCAAGAAGGGTGGAGACACTCGCCTGTGCGTCTGCGAACACGCATACGGCCATCGGAGGCTCCCAAGCAGAATCTGCTTTCGTCTCTCAACACGACAGATCGCCATTGCGTTCTCCAGTGTAGACGTTGGCGACACCACTGCAGCCATTCCAGACTGTGGGCTGGAGTCAGAGGTACGCATGCCAGAGGCACACGTGCACGTAGTCCTGCATCCAATAGACGATTCCGGATTGTTCGCACAGTCACTTCAGGTGCAACGGTAGCTTGGGTTTGCGTCGCAGTGGATGTTCTGCTTTACAACGCTGCTCTACTTATGCGTCGATCGGTCCGCTCATCAGTCCGTCTGTGTCTCCCTGTTCCACGTCGTCTCGTGTGGGAATGTTCCTCGGACCATTTACGCCACCATCGTACCACCACCGATACTTCCCGTCAAATTCGCTCCGCAATACGACGATACGACCAGCCGGCCTCGCGGAGTCCGACTAGACGACCTCGCACAAAGTCCGATAACTGCTGAAATCGTACACGTCTTTCATGTCCAGGCATTGCAGCTTCTTCAGGGTCTTCGCACGTGTCCGTACGCCGACGACTGAATACATTCACTTTGCCGTACTCCTTAAATACCACCGACGATAATTTGCATATTATGCGGTGCTGTGGCGTAAGCGCTCACCGGTTGGTCCCGAAATTGACATCACACCTACGTAAACTCGACCCCATTAACATATGTAAATTTCATGATCGTCCGCCAATTTCTTCTAGGTATTCTTTTTTCACTTTCCGCCAGTGTAGATTGGATTCGTTGTAGCCAAGGAGGTTAGAATAAAGGGAGTACGGATGACGTCACAAACTTGAAGCACTTTGAGCAGACGAATTTAATGCTCAAACGTCTCACTAACATGGCAGCAGAGACTGTGTTTGGCCGCGACTGGTCTCAAACGTCTTACTAACATGGCGTCAGAGGCTGTGATTGGCTGTGACGTCATGATCGTGACCATTCGGTGGCTTCACTTTGATTACACGAGGGGAATGGCTGGCCCTTACTCCATCTATTCTAACCTCCTTGGTTGTAGCATACTTCCATTGTAATATCTCTATACTGGTGTCAAAAACTAAAAATCTGGAAGGCATTCACTGGGATAAATAAAAAAAACACGTAAGAGCAAGTAGACACGTTTGGAATGTACAGACATGCGATCATAAGGGTAATGAACAGTTCATAACAACAGGCAAACACAGTATATACATATACGTATACACATTTGCAGGGATGTAAGGTCAGGTGATGCGTAACATCACAGCCTCTCCTTGACAAATGTCAACCCCGCCTTCTCGTGGTACATCCAGTTCCCACTAAAGGGGCTCTGACGACCGCCAATAGCGGTATAACTATACCATCGGGATTAGAGGAAATGCTATCCCACACTCACCAACCCGCTTGGCCAGCGTGGTGAGTTATGGCCAAACCCCTTAAAAATGACTCCACAACTTAAATCTTGGCCCTCAGTCTCCGGCAGCTGGAATGTACCTGGCCAAGGCAGCGGCCAGTGCGACATGAAGGCAGAGGGTGCTAAGAATCCCCGGAGGACCGGACTAGGCTGCCATTTGATGCTGACCTTGGCAACCTATAACGGACGCTCCCTATCTTCTGATTCAAGGCTTCTTGAATTGGAAGAGGAACTACAAAGGATCAAGTGGGACATCGTCGGGCTAAGTGAGGTAAGGAGAAAAGGAGAAGATCTCATTGAACTGAAAAGTGGACATCTCTTCTACTATCGTGGGACAGATACTGGCAGAACTAGTGGTGTTGGATTTATAATAAACAAGAAACTGAAGGATAAAGTTGTAGAAGTTGAAAGTTCCTCTGACAGAGCTGCACGACTCTTTATCCAACTCTCGAGAAGATACCAGGCTCAGATTATTCAAACTTATGCACCCACCACAAGTCATCCTGAAGAAGAAATTGAAGAATTTTATGAGGAAATTCGTGATCTAAATAATAAAGGTAAGCAGCACTTGAAGATAATTATGGGAGATTTCAATGCAAAAATAGTGCAACGGCAACAGAATGAAACTTCAGTAGGTAAATTCGGTCACGGCAACAGAATGAAACTTCAGTAGGTAAATTCGGTCACGGCAACAGAAACCAGCGTGGAAATAATCTCGTAGAGTTTGCAGAGGCAGAAGGGTTTTTCATCTTGAACTCCTTTTTCAAGAAAAAGCCACACAGGAAATGGACATGGAGACATCCAAATGGGACGACAAGTGAAATTGATTTTATTATGTGTAACAAAAAATTCATCATAGAAGACTGCAGTGTGCTAAACAAGTTCAACACAGGCAGTGACCATAGATTGGTGAGATGTAAGATGCACCTCAACACTAAACTCGAACGTAGCAAGCTCATAAGACAAACAAAATGTATTGACATAACCAACCTTAAAAAACACCATAATACCTTCAAATTGGAACTGAAGAACAAATTCTCTGTTTTGAAGGCCTAACATCGGAAGAAGTGGATATTTCTGAAGTTAACAGAAAAGTAACCAAAGCCCTTATGGAAACAGCAACAAAATTAGCTGGGTCTAAGAACAAATTGCATGTGAACAAATTATCAGGAAAAACCAAAATGTTGATGCAAAAAAGAAGAGTGATGAGGACAACTAAAGAAGATGTGATTTCCAAAGTGGAATATATAGAGCTATGCAAGACAGTACGAAAAAGTATCACTGAAGACGTAAGGAAATTCAACTGTGAACTAGTAAGGAAAGCAATTGAAAACAACCAAAGCCTAAAGATAGCAAAGGGACATCTCAGTAAGGGAAAAAAACAGATTATGGCACTGAGAAAAGAAGATGGTTCTGTAACAAGAAATAGAGGCGAAATTTTGACAAGAGTGAAAGATTTCTACTCCAAATTATATGAAAGGGATGATACATGTACTCCAGACATCATGAAAGGTACCAGTACCAGAGTTCTTCCAGTCCTTCCAGCAGAAGTTGCACATGCAATCAAGAACATGAAGCGAGGAAAAGCTCCAGGAGAAGATGGAATTACTGTAGACATCATACAAGAAGCAAGTTAAGAAATCGAAACAGTACTCGCCCAAATTTTCACTCGATGCCTTAATGAAGGGAAGATTCCTGAGGATTGGAACAACGCTACAATGATCTTGCTACATAAAAAAGGTGACATTGAGGATCTCAGGAACTACAGACCTATCAGCCTCCTATGAATGGTTTATAAAATCTTCACTAAAGTTCTTTCACGCCGCTTAAAGGTGACACTGGACATGGCTCAACCGAGAGAACAAGCTGGATTCAGGAGTGGCTACAGCACAATAGATCATATCCACGTACTGAGAGAACTAATTGAAAGAGCGAGGGGATATGAGCTTCCATAGTGCATGGCTTTTATCGATTATAAAAAAGCCTTTGATTCGGTGAAACCATCAGCAGTTGCAATGGCTCTGAAATCCTGCGGTATTGAAGATGCATACATTAATATTATTAATAACATCTATGAAAATGCAAGTGCAAAGATTCGGCTGTTTGAAAATACAACACACATAAAAATTGGAAAAGGGGTGAGACAAGGTGACACCATATCTCCGAAGCTCTTTAATGCCACATTGGAAAATGTCTTTCAATCACTGAACTGGGAAAACAAGGGATAAATATTAATGGAGATTATCTAATCCATCATCTTTTGCTGATGACGTAGTCATTTTTTCAACTACCCCAACAGAGCTGCAGAGTATGATTCAGGAACTCCTAACAAGAGTAAAGAAGTGGGATTAAAAATGAACTTTCGGAAGACAAAAGTGATGTTCAATGCTTTTAAAAGAAATGAAAATTTATCGATTGATGGAGAAAAGCTGGAGATAACAGACACGTACGTTTATCTTGGACAGCAGATATCAAGTGAGCGTCACATTGGTGAAGAAATTAATCGGCGTACAAAACTTGCCTGGAGAGCTTTTGGAAGAAACAGCATAATTTTCAAGAGCAATATGCCATTATGTCTTAAAAGAAAAGTGTTTGATCAATGCATCCTTCCAGTGCTTACGTATGGTGCAGAGACGTGGACCTTAGCTAAAAGGGACATACAAAGGCTGCAGACAACTCAAAGAGGCATGGAGAGGTGCATGCTTGGTGTAACCAGGAGAGATAAGAAGAGGAACACGTGGATCCGAAGAATGACAAGAGTGGAAGACATCATGATCAGAGTTAAATCCCTGAAATGGCAATGGGCTGGACATACTGCCAGAAGAACAGACCACCGATGGACAGCCGAAATTTTAGATTGGATTCCAAGGGACAGGAAAAGACCCAGAAGAAGACCACATGGAAGATGGGTGGATGAAATTCGAAAGTATGCGGGAGTGACATGGAGGAGACTGGCACAAGACAGACCGTTGTGGAGGAAACTTGGGGAGGCCTTCGTCCAGCAGTGGACTGATAATGGTTGACAATGATGATGATGATGATGATACACATTTGCAACAAAATCTGAGCTCCTGAAAATTTGATTGGAAAAATTCATTTGTGGAACGATACCGTTAACAGCGAAAAACCTTTTAAAAAAACTTTCTTCTTAAACCAAAGCATGGTTTTCCCGCCAGGGGGCATAAATGCATATCTCATATTTGTCGATATCTATGCTTCTAAGGGTCTGGTCTGAAAATTTATTTCTTTGTTGGAGAGCGTTTCCGATGCTAAATGTTTCTCATAAAATTTCAAATTTTTCTTAACGCACAAGGGCGTAAGTTCACGTTTCCGTTTACAGCTATATCTGCGGGATTAAAAACCCAATTGAAAAACTTCTTTCTTCCGGCAGATACTACTGTTTTCCATACCGGTTCCGTTGACTTTGAATAGTTCTGACAAATTTAATTCGCCTCAGGACGGATTCAGAAGACATGCTCATTACAACCAAAAATTCGGTGTCATCTTTCTTGTTTATACAGAAGTTACCATAATTCGATTAACTAGATGCGATTACAAACTGGAATGGTTGACAGCGTCTTTAAAAAGGATATAAAATAAAAATGGAACTACTAGCATCTAGTTAATCAAATTATTATCAAGTTTCACAATTTCGGTCCAACTGAACTCTTTTTTCAAGAGCACTGCGTAGTTCTTCATCTGAGAAGTATTTTAAACGAGCTTTAATGACAAATTCAGGTTCGACCTAGATATGTTTCATTCAAAAGATGCGCGTTTTATTATTTGTTCTAAGCCTTACTCCTCAACTCAAGTCTGATTTCAGGACACACCTCTGATATGAAGTTATTAATGGCATGCGGGAAAAGTTGCATTCAGCTACGCTGAATACCTCTCTGCTAGATAAATACAAGCTGCTTATCACATGCGTAGCATCACTGGCCACATCATGTTCCGCACACTGGTAACAAAGTTCAACATATCGTCCTCAAAATTAGTTTTATTTTACTGAGTGCCGCGAGGTTTTGACTCAGGCATATTCACGGCCAAAAATTTTGTTTGGAACGCTGATTGTGTAGTGCTCAGCGTCTGTTTACTTATTAAATTTTTCTATCTCATTACTTTATCCTACTTGATCGGCATTTGGTATTCCTCAATTGTATCCCACTTAAAACATTGGGCCAAAAATATATTCTTGACCCATGAAATCAAGATTGTGAGATATCTTAGGAATGAATAAATGACTGCGTACTGTCAAATAAGTTCAATGACTGGAACTCAAAGTCTGGAGCACTGTAGTCACCCCGCGGCCGAGCGGTACGTTGTCGTGCGGGTTTCAAATCCCTGGTGTGGCATGGATTTCGGTTTCTGCGGCATTTTAGCTTTTTATGTACGGATACCTTCCTACTTAATCAGAAAAATTAGCGTTCAGTTCGTCAACCCATTTAATAAAAAATTAGATATACGTGAAGTTCTCTAAAAGCAGTACTTAGTTTCTTCGACTATATTGGCGAAATACCACCGCATCGATTTTATTTTGAAATATTCAGTTTTTTTCACATTAGTCAAAGCTTTTAAAATGCATTCATTTAATAGTGAAAATATGAGCAATATATCTAGGAAACTTCATCGCGTTCACAAATCAACTAATAATTACATTTCCTTGTTTTACCGTCTGTATGATCTTCTCCACTGCTATCATTGTCATTACTTTTAAAAGAACCTCGCAAACAGCTAAATGAAATTGGCGCGCAAAGCATAGCTGGTGATCAGTCCTATTGGTTTTCTTAGACTTTTATGCAAAGATGACGAAATCAATCTGACGATTTTATTCATCATAGGTGAAAAACATTGCTTTTAATAAGTTTAAATATTTCCGCTAAAATCATTGATCCAGCAATACAAACCACGCCGAAATACCGTTAATTGGACATTACGTGAAGAAATCACTTTTTCAGTCCGCTATTTAGTAGCAGTAAATACCATTGAAAACAGGAATACCACGGCATAAAGCCACATGCATTTGCACTGCGTTGCAGCAAGGTTCTGTATCAGAAAAACAACAAAAGTTATGTTAATTGTTTTCATACTGTAAACAACCCAACAGGTTCAGAGTTATTGTATTGAAGGTTGGAAAGATGGACAATTTGGAATCTAAGCATCTTTGCCCATGTGCTACATCCAAATATTTATTCAAAAAGAAAAATAATGATAATCCTTCTTTCTAAATAAATGTGAAAATAAAGAAAAGAAACACCCCGAGTGAAAATTTTGATAATTCATTTACTACACTCTAATTAAATCTTTACTTATGTGTAACATAACAAGAGGAATGTCAAACACTTCTAAAGAGTAAAAATATATTTACACAAGTAAAAATTTTACAGCACACGTATAATACAACACAAACACTGATGAGCCATTACATTATGACCCCCTACCTAATAAGCTGTAGGACCCAATTTAGCCCGCAAAACAGTGGCTACTCGGCGAGTCATCGATTCGATGAGGTGGCGATAGGTATCCTGACGTATCTGGTACCATAATGTCAACAGCAGGCCCTCCCATTCTCGGCATTTTTTTTTTTTTTTTTTTTTTTTTTTTTTTGATTGGAGGTTTAACGACCACCGTGAACAACTCAATGGGCTATAAGCAGTCGCCCGTCCCTAATTTAGGGTCACTGGTTCCAGGGAAGGGAGAGAGCCAGTGCCGTAAGACAAACACAACATCCATGCCTGACCGGGATTCGAACCCGGACCCCTTACGGACGAATGATCAGAGGCCAACGCCTTAGACCACTGCGCCACCGGGGCGGCGTTCTCGGCATCAGCTCCGATATTTTCGAGTATAAAGTTCCGTTTATAGTACCCTCCCAGTTCTAATTTTGTGTTTTTCGTGTATCTAAAGGTCTAGTACATCGTTTTGTTCTACTTTCCGATTCGTAAGTACGATAATTTCTTCATTCCAAGCTTTATTTTCCTTCTGGTCGAGCTGGCCAGAAGAACTGCTGGGCGCCGCCATTAGTAATGACGGCTTCCGGTGGAGATGTCATGTTCGGTAGCCCTACTTCCACTCTTGCTGTAACCGGAAGCGACGCTGCTGCTGGCGCCACTACGCTGATTTCTCCTCATGGCGCTGTTCAACTGCCCTTTTCCGGTGCGTCATTCGGCATCTCTTCTCCTACCGCTGTCCAGTCAGACAGCTATTCTGATACAGCTTCTAATGTGATTTCTGCTGATGCAATGGATATTCAAGATGACGTCACTCCTCCACCTTCCACAGCAGCTCGTTTTCTATCGTCTTATTCGGCTGCAGCGACCTCTGCCTCTAATCGCCAATCCTCGATAATGTTACAGCAAATCAATGCTTTGAAACCTCATGTTCGTCGCACCGGCAACTCTATTCACCTTAATATTCCGGCGTCATCTGCTCAAGCTCAAACGTTCTCCTCGCATATGGCCTTAGGAGTCTTTTTCAAGCTCTTCCCGATACCAAGTTGAAAGTTTATGCTGCGGCAGTTAAGAAGCTTTTATCTCCGTCTGCTATTACTCATCTCAATTTTCGGGCTCGGACTATTGTTGTTTATCTTTCTCAACCTGCCCATGTGACCTCTCTTTTGCAGAAAGGTATTACTATTAATAATAACCTCTTGATGCCCAAACCTGTGATACAGCGCCCGGTTAACGTGTCGTTTTACCCGGTGCCACTTGAAGTCACAAATGTCATGCTCCTTTCAGTTATCTCATCTTTTGGTCGCGTTGCCGGGGACGTCGTAACCTACTCGGCAGCGCCCAAGGACTTTGAGGATCGCCATATTTATGGTGCTCGTCGCATGGTGCCTGTCATTTTTTCTCCTCTCTGGATGATATTGCAACTTTACCTACACAACTTACTGTCCATTGTCACGGTCAACGGAGACATGTCGATCGCTTAACTGAGTTCCACTGCAGCAAGTGTAAATGCCTGGGGCATTTTTATAAAGAGTGTCCTGGACCTTCCTCTTCTTCTGGACCTTCTTCTGGATTGTTGTCTACATCAGTGCCTGTTGATACAACCCCGTCAGGTTCTCGTGAAGAGCCTGAATTGCGTGCTCCTGATTTTACTGAAGCTCACTTTCCTCCTCTCCTTGGTTCTTCAATTTCACCTGAACCGTTTACATCTACTTACTCGATTTCTGAGCAGGACGTTTCAGCTCAAGTGGTGCTTTCTACTTCTCCTGTTGAGGCTCCCTCTGAGGAGGTAGCCATGATTACCACTGCTTCTTCGGCAACTGATCTCGAAGATTACCGCGGCGCTCGCGGTGCTTTAAGAACTGCTCAGGACGCTCCCGAACTGCTTCATCTTCCTATTATTCCTATTACAGATCCCACTGGTGCGGATGACCTCACCATAACTGGTGATACTGTTGTTGATTCCAGTGGCCGTTCCACAAAACGCACCGTCTTCAAAGCTCCTAGCGCTCCAGCTAAACGTGGACGTTCACGAGTGTATCGTTCTCGCTCATCTTCTAGCACTCATTCTCCTTCAGTGTCCCCTAGAGAGTGTTGCCTAACGAATAATCCAGAAGAACTTGCAGAAGCCACGCTTCAAGCGCAATTCGAACAGTTTTGTCAAGATAACGAAGTGCACACTCGCCCTTTTACCCATAGACAACTGTTTCGTCTGTTTTCGCTGTTCCGGGATCCATTGTTTGACATGGCCGCTTACCTTTAGCACTCCACTTTCCCTCCAGATGATGTTTATTGTCGACTAACGTGTATCATAGCTGATCTTGAGGCTCTTTGTAAGACTGACAGTACGCTCCTTCCTTGTCATCTTCGGCTCTGTGGAATGGAGGAAACCGCTCAATTGTCTGCTTCATTTCTTCGTCACTCCGCTGTTGATTAGTAAGACTTTTTCTGACTTAATACTTGCTCCTGTACTAGTTCTACGCATCTACAGCGTTTCCGGACTTTCCTTTCCTTCCAGATTGGACTTTATAGTGTGTCATTGAATGTAATTTTTCCGGATTATTTCCTAGACTTTATTGTACATATGTCAATTTCTGTTACTACTTCTGCATCCGTGTTTTATCTTTCCACATGTTTTCATCTGTAGATATTGTCACTCATTAATCTTCTTTTTGGTTCCATCGCACGAGGTGCGCCTGTATCATCATTTTATGAATAAAATTTGTTGAACTCCTCCAGTTCTAGTACATTTCGGGGTGGTGGTGATTTAGCGCGAACCTTACTTTTCCAAGTCGACCCACAAATGTTCCATTGGGTTCATGTCAGGTGAATTTGGAGGCCAGGGAATTAACAGAAAGTCATCAGTATATTCCTTGAACCACTTCATGGCGATTCTGGCAGTGGGGCATGGCACACTATCGTATTGGTAATTGCCATCACCGGCAATGAACACAGTTACCACGCATGAGTGAATTTGGTCCGCAACGATGTTCAGATACCTGATAGCTGTCAGGGATTGTTCTATAGGAATAATGGGGCCAAAGGTGTCCCACGAAAAGATCACCCACAGCATAACACCGCTGTCGTCGGCTTTTTCAGCCCAACAGAGCATCCAGGTGTAATAGCCTCCGTTGGTATTCGGCTTATTCGCGCTCGGCCGTCTACGTGATGGAATCTTGATTCGTCAGACAAGGCCACTTTCTTCCAATCATCCACGGTCAAATCTCGATGAACTTGGGCCTATTTCGTGCATTGTTGGCGATGGCGTACAGTGAGCATGGGGACCCGTCTGGGCCTTCGGCTACGCAGGCCCATGCGCAGAAGGCTGTGATGAACTATGTTCTGTGGCACATTTACCTGATCACCCCTGTTGTAGATGCGTGTCATATGTTGCATTGTGGCCCTGCAGTCGCTGTGAACAATGCGCGACAGTCTGCGCTGCCTTCTGGGTATCAATGAGCTGCAGACAATACACGGTTAGACGACTGGTCGTCGTTTAGTCACTTGTGCGGATTTGGTACGTACTCACTACAAACGGCACGTGAACAACCGACAAGCTGCGCCGTTTCCGAGATCGTAGTTCCTAGGCGCCGTGCCATAATAATTTGTCCTTTGCCAAACGTCGATACATCGGCAGCTTTTCCCATTCTGACTCCAAACACTATACTAACCGAAAGCCGGCCTTGGGTTGTATATATATACTGCTCTGTGAACTTCACTTGCGCCACCGTTCGGTCTCCAGGCGCGCTCATTTCTGTAGGCTGGGGGTGGTCATAATGTAATGGCTCATCGGTGTTTATATAATTTTCAAATTATTCTGTTGCTTCTATGAAACTTTTTTTCTGATCATGCAATCAAACGCATTCGTATAAAACCGTCTATATGTCTATATGATCTTTCTAATAAAGCTCAGTATAGCATTTTGAATAGAACGTATTCGAATTTATGTAATTGTCGTTAAAGCAAATAGATAATATAAACTCTTGTCTAAATTTTTTTGAAGCCCCAACGATTATTACTTCATATATAGAGCAACTCCCTAAAAGAAGTTTCATAAATTCTATTGAATTTGTCTTTCTTCGCAAATGCATCATCGTTAAAAATAAGTACGCAGACAAGAAGACAAAAACCATGAATATGAGAACTATGAAAACAAATGGAAATAATACGTAGTTTGGCATTTGAATGACGAAAGATTCACTAGCTGGATTAAGAAAGCATTTAATATTTTATCAGTTAAATAAATAAGCAAATGTAACTGCTTACCTATCGTTTTCTGTTGAATAGAAAACATTATCTAGAGGGTAAACGTACCGTGGCATTTAAAATGTGCACTTGTAAAACTAGGGCCTTTTATCTATTCAGCTAAAATGTTATAATTCAATAAAGTTGGTTTGTCCACATACGCGGGTGCATTGACCGACGGACGAGAAAAATACAGTGAGTCCAAAATGAGACCATTCCATTTTTGTCATGTAAATATAACCATTGAAATTAATTGATCTGTACCGATGTTTGTACATTTTGCTTTCGAACTGATTTCGATATTAGCGCATTTAGACGACTTGCAGATAACACGAGCATGCTTTCTTCGTTTAAAAGAAGGCCGGCTAAAACGAAATTAAAAATAAACAGAATTTCTATCTCCACAATAACAAGCATGAAAATTAGCACTATTTTTTAACCTTTATAATTTTGACAAGTAAGTTTCTCACCAGTTTTTTTTTCAACGGGTGGGCACTGACGAATCTTAAAATCAATCAATTGGGTACTAGATTAATGAGAAATAATCAGTGTCTTTAGATCAGTTGCACTTTGGACCAATCGGGAGTTGATCAGTTACCACTGGAAGAATCATACCTGTCTCATTGACAAGTTACACCTTTTGTTACTTGCACTGTTGCTTTATAGCATAGAAGTAAGGCTTTGAGCATCAACTGATTTTTCTACAATAGTTTTATATCCTGCAGCTTTCTACTGTTTTTCTGAATGCTTTTAAAGTTGCAAAATGCTATTAACAAAAATTCAAAATCCAAACAATTCTTTAGAGAGCAATATCACGGTACTTACATGAAATTAAAGCAAGCATGCCAAAGTTTCCAGAAATTAAAACTTGGAGTGTTTTCATGAAGGTATCTTTGGAACTTTTCTGTACGTTTGTCTGAATACCAAACGCAGTTCGTCCAATGACATCCATGGTCAGGTTTTTATACAAGGTGTAAATATCAAAGGTTTCGTTGTTTTTGGATTTCTCTTCAATATTATCTAAGAGTACATCAATGGCTTTGTTCATAATTGGTGTCATCTGTAAAAAAGACAAGGAATTTTTAGGTTACGATTTACGCATGTTTGTAGGGTTTCCCGGTCGCACGTAGCTGGCTCGGTTTTAGCAAACACACACACACACACACACACACACATACACACGGAGATACATATAAGTATGCATCCGATTTTAATTATGGTCTCATCAGTCAAGAGCAAGAAGTGCCGGGAATGAATGATGATAGGTCACAGTTTAAACGGTACCTGAGGTTGATACCGAATACCCCGTATTGATTGATAACTCATTAGGTTGATTTAGGAACCAAGGAAAAGCGAATTACTTTGGCAATTGCAATTTTATTGCTAATGGCAGCAAATAAAAAGACAAAGTAGTCAACCAAAACGTCTTGCTTCTTGAGCATGCGATTATAGTATTTCTCTTCGATTACACTCTGTCAAATTAATAATAATACTTGCCGATGAAATTTTATATTCGCTTCGCCAATTACATTATTTGCGTTAATTATTGTAATTGTTTTGTTAGTCTAACAGGACTGTCGAAAGCGTAAGTTATGATAAACACAATGAATACTCTCCTGCTTGTTTTAGTTTGTTTACCCATTTTTTTAGTTTAACTACTGAAGAGAATAAAATAAAGATCAAAATGTGTCTTAAGCATGACGAAATGAAGCATTTTTTCGGAAGCGAATAAAAAGATATAAGAAAATATTTTATATCTAAACAACAAATGCCTTAAAATAGAGCATCCATTCTTACCTGATTACTACAGCTTACATTTTTTAAAATGTCTTTAAAATCTCATTTGATAGAATTTAGTGATTCGCTTGGAACTGTACGATCTAATAAAATGCACTTATGTGATAAAGATACATTTTAATCGCAATATTCTTTACTTTTCGCCTGTATTGTCAGTAACATGTCCTAAGTGAAGCATCTTTAAGATTCAAGTAGATGGAAAATATTTCAGAGCTTTTGGTTCTGTCGATTAAACAACGTGGTTACTCAAATTTTTGGTGTCAATCGCTGTGTGATCTCAGGGCTCGATCTGATATCAAACAAGTGGAACAGTCGTCAGAAGATTTTCTTGGGGCCGGCCGCCTAAAAAGAGCATTCACTTAAAATGTCTCATAATTTGCATAATTTGGCAGATGTGGTAGCAGGGCTTCTATAACACACTCGGATTCAGACTTTATTGCAGCCACAGACTTTATTGCAGCCCTTTACCGTTTCTTCTATGGTGTGAACTCTATTCCAGTAGACCAATTGCATGTGTGATTTCACAAGACAATCGCCGCGGTTGCTCCCGCTCGCATTTTGTCACAGTTCTTTCGAATGAATCTAGGAGCATTGGCATAGCATCTTGTTCAGAATGAGCCGCGTTTCTGTCTGGAGTCTAAACAAGAAAGATGACACTGAATTTTCGGGTGTAATAAGCACGTCTTTTGAATCCGTTCTGACACAAATTAAATTTATCAAAGCTATTCAAATTCAATGGAACCGGCATGGAAAATCATAGTATCTGACGGAAAAAAAGAAGTTTTTCAATCGGGTTTTTAATTCCTCAAATATTGCTGTAAACGGATGATGGTTGCAGACATCATCATCCGTTTACAGCAATAAACGGATGATGATGTGTGATGTGTTTACCCCATAGTTGCAGACTTGTGTGTTAAGAAAAATATGAATTTATATGAGAAACATTTCACACCGGAAACGCTCTAAAACATAGAAAGAATTGTTCAAATCGGACTCTCAGGAACAGAGATATCGACCAAAATAAGTAGTGACTTTACGTCCCCTGGTGTGAAAACCATGCATTATTTTAGGAAGAAAGTATTCCAAAAAGTTTTTCCATATGAGCGGTGTCAGTCTAAGAAAAAAAAATTTAGTCGAGTTTTCAGAAGCCCAAATTTTGCTGCAAATACATCAGAAGCAAAAATCAACACTTATGCCTCTTGGTTCCTAAACCATTCCTTACCAAACATTGGAAATTATGTGAAAAATATTTTCCATTAGGTCTTGTATGCGATACAGGAAGAAGTTTTACAATCGTAGTTTTAGAAGCAGAAATAACGCAGAAAACGCAATTTACCTTTGTGCCCCCAAGCGGAAAGTCTATGATTTACTTGAAATTTTTTAATTTATAGGAAACACATTTCGCATTGGAAACATCATCAAGCAAAGAAGGAAATATTCAAATCGGTCTCCTAGAAGTAGAGATATTGATAAAAATAAGATATACATCTACGCCCAATGGCGTAGAAACTATGCATTATTTCAAGAAGAAAATGTTCCTAAAAGGTTTATCGACATGAGTAGTATCGGTCTACAAACGCCGTTTTTTTTCAGTCGGGATTTTGGAAGCTCATATTTTGCTGTACATACACCAGAAGCGGACATTAAGACTTACGCCACCTGGTGGCCAAACCATTTTTTACAAAAATTATAAATCATCTGCAAAGGATTTCCCATCAGGAGCTGTATCTGGCGCAGAAAGAATTTTTCAAATCGGAGATTTAGAAGCAGAGAGCCGCCCCGGTGGCGCAGTGGTCTAAGCGATGGCCTCTGATCATTCGTCCGAACGAGGTCCGGGTTCGAATACCGGTGAGGCATGGATGTTGTGTTTGTCTTACGGCAGTGGCTCTCTCCCTTTCCTGGAATAAGTGACCCTAAATTAGGGACGGGCGACTGCTTATAGCCCATTGAGTTGCTCACGGTGGTCGTTAAACCTTCAATCAAAAAAAAAAAAAGAAGCAGAGATGTAGGGGGAAAGCTATTTACCTTTATGCCCCCTAGCGGAAAATCTATGAACTACTTGAAAATTTTGAAATTATATGAAAAACATGTCACACTGGAAACACTATCCAACAAAGAAGGATTTTTTCAAATCGAACTCCCAGAAGTAGAGATATTGCCAAAAATTAGATATTCATCTACGCCCCCTGGCTTTGAAACTGTGCACTATTTCAAGAAGAAAATGTTCCTAAAAGGTTTGTTGACATGAGTAGTATCGGTCTAAAAAACATCGTTTTTTTTCAATCGAGAATTTAAAAGCTCATATTTGGCTGCAAATACATCAGAAGCGGAAATTAAGGTTTACGCCCCTGGCGGCCAAACTATTTTTTTACAAAAATTGGATATTATGTGCAAACGATTTCCATTCAAGAGCTGTATCCGGTGCAGAAAGAATTTTTCAAATCGGTGGTTTAGAAGCAGAGATATAGGGGAAACCCAATTTACCTTTACGCCCCCTAGCGGAAAGTCTATAAATTACTTGAAAATTTTGAAATTATATGAAAGACGTGTTACACTGAAAACGCTATCCAACAACAAAGGAATTTTTCAAATCGAACTTCTAGAAGTAGAGATATTGACAAAAATAGAATATAAATCTACGCCCCTAGCGGAGAAACTGTGGAATATTTTAAGAAGAAAATATTCCAAAAAGGTATATCGATGTCAATGGCATAAGTCCACGAAAGAATTTTTTCAATCGATATTTTAGAAGCTCACATTTTATGGCAAATACATCAGAAACAAAAATTAACACTTACGTCCCCTGGTGGCTAAATAATTTTTTACCAAAAATCTTAAATTATACACTGCTGGACAATTGCTAAGGACGGATCATAAACGGCTATATAGCGCATAAAAAAGTAAGTGTGGTTGGATGCCAAGTGAAATAAAATAATGTCAATATGCCAGGACATTACAAGAAAGACAGTTTATTGTGCTCTGAAATCCAGAAGGCTTTGGAACGTGTTCAAGGGACAAACAGACCATTTTGTGCAGAATACGTAAACGTGAAAAAAATGCAATTACCGTCCGCAGGCGTTCCGGCGTAAGATGTCAATACGGGATATGGCCACCATGGAGGGCGATGCAAGATTCCACACCTCGTGTCATGCTTTGCACAACATTATCAAGCAGCTGTTGGGGTAATTTATCCCATTCCTCTGTCAGTGCACGGATGAGGGTGTCCTTGTTTATTGGAGGGCATTGGCGACCAGCAAGACTCCTCCCAAAAGCATCCCACACATTTTCAATGGGATTCAGATCTGGAGAACGTACTGGCCATAAGAGGCGTTGAATATCCTCGCTCTCAAGACACTCCTGGACAGCGACTGTTCGATGACATGTTGCGTTGTCGTTCATGAAAATGAATCTATCACCGACAGCACCACGGAACATGCGAACATGAGGTAGCAGAACATCATTAATGTATCGTTGGCCAGTCATAGTCCCAGTTGGAAGCACATAGAGGGACGTACGGCCATTGATCATGATGCCAGCCCATACCATGACACTACATGTCGGATATCGGTCCCTTTCCTGTATGTTTGCTGGACAATATGCAGTACCACTATCACGCCAGATCAGTTGTCGTCGACAATCAGACGATAGACTGTATCTACTCTCATCTGAGAAGAGGACAGCAGACCAGTCGTTATCAGACCAATTGCGATGTTGATGTCACCATTGCAAACGGGCGGTACGGTGACGTCTGGACAATGGGATGCACACAACAGGACGGCGGGCGTATAGTCCTCCTTCATGCAAACGTCTGGCGACAGTTTTTCGGGAGATCCGCTTGCCAGTAGCAGCCATAAACTGATTTGCTACCTCACTAGCTGTGCTGCGCCGGTGTCTTTTTGTTGATAGCACTATGTACCGATCTTCTGCAGGTGTCGTACTGCAAACACGACCTCCCCCGTGACGTTTGCTACACTCTCCATTTGTTTGAAATGATTTCCAAAGCCTTGAAACAACACTGTGGCTGACGTCGAACTCCCTGGCAACATCTGTTATTTTTCGCCCTTCTTCAGTCTTGCCAATAATACGGCCACGCGTAAAATCATTTAGGTGATGTCGGGAAGACATACTGAAAATTGCAAGTTCGTCAATTGATTCTTTCCCTTTCAACTTTGCGTTTGAACAACAACGGTCAATACGCGTCAAATCCTTTATACCTCTTATCAGCGCTATGACGTCACGAACAAGTTCGGCAATCCAAAATTTGTATACACACAACACGTCTTAATGTATCCCGCACTTATGCTAATTTCCACATTTTCCTGCCTTCCATTTTATGGTTGCTATCGTTGCTATTGTCATCCGTCCTTAGCAATTGTCCGGCAGTGTATGTAAAAGATTGTGTATCATGAGGTGCATCCGCTGAAGCAAAGATTTTTCAAATCAGAGTTTTCAAAGAAGAGTTATCGGGAAAAATGTAATTTACTTTTACGCCCCCTAGCAAAAAATCTATGCGTAATTTGAAAAAGAAACTATATCTAAAATACTCTTTGACATAATTGGAATCGAAAGATAAAATAATTTTTTCAATCGGATGTTTAGAAGCCATTATGTGGAGTAAAACGTATTTTTGAATTCGACATCATCTGCATTTACGCCCTCTAGCGGCGAAATTGTACATCGTAAAAAAACGAAATAATGGATCATTATTCGCATATTTCAAGCTTCCGAATGCAAAAAGAATTTTTCAAATCGGACTAATAGTTGCAGAGATAGCGTTGGTACAGACGTACGGACGCACGGACAAACCGTTAATATAAGCACGATCTTTTTTTACAAAAGACGTGCTAAAAAAGACGATAGTGATTCTGCAGTCTACTACAAAACTCGCAGTATTATCGAACTAATTGCTTTTCTTAGTGGTAGGATGAGAGAGTGGACTTGTTATCCATTGGGTGTGGGTGTACGTACCTACACCTATCTCTATGTTTTATGTAAAGACCTCTGTGACTGCCGAAACATAACAGGAAGAGATTATCGATTCCTACGTCAAACGTTATGCGGCTGAAGTTTGCGTCGATTCATCCTTATGCATTAAAATTCAGGTCATGACAGAACTAACTCCGCCCACTCATATCTTGAAGAAACAAGTATATGATGAATGGAGTAGCTTGCATTTACTGAAGACTTCAATTCCACTGACTATCTGTGAGATGTCATAGAGCGGAACCTACATATCCTCCAGCGTCCAGCTCGAACCTTCTGAGAATTCAAGACTAATCCCATTCACCAGACGGCAATTATTGTCTTCACTCGCGGTGAGAAGTCTGCATTGCTTCCAGAAGTGTCACCTTCCGTACTGACTGCACCAAACGCCCAGTCGATTTTTGAATTACATCTTTGAGGGGGGTATTTGTCAGATCATCTGCTTTTGTATTGCCTCATATTTGAAAAAAAAAAAAAAAAAAAAAACATTTACCCTATACGTCATTGTGCCCTGCTATGATGTTTGACATAAATTGGTTGCATTTTTTTAAATTACCATCATTTTTAGCACGTCTTTTGTAAAAAAAGATCGTGCCTATGTTATCGGTTTGTTCGTTCGTCCGTCAGTCCGTCCGTCCGTCTGTAACCACGGTGTCTCTGCAACTATTAGTCCGATTTGAAATTTTTGCTTGCATTCGAAAGCTTAAAATATGCGAAAGATGATCCTTTATTTCGCTTTTTTTACGATGCACAATTTCGCCGCTAGAGGGCGTAAATGCAGATGATGTCGAATTCAAAAATACGTTTTATTCCACATATTTGCTTCTAAACATCCGATTGAAAAAAATCTTTTATCTTTCGATTCCATTTATATCGAAGAGTATTTTGGATATAGTTTCTTTTTCAAATTACGCATAGAGTTTCCGCTAGGGGGCGTAAAAGTAAATTGCGTTTTTTCCCATAACTCTTCTTCCAAAACTCCGATTTAATTTTTTTTTTCAGTGGATACATCTCTTGATGCACAATTTTTTGTATATAATTTCCAATTTTTGGTAAAGAATACTTTGGCCACCAGGGGGCGTAAGTGTTAATTTTCGTTTCTGATGTATTTGCCATAAAATCTGAGCTCCCAAAATATCGATTGAAAAAATTCTATCGTGGACTGATGCCACTCATATAGATAAACCTTTTCGGAATATTTTCTTCCTAAAATATTCCACAGTTTCTCCGCCAGGGGGCTTGGATGTATATCTTATTTTTGTCAATATCTGTACTTCTAGGAGTCCGATTTGAAAAATTCCTTCTTTGTTGGATAGTGTTTTCCGTGTGACATGTTTTTAATACAATTTCAAAATTTTCAAGTAATTCATAGACTTTAGGCTAGGGGGCGTAAAGGTAAATTGCGTTTTCCCCTATATCTCTGCTTCTAAATCTCCGATCTGAAAAATTATTTCTGCACGGGATACAGCTCCTGCTGGGAAATCGTTTGCACGTAATTTCAAATTTTTGTAAACAATTGTTTGGCCACTAGGTGGCGTAAGTCTTAATTTCCGCTTCTGATGTATTTGCAGCAAAATATGAGCTTCTAAATTCTCCATTGAAAACAACATCGTTTGTAGTCCGATACTACTCATGTCGACAAACCTTTTAGAAATATTTTCTTCTTAAAATAGTGTACGGTTTCTACGCCAGGGGGCGTGGATGTATATCTTATTTTTATCAATATCTCGACTTCTAAGAGTCCGATTTATAAAATTTCTTCTTTGTTGGATAGTCTTTCTCGTGTGACATGTTTTTCCTATAAATTCAAAATTTTCAAGTAATTCATAGACTTTCCGATAGGGGCCGTAAGGGTAAATTGCCTTTCTCCCTATATCTTTGATTCTAAATCTCCGATCTGAAACATTCTTTCTGCACCGAATACAGCTCCTGATGGGAAATCGTTTGCACGTAATTTCAATTTTTTGTAAAAAATTGTTTGGCCACCAGGTGGCGTAAGTTTTAATTTCCGCTTCTGATGTATTTGCAGCAAAATATGTGCTTTTCAACTCTCGATTGAGAAAAAGTCTTTTGTGGACCGATACTACTCATGTCGACAAACATTTTAGGAACATTTTCTTCTTGAAATAATGCATGGTTTCTACGCCAGGGGGCGTAGATATATATCTTATTTTTGTCAACATCTCTACTTCTAAAAGTCGGATTTGAAAAATTCTATCTCTGTTGGATAGTGTTTCCGATGCGAAATGGTTTTCCCATAAATTCAAAATTTTCAAGTAAATCATAGACTTTCCGCTAGGGCGCACAATGGTAAATTGCGTTTTCTGCTTCTAAAACTCCGATTTGAAAAACTCTTCCTGTATCGCATACAAGACTTGACGGAAAATATTTTTCACCCAATTTCTAATGTTTGGTAAAGAATGGTTTGGCAACCAGGAGTCATAAGTGTTAATTTCTACTTCTGATGTATTTGTAGCAAAATGTGCGCTCCTGAAAACTTGACAAAAAAAATTTTTTTTTGGACCGATACCGCTCATATGGATAAACCTTTTGTGAATACTTTCTTCCTAAAATAATGCATGGTTTTCCCACCAAAGAACGTAAAGTCACATCTTATTTTTGTCGATAACTCTGTTTCTAAGAGTTCGTAAGCTCACGATTCCGTTTAGAGCAATATCTGAGGGATGAAAAACCCGATTGAAAATCTTAATTTCGTCAGATCTATTGTTTTCCACACCGGTTCCATTGACTTTGAATAGCTTTGATAAATTTAATTTGCGTCAGAACGGATTCAAAAGACGTGCTTATTACACCCGAAAATTCAGTGTCATCTATCTTGTTACTTATGCATGCTCAAATTTCGACAGACAGTGTAAAAGTATTCCCTAAATTTTCATGCCCAGTAATCTTTGCTCAAACATACTATGCTAAGAAACACCGAACAATAATGTAGTAACGTAATTAACAAATATTTCAATGATATAATATATGCTGAAATGTTCAGTATGCCTTACTACGAACTAAGTGCAACATGATACACTGGGTACTTGTGCTAAGATATTTATCACTCGTGATTGTTACTGGCACACAATCTTTTTATTTTGTATGTACGTTAGTGACGATTTATTCTTTAAATGACACACAGAACAGTAGGACTTTCACTTGAAAATAATCTTTACTAAAATCGGTTTAGACGTTGCAAAAATTAGGTACACCGTGATTACTTTAAAGTGTTTCATGTATTCTGGATGTGTCCGTAAACATTTTAATTTTGTAAATATTATACTTTCAGAATTAGCTGCTAAATGTCTGTTAGCAAATGAATGATGAAAAAATCTAAGCTTAATTAAAACAGAATGGTAAATTTCCCTGCTTGCATCGAAACTTTTTTTGAGAAAAAGTAAAAACAAAAATAAGATGCACAAAAAATCCCAGCTTCACAGAGAAGAAATTGATTAATTTGATTTCTTCTTATGAAAAGCAAAGGAAAAGAAATTAGATTTTCTTACATCATACGTGTCTTGCGATGACTCAGATCTGGCAGAGAAACAATGTGTGCCGTATATGAAGGCTTTTACTTGAAGGAAATGGCCATTGGATTATACAGTATATACTTTATTTCATGCATAACTCCCAGATTACGGTATATTCAGTCTACTGTGCCACAAGATATAATTTTGAAATATAATATGGACAATTTATACAGCTCACACAAACTGTCTTGTATAAAAGTGCATATGAACACCAGTTGTTAAAATATTGCTGAGCTTACATGCCGACATTTTATCATATGTAACATACCAAAGCACTAATTTTATTGATTAGCGGCACGTATATATATGTACACACTCACGGACAATGAAATTTGCGCATCTTTGAAGAAAACATGCTACAACCGCGAAACTTTGAAGATAGCTAGAGTGCCTGCAGGTTTGCAAATGATCCACCTTTGGTGGGATTGCACATTATCGCACAACCTGTGGTGGCCCTGAAAGCACAAACCTGCAGCCTTATAAACCGGCCTGTTGTCGATGCCTCATGAAAGCAAAAAGAACTGGTCGACGCAAGCAAGAGTACAAAGTGACAAGAATGCCAGGTAGAAGCCAGAGATATCGATTTACGTAACTTACGGACTTTGAGAGAGGCCGGATCATCGGGCTGAAAACCGCAGGGTAGTGCGCGCACCGTATATCCCGCCATGTAGACCGTTCTAAAAATACCGTCCGACTGTGTTGGGAGCAGTGGGCATGTGACGGCTGTGCCACACGGCGGAGCAGCTCCGGACAGACCAGGAGGACAACTGGTAGAGAAGATCGACGGAACGTGCGTTAAGCACGAACGGATCCCACGGGGACCCAGTCCACACTACAGGCAGATGTAACGGCTCCTGTGTGCCCACGAACCATTTCCCCATACCTCGCGGAAGAGAATTTGCGAATTAGCGCCCCTTACGTGTGCTGCCATTAACACCCAAACATAGCCGGCTCTGTTTGCAGTGGTGCCAGGCCAGAGAGACGTAGAACGCCACAGACTGGCGACGTGTGGTATTTAGCGATGAGTGCCACTTTGTTTTGGGGACAGATGATCATTGAGTCCGGGTGTGGACATCTCCGGGTTAACAGCAGAATCTCATGCTTGCTATCGAGCGCCAAGCTCCCCCCACTGCAGGCATTATGGTCTGGGGAGCCATTGCCTATGTTAGCCGATCAGCTCTAATAGTGGTACGTGGATCACTGAACAGCCAGCGGTATGTGGATGAGATTCTACGACCTCATGTGCTCCCATTCTCGGCCGGGATTCCAGGTGCGCTATACCAACAGGATAATGCACGCCCGCATAAGTTGGAGTTGCCCAGGATTGCCTACGTCATGTCCATACACTTCCATGGCCTTCCCACTCCCCTGACATGACACATATAGAGCATTTGTGGAGCCAGTTGAAACGCCAGCTGCCGCCGTGCCACACTATCCAGAATTTGAAGCACACCGTCGAATAGGTGTGGGTCAGTCTGCCGCAAGACAACATTAGGCGTCTGTTCGCCTCCATGCCGGGCCGTATTGCAGCAAGTATCGCCACACGAGGAGGTGCGATGTACTATTGAAGATCCAGTAGTATATGTTCTAAGTAATCATTCTGGAGCTCTATCACAATAATAATTGTCCTGGAGCTCTATCCCAATAGTAATTGCCCTGAAGCTCCGTTTTTGTCATTATGTGTATCATCCATCTGTATCATTACATTCATACAATTTCAGTTCAATCCGATGCTTCCTTCTTGCTGCCCAAATATCATTGTCCGTGAGTGTGTACACACACACACACAGACACACACAGACACACACACACACACACACACACACACACACACGCGCGCGCGCACACACACACACACACACACACACACACACACACACACACACACACACACACGCGCGCACGCACGCACACACACACACACACACGCACACACACACACACACACACACACACACACACACAGTCGAGTCACGTTATTGTGACCACCTACTACTTTTGACGTCAACAGCGCGCAGCCAATGAAAAAACGCCCGCGTCGTAAGCTGGGTTGGAGGTTATATAAGGTGTGCTGTAGGCAAACTGAAAACATAGCACTCGTTGCTGTCATGGATAAGGAGCGATTTATCAGATTTGCAAAAAAGGATGACTATCGGCTTTCGGGCCAAAGGTGGTAGTATTTCTGAAACAGCGCAGTTTGTGAACTGTTCTGGCCAGGCTGTAGTTAAGGTTTATCGTGATTGGAGAAATGGCACCAATGCGAATAAGCGACCTGGAAACTGCGAAACACCACGTGTTATTGATGTCAGACGCGAACGTTGGCTGCGAAGAACCGTGAGGGCCGATTGACACTCTGCAGTGGGGCAGCTCCCTGGTCGAACGAACCAGTGGGATACCGGAAGTGTGCCTAAACCAACAGTTCAGCGAACCCTGCAGCGTATGGGGCTCCGATGCAGACGGATGGTCACTGCACTATGCTAACGAAACTGCATCGGAAGAAAAGGTTTACATTGGCACTGCAGTATCGGAATTGGCACTCCGCTGCTTGGCAAAGGATTGCCTTTTCCGATTAGTCACGTTTTCGGCTTCATTGAACGGATGAACGTTGGCGTATAAGGCGAGAAACATGGAAGAACAAACACTCTTAAACTATTGCTGGAAGAACACAAGCTGGTGGAGGCAGCGTTATGGATTGGGAAATGCTTTCGTGGCATTCCCTCGGTCTACTCATACCTGTGGAAGGCAGTATGGACTGAATTCCTAATGAATCCATCCTTACAGACCACGTACACCAATTCATACTGATTATCTTCCCTTGGGCGGGTGGGATCTTCCAGAACGACAATGCCCCTTGTCACACAGCCAGAAATGTTCGATACTGGTTGGAAGAGCAAGATGAAGACTTCAAAGTTCCTCCGTGGCCTCCCAATTTCCCTAAAACACCAGACCTAAAATTAATTGAGCATCTTTGGGACCACCTCGATCTTGTTGTTCGCTCTATGGATCCACCACCACGCTCCCTCCAGCAGCTGTCAGATGGACTGTTGTCAGCATGGCTCCACATGCCTGTGAACATCTTTCAGTACCTTACTGAGTCCCTCCCAGCTCCTCTAGCTGCTGTCCGCGCTGCAAACGGCGGTTACTGTAGATATTAGCTGGTGTTCAAAAAAAATGTGACTTGACTATGTACTATTTAAAAAACAACAGTTCTGGTATTCTTTATGAAAGAAAACGAATTTCAATAAAATGTAGATTGAACGCATGAAATGTAATGTGAAATTTTCTAGCATTTTATTTCTTCAAAGCTTAATATTTCTCTTCCTCCTTTCGCTGATTTTCCCACATCATCTCGACTATTTATTTATTTTATCGTGCTGAAATTCGCGCACTCTGGAATGGAACACGGCTGACTGTGAGGAATCTCTCATCAAATGTCATCGAAGCGACTGTAGCTTTCAAACTAAAGAAATGACTTGCCATGCTGCAAGAGATCATTTTTTATTTCATGGATTCCAGTTGCCCCATTTGACTTTCCATTTTAGTCTAAACGCCTACATTTTCCTGTTGTTCTCAGTTTCGCCATGAGTGCCATCAAGGCATAAGTTCAATCTTTAAAAGTTGATTTTCTCAGCATTCAAAACTCATGCTTTTCCTATGCCCAGCTCCATTTTGCTTGCTCTCGAGTTGTTAAGAATAAAAACCTTTTCATTTTGGCTCCAAATAGCACTCAACGTTGTTGTCCCAGACGCTCTTCAAGAATAAACTTACTTGAGATTCGAATTAACTGTATATTGCGCTGATCACAATACAATCGAAAAATGCAGATGTTTCAAATACGTATATTACAAATTTCGTGTATTCACAGTCGATAAAGATAGCTATTGTACCGGCACTTTGTTCGTTGTTTCAAAATCCTGTTTTCTTTTCGTTACTGGAACATTTGTTAATTACATGCTTCCGTGCAAGATATCCTATTCGCAATTTCAGTAATCCTTGGAAAACGCTCGTCTGGAAGCCGATTCCTATATTTTTGTTAAATCCGGACAACGCCAGGTACATTTCCTAGTGTGAAAATAAGTTATCGTGGATGTGCTATTGGGGAACTGTTACGCGCTGTATTAATATGGGAAGATATTGCTATGAACCGTTGTAGGATTTCTCATTTTTGCTTGACGTGACGAATTGTTTTGCACACTTGATAAACAGACAGGATTCTGTAGCTTTCAAGCTAAAGAAATGAACAGAAACAAGAGATATGAAAATATATTTAGGAAAAGATAACACGCACCTCAGAACACTTAACACACCTAATTTGTCATATAATTCCTTGTGCCCTAGACGTCGTTCTTTGATACGCAATTATTGAGTTGCTCTTGAGAATTTCGTACGATGAAAAACACACTTGAGACATTTCGGTCGCTCTTTTACACTGCTGGCCACCCAAAATGCAACACCAAGCAGGAAGCGTCCGATTGGCCTGAAATTCGCAGCAGGCGTCGCCCGCGAGAAGACATGCAAACGTTTAGCATTGCAGGGCATATGCAAATCATGTGCGCCCGGCACGCCACCGAGAAGCACTATAAGAAGGGTGCACAGAAGGTGGGGTGTAAGTAGTGGAAGTGAGGTGTGCTGCCGGACATGTGCGTGGGAAATTTCCTGATGTCTCGTCGCAGAAGAATACGGCAGTCATTGCAGCACGTTTCAGAGTTCGACAGAGGACGAATAGTGGCTTATCGCGACAGCGATTTATCGTACCGAGACATCGGCGCCCGTGTGGAACGACATTCAGCCACAGTGAGGTGAGTATGGAACCGGTGGGTGCAGGAGGGACGGATGGACCGACGACGTGAGCGATTGCCGCAGCCGCGGCACACCACCGAACAAGAAGACCGGCATGTTGTGCGACGGGCATTGACGGCTCGCACCGCCACATCACGAACATTAGCGCAGGAATTAGGGTGTGTTGCGCAACAACCTGTGTTAGCACGTACTGTTCGACGTCTTCTGCAGGAGTGGGGACTTCTCGCACGGCGTTCATTGCTCCGATTACCATTGACGTTACACAACCGGCGAGTGCGGCGGCAGTGCGCCGTTGAACGCAGCACCTAGACTACGGAATGACGCGACATTGTCTTCTCCGAAGAATCGCGTTTCTGCCTGCAAAACTACGATGGTCGGATCCGCGTGTGGAGGCACCGCGGAGAGAGACTGTATGACGCCTGCATTATGCATCGCCATACCGGTCTGTCGCCTGGCGTTATAATTTGGGGCGCAATTGGATATGACACCGCACCCATCTGGTACGCATCGCTGGTACAATCAACAACCATCGCTACATCTCCGATGTTTTGGAGCCTGTAGTCCTCCCTTACCTGCAGGCCCAGCTAGCGGCCACGTTTCAACAAGAAAATGCGCGCCCGCACGTGGCAAGCTTCGTGCAACAATTCTTCATGACCCACCAGGTGTCACTGCTGCCGTGGCCCGCCTGTTCTCCAGATATGTCGCCTATCGAACACGTATGGTAGTTGATTGGCAACCGAGTGGCCCAGCAAGCACCAACCGCGGCTACGCCTGATAAACTGTGGCAACGTGTGGAAGCAACCTCGACCGACATACCCTAAGCCCACGTCCAAAGCCTCTTTCGTTCGATGCCGCGGCGTGTAGCGGCCGTTATTGCCAGCCATGGGGGCCACACGAACTATTGATGTCTGCGTGTTCCGCAAGTCGCACGAGCCTGTAAGCTCAATCGTTTCATCTTTGTATCTGTTGTTATGTGTCCAGTAAATCTGGCTTTGCTATCTCGTGTCCTTCTTGGTGTTGAATTTTGGGTGGCCAGCAGTGTAGTTGGAATTTCTACGTTTCGTAGACTTTGTTTTGTGTGACACTTTCAGACACTTTCTCAGGTATGGCTTTTCGACCTGTCGATCTGACCTATCGCAACAGAGCTGTTGCTTGTCCTCAGTCAGTCATACTTTGGAGCACTTGCATATCCAAATTTTATTTTGGTATTACATTACCTTTTTAGTACAGGTAATAATTGTGCTTTCAGTTTTTGTCTAATCTGTTTCAATTCTTTTTCTGACGACAGAATTAAGAACTATTTTCATGTCAGATTTGCTAAAATTTATTTTCCTAAGAAAATAAACATAGTTTAAGATTAGTTGAAGATACGCTGCGTAATTCTCTCCTCAGTCTTGTTAGAAAGCCAGTATATACACTGAAGTACCAGAAAAACTGGTACAACCGAGCTTATGCAAAATACATAGCAACGTCACCTATGCGCGTACTAGATTGCATCGGCCAATGCGTATGTAAAGTGATAGACATTCTTGTCAGCTGTCAGAGCTGTTGGCGGCATGAGAATGACAAGTAATAACGATTTAAGCGATTTTCAACGTGGTGTCAAAGTTGGCGCTCGTGAGATGGGCCATAATAATTCGGAGGTAGAAACGAAGTTCGGATTTACGCGGACGACTATTGCAAGGGTGTACCGTGACTACACGAATTCCGGCAAAACCTCCAACCTACGATACTAGTGTGGCCGCAAAAAGCACTGGGTAAACGTGACCATCGTCGGCTGTCAAGAATCATTTCACGCGATAGGCGTGCAACACTCTCGTAGGTATAATCGGAATTCAATGCTGGAGCCTCAACAACCACCAGCGTCCAGATTGTGCAACGTACCCTGCACGATACGTGCTTTCAGGGCCGATGCCCAACTCGAGTAACCTTGATGATTTCACGACACACAGCTACTATGCGCCTCGCTTGGGCTGGGCAACACCGCCACTGGACACTTGATGACTGGAAACAAGCAGCCTGTTCTGACGAGTCGCGTTTCCAACTGTATCTGGCAGGTGGAAGGATTCGTGTGTGGCGCAAACCTCATGAAGCCATGGATCCCGCCGGTCTACAGGAAACTGTACCGGCTAGTGGGGGGTCCGTAATGGTATGGGGTGTGTTTATCTGGACTTCACTGGGATTCCTGGTACGTCTACAAACGTCTGTGACCGGCCAACACTATGTGCGTATCCCTTCTGACAAGGTACACCCGTTCATGTCCTGCATTCATGCTGATGGGTTGGGCATGTTCCAACAGGACAATGCACCTCCACACAAGTGTCAGGACGCAGTATTATGGTTAGAGGATCAGTCATCTGAGTTTGGGGTGTTGCCATCCCACCCTAGTCCCCAGATCTGAACGTGATAGGACACATTTGGGATGCCATTCAACGCGCTATTAAACACAGGAATTCGAGACCTCGGAATACACCCGAATTGTGGAACGCTCTGCAGGAAGTATGATGTGCATTGCCTACAGCTTATTTCCAGAAGCTGGTAGAGTCCATTCCTCGTCGTATATCTTCTGCAGTCCTGCGCTTCTGTGGGGGACCTACCAAGTATTGGACTGGTGTGGCAGTTTTTCTGGCACTTCAGTGTACTATTCGCCTTAACATAATGTTCTCTGAACTAAACAATATACTTTAATACAATTTTCTCTATAATAGACAATGTACTAGGGTGGCTCAAACGTCATTGCAGTTTTCTGACAGTTGATTGAAACGTGTATAAATTTATAAAGGTAAAAATTAAATCTTCGAAGTAGAGTTCATCACGCTCGATTGTTCTACATCGTCGTGATGCTGTGTCTTGAATCCCTCTTCTGAACAAATTCTTTGGTTTCAAGGCAAAAAAGCTTTGGATTGAAAGTTCAACAACGTGGATGTTTTGGAAGTGTTTTCCCCGTAAAAAATGTGGCTTGAGAGAGAGATCTGTTATAAGGGATAGTCCGAAAGAGCAAGATCCTGACTATAAGCATGGTGGAACATTAGCTTAACCTTTCCAGTCACTGTATTTGTTCCCTGGTTGACCGGCCAAGATGAGCAGGAACATTATCCTGTTGGAGGATAGCACGAATAAGGTTCACTACAGCAGGGTACGTTCGGCTTAAAACGGCATACATCTGCCCCAGCTGGCCACATTACATCTGCGCAGTAATGCTTCGGCCATCTGGAACCAATTCCCAATAAATGGGGCCCATAAAACTCACCCATAGTTTGCGTATGTGATATTTTTAAGGGCTCCATTCATTCACACTATTACTTTGTGCACAAATCGTCCCACTTCTGGGACTGTTCCTGGTGTTTTGTTGAGATATAACAACTGTTCTCTTATGTCAGGATTCCAGATAAATATTCACTATTCATGACATGTCACAATTCGTCTAAGTAAATGGTTGTTCTGGGAATTTTCTAGCAATTGACGACACACATGCACACGTGACTGAGCTCGAGCTGCAGTCAGTTCATGAGGTAGTTGTCGACAGCTTATGTGCTTCTTGTAGAGCAAATGCATTTCGCTAACCATTGTGGACTGTGGTATCCCCAGCTTATTTGACAATTGCCTAGAGCTTGTACGCGCATTTGATTCTAAGGCTTGGTGTGCAGCTTCAGAATTCACCGTCGGAGGTCTTTCAGGACGTGCTTTGCTTCAAGGCTGCACCCCCCATTTTTAAATCGCTGAAACCAAAATCTTGCAGTTCTTTCAGACACTATTCCTTCACATTCCAACATTCCACAGCACAGGCTTTTCACGTTGCATCTTTAGCTGCCAACTTTTTTAAAAGAAGTATTGCAACAGCACTTGAAACGTGTCTTTCTCGTCTATAGCTTTTGAGATCAGAAAATTCCCCAATAAATCCAGGTAGCGTGTGATATTTATACCAACTATACAATACCGGTTTTGCGGTCATGCTTTGCTCTTATCTACATAACGTTTGCGCACCGAGTAATTGCCTGACACAGGATGACATCTCAAAACGACAATGACTTTTGAATCACCTTAATATTTTCTTTCCTTACTCCAATGTAAATTCTATTTCCATGACATTGGGGCCAACTATTGAGGAAATGTTATTGGAGTCAGAAAAGAGGACAGTATAACGATCTTTCATTTTAAGCACACTTCCTCTGAAACTTCAATTTGTATTATCTTCAAATGCTTACCAGCCTCATCTTTCTCGTAGTGAAGGAGGGAGTTATAATGCTCCGGATGTCTTTCCACGTTTTACCTCTCAAGGCTGTCAGATTCTTTGGAAATGCAACTGATGTCCTCGGATTAGTTGCCGAAAATATTTCCTATTAAGCAAAATAAAAAAGTGTTTTAAGGGAACTTGTAGACATCTCAAGGCATGAAATAGTGGCTGGTGGGAAACCTAATGATATGTAGAGAACAAATGCACAGAAAGAGATTAAACAAGCCAATATTACAAAGAAAGTAAAAAAAGCAGCTGCTTTTGAACAAGTTTTGAGATGTGCAGTTTTATCCAAAACATTTAAAATTTATCTGTATAAAATTATACAAAGCATTCTACCTTGACTTCTCAGTCCGCTACAAGTAGTGGGCTGTAAAATCGAATAGCGTGAATATTTGTCAGAATTTCGGGCTGTGGGAGTAATGTGGCAACACTGCATGAAGCGGTACGTGTTGGTCGACATCCCACACGTGCGCCTAGTTGAGCTTGAATATGGCTTCTGACAAGAAGCATGTTCATCATTCTCCTCAGTTCTTCTTTAATCTGGGGAAACCAGCTTTAGAATCATGAGAATGAATTTTACAACACACAACGAGAAACTGTAAGTACAAGCACGTGTCCTGAATGGTGTGGATGGTAAGTAGCGTGGCTGACAGCCGATTTACGGGGGTTGGAAATTATTTAATGAGAATCGTATTGCATAGGAGACTGGAAATTTCCAAGAGAATCTAACGGGTATCCCCTATGTAATGAACCTTCTAGACGTACCCCTTGGTAGAATGGTTGAATCCTATTTCGAACGGCATATGTGCAGTACGACGCAAACACACCTAGTAGTTGGTAAGAATTCTAAAGCCATGCTTACGTAGTTCAAGCAGCGTTGCTGGCTTAAACTAGAAGTTGCTAGCAGTCGTATCTTGATGAAGGGCGACAGCAATCTGCGAAGCATCTGGCTTACCATACAAATATGGTAGCAAGTGGCAGCCTTTAAAAGAAGGACGGAGAAATGTGGCTTGCGCTTCTGAGCGCAGAGATCCTCAGGTGAATGAAACTCAAGTGCTTGCTTTTTCTGCACTGTTGGAGAATGCCCGGAGTTGCGCAATTCGTGAACTCGCACAGAAGAGTAACCTTTTTGACACTACTGTGCTGAATATTTTGTAAAAAACTGCTAAACATGCGAGAAATCGTATCAGGTTGGGTGTCTTGTGCTTTAAGTGATGTTGAGAAATGGCAACGATACATGACAGCTAGACACCATTTGGAAAGGTATGAATGTGAAGGGGAGATATTTTTACGGCGTATCCGTAGGTTGGATTGAACATGGGGAGGTGTTATTAACTGGAATTCAAACGCCAGTCTAATGAATAAGGCATTACGGTTGGCCGCGCCAGACAAAGGTTTTTTAGATGTTGTTGGAGGTTTAACGACAACCATGAGCAACCCAGTTGGCTGTAAGCAGTTGCTCGTCCCTAATTTAGAGCCACTGGTTCATGGGACGGGAGAGAAGGATACAGTGCCGTAAAACAAATGCAACCTATATACCTCATAGGATTCGGACCTGACTCATCTCGGACGAATGGTCAGAAGCAAGCGCTTATCCCACTGCGCCATCGTGGCGGCCGTACGATGGTTAGACAGAACCACAGTAACGTTAAGGCACGGATGGCAAACTTATGACACGCGCGTCACTGGGTGGCACACGAACATGATTTAGGGACACACCGGTATGGAAAAATCAACATTAATAAATTTAGTTTTTTGAAAACAATTTTTCGACAGCATGTCTGTAGTGTGTTTTTGCAAATAACCAAGCTGTGATAAGAAAATTAATCTGGCTAAGAAGTGTCCTGCAGAGAGGTAATATATCGACCTCACTTTATTTCATCACCTGCATTAATTCCTAAAATACGTGCATGAGACGGCGAGTTCCAGTGATAACTGAAAGTAACCTTGAACAATGAACGCCGCCCCGGTGGCGCAGTGGTCTAAGCGATGGCCTCTGATCATTCGTCCGAACGGGGTCCGGGTTCGAATCCCGGTGAGGCATGGATGTTGTGTTTGTCTTACGGCACTGGCTCTCTCCTTCCCTGGAACCAGTGACCCTAAATTAGGGAAGGGTGACTGCTTATAGCCCATTGAGTTGCTCATGGTGGTCGTTAAACCTCCAATCAAAAAAAAAAAAAAAAAACAATGAACGGAGAGATTTCAGATTTATAACTTGGCAACACTGCGACGCCAGTCCAGAGCTTCAGTTTTTTTTTTTTTTTTGATTGGAGGTTTAACGACCACCGTGAGCAACTCAATGGGCTATAAGTAGTCGCCCGTCCCTAATTTAGGGTCACTGGTTCCAGGGAAGGGAGAGAGCCAGTGCCGTAAGACAAACACAACATCCATGCCTGACCGGGATTCGAACCCGGACCCCGTACGGACGAATGATCAGAGGCCATCGCTTAGACCACTGCGCCACCGTGGCGGCAGCTTCAGTTCGTCAGTGAAGGTTGATTTGTTTGTAGCTGCTACTTATTCCTCTTGCGCATTGGACTTGTTCCATTTGCTGGTGTTTTTGTATCTGGACCATGCAAACATGTGTTTCCGGTTCCCAAAGATAGGAGCAGAGTATTTCATCAACAGTGGACATCGGAGTGATTTAAAAAAGCAATAAAGCTTTCTGTTGCCTGTGTAGGGAAACCGTAGTGTCCCTCACATTCAATGTAAAGCGTCATTTTGATAGAAATCATGAAAATGGTAGTTCCGTGTCAAATGAAGAAAGAAGGAAGTACATTTCACAAAAAGTAAAACAATATGAAAAACAATCAAATTGTTTCACATCTTCTTTCAGGCCAAGGAATAATATCACTGTGGCTAGTTTTCATCTATCTCACTGTGTAGCACAGCATAGGAAACCGCTTTGTAATTTATTTTTGAAGGCAACTTTCTTAGCCACGTCCGACACATTATTTGAAGATTTTCCCAACAAGCAACAACTTGTGAATGGAATTAAGGAAATGCCAGCCAGCAGGAACACTGTCAGAGACAAAAAGACAAGAATGAGTGAAGATGTTTCGGACCAAATTAAATTTGATTTGGACAATGCCGATATGTTTTTCAGTATATGCTGATGAATGTACCGATGTGACGTCACAAGCAAGGATAGCCATTTTTGTTAGATTTCCTTGTGGAAATGTAATGAGGGAGGAATTAATTAAATCGCTTGGTTTGTCAACTACGATCCTAGGGAAAGGTACATGTAATTGGTGATGTGAAGAAAGACTTTATGGTAAAAATGGGAATTGACTTGAATAAAATAGTGTCTGTGACTACTGATGGTACTCCAAATATGGTGGGTAAACATAATGGGTTTATAAAGTTTCCTGGTGACGAGGTTTAGCACCCTATTGTGCAGTTCCATAGCATTTTGCACCAGGAATCACTGTGTGCGAAAGCAAATCTGAAGTCCTTTGAAAGTGTGCTCTCGGTGGTAACCGAAATTGTAAACTTCATATGTGCACGTGATCTGAATAATCGACAGTTCTCTAAGATGTTAGATGAGGTGTTAGTTCAATGTGGTGAACTTTCTATGTACAATAATGTTCGGTTGTTGAATCGTGGAGAAGTACTCCATAGGTTTGTCGAGCTTTTGGATGAAACCAGTTTCTTTTTACCAGAAAAACAGCAAGAATTCCCAGAATTTATGGATCCAATTTGGCTGTGCGATTTAATGTTTTTCAGTGATTTTATAGCGTTATACAATGATCTGAATAAGGAACTTCAAGGCATTTGACACACTGCAAATAGATTGTTTGAGATCATAAAGTCATTTAAGCGCAAACTGGAAGTATTCTTGAGAGATGTTTAAACAAAGAAGTTTGAGTACTTTCGTGCACATAGAGCGTAACTTGAATTACTGTCATGTTTCGCCGATAACCTTGTTCCGGAAGTCATAGAAAACATCCTTAAGAGATATTTAGATATTTTAGAAAATTTAAGACAAATTATCTCGGAGCGAGTTTCTCCGTTTCGAGAACTGAAAAAAACTATTGCAGTTTATCACAATGTTTCCTGTTGCTAAAATGGGTGACCTTAATTTGACTTTTGTTGAGTTGTTGCATATTGACAATTTGGAAATGGAGTTAATAAAATTTCAAGAGAGTTAGTTTTACGTGGATAAACAATTTCGTCAAACTTGGCGAAGCACTGGAGGAAATCGAGTGTACTGTTGATGTTGAGTATCTTACCCAGGACTTGATGCTTGAACAGTAGAACAGCCTCCCACAGAAATTTTCGGGGCATGAAGAGATTTACTACAGTGCTACTTGCTTGTTCGGATCAATATACGGCTGTGCGCAGCTGTTTTCTACAATGGAATTTGTAAAGTCAATGGTCATGAACCTTCTTGGTTCAGATTTAAGTGTATCTTGCGTGATGTTGAAGACAACAGGTTATGAACCAAACATAAATGCCTTAGCTATTAGCATTCTGCAACAAGTCTCACACTAATGTGATTATGTAAATATGATTTTTCATGTCTTCTTACAAATTCAATCAGGTTAAAATTGAAATTGTCTTAGTATCGAAACACACCTGCTCACCTGTTAACGTCATTTTTATGGTATTCGCAAGAAAAGTTTCATAACGAAATATTAATTACAATATAACCGCAAATAAGAGGTGGCACACTACCCACTTGAAGGCAGTAAAGCAAACTTTAAGTGGCACACTAATTGGAAAAGGGTCGTTATCACTGCGTTAAGGTCATGATCATCGCCGTCTATGCCTGGGGTGATGTCGTACAAACACATGCAGTATTTCCAGGACAGACAGTAAATGCAGCGTATCATGCGTATTTCATCGAATCTCCAGATCACCGGAGTAAGCGGCGCCATTTGCTGGAACATTCTCCGATAATTTTATGTGACAGTACTCGTTGCCATTTTGCTGGCGTTGTAACCGACCTGTTCTGTCGATGGGGTTGTGGTGATAGGGTTAGGAAATATTTCACCCCCTTCCTATTCACCTGACGTAAGTCCCAGTGACTTGGATTTGTTTCCGGAGATAAAACCACCGCTTCGGGGGATTCGTTTCATGACCAGCGACGACATTGTAAGAGCAGTAGACAGGTCCATGGCGAAGATCAACATGTCTGGTCTTGCTATCGGTATACAGGGTCTTCCACACAAATGACAGCGCGATTCGATAATGCAGGCGACTATATCAAAAGATATAGCCAACTGGTGTCGGATCGTATGTTAGATTCCAATGTAACCATTACGTTCTCACTAACAGATTTTCAATGCCTTTAACGACCACCGTGAGGGACTCTAAGGGATGTAAGCAGTAGCCCGCCCTTAATTTGGGGCCACTTATTCTAGGAAAAGGAGAAACCCAGAGGAATAAGAAAAACACACCACTAATGACCCGTCCAGGACTCGAACCTAGATCACCTCGGACGAAAGGTTAAAAGCCAGAGTTTAAATCACAACGCTACCGGGCGGCACGGCAGAATTTTGCTTTATTTCTTTTATTTGTGGGTTTAAGGACCACTGTGAGTGCCTCGATGGGCTATACGTGGTCGCCAGTCCCTTAGTTAGGGCCACTGGTTCAAAGGAAGGAAGAGAATCACTGTAATAAGACAAACACAACATCCATGTCTCACTGGGATTAGAACCAGGACCCATCTCGGACTAATGGTCAGAAGCCAGCGTTTATATCACTGCAGCACTGGGGCGGCGGCAGAATTTGCATCACCTTCAAACGTGCAGAGGGTAGATATACTTAGATGACAACTAAATGCTATCTGTTTGCGTATGTCCGACATCTATTTTGTAAAGTGTAAAAATTCACAACACCACAAATTGCTAATAAAACGTGAAAGTTGATGAAAGAAAAAGATGAAGTGATGACAAAGCCGAACATACAAAAAAAATTGACAAAATGGAAATAAATAAAAAGTAATGAAATAAACAAAACACACTTATGTAATTTAATTTATTCTTTCGTCATAATAACGGAAATGATAAAAAATTTAAGAACGTTGACGGTTTACTGGAAATAATAGTTTTCAAATTTTGAAGGAAATCAATCATTAAAAATAATAATGTTTGAATTACAGTCCTTTAATGAAACCTAAAATATATTCAACAAGCAAGTGAACTTACCGTTCTTGGTTTCCCCGTCCAGATGATTTTGAAATTTTAAAATATAGTAGGGATTAATGCCGGTAACATACCGAAGTTCCAATGATTTATTACTTGAAACTTCGATAGGCATTTTGAAAAACTTTCCAGTGCCTTATTTTAAGCATCTCTTCACCGAGCCAAGTAGGAAAACTGGATCTTTACTATAAGAGATTTTGCTAGTACCCACCTATTTCCAGGAAAATTATAGGCGATTCATGGATTTGAATAATAAGTGATTAGTATACGAAAAAGCACCCAGCTGATGTTCCAAAAGCTACTTATAAATATCTAAAAAACGCAGTAACCTCGGACACTTTTCTCTCAGCAGGTGTTTAGTGTCAAACTTCGAAGGTTGCATGCCTCATTTTCACCTACGTTTGAACCCGACAAATGGAAATACCGTCACCATAACATTTCTCTGTTAAACAAGGCTTGATAAAATTATAAAAAACAAGTTGTAGAGGAAAAGTATTTTATTTTCCTCAAAGAAGATCTTGCAGAAAAATAAAATGTGTGCATTTGATTTTCAAGAACTTTGACAACAACAGTGAAAGAATGCATTGTACAGACAGAAACTGACGGGTATGTGTATGGTAAAGATTTTGGCACATTTAATGACAGTGAAATAAATACTTTCCGATTTCAGACACAAAATAGCGGGTTACGCGAAGAGGAGCCTGAGGTTTCAACGGAATTAATTCAAGCTTTGTAACCATCAATAGGAAGGCAAATCAGGCACTGTCTTGGTGAGAGAAAAAAGCTATAATAAATGTGAAGCCTTTTCTAAAAGATGTTTTTTTTATTTATTTTCTAAAACAATTGTAGGGGTGGAAGCTTTTTATGTTAATTAATGGCTCCTCGGCCAAACAACCACTGGCTTCCAGCGCCTATGAAAATTTCCCCAGAGCAGGTAGGAAAACTATTTATAAGGTTCTTTGTCTGGAGACTGTCTATACGAAAAGTTGAAGACAGCCCGGCGTTCTTTCTCTCCCAGCTTTCCTATAAATCTGCTATTCAGGAGAGGGGAAGTAAAAATGATGGCAAGACACTACAAGCATGAATTCACTCTCAAGCTTGTTGAAAACTTAACAAAACGTTTAATCAAAAGTAAATTGTTCCGGCAGCTATTGTTCTTTGACCTCGAGTTCCTGTAACTGCAGTTCCACCGAAAAATGATCAGGGTCTCGAATTATTCAAGAATACCCTTTCCTGCTAATACTCTCTGCCCGTTCTTTTTCTATCACAGACGTGAAAGGGTTTAATCGTCGTAACCTTCCGTTCGTCTCCCTTCTTTGTTCCGGAAGCTATGCCTTGTGTTCTGTCCCGAACACGTGTTCTCTCAAATCGCTTACTCCGTACTTCCTTCCACACCCACTTGTCTAATTCCAACTACGATCGCTTTCCCCGTGCTCTAACTGGCACGCTCTATCACCAAACTTTCTTTTTCCCAGTGCTGATACCCAGCACTGTACAACCTTTCTCCTGGTTTCGCTGTCAATGCTGTCACCCAGCACCTCCTGTTCACATCACACGCTGTCCCGTCGACCTTCTCCACACTCGCTCTCCGTCAACTGTCTCCTTCCTCACTCTTAGCTTGAAGTTTTCCCCCTAGCTTCACTCGCCTTCTGATTGGATCCTGCCTCACTTTCCTGAGGCTCTCTCTTTCTCTCCCCAGTCTGAGCACTCGAAGAGGAGGCGACCCCACCCCTCCGCTTCTCCGTGTCCCCTACTTTTTTCCTGACTCATGTCTTCCGCCGGTGACCTTGATCAATCCCCTCGTTGACCTCTGGCTCCCGTGTGTCCTGCAGCTTGCATTTCGCCCGGCCAGGAACAAATAGCGGTGCCTTCCGTGAATGACAAACAGGCACATCGGAATGTCAGCTAGTCGGTACATTTCCACGTTTTACATTCGTCTCTAGATAATACACCTGGAAATATTTGTTCTGAAATGTTCATATTCGTTAGGATCGATGGGAGTTAATGTCCATCACACAATTTATATAGGGGCGTAATTTCTCGCTCCTACAGGCCCCTGCCTGCTGGACGAAACATGCGGGATCTTCGTCTCGCATGATGAGTCAGTGTCAGTTCTTTTCTTTCCTTTTTTTTCTACACACAAGATTTCACTGCATTAATACACTTCTTTATACACACATATTTACACTGTCAGTACCACTAAGGAGCCTCACTGGGTCTCTACATTTCCTGTGGTAATGCTGTCTTTAGCAGCTCGCGCTATTTTCTTTAAAATTCAACCTGGATAAGGCGTCGGCTTGAGGAATGATTTTGCCGGCGACGTGAGAAATCGTGAGGTTGAATTGTGCAATGGCTAGACTCCACCTCTGTAATTTTGAGCTTTGTGAAGCCGCACTAGTTAAAAATATCAAGGGGTTATGGTCTGACAAGATCTCTACTTGATGGCCAAAAACCCACACTTCAAATTTCCGTAGAGCCCAAAAAATAGCATATGCATCCTTCTGGCTAGCTGCCTACCTTGCTTGTTTCATTTAATCTTTTGCTCGCGTAAGCCACGGGCCTAATCCTTCCTCTTTCATTCCGCTGACCTAGGCAACACGCGACTGCAAAAGAAATCGCGTCCGTATGTAAGCCGGACGGCTGGTCAAATTTTGGTGTGGGCCGTACAGGTGCTGTACCTACATTCTGCTTCAGCGGCTTGAAAGCTTCCCCGAACGCTGGCGTCCACTCAACTTTTTCTGCGGCCTTTTTCCCTGTCAAATCCGACAGTGGCTTCGCCATTTCGGCGAACCTGATTACGCCCTCCTTGTAGTGGTTGCCTAATCCTAGGAACTTAGATACCTCCCTCTTGGCTTTTGTGGGATCCTGGTCTCTGACCGCCTGTAATTTTCCCGGGTTCGGCTGGCGACTTCCCGAGCCGACCACCTGTCCCAAATAACCAACTTCCTTTTTGTCTAAGCAACATATTTCCAAATTTCCTGCTAACCCCGCATCCTCCAAACATTTCATGACCATCGGTATGGGTTCCTCCCACTCTTCTGAAAATACGGCCTCCGTACCCCTAGTATGCTGGTCCGTCGTAACATTTTCCACCGATGCCCCTTACTTGATGGTGGGTCTATCGGCCCACTAAAATCGACATTTTCGGCCTGAAAAGGTAGCGCGGGCCTCCTAACCGCAGTGATCTGTACCCGGTAACCTCTTGTGATGGGACGTCGTAACTGACATGCCTCACATGCATCACAGTATGTACATATATCTATCTTAATGGATGGCCAATGGAAGGAGTATCTTATTCTTTCTAATATCTTCATATATCCCAAGTGTGCTCAGAACACAGAATCATGGGCTGGCTTTAATATCTGCTCCCTCCTACTCTCGGGAACTGCTAACTGATTGGTGTTTTGCCCTAACACTTTTTTCTTATGATATAGTAATTCTTCCACATAGACATACCCTCCTTTTCCTTCCTTCGCCCACTCGCGTGTCTCTGTCAGGGTTACGTCCTCCTCCTGTTGTACTTTGAATTTGCTGTGGTCTGACGCGTCGCCCTCCCGGCTACTCTCTTCATCCTCGCGGCATGGATTACCTCCAAACGCCGTCACCTGCTCGCTGGTCTCCCCTTCAAGCGCACCTGGCCCTGATTGGCTGCTTGACCCTTCCACTCCTAAAGCTCCGCCTGGCCCTGATTGGCTGCTTGACCCTTCCACTCCTAAAGCTCCGCCTACTTCTCCCGGCGTTGCTCCTGTCTCCAGCGTTTCTCCACTAGCCTTCCCTTTACTTCTGTTAGTCCCTATACTAGCGCTAACTCATTAAGTCCCTAACTCCTTTGGTCTCGTTGGTTTCTTCTCCTGGACTGTATCCTACTCACATAACGCCTTCCCATTATCGGTGGCCCACTACGAATATCTCATCGTGTTCATCTTGGCATAATCATTTGGGGTAACTATGACCACGTTGGTGAGGTTCGGCACAATAGCGCAAATCATCTCACTCGTCCCTGAAGATGCGTCCCCGGCCTTATCCAATCCCATCTCCACAATCCTAACCTGGAACCTCTTAATTGGAAAAACCGCGGTACGTCCATCAGACCCTGACAAAGTCACTTTACCCGCTTCTTCCTTCTGTTATTCCCCTTATAGGCCTTGTCTCACACATTTGAACTCCGCTCCGCTGTCTACCAAAATTTTTGCCTGGTGCCCTTGCTCTGTGGCTACCACTAATTGTTCCCCTACGGGTATTTCCACTACTTCCATATTACTGCTTGTGGGACCCAATACTCTCCCTATTTTTGCACTAACCTTTCTCACATCCTGGACAAGGTCTTGCTTGGGTTCCCCTTGTTTCTCTACAATGCTTTCATTCTCTTTCGCCGCTGCCCTGCTCACTTTCTTAGCTGCTTCACTTCTCCAATTATACGGAGTGTGTTTACTGTCCTGTACCTGGGGTATCTTCTGCTTACAGTCACATTTTCGGTGACCCATCTGTCCACATCTAAAGCATCTCATTCCCGCTTCAAAATAGGAATTTCCCGGCTTCCCTGGTAGTCTACTGTCTCCCACTCTACTTCTGAATTCCTGACCTGCCGTCAGAAATATCCCTTTTGAAATTGAACTCCACTAGATTCTTTCTTCTCAGTTCCAATTCCTTCCGAGCTATAATGCTGCCCCTTACTGTTAGAGCCTACCCAAAAATTTCCTTTCGCTTTTTCTTCTCCCCCTCTAACGCTTTCACATGGCACTCGTACTGATCACACAGTTCCCCTAAATCCTTCATTAGAACTAGCTTTCCCAGGGATCCTCTCTGTAGTAGGTAAGTTTTTAAACTGGGGGAAAACAAATCTTTGAACTTATCACAAACTAAAAGGTTCATTAGTTCATAAAAAGTAGTTATCCACTTTTCGCTACATAATACATTGCTGGACAATTGCTAAGGACGGATCATAAACGGCTATATTGCGCATAAAAAAGTAAGTGTGGTTGGATGCCAAGTGAAATAAAATCATGTTAGAATGCCAGGACATTACAAGAAAGACAATTTATTGTGCTCTGAAATCCAGAAGGCTTTGGAACGTGTTCAAGGAACAAATAGGCCATTTTGTGCAGAATACGTAAACGTGAAAAAATGCAATTACCGTCAGCAAGCGTTTCGGCGTAAGATGTCAATACGGGATATGACCCCCATGGAGGGCGATGCAAGATTCCACACGTCGTATCATGCTTTGCACAACATTATCAAGCAGCTGTTGGGGTAATATTTCCCATTCCTATGTCAGTGCACGGATGAGGGTGTCCTTGTTTATTGGAGGGCATTTGCGACCAGCAAGACTACTCCCCAAAGCATTCCACACGTTTTCAATGGGATTCATCTCTGGAGAACGTGCTGGCCATACGAGGCGTTGAATATCCTCGCTCTCAAAACACTCCTAGACAGCGACGGTACGATGACATGTTGCGTTGTCGTCCATGAAAATAAATCTATCACCGACAGCACCACTGAACATGCGAACATGAGGTAGCAGAACATCATTAATGTATCGTTGGCCAGTCATAGTCCCAGTTGGAAACACATAGAGAGACGTACTGCCATTGATAATGATGTCAGCCAATACCATGACACTACATGTCGGATATCGGTCCCTTTCCTGTATGTTTGCTGGACAATATGCAGTACAACTATCACACCAGATCAGTTGTCGTCGACAATCAGACGATAGACTGTATCTACTCTCATCTGAGAAGAGGACAGCAGACCGGTCGTTATCAGTCCAATTGCGATGTTGATGGCACCATTGCAAACGGGCGGTACGGTGACGTCTGGAGAATGGTATGCACACAACAGGACGGCGGGCGCATAGTCCTCCTTCATGCAAACGTCTGGCGACAGTTTTTCGGGAGATCCGCTTGCCAGTAGCAGCCATAAACTGATTTGCTACCTCACTAGCTGTGCTGCGCCGGTGTCTTTTCGTTGATAGCACTATGTACCGATCTTCTGCAGGTGTCGTACTGCGAACACGACCTCCCCGTGACGTTTGCTACACTCTCCATTTGTTTGAAATGATTTCCAAAGCCTTAAAACAACACTGTGGCTGACGTCGAACTCTCCGGCAACATCTGTTATTTTTCGCTCTTCTTCAATCTTGCTAATAATACGGCCACGTGTAAAATCATCTAGTTGATGTCGGGAAGACATACTGAAAATTGTAAGTTCGTCAATTGATTCTTTCCATTCCAACTTTGCGTTTTAACAATAACGATCAGTACGTGTCAAATCCTTTATATCTTTTATCAGTGCTGTGACGTCACGAACAAGTTCGGCAATCCAAAATTTGCATACGCACAACACGTCTTATTGTATCCCGCACTTATGCTAGTTTCCACATTTTCCTGCCTTCCATTTTATGGTTGCTATTGTTGCTATTCCCATGCGTCCCGCCACTTGCTGGTAGCTCTCTCCCTTATTCCTACTGTCGTAGATCAATGTCTGGGGTTAAATGACATTCACCCAAAATGGCCTCTTTGACGGTTTCGTAGCAATCATATTGCTCGACCGTAAGTCTCCGAAATAAATGAGTAACAAAATCTGAATTAAATAGTGCTATGATTAATCTTCCTTGCATATTTTCTGGGACTGTATGTTAAATGAAAGCTCTTTCTAAGTAATTAAAAAAGTGTAAAACCTCTTCTGGTTTACTAGGACTTTTGGGTAAAGTCTTTTCTAGGATCCTCATGTAATCGGCTAACTTCATTTGATTTCTTCCCTGTGCCGACGCCTCTTTCTTTTCCTGAGTTAACTGCAGTTTCTTAAGCTGGAACTCCCTTTCTTCTCTTTTATCTAAGAGCTGAATCTCCAATTTCATCTTTTCTAGTTCCCTATGTGCCTCTAATGCTAATTTCTTTTCCTCCCATTCTAACAGTTTAATCTTATATTTCCATTCCATATCAACTATATCTTCTTGCGCTTTTCTTACGTTAATAGACACTTTATTACTAGAATTTAATTCATTTTTCCTATCATTATCCTCTTCTTCCTTCCCTTCGGACCACGTGTCCTCTGATTCCTCACTCTTTTTCCCATCCAAAAGCTGCTCATCCATTGTTATGCACTAAATACACACACACACACACACACATATATATATATATATATATATATATGGGATGTAAGGTCAGGGGATGCGTAACATCACAGCCTCTCCTTGACAAATGTCAACCCCGCCTTCTCGTGGTGCATCCTGTTCCCACTAAAGGGGCTCTGACTACCGCCAATAGCGGTATAACTATACCATCGGGATCAGAGGAAATGCTATCCCACACTTACCAACCCGCTTGGCCAGCGTGGTGAGTTATGGCCAAACACCTCCAAAATGACTCTACAACTTAAATCTTGGCCCTCAGTCTCCGGCAGCTGGAATGTACCTGGCCAAGGCAGCGGCCAGTGCGACATGAAGGCAGAGGGTGCTAAGAATCCCCGGAGGACCGGACTAGGCTGCCATTTGATGCTGACCTTGGCTACCTATAACGGACGCTCCCTATCTTCTGATTCAAGGCTTCTTGAATTGGAAGAGGAACTACAAAGGATCAAGTGGGACATCGTCGGGCTAAGTGAGGTAAGGAGAAAAGGAGAAGATCTCATTGAACTGAAAAGTGGACATCTCTTCTATTATCGTGGGACAGATACTATCAGAACTAGTGGTGTTGGATTTATAATAAACAAGAAACTGAAGGATAAAGTGGTAGAAGTTGAAAGTTCCTCTGACAGAGCTGCACGACTCGTTATCCAACTATCGAGAAGATACCAGGCTCAGATTATTCAAACTTATGCACCCACCACAAGTCATCCTGAAGAAGAAATTGAAGAATTTTATGAGGAAATTCGTCATCTAAATAATAAAGGTAAGCAGCACTTGAAGATAATTATGGGAGATTTCAATGCAAAAATAGGGCAACGGCAACAGAATGAAACTTCAGTAGGTAAATTCGGTCACGGCAACAGAAACCAGCGTGGAAATACTCTCGTTGAGTTTGCAGAGGCAGAAGGATTTTTCATGTTGAACTCCTTTTTCAAGAAAAAGCCACACAGGAAATGGACATGGAGACATCCAATTGGGACGACAAGTGAAATTGATTTTATTATGTGTATCAAAAAATTCGTCATCGAAGACTGCAGTGTGCTGAACAAGTTCAACACAGGTAGTGACCATAGATTGGTGAGATGTAAGATGCACCTCAACACTAAACTGGAACGTGGCAAGCTCATAAGACAAACAAAATGTATTGACATAACCAACCTTAAAAAACACCATAATACTTTCAAGTTGGAACTGAAGAACAGATTCTCTGCTTTAGAAGGCCTAACATCGGAAGAAGTGGATATTTCGGAAGTTAACAGAAAAGTAACCAAAGCTCTAATGGAAACAGCAACAAAATTAGCTGGGTCTAAGAACAAGTTGCATGTGAATAAATTATCAGGAAAAAATAAAATGTTGATGCAAAAAAGAAGAGAGATGAGGACAACTAAAGAAGATGTGACTTCCAAAGTGGAATATATAGAGCTATGCAAGACAACACGAAAAAGTATCACTGAAGACGTAAGGAAATTCAACTGTGAGCTAGTGAGGAAAGCAATTGAAAACAACCAAAACCTTAAGATAGCAAAGGGACATCTCAGTAAGGGAAGAAAACAGATTATGGCTCTGAGAAAAGAAGATGGTTCTATAACAAGAAATAGAGGCGAAATTTTGACAAGAGTGAAAGATTTCTACTCCAAATTATATGAAAGGGATGATACATGTACTCCAGACATCATGAAAGGTACCAGAGTTCTTCCAGTCCTCCCAGCAGAAGTTGCTCATGCAATCAAGAACATGAAGCGGGTGAAAGCTCCAGGAGAAGATGGAATTACTATAGACATCATACAAGAAGCAAGTGGAGAAATTGAAACAGTACTCGCCCAAATTTTCACTCGATGCCTTAATGAAGGGAAGATTCCTGAGGATTGGAACAATGCTACAATGATCCTGCTACATAAAAAGGTGACATTGAGGATCTCAGGAACTACAGACCTATCAGCCTCCTATCAGTGGTTTATAAAATCTTCACTGAAGTTCTTTCACACCGCTTGAAGGTAACACTGGACATGGCTCAACCGAGAGAACAAGCTGGATTCAGGAGTGGCTACAGCACAATAGATCATATCCACGTACTGAGAGAACTAATTGAAAGAGCGAGGGAATATGAACTTCCATTGTGCATGGCTTTTATCGATTATGAAAAAGCCTTTGATTCGGTGAAACCATCAGCAGTTACCACGGCTCTGAAATCCTGCGGTATTGAAGATGCATACATTAATATTATTAATAACATCTATGAAAATGCAAGTGCAAAGATTCGGCTGTTTGAAAATACAACACACATAAAAATTGGAAAGGGAGTGAGACAAGGTGACACCATATCTCCGAAGCTCTTTAATGCCACATTGGAAAATGTCTTTCAATCACTGAACTGGGAAAACAAAATGATAAAGATTAATGGAGATTATCTAACCCACCTTCGTTTTGCTGATGACCTAGTCATTTTTGCAACTAGCCCATCAGAGCTGCAGAGTATGATCCAGGAACTTGCTGACAAGAGTAAAGAAGTGGGATTAAAAATGAACTTTCAGAAGACAAAAGTGATGTTCAATGCTTTTACAAGAAATGAAGATTTATCGATTGATGGAGAAAAACTGGAGATAACAGATACGTATGTTTATCTTGGACAGCAGATATCAAGTGAGGGTCACATTGATGAAGAAATTAATCGGCGTACAAAACTTGCCTGGAGAGCTTTTGGAAGAAACAGCATAATTTTCAAGAGCAATATGCCATTATGTCTTAAAAGAAAAGTGTTTGATCAATGCATCCTTCCAGTGCTTACGTATGGTGCAGAGACGTGGACCTTAACTAAAAGAGACATACAAAGGCTGCAGACAACTCAAAGCAGCATGGAGAGGTGCATGCTTGGTATAACCAGGAGAGATAAGAAGAGGAACTCGTGGATCCGAAAAATGACAAGAGTGGAAGACATCATGATCAGAGTTAAATCCCTGAAATGGCAATGGGCTGGACATACTGCCAGAAGGACAGACCATAGATGGACAGCCAAAGTTTTAGATTGGATTCCAAGGGACAGGAAAAGACCCAGAAAAAGACCACATGGGAGATGGGTTAATGAAATTCGTAAATATGCGGGAGTGACATGGAGGAGACTGGCACAAGACAGACCGTTGTGGAGGAAACTTGGGGAGACCTTCGTCCAGCAGTGGATTGATAATGGTTGACAATGATGATGATGATGATGATATATATATACATATATATATGTGTACAGACCGTCGTGGAGGAAACTTGGGGAGACCTTCGTCCAGCAGTGGATTGATAATGGTTGACAATGATGATGATGATGATGATATATATATATATATATATACATATACAATACACAATACACATGCAACAATATATAATGACACTTTACAATTTCCGGACGATAGCCTTTGCTCTCAACCTTGAAGTACTATTATCTAACATTTTTTTTTGTAATTTAATAAATTCCTAGTAATATTACTTATTTCCTTTCTTTATACAACAAAACACTTTACAATTCCTATTCACTTTAAGCATTAATCTTGAAATATAGACACTGAGTTTACTAAAATTACTGTAACCTATTTTTTTACAAAACTGACAAAAGAAATTTTTTTTTGTTTCTTTGCCTTTTGTCCCCTAACTTCCTGCAAAAAATTTTCTTTAACAAGCTTATACTCGGTATCAACCCAGGAATATAAATTTCGGCAACAATGTGGTACTTACCGGAGCATCTTGGTCCTCCCTCAGGTTCTATGTAGCGGTTTCGACCGCGGCCCGCGAAGGAACGTCCTAAACAGGAATGTCGCCCGGTCTCGCGAGCTGTAATGGTCCGTCCTTGGTTACGGGATTTTCCTGGAACTTTCGATCCTTGCTCTGGTTATGGGCGTTATTCGTCGACTTCTCTGGTCCACTGGTTCCAATGCACAATAGTCCGTTATTGCAGCACAGTCCTTTGTTTGTCTCACCGTTTTCCGGCGACGTGCTACGGTCACGTTTAGAAGTTCACCTTGTTTCAACACTTTCCTTCCACGTGCCACTGTTACATGTGGAAGTTCACTTCGCTTCACCACTTTCCTGCCACGTGCTGCTGTTACCTCAGGAGCTCACGTTATTTCACCACTTTCCTGCCACGTGCTTCTGTTACACTTAGGCGTCCTCTTTGTCTGACTCCTGGAACACAGTCTCTATTTCGCTGAATAAAATTGCCCTAATTACTTCCACTGAACTAGCCTAACATATCAATCCTACCGACTGCGCCAATTCCTTATCTCTGTTGTAGGGGTGGAAGCTTCTTATGTTGAATAATGGCTCCTCGGCCAAGCAACCAGTGGCTTCCAGCGCCGATGAAAATTTCCCCACAGCAGGAAGGAAACCTATTTATCAGGTTCTTTGTCTGGAGACTGTCTATCAACGAAAAGTTGAAGACAGCCCGGCGTTCTTTCCCTCCCAGCTTTACTATAAATCTGCTATTCAGGAGAGGAGAAGTAAAAATGATGGCAAGACACTACAAGCATGAATTCACTCTCAAGCTTGTTGAAAACTTAACACAACATTTAATCAAAAGTAAATTGTTCTGGCAGCTATTGTTCTTTGACCTCGAGTTCCTGTAACTGCAGTTCCACGCGAAAAATGATCAGGGTCTCGAATTATTCAAGAATATCCTTTCCTGCTAATACTCTCTGCCCGTTCTTTTTCTATCGCAGACGTGAAAGGGTTTAATCGTCGTAACCTTCCGTTCGTCTCCCTTCCTTTGTTCCGGAAGCTATGCCTCGTGTTCTGTCCCGAACACGTGTTCTCTCAAATCGCTTTCTCCGTACTTCCTTCCAGACCCACGTGTCTGATTCCAACTACGATCGCTTTCCCCGTGCTCTAACTGGCACGCTCTATCACCAAACTTTCTTTTTCCCAGTGCTGACACCCAGCACTGTACAACCTTTCTCCCGGTTTCGCTGTCCGTGCTGTCACCCAGCACATCCTATCCGTTCACAGCACACGCTCTCCCGTCGACTATTCTTCGCGCTCGCTCTCCGTCAACTGTCTCCTTCCTCACTCTTAGCTTGAAGTTTTTCCCCCTAACTTCACTCGCCTTCTGATTGGTTCCTGCCTCACTTTCCTGAGGCTCTCTCTCTCTCTCCCCAGTCTGAGCACTCGAAGAGCAGGCAACCGCCCCCCTGCTTCTCCGTGTCCCCTACTTTTTTTTCCTTCAGTCACCTTGACCTATCCCCTCGTTGACCTCTAGCTCCCGTGTGCCCTGCAGCTTGCATTTCGCCCGGCCAGGAACAAATAGCGGTGCCTTCCGTGAATAAAATAGCCCTGACAAACAGGCACATCGGAATGTCACCTAGTCGGTACATTTCCACGTTTTACATTCGTTTCTAGGTAATACACTTGGAAATATCTGTACTGAAATGTTCATATTCGTTAGGATGAATGGGATTTAATGTCCATCACACAATTTATACAGGGTCGTAATTTCTCGACCCTACCACAACATTTAAAGGAAGAATAAAATAAAATTAAATAATATTTTCTTAAAGCAGGATGGTCTGCATTTCATGTGAGCAGTTTATTTTTTTTTCTGCATCTAGAATTTTAGTAAAATGAAAATAAATAAGACAAATAAAAACAAACAGAGCAGATATTTGAATACAATGAATACTTTGAAAGACTTAATTATTCTCAACCGTATCATATGGCAGTATCATTGAAAATGAGATTCCTTATTCAGAAACTAATAATTTTTTAAGCAGGGATGAAAAACGTGTGGCAGAAAAAAAGAGAAGTTACATGATTATGGTGATATGGAATTTGGAGGTTTGATATCTACTGAGAAAGTATAAGTTTAAAGTTCTGTTTTAGAAAAAAAAAACCCTCTGAGAAAGGTTTCTTTTTAGTTGAATGGTGTACTTTTAACTTTTTTCTTAATAGGAAGTATTAATTTCGCTCTGGGTGTATGTTTCCTAAACAAAAAATAAATTAACCTTAAGTTTCGTAGTACGTAACAAATTGCTATCTTTCAAATTTTCATAATATATGTAGAGTTTCAAGTGCATTTAGGATTCATCTCTATATTTACATGACCCACCGAAAACTTAATTCACTCACAAGAGCTGTTTACTTCCTTTGTCAGATATTACACGTAATCGCGCTAATGTTTTCCATAATTACATTATTTATATCATTATAATTTTTCCTGCGCACGGCGGTTAGCAGTCATACAGGAAAACATCATGTCCTATGACAGAAGTCTCAAATCTAATGTGCCAAAGAGCCTATTCTTGTGTTACGCTGCACAGTCTACAGGCTTTACAAAACAAATTCAAGTTCCACTTAGAGGGAAAGCTGCAGTTTAACAGAGTTGGAGAGGGCATGAGAAATTGTGCTCATGAGAAGGCCAAATGATGGAAAACTAATTCATCACTGTGATGATGTGAAAACCATTAGGAAAAAAAAAGAATTGAAAAAAATGCCAGCGTCGCACAGAAATATAGGAACTGCTGAATGTAAAAAAAAAAAAAGGGTAAACGTGGGAAAAATCAGAAATGGGCAAGGGAACGCCATTTTTGAAGTGAAAAGCGAGGAAGGGAGAATGACATCCATCTTGGTGTCCAGTTCACAAGGTCACAACAAGCCCAAGAATTCTCGGAACTGGGAGCATGGAATTCTTAGAAGAGCAGCCATCCAGCGGATGTAAACCGTGGGAAGCAGGACGCGGAGAGTGAAGGATGCCCAGCTAGGGGGATGTCGAATGCGTTCTTGTGATTGGCTAAGCGCTCGCTGGGGGCTCAGAAAAGTTTGGGGAGAACTCAGGAAGTTAGTTTTTTGGCGCTCTCTTCTCGTCTAGTTTTCACCAGAGCAGGACGTCAGGTCATCGCGTGGGATGATTTTGCCGTAAGAACAGCGCTCGGCTGCGGTCGAGTTAGCTAGGTATAGATATCAACTAACTGCGGTTAAGTACAATCTATATTTGTTCCAAGGGATCAGGCCGAGGTCTAGATCTATTATATCTGAGATCGAGTAATCTCATATCTTGTATCAAAAGTGCATAAAAGCATAGTGCTGCTGTGTAACTTATGAATGTATCAATCAAGTACCCAAGAGGAACTGAACGGTGCTAACCAGGAAGCACCATAATTCTGTTGTACTCAGCTCAAGTTCCATTGTCATCTGAAATTATTCTGTATGCAAGGTGTCAAACCAACCTTAATCCTACCTTAAGTGGTGGAGAATAAATTTGTTAGTTATTTATCTTCGGCTCATTTCTACACCAGCTGGAAATCTTCAAACACGCCTCTATCTCAAACAAAGTGATCTCCATAAGGCGTCTAGACCTTACCCCAATCTAGACTGGTGGCAGCAAGAAAAAACAAGTAAGTGCAGCATATGGTAAGAAATAGAAAATATACACAAAAACGAATAAGACTAAATAAACAACGACATTCAGATCATGACGGTTAGGCCATGACAATCACATCGGTTTTTCAGAAGTTGAGTGTAGTACCAAGTATAGAATATAAGCAAAGCTTCCTTGTGAGAAGAATGAAGAATACAGCACGTAAAATTATTCAAATATCATGCAGATAGTACTTAGGAAAACCAACTCGTACATATTTCAAATCATTTAGTAAGAAACCAAAATACTTTTGAATTAAATGCCTGAATTTACGCCGTTTGGCATCAGAGAATATTCCCACAACAGTGCACATACGCAAGGTCAACGTTTACGAAATTACGTTTGACCTACAACGAGATTTCTCGATGTGCAACGTCTTGCCAGCGAATGAGAGCAATTTTATCATAGTTTATTTAGTAGCAAGTATACATACAATAGCAAATCTCATATCAGACAAATCGGTGTTGCCAAATTATTGGCTAGAGTACAACTGAAGAAAGGAACTACACATACGCTGCTATAACCAATTACTTCTTATATTACGTTGAGCTGACGTTATGACACATCAGCAAGATTCTTGGATATAAATATGGGTAAGAATATACATGTATATCTTGTGCGTATGTGGGTGTAGATGGAGTTTAAGGAACCGTACGAAGCACCAACACTATAAAAAGGCAGATATAATTTCTAAACATGTCGAATGTAAGTATACACTAATATAACTTTGGAAAAACACGAATATGCGTAACCTTTAGAAGGATACTTGTATCGCACAAGGCAAAACACACATAGAAGGTTTTGTACACATTTTCAGCGATTAAATGGAAACAAACATTTAGTCTGACCTTCAGGAATGTAGATATCCTTCCAAACACAAAAACACGTAAACACGTACACGTCACCTATAGAGACAGATGTGCATAAGAGAAATTCGGAATTTCATGAACCATCATTCTTACAATTTGTGCTATGTAGTACTAAAAGAAGTTTTTGAACTAATTTAATATATGTGAAGATTTCGTGTGCACAGCATTTTATGACCCTAGGTCTAAAAGAACCATTGGAAATCTGAATCTAGGAGATTTGAGCTTGGGTCTCGAAAGGAAAAAAATCAAGTACAATTAAAGACAAAGAAGTCACTTTCTGTTGTATTCATGCTAATAATTACTAAATAAAAGTACTCTGATTGATGCTAAGACTTGAATATATTAGTGTACTAATTAGTAAATAATATTTAAAGTTCAAAAGACGCAAAACGAACAGAAGTTTCGTTATATTTCTGACTGTGTTAGTAGGACCCTTCATTATTCGTTGGTAGCAGGGGCGGCCGGTCTGAGGATGCAAGGGAAGCCAGCCTCCCCAATGATTTTCTCAGTAAAGTATTTGTATAAAGCAGAAGAATGAATTACATTTAAGCAGAAAAACACAAAATGAAATGCTATAAAATACAGCATTATTCAGTTACGCAGAGCGTCCGTTTACGCAAGCACTTTCTTGGACCTTCATAGCTAACTACACGTGATAATGCTGTCAGAGAGAGACCAGTTTTCCTCGTACCGCAGGCGTTACCATAGTCACAGCGCGGAAGCCAATCAGTGCACGGCATCCAGCGGAAGCTTCCCGCTTCTTTTATTAGAGCATGGGAGGCTCGTCGCAAATTAGCCTCTTCGCGTCCTAAAGTTGTCTGTAAAGGTTTTTCGAGAGTACTGCATCAGACGGCATTAGTACTGTTCTGTTACTTTTACTATCACAACAAAACATTTTGCATGTAAACTTTTAGATTTAGCTGTACAAAATCAATATAATGGATGAGGAAAGTAGTAGTTGCAGTGTATCAACGTGTAATACTGACATTATTACTTCTTTGTTAGAAGTTCCTTTCTCAAGAAGAAATGACATTGAAAGACGTGTGATTATAAAATAATTAAGACCTCTTCCCAAGTTTTCTCTTATGCAAAAAGACAAAGGCAAAAGCAGAACATTCCAATCTTCATGGTATAATCAACATAAATGGTTATGCATTACCATAATGAAGTCGAAATTATTCTGCTGGTCTTGTTTGCTATTAAGCTCGAAAAAAGTGTGTGGTCTTCTGAAGGATATGACGACTTAAAAAACTTATCTAGGGCAGTGGTTAGACACGCATTTAGTAAAGATCATTTGAATTCATATGTCATTTAAGGGCCCATCCAAGCAAGTATACAATATCTCAGAACTATTAAACGAACAAAATAAATTGCTAAAAATTAAATACAATGAAGAGATGAAAAACAATAGAGAGGTATTGAAAATTTTAATTGATGTTGCATGTGTCTTATGCAAGCAAGCGCTTGCTTTCGTAGGTCAGGTCGAATCAGAAGAATCACTAAATCCTGGGAATTTCAAATCTATATTCCAGTTCATATTAAGCAGAAACGACGAATTAAAAGAACATTGGGGGAAAATGGGATACTTTAGTGGTTTTTCCAAAACTGTTCAAAATGAACTCTTGGAAATCATTCAAGAAGATATTCAGACATTCATTGCAAAAAGCAAAAACGAAGCCCCTTTTTTGCTTGTATTGTTGATGAGACCACCGATGTGATTGAAAAATCTCAATGTTCGATAATTGTGAGATTAGTGCTGGTGGAATTCAAGAATACGTCCTTGGATTTTATGATTTTAGGGAAAACAGAAGTGCCGAAAGTCCTTGCAGTATTTTGCGCAGGGTATTTGAAAAGTACAGTGTACAAAATAAAGTGATTGCTAACACATATGATGGCGCTGTATTATTACAGGAGAACTGAATGGCTTAAAAGCGAAAGTTCATGATTTTGCCCCTGAAGCTATTTTCACTGATTGTTGTGCGCAACGTTTGAATTTAATTTTGCAACAGAGTTGTTCCAAAAAAAAAAAATTCGTGAAAAATCTCAATGTTCAATAATTGTGAAACTAGTGGACTCTGCTGGTAAAATTCAAGAATACGTCCTTGGATTTTATGATTTTAGTGAAAACAGAAGTGCTGAAAGTTTTTGCAGTGTTTTGCGCAGGGTATTTGAAGATTACAGTGTACAAAATAAAGTGATTGCTAACACATATGATGGCGCTAGTATTATGGCAGGAGAACTGAATGGCTTAAAAGCGAAAGTTCATGAATTTGCCCCTCAAGCTATTTTCACTCATTGTGGTGCGCAACGTTTGCATTTAATTTTGCAACAGAGTTGTTCCAAAATAAAGTCAGTGAAAAAATAATTTCCACTCTTCAGGGCATGCCATCTTTTTCAACGCTCTTCAAAACGTACTTCTGTTCTTGACAGAATTGTGGAGCAACGCATGCCTACAAACAGTGAGGTTAGGTGGAATTCTAACGCCAAGATTATCACTGCAGTACATACAAACAGGCTGAAATTAATCCAGGTGTTCAATGAAGTTATGAATTCTCCAGATTCAAATGCTGCGACAGTCAGAGAGGGACAAGGCTATAAAATAGCCTTCTGGACTTAAATTTTATATTTCTACTCGCAGGTTTTCAAAATATCTTTCAAGAAATTGATTTACTCTTCGATGTGATTCAGAAAAAAATAAATCATGTTCGGTTCTGCATCACTGCAGTTTCAGAATATATTTCGTACATGAGAAACCTGAGGAGTGAAGAACAGTACGACAGAGTTATGGGTTTTGCCAAAAGTGCTACTGGGTCAACGTCGTTAACTTCTCTGAAACGCCATAGAACGAAGAGACGAACATGTTGCCGCTTCCAAGTGCAAACAGGTGTAATACGAAATTTTGGACAGCATTTTAACGCAACTGGAAGTAAGATCTTTACATTGTGAGAAATTAAAATTTCCTAAATTAGGTGACACGACACAGTTCTCAACCTATAATGAACATTTTCTTGTGGATGCTTTGATTTCATTAATGGAAAATTATGGGGCATTGTTCAACAAAGAAAAGTTACGCACTGAACTTGAAACGGTTTTCTCCTCACTGCACAAAGAAACATTTCATGATTTGTGTTTGGACAAATTAATAACAAAATGATTGAAAACGAGACTAACGAAATTCTTACAGAGACCTTTAAGTTATTCTGTCTAATCGCGACAATCCCTATTACAAGTGCTTCCGCAGAAAGAAGTTTATCATGAATGAAGCGCATCAAAACTTTTTTTAGAAATTCTACAAATCAAGATCATCTCTCAGTATGAGCTTATGCGTCAATTGAAAAGGGAATCTTCAGCAAACTTCAGAAAGGATGTGTGTGGCATGACAAAATTACAGAACGATTTGCGAGGAAGAAAGATCGTCGAGTTAATTTATTGTATAAGTAATATCCATTAGAATCAAAACAATATGTTGCACCGATTTTGGTTGCAACGAACAAAAACTTTGTTTTTTAAAACAATATTTAAAAGACATTCTGTGGATCTGCATAAAATTCCATATTTTGGTGCTTTAGGAAACAGAAATGCGTGGGACACACCTTTTTTTTTTTTTTTTTTTTTTTTGGAGGTTTAACGACCACCGTGAGCAACTCAATGGGCTATAAGCAGTCGCCCGTCCCTAATTTAGAGTCACTGGTTCCAGGGAAGGGAGAGAGCCAGTGCCGTAAGACAAACACAACATCCATGCCTCACCGGGATTCGAACCCGGACCCCTTCCGACGAATGATCAGAGGCCAACGCCTTAGACCACTGCGCCACCGGGGCGACGGACACACCTTGAGTGTAACAGTAAAAATGATATATTCGTACGTATACGAATGAACATATGGTCGTGCGTATGTGTGAAAAAGATATGTGAGGGACACTCCTTTCTCTTTTTTTTTTATGTGGCTGCCGACAAATTGTTCTGGCCACCCCAGAGTTTGAAGCGACCGTCCGCCACTGGCTGGCAGTTGGGAGGATGCACGTGTTAGTCGATTGTTTGCAATGACACTGCGCAGTGAGTTCGAATCTGAAGCTGCGCTTTGTTTGCGGAACGAACTGATGATAAAACGTCCTAATGTTTTTCTTTCTCTCTCCGAGACAGACACTCCACAAACTCTCAGCAAAGTAGTCCGTTATCCTTCCCTTTTCTTAATAGTTGCCATTTCTTGCCTTCTTATTCCCTTTGTTATGTTCAGAAGTTTCAAGAATTAGTCAACAGGTATCATAGACTGTTTACTGTACATAATTGAGTGTGACAATTTAAGCCGATAGATACCGCTACTGTAGCTTGTAAAATAGGTTCAACAACATCGTTTATCCACTGAATGTTCATCATACCATACTACTACCGACAGAGGATGTTAGGAAGTTCAGAGTATCTTCATATGCATTTATTTATATATTAAGTGTACAAGAAAGTTTTAAAGCGTTTTTTGTGTGACGTATACCGCTAATGTACATATCTGATATTCCCCAGCTTTGTTGTCATGTGACCGTAACTGGTACAGAGCATAAAATGTGACACAGAAGTTTGCCCAACAATCAAGCGCACTTGCACTAGAGTAGGTGAAATATGGCAAGCGGTATTGCATTTATTCGACACTGCATTTATTATAAATTTCATCAAGAAAAAAGTGCTCCCAAAGCATGTACACCGGCCTGTTGTATTCTGGGGTAGAATATTGTATCTAACAGTACGTGTGAGTTTTAGTTTTGACGGTTTAAAGCAGGTGATTTTGATGCTAGCGAACGGGAATGTAGTGGCGCTCCCCAGAAGGCTGCACATGAGGAACTGCAAGCATTGCTGGATTAAGATTCGTCTCAAACGCAAAACGAACTAGCTGAACAACTGGAAGTAACACAATAAACCATTTCCAATCGTTCACACGTAATCGGAAAGATTCAGAGGGAAGAAAATGGGTGCCACATGACCTGAGCGAGAGGAACAAAGATGAGCGCGTCATGAAGTGTTTGAATCTGTTGAATAAACAACACAGAAAGTCTTTCCTGTGGAAAATCGTTACGGGTGATGAAAAGTGGATATGATACGACAATCCCAAACGCAAAAACACTGGGTAGACCCTGGTGAAACAATAACGTCGACACCGAACCGCAATATTCACTCCGAGAAAGTTCTGCTGTGCCTGGTGGGATATGAAGGGTGTACTCTATAATGCACTACTGGCACAGGGTCAAACTTTTACTGCTGATCGCTACAAGCAAAAATTGCTGCGATTAAACCAATAAATCTGTCAGAAACGTCTATTTACAGGCAAAGGATTGCGTCACGTGAAACTGTTGCATGACAACGCTAGGTCGCATGTAACGAAATCGGTCAAGAAAACGTTATTGACGCTTGGCTATGATGTTTTGGAGCACCCGGCGTATAGTCCCGACATAGCCCCTTCAAAAATGGGTTGACGACTTCAACGTGTCACACGAAGAAGTATTCTTTACGGCTGGAACCCGTCAGCTGCCGACTGATGGAGGAAGGTGATAGATAATGATGGCGCCTATTTTGATTCGTAAAGGTACTGTTGTTTTCTCTCAAATAACATGTGGCATTGTCTTAAAACGCTTTAAAACTTATTTGTACTATTAATAATATGCGCGCGTGCACACACAAACCCACACGCACGCATGCACACTCGCACAAAGAAGTGTTTTTATCCTACTTCCAGAAATGTACAGTATTTTTGTTTATAAACTTTGAGTAGCTGTTTAATAAGTTCTTGCCTTTGAATTCAAATACGTTGTTGCCAAAAAATGTTTAACATTATGAAAGCTGTCCGAACCTGAAAAATTTTAAATTTCTTGTTTTTAAAACGCAACAAAATTTACTTAAAGCGTGAAAAATACGTAACCTCTTCTTCTTGAAAAGGAAGTCTCTAAATTTTGTTCGAATCACAAATAAAGGGTATAATTGCTATAACGATAAATTCATTTAGTTATTCTATATCAAAGAACTTGCAACGTATTTCCTTTCACTTTTATCCACTTGTATTTTTTCTAAATACTGCTAAAAGGAATTCTTCGGTTCTTAATAGAAATTCCATATAAGGCATTTCTTTTCGTGCGGATTCGAAAGATAATTCGCTCTAAATTTGAATGGATTATAATATCCTGATGAATTTGTATGTTTTCAGCAGCTATCTGATGAACACACTATTTTAAAACTGAAGGTGATGCGATAGAAAATTCTGCTGTCAAAGTGTGTTCGAGAATTTGATTTCTTGGATATCCCATGTATATTTCTATGTCCATATGTACGAGGACCAAAATCGATTTAAAAGAAAGAGTGGATTTACATCTTTTTTTAATTCGAAGATCACAGCAATTACCAGAAATTACCCAAACGGTCATACAGTACACATTTATTAGCTGTTAATTTTTTACTTTTCACCTTCGTGCCTTTTGTGCAGAAAACTTTCAATAAGGAAAGTATGAAAATTTTAGTAAGACTTATGCCGTTCAGACATAATATATACTAATGAATATTTAGTTCCAAACATATAACAGTACGAAAATATATTTAAAATTATTCCACGGCTGACTGAAGTGAACTGCATTCTAAAAACTCCGTGAGATCGAAAAATTTTTAATATATAAATGGTTAAGATGTAAATTTCTTTCTATATAAGGAATGAATGTTTCTGTTCTATATCCATATTCTCAATCTGGCATCATCAAATACATTTCAAAGAGGAATATCTAATTTCATAGAAAAGGGGCTTCTATACTCAAATATGTTTAGAAAATAAAAACAATTGTTATTGCTAGCTGTAAACGTTTTATGATACCATTCAGTAATCAGCTGTAATAGTTGTGGCATATTTTACTTCACTGAATATTTAGGAACATGACAGCATAAATTCTGACATCTAAAAAAATTCAGAGTGTTTGTTAATCATTCATCATATCAAGAAAATTGAACGATATGCAAATATCAATATACTTCGTTATTTACCTACCGGCCTGTTTACGAATTTCTGGAAGTCATTAACTTGTATCTTCTTCAAAAGTTCTGGGTCACTTACAAGAATAACTGGTCTGACGCCGAAGTAGTATCTGTAAGTTAGAAGAACGAGCACGTAAATTTCGCTTATTTATTTTCAAAAACGACAGAAAAACAGTGGACAGAAATTTCTTCTTCACTGCAACAAACGTGGGCAAAGTTCTGTTTTTCACTGAAGGCGACTTCATAGAACAATTTTTGTACTATACAATGTTCAGAGAAAAAGTGGTATTCCTCACTCCGAACTCCAAGAGCAAAAATGTTTACTAGTCTGAATTTTCAAACATCATCAAGCAACAAACTTTCACTTCGGCATTACTACCAATATGAGTTAGCAAAACGTTTAGTGCACCGCAACATTATGTGTCATACAGAAAATATTTTCATTTTGGAAACGTCTTATAATGGTGCCCACATGGCCTGAAATATTCTATAATTTCATATGGACCAAGTGGTGCATTTGAATCAATTCAGTTTAGTTTCAGAATCCAAATTTTGACTGCCATTTTAATAAGCTGAACATTACAGCTTGAGATCTTTGCGATCTATCCGAACATAAACTGTTAAATATCGCCGGTATAACATTAGTGGCTGAGAAGCAATGGTTTTTAAGAACCAAGAGGAAGCGATTAGAGCAGGTATTTTGCTTGAAATCAAAAACACATTTAAGCTATGGTTATATCATATTTTTCCCCGACTAGTTTCACAACTTCCTTGCTAGGTAAAACATTGGCTTGTGTAGTTTCAAAAGAAATTAGCCATTTATATTCGACACACTTCTTCACGTTTTTCGTTTGCCTTTAACGCTAACGGAATAGTATCTTTTACGAAAACAACTCTGAATGCTGTTTTTGACATTCACTCTACCTCTGAAAAACTTCGGCTTGGTAAACACTAAAACAGATTAATTCGTGTTACAGCTAAAACACAGATGAGCTATTACTTCACCTTACCGCGTGCGACAAATTCTTACTGTGTGCATTGCAGGAAACCTAATTTTTAAATAAAATAGATCACAATATGCAGAAAAGCTTTCGCATTACCAATCAACTTTTAAACATTTTCAAGATGGCGTCTATGACAAGTTGAGCATTCCTCTTTGCAGAGTTTTTTTTTTTTTTGATTGGAGGTTTAACGACCACCGTGAGCAACTCAATGGGCTATAAGCAGTCGCCCGTCCCTAATTTAGGGTCACTGGCTCCAGGGAAGGGAGAGAGCCAGTGCCGTAAGACAAACACAACATCCATGCCTGACCGGGATTCGAACCCGGACCCCTTACGGACGAATGATCAGAGGCCAACGCCTTAGACCACTGCGCCACCGGGGCGGCCTTTGCAGAGTTTAAAGAGGTACTTGATAATTATTTGTAAAAATCGCGATGTGAAATTAACAAGAAAATAAAGCTATATTTCCATCTCGCAGTTCTAGATTTTTGGATATCGTTCACTACATGTTTGCAGTAATTAGAAATTGCAAATCTTAGTAACGTTTCCGGCAGTAGTAAGCTTAAGAAATAAATCATCTTACATGTTGCACATTTAAATGAGGTCTATTATCTGATATTTGTAAACAATTTTCTGAGGAATTAAACTGGAATCGAGCTAAAATCTAGCTACATAAAACGCGAGGATCATACTTCCGAAATTTATCTTTGAAATAAAAAATGGGGTCTGATTGAGTTTCAGATATGTTTTCACCCACTTTTCTGTGGAAAGATGAAGCCAAACCAATGTCAGATAATTTTGTAAGTTACGCACGTGGTAAAATATAAGGATCTCATTCTTCCCGAGTAAGCAAAAGTTCGATTTTTTTCAATGAAAGTACTTTTTTGCTTTGAATTGTGAAAAGCAGAGATATTATAATAAAACCATAAAATCTTATGGGGTAAAGGAGACTTCCTGCCAAGCTTGTGTATCACACCAGATCATCAGCTATTATTATGTAAAAGATGACGACTAAATTACTTAAAAGACAAAGACAATTTTTTTTAAATTAACAAAAAGCCTAAATTATGTTAAAATATGTTACACATAAAACACCCCGAAAGAATAACCAGATTATTCTTTAAAGCACGTCTTCAGAATGACTGACAACTCCACAATACGCAATGTAAGCATACAATCCAGAGTTTATTCTCTGGCAGTCACCACTCGTACGAAACGAATCCTGGTTCGAATCCCTGTGAGGCATGGATGGTTTATTTGTCTTACGGCACTGACTCGCTCCGTTCTATGGGCCGAATTAGTGAAGAGAAAATACGTATAACCCATTTTGTTGCTGATGGTTTTCATTAAAATCAAAAAGAGAGAACATTTTCATCAATAAAACAAATCGAATACATATTGTACTCCTTTTCTGTCTAATTTCGTGGTGTCCTAATATCCTTTAATTGGCAGGGTCTTTGTAAATAACGTACAATTCATTACATGTATTTTTTAATGTTACTGATTCTCCTTAAACCAGATGAATTTAAGAGAAGCCCTTTTTATGTTCCTCTACTTAGCACAATTATTTCGACTAAACTAAAGAAGAATAGGGAACTATTATTTCATGTCTGAACCTGGATAATATAACGTACTGAGTTGAACACAACACCAACTTTGATTTTCACCCTTAGGTTAAATTGACCTAAAGAGAGCGTGCGTTGACTATTCAAAAGAGAAAATTCTGCTGAACTATAAAGCATTACCATCAGAAGAATTATTCAAAACAAATTTTAACGCTGTAAAATATTTCGTGACTTTCATCTGTTTAGAAAGCCGAGTGAGGCTAGGACAGCGTTTCTCTGTGTTAAAAAGTTCGTTTTTCTGTTACTCGTGACATACCAGCACGGAATGAAGCAAATAACGCGCGATAGCACCACTACATCGTATATATCAACAAACGCATATCTCTTGAGAGCTATTTATTGCATTTAAATTAACTCACGTTTGAGAAATACTCCTAAGGAAGTAGAATAATGCAATTTATATTGTGATTAAAGAAAATCTATACGAGATTATATACAATTTTTCAGTGTTGATTTCAATATTCAACTTGCGCTAACTGAAGTGCTGATTTAGTAAAGTCATGCCCGAGAAATTTTTAATTAGGAAAGTTGTTGGCCAGACTGAAATCACTAAAAATTTGAGAACACAAAAACGTCGGAATTTTAACGTCACTATATTTTTTGCTGATTGATCTCCTTCCACTTAATCTGTCTCACATCTTTTAAATACAGCAAAATATCTCACCTTATAAATCTTTCCATCCTAGTAATTGCATTCTTAGCAAATAGGCCGAAAAATACCAAAATATTTCCACCGCTCCGGTAGGATAGTAGTCTAAGCGCTGGCTTCTGACCATTCGTCCGATATACTGTAGGTTGGAGTTCGAACCCCGGTGAGGCACGGATGTTGTGTTTGCCTCACGGCACTGGTTCTCTTCCTTCCGTGAACTAGTGGCCCTAAATAAGGGAAGGGCGTGCTTGTAGACTATTCAGTTGCTCACGGTGGTCGATAAACCCTTACCGCCTCCTCCCTCCCAAATCACTTGCAACAAGGATATTCCAGTCTTTCTTAAAAAGCAAAGAGGATATCTACGAAAGCTATGCACACCTTTCAACGATAACTTTTGTTGCAGTCTAATTTCTTTATATACTCGGTGCAGTTCCTTTCACTTGTAGTTAACGTTATTGAAGATCCTTTTCTTGATGATACTGAATGTTTGTTGCTATCCTGGTTGCTAGTACCTTTTCTTACTTTTTATATTTTTTAAATACCATTCGCGTTACACTTTAGTCCATTCATTCACTGAATGTTCCTGTATTATCTTTTGTTCTTTATTTAGTGTTCATGAGTCATTTACGATCTTATCGTATTACTCAAACGTTGCTGTTAAGGACTATTTCTCACGCCACATCTTTTCTGTATAAAAAATAAAAAAAGAAGAAGAAAACCCTCTTCTGCTAAGTACACTGTATATGATGAAAAGTGAAGTGTATCTATGACGTACTTACTTTCAAAAATGATTTCGCATTATATTAAAAAAACGCCTTCACAGTATATTTGCTTATTCCCAATTGGCACACTAATACATTTTAAAAGAAAGTTCGTGATAATCTTGCCTACCTGTTAATCTCAAGTCAACTTTGCTTGCAAATGTTTTAATTTGATATCTGTGTTTTATGGACATTTGTGGTATTTCAAGTATTTCAAATATTATCAAACACTTACCCCAAAATTTTTCCGTATTGTTCAATCCACTTCTTTTGGCATTTCAATGGACCCTGAAATAAATATACGTTTTCATGTTTTCCATTGTACTGCTTGATAACAGAAAACCAACATATTTGATTCTAAAATGGGTCTTAAGCTTTTGAATAAATATTAAAATAGGAGGTAATATATCCATTATAATTGTAAAATGGTCTTTAAGTCTGTGAATATAGATAAACGAGATGGTAATGAATCCACGATAATTGAAATTTGGGCCATGAGTCTATGAACATAGATAAATGTGAGGATAATATATATATACGACTTTAAGTCAGTTTTCTTCGTAAAGGTTAGTTTATGTCAATCTCACGTTTCTTTTTCCATTAATGAGAACAAAAACGTTCTCATTAAACTGGAAAGATATTCACTAAATGGTGAATACAATATAGTATGTACATATGTATTATTTAGTACAGTTAAAGAGTAGTGCGTATATCCAAAAATATGTGAAATGACATTACTTACATGACTTGCCCATTTCCAATTAGCGTGTCCTTATTACGTGTTAAGTTCATAGCAAACATTACGTATTCTTTTGAAAATAGTCAATCATAATTTTCTGCTGACGTTCTTTAAATTTTGTTTGAGCCCAGTGTTTTTCAATTTCTGCATGGATGTTTGCAAAGCAGGATGTTTTGCAGATGCATAGTGTTGTAAATTTTGCGTTAAATCCAGTGCTTCTTGGAAAGTAGGGTTTTCCCTCTGATAGTTTGCTGTTCATTTACATTATCATCAGTTTCTTCTTCAACCTGTAGTTCTAGAATAGGATTTTTAATGTTTGATAAAACAGCAGAAAAAATATCATCTTCTCTGTAAGCCACATCTTTGTGCGCTATGATATAACGATATATTACTCGGAACCTATCTTCACTTAGCAGGTCGTCTTGGATGTCTTGAGGTAATGTTCCTAGTATGTTGTTGGTGTTATTGTCATCTTCAGTTTCTTCATTCATCTCTGCGTTTTGCGGAAATCCAGTTTTCTGAAAACATTTAACTATTGTCGAAATCTGTAAATTTTGCAAAGAAGCATGCACCCAACGAATACAATCAAAAACAGTGACTACTTTCGAAAATTCGGTCACATCTTTACAAGTGTCAAGTTTATTCACCAAACACGTCAGCATCATTTTTTCGATACTGCTTCTTTACAGCACAAATAATCCCTTGGTCAAGAGGCTGAATGAGAGATGTTAAGTTAGGGGGCAGAAATTTGCATTCAACATTGCTCATTGGAATCATACACTTGTGGCTTGTAGCATTGTCAGTTAGGAATAAAATGTTTCTGTTAAGACTTTTCATTTGAGAGTTTGCAGATTTTAACCATTCCTCAAAAATGGCTGCTGTCATCCATGGCTTTTTGTTATGACGTTTTACGCCATAAAGTTTTCACCAGTAGCACTGCAACAACATAATACTGTCACCCTCTCCTTTGTCAATTTTCCGCCTGAACAGTTTTCTTTCTTTTGTACAAGATATTTTGTTGGTAATTGCCGATAAAAACTCCAGTTTTATCTGCATTAAACTGACTTTTCACAGGATAATCTTTCAAAACTTATTTTAATTTTATTTTCCAATCTTCTGCTGCCGTTATGTCAGTAGAAGCTGATTCACCACAAAGGATACAGAACTTCATGTTGTTTCTTTCTCTAAATGCATTAAGTCATCCATTGCTGGCATGAAAATGAGCAATTTTAAATTATTCTGCAATTTATTTATTTTTTTGCCTGTAACATGGGGCCTGAAATTGGTATGTTTACTCCTCGACATCTTTTTAAAAATTCCAACTTTGCCACATTTATTTCTTCATTTTCAGTCTTACGCAGTTTTGTTCATCGCTCATCACTACAATTTTCTAACCAAGATTTAACTATTGAGTCCTTACTTTTTGCAATGTTTCCTATTGTACGTTTAGCTACACCAAGCTGGTCAGCTAACTTTCTCTGACTGCTGCCACTTGCTATCAAATCCAAAGCTTCTTTCTTTTTGTCAATAGACAATTCCACTAATTTTCCTTTGTGAGCCATCATAACGTTGAACTAAGAGCATAAGCTAAGAACAACTTGGCCTGTTGCTTGGAGTAAAAGAGAGAGCCCAACACCTAACTTATTCTAGAAAATTGCCAAGACTTTTAAAGCACACTACTTTCACAAAGGCAAGCCTTTATAGAAAAACCCACCCACTACTAAGCTGTGATGGCAATATGTATGCACCCGTTTTAAGAAAATCGCAACCCTCACTGTTTTAAAAACACACAAACACACACACACACACACACACACACACACACCTATTTACTGCAAAGAAAGACACTGATATGGAAAATGACCCATGAATGGGTCTCAATGTTCCTGACAACTGCTTAAGGGAGATTAAAAGCTACACAAACACACTTGTCTGGTAATCTCCTATTGTGCCCTAAGGGGGTTTGTCATTTTCCAGATGTAGTTCGGCAACCCCCTAATTCTTTCACACATTCTGTTGCTACTCAACCACACACACACACACACACACACAAAATCAAGCAGGTGGCCAACTTAGAGAGGTTTTGGGTTGCAGTTTTAGTACATACAAATTCGAAATTTAAGATATTTGGGTGGCCAACTTCCAAGTTAGACAGGTGGCCAAGTTACATGGGTTTTGCTCTGTGTTACTGTATAGGATATTTGCCGTTCCTTAAAAAAGTGGTCAACTTAGGCAGGTGTCCAACTTACAAAGGTGGCCAACTTTGCAGGTTTTACTATATATGATTTCAGCTTCCTCCGGTTTTGCGCACACTTTCAGAATCAAGAAGTGAGGCTTTAAAATGAACAATTTCCAAATAATATTTCTGAGAGAGATGTATTTGGGGCAATCGTTAAGTATCAATAACATACAGCAAAATTACGAGCCTGGGGGATCAGGTGAAAAAGTTAGTAAAATCATGCAATGCATTGATTATGAAACGCTTTCCAACATACCAGAAATCATTACTCAAGTTATGAGGATAATGGCTGTGAAATAAATCTCGCTCTTGTGCCCTGACCTTTGATCCCATTTCGATAATATTCAACAGAACTGGTTCAGTATACCTTCGAAATAACATGATAAAGTTTTGTCGTAATCGAAGCAATTTTACGTAAGTTATCATGCATAAAGGCTATGGAATAGATGCCACTCCTGTGTCTTAACCTTTGACCCCATTTCGCCATTTTTAATAGGATTCGTCCCAGGCAGGCTCCTACAACATACTAACATTTCATCCAAATCGAAACATTTTTACGTAAGTTATGACGCATAATGGCGATGGAAGTGATTCCGCTCCTATGTCCTGACCTTTGACCCCATTTCGCCCATTTTCAATAGGGTTTGTTCCAGGTGGCCCCTACCACATACTAAAATTTAATCGAAATCAAACCTTTTTACCTTAGTTATGACGCATAAGAGCAGTGGAATGGATCCTGCTCCTATGTACTTACCTTTGATCCCGTTTCGTTCACTTTCAATAGGGTTCATTCCCAGGTGGTCCCCTACCACATACTAAAATTTCATCGAAATCGAACGATTTTTACGCGAGTTATTGTGCGTTCGCCCAATAAGTCACGTAAAAATCGTGCACAACGAGTGACGTAATGAGGCAGATGGGAATCGCGACCATCTGCTCGCAAGAGTGTGACGTCATAAAACTTTAATGGGATCCACACACAACGCGTGACGTAATGAGAGAGATGACGTGACCGCGCGCCAACATCTGAATTGCGAGAATGTGACGTCATAAGATTTCTAAGCATGGATAACATTAATGGGACGACGCCATGACACTAAAACATTGGTGATTCGGGGTGATTATTTAACTACCTAAACAAATTTTCCTAAAGTCGAGATCAAGCTAAATCGATTTCTAGTACCAGAAAACGGTAGGTTAACGACTTTCATCAAAATCCTTAGAGCCGTTTTCAAAATAAAATTTACGTACATATAAGAATTGCTCCTTTAAGGTGAACGTCAAGTAATTTTGCTTCCTGTACTTTGAATGGAAACATTTCTGAACACAATGTCTTCCCATTTACTGCGTTCCCAAGGATGAAAATTTGAACATCGATTAAAATATCTTCATTTTATGACTTGGAATACTTAATATTTTCTAAAACATAACCATAATTATGCAATCCAACATTTGTTTGTCTACTGATGTCATCAAAGTACAAGTCGCGCCATACTTTTTCTGGTTTCAACACCACCAAAGGAAAAGTTATTGATAATATAAGTATGGTTATGTTTTAGAAAATATTAAGTATTCCAAGTTATAATATGAAGTTATTTTCATCGATGTTGAAATTTTCATCCTTGGGAACACATTAATTTTGAAGGAAATGTGTACAAAAATTTTCCATTGGAAGTATAGGAAGCAAAATTACTTGACGTCCACCTTAATAATACGGGATAAGGGCGATGGAATGGATCACAATCCTTTGTCCTGACCTTTGACCCCATTTCGTTCATTTTCAGTAGGGTTCGTCGCCAGGTGGTCTCCTACCACGTACTAAAATTTCATCGAAATCGAACCATTTTTTTGCACGTTATGACGCAAAAGGGCAATGGAATGTATCCCGCTCTTATGTCCTGACCTTTGACCCCACCGCCCCCATTTTAAAAAGGGTTCGTTCCGAGGCGATCCCCTACCACATAGTAAAATTTCATTGAAATCGAGCCATATGTACGAAAGTTATGACGCATAAGGGCTATGGAATGGATCCCACTCCTACGTCGTGACCTTTGACTCCATTTGTCCCATTTTCAACAGGGTTCGTTCCCAGGTAGTCCCCTACCACATACTAAAATTTTATCTAAATCGAACCATTTTTACGCCAGTTATCGTGCGGACAGACGGAAAAAGCTGGAGCATATACTCTTCTTCAACCTACGGTTAGAAAGCGTAAATAAAACTGACAGGTGACTTTGCATCAGATTGTTACAAATGCAAACGGTTTTTTTTTTCGGTACAGCGCGTCATAACGTTCAACCTTATCACCCGTGTACCTACAAAGGAGACCTAGTTTCCAAGCTGGTAGTAAATTTTATTGAATCTGTCGGTCAGTACGCTGCCTTATTTAAAACTCCAGTGCAAAACAACGCCATCTCGTCAGGAAAGGGTACTGATTTTGGAAGACACAGCTTTTCATATCGGTAATCGTACGCCTAAAGTCATCAAAAGTTACTTCTGGATCAACTCTAGTAACTTCTGTTTTACTCTGGGAAGAATTTTCAAGCATTTCTGGTACTGTAGTTTTATAAATCAACACCAATGAAGAGGAGACGAAGGCTATGAAGGTTAAAAATTTTCGTATAAATAACAATAATTCTTAAAAGACCGTCGATACACGATTAAAATAAACTTGAAGAGATGGCATTTACAAAGTTAAATCCTAACACTTGCTACCATGAACCCAATTAACCGTAACCTTTTCCCCTTTTTCCTAAACTCAACCATACTTCTTACCCTTTTACTTTTAATTTAACACTCCTCCTCCTCTTTCCTCTTTTCCCACCTACCTCCCCCCTTACCTTACTACATATTAACCCTAAACCTTTACTTACTACTTCTTAACCCACTTCACCCCGATCTCGTCCCTTGGATTAAATCCACGCCTCCCCGCCCCCTCTTCTAACCTATTTGCATGCCTCTACCGTTGACTTGTCCTATTTAAGACAACTGCACGTCGGTTTTTACAGTGTTTTTTACCTGATGAAGGACGTGTTGTGATAGGTTCCGAAAGATCTAGTGCGTGTTTTTTAATTAAATGTTTTTAAACTTGTAAAAACCATCTCTTCAAGTTTATTTTAATCGTGTATCGACAGCCTGTTACGAACTTTTATTTTTATTATTATTGCCAATGAAGAGTTTAAGGCGAACAAGAAACATGTCAGAAAAATTTGCCGATCAAGAATTGCGCTGTACCCATCAAGTTATCTTTCGGTAAATATTATTTCCTACAATCGAACAATGCCATGAATGTGAATATTTTGGAAGATTATTCCTCGGTGTATGGAGCTTGCTTGTAACTCACCATAAACATAGGGCATTCTTTGTTGATTAGTGGTAATCACTGCAGGATTCAGATACAAAAAGCTCGCACACAGAATTTCAGAAATTTCAGAACACCATTGCGAATAAGCGACGTGGAAACTGCGGAGCACCACGTGCCATTGATGTGAGAGGTGAACATCGACTTCAGAGGTGCATGACGGCCGATCGACACGCTACAGTGGAGCAACTCACTGGTCGAATGAACCAGGGGACTACCAGAAGTGTGTCTAAAACGACAGTTCAGCGAACCCTGCGGCGTATGGGGCTCCGATGCAAACGAATGGTCACTGCACCCATGCTAACAAAGGTGCATCAGCAGAAAAGGCTTACATTTGCACGGTAGTATTGGATTGGACCTCCGCTGATTGGCATAGGATTGCCATCTCTGATGAGTCGCGTTTACTGCTTCATCGAACGGATGGAAGTTGCGTATAAGGCGAGAAACATCAGAGAACAAACACTCTTCAAGCACTGCTGAAAGAACACAAGCTGGTGGGGGCAGCGTTATGGTCTGGGGAATGTTTTCGTGGCATTCTTTGGGTCCACTCATACCTATGGAACGAATTCGTGATGAATCCATCCTTGGATCTCAGGCACTATGGACCGAATTCGTTATGAATCCATCCTTGCAGACCAAGTACACCCATACATGCTGATTGTCTTCTCTGGGGCGGATGGGATCTTCCAGAACAACAATGCGACGTGTCACACAGCTAGAACTGTCCGGAGTGTTTGGAAGAGCACTATGAAGACATCTAAGTACTTCCCTGCCTCCGAATTCCCTAGACGTAAACCTAATTGAGCATCTGTGGGACCAACTCGACGTGTTGTTTGCTCTACGGATCCTCCACCACTCACCCTCCAGCAGCTGTTAGATTCACTGCAGTCAGCATGGTTACACATACCTGTGAACACCTTCCAGCACCTTATCGAGTCACTCCCATACCGTCTGGCTGCTGTTCGCGCTGCACAGGACGGTTACTCTGGATATTAGCTGGTGGTCACAATATGTGACTCTACCATGTATTTGTTGCCTTTTTTACCATACAAACTTCAAACAAAGTATGAGCTTCAGCAAGAAATTTGGCTTTACAAAGAATTTTACCAGCATCAGGTTTGCAAATGCTTCACGTTTTTATCCCTATAAGTAATGTTTTGACTCGCAAGCGAAGCAGTTAAAATAAAATTTCATACCTTGTTTTTCCTGATTGTTGAAGTTACCCTATTCTAGTTCAAGAAGATTTTCCTAAGTTATGACTTTTTTCGGACCTGTCACCGTTATCATCATTCGTAACTGAATACTTGAACGGTATCGAATCTCTTGACTTGAAAGAGGGATATAAAAAATTTTGTACTTCAATATACTTTACTTGTTGTAATACGTCAGGGTGATACATAATCTGTTCAGAAAATGTCCAAGTGGAAGACTGAACTTTAAGTATCGGTGAAGCTGGGTAACGTCTGTTTTGTTTTGCAAATTCTCATTTTTATCATCCACAATTTTATTTCTCTCGTTCACAACTCCGATTGCCTCTTCCGAAAAATTTGTTGTGTGATTGCCTATTAACTTTTCAGAACTTTCAATTGCCGAGAGGTGTTAACAATATTTAGAATGTTATAAACTGAAACCGGAAAACGTGACCATAAGCCAATGCAATTTTGCTTCGATTATAATGATGAATGCAGAAATTACAATAAAATTCAATGCACTGTATGTACAGAAATGCTTTGCGGAACGAACGCGAATACTGTGAACTCCTCAGCTGTCATGTCTGAATAAATATCAGAAGATTATAAAAATTCTTCCCATTTTATTACTACTGCCATATAAATTATTTTCTTAACACAGCTACGTAGAACTGTAAGTTATTTCTCAAGAAAATCCGGAATGGCGTTTTGGAGTTTATTGCTGACAACTTCTCTTTCATGTTGTCAACTAAAAGAAAAGGAAAATAAACATCAAACGAAAAGTTTTATAAACTAAAAGAATGTTTAGCGGATTTCACAGTGATACTATAGTTAAGAACCAGTAGTGTTATTTACTTTTATTCAAGCAACAAATAAATCTGTTCCAAGTGTTCTCCCATGAATTTTTTAAAAGATGAAGTCAAACAAGGCAGTGTTTTTTAGTAATCACTTTGACGGAAAGAAAGGACTTCTTTAAAATGTAAATGCGAGTTACATTATCGCAGGGCCCCTGTATTACGTACAGCATTTCTTTCCGGATAGTTCTGTTATATTTCAGAAATACAAAAGTACCGCTTCGTAGCTAATAATGAGGTTGTAAGTTCGGCGAGATTTTTATCAATCATTTGATATATGACCACAAAAAATATGTATGGTCTGTAGAAAAAGCTCGAATAGAAAGGTGTTGACTTATATAAAGTACACACCGCATGTTTCGACTAAACACTTATTTCATGAAATGAATCAAACATTATATTACCGAATTTAATATTATTAAATTCAGCTAATTTAATAATATTAAATGCAGTAAAATACTCAAACTTTGGTACAAGAAAAATGAAACAGTCAAGGACTCTATGACCTTTCTCTTTGCTGTTGTGATCAGTTTTAAACAAAAAGTTTCGATTTCACACTTTTTCCCTGAGTTAAACACCGCAGAATGTAGATTTCATAACTTGTATTCGTAGTTGGTTTAATTATTACCATATTTTAAATTGTTCCGGGTTGACTGTTCAGGATCGGATCGTTTTTCAAAGTAGCTATTCGTAAAAGTATAGTTTCGTTGACAAATTAGTAATCCTCTCAACGTTTGTATGCAGTGAATGTTTTCAGATAAATTACAAATGATATGATGTTTAAAGAGCTGGGATGTAAAAGTCCGTAAATTGATAAAGAAAGGAATTTGAATCATAGTGCAAAAATAACGCCCTTCTTTTACTCTACTCCTTTTTAACATGGGTAACAAACGTTAGATTTGTATGCCATGAAGCATAATAATTAGTTTTGAATGAATATTATATATTATATCATAATATAACATATTCCCGCACTTAACCTTTTTTAGTTTTTCTACAATCTGGCATTCGAATAACTTTCGTCTACAAAACAAATAGTAAGCAAGATAATAGAAAATGTTTTAACGATGTCAGAACACACCGTTAAAACTAATTTTCAAAATAATCCGGATTTTGCAATTGTTCTTGATGAAAACTCTAATGCCTGTGTATTTCATGGTGATCTTCAGAAATATAATAAAAATTATTTAATGTTATTTGATCGCAAGTGTTTCTTCTAAAATCTGCGCCAAATGATATCATGTATTGCCTCAAATTAATATTATACTTGTTATATCTAAAATAAATGACGCAGTACGTGTAATTGTTCCGATTTGTAAGAAAATAGTGACCGAAACATAAATTTCGATTTCCAGCGTACTGAATTACATATTTTCTTGCCAAATAAATATGCACCTAATATTTTAAAACAATGCGTCATCGATATGTCATCTTTTGTTTCCCAGAAGTCTAAAAAATAGTCAAAAAGGGAAAAATAAACTTGAATAATATTTAAACTTCGACAGCTGGCAAATTAAAAATAACCGATTGTCTAAATTAAACACACGCACACAGAATGATTGTTTTATACAACAAGGCAGATACGAATGCTAATGAGCAGAAGCGATAATAAGCTTGTTTATGAGGTAGTATGATGAATTTTATCGTTTCTACACAGTTCGGATCATTCCTGCTTCTCACAGTATTATTTATTAGACGCGACACGCTTTGTGCTTAACTGAAGTATTTTATTTAAAGAAAAGGTCAAAAACACATATTTAAATCAAATGAACGGAAAAAACACAAAATGGTTTTCCAAAAAAGTTCAGTAAATATCTGTATAAATTTTGTCTTTGACTAGCTACTTGCCTTAGATGTCATTTCCCATAAATTACCAAACAAAATGCTTGGTTCTGGTCCAGGAATGCCAAGTTCTTTGAAAAAGGAAAACTTTTTCTTCCTCCATCTGAAAATAAAGTTGGAAAGGTTTTAACCCTTAAATAACATTTAATCATTTTCTGGATCGTAAATCAAAGATAAAATGGGATTCTAGGATACAAAAGTAGGAACATAGTAGATAAATATCGCAGAAGATCAGAAATAGCCCTTGAACAGATCAACACATATCGCGCGTGTGATACCACGACAATCAGAAACTGTTGAGAATATGGTGTATGTGTCGTTTTTATCTTTTTTGTTTTCAGATACAGGATCAAAAACTTCTGCAAGGCCAACTGTTTCAGAATTTTTTTATTTCAGAATCCTTTACATTAAAATAGATAAATGAAGACAATGCATTTCTATTAGTTTGTTAAACAGTGACAAACTATTGTCAATCTACAGTAGTTGCTTCTATTAAAGTCCGGAAGATATTCGCAGGAATAATAAAAAGGAAATCCCATATGATTAGGTAGAGACATTGTGTAATCGAATGCTTCCCTCTTTCATTTTACAATATTACGAGGTATTTTTCATAAAAGTCAGTTTCATATAATTGATAAATTAATTTTTTCAACGTAACGATAGCTTTTTTTTTTCAGCAAACGTTGTTTTAATGGTTTTCCAGGATATTTGTTTCAAACGGTTTCAAATTTGTTCTTGTTATTCATCCACTCCATTCCATGAATTGTTATTCATCGGAATGGAGTGGGTGTATTTCATGGCTGTAATATAAACGCAGATCTAGATGAGAACAACAAAACCTTTGAACAAAACGCCAACACAAACAAGCGTTTATATTCTTTGAACACAAACACGCATGCTCAGTCTAACTCAGTCTGCTCGGCATCCTGCGGCATAAGCCTGTAATGTTGGCTTCTGTGTAGTAATTCTTTGCCGCATAATATAGTGGCGCTAGTTACGTCTCGCTGAGCCTTACCTTCTTATCAGTTAGATATTCTTTGCCAGGTGTGTTTCCCAGATGTAGATTTATGGGTCGTCCCTCTAACTTTGTTTGCAAACATCTTCGCTATTAATCATCCAATTTCGACGATATTTAAGATGTAGGGCTTTTTTCATGTGCTAAATAAAATGAGCATAAAACAGCATATCCCTTATATGGAAAAATTCGGAGACAGATAGTTAATTAGATGTTGAATTAGATTAATTATCATGTTTCTTTAGATCACGTGATAGTTCCTTGCGAGTCCTTTCCAACGGTATCTTACTTCTTTACATGCGGCAAACGGCTCCAAAAATAAGGGAGGTTGCTCCCCCCCTTTTTTTTATGTCTGTACATTAATTTTCTCTTATTATCACACCATTAGAAAAATTACTTGTCTCCAAATTTCTAAAATTTCGAAAACCGCGCACTAGAAATATTCTTACTGCATCATTTTTGAAAACTTCCAAAACCTTTTTCAGAGATGGCTGCTCAAGAATTAGTAAATCCATAAGAGTTTTCATTCAACGTAAGTGTCACCCCTTAATATTGCATAATCTTTGCGATTCTCATGAATTTCTTTATCCAAACTTCCGCAAGATTACGATTTTTATAAAAGAACGGTAAGCAGAACCATAGAAAAATGCAACAAACGCTCATTTTCCCTCCGCTTATTTGAAGACTAGTGTTTATCATTAAATGCTCACATGGTCAGCGCCGAGTTGCTTGTGTCTGAAGACATAAGAGAAAGAACGTTTCTTAGGATTTCGTTGGGGAACGAAGGCATTTATGAGGCTCAATGTAAACTTGCAAATCTTTGCATGCACTACTAATGCACTTTTAATCGCCGTGAGAACAGTATGTGACTTTGAAATCCTCTGAATGTAATAACGTCGCTAGGAGCAGAATTTTTCCCATAATGTTTTCGGAGGATCTCATACGCCGTGTAAGAGTTGCGAAATCTTAACTTTTTCATGCGCGTATCTGAAAATATAATCCTGCTATTTTTATCAGTTCATCAGTGTGCACTGTAAGAACTGACCTCTAGGAGCGTTTTTGTGGAGTGCTTTTTATTTTTATATAAATCCTTGTTCTACCACGTCATTTCAGTTTAACCGTAGAGAGCTACTGATGACGATCGCAGAACATTGGTATTACCTTTTTTTTAGAAGTCACCTTGTCTTTTTCCATATCCCATGCTGATCTATGAAATAATATTTTGCTGTTAACTACAATTACTGTTTCGGTTTTCCCGCTCTCTATCATTTCTTTTTCTGGGAGAAAATTGGCTTTCCAAAAAGCTTCTTATCGTTTTTTTTTTTTTTTTTTTTTTTGTACATTCATGACTAGCGATGGATTTCCAACGCAGAAAAAGTGGTAGTTGCGCTTAGTCTAGAGCTGACCTTGCAAGAAACGATCTACGTGTTTTGCACATGTGCCCGTCCCGATCGCCCAGAGTCTAGCTTCTAGCCCTTTGCCTTAACGGGGTATGGCTCGAGTCCCGTTGAAGTATGGGTTGTGCTTTTTAGTACAGCATTGGCACTTTTTAGCACGTCTTTTGTTAAGAAAGATCATGCTTATGTTGTCGGTTTGTCCGTTCGTCCTTTGTAGACACGATATCTCTGCAACTATTAGTCCGATTTGGAAAATTCTTTTTGCATTGGGCAGCTGGAAATATACGAATGATGATTCTCCATTTCGTTTTTTTTACGATCTGCAATTTCGCCACTAGAGGGCGTAAACGCAGATGATGTCGAATTCAAAAATACATTTTATTCCACATATTTGCTTCTAAACACCCGATTGAAAAAAATATTTTATCTTCCGATTCCATTTATATCGAAGAGTATTTTAGGAATAGTTACTTTTTCAAATTACTCATAGATTTTCTGCTAGGACGTGTAAAAATAAATTACGTTTTCCCCGATATCTCTTCTTCTAAAAGTGCGATTCGAAAATAACTTTCTGTATCGCATACAACACCTGATGGAAAATATTTTTAATACAATTTCTAATGTTTCGTAAAGAATGGTTCGGCCATCAGGCGGCATGAGTGTTAATTTCTGCTTGTGATGTATTTTAGCAAAATCTGGGCTCCTGAAAATTCGACTAAATTTTTTTTTCTTGGACTGATACCGCTCATATCGAAAAACCTTTTGCGAATACTTTCTTCTTAAAATAAACCATGGTTTTCCCACCAGGGGGCGTAAAGTCACATCCTATTTTTGTCGATATAAAATGAACACTTTTCAAGAAGGATGTGTTGCGGGGCTGTTATTGTTGATAAACGTTGAAAGTAAAAAAAAAAAAAGCAAAAAAAAAAAAAAAAAAAAAAAAAAAACTAGTCGACAGAGGTGTTGGTGGACTCATCATAGATCGTTTTTCATAGATAATTTTCATACGTTCTTCCTTCCACTAACACAGAACGTATCCGGAGAAATTATTCCAATACTACAGGATACCAGTTACTTCTTTCAACGAATTATTTGGCTTAATAAGCGAAAGTATTGTTATTATTATGGCTTAATAAGCGAAAGTATTGTTATTATTATGGCTTAATAAGCGAAAGTATTGTTATTATTATTATGGCTTAATAAGCGAAAGTATTGTATGTTCCATACAGGATACCGTCAGGATTGTATAAAGGTGACTCATATGTATATACAGTATAAGAGAGAGAGAGAGGTGGACGCATCTCGATCTCGCGAATTAATTTTGTTTGTGTCGAACATCATGCATCCAATAAAAACTAATAACAAAACTTGAACGAAATGACTACCGCACTGTGGAAGCGCCGCGTTGGAACTGTCGAGATGAACGTCCGTGCAGATTGAACAACGTTACGAGCGCTCGCGTCGACAACGCCCCCTACCGCGTTGGAAGCGCTCACGCTGGGCTGACAACGCCGCCACTGTAGGAGTCAGAAGCGCTCGTCTAGATAGGACCTCGCGTTTTTTTCTACTTGCTCATTGACTTGTTCGGTTGGCGTAACCACGCGTTTAATGGAGCTCCTCAATCGCCGCGTTTCGAGCGTTTCTGTAAAATGAAGTTTAGAAGTGCTCACGGTGGTCGTTAAACCTTAAAATAAAAACAAAGAATTCCACTTAGGGTCTTATTATGTTCCCATTTCTTCCACACTGACTGTATTTTCCTTTGCCTCTCTTTTACTTTGAGCGTGTATGGAGATGTTTTGCCTTCCTGGACTTTGAGCTAAATATTACTCACTAGTTCCCAGCATAATCAAATTTCTCATTTTGATTTACTTAGGAGGATGACTGGGACTTTACTTTTAGCCGTCTTTTGTAAAAAAAGATCGTGCTTATGTTGCCTGTGCGTCCGTCCGTCAGTCCGCCTGTGGACGCCATATCTCTGCCACTATTAGTTCTATTTGAAATATTTATTTTGTATTGGGTAGCTTGAAATGTGCAAATGATGATCCTTTATTTCGTTGGTTTTTTTACGATGCACAATTTTGTTGCTAGATGGCGTAAATGCACATGATATCGAAATTAAAATATATTTTATTCCATATATTTGCTTCTAAACATTCGATTGAATTGTTTTTTACCTTTCGACTCCATTTATGTCGAAGGATATTTTAGGTGTAAATCACTTTTTCAAGTTACGCATGGATTTTCCACTAATGGTCACAAAAATACATTGCGTTTTCCCCAATATCTCTGCTTCTAAAATTCCTATTTGAAACATTCGTCCTGCAGCGGATATTGCTCTTGATGGGAAATATTTTGCATGCAATTTCTAATTTCTGGTAAAAAAATGGCTTGGCCACCAGGGTGTGTTAGCGCTGATTTCTGTTTCTGATGTATTTGCAGCAAAATATGAGCTCCTAAAATCTCAATTGAAAATATTCGTTTGTCGACCGATGCCACTCACGTCTATAAACAATTTCTCACTATTTTCTGCTTAAAATATTGCTTCGTTTCTCCGCCATGGGGCGTAGATGTATATCTTATTTTTGTCAATACCTCTGCTTCTAATGGTCCGATTTGAAAAATTCTTTCTTTGTCGGACAGAGTTTCCGGTGCGGCATGTTTTCATTTAATTTCAAAATTTTCCAGCAATTCATAGACTTTCCGTTAGGGGGCGTAATGTTAAATTGCGTTTACCCCGATATCTCTGCTTATACAACTCTGATTTGAAAAATTGTTTCTGCACCGGATACAAATCCTGATGGGAAATCTGCATATAATTTTTTATTTTTTTGTAAAAAACGGTTTGGCCACTGGGTGGCGTAAGTATTAATTTCCGATTTTGATGTATTTGCAGCAAAAGCTGGGCATCTGAAATCTCGATTAAAAAAATTCGTTCATGGAATGATATTATCACGGCGACAAACCTTTTCGGAATATTTTCTTCTTAAAATAGTGCTTGGTTTTTTAAATATCTGTACTCCTCGGACCATCAACGCCACCATCGTACCACCACCGATACTTCCTGTCCAATTCACTCCGCAATACGACGATACGACCACCCGGCCTCGCGGAGTCAGACTAGACGTCTTTGCTCAAAGTCCGATAACTGCTGAAATCGTGCACGTCTTCCATGTCCAGGCATTGCAGATTCTTCAGGGTCTTCGCACGTGCCGTGTCCGTACGCCGACGACTGATTACATTCACTTCGCCGTACTCCTTAAATACCACCGACGATAACTTGCATATTATGCCGTGCTGTGGCGTAAGCGCTCACGGGTTGGTCCCGAAATTAACATCACACCTACGTAAACTCGACCCATTAACATATGTAAATTTTATGATCGTCCGCCAATTCCTTCTCGGTGTTCATTTTTCACTTTCCGCCCGTGTATTTTGAAGGCATTCTTATCGGAGTCCTAATATAATTTTCAGTGTATTGTCAGTAAAAATATTAGGTAGTTAACGGCAAAAAAAAATATTATTTGTGTCAGGATTACTAAACAAAGTATCAAAAAATAATTAATATTAGTTTTATTAAACACAATAAAACATTATTATGAGAGAGTTAAAATGAGACTCGGAAAGTAACGAACAAACTGCATTTTTTTGTTTCACTTAAACAGAATTAATTCTTTCATCAGCTATATATAAATGTTGATAATTATAGCCTGCCCGAAATTTTCCAGCTCGTTCTAAGATCAAAATCGGATTAACTATAGTTTAATTGCCAATAAAGTTAATTTTATATCTGTTTTCGTCAACCTGAGTACACTTCCTTAAATATTTGTTTATGAATCCATGAAACAAGATAATTTTATGCATGACTATAAATTAATAACCTTCATTTATAATTAAATTAGTTTAGCTCTTTGAAATACTTACATGAGCCAAAGTGTTATTAGCACTACAGCAATTCCTGCACTCAGTCCCCACATGATGCTTCAAGCGTTCACCAGTCCTGTCTATTGATTCTTATCTGGTCTACGAATTGTTTTCCTCGAGATGTGCATCGACAGCGTGAGAGCTTATATAAAGGAAAAAGTTGGTTATTTATCTTCTGCGTGCAATCAGCATTGTCGGAATATTACTGCAGCAAAGCCTTTTTGACTCTGACGAAGGTCAATGCTTATCGTTCTTAACTTAGAGTACAGTCTACGGTTGACTGTGATTTTCTTTTCTTTTTTTTATCTTATCTTCGCGCTTTACATCCATAGATTTACGACCCTTTACGAACAACTTATCCGTTGTAAAGATAAAAATATAACAAAAATACAGATTGTATAGTAAATACTACGGCGCGTACTGATCAGTTCAGTACGTGCATTTCCGTGCATTGCAATTATAAGATGAAGTAGGTGAAAGCCCATTAGTAATGACGGGGAATATATGATATCCAGAGCAATATTTTTAAATTATTTATTTATTGAATATAGGTGAAAGCCCTTTAATAATGAGGGGGGAAATAAATGCCCAGACCAATTATTTTTAATTATTTATTTATAACAAAAAAGCCCGTCCTACGACGGGCGTAAGGCTCAGAACTTGGTAGATCTTTTGGCGTTACCCAGGTTGCAGCACGAGGAGCTTGATCTTCCATCGCTTGCCTGTCCGTCCGCCCATTTGTCTGTTCGTCTGGCTGCTTGTCCGTCTGTCTGTCATGTGTTTCGCAAAATCATGAGTCCCTATTTCGTCAACACTTCATTGTACACAACATTTTTCGTGTACACTAACGTTAAACCCTGTATAAATACAGATGACCGTGGCTAAACACCGGTTCAGGCAGATATATTCCGACTTTTTCTATTGTCTGAGCAGTCATATTTATTTGCCAAGCGATGGCGATTCCGATAGCATTCTCCTTTGCCGACAGTCATACGCAGTCATACTTTCCAGACGGACCCTTTCTCGCTTAGCCTTTCGACTTTGTGCAGCAGTTTTTGTTTTTGTTTCGGAGGCATATTTTTGTTGTTTTTAAACAAATGAACCACAATGTAAATTGCTTGTTTATTCAAAGGGAGCCAAAACATAAATGATTTCGAATTATTTAGATGCAGCTCCACGAAATAAATTAGAATTTCGTCTCCACGCGATGATTGCGTGTGGAATTAAGAAAATCAGCGTCGTTTGCTCAAATAGCTACACATTTGTAACGTCATCCCTTATCCTGTCCCAAATCTGAAAGCACATGATGCACTTGATCGTTGATGATCACGAACACGTGGATCACATATTGTTGATCCAATATTGTTATGTTTGTTGAGATGTCATAAATTTGCTTTCTGCGTAAATACTTTTTGTGGCATGGAGGAGGGCTCTACCAAATTATATATTAGATGATAAGCATTCAAGATAGGTTTAATTGTCGCATTGCAGTGCTGAACCATGCATTTTGCTACAGTGGAGCACGTAAGGGTTTTTTTATTTTTGGCATTTGTACTTAAATAAAAGATATAAATAAGTGGAACTCTTCCCAAATATGCTGAAAACCTGCTATATACATGACTGTCACAGAAGTTTTACCAGAAGGCTATCTTGAAAAAGTACTAACGGACATTCCTCGTTATTTCACGAAATTTGTTTTAGGCATGAGGCTATTCATGTTTTTCACCCATCATTAAACGGAGGAATGCATAATTTACAGCATTTTTAACATAGTTCGCTATGTCACATTTCCTTTAACTTGTGAACGCCACTTAGAACATTTTTCGAGTGTTCCTCTGTCTTTCAAAATGACACTACAGTTAAAGTTGAGCTTTGAAGTCTCCTGCTAATAAGTTCATCTTTGATTGCATGTATCATAAAAGCAATCCGCTATGCTCTATGTGTATTTTCTCTTTAAACAGCCTGCTGAATAACCCTGGAGAACGGCCAAAATATATCTGAGACAAGAGTATCTATTTTTAACTAAATTGGACATGCTGCTCACGAATATGAACTTGAAAATCGGGAATTAGCTCTAGTTTTCAAGAAATGGGGTAAGGATTTAGTGGAAATGGATGGTATGCACCGGAAGTCCGATATGTCGTGTGATGGATTCCCCACAACACGCATAATCTTGAGCGCCAATTGGATGACGCAATCTGTAGCAGTCATTACAACCACATTACCTACTTATCTTCATTCGCGTTGTGCATTCATGACTGCAGACTTTTCATTCAAGGTGCCTCGTGAGTATGTGAATAGTACGTATAAATTTTGTTATATTTGTGGACAAATAATTGCTTTGATATTACAAACGATAAAGAAAGCTTACAGCCTTCATTTTGGTTGTGAAAGAAGTGACCAGGACCGGTATAGGGCCTCACACATACACTATTGACAAAAGTCACCGGACACTTAGAAGACAAACACAACATAACTTTATTGGCATACATTAGTACAATGTCGGTTCACCTTTGGCCTTAATGCATGCGATGACCCTTCGAGACATGATTTCGACAGGGATTTTGAACACAGCGATACGTATGCGCTTCCATTCAGTACATAATGATGCCGCTAACTGTTGCTTTGTAGTAGGCCTTGGTTCCAAACTTCTTATGCGGCGCTCTAATCATCCCATAGGTGCTTTATGGGATTAAGATCAATGCTCTGTGCTGGTCAATCCACACACGATATGGAATTATCGTCAAAACACGCCGTAACAGTCCTGGCCTTATGGCTCGGCGCATTATCCTTCTGGCACAAACAAGGCTTGGTTCCATAGTATTGCCACAGAGTTGGTAGGACATAATTGTCCAGAATACCGAGGTAGACGTGCTGATTAACCGGTTTGTCCACGATAACCAATGGGCCGGGATCATACCACAAAAAACACCACCACACGAGTACACTGCCAGCTCCAAACTTGACCATAGGAACAGTACACTGTGGTAAATAGCGTTCCCCGGCTGCCGCCATACCCACACACGGCCATCAGACTGATAGCTCGTATGTCTGGATTCATCAGTCCATAGAACCTGTTTCTATTGATCTACGGTCCACGGTAAATGTTCTTTACACCATGCTAAACGACAAATAAAATTCCGAGTGGAGATGAAAGGCTTAAGAGCAGCCGCATGACCACGGTAACGCATGGAATGAAGTTCTCTGCGAATGGTATGTGTACATACCAAGGTTACAGCATGTTTAGTCACTTGTACACTGAGACGTCTTGTGCAGTACTCCGTCGATTAGCTATAACGACTCTCCTGATGCTTCAACGTCCTGTATCGCTGATTTTCTTTGGTCTGCCGGTACGATTTGCTGCTTCAGGCACGCCATGTGTCTTTCACTTATTCAGTACATTCAAAACAGTTGACTTGGGTATGTTTAAACGGCTCTCGGCTTCTGTTATGGACAACACACTAATATAACACCCAACAATCTTTCATTTCTCAAAGTCAGTTCTCTCCCGCCACGACACATTCATTCAATCTCACAGTGCGATATGATTGCGGTCAGTTGCAGGTTTGTTTTTATACCGCTTGCAGCTGTACCGCTCATTTTAACAACGCAGCGAATCCGTTAATTTGCTTTTGAAGGGGTGTTTGTTGACTTTTTAAAATAGTGTATATGCTGTCAACAATGTGCAACGAACCTGGGCTGCTGGTTGAACGAAAAAGAACGATCGATGCGTTTTGCAGTTCCAGTGGTTCGGACGGAACCGACAAACAAACTTAATGATTGTTATTTTTACATGATTCTTCCAATTGGACATGGCATTTCTAAGAAAAAAAATCAGCTTTTGACCTATCCGATTATTCCGTCTGCTACTGCGCCCAGTCTGGGAATGACACTCCCAGTTCCGGATCCACCAGATCCTTATACTCCGGAAGATAAAGAAGAAAGTAATACCAGTGAACTTCCGTTATCTGAGAAAGCATCTACATCACGATATCCTGATTTCGTGTCTATTGAAGAGTCTGTACAGCCAAACAAAATTACCGAGATTGAACGGAATGATCTAGTGAGAGATCTAGAATTGTCAAAAAGTACTACATCAGAGCTGTTGGTGTCCAGATTACTGCAATGCAGTGTTCTAAAAGAGAATATGCATGTTTCTGTGCTTCGTGCTTGGAGATAAGATCTGCTTCAATTTTTTAAAATGCCAGATAAAATCACTGTTTACGTTAATATAGTGAGTCTGATAACAGCATTACAAATCGACTACGAAGACGACGATTGGAGGTTGTTCACTAATTCGTTCAGGTTGAGCTTAAAAACTATGCTGCTACATAATGGTAACGTTTTACCATCTGTTCGACTTGGGCCTGCCCACATGAAAGAAATGTTCAACAATATGAAAAAACTGTTACACATCATCAACTATGACAAGTGGAAGATTTATGGTGACCTAAAAGTCAGTGCCATCCTGATGTGGCTGCAGTATTCTTACAAAAAGAATTGCTGTTTCCTCTCTCTCTGGGACAGCCGTTCCAGGACTTCGCACCACAAGAATAAAGAATTGGCCTCGACGATTATCACTACAATGTACTTAAAGTAAGATGTATTTTGTGTATTATAAAAACTAACTGAGTAAACACTTAATCCTTCCAAGCACGATAATAATTAACCAAGAGGCAAAATGTGACTCACAGCATTCGCAGAGCTAAAAGGTTTTTAATTAAAATACAACTAAAATGCAAGTAATTTCGGACTAACTATTGGTCCGTCTTCTCGCCTGGAGCAAGCAGCCGGGTACATCTGTCTTATATTATTTTATTTGCCGCATACGTGAATGTGATTGGTATAGTCAGTTCGCATGGTCAACCGAATGAAATCCAAGTCATGAAATTATAATTTTAAGTAATGTCATTATAATCTTCCATACCGGGTTTCCTTTTCTTCTTCGCAACCACAATTCTCCAAGGCAAAGGTATGTACCTCGGTAGTTCATCGTTACAACATAATGATGATTCATGGAAGATATGGAGACTTTCAATAAAAAGTGTAGCCCTTTTTGTCCGGGTGCTAGTCAGGATCCGCGCCTCTGTATTCAATGTACTTAAACGAACTACTTGCAGAACCCAGTAAGATCTCCCTCCTGTCTACATCAAACTTGGACTAATAAAGAATTTTGTATAGGCCATGGATCGAAATAGGCCGGATTTGTATACCTTCATGATAAATTTCCAAGACTTAGTGAGGCCAAAATCAAGGAAGGTGCCCTCAGGTACGTCAGCTTTTCCGATAAAAGCGTTTCGTTGGTATCCTCACAGGCGATGGACATTTAGCTAAGAATGCTTTCCAGAAAGCGACTACAAATTTTCTAGGAAACAATAAGGTTCACAATTACTAGGAGCTTGTAGAACCACTCTTGCAGTGTACGAAAGATTATGGTGCAGCATGCCATTGAAATTACACTATTTTCACCCTCATCTGGATTTCTTCCCGGCTCACACTGCAGTGCTATCAGTGACGAGCCCTGGGAACGGTTTCATCACGACATTATTGTTTTCGAAAAAAGTAAACAAGGGCTATGGAATGCAGCATTCCTAGGAGATTATGGTTGGACCCTTGTCAGAGGTCCTACAGAAACTTATTACAGGCGGCATGTTTTTGAAAAATGGAAAACAAAAATTATAAAATGTATCAACAGAACATTGATATCGTGGAGCATACTACCTTTTTACGCTTACGTTTTCGTTGGCTTTTCAGATACACACATTTTCTCTGCTTCTTGTAATAATTTTGATACTGAATATTACGTCTAGAATGAGTATTCTTTCCTTTTGGGCTATGACTGTTAACAAGCTAACTAACAAGAATACAAGGACTATGCAATTTGAGTGGACTGATTAGGCTCCGTGTTTACGTTGTAACGTACCAGGAGATGTGACGTACCTGCCAGAAGGACGCACACGACATAAAGGCAGATAGGAATCAGAATAAAATGTCCGCGTAGCTTAATTGGTAGAGCAACTTATTCCGGAATGAGTGGACCCGGGTTCGAACCCCGGCGCGGATAAAAATGACGGAGAAATTCACTTAGTTATAATGGCGCCCGAACTATCCGGATGACCCGACCGTTCAAAATCTCGCATTGGTGTGATGTTGTTTCCACACCGCGAGATAGCAAACATAAGAGAATCCCTTCTCCAGCACTTCAGAAAAAAAAAAAAAATAAGGGGGAGATGATGTAACGTACCAGGAGATGTGACGTACCTGCCAGAAGGACGCACACGACATAAAGGCAGATAGGAATCAGAACAAATGTCCGCGTAGCTTAATTGGTAGAGCAACTTATTCCGGAATGAGTGGACCCGGGTTCGAACCCCGGCGCGGATAAAAAATGACGGAGAAATTTACTTCGTTATAACGTCAGAGTGAAAGAAGACTAATAATGATCAACTACGGCTGCGAATGCATTATGCTCTAGGCTATTACTTCTTCGATATTCTTATTGTCATTCCATCTTGTTAAGTCTGAGATTATATCAATCGCTTAAGTGTCGTTAAGTCTTGGACTATCATGCGCATAAAATAAAATTGGTACTCCGAAAACCTAACTTTTAGTTGTTTCTTGACTCTGTTTCATTCTAGTGTGCTCACGAAACCTACTTCACCATAAAATGGCTCCCGAAAGACGATCGCGGACTCTTGTTTCGTCATGTCAATGGAAGAAGGACATCACGTTTCGTGCTGCACTATAGACTTTATGAATTCACATGGTTTACGGTACCTACGGCTACAATTGCACCCTTCCGCTCTCCTCTAATGAGTAGTTTACCTTTAAATCTGGAACTATCTAATGCAATGGGATAGTTCGTTTCCTTAGGTTATTGCAGTAACTTGAAGAACATTTTGATCTCTATGACATCCAAGAGAATAACAAGGTCCAAATTCCAGACACCTGGCTAAAGAAGACCGCAAAAGCTTGCTGCCTGCCGCCAGTGGCGTAATGACTTCATTGAGATTTTCCATTACAGCTAGATCACGGCAAAAGTCGCCCAACGATTATTTCCCTCAAGCAGCGGTAGTCAAATAGAACTCTGTCTATTGCAGTAGAAATCATTCGTCTCTATGAGGTTAAGGAACCCTACTATTCGTCTATATGAGGTATAGAACTGACACTGCCGAAATCCTAGACGCACTTTTGTAATAACTGAGTAATTTCCTTCAAGACTTTCTTGAAATTCCGCAACCATTGACTGTTCACGAGTGTTTGCATGTATTGTCCTGTAGGAGGAACGCCAGGCTATAAATTCAAGACCACTCTGGCTACGGAGACCCAATGATATAGGCAACCTCATAGTATGAATTTACTTTCATTTGCTGTATACAATTTTAAAAGAAGAAATACTAAAGCTTCCTTACACCAACATCCTGAACTACGATATAATTGGAATCCTGACTCTCATAGGGAGCTTTTATAAAATATTTGTTTCCTAAAAATGACTGCAACCCTTCTACTGCTAATTATAAATTTTGACATAGTACCAGTGACAGGAAAAGAATAGTACCTCTAACTATCACCACAGGTCCAGAAACAGAAGGACCGATATTTAAATATGAACATTAGATATGGAATTTCATCTATGAAAACATTTATTGATAACTAAAATGATCAACTTCGAAATAATTCCTTTCAGCAATTACGCACGAATCTCTGCGTTCTATCTAGCTGTATAAACAGTCATTGAAATCATTTTTCTGTAAAATGTTTACTTCTATACTAAGACAATATAAACCTGTAGTGGCTTTAGTTATTTGAAGTTATTTGAGTAATTAGTTAATTCTCCTAGATAACTTTATTAACATAAATACAGGGTTTTCACTAGGTAGTCATCCCAAAAAATGAGTCATGTTTTACAACACACTCTACTTAGAAACATGATATGTGGTTTACAACGCACCTTACCTCATGGAATGTAGCACCATTCACAACAAATGCTGTAAATGTCCTCCACTGATATCCAAACGCACTCGGACGCGACCCTGAATATTATTGAAGGTCCGCCGCAGCATTCCTCATCAATAATCCGGATTGCTTCACTGATCTTACTTTCTAAGTCTTCTCATATGCGAGGCTAATTGGTGCATGACATTTCAAATATCCTGATAAAAAATTGGATGGAGTCAAATCGGGTGAATGAGGTGGCCACAGTCCTTTGGAGCTCACTTGGTTACCGCAGAAAGAGAAAATTTCACTAATGCTCACACTGGACGTGTGACATATCGCTCCATCCTGTTGAAAGTACCTCACTGTCAAATCGATGTTGGTTAATTTGTACACAAAATGTCTGAAAATGTTCACGCATAACACCAAGTTTACTACGCTCCTCAAGAAAAACGGTCAAATTATTCCGGTTCGGGAATAGCACACCAAACACCGACTTTTGCAGGATGTAATGGATTTTCATGTAATGCGTGTGAATCATGGGTAGCCCAGATGCGGGAGTTTTCCTAATTAACATATCTGTCTAAATGAAACAGGGATTCGACCCTGACCCATGTGAAACACAAAATGTTCGGAATTGCGAGTAAAAATGTCAGGGACCAGTGACAATAGGACACACGCTTTTCAAGATCCAGTTCTTGCAAGACGGTACGGATGAAGCAACGATACCAGCTGTCACACGTTACGGATGAAGCAACGATACCAGCTGTCACACGGTACAGATGAAGCAACGATACCAGCTGTCACACGGTACGGATGAAACAACGATACCAGCTGTCACACGGTACGTATGAAGCAACGATACCAGCTGTCACACGGTACGGATGAAGCAACGATACCAGCTGTCACACGGTACGGATGAAGCAACGCTTTCTGCGCGGCTCATTGGCAGGTGGAAACAGAATGCCCAGTTTCTTGTGACGAAGATCGTAGTGACTTCTTAGGTCATGTCAGCAGCCTGTGCTTCACCTCTTCGATTCTTTTCTTTCGCTAAAGGAAGACGTCCACCACTGTATTAGTTCAAATCACTGCCCGTGGTTCCAAAGTTCTTTGCTAACCTGGCGATGTAAGGTTTGTCTGTGCTTTACTTCCCCCAAATGTATCCAGTAATTCACACCGTGTTACCTTTGTAGACTTTGTTATCCAATTACTTTTCACAATAAACACCCACTCCGCAAAGATATACACAGCCATCCTGAACGACGTTCAGCAGGACAGTAAAACACGGAGATTGTCTTCAGACCGAATTAGCGTGCCCGGACATCTTATGGTGGGGGTAGGGTGGCCGCGCACGCTCTACGTTTGGGTGACGATACATTGAGTCATCGCATAATCAGGAAAATTATGAAGCGGTAAGCCACCTTTGCAAAATTCTCTTGCAGAGGATGAAGAAAATTATCTTGCCCCACGAATCTGTGTTTCAGAGGCTAACAACAGAAAATGTAGTGCATTTGCGAATCGAATGATGAATGTTTTAAAGATTGGTGGTAATGAGACATCTTCTTTATTTGAGAAAATGGCAATGCCATTAAATTTATATGCAATTAGTCTTCCGTGAAAAACTATTATTATTTTACGATGTATACTGCATTTAAATAAAATATTTAATATTTAATTTTTTTACGTCGCTTTAGATTGTTAAAATGTGCGGATATTACATATCGTTTAACTCTCTGATGGGTGCAGCTACCAGGTGCCAGAAGATGTTTCCAGTTCGATCAATTGAAAAGCAAATATCTGTCAAATAAAATATGAATTTACACCCTCTAGTAAGAGACATGCACTACAGAAATAGGCAGATAATTCCATTATTTGGGTCTAGTCACAACTTTCCGGTGCAGAAAGAGCTCTTCTAGTCCAAATACAAGAAGCGGAAATACTGTGGAAAATTCAAGTACACGTGCATTTGACCTAACAGAAAAATTACTATTCTTTGTAAAACAATATATTTCACAGAAATCATGTTTCTTATGATTACAGACATGCGATTTAAGATTTTATTCTCCAATATAAATTGCGTATTATAAAATACTCTGTCAGACAGAAAGCAAATATTCTCCTTGCCGATGCAAAAGCAGTTTCGCAATCTGTCTTTTAAAAGTTCAGTTGTCAAGTTCAGTGCCAGATGCATCCATTTAATATGTATATCAAGAAGTGCATGAGAAAATAACTGGAAAAACATTGAAAAATGTGGTTATGAATGTGAATATCTAATGCAGAAGAGTGTTAGCAATTAAACCTATTGCCGTAGAAACAGTGCTATATTCAAATACGATATAAAGCATCGTCGTAATACAATTTTATGTCAGGGCATTTCAGAGACTTTAAGTCTTTATTATTTCAGTTTCAGTAGGAATTCTTCTTCGTGGATGAGGTATCAGTCACTCCCGCAGGAGAACGAACGGAGAGACGAAGTAGTATGTTATACCGCTTTTGATTACTTTATTAAATATTTTATGTTATGTTCATGCCTAGTATTTTCATGTTCAACGCCTTCCTCGGATAGCTCAAGTCACAGATACTGATTTCATTTGTTTAGAAATCTAGTCTTTGAAGATGAAATAATTATGAGGTATAAATACGATTTAAATTATTGTTGTAATTAACGATACCTGCGATCGTAGTACTTTTATTTAGGCAAGCTAAAACTGCTAAACTCTGAACGAAATGCAAAAGTTTTATAAATAGAACCAACTCCTCTGATTTTATATGCATTATTAAGTATTCCCATATTTCCCACAACTTTTAGTTCAGAATACTTGAAGTATTCTGGGTCCTTGAAATCACTCGCCAAATCACGCAGCTCAGAATTTCTCGTTTGTGAAACTATCAAGGGTATGCACAGATATTTCACGCAACGCCAGTCTTCTTTCTATTGCTCGAAAGTTTGAAAGCTATACGAGAGCTGCTCCAGTTGCATGATTCACTTTGCAGCCTCAGAGGTAGTAACACCAGCTTCTAAAAGACTTCTCTTAAACGATGATTTAATCGTACATTGTACAAGTGGCTTTCAGTTTCAAGCTAAAATTATAATTTAACGATAACTTGTCAAACAACTATGTTTAATATCCTGAAGTATTCTCGTGGGCACATGCAGTGTGTAAACAAGCTGATGACTCCTTCATGTAACGTGAGAAACTAACACTACCGATATTTATAGAAGTAATGTGAATGGCCGATCCTTCTGTAAGATATTAAATATCTCCCATTCATACCTTGTCCGGTGACGCTGCGTTAATAACACAGCGGAAATAAGGCTATCTGAACTAAATGCTATAAGTATATATTTGGATCTTCTCTTTTCAAGCAATAAGCGCATTTTCCAGTAATTTGTATTCTCGCCCAAAACAATGTGTCAAGATTTTCGCCATTAGACTCTTAACCAAATGAATAAAGAACACACTGAATCAGCGGACCGTTTCAGGGGATATACCTTAACACCAACATTTTCAAATGCACAAGTAATTTTGAAAATAGTTATGTCGATGCTAATTTCAAATTCAAGGGATGAAATGCCGCTTCAATTTTTATCGTTCATAAATATTATTTCAACAATGATTCATAAAAGGAAATGTTTTCCAATTTTGTAATATTATTTCAAAAAGGTGTAACGAATGAACATGTTTATGGAAATTTAATTGACGTGTTTCATATATTGACGTGTCAGAAATAAAGACAACTACAAATGTACAAAAAAATTGCCAGTCGTATATATTTCAAATTTCATGCACAAAAAAACTTTTTCGTGATTTTGTACAGAGTTGCGGTATGCTGTTTTAATTTCTATGACTTTTTGTGCACACTTCGATCTAACCAGACACTTTCAGCAAAAAACCCAAATCAATCAAAACAAAATTTCTTGTTATTTCGAATATAGAGATAAGCCGGTGAACTTGCAATAGGCAGCAAGCGATAAGGATTTCTCAACGTTGTAAGTTGGCTCTATCTCATAATCGTAGGGAGTTTTTCGAAATTCCAAATTCCGTCACGTATCACGAACTGAGCTCCTGAAATCTGATGCTAAAGGTTCTTATGATGGACAGTGTAAATAAAGTCTGAACAAATTGATTTTGCTAAAAAACGGTCATAAAGTGTTTCACCTATTTCCTTGAGAGAGAGAGAGAGAAAGTACATAACAAACGCATTGGGAAATTCTTGTTCAGAAAAGGAAGTGGGCTACAATCTGTCATTCATGTAGCAAATAAATGTCTTTGAAAACTTTAAAACTGTATGTATCATGCAGCAAGCGTCTTAGAAACCGACAAATTATTGCCATTTCTCCATCCAGGGGAATGCGTTTTCAGGCAAATGAAACACGCGAAACTGCATAAATACCCAGGAGTCTCCTGTTCGGGACTGGCTTTTGTTACATCGCATCAGATAACTTTCGCCGACTATGAGATCGAATGTTCAGGGGCGCGGTCCTGTGACTAATAATACGAGTTTCATTCCGATCAGAGTCCTCGTATGTGTCATGCGCTACCCAGCATCGCTTGTTTTGGGTCTTTTTCCCGGAAATAGCGATCCTAAATGAAGGATAGACAACTTTTTGTAGTTTAGGTGCCTATGGGGTTGCTAAATCCCTGAGGAAAACAGAAAAAATTCTGTCATGATTACAGATCTCCGTCTTATATAACATCACTAAAAATAATGTCATACTTAGGAAATAGGGTTCATATGGGTCCTTTAAGAACAGAACACTTAGAACGACAGGACATGATGGGCGTACTTCTAATAATGAAATTAGAAACATGTTAAGAGTAAATTCAATTCATTACACTATGTATGACCTGGCAAAGCGGTATCAAGATAAAGCAATGGATCACATGAACCCATTAGTAATAGACGCCATCAATTACGACATTAAGACCCCAGTGAAATGTAAAAGACTTAAACTTATTCTGGAAAATTTTCCAGAAAAAAATCCTTCAAAAATGTGTCCTAGAAACCCAGCAGCTAACTGGGACTAGCAGACAAACTCTGCCTACTTTACGTAGGCAAATGTAAACGTTTTTTAGGCGAATGTAGACAGAAACACTTTAGGTTTTCGAAAAGCGCGCAAATGCTGAAATTTGCAAAAGTTGGAAGCTTTCAGAGTCCATGACGATTGCATAACCATTTTTGGACATTGCAAACAATGTTGGCTAAAAACAAATTGCCCTCAAAAGTCAGGGAAATTTAGTGAAAAACTGGGTGTTTTTCTCGTTGTATCTTTACGATGTGCTTTATCTTTTGCAATGTCTCCCCTTTTATGGTCCTTTCCTTCTTTCCTGTTTCCTGGAACCTGTGTTCTCTGAGACCAGTGCAGTCAAATATAGTATTACGGCAGCTTAAAATATCTATTCTTGACGGGGAAACCGTATACTACTAAAACTCTTAATTTTTTTCTGAACGTTTTCTTTATGATCCTTCCTGTCAAGATATTCTGCTCACAGTCCGATTTTTCTATATTTTCAGTCCTACCAAGAGACCTAGTACGTTAAAAGCTAAATAGACACAAAACCTTGTTTAGAAAATCCAAATCGTCGTTTTGTTTCGTAAAACTAAATATTAGAGAAAACATATGAACAAAACACATGGCAAGTATAAGGTCATTTGTAGAAATACCTATAAAAATGGTGTTTCAGACTACCGTTCTAGTTATTAACGCGTGAGGTAGAAATATTCTGGCGCAGTACTCGTCTACAATTTTTAACGCTCCCAGCAGTTCTACCGTAGAAGGTCGATTCAGTGTGCTTTAACTAAACGATCCAGTTAATTTCTGGGATGTAACCATATATTTAAAATCGGATTTCTGTGTTTCCCACTCCATAGTTTCGAAACCATTCACTTCAACGCCTACCACTAGTAGCCATCATTATTTTCCTTGAATTGAGTATCAGTGACACCATGATTGGATAGTGCAAAAATTGAGGATGCAATACGTAAACAAAATTCTCTCTCCTCCAAAAGCTAAGCATAAAAAAAGTAAATCGAACATAACTCGTAAGATCCTCTACCACTTTACATAAAAATGTCCAGCAAGATACTATTATTCACCAGGGATCATGCAAAAGATAGTGATTTAAAAGAAATATACTGCCACAGAAAATGCAGCCGCTGAAAACATGTCGCCTAAACTAACCGTGAGCGTCTATCCCTCTCTGAGACGTATTCATTCATATTGCTACTATTAATGCCCTTAGTCAAATAGTCAAATGATCCAGTGCTGTAGATGGCAATAATATCTACCCCTAAAGAAAATGTTGTATAGTTCCTGGATTGTCATGAGAGGTGTTTGGTGGACAGCTACAACTCTCCAGTGGGCATCGCAGAAATGTTCTATCAGCTTAAGGTCGAGAGAGCCAGACGGCACCAATATTCATTAGATATCATGGCCCAGCATGCAGTTGGCTATCAGCCGCAACCTATGCGCACGGCGTTGTCCTCTATTAAGTGGAAATTAATACCGACTGCACTCACATAAAGTCTGATATGGGCATGACGGAATTCCTTCCAATAACTTACCGCCTCACAGTGACGCCTAAAGAACACATGAAAATTTGTGTAGCTACCAGATAAAAGCCAGCGCCCTCAGTCTCGCTGCAACTAACAAAAATATTGCGCTTGATGATGTTCCTGGACAGGTAGTGTTCCATACACTTTTCACACTAATATCCGTTAGTGTATAATTCCAGAGAAAATTCCGCTTCATTTCGTGTGCAAGACATCACTCCATTTTCCCTGGTCTAGTTAACTTGAACATTACACCAATGTAAATGAGAAATGTTATAAGTGGCTGTGTTAGGTACGGTGTCACGTCAATTCGTCGCGTGCGTCAATTCGTCGCGCGTCAATTCGTCGACTACGACAATTCGTCGACTGCGTCAATTCGTCGCGCGTCAATTCGTTGACCACGACGATTCGTCGAGCGTCAATTCGTCGCGGACAAATTCGTCGACTACGTCAATTCGTCGACACGTCAATTCGTCGCGTTTACAGATTTTGGTTACATACAAAACGAATGCAGGAAAACTTACGATTTCGAACGTCTTGCTCCCTGATCAAATTTATAAAGTTTGGACACGCAGACAGGATAGGAATATTACGTTTTTCTTTGGTACTAAAAATATTAGACGGTAAACGGTTTTTGGAACTGGGCAGGGCCCGGTTGGTCAGAGCCCCCCATATACAAAATTTTCATAAAATCTACAGTTTTCAATTCAGAACCACCAAATCTGGTATACTACCTCGTGGTATTCTAACTTAGACTGTAGACGGTTTTCGAAAGCGGTTGGAGAGGGGTTAGAGCCCCCTCCCTACAGAATTGCCGTAAAATATAGTTTTCAATTTAGAACTACTAAATTTGGTATATTTTCTCATGATACTCTAACTTAGACGGTAGACGGTTTTTGGAACGGGTCAGAGGCCCGGTAGGTCAGAGCCCCCCATACACAAAATATTCGTAAGATCTACAGTTTTCAATTCAAAACCACCAAATCAGGTATCCTATCTCATAGTAGTCTAATTTAGACGGTTGTCGGTTTTTGGAACGGGTCAAGGCCCGGGGAGTCAGAGCCCCCCCCCCCCCCTACATACAAAATTTTCGTAAAATCTAGTTTTCATTTCAGAACCATCAAATTTGGTATCATGAAACTCTAACTTAGACGCTGGACGGTTTTTGGAAAGGGTTGGAGCACGCGGGGTCGGAGCCCCCCCCCCCTCATAAAAAATTTCGTAAAATCTACAGTTTTCATCTTAGAACCACCAAATTTGGTATACTAACTTAGACGGCAGACCGTTTTTGGAACGGGTCAAGGCCCGGGGGTCAGAGCCCCTCCACATACAAAATTTTCTTAAAAACTACAGTTTTCAATTCAGAACCACCTAATCTGGTATACTATCTCATGGTACTCTAACTTAGACACTAGACGGTTTTTGGAAGGGGTGGGAGCCCGGGGGTTAGAACCCCTCCCCAAATAAAAACTTTTTCGTAAAATCTACAGCTTTTAATTTAGAACCACCAAATTTGGTATACTATCTCATGGTACTCTAACTTAGACGCTAGACGGTTTTTGGAAGGGGTTGGAGCCCGCGGGGTCGGAGCCCCCCCATTAACAATTTCGTAAAATCTAGAGGTTTCATCTTAGAACCACCAAATTTGGTATATTATCTTATGGTACTCTAACTTAGACGGCAGACCGTTTTTCGAACGGGTCAAGGCCCGGGGGGTCACAGCGCCCCACATACAAAATTTTCTTAAAAAGTACAGTTTTCAATTCAGAACCACCTAATCTGTATACTACCTCATGGTACTCTAACTTAGACGCTAGACGGTTTTGGGAAGGGGTTGGAGCCCGCGGGGTCAGACCCCTCCGAATAAATTTTTTTTGTAAAATCTACAGTTTTCAATTTAGAACCACCAAATTTGGTATACTATCTCATGGTACTCTAACTTAGACAGTAGACCGTTTTTGGAACGGGTCAAGGCCCGGGGGTCAGAGCCACCACATACAAAATTTTCTTAAAAACTACAGTTTTCAATTCAGAACCACCAAATCTGGTATACTATCGCATGGTACTCTAACTTAGACGCTAGACAGTTTTTTTGAAGGGGTTGCAGCGCGGGGGGTAAGGGCCCTCTTCATAAAAAAAATTCGCAAAATCTACATTTCAAAATTGCCTTTATTCTTCAGTAAAATAACATTTCTATGTACATGACAATGGAATTCTGCCAATAAATACAGCGGTATATACATCAGCTGGAAGGTTCCAGTGAAACGTAAAACAAAATATTGTTAAAATCATAAAAAAATTATTTCGCCACGTAGGGCGAAGGAGAGGCAGACAATAAAGCACGAGCGATACAAACGAAAATGTTTACCTACAGTATTGTAGACAGGGCAAGACATGATTCTATACTATGCACAAATTCCAATTAAGCATTACTACCATACTAAAGATTAAACATTAGGTACTAATTCACAGAAATGCATCAGTGATGCTACATTCAAAATTTACAACATATGTACAGAAGTATTCAGTGACAAGGGGAAATAACGCTAAATGTACTCAGAAGGGCATCTTGTTACATTATATTATACACACAGTGACTAAGATTTTAAAAAAATATTCAACATAATGAAGGGGACATTGCGTGGGCAGTAAACTGTGCAGAAGGAAGAATTATATACAACAACATAAAACCCAACATTATCGAAGAGAACATGGGAAACATGGTGAGCTATCTTCAATGGCACATTAAAACAGAAAAATCACAAATAGCGAAGCACCAAAATTAATACGTAAAAACATGATTTGTTACAGTGAACGTGGGCGACAACAAAAATCCCACTTATAGGTTGAGATGTAACTGCAAATTGTGGATATGGAACCACCCAGCCGATTGGGCCCAAGTGGATTGAAAAACGCTATCGGTGTTTGTTGAGGCAGCACGAGAGTGCTCCATTTGGAGGCGAGTGGTTAACCGTGCTAGGAAGCGTCTCCGAATGATAGCACTTGCCTCCTGATTAGGTGGAATAAGAGCGGGGAAGCGTTGTTGAAGATGGAAAGCATAGACAGTGAACTTCACAAGAAGAAAAATATAACGGCACACAGGAGGCAAGTGAGTAGGTGGATGCTTAGTTTGGAGTAGCCAAGCATATGCAAGAAATGGTAACGATCGAGCACAAATTCGATCAGCAAAACGAAATGCTGTGTTTAGGACTGGCAGGAGAACGGGGCAGAATAGGTATTGATGTTGGACGTCGCTGACTTCAGGGCAAAAGGAGCACTGCGGAGAGGTGAGAAGGGTCATGCGAAACAGTACTGATGGGGCGGGGAGACGAAGGTGAAGAAATTGCCAATGGACATTGAGTTCAAGAGGGGAGGAAAGGGCAGAGGTAGATGCTGTCCAGATGGCGGGGAGAAGAGAAGGAGGAGCAGAATGAACAGAAAGTGGAAGTGCGGGAGGGGAAAGAAGAAGCCAATAAAGAGAAGAGGAGGAGAGAGAAGTAACTAGAACCGGGGAGCTACGAATGAGGAGAAAGAACGGTAGGGAAAGAGGAGCAGAGGGGACCGAGAAGAGACCATCAGGTGAAGCGAGGAGTGGAAAGAGGCTCCAAAGCGCTGTGCGAAGAAGAAGATATTCGTTAGCAAGAGTAATGGTTGGAGATAGAAACAGGGAAGAAAGAGGTCTCCAGGTTAGATCAGAAGTTACGAGAGAACGGACAGTTATCACACCAGAGCGGATCCAATGAGGAAAGTAAAAGTAAGTTAGGTTAGGAGGGTGAATAAGAGAAGAGAAGAAGAGAGGTTCATCTAGGAGATCAAGAGTTGAAGAAGGAATGAAGAAGGAAAAGAACGGAGAAGAGGAAGCGAACGAAAGAGAGAAAGGCCCTCTCGCAGGACAGGAGGGAGGTGGGACGGGAGAAGAGAGTATGCATCCATCTTCAGAAACAGTAGGAAGGTGAAAGATGGGTCACGGAAAGAAGCTAGAACATTCAAGGTAGTGGTAAGGGACGGAACAGTTGAAGTGGCAAGGCGAATGAAATGAATAATGCGATGTGTTTTATAAAGGAAAGCTGGATCGGGAAGCTGGATGCCACCCAAAGAGGCTGGCAGATGAAGCGTGGCAGGTTTAACCCAGTGATGTGAAGACCAGATGACGGAAGTTGAGAGGCGAGTGATGGTCATCATTTGTGACACGGGCACAACCGTCGACATCCAAGAGTATTCGCATAGAGAGATAAGTTGTCGACGAACAACGGCTGCTCGTTGACGGAACGATGTGAAAGGGCGGGCCTTACTCCAGTAGGCAGCAGTCCGTTGTATCCGGGGAAGAAGAGCAGTCCAGGTGGCAGATGCAGAAGCCAAGGGCAATCCGACATACGCACCGAGGATCTTCTGTGTAGTGGCTGTCCACTGCGCACCCCAAGGAGCATCGGTGCGGGCAGCCCATGCCCCGCACCATAAGCCAGTACTTTTAGTGGCATTCAGCGCTGCTCCAGATAATGCAACATACTGTTGATATACAGAATACAGGCGATCAAATTGAGATTCATCCACAGATTTCAATTGAGAACCACCAAATTTGGTGTACTACCTCATGGTGCTCTAACATAGACGACATACCGTTTCTGGAACGGGTAAAAGCCCGGGGGTCAGAGACCCTCACATACAGAATTCTCTTAAAAACTACTGTTTTCAATTCAGAACCACCAAATCTGGTATACTATCTCATGGTACTCTAACTTAGACGCTAGACGGGTTTTGGAAGGCGTTGGAGCCCGGGGGGTCAGACCACCCCCCGAATAAAAACTTTTTCGTAAAATCTACAGTTTTCAGTTTAGAACCACCAAATTTGGTATACTATCTCATGGTACTCTAACTTAGACGGTAGACCGTTTTTCGAACAGGTCAAGGCCCGGGGGTCAGAGCCCCCCTTAATTTTCTTTGGTTTTCAATTAAGAACCATTAAGTATGGTATCATGAAACTCAAACTTAGATGCTAGACGGTTTTTGGAAGGGGTTGGAGCCCGGGGGTAATAGCCCCCCCATAAAAATGCCGCGTAAAATCTACAGTTTTCAATTTAGAACCACCAAATTTGGCATACTCTCTCATGCTACTCTAACTGAGACGGTAGACGGTTTTTGGAACGGGTCGGCTAGGGGTCAGAGCCCCCCCTTCCATAAATTTTTTTCGTAAAAACTAAAGTTTTCAATTTAGAGCTACCAAATTTGGTATACGATATCATGGTACTCTAAATTAAACGGTAGATGTATTTCAGAACAGGTCGGGGCAAGGGTGGTTACCCCCCCCCCCTACACACAAACTTTTGTAAAATCTATAGTTCTCAATTTAGAACCACCAAATTTTGTTTACTATCTGATGGTACTCTAACTTAGACGGTAGAAGGTTTTTGGAACGGGTCAAGGCCCGGGGGTAAGACCCCCTCCCACCCCACATACAAAATTTTCTTAAAATCTATATTTTTCAATTCAGAACCACCAAATTTTGTGTCATGAAACTCTAACTTAGCGGGAGACGGTTTTTGGAACGGGTCGGGGTCGGGGGTCGGAGCAACCCTACCCCGCCCCCGTACAAAATTTTAAATTTTCGTAAAATCTACAGTTTTCAATTTAGAACCACCAAATTTGGAATACTATCTCATGGTATTCTAACTTAGACTGTAGACGGTTTTAGGAAAGGGTCGGACCCCGGGGTTTAGAGCCTCCTCCCCTCATACGAAATTTCGAAAAATCTAGTTTTCAATTTAGAACCACCAAATTCGGTATACTATATCATGGCACTCTAACTTAGACCATAGACGGTTTTTGGAACGGGTCGGGGCCCAGGGGTTAGAGCCCGCCCCCGTACAAAATTTTCGTAAAATACACCGTTTCAATTTAGAACCACCAAATTTGGTATACTATCTCATGGTGTTCTAACTTAGACTGTAGACGGTTTTTTGTAAAGGGTCGGAGCCCGGGGTTCAGAGCCCCCCCCCCATAAAAATTCGTGAAATCTACAGTTTTCAATTTAGAACCACCAAATTTGGTATACTATAACATGGTACTCGAACTTAGACGGTAGACGGTTTTTGGAATAAGTCAAGGCGCTTGGGGTAAGAGCCCCCACATACAAAATTTTCGTGAAATCTATAGTTTTCACATTAGAACTACCAAATTTGGTACCATGAAACTGTAACTGAGACGGGAGACGGTTTTTGGAACGGATCGGCGCCCGGGCGGTAAGAACCTCCCCCCCCTCCCCCCACAGAATTTTCGTAAAATATACCGTTTTCAACTTAGAACCACCAAATTTGGTATACTATCTTATGGTACTCTAATTTAGACGGTAGACGGTTTTTGGAACGGGTCGGGCACGGGGTAAGAGCTCCCCCCCCCCCCCATAATTTTTTTTTCGTGAAAACTAGAGTTTTCAATTTAGAACCACCAAATTTGGTATACTATCTCTTGGTACTCTAACTTAGACGGTAGATGGTTTTTTGGAAAGTGTCGGAGGCCGGGGTTCAGAGCCCCCCCCCCCCCCATAACATTTCTTGAAATCTACAGTTGTTGTGGCGTAAATCTTAGCCAGCTTATATTAGGGTTAGTATAATAAATAGCCAAAATTAAACTTGAAGGGAAATTTTGAATTTTGACTAAAATTTAACTTTGGGAGATGGGTAGATGCATTTCGAAACAAAAATATTTTCTAAGTATTAGAAGGCCATGAACATCCTAAACAAGAATGCATCTAAGAATTTACATTCCACAAGAAGTTATTGAAAAGTTTGCGTTGTTTGTGTTCACGCAGAGTTGAGTCATCTGAAAGTGCAAAAATAAGTGAATATTGTTGCATGTATATGAAAATGTGTCACTATAAGTCATAGGATAAAATGTACTCGTTCAATAACAACTTGTGGAGGCGGTGAAAGTCAATTTAAAATGATAGGACAAAAATTGCAGTTATGAAATACCTTAAAATACCAGGATTCGGATCGATAGCATTAGTCAAGCGAAGGTGGGTACATGGGCTCAAGTCATGGAAGACAACAGAACACAAAATTTTTCACACTGCACTAATTTTGAAGTTTTTTTGAAAGGCTACTGCCTATATTTATTTTTTTATCTTTAAACACTTAACAAGGTAATTTAGTGGACAATCAGATGGCATTTCCTTTCTTTTCTAGTTTGCTTACACACAGCAGTATAAAAACAAAATCTCAATCTTTTTTTTTTTATTTGGCCACTGGCCTTATGAACAGCACAATCTGACATAATTCAACACAGTTGGTTTGAACACTAGGCATTGACTTTATGCCTCCAAAATTATACTATGATTTACATGGTTTACACACTTTATGCATCCAAAATTATACTACGATTCTCATAGCTTACACAAAAAAATACTGGATTCTTTTTTTTTATTTTAATTCCACAAGGTGGACAATGTTCTGTTCTTTTTGAAACGTACTCTCTTCTCCCTCACCTAATTAGCTCAATGACAAATTTACACTTTTACCCTTATTGATTTAAATTTACAGCACCTGAACAACCTTAGCAAACTCTGCAATCTCCCAGACCAGCTTCACAGACTTCAATTAAATTTACAGTTATTTTAAGAGCCACAAATTATACATTAACCAAGTAAACAAACCAAGTAAATTATCCTCAAAACAGAATTTACACTGAGCACAAGCATTAATTAACATTACATAGATTATAGAACTACACAGGATGAACCTCCTTCACTTATAAAGAAACCTCACTAACTAACTTAAAAATTATCACTACTCATAACATCATCAACATAATTCAGAAATTCAAACAATCTTCCTGCACTAGCTTGCTCATAAAAATCACCTCACTCTGCACTCCACGCAATAGCTCAAGATACTTAATAGCTCTATACTGTAAACAAAAGCTCAAAATACCAATTAACTAAATTTCTAAACTTAATATCAAGTTCACTAACACTAACAACCAGAATTTAGAATTTACATCCCTAGCACTACAGCATATCATAAACAAATTAATTTAGATACTTTAAATCACCAAAACAAAACTTAAATTTAACACCTGCAGTGAATTACTGAGGTAGCGGTGAGGCAAATACGCTCAGTTCAGACACTACCCTGGATTTTGAGAACCAACACAGGAAGAAAATACCAAGTCAGGCTGAAGGCGTGAAATTGGGTCGTGAATCCAATTTCAGCCTAGACAAAGGGAAAAGAAAAAAATCCTCAAGTGCAACACATCATCATCAGGTACAGAATTTCCTCTAACATGATCTCGCCACATTTATTGAAGCAACGCCCGACCGACCCTCGCTGGCAGTACATATCTCCGTGAGCAGCGAAACTACTGGGGGGGGGGGTTGAAGACAAGTTTTCCCCCTAAAACCACGTCCCCAAGGCTCCCCCTTTTCGAACCAATGCATGATCCCATCTTGATCAACCACGCCTGCAAGAGCCTGTCGTACTTCAACCCTAAATACTCCAGGCACATCCGGCCCAGAACTAACACAACTATATCCCAGGAAAAATCACTTATCTCTCTATATCCCAAGAAATCCAAAATCACCATATCCACATATATCCCAGGAAAATTCATTTATCTCTATATATCCCAGAAAAAATCACTAGCAAGGAAATTCTTCTGTACCATGGCAATGCGCAGGGCGCACTGCAGACAATAACACTGACCATTTACATAACCTACTAAATATTTTCACCTTATTGAAAATTAAAATTACATTTCGACTCTTAACTTTTTTTTAGTAAAAACAAGAAAATTTAGGCCAAAGAACAGAAAAGAACAATCAATACTGGAACTGGTGAGCAAAAGTGTGTCTTCTCAACCCATGATGTTCATTCTTTTTGTGAAATACTAAACTTGAGAACAGAAATACCTCAACTTCTATTTTGCACATATCACATCCTGGTGAAAATTTCCTACTCAGAGCCCTCTGCCCTAGGACAAGTTCCAGGCTTGCCCTAAGATCACCCCTTTCCAATGGGAGATTAACACTCATTTGGAGCATGTAAAATACTGGTCCTCAAATAACACACCTACCATCTTAATTTCGACACTCAACACTCCAAGAATGTAAACAGCACTTTAGGTTTCCAATTTCATCTCACTATACATATGTTCCCAAAATCCCAATATTAATCATCCCATAATTTATCTTCACTCAGAAAAAAACTCAACGCTGTAAAAGGCTAGAGAAAAATGTTTACAATTATTTCATCACCCACGGCATCACAATAACACTGCTTTTCAATTATCACATGCCCAACTAAACTACAATCGATGCAACAAAATTCACTGTGCTCAAACATTAAACCAAATTTTTCCGATACATTAAAATTTACTGGCCTGGGGAGTTGCTAAAATACCAGACATGACAACACAAAAAAACATAAATGAAAGCATTTTCAACTCCCCTTTCTTTTTTTCCTTTCTTCTTTCTGAACTCATACCTGAGGAACTAATAAATTTTAATTTTGAAAACTGAACGACAACACAGCCATAATCAGAGGCAAAAAAACTTGCTCTTTTTTTTGTTTCTTATGCTCAGCTCAAAGTTTAGGTACCCTGCGTGGGATTTTATGTATCAATAATAAAAGATATGAACTAAAAACATTACCTTTGAGCTGGCGTTCTTTTTTTTTTTTGTTCTTCTTATCTTTTTTTTTTTTTTTACAGTTCACGGTTCAGGCACAACCACAGTCCCTTTTTTTCTGAACAAGGGCATCGCTGGAATCAGTAGACTTGAGGTACCTTTTTGATGAGAGGTGAGGTGAGGGCCCTGCAACATTCTCCTAGTGATTAGAAGCAATGTGCTTCTCGATGACCTGCAGGGAAAAGCCTCCCTGTTTCCCTTCCTTAAACGGTTAATAGCCGAGGTAACCATTTTCGAAACTTTGGGATGAGATGGAACCTTTTTTGGCTTCTTTCCTCCGGCCTTTGAAGCAGGCCTCCCCTTTGGAAGCAGCAACAGAATGGACAAGCTGTCGATGGTTTTTTTTTCAGGATATCAATAAGGGAGGAGGCATGTCTTGCCTTCCTCGGCTAAGTTCTCTCCACGAGCGACATCGTCTTAGCCTTTCGCCATTTTTTCTCCAGGGCGAAGTTCTCGGCCGGCGGAATGCCGATTTTTCCGCGTTCTACATCGTCAAACCCTCAATAGGCAGCCCAGATCCAGAGTGTCCCATTGTGGTGGACTGGTGGTCAGCAAAAGCAGTAAAAAAAATCGTTGTTTTCTGTGGGTCCTCTCCCCCACCAAAAGGCGAGGAGAAAACTCGGCCGTCCCCTCTTTCTGCCGGCCAGCAAGACAAGAGCAAAAGTGATTGAGACAAGAGTCTCAAAGTGTAAAAAGAACGCTGGGGTGTTGGAAAAATGTTGACCCCTGATTGGCTGACCTCTGCATGGCAACAGCAGTTCCTCCCACAACGGAATTTCTCTCCCACGCCTCGAGTGACCTCTGACCTTCACACGTAAGCCAAGCAACTTCCCATGTGCAGCTGCGACCTTGTCTCCAAAAATAGAACAGCGCCAACCCCCTAAGAGCTTTTCTGCAACATTTTTCTGATCGACTATTACAGGACACTTAAAATGGCCGATCTGAAAGAAGATTCCCTTTTATCACAACTTTCTTTTTTTATTCTTTTCAGAAATGTTTTTTCCCCATTCCGTGATGTAAAAGTAAAATTAATTTTTACTCTCTGAGCTGCACACCTACTCGCCTTTTCCTATCGCAATAAAAGAACAGATAAAATAATTATTACCAAAACCCCAAAGTCAGTTAAATCAAATATTATTGTTTTTTTCTTTTTTTTCTTTTTTTTTCACCAACATGAAATTTTGTTTTCCTGGTTGTGATTAAGACAAGCGAATTTTGCGCACGAATTCCCCTGCCTTTCGACCAGGAATTTTCTTCTAACGTATGTCATGGGAGAAAATTTTGCATTAATTAATCTCTGATAAACCAACAGAAAGATTGATCAGGTCTCTCTGAAATTCACCAGAGGTTAAAATTTTCGCCATGACACAGTTTTCAATTTAGAACCACCAAATTTGGTATACCATATCATGGTACTCTAACTTAGACGGTAGACGATTTTCGGAACGGGTCGGGGCCCGGGGGTTAGATCCTCCCCCCCCCCCTTCCACCATTCAAAATTTTCGTAAAATCTACAGTTTTCAATTTGGAACAACCAAATTTGGTATACTATCTCATGGTACTCTAACTTAGATGGTAGACAGTTTTGGGAACGGGTCAGGCACGGGATCAGAGCCCTCCCCATAAAAAAAAGTTCGTAAAATCTACAGTTTTCAATTTAAAACCACCAAATTTGGTATACTATGTCATGGTACTCTAACTGAGAATGCAGACGGTTTTTGGAAACGGTTGGAGCCAGGGGTTCAGAGCCCCCCCCCCCCCGTGCCAATTTTTGTAAAACCTACAGTTTCGAATTTAGTACAACCACATTTAGTACACTACCTCATTGTATTGTAACTTAGACCGCAGACGGAAAGGGTCGGTGCCCGGTGTGAAGGGGGCCCATTCAAAATTTTCGTAAAAATTACAATTTTTGCTCTTAAGAACTGCATTCCAATACAGCACTCCATTACCCCACCTACGGTCTAGGTTAGAGGCCGTAGATAACAATAAAGTGAAAAAATATCCGGTTCATGGTGTATTAAAAACACAATTTAATAAACGTTAGCTTTCACCACCAACGGTTGCTTTATCAGGCAGAAATACAAAGTAATTAAATACTGTAAATTCTTGTTTTCTTCGTATAATTAAATTAACTAAATCAAAAGATTTAAAATAAGTTTATTGGAAATTTACGGAAATAGCTTTTTCATTTATTAACTTTCACCCGCTGAACTTGGTGATTTTAGAAATAGTAATATTTACCTGGGAAATACCGGATACCCCTGCTAGTAAGAACTAAAGATAATGTTACACCTTTAGTCAGGTACAAAACAATAATTAGAAAGCCCTAGGACTGGGCCTGTTTAGCAATTTTCAGTTTGCCGTGCTAATTTTCATAAGGTTTTCATAGAAGTCCAAGATCTTAGCAATGCGCTTTTCTGAGGTTGGAACTATGAAGCAGACCCTAGGCCTAGAGATTTTTGATAGTTTTCAGTCCTCCGAGCTGATATTTATGTAGTTTTCATAGAAAATAAAATGAATTCTGCTTAAATGTTACTCGAGCACAAAGCATTAATAGATACGCCCGAGACATAGTCATATGCATTTATAGTAATTTTTATAATGCTGTGATCATATGAGGTTTGCATGACAAATCAATTTAAGAGTGTTACGCTTATTAAAAATTATTTAAAAGGCCTAGGCCTAGCGGCCAATAATTAGTATTTGGTGCCTAAGTGAAAGCGCAACATTATTAACTTGATTTGTTATGCAAACCTTATAAATACGACCACAGCGATTAAAAGTTACTAAAGAGTCCTTGTAAGTAATATTTTTTGACCGAGTGCAAGTACAATTTACGAAATGTCAACAGGTCAAAATATCTAAAGTAACAATGGAATTTGGAATATTTCTTTTTTCTTTCTTTTTATTTCAGTTTTGACACTTGTATTAAGTTTTAAAAACATATATTTCTCCTATTGTTTACCTTCATTGTGCTTTCAACAGAATTTCTTACCATGTTTTGGGTATTTTGTTTTTGTGGTTGCAGGTTTTTTAATATTTTGGGCATTTCATTTTGTGTGGTTACTTCTTTTTATGTTTAGGGCATTTTACTTTGTATGGGTGTTTTTGTTATGTTTTTGTTATTTTCTTTTCTGTGTTGGTTGTAATGTCGACAGCATGAAAAGGGGAAAATGTGGACAGTCACGATGCCTACTTGCTTATAATTTTTTTTCAAATACAACACATGATTTTGTATTGAGTTATACCACTTACTCATTAAGTGACTACAGGTTTCTTTAAATATGAACTTTTTCTTAGAGCCTTTTGTTTCCTCTACCTAGCTTTTTCGGCTTCGCGATTTCTTTTTTTGGTTTTAGAATATTTTCCTTATTATTAATCTATTTTCTCATGCAAAATCTTTATGTAAGGTATGTGTATTCTATCGAAGTATTTTGCAATTATACGTGAAGCCCTGTTGCTGAAGTAAAAAAAAATATTTCCAACTGAAACAACGCAGTTCAGATATTTTCCCGCTGTTAACTCAAAGAATGAAAACAAAAACAACAAATCTGTGCAATGGTTGTGGCATGAGACAGTACTTACTGGTAACCAGGCACAGTTTTAAGGAAGAATGAGCTTAAGAATTTCTAACCGCAACAAAAAAGAGCGTCCGCACTGTATCCCTCCCCATTCCCTAGTGCCGGCCTTTGCCAACTTCTTGAAAGAGAAGTCTTAAGGACACATCTGTATCGTAATTGCCTGAGCATTCGCGACAATCTTCTAGTGTCGTAGTAGAAAAACACACTTCCTACTTCGTCTAAATTGCTTGGATGTAATGCCAACGAACAAAGTTTTGCTCTCGCATTGGATTTCTGTTGCTTTTGATGGAATACTTTTCCCCTGGGGTTCACCGCTTTCACTATAGTCTTCAGGACAGACGGAAATACACCCCAAAGTAAAACACCAATTTCACGGCAATTAACTGCAATTAGCGAAAGAGAGGAGCGGTACAGGAAATAAGTCGAACGAGACAGATCTGAACTTAGAAAGTCGGTGGAAGGTGTTGCATGAAAAACTGTGTTTGGCTTACAGATCATTTGGCACGTAGGGACGTAGGTTTCGTTTAATATGTTACAGGGTAAACAAATTGTATTTTCAGTATAACAATTTTCTTTCATACGCATGGTGCAACACAGAAAAAATTTGAATTTATTTTTGAGAATTAGCATGACGCCTACCATCCCAGAGTACAGCTGCCCAGTCCGCACCTGCTGCCGCCTCCGGAACCTGGCCCCCGGGTTCTTCGCATCTGTTGATCCCCCGCCTGGAGCGTTACAGCTGTAAAATACATGTACCTCTGCGTTTTGGAAAAACAAAAGATAAGATGCCGATCCTTAAAATTAACCACTTCTTGTGACCGCAGGTACGAAAATCTTGAACTTCGCTTAAACCCTAACTGGAGGAACAAGCTTCACGTGATTGTCTGTATTCTGAGTGTTTTATTGAATGGTTGCTCATTAGTTCGTAGTTGACTGGAGAACAGAGAACGTGCTTGGTGAAACCTTTGTTGTGCGTTGTCAACTGATCATCATCATCATCATTGTCAACCATTATCAATCCACTGCTGGACGAAGGTCTCCCCAAGTTTCCTCCACAACGGTCTGTCTTGTGCCAGTCTCCTCCATGTCACCCCTGCATACTTTCGAATTTCATCCACCCATCTCCCATGTGGTCTTCTTCTGGGTCTTTTCCTGTCCCTTGGAATCCAATCTAAAATTTCGGCTGTCCATCGATGATCTGTCCTTCTGGCAGTATGTCCAGCCCATTGCCATTTCAGGGATTTAACTCTGATCATGATGTCTTCCACTCTTGTCATTTTTTGGATCCACGAGTTCCTCTTCTTATCTCTCCTGGTTACACCAAGTATGCACCTCTCCATGCTTCTTTGAGTTGTCTGCAGCCTTTGTATGTCTCTTTTAGTTAAGGTCCACGTCTCTGCACCATATGTAAGCACTGGAAGGATGCATTGATCAAACACTTTTCTTTTAAGACATAATGGCATATTGCTCTTGAAAATTATGCTGTTTCTTCCAAAAGCTCTCCAGGCAAGTTTTGTACGACGATTAATTTCTTCACCAATGTGACCCTCACTTGATATCTGCTGTCCAAGATAAACGTACGTGTCTGTTATCTCCAGCTTTTCTCCATCAATCGATAAATCTTCATTTCTTGTAAAAGCATTGAACATCACTTTTGTCTTCTGAAAGTTCATTTTTAATCCCACTTCTTTACTCTTGTCAGCAAGTTCCTGGATCATACTCTGCAGCTCTGATGGGGTAGTTGCAAAAATGACTACATCATCAGCAAAACGAAGGTGGGTTAGATAATCTCCATTAATCTTTATCCCCTTGTTTTCCCAGCTCAGTGACTGAAAAACACCCTCCAATGTGGCATTAAAGAGCTTCGGAGATATGGTGTCACCTTGTCTCACTCCCTTTCCAATTTTTACGTGTGTTGTATTTTCAAACAGCCGAATCTTTGCACTTGCATTTTCATAGATGTTATTAATAATATTAATGTATGCATCTTCAATACCGCAGGTTTTCAGAGCCATTGTAACTGCTGATGGTTTCACCGAATCAAAGGCTTTTTCATAATCGATAAAAGCCATGCACAATGGAAGTTCATATTCCCTCGCTCTTTCAATTAGTTCTCTCAGCACGTGGATATGATCTATTGTGCTGTAGCCACTCCTGAATCCAGCTTGTTCTCTCGGTTGAGCCATGTCCAGTGTTACCTTCAAGCGGTGTGAAAGAACTTTAGTGAAGATTTTATAAACTACTGATAGGAGGCTGATAGGTCTGTAGTTTCCGAGATCCTCAATGTCACCTTTCTTATGTAGCAGAATCATTGTAGCGGTGTTCCAATCCTCAGGAATCTTTCCTTCATTAAGGCATCGAGTGAAAATTTGGGCGAGTACTGTTTCGATTTCTCCACTTGCTTCTTGTATGATGTCTACAGTAATTCCATCTTCTCCTGGAGCTTTTCCCCGCTTCATGTTCTTGATTGCATGTGCAACTTCTGCTGGAAGGACTGGAGGAACTCTGGTACTGGTATCTTTCATGATGTCTGGAGTGCATGTATCATCCCTTTCATATAATTTGGAGTAGAAATCTTTCACTCTTGTCAAAATTTCGCCTCTATTTCTTGTTACAGAACCATCTTCTTTTCTCAATGCCATAATCTGTTTTCTTCCCTTACTGAGATGTCCCTTTGCTATCTTTAGGCTTTGGTTGTTTTCAATTGCTTTCCTCACTAGTTCACAGTTGAATTTTCTTACGTCTTCAGTGATACTTTTTCTTACTGTCTTGCATAGCTCTATATATTCCACTTTGGAAGTCACATCTTCTTTAGTTGTCCTCATCTCTCTTCTTTTTGCATCAACATTTTCGTTTTTCCTGATAATTTGTTTACATGCAACTTGTTCTTAGACCCAGCTAATTTTGTTGCTGTTTCCATAAGAGCTTTGGTTACTTTTCTGTTTACTTCAGAGATGTCCACTTCTTCTGATGTTAGGCCTTCTAAAGCAGAGAACCTGTTCTTCAGTTCCAACTTGAAGGTATTATGGTGTTTTTTAAGGTTGGTTATGTCAATAGATTTTGTTTGTCTTATGAGCTTGCCACGTTCAAGTTTAGTGTTGAGGTGCATCTTACATCTCACCAATCTATGGTCACTACCTGTGTTGAACTTGTTTAGCACACTGCAGTCTTCTATGACGAATTTTTTGTTACACATAATAAAATCAATTTCACTTGTCGTCCCATTTGGATGTCTCCATGTCCATTTCCTGTGTGGCTTTTTCTTGAAGAAGGAGTTCAAGATGAAAAACCCTTCTGCCTCTGCAAACTCAACAAGAGTATTTCCACGCTGGTTTCTGTTGCCGTGACCGAATTTACCTACTGAAGTTTCATTCTGTTGCCGTTGCCCTATTTTTGCATTGAAATCTCCCATAATTATTTTCAAGTGCTGCTTACCTTTATTATTTAGATGACAAATTCCCTCATAAAATTCTTCGATTTCTTCTTCAGGATGACTTGTGGTGGGTGCATAAGTTTGAATAATCTGAGCCTGGTATCTTTTCGAGAGTTGGATAACAAGTCGTGCAGCTCTGTCAGAGGAACTTTCAACTTCTACAACTTTATCCTTCAGTTTCTTGTTTATTATAAATCCAACACCACTAGTTCTGCCAGTATCTGTCCCACGATAGTAGAAGAGATGTCCACTTTTCAGTTCGATGAGATCTTCTCCTTTTCTCCTTACCTCACTTAGCCCCACGATGTCCCAGTTGATCCTTTGTAGTTCCTCTTCCAATTCAAGAAGCCTTGAATCAGAAGATAGGGAGCGTCCATTGTACGTAGCCAAGGTCAGCATCAGATGGCAGCCTAGTCCGGTCCTCCGGGGATTCTTAGCACCCTCTGCCTTCATGTCGCACTGGCCGCTGCCTTGGCCAGGTACATTCCAGCTGCCGGAGACTGAGGGCCAAGATTTAAGTTGTGGAATCATTTTGGAGGGGTTTGGCCATAACTCACCACGCTGGCCAAGCGGGTTGGTGAGTGTGGGATAGAATTTCCTCTAGTCCCGATGGTATAGTTATACCGCTATTGGCGGTCGTCAGAGCCCCTTTAGTGGGAACAGGATGCACCACGAGAAGGCGGGGTTGACATTTGTCAAGGAGAGGCTGTGATGTTACGCATCACCTGACCTTACGTCAACTGATAATAGTGGAAATATATCATTCTAAATATTTTGGAAAGAGAAAGTGCATTGTTTTCCGAAGGCACTATGCAGATGAAGAATGCAACATAAATAGTTAACTCACAAAAAGAAAATGATTTGCTGAAATGGAAAGGGTATTTATTTTGCCATAACAGAGTGCAAGGTAATTTACGGTATTGTCACTGTATTGAAAGAAATTATTGAAATTCTACTGGCTTTTCTAGTACTATTTTTATTGGAGATGAACACAGGATGCGCAATGAGAAACCACATAACCATGCTCCAAGACCGGAGAAAAGTGATGTTGCTGTTGCAAGAGCGCAAATAAAAGAACGAGCGAAAAATACGGACGAAGCCCCTGCACAAATTATTCTAACCGTAACAATGTCAATGGCTACAGTAAATGCAGCTTACATGCCTAATACGGATGCACTAAGGCAAGTTGTAAAATGAATACGAAGAGAAGACATGCCTGCGGAGCCTACGACTTCAGAAGGAATCGATGCCCCACTAGATTTACAGGAAAGAGATGGTACAAAATTTCTTGGCAGAGATAGCGCATTTGGAGATCAAAGAATTATTTTATTTTTAACAGAAGATAATTTACGAAAGCTTAAAGAAGCACCCCTCTGGATTATGGATTGGACATTTGAAACTTGTCCAACCCTTTTTAGGCAATTATGTTCCGTTCATGCTATGGTTGAAACGAATCCAGATATGCACAGGCTTGTCCCACTAGTTTATGGGTCACTTTCCAGCAAGTATAAAGAATATAATACTATTATACAGTATTTTTGTAGGATTTACAAGACTATGCATCAGACTATGACATTCAGCTTGCACCACAATATACGCATAACAATAGATTTTGAAATAGCTACCGTTATAATGCTGCTAAAAAGGAATTTGGAAGCAGCACTCACAAATGTTGTTGGTTTCATCTCGGAAAAAAATGTGCTGAGGAATATCCATCCTCTGGCATAGCCTTGGAATATAGGGAAAACAGTGAGTTCGCTCTCAAAGTCAGACATTTGCAAGCACTCGATTTTTTTTCAACTGATGAAATTCCAGCTACCTTTGAAGAAGTGAGATCAATTTTACTAGAATATGCAGATTCTGTAGTTCAGTGGTTTGAGGAAAATTATGTTCTTGGAAAATTTCGTGGAAGTAGAAGAAACAATCCGAGCAGAAGCCCTCTGCTGTTCCCGCCAACAATTTGGTCAGTAAGTGAAAACAATTTATTTGGCTTTCCCAGAACACAAAACGAACTTGAAAGACTAGACAGACGCTGGAATACAATTCTGGGAGAAAAAAAACTGTGACTGTACGAAATAATCAGTGAAATTGCGAAAGAGCAGAGAACAACTATGGCTAAAATCGAAAGAGTGATAGCACAGATTACAACAAATCCACCCAGAAGAGAAACGCTGGCAAGATAAAAAGGAATTCGAACTTCTTTGGTGCACAGAGACAATGTTAACATGCTGGACTTTTTAAGAGGAATTTCATATAATTCTACCCTTTACTAAAATGTGCTGGTATTTCTCACTAATTGAGTTATACCTTTTACTAACTTGTATTTAAATTTTTCAAGAATGTAATTCCGCCGAAGATGCAAGAATGTAAAACACAACGCAAAATTAAAAAAGACAAAATGTTCAAAATAGCATGTCAAAAACATAAAATGTCAAAAAGTAATCCAAAATGTGAAACAAATAAAAATTCAAAATGCAATCACAAGTCACAAGCATTACAAAAATGCGAAACGCTATGTAACAAGTACAACACAAAATAAAACAAATGCCAAAAAAAATGCATACGCTTTGCAAAAATGTACAAAATAAAATAAATACCATATTCAAAAGGATTTCATGAGGAGTCAAGTTAAAAACGAGCTTTTACTTAGACTTCAAATAATAATTACTAGCCTCTACACCTTTTTAAGTCTTTAATAAGTGCAACATCATTAACCTGATTTGTCATCAAACATTATCAATATGACCATAGCATACAGTTATTTAAAAGACTTGTTAATGGATGAATTGAGGAATCACCAAGTTCAGCGGGTGGAAGTGAATGGCTGTTTATAGTTTTGTACTCGAGTAAATGCGCAACACAGTAAACTTGACTTTCTCTGAAAATTTTATGTATATGAGCACGGTTGATTGAAAACTGATAAAAAAGCTTGAGACCTGTTTATTAATTTTTGTGCCTCAGTCAAAACGCAGTACCATAACCTTGGCATGTTATCGTAACCTTATGAATATGTCGGACTGAAAATCCCTAAAAAAGTTTACGCCTAAGGTCTTGTACCTAAAGTTTTGTGACAGGGTAAAACTGCAACATTAATAACTTGACATGTTATGTTAACGTTGTGAATATGAGCACGGCGGATTAAAGATTTCAACAAATAGCCTTTGGGATTAATGTGTTGTAGCTGAGTAAAAATGTAACATTATCTTTATTTTCTATATAAACCAAACTACGTGCTGAAATGGCCCAACTATATATACGTATACTTCAACCATATACCGAAGCTCTGACAAGGTGAAAATAAAATGTGCAATTTTGTACGGTCCCCTAACATTTTATGGCCAGCCTACATGGAAGTGGACACGTTGATATCAAAAACATACTTTTTGTACGGTCCACAACAAATAGCAATGGACACGTCGCAATCTTTTTTTTTTTTTTGGGGGGGGGGGTGAAGGGTTTAAAGACCACCGTGATCAATTCGGTGGGCTATAAGCAGTTGGACGTTCCCAATTTTGGGCCACTGGTTCCTGGGAAGGGGGACAGCCAGTGCCAGAAGTCAAGCACAACGTCCATGATTCACCGGGAATTGAACCAGGATCCTTCTCGACAAGTGGTCAGAAGCCAGCGCCTAGATCACTCCGCCGCCGTAGCGGCACACGTTGAAATGTATTTTTCATACGGCCCCAAACGCTCTTATGGACATACTAGATTAAACTGGACGCAAATAAATCATTAATATAATTTGTACTAGCAGGGATACCAATTATTTGCCAGGTACATTTGTGGAATCACCAAGTTCAGCGGGTGAAAGTTAATGAATGAAAAAGATATTCCTGCAATTTTCCAGTAAACTTATTTTAAATTCTTTGATTTAGTTAATTTAATTTTGCGAAACAAAAAAGAAAGAAAAAGGAATGGGAATACTTACCTTCTAGGAGACATCTATAGAACTGCCGTACATCTGGCTTTTGCTTCTGTGAATCCCACGACACAGAAATGCAATGTACCTATGTGATGTCGCATGCATACGACTTCACATTGGCATTGATCATCTTTTTCTTACCGTTTTGAATTTTGAATATCTGGACTCTCTATTTACATTACATTATATTTCTTTCTGATAAGCCGCTCGTTCGTAGTGAAAGCTAAACTATATAGATTTGTGTTTTTACTACACCATTAAACGCATATTTTTGCACTGTATTGTTATCTACAGTCCCTAACTTAGACCGTAGGTTGGTTAGTTGGTTGGTTGATGGTTTATGGTGCAAGGTTCCCAAAGGGCCAAAGAGCGCCTTAGAACGTAGATAGGGTATTCTTAAGAGTAAAAAACGGAACTTTGTACGAAAATTTAGCATGAGGCTACCTTGACCCGGGCCTCGACCCCTTCCAAAAACCGTCTACCGTCTAAGTTAGATAACCATAAGTAGTATAGCAAATCTGGTTGTCCTAAATTGAAAACTGTAGATTTTACGAAATTTTTATGAGGAGGGGGAGGGGCTCTCACCACCGGGTTCCAACCCCTTCCAAAAACCGTCTAGCGTCTAAGTTAGAGTTTCATGATACCAAATTTGGTGGTTCTGAATTGAAAACTGTAGTTTTTAAGAAAATGTTGTATGTCTGTGTGTGTTCGGGGGGGGGGGGGGGGGGGGAGGGGAGTCGACCCTCAGGCCCTTGACCCGCCCCAAAAACCGTCGACCGTCTAAGTTAAAGTACAATGAGTAAGTATGCCCAATTTGGTGGTTCTAAATTGAAAACTAGATTTTGCGATTTTTTTATGAAAGGGGTCATTACCCCTTTCACCCGTTCCAAAAGCGATCTACCGTCGAAGTTAGAATACCATGAGATAGTATACCAAATCTGGTAGTTCTAAATTGAAAACTGTAGATTTTACGAAATTTTTATGGGGGGCGGGGGCTCCAACCCCTTCCAAAAACCGTCTAGCGTATAAGTTAGAGTTTCATGATATCATATTTGATGGTTCTGAATTGAAAACTGTAGATTTTACGAAAAATATTTTTTGGGGGGTCTCTGACCCCCTGGTCTTGACCCGATCCAAAAACGGTCTACCGTCTAAGTTAGAGTACCATGAGATAGTATACCAAATTTGGTGGCTCTAAATTGAAAACTGTAGACTTTACGAAATTTTTTATGAGGGGAGCTCTGACGCCCCGGGCCTTGACCCGTTGCAAAAACGGTCTACCGTCTAAGTTAGAGTACCATGAGGTAGTATACCAAATTTGGTGGCTCTAAATTAAAAACTGTAGATTTTACGAAATTTTTATGAGGGGTGCACCGACCCCTAGGGCTCCAACCCCTTCCAAAAACCGTCTAGCGTCTAAGTTAGAGTTTCATGATACCAAATTTGATGGTTCTCAAATAAAAACTAGATTTTACAAAAAAATTGTATGTATGTGACGTGGGAAGGCTCTGACCCCCAGGCCTTGACCCGTTCCAAAGACCGTCGACCGTCTAAGTTAGAGTACCATGAGATAGTATACGGAATTTGGTGGTTCTAAATTAAAAACTAGATGTTGCGATTTTTTATGAATGAGTTCCCTCCCCCCCCCCTGGCTGCAACCCCTTGCAAAAACGGTCTACCGTCTAAGTTAGAGTACCATGAGATAGTATACCAAATTTGGTGATGATTCTAAATTGGAAACTGTGGATTTTACGAATTTCTTTTATTGGGGGGGGATCTGACCCCTGGGCTCCAACCCCTTGCAAAAACGGTCTACCGTCTAAGTTAGAGTATCATGAGATAGTATACGAAATTTGGTGATGATTCTAAATTGGAAACTGTAGATTTTACGAATTTTTTTTATTGTGGGGGGGGGGGGGGCTCTGACCCCTGGGCTCCAACCCCTTCCAAAAACTGTCTAGCGTCTAAGTTAGAGTTTCATGATACCAAATTTGATGGTTTTGAAATAAAAACTAGATTTTACGAAAATTTTGTATGTATGTTACGGGGAAAGGCTCTGACCCCCGGGCCTTGACCCGTTCCAAAGACGGTCGACCGTCTAAGTTAGAGTACCATGAGATAGTATACAAAATTTGGTGGTTCTAAATTGAAAACTAGATTTTGCGATTTTTTTTATGAAGGGGCTCTTACCCCCCCCCCCCTCGGCTAAAACCCCTTGCGAAAACGGTCTGCCGTCTAAGTTAGAGTACCATGAGATAGTATTCCAAATTCGGTGATGATTCTAAATTGGAAACTGTGTATTTTACGAATTTTTTTATTGGGCGGGTCTCTGACCCCTGGACTCCAAACCCTTTCAAAAACCGTCTAGCGTGTAAGTTAGAGTACCATAAGATAGTATACCAGATTTGGTGGTTCTAAATTGAAAACTGTAGATTTTACGAAATTTTTGTGACGGGGGGGGGGGGAGGGGCTCTCACCCCCGGGCTCCAACCCCTTCCAAAAACCGTCTAGCGTCTAAGTTTGAGTTTCATGATACCATACTTAATGGTTCTTAATTGAAAACCGTAGATTTTGCAAAAAAAATTAAGGGGGATATGTCCCTGTTCCAAAAACGGTCTACCGTCTAAGTTAGAGTACCATGAGATAGTATACCAAATTTGGTGGTTCTAAATTGAAAACTGTAGATTTTACGCGGCATTTTTATGGAGGGGCTCTTACCCCCGGGCTCCAACCCCTTCCAAAAACCGTCTAGCGTCTAATTTAGAGTACCATGAGATAGTATACCAGATTTGGTGGTTCGGAATTGAAAACTGCAGTTTTTAAGAGAATTTTGTATGTGGGGGGCTCTGACCCCACGGGCCTTTACCCGTTCCAAAAACGGTATGTCGTCAAAGTTAGAGTACCATGAGATAGTATACCAAATTTGGTGGTTCTAAATTGGAAACTGCCTTACCCCCCGGGCTGCAACCCCCTTCAAAAAATCGTCTAGCGTCTAAGTTAGAGTACCATGCGATAGTATACCATATTTGGTGGTTCTAAATTGAAAACTGTAGTTTTTAAGAAAATTATGTATGTGGGGGCTCTGACCCCCGGGCCTTGACCCTGTCCAAAAACGGTCTACTGTCTAAGTTAGAGTACCATGAGATAGTATAAAAAATTTGGTGGTTCTAAATTGAAAACTGTAGATTTTACAAAAAAAAAATATTCGGGGGGGGGGTCTGACCCCCGGGCTCCAACCCCTTCCAAAAATCGTCTAGCGTCTAAGTTAGAGTACCATGAGATAGTATACCAGATTAGGTGGTTGTGAATTGAAAACTGTATTTTTTAAGAAAATTTTGTATGTGTGGGGCTCTGACCCCCGGGCCTTGACCCGTTCCAAAAACGGTCTGCGGTCTAAGTTAGAGTACCATAAGATAGTATACCAAATTTGGTGGTTCTAAGATGAAAACTGTAGATTTTACGAAATTTTTTATGAGGGGGGGGGGGGCGACTCCGACCCCGCGGGCTCCAACTCCAGCCAAAAACCGTCTAGCGTCTAAGTTAGAGTTTCATGATACCAAATTTGATAGTTCTGAAATGAAAACTAGATTTTACGAAAATTTTGTATGTATGGGGCTCTGACTCCCCGGGCCTTGACCCGTTCCAAAAACCGACAACCGTCTAAGTTAGAGTACTATGAGATAGGATACCTGATTTGGTGGTTCTGAATTGAAAACTGTAAATCTTACGAATATTTTGTGTATGGGGGGCTCTGACCAACCGGGCCCTGCCGCGTTCCAAAAACCGTCTACCGTCTAATATTTTTAGTGCCAAAGAAAAACGTAATATTCCTATCCTGTCTGCGTGTCCAAACTTTATAAATTTGATCAGGGAGCAAGACGTTCGAAATCGTACGTTTTCCTGCATTCGTTTTGTATGTAACCAAAATCTGTAAACGCGACGAATTGACGTAGTCGACGAATTTGTCCGCGACGTATTGACGCGCGACGAATCGTCCTGGTCGACGAATTGACGCAGTCGACGAATTGACGCGCGACGAATTGACGCACGCGACGAATTGACGTAGAACCGTTAGGTACGGCGAAACTGCTCTAAGCCACAGAGAATTAGCTTATATATCCGACGTAATGAGGAAAATTTTAAAATTTTGGGGAGTTTCTTTAATTTTTAAATTCCCTAAATGTTTTGTTTATTGCAGAGCTGACTCATATTATTTTGCTACCTATAGTTTTCAATTAACAAGCATTATTGAACTTCGATTAATTGTTAAATATCAGGTAACCACAAAAGTATTTGCCGTTTTTCGAGAGAGCAAGAGAAACACTTTGTAATGATAGAATTTTGGGAGAGATGGCATTCCGTGCACGATATATCGACAGCTGAAATTCAAAGATACCCTGTGCAGATGAATCAGATGAGTAAGCAGTTTGGTAGTAGAAAGACTTGCGATTACAATGGCGGTATCAGTGGAGATTATTCATGGGTGTTTGTTATACGAATTTAAACTGGGTTCATCTGCTGCAGAAACAACTCGTCGCATTTGCTCAGCATTCGGGGTAGATGCTGTGAAGGAATGCACAACTAGGAATTAGTTTGAAAAGTTCCGAGATTTAGATGAATCCCTTCAAGATAAGTCCCGGAGTTGTCGTCTTGTCAGCCTTGACACAGAGTTCCTGAAAGTTGCTATTGAGCAGGACAGTAGCCAAAAATTGCAGAAACTAACCCAGTCAGTTCGTGATAGTGATGAAACCGTCCGAAGAAATCTCCATGCAATAGATAAGGCATACAAATTGTCTAAGTGGGTCCCCCACGAATTGTTTGCATTCAACAAACAGCAACGGGGGTCAGCTTGTCTTGTATTGCTGTCGCCCTATGACAAGAAACCATTGCTGTCTCCCTATGACAAGGAACCATTGCTGTCTCCCTATGACCAGGAACCAATGCAGTCTCCCTATGACAAGAAACCATTGCTGTCTCCCTATGACAAGGAACCATTGCTGTCTCCCTATGACCAGGAACCAATGCAGTCTCTCTATGACAAGAAACCATTGCTGTCTCCCTATTATAAGGAACCATTTTCGATAGGGTACTCACATGTGATGAGAAGTAGGTCCAGTGCAGAACCTCAAAACGTTCCAGACATTGGTTGTTCATCAGTGACTCAATCCCTTGCACATCGAAAGTTATACTTGCACATAAATTTATACTGTGTGTATAGTGTACAGCACGTGGTGTTGTTCGTGATGAACTCTTACAATGCGGCAAAACAATCACGGCTGCAGTGAACTGTGAACAATTGGAACGTGTGCATAAGAATCTGAAAGAGAAGGAAGAAGCACTAGTCAATAGAAAGGGAGTTCTGTTCCTTCAAGATAACGCTTGTGTCCACTCCACTTCATTTACCACAAGCATTGTCACAGAATTTGGGTGGGAGCTTTTATGTTGTCCAAATTACTCACCAGATATCTTTCCTTCAGATGATCCCTCATTCCTTTCAGTTCACAATCATTTACGTGGGAACGACTTCTCCAACTTTGATGAGTTGCACGCTACCCTCCAAAACTTTTTCTTTTCCAATGACCTGGCATTTTATCGCAAGGGTATATAACTTACATAAATTGCTAACACGTTGGCGGAATTTTGTTGATGCCCATGGTAATTATTTTGATGAATAAACTGCTTTTCAACTACGTATGTATTATACTTTGTCTCAATCTTAGAAACGACAAGTACTTTTGTTGTTACCTAATAATACGGTTTTAACCTGACAAATGTGATATGATAAGCTATTGGGTTTGTACGAATGATATATGTCCGACGAGAACGAGCATTGGAGACAGGCCCCCACCACAGGTGAATGGAATCATCCACAGGTGTTGCAGGTATTACGTCACAGAGTTACTATAAATAACTAGCAGTTGTGTGAAGAACAAGGTTTAGGCGTGGTTTGTTTGGACGTAACGTGGCTTGCAAAGGAAACATGCGGACTCCGGATTTGAGAGTCATCTTCTTGTATGAATTTAAACAGGGTCATTCTGCAGGAATTGCCACTCGAAACGTTAACAAAGCATTTGGGGAGAATACAGCAACGAACGTTTACGTTTACAAACGAATCATTCGCCGATGATTTGTGAAGTTTCGAAGCGGAGATACGGACCTGGCAAATGAAGCACGTGGTCACCGACTTGTTGCTCTTTCTGACGATGTTCTGTTACGTGTGGTTGAAGCGGACTCCCGGAAAACGTATCGTGAGATAGCGGCAGAGGTGAGTGTCCACCACACGACAGCTGTTCGGTGGCTGGTTGGGTGCGCTTGGTAAGGTCAAGCTGGACATGGGGCTGCCGCATGAGCTGACAGCTGCCAACAAGACCAGGCGTTTGGAAGTCAGCACGTCTCTGCTTGCCAGGAATAAACAGGATATCTGCTGCAGCGAATCATCATCTGCGACGAGAAGTGGGTTCTTTATGATAATCGGAAATTATCTGCACAATGGTTAAGCAAAGCACAGCTTGCTGGACAGCATCCTAATCAACCCCTTCACACCAAGAAGATGATGCTCCTTGTCTGGTGGTCCACAGCCAGGAAAATTCATCGAAATTTCTTTGCAAGAGGCCTAACTATCACTGCAGAACATTATTGTGCTGAATTGCACCAAATGGACCGGGACTCGCTGCTGAAACAACCTATTTTGGTCAACAGACATGGTGTTCTTCTGCTCCAGGACAACGCACGCCCTCATGAGCACAACGAACGATGCTGACACTAAATGCCTTGGGTATGAAGCACTGCCTCATCATGCCTAGTACCCGTACTTGTCTCCGACAGACTATCATCAGTATCGTCGCTTGGATCACTTCCTGTCCGGGAAACAGTTCACGACATACAACGAAGTTCAACGTGCAGTTGACAACTTCTTCGGGTCCCAGACACAATACCTTTTTTGTTCCGGGATTATGGTCTTGCCGGACAGATGGCGAATACTGTATGTGTCGATGCCGAGCGGGATTGTTTTGCCTAGGTAAGTTGTCCTACTTTTCCACGTGTAAAACGTCTAATTCGCACCAACCTAATAGTTTTAACCTGATATAATGTAATATGCCCCAAATAGCCTCTTTTCATCTGTTCGGTTATAACGATGTCTGCATGTATCAACTTCTGTATATATATATATATATATTCGATTCCATTTTTCTTTTATTACAGCAGGGGTACTTAAAACGTAACTAAGAGAGGATCACTTAAATTCTTCCAAGGTTGTCGTAGTCTTTCGTTTGTCTCTTGAGGAGCCAAATAATTTCATGTTCGAAGTTCATTTATAAAAATCTCAGGAAAACAAGTGGAATACTCGTTAAATCTTAAGAAAGCGTCTTCTACACAAAAATCCAAATTAAACAAGGCTCTTGTCAGAAATAAAGTTAGCATGAACTCTTTGTCACCGTATTTACTAAAAGATCACAAGAAGCATTTTCAGAATATCATTTTATATTTAAATTGTACCAAAGAGATAAAATGAAATCTTTCGCTTCAATAATTTAAAACAAGCCAAATTAACTGTGTTCATTCGGTGAATACAGACTAATATGTTAAAAGATTGAGCTGAGAAGTGTAACTTTATTACAAGTGCAACTTTATTTTAATGGGAAAATGTTTACTTTGAATGGTAAAAATCTGCCGGTGATTTCAGTGAATTTTAGTCTTAAGATAAAATACATTAAAAAAAACACCGAAAGCATTATTTTAACCATAGTGTAAAGTCCTAGATACCTTATTAATAGCCCCGACATTTCAATAGCGAACGGAAATTTGTTGTGTAAGGATACGTTCAAATTAATTAAATCACAGTTTGTCTACGAAAACATTTCTCATGTTTTCAGAATTCTAATGCCAAACATGTGCTGAAATTTTCAAAGTGAATACGAGTGTTTCGAAAGACAATTTAAGGAAACGTATTTTGCATTTTATTTCTTACACTTCTTATAAAATGAAAATGGTAAAAAAGAAGTAAGGCATTAAAGTAATTAATGAAAGTTGCAGTGTTCTCTTTCGAACGACCTTTCATTTTTACACTGTTTAAAATAAAAATCCGTAATGTGCAAAGTCACTGCTGTGGATTAAATTATCATTTCTCAAATAATTTTTAAAGAAGCTGAATGTTCATCTGTGAACCTAAGAATTTAGCAGAAAATGGCAACTGCGTAGATACATAAGGTATTAAATGTTGCAGCTGATTTCAATTACTTAGAACAACTTTCTGAATGAATATTAATTAAGCGGCGCTTATTGCGCTAATAAATTTATTTAAACACTTATTTCCTCAACTAAAATGTTATGCATACTTCCCTTCAATTAAAAAATTCTTACAGCATGAAGAAAAGTATGTTTCGGTTGTAGCGTTTCAATGATTTTAGTTATAAAAAAGTTCAAAAGAGTTCATGCAAACCACTGTAGACATAGCAGTGTAGAAAACATTTTTTAAAGAAAACCTTATAATGTTTTAAGGCTGTATTTTGAAGATTGTGTATTGAAAACAACACATCCACTGTAATATTAATAAATAAAGTACAGCCTGATTCCGTACGAATTAGCAACTTACGCAAAATTCCAGGGCATTTTTTTCTTTGCTACCTGTGGAAGTAACACAATTGTAGAAACTTCATGATAACATCAAAAACGTGCAAAGCGATTACGCTGAACCCTCGTTGCCCAGTAGCAGAATATGGGCGACGTACGTCGCAGATTCTTTTTTGGTCCTGCAGACAAAAAAGACATCTCCCGAACCGTACTAAATACCCCCTTGCAGATTCCCAATCCTGGATTCAAGTTTTCTGTCTTTGGACAGATTTCAGTCTTTCAAAACTTCCTCCCGTAATCGTAATGTTTTTTCTCGTGCGACGCTTTTTCTGTCCTTTATTGATACTAAATAAAATATTTATGTTTCAGCTTGAAAATGGAGGTAACAATTTCCGGAAATGGAAATGGAAGTTGGACGGTTCCCTGTAACTTTAAATTATTTTCTCGCTATGTTCCCTCTACTCCGTGTAGTAGTTAAGTATCCTTTTATTCCATAAATATTTGTATTTCAGCTTCAAAATGCAGGCAGTTTTTTCTGCAAACGAAAGGCGGAAGTAAGACAAAGCGAAAATTTCTCCACTAATCGTAAAATTGAAGCAAAAATTTACTACAAAGGAAACTAAAGGATATGCCAATTGTTCCGTAATCGTTTTCTTTTCTTCCCCCGCCCACGGGTATTTTCCCTGCACTGTATTATTATTTAAAAATCATTTAATAACGTAAATGATGGTATTTAAGACCCATCGTATTTAAGACCGGTTTTTTAAACCGGAAGTAGGACGGAGCAACGATTCCTCTGCCAATCGTGATTCCTTTTTTTCTTCGTTTTTTTTTCTTTTTTGCGATGCTCCCTCTGTCTTGCGTATTGTTTAATATATTTGTACTTTCATTCCATAAATTTTTCTGTTTAAGCCTAAAATTGGAGGCAGAATTCTAAGTGTAGAGGGCAACGTGTTCTAGGTAAGGGTTAGGTATAGAGGGCAGTAATTATCATTGCAATTTTTGCTGTAGTATTTGGGTTAGGCTTTTTGTTATAATCTTACTAGAAGAAATATATGATGGTTAGTCTTTTTCTCTATCCCTCACTTTTTTTCCTTTTTAAGTTCCTACCCGTGCAATTTTTTTTTCAAATCTAGTAATTGTCATGCCCATTGACCATCCGCAGATTATTTCGTTACTCCCTGATATCTATCGCAGACTGATCAGGAACATCCTGCTATGGAGCCACGTACTATTATCAAGTTAATATGACAATTTATACCGAACAGTAAATCCTCCCAAGTTCGTGCACTACCACTCTCACTACATTCAAAATGTTTTCTCTCATTACAGATTTTATTTACTTTTGATCCAGTGTTTGTGATACCAAAACATATAACGAAATTCGGAGAAGTAGTGTGCCGTTCAGAACGAAAATTAAAATGAGAAGAATAGAAACTCATATGTTAATAGAAACTGAAAGAGGAAGGTTGAATTAGAGATATACAATACTTACTGAAGAAAGTTTCATATGTAAAATAAATTAAATTCTTTGGTTCGAGGTTTTATATCTTCCAGAATGTTAAAATAGTATTGGTAGTTTACGAACGATAGCTAGAAGATATTGTTATACCCAGATTGCATAAAACGTCAGAAATGTATAATATGCATTCTTTATATTTCAAATGAAAGATGTACTTTGGGATAAAGAATAAATTGTTCGACTTTGTTTCACGACATGCTTTGCAAGGCCATTCTTTTAAAATAACCATTTTAAAAGAATGTTATAAAAGATATCTGTCTTCAGTTCTTGTTTGAAGCATGGACTTTTTAACTAGGGGGAAGAACAATGTAGCAGGACATCATATCTAAATCAGGTTAGTGAGTTTTATTATCCAGGCTTAATTCGAACTTTTACAGACTTGGACCAGTTTCAATCGATGCAACTTAAAACAGATGCAGAAAAAATAGAATTTTGTGGGAGTATAGTACCTTAAAAACGTCAATGGATTGTTGCTGTATTTTCCCTGCACTTTGTTAAGAACCTAGAACACAAAGGAGTGACATACCTGTCCTAGAGTAGCAAGGAGTAGAAGTGGTGTCAATATAAAAGAGTGCAATTCGTATATGGCATCTTTAAACTGCTGCATTTGAATTATACGCTCTTGAAAAACGTCAAACCTTCATTTGAATCCTGCTTCTTAGATAGTGAATTAAGCAAATTTTCCTGAACTACATGGATTTCTGGATATATTTTCAGATTCAGTGCATTATATCAGAAAGTAAACTCACGTTTAATGCGTTTCTTCTACTCTTTGCTAAGTGTTTAATCCTCTAGTTCAGCTAATATTTATCTATATTTTAGTACCTTGAGAATTTTTGCTTAATTTAGTGTATCTCCGTGTAAGTCTTAGGTATCCAAATGTCCAATGATGGGTGATGCAACCAGTTAGAGATGGATGAATGAAAAAAAACCCATTTATTTCATGCTGATGCATAACTTTTCCAGATAAAAAGTGTCGAGTTCTAAATTTCCTAAAATGGAAAGATTAATTATTTGTCTAGATAAGTACAGGCTCCTAGGTTCTATTTCCTCGTACTGAAGAGCGTTAGTTTAAACACAAGATAAGGATGTATGCTCGTTTTCACGGCAATTAGTCTTTTGACTTCTTGTAACCAACAGCCTAGTATTACTTATAATGATTTTTCTAATCCTTTGATGCTCACGAAACACTAAACTCAAAACAAAAAAGTTCAGACAACGAATAAATTTATTTCTAAACCTGATTTTCATATGCACCTTTTTTAAACAAGTCAATAAATATGTAAATTTCTAGTCCAATTGATGCGCATGAAGGGCGCTTGCAAGGACGTGTTAGTTGCACTTACTCATATCTCGTAATGCGATATTTACTTAGAGTCATCTTCTACGCCATCCCAGAGATAAGCCTGTTACCGTGAGTGTTAATATTTCCGGATATTTAGTAAACAGAGAAGATGACACCGAATTTTCGTTTATATTGGGCACGTCATTTGATATGCTTTCGACACGAATAAAATACACTGACGGAAAAAAATCCCAACACCAAGAAGGGGTTGTGTTAGATAAACGACAGCTGGTAGGCGGTGAGAGCACATCTGTAAGATGACGTCTATGCAAATTTCGCGCTCGGCGCATACGTGTGGTGCTAGTAGCGCCCCTCGGAACGTGCAAAGCAGGTTTGCTGTAAATACGCGCTGTAACGTTCGTGAGCGTTAGTTATCGTTGAGATTCGACGTAGTGTGTTGATGTTAGTCAAGAATGTCTTTAAGAAGACGAAGAAGCCATTATTAACAGCTCACGGAGTTTGAACGAGGTCGTGTAATAGGGCTACGAGAAGGTGGATTTTCGTTCCGCAATATTGTAGAACGACTTGGCAGGAATGTAGCCACTGTGCATGATTATTGGCAGCGGTGGTTAAGGGAAGGTACTGCCTAAAGAAGACCGGGTTCCGGCCGACCATGTGGCACTACTGAGAGGGGAGACAGCCGTGTACGGCGTATGGCCGTGGCGCATCGTACTGCGTCTGCGGCAGCAATTCGAGCTGCAGTTGCCACCACAGTGACACAACGAACTGTTACAAATCGGTTACTTGAAGGACAGCTCCGAGACAGACGCCCTGTAGCGTGCATTCCACTTACTCCAAACCACTGCCGTTTGCGACGTCAGTGGTGTCAAGCTAGAGCTCATTGGAGAACGGGGTGGAGATCTGTTGTGTTTTCTGATGAAAGCCGGTTCTGCCTGGGTGCCAGTGATAGCCGGGTGTTGGTTAGAAGGAGGCCAGGTGAGCGCCTGCAACCAACCTGTCTGCGGCCGAGACACACTGGAATTACACCTGGAGTTATGGTCAGGGGAGCAATTTCCTATGACAGCAGGATCACTCTCGTGGTTATCCCACGCAACCTGACGGCACAGTTGTACGTCGGTCTGGTGATTCAACCTGTTGTGCTGCCATTCATGAACAGCATTCCAGGGGGTGTTTTCCAACAGGATAACGCTCGCCCGCATACCGCTTTTGTAACCCAACATGCTCTACAGAGTGTCGACATGTTGCCGTGGCCTGCTAGATCACCAGATTTTTCACCAATCGAGCACGTATGGGACATCATTGGACGACAACTCTAGCGTCACCCCCAACCAGCATTAACCGACCCTGTATTGACCGACCAAGTGCAACAGGCATGGAACTCCATCCCACAAACTGACATCCAGCACATGTACGACACAATGCATGAACGTTTGCGTGCTTGCATTCAACATACTGGCGGTTACACCGGTTATTAATGTACCAGCGTTTCACATTTAAAATGGCTCTTCTCGCGCTCACAATAAGCTGTGATCTTGAAACCTTAATCGATTAAATATGTTACCTATACTAATGTATTGCCGCCATTTCATTCCCCTACAACTATTTTTTCGTGGTGTTGGGATTTTTTTCCCGTCAGTGCATGTTATTCATAATCAATGGAACACTTTACAAAAATATAAAATTTCTACAATCGACAAAACATGTAGAATTAGAAATAGCTCTCTTTTCCCACTAGCGGCTGAAAGTATGTTACAAAAATTAACGAAGTTTGCACAAAACTTTGTCATAACTAAAAGAAGATATCGGAAATAAAGGGATTTTCAAATCGAAGTTAGAGGAAACCATGATATAACTTTCGTCTCGTAGCAGAAGAATTTTGAATAATGGAAAAGTAGGAAATACACTAAAAGTATTCTTCAGAGCCAAAGCTGTGATACGGAAAAAATATTTCAAATACGTTTCTTGGAAGTAGAGGTAGCGAGGAAAGGGTTTTGACATTTACGCCCACTAGAAGAAAACTATTAATCATTTGAAGAGGATAACGTTCCCTCATCTTTACTGTAGCAATTGGCATAGAGCAAGAAAAAGAAATCTTTCAATACGATCTTTAGAGACGGGGATATTGTTGAAAACAGAAATACACACTAACACCACCTGACGCCAGAACTGTGAATTACAAAACATCGGTAGTGCAAGCGAGGCTTTTGACTAGGTGAATGATAGCAGATGTTAAAATATTTTTTTTAACTTTTAGAAGCAGTGGTATCGAAACAACATAAGGTAGTAAAAATTTGAGCGCTTTAACGGAGGAATTGTGCATTATTTTTTGCAGGAAATGCAACACAAAATATTTTAGTAGTTAGTAAAATCTCACCAAAAAAGGAATTTTTCAATCGGGTTTTGAGGCGTTTCAGATATTGTTGATAATATACTGGAAATGAAAATGCGAACCTATGCTCGCTAGAAGCACGGTTGTAAGTTAAGAAAAATTTGAAGTTATATGCAATTTGCACCTGAAACTCTCTCTCCGACAGAGAAAGAATTATTCAAATCGGACTAATAGAAGCAGAAATACCGTCAAAAATGAGATACACACCTACGCCATTCGGTGCAAAAACTATGCACTATTTTAAGAAGAAAGTATTCCCAAAGGGTTTGTACTAGTGATCTGTAACTGACAAAGAATGAATTTTTGAAATCTACTTTTTTATTTGAAAATACATCGGAAACGGAAACATATAATTACATCTCCTAGTGACCAAATCATTCTTTGCTAAGAGTTAAAAAATTATATATGGAACATTCCTCACTAAGAGCTCTATCCGTTTTAGAAAGGATTAGAATCCCAATTTATATACATACATATCAAATTTAGTCATTCCGAGCTTATTCGTATTTGAAAAAGTTTTTCTAAACAGGCTTCATTATAAATGGTTTGGAATAGAAGAAAGGATTTTTTTCCATCGGGTATTTAGAAGGAAGTACAGTAGAACTCCAAGTATCCGGATGAGCTCGGACCACAGCGCATCCGAATATTCGGAAAATTCGGATAATTGAGTTATCTTTTTTAATGTAGGCCAAATACGTATTTATTAATGGAAGTCAGAGAATTTAATTTTTTCGTTTATCATATTTTATAATAACAAATGTTATCATCATCATCATCATTATTGTCAACCATTATCAATCCACTGCTGGACGAAGGTCTCCCCAAGTTTCCTCCACAACGGTCTGTCTTGTGACAGTCTCCTCCATGTCACTCCCGCATACTTTCGAATTTCATCCACCCATCTTCCATGTGGTCTTCTTCTGGGTCTTTTCCTGTCCCTTGGAATCCAATCTAAAATTTCGGCTGTCCATCGATGGTCTGTTCTTCTGGCAGTATGTCCATCCCATTGCCATTTCAGGGATTTAACTCTGATCATGATGTCTTCCACTCTTGTCATTTTTCGGATCCACGTGTTCCTCTTCTTATCTCTCCTGGTTACACCAAGCATGCACCTCTCCATGCTGCTTTGAGTTGTCTGCAGCCTTTGTATGTCTCTTTTAGCTAAGGTCCACGTCTCTGCACCATACGTAAGCACTGGAAGGATGCATTGATTAAACACTTTTCTTTTAAGACATAATGGCATATTGCTCTTGAAAATTATGCTGTTTCTTCCAAAAGCTCTCCAGGCAAGTTTTGTACGCCGATTAATTTCTTCACGAATGTGACCCTCACTTGATATCTGCTGTCCAAGATAAACGTACGTGTCTGTTATCTCCAGCTTTTCTCCATCAATCGATAAATCTTCATTTCTTGTAAAAGCATTGTACATCACTTTTGTCTTCTGAAAGTTCATTTTTAATCCCACTTCTTTACTCTTGTCAGCAAGTTCCTGGATCATACTCTGTAGCTCTGATGGGGTAGTTGCAAAAATGACTATGTCATCAGCAAAACGAAGGTGGGTTAGATAATCTCCATTAATCTTTATCCCTTTGTTTTCCCAGTTCAGTGATTGAAAGACATTTTCCAATGTGGCATTAAAGAGCTTCGGAGATATGGTGTCACCTTGTCTCACTCCTTTTCCAATTTTTATGTGTGTTTTATTTTCAAACAGCCGAATCTTTGCACTTGCATTTTCATAGATGTTATTAATAATATTAATGTATGCATCTTCAATACCGCAGGATTTCAGAGCCATTGCAACTGCTGATGGTTTCACCGAATCAAAGGCTTTTTCATAATCGATAAAAGCCATGCACAATAAAAGTTCATATTCCCTCGCTCTTTCAATTAGTTCTCTCAGTACGTGGATATGATCTATTGTGCTGTAGCCACTCCTGAATCCAGCTTGTTCTCTCGGTTGAGCCATGTCCAGTGTCACCTTCAAGCGGTGTGAAAGAACTTTAGTGAAGATTTTATAAACCACTGATAGGAAGCTGATAGGTCTGTAGTTCCTGAGATCCTCAATGTCACCTTTTTTATGTAGCAAGATCATTGTAGCGTTGTTCCAATCCTCAGGAATTTTCCCTTCATTAAGGCATCGAGTGAAAATTTGGGCGAGTACTGTTTCGATTTCTCCACTTGCTTCCTGTATGATGTCTACAGTAATTCCATCTTCTATCTTCTCCTGGAGCTTTTCCCCGCTTCATGTTCTTGATTGCATGTGCAACTTCTGCTGGAAGGACTGGAAGAACTCTGGTACTGGTACCTTTCATGATGTCTGGAGTACATGTATCATCCCTTTCATATAATTTGGAGTAGAAATCTTTCACTCTTGTCAAAATTTCGCCTCTATTTCTTGTTACAGAACCATCTTCTTTTCTCAGTGCCATAATCTGTTTTTTCCCCTTACTGAGATGTCCCTTTGCTATCTTTAGGCTTTGGTTGTTTTCAATTGCTTTCCTTACAGTTGAATTTCCTTACGTCTTCAGCGATACTTTTTCGTACTGTCTTGCATAGCTCTATATATTCCACTTTGGAAGTCACATCTTCTTTAGTTGTCCTCATCACTCTTCTTTTTTGCATCAACATTTTGGTTTTTCCTGATAATTTGTTCACATGCAATTTGTTCTTAGACCCAGCTAATTTTTTTGCTGTTTCCATAAGAGCTTTGGTTACTTTTCTGTTAACTTCAGAAATATCCACTTCTTCCAATGTTAGGCCTTCTAAAGCAGAGAATCTGTTCTTCAGTTCCAATTTGAAGGTATTATGGTGTTTTTTAAGGTTGGTTATGTCAATACATTTTGTTTGTCTTATGAGCTTGCTACGTTCGAGTTTAGTGTTGAGGTGCATCTTACATCTCACCAATCTATGGTCACTACCTGTGTTGAACTTGTTTAGCACACTGCAGTCTTCTATGATGAAGTTTTTGTTACACATAATAAAATCAATTTCACTTGTCGTCCCATTTGGATGTCTCCATGTCCATTTCCTGTGTGGCTTTTTCTTGAAAAAGGAGTTCATGATGAAAAACCCTTCTGCCTCTGCAAACTCTACGAGAGTATTTCCACGCTGGTTTCTGTTGCCGTGACCGAATTTACCTACTGAAGTTTCATTCTGTTGCCGTTGCCCTATTTTTGCATTGAAATCTCCCATAATTATCTTCAAGTGCTGCTTACCTTTATTATTTAGATCACGAATTTCCTCATAAAATTCTTCAATTTCTTCTTCAGCATGACTTGTGGTGGGTGCATAAGTTTGAATAATCTGAGCCTGGTATCTTCTCGAGAGTTGGATAACGAGTCGTGCAGCTCTGTCAGAGGAACTTTCAACTTCTACAACTTTATCCTTCAGTTTCTTGTTTATTATAAATCCAGCACCACTAGTTCTGCCAGTATCTGTCCCACGATAGTAGAAGAGATGTCCACTTTTCAGTTCAATGAGATCCTCCTTTTCTCCTTACCTCACTTAGCCCGACGATGTCCCACTAGATCCTTTGTAGTTCCCCGAAGCGTTCGTGATGCGACGGGTATCAGTAAGATTCGGACGCAATATGGGTAAGACGAAGGATCCAAGCGCATTTGACCGTGGGCAAATTTTCGGGGACCGACAAATGGGTCACTCCATCTCGGAAGTCATGCAGGCACTGGGATTTCCACGAGCCACTGTGTCACGGGTGCACAGTGAGTACATCGAATCCGGTAAAATCATCCCTGCAAAGACCAACTGCCGTGGACAACAGCGTGTGGATGAGCGGGGTCATCGTCGGCTCGCTCGCATTGTAACAGCGGATAGACGGGCCACAGTACAAGAAATCACTCGGCAATTTAACGCTGGTGCACAAAAACGTGTAAGCAGGCACACTATCCAGAACCATCTCCTCGCTATGTAGCACATAAGCCATCGTCCCACGAGGGTACCGCTGCTGACCGCACATCACAGGGTGCAAATACTAACATGGGCGTGGGAACATCGCCACTGGACCCTAGACATGTGGAAAAATGTTGCCTGGACTGATGAGTCGAAATTCACGTTGGTGCATGCGGATGGCAGGATACGAGTACCGCGCAAACCATATAAAGCGATGGATACTTCTTGCCAGCAGGGTGCTCCTCAAGCTGGTGGGGGTGGCATTCTCATCTGGGGACTGTTTACGTGAACTGAAATGGGACCCCTAGTACGTGTGACATTGTCCCTCACAGGTCAACGTTGGCGGGATATCCTGGAAGACCATTTGCTTCCGTTTGTGCGTCTTCAACATCCCGCTGGGGACCTCATTCTGCAACAAGACAATGCACCATGCCATCGCTCCCGAATCGTATCCGAATGGATGGATGAACACTCCACCGACGAGACCTCTCTTTCTTGGCCAGCTAGGTCATCTGACCTCAATCCCATCGAGCACATCTTGGATGCCATCGAGAGAGATGTTCGGGGCTCTGACCCTCCTCCATCAAATCTTCGTGAACTTTGGGAGCTTGTTCAGGGGTCGTGGATCCGTATGGCCTCCCAACGCTTCCGGTGTCTTGTCGAGTCCAAGCCGAGACGATTCGCCGCCGTCATTTGGGCGAAAGGTGGTGCTACACGTTACTAGACAGGTATCTCTAATTCAATTGCTCTTCAGTGTAAATACCTGCTGTACTGCATTATCATTTTGTATTATTTAACTGAACGAAAAACTAAAAACATTTAAACAAACTAACAAGAATCTTAATTTTACTTGGCCTTGAAAGAACAAGCAATCCGGAAAATTGGAGTTCTTGATATCTTGAAGTCCAGATAATTGGGGTTCTACTGTACTGTGTATGGAATAAAATATATTTAGTCAAAATTTACCCTATGATTCACTCGCAATTTTTAACCTATTTCTAAAGCGACTTCAACGATTCCTGTAGCAAACAAAAACGGGAGTGAAACCAAAAGGTAAAGGCACTTGTGAATTAAACTGATACCACCACAGGCTCAATCCAATCAACGCTAACACGTCGTAATAGCAGTTACAGAAGGTGGCATCGGCATCGCGCAAAGGTACACATAAATATGTCTTCGGTGGTGAGAGTGTAAACGCGGAAACCCTTCTTTTCGATTGCAGTGGTGTTCAACGGCTTTTGCTCATAAAGTTTCTTTACGTTTAAGGGATCAAACTTGCTGAAAATTACAGAGAATTGTAGCTCACTGTGTTACCTTGTACTTAGGCAAAAAAAACCCCGTTTAAATGTTTAAATCCAGCGGAATAAATGGGACCACTGAAGCTCAATCAAGGGGCGCCGTCAACGTCGAGAACTCAAGAGCGTGTTCATCGCGTGACATATGCCTATCAAGACTACCTGCAGAATATTGAGTCATAGCAACCGTATTCCTGTAAGTGACCGATATGTCAGGGTGAACGGGAAAGTGCAAGCCTGGTAAGTCACAAAACGGTTGAAAGAAACAGCAACGTATTTAGACTCCCACCCAGGTTTTACAGCGTTATTAAAAAGATCCAGGTTTACTGAATCTAGTTTTACTAGAGACAAGATCAGGTTACAGAATCTTAAAGCTTAAAGCAAAGGACAAGGAACAAATCAACCTTTATCCCCTAGAAATCAAGAAGTTCAAAAATATAAGTCCGCTCATATGTCGGCTCTGTCAAAACATATCTGGCCAACCTTGTTTTGTGACATCCATGGGAGTATTTTGGTACATTTTCAAGGACACGGAAGAATGGTCAAAGATGTATTCAGCAGTGTTTAAGTGCTGAGTATGTTATATTCTACACATGTGAAATTGATCTTGTGTTTCATCATCTCCTATTCCATATTCATCATCATTATCATCGTCAACCATTATCAATCCACTGCTGGACGAAGGTCTCCCCAAGTTTTCTCCACAACGGTCTGTCTTGTGCCAGTCTCCTCCATGTCACTCCCGCATACTTTCGAATTTCATCCACCCATCTCCCATGTGATCTTCTTCTGGGTCTTTTCCTGTCCCTTGGAATCCAATCTAAAATTTCGGCAGTCCATCGATGGTCTGTCCTTTTGGCAGTATGTCCAGCCTATTGCCATTTCAGGGATTTAACTCTGATCATGATGTCTTCCACTCTTGTCATTTTTCGGATCCACGAGTTCCTCTTCTTAGCTCTCCTGGTTACACCAAGCATGCAGCTCTCCATGCGTCCTTGAGTTGTCTGCAGCCTTTGTATGTCTCTTTTAGTTAAGGCCCACGTCTCTGCACCATACGTAAGTACTGGAAGGATACATTGATCAAACACCTTTCTTTTAAGACATAATGGCATATTGCTCTTGAAATTTATGCTTTTTCTTCCAAAAGCTCTCCAGGCAAGTTTTATGCACCGATTAATTTCTTCATCAATGTGACCTTCACTTGATATCTGCTGTCCAAGATAAACGTACGTTTATATTATCTCCAGCTTTTTTCCATTAATCGATAAATCTTCATTTCTTGTAAAAACATTGAACATCACTTTTGTCTTCTGAAAGTTCATTTTTAATCCCACTTCTTTACTCTTGTCAGCAAGTTCCTGGATCATACTCTGCAGCTCTGATGTGGTAGTTGCAAAAATGACTACGTCATTAGCAAAGCGGATGTGGGTTAGATAATCTATATTAATCTTTATCCCCTTGTTTTCCCAGGTCAGTGACTAAAAGACATTCATACATCTCCTTAAAAAGAAGTAGTTTTGATAGATTTCTTGATTGATTTTCCTTAAAGCTGAATTCTTTTAAAAATTTGAGAAAAAAGTGTTTGACATATACAGAAATTTTTAAAGACAAGCTAAACTCTACAATTTGCAGTAAAACAAAACATTTGTTTTTGAAAGCTGTTCCTTTGCACCACGATAATGCTCGCCTCCGTACAATGAATGTATGACGACAAACCAAAGCCGGAAAACTGAGATTCTTTTGCATCCACCTTACAATCCGGACTTCGCACCAAATGATTTTCATCTTCTTCCTCTGCTTAAAGAATCCTTACAGTGTCGATAGTTTGGTAGGTATGAGGCCGTGAAAGAGTAGGTCCACAGATAATTTCAGGGCAGCAGAAGATCTTCTTCGATGCGATCAAGAAGCTTGTGGATTGTTATAAAATATATGTGGAACTGGAGGGTCATTACATTGAAAAATAAGGTCACAGTTATGTAGGTCTCACTTCGTTTTGATAAATACAAAAAAAAAATGTCTTAACTTTTGGATTTACCCTGGTATATTTTTTTACATATACAGTATATACTCGTATATTTCATGACATACGGTAATATTCAGCGGATAAAACCGGAACACATCATTATCATATGAAACCTCAAGTTCAGTAATTTTATATACGAGAAAATAGAATGCATCAACTACACTGGTGTGCAAAAATTAAGGACAAGACGGAGAAATTAGCACAACAGCGGAACGAGCAGGCAGAACGGACCGAAAGACCACTCAGGATATAGACTAGGGTACAGTACAGTAGGGCATGCGCATATATGCAGCATGACGTAGGGGGTGTCGCAAGGGTATAAAGCGCACGGGCGGTGTACGCTCAGCAATTCGGTGAAAGCTATTGCACGGTGTACATCGGTTGGAACGACGTCGAGTTGCTGCCACCGTGTGATATGTCCAACAGGCAGTCCAGTAGACGACATCTGGATGACTTTACCCGAGATCGCATTATTGGAAAGTTGGAAGAAGGTCGAAGTGTGATAAGTGTGGCCGAGGAGTTCGGGATCGCTCACAGCATCGTTTCACGAGCTTGGAGAGCATTTCAAACGACAGGAACAGCTGTTCGAGAGTTTAGCAGTGGTCGTCCACGAGCAACCATGGCGGCGGACGACCGGTATATTGTCCTACAGTGGAGAAGTGATAGACGGCACAGAGCGGGAGAAATCACAAGGCACATGCAACAGACAACTGGACGTCCGTTATCTTGTTTTGCCGTGGACAAGAAGCTGCACAAAGGTGGTCTATTTGCACGACGACCAGCACGGTGTATGCCATTAACGCCTGCTCATCGGAGACGGCGGTTTCTGTGGTGCCAGGAACACAAGAACTGGACACATCAGCAATGGGGTCGAGTTCTCTTTACGAATGAGAGCCGATTTAGCCTGACGAGCGATTCTGGACGTATACACATCTGGAGAGAACAGGGAATACGCAATCACACCTCCAACATCAACGAAAGGGACCGGTTTGGAGGTGGGGAGTTCCCGTTTGGGGCGATATCATGCTTGGTAACCGTACTGACCTCCACATCTTCCGAGGAGGTTCAGTCACTGGTGTCCGCTATTGTACCGACGTTCTCCTGCCTCACGTGCATCTGTTTAAGGTGCTATGGGTCTTGAGTTCCTCTTCATGGACGACAACGTTACGTTTCGTCGTACAGTGGCTGTCGCAGAGCTGTTGGAGAGTGAAGATATTCAACGCATGAATTGGCCCGCAAGGTCCCCGGACCTACATCCAATCGATCACGTGTGGGACCTTCTCGGGAGGCGCTTGGCAGCACGTCACCAGCCGCCAGCAACCATTCCGCAGCTGCGATTGGCGCTACAAGAGGAATGGGCCGCGATGCCTTAACCACTCCTTGACAACCTCGGCCTCAGCAGGGACAGACGTTGTAAATCCTGCAACGCAGTCAGGGGTGATCATATCTCCTACGAAAGACTGTATTTTTCTTGGCAGCCGCCTGTCACATGGACGTTTCTGTCTTCTGTCCAGTTGTGCTCGAATCTACCTTTTCAATAAAGTGCCTTCGTATCCTTTGGATTCCTTGTTTGGACGATTTTGCTCATTTGTCCCATGTTCTTACATCTTAGGGATCTTATGGTATGATTTGAGTCGATGTGGAGCACTTCTGTACGACGCTACATTCAAAAAACCGTTTCGTCCTTAATTTTTTCACGCCAGTGTATATGAAGTGGATAGCCTTAAACTTTGCTATAAGGAGATTTAGTGGCCATTGTTACTATTCATTGCTACTATGAACAATTCAGCGAATACTTTTCCTTTTGTTTTCAGCTTTTGTTACGATGACACTTGCGCAGCAGTTTATAAACATTTAAAAAAGTATTCAGATTGATTTCAAAAGACATTAACAAAGTGCAAACTTAGAAATCTCGCTAATAAGTAATGTTCTTCGAAGCCATATGAAAAACAATTTTCTAATACCATATTAAAACGAAAAATTATACCTACTGATTGCCATTTCTACTGCTATATTAAAGTTTATTAGCTTTGCAGTTGAAAATAAACCAATAAACGAACAAATAAACTAAAATTTCGTAAGGCTGTCTTTGAAAAATATGAGTTTGTTTATTAAAAACGAGAAAACATGAAATGTTCACAAAATGGTAGCTTACCAACAAATTCAACTTAAATGTGGTCGGTTCAGCGCAAAGACACACATCTGCAAACACAAAATGAAAAAAAGTAGGTTCGGAAGATTGCAATGGGACAAATTTCTCGAAAAATGTATGAATCCTTTAGGGTCATGCCTAAAAGCATAAACATGAGCCTAAAGCATTGCATCTGTTCTGGTAACGAAGGGGTTCAAAGTAAAGGGGTTCTTATTAATTGGGTATTTGGATCCAAATTAGATTTCTAGTTGAAACTGGGAGTTACGTTTATCCTATGGTCCTGGTTCCGGCCCTTCTCTGGAACTAGTGGCCCAAAATTTGAGACGAGCTACTCCTTCTGGCGTTAGTTGCTCACAAAGGTCGTTAATGCCCCTAAACAAGTAAAAAAGGTATTATTCAAATTGTTCCTCCTACGTCTTTGTCCTCAAATATGAGGGTTGGTGCATTAGAATCGATTTCAAGAAAACTAAGAAAATATCTAGAAAAGATTGGAATTAAGAAAATTCCAATAGCAGAGTTACAAAAATATTGCACTAACTGGAACTTGCCACAGCCTTCAAGATAGCCGGCTTATCTTTGGACAGAATCCTATCCTTGATGAAACAAAACTGCAAAAGCATCGGGTACAACGCAAATACTATGAATACCCGAAGCAAATATAAAATAAGTTGACACGCTAATAGTTTGCTTGTGTAAAAATAATTTTGGTACAAATTCTTATAAAACTTTTCAATGTGCACATTAAAAAACAAGTGAAATTGATTTGATTTTGTGTAACCAAACATTTGTCATCGAAGACTGCCGTGTGCTATACTTGTTCAGCACAGGTAGTGACCATAGATTGGTGAGATGTAAGATGCACCTCAACACTAAACTCGAACGTGGCAAGCTCATAAGACAAATAAAGTGTATTGACGTAACCAACCTTAACAAGAAAGATGACACCGAATTTTCGGGTGTAATAAGCACGTCTTTTGAATCCGTTCTGACGCAAATTAAATTTATCAAAGCTATTCAAAGTCAATGGAACCGGTGTGGAAAACAATAGTATCTGACGGAAGAAAGAAGTTTTTCAATCGGGTTTTTAATCCCTCAGATATTGCTGTAAATGGAATCGTGAGCTTACGAACTCTTAGAAACAGAGTTATCGACAAAAATAAGATGTGACTTTACGTCCCTTGGTGGGAAAACCATGCAGTATTTTAGGAAGAAAGTATTCACAAAAGGTTTATCCATATGAGCGGTATCGGTCCAAGAAAAAGAAAATTAGTCGAGTTTTCAGGAGCACAGATTTTGCTACAAATACATCAGAAGTAGAAATTAACACTTATGACTCCTGGTGGCCAAACCATTCTTTACCAAACATTAGAAATTACGTGAAAAATATTTTCCGTCAGGTCTTGTATGCGATACATGAAGAATTTTTCAAATCGGAGTTTTAGGAGCAGAAAACGCAATTTACCATTGTGCGCCCTAGCGAAAAGTCTATGATTTACTTGAAAATTTTGAATTTACAGAAAAAACATTTCGCATCGGAAACACTATCCAACAAAGAAGGAATTTTTCAAATCGGACTTTTAGAAGTAGAGATATTGACAAAAATAAGATATACATCTACGCTCCTGGCGTATAAACCATGCATTATTTCAAGAAGAAAATGTTCCTAAAATGTTTGTCGACATGAGTAGTATCGGTCCACAAAAGACTTTTTTAATCGAGATTTTAGAAGCTCATATTTTGCTGCAAATACATCAGAAGCGGGAATTAAAACGTACGCTCCCTGGTGGCCAAACACATTTTTACAAAAATGTGAAATTACGTGCAAACGATTTCCCATCAGGAGCTGTATTCGGTGCAGAAAGAATTTTTCAGATCGGAGATTTAGAAGCAGAGATATAGGGGAAAATGCAATTTATCTTTACGCCCCTTAGCGGAAAGTCTATGAATTACTTGAAAATTTTGAATTTATAGGAAAAACATGTCACACTAGAAACACTATCCACCAAAGAAGGAATTTTTTAAATCAGACTCTTAGAAATCCGGATATTGACAAAAATAATATATACAGTTACGCCCCCTGGCGTAGAAACCGTGCACTATTTTAAGAAGAAAATTTTCTAAAAGGTTTGTCGACATGAGTAGTATCGGTCTAAAAACGATGTTATTTTCAATCGAGAATTTAGAAGCTCATATTTTGCTGGAAATTCATCAGAAGCGTAAATTAAGGTTTACGCCCCCTGGTGGCCAAACCATTTTTTTTACAAAAATTAGAATATTTGTTCAAACGATTTCCAATCGGGAGCTGTATCCGGTGCAGAAAGAATTTTTCAGATCGGAGATTTAGAAGCAGAGATATAGGGGAAAACGCAATTTACTTTTACGCCCCCTAGCGGAAAGTCTATGAATTACTTGAAATTTTTGAAATTATATGAAAAACATGTCACACGGAAAACACTATTCAACAAAGAAGGAATTTTTTTTAATTCGGACTCCTAGAAGTCGAGATATTGACAAAAATAAGATATAATTCTACGCCCCCTGGCGGAGAAACTGTGGAATATTTTAGGAAGAAAATATTCCGAAGAGGTTTATCGATGTGAGTGGCATCAGTCCAAGAAATAATTTTTTCAATCGATACTTTAGAAGCTCAGATTTTATGGCAAATACATCAGAAGCGAAAATTAACACCTACGCCCCCTGGTGGCCAAAGTATTCCTTACCAAAATTTCGAAAATATATGCAAAGATTTTGCATCAGGTGATGATTTTGCATCAGGCGCTGAAAAAAAGTTTCAAATCGGTGTTTTAGAAGACGAGTTATCGGAAAAAATGCAATTTACTTTTATGCGCCCTAGCGGAAAATTTATGCTTAATTTGAAAAATAAACTATATCTAAAACTACTTTACGACATAAATGGAATCGAAAGATAAAATATTTTTTTCAATCGGATGTTTAGAAGCAAATATGTGGAATAAAACGTGTTTTTGAATTCGACATCATCTGCATTTACGCCCTCTAACGGCGAAATTGCACATCGTAAAAAAAACGAAATAAAGGATCATCATTCGCATATTTCAAGCTTTTGAATGCAAAAAGAATTTTTTAAATCGGACTAATAGTTACAGAGATACCGTGGGTACAGACGGACGGACAAACCGATAACTTAAGCACGACCTTTTTTTACAAAAGACGTGCTAACAACCTGTCCCGAGAAAAAATATACAAAAGTAGAAAAATAATGTACATATGGTGTAATTTATAGTTTTTTTCTTGCACGTTTTCAAACAAATTCGTCTCTCTCCTTGCGAAAAGCATCTCGCGTTTAAAGTTATATCGTAGAATTTCGCCCTTTTGTAACAAAATTATGGACACTCATAAAATCAGAGTGATCTTGTTATTTATCCAACACATCTAGTACGAAAAATTCCAGCAGAAGGATCGGAAAGTATATTTCCCAAAATTATGTGGTATTCATTCTGTTTTCTTTTGTATAATAGCTAAACGTGTTCCATGTGCTAAAAGTTTCTCATTCGTCATAAGAAAATTTAATAACTGAATATTTCGTCAGAATTTTCGGAACTTCTTTTTAACTTTTGTCCCCATTGAAAATATTAAACCTTTTAACGATCCCTTACAAAAATTAAAAAAAAAAAGTATATCGAACGGTCTATTTAAAGAAAAAAAGCACAATGATTGGTGATAAGCTTATTCATTACTTACATGTAGCACTTTTGCTGTTTTGTCTTCAACAAAGAAGGCGTAGTCTTGCTACTTACGTTAATGAAGTAATCCATTATCAGATATTGAAGTCTTTGCCATAAAAGTTTACTTCATTCTGCGAATGAAAAGATGGAGATTATCGTTTAATTGGTAGTAAAAGCGAATTCATTGCTTCCCTACTTTATTTTATCATACTTTACTGCAAACCCTTCAGAATGACATATTTCTAAGTTAGGAAAAACAATTAAGTGGATAGCTAATTGTAAAATCAGGAAGTTCACTTTTCGTGGAAAGCGAGTTTTCCGTTTTCTTTTTTCTTTTTTTTTTCCTAATTTGGCGTGAAATGAAGATAAATACATCCTGAATAACGTTGGCAATGTGCTTTACACAGGAGAATCGAAGAAAAACTTTAGTTTTGCACTTTAAATGTTTCTGTATTCAGCGTTTGCAACTTTTAATGGGGGAACCTTCTCAGCTAAACTGTATCTCACCCTATTTTTCTTCTTTCTTAACACTGCATTTTTATGCTTTGTTGCAGTTCATATTTACTTTAACTTGTATTGGGGAATTTCTCATCATTTTAATTTTAGTTATGTGAAATAATGAGTGCCTTATGCAATATCTAGATGGAAGAATATTTTTGCTGAAGAAAAAATGAAAAAGAAAAAGCAAGAATAGCTTTGTCAAATATACACGAATTAGATATATCGCGCAGAGACAAGAGGTTGGCATAAGGAGCAGTCCGCCAGCCAGCCGGAACGCGCTTATCTGCTGCTTTGTTATGCCATTTCGCTGAGCGTGTCTATACAATACGGTTGTTGATAGTGAATGCTCGTGCTCGTGGCTGTTCGCGTACAAGTGAAAATGTATCGGTATACTATATATACAGAAATCTTGAACACCTTTTTAATTAATACAGACATTTAACGTGGACCAGGTACATCAAACAAAGATCTTCGCTCTTTCCACGTTTTATAAGTGAGTCATGGAAAAATTCTCATTGGCCGCCACCGGGAGTCGAACCCAGGGTCTTCCAGTTACGCGCCGTATATGCTTCCGCTACACCACCTTTTTAATCAAATGGACGACGAAGAACTCTCCATTGGATATTACCAGCATGATGGAGTGGCATCACACAGATCACACACCAGTACGGCCGAAATTTCGTCCTTTTTTGGCGACTGCATCATTTCGAAGGGTCTATGGCCACCGCACACACCCGATATGACGCCTGCTGATTACTTTTTATGGATATATCTAAAAGGGATAGTTTACCAAAACAAAACCGCGAGCAATAGATGCCTTGAAAACAAACATTACCGAATAAATTCAGACAGTGACCGCGAACGTACTGGCAAGGACTTTCTACAATATGGTGCGCCGGGCTCAATGCTGTCTGGACGCAAATGATGGTCACTTCCAGCACATGTTGCGATATTATCACATTTCGCACGAAATGAGGTAAGTCCACTTCAAATTTCGTTGCGATATCTTCGTTGGTGTTAATGTGTTAATTTTAGTAAAGAAATACCTGGTTCGGTAGCGAGTGGGGTACCCTGTACATGTGACAATCACTTGCAAGGCTTCGGGGGGCGTGGAATGGATATGTTCTTAGACGATAATTTTGTATTCATTTCGTGACATATCTTTGAATGGCGATTAAAATGCCTCTTTGTATGGCCATTAAATGCAATTTTGTGTATGACATTGAAAATCATAAAATAAGATATTCGACCGGTTATTATTGTATCGCCAACTAATGTCCGTTCTTATATTGGTTCATCCCATGTGTAATGCGATATTTTCAATGTGTTCAGAATGAATGTCTCCAGATAATTCAATCGTGGCAGATCTGTGGGGATAAATGTACTCCTAGCCAGTGTAATGTTGGCAAAGTATCTTAGTAAACTTTAAGCGATTTATAAGTGAATTTAATACATTTGGTAATCCCTCTCATGGAAGTGTCAAAATTTGCTTTGGGAATATCGTCAGAGAAACAACTCTACAGCAACAGTGTCAAAACTGTGAGAGATTTATGATTCGGAAGTGTAAATAAGGACAAAGATGGCTCCAGTGTTTTCTTTCTGGGAACTACAGCCTTAATGATGGCCCAGGGCCAGGATGTCCTCACGATATGAATGATGATCTGTTAGGAACGATCGTCGGGCAAAATCCTCGTGTAACGGTGGAAGAATTAGTGGAGCAGCTCCAGTTAACCCTTTCAGCTGTCCGTTGGTATCTTCATAAGGTTTGTAAACTTTCTAAGATGGTTCAATGGGTTCCTCACGAATTATCGGAGCGCAATCTGCAATAACGAATGGAGATCTGCACGTCTCACCTCTGTCGATTGAAAAACGAAACTTTTTTCTGAATCGAATTGCTACTGGTGTTGAGAAATGAATTGTGTATAACAATATTAAGCGTCGAAGATAAACAGTAACAAGACATCAGCGGCTCCATCCGAGGAAGATTATGTTGTCAGTTTGGTGGGAGATGGATGGTGTTATCGAATAAGAGCTGTTATCAGTCAACGAAATCATCACGAAAGAATTGTATTGTCTACAACTGGACCGGCTAAAGCAATCCATTGAAAAAATCGCCAGCACTGGCGAACAGGAGAGGAATCATTTTTCATCACGATAACACTAAACTTCATATGGCGAAAGACACGCTCCAAAACTTGAGACAGTTTGAATGGGAAGTTATGGCTCTATCGTCATGTTCTGCTAATCTGGCACCATCGGATCATATTTTTTTCCGAAGTCTCCAACGCAATGTTAGGGGGAAACAGTTTCATACATGGGATGATGTCTGAAGGGAGCTGGATGCATTCTTCAGCTCAAAATCGAAAGACTTTTATCGCCAGGGGATTGAAAATTTTAGATTACGATGGAAATAAGTTGTAAATAATGATGGTAAATATATTTTGGATTTAAAGTAGCTTCTCACAATGTTTGCATCCTTTCGAAAGTACCTCTAAGAACAGCATTACTTATGGGATGACACAATATTTGATTTCGGTTACCAACACATTTAAAAATTAAATAAAAAGCTCTTATAATATAATGGCAAGCTCTCTATCTTATGAAGAAAGGAAAACATGGCACTAGAGCAAGTCCTCTCTCAAGAATGGTAAAAATAGGTTTGTCAATATGCCTTTTCATTTTTTTATCGTTTTTGTAACATTGGTCTGAATTACGTTGTTTTTACGATATGCTATTCAGCTTTACCTTCTTTTTGACGTGGATACGTCTTTAAAATCGATACCATCGGGGTACCCTCTAGGGCAACTTGGCCGACATAATTTCTTACGATTAAACGAATGCTTATGATTTCTAAATTATAAGAAATAGCTAAAATCTAATAGCTGACATAAAAAGAGTAATAACCAATGATTCTAAATATATCAACTTCAAGGTCATATGCATGCACCGGGAGAGGGAAGGGCGTCCGCCATTTTGGGTCGAATAAGCTGAGTCAAGTGCCTTGAAATCAGTATTACTCGAGATCGCGTACAGGTAGGATCGTGATATTGGCCTGAAACTATTCGACTGGATGAGATCTATTTAAAAACCAATAATTCATAAATATTTAATAAGTATTTTACAAGTGATAAACGAAAAAATATTTGTGAGAAAATCAAAATGTATAAACATTTGGAACAAAGGTCCGACTAAAAGTACTACAAACGTCTATAAGAAGAAAGAAGAACTCAGAAGGAATCGAATGAACACAAAAAAAGGCTAATGCAGAACGATGTAGGGCTTATAGACAGAAGAAGAAACCCGAAGCAGCGCAACGCCTGGAGCCACAACCAAGCTCTTTTACAGCTGGTACATGTAAACCAATGGAAGACTTGGCCGTGAATGAAATTTGAATGGATGATTCTAGTCCCATACATTTGCCCAGTTTTGAATTGAAGGCGAAAAGAAATAGGGCAATAACCCAACACAATCCCTCCACTTCCAAACGAACTACTTCGCTCACAAAACAAACTGCGGGAGGAGTTGCCATTTGCAGAAACATCAATAGTCGAACAGATTGCTAACCCGTAAATGTCTCAGTTAAGAACAGATTGAGAATTGAAGATGCATATGTGGGTGATATGTGCCTAGTTGATGTGACAGTGTCTGCTCAAACTCTTTTCATGCCTGGTTATGTTTACATTCATCCCAACGTTTCACAAAAATCACTAGAGGTTTTCATGCTCCGCATGCTATGCGATTACTCTCAAAACATCAAGAAAATCATACCAAGTATGATGCCGCATACCCAAGCCCTTATCATTCTCACTGGCGACTTTAACATTCATGTGCAACAAAACACCAACTTACTCAAGTTCATGAATGACAATTTCGGCTTGACTTATATACATTCTAAACCAACTACCCTATTTTTTTTTTTTGATTGGGGGATTAACGACCACCGTGAGCAACTCAATGGGCAATGAGCAGTCGCCCGTCCCTAATTTAGGATCACTGGTTCCAGGGAAGGTTGAGAGCCAGTGCCGTAAGACAAACACAACATCCATGTCTCACCGAGATTCCAACTCGGGCCCCTTTCGCACGAATGATCAGAGGCCACCGCTTAGACCACTGCGCCACCGGGGCATCCCAACTACCTTAGGCAATGCTTGTATCGATTTAACCTTTGTACGAAACATAGATGTGAATTGTGTGCTATATATTTGATACTTCTCATATCATCGCCCTTTAATAAATAACATTATAGTCTAACTGCATTCCAGTTTCATTTATAATCCGACTTCTGCCTCAAACACCTTACAGATAAACACGCACCACGTACACAGCCTACCCCCCTTTCAGCCTACCCGTACACAGCCTACCCCCATTTTTGTTTCAGGATTTAACAACCACCATAAACAGCTCAAAGAGTTATAAGGAAGCTGCGCTATTCGAATTATATGGTGAATCTATGTACACTGACGGGAAAAAAAATCCCAACACCAAGAAGGGGTTGTGTTAGATAAACGACAGTTGGTAGGCGGTGAAAGTACATCTGTAAGATGACATCTATGCAAATTTCGCGCTCGACGCATACATACGTGTGGCGCTAGTAGCGCCCCTCGGAACATGCAAAGCAGGTTTTCTGTAAATACGAGCTGTAACGTTCGTGAGCGTTAGTTATCGTTGAGATTCGACGTAGTGTGTTGATGTTAGTCAAGAATGCCTTTAAGAAGACGAAGCAGCCATTATCAACAGCTCACGGAGTTTGAACGAGGTCGTGTAATAGGGCTACGAGAAGGTGGATTTTCTTTCCGCAATATTGCAGAACGACTTGGCAGGAATGTAGCCCCCGTGCATGATTGTTGGTAGCGGTGGTCAAGGTAAGGTACTGCCTCAAGAAGACCGGGATCCGGCCGGCCACGTGGCACTCTTGAGAGGGAAGACCACAGTGTACGGCGTACGGCCGTGGCGCATCGTACTGCGTCTGCGGCAGCAATTCGAGCTACAGTTGCCACCACAGTGACAGAACGAACTGTTACAAATCGGTTACTTGAAGGACAGCTCCGAGCCAGACGCCCTGTAGCGTGCATTCCACTTACTCCAAACCACTGCCGTTTGCGACGTCAGTGGAGTCAAGCTAGAGCTCATTGGAGGACGGAGTGAAGATCTGTTGTGTTTTCTGATGAAAGCCGGTTCTGCCTGGGTGCCAGTGATGGCCGTGTGTTGGTTAGGAGGCCAGATGAGCGCCTGCAACCAACCTGTCTGCGGCCGAGACACACTGGACCTACACCTGGAGTTATGGTCTGGGGAGCAATTTCTTATGACAGCAGGAGCATTCTCGTGGTTATCCCACGCACCCTGACAGCACAGTTTGACGTCGGTCTGGTGATTCAACCTGTTGTGCTGCAATTCATGAACAGCATTCCAGGGGATGTTTTCCAACAGGATAACGCTCGCCCGCATACCGCTGTTGTAACCCAACATGCTCTACAGAGTGTCGACATGTTGCCGTGGCCTGCTAGATCACCAGATCTTTCACCAATCGAGCACGTATGGGACATAATCTGACGACAACTCTAGCGTCACCCCTAACCAGCATTAACTGTCCCTGTATTGACCGACCAAGTGCAACAGGCATGGAACTCCATCCCACAAACTGACATCCAGCACATGTACGACACAATGCATGAACGTTTGCGTGCTTGCATTCAACATACCGGCGGTTATACTGGTTATTAATGTACCAGCATTTCACATTTAAAATGGCTCTTCTCGCTCCTACATTAAGCTGTGATCTTGAAACCTTAATCGATTAAATATGTTACCTATACAAATGTATTGCCACCATTTCATTCCTCTACAACTATTTTTTCGTGGAGTTGGGATTTTTTTCCGTCAGTGTATTTTAACACTCCAAAGAACTTAATATCAGTGAGAATGTTGCAAGTACTACTACGAAAGCTTCAGTAATTTCGCACATTATGCTAAGAGAATTTTGACGAATTTCTTGTTTGTGTTGAGATACCCTGTAATATATTGATGTTAGATGCGTGTCAAGTATGTGTCAGATTAATATGTTTTTTAAAATAGTCAAAATATTCGTAGATTTTTTATTGAAAGATCTACGAATATGTTTCCGATGTCCTGCTGACGGTAGGTCGTCATTTCTTTCGTTTTAGGGGATAAGTTACAAAAATGTTTGTATTGATTTTTTGTGTTTTCTTAATATTAACAATTTTCTATTTGCTTAAAAAAATCAATTTACGCAGATTTTTTCTTCTCTAATTCTAAAACTTCGCAAATTACTCGCTCATAAGTCTTGCGTTTTTTTAACAGCGGTCTGACGAGCCCACTGTTAAATAGTTACAATTAGGTATACTTTCATTTGCAAACGGCAGGCCATGCAAATCTTTAAAAAGTGTTTGCATCTACTCACAATATATCCAGAAACTTTCAATCACAAGACCAACTTTAACAAATAAAAATATGCTCCTCCATTGGTCACATGATTGTGTCTTTCTGTTCACGCATTTTTTAAGGCATTTTGCTCTGATAGAAAGGTATGGAGACCATTTTTGGCATTTCAGGTATATTCTAGTACTAATCGCTACTGCACTTCACGTAATAATTTCGTAAGAGTTAAAAAAACGTAAAGGAAAAAAATAGTAAAACTTGACTTGAAAGTTAAACTTCGTGCGTCCCAAGATATCAGTATTTTGCACAGGTATCGAGATTCGGTCGGCTGATAACAGTTATTTTCTATCTGTCATTGAAGTGTACTTCCGCAATCCTATTTGGAATGACGAAGGAGCCTAGTAGAATCTAAGGTTTTATGAAGTTCTTTCCAAAAGGGATATAAGCAGTGTTTCAGAAGTAAGAATGAACTAAAGAGTTATCTTACTAGAGTTTCGAATACAGACACAGTGGTACGCGGGACAGAAGTCCTCTACAGAAACCATTTTGCCATCGGAAAACTTCTGGTGTTTACTTATCGTAAACATAGAAATCATGAAAATGTTGTTTGGATTCAAAAGTATTTTAAATATACTGTATGTGAATAAGGTCCTCATTTCCGAGGGTTCTACATGTGAAAATATTGCTCGGAATGACTCTAAATATTATACATTGGCATGCAAAAATTAAGGACGAGATGGTTTTTCGAATGTAACGTCGTTCAGAAGTGCTCCACATCGACTCAAATCATACAATAAGATTCCCAAGATGTAAGAATATGGGACAAGTGAGCAAAATCGTCCAAACAAGGAATCCAAAGGATACAAAGACATTTTATTGAAAAGGTAGCTTCGAGTACAACTGGACAGAAGACAGAAACGTCCATGTGACAGGCGGATGCCAAAAAAATCCAGTCTTTAGTAGGGGATATGATCACCCCTGACGGCGTTGCAGCATTTACAGCGTTTGTCCATGCTGAGGACGAGGTTGTCAAGGAGTGGTTGAGTAATCGCGGCCCATTCCTCTTGTAGCGCCAATCGCAGCTGCGGAATCATTGCTGGTGGCTGTTGACGTGCTGACAAGCGTCTCCCGAGAAGGTCCCACACGTGTTCAATTGGATGTAGGTCCGGGGATCTTGTGGGCCAATCCATGCGTTGAATATCTTCACTCTCCAACAGCTCTGCAACAGCCACTGTACGATGAGGTGCAGCGTTGTCGTCCACGAAGAGGAACTCAGGACCCACAGCACCTCTAAACAGAGGCACGTGATGCAGGAGAACCTCGGTACAATAGCGGACACCCGTGACTGAACCTCCTTGGAAGATGTGGAGGTCCGTACGGCTACAAAGCATGATACCGGCCCTAACTAGAATACCGGCACCACCAAACCGGTCCCTTTCTATGATTTTTTATGTGTGATTGCGTGTTCCCTGCTCTTTCCAAATGGGTATACGTCCAGAATCGCTCGTCAGACTATATCGGTTCACATCCGTAAAGAGAACTTGACCCCATTGCTGATGTGTCTAGTTCTTGTGTTCCTGGCACCACAGAAACCGCCATTTCCGATGAGCAGGCGTTAATGGCACACGCCGTACTGGTCGTCGTGCAAATAGACCACCTTTGTGCAGCCTCCTGGACACGGTAAAACGCGATAACGGACGTCCAGTTGTCTGTTGCATGTGTCTTGCGATTTCTCCCGCTGTCTGCCGTCTGTCTGTTTTCGCCTGTAGGGCAATATACCGGTCGTCCGCCGCCCTGGTTTCTCGTGGACGACCACTGCTAAACTCTCGGTCAGCTGTTGCTGTCGTTTAAAATGCTCTCCAAGCTCGTGAAACGATGCTGTGACCGATCCCGAACTCCTCGGCTACACTAGTCACACTTCGACCTTCTTCCCACTTCCCAATGACGCGACCTCGGGTAAAGTCATCCAGATGTCGTCTACTGGATTGCCTGTTGGCCATATCACTAAGTGGCAGCAACTCGACGTCGTTCCAACTGATGTACACTGTGCAGTAGCTTTCACCGAATTGCTGAGCGTACACCGCCCGTGTGCTTTATACCCTTCCGACCCCTCCCCGCTACGTCATATTGCATATATGCGCATGTCCAACCATACCGGACCCTAGTCTATCTGCTGAGTGGTCTTTCGGTCCGTTCTGCCTGCTCGTTCCGCTGTTATGCTATTTTCTCCTCTTCGCCCATAATTTTTGCACACCAGTATATAAGGTCTTCTAAGGCTATGGAATTTGTTTTGACGGAGAACCAAACTTTGTTCAAAACTCGCGTCCAGGAGGGTTGGTGCTTTATTTCTGTAGTGAAAAATACACAAAGTGATGCAAAAAAACTTACAGTACAGAAGGCACATTTTGTGTTGATACAACATATTTGATATGATTTCCTCCGTTTTATGTAACATGTTGAAATCGGAAGACTGCATGCTCTACCACACATCGAAGTGTTTCCCTGAAAATGTTGTGATTATGACGCGTAATGGTTGTTCTGATGTCCACTAAGTTTGTGTGACCAAGGTAGGCGAGATCTACCAAATGTCAAAAATCACACGGGTCCAGTTCCGGTGATGGTCCGACAAGTTGTTGAAACTGGCAACTGATTATTCTTTCGTTGGTGAAATTGCTTGCAGAAATTACTTCGCATGTGTCGTTATGCGAGAAGGACGAGTACCATCCTAAATATTAGCTATTAAATCGAGACACTGACGGAGTTGAATCATTGGAATTCCCTGGTTTGCCGAAAATTATGCACATCGCTGGCCATTTTCAAAGCATGAACGAGACCTGCAGGACCGAGTACTCCCTAAACGAAGGTTCCAAATATAAATTCCGCTGTAATATCATACTACACGGGAGATTTTGGAGAATGGTATGGAATCTGGTGCACCTTGTGTGGACTTTCTGTTGTGCAAATTCTACAGCGGTGAGCATTAGCAGCACCATGAAGATGGAAATGGGCTGTGTCTGTGGGAAAACGCGTCCACGGCCATAAGTTACCCAGTTCAACCCGAGAAAGAAACCGCTGTGTGAATACTTCTCGTGTACAGCGGTCAGGATTTCCCATGTTGAGCATGGGAAATCCTGTTAGGAACACAACGCAGTATTGCTCTCAGAATTTTGTGGACCATGCTTAACAATACACTTGTCCTGCAGCTTCCCACGACATATGACATCCTATCTCCCTCTAACGTTGTGTATACATCCTGTACCATTGGCTTCAGTTCTCTGGCAGGTTTGAATCCCAAAAGACCTTTTCCCTTCAAATTTCCTGATCATTTTGCGTAGCCCATTTGCAGGCCCATTTTTAAGTCGTTTAACGTTCTGAACTTTCGCAGAGCTGTTTACGCACAGCTTTCATTCTGGTAAAAAAACTACGAGAAGTTTTGATGTTATGGTGACGGTGCCATTGCGCTTTTATACGTCGAGAATTCACCTGCAGTGAAATGATGCATTCCGAAGATGCCTGCTTTTACAGCAGCTTCTTTGTTACACGTGATTACAGCGGGAATTTTTCCCCTGGTCGCGAGTTTTGGAACCGACTTTTGCTTTTCCGTCAATCAAAATCTCTTTTCCTCAGGATGATTTCTCATATAAAATTTGAAGTCGTTCCGAACAACAGTTCCTCATATAGAAAATGGTTCCCCACGGAAATATGAAGTTGAATTATGGACAATCGGTATTTGCATTTATGAATGTATGCGCCTCCCCCTTATTTCGCACAGAACTTGAAGAAATGAGCTGCGCGCCAGGATGGAAAGACAATTTCATATTTATAAGTATTTCTTCGACTTTTGGATATTTATGAAACATTTTGAATTCTTACAGGTTCGCGTAAAGATTTGCGCTCATGAGCAATTACACAGAAATGTGGATAATACGATATGCAGTCTTTAATTGCAGTATAGATCGCAGAACCTGTTGTTCGCATTATAGGTTGCATGTGAAGTAATATTTAGTACGCGGTATGAGGTGCTATTATTGCAACAACAAACACAGTCACTTTCGTAGTGTGATAAAGAAGTCATAGTGAGTGATAGTAATAGACAAAACCCATTTTGGTATGTTATGAACATGCGTTCAAAAGCTATAAATGGTGTGCACGCTTAGAGAAACATGATTAGCTCCTGTGAATGAGCTTATTTTGGGGGAGGAAGCTGCAGTAATTTCCTCAAGAAATTCGGATTTAGCTATTGCCACCTTTCAAGTAAGGAGCCCACGTTTAGCCGAAATTAAATCGATAGAAGCACGCTAAAGTCATAGTGCAGGAGTATCTTAGCAGTCTGTAAGTTTCTTTTAAAAACAGTTTTGAAGGCAATATTATTTTCTGTACTCAATGAGCGTTTTAACATAAATAATACCACACGGAATTAAAAACGTACTCTGGAATGCCGTGCACTCTTTCTTTTTGACACTGACCGTGCATTTATGTGGCATGGCGTCAGGTGAGACTCATCATTCCTAGAAAATTGTAAGAAATAAAAATAGTTAATATTATTAATATAAAAGTTATATTATTGTAATAATAGAGATAGTTAATATTACTTGGATGTTAAAAATGTGATCACGGATACAACTTTCTTGAAATCGTTACATATAAGTTGTCGGAAAATTGCTGTTATTTCATTTCAGTAAAATATATTCCCAGTTATTTCACGGATTTCTATTATTGTGAGATATTTTGTAAATTCATATCAAACTTACAGAAATCGAACATTTTTCTTGCATGTTCTGGATTTATATATTATGGTCGGACAAACTGAAAGAAAACCAACATACAAAGACAAAATAATAGCTTTTTTTCTTAGTATTTGCGACCATAAGCAAGTAATAAAAACAGAAATATTATCTATTTCCAATCTTACTTTGGAAAACTGCCGAAAACCGACGAGAGCCAGAACGAAACAAAATTACTTACTTCTTCATCCTACGATGGATAAATCTCAGGTATTAATCATAGATGAGGCTAACTGTTGTTCCACCACATATTTCATATCTTCAGAAGCTAATAAAAGCCGACACATAAATAATCTTTCATCCTATCTTTCCCACCTTTGAAAAGCTAGTATTAATCTAAACATAAGTGTTTCACTTTGACCACCCATAACGTTCAGTAAATAAGAAAACTTAAACACAAATGATTCGTCGTTCATTCGACAAATCAGATCGAGATCTCATCGATGATGTAGTAGCACCCAGCATACACCAAGTTTTATCCATTTACATTGAACAGGGTTTTGTTAAAAACATTAATGCATGAAAACTTTTAGAACCACGAAACAAACAATGTTGAATGTGCGAAAGCAGAACTACAAAACAATCGAAACATTAAAGCGTGAAGGCATTAGAAAAGAGAAACAAAGCAGTAACAAACGACGAAACAACCGAAACACTGATGCATGAAAATATTTGTACACGAAACAGCTGAAATATTGGTAAGTAAATCACGAAACGAAGAAATCAATAATGCATGCAGCCATTTGTGCTGCAAAACATTCGAAACATTAATGCGTTAAAGCATTAGAAAACACATTAATCGAAAAACAAATGTGTTTATTCATTACACCATTCACAAATGTTTACAAATTCTAAAAGCTCGAAACACAAATGCTTTCCTATACACACCTGAACAGCAGAAAATAAGAGCCGAAAACATAAATCCTTATTCATCCAATTTTCAATGGCTGACAACAGCTAATTAAAACAGGAAACTGAACGATTATCTTCCCCACATTCAGTCTTCCGGAATCAGCAAAAGGCAATTGATAAATCTCGGTTATTTTGTATCATACCCGTGACAACCACTGAGAACTAACAAAAGACGAACCTTCAACATTATGTTTGTAACATGCACTTGACAACTAGCACCAACTACCCTTGTGGCCGAGTGGTCACTGGAACAGATGACGGGCGAATCGTCACTAGGTTCACGCCAAACGCGAAAAAAGGCAAACGCTAATTACAGAAAACTTGATACGGGCAAACGTGTTTAGGGGAAACGGGATTTAGGAGTTTACGAATTAGAATTTAACAAATTCTCTGAGAGCATGTGCAAATGCAGGAACCATGTCGGAGGGGGGCTCATTTCCGAAAATATAAAATATTAAGAATTTGTAACCCAATCGGAAGATTTTCAGCTTTTACAAATTACAACTTAATAAATTCTCTCCGGGCATATGTTAACGCAGGAAACCTGAGGTTTACTGCCTTTGCACGTGCCCTGAGATAATATTGGATTTGTAGTTTGTAAGCGCCAAAAACATCCCGTTCAGACTTTCCACTTCATATAGACATTCCACTTTCTAGTATTGTTTTACACCATGGTAACGCACTTCCACACACCTCAATGAAGACTTCACAGGCTATTGCAAAAATGGGGTGGACGGTGATGGTCCAACCCCTCTACAGTCCTAATTTGGCGTCCTCAGACTTTTTCCTGTTTGCCCCTTTGAAAAACACCCTTCGTGGGTAGTGATGTAGTTCTATGAAAAAAAGTGCCTTAGCGGTGAATGTGTTAGGTGAAACAAACCCAGAAAAGCAATTTAGATTTTTTTATCAGTTAGTATTTTTATTAGTAATTATTTGTAATTATTTTTATCAACTTTTATTAAAATCGCTTAATTGGAGCAATTTTAAATAAAAGGTAAACGTTACGTGGAAGTCAGATGCTAAGAATGTTAAGTGTTTCCCTTTAAATACTGTTCTGCCGTTCTGTATGTTTCCAAATATTCAATGTGAAAAATATAAATTAGTCAAACTGAATACATGTAACTTGTATGTCGCTCTTGTTAGGATTAGGGGAGGGGGGGGTAAGGGCGGATATCTTGTGCGTTTCTTTTTTGTTTCTTCCCGGATATAAAAACAAAAAATAGCTTCGATTAATATATATCGAAGCTATTTTTGTCATTATATCCGGAAAGGTCAAAAAAGAAACATGGTTGTTGTCTATATAATGACGTCATTTCCATACACTTCCATGACCTGCCCGCTCCCCGGACATGTACCCTATGTAAAATTTGTGGGACCAGTTGAAACGCCAACGGCCGCTATGCCGTACTATCCGGGATTTGGAGCACACCCTCAAATACGTGTCATCATCAGGCGTCTGCTTGACTCCATGCCGGACCGTATTGCAGCATGTATCGCCAAAGAGGCGGTGCGACGCAATATTGAAAATGACCGGACTGCGAGCCACAGATCCCTCTGTAAGTTTGTTCTGAAGTTCTGTTTCTGCCATCATGTGTATCATTCATGTGTATCATTACTTCCATAAAATTTCAGTTCAATCCGATGCTTCCTTCTTGTGCTCAAATTTCATTGTCCGTGAGTTTATAATAACTGACATTTTCCATTATCTGGTGGGCAATATAATTCGCAGTTGTAGGTTGACAGTTTGAAGAACAGCAATGACCGTTCCCCTTATTGTGTAACAAGTTTTATTGAAGCAAATTTGGACATGCGCATATGATTCCTGTGGAAAATGGTAGCTCATACACACGATAAGATATCAAAATGGCAAGTTGCAGTGATAACAGGCGATAAGCCTCGTCGGCCTAGTCCATTCGGGAAGACATCCGACTAGACTAGGAGAAGGAAGACGTGATTTTGCATCTAGAAACACCTTAACCACCGCGTAAGAGCAAATTGCAAAATATTTAAAACTGCGATCCTGATAAGCTTTAGCGCTGCAAAGCCTACAGAAAAAGGGCCTTAGCGTCTCTTCAACATCACTATTCGTGGGGAACGTTTTGACAATGTGGCAGACGTTAAACTTGTTGTAAACTCATGGGTGAAACGACAGATTTCGGAATTTTTCCAAAAATGTTTTTATCAATGGGTTCAAAGATGGCGGAATTGTGTAGAAAGTGATGGGCAATGCTTTGGATAGACTAGCATTAATAAAAATATGTCCAAGTATTTCGCCACCAAGTTTCACATTTTTGCTGCTATAAATAAAAATCTTATGAAGGACGAGGCATTACTCTCAGGATGCCCTTTGTAGATTATAAACAGTTTTTATGAACAATTACATTAATATCGCAATTAAGAAAATACGAAATTAAAAAAACTTTACGTGACTCAGATATCCAACCTCTGGAGACGTGGCCACGCAGCAGTGAAGAACGCAATTTTTATACAGCCCCTTAAAATTTTGTGGCCACTTGTCCGTTGGTCAGTTTTCTTGTGGCCAGTTCTCCGCTTTGTCCATGGCACGGAAATCATGGAAATGTCTAAATTTCTTATTGAAAATGAAATACTAAAAAAATGTTTTGTGAACAACAATAGCTGCTCAAATAATGGGAAACATAATCACATGATTTTTGTTTATTCAGAACAATTTTATGGCACTAAAATTGCAATGTGGCCAATTCTCCAGTGACCACTTCTCCATACCCGGTCCTGATTATACTAGCTAATGCTACATGGTTAAGCAGAGGAAGTATTCTGACTAGTTTTGGCGATTGCTTAGTTGAAATTGAGGTATTTCTTCATGAAATTAAAAAGATTCATGTTTCAACAAGAACACACCAGTTAACAGATGGCGCATTTTCCAGTTCTCAAGAGGTGAGAAAGTTTTCCTATTTTTGAAAATTTTGCATTATTTACGTAGGCATTCTTTCGTACATTCCAAACGGCGTGGGTACTTTCCAGAATTTTTGGGAAAATTCGGAAAAAACCTATCTAATCGGCGGGCAGATTAACTGCAAATCTACATATGTCAATTTTAAATGTCTTCCAAACGCGTGGGGCGCAAATGCCCGTGTTAACGGGAATTTGGAACAGAAACTTCAGACATAGTTTCTACAAGAAATATAACAAAAAAGTTTTCTAATCCGTGGTGAGGTTCACGACAAATTTTCAGTTTCAAATTTTATATTTCTCGCAAACGCGTGGAGCACTAACTCCGGTGTTAACGCATATTGCGAGCACAAATGGCAGAGGTACTTTCGAGAACTTCTGGGAGAAATCAGAAAAGGAAGTTTTTGATCGGTGGCCATGTTCTCGGTAAATTTCCATCTTTAAATTAATTTCTCCTAAACGTGTAGAGCACAAACGCCCATGTTAACGGATATTTGGAGAACAAACGTTAGACAAAGTTTCCAAGATTTGGAAGAAATTGGATTAAAATTAATTCTACTCGGGGGTCTGGTTCACGGTAGATTTGGATCTTTAAATTTCTCGCAAACGCGTGCAGCACAAATGCCATAACTAAAGGATATATGGAGCACAAACGTTTATTAGATAAAGTTTCCACAAGTTTTGAAAGAAATCCGAAGAACAATTTTTTTTATCGAGGGCCAGGTTCACGGTAAGGATGCAACATTAAATTTCAAATTTCCCGCGAATACGTTGAGCACTAATGCCCGTGTGAACTCATATTGCGAGTACAAACAGGAGAGGAACTTTCGTGAAGTTTTGTTAGAAATCAGGTAAGACATTTTTTGTTCGGTGGCCATGTTCCCGGTAAATTTTCATCCTTTATTTTTAAATTTCTTACAAAATCGTGGAGCACAGACGTCAGACATAGTTTCCACAAGTTTTCTGAGAAATTGGACGAATAATTATGAAATCGGGTTTCAAGGTCACGGTGAAATTCCGTCCTAAAATTTTAAATTTCTCACAAACGCCTAGAGCACAAACGCCGGTGTTAACGGATATTGAGAGCACAAACGTCAGACATTGTTTCCACAAGTTTTGGGAGAAATCGGATAAAACATAATCCTAATCGGGGGCCAGGAAAACGCGAAATGTGCATTTTTAAATTTTAAATTTCTCACGAACGCGTAAAGCACTAACTCCCGTCGTAACGCATATTGTGAGCACAAATGGCAGAGGTACTTTTGTGAAGTCTTGGGATGGGAGAAATCGGGTAAGACATTTCTTGATCGGGGGCCAGGTTCACGGTAAATTTGCATCCTTACATTTTAAATTTCTCACAAACGCGTGGAACACAAACGCCCGTGTTAACGGATATTCAGAGCACAAATGTCAGACATAATGTCCACAAATTTTGGGAGAAATCGGACTAATAATTACGTAATCGGGTTTCAAGGTCAAGGTCAAAATCCTTCCTAACATTTTAAATTCCTTGCAAACGCGTAGAGCACAAATGCTGGTGTGAACGGGTATTGAGAGCACAAACGTAAGACATAGTTTCCACACGTTTTGGGAGAAATCGGATAAAAAATAATTCTAATCGGGGGCCAAGTTCACGCCAAATTTGCATTTTTGAACTTTAAATTTCTCGCGAACTCGTGAAACACTAGCGCCGGTGCTAACGGATATTTGGAGCACAAACGTCTGACTTAATTCCCAAACGTTTTGGGAGAAATCAGCTAAGACATGTTTTGATCGGGGGCTAGGTTCACGGTAAATTTGCATCCTCAAATTTGAAATTTCTCACAAACACGTGGAGCACAAACGTCAGAAATAGTTTCCACAAGTTTTGGGAGAAATCAGACAAATAATTACGTAATCGGGTTTCAAGATCACGGTCAAATTCCGTCCTAAAATTTTAAATTTCTCCGAAACGCGTGCAGCACAAACGCTAGTTTTAATTGTACTTTAGAGCATAAATGATGAGTAAACTTTGTGAGAAATTTGGGGAAAATCGGATAAAAAATTACGCAGTCGAAGGCCAGGTTCACGGCCCATATTCAAATTTGAAATTCACAATTTGTGGTGATTACGGGAAGCACAAACGTCAAGTCTGGTGTAACTTTGTAGCACAAACGACGGACACCCTGCGCACAAGTTTTCCGAGATATTCGATGAAAATTTGCACTTTGGCGTCCAAGGTCACTGTCAAATGTCGCCCTCAAATTTAAAATTTATCATGAACAAGTGGAGCACAAACGTTAATTTTGGTGGTATTTTACAGCACAAAGAACAGAGGTTCCTTATGAAAGTTTTGGCCGAAATCGGACAAACTTCCAGCCCCCGGTCTTAAAAATTGATTTCTTGGGATTGGAGAATGCCACAAACGAAATTTTTGATACCACACGGAAGCACAAACGACATTAATTCATTGGGCAAGTTTTGGAGCTTATCTAGTACAATTCGGGGGCTAGCGTGACCCTGGTATTATATATAATATATGCGAGCACAAACGTCAAATTAAACTGCACAAAACAGCACAAACAAAGATCTTTCGGAATCGCCCTGAATTGTCGTTTGTGCCGAAATTTAGGGGCCAAGTTTACGGACTAGCCACGAGTGAAGACGACGTCGAAAGCATTCGGAAAGCCTTTTCACGTGGCTCTACTAAATGACATGAATGCTAGTTTCAATTGTACTTTTGAACATAAATGATGATTACACTTTGTGAGAAATTTGAGGAAAGGAAAAAAGGAAATAACAATTCCTCATGCAACAGTGCATCGAGTCTTACACCCAAAACTCCGCCTCTATGCTTACAAAGTGCAGATATTGCAAGCTTTACAGATAGACGACAAACCACGTCGTTCTAACTTTGCTATGAGCATGCTAAATCATCAACAGGCAGATAATGACTTCCTACGAAGCATTTTTTACAGATAAAGTAATTTTTCATGTTTCAGGTAAAGTCAACCGCCACAATATCAGAATTTGGGGGTCTGAGAATCCACATCACTTCATCTAACATGTGCGAGTTAGTCCTGAAGTGAATGTGTGGTGTGGCTTAATGGCTGATCGTGTGATCGTACCTATTTTTTTTTTTTTTTTTGCAGAATCCACAGTCACAAAAACTTTTTATTTGGATATGATTCATATTTTGGCTGTCCCTCATATTTGTCATTTACATCTTAAAATCATCTGCCAACAAGATGGTGCACCGCCACACTGGAGTAAGTAAGGTTGTGCGAAATTTTAAGTAAGGAATTTCCAACCATTTGGATAAAACAAGATGGACTATCCCATTGCATTCCCGCTCCCCAGATATCACGCCTCTAGACTTGTTCTTGTGTTTATATATGAAACACAAAGTTTATTCATCCAAAGTGCAAAGTGTTGACGAACTGAAACTCGCATAGTTGCTGCAATTGCATCTGTTACAGAATCCACTTTGGCACGTACATGGACAGAGATTGAGTACTGGCTTTATGTACTCCGCGCAACGTAATGTGCACATATTAAAGTTTATTAACTGTACGAGAAAACATTTTGAAGTAAGTTTGCAAGACCTGAAAATTTTTTGTTCCTATCCTGAATAGTTCTTTAATAAATTTTGAAAATGTGTTAAGGACATTTGGGGCACCCTGTATATCTCACATTCATACCTATTTTGGTGATGCTTCATTACTGATGTAGTGGAAAGACTATCTGCACTCAATGTCGTAAATAGAGAGATGATATTTTTGCAAGAGATGAGCATATTGTCCAATAATTTGTTTTCCGGCCATAAATAATTATGGAAAATTTTTGTGATTAATGTTTTTACAAAATGAATCGGGAATGTTCAAAAGCAATGTAAATCTTTGACAGGAAGCAGCTTAGCACTAAACTTTAGAAATGCACAAGTAATTTTTAAAATACTTATGTGGATGCTACTTTCATATACAGTACAAGGTTAGTGTAAATGCCCTTTCAGATTTTGTAGTATAAATGTAGTATAATTTTTTTAGTATAAATGCGCTTTCTCTTTCATGTTAGTATAAATGCTCTTTCAAATTTTATTCGAGTTATTTCCGCTATAATTTCTAAAAAGAAGAAAAACTCTCTGATTTAACAATATTTCTTTAAAAAGCTGCTTATTTAAATATAATTCACGGAATTTTAGAGCTACTGATTTTCAACTGATTCTCATATTCGTTACTTTTGGAGTCTAATGTTTATGACGTACAGGAACGGCATTCCATTCGGCGAGAGCTCAGAGGCTTAAGTATCCGGCCAGACGAAGAAGCTGAGCCAAGGCTAAATCCCGGATGAGAAATAGGCATTACACCTATCCCGCAACGCTGGCACTTTTCCCTCCCTGAAATCAGTAGTATGAGATTAGGAACGGGCGATTGATTACTGCCATGGAGTTTTTCGTGGTGATCGTTAACTCTAAAACGAAAGAGGAACCATTTGGTGGGCTACGAAGCTAATTATGTAGTTCAGTTTTCAAAATCGTTCGTACGTTAAACTTCTTTAAACAATATGTGCCATCGTCCTTTGAAATTCACTAAACCTTTTATGCAGTGTTTACTTTTACGAATGCAAAAGTCGAATAAATTGATCAAGCAAACATATGCAATAATGAGTATCACGCAAATGTTGTTCGTCTCTCAATCCAGATCAGTTCATAATCCAGTCTGTCAATTGAAATTTTCCAAAATTACTTACATGTGGCTGATGCTTTGACAAAAATGTCCTTGTGTTCTCCATTAATTAGTACTGCAATTTTATTTTATTTGTTTTTACAACTGTCGTATGATAAGAAAAATCTTGTCAAAACCTACGGGGCTTTCACGATGAAAGTTTCTTTTTCTAACCAAGAGCTGATTTTCTAGCAGATCACCCTCGAAATTAACATTCTTTACGTTTCTTGGTTAAAATTCTAAACCATCCGTTACAGCTATATTTCCGTAACATAGCTTTTTAGATGATATTTTGCTTTTTACTTTAGAAAACACTCAACTTACCTTTTGAGAACTCAACAAAACATAGTTTTAAAACTGCAATTTCTTTTATACCGGTTTGTTAATACACAACATGGTATACTTTTCTAGAGCAACATGTATCTCTTTATTTCTCCCACTTGCCACAAAACACAGAAAAGGTATGTTCTTTTTACATTCAAAAACTTTCTGAGTAGCGTCAAAAGGAGAAAGCATATATCAGTTATATACATTAGAAGGAGAGCATTCTGTTAGAAATAACGGTCAAGCGTTTTATTAAAAAGATACAATAGGAACAAAACATATTGACCACTTATCTAGTATTGTATAGCTCCTCCCTGAGCCGCCAGTACTAGAGCCATGCGAAGAAACATGGAGTCCACAAATTTGCCAGAGATGTCCTCTATTATATCGTACCATATCTGTTTAAATTCTGACCTCATCACAAGTTTGTCAGAGTTGTCCACCGGTATATCGTACCATATCTGTATAAATTCTAATCTTAACCACCCACCACTACGAGGGGTCCAAGAGAGTCCAGGAAAACATTGCCCCCCCCCCCTCTACCTTTTCAAGTGTTTGTGGTGGAGTGTAAGATGCCGCAGCTCCAGATTCATATCGTTCAAAATATGTGAAACTGATTCATGTCGGACGAGTTAGAGAACACCCTTGTTCATCGAACGACTCCTAAGCGACACGAGCTTTTTGACACGCGACGTTGCCCTGTTGGGACACCACATCTCGGTCTGCAAATATTGAGTTGATGCATAAGTTCATGCGGTTTTATTTCACGAGTGTTTCCCAGGTCAGTAGTAACGGTACAGATGGTCAGTTGTATATCAAAATGTAGCCAATAACATCGTGTATCTAAAACATATTGCGCTGTGGGATTGTGGCTAACGTTTTTTTATTATTACTATTATTTTTTTGGTTTTCAGGTCCGGAAGTATGGAGTGTCAAGTAGAGAGGAATGACCATTATCGACATCTACTCCTCTACGAGTTTAACAAGGGATCCACAGCCGCCGAGGACACTCGACAAATTTGTACTGTGTTTGGGTAGAATGCTATTGCTCCTAGGACAGCCCGCAAATGGTTTAAGCGGTTCCGAGGTGGCAACTTTGATCTCAACGAATCTGAACGCTTATAATGAATAAAATTCTCCGGCTGGACGTGTAGTGCAGGAAAGCTTACGTTAAGTCACGTTCGGGCATTTGAAAGGTTACCTGAAGTAGCTAAAGTTTGCTTAATCTTCAAAGTGCTAGAGTTTGTTTATGTAAGACACGCACGTGCAATAAATTCCAAGAATATGGAATTTATTTTTACTCAGCGTTCCTCATTATCTTGAATATCAGTAATATAACTTCGGTTTTAGTACATTAGTACCTTGAAGGCTCCTTATTAGAGCGGTAAACACAATATACCCTGAACTTAACGTAAACACTCAATGAAATAGACTTAACGGCCAAACAGAGGCCTGACAATAAAATAAACTAAGAAAAAGTACTCACTTTTAAACTTTTATTGGGGAGCTCCTGGTATTACTCAAATACACACTCCAAAATAACACAACTACTAATAGCCCGAACTTTCGTACTATCGTAATATCGTAGAAACGTAGGTAAATCGCATATCAATAATCAAGAAGAACCTATCACATATAAAACGAAGCTCTTTGGTACACTTGAGCGCGCCTATATATACTGCATACCACCACGTCATGACTTACACTCGTTGCCACATATAATTCAGAGGGAGAAACAACATCTCGTTAAGTGAGAAGAAAATTTGCATAGGAAAATGAAATAGCAAGAGATAGTAAAATAAAAAAGAAACTGAATCTAGAGTATACGTTACACACTCAGTTCGTCCATCTCACTTTGATGAGAATTGTTTGAACCATTTCATCCACTTGGATAGGCGTGAAACCCCACGCGAATTACCCACTCAAATGGATTGCGATCAGGCCCCCGTGGTGCGACACCTGGAACGTATGGGATAGGTCCAGAAATCGGGGTATTGGGTGCCTGACACTCCAACCGAGGACAATAAGAATCAACGTGTTGCCATATGTGGTTCCTTGCTCGCCCGTTATCTCGGATGTTCTCAGAAACACAAACCATTTCTTCACGTATTGTTATTGAAGATAAAAGGTGGTACCTGCGCGTGAATTTCAGGCATCGGAGGGAATGGTTATGTTATGCCCGCCCCACGTCAAAAAAAAGACCTTTATCCTGCGAAGATCATGTTCTGTGTCTGGTGGGACATGGAAGGCATTATTCACTGGGAAATGCTGCCGAGGAATCAAGCCATCAACGCTACACTGTATTGCGAGCAACTCCGCCGTGTGGAGGGAGCCATTCAGCAGAAACGGCCACATCGGCGCAATGGTGTCCTTCTCAAACATGATAACGTACTCTTTCACAGTGCAAACTTGACAAAAATGACCATTCAGGACATGAAATGGGAGATCCTTTCACATCCGGCCTATTCCACAGATGTCGCTCCTTCAGCCTATCACTTGCTCCGATGTCTGTGAAATGCACTCCGTGGACACCTGCCTGCACCACGGATTCACGGCAGTTCGGACTATCTTCTCCGCAGCTATTCTCCCCAGCCACTCGATACAGTAGGAAACATGATTCATCAAAGAAATTAATCTTCCAATTTTTCACTGTCCATTCCTGTTGTTTTTGACAGACTTCAGTCATGGTCGCCGATGGTGCTCCGTAGTCATGATTTTACACCGTGGACGATGAGTTGGAAGAATCTTTGCAATATGGCTGTCGATACAATCCTCGGTGTTTTCTTGATGCGGATCACGGTAAGCTGCAGAAAGGAAATCCTCCTATTGTTCCGGACAATATGACCCATCTCCCTTTCTTCCTGAGATCACTCAGCTGTGGTCGTCCAATACTCAATCGCTGGTAATGCGTTAGGCCATATTCAATCCACTTTTGATACACTTTAATAACGGGCCATAGAACAGTTTTCAAAGTTCCCCGTTTTCGGCATACTTCCACCCGTTTCTCTGTATTTAATGATCATTGTATTTTCCAAGGGGTTCTAATTTTCCAAGGGTTCCATCACAACGACCATTTGTGCTCCGACTGATACTGCAAGCGTAGCCGATAGTGCTGCATACGTTCTTGACTTATACAAGTGATCAAAATGTCAGATAAGGATGAAGATCAAAATCTTTTGTTCTTTTTGTGTATGATGTACCCATCACACTTACTAAAGCGAAAGTTAGCGTAAATTCTATTTTAATTGTGTATTGTCTTTTTTTGGTGTTTTCCTGTAGAAGCTCGAATCAAGTAATTTCTGAATGCTACTCGTAAAGACATACTGCCTCTCATAAAACGCTCAAAAGACAAGTTTTCTCTATGTTTAAACGTAACGACAATATGAGCATGAACACATTTTTTAGATTAGAAATTCCGAAATTGGTCAAAAACAAAGAAAAATATTTTTCATACAGATATCTATCTGAGGCAAATGTTTATGAGTTTCAACCCAATGCTATGTCAAGAGCCTGCGGCTGCCATTAACTCCATGCTGATCAGTCATCTGTTGCATCAAGAGGAGTTCTTAGTAATTGGGATGATAGGCCACACTTGTTTTATGCATGCATGAACTTTCAATGCAGAGTACCGATGGAGACGCCAAGGGATTATTAGAAAATGTGTGTTATCCTGCCTCGAAGCCACTCAAGCACATAATGTGGATTATCCTGCCTCTCGAAGCCACTACAATCTACGCAATTCAATCTAAGCAAAGGTGCCGTGTTTGCAAAGGTGGACTCTTCTTAATACCGGATCCCATTCACTATGTCCCTTCTGTAAATTGTGAAGCCATCACTGAACAATACCACGGTAGATAAGAAATTTAACTCCAGCAAATACAGTTCATGAATATTTCTCCAAAGACTGTTTAAGTTTTAAGTAAAATATTCATGAATTTGGCGAATTTATGTCCTGCGTACATATCAATCTGTCATTTTAAATAACTGAGCTGTAGAAGGCATGAAATTTGAAGAAAAAATATACATGTTGACGCTGGTACTTCTATTTATTATTACCAGCCGTTGGATTCACAGATTTTATTCATCGCCATTTGTGACATCAAAATACAATTGTATGTGTTGTTATGTATCGGAGGAGCCACGTAGTTACAAGGAATTAGTATTAACGACTTGCGTCTAGTTGCACGATAAAATAAGTTAAAACTTTATTAAAAGCATTGATAAACATTAGCCCTTTCGTGCATTACTATACGCCCATCTTCAGATGGTAAAATTAGACCGTTCATCCAAGTATATATAGGTAACAGGTAAGAGGCCGAAATTAAAAGAAAATTTACATATCAGTCTTGACATAATGGTCACGGTTAAGAAGTATCCAGTTCCCAATTAAGTGACTAGTTGGAAGAGATGTTGCCAGGGCCCTGGAATTTGACGAGCGGAGCCGTCATTACAACAGGAGTGGCCCAAATTGTAAATGTGCAGGCTTTCCAAGAATAAAAAATTGGTTTGAGTAGATGCTGAAGAGATAATAATTGCTTCGTCCCAGTGTGGAACGTAATTACCCATGCTTACAGTTCTTGCTAGAGTCGTAGACAAGTTCCCCGGTTTCAAATCATTTTTATGTTCTTTCAAACGTAACCCAAGTTTCCTCCGAGTGGAGCCTATGTAGCAGGAAGGAGGCAATGACGGGTCCAGGGTTCGTAGAGGTATCTTATAAACACCATGTTGTTTGTCCTTATTGACTTTGTCTCTGTCTGAACGTACAAGAGAAAAAATATTCTGGGTTCGGATCCCAATACCCAATTGTAGTCTTCTACAAATATTCTTAAGGATTGGGGTTAGCGATGGATGAAAGTTTACTGAACCAATGTATCTTATGATAGAAGTCTCGTAACTCAGGGTGGTTTCATACGTTCTCATGCTTTTAGTTAATTATTTTAATGACTACTTGATCAGGATACCCAAAGTTCTTTGCCAGATTTTTAATGAAGGAAAATTCTTGAGTCCTTGCCTGTTGAGAAGAGCTATGGATTTGAGCTCGTTTTACTAAAAAAGAAATTCCCGCCAGTTTGTAGTTCATAGGGGATAGGGAGGTAGAAGGTTTGCGAAATACAGAATATGAAATGGTATTAGACAGAGGGTCCCTGCTAATTCTGAAATCCAGAAAAGGAAGAGAAAAATTAGTTTCTAGTTCTATAGTAAAAGAAATAGAAGGAAAAATAGAAGATAAATGGACAGTAAAAATTTTAAGTTCTGTATAGGTGTGTGGCCAGAGCAGGAGTACATTATCAACATACCTCGTATAGAAGAGTGGGACCTTAAGGTGTTCTGCTAAAACCGTGTCCTCGATGTACTGGAGAAAAAATTCAGCTAGTATGGGGGCGACTGGAGACGCAATAGGTGCTCCCTAAAGTTGTTCATAGATTTGTCCCTGAAACCGGAAGTAGGTGCGTTTATGAATAAGCCTAAGGACTGCAATAATTGAAGAAATTTCCATAGGGCTGACTTGTTCCGATTCTAAAAGTTCTCTTTCAATACGTGAATGAACCTCTTCCACAGGAATGCTAGGAAACAAAGACACCACTTCAAGAGACGCAAAACAGAAAGGTGTGAGGGTGGGGAATGAAGTAAAAACTTTGATTAAATCCAAAGCTTGAATAGAAGTATGAACTGAATATTGTGAGTTACCCAGGAAAGAACTAAGCTATCTTCTCAGTGCCTGTTCTAGCGGTCGGGTGGGGCTAGTATGTTCCGCGACTAGAGGCCGAATAGGTGAGTGTTCTGTTTCTTTAATATATATCTCATGTCCGACACTTACAAAAGGTCGGCGCATGAGGGACTCTTAAAGAATTGTAAAAGAAATTATTAATTTTTTACCTGTATTATATAGTCAAGCACACAGACTTTCATACTTTTAGTGATATTAAAATTTTGATATAAAATATTTAGGTTTAGATTAAAAGTAAAGGTGGATCCCAAAATTTTTTATCCTTTTCTCATACTTCCAACAGAGCAGACACCAGCAGAGAGAGTGGGAGCCTGCACAAGAGTTACCGCTTGTAACAGGAAGTATACATTTTATCTAGGAATTACCCTTCAGAACACTCTACATACAAAGTAGGAGGTTCAAGCGAAAGGTATTTCCGACCAGTAAAAAAAACCTTATAAAAATTAGAGAAAACAAAATAATTATTTTGTTTTTGAAAAGACAGAAAAGTGGTGAAATACAATAGAACAGGAAAGGCAAATGGATATGCAGTAAACATTAATGGATCCTGATATGTTCTTTATGGATCTTGAGTTTTCCGAAAAGATCTGGCACCCGAGCCCCAAAAGTAGGTTTTAAATCCTGGGTAACATACATTGGTAATGAAGAATGATTTTTAAGTTTATTGATTTCGGTAATAGTTATATTAGTTGGATCATTAGACAAACGTTTTGTAGGAATTTGGGTTATGGCTTGTTTCATTTTTTGATCATAGTCAGATTTGTTAAGAATAACAACCTGAGGTGATTTATCTGCAGCAATAATGCTTATCTCCGGATTGTCGTGTAATGCTCCTAATTGGTTGTATTCCTCCTGCATTGCTGAGAGACTGTTATTCCTGGGTCGGTACCCGAAACTCCGTCTCCTATAGGTCTGGATCAGGGAACAGCGAGCTGTATCTTGTTACTCCATAGGCAATCCTCTCACAATGTTCTCGGTTTGTGCTGCAAATGAGAACAAATTAGGCTTAGGGGGGCAAAAAGCAAATTTCATGCCCCGACTTAAGGCAGATTCCTGGGTTGAAGATAGAGTAACTCCACTAAGATTAATAAAGGGTAGTTGGCTATTCTCATTCACATTCCTCTGTCTCATACCAGAACATTTTCTTGGTCTTGAGCGGATCTCACAGTCCATTAGGTTCCTCAATTTTCCAATATGAATGAAGTTACACTTATTACAGTCCTGTTTGAGAATTGCATGAAGAATGACGGCTCCCCTCGTCAAATTCCAAGGCCCTGGCAACATCTCTTCCACCTAGTCACTTAATTGGGAACTGGATACTTCTTAACCGTGACCATTATGTCAAGACTGATATGTAAATTTTCTTTTAATTTTGGCCTCTTACCTGTTACCTATATATACTTGGATAGACTGTCTAATTTTACCATCTGAGGATGGGCGTAAAGTAATGCCCGAAAAGCCTAATGTGTGTCAATGCTTTTAATAAAGCTTCAACTTTGAATGTAGTTTTAACTTATTTTATCGTGCAACTAAACGGAAGTCGTTAATACTTGTCTCAGCTTCTTCGTCTAGTCGGATACTTAAGCATCTGAGCTCTCGCCGAATGGAATGCCGTTCCTGTACGTCATAAACCTTAGACTCCAAAAGTAACGAATATGAGAATCAGTTGATAAAAGCTGAGCTATTAGAATCACAAGTGTCCTAACTCAACTGGTTGCCTTTGGGTTGTGCAGTGATTCCTGAAGAAGGTAGGTGTATTTACTTTGATTTTGTCAGGTTATCTTTCTTCCATATGTAACCACACGGACAGAGAGAAAGAGAAAGTGAGAGAGATAGAGAGAGATAAACGGTTCAAAAAGAATTTCATTTTATTGCATTACAAAATAAATTACAAATACAAATCAAATGTACAGTATGTACAGTAAAATAGCCAGCTTCAATAATTTCACATTGAGCAGATAAGTCATTCAATTTCTCACCGTTTTCTTTAGAATAAATCGGTAATTTAACATCTTACAGCCTTGAGCTTCACACCTTTGCCTGGACGAATTACTGCTGCGTTTACTTGCAAACAAGCAGGATTCTTGATCAAAAGAAAAAGATAATTTTTTGAGTTTGCATTTTCATGGCAGTGTTTAAATTACATACTATTTACTGCAGCATAAAACTTTTCAGAATTCACTGTGGCTTAACACAATATATGAAAATATGGATTTTTCCCCACCTCAGATTTTCTGAAATCTTCGCATAAACTGCTTCTCGTACTGCAAAGCTTAGTGTACATAAAGTGAAACAAGCCGACACAGAATGTACCAGTAAATGAAGAATTTGCCGAGTCATAGTACATCTGGATGCGATGGACAATAGCTAATGGGTTTGGGCATTTTCTGTCGTAGAGAAATGCTTACAACGTTTTTCTTTGGTACAAGTTCAATTCCTTCCTTTGGTTAGAATGCTGTCCAAATGATAGCAAAGGATACTGTACTGTGTGCTTTGTCTTTAACGATCCATAGAGTCATACAAAGACCAAAACCAGATAAAAATGTGCGAAACAAATTCAATGCGGTTCATGGTAGAAGGAATGTATTCATCAGCACTGTCTACTGATTTATAACTGCAAACAATAGTTTCAAATTGCAGTATGTTTTGCCTAAATTCAGTACTAATTATACAAAGCCCGTTAAAAATCAGGTGCGCAAAACGCAATAGATCTATGTTAATTTTTAAACTGCTTAATAATTGCATTTTTGTTAAGTATGCACTGTTCAGGTTGTATAATTGCCATACCATACATAGTCACCACTATTAGTGACAACTGACAGATAGCCGCCCCGGTGGCGCAGTGGTCTAAGGCGTTGGCCTCTGATCATTCGTCCGTAAGGGGTCCTGGGTTCGAATCCCGGTCAGGCATGGATGTTGTGTTTGTCTTACGGCACTAGCTCTCTCCCTTCCCTGGAACCAGTGACCCTAAATTAGGGACGGGCGACTGCTTATAGCCCATTTGAGTTGCTCACGGTGGTCGTTAAACCTCCAATCAAAAAAAAAAAAAAAAAAAAAAAAAAAAAACTGACAGATAAACAATTTTCACGTCGCATTTAGCTGTTCACCTCTTCGGGGAGATGATCAACTATTCGAAATTGTTTCCACTATCAAACTATGTCTACCTGTGACGAAACAGATATAAGACAGGTAAGTAACACGTTTCGTGATATTGCCATCAGTGATTTTTAATTAAATCAAGAATTACACCGATGAGCCATTACATTATGACCACCTTTCTAATACGCTGTAGGACCTCCTTTAGCCCGCAAAATAGTGACCACTCGGCGAGGCATCTATTGGATAAGGTGGCGATAGGTATCCTGGGGTATCTGGTATCACAATGTCAACATCAGGTCCTCCCGTGCTTGGCATCAGCTCAGATATTTTCTAGTCTAAAGTTCAGTTTATAGTGCCCTCCCAGTTATAATTTTGTGCTTTTCGTGTATCTAAAGGTCTAGTACATCGTTTTGTTCTACTTTCCGATTCGTAAGTACGATATTTTCTTCATTCCAAGCTTTATTTACTTTCTGGTCGAGCTGGCCAGAAGAACAGCTGGGCGCCGCCATTAGCAATGGCGACTTCCGGTGGAAATGTTTTGTTCGGTAGCCCTATTTCCACTCTTCCTGTAACCGGCGACGCAGCTGGTGGCGTTGCTGCGCTGACTTCTCCTCGTGGCGCTATTCAGTTGCCCTCTTCCGGTGCGTCATTCGGCATCTCTTCTAGTACTGCTGCCCAGTCAGACAGCTATTCTGATACAGCTTGTACTGTGATTTCTGCTGATGCAATGGATATTCAAGATGAAGTCACTCCTCCACCTTCCACAGCAGCTCGTTTTCCATCGTCTTATTCTCCTGCAGCGACCTCTGCATCTGATCGCCAATCCTCGATTGTGTTACAGCAAGTCGATGCTTTGAAAATTCGTGTTCGTCGCACCGGCAACTCTATTCACCTTAATATTCTGGTATCATCTGTTCAAGCTCTATCGTCCGGCTCGGACTATTGTTGTTTATCTTTCTCAACCGGACCATGTGACCTGTCTTTTGCAGAAAGGTATTACTAGTATTTTTTTTTTTTTTGATTGGAGGTTTAACGACCACCGTGAGCAACTCAATGGGCTATAAGCAGTCGCCCGTCCCTAATTTAGGGTCACTGGTTCCAGGGAAGGGAGAGAGCCAGTGCCGTAAGACAAACACAACATCCATGCCTCACCGGGATTTGAACCCGGACCCCGTTTGAACGAATGATCAGAGGCCATCGCTTGACCACTTCGCCACCGGGGCGGCTTACTATCAATAATAACCTCTTGATTCCCAAACCTGTGATACAGCGCCCGGTTAACGTGTCGTTTTACCCGGTGTCACCTGAAGTCACAAATGTCTTGCTCCTTTCAGTTATCTCATCTTTTGGTCGCGTTGCCGAGGACGTCGTAACCTACTCGGCAGCGCCCAACGACTTTGAGGATCGCCATATTTATGGTGCTCGTCGCATGGTGCCTGTCATTTTTCTTCTCAGGATGATATTGCAACTTTATCTACCCAACTTACTGTTCATTGTCAAGGTCAACGGAGACACATCGATCTCTTAACTGAGTTCCACTGCAGCAAGTGTAAAGGCCTGGGGCATTTTTATAAAGAGTGTCCTGGACCTTCCTCTTCTTCTGGACCTTCTTCTGGATTTTTGTGTACATCAGTGCCGTTTGATACACCCCTGTCTGGTTCTCATGAAGAGCCTGAATTGCGTGCTCCTGATTTTACTGAAGCTCACTTTCCTCCTCTCCTTGGTTCTTCAACTTCACCTGAACCGTTTACTTCTACTTGCTCGATTTCTGAGCAGGACGATTCTGCTGAGGTGGTGCTTTCTACTTCTCCTGTTGAGGCTCCCTCTGAGGAGGTAGCCATGATTACCACTGCTTCTTCGGCAACTGATCTCGATGATTACCGCTGTGCTCGCGGTTCTTTAACAACTGCCCAGGACGCTCCCGAACTGCTTCATCTTCCTATTATTCCTACTACAGATCCCACCAATGTGGATGACCTCACCATTACTGGTGATACTGTTGTTGATTCCAGTCCGTTCCACAAAACGTACCGTCTTCAAAGCTCCTAGCGCTCCAACTAAACGTGGACATTCACGAGTGTATCGTTCTCGCTCATCTTCTATCACTCGTTCTCCTTCAGCGTCCCCCAGAGAGTGTTGCCTAACGAATAATCCAGAAGAACTTGCAGAAACCACGCTTCAAGCTCAATTTGAACAGTTTTGACAAGATAACGAAGTGCACACTCGACCCTTAACCCATATACAACTGTTTCGTCTATTTTCGCTCTTCCGGGATCCATCGTTTGACATGGCCGCTTACCTTTCGCACTCCACTTTCCCTCCAGATGATGCTTATCGTCGACTAACGTGTATCAGAGCCGATCTTGAGGCTTTTTGTAAGACTGACTGTACGCTCCTTCCTTGTCATTTTCGGCTGTGTGGAATGGAGGAAACCGCTCAATTGTCTGCTTCATTACTTCGTCACTCCCCTGCGGATTAGTAAGACTTTTCTGACTTAATACATGCTCCTGTACTAGTTCTATATATCTACAGCGTTTCTGGACTTTCCTTTCCTTCCAGATTGGACTTTATAGTGTGTCATTGAATGTAATCTTTCCGGATTATTTACGAACCTTTATTGTACATATGTCAATTTCTGTTACTACTTCTGCATCCGTGTTTTATCTTTCCACATGTTTTCATCTGTAGATATTGTCACTCATTGTTATTCTTTTCGGTTCCATCTCACGAGGTCCGCTTGTATCGTCATTTTATGAATAAAATTTATTGTTGAACTCCTTCAATTCCCGTACATTTCGGGGTGGTGGTGATTTAGCGCGAACCCGCTTTTCGGAGTCCAACCACAAATGTTGGATTGAGTTCATATCAGATGAATTTGGAGGCCAGGGCATTAGCAGAAAGTCACCAGCATGTTCTGCAAACCACTCCCTGACGATTATGGTAGTGTATCATGGCACATTATCCTATTGATAATGGCCATCGCCAGCAGGGAACACAAATGCCATGAATGGGTGAAAGTAGTCCGCAACGATGTTCTGATACCTGACAGCTGTCAGGGATTGTGCTATTGGGATAATGGTGCTTAAAGTGCCCCAAGAAAACATCGTCCACAGCATAACACCTCCACCGGCGGCCTGTTTCCGCCTAACAGTGCATCCAGGTGCCAGAGCCTCCGCTGGTAATCGGCGTATCCGAGCTCTGCCGTCAACGTGATGCACCAGGAATTTTGATTCGTCAGACCAAGCGACTTTCTTCAAATCGTCCACGGCCCAATCTCGATGACGTTGGGCCCATTTCATGCATTGTTAGCGATGACGTGCAGTGAGCATGGGGACCCGGCTGGGTTTTCTGCTGCTCTGTCCCACACGCAGAAGACTGCGATGAACTGTGTGCTGTGACACAGTGCTCTGATCACCACTGCTGTAGCTGAAAGTGATTTGTCGCACTGTGGCCCTTCGGTCGCTGTGAACGATGCGCGACAGCCTCCGTACCCCTCGGCATCAATGAGCTGCGGACGTCACACGGTTTTAAAACGGTTCGTCGTTTGGCCATCTGTGCACCACTTCTCATACGTACTAACTACAGCGGCAAGGGATGAAACCACAAGCCGCGCCGTTTCTGAGATCGTACGTCGGAGGCGCCGTCACAATTTGTCGTTTATCAAACTCCGATATATCGGTGACTTTTTCCATTTTGACTCCAAACACTTACTAATCAAAAGCCGGTTGTCGGGTTGTATATATACTGCCTTTGTCAACTTCACCTGCGCCACCGTTGGGTCTCAAGTCACGCTGATTTCTCTTGGCTGCAGATGGTGATAATGTAAAAGGCTCATCGGTGTATATAAAACTAAGTCGATATATCTATAAGGCATTAATGCCCAGATAAATAAAGTAATACCAGAAAGCATGGATTATAATAGTTCTAAATAATTTTTAAAATTTAGTGCCGCAGTGAGTGAGCTGTAATTTTGAAGTAACAGTATGAAAATCACTCGAGGACGTACTTTTGACACCAGCCTCCACCGTAGGTAATTACAAGAGCAGTAAAGGAAACTACATCGTTCAGTTATTAATTATAAATCCACGCATTTTCTTGTATACCGTAGTTTGTGAGCAAGAAAAACGGAACGAATATTTTTGACATGATGCTTTCATGTTTCCAAAACGTTGTAAAAACTACTTTAATCGTGTGACGTAAGGCAACTTTCACATGTCAGATTGCTTTGGATAGCAAGATATCAAAGCAGCCGGTTTGACAGTAGTTGTGATGTCTAAAATATTACACATAAATTTCAGTGATTCTATGAGCCACATTTTTGGAGAGGGAAACATAATGCCAGTTCTTAAGTTGTTTAAATAGTTTTGTTCAGATTCACGAGCTGGATGTTTTAAAACATCATGAAGAAAACTCGCTTTGAAATCAATCGCAGATTCTCTAGACTTAAAACAGTACATTGGTGTGTGAACACGTTTGCCATCTACTCCAGGTAATATTCGATGTTCTTTAGTAGCTAGGCAACACATGCCAAAATAATAAAAGCTTGTAATGTTACATTTATTAAATTTTCAGTTACGAGTGTTATTCAGTGGGAAGAATACGACACTCCAATCTGGTTTTCAAATACAGTTACACGAAAAATAAACCTCAACGTTTCATCCGCCCGTGTCAAATACGTTGGTATGATTTCGTTTCAGAGATGGCTTTTTACTTTAATACGTTTTGGTATTTATATTTCTTCGAAAAATTTTTAAACATCCGCTTTCTCTCACGGCAAAGCACATAGTCAAGTTATTGAATAATTCCACCGAAGAATTACACTAGCCAACAATGGTTCTGCGGTAAACGCAAAAGTAGGTGATTCTTGTGGAAATCTGTGTCCTGACACCGAAAATAACGTTAGTTTTGGTCCATCACATCTAGTTGTTTCATAATTTTGTTTTTTTCCGTATACGTGAATTGACGTATCCACGTTGTATGTAATGTACAGCCATCTCCTCCCAATGGCACACAAATATCCACAAAGAACTTGACTTAAACCTAGGAAATGCTATATTACTATGAGAAATGTCCTTTGTCAACGAATGTTCCTGCGTACTTCTGCGTTTCGTTATTGTTTATGTTTTCAGATGCCGCTGCGTCGCGTCAGGGCCGTCGGCGTGACACTAGCAGACGCGCCGCCATTTTTTTATTGTACCTCTAGGAGTTTCTGTTTAAAGAACCCTCACATTCCCTCACTGAATATCCTATCAGTTGAGCAGAGGGCAGGCATCCTTGTGTATGTGCCCGTCCTATATTTGAAATGTAAAAGTAAAACGTTAGTTTGTGAGTATGGCTAGTACGTCGGGATTGTGTACAAGACAGTGAGTGCGAAGTCCTCAGCAATTTTGTTACATTTGTGGATGTTATGTGTTTGATGGTAAGGTACGTTAAACTAGATTCATTCGTGAATAAACTATACTTTGCGTATTTCAAAGTGAAAGTCGGCGACCAAGATAAGTCGTTTACGCCTCATGTTGCTTGTAACAGTTGTGTTAAGGGACTGCGTTACTGGTACAAAGGAAAACGGAACGTAATGCCGTTTGCAATTCCAATTATATCGCGTGAACAGAAGAACCACAACAATGACTTATTTCTGTATGTGCACTGTTGCTGGTTTTAATAAAAAGAATAAGAAAGGAATTAAATACCTAAATCTGCCATCAGCCATACGGCTTGTTCCTCATGGACTTGACTTACCGGTACCCACACCACCAGCTAACTTGAGTGATGAATCTGAAGGCAGTTCTCTACATTCAGACACTGAGGAAATGAGTTTCGAACCATCAGAATTTGACCATTTACCAAAAATGTTTACTTAGCCCGAGTTGAACGACTTGATAAGAAAACTGGGGCTCACGAAGGAAAAGAGTGAATTACTAGGCTCAAGACTTTATGAGAAAAACCTGCTGGCACCTGGAGTTATATTTTCTTAGTACATGAATCGTGACAAGTGTTTTCGGAAGTACTACGCAAAGGAAGATCTGTTTTTTTGTATGGACATCCGTAATCTTATTCATCAGTTGAGAGAGGAAATCTATCAACCTAGTTCCTGTCGCCTTTTCATTGACTTTTCCAAAATAAGCCTAACGGCGGTTTTACTTCATAAAGGCAACAAATTCGCTTCTGTACCACTTGCTCATTCCACAAAATTGTCAGAATCATACGAAACATTGAAAGTTAGTGCTTGAAAAAATTAAATTCCATGAACACGAATGGCAAATATGTGGTGACTTGAAAGTCATTAGAATATTGTTAGGACAGCAGAGAGGATACACAAAATTTCCCTGTTTCCTTTGGGAGTGAGATAGCAGAGCCAATGGACAAACATTGGGATACTGCACATTGGCCTGAGAGGAAGCAACTGATAACACGTTCCAAGAATGTCATTCATGAAAGTCTAGTTGATCGTGAGAAAATTCTACTCCCTCCGTTACACATAAAACTTGGTAATATGAAACAGTTTGTAAAGGCACTAGACAAAAGTCGTCCATGCTTCTAGTACTTATGCACAACATTCCCTTCATTGTCACAAGCTAAAATCAGAGAGGGAATATTTGAGGGCCCGCAAATTTGTAAACTGATGATGGATAACAATTTCAGCTGTACAATGATCGAAACTGAAGAAGAGGCGTGGAAAGCTTTCAAAGAAGGGATGAAACGTTTTTCTTGGAAACGTAAAGGACCCGTCGTACAAAACAATTGTACAAAATATGTTGGACAAATTCAAATTGCTTGGTTGTAACATGAGCCTAAAACTTCATTTCTTAAATGCACATTTCGATTACTTTCTTTCCTCCGAATTTGGGAGCTTTGAGTGAAGAACAAGGTGAAAGGTTTCCACCAGGACTTAAAAGAGGCACAGCGACGTTATCAGGGACATTGGGATGAGCGTTTAACAGCTGATTACTGTTGGTCTATTGCACGTGAGGATCCTTCCAGAGAACACTCAAGAGCATCGCGAACACTGAGCTTCCATGGCAAGAGAAGAAAAAACTGCCTACTAACATTTAGGAATGTAATTAGGTAAGTTTTCAACTCTCGTACACTTTTTATTTTATTTCTATGTAATTTTTTTTTATTTCCTTTTCACTTTTAAATGTTGTCCTTGCTTATGTTTAGTTTTAAAAATGGTTAAATATGCATGCTATATATGCAAAGACATGAAATGTAACGCTTCGGTCAACAGAAATTGATGAACTTATATTATACCACATTGCCCAGGAACCCGATGTAATACAGCAGAACCGAATGCATATTTGAATTCAGCGTACAAAGAGTAGTAAAAGTCACATATTCAAGTTCATACCGCAGAAAAATAGTTTTTATTTGCAGGCTAGTGTTATCAATGCAATTGATTACTCCAAGTTGTTTAAATGATTTCTGGAAAAGGAAGTTTGTCTCTCGTAAGAGTATAACAAATATGCTAGCCGTAACTTTCTTTTCGTTGATCTCTGCGAGAAGTAGCTAACAATTCTAAGCCGAGCATTTTATTGTTGATAAATAATGTTGCCGTCATTTTTGTTGGGACGTACAGCTAAACTCACCTTATCGGTCTCTTCAGTTTTAATCAGTTTGTACTTGTGCAATATTTTGGCCAGAGCCAACTTTGCCTCCATCTGTGCAAATCGCATGCCAACACAATTTCTAGGTCCTGCTCCAAATGGCTGCCAGGCCATGGGATGATGTGTAGATCTGTTCTCTGGTGAAAACCTGCATGAAAAATAAAGTAATGAATTAAAGATCAGAATCACTAATAATTTTCTAATGTTAGTAAATATGATATCAATAAACTGGCCAGATTGTTTAAATATTACATACTCAGTTCTCAACTTTTCGTTACAACTTTTACAACTTTTTACAACTTTTCGGCCTTTTGTATACGTGGCGCATCCACTGCTAAGCAGATTTTTTTTTTTTTTATTGGAGGTTTAACGACCACCGTGAGCAACTCAATGGGCTATAAGCTGTCGCCCGTCCCTAATTTAGGGTCACTGGTTCCAGGGAAGGGAGAGAGCCAGTGCCGTAAGACAAACACAACATCCATGCCTCACCGGGATTCGAACCCGGACCCCTTACGGACGAATGATCATAGGCCAGCGCCTTAGACCACTGCGCCACCGGGGCGGCAAGCAGATTCACAACAGAACGTAAGAGAATTAACTTAAATGTGGAAATGCTTCCCGGCCGGGAATTTGACATAAACACTGCAGAACGTCAGATACACTATATTGGCAAAAGTCACCGGACACCCCTTCAAAATAAATGAACGTATCCGCTGCGTTGATAAGATGCGCGGTACAGTTGCAAACGGTACAAAAACAAGCCTGCCGGTGACCGCAATCTTATCGCACTGTGAGGTTGAGTGAAAATGTCGCGAACTGATTCTGAGAAAGGAAAGATTTTTTGGTGTTATATTACGGGGTTGTACTTAAGAGAAATCTAGAGGCATTTAAACATACCCAAGTCAACTGTTTTGGATGTACTAATTAAGTGGAAGACGTGCCTCAAGCAGCAAAACATACCAGCAGACCAAAGGAAATCAGTGATAGAGGACGTCGAATCCTCAGGAGAGTCGTTACAGCTAATCGACGGAGTACGTGCTCAGGACCTCAGTGTACAGGTGAATAAAATGCTGGAACCTCGGTATGTACACGTACCATTCGCAGAAAACTTCATTCCATGGGTTACCGTGGTCGTGCGGGTGCTCATAAGCCTTTCATCTCCACTCGGAATGCTATTTGTCGTTTAGCATGGTGTAAAGAACACTTATCAATGGAGATGGGTAGATCAATGGAGATGGGTCCTTTGGATGGATGAATCCGCATGCACGATCCATCAGTCTGATGGCCGTATGTGGGTATGATGGGAGCCGGGGGAACGCTATTTACCGCAGTGTACTGTTCCTACGGACAAGTTTGGAGCTGGCAGTGCACTCGTGTGTGGGTGGTTTTCGTGCTATGGTGCCGGCGTATTGGTTATCGTGGACAAACCTGTTAACCAGCGCGTCTACCTCAATACTCTGAACAAATATGCCCTACCAACTCTGTGGTAATACTATGGAACCGTGCCTTGTTGATACCAGCAGGATAATGCACCGAGCCGTAGAGCAAAGGCTGTTACTGCGTGGTTTGACGATAGTTCCGTATCGTGTGTGGACTGGCCAGCACAGAACCCTGATCTCAATCCCACAGAGCACCTATGGGATAAATTAGAGTGCCACATAAGAAGTTTTGAACCAAAGCATACTACTAAGCAACAGTTAGCGGCAGCATTATGTACTGAATGGAAGCGAATACCTATCGCTGTGTTCCAAAGCCTTGTCGAAAGCATGTCTCCAAGGGTCAGTGCATGCATTAAGGCCAAAGGTGGACCGACACCGTGGACTTAAACAGTACATTGAGAAACCTAGAGGCATTTAAACAATAAATGCTATGTTGTGTTTCTGTTCTAGGCATTCCGGTGGCTGGTTTCAATATAGGGTATTTCAGTACTGGCGGACAGCAGGACACAGAAATATTAGCTTATTCCAAGTCGTCCTAAAGGTATTCCAGGGGATTAAATCTAATGTGTTCGCATTCCATGCCTCGAACCCAGGGTATCGTAATATTCTTCCAGCTACATATAGACATCTGAAGTATGCTTATAAGGTCGATTTAACATGTCGAAGTACACCATATCTGTCCTGGAACATGAAGCTGAGAAATGATTTAGTTGGTACGAAATCATGAAGTGATAATTTTCCAGCAGAAAGTCTATGATGCATGTTAGAGTTAGAGAAAAAAACGTTACTGATATCCTAACGTGACGGACTTCTACCGGTAAGGTTTGAACTAGCCAGTCATAGTACATAACGTTTACCAAATTTCTTACGAAGAGGAGTCACCGTAAGCCAGGTGGGGTAAATATCTGCATTTCCGCACCCAACCGGCATCGGTACACTTGACAACATTTGAACTGCAGCTGTTTGCGTTTATAAGAAACAAGTTAGTAAAATCATGCAATGCATTGATTATGATACGCTTTCCAACATGCCAGAAATCATTACCCAAGTTATGAGGATAATGGCTGTGAAATAAATATCGCTCCTGTGTCCTGACCTTTGACCCCATTTTGTTGATATTATACAGAACCTATTCAGTATACCTCCGGAACAACATGAAAAAGTTTTGTCGCAATCGAGACATTTTTAGTCAAGTTATGAGGATAATGGCTGTGGAATAAATCTCGCTTCTGTGTCCTGACCTTCGACCCCATTTCGATAATATTCAACAGAACCTGTTCAGTGTACCTCTGCAACAACATGATAAAGTTTTGTCGCAACTGAAGCATTTTTACGTAAGTTAGGACGCATAAGGGCAGTGGAATGGACCCCGCTCCTATGTCCTGACTTTTGACCCCATTTCACTTAGTGTCAATAAAATTTGACCCCAAGGGATCCCATGCCAGATACTAAAATTTCATCGAAATCGAAACATTTTTACGCTAGTTATGACGCATAAGGACAATGGAATGGATCCCACTCCTATGTCCTGACCTTTGCCCCATTTCGTCCATTTTAATAGAATTCATTCCACGGTGGTCCCCTGCCACATACGAAATTTCATCGAAATCGAAACAATTTTACGCAAGTTATGAACTATAAAGGCAATAGAATGGATCCCGCTCCTATGTCGTGACCTTTGACCCATTTCGTCCATTTTCAATAGGGTTCGTGCTGAGGTGGTCCCCTACCACCTACTAAAATTTCATTGAAATCGAAACATTTTTACGCAAGTTATGACGCATAAGGACAATAGAATGTATCCCGCTCCTACGTCGTGACCTTTGACCCCATATTCGTCCATTTTCAATAGGGTTCGTCCCTAGGTTGTCCCCTACCACATACCAAAATTTAATCGAAAACGAACAATTTTTACGCGAGTTATCGTGCGGACGGACAGACGGAGAAAACTGGAGCATATACGCTTTTTCAACCTACGGTTGGAAAGCCCAAAAATGGATGGCGAGAATGTGCTACTGTATCCTGTATCCAGATTGTTACACAGGACAACCTAAAGTCCAACAGAAATATAGTCTGTTTGAAATGCATTATAATTGACAATTACGGCGTCAACACTTTGATTGCACTAACATTCCCCCGAAGACGGATGGGTGGCTTGCCTTGTGGAGCATTGTTCTAAGACTGTTTTACTGTGGTCGCCACGAGTTCGAGATCCGGGTGAAACATGAGTGATACGTTTGTGTTACAGCACCAGCTCTCTTTCTTTTCTAGAAATAGCTGCCCAAAATTAGGGACGGTCGACTGCGAATAGCCCAAAGAGGTTCTCACTGTGTTTGGTTAAAACCCGAAACAAAAAATGAAGAGAAGTAGACGTTGTGTTTAATCAAAAACGACGCCAGAAACACCTGTTACTAAGTAAATACTTACTCACATCCAGGACGTCAACAATATAGTGCACTACTGTTAAATTGCTTGTGATTTGCACCAATGAATTTCGGTTATCGTATCATCACCGACGATGACGAGTCATGGGCGATATGTTGACGGAGACATATTTAACACGCATATCCGAAGATACATCATAAAAGCATATTTCATCATTCCACAGAGGCATTGGCTCGTGTACAGTATCACTACGGATGCTAATAAAGATGTGCATTGTTTCATAACAAATGACGCAGTCGGTGGACACACTTTATTGAAATTAATATGCCTCAGACAGAAGAAAATGCTTCTCTGTGTGATAGCGTGATTGCAGGCGAATACCATCTCTCCTCTACAGAAGATAGATTGTCTTTATGGCATCTGTAGATCTATCCCTGTATCGCTCGATCCGTTCGTGGTGTGCACCAGTTTCCACAAGTCCAATGTGCACACAAATTCTCAACTACTCTTGCTTTCATAGGTATGCTGTTGTACTGTCGCAGATCACATTTCATTCAAAACGTTGAGTTCATCATCCGCCCTTCAGGAAGACAAGAATTCACCCCATCTCTAAGACCCTTAATCGTTCATATGACTGACAAACGTGTACCTTTAACGTTCTGTACAAGATCACGCCTTTGGCTTCAGGAATCGGTTACTGTAAACTGAAGAACTGTAATCGGCTTTAAAGATGTGATACTTTTAACCGAAGGGTACAGAATCCCCGCTTATATTCACAAAAGCTGCTTCCCCTTGTGTCCGGCACAGGAATTATTTGCATATGACAACATGCCTCCCATCTGCTCGTTTGATACGAATCAACTTTATTTTTCTGAACCTTTATTAACCTTTGAAATTCGTTGTCACAGCGTGTACATAAGAGCTCAGTATATATATTGAGCCTTCTCTTCAGGCGAGCCTCCATTACTATATCGGAATAATAACTTCGTACTCCAAGGAAGCATAATGTGCACTTGTTTTCCATGGTCTTCAGCGTAAAACAAAATTAGTGAGAGGCATACTTCAACGTAATCTTCCAGATCAACTGAGAAACGTCGTTACACGGAGTTTGTTCGCATTTAAACTGGTATAGCTGCCCAGACGACTGCTGTCTCATTTTTGAGCCTTTAATGAAAAAGGTCCACAACATTCCATTAAAACATGGAAATGCATTTTTCTTTTCAATAATTTTCAAGAAAAAGCGTTTATGACTGAAATCATGTTTATGTAATAAGCCTTATACTTACTCGGACGACATGTTAAACACAGAGAACCTCATAAAGACTATGGAGTTTGAACTCATACCTTCTACCAATAGAAATGCACAGTTAAGCAGTGCAGTCGATCTATTTGCATCTTTGTTTCTTGGAAAATTTCTTTCGTTTAGCTTAAATAGGAAACAAACTGTTCATACTGCTGCATATTCTGTATTTACAAGCATTTCTTTATTTCGGGCATTAATGATTCACACAGGAAATTAGCCAGTTGGGGACAAAGAAACACTATTGCTGTGAACATAATTTGTCGGTGAAACTGAGACGCCGCTGAGTTTTGACATTCTTCGTTGGGTTGCAAAGGAATGTCTGTTAAACTTGCCTAGCGCTGTACTAGAATGTATATATACAGTGGAATGTATCGTGACCAATGCAAGACTATTTAACTACATATTTCAGAAAATGTAGCCTATGTCGTCCATGTTGGATATGACTGCTGCTCGTCTCATTCTGAAATTCTTTGACCTTTTGAAAAAGAAAGAAAAAACCACATACCGCTCGGGGTCAAACTTCTCAGGATCCTGCCAAAGTTCTGGGTCGTGGTGGATGGCATGAACCGGAACTTGAATGGCAGAACCTTTTGGAATGCGAATATTTCCAATAGTTACGTCTTCTCCGGTTTCCCTGTTAGTAAATCTAAAGCAGAAAGAAAATAAATAAGTTAAGCATATCTTCTTGCAAATCATTTTTGTCGCAGACGTTGAAAATTTAAAACTTCGTTTAAACTTCAAGAAAAATATTCAATTCTTAAATATCAAAATTACACATTTTGCACTATTCCAATACTTACAGTACTCTGAAAGCATTATTTATTATGCACTGAGATCCGGTATACAAACCTGCCTTACCTCACCACAACGAAGCGGCCGGTCAAATCCTCTGCTTACTGTAAATATGTGAGGCGCCTATATATCTGCTGTATAGTGCAACTGCGACTCTAATGATGGCAAGTATTGCGACCTGGCCGAACTCGATCGTTGGCAGATAGTCGAAGTGAAGGAGATAGGATGCTCTATATCCGTTAATGCATAGCGTCTGGGATTTAGGTGTGAGACAATCGTCCATTTCTACCAAGATTACATGAAAATCGGCAAAATTGGCAGCCGCTGAGAAAAACGTGGGAAATGAGCAGTTGATATTAGAGGTGTTAGCCGAATCTCCTTTTTGTAACGTCGAAACAGATGGAAATAGTGGGGAGGATAATATCGGTAATCAATGACGAGGCATCTAAGAAGGCTTTTCCAAGGACAGTTGATTCAGAATGGCACGATTAGGCAATGGCAGCCAACACCCACATCGAGTACCTGGGTCAGAGACACTGGTTTTATGAACTGAATATTTGATCCAGTTTCACAGCAAGTGACATCACGTCATCGTCCAGGAAACTGTAGTGAGTAAAGGAACATCGAAATTGAACTCTGACAAACTGGAAACATGTAAGTTGGTTTCAGGAATCGCGTCTCTACTGCAACATTCCGAAGGAAGTGTGCTTTTGCGACTTAGATCTACGAGATTAATTGTCAAGTCGGGTGTTACAGAATGGTGGAGGCATTGTAATGTTCTACAGCATGTTTAAATGGAAAAACCCTAGACCCTTATGTACCTGTTGAAAACACTATCACTGGATAAGCATATGTTAACTTACTGACTGGCCCCTATCTTCCATTGATAGCTATCAATTTCACACAGCAGAATGCTTTATTTCAACAAGACGTTGCGCATTTCCTTTGCTCTCATTTGGAGGACCGGTTGAAAGATTATTCCACAACTCTCAAACGGCCCTCTCAATCTTCAGACCTGAACTTAATTGAGCATGGATGGAATTAATTGAATCAATGTATTTGAGCCTAAAATCGATCACTGCAAATTCGCGGTGCTTTTCGGACTTGTTCAGGAAACGTGGGTTGCAATACCATTCGAAAATTTTCAACACTTGTTACTATCAGAAACACGATCTGCAAGTGTGCTAAAGGCACTTACACATCGTGGTTCTGATACATCGCCAGACATGACAGCCTGCTCATAGTGCAATTGCTCGTCACACACAAATCCCAGCTTGAAGGGTGTGTGTGCATTAGCGTGGAGCGAAAAAAGTCATATTTTAAATTTAAAATGCCTATATGTGTAAAAGTGGTCTACTGATGAGTTAAAAGGCTGTCCAAATTTCTGCTCGGCCAGACAATATTTAGCGGTGCCTCAACCACCGTGAACGTTTAAGTACCCTTGATAAATTATGATTGGACGACGGGCATCGACCATCCGAAAGAAATCTGTTCCTGCATCACTTCTGGTTTGTTTTGTAGTTTCACTATAGTTTCCGTTGAGAAGTTGTACCCGCTTCTTGCGTGTGGCAATGAATCGTGTATTTGTTTAGAGAAAATTGTCTGGCATTTGTTTATTTAGTGCATTGTGAGAAATCTATATATTTATTCTATAAGGTGTTTTACTGTAAGACCAGTTGTGAGATAACGGCTGAACGTAAACGCATGGTTAAGGCATCAAAATAAGGGTCTTACCATGTAGATGCGCCAGTCGAAGAGAAAAATGAGATTGGGTCAACGGTTTGGGCGTTGTGGGCCGGCAAATCTCCCATGTGAAGTCATGGGGAGAAGCGTGTGGTTGACTCAGGCGATGTTGATGGCGCGTGATGGACTCAGATAGTCCAAAGTAAAGGATGGACTCAGATAGTCCAAAGTCCGAAGTCTCTCTTCTCAGCGAACCGTTGTGCAAAACTACGCTAGCAGGAATTTGTTTGAAAGTTCGTATCGGAACAGGGAACACTCGAAGACCTGATTGCGTGGTGCCATTGGACTGTGTGATGTATATATACAATTTAACATTCATTCGATCCAGTATATTCACGTAGGTAATACGTTTCCCATCATGTAAAGATGTTAATAAACGTATCATGTGAGTTTATTTTTTTCAAAAAAAAAAAAAAAAAAAAAAAAAAAAAAAAAATTATCGTCGATTCCAACGGGTTTTGTCTACCAAGAAAAAACAAAAAAACTATTCGTCGATTCCGAGGGATTTCGTCTACCGGGGTCGAATACCGGTGAGGCATAATTCGATTCAGCTTATTCACGTAGGTAAGATGTTTCCCATTATGTCAAGATGTAAATAAACATTTCATTTCAGTTTATTCTTCTCAAAAAAAAAAAAAAAAAAAAAAAAAACTATTCGTCGATTCCGACGGGTTTCACCTACTGGGTTTGAATCCCGGTGAGCATGGATATTGTGTTTGTCTTACGGCATGGGCTCTCTCCTTTCCCTGAAACCAGTGACGTTAAATTAGGGACGGACGACTACTTATAGCCCAAGCGTTTGCTTATGATCATTCGTTCGTGAAGGGTCCGGGTTCGAATCCCGGTGAGGCATGGATGTTGTGTTTGTCTTACGCCACTGGCTCTCTCCCTTCCCTGGAACCACTGACCCTAAATTAGGGACGGGCGACTGCTTATAACCCATTGAGTTGCTCACAGTGGTCGTTAAATCTTCAGTCACAAAAAAAATCACGAACCTGGACGTCTTTACTAAAGTGATTGAATTAATTTGTCAATCAAATAGAGTTTACATTTGTTGTTTCATATCAGTTCATTATTTAAAAAAAAAACAACTTAGCGTGGAATCTGACAGGTTTCGTCTAGTAATCTTTTGAGTTCGGTTTTGTGCTTTTGACTCAACACTCAACGAAACAGTGGTGAGTGTTTATTTATAAAGTAACTATGTCTAAAAACTGGAAAGAACGTTAAATGTCATGTCTTTGGAGCACACTAGAAGTCTAAATAAAATTTAAAGACAATTTAAAACTTATGCTGATGCGATTCAAAATTATTTGTTTATACGTCTAAATTTATTGGAAGCTTCTCAGAAAGAAACACAGCAACTCTAGTATACATTTCTAACATTTTGATGGCAGAAGTCAAAATTCTATGGGCGAAGGCTTTTATTCCAGTTGTATCTGGTCAACAGGTTTTACATATCATTAAAGAATTTCAGAAAAAGTATGGAAATATAAAAAAGAAAATTTAGAAACATCGAGCATATGAAAAAGAAACAAAAAACAACAACAATTGAAGCTTTTCGTTTGCCTACGGAAAATAGGCTGTTTGATATACCAGCGTGCAAGTGTTGCGACTACTCCTTGTGCAAATGCAAGAATGAGATACCTATTAAAGAACGAAAATTTTTGAACGAATAGAAACAGCAGAGAAAAATGGCTATTGAATCGGCAGATATTGAAGCTCAAAAGTGCAGTGTACAGAAAATCTAAAGAAATTAAAATCCCTCCGACCGTGCCTTCAACTCCTCAATCAGAGCTAGCTTCAAATAATTCAAGTATCCAAACATCAGAGAGAGGAAGACAAGATTGGGGATGGAGAGTGGGACGGTAAATCTGGCATGAAAAGTTTTTAGAGTGAAAATAATATATCGTTTGGAAACAAATAATCCAAAGCAAATGCGGACTGGATTACCAAGTCTAGCACAGGCCTGTAATAACACTGTCTAGCAAAGGCCTGTAATAAACCTATCTAGCACAGGCCTGTAATAAACCTGTCTAGCACAGGCCTGTAATAAACCTATCTAGCACAAGCCTGTAATCAAGCTGCTGGACCCTTTGCGTTTTCTGGAGAGATTGGAAATATGTTGCAATTCTATGATCAGCTTCCTGTTTTAGAATTCCGCAGAATTGCCGAAATTAGCATTTCCATATCAAATGGCAATCTGTCAGATAACTTAGAAATCACAAAATCTGGGAAAATGACACATTCGAGATGGTTGACAACTGCTAACAGAATACTGCGGTCGTAGGTGGGAGCTATGCATCTCTCCGAAAATTTGAAAGTATCGGTAAATTATATTTTAAAAGTTTATGTTCCAACATGGTTTGAGAAATAAAGGTCAAATGCATATGTAAAAATGGAGCATTACATTTGTATAATTTGGTCACACGATCTCGATATTTGCCATTTGAGTTACGAACAATAGTTAACAAGGTAATCCAAATCAACGGATATTTTGGACACACCGAAAATATTTTGATAGCTACAGTATGCTTGGTGAAGAACGCATACATATTAAGGAACTGTGTTTAACACGTATTTTGAAGTCCAAAATTAATATCACTCCGAAAGGAATTTGAAATTTTAAAGTACCAAAAATTAATTACTTAATTTTGAAACTAATGACTACACTGAGTTAATAAACTGAAAATTAGTCCCTGCTACTGAGGCACCAAATGCAAAAAAAAATCTTTACTGACAATAAAATGACTGCTGATGTGAATAATGTCCAAGAAGAAATTCCAATTTTGAATTTCCCTTAGCATTCTCAGAGGCCGTAGAGTGTTGTGTGAAACTGGTTGCTGAAGCAGCTCAGGCAGTATACGGATAAGAAGCAAGATACGGCTTTATAAGATCCAGAATTACGTCTCGACAACTAGAGAGTGTGAGTCGAAAGTTTTGGAATATATGGATCACTTTATGTCTTCATACGTACCTTTACGACGAAAGCTGACTAGCATTCAAAGTATAGGCCATCGTGTTGCACCGTCTTTAGCCATCTGTCTGCCAGTTCTTCGATTCCGCGGTGTACAAGATCTCGTCCTTCAGAGCTAAGAACTGCACCCCAGCTGTCACTTCCTCCCGGTTGTTGAAGTGCCAACCTCGAAGGAAGCGGGCCATGGACCGGAACATGTAATAATCCGATGGGACAAGGTCAGGGCTGTATGATGGACGTGGCATCAGTTCGATGCCCTCAGGTTCCCGGAGTTTTGTCCGAGTCTTTTGCATGTTATGAGGTCGAGTGTTGTTCTGCTGTAGGAGAGCGCGGTTTATGTTTACCAGGGCCTGGTACTTCTCCAAAACGGCATACATATGCTCCAGCTGTTTAGATTAAAGGTTGGCGTTGATGGTCCTAACGTCTGGAACAAATTTGTAATGGATTATCCTCTCAAACGTCCACCAGACGCAGAGCATCACCTTTTGCTCTAAGCGCCCACGTTTGGCAACAGGTTCAGGCAGCTGGCCCGGGCTTAACCATTGCCGTTGTGTATTAGGATTGCGGAAATAGACTCACTTTTCATCGCACGTAACAATTCTCTTGACGAAACGCACATCGCGCGGGTTTTCTAGGAGTTTCGTGCACACTTCAACTCGACGGTTTGATTCATCTGGCGTCAGTTCGTGATGGAAAATGCGGCAGCTCCATTAGACCTTCCCGAGGTTCTGAAGGTGACGTTTCACGTTAGTCTGCGATATGCCCAGCTCGCCTCATAATCTCTGAGCCGTGGTTATCGGATTTGCCTCTACGGCCTGGCGCACGTCTTCTGAATGTACGGTTCGCGGCCTACCTGATCTTGGCTGATCGTCGAGGTTTCTGTCATCTGATCGCAATTTCTTGAACCATCTGGTTGTGTTGTTGTGGTACACGAAACCTTCCCCTTTTGCACGACAAAAGTTTCGTGTTGTTTGAGCAGCGTTTCGGCCGAGTTTGAATTCGTAAAGCAAAAGTTTCCTAATTAGACGTTTGTGTCTGTTCATCTTTTAGGCGTCCCAACCACAGACAGAAGGACAACATGCAATGTTGTTCACAGCAATGACTACCACTTTATATCCCTTTCGACTGAGTGTAGTGTGCGACTTGAACTAGATTAAACACGTGACATACGCGCTGCAGCACATGCATTTATGCAAATATTGCAAGACTTTCGACGCATCCTCTGTATTACCGAAATTTGGGATCAAGTCAGAGCTTCTCAAAAACCCAATATGAAATATTTCACATAAAACATGTATCCATCATCATGTTCTGTCTTCGTTGATTTGATTAAAAAGACATGTGAGATATACCAACAAAATTGAAAAATCTCGTATTTTTGAAATTTCTTACAACACTTGAGTGTGGAAGATATAATCCTATAAAGCCAAATCTTTGTACGGTAAATAGAGTCACTGTATGATCACTTTTCCGCTTAGGATAATTAAAACTCCGCCGAAAAAATGTTCTGTTAGTTTTCACTCCGCCCTAGTGTACAAGCCTTCTAGCAAAATACTTTTGCCAACGCGTAGGATTTTCCCCAAGCAATACATGCTGATGATGAACGCATCATCTGCGGATTCCTTACCCATGAGAACCTCTTACGAACAACTGGGATCCTATCTCCGACCACAAACTCGTGGTACATTTAACCGAGAAGTTGGTACAGCCTCCACTATCTTCGCCTTATCCGCTACCCGGTTTGTATTATATCAGAATCATTTACATATGCGAAAGTGAACTTTCCACCAGCTGATTTAAATACGAATCTGATTATTGCTATCGCGTGCGGCAAATTTAATATCACATATTCTGTAACTGGGATGTAAGGTCAGGTGATGCGTAACATCACAGCCTCTCCTTGACAAATGTCAACCCCGCCTTCTCGTGGTACATCCTGTTCCCACTAAAGGGGCTCTGACGACCGCAAATATCGGTATAACTATACCTTCGGGATTAGAGGAAATGCTATCCCACACTCACCAACCCGCTTGGCCAGCGTGGTGAGTTATGGCCAAACACCTCCAAAATGACTCCACAACTTAAATCTTGGTCCTCAGTCTCCGGCAGCTGTAATGTACCTGGTCAAGGCAGCGGCCAGTGCGACATGAAGGCAGAGGGTGCTAAGAATCACCGGAGGACCGGACTAGGCTGCCATCTGATGCTGAACTTGGCTACGTATAACGAACGCTCCCTATCTTCTGCTTCAAGGCTTCTTGAATTGGAAGAGGAACTACAAAGGATCAAGTGGGACATCGTCGGGCTAAGTGAGGTTAGGAGAAAAGGAGAAGATCTCATTGAACTGAAAAGTGGACATCTCTTCTACTATCGTGGGACAGATACTGGCAGAACTAGTGGTGTTGGATTTATAATAAACATAAAACTGAAGGCTAAAATTGTAGAAGTTGAAAGTTCCTCTGACAGAGCTGCACGACTCGTTATCCAACTCTCGAGAAGATACCAGGCTCAGATTATTCAAACTTATGCACCCACCACAAGTCATCCTGAAGAAGAAATTGAAGAATTTTATGAGGAAATTCGTGTTCTAAATAATAAAGGTAAGCATCACTTGAAGATAATTATGGGAGATTTCAATGCAAAAATAGGGCAACGGCAACAGAATGAAACTTCAGTAGGTAAATTCGGTCACGGCAACAGAAACCAGCGTGGAAATACTCTCGTAGAGTTTGCAGAGGCAGAAGGGTTTTTCATCTTGAACTCCATTTTCAAGAAAAAGCCACACAGAAAATGGACATGGAGAGATCCAAATGGGACGACAAGTGAAATTGATTTTATTATGTGTAACAAAAAATTCGTCATAGAAGACTGCAGTGTGCTAAACAAGTTCAACACAGGCAGTGACCATAGATTGGTGAGATGTAAGATGCACCTCAACACTAGACTCAAACGTAGCAAGCTCATAAGACAAACAAAATGTATTGACATAACCAACCTTAAAAAACACCATAATACCTTCAAATTGGAACTGAAGAACAGATTCTCTACTTTAGAAAGCCTAACATCGGAAGAAGTGGATATTTCTGAAGTTAACAGAAAAGTAACCAAAGCTCTTATGGAAACAGCAACAAAATTAGCTGGGTCTAAGAACAAATTGTATGTGAACAAATTATCAGGAAAAACCAAAATGTTGATGCAAAAAAGAAGAGAGATGAGGACAACTAAACAAGATGTGACTTCCAAAGTGGAATATATAGAGCTATGCAAGGCAGTACGAAAAAATATCACTGAAGATGTAAGGAAATTCAACTGTGAACTAGTAAGGAAGGCAATTGAAAACAACCAAAGCCTAAAGATAGCAAAGGGACATCTCAGTAAGGGAAAAAAACAGATTATGGCACTGAGAAAAGAAGATGGTTCTGTAACAAGAAATAGAGGCGAGATTTTCACAAGAGTGAAAGATTTCTACTCCAAATTATATGAAAGGGATGATACATGTACTCCAGACATCATGAAAGGTACCAGTACCAAAGTTCTTCTAGTCCTTCCAGCAGAAGTTGCACATGCAATCAAGAACATGAAGCGGAGAAAAGCTCCAGGAGAAGATGGAATTACTGTAGACATCATACAAGAAGCAAGTGGAGAAATCGAAAGATTACTCGCCCAAATTTTCACTCGATGCCTTAATGAAGGGAAAATTCCTGAGGATTGGAACAACGCTACAATGATCTTGCTACATAAAAAAGGTGACATTGAGGATCTCAGGAACTACAGACCTATCAGCCTCCTATTAGTGGTTTATAAAATCTTCACTAAAGTTCTTTCACACCGCTTGAAGGTGACACTGGACATGGCTCAACCGAGAGAACAAGCTGGATTCAGGAGTGGCTACAGCACAATAGATCATATCCACGTACTGAGAGAACTAATTGAAAGAGCGAGGGAATATGAACTTCCATTGTGCATGGCTTTTATCGATTATGAAAAAGCCTTTGATTCGGTGAAACCATCAGCAGTTGCAATGGCTCTGAAATCCTGCGGTATTGAAGATGCATACATTAATATTATTAGTAACATCTATGAAAATGCAAGTGCAAAGATTCGGCTGTTTGAAAATACTACACACATAAAAATTGGAAAAGGAGTGAGACAAGGTGACACCATATCTCCGAAGCTCTTTAATGCTACATTGGAAAATGTCTTTCAATCACTGAACTGGGAAAACAAAGGGATAAAGATTAATGGAGATTATCTAACCCACCTTTGTTTTGCTGATGATATAGTCATTTTTGCAACTACCCCATCAGAGCTACAGAGTATGATCCAGGAACTTGCTGACAAGAGTAAAGAAGTGGGATTAAAAATGAACTTTCAGAAGACAAAAGTGATGTTCAATGCTTTTACAAGAAATGAAGATTTATCGATTGATGGAGAAAAGCTGGAGATAACAGACACATACGTTTATCTTGGACAGCAGATATCAAGTGAGGGTCACATTGGTGAAGAAATTAATCGGCGTACAAAACTTGCCTGGAGAGCTTTTGGAAGAAACAGCATAATTTTCAAGAGCAATATGCCATTATGTCTTAAAAGAAAAGTGTTTGATCAATGCATCCTTCCAGTGCTTACGTATGGTGCAGAAACGTGGACCTTAGCTAAAAGAGACATACAAAGGCTGCAGACAACTCAAAGCAGCATGGAGAGGTGCATGCTTGGTGTAACCAGGAGAGATAAGAAGAGGAACACGTGGATCCGAAAAATGACAAGAGTGGAAGACATCATGATCAGAGTTAAATCCCTGAAATGGCAATGGGCTGGACATACTGCCAGAAGAACAGACCATCGATGGACAGCCGAAATTTTAGATTAAATTCCAAGGGACAGGAAAAGACCCAGAAGAAGACCACATGCAAGATGGGTGGATGAAATTCGAAAGTATGCGGGAGTGACATGGAGGAGACTGGCACAAGACAGACCGTTGTGGAGGAAACTTGGGGAGACCTTTGTCCAGCAGTGGATTGATAATGGTTGACAATGATGATGATGATGATGATTCTGTAACTTACACTTTAAAATATTTCCCTCTAATAAGAAAGCGTGCAAAAATATATTTCCAAAGACCAGATAAAAAATGGGGATGTGTGAGCTGTAAGGAAGTTACATGCGCAGAAGGAGCGAATTGAGATATTCATCTCTGGAACAGATGTTCTGAAGTTTTGAAATTCAAACACGTGAAAAAGAATTACACCTGCAGTGATCGTGCTTACTTATCCAGACTACATTAAAATATCAGTATTGTAATCGACTTTTACACGAGAAGATTTCATTGTTCAAGAATCAGTAAAACTGTGTTTGAAACGTTCATTCTGCAGTAATTCTCAACAGAAAACCATCATTCCAGTGTACTCATGTTATTCGAATGTTGGTAAAATCTCATTTCGAGAATTTGTTTCATAAAGTTGTTTGAGAAAAGTTAAACGGTCTTTTAGTCCAATAGAACTTAAAAGTATTAGGAGAATTCAAATTCGTGCAGAAATAGTCAAAAGTAATAGAGGTAGTGGCCTTCGACGCACGATCTTGATAAATAGAGTCACTCACAATACAAATTTAAATTCGTTGGCTGAATTAAAAAAAATATTGTATATACAAGTATTAGGACGTTCAGGTTTTCCTAGAACCTGAAAGTTCTAGAATTTCATTTCATGATGGGTTGTAGGGAAACTTGAAAGTTGTAATACTTGTATATACAATAAAATATTTAAATTCAGCCAACAAATTTAAATTTGTATTGTAAGTGACTCTACTTATCAAGATCGTGCATTGAAGGCAACTACCTCTATTACTTTTAAGAACTTAAAATTATTGCATTTTTCACCTTTTTTAGTTTCAGCTTGGCGCTAGCAGTAAACACACAAAGATTGCAAAACTTCTGGAATTTTTTTTTTTTGCTCCTATGAAAATGAAAGGAAGATTCATATAATCCACACCTAAGTAAAAATAATGATGCTACACATCCACCTAATACCGTGTGAAGCGACCAAAACTGGTTTGCCTCGGAATTCGAATCCGGATCCTCTCTGGCGAATGAAGAGTAACCAGCGCTTAGACTAGCGTGCCATGTGGACGGTCTGTGTAATATTTGTATCAGAAAATTTTTGTGAAGGGAGGGTGCCGTTACTACTACAATCTTCAGTGATTTCATCTCGTAATTGTGATATTGGCGGGCAATGATTATGTGTCATGCTTTAATCACCAAACTGAGAGACTGTGACAAACTATAACTCTAACGGTACTCCTGTGTTTTCTTGCCGTTGTTCTAGACTCGTACATATCCACGGTGGTGCTATAACAGTAACATTCTCGATTTCCTTTGTAGAAATTCTTCGTTAATGTGAGTGACGTGCATTGGTTTACATGAAATTCCCTTCTTGGTTTACTGAGGCAGGCTGAGTCCGCTTCAGGTCTTCTTTTTAATTAAAAACTTTCTGAATTAAATCTGTATTCCACATCTTCTCCTTGTACAATCTTTTGCTCTGCAGCACAAAGTTGCATATCAAATGACGATGCATCGGCCACTAAGTACTAGTACTAAGAAATTATTACATAAACCCGTGAAAGAAAAATATGAGTGAACTATGAATAATGAACAAATAAGCTATCAGTTACTGCACGTTAAGAATATGTAGCAGTAAATAAATTTATAAAATATTGTTGTTCTTTTAAAAGCTCATATTTCTGAAATTGTACGTTGTACTTTTCTCCACATCTGCATGTGATTAGTATATAGGGGGCACTATGGCACACCCCAAAATCACATAAAAACTTCAAAATCAGGCATTTTTTGATTTTTCAGACATCAATAATCACGAACATTTTAAGGCTTTTTATGATCAAAAACACCATATTTTCAGTGACATCAATTTATAATCTCCAGGATTCAAATCTTTTAATTTCTGTGTTTCTGTAAATAATCTGATGCTATTGAACTCATCCATTTATAAGATTTTATTTTTTTAAAGGCTTTTGAATACATGTGATGAGAACTGTAAATTACAATAACTTACAAACTCATTTAAAATTTCTAATCCTTTGTTTTTAATTTCCTCGTTTTTTTCTTTTTTATCAATTATTCTTTTTATCTTTTTTAAATATTTATAAATTATAGTTAGAATATCTGAAAACTTGTAATTATCTCTATACATATGAATCAAGTCATCACAAAAATGAGCGATTTGAGATATTTCGTTTCTATATTTTTTATCTGAAGAACAGTATAGCACTCTAAGGTCACCCATTAAATCCATTTATAAGTTTTCATTTTTTGAAATATAATTCTTATAATGCATACATCTATACATAGAGCATCCGGCGCCTAAAACTCTTGGGCTTTTATGTATATCTAAATCAACAGATGGAATATCTTCAAGCATCTCTTTTTCCATTACTCCTCCTTTATATGCAAATGTACCACCATAAATATGGTACAGGTTTTTAATATAGTTCTTTACCTCCCAATTATTAATCCATAGTTCTTTGCTATTTGGATATCTTTTAAATCTCAGTCCATGCACATCTAAAACACACTTACGTACGATATTCAATTCTTGTTCATCTAATTTGCAGTCAGGTGTGAACACTGATATTGTTTCACCAATATTCAGTTTTGAGTGTACCCAACTTATCTCTCTTGCTATCTTACGATTTAAGAGGACAAATCCTTGAATATTTATAATCACAATTATATCATTCATTGTTTATATTTAATCACTTTTTTTAAATACATATCCAAAAGGTACAGTATTCAAATCATCTAGAATTCTTCTTTTATCAAATCCAAACATGTATTTCTTGTTCAGTGAATCTACAGCTATATTTCTATCTTTTTGTATCTTAAACTGATTATTTGATATTTCTAAGTAATCTGTTTCACCTGTTATTACTTTCATTCTATCACTGAAATTCAAAGTATTTTCATTCTCATAGCTCATTTTAAATCCTTTAACTTTACCTTTTACAGTTCCATTATTTAGTATGTATCCATAGTCTTTTGGTGCACCAGCTATCCAGGATTTCATATATTTATCCTCTCCCAATTCATCTGTCCATTCTCCTAACATGCATCCTGTTTTGATTTTATTAGTTCCATCATCTATATACACAACACTATCTGTGTCTTTATAAATCACTTTTTCACGTAATTTATCAAGCATTTTATATAATCTAATTCTAGCAGAACTAGTGGTGAAAGCTGCTATATAAACGTTAGTATTAAAGTTATTTTTAACATATTCATCTTTCATTTTATAAGTCATTTCTACACAGTCATCATTCATAAATATCATATTTAATTCTTTGAGATTATCATTTAATATAATTTTATAAAATTCATCTAAATTCATTACGTATTTAGTCTGTTTCATATTTTTTCTTTGTCCAAACTTACCCCATAATGAGTTCAAACATATCTTACTTATAAATCTCATTCCTGGATTTTTTTCTATTTTTTCTAATTTTATATTTAATTTCTTGTAAACTGTCTTCTTACATTCTTTTTCACTTTTAAAGTTTTCAGACCATTTATCATCTGTTTCTAATTTGATTCTCAAAAACATTTTAACGTAATCTCTAAATAGTTCATCAGTTTTATTTTCAAAATTCCAAACCTCATATATTCGTAAAATTTTATATCTTTTTTTAATTGCTAAATTCATTTCATCAGTAGTCCATGTACTAGTGAAACATCTTTCATCTCTTTTATGATTACACTCTTTATTTCTAATTTCAAAGCATTCTTTACATTTCTTTTTATCTACGACAGTTTTAAAGTGATTACATTTGATAGTTTTAGAACATGATTTACAAAGAGCAAACATCAATTTTTCATCTTTAATTGGCAACACTGGATGATATAAATTTCTAGGTGGTAAGACCTTACATTTGATGAAACCATACCATTCTTTATCAAATTTTTTAGGATTAAATATCTTAACAGGATGACCAATTGGATAATTATCAAAGTAATTTACAGTTGGATATAGTGAACATGCATCAATATATCTACCTTTTTCATTATTTTTAAATTCATATTTCAATTTAGTAGGCTCACACCTACCCCCATAAAATGCATCTCTAGGATTTAAAGGTTCCACGAAATCTCTATTCCATTCATTTTTTATATATTTTTTAATTTCTTTATTATTATTAAAATCACATTCCCATATAACAATTATTTCATATCCAGCTTTTAAACTCTTCTTTTGAATCCTCTTAGTTCTTTTACATAAGTCTTTCATACATATCTGATTCTGTTCATTTATAGTTGATTCTCTATAACACCTATTACATCCATGCCAGTGACATCCATGAAATTGAAACACTGTGTTTTCATAAAATCCATCTACTTTATAAATTTTCTTACCTAATTTTAATTTTTTCTCTCCACCATTTAATGCATGTTGAATATTGATATTAATCTTTTTAGACAGATAATCTAACCAAGCAATTGATTTTTTACTATATTTGTCTTTTTGAATTGTATCATCATCTATGGCAATTGTACCTTTTTTTTAGAATTTATCTCTATAAATACTCATGCATACACCTGCTAGAGTTACATATTTAAATGGATCGATATTTGCGATTTCTAAGAATAATCTTCTCAATTCTAAACATCCTCTTCATAAAATATCTACATCTGATCTACAGTATTTAACAAATTCTTTTTGAAAATCAAACGTATCCTTTTTAACAGTTTCATCCCATTTTAAGAATTCATTTCTCCCTTTAGATTTCATAGAATCACATCCATAGTAATGTTTTTCAGGGTATTTACCTATATATTTTTGATTACATTCTTTATTAAAATAATGAGGAAAATAACCTTTTGCCATCACTTCTAATCCAAATGTTTTTGGAAAAGCTCTTAATGGAATCATAGTAAAATTGATTGAATCTATGAATCTTATATTATATCCAGATGCCTGCATATAATTGAGTTTATTTCCATTATATATAGTAAACACTTCTATTTTGTTTTTAAAACAGTATTTAGCTAAGAATTGAAAATCAAAGCCTTTACCATAATGAGCTAGTACAGCATATCCAAAATGTTTTTGTTGAAATAACCAATTACAAAAATCATTTTCATTTTCAAATATCTTTTCACTACCATCATACATTTGACATACAACTAGATTAACTTCATGAGTTCATGTTTCTTGTTTAGTTTCAACATCAAAGAATATATATTTCTCAGTATATTCATATCTACATTTTTCACACCAATCTTTTCGATTTCTTGTTAACTTAGGACAATCATTTTCACATTTACCACCTTTAGCATCTTTACGTTTCATATAGCATTGATGATCATGTAATACATATTTCCAACATTTTTTACATCTCTTTTCAACACATACATGCTCTTTGGGTTTTCTCTCATATCGATTAATAATTCTTTTACATTTTAAACATTTCCATAGACATTTACATACACTAACACCTTTCTTATTTTTTCTTTTGTGGTTATCAAAACACTCCGCACCTTTAAATAATCGATTACATTTTTTACAAAATATATCTTCACCATTACAGTTACTATCTGTTTTAAAACATCTATCACATTTGAGAGGACATCTGTGTTGATCTGATCTTTTATAGCTTATTTGACAAAAATCACAGTAATTCTCTTTTCCTAAAAATCCTTTAACAGAAGTAACTACATCGAAATGATTTCTATTTTTCAATATGTAAATACATGTAGATTTATATTTACCACTATATATACGTTCATTAAAATTCTCTCTGCAAAATATATTTATCTGAATATCTAAGAATTCTTCAAATATTTTAACCTCTTCTAAGCAACATATTTCTAATGGAATATTGCATAGTTCATGTAATTTTACAGCTAATGATTTTTGTAAAACTCTACCCATTTTGATGTATCTAATATCATTTTTTGATAATTCATTATGATTCAATTTATCACATAATAGCTTAGGATTTTGAATAGATAGAGCAGTTACAATTGATCTAGCTAAACATATATTATCATCATATTTTATCTGACAGATACTTCTTTTATTTTCTATTGTTTCATCATTAATTATCTTTATGTGTTTACCTCCTGAAGGTAATTCAATTACATTAAAATCAAATATACAATCAGTTATTTCTAATTCCTTATATTCAATTTGATCAGATAATTTATAAATATATAGCTCATAGGCATCCTTAGTATACATCATTTTATCATGAAATGGTTTATTCAGTTTAGGATTATATACGATTATATCTACTTTACCTTGAATTTTACCAATTGCTTTTCTAAATATATCTTGTAAAATATTGAAATATTGTTCAGGTTTAATGTTTACTCCAGCTACTCTATAATTCATTCTATGTACCATATATTTTTTAATATATTTTCCTTTTGTTTCAATAATTTCATAATCAGGTTTAAATAATTTTTCAAGATTTACAGCTGTTTTAATTTTCTTTTCTTTTCTTGGTTTCAGTTTGTTATCTTTGAATTTTAAATTAAAAGAATCAAATAATTTTTTAATTATATTTCTTCTCTCTGGATGATTAATAAATATTTTTCTTTTTCTATCTAAATATTCTGATGTATCTAATCCAAGGATATCTACTAAAACAGACTTATAATCACCTGTATTTCTAAAATATTTTATCAACGATTTAATTAAATCATCTTTTTTTACATTTCGTTTTTTGATATTAATCTTTTTAAAACATTTCTAAGTTTCTGAACACTAATAGCATTCAGAGCACTTTTAAGATGCACAATAATTGGCTGCAAAGTTTTATCCATTTATTAGGGAGTAAATTTATAAAGGGATTTTCGAAATCAAAAAGTGATAAAAGCTAAACGACGTTTGTGCAATTCACTTCTTAAATGTCTTTGTTTATGAGTATAAGTATATTGTTTACCACAATCACAATTTATTTTTCTATATAAAATTATGCACTGACAAGATTTGCCAAAATGCTGTCTATCAACTTTACCATAACGATGTTGAACATAAAACTCATCAGTAGGTTTTGTTTGTTTACAACTTTTGCATGTTTTGTTCTCCATTTATTAGGAAACAAATTTTATAAATACTTTGCTTTAAGCTGAAAAGCTTGCTGCTTTAAAGTCTTCCCAGATCTTTTCATTTTTGGGATTTATATTAATTTTAATATCATTTGATATATTATAATAGTCACAAAGTTTTTTAATAAAATATGCATATTTTAAATTTTTCTCATAGTACATAAAATCCAATAATTTTAAAAATAAATCTTCTGCTTCCTTATTAAATTTAAGGTTATTTTTTCTTTTAAACTGATTAAAATATCTTATTCTACTAACATATCTACTTTTTAAATATTTATTATAATCTATATAATAACAGTCTTCCTCTTCATCATATTTCATTCTCTTTATTTGTTTCATTACTTTTTTAAAATTTTCAGGAATTTCAATTTGTTCTTCTTCCGAAGATGAATAAGAAAGGCAATTAGCTTCTTCATTACAATAATTCATTTATTAGATATCATTTTATTAAAAACTTTTTAGAACTTAATTTTATTTATTCTTTTAATAGCCTCTTTTAAATTATCAATAGTATGATCATTAACAATATTAGGATGATTAAATTTAGTTTCTATGTATGATATATTTTCTTTAACTCTTAAATAAATTAATAGAATTAGGATTATATTTTATTTCATATAATATATTTAAATCTGGATACTTTATTTTTAAATTAGCAATAGTTTTATTCATTTTATCTCTTTGACATCTGATTACATAATAAGGATAATCAGAGTTTTCTTTATTTTTCTGTATGATAGTAAACATATGAAGCTTTTTAGAATTAGCAGTTCTGGGTGTTATATCCTCTTCTACTTCTTTATATTTTTCATTTTCAAGTTTCAATTTTTCCATTTTCTTTTTTATCTTATTTAATTTCTTATTTAATTTTTCATTATCATTCTTGTATTTATCATTGAATTTTTTAATGTAATAGTCTTTAACAATCTTGTTAACTTTATCATAAAAATCATTTGAAACCCAACAAGACATATTTAAAATTAATTCCTGCTTAACATATGTTCCATTAATAATATTCTTACCTGTTCCTTCTCTTATTTCATACATTTGATCATTTTTATGGCGGCCCGAATTCGGGCCACCACAATTTTTATAATATTTTATTAATTCTTTAGATTGTTTATTTTCTAATCATTTTTTTAAATTTCTTACCTCCATCGTTACAAAGTTTAGTAGCATTAAAATAACCAGTATTTTTATCTATTCTTAATTTAAAATCTCCAAAGAGACCATAATAATAATTATCTTTAATATTTTCATAACATACATCTTTTAATGAAGCCATTTATTAGATATCATTTTATAAAATACTTTTTCATGTATTCTTTTAATATCGTATTTTAAATCGTCAATAGTTAATTCCTGCCTAATGAACTTTAAATACTGTGATTTACAGTTTTTCTTTCACATCCAGATGTCAGCACAAGAAATTAAATCTTTTTCTTGCTTAGATGCAGTCATTACATAACACTGATAAGCTTCGAGCCAAAATGTTACTCCTTCAGGCAGAGTTAAACCGTTTGCCAAAATCTTCAGAGAGCGATCACTTCCTGGTTACGTAACAACCTTAGGATCATTGCCAAGTTTCTCTTGCTTGAAACGTAAATATATGTTTCAAGCAAGAATTCGTGGGCCTGGGTTGGCCATGTTGGTAACGAGTCAGGCATGCATGCAAAAGGCCCCAGGTTCGAATCTGCTCCCTGTCCCACTTTGATTAAAAAATAGGTTGGGTTCATGGTAGTGCGTGTAACATCTAAAAAGTTCTGTGTGTGTTCCGGTGGAGGGTCGAAAGAGTTAAAGCCCATAAGTACCTGGCTGGCCAGGCACAAATAAATAAAAAAAATGAAGCATAGACCCTCCACCGTAAGGGGGTTTTGCAAAAAAATTCAAATTACATCGTCAACCCAACTGTTAAATTCATCAGGATATCCCAACCATTTAACTAAGTATTTATTTCCTTTCTTTCTAATAATTTTTTCAATCTTATAAACCTCATCTTTCTTATCATATTTAACCAGTTCGTTTTAATAAAATGTTCCTCTAATTTCTTCATTATTTAAATCTTTTATTTTATATGTCGGAGGATCTGTAGTCAATATATCTGAAATTATAAGTATTTCTTCTGTAAATGTTGGAAGATAACCTTTCTTAAATTTTCTTTTATATTTTGAAATTCTTATTTTATCTCCTTTTTGATATTTTGGTTTATTTTTCCCTTTTTCTTTATACAAATTATTATAAACTTTTAATTCATTTTCTTCCTTACTTGCTTCTATAGGTGTCATTTTAATGGATCTATGATAAGAATTATTATAATTCTTAATTAATTTATCTAATACATTTAACCACTTTCTAGTATTATTTGCTGTGAAATACTTCCACATTTTAGTCTTTAAAGTTCTATTGAATCTTTCAATAACAGCACATTTAATTTCAATATTCTCAGTTGTAAACCAGTGAATATTTTCATCCTTGAATAACTTTGGAGTTTGTTTATTTATAAACTCTGTACCCTTATCTGTTTGAAGTTTTTCTGGTTTTCTTTCTTTAAATATTTTTAAAATGCTCTAGTTACCTCTTCACCTGTTTTTCTTTTAATCGGAATTGTCCAAGCATATTTACTGAATATATCAATCACTGATAAAATATAATTTGTGTCATTATTAAAGGATTTAAATTCTTGCATATCTATAAGGTCAGCTTGAAATTGGTCATTGAGATGAGAAACATAAATTCTTCTTCTCTTAAATCTATGAATAAGTGGTTTATGTTTAGTATATACATCTTGTTGATGTAAAAAACTCTTCTATATCTTTCCTGGGTAATTTAGTTTTTCTTTGTAATTCATTAATACCACAGTAACCAGTTTCTGGTGTATAATAAATATTTTTAAGGTGTTTCACGACGTCTTTAAAAAAACACTCTTTTTAGATCCACAAACTTTACACTTTAATTTTGCCATGGGTCTTCCATTTTTAGCTACTGTTTCTTGAATATCTTTAGTTTCAGTTTTCTGTTTGCACTTTAAGCAATACATATTTATATAGGATGAAATTCCTAAACCAAATGTTTTCTTTGCTTTTATAATTGGTTTTATAACAGCTCTAGCTTGTTTCTCTCCTAATGGATAGAATCCACTTGTAGTATTTTCAATTGAATCTAAATCGTTTAAGAGTTCTTGATCAGCAATATGTCTCTGTTTAGTATCTTTAGTTTTACTATAAGCTACATCATGTTTTTTACAAGCTTTATCAACTCTGTTAATTCCTGGATCACCTCTTTTTAATCTCTTTTCTAATTTTGTAAATGGGCCACAATACTGTTACCCTGGTATATGCATTTTAGGTGGATTTAATTTATCTTGTAACCATCCTACTATATCACCTCCTGTTATTATATAACCAGTACCTTTAATTTCTTTCAATATATGAATATTCCGCACCATTTATTTATCTGTAAATCTATTTTTAACTACGTATCTATAACCATTAAGCTGTGTTTGTTTCACATACTTTTCTAAAGGAAAATACTTAATATTTTTTATAAAATCTTCTTCTCTAATGTAAGCATCCTGTTCTGAAATTGAATTAGCGTTTATTAAATTTAATATCTGTTTATAAAATTTGTAAGCTTGTTTATATTCTTCTTTTCTTTCTGAAATATTTAGAGTTTTATCAACACCTTCAATGACTCCTGCTCCTAAAGAAAGTGCTGCTAAAGGAATAAATGCAAAAGCTGATAAACCTGAAGCACTAAATATAAATTTGCCTACTGATAATGATATACTAATTTTATTATAGTAATTAAAACTTTTTCTGTATACATACATTTTCTTTTCTAAATATTCTTCCATTTATATAGGATCAAAGTTATGTCTGTATCTCATATGAGGATTTTTCAAATCTAACATGAAGAAATCATAAGGTTTTTTAATACTTTTTTGATAAGGATCAATATTAAAATCACCATCAATTTCTCTAATAATTTGTTTAATTTCTCTGTGCTGAAGTTTAAAAAATATAAAGTAATCACAGTTTTTTCTTATATTAATAGGTGTTGAATAATAGGTCTGTGATAAATAAATAATGGATGCATTTTTCTTCCTTCCTCTTATAAAAAATTTTTCAATTTCGTTTTGATCTTTTTCTTTTACACAGTCATCAAAAATAACTAGATTTTTTAATGAAGGATCTAAGTCATTTACAGTAATAAATTCATTTATGTCTGAACTAAATAATGTTTCTTTCTTAAACTTTTTAAATAATTTTAATAACTTATTTTTATTCTTTCCCTTTATTTTTAAAATGTCTTCCTCTTCTATATCATCAAACATTGAGTAATTTTCTTTTAATTTAGAGTATTTAGGTTCGCTAATATCTTTTGCACATATGAATAATGCATCAAAATTTAAATGATCATATATTAAATTTAATAGTAAATTTGTTTTTCCACATCCTGAAGTTCCTGTTATTAAAAGTTTAAAAGGATGAATAGGTAATATTGGATTTTGATTTGGATCTATAAATTCTTCTGGTTCTGAACAATCTTTTAGTTTAATGCTGCAAGCTTTCTGCTTAAGGTGCAAACCTTTCGGTTTAATCATATTTATTTAATAGAAATTCAGCATCTTCAATAAACATTTCAGCTTCAAATAATAAGTCTTCAGCTGGTATTCCTTGAGATAAATAACATTCAGCTAAATATAATGCCTTTTCAGCAAAAGATAAATATTCTTCAAGTTGTTCAAAATCTTCCATTTATATAAGTAAAATAATTTACTTGGTAGTAAAATAATTTGCTTGGAAGCAAATTTTCAGTTAAATAAATGAGTAAAGTGATACAAGATTTATTAAAATTAGCAAAAGTAAATGCTGAACTAAGAAAACGAAATAAGGAAAAGCAATTAGAAGATTTAGGATATGAAGAGGCAATCACAAAATTTCATAAACCTATAGCTGAAAAATTAGAATATCAAGATGTATCTAGAAAAGAAAATTTAAAAGCTATTCAAGATGCAATTGAAGAACTTTCATTTCAACCAATTGCAGAATCTTCAAGAATTCCTGCCTTTTAAGATGTTGAAGAACCTATTTCAGATGCTAAAGAAATGTATGAGAGAGAAGCAGGAATTTATAAAATTAACTTAAACAAAAACTTGAATGTATCAGTTATTAAAAAAAAGTTAGGATTTGATTTATCTTCAGAATTAGTTAATAAATCTGATGAAGAGATTGATGAAAAAATAAATCAAGCAAATATAAAAATCAGTGAAATCGGACGTCTAAAAGGTCCTCAAGTAAAAGCACTTAATAATGCTAAAGATGAAGAAAAAAAGAAAAAAATAGAGAAAAAAATTGATCGTTTCGATTATAAAATTGCTGAGGTGCGAAAATATATTAGAGCATTAGAAGCTCTCAAAATGGGGAATTACTATATGGGTGAGGGTCTTAATATTTTAGATAAATTAACAGATAAAGTATGTAAGGGAACTAAAAATAAGAAAGTATATAACCAAGTAGTTCAAATACTAGATATATTATTGAAAGAGGGTAAAATGACTAATGAGCAAGTAAAACAATATTATTCAAAGTTTCTATCTTAATAAATGAGTAATTATATTGTATCAAGAATTTATTTGAGCGAAGGTCAGAAAAACAAATTAAAACAGCAGTAAAGAAAGGTGAAGAAATTACATTGCAAATTGATAAAACTAAAAGTGCTAATCATGATATGTATTTAACAAAAACTCAAATTAATCAAATTAAAAATGGTAAACGAATAACTATAAGTAAGACACAATTAAAGAAAAACGGAGGTATTTTGCCCTTTTTGATCCCTATCTTAGCAGCTCTTGGTACTGGTGCTTTATCTGGTGCTGCTAGTTTTGGTGTGAATAAAGCTTTGAGTAAAGTAACTGGATCAGGTTGTAAAAAAAACATTCTGGAAAGGGAGTTCTTCAGAATTACGAGGTATATCCAATAAAACGATAGAACAAAATATGAAAGATGTAAAAGGATTCAGAGGTGTATTTACATCAGATTTATTACCTAAAAAGATTAAGACATTTGAAAGTGGAATTATTAATTTAGATATATCTACAGGACCTGGGACTCATTGGGTCTGTTATTATAATGATCCTAAATATAACTTTGTGGAATATTTTGATCCATTTGGAGAATATAAATATAAAGACATTAAATTGAATAACATTTTCATACCTAAAAATATTGTAAAATATCTTGAAACATCTAATAAAGGAATTAGATATAATTCGAGTTTTTTACAAGAACCAACATCTGTTAAATGTGGTTTTTATTGCATGAAATACATAACTCAAAGGAATAAAGGTAAATCACCTGTTGAAGTTTTATATTCTTTTACCCAAGAGCCAAGTGGTTATAATGAAGATTTTGTGCTTAATAAATGTTAATTTTAGATTCAAAAAATTTTGAGAAATCAGAAGATTTTACAATTGAATATGTCCCACCTATTACTGTTATTGAAAATTCAAAAATAGCTTTAAAATCTTTGTCTATGTGGGTTTCATATAACAATATTGATGAAGAATATGGAAATAATACATTTAAGTATTTTGATGGTAGTTTATGGCATGAAATAACTTTAGATAATGGAAATTACACATTAAGGGAATTAAATAACTTTTTAATAAAACGATTTGGAGATGAACCACCAATTATTTTTAAAGCTAATTTCGCTACACAGCGCTTTATAATTGAATTAAAAGATGAATATAAAATTGATCTTAGAGAGGGTAAATTACATGAAATTTTAGGATTTGAATCAGAAATATATGAAGATAATCATCAAGAAGGAAAATATATGGCAAACATTTCTAGAGGAGTTGATGACATACACATTCATTGTGATGTAATTACAGGAGCTCTATATCATAATATTAATTCAGATATTTTATATTCTTTTACGCCATCTAATCCTCCTGGTAGTTTAATAAAAATTGATGAAATAAATCCTTTATTTTTACCCATTAATAGACGAAATTATATTCATAGAATTGGAATGTATATCACGAATCAAGATAATGAACCGATAGACTTGAATAATATGAGAGTTTTATATAGATTAATTTTAGCTTAAGGTTTTTAGCTTAATAAATGAATTATAACAAACATAGATTATATGCAAAACGATATGGTGGTAATATCTTCACTGAAGGAATTAAAACTTTTGGAAAAAAATATTAGAAGTTTTAGGTAAATCAGCAAAAACAGCAATTGAAGATAAAGCTAAAAAAGTTATTCAAAATAAACTTGAAAATATATTATCTAACCCCCTGTAAATGTTAATGATATATTAGCTAAAACGAAAATTCAGGATCGATATGGATCTGGTTTGAAACGGTATAAATGAGTTTTTTATCCTAATAAATGGAAAAACTTTGCGACTTAAAAGCTATTCCAGATTATTATAGTAATAAAATTGCTAAGTATGAATATATAAAACATAATGAAGATAGTACTAATGTAAAAGAATCTGATCAATATAAGTTTACTATTAAAGATACAAATTCACCTATATTATATAGTAACGGTTATATATGCTTAGAAAGTAAAATAGTAATAAATAATAATGATACTATAGGAACTGATAATGTTACATTTGTAAATGGTGGGAATCTGTTTAGATCCGCTTCATTAACTATAGGAAAAGAACAAACTGATTCTAATATTGAATGTGCTTCATTAATTCATCAAATTAACGGACTTATAAATTTCACAAAAGATTATTCCACTTCAGAGGCTACAAATATGATGTATTATGTTGATACATCAGAATCAGCTGATAAAGATAAAACAGTAATAGATGATCCTAATAAAGATGTAAAGAAAGGATCAGATATCAAATTAAAAGAAAATGTCTCTTATAATAAAGGATTTAGACAGAGATGGCTTTTAACAAAAAACAGCAATGTAATAAAATTTTGGATTCCTTTAAGACAACTGTTTGGGTTCCTTAACGATTTTAGAAGATTAATTTCTGATATAAAAGTTACATTTGAATTTCAAAGAAATATTCATAATGATATGTTATACACAGATGTTGCAAATCCTAATTATAAAGTTATTATATCTGATTTTCAATTATGGTTACCTTATGTAGAGTTGTACCCATCCATTGAGGCTGAATTTAAAAGTATAGCTTTGAATTCTACACCTATTGAAATTACTTGGTGTTCTGCTTCAATTGAGAAAAGTAATCAGCAAACAACATCAAGTTGTGCATGTCATATAAGAACTACATCTGATGAGGTGTTAAGTGTTCTTGTCATTCCACAGTATGTAGAAAAAGAAAGCAATCAAAATCAGAATAATATGGTTTTTGATAATTTAGATCTCCTTGAATGCTGGATATTATGTAATAATAAAAAAGTTCCAGAAGAAATTTATAAAACGAATTTTAAAGATGGGCAGTTAGATTATAATAGATGTTATTCTGAATTATTAGCATCTGGATTAAATACTCATAATACTGAAAGTGGATGTCTTATGTAAATTATGCGAGATTGTATCCAATCTTTTATTTTAATTTATCTAATCATCCAGAGTATACTAATATTTCGAATTTAAGACTAGAATTTAACTGGAGATTAGGATCAAATCCAGGTAAACCATATAGATTTTATTTCATCGTGAATGAAACAAAAAGAGGATCACTTAATATGGCTAATAAGGAATTTAAAACTTTGAAAACTTTAGATTAAATAAATGAATTGGTACCCTTTTGGTTCGTCTTATGAAGAATTTGGAATTGGACCACCTGGACCTCCTGGAAATGGATTTAAATTAACAGATGATGGTAATTATGATATGGAAGAAAAAAATTTAAAAAATTGTAAAGAAGCTATAGATGAACATGATGTTACTACAAGAGAATATGTTTTAAAACAAATAAGAGAGAATAATCTGGAAGTTAAAAGTGAAATAGAAAAAAATATTAATGGTAGTTTTTCAGATTTTGTTCAAGAAACTGCTGTAAGAATAAGAGATTTAGATGCTGTACTTAAAGGTGAATTAAGTAATTTGGATCAAAAATATTTACATATTCAAGATGGGAATGTAATTAATGCAAAAGGTAAAATAATAGGAAATGTTGCTGATCCTACAGCAGATAAGAATGCAGTGAATAAGAGGTATTTAGAAAACAATGTTTTAATTTTAAAAGATGAAAAGTTTGATGTTCAAAATAAAAGACTAGTGAATATTCCATCTCCTCAGGATATGTATGACGCAGTTAATAAAAATTACGTGGATAATCAAAAATTTTATGCAACAATTCAAGAAGATAAAAAAGCACATAATACCCTTGGTGCTATGCGGTAGTGGGAAACAATCATTTTTATGAAATTTAGTAGCAATCTCCTTGACAGAAATATGAAACTGAGTGAAAATATGGATATGAAAATTACATTTTATTCACATCCTAATTATACTAATGGGAAATCAGAAGTTTTAATTACACTTGGGGAGAATATATTATTTAATGGTGATGCCTACACAGATAAACCTTTAATACTCTTTGCATCAGGAAAAAAGAATGATGAATTAAGCATACAAGTCATGTCTTATTTAGAATTAAACATTTTTAAACCTTACTTAGAAATTGAAAAAATAACATTCCATTTATAAAAATTCATTCTATATAAATGGATAGGTTAATTAGGAACAATATTAATTGGGATTCATTTTCTAAAGATAATGAACTTATAGAAGATATAATTAGAAGTGTAAAAGATGCAGTAAATTGGGATTTAATATCAGAATATCAAAAATTATCTGAAGATTTTATTTCAGAATTTCATGATAAAGTGAACTGGGATAAAATTTCTCAATATCAGATTCTTTCTGAATATTTTATGAATAACAGTAAATTAAACTGGTCTTTGATTTCTCAATATCAAACATTTTCTGAGAGTTTTATATTAATGAATATTGATAAATTAGATATGAGAAGAATTTCTATGTATCAAAAATTAAGTAATGATTTTATAAAAGAAAACTTTCGATTCTTAGACATGTCAATAATTCCAATAAAACAAAAATTAAGGGAAGAAACTATAGATTTTCTTAGTGATTTTATTGATTGGAAAGAAGTTACAAGAAACCAAGAATTAACAGAAGATTTCATTATGAAATATAAAGTTAAAATTAACTGGTGTAATATTGTTATCAACAGAAAATTCTCTGATGATTTTATAAATGTAAACTATAAAAAACTTGTTGTGTATTTACTTGCAAAGATATGTCATAAAATTTAAATATTTTTTAATCTTCAACAATTTTTAATCTTTTTATAAGGGGTATCCATTTTGGGTACCCCTTTTTTTAATGCATTTTTAAAAATTACTTTGCAAGGTACCAATTCAAAGTAGTTTGTTTTACAACTTTTATATTGATTTTCAATATTAAAACTTTCATTTTAGCTCTTTTAAAATCAAAGCTATTCAAAGTTCAAAATGATTGCAATTGTTCAAAAAAGCCGTCAAATATAATCAAAAATGACTTAAAATGTGTGTTTTTATGATGCTCTGTTTCTATGAAAAAGAGGGTTGAAATTTCGTTTTTAAAAAATTTGATGTTTTTAACTGTTTTATACTCAAAAATCAATTATTTTTAATGAAAATATGGTGTTTTTGATCATAAAAAGCCTTAAAATGTTCGTGATTATTGAGGTCTGAAAAATAAAAAAATGCCTGATTTTGGGGTGTGCCATAGTACCCCTATATACTACTCACGTGTTTCACAAAGTTTTTTAAAAGTACTTACAAAAATATTGGAGGGTACACCCTCAGCGACTCCCGGAAAAACTGATCAAGGTACTGCAGCTTGTGGACGGATGTGTAGTCCAATGATCCCTGTAACAAAGAGAATTAATGTAAATGTACTGTACTACCACATCGTAAAGAGGCGAATCTATGCTGTAGCTTTGATTTACATCTTTTTCAGCTTTGTTTTACATCTCTTCTGTAGCTTTGATTTACATCTTTTCCAGCTTTGCTTTACATCTTTTCCAGCTTTGCTTTACATCTTTTCCAGCTTTGTTTTACAACTCTTCTGTAGCTTTGTTTTACATGTATTTCAACTTGGAGCTCAACATCATCATTTACTACATATAACAACTCTAATCATTTAAAGAATAATTTTGTTCAAGCACACGAAGAAGGAATTAATTAAAGTCATGGAATAAAACTGTTTCTTCGTTGGCATAAATGACAGACAGTGACTGGTACAATTCGTTGTTTATGCATCTCATCCATTACGATCAGAGGTTACAGACAGTAAACCACCTCTTACGATGACAGAAAACGATATTCAAGTCATAGTAACTTTTCAAACAGGTTTAATTTTGAAAACCTAGTCAAGGTACCTGAGAGACCACCCAGTGGCCGAGAGGAACGAAGCGCTGTCTCCTAATAATTCGTTCAAGATGGATCAAAGCTCGAATTCTGGGTGAGGCATGGATGGTGTGCTTTTCTTACGACACTGGCCCTCACCTTTTCGGGAGCTAGTGACCTCAAATTATGGAGTGGTAACCCCTTATAGCCCACTGAGCTGCTCACTGTGATAGCTAAGAATCAGTTTTATGTACGAGCTATGAAACTACTGATAGGCATTGGCATGCATGTTTCTGAAATTGCACTTTTCTCCACCGCAGCATGTTTCACAAAATTTTATAAAATCACTACTCACAAAAATTTTGGAGGGTACACTTTGAGTGACCCCCAGAAAAATTGATCAAAGTACTGCAGCTTTTAGGGCTAATTTTAATATTACAGAAGTACGAGATGCAGACTCTCCGGGGAAAAAAAGACATTACTGGGGTTTTTTCCGGTTCTAAACTGAAATTAGTGTTTATAATAACACACAGAAACATGGTCGTGTTTGAAAGCCGCCTGGAAAATGTTTTTGAAGCTTAAATAGCATTAGCGCACACAATGTTAGCACGAGGGAAGATAGAATGCAGTCATGCCAGTTCTCCGAACGGTGAATCTATTCTGAAAATCATTTTTTGAACGTAAAATTAAAGAAAGGGAAAAGTAATTAAAACAAATAATAGTAATTTAAAATTCGTAACTGCTTCATGTTTTAATCAATGCATATGGTTTGACGTAAAACAGTAGCAGACTTTCGCGCTTCTTAATTTTAAATCAAAATTTCATGGAATTTTTACAGCATTTCCACGTTTCTGTCATACTTACCTTTACATCAATCAGCAATTGAAATAGTAAAGCTAAACCATCCTTTTGAACTTTTGGTTTTCAGACATTTCTATTTACAGTAGTTGTAAAATAATCCAAGAAGGTAATATTCCAAAGTCGCGATTTTGAGTTTTTGGTTTTTGGACTTTTCTGGTCCAACAATTCACGAAACATTCAAGCAGACAATGATAGAAAGCCGCTATTTTTACTTTGTTTTTCGTTTTCGGACGTTTCTAGGTATATGGACGTTAAGATCTATCAGCATAGCAATTTTCAGATCTCTAGGTCATTTAGAAGTGGTCGAACAATTCGAGGACGGAAACACTCGCATTTTCCCATTTTCCTACTTTGTTTTATGTATACACACATAAATACACTATATTGACAAAAGTCACTGGACACCCCTTCAAAAGTAAATGAACGGACCCGCTGCGTTGTTTAGACGCGCGGTACATCTGGAAAAAGTATAAAAACAAGCCTGCAGCTGACCGCGATCATATCACACTGTGAGGTTGAGTGAAAATGTCGCGGCGGGAGAGAACTGACTTTGAGAAAGGAAATATTGTTGGGTGTTATATTAGTGGGTTGTCCATAGAACAAACAAGAGACGTTTAAGCATACCCCAGTCAACTGTTTTGGATGTACTGAATAAGTGGAAGAAGCATTGCGTGCTTGAAGCAGCAAAACGTACCGGCAGACCTTAGACATCATTGATAGAGGACGGCGAATCCTTAGGAGAGTCGTTACAGCTAATCGACGGAGTACTGCACAAGACCACAGTGTACAAGTGAGTAAAAATGCTGGAACCTCGTTATGTACACGTACTATTCGCAGAGTACATGATTCCATGGGTTACCGTGGTCGTGCGGCTGCTCATAAACCTTTCATCTCCACTCGGAATGCCAATCGTCGTTTAGCATGGTGTAAAGAACATTTATCGTGGTCCGTAGATCAATGGAAACGGGTCCTATGGACTGATGGATCCAGATACACAATCCATCAGTCTGATGGCCGTGTGTGTGTATGGCAGCTGCCGGGGAAACGCTATTTACCACAGTGTACTGTTCCTACGGTCAAGTTTGGAGTTGGCAGTGTACTCGCGTGGGGGTGTTTTTCGTGGTATGGTCCCGACCCATCGGTTATCGTGGATACACTTGTTAACCAGCACGTCTACCTCGATATTCTGGACAACTATGCCCTACGAACTCTGTGGCAATACTATGGGAACGAGTCTTGTTGGTAATAGCAGGATAATGCACCGAGCCATAAAGCAAGGACTGTTACGGCGTGGTTTGACGAGAATTCCATATCGTGTGTGGACTGGCCAGCACAGAGCCTTGATCTTAATCACATAGAGCACCTATGGAATAAATTAAGAGCCGCATAAGAAGTTTAGAACCAATGCCTACTACCAAGAAACAGTTAGCGGCCGCATAAGAAGTTTAGAACTAATGCCTACTACCAAGCAACAGTTAGCGGCCGCATTATGTACTGAATGGAAGCGCATACATATCGCTGTGTTCCCAAACCTGGTCGGAAGCATGCATTAAGGCCAAAGGTGGTTTCAAAATATCTTTATTCAAGGTAGAAATCAGGAGACGAACTAATAAGGACGTCTAAATACAAATAAAATACGATCAAAGATCGTTAAACTACTAAAACCTATATAAAAATATACAGCATAGTGCACAAGTTGAAAAATGGAGCAAAATTACAGCTCGTGATAAATGAACAGCGACAAGCATGTCTGGGCATTTAGGAAGGATTTTAACAAAAAAACTTATTGCTCATAAGTGCATTGCTGTGCGATTAACAAACTTGTTCAAGAAAATATTGAGAGCTTCAGGAGACAACATTTCTCTTGGAAAAAAAAAATACAATGAGACAGTAAGGTGTAACACATCATAGTTACAAGAATGTACAGTACAAAGCAATTGACAAACTGATCATAAGACAAATCAATGAAATGATGAATATCAGGAGAAGAACAAACTTGGACTTCCTGGTGTAAATATAATATATTACCTGTTCGGCAATATTCAAAAACAATGTACAGATATACAGCACAGTGTCAACATGTTACAAATCAAAATCGGACCATATACAGAAATGTAACACTATTCTGTTGACCAGATAGAAAATGTAAGTATAATAGGAAAACACACGATGAATAAAGCTTTAACATATTCTCACTATCCATATGTAGTAATAGAAGAATGATAGTACCAAGCATCACCTCACACAAAAGAACAAAATAGGTAAAATGTTTTTCAAAATATATTACTCATGAGTACAACACCATGCAATTGACAAACTTGTGCAAAAATAAATACAGTAAGAATCATTAGTCAACATGTCTCTTGAAAGAAGGTACGATATGACAGTGAGTTTTAACACAACATATTTACAAGGATGTACAGTACTATGCAATTTAAAAAACTGATTATCAGACAAATCATTGGAATGTTTAATAACAGGAAATAACTAAACTTGGACATTCTGATGCAAATAAGATGGATTACTTGTTCCGCAATATTTTGAAAACTATGTACAATTATACAGCACAGTGCAAACATGTTCGGGAAACAAAATAGAACAAAATTACAAAAAACTACACTGCAGAAACAATTTCTATGTTTATACAGCACTATGCTAATGACTAACTGCAATATTTATACTCAAAATGTAAACTAAAGACGAACTAACTTGAACGTCAATGTAAGAAAAAAAAATACAAGATGAGTGTCACAAAAAACAATTTGCTGTGTAAACACGTACAGCCCTTTATAAAATAAAACCCATGCGGTAAATTTCCAAGCTGTGCAAAGATCTTGAAAACAGATTGTTGATATTTACATATGCATTTCTGATTCAAAAAGGTCAAATACCAAATCTGCCGACCGTCAGGTACAATGACGCTGGCGAGCTGGTAAACCATGAGGCAGCCGGTGACCAGGTGGCAAGGAACTGGCTCTCCCGACGCTGAGTAACTGCAACAGAAAACTCTAGCCGAAGTCGAGATGTCAGACGGTCGCGGAAATGGCATAATAATGCCGTAGAAGCTTCATGCACAGTCAGAGGAGTAGTCAAATATCTGCAGCGTTGATGAAACACGTAGATTACATGCTTCGCTAAAATAAAAATATAGGCACAGACTGATGGGAGCTTGACTGGGGGATAGTTCTGTAGCAGAAGAGTCCGATATGCATCAAATGTAAGATCTGCTGTAATGGAACATTGGGCGATAGTAAATGCCAAGTTCAGCATTGGGAGTAATATAACACAGTGTTGATAGACATGGGAGACATCAGCCTCCCGAGCACAGAAAGGGCAAAGAGGGGAATCGAGAAGAGACATTCGGAAAAGAACGGAGGGAACAGGAAGGCGGCGATGGAGGAAAAGCCAATGGGTATTAATTTCTAGAGGAGCAGAAAGAGGAGACAGGGCGGCTGACCACACCGTAGCAGTGGCAGCAGGGGGAACATCAGGAATGGGGAGAGGAGGAGAAGAATGGGACATAGAGAGGAACCGATAAAGAGCTGACACCGAGAGAGAAGAAATGGGATGAGCTGAGCCAGAAGTAAGCAAGAAAAGAGGAAATGGGAGAGAAGCAGAAGGAACAAAGGAAAGACCTGAGTGGGAAGCAAGATGAGGAAATTGAGAAATGATAGATGAAAGAATAGAGTCGTAGATGTCACGAGAGGAGGAGGAGAGGAGAAGAGAGGGAGGGAGGCTGGCGAAGGGTCGCCAAGAAAGGTCAGGGTTAGTGAGATCTTTAACTGTTACCACACCTGCTCGGAGCCAGGTAGGATAGGCAAAGTACGGACGATGAGAGGGGTGAATAATCGAAGAATAAAAGAGGGGTTCAGCAAAGAGCTTAGTTGTGGAATCAGGTGGAGAACGAGAGAGAATGAGGGAACGAAGGAAAGTTAGAGCTTCACGGTAAACAGGGGGAACTCGAATGAGGGTGAGGGGTCGGTGGTCCATGAGTAGTAAGGAGAGAAAAGAAAAGTTAGGGTTGCTCGGGGAGGCGATGACGTCCCTAGCTAAAACGGCATCTGATACTGGCGACGTGAAGAGACGGAGAAAAGTAGTAATTCTGACGGCCTTGTAGTAGTCCTGTGTATCAAGGAGTCCGATGCCGCCGTGATCCGGAGGGAGGCAAAGCTTTGTGACACTGACCCAGTGGTGGCAGGTCCAAATCAGAGAAGTAAGACATCGGGTAATTTCATGAAGGCGGAGTTGTAGAGACTTGACACCAAGCCAAGAGTGTGTGCACAAGGAAATCAGGTAAGTTCGAGAGAGGCGAGCTCTCTGGAAGAATGATGAGCAGAACTGGGCTCTCCTCCAGGAGGCAGTTGACCTGAGCAAGCGTGGGTGAATAGCATTCCACGTGTAGAGGGGGGCAGCTTGCAAGGAACCAAGATGAACTCCAAGGAAGCGCTGTGAGATGGACGACCAGCTTGCTCCCCAAGGGGTGTCTACACGATGCGCCCATGAGCCGCACCATAAACCAGTGCTTTTAGATGAGTTGAGCGCTGCACCGGAGCATGAGGCATAAGCTGCGAATAGACGTTGGAGACACGGAAACTGTGAGTCATGACGGATGCAGATGGTGACATCATCTGCGTATGCAACAGAGGTAGTGGCATGATGTCTTGTGCAGGCAGAGAGTGGTGGCAGAACTGCTTTAAAGGATTGGTGTACAGAGCGGAGGAAGGGTTCAATTGCGATTGCAAAGAGTTGTCCGGAGAGTGGGCAACCCTGCCGCACTCCCCGGCGGAAGGGAATAGGCGCTGTGAGAAAGGTGGGCAGCTTGACCTGGAGAACGGCGTCTTGATAGAGTGAGAAAAGAAGAGAGACGAAGGAAGGAGGAAAACCGAAGTGAAGGAGTGTAGCCGATAGATAGGAATGTGAGATATTATCAAAAGCGGATTGTTGGTCAAGAGAGAGAAGGGCGAGGGGTTCAGAGCGAGATCGGGCAAGATGGATTAGATCATTTAGTAGATGGATGTTATGAGAAAGTGAACGGCCGGGAACTGTGTAAGTTTGATTTGGGGAGAGAATGTGAGTGAGAATGGGGTTAAGGCGTTGGGAAAGAAGTTTAGTATAAAGTTTATAATCTAGATTTAAGAGGGAGATAGGGCGCCAATTCCCCAGGTCAAGGAGATCACCTTTCTTAGGGAATAGTACAACATATGCTACTGTGAATCGCCTCGGTAGAGGGGAGTGATTGAAAGCAGCAGAAAGTGCAGAAAAGAGAAATGGTAGAAGGAGAGGTAGAAAGGTTTTATAGAAGAGGAAAGTGAGGCCGTCCGGACCCGGTGCGGCCCTAGAGTTTAAAGAAGAAAACGTAGAGGATAGTTCAGAGAACGTGGGAGGAAGGAGGAGGGAAGAGGCAAGATGGGGAGGAACTTGTGGTAGGTTAGAAAGAAGTGATGCCAAAGCTGAAGAGGATGGCGGAGGAGATTCACAGAACTTCTCTGTATAGAACTTTCGGACCTGGGAACATAGAGTGAGTGGATCATCAGACACCTCTCCAGATGCGAGGCGAAGGTGCCGAAGTGAATTCGATGCTGTTCGTGTTTTTTCCATGGATGTACGGAAATCGTAATTGGATGCGTCTGGCGATAGATGTTGTAGCCGGAGACGTCGTAGAGCTTGTTGAGCCAGAGGAAGGAGGATTGATCGCAGTTCTTCTTGATAGTGGCAGAAGAGAGGATCACTTAGGCTTAGGATGGAGAGCATGGAACGGACATGGTTGAGACGCATGTTTTGAAGCGTTTTTGCTTTAAAAGAAAGATTGCGAACGTGGAGAACTAGTTGCTGTTTAATGTCCAACCAAAAAGTCAGACCACAAGGAGCTGATTGAAGTTGAGGTCGTTTGTCCTCAAGGAAGGAGCGTACTGAAGTACAGAAGTCTGGATCTGTAAGAAGAGTGTCGTCAAGAGTCCATGGACGAATTGTACGGGGTTGTGCTGGAACTGCTTGAATAATAAGAACGATGGCACAATGGTCAGAAGAAGCTGTAGGAGTGATAATAGATTCTGTCACAGCTGTAAGCAGAGTAGATGAGGCGTAGTATCTGTCAAGGCGAGCTGTGTACGGATTTTGATTATGTTGCGAGCGCCAAGTATGTACAGTCGATGAAGGATGGAAGTGGCGGTGAACATCAATGAATGAGTTGTCGGAGACCACTGACTGAAGAAGATTCACCAAGTTAACACGGCGTTCTCTGGTGGAAGGAGATCGGTCCAGGATAGGATTCAGAGTGCAATTGAAATCCCCTCCAATTAAAACATGATCTATGGGAGGAATGCGAGACAAGGCACGACGAAGGCGAGTAAAAAGTATTGTCAAGTGGGTTGAAGAGCTTGGAATATAAATATTAAATATATGATAAGATGTGGAAGCTATGGTGAATGATGCACACTGTAATAGGTCTCGACATAAGTTTCGAACCGAAAAAGAGGTGATTATGGAGTTGAAAGTATGGCGGATACCTATAGCTAGACCACTATGGGATGATAGTTGGTAGGCGTGGTGAAATGTGTAGTTCCACTGGCGCCATCGTGAGAATATCGTAGTGGATTGGCAATTCGTCTCTTGTAGTAAGAGAAGATCAGCTCCTAACGGAGTGAGGTCTTCATGTACCAAGGCATTAGAAAATGGGGATGCAAATCCCCTGCAATTAAGAGATACAATCTTGAAGACTTTTTGCCATTAATGCTTGCTGAAGAGCCTTCACAACAGGAGGAAATGATTTGAGTCGATTAAAATAGGTTTTAGCCCACGGATGTTCCTTGCGAAGGTGGGAGATGCATTGATTAAGGACTTGGATCTGATCATGCACTAGAGGGAGAAACGATGCATACTTTGAGAGTAAAGCATGCGTTGTGGAGTGGTCTGTCTTATGTGACAGGTATTGATGTAAATCTTCAAATGAAATCGGCCCAGTAGGAACCGAGCCATCCTTAAGGTATTCGACAAGATCCTCAAATTTAAGAGGAGGCTCTTCGTCGGCCTGGACAGAAGAGGTAGAAGCCTTTGATGGTGAATTCTTTCGAGAGGTACTACCAGTACGGGGAGAGGTGCGGGGTGATGCGGCAGTCGGCTTCTTCGGTGGGCGTCTGCGAGAAGAACCACGACGTTTCAGCGAAGGCTCAGTTGAGCTCTCATCAACTCGAGATTCGTGGCCAGAAAATCCGTCATCAGCAGATTTAGAAGTATCAATGATAAGGGCAGTGGAGAAACCCCCTGAAAGGGACTCCGCTACAGAATGACAACGCATGGGAAGCGAACAATTAAGTGAGGGAAAATCCAGTTGCTGGTCGAAGGATAAAGGGTCCGTAGACACGCGTTGACCAACTCCTGCAGTCGACTTTTGTGAAAGTTTCGATTCTGAAGCTTTCTGTGCAGTGGAAGAAGATGTTGCTCGGCTCAGAAGAGGGCCAGAAGTTGTAGGAGAATTATTAGGAACCTGTGATGCTAGATGTGGGCAATGCACACGTAAATGATTCTCTCCGTGGCAAAAAGTGCAGTGGAGGAAGGTAGTCACTTCAATTCTCCTACGTTGCTGTCCACAACGAACGTTGAGCACCTTTGGGCAGGCGAGCAAATGTTCATCAGATGGAAAGATCACTCTTGCACTTCGGCGAAATCCTCCTATGGATTTATCGTCTGGATCTCTCGGCGCGGCTGAAAGAGTAGTAACTGGCCCAACAACTCGGCCGAACTTACTGAGTACAGTGCACAGCGCAACGTCTGACACCTCAGGTGGAACCGGATAAAATGTAACCTGGATTGGACGCTGAGAGACAGGTTCTGGTAGAAGATGGACGTCTTTGAGGGACAAACCTACTGTCAAGACAAGATCCGCATGCTCTTTAAGAGCAAAGTACACCAACACAGCTCGAGGTTTTCGAGCCATGTGAGTAATACTGGCTCCAGCTGGAAGTATCTGCTTGAGAGCCATACTATATTCTTTCAACTTTGTGTCTGGGAGCGCATCAAAACACACTCCGAAGTCCATTCTAGAATAGAATTGTTTTCCCGCTGGGGAATCTTCGGGAATATCTATGGTGGCAGTAAGGCCATCAACAATGACGTACGAGTCTGGTAAGACTTCTGCAACAAACTTGGAAGGAGCTTTTGTTCCAGTAAGAGCGGCAGAGTATGCCCTAGGAGTAGGACTCGAGCGTGAGGGCTGCAACGCAACCGGCTGTTTGAACTGAGTTGAAGTAGAGGGTAAATTAGCAGCGCTGTCAGACACATCCATGTCTTCACTTAAAGCAACAGAGAGTTGCGCTGCACTGACGTCACTGGTTGAAGCAGGGCAAGAAGCTTGAGCTGTAGTTGAGGAGTCACTTTCCACTTCTAGTGGTTGGATGACGTCACCTACAAGCATTGGAGGAGATTGGTCTCGTGTCGAGGAGGAGGAGGAGGCGGCAGGAAATGCCTCGCTGATATGGGTGTGGACATCGCTCTTATCAGCAGCAGCCGCCGCCATTGTTAATGACGAGGGCTGCCTGAGAAATCGACCAGCTAGGTCGACAATTCAAATGATGATAACAGAAAAAATAAACTACTCACCAACTTGGGAGATGTATCACAACAAAGCACGAACCTTCAGCTTGAAGGAACACGAAAGGAAAATGACGAACCACACGATAAAACACACTAAATAGGCACACAACACGGAGCTCAGAAAAACGTGACTTAGGCCAAAGGTGGACCGACACCGTACGAATGTATGTAAATAAATGCCATGTTGTGTTTCTTTTCTAGGTGTCCAGTGACTTTTGTCAACATAGTGTATATACACTGCCAGACAGAGAAAATGTCACCTCACAAAAACCTGAACCCAGCACCATGCAAATTGCAGGGTAGGTGCACTCGTACAAGTTATGCAAATGATTGCGATTGTAGGCCAATCGCACGAACGGCGCGCGGGATGTAAGCGGACAACCAGCCCGTGAGGTCATGAGTCGGGAAGTCGTTACGGCCGTGAGAAGTGAGTGGTTCTGCTGTAATCGTGTCTGGAGACCTAATAAGTTGTGCCAGGGCCGTTAAGACGCCGTCGTATGCAATTTCCTCAAACGGATGAGTTCACGAGAGGTGTCATTGTAGGCCTTCGTAACTTTAGTCGTATTGCGGAAGAAACTCAACGTGATTCCACAACCGTCGGTATCAATTGGAGACACTGGACCGAGGTAGGATCTGTGCAACGTCGTAGGTGGACCGGAGTACGGAGACCGACGTTCAAGCGTATCGATCGTTGCATCCGACGTCATGCCGTAGTGGACCCACAAGCCACAACGGGCTACATTTTGCGGAGTGTACAGGGAGGCTTGGATGCTCCAATATCGACGCGGAAAGTGTCGCTCCATTTGGCTGCGTCTTATTTGCTGTCCAGCCGTCCATTGCGAAGGATACCCTTAACAGCGAGCCACCGTCGTCACCGCTTGTAGTAGTGTCGCACAAGAGCCGGGCGGGGTGCCGAATGGAACAGTGTGATATTTAGCGACTTATCGCGGTTCTGTCTAACCACGGATGATCATCTTGTGAGAGTATTGAGGTGATGGGGCCAACGGGATGATTCCTTCGCTATTGTGGAGCGCCACACGTTCCGGTAACGTGGAAACATTTGTGTGGGGTGCTATCAACACCAGCATCCGCTCACCGCAGGTACGCATTACGGGCACATTGACGGCACGCCGCTATGTTGACGGGGTGCTGCGGCCCGTGGCACTACCGTGTCTGAAGGGCAACTCAAACGCCCTTTTTCAACAAGATAGCACCCTGCCGCATACCGCCCGGATCAGCCTGAATGCTTTACACGGTGTGCGAATGCTTTTGTCAAGCATTGCGCACAGGATTGACTTGGATTTTTCCAGCATTTGGCACAGGATTGCCTTGGTTTAACTAAAATTACGTGGTAACAATTGAATGGGTCGCAGTTATCCAAGATTTAAGAGTAGTTTAAAAGTTGAATTAGCAATTTTGCACCCTTCCGATAATCCAGATGCAAAACCGGATTACGCAACTGCGAGTGCGATTTCATTTAACTTCAGGATTTTAGCAAAAAGCAAAGTAATGATCAGGCTCTTCGAGAAAGGGATAGTCCACTATTTTACTATCTGATACGGTCTAAAATAGTGTTGTGCGCCAACTCTTGACCACCAAGAAACATAAATTCATTGGTTCAAAAAATCTTTCCAAATGACAAACGGTGTAATTTCGTCCCGCAAAGGGTATGTACCAAGTGTTTCAGAACCGGTTCGCGAAGGTGTTTCCTGAGGTATTTCAGAAAGTGCGCCAGAGTCCCTTTCAAATGTGCAGTGCCTGAACTGCATGTGGTGGTCGCCGATTCGAACACCTTTTGTAATACAGTTAGTAAGTTCATGTTATCTTTGTTTACTTATTAAATTTTGTTCAAATTAAGATTATTCCATTAGTGTGTTGTGTGCCATGTAGCTTCTTACATTCAAAGGCTTGTAGTGTCTCGGGATTACTTCGGAGAACACGGTTTCCTATTCGAATGTAAATATATATTCTGACCCCACTATACCTTCTTAAGTTTGTCAATAATCTTTGAATTACCCTGTAAAGTGAAAGAAAAAATTTCCACTTATTTAGATGTAATACTTAAAACATTAGACGTTCGGTGAGTGTTTGTGCTAAATGTAAAATGAAAACTGAAGAAAAAGCTGAGAATATATAAAATTTTCCAAAACAAAGCAAATAATTTAGATGTAGCGCACTGGTTGGTGAGAGTGAAACATCTTTTATTTTATTTTCTCTCTTTTTCTATTACAGGGTTTGATTATCACCATGAGCAACACACAGAGCTATAAATAACCGCCCGTTTTCAAATTGGGGTTACTGGTTCCAGGAAGGAGGCAGGACCGGACTACCCAAGCAAGAGCGTTCTCCATAGCTTGTGTAGGGACCCTAAACCTGGCCCGTCTCAAATTATTGATCAGATGACAGATCCTCAGACAACGTGGCCACCGGGTCTTTATAGTGAAACATCTATTGAAACTGTAGGTCAATTATCTTCCAATAAAAACAAGGAAATTCACAATAATGTGTTAAATATTTCAAATTTCTTTCAAAAGGTTCAATGAATATAGCGATGAACGAGAAAGGGAAATATTACTTATTCTAATGCGATCCTTTTAACTACATCAGAAATACAAATCGAAGTAAAACATCAAATTCTACTGGAGTAAGCTTAGGTACATTCAACAACTACGATAGCTTACAAGGAGTGGAGAACGAAACTGAAACACATGGGTTTAGGGTACAACGATTTATTAGTTCGACGTAGAGCCTTTGGAGGCCAATACAGCTGCAATTCATTGTGGGAAGCACCGATACAAGTCCTGTACATTGGCCAGAGGGACTTGAAGCCATTCCTCTTGCAGAAAAAGGGCTAGTTCCCGACGTGATGCTGGTAGAGGAAAACGTTTCCTGATTGCTCCTCCAGAACACCCCAGAACTCCTCAATAATGTTCGAGTCGGGAGACTGTGCAGGTCATGAAAGATGTTCAACCTCACTTTCATGCCCAATAAATCACTCTTCCACCAGTTTGGCTCTGCGTATCCGTGCGTTATCATCCTGATACACGGCACCATAATTGGGTGCACCTGGTCCTCTCGAATTGTCAGATAGTCCTTGGCAGTGATGTGCCCCTCAAGAAAAATCAGTACACCCCCAGACTACTACGATCCAACTCCATGCTTCACTGAGAGTCCGGGTGGTAATCCTGTGAGGGATATCTCCTCACGTAAACTCTCCCGGTTGCGAGAAAGGCAGTGAAGGACAATTAATCAGAGAACAATACGCATTTCACGTTGTCCAGCTTCCACGATTTGCGCTGCTGGAACCATTGCAACCGACGTTTGGCATTCACACTGGTGAACCAAGGTTTGGCGATAGCAACACGACCGTGAATGTTGACCCGGTGAAGCTCCCAACGAACAGTTTTGATGGAAATAGGTGAGTCGCGATGTGTATTAAACTTTGCGGTGAATTGGGAAGCTGTGGTTTTATGTTTTTTGGCTACCATCTGTGTTAGCACCCGGACGTCCCTGTCAGATAGCTTCCTCTTACTTCGGCAGTTGGTCATATTTGATGTGGTAGTTCCCTCTTGCTGGTATACCGACATGACCCTGGATACCGTGGCTCGTGGTACACCACAAAGACTTGCTATCTTGGACACAGATGCACCGAAGAGACGCGTACCAACAGTCTGTCCTTTATGAAACTCGAATATGTCTCCCATTATGTTGTGTGGATCGCACATTTTGACGTCCAGTTGTGCTACTGCTCTGCTAATGCAACCTTCAGACTCCGCTCTCGTTCATCGACTGCGAAATAGATGCAGGCTGGCCACCAGGTAGCACCTACAGCGGCGTGACACGTGTGATGCTATTTGGACAGGTGTTTCTGTTTCTTTGCACATCCCCTGTAGATCCCCCGTTTCATAAGGCTGTTGGATATTACAACCGTCTTATGAAATGAAATAGGAAATATTTTCGCATGGAATGGTATATGTACAAAATAAGCTGTCTATACATTCGATAAAAGCAAACCACGTCTTCAATAAGCAAATCAAAATCAATTTATTTACAAATTAAAAGCGGGTTAAAAGCACACTAGCGCTTTCGGGGATCTCCCGTCCCCATCTACTGGTCAAAGCGCCACGGGTTCAATCAGAGTCAACCCTTATATACTAGATAACACGACACATCATGCACCACGTCATCAACAGACCGTGATGTCACAGTATAAGCACAAATTATAAAATTTCAATCCCAGTTCAATAAAACATAAATATAAGAATACAAAATATTTACAAAATGTACTGTTCCGATGTTTCAAAATTTCTCATGTGTCAAAGTCTCTTGTGGAGCAACCATTTTTCGCCAAGGTCTTGGTGCAAATGTGGGGAGATCTAAATTACAACAGTTGTCTCCGTATGCAATAATATGTAAACTTTCTGAAAAGAAAACAGTACTTTTGTTGACATTGGAGTTTAAGATTTTAACATTCTCCCCAACAGGAGAATGTTAAAATCTTTAAAATGTAGTGCAACGAGACCCCTTGAGACTATGCTAGCAGCATACTTGAAACACCTTACACTCCATTCCACAGTGTCAATTAAAAGCTCTACTCAGGCTCTTGAGCGAATCAAGGAATTTGACCCTCCACAAACTGGGTTTCTTATGGCATCTTTGGACGTTGTTTCACTATTCCCAAATGTACCATTTGATCTGGTGCATTCTATTATTGCTGAAAAATTACAAGAAGATAGTTCTGTCTCTCCTATGGAAAATGATGCCATTGTTTCAGCACTGAAATTAGTGGCCAGAAGATCGTATTTTAAATTTGATAATAGAATTTACCAACAGAGAGAGGGTGCGCCCATGGGCTCCCCACTCTCCCCTGTACTGGCTGAGATTCTTTAACAATCCTTGGAGGACAAAGTTTTGCGAGACTTTCCACTTCAACAATTACTAATAATCAGGTATGTCGATGATATGTTACTTTTTTGGCCCTATTCGCTTCCCCAACTGGATGTTTTCATTGACCGCTTATCTTCACATTTTCCCACAATAAAATTTACGAAAGAACTTGAGCAGGGGGCAAGCTACCTTTTCTTGATTTTTTGTTATCAAGGGACCTCAACACTCACCAGATAAAATACTCCGTGTACCGAAAACCTACGTTCACATCATGTATCATACCGTTTAATTCTTCTCACCCCCCTGAACAAAAAGCATCATCACTTCGATGTCTAATCACACGTGCATTCACACACCCTTCTTCCAACCGAGCAAGACAAGACGAACTCTCTAAGGCCTTAACTATGACACGGATCTTCGGTTACCCAGAGCACTACTTTCCCGGTCTATTGAGAAGGTTCACCAGGTTAAGATTCACGACCTTGTCCATGGACAATAAAACCACTAGATACGTTGGAAAGGTGGATTATCTCCCTCCAATAGTTAACACCCTCAAGAAGATATGCCATAAGCATAGTTTGACATTTGGAGTTTGCACTAAAAATGTATTTACCTTACTGAGAAATGACAGAGACAAAGTATCCAAACTCGTGAAATATATGGTGTATACTGCATTCCGCTCGCCCATGAAGATTCGGGTGTTATTGACAAATTTTATATAGGTTCTACAATTAGGACCCTGAATTCCCGGTTGGGTGAACACAAGTACACCCTCCGGACAGGAACTATTAATACTGCCTTTACTATGGCAATTAAACAGGGTGGTTGCACCCCTGTTTGGGAGAATGTTAAAATCATGAACTCCAATGTCAACAAAAGTACTGTTTTCTTTTCAGAAAGTTTATATATTATTGCATACGGAGACAACTGTTTTAATTTAGATCTCCCCACATTTGTACCAAGACCTTGGCGAAAAATGGTTGCTCCACAAGAGACTTTGACACATGAGGAATTTTGAAACATCGGAACAGTACATTTTGTAAATATTTTGTATACTTATATTTATGTTTTATTGAACTGGGATTGAAATTTTATAATTTGTGCTTATACTGTGACATCACGGTCTGTTGATGACGTGGTGCATGATGTGTCGTGTTATCTAGTATATAAGGGTTGACTCTGATTGATCCCGTGGCGCTTTGACCAGTAGATGGGGACGGGAGATCCCCGAAAGCGCTAGTCTGCTTTTAACCCGCTTTTAATTTGTAAATAAATTGATTTTGATTTGCTTATTGAAGACGTGGTTTGCTTTTATCGCATGTATAGACAGCTTATTTTGTACATATAGTCTTATCAAATGCTGTAATATCCAACAGTACCATTTTATAAGATTGTTGGATTTAAAAGAGTCCTTCTGTTTTTCAAAACCAACTGTGCAATTTTATGCAATCTTCTTATGAATACATAGTTGGAGTAAAATACAAAAATAAATGTTTTAAAATAAGAAGTGCTTTCGGACAGTTCGTTGATGAAGAAAGTTATAGATCAGGAATGGTTTAATTATTCTCCAACACAAGAGAAGGTATATTGTTTTGAATAAATAAGCTTTCTCCTCTGATCTTCTGTTTAGTGAGGCTGTTTCAATTGTTGGAAACAAGCACCGAAGGAGGCTTTCCATCATGAAAACGGACAACAATGTAGAAAATGCGTGCGTGATGTTCATGTTCTAATACAGCCACTTTAAAATTCTTGGGAAAACAAACACCTAAATCGTAATTCAGTCCAATAATGAGCTACGGCATTGGAAAGAATCGCTGAAAAGAATGCTGTTATTAATATTTAGCATCTCGAGACCATGGTCTATTGGGAACCAGCAAAACAATTGGATGAGTAGGAAACAGAAATTATTTGGGTATGATGAAACCTCTCGCACAATTCCACCCGTTCTTATGCGAACACATGCAAAAGTTTGGTCATACACGAAAGAGTTATGCATCTACCACTAATTGTGAAGAATAAATAAAAATTATGAAAATAAAACTGTTAGGAGGAATTGTCGCTTAAATACAAAATATAAAGTAATACTCCGTTTCAGTAGATTCCACACCAGATGATACATATTTGGATCAGCTAATATTTTTCACAAGATGTGTAACTGATGCTATTTCAAAACAAAGATTTTTGTAACTTATTCCCATGCTTCGAAATAAATAAGTGGCCATTATACTGAGGTAGTTATGTCCTTTTCGAAACACAGCGATATATCTATAATTAACTGTACAAACCTACGGTAAGGGTGCATATATGAGCTAGCATTATTCAAGGCTGCAGGTTAAAGTTAACGAACAAAACCTGCTCTGTATGTCCAATGCGCATGATGTTCTTCAAATTTAGTTGATGTACTTGTAGTAAACGTACTTTAAATGTGGCAATAAAGTTTGCTTTTGTTCAAACCTTTACATTTTCTTTTCATCATGAATATATTCTTGAGAAACATTAATTCTGTGTACTGAGGACCTCAATTTATAGTAGTAAATCAATTTTCAAAAACTCGAAAGTCCACACACGCAGGTGAAGTAACAATCCTCAGCGGAAGATAAGATCAGATCGAAATGGGTTTTGACGGCCAACAAGACATTACAAATATGTCTCTCAGCTCAGAGGTTAAGAAAGAAACTAGCAAACTACACTGCTGGCCACCCAAAATGCAGCACCAAGAAGGACACGAGATAGCAAAGCCAGATTTGCTGGACACATAACAACAGACACAAAGATGAAACGATTGAACTTACAGGCCCGTGCAACTTGCGGAATACGCAGACATCAATAGTTCGTGTGGCCCCCATGGCTGGCAATAACGGCCGCTACACGCCGCGGCATCGAACGAAAAAGGCTTTATGTGTGGGTTTGGGGCATGTCGGTCCAGGCCGCTTCCACAGTTTGCCACAGTTCATCAGGCGTAGCGGCGGGTGGTGCTTGCCGGGCCACTCGGTCGCCGATCAGCGACCAGACGTGTTCGATGGGCGACATATCGGGAGAGCAGGTGGGCCACGGCAGCAGTGACACCTGGTAGGCCGTGAATAATTTTTGCACGATGCGTGCTACGTGCGGGCGCACATTGTCCGGTTGAAACGTGGGCGCTGGCAGGTCCTGCAGGTAAGGGAGGACTACAGGCTCCACAACGTTAGAAATGTAGCGGTGGCTGTTGAGTGTACCAGTGATGCGTACAAGAGGGGTGCGGGTATCATATCCAATTACGCCCCAAACCCTAACGCCAGGCGACGGACCGGTATGGCGATGCATAATGCACGTGTCATACAGTCTCTCTCCGCGGTGCCGCCACACGCGGATCCAACCATCGTGGTGCTGCAGGCAGAAGCGGGATTCATCGGAGAAGACAATGTCGTGCCATTCCGTAGTCCAGGTGCGGCGTTCAACGGCCCACTGCGGCCTCACTCACCGGTGGTGTAACGTCAATGGTAATCGGAGCAATGGTCACCGTGCGACAAGTCCCCGCTCCTGCAGACGACGTCGAACGGTACTTTCAGACACAGTTTGTTGCGCAACACACCCGAATTCCTGCGCTAATGTCCTCTCTCTCGGTGATGTGCATCTCGTCAAAGAAGAGCTCTCGGATCTTAAAACCCATAAAACCTCATTTCACTGAGTTGTAAATTGGGTGTTGTATAGTGTAATGCGACTTCTGCCGAACTCGCTGATACGACTGTACGACTATCTTACACGACGACGAGGCATCCTTACCTACTGTTGTCCAAGTACTCACATGCCAAACAAGCCACGCGGCGCTCGTAACAGAAAAACCTGCGGCTTCCGATCTGTGACGTTAAGCGATTTAATTTTCCCAGACACGGAACGCATGCACTTATGAGGGCCAAATGCTAATCATTTCTGCGATATTTTCTGATTAGCATATACTGTAAAACTGAATGTCGTAGCTCAACTCCTTTCAGGTGTTATGCTTTTTGTTTTATGAGCATGTGTGTATAACTCTAAGTGTGGCTCTCTATTTGATCGGAAGTACTCTTTCAGCATACTTCAACTAGAAGAGACTTGGAAAAAATATCTTGTATTGAACAAAGACAAATATAATTTTATAGCACTTTATCAATGCGTCTGATTATAATTTTATAAATGTATTTATAGCAATTGATCAATGCCTGATCTCTAGTCCGAACCAGTTTTTCAAATCGGGATGGAAATATTTTCGTTGTGTTAATTCCGCAATATTTATTCTTCTTCTTCTTAACGGAATCTGTTTCTGAAAAGGAAGGCTCTTCTTAGACATTCCTGATGAAATTGTGGAATATCAACAGACTCACCTAATCTTTAGAATTATCTTTCAGTATCGATCGCTTTTCTTATTCGAGAAGTCAGTTGGCATAGGGCTTAGCTACTATTGAGATATATACCTTGCTGATAAGATGCACTTGCTGAAAAAAATTTGAATTAAAAATGGTTGGAAATGAAATGCTTACTTCTTTTTCCATCAAATCATTTACTTCTTTCCTTAACTTTTCTTGAACTTCAGGATAATGGAGAAGTAAATGTGTAGAGAATGCCAAGGCAGTACTAGTTGTCTCATAGCTGAAAGTGTAGAAAAAATATTATTTACTTAAGGCTGCTTCGTGCAGCGTTTTGTGCGGTTGTTAAAAATACGTTAATCTCTCAACACATAGAATCAACCATTTCGGAATTTTTTAAAAATTATAAAATCTACGCCACACATACTTTTTTAACAGTACACATTAATAACAAAATCCGCTTTTTTTCCTTAAAAGATCAAAAAACGTGTAGCTGGTTATAATGTAAGGCAAATCAAACGAAACACATTCCACCGAATACCATGTAATCACAACCCAAACATACATATACATTATATTTACAATGCAAAATGTATATACACTCCACTATCATTAACACCCGGACACCTCTTTATTGACAGTGAATTCGATACTACCCACGCGGCATACCTAGATATACACTGGCGTGTAAAAATTAAGGACGAAACGGTTTTTCGAATGTAACGTCGTGCAGAAGTGCTGCCAAGAAAATTCCAGTTTTTAGTAGGGGATATGATCACACCTGACTGCGTTGTAGGATTTACAACGTCTGTCCATGCTAAGGACGAGGTTGTCAAGGAGCTGTTGAGGCATCGTGACCCATTTCTCTTGTAGCGCCAATCGCAGCTGCGGAATCGTTGCTGGCGGCTGGTGACGTGCTGCCAAGCGTCTCCCGAGAAGGTCCCACACGAGTTTGATTGGATTTAGGTATAGGGACCTTGCGAGCCAATCCATGCGTTGAATATCATTACTCTCCAACAGCCACTGTACGATGAGGTGTAGCGTTGTCTTCCATGAAGAGGAACTCAGTACCCACAGCACCTCTAAACAGACACATGTGAGTCAGGAGAACCTCGGTACAATAGCGGACACCAGTGACTGAACCTCCTTGGAAGATGTGGAGGTCAGTACGGCTATCAAGCATGATACCACTCCAAACGAGAACTCCGCCACCTCCAAACCGGTCGCTTTCGATGATGTTGGAGGTGTGATTGCGTGTTCCCTGCTCTGTCCAGATGTGTATACGTCCAGAATCGTTCTTCAGACTAAATCGGCTGTCATCCGTAAAGAGAACTCGACCCCATTGCTCATGTGTCTAGTTCTTTTGTTCCTGGCACCACAGAAACCGCCGTTTCCGATGAGCAGGCGTTAATGGCACACGCCGTACTGGTCGTCGTGCAAATAGACCACCTTTGTGCAGCCTCCTGGACACGGTAAAACGCGATAACGGACGTCCAGTTGTCTGTTGCATGTGCCTTGCGATTTCTCCCGCTGTCTGCCGTCTGTCTGGTTTCGCCTGTAGGACAATATACCGGTCGTCCGCCGCCCTGGTTTCTCATGGACGACCACTGCTAAACTCTCGGACAGCTGTTCCTTTCGTTTGAAATGCTTTCCAAGCTCGTGAAACGATGCTGTGAGCGATCCAGAATTCCTCGGCCACACTAGTCACACTTCGACCTTCTTCCAACTTCCCAATGACGTGACCTCGGGTAAAGTCATCCAGATGTCGTCTACTGGATTGCTTGTTGGCCATATCACACGGTGGCAGCAACTCGACGTCGTTCAAACCGATGTACAAGGTGCAATAGCTTTCACCGAATTGCTGAGCGTACACCGCCCGTGTGCTTTACACCCTTCCGACACTACCCCCACCCCACCCCTACGTCATGCTCATGCCCTACCGTACCGGACCCTAGTCTATTTCCTGAGTGGAATTTTGGTCCGTTCTGCCTGCTCGTTCCGCTGTTATGCTAATTTCTCCTCTTCGTCCTTAATTTTTGTACACCAGTGTATGTAATTATACTCGTAGTGCTACCAGCGCGGACTGATAATAGTGGGCTACATAAGCAATCCTCCAACAGCGATATCAGAGTCATCGAAGATCTCAAGGTTGACCGTTAGCAATGCGATGTGCAAATGGAGGCAGTTTGTGCTATCTCGGTGGCGCAGTAGTCTAAACACTGGCTTCTAACCATTCTCCCTTGTTGGGTCCAGGTTCGAATCCCGTGAGGCATGGATGTTTGTGTTTGTCTTTTGGCACTGGCTCTCCGTGTGTTTCTTGTTCAACGCTGGCTCTCTCTCTGTACATTGATCATTTGACATACTGTGTACCATGTTTGATATGTACTAGTTCTCTATGTGTTACTTGATCAACACTGGCTCTCTATGTATAATATATTGATCATTTGGCATACTGTGCACCATGTTTGAAAATATCTATACTGTATATGTCAATGTATCTGTCAACCAAGTCCAATAAATACTTTTTAAACCTCCACTAAAAAAACAAATAAGAAGCAGGTTGTGGCTCAACATACTAAGGAATGACCGGGTGAACTTACGACGCTACAAAACGTGACTGACCAGCTCTAAAGGGACGATATGCTCACAATGAAAATTCATATTAGCGCAAATTTCCCTAAATACGACTATCGCGATTTATACTAGCACCAATGCAGCTCGCAGGACGCAATACGACATGGATTATCACAGTCCAGCAGGCATCTAAAAGCATCTAATCACTTCGATTGATGCCAAACGCATATTAGTCTCGTGTAAATGGTGTAAGGAACGTCCATTTTAGACTTCAGACCAATAGAAAACTGTGGTTTAGACTGACGAGTCCCGATACACAGTTTACAAGTCTGATGGTCGTTTTTCGGTTAGGAGGATGCCGGAAGAATGGAAACTTCTGGACTGTATTGTCTCCACAAAGAAAGTTGGTGGATGCAACGTGACGATATGGGGTTATCTTTAGTGGTTCAGCTAGTCCCGTTAGTAATTTCGGATACAGCCTTGAATGCTGCGGTCTACCTAGATCTCCTGAGTATTTATGCTCTACCAACGATATGGCAGTATTTTGGGGAAAGACCATACCTGCATGACGCTTTAAAAGTTATTACATCTTGATTTAAATTATGTTTATGCTTGGAAGAAACCTGAGTAACAGAATTATTTTTCAGAACTTTTCTTTAAGTGTGTAACCTTCCGAATCTTTAACGAAAGAAGCATCTGAAATTTTAAAATGGTTATGATTGAACGCCCTCATCTCTCATTCAGCTTTAGTCGGCAGATAAGGATTCTTTGTCTTGGTATTATTGGGAACGGATTTTCAAACCTTAGGAGTGAACTTTAAGGTCTCAGCTATTGTTGCTTATGATTTACGGAATGCTGTATTTGCCTTCACATACTTCAGATACTGGGCTGCTGAACTTCTTGGATTAAACCTGCTATTCTGTGGTCATTTTTACATAAGGGATTGTTACCTTCAAATTATAAAAGCTATTCACTGATTTTATGTCGTATGTTATGGATGTCACATGACTAAATTTCCACTTATTCTCGAGTCACAGCTAAAATCAAGGCAAGGCTTTAAAGAAAGCCACAGCTGCAAATTCTAGAGAGAAAAACTTTTCTGGAATCATATGTTTAGACTCAGTATGTAAAAATTGTACGCAAAACTTTAGGTGGCATTCTTATCTGCGCATTATGTTTCACTTAAAAGTGCTGACTAAATGAAATGAACGTATATACCCGAAATTATTACCTTTCTGCACCTTAATTTAATGAAATTACATCCTTGAAGTTATGAATTACACTAAATGGACAAAACATCAGGATATCTACCTCATACCGTGTTGACACTCATCTAGTGCGAATAACAGCATGTACATGTCGAGGCATAGACTCCACCAGATGCCGGAGGGTTTCCGGAGGTAATTCTAGCCGTCTGTTGCAGCATTGTCCACAACTCCGCCAAAAACGTTGGTCCAGAATCCATGGATCTGACGTTTCACTCCGCGACATTCCAGAAAACTTCCACACGATTTGAATCCGGTGAGTGTGGGAAGGCCACTGGATGGTTCTAAAATCAGGTTAGTGTTCCTCAATCCATGCCTGCATGGTTCCGGGCCGGTGGGCCGCACATTGGCCTGTTGAAACAGACAATCGGCCATAGGATGACCAAAGGCCACGGAAGCTTGTAAGTGATCAGCCAGTACATGCAGGCAGCGCGCAACAGTTAAGTATATCTCTAAGAGTACTGAGGGACCTCATGTGTCCCATGAGAAGGTTCCACAAACCATCACAGAGCCACCACCACCTTGAACAGGTCCGACCTGGCAGGATGGAGCCATGGATTCATACGGCAGACGCCACACGTTTACCCTCCTGGTCAGCTCGGTACAGCTGAAAACGGGAATCATCTGGTCACACGACAGGGCGCTACTTTGCAGATGTCCAGTTTTGATGCTCCAGGCATACGACGAGTAGTTATTTCTGATGAGGAGCAGTCAACAATAGCACACGAGTAGGGCTTTGGTCCCCGTAGCCCGTTGTATAGAGCGTGCGCAGTACCGTTCCTTCGCTAATGCTGCTTCGGTCTCCAACATTTAACATAGACGTGATTTGCGACGCCGTTGCCAAGCGGTCAGTTTGTACGAGCCTTGATGAAACCGCTTGCTCGGTCACCGCTTGCTCCCCAGTTAGCACAGCCTTGCAATTTAACGTAGGTCCAGCACTGAGCCAACGTTTCCTATTACTAAATTACGGTGGCTCAATGTTGGGCCTATGCTAAATTGCAAGGCTGTGCTACCTGGGTCAGTAGGAGCTAGTACGTACGTCTATGGTATACTCGCGCTACACCCTTGATAAGTAGGGTTCTTACCACTTGGGTGATAAAATGACCCATTTGTCTTGGGACGACATAGCTTCCACGATTAAAGATGCTCAGATCGCCACGTTTTCCCATGTTCGTCGATTGCGATACACTGTTGAAAAGCCTTGATATCAGCCTAGTTATCACTTGCGTTTAGTTTGGGTACATTTCCCTCTGCGCGGAGACTCCCCATATCAACTGCCCATCACCCCTATCTCTAATATTTTGTCTACTGCCTGTTTATGTTGTGATTAGCAGGGTTAACAATAAGACAAGCAGGTTCTTTAATGAGAACCAGGAGTTTTAGGAAATTATACATACCATGAAATTTCGGAGTTAACTCACATTTAAGAAAGCTTGGATCATTACAGAGGAAAGTTCATTTACTGACTAACTTGTTTGCTATCTCCTGAGTTCTCTAGTCGTTGTAGAAGATTCACCGTCTTGATAACCCCGATTCATTTAGCTTTGTTCCGTGCAAGAATTGCACTGGTCAACAATTTTTGACATTTTTTTACGTTTATGAAATTATTATTTCTTTATTTATTTTATGCCCCTTATCATAAAAATAATGAATAAATTGACATACTTGCTCTTATTTTTAAAAATAAAAATGCACTTTCCTATATTCAAATCAGATATCTGTTATTTGCATGACAGTAAGATATACATACAAACTTACCTGTCATAAATACTGCTTCTTTTCGACTTTCGCTTGTGTTCAGTGTCTTGAAATTATATTTTTAACAACCAAAAATAATCAGCTAACATGGTGGAACCCTGTTTACAATTATACCTCTGTTCCATCGCCGAGGTGTCCTAATGGAACCACTCACCATGCTCGTCGCTAACTGCGCCACAGTTTATTGCGAAGAAATCGACGTGTGAATGCAAGAAATGTACTTTCAAGGGTATGTCCCACCCCATTTCTTTATAAGAACTTATGAGATCTCTTACAAGCTCCCTGTAGTTTGCAGCTTTAGCACTTCCTGGAAAGCCAGATGAAACACATAGAAAGGATTTCCATACTGATTTCTTCTTTAAAATAAGTGTTTTATCGGTGTGGCAAGGAAAACGGCTGCTTTTAATCTCCTCTGCACTAAGTCTTGTAAATTTGCCGCACAAATATCTGAATGCATGACTATTCATATCCAAAGCTTTGACAAAGTTCTTCGTTAGCCCTAGTTTTATGTGCAGTGGGGTAGCAAAACTTTACTTGGTTCTATCAGTGGTTCAGAATTCCCCTAATAGAATAATATTTGGCTCTTAATTCTGGGCGTTAATGGTTTTAGCTTAGACCCATTTTCCTTTTTGTAATGGGTAACATTTGCACGGCTATCCTACTCCCAGAGAAAGTACCAATACTTGGTGTAACCCTTTTGTAATCCTAACAGAATGGTGATAACCTTTAAATCACTACATATTTGCCACTCATATACGTCCGACATTGTACACTTGACCGAATAATTTTCATGCTTTCATACGTTTCTTTTGTGCGGACTGCATGTGCTATAGGGTTTGAAGGAAACTTATTTCCATTTTGTGATAATACAGATTTAAGGATCACCATGAAAGCATCTTTAAAAGTAATCCCCACTCTTTAGGAACGTGTCTCATGTTAACGGCTGCTAGTAATCCATCGAAATTATTACAGAAAGTGAAGTCCCCTCTTGTTTGACAGAATTTTTTAAATCTTTATTCCTGGTTCGAAATGTTACTTCCACAGAATGGTTCAGGAGATTCCATTGTTGTAACTTCAATGCCAAAAGCTAGCAGTTCCTGGTTCCTGATGAAGTCGTTAAATTCAAACTGGGTGATCATGTGTGGCACTAAGGAATCTAAGTTTGAAAAAAATTCTAGATCTCTTGAATTTGATGCCTGCTGTGGTTTGCTGGTTAAACCATATTCATCATCATGTAAACCGTCTTCTTCATCAGAGTCTACGAAAAAAATTCAAGCGGTTCAAGAATAGGTAGTCCTTCGCCTTGAGCCACGGGACAAATCGTTGAAGGTATAATTCGGTATGAAAGCGTCTTTTTCTTTTTCATAGTCATACCTTTTTTGATAGGAGGCCCCATAAAGACATAATAGTCTGTGGTGTTATTACTTGGTTCCCTCCAAGTCATTGGCACTGCAGAAAGCATAGAACGTCCCTTACCGTTCACCCACGCACTCCGGTTTGGACAACAGTATTGCAGCATACATGCTGTGCCTATTTCTTGTCCAGATCGCAAATAATTCAACCAAAATTCAAGAAATATGCCTTTTTTATAATTGTGCTTAATGAACACTTTCTTGACGTAAATGTCACTTCTCTGCATTCTTAACATAAGTTATCTGGATTATTCACGCATTTTTAAAGTTTCATGGCAGAAATGAAACAAAAGAAGTTACCTAAAACTATTCAAGGGGGAAGCAACTGAAGAACTGAAATTCTGACTACTATATACCAACTGAAAGCATGTGCCATGCGTAACTACCACTGACCTGATCCTGATAGAAGCAACGAATAGAAATAATCACGTGATCAGCTCGAGACACCATAGATACTGAACACTCCATAATTTATACGAAGCTCTCTTGTGCATTATTATTGACTACTTTGTTTCTTCGTTTGTCTTCTGGCCAAAATCATTTTTTAAAACTTTATATTCAAAAGATCTTGGTGTTTTTTTTCAATTTCATTTGCACTGTATTCACAGTTAATATTTAAATATAATTATTGGGGATATTTCCGTGGTATAATTTTTTTACGTCTGGAGATACCACTACGCATAAATTTTTAATTGTTCCATTTGTAAGAAAGCTGATACTTTTTCAGAAATTATTGTATAATAAGTAAAACAGAAACGAGAGATCGAATAAATATACACTGAGTGGCCACTTTATTATGACCACGCCCTGAGTACCTCGTTGGGCCACCTTTTCCCTTTAATACTGCGTCGATTCTTCGTGGCTCCACCAGATGTTGATAGGTGGTTTGTGGAATCTGAGACCATGCTTGATGAATAGCACTTTCCAGGAGTGTGAGATTACAGGGTTGTGGATCCAGCTGTCTAATGGCTCGTTCAACTTTATCCCACAAATTCTCAATAGGGTTCAGATCTGGAGATTGTGTAGGCCACCTAAGCAAAGTAAACTCACCGGCATGTTCCTGAAACTAATCCTGTACAATACGAGCACTATGGCAGGACGCATTATCTTGTTGAAAGTAGCCATCGCCATTGGGATAAACCATCCACATGACATGATGCACTTGGTCCGCAACGATGTTTAGATATGATATGCCAGTCAGACGTTGATCAACACGAAATAAAGGGCCCAAAGCATGCCAGGAAAGCATTCCCCAAACCATAACGTTGCACCCACCAGCTTGAAGGTTTGTAGCAATGCATTTGGGGTTTATGCTTTCGTGCTGTTTCCGCCAAATTCTCACTCGGCCATCGGCATGGTGCAACTGAAAACGTGATTCATCGGACCAGATAATTTGTTTCCAATTATCGACTGGCCAATCCTTGTGCTCCTGTGCGAACTGGAGACGTTTTCTCTTGTTAACTGCAAACAGCAAAGGTGTTCGAACAGGCCTTCGGCTGCCATATCTCATCCGATGCAGTGTACGGTGAACGGTGCGTGCAGAGATCATTTGAGGGGATCCTTGATTAAGATGGTCTGTAATTTGCTGCACTGTTGTCCTTCTGTTGTCTGTTACCAGCCTGAACACTCTCCGTTTCGCCCGAGCAGTCACTAGTCGATGATGACCACACATTGCACGTAGAGACCCAGTTTTTTGGCTGACAGTCCAGTCTTTAAACACTTTAACAACAGCTGCTCTGGAACATTTCACGAACGCGGCGGTTTCGGTGATACTTGCTCCATGGCTACGAGCTCCTACAATCATCCCACGTTGAAAGTACGTCAAATCACATTTTTTTACCCGTCTCGTCATCGATACATCACTTCTACTACTGTCGCAAGAACTAAGCTTTCCCTTTTTATACTAGCCTCACCCTCTGGCGGCAACAGCGTGCAACCATAGCTCATTTGCTTAAAACTGTCAGGTGGTCATAATATAGGGGCCACTCAGTGTGTATATATATATATATATATATATAGAGAGAGAGAGAGAGAGAGATAAATAGATAGAATATCATTGTCAACCATTTTTAATCCACTTCTGGCTTCTGGATGAAGGTGTCCCCAAGTTTCTCCCACAACTGTCTGTGTTGTGCCAGTCTCCTTCGTGTTATTCCGCATACCTTCGAATTTATATACACTGCTGGACAATTGCTAAGGACGGATCATAAACGGCTATATAGCGCATAAAAAAGTAAGTGTGGTTGGATGCCAAGTGAAATAAAATAATGTCAGAAAGCCAGGACATAACAAAAAAGACAATTTATTGTGCTCTGAAATCCAGAAGGCTTTGGAACGTGTTCAAGGGACAAACAGGCCATTTTGTGCAGAATACGTAAACGTGAAAAAAATGCAATTACCGTCCACGGCGTTCCGGCGTAAGATGTCAATACGAGATATGGCCACCATGGAGGGCGATGCAAGATTCCACACGTCGTGTCATGCTTTGCACAACATTATCAAGCAGTTGTTGGGGTAATTTATCCCATTCCTCTGTCAGTGCACGGATGAGGGTGTCCTTGTTTATTGGAGGGCATTGGCGACCAGCAAGACTCCTCCCCAAAGCATCCCACACATTTTCAATGGGATTCAGATCAGGAGAACGTGCTGGCCATACGAGACGTTGAATATCCTCGCTCTCAAGACACTCCTGGACAGCGACTGTTCGATGACATGTTGCGTTGTCGTCCATGAAAATGAATCTATCACCGACAGCACCACGGAACATGCAAACATGAGGTAGCAGAACATCATTAATGCATCGTTGGCCAGTCATAGTCCCAGTTGGAAGCACATAGAGGGACGTACGGCCATTGATCATGATGCCAGCCCATACCATGACACTACATGTCGGATATCGGTCCCTTTCCTGTATGTATGCTGGACAATATGCAGTAACACTATCACGCCAGATCAGTTGTCGTCGACAATCAGACGATAGACTGTATCTACTCTCATCTGAGAAGAGGACAGCAGACCAGTCGTTATCAGTCCAATTGCGATGTTGATGGCACCATTGCAAACGGGCGGTACGGTGACGTCTGGACAATGGGATGCACACAACAGGACGGCGGGCGTATAGTCCTCCTTCATGCAAACGTCTGGTGGCAGTTTTTCGGGAGATCCGCTTGCCAGTAGCAGCCATAAACTGATTTGCTACCTCACTAGCTGTGCTGCGCCGGTGTCTTTTTGTTGATAGCACTATGTACCGATCTTCTGCAGGTGTCGTACTGCGAACACGACCTCCCCCGTGACGTTTGCTACACTCTCCATTTGTTTGAAATGATTTCCAAAGCCTTGAAACAACACTGTGGCTGACGTCGAACTCCCTGGCAACATCTGTTATTTTTCGCCCTTCTTTAATCTTGCCAATAATACGGCCACGCGTAAAATCATCTAGGTGATGTCGGGAAGACATACTGAAAATTGCAAGTTCGTCAATTGATTCTTTCCCTTTCAACTTTGCGTTTGAACAACAACGGTCAATACGCGTCAAATCCTTTATATCTCTTATCAGCGCTATGACGTCACGAACAAGTTCGGCAATCCAAAACAACACGTCTTACTGTATCCCGCACTTATGCTAATTTCCACATTTTCCTGCCTTCCATTTTATGGTTGCTATAGCTGCTATTGTCATCCGTCCTTAGCAATTGTCCGGCAGTGTATATATATACATACGGATTTTTTATTTTCGTACAAAAATTTGAATTAATATGAATGTTGTTGATAATACTACTTTCAAGATGCCATATATACAAAAGCCCTTCCATAAAAACTAAGAATAAATTTTCTCTGAGATGACAACAGTTCGCAGGGGGAAAAATAACCACTCAGGCGACTAACTGAATTAAGGAAGTATCTATGGCAACATATATTAGCCTTGGCAGACGATCCTGGTTTTGTTATTACGCAGTTGTTTAAAGTACGTCTTTAAACTTTGCCATACAGCTAAGTAGTTAATTGATTCAGAGTTACAAAAAATGAAATGCGTTGTGCGATAAAATTTTGCTATCGCTTGGAAAAAGAGGCCGCAGAAACAGATGATTTAATGAGAAAAACTTACAAAGATAAATGTTTAGGAGAGTCAACGATTTTTAGATGGCACCATGATTTCGAAAAAGGGCGTTTGTTAGCAGAACTGACTCTGTTTGGGTAATCCTGCAAGAAGATCGATTAATGACATGTGAAGACACAGCGGCGTCAACCAATATTTCCAAAACGTTGGCATTCCGCATTCTACGCGACAAATTACTTTTGCATCGTGTGTGTTCCAGATGGGTACCTCATCACCTGACGAAGGAACAATTGCTAGCCAGAATTTTTTTTTTTTTTTTTTTATTGGAGGTTTAACGACTACCGTGAGCAACTCAATGGGCTATAAGCAGTCGCCCGTCCCTAATTTAGGGTCACTGGTTCCAGGGAAGGGAGAGAGCCAATACCGTAAGACAAACACAACATCCATGCCTCACCGGGATTCGAACCCGGACCCCTTACGGGCGAATGATCAGAGGCCATTTGAAAACAAATGATTTCAAAAGATCAAAAACTTTATAAACACAATAAAAACTGCCGATGAAACGTTTTTCCACTATTTCGATCCCCTCATGAAGAATGCAACGAGTGTCTGGAAACACACAGGCTTGCCTTCTCCTAAAAACGTCCGCCGCGCCATATCAGCTGGGAAGGTGATGATAATTTTCTTTGACCATAAAGGTGTGGTCTGCCAGCATGCCGTTCCTCCAGAAATTACTGTCAATGCTGTGTATTACAATTTCAGTCTTGTAGCGTCTGCAACGACACACATTTATTAAGTGACCGGAACTAGTGGGCAAGTGGACCTTACACCATAATAACACCCTCTAACACGTGGTTGGTTGTGTTTAACAGTTTCTTATGCAATGCAGTATTGAAATCATACCACAGCCTGCCTACAGTCCCGACCTCGCCCCGTGCGATTTCTAGTTGTTTCCAATAATGAAGGAGAAGTTCCGTGGCGTAGCATTCAACACAGATGCTGACATTACTCAAGCTGTACAGGGGTCGCAAAGCAGCATCCACAAAATGCTTTATCCACATACTTTGAAAAGTGGACTGAATGATGGGACCGTTGCAAATCATCCGAGGGAAGATACTTTGAGAAAGAATAACATATATTTTGCTGTACATATTTTTCTTCATTTAGTGTGGTTTTACTCTCACTTTTTATGGAATGGTCGTTGGACATTCACTATATTGACAAAAGTCATCGGACACCTAGAAGAGGAAAAAACATAACATTTATTGACATACATTAGTACTGTGTTGGTCCACCTTTGGCCTTAATTGATGCACTGACCCTTCGAGACATGCTTTTGACAAGGTTGTTGAACACAGCGATAGGTATTCGCTTCCATTCAGTATAAAATGATGCCGCTAAATGTTGCTTAGTAATAGGCCGTGGTTCCAGACTTCTTATGCGGCAATCTAATTCCTCCCATAGGTGCTCTATGGGATTAAGATCAGGGCTATGTGCTAACCAGTCCACACACGATACGTAATTATCGTCAAAACATGCCGTAACGGTTCTTGTTTTATGGCTCGGTGCATTATCCTGCTGGTAACAACAAGGCTAGGTTACATAGTATTGCCACAAAGTTGGTAGGGGAAAAGAGTTCAGAATATCGAGGTAGACGCGATGGTTAACAGGTTTCTTAACGATAACCAACGGCCGGCACCATACCACAAAAACATCCACACACGTGAACACTTCCAGCTCCAAACTTGACCGTAGAAACAGTACACTGTGGTAAATAGCGTTCCCCTGGCTGCCGCCATACCCACACACGGCCATCAGATTGATGTATCGTGTATCTGGATTCATCACTAAATAGAACCCGTTTCCACTGATCTACGGTCAACGATAAATGCGCTTTACCCATGCTAAACGACGAGTAGCATTCCGAGTGGAGATGAAAGCTTTATCAGCAGCCGCACGACCACGGTAACCCATGGAATGAAGTTCTCTGTAAATGGCACATGTACATGCCGAGGTTCCAGCATTTTTACTCAAACCTGCACACTGAAGTCTTGTGCAGTACTCCGTCGATTATCTGTAACGACTCCCCTGAAGCTTCGACGTCCTCTATCACTGATTTCCTTTGTTCTGCGGGTACGTTTTGCTGCTTCAAACACGCCGTGTGTCTTCAACGTATTCAGTATATCTAAACAGTTGGCTTGGGTATCTTAAACGACTCTCGGTTTCTCTTGTGGACAGCCCACTAATATAACACCCAACAATCTTTCCTTTCTCAAAGTCAGTTCTCTCCCGCCGCGACATTTTCACTCAACCTCACAGTGCGATATGATCGCGGTCTGCTGTAGGCTTGTTTTTATACCGTTTGCAGCTGTACCGTGCATCTTAACAACGCAGCGGATCCGTTCATTCGCTTTTGAAAGGGTGTCCGGTGACTTTTGTTAGTATAGCGTATATAAACTTTATTTATAGTAACCATTATGTGCAGCGCTGACAGCGGCTAGGCGGGCTGGTGGTGACTCAGTAAGGTGCTGGATGGTGTTCACAGGTATGCGTAGTCATGCTGACTGCAGTGCATCTGACAGCTGCTGGAGGGTGCGTGGTAGAAGATCCATAGAGCAAATAACACGATCGAGGTAGTCTCACAGATGCTCAATTGTGTTTAAATCTGGGGAATTTGGGGGCCAGGGAAGAACTTTGAAGTCTTAATCGTGCACTTCCAACCACTCTCAGACTTTTCTTGCTGTGTGCCACGTCGCATTGTCGTGTGAAAGATCCCATCCGACCCAAGGAAGACAATGAACACGTATGGGTGTACGTGTTCTGCAAGGATGGATTCATAACGAATTCGGTCCATAGTGCCTTCCACACGTATGAGTGGACCAAGAGAACACAACGAAAGCATTTCCCAGACCATAACTCTGCCACTATCAGCTTGTGTTCTTCCAGCAATAGTTGAAGAATGTTTGTTTTCCGATGTTTCTCGCCTTATGCGCCAACGTCCATCCGTTCGATGAAGCAGTAAACATTACTCATCGGAGACGGCAATCCTTTGCCAATCAGCGGAGGTCCGATTCAGATACTGTCTTGTAAATGTAAGCCTTTTCTGCCGATGCACCTTCGTTAGCATAGGTGCAGTGACCATCTGTCTACATCGGAGCCCCATGCGCAGCCGGGTTCACTGAACTGTTGTTTTAGACACACTTCCGGTGGCCCCCTGGTTCATTTGGCTAGTGAGTTGCACCACTGTAACGTGTCGATCTGCCCTCATGCACCTTCGCAGCCGATGTCCATGTCTCACATCAATGGCACGTGGTGCTCCGCAGTTTACACGTTGCTTATTCCACAATGGTGCCATTTCTCCAATCACGATTCACTTTAACCACAGCAGCACGCGAACAGTTCACAAACTGAGCTGTTTCAGAAATACTGCCACCCTTGACCCGAAAGCCCATAATCATCCCTTTTTGCAAATCTGATAAATCGCTCCTTTTATCCATGACATCAAGGAGTGATATGTTTTCCGAATGCCTACAGAACACCTTTTATACCCTCCGAGCCAACCGACTATACGTGCCTTTCTTCATTGGCTAGGTGCTGTTGACGTCAAAATAATGTGACTCGACTGTATATATACGGTGTATATACAATATGTACAATAATGTATACATATTGCAACTTTTCTTTTTTATTGTTTAAGTAATTTCCCAGGTTTTGTATTACGTTTCTTTTGCCTAAAGTATCTACGAGTCTCGCGGGAATAGTACTAGGTTTTCCTGTTTTGAGGACGATGAATCGTTGTGGGTTGGATCAAGAATGTCATATATGTATTGCTAATTTTAATTATTATTTTTTTCTTTTGCATGGTTTGGAAAGTCTTTTCTGATTTGTGAGATCATTTACGTGAAATAGATATATGACATAGCAGAAACCCATATTCAACTAGGTCTTTGTAGAGATGAGTTAATGCTGTGTTTTGCTGATCCTTGATAAAGCTAAAGCTCAGCATTTTCAAACTTTTCTGCATTCTTGCTTGCTTTCTCCTATTTGCTCGCATTTTTCCTCCCGCTTTTGGCTCCCGCTGAAAATGCTTCTTTTTGTTGTGGGTATTTTTTCTGAGAATTCTTCTCTGCTGCCCTTGCGCGTTTGGGTTTTCATACAAAAAAATGCTTAAAGTAATTTTCTTCGTTCCTGATGTTTGTTTAGAGTTATGCACTATATTGACAAAAGTCAACGGACACCCCTTCAAAAGCAAATGAACGGATCTGATACGCTGTTTTGAAGCGCAGTACAACTGCAAACGGTATAAAAACAAGCCTGCAGCTGACCGCGATCATATCGCACTGTAAGGTTAAGTGAAAATGACGCGGCGGGAGAACAACTGACTTTGAGAAAGGAAAGATTGCTGGGTGTTATATTAGTGGGTTATCCATACGAGAAACCGAGGGACGTTTAAGATACCCAAGTCAACTGTTTTGGATGTACTGAATAAGTGGAAGACACATGGCGTGCCTGAAGCAGCAAAACGTACCCCCAGACCAAAGAAAATCCGTGATAGAGGACGTCGAAGCCTCAGGTGAGTCGTTACAGCTAATCGACGGGGTACTGCACAAAACCTCACTGTACAGGCGAGTAAAAATGCTGGAATCGCGGTATGTACACGTACCATTCGCAGATAACTACATTCCATGAGTCACCGTGGTAGTGGGCCTGCTCATAAGCCTATCATCTCCACTCAGAATGCTACTCGTCATTTGGCATGGTGTAAAGACCATTTATCATGGACCCTAGATCAATGGAAACGGGTCCTATGGCCTGATGAAACCAGATACACGATCCGGTAGTCTGATGGCCATGTGTGGGTATGACGGCAGCCGGGGGAACGCAAATTACCACAGTGTACTGTTCCTACGGTCACGGTTGGAGCTGGCAGTGTACTCGTGTGGGGGTGTTTTTCGTGGTATGGTCCCGGAATATTGGTTATCGTAAACAAACCAGTTAACCAGCACGTGTACCTCAATATTCTGGACTATTATTCCCTACCAACTCTGTGGCAATACTATGGAACCTAGCCTTGTTGGTACCAGTGGGATAATGCACCGAACCATAGAACAAGGACCGTTACGGCGTGGTTTGACGAGAATTCCGTATTATGTGCGGGCTGGCCAGCAGAGAACACTGATCTTTATCCCATAGAGCACCTATGGGATGAACTAGACCTATTACTAAGCAACCGTTAGCGGCAGCGTTATGCACTGAATGGAAGCGCATACCTTTCACTGTGTTCCAAAACCTCGCCAAAAGCCTGTCTCGAAGAGTCAGTGCATGCATTAAGGCCAAAGGTGGACCAACACTGTACTAATGTATGTCAATAAACGCTATGTTTGGTTTCTCTTCAAGGTGTCTGGTGACTTTTGTCAATATAGTGTATATACACTTGCGGACAGTGAAAAAAGAACACTAAGAAGAAATTAGCGGACGATCATGAAATTTACATATGTTAATGGCGTCGAGTTTGCGTAGGTGTGATGTTAATTTCGGGACCAACCGGTGAGCGCTTACGCCGCAGCACGGCATAATATGCAAATTATCGTCGGTAGTATTTAAGGAGTACGGCGAAGTGAATGTAATCAGTCGTCGGCGTACAGACACTTTTGAAGACCCTGAAGAAGCTGCAATGCCTGGAGATGGAAGACGTGTACTATTTCAGCAGTTATCGGACATTAAGCGAGGTCGTCTAGTCGGACTCCGCGAGGCCGGGTGGTCGTATCGTCGTATTGCGGAGCGAATTGGACCGAAAGTATCGGTGGTGGGACAATGGTGGCGTAGATGGTCCGAGGAACATTCCCACACGAGAAGACGTGGAACCGGGAGACACAGACGGACTTATGAGCGGACCGATCGACGCATAAGAAGAGCGGCGTTGTCAAGCAGAACATCCACTGCGACGCAAATCCGAGCTGCCGTTGCACCTGAGGTGACTCTGCGAACAATCCGCAACCATCTACTGCATGCAGGACTACGTGCACGTGTGCATCTGGCATGTGTACCTCTGACTCCAGCCCACCGTCATGAACGGCTGCAGTGGTGTCGCCAACGTCTGCACTGGATAACGCAATGGCGATCTGTCGTGTTCAGCGATGAAAGCAGATTCTGCTTGGGAGCCTCCGATGGCCATATGCGTGTTCGCAGACACACAGGGGAGCGTCTCCACCCTTCTTTCATCCGCCAGCGACACACAGGGCTTACACCTGGTCTCCTGATTTGGAGACCGATCAGCTATCACTCCCGTACACAACTAGAGTTTGTACCGGGTACGTTAAACAGCACCTCCTACATCAACATCATTCAGCCCGTTGTTGTGCCATTTGTAAGGTCGGTCCATCGTGGTGTTTTCCAGCAAAGTAACGCACGCCCACACACGGCACGTGCAACGCAACATGCACTTCAGGGTGTGAGACAACTTCCATGGCCTGCACGTTAACCGGATTTGTCCCCCTTCGAGCACGTGTGGTATTTTATGGGACAACGACTTATCTGGTCTCCACGGCCAGACACGACCATCCACGATTTACGTATCCAGGTTGAGGATGCTTGGAACTCAATACCCCAAACTTACATTCAACATCTGTACGACAGACTCCATGCCAGTATTGCACAGTGTGACGCAGTTCATGGTGGTTCAACCTCGTACTAAATATGTTATATGGAAATGCTATATTTCAGTTTACCAGCAAATACAGCTGTATTTTGCCATAATGTTTTGATCACGTTGTCCTCTGTATTCCGTTATTATGCTGTATAATTTTCGTTGGTATCAGACGTCTCCTTCTTGGAGTTATTTTTTCACTTTCCGCCAGTGTATATATATATATGGCGTCTTCTAAGTATTATGACTTTTTCCATGTATATACATATACACTATCTACCAAAAAGTAATTTAACACCCCTGCAATCGACGATATTTATGGTCCTGATACACGTCACGGCCCCAGCCGTTAAATATCGTGTGGGAAACAACAACGCAACCAGTCGCATGCAAGATGCCACGCAGTTCGGAGCTCTGTGATTTCGAGAAAGGTGTAATCGTCGAGTATCACAGAAAAGATGAGAGGTGACTGTCGGAATGTGCCCCGAACCAGCAGACCCACAAAACTGGGAGTTAGAGACCGACGGGTGCTGGCAAGAGAAATTCGGAAGAACCGCACCAAATCGATGGGCCACATCCACGAGGAGTTTCAATACGCATCCGGGAGTGCTCTTTCAATGAATACCATCCGTAAGGAAGCCCATCTGCTTGGTTATCATGGACGTGCTGCCGCCCACAAGCCTTTAATCACCAAGTCCAATAGCGCTACTTGGCAACGTGGTGCAAAGAACGTCGACAGTGGACCGTTGAACAGTGGAAACAGGGGATCTGGAGCGACGAATCAAGGTTCATCCTCTACCGTTTGGATGGCAGGGTCTGGGTTTGGCGTCTGCCTGGAGAACGCCTCCTGCCGGAATGTATTGTGCCAGCTGTGAAGTTCGGCGGTAGTGGAATTATGCTATAGGGGTGTTTCTCCTGGTATGGCCCGGGACCATTGGTCGCAATTCCTGATAGACTCAACGCCGATACCTATTGCACCATTTTGAATGACCATGCGCGTCCTACGTTGTGGCAGATTTACGGGGTGGACCTATGTTACTTACAGGATGACAATGCCACCTGTCATGTTGCGAGGTCCACCATGGCTTGGTATGGTGACAATGGGGTTTTGGTTAAGGTCCGGTCTCTGCGCAGGCAGCCCATTCGATGAATGGGCTGGCCTGCGCAAAGACCGGACCTTAACCGTATCGAGCACCTCTGTTAAGAGTTGGAGCGTCGACTTAAGGGGTGCCCCTACCGACCGAAATTGGTGAAGGAACTGACCTGTCTTCTCCAAGCCGAGTGGAAGAAAATACCGCTAACCGTCGTACAATGCCTGGTTGAGAGTATGCCCCTGACGGTCGCAGCTGTAATCGCCACTCGTGGTGGCTTCACCAACTATTGAAGGTGAATAAACTTCGTTTTCCTTTGCTATCACAGGTGTCCAATTACTTGTTGGTAGAATATGTAATATACATATATATATAACGCAAAAGTAATGCTGCTTAGAAGACGCCGTATATATATATATATATATATATATATATATATTTTTTTTTTATATATATATAGGGATGATGGGATGTAAGGTCAGGTGATGCGTAACATCACAGCCTCTCCTTGACAAATGTCAACCCTGCCTTCTCGTGGTGCATCCTGTTCCCACTAAAGGGGCTCTGACGACCGCCAAAAGCGGTATAACTATACCATCGGGATTAGAGGAAATTCTATCCCACACTCACCAACCCGCTTGGCCAGCGTGGTGAGTTATGGCCAAACCCCTCCAAAATGACTCCACAACTTAAATCTTGGCCCTAAGTCTCCGGCAGCTGGAATGTACCTGGCCAAGGCAGCGGCCAGTGCGACACGAAGGCAGAGGGTGCTAAGAATCCCCGGAGGACCGGACTAGGCTGCCATCTGATACTGACCTTGGCAACGTACAATGGACGCTCCCTATCTTCTGATTCAAGGCTTCTTGAATTGGAAGAGGAACTACAAAGGATCAAGTGGGACATCGTGGGGCTAAGTGAGGTAAGGAGAAAAGGAGAAGATCTCATCGAACTGAAAAGTGGAAATCTCTTCTACTATCGTGGGACAGATACTGGCAGAACTAGTGGTGTTGGATTTATAATAAACAAGAAACTGAAGGATAAAGTGGTAGAAGTTGAAAGTTCCTCTGACAGAGCTGCACGACTCGTTATCCAACTATCGAGAAGATACCAGGCTCAGATTATTCAAACTTATGCACCCACCACAAGTCATCCTGAAGAAGAAATTGAAGAATTTTATAAGGAAATTTGTCATCTAAATAATAAAGGTAAGCAGCACTTGAAAATAATTATGGGAGATTTCAATGCAAAAATAGGGCAACGGCAACAGAATGAAACTTCAGTAGGTAAATTCGGTCACGGCAACAGAAACCAGCGTGGAAATACTCTCGTTGAGTTTGCAGAGGCAGAAGGGTTTTTCATCTTGAACTCCTTCTTCAAGAAAAAGCCACACAGGAAATGGACATGGAGACATCCAAATGGGACGACAAGTGAAATTAATTTTATTATGTGTAACAAAAAATTTGTCATAGTAGACTGCAGTGTGCTAAACAAGTTCAACACAGGTAGTGACCATAGATTGGTGAGATGTAAGATGCACCTCAACACTAAACTTGAACGTGGCAAGCTCATAAGACAAACAAAATGTATTGACATAACCAACCTTAAAAAACACCATAATACCTTCAAGTTGGAACTGAAGAACAGGTTCTCTGCTTTAGAAGGCCTAACATCGGAAGAAGTGGACATCTCTGAAGTTAACAGAAAAGTAACCAAAGCTCTTATGGAAACAGCAACAAAATTAGCTGGGTCTAAGAACAAGTTGCATGTAAATAAATTATCAGGAAAAACGAAAATGTTAATGCAAAAAAGGAGAGAGATGAGGACAACTGAAGAAGATGTGACTTCCAAAGTGGAATATATAGAGCTATGCAAGACAGTACGAGAAAGTATCACTGAAGACGTAAGAAAATTCAACTGTGAACTAGTGAGGAAAGCAATTGAAAACAACCAAAGCCTAAAGAAAGCAAAGGGACATCTCAGTAAGGGAAGAAAACAGATTATGGCACTGAGAAAAGAAGATGGTTCTGTAACAAGAAATAGAGGCGAAATTTTGACAAGAGTGAAAGATTTCTACTCCAAATTATATGAAAGGGATGATACATGCACTCCAGACATCATGAAAGATACCAGTACCAGAGTTCCTCCAGTCCTTCCAGCAGAAGTTGCACATGCAATCAAGAACATGAAGCGGGGAAAAGCTCCAGGAGAAGATGGAATTACTGTAGACGTCATACAAGAAGCAAGTGGAGAAATCGAAACAGTACTCGCCCAAATTTTCACTCGATGCCTTAATGAAGAAAAGATTCCTGAGGATTGGAACACCGCTACAATGATCCTTCTACATAAGAAAGGTGACATTGAGGATCTCGGAAACTACAGACCTATCAGCCTCCTATCAGTAGTTTATAAAATCTTCACTAAAGTTCTTTCACACCGCTTCAAGGTAACGCTGGACATGGTCTAACCGAGAGAACAAGCTGGATTCAGGAGTGGCTACAGCACAATAGATCATATCCATGTGCTGAGAGAACTAATTGAAAGAGCGAGGGAATATGAACTTCCATTGTGCATGGCTTTTATCGATTATGAAAAAGCCTTTGATTCGGTGAAACCATCAGCAGTTACAATGGCTCTGAAAACCTGCGGTATTGAAGATGCATACATTAATATTATTAGTAACATCTATGAAAATGCAAGTGCAAAGATTAGGCTGTTTGAAAATACAACACACATAAAAATTGGAAAGAGAGTGAGACAAGGTGACACCATATCTCCGAAGCTCTTTAATGCCACATTGGAGGGTGTTTTTCAGTCACTGAGCTGGAAAAACAAGGGGATAAAGATTAATGGAGATTATTTAACCCACCTTCGTTTTGCTGATGACGTAGTCATTTTTGCAACTAGCCCATCAGAGCTGCAGAGTATGATCCAGGAACATGCTGACAAGAGTAAAGAAGTGGGATTAAAAATGAACTTTCAGAAGACAAAAGTGTTGTTCAATGCTTTTACAAGAAATGAAGATTTATCGATTGATGGAGAAAAGCTGGAGATAACAGACACATACGTTTATCTTGGACAGCAGATACCTAGTGAGGGTCACATTGATGAAGAAATTAATCGGCGTACAAAACTTGCCTGGAGAGCTTTTGGAAGAAACAGCATAATTTTCAAGAGCAATATGCCATTATGTCTTAAAAGAAAAGTTTTTGATCAATGCATCCTTCCAGTGCTTACGTATGGTGCAGAGACGTGGACCTTAACTAAAAGAGACATACAAAGGCTGCAGACAACTCAAAGAAGCATGGAGAGGTGCATACTTGGTGTAACCAGGATAGATAAGAAGAGGAACTCGTGGATCCGAAAAATGACAACAGTGGAAGACATCATGATCAGAGTTAAATCCCTGAAATGGCAATGGGCTGGACATACTGCCAGAAGGACAGATCATTGATGGACAGCCAAAATTTTAGATTGGATTCCAAGGGACAGGAAAAGACCCAGAAGAAGACCACATGGGAGATGGGTGGATGAAATTCGAAAGTATGCAGGGGTGACATGGAGGAGACTGGCACAAGACAGACCGTTGTGGAGGAAACTTGGGGAGACCTTCGTCCAGCAGTGGATTGATAATGGTTGACAATGATGATGATGATGATATAGGGATGATACAGGTACTCCAGACATCAAGAAAGGTACCAGTACCAGAGTTCTTCCAGTCCTCCCAGCAGAAGTTGCACATGCAATCAAGAACATGAAACGGGGAAAAGCTCCAGGAGAAGATGGAATTACTGTAGACATCATACAAGAAGCAAGTGGAGAAATCGAAACTGTACTCGCCCAAATTTTTACTCGATGCCTTAATGAAGGGAAGATTCATAGGATTGGAACAACGCTACAATGATCCTGCTACATAGAAAAGGTGACAATGAGGATTTCAGGAACTACAGACCTATCAGCCTCCTCTCAGTGGTTTATAAAATCTTCACTAAAGTTCTTTCACACCGCTTAAAGGTAACACTGAACATGGCTCAACCGAGAGAACAAGCTGGATTCAGGAGTGGCTACAGCACAATAGATCATATCCACGTATTGAGAGAACTAATTGAAAGAGCGAGGGAATATGAACTTCCATTGTGCATGGCTTTTATCGATTATGAAAAAGCCTTTGATTCGGTGAAACCATCAGCAGTTACAATGGCTCTGAAATCCTGCGGTATTGAAGATGCATACATTAATATTATTAATAACATCTATGAAAATGCAAGTGCAAAGATTCGGCTGTTTGAAAATACAACACACATAAAAATTGGAAAGGGAGTGAGACAAGGTGACACCATATCTCCGAAGCTCTTTAATGCCACATTGGAAATCACTGAACTGGGAAAACAAAGGGATAAAGATTAATGGAGATTATCTCACCCACTTTCGTTTTGCTGATGACGTAGTCATTTTTGCAACTACCCCATCAGAGCTAAAGAGTATGATTCAGAAACTTGCTGACAAGAGTAAAGAAGTGGGATTAAAAATGAACTTTCAGAAGACAAAAGTGATGTTCAATGCTTTTACAAGAAATGAAGATTTATCGATTGATGGAGAAAAGCTGGAGATAACAGACACGTACGTTTATCTTGGACAGCAGATATCAAGAGAGGGTCACATTGATGAAGAAATTAATCGGCGTACGAAACTTGCCTGGAGAGCTTTTGGAAGAAACAGCATAATTTTCAAGAGCAATATGCCCTTATGTCTTAAAAGAAAAGTGTTTGATCAATGCATCCTTCCAGTGTTTACGTATGGTGCAGAGACGTGGACCCTAACTAAAAGAGACATACAAAGGCTGCAGACAACTCAAAGGAGAATGCAGAGGTGCATGCTTGGTGTAACCAGGAGAGATAAGAAGAGGAACTCGTGGATCAGAAAAACAATAAGAGTGGAAGACATCATAATCAGAATAAAATCCCTGAAATAGCAATCGGCTGGACATACTGCCAGAAGGACAGACCATCGCTGGACAGCCGAAATTTTAGATTGGATTCCAAGGGACAAGAAAAGACCTAGAAAAAGACCACATGGGAGATGGGTGGATAAATTTGAAAGTATGCGGGAGTGACATGGAGGAGACTGGCACAAGACAGACCGTTGTGGAGGAAACTTGGGGAGACCTTCATCCAGCAGTGGATTGATAATGGTTGTCAATGATGATATATATATATATACAATGAAGTGCCAGAAAAATTGCTACAAACGAGCTTATGCAAAATACATAGCAACGTCACCTATGCGCGTTCTCGGTTGCGTCCGCCAGTGCGTATATAAAGCAATATACATCCTTGTCAGCTGTCAGTGCTGTTTTCGGCAGGAGAAAGACAACTAATAAAGATTTAAGCGATTTTTAACGCGGTGTTATATTTGGCGCTCGTGTGATGGGCCGTAGTATTTCGGAGGTAGAAACGAAGTTCGGATTTTCACGGATGACCATTGGAAGGGTGTACCGTGACTACAAGAATTCCGGTAAAACCTCCAACCTACGATACCAGCGTGGCCGTAAAAAGACATTTGGTGAAGTAACCATCGTTGGCTGTCAAGAATCGTCTCACGCGATAGGCGTGCATTACTCTCACAGGTATCATCGGAATTCAATGCTGGAGCTTCAACAAGCATCAGCGTCCGGACTCTGCAACGTACCCTGCACGATATGGGCTTTGGGAGCCGACGCCCAACTCGGGTCCCCTTGATGGGTGCACGACACAGAGCTATGCGCTTCGCTTGGGCACGGCAACTCCGCCACTGGACACTTGATCACTGGAAACAAGTCGTCTGGTCTGGCGAGTCGATATTCCAACTGTATTGGGGAGATGGAAGGATTAGCGTGTGGCGCAAACCCCATGAAGCCATGTATCTCGGCTGTCAACAGGAAACTTTACCGGCCGTAGGGTGGGGGTGTCCGTAATGGTGTGCGGTGTGTTTAGCTGGACTTCACTGGAATCCCTGGTATGTCTACAAACGTCTGTTACCGGCCAACGCAATGTGTGCATCCTTTCTGACGAGGTACACCCTTTCATGTCCTGCATTCATGCCGATGAGTTGGGCCTGTCCCAACAGGACAATGCACCTCCACACAAGTGTCGGGACGCCACATTATGGTTAGAGGAGCATTCATCTGAGTTTGGGATTTTATATTCCCACCCAAGTCCCCAGATCTAAATGTAATAGAACGCATTTGGGTTACCATGCAACGCGCTATCGAACACAGGAATCCGAGACCTCGCAATACATTCGAATTGTGGAACGTTCTGCAGGAAGTATGGTGTGTATTGCTTACAGCATATTTCCAGAAGCTAGTGGAGTCCATGCTCCGTCATATTTCGGCAGTCCTGCATTCCCGTGGAAACCTATCATGTATTAGACTGGTGTACCAGTTTTTCTGGCACTTCAGTGTATACATATATGTCATCATAATCATCATAACTGTCAACCACTATCAGCCCAGCTCTGGACAGAAATCTCACCAAGTTTCCTCCACAACTGTCTGTCTCAAGCCACTCTCCTCCAAATTACGTCAGTATGTTTTCGAATTTCATCTATCCATCTCCCATTTGGTCTGCTCGGTCTTTTCCTACCCCTTTTGCTCCAGCCTAAAATTTCGCCTCTCCATCAGTGGTACGTTCTGCTGGCAACATGTCCAGTCCACCGCAATTTCAGGAATTTTTCTCTGATCAGAATTTTTCTCTGATGCCTTCCACTATTGTCATTTTCCATATCCACGAGTTCCTCTTCTTAACTTTTCTGATTACCACAAGCATGCATATCTCCACGCTTCTCTCCGTTTTGTGAAGCCTTTGAATGTCTTTTTTCTAACCGTAGGTTGAAGAAGCGTATATGCTCCAGCTTTTTCCGTCTGTCTGTCCGTCGGCACGATAACTCACGTAAAAATGGTTCGATTTCGATAAAATTTTAGTATGTAGTAGGGGACCACCAGGGGACGAACCCTATTGAAAATGGGTGAAGTGGGGTCAAAGGTCACGCCATAAGAGCGGGATCCATACAATTGCCCTTATGCATCATAACTTGCGTAAATATAGTTCGATTTCAATGAAATTTTAGTATGTGGTAGGGGACCACCTGGGAACGAATCTTATTGAAAATAAATGAAATGGGGTCAAAGGTCAGGGCATAGGAGCGGGATCCATTCCATTGCCTTTATGCATCATAACGTGCGTAAAAATGGTTCGATTTCGATGAAATTTAAGTATGTGGTAAGGAACCAACTGGTAACGAACCCTGTTGAAAATGGGCGAAATGAGGTCAAAGGTCAGGACATAAAATCGGGATCCATTTCATTGCCTTGATGCGTCATAACATGCGTAAATATGGTTCGATTTCGATGAAATTTTAGTATGTGGTAGGGGACCACCTGGGAACGAACCTTATTGAAAATAAATGAAATGGGGTCAAAGGTCAGGGCATAGGAGCGGGATCCATTCCATTGCCTTTATGCATCATAACGTGCGTAAAAATGGTTCGATTTCGATGAAATTTAAGTATGTGGTAAGGAACCAACTGGGAACGAACCCTGTTGAAAATGGGCGAAATGAGGTCAAAGGTCAGGACATAAAATCGGGATCCATTTCATTGCCTTGATGCGTCATAACATGCGTAAATATGGTTCGATTTCGATGAAATTTTAGTATGTGGTAGGGAACTACCTGGGCACGAACCCTATTGAAAATTGGCAAATTGGGGTCAACGGTCAGGCAGGGCATAAGAGCGGGATTTATTCCATTGCTCTTATGCGTCATAACTTGCGTAAAAATGGTTCGATTTCGATGAAATTTTGGTATGTGGTAAGGAATCACCAGGGAACGAAACCTATTGAAAACGGGCGGAATGGGGTCAAAGGTCAGGACATAAAAGCGGGATCCATTCCTTTGCCCTTATGCGTCATAACTTGCGAAAAATGGTTCGATTTCGATGAAATTTTAGTATTTGGTAGGGAGCCACTGGGGACGAACCCTACTGAAAATGGGCGAAATGGGGTCAAAGGTCAAGACACTGGAGTGGGATCCATTCCATTGCCCTTGCACTTCATAGCATCATAACTTACCTAAAAATGTTTCGATTGCAACAAAACGTTATCATGATATTCCGGAGGTATAGTGAACCGGTTTTGTTGAATATCAACGAAATGGGGTCAAAGGTCTTTACACAAAAGCAAGATTTATTCCACAGCCATTATTCTCATAACTTGCGTAAAACTTCCTCTATTGCGACAAAACTTTAGTATGTTATTCTTGAGGTACACTGAACCAGTTCTGATGAATATCATCGAAATGGGGTCAAAGGTCAGGACACAAGAACGAGATTTAATACACAGCCATTATCCTCATAACTTGAGTAATAAATTCTGGTATGTTGGAAAGCGTATCATAATCAATGCATTGCATGATTTTACTAACTTGCTTTAATTAAGGTCCATGTCTCTGCTTGATATGTAATCACTGGAAGAATGTATTGATTAAGCCTGTTTCTTTTATGACATAATTGCATATTCCTCTTGAGAATTGCACTGTTTCTTTCAAAAGCTCTCCAATCAAATTTTATACGCCGATTAATTTTATCAGAAGTGTGACCTATGTTTGATATATGTTGTCCAAAGTAGACCACAAGCTAACAAAGATGCGCGCTTCTCTCCGTTGTGAAGATGAAGATTTTTCGATTGATGTGTCCCCATCAATCGCAAAAAATTCATTTCTTGTATAACCAATGTGCATCAGTGTTGTGTTCTAAAAATTCGTTTTAATCCCGTTGCTTTACTGTTGTCCGCAAGTTTCTAGGTCATACTCTGTAGTTATGAAGGGGTAGTTGCAAAAATGATTACGTCATTAGGGAAAGGAAGGGTGATTTATATAATATCCACGACTCATTATTCCCTAGTTTTCCTAGTTCAAAAATCGAGAGACGCTTCGCAGTGTGGTATTGAAGAGTTTGGGAGATATGATATATATATATATATATATATATATATATATATAGAATGAAAATATTACAGAACAAAAATACAAAATTTCAAAACAAGTAAAAAACTGGAACAGGTTCCCGTCATCAGGAGAGCATCAACCTGTGGGAGTGGCCTTTCTAGTACCAACAAAACGACAAGGCAAGCCAAAAATGTCGGTTGGTCATGCTTCCTAGGCCATAAAACCAAATTCTAATAAGCACAAAAATTACAAAAATCAAATTTAAAAAAGAAGAATTAAAAGCTTACCGGCAGAACAAAAACCGTCATGACAAAGAGTCAAACAAGACTGAACAGAGTACCCACAAGAACCCAAATATATACACTGATAAGAAAGGTGGTCACGGTTAAACAACTACCTGGTAAGCCAAAACATGTGTGAGTTGACAAGATGCAAAACTGTGTATGTAGATAAGATCTTCAGCTATTAGATACCCACCAAATAGCACTTTGTGTTACCTATATATTAAAAATTGTTAGGTCCTAGGTTAATAAAGAATGTCAATGTGTAATTTGAAACTTTTGGACACCGAATTAAAGTTCAAAATTAAATGGTTAAAATGATTCCTTAAGAAATTTTTAGGAAAATTGTTAGATTGCAATGTAGAAAGAAGAGCTTTTAGATTTTTTGCAACTAAGAGCTGTCTAGAGCAAATTTTAGCCATTCTATGAAACTGGAAGATGAGTAGATTACGATGCATAACTTTTGAAATATTGGATGACCAGTGAGTGTAGTGAATGATATCAAACTCAAAAGAATTTCTTTTATCAAATAAATTCACCACACTTCTTCCCTCCTCGTCCACCTGAATCTCTAAATCGAGGTAACAAACACAAGTAGACGATCTGTTGGTTTTTTCTAGGGTAAGGTCGTCAGGATACAAGTCAGTGGCGCAACGCAAAAAGTCCGGAATGTTAATGACAATAATGTCATCAACATATTTTAGAGCAAAATACAAAATTTCAAAACAAGTTTTTTACTTGTTTGTGCCTAGACCAAATTCTATCGTAAGTTGTCGCAATATTCTCCGGCCATCGTATCGAACACTGCGTAAAGCTAATGCATTTTTTCTTATTTGCAAGCTTTTGCTGTAGCAAAATTAGAGGAAATTAAATGATCGGATGCTGAGACTGAGAAAAATCAAAAGCTTGCAAATAAAAGGAAAACTATTTGATTTGCTTTTCTTTGTAATCTTTTGCTTTAGCAAATAAAAAGAAATCAAATGATCTGATGTTGAGACTGAGAAAAATCTAAAGCTTATGGAATTAATACCCACTAATGATTCCAAGAATAAAATCTTACGCTGCAGTATTTTGCAGATTTGTACTCATATTTTTTTATCTCAAACGTTTTTAAAAATGCCCGCACGAATGCCAAGTTCTTTCGTGTTTCTAATGAAACAGTTTTTCAAATCTGTATCTCAGATCTTCCTTCACATGTAAATACCTACGTTTTGAAATCAAATATTGCACCGGTTTGTTGACGACTTTGCCGCTTTATCTGCATAGTGTCGAAATATGAATTAAAACCTTGCGTGATTGATAAACCCCTTCAACACCATTCGGTCGATAAGCATCTTAAATTTCTTATGCATGTGACGATATTTTTGTTAAAATTGTTTCTTTGAAATGCAAGTCAATTCTAACTAAGCATCTCCTCCTCAAAGGATTACTATCAAGAGAAGGGGCAAAAGTTTTTATTTACAAACTATAACATGAAAAAACTAAACGAAACATCTTTAAGCTGTAACTTTTGAATTCTTGAAATACACTGCTGGCCACCCAAAATGCAACACCAAGAAGGACACGAGATAGCAAAGCCAGATTTACTAGACACATAACAACAGACACAAGATGAAAGGATTGAGCTTACAGTCCCGTGGGACTTGCGGAACACGCAGACATCAATAGTTTGTGTGGCCCACATGGCTGGCAATAACGGCCGCTACACGCCGCAGCAACGAACGAAAGAGGCTTTGGATGTTGCTTGGGGTATCTCGGTCCAGGCTGCTTCCACACGTTGCCACAGTTCATCAGGCGTAGCCGTGGGTGATGCTTGCCGGGCCACTCGGTTGCCGATCAACGACCAGACGTGTTCAAGGGGCGACATATCAGGAGAACATGCGGGCCACGGTAGCAGTGACACCTGATGGGCCGCGAAGAAATGTTGCACGATTCGTGCCAGGTGCAGGCGCTCATTGTCCTGTTGAAACGTAACCGCTGGCACGTCCTGCAGGTAAGGGAAGACAACAGGCTCCAAAACGTCGGAGATGTAGCGGTGGCTGTTGAGTGTACCGGCGATGCGCGCAAGGCGACGGACCAGTATGGCGATGCATAATGCAGGCGTCATACAGTCTCTCGCCGCAGTGCCGCCACACGCGGATCCGACCATCGTGGTGTTGCAGGCAGAGCGGGATTCGTCGGAGAAAACAATGTCGTGCCATTCGGTAGCCCAGGTGCGGCGTTCAACGGCCCACTGCCGCCGCGCTCTCCGGTGGTGTAACGTCAATGGCAATCGGAGCAATGGGTGCCGGGCGACAAGTCCCCGCCCGTGCCAACGACGTCGAACGGTACGTGCTGACAAAGATTGTTGTGCAACACACCTTAATTCCTGCGCTAACGTTCGTGATGTGGTGGTGCGAGCCGTCAATGCCGCCGCACAACATGCCGATCTTCTCATTCGATGGTGTGCCGTGGCTGCGGCAATCGCTCACGTCGGTCCGTCCGTCCGTCCTGCACCCACCGAATCCCTACTCGCCTCACTGTGGCGGGATGTCGTGCCACACGGGCGCCGATGTCTCGGTACGATAAACCGCTGTCGCGATAAGCCACTATTCGTCCTTTGTCGAACTCCAAACGTGCTGGAATGACTGCCGTGTTCTGCGACAAGGCTACAGAAAGTTTCCCACGCACAGGTCTTGCAGCACAACACACTTCCACTACTTACACCCCGCCTTCTGTGCACCCTTCTTATAGTTCTTCTCGGTGGCGTGCCGGGCGCACATGATATGCATATACCCTGCAATGCTATTCGTTTGCATATCCTCTCGCGGGCGACGCATTCTGCGAATTGCAGGCCAATCGGATGCTTCCTTCTTGGTGTTGCATTTATGATGGCCAGCGGTGAAGAAAACATTTGTGGGGAAGGTAATGTACAATTGCTTCAAAATATTTTTGACAGAGAGCAACAAGTGAATATACTCTTATTAGTATTATCGGAATTTTCTTTTTCCCGCTGTGTGAAATAATTTTATTATTTTAATTTTTTCACCTGGAGAAAGGAAAACTCTGATAATTCACCAACTGCCACTACAAGTTTCGCAATAGGTGCAAAAATTCTATACGCTTTAGTTATGCATCTTATATACGAAAGGCAGTATAAGCATAAGTTTTTCCTCAAAACACTGCAATAAAAATACAGTATATGCAATGACAGTGTCTTCCAGTTACCGTTTCTTTAGATATTTTAAACGGTAGAGAAAATAACAATCAAGCTATTTTCCTTCAGGAAATCATATACCTTAACTAACACTAAGAACGTTCGTTCCCATGGATTTTTATGCCTTCTGACTGCAATGACTATTCCGGTTGCGCAATGGGTTAAGAGGTGGATTCTGACCGTTCATCAGAGTGGACTAGGGCCATAGTTATGGGTGAGGCATGGATGATGTGTTTCTCTCATTTAACTGGCTCTGTCCCCTCGCTGGAAATAGTAACTCCAAATTAAGAACGGGAGACTACTTACAGCCCACACTTGGTTGCTCACCGTGGTTGTTAAACCCTAAAACAAACAAAAATTACAGCATGTGTGTTTTGCTTAACATAGATACTTGATTGTAAGCATTCTGTGCTCCGCATCAAAATTCTGAAAATGTGTTTCATGAAATAAGGACGCACTGATATAATAGTAGTATTTGGCTCACGCGCAATGTATCCGAAAACGAACATCATTTAAAGTACAATATTTCGTTTCAACATTATTTAAATACAATATTTCGTTAAAACATCATTTAAATACCATATTTCGCTTCATTTTTCAAAAAATATTTTAACACATAATATCTCTCGTCGAAAAGAATTTTGCATATACAGGAATCGTTGCACGGGGGCCAAAGAGTGAATGATGAAATGCATATCCCGTGAGTCTCCTACAAATATTTTTGCTAATTATCTTTTCAGTGGAGCCAATAAATATTTCAGAATGCTAAAAGCACTCAGTAGAACGAGCTCTGCAATATTTTCTGTGTTACTTACCCAGCAATAAAAAATAAAATTGCATTATCAATAATTTCCGTATCTGTCATATGGCGAAGAACTTTTGATGACTGCTTCCCAGTAGCACCTAAAAAAAAGAAGATGAAATCAGATTCAGACGTGAGAAAATGCAAGAGCTTTCTTCAAAATTAGGCGGTTTTGTACTTACTGCATAAGAACTTAGGTTTTCGGAAGTCAGTATAAATTTCTGAAAATACATTCTTAGAGAAAGACAGTAAAGAAAAGCTGAACGTCAAATACCTAAAGCTAGATTTCTATAATAATTTCCTTTAGAATTATATTCCAAATCAGAGCAAGAAATCATCTTCTGGGAAAAAGCATGTGTTTCGTATTAATTATTCTGATTTATCCAGACGTCGTTACGTTTAACTTTGTTCTGTGTGGAATTATCTTTAAGTTGTTTACCTTAGAAATTCCTAATATATAAAATTATATCCCTGTGTATGTATGAAAAAAAGTTCTTTGACATGATATTAAAAAACACTGTGCTTCATCCAATCTAATTTTTATGTGAAGTTGCTGGGAATTAGATATGCGACTATCATGCCAGAAAACCAAATTCCTTGTAAAAATATGGGTTCGTTTCTTTTTTGAAAAACAACGTAAAGGGTTTTTATGAGGGGATCCGATAAATCTTTGCCTTTCAAACACTTTTTACCCGAAAACTGAAAAATAAGTCAACTGAAATTGTAATTTTGTAATATTTTGTGACTAAGTTTGAGTCCATTGTGCAATGAATAACCCTTTCATTTACAGTTCCAAAGTAAAGATGGCGCCTTGTGAAGTAAAGTTTGCTCCTTCTCAAGCAAAGTTCACAACGAAAGAGTTCAGAGTGGAACTAAGTTCCTGATTCTGAAAAGGAACACAGAGAAAGAAATCCACAGAATAATGTAGAAGACAATGTGATCTGTGTCCTTCCTATTCAACAATTAAAAACTGGGATACCAAATTTAAGACTAGAAATTTCAGCAGTGAAGATGAAAACGATGGATGAAGTGCTATTGTTATCCCCGTTCCACAAAATGTGGATGCTTTCTACAGTATCATTTTTGAAGACTGGAGAATATCAACCAAAACGATGGAGGAAATTCAGAAGATTCCTAGTCGATGCTTTAAATTCATTATCCACTAGGTGCTGTGCATAAGGAAGCTCTCTGTCAAATGAGTGTCTAAATGACTGACTGCGAATCACTTGAATAATCAGGTTGCAGAACTAAGGAAATATTGCAGCGTTTTGCGCAGGATGTTGACAGTATCACTTTTAGTTAAAAATGTGGGTACTTGTGCAAGATCCGGTGTCTAAGGAATTTTCCAGGCTATAGACACGGCGATTTCCCTATTCAAAAAGGTTTTGAGCGCAGAACCCTGTGGTAAACGTGATGGTGTCAGTATTCTGGGAAAAAATGGGTAATGCTTGTGAACTAAATAGCAAAGTGAGCAGCCACCAACACATTAACGTATTATACGTTTATTCAAGAGAAAATGAAGCAAGAGATGAAATCAAAGTGCAGAGAGAAATTTTTAAAATTGGTTCTGTTTGGCAAAAAATGTTTCGGCCCACAGGGCTGTTGTATCATTCAGGTAAAGTTTCGTAAAATTAACTTTGAACTGTTGAGACCCATACTTACTCACTACATTTGGCTACATACGATTTTAATTTGTTCTCAAAATTTAAAAAATCATTTAAAGGGAACAAAATTCTAGCCCATCTCAGATGTGACATCAAGTATTGACAGGTGATTTCAAGAACAACCGTAGTACTTTCCAAAGAAGCTGGTGCATCTGTGTTGGCAGTATGCTGACCATCAAAGCGAATATGCAGAATAATGTATTAAAACAATTCCCTTCATATCATTCTTCCTATAAAAATTCAAGGACTTATGTGCAACATCAAGTATTGACAGGTGATTTCAAGAACAACCGTAGTACTTTCCAAAGAAGCTGGTACATCTGTGTTGGCAGTATGCTGATCATCAAAGCGAATATGCAGAATGATGTATTAAAACAATTCCCCTCATTTCATTCTTCCTATAAAAATTCAAGGACTTATGTGCAATATCTCGTATATCCTTATTTTCGGTTAATCACATTTCATCTGGGGAGAAGGGAACATTTTAAATTGACAAGGTATGATGGCAGCAATGATCACGTTCAAATAACAAACGAAAGGAATGCATGTTTTAAACCCTTTTATGGTTCGTTGAGTGTTGCTTGATTGTGATTACCACTATGTTCAAGTAGTTGTTTTTGAGAAAATTATCAAAATTAGAACGTGATTAGTACGATAGTTGTATAACTGTGTAATTCTTCCTCCTTTCTACGTACAGTACATCTAACAGTACTGCATATTCCTCATGTTTTTCATATACGGTAAATTTTACAGACTTTACATACACACTCGCACAAACACGCTCACGCTCACACATACCCCCTTCCCCTAAGCTGCTTACTCACAACTAGGGCGCGACATAATTTTTTCTCAGTGAGGGACAAATAGCTCCTATGAACATTTTACTTTTGAAAAATCACTCACTTATTTTTCTGGAAGATAATTATTTAAAATTTTAATTTCGCCATTTGCATGCGATTGGGATTTCTGATTGTTCATCTACAGAGATATAAGTATTCAGATTTCCAGAACGTTTGATCCAGAACACTGAATGAAATGCTCAACTTCATTTATTAACGTTCATGTTTGAGAAATGAATGATGTGAACGAATATATGAGGAGTCTAGATAGAGATTCCTGTCATAAATTTAGAGTCACGGGTTTGAATGAAAGGAAGAACCACTGCAGCAAAAATGGAAACATCTATGTCTTACCATGACTTTGCCGGAAGTTCCATGAGTGCAAAGATTCAGAAACCTACTCGCTAAACCATTTGTCATGCGAATGGCTTGTCTTCTTTGTATGCGACCTCGGTTGGTATCTTTAGATCTGTATTACATTTATGTTACAGGCATGCAGTTCTTAAAGGTTTATGTGGAAGTGACATCAGCTATATACGTACTGTATATTAAAACCTGTGGATAGCAGATATTGGCACTAGATATACTTTTGTCATTTGTTCATTCTTTTTAATTCTTTTTACTTTCTTCCTCTTTATTCTAGCAGAAATTTCCAACATGTGGTACACATCACGGATTAGTGTTGTTCTGGTATCCAAGGGCTGGGCAACACGTTGGTGTACCAAATAAACAGGCATCTCATACAGTACATGCCAATATAATCACCAACTATCTTCTATCCAGTTCTGCATAAAACTGTCGTCAATTCTCTTCCAATGCTCTCTACCTTGAGCAATGTTCTACTATATCAATCATGTACGTTTCGCAGTTTGATCCACTTATCTCTCAGGCAGTGTTCTTCTGTGTCTTTTGCTCTCTCTTGGTATCTAATCTTGAATTTCAGTTGTTCAGTTCTCCTATAAACATGTTCAGTCAATTTTAACTTAAAAGTCTTTACTTTGACCACGGTGTGATCAAATCTTATCACTTTCCTGCTTACCGAGTTGCTTTTCCTATCCATCTCGATGACACCAGGCATGCACCTCTCTATGCTGCTTTGAGTTGTCTCAACCTTCTGTAAGTCTGGCTTAGAAAAGGTCAATGTCATTGAAACATAAGTCATAACTACACTGGTGTGCAAAAATTAAGGACGAAGAGGAGAAATTAGCATAACAGCGGAACGAGCAGGCAGAACGGACCGAAGGACCACTCAGGAGATAGACTAGGGTCCGGTACGGTAGGGCATGCGCATATATGCAGCATGACTTAGGGAAGGGGGTGTCGGAAGGGTATAAAGCACACAGGCGGTGTACGCTCAGCCATACGCTGAAAGCTATTGCACCGTGTACATCGGTTTGAACGACGTCGAGTTGCTGCCACCGTGAGATATGGCCAACAAGCAATCCAGTAGACGACATCTGGATGACTTTACCCGAGGTCGCGTCATTAGGAAGTTGGAAGGAGGTCGAAGTGTGACTAGTGTGGCCGAGGAGTTTGGGATCGCTCATAGAATCGTTTCACGAGCTTGGAGAGCATTTCAAACGATAGGAACAGCTGTCAGAGATTAGCAGTGGTCGTCCACGAGCAACCACGGCGGCGGACGACCGATATATTGTCCTACAGGCGAGAAGAGACAGACGACAGACAGCGGGAGAAATCGCAAGGCACATGCAACAGACAACTGGACGTTTGTTATAACGTTTTACCGTGGCCAGGAGGCTGCACAAAGGTGGTCGATTTGCACGACGACCAATACGGTGTGTGTTATTAACGCCTGCGCATCGGAGACGACGGTTTCTGTGGTGCCAGGAACACAAGAACTGGACACATCAGCAATGGAGTCAAGTTCTCTTTACGGATGAGAGCCGTTTTAGCCTGACAAGCGATTCTGGACGTATACACATCTGGAGGGAGAGCAAAGAACACGCAATCGCACCTCCAACATCATCGAAAGGGACCGGTTTGGAGGTGGTGGAATTCTTGTTTGGGGCAGTATCATGCTTGGTAGCCGTATTGACCTCCACATCTTCCAAGGAGGTTCAGTCACTGGTGTCCACTATTGTACCGAGGTTCTCCTGCCTCACGTGCGTCTGTTTAGAGGTGCTTTGGGTACTGAGTTCCTCTTCATGGACGACAACGCTACACCTCATCGTACAGTGGCTGTCGCGGAGCTGTTGGAGGGTAACGATATTCAACGCATGGATTGGCCAGGATATACCCTGACCTAAATCCAATCCAACACGTGTGGGACCTTCTCGGGAGACGCTTGGCAGCACGTCACCAGCCGCCAGCAACAATTCCGATGCTGCAATTGGCGCTACAAGAGTAATGAGCCGCGATGCCTCAACAGCTCCTTGACAACCTCGTCCTCAGCATGGACAGACGTTGTAAATCCTGCAACGCAGTCAGGGGTGAGCATATTCCCTACTAAAGACTGGATTTTTCTTGGCAGCCGCCTGTCACATGGTCGTTTCTGTCTTCTGTCTTGTTGTGCTCGAAGCTATCTTTTCAATAAAGTGCCTTTTTATTCTTTGTATTCCTTGTTTGAACGATTTTGCTCATTTGTCCCATATTCATACATCTTGGGGATCTTATGGTATGATTTGAGTCGATGTGGACCCCTTCTGCGCGACGTTACATTCGAAAAACCGTCTCGTCCTTAATTTTGGCACACCAGTGTAGTAGGATACACTGAATAAAGACTTTGATTTTAAGACATAATGGTGAATTGCTCTTGAAAATTCTGCTTCTTCCAATACGCTCTCCAATTTGGTTTTATAAGCCAACATATTTCTTCTTTGATGTGGATTCATTCTAATCTTATGTCGTTCTTTCAGTACATCTTACTTCTGCGATTGAATTAATACAGTGGGGAAATGGGAGAAAGGGCTGTTTTGAGAAGACCCAATGACTCGTTGCTAATTTGGCCTTAAAATTCGTTTAAAGCATTTTCTAAATTATCTATTGTAAAATTTGTTATAAAAAAAGGGGACACAAGTGGATTGATCAAAACTGTAAAAAATAATTTATTATGTATTGATCACTAAACAAAAACTAAGCTTTAGGGAATCATTTTGCTGGATTGCCCTTTCGAATTCTGATTTATAAATACAATATTTGCTCAGTTAGATAACACATTTTAGTTTTCTAAATCAGTGCGCAACATATATGCATTTTATGCCTCACTGAACTGTGCTTCTATTTAAGTTATGTCAACATCAGCTAAAGAATTCGTTAAATTTACTGTTGACGTATCAGATGATCTTATAGATGAGGTACAAGGTATAAAACATTTCTAGTGCAACACAAAAAAATTCTAGGTCCTTAAAAGCTTCAACAGAAGGGAACAGTAGCAAGTTCCGAAAAATCATTTTGCGAGCAAATGATCAAAACATGTATAAGATCAGCCATAACCCCAAGTCGTTTGTCATTTTTGACAATAATAAACAGCGAAAGTGAAAAGAAGAAAGAAGTGTGGTTTTAATTCCATAATAAAGAAATGGATCCTGAATAAATAATGAAAATTATTGGGTGAAATAACCTAAAAATGTTATTTCAAAAATAAATATAAAATTTCGGTCGTCCGTTTTTTCCCATGTTTTCGTGCAACAATAGTAGTTGTATGTATCCATTTCTATTTTAGAAAAGGTATAGAAAACAACTATTTTTTTTTACTGTGGAATGTCATTGATGTCGAAATGCTAATGAGTCACCAACGGAAAACATATTCTCAATTTTCGTTGCTTTGTCATTTGAATGACTTAAATTTCTTATGTGATGACTGGTGTGGAAACAATGCATACTTGGATAAGGAAATGTTGTATTAATTGTTTATGTAATTTATATAACAAAACAAAACCGTCAAATCACATTTTTTCCCCATCTTGTCACCCAAAAATACCTTCTACAACTGTCGCGAGCACTAAACATTCCCTTTTTATACTAGCCTCGCCCACTGGCCGCAACAGCTTGCAGCCATTGCTCATTTGCTTAAAACTGCAAGGTGATCATAATAAAGTGGCCACTCAGTGTATAACACCAATTTTTTTTTACTCTCCCTTGAACTTCGTATTATACCGGTTCGATTGTACACTGAAGAGCAATTGAATTAGAGACAGCTGGCGTTCTGCAAACATGGCGCTGTGGGCGGCCCTGTAAACGGAAACAAGGTAACGTATTCAGCGATCCGACAATACAAGGAGTGATGTGACGGGAATCAGTAAGAGTAGGGCGCAGTATCAGTAAGACAAAGGATCTAAGCGCATTTATCGTGGGCAAACTGTCGGGGCCCGCCGAATGGCTCACTACATCTCGGAGGTCGTGCAGGTTTTGGGTATTTCATGAGCCACTGTGTCACGGGTTAACCGTGAATACATTGAATCCGGTAAAACCAATCCTGCAAGGGCCAACTGCCGTGCGCAACAGCGTGTGGATGAGCGGGGTCAATGGCGGCTTGCTCGCATTGTAACAACGGATAGACGGAACACAGTGCCAGATATCACTCGGCAATTTAACGCTGGTGCACAAAAACGTGTAAGCAGCCATACCATCCAGAACTATCCCCTCGCTATGGGGTACAGAAGCCATCGTCCCACGAGGGTACCGCTGCTGACCGCACATCACAGGGTGTAAAGATTAGCACGGGATCGAGAACACCGCCACTTGCCCATAGACATGTGGAAAAATGTTGCCTGGACTGATGAGTCGAGATTCACCTTAGTAAATGCTGATGGAAGGATACGAGTACGGCGCAAACCACATGAAGCAATGGATCCTTCTTGCCAGCAGGGTACTCTTCAAGCTAGTTGGGGTGACATTCTCATCAGGGGACTGTTTACGTGGACTGAAATGGGACCCCTGGTTCGTGTGATATCGTCCCTCACAGGTCAGCGTTACTGGGATATCCTGGACGACCATTTGCCCCCGTTTGTGCGTCTTTAATTTCCCACTAGGGACCTCATCCTTCAACAAGACAATGCACCGTGCCATCGCTCCCGAAATGTATCCGAATGGTTGGATCAACACTCCACCGACGTGACCTCGCTTCCTTGGCCAGCTAGGTCACCTGAGCTCAATACCATCGAGCACATCTGGGTTGCCATCGAGCACATCTGGGTTGCCATCGAGCACATCTGGGATGCCATCGAGAGAGATGTTCTAGGCTCTGACCCTCTCCATCAAGCCTTCGAGAACTGTGGTAGCTTGTTCAGGGGTCGTGGATCCGTATGGCTTCTCAACGCTTCCGGTGTCCTGTCGAGTCCATGCCCATACGAATCGCCGCCCTCATCAAGGCGAAAGGTAGTGCTGCACGTTACTATACAAGTATCTCTAATTCAATTGCTTTTCAGTGTATATACACTGCTGGCCACCCAAAATGCAACACCAAGAAGGAAGCATCCGATTGGCCTGAAATTCGCAGCATGCGTCGCCCGCGAGAGGACATGCAAACGATTAGCTTTGCAAAGCATATGCAAATCATGTGCGCCCGGCACGCCACCGAGAAGCACTATAAGAAGGGTGCACAGAAGGCGGGGTGTAAGTGGTGGAAATGTGTTGTGCTGCAGGACATGTGCGTGGGATGCTTTCTGATTCCTCGTCGCAGAATACGGCAGTCATTCCAGCACGTTTCGGAATTTGACAGAGGACGAATAGTGGCTTATTGCGACAGCGGTTTATCGTACCGAGACATCGGGGCCCATGTGGGATGACACCCAGCCACAGTGAGGCGAGTATGGATTCGGTGGGTGCAGGACGGACGAACGGACTGACCGACGTGAGCAATTGCTACAGCCGCAGCACACCACCGGACGAGAGGACCGGCATGTTGTGTGAAGGGAATTGACGGCTCGCACCGCTACATCACGAACGTTGGCGCAGGATTTAGGGTGTGTTGCGCCACAGCCTGTTTCAGCACGTACCTTTCGACGTCGTCTGCAGGAGCAGGGACTTGTCGCACGGCTCCCATTGCTCCGATTACCATTGACGTTACACCATCGGCGAGTGCGGCGGCAGTGGGCCGTTGAACGCCGCACCTGGACTACGGAATGGCACGATATTTTCTTCTCCGACAAATCTCGCTTCTGCCTGCAAAACCACGATGATCGGATCCGTGTGTGGCGGCACCGCGGTGAGAGACTGTATGACGCCTGCATTATGCACCGCCATAGCGGTCCGTCGCCTGGCTTTATAGTTTGGCGTGCAATTAGATATGACACCAGCAACCCTTTGGTACGCATCACCGGTACACTCAACAGCCACCGCTACATCTCCGTCTATTTGGAGCCTGTAGTTCTCCCTTACCTGCACGACCTGCCAGCGGCCACGTTTCAACAGGACAATGCGCGCCTGCACGTGGCACGCTACATGCAACAATTCTTCACGGATCACTTCTTCTGGAATGGATGGCCATTGGGTCACTTCTGTCGTGGCCTGCCTGTTCTCCTGATATGTCACCCATCGAACACGTCTGGTCGCTGATAGGCAACCGAGTGGCCCGTCAAGTACCACCCGCGGCTACGGCTGATCAACTGTGGCTACGTGTGGAAGCAGCCTGGACCGACATACCCCAAGCCCACATCCAAAGCCTCTTTCGTTCGATGCCGCGGCGTGTAGCGGCCGTTATATCCAGCCATGGGGGCCACACGAGCTATTGATGTCTGCGTGTTCTGCAAGTCGCACGCGCTTGTAAGCTCAATCGTTTCATCTTTGTATCTGTTATGTGTCCAGTAAATCTGGCTTTGCTATCTCGTGTCTTTCTTGGTGTTGCATTTTGGGTGGCCAACAGTGTATATACACATTTTGTTAATCAAAATGCGCCACATGCAGCTGCAGGAGAGAATTTTTAAAATGAACACCAAGCAAGATGCACCCGCAATTTTCAAAAAGTATTGACCAACCCAAACCAATCTAAATTTAAAGAAAACCCAAGATTCAGGAAAAAATGCCAAATAAGAGATGTCAGGATTGTAGAAAATTTGGGCGCTGCCAATTGTGGTTTTATTAAGGGCCGCATATACGTATATATACAAGTACACTACTCGACATAGAATTTGCTTCACCCTAAAGGAAGTGTGCTACAAACATGCAAATCGCAGGGCGGGTGTACCCACTCGAGTTATGCAAATCATGTTAAACCGGAGCCGATGATGTCACACGTCTGCGAGGTAAATGTGTCAGCAGCAACAGGGATGGTAATGTGTGGTCGCAGGTGGAAGTGTCGTGGGTGTTTCAGATTTGTTGTTTGTGCTGGGAAACTGTTCAGAGAAGCCCGAAAATTACGGGTACACGCCTTCGGCAGGTTTATCACCATTTGGATGCGTTTCAGAGAGGAAGAATTGTAGGCCTGTGTGAAGCGGGCTGGTCTACACGTTGTATTGCTGCGCAAATGCAAAAGGATACATGAACTGTTGGACGCTGTTGGCCCCAATGGCTACAGGAGGGTTCATACATGCGTCGGAGCCGCAGTGGTGCAGTACGAAAAACTTCAGTACGCCTGCACCAACGTATTGTTCGACACACTCGTTCGCCACCTGAGAGCACTTCAGACGATATTCGATGTGCTGTGTCATCGGCCATGGACGTCGCCATAACGAGCTGAACTGTAAACCGAAAGTTACATGTGGCAAACCTGCGCAGTAGGCAACCGTTATATCGACTGCCAGTGACGGCCAGCCATCGCAGCAATCGCCTGGCTTTGTGCCGAAGTCATGGAAACTAGGATCACGAATTGGCCACTGTGGTCTTTAGTGATGAATATTGTTTCTGTGTGAGTGCTGACGGTAGACGGATCCGTGTTTGGAGACACCCTGGTGAGCGGGAGGATCAGGTTTTGTTCGCGACCACCACGCCACCCTTCAGGCCGGCATCATGGTATGGGGTGCTATGGTGCATGACCGCAGGCCACCTCTTGTCCGCATCACGGGCACACTAACAGTAGTTACACAATACGTGAGCGCATTTTGATTCCGTTCACAAATGGCCTACAGCACTGCATTTTACAGAAAGATAACGCCCGTGTATACACTACTCGGGTCTCCAGACAACATTTCAACATGTTCAAACATTGCCATGATCACCAACATCGCTATATGTATCACAAATCGAAAGTATTGGGAGGAAGTCAAGGTTGCTTGGTGTTCCATTTCTCAGGACTATATCCGTTGGCTGTATGACTCGTTGCCACGCCGTATTGCTCCCTGTATTGCGAGTAAATAAGTGTTGCAACCATTTACTGAGGCGTACACATGTGCTACATTATCTCATTTGATAAACACTGCATGTAGCTGAAACTAAAGTCAAGGTAAACCTTAACTTATTCCTATTTACCTGCTAAATTTCAAACCTCTAGCCTTAATCCTTTTAGATGGGGCAATTTCTATGTCGAACAGTGTATAGTGCACCAGCCGAGGCTCTGCACAAAGTGCATTTGACAATGCGACCACACGGTATATAGGCCGTTGGCCACGACAGATGAGCCTTAGTGCGTAACGTGAGCACAATGGGCAGAAATAGTGATTTGATAGACGTTCAAAAAGGAATGATCATCTGCTATTTCGCCATGGATGGAAGCATCTTAGAAACAACAGACTTTGTGGGCTGTTCGCGAGGTGCTGTATTAAGCGTGTACCAAGAATCAACCGCTGGTACACCGAGTACCTCCCGACGTCATAATTGTGGATCCCCAACGGCCATCCATCCCAGAAGAGAACATCGCCTCCGTCGACTGGTAAAGGGCAATCAATGCGCAGCAGGGTAGCAACTGACCACGCAAATGAACGCTGGGGCAGCCAGTTATGTGCCTCTGATAACAGTATAGCGAATCCTATACTTATTGGTCTCCCGAGTCGATGCTGCTTCAAAGCGCCCATGGTAGCTTAGGTGCATCGGCAACGACGTCTGTAGTTCGCATGGGACTACCGTCGTTGGACAGTGGTAGAGTGAAAAAAGGTTGCCTTCTCCGACGAATCAAGGTTTCTGCTCCACAGAAGTGACGGAAGATGACGGATACGGCGTCAGACGCACGAGAACTAACACCTGGAACACTTGTCGGCCAAATACACGCTTGCAGAGGCAGTGTGCATGTATGGGGAATGCTTTTCTGGTATTACCTAGGACCGCTGGTACCTCTGGACAGGTGCCTAAATGCAAATGGCTCTCTGTCCATCCTCGCTGACCACATGCATCTCTTCTTGTTAGACGTTTACCTTGGTTGTGATGGTGTCTACCAACAGGACAATGAGCTTTGCCACGTCACTAATATGGTGTGTGACTGGTTCTAGGAACACGACAGCAATGTCTCCGTTCTCCCTTGGCCGGCGAAATCGTCAGACATGAATACCATAGTGCACTTCTGGAACTATTTGATTAGACAAGTTCGACGTGCCAACCCCCAACCACGTCATCTCCGTGACCTCCGTGCTTTGATGCAGTCTGAATGGGCACGTGTACCTCGGGAAACTTTCCAGGGCTTATTGCATTGGTGCCATGCAGTCTCGTCGCTGTCATCCTGGCCAAGGGTGGTTATTCCCATTATTAGGTAGGTGGTCATGTTATTCTGATACGACCGTGTATATTCCATGTCCCTCCGGCATGCTTCTGTGTTTCATCCACTCAACTACCACGTGTGTCTATTTCTGCTCCTGATATCCAAGGCAGTATTTCAATTGTTCAACTATGGTTGGTTCTTTGGAAACGTGTCCGGCAGTTTGTGACTTGCTCCTTAATTTGATCATGATGACATTAACTCTTATCATTTTCCTGATCCATGAATTACTTTTTTTCTGGGTTACAAAACATATTGTCGTCGAGGTAGCTGATAGGTTCGAGGCAGTGTTTCTCCTAATTCCTCCGAGATGGGGGCGGGCTCAAGTTCCCAATAAGCATTACGTGGCGCGCCTGTTTTACGGAAGTAATTCAGTCACTTTCCTGAATTTGTATTTGCAGGAAAAGGTAGGATTGTTTAGAATTACAAACAAATAGATAACTACAAAATTCGTGTGGTTTTATAATGCTTCTAAACTTTAATATGTTCTACAACGAGCGTAGCCGTGGTATAATTTTCATTTTCGCAGTATCAAACTCTTCTCAAAAGCAATTTTACGTCTGCAGTTTCAAACTCTATTTAACTTTGTTATCGTTTGCGAGTTTAAATTTTCTTTACATAAATATTATGAACTGAGTTTAAACAGCTGACAGTACAACACGGCGTTTAAGAGCCCTAACTCACCAGTAGCTTCCTTTGGTGTTTCGTCGGTTGTTTCGTCATCTCCAGCTGTAAGATTCTGATCCTGCATGTTCTTCAGCTCCGATTCTGTCATTTCAGCATCCATCATCAGCTGAAGAAGATCAGTACGCCGTGCCTACAACATAAAATATATATTTAGAAATATATCGCGATATTTTTTCAGCGAATTGTGCTAAAAATAAGAAGTATTCAGTAGCGCGGTTATCAGCCTTTTCCGAAATAGCTGATTAAACAAGTTATAACTTGAAGATTTTAATGTGCAATTAAAATTTTTAACAACCTCAGAGAAACGAAAGCAAAACAGTTGGTATTGCCTGGAGCAACTACGTTCTCAAATACGAATTGAGTTATACACAGTAGATTCAAAACATTTAGTCCATCTGCCTAATACACTGAAGAGCAATTGAATTAGAGATACCTGTCTAGTAACGTGTAGCACAACCTTTCGGGCTAATGACGGCGGCGATTTGTCTCGGCATGGACTCGACAAGACACCGGAAGCGTTGGGAAGCCATACGGATCCACGACCCCTGAACAAGCTCCCACAGTTCGCGAAGATTTAATGTAGGGGGGGAGAGCCTCGCACATCTCTCTCGATGGCATCCCAGATGTGCTCGATGGGATTGGGGTAAGTTGATCTAACTGGCCAAGGAAGCGAGGTCACGTTGGTGGAGTGTTGATCCAACCATTCAGATACAATTCGGGAGCGATGGCACGGTGCATTGTCTTGTTGAAGGATATGGTCCTCAGTGGGAAGTTGAAGACGCACAAACGGGAGCAAATGGTCGTCCAGTATATCCCGGTAACGTTGACCTGTAAGGGATGATGTCACACGTACCAGGGGTCCCATTTCAGTCCACGTAAACAGTCCCCAGATGAGAATGCCATCGCCACCAGCTTGAATAGTACCCTGCTGGCAAGAAGGATCCATCGTTTCATGTGGTTTGCGCCGTACTCTTATCTTGCCATCCGCATGTACCAACGTAAATATCGACTCATCAGTCCAGGCAACATTTTTCCACATGTCTAGGGTCCAGTGGCGATGTTTCCGCGCCCATGCTAATCTTTGCACCCTGTGATGTGCGGTCAGCAGCGGTACCCTCGTGGGACGATGGCTTGTGTACCCCATAGCAAGGAGATGGTTCTGGATGGTATGGCTGCGTACACGTTTTTGTGCACCAGCGTTGAATTGCCGAGTGATTTCTTGCACTGTGGCCTGTCTATCCGCTGTTACAATGCTAGCTTGCCGACGATGACCCAGCTCACCCACACGCTGTTGTGCACGGCAGTTGGCCCTTGCAGGATTGGTTTTATCGGATTCGATGTATTCACGGTTCACCCGTGACACAGTGGCTCGTGAAATACCCAGTGCCTGCACGACTTCCGAGATGGAGTGACCCATTCGTTGGACCCCGACAATTTGCCCACGATCAAATGCGCTTAGATCCTTCATCTTACCCATACTACGCCCGACTCTTACTGATTCCCGTCGTATCACTCCTTATATTGTCGGATCGCTACATACGTCATGTCGTTTCCGTTTACAAGGCCGCCCACAGCGCCATATTTACATAACGCCAGCTGTCTCTAATTCAATTGATCTTCAGTGTATGATGTTGGTCTTCCACGTTGCGCCAAAACACCTCCTGAGATATCTTCTTGCAACTGTTACCAGCACGTTATCAGCAGATTATTTGAACCTTGTAAGTTACGAGTTTGAGCTTCCGTAGATCAGATTTGTTGTTGCGACACGAACTACAGATGCTCAATTGGATTGATGTCTGGCAAATTTATTAGCCAGGGAAATATCTGGAAGCCTTCCTCATGATCCGCGAAACATTCTCGAAAAATCCAGAAATTGTGTTATGACCCGCTATCCTGCTGAAAAATGTTACTACTAGAGGGGAATACTGTTGCTTTGAAATGATGTACCTATTCTGCAATAGTGTTTAGGTAGGTGGCAGACTTCATAGTTTCCTGCATATGAATGTTTTTTTTTAATTGTAGGTTTAACGACCACCGTGAGCGACTCAATGTGCTGTAAGAAGTCACCCGTTCCTAATTTAGGGTCACTGGTTCCAGGGAAGGGAGAGAGCCAGTGCCGTAAGGCAAACACAACATCCATGCCTCACCGGGATTCGAACCCGCGCCCCTTCCGGACGAATGATCAGAGGCCATCGCTTATACCACTGCGCCACCGGGGCGGCCTGCATGTGAATGACTGGACCCAGGGTTTTTCTAACAGAACATTGCCCAAATCATTACACTTCCTCCACGGGCTTGTTTCGGTCCCACAGTGCATCCTGATCCCATCACTTTCCCAGGTAAACGACGCACACGTCGTTTACCTGGGGAAGTGATGTTTACCTGGGAAAGTGATGTTTACCTGGGAAAGTGATGTTTACCTGGGGAAGTAATGGGATTTCCTGTTACACCATATGGACGGTAGGGTCCATATGTTACACCATATGAACGGTAGGGTCCATATGTTACACCATATGAACGGTAGGGTCCATATGGTGTAACAGGAAATGAGATTAGTCGGACCAGACGACCTCAGGATCCAGTTTTGATGCCCGCTTGCCCATTGTAGGCGCTTTAGAAGATGCGGAGAGGTTAGCCTGGGTTTACGCATTCCCGTTTTCAGAGGGGCTGGATATACTGTGTTCCGTAACACTTACTACGTCTCCAGCATTCAAATTACCGGCAATTTGAGCCACAGTATGCGTGCAGTTTACTCGTACCGTACGGGATAGCCTTTGCTCTCCTCTAGCATCGCTGAGTTGTGATCATCCCACATCGTGCTCGTGGTTTTCGCGTATTTTCTCCTCTGACCATTTCTTTCATTTGCGTAGCTCACCGTGTCATTTCACGTCAACTACACAAACATTCTATGGGGCGCGTCATTTCAGCATTTCGATTGGGAGATCGAGGTTTTTATGTGACGAAATCTACAATGGGGAATAAATACAATGCTTGTGTCAGGGGTAGGGTGGGGGAGATTGAGTTTCAAAAAATGAAAATGATAGCTATTATGACATTTGTAATTTTGTGATTTTCGAAACATAATTTACCATAAAATTTTGCGATACGTTATTTAACAAAATATAATTGTTATCTATTGGAGTCGTAAACGCTGGCTGCAAGAAATGAAAAGTGTCTGCTATTGTCTGAAGAATTGCTAATGTCCGCCCCTTTTTGCCACCTATGATTTGCATTCCCAAAAACTGCCACTATCTTATTAAGAGAAATGAATGCTACGAGGAGAAAGTTTGTGTGATCCTGAGTTTAAGTAAGGACCAGGTGAATATAAAGTATGTGATTGGTTGGCGATAAGAAGGACGCCGAGTAATTGACCTGAGTCGGGTGAAACACTTCAGTCAGGATACGCGATTGGTATTTGAATGGGTGCACAATAAAGAGTTATGCTAGCAAGAGGAGGAAAGTTGGATACAAAGTACGATATTTTCAACAAAAGTAGTAAAGAAATAATTACTTTTTTTATCATAAGGATAAGGCAGTTTGCCGTACTTGCGATGAGAGTATTGCGGTAATGAAATAATACATCATCAAGAGACATTGTGATGCGAAGCACAGTGCGAAATAATATAGATGGGAGTGTTATTTTCGGAGCAAAAAGTTAATGAATTAAAAGGCAAGCTAAATTATCAGCTGTCGTTATTCTTCTAGGTAACTACACTGATGGCCACACAAAATGCAACACGAAGAAGGAAGCATCCGATTGGCCTGAAATTCGCAGCATGCGTCGCCCGAGAGGACATGCAAACGATTAGCATTTCAGGGCATATGCAAATGATGTGCGCCCGGCACGCCACCGCGCAGCACAATAAGAAGGGTGCACATAAGGCGGTGTGTAAGTCGTGGAAGTGTGTTGTGCTGCCTAACCTGTGCGTGGGAAGCTTCCTGATGCCTCGTCATAGAATACGGCAGTCATTCCAGCAGGTTTCGGAGTTCGACAGAGGACGAATAGTGGCTTATCGCGACAGCGGTTTATCGTACCGAGATATCGGCGCCCGTGCGGGACGACATCCAGCCACAGTGAGGCGAGTATGGATTCTCTGGGTGCAGGAGGGACGGACGGACCGACGTGAGCGATTGCCGCAGCCGCGGCACACCACCGAATGAGAGGAGCGGCATGTTGTGCGGCGGGTATTGACGGCTCGCACCGCCACATCACGAACGTTAGCGCAGGAATTAGAGTGTGTTGCACAACAATCTGTGCAGCACGTACCGTTCAACGTCGTCGGCAGGGGCGGGGACTTCACGCACGGCGCCCATTGCTCCGATTGCTATTGAGGTTACATAACCGGCGAGTGCGGCGGCAGTGGGCCGTTGAACGCCGCACCTGGACAACGGAATGGCAGGACATTGTCTTCTCCGACGAATCCCACTTCTGCCTGCAACACCATGATGGTCCGATCCGCTTGTGGTGACACCGCGGCGAGAGACTGTATGATGCCTGCATTATGCGTCGCCATACCGGTCCGTCACCTGGCGTCATGATTTGAGGCGCAATTGGATATGACACCCGCACCGCTCTGGTACGCATCGCCGGTACACTCAACAGCCACCGCTACATCTCCGACGTTTTGGAGCCTGTAGTCCTCCCTTACATGAAGGACCTGCCAGCGGCCACGTTTCAACAGGACAATGCGCACCCGCACGTGGTACTCATCGTGCAACAATTCTTCACGGCTCACCAAGTGTCACTGCTGCCGTGGCCCGCCTGTTATCCCGATATATCGCCCATCGAACACGTTTGGTCGCTGATCGGCAACCGAGTTGCCTGGCGAGCACCACCCGCGGCTACGCCTGATGAACTGTGTCAACGTGTGGAAGCAGCCTGGACAGACATACCCCAAGCCCACATCCAAAGCCTCTTTCGTTCGATGCCGCGGCGTGTAGCGGCCGTTATTGCCAGCCATGGGGGCCACACGAACTATTGATGTCTGCGTGTTCCGCAAGTCGCACGGGCCTGTAAGCTGAATCGTTTCATCTTTATATCTGTTGTTATGTGTCCAGTAAATCTGGCTTTGCTATCTCGTGTCCTTCTTGGTGTTGCATTTTGGGTGACTAGCAGTGTAAACAGTCTGAAGACATAAAGGTAGTGTTCGTGTTAGCTACATGATAGCAGAAAAAAATGTAAAACGTGGAAAGCACATAATTGACGGAGAGTTTGTGAAATAATGACTTCAATGTGCAGTTGATGTTGTTTGCCTATCACAGGCTCAAGTTGTTTCGGATATTAGCATGTCTGGGGTGACAATTGTGAGGCGCGTGGAAGATGTGGCAGCAAATGTGTTTAGCAATTTCAAATCCAAATGCAAAGGGTTTGTGTTTTATAGTGTAGTGATGGATGACTGCATAAATGCAACCGATACTGTATAAGTAGCCATTTTCATTCGTGGCGCGGATAGAAACCACACAACTGTAGAGGAATTGGCCAGCGTGGTTCCTTTTAAAGACACGATATTGATTTTAGGTTTGTAGTCAAGTCTAAAAGATACCTTGGTTAAATGTGAGTTAGACTTGAACAACATATCTGACATAACCACGGATGGTGCACCTGCTATGCCCGAAAGAACGGAGGTATGGCATCTTTAATGAAATCTGACGCGAAGAAGTGTGGTAATATTAAGATTATCGCTCTCCACTGCACCAAGAAAATTTGTGTGCGAAGTCTCTTGAACTTTGAAATATGTGATGCCTGTTGTTGTGAAAGTGGTGAATAGTTTCCTGTCGAATGGTCTCAACCACAGGCAATGAGCCCAAACTAATCCTGTGAGAACGACGATTGCAAAATAAAAACTGCAATTACTTTACAAAATTAGCGGCGTTGGTGAATGAACATAGAACATACAGATCATATGATTACGTACCATACATTTTAGATCTGAAAGAGGAGTGTAAAAGCAGATTTTCTGACTTCAGAGAGTACAAAATTTGCAGCGCAATGTTCTCCTTGCCTTTCTTGGTTGACATCGAAAGTGTTCCACCTCATCTGCAATCAGAGTTTGCAGATCTGCAGTGTGACTCTACTGTGAAATGCAAGATTTCACAAGTTCCTACAGTAGTTGACTTTTATTCCAAATGTGTGCCCGAAGAATAGTATCAGAAATGCTTAAACGTGCATTGTTCATATCTTCTGTCTTTGGCAGTATCTACATACACTTGTGTGCAAAATTTAAGGACGAAGAGCAGAAATTAGCATAACAGCGGAACGAGCAGGCAGAACGGACCGAAAAACCACTCAGGAGATAGACTAGGGTCCGGTACGGTAGGGCATGCTCATATATGCAGCATGACGTGGGGGGAGTGGGGTGTCGGAAGGGTATATAGCACACGGGCAGTGTACGCTCAGCAATTAGGTGAAAACTATTGCACAGTGTACATCGGTTTGAACGACGTCGAGTTGCTGCCACCTAGTGATATGTCCAACAGGCAATCCAGTAGACGCCATCTGGATGACTTTACCCGAGGTTGCGTCTTTGGGAAGTTGGAAGACGGCGAAGTGTGACTAGTGTGGCCAAGGAGTTCAGGATCGCTCACAGCATCGTTTCACGAGCTTCAAGAGCATTTCAAACGAAAGGAACAGCTGTCCGAGAGTTTACCAGTGGTTGTCCACGAGCAACAACGGCGGCGGATGATCGGTATATTGTCCTACAGGTGAGAAGAGACAGACGGCAGGCAGCGGGAGAAATCGCAAGACACATGCAACAGAAAACTGGACGTTCGTTATCGCGTTTTACCGTGGCCAGGAGGCTGCACAAAGGTGGTCTATTTGCACGACTACCAGTACGGTGTGTGCCTTTAACGTCTGCTCATCAGAGACGGCGGCTTTTGTGGTGCCAGGAACACAAGAACTGGACACATCAGCAATGGGGTCGAGTTCTTTTTACGGATGAGAGCCAATTCAGTCTGACGAGCGATTCTGGACGTATACACACCTGGAGAGGGCAGGGAACACGCAATCATATATCCAACATCATCGAAAGCGACCAGTTTGGAGGTGGCGGAGTTCTCGTTTGGGGCGGTATCATGCTTGGTAGCCGTACTGACCTCCACATCTTCCAAGGAGGTTCAGTCACTGGTGTCCGCTATTGAACCGAGGTTCTCCTGCCTCACGTGCATCTGTTTAGAGGTGCTGTGGGTTCCGAGTTCCTCTCCATGGACGATAACGCTACACCTCATCGTACAGTGGCTGTCGCGGAGCTGTTGGAGAGTGAAGATATTCAACGCATGGATTGGCCCGGAAGGTCACCGGACCTAAATCCAATCGAACACGCGTGGGATCTTCTCGGGAGACGATTGGCAGCGCGTCACCAGCCGCCAGCAACGATTCCGCAAGTGCGATTGGTGCTACAAGAGGAAGGGGGCGCGATGCCTCAACAGCTCCTTGACAACCTCGTCCTCAGCATAGACAGACGTTGTAAATCTTGCAACGCAGTGAGGGGTGATCATTTTCCCTACTAAAGACTGGATTTTTCTTGGAAGCCGCCTGTCACATGGACGTTTCTGCCTTCTGTCCAGTTGTTCTCGAAGCTACCTTTTCAATAAAGTGCCTTTGTATCCTTTGGATTACTTGTTTGGACGGTTTTGCTCACTTGTCCCATATTCTTCTATCTTGGGAATCTTATGGTATGATTTGAGTCGATGTGGAGCACTTCTGCACGATGTTACATTCGAAAAACCGTCTCGTCCTTATTTTTTGCCCGGCGGTGTATTTAAGCAGTTGTTCCTCGAATGAAAACCACAAAATCAAAAACACAAGAACACATCTAACAGCTCAACATTTGGAGGAAACTTTGCGAAATGCGGCAACGCCAATTAAACCTAATATTGAAGCTTTAGTCGAGCAAAAGCAATTTTAGTCCCTCATTAAGACTGCAATTGCATCCGTTCTTGCTGTAATCTGAGTACTTTATTATCAATAGGTGTTACTTGTAATATATCAGGTTGTAAAGAAAGTTTCCAAAAAAAAAAAAAAAAAAAAAAAAGGCACATTTGTAGCGTGTGTTATGCAAGAAACTGCGGGCCTGTGGTTACGTGAACATCCCATACTGCTGTGCGCGAAAGAATAGGATCTGAGGGCGAAACGTATGCTGTTGTGGTGAAACTTAGTAGCACGTGGCTACGATACAATGGCGATATCGAAGAAAGGTGTGCGTGCAATATTGCTCTATGAATATTTGAATGGCGTAGAAGTTACAGAAGCACTTGGAAAAAGTCAAACGCGTTGGGTTACGATATTACAGGACAGGGTTCTTGCTATGACTGGTACAGGAAATTAGACACTGGTGTACTGGATCTGTGTGATGCCCCCAGAAGTGTCAGACCCAGTAAGGTTGAAGATGATACCCTGCAACACGTTCTATCGACCAAGCCTGATGCAACACTTGGGGAATAGGCAGAGGAACTGAAGGTATTACATACGATCATCAACACCAAACTTTTGAAGTTGGGATACTCGTGTAAATTGTACACATGGGTACCCCATAGTTTGTCTGAGCAGAATCAAGTAACGCAGCATCTGGTTCTGTCGCTCTGCGTGAAAGAGAAAAGTATGTGTCTCATTTTCCTTCACTAGTGCCTCGGTTGGTCACTAGTGACGGAAAATGAGTCACATGCGTGAATTTTACGCGATAAAGAGCATGGGCCAAGCAGGGACGACACCCGCAGAAGGTCGCTAAGTCACCCTTTCATGGACGGAAGGTGATGCTCAGTTGCTGGTGGGATTGTCGCGGTGTGATTCACTATGACCTCTTGCCACGGAACAGTATCATCACAGTGGATGCTTACATCCAACAATTAAATCGGCTTCATGGTACACTGCAAGAAAAGTGCTCAGCGTTGATTAATCGACATTGAGTTGTTTTTTACCAGTATAGCGCACGTCCACATATCGCTTTACGGACGCACCAAAAATTGTACGAGCTGGAATGGGAAATATTGTCGTAACCCCTCTTATTCGACTTTCATCTCTTCCGCTCTTTGTCGAATTTTCTCTCTGAGAAGAACTTTGCTAATGACGATGATGTGAAACGTCACATGGATGACTTCTTCAACTCCCGTTCGCCAGACTTCTACCGCAATGGGCTATTTCAGCTCGTAGATCGGTGGAACGAGGTCACCAGTTCCAACTGGTATTTCCTGGAAAATTAGTTGAAGTATTTTGTACTATTTTTAAATCTTGAAATGCATGCTTGTCTATTGTCCGAATACTTTCTTTACAACCTGATAGTTATGTATTAGTATGATAATCCTGTTCCATAAAGTACAAAGTATATGGCCACTGAACGTGCTTTTGGCAATAAAAGTGTAGGATACGATCACCTAAAATGTGTCACCTGTAATTCTCTATCAATGTCGACTGACACTAATAGATATTCATAGTGGCCCGTGAAAGTTTTCGATTTTATTGATGTGGCCCTCCGTCCTGAAAGATTGAACACTCCAGGCATAAAGGATCAAATGTGTGGTATCACTCAACTCTTTAGTTTATAGTGTCAAATTTGCTAATTAGGTCCATTACTGAAAAAGAATTCACTGTTGTCCTCTCGTAGCTTAGGAAAATCCCTTCCTTTTAAAGGTTCGAAATAAAATACAGTTCCAAAGCCCTTCCGATGATGCAGTGGTATGAGATATCAGCTTCTCATCATTCCTCAATCTAGGCACAAGTTTGTGTTCCAGATAAGGAAGGGATGATGTGTTTGTCGTACAGCACTGATTATCCCCTTTCCGGGAAACAGTGGCCCCAAATTAGAGATGAACGATTGCTAACAGTCTCACAGGTAGTTCTTTTTCTTTCTTCGATTGGAGGTTTAACGAACACCGTGAGCAACTCAATGGGCAATAAGCAGTCTCCCGTATCTAATTTAGGGTCGTTGGTTCCCGGGAAGGGAGAGAATCAGTGCCGTAAGACAAACACAACATCCATGCCTCACCGGGATTCGAACCCGGACCCCTTTTCGGACGAATGATCAGAGGCCATCGCTTAAACCACTGCGCCACCGGGCGGCACAGGTAGTTCACAGTGTTCACTAAACTCCGAAACAAGAAAAAAAATTAGAAAAAATATAAATAAAGAGATGTGACGTATATTCTAAGTTAACTTTCATTTTCCATTTCCTTTTGGTAAATTTGAGTTTGTTCTCCTTTATCCTTCCAAACTTAACGTGATATCTTCTCTCTCACAAGAATGAAATTGACAACACATTTGAGGACAGAGAGAAAGTGACGTATGAATGCGATAAGAATGATGGATAAAAAGAACGATACAACAGCTGCTCATGGGTATGTGTGTGTGTGTAGACGTTCGATCGCTAAGATCAATGTGAAGTTTAGCTGCTATGTTATACAGGGTGTCCCACGATTCATTCGACAGTGGAATATCTCGTTATCGGACGAAGCTATTGAGGTGAAAAAAAGCAATGTAAATTAGTGAAGATGAGCTACAACGGAATGCAAAGTTGACCCCCTTCTCCGAGGTTTCGGAGAATGGGAGGAAAATGAAAACGATAATCTGCGATAAAAAAATTTCGTCAATGTACAACGTATGTCCAAAGACTGCTCATTTGAAAGCCATGTTTATGAACAGATCATTAGCGAAAACACAATTGAATTTCACCGAAAGCGCGCGAAATGGCAGGGGTGCGAAATGTGATGTTCTATGTCTCCAAAACCCAGAAATAGCCCAGAAAGGAAACTGTTCGTTGCAAATGTAGATGAATGGAAGCGTGAAACAAACGTGCTATAGGATATTGACATCTCCCCTATCATCATATCGGGTCATAAGGACGAGGCGGTGCACCATCTGGCTGAAACCATGTGTTTTCCGATTCACTTAGTGTAGGTCCTCCAGCAAACTACGCAGAATATCGCAAAATACCATTGTGGTGGTAACGCATGCTGCGCCATAAGTGTAATCCCCATACTCATTGAAACAGATTACGGCTCATCGAGGGTGAATGTACGACATTCCGCGAATAAATGCAATTGTGCCGTTGGCCGATTCCATTGGTCTATGTTATGCGATGTAAAAACAAAAACACATGAAATACCGAACAGTAGACACAACAGTTGAAAGTGACGTATGAATGCGATAAGAATGATGGATAAAAAGAACGATACAACAGCTGCTCATGGGTATGTGTGTGTGTGTAGACGTTCGATCGCTAAGATCAATGTGAAGTTTAGCTGCTATGTTATACAGGGTGTCCCACGATTCATTCGACAGTGGAATATCTCGTTATCGGACGAAGCTATTGAGGTGAAAAAAAGCAATGTAAATTAGTGAAGATGAGCTACAACGGAATGCAAAAGTTGACCCCCTTCTCCGAGGTTTCGGAGAATGGGAGGAAAATGAAAACGATAATCTGCGATAAAAAAATTTCGTCAATGTACAACGTATGTCCAAAGACTGCTCATTTGAAAGCCATGTTTATGAACAGATCATTAGCGAAAACACAATTGAATTTCACCGAAAGCGCGCGAAATGGCAGGGGTGCGAAATGTGATGTTCTATGTCTCCAAAACCCAGAAATAGCCCAGAAAGGAAACTGTTCGTTGCAAACGTAGATGAATGGAAGCGTGAAACAAACGTGCTATAGGATATTGACATCTCCCCTATCATCATATCGGGTCATAAGGACGAGGCGGTGCACCATCTGGCTGAAACCATGTGTTTTCCGATTCACTTAGTGTAGGTCCTCCAGCAAACTACGCAGAATATCGCAAAATACCATTGTGGTGGTAACGCATGCTGCGCCATAAGTGTAATCCCCATACTCATTGAAACAGATTACTGCTCATCGAGGGTGAATGTACGACATTCCGCGAATAAATGCAATTGTGCCGTTGGCCGATTCCATTGGTCTATGTTATGCGATGTAAAAACAAAAACACATGAAATACCGAACAGTAGACACAACAGTTTTTGCAATTAACTGTTCTCCCGTTTTGGAGGGGAGGGGGTGTAAGGTCGAAGTGGACGAAAAACATCGCGAAAATGAGTTTGCGGTGTAAAAGATATCTACCAAAAGACCGCTGCTTTCGATGTCGTCATAGGGAATATCACCATGTTAGCGTTCACGGGATTATGCAGATTTTGTACGAAGCTACGCACCAAGAGGTGTGAGGTCATACGTTCCTGGTTCGGCAGCACCTAAACCAACTGAATGCATGTCGCAGTGCGTAGGATTATGCAAATATCGTATGAGACTACGTTTCCTGAAGTGAGATGCCAGACGACGTATGGACAGTGTTCCAGTACTCTTACTGAATGCTGGGATTTCCTGCTGTAATCGTGTTGTAGACAGTAGTGTCGTTCAGTGGTATTCCGTAATTATTGCACAGCGCATGTCGACCAAGTTTTTCAGGTCAATTGTTTTCTTTAATTTATTTAACCTGCGGAGACCATAAGGTACGATGGTCGGTGTTCTCCAATGATGAATATGTAGATATGCTACTGATTTATGGAGAGTGTAAACGATATTGTCGTTCAGCAGCCCAAATGTACAGAGAGAAATATCCAGACCGTCATCCGCCTAGTAAAAACTTATTTCGACATGTGGAACACAAACTGCGCAGTAGTGGCACATTGCCATCCAGGAAAAAGGCGTACCATCCAAAAACTGCAGCTGATGAGGCACATGCTACTGCAGTACTAGGTACATTTCATTTGAATCCATGTACCTCAGTGGGACAAGTATCCGGTGAAGTAGACATTTCGAAAACATCTGTGCACCGTATTTTACGCAATATTTTACGCAATAAATATCTATTTTACGCAATAAATATCACCCTTACAAGCTGCACTTAACACAAGGATTGGACGCCAATGATCCGGAAAGGAGGTTAGAATTCCTGGCCTGTTTCTCTGTCCTCATGAACAATGTCAAAGTTAAGGCGAAAATTCTATGGAGCGACGAAGCACGGTTCCACAACAATGGATTTGTAAATCGGCACAATTGCCATTATTGGAATGACATAAATCCTTACTGGGTGAGACAAACACAGTTTCAACGTGTTTGGGATATAAACGTATGGTGTGTCATGCTGAATAACCACATCGTAGGTCCTTATTTTTACGAAGGTATTTTGACATGCAATCGCTACCTTCATCTCCTGAGGAACATTTTACCTGGGTTGCTGGAGGACCTACCACTAAGTAAACGGCAGTACATGTGGTTTCAGCACGATGGTGCACCACCACATACTTTTCGCCCTGTGACAGAATATTTGAATGTTCACTTTCCTAACCGATGGATTGATACCCATGAACCAATCAAGTGGTCTCCGAGATCGTATTTGACACCACTAGATTATTTTCTATGGGGTCATTTGAAAACAGTTGTTTATTCAAATGAAGTGCATACATTAGACGAACTGCAACAAAGAATACGTTCAGAATGTGGAAGAATATCGCCCAGAACTGTGCAATCAGCAACACAGAAAGCACTTATGACCAGATTCGAAATGTGTCTCAAGAACAATGGTGGTCACTTTGAACACGTAATGTGATGTGGTCGTAGTTTGCTTCCTTTTATGTTTTGTTATCCAGTTGAACAGCAAATCTGCACACATGATATGTTGTCTGGGCTGAGGACTGCTCTGACATCCAACAAGTTCCACACTCTGGAATTAACGCTGACCCGAACTTGTGCATGCAGGCACGAACACATTTGGGCACTATATTTTAGGTCATAAGTCATAAAACCTGTACTTTCCAATATGGAAATAAAAATTGGTTTTTCTGTCTCGAAACAGTGACTCTTGACTCTTCGGTGTTGCATCCATTTTGTTGTTTAGTTAGCATGCGAAATGTCATCGGTGTAGTGAAACAACAAACAGTACTGGCTCGTCACGGCACACACATTAGGCGGATGTGTACGACTACAAGGGTCTGGTAGAACGTTGTTTCATGCCTCCATGCATCTACATTTGCAACGAACAGTTTCCTTTCTGGGTTATTTCTGGGGTTTTGGAGACATGGAACATCACATTTCGTATCCCCGCCATTTCGCGCGCTTTCAGTGAAATTCGATTGTGTTGTCGCTATTGATCTGTTCATAAGCATGGCTTTTAAATGAGCAGTCTTTGGACATACGTTGTACATTGATGAAAATTTTTTATCGTAGATTTTCGCTTTCATTTTCCTCCCATTCCCCCGAACCCCGGGGAAATGGGTCAACTTTTGCATTCCGTGGTAGCTCATCTTCACTAATTTACATTGCGTTTTGTTTCACCTCAATAGCTTCGTCCGATCACGAGATATTCCACTGTCCAATGAATCGTGGGACACCCTGTATGTTGGATCTACTGAAAGAGTGTTGGACCAATAAAAGGTTATCGTAAGTCTGACTTCTGTATATGTTTCGTCTGGCCTTGAAAGCTCAATTAGGAACTATTGCATTGTATTCTTATTTAGTTTAACATTTCCTTAGTCATGATTTTAGACATAGCGTAACACCAATCTTGCTCACGAAAACGACATTACGTTATAGAGAATAAAATATTGTATATTTGAAAATCGACCCTAGATTTAAAAAAGCGCCACAAGTAATATATAAATATCCTTACCGATTTATCTTTTCTGCGCATTGAGATGACGCTACTCACTGAACTGACAAGCTCGGCCATAGGACTTTTGCCTTCATTTTGGAAAAGTTGTCGTAGTTTACGGACATATGTCCATAACGGTCCTAGTTCCGGAAAACTGACTAGAAAAAAAAAGCAAACATATTTTTGCGTTTGGACATTTTGACACTAGAAAAATACAAGATAGTGCATGCAGACCGCCCCAATTTATACAAGTATATATGCTGTGAAAATTCAATTGAATTGTAATACAAATGCACGATGGTACAAATGTCTCGCTCTATTTAAAAAAAATGATAAAAAAAATTACTACACTACTTAAAGAAGTGATATTTTCACCGTTTGAAATGTTAACATCTCAAGTGTTGTTGTCTGTCTTTGCGTACAGATTATGCAAATTTATTTTCCTGTTAATAGGACAACTTGGAATGGATGATGTATTGGACAAAGCGATTTGTGTGGCAGGGTTTCTGAAACATCAAGTGCTAAGGAAAGTTTCACAACGTTTCGACAGGAATCCACCTGATGCTGAACGAATGAAGATAAATTTCTAGAAACTGGGAGTGTCATGGACCAGATAAGAAGTGAACGTTATAGTGTTTCGAAAAACGACGTGTAACGAGGGCATAAATCATTTTTCCTGAGCACGAGCAAGTCATCCCGACAAGCGGCTAACACAATTGGACTTATCGAAGACTTTACACACCGTTTATAAACTAAAAACACTGCCTTTTAATGGCGTAAAACTAATACACAATTTAAGCCGAGCTTTCGCGCTCCACCGGGAGACATCGTCTGGGCTAAGCTTTCAAAGCCTTCTTAAAGATACCAACTTACCATGTTGTTACAATTCAAAAATCTGATATTATACAACCAAACAGTTCGATTTCACGTTGAGGTCCGTGTTTAGACATACTCACGTGTGGAGTCAGTGTTTTAAACGTGATCATGCTGCATGGAGAGGAATCACCTTTTGTTTCCTTGATGCTTGTTCAGGAAATACCTCCATGCATCTAACAGCTCATAAGACAAGTTTTCGTTGCATGGGTGTAGATGGGTCATGATCGCGAGACTTTTACGCGTGGCTGTGCCAACATAGCTTTTATAGGGTGTTCTTCTTTTCATCGTGTTTCAAAGTGGGGTTGCACCTTTCTGGACGACTTTCCTGCACAAAGCGTTTGTAGTTTTCCCTTCCGTAACGTCTCGTTTATGCTCCTTGGTCCTTATCAGGAGTGACCGCTTAGTTAAACCAACGTGTGACTTTGTGCTGCCCTCTGGATAGATTAAGGGTATATCATAAACTCCCGCTGTGTTTTTTTTTATTTATTGGCGGTTTGATTGTAGATACCGTGTCGTGAATATGCGCAAGTGATTCGATAGCCACATTTACTACATACATTTTAACGACGTGTTTCAACGTGGAAAAGAAACTTAGGATAATACGTTGTAAACCCACAATATCTTAAATTGTTGTTTCTTGTGGTATTAGGAGTCCATGGTTTAGACATTTGAACCCACCGTAATATTGAATCTAGTGTTTGACTAGAAAACTCAGCTGAAAGCTCCTGGTTGACGATGTTTGTTATTTCTTATCTCTGAATATTCAAGCACAGCAAACTGAATTTGCTTGTACCATTTACTGGAAATCCATGTAACACATCTCAGAAAACTTGAAAATTTCATCGTCGTGGAGCGGGAATCGAACCGTACATCTCCCAATTACCGTTCGAGTATGCTAACCATTACACCACCCAGGACAGTGAAGTTCCAAGCAACTGAGTCATAGGAATCTGAAAGTCCTCATATTCCTATGTCTCAGTTGCTTGGAACTTCACTGTCCTGGGTGGTGTAATGGTTAGCATACTCGAACGGTAATTGGGAGATGTAGGGTTCGATTCCCTCTCCACGACGATGAAATTTTCACGTTTTCTGAGATGTGTTTCATGTATGACCAGTAAGTAGTACAAGCAAATTCAGTTTGCTTTGCTTGAATATTCTGTGAATTCTTCATGTATTATGAAGAATATTTCTTTCTTCCTTGATTTATCTTTCTCTCTGTCTTCTATGGTCGAAGAATTAACAAATGCCCTTTTGAAACATGATCTAAAAATAGCTGTTTCATACGACATCGGGCAGAAGGAGCTGGTAAGGATGACGTTAGGAACCGCGGACGGATTGTAGAACACTTCCGTGTATAGTTTTCCGTCTCTTTTCCTAGTAAGAATAACGTATAAGAAGTGCAAGGTTCCGTTGTTTTCCTTCTCATATGTAAAATCGATGGACTGGTGGAAGGAGTTTATTTCCTCGTGGAACTTCTTAGGGCTTTGCTCTCCTTGTTACCATATCAGAAAGATGCCATCCACATTTTGTACGTTATATGACTTCAAGTGTAATGACATCACTTTTATCCTCTTCGAGCGAATTCCCGGACGTTAGCTCACCTTATTCGCTGGAAGAGGATAAAAGGGATGCCATTACACTGGAAGTCATATAACCTACTTTCTGCTCTGCATAGAGAAAATATTCCATTAGAACTGGATTCCATGTCAATCCGAGTGCATATGCATGCGGCAAGACAAGAAACCACAATGGCTTCACGACACGCTCGGACGCTCCGTATACTTTAGCAAGAGAACACGAGGTTCGCAGAAAATAAAAGGATTCCGTTTATCAACGTGTCGAATAAGATCATTACTCAAGATGAAAAGAAGGTCCTAGAATGGGTCCCCAAGTACTGTTTACCTGCAAAACCAGACATAAAACGTATCATCCCTGAGCTTGAAGCAGTGATCAGAAGCATACCTACTCCGTATCAAGAAACTGTCAGATATCAGACAGCACATCTTCTAAACTCAAGTCTAAGACAAGGTATTAAGCGGGACTCAAGACCCTTTAAAATATTGAAAAGTCTTAGGAATCACAAAACCATCGCCATTACCCTTACGGATAAATCAGGTCAACTGGCAATTAGGAACAAGACAGATTATGACACCAAACTCTTAGAATTCATAAATGGCTCCGGCTCATTAAGCAAAAGACTGATCACACGAATGGTCTAGCTATCAAGGTCAGATCCACCGCTAAGTCGCAGCTCTTTCCCACTGAAGTCAAGAAAGCGGCTAAAACACCGCCGAGACCTTCCGTCCCGCAATTGTTTGGAAGATTAAAACATCACAGACCAGGGCTGAACGTAAGGCCTATTGTAGGCAAAAGATAATCCCCATTTATTTCCTTGATAAAGGGATGGCATCATTCTCAAAACTGTTTTTACCGAAATCTAACCTTGTTCTAAACTCCTCCGTAAACTTCTTTCAAAAATCGCTAGTCTAAAACTGGATCAGACTGACATCATGTGTTCTTTCGATATCGTCTCCGTGTGCCCATCTATCCCGGTAAGTGAAGTGTGCGATAACGTAGAAGACCTAATATTGAAATCTAACCAACACTCTCCAGAAATAGTGCAAGAATTAAGGAAAACATTAAACTTGGTCACCTGCAACAACAATTTCTGCTTTGAGGGAGTAATATATAAACACATCAGGGGAGCCTTCATGGGTTCATCGATCTACGGAATCTTAGCAAAAGCTATTCTACGACCTATGGAGGAAAATATATTTTCACGCTGTGACTTAAAACCAAAAGCCTGGTTCAGAAATGTGGATGACATCTTTGTTGTATGGCAACACGGCCAGCAAAGCCTCAAGAAGTTCTAGGAGGAAATAAACTCCTTCCACCAGTCTATCGATTTTACATATAAAAAGGAAAAAAACGGAACCTTGCGCTTCTTAGACGTTATTATTACCAGGAAAGGAGATGGCCAACTACACACGGAAGTGTTCTACAAACTGTCCGCGGTTCCTAACGTCATCCTTCCCAGCTCCTGCTCAGTTGAGAGGAGCTCCGTCCAGTTGAGACGGAGCCCCTCTAAACTGCGTAAAAAGTATTCGCAAATACTTAGATACCTAGTTTGCAGAACCCCGGAGTGGCCATATTCCGTGGCCGGCCCGATCGCATGATATAACTCCTCAGAACATAGTGGAGTGATTTAGGAGACCTAGTGGAACGGATCCTAAACGAAAATGCTATTGGTGATATGGATTTAATAAAACCAGCATACAGGAAATAGAGCACAGGTTGGATATTCTTCGTACAATTAAGGGGGTATACACCCATGAGACATTACATTACGACCACCTACCTAACAAGCTGTAGGAACCTCTTGAGCCCGCAAAACCACAGCCACTTGGCGAGGATCGATTCGATGAGGTGGCGATATGTATCCTGGGGTATCTTGTACCATAATGTCAACAGCAATACTGCATGTCCTGCAGTTACCGTACATGTCGGGGTGGTGGTGATTTAGCGCGAACCCGCTTTTCTACGTCGAAATACAAATGTTCGATTAGGTTCATGTCAGGTGAATGTGAAGGCCAGGGCATTAACCAAAAGTCACCAGCTTGTTTCTCGAACCCCTCCTTGACGATTCTAGCAGTATGGCACGGTGCATTTTCCTGTTGGTAGTGGCCATCACCAGCAGGGAACACAGTTGCCATGAATGGATAAAGTTGGTCCGCAATGATGTTCAGGTACCTGACAGCTCTCAGTGATTGTGTTACTCGGATAATGAGGCCTAAAGTATCCAAAGAAAACAACGCCCACAGAATAATACCACCATCGCTGGCACGTTTCCGCCCAATAGTACATCCAGGTGTCATAGTCTCTGTTGGTAATCGGCGTATCCACGCTGGCCCGACTGCGTGATGCACCAAGAATCTTGATTCGTCAGAGCAGGCCACTTTTTTCCAATGATCCACGGCCTAATCTCGATGATCTTGTGCCCATTTAATGCGTCGTTGGCGATGAAGTGCAATGAGCATGAGGACCCGAATGGGTCTTCGGTTACGCAGGCTCATGTGCAGACGGCTGCGATGAACTTTGTGCTATGACACATTGCTTTGATCACCACTCTTGTATCTGTGGGTGATTTGTCGAACTGTGACCTGTGGTCACTATGAACAAGGCGCGACAATCTCCGCTCCCCACTAGCATCAACGAGCTGCGGACGTTGATGCCAGAGGGGAGCGGTGACTGTCGTTTTGCCATTTGTGTACCACATTTGATACGTACTCACCCAGCAAAAACAGTCTTGCTGGGCCAGCACTGCCAGCAATGGCCCAGCACTATGTGGCCGCTGCCGAACCATCAATAAAATGTCCGGGCGGCTAACAGAAGGGACAGCAGTTCAGGCCATCAGTTGTCATATGCCACAACAGGGTCATCAGTTGTCCATCACAGGCGGTAGCTGCCACAATTGGCCCTTCAGTGGCCCTGCAAACACGTGCCAGAAATGATGGCTAGCCTAATGTGGTCCGCTAGTTTGCCGGTAGTGGCAGCCGGTAACCACGTGACGTAACTTGTGGCTTGCCGAATCTTGTCAGCCAATTTCCCAGTAGTGGCGATAATAATTTTCAAAAAATCAAAGATAACCGCAGTTTCCCAAAGGTAATTTTTTTCTACCCTTACGAAACTTGTGAACTATCGTACTGCGCTGGGGAAATTTTCTCAACAGACTGGAAAAACGCTCGCTTGCATCTGAGTAGATTTGAACCAGGGCCGTTGGCGTGGTAACTGAGCCTCTGCCGACCGGACTAATTTTTCACGCGTGAGCGTATGCTTGAAGCTGTCTGTTTCGTATACAATGTGTAATCGAATGCTTCCCTCTTTCATTTTAAAATATTGCGAGGTATTTTTCATAAAAGTCAGTTTCATATAATTCATAAATTAATTTTTTCAACGTAACGATAGTTTTTTTTTTTTACCTTAAGGGAACTTCACTCATTATAAAGCAGTGTACATACTTAGAGTCGCTTTCCAAAGTTTTTTACTGTCCTTGTCGTCTTGAAAACAGATCGTTGAATAAATATATATTTACCCGGGTTCATGTCACATTCTGTTACATTTTTAACGTAGTGTCTTTCCTTTCCGTTGTGCGAAGCTACATTTGTTTTAAAGAGGAAATATAATTTATTTTACTTCTCGTTATTTTTAGAAGCGAATTCCTCCCAGTCTTGTGTATTCAACCCATGGATGAGTACACCACATAGCGTTGCTTTTTTTCTTTCAAATAATTAATAAATTTTGTACGCGTATAATTCTTTTTTTCTCCAACAAACGTTGTTTTAATGGTTTTCCAGGACATTTGTTTCAAGCGGTTTCAAATTTTTTCTTGTTATTCATCCACTCCATTCCATGAATTTTTATTCGTGGAAATGTAGTGGGTGTATTTCATGGCTGTAATCTAGTATTTCACGGCTTAATCTGATATCTTCGTCGACGTAAAATTTCATTAGGAAATTAATTCGCCTCTCTACATACGGATTTTTTTCTTCTTAACATCCACTAAAATAACACGATGGTGATAGCGTCGTCTTCAACTAACTGGTACCATGAGAGACACAGCAGGTGTTGCCTCTGCGCATGCGCAGTCCCATTGCTTACACCTGCTGTTGGGGTTGCACTGGTTGCAAGCAACGGGCCACTAGTGGCACTTGCTTGGACGCCCACAATTCATGGCGATGCTGCAGGGCCATCAATGCCTCGCCAACTGATAGCGCTGCCACCAACGGACCACTACCGGGCCGTGAGCGGCAGATTTCAGCCAGCAGTGACCCATCACTTCCAGCTGGTGGACAGCAGTTTCCCAGCACTTGTGTTTTTGCTGGGCACTACAGCGGCACTTGAACAATCCAAAAACCGCGCCGTTTCCGAGATCGTAGTTCCGAGGCGCAGCGCCATTACAATTTGGCTTTCATCAAACTCCGATAAATCGGCTGCTTTTCTCGTTCTGACTCCGAAGACTATACTAACCAAAAGCCGGTCCTTGGGTTGTATATATACTGCTCTGTGAGCTTCACCTGCTCCACCGTTCGGTCTCCAGGCAAGCTCATTTCTCTAGGCTGGGGTTGGCCATAATATAATGGCTCATCAGTGTATATAGAAGTATATCAGGCTATATCATAAACCAACTTTAGCTGTTTTCCTTCCAAACACCTAAAATCGTATGTCTGTAAGTGATGTAATTATTTTCAAAAACACAAGTTGCATCCGAAGCACGAAGCTTGGACATCATGCTCATTTAAATTTAAGCAACGGTACTTTATCAGTGATGAGTATCTGACTAGTTATACTGCATTTTACTTCATCTCACATTATTCAAAACATTTTTGCTATTAACACCTTTTTAGGGAAATCGCATTGTTCACTAATCATTTAATAGATACATGGGTGTGCAATGAATAGAAAATCTATTCAAAGTAAAAAATTTTGGAACTCCACACGTTGAGGAAGCTTTGCAATAAGGCTTCTTTATTGTTGCCTTTTTGATGTGGTACACAAACTGTTTTATTCTGTTCGTTACTTGTGGAACAGTCCTTCGAACGGAATGGGTATGGGTTTCTGGAAGACCAATGCTGCTGACCTTCAGTGGGATCTGTTGTAGTGACTCATATCATACTCAAAAGCAGAGCTAGAGAAGAGATGTGCTATAAAGGAAGATATGTACACTTGACCGCAATAGAACTGTTGCAATCAGCCAAAGAGTGTTGCAGGTTGGCCACAAGCCCTGGATGATTTTCAGCAATATCTTTGGACTTGGAATTCCTTGCAGAAAATTTGCATTGCAGAGGAGAGGCCGTACAATCGCCGTCTGCGATCTACATTAGCCGCTTCAGACTGCAACCTCAGCAATCCAGCACAACGACATTCTGCACGTAATGCCTCAAAGCCGAGAAAAGTCTTCCTGCTGACTACTATGTAGTTCCACAATACGGACATGCATAGATAAAAATAACCCTTGCTGTAAGTGACCGTAGTGAACTTCCCGCTCACAAATAAGGGGAGAGCTAATGTAGGCAGGGATCTATGCCAAATGGACATCTAACCAGTGTCGCCGGATCCTCTTCACAGAGCGCCGAAAGCAGCCCAGATCGTGACAGCTGTAGAAAACACGTGAAGCTAGAACTGTAATCAACTACTCCACTCCAGTATATTCCTAAAGGATTTTATGAGAGATGTATCGTGTCATGGAACCAGGAGAGAAGGTGTTCACATCACTGCCGAGGGTGACGTAAAACCCAACTGAGGACTGCTCTAACTTGTTTTACTATACGCATCCCAGAACCTTGCTGAGCCGTTTATCTGATAACTGCCGTCTGATGTTTCCATGTAAGTGCATTATTCTTGTCGGTACATATTTGCGATATTCCAATATCACTGATTTCAAGCCGCAGTTCTACCTCAATAATTGCTCACGTAGTGTGTTAGAGATTCGGGGAGTGTAAAACGCTTTTGTTGTGGTTCGACTATAGTCTACTTCTTACTGAACGATGTTAACTTAGACTGTAGATATATTGTTTATAACTCGAAACTGGAATAAATCTGGTATTTAAAGATCCTTTGGTAGTGCCATTATGACCACTCCTCAAATAATAAAGCGTATTTCTTGGAAATTAAATTCTTTGTAGTGTTTTATAGCTGAACACCTTCTTAGCTTTGAATTTCAGGTTTCACATTGACTTCCTAGCTATATATTTTCACTTCTTCCCTGTCTATATTTGTAAACATTTCACCAATATCCCTGAGCCAACACTATAGAATCCAGTGATTAACATTACAGGCGGATAGTATCAAATTCATACCAAATCAGAAATGAAAGCAAGGGAAGCTTTAGAATGGATCTTTGCGGTCAGTGGAAGAGGAGCAATATACGGCAGTGGAGTTCATCGCTGGGTGTATTCTCCAAAGTCTCTAGTAATGTGATAAGGTGGAGAGAGTTTCCAGCAAAACATAAGCATTTTCCGCGAAATCTGCAAACTTTTTAACTGAAACAGTATACTGCTTTAAAAGAATTATTAGGTGTGACCCCAATGCACATACTTGAAATCGATTCGAAATGATTTATCCAATAGCTAGTAGCCCAGTTCCGATTGACATAAAAATTAAAAATTAGTTCACCCGCATATTCGACAAATTGTGCCGTTGGTCTAATTTCCATTTATCTAATTATACTATTCGACCAACGATATGATCCGCTTAAAGACCATTTTATCTTCTATCCTCCAGGATTTGAAGAAACTATGCAGCTGTTACAGTACTACTTCCGGGAAAGGGACATTTTTAGAAAAATGAGTAATATACAGTTATACACACTGGTCTGCAAATCTTAAGGACGAGCCAGGTATTGACCTGTAACATGACACAGGAGCGACCTGGATATGTGAAATTCAAATCATAGGAACTCCATTACTAACTGAGATGTTGACAGAAACAACACCGACGCAACTGCAGATGCTAAAAGATATAGTGGAAATTTTTCAGAATTGGATACATAGCACTGAGTGTCTTGATACAGATGCATCACTGCAAAGGGATGAGGAGGTCCTCAGTAGTGAATATGATCGCCTCTAACATCAATGCATGATTTACACAGCCGTCTTTCCATACTTCGCACTAGGTTGTTAACGGGTTTTATCTTGCCGTGGCATCGCCCAATGTTCTGTCAGCTGCCGGACAGTGCCCTGTGTTTGTTGACTTCCAGCAACGCGTCTCTCCAGAACGTTACACACGGGTTCAATAGAATTAAGGTTGTGGGAACGTCCCGACAAAGTCATTATCTATTCAGCCCAAAATACATGATTGAATACGATTAATTTACTCCATGCTGCTCCTGTGTTTTAGTAGAAAAAAGCGTAAATTTCTGACTAGTCGTGGTAGATGAAACTAGGTAAGAGTCTCGTATGATGTATGGGGGATGTGTTTGTTCTAGGGCGTTGCCTCCCCTACTACCGGAAACAATTGGGCACATAACAGGGACGGAATATTGTTTATCACCATCCCAGTTGCTCATGGTGGTTTATAAAATACAAAAAAAAAAAATTCTACAGATACTGACTGCATTGGCTGATGATAAAAACAAACAGTGAGTGCAAAACAATACTTTTATTTTTTCCTATTTATGATAGAACCATTGAAATCGATTGATTAGTTCAAAATCAATAGATTTGTTTTCAAATTGGTTCCGAGAGCAACACATTCGTGGTGTTAGGACTTCACGGATAGAGGGCGCAGCGGAGGCGGCCAACGTCAGATGTGAGAAGATGGCGGACATGTGAGGACGTGTGGAAAGGGCGGAACAGATAATATGGCAGAGGTCGTAATGTAAGAACTGATATTAAGACTTATAACGCGAAAGAAAAAGAACGAAATGTTCAGTGTGTGTGAGTGTTTGTGTATTTACATCTAATTCGCATAAAATGATCTGCAATAAATTAGTAGTATACCTTTGATGTGGAACTGTCTTGTAATATGATGTTCTTGTGTATTTGACCGTGTGCATAGATGTTGGATAAAGAAGTTCCTGACTGCAGGAGGGCCCGTGTACGGACTCATGGAAGAGGTAAGAAGTTAAATATAAATACCTCTATTTACTGAAATTGAAATGGAACGCGAATGGAACGCGAAAAGTAAGAACATTAATGGCGCCCAACGTGGGGCTCTCTTGCAAATGCAAACTGAAGGCAATATTTTCACCTATATTGAATTTGAAGTGTGAAACTGAAATTACTTAAAATAAGTAATGGCGGAGGATTTAGACAAACTAAAAAAGAAAAGAGCGGTTAATCGCGGATTAAAACCATTGTTATTAATAAACTAAAGGAAGCTCTTGAAGAGGATCCCAATGAAAGGGAAGTTATCGAGAATAATTTAGCTCAGTTATTGATTAAAGAAGAAAATTTTATTTCTGTTGGTGAACAAATTGAGCGAGTTATTCCTGTAGAAGAATTTGAAGACGATTATTGTGCTAGTCAGGAATACTACGAAAACGTGCTGTTATGGAAAACCAAAGCGTAGCGCTGTTCAACTATGATCGGAAACACTGAAGAAAGCTGCACGAACGAAACAGAGAATAGAACATCGCGGTCAAATAATATACCTGGAGTGGCGATAAGATTACCTAAATTAGAGCTTGCAAAATTCTTTGGAGATCCATCGCATTGGTTAGAATTTTGGGGTCAGTTCGATACGACCATACATTCAAATGAAGGTTTAAAAAATCTGAACAAGTTTAGTTACTTGAAATCTTATTTAGGCGGCGCAGCTGCTATGGCAATATCTGGTATCCCTATCACCGATGCAAATTATGACAAGGCCATACAAATTTTGAAGGGTAGGTTCGGAAAAAAACATGTTGTTATAAGTTCACATATGAATAAGTTACTGTCTCTACCACCTGTTAAGAGGTTAACAGACACCTTTGGTCTGCGGAAGCTGTATGATAAATGCGAAGTCCAATTAAGAAGCCTCGAATCGCTGGGAGTAATCTCCGACACTTATGGAAGTTTGTTGTGTCCCATGATATTGAAATTAGTTCCCAGTGAAATTAGTACTAGAATTCAACAGACTTCGGGAAGCTGATGAGATTTGGAATATAGAAGAAGTTATGGAATTTATAAGAAAAGAAATTGAAAGTCGTGAGCGCACTCAGGCAATTTGCGGAAACACAGAATTAAAACCGAATCTTTCTCAGACTGTTAAGGCAATAAACAATATGCCCATCAGATCTGATCACACGCGCGCAAAAGAATTCATGAAGCAAAATAAAACGTTTCCTTCGGCAGCCGAACTGAATGCTACTGTAAAAAATAACCCAGAGTCCTGTGTAAAACGCGTTTAAGACAGATTGACTGCGGTCAACGTTCAAAGAAATAACGAGCATTGTGTTAGAGAAAGTTGTTTATTTTGTTCGTCGGATCATGATTTAGACAGATGTTCTTTAACAATAGGCGATTTTAATAAAAAAAACAATAGGCGAAAAAAGACGTAATTTATTGCGACAAGAAAGATGCTTTAACTGTTTAAAAAATATCCCTTGGTGAAGTTTTGTTTATCAAAAGATCGGTGTCAACTTTGTCATCGAAAGCACAATACCTTCATGTGCGATGTCGAAAGAAGCACCTCAGCTGTAAAACATATTGCACACGCATTTCAGCAAGAGGACGGTGTTCTGTTACAGACCATAACCCTAAAGGCAGTGGAAAAAACTAGTCGTAGCTTGCGAATTCTTCTGGACGGAGGCTCGCAACGGACATTTGTTATGGAAACTGTTTCTAAAGAGCTCAAGTTACAAGTGACAGGAGAAGAACAATTAACGATATTTTCATTTGCCGCGAATTCACCAGTAACAGAGAAAAGAAAAAGAGATCGCTTGGTTTTAGAAGATGCAAGAACTGGACGCAGAAACGAGATTCAGGCTTTGGAAACAAATAACATTAGCGGTGCTTTGATAAGTACTCCAGTGAAAGAAATACGAAGTTATTGTGAAAAAGAAAAAAATGTTGTTAGCAGATGGAGCGGAAAACTGTAACAACTTAGAATTATCAGTTTTGATCGGAGCTGACTATTATTGGAATGTTGTAACCAGAAGAATGCGTAGGATAACGCCATCCTTGGTCGCTTCACAAACTATTTTTGGGTGGACATTTAGTGGCACCTCGGCGCTGTCAAATGCGTTGGCGTCACAGTCTGTCATTAATGTTATGAAAAGTGCCACAAGTACAAGTAAAACTGATTTTGAAATGAACGAAATGTTGAAGAACTTTTGGGATCTTGAAACGCTAGGAATAAGGGAAAGTATCGACCAAACTGATAAAACCGAAGATAATCGTATTTATGAGGAATTTCGAGAAAATCAGAAAATGGAAGATGATAGATACGTGACACGGTTTCCGTGGAATCAACAAATAGAAGATTTGAAGGATAATTACAACTTGGCTGAAAAACGATTGAGATCGCTTGTTCGGAAGTTCAATAAGGAACCACAGTTCTACGAAGAATATAAGAAGGTTATAAAAAATTATTTAAAAGAAGGAATTGCAGAGGAAACAAAGGATGATAGTAGCAATGTAATATATTACATGCCACATCAGGCTGTAATCAGGGAAAACGAGGATACCACTAAATTACGCTAGTATTTGATGCGTCATCTCATGCCGAGAACTGTTCATCATTAAATGATGGTTTACTCGCAGGGCCAAACCTAAATCCCGATGTGCTGGATTTGTTGATCAGATTCCGTAACAATAAGGTCGCATTTACAGCTGACATTCAACAGGCATTTTTACAGATTGTTCTTGCCAAAGAAGACCGAGATGCAGTTAGATTTTTGTGGATTGATGAGGAAATAGATGACAGCGACTCCCTCAAAGTAAAAATACTACGAATGACTAGAGTCATATTTGGTGCGAAGTCAAGCCCATTTATGCTGGCTGCAACGCTAAGAGTTCACATAGACAAATATAAACAACAGTATGAGGATGCATACAAGCTACTGAGGAATTGTCTATATGTGGATGATTTAATTGGAGGAGCAACAGATGAAAATGAAGCAATGATACTATCAAGAGACGTTAGATGTATTTTGAATGAGGGGAACTTTAACATGAGAAAATGGAGAACAAACAGTGAATCCCTTCAACAATTGTAGAATAATGAAGAAAATGATATTCAATGCGCTGCAAGCAATAAAGTTTTGGGATACCTATGGGATAGAGAGAAGGATATTATACGAATAGACGTTTCTGAAGTGATTGCATATATGAGAAAGAGAAAGAACAAGGTATGCAAAAGAGAAGTTCTGAAGACTGTTAGTCGTCTATATGACCCGATTGGTTTTTTAAATCCATTTACAATAAGAGGCAGAATTATCTTGCAAAATGTTTGGAAATCGGGTGCAAATTGGGATGCAGAATTGTCCATAGAACTAGAGAAAAATTGGAAAGATTGGTGCACAGAGTTATCACAGATCGAAAATTTTGACATATCAAGATATTATTTCGGAGGCATCGAAGAAAAGGAATTGAGAAATATCGCGTTGCATTGTTTCATAGATGCGAGTCAAAAGGCTTATGGTGCAGTGATATATTTGAGATATGAAACCAAAGATGAAATAAATTCAAGAAATGTGATTTCAAAGGCAAGAGTAGCACCCTTAAAGAAACTATCCTTACCTAGGCTAGAATTGATGGCGGCGTTAACAGGAGCTAGAACTAGCTGAATCTGTTGAAAGGCAACTGAAGCAGAAGTTTGATTTAACCTTACACTTTTGGACGGATTCCAGTACAGTTTTGCATTGAATAAAAGGAAATGCCGAAAAATGGAAGCCGTTTGTGCAAAATAGGATAAAAAGAAATACAAGGGAAGTCCGATCCGTTATCATGGGCATACTGCCCAGGAAAAGAGAATCCTGCAGACTTACTCACCAGAGGAGAAAAGATTGAAACCATCAAAAGTAATAGTCATTGGTGGCATGGACCAGAATGGTTGATTAGAGAGGAAACATCACGGCCAAAATTACCAGCTGACTTGTCCACACGACAGTGCAAGGGAAGAAAGAAAACGAAAGAGAAAAGATACCCTTCAAGTAAGCTGTGTAACGGAAGAAGGGAGGACCCCTATTTTTAATATTAGAAAAAACAGTGAATTGAAAACTGTTCTTCGTGTGACAGCATGGACTCTAAGATTCGTACATAATGTTCGAAATAAAGACTCAAAAAGAACAGGAGTTCTGACAGTTGAAGAATTAAACTCAGCGGAAATTTATTGGGTTAAACAATCCCAGAGAGAGAGTGTTTTCCAAACGAAGTAAATGCTTTGAACTGTGAACACGACATTTTTTCCGATTCGAAAATCTACACGTTTAATCCATTTCTGGACGACGACGGTATAATGATAGTTGGAGGAAGACTACAGAATGCAGACTTGAACTATGACCAAGTTCATCCAGTAATTTTGACAACCAATAGTTATTTGACAGAACTATTTATAAAGCGAAGTCATATAAGGGTAGGACATGGTGGAGTTGCCGAAACTTTAGCACAAATCAGAGAAAGGTACTGGATTCTACGGGGATGGCAAAGAGTGAAAAGCGTTAAACATAGTTGTTTTAACTGCCGGAAATTTTAAACAAAACCTTTCGACCAAGATATGGCACCATTACCACCGGACAGATTAAAGGAAGTTTCTCCTTTTGAAATATGTGGAGTGGACTTTGCAGTACCATTATTCACAAAGAATGAAAATAAGAAGGTTCACATCGCTTTATTCACTTGTGCAGTTACTCGTGCTGTACATCTGGAATTGGTATCTGATTTAACAGCTTGCAACTTTCTGTTGGCATTTAGAAGATTTTTAGCAAGAAGAAGAATTTGTAAGACACTCTATTCAGATAACGCGAAAACATTTAAAAGGGTAAATCGAGATTTAACCAAACTGTGGAGCATGGTTACCAATCCAGAAAATTTAAAGTTTTATGGAGAAACCGGAATAAGATGGAAGTACATTGTTGAAAGAGCTGCATGGTGGGGTGATTTTTTTGGGAGAGGCTCGTTCGGTCGATCAAAACATGCCTAAAGAGAATACTGGGAAAATCTTCTTTAACATATGAAGAATTGGAAACTACTCTTGTTGAAGTAGAAGCGATCCTGAATTCCCGTCCTTTGACATTTGTATATAGCGAACCAGGAGAGCCTGAATCACTCTCACCAGGGCATTTCTTAATTAGAAGAAAATTGACAACAATTCCTGATGGGAAACCAAGTTCTGAGGAATCAAAAAGAAGTGACCTTACAAGGAAATACAAACGCATAGTACTAGTTATGGAGAGACTGTGGAGAAGATGGCGACAAGAATATCCTCTGGAATTGAAATCAGCCCACCAGTTGAAGATTGCAGAAAGGGATTTAGAGGTGAAAAAGGATTCCATAGTTCATGTAAAAGATGAAAGATTACCTAAACTGATGTAGAAAACCGGTATCATTAGCCAAGTTCATGTGGGACGTGACGGAAAGGTACGTTCATGTACAGTGAGACTGCCTAATGGAACATTGATCAAAACACCAGTACAACACCTTTACCCTCTAGAGCTGGACTTAGAAAAGACTGAACCTAATTCTTTGGGGCCGGAGGATGTTGGGACTTCACGGACAGAGGGCGCAGCGGAGGCAGCCAACGTCAGAGATGAGAAGATGGCGGACATGTGAGGACGTGTGGAAAGGGCGGAACAGATAATACTGCAGAGGTCGTAATGTAAGAACTGATATTAAGACTTATAACGCGAAAGAAAAAGAACAAAATCTTCAGTGTGTGTGAGTGTTTGTGTATTTACATCTAATTCGTATAAAATGATCTGCAATAAATTAGTAGCATACCTTTGATGTGGAACTGTCTTGGAATATGATGTTCTTGTGTATTCGACCGTGTGCATAGATGTTGGATAAAGAAGTTCCTGACTGCAGGAGGGCCCGTGTACGGACTCACGGAAGAGGTAAGAAGTTAAATATAAATACCTCTAATTAATGAAATTGAAATGGAACCCGAATGGAACGCGAAAAGTAAGAACACATGGGATCTGAGTGAAACTTCAGTATTCGTTTCTTGGAAAGAATGCAGGCTAAAAAGAAATTTAATAATAGAAAAATGTCTATCTCCTGACTAAAGCTCATTAAAGTATCACTATTCCATGATCCGCGGGCAATTTTTTTTTTTTTGGTCTGACTGAGATTTGGACAAGGTTTTCACTGGAATAAAGAACATGGGCTGAATCTTACCAGTGCCCCAATGGCGAAGTGGTCGAAGCGCTGGCTTATGACCATTCGTCCGAGAAGGGCCCGGTTCGAATCCCGGTTAGCCAGGGATGTTGTGTTTGTATTTAAGCACTGGCTCTCTCACTACCCTGAAACTAGTGACCCTAAATTAGGGACGGGCGACTGCTTGTAACCCATTGAGATGCTCAAGGCGGACGTTAAACCATAAACAACAAGAGCAAAAAAATATCGTACAATTACATGATTGCTCACATTTCGGAAGGGTGAGTATCGAATCAATCGTACCATTGGACGAATCATATATTTGGAGTATTTATCCTTTGGACAAATTGAATTTGGGATAATTGGAAAACAATCATTTGCGCTAGACAGATCATAACAATTCCGTTTACAAGATGTACCTGCTCTAAGCTGCACTCTCGCCGTAGAGCATGGAAACAGGATTCTGAGCACAGACCTTTTATTTCACAATAACACACATTGTTCATCTTTTTGCTATTTTGCTGGGTACATTTCAAGTTTCGGATTTTTATTAGCTAATTCCAAAATCATAATAATTAATTTCGAAGGAAGCATCATGTTATAATACTTACACATAATTACCGTAAGTAATCCTAAGTTTCCTGATAAGAGAACTTGGACTGTTTTCAAGAAAGGTTCTTTTGAATTTTTCTGCACGTTAGTCTGAACACCAAATGCAGTTCTTCCAATGACGTCCATAGTGAGACTTTTATATAAATCATAAATATCAAAGGTTTGGTTGTTCTTGCCTTTCTCTTCAATATTTTCTAAGAGTTCATCAATGGCGTTGTTCATTGTTGGTGCCATCTGTAAGGAAGACAAGAAATTAAGTTGTAATGCGTGTGTCTTTTCAGTTGTCTTCGGTCACACGATATTTACACGCTTTTGGCATACTCTCGTTGAGTTTGCAGAGGCAGAAGGATTTTTCATCTTGAATTCCTTTTTCAAGAAAAAGCCACACAGGAAATGGACATGGAGACATCCAATTGGGACGACAAGTGAAATTGATTTTATTATGTGTAACAAACAATTCGTCATCGAAGACTGCAGTGTGCTGAACAAGTTCAACACAGGTAGTGACCATAGATTGGTGAGATGTAAGATGCACCTCAACACTAAACTGGAACGTGGCAAGCTCATAAGACAAACAAAATGTATTGACATAACCAACCTTAAAAAACACCATAATACTTTCAAGTTGGAACTGAAGAACAGATTCTCTGCTTTAGAAGGCCTAACATCGGAAGAAGTGGATATTTCGAAAGTTAACAGAAAAGTAACCAAAGCTCTTATGGAAACAGCAACAAAATTAGCTGGGTCTAAGAACAAGTTGCATGTGAACAAATTATCAGGAAAAACCAAAATGTTGATGCAAAAAAGAAGAGAGATGAGGACAACTAAAGAAGAAGTGACTTCCAAAGTGGAATATATAGAGCTATGCAAGACAGCACGAAAAAGTATCACTGAAGACGTAAGGAAATTCAACTGTGAGCTAGTGAGGAAAGCAATTGAAAACAACCAAAGCCTAAAGATAGCAAAGGGACATCTCAGTAAGGGAAGAAAACAGATTATGGCTCTGAGAAAAGAAGATGGTTCTATAACAAGAAATAGAGGTGAAATTTTGACAAGAGTGAAAGATTTCTACTCCAAATTATATGAAAGGGATGATACATGTACTCCAGACATCATGAAAGGTACCAGAGTTCTTCCAGTCCTCCCAGCAGAAGTTGCTCATGCAATCAAGAACATGAAGCGGGGCAAAGCTCCAGGAGAAGATGGGATTACTATAGACATCATACAAGAAGCAAGGGGAGAAATTGAAACAGTACTCGCCCAAATTTTCACTCGATGCCTTAATGAAGGGAAGATTCTTGAGGAAATGCTACAATGATCCTGCTACATAAAAAAGGTGACATTGAGGATCTCAGGAACTACAGACCTATCAGCCTCCTATCAGTGGTTTATAAAATCTTCACTAAAGTTCTTTCACACCGCTTGAAGGTAACACTGGACATGGCTCTACCGAGAGAACAAGCTGGATTCAGGAGTGGCTACAGCACAATAGATCATATCCACGTACTGAGAGAACTAATTGAAAGAGCGAGGGAATATGAACTTCCATTGTGCATGGCTTTTATCGATTATGAAAAAGCCTTTGATTCGGTGAAACCATCAGCAGTTACCACGGCTCTGAAATCCTGCGGTATTGAAGATGCATACATTAATATTATTAATAACATCTATGAAAATGCAAGTGCAAAGATTCGGCTGTTTGAAAATACAACACACATAAAAATTGGAAAGGGAGTGAGACAAGGTGACACCATATCTCCGAAGCTCTTTAATGCCACATTGGAAAATGTCTTTCAATCACTGAACTGGGAAAACAAAGGGATAAAGATTAATGGAGATTATCTAACCCACCTTCGTTTTGCTGATGACGTAGTCATTGTTGCAACTACCCCATCAGAGCTGCAGAGTATGATCCAGGAACTTGCTGACAAGAGTAAAGAAGTGGGATTAAAAATGAACTTTCAGAAGACAAAAGTGATGTTCAATGCTTTTACAAGAAATGATGATTTATCGATTGATGGAGAAAAACTGGAGATAACAGATACGTATGTTTATCTTGGACAGCAGATATCAAGTGAGGGTCACATTGATGAAGAAATTAATCGGCGTATAAAACTTGCCTGGAGAGCTTTTGGAAGAAACAGCATAATTTTCAAGAGCAATATGCCATTATGTCTTAAAAGAAAAGTGTTTGATCAATGCATCCTTCCAGTGCTTACTTATGGTGCAGAGACGTGGACCTTAACTAAAAGAGACATACAAAGGCTGCAGACAACTCAAAACAGCATGGAGAGGTGCATGCTTGGTATAACCAGGAGAGATAAGAAGAGGAACTCGTGGATCCGAAAAATGACGAGAGTGGAAGACATCATGATCAGAGTTAAATCCCTGAAATGGCAATGGGCTGGACATACTGCCAGAATGACAGACCATAGATGGACAGCCGAAATTTTACATTGGATTCCAAGGGACAGGAAAAGACCCAGAAAAAGACCACATGGGAGATGGGTCGATGAAATTCGAAAGTATGCGGGAGTGACATGGAGGAGACTGGCACAAGACAGACCGTTGCGGAGGAAACTTGGGGAGACCTTCGTCCAGCAGTGGATTGATAATGGTTGACAAAGATGATGATGATGACTATTGATGACATGAGTCAGAAGCAAACAATGCCACTATTGATCACAGTTCCCAATTTGAACGATATCTGACATAAATCGTGAACGCACCGCATCAAATGTATAAATGGACGAGTTGATTTGAGAAAGGAAAGTTACACATGAATCCACAGGCTTATTTTGTTATCAAAAATCACCCTTGCTTTGGACATTAAAAATAGTTACAACGTAATTAATTACGGCATGTTTCTCTTGAGTACGCAATTTGTGTAATGAATCCCAGTTACTCGTCATCCAACGACCAAATAGCAATATTTATTATTTGGTATTGTCTTCACTTTGACAATGTAGCAGCTCAATTACGTGATAATTTTTCTTTGATTTTTAGAGGCTCATTAAGATATTACAAATTGCGGTAAGTATAGATCACTAATTTCTTCTTTCTTATCTTTTTCCTTCCCGTTTTTCTTTTTAGCTTTACTGTAAAAGTAGAAAAATGAAATGGTACAAATGCAGTCTTGATCAATATTAAACGAAAAGGAGCATTTTCCCGAACTTATCAAAATATAATACACTGCCTGACAGAGAAAATGCCACACCATGAAGGAACGATCAAAAACAGACCAAACTGCACACACAGATAGCGAAGTAGGTCATGGGAAAATGATTGAATTGCCACATACAGACTAGGCTCTAGTGGCCGAATATACAGGATGATCAAAATGGAGTGTGGCCACCATTTTGGGTGATACAGCATTGAATCCGACGTGGCATTGAGGGAATGAGAGTCTGAATACGGTGCTAGGGTATCGTGGACCATGTGGTGTTGAATCGAGTCCACAATTCATCTCCCTTTTGCGGGGGTGGTAGAGTTCTCAAGCGACGTCCATTCGTGTCCCATAGATGCACGATAGGGCGATAGATCGGGGGATCGTGCTGGCAGCGGAAGAATCCGCACACCGTGTAAAGCATTCAAATTGATCCGAGCGGTATGAGGGCGGGCGTTATCCTGTTGAAAAACGGCGTTTTTGATTCTTTGCAGATACGAGAGTGCCACAAGCCGCGGCATCTCGTCAACATAGCGCGTGTCGTTAATGTGCATTTAATGCGTACCAGCGGTGAGCAACTGTTGGCTCTGATAGCACCCCACACCGGATTCCGCGTTGCTGGGCCGTGTGGCGCTCCACAATGGCGGAGGAATCCGCCCGTATGCAACATCGCATCCAAACTCTCACACGGCGATCATCTGTGGTGAAATAGAGCCGCGATTCGTCGCTGAACACCACACTGTTCCATTCGGCACAATACGCCGCTGTGGAGCGACACCACGCCTAGCGGTGACGACGATGGCTCGCTGTTAAGGGTAGCCTGCGCAACGGACGGCAGCACAGAAAACCAGGCGTAGTCAATCGGAACAACTCTGTCCGCGTCGATATCGGAGCATCCAGCCCTCCCCGTACCCTCCGCAGAATGTCTCCCGTTGTGGACTGTGAGTCCGCTACGGCAAGACGTCAGATGCGATGATCGGTGCGCTCGGACATCCGTCTCCGAGCTCTGGTTCTCCCACGACGTAGCTGCCGTCATTTTGGATATAGACATATTTTTACCTGTTGTGACAGGCAGAAGCTTGGGTTTTCAAATGTATTCACGGAAATGGCTGTAGCTCTTAAACAACTTCAGATAACGAAACAAACTTTTCCTTTTGAAAGTAGTTATCTTGAACTTTCAAAAAAGTACTTACGTTGCGTATAGCTTTAGTATAAGCAGTCTAAGCGGACTAAAAGTCAATTTTGTTCTAAGCAGGCTAGAAATTAAGCCTATTTTAGTCTAAGAAGACTCAAATGGACTCAAATTTGGCAAATGTGATTTGCAAAATCGCCGTCTTTGGATAGCTGTAACTACGTGGGGAATGAAAACCATGAACTAAATTGTTTTCCCACAAACTATGGAAAGGCAGCTTTTAGTGCCCCAGGAAAACAATTCCGGTTTTAAACCCCTTCCTAACTTTGTTTAAGCCTAAACTTCCCAAATATGTAAAAATGCCTTATTTCAAGGTCAAAATTTTGAAACGGAGGACGTGCAAATAAAAATGAATTTTTTTGTGTAAACTAACCTGAGTGATATGAATCCCCATGAGTGATATGAATTTGATAAAAACGTGATAAAAACGTCCCATGAGAAAAACGTCCCATGAGTGATATGAATTTCATTTTGTTGTTCATTGTGGTTTCAGAATTATGAGTACTCAAACTCTAGTAAAAAAAACACTCTCACAAAACTCAAGAAGATATTATTTTAGGATGATATTCATGGGCAACTGTTATACATATAATTAAAAACACTTAATATCCAGTTTAGGTTTGTTTGTTTCAACATGCCTAAGGATGTCATGACACTGCACAGAGGAGCACAGGCTCTTGACAGTTGAAACCTATTTCAACATGTCCCAGCCTGTCATGTCCACTGCGACAAACAACAGGCAGTTTGCTCTCAAACTCCACTGTGGTCAGATGTGTTGAAAAGTCTAGTGAAGTTGAGGTATTATTTGAAATGGTGACATTGAATTTAATTATAATATAAGTTGAGATAGTTCTTTATATGCATTTTGACATTTCTTGATTTTGACTAATCTACACGAGATTAAGGAAGCACTGTCTTAGAATAACCTGCAGGTAAACATTTGAAAAAGCAAAAATGCAGTGTTCTTTGAGAAATGTTTTTTAATGAGTGTTGAGAAGATAAATCTTGTGAAATTTGAAGAATTCAGTGAATTAATGAATTCCATCCACGTCATCCTCTTAAAAAATGGGTTCATTGTGATTACATCTATAGTGTTTGTACATATCACTTTCAAAAGTTTGTTATCAGGTACAGACACCTATTTGGGAGAGCATGCTGTTATCCTTTTTCATATCATAAGAAAATCAAGAAATGACTGAGAGAAATAATCACAGAACACAGTGAAATGTGTCCTTTACTGTTTCGTATTCGGGGAAATCTGTATGTTGTACTTGCCACAGAAACTTTCAGATGAAATGATTGACGATCAAAATAACACTGAAGAAGAACTTCCTTTCAGTGCACAAGCATTTGTTTTAGAGGATGCTGCAACAGCTCTGGGTGTTCACCAGTTAAAATTATGAAATTGAGTGATAAAAAGAAACATTTAGATGTTAAAAGAACAGAGAAAAATCTGCAACTGCTGTCCAGAAAAATCTATCACATTCATTTGATGTTCAAGATTGTCAGCCTGATGGTGAACCATAATTCAGTAGGGATCACAAAATGGCACTCAGACTCTCAGAGACATGGACTGTTTCTTCCAAAGCATTAAACGCAAGCTTAAAAGTTGCAAGTGTAATTCTGAAAAACATTGTGTTATCATAGCTGGTCCATAAAGACAACTGTACAAGAGTTAGGTGTAAATGAGTATCTAGTTAATAAAGCACAGAGCTTAGTTGAAACACATGGCATCATTCCAGAGGTAAATATTCAAAGGTGTGGCAAAAAACTATCCAAAAAATGCAGAATGGTTGTGAATATTTATCAAATTGATGAAATCAGAACGATGTGTCATGGAATGAAAGACACTGAATCAGTTCTCTTAGATGATGGAATCAAAGAGATAAAACAGAAGCGATCGATACGGTGCAACCAGAAAGAAGCGTATGAAAAATTCAAATCTGAAGATCCATCCATCAAAATAGGATTTTCCAAATTTTTTTTTTTTTTTGATTGGAGGTTTAACGACCACCGTGAGCAACTCAATGGGCTATAAGCAGTCGCCCGTCCCTAATTTAGGGTCACTGGTTCCAGGGAAGGGAGAGAGCCAGTGCCGTAAGACAAACACAACATCCATGCCTGACCGGGATTCGAACCCGGACCCCTTACGGACGAATGATCAGAGGCCAGAGCCTTAGACCACTGCGCCACCGCGGCTTTCCAAATTCTGCGTGCTTCGTCCAAAATGCTGTATACTTCCTGAATCTAGTGGCACATTTTAAGTTTTCTGTTTCACGGTTTAACGACCACCGTGAGCAACTCAGTGGGCTATAAGTAGTCTGTCCCTTCCCTAATTTAAGGCCACTGGTTCCAGGAAAGAGATAGAGACAGTGCTGTAAGACAAACACGACATCCAAGGCTCACGGGATTCGAACCCGGAACCATGTCGGAAGAATGGTCTGTAATTATCGCTTAGACCACTGCGCCACTAGGACGTCACACGTCCTGTTTTTTTTATTGATTGGAGGCTTAACGACTACCGTGAACAATTCAATGGGCTATAAGCAGGCACCTGTCCCTAACTTAGGGCTAGTGGTTCCAGAGGGAAATATTAGAGACAGTGCCATAAGACAACCCAACATCCATGTGACACTGGGATTCGGACCCGTACCCACCTCGGACGAGTAATCAGAAGCCGTCGCTTAGACCACTGCGCCACCGGGAATCCAGTTTGTATATGCTCCATTCACCAAAATGTGCAGTCGATGGCAAGTATTATACAGTTTGGTGGCTGTAGATATTTTGTTTCTAAAATAGTTTGTGATATATAAATGAAACTGCATGTTTGAATAATGCACAAATTCTCCAAGAATTGAATCTCTCAGGGAAGCAATCAATCCCGAATGTGATGAGCTGATAACCTACAAGCAATGGGTGACAACAGACCGATGCAATCTTGTAACACTTCTTGAATCCTGCAACGATTTTATGGAAAAATTTTCTTACCAAACTTCAAAATTTGAAAAGCCACGATTTTACTTTAAAAAGCCAGCCAATTTTTTTTAAATGAAGGAGCAAAATTTAAAAATGGGAAGAATGTCTATTCATCCGTGATTTTTCTGAAAATTATGCATTCTTATTACAAGATGAAGCACAGAGTTTTCAGTGGATTAACTCCCATGCAATCCTTCATAATTTCAGCATATATTACAAAGACGAAAATGGCGAACTGTGCTTCCCAAGTGTGTGTGTGCTTTCTACGTGACTGTCTAACTCACAGTATAACTGCTGTCTACACTTACAAAGAAAGCGAATACCTGTTGTAAAATCTCTAAACGGTGGCATGAAGAAGTGTTTAGTTTTTCAGATGCGTCAGCAGCCATATACAAAAACAGAAAAATATGCCAACTTGTGCAAATAAAAGGAATATTTTGAATTACTTGCCAAGAAGAACTTCTTTGCCACAGGTCACGGTAAACGCCTGCCGATGGGATGATAGGAACTATGAAAAGACTTGTAGCAAAAGAAAGCCTTCAAAGAACAACAAAAGACCACATTTTAACAGTTAAGGACATGTTAGAGTTTTGTGAAAAGAACATAACTGGAATTCGTGTTTTTTAATAAATGAAGAAGATATTAAAAAACCAGAGGCAATGCTGACAAAACGGTTCTCTTAAGTCCGAACTGTACACAGTGCACGAGGTAATCATAGTTTTTGTGCCAAAGGATGGCACTATTTTGGATATCAGTAAAACTCCAGCATCTTCATGAAAGCATAACTTCGTATTCAAGATACTTGGTGAAGATAAAGTAGAGACAAAGGTGTGAACGAGAAAGGTAACATTGCATATGTTTACTGCGAAAAATGGTTTGTGTCTCGAGTTGAAGTGCCTGAAGGAAAATTATAATATTTAGGTTAAGTTTTAAAATCCAAGTGGACTCTTCTACAGCAGCTTGGATTTCAATGCAAAATATGCTAGCCAAATTAACACCACTTGAAGTTATAACAGTAACCGGACGGACATACAACATCACAGAAGAAAAGAACACTGAACTATTTTTAAATTGTTGTCTTAAAACAGAAATGTTAAAAAAATACGTTATAGAAGTGCTATTATTTTGCATTATGTCGTACTGTGGTTGAAGGACAGTGAACTATGAAGAACTACTATTTTCATAAGCAAAATGACATAGAAAAATGTTTTTGATACAATAAAATAATACATAATATGTTTATTAATTTCATTAAATATCATCATCATCATCAACCATTATCAATCCACTGCTGAATGAAGTTCTCCCCAAATTTCTTCCACAATTGTCTGTCTTGGGCCTGTCTCCTCCACGTCATTCCAGCACAATTTCGATTTTCATCCTTCCATCTCCCATGGGGTTTTCTTCTGGGTCTTTTTCTGTCCCTCGGAATCCAGTCTAAAATTTCGTTCTCTATCGGTGGTCCGTTCTTCTGGCAACATGTCCAGCCTATTGCCATTTCAGTGATTTCACTCTGGTCATGATGTCATCCACACACTCCAGTCATTTTCCTTATCCACAAGTACCTCTTCTTATCTTTCCTGGTTACACCAAGCATGCATCTCTCCATGCTATTTTAAGTTGTCTGCAGTATTTGTATGTATTTTTTAGTTAAGGTCCATGTGTTGGCTCCATACGTAAGCACTGGCAGGATGCATTGATTAAACACTTTTCTTTTGAGACATACTGGCATACTGCTTTTAAAAATTGTACTGTTTCTTCCAAAAGCTCTCCATCCAAGTTTTATACGCCGATTAAATTCTTCATCAATGTGACCCTCACTCGATATCTGCTGCTCAAGATGAATATAGGAATCGGTTGTCTCAAGCTTTTCTATATCAATCGACAAACCTTCGTTTCTTGTAAAAGCATTGCACATCACTTTTGTCTTCTGAAAGTTCATTTTTAATCCCACTTCTTTACTCTTGTCAGCAAGTTCTTGGATAATACTCTGCAGCTCTAAAGGGGTAGTTGCAAAGATGACTACGTCATCAGCAAAACGAAGGTGAGTTAAGTAATCTCCATTAATCTTTATCCCTTTGTTTTCCCAGTTCAAAGATTGAAAGAAATTTTGCAATGTGGCGTTAAAAAGCTTGGGAGATATGGTGTCACCTTGCCTCACTCCCTTTCTAATTCTTATATATATATTAAATATAGCTTATTTTATATATCCGTAAATAATAATTTATATCAGTGATGAAAATTGAATTTTATACAATGTACTCTGACAACGTTTGGTCTAAAGACTGTATTTCTTTCTTCAAATTTGGAAACTTGCTACGTGAACCTTGACATTTATATAAGGTAAGCTCAAAATATATTTCAAAATATAAAAAATGTAACAGTTATTTTAGGAATGTTTTAATGACATTTATAACATTTCCCTTTGAATTGCCAATGAATCTTTAATGCGTAAAAGAAACAATTGATTTTTGCCATAGTGCTTTTTTGCCATTTGAATGTTCATATTTCTGAAACCACAGTAAATTCCCAAATGAAATCCATGTCACTAATAGGATACCAATACACAAGTATACACACAAGAAATTTCCATATTTTGCAGGTACCTCTTTCAAGATATTTGACCTTGAAATACTTAAGTTTTGAAAATTTCGGAAATTTAGGGTGGAAAAAGGTTTGGAAAGGGTATAAAATATGAACTGTCTTCCCAATGAGATAAAAGCTACCTTTTGATAGCTAACCAGAAAAAAATCAGTTCATTGTTTTCATTCTTACCTGAATTATAGCTACTGAAATGTGGCGCTTTTGCAAATCACATTTCCCGAATATAAGTCTAGTTTAGTCTTCTTAGACTAAAAACTGTGCACAAATTAAGCACGTTTTTGAAAGGTCAACATTTCTACTTTCAGACGGAAAAAGTGTGTTTTGTTATCTCAAGTAGGTCAAGAGTTACAGCCATTTTCGTGAAACCTTGAAAACCCAAACTTTTGTGTGTCGCACAAAAGTTAATAGCGACAGACAAAAATAAATAAAAAATTATTTTGGTCTACTCAATAATGGTACAAACTGTAGTGAGAATAACAAACAAGAAAGATGACACCGAATTTTAGGATGTATAATATAAGCACGTCTTTTGAATCCGTTTTGACGCAAATTATTTCAAAGTCAATGGAACCGGCATAGAAAACAAAAGTATCTGACGGAAGAAAGAAGTTTTTCACGGGGTTTTTAATCCCTCAGATATTGCTGTAAAGGGAATCGTGAGCTTACGCCCTCTGGTTGAAGACATGTGCGTTATGAAAAACATGAATTTATATGATAATCATTTCGCACCGGAAACGTTCTCCAACAACACAGAAAGAATTTTTGAAATCGGACTCTTAGAAAGAGAGAAACTGACAAAAATAAAATGTGATTTTTCGTCCCTTGGTGGGAAAACCATGCATTATTTTAGGAAGAAAGTATTCTCAAAAGGTTTTTCAATATGAGCGGTATCGGTCCAAGAAAAAAAAATTTAGTCGAGTTTTCAGGAGCCCAGATTTTGCTACAAATACATCAGAAGCAGAAATTAAAACTTATGCCCCCTAGTGGCCAAACCATTCCTTTCCAAACATTAGAAATTATGTGAAAAATATTTTCCATCAGGTCTTGTATGCGATACAGTAAGAATTTTTCAAATCGGAGTTTTAAAACCAGAAAAAACGCAGAAAACACAATTTACCTTTGTACCTCCTAGCGGAAAGTCAATGATTTACTTGAAAATTTTGAATTTATAGGGAAAACATTTCGCATCGGAAACCCTATCCAACAAAAAATGAATTTTTCAAATCTGTCTCATAGAAGTAGAGATATTGACCAAAATAAGATATAAATCTACGCCCCCTGGCGTAGAAACCGTGCATTATTTCAAGACGAAAATGTTCCTAAAAGGTTTGTCGACATGAGTAGTATCGGTCAACAAACCAATTTTTTTTCAATCGAGATTTTAGAAACACATATTTTGCTGCAAATACATCACATGCGGAAATTAAGGATTACGCCACCTGGTGGCCAAACCATTTTTACAAAAATTAGAAAATATGTGCAAACAATTTCGCATCAGGTGCTGTATCCGGTGCAGAAAGAATTTTTCAAATCGGAGATTCAGAAGCAGAGATATAGGGGGAAAGCATTTTACCTCCACGCCCCCTAGCGGATAGTCTATGAATTAATTGAAAATTTTGAAATTATGTGAAAAACATGTCACACTGGAAACACTATCCAACAAAGAAGGAATTTTTCAAATCGGACTCCTAGAAGTAGAGATATTGACAAAAATAAAATATATATATACGCCCCCTGGCGTAGAAACCATGCATTATTTTGAGAAGAAAATGTTTCTAAAAGGTTTATAGACATGAGTACTATCGGTCTACAAAAGACGAATTTTCTCAATCGAGAATTTAGAAGCTCATATTTTGCTGCAAGTACATCAGAGGCGGAAATTAAAATTTGCGTCCCCTGGTGGCTAAACCATTTTTTTTACAGAAATTAGAAATTATGTGCAAACGATTTTCCATTAAAAGCTGTATCCAGTGCTGAAATATTTTTGCAAATCAGAGATTTAGAAGCAGGGATATAGGTGAAAACAGACTTTACCGCTACGCTCCTAGCGGAAAGTCTATGAATTACTAGAAAATTTCGAAAATATGTGAGAAACATGTCACTCTGGAAACACTATCCAACAAAGAAGGAATTTTCCAAATCGGAATCCCAGAAGTATAGATATTGACTAAAATAAGATATACATTTACGCCCCCTGGAGGAAAAACTGTTGTATATTTTAAGAAGAAAATATTCCGAAAATGTTTATCGATGTGAGTGGCCTCATTAAACGAAAAACTTTTTTCAATCGATATTTTAGAAGCTCAGATTTTATGGCAAATATATAAGAAACAAAAATTAACACTTACGCCCCCTGGTGGCTAAAGTGTTCTTTACCAAAAATTTTAAATTATATGTGCAAAAGACATTCCATCAGCATCCGCTGAAAAAACAATTTTTCAAATCGGAGTTTTAGAAGAAGAGATATTGGGGAAAATGTAATTTACTTTTTTTTTTTTTTTTTTTTTTTATATTGGAGGTTTAACGACCACCGTGAGCAACTCAATGGGCTATAAGCAGTCGCCCGTCCCTAATTTAGGGTCACTGGTTCCAGGGAAGGGAGAGAGCCAGTGCCGTAAGACAAACACAACATCCATGCCTGACCGGGATTCGAACCCGGACCCCTTACGGACGAATGATCAGAGACCAACACCTTAGACCTCTGCGCCACCGGGGCGGCAGTTTACTTTTACAACCCCTAGCGGAAAATCTATGCGTAATTTGAAAAAGTAACTATATATAAAACACTCTTCGGCATAAATGGAATCGGAAAATAAAAGTGTTTTTTCAATCGGATGTTTAGAAGCAAATATGTGAAATAAAACGTATTTTCGAATTCGACATCATCTGCATTTATGCCCTCTAGCGGCGAAATTGTACATCGTAAAAAACCGAAATAAAGGATCATCATTCGCATAGTTCAAGCTTCCCAACGCAAAAATGAATTTTTCAAATCGGACCAATAGTTGCAGAGATATCGTGGGTACAGACGGACGGACGGACAAACCGGTAACATAAGCACGATCTTTTTTTTACAAAAGACGCGCTAAAACATAATAAAATGATCAATCAACCATTTATTCTGAAATTTAGTGACTTCACGTGGAATGACCATTTCGAATTCGGTTATGCTACAGGTCCTTCTGACGTACGCCAATTATTTACTTTTCTTGAGAATTTCATACACTTGGAGGCCAAAAATTGAAATTTTGGGATAGCTCACGCAGTCGAAATTGCATCACTTTGAAGATGTTTTTTAAAGCTTCAGTCAGGCTTAGCTTACTTTATAGCAATTGCAAATCAAGGTTATAAGTTTCGAATCCCGGTCAGGCATGGATGTTCAGTTTGTCTTACGGCACTGGCTTTCCTTCCCTTGAACCAGTGACCCTAAATTATAGACAAACGACTGCTTATAGCCCATTGAGTTGCTCACGGTGGTCGTTAAATCTCCAATCAAAAAAAAAAAAAAAAAAAAAATTGCATTTCAGCTTTAGCTTTCCAACCGGGAGGCTTACTCTGAGAAAGCCTCCCGGTTGCAAATCAAAGCTCGGGAGATAATTTTCCCTTGTATTCATTCTTTAATTATACTTTCATTTCGTTAGATTTGTTTGCTATATCATTAACTTTATTTTTGTTGGCAGTTGTGTGATGATGTGGAATTATTAAAAACAGCGGAGAAAATGCCAATATTGTAAGGAATCATTTGAAATGATGAATCCAAAAAATTAAGAAAAACTCTGAAATTAATAGCGGGACGCCATTGTTGAATTAAAAAAAATGGAGGCAAATCAGCCAGCCATTTTTGGTCGATCGGTCACAAAAAACAGGAAGATGCAGCGAGTTTCTAAAAATTTGGAAATGTGGAATTCACAGAGTCCGTAAAAACAGCAAGAGTGTGGCTTCTGGCAAATGCCATGGGAGGAATATAGGAACCAGAGAGAGAGAGAGAGTGAGAGGCCCAGGTCTATAGGGTGGTAGTAGAATGCACGTATCTCATTGAATGCGTAAAGTCCTGGCGCAAAGAAAGTTGAGAGGACGCTAGAAGCTAGACTTTATGGCGGGCACTTGTCTAGTTTTTATTGAGAGAGGAGGGTAGGTCACCAGAGCGCTGGTTTTGGAGGCCTAATTTTTAGCTCTCGGATGCGGCTGAGTAGCTTAAGTAGATGTATACTAATTGCGGTTAGTATGTACTTTGATAGTTAAGATTTAATGAGCTGCGGTCTAGAACACTAAAATAAGTAGATAGCAGATGAGTGCCATTCACATTTCCTGTTTTCACGATCTGTAGCTGTATTGCCACTATCTGTTGCCGAAATTGTTTGGAACGAGTGTGCGCTGCTGATGTAAAATCTGTGAGTGTGTAACATCAACTTAAAATTCTAAAAGCAAGGTGCCAACTGTCATTTTCCAACCGGCTAAATACAACCTCAGCATTGTTCGTCATCCATCATTGTACATCATCCAACATCATATCCGGAATGGAAATAAATCTGTTTAGTTATTTAATAGTATCAGCTCTGTGGTTTATAGTATCAGCTTTAGGTGTGTATATGAGTAGTCTTTTAGTTCACAGTTCTGTCCCTAAGTGGTGTTTGTGTACTTCTGTTTGCAGCTGTATCTCCTCTTCTAAAAACCTATTCAGAAATCTATTTTTTACCGCATGCCATTCGCAACAATAAATATGAGGAACATTATCCTCTTTAATTAATGCACAGATTTCCCTGCTAGGGGTGTAAAGGTCAAGACCTTTTTCTCACTGATATATAAGGTAGTGAAACAACCAACTTTTGGTTTTTTCATCGCAAATTTTTCTGTTACGCGCGTTAAACGTTAGATAATGTGGCCATACCTCTGATTTGCAATTTCCATACCTTGATATATTCAGTAATAGCTAAGTCAAAAAAAGGGCAATTGCACTTGCCGTAGTTTGGCGGTTGGTCTTCATTTGGTGCTGCTAAAGTAGGGTTATACTAACTGCGCCAAATGAAGACCAACTGCCTCGGGAATAATTCAAAAGGCGTACGCATTACAACCCAAAACCCAAAATTCGGTGTCGTCTTTATTGTTTGGCATTTGCTACTGTGTCGTCCTCTGACGCAAAACATTTTGGCATGACGTAAGAGGTGCGTTACATCACACGATCAAAGTAGTTTCAACTACGCTTTAGAAACAGAAAAATCACGATTATTCGTTGTGTTTTATCGCTCATGAACGACCTTCAAGGGAAAAATCTATGGATTTACAAATAATTAAATGCCTTTTTTTATTTCTTGCATAGGTGCACACAGTTTAAGCTGGAGATCCATAAATTTACTGAATTAAATTCAACGCACTTGTTTAGTAATGTCTCTATTTGGAACTACAATTCATTTGTTCACCTCGGAACCGAATAGCTAACAGCGATTTGTCACAAGGCTAACCCATCTTTTCCTGTATTTGTTTATTTGTCTATTTATTCGTTCATTGTGGATACAGTGACCTAAGATCATATCAAACTAATTTAATTTAAACACAGATAATAATAATAATTATTATTATTAATATTATTATTATTTCCCCTCCAACAATCGGCTCGACATTGACCTGGTCGACAAGGAGAAGAAGTCAACATACCTCATTGACATAGCCGTGCCCAACATATGAAATAGGGTGGAGTGAAAAAGGCTAAAAAAAGTGTTTTTTTATTTTATTGTTTCCTGACCCAACAAATGGTCCTGTTTGGTTAAAAAACACAGTAAAAGAATTTCAGCTCAATAATTCGTCATCTTCAGGTTCCACACTAGGTTAAAAACATTTAATTTTAACGTTAAAAAAGTGAAAACATAAAAATATTTTTTTTACAATATTTTTGTTTCCTAACCCAACAAATGGTTGTAATTGGTAAAAAAAGAAACAGGAAAAAAGTTTCAGCTTAATCACTAGTCATCTTCAGGTTCCACACGAGATCCGAAGAAATTCATCGTGGTGTCGAACTTAGGAATTTCGTTCCGGGACTTGATTCGGCTGCGTATGAATCCATCCCTGGCTTCTGCATCACATGTTGCAATTGACGCTTCTGTCACCAGTCTCGCATGTCTCTCTACTACTTGACAATGGCAAGGGAGCTTCCTTATTTCAAACTGTGAACGGCCTCTGATCGATCTTGTTATGTCTTCGTCGCTGAGGCTCAAGGTAGCCGGTGGTTTCAAGATATTGCCCCAGCATATCATCTCAAAATACTCCTCTGCTTTGAAATTCCATTTGGGAAGCTCAAAATGGCATATTTTCCTCTTCCAGTCAGTTTTTCTTGTTCTCAGTAATTTTCTCAGGCCAAGTTCTCGAATGTGTGCTCTTTCATCTTCCAGCATCATCAACATAATATTTTCAGAGTGAGGAAAATAACAGTTCCTCTGAATAACTTCGTTCACGATTGCCTTAAACTCTTCTGGCAAGAATGAACTTTTCTTTATCATTACGTGAAGATGACGTGCTCCAGACATCTGGGCCATCTTCCCAGGACTCTTGCTTGCTAAGTTTGGAGGGCACTTTCCCGAGGATACTGCCCTAGAAATATCAAAAAGGTATTTTTGGTCTGTACTGAGGTCTTTTTTGTCAATTTCGGGCAGGGCAACTGGAATAGGTACATAACTTGTCACGACAAGGGTTTCACACATTTAAAGGGATTTTCCTATTGTTCCGGAAAACTGTTTTGGCCCAGATATCTTTCCATCAATCTTCTAGAAAAGATGACGAAGAGGCAGCTCGTTGGTATACATAAAGCATACAATTCACTTGAGTTGTGGAACCTGAAGATGCCAATATTGTGAGCGGAAATTTCGAGACAATTTGTTCTAGCCCATTTGGAACCTAATAATGAGTCAGGCAATATGAATTATTGCCTGATTTTGGCTATTTTGGTGTGGGAAGCAATTTCTTGCGCTGACAATGGCGATTTTGACAAAGTATAAATATTCACTTGAATTGTGGAACCTCAAGATGCCAATATTTTGGGCTGAAATTTGGACACAATTTGTTCTAGCCCATTTGGAACCTAATAATGAATCATGCAATATGAATTTCAGAAAAAGGTTTTTTCACTCCACTCTAATGAGCAACATAAAGAAGACGCACGGACAGAAGCTGTCAAAGTATAACGACCTACGATACGAAGTTAAGGAAATGTGGCATATGGAGAACGTCACCACTTTTCCCATAGTAACATCGTCCACAGGAGTTGTACCTATGACCATTTACAGCTCTATACAGACACTAGACCTTTAACCTAACACTTACATGAAACTACGAAAGTCAGCTATCCTGAACACTTGTAGGATAGTAAGGAATTTCTTGGACAACTGAGAGAAACAAGTACCACTTCACAGACTTGGTACGTCGTACTCGTTCCGGAAGAAAGAGAAGAACAAACCTCAGGAAGTGGTGGAATTTCTTATAATAATAATAATAATAATAATAATGTACGCATTAGCTAACCTGGTTCATACAGCTGTGACTTCACACATTGAAATTTTTTATCCGTGAAGCAGATTTTAGTCACTAAAATCCTATCGGTAAGCCCGAAAAACAAAGATTGATGTCGCAAATATTATCTCGCAGTTGTCGTTAGGTGATCACCTGTATATTGGAGTAGTAACAGCTCGCATTTACCAAAAATGTAATCTATACAGACACTAAGCCCTTGGTGAGTTAATTTAATTTCTGTGGCTAGTATTATATAAAAATAATAGAAGCGTGTTTACCAGTTTCATCTTGCTCGTAGTGAAGGATGGAGTGATGATGCTTCTGATATCCTTCCATCTTTTATCCCTCAGGATTGTTAGATTCTCCGAAAATCCAGCTGGTGACTTCTGTTTGCTATTTGTTTGAAATATGAACTACGAAGCAAAGAAAAATTATTATGAATTGAGAAAACACTTGTAAACACTTTAATACTTAAAACAGGAATACATTTGACCTAATAGTAAGATACAAAAAGAGTTTGTCCCTTTGTTTTGTAATTGAAAGTCGGGATTTTGGGGGATGAATGAGACATCTTTTATTAATGAGACCTTTCTGATTGATTAACAACTAAAAGAAGCTATAAGAATTGCAATTGATTTAAAAAAGGAGAACGTAGTTTTAAACACATATTTCTACCTGGTTGCATGGTGTACTCAGTGTGAGGTGGACTATCCCTTCCTCATCATGGCATCGATCGTAAGCAGATAATAAAGGACTGAAAGGGACAGCTTACTACCAGTGACAGATGTACCATCCAAAGGATTTTCCGTAGTTTTTGCAAATCCCAGAAGCTATGTAAACATCTGTCTTTGGGAAACACAGAAAATTTAGGGCACCATTTGGTTCAGGAACATACCTTCTGTAGGAGTTAAAAAATACTTTTTTTTCAAAAAAGATGGGTTTTCATTAGCGGCTTTTGCAATTTCTACAGCCTAAGACTTCTCTTCTAAACTGAAACATAGTGGTATAACAACAAAAACAGACATGTCTTTTCAAGTTCGTGTAGCAGATATTCAAAGAACACCAATACAGAAAAATCATTTAAGACATTTTATTAAAGTACTTTAAAAACAGACTTTTTGAAAACGTGGGAGCAAATGTACTAAATTCTCAATCGGAGATGGAAAACATACGTTTGAAAAATTCCAAAATTATTTTATTAAAAAGAAATTAACATTTGAAATATATGGATCTGATTTTTACTGAGAAATGTGAAGTTTAAAGTTTTGTCTTTTTTTCATTGAGAGTTTTACGACCACCGTGAGCAACTCAAAGCCCTATAAGTAGTCGCCCGTTCCTAATTTGGGGCCATTGGCTCCAGATAGGGGAGAGAGCCAGAGCCGTAAGACAAACAACCTCGCCATGCTTCAACTAGATATTTGGACCGAGACCCACCTCATACGAATGGTCAAAAGCCCGAGTCTTAAGAAAAACACATCATCCATTGTCAACCTGAGTTGCAAACCGAGACCCGTCTCGTACGAATGATCAGAAGTCTGCTCTAAGGACACTGTTCTACCGGGGCGGCGAAAGTTTTGTCCTTCAAACAGAACTAGATATTAAAGTGTTTTCTTCCTAGTTGAACGGAGTATCTTTAATGTATTGTCTTCTGAATAACATGTGAAGATTGTCTGCCGATTTTACAGTTCCAAAGACAAAGTTGTAAACTTGAACTTTTTTCTCGATTCATGTCAGATCCATTCATTTCTACTCTTTGTAATACAAGTACATTTTCACGTACATTTAGAATTCATTCCTACTTATACAGTATATGGCACACCCAAAAATAAATGTACTTATTAACAAATATTCATTTCTTTCTGTAAAGAAAATAATAATAAGATTTCTAGCGCACGTAGATTAGCAACATGGACCACACAAAATTCTGTGGGCACGCCTTTTGGTAACAGTGTCAAACCTAATACGTTGAAGTATTTCAAGGTAAGTTATTTTGGTATTAATCTTTGACGATGGACTAAGTACTTTTCTATGAAAATGAATTAAAACTTACGCCACTAGAAGGAAAAATCCTCTTCCAAAAGGATTGGAATAGAAATTCGGAACTATGACAAGAGCAATAGAAAGAAAAAAGAGTTTTCCAATTCCGTGTTTCAAAAATCTAAGTATAGTTCTGATTGCAATTTTACAGTAACGCTTCTTAGTAGAAAAATAAATCATCTAAAAGCCAGACATCATACGGATCACATTGGTTGCGACTAAAGTCAGCGAACAGAAAAAGCACTTTTGGAAACCTGTAGTCAATATTTGCAATTGGATTAAAAGTCTAAAATAACCCCACTTAGCGTCAGAGAACGTTTTTTCTATCTTTTTATTAATTTCAGGTTTAACGATCACAGGAATATAAGCAGTATTTAGTTCCTGATTTAGGACATTGTTTCCAGGATAGGAATAGACCTGGCGCCGTCAGAAAAACATTACTCTCATGCCTCATTCGTGACTCGAATCCACGCGTAACTCGATAAATGGTCAGATGCCAACGCCTCAGATGTTTTGCTATCGGGGCAACCAGAGGAGGTCATCTCAGTATTACACATACATTGGGCAAAAGCATTGTAAAATTACGCATGGCCAAAGACAAGGTGTCTCGGTGCCCAACGGCAAAACGTTACAGCCAAGGAATAAGTAAATTTTACCAATGACAAGATGTCTCGATTCCCAATAGCAAAGCGTTACAACCAAGAAAGGAGCAAATTTTGCCGGCGGTTTTCATCTATGGCTTTTGAATACTTCAAAACCTCCGCCGTCCACCTGTTTTGTAAAGCACTCATTGTTCTCATCACAGTATAATGAATTCAGCTTCTTCTACTAATGTTTCTTCTAATGCTTGTTGTTTGTTAATTATATCATGAATAAATTTGTCTGCTAGTAGTGTAGTAATAACAATGAACAAGCTTTTAACTGCTAGTAATGTTGTAGTAGTAATTAAAATGAATAAAGTCTTAATGCTGGTTGTTAATAATAACAACTAATGAAATAAACCTAACAGCCAGACAGAGGTCTGACAGTACTATGAACTGAGAAAAACGTACTTACTTAAAAAGCTTTTATTAGGAAAACTTCTGGAATCATCCAACACACACACACTAGTCACATTAATCGTATCACAATAATGAAGAAAAACCCTAATCACATAGAACGAAGCTCTTGGCACAAAATAACGTAGCTCTACTCACATAAACGAAGCTCTCCCTACGCACATCAACAAAAAGCTCTCTCGCACATAAACAACAGCTCTCCTCCACATAAACAAACGCTCTCTGGCACATAAACAACAGCTCTCCCTACGCACATCAACAAAAAGCTCTCTCGCACATAAACAACAGCTCTCTCTCTGGTATCGTTGAATGCGCCTATTTATACTAGATACCACCACGTCATGACTTACCCTCATTGCCAGATCTCATTCAGCAGGGAGAAATAACATCTCGTTCAGTAAGAAGATAATTTACATAGTAAAATAAAATAACCAGAGATAGTAAAAATCAAAAGGAAAGTGAATCTAGAGTATACGTTACAACAGTTTATTTAGGAGTAACATTCGCAGAGTAATCACAAAAAGTCATCTTTGACAATCATAGGCTACAAATTTATTGAAGAAAAGAATAATGTTTACCTTGGGTTAAGAAATTACTTCCCACTTTACGTTGAGCAAACATTGACTTGCTGTTGGTCAGTTGTGTAGGTAAGAATAAATTTGGGGGGGGGTAGTTAACCATTCCTCTGAGCATACAGGAATATGATATATAAACACAGCCACTAGGTGGCGCTGTGGTCTAACTCTATTTAGCTGAAGTAAATTTAATAGTTTTCAGTTCAGCGATATATTTAACAATGTTCCTCTGTTTTCTTTTAATTAAACTTCTTTGCGGCATATGGAGGAGCATGGTAAACCCATGTTGTCCCATATGAAATACAACGCGATGCACATGTCGAACCTGATACTTCTTGTTGTTCATCTGAGCTGGTTCACTTTCTGGTCCCGGATGAGGCATGGGTCATGTGTTTGTCTTAGCGAAATGGTTCACTTCTCTGTAACCCGTGGCTCTAAGAAATGTTTATATCCCTTCGAGTTGCTTGTAGTAGTTGGGTTAACACTATTTTAAAATTTAAAATATGATTGGCCCTTACCAAACATAACTCTTACGAATGCATTACTGTGACCTTTCAGAAGAATGCATGTTCGTTTCCTAGCTGAGAATGCTTGTACCGTGCTGAGCAAATCTTCACAAGCTTTTAGCTGCCGACTGAAAACCTTACGTTTACAAATCTTCACAAGCTTTTAGCTGCCGACAGTAAACCTTACGTTTACTGTCAACCTGTGGTTGACAAGTAAACGTAAGGTTTTGGCTGAGAAGTTTTTTTGAAAAACCCGCTAACCATTTACAGTCATATCCTAATTTCAGAATCAGTGTCTGTTGATGTTCTACTCAAGAGTTTTAAAAATTCTATCCCCTTGGTAAAAACAGATAAGAATTTCTTACTTTTCCTACAGAAACGCGCACACGTTTTTATGATAAGCGTGAAACAATGTTTTCTTGAAGAATATTTTGCGAAAGAACATTGAACATAACGAAACCTGTCTAAAGCGCAAAAGCAAGAATTTATTGCTTCTGGAAGGAACGGGAACTCAAATATGAAAAGCACGATGATTTTCTTCTTAGAAGGTATGTCTTCGAATTAATTTAGAGTAACAAGTATAGGCCATAGTTATCTAGAAAAATTAATTTAGTCATTTCCTTCTATATACCAGCAGTCTCAAATGATTTTCGTTTCTTTTATTCGCATTTATCTTTATTTGAAACAACGCTGGAAGAAATTCGGTCTTTCGAGAAAGAGATTCTATACGTGCCATTTCTTCTCCTGTAGATTCAAAAGATCATCAACATAAATTTTTAAATGATTCCTCATTTCCTAATGAATTGGGAATTTTGCAGAATGTTTCGGATTAAAATCCGATTTAGAAAGAAAATCTGCTCAGTTCTGTCCAATACCAAATTATAATGAGTTTTTTTGTTCACTATCAATGTGCGAATGTGTGTATGTAGGTACATATGCATCCATGTATCTAAATAAAGACGAAGTAATATGAAGATCTAAATTCACTAAAAAAAAGGTTAATTCACATCTTCTTTAAATATGAAGAACAAAAAACTAGTGAAAATATGCTTTGATATACGCAGTGGATAGCAGTTTATTTTCCACATTTTTTAAATATTTCTTTTTGTCTGAAAATATTTTCAAATAAGGAAAAACCTATAAGATTCACTCTGACATGTCTCGTTCAGTCATACCGTATGCTAACGAATATTTGGTTCCAAAATTACAGGAAACATTGCATTTAAAATCACTCCATAACTGCCTGAAGTGAATTGCATTTTTTAACTCAAATCAGGAAAGGCAAAATGCACAGAGGTACTTGAAACAAAGTTATTTTATTTTATCCGTTACCTCGAAGGCTGAGTTATAAATATATTCGTATATAATAAATTTTGTTTTTCTATCTACAGTGTTTCTCAGTACGGCAATTATATTTTCTCGATATGTATCATGTCTCTTTAAAAAAACTTCAAAATGGGAGACTTATCATTCGCATAGGAAAGGTGTGATTTTCCTTCTGCTCTTATGGATTCATTAATATAACTTTTACGAAGATGAGTGCAAAAGTGCGGAGGATACTATTGATTGCTCTAAATATTTATATCCCTTCAGTATATATATATCTTCAGTATTACACGGATGTATTTTATAACATTTTGCTTCCCCGAGTATTTATTGACATTAGTGAAAAAATTCAGATATCCAGCAAATTTTCCCGTATTTTTTGTGGTCCATCACATGAAAAAAATTAACAATATGTAGAGGTCAATGTTATTTATTTCTTATATTTACTTACCGGTCTGTTTATAAATTTCTGGAATTCGCTAACTTGTATCCTCTTCAATAGATCTGGGTCGCTTACTAAAATAATTGGTTTTAATCCGAGGTAACATCTGCAAAGGAAGAACAACGAGAACGAGAATTTTTCTTATATGTTTCCAAAAGAGTCAAAGAAAACACGAGTACCTACATTGTAATCTTTTACATTGCACAAATATGAGCCAGTTACAGAACAGGGTATCAGTGAAGACATAGATCTACACATATGAAAAGAATTTTACACAATTTAATGATCCTTTCTTCAAATTTCCATATTTCAGGAGCCAAAATGTTTACTATAACGGTTGTTCAATAGGTAGTGAGACATTTTAGATGGAGAGCATTTGCGCTTCCTAATTTTGTCAATGGGTGGCGCCAGTGTACAAGCAATTTAAAGAAAATGCACCTGCATTGCAGCTTGTTGGCTATGGAAGCCGTGTAACGTGCTGGACTAATTTTATTGTTCTCTCGTAGGAGATGGATACGCCCAAAGTTGCTCAACGTGCTGTAATTCAGTTTTTGAAAGAAGAGAAAACGCCACCAAGCGAAATTCATGGACGAATGAAGGTGGTGTATGGTCCTGCTTGTTTCCACGCAGTACTATAATGCAATCGTTTTAGTGGTGGCCGAACCAGCCCTGCAAACCAGCCAAGATCAAAAGCACCACGTCCTGTAATTTTAGTGACGACAACTGCACGTGTGGAGTTGCAGTAAAGGCGAACAAAAGAATCACGATCCGAGAACTGACAAATGTTGCGGGTGTGAGCATCAGAATTGTCAATACGATCATTCATTCACCCCTTGAATATCGTAAGGTCTGCTCTGCATGGGTACAGAAATATCTGTCCGATGAACAGATGAGTCAACGGATGGGACTATCGTTACAACATGTGTTTTGCTGCCATGAAGAAGGTGAAGATTGACTGATACACATTATTACTGGGTACGAAAGCTGGTGTCATCATTTCTAGCCAGAGTCGAAATGGCAGAGCATGCAGTGGGAACATGCGTCATCGCCACCGCCGAAGAAGTCACGGTCCACCATTTCCGCAGGCAAGGTAATATTAACCCTGTTCTTTGACCATCCAGAACCATGGCTTCTTGAGTGGCTAACAAAAGGATAAACCATCAATACCGAACGGTTTTTTCAAACTTTAATGGAGCTTTGATTAGACACCAAAAACCAGAGACCTGACAACATCACTCAGGGTATTGTGCTTTTGCATGATAACAGCCGGCCGCATACGGCAGTTACCATGCAAAGGAGATTGCACAGCTGTCACTAAAAAGTGCTTCAACATCCGGTGTATAGTCCTGACCTATCGCCTTGCGATTATCACATCTTTGAACCAATGAAACATTTATCAAAGGCAAATGCTTCACTTCAGATGATCAAATGGGTAAAGCTGTAGATAACTGATTGCAGCAGCAGCCTGCCTCCTTCTATGCCGCAGGAATGCAAAGACTTGTGCAACGATGAGACCGATGTCTACATGCTGTTCGCTGTTATTTTTATGTATGCCATATTTTGACTCTTTCAGGCAGAAAATCTCACTACGTATTGAACAACTCTTATAAATTAAATTGTTAAACATTAGTAAGCGTTTCATTGGTCTTAATTCCAATTTGAGTTACCAAGCATTTTTGTGCAGGACATCATGAGTCACAAAGGAAACTTGTTTCGTAAAGGAAACATTTTATATGGATTCTCGTATAACCAATGAAATGCTGCAACTGATGGACATCGAGTAGCGCACTAGAATTATATAAGCCTATTTACAGAAATAAATTTCTGATTATCGTTTTAATAAATATTATAAAGCAACGTAATGTGTATTCTTCGTGATTTGTACGAACAAAATCTATTACATACAGCTGATGTAATATCAGTTTTGAGCTAGCAGCGATTCTTGAAGAACCAAGAGGCGCACGAGTAGATAAGGAATTTTGCTCATAACTCCAATTTCAAGTATCATTTAAGGAACAATCTTGCTCACTAGATACCCCAATTTCTCAGCTGGTTAAGCCGAGAGGTTATGAAGTATACGCATAAGTTAAACAGTTCACGTCCGATATTCAGTTTTGAATCTCGGCTTTTCCATCTTTCTTGAACAGCAATGTCACAGTTTCTCTTATGAAAGCTCTCCTGAACGTACTTGTCATTCACTCTATCAGCTGTGGCAAAACTAAGAGTTACACTGGTAATCAGAGAAAACACACAGAAGAATCAAATTATTATGACCACCTCCCTAATAAGTTGTTGGTCGTCCACGCGCTGTCAGAACAGCTACTACCCGGAGAGGCATGGACTCTAAAACATTTCTAAAGGTGTCTTGCGGTATCTGGTACCAACTCCTTACCAGCAGATTCTTCAACTTCCATACGTTACGGGGTTGAGCCGCCTCTGATCGGATTTTCTGTTCCAACAGAAACCGCAGATGCTCGATTGGATTGATGTTTGGGAAATTTGCAAGTCTGGGCAATACTGAAAAGTCTTTATCATGTTTTTTAAACATACCCCAAAAATCCGGGCAGCGTGGCACGGCGCATTATTCTGGTGAAAGAAGGCACAGTTGGAGGGGAATATCATTGTTATGAAGGGATATACCTGGTCTGCAATAATGGTTTGGTAGGTGGTGCACGCCGTACTTTCCTGCACTTGAATAACTGGACCCAAAGTTTTCCAGCCGAATATTGCCCAAAGCATTACGCTTCCTCCTCTTGCTAGTTTTGTTCCACCGTGCACCCCGGTACGAAAACTTTCACAAGAAGACGATGCACATGTACCGGACGGTCTACATGATATATCGAGATTCATTGGACCAGACGGCCTTCTTCCGATCATTAAAATCTTAATTTGATGCTTGCGTGCCCATTGCTGGCGCTTTCAACGGTGAATCGGGATTAGCATGTACACTCGAAGCAGCATACTGCTACGCAGCCCCATTTTCAGCAGAGTTTGAGGTATTTTGTGTTGTGACACATTACTTCCCGTCTCTAACATTCAAATTACAGTGAGTTGCGCCACATTATTCGTTCTGTTTGCTCGTTTCATACGGGATAGATTTCACTCACCTCTAGCATTGATGAGCTGTGTTCGGCTCACACCTGGCCCGCGGTTTGTAATTTTTCCCACTTCAGACCATTTTTTGAACTTCCTTAATACTTTAACGATCAGGGCCCTGAAATTTTGTGTCGCTTAGAATAACATGTCGCCCGAAACTGTCTATTGCTCCTTTCAGAATGTCTCCCTCCCTGTTTCAAGTTAACAAGTGCAGGATTAGTGCTCTGTCAGCATACGGAACTCTAGATCTGTAATCTTGATGTGCATTGTCGTTCTGCCTTCTGACGTTTCCCATGGAAGATCACTGCATTCTTTCATGGAGGAGACATGCGATGCCATGGTAGTAAATTGTATCGCCCCGGGAGATAGCAATGTCAGGTTTGCTTATTTGTTAAGAGCAAACAATGGTGACAGAATGCGTCTTCTTCTGAGGCCATGTAAAATCAAACAAGTGGAGGTAGGAAATCGCACTCACCCTAGAAGGGCGTTTTTGGGCTGTCGTGGTAGTTTGGATGTAAAGGCATTTCTGACGTTATGGTCGTTAAAGGTTTAAGGCCGCTGCTTTTCTCATCTGAAGAACAAACATAACACTGATTGACAGATCTCAGCATCAGGTGTTATTTATATTTACACGCGTCGTCCGGTAAAAACAGGTGAACTCTTTAAACGCACCATGTGCTGCAAAGACTTACTGCGTACATTTCAGCAAAGTTAATTTTAAAAAATGTATACTGTATAAGGAACAGCTTCGGCTTTGCTGAATATCGTCTAAAATAAAATTTTTAGGATGACGTTGACAAAACGTTCTCATTGTACCGTATTTATATAGCTATTTCATAATTAATATTAAAATCACAATGTCAATGGCAAGGGAGGTAAACTTAATTCTCCCTTGAACTTCTAGTAGACTCTACAGATTCTTTTGGAAATCGAATATCACATTTCCTAAAGCAATACAAAATATAAATACACTAGATCCCAGTTGATTGAGACACAACGGAGCTAGAACATTTCGGCAATATTAAGCTGTAGTTTCAGTTATGCGGAGCTTTACCCAAAGAGATGAAACATATATACGCCTTTCGTCTTAATAATCACAAACAGTTTAAAACAAATGGCAAAACTACCGTTTACTAAATAACAAAAGACATACATGCATTTGAATGAATGTCTGTACAAATATTAAAAAATTATTTACCCTAAAAACGATCTCAATATAAATGTATATACGTATCTGTCAAACACGAATACAGTCCCTAACAATTATTACGTATTGTGTAAAATTTAGCGGTAGTACCTGACGTTGTTTTCTCTTATAGACTGCAAAAGAACAAAATCAGCGCAAGTAGTATTTTGTAAAAAACAAAAACAGAGCAAGTAGTATTTTGTAAAGAACAAAATCAGAGCAAGTAGTATTTTGTAAAGAACAGAATCAGAGCAAGTAGTATTTTGTAACGAACAATATCAGCGCAAGTAGTATTTTGTAAAGAACAAAATCCGAGCAAGTAGTATTTTCTAAAGAACAATATCAGCGCAAGTAGTATTTTGTAAAGAACAAAATCAGAGCAAGTAGTATTTTGTAAAGAACAAAATCAGAGCAAGTAGTATTTAGTAAAGAACAAATCAAAGCAAGTAGTATTTAGTGCAGATAAAGGGCCGCCTTCATTGCTTTCGCATAAAGTAGGGCCACTCGCTCATGTTCAGGTACTTCATGCTCTTCGCTTTATTGGTCTTCAGATCACTCTATAGGTTCTTCGGCAAGTTGTCCAGTGCGTCTACGCAGTCTTCATTTTTATTATGACATTAAAAACTCTTACTTCTCGCCAGCTGTTCGCAACAAACTACACTGCTTGTAAACTAATAGCATTTGCAGAGCCCTCTTTGGCTGTTGAAGAACATGTTAGTAGATTTTCTTCAGTTGCTTCAAAAATGCTAAGTACAAAACTTCCCCGATGTAGTGTCTTCAACTTTTTTATGACGCTTATGTCCAGCGATTCTAACATAGATGATGTGTTAGCAACAAGAAATTCCAGGCGAAAATTTTCCAAACAGCCTAAATGAGAGGGTGCCACAGAGTTGCTCAGTAGCAGCTGAATTGTTCTTGAATTCCGTAGCAATTTCGTATTCCAGCGCTTTGCTTATTTCTAAAAAACGTTAGAAGTCATCCCCGTATCCTTGTTAGCATAATACAGGACTGGCAAACTGTCCATTCTAAACCCTTTAAGTCATCGAGGCTTGGCGCTATTTCCAATAATCAACATGTCTTTTTTATCCTTTTCTGGAATGTTTGAACAGCGCAACACAGCTACACGATGCGTTGCTTTTTTAGAGCACCATAGTGTTGCTCTTTTGTAGTTTAGGGAACAGTCAGGCGTTGTACGTTAAGTAGACCTGTTTTATCAGCATTGCAAATCATCATCATCATCATCATCATTGTCAACCATTATCAATCCACTGCTGGACGAAGGTCTCCCCAAGTTTCTTCCACAACGGTCTGTCTTGTGCCAGTCTCCTCCATGTCACTCCCGCATACTTTCGAATTTCATCCACCCATCTTCCATGTGGTCTTCTTCTGGGTCTTTTCTTGTCCCTTGGAATCCAATCTAAAATTTCGGCTGTCCATCGATGGTCTGTTCTTCTGGCAGTATGTCCAGCCCATTGCCATTTCAGGGATTTAATTCTGATCATGATGTCTTCCACTCTTGTCATTTTTCGGATCCACGTGTTCCTCTTCTTATCTCTCCTGGTTACACCAAGCATGCACCTCTCCATGCTCCTTTGAATTGTCTGCAGCCTTTGTATGTCTCTTTTAGCTAAGGTCCACGTCTCTGCACCATACGTAAGCACTGGAAGGATGCATTGATCAAACACTTTTCTTTTAAGACATAATGGCATATTGCTCTTGAAAATTATGCTGTTTCTTCCAAAAGCTCTCCAGGCAAGTTTTGTACGCCGATTAATTTCTTCACCAATGTGACCTTCACTTGATATCTGCTGCCCAAGATAAACGTACGTGTCTGTTATCTCCAGCTTTTCTCCATCAATCGATAAACCTTCATTTCTTGTAAAAGCATTGAACATCACTTTTGTCTTCTGAAAGTTCATTTTTAATCCCACTTCTTTACTCTTGTCAGCAAGTTCCTGGATCATACTCTGTAGCTCTGATGGGGTAGTTGCAAAAATGACTATGTCATCAGCAAAACGAAGGTGGGTTAGATAATCTCCATTAATCTTTATCCCTTTGTTTTCCCAGTTCAGTGATTGAAAGACATTTTCCAATGTGGCATTAAAGAGCTTCGGAGATATGGTGTCACCTTGTCTCACTCCTTTTCCAATTTTTATGTGTGTTGTATTTTCAAACAGCCGAATCTTTGCACTTGCATTTTCATAGATGTTATTAATAATATTAATGTATGCATCTTCGATACCGCAGGATTTCAGAGCCATTGCAACTGCTGATTGTTTCACCGAATCAAAGGCTTTTTCATAATCGATAAAAGCCATGCACAATGGAAGTTCATATTCCCTCGCTCTTTCAATTAGTTCTCTCAGTACGTGGATATGATCTATTGTGCTGTAGCCACTCCTGAATCCAGCTTGTTCTCTCGGTTGAGCCATGTCCAGTGTCACCTTCAAGCGGTGTGAAAGAACTTTAGTGAAGATTTTATAAACCACTGATAGGAGGCTGATAGGTCTGTAGTTCCTGAGATCCTCAATGTCACCTTTTTTATGTAGCAAGATCATTGTAGCGTTGTTCCAATCCTCAGGAATTTTCCCTTCATTAAGGCATCGAGTGAAAATTTGGGCTAGTACTGTTTCGATTTCTCCACTTGCTTCTTGTATGATGTCTACAGTAATTCCATCTTCTCCTGGAGCTTTTCCCCGCTTCATGTTCTTGATTGCATGTGCAACTTCTGCTGGAAGGACTGGAAGAACTCTGGTACTGGTACCTTTCATGATGTCTGGAGTACATGTATCATCCCTTTCATATAATTTGGAGTAGAAATCTTTCACTCTTGTCAAAATTTCGCCTCTATTTCTTGTTACAGAACCATCTTCTTTTCTCAGTGCCATAATCTGTTTTTTCCCCTTACTGAGATGTCCCTTTGCTATCTTTAGGCTTTGGTTGTTTTCAATTGCTTTCCTTACTAGTTCACAGTTGAATTTCCTTACGTCTTCAGTGATACTTTTTCGTACTGTCTTGCATAGCTCTATATATTCCACTTTGGAAGTCACATCTTCTTTAGTTGTCCTCATCTCTCTTCTTTTTTGCATCAACATTTTGGTTTTTCCTGATAATTTGTTCACATGCAATTTGTTCTTAGACCCAGCTAATTTTGTTGCTGTTTCCATAAGAGCTTTGGTTACTTTTCTGTTAACTTCAGAAATATCCACTTCTTCCGATGATAGGCCTTCTAAAGCAGAGAATCTGTTCTTCAGTTCCAATTTGAAGGTATTATGGTGTTTTTTAAGGTTGGTTATGTCAATACATTTTGTTTGTCTTATGAGCTTGCTACGTTCGAGTTTAGTGTTGAGGTGCATCTTACATCTCACCAATCTATGGTCACTGCCTGTGTTGAACTTGTTTAGCACACTGCAGTCTTCTATGACGAATTTTTTGTTACACATAATAAAATCAATTTCACTTGTCGTCCCATTTGGATGTCTCCATGTCCATTTCCTGTGTGGCTTTTTCTTGAAAAAGGAGTTCAAGATGAAAAACCCTTCTGCCTCTGCAAACTCTACGAGAGTATTTCCACGCTGGTTTCTGTTGCCGTGACCGAATTTACCTACTGAAGTTTCATTCTGTTGCCGTTGCCCTATTTTTGCATTGAAATCTCCCATAATTATCTTCAAGTGCTGCTTACCTTTATTATTTAGATCACGAATTTCCTCATAAAATTCTTCAATTTCTTCTTCAGCATGACTTGTGGTGGGTGCATAAGTTTGAATAATCTGAACCTGGTATCTTCTCGAGAGTTGGATAACGAGTCGTGCAGCTCTGTCAGAGGAACTTTCAACTTCTACAACTTTATCCTTCAGTTTCTTGTTTATTATAAATCCAACACCACTAGTTCTGCCAGTATCTGTCCCACGATAGTAGAAGAGATGTCCACTTTTCAGTTCAATGAGATCTTCTCCTTTTCTCCTTACCTCACTTAGCCCCACGATGTCCCACTTGATCCTTTGTAGTTCCTCTTCCAATTCAAGAAGCCTTGAATCAGAAGATAGGGAGCGTCCGTTATACGTAGCCAAGGTCAGCATCAGATGGCAGCCTAGTCCGGTCCTCCGGGGATTCTTAGCACCCTCTGCCTTCATGTCGCACTGGCCGCTGCCTTGGCCAGGTACATTCCAGCTGCCGGAGACTGAGGGCCAAGATTTAAGTTGTGGAGTCATTTTGGAGGGGTTTGGCCATAACTCACCACGCTGGCCAAGCGGGTTGGTGAGTGTGGGATAGCATTTCCTCTAATCCCGATGGTATAGTTATACCGCTATTGGCGGTCGTCAGAGCCCCTTTAGTGGGAACAGGATGTACCACGAGAAGGCGGGATTGACATTTGTCAAGGAGAGGCTGTGATGTTACGCATCACCTGACCTTACATCCCCTGACCTTACAGCATTGCAAATATTTATATATATATAATATGGACCTCCATGGTTCAGGTGCTCCCAGCATCAGCACTGACTTTCTTGCCCTGTGCTTTCTTAAATTTAATTTCATGCCTGGATTTCCATCGAGATAACTAACCATCTATTGTAATAAAACTCATTTGATCCAGATTTCACCCAGCTTTTTAGCTCTAATTCTTCTGATTTATTGCAGTTTTTAACATTGGACCATTAACACGTTCCATAAAGATTTCCATAGAAAACCATCAAAACTAGGCTTTAATGATCTCGCTTCCGTTTTTTTTGGATTTTCCCAGTTGTCCGCGCAAAAGGCATTGCCCTTGCAGTTCGCCTTACTGGTTTATCAAACATGCGCTTGTGGATTTGGCATTGCAGTTATCTCAACCAACTGGTGACGACCGGTGCCAGAGTGTTGTATTTTGATTTGGTCGAGTACGGTGGTATTATTAGCTAACGTCAGATCCGTTCGTGGCACCTTGGCAGGGTTTCTTACAAAAACAAAGAAAAATACAAAACATCATTTGTTACCCGTTTTGACTAAGCAATTATGTTGACACATGTATGCAACGCACCTGCAGAGATTAATAACACTCCATCTAGCAGTCAGCGAGAGAAGAATTGTTATGCTGTCGAAATAAATGCGTGTTCTTCACTGTGCGATTCGGCACTGGACCGACTCAAGCAATTGTGTCTAAGACACTCACTACGCTTGCACCGTTACAATCTCTGTCCCGATAAAGCGGCGTGGTGGCTCAAACAAGCAAAGAAAATTTAGGTTTTCTTCCCGATTTGTTCCTGTTCTTCAAGCATTGTCCCAAATAAGCGACTGCCAGATTAACTGATGGACCAATTCACTGGGATTTACTGAATTCGATTTATTCTCGGCAACTACCATCACTCCTACGAAAACAGACATGGTGCGCTTTTCAATTGTTGTCATCACATGATAGTTGCTGATATTTGTATGTAGAATGAGCAAATATGTAATCTGAAACATTTTTATTTGCGTCCATGGGCGTTTAATTTATCCAAGTCTTGGCGTGAAGGTATAAAAAACCATTAAAGCGAAGTTTAGTAAAGATTATCCTTAATCAACAAAAACTCCCTTTTCAGGGCTTCAGTATTTGCAAAATTATGGTAAAGCACCACTCTCTAACTAGTGAATGGAGAGCAAACATGTGTGATCCACTGTTATACACATGGTATACAAAAACTCACATCATGTGACCATAACCCCTTCACTGAAGCACTGTCTACTTTTAAAAAAATGAAGAAACATTCTATCCAGTTTCATTTGTGCACATTCTATCCAGTTTCATTTGTGAACATTCTATCCATGCTATTTTGTGCATTCTCTAACACATTTAATATGCGTTTTGACTTTGATTTTTTTCCGAACAAAAGCCAGAATTAATTGCGGACTTACTTAAAAACAGAAAGATGACAGAATCCTCAGACATGATGACATATTTGGTAGCTTCGTAACGAAATAATCCTAGTTTTGTGCCATCCTACCATTGTAGAAAGAACCTGCCTTGTGTTTTAAATATATGGAAAAAATTACTTATGACAATAAAAATTTGCGGTGACGAATCTATGGGTCAGTAGCTTTCATTTAAAATAAAATCATGAAAATCGCTCCAGTGGATGGCGCTGGCTGATTGTAGAAAGAAACGGCTTTGTGTTTTAAATATATAGATACTAGCCAGTACTTACCCCACAATTTTTCCGTACTGTTGAATCCATTTCTTATGGCATTCCAAGGGTCCCTGAAATGTATACGAATTTCCATATTTTAAACTGGTATTCTTGTTATCAGGAAATCAGCACATTTAAATTGTAAAACAGGACTTAAGCATATTAGATAAACGAGGAAATAATGAATCGACGACTTCAAGTGGATATTCAATTTTTTTCTAAAAATGATTTTTTTTGCTCAGTCTCACTTTTATTCATCATAAATTGGAAATGATGCAGCTGTCTTTGATTTTGCTGACACTCTTAGCCATGGGTAAAACGGTAAGGCTCTTACGAAACAGTTTCCAAATATTTCAGGGAAAACATGTACGCATTGCGAACCAAGTTTGCAAAATGTATTCTTGGATAGAGGCTTAACAACTAAAATATATTGCTGTTCGAAATAAATTGAACAGTATTAGAAATTATATTCTGTTTCGCATTGCATTACGAAATCAAATACCTTCTTTACCAGTGATATTAATTCATAATATGCTGAAGTTTTTCGGTTCCGGAGACATGGAGCTGCCGTTTATTGAAGCACATTTAGAGAACAACAGATATACATGAAGTAAAAATATTTATGTGACAGTCGTTTTCATAATAAAATATTTCAAAAACGAATTATTTAATAAATAATACCTGAATTCCTCTTTACCTTTTGAAGACATAAGACAAATTCCGAACTTAAATTTTGCCATTACTAATATCAATGATAAAAGAAAATAGTGATTTCAAGACGGGAAGAAATCATATTTACTGGAATTGCTTTTTCTCTTTGATACTTTCTTCTGTTTTTTGAGCTTTAACGTCCACCCTTAGCAATTCTAAGGGCAGTCCCTCATCCGTAATAATAAAATAATTCTGTATGTAGGTGATAGTTCCCAATTTGTAGCCACTGGCTTTGGAGAGGGTGCCACTGACGTAATAGAAGCGTACCCCCCGTGCTTCATCCAGGACGCGAACCTGAGCCCACTTCGACGAGGTGTCGAAAGCAAGCGCTTTGACCACTGCGCAACCAGAACGAGCATTTCCATAGTAATTACCTAAAAGAAAACATTTTAATAGAAATAAATAAAAAAGAAACGGGCTCACCTCCCATTTTGTTGCCACCATTGATTCGAAGTACTCTCAATTTTAAGTTCCTGTTGATTTAAAAAAAAAAAAATTTTCTGCAGAAGACCATGCTAGTCATTACTGAGCCTAAAACGCGTGAGTTTCTGAACTCAGAATGAAATACCAGTCCAATGAGTGAGCAATCAGGAACCAAATGAGCATGATGACGTTATATGCCCTAGTGGAATATACACCGATGTTCCACTGCATTGGAGATAGCAGACATTTTACAACTGCTTAGCTTCTACTCTCGCATTATCGCTCTCATGCCCGGCTGAAATTGTGGATAAATAAAGCTATCGCACACAGGATTTTTGTTTTTACTTTTAGAAGTTTAAGGACAACAGTGAGCAACCCGATGTGCTATAAGCAGTCGCCCTTCCCCAATCTAGGGCCATTGGCTTCAGGGAAGAGACAGAGCCAGTGCCGCAAGACAAGTACAACATCCATGCCTCACCGGAATTCGAACCAGGACCCATTTCGGATGAATGGTCATAAGGTACAAATTACACCACTGTGCAACCGGTGCAGACGCTCGCAGCTTCCCCAATGATGATAGATTACAGGCGTGATGGGTAGACTTGTGATTTTGATGTTTTTGACAGAGGGCAGTTGTCGGTGTCCGAAGAAGGGGTCATTCCATCTCGGAAGCCGTCAATACACTGGGGTTCTCCCGTACTACGATGTCCAGGGGTTTTCGCGAATACGAATAAACTTTACTCACAAAATGGTGGCCCTCTTTCAACTGATATCAGGAGAATTAAACTGTAATATATTTCTGAACTAGAATGTCCTCAAAGGGTTTCACCTGTTTAGAACGACCGCCTGAAATTTGAGCGGTTAGAGGCGCGGGCTGCGAATGAATGATCAGCATTGTGTTCTGGTTCCAGTCCCGTATGGGTGTTGTGCTTAATTTTTGACACTCATTATGTCCCGTGTTCAGAACTAGTGGCTAGACGGGCAACTTTTTACATTATCAGCGATCTCATTTAATCTCGGAACAAAGACAAACAGTTTAAATCCGGGATGTAAATCATAGTTGGAATTCGTCCTTCTCAGCTGATTGTGTCAAAGGAATTCCATCTTTTGGACGTAGGTTTCTTGAAACAATTATAGGCACATTAAGCTTTATCCAATTTACGGTGCAAAAATTAGTTTAAAAGATTTAATAATCTGTAACGTACCAGGAGATGTGACGTGCCTGCCAGAAGGACGTACACGACATAGAGGCAGATAGGAATCAGAATAAAACGTCCGCGTAGCTCAATTGGTAGAGTGACTTATTCCGGAATGAAGGGATCCGGGTTCGAATCCTGGCGTGGACAGAAATGACGGAGAAATTTACTTCGTTATAATGGCTCCCGAACTATCCGGATGACCCGACCGTTCAAAATCTCGCATTGGTGTGATGTTCTTTCCACACCGCGAGATAGGAAAAATCAGAGAATCCCATTTCCAGCACTTCGAAAAAAAAATAAGGGGGAGATGATGTAACGTACCAGGAGATGTGACGTACCTGCCAGAAGGACGCACACGACATAGAGGCAGATAGGAATCAGAATAAAACGTCCGCGTAGCTCAATTGGTAGAGTGACTTATTCCGGAATGAGGGGATCCGGGTTCGAATCCTGGCGTGGACAGAAATGACGGAGAAATTTACTTCGTTATAAATATTATAGGATACATCGAGTAAGCAACCATCATAGCTTCTCTCTTTTACGTGTTATGCTTATTTTTTTTATTATTTACGAATTAGAGCTTTTCATGGCATAAAACTTTCGGTTTAAATTATTAATTTCTTAATGAACAGATCTCTGAAACCATGTTTAATATCTAACATTCCAGTATTTTCTTCTTCTGTTTCCTCATTAGTTTCCGTTTTTTAAAGAATAACCAAATTAACGTTATTAGAGTAACCACAGGCACATATGGACTTCTGGTATTGAGAAGCATTGACCCTTTAGCTTCCGTGCCTGGGACCATCGTAAAAGTTGCCATACGACATGGGTACAATGAACAAAGGCACAAATTATTTCTTGTGGCTTCGGCTAATTTCACACTATTCTCGTAAATAGTAACGGTAGGAAATCTCACTCTACTGGGGCAATTCGGTAATCACGTTAGTTATGTTTTCTAAAGTTTTTTTGCTATCATACATCGCAACTTTTACTCAAAACTCCTTTATCCTTTTAGTGCAACATTTTCTTCAAAATATTAAAAATCTTTATCTGATGCATTAGAAAAATTAAAGTGAAGCAGAAACAGTGTTTATTGCTCAGTGTCCTCTGAAACTATTCCAAAATTAAGAGTTTCACTGCACACACAGGACACAGAGTGTTTGCTATGAGTGATATTTTCTCCCTGCCGAGTTCATTTCCTCGAAAACTTAATCTTTAAGATATTCCTTCACGCAATTAAAATGCACCCCATCTCATTTTTATAGGTCTACTTGTGGCTAGCTTCTAAATAATACAGTGTTAAATTAAAGACTATACGTTCCAAGTTTGTTTGTTTTTTGTGGCTTCTTGGTATATGTGCATATAAAACGATTCTGTTTCCTGTTATTATGTCGACGTTGCAGCCATTTTAATTTACGAACTTTCCTTATCTCTAGTTCTGTCTTTTTGCGTATCCATCACACCATTTTTAGTTTTTTCTTTGTGATATCTCATGTGAACCATAATGTTTAGCCTATTTTTTACAGATCTGATTTATTCTCCTAATCTCCTAAACAATAGGTGTCCTACAAGCTTTCAAGATTTTGTAATGTAGAATACGGCTTACTTCGAAACCTTTTAACGCTATGAAGCTTTGGATAAACTATATTTATAATAGTACTTTACCTTAGTGTAAGTATTAAGATTCCTTAATCAAAAAACAGTATTTTACGACCAGGCATTCTTTCTTTACGTGCGAAGTTGCTTATTCAATTCTATGACATTTTCCGGTAAATAATTTTGTCGCGAACCTCTGCGTTCTTTTTCAGTGCCATATGCGTGTATTTACTTGTTATTTTCATGCTTTAAACGTGACGTTTCTTTCCAAATGTGCCTCAGATAAATATTGGATTATTTAGAGTTGTTTCAAATTTTAAAATAGCGACTGAAGCTTTAATTTTGATTTGCATTACATTCAATTACACTTTCTCTTCTTTCCGAAAACTTTTACGCTCTTCGTATTTTAAGATTTTCATGTTCTATATGACACATTTCTTTACTACTCAAAGTAATTATCAACTGTCAAATATGTTTAAAGATATCATTTAAAAATATGGTAACAACTGGCAATTTAATAATAACCAATTGGCTAAGTTGAACCCACAAGAGTTGTTTATGAATACATGATTATCACGAATTCCTACAGGAACAACAACGCGTGTTAAAGAAAAGGATTTCCGTGTTATTATTTTTTACTTTTACTAAAAGTCTTTTTTTGTATAAGTGGCCAATGAGAATTTCGGAGAATTCCCTATAATGATTTCCTATAATTTCCTATTTCGGATAATCTCCTACATTATTTTTTTATAATTTCCTGTAGAGCCCCGAGCATTCGTTCTTCTCGTTGTATTGTTTATTCCATGAATTGCTTTGTGGTCAGGTAAAGTACTTCATCTAAAGAAAATATCAAAAACTAATATTTAAAATAAATAAACACGAGCAAACTGAATAAAGCGTTTCTAAATATTTCAGGGAACACCTGTAAACAATTTACTATTGGAATATCTACTTACTACTTACCGTTGATGAAAACTCCCATAAATTACCGAAGAAAATGCTTGGTTCCGGTCCGGGAATTCCCAGTTCTTTGAAAACGGAAAACTTTTTCTTCCGCCATCTGAAAAATCAAATCAAAAGGTCTTAACACTTAAACAAGATTTGTATTGATTTCTGTAAGGTAAATCAAATATGTTTTTTTCTTATTTCGGGGTTTAAGGATCATCATTAACAACTCTAAGCGCTTTAAATAGTGTCTGGTCCCTAATTTAGGGACACCAGTCCTAGGGAATGATGTAGAAAGCCTGCGCCGTGATGACAAACGCGGAACCATTGCCTTATCGACGACTCGAACCTAGGCCTAACTCGGACGAATAGCCAGAAACCTACTTCTCTGACCACTCGTACAGCTGCTTGGTAGAAATTAAATGGGGTACTAAGTTTTAAAAGTAGGAGTATTATATGGCAAAGGATCACAAATAACCTTTCAATAGAACACACATCACAGGCACGAAGACATGAATCCGAAAGTGATGAAATAGTATGTCACAAAGTCACATTTTCTAGTTCTTTCTTTTAAGCTACAAGATGATAAAGCTTCCTGAGGGCAGTTATTTGAGGAAGATTCAGTTTTAGAAATCGATCTATTATAAATTATGGGAATGAATGAAAATTCATTCGCGTTAGTTCGAAATACAGTGATGGATCACTGGCAATGTGTGTTAGCTAATTCTACCATTATCTGCTGCTGTTTTTTTTGGAGAATAATTCTTTATTGGATAACTTCTTTGTATTGAATAAATTCAGGAGGGCTATTAATTTCAGATAAATTTAACTCTCATTGGTTTTTCTAATTGTTATACCATTCGAAAAATTATACTGTTGCGCAATTGTCAAACTCTCGAATCCACACAACTTTAATAAATTTTCTTATGGCATGATCGTAAACAAATTTCAAAACCTCTGCAAAGCTTTTATGAAAAAAGGCAAGCAGCAATATGGGAAAATACAAAGAATGTTCTTTTCTTGGTATTTGAGGAGCACGGTGCACACCTTGAAATGCTGACATCGGAAAGCGCATTGCTGCTTGTGTGTGAAGACATAAGAAAAATCGCTTTCAGCCGCCGCCGTGGAATTGAGTCACGGAGCTCTCGATAACTAGCCGAGCGCGTTAACTTTACAGCGCTCGGCTAGTCATCAAGAGTTCCGTGGTTCAATTCCACGGCGGCGGCTGAAAAACAATTTTTCGGTTGCTATGTGTTTCTGGAACGTGGAAAGAGCGATGTATTTATTTATTTACTGACGCCACGTATTTGGCGGATTTTCACCTAAGAAAAAATCACCTTTGTTGCAGTGGTCGACCATTCGTGAATGTTTCTGCACAACGAATAACTCTTCACGGTGAAATATGAATGATTCACTCTCACCATTCTCACTGATCATTCAATCCACCATTACTGGGATACACACTGAAGTTGCAGCATGTTTAAATATCTGGCGCACCATGAATTGAGAAACTAATTACTACTAAAAAAATAATGGTAAGATTTAATAAGTGTCAACTGTTATATGATTAAGCAAACAGAAGTCAGATTGGAAATAATAGTGAAACTTAAGAGTGGGAATGATACGTAAAAGTAATTCGTATTTTCTTCTTTTTCAGATAGTGCCCGAATCGTTTGCAACGATCTGGCTCGTGGCAAACCCTTCATCGTGAATGGTTGAAGAACTCGCATTCTCTTAAGCAGCTTGTAAAAAAAAAAAAAAAAAAAAAAAGAAAAAGCGAAAATATATGATTTACAGGGATTGCATGGGATCCCTGCAGTAAATGATTTATTCAGTGAGCATAGTGACAGCCTGAAAATATTTTATCGTTTGGGGGTTTAAAGGCCATCGTGAGCATAGTGACAGCCTGAAAATATTTTATCGTTTGGGGGTTTAAAGGCCATCGTGAGCATAGTGACAGCCTGAAAATATTTTATCGTTTGGGGGTTTAAAGGCCATCGTGAGCAACTCGTCTGGCTACAGGCAGTCGCCCGTCCATAATTTAGAACTATTGTCTCTAGAGAGTGGAAACGGAACCAATGTCGTATGACAAACACTGCATTCATGCTTCTACCGGGATTCAAACCCGAACTCATCTCAAACAAATGGTCACAAGTCAGCGCTTGGACAACACACCACCGAGGAACGTAACCTGGCAATTGCATTATTTGTTTGAATTATAATTATGTTTGAATTATTATCATTATTTGTTTGAATTACGACGAATGATAATTATCATTCGCGAGTGAATCTTTTGCTTGAATGATGATTGAACTTCCAAGAAGGAATAATTTATGCAATCACTATCTTGTAGGTAATTCGAATACTATTTTTGAAGCACACTGCCATTCGGTAAACATTGTGATATATGATCGAAATATCCTCACATAAACTTATTGATAATTTATTACTAATAGTGCTGAGAACATCATGTGACTACTATTGAAATGACGTTTCCCTATATTTTTTGCTCAGGAGCTTGTTTTGTTATATGAAAGTTGAGAGATCTGAAATTTTCCATACAGTGTGAGTGTCTGAAAATACAGCGATGAGCCCTTACATTATGACCACCTACCTAATAATCTGTAGGACCCCTTTAGCCCGCAGAACAGCGGTGACTCGGCGATACATCGAATCGATGAGGTGGTGATAAGTACCTTGGAGTGTCTGGTACCATAATATCAACAGCAGGTCCTCCAGTTCTCTTACATTTAAGGGTGGTGGTGATTTAGCTCGAACCCGCTTTTCCAAGTCGAACCACAAATGTTCGATTGGGTTCATGTCAGGTGAATTTGGTGGCCAGCGCATTAACAGAAAGTCGCCAGCATGTTCCTCGAACCACTCCTTGACGATTCTGACAGTGCGGCAGGGCGATTATACTGTTGGTAATGGCCATCAGCAGCAGGGAACACAGTTGCCATGAATGGGTGAACTTGGTCCGCAACGATGTTCAGGTACCTGACAGCTCTCAGGGATTGTGATATTGGAATATTGGGGCCTAAAGTGTCCCAAGAAAACATCTCCCACAGCATAACACCGCCACCTCCGGCCTGTTTCCTGTCAGCAGTGCACCTAGGTGCCATAGCCTCTGTTGGTAATCTACGTATCCGCGCTCGGCCGTCTACGTGATGCACCAGGAATCATGATTTGTCAGACCAGGACACTTTCTTCCAATAACCCACGATCCAATCTCGATGACCTTGGACCCATTTCATGCGTTGTTGGCGATGATGAGAGCATGGGGACCCATGGGCATGCGTAGCTGAAGACCCATACGCAGAAGGTTGCGATGAACTGTGTGCTGTGACACATTGCCCTAATCACCACTGTTGTAACTGCGGGTTATTTGCCGCACCGTGGTGTTGCGGTCACTGTGAACAATGCGCGACATTCTGCGCTCCCATCTGGCATCAATGAGCTGCGGACGACACACGGCTGGACTACGGTTCGTCGTTTGGCCATCTGCACACCACCTTTGATCCATACTCACTACAGCGGCACGGGAACAACCCTTTTGTATAGATGTTATACAATCAAGTTTAAATCGATGACATACTGTATATGTTAGTAATTTTATCGGAATTTCCCGAATTTTCACTCAGGTTAGCATTCACCAATAAGACATTCAATGCGGTGCTGAAACTGGATCTGGTACTGGTCATAATTTATCAGTTATAATCTAACCCCTCTACCCTCCGCACTTTGACTATCTGAGTGTTGTCTTTGATTTCTTTTTGCGTACTCATATATACCTCCTGAAAATGATCAAGAAAAATTGCGCTAATGGACACTGGTTTTGGTCGTCTCCCCCGATTCATCCGATTAGAACATATATACTAAGCAGTAACATGATCAACGCCAATTCCGAATGTTCAGTCGGAAGCGAAAACTTCAGAATATAAACTGTAGCCCAATTTATCTCTTCGGTTAATCACCGTGTGATTATTAAGTGCTTTGAGACACAAATATCTTAAACATTCTCTCATTGTAGTTTTACGTATTACGAATTTTAGTCAGTTGTCAATTAAAATCGCAAATGATCAATAGCAAAAGTAGCTATCGTCCATGCTCAGATTGTACTCTCACGAAACATAATAAATATTTATTGTGAAACAGTTAAAATTGTTCGAAAGAAGTGATACTTTACCTACACTTACTTAAACACAACTAATTATTTCGTTAGCAATGCTTAGTTGCACCATCTCGATAATTATGCTCAGTGGAATTTTTTTCTTAGAGTGAACTTCACCGTATTTTTGTCTGCGTCTCTACATGGCAGCTCTTCTTTAAATATGCTGATACAAATTTTTCAAACAAGAGAATTATATGCAATGGTAGAAATTAAATTTCCTGCATGTAGAATAAAATTAGTTCAATTCTTTGAATTACTTACATTAGCCAAAGTGTTATTATCACTACAGTAATTCCTGCACTCACTCCCCACATGTTGCCTCAAGAGTACAACTGTTCAGTAATTTTATTCTTAGCCGCTCTATGACCTCATTTTCTCATTATCTGCTTGGACTGCCTGTGGGCGTAGATAGTAGAAAACTGTGTGTCTACTTTCTGCTTGTAATCGACATTACATAAATAAATTGCTGATATTGTTGCAGACAAGCGCGTGTGTTACCCTGACGAAGGTCAATTCTTATCGTTCCAAACTTAAGAGGACAGTTAATGGCTGTTCGTGATTTTCTTTCTATTTTTCTTTGACCTTATCTTTGCGCTCTCGATCCAAAGACTCCTGATACTTTATACAACAATACGTTTATGCAAAAGTGACAAGGTGATACAATTGTACAAACTGCGCCCAATGCTTATCAGTGTGTACATTTTTCTGCATGATAGTTAGAAGATTAGTAAAAACAGCCAACGTAGATAACGCATGATTTCTGTAGCAACAAATTCATCCATGTGTTTTGATACGATGTTATGCTTGTAGATGATTTCCCTATGTTTACATAATTGCATCCATCCATACATCCATCTATCTTGTCCGCCCACGGAGGCTTGAGTACCGCAAAGACGACTACGCGTCCTTGACGTTACTGGCAAATTAATGCAGAAGGCTTGCCATTCCTCTGCTGCAAACGGATAAGGGACACAGTGAGTCCAGGGCCGACTGTTTACTTACTTAGAAGCTATAAATAAGCGGTGCCAATGTGAAATGCATTTAGTGTGAACGTCACAGAAATTTTACATGTAGGTTAACAAATATTTACGAACCTTCTACCGAATTTCACGAAATTCATTCTAGGTATGCCGCTACCCAATTTTTATTAGAATTTATTAGACGCAAGGAAGTGGAATACGTACCATTTTTCAATAGAGTTCGAAATAATTCTAAAAATGTTTTACATCATCCCTTTTCAGTAGTGAAAAGCACTTCAAATTATTTGCGACTGTGTTCAACTGACTTTCAGAATGATGATACAGTAGGATATCAGCTTGGAAATCTATTAGTACAAGTTCTTTCAATGCATAAAACAAACTGGTGGACTTCTGGTATACTCATAAATGGAAAAAGAAAGACAAGCTTACTTTTGACTTCATTAAACAAGCTTACTTTTGACTTCATTAAAAATTGGCACCCTAGACGCACGACGCGACGTGCGGTGAATAATGATTAGTCTATTTTCATACATTCATCAAGGGTCGAATATAATGCCCAACAGGTATGCTTAAATATATCGCAGCTTCGTTTGCTGCAATTTTTTTCATAAGAAGTGTAAACACTGCTTATCTTTGCATAGCATTTTGGAAAATCATTCTCCAGGGTTGTGGCTTCTTTCCTCAAGTTTTTTATTAAGCGCACCGTGTCGGGATGTTTTGATTCACGGTATTCACGATTCAATTTCTTTCGCGGGGAAACCAATTCCCCATATTGGCGCAGTCCCAATTCACTTCTGTAAATTAAAATAAGCCTTATAAATGAACTCATATTTTTATGTATCCAACAATAGGCATAACAGCATTTAAATAACTGTCTATTGAATTTAAACTGCTGTACTAAATTTGTTACTTGTCAATTAAAACTTTTCACTTGTCACAGATAAACCGCATTTTTCAAGCCCTGGTGATAAAGAACAGATGAATATTAACCAATGCCAGTTTAAAACTACCATTTTCATTTAGTTTCCTGTTGCACTGTATTGTATGGCTAAGGGTTTCAGTGCTTCGCTGATTTTAAGACAAGTGCTGAAGTCAGCCTGGCTGGAAGGAAAGAAGATATCATTCAGAACTATTTTGTATAAATTAAAAATATGAGTGGCAAAGGTTCACATGCTAGTGCAAACTCTCTGAAAAAAAGATCCAGGGACTTATTGCACGCATGAAAAACCAGTACACATTGTATTCATTAAATACAAATAAAGTCAATGACTCTCAATCAAGCACTTCAACTAATTTAAGATATGCGGAAGTTTATGATGCTTCACCTACCAAGGAATCCCAGTATGAAAGAGAACTGCCATTGGTACCTGAAGCAACCACTAAATCTACGACAGCACAGATAAATTTTAAAAATTGAGAATGGATTCATTTGTGACACGAACCACAGCTGAACAGGAAACATTATTTAATGTGCAAACTGCTCCAATGATCTCTTCTTCAAACTCTCCATTTCGTATGGTTGAAAATAAGAAGTTTAAGAACCTTATTGAAATGCTACATTCTGGCTATAAGCCACCAACAGAGCAGGATATAGAAGATTGTTTGTTATATGAAGTTTTGATAATGAAATAGAGAAATGTTCTCAGTCTTTAAAAGGTAAGGTAGTCTGCATGAGTATAGATGGATGGTCCAATGTCAATAATGAACCAGTTGTTGTTCTCGTGTAACAACTTCAGATGGTGATGTCTATTTAGTGTACAATTTCAACACTTCTGGTATGCCCCATACAAGTGATTACCGTGAAAAAATTTCTGTGCAGTTTGAAATCAGCAGAAAAGAAATTTCATTGTGAAGTTAGGAGTTTTGTAACACTCAATGCTTCAAATGTGACGAAGATGAGAAAAGAAATAGAGAAAAATGTGTTTATCGCATATGGTTGCACAGCTCACATTTTAAACCGTCTTGCAAAAGATCTAGCCAATGCTCTTGATAGAGTCCAGAGGAACGATTGCAAAATTTCTGAGGCAATTGTAGTGTGAAAAAAGTTGGAAATTAGATTAAATGACATCTTAGATGAAAAGCAATTGGAGTTGTTTCATAAAATATATTGTCAAGCTTTATCTTCAGCTCATTTTTAGGCCTTTCCCATTGATCTTCACTTTCAATCAAAAAATATGGATGTGATTATTATGCCCGAAGAAAAAGAAGTTGCTTTACAATTTTCCAGCGAAAAATATGGAGACATATTCCTGAGTTTTCTCATTAAGCTTCTGACAAAATGTGCATCGTTCACTGGATTGATAATGGAAGAAAAAGTGCAGCTTGCAGTAAATTCTTTAGACTGGTGAGATTCCTTTTCCATAGTGAAAGAGTCCATAGAAAAAAAGAACTGCAAAGCATTTTGCACATACTAACAACAACGTCTGCTTCAGCTATAATTGAAATAATTTTCTCAACATTTAACATTGTGGATTCTAAGTTAAAAAATAGGCTAGGAATTCAAAAAGCAGCAAAACTAGTATTTTTGAACTTAGTAATACTTGAAGTCATGGCCATTCCTAGATTCCTATGATAGATAAAACACACAGATTATGGGATTTACTTAAGAATAAATGTATGTTATTCATTAACATCAAATGTATCATCAGAGACGTTAATAAATGACAATTATTTATTACCTTTCATCAGAGTGTAGTCTTGATAAAGGTAGGGTTACTTCTTGAAAATTTGACGTTAATAAATAAGATCCATTTGTTCTCTAAATAAATCCCGTAATTTCATCTATCATAGTAGTTTTGTTCAAACTGCTGAACAAATAGTTTCTCTCATCACATACATTTTTTTAATTCAATTAAAATTTACTCAGGAATTCATATTTTTCAATCAATAAACTATTTTGAAGCTTTTATGATTCAAATTTAATGGGTAAGCTGTAGATTTTTTAAAACTACACTAGTAATATAATGACTAACACTTTTGCTGTTTTATGCATGTTGTGCGCATTCAGATTTATCAGAATTCTTAGCACAGCAATCAGCCATCTCTGATTTGCCTGCAATACTGCTCGTTACTTAACATTAATCACATCAGAAAACTTGCGAATTTCATCACCGGAAGACATGTTTCCACGTATTATGAGAATATTTCTTCTACACAGACCCATTTTCACGTATTATGAGAAAAATATTCGTTCCACAGAATTCACTTGAGAAACTCTCTCTCTCTGTGTCTGGTGATTCAGATTTATTTTTAAATGTATGAAAAATAAATGTTTTGTGTATACAAAATATGATTTGCATATCAGTAATTATTAGTAGTTTCATAGACACAGATCAGTACAGTCAAGATAATGCACGGCATTAAGAAATACCATTATCTCCTCATTACATTCTCATTCATTATATGTTATGCAGTGTCTCTTAAATTTTAAAAATATATACCATCAAATCAATTATGGAGAAGAATGTTATGTTTCATGTAAGTTATTTTGAAGTTAAACTGAAACACAACAGTAATTTAAATCAAATAAACCTGATTAAAATAAAAAAATATGATTTAAATAAAATAAATCCAATTTTTTTATATAATTTTTTAATCATGATTTTTTTAAATTCTGATTAATACGTTTGAATCTACTTTTTCCGCTCCTGTGGCTAAGTGTTCAGTGACATTGGTTTCGAGTCTTCGAGGAGACTAGAGTAGTTTGTTTGTCCTAAGGCTCTTTCTTGGACAATTGGTCCCAATTAAAGGACGAGCGACTGTCTAGGTCCCTTAGATTTGCTCATGGCGTCGCTAATTCTAGAAAAAATTCTCAAACATCAACAACAAAGGAAGTATGTATCAGCATTCACTTCAGTGCTTTATTAAGTGGATTTTGGAGATTTTAAAGGATTGAATTTATACATTCAATCTATCATTTCTTTTCCAAGTGTTGCAGCAGAACTACTTCGTATTTCGGGGCACACTGTTTTTTGCGCTTAATTAATAACCAACACCAGGTGTAATTTGCTTTTCATTTTTTTTGTAATTAATTTAAATTATTTTTTCCCTTTGCTCCCTTTCTGCCTCATACCCACATTTCCCCCATCGGAGCATAAAGCCCAGGTGGTCAAGACAGTTTATGGCATTTCCCTCGGACACTCGTGGTAATGACCAAGGAATTTCTCTTCATTTCACTCTCATGAGAAGAAGCAAGATATTCACGAAATTTAAGAAATGTCCGTCCCCAGTGCTAGCGGTGCTAGTGAACAGACCACCGTGGTATCTAAGGATGCACACTGCAAAGTCCGAATCCCGGTCGGATAAGTAGTAGTTTTACGACAATCTGTTTTAGAAGTAGGCACTAGCATAAGTCATAAAATGCCCTGCGGTGTCACAAGAAGGTCGTAACTCTGTCATAGGTAAGCTACCGTAATCTTCTGCTATTCACCAGACCCAAGAAAATATGTCCCATTTAAAGTACGAAAACCACCACCTGCCCATAACCCTTGCTGTTACTAGCTCAGTGGCTCATCGGGCCAACCAATAATCACTAGGGTTAAGCGCTGGTCTACTCCGCTGACCAATCCTGGCCCCAGGCCGAAAAATCCTAGAGGGCTGAGAGCTCACCCAGACCACGTGGGAAATTATACGGACTCGTATATATATACACAAAATATAACGCAACCCAGGAGTCATATATGCGAGAGTCAATACATTAAAGTCAATATACAGGAGTTCAAGCCCAGAGTCGACGGTACTCAGATGGCAGTCAGTTCGCAGTTCAGTTTTTTTTTAAAGTAAAGTGATAATAGATGAGGTAATGATGAAAGTAGACATCCTATTAGCCTATTATTCGAGGAAGTAATTAAACGTAGCAGGTGAGTTCTACCCTGAATGCCGAGGGATCCCAACCATCAAAATACTTCACCGGACGTAAGGGAGGATGATGTTTTCCACCTCAATTGCAGTTCCAAAGTTGTTATATACACTGAGTGGCCACTTTATTGTGACCACCTGACAGTTTTAAGCAAATCAGCTATGGCTGCACGCTGTTGCCGCCAGAGGGCGAGGCTAGTATAAAAAGGGAAAGCTTAGTGCTTGCGACAGTAGTTGAAGTGAGTTTAGGGTGACGAGATGGGTAAAAAATGCCATTTCACGGACTTTCAACGTGGGATGTTTGTAGGAGCTCAGAGCCATGGAGAGAGTATCACCGGAACCGCCGCATTCGTGAAATGCACCAGAGCAGCTGTTGTTAAAGTGTTTAAAGACTAGACTGTCAGCCAAAGAACTGGGTATTTACGTGAAAATGAAAAGTGTGGTCGTCATCGACTAGTGACTGCTCGGGCGGAACGGAGAGTGTCCAGACTGGTAACAGACAGCGGAAGGGCAACAGTGCAGCAAATTACAGACCATCGTAATCAAGGATCCGCTCAAATGATCTCTGCACGCACTGTTCGCCGTACACTACATCGGATGGGATATGACAGACGAAGGCCTGTTCGAACAACTTTGCTGTCTGCAGTTAACAAGAGAAAATATCTACAGTTCGCACAGGAGCACAAGGATTGGGCAGTCGATAATTTGAAACAAATTATGTAGTCCGATGAATCGCGTTTTCAGTTGCACCGTGCCGATGGCCGAGTGAGAATTTGGCGGAAACAGCACGAAAACATGGACCCCAAATGCATTCCTACAATCTAGTGGAGGCAACGTTATGGTTTGGGGAATGTTTTCCTGGCATGCTTTGGGCCCTTTATTTCGTGTTGATCAACGTCTGACTGGCACATCACAGACCAAGTGCATCCTGTCATGTGGATGGTTTATCCCAATGGCGATTGCTACTTTCAACAAGATAATGCGTCCTGCCATAGTGCTGGTATTGTACAGGATTGGTTTCAGGAACATGCCGTTGTCAGAGGCTGGTTGAGTGAGTACTGTGTGATTGATTGCGAATCAAATCGACTGCCGTTCCAATAGACTCTGTTAGCAGAGCGAGGGGAGTTGTTTTCTCCCCTCAAAACTTGATTTTTCTTCTTCGTTTTCAAAACGAAGGGAAGAAAATTTTTTTTTTTTCATTAATTTGAAAAAAAGTGTTTTGGTGCAGTCAGTTCGGACTTAGAAAAACTGTCCTTGTAAGGGCAAAGTCCGGGCTGCGGTCAAAGCACGGTGCGCAACTCTGACACACGAGCGGGTACGTCGTCGTCGTGCCGGTCCCCCTGATCTACGGATCAGGCCAAATCCCCGCACTCAACCAGGGTCAAGTGCAGGTTACAGCGGAAAGAACCCTAGAGTACCGCTGAGCACTTGACTGTCGAACGTTCTAAGTCTAACCGACCAGGGACACAGGTCCCAGGGCTTGCACTCGGCTAGCAACCCGAGTAGAGAGATGGCAGAGGACGCAGGGGCTCAAACCCCGGTCCAAGTGAGCCCGTTGAGGCAGACTGCGGCTTGGCAATTCCGTCGGAATTCGCAAGCGCAGTCAACTCCTTCTTCCAAGAGTTGGAGAGGATTATTGAGAATCCAGCTAATAAGGTTCTGGTTAACACCAGGACCAAGATTAGAAAGGTAGCGAACTCGCTACAAGAGGCTTGCACCAAGCAAGTGATAGAAATGAGTCTCGCCCAAGGGAGACTCCAGGAGAGAAGGGAGAGCGCTAGCGCGGCTCCAAAATCGTACGCAGATGCAGTACGAGCACAGCCTACTAAGGGGAGAAAGGCCCCAAGGCAAAAAGTGGCTAAGAAGCCAGCCGGGGAAAAAGCACGAGAAGAAGCACGTACTTCTCGTGTACCCGGTATCAGACAAGGGCTCTCCCACGTCTGAGGAGGTCAAGGTGGCACTGCAAACACAGATTTGCCCCGCCAAACTCCAAATTGGAGTGAAAAGTGTCAGGAAGGTGAACGGGGGAGGAGTGATGGTGGAGTGCTCCTCCGCCCGAGACATAGAGAAATTGGACTCGGAGCTTAAGAGCAACGAAGTGACCAAGGAAAACCTTCGGTCGCGGTTGCCAGCGAAGAGAAACCCGAGGTTCATAATCTATGGGGTTAATGAAAACCTGTCAAGGCAACAGGTCGAGCAATGTCTCGTAGAACAGAACCCAGAGCTGGAGGAGAGCAGCCTCCAACTCAAGTTCTCTTTGAAGGTGAAGGGTGGGAAACGCCACTGGGTAGTAGAGGCGGACCCACTAACCTTCAAAAAAAGTAATGAAGCGAGGCAAGCTCGGGGTGGAATGGTCCGTCCACTCAGTAAGGGAATACTTGAGGGAGGTCCGTTGCTACAGGTGCAACGGGTTCGGGCACTTTAAAGCAAGGTGTACCGAAGAGCAGGATAGGTGTGCCCGGTGTGGGAAACCGGGCACAAGCGCCAGGATTGCAGCAACAGCCCGGTCTGCACTAACTGCCTGGCAAACAACAAGAAATTTAGGCGTCGAGTGGATATAGGCCACTCGAGCCTCGACAAGGAATGCCCAAGCCTTGTCAGAGAATTGGCTCTAATAAAAGAACGCACTCACTATGGATAAAAAACCCAAGAGAGGCGTTAAGGTGCTGCAAATCAATCTGCACCATGCAAGGGCAGCAACAACACAGGCCCTGGTGACAGCCACTGAGCAAAAAGCTCATCTACTGCTTCTGCAGGAACCGTTTGGACAGGGGGGAAGAGTGGTGGGCTTCCCTAACTCCTACCGGATCTACCACCCCAGGGTGGAGAAACCCAGAGTGGCCACGGTTGTGAAAGACCCGTCCCTAGCGGTTCTCGAGGTTAAAAGCTCCGAGAACGTGGTCGCCCTGGGGGTGGAATGTGGAGTCGAGAAATTCTTAATGGTGAACGTATATAGTTCTCCAGCAGGCGATTTGAGAGAAACGCTGAATGAGCTAATGGCTCTATTAGGGAATTCCCAGTCATGAGATAATAATAGCAGGCGATTTCAACGCGAAGAGTCCTCTCTGGGGTCAACAAGAGGAGGATGAACGCGACCAGCTACTAGTGGACTTCGCCAATGCGGCAGACCTGAGGGTATTGAACGATCCAGAGAGCACCCCGACCTTCCAAGGGGCGAGGGGCTCCTCTTGGATCGACGTGACTCTCGTCAGAGTCTCGCAGCGCAGCCTCGTCCAGGATTGGCAAGTACTGGACGATGAAAGCTGCAGTGACCATCTAGCACTATCTTTCGTTTTGGGATCGGAAAAGCCCATCCGACCCAAGCGCAAAAGGTTCCTAATGAAGAACCTCGACTGGTGGGCTTTTAAAGCCAAATTAACTACCCTGTTGGGGGGTAGGAGGGCAGAAGAGGCCGGAGAAACATCGGACCTCAACTCCCTCTTTGAAGAACTTACCAGTGAAGTCACAGCGCTATGCGAGAGTAGCAGGGGAAACAAAAGGGGAGCCAAGGATCCCCACCCCTGGTGGTCGGAGAAACTAAAAGCTCTAAGGGCGAGAGCTAGGCGGAGTAGGAAAGCTCTGCAAAGAGCGAAAGCTACACCGCAAGACAGGGAGGGCACAGAAGTGCACAAAAAGGCTCGTTCAGCATATAGGAGAGAATTGAATCTCTCGAAAATCTCTTACTGGAGAAAACTGTGTGAGTTCCAAACTCCGGCAGACCCTTTCGGGATCCCCTATAAGATCTCGAGGGGATCCATCACCGAACCGCTAAAACTAGCAGCGGTCGAAAGGGCAGACGGTAGCCTATCAAAGACTCTTGATAGTACCATAGAGAGTCTCTTGGATTACCACTTCCAAGGAGACGAGGGAGAAGGGGACTCCCCACGACAAAAAGAAATAAGGGATGAATGTCGGATCCCACCGGACACTGGTGAGGACCCCCCCTTCACAAGAGAGGAAGTGGAGAATGCCCTCTCCAGTCTTAACACTGGCAAAGCACCAGGCAAGGACGGGTTCGACCTCAGCATAGTCAGAGAAATCTACTATGCAAATCCCGGGTATTTTGTGGCGCTCCTAAACGAATGCCTCGGGAGGGGAATCTTCCCAGACTTGTGGAAAACAGCGGTGCTAGTTCTTTTCAACAAGACCGAAAAGGACAAAAATGATCCCGCAGCCTACAGGCCTATCTGTCTCCTCTCAGCGTGGAGCAAGGTGCTGGACAAGCTCATAACGAACAGAGCGCTTAGCTTCCTCATGGAGCAGGGAAAGCTAAACAGGAACCAGTTTGGTTTCCTTCCGGGGCGTTGCGCAACGCAGGCAATTCGAAGCCTCAGAGAGAGGGCAGAGAGGAACAAAGCGGTGGGGCTCCACACCTGCTTCATCTCACTAGACGTGAGGGGGGCATTCAACAGTGTCTGGTGGCCAATGGTTTTAACCAGACTAAAAGAACTTGGCTGTCCAAGGAACTTGTTCTCGTTGATCAGCAGCTACCTGTCTGATAGAAGGGTCGAGTTCGAAGCGGGGAATGGGCAAACCTCGCGCTCGTACCACAGAGGGTGTCCGCAAGGATCCAACTCCGGACCCATTTGGTGGAATATAGTGGCAGACGCAGCTCTGAATCTAGACCTGGGTCCGGCAGTGGAAATTCAAGCCTATGCGGACGATTTCGTTCTCGTGGTCTCCGCCTCAGGGAGACACGTGATCGAAAGAGAAGCACATAGCGCCTTGGATGTGCTAGACAACTGGAGCAAAGAAAATAAACTTTGCTTTGCTCCTGAGAAGACCACTCTGCTAGCAATAGCTAAGAGTGGAGTAATGAAAACACCACCTAAGTGCAAATTCCAAGGGTGCACTATCAAAGCGGTGCGTGAAATGAAATACTTGGGTGTGGTCCTGGATCAGAGTCTATCAGGGCTGCCACACCTGAGGCATCTTAGAACAAGGTGCACGGTGATTCTCAACAGATTGAATGGCATGAGGTTATCGGGCAAAACCAAGAAGGCCATCTATCAGAGAGGAATTGAAAGAATTCTGACGTATGCAAGTGGAGCATGGTGGACACCCACAGTCAGAATGAAGAAGGGGATAAACCAAATCCAAAGGTTGGCGCTACTAGGGATAACCGGTTGTTTTCGCACAACGTCGACCCTGGCACTCCAAGTGCTGGCGGGGTGTGAGCCGGCAGACCTGGTAGTGGAAAGGGAGGCAGCAATGCACTGCCTTAGGTCAGGCGAGGACGCCTACCTACTCGGTGTCCCACATCGAGCCTCCAACATGGAGCTGGAAAGTGTGGATTGGCAGATCCACCCGGCCGAAGAGATTTGCCCACCGTGGGACAAGGAGAAACCCACGGGAGTTGGGCACGAGCTGTTCACGGACGGCTCAAAGTGGAAGGGACAAGTGGGGGCAGGCTTCTGTGCGTTCTCGGATGGGAACGAAGCCACTGCAAGATGCGTGAAATTATCGCAGAACGCTTCTGTCTTCCAGGCAGAACTTCTGGCGATCGAAAAGGCACTCACCTGGGCACTCCCCAGGCGTAGTGACGAAAGGATAAAACTCTACTCGGACAGTGAGGCAGCACTGCAGGCTCTGAGTAGATTCAGGGGAAAAAACCCCATCGTCCAGAGGATCAAATCCCTCTTGAGGGCAGAGGGAGATGGGGCAGTCAGTTTCCACTGGGTACGAAGCCATGTCGGAACCCAGGGAAACGAAAGGGCGGATCAGCTGGCGAGGGCAGCCACGCTGAAAGAGACGGTTGACGTGCAATGCAGAACGCCGCGAAGGAGCATTCGCGCAGCATTAGCACGACAGACCATGACCGAATGGCAGGTCAGATGGGACACGGGAGAGACGGGCCGGAAGACACACAGAGTGTTTCCAAAGGTCTCGACCAAACGTGCACAAACAAACAAGCTCCTGAATCAGGTACTCAGTGGCCATGGCATCAGCCCTGAATACCTGGGCAGATTTGCCATCAGGAGCCGCACTTGTCCCTGTGGAAATAGAGCGGCAAGCACAGAACACTGCGTGCTCGAATGCAGTGGCTTCGCCGAATGGAGAAACACACTGATCCCAGGTGTGCAAAGAACGCGAAGATTGGATCTGCTCATCCAATCCTCCGTTAACAGGAGGGGGATAATAGCCTTGGTTGAGAGGCTGACCCTCCAGCAACATACGATCTTCCCCAATCAAATGGGGACCGAAACGCAGGAGGTGAACGTGCACACCGAAAGCGACTCGGAAGATCAATGAGGGCGAAAGTCTGTAAGCAAGCAGACGATCAGACCACCAATGTAAATATTTTGTAAATAAATTTTGCTATCTCTTGATGTTGTGAGTCCTAAGCATGAGGACAAGTGTATACATGTGTGTAGATGTTTTGTAAAAGAAAATAAAGGGAAATTATTCCCCAAAAAAAGTTCGAGGGCAAGGAATCTTCCAGTCAACGATAAAGTAAGAAACGACCATTCCCGCCAGACAGAGCGGGAACCCAGACAAAGGTATACTAGGTCGCCTGCCAGCACGTCACCACGGGCTGGTCTCTAGGCCATTGGGGTGGCCAGGGTCCGAACCAGTGTCTCAAGGCAGGATAATTGTCGCAACATGTCAAAATAACATCCAAGGTGCTCAATAAGTCCCCGTGGAGCCAAGACAGATTGGCGGAACGGGACAATGAAATCAGTATATATATTAGGTGGCCCCCAGAATCTCCAGATCTCAACCCCATTGAGAATTAGTGGGATGAAGTTGAACAAGCCATCAGACAGCTGGATCCAGAACCCTGCAATCTCACACTCCTGGAAAGTTCTATTCATCAAGCATGGTCTCAGGTTCCACAAACCACCTATATGCCGCCCCGGTGGCGCAGTGGTCTAAGGCGCTGGCCTCTGATCATTCGTCCGTAAGGGGTCCGGGTTCGAATCCCGGTCAGGCATGGATGTTGTGTTTGTCTTACGGCACTGGCTCTCTCCCTTCCCTGGAACCAGAGACCCTAAATTAGGGACAGGCGACTGCTTATAGCCCATTGAGTTGCTCACGGTGGTCGTTAAACCTCCAATCAAAAAAAAAAAAAAAAAAAAAAACCACCTATCAACATCTCGTGGAGTCCATGGCACGAAGAATCGACGCAGTATTAAAGGCAAAAGGTGGCCCAACGAAAAACTGAGGGGGTGGACATAATAAAGTTACCACTCAGTGTATATATGCACGGTCGCTATGCTTCCTCGTAGAAAAGTTGAAGGAATTATTTTACCTGTAAGCACAGGCGTGTAACAGGCTTAAGCAGTAATGGACCAGTAAACATGGCTAATTATATCCTTTAAATTTAACGTAACTTTTATTTGTCCTCCACCAAAGGCTGTAACTGCTTGATTTTTTAACGAATACCTCGTAACGAATCTTTATGAAACACAACGTGGAGTCCCTAAATTTTGAGACTAGATTCCTTGCATTTATGGAGCTGCAAGCTCACTGCTTATCTATCTAGACAAGTAAATAAGTATTCCGCGGCCACCACACTACTGGGGGCGTGGTAATATAAGCAAGAAAATATTTATCAGTAAGTCATTTTCAGTCAGCATGGGAATGTTCGAGGATGCAATCTATGGCGGCATTGCTAATTAGAGTATTAAAAATGTGTCTCCCTGGCAATCATTCTTTGTAGTGAAAAGTCGTTTCAGAAAACCTTAAGTGCGTAAATCGTTTTATTGGCTTGTGATGTGATCATGTACATTGTCATCAGCAAAGCGCATTCGGAATGGCTAAATCGTTTTATTGCATCAGAAGCGTTGAACAGCGAGCTGTTCGAGCTATGACGGACACATGGGTGAGAGAGAAAGAAGAGGGCAGAGACAACAGAAGTCCTAAGGGAGGAGAGGATTTTCGGAGAGCGAAGGATGACACTAGAGCAGAAGATTTAGAAACTGATGGGCAAAGTTGAAAAAAAACTGATTACATCACCAACTTTGGACAATAATCTTAAGCAAGGGCCACATCGAAGAAAAAATTAATCAGGTAAAAAATTCGGCTGGAGTGCATTTGGAAGAAACAAGGCAATTTTCTGGCGCAAATTACCACTATATTTCAAAAGAAAAGTACTTAATCAATGACTTCTCTTACTTATGGGTCAGAAGCTTTGACCTTCACTAAAAATGACAAAAGTGGTGGACAACTCAAAGAAGCATAGAGAGAGGAATATTTTATGTAACCTTAAAAAATAGGAAAGGGAACTCCTGGATCTGGAAAACGGAAAAAGTGAATTACATCATGATTAAAGTAAAGATCCTGAAATGACAATGGCCTGGGTATATTTGCTAGAAGAACTGACCACTGTTATTCTTGGTGTGTACGACTGAAATACTTACTGTGTACAAAGGGACAAGAAAGGACTCAAAAGAGGATCCCATGAAATATACATATATGGAATTCAAAAGCATGCCATAATTACATGGAAGAAGTAACCTTGCGTTTGCTTCCTTAGATTGGGAGGTGCAGTGATGTTGCTTAACACAAAGATTAGTGGAAGAAACTTGGCGCATTCATCCAACAATGGATTGAAAACGGTTGTTGATAATGATGAAATACAATTATTTAGCAAACTCTCGTTTAACCAATGTATAACGAAGTAAATTTCTCCGTCATTTCTGTCCACGCCAGAATACGAACCCGGATCCCCTCACTCCGGAATAAGTCACTCTACCAATTGAGCTACGTGGACGTTTTATTCTGATTCCTATCTGCATTTATGTCGTGTGCGTCCTTCGGACAGGTACGTCACATCTCTTGGTACGTTACATCATCTCCCCCTTATTTTTTTTTTTTTTCGAAGTGCTGGAGAAAGGATTCTTTTATTTTTCCTATCTCGCGGTGTGGAAATAACATCACACCAATGCGAGATTTTGAACGGTCGGGTCATCCGGATAGTTCGGGCGCCATTATAACGAAGTAAATTTCTCCGTCATTTTTGGTCTACGCCGGGATTCGAAACCGAGGCCGCTTATTCCGGAACAAGTCGCTCTACCAACTGAGCTACGCAGACATTTATTCTGATTCCTATCTGCCTTTATGTCGTGTGCGTCCTGCTGGCAGGTACGTCACAAATGTTGAAATGAAATATTTCCGAGTTTTTTTAATTGTACTTCTTCATACCTTTTCCTCTTTTTTCGAAAATTCATATGATTGCACTGCACTTATTTTACCTTATGCTGCATAGCAACATCTCTTTTCAGAGGATAGCTCAGAAATATTTTGTTTGTAGCATGTCAGTAGTCTCGGGAGAGACGTGGGTGTGGTACACTCGCGTTTCTTTAGTTTGCGGGATGCAAGTGAAGTTGACAATAGCAGATCATTGTCGGAAGAACTTTTTAGTCTTTGATGGTTATAGAGTTGTTTAAAATGGACTAAATATGTAATCGTAAAACAGCTGCACAAACCGATGTGTAAGCTTTTCGAATCGTGATGGTGCATTTCAACGTACTACTTTATAAGGTCCAAGCCCTTTGGATTGTTGGAACAACAGATGGAAGATTTTGCTTGAACTTTTCTTCCTTTTTGAATAATGGAACAAAGTTTCACTTTGTACATTGCTGACCACCCAAAATGCAACACCAAGAAGGACACGAGATAGCGAAGCCAGATTTACTGGACATATAACAACAGATACAAAGATGAAACGATTGAGCTTACAGGTCCGTGCGACTTGCGGAACACGCAGACATCAATAGTTCGTGTGGCCCCCATGGCTGGCAATAACGGCCGCTACACGCCGCGGCATCGAACGAAAGAGGCTTTGAATGTGGGCTTGGGGTATGTCGGTCAAGGCTGCTTCCACACGTTGCCACAGTTCATCAAGCGGAGCCGCGGGTGATGCTTGCCGGGCCACTCGGTTGCCGATCATCAACCAGACGTGTTCGATGTGTGACATATCAGGAGAAAAGACGGGTCACGGCAGCAGTGAAACCTGGTTGGCCGTGAAGAATTATTGCACGATGCGTGCCACGTGCGGGCGCGTATTGTCCTGTTGAAACGTGGCCGCTGTCAGGTCCTGCAGGTAAGGGAGGACTACAGGCTCCAAAACGTCGGAGACGTAGCGGTGGGTGTTGAGTGTACCGGCGATGCGTACCAGAGGGGTGCGGGTGTCATATCCAATTGCGCCCCAAACCATAACGCCAGGCGACGGACTGGTATGGCGATGCATAATGCAGGCGTCATACAGTCTCTCGCCGCGGTGCCGCCACACGCGGATCCGACCATCGAGGTGTTTCAGGCTGAAGCGGGATTCGCAGGAGACGACAATGTCGTGCCATTCCGTTGTCCAGGTGCGGCGTTCAACGGCCCACTGCCGCCGCACTGGCCGGTGGTGTAACGTCAATGGTAATCGAAGCAATGGGCGCCTTGCGAGAAGTCCCCGCTCCAGCAGACAACGTCGAACGGTACGTGCTGACACAGGTTGTTTCGCAACACACCCTAATTCCTGCGCTAACGTTCGTGATGTGGCAGTGGAAGCCGTTAATGGCCGCCGCACAACATGCCGGTCCTCTCGTTCGGTGGTGTGCCGCGGCTGCGGCAATTGCTCACGTCGGTCCGCCCGTACCTCCTGCACCCACCGAATCCATACTCGCCTCACTGTGGCTGGAGGTCGTTCCACACGGGTGCCGATGTCTCGGTATGATAAACCGCTGTCGCGATAAGCCACTATTCGTCCTCTGTCGAACTCCGAAACGTGCTGGAAAGACTGCCGTATTCTGCGAAGAGGCATCAGGAAGCTTCCCGCGCACATGTCCGGCATCACAACACACTTCCACTACTTACACCCCGCCTTCTGTGCACCCTTCTTATAGTGCTTCTCTGGGGCGTGCCGGGCGCACATGATTTGCATATGCCCTGCATTGTTAATCGTTTGCATGTCCTCTCGCGGGCAATGCATGTTGCGCATTTCAGGCCAATCGGATGCTTCCTTCTTGGTGTTGCATTTTGGGTTGCCAGCAGTGTATAACTTCAGGAGCGTCAGTGAACAAGTTCTGTGTCACGAGACCTCTCCCTCATACACGTTATCGCATTTTTATCAACGTCCTTTTCAGCTGTAACAATGCAGTTATGCTCGTATCGTTCACCTACTTGTTGCGATAGCAAGGTTCTTTCATTCGATATAGGCAGGGTAAAATTTACCTCTTTCTGATACTCTTTTGAATCCTATAAGAGCTATTTTTCTTTCTCAGTATAATCACTACATTCAGCGTTTTTGTAGTCATGAAGTAGCAAGTGGTCGCGACAGCTTAGAGCAACCGCTTTCCGACAAGACGGTGGTGGTATCGACCTTAGGTAGGATGAGTTGTTCTGAACCACTGTATACCCGTCGTGCGTCAGATTGGAAAGCTAAGCTGTCGGCGGGTATTAGACCTTCGACACAAATCAGATCCTCTGTTACTTCTCCTGTCCCACTTCTTTCTGCCTAGAAGTGTTCGTTGCGACGTCATGATTTAGATTTCCCAAGTATGTCGAGCACCATCTTCAGCCGAGCAGTCCTATTTCTTTGACTTGTGAATCCTCTGTAGTATTCGAGCCACTACACTCAATCTAATATAGAATAAAACTTCGTTTTCAATACTCTGCACAAAAGTCTCATGGTGTATAAGTAGTTGCTTCTAAACCTTCTATGGAAACCACTACAAGAAATTGCTGGGTGTAATGCAAAGAAGAAATTCCTTTGTAGAACGCAGCCTGTAGACGTTTGGAAATGCAAAGTCGCCTCGATGAGAGGCGCTGGCTTCTGGGTAATTCTCGGAGCTCATTCGGTTCTGGTCCTAAGTGAGGGATGGGTGGTACATCCACCCACGGCGCTGTCTACAGCCATTTCCGAAGCCTGAGGCCTCAAATAAAACACCAAAGACTACTTACTGCGTAAGATAATTACAACAGTCGTTATTCCCTGAAGCAAAACAGAAAAACGAAAAGTTACAGATTCACCACAGCATCTCTTAGAAGCACCAAAAGGGTATCTGAAAAATCTGATTGTGAGCAGATAAATTCGTTAGACCCAAATATTACTGACGTTAGAAGAATTTATGCAGTCAGATCGATTTTAAGCTTTATTGCCTTTGGTGAATAGAAATATTTTGTCTTTCTTATAAAGTTTGAAATCCAAAGTAACCGAAATTTTCCATACTTCGATAATTTTATCAAGGGTAGTAAATACCCTTTTGTAAAAATTATAAATTTACAGAAGCATACACTAAAATGCAAAATTGTATCTTTCAGGTGGTGAAGAAGAAAATTATCCGCTTTAAAAGAAATAAATAATTCTGAACAAACACCAAATATTCTCAGTGGCAATAAAAAGGAATTGTCAAACAAAGCAACTGAAAATTCAGATTAAATCTCTTGGTAAAATTTTGATGGAGGTTTCGCGCAATGTTTCGAAGCCAGTGTTTCGTTTCCTATTAGTATTTCTGAAGTGCAATATGTCCCAGATAAGTTTCGAAATTAAGAAGCTGAGAACTTTGAAAAATGAAGATGTGCGTGTGTGTAAGTCATTGAACATATAATGCCAGTTTTGTCTAATTCAGTTAAACTGTGCGAAACAAAAGTAAAGAGCATAGGAGCAAAATTTATGCTAACAAGACGTAGTATGAGAACAACATTCCACTTCTAAGAAAAAAATCTCAGAGGAATTCGAAGAATGACAAGCAAAGAGAAAATCCTTTGCGCTGACTAATGAATTTTCCAACTTAGCATTAAAAGAAGTATTTTGCATCTATTTTTGTAATCAACAGTTTTTATTGTAATTAACATACTTCGCTTACTTTCCTTTAATACTGATTCAAAGGTATTGCTGTCGCATGGTGACAGCATGGCAGAACTTCCAGTTGAAAACAATTACATTAATAATATTCCACTTTTACATTGAACGTTCGCAATTAACTACAGAGGGTGAGTCGAAAGTTTGCAATATTTGAATCACTTTATGTCCTCATACGTACCTGTACGACGATAACTGACTAGCATTCAAAGTATAGGCCATGGCGTTGCACCGTCTTTAGCCATCAGTCTGCCAATTGTTCGATTCCGCGAAGGTACCAGTTTTTGTCCTTCGAGGTGAAAAACTCCATCACCCCAGCTGCTACCTCCTCCTTGTGGTTAAAGTGCCGCCGCGAAATGAAGTAAGCCATGAACCGGAACAAGTAATAACCAGACGGGGCAAGGTCCGTACTGTATGCTGGGTGTAGCATCAGTTAGATACCCTCAAGTTCCTGGAGTTTTGCCCGGGTCGTTCGCGCGGTATGAGGCCGAGAGTTATCCCGCTGTAGAACAGCACGCTTTCTGTTCACCAGTGGCGGTACTTCTCCTCCAAAACGGCATATATACTCTCCAGCTCTTCAGAGCAGAGGTTGAAGTTAATGGTCTAACCGTCTTGAACAAATTCGTAATTTATTATCCCCTCAAAATTCCACCAGACTCAGAGCATCACCTCGTGCTCGAATTGCCCACGTTTGGAAGCAGGTTCTGAAAGCTGGCCCGGGCGCAACCACTGCTGTTGTGTGTTAGGATTACGGAAGTAGACCCACGATTCATCGCATTTAACAATTCTCTTGATTAAACGTACTTTCACTCTGCGGTTTGCTTCAGCTGGCGCCAGTTCGTAAGGGACAATGCGGCACTTCCTGTAGACCTTGCCGACGTCTTGGCGGTGACGAACCAGGGTGGTCTGTGATATGCCCAGCTAGCCTGATAATCTCCGAGTGCTAATGTCGGATTTGCCTCTACGGCCTGGCACACTGCCTCCGAATCCACGACGGTTCGCGACATACTTGACCTTGGTTGATCGTCGAGGTTATTGCCACCTGAGCGAAATTTCTTGAACCATCCTGCTGTGCTGCTGTGGTCCAGGAAACCTTCTCCTTTCGCATGTTTCGTGCTGCTCGAGCAGCGTTATGACCGAGTTCAAACTTGTAGAGCAGAAGTTCCGTAATTAGTCGGTAGTGTCTTTTGATCATTATGGTGTACCAGCCACTGTTGTTCACAGCAACGACTACCATTTTGTATCCCTTTCGACTGACTGCAGTGCGTGAATTGAACAAGTTTAAACACGTGACATACCCGCTGCAGCACATGCGTTTACAAAACTTTCGACTCACTGTTTGTATACTGCCAGTATTCTTCCCTGACGAATGAATATTGCCTGGTCAACGCAGAATGTCCGATAAGGAAGGAGATATCTACGGGACTCTTCTGCGAAATAGGTTGGTTTCGAATAGTTTGGTAAAGGATAATTAAATACTACTGAAACTGATTTCATACACCTGATTAACTAAAGTGCACCGTAACGTACCTTCCACGAATATTCTTCAGCATGTCATTGCATATCTGGATAGGCATTCTCGCTGGCCGAGTGGTGAGAGGCATAAGTTTCTGTTTAGTCACCCGAGCAGCTTTTGGACCCTGGCTTCGGATGAATTGTGTTGTGCGCTTGTCTTACAGCGCTGGGTTTCTTTTACCTTTGGAACCAGTGGTCCTAAATTAGCTACCAGCAACCGCTTATAGCTCTTAGAGTTGCCAAACAACAACTCAAATGTCAAACAACATTAGTGAAACAACAAAAAGATCAGCATTTCATTACTTCAGTTTTCTTCAAGATTTTTTAGATTTATGCTGCTTCTAATAAGTTTCTGATTTTATGATGTGCCACGGAGTAGCAAGAATTCATCGAATTTTCCGAGCAACACTAAGCGTGAAATGATTTATAATTTTCAGCGACTGAAACACAACAGAAGAAAGAAATGGTCAACAAATTTAAACTTTTTTTTCTATGGTTATCAGATTATTTCTTTAGGTGTTTTGTGTCGCTGATCATGAAAATGTTTAAATTGACGTATTCGCCGTTACTTTTGAGACAACCCTGCGCTTTTTATATTCAAATAAGATATATGTTATTAACATGACATTAAGATATAAACCCAAGGTATACAAACTTATATATCTTAAATACGGCTTCTTTTCTAAATTTCGCTTGCACTCAATTTCTGGGGATTTTCATGTTAACATCCAATAATAATCAGTTAACATGGCAAAATTTTATTAAAAATTAACTCTGCTCCATCGCTGAGATATCCTAATAGAAGCCCTCACTATGCTCGTTACTAACTGCGCCACAGTTTGGTGGGAAGGAATAGACGTGTGAATTTAAGAACTGAATTTTCAAAGAAATGTTGCAACCCATTTCTTTATAAAAATGTAAAAGATCTCGTACACCCTCCCTGAAGTTTGCTGCTTTAGCATATCCCGGAAGGCAAGCTGAAACACATCGAAAGGATTTCGATGTGTTTCCACCTTTTATTAAGCACACATTAAAAATGATGGTCTTTGAAAAGTTGCCTTATTAGTGGGTCAATGAAAACTCCTACTTTAATCTTCTCAGAACTAAGTCTTGGAAGTTTCTCGCGGAAATATATGCATTTCAGGACAATTCAAGTCCAAAGCATTGACTTAAGTCCTTCATTATCAGCGGTTTTATGTGTAGTGGCGGTAGCAAAACTTTATTTGGTTCTATCAAGGTTTCAGATGCACCATTCTTATTTCCGGGCATTCAGGATTTTAGCTTATGCCAATTTTTCTTTTTTATTGGGTATCTCACTTACAGAAAAAGAAACAATACTTCTTTTGGGTTGGTTGGGATCAAGCTCCCACCGTAAGCAAATCAGTGGGTTACAAGCAGTCGCTCGTCCCTAATTTAGGGCCAGCGGGGTACCGGTGGGTAGCCAGCACCATAAGACGAACAAAACGTCCATGCTTGATCTGGATTCGAAACTGGATCCATCTCGGATGAATGATCAGCAGCCAGCTGTTAGACTACTTGGCAAGCTGGGCGGCCAACAGTAATTGGTGTAACTCTTTTATAATTCAACTAGAATAGCGATCACCTTTAAATTACCACAAATTTGCCACTTTTACTTCTGATAGTGTGCACCTAACAGGATACATGTCATGTTTCTATAAGTTTCTTTGTATGGACTGCAGATGCAATAGGAACAGAAGGAAACTTGTTTCCATTGTGTGATAAATTTAAGACTCACCTAAGAAGCATTTATAAATATTCGCCACTCTTTAGAAACGCGTCTAATGTTAATTGCTGCTAGAGTCTATCAAAATCATTACAGAAAGTGAAGTCATCTGCTGTTTGATAGAATTTTCAAAATCTTTATTTCTTGTACGAAACGTTGCTACATTGACAGACTGACCCAGAAGATTCTATTCTTTTAATCTTGATGCCAAAAGCTCAGCCTTATGCTTTGGCATTTCCAGATCTTTGATGAAGTCGTTAAATTCAAAATGTGTGTTGCACCAGAAAAAAAAGGATTTTTGAATTATGGCGTTGGGAAAAATTGTGTATCACTTGAAGTTGATGGCTGCTGTGATTTGCTGTGTAAACCATTTTCATCAATGTCGTCTTCGGTAAAAAAATCAGGCGGTACAGGAATAGGCAGTCCTTAATCGTCATGTGCCACGAAACGAATCGCTGAAGTTATATTTGGATATGAAACTGTCTTTCTGGTCTTCATAGTCATACCACTTTTGATAGGAGGCATCATACAACGATAACAGTTTGTGGTGTAGTTTGCTAGCTCTCTCCAAATCATTGGCACTGCAAAGAGCATAGAATATCCCTTACCATTCATCCACGCACTCAGTTTTCAAGAACGGGTATTACAACATACATGTGGGGCCCATTTCTTGTCAAGGTCTTACCACCGGAACACAAGAAATAAGTTTGTTTTATAGTTGCACTTAACCAACTCTCTTGACGCAAATGTCACTTCTCCACGTGCACAACACAAGTTATATGGATTATTCACACATTTATGTGACATTTTAAGGTTTTATGGCAGAAACGAAACAAAAAGATGTTTGAAACTATTGAAGACGGAAGGAACTGCAGATCGGAAATTCTGACTAATACATAACAACTGAAAGCATGTGTCATGCTACACCTACCACTGACATCCTAAGCGAAGCGACGGTTAGAAATGATCACGTGATCAGTACGAGGCGCCACGCTGACTGAACACGTGGTGCACAAGGAACCTACTGGAATGTTAGACCATATGATAAGAACTGCAACTAAAGCTGCAGTTTTGCATTACTTTTATCGAAAGGTGTAACCAATGATGTGAAACATTCATAATTTGATAGCATGGGTGTCATTTAAAAATGAGTTGCAAACGTCAATTTTAAATGTCATTTCGGTATTCAGCACCCTAAAATTACCTGCGTTTGGGTAATTTTGAGTTCAAAAATCAACGTCTATGAAATGTAAACGGAGCTCAATTTGCCTATAAACCAGAGTAAAGAGTGTTTTTATCTGTCTTGAACTCTTCATAAAAATATAAAAGGTTTTGTAAAATCTCTTAAGAAATGCGAAATAAGTAACTGACAAAATATAACGATTGAATAATGTTTTTGCTGAATTATATATGATATACACGAATGAGCCATTACGTTATGACCGCCTACCTAATAAGCTGTAGGACCGCCTTTAGTCCGCAAAACAGCTGCCAGTCGGCGAGGCATCGATTCGGTGAGGTGGCCATGGGGTATCTGGTACAATAATATCAACTGCAGGTTTAGTTCATTTCGGGGTAGTGGTAATTTAGGGTGGACCCTCGGTTCTAAGTCGAAACACAAATGCTCGATTGGGTTCTTGTCAGGTGAATTTGGAGGCCAGGATATTGACATAAAGACACCAGCATGTTCCTCGAACCATTCCTTGAAGATTCTGGCAGTGGCATGGCGCATTATCCTGTTGGTAATGGACATCCCCAACAGGGAACATGGTTTCCATGAATGAGTGAACTTTATCCACAACTATGTTCTGATACATGACAGCTGCCAGGGATTGTGCTATTGTGAAAATGGGGCCTAAAGTGTCCCACGAAAGCATCGCCCACAGCATAACACCGCCGCGGTCGGCCTGTTTCCGCCTGAAAGTCCACCGAGGTGCATCCGTCGGTAAGCAGCGTATCAGCGCTCGGCCGTCTACGTGATGAACCAATAATCTTGATTCGTCAGACCAGGCCACTTTCTTCCAATCATGAACCGTCCAATCTCGATGATCTTGGGCCCATTTCATGCGTTGTTGGCGATGAATCGCAGTGAACATGGGGACCCGGCTGGGTCTTCGGCTACGCCATCTCCTGCGTAGAAGGCTGGGGTGAACTGCGTGATGTGACACAATGCTCAGATCACCACTGTTGTAGCTGCGGGTGTGTGTCGTACTGTGGCCCTGCGGATGCTGAGAACAACAGGCGACAGTCTCAGCTCCCCTCTGTCATCAATGAGCTGCGAACGACACACTGCTGGACTGCGGTTCGTCGTTTGGCCATTTGTGGACCACTTTTGGCACGTACTCACTACAGCGACACGTGAACAACCCAAAAGCCGTGGCGTTTCCGAGACCTTAGTTCCGAGTCGTCTTGCCATCACAATTTGTCCTTTATCAAACTCCGATAAATCTTCAGCTTTTCCCATTCCGACTCGGAACACTCTGCTAACCGAAAGTCGGTCCTCGGATTGTATATACATATACTGCTCTGTGAACTTCACTTTTGCTACCGTTTCTCTAAGCTGGGGGTGGTCATAATATAATGGCTCATTGGTGTATATAAATAACCCTTGATTGAATTGAATATGGTATGACTGAATAACGCTTGAATTATTTGATTGTTTTGTTGAAGTATGCAGCAGATTTCCAATTTTACTTTACAGTCTAGCGATGCAAGTCTCTTGGACACCTCTGCATGCTAAATGGGAATACGTTTCCATTAAATATCTTGAAATCCTTCAGCCGAATCTTCTGATCTTACAAGAAACTCGAAAAATGCCGACTCAGAGCAATGTTTTACTCATGTCACACAAATTTGAATTTTACACATTTCCTGGTCACTATAAAATTAATAATGTTTGGTACATCACGACAGTTCCACTACTACGATTTTATGTTGTAAATCGAAAACAAAAATCAATATCAAGAGATTCATATACGAAATATGTATGTATGATATTTCATGAATTCACGTCGTTTCTGAAAAACTTAAATCCTACAACACATGGCTTACTGTTATTACTTATTATCAACAGTCTATTATTATCTTTGGGTATATTATTATCTTTGAAAAATCTGTATGTTATACAGATTTTTCATAACTTCCCGATAACAAACGGGTTATGGTGGAGTATGCCTTCCTTGTAACTACTTGGCACCTTCGACAGATAATAACTCATATTTCGATCTCATAAATTGAAATTAATCAAATCGATGAATCCGACAGCTGTTGATATAACTACAACACCAGCGTTATGGGAGTTACAAAAATGTTACCCCTTTTTTTCTGTTTTCGTGTTTTCTTCATTTTAGTTACTTGAAATGACTGATGGATCTTTATGCATTCGGCAAATTTATAAACATTTCACCTAAAATTTAATTAGTCCTGGGAGAAATATTCATGTCTTTGGAGGCGGCAACTTTTTTATTTCCTGGTGGCTACAAAATTTATAGAATGAACGTAGAGGGGGCGATATGGTTTTAAGAGGAGTCCAGCGCGCTTGTGTTGAAGCTGCTTTAGCGTGAAAAGCATACCATTTTTGCTTAGATTGCATGATGTAGACTAAAGAGCTTCGAGAAGGAAGTTGGAAATTATATGTGCGCTGAACATTCTCGAACCATCTCTTCGTAGTTCCACGGGTAATGTGCATTGAAAGTTGTTACATGCTTAAAAAATATGCGTGGTATATGATGATAATTGTTAAGAAAAATTGTCTGTGTTCATTTCGTCCAGGTTCACTTGATTCAGTTCATTTCTTCCCCCTTTAACTGTTTCAACTGTTCATTTTGTTCACTGTTCAATTCACCCACCTTTCATTTCTTTAGCCGGCTACTTTGTCCACATTCATTTCGTCCTTAGAATGGATGGATTACCGTGGGAATTTTCGGTTTTGATCGAAGTTTTGTTGCTAGGCAGAAACTAAAAGGTCAGCCGACGTTATTGACATGCCATTTTTTTGTTTACGTTTTTCTATAAAAATATAACGATTTTACACATTATTTAAACTAAAACGAGGAACTGAACTTTGAACATAATTTTAACTCTTTCGTGTGGTACGATGTCAATCACTATGGTATAAATAAAAATTTTACGAAAAATCTGTTAACGTTTTGAAGTGCATCTTGTGTAGTGTTTCCATATAGTTCTTAGCTTTTCAGTATATTTATTTTTATCTTTATTATTAATTGTTTATAATTTCCGTAAGGCTGATTTTCATGCAAATAAACTATAATGATCTCTATATGCGTCGTAACTACCATTTAACGTGAGAAAAAAATCCATAAAATCATAACCTTGAAAAAAATTTAGATTGATATGTACTCTGAAATTTCGGTGTGACAGAAGGAAAGGAAGGAAAATGGAGCCTTTTTACATAAAATAAAAAGGGGGTCTAAAGTTTTCCTCTTTAATCCAACACATTTATGGCCAATGGAATACACTTTTTGCAAATTTGTTTTTGTGAATAAAATATAGTATTGCTCAATGAATACTTATACATTTCATTATTGTTCTTAGAATAATAACAAAATTTACTATAACTGGGGTATAACAAGGCACACATCATTTTTTCTCCCTAAGAATGCTCGTCTTGTTGTTACATATGAGAAATGTAACGAAACGTTGTACCGAATCACTCTTGTTGAAGTTTGTTGTTCTATTACGGCATTCGGAATAATTTTAAGTGCCTTTAGGTCTTCAGTAACTGTACTGTCTTAACATTTTTGATTGTTGGGTAATATGGATAAACACAGTATTTTTGAAGAACATTATTTTTCTGTTTTGTAAGCAACGTTCTCTGATCTTTTTTGTTCTGCCTAGTAACAAAATTTCCATCAAAACATAAAACTTCCACGGTATTCCATCCATTCTGAGGACAAAATAAGTGCGGACAAAGTGAACGGGGGAAGAAATGAACAGTGGACTAAATGTACTGAACCAAGTGAACGTGAACGAAATGAGAACGGACAAAGTAATCCGTCACCGTTAAGAACCACCTACTTTGTGCAACAAATGACTGGCCAGAATATAATTAATGGCTGCCGCAGGCTGTTGACAGAGCAATCTGTCACATGTGTTCACAAAGCTTACGTGCATTCGGCCACAAAGCTCACGTCTATTCTGCCACAAAGGTTACAAGCATTAGTTTTAGACAAATATTTGCATGACAAATATTTATCTTTTTTCTTGATGGATTTCGGACTTTCTACTCCAAAAACAAATGTACTTGTTGCTTTTAATATCGCTTTGTTTCGTTCAGTTAAGGGAAAAACGAAGAAATATTGAAAGAACAACCAGTCTTCTGAGCTATTTTTGAGAGGGGCAGTGATAGCCGATTTAGAATGGGCAATATGTCGTTATGAGTAGCCTTCAAGAATTACTTTATTCGAGCTTCTACAGAGATATAACAAGAAAGACAACACACAATGAAAAAAGCAGTTTCACTTGCTTTCGTCTAAGTGTGATGAGAACAGTATACACAATACGAACAAAAATATTTTGAACTTCTTCTTTATTTGGCGTTTCGGATTTTTGAGGCGTGGCGGTGTGTGGAGGGCAAGAGCGTATACAGCGGTATCTGTTACACGTGCAGTATCTGTTGGAGAAGAAACGGTGGTTGTGACAGGAAAGGCAAAATTTTGACCCCCTTGGGAAAGGGCATGATCTTTCAATACACAGCAACGGGTGGCAGTATCCGGGAAATGGGAAACTTTGTCAGCTGTTCTCAAGAAGCTAAAGTTAAAGTGCACCAGGTGAGTATCTAAGTCACCCAGCGCATAACCAGCGAGTGGGTATTGGCCGACAAGAGCCACTAAAAACTCAGGAAGAGAAGCAGACCGGCAATATTATCTGAAACGATAGGAGCATTTCTTACCTTAGTACAGCGGACCATTGTCTGCAACCAGAAGACACAGGAGACTGTATCGACAGCTACACTGTAAAGACCCCACCACAGCATCGGCCTACGGTGTAAAATCATGATCACAGCACATCACACGTTATCGGCGACCATGACTGTAGTTTGACATAAACATTATATATAGACCGTGGAAAATTGGAAAAAGATTGCGTTCCTTGATGAATTATGTTTTCTACTGCATCGATCGAATGGGGCTAATAGCTGCTGAGAAGAGAGTCCAAAATGCCGTGACTTTACGGCTACAAGGCAACGTTTAGAATGTAGTGCTCTGAGGGACCTTTCCTGGGACACCTTCAGACCCCTGGTAGCGGTGGATGATCACTCGAACGTCATTGCGTGCCTGTCTGCCATGGAAGACAAGGTTCATTCGTTTATGCTGATATGTTTATAGACCGTGGTGTTCCAACAGGATACCGTCCCGCTAGTTTTTCGTTCCAAGAATACGAGTACAGCTCCCGTATTCTCTATTGGTCGCGGATATCGTTTGAGATAAACGAAGTGGACATATCTTGGTTGATGTGGATCGATTGCTGCTACGTGTTACACTCCGCCACGAACATTTGACGAGCTATGGGTGTCTCTTATACAGAACGGTGCGGCGTACCAGAGGAAGCTTGTGGAGTTTACCCCTTTTCGCATGGCCCCAGTGGTGGCAGCTCAGGGGGACCTACGAATTACTACGTAGGTCAACACGTTTTGTTTCTAAAGTATATTTTTAATAAAACGCTTTTCTGTCATTTGTAGTAGAATGCTCTCGCTCCAATGCATATGATTGCTGCATGCTTTCTGCTTCTGACGATATTCAGAATTTTTTTAAACGGAAAGCCGGACATATTTCTATCTATGATTTGTAAAAAAGGGATTAGGGAGAGAGAGGGTAGAGACAAAGAGAGAGAGAGAGAGAGAGAGAGAGAGAGAGAGAGAGAGAGAGAGAGAGAGAGAGAGAGAGAGACGTACACTATATTTACAAAAGTCACAAGACACCCCTTCAAAAGCAAATGAACGGATCCGCTGCGTTGATAAAATGCGTGGCACAGCTGCAAACGGTATAAAATCAAGCCTGCAACTGACCGCGATCATGTCGCACTGTGAGGTACAGTGAAAATGTCACGGCGGGAGAGAACTGACTCTGAGAAAGGAAAGATTGTTGGGTGCTATATTAGTGGGTTGTCCATAAGAGAAACCGAGAGGCGTTTAAACATACCCAAGTCAACTGTTTTGGATGTACTGAATAAGTGGAAGACACATGGCGTGCATGAAGCAGCAAAACGTACCAGCAGTCCAAAGAAAATCACTGATAGGGGACGTCCAAGCCTCAGAAGAGTCGTTACAGCTAATCGACGGAGTACCGCACAAGACCTCAGTGTACATGTGAGTAACAATGCTGGAACCTCGGTATGTACACATATCATTCGCAGAGAATTTCATTCCATGGGTGACCACGGTCGTGGGTTACACATAAGCCTTTCATCTCCACCCGGAATGCTACTCGTCATTTAGCATGGTGTAAAGAACATTTATCGTGGACCGTACATCAATGGAAAGGAGTCCTATGGTCTGATGAATCCAGATACACGATCCATCAGTCTGATGGCACGTGTGTGGGTATGACAGCAGCAGGGGGGACGCTATTTACCACATGAGTACATTTCCACACGAGTACATTTTCAAGTTTGGAACTGAAAATGTACTCGTGTGGGAGGTGTTTTTCGTGGTACGGTTCCGGCCGATTGGTTATCTTGGACACACCTGTTAACCAGCACGTCTACCTTGATGTTCTGGACAATTATGCACTACCAACTCGGCAATAGTATGAAACCGAGTCGTGTTGGTACTAGCAGGATAATGCACCGAACCATAAAGCAAGGGCTGTTACGGCGTGGTTGGCGATAATCCCGTATCGTGTGTGAACTGGCCAGCACAGTGCGCTGCTGTTAATCCCATAGAGCACCTAAAGGAGGAATGAGAGTGCCGCATAAGAAGTTTGAAATCAAGGCCTACTACTAAGCAACAGTTAGCGGCAGCATTATATACTGAATGGAAGCGCATACCGATCGCTGTGTTCTAAAACTTTGTCGAAAGCATGTTTCGAAGGGTCAGTGCATGTATTAAGGCCAAAGGTGGTTTCACAATCGCTTTAATGCAACAAAACAGAGGAGAGGAGCAACATGGAACCGTCTCAAAGAAAAAAATAAGAACAGGAATGATACAAATTGATAAAAGCAATGATATATACATTGAATGAGTAATGGCAAATTTACAATGGGATGCAAACAGAACAATGCTTGAGGAAGATCAAAATGATCACAAGCAGGGCACCGCAGTGCGAAGGAACATCAAAAAGTTAATGCAGAGTCTTAACTTACCGTGAGATGTAACGGACTGGGTGTAACAGCGACACACGGGGTCACTGATGACCACGTAGCATATCAGGCGCTTTCACGGCATGCGGAGATGGCAGACGGAAACTCCTGCTGTAAGCGGGAGAGGAGGCGATTGCGGAAATGTCCGAGTAAGGCAGCACTGTCTTGAATGGAAGACGCAGGAGGTAGACTGCGGAGTTGCTGATAATACACGTAGATGACGTGTTTAACCAACACAAATACGTAAGAACACACTGGTGGAAGTAGCACAGGCGAATGAGCACAGAGGAGGAGATGCTGGTATGCTGCAAAAGTGAGGTCGACCATGCAGGAGCGACGAGCGATGGATAACACCAGATGTAGCAGAGGTAGTACCACAGGGCAGTAAAAGTAGACGTGCGGAACGTCCGCCTCCCGTGCGCAGAAGAAGCAAAGAGGGAAAGAGAAAAGTGTCATGCGGTGGAGAATGGATGGAACGGGGGGCTGGTTATGAAGGAAGAGCCAGTGAGTATTAAGTTCAAGCGGGGACGAAAGAGGGGAGCGGGTAGCATCCCAGACAGTAGAAACAGTAGCAGGAGGGACACTGTGGATAGGTAGAAGTTAAGGGGAAGTGGAGAAGGAGGGACACCGTGAATAGGTAGAGGTGAAGAGGAAGCAGAGAAGGAGAGAAAGCGATAGAGGGATTTAGTAGAGAACAAGAACAGAGGAAGAGACAGGTCAAAGACACGCAGAAAGAAGGGACGTGGTTGCGGAGCAGAAAGTTCAGAGGCAATGCCAAGAGGAGTTGCGCGATCAGGAAACTGAGAAACTATAGCAGAGCAGAGAGAGTCGTAGACGTAGCCAGCTGAACGAGAGGAGAGAATAGCAGGCCGTAGGCTAGAAAAAGAGCGCCAGGAGATGTAAGGGTTAGTAAGGTCGCGGACCGTTACTACCTCAGCACGAAGCCAGGAGAAGAAAGCTAAGCAGGGAAGATGAGGGGGACGAAGTAGCAAGGAGAAATAAGGTCCAGAGAAGAGAGAGGGGAGCGAATAAGAGGGAGAAAAGGTAGGAAAGTGAGGGCCTCAGAATAGGCAGGAGGTAGTTTGGAGGGAAGAGAAGGAAAGCAATTCATTAGTGCAAAAGAAAAGAAAGCAAAATGAGGGTTGTGCGTTGAGGTGAGGACGTCACGCACAACGACGGCCGACGGAACAGAAGCCGTGAAAAGACGGAGGAACATGACGATGCGGCTGGCTCGACAGTAGAGCTGAACTTCAATGAGCCTAATTCCACCTCGAGCTGGAGGAATACAGAGCTGGGTGACAGCGACCCAGCGATGACCGGACCACACGACACGCGTGAGGCAACTGGTGATTTCTCAGAGGCAGTAAAGTGGAGGAGATGAGGTAATCCAGGAGTACTGACACAGAGAAATAAGATGGGTGCAGGCAAGGTTGGCTCGTTGATAAAACGACGTGCAGAATTGGGCACGGGACCAATAGTCACCTGCTCGAATAAGACGTGGACGAATAAGACGTGCTCGAATAAGACTTGGACGCGCTACGGTTGGCTGTTGAAGAAGCATGAGGCGAGCCGAGAAACACCCCGTGGAAACGCTGAGCCGAGGAGAACCAGGTAGCCCCCAACGGGGAGTCTGTACGACCAGATCACACACCATACCACAGTCAAGTGCATTTGGCGGCATTGAGATCTGAAGCAGAGCAAGAGGCATGGGTATCAAAAAGATGACGGAGGTGAGAGAACTGAGAATCAGCACGGATGCACTCGGTGATATCATCAGCGTAAGCGGTGCAGGTGATAGAGTGGTGCAATAGATGCCTGGAGAGAGTGCTCCATGGAGTGCAGAAACGGCTCCACTGCGATGGCGAAGAGTTGCCCTGATGACGGGCATTGTCGTACACCACGGCAAAAGGGGATGCGCGCAGTGAGAAAGAAGGCCGTCTTAACGTGGAACACGGCATGCCGGTAGAGAGAGAGAGAGAAGGAGGGAAACAAAGGAGGGAGGAAAACCAAAGATGAGAAGAGTGTTAAAAGGATAAGTATGGGAAATATTATCAAAAGCAAAGCGACGATCAAGAGAGAAAAGAGCAAGAGGTTCAGAGCGTGCATTAGCAAGGTGAAGAAAGTGGCGGAGAAGCAGAACATTATGAGAGACCGAACGGCCGGGAACGGTGTAATTCTGATTAGGAGAAATAATGTACGAGAGAATAGAGTTAAGCCAGTGGGGCAGAAGTTTAGTATAAAGTTTGTAGTCTAGATTAAGGAGGGAGATAGGACGCCAATTCCCCAAGTCAAGAGGGTCTCTTTTCTTGGGAAAAATAGCAATATGTGAATCTGTGAAACTCCTCGGGAAAGTAGAACAGTGAAAAGCAGCAGTTAGAGCACAGAGGAGAAAAGGCAAGAACGCGGAAGAGAATGTACGGTAGAAGAGCAAAGGGAGGCCGTCCGGTCCTGGAAAAGCGTGAGGGTTAAGAGAAGAAAACTAATCGGAGAGCTCAGAAGAAGTAGGAGGGAGAAGAACAGAGGCAGAAAGATGAGGGGGATCTGAGGTAGATTGGAGAGAAGATGAGTAGAAGCAGGGGAGGAAAGAGGAGGAGTTTCACAGAATTACCTGAGAGCAAATGACATCTGGATCAGAGGTGATAGTGCCAGACGAAAGACGAAGCTCACGGAGCGAAGTAGAGGTACGGCGATCTGACTCCATAGATGTGAGGAAGTCGTATGAACAATCCGCTGGGTTGAGATGTTGTAGACAAAGGCAGATGAGGGTTTGCTGTGCTAGGGGTTCCAGTGGCGCCTTGAGCTCAGCTTGGTATACAGGGAAGAGCGGATCAGCTAAACTCATGAGGGAAAGCATCTGCCGAGCATGATCGTGTTGCATCAATCGAAGGGTCTTCGCTGTATAAGATAGCTGGCGGATGTGGTGAATGAGCTGTTGTTTAGTCTCCAACCAATACAAAAGCGGACAGGGAACAGACTGCCCCCCTCCCGACGGGCGTCGAGGAAGGCATGGATGGAAGAACAGAACTCAGAATCGCCAAGCAGGGTAGTATCAAAGGTGCATGGGCGGACTGTTCGAGAAGGCAGCGACGCGGCGAACACGGTCAGAGTCACCACGCAGTGACTCTGACGTGTTCCACAGCGTCCGTCGTCAGGACGCTGTGGGATAATGGAGGGGATCTGTCACTGCCGCAATGAACGATGGCGTAGCATAATAGAGATCCAAGCAAGCGGTCAGGGGAGCTCGCATCCCAGGCGAACGCCAGGTGTGGAAGGTGTCCGCAGGATAAAGATGCCGGTGGACGTCAACTAGAGAAAAGTCCGAGGCAAGGTCTTGGAGGAGGGCGATTACGTCCGTGAGGTGCTCACGAGATACTTGCAGGCGATCAAGAGACGGGTTAAGAGGACAGTTGAAATCACCCCCGAGAAGCACACGATCAGAGGAAGAAACCTGCGAGAGGGATTCCCGGAGGCTCGTGAACAGCAGGTATAGGTGCGTAGAGGAACATGGTACGTAGATGTTGAATACATGGAAATGAATTCCAGCTAGAGTGAAGGAGACTTGCTGTAGAAGATCTCGGCAGAGATTGCGGAAGGAGAGCGAAGACAGGGTGGTTCGAAACTGATGACGAACACCAATAGCGAGACCACCGTGCAAAGAGTAACGGAAAGCATAGTGAAAGGTGAAGTCCCAAGTGCGACATCTGTGAAAAAGTGTCGAGAAGTGGCAGTTCGTCTCTTGCAGAAGAAGTAAGTCGGTCCCAAGGGGCGACAGATCTTCTAGAAAGAGAGCGTTAGCGAGGGGGTTAGCAAACCCCCTACAATTCAGAGTAGCGACATTGTATGGGTAAGTCCGACGTCGGATGAAGGGCAGCTATGGCAGCTTTCTGGAATGAGTCGAGGCGATTGATAATACCACGACACCACAAGACGTAGTCGGGTTGCTTGGCATTATGCCGGAGGAATTTGAAGATGGAGTTTGCTTGGCGGAAGACCTGGGAAAGAACTGCTTCAAACTGCTGTAAAAAGATGAGAGAAAACTCCCGATTTGTTTTATGAGCAAGAAACTCGTAACTATCTTCCAAGGAAACAGGTTCTGAAGAAAGAGAGGCATTGGCAAGCAGAGTAAAGAAATATTCAATCGTACGCAGAGGACCCTTGGACTTTGTAGAGGAAGAGCTAGAATGTAACAGGGGAGACTTGGAGCCTGTTAGACGGCGGGAATGATGTGGGCGGCCAGTCTGAGATGGTGACTTCCTCTTTTTCCTCCAGGCTTCGGTACTGGTAGTAGAGCAACGTTTGCCGTGGATCGATGACACACGAGATGTTGAATAAGAGGAAAGGTCCACCTCATCGCCGAGAGCAAAAGTGCCAACGGTGAATGAAGCTTGAGGATCAGCCGTGATGTCCTCTGAAGGAGAGAGAACACGGCAAGGCAAGGAGAAGTTAAGCGGAGGAAAATCCGACAGAGTGGAGAAAGCAACATCGGAAGACGCTTGTTGATCGAAGGCTTTAATCAGATTTTCGGCAAAACTGGGTCCAGGAGGTGCAGACGCAGGAGGAGGCATGGCAACAGAAACGGAGGAAGAAGTAGAATGCTGCCTTGGAGCTGCAGAAGTCAGTGGCTCTGCATGGGGGCATTGAGCCTGCTGATGGCCGTAAGCCTTGCAGCGTGAGCACTGAGTGGAGGTGAAGAGCTCAATCCGACGGCGCTCGTTACCGCAACGAACATCGAGGAACCGTCGAAACTTTATGAGATGTTCGTCCGACGGGAAGATGATGCGAGCAGTTCTACGGAAGCCGCAGATCTGTTTATCATCGGGGTCAGAGTGGGAAAAGGAGAGAGTCTTCACTGAGCCGACTACTCTGTCACATCAACTAAGTGCAGCACACAGCATATCACCAGAGATCTTCGGTGATACCGGATGCAGAGAGACCAAAACAGGACGCTGGACGATGGATTCGGATAAGAGGTGACGATCGCCAATTGATAGGCCCCGAGACAAAACAAACCCGGCATTTTTTCTTCCGAAAAACAATCACAGTTCGTGGCTTTCGGGTGATGTGGGTGATTGCACCAGAAGGAAGCATCTTCTTGACAGCGGAGCTGAACTGCTTCAAAGGAGTGTTGGGCAGCGGATCAAAACAATTCCCCAACTCGAGTGTCGAATGAAGACATTGACGAGCAGGAGAGTACTCAGGAATTTATAATAAGATGGTGCCACCGTTGAGAGTAGCGTAAGAATCCACAGGGGACAGACGTGACGAGGAAGAAGACGGTGGAATACCCGAAGCCGCAGCAGAATACGTGCGTGCACAAGCGCCTCCTCTAGAAGGCATTGACGCAGCATGAGAGAATGTACTGGAAGCAGAGGCAGTAGAAACTGTAAAGGGCAGATTATCAACACCATCAGGGACGTCCATGAATTCATCATCGTCAGAAGAGGCCAGGGACACCACATCCACGTTCTCAATGGCAGAGTCGGAGCCCTGAGCATAACGTGCAAATGACAGGAGGAAAATTAAGAGGCTCTCCACTAGCAAGGGAAGATGATTGACCCGCTGCGTCTGTCGTTGAAGATGCGACGCGAGAAGCGTCAGCGATACGGGCGGGAACAGCGTCCTCGTCGGCAGATGCCATAAACAATGGCAAGGGTTAACGAAGAAAAACGACCAGCTCGGTGTGTAAATTTAAACACTGATAATAAAACAAAATGAGCACTGAAACAAATGAGCATTCACATGAGGGGTCTTAAACAAAAGCACAGACCTTTAACTTTGGCACACATACAGAGGATTTATGATGGGACACACAAAATACGTACGTGAAGCACTCAAACACGGAGCACGTGAAGACATGTGTAGGCCAAAGGTGGACCGACACCGTTCTAACATATGTCAATAAAGGCTAGGTTGTGTTTTTCTTCTAGGTGCCCGGTGACTTTTGTCAATATAGTATATATGGCACTAGAAATTTGTACCACGTTGTATATTAACAAAATAATATAAAAAATTGATTATTTGAAACTTGCTTTTGTCGAATTCTTAAAAGGTAACAAAAATAAGTGGCACGGTTTCTTAAGTAAGGTTTCTTAAGTAACAAAAAAAAAGAAGAAAAAAAAGAAAACGTGATGGAAAAGCAGAGGTGTTGTCAAACCTTTATGATCGCCAAATGGAAGGAATCTCAGGAGAATTTGATCGGAAAAATATAAATAAATTTGAAAAAAAAACAAAATTCGGATAAAAGAGCTTCTTAAATAAAACTCTACATTATAAATAAGGTATTACCCCCTCCCCCCACCCCAAGTAGCACAAAAACGTTTGTAAAACGTTTTAAAACCAGTTCGGCGAGACGTTGAAAAAACGTCCCAATATTACGTTTAAAAAACGCTAATACGTCTCGTTGATTCAATGGTTTTTCAACCGTTGTTATAACGTTGTAGCACTATTTTAAGACGTTTAAATGACGTTATTTAAACGTCATATTTCTTTCATTATGACGTTTAGAAAGAAATGGTTTTAACAACCGTTTAGCAACGCTTGAATGACGTTATTTAACCGTATTATTCCTTCCCTTATTAAGTTGAGAGACGGTTTTACCAACCGTTTAGCAACGTTTAAATGACGTTATTTAAACGTCATATTCCCTCTTTGTTATGTTGAGAAACGATTTCAACAACCGTTTAGCGACGTTTTATTTTCAAATTTAGAACGTACTTTTCCTTTCTGTATTACGTTTACGTTTAGTAATGCGTCCTTCTGGCAGGTATTTCAAATTTTAAAATTTAAATTTAAATTTCAAATTTTAAAATGATGATGATAATAAATTTCAAATTTTAAAATTTAAATTTAAATTTTGAATTTTTCAAAATGTGACGCTCAAAAAAATCCGAAATTTTTTTAAAACAATCTTTATATGTTTGGCATTTGATTACATGAGTTGTAACTTGGGATGAAAATTGGTTTAGTTAAGATCTATATTGAAATTTAGCCTAACACCAGAGTTTAATGAAAAAAATAAATAAATAAAAAAACATGTAAACTGAAAATAAATTTGGGCTAAATCTTTAGAAAGTTGGAGGAGACTGGCACAAGACAGACCGTTGTGGAGGAAACTTGGGGAGACCTTCGTCCAGCAGTGGATTGATAATGGTTGACAATGATGATGATGATGATAGTATTTTTGTTATTTAAAACCATTTATTTAAACAATGTTTTATTTTTAATTGATTTGTTTAAAATCTGAGACTACATGGGCTTAAATTTTTTTTTAATTTCATTATTCAGAATTTGTAATAATTCACAATACAATATAAAAAAATAAAGACTATGCAGTTATACTGTAGGCTACATTTTGTTTTGGACAAAACTATGCATGTTCCGACTTAAAAAACTGATTCTGTTGTTTAGATCATTGGCAACAAGACCCAACAAGCAGCAACTTGCATTCCTACCTTGAAGACCTCAGTCTGCTTTAGGTTTTGATGGTGATCAGATGTGCTTCTCAGTCTGCTTTAGGTTTTGATGGTGATCAGATGTGCTTCTCAGTCTGCTTTAGGTTTTGATGGTGATCATATGTGTTTCTTGCAGTGAAAGTGATATTATAATGAAGTAAATTTCTCCGTCATCTTTATCCGCGCTAGGATTCGAACCCGGGTCCCCTCATTCCGGAATAAGTTGCTCTACCAATTGAGCTACGCGGACGTTTTATTCTGATTCCTATCTGCCTTTATGTCGTGTGCGTCCTTCTGGCAGGTACGTCACATCTCCTGGTACGTTACAATATGTGTTTGAAAACTTTTGTGGTTGAAAACTTTAAAAATTGAATAAAGTATATACTTTTCAGTTTTGAAACTAGACTTTTATAAATTGAAGCTGTGCAGGATTTTTTTAGGAAAAATAAAACGAACAGGTAATGGGAGGCAATTATTTAACTATTTGAATTTTACATTTTATGCACAAATAATCAACAATGGAAAGTACAGGATATGCATTAATACAATGTTTCAATCCCTATAGAAATGTGACAGACTGGATGTTGGAAAATTTTGATGACTTATCAAAGGAGACTAAAATTTGTGATTCTTGCAGAAAGCAGCTGAAAACTTTAATAATTAGTCAAGAAGCAAATGAAACCTGTGCTAATGAGAAAATGGACGAAAATTTTGCATCTACGTCAGAAGTAATTGAAACACTGAATACTTCGCTCCATGAATAGGGTGAATCAGCCGTCAATAAGAAAAAGCTAAAATCTAAATGTTATGCTTCAACCAAAATTCAAAAAAATCAGTTCTGCTATGAAACGGAAGCTTTTTACAAATATTTAAGAATCATCTGATGACGAGGATGAAATACTTCATGACTCTCTTATGGACAATCTTAAAAGTAATTTTTCTAACTGCACTAGATATAAACAGTTGATGATTTTGACTTGCTTACCAGAGTCATGGAGTGTTAGGAAAATCATGCAAGAATTCAATGCTTCTAATTATATGGTAAGACAATAAAAAAAATTCTGAAGGAGAAAGGAATTTTGGAAAACCTTAATAGAAAACCAGGTAAGTCTCTCTCTTCTGAAGTAGTTGAAGTAGTACGATCGTTTTACCAATGTGATGAAATTAGTCGGGTTTTACCTGGAATGAAAAATTGTGTTTCTGTTAGGACTGAAAACGGAGATAAAGTTAATTTGTCAAACAGGCTGATTTTATGTAATTTGACAGAAGCTTATAAGTCACTCAAAGATAAATTTGCAGGCACGAAAGTCAGTTTTTCCAAATTCGCAGAGCTCAGACCAAAAAACCGTGTCCTGGTAGGGTCTAGTGGTACTCATACGGCATGTGTTTGCACCACACACCAAAATGTGAAACTGATGATGGAAAATGCAAGAATTGGTTCACTAACGAATGGACAATTACCTTCCTACAAACATTGTCTTGCAAGAGTATTATGCAACCCTGCTTCCATAGATTGTCATTTGGGGAAGTGTCCCACCTGTTCTGGAACACGGTTTTGAGAACTTGGTTGAAAAACTAACTTTTCGCCAATGGATTACAGTTGATAGATGCAACTTGGAGACATTAGAAAAATCAACTTCAGATTTTATTGATTTGTTTTGAGAAAAACTGTCTGCTTTGGTCAAACATAACTTCATTGCTAAGCAGCAAAGCTCTTTTATGAATAGTAGTACTAAGGAAATCCTCAAGGACTCAGAATTTCTCATCATTTGTGATTTTGCTAAAAATTATAGTTTTCTTCTTCAAGATGAAGCCCAGAGCTATCACTGGACCAGTGGGCAAGCCCCAGTCCACCCATTTGTCATCTATTACAAAACACAAAAGACTGAACATGCAAGTTTTGTAGTAATTTCTGAATGTTTAGAGCACAACACAATTACACTGTACTGCTTCCAAAAAAAAAAAACCTTATTAACTTCTTGAAATGTAAGTTTGGTGACAACAGCGTCAAAAAATGTATTATTTCTCTGACGGGTCTGCAGCCCAGTGCAAAAATCGGAAATATTTTCACAAAACTTTTATTTTTCCATCAAGATGACTTCAACATTGATGCTGAATGGCATTTTTCAGCAACAGCACACGGGAAGGGGCCATGTGATGGCTTCGGTTGAACGGTGAAAATATTAGCTGCCCGAGCCAGCTTACAACGCCCTTACAAGAATCAAATTCAAACACCATTTCAGTTGTACGAATGGGCAATTCAGAACATTTTTGTGGCAAACTTTACATATGTAAGTCAAGAAGAATACATAGAAAGAGACCAATTTTTGGAAAATCGCCTAAGCAAGTCTCCAACAATACAAGGTACCCAGAAACTTCATGCTTTTATTCCTATCCCATTGAGTAATTCAAAAATAAAAGTGAAGATGTTCTCAGAATCAAACGATTCAGCTACTGAAAAAGTATCAGCATTACACGACAGACTGCAAATAACAGAAATTAGTGGTTACATAACCATAATCTATGAAAACAACTGGTGGGTAGCGTATGTTCTACCAAAAGAAGAGAGTGAGGATGAAGTTAAGGTCTAATTTTTACATCCAGCTGGTCCATCTACATCCTTTTCCTACCCTAGCCCACAAGATGTATTATGGCTTCCTGTAAGTTACGTCTTGTGTAAAGTAAATATTTTGTCTCCGACAGGAAGACTCTACAATCTCTCTGAAACAGAAATACACCAAACTACTGAAGCTTTTAAAGACTATATCAAGGATCTGCACGTGTGATTTCACTTCAAAACAATGATGCAACTTTTTTTAATTTTAATTAGATTCTGCTTTAAGTGACGATCTAAGTTTAAGATTAGGAATATAATTTGCATAAATGTAAACAATTCAATGCCATATGTTATTATTATTTTGATGTGTTTCCTGAGCAGTAACTGAAATTACTTTTTAAAGTCTGTTTATTTTTTTGTATTGAATTGTGAATTATTACAAATTCTGAATAATGAAATTAATAAAAGTTTTAAGCCCATGTAGTCTCAGATTTTAAACAAATCAATTAAAAATAAAACATTGTTTAAATAAATAGTTTTAAATAACAAAAATACTATATCTATTGTTATTAATGAAACTTTTTTGAGATTTAGCCCAAATTTATTGTTAGTTTACATGTTTTTTTCATTACATTCTTGTGTTAGGCTAAATTTGAATATAGCTTTTTAAGTAAACCCATTATCATCCCAATTTTCAACTCACGTAATCAAATACCAAACATATAGATTGTTTTTAAAAAATTTCAAATTTTTTGGAGTGTTGCATTTTGAAAAATTCAAAATTTTAATTTTAAAATTTCATTTTTTTAAAAATCTTAACCCCTATGGTGTTTGTTGTACATCAAATAAAAGAACATCAAAAATACTACAAAAAGATACCTTTCCCATCTTTCTATCTTAATTAGGGGAGCTGCAATCATAATTTAAAAATATATCAATCTTCTGATTTTGTGGTGTATTTGGTCATTTTATATAGCTGTATTTTCAAAACCGGTGGCTATATGACGATGAAGTTTGATATTTTTCTTAATCTATATAGAGGCCACCTATGTACCAAATTTCGTTAAAATCTTAGATGGTGAGATAAAAATGCCTTCAAATTGTGTTGAGTTGATACGGAATCACTCTTCAAATCTTTTACTTTGCATATTACGTTGAAAACAAACGTTTTCATAACGTAGCAAAACCGTTTTAGCAACGTTTGTGCTCCGTAAGAGGGACGTACGGTAATGCTTATCTTAAAGCTGCCATGATAATCTGTTGTATACAGTCTTGTTACCTAGTCTACAAAAATTTGGGGGTAAATAAATGAAGTTCTTAGCCAACCTAAAAAATAATTTTCATCATATCATAAAATATCATTTTCATCATATGAAGGCCCCTTCACAAAATTTTTTCTGTTCCTAATAGTTATTTTACTATCACTTATTTTTGTTGGAGCTTTATAAGGGATGCCTTTGTTAGGAAAGTAATGTTATAAAAAAGAAAGCATTTCTATCACAGTTACTAGTGCAACACAATCTCTCACCATTATACAGAGTGTCCAAGAATTATTAAACACATTACAAAATTATGTACAAAAAAAAACTATGAGCATTGTTTGTTTTTCTATGTCACATATTACTAACACGGTTCCTATATTTGTGTATTGCAGAATTGTTGCTCCCAGAATCCGATAGTGGCGCTAGGTGTGGCCAGATGAGGAATTTATGAGAAATGCGCAATCAGTAGTCATGTCATCCATACAGCAGAAGACAATGTGTGTGTTATGGTTTGTGGAATTAAAGTCTGTCATTAAAGTTAAAAGACGGTACCGTTTAGAGTATGGTTGTAATCCTCCGTCAACAAATTCAACTAAACGGTGAATGAACCAGTTTAAAGAAACTGGCAATGTGGAACATCGTGGAGGAGCCGGTAGGCCTAGCGTCAGAGGGGAGATGGTTGACCAAGCTATGAAAGTTTCCGACGAAGCCCCAGGAAATCCGTTCATAAAGCAGGCAGAGAACTGTGCATTCCAAAATAGACAGTTCACGATATCTTGCACAATAAATTAGTTTCATGCTTATAAAATTCAAATAGTGCAAAAAATGCATGCAAATAATCACACTCTGCAATACGATTTTGCTGTGGATATGCTGAACCAAGTGGAAAACGATAAAAACTTTCTCAGTACTGTAATTTTTAGTGATTAATCCACATTTCATGTATGAGGTATTGTTTCACTTCGTAAACTATGTTTTGTTTGGATATGGGGCAATTAACCGCCTCGTGCTGCTATTGAACTGGAACGTGATTCTCCAAAAGTTTATGTGTGGTGCTCCCTATAAAAAAGAGAAGTGATTGGCCCTTTCTTCTGTGAAAAAACCATAAATGGTGACATTTACTTGGATATGTTAGAAAATTTCCCTATACCCCAGATCAAAAGATATGACGTCGTTTTCCAACAAGACTGCATGCCTTCGCATTGGTCAATGTGTGTACGTAAGTGCCTAAATGAGCATTTCCCCAACAGATGGATTGGGCGTGGTGGTCCCATCTGTAGCTCCTCGCTCCCCAGATCTAACTCCATTGGATTATTTCATGTGGGGTTATGTGAAGGATCGTGCCTATCAGACGCCTTGTACTGATTTGCAGGAACTGAAGCAGCGTATCACAGCTGCTATTAATTCCATAACTCCTCAGATGCTTGCCAATACATGGCATGAAATCGAGTATCACCTGGACGTACTACGAGCAACCAAGAGATCTCATATCGAAGTATTTTTTTTTTTGATTGGAGGTTTAACGACCACCGTGAGCAACTCAATGGGCTATAAGCAGTCGCCCGTCCCTTATTTAGGGTCACTGGTTCCAGGGAAGGGAGAGAGCCAGTGCCGTAAGACAAACACAACATCCATGCCTGACCGGGATTAGAACCCGGACCCCTTACGGCCGAATGATCAGAGGCCAGCGTCTTAGACCACTGTGCCACCGGGGCGGCGCACATCAAAATTTATTAATTTGAGTAGTTACATCGTAAGTTAGTACAGTCAGTTTCTTTCTATCTGTTTAATGTTTTGTTTTACATAATTTTGTACTGTGTCCAATAATTCTCGGACACCCTGTATATTTATTGTTCACAAGGTATACGACTTCGCAAACTATGTTTTGACTCAAGTCCATTTCACTGGCTTCGTTGTGGCTCTTGCAATTTTCTTGAAAATTCAGTTGCTCATATTTAACTGAACATAAAGTAGAGATTTTAATACAACTAACATCTAAGTTATTGCAACATAAAACTGAGTCAGTTGTGTTGTTCCTTTACGAGTTTTTCGGACACATCTGAAATTTAGCTGATAGATTATAAGAAATGTGAGGTGAAATAATGCTGGGAGATAAATCAAGTAGTACTTTCACAGCTTTGTTTTTAATTTTTCTTTTAAGTGTAGCTAAAGGCTATCTGTGTTTCTGCTGCAGATCTGTGTATTTATATCTCAGTTTACGTTTCTTTATCATTTTTTTCTGTATTTTTACAGAGGAGCCTTTTATTTAGGTAGGTTAGTTGCTTTGTATTTTTTCAACCCCTGTGTATTTGGTTCTTAATCTTTTTTTCACTAGTTTGCGAATTTAGACTTAATTTTTGGTTATAATTGTCTTAGTATTTGAGGAAGTTTGTTTAGTGTAATGTCCCTAGTTTATATCTTGTGCTTAGAAATTGCAATTTTTAGTTTCCGCTTGAGGGTCCTATTGTGTAACAAACAGTACGTAGCATATAAATAATTGTAAGAATCAATTGATTATGCATGTTGAAACACCTTTTTCAAGAATTTGTATGCAAATAAGATATGAAAACAGCCTCCCAATCTAGTTTGTTCTGTCGTGGGTTAAATTCTGTTGCTACTCCTACATATATACTCATTTCAAGAGTAACCCTTTGCATTGTTTGGCCAACCAGAAAAAAATATTGTCTTCTATTGGTTGTTCATTAATGTCATTTGTTGTTGTACTCTGACAATGTGCTGTGCTCTTCTCTCTATTTCTGTACATAACATTAACTTCAAGTTCTTGAAATGTATAAGTTCTTTTCTTGTTTCAATTCATAGGTGGTCACAAAAAGTTATAATGAAACAAATGAACAATTCATGCATTCATTTCATTATTTTCATAGGCTTCAAACACAATTCATGTATTCTGAATCATAAGAGAATAAATATATATCATCATTGTCAACCATTATCAATCCACTGCTGGACGAAGGTCTCCCCAAGTTTCCTCCACAACGGTCTGTCTTGTGCCAGTCTCCTCCATGTCACTCCCGCATATTTACGAATTTCATCCACCCATCTCCCATGTGGTCTTTTTCTGGGTCTTTTCCTGTCCCTTGGAATCCAATCTAAAATTTCGGCTGTCCATCTATGGTCTGTCCTTCTGGCAGTATGTCCAGCCCATTGCCATTTCAGGGATTTAACTCTGATCATGATGTCTTCCACTCTTGTCATTTTTCGGATCCACGAGTTCCTCTTCTTATCTCTCCTGGTTATACCAAACATGCACCTCTCCATGCTGTTTTGAGTTGTCTGCAGCCTTTGTATGTCTCTTTTAGTTAAGGTCCACGTCTCTGCACCATACGTAAGCACTGGAAGGATGCATTGATCAAACACTTTTCTTTTAAGACATAATGGCATATTGCTCTTGAAAATTATGCTGTTTCTTCCAAAAGCTCTCCAGGCAAGTTTTGTACGCCGATTAATTTCTTCATCAATGTGACCCTCACTTGATATCTGCTGTCCAAGATAAACATACGTATCTGTTATCTCTAGTTTTTCTCCATCAATCGATAAATCTTCATTTCTTGTAAAAGCATTGAACATCACTTTTGTCTTCTGAAAGTTCATTTTTAATCCCACTTCTTTACTCTTGTTAGCAAGTTCCTGGATCATACTCTGCAGCTCTGATGGGGTAGTTGCAAAAATGACTACGTCATCAGCAAAACGAAGGTGGGTTAGATAATCTCCATTAATCTTTATCCCTTTGTTTTCCCAGTTCAGTGATTGAAAGACATTTTCCAATGTGGCATTAAAGAGCTTCGGAGATATGGTGTCACCTTGTCTCACTCCCTTTCCAATTTTTATGTGTGTTGTATTTTCAAACAGCCGAATCTTTGCACTTGCATTTTCATAGATGTTATTAATAATATTAATGTATGCATCTTCAATACCGCAGGATTTCAGAGCCGTGGTAACTGCTGATGGTTTCACCGAATCAAAGGCTTTTTCATAATCGATAAAAGCCATGCACAATGGAAGTTCATATTCCCTCGCTCTTTCAATTAGTTCTCTCAGTACGTGGATATGATCTATTGTGCTGTAGCCACTCCTGAATCCAGCTTGTTCTCTCGGTTGAGCCATGTCCAGTGTTACCTTCAAGCGGTGTGAAAGAACTTTAGTGAAGATTTTATAAACCACTGATAGGAGGCTGATAGGTCTGTAGTTCCTGAGATCCTCAATGTCACCTTTTTTATGTAGCAGGATCATTGTAGCATTGTTCCAATCCTCAGGAATCTTCCCTTCATTAAGGCATCGAGTGAAAATTTGGGCGAGTACTGTTTCAATTTCTCCACTTGCTTCTTGTATGATGTCTATAGTAATTCCATCTTCTCCTGGAGCTTTCCCCCGCTTCATGTTCTTGATTGCATGTGCAACTTCTGCTGGGAGGACTGGAAGAACTCTGGTACCTTTCATGATGTCTGGAGTACATGTATCATCCCTTTCATATAATTTGGAGTAGAAATCTTTCACTCTTGACAAAATTTCACCTCTATTTCTTGTTATAGAACCATCTTCTTTTCTCAGAGCCATAATCTGTTTTCTTCCCTTATTGAGATGTCCCTTTGCTATCTTTAGGCTTTGGTTGTTTTCAATTGCTTTCCTCACTAGCTCACAGTTGAATTTCCTTACGTCTTCAGTGATACTTTTTCGTGCTGTCCTGCATAGCTCTATATATTCCACTTTGGAAGTCACATCTTCTTTAGTTGTCCTCATCTCTCTTCTTTTTGCATCAACATTTTGGTTTTTCCTGATAAGTTGTTTACATGCAACTTGTTCTTAGACCCAGCTAATTTTGTTGCTGTTTCCATAAGAGCTTTGGTTACTTTTCTGTTAACTTCCGAAATATCCACTTTTTCCGATGTTAGGCCTTCTAAAGCAGAGAATCTGTTCTTCAGTTCCAACTTGAAAGTATTATGGTGTTTTTTAAGGTTGGTTATGTCAATACATTTTGTTTGTCTTATGAGCTTGCCACGTTCCAGTTTAGTGTTGAGGTGCATCTTACATCTCACCAATCTATGGTCACTACCTGTGTTGAACTTGTTTAGCACACTGCAGTCTTCGATGACGAATTTTTTGTTACACATAATAAAATCAATTTCACTTGTCGTCCCAATTGGATGTCTCCATGTCCATTTCCTGTGTGGCTTTTTCTTGAAAAAGGAATTCAAGATGAAAAATCCTTCTGCCTCTGCAAACTCAACGAGAGTATTTCCACGCTGGTTTCTGTTGCCGTGACCGAATTTACCTACTGAAGTTTCATTCTGTTGCCGGTGCCCTATTTTTGCATTGAAATCTCCCATAATTATCTTCAAGTGCTGCTTACCTTTATTATTTAGATGACGAATTTCCTCATAAAATTCTTCAATTTCTTCTTCAGGATGACTTGTGGTGGGGGCATAAGTTTGAATAATCTGAGCCTGGTATCTTCTCGATAGTTGGATAACGAGTCGTGCAGCTCTGTCCGAGGAACTTTCAACTTCTACCACTTTATCCTTCAGTTTCTTGTTTATTATAAATCCAACACCACTAGTTCTGCCAGTATCTGTCCCACGATAATAGAAGAGATGTCCACTTTTCAGTTCAATGAGATCTTCTCCTTTTCTCCTTACCTCACTCAGCCCGACGATGTCCCACTTGATCCTTTGTAGTTCCTCTTCCAATTCAAGAAGCCTTGAATCAGAAGATAGGGAGCGTGCGTTGTAGGTAGCCAAGGTCAGCATCAATATATATATATATACAGTACTCACAAAAAAGTTTGGGATATTACGGTTTCAAAGGGGAAACATGGTGATATGCATATTTAGTGACTACAGGAGATTGGTTATGAGCATAAATTAGCATCATGATGACACATCATGTGGTGTGTGTGTGTGTAAGCTCCGATAAAAGTAGCTTCCGAGAAGTAGAAAACAGGTCGTCTCACTGCTTGGACTACAAGTTTGCTGAATGCATTTCCTTCAGAGTAGGATTAACTTGAAAAGATGTCCAGACGACGTTTAAGTATTGACATCAGAAATAGGGCTGTTGACATGTTACATGCAGGTGTACGGCAGATTGATGCAGTTGCTGCTTTAGGAGCTTTGCAAGCCAGCTACACACAAAATTTCTACCGAATGGAAATGCTGCAGATAAAGCAGGGTTTTTACCCCCCCTCAATAAACAGGTGTGTGTGTGTGTGTGTGGAGGGGTTTACTTTAAAAAAACCCAAAAAACCACCCACTGCATACGGTTATTTTTTTTTCTAAAGAAACACATGATTTCTTTTCTGGTTAATGCTCTTGTATGTTATGTTTTTGCACCAAGTAATTCCCAAATATATTTTATGACTACAATACTTGTGCTGTTGAGATAGAATAAATAAGCAATGTTTATTCACAATTAAATATTTTATTTTAAGATTTTAAATCTACTGTAGTTTTACTGAGCATTTGGCTTGGCTTCATTAGGACAAATGGAGTGCAAACGTTCAAATCATCGTGATATCATCAGCATTCTGACAGTCACTGCTTTTGGCAAGTTGTTTTCACGTGTTTGAAAGAAATCTAGTAGATGTCTTGTCGTTGACAAGCCATGAGCAGTTGCACTATATGTGGAAAGCTTCTAATATATTAAGCTTGATAGTCAAATCAGGTTTATCAATAAGAAAAAATATTAAAAAAAAATCTGGTTATTTTCATGGCAATGTTGGGCTATAGACGACTTCTTCAATTCCATACGTAAGTCATGTGTTCCTTCACATGAAAACTTAAAAGCCCTACGGATCTGTCCTATACATGAAAGTCCACATTCACAAGCGATCTGATAAATCCCCCAGTTATGTCTTCAACGTAGTCTTTTGATCCATAAAAATTTGCCTTGCTGATAGATTTCAAAATAACTTTGAAATTTAAACATTTGAAAGTTCCTAAATTTCTGGACAGCTTTGTCTACAACAAAAGGACAATCTATATCCGGTGTGTGCCACAATTTCAAAAAAAAAAATCAAGCTTTTTTTATTTTTTTGTTTTTGTGTTTACTGACCATGGTGAGCAACTCAATGGGCTATAAAGCAGTCACCTGTCCCTACTTTAGGGTCACTGGTTCCAGGTAAGGAAGAGACCCAGTGCCGTAAGACAAACACAACATCCATGCCTCACCGGGATTCGAACCCAACACACTTGGAAGAACCGAACAATCATAAGCCAGTGCTTAGACCACTGCGCCGGCAAAAATCTAGCTTTTTCTGCAAGGAATTCTCTGTAACACATAGATGTACTGCACGATATACTTGGGTAGAAAACACCAATTTGATTCCATGACTTTTCTTTATGACTTGTCAACAACATGACACCTACTCGATTTCTTTCAATTGCATGGAGACAATTCACCAAATCCATGATCATTAACTACCTGATGATGTCACATATGAATGTTTATGCTCCTTTTGTCCTGATGAAGCTGAGCTAAAGGCTCAACAAAAACTACAGATCTTAAAATAAATTATTTCATTGTAAATAAATGTTGATTATTTATTCTATAATTTCACACATGGTTTAATCCTTTAATTCCGCTAATATTATATTTACCAACTTGGTGAAGTCACCAAGTTGGTTTACTTTCACAGGGTGATCCAGTTGTACTCTACAGAGAGATCTACTGGTAGGAGGGGAAATACTGATCTGAGGGATTTTTAAAGCTACAGGAGGTTGTACTTAATTTACACTCTCACCTGTGTTTTGCATAACATCCCTAACTTTCCTAACTAGAGCCATGAATAACCAAACCTGAGTAAAATTTAAAAAGAAAAAAAAATCACTTATGCAATTTCTTTATATAATTCAACTGTTTTAAATGCCCTATTATTTCTTAATGTAAATCACACTCAAAAGTTTGCCCCAATTAGTGCTGGAAACTTTTTAAATTATGATAATAAAATTTTATTATGATATACCCCCAAATTTTAATTTATCTTTATATATATTAAGAATCAAGCAAGAAGAACCAAAAAGGGAAGTAAACACTGAAACACAAGTTGCTAGTAAAGTGAAAAGCCAAAATGAGCACAAGCTGCAGTTACAATTAACTGGAATGAAAATTTAAAAAAAGGAAGAGAAAAAAAGCTAAACCACTGACGAAACCTATTGAAAGTGCTGTCATCATGGCATTCAACTTTTTCTGTTTTTCTTCCCCGACAGCCAGAAAGACTCCTTTGATTCCCCCCCCCACCTCCTCATTTGATCTTTTTTTTTTTTTTTTTTTTTTTTGCAGTATGGACCCAAACACAGCAAATAGCTCTAATCTCAACTTCGCATGCTCAGTAGATACAGACCGTTGTGGAGGAAACTTGGGGAGACCTTCGTCCAGCAGTGGATTGATAATGGTTGACAATGATGATGATGATGAATAATGATAATTTTACTCACAAAATGACGGAATCATACATAGTTGTTTGCGTTATTTACATGAAGCGTTCATGTCTGGCTTTACTTTGCAAAAACCTCTTCTTTGCTTCAGAATTTTTTTGTGCAATATCGTTTTCAATAGAAATGATGGATAAAGCTGATAGGTGTTCTTGCATCGTTGTATATCTCAAATAAGTCTTTATCAGCTTTAATTTATTAAAACTTCTTTTCCCGCTTTCTACAGACAGGAATTGCATTATTCGAAAGCAAATCCTACTGTTGGGATAACAATGAACCATATCATACTGGAATATGAAGTTTAGAGCTTCTATTGAAGTAGGTGAGCTGCATTTGCTCATAAGTGCTTGCAAATGCCTCAGCTCTTCAAACAGTTGCTCCCCATCGATATCTTTTTCTTCACTGTCAGCATCCTTAAGGAATTTATCTAACTGAATACACTTTTCTTTTAAAGAATCCCCTGTCAGGCAATTTCTTCAAATGATAAAGGAAACCCGAAGCGTTGGAAAGTTTTTGCAACTGAGTAAATATTTCCTGAATGGCAAACAATGCGCTATCAATGAGTGAACAGAAAACCATTGATTTATATATGGTTCGCAATCTGTAGGAGCTTTGTTGCAGTTTTCATAGTAAAAAGTGTTTTTTTCCGCTTTACCTTAGGCTGTGGGAATTTGGGATTTATTTCCAAGATGTACATAACAATAAGGCTTGCCACTCAAGCCTTTTTTGTTATACACTGAGTTGCCACTTTATTTTGACCACCCCCTCAGTACTTCGTTGGGCCACCTTTTGCCTTTAATACTGCGTCGATGTAGATTCTTCGTGGCATGGACTCCACGAGATGTTGATAGGTGGTTTCTGGAATCTAAGACCATGCTTGATGAATAGCACTTTCCAGGAGTGTGAAATTGCAGGGTTGTGTATCCAGCTGTTTGATGGCTTGTTCAACTTCATCCCACAAGTTCTCAATGGTGTTGAGATCTGGAGATTGTAGGGGCCAGCTAAGCAAAGTAAACTCACCGGCATGTTCCTGAAACCAATCCTGTACAATACGAGCACTATGGCAAGACGCATTATCTTGTTGAAAGTAGCCATCGCCATTGGGATAAGCCATCCACATGACAGGATGTACTTGGTCTGCAACGATGTTTAGACATGATGTGTCAGTCAGACGTTGATCAACACGAATTAAAGTGCCCAAATCATGCCAGAAAAACATTCCTCAAACCATAACGTTGCCTCCACCAGCTTGAAGGGTTGTAGCAATGCGTTTGGGGACCATGCTTTCGTGCTGTTTCTACCAAATTCTCACTCGGCCATAGGCATGGTGCAACTGAAAACGTGATTCATCAGACCAAATAATTTTTTTCCAATTGTCGACTGTCCAATCCTTATGCTCCTGTGCGAAGTGGAGACGTTTTCTCTTGTTAACTGCAAACAGCAAAGTTGTTCGAAAAGGCCTCCTTCTGCCATATCCCATCCGTGCAGTGTACGGCGAACAGTGCGTGCACAGATCATTTGAGGGATCCTTGATTAAGATGGTCTGTAATTGCTGCACTGTTGCCTATTACCAGTCTGGACACTCTCCGTTCCGCCCGAGCAGTCACTAGTCGATGACGACCACACGTTGCACGGAGAGACCCAGTTTTTTGACTGACAGTCCAGTCTTTAAACACTTTAACAACAGTGGCTCTGGAACATTTCATGAATGCGGCGGTTTCAGTGATACTCGCTCCATGGCTCCGAGCTCTTACAATCATCCCACGTTGAAAGTCCGTCAAATTGCATTTTTTACCCATCTCGTCACCCAGAAATCACTTCTACTACAGTCGCAAGCACTAAGCTTTTCTCTTTTTATACTAGCCTCACCCTCTGGCGGCAACAGCGTGCAGCCATAGCTTATTTGCTTAAAACTGTCAGGTAGTCATAATAAAGTGGCCACTCAGTGTATATAAAAATGTCAACAAACATCAGGAACGAACAAAGAAAAATGTTATTTTTTTCCCCTGAAAACCCAAATGCGTAAAAGCAGCAGAGAAGAATTCTCAGAAAGAAAACACACAAGAATTGAAAATGCTTCTTGTTGTTGGTGGTATATATATAGGAACTCTGTATGTGCCAGATAAACAACAAAGGAGTATTCAGCTTTCATTTTTGTTGCAAATACAAACTAGCTCATAAAAGAAAAAAAAGTTAGCGGATAATTTTACTATGTAAGAAAATTTATAAATCCATGGGCATCCCTTCCATTTGGTGGCTGCCTACCTGGCCGGTAAATATGTATATTAGCGTCCTAAATTATTTCGTCGGAAAAATGTCAGTACCTAGAAAAAGTGTGACGTAAAGATTTTAGAGAACGGGAAATTAATGGCAAATGGTGCAGAAATTTCATATTTTAAATGTGTTTTAAAGATTTTCTATCGTAATATTGAACTGTGAGTGTGATGCTTTGAAGAGACGCTGCGGTAGGCCTCACACATCGCCAGAGGTGCATAAAAATAAAATGTGACTGCATACACAACCATTGAAACAGAAGACTTGCTGCAAACCCGCAAATCACGATAACAATGGAACGAGATAATTTAAAGAAAAATTAATATAACAGTAAATAATTATTAGAACATTTCAGATTCCAGAGAGGGCAAAAAGACATTACGACTGAAACCGCAAAAATAAGTGTAAAATGGACCTTAAGGCCAAAACTTAAAGATTTTTGGACTATGAACCTCATAAAAACAAGAGACTAATTTTTATATCAAGAAAAGCAGTTCCGTTAATGAACCTTCAAAAATTATATATAGCATCTTTAACAACTAATTAAGTTGTTATATATTTTATAAGTACTATTTTTTGTATATATTTTATAAGTACTATTTTTGAATTACAAAAATAGTACTTATAAAATATATAAGGAAAATATTTTATTTTAATAACCGGCAACTGCAAGAGTAACCTGGCAATAAAATTTAAAAAATCTTTCTGTGTAAACGAAACTTTTGTTACAGTTCCTATATATTGAGAACAGGCCTTGGTAAAATTAAGAGGCCAGAAACTTCTGCAAAAACAAAATAACTCTCTATCGGAAGATGTGAAAAATAGTTGAACATTCTCATGTTAAGATAGAAATAAATATATTAATCTTAGTAAAGCCTTAAGTGTTTTAATTGCTGTTATAACATTTTTATTTTTTTAATCTACAAGCAAAAACTATCTGTAAAATCTGCTAATAATTTGCAAACTATCCACGTATGGCGTACGCGTGTACGTCTATATTGTGCGACTCTGCGCATCGCTACGGCGATGATGTGAAGCTTTGTTTCATTGAAAGGAAGATTCGCTGCAGCGTTTAATTCACGCGCGGACGACTACAAGTCCAAGCGCGTATTTTCTTACCACGAAAGCGAGCCGTGTTATACTCATACGCTACACAATATAGTTCGTTCATGTTTTGTCATTGTTTTTAATGCGATGTTGACAAATTTCTCGTTCTTTCGCATACAATTCCTCGATTCAAAATAGAAAGTACTAACATGCTTTTCTATGTTGTACAGGAAACTGGGGAACTATAACTTTCGGTTCTGGTTTGAACAGCTTCCATTCATAGCTGATTTGCTGCGTCACTGCACTTTTGGTTCTCCTGTTAATAGCTTGTTCGCAGGTCAGTTTTTATCTTACTCATACATATCTTTTGCAAATCGAAGAGTTTTTTTCGGTTTTTCCTGCCAACAACATACAGGATGCAACAAAATAAAGGGTGGATGCTGTGGACCTATTTTCTGTAGCGTATCACTACATTTATTGCTCTCCTGCCAACAATATAACCTCTTTCTCTTGTACTCTTCCGCCCATCATTTTGGCACAGCAACAAACCTTCCTTTTAAAGGATTAAAGCTTCACATTCTTTGACGGAGCAATACATTAGGCCTACCGCAGCTTCTCTTCACAGCGTCAGACTCACAGGTCAATATTACGAAAAAAATATATCTTTAAAACACATTTAAAATATGCAATTCTTGCACCATTTGACATTAATTTCCACACACTAAAATCTGCACATCGTACTTTTTCCAGGTACTAAAAATTGTTCAATGAAATAATTTAGGACGCTAATCAACACATTTTCCACCTGGCCTACCCCTTGGACCGGCCCTGGCTGGAAAACCACAAGATCGAATCTTTACAGCTACCTCATGTCTGACCTTAATACTACTAAGAAAATTTGGGAATCTATACAGTAAAAGTTTAGATAACCGCATTCCATACCCCAGTATACTGGCAGACCTCTATAATGTGTTGACTAATATGGGACTAACTGCACCAAACACTAATCAATAATGTCACTGCAAGTATGCTTCGTAGGTGTCAAGATGTTCTTCGACACGTAGGTAGTGTTACTGGATACTGAAATCTAGAGGTTTGGACATTCTCTGAATATACACTTTTGTCTATATTGTGGTACTACTTGTTGTGAGCAGAAATTGCCCATTAAATTGTTCTTGTAAACACACTCTGGCGTTTATTTTACGTGGCTTCACTTCATGCAATATCCCTAACTTTTTGTGACCAGTATATTTATATATATATTGCTGAAAAAAAAAATGTGTACAATCAAACTGTGACAGTTTGTACGGCTTTTCTACACAGCGTAGCTTTGTGATCCAGCCTTTAATCTGTTGCCCTTAACACTCTGATAATAGAGGAGATCCATAATTCAGAGAAAGGCTAACTAGGAAGCACTGGCCTAATCGGAAAAGTATTAATCCAACAGCGAATAGAAATATTTGTTTGTGGCTCTCTAATTTAATTGCTTAGAAAAGATTATTCATTCAGAGAAATCTGAAGATACAGACTCAACTAGCAAATACAAAAATTGGTCTATTACGCTTGCCATTTGGGAACAAACAGCTACAAAATTCAAAGTGAACATTACATTCAAAACCAGTAGCACCAAAAGTAAACAGCTATCAAGATGGTTTTGAAGCATTACAGAAACAAAGGAGCAATGATATGTGTTCAAAAATAATATTGTTGAGAGAAAATTAATTCAAATTAGAAAACAAATCCTCATAAAACTATACTTCCAACCAAAGTAGTAGAATGTAAAAGTATGTGCGCACGACGATAGTTTTCAAATTATTAGCAGATTTTGCCAATATGGGCACATTTGGACGTTTGTGGCCTCTAGATTTTATCAAGGCCTGTTTCTCAATACATAGGAACTGTATCAAAAGTTTCCTTTACACAGAAGGAATTTAAATTTTATTGCCAGGTTCCTCTTGCAGCAACTAGTTATTAAATTAAAATATTTTAATTAAGTATTTTGTAAGTCGACAGTTATTTTTTTTATTGGAGGTTTAACGACCACCGTGAGCAACTCAATGGGTTATAAGCAGTCGCCCGTCCCTAATTTAGGGTCACTGGTTCCAGGGAAGGGAGGGAGCCAGTGCTGTAAGACAAACACAACATCCATGCCTCACCGGGATTCGAACCCGGACCCCGTTCGGACGAATGATCAGAGGCTATCGCTAAGACCACTGCACCACCGGGGGCGGCACAGTAATTTTTGAACTAAGCTGTGGAAAATACTATTTATAATTTTTAAAGGTTCATTAATGGAACTGTTTTCTGGATATAAAATGTTTCTTTTAATTCTCTTGTTTTTATGGGTTCATAATCCAATATTTTGCCCTAAAGGTCAATTTCACACACATTTTAAATGGTATTTTGCCGTCATCGGAACTTGTATTGTCCTAATAATTATTTTTTTATTGTTTCTTTAAATTATCTTATATTGTCATCGTGATATGCGGGTTTGCAGCAAGTTTTGTTTCAGTGGTTGTGTTCACAGATGCATTTTATTTTTATACAACTCTGCTTCCAACTTCTGCTACCCCTGCATTCCTGAAATTTGAACAAAAATGTAGTAAACTGCAACTGGAAAAGCAAAGCAACTGGCCACCTTGCCTGTGACAGGTTCAATAGCATTCCTCTGCTTCATTATTTGATAGGCACAACTCTAATATGTGGAAGGGGGAGATGGGCACATTTAGATGTAAGTGTGTACTCCCACAGTCTAACAAAATGTTGCATTGGATATTTGCATATATTCCATTTGGATACAGATACATTATGATTTCAGTAAGCTTAATCCACATCTGGTATAAAATGTGCATTTTCAAAAAAAAAAAAAAAGAAAAAAAGTTAAATTTTTGCATGCCTTATGTAGACTTTGAATTGTGACTGACAATTTACTTCTTGGCCACAGGACTCTGTACATGGTGGGTTTTGAATTTTTTCAATCTTGAAGCTTTCTGGATTTAAAGTATCTCTCCAACAGCTTATTTCGTTTGTTACTCTACACCCAATATATTTCTTGCAAAAAAACTGGCTGAATGAGCTCTAAAAAATGCTGATCTAATATATGATAACAGCAATATAGAGTAGTATCCTTTATAACTAATATACCAATAAGCTGTGTTTGTAACAATGTTTGCTACACAGAGGCACATGGAAGCACATTTGAGTAATTAAGTATAAATTCAATACCGCTCTCTAAACATTTGGATAATTAGAATTTCTTTTACAACTAGCTGCATTTGTTATTTAAAAATCTAACCAAATATTCAGTAGCTCATTAAAATGAAAAGGTCTAAAATTTCGTTTCCTTGAAATATATTTTTGGTACTCTTTCACGAAAATACAAAATTAAAAAGTAGCAGCTGTGTTTAGATCCGAAAATCTAACAAATTCTTTACTACTCCTAGTTTAAAATGCAGTCGATGATATATATACCTGTTAAGAAAATACATGAATGTGTTCACGTGTTAAGACATGAATGTCTTCACGTGTTACGGTAATCTCCACGAGTTACGAAACGAATACATGAATTGTGTTCGAAATCGAAGCCTATGAATTGAAACAGGAAAAGAACTTACCTTCTAAGAACGATAAAATCCATCTATTAGGCATGCAGCGCTGGACGATCGAATTCAGCCTTGCCATAACTCACCGTCCGTAGTACAAGTGACGTAACAGCATGTTAGAGAACAACGCAGCCGCAGACCAGAAGCTGCTTTAAATCCAATGGAATAAAAGCTTCTAGTCGTATAAGCAAAGAAAAAAAATTCAATAATCTTTATCAATTATACACAAGCTTACTCTTTTATCAACAGTATAATTTAGTTCTTTTTTGCCTGAATGTAATGTCACGCCAAAGATTAGCTGTGACCTTGCTTACATGACGAAAATGCAACGCTCAGCAAACGTAATGAATGTGACAAAATCGCAACGGTAACGGATGTAACATTTAACAAACGTTTATCAAACGTAGTCTTTGTACGGAAGACCAAATATCAACTTTTGCAACCGAAATGCGACGTCTTTTAAACGTCATGTGCTACTTGGGCCCAGATATAAGAAATGCGGCAAAAGTGTGGACAAGTAAATTAACGTACAGAAAATCGGGCCGATAAATCAGAAGACAAATTACAGTAGCGGAAGTATTATCTGAAACGTTATGTTACGAAAATATAGCAGTTACGGATGGTTTAGAATTTCAAGGAAGAAATGTAAAGAATGTAAATTTGGAGGGTGATCTGCTGAAAACCCACGAGTTAGAAAAAAACATATTTTCATCCCGAAAGCTCGGTAGGGTTTGACAAAATTTTGCTTAAGATATGGCAGTTACAGAAACAATAAAATACAAGTTCGGTACTATTTGATGGAGAAAACAATAGAAGTTTTGTCAAGATACCCGCCGCCGCCCCGGTGGCGCAGTGGTCTAAGCGATGGCCTCTGATCATTCGTCCGAAAGGGGTACGGGTTCGAATCCCGGTTAGGCATGGATGTTGTGTTTGTCTTACGGCACTGGCTCTCTCCCTTCCCTGGAACCAGTGACCCTAAATTAGGGACGGGCGATTGCTTATAGCCCATTGAGTTGCTCACGGTGGTCGTTAAACCTCCAATCAAAAAAAAAAAAAAAAAAAAAAAAAAAAAAAACCTCCAACCAAAAAAAAAAAAAAACAAGATACCCGCCACGGGGAAGTAATTTTAGAAAATTTCGATTGATAGACTAGAATGTGAACTAATATCGATTAAAAAACAAGCGACATCTGCATAACATTCAGTACCGTAGACGTTCTCTAGATCAATTTATTCTACTCTTGTATTTGTAAAAGCAAACACTGCTTAAGAAGTTTAGTGAATTTCGATGGGCGATGGCACGTAGGCTATCGTTTAAAGAAGTTTTACATACAAACTATTTTGAAAACTGAACTGCTGCCCCAGTGACGCAGTTGTCTAAGCGATGGCTTTGTAAAAGTTGTGTTAACCTATGCTTCGTGTTTGACCCGCGTTTATTAGCGTTCTTTTGTGTGTGTGCCGTAATTTTGTGTATCTCCTGTGTTGTGAACGTCTCATGTGTCGATTCAGCCCGACCTTGCCGTCGTGTAAGTAAAACTTTACTTGTACTAAGTCTTTTTCCGTCCTGGCTTTGCCCAGAGTCAGGTTTAGCAGGTCAGCCATTGCAAATGGCGGCAACCGCATCTGAAAGGCCAGGTGTGAAGCTTGATAGCAAAGCTGCTCCCCCACCTGGCCACGTTCGGTCTTCGTGATTACCACACGCAACTGGTTTCTAAGCCGCGTTATCTGATGTTACCACCTCTTCTTCCAACTCTATGGATGTTGATTACCCGACATTCTCCACCACAGTGACGTCATTAACTTCTTAAGTATCCGTTGCCTCTGGTACTTCATTTGCTCCTGCGAGCACTGCGTCTGGACCTTCCCCATCTCCGCCCATTCCTACGGCAACTCTTCCTTATGCTTCCGTTGTGAAGGGTACCAGTTCATCTTCCTCTACAGCGAAGAATCCATTTACAATGCCTCTTGATATGATTGTCACTGGAGACAACAGAAAATTACGCATTGAAATTGCGGAAACTTCAGCTACAGGGCAAGAGGTTTTACGCACACAGAAACTTGGCATATGTTTTGATGCCCTCCCGTATACCAGGATTAAGAAATACTCCTTAGCCGTTCGCCAAATCCTCTCCCTAAGGGAGCGATCACCCATATGGCGAGGAAACCTAGGACTCTTCTCATCTATTTTACGAAGCCAGAGTTCGTGGAGCGCGTCTTATCTGACGGACTGCATGTTGGGGATCATACTTCACTAAGAGTACCGCTCACACAGCGCCCCGTACTTGTTACATGCTACCCCGTACCACCAGAAATCAAGGACCATTACTTAATGGCGGCCCTTTCCCGTTGTGGAAAGGTAGTTGGTTCCATTTCCACTCTGTCTTCCTGACGAACAGGCACAGATGACAGGAACATCTTAGGTCTGCGTCGCCAAGCAAGGATCCTGCTCCCTACTGAAGATGCCATTGCTGACGGTCCTACTGACCTCACTGTGGTTGTAGGGAAGCAGATTTTCCGGATCGATATCGTTACTGCCTTGCATTGTTTTAAATGCAAGGCATATGGCCACATCCAGTCACGTTGTCCACATGCATATGCCAAGCCACCTATTTCCATACCGCCCGAAGTCAACACCCCACCCTCAACACCATTTTTTCTGGCCACACCAAGTTCGGCTCCACAGACGTCCTTGATCCCTGCTACTGTTGTTCCAGAGGCTTCTCCCCCAGCAAGTGATGATTCATCAGCAGTCTGCAAGTCTTCGATCTCTACTACGGGAACTTTGGCCCTCTCTCCATCGTTGGACCTATTTGCTGCTGTGGTACCTCTACGTTCTTCGAAGGGTATTATCTCCGAAAGGGAATGGCAACCCCTCCCTCGCGTTGCTTCATCTTCTTCCCTTGGACCCCCTAATGTGGAGTCAGATCTAACTACCCTACACCCACCAGCTTCTTCCTGCGTTCCCACGTTGAAACGTACTAGACAGAGTTCAATCTCGCCGGTGACGTCTTCTCCACGCTGCTCTCGTTGCCGTTCGCCAGTTCGACAGTCTTTCTCTCCAACTGCAGTTCCTACATCTGTTAAGTCCCCAGCTGTTCCAAAATTGTTGGATCAAAAAGCTTTCGCAGAATATCAGGAAACATTTCCTGCATTAGACGGGCAGCTGGTGCCGTCTGATCTTGCCCTCATCATACTCAATCAACCGCCACGTCCTCTTAAGCAGCTCGACTGCTTTCAATCACGTAATGCTTAGCTTCCTACTATTATCACCCAACTTCAGATTCTACTTGCCCTTTTGTCGAAAATTGACACAGTCACTTATGCGCAGACATCTAACTTAAAGAAATGTTTTTTTCTTCCCTAGTCGATTCCTTTTCCTTCTTTCCCTAGTCGATTCCTCTGGCCTCCTTTCCGTTACCTCTGCCACTCTCCCGTTTCCGCTCTTCCTTCCCTTTTCCGGTGAACTCCTCCCTCTCCACAACCTTTCCACCTGAACCCTGTACCGTTTTCACCGTTCTTCTTCTGCGGTACCTTGCCCTATCCTCTCTGTCCCTTCTTTTGCTCTAACCTCGGTCTGGTCTACTGCCCAACATTCACTGGCCCTCTCCGCAGAACTTAATGTGCACTGGAGGTTTTTGCACAATCGACTGCCTGTCCCATCGACTTTGTTCCGGAGAAATATAGTATCATCAGATCTCCGTCCTTTTTGTGACGTCGTTGGAGACGTCTTAAAGATGTTTGTTTACTGTCCGACGCTGCTCCCACTATTTCACAGTATGTTCCAACTTTCACATCCTTGTTGTACCAGTGATCTCACCCTGGAAGATTATCGTTTCCTCGGCCACAGTTCTACAAGTTTCTCCTCTATTTTTCCAGTCCGTTTGTATTTATTTATCCTAGCTAAATATATTATTTACTCTCACCTGCTACAGTTACAAGATCCAAATCCTATCACATTCTCTACCTCCTTGGTTGCACACTACCGCAACAGGGTTAAATCCAGACTCACCCTGGAATACTCCTTAGCAAATGATACGGAACGGTTATTTACCTTCTTCAAAACATGGTCAGCGTGTCGTCCCTGGTTTCGGTTTTCTAGTGCCCAGAGTGTTCATCTGCTGTTTTAATACTCTTATACCTACGTCGGAACTTTCTATTTTTACTGTTCCCTCACCATATTTTCTCCTGGAACTAGATTGTGTTTGCTTCCTGCTGATATCACCTTTTGTACACAGTTTTCTTCATGCTCACAGTGACTCTCTTACACCAGTGATTCCCATGTAACTAGAACTGCACACAGCACTTCTACAAATTGATTCACTCCAGTGATGTTCCAAGACTTCAATGAACAATTTTCTCAGAGCTACTGCTGTTTACAGCAAATAATGCAATGCCTGTCATTGCTCATTTGTACAATTACCATTTCATTGTAAATATCTACATTTTGTTTTATTTCTCCCCTTCTATCACACTGCGTGTTAGGTTGGGGATGTTCTGTTGTAATTCTTTTAAGTGAATAAAAGCAAATATTGAAACTAAGCGATGGCCTCTGATCGATCATTCGTCCGGAAGGGGTCCGGGTTCAAATCCCGGTGAGGCAAGGATTTTGCGTTTGTCTTACGGCACTGGCTCTCTCCCTTCCCTGGAGCCAGTGACCCTAAATTAGGGATGTGCAACTGCTTACAGCCCATTGAGTTGCTCACGGTGGTCGTTAAACTTAAAAAAAACCAGAGCTATTTGGTTTCATAGGGCACACAATGGTTCCTGCTTCGTCTTAGATTTAACGGTCCCCATGAAAATCCCTTTGGCTGTAAGCAATCGCTCGTCCCTAATCTGACACCTTTCGTTCCAGGGAGGGAAGAGAGCCAGCGCTGTGGGATAAGCGCGAAGCCCATTCCTCATCCAGGATTCAGGCCTTGGCCCAGCTGCTTCGTCTGACAGGATACCTAAGCCTCTGAGCTCTCGCTGACTGGGCAGCCGTTCCTGGGCGTCAAAACCTTAGACTCCAAAAGTAGCGAATATTAAAATCACTGATAAAGGAAGATGAACTATTAAAATCACAAGTGGCTGAACTCAACTGGTTATTGCCTTTATGCTGTGCTGTGATTCCTGAAAAACGTATATGCATTTATTTCGATGTTGTCAGATTATCTTTCTTCCAGCTGTAATCATACGGGGAGAAAGGGAGACGGTTCAACAGGAATTTGATTTTCATTTTATTACATTATTTAATAAACCACAATACAAATCAACAGTACAGTATTTACAGTAAAATATCCAGCTTCTATAATTTCACATTGAGCAGATAAGTCATTTAATTTTTCACCGTTTTCTTTAGAATGAATCAGTAATTTAACATCTTACAGCCTTGAGCTTCACACCTTTGCCTGGACGAATTATTGCTGCGCCTGTTTTCAAAGTAGCGGGATTCTTCAGAAAAGGAAAAACAAAAATATCTTTAGTCTACATTTTCATGGCAGTGTTTCAATCATATACAATTTACTACAACATAAAATCTTTCAGAATTCATTATGTTTCAACACAATATATGGAAAACATGGACTTTCTACAAAAACTCAGAATTTCTGATATCAACGCGTGAGCTGGATTTATGCACAATGGATTTTGTACTGCAAAACTTAGCGTACATAAAGCGAAACAAGGAGACACAGAATGTTCCAGTAAATAAAGAAATGACCCAGCCGTGGTTACATCTAGATGTGTTGGACGGTGGAGAAAGCATTTCGGCATTTTCTCCAGTGGAAAAATATCTACAATGTTTTTCTTCGGTACGACTTCAATCCCTTCCTGTGCGCAACTGATAGCAAAGGATTATATCCCTTTGCTCTCAAGATCAGTAGAGTCATACAAAAACTAAATCGAGATAAAAATGTAAAGAAATATTTTGTGTGATTCATGGCAGAAGGAAGGTACTTATGGGCATTCTCTGCTGATTTATAACTGCTAACAATAATTTCAAACTGCAATCTGTTTTGCCTGTTTTCAAGTACCCATTATACACAGACCGTTACAAATAAAAGCTATAAGACACAAAGAAAGTGCGTTAACTTTACAACTGCTTAATAATTGCATTTTTGTTAAATATGCTATGTTCAGGTTGTATAATCACCATATCATACATAGTCATCACTATTGGTAGCAACAGACAGATAAATAATTTTCGCGTCGCGCTTAACTATTCGTGCTATCGGACAGGTAACAGATGATTGGAAATCGCGTTCTGTGCATCAAATTATGTCAACGTGCGACGTTACAACTGTACGATGCAGGTAGCTAATGCCTTTCGTGTGCTTTTCATCAGTGGTTTTAGTTAAGTTAAAATTTATATATGATTAAGTCAATGTATCTACGAGTGTAATGAATTAATACCCAGATAAACAAATAAATACAGGAAAGCATGGATTAGCATAGTGTTAAATCATTTTTGTAAATATTTAGTGCCGCAGTGAATGAGTGAGTTGTAATTCCAATTTAACGGTATGAATAATTACACGTGGACGTATCCCCACCTACCGCATATATAACTACTAAAGTAGTATAAGGAAATGCGTCGTTTAATTTTGCGCTTTCCAACCCTAGGTTGAAAAGCGTATATGCTCCAGCTTTGTCCGTCCGTCTGTCCGCAAGATACCTGGCATAAAAATGGTTCGATTTCGATGAAATTTTAGTATGTGGTAGGAGACCACATGGGGACGAACCTTTTTGAAAATGGAACAAATGGGTTCAAAGGTCACGGCGTGGGAGCTGGATCCATTCCATTGCACTTATGCGTCATAACTTGCGTAAATATGGTTCGATTTCAATGAAATTTTACTATGTGGTAGGGGACCGCTTGGGGACGAACCTTATTGAAAATGGATGAAATAGGGTCAAAGGTCAGGGCATAGGATTGCAATCCATTTCATCGCGCTTATCCCATATTATTAAGGTGGACGTCAAGTAAGTTTGTTTCCTATACTTCCAATGGAAAAACTTTTGTACACATTTCCTTCACAATTAATGTGTTCCCAAGGATGAAAATTTGAAGATCGATTAAAATAACTTCATATTATAACTTGGAATACTTAATATTTTTCAAAACATAACCATAATTGTATTAAAAATCAATAACTTTTCCTTTGGTGGTGTTGAAACCAGAAAAAGGATGGCGCGACCTGTACTTTGATGACGTCAGTAGACAAACAAATGTTGGATTGCATAATTACGGTTATGTTTTAGAAAATGCTAAGTATTGCAAGTTATAAAATGAAGATATTTTAATCGATGTTCAAATTTTCATCCTTGGGAACGCATTAATTGGGCAGACAATGTGTACAGACATTTTTTCCATTCGATGTACTAGAAGCAAAATTACTTGACGTTCACCTTAAAATAGCAATTCTTGTATGTATGTAAATTTTATTTTTAAAACGGCTCTAAGGATTTTGATGAAAGTCGTTAACCTACCGTTTTCTGGTACTAAAACCAATTTAGCTTGATCTCGACTTTAGGAAAATTCGTTTAGTGGATTAAATAACCACCCCGAAATACTACGTTTTTAGTGTAGTGTCATGGCGTCGTCCCATTAGATGCAGGCGCGCGGTCACGCCATCTGTCTCATTACGTCACGCGTTGTGTGTGGATCCTCTTAAAGTTTTATGACGTCACACTCTTGCGAGCAGATGGTCGCAATTCCCATCTGCCTCATTACGTCACGCGTTGTGTGCGTATGTTCGTCCGCACGATAACTCGCGTAAAAATCGTTCGATTTCGATAGCATTTTAGTATGTGGTAAAATTTCCCTTTTTGTGGTAGTATCTATAATTTTAATATGTGGTACCCTATTGAAAGTGAACGAAATGGGGTCAAAGGTCAGGACTTATGAGCGGGATCCTTTTTGTGGTAGTATCTATAATTTTAATATGTGGTACCCTATTGAAAGTGAACGTAATGGGATCAAAGATTAGGACATAGGAACGGGATCCATTCCACTGCTCTTATGCGTCATAACTAACGTAAAAAAGGTTCGATTTCGATTAAATTTTAGTAAGTGTTAGGGAACCACCAGAGGATAAATCCTATTGAAAATTGGCGAAATGGGCTTCAAAGGTCAGGACATAGGAGCGGAATCACTTCCATCACCATTATGCGTCATAACTTATGTAAAAATGTTTCGATTTGGATGACATGTTAGTATGTTGTAGGGACCGGCCTGGGAACGAATCCTGTTGAAAATGGGCGAGATGGGGTCAAAGGTTAGGACACAGAAGCGGTATCTATTCCATAGCCCTTATGCTTCATAACTTACGTTAAATTGCTTCGATTGCGACAAAACTTTATCATGTTATTTAGGAGGTATACTGAACCAGTTCTGTTGAATATCTTCGAAATGGGATCATAGGTCAGGGCGCAGGAGTGAGATTTATTCCACAGCCATTTTTTTTTTTTTTTTTTTTTTTTTGATTGGAGGTTTAACGACCACCGTGAGCAACTCAAATGGGCTATAAGCAGTCGCCCGTCCCTAATTTAGGGTCACTGGTTCCAGGGAAGGGAGAGAGCCAGTGCCGTAAGACAAACACAACATCCATGCCTGACCGGGATTCGAACCCGGACCCCTTACGGACGAATGATCAGAGGCCAACGCCTTAGACCACTGCGCCACCGGGGCGGCACAGCCATTTTCCTCATAACTTGAGTAATAACTTGAGCAATGATTTCTATTATGTTGGAAAACGTATCATAATCAATGCATTGCATGATTTTACTAACTTGTTATTACTCATAAATCCATGAGTTTTTCTTCATAATGTCATCTATGAGAGACAAAACAGAACGAATATCCTAGACGAAATGATTTGCAGCTCCCAAAATGATGTAGAAACGACTTTTAAAGTGTGACGTAACGCAGCTCTGACGGCTTGTCAGAATAATCCGAATGGGATGACTTCAGGGCAGCCGGTATGACAGCAGACATGATGTCGGAATTTGTTTATTTGGGGGGGGGTTGTTAATGACCACCGGGAGCAACTCAGGCGGCCGTAAGGCAAACACAAAATCCATGCCTCACTAGGGTTCGAACCCAGACCCACTTTGGAATAACGATCAGGATCCAGCGCTTAGTCTATTGCGCCACCGGGTCGGCCTCACGTGAGTCTGAGGGATACTATAAAGCTATTTTTGTGAGAGAAATATAATGCCTGTGTTTAACTTATTGAAACGGCTTCGTAATAAGCGATTGAAAACAGTCGCGAAGATGCACGTGCTGTGTATTTTAAAACAGCATGAGGATGAATTGTGCTGACAATTCTAACCCTTGAAAGCAATCGCACTACTTATAGGTTTCTGACAGTACATTGGTGTTTGAATACGTTAGCTTTCTACTCTACGTATTAACAAATGTTCGTTAGGACACTCCGAGTTTTACCAAATAGCTAGGCAACACATAACATAGCAATAAATGCTTGTAACGTTATATTCGTCCTGTTTTCATTTATGAGTGTTAATCAGTGCGAAGCACACGATACTCCAATCTGGTTTTCAATTCAGTTACATGAAAAAAATCAATGTTTCATCCGCCCGGGTCGAATACGCTGGTATGATTTCGTTTCCGATATGGCTTTTTAACTTAATACCGGGTTTCCATATACAGGCCTATATTTCTTAGAAAAAGTTTTAAGCATCCGACTTCTTTCACGGAAAAGCACACCGTCAAATTATTGAATAATCCTTCTGAAGAATTATCAGTGTGATTGATTACTACAAGTTCTTTAAATTATTTCTGGAAAAAGAAGTTTGCTTCTCGTAAGAGCACAACAGAATTGCGAGCCGAAAACTGTCTTTCGATGATCTCTGTGAGAAGTAGCTAACAATTCTAAGCTGAGCATTTTGTTGTTGGTAAATAATGTTGCCCTTATTTTGGTTGAGACGTACAACTAAACTCACCTTATCGGTCTCTTCAGTTTTAATCAGTTTGTACTTGTGCAATATTTTGGCAAGAGCTAACTTTGCCTCCATCTGTGCAAATCGCATGCCAACACAATTCCTAGGTCCTGCACCAAACGGCTGCCATGCCATGGGATGCTGTGTAGATCTGTTCTCTGGTGAAAACCTGAAGGAAAAATAAATTGATGTGTTAAATATCAGAACCTTTCATAATTCACTTATGTTAGCAATTATGATTTCAATAAACTGGCCAGATTATTCAAACATTATAAACTCAGTTCGCAAACCTATGGCGTTTTGCAACCTAATTGCCTTTTATATAGTAGTGTGGTGCACCCACTGTCAAGCAGATTCCCAGCAGTACGTAAGAGAATGACTTAGATATCGAAAAAATTCTCGGGCGGTGTTAGCCATGAACACTATAGAGCATTACATATTTCAGTAGTGGTGGGCAGTAAGATACAGCAACTTTAGAGACCTCGTTCCACGTCGTCATAAAGATATTGCAGGGAATTTAAATCTGATGTGTTCGCATTCCATGACTGGAACATGGATCATCGTAAGTTTTTCAGCCATACATCGACATTTGAATTATGCTTGCAAGGCATATTTTTCATGTCGAAGCACATGATATATCTGTGAGGCATGTGTTACTATCAAAACATGTAATAAAAATCATTATTTTTTAGCAACATCAAATAGCACTAAACAGTTGTATGTAAATTAAATGAAAGTGTCATATATGTACATCTCGTACAAATGGCACCTGTGCTATTTGACATTTGGAAACACTAAAATACAATCTCTCAGAAAATTTAAGGCTATCGTGATCGAAAAATGATTAGTTGTGAAATCCGCAATTTACTTAGGTACTGATCCTATCCTTAGGCATGGCCAAGGTGGAACACATTGAACTAGTGATAACAAAGAAAAATAGTCAACCCTCAACATGATTCACTGCACACACAAAGGCATACATTTTGTGAAAGGCAGCTTTGCCAGTATTTATTTGATCACAGTAAAATCAATCGTGAACACTATTCATTATTTTGCAGGTCATGATTAGTTTACAATTCAAATCAGTTATGCTAATTTATAGCAATAATAGTTCATATCCGTTTATGATAATTGTGATAAAATTTATGAAAATATTCTGTGAATTTCAATTTATAACAATCGCTAATTATTATGTATTTTCTGATTTTTACAATTAATATGATTCACAAAAAAAAAATCTTTTTCGTTTCTTTTCAGCCACACGGCAGTGTTAACTTTCTAGTTTGAATGGCATAATTTATTACGATGACAATTTGACTTTTCGACGATGAATAGATGTGTACTGTGTGACTACTGAATTTTCATTAAGCCACGTGCAGGCGATATGTGAAATGCTTTGCTAATACACATTTTTTTTATGAACAAAATAATTCTGTTCAACTTAGATTAATCAATCTTTCTGGCACTATATGTCATGCAAAAAAATAAGTTAGAATTTCATCAGCTGCTTGTAAATTTTAGATTTTGTTACCGCCGCATAGTTCAGTTCGAGAGCTTATTTCCTTTATATTTTGCTGTTCCGGTAGCACGTGTTCTGAGGTTAACATCGGTTCAGAACCATCAGGGAAGAAAATATTTCCTTATCTTGTCTTTGGTGGGGTTTTCAATAATTTGATTAATCAGACTATATTTGCCGCTTACTTAACTGAAGCTGGTATGGTAGTTCAGCACCTTTTGCCGACTTGCACGATATCTCCATTCAGAACACTGGAAATTCTCCATCCGGGAATGGTTAGTTGGATGCACAGGATTTTTTCACATAGAATGGCTTGTCCCATCAGCAGCTTCCTGGATAATTGGCTTCTTGATGCCGTCCTTCTGGCATTAACGTCTAGCGCAAATCACACACGCACGCACAGACCATCAACCAAAACGCTCGCTCACACCCAAGGTGCAGCACACAGGGTGAGAGAGACAGCGTAAAGCTCGGAAAGCACACACAAAAAAAAGAAAAAAAGAGAAAAAGATCATAGATCAGATCACATGTAGAGTATTTTAGGATGCGAGTGTCTGACCCCAGGTCTTAAACAACACTTAGAAATAGGAAGCTAGGAGATTTGGGCTAGAGTGCCCGATAGGAAAGTGACACTGAAGCGAAGTAGAAAGGGGGAGGAAGACGCTCTTATATATTACCGGAGGGGCCAGTACCCGGGGTCCGACGGCTTAACATGCCCATCCAACGCACATTTAGTGGATAGAGCGTTCGTACCTGCCTGGGATTGAACCTGAGGTCCTTTCCGTGGCAGTCACAAACGTTGCCCACTAGGCCACCCGCGGCCCCAAGAGAGAGAAAACATGACTTCCCCTCTTTTAAGGCAATCTTGGTCAACCCTTCGGACATCGACCTGTGATTGGCTCATAGCCTTCTTGTGTCCACGTGGGCAGATCATGGCTTCCGCATGACCCTGAAGAACGGCTTGGGGGCCAAGGAATGTGATTGCCCGCGGCAAATAAACGTGCTTTCTGACGAGAACAATTACAAAAACTTTCTAAAGGAAACACATGTTTTTACCAATTTTGAGGAACTGTAATTTTGACTATTTCATTCCACATTTCATCTATCGCTGCACGTAATTTACACACATGACATACATTACATAAATCAACACTTTTCTATACAGGAACGTGTTACACAAATGTGTAATGTTATTACATGACGTTATAATTTTGGAACAGATTGCGAGTAAATCAACTAGTTGACGTGGAAGTTAAAATTAGCTTTTAATTCTGATTCTCAGGTTTACGTTATTTGAATTTACTAATTTGCTGCTTTATTTTCTGGTTCAAATGATACAAATTTGAACAGATATTCCTCACCAGTAAACAGTCTTCGATTCATGTTAGAATGCCTCAAAGTCAAAACCAATGATTAGTTATAGCCTAACGTGGCAACCATCTGTCAGAAGTGTTTGAACTCGTACCTCATGATACATAACTTTAACCAGAATTCTGCGAAAGGGAAATTGTCGTAGGTGAGGTGTGGTAAATATCTGCTCTCCCGAACCCAACCGGGCCGCCCCGGTGGCTCAGTTGTCTAAGCGATGGCATTTGAACATACGTACGAGATGGGTCGGGATTCGAATCCCGGTAAGGCATGGATGTTGTGCTTGTGTTATGGCGCTGGGTGTCTCCCTTCCCTCGAACCAGTGGCCCTAAATTAGGGACGGGCTACTGCTTATGGCCCACTGAGTTGCTCGCAGTGATCGTTAAACCTCCACTCCCCCCATACAAAAAAAAAAAAAAAAAAAAAAGAACCCAACCGGCAACGATGTATCTCACAACTTCCTTTTTTTTTTTTTAATTGAAGGTTTACGGACCACAGTGAGCAACTCGACGGGCTATAAGCAGTCGCCCATCCCTAAATTATGGCAACTGTTTCCAGGTAAGGGAGAAAACCAGTGTCGTACAACAAATGCAACATCCATGCCTCACTGGGATTCGAACCCGGATCCTTCACGTTTGAGTGGTCATGAGCCAGCACTTGGAGCACTGTACCACGGGGGCGGCGCTTGACTACTTGAACTGCAGCTGTTTGCGTTTATTTTTTATTTTTTTATTTTTTTTTTGATTGAAGGTTTAGCGACCACGGTGAGCAACTCAATGGGCTATAAGCAGTCGCCCGTCCCTAATTTAGAGTCACTGCTTCGATGAAAGGGAGAGAGCCATTGCCGTAAGACAAACAAAACATCCATGCCTCACCGAGATTCGAACCCGGAGCCTTCACGGACGAGTGATCATAAGCCAGCGCTTAGACCACTGTGCCACCGGGAAGGCTTTTGCGTATAGGAGAAAAAAGAAGGATGGCGAGAAAGTGCCACTTAATCTTTTACCCCGATAGCTAAAGAGGACAACCTAATGCCCAACAGAAATATAATCTCTTTGAAATGTATTGCAATGGACAATTACGGCGTCAACACTTACGCTAGACTAACATTCGCTCGAAAATTGGTGGATGGCTACCCCTGATGGTGACTGTTCTAAGCGGTTGGCTTCAGAAAGATCCTCCGAGATCGACCCGGGTTCGCGATCCGGGTGAGATATGAATGGCGATTTTATCGTACAGCGCTAGCTTTCTTTTTTCTCCAGAACCAACGGCCATAAATTAGGAACGGTCGACTGCTAATAGCCCAAAGAGTTGCTCACTGTGTTGGTTAAAAGCCGAAATAAAAAAGGAAGACAAGTGGACGTCGGTTTTGATGGTGTCGCGTTAATTCGTTGCGCTTCAATTCATCGACTACGATGATTCGTCGCGCGTCAATTCGTCGACCACTACGATTCGTCGCGCGTCAATTCGTCCACCACTACGATTCATCGCGCTTCAATTCGTCGCGGAACAGCTTGTCGACTCCGTCAATTCGTCGCGGACCAACTCGTCGACTACGTCAATTTGTGGCGGTCAAATTAGTGACGTTCATACATTTTGGTTACACGAAAATTGCAGGCAGGAAAACGTACGATTTCGGTTATCTTCCGCCGTGATCATATTTGTAAGGTTTGGACACCCATACAAGTTAGTAATATTACGCTTTTTCTTTGGCACTAAAAATTACCTTTTTAACAATTTTTATTCCATCGTGTTCATATTCATAAGGTTTAGATACCAAGTCAAGTTAGTATTATTGCACTTTTACCTAGGCATTAAATACTGTATTAATACACAGACCTAAGCCTAGGTCTTTTTAACAGTTTTTATTCGATTATGCTCATATTCATAAAGTTTTGACACAAAGTTTAGTTCGTATTTTTGCGCCTTCACTTAGGCATTGAATATTAATACCTTGGCCTAGGCTTAGGCCTTTTTTAGCAGTTTTATTCCGTCGAGCTCATATTTATATGCTTTGCATCAATTTAAGTTGGTAATATTGCGCTTTTAGTTAAGTATAAATATTCCATACACTTGAACAAAATCTGTGAGACAGGCCTGGACCAAAGGCTTATTTATTAATATTTAATGCCTAAGTAAAAGTGCAAATTACTAACTGGACTTCATGTCCGAACCTTACGAAAATGAGCACGACGGAATGAAATCTGTCAAAAAGGCCAAGGCCTGGCCTATTTATTAATATTTAATGCCTAAGTAAAAGTGCAATGATACTAAATTGAGTTGGTATCCAAACTTTATGAATACCAGCACAATGGAATAAAAACTGTTACAAAGGCCTAGGCCTAAGGCCTACTTATTAATATTTATATCTTAAGTAAAAGCGCAATATTACTTAAATGACTTGGTGTCTAAATCTTACGAATATGAGCACGGTGGAATAAAAACTGTTAAAAAGGCCTAGGACCTATTTATTGATATTTAATGCCTAATTAAAAGCGCAATAGTACTAACTTGACTTGGTGTCTAAACTTTGTGAGTATGAACACGATGGAATAAAAACTGTTAAAAAGGTCTAGGCCAGGTCAAGGTATTAATATTTAATGCCTAAATAAAAGCGCAATAACACTAACTTGAATTGTTGTCTAAGCTTCATGAATATGAGCACGATGGAATAAAAACTGTTTAAAAGGCCTAAGTTTTGGCCTAGGCATATTAGTTTGTTTTTTAGTGCCAAAGAAAAAGCGTAATATTACTAACCTGTCTGGGTGTTCAAAACTTTATAAATATCATCTCGGCGGAAGGCAACCGAAATGGTACGTTTTCGTGCATGCGATTTGCATGTAACCAGAATTTGTAAACACGACGAATTGACGCAGGCACCGAATTAACGTTATCGACGAACTGACGTATAACCGTGTTTGATCAAACACGACGCCAGAAATGCCTGTTACGAACGGAATAGTTACGCACTTTTAGCATGTCAACAATATAATGCACTACAGTTAAATTGCTTGTGAGTCACGCAAATGAAGTTCAGATATCGTACCGAATCGATAGCCGAACATCACCTACGATAATGGATCATGGGCGATGTCTTGATGGCGCCTCATTTAGCACGCGTATGAAATGATACTACAGCAATGCATATTTCAATCGCTCCACGGAGCCATTGCCTCGGGTACAGTTACATTATGGACATTAATAAAAATAGACGTTGTTTAATAACAGATGACGCCGTGCACTCCATTTTTGAAACTCTTAATTTACAATCGCAGTAAAATACTTCTCTCTGTGATAGCGTGACTGCCTCTTCAACTCCATCTCTCCTGTTGAGGAAGATAGTCTTCTTGTACGTCGTCTGTAGACCTGTCGCTTTGTCACACGACCAGTTCGTGGTGTGCAGCAGTTTCTACACTACTGTTGTACACACATACTTTCAATTACTCTTGCTTTCATCAGTATGCTGTTGTACTTTCGCAGATCACATTTCATTCAAAACGTCGAATTCTTCCTCCGCTGTCCGGAAAGAGAAGAACTCGGCCCATCTCTAAGTCTTGTATTCATTCATATGGCTGACGAACGTGTAGCTTTAACGTTCTGTACAATATCGGGCTTTCGTCTTCACGAGTCGGTTACGGTAAACCGTGAAACGCCGCCCTGGTGGCGAAGTGGTCGAAGCGATGGCTCATTACCATTCGTCCGAGAAGGATCCGGGTTGGAATCCCGATGAGGCATGGATGTCGTGTTTGCTTTACGTGACTGGTTCTCTCCCTTCCCTGTAACCAGTGATCCTAAATTAGGGACGGACGACCGCTTCATTCATTGAGTTGCTCACGGTGGTCGTTAAACTATCAATAAAAAACCCAGAAAAACTGGGAAACTGTAACTGGCTTTAACGGCATGGCACGCTTAACCGAAACTAGAGTATCGCCACTTATAGTGACAAAAGACCCTTACCCCTTGTTTTGGACAAATAAACTGCTTGCTTATCTCAATGTGCCATCCACCTGCTCCTTTGAAACGAATGCACCTTTTATATCTGAGCATTGCGACTTCGCTGTCGCAGCGTGTACATGAGAGCTCAGTACACATCTTCAGCCTCTTTCTCAGGCACGTCTCTATTACTAAATTGGAATAATAATTTCATACTCCAAGAAAACAAAATATGCATTTATTTTCCATGGTCTTCAGCGTAACTCAAAATTTAGTCAGAAGCGTATTTCAATGTAATTTTTCAGATCAACTGTAAAAAGGCCCTGCACTGAGTTGGTTCGCATTTGAACTAGTATTGCTGCCAAGACGATTGTTGTACCAATTTTGAACCTTTACAGAAATGGTTCACAACATCCCAATACAAAATGGAAATGCGTTTTTCTTTTTAATAATTTTCAAGTAAAAAGCTTTTTTGACTGTCATCATTTTCAAGTAAAACGCTTTGTACTTACTCGGACGACACGTTAAATACACTGAGCCTCATAAAGACTATGGAGTCTGCATTTATATCTTCTACAAATAGAACTGCTTGGTTAAACAGCCCTCAATCTATTTTCATTTTTGGTTCTTCGATAATTCCTGTCCTATAGCGTAAATGAAAAAAAAAATCATATTGCTGCATATGTTGTATTCAAAAGCATTTTTTATTTCGGTGTTTAATGTTGCATACAGAAAATTGGATAGTTGAGGACAAGGACACACTATGTCTATGAATATACTGTATATTATTTGTCTGTGACTCTGAGGCATTTGTCAGTTTGACATTCTTCGTTGGGTTGCAAAGGAATGTCTGCTAAACTTGCCGAGAGCTGAACTAGAATGATTCAGGATAGTGAATATTTCATGATCCATGTACAAATATTTAACTACAGATTTTAGAAAATGTATCCTATGAGGTTCATGTTGAACTTAACTGCTACTTGTCTCATTCTAAAATTTTTTGATTATTTGAAGAAGAAAGAAAAGAGCACATACCGTTCGGGGTCGAATTTCTCAGGATCCCTCCAAAGTTCAGGGTCGTGGTGGAGGGCATGAACCGGAACCTGAACAGTAGAACCTTTTGGAATACGAATATTTCCAATAGTTACGTCTTCTCCGGTTTCCCTGTTGATAAATCTAAAGCAGAAGCAAAGTAAAATAAGCATATATTCATGTAGTTCATTTTCATCTGAGGCGTTAAAAATTTAATATTTCGTTTACACTTCAAGAAAAACTGCTTAAATTTCAAAATCCCACATGTTGCACTATTCCAATGCTTATAATACTCTGCAAGCATTATTTATTATACACACTGTACCTGTCTACAAACTGCCTTATCCCGTCACGACGATGCGGCCAGCCAAATCTTCTGCTACTATAAATATGATGAGCACCTATGTAGCTGCTGTATAGTGTAACTTCGACTCTAATGATGGGAAATTATCGTGACCTCAACGAATTCGATCTTTGGTAGATAGTTGATGTGAGGAAGACAGGATGCTACATATCCTCTACTGCGGGCCGTCTGGGATTTCTGTGAGCAAGAGTCGTATATTTGTTGCAGGACTACATGAAAACTGGCAAAACTGAATGCCTTTTACAAAAACGTTCTCGTGAACATAGGACTTTGATGTTATAGGTGTGCGCCGCATGTCCTTTGTTGTAACATCGGAACATAGGCCCGCATTGGGCAGAATAACATCGGGAATCATTGACTTAACACCTACGAAAGATTACGCAAATGCCTTTTGACCCACAACGGCACGATTAAACAATGGTAGCCGACGACAGCATATCACGTCGCACTCTCAGAGTCACAAGTTGGCAAAGGATCATGGACACTGCACCGTAAAAAAATGGAAGCGGGCAAATTTATCCCGCAATCGCGGTTCCAACTACAACATTCCAAAGAAAGTGTGTTTGTGCAACTTAGAGCTACTAGATCATGTACTCCAATCGTCAGGTCGGATGTTATAGGCTGATTGATGCAGGTGGTGCAGTGTTCTAAAACTTATTTACGTGCATTACCTCAAGACCCTTGGTACCTATTGATAATACCATCAACGGACAAACGTATGTTTATATACTCATCAAACTCTGTCCCCCATTGATGACTATCCATTTCACACGTACAGTAGAATGTCTTTTTTCAACAAGACATCGCTCCTTCTCTTTGCTCATACTTGGGGGACCGATTGGAAGAGTATTCCAGTGAGTTCGTAGCCCGAGCCGGCCTTCTCACTCTTCGAACTTGAACTTAATTGAGCATCGGTGGAACTAAAGGGAGCCATGCATTTCAGCCGGAAATCCACCAATCAAAATTATCAGCGACTTTGTGACTGCTAGCTTGGAATCGTGTGTTGCAATACCATCCGAAAATTTTCACTCTCAGTTAGAATAATATCCATGATGTACAAGTGTGCTGTACCATCCGCCAGACCTGACCTCCTGCTGGTAGTGAAGTTGGTCGTCATACACAAATCTCAACTTGAAGGGTGTGCATGCCTTCTCGCATGAAAGTCTTGTTACGGAGCGTAGGCATTTTTCCAAGAAATATATACGGCTGATGAACGTTTAATCTTCGGACTCCTTACCTATGAGAATTTCTCTCTAGCAGCTGGGATCCTATTACCGGTCACAAACTCGTGGTACATTTAATCGAGAAGTAAATACATCCTCCACTATTTTGAACCCGGCCACTGCCGGATTTGCACCATATCGGAATCATTTACATATGTGAAAAGGAATCTTTCACCTGCTGATCTGAGTACGAATCGTCATGTTGCTATAGGGTGCTGCAAATTCAACGTCTAAGAGTGTGTAACTTACGTTTTAAAATACAGTGCGTCTATAAATGAAGTATACAACTTCAGTATGCTATTAAAAATACGATACGAAAAAAATTACTTTAAATGTCCAGAGACGTACCAAGTATTAAAGTTTGTTAAGTCAGGTGATAGATGGCGCCAGGTGTCTCATGTAATGAAAAATATTGTGAAACACGGAATACAACAGACATGTATTCTACAGTGGAGAAAGCAGCGTGTGTGTTTTGATTCGTGGAGTCCAAATCTCTAACAGCAATAAATAAACATAAGTGAATAAACAGAATGAATTAAAATAACTGCTGAATCTGGGGTACGAAAAATCCCCATGTGGTCGTAGCACACAAGAAAAACAGCCCAAAGGTTAATGTCTAGGCTGTCCTAATGGAAGACCAGAGTAATAGGCTCCTTTTCTTCGCTGAAACAACAGTTACTGGCATAACGTACCTGAACATGTTAGAATAATTCGCAATTCCACAACTCCAGGATATTCAAGACATCATTTACCAGCAAGACGGAGCGACTCCACACTGATCTTTGGATGTACTCAGATCTTTAGACCACCATTTTCTAGGGTTTTGGATTGAACGTGGAGATCCGACGGCATGGCCATCACATTCTCCTGATATTACCGCATTCGATTTTCTTTGGGGTTTTATTAAGGACATTGTGTACAAGAAAAAGGTCACATCTGTCTCTGAGCTCAAAGAATGCCTTACTGCAGAATTCCTCCTTGTTAACCCTGCTATTTTGCAGCGTACGTGGGTTGAGCTGGACTATCGTTTAAACATCCTGCGAACAACCAACGAAGAACATTAAAAAAAACTCTCACAGTTACCATGTTTTTGACATTAAATGTAAGTTGTTATTTATTGTAGTTTTTTTCAATAGCATACTGAAGTTGTATGCTTCATTTGCATCATATAGAAGAACACTCGTATTTCCCTCTTATAAGAAAGCAACCGAATTTCTATTTCTAAAGACCAGATGAAGAATCGGGATGTGTGAGCTGTATGAAAATTACAGGTGTAGGAAAAGCGAATATTCAAGCCTGGAACGGAGGTTCTGAAATTTTCATATTCAAAATTATTAAGTACGTTTAGCAGAGGTGCTGGGAAGGATATAATAGGGCACACGAAATAGAATTACGCCTGCAGTGATCCACACAAGAAGATTTCACCTTTCAACAATAAGTGAAACTGCATTCCGATACATTCAACGGTAGTCCTCAACAGAAAACAATCAATCAGTATTCGCATTATTCGCATGTTGGTCAAATCTTATTTCGAGAATTTGGTTCATGATGCTTTTTGAGAAAAAGTTAAAAAAGGCTTTTAGTCTAATAGCACTTAAAGATATTGCGTTTTTTAGCTTTTGAAGTTTCAGTTTTGCTACCTAGAGATTATAGCACTAAACGCTCAGAAAATGCTAAATTTCTGGCATTTTTCCTTGTTTCACCGAAAATGAAAGGAATATTCATATACTGTACGAGGAAAAGAAAATTTATGCTACACACCCACCTAATGGCTTGTGAGTCAACCAGATCCTTCGTGCTTGTCTTCGAATTCGAACCCGGATCAACTCGGACGAGTGAATAGAAGCCACAGCTCGGACTAATGGTGGCCAAGGGAGGGGGGGGCTGTTGTAACAAGTGTATTACAGCAGCTATGTGAAGGGAGGGTGTCATTACTGCCACACTCTCCAGCACTGTGATCTCGCAGTTGCGGTATTTACGAGCAAAGACAGTGTGGCATGCTTGAAATACTAAACTGACGTACAGCGACAATCCACAACACGAACACTGCTTCTGTGTCTTCGTGCCATTGCTCTAGCGTCGTACATATCCACGGTGGTACATTATCACTATCATACTGATAGAGAAATTAAAAGATTGCGATTTTTCTTGAAGCTTCTCTTCATCACAAATACTGTGGACCATAAAAATCCTGGGATTTCTTTTGTGGAAATTCTTCGTTAGTATGAGTGACGTACATTGGTTTACACGAGCTTTTACTTGAGATCCTGCGGCAGACCGAGTCCGATTCATGTCTTCTTATAAAACTGTTTGAATTAAATCTGTACTTAATATCTTCTTTCTTTACAATCATTTGCTTTGCAATACAAAATTGCATATCAAATGCCGATGCATCGGCCACCTTTAACCTCTGAGGTGCTACACGTATGTTGCAGTATATAAATATATAAAATATTGTTGTTCTTTCAAAGGCGAATGTTTCTGAAATTGTCCTTTTACCTTTGTCTACAGCTGCATGTGTGCGTGTGTTTCACATAGTTTTATAAAAGTACTACTCACAAATATATTGGAGGATACACCCTGAGTGACTCCCGGAAAAACTGATCAAGGTACTGCAGCTTGTGGACAGATGTGTAGTCCAATGCACCCTGTAAGAAACAGTAACAATTAATGTAACGTACCACATCGTGAAAGGGAAGCTTTATGCCTTAGCTTTGTTTTACATCATTTTCATCTCGGGGCTGAGCATCATCATTTACTACATAAAGCGCTTCTCATAATCTTAAGAAAAATTTTGTTCAAGCACAAGAAGAAAGAATTAATTAAACCTTGAAATAAAACTGTTTCTTAGTTGAGTTAAAGGGCAAACAGTGACTGCTACAATTCGTGGTTTACGCATCTCATCCATTTCGTTAGCAGAGGTTACAGACAATAAATCATATGCTTTAACGATAAAAACGTTATTCCAGTCTTAGTAATTTTACAAACAGGTTTCATTTTGAAAACCTCGTCAAGGTACCTGCAAGTCCACCCGGTGGCCGAGGGGAACGAAGCGCTGTCTTCTAATCCTTAGTTCAAGATGGGTCAGAGCTCGAATCATGGGTGAGGAAAGGACGGTGTGCTTTTCTTACGGCACTGGCGCTCCCCTTTTGGGGAGGGCCAATATCCTCAAATTATGGAGCGATGACTCCTTATAACCCACTGAGTTGCTCACTGTGCTAGTAAAGAATGAGTTTTATGTATCAAGCTACGAAACTATCGATAGGAATTGCCATGAATAAATGTAAAACTAATTTTAAGATTACACAAGTACGCCATGCAGACTCTCAGAAAAAAGGGCAGTATGAGTTTCATACCTCTTTATTGCTCTAAACTCAAATGATTGTAAAACATACATACATAAATATACATACATACATATCACTAAGCTGTTCTCTGAGATTCAGAGGTTAGCTCCACAAAGAAAAGACAAACCACCAGATAATTTTTATCTGATTATTTACTTATCAAACTCCTCCACTTACAGCGATCTTGGCACACAATTCGAGCTTCACTGACATCAATCACACGAAGCACACACGATGAGAAGAAGATCATACTCATGATATTTTTCTCATGCAGACACTCCTGAAGCTGATCCCCTCCCATGACTTCCGTGGCCTTCCTCTGATTTTCCTCCCTACCACTTGGGCTGAAACTTTTTTCTCATTAAGCATCTCATCACTCATTATTTTAACATGCCCAAACCACCGAAGCATATTAGTCTCCACCTTGCTAACAATATTTTGCTTCACATTACACAACTCCAACACATCTTCATTCCTCACATGATCAGAGCGTGTCTTCCGACAAAAACGCATTTCTACAGCACACAAACGACTCCTATGTTTCTTCTGTAGTACCCAGGTTTTACTGCCATACATCAGAGTAGGAACAATTACACTTTCATACACAGTCATGCGGGACTCCCTTGAGAACCCATCACTCCTGTGAAAACCTCTCAAGGCAGCTATGCCTTTCAATGACGAATTCGCTCGCCTACTAATTTCACCATCCAATTTGTTCTTTCTGTCAAACATGCTTCCTAAATACACAAACTCATTCACCTTGTCAATCACAGTGCCATTTAGACTTATGCTGCATTCAGTGCTATTAGTTTCCTGCTCAAGAAGCTTAACTTTGTTTTTTCCCTTATTAATACTCAGTTTGAATTTCCTGCAAACTTCGTACATCCGGGACAACATACTCTGCAACTCACTTTTGCTCTCTGCCAATAGGACAGTGTTATTAGCATACAGCAATATAAACCAGTATTGTCTATTTTGGCATCACGCATGCATGCATCCATAAATATATTAAACAGCCAGGGTAACATTACACAACCTTGCCTGACTCCTGCACCAATAGAAAACCATTTTGATAAAACATCATTCACTCGTACACCAGCTCTGCTACCAGTGTACATGGCTTTTACCAGTAACACCATATTCATTCAATACCTTCCACAGAAATGTCCTATTTACTCGGTCGTAAGTTTTTTCTAAACCTATAAAGACAGAAAAATATTTCTCACCAATAGCCAGATACTTTTCAATCATCATGCATAATGCAAACATTTGGTTAGAGCAGCCTTTACCAGGCATAAAGCCACTCTGAACATCCCACACTTTCTCTGATGTATGACCTCGTACTTTTTCAGTAACGACCTTACTACTTTCCCTGGCATACTCAATAGGCTAATACCACGATAGTTCTTGCAGTCAATCTGATCATCTTTTCCCTTTTACAAGGGAACAATGATAGCATCCTTCCAATCCCAAGGGACCACTCCTAACTACCAGCACAACTGGCAAATTTCAGTTAGCCAGTCAATTACAGAGTCAACACCATATTTCAACATCTCAGCAGTTATGCCATCAATTCCCGGAGCCTTACCCTTCTGAACAGATTTTAGAGCTTTACAAATATCTTCTCTTGAAACGCTACTAAATTCCTGTATGTTATATGTACATAATAACATACAGAAATTTAGTAGCGTTTCAAAACGCCTGCAAAAATTTCTTTAAAGCTTAAATATCATAAGGGCAACAACGTTAGCTGGAGGGAGGCCAGAATGCACCGTATATGATGTCATTTCAAAAATTATCAAAAATCAAAACCTACAGAAATAGATCAATGTTAAGTAATGTATAATTAAGTATGATTTTATATTTTATTAATTTTGTAAAAAGGTTAAGCATAGATTCAAATTCATATACACAACGGTTAAGCATGTAATGCGTTGATTAACGTTGAAAGAGCGATGGATTTATTTATTCAACTGACGCCACGCATTTAAATGATTTTCAACTTGGATCTCGCCCTTTGGATTATTGCTATAATTACACTGAAGAGCAATTGAATTAGAGACAGCTGGAGTTATGCAAAAGTGGCGCTGTGGGCAGCCCTGTAAACGGAAACGATATGACGTATGCAACTGTTGAACAATATAAGGAGTAATGCGACGGGAATCAGTAAGAGTCGGCCGCAGTATGGGTAAGACGAAGGATCTAAGCGCATTTGATCGTGGGAAAATTGTCGGTGCCCGACGAATGGGTCACTCCATCTCGGAAGTTGTGCAGACACTGGGATTTTCACGAGGCACTGTGTCACGGGTGCACCGTGAGTACATAGAATCCGGTAAAACCATCCCTGCAAGGGCTAACTGCCGTGGACAACAGCGTGTGGATGTGCGGAGTCATCGTCGACTAGCTCGCGTAACAGCGGATAGACGAGCCACAGTGCAAGAAATCACTCGGCAATTTAACGCTTGTGCAAAAAAACGTGTAAGCAGCCACACCATCCAGAACCGTCTCCTCCCTATGGGGTACAGAAGCCATCGTCCCACGAGAGTACCGCTGCTGACCGCACATCACAGGGTGCAAAGATTGGCATGGGCGCAGGAACATCGCCACTGGACCTTAGACATGTGGAAAAATGTTGTCTGGGCTGATGAGTCGAGATTCACTTTGGTACATGCGGATAGTAGGATACGAGTACGACAGAAACCACATGAAGCGATAGATCCTTCTGTGCGTCTTCAACATCCCAATGGGGACCTCATCCCGCAACAAGACATTGCTCCCGAATTGTAACCGAATGGTTGGATGAAAACTCCCCCGACGTGACCTCACTTCCTTGGCCAGCTAGGTCACCTGTCCTCAATCCCATCGAGCACATCTGGGTTGCCATCGAGAGAGATGTTCGAGGCTCTGAACCCCTCCATCAAATCTTCGTCAACTGTGGGAGCGTGCTCAGGGGTCGGGGATCCGTATGGCTTCCCAATGCTTCCGGTGTATTGTTCAGTCCATGCCGAAAGAATCGCCGCCGTCATCAGTGCGAAAGGTGGTGCTACATGTTACTAGACAGGTATCTCTAATTCAATTGATCTTCTGTGTATATATAGCCAGTGCCGTTAATGCCCACCAGATGGAGACGTCTCAGTAGCTGTGCCCATCTTACAGATTTATGATGTCAGATGCTGACTGAAAAAGAAAAACACACATAGCACCGTGAATTGTTGGCCGCTGTGGTGTAGGTCTAACGCGCTCGGCTAAATATCGAGAGATTCGGGATTAGATTCCCCGAAGGCGGAGGAATAACAATTTTTCAGTTGCTGTGCGTCGAAAGACGTGGAAAGAGCGATGGATTTATTTATTCAACTGACGCCACGTATTTAGATCATTTTCACCGAGGAACAATGTTTTATATCCTCATCTTCCAGATGTTTACAACAAGCAAAGGGCACAGCATTGGTTTAAATAAAATTACATGGTAACAGTTGAATGGGACACAGTTGTCCATGATTTAAGGATAGTTTAAAAGCTGAATTGCCTATTTTGCACTTTGCGTTAATATCGTTGCAATTCCGGATTACGGAACTGCAAGTGCAATTTCATTTTACTTCAGAATATTAGCAAAAAGCACAGTTATTACAATTTATTTATCCCACCAAGTCCTTCAAGGAAGAACAGTCTAACATTTTTTCTAAATGATCAGGTCTGAAATATCGTTGTATGCTAGTCTTTGATCATCAAGTAGGAAAAGTTCATTTGTTAAAAAAATCTTTCCAACTGCTCAACGTTTTAGTTTTTTTCCAGCAAAATGTACTGTATGTGTCAACTCGCTCAGAGCCGGTTCACGGAAATGTTTCTTGGCCCAATTACTGATGAATTGTTTGTTCATTGATGCACATTCATTTTCTATGTGTATGAGAGCTTTATTAAAAGTCTCGAACAAGAAATCAAAATCTCGTCTATGAATATCTTCACTGAAGCTCTCTTCGAATTTCTCTGAATCATTTTTGAATGTGAGGGCTTGCAACTTGTTATTACGATTGCATTAAGATTTCGTAGTTGACCAGGTAGACATATGACAGATGATTCTCATAATGTGACTTTCAAATATTGATCATTTTCAAGAAAACCATTTTTTTTCGTGGATTTCTTAATAGAAAATTTTCATACTACTTCGTTAAGTGTTTTTGTTGTTTTTTAAGCTGCAAATGCGGTTGGCCATCGGATTGTGTGAAGCAATAATATTAAGCAATGGCTCTTAGCACTTTTCAGGTGTAGGGTATTCACACGTCATAATGCATCAGATGATCGCAGACTATTAAAAGTTGGAACTCGAACATTCACTTTCTTTCTGCAGAACATCTTTCTTGGTGTATCCTTTTTTGTTTTCTACGGGATTAATCTACAATCGTGAGCAACGTAAGGGAATGTAAGAAGTCGCCCTTCGTTATTTGGAGCTGCTGGTTCCGGAGATGGGACAGAAACAGTGCTGTGAGGCAAACACGCCACTCATGCCTCTTCTGTGTTTCGTGCCCGTTCCCACTCGGATGAATGGTCAGAAGACAAAACTGCTTCCCAGTGGGGTCCGTCCTGGATATATTCAAGTTATAATATTTAGAAGCTGCTTGAGTGGCCCTGGTGGACCAGTTGTCTAAGCATTTTCCACGAAAGGTCACGGTTTGAATCCCGGTGAGGCATGAATCTTTGGCTTGTCTTCCGGCGCTGGCTCTGTCCGTTCCGTGGAACCAGTGGCCCTGAATAAGTGACTGCTTGTAGTCCATAGATTTGCTCATGATGGTTGTTATGCCCCCAAACAAAACAAACAAATGAACAAACTTCTAGATACAGCAATGCCCTTGCAAGCTAATCTTTTTGACACAAACATATTTAGTGGCATTCTAGGCTATTTGGCAGCTCCGTCTTGAAATGTTCACTAGTTTAAATAAACTTGTTGCTCATTTGTAGGTGAGCAGGAAAATGGACAACTGTTGGAAAACTTCCATTAATACGGAAGCCCAAATTCGCCAAACTGCCTCATTACTGCTAAAATATCTTTCCATCTAATACCGTGACTTCATTGGTTGTCGTATTTTCATTTGCAATTCCAAAAACTGCCTGACAACTGCTCTTGTTAATGTATTTACAGATATATTTGGTTGATTTCAGTGTATTTCACCCCCGTAGACAATTATTCTTTTTAATACGTACAAAATTTTTGTGAGTTTTTTTAAACATTAATTGTTAAATCTTACTTATCAGTTGAACCTTAACCAGACAGAAATTCTTTAATTTTGGACGAAGTTGCATTACATAACAGCGAAATTCACAAATTTGTCGTTGACGAAATCGAAACCGCGCCTGCTAGTAGTTCTAACCAATTAAACTGCACCGATGGAATTTATCGCTGCACATTTGTCTTCTTGACACGTGTTTCACTTCTGCAGTACGTCAAATCATATCTTTCTAATTTTTTTATTGTTTTTTTAAGCGAAAAGGAATTTTCAATAATTCCAGATGATATGTGGAGCAAACATCACACATTTTTCGACGAACCCAGAGGCCAGTAGATCCATTTTCCATATTCGGGCGCCAATCTTATATTCACAAATGTGTCGGTAAGGGGATCGAACACGCGCCTCCTAGCTCTGGAGTCGTCAGTATTTCTAACCGACTAAACTACACCGACGGAATGTATGGCTGCAGATTTGTCGTCCTGACACGTGTTTCTTTTTTTTTTTTGATTGGAGGTTTTACGACCACCGTGAGCAACTCAATGGGCTATAAGCAGTCGCCCGTTCCTAATTTAGGGTCACTGGTTCCAGCGAAGGGAGAGAGCCATTGCCGTAAGACAAACACAGCATCCATTCCTCACCGGGATTCGAACCCCGACCCCGTTCGGACGGATGATCAGAGGCCATCGCTTAGACCACTGCGCTACTGGGGCGGCGACACGTGTTTGACCTCTATAGTACGGCACATGCAAAAGTAATGAAGAGGTCAGGGCATCCATATGATCGAACATATGCCATGAAATCTTGTGCCTATTCATGCATATGCCTTTGCTGCCTGCAAATGTAGCTGTGAATATTGGGTTGGTGCGAATGAAATGTCCAGAAAAGGACCACCACACGTGGACGGCGAGAACGGAAAACTAGGAAAACTTACCTAGGCAAAATAATCCCCCGCGGCATCGACAGATAGTTGTCATCTGTCCAGCAAGATCATAATCCCGGAACGAAAAAAGTCTTGTGGCTGGTACCCGAAGAAGTCATCAACTGAACGTTGAACCTCGTTGTCTGTCGTGAACCCTTTTCCGGACTGGAAGTGATCCAGGCGACGAAACAGATGGTAGTCTGTAGGAGACAATTCCGCGGTATAGGCAGGATGAAGCATTGCTTCATAGCCCAAGGCACTTAGTGTCAGCATGGTTCGCGTGCGACATGAGAGCGGGCGTTATCCTTGAGCAGAAGAACACAATGTCTGTTGACCAAAGCCGGTTGTTTGGGCAGCAATTCCCGGTGTTCTGCAGTGATGGTTTGGCCTCTTCCCAAGAAACTTCGATGAATTATCCCGGCTGTGGACCACCAGACAAAGACCATCATCTTCTTGGTGTGTAGGGTGATTTAGGATGCCGTCCAGTTGGCTGTGCCTTGTTAACCATTGTGCGGATCGTTACCAATTATCGATTCGATGCAGTAGAGGTTCCCGTTTCTTCCTGGTGAGCTGCGACGTGCAGACTTCCAAACACCTAGTCTTGTTGGCGGTTGTCAGCTGATGCGGCAGCCACATGTCCAGGTTTTCGACCTTATCCAGCGCAGCCAGACGCCAAACGATTATCCTGTGCTGAACACCTACACTTGCCGCTGTCTCACGATAAGGTTTTTTGGGAGTCCGCTTCATCCACACGTAACAGAACACCACCAGAAGCAGCAACAGGTCGGTATCCACGTGTTTTGATTTGCAGGTCCATATCCGCTCTTCGAAACTGCACAAACCATCCCCGAATGGTTCGCTCGTTCGCTGTATTCTCTCCAAACGATTTGTTAACGCTTCTAATGGGAGTTACTGCAGAATGGCCCAGTTTAAATTCATACAAGAAGATGTCTCTCAAATCCGGCGTCTGCATGTTTCCTTTGAAAGCCACGTTATGTCCAAAGAAACCACGTCTGAATCTTGTTCTTCACACACATGTTAGCTATTTATTGTGACGTAATACCTGCAACACCTGTGGGTGGTTGTTCCATTCCGCTGTGGTGGAAGCCAGTGTCCACTGCTCGTTCGTGCCGGACATTTCATTCCCACCAACCCAATATAACCACTTGTCCAATAGCTACAACAGTTCCATTAGAGCATCCAGTAAAAGAATATAACCTTCCACTTTTAACTTTTCCTGGTGTAAGCGAATGAATAAAAGACGTTTGTCTTAAAATCTGGCCAGCATATCTACAATAAATTGGTGGAAAAGCCGGCAAAATTTTTAATTGAGGTTATTCAGCTCTTATAATTATTTAACATGTGTACAAGACCATAATAGATATATTCGTGTTGCTGATGGTATTACTAGAGAACGAAGCCGGCTTCAGCACCAAGATCCTTGCTGCCTCCTAAAAGAAGAAGACTACAGTGTCTATCCCTTGTAGCCTTCCTCCATGGAGACAGAAGGAACAAATGTACGTATATACGTAGAATAGACTAGCAAATGATAGATATTAAATAAAAAGTGTAGACTCGCCGATTTCACATTTCCGATTTTGATAATTTCCCCGGATTAATGGAATAGATAATGCTTTTAGGCCATGCTTTCGGCGATAATTTTAATTTTGACTCTTAATCATTCTAGCATATCGTATGCCTATGTTGAATGACCTAATGGCGGAGGACACCATATCTCTGCAACTAATAATCCGATTTAAAAAATTATTTGCTTCAATTGTGAGAATGATGATCCTTGCATTCCTTCTTTTTTTTTTCATGATGCGCAATTTCGCCGATAGATGGCGTACATGCAGATGCTATCGAATTGAAAATACATTTTATTCCATATATATCTGCTTTTAAATATACGATAGAAAAACTTCTTTCACATTTCAATTCCATTTATACCGAAGATTGTCTTAGGTGCGACGCAGGAGAACATCGCCATTAGTGATCATGAAGTTTTTAATGTAGCATTTCTCGTACACTGTACACTGAAGAGCAATTGGATTAGAGACAGCTGGCGTTATGCAAATGTGGCTCTGTGGGCTGCCCTGTAAACGGAAACGACATGACGTATGCAGCGATCCGACAATATAATGAGTGATCCGACGTGAATCAGTAAGAATCGGACGCATTATGGGTAAGACGAAGGATCCAAGAGCATTTGATCGTGGGCAAATTATTGGGGCCCGACAAATCGGTCACTTCATCTCAGAAGTCGTGCAGGCACTGGGACTTTCACGAGCCACTGTGTCACGGGTGCACAGTGAGTACATCGAATCCAGTAAAACCATCCGTACGAGGGCCAACTGCTGTGGACAACCGCGCGTGGATGAGCGGGGTCATCGTTGGCTAGCTCGCATTGTAACAGCTGATAGACGTGCCACAGTGCAAAAAATTACTCGGCACTTTAACGCTGATGCACAAAAATATGTAAGCAGCCACAACACCCAGAACCATCTCCTCGGTATGGGGTACAGAAGCCATTGTCCTAAGAGGATACCACCGCTGACCGCACATCACAGGGTGCAAAGATTAGCATGGGCGCGGGAACATCACCACTGGACCCCGACATGTGGGAAAATGTTGCCTGGACTGATGAATCGAGATTCACGTTGGTACATGCGGATGGCAGGATACGAGTACGGCGCAAACCACATGAAGCGATGGTTCCTTCTTGCCAGCAGGGTACTCTCCAAGCTGCTGGGGGTGGCATTCTCGTCTGAGGACTGTTTACGTGGACTGAAATGAGACCCCTGGTACGTGTGATATCATCCCTCACAGGTCAACGTTACTGGGATATCCTGAACGACCATTTGCTCCTGTTTGTGCGTCTTCAACATCCCACTGGGGACCTCATCCTGCAACAAAACAATGCATCGTATCATTGCTCCCGAATTGTATCCGAATGGTTGGATGAACACTCCACCGACGTGACCTCGCTTCCTTGGCCAGCTAGGTCACCTGGCCTCAATCCCATCGATCACACCTGGGACGCCATCGAGAAAGATGTTCGAGGCTCTGACCTCTCTCCATCAAATCTTCGTGAACTGTAGGAACTTGTTCAGGGGTCGGTGATCCGTATGGCTTCCCAACGCTTCCGGTGTCTTGTCGAGTCCATGCCGAGACGAATCGCCGCCGTCATCAGGGCGAAAGGTGGTGCTACACGTTACTAGACAGGTATCTGTAATTCAATTGATCATCGGTGTATAATTTCGAACATTTTTAACGCATTAGTCTTTGCCACCAGAGGGCGTAATTTTAAATTATCGGTTACAACATTATCTGCAGGACTAAATACTCGATATAAAAATTATTTTTCGGTCAGATACTACTAAGTATGAAAACTTTGCCTCTCTGCACGCCAATGTTTAAACCGTTTTACTTAATATCTCTGCTTCTAAATGCGCGATTTAAGAAAATATTTCATCACCGGATGCCATTTATCTTGTGTAACAATTTAGTTTTGTTTTTGAGGAGTTTTATAGTTAAAAGATATGTCGCTTGGTGGTGTTGGTATACTTCTGTTTGCAGCTGTATCTCCAGCTGCAAACAGAAGTATACCAAAATAAAATTTCTCAATAAGGTCTAAAAACTTTATTGAGAAATTTCTTTTTTACTGTATGTCATTCGCTACAACAGAGATGTGAAGCATTATCCTCTTTAAGTAGCACACAGATTTCCCGCTAGGGAGCGTAAAGATCAATACTTTTTTTCTCGTTATTTGTGCGTATTCGTTATTTGGAGACGTATTTGATAAGTTATTTTATTTTAACATAGCTTCTTCCATGAAGAATATTTTTCGCCTAGTTTTAACTTTCCCATTATACAAAATTCTTCCGCTAGAAGGCTTAGATTTATATCTTTTCTTCTTCATATATATTTCTTTTTTTAATTATTTGATTTCAAAATTTCTTTGTATCTGATATTCCTTCAGCTACGAGACACGTTTTGTGCGCCATTTGTTAATTTTAGTAACATACATTTTAACCGCTTGTGGAATTAAATAACTGTTTCTATTTCTGAATGTTTTATCAATCGTAGAAACCCGGTTGATTGTTTTCCTAACAGATTCGATTGACTTTGAATAATTTGATGCATTTAATTCGTTTTAGAAAGGATTCAAGAGGCGTGTTCATTACAACCAAAGATTTGGTGTCATCTCTCTTTTTTTAGTCATGGGTTCGATGACCATCATGAACAACGCACAGAGCAATAAAAAATCGGCTGTCACCAATTTGGGTCTGGTGGTTCCAGAAATGAGGCAACCCCGGAACACGCAGGCAAATGCCTACACCCCATGCCTTGTGCTGAGACTCGAAACCTGGCCCATCTCAAAATATTGATCAGAAGCCAGCGCCTCAGACAACATGACCACCGGGGCTTCATAGTGAAACATCTATTGAGACTGTGGGTCCACCCACCATCTTCCAACTAAGTGCAGGGAAATTCTCAAAATGTATTAAGTACTTCAAATTACTTTCAAAAGGTTCAGTGCAAAATAACAACGAACGATAAAGTGAAAATATTACATGCTGTGCAGGGGATGCTTTGAACTAGATCAGAAATGCAAATCGAAGCAAAACCACATCAAATTCTACCTGAGTAGGTACTTCCAAAAACTATGAAAGTTCAGATCCCGAATTCTGACTATTGACCAATACAATATTATAAGACTGTTGGATTTAAAAAGAGTCCTTATGTTTGTCAAAACAAACTGTGCAATTTTATGCAATATTTTATGAATATAAAGTTGGGGTAAAATAGCAAAATAAGAGTTTGAAACCACGCAGTGTTTTCGGCGCATTTCTCCTAATGGAAAAATGTATAGTTCAGGATGGTTTATTGATTCTCCGAGACAGGGGAAAGTATATTGTTCTGAATAAATGATGTTTTTCTTCTGATTATCCTTTAAGTGAGGCGGTTTCATTAGTTGAAAGCAAGCACAGAACAGTGATTTACATCATGAAAATGGACAGCAATGTATAAAATACGTGACGACCTACTGTTGCCGCTTTGAAGTACTTGGAAATATAAACAATTAAATGGTAATTCAGTTGAACAATGAGCTGCCGCACTGCAAGGAATTACTATTACTAATATTTAGCATTTTAAGAGGCCATGGTCTTTAGAGAAGCAGCAAAACAATTGGCTCAGTAGGAAACGGAAATCATTTGGGTATGAATAAATCTCTTGCCCAATTCAACCTAATCTTGTGCGAACACATAGAAAATTTTTGTTCATACACGAGACAGTTAGATGAAACGTATCTGCCTCCGTTTATAAGGAATGCATAAAAATTATGGAAATGAAACTGCTGACAGAAATTATCGCTGAAATAGGGAAAATGAAGTATTACTCCTTTTCATGATATTTAACACCAGATGTCAAACATGTGGACCAGTTAATATTTTTCACAAGATGGTATTCCAAAACACAGATTTTTGAACCTTATTTCCATGCAGAAGCTGCCAATTTTTTGAGGTTATTATGTCGTTTTTTGAAACGCAATGATGTATCTATAATAAAATGTACAGTCCTGCGGTATTGCAGGTTAAATTTAAGGAACAAAACATGTTCTTTATGAACCATGCGCAGCATATTCTTTAAATTTAGTTGATGTGCTTGTGGTAAACCGCTACTCAAATATGACGATATATTTTGCTTTCGTTCAAAGCCTGAACATTTTCTTTTCACCATCAATCCATCGTTGGGAATCCTTAATTTGGCACTTAGGCCCTCAACGTAAAGTAATAAAGCAATTATCGAAACCTCAAAGATCTTAACCCGAAAATGGGGTATCAGTTCTCAGCGAAAGATAAGACCAAATCGAAACAGGTCTAGGTAGTCTATAAGACGTCAGAAATAGGCATCTATGGCCCAGAGTTTAATGAACAAACAAGTAAACTAGATTTACTTGAAGCAGCTTACCTGATGATGTTGCAGTAGGGTATTATGAATCGATTTAACAGTGTGAATAACGTTTTCAGAAAGAGAATATGAACTTGTCTACAGCAGAACCATTTTGAATGCTGCTTCTACGCACCTTGTCCGTCATTTCCACCAGAGACAAAGTCAAGTGGAAATGACGGAAAAGATTCGTAGAAGCTCATAGGACAGCGCAATAGCACTAAAACATTTTTAGAAGGTGGCAGAAATACAGCCGAGGATTTTAAGGACGCATGAAAGTTTAAGTAAGGATATATTGCATATGCGCATCCCAAAATCTCTGTTAACTGGTTTGAAATATTGCTGTAAACATTTGAAGAAATGTTTAAAAGTTGACGGTCATGTTTTGGATAAATATGAACTTAAAACACTTTGTGAAAGCCTAGCGAAATCTTGCAGTGATGAGTTCAGCTGAGTAAAACTGATCTCAGAATGTCTTCATTTTGAGGCACATAGGGAATTAATGTTATTGCCATTAAACAAAGGTTTATAAAGCGTTGCGTTGTTCCAAATTTCCCGTTAATTTCCTTAGGTTTTTACTGAATACCAAAGTGATTAAGGAGATATATCAGAAAACAGCATTATTTGATTCTTCTATCCTATGTATGAAATAGTTTTTGAAATTTATGAAGTACTTGTGCAAAAATCTGATTTTATGTTATTGCCATAATTACGTATATCTCCATAGTGTGACTCTGTTTCCTCGGAATCACTCTTTCCGCATACTTCAGTTAGAAGAGACTCGGAAAGAACCCGTTGTGATGAACACAGAAAAATAATTTTATAGCATTTGATCAGCGCGTGATATATCCGATAGATGTGCTATTTACTTGAGAACCAGTTTTTCAGATATGGATGGAAACATTTTGTTTTGTTAATTCCACAATTTTTTATTCCTTTCCGTTTCCAATAAATTCGTCTCTGAAGAGACAGATATTGTTTAGACATCCATGACAAAACTGAAGAATATCAATAATACCACCCAACCTTTAAAATTATTTTTCAATGTTCGCAGCTTTTCTTATTTTGGATACAAATTGATATAGGATTCAGCAACTGTTGCGATCTCTACTTTGCAGATAAGATATGCATGATGAAAAGGAAAACAACAACAATTCGATTTAAAAACGATGCGAAATAAAATGCTTACTTCTTTTGCCATCAAATCATTTACTTCTTCTCTTAGCTTTTCTTGAACTTCAGGATAATGGAGAAGTAAATGAGTAGAGAATGCCAAAGCAGTACTCGTTGTCTCATAGCTGAAAGTGCAAAAAATTATTATCTGTGTAAGACTGCGTCGTACACCATCTAGTACGGTTGTTAAACATATATTAAACTCAAACAAATAGAGTGAAATACTTCGGGATTTAGAAAAAAATAATTCAGAAGTTAAAACACACATATCATTTTACAAAGCACACACATATAACACAATCCGCTTTTTCCCGTGAAAAGAACAAGCAACTTGTAACTGGTTATAATGTAAGCATATGAAAGGAAATACATTCTATCGAATAGCATCTAATTACAACACAAACATACGTATAAATTACACTGAAGAGCAACTGAATTAGACAGCTGGCGTTATGCAAACGTGGTGCTGTGGACGGCACTGTAAACGGAAACGATATGACGTATGCAGCGATCCGACAGTATAAGGAGTGATGCGACGGGAATCAGTAAGAGTCGGACGCAGTATGGGTCAGACGAAGGATCTAAGCGCATTTGATCGTGGGCAAATTGTCGGTGCCCGAAGAATGGGTCACTCCATTTCGGAAGTCGTGCAGGCACTGGGACTTTCACGAACTCAAGCCACTGTGTCACGGGTGCACAGTGAGTACATCAAATCTGGTAAAACCATCCCTGCAAGGGCCAACTGCCGTGGACAACAGCGTGTGGATGAGTGGGGTCATCGTCGGCTAGCTCGCATTGTAACAGCGGAAAGAAGGGCCACAGTGCAAGAAATCACTCGGCAATTTAACGCTGGTTAACATAACCGTGTAAGCAGCCACACCATCCAAAACCATCTCCTCGCTATGGGGTACAGAAGCTATCGTCCCACAAGGGTACCGCTGCTGACCGTGCATCACAGGGTGCAAAGATTAGCATGGGCGCGGGATTACCGCCACTGGATCCTAGATATGTGGGAAAATGATGCCTGGACTGATGAGTCGAGATTCACGTAGGTACATGCGGATGGCAGGATACGAGTACGACAGAAACCACATGAATCGATGGATCCTTCTTGCCAGCAGGGTACTCTTCAAGCTAATGGGGGTAATATCCTCGTCTGTACAATAGTATACTCGCATACATTCACTCATGTGAGTACTGCCAAAAGTACAAATATGATAATAAACGACCGCCGGTCACCTTATTTTTAGTTCAAATAATTATGTATTTGAAACCATATCAATAGATTTATTGGGCCGTAATCCATTATCAACTAAAACTAAGTCTCGTTATATTTTATTTGTTACAGACAACTTTTCTAAATGGGTGGAAGCATTCACCATTAAATCAGCTATGGCTGATGTAATATGTGATACTTTAATACATAATGTTTTTTCTCTTTTTGGCTGTCCCAGCACCGTAGTCTCGGTCCACTGGGTTCAGTTCATTTCGGAGTTATTTGAGCGAATGTGTGCGAGGCTTCAAATCAAACACAAATTTATCAGTCCATATCATCCTCAAGCCAATCCGGCTGAGCGTGTAAATAGAACCTTACTAAAGATGATGTCAACTTTCATTGGCAATAATCATGAGCTTTGAGGCGAACACGTTGAAATTTTTTGTTTCGCCCTTCGCTCATCATTTCATGAATCAACGCGGCTTACGCCCGCTTAACGTTTTCTAGGGCGCAAAATCCGCACCCCCTTTGAGAATTTAACTGGCATTATTGATGAAATCAACCAAAGACCAACACCTTAATCTGTAAAACTATTTGCGCAAAAGGCACGGACTGCTATCAGTCGAACTCAATTAAGCCAAGCTAGGCACTATAATGCGAAACGGAGAGAACCAGATCTCGAAGTTGGAGATCTGGTCTTATTAGAAACTCATTTTCAATCCTCTGTTGCACACATGTTCTTTAAACAATTTGCACCTTTATATGAAGGCCCCTTTGAATTGGTAGAATTGTATAATACTAATGTCATATTAAAGAAACCAGATGACTCCCTACATTCTGCCCATGTGCAGCAATGTAGGAAATGGGTTATTAGAAGCAATGTTGCAATTATTAACCCTAAATCTAGTAGGAATCCTCAAACAGAGGGTGAGACTTCTTCACAAGTATGTATATTTGGTTATAAAATTATTGACCACACCCCTGTCCTGTCCGATTCAATACCTTCGTCTGAGAGGGTCTTTGCTTCCACTTTTAACGATTCTCATTCTAACATTATTCCATTCACTCGGGGTACTGTAACTATTTCAACTCCTTCGTCTCCTGCCTTCGCAAAAGACGAGAGTTCAACTACTTCCAGTTCCTCCGGATATTCTTGTGTGCAACGAGGTTCTTTTTCATCTGCTTCTCATACTTCAATCGCTACATATACTTCTTCACGCATAGTGCCTCCGTTTGGTTTTAAATAAAAAAAAATGAAAAAGAACAAGAACTGACATTTCATCTTCAGGTAGTTCCATCTCTCCTGTGCCTAAAAGACTCGTACCTCTTGCTGAATCTGAATCATCGGACAAAGTTGTTGAGGTTCTTCAGTCTCCAAGTAAAAAAATATTTCCTTATGTTTCTACTGAGCAGCTGCCTACTTTAGTAACATTTAATCAATCTGCAGTAGGGCAAAAACGTCCTCTTTCGCCAACTGTGCCATCGAAACCTACAAAGCGTCGGCCGCCTGAATTTTTCCCTCCTGTTCCACAGTCTCCTAGTGCAACTTCTAGGGTTGGGGACGGACGGAGCCTATACCTTCCTCCACCGTTCCTCGTCGTCTACGGAAGCGCCCTTCTAATTTTACACCGCTTCTTCGACCGCCAAAGAAACGACCGGATCTACGCTTTTCTCAGATTCCGAGTTCGTCTCCAAGTCATCCTGGGACCTCTTTGCTCCCGCCTGGGACCTCTTTGCTTCAACCGGGGAGTTCCTTGCGACAGCCTGATGACCTTGCTTCTTCTGGTCAACTTACCTTGTCCACCAGAAATCCTGAGACATCGCAGCAATCCAGTGACCTGCAACTTCAGCCTGTGAAGCGGGAAGCTTCGAGAGTGCCGTTGCCGCCCCGACAGCAAAGTAAGCATGTCCGCACACGGGTATTCTTTGCTAGTAAAAGGTACTGTTAAAACATTTTTTTTATTACAATTGACCTTCAAGCTCAAAGGAACTTTTTACTACATAGAGCTTTGCTCTATAAAGACTATTTGAATCTTTCCTTATACTCAAAATGTATCACGGAACTTTGCTTTATAAAGACTATTTATTGGAACTGCTCTCTGTACTCAAAGTATCACAGAACGTTTTGACAAACTTTGAGGACAAAATATCGCATGCATTATTTCCTTGTCAGTATGTAATGTTTTTTTTTTTTGCTGTGGCGCCACATTAATTTTTTTTTAGTACTAAAATGCTTGTCAACTCATTTTGTGCATGTTGTCTTTTCGGCATAATATAAATATCAGCCATTGCCTTTTTGATATCTATAAAGATGTTTCACTCCCAGGGTAGGGTTTTCCAGGGTTTCCCCTATCCCATCAACAATTGATGTGCGAATGCATAGGAGTGGTTCGAAGTCGGCCCTGGCCGCCAAGCGTTCACTTAAAGGTTTTTGTGATGTAATTCTATGATTAACCTTTTTGTGTGCTTGACACTTGTTGTGTTTGGTGCTGAATTTTTTTCTGCAAGTGCATTTTTTTTCAACTAACTAAATTTACACCATGTTACAATGTTCGACTATTCAATTAACTTAGTTTGAATGTTTCGTCTTCCCTGAGAAGTTATCAGGGATGGACAAATGTGTAAATTAATTTCACGTTGCAAATGTTGTAGTTTTTTTCCTGCCATACGCAGTTCGTTTTTACTACTATGCTACTTCTGACATGTATATTGATGAGTGTTCTCCGCACGTATTGTGACAAAATATTTAACACGACTTATGATATAGATATTTGATGTACAGAGAGTTTCTTTTTTCTACGAATGTTCGTGATATTGAACTATTGATGTCTAGAGACTATGTGTACTGATATAAAGTCAGCTGCAACAACTGATCAACAAATCTCTTCATCCATTTTGTAAGTTCTTATCTGAAAGAGTTGAATGAATGATAAGCTTGTTTGTAAGGATACCTCTACAAAATTGATAGGTTCTTGGAAAAAAAGGGCGGGGGAGATGGTGTGACGTATACTCTAAATTAACTTTCCTTTTTAGTTTCTTTCCCTACGTAAATCATGAGTTTATTCTCAGTTATACTTCACTCTTAACGTGATATCTTTTCTCTCAAACGAATACTGTTGCCAACATAATTGAGGTTGAATGAACGTGACGTATGCCTGGTTTGATAAGAAAGAAATGAATAAACTACGAGTAAACTGTTGTGTAAAAGCGTCATGTAGGGAGCGTTGTGTTAAGAGCGTTGTGTAGGGAGCGTTGTGTTAAGAGCTTTGTGTTGTGGAACGTAGAGTTGTTGGTGTGTGGTGTGTTTAGTGTTGATACTGGTGTTATGTTATGATGTGTTGAAGAAAACCTTGAATAAAGCATCTTTTCCGTAAGTTTGACTTCTGCTGTTTACATGTTTCGTCTGGCCGTTAAGGTTTAATTTAGAAACTATTTCATCTTATGGTTCTGCTTTTAAAATAACGTAGAAGTACGAAAACACTTCTACGCCATACAGTAAAATATTTATAAGATGTTTGATATAACGTACATGTGTGCATACCAACAGGTTTGTTTAGTACCATTTTCACAAATGAAAAGAAAAGCTAAATCTAACTTTTTCCTAGCGCCCACTTCAAACGTAAACAATTTCTTTTCTATGACATAATATGTTTTTCTTAATATTAGGTCTACGCATAAGTTTCCAGCGCTTGTTCGTACAGGACCCAATTTTCCACTATTTGAATATTTCCAGTTGTATACAAAAGTCGATCCACGGTCGACTGATTCACGCCGTACTGTAATTCCAGTTCAGTGTTTCCTGGCTACACAAACACATCACGGAATTGATATGATTGTGTATATTTTCCTCCTTATAGCGGACCCTCCAAAAAGCTGACAATGATTTTGTGCATAAGACAGTTACAACCATGAACTTTCGAGGGGGAAAAGATCTGCCAATTTATTTTTGCCGTAAAGGTTTTGTTTAGCTTCGTTGGATGGAAACGTAATACAAGGCTGGACAATTGGTAAGGACGGATCATAAACAGCTATATAGCGCATAAAAAAGTAAGTGTGGTTGGATGCCAAGCGAAATAAAATAATGTCAGAATGCCAGGACATTACAAGAAAGACAATTTATTGTGCTCTGAAATCCAGAAGGCTTTGGAACGTGTTCAAGGGACAAACAGGCCATTTTGTGCAGAATACGTAAACGTGAAAAAAGCAATTACCGTCCGCAGGCGTTCCGGCGTAAGATGTCAATGCGGGATATGGCCACCATGGAGGGCGATGCAAGATTCCACACGTCGTGTCATGCTTTGCACAACATTATCAAGCAGCTGTTGGGGTAATTTATCCCCTTCCGCTGTCAGTGCACGGATGAGAGTGTCCTTGTTTATTGGAGGGCATTGGCGACCAGCAAGACTCCTCCCCAAAGCATCCCACACATTTTCAATGGGATTCAGATCTGGAGAACGTGCTGGCCATACGAGGCGTTGAATATCCTCGCTCTCAAGACACTCCTGGACAGCGACTGTTCGATGACATGTTGCGTTGTCGTCCATGAAAATGAATCTATCACCGACAACACCACTGAACATGCGAACATGAGGTAGCAGAACATCATTAATGCATCGTTGGCCAGTCATAGTCCCAGTTGGAAGCACATAGAGGGACGTACGGCCATTGATCATGATGCCAGCCCATACCATGACACTACATGTCGGATATCGGTCCCTTTCCTGTATGTTTGCTGGACAATATGCAGTACCACTATCATGCCAGATAAGTTGTCGTCGACAATCAGACGATAGACTGTATCTACTCTCATCTGAGAAGAGGACAGCAGACTCGTCGTTATCAGTCCAATTACGATGTTGATGGCACCATTGCAAACGGGCGGCACGGTTACGTCTGGACAATGGGATGCACACAACAGGACGGCGGACGTATAGTCCTCCTTTATGCAAACGTCTGGCGACAGTTTTTCGGGAGATCCGCTCGCCAGTAGCAGCCATAAGCTGATTTGCTACCTCAATAGCTGTGCTGCGACGGTGTCTTTTTGTTGATAGCACTATGCACTGATCTTCTACAGGTGTAGTAATGCAAACACGACCTCCCCCGTGACGTTTGCTACACTCTCCATTTGTTTGAAATGATTTCCAAAGCCTTGAAACAACACTGTGGCTGACGTCGAACTCCCTGGCAACATCTGTTATTTTTCGCCTTTCTTTAATCTTGCCAATAATACGGCCACGCGTAAAATCATCTAGGTGATGTTGGGAAGACATACTGAAAATTGCAAGTTCGTCAATTGATTCTTTCCCTTTCAACTTTGCGTTTGAACAACAACGGTCAATACGCGTCAAATCCTTTATATCTCTTATCAGCGCTATGACGTCACAAACAAGTTCGGCAATCCAAAATTTGCATACGCACAACACGTCTTACTGTATCCTGCACTTATGCTAATTTCCACATTTTCCTGCCTTCCATTTTATGGTCGCTATCGTTGCTATTGTCATCCGTCCTTAGCAATTGTCCGGCATTGTATATTTTGTCCTCCAGAACCCCATTAAAAAAATTAGTGATCGGCGGTTTCGATATGGCTAATCTTTTCTTACACACTTCCTTTCAGACAAAATCCGGTATTCGTTTTTAATCCAAAAGAAGAAGATTTAAACCCCAAATTTCATACTAATAACGTGCCTAGACAGTGAAGGACATGCAAAAGATGTCATTGTGGTCCATGAAGATATGAAGATCTGTGTATCGAAGAGAAGTGAACAATGTGCGCTAGTTCCCTGCTTTGAGAATATATCGGAGGAAAATAATTTAATTGCGGAATCACCTCATTCATTTGCAGAAGATGTGTTCAATTTTTTTAAGTGTAAAGCGCAGTAGATAGTTACAAAAAATCTTTCTAACCAAAGGGATTATGGAAAGATTAGCATTATTGATGAATTTAAAAATACATTTTGAACAACTTGCTGCGAATTGCCTCCCTGCCCTTAAAAGAAAATAAAATAAAAAACAGGCTTTTAACAGTTTTCTTTAACCACAAATTGCTGATTTATTTAAATAAATAATAAGCAGTAAGTACATGAGTTTCAAATTCTATCGTGTCAGATTTCTAAGTCGATGGATTTTGAAACGTCCATGCACTGTCCCGGCAGGAACGATGTGTTTGTTGTACCTCACTGGCTCTGTCCTCTCCCAACAGCTAGAACCCCGAAATTAGGAACGGGCGACTTCTTATAGACCATTGTGTCGCCCACGGTGGTCGTTAAACCCTCAAACAAGCAACATTTTTTAACGTGTGTGTTATGATGATCATAGATACTCTGCAATATATTCAATGTTACTTACCCAGCAAGAAAAAATAAAATAGCATTATCAACAATTTCAGCATCTGTCATATGGCGCGGAACTTTTGATGACTGCTTCCCAGTAACACCTAAAAAAGAAGACGAAATCCAAAGAAACTTTTAAAAATTAGGAGGTTTTGTATTTACTGCTTTAAAAAGTTACGGTTTTCGGAAGCCAGAATAAAGTTTTAAAAATGCATTCTTAGTGAAAGACAGCAAAGAAAAGCTGAACGTTAAAGGCTTACCTAAAGCTCAAAGTTTCTATAATGATTTCTTTTAGATTCATATTCAAAGTTAAAGCAAGAAATATCTTATAAAAGAAATGCATGCGTTTAATGCTAAAAATTGAACTGTAGTCCGAAGTGATTACTTCAGACTTCGTAACTTTATTAAGTGTAGAATTGTCTTTAAGTAGCTTATCATAGAAATACCTAATTGATAAAAATGATATACTTATGTACATACAAAAACAAGTTCTTTAACATTTGAAAAACATTGTGCTTCATCTATTGCTATTTTTACGTGGAATTTCCAGGAATTAGAAATGTGACTATCGTGCCAGAATTGCAGCTAGGCGTAAAAGCATGGAAGGTTCCCTTTTTTAAAAAGTAAAGTAAATCATTTTTATGAGAGGAAGCTGACAAGTCTTCGGTTTTCACATTTTTTTCTCGACAAATGAAGTGTAAGTCACCTGAAAAGACAGTCTTGTTATATTTTGTGACTAATTTTGAACCCGTTGTAAAATGAATAGCCATTTCATTTTCAGGTTTGAAGTAAAGATGGCTGCCCCGGTGGAGTAGTGGTCTAAGCGGTGGCTTCTGATCATTTGTTCAAAAGGGGTCCGGGTTCGAATCCCGGTGAGGCATGGATGTTTTGTTTCTCTTACGGCACTGGCTATTCCATACCCTGGAGCCAGTGATCCTAAATTAGGGACGGGATACTACTTATAGCCCATTGAGTTGCTCAAGGTGGTTGTTCAACCTCAAACCAAGAAGTAGAAGAAGAAGTAAAGATGGCGTCTTCTCAAACATAGTTCACAATGAAGGAGTGTAAAGCGGTGCAAAAAAAAAATCACAGAGAATTTTATATGATCAGTGAACTTCCTGTTCCACAGTTAAAAGCTAGGATGCCAAATGTAAGACTGGACATTTCAGCAGTTTGGGTGAAAACCGTTCACGAAGCTCTGTTGTGCTCACCGTTTTAAAAAATGTGGATGCTCTACACAATATGAATTTGGAAGACTGAAGAATATCTACAAAAACGACAGCGAAGATTTTTATGATTTCCTCTGAACGTATTAGATTCATAATCCACCAGGTGCTGTGCACGATGAAGATCTCAGACAAATGCATGGCCAAGCGTCTGACTGCGAAACACAAAAACATCGGCTTTCAATAGTTAAGACAATGTTGCAGCGTTTTCAGGAGGATGCTGACAGTATCACTTTCAGTTAAAAATGTGAATACATTTGCAAGATCTGGAATTCAAAGAATAATCCAAAGGCTAAAGATACATCGGTTTTCCTCTCCAAAAACGTTTTGAGCGCAGAAACCTGTAGCAAAGGTGATGCTGTCTGTATTCTGAGATAAGAAATCAGTACTACTAGTGGACTAACTGGAAACGTGTGCCGCAACCATCACAACATGATACTTCACCCCTATTCTGGACAAACTAAAGCAAGAGCTGAAATCAAAATGAAGAGGGAAATTGTCAAAAGGGATCCTGTTTTGGAAGAAAATGCTTCTGACCCCACAGTTGACATCACGCTGGTAAAGTTTCACAAAATTCATTTTAAATTGTTGAAACATCGTACTTACACACCAGATTCGGCAACATATGATAATCTTTTGTTCCCCAAATACTAGAAACATTTGGAGGGAACAAAAGTTTAGCCCATTTGAGATATAACATCATAACCACGATATATCCCAAAGAAGTTGGCGCATCGGTATCAGAAACACGCAGACCTTCTACGCGAATATCTAAAATAATGAAATGAAACAATTCCTTCTCATTGCATTCTTTCTATGAAAACCCTAGGACTCATCTGCAATATCTCATATGTCTTTATTTTCGGTTAATCCCATTTAAAATAGAAGTCATCGCTCATACCACGTTCTTAAATGTCTTGTCCACGTCAAATGTCTGCATTAATTAATCCCATTTCATCTGGGAAGACTGACGCATTTTGATTTGGCAAGATATGACGGCGTCATTAATCACCTTCAAAAATAAACAGAATTTATGCATATTTTAAATGCTTTTGTAGTGTGTTTAGTGCAGCTTGATTATCAAAACTTGCTGTTTCTCTTTTTTGGCACTGGTTAAAATAAGATGGAGCATGGTTGAAATCTTTAATGATGGAGCATGGTAGAAATCTTTTTGATGGAGCATGGTAGAAATCTTTAAAATTCACAAAAATAAAGAGATCACAGTAGAACTTAATATGGTGTGATTGCCACCATATTTTGAAGTAGTTGCTTTTGAGAAGAACATCAAAATAAGCACATGATCAATGTGATTACTGCTGCATGTAATTGTCGAGTTCGTCACCCTTTCTATGTATAATTCTATTCCATATTCGTGATTCACGTTTTTCATACTCGGTAAATTTCTACAGACTTTACACACACCACAGATTAAATTTTTTTCTCGGAATGTCGAAAAAGGGTGACATAATTTTTTCGCAATGAGGGCCAAATAGTTTCTGTTCACATTACATTTTTTTTAAATCACTCACTTATCTTTCTGGAAGAGAATAATATAAAGTATATTTTAGATAATTTTAACTTCGCCATTTGCATGCCATTGGATTTCTCAAAATCCACCTAAAGAAATATTGTCACTCAGACTGACAGGATTTTTGATTCAGAACACTGAATGAAAATGATTTATTGAGTTGTTCCCGCTATCTTGCTTCATTGATGTTCATATTTGAAAAATTAACAATATGCGCGAGCATTTAAGGCTAGGCTGAGACTCCCATCATAATTAGGAGTCACAAGTTTAAATGAAAGGAAGAGACAGGATCGCAAAGAAGAAAGCAACAACCCCATCTTACCTAGGACTCGGCTGAACTTCCAAGAGCACGAGGAATCAAAAAATTTACTTACTTAACTACTCGTCATGCGTATGTTCTTTTTTTTTCGTTTGTGATATCTGTTCAGAAATTAAGTAATGTGGCCTCTGCGGTAAGGAACTTTTAATGTAAAATAAGTCAAGGAGAAAATTTCAAATCTATACTGCATTTATGTTACATGCATACAGTTTTTAAATGTTTGTGGTGAAGTGACAGCAGCTAGTGAACATCAAAAATCTGCAAATAGCAGATATTGGTACTAGATTTTTTTTTCAATTATCTTTTTTTCTTTTTTTTCTTACCGGACGCTTGCAGCATGATGTATGCTCCCACGAATTCGAGCTGTTCTGCTATCCAATGGCAGAGGAACACATTGTTGGGTAGGTGTACCTGGTAAACAGTCATCTCAGTGTATATAAACAAGCCAATATGATCATCAACCACCTTCTGTCCAATTCTGGATCAGCTGTCACTAATTCTCTGCCAGAACGCTTTGCCTTGAGCAATGCTGTACTACACTGCTGCCCATAAAAAGTGCAACTCTAGGAAGATCGCATCCCATGTGCTCGAAAGTTGGCAGAAAGGCAGAACACGGACGCACATGTAAATGATAAATCGGGCAGCACATATAAGAATCATGTGGGACAATAACTCCCCTTGGAAGTCGCATAAGAGGGGTGAACAAGGAACCGGTGTTAAGCACTCTTAGTGTGTTTGCTGGGCGTTCCTGGCCACGGAGGGCTGGAGCATGCCCCGTTGAAGGCAACGGCAGCCCTACCAGGGTTTCCGACCTCAATCGCGGGAGAATTGTGGCATATGGGGATTGCGGATTATCACTCCGAGACATCGGTGCTCGTGTGGGACAACATGCGGTCCAGGGTGGGAAGGATATGGCGTCAGTGTGTTGCCAAGGAACAAACACACCGACGTATGAGATTCCAATGGCCCCGTCACACCCCAAACGAGAGGACTGACATCTGGTATACATGACTCTGAGGGATCGCACAGCCACGTCGACAACCGTAGCTCAATAAATCGAGTATGTGGCACAACACTCAGTTTCCGCAAGGACAGTTCGACGTCGTCTGTAGCAGCGGGGCATTTTTGCACGGCCCCCATTGCTTCGGCTACTTTTACTGTACAACAGTGGTATCTGTGACTGCAATGTTGTCAAGTACATCGCACATGGAGGAGCGAATGACTAGGCATCGTGTTTTCCGACGAATTCCCGCTTCACTTTGCAGTATCATGATGCACAAATCCGTGGCCATGCACTACTCAGCGCCGTACAGGCCCGGCACCTGGCGTTATGGTATGGGGTGCCATTGGATTCCAATCCCGTACGCGCCTTGTCCCCATTACCGATACGTTGAACATCCGTCATTACACCACTGAGGTGTTGGAGCCCTTTTGTTGTACTATATCTGCAGGGACTTTCTGGTACCATTTACCAACAGAATAATGAGTGACCGCATGTAGTACGAAACGTCCAAGACTTCATGGATCGACACTATATGCCATTAAGCACGTGTGGTCCATAATCGCTGGACGACTGGCCCCGCCAGCGACCACCCCCGGCTACAACGGAAGAACTGTGGCATCGTATCGAAGCTGCGTGGAAAGGACATTCCCCAAACACATATCCAACGTATCTTCCTCTCGGTGCAGGACCATGTACAGCTATAACTGCCGCTCTTGGTAGCTACACCAGATACTGATTGTTATTCGTTCCCCATCGTCTCACCGTGTTGTATTTGCAATTGATTCTCCCTTGTATCCCCTGCTTTCTATATAAATATGACTGATATTTCTTGTCTTTCGTAGTGTTGCACTTCTGATGGCCAGCAGTATATATCATTCAAGTTTCTTTGCGAATTTAATCCACTCATCTCACACGTGGTGTACTTCTGTGTCTTTCCCATATCCCCGATGTATAATCTAGAAATTTCGCTGCTCAGTTCTTCTATAAACATGTCCAGGCCATTGACACTTAAAGGTCTTTACTTCGATTACGGTGTCATGAAATCGTATAATTTTCATGTTGCTTGAGATGCGTTCTCTCTTTATCGCGATGACACCAAGCATACACATCGCCATGCTTCTTTAATTTGTCTGAATCTACTGTAAATATTTTTAGGTAAGCTTCAAGTCTCTGAACCATAAGAACTAGAAAAATGCACTAATTTAGTACTTTTATTTTAAGATATAATGGTGAATTGCTCTTGAAAGTTTTACTGTTTTTCCCAAAGGTTCTCCAACTAAGTTTTACAAGCCGACATAATTTTGTCGATGTGGATTTATTTTACACCTCCTCTGTTCCCTATGTACGTTTACTTCCGCAATTGAATTAATATAATAACCGCTCCGCGGCAGCAGATAAAGGGTGTCTGGGAGAGTACAAAGTGTGCAATTACTTGGTGGTAAATAGGCCTCAAAAATTATCTAAAATGTAAAGAGCATTTTAGATAAATAGAGCAGTACCTATGATAAAATATTTTGTAAAAAAAAAAGGGAGAAAACGATAACTAGATTGACCAAAACAAAAAATTCATTTTTTACGAATTAATAGCTGACCAAAAAGTAAACTTTACGGGGAACGTTTTTGCTGGATTGCCCACTTGAATTCTGAATTATAAATACTGTACGTTCAATACTTGCTCGGTTAGATAAAAGGTTTCAGTTGTTTTAATCAGTTCACAATAAATATGCATTTTACAACCTAGTGAGCGGTATTCTTTTTGAAGTTATATTAACATCAGTTAAAGAATCCATTACATTTAGTGTCGACGTATCAGTTGCTATTATGGATGAGTTGTAAATCACAAAAAAATCTTCTGGCGAACAACAGAAAATTTTAAGGTCCCGAAGAGCTTCAACAGAGAGTAACCATCTCAAGTTCCTTAAGATCATTTATCAAGCAAAACATGATCAAAAATTTAAGATCAACCCTGACACAAGATCATTTGCCCTTTTGGCAATATTAAGCCAACAAAATGAAGAAAAAAAAGTGTGGTTTTGATTAAATAATAAAGAAATTAATCCAGAATAAAGAATGAAAATTTTTGGCGTAAATTTACAGATAAATACATTTCAAAAAAGGTACAGAATTCGATCGTCAGATTTTTTTCATATTCTTGAGCAATATTGATAATTGTATTAATCCATTCCAAGCTTCGAAGCGGTATCTATGTCATGATTTTTAGTGCAAACAAGTACAATTTGCTTGTTGTGGAATATCTCTGAAGCCGAAATTCTCATGAATGTCCAACGGACAGCATATTGTCAATTCTTATTGCTCTGCCATTTAAATGGCTTCAAATTTGTATGTGGCGACTGATTTTCAACCAGCACATACTTGAATAAGGGAGTGTTGTATTAATTTTTTTCATAATTAATGAAATCAAACAGAAATTACTCATTCATAAAATACTAGTTCGTTATATTGCCTTTTCAGTTAGTTCATAAGCAAAGTAAATATAGAAAATACGACTTTTGGTGTAAAGATTTTTATCTATATGAACCATGTTCAAAGATTTCAGTATTTTTTTTCTCGGGTGGGGATTTAGCATCATTAACGGCAGAACAACGACGAAATTTTCGAATTTTCTGAGAAGTGCTACATGAATGACCAGTAAGAAGTACAAGCAAATTCAGTTTGCTTTGAATATTCTGTCGATTTTCCATGTATTATGAACAATATTTCTTCTTTCATTGATTTATCACTAACGGTTTCGCACCCGTGCCACGATAAATCAGGTATCGTCCCCGCATCTATTAACTTTTCCACCCGTGCCGCGCAAGGGTGGAAATGCTATGACTAAAACTTTTCTTGCCACTAGCAGTAAGAGGTTGCAATTGAAATACCGAAATTGTCAGGCTAAGCGTTGCATTGGCGTAAGAGCCAACCCGACAAAAATTGCTATTTATGAAATAAATTCACTGTAAGAACCGCACCGGCATAAGCCCCAATTTCCAAAATATTGTAATCTCTTTGCCATTGATGCTAGAGCTTTCACAAATAACATAATAACACGTTTGGAGCTATACCTGAACTACCTCCGTATTTTTAAAATCACGTCCCATAATTTCATAAATTTTTTATCTTATTTCGGGGATTTCATGACCTCGTATGAAAGACAAATGAATGATTGCACGTAAACTCCGATGATGTTTCCTTTTTATTATCTAATAATTTCTATGATTATGAATTCCAACTTTTAAATACAGTTTTAACGGTATGAATTAATTACTGGTGCTATTTTTATTTAAAAAAGTTAGTTCGCGAACGAAAATAAAGTAAGAAATATTAAGTAGTAATTCCTTGTGGATGAATATTTATACAAAAGGAACAAATAAATGGCTCAGTGAAGCAGAAACATACAGAGAAGAAGAAATTTCAAATACTTTTAATGCTTGTGTGCGCAAAACCACGAATGCTATTTGTGATACCAATTTTTACCCTGTTTTCTGGAACAACACTAACTTCCCATAAGGTTGTGAAGTCCATGAGAGAAAAGTTATCCAAATTCACCATGCAGTTATTGTCGTTGGTTTTAACCTCGCAGCTAGGGAGACAACGGAAGTTAGCCACTCCAGTGTCAGCGACGTCCTGTGTTAGTGGACAGTGAGAGAGAAAGTACTCGTAGAAACTTGCCGGGGAAATGTGGGTAAAAGAGAGGGGCCCAAAAATTATCGCATAGAAACAGAAGGCATATGTTGCTAGGAGCAGCGTTTAGAAAAAAAATAATTCGGGGTGAGCGCCGTATCGACGAAAAAAAAAAATAATGCTAGGTATGCGCAGCATCACCGATTTTTTTACCATATGAATAGCACCCGCGTAGCTCGAAAATTACGGCGATAATAGAAATTCGTTCTTTATTAAACTGTGCTAATAATTTCGTTATTCAGTTTTTACAAACATGTTAAAATATTTTCTAAGGGGTTTGTAAAATCATAGGATGAACTATTTTTCAACTACAAGCGGCTGTAGTGACTTTCCTCGTGCGAGCGTAGTGACGTGAGCACCGTGTTGGTTCTTTCTCTCCTGGCTTCTGTTGCTGGGCGGAGGAGCTGAGCTAGTGAGAGAGCAGAAATAAGTCCTTGGGCAGTCTGCAATAACAAGCTTCTCTGTATTTGTTGTTAGAACAGGCGGTACTGTCTACTAGTGTGTCATAATCCTACATGTGTTTGTGTCGTGATGTCGATGTACCGTCCTTATTATTGATTTTACTCTATTAAATTCATAAACTTCTTTTGTTTGGAATTAATACTAACTGAATTAATAAGTGTACCTACAAATTATTTAATTGCACCTACATATCACTAATTACTGTTGGCGCCTTGGTGCACAATCATGCAAGGGACCGTCCTGTTTCGTAGAAATAGTTATGTCAGGTGTGCCTAGGCGTATTGCCGCGAATTGCATTTTACATACAGCATTTTCTTACATATTTTACAGGTAGCGTATCATGCAATTATCACTAAAGAGTGAAGAAGATAAGATTGCACCAGTATTCAGATCAATACTAAAGAAACGTTCTCGTCCTTGTTTTCTCAACACTGAACGATACACAGGTTAGGCTGATATTTGTTATCAATACGGTAGCCTTTAGCGCATTGAATATGTAGCAGCCTACAACGTATGGAAGTATATGAATGTTCGACGATACAGTGCGTGACAACAAAGCATCGTTTCCGACAGTCGTCAAGATAAAAGCGCGGCATCGTGCATTTGGAGCTTTATCGTAGTGTACGGTTTAAACAAGAGAAAGGAAAGCAGGAAAGGCATAGATTCTGGGGTTATTTTCGTAAAAATGTATATAAACACCAAGATCTGTCTGTCTCTCTGAAACGCCTGACGTCACAGCAACGTCTGTATTGTTGCGCCATCACTTATCAAACAATTCGTGTGTGCTCTCGGGATGTCAAAGTTATTGCCTGCTATATAATAGCACGTGATCAGTTTTAGATGTCAAGGTGATCACGTGTTAATTTAAAAAAAGCATGACTCAAGTTCTATTTTTCCGATCTGCAAAATTCTAATTGAATTCTTAAAATCACAGCAAGTTGAGTTTGCACGCGATCACATTGAGATGACAAGGTGATTGCGTGCTAATTTAAAAACAAGTTGATTAACAATGACTGGAGTTCTATTTATCCGATCTAGAAAATTCGAATTAAAATCTTAATATCACGACAAGTTGCGTTTGTACATTAATTTAATTTAGCACAATTCGAATATCAATTTGTACGCTATAATTATCTTTTACTTTTTTAATATAACTAACTTTCTGAGTTCAGTGCTGATTATGTTATACATTTTGCAAAATATCGATCCATCTAAGCACTCAAACCTACGATAAAAACTGAAATCTTGAGATGTCAAAGTGAGCATGATTGTATCTAAAAGCAGATGTTGCCCCAATAGCACATTGTTGAGAATTCAGATAGTACCGATTTTTAATACCAGATAGCTCATTATTTTGTTGAAAAAGCTTTGCTATGAAGTTTCAAACTAACTGTCAAATAGGACAGTCTAAAACAAGCCGTGGAGGGAATAACAAGTGTGCCGGAGTAAAAAGTAATCTAACACGAAAAATCAAAGTAAAAGCTATTAAGGTAAGTTTACACGAAAACAACTTTTGGAGTTTAGTAATGATTATATTACGCATTTTGCAAATTATCGGACAATCTAAACGCTCTAATCTACAATTGTTAAATAACAAATATTTTACACAGAACGTTATTTATCACGAGGTCTTTTGAAAAACGGAAATTAATAGCATACCATTTTTAGTTCCAACATGAATGAGGTCTTACTATATAAGTTTTTACTGTGTTTCCATACAGAAATCCGGCGTCTATTTTATTTGTTTTCAATCAGCTTCAATTAAAAATTTCATTCCGTCACTGACGGGCAGCATCAACCCCTATATATTAATATTTATTTAAAACTTAAAAACAACCGTTATAGCAGGGGCTATACAGCAGTAAAAAAAATAACTGATTTCACCTAACGACCGGCGAGTGTTCAATAGGATCATAATCTGTTTTCTTTCATAATTGAGTGACCTTTTTCTTCCATAAACACAGAAACGTTACCACTGCTCCGATCATTATTGAAAATATTATATGTATATACGTATATATAACGATATAATATATATATACATACGTATATATAACGATCATCTACGATCATTGTTTGAAAATATCACATGAATATAATATTTCCAATAACGATCTTAAATGATCGTTACATATATATATATATATATATATATATATATGATATTTTCAAAATAACGATCGAAGCAGTGGTAACGCGTTTTTAGCACGTTTTTTGTAAAAAAAGATCGCGCTTCTGTTATCGGTTTGTCCGTCCGTTCGCCTTTACCCACGATATCTCTGCAACTATTAGTCCGATTTGAAAAATTCTTTTTGCATTCGGAAGCTTGAAATATGCAAATGATGATCCTTTATTTCGGGTTTTTTTACGATGTACAATTTCGCCGCTGGAGGGCGTAAATGCAGATGATGTCGAATTCAAAAATACGTTTAATTCCACATATTTGCTTCTAAACATCCGATTGAAATATTTTTTTTATCTTTCGATTCCATTTATGTCGAAGAGTATTTAAGCAATAGTTACTTTTTCAAATTACGCATAGATTTTCCGCTAGGGGGCGTAAAACGTAAATTACCTTTTTCCGATAACTCTTCTTCTAAAACTCCAATTTGAAAATTTTTTCTTCAGCGAATACATCTCCTGATGGAAAATCGTTTGCATATAATTTAAAATTTTTGGTAAAGAATTAACACTTACGCCACCAGGTAAGTGTTAATTTTTGCTTCTGATGTATTTGCCATAAAATCGTAGCTTCTAAAATATCGATTGAAAAAATTCTTTCTAGGACTGATGCCAATCACATCGATAAACCTTTTCGGAATATTGTCGTCTTAAAATATTGCACAGTTTTTCCGCCAGGGAGCGTAGATGTACATCCTATTTTTGTTAATATCTCTACTTCTAGGAGTCCGATTTGAAAAATTCCTTCTTTGTTGGATACTGTTTTCCGTGTGACATGTTTTTCATATAATTTCAAAATTTTCAAGTAATTGATAGACTTTCCGCTAGGGGCGTAGCGGTAAATTGCGTTTCCCCTTATATCTCTGCTTCTAAATCTCCGCTTTGAAAAATTCTTTCTGCACCGGATACAGCTCCTCGTTGGCAATCGTTTGCACATAATTTCTAATTTTTGTAAAAAAATAGTTTGGCCACCAGGAGGCGTAAATCTTAATTTTCGCTTCTGTTGTATTTGCAGCAAAATATGAGTTTCTTAATTCTCGATTGAAAAAAACGTCGTTTGTTGACCGACGCTAGTCATGTCGACAAATCTTTTAGAAACATTTTCTTCTTAAAATAGTGCATGGTTTCTACGCGAGGCGGCGTAGACACATATCTTACTTTTGTCAATATCTCTACTTCTAGCAGTCCGATTTGAAAAATTCGCTTTTTGTTGGATAGTGTTTCTAGTGTGACATGTGGTTCATATATTTTTAAAATTTTCAAGTAATTCATAGACTTTCCGCTAGGGGGCGTAAATGTAAATTGCGTTTCCCCCTATATCTCTGATTTGAAAAATTCTTTCTGCACCGCATACAGCTCCTGATGGGAAATCGTTCGCATATAATTTCTAATTTTTGTAAGAAAATGGTCTGGCCACCAAGTAGCGTAAGTCTTAATTTGCGCTTCTGCTGTTTTTGCAGCAAAATATGAGCTTCTAAAATCTCGATTGGAAAAAAGTCGTTTGTTGACCGATACTACTCATGTCGACAAACATTTTAGGAACACTTTCTTCTTGAAATAATGCATGGTTTCTACGCCAGATGGCGTAGATGTATATCTTATTTTTGTCAATATCTCTACTTCTAAAAGTCCAATTTGAAAAATTCCTTCTTTGTTGGATAGTGTTTCCGATGCTAAATGTTTTTCCTATAAAAATTAAAAATTTTCAAGTAAATCATAGACTTTCCGCTATGGGGCACAAAGGTAAATTGCGTTTTCTGCGTTATTTCTGCTCCTAAAGCTCTGATTTGAAAAATTCTTCCTGTATCGCATACAAGACCTGATGGAAAATATTTTTCACCTAATTTCTAATGTTTGGTAAAGAATGGTTTAGCCACCAGGGTTCATAAGTGTTAATTCCTGCTTCTGAAGTATTTGTTGCAAAATCTGGGCTCCTGAAAACTCGACTAATTTTTTTTCTTGGACCGATACCGCTTATATGGATAAACCTTTTGAGAATACTTTCTTCCTAAAATAATGCATGGTTTTCCCACCAGAGGACGTAAAGTCCCATCTTGTTTTGTCGATATCTCTGTTTCTAAGAGTTCGTAAGCTCACGATTCCGTTTGCAGCAATATCTGAGAGATTAAAAACCCGACTGAAAATCTTTTTCTTTCGTCAGATACATTGTTTTCCATACCGATTCCATTGACTTTGAATAGCTTTGATAAATTTAATTTGCGTCAGAATGGATTCAAAATACGTGCTTATTACACCCGAAAATTCGGTGTGATCTTTCTTGTCTTTAAAGTATTATTAGCTCTCCTCAAAAGTAATTTCGCCTCTGTAGCTTCAAAGTCCATTTAACGCTGTCATGCTTTATGTCAGAGCACCAAACATCGTCAGCGACCGAATGGTACAGCGCATGTACCATTCGGTCGCTGACGATACGGGTTGCTTGCTGAAATTTTCTTGACAAAAAAACTATGCCCTATAGTAAATTAGGTATTTTCTATTACTATAGCAATACAGTTTTGTAAAAACGTACAGTAAAAATCGATGTTCTGCAAGTCTAACTCACCGTTAGCTTCCCTTGGTCCTTCGTCGGTCGTTTCGTCCTCTCCTGCTGTGAGATCCTGTACGTTCTTCAGCTCTGATTCTGTCATTTCAGCATCAATCATGAGCTGAAGAAGATCGTTACGCCTTGCCTGCGATATCGAAATCATGTATTTACTAGCATATCGTAATACGTTTCGTAAATTAATTGCACAAACAATGAGCAGTATTCAATAATGCAGTCGTTTCCCGTTTCTGAAATGACTAATTAAACAACCTATACTTAAAAAATTTATATACACATTACATAAGCATGGCATTCTTCAGAGAAGGCAAACTACATGTTAATATTATCTGAAGCAAGTGAATTCTAAAATGCGAACTGAGTTATTTGTTAATCATTTTTAATGGTATGGTTGCTTTTAAATCTTCGAGAATCACAACGTCCGTGGCTGTCAAACATGAAGATCATTATTTCCAGCCCGAATCGCCCGTGCGCAGTGCATAATATTTCGTGTATCCACTAGTGTTAGCATAAATCGTTCTATTTTAGGAGTTCATTCATCATTCATCTTTCACGCAAAACAGTCATTCACGAGTGTTCATTCAAACAAGGTAGTTGTCACTTCGCTCCCTGAGCAAATCATTCGTTGCAGGGAACCCGCGTTGATCTTTCAAAGTCACAGCACTTTTTGGCCAACTGCATGAAAGAGAGCGATAATTTTTTGTTTGTTTGATTGGAGGTTTAAAAAATTATTTATTTGACCTGGTGGTACAAATACAGTGACAGGATAAACTAAACAGACATAGTTCTACAGCATTGAGAAGCAGACTTCCACAGTACATTAGTTTGCATCAAACAATGTACATAGCGAACATGGTATACAATATGCCAAATGATCAAGTTAGACAGTAACAGCCAATGCTGAATAAGTAACACATTGGAAGACAGCGTCTAAAGACAAAGACAAACATCCATGCCTTATTCGGGATTCAAACCCAGAGCCCTCACTGGGCGAATGATCAGAAACCATCGCTTAGACCACTGCGCCACCACGGCGGCCAAAGGGCCACCCTTAGCAACTCAATGGACTATAAGCAGTTGCCAGTCTGTAATTTAGGACCACTGGTTCCAGGGAAGGGAGAGAACCAGTGCCGTTAAGACAAACACAACATCTATGCCTAACCGGAATTCGAACCCGGACCCTTAGCAAACGAATGGTCATATTCCAGTGCTTAAAACACGGTGCCACCAGGGCTGCCGCAGGCACATCAACCATTCACAATTTTCGAGGAATCATTTGTTACGCGCGCGCAATTAGGTCACACCATTCAAATTATTGCAATTCACGTGTAATCCCCATTCTTAAGTTTCACCACAATTTACTAAATGAATGTGTGACGTTCCTCCACCGCAGGACGCACATGAGATAAAGGCAGATAGCAGTGAGTGCACGTGTCCGTGCAGCTTAGTTGGGAGATCGACTTACACCGGAGTGAGGGGACCCGACCTTGATGTCCGGCGCTGACAAACGTGTAGTTATATTGGCGCCCGAACTTCCAGGTTGACCCGGCAGTTAAGTTTCTCGCAATGATATGATGTTCTTTCCACACGGCGAACAGGAAAAATGAGAATCCCTTCCTCAGTGATTCGAAAAAATAAAGCAGTGTGAGGTTACGTTCCACACAACAAATTGTCTGGTATTTCTGAAACGAACGTTCTGTATCGGATGACTGCCTACAGCGACACATGGTCCCTACTGACCCGTGGACCATACCCCCTGCCCTCTTTAGGGGTGGGGGTGGAGAGATGTGACGTGCCTGCCCCGCAGGACGCACATGAGATAAAGGCCGAGAGCACATGCCAGTGTAGTATAGCGGATAGCACACGGAACTCCGGAGCCGAGCGTTGAGGGTTTCGAATCCTTGCCCTGACATAAAAATGATGGAAAAATTTACTTCGTCATAACTGTTGATTGCTCATTCATGTAAAGATGTACACTCACAAATTCTTAACATTATTTATCTTACTAGGAACGAAAGAAAGTTAAACGTGCTGCGACGTCATTGTGTGACGTAGTAATGATCGATTAAGTGATCATTCATAGCATTGAGAGCCAACCATTCGCGGTGAAAAATCATTCGTTGTCGACGAATCGTTCACAAATGGCAAGTAGAATGCCAGTTGTTATAAAATAATGAAAAGGTAAATATGATGCAAATTTTGAAGATCACATTCCTTTTGTTTGGTGTAAATATGACAAGGGTGGTAAGTCAGATATTATCATAAAAGTTTTAAATTTCGTCGTCCTGGATATTATCTGACATACCATTCTTGTCATATTTACACCAAAAAACGGATTGTCATCTTCAAAATTTGTGTTGTATGGTGTAATCCCGTATTCCATTCATGAAGGTAAATATGTTTTTCGAAAAATGTTTTAACTTTATTTTTTTGTTTTCCGAAAGTTGTAGTTATTGGCAAATCATGATACATATCTAAATGTTGAAATTCACACGGAAATATTTCTTTGTTTCAAACTAAAAGTTCTCGAAGAAAAGATCACCATGTCATAAATATTGGTTAACTCATTTTTATTGCATTTTTGAGATGAGATTATATTTGTTTAAGCTTTTGCTAAAATTCGTTCGAAGTGCTAGCTTGATATCCGCGTATTTGAAACATTTTTAATGATGAATCTCCACGTCTATTTTACGACAGTTCGACAAAACAATTCTTTCCCCTCTCACCGCAGCAGTACCACATTTAAACCTGTCACTTGTCATAACACCTGGCTTCTAGTCTTGCATTTCTTGTTACGTTACCAAAGGCTTGATGGAAGGCGCAAGTTCCTCTGCCACTGCCACCATGCCAACAAGAGACCCGAACACCTCTCTGTTATATATTAGGAACGTCATCCATCGGTAACGAGGGCCAGCGCAGCGTTCCTGGATACTACGTAAACAAGAAGATTCGAAAAATTACTCACCTTATGCTCGTATGTTGTAAAATGAAGCCTTTATTAAATAAACTTGTAGATTATTATGTATACATTTGGATCCATCTGAAACTTAACTTCAACTGCTAAAACATTCCATAGTGACGGCATACAGGTAGTCATAGATTAAAGACTATCTTCCCCTATTCGACTCACAACAACAACTACAACAAAAGTTCTGCTGTCTTACGTGGGCTCATCCATCTGACGTCTCAACCTCGTGTTTTCAGAACGCGGCACGTTGCTTGGCGCCTGTCGCTAATAGCATTCGATCACGGTTTGTACCTAACACTTTCTCCTTTCTTAGATACGACGGCATTGTGATAGCCGTTTAACAGAAAACCAGTCAGAAAGGATTGCTGCCAATCATTCCCCTAAATTACCATTTTGAATAACAAAGCTAAAGAGACACCCACGCTCTCTAATACACATGTTCACTCGTCCCAGTCTCACTCAGCCTACTTCTTAGACTGCGAAAATATTCATTTTAGCTGACTTCATCCCCATTTGCTAATCCAGGGTTAATTCGTTGCAGCCGATTAAAGGATCAAACGTATGGTATTACTAAATTCTACAAGTCAAATCTTCCATTAAGGTCCATTACTGAAAAGAAATCATCACAGCTGCCTTCACATCTTAAGTAAATCATTTCCTTTTAAACATTTTGAATTAAAAAATAATTCGTAAGTCGTTCCGATAGCAGTGTGATAAAAGGTCCTCGCTTCTAGATATTCATTTGATCTGGTCTAGAGTTCAAGTCCCGGATGAGGCATAGATGATGTATTTGTCTTACAGCTCTGACATTTCCCATTTCCGGAGAATAGTGCACCAAATTAGGTACTGGCGAATGCTTATAGCCTTAAGAGTAAGGTGCAGTTGTCACTAAACACCGAAACAAGGAAACAAAAATTAGAAAAATAAGGATCACAATTTCCTACATTTCAAAGTCTTTCATGATTAAAAAGAAAACGTCACGAACATATAAATATCCTTACCGATTTGTCATTTCTGCGCATAGAGATGACATTCTTAACTGCATTGATAAGCTCTGCCACAGGGCTTTTACCTTCGTTTTGAAAAAAGAGCCGTAGTCTGCGGACATATACCCAAAACTGACCTAATTCCGGAAAACTGACTAGAAAGAAAAATGAAAGAAAACAGAATTTTGAGATTTGTAGTTTTGTTGGCACTGGAAAAATACGATATACTGCATGTACTCTGTTCTAGTTGATACAAAAATGTATTATGTGAAATTTAAATTGAATATATAGCATAAACGCATAGTGCTGCAAACGTCTTCCTCTATCTTCAGAAATTTAATTAAAAAAATTCGGAAAAAGAAATAAAATTTCCAGCGTTTGAAAAGTAAACACCAGACTTGTTCTTTCTGCATGTAGATGACGATAGGTCTTCTTCCTGTTTAGTGTTCATAGCACAATCTACAATGGAGAATGTGCCAGATCAACCGATTTGTGTGGCGTGGTTTTCTAAGAGAAAATCTGTAATTCAAATGCAAATAAATTTTCGTACACGTTTCGGCAGGAATTTCCTTGATCTTGTTGCTGAACAAATTAATCGTTGGACAGGTAAACTTGCAGAAACTGGGAATGGCTCGGTGCAGTTGTGGGTGGCGCGATTAAATAAAATGTGTTGTACTCGTTGTACGTAAATAAATGTATACTCTGGAATCACTCGTTTTATCTTGGAATGCATCAGATACATAGAATAAATTACGCTGGGAACAAGAAAAACATTTATTCGTGCGGCCTGGAATTTTCGATCTTATTCTGGGTATTTTTGTGCCGGTGATTCCGGAAATATTATCCTTTTTGCTCTAGCAGCTCTAGGTTTTGAGACATTGTCGTCGTTATTACCAAGTATTACTTTATTTTCCCTCTAGCATCTGTTACCTGTTCTTATACATACCTTTGAGTTTTCTGTTGATCTCTGCGTTTGCGTGTGCACATTACATGTTCAGACGTGTTTAATTTCTGTTTCAGGCATTGACATGGATTCATCACGAAGAAAATGTGTCAATCATCCGGATGTCTTTTGTTACATTTGCGCAGAGTACACGTTCGCTCAACAGAGACAAGCTATAACGGACTTTGCGAAAAGAGCTTATTTTGCCTATTTCATAATATAACTAGGGGCAAAAGATAAGCCTTGGGCACTGCATGTTGTGTGTAAAATATGTACAGAGCACCTGCGACAGTGGACGAATGGGAAAAGGAAGTGCATGAAATTAGGGATTGGTGCGAATAGAGAAACCGCAGTGGTGACTAACTTTTGTCAGGTGAATATAAAGGACATCAATGGGAAGAACAGGAGTAAGTGGTTATAACTTGATCTAGCCTCCGCTAGACGCCCTGTTCCACATTCAGAAGAGATACCTGTCCCACCATGTAGCAGGCTTCCAGAGCTCTCCGAAGAGTCGAATGAATCAGCTGGTAAGAAAGAGAGCAGCTATTCTGAGCAACATGATAGTGATTGCCAAGGACCTTCATCAGCTGCATTAGGTTTCAGTCAGACGGAGTTGAGCCGCTCCGGTGGTGCAGTGGTCTAAGCGATGTCTTCTGAATGTTTGTCCGAAATGGGTCCGGGTTCGAATTCCGGTGAGGCATGGAGTTGTGTTTAACTTACGGGACTGCCTCTCTCCCTTCCCTGGAACCAGTGACCCTAAATTAGGGACGGGCGACTGCTTATAGCGATTTGAGTTGCGCACGGTGGTCGTTTAACCTCCAATTAAAAAAAACGGAATTGAACAACCTTATAAGGGACCTAAGTTTTCCAAGAAAGATAGCTGAATTGTTAATTTCCAGGCTGGCAGAAAAAAATGCACTGCTACCAGGAACCAAAATCACAGTGCATCGCAACAGAGAAGAAGATTCTCTGCCATTCTTCACAAAAGAAAACGAATTCGTTTTCTGCAGCAATGTGTCAGGATTGCTGATGAAATTGTGCTTACGGGAATACACACCCAGTGAATGACGGTTATTCGTAGATAGCTCCAAATGCAACCCCAAATGTGTACTTCTACATAACGGGAGCAGATACAGATCAATCCTAATCGGTCACTCAGTTAGTATACGGGAAGATCGAGCGACAATAGCCATAGTCCTAGAGAAGATAGAATACGCGATCACCAATGGGTCATATGTGTGGATTTGAAGATGGTGAATTTTCTTCTAGGGCAGCAGGTCGTGCAAACCAAGTACTCGTGATTTGTATGTCTGTGGGAAAATAAAGCTAAAGATCAATACTGGTTGAGAAGACAGTGACCTGTGAGAGAAATCATGGTAGCTGGAGAGAAAAATATCATCACAGAACCTTTGGTAGACAGAGAAAAGATCATATTGCCACCATTGCACATCAAACTTGGTTTGATGAAACAATTTGTAAACGCACTTAAGAGAGATGGAATGCATTTCGGCTACATATGTAGAAAATTTCCAGCGTTGAGTACGGAGAAAATAAAAGCAGGTATATTCGATGGACCCCAAATCCCGGAACTCACGAAAAACTAGCGTTTCCAAGACTCAATGGACAATATTGAGGCATGTGAATGGTCATCATTATGTATGGTTGTACAGAATTTCCTGGAGAACCAAAAGACCGCTAACTACCGTGAACTGGTGGAGAACATACTCACTGCGTGTTGTACACTTGGTTGTAACATGAGCATAAAATTGCATTACCTTCATAGTCATTTGGATCTATTTCCAAATTGTCTTGGTGATATCAGCCATGAACAAGGGGAGCGATTTCACCAGGAAATAAGGGCCATGGAGGAACGGTACCGTGAACGATGGGATACGCATATGACAGCGGACTATTGTTGGAGCATCCACCGCGAATATCCAGGAATATCACATCGCAGGATATCACAAAGAAACGCGGGTTCAGCAACATGCCTCAATGACAAAACTTGTGTGTTGTTGTTCGTATTCTATGCTTTTTGGGATTTCTCTGTGTATATATATAATATCGTTAGAAGCAAATCTGATGGACAAAAACTAATGCCATTTTCGGAATCTGTGACACCAAAATACCCCAAAAAGGGTCTAACATATGAGGCACCAAAAGTGGTGACGGATCACTTTGTCCGTGTTCATTTCGTCCACGCTCCCTTCGTCCAGTTCATTTCGTCCAACGTTCACTTTGTTCACTGTTCACTTAGTCCAATGTTCACTTTGTCCACTGTTCATTTCGTCCACCGTTCATTTCATCCACATTCATTTCGTCCACGGAATGAATGGAATACTGTGAAAATTATCTGTTTTCATGATGTTTTTGTGATAGGTAGAAGAAAAGGTCAGCAGACATTGCTTGCATCCGTGCTTTGTTCCCTGTCAGAGTTTCTCGATTAAAATATAACGATTTTAAATGCTATATAAAGAAAAACAAGGAAATTAACTTTAAAGAACGTTTTAACTCTTTTGTACAGTACGACGTCAATCACTATAGCATGACTCACGCTATGTTCATAAAAGGAGTGTAAAGTGGGATTTTTTAATAACGCTGCACTTTTACTTAGGCACTAAATATTTATATAAGATGCCACGTTATTAATATTTGTCTTTTACTTACTTAGGCACTAAACAATAATTACTATGCCTGATGCGTAGGCCCTTTTGACATTTTTTATTCTACCGATGTAATATTCAAAACGTTTACGTATCCACTCAAGGTAATCATATTGTGCTTTTACTGAGTCACGAAATATTAATTCATAAGCCCTAGGCTTAGGCCGTTTCAACAATTTTTATTCTACGGATGTCATATTCATATTGCTTACGTGTCAAGTCAGGGTAATAATATTGCGCTTCGCTCAGGCAGTAAATTTAATTTAATAGACCCTAGGACTAGCATTTTTTCACAGTTTTTATTCTGACCATGTGATATTTGTAACGTTCACGTGTCAACCCAATTTAATTATACTGAGTTTTTACTTTGACACTAAATATTAATTCATAGGACCCAGGCCAATACCTTTTTGACAGTATTTATTCTACGGATGTCCTATTCATAACGTTTACATATCAAATATAGGTAATAATAATGCGCTTTTACTTAGACACTAAATATTAATTAATAGGCCTTAAGCTTAAGCGGTTTAACAGTTTTTAATCCGCCGATCTCATATTCATAAAGTTTACATGACATAAAAATTTAGTAATATTGCGCTTTTTACTTAGACACTAAATAATTAATTATTCATAGGCCTTAGGCCTAGAATTAATATTTAGTATACCGATGTCCTAGGCCCTAGTAATTATTATTTTATGGCTAAATAAAAGATCAATATTAATAACTTGACATGTTATGCAAATACTATGAATATTTAGTGTAATGCCTTAAAAACTGTTAATAAAGCCTAGGGTTTACTAATTAATGTTTAGATAAACCGCTGTCGCGATAAGCCACTACTCGTCCTCTGTCGAACTCCGAAGCGTGCTGGAATAACTGCCGTATTCTGCGACGAGGCATCAGGAAGCTTCCACGCACAGGTCTGGCAGCACAACACACTTCCACTACTTACACCCCGCCTTCTGTGCACTCTTCTTATAGTGCTTCTTGGTGGCGTTAGCCTGAAATTCGCATGCTGCGAATTTCAGGCTAATCGAATGCTTGCTTCTTGGTGTCGCATTTTGGGTGGTCAGCAGTGTTTTAAAAGTCTTTGCACGCTGCGGAAATTATATAAAATACGGTTATACATTGGTTTTGTATTCACAACTTATTTTTTACATTTCAAGAGAAAACATTTACGCCATATAAATTATTCATGCAAGAAACACACAAACTTCTATTCAGGTTTTCGACAAAGAGGCCTGCGAATAAATTAATTATTCCGAGTAAATGGAAGTTGATGCAATTGTTAAAACATTATCAAAACAGCAGTTTATTTGTTTCTCAAATATGGTTTCATATGAATAATTACATTTTTGTTTGCTAGTGTTTACTCCATATCCGATAGCAACTGCGAGTTTATATATATAAATTAACAATGGATGGCTGAAGACGAACACAAGGCTCATGATATGACATGGGGTTGACATTTTTCACATCGTATGAACTATTGCCAGAATCTTTAGATAGAAGAGTAGAAAGTCCTGTGATCTAACATATCTAGCTTTAATTTCTGGTTACAGTTTTGGCAGAAATGTAAAATTTTTATTTTAAATTTATATTTGAAAATGCAGTTTTGTAAGCACTGTTTCGAAAAGAAGAGACCGATCAGATTCTATTTTCTGCAATCTGTAAACTTCTTATGAATGGATTCATGTCATATTCTTTCAGAAAAATTAGTATATATCAGTTTGTTTGCCATCTGATTAAGTACAAATGTGAGAAACTTTCGTTCTGAAGGAATCACAAATTTCTTTGATAATCAGTTAAACTGCTGTCTGGACTGAACGCAAGCATGACACGATGATATTAATAATACCAAATTCTTCTTTTCAAAAATTAAAAAGTTTTTCATGTCAAACATTTCTCTTAAAATGCATCCTTTAATAAGGAAAATGACTTCAACTTGACAAGTAAGGTATTTCACTTTATTCTTGAATCAGGTGTAAGTTAGATGTCCTTGTTTGTATGCTCAGTTATTCATAAGTTTGTAATATTTAACTTTCTATGGTGATTTGCAAAGTAACTACATAGAACGCCGTACTTTCTACATCTAACTGAAAATGCTTCACTCTGTTTTTATTTAATGCAATATTCTTTTTTTTCTGATTAATTGGTATCGCTGGAGTCTCTGAAGCTATTTAACTTTTTTGATTGGGGTTTAACCACAGCCGTGAGCAACACGAACAGCCGTGAGCAACTCGACGTACTATGCAGTAAGCCTCCCTATGTAGTAAGCCTCCACATGTCCCTACTTTAGAGCCACTGATTACAGGGAAGAGAGAGACCCAGTGAACTGAGACAAACACAAAATTCATGCCTTACCAGGATCCAAACCCGCACAAATCTCGGACGAATGGTATTCAGCCAGCGCTTAGACCACTGCGACCCGAGTTCGGCGTCCCTGAGATTACGATTCGCTGTTTCCTAAATGCTTTTCACCATTAAAATCACTGACGTTGACATTACTATCAACGGCTTCAGTTCCAAAATATCGTTCCACTAATTTTTAATCATCAGTTTAGCAAAGATCATAGGAGGTAGCTGAATGTTCATGAGCAAAATACAGTTGAAAATCAAAACCATTTGTCTTTCTAAGCTTGGTCATAATGCTAGCATTTTCAACCTATACTTTCAGACGTTAGCATGATGCTAACGCAGTCAGTCAGGGTTACAGTTATGTCCGTCGTCACAGGTGAATTAAATCCAGCTAATTTGTTTTTATAATATTCAGAATTTTCGCTCCAGATAACGACTAACGACCCAGAAGAACGAATCACGTCCGAAGTCCGAAACTTGAACACCTCATGTACATTTAAATTTAAGCAACGGTGGCTTATAATGAATGTGTATTTGACTAGTTATACTGCATCTTGCTCCAGATGATATTATCAAAAAAATCTGTTAAAAACACCTAAGCGATACCGCATTGTTCATGAATCATTTACATAAATAATTGGGAGCCTTTCAGCAAAAACATGCTTCTATCATCAAGCGATTTACTAATTAAGTATTCTGTATATAGTGAATGAAAAACACATTCAATGCGAAAAAGTTTTAAATTGCACACGTCGAGAAAATGTTGCAATAATACGTATGTACTGTTGTCTTTCTTTGTGGAATAGTCCTTCGAACAGAATGCGTATTGGTTTGTGAAAGACAACTGCTGCAGACCATTAATGGGATCTGTAATGACTCAGATCATACTCAATGGAAACGTTAGAGAAGAGACACACTACGAAGAAAATTATCTGCATATGACTGCTTTGGAGCTATTGCGATCAGCCAACAAGTGTTGGAGGTTGAGTGAATTTCAGCAGCATCCTAAGACTGGGAATCACTTGTAGGGAATTTGTATTGTAGATGATTGGCGGCATAATCGTCGTCTGCTATCTGCATTGACCGCTTTAAATTGTTACCTGAGCAATTAAGCACAACGGCATTCCGCACATAACGTCTCAAACTGAGAAAAGTCCTCCTGATAACTACTAGTTCCACGCATAATAAATACGGAGCTACTTAGACAAAAATAACCCTCGCTGTAAGCGACCATAGTGAATGTCCCGCTCGCTAATATGGCACCAAACTTAAGGGGCTACAGATAAGGGATCCTTTTCCCAGACGAATGGCAAAAGCAGCCTCTATCCTGCTGATCGTGGAAAATACGTAAAGAATGAGTTGAAACCCGCTGCTTACTTCCAGCATATCATCAAAAGGTTTTTGTTAGGGTTATGTCTTGCCACGTGCCCAGAGTGGACTGTGTTCACATCCCTGTTAGGAGTGACTAAACCCCAACTGAATGTGATTTATTTTGTACATCCCAGAGTCTCGCTGTGCCGTTTGTCTGAGAACTGCCGTCTAATGGTTCTGTGTGGTGTCTTCTTCTTCTCAGTAAATATTTGTGATATTCCAATGTCCTTAATTTCGACATTGGAATATCACAAATATTTACTACTACTCACTATGACTATGTGAGCAGGCTACTTGGATACCTGCTCACATAGTATGTTAGAAACGCAGGTGTTGCATAACGTTTTAGGCGTGTTTCTTCTATAGTAAATTTCTTACTGAATGAGTTATTTTAGACTGCAGATGTCTCTTTTAAGAAATTTGGCATTTGAACATTTTTCTGTAGTTGCATTATTAACACTTCTCAAGTGAGAAGCCTTTTTTAATTCCTTACGTTGGATTACAGCTGTACAACATCTTTAAGAAGCATCATGATACTTACACATAATTACAGCAAGTAGTCCTAAATTTCCTGACAACAAAACTTGGACTGTTTTTCAAAAAAGGATCGTTGGAATTTTTCTGCACGTTAGTCTGTACACCAAACGCAGTTCTTCCAATGACATCCATGGTAAGGCTTTTAAACAAAGTGTAAATGTCAAAGGTTTCGTTGTTCTTGGATTTTTCTTCAATATTTTCAATGAGTTCATCAATGGCGCAATTCATTGTTGGTGCCATCTGTAAGATATACAAGAAATGAATGAGTCGTAATTCGCATGTGTTTTCAGTGGTCTTCGGTCATACGCGTTATTTACACAATTTTGACCTATAATGAATAAACTCTTTTCTACCAGCTAAGCTAATGATAATAAATAAAGCTTTCAACTAAGCTAAGTATAATGATTCTGCTACTGAATTATCTGCCTGTACTAAGCTTCAAATAGTGAATTCAAATGGTTGTTGTTACTAGTTAATTAATATCATGAATAAAGTCACCTGCTAGTAGTGTAGTAATAGTAATGAACAAACTTATAACTGGTAGTAATGTTGTAGCAGTAATTAAGATGAATAAAGTCTTATGCTGGTTGTTGCTAGTAATATTAATTGAAATAAACCTAACAGCCAGACAGAGGTCTGACAGTACTATGAACTGAGAAAGACGTACTTACATAAACCTTTTATTATGACCTTCTACTGGTATCATCACACACAGCTACTCAAATAACACGTAGCTCCTTGCACATGAACGGAGCTCTATACTCATAAACAAACGCTCTCCTTCACATAAACCAACACTCTCCGAACAACAATAAACGCTCTCCGTACAACAACAAACGCTCTCTCCGTATAACACCAAACGCTCTCCTCATAACAACAAACGCTCTCTCCGTATAACAACAAACGCTCTCCTCATAACAACAAACGCTCTCCTCGGGTATCGTTGAACGCGCCTATTTATACTGGCTACCACCACGTCATGACTTACACTCATTGCCAGATCTCATTCAGCGGGTGAAATAATATCTCGTTCAGTAAGAAGATAATTTACATAGTAAAATAAAATAACCAGAGATAGTAAAATCAAAAGGAAAGTGAATATAGAGTATACGTTACAGACCTTACAAACATATTCACGCACAAATGCAAAGTATATGTATACCTGCGAGAGTATTATCAACGGCATGAGTCAAAAGCAATTAGGCCCACTAATGATTGCAGATTCCAATTTGAATGATACCCGACTTAAATTGTGATTGCACCGCATTAACTGTATAAAAGGAAAAGTTAATTTCAAAATGACAAGTTACACATAAACCGCAATGTTGATTTGCTAAAAAATTGCAATTCCTTCGGTAAATGATATTAAAAAAACAGGTCACAAATTAATTAAATCGTAGTACGTTTTTTTTTTGGGGGGGGGGGTGGTTTATGTACTACCCTCCGTTCACACATAAAATAACAACCGAATAACGATATTTATTTTTGCGTTATGTTTTCGCTTAGAGAAATATTTCAGTAGTACAATTACTTGATATTTTTACTTTGGTTTTAGATGCTCATTAAAATATAACAAATTACAGTAAATCAACATTCTAATTTCTTTTCTTTCTTCTGCCGTTTCCAGTTTTTTGCTTGACTGAAAAAACGAACAGATTAAAAAAGATCCAAATGCATACTTAAACATTACTAAACGAAATGATGGAGCATTTTCCCACAGCTTATATAAATGAAATATCTTCATACAAAAAGAAAAAAAAATGAAAGAAGAACTTTCACTCCTAAGGGATGGTTGTAGCACAAAATTTCTGAATGGCCTTGAATTTCATGACAATTTGATCACAAAAAGTTACGCATATTGTAAGAAATACCTTAGGCACCAGTGTATATAAAAATATACCCTATGCACTGTATGCGGCTATGCCACGCCGTGTAACCGCCTTTATCCGAACTAGAGGTAGCATTAAAACGCACTGACGTGTTCTTTTCGTGTAGCTGAATTACCCTGATAAATAATCCAACTGCTCTAGCATTGCAATCATTTTCTTTCCTGTACATGAATGTGCATTGCACAGACCGATTTTCATATTGATTGGATATTTCCGTCTGGGTGCTTCATTTTTTTTTTTTTTTTTTTTTGCAAAGAGTGTATGCACACTGATCACAAGAATTTAGGGATGTAATCGGTTATGTAGGGAAAATGCAAATTTAAGACTTCTGGAGATCGATTATCAGCGTGGGTAGCTAGGTCACATGAAAATTAGCATGACGTTAACACCACTCGTGGCGTGCGAGCTCCGGTAAAAATAACCCTGAGAGAAGTGGAAAACGTGTCGTTTAAATGCATCGTCTAAACGTTTGCTGATTATATTGATTTCAGTGTGGATTAACCGGAAATGATATCCAGACGACGGTTAAGCATTGTTAACAGAAATAGCACTGTTGTCATGTGACAGGCAGGTGTATAGTAGATGAATGTGACTGTTGTGTTAGCAGTTTCGGAATGTAATAGTAAGTTGCGTACCCACAATATTTCTATAGCATGGAAATGTTACACATCAACCGCAAAGTCGTCGCCCTAGGATAATCACGCTGAGGCAAGGTCACTGCTTGACAGTAAGTGCTCGGAGAAGGCTTGTATCACCAGTAGCCAGCTCTTGGAGTCACTTCCAACTGCTTCAAATGGTCGTCACTAACGGTACGAAATCGTCTTTACTAGTACGGTACGAAATGGTCGTCACTAACGGTACGAAATCGTCTTTACTAACGGTAAAGACGATTCGAAACGGTACAAAATCGTCTTCACTACGGTACGAAATCGTCTTCACTAAGGTACGAAATCGTCTTCACTACGGTACGAAATCGTCTTCACTACGGTACGAGATCGTCTTCACTAACGGTACGAAATCGTCTTCACTTACAGCAAGGAGGCAGCTTTGATGTATAGCATTGATGTCAGCCCACGGTCGGTACGAAATCGTCTTCACTTATAGCAAGGAGGCAGCTTGGATGTATAGCATTGACGTCAGCCCACCGTCGTCAAAGATGTCATTACAGGTCATGAAATACAGAGTGGCACCATATACATTTCTCAGACGAATCGCACTTCGAATCTCGACCAAGACTCGTGCGGAGGACATCCGGTACACGAATGCAACCACGCTATGTGCAGTCCGCCCACCTTTACCAGAGGCAGTCAGTTCTGGTCTGGGCAGGAGTATGCTTTAATGGCCGTACTTCCTAGTATTTTTGTCAAGGCAACATCAATGCCTCAGTGGACCGAAGCGATATAATTCTGGCCATTGTGACATTGTTTCACGCTACTATTTGACACGGATTCCGTTTTCTCGATGACAGTCACTGTGACTGGAGTGTGCTTCACAATCTGGAAAATCATGGCATTCAATTGCTCCAGCTGCCTCCGTGGTCTCCTAACCCTGACCCTATTGTTAATTTTGGGACGCTGAGCATCAACGTCTAATAACCAAGTTTCCTACCCTAGTACCTAGTACATTGGCAGACCTTCGTAAACTGCTGCCTGTAATATGCGACGAGCAGCCCCTGTCACATATGAATAATGTCATTGCAAGTACGCCTCGCAGGTGTAAAGACGTTCTTCGACACAGAGACGGTGTTATCCGGTCCTGAAATCCAGGGGTATCGACATTCTCCAAATTTTCAATTTTGTTTATATTGCAATGCTACTTTGCTGTGTGCAGAATTCGCACAGTACATTGTTTTTGCATACGTACTCTTCATCGTTTGTGTAGCGTAGGCTCACTGAAGGTATTTTATTTCGGTTACTTAAGTCGGATACATACATCCTTTATTTTATGCAATATACGTACGTTTTGGTGACAAGAATAAATGCATACTGGTATGCAAAACTGAAAGACATGCCAGGTTTTGATTTATGGTGGCGCAATGGAGAAGTCTGGTTATGTAAAATTCAAACCATAGGATCTAAATTACTTCGCTAAATGACGACGGAAACAGCACCGACACAACTGCAGATACTAAAGGATACCGTGAAACTTTATTCATAATTGGATATGCATTGCTGGCCACCCGAATTGCAACACCAAGAAGGAAGCGCCCGATTAGGCTGAAATTCGCAGCATGCGTCGCCCGCGAGAGGATATGCAAACGATTAGCATTGCAGGGCATATGCAAATCATGTGCGCCCTGCACGCCACCGAGAAGCACTATAAGAAGGGTGCACAGATGGCGGGGTGTAAGTAGTGGAAGTGTGTTGTGCTGCCGGAACTGTGCGTGAGAAGATTCCTGATGCATCGTCGCAGAATACGGCAGTCATTCCAGCACGTTTCGGAGTTCGACAGAAGACGAATAGTAGCTTATCGCGACAGCGATTTATCATACCGAGACATCGGCGCCCGTGTGGGACGACACCCAGCCACAGTAATGCGAGTAGGGATTCGGTAGGTGCAGGAGGGCCGGACGGACCGACGTGACTGATTGCCGCATCTGCGGCACACCACCGAACGAGAGGGCCGGCATGTTGTGCGGCGGGCTTTGACTGCTCACACCGCCACATCACGAACGTTAGCGCAGGAATTAGGGTGTGTTGCGCAAAAACTTGTGTCAGCACGTACCGTTCGACGTCGTCTGCAGGAGCGGGGACTTGTCGCACGAAGCCCATTGCTCCGATTACCATTGACGTTACGCCACCAGCGAGTGCGGCGGAAGTGGGCCGTTTAACGCCGCACCTGGACTGCGAAATGGCACGACATTGTCTTCTCCGACGAATCCCGCTTCTGCCTGTAACACCACGTTGGTCGGATACGAGTGTGGTGGCACCGCAGGGAGAGACTGTATGACGCCTGCATTAATCATCTCCATACCGGTCTGTAGCCTGGCGTTATGGTTTGGGACGCAATTGGATATGACACTCGCTACCCTCTGGTACGCATCGCCGGCACACTCAACAGCCACCGCAACATCTCCGCCATTTTGAAACCTATAGTCCTCCCTTACCTGAAGGACCGGCCAGCGGCCACGTTTAAACAGGACAATGCGCACCCGCACATAGCACGCATCGTGCAATAATTTTTCACGGCCCACCAGGTGTCACTGCTGCCGTGGCCCGCCTGTTCTCCCAATATGTCGCCCATCAAACACGTGTAGTCGCTGATCGGCAACCGAGTGGACCGGTAAGCACCACCTGCGGCTACGCCTGATGAACTGTGGCAACGTGTGGAAGCAGCATGGAGCGACATACCCCAAGCCCACATCCAAAGCCTCTTTCGTCCGATGCCGCGGTGTGTAGCTGCCGTTATTCCCAGCATTGCGGGCCTCACGAACTTTTGATGTCTGCGTGTTCCGTAAGTCGCACGGGCCTGTAAGCTCAATCGTTTCATCTTTGTATCTGTATTTATGTGTCCAGTAAATCTAGCTTTGCTATCTTGTGTCCTTCTTGGTGGTGCATTTTGGATGGCCAGCAGTGTATATAGTACTGGGTTAGCTGATACTGATGCATCACTGCCAAAGACAATAAGAATGGAAGAGTAGGTCGTCAGCAGGGAACATGTCCATATTAACGTCAATGCATCATTTGCACCATCTGTCCATACTTCGCTCTAGGTGGTTCATGAGTTCTTGCGGTTACATCACCCATTCTTCAGTGAGCATCATCTTCAGGTACTGGAAAGTTTTCAGTGTGGTTTGATGCGCCGCGACGCATCTCCCAAGAGAGTCCCACACGTGTTTTAGGTGATTTATATCGGAAAACGTGCTGGGTAGTCCATGCGTTGAATGTCTTCAGAATCGAACAGCTCATCAACAACCGTCGTAATATGGGGTGTGACGTTATCTTCATTAACACGAACTGTGAGCCAATAATACTTCGGATCAGATGAACATGGGGAATGATTGCCTCATTATACTAGCTCGCACTGGTTACAGTACCTACTTCCAGTATTTGATCTCTGAACGTCTGTCGATCGGAACGCCTCCCTTTAAGAAAACACTGCACTCGCTATATCTACCATCTATCATTGATGTTTTCGGGGAAATACCGACTGCTTAATTCACACAAAACCGGCTGGCCTCCAGAATCGCTAGACAAACTAAATCTACTCTCATCAGTAAAAAGAACCGTACCCTACCGCTCTTCTGTGCAGACCTTATGTTTTCTTTACTGTTGTAAACGATGTCTCCAGCGAGTAGGTGTTAACAGAATGCAGTGTACTGGTCGTCCGGCAAACAATGCACATTCGTGTAGTCACCTGACCAGTGTAAACCGCGATATTGTGCGTCCTGTACTGATGTTCAGTTGTTTTACAAGTTTAATGCTGTCGTCGATTCCTTTTGGCTTGCAGAAGCAGATAGCGGTCCTCTCAAGGTTTAGTTTTTAGTGGACGACCATCATAGGCCTTTCTCACAGCTGTACCTTTAATGCTGAAGGACGACTACGCACGTGATACAATTCCATGGGTGATACCAAATGTTTGGGACACACTCATCACAGTTCGCCCCTCCTTTAGCTTCCCAATTATTCGACAACAAAAAAATCATCAAAATGGTCTCGACGGGCAATTTCGTTTACTCTAGTAGGCTACAAACACTATCGAACTTATGATACAATTATGCTCACCGTCCGTTGACTTACTTACCACCCTTCCTATTGGAGCGTGAACGCATTTTTTTCTTGTGGTACGCAAACCACACGTCATTCTCCATTATTACGCATGTGCAGTTACTTTTGTTCTAGGCACGGACCTGGATTAATTTGCGCCTTTGTGCTGATTCTATTTATTGAGTTATTCTACTTTTTCCACTTCGTTTTTCATATTCGTACAGCAGGATGTATACACTGAGTGGCCACTTTCTTATGGCCACCTGAGAGTTTTAAGCAAATGAGCTATGGCTGCACGCTGTTGCCGCCAGAGGGCTAGGCTAGTATAAAAACGGAAAGCTTAGTGCTTGCGACAGTAGTAGTAGTAGTGATTTTGGGTGACGAGATGGGCAAAGAATGCAATTTGATGGACCTTCAACGTGGGATGATTTTAGGAGCTCGGAGCCATGGAGCGAGTATCGCCGAAACCGCCGCATTCGTGAAATATTCCAGAGCAGCTGTTGTTAAAGTGTTTAAAGACTGGACTGTCAGCCAAAAACCTGGGTCTCTACGCGCAACGTTTGGTCGTCATTGACTAGTGACTGCTTGGGCGGAATGAAAAGTGTACAAACTGGTAACAGACAACAGAACGGCAACAGTGCAGCAAATTACAGACCATCTTAATCAAGGATCCCCTCAAATGATCTCTGCGCGCACTGTTCGCCGTACACTGCATCGGATGGGACATGGAAGCCAGAGGCCTGTTCGAACGCCTTTGCTCTCTGCAGTTAACAAGAGAAAACGTCTCCAGTTCGCACAGGAGCACAAAGATTGAACAGTCGATAACTGAAAACAAATTATTTGGTCCGATGAATCACATTTTCTGTTGCACCATGAGTGAGAATTTGGCGAAAACATCACGAAAGCATGGTCCCCAAATGCATTGCTACAACCCTTCAAGCTGGTGGAGGCAACGTGATGGTTTGGGGAATTTTTTTATGGCATGCATTGGGCCTTTTAATTCGTGTTGATCCACGTCTGACTGGTACCTCATATCTAAACATTGTTGCGGACCAAGTGCATCCTGTCATGTGGATAGTTTATCCCAATGGCTACTTTCAACAAGATAATGCGTCCTGCCATAGTGCTCGTGTGCTACAAGCTTGTTTTCAGGAACAAGCCGGTGAGTTTACTTTGCTTAGGTGGCCCCCACAATCTCCGGATCTCTTCCCCATTGAGAATTAGTGGGATGAAGTTGAAAGAGCCATAGACAGCTATATCCACAGCCCTGCAATCTCACACTCCTGGAACTTGCTATTCATCAAGCATGGTCTCAGATTCCACACACCACCTATCAACATCTCGTGGAGTTCATACCACAAAGAATCGACGCAGTGTTAAAGGTAAAAGGTGGCCCAACGAAGTACTGAGGGGGTGGTCATAATAAAGTGACTACTCAGTGTATACTGCGGTTCCAGAAACACTAGGAAGGGCGCTACCATTTCCATTACATGCTTCCAGACCCATACAGTAAATAGTAACGTTTTCAAACGACATATGTACAGAGGCATATATCTTTGCAAGCTCAAGTAGTAGCATTCACAGTTCAGATGGCAGCTTATCGGGCTTTAAGCGATTTCGAATATGGTATGATAGCGGCGCACCGGAGATGGGTCACTCTATCTCGGAATTCACAACTAAATTTGGATTTACACGTTCAATAATTTCGAGGGTGTACTTGGACTACACAAACTCACGAAAAGCATCTAGCGTACGGGACCACTGTGGCTGCAAGGGTGAAATCATAATTCTGTAGAAAAGTCTTGAACCATCGTGAACAGCGTCGTCCGACACGCATCGTAACATCCGCCCGCGGTGCAACTTTGCGGCAAACTACATCTTAATTCAATGCTGGGGCCAGTACTAACATCAGCGTTTGGACATTGCAACGTTCCCTGTGTTTTATGGGGTTCTGGAGCTGACGGCCCGTCCGGGTGCAATTAATTGGTGACCCGACGACACAGGGCTCGGGAACGCTGCGACTGAACGCGAGATGACGGGAAACATGTAGCTTTGTCCGAAGAATCGCGGTACCAACTATTCGCGCAGATTGCCGTCTCCGGGTGTAACAACCAACCCACGGTGCAATGGATCCCACATGCCTACAAAGGACAGTGCAGTTCGGCGGTGGCTGTGTTAAGGATGAACTACCTTTTTACCTGTAAAAGAAAAAAACAATACACGACCACATCGAAATGTAATTATAGTGCTAGCATACGAACACATGAAAAGACAGAACAATGTGTTTAAAAATGAAGCACAAACTACATTGTAATAAGTGTTTACGCAAATGTTGCAAATTTCTGAAGGACATAGTTGGAGAATGGATGTACATTGCTTACAGATAAGCAGGCGCACAGACATTTTAGTATGGGATATGTCCACTTCGAACTGCGATGCAGCTCTCACAACGTCGTGGCAAGCTGAACAACAAGGGATCCAGGATTTCCTGCGGCAAATTGACCCACTCCTCCCTCAGAGCACAAATGAGGCTCTGCTTGTTTTCTAGAGGAAGTTTCGAGCACCAATGCGTCTCCCCATTGCATCGCAGACGTGTTGTATAGGGTTGAGGTCTGAGAAGTGTGATGGCCAGTCGGTGCAATGAATATCTGCAGTCTTCAGAAGTGTCTGCAGTGCACTCGTACAGTGAGGTGTCGTTTTGTTATACATGAACAGAAAATCTTGGCCTACATCACCACAGAATAATTTTACATGACGTAAGACTTCCTTGCTATATCGTTCGCCTGCATTAGTCCCATTTTCCTGCACTTGTAGCTCGGTGTGTCCATTAATCATAATGCCGCCCGTCACCATAATCTTGGCACTGCCATATCTGTCCCTTTCTGCAAAATTTTGCTTTGGCACGCAGCAATACTTTCATGCCAGACCAACTGACAACAAGAATCTCAAGATAGACTAAAACCACACTTATTTGTGAAAAGTAAATTTGCCGATTGATCACGTGTCCAATTTCTGTGGATACAACAACACTGATAATGTGAGCAACGTTGAGCTCTGGATAGAGGGACGCAAATTATAGGTGTTTGGGCATGTAGCCCATATGTCGTAGACATCTTGCCACAGGTTTTCGAGATATTCGCCTTCATGTGCCTCCATTCCACGCAGGCCACTCACAAAGTAGGGGGTTAGGTTTTCCTGTTACAAATAGAAATATGTCATCAAACACATAGCAGTAGAGCGAGAGCCACCTTCAAGCATGTGTTTGTAACACATTGCATTGGTTTGAAACGCTTCCCAGAGCCTGGATACCACATGCGCGATTCCAAACTCTCTGGCAATATCACTCATTCTGCGGTCTTCATCCAGCTTTTCCATAATTCTTCCCTGCACGAAATCATTTAAATGATGTCTTTCAGACATAACGTGAATTACATGTTCGCACCTTAATCCTTCACATCCAGATTTTCCTTCAAACACTCTGACAGAAGTCTGCCACTCCGTTTTCTCTTTTATCCGTTTCAGTGATATCACGTGATCCTAGTGAGCACGATTTGATATTTTCCATGTGCACAGGCTTTCTGCTGAACGTCCCCAGTTATGTAAATTGTCACAAGCAGTTGCGTTTGATTTTGTGGTTGTAACTTTCCGAAATAGTGTTCGCCCTTAGGTTTTGGACACCAGTGCAATGTGCGATATTCATTTAATTTAATTATAAACACTAATAATTTAGAACATATTAGCTAGCCTGGTTCGTACAGGTGTTGCCTCACAGGCTTGACTTTCTTTTTTATCCGTGAAGCAATTTTTAGCCAATAGATCCTGCCCGTAAACAAAACAAACAAAGTTTGATGTCACAAATATTTATCTCTCAGATGTCCTTAATGGTGATCAGGTGCATTGTACAACTTTGACAGCTCACGTATATCATAAATGTAATTTTTAAGCATTTGTTAAATTAATGTGTTTTCCTCCTGTTTCATAACCCACATTTTTAACGGGTTGTAGCTAGTATGATCTCAAAATGGTAGAAACGTGTTTACCAGTTTCATCTTGCTCGTAGTGAAGGATGGAGTGATGATGCTTCTGATATCCTTCCATCTTTTATCCCTCAATTCTATGAGATTCTTTGAAAATCCAACTCGTGACTTCTGATTGGTAGATGTTTGAAATATGGGCTACGAAACAAAGAAATATTATTTTGGACTGAGCAAACATTTGTAAAAAAATTTAATACATAAAATAGAAATTACTTAATGGCAATGTGAGGAACATTGTACAAAAGGAGTTTGAACAAGCCACAAGTTTTAAAAATTATACACAAAAAGAATGCTCTTGAACAAGTTTCTCTTTTTTGTCACTTTATCCACAAAATTCCAAATGAGTGTACTCAATAAAACTAGAATGTCAAATGCGGCTGGCCACTTACAAAATTTAAAGAACTACAAATAAAGAGATGAAATTAAAGCAAAAGAAAACATTCATGTACACTCTTTGTCAAAAAATACGAAGCACCCCAAGACAGTCGTTCGATCGTGATAAAACTCAGCATACAAGTGCCTCAGGGCCGAATATGAAAATAATTGAAAATAATGGCCAGTGAATAAATAATGACATGCCACAGCGCACGGGGAACCGCACACCAAGAAGGGTATGTCAAGAGCAAATCTCGCCTGCAGAGACAATTGTGGCAGCGGATTGCGGTTGCATTAACCTTCACGGACTGTGTCAAGGATGTAATGCTCTGGGAACGTTTTATAAGGAAATTAATTCGTCTCACTATGGTGTTTTTTCTTAATATCCTCTAAAACTACAGGATGGCGATGGAGTCGGCATCATGTAACGGAAATCACGAAATTCTGTGAACGTGTTTCTTCTGCGCATGCACAGTCTCGCGACATGCACCCTTACATTAGGTGCAAGGTTCGCGCCTCCCGTGGCATTAGGTTGGAGTCTGTCAACGATATATTAAAGGCTGCCAACTGATGGTGATGCCACCAAAGGTTCGCTACCGCACTGTGAGCGACAGAATTTCAGCCCGCATCGATCCATCACTGCCACCTGGAGGCCAGAAGTTTCCCAAAGTTATTTTTTTTGGGATACGGATGAAAGCAGTCTCCCTTGCCTTATTTTGGATCCAAGGAAAGGACGAAGCCAGAGATGTCCTTCGGATCATTCTCCGATTCAGCCCCTGGTTCGAGTCCGCGACTAACTCGGAGAATGGTCAGAATCCAGCGCCTCAGACTTCTTGGCTACCGGAGCAGCCAGAAAAGGTCATCCCAGTATTAGACATACATTGACCCAACGTGTATCAAATTACATCTGACCAACAAGGTGTCTTGATGCCCAGTTTTCTGCCAGCGATGGCGAAGCGTTGCAGCCAAGACGCGAGCAGTCATGACACGAGTAAATTTTTCTACTGATTTTGACGCATGGATTTTGAACATTTCGAGAATCCAAGTTAACCCGTTTTGAAAAGCATTTAGCTTTCTTATAAAAGTTTGTTTATCCGCAACATTCTCACTGCAACAAACATCACCTCAACAATTAATCAGTGACAAGTCATTAGCAACAGATTAACTGAATAATATTATAACGTTTACTTGATTGATTTCAAATTCGTGCTCAAAGTACAAGCATTAAATTATTATCCGTAATTGCACGATATGGAACTGTAAATGAAATATGTTAGAATCCATGATGTATTAAAAGACTTTAATTCACATATCCTCAGTCATAAAACTACATATTTACAAATTAAAACGATACATGTGAGACCTTTCGGCAATCCTACTGTAGAGCCATCATCAGACATTATAGCTAGTGACATAGAACAAAATAAATACTGTCTATTTACAGTTCAACTGACGTCATGCCATGCGTCAGTACATGCGCAATAGACTCGATGTGAAACCGACAAAAAAATATTTGTTATAAACAACATAGTGTTTCGTTGTTACCTTAACTGTAGGAGATGGTAATTATACAATATAATAATAACAAAAAAACCATCACTCAAAATTATAATAATACAGAACATGGTGAAGAATAAGGGGAAAGTTATAAAATTTGTTTCCAAGGTTGCCGAGTTAAGAACGGGGTGTCAACATTACAAACAGTATTTACCGGGGTTTTTTTTTGTAAATACTGTTTGTAATGATGACACCCCGTTCTTAACTCGGCAACCTTGGAAACAAATTTTATAACTTTACCCTTATTCTTCACCATGTTCTGTATTATTATAATTTTGAGTGATGGTTTTGTTGTTATTATTATATTGTATAATTACCATCACCTACAGTTAAGGTATCAATGAAACACTATGTTGTTTATAACAAATATTTTTTGTCGGTTTCACATCGAGTCTATTGCGCATGTACTGACACATGGCATGACGGCAGTTGAATTCTAAATAGACAGTATTTATTTTGTTCCATGTCACTAGCTATTGTATATTGTCTGATGATGGCCCTACAGTAGGATTGCCGAAAGGTCTCGCATGTATTGTTTTAATTTGTAAATATGCAGTTTTATGACTGAGGATATGTGAATTAAAGTCTTTCAATACATTATGGATTTTAACATTTTTTCATTAACAGTTCCAGATCGTGCACTTACGGATAATAACGTAATGCTTGTAGAATAACGTTTACATTGAGCTAAAGAATTATTTCTTATTTCACGTTGAGCTGGTATTGATTCGCTGTTGCTTAGTTGTATGGGTAATAAATACACTTCGGGGAAGGAAAGGACTTTATGACCCCTTTGAGCATCTAAGAATAAAATATGTAAATAGAGCCTCCGAGGTGGCGAATTTATCTAAGCATCGGCTTCTGACCGTTCGTCTGAGTTGGTCCGATTTCGAGTCCCGGATGAAGCATTGGTGGTGTGTTTCTCTTTCCGAAATGACTTTCTTCCTGTGACCAGTGGCTATAATAACTGCTTTAATTAATGCCTTAGAGTTGTTGATAGTAGTCGGGTGAACCCTCTTCAAAAATTCAAAATATACTCTTCATACAAATTTGAATATACTATCACTGTAAAACCTATGCTATGCGTTACTTTCACCTTTAAAAAAAATGCAAGTGAATTTCCTAGCTGTCAATGCTTGTATCATGTAGAGCAATACATTCATGGAAAGTTTTTCACAAGATTTTAAATGCCGAATAAAAAAATCCTTTCTGGCTTGCAGAAGTGTTGGCACAATGCCAAACACAATAGGTATTTGAGCCACCATGAGCAAAAATTACGCTTCGCAGAATTTCTGAAGTTGATGAATCGTCATTCATATGGTTAGCGATATGCATGTCGAAAATGCTACTTTAAATACGACTTAACAGATATAGAGATATCGTGTGTACAGACAGAAAAACAAAGTTACGGTTTGAGCTGATGTGTTTTTACAGAGGACCGTCTAATCATTAACAGTCATATCCTAATTTTAGAATCAATGCCCGATGGTGTTTCATCCAAGCGTTGTCCCCACTCATTCATTCATATATATATTCTCACACCTACTCTCTTACAGATGTGAAACATTGCTGTAGACCGGTGCCACCCACTGTTTTCGCAGTGCTGATAAATATTTTATTATCGTCAGCTGTGGGATACTGGAACTTGGATGCAATACATATCAATCTGATAACTATTATCGTTCTAATAACAGATATGTCAAACAAAAATATCTCGAACCGCTTAAGATAATTTTTTTGAAACATTCCTGCTTTGTTGGAGAGCGTTTCAGCTGCGAAATATTTCTCATATAATTTAAATTTTTTCTTAAAATACAAGTTTGCAACTAGAGGGCGTAAGTTTACTATTCCGTTTACAGCAGTATTCTTGGGATTAAAAACCCAACTGTAAACTTCTTTCTTCGGTCAGATACTACTGTTTTCCATACCGGTTCCCATTGACTTTGAAAAGCTTTGATAAATTTCATTCGCGTCAGAAAGGATTCAAAAGACGCTCTCATTACAACCAAAAATTCGGTGTCATCTTTCTCGTTAATACTAATTGCCACTTGATGTGAGTCGCCTAGTTAGATCCAAAGAGTACAGTTAGCTCGAATCAGAAGTTAAATTTTGTTTACGGAACGGGTTGCTGAAGTTTTTAGACTTATTTATTTCTCTCGGCGGAGGCAGACGTTTAGAAAACGAGTCCGTTATTCTTCCCACTCTCTACGCTTGACATTTGTGTCGTCTAATACATTATTACCTCCTGAAGCTATGGAAAGTAGTGGGCCGGCTTACCGGTAGTCTGTTTTGCGTAAATACTTAAGAATGACAACGACTTGCGCGTGTGGAAACCGATTCAGCTTGCAGTGCTTTCCCACAGAATTTTGCTCTTGTAACCTTACACGGAACAATGGCAACAAATTTTAGTTTCTGAGTATGCATTTATTCACATAAAGTTAGCGCTGACGCTCACACACACACACACACACACACACACACACACTTACAGTGCTAGATGGGGCATGGGTGGTGTGTCTATCTTAAGGCATCGGTTCTTCTTCATTTTCCTAGGAACCACTGCCCCCAAATTAGGGATGGGCGACTTCTTATAGTCTTAAGGTGGTAGCTAACCTCTCCCCTCCCACCTTTTGACAAAAAATAACAGAATTGTCTGATGTACATAAAGCCGCACACGATTTTATGAAAAGTCTAAAACAGTTTTCATGAGCAAGATTTTGCTAAAGAGCATTAGTCCAGCGGCTGACAGCCCTTCTGTGTTACTTGGGTGTATAAGAAGCAAAAAAAGTTTGGTGGCCGCCTCCCATCCCCCACGTTTTCTCAGAATGACGTCATTCAAGATGGCCGTCATCATTCCACTTGCCTTCTGTTAAAGTAAGCGTTTTAGCGAAAACGGTAAGATTTATTGAAAAGAGTTTTTAAGAAAAACATTTCAGTGATTCGTGGTTTAACACAAAAATACCTCCCGCGTTTTCAGAGTTATTTTGTTCTCTGTTTGATATTGATCCAAGTAAAACAAATCTTGTCCAAAGCAATGATAACAAAGAAGAAGAAACTACTTCCAGTGGTTCGTCAATGAAAGCGCAATCGTTATTGCAAATCATGTATTACCTGTTACATCGTGGGAAAAAAAAGACACCCCTACACATAATGAATGCGCAAGCTATTTATAAGGTCTGTAGGAGTAAAACTCTTGTTACAAGTTTCAACCACTGTGACGTACCTGCCACGCAGGATGCATATGAGATAAAGGCAGATAGCAGCGAGAGCATACGTCCGCGTAGCTCAGTTGGGAGAGCGACTTATTCCAGAATGAAGGGACCCGGGTTCGATGGCCGGCATGGACAAAAATGACGAAGAAATTTACTTCGTTATACCACGTAGGACTTTGTGTTAGGCTTGATGACGTTTTAGGTCACCACAGAGCCCTTGCCCCGTTAACTTTTACACAAAGTGGAGATGTTCCTCTTCCTAGCCACTTCAGTCCTGATATTTACACAATTAGTGCATTTGACAATTTTGGTGTTACTGAAGCAACGTTTTGTGGCCTTGGGAACTACTTCCAGTGGTTCGGCTATAAAAGCGCAATCGTTATTGCAAATCATGTACACATGATACTGGGTGTGTACTCTTTCAAGAAACGCCTACACACGGTGTACAAAAACCTCGTATGTCTGAATGTGGTGTTGAAAAAAAAACTGTTTAGAGAACATACTGCTCTGCCAGAATTTGCAGCCCTATATTAAGCCAGCAAAGCCGGCAGATCTAAACGATGATTACAAAGTAGACGTTAATTTGTAATTTATGAGTGAAAATGAATTCAAAGCCAAAAAAGATGACATCTGGGAATTCTCAAGGATTTCACTTACTACTAATGAAACAAAGATGACTGATCAACAACTCGAGCAGCCGTCACCGTCTTGGAATGCCTTTAACTCACCGGTTTCCCATTAGAACTTATAAGTAAAGGAGGTAGGATTCTTGCCCATTTTACCGCATTCGGTAACAAAATATGAGACTGTTTAAACTTCACTTTGCAATTTAAGTAAACTACTCATGGCTTTGAAACAGAACAATCTTGCAGTAGCTTCCGATGAAGGTGTCTACTTCATCGCAAGAGAAATACAAATAAACCGTAGCAAACAATTCGAAAATCTTGTGCTGTATATGGGCTCCTGTCACGTGACAAAAGGTTTTATTGGTTGTTTGGGAAAATACAATCGTAAGAGTGAAGAATCAGATATTTTCATTGAAAGTGGCTTATTGGGTGTTAATGCGACGGAATCTGCCCTCAGTGGAACGAATTACGTAAGAAGTGTTAAGGATATGTTCATTCTTAATGAAGCCTTGTTCCGCCTTCAAGTGCTGGCATTCTTTAAAACAAATGAAGCTGAAAATTATGCTGGACAAATTCAACAACTGCAAAACTTCAAGATAGTTTTTTACACAAAAGATTATGCAATGCTCAGAGCAGTATTTGATGACTTTAGTGTTGAGCACCTTATTTCAGACTTTGAGGATTTTGTTGTCACAGGCCGGGAATCATCAGAACAGTTTTTGTACTGGGAAAACTTCAGGATATTTGTATCCTTACTGAGAAACTTAATACGATCTGACCGAGATGGTTTATGGGATCTACATCTGGATACTGTTCAGAAAATTCAGCCTCTGTTTGCAGTCTTGGATTGTGTGAACTACCAATGCTGGAGCTCTCTTTACTTAGAAGGCATGAGGAAATTACGTACTACTCATCCTGAAGAGTACAAAGTAGTCAAGAATGGTATACATGTAAAAAGGTTTAATCATACCTTCTCGGCTGTTGGTGCCGATATGGCTCTCGAGCAAACGATTAATAGATCACAAAAATGGTCATCTGGTGTAATTGGAATGACAAAGCAGAAGTACTTTGTTGCTCAGTGGGATCTGACATACCATGCGTTACTGCAGATAACAAACGTACATCGAGAAATCACCCAATCTGTATCATCAACAGCTGACTTACACGTTCACCATGAGCTCCGAAAAAGTGAGACTGAGCACACCAACAACATGATTTTGATTATAGTGAAAAAAGAAAACCCTTTATTTATATATATATATATAGGGTTTTTTTATTAATTATATGCATATATTGAAAAAAGAAAACCCTTTGAATTATCTGGTAACACATCACTACATAACCTCGTAACACAGGCAGCAGTTGCTGCCGAGGCAAAAGAAAAATTGTTGAATGCGAGCAAATTAGGTACTGAACTTTACAAAGCTTACAGAAAGACCTGGTATGTTGAAAAGTCTGTACGTATTTGGGACACAATAAATCACACGGAGTTGCGCACATTCGAAACTAAAAATAAATCAGAGAAAAAAGGAAAAGATGAGTTAAATAGAAAGTGTTTTAAGACTGCCACGAACAGAATATTTCAGATCGCTCAAGTTCGTGGGTATGAACTGGCGCGTCTGTTTCAGTTTGAGTTATCAGATGTTTCAATGCTTTTTGATGAGAATGGTCTTCCTGCATAAGAGTACCATTTTTAGAAAGGGTTCTCTTATGCAGGAACTAGAAAGGCATCTGAGTGAAGATGCAAAAGCAGCACAATTTTAGCCGGATGAAAATACTTGTACCATCATAGACGTTATGAACTGTTTGAGAAAGATGGTAACAAAGGAAAAGAAAACGTTTGGTGATGTTGTCACTTCTTACTCGAAGTTTCATCATCACTCTCAGCTGGTGCTTTTAGACCGTTCAATAATTACCAAGAGTGTTCTCCTAAAGACTCTGAACGTCTATCTAGACAAAAAAGCAATGTCATGGTTTTGTCTAAAATATCATCAGACGTTTATCTACTAATTCAAATGGAAACTTTCTGGCCCTCATTATCAAACAAATTGTAACTATAAAAACATATAACAAACAGTTTGAAAACCTTGATGATGACAAGACCTATTAGACGGGCGCATATGTTAAGTGCATGCTCTGGTTCACCGGATGAAATTATGTCAACTGCATGGGTATCCAAAATGTTGTTGAAAAACCAATATGTACCATGGACATATTTTTAATAGACGAAGCAGACTTCAGGATGATGATTCATGTAGAGAACGCAGCAAATCAAGGGCTAAAGAGAATCGTGTTTATAGGTGCTGATACTGATATCTTGGTCCTGGCTCTATTTCACTTGAAAAGGTTTCACACCCTAGGAGTGAATGATGTGTGGCTAAGAACTGACGTTGGTGACACAACAAGACTTGTTCCAATCCATATATTAGCTAAGACACTGGAAAAAGACACGTGCCAGGCATTACCAGCACTTCATGCACTTTCTGGCGCTGACTACACGAGCAAGTTTGGTAACAAAAAAGCTGCAGTTGGCTATAACTCTGTGCACTATCTTAAAGAGTTTGGCGTGTCACCAGCATCTCCAGAGTTCGACAGAATCATGTGCCTTGCCGAACAGTACTTAGTGCAATTGCTGAAGAAAGGCTCGTCTTCCAAGACACTTGATGAGTTCAGGCTATGGAAGTACCTCTATGGGAAAAATATATCTCTCGATGTCCTACCTCCAACAAGTACCAGTGCATAGGGACATCTTCTTCGTGCTTTCTTCCACATCTGTCTAATGATACACTGCCTCGATGAAGCACAAGAGACATCGGATCCACTTATGTTCGGCTTCGAAATGACAGATAGTGTTCTAATGCCACCAAAGTACATTTTTCCACTACCGGACGACTACATTGGAGCATGTACATGCATGAAGTGCGCTAGATCAAGTTGTGAGTGAAGGGAGACAGAAGTTCCATGTTGTTTGTTTTGCAAATGTAACAGTGTTACATTAATAAAATAGATTGCAGAAACCCATATTTAATTGAATGTTGTTGCTAAAGAAACATTAAAAACATTTTACTTAAAACGATAATGTAGATTGTCTTTCACATTTATAACCAAGGTGTTTAAAGATTATAAAATTAGCACTGCTTTGTCTTGTATAGAGTTTCTTTGTAAAGAATTATCAAAATGGTTTTAAGGATTTGCAAGTGCATATTTTTTGCGTAATATGAATTAAACTAAGTGTACTTCATAAACAAGTTAATTGAATATATGTTCTTCTCACTGTTAGTGTTAAATCTTCCTTAAGAAGAATATTTGCGTACTTCAGTATGAAAAGGTTACTTTCCTGGGATAATGGTTTGAGAAATCAAGGAAATGGTCAGAAACAAATTTGTAGACGATTGAACGCTGAACATTTTTCTTTAACCATTTAACCACCATGACCCAACAATCTTGTATCACTCTAAATGACATAGCGACAGAAACTGTCCGTTGGTTCACTTTTTTGTTTAGTAAAAACAATAGTGACTGAGGGTGACGGCAGCTGATCCGTCATAGGTCGTGAAAATTCGAAGAACGGGTAAGGGTGGGAAATCTGACACACTCTAGACTTGCGTTTCCGGCGGCTATCGTCGTTTCTATGTACGGGCGTTTTGGACGTTATGGTAGTTACAGGGTTCAACATTATTTCAATAAATCTTACCGTTTTCGCTAAAATGCTTACTTTAACAGAAGGCAAGTGGAATGATGGCGGCCATCTTGAATGACGTCGTTCTGAGAAAACGTGGGGGTGTAGGGGGTGGCCACCCAACTTTATTTTGCTTCTTATACACCCAAGTAACTAATACAGAAGTAATTTTCCGTGTACATACAGTTGAACACAGAAGAGCTGTGGGTTGCAGGACTACATTGAGCATAACGAAAACTTTCTACAGCGCAAAAGCATGAGCTCTCATTGATTCAAAAAAAAAAAAAAAAAAAAAAAAGGAATGGAAACTTAAATATATAAAACACTATGCTCTTCTTCTTGAAAAGCAGATCTTTGAATTTAGTTAGGATAACAAGTAAAAAGCATAGTTGCTATCTGTATTAATTAGTATAGTCATTTCCTTCTATATACAAACAATCACGAATGGTTTCCATTTCTTTTTATCCACTTATATTTAAAACAATGCTAGAAAAATTCGTTCTTCTGAAAAAGAAGCTAACATAATTCTTTTCACGTAAATTCAAAAGATCATCAACGCAAAGTTTTTGAAATTCGTCCTGATGGATTCCTACTTTTTTAGCATTTTTCTGATGAAAGTCTTGTTTTAAAAGAGAAGCTACTGAGAAAGAACTTTTTCAAATGTCAAATAATAAAGGTGGTTTTGATTTCTTTCTCACCCAATACAATAATGCGTGTATGTAGGTACACATGCATCCATGCGTCTAAATAATGACAAATTAATATGAAGTTACAAATTCGTTCATGAAAAAGAAAGACGAATTTTCATCCGTTTTAAACTAAAGAACAGAGAAACTGGTGAAAACGACGCTTTCATAATCATGCAGCATGCAGTGGATAGCAATTTATTTTCCTCATTCTTTAAATACTTCCTCTTTGTCTCAAAGTATTAAAATAAGGCAGCATCTGCAGCATTCTTCCAGACATAAGTTGTTCAGACACACTGTATATTGACCAATATTTGTTTCCAAAATTGCAGCAATAGAAAATATTACACTTAAAATTCATTCACAAAAGTGAACTGACTTTGCAAACTCCGGTTAAAAAAATCAAAAATCACAGAGGTACAATAAACAAAGTTATTTTATTTTACCCCTTACCTCGGAGAATTCTTTTTCATAAAGTTATAATTTTCTTTTTCAAAAAGTTATAATTTTCTTTTTCATAAAGTTATAATTTTCTTTGTGTATAATATATAATTTTTCTTCTCCTATCTACAAATATACATCCAGTACTAGTGGACGCAACTGTTATAATAGTAAAGCGGGTGGGTTGCTTCAGAGATACTTGTCCGTGGCTCCTCGCAGGTTGGGTTCGACTTGGATTATTGGGAGCAATAACAGAGTCTTGCTGACACTTGGCACAGTGACTGTCACATCTGTGGATACTTACGATTTAAAAATAATCTTCACCTGAATTTCATTGAAGGGTATGTGGCAGGTAGCCCTAAACATACATACGAAATTCGAGCCCGGGACTACAGAACAGTATTGGCATTTCCTACTGGATTTCTGTATAATAACAAATTCGTTACCGTGGGCGATGAGCTTTACCTCCAAACTCGTGGTATCCCAATGGGCAGTCGCTTTTTAACAGTTTGGCTAATCTCTATCTACATTTTTTGAGGATAGATATGTTGCCAATCATCCTTTACCTAGGATTGCTCTAAGATATGTTAATGACATCATTGTCATTAACATTCCGGACTTTTGCGTTGCGCCACTGACTTGTATCTTGACGACCTTACCCTAGAAAAAACGAACAGATCGTCTACTTATGTTTGTTACCTCGATTTAGAGGTTCAGGTGGACGAGGAGGAAGAGGTGTGGTGAATTTATTTGATAAAAGAAACTCTTTTGAGTTTGATATCGTTCACTACACTCACTGGTCATCCAACATTTCAAAAGTTATGCATCGCAATCTACTCACCTCTCAGTTTCATAGAATAGCTAAAATTTGCTTTACACAGCTCTTACTTGTAAAAAATCTGAAAGCTCTTTTTTCTAAATTGCCATCTAACAATTTTCCCAAAAATTTATTAAGATATCGTTTTAACCATTTAATTTTGAACTATAATTCGGTGGCCAAGAGTTTCAAACTACAACCTGACATGCTTTATTAACCTAGGACCTTACAATTTTAAGTATATAGGTAACATAAAGTGCTATTTGATGGGTCCCTAATAGCTGAAGATCTTATCTACATACACAGTTTTGCATCTTATCAATTCACACATATTTTGGCTTACCAGGTAGTTGATTAACCGTGACCACCTTTTAAATAAGTGTGTATAATTGGGTTCTTGTGGGTGCTCTGTTCAGTCTTGTTTGACTTTTTGTCATGGCGGGCTTTGTTCTGCCGGTAAGCTTTTAATTCTTTTTTTAGTTTTATAAATTTGATTCTTGGAATTTTTGTGCTTATTAGAATTTTGTTTTATGGCCTAGGGAGCATGACCAACCGACCGGTTTGGCTTGCCTTGTCGTTTTGTTGGTACTAGAAAGGTCACTCGCACAGGTTGATGCTCTCCTGATGACGGCAACCTGTTCCAGTTTTCACTTGTTTTGAAATTTTTGTATTTTTGTTCTGTAATATTGTCATTCTCTATCTATACATGGCTTTATATCTTCTGCAAAATGGTAGAAATAATTTTTCCATATCTATAGTGTTTCATTAAAGAGCCTCAAAAACAAAAGAAAGAGAACTATCATTCGTATAGAAAAGGTGTGGCTTTCCTTCTGCTCTTCTGGATTCATTAACATTACTTTTACGAGGGAGAACACGAAAGTGCAGAGGCTACTATGCTTGCTCTGATACACGGAAATCTTTGTGCAATGTTTTGCTTCCCCAAGCATTCAATTGTATGAGCGAATGAATAAGGGCATGCATCAAATTGCCATGCATTTGTCATCCATCACATGAAGAAAAATTAAAAATATGCAAATATCAATCTTATTTCGTATATTTACTTACCGGCCTGTTAATAAATTTATGGAAATCGCTAACTTGTATCTTCTTCAAGAGATCTGGGTCACTTACTAAAATAATTGGTTTGAATCCGAAGTAGTATCTGTAAGGTATGAACAACGGGAAAGTTAACTTTTCTTATTTATTTCCAAAAGACTCAAAGAAAAACGTGAGCAACTACATTGCATTATTTTTCACTGCAGCACAGATATGAGCCAGTTACACAATAGGGAATCAATGAAAACATAAATCTACACATCTGGAAATAATTATACATAAATAAATGTCTCAAAAAATAGCCCCTTTCTTCAAATTTTTGTATATTAGAAGCCTGAGTATTTACTAAATGGATTTATGGAAATCGCTAACTTGTATCTTCTTAGACATTAGTGAAAATTTCTATCTATATCTGTTAGACATTAGTGAAAGTTTCTTTTGACATTAATTCCAATCTGAATTACAAGGTATTTTTTGTAAAACACATTATGTGTCACACAGCATATTTGTTTCGTAAAGGAAGTATTTTTTAAGGATTCTCGTATTGACCGTGAAATCCTGAAATTGCATGGACGTCGAGTAGCCCACTGAAATTATATCAACTTGTTTACAGAGTAAACTTTCTGATTATCGTTTTAATAACTATTGCAAAGCAACGTAAATTGAATTCTGCATAACGTGTCTGAAACAAAAACTATCAAGTACAGGAAATATAATATCAATTTCGAAGTAGAGCAATTCTTAAATAACCAAGAGGAGCACGAGCAGAGAAGGTATTTTACTCATAACTGAGATTTTAAGTATCATTGAAGTAGTTTCATTCTTGCTCACTAGATACCGCCGAGGGGTAAGTAGAGTTTGCTCATAAATTAAAAAGTCCACATCGGATATCCAGATTTAGATCAGGTTTTACCTCTTTTATTCAACCCCAATGTAATAGCGTCTCCTATGAAAACGATATTAAAACGATTTTGAACGTACTTGTCATTCACTCTATCAGACTTGGCCAAACTCCGAGTTATGGTGATAACCAGAGCGTATAATATCCCCTCATGGCTCACAAATCGATGAACTCTTTCAACGCAATTTGTGCTGCAAAGAATTACTGCGGACATCCCAGCAAAATAAATCTGAAAAAACACAAAAAAAAACGAGGAATATTTTCGGCATTGCTGAATATTGTCAAACACTTTTTTTCACGATGACATCGGCAGACCTTTCTCATTCCAGTGTACTGTATTTATAGATCTATACCGATGAGCCAAAATATTATGACGACATGCCAAATAAGATGGTGTTTCTCCACGTGCCGCTAAAGCATATCTTTCCGGGTGAGTCATGTATGATACAATATTTCTAAAAATATGTTGTAGTATCTGGAACCAACACATTACCAGCAGATCGTTTAACTCTTGTAAGTTACGTGGATGATCCTCCGCAGATCGGCGTTTTGTTCCAACACAAACCACATTCTTTTTTATTGCGTTTATGTCTGGGGAATTTGGACAATAAGGAAATATCTTGATGTCTCCTTCAAGTTCTGCGAACCATCCACGCACAATCTGTGTACTGTGACATGGTCCATTATCTTAGTGAAAGAAGCCATTACAAGAGGGGAATACCGTTGCCATGAAATAGGATGTACCTTATCCGCAATGATATTAAAGTAAGTGGTAGACGTCATAGTTTCGTGCACATGAATGACTGGACCCAGGGATTTCTAGCAGAACATGGCCGAAAGCACTAACACTTCGTCCACAGGCTTGTTTTCTTTGCACTGTGCATCCTGGTTACAACACATCCCCAGGTAAACGACACACACGTATCAGCCCCTCCACAAGGTGCAGCATGAAATGAGTTTCATGGGAGCACACAACACTCTTCCAATAATTAAATTCCAGTTCTGATGCTCACGTGTCAATTGCAGACATTTCAACAGTAAACCGGAGTTAGCCTGGGCACTCGGAGTGGCCTGACGCCACGCAGCCCGATTTTCATCGTGGTTTGTTGTACCGTGTGTTGGATCGGCGGATTGGTAATCCTCGGAAAACGAGCAGGCAAGAATATCCTAAGCTGGTGTGTAAATACAGCGCAGGAGGCACGTAAGGTTCGCGTGTTTAAGCGTGCCTGCAACCAGACGAGTTCCTTTAACGAACGAAAAAGCCCTTGTTAGGGCTGAAGCTCCTACCAATCCAGTTTCCGCGGCGTTGTTGTCGCGCTGATCCTTCCACTCATCATGATCGGGTAAAGTGCGGAAACAGGTGGGCATAGGACACGGTACACGAATCGCCCAAACCCGGTAACGGGGGAAGCGGATACTGAGTCCTAAGTGAACGCAGGCTCTGAAGGGATCCTCGGGTTGTTCAAGGAAATGAACGAGTTACTGGACAACCCAAACACCAGAGTGCCTAATAACCTACGAGGGCAGTTTCAACCGATTCTTGATCGAATGCAAGCTGTCCTCGTCAATCAGCAACTTGAGATGGAAAGACTGAATGGAAGACTGATAGAGAGAAAGGAGTCAACTGAGCCAGGAAATTGGACGTATGCCGAGGCGGCCGCGGCAAAGCCAAAGACGGAGAGACCTCGTCAGCTGCGTTCGCAGCACTCCGTACTACTCTATCCAAAAGGAGAAGAACGTTCGGCGGATGACTTTAAAGAAGACATAAAGCTTAAATTCCACCCGGGGAACCTCGGGATCGTGGTCAAGGGAATGAGACGTGTGAGTAAGGGCGTGTGTTGATTGAATTCCAGAAGGTGGAAGGGTTGGAAAAAAATGTGAAAACCTTCAAAGAAAGGGGCTACTTGCAGCAGTTTTACCATCTAAGGCGACTAGTCAAAAAACTTCCACGTTTAATCGTCTATGGGGATTCTAGAGAGGACTCGGAGGCCGTTGGGCGCGCATTCCGCAGTCAAAACGAACTTGGAGACCCAGAGAGTTGCAGGGTTCTCTTCTCTATCAAACCTCGGGGGAAGAAAGGCACAGTTCACTGGGTGCTCGAGATAGCCTCCAGAGGACTTCAGAAGGTGCCTCAAAAAAGCCAAGGTGTCGCTTAGCTGGAGAATTCTCGTGTGCCGAGAATTCTTAAGGGAAACCCGTTGCTGCAAATGCAACGGGTTAGGGCACCATAAAGCCAAGTGCCCTTCTGAGTCCGAGTCGTGTGGCCGTTGCGGCCAGGCGGATCACCGACACCGAGAATGCCTCAATGAAGCAAATTGCCCCAACTGCCAGTACGCAAACGATCGCTACCATCTTAAACTCGAAACCAGCCATTCCTGCCTGGAGACAAATTGTCCTAACCTCCAGAGGGAGGTAGAGATCCTGAGACGAAGGATCGACTATTGCGGATCTCCGCTGATTGTAACGGGTACGATTACCCGATAATTGCATTGTAAAAAACATTTCTATTTTTCGATGTTAGTAACCACTTATGGGCTTGCACGCCATGACAGAGGTGCTTTTGTTTGATATTTGTGCATGCATCTGTGTTTGTTTATGTGTATCCTAACGAATTAAAGGCCAATGGCCCACAGTTCGCGTGGCGATCGAATCTCCTAGGGATGTCTCAACGGCAACACGGTCTATCTGGGTACAAACCCATTCGCGCCACCCGTCCTGGTGTCCGGGCTTGCGGTTCTTTCCCGATGAACCGATGGGATTGGCATCACAGCGTTTGAGGCCAGTTAACCCACTTAGTGAGTCCCGTTAAACCCTCCGTGGTCGGCAACTGGACGGTACAGGATTAACAGATTCATCAGCTTACTGTGTGTTGTAGCACATTACTCCCGCCACTAACCTTCACATTACCGGCGAGGTACGATATAATATCCTTTCTGCTGGCTCGTATCGTTAAGGATAGCCTTCGCTTACCTCTATCATCGATGAGCCGTGGTCTACCCACATCTTCTTTTAAGGTCGTGGCTTTCCCACCTCGGACCACTTTTGCAATTACTACCCTCGGCTGCTCGTGATTCCCCCACAAACTTTGCCCTCTCGAGAATTCTCTGACTCAGTCGTACAATTTGCCCTTTGTCAAATTTGCTTACGTCTCCTAATTTTCTCAACCGAAGAACAAGAAGAACACAGATTAACAAACCTCAGTATCGCTTGTTTTGTATACCGTTTCATGACCTGAACACTATTTTACCGTTACCTGCTGTTTTGATCTGCATAAAGACGCACTAATCGTAATTTTTAATTCTTCGGTGGATTTCGTAATTATTATGAAATACACAGTCAGGTCACGATGGATGGCGTGTATTGTGGATGGTGTGCATTGCAAGTTGCTGGTAAATCGTTTGCTCCATGTTATTTGAGTTTGTGATGCAATTTATCTAGTGTGTATTGCATAGTACATGCCTGGCTTATAAACCTGATTCGAATTTGTTCTACAGGGCTCGGTCATTGGTCATCTATTATATTTAATTTATGCTAATGCTTTTTTTATCGTTTGTTCCAGTACGTATACGCTCCTGTTTTGCTATGACACTAATAATTTATTCCGATGATGCTGTACCAAATTTGATGCCTCGTGTTAATCATGATTTACAGGCGTATCACAATTGGTTTCGTTGTAATATTTTATCTCTTAACATTTAGAAAACAAAATGTATGCTTCTTTCTAGCCCAGAGGTTGGAACACAGACTCTGCCAGAAGTAATTCTTATGACATTCCAATGGTTTTTGAAGAAAGGGTAAATTTTTTGGGAGTTCTATTTCAGAAAGATCTAAAGTGGGACCCTCATGTTGACGGTATCTCAGTAAAGCTGCGATCGCAGTAGAAGTTCTATTTAGAGTTTCGAGTACTTACCAGTAAAGATAAAATTAAGACTTTATTATTCTTTTATCTATCTTTGTTTGTCTTATTGTCTTCTTGCTTATGGAAGGACAACCAAAAGTAAGAATATAATTTGTTCAAAACAAAAAGAATTTGTTCGTTTGATGAATCCGTCGGAAAATGTTTTATGGTATTTTAATATAGGGTATATTCACATCTGACAGTCATGTATGCCAAGCATCCACTCCTTATACTGTTTATGAGGTTACTGATGATATCTTGAGGAATTAATGACCTGAGATTTTGAAATATTCTGTCAAGGCCTGGTTTGCTCCAATGTGCTTCGGTAGAGTATTCCGTACAAGTTCAATTGAACTGGGGTTAGGGTTCCAGGTGAACACTGCATTCGACGAATATCTTCCTCTTCGAGGAAATCCTCAACCAATTGAGCTCGGTAAAGTTAGACGATATGGACAAAATCTTGACCGATGGCTCACATAACTGGCCTGACATGTTGGCTCAGGATCTCGTCCCTGTATTTCAGGGCAGTAACAGAGCAACTCTGAAAGATGTGCCGGTGTATGTGGCCCTTAGTCATGATTCCTGCCTAGACGATCACGCCACCAGGACCAGAGTAGTCTCTTTCTTTGCTGTTAGAGGGCCTGTTGCGGGTCTCTAGTTTCCTCGTGATGAGAATACTTTGTGAATCAATACTTAGGCTGAATCGCTATTATTATGTGAAAAGAACGTTCGCCTGTTGATCTGGACTGCACGTGTGATGCTGGAAACTTCACGGTAAACGTGATGGCCGGGTGATGAACATCAGAGGGGCACAGGCAGCTGGACTCCTTGCATAAGAGCGTTGCTGAGGAAGTATGCCTTGAAATCTTGATTCCTGTAGCTGTTGCAAGCTCCAAAGGAAGCTATCTAGCGGACGTCGCTCTGTTCCATTTAGCAGTCTGTCTCACAAAGCGATCGCTTCCAGCAGTTATGGCTCTGGGATGGCTTCCTTCTGGCGGACGACAAACATGTCATGTTTGTTGAAACTTTCTCTAAAGTCTTGACAGGACATTTTGCGTAATATCCAGTACTCTGAAAACTTCCATCTAGAGCTGGCCTGCTTCCATCCTACAAATAGCTCACCACAGCTGGGAATCATTCATGCGATGTCTTCGTCACATAATCAGCTCGAAGTGCTACTGAAGTGAAAACAAGATTCTCGTAAAATACGACCAATATGCGAGTAATCTCGCGCATCTCTTTAACGCAATCCTTAATTTCAGCTAACTTACGACGAATGTAAGTGAGGGATAATCTTTCGCGTAGTGAACTTTGCTTGTTCGCCAATTTTGTATGCATTATTTTTCATACATCGGCAGTTATATATATGTTTTTGTAGATTATCCTTTAAGTTTGAGATCCAGTGTATGCTTCCGTGAAGTTGCTCCTACTGCGAGAGGGCGCGATTTCCTGTCATTTGTCTTATCAGCATTAATTGATGTATGCTGCATTAACTGTTAGTATTACTGTACATGTATGACTGTTGTTCTTAGTACGACTTGTAACGTACCAGGAGATGTGACGTACCTGCCTGCAGGACGCACACGAGATAAAGGCAGATAGGAATCAGAATAAAACGTCCGCGTAGCTCAATTGGTAGAGCAACGTATTCCGGAATGAGGGGATCCGGGTTCGAATCCTGGCGTGGACAAAAATGACGGATAAATTTACTTCGTTATAATGGCGCCCAAACGATCCGGATGACCCGACCGTTCAAAATCTTGCATTGGTATGATGTTATTTCCACACCGCGAGATAGGAAAAATAAGAGAATCCCTTCTTCAGCACTTCGAAAAAAAAAAAAAAATAAGGGGGAGATGATGTAACGTACCAGGAGATGTGACGTACCTGCCAGCAGGACGCACACGAGATAAAGGCAGATAGGAATCAGAATAAAACGTCCGCGTAGCTCAATTGGTAGAGCAACTTATTCCGGAATGAGGGGATCCGGGTTCGAATCCGGGCGTGGACAAAAATGACGGAGAAATTTACTTCGTTATAGACTGTACATCTAAAACTGTTTTTGTTGGTGTCATTACACTTCAGTGCAGTCACTTATTGGCTGCTCTTGAGATATCTTTTTCTCTTTATTTAATATTCTAATATTCATAATGACTCATTTAGTGTTAACCATATTTCTCGAACATTACTAGCAAGGGATATGACTTGGTTTCAAATAAGCATATATTTTCTACATACCAAATGTAAAATTTAAAACAGCATAGACAACTTGAGTACAAAGCATGTGTTGAAAAGCGAAGTAACACCATTTTTATTGCCTACGTATTTACATTTAAGAAGTTGCTTAGCATGAAATTTATGTATTACGACTGGAGGCATGAAAATGTGAAATCGTGAAAATCCTGCTCGAGGTTTGTGGTAAGTTAACTATGATTACTGAGATATTGCACAGTACTTACCCCACAATTTTTCCGTATTGTTGAATCCATTTCTTATGGCACTCCAACGGTCCCTGAAATGAATAAGCATTTTAATATTTTCTATTGTAATTCTTGATATCAGGAAATCAGTACATTTAAATTATAAATGGAACTTAAGAATGTTAGATGAACCAGGACGTAATGAATACGCGAGTTCAAGTGGATAATTAATTTTCTTTTTAAAAATGAATTTTTGCTCAGTCGAATTTTTCTTTGCAATTAATTCGAAATGCTGCAGTTGTGCTTGATTTTGCTGACACTTTTAGTCATGAATCAAAAAGTACGTCCCTTATGAAACGGATTCTAAATATATCTGAGGAAAATATCTGCACTCGTTACAAACCATGTTAACATGATGTACTCTTAGAAAGAGACTTAAGTACTAAAATGCATTGCACTTCGTAAAAACTAAATACACATGTGTATTATTGGAAATAATTTGCTCATATTGCATTACACTGCGAAACAAACACCTGCTATTACCAGTGGTTTATTAATCCATCACGTGCTGTAGATTTTCAGTTCCAGAGGTTCAGAGCTACAGATGATTGAAGCACGTGTAGACAGAAACAGAAATGCATAAAATAAAGATATTTGTGAAACAGATTTTTAATAACAACATTCCAATGTTTCTGTTCTTTTTGACATCATAAAATCAAAGTCCAAATTTAAAGTTTTTTGTGAAACAGATTTTTAATAACAACATTCCAATGTTTCTGTTCTTTTTGACATCATAAAATCAAAGTCCAAATTTAAAGTTTTTTTTCATTTTTAGTGTCAATAATCAAAGAAAACGATGCTTTTTCATGGCTGCAATCATAATTGCTGGAACTGCATTTAAATATGCTTCGATTTCGGCTTTCGGGCGTTAACGACCACCGTCAGCAACTATAGGGACAGTCGTCTATCTCTAATAATAGAGGGATTCTCTATGCAAGCGAACGCCTTCAATTTGGAGTCACATACTCCGGTGAGGAGGCCGATGACGTAAGTCAAGCGTATCATCCCTACCTTATCCAGGACGTGAACCTAAACCCACTCGTACGAGACGTCATAAGCCAGCACTTCGACCACTGCATGACCGGAGCTGACAAATAAAGGAAAAAGTTGTAAAAGAAACGGGCGTACCATACCGCCTGATGTTTTTGGAACCGCTATTGTTCCAAATTACTCTCAATTTTAAGTTCCTGTTAATTTCCAACATTTCTTTAATTTTCTGCAGAAGGTCATGCTGCATTGGGGTTCAGACTAAACAGTGTGGGGCACTGAACTCAAAGTGAACTCGCAGTCCAAATCGTGAGCCATCAAAACTCGAATGAGCACGATAATACTAGTTGTCTAATGTAATATACACAAAAGTTTCATTGAATTAGAGTTAGCAGGAGTTTTAAAAATACTTGGCTGCTACTCTCGTATGCCCAACCACCTCGATGGGGTAAAAGCAGAAACACGTTCCAAATTAAGAGCCACTGCTTCCATGGAAGGGGCAGAGCTAGAGTGTCGTAAGATAAGCACAACATCCGTGCCTTACAGGATTTCGAACCAGGACCCATCTCGGACGAATGGTCAGAAGCCAGAGTGAGGCCACTGCGCCACTGAAGCGGTTCACTTTAGCTTCCCCAAAGTGATAGATTATATGTGTGATGGACAAGACGCGTGATTTGGATGCTTTTAACACCGAGAAGACTGTAGATGCTCGAAGGATGGATCATTCTATCTCGGAATTCGTCAACACACTGGAATACGTGCTATGTTGTCCAGAGTTTTTCTGAAGTACGAAAATTCTGATAAACGAACAAGTTTCTGAATGACCTGCAAATATGTACCAGCCTCCACAGCTCTTGATGTACATCGTTTGGGCCGCATTGTTGAAGATGAAAGGCGCAAGGCAATATCAAGAACTACCACTGATTTAAACAGTGGGTCAAGTCGCCGTGTCAGTACAATGACGAGGACAGCATGATGTTATGAATCCAGATTTAAACTGCATCGAGCCGATGTGATGGTGTGGATCTGGCGTCAACCTCATGAAAGCATGGACCCTTCATGTCAAGTTAGACCAGTACAGACTGGTGGTGTTTCAAAAAGTTATATCTAATGATCTAAGGTGTTTTCAGCTGGAATGTTTTGGGACCTTTGGTACGTGGACAGTAGCTTGCGTGCTAAGATGTTGGCATCCTAGTCGACCGTTTGCACCTATTCATGCTTAACATGCGTCCAGTAGAAATAGTGTTATCCATCAAGATGATATCTGAAAATAGTTACAAAAATTTATATTATTAACTCTTCGTAAACTCCATTAGCTCTTCGCAACGTAGGTCCTACCAGGCTTCTGTATGGGTAAAAAATGCATTGTATTGAATATGAAACATTTTAATCGCCACCTAGAAGCCTGGATTAAAACCCCATTGAACAGCTTTGGGATATTGTCGAAGGTATTGTTCGGGCACGTGCTCCAACGGCAACGAACTTGAACGAATTATGGACAGATTTGGAGGAGGCATTGTTGGAAATACCTGTAGATCATTTTTGTAAGCAAGTAGTGACCATGCTTCATGGTATTTTTTTGATTGAAGGTTTAGCGAACACCGTGAGCAACTCAATGGGCTATAAGCTGTCGCACGTGCCTAATTTAAGGTAACTGGTTCCAGGGAAGGGAGAGAGCCAGGCAAACACAACATCCATGCTTCACCGGGGTTCGAATCCGGACTTTTTTCGGACGAATGATCAGAGGCCATAACTTAGACCACTGCGCCACCGGGTGGCCCTCATGACATGTCCGCTGTCATTAGGACAAGAGATGTTCCAATGTGTTATTTGGCAGGTATCTCTAATTTAATGAACCTTCAATGTAATATAATCAGTGAAACTTGTAGACCTTCATATTTCAGATATACATGGTACAACGCTTAGTGCAAAAAAATTATATGCCTGTAAAAGAAATATACAGCTCCAATGTTTGTCACTCTACCTACAGAAATTATATAGTAGCAAACTACACCAATAGGTTTAGTAAATACCCAACGTCTTGGGAAAAGTGTCAAATACACCTCTCTGCCACAATTTTACGTGGTAGCTTTCGCTACACCAATAATATTCACGTAAGGATTTTCAGGAAATCTTGGTGCCTTAGGTTTCTACTGCAATACCACTAAAGTGTTACAGATCAGCATTCCCTTTTGGCAACGCAGACTGGTACTTTCAATACACTCTGCAGGAAAAATCAAAGAGTAGGATATTTGAAGAACTCTCATGACAAAAATTGCCATGAACAGCCATCTTTCGGCAAAACGAAGAATTCGGTAAAGCAAGAAATCATTCCATCGAACTGTGCCAGCATTAGGTTTACAAATGCTTGACGTTTACGTTCCTATATGCAGTGTTTGGGGCCACAAATCAGGTTATTGATATAACACTTTATGCGTTATTCAGCTTGAACCGTGAAGTAGCCTGGCATATGCTCAAGCAGTTTCCTCCCAATTTTTTTCTTACATTTACATTGTCACCATTATTTTCACTCCTAGTGAAGTCTTTAAAGATGGCATCTTCAGCCCTTCACCCGAAAAAAAGAAATAATGAATTTCACACATTTACTGTAGCTGATGCAATATATAAACATAGAGAGTTAATACTTCTTTTAAGAATAAAAGAAAAGTAATACCGCAAGAGTTTCGAAAATGTTCACGTGGACAATCAAAAGTTAAATATATCAAAGATAACAGCGGCAGCTTCTGAGATTTTCTAAATTCTCATTTTTGTCACCTACAATTACTATTCTCTTGCAAAACATACTGATTTCTCCTCCCAAAAATATATTTTAATATGGATTGAGATATTTATTGACACGAACGTGTTTATGCCAATAAGCATCTCCATCTAATAAATATATCTTTTCCTGCACACAGTTATTAAACTCGTGAGTATAACTTTCTCATTCCTAGGGCTCGTACTGGGGTGCAGTATTTGAATATTAATGCTAATTGCCTCCGGCTCTGGAACGTGTTGCCGATTTATATAAAATCACTTGCCAGTTTTGCATTTTAAAAAACACTATAGAAATATTATGCTAATAGTTAAATTAGATTCACTTCAGTCGTATTATTTTGCGATTATGTGCACATAATTTTAAAAATATGTAATTACTTGACCTGCCAGTTCCTAGCAACAACACAAGTGTTGGGAAACTGCTGCCAACCAGCTGGCAGTGATGCGTCCCTGCTGGCCTGAAATCTGCGAGTCATTGCGCGGTAGCTGTCCGTTAGTTACAGCGTCATCAGTTGGCAGTCAATGATGGCCTTGCGGCAACACCGTGAATTGCGGGCCTCCACGCAAGTGCCACTAGTGGCCCGTAGCTGGCAATCGAAGCAACCCCAACAGGAGGTAGAAGCAGTGGAACTGTGCACGCGCTGAAGCAACACGTACACAGTCTTTCGTGGTACCAGTTAGTTGAAGACAACGCCCTCGCCATCGTGTTGCTTTAGTGGACATTAAAAAAAGCCATATGCAGAGACGGATTAATTTCTTAATGAAATGCTGCATCGACGAAGATTACCGTCGGAGGAAAATTATATAAATAATTAATGAATTGGTAGAAATAATCAATTAATCTCATGTATTTATAGAAACTCATTTCGTAGCAAAATTTCTGCACTAACACACGAAGAATCGATAATACAAACAGCCATGAAACACACTCACTCCATTCTCGTGAATAATAAGAAATAATATTTGTATAATCTTTATACACTAAACCGCTTCAAACAGAAGTCCCAAAAAGACAATAAAAAATCTTTGTGTTGGAGAAAAATAAAAATTATGCGAGTACAAAATGGGTATTTTTGTTACAAAATTATCTAGTATTTAAAAAAAAAAAGCAAAAAAAAAAGCAACGGTATGTGAATATAATGTACTCATGCATGCGTGGAATACACAAGATTGGAGGAATTAGTTGCTAAAAATAACTGGAAGTAATATAAAATATCTTTCCTATTTAGAACAAATGTAGCTTCGGACCGTGGAAAAACAAGAATACAACGTTAAGAGTGTAACAGAATGTAACATGAATGTGTAAATATATTGATTAAACAACCGCCTTTCAAGACCACAAGGACAGCACAAAACTTTGGAAGACGTCTTACTAGCCATTTTCCCTGCTATGTTGTTGTGAATGTTTTTATATGTTCTTTAATAGCATATAATGTTATTTTCATTTCAGATGTTTTATTTTTGGTTTATTAAGGATTTGTGGTTAACTGCGTGTAACATGGAAAATAAATAAATAAATAAACAAATAAATAAAACATATGTAGTTTATTTTTTGTGGTGACACCTGATGCGCACCACAGTGTTTAGATTATTTTTAACATCTGATTTATTCTCCTAAACAAAATGTGTCTTACAAGTCTCAAGTTTTCGCAATGTAGGATATGACTCACTTCTGAAACTTATTGCTAAGCTTTGGATGAACTATAATTCAATCAGCACTTGAACTTAGCGTAAGTATTAACATCACTTAACAAAGAAAATAATATTTTACAACCACACAACTTTTCTTTCGAGCAAGATTGCTTAAATATTCAATTTTATGACATTTTCCGGTGCACATGTTTGTCAAAGGATCTTTTGCATTTTTCTCCATGTGGCTTATACAGTAAACTGCCAAAAAAGTGGCATACCTCTCTATTATCACATTGGGTCTTCCTCGTAATCGGATAACGGCAGCAACGCGACGAGGCGTGGACTCCACGAGCTCTCTGTAGTACTGTCTTTATGCACACCATGCTTCCGGAAGAGCTTCTAACAATTCCGTAATATTCCCCGATGAAGGATTACTGGGAATGACGGCAGGTTGAACAGCATCCCAAATGTGTTCGATGGCGTTTAAATCCGGAGAACGAAGGGACCAAGTTAAGATGCCGAACTCTGTGGAATGTTCGACCGGACATAATCGGGCGACTGTGGACATGTGTGGTGGCGCATTGTTGTGTTGAGGTTGCACCCGTCGGAGTTGCATGACATGAATGGTTTCAAATGATCTCCAAGGATGGTTACGTAACCTCCACCGGTCGGAGCGGTCTACAGCCATATGAGGGGTTTTAATGAATGCCAGCTGAAAACAGCCCACACCATTATAGAGCCACATCCGGCTTGAAATGTCCCTTGTAGGCATGTGGGATCCATTACTTCCTGATATTGTCGCCACACCCGCAATCTGCCGTCTGCCTGAAACTGTTGGTACCGCGATTCATAGGACCAGGCTACACGTCTCAAGTCATCTTGCATCCAGTGGTGGTGTTCCCGAGCCTATGCCTGGGTCACACAGCCTTGTGTCCTCGGGTGAACAATGGGACTCAGGTAGGCCGTCAGCTCTGGAACCTTATAGAACACAGGGAGCTTTGCACAGTCCGAACACTGATGCTTCTACTGGTCCCAGCATTGAATTGCGCTGTGATTTGCGACAATGTTGGTCTCCAGTCGAACGCTACGACGCGTTCCAGACGCCGCCGTCCAAGATTGTCCAGGGCTTTTCTACGGCCAAACTGGTCTCGCACTCAGGTGGTTTTTTCCCTTAATTTGTGTACTCCAGGTACCCCTTGAAATTGTTGACCGTGTAAATCAAAATTTCTTGATAATTCCAAGATGGAGTGGCCCATCTCCTGGCCGCGGACTATTGCACCACATTCGAAATCGCGTAAATCCTGATAACCTGCCATCTGAACTGCGTATACTGGCAATTTAAAAATAGCCAATGGTCTAAGCTGAACACAAAAGCGCGTTTTCTTAATATAAGATTATCACGAATTCTGTGGAGCAAAAACATGGTTTAAAGAAAATGATTTCCTTGTTATTTAAGCATTTTATTCGGTGGGGTTATTTTTAGCACCTCTTTTGTAAAAAAAGATCGTGCTTATGTTATCGGTTTGTCCGTCCGTCTGTACCCAAGATATCTCTGCAACTATAAGTCCGATTTAAAAAATTCTTTTTGCATTAGGAAGCATGAAATATCGGAATGATGATCCTTTATTTCGTTTTTTTTACGATGTACAATTTCGCCGCTAGAGGGCGTAAATGCAGATGATGTCAAATTCAAAAACACTTTGTATTCCACATATTTGCTTCTAAACATCCGATTGAAAAAATTATTTTATCTTTCGATTCCAATTATGTCGAGGAGTATGTTAGATATAGTTACTTTTTCAAATTACGCATAGATTTTCCGCTAGGGCGCGTAAAATATAAATTACATTTTTCCCCGATAACTCTTCTTCTAAAACTCCGATCTGAAATTTTTTTTATTCAGCGGATACATCTCGTGATGGAAACTCTTTTGCATATAATTTCGAATTTTTGGTAAAGAATGTTTTGGCCACCAGGGTGCGTAAGTGTTAATATTTGCTTCTGATGTATTTGCCATGAAATCTGAGCTTTTAAAATATAGATTCAAAACATTTTTTGGACTGATGCCCCTCACATCGATAAACCTTTTCGGAATATTTTCTTCCTAAAATATTCCACAGTTTCTTCGCCAGGGGACGTAGATGTATATCTTATTTTCGTCAATATCTCTACTACTAGGAGTCCAATTTGAAAAATTCCTTCTTTGTTGGATAGTGTTTTCCGTGTGACATTTTTTTCATATAATGTCAAAATTTTCAAGTAATTCATAGATTTCCGCTAGGTGGCGTATAGGTAAATTGCGTTTCTCCCTATATCTGTGCTTCTAAATCTCCGATTTGAAATATTCTTTCTGCACCGAATACAGCTCCTAATGGGAAATCGTTTGCACATAATTTCTAATTTTTGTAAACAATGGTTTGGCCACCAGGTAACGTAAGACTTAATTTCCGCTTCTGATGTATCTGCAGCAAAATATGAGCTTCCAAAATCTTGACTGAAGAAAAAGTCGTTTGTTGGCCGATACTACTCATGTCGACAAACCTTTTAGGAACATTCTTCTTCTTGAAATAATGCACGGTTTCTACGCCAGGAGGGCGTATATGTATATCTTATTTTTGTCAATATCTCTACTTCTAAGAGTCCGATTTAAAAAAATTCCTTCTTTGTTGGATAGTGTTTCCGATGTGAAATGTTTTTCTTATAAATTCAAAATTTTCAAGTAAATCGTAGACTTTCCGCTAGGGGTACATAGGTAAATCTCGTTTTCTGCGTTATTTCTGCTCCTAAAACTCCGATTCGAAACATTCTTCCTATATCGCATACAAGACTTGATGAAAAATATTTTTCACATAATATCTAATGTTTATTAAAGAATGGTTTGGCCACCAGGCGTCATAAGTGTTAATATCTGGTTCTGATGTATTTGTAACAAAATCTGGGCTCCTGAAAACTCGTGTACATTTTTTTTTCTTGGACCGATACCGATCATATTGATAAACCTTTTGAGAACAGTTTCTTCCTAAAATAATGCATGGTTTTCCCACCAGGGGACGTAAAGTCACATCTTATTTTTGTCGATATCTGTTTCTAAGAGTTCGTAAGCTCACGATTCCGTTTACAGCAATATCTGAGGGATTAAAATCCCGATCGAAAAACGTCTTTCTTCCGTCAGATACTATTGTTTTTTATACCGGTTCCAGTGACTTTGAATAGCTTTGATAAATTTAATTTGCGTCAGAACGGATACAAAAGACGTGCTTATTACACCCGAAAATTCGGTGTCATCTTTCTCGTTCTTGTTTACTGTCGTTATTTGAACAGGTGAAGATCAGGGCCAGATTAATGCCTTAGTCGGCCCCTAGGCTAAGACATCGGAGTGCCCCCCGCCTCCCCAAAGAACTTATGACGGCGAATTATTATGAAGTCCGTTGCAATACGAAACTGTAACTACTGTATTATCTGCAGAGTTTTTATAATGAGTCACTGTATTTTTTATTATTCTCACAAGAATATGTATTAAAAGCTTAAGTTTCCTAGATTTTGTCATGGATTTTCTAATGATTTAGCATTTTATACCTTTCTTAGTGTATCTTTTTTGTTATGCAATGTGAAGCCACAGGGGACTTCGACCATTAACAGTTCCAAGTGCAAATTAGGAGGCGTGGGTGGATGGCATTAAAAAAGCTAATACTGTCTCACCCACGTAGTATACAGCGACCATTATCTTGAAATCTGTGAGTCACTATCTTCAAATCTGTTCGTCTTCCAGCCTCTGTTTCTTGACCATGTGGAAATCATACAAAGCAAAAGTAAAACTGTTTTATAAACCTCTCTCTCTCTCTCTCTCTGTCTTTCTCTATTATTTGCGCAGGCATGCCTCCTGGGCATTTGGCCATGGTGGGCCCCAAAACTACAGCACCTATAAACCCCTCCCCCTCCCCCCCTTTATCCCGCCCTGGTGAAGACGGTTCATGAGCACTTCGGATAACCTAATTATTCCTGCGGTGCACTCAGCATTCGGTCTTCTCGTAGTATTTTATTTATTCCATGCAATGCTTTGTGTTTGGGTAAAGTACTTAATTTAAAGAGAATATCAAAAACTAATATTTAAAATGAATAAAAGTGAAAACTTAATCTAATGTTCCAAATTTTTCAGGTAACACCTGCACAAAATTTACTCTTGGTATATATACTTGCCTTAGATGAAAGCTGCCATAAATTACCGAAAAAAATGCTTGGTTCTGGTCCAGGAATTCCCAGTTCTTTGAAAACGGAAAATTTTTTCTTCCGCCATCTGAAAAAAAAAAAATTGAAAAAGTCTTAACACTTAAATACGACTTTATATTGCTTTCTGTGAAGTAAATCAAAGATGATTTTTTCTTATTTTGGGTTTAATTATCATCATGAACAACTCTGAACACTATAAGTAGAGTCTGGTCTCTAATTTAGGAACGTTAGTCTTAAGGATGATAGAAAGATTATGTCGTAATGACAAACTTGGAACTAATGCCTTATCGACGGGCCGAACACGGCCCCCACTGGGACGTATAGCCAGAAAACTACTCCTCTTACCCCTCGGACAGCGGCCTGGAAAACATAAAATGGGATTCTATGTTTTAAAATCACGAATATTATACTAAGCCATAGAAATATATACAAAAAGTATTTGAAAAGAACATACATCACAGGCATGAAACATAAATCAGAAAGTGTTGAAATCATGTGTCACATTTCTTTTTTTTAAATACAAGATGTAAAGCTTCCTGAGGGCAGTTATTTCAGAAAGATTCATTTTACTAAATCGATGTATTACAAATTAGGTAAATGAATGGCAATTCATTCACGATAGTTTGCAATACTGTGATGGATCATTGACAGCCTTTGACTAGCTGATTTTACCATTCTCTGCTTCTGCTTTACTGGAGAATTCCTCTTTATTGGAGAACGTTTTTATTTGAAGAATTTCAGGATGGCTATATTAGTCTCTCATAAATTTAAGTCTCATTCGTGTTCTCTAATTTTTATACCATTCGAAAAATTATAAAGATGCACATTTGCCAAGCACACGAGTCCATGTATTTTTGATAAATTTCCTTACTGCGTGATCGTAAACAAATTTCAATACCTCTGCAAGTTTTTGTGATGAAAGGTAAGCAGCACCCTGTAAAAACGCAAAGAACGCTTTTTTTTTGGTATTTCAAGACAGGGTCACACCTTGAAATGCTGACATCGGAAAGCGCATTGCTACTTGTGTGTGAAGACATGAGGAAGATTTACCTTTGTTGCAGTGGTGGACCATTTCGAACGTATGCAAACAACGAATGACTCTTCACGGTGAATGACGAATGATTTACTCTCACCACTGTGAATGATCATCCTGTCCACCATTACTGGGATACACACTGCAGTTACAAAATGTTTAACTATCTCCGCACCATGAGTTTCGAAATGAATTTCCATTAAAAAAAGTAATGTTGAGAATTGCCAATCGCAATATAAGTGATCAAACAGCAGTCAGCTAGGATATAATAGTGAAACTTAAGAATAGGGATGATGCGTGCACGCCATTCATATTTCTTATTTTTTCTATAAAGAACGGTGTGCCCGGAATGGCTGTTGGCTCGTAGCAAACCATTCATCCTGAATGCTTGAAGAACTCGCATTCTTTTGGGCACTGTGACGAAAAAACAGCAAAAGTAGATAATTTACATGGATCCCGTGTAGCGCCGTGATAGTGTTACTCGCGATCCCTGCGGTAAATGTTTTTTCAATGAGTATAGTGACAACCAGGAAATAGTTTTCCGTACGGGGATTTAACAACCGTCGTTAGCCGTGAGCAAATCGACAGGCTATAAGCAGTCGCCCGTCCCTAATTTAGAGCTACTGACTCGAGCGAGTGGAGGGGTCCAGTGAGGTAAGACATACACAGCATTCATGCCCCACCTGGATTCGAATTCTTATCCATCATGGCCTAAGTGCTATCTTGTGATAAAGGGTCACCAGTCATTGCTTAAACCAGGCACCACGGATGTATCCCAACCTGGAAATTTCGTCATTCGTTTGAATTATCATTAGTAAGTGAATCTTTTGCTTGAATGATGAATAAACTTCCAAGAAAGAATGTTTTATGCAATTACTACTTTTTGTGGCAACGAATACTCTTTTGAGGCATGCTGTCATTTGGTAAATCATTATTATATGTGACGGAAATGTCATTATATAAATTGATTGATAATTTATTATTAGTAGCCGTGAGAACATCATGTGTCTACTGTTGAAATGACGCCATGTCCTTCTACAACGGCCGTTCCATAAAAACTAACAGTAAAATCACACAAAATGAAGAAATATAGGTACGGCAAAATATATGTTATTCTTTCTCAAAGTATTTTCATTCGGATGATATACAACGGTCCCATAGTTCAGTCCACTTTTCAAAACATGTGGCAAAGGCATTTTGTGGAAGCTGCTTTAGCGACCCCTGTACAGCTTGAATAACGTCAGCATCTGTGTTCAATGTTGCGCCACGGGACTTCTCTTTCATTGTTGGAAACAACCAGAAATCGCACGGGGCAATGTCACGACTGTAGGCAGGCTGTGTTATCATTTCAGTACTGCATTTCGTAAGAAACTGTTGAACACAAGAAACCGCATGTGGGCGGGCGTTAGCATAGCATACGGTCTGCTTGCAAACTAGTTACGGTCGCTTAATCGATATGTGTCGTCGCAGACTCTTCAAGACTGAAATATAATACTCAGCATTAACAATAATGTGTGGAGGAACGGCATGCTGTTAGACTACACCTTTATGATCAAAGAAAATTATCATCAGCTTCCCAGCTGATTTGGTTTGGCGGACTTTTTTCGGAGGAGGCGAGCCTGTGTTTAAAGATATTCGTTGAGCGCTTCGTGAGGGGTCGAAATAGTGGATCCATGTTTCATCGGCAGTTGTTACTGTGTTTAGAAAGTTTGGATTCTTTGCAAACATTTGTTTCTACTCATGACACACCTGAACTCTGGCTAACAATTGTTCTCTCGTCAAGTGATAAGGTACTCATCTGAAACACACATGATGCAGCAGCAATTTTTCACGCAGAATGCGGAATACCTACGATTTTGAAATATTAGTTGACGTCGCTATTTGTCCACACGTCATTCGTCGACCTCCTTGCAGGATTGCCCAAACTGTGTTAACAATGAACTCCGTAACAACACTTTCAGGTCGACCAGGACTAGGAGCGAGTTCTGCCGACAAACGCGCATTTTTGAAATCATGATGCCGTCAAAAAATCGTTGAATCACCCAAACATTTATCTTTTTAATCTTTTTTCATTAAATCAACTGTTTCTGGAATCTTTTTGTTCAAACGATAGCAAAATTTTATCGCACAACGTATTTCACTTCTTAACTCTGAATCACTCACCTCTATAGCTGTATGGCAGAATGCAGTCGTACCTTAAACAACTGCTCAATAAAAAAGCCAAAATCATCGTCCACGGCTAATAACTGTTGCCATAGATACTTCCTTAATTTAGTCGCCTGCGTTTTTATTTTCCTCCTTTGCCCTGTTGCCGACTCATAAAACAAACATTACTCTCAGTTTTCATGGAACGGTCTTTGTATATATTAACGCTTTCTTTATTTTCCATGTCAATTCTGTAAACGAGTGGCGAACTCATGGTTCCGATGGTAGAATACTTGGATTTTCCTGTTTGACTTATCCCTGTTTTTTTCTCTGCCCAACTTTAATCTACAAACGTATCCTTTATTACTTTTTTATCATTTCATATTTAAAAGGGATTTCCTTTTTTTAGTTGTTGTCGTTGGATATTGAATGACCTCCGTGAGCAACTCAGTGTGCTAAAAGCAGTCGCCCATTCCAAAGGATTTTTGGCCACTGGTTCCAGGAAAGAAAGAGAATCAGGGCCGTAAGACGAAAAACTGCATCCGTGCCTCACTGGGATTCCACCATCCCGGATAGATAGTCACGGAGCCTTGTGCCTCCGCGCTGGAAAATTTCCTTTCCAGAAATTTTCTTATCGCCATCCCTTTCCTTCCTGTTATGTTCAAAACTAAGCGTTGCGATTCAACCTATGCAGGGAAAGTGGTAGCTGTGCTTAATCTGAAACAGCTTACATAGGAAAGGATCGGCCTAGTTTGCACACAAGAACCTCTATTATGCTCTCTTTTCTTCCGCACTACTAATTTTTCTTTAATCTTCCATTTAATTTTAGCGTTTATGGAAATATTTTGCTTTGCTGGACATTAACTAATTAACAATCTTCATGGCAAACAAGTCATAATGATTATTTATTAAGCAAAAAAATATACAAGCAGTATGTCTTTTATCTCATCTTTGAGTTTTATTTAATTCTTTTGTATCTCGGGAATTATGCTCCTTTCTGGCAAATGCATTACACTGAACAGCAGAAAACAGTGTGTCTCGAAATGCAGTGCTTTTCAGTTTGCCTCGGTGTAACCTTGTTGTTCAACAGTACACACGGACCAAGCGTCCAAACCGTTCCTTTGCGAAGCCTTCTCACCATAGCATGTTGCACTTTAAACACACACTACATTGTACTATCGTGACCTTCTCTGGTGATAAAGGTAATATTTGAATGATTCTTTAATTTTTCGAGCATTCATTTCTTCAGTTACATTTGTAACGTCTTGAAAAATATACAACAAGCACTATGTCTTTTTACCTCATCTTTTATAAATACATACGCTACATGCATTCGTCGACTTATAGTATCATTTTTTCTATGCATCAGTCTAAATGTCGATCAAATTTAAACAAAGAATATCTGCATCTGCAGATCGGGCTAGGAAAATTTTGAGTACGAAGCTATGCTAACCATAAAGGTGATGATTCCTGAAATTTAGAATTTCTGGGATACACAGTAATCCCATTAAGTTGCAGAACTATATTTTCACGATTTACATATTCACACTTTCGGAAATCTAATGTAAAATTATTTTTGCCTTAGAGAGAGAGAAACTTTTGCGAAACTTTCCGTGTGATTTTTTTCTTTCCTTCGCACAAAGTAACAGAGTTTTACAGCTAGGCAGGATGGCTACACAGTTTTGGAAACTTACCTTAATGTATATTTACATTAAGGACTGTAACTCCGCTTTTAGAAATTAAATAGAAAATATACGTTTAACATCCGATTTGTGATATTACATCTGAAGTTCCTCATGCGATTCTGAAACAGTCCTGATGCAAAATATTCTCTCTAGGTAACCATTTTGTTTTATTTTGTTGTTGTTGGTATGTGTTCTTTTATGTCTGTGATATCGATTAATTTATATCGTTTTTTTATGTCGGATGTATCGCCATACAAAAGGTTGTTTTTAATTTTACAGTTATTCCACTTTGCAAGTCGAACTGAAAAAATATTTTTAACTTATTTTATTATTTAAAATATTAAAAACCAAACTTTTTTATATTTTCCTTTATAATAGATTTGTTTTATTCTTTTCCAACGTGGACTCAAACGTAGGCTACGTACTGTTTAAGGGAATAAATCAGATGTGTGGAGAATGAGTCAAATATTTAAGGTGAAAAATTATGAGTCCCAGAATTGCAGATATTATGCCTTCATAATCTGAATGGCATCCGTTTTGTAGATCTATGTTTGCTTAGCAGAAGCGTTGGGATACATGCAAATTTAGAACTATGCCTTCGCTTCTGAATTTTAGACTTCAATGTATTCATTTCACGTCGTATTGCCTTGTAATCTTTCAACATACCTCGTATTTACTGCTTTTCCAGTTTTTCTGTTGAAAACTATCTTTGTCAGATGAAGTACATTTCAGTTTTTTGATCAAGAAACCTATCTTGGTGGAAATATTTTTTTTAATTTCGTGAGCATTATCCACAACAGCTGGTATTTTTATGCTTTGCGATATTTTCAGATACACTGTTTAAATACAAGAGGTTTTAAGAGCTGTGAAAATACAAGTTTGTCCCTCGAGGGTTATCGCATAATGCCCTCTTACTCCGGAGTAAGTCACTCTCCCAACTGAGCTACGCGGACAGAATATCTCGCTGCAGAGTTGTCGTCCTGACACATGTTTTCACCTCTGTAGCACGTCACATCCTCTCCCTCTTAATTTTTCTTTTTTTGACGTGGATACGTCTTTAAAACCGGTACTATGGGGGTACCCTCCAGGAAAACTTGACCGACACAATTTCTTACGATTGAACAAATGCCTATGATTTCTGAATTATACGAAATAGCTAAAATAAAATAGCTGACATAAAAAGAGTAATAACCAATGATTCTAATTATATCAACTTCAAGGTCATATGCATGCACGGGGAGAGGGGAGTGCGTCCGCCATTTTGGGGTCGAATACACTGAGTCAAGTGCCTCGAAATCAGTATAACTCCAGATCGCATAGAGGTAGGATCGTGATATTAGTCTTAAGCGCTTCGACTGGATGTGATCTATATAGAAACTAATAATTAATAAACATTTAATAAGTAACTTTGAAAGTTATAATTGATGAACGAAAAAGTATTTGTGAGAAAATCAAAATGTCTGAATATTTGAAGCAAAAGCCCGACTCAAAATACTACAGACGTATATCAGAAGAAAGAAGAACTCAAAAGGAATTGAATAAGCTCAAAATGATTAATGCAGAACGATGCAGGATTTATAGGCAGAAGAAGAAAACCGAAGTGGCGGAACGCCTGGAGCCGCAACCACGCCCTTCTACAGCTAATACACGTTAACCAACGGACTACTTGGCAGTGAGTGAAACTTGGATGGATGGTTCGAGTCTTATACATTTGCCCTGTTTCGAATTAAAGACAAAAAGAAATAGCGCAATAGCCCAACAGAAACCATCCACTTCCAAACGTACTACACCACCCTGGTGGCGCAGCGGTCTAAGCGATGGCTTCTGATCATTCGTCCGAGATGGGTCCGGGTTCAGATCACGGTGATGCATGGATGCTGTGTTCTTCTTACAGCGCTGGCTCTCTCCCTTCCCTGCAACCAGTAACCCTAAATTAAGGACGGGCGACGGCTTATAGCCCATTGAGTTGCCCACGGTGGTCGTTAAACCTCCAATTAAAAAAAAAAAACATGCTGCTTCGTCCACAAAACGAATTGCGGGAGGAGTTGCCATTTTCAGAAATATCAATAGTCTAATAGATTGCCAACACGTATATGTCTCAGTCAATAACAGATTGAAAACTGAAAATGACTGTGTGGGTGAGATGTGTCTGGTTGACGTGACAGTGTCTGCTGAAACTCGCTTCATACTTGGTTCGGTTTACATTCATCTTAACGTTTTACAAACATCGCTAGAGGTCTTCATGTTCCGGATGCTATGCGATTACTCTGAAGACACCAAGAAAATCATACCAAGTATGGTACTGGATACACAAGTGACTATCATTCTCACATCAATGACTTTAACATTGATGTGCAACAAAACACCAACTCACTCAAGTTCATGAAAGACAATTTCGGCTTGACTTATACACTGAAAGGCCACTTTATTAAGACCACCTGACAGTTTTAAGTAAATGAGCTATAGCTGCGCGCCGTTGCCGCCAGAGGGCAAGGCTAATATAAAAAGTGAATGCGTAGTACTTGCGACAGTAGTAGAAGTGATTTTTGGGTGACAAGATGAATAAAAAATACGATTTGACGAACTTTCAACATGGGATGATTGTAGGAGCTTGGAGCCATGAAGCGAGTTTCACAGAAACCTCCGCATTCGTCAAATGTTCCAGAGCAGCTGATGTTAAAGTGTTTAAAGACTGGACTGTCAGCCAAAAAACTGTGTCTCTATGTGCAACGTGTGGTCGTCATCTACTAGTGACTGCTCGGGCGGAACGGAGAATGTCCAGATTGGTAATAGACAACAGAAGGGCAACAGGGCAGCAAATTACAGACCATCTTAATCAAGGATCCCCTCAAATGATCTATGCTCGCACTGTTCACCGTACGCTGCATCGGATAGGATATGGCAGCCGAAGGCCTGTTCGAACACCTTTTCTGTCTGCAGTTAACAAGAAAAAACGTCTCCAGTTTGCACAGGAGCACAAGGATTGAACAGTGGATAATTGGAAACAAATGATGTGGTCCGATGAATCACGTTTTCAGTTGCACCATGCCGATGGCCGAGTGAGAATTTAGGGGAAACAGCACGAAAGCATGGACCCCAAATGCATTTTTACAAACCCTTCAAGCTGGTGGAGGTAGCGTTATGGTATGGGGAATGCTTTCCTGGCATGATTTGGGCCCTTTAATTCGTGTTAATCAACGTCTGACTGGCACATCATATCTAAACATCGTTGCGGACCAAGTGCATCCTGTCATGTGTATGGTTTATCCCGATGGCGGTGGCTACTTTCAACAAGATAATGCGTCCTGCCATAGTGCTCGTATTGTACAGGATTGGTTTCATTAACATTACGTTGAGTTTACTTTGCTTAGGTGGCCCCTACAATCTCCAGATCTGAACCCCATTGAGAATTTGTGGGATGAAGTTGAACGAGCCATCAGACAGCTGGATCCACAACCCTGCAATCTCACACTCCTGGAAAGTTCTATTCATCAAGCATGGTCTCAGATTCCACAAACCACCTGTAAGGGCGAGAAATTACGCCGCTATATAAATTGTGTGATGGACTTTAAATCCCATCGATCATTCCGGATATTACCATTTCAGAATAAATATTTCCATGGGTATTATTTGGAAACGAGTGTAACACGTGGTAATGCATGTGAAACAAATGTAACACGTGGTAATGCACCAGACTAGGTGACATTTCGATGCACCTGTTTGACAGGTCTATTGTATTCACAGAAGGCACAGCTATTGTTCCTGGCCAGAGGGAGATGTAAGCTGCTGGGCACACGTGCTAGAGGTCAACGGAGGGATTAGGTGGAGGTCAACGAAGGGATTAGGTGAAGGTCACCGGCAGAAGGCACGTGTCAGGAGAGAAAGATAGTATGGGGGGCACCGAGAAGAGCGAGGGGTGCGCCTGCTCTTGGAGGGCTTCGACTAGGGAGAGAGGGAGCCTCAGGCGAGTGAGGCAGGAGCCAATCAGAAGGCTAGTGAAGTTAGGGGGAAAACTTCAGGATAGGAGTAGAGGAAAAGACGAGACAGTCTACGGGGAGCGAGCTTAGGGAACGGTTGACGACAGCGTGTGCTGTGGACGGATGTATAGTGCTGGGAGTTAGCACTGGGTAAAGAAAAGTTCGTGATAGAATGTGCCAGTTAGAGCACGGGGAAAGCCAGCGTAGTTGAAATCAGACACGTGTGTCTGGAACGACGTACGGAGAAAACGTTTGAAGAGAACACGTGTTCGGGACGGAACACGAAGCATAGCTTCTGGAACAAGGGAAGAGAGACGAACGGAAGGTTACGACGATTGAAACATTTCGCGTCGGTGATAGAAAAGAACGGGCAAATAATATTGGCAGGAAAGGGTATTCTGGAATAATTAGATACCCGGATCATTTTTCACGTGGAACTGCAGTTACAGGAACTCGAGGTCAAGGAACAATACCTGCCGAACAATTTTCTGTTGATTAAATTCTTTTGTTAAGTTTGCAACAAGCTTGAGAGTGAATTCATGCTTGTAGTGTCTTGCCATTATTTTTACTTCCCTCTCCTGAATAGCAGATTTATAGTAAAGCTGGAAGAGAAAGAACGCCGGACTGTCTTCAACTACCGTTGATAGCTAGTCTCTAGACAACGAACCTTATAAATGGTGTTCCTTCCTGCTGTGGGGAAATTTTGATCAGCGCTGGAAGCCAGTGGGTGTTTGGCAGAGGAGCCATTAATTAACATAATGAGCTTCCACCCCTACAGCAGAGATATAGGAAATGGCGCAGTCGGTAGTATCATTAGTAGGCGAGTTCAGTGGAAGTAATTAGGGCAATGTTATTCAGCGAAATAGAGACTGTGTTCGAGGACTCGGACAAAGAGGACGCCTAAGTGTAACAGAAGCACGTGGCGGGAAAGTGGTGAAACAACGTGAACTTCTGAGTGCAACAGCAGCACGTGGCAGGAAAGTGGTGAAACAAGGTGAACTTCAAAGTGTGACTGTAGCACCTGACAGGAAACGGTGAGACAAACAAAGGACTGTGCTACAATAAAGGACTATTGTGCAACGGAACCGGTGGACCAGAGAAGTCGACGAATAACGCTCGTAACCAGAGCAAGGATCGGAAGTTCCAGGAAAATCCCGTAACCAGGGACGGACAAATTAGGTCTCGCGTGGCCAGCGAGACCGGGCGACATTCCTGTTTAGGACGCTCTTTCGCGGGTCGCGGTCGAAGCCGCTACAGAGAAGCTGAAGGGGGCCCGAGATGCTTCGGTAAGTACCACTTTGTTGCCGAAATTTATATTCCTGGGTCGATACCGAGTATATGGCTAGGAAAGGAAAATTTTAGTAGGAAGTTAGGGGCCAAAAGGCCGAAATAAAAAAAATTCTTTTGTCAGTTTTGTAAAAGAATAGGTTACAGTAATTTTAGAAAACTCAGTATCAGTATTTCAGTAATAATGCTTAAAGTGGGTAGGAATTGTAAAGTGTTTTGTTGTATGTAAAGAAAGGAAATAAGTAATATTACTAGGAATTTATTACATTACAAAAAAAAACTGTCAGTTAGTACTTCAAGGTTGAGAGCAAAGGCTATCGTCAGGAAATTGTAAAGTGTCATTATATATTGTTGCATGTGTATTGTATAATATATTTAGTGCATAACAATGGATGAGCTTTTGAATGGGAAAAAGAGTGAGGAAGCGGAAGACACGTGGTCCGAAGGGAAGGAAGAAGAAAATAGTGAAGGGGAAAATGACTTAAATTCTAGTAATGAAGTGTCTATTAACGTGAGAAAAACGCAAGAGAATACAGTTGATAGGGAATGGCATTTTAAACTTAAAATGTTAGAAATGGAGGAAAGAAAATTAGCAGCAGAGCGAGAACAAAGGAATTTAGAGGCACAAAGGGAACTAGACAAAATGAAATTGGAGATTCAGCTCTTAGATAAAAGGGAAGAAAGGGAGTTCCAGCTTAAGAAACTACAGTTAACTCAGGAAAAGGAAGAGGCGTTGGCACAAGGAAAAAATCAAATGAAGTTAGCCGATTACATAAGGATACTAGAAAGAACCTTACCCAACAGTCCTAGTAAACCAGAAGAGGTTTTAGACTTTTTTGATTCCTTAAAAAGAGCGTTCATTTTACATACAGTCCCAGAAAACATGCAAGGAAGATTAGTCATAGCACTATTTAACTCAGATTGTGTCAATCATTTATTCCGGAATCTTACGGTCGAGCAATTTGATTGCTACGAAACCGCCAAAGAGGCCATTTTGGGGGAATGTCATTTAACCCCGGACATTTATCCACGACAATTCGAGGCACTCCGTAGGAATAAGGGAGAGAGTTACCAGCAATTGGCGGGACGCATGGGAAGAACTCTTAAATATTATGTAGCGAACAGTGGGATAACTACTTTTGATGAACTAATGAATCTTTTAGTTTGTGATAAATTCAAAGGATTGTTATCACCCAGTTTAAAAACGTATCTACTACAGAGAGGATCCCTGGGAAAGCTAGTTTTAGCGAAGGATTTAGGGGAACTGTGTGATCAGTACGAGTGCCATGTGGAAGCGTTAGGGTGGGGTGAAGAAAAAGCGAAGGGAAATTTTCAGGTAGGCTCTAACAGCAAGGGGCAGCATTATAGCTCGGAAGGAATGGGAACTGCGAAGAAAGAATTTAGTGGAGTTCCGTTTCAAAAAGTGAAAATTCCAACGACAGGTCAGGAATTCCAAAGTAGAGTGGGAAACAGTAGACTACTAGGGAAATTCGTATTTTGATGTGGGGATGAGATGCTTTCGATGTGGACAGATGGGTCACCGAAAATTTGACTGTAAGCAGAAGATACCCCAGGGACAGGACAGTAAATGCAGTCCGTATAATTGGAGAAGTGAGGCAGCTAAGACTGTAAGCCGGGTAGCGGCAAAAGAGAAGGAAAGCATTGTAGAAAAACAAGGGGAACCCAAGCAAGACCTTGTCCAGGATGTGAGAAAGGTTAGTGCGAAAATGGGGAGAGTATTGGGTCCCACGGGCAGTAGTGTGGAAGTAATGGAAATACCCGTAGGGGAGCAATTAGTGGTAGCCACAGAGCAAGGGCACCAGGCAAAAATTTTGGTAGACAGCGGAGCGGAGTTCACTTGTGTGAGACAAGGCCTATTAGGGGAAGAACAGATGGACGAAGTGGGGAAAGTGACTTTGTCAGGGTTTGATGGACGTTCCGCGGTTTTCCCAGTTAAGAGGTTGCAGGTTAGGATTGTGGAGACGGGATTGGAGAAGGCCGGGGACGCATCTTTAGGGACGAGTGAGATGATTTGCGCTATTGTGCCGAATCTCACCAACGAGGTCATAGTTACCCCAGATGATTATGCCAAGATGACCACGTTGAGATATTCTAGTCCAGAGTGGGCCACCGATAATGGGAAGGCGTTATGTGAGGAGGATATAGTCCACGAGGAGAAATCAACGAGACCCCAGGAGGTAGGGACTCAAGGAGTTAGCGCCAGTGTAGGGGCTAACCGAACTAAAGGGAAAGCCAGTGGAGAGACGCCGGAGACAGGAGCAACGCCGGGAGAAGTAGGCGGAGCTTTAGGAGTGGAAGGGTCAATCAGCCAATCAGGGCCAGGCGCGCTTGATGAGGAGACCAGCGAACAGGATACGGGGTTTGGAGTTAATCCATGCCGCGAGGATGAAGAGAGCAGCCGGGAGGGCGAGGCGTCAGACCACAGCAAATTCAAAGTACAGCAGGAGGAGGACGTAACTCTAGCAGAGACACGCGAGTGGGCGAAGGAAGAAAAAGGAGGGTATGCCTATGTGGAAGGATTACTATATCATAAAGAGAAAGTGTTAGGGCAAAGCACCAATCAGTTAGTAGTTCCCGAGAGTAGGAGGGAACAAATATTAAAGCTAGCCCATGATTCTATGTTCGGAGCACATTGGGGACATAAAAAAATGTTAGAAAGAATAAGATACTTCTATTGGCCATCCATGAAGAAAGACATACTTGCATACGGTGATGCATGTGAGGCGTGTCAGTTACGACGCCCCATCACAAGAGGTGACCGGGTACCGATAACTGCGGTTAGGAGGCCCGCGCTATCTTTTCAGGTAGTAAGTGTCGATCTGATTGGGCCGATAGACCCACCATCAAGTAAGGGGCATCGGTGGAAAATAGTTACGATGGACCAGCATACGAGGGGTCCGGAAGCCGTAATTTTAGAAAAGTGGGAAGAACCCATGCCGATGGTCAGGAAAAGTTTGGAGGAGGCGGGGTTCGCAGGAAATTTGGAAATATGTTGCTTAGCCAAAGAGGAAAATTGATTATTTGGGGCAGGTGGTCGGCTCGGGAAGTCACCAGTCGGACCCGGGAAAATTACAGGCGGTCAGAGACCTGGATCTCACAAAAACCAAGAGGAAGGTACATAAGTTACTAGTATTATGCAACCACTATAAGGAGGGCGTACCTAGATTCGCCGAAATAGCGAAGCCACTGTCGGATTTGACAGGGAAAAAGGCAGCAGAAGAAGTTGAGTGGACGCCAACTCTCGGAGAAGCTTTCGATTCGCAGAAGTTAGGTACAGCACCTGTACTGTCCACACCCAAATTTGACAAGCCGTTCGTGCTACATACGGACGCGAGTTCTTTTGAAGGCGCGTGTTGCCTAGGTCAGCGGGATGATAGGGGGAGGATCAGGCCCGTGGCTTACGTGAGCAAGAAATTAAATGACACACAAGCAAGGTGGGCAGCTAGCCACAAGGAGGCATACGCTATTGTTTGGGCTCTACAGAAATTTGAAGGGTGGGTTTTTGGCCATCAAGTAGAGATCTTGTCGGACAATAACCCCTTGATATTTTTAACTAGTGCGGCTTCACAGAGCTCAAAATTACAGAGGAGGAGTCTAGCCATTGCCCAATTCAACCTCAAGATTTCTCACGTCGCCGGCAAACTCATTTCTCATGCCGACGCCTTATCCAGGTTGAATTTTAAAGAAAATAGCACGAGCTGTTAAGGACAGTATTACCACAGAAAGGTAGAGACCCAGTGAGGCTACTTAGTGGTACTGACAGTGTATATATGTGTGTATAAAGAAGTGTATTAATGCAGTGAAATCTTGTGTGTAAAGGAAAAAAAAAAAGAAAGAAAAGAACTGAACGGACACTGACTCATCATGCGAGAGGAAGATGCCGCATGTTTCGTCCAGCAGGCAGGGGCCTGTAAGGGCGAGAAATTACGCCCCTATATAAATTGTGAGATGGACTTTAAATCCCATCGATCATTCCGGATATTAACATTTCAGAATAAATATTTCCATGGGTATTATTTGGAAACGAGTGTAACACGTGGTAATGCACGTGAAACGAGTGTAACACGTGGTAATGCACCAGACTAGGTGACATTTCGATGCGCCTGTTTGACAGGTCTATTGTATTCACAGAAGGCACAGCTATTGTTCCTGGCCAGAGGGAGATGTAAGCTGCTGGGCACACGTGCTAGAGGTCAACGGAGGGATTAGGTGGAGGTCAACGAAGGGATTAGGTGAAGGTCACCGGCAGAAGGCACGTGTCAGGAGAGAAAGGTAGTATGGGGGCACCGAGAAGAGCGAGGGGGGCGCCTGCTCTTGGAGGGTTTCGACTAGGGAGAGGGAGGGAGCCTCAGGCGAGTGAGGCAGGAGCCAATCAGAAGGCTAGTGAAGTTAGGGGGAAAACTTCAGGATAGGAGTAGAGGAAAAGACGAGACAGTCTACGGGGAGCGAGCGTAGGGAACGGTTGACGACAGCGTGTGCTGTGGACGGATGTATAGTGCTGGGAGTTAGCACTGGGTAAAGAAAAAGTTCGTGATAGAACGTGCCAGTTAGAGCACGGGGAAAGCCAGCGTAGTTGGAATCAGACACGTGTGTCTGGAACGACGTACGGAGAAAGCGTTTGGAGAGAACACGTGTTCAGGACGGAACACGAAGCATAGCTTCTGGAACAAGGGAAGAGAGACGAATGGAAGGTTACGACGATTGAAACATTTCGCGTCGGTGATAGAAAAGAACGGGCAAAGAATATTGGCAGGAAAGGGTATTCTGGAATAATTAGATACCCGGATCATTTTTCACGTGGAACTGCAGTTACAGGAACTCGAGGTCAAGGAACAATACCTGCCGAACAATTTTCTGTTGATTAAATTCTTTTGTTAAGTTTGCAACAAGCTTGAGAATGAATTCATGCTTGTAGTGTCTTGCCATTATTTTTACTTCCCCTCTCCTGAATAGCAGATTTATAGTAAAGCTGGGAGAGAAAGAACGCCGGGCTGTCTTCAACTACCGTTGATAGACAGTCTCTAGACAACGAACCTTATAAATGGTGTTCCTTCCTGCTGTGGAGAAATTTTGATCAGCGCTGAAAGCCAGTGGGTGTTTGGCCGAGGAGCCATTAATTAACATAATGAGCTTCCACCCCTACACCACCTATCAACATCTCGTGGAGTCCATGCCACGAAGAATCGAGGCAGTATTAAAGGCAAAATGGTGGCCCAACGAAGTACTGAGGGAGTGGTCATAATAAATGCCCACTCAATGTATAAATTCTCCACCAACTACCTTAGGCAATATTTGTATCGACTTAATCTTTGTACGAAACATAGATGCGAATTGTATGCCATATGTTTGTTACTTTTCATATCATCGCCCTTTAGTAAATAAGATCATAGCCACTCTGCATACCCCTTTCATTTATCAACCGACTTCTACCTTAAACCATTTACTGTCAAATACGTATCCACGTAAATAAAACCTGCGGGTATATCTCGGACACAGCCTAGCCCCATTTTCTATCTTTGAAGAGAAGTAGGAATTTCGCATTAATTTCTAACAATGTGTGGAGCAAACGTCACACATTTTTTGAAGAACTCAAAAGCTAGTGGATCCATTTTCCACAAACTAGCGCCAATGTGAAAACACATGCTTGTCCGCGACGGACATCGAATCTGTGTCCCCTCACTCCGGAGTAAGTCCCTCTCCCAACTGAGCTACGCGGACAGAATGTCTCGTTGCAAATTTGTCGTCTTGACACAAGTTTTCACCTCTGTAGTTAGTCACACAGTTTTTGTGTTCGATACTACATCTATGTCTCTAACTATCCTGTGCTTAAAGTACTTTTTTACTTTATTTTTGAAGTAATGATTATAGCTTCATATGAATTTTGCAAAATCTCGTGACACATAGCACAGCAGCACCTTACTATTAATGACATAAAATTAGTTTCTGTTTTTGTTGTCCGTGCAATACTGATTGCTTAGTTCAAAATAATAATAAAATACACTGACGGAAAAAAAATCGCAACACCAAGAAGGGGTTGTGTTAGATAAACGACAGTTGGTTGGCGGTGAGAGTACATCTGTAAGATGACGTCTATGCAAATTTCGCGCTCGGCGCATACGTGTGGCAGTAGCGCCCCTCGGAACATACAAAGCAGGTTTGCTGTAAATATGCGCTGTAACGTTCGTGAGCGTTAGTCACCGTTGAGATTCGACGTACGGAGTGTTGATGTTAGTCAAGAATGCTTTTAAGAAGACGAAGAAGCCATTATCAACAGCTCACGGAGTTTGAACGAGGTCGTGTAATAGGGGCTACGAGAAGGTGGATTTTCTTTCCGCAATATTGCAGAACGACTTGGCAGAAATGTAGCCACTGTGCATGATTGTTGGCAGCGGTGGTCATGGGAAGGTACTGCCTCAAGAAGACCGGGTTCCGGCCGGCCACGTGACACTACTGAGAGGGAAGACCGCCGTGGACGGCGTGTGGCCATGGCGCATCGTACCGCGTCTGCGGCAGCAATTCGAGCTGCAGTTGCCACCACAGTGACACAACGAACTGTTACAAATCGGTTACTTGAAGGACAGCTCAGAGCCAGACGCCCTGTAGCGTGCATTCCACTTACTCCAAACCACTGCCGTTTGCGACGACAGTGGTGTAAAGCTAGAGCTCATTGGAGGACGGAGTGGAGATCTGTTGTGTTTTCTGATAAAAGCCGGTTCTGCCTGGGTGCCAGTTGGCCGTGTGTTGGTTAGAAGGAGGCCAGGTGAGCGCCTGCAACCAACCTGTCTGCGGCTGAGTCACACTGGACCTACACCTGGAGTTATGGTCTGGGGAGCAATTTCCTATGACAGCAGGAGCACTCTCGTGGTTATCCCACGCACCCTGACGGCACAGTTGTACATCGGTCTGGTGATAAAACCTGTTGTGCTGCCATTCATGAACAGCATTCCAGGGGTGTTTTCCAACAGGATAACGCTCGCCTGCATACCGTTGTTGTAACCCAACATGCTCTACAGAGTGTCGACATGTTGCCGTGGCTTGCTAGATCACCAGATCTTTCACCAATCGAGCACGTATGGGACATCATTGGACGACAACTCCAGCGTCACCCCCAATCAGCATTAACCGTCCCTGTATTGACCGACCAAGTGCAACAGGCATGGAACTCCATCCCACAAACTGACATTCCGCACCTGTACGACAAAATGCATGAACGTTTGCGTGCTTGCATTCAACATTCTGGCGGTTACACCGGTTATTAATGTACCAGCATTTCACATTTAAAATGGCTCTTCTCGCGCTTACAATAAGCTGTGATCTTAAAACCTTAATCGATTAAATATGTTACCTTTACAAATGTATTGCCGCCATTTCATTCCTCTACAACTATTTTTTCGTGGTGTTGAGATTTTTTTCTGTCAGTGTATTAAAGTACGTTTAACTTCATAGGTTTGAAATTTTTGCAAGAAGACATACATAGTCAAACATTCACAGCCTTTTGGAATTTCGTTTAGTTTTCTGTTTGGGTTTAACGACAGCCTTGATTACTTCAATGAATTATTAGAGTTTGCCACCTTAAAAATGTAATGGTGTGTATGTGAGATTACCATTCTTGTAAATAGTAAAAAATAAAATTTACTGATTACAAAATTTAGTTCGCACAGACTTTCGAATTTATTCAAATATCAAACATTTTCTTCCGTGCATAACTAAAAAAACCTTCTCTGATCTTTTTGTTTTTTTTTTGTTTTTTATGCCTTACAATCGAAAAGCTAAATGTTGGCGTTTTTAGGTTCCGATATCACGTTTTGTTTAATTTTAAAACCACATTATTTGATGTTAGCCCTCAAAGCAATGTTATCGAAAATAATTCTGAGTCTGAACATGATTTGTTTAAAACATTGATTTTTTTTCAATATTAAGTATCGTAACCCTTATTTTGTTAGCGAAATGGCAATAACGTTAGAAAATTGCAAAAGTACTTTGCTCGACATAGAAATACCATAGCAAGAGGTATTTGTCGGAGGGTCATGCAAATTGTGGATATGATTGTCTAGGTGAAAACCAGTCAATAATTCCACGGAAAAATAAGATATGTAGAGTAATATTTTAAATCATTTATTTATTTCTAAAAGGTTCAAAAGATGGTGCTGTAATCATTCTTCACTACTGAGGTGAAACCCGTGCGGGCTTGTAAAAATAATAAAAGCACATATTTGAGCGAGTCAAGTTTGGCCATTAATTTCTTAATCATTCTGACCACCTCAACCAATGTCAAGGTGGTCACACCGACAGAGCATACGAGTGCCACATAAACGTGTTGGGTTCGAATCCATCCAGAACCAAACTCTCTCCTTTCTTCTTCGAAATAAATCCGCAAAGTTCGTAAAAACGTTTACAGTTCACACTTAAAAATTTCCACTCAAAAATAGATAGGAAAATTCTAAAAAAAAAAATAAAAAAAAAATAGAAGGGCGAATGACAATGATTCCCCCAAGATTTAAAGCAGCTTCGTTGAAGACAGTCACCTGCATGGAGCGTCATGCCACTCCCACCTGGGATGTAAGTGGGACAAACGTTCAGACAAAGGACATTATATTGCTTTTAGATAGCAGTTTCGTACCAGTCACGTGACAGATGAGGGAATGGTGTAACAGTGCTTGGAGGAAGGTAATGTGTGTCGCCGTGATGGGACTGGTGCAGGTAGGACGACGTCCGGATGTCGGCATTCGGCGGCACGCTGTAACAGGCTCAAAATCATAGTGGACGACATTCGGCGACCCGGGCACGCAGACGTCGCCGTCACGACATAGACTGTAAATCATATATTATCTGAGACAATTTTACGATATCACCAGAAATCACGACGACTGATTGCAGCGGTGCCGTACCAGACATTCTTTACTGAACGAATGCAATAATTTTATATTCACCGAAGAGTGAATATAAATATAAATGCAATAATTTTATATTCACTCTTCTGTTTCCATACCGACGATCGCCGATTAAGAGTCCGGAGACAAAGTGCTCACCGGTCTGAGCTTTCTACCATTCACGAGTATCGTCAGTCTGCTCAGCTTAGAGTTACGGTTTGGGACGCTATCAGTTTTAACGGCCGTTCACCGGTTCATACGCTTAGTTGGTACAATGGCAACACGACTATAAATCTATAAGGTACTGTAAAACGTTTATTTGCCGTATCTTCGTGGTAAACTTGGTATTCAGTTCAACAAGAAAACCACTGCCAGCTCACAACCAACATCAGTGCCTACAAGGTGTTCAAGTGATATCCTAGGCAGCGTCATCCCTAGACTACTCTGTAATAGAGAACGCGTGGGATATCGCTTTGCAGACGACGTAACACCTCGGCACGACCCTTTCGCACTGTCAATGAATTTTAAAATTTAATCACAAGTGAACGACACATCACCATCGATACCTCGGTTCCATTCCGGAATTTTTTCATGCCGATTTGTTCAGCATGACGATCAAACGACCTACTCAGTCTATTGAACTTACATTGTCTCCTCGCCTATCGCATTCATATAATCCCTCAGAAATTATCACTTCTTTCCCACCCACTTGTCTATATGTAACGTATGCTTCATTTCATTTCACGCATTCCTTCATGGCGTGGCATTTTCTATGTCGAGGAATGCATTTGACAATTACAGGATGAAATAATGGAAATTACCTATGTTTCAAATAATTTTGAAAAAAAAAGTTTTAATGAACAAATGCAATTTTTTACAATGTACCGGAGGCGACGTTTTTCAAGGGAATTATAAATTCTACAAGGAAAGAGGGATCTGTCTATTTCCCAAACGGAGGTATTTGCGAGAAGTCATTTAAACACGGTTGTCCGTTATTAAAAATGCTTAAAATAGTTTTGTGCTTGCAGAGAAACTGTTTCAAAGCTACAGCAGAATTCACAAAACACACATAGGAAGCATCTGGAAGAAAGAAGACTCCTCGGAAACCAGAACGTTTGGATCGATATACTAAGAAATTTGTAAAAATATGGTCTCAGATCTCAATATGGTGCATGAAAATTCAGTTTCAAATAAATCAGCTTTTAGGAATTGCACCAAAGTCCTGTTTACCGCAGAGTTGCTATTTGTAAATCCTTTACAGAAATCTTTAATGCATCAGAACTACGCATAGAAAAGCAGAAGTGGTGTAATATGAACAAAAATTGAACACCTGATGATCAAAGCATCCCATATTGTCAGAGTTTTGTTTTTCAATCATTCCTACATTCGATGGGGTTAATATTTGGAAAACGTTAAAAAAAGCTTTTAAATCATACAGTCACTTACTAACATCCAAATACGGGGAAGGATCAGCTCATGTTTGAGCAGCATTCCTTAAGTCCGATTGCTGCTGCATTTGGTACAATTACCTTCTACGACTATATTCACTTTAGTTTTGGTGACTAGGTGCATTTCGTTTGGTTCATACTTTATTCCTCCGAATAGGATATCCACTTTCACAATTCTTGTGTTTCTATTCACCGCAGACGTGGAAGTCTGTATAGGAACAAACAAATAATGTTTCCTGGAATACCAAACAAAGTTTAGCACCCCACCTCTCATCGTGAGCAGTGTTAACTGATTTAAACGTCGTCATGCCACCACTGTCAGTTCTCGTAAACAGAACCTGAAACAAATACACTCTGCCTTCTTCAGTCACTAGAGATATAAGTTTTCCTTCCTGAGGAATGGTCTAAAAAATCCTACACGCGACAGTTCGCAGCATGAACTCCAAACAGAAAATATTATTTCTTGCGAATAAATGGTAATTCAGTACCACTTTAATAAACGTGTATGGATCTTCTCACAGGTGCTTCCATTATTTTGTCCACTCCTTGTGGATCTTTATTAGAAATCTATTAAATATCAAGTATGAGAAGAATCCAATTTTAGAAAGCTCAACCTTGACATTTGAATGATCGTATGATTAAGATTTAGGGAAAAGGACACACTCAAAACGTTCGGAACCCATACAATGGGAGAAACAGCAGTACGTAATGAATTATGCCCGAAGAATACTGCAACTGATTATAAAAAAATCTGTGGTATTGAGCAAACAATTTTAAAGTCTACATAGAGTTCGCTGTAGAATTCACCACCCCGGCGAATTTTTTTAATGTGGTTGAGGTGGGGTTCACGTAGTACCAGCGCACTCTTGCATAATATGTGTACTTTACTGCCCCCTTTACCTTGTATTCAATACCAACAGAACTGATAAGTCTTAATGGCACAGAGATTGACCAGGTGAAGGAGTTTGTATATTTAGGAAGTACGTTTGACTGAGAGAACAAGTTAGATGGAGCGTGAAATTAGTAGATGAGTGAATTCTTTATTGAAAGTCATAGCTGGAATGTCTGCATGAGAAAAAGATTATGAGTATGAAGTACAAAATGAATTATGTGCGGCGTGTGGTGGATGTTAATGAAGCTCGTGCTGTGTATCGAGATCGTGGTAAATGGAGACATTTGATACACCAACATTAAATAAATTTTAGTTACATCAGGTAAATGTTTACTTGGTAGATGGTCTTTCTTTGAGGAGCTAACATCTGAATCTCAGATAACATCTTAATGATATGTATGTATGTATGTATGCATGCATGCATGCATACATACCAAAACTTCTGTTGAGTCAGGAATTCTCAAAACACAACAATAAACCTGACTGTAGAATTTGTATTTAAGATGTTGGTTCATGAATACCTTATGAAAATCCCAACTTCAGTTTCGTTTTTGTAATTTGAACGGGAACAGAATATTTTGATAATTTAATTTTGAGACGAAACAGCGCAATCCACAGCTATTTCTTTTCATCTTTTAAACTTCAGATTTTTTGGGTGGCAGAATTATCCACTAATGCGATTTGTTATGAATCCATCTAAAATTACATACCACGCCTGATGTAATCGTGGGCAACGATCCAAATAGACCAAACAAAAAATATAAGCAAACAAACTCTCTAAACTAAATTAGTCCCAAAACGTTAGGTGAAGAAATGTTCTTAAACATTCTGGCTACTGCTATCCTTAACACATAAAAGATCTTTACTGTTATTATCATGACAGTAATTCCTTGACACTCCTGAAAACCATAATAATCAAAAGGAATAATTAAAAATCATAACCCCAAAGCAACCCAATTTTAAAATAAACTTAAGACTGAAACTGCATAAAAAACAGGGAATATTTTCGGTATCATTGCTTTATGAATTTCTTCAAGTTTGAACCACTGACTTCACATATTTCATCTACTTTGTGTCATATTTTACATGTAAAATGATCACCTACTCTCTTTGTAATAATCAAAGGAACTTTACTGCCGTAGATTTAACGTTATCTTATTTTTCCTGTGTCTCTACCTAGCTGATCTACGTTAGAGATTCTGTTAACAATTATTCGAACTAGTCTGTTATATACAGTGCTATAAATTAAATCTCCTTCATTTAGAGTTAAATTATTTCAACTGTTTGAAATACTTACATCAGCCAAAGTGTTATTAACACGACAGTAATTCCTGCACTCAGTCCCCACATGATGACACAAGATTGCAGCTGTTCGGTATTCTGAATCTTAGTTGCTCAACGAACTCATTTTCTCGTGATGTGCTTGGACTGCGTGCTAGCTTAGATAGGAGAAATAATGTTTGTTTATCTCTTGCTTGTAATCGACATTGCATAAATATTGCTGCAGAAAAGAGTATACGACTATGACGAAGGCCATATCTTATCGTTCCGAACTTAAAGGATGCTTCATAGCTGTTCGTGATCTGATTTTATTTTTTTCTTTCACTTTATCTTTACGCTCTCAATCCAAATATTTCTTGTCCTTTACGCAATAATCTGTTTCTGTACGACACACGAAAGAAAACATGGTCATTGCATTTCAAAAACTGTGTCCAATGATGATCTGCTAGTACATTTTTCTGCATCGCAATTAGGAGATTAGTAAAAAACAGTCAAGGTAGATTTAATTTCTGTAGCAACGAGTTTATCCAGATGTTTCGCTAGGGTGTTATGCTTCAAGATATTTTTCATGCGTTTACATATTTAGAAGTTGTAAATATGGGTTTTCCTTACGTGAAACGCGTTAGAATGGCATTAGATATGATCGTCATAGAAATTTTACACGTAGTTTATCTTAATAAATGTCAACGTACCTTCTGCCTAACTCCACGCAATTCATTCTAGGTATGCTGCTACCCACTTTTGCTGAAAAATTCTTAAACGCAGAGAAGTGGAATTTGCATCTTTCTTCAGCATAGTTTCCAACCGTTTTACAAATCTTTGTCGTCTTCCATTTTAAGTAGTAAAGGACACTTCGAATTCTTTGCCAGTGTGTTCAACTGACTTTCAAAATGATGCTACACTAAACGATCAGCTTGGAAAGCGTATAGAACAAAGTTAATCCTCACTACGTATCGAAACCTGGTGCAATTGAAGTGCTTTTTCACATTTTTTTTGCTGCCCATCTGAAGAAAGTTTTGTTGTTCATGAAAGTTGTATGCGTCTCTCTCTTCCTTCCTCACTTTTGCGCGCAAAGCTAAGCTTTTTAATGTTTGACATTTACAGTTCAGATTTGACTTTTTTTTTCGTTGTTTCCATGTAATTGTTATTTTATTTCATTTTACTCATTTTTTTATTTTTTTTTGTCTTCATTTCCGCTGTTTTTCGTTTGGAATTTTTTTTTGTGTTTTTCATTTTTTCCGTATATTAAAGATATGAAACAATTCTGGCATATTCGTAAAATTTGAACCCAGAGGACTGCAATTTGGTTAGTTCTTACATTCATGCAGAATCGAATGCACATATCCAAAAGGGTATACTTAAGAATACTGCGGCTTCGTCTACTGTGTCTTGTTTTTTTTGCCAATGCGTAGCTTTTCTTAAAATCACAGATCGTTGACTTTGGAACAACCTGCTTCATGTGCTTGATCTTGTATGACCATAGTCGGTCGCCAAAATTTCAACCCGAAGATACATTCAATACACCACTGGAACACTTTGAAGAACTTTAGCATGAATTTGCCAGTGAAATGAAAATATCGGAAAATCATTCATTTTTCTTGACGACTGAGCAACGGCATTTTCAGTATGGGAAATAATACTTCTATTGAGAATGTCATGACATCAGACTGTGGAGATTAGAATTTAACAATTAGCACCGACTGCTTTTGGCTGATATCCGAAAATAAAAAAAATTCTGTGTGTCGAACGTACTTCGGAAAACACCACTCCACTTCTGTGTTGGTATTTAATAAACACATGCAACTAGTTCTGATTTATGAAGCAGAGATTTAGATTCTTTCAGAGAAAGATATGCCGTCCCAACAGACACTAGTGTTTCAGAAGAAGCGCTTGTCTGTATGACCAGAAAAGAAAAGGGAAATAAAGGCGCAGTTCAGCACAAAACTCATTGGTTAACGGTCATTGTCGGGCAGGTTAGGATGCCAAATTTAGGGACACACATGTAAATAGAGGACAAATCCAGCTCTGGAAAATCCAAATAACTAACGGAATACAATATACTAATACCTCACAAAAAGCTGACGCGTGAGGTGAACTCATAAAGCAATTAAGATCATTTTTCTAAGATATCAGGCTTCCTAATGCAAAAATAATTTTTCAAATCCGACTAACAGCTGGACAGATATATGCCCACTGACTTACGGACGGAAGAATAAAGCGATACGATAAGCAACAGCTTTTTTCTCTTTTTTGAAGACAAAATGTTGTGCTAAAAAACGAAAATTTCATCCTCCCTCGAGCAAACATGCTATTCTTTCTGTTTCGTGAGTTAACGATCGCTATGAGCAACGTCAAGGGCTGCAAAGTGTCCCCCGTCCCTTATTTAGGGTCTCCGGTGCTAGAAAAGGGACAGAACCAGCGCAATCCGACAAGTGTCCAAGACTGGAACCCAGACCTATCTCGGGTGATGTCTCCAAGCCTGTGTCTCAGACCACTCAGGTATCAGGAAGTAGAACTATTGGAAAACTACGTAATTATGAAAAACAATGTAATCATTTTGTAAATATGTTTTAGTAGATAGTGTAGCTTCTATTTATCGTGTATTCATTTGTAAACATTCTCGATGTTTTTGTTATGTACTGAAACTCCGTTTTCCTTTTCTTTTGTTTTCCCCAATCTGTTCATTTCAGAAATGTCACGAGAAAAAACTTGTGTAATTTTTGAAACCAGTTACATTTTGAGTTACTAATTATATGTCAATCGTCCTTTCTTTTTTTTTCTAATTCAGGCTAGTATCAATGAGTTTTTCTGTTGAATTAAAAAACAAATGTAACATATATCTAGGCTGAAAAAGGACGTGAGTTTTAGTAGTGAGATAAATGATGTCAGCTGCCTTAAAAGAAAAATTAAACATTGTTCAGTATTTGTTATATGTTTTTAAAAAGCGTTAAGTTCTACGTATATTCTCAAGCGCTGCCTTTTACTCAAAGGTAACAATAGTGTTTGTTATCTGTGTTGCGTTAACGTAGATGGGTATCAAAACGTAGAAAGCGCAACATTACTGCTATGCCTCAAGTGTGTTTCCCATTAAGATTGGGCATTTGCCCGAGAAATGCTCTCAGACGGAATGCATTGCCTTTACAGTTGAATTTGGAGGATGATTTGTGAAGGGGGAAGCTATTTCTGGTGGTGTCGACTTGGTCCTTTAGTTGTCGGGCTCCTCACTCTAATTGCCATCAGGAACGAAAATATTCCAAAATATTCCTCACTGCCCATGCTGTAGTAGTACCTTGGCACAGATTTCAGCCTGGTTTAGCAAGATCGGGGGACTTTCCACACTGCAAGGTCTGTCCAGGCTTTGTTTAACGAGCAGGATGTCCAAGTGTTAGATTTGTTGGAAGCCAGACGCCTAATGCTGGACTGGTTGAAAGCAGACGTCCAAGTATTGAATTGGCTGAGAGTATGACGTCCACGTGTTGGACCGGCTGGCAGAAATTTCTGACCTAATTCCAACAAAACATTTGTAGGACAAGCTGGAAAGCTGAGTCAGATCACGGCCGGAAAGTTCTTTCTCTACGGCAGCTGTGACGTAAGCTCTGCAGGTGGAATGAGCGGAAATTTCAGTACAGACCTGAACTTGTGATTTTGCACTGTTCAATACGAAAATGAGGTAAAAATATTCATTACACTTTTGTGCACACATACACTTCTAGTGATTAGAATTGTACAGGGTGTCAGAAAAATAACTGTGCACTGAAAGTAACACCATGACGAACTAGTTCTTACATAAGGTTTTAGAAATAAGCCCCACCGACGTCCAGGCATTGCTTTCCACGCTTCAGCATGTTGGTGAAGACCCTCCTCAGGGTATGCGGTGTGATTTGTTGCATGCGGGTCTTTATTGCAGCATGTAGCTCTTCAAAGATATGCGGATTACAGGCGCACACCTTCCCTTTCAGTGCTGTTATCACGGAATTTCCTAGAGAACTGTTTTTGCACTTCGTCCGTGTACTTGTAGTCATGGCGAAAGCCATGTTCAATCAAAAACACTATCTTTTCAACTGTCTGCACCATCGTCCTTGTACCGAGACGAGTGATCAATCGACACGTCTGCCTCCCCCGACCAAGCGCTCGGGAATTACCTTCCCTCGGAATGACACCTGCACGGGCCTCGAATGGGAGTGACATGGTTACCAGACACAGAGCAATTCCACGAGGCGAGTCAATTCTACTGCAATTTCATTCAAAATTTCTTTATTATTAAATTACTGCAATTCGTACATCAGTTCATCGTCCTTATTCGGACACCCTGTATACCTAACGGTAAGAGAAATGTTCCTTGTGAAACCGAGTCGGGGATTCCGAGTCGTGGATTCTGACTGTTATTCGAAGACTTGAATCGAGTTATGGATGAGGCATAGTTGGTGTGCTTGCCTTACGGCGCGGATCCCGTCTCATCCCTGAAACTAGTGGCGCCAAATTATGGACAGGCAAGTGCCTATGAGTAGCTAATAGTGGTCGTTAAATCATGAAACCTAAATCAAAGCGATAGATGTGTTATATTTGTTTTTGGTTGCTGATTCTCTCTTTCTTTAGGTTAGTAATTGTAAGACTCTCTCCCCTTTGGTGCTCATGCCCTCCATAAACTACGAAACCAGAAAATAAAAGGAAGGGCGAGGTGGATTATACATTAAGGGGCTACGACAGTTTTAAACACTGAAAGTTTTGATTCTAGACACAAATATGAAATTTAGGTGTCGTGACTTATTCCAGATTAGAAGGTGGTACTGCGGAAATGTTTTAGAATTTGCCCGAGAAATCTGCTTCATAATTTGACGATGATAGAGATATTGAGAAAGTGTTGAAAATCAAACTTTATATCGAACAGGAGTAGACGGTAGCTTTGAAGAAGGTAAGCATTCGCTTTCTTTGACTATACAACATTCAAGTTAATTGTTTTTCTTTCCTTCTTGGAATATAATTAGAAGATGGGCTTCTTTGACTAAACTACAATGCACCCAGAATATTAAATATAGCTTTCGTTTGAAGAATATGCAAGTATATATAATGCTTGTTACTTCAACTATATTGCATCTACAATTAAAAAGTGACCTTTTATCGAAGAATATGTACTGAACTCCTTTAACTACACTGCTAATCACAATAGAAACTGCGGCCTCCTTTCGACCAATTTAAGCTCCATCCAAACTTCATTTCAGTTTTTTTATGCATACGGTATAGAAGCAGATAATACGCTATAGGACAGATAATTTTTAACATCGTCTGGTTGTTCTGATAAAAATTTGCTCAGTAATTGTCGTGATGCATTGTTTTCGAAAATGCGCTTTTAAATTTTTAAATTATTATGTTACATTCGTGATCGTATTTAGAAGAAAACCAATTCCGTGTTATGAAATAATTTAACGCTGTGAAACGTGATTCTTTTTGCAGTTACAACGTTTATAACAATATCAGGCGCCTTCGAACACTTTCACTACGTTTTACAGCACACATAACCGGAAAACCCTGATGCGGAAGTTGGATTACTTCGATATAAAAAATGTAAAGTGTGTGCATCATTATTAATCTTAAAACATGAAAGAAAAATGTGTTTTTCTCTTTGTACCTTCTGAAACGACAAGCGAATTAAATTTCAAAGTTCTGTCGCAGGAAAGTCAAAGGGAATTATATTATGCTCCAATAATGTGCGCAATGGAAATTGACTACCGAAAGCGCAAAGAGTTTGTGTGCTCAGCGGTAAGTATTTAAACTATTGATCGAAAGGAAGCATCTTGTTAAAACAATACTTATTTTCCGAATTCTGAATGCAACGAAAGCAATATGAAAACTTTCTGTAAAATAAACTTTTTTTGAGATGTATAGCTTTTGAAAACGGAAAATGCTCCTTTATTTCGTTATAACGCTTTAGGATATTACATTATTCTAAATGCAAATATAAATTTTCGCCACAACTGAGCATTATATGGTTTATCTCCATGATGGTTGCTGCTACCAGAAAACAAAGTCTCCCAATTCCGTTTAATGAAGGAAATACCAGGAAAATAAAATATAAATATACGCTAGAAGAAACATGAAATACATAAATCAAAAACAAAACGGCCATAATTTTGGTCTAGTCACTACTTTCCCACGCAAAGGATTGCTGCTACCAGTTCAATTCCTGGAAGCTTAAACACCACTGAAAATTGTATGTCAGGTGCTTTTGACTTAACAGAAATACAGTGATTTCGCAAAAAGATAAAGAAAGAAAAACTGCAGAAATCCTATTTCTTAGGACTGATGCCATGCGACTGTTGCCTGCCGTAAGTGAATATATTGTGTCAGACAGAAAATAAAATTTTCCTTGCAGATACAAACGCATTTTCTGCAGTCTGACTTTCTAAAGTGCAGATGTAATCCTTAATTCATACATACATGATTTTCAAATGCACATAGAAGTGCTCATGAGGAAAACTCGAAAACCATAGGAAAACTTAGTTTTGATTTCATGTATTCAGAGCAGAAAAATGTTAGCAATTAAACCTAAAGGAGCAAATACAGTGCTAAGTTAAAATGCGAGATAATTTTATGTCAACGCAGGTCATTACTATTCATTATTACTGACATTATTATTAAGGGTGCAATAAGACATTTTCCTTTCTGGATAAGTCAATATCACATTCGCAGGAGGCAGAAAACGGAGAGAAAAAGTGATAACACGAATAACTTGATGACTTGATTAACTGTTTTTATGTGCTGTTTATGATTTAATGCTCAATATTAAATATCGTTTTGTAGGTATCACAAGAAGAGGTTACTGATTTGTTTCAGCTAGAAATAGAGCATTGGAAGTCAAAACATTTATAAGGAACAAGTTTGATTTAAGATATTTTTCAAATTGAAAGTGACCCGTGATTAAAATACTTTTATCTAGGAAATATAAAACTGTTAACATGTGAACTAAAAGTTAAATATTAATCATTACAGTTGTCTACAAAGAAAGCCTTTGACGTGAAATGAACATTTTTAAAATGCATTACTATCTTCATATTTCTCAGTAATTTTATTTGATTGCATTTGAATTATTTAGAGTTCTTGAAATCTCTCCGAAATCACGCAACACGAGATTTTCCGTTTCTCTAAGGCGTGTACTAAGTTATGCACTGATGTTTCACGTGAAGTCAGGCTGTGCTCGAAAGTTGTGCAACTATACAAGAGTTGCTCGGAGTTTTTCATCTATTTTATGCACTTTAGAACTTCAATGAGAAGTAATATCAGCTTCTGAAAGACAGCACCTAAAAGATAATGTCGCTTGTATTGCCCAGGTGCACATAAGTTTTACTCTAATATTTTAATTTGACCATTGCTTTTCGCAAAGCTGCTTGAAAATTTTATTTAGGAAATCTTCTTGTGAACACATGCAGTGATTACACGAGCTGGCCACACCTTCAGATATCATGCGAATATAACACTACTGTCATTGACAGAATTTTTGTGAATAGCCTAACTTTCTGTAACATATTATACAGGTTGTCTCAAAAGTCCTTGACACATTAAAAAATTATTAATTTTTTTTCGCGATATGAACATACTTTTTACAGATTTTGTTAACTTCCTTAACAAAGTTTTTTTACGTGTTTTCCAAATAGGTCACTAGGTGGTGCAACTTATCCAGTCGCAAGGTTAGTTGAAAGAAATACACCGTGACACACCGTGGCCCCAAGAAAAATGTGTTTTTCTAGTGTAGCAGTTGGTGTGTTAACCAAACTTTTCCCACATTAATTGTGATTCATTACATTCTTTTAACAGTGCATTACCTTCGGTATTACCTAATATTGCTCTGATACTTCAGACGTACTGCATGGATTACTTACTTTGCATTTATCGATCATGGTGGCTATTTTTACTGTCACAATTTGCTATAATTGTACGGTCTCGGCCCATTTAATTCTTTATGCTTAAGTTCAACTCTGCAGGTTGAGCTGCTCTAGGCGTTGTATTATGTTGGTGTATAGCTTCCATTGTGGTCCTACACTTACTTACATTTATCACATATAAATGGAGTGCTTATTTACAGCCACTGACTGAATGGCTAAGGTCACTACATTGGTACTTGCCTCCTGTCGGATGCACTCATATTTGAAATACTATTGATTTTGATGTATGCTAGCTCCTAATTATTAGCATTCTGATGTGTCTTACCTTTCATTTTGTGTCACCACTACTTCGCCTTTACTGGTTGGCGGCCTGTGTTAGCTTTTCCTGTCTGCCGTGATATACACCAGTTTTCGTTATCTATTACTATACATGCATTACTAATCTATTATCGTTGGAGTTACACTGGTGGAAAGTGAAAAAAGAACACCAAGAAGGAATTGGCAGACGATCATTAAATTTTTTACATGTTAATGGGGTAAAGTTTACGTAGGTGAGATTTTAATTTCGGGACCAACCGGTGAGCGCTTACGCCACAGCACGGCATAATATGCAAATTATCGTCGGTGGTATTTAAGGAGTACGGCGAAGTGAATGCAATCAGTCGTCGGCGTACGGACACTTGCGAAGACCCTGAAGAAGCTGCAATGCCTGGACATGGAAGACGTGTACGATTTCAGCAGTTATCGGACTTTGAGCGAGGTCGTCTAGTCGGACTCCGCGAGGCCGGGTGGTCGTATCGTCGTATTGCGGAGCGAATTGGACGGGAAATAATGGTGGTGGTACGATGGTGGCGTAGATGGTCCGAGGAACATTCCCACACCAGAAGACGTGGAACCGGGAGTCACAGACGGACTGATGAGCTGACCGATCGACGCATAACAAGAGCGGCATTGTTAAGAAGAACATCCACTGCGACGCAAATCCGAGCTGCCGTTGCACCTGAGGTGAGTGTGCGAACAATCCGCAATCGTCTACCGGATGCAGGACTACGTGCACGTGTGCCTCTGGCATGTGTACCTCTGACTCCAGCCCACCGTCAGGAACGGCTGCAGTGGTGTCGCCAACGTCTGCACTGGAGAATGCAATGGCGATCTGTCGTGTTCAGCGATGAAAGCAGATTCTGCTTGGGAGCCTCCGATTGCCGTATGCGTGTTCGCAGACGCACAGGGGAGCGTCTCCACCCTTCTTGCATCCACCAGCGACACACAGGGCCTGCACCTGGTCTCCTGGTGTGGGGAGCGATCAGCTATCACTCTCGTACACAACTAGTGTTTGTACCGGGTACGTTAAACAGCACCTCCTACATCAACAACATCATTCAGCCCGTTGTTGTGCCATTTGTAAGGTCGGTTCATCGTGATGTTTTCTAGCAAGATAACGCACGCCTACACACGGCACGAGCAACGCAACATGCACTTCAGGGTGTGAGACAACTTCCATGACCTGCACGTTCACCGGATTTGTTCCCCATTGAGCACGTGTGGGATTTTATGGGACAACGACTTATCCGGTCTCCACGGCCAGCCACGACCATCCCCGATTTACGCGTCTAAGTTGAGGATGCTTGGAACTCAATACCCCAAACTTACATCCAAAATCTGTGCGACAGACTTCATGCCAGAATTGCACAGTGTGGTGCAGTTCATGGCGGTTCAACCTCGTACTAACCATATTACATGGAAATGTTATTTTTCAGTTTACAGCTGCATTTTGCCATAATGTTTTGATCACGTTATCCTCTGTATATTATTACCAAGAAAGAGACGTCTGATACCAACGAAATTTATTATGCTGTATAAATTTCGTTGGTATCAGACGTCTCCTTCTTGGTGTTCCTTTTTCACTTTCCGCCAGTGTATTTCCATAAATTCTACACTTTGGGATAATGTTTTTTCCACTTGTGGATTTCTTATAACATAACTTGGAAAGTACCAGCTACTGTGGCAGTCAGCAGCTTTGTCTTAAATTACAGTAAGACATAGGTCTCCTAGTTTATTGTTTGTATATTCAGGCTATTCCGATGGCCTTGCAGAGTGTTTTTTGTTCTTGTTTGCACTCCATTAAATATCAATTCTGGACCAAATTTCGGGACATTACGAATGTGAAATTTGCTGTATGCCTCTTTGGCTACTCCAGAATCGGGACGCGATTTCGCGACTTTGCGAGCGTATGGACTGCTGTCAGCCGCTTTCTAACAGCATTCAGCATTTTTATTCTGGCACTGCTTCTTCAGTGGTAGCACCCTGATTTTTAAGTTTTTGTAAAAATATACTAATATCTGTTTGGCCGTGGTCGATATGGTTCTTTATTTATTTTGTGTTTATTTGGCATCTAACAGCCTGCCAAGCGTATTGTAGTAATTTATTTTGGGTTATTTCACACGTTTTACGGGAGCTTGATGTTAAGTTGGGAAGGTACTGACTAGTTCATCTGTTGCCGGTAATTATTTTTTAAACAGCCTGGGGGTGGATTACTTTTCCTTATATCTTTACACTTTCCTTCTGGCTGTTTCTCATTCCTTCACTAATTATGTTTGTCGTTTGGTTGCTTCACCATTCAGTTTGTCTTAGGGCACTACGCTTTTCTACTGATTGTGACTCTACAGTACTGTATTTCAGAACACATACTTGTGCACTTAGTTTTCTGGTTGGCTTCCACACTCTCAACATCTCGTGCTAAAATCTTGGGCACTCAACGCAACAGGATTAAAACTGCGGTTTTCTTGAGGGTTTGTCTATGGCTGGTAGCTTATCGCGAACTGGTTGTGACATGGCGTGATGGTATGTCATCATCTGATGTTTACTTCTTTAACAATACTTTAATAATCACAGCACATATTTCTGGGATTGCTATGTGATTGAATTACCTTTTGGATTATTATTTTTGTCTTCTGCTAGGCTTTCATTTGCATTATACTACCCTTTGTTAATATTGCTGGTGCATTTTACTGTTAACTTCCAGATCATTAACCTAGTTCACTCCAATTTTTCTATTTCATTGATGTGATATCCCCGGTGTTTATATCGATTTGTGATTCCTACTTATATCCTGCATATTTGTTTGTGCTGAATTTTTTTTCCTTTTGCTATTTTTTATGTTTATTTTTTTCTTTACCAGTAATTGAATGCAGTGTGATTATTATTCATTACAAACTTTCAACCACCTATTAACGACTTATTCACTCAATAGCCTAAAATTAATTTCATATCAATGCTAGATCACTAATTAACAAAATTACCTTATTGGAATCACTAATTCAACTGACAAATTTAAATCTTGATATAATTTGTATCTCTGAGACTTGGTTTCCTTCACATAGTTTCTCATTGCAAATTACTAACTGTAAAAAATTCTAATTAAACAGAATTTATTCAACCAGTGGAGGGGTTGCGATTTTTGTAAAAGATATTTATAATGATTTTTCAATTATTCTAAATTTCACAATATTGAGTCAAAATGCCGAAATCCTAACTATTCGTAATCAATTTTATGTAATTATTGTTTGCTACAAGCCACCCAACTCAGACATTACAGCTTTTCTATCATTACTTACTGAATTATTTAACTACTCTAACCTTTCAAAGAAAAACACGTTTCTTATGGGGGATATGAATGTTGACTTATTACAAAATACCAATCACTATTTTCAACTTTTACAATCACTGAATGCGTCTGGACACAAAAACATGATTTTAGTCCCAACTCGTATAACCTCTATCTCACAGACTTTGATTGATCTCTCTATCAAAAATGTATTAATTGAGACTACTATTTTGGGGGCCTTAGAGAATGATTTTAGTGATCACCTCCCTATATTTACAATTTACCCTCTTAAGCAACAAATTACTACACCTGAAGACTACTACATTTTTAGACAAATTAATAATGCAAATATGGAAAGTTTTAAAATTCAATTAGCTAGTATTACCTGGAGCACTATTTTGGTACATGGCTCTGCAAACAAAAATTACAAGTCGTTCAATGCAGTTATTACACAACTTTATAATCAATCTTTTCCAAAAATTATAAAACAAAATAAACTGAGAAAAAATTCGTCAGCCATGGAATACCAATGCTCTATTAAAAAGAATAAAAAAACATCTTTTCAAAATTTATAAAACGTAAACTACCACAGGACTTCCAAAATTTTAAATATGTTCGTAATAAACTTAACAGTGATTTTCGGTACACTAAGCGTAACTACTATCTCGGCATATTTTCACATAAATCTCCAAAACTAACTTAGAAACATTTAAGCTTGCTACTGGGTAAAAATACAGATCTTACGGTTCCTCAGTACTTAACAGATTCTAATAACTTTCAGCTTACAGACAAATAAGATATTACAAATGCATTAAACTAACATTTTAGCTTAATTCCACAAACACTAAAAAATAATTTAATTACCCCAAACATTCCCTTCACTAACTACCTAGGGAGCACACACAGGTCTAATAATATTTAGCTTACTGAAATTACCGAAACGGAACTATTAGAAGGACTTAACCACACAAATTCCAGGTCTGGGCCTGGATATGATGATCTTCAACCCTTTATTTAAAAAAATGTCGCGAATCTCATTCTTGATCCTCTGTTGCTTATATTTAATGATATATTCCAATCTGGTGAATTTCCTGATCTACTTAAAATCACAAAACTAATCTCAAAATGCGAATCTGGATCAATAAAAGATTCAAACGACTACCGCCCTATAGCCAATTTATCAGTGTTTGCTAACATTTTGGAGAGATTGATTTACAATAGATTAATCTCTTACATTCATAATCTAATTATTATCCATCCAAATCAACATGGTTTTCATTCTGGAAAGTCAACAGAATCGACCTTATTATATCTACAACAAACAGTCCAACATAATTTTGAACTCAACTTATATACCATTGCTTTATTTTTAGACTTATTCAAAGCTTTTGGTATAATAAATCATAATATCTTACTACACGAATTACACACTATAGGAATAAGGGACAATGAAAATTCTCTTTTTAAAAGTTATTCATCAGGTAGGCCACAGTAGGCACCAATTAACCAACATCAATCCTCTCTTCAATTCATACCAGCTAGTGTTCAACAGGGTTCAATTTTGGGACCTGTACTTTTCAGTATATACATTAGCGATATCTTTACTTCAATAAGTGATATTAATCTTCTTCTCTATGCAGACGACATAACCGTCCTCTCCTAATTTAATTTAACAACTGACACTAATTTAAATATTAATACTCAACTTAATAACATCTCAGATTGGCTAAATTCCAATGAACTAATAATAAATACACTGGCCAAAAGTGAAAAAAACACACCAAGACGGAATTGGCGAACGATCATGAAATTTACATATGTTAATGTGGTCGAGCTTACGTAGGTGTGATGTTAATTTCGGGACCAACCGATGAGCGCTTACACCACAGCACGGCATAATATGCAAATTATCGTCGGTGGTATTTAAGGAGTACGGCGAAGTGAATGTAATCAGTCGTCGGCGTACGGACACTTGCGAAGACCCTGAAGAAGCTGCAATGCCTGGACATGGAAGACGTGTACGATTTCAGCAGTTATCGGACTTTGAGCGAGACCGTCTAGTCGGACTCCGCGAGGCCGGGTGGTCGTATCGTCGTATTGCGGAGCGAATTGGGCGGGAAGTATCGGTGGTGGTACGATGGTGGCGTAGATGGTCCGAGGAACATTCCCACGCGAGAAGACGTGGGACCGGGAGTCACAGACGGACTGATGAGCGGACCGATCGACGCATAAGAAGAGCGGTGTTGTCAAGCAGAACATCCAATGCGACGCATATCCGAGCTGCCGTTGCACCTGAAGTGACTGTGCGAACAATCCGCAATCGTCTACTGGATGCAGGATTACGTGCACGTGTGCCTCTGGCATGTGTACCTCTGACTCCAGCCCACCGTCAGGAACGGCTGCAGTGGTGTCACTAATGTCTGCACTGAAGAACGCAATGGCGATCTGTTGTGTTCAGCGATGAAAGCAGATTCTGCTTGGGAGCCTCCTATGGCCGTATGCGTGTTCGCAGACGCACAGGGGAGCGTCTCCACCCTACTTGCATCCGCCAGCGACACACAGGGCCTTCACCTGTTCTCCTGGTGTGTAGAGTGATCAGCTATCACTCCCGTACACAACTAGTGTTTGTACCGGGTACGTTAAACAGCACCTCCTACATCAACAACATCATTCAGCCCGTTGTTGTGCCATTTGTAAGGTCGGTCCTTCGTGGTGTTTTCCAGCAAGATAACGCACGCCCACACACTGCACGTGCAACGCAACATGCACTTCAGTGGATGAGACAACTTCCATGGCCTGCACGTTCACCGGATTTGTCCCCCATTGAACACGTGTGGGATTTTTTGGGACAACGATTTATCCGGTCTCCACGGCCAGCCACGACCATCCCCGATTTACGCGTCCAAGTTGAGGATGCTTGGAACTCAATACCCCAAACTTACATCCAACATCTGTACGACAGGCTCCATGCCAGATTTGCACAGTGTGACGCAGTTCATGGTGGTTCAACCTCGTACTAACCATGTTACATGGAAATGTTATTTTTCAGTTTACCAGCAAATACAGCTGTATTTTGCCATAATGTTTTGATCACGTTATTCCTCTGTATTCCGTTATTATGCTGTATAAATTTCGTTGGTATCAGACGTCTCCTTCTTGGTGTTCTTTTTTCACTTTCCGCCAGTGTACTACTAAAACCAAATCTTTACTTTTCTCAAAGCAAAATATTTCACAACTCTTTTCTATCACATTATCTATTATTGGTACAAATATAGAAGAGGTTAACTCCTTATTTTATTTGGGGATTACCTTACATAGGGACCTTAGATAGAACCAACATGTGGACTATCTTCTTCTCAAACTCTCTAAAAACGTTGAAGTCATCAGCTCGGTATTCACAAACTTTACCTGTTAAATACTAATTCATTTATACTATATCATGTTTCAGACTCATAATAATTATGCTATCTTATCGTGGAGACAGACGACTAATTATAATTTCAAAACACTTTAAATTCTTCAAAACAAATCTATAAGATTAATTGACCAAATATTTGATAGAAATACACAACTAACACTATATAATAACACAAGAGTTTTCACAAACAAATACAACATTCTTACGATTAACCAACTATATTATTTCAATATCGGGAAAATTATGTTCAGGCCAAATAAGAATAATTTACACGCTGACATCATACAAAATATACCTCAGATACGCGCACACATGATACACGAACTAAATCAAAATTCGGCCTATCCATCCGATGACGGAGACCATGAAGCAAAGTATGAATTACAATGGCCCACACTACTGGAACTCATTACCGACGGAACTGAATTCTTTAAATAATTTCAACCTTTAAAAAAAAATTAAAGGACTTCATAATGAATCGCAGCTCCTCAATTTCATGATTACAGTGCAGGGTAACTATGACTAATATTATGACTTGTATGTCGCGATGTAAATTGCTTTTTCAATGGTTTTATCTGTAATGTTTATTATCTTCTCATATATCATGACCTTTTTTTTTTGTTTGTCACTATGAAACACTGCTTTGTTTGTAACAACAACTACTGACCTCAGTGGAAAACTAACCTAGGGAGCACGGGACCCTGTCAGGCCTGGCTGGTCTTTTCCCCCCTGCTTCCTTTCTGTGCATTGTTTCAATCGACAGTTTTGTAACACTGTTTTTTTAGCTCAACAAAATAAATGAATTTAATTTAATTTAATTGAATTGAATTGAATGTCTACTCCAGCAGAGAAAGCCGCATGTGTTTGTTGGTTTTTTAAAACGAAATCTGCTCCCCAAATGCAAAGAAATTTTCGTTAGAAATTTGGAAAAAATCCTCCAAGTCATAATAGCATCTTTGCTGGCCCAAAAAATTTCTAGAAAATGGAAGTGTCCTTCATAGGCCAAAATGTGGACGACCAAGCACAGCTGAAGACGACGTCGAAAGCATTCGTGAGGCCTTTTCACGTCCCAGCAAAAACGCAAGTGTTGGGGAACTGGTGGCCACCCTCTGGCAGTGATGGGTCACTGCTGGCTGAAATCTGCCGCTCACGGCGCGGTAGTTGTCCGTTGATAGCAGCGCCATCAGTTGGCAGCTATTAATGGCCCTTTAGCATCACCGAGAATTGCGTCCCTCCACGTAAGTGCCACTAGTGGCCCGTAGCTGGCAAGCGAAACAACCGCAACAGGAAGTGGAAGCAGCCGGACTACGCATGCGCTGAAGCAACATGTGCACAGTCTTTCGTGGTACCAGTTAGTTGAAGACGACGCCCTTGCCATCGCTTTGCTTTAGTGGATGTACAAAAAAAAGCCATATGTAGAGAGACGGATTAATTTCCTAATGAAATACTGCGTCGACGAAGATTACCGTTGGAGGAAAATTACATAAATGCTTAATGAACTGTAAGAAATAATCAGTTAATCTCATGTATTTATACAAACTCATTTCGTAGCAAAATGTCTGTGCTAACACACGAAGAATCGAGAATGCAAACAACAATGAAACACACTCACTCCATTCCTATGAATAACAAGAAACAATTTATGTATAATCTGCATACACTAAACTGCTTCAAACAGAAGTCCTGGAAAGACCTTAAAAAATCGTTGTGTTGGAAAAAAATAAGAATTATAGGAGTACAATGTGATTATATTTCTCACAAAATGATCTAGTATTTGAAAACAAAAATGCTATGTGAATATAATGTACTCATCTAAGCGTTGAATACACAAGATTGGAAGAATTCGCTGCTAAAAATAACCGGAAGTAAAATAAAATATAATTCCTATTTCGAATAAATGTAGCTTCGGACCATGGAAAAAAAGATACAACGTTAAAAATGTAACGTAATGTGACATGAATATGTAAATATATTAATTAAGCAATCGGCTTTCAAGACCGCAAGGACAGCACAAAACTTTAGAAAACATCTTTAAGTTGATGCTCTCGTTGAAAGTGAGTGAAATTCCGTTAAAGTAAATGAAAAAATCGTTACGTTGAAAAAGTAAATTTATGAATTATATGAAATGTAGATTTACAAAAACGAACTCGCAATATTGCGAAATTAAAAAAGATAACCCTTAGTTTCACATCGCGCAGGACAGAGGTTCACTCCAAGCCGACGGTCATGCGTCGCAAACTAGTGTAGTATTTAGAGCATCCGCTTCACACGCGAGCAGTCATTGGTTCGATGCCAGTCAGTTCCAACGGTTGATTTGCCGGCCATGTGGAGGACATTTCCTCAGCGCCGTGACATTATGTAGGAGTTCCGCTGGGAAGAAAAGCAGTTGGGTGTGCCTTTGGTGAACTGTGGTTATGTACTTTTTCTTTTTTTACTGCTACTGGGAAATTGACGGAAAATATTCAAGAAGCCATCAGTTACGTCACGTGATTGCCGGTTGCCATTGCCACGACACTGACGGACCACATTAGGCTAGCCATCATTTATGGTACGTACTTACAGGGCCTCTTAAGGGCCGCTTGTGGCAATCATAGTCTGTGATGGATAACTGATGATCCTGTTCCGGCATATAACAACTGATGGGGTGCCAACTGTTGGCAAGCTGCTGGCCTGGACAGGTGGCCGCCGACACATGTTATTGGCAGTTCGTGGTAGCTCTGCTAAATCAATACAAACTGCCACAAAGGAACTAGCGATTCTTTGTGCAACAGATCATCAAGTCTTACACCAAAAACTCCGCCTATGTGCCTACAAAGTGCACATATTGCAAGATGTACAGCCAGAGAACAAGCCACGCCATTCTAACTTTGCTGTGGACGTGGTAAATCATCTAGAGGCAGATAATGACTTTCTACGAAACGCTGTTTTTACAGATAAAACAACTTTTCATCTTTCAGGCAAAGTCAACTGCAACAATATCAGAATTTGGGTGTCTGAGAATCGACATCACTTCATCTAACATGACAGGGATAGTACTAAAATGAACCTGCGGTGTGGCATAATGGCCGATCGTATGATCGTACCTTTCTTTTATGCAGAATCCACAGTCACAAAAGGTCTTTATTTGGAGATGATAAAAATGTTTGCTGTACCTCAAATTTGGAATTTACATCTTAAAATAATTCGGCAACAAGATGGTATACCGACACTCTAGGGTACGGTTCTGCGAATTTTTTTACATAAGAAATTCTCGACCAGGTGGATTAGACGAGATGAACTATTCCATTACATCCCCGCTCTCCATATATCACGCCCCTAGAATTCTTCTTGTATGGATATGTGAAAGACAAAGTTTATACATCCAAAGTGCAAAATGCATCAAAGTTTATATATCTCACCTAGTTGCTGCAATTGCATCAGTTACAGAATCCGCTTTGGCACGTACATGGGCAGAGATTGAATATCGGCTTGATGTACTCCGCGCAACAAAAGGTGCACATAATGAAATTTATTAACTTTAAGAAAAAAATTGAAGTAAGTTTACAAGATCTGAAAATAGTTTGTTCCTATCCCGAATAATTTTTCAATAATCATAGTTTTTTAAGATCTGAATTTTTTTTTACTTTTGGAACATCCTGTATATCTCACATTCATACCTATTTCGATGATGTTCCATTACTGACGTAGTGGAAAGGCTATCTGCACCTAATGTCGTAAACAGAGAGATATTATTTTTGCAAAACATAAGCGTATTGTCCGATTATCTGTTTTCCCACCCTAATTAATTTTGGAAAATTTTTGTCATGAATCTTACAAAATGAATGGAGAATGTTCAAAAGCAATGTAAATTTTGGTCAGGAAGTAGCTGAGCACTGAACTTTAAATTTTGAAATTTGTATGTGTATTGTACTTTCAAATATTAGGGACAAAATGATCTTTCAATTTTATTCAAGTTGTTTCAGCTGTAATTTGTGAAAAGAAATAACCTATAATTTAACAATATTTCTTTAAAAAGCTGCTTATTCAGATATAGTTCACGTGTTTTTGAACTAAAGAAATGTAAAAAATCATCTAAAATATACCAATCTTATGTCCTTCAAAGATTAAATATTAATGCACTGGTATTTTTCTTTACTGAGTAGAGTTGTAGTGCTACATTCATTTTTATGATTCTAGGCTTTCTGCTGCTTTGCCAGACACTTGAGGCAAAAAAGTAAAAATAAATCAAATAAGCATTTCGTAATTACTGAATTGAGGAAAGCCTGCGAACTCAGGATTGGAGACAACGACATGAGCTTCTTAAAGCTGTAAGTTGGCTCTTTTCTCTTAATTAGAGAGATTTTCTTGGAATTTGGAACTATGTCCCGTGTCTCGCTAGTCCATTATCTTTTGGTTTCGCCAATTACTTGATGTTCCTTTCATAGGATATCTTACAACACATGCCTTGCATAAGAGTAAGTTTCCCAAACGTTTGGAATTCTGTCATTTTTCTTCCGTTTATGGGGATTCTGTCATTTTCCTTCCGTTTATGGGAATTCTATTTCTCACGAAAGTTCTGTTTCTCTCATATGAGAGTTCTGTTTTCCCCATATTAGGCAAACTTCCAAGATTCTGTGAAATTATCAACAAAAACTAATACTACAACAATCATATACGAGGCATATGAGCATGGTATTTCATGAAACCATTTCGTTTCTGAGAAACCGAGATCTTACAGCATACGAAATTGCTGTTTTTACTGATCATCAGCAATCTATTGTTATCTTAGAGCTGGGTGTGTTATATGGATATTTTATAATTTCCCATAACAAACTGGTTATGGCTGAGTAAGTCTTCCTAGTAACTACTTCGAGCGTCTGACACATAAAAACACCTATTTTGATGTCAGAAATGAAGATGAAACAAATATATGAATCATGTGGCTGGTAATAATAAATAAAAGTACCAGCCTTCTGGCAGATGCAAAAATTTCTCTTTTTTGTTCTTTAATTTTCATTCTTTCTCCAGCGCAGTTACTTAAAATGACTAATTGTTATGTATGCAGGACATAAATTCGGCAAATTCATTAATATTTCTCTTAAAACTTAAACAGTCCTTAAAGAAATATTCATGTAATTGCTGGAGATAACTTTCTTATCTAGCGTGGTATTGTTCAGTGATGGCTTTAAAATTTAGAGAATGGATGTAGTGAAGGGCAACCGGTATTAAAAGGAGTCCAACACACTTGGGTTGGAGCTCCGTTTGCATGACAAGCACGGCCCTTTTGCTTAGATTGCATGGTGTAGATTGGAGTGGCTTCGAGAGGCAGGATAATGCAGATTATGTGTGGGCTAAATACTTTCTAACCATCCCTTGGCGACTGCACCGGTACTCTGCATCGAAAGTTGATGCATGCAAACAAATGTGCATTCTATCGTCCCAATAGCTATAGCCTCCTCTTGATTAAACGCATGACTGTTCAGAATGGAATTAATGGCAAGTTCAGGCTCTTGACATAGCACTGCGTTGAAGCTCACATGCATTTGTCTCAGATAGATATCTGTACAAAAAATATTTTTCTCTCTTTTTGATAAGAAAAATACTTTTCTTGTTTACGACCTATTTTGGAATTTATTATCCAAAAAAATGTTTTCATGCGTTACGTTTAAATATTAATTAAGTATTTTTTTTTTTTGAAATTAAGGGAAAAGGAAGGAATGTCGAAGGAAGAGGAAGCTTGTATTCTGAGCTATTTATGAGAGTGTGAGTGATAGTCAATTAGAAAGGGCAGTATGTCTTTATGAGTAGCATTCAAAAATGACTTGATTCGAGCTTCAACGGGAAAACAGCAAAAAAGACAACACACAATGAAAATAAAAGTTACGGTAACTTTCGCTTCAGTAAGTGTGATGAGTACATTGTACACAATAAGAACAAAATATTTTGATCTTCTTCTTTGTCTGACTTTTTGATCACGTGTAAAGGTCAAGAACGTATATTGGTTACGCTTGTAGTATCAGTCGGAGCAGAAACGGTCGTTGTGATAGGTAAGGGATGGAATTAGACCCCTTGGAAAATACAGTGATCATTGGATGAAGAGTAATGGGTGAAAGTATAAAAAAAACGAGGAACTTTGTCAGCTGTTCTCGGGAAGCCGTAGTTAAAGTGTACTAAAAGTGAATTGAAAGTGGCCCAGCGCATAACGAGCGAGTGGATATTGGACGACCACAGCTGCGAAAACCTCAGGAAGAGAGGCAGATCAGCCATATTGTCCGGAACAATAGGAGTATTTCCTTTCTGAAACTTTCAGTATTCGGCATTTAGGGAGCACAGAGGAGAGTATCGACAGCCACATTGCAAAGATTCCTCCACCGTATCTGAAGAACGTCAAAAGACATGACCACGGCGCGTCGTCGGTGTAAAGGCATGACCACGGCGCGTCATCGGCGACCACGAATGGATATTGTCAAAAACATCGGGAATGGAGCCTGGAAAACTGGAAGATTACTTCCTTGACGAACCATGTTTCCAGATGTATCGAGTGGATGGGGCGAATAGCTGAGGAGGAGAGAGTCGGAACTGCCGTGACCTGAAGGGTACAGGCAGGTGTCAAGGATGTAATGCTCTGGAGAATGTTTTTCTGGGACAGTCCCAGACCCTTGTCAGGGGAGGATGGTTACACGAACGTGACCTCGTACCTGTCCGTCATTGCATACCAGGTTCATCTGTTTGTGGTGACATACATACAGTAGGGTTAAGCGAAAAACACTTTTTTTTATTTCAAACGTCACCAAGTGCAATAGTTGCGATTTTATTACTAAAATGACCCCCGAAATATGGATGACATTATTTGATATCTTAGGCTGCCCCAAGAGCCTCCACGTTTGAAAGTTACAGGGAAAAATGGTTTAAAAACACTCGCTTTCTCCATTTTTTAAATATAAAAAAAACTGTGTCACCATGTTATTTAATATCACCTTTGAGTGTATAAACACGGGTGAAAGTTCAGCAGACATGAGCTAATTTCTTAGGCTTCCCCAGATCCCTTAAAGTATGTAATTTTTGCCCAAAATGGCATGATAAGTTGCGTAAGCATTAAGTTCGACAGCAACCTTATTGTTACTAATTTGGGCTTAACATCAACAATCCCCCTCCCCTCTCTCATACTTTCTGGAAACATCTTGTTGATTTTCAGAAACATAGCTTGCTGTTTTACACTCTGCTTTGTTTTTGTTACCTTTTTCATCTCAGCCCACCCCTCTTTCACAGCGGAGCTCTGTTTGCAAACTCGCTGAGTCATCTCATCACAGTCGCTCAGGTCCGTTTGGGAGAGAGTGTTGCGGGTTTGCGTCATAATGATGCAACAGTTTCTTTCACTCCTAGTGGCGTTGATTGGATCGTACCGGCATATTCGCTTTGTCGTCCAACTTCTTAAGATAGCTGAAACAAGAAATAAAGGAAATAAAGCTGATTGCACTATCCTCGGGAGTTATAAGGAGATGCATGAAAACGTGATGCCTACGTACGAAGAAGTAATGCGCCATTAGTACCTTGGAGGAATACTCTTAGGCAGGAAGGTGCAAATTATGAGCCTGCTGCAGCAGAAATAGCAAGTATTGTCGCAGACAAAGTGCTAAGTATATGGAAGAAAGCATCTCATCCGACATCTCTAAACAAATCTGTTGCCAAGCGTATTACCGCATACAACACTGAAATCCGAAAGCTGAAAAAACACGTTGCAAGAATGGATGAAACCTACCGAAAGAAGATTGAACAATTTCGTGCAGATTCGCAACGTATCTTTGACATATGCTCATGCAAGTGCAAAAGTTTTAGAACCTGCAAATGCAGCTCTGCAAGAAAAGGTACCCGTGAAAGAGCGAAACTTTCTGATGGACCAGAGAACAAACAGAAGAATGATAGTAGGTGGGCTTGACGCAAATACCACGAGTGTACTGAAGAAAAGATCAGCTCGAAAGAGTGATAGGGAAGAGCATGTCCGTAGGAAATTACAGAAAACTGCATCACTGAAATCGGCCCTGCGAGTCGAGGATGATCCTTCAGAAGCTGATACAAATACTAATTCTGCATGAAAATCAGACGAGCCAGGTTCTAGTCATTTGTTGGCCTCGGAGAAAGATTACGATTTCACTCCACGTCGTTTTTCGAAACCTAGGCGTCAGATGGCACTGTCTGCATTTTCTAGAAAGTGCGATAGGCGAGGCATCAGCGACCGAGCGGCAGGTGATCTTGCATCGGCGTTAATTCATGATGTAAGTGAACCGGTTCATTCGAAAGAATGTAATGTATCTGTTATTGACCGGCATAAAGTACGATGAGAAAGGAAAAACATCCGTCAAACAATTAAAGATGAGGTAAACTTGACTGGTCGCAAGATTCTATCTTTATTTTTGGACGGAAGAAGGGATGAAACTCTTACGAATACACAGACAGATGATGGCAAGTGGCAGAAGCGAAAAGAATGGGAGGAGCATATTACACTTGTTGAAGAACCGGTTTCAGTCTATTTGGGACAATTTGCACCGAAGAGCAAGAGTGCAACGGACATTTCCGACGGTATCTTCAGCTTATTGAACCAGAAGGCATTTGACTTGTCGGAGTTAGTCTTTATTGGAAATGACGGGGAAGTGACGAATACCGGCACAAATGCAGGTGTAATTAGCACCTTGATGAGAAGCTCAATTCTCCCGTACGCTGGATTATATGTCAACTTCATTTTAATGAACTGCCTTTACGCCACCTCACTGAAGCACTTGATGGGAAAACATCAGGTCCAAGAGGATTTAGTGGATTGATTGGAAAGCGCCTGAAGACGTGCGCAAACCTTCCTATCGTTAATTTCCGGAAAATTGAATTTTTGCTTCAGTCCGACATTAACTATGGAGATCTTAGGTAGGATCAACTTTATTTGTGGGAAATTCGTAAGGCAGTCTCTGCAGGTGATTGCCCACAAGATCTGGCAAATCGGGATCCAGGAGCACTTGCACATTCCCGTTGGCTGACAGTCACAAATCGCATTCTGCGTTTGCATGTTGGAACTAGTGATCCAACACCACAACTTGTCTCATTAGCCACCTTCATAATCAAAGTATATGCACCATCGTGGTTCACGATCAAATGTAACGGTACCTGTAAAGATGGTCCAAGAAATTTGCAGCTTTTTATATTTAGGTCTCAGTATCTTCCAGATAATTTAAAGGATATTGTAAAAAGAGTCGTCCAAGACAACGCGTATTTTGCCCATGCGGAAACCTTGCTCTCTGCAATGTTGTGGGACGACAGATGGTATGTCCGTGAGCTTGCTGTTCGACGTATCATGAAGGCCAGAAAATCTTCCGAACAAACAACTACCATTAGGAAGTTTCGGATTCCTAAGCTGAATTTCCATAGCAATGATTACATCGACCTAATCGACTGGCAAGAGTGTAATGTGACTGAGCCGCCCATCACATGGAAATGGAAAGATGGTGAGCTTCTGGAATTACTACAGTCGGATAAATATCCAAGTTTTTGCCACGAATTTACAAAAATACCCTGCCATTCTCAGGCAGTAGACAGGATGGTAAAGGTTGTAACAGATTCTTCTGCTCATGTGTACGGCTTTCTTGCAAGATATGGATTCATCAGAGCAAAATTTTGGATAGGAAGCTGATGCCAAGTTTAAAAAAAGTCTGATTTCCAAAGTGAAATAAACTCACTCCTCAAGTTATGCTATTAGGTAAGGCTGGTGTCTGTCATATTTTCATAACTTATGCCATTTTTGGAGAAATATGACAAATATTGAGCTCTTTGTGGAAGCCTAAAAATTAACTCACGTCTGCTGAATTTTTACCCGTGTATATACACTGAAAGCTGATATTAAATAGCATGGTGACACAGTATTTTTTTATATTTACAAAATGGAGAAAGCGGGTGTTTTCAAACCATTTTTCCCTATAACTTTCAAACTTCGAGGTTCTTGGGGCAGCCTAAGGTATCAAATAATGTCTTCCATATTTTGGGGGACATTTCAGTAATAAAATCGCAACTATTGCACATGGTGACGTTTCAAATTAAAAAAAAAAGGTGTTTTTCGCTCCACCCAAATATACAGACCTATGTGCGGTATTCGAACAGGACAACTCGGCGTGTCATAAAGTTCGTGTTGTTGAGGAGTCGTTCGAGGAACACGCATAAGCTCCCATATTCCCTATCTCGTCCGACATGAATCAATTGCACATATTTTGGACGATATGGACCTTGGGCTGCGGCGTGTTACACTCCACTGCGTACAGTTCACAAGCTAGGAGCAGCACTTATATAGATATGATACGGCATCGCAGTGGACACCTCACGCGCACTCATGCAGTCCATGTCTCTTCGCATGACCCCTGTAATGACTGCTCAGGGAAGACCTACACAATGATAGATAAGTGATCAACATGTTTTTTTCCTATTGTATATGTTTAATAAAACGCTTTACCGTCATTTCTAACAGACGGTAAAGTGTTTTATTGAAAATATTTAATAGGAAAAACTGTCATTTCTGTCATTTCTTCCAGCGCCCATAATTGATATATGCTTTCTCCTTTTGACGCTATTCAGAAAGTTTCTGATCAAGGACATATCTTGTCTGCGTTTTGTGACAAGTGGGAGCGAGAAAGAGAAGCATATGTCTCTAGAAAAATTTACCATGCTGTATATTGACAAACTATCATAAAAGAAACTGAAGTTTTAAAACTCTGTTTTGTTGAGTTCTCAAAAAGTAGCTAAAGGTAAGTTGCATGTTTTCTTAAGCAAATAGCAAATGAAAAAAAAGCATACATGAAGTGGGCTAAGTAATGTGGAAACTTTATGATCGCCAAATAGAAGGAACCTGAGAAGAATCTAATCGGAAAAAGATAAATAAATTTCAAAACAAACACTCGGATATAAGCGCTTTAAAAATAAGGTCTGACCCTCAGATACAAGAAATGGGGGCAAAAGTGTGGGCACCTAGAAGAAGGTACTCAGAATCTGGCAGTTAAATCAGAAAGCAAATTACTGAAGTGGAAATACATACTATCTGAAAGGGCATGTTACCAAAATCTAGCAGTAACGGATCGTTTAAAATTTTAACCAATAAATGCAAAGCATGTAAATTTCGAGTGTGAACTGCTGGAAAACCAGCTGTTGGTTAGAAAATAACATTTTCATCATGAAAGCTCGGTAGGTTTTGACAAGATTTTTGTTATGATATGACAGTCATGAAAACAAATAAACTACCACCGCAGGACAATTTTATGGCGAAAACAAAAGAATTTTGGTCAAAAATCTGCCACATGTAAATAATTTTGGAAAATTATTTCGGTATTGTGTGCTAATCTGGATTGCTACGAAAACTTAATAAGAGACGAAAAAAGTTTGTATAATATTCAGTACTGTAGAGGTTTTCTAGATCAATGTATTCGACTCTTGCATTTGTAAAAGCAAACCCAGCATATAACGTTTAATAAATTTAGAAGGACGATGGCACGTAACGTTTAAAATATTTTAACGTACAAACGTTTTTCAAAATCGAGCTGACTGAATTTCCAATGCACAAAGTGGTTCTTCTTTTGTTTGGAAGTTAAAGATCAACATGAAAACCTCTATGGCTATAAGCAATTGCCCGTCCCTCATCTGAGACCACTGGTCCCAAGGATGGAAGATAGTCAGCAACGTGAGATAAGCGCATTGCCCATTCCTTATCCGAGATTCGGGCTTCGACTCAACTCCGTGTGAACAAAAGCCTAGGCTTCTAAGCTGTCGCCTACTGGGATGATGTTCTTGTAACGAATGTAAGAATCAGTTGATGAAAGCTGAATTATTAAAGTCAGATGTGACTGAAACTCAGCGCCGCCCTGGTTGCGCAGTGTTCTAAGTGCTGGCTTATGACCATTCGTCCGGGAAGGATCTTGGTTCGAATCCCGGTGAGGCATGGATGTGTTTGTCTTACAGCACTGGCTCCCTCCATTGCCTGGAACCAGTGGCCCTAAATTAAGGAGGAGCGACCGCTCATATCCCATTCAGTTGCTCACGGTTGTCGTTAAACTTTCAATAAAAAAAAAAGAAAGAAACTGGAAACTCAGCTGATTATTGCCTTCGTGCTGTCCAGGTATGCCTAACGGTACGTGCATCTATTTCACGTTTGACAAATTCTTTTTTTTTTCAGAGAGAGAGAGAGAGAGAGAGAGAGAGAGAGAGATGTAAACGGTTCAGCAGGAATTTTATTTTATTTCATAACTTAATGCAATACAAATACAAATCAACAATACACTATTTAGAGTGAAATATCCGCCTTCTATAACTTCACATTGAGCATATAACTTATTCTTTTCACCGTTTTCTTTAGAATTAAACTGTAATTTAACATCTTACAACTTTGAGCTTCACACCTTTGGCTGGACGAATTACTGAGAAGCTTACTTCCAAATCAGCAGGATTCTTGAGAAAAAGAAAAACGAAAAATATTTTTAGTCTGTATTTTCATGGCATTGTTTTAATTACATACGATTCACTACAACATAAAACTTTCCAGAATTCTATATGGTTTACCACATTATATGAAAAAATTAATTTTCTCCGAACTCAGATTTTCTCGAATCATTGCATAACTGTTTCTATGCGCAATAGATCTCGTACTGCAAAGCTTAGTGCACGTAAAGTGAAACAAGCAGACATAGAATGTGCCAGTAAATGTAGAAATTAACGAGTCATAGTTATATCTGGATGCGATGGATAGTAGCTAATGGATTTGGGCATTTTCTCTACTGGAGAAATGTCTACAGTGTTTTTCTTCAGTACAAGTTCAATTTCTTCTTGGGGCAGGAATGTTGTCCAAATGATAGCAAATGATAATATATATTTGCTTTTACGATCCGTAGAGTCATACAAATATTAAAACCAGGTAAAAATCTACAAAATAATTCTATGTGGTTCATTGCAGATGTAATGCATTCATCGGACCTGTCTGCTTATTTGTAACTGCTAATAATAATTTCAAATCGCAATCCATTTTGCCGAAATGTAGCATCCACTATACATATCCCGTTAAAAATAAAGGGTATGAAACACAATTAAACGATACTACTTTTACAACCGCTTAATAATTGCATTTTAGTTAAATATGCAATGTTCAGGTGACATAATCACTATGTCATACATAGTCATCACTATTTGTGACAACTGACAGATAAATAATTTTCACGTCGCACTTCGCTGTTCGTCTTTTCAGGCAGGTGATCAGCGGTTGGAAACTGCTTCCCGTATCAAAATATATTAATGTGTGACGTAACAGCCGTATGGAATAGGTATACAATACGTTTTGTGATATTGCTATTAGTGATGTTTAATTAAATTAAGATTTATCTACTATTAATTCAATATATCCATAAATAATTAATACCAAGATAAATAAACAAATACCTAAAAATATGGATTAGCATTACATTAAATAATTTTTAAATAATTAATGCCGCAGTGAGTGAGTGAGTAAATTGTAATTTCGAAGTAACAGTATGAAAATTACGCGCGTGGGTTTATTTTTGACCCCCGCCTCCCTCATGTGGAACTACAAAAGCAGTAAAAGGAAATGCGTCGTTTAATTACTATTCATAAAACCATGCAATTGCTTATAAAAGGTCGTTTATGAGCAAAAAAAAAAAAGAACGAATTTTCTTGATGTGCCGTTTTCGTGCTTCCAAAAGTTTGTAAAAACGACTTTGATCGTGTGACGTAGGCAACCTTGACGACATGTCAGAACGGTTTTGATGGCAACACATCAGAGCAGCAGGTATGACAGCAGTTACGATGTTTGAAATACTGCATATACGTTTGAGTGATACTATTAGCCCCATTTTTTGTGAGGCGATTCGAGACAATCGTTCAGATTAACATGCTGGCTATTTAAAAACAGCATGAGGAAGATTTGCTATGACAATTCTGACCTTTGGAAACAATAGCAGATTCTCTAGACTTCAAAGAGTACATTGGTGTGGAATATGTTTTCCATCTCTTCCAGGTATTATTAGATGTTCTTTAAGACACCACAAAAAAACTAGGCAACAAGCAGCAATGGAATAAATGCTTGTAATGTTACATTTATCCAATTTTCAGTTATGAGTGTTAATCAGTGGGTTTCAAATACAGTTACACGAAAAAAAAGAAAAACTAGACGTTTAATAAACCCAGGTCGAATACGTTGGTATGATTTAATTTCACAGATGGCTTTATAACTTAATACCTAGGTACAGCGTTTCCATATACGAGGTAGGATCCAAAAGTTCCCGGACTGGGTCCGTAAGTCCATAGATATTAGAGTTACGAAACTGAAGCACATCATCCTTCAAAAAAAGACCCTCTTGCAACAACACATATCTACCAGCGGCTGTAGAGTTCACCGAAGCACTTACAGACCCCATTTTTTTGCAGTTTCCTTCAGTGCAACCAGCAATTCGTTTTTCACTTCATTTGCGCTTGAAAACCAACGACCCTGAAGTCGACGTGTCAGTTCAGGAAGGAGGAGGAGGAAGTCACAGCAGGCGAGGTCAGGTGAGTACGGTGGGTGTGAGAGGACACAAGTATTGTTTCGGCGAGAAACTCACGAATGACGCGCGACCTGTGTGTCGGTGCATTGTCGTGCAACACCACCCACGATTGATCGCCCCACAGTTTATCCCTCTTCTTACAGATCGTCTCATGTAGGCGTCGCATGATATTGCAAAACTTAGTGTTAACGCCAGCTCAAAATATGCCATTTTTCATCAATCGCTGAACACTACGTAAGTTACTCAGAATACCCTAATGTAACGCAGTGAGCGTATGACGTAGATGGACGAAACCAAATTTCCCAGTGAGCGGGGATAATGTCGTAACTCAATCCAATAAGCACCGTGGGTATGCGATACATGTACTACAGACGCAGTCCGGGAACTTTTGGATCCTCGCCCGTGTATATTTCATAGAAAAAGGTTTAAACATCCGTCTTCTCTCATGGAGAAGCACACTGTCAAGATATCGAATGATTCCTCTGAAGAATTGTCAGAGGGATAAGCTACTCTAAATTTTTAAAGTGATTTCTGGGACAGAAAGTTTGCTTCTCGTAAGAGTATAACAAAAATGCTGGTGGAAAACTATCTTCCGTTGCTGTGTGGTACCTAACAATTCTAAGCCAAGTATTTTATGTTCGTAAATAATGTTTCCAAGCTTTCACACATCAAACAGATGGCTTTTTCAAGGAAGGTGGGCAGCTAACTCTACCTTCCTTGAAAAAGACATCTGGTTGCTGTGCGAAAGCTTGGAAACTTTGATTTATAATCTACGCCAAGAAATTCGTATTACTAGTATAGCTATATTATTTTAAGTGTAACTGTTGTGCAGTTCCTTGTTTACGCTTTCCAACCGTAGGTTGAAGAAGCGTATATGCTCCAACTTTGTCCGTCCGTCCGTCCGTCTATCCGCCCGATAACTGGCGTAAAAATGGTTCGATTTCGATGAAATTTTAGTATATGGTAGGGGACCACCGGGGGACGAACCCTATTGAACATGGGACAAATGGGGTCAAAGGTCACGACGTAGGAGTGGAATCATTCCATTGTCCTTATGTGTCATAACTTGCGTAAATATGGTTCGATTTCAATGAAAGTTTACTACGTGGTAGGGGACCACCTAGGGCCGAACCCTATTGAAAATGGGACACATGGGGTCAAAGGTCACGACGTAGGAGAGGGATCATTCCATTGCCCTTATGCGACATGTCTTGCGTAAATATGGTTCGATTTCAATGGCAGTTTACTATGTTGTAGGAGACCGCGGGGGGACAAACCCTATTCAAAATGGGTGAAGTGGGGTCAAAGGTCAGGACATAAGATGCGAGATGCATTCCATTGCCCTTATGCGTCATAACGTGCGTAAAAATGGTTCGATTTCGATGAAATTTCAGTATGTAGTAGGAGACCACCTGGGAACCAACCCTATTGAAAATGGACGAAATGTGGTCAAAGGTTAGGACATAGGATTGCGATCCATTCCATTGCCCTTATCCCATATTATTAAGGTGGACGTAAAGTAATTTTGCTTCCTATACTATACTTCCAATGGAAAAGCTTTTGTAAACATTTCCTTCATAATTAATGTGTTCCCAAGTATGAAAATTTGAACATCGATTAAAATAACTTCATATTATAACTTGTAAAACTTAATATTTTCTAAAACATAACCATAATTATATTAAAAATCAATCACTTTTCCTTTGGTGGTGTTGTAACCAGGGAAAAGACTGCGCGACCTGTACTTTGATGTCGTCAGTGGGGAAAAAAATGTTGGATTGCATAATTACGGTTATGGTTTAGAAAATATTAAGTATTCCAAGTTATGAAATGAAGCTATTTTAATCGATGTTCAAATTTTCTTCCTTGTAGAACGCATTAATTGTCCAGAAAAAGATGGCGAGACCTGTATTTTTATGACGTCAGTAGACAAACAAATGTTGAATTGCATAAATATGGTTATGTTTTAGAAAATATTAAGTACTGCAAGTTATAAAATGAAGATATTTTAATCGATGTTAAGTTTTTCATCCTTGGGAACGCATTAATTGTGAAGAAAATGTGTACAGAAGTTTTTCCATTGGAAGTATAGGAAGCAAAATTACTTGACGTCCACCTTAAAGTAGCAATTCTTGTATGCATGTATATACATTTTATTTTGAAAACGGCTCTAAGAATTTTGATGAAAGTCGTTAACCTACCGTTTTCTGGTACTAGAAATCGATTTAGCTTGATCTCGACTTTAGGAGAATCCGTTTAGTTGGTTAAATAACCACCCCGAATTATAACGTTTTCAGTGATGGCGTTGTTCCATTAATGTTACCAATGCTTAGAATTCTTATGACGTCATAATCTCGCCTTTGAGAATGTTGGCGCGCGGTCACGCCGTCTGTCTCATTACGTCGAGCATTGTGTGTGGATCCTATTAAAGTTTTATGACGTCACACTCTTGCGGCAAGCAGATGGTCGCGATTCCCATCTGCATCATTACGTCACGCGTTGTGTGCGTATGTCCGTCCGCAGGATAACTCGCGTAACAATCGTTCGATTTCGATGAAATTTTAGTATCTGGTAGGGAATCATCTGGGAAGGAACCCTATTTAAAGCGAACAAAATGGGGTCAAAGGTCAGTACATAGGAGCGGGATTCATTCCACTGCTGCTATGCGTCATAACTAACGTAAAAAACGTTCGATTTCGATGAACGTTTAGTATGTGGTAGGGGACCACCTGGCGACAAACCTTATTGAGAATGGGAGAAATGGGATCCAAGGTCAGGACATAGAAGCGGAATCACTTCCATCTCCATTATGCGTCATAACTTACGTAAAAATGCTTCGATTTGGATGAAATGTTAGTATGTTGTAGGGTCTTGCCTGGGGACAAATTCTTTTGAAAATGGGCAAAATGGGGTCAAAGGGTAGGACACAGGAGCGGGATCTATTCCATAGCCCTTATGCATCATAACTTACGTAAAAATGCTTTGATTGCGACAAAAGTTTATCATGTTATTTCGGAGTTATACCAAACCGGTTCTGTTGAATATCATTGAAATGGGATCAAAGGTCAGGGCACAGGACCGAGATTTATTCCACAGCCATTATTCTCATAACTTGAGTAATAACTTGAGTAATGATTTCTGGTATGTTGGAAAGCGTATTATAATCAATGCATTGCATGATTATACTAACTTGTTATTAATTAATGTGACACTTATTTTTGTTGGGGCGTACAACTAAACTCACCTTATCGGTCTCTTCAGTTTTAATCAGTTTGTACTTGTGCAATATTTTGGCAAGAGCTAACTTTGCCTCCATCTGTGCAAATCGCATGCCAACACAATTTCTCGGTCCTGCACCAAACGGCTGCCAGGCCATGGGATGATGTGTAGATCTGTTCTCTGGTGAAAACCTGAATGAAAAATAAATTATTGATATAAAGATCAGAACCACTAATAATTTTCTTTTATTAGCAGTTATGATTTATATAAACTGTCCAGATTGTTTAAACATTATAACCTCAGTTCGCAAACCTTTGACGTTTTGCAACCTTATGGTTATTTTATATAGTAATGTGGCGCACCCACTGTCAAGCAGATTCCCAACAGTACGTAAGAGAACTAACTTAGATATCGAAATACTTCCGGACTAGTGTTTTGCCATGAACACTATAGAGCGACATATATCAGAATAATGGCGGACAGTAGAGGACAGAAACGTTAGCTCGTTCCAATTCGTCCAATAGATATTCCAGGGGATTTAAATCTAGTGTGATCGCATTTATTGACTGGAGCCCACATCATCGTAGTGCGGTTCTAGCCATACATGGGCATCTGAAATACGCTTATAAGGTTGATTTATCATGTCGAAGGGCATCATTTCTGTCCTGAAACACGAAGCTCAAGAACGGGTCCAAATGGTACGAAATGATGAAGAGACATGCCCCAAAAGTCAAGCAGTCTTCGATGCATGTTAGAGTGCCTCATTTGTCAAAACAGAAGACTCCTGATACCTTAACGTGACTGCAATATATCATAAATGCTTGCACTTATCATCTATCATTAATGTCCATGTCTTCAACTGTTACTGGTTTACAGCATCTGGAAACTGTATACTTATTTGTGAATCAGGGTGTATAATGAAACCAAAGGTCAGTTCAAGCTGTAACCTACAACAAACAACTTCCTACATGGTTGGGCAAACTTAATACATAACGCAGAATGTTAATTAAAAATGATGTCTGCTGCAGCTAATCAGAAACTTAGAATCGCAGATAAATACTGAAATAACAAAACTGTTGCTGAAAATGGGACCAGGTTTAATATCTACTAAATTTTTATGTACAATATACTACACTGATTTTGAGAAATAATTATTTTTCTACTTTGGCTTTAGTTCAATTATTGAATTAAAGTGAATACTCATGACCTTTATCAAAATTCTTAGAACAAAGGGGAGTCACCGTAGGCAAGGTGTAGTCCCGAATCCAAACTACATCGGTGCACTTGACACCTTTACAACTGCAATTGTTTGCGTGTAGAAGAAAAAAGGGATGGCGAGAATGTGCTACTGAATCCTAAATCCCGATAGCTGAAGAGAACAACCTAATTTACAACAGAAATACAGTCTGTTTGAAATGCATTGTTAAATTGACAATTACGGCGTCAACACTAACGTTGCACTAACATATCCTCGATGACATTGTCTAAACGTTGGCTTTAGACCTTTTCTCCGAGGTCGTCGCAGGTTCATGTTCCGGGTGATACACGAGTGATGTGTTTGTTTTTCAGCACTAGTTCTCTTTCTTCTCTGGAACCAATGTCCCTAAATTAGAGACATAAATTGCTTATAGCACAAACATTTGTTCACTCTGTTGGTTAAACGCCGAAACAAAAAAGGAAGACGAGTGGACGTTGTGTTTGATCAAACACGACGCCAGAAGCGCTTGTTACGAAGAAGATAATTGAGCACATCCAGGATATCAACAATGTAGTGCACTACTGTTAAATGGCTTATGATTCACACCAATGGTGTTCGGCTATCGTACCTGCGATGATGAGTCATGGGTGATGTGCAAACGGATACACATTAAACACACGTATCGGAAGATACATCAAAAAGGCATATTCCGTCGCTGCACAGAGGCATTGACTTGTGTACGGTACCACTACGGACGCTAATAAAGATGCGTATTGTTTAATAGCAGACTAAGCGGTGGACACAGTTTATTAAAACTTATATTTTTCAGTCTCAGAAATATAAGTTTCTCTGTGTGATAGCGTTACTGCAGACCAACGTCTTCTCTCCTTTAGTGGAAGATAGCTTTCCTGTATGCCATCTGAAGATCTGTCTCTGTATCACTCGGTCCGTTCGTGGTGCCACTAGTTTCAACTCGACCAAAGTGCACACACGTTCTCAAATCCTCTTGCTTTCATCGTTATGTTGCTGTACTGTCTCAGATCACATTTGATTAAAAATGTTGTATTCATATTCCGCTCTCCTGGTAGACAAGAATTCGTTCCACTTCTAAGAGCTTTAATCATTCATATGACTGACAAACGTGTCGAGTTAACGTTCTGTACAAGATTTGGCCTTCGTCTTCACGAATCGGTTACTGTAAACTGGGAGACTGTGTAACTGGCTTTAACGATGTAGCACGTTTTACCGAAGTGTAGAGTATCCCCGCTTATATTGTAGAATATCCCCGCTTATACTGTAGAATATCCTCGCTTATACTGTAGAATATCCTCGCTTATACTGTAGAATATCCCAGCTTATTCCCCTTGTTTTGGACATAGAAATTACTTGCTTATCTCAACATGCCGCCCACCTGCTCGTTTGCTAAGAATCCACCATTTATTTCTGAACATCGCAACTTCGTTTTCCCGGCGTGTTCATGAAAGCCAGCACACATTTTCATCCTTCTTCTCAGGCACGTCTCCATTACTAAATCTGAATAATAACTTTATACTTTAAGAATGATAACTTCATACTTCAAGAATAATAACTTCATACTCCAAGATTAATAACTTCATACTCCAAGCAAATGTGATTTTGTGCTTCATGGTCTTCAGCGTAAAACAAAATCTACACTGCTGGCCACCCAAAATGCAACACCAAGAAGGAAACGAGATAGCAAAGCCAGATTTACTGGACACATAACAATAGATACAAAAATGAAACAATTGAGCTCACAGGCCCGTGCGAATTGCGGAACACGCAGACATTAATAGTTCGTGTGGCCCCCAAGGCTGGCAATAACGGCCGCACCACGCCACGGCATAGAACGAAAGAAGCTTTGGATGTGAGTTTGGGGTATGTTGGTCCAAGCTGCTTTCACACGTAGCCACAGTTCATCAGGCGTAGCCATGGGTGGTGCTTGCCGGACCACTCGATTGCCGATCAGCGACCAGACATGTTCGATGGGCGAGATATCAGGAGAACCGGCGGGCCACGGCAGCAGTGACACCTAGTGGGCTGTGAAGAATTGTTGCACGATGCGTGCCACGTGCGGGCGCGCTTTGTCCGGTTGAAGCGTGGCCGCATGGCAAGTTCTGTAGGTAAGGGAGGACTACAGGCTCCAAAACGTCAGAGATGCAGCGGTGGCTGTTGAGTGTACCGGCGATGCGTACCAGAGGGGTGCGGGTGTCATATCCAATTGCGCCCCAAACCATAACGCCAGGCGACGGACCGATATGGCGATGCAAAATGCGGGCGTCATACAGTCTCTCACCGCGGTGCCGCCACACGCGGATACGACCGTCGTGGTGTTGCCGGCCGAAGCGGGATTCGTCGGAGAAGACAATGTCGTGCCATTTCGTAGTCTAGGTGCGGCGTTCAGCGGCCTACTGCCGCTGCACCCGCCGGTGGTTTAACGTCAATTGTAATCGGAGCAACGGGCGACGTGCGACAAGCCCCCGCTTCTGCAGACAGTGTCGAACGGTACGTGCTGACACAGCTTGTTTCGCAAAACACCCTAATGCTTGCGCTAACGTTCGTGATGTGGCGGTGCGAGCCGTCAATGCCCATCGCACAACATGCCGGTCCTCTCGTTCGATGGTATCCCGCGGCTGCGGCAATCGCTCACGTCGGTCCGTCCGTCCCTCCTGCACCCACTGAATCCATACTCGCCTCACTGTGGCTGGATGTTGTCCCACACGGGCGCCGATGTTTCGGTACGATAAACCGCTGTCGCGATAAGCCACTTTTCGTTCTCTGTCGAACTTCGAAACGTGCTGGAATGACTGCCATATTATTTGACGAGGCATCAGAAAGCTTCCCACCCACATGTCCGGCAGCACAACACACTTCCACTACTTACACCCCGCCTTCTGTGCACCCTTCTTATAGTGCTTCTCAGTGGCGTGCGCCGCCGGGCGCACATGATTTGCATATTCCCTGCAATGCTAATCGTTTGCATGTCCTCTTGCGGGCGAAGCATGCTGCGAATTTCAGGCCAATCGGATGCTTCCTTCTTGGTGCTGCATTTTGAGTGGCCAGCAGTGTAGTTAAAGACATATTTCAACGTAATTTTTCAGAGTAACTGTAAAATCTCCCTACATTGAGTTCGTCTGCATTTGAACTAGTACTGCTGCCCAGACGACTGTTGTTCCAATTTCGAACTTTTAATAAAGAATAGATTAAAATATCCCATTACAAGCTAAAAATGCATTTTTTATTGTATAAAGTTCAGTCGAAAGATTTGCAATATTTGTATAAACGCATGTGTTGCAGCGGGTAGGTGACATGTGTAAACTATTTCAAGTCGCACACTGCAGTCAGTAGAAAAGGATATAAAGTTATAGTCGTTGCTGTGAACAGCATTTCATGTGGTCGTTCTGTCTGTGGTTCGGGACGCCTAAAAGATGAACAGCCACAACCGGCTAATTAGGGAACTTTTTCTTTACGAGTTTGAACTCGGCCATAACGCTGCTCAAGCAATACGAAACATTTGGCAAGCGAAAGGGGAAGGTTCGGTGGTCCACAGCACCTCAACCAGATGGTTCAAGAAATTTCACTCAGGTGGCAGAAATCTCGACGATCACCCAAGGTCAGGTAGGTCGTCTGGTGGAATTTCGAGGGAATAATTAATTCCGACTTTATTCCAGACGGTCGATATATCAAAGCCAACCTCTGCTCTGAAGAGTTGGGGATGATATATGCCGTTTTAGATGAGAAGTACCTGGCACTTGTGAACAGAAAGGGCGCTCTCCTACAGCAGGACAACACTCGGCCTCGTATCGCGCGAAGAACACGGGCAAAACTCCAGGAACTTGAGGGCATCGAACTGATGCAACACCCAGCATATAGTCCGGACCATGCTCTGTGGAAATATTACGTGTTCCCGTCCATGGCCCACTTCCTACGCCGGAGGCACTACAACAGCCAGGAGAAGGTGGCAGCTGGGGTGAAGGAGCTCTTCGCTGCGAAGGACAAGAACTGGTTCCGCCGCGGAATGGAAGAACTGGGAGACAGAGGGCTAAAGATGGTGTAACACGATGGCCTATAATTTGAATGCTAGTCAGCTTTCGTCGTAAAGGTACGTATGAAGACATAAAGTGATCAAAATATTGGAAAAAGTTCGACTCACCCTAATAATAATTCTCAACTAAAATGTATTTATGACTGTCATTATTTAAAGCAGCAAAAATCATTTATATTTCCTCGGACGACATGTTAACCACAGTGGACCTCATAAGGACTATGGACCAGTGCAGTTCTATTGTGAAGGACCTCATAAGGACTACGACCAGTGCAGTTCTATTGTGAAGGACCTCATAAGGACTACGACCAGTGCAGTTCTATTGTAAACCATAAAGACTATGCACCTGTGTGACCTGATAAGAACTATGCACCAGTGTGACCTCATAGGGACTATGCACCGTGCAGTTCTATTGTAAAAGATGAGAGTTTGCAGTCTCAGATTTTACCAATAGAACTGCACGGTGATAAAATCCCTTCATCCAAAAAGCATCATTGGTTCTTTGATAAATCCTATCATTTAACGTAAATAGATAAAAGGTATCCATAGTACTGCTGTATTCAAACGCATTTCTTATTTGGATATTTCATATGCTGTATTAAAAAGCATTTTTTTATGTGGGTCATTAATTTTCCGCACATAAAATTAGATAGTTGGAGAAAATAACACACTTTTTCTATGAATATCATTTGTCGGTGAAACTAAAGCACATGCCAGTTTTGACATTCTTCGCCGGGTTGGAAAGAAATGTCTGCTAAACTTGCCGAATGCAAGTTTAGCAGACAATAGAATGGCTGAAGATATTGGAATATATAATGACTCATGAAAGAACATTTAACTACATACTACATATCTCAGAAAATGTAGCCTATGTCGTCCATGTTGGATATGACTGCTGCTCTTCACATTCTACAATTCTTTGATCTCTTGAAATGAAAGAAACAAACCACATACCGTTCAGGGTCAAACTTCTCGGGATCCCGCCAAAACTCTGGGTCGTGGTGGATGGCATGAACTGGAACTTGAACAGCAGAACCTTTTGGAATCCGAATATTTCCAAGAGTTACATCTTCTCCGGTTTCTCTGTTAATAAATCTAAAGCAACAACAGAATAAGTTAAGCATATCTTCTTGCAAATCATTTTTGTCGCAGACGTTGAAAATTTAAAACTTCGTTAAAATTTCAAGAACAAATATTCAGTTTTTAAATATCAAAATCACACATGCTGCACGATTCCAATGCTTATAATACTTCGAAAGCTCAATTTATTACACACTCTGTACAAACCTGCCTTACCTCGCCACAAGGATGTGGCCAGCCAAATCGTCCGCTGAAAATAAATGTATCATACACCTATCTACCTTCTTCATAATGTAACTGCGACTCTAATGAAGGGCAAATATGAGGACCTGAGAGAATTAAATCGTTGGTAGATAGTTGAAGTGAGGAAGATAGGATACTCCATATCCATTACTGCAGGACGTGCGGGATTTACGTGTGCGGCAGTCATCTATTTGTACCAAAATTTCCTAAAAGTCGGCAAAATCGGCAGCCGCTGAGACGAACGTGGTCAGAAATGAGCCATTGATTTTAGAGGTGTGAGCTGAATCTCCTGATTGTAACGTCGGAACGTAGGGTCGCAGTGAGGAGGATAATATTGGTAATCAATGATAAGGCACCAAAGTAGATTTTTGAAATGACCGTTTGATTCAGAATGGCAAGAGTAGACTTAGACATAGGCATCCAACGCCCTTATCGGGTACACTGGGCAAAGTCACTGCTTTTATGAACTGAATATTTGATCCAGTTTCAAGGCAAGCGGCTTCACTTTCCACGTTCCTTAGCCCACCACAGTTTCCTAGAGGATGCTCTAGGAAACTTTGATGGGCTAAGGAACGTCGAAAGTGGACCGTGACAAACTGGGAACAGGTAAGTTGGTCCCACGAATCGCGTCCGATTTATAACATTCTAAAGGAAGTGTACTTTTGTGACTTAGAATTACGAAATTAATTGTCAAGTCGGATATTACAGAATGGTGGAGGGCTCGTAAAGTTCTTAAGCATGTTTAAATGGATAACACTGGGATGTACCTATTGAGATCACTATCACTGGCCAAACATATGTTGACTTACTCACCGACTTCTATCTTCCAATGATGTCTATCTATTTCACACAGCAGAACGCCTTCTTTCAAAAAGACATCGCTCATTCCCCTTGCTATCATTTGGGAACCGTTCGGACGGGAATACCAGTGAATTCATAACCCTCGAACGCCCCACTCATTTTTCGGATCTGAACTTAATTGAGCATCGGTGAACCTAAGTTAAGCGATGCATTTGAGCCGGAAATCCACCACTGAAAATCCTCTGTGCTCTTCCGAGTGCTGTCCTGGAATCGTGGTTTGCAATACCATCCGAAAATTTTCAACAAATGTAAGTATCAGAGCCACAATGTGCAAGTGTGCTAAAGAATTTTCTCCAGACCTGATAGCCTTCTCGTCGTGTAATTGTTCGTCACACAGACAAATCTGAACTAGAAGGGTGTGCAGGTCTTCTCGCAACAAAATTTCGCTACGCCGCGTAGACAGTTCCAAAAGCAATACATGCGGCTGATGAACGTGTTATTACCTGACTCCTTACCGATGAGAATCTCTCTCTAGCAGCTGCGACCCTATTACCAGCCATCAACTCCTGGTACATTTAACCGAGAAGTTGATACAGCCTTCACTGTCTTGGCCACCGCTGCTAACCGATTTGCATCATATCGGAATTATTTACATATGCAAAAGTGAACCATTCACCAGCTGATTTGAATACGAATCTGCTCCTTGCTATGGGATGCGTAAAATTAAATATCGCAGATTGTGTAACTTACACTTTAAACTATTTCCCTCTAATAAAAAAGCATACGAAATTCTATTTCCAAAGATCATATGAAGGCTGGGGATGCATCAGCTGTAAGGACGTTACATGTGCAGAAAGAGTGAATTAAGGTATTCAGCACTGGAACAGATGTTCCGAAGTTCTTAAATTCAAACACGTGAAACAGAATTACGCCTGGAGTTATCGTATTTACTTATCCACACTACAATAAAATATCAGTATTGTTATCGACTTTTACACAATATTTTATTATTTAACAATCAGTGTACGTGCACTTTGAACCGTTCATTCTGCAGTAGTTCTCAACAGGAAACAATCATCCAAGTATAGTCATAATGTTGTTTAAAATCTCATTTCGAAAATTTGTTTCATGAAGTTCTTTGAGAAAAAACTAAAAAGTCTTTTAGTCAAATTAGACTCAAAATTATTGCTTTGTTTTAGCTATTTAAGTTTCAGCTTTGCGCGAGCACTAAACGCACAAAGATGGAAAAAATGTCTCGAATTTTGCTTTCGCTCCAATGAAAATGAAGTAAAGATTCATATATTCCACACGTAAGTAAAGACATATATTTGCTATACATCCACTTAATATCTTGCGAGTCGACCAGAGCATGCACGCTTGACTCGAAATTCGAACCTGAATCTCCTCGGGAGAATGAACAGATGCCAGCGTTTAGAACAATGGCCCATCTGGGCAGCCTACGTAACATTTGTACCTGAGAAGTTATGTGAAGGAAGAGTGCCGTTTTTAGTACACTCTCCAGTGCTTTGATCTGGTAATTGTAAAAACCAAATCGTTTGAAAAGTAATGGATGATTTGGAGGGTAAAAGTGGAAATGACATACCTCACAGCACACAGTCTTGGTTTACTCGAAATAAGCGCCTTCAGTAGCTACACACCTCTGACAGCGAGTGAAAAATGCTTCAGTGCCAGTCCGGAAACAATCTGACTCCCTGAACGCAAAAAGTCCCGGAATGCAATTTTGGCTCCTCTCGGTGTCTGAAGATCCTATCCTTGAGGTAATTGCTAAACTGCATGAACTGATGGAAATCAGTAGGTGGCAAGTCAGATGAGTAGGCTGTACATGGGAGGTTTTCAAATCTCAGTTCGTGTAGTTCATTTTTCGTCATCTGTGACGCGTGTGGTCTCGCGTTATCATGGAAGAGGATATGACCCTTCCTGGTCACCAAAGATGGCTGTTTGGAAAACAACGTCTGGTGCATTCGTTCCATTTCGTCACAGTATGTCGCTAAGGGATGTAAGGTCAGGTGATGCGCAACATCACAGCCTCTCCCTGACAAATGTCAATCTCGCTTTCTAGTGGGAACAGGATGCTGTTCCCATTAAAGGGGCTCTGACGATCGCCAATAGCGGCATAACTATACCATCGGGATTAGAGGAAATGCTATCCCACACTCACCAACCCGCTTGACCAGCGTGGTGAGTTATGGCCAAACCCCTCCAAAATGACTCCACAACTTAAATCTTGGCACTCATTCTCCGGCAGCTGGAATGTACCTGGCAAAGGCAGCGGCCAGTACGACATGAAGGCAGAGGGTGTTAAGAATCACTCACCGGAGGAACGGGCTAGGCTGCCATTTCGTGCTGACCTTGGCTACTTACAATGGAGGCTCCCTATCTTGTGATTCAAGGCTTCTTGAATTGGAAGAAGAATTACGAACGATCAAGTGGGAAATCGTCGGGCAAAGTGAGGTAAGGAGAAAAGGAGAAGATCTCATTGAACTGAAAAGTGGACATCTCTTCTACTCGTACTATCGTGGGACATATACTGGCAGAACTAGTAGTGTTGGATTTATAATAAACAAGAAACTGAAGGATAAAGTTGTAGAAGCTGAAAGTTCCTCTGACAGAGCTACACAACTCGTTATCCAACTCTCAAGAAGATACCAGGCCCAGATTATTCAAACTTATGCACCCACCACAAGTCATGCTGAAGAAGAAATTGAAGAATTTTATGAGGAAATTCGTCATCTAAATAATAAAGGCGAGCAGCACTTGAAGGTAATTTTGAAAGATTTCAATGTAAAAATAGGGCAACGGCAACAGAATGAAACTTCAGTAGGCAAATTCGGTCACGGAAACAGAAAACAGCGTGAAAATACTCTCGTAAAGTTTGCAGAGGCAGAAGGGTTTTTTATCATGAACTGCTTTTTCAAGAAAAAGCCGCAAAGTAAATGGACATGGAGGCATTCCAATGGATGGACAAGTGAAATTGATTTTATTATGTATCTGTAACAAGAAATTTGTCATGGAAGACTATAGTGTGCTGAACAAGTTCAACACAGCTAGTGACCATAGAACGGTAAGATATAAGATGAACCTCAATGCTAAACTCGAGCGTGACAAGCTCATAGAACAAACAAAGCGTATTGACGTGACCAACCTTAAGAAGCATCATAATACCTTTAACTTAGAACTGAGGAATAGATTCTGTATTCTAGAAGGTATAACATCAGAAGAAGTGGACATCTCTGAAGTTAACAGAAAAGTAACCAAAGCTCTTATGGAAAAAGCAACAAAATTAGATGGGTCTAAGAACAAGTTGCATGTAAACAAATTATCAGGAAAAACCAAAATGTTGATGCAAAAAAGAAGAGAGATCAGCACAACTAAAGAAGGTGTGCCTTCCAAAGTGGAATATATAGAGCTATGCAAGACAGTACGAAAACGTATCACTGAAGACGTAAAGAAATTCAACTGTGAACAAGTGAGGAAAGCAATGGAAAACAACCAAAGCCTAAAGATAATAAAGGGACATCTCAGTAAGGGAAGAAAACAGATTATGGCACTGAGAAAAGAAGATGGTTCTGTAACAAGAAATAGATGCGAAATTTTCACAAGAGTGAAATATTTCTACTCCAAATTATATGAAAAGGATGATACATGTACTCCAGACTTCATGAAAGGTACCAGTGCCAGAGTTCTTCCACTCCTTCCAACAGAAGTTGCACTTGCAATGAAGAACATGAAGCGAAGAAAAGCTCCAGGAGAAGATGGAATTACTGTAGACATCATACAGTACAAGAAGCAAGTGGAGAAAAATTGAAGTAGTACTCGCCCAAGTTTTCACTCGATGCCTTAATGAAGGGAGGATTGCTGAGGATTGGAGCACTTCTATAATGATCCTGCTGCATAAAAATGGTGACATTGAGGATCTCAGGAACTACAGACCTATCGGCCTCCTATCAGTGGTTTATAAAATCTTCACTAAAGTTCTTTCACACCGTTTGAAGGTAACGCTGGATATTGCTCAACCTAGAGAACAAGCTGGATTCAGGAGTGGCTGTTACAGCTCTATAGATCATATCCACGTACCGGCAGAACTAATTGAAAGAGAGAAGAAATATGAACTTCAATTGTGCATGGCTTTTATCGATTATGAAAAGGCCTTTGATTCAGTGAAATCATTAGCAGTTACAATGGCTTTGAAATCCTGCGGTATTGAAGATGCATACATTTTTATTATGAATAACATCTATGAAATAACAAGCGCAAAGATTCGGTTGTTTGATAATACAGCACACATAAAAATTGGAAAGGGAGTGAGACAAGGTGACATAATATCTCCCAAGCTCTTTAATTCGAAATTGGAAAATCTATTTCAATCACTGAACTGGGAAAATAAAGGGATAAAGTTTAATGGAAATAATCTAACTCACCTTCGTTTTGCTGATGACGTAGTCATTTGTGCAAGTATCCCATCAGAGCTGCAGAGTATGATCCAGGAACCTACTGACAAGAGTAAGGAAGTGGGATTAAAAATGAACTTTCAGAAGACAAAAGTGTTGTACATTGCTTTCAAAAGAAATGAAGATTTATTGGTTGATGGAGAAAAGCTGGAGATACCAGATGCGTACGTTTATCTTGGACAGCAGATATCAAGTGAGGGTCACATTGATGAAAAAATTAATCGGCGTATAAAACTTGCGTGCAGAGCTTTTGGAAGAAACAGCATAATTTTCAAGAGCAATATGCCATTATGTCTTAAAAGAAAAGTGTTTGATCAGTGCATCCTTCCAGTGCTTACGTATGGTGCAGAGACGTAGACCTTAACTAAAAGAGACATACAAAGGCTGCAGACAACTCAAAATAGCATGGAGAGGGGCTTGCTTGGTGTAACCAGGAGAGATAAGAAGAGGAACTCGTGGATCCGAAAAATGACAAGAGTGGAAGACATCATGATCAGAGTAAAATCCCTGAAATGGCAATGAGCTGGACATACTGCCAGAAGGACAGACCATCGATGGACAGCCGAAATATTTTATTGGATTCCAAGGGACAGGAAAAGACACAAAAGAAGACCACATGGGAGATGTGTGGATCAAAGTCGAAAGTATGCGAGAGTAACATGGAGGAGACTGGCACAAGACAGACCGTTGTGGAAGAAGCTTGGAGAGACCTTCGTCCAGCAGTAGATTGATAATGGTTGACAATGATGATGATGATGATGTGGCTAAAGTAATGCTTTCATCAGCATTCAAGAATCTGTAGTGTATGGCACCGTGAACAGTCCACCACAATGTCAACAAAACCTTCTTTGGCGTTAACCTAGGTTCAGGATATTTTATCGGTGGCTCACTATGGTTCGCACACAGCCACTGCCCAGATCGCTTACGGTTGACGTATAGCACCCATTTTTCATCACAGGTTACAATGCGATTAAGTAGAGGATTCTTTTCGCTGCAAAGCAGAAAGTTATTGCTCATCTCAAATCGTTGTTGTTCCTGTTGCTCCGTCAGTTCGTGTGGGACCCAGGTAACGAGTTTCTTGTCCTGAACAATTTAGTGGAAATGCTCGGAAATAGCTGACACCGACACATTGTACAGTTTGGCGAGTTCTCTGATTATAATGCGAGAATTTGCCTCCACATTAGCCTTCAGAGCTTCGTTATCAATAAATAAATGTTGCCTTCAGACTCCCTGATCTTGTAGGCTCGCGTCACCGTTAGCAAATTTTTGAATCCACCAACGAACAGTACGTTCAGATGTTGCCTTCTTGCCACATACCACGAAAACAGTACGGAAGTTTTGTGCCACATTACGACCCAATTTGAACTCATGAAGCAGAATCACCCTCAACTCAGTCCTTCATAACATGTTGACAACATGTTATGACATGTTGTTACAAGACCAATCTAACACAAGACCAATCTAACACGAGGATCAACGACTGCAGCACAACCGATTATGGCGTGTATGTGGCGTCTGAGTCGCCCTTCAACTCCAACGAATGGCGCCGTGAGCGGGTTGGTCTGTAAGCATTGTTGGCGAGTTCAATGGGGCACCTCAGAAAATCGGCCGTTGTTTTCCATTGGCCTAGTGGCCAGCTTTCGTAACTGCCACGGAGAAAACCTCGGGTTCTATCCCAGGCAGGTACCAACGCTCGAACCACTAAATATTCGCCGTGCGTCGGATGGGCACGTTAAGCCTCCGGGCCTCGGATACTGGCCTCCCGGTACTAAACAAGGGCGTCTTCCTTCCCTTTTCTACCTCGCTTTCGTGCAACTTTCCTATCCGGCACTCTTGCCCAAATATCCCAGCTTCCTATTTATAAGGGTTGTTTAAGACCTGGGGTCAGACACTCCCTTCTTAAAATCGTCTACATATGACCTGATCTGATCTGATACGCTTGAATCACCGAACTCGTACGTACCCACGGTGGCATATCAAGAGTAACATCCTGGTACACAAATTAAAACATTCTGATTTTCCTTGAAGCTTCTTTCCATCAAAAATGTTGTGTGCTATAAAAAATTATCGATTTCGTTTGTAGAAATTCTTCGTTTGTGTGTGTTGGGACGTGCATTGATTTATTTGAGATTGCCTTTTTGGGTTACTGAGGCAGACTCAGTACGCTTTAGATCTTCTTATAAAACGTTTTGAATTAAATTTGAACTTAATATCTTCTCTCTGTAGAATCTTTTGCTCTGCAATACAAAATTGCATATCAAATGCGATGCACAGGCCACTCAGTGCTAATACTAAGACTTGTTAGCTAAACTCTTGAAAGAAAAATATGAGCGAAATATAAATGGTAAACTAAATCATAAGCTCTCACTTACTACACGCTAAAACTATGTAACAGTATATAAATATATGAAATATTGTTTTTCTTTTAAAAAGAGAATGTTTCTGAAACTGTGCTTTCTATTTTTCTCTACAGCCGCATATTTCACATAGCTTTATAAAAATACTACTCACAAAACTATTGGAGGGTACACCCTGAGCGTTTCCCGGAAAAACTGATCAAGGTACTGCAGCTTGTGGACAGATGTGTAGTCCAATGATCCCTGTAAGAAAAAGAAACAATTAATGCAAGGCATGACATCGTCAAAAGGCGGCTTTATGCCGTAGCTTTGTTTTACATATTTCCTAACTTGGGATTCAACATCATCATTTACTACAAATGTAAACTAACGTGGACAGAACGATGATATCGTCTATTTACACTATCTTCACGTATTTGATATACACTAAGTGGCCACTTTATTATGGCCACCTGACAGTATTAAGCAAATGAGCTATGGCTGTACGCTGTTGCCGCCAGAGAGCGAGGCTAGTATAAAAAGGGAAAGCTTAGTGCTTGCGAAAGTAGTAGAAGTGCTTTTTGGGTGACGAGATGGGAGAAAAAAGCGATTTCAGGGACTTTCAACGTGGGATGATTATAGGAGCTCGGAGCCATGGAGCGAGTATCACTGAAACCTCCACATTCGTGAAATGTTCCAGAGCAGCTGTTGTTTAAGTGTTTAAAGACTGGACTGGCAGCCAAAATACTACGTCCCTACGTGCAACGTGTGGTCTTCATCGACCAGTGACTGCTCGGGCGGAACGGAGAGTGTCCAGACTGGTAACAGACAACAGAAGGGCAACAGTGCAGCAAATTACAGACCATCTTAATCAAAGATCCCCTCAAATGATCCTGTCCGCACTGTTCGCCGTACGCTGAATCGGATGGGATATGGCAGCCGAAGGCCCGTTCGAACACCTTTGCTGTCTGCAGTTAACAAGAGAAAACGTATCCAGTTCGCACAGGAGCACAAGAATTGGACAGTCGATAATTTCAAACAAATGATGTAGTCCGATGAATCACGTTTTCAGTTGCACCATGACGATGGCCGAGTGAGAATTTGGCGGAAACAGCACGAAGGCATAGACCCCAAACGAATTGCTACAACCCTTCAAGCTGGTGGAGGCAACGTTACGGTTTGGGGAATATTTTCCTGGCATGCTTTGGGCCGTTTAATTCGTGTTAATCATCGTCTGACTGGCACATCATATCTAAACATCGTTGCGGACCAAATGCATCCTGTCATGTGGATGGCTTATCCCAATGGCGATGAATACTTTCAACAAGATAATGCGTCCTGCCATAGTGCTCGTATTGTACAGGATTGGTTTCAGAAACCTGCCGGTGAGTTTACTTTGCTTAGGTGGCCTCCACAATCTCCAGGTCTCAACCCCTATGAGAATATGGAGGATGAAGTTGAATGAGCCATCAGACAGCTGGATCCACAACCCTGCAATCTCACACTTCTGGAAAGTGCTATTCATCAAGCATGGTCTCAGATTCCACAAACCAACTATCAACATCTCGTGGAGTTCATGCCACGAAGAATCGAAGCTGTATTAAAGGGAAAAGGTGGCCCAACGAAGTACTGAGGGGGTGGTCATAATAAAGTGGCCACTCAGTGTATATTCACCGTTTCTACCGCCCTTTGGATTTTTCAGCTACAATTAAATAGCTGTTGTGTTAAATGCCTCTAGATGACGACATCTCAGTTGCTGAGACTATCAATACCGATTTGCGTAGTCAGATGCTGACTGATAATCCACGCATGGCGCTGAGAATTGTTGGCACTGCATCGTAAATGCGAACGCACTTGACTAGTTATCGAGAGATCTGGGGTTTGATCCCAGCGGTGTCTGACCACCATTTTCAGTTGCTATGCGTTGGTTATTAAAATTACGTAGACAGAGCGATGACATCGTCCATTTACATTATCTCCACTTATTTGGTATATATTCATCATATAATACATAGTGTAATTCTCATCATTTTAAGAAAAAAATTGTTGAAGCACACGAGGAAGGAATTAATTAAATTCATGAAATAAAACTGCTTCTTCGTTAGCATAAAAGACACACAGTAATTGGCACAATTCATAGTTTATGTACTTGATCCATTACGTTATCAGAGGTTACAGACAGTAAACCACATGTTATGACGACAAAAAAACGATGCTCAAGTCTTAGTAATTGTTATACGTCAAATCGTCGCGTGCGTCAATTCGTCGACTGCGTTAATTCGTCGCGGACAAATTCGTCGACTACCTCAATTCGTCGACTACGTCAATTCGTCGCGTTTACAGATTTTGGTTACATACAAAACAAATGCAGGAAAACGTACGATTTCGAACGTCTTCCTCCCTGATCAAATTTATAAAGTTTGGGACACTCAGACAGGATAAGAATATTACGCTTTTTCTTTGGCACAAAAAATATTAGACGGTAGACCGTTTTTTGGAAGGGGTCAGGGCCCGGTTGGTCAGAGCCCCCCATATACAATTTTTTTGTAAAATCTACAGTTTTCAATTCAGAAATACCAAATCAGGTATCCTATCTCATGGTACCCTAACTTAGACGGTTGTCGGTTTTTGGAACGGGTTAAGGCCCGGGAGGGGGGGTCAGAGCATACCACCCCACCCCGACCCCCCACACACATACAAACTTTTCGTGAAATCTAGTTTTTATTTCAGAACCATCAAATTTGGTATCATGAAACTCTAACTTAAACGCTAGACGGTTTTTAGAAGGGGTTGGAGCCCGGAGGTCAGAGCTTCCCCCTCCTAAACATTTCGTAAAATCTACAGTTTTCATTTTAGAACCACAAAATTTGGTATACTATCTCATGGTACTCTAACTTAGACGGTACACCGCTTTTGGAACGGGTCAAGGCCCGGGGGGTCAGAGCCAATCACATACAATTTTTTAAAAAAAAAACTACAGTTTTCAATTCAGAACCACCAATTCTGGTGGTATACTATCTCATGGTACTCTAACTTAGACGCTAGACGATTTTTTGAAGGGGTTGCAGCCGGGGGGGGGGGGGTGGGTAAGGACACGACTCATAAATAAATTCGCAAAATCTACAGTTTTCAATTTAGAACCACCTAATTTGGTATACTATCTCATGGTACTCTAACTTAGACGCTAGACGGTTTTTGGAAGGGGTTGGAGCCCGGGGTAAGAGCCCCCGTCATAAAAAATGCCGTAAAATCTACAGTAATCAATTTAGAACCACCAAATTTTGTATACTATGTCATGGTACTCTAACTTAGACGGTAGACCATTTTTGGAACGGGTCAAGGCCCGAGGGTCAGAGCCCCCCCACAAACAAGAATTTTTTAAAAACTGCAGTTTTCAATTCAGAACCACCAATTCTGGTATACTATCTCATGGTACTCTAACTTAGACGCTAGACAGTTTTTGGAAGGTTGGAGCCCGGGGGTAAGAGCCCCCCTTGTCATAATAAATGCCGTAAAATCTACAGTATTCAATTTAGAACCACCAAATTTGGTATACTATCTCATGGTACTCTAACTTAGACGGTAGACCGATTTTGGAACGGGTCAAGGCGCGGAGGTCAGTGCCCTCCTCATAATTATTTTGTAAAATCTACAGTTTTCAATTCAGAACCATCAAATATGGTATTATGAAACTCTAACTTAGACGCTAGACGGTTTTTGGAAGAGGTTGGAGCCCCGGGGTAAGAGCCCCCCCCCCTCCCCGTTAAAATTTCGTAAAATCTACGGTTTTCAATTTAGAACTACCACATTTGGTATACTACTCATGGTTATCTAACTTAGACGGCAGACGGTTCTTGGAAGGGGTCGGGGCCCTGGTCAAGGGGAGCCCCAAACAAAATTTTCATAAAAAGATCCGTTTTTTACTCTTAAGAATACCCTATCTACGTTCCAAGGCGCTCTTTGGTCTTTGAGGACCTTGAACTATAAACCATCAATCAACCAACTAACCAACCTACGGTCTAAGTTAGAGACTGTAGATAACAATAAAGTGCAAAAATATGCGTTTAATGGTGTATTAAAAACACAAATCAATATAGTTTAGCTTTCACTACCAACGAACGGCTTATCAGGAAGAAATATAATGTAATGTAAATAGAGAGTTCCAGATATTCAAAATTCAAAACGGTAAGAAAAAGATGATCCATGCCAATGTGAAGTCGAACGCAATCGACATCACATAGGTACATTGCATTTCTTTGTTGCGTTATTCACAGAAGCACACGCCAGATGTACTGCAGTTCTATTGATGTCTCCTAGAACGTAAGTATTCCCATTCCTTTTTCTTTCTTTTTTGTTTCGCAAAATTAAATTAACTAAATCAAAAAATTTAAAATACGTTTACTGGAAAATTGCAGGAATATCTTTTTCATTCATTAACTTTCACCCGCTGAACTTGGTGATTCCACAAATAGTAATATGTACCTGGCAAATAACTGGTATTCCTGCTAGTTCAAATTATAGTAATGATTTACTTGCGTCCAGTTCAATCTAGTATGTCCATAAGAGCGTTTGGGGCCGTATGAAACATACATTTCAACGTGTGCCGCCACGGCTGCGGAGTGATCTAGGGGCTGGCTTCTGACCACTTGTCAAGAAGAATTTTGTATGTGGAGGCACTTACCCCCGGGCATTGACCCGTTCCAAAAAACAGTCTACCGTTTAAGTTAGAGCACCAAGAGATAGTATACCAAATTTGGTGGTTTTAAATTGAAAACTGTAGATTTTACAAAATTTTTATGAGGTGGGCTCTGACCCAGTGCCCGTCCCGTTCCCAAACCTGTCTGCCGTACAAATTAGACTACCATGAGATAGTATACCAAATTTGGTGGTTCTAAATTGAAAACTGTAGATTTCACGAACATTTTGTAGGGGGGCTGAAACCCCCCGATCCCCGACCCGTTCCGAAAACCGTCTAAGTTAGATTACCATGATATAGTATACCGAATTGGGTGGTTCTAAATTGAAAACTATCGATTTTACGAAATTTGTGTGTGTGTGTGGGGGTGGTCTAACCACCCATGCCCCGACCCGTTCTGAAAACCGTCTACTGTCTACGTTAGAGTACCATGATGTGGTATACCAAATTTGGTGGTTCTAAATTGAAAACTGTAGATTTCACGAAATTTCTTTTTTTTTTGGGGGGGGCTCTGAACCCCGAGCTCCAACCCTTTCCAAAAAACCATCTGCAGTCGAAGTTAAAATACCATGAGATAGTATAACAAGTTTGCTGGTTCTAAATTGAAAACTAGATTTTACGGCAATTTTGTAGGGGGGGGGCTACGCCCCGGGCTCCAACCGCTTCCAAAAACCGTCTACATTCTAAGTTAGAATACCACGAGGTAGTATACCAGATTTGGTGGTTCTGGATTGAAAACTAGATTTTGTGATTTTTTTTATGAAGGGGGCCCTTACCTCCCGGACTGCAACCCCTTCCAAAAACGGTCTACCGTCTAAGTTAGAGTACCATGAGATAGTATACCAAATTTTGTGGTTCTAAAATGAAAACTGTAGATTTTACGAAATTTTTTATGAGGGGGGGATGAGCTCTGACCCTCGTGCTTCAACCCCTTCCAAAAACCGTCTAGCGTCTAAGTTAGAGTTTCATGATACCAAGTTTGATGGTTCTGAAATGAAAACTAGATTTCACGAAAATTTTAAATCGTACGTTTTCCTGCATTCGTTTCGTACGTAACCAAAATATGTAAACGCGACGAATTGACGTAGTCGACGAATTGAGGTAGTCGACGAATTGAGGTAGTCGACGAATTTTTCCGAGACGAATTGACGCTCGACGAATTTTCCGAGACGAATTGACGCTCGACGAATCGTCGTGGTCGACGAATTGACGCATTGACGAATTGACGAATTGACGCGCGACGAATTGACGCGCGACGAACTGACGCAGGCGACGAATTGACGTGACACCCTTAATAATTTGCGAAACAGGTTTAATTTTGAAAACTTCGTCAACGTACTTGAGAACCCATCCGGTTGTCGAGGTGAACTAAGCGCTGTCTTTCGAGGTGGATTAGAGCTCAAACCCTGGGTGAGTCATGAATGGTGTACATTTCTTATGCAACTGGCCCTCCCTTTTCGGGAGCCAGTAGCTTCAAATTGGGAAGCTGTGATTCCTTTTAGCTCACTGAGTTGTTCACTGTGGTCGTTAAGAATAAGTTTTATGCACTGAGCTACGAAGCTATCGAAAGGCATTGCCATGCATAAATGTAGGGCTAATTTTAAGATCACAAATGTACACGGTGCAGACTCTCAGATGGGTTAAAAAAAGGCATTGATTTTTTTTCCAGCTTATTGCTCTAAACTGAAATGATTGCTTACAATAATATGCAGAAACTTAGTCGATTTTCAAAGCCTCTTGGGAGAAATGTTTTGAAGCTTAAATATCATTAGGCTACAATTAGGGTACATAATGTTGTCAGGAAGGAGAACAGTATGCTCCCAATATACGTATATGTTATTGCAAAAATAAACAGCAAAAATGAAACCTACAGACATGGAATAGTATTAGGTAAAAAATCTAGAAATAGACTAGTATTATTAAATATAAATTATATATAATATAATTTATATTTAAATATTTTTTTAAATGATTAAACGTATATTGTATGAGAAGAAATCATGTTTCATATCCTCATCACCTATATACACTACAGTTTGAAAATCGCAGCACCAAGAAAAAAATCATGCGATTCGAATGAAATTTATAATATACGTTACTGATATGAATGTACATAAGTGATTTAATTTTCAGAACAATACAACAATCTTTACCTGCAAAAATCAGTATCTTGTTGAACCTCCGCGAGCTGCAACAAGAGCTTCTAGAAGACGTGTCATTGAATAGAAAAAGCATTGAATGGTGTTCGGGGTAACTGTTTGCCAGGTGGCATGTATGCGAGTCCACAGATCATTGGTACTGACCGCTGGAGGACTGCAATGGCCCTGTTGCCGATTGAGCATATCCCAGACATGTTTGTTCTGGTTTGTTTGTTGATCGGAAGTTTAACGACCACCGCGAGCAACTCAATGGGCTTTAAGCAGTCGCCCGTCCATAATTTAAGATCACTGGCTCCAGGGAAGGGAGAGAGCCAGTGCCGTAAGACAAACACAACATCCATGCCTCACCAGGATTCGAACCCGGACCCCTTTTGGACGAATGATCAAAGGCCATAGCTTAGACCACTGCGCCACGAGGCGGCTCCCAGCCACGTTCAATAGGCGACATGTCTGGTGAGCATGCAGGCCAGGGAAGAGGCGTTATCTGCTTTCCTGCGAAGAGAGCTTCAACCTTCCTGGCAACATGTGGTCGCGCATTGTCCTGCTGGAATATAGCTCCAGGAGTGCTCTGAAGGAAGGGTATGACATCTGCCTGTACAACTTCCCTGATGTAGCGGTGAGATTGCCCTCAAGTCGCAGCAGCCGAGATCGCGAATGATGCTCAATGACACCTCATACCATCACACTTGGCGTTCGGCCCGTAGGATGCTCGACAATGCATGCTGGAAGAAGGCGCTCCCCACAATATCGTCTAATGTGTATGCGACCATCATGGTGGCAGAAATTAAATAGGGTCTCGTATCGAAAACACGACATGTTGTCAATCTGCACGCCATAGTCTGTATTAAAACCAACGATTCCAGCCTGAGGCGTCCATGGTTCAGGGTCAAAGGAACTCTGCCGAAAAGGGATACGTGCAACCAGTCCTCAGTGCAACAGACGGCGCCGAACCGTGGAGGCAGACAATGCCACACCTGTTACAGTGCTCCATTGTTGTGCTAACACTTGAGAAGATGCGAAACGGTTCGTGGCTGCCATGCGGATGAGGTGTCGGTCATTCTGCGTTGTCTTCATATTTCTCGGTCCACTGCCGGATTGTTCGCTGCACGCGATTCTCCTTGGTCCACTGCCGCCACACGCGCATCACTTTCGTGTCGTTATGTCTCGTCCATGCAGCAATGTCGCGGTGCGAAATGCACCTTCACGCTGACCAATCCTTTGTCCCAGTTCAAACTTTGTCGTATAGTGATATTGAGCCGTTCGGCGCCGCCGATGCATTATACAATCCTGCAGGTCCTTTTACAACTCACTCTCGGCTATGTACTACTGGTGTGTATCCTAAACAGCCCTGTCTTTATATCCGTCACTCGACTGTCCAGAGGGCACTACCGGGCACAGGCATGTCCAAGAACTCTGCACTTCTAATTATTTGCATGTCCTACCATGCTCTGCATATCCTGTAAGTTTCTCGTGATTACCATAATTCCTTCATGGTGTTGGAATTTTTACAAACAGTAGTTTATTGTAACTAACAGTTATGCCCACTCTCCGAACGATGAATCTATAAAATTATTTTTGAGCGTAAAATTAAAGAAAGGGAAAGATATTTGATGGAACGAACAGTAATTTAAGATTCGTAACTGTTTTACGGTTTAGCACAGTGTCGTGTTGCCAATGCATACGGTTTGTCGTAAACTGGTAGCAGGTTTTGGCGCCTCTAAATTTTAAATCAAAATTTCATGAAATTTATATTTACAGCATTTCAACGATTCTGGCATAATTGTTTTTAAATCTATCAGCATTTGTACTGTAAGGCTAACCCACCCTTTGAATTTTTTGGTTCTCAGAATTTTCTAGGTGTAGAGGAGCTAGAAACATCCAAGAAGGCAATATGTGAAAGCCGCTATTTTTAGGTTTTTGGTTTTCGGAGTTTTCTAGGTATCTGGACCTCAAGACATATTAGTACGCCAATTTTCAAGTCTCTAGGCCATTTAGAAGTGGTCGAACAAATCGCGGACTGAAACACTAGAATTTTCAATTTTCCCACTTTGCTTTATACGTATAGACAGACAATCATAGGGCACAGGGTAGCCTTGGTTTAACTAAAATTACATTGTAACATTTGAATGGGTTACAGTTGTCCAAGATTTAAGACTAGTTTAAAAGCTGAATTAGCTATTTTTCACCCTTCTGATAATCCGGATGCAATTCTGGAATACTCAAACGCGAGTGCATTTTCATTATACTTCATAATCTAAAAAAAAGTAAAAGTCTTCCAATTACGTACAGGGAAATTCACCAACAATGTATTAAATATTTCAATTACTTTCAAAAAGTTCAGTGCAAATCACGGAAGAAAGACACACGGAAAATATTCATGATGCGCATGAGATCCTTTGAACTAGATCAGAAATTCAAATCTAAGTGACACGATATCAAATTTTACTTGAGTAAGCTTAGGCACTTCCAACAACAACGCTAGTTTAGATCCCGAACTCTGACCATTGACCAATACAATTTCACAAGGGTGTTCGATTTCAAAGAGTCATTCTGTTTGTCAAAACAAACTGTGCAGCTTTATGCAATCTTCCTATGAATACATAGTTAGAATAAAATACCAAAATACGAGTTTAAACCAAGAAGGGTTTTCGGGAAGGGGCAATTTTTTGATGGAGAAAACTATAGATCAGGAATGGTTTACTTATTATTCAAGACCGGAGAAAGTATATGGCTTTGAATAAATTATCTTTGTCTTTGGATCCTCCTTTTAGTGAGGCAGTTTGAATTATATATTATTGGAAACAGCCCAGACAGCTAAGCCTTCCAATTCGACTCGTTCTTATGCGAACACATGCAAAAGTTTGGTCATACACGAAAGACTTACACACAGAACGTACGTATCTGCCACTATTTGTGAAGATTGCATAACAGTTTTGAAAATAAAACTTGGCAGGAATTGTCTCTAAAATACAGAATATAAAGTAATACTCCGTTTCAGTAGATTGTACAACAGACGTCACATATGTGGATCAGTTAATATTTTTCACAAGATATGTAATTGATACTATTCCAAAATAAGTACTGTGGTTGTTATGCTGACCATACTGAGGTTGTTGTGTCTTTTTGAAATACAGTGATGTATCTGTAATGAAATGTACAATCCTGCGGTAATTATACACATATGTATGTGCGGGCATTAGTCAAGGCTGCAGGTTAACGTTAAAAAACAAAGCATGTTCTGTATGATCAATGCGTATGATATTCTTTAAATTTAGTTGATGTACTTGTAGTAAACTGTACCTTAAATGTAACAATACATTTTGCTTTTGTTCAAAGCCACTACATTTTCTTTACACCATCAATCTATCGCTGAGAAGTATTAATTTCGCACTGAAGACCTCAACTTAATGTAATAAATCAATTTCGAAAACGTCGAACGTCCGCACACGCAGGTGAGTAACACACGAAAGCTATGACCCGATCGAAATGGATCTTGATAGGCAACAAGACATCAGAAATACGCCTCTTGACTCAGAGGTTAAGAAACAAACTAGTAAACTAGATACCCTTGAAACAGATTTTCTCATTACGTTTTAAAATAACATAATGAATCGATATAACAGGGTGAATGATGTTTTTCAGAAATAGAATATGAATTCTTCTTCAGCTGAAGCGTTTTAAAGTCTCGGTGTCTGTACCAGAAGCAAAGTTATGTGGAAATGACTGACAAGGTTCGTAGAAAATCACAAGACAACACAGAGACACTTAAACATTTTTAAATGGTGAGAGAAATAGAGAATAATTTTAAGAAGTCAAGGACGCAGGAAATTTTAATTAAAGGTATATTGCATATGCCCATCCTAAATTCTCTGGTAACCAGTTTGGGAATTCGCTGTAAATATATGAAGAAATATTTGAAAAAGTTAATCTACATGTTTTAGATAACTGTGATCTTACAAAACTTTGCGAAAGCCTAGAGAAATCAGGCATTGAAGAGTTCAGCTGACCAGAACTGATCTCCAAATACCTTCAACTTGAGATGCATACGTTATTAATGTTATGGCACCTAAGCAAAAATGTTAAAAACGCTAGGGTGTTTAAAATTTCCAGTTAATGTCTTTGGATGTTAATGATTCATTACCGAAGTGAATAAAGAGATAAATTCGCAGTCGAGTCAGATTATTGTAACAACACTTCCTACTTTTGACGTCAACAGCGCGTAGCTAATGAAAGAAGGCACGCGTCGTAGGCTCGCTTGGAGGGCACATAAGTTATGCTGTAGGCATTCTGAAAACATATCACCCGTTGCTGTCATGGATAAAAGGAGCAATTTATCGGATTTTCAAAAAGGTTTGATTATCGGCGTTCGGGACAACGGGGGCAGTATTTCTGAAACAGCGGAGTTTGTGAACTTTTCGGGTGCTGCTGTGGTTAAAGTGTATCGTGAATGGAGAAATGGTACCATTGCAAATAAGCGAAGTGGGAACTAAGGAGCACCACGTGCCATTGGTGTGAAATGTGAACGTCGGCTGAAAATGTGCATGCGGGCCAATCGATACGTTGCAGTGGAACAACTTACTGGCCGAATGAACCAGTGGGCTACCGGAAGTGTGTCTAAAACAACCGTTCAGCGAACCCTGCTGCGCATGGGGCTCCGATTCAGAAGGATGGTCAATTAACTTTTGCCAAAGAAGGAGCATCGCCAGAATTTGCACTGCAGTATCGGAATCGGACCTCCGCTGATTGGCAAAAGATTGCGTTCTCCGATGAGTCACGTTTTCTGGTTCATCGAACGGATGCACTTTGGCGTATAAGGCGAGAACAATCGGAGAACAAACACTCCTCAACCATTGCTGGAAAATTACAAGCTGTTGGGGGCAGCGGTATGGTCTGGGGAATGTTTTCGTGGTGTTCTCTGGGTCTTCTCATACCTGTGGAACGCACTGTGGACCGGATTCGTTATGAATCCATCCTTGCAAACCACGTACACCCATATATGCTGACTATTTTCCCTGAGGCGAATGGGATCTTCCAGCACAAAAATGCGACGTGTCACACAGCTAGAAATGTCCGAGAGTGTTTGAAAGAGCACGATAAAGACATCAAAGTACTCCCCTGCCCCCGAATTCTCCAGACGCAAACCTAATTGAGCATCTGTGGGACTACCTCGACGTTTTGTTTGGTCTATGGATCTTCCACCACGCACCCTGCAGCAGCTGTCAGATGCACCGCAGTCAGTCAGCATTGCTCCACATGTCTGTGAACACCTTCCAGCACCTTATTGAATCGCTCCCAGGCCGTCTAGTTTCAGTCCGCGCTGCACATGGCGGTTGCTCTGGATATTAGCTAGTGGTCACAATAAGGTGGCTCGACCGTGTAAGATTATTTGATTCTTCTGTTACGCATGAGAGAAGTTTTGGAATTTATGGAAAACTTACGTAGAGATCTGATTTCATGTAATGACCATAATCACACTCATGTTCATAAAAAAACAGAACATCTGAAAGGAATCAAGCTACGACTTTGATTTTTCAGGATATGTTCACTAGGCAATATAGAGCAAATTATTAGCATCTCGGTGTCATACGTACCAGGTACGTCGATGTATGTAGCTAATAATCAGTTTGTCAACCTCTTCCTCGTATCACCTGCTGTACGCGCTGAGGCACCAAATCAAATAATGTGTAAATGGTGTCCTGTGGAATAGCCATCCAGGCGGTATTGACACGCGTCCAAAGTTCATCGAGAGTTGCTGGAGGACAGTCGTATTTCTGTACCTGTCGTTTGAACATGTCCCAGAGATTTTCTATGGATAATAAATCCTGTCACCTAGCGTTGTTATCCCTTAGAAAGGAATGTGTTGCCGCTGCAACATGGGATGTAGCATTGTCCTGCTGAAATATGGCCGCGAGGACGTCCTGCTGGTACAGTAGGGCGACCGCGCGTTAATGTCATTGACGTAACGAGCGCTCGTTATAGTGGCACCGACTCTCACAAGAGGTGATCTTCTTTCGTAACCGACAGCACAACAGGCCATAATGCCTCGTGTTGGTGCGGTGTGCCTGTTTCGAATGCACTCTTCCCGATTCCCTTCCCAGTCGTTAGTAGACACAGATGCGGCTGTCCTTTACGACGAAACAGAAACACGTTTAGTCTGAGAATACGATATCATGTCATTCGTCAGGCCATTTCCTTTGTTCGATGTACCATTTCAGACTGGAAGACCTTTGCTGCTGTGTCAAAGGCAGCCTGAAGAGATACCAAAGAGCATGCAGCCCGAACGGTAATAATCGGCAACGTATCGTTATATCTGGCATGGAAGAGTGCGGCATAGTTTTTCAATTTTGCACCAACGCCGTTGATGAGGCAGAACAGTAACTCAAAGACATCCTCATGACATTACCGTGTTCCTGGGCGTTGTCTGTGTACGACTTCCAGAACCTTTCCTTGGTGTCCCACAAATTCTTTCGTACTATTCTCTGCACTCTTTTGGCAGAAGGAACTCACTGAGCCCCATACGACCGGCAATATCCCGGATGGAAGCATTGCAGTGTCTCATGCAGATAACACTGGGCAACAAATGTTTAATAACGTCTTGCCACCAAGATTAAATTAATCATTTCTTATAGATTTCGACATGCTGAACACAAAAATGACAATGAAAATGCAAACCTGGCTAAGTTTGTGAAAGATTCGCGATAGTTTTTTATACGTACTTACCACATGTACCGGTAAATGTCGGCTTCTACGCCCGACGTTGCTTTGCCTGTCGCTTGTATAGCTGCTCAGGATCCTTTCATGCGAACGTCCAATAACCGTCAGCCAACACAGAAGGGGACCACTTTCCCCGGTAGCATTTCTCCATCGTTGCAATTTCCTGATGGAAATGTTCACCATGCTCATTACTAACCATGACGCGGTTGTCGGGGAAAATATCCAAATGAAAATGGAGCAAATATATCTTTTAGGACGTACTGCAGCCAAGTTTGTGATACAGAGACAACATGTCCTCAACAAGTTCCTTGTTGTTTTATGCCCTGACATTTCCAAGGGAGTTAGTTGCCACCAGAAAAAACGTGTCCGAATCTGTTTTTCTCATCAACCTGTAGCAGGTATTTGGATATCTCGGCAATGAAGAGCTCGGATCTGAGGGCCCATAAAAACTCTCTATTTAATTTTCGTGTCGTCCAGTCTAGGGTATTTGTCAGCCAGTTACTTGAAGGGTGACCCCATCCTGTCGGTGGCTTTCACATAGTTGTTTTGCCAGACTGAGTTTGATGTGAAAGCGCGGTAGCAGAACTTTGTGCCTTTCTGCTAGCACTGGGTGGTGCATATTCTTCTCTATGACCTTCAGAGGTCTCTTTGCTGGCCAGTCTCTCTTTACATGGTGCAAATTTCTTGCTAGGTTGTCCCATTCACCTCAAAAACTGCAGTTCTTCGTATATCCCAGCTGGAGACCCATCAACACAGACACTATCTTTGAGCCAGCACAGCAATGCTAGCCGTACTTGCTGTATTGACTCTTTATTGAAGACCGTCCAACAGCTCTTTTAGGATTTCGTCGGTTTCTTTCCTATAGACAGCGTGTCCGACTGAAACAGATGGAAGCTGGTTTCGATTCTGCGGCAACACCGCCTTGAGAATCAATTTCGACGTCTATGAATAGTCGCCATTCGCGAGGGTCATATTTGATTCGAAGGGCATTCATCGGGCCATTTACATCGTAGCAGGATACAAGGTCACCTTCCTGTCGGAAGGCGCAAGCTGCTCATGATGAGTGCGAAACGAAGTCCCTCAAACATTTTCCATCAGAAGATTCCACCGAAGAAGTCTTGACCTCAATAACTCCTCTTTGTAGTACTTGGACAACTCCAGATCGCGAACAAGGTCGTCCAGTTCTTCTTGTATAAGAAAATGTGGCGCAAATGACGCATCATAGCTAACATATGGACTGTTTCCTCGTGATGTCTCCCAAAGCAGGTGGTACCATGAAGAAGTAACAGTCATTTGCAGGATTGCATGGCTCCCTACAAATGATAGGAACAGCAAACGGCATCGGCACTTCACCGCCTTTCAGCCATTTCGGAAGATTTCTAGCACACGTACCGCAGCATATGTGTGGGGCTCTTTCCTTGTCCTGGTCCCCAATCTGGCATCAGAAATAAAGCTGATACGCGTTTTTTATTATTGGAGTGATGGCCTTTTTCTGGCTTGCAAACGTCACTTCTCTATGAATAAAACAACCGTTATTTGAAATATTAACACAGTTACGATGCATAACTACTGCTGAATTTGCACTGCAGGGATTGCTTGAGAGTGTAGCCGAGGAAGTTGCACAAACATTTGCTCACCCTACAAAACTTCAGTTAATACTCATCAACACTTGCTCACCCTACAAGACTTCAGTTTATACTCATCAACACTTGCTCACCCTACAAGACTTCAGTTTATACTCATCAACACTTGCTCACCCTACAAGACTTCAGTTATACTACGTCAGCGATGTCATGACTTAAATGCATTGCATCAGATAATGATGTAATAGCTCCTGGGTGTTGTTGTGTACACTGTAAAAAAAAATTGTAGATTTTACGGTTTTAAACCGTTTTCCAGGGTGCCAACATAAAACCGTAAAATCTACAGTTTTATGCCGTGTTGGAGCAAAGCTATAACTTTGCTCCAACACCGCATTTAATGAAGAAAACAGCACAGAATTTGGCTGGAGCGAGTCACAGTCCAAATAATCACGAAAACACAAAAATTTGGCAGGAACGAATGTGTTGATTGTGTTGGAGCAAATCTATAGCTTTGCTCCAACACGGCATAAAACTGTAGATTTTACGGTTTTGTGTTGGCACCCTGGAAAACGGTTTAAAACCGTAAAATCTACAGTAATTTGTTTACAGTGTATGATGGGCTGGTGCAATCTAACGCTTGCGGATTAAGTCCCTCCGAAACAAGAGCCAATCGGCAGTTTTTGTTGTCGTTATCGTGTTCAGCACATTGCAATTAGTAAAGATTCGCTATTTTCCTTTCAGTGGCAAATCGGGGGATTTCCAGTGTGTTGCGACCTCTGTCGAAGTTGCTGATGTAACTGTACGACTGTGTTACACGACGATGAGGCATCCTTGCCTACTGCTGATCAAGAACTCACATGCCGAACGAGCCACGCGGCGCTTATAATGAAAAAACGGGCGGTTTCCGGTCTCTGACTAAGCGATCTGACTTTTCCAGACGAGGCATGCATGTACCTATGATGCTGAAATGCTGATCATTTCTGCGATATTTCTTGATTAGCATATACTGTAAAAATTAAAGTCGTAACTCGACTACTTTCAGGAGTTCTTATTTTTTTATTTTTTTTACAACATGAGTGTATATCTTCAAGTGTGGCCCTCTATTTGATCGAAAGTACTCTTCTTGCATCTTCAACTAGAAGAGACTTGGAAAGAACCCATTGTGTTGAACAAATAGAAAAATAATTTTGTAACACTTAAGCAATGCGTCTGATCCTAATTTTGTAAATGTAAATATTTATAGAACTTGATCAAAGCGTCTGATTCTAATTTTATGAATATACAATGGTGGAGAAAATTGCGGACACTTTTTGAAATTTTCATGTTTTGCAACTTTGCAGGCTTATAGGTAATATAACTTTGCACTGAATGCAAATGTTTATATGTCAATTAAAAGAAAATTTAATGCTGAATTCAGTACAAAAACACAATTCAAATATATGCAGTACAAAAACGTTATGCTTACTTTGTATATATTTTTGTAATTCTCAATGTCTTTTACGTGTATTTATGATTAATGGATGGCGCCAGATGCGACCCGCAATGCAGACTCTCTGTGTATGGCGTAATGGCATTACATTCTGGGATTTGCCTCGGAAAAGAGAGGTCATGTGAATTGTGAGCGAAGAGCTCATCATATTCCATCTTATGTTATTTAATAAAGTTGTTATGTTCTAGAATAGTGTTTTGTAATAAAAGTGAAGTAGTACTTTAGTTATATTACAACAAACCACTGCGAAACCAAAAAGAACGACAACACTTACTTTAGTCTAAAAAAGGAACAGATCAGATCTTATGTAGGAGGATTTTAGGAAGGGCGGTCTTAAACAACCCTTAGAAATAGGAAGCTAGGAGATTTGGGCTAGAGTGCCCGATAGGAAAGTGACCCGGAAGCGAAGTAGAAAGGGGAAGAAGACGCCCTTATTTGTTACCCGGGGGCCAGTACCTGGTGCCCGGCGGCTTAACGTCCCTATCCGACGCACGGCGGATATCCAGTGGTTCGAGCGTTCGTACCTGCCTGGGATCGAACCGTACGTCTTCTACGTGGCAGCCACGAACGCTGACCACTAGGCTACATACGGCCCTAAAAAGGAAACACAAGTGTGATTCAGTTAAGAAGCGGATTGAAAGTGCAATCCCTACTGGCCAATCACAGTCATTGTTCTGGGGACCAACCAGATGGCAGTAACTGCAATACATCGTGTGAGAAGTTGAAGAAAGGCGGTTTTGCTGTTTCTTCCGTAGAAGAAAGACTGTTAGCGGTGTAAGTAAGGCGTAACTGCAGACTGTGTGAATATTTTTTATTTCTATAAATTCAACGTATAGATAATAAGTACAGCAATGGCACCAAAGAAAAGAGTTGATTGGTCACATACAAAAAGGACCAAGATTATTTTATTACGTGATGCTGGTCTTTCTTATGCTGAAATTGCAAGGCAAGTAGGTGGTTCAGTGGAAACGTCTGGTGTACGAAAGTGTTGTTTACGTTATCATGAAATAAAGTCACTGAAAAGCAAACCAGGAAAAAGCCGAAAAAAGTGCACAAAAGTTGTTGATGAAAGAAGAATAAAAAGACTGCGTCTGAAGGGCAAAAAAGATTCATCTGAGGCTGTAAGAGCTGAACTGTGCTCTATTGGTGTTTCCGTCCCTTCAAGAACGATAAGAAGCAGACTATGAGATATGGGACTGAGAGGTAGGATTCCGAGAAAAAGTCATATCTTAATCTACAGCAGCGCAAGAAACGACTACAATGGGAAAACGAACGCATTGGATGAACAGACGATCAGTGGAAGCAAGTTATTTGGAGTGACGAAAGTAAGATATCCGTATTTGGTAGTGATGGCCGAAAATACGTGAGACATAGAGTAGGAGAACAGCTACATCCTGACCGCATGGAGGTCAATGTAAAGCCTCCAACAAGCGTTATGATTTGGGCATGTATGGTAGCATATGGTATTGGTTGCCGTCATGTAGTCGACGACATGCTGAACGCAAGAAAATACATTGGCACCATCCTGGATCCAAAACTGCTACCCTTCCATCAGGGAACTCTTTTCCAACAATGCACCATTTCTTTTTCAGCAGGATGCAGCTCCCTGCCATACAGCAAACATAAGCAGTCAGTGGTTCACAAATAAGTCCATGCCATTGTTGGCCTGGCCAGGAAACAGCCCTAACCTGAACCCGATAGACAATTTGTGGCACCGTTTGAAAAGCCTTGTACGAATGAGGCATCCATCAAATAAAAGGCAATTATTTGAGGCTATAATTGCTTCCTGGCACTGTGTAATAACGAAGGCAGAGCTTCAAACACTTGTTGGCTCAATGAGACGTCGCTGTGATGCGGTTTTAAAGAATAAAGGCTACCCTACTAAATACTGATAGTACATTGAAATCCTAAGTGCATTACAGTATATTCAACATAATTGCAGTATTCCCTACATAACGTTTTTTGTACTGTATTTATTTACATTCTGTTTTTTCTTTGTATTGAATTCAGCCTTAAATTTGATTTAAACTGACATATAAATATTTGCATTTGATGCGAAATAACATTTCCTATAAGCCTGCAAACTTGAAAAACATTAAAATTTCAAAAAGTGTCTACAATTTTTGCCACCACTTTACAGCACTTGATCAACGTCTGATCTCTAGTCCGAACCGGTTTTCCAAATCGGGATGAAAACTTTAACGTAGTGTTAATTCCGCAATTTTTTCTTCTTCTTCTTTTTGACAAAACTTTTTCTGAAAAGACGGACTGCTCTCAGACATGCATGAAAAATTTGCGGAACATCAATAGAACCGCCTAACGTTTAACATTATATTTCAGTACTCACTGGGTTTTTTATTCCAGGAATCAGCTGGTAAAGGACTTCGCTGATATTGGGATTTCCACTTTGCAGATAGATATACTTGCTGAAAAAAGTTCGATTTAAAAATGGCGCGAAATGAGATACTTACTTCATTTTCCATCAAATTATTTACTTCTTCTCTTAACTTTTCTTGAAGTTTAGGATAATGGAGAAGTAAATGTGTAAAGAATGCCAAAGCAGTGCTGGTTGTCTCATAGCTGAAAGTGTTGAAAAATATTATTTACTTAAGGCTGCTTAGTGCACCATTTTATACAGATGTTAAAATACACTAATCTCTTAAACACATAGAATGAATCATTTCGAAATTTAAAAAAAGGAGATTAGAATCTACGCTACACATACCGTTTTACAAAGCACACACTATTTACAAAATCTGCTTTTTTCCTGAAATGAACAAGGATATAGTAGATGGCTATAATATAGGCATATGTAAGGAAACCCATTCTACTGAATACCATCTAATCACAAAGTAAGCATACATATAAATTATATTTACAATGCAAAACACTGTCTTCTCGTTAACACCTGGACACCGCTTTATTGAGAGTGAATTCGATACTACCCAAGCACCACGTCACAGAGCTAAGTTATAAATGTGTTGTTACTGCTATGATGCAACGATGCAACATGCCTCGATCGACAGAGTTAACTGATTTCCAGAGCGGTTTGGTAAAAATGTGCTCAAACACACACGGGATATTGCAGCGCCATTGAAGATGCTAAGTCAACGGTTGGTAATGTGGTGCGCACATGGAAGCAGTCTGCGGCTGAACATAGCAAGGAACGACCTGTTGAACCTTCGACGCTAACAAAACGTGACAGACGAGCTCCAAAGGGACGATCTGCTCTATATGAAAATCCATATTACCGGAAATTACCTTAAGTGTGAATATCAGGCTTTTTTTAAATAGTACCGATACAGAGCGGCATGTATTACCACAGTCTAGCATCGATCGAGGAGCATCTAATCACTTGGACTTATACCAAACGCCGATTAGTCTGGTATAAATGGTATAAGAGACGTCGATTTCAGACTGCAGACCAATGGAAAACTGCATTTAAGACTGACGGGTCCCGCTGAACAGCTCACGAGCCTGGTGGTCGTTCTTCGGCTAGGCGGATGCCGGAAGAATGGTAACTTCAAGACTGTATCGTCTTCACAATGCAGTTTGGTAGATGCAGCCTGATGGTATGGTATTATCTTTAGTTCTTCGGCTAGTACTAGTACCCGTTTTTTTTTTTTTTTTGGATAAAGCCTTGAATGCTGCGAACTACCTAAACCACCTGAACAATTATGCTCTAATAACTTTGTGGCAGTACTTTGGGAAAAGTCTATACTTCTATCAGCATGCCACTTTTAAAAGTTATTACTTCTAGATTTAAATTATATTTATGTTTGGAATAAACCTGGGGAAACAGAATTATTTTCCAGCATTTTTCTTCAATCTGTAACCCTCCAAATCTTTAACGAAAGAAGCATCTCAAATTTTAAAATGGCTATGATTTAACGCTCTCGTCTATCATGCAGATGAGCATCCCTCATCTTGGTAGTCATAGGAATGGATTTTCGAACATAACAAGTGAACTTCAAAGGTCTTAGCTATTGCTGTCCATACTTTGCAGAATGCTGTATTCGCCTTCAGATACGGCGCTGCTGAACTTCTCGGTTTGAACCGGACGCGCTGAGGTCGTTTTTATTTAGGGGATTGTTACTTCCAAATAACAAAAGTTTTGCACTAATTTTATGCATGTTATGCATGTCATATGAATTAAATTCCATTTATTCACGTGTCATGACTAAATTTAAGGCACGACTTTAATCATGCCACAGCAGTGAATTCTAGAAGAGTGGCGTTTCAAAGAAGAATAAAAGTAAAATACAGAATTAAAATGTTCCATCAGCTTTAAGGCCTGGTCCGCACGAGGAAGATCTTCCTATTCCAAAAACCTCCATTTAACTGTGAAGAGATAGATTCAAATTCATCCAGTGAAGATATGGACGCACATGAAGTTTCAGATCCTACATACCCTTCTAAACACTTAGACGAGCCCCACTTGATTGAGCAAAATGAACTAAATGAACGGAATGATCACGTTCGAGATCTACGTCTAAAAAGCATTTGGTTGTTTGCTTTGTATAAAAAAACAAATTTCGTTGTTTTCTTTGTATGTGGGACGGTAGGACCACAGCAAAACACTACGAACGGGCAGACTGGCCTAAACGAGATTCTTTCATTCTGAAGAGAGTGATGTTCGTCACAAGCCCCTAGTCAACCATTCTGATGTGCTGCTTCCACCTCTTCATATCTGTTGAAAAGCTTTGTAAGGGCTATGGACAAATCTGGCCCAGCTTTTTTGTAGTTAAGGCAAACATTTCCTCAATTAAGTGTGCAAAACTCAAAGAAGGCATCTTCGTTTGTCCTAAGATACGGAAACTCATGCGTGATTTTGTTTTTACCGAAAAGCTAAACAGCACGGAGATAGCAGCGTATCTGCCGTCAGATACGCTGCAGTCACCAATTCTTAACTTCACAAAGTTTTCACGATACGTATTTGAACATACAGCTTTTTTGCTGTATGACTGTGTACCTTTCCTTCTTCTCTAGATGTTTTTCTGATATTTTAAACATGGACAACAGACAGTACAGATAGGCACCTTGTTGGTGGCTATGTTTTAGATCAACTAAAATCAGGTCTGGGCTTTTCGCCACCATGTGTTTTTCGGCGCAGTGTTGCCACATTACACCAACAGCGCGAAATTCTCACAAAACGTCAACCGTTGTACTTTTCCACTCCCTTTCTTGTAGCGCCACAAACGTGCGCATAGGCCAAATACTCTTGTACGTCAGTTTTCGCAGTCTCCCGCCATTGTAATGAACACTGAGTTACACAAGTGTATTTTATTTATTTGTAAACCTTTGTTTGAGCAAAAATGTTATTTGTGACACACATAAAAAATAAAATGCAATTTAATAATATAGCACTGCTTTTTCAATACCTATATGTGAAATAAGTAAAGCTTCAACAAAAAGAAATCAAATTATAGGATGCTGAGGCTGAAAAAAATCTAAAGCTTATGGAATAAACACCATCTAATTCCAAGAGTGAAAAAATGCACTGCAGTGTTTCACAGATTTTCACTCCTATTTTTTTTTATCTCGAACGTTTTTTAAAGAAAGCTCACATGAATGCCGAGTTCTTTTCTACTTCTAATGAATAGAAGTTATTTCATGCTTCTAATAGTTATTTCGTGTTTCTAAATTTTACAAGGATTTGCTGAGGACATGCTCCTATTTTTTCTGAAGTAGTGTCGAAATCTGCATTGAAACCTTGGGTGATTGATAAACTCCTTCAACCCCATTCGGCTGATAAGCATCTTAAATTTCTATACATATGTCGATGTCAATACCTTTCTTAAATTTGTTTCTTTCAAATGCAATTCAACTCAAACTAAACGTCTATTCTTCAACTTAGTACTATCGATAGACGGGGCCAAATATTTTATTTAAAAACTAAAATATGAAAAACTAAATGAAACGTCTTTGAGCCGTAACTTTCGGATTCTTGCGGAAAGTATTGTACAATTGCATCGAAATATTTTGACATGAATCAACAAGTGCATGCGTTATAGTGTATGAATTAACTTTTTCGCGTTGTGGGAAATAATTAGATACATATACTTTTTCCAAGTGGAAAAAGGAAAATTCTGATAACTCACCACCTACTGCTACAAGTTTCACAATATGTGCAAGGAAATTCTAAACGCTGGAGTTATTCAATTTATTTGGCGGAGTGTTTCATTACTGAAATTTTGACGGAAGAAATAATTAAACTTACATACTGTGACGACCCCCATCGCATAATTAATTGGCGAGAGGCGTGGCTAATTAACGGTAATTGAAACTTGATTGGAGTTTTTAATTAACAGAGAGTTATAATTTAAACACTTGCGAGGGGCGGTATATTAAGAAAAGATCTGCTGGCACTTAGAATTCAAGTGGCGAGTTGCAGGTGTATGCCACGAGAACAAAGAGCCCATAAACGGAAATGGGACGGGTCAGAGTTTAAAAGCTATTTCCCATGACTCAAAAATGTTTGGACGGCAAAAGCTTTCGAAGCTTTTGTCTGTGCCGCGCGCGAAACAATGGGAAAGCTCTTGGACTTGAAGAGCGGTATATAATATATATGTCGCGGTTTCAAGTTGTAGAATTCACCGCTTAACCAATTTCTAGGAGACGGGAGATTGTTGCTGAGAGGGACAGAATCCGTCGGGATAGCCGAGAGAATAAGGAAGGATTTTTTCCTCGCGATAGAACAAATGCTTGCCGTCTGCTGCGTGTTCTTGCGTTCGGAGCATAAGAAGGGAAACCAGCTAAAAGCATAAGCTGATGAATAACCAGCATGAACTTTACCTGAAAACTTTCTTCACCTTGCCGGACCATGGATACCTGTCGTAAGGAGACATTTCAGGTGAAATGCAGACAGAGAAATAATAATTACGGAATATTGCCTCGCTCCTGCAGAGAGGAGAGGAAAAGCGCCTGGCCCCAGGAACAAAGCAGGCCCCCTGCAGAGAGAGAGAGAGAGAGAGAGAGAGAGAGAGAGAGAGAGAGAGAGAGAGAGAGAGAGAGAGAGCTCTGAAGTAACCGCTAGCCTCTTTGTGAAGAAAGCGGGGAGAGAACTTTTTGCGTGTGTCTGAGTACGTACGTTCAGCGACTAGGAACGACGTCGTTTTGACCAAGAGACAATAAGCAACGCGGCCTCATTCAAAGAGGAAAAAGAGCTCCCCGTAGTGCCAACATATTAGTGAATGTGAGTGAGCGTTTGTGTTGTTGGTGTGATAAATACTGTGGATACTCGAGGACCTATGTAAGTACTTTTTACCAGTATTTTATTTGCGGCCCATTGTGAACGAACAGACTTTTCGTTAGGACATATTTTTTGAAACACTGAAGAGGGCCAAAGCTGGCCGGAAATTATAGCCTTTGTATTTAGATGAAGTATCCGGTGTAATTTATGTATATATCTATTAAATCCCTTTTTTTAATTGTTATGCTGTGCCTCCATTGGTTTATTGGTGTACTGTGTCGGCTAATTGGCTAACGAGGTATTGGCGGATCCAGTGATTCGAATCGCAGTCCGGAATTAATTTGGCATCCTGATATCTGAAGACCAAAAGGTCGCAACAATACGAAAGTCAGTGCTAACCAAAGTTTTTCCTTAAAACACTTCGATATAAATATGGGCAACACAATATCTTTCAATTACCGTTTTCTTAGACACTTGTGAATGGTAGAGAAAATAATCATGAACCCAGTTTCCTTTAGAAAATCATATATATCTTTACTACCGCAAAGAAGTACCGGTCCAATGTTTTTTTATGCCTTCTGATTGCAATGGCTACTACTGCTGCGCAGTGGCCTGAGCGCTGGCTTCTCTCCGTTCGCTACAGTGAATCAGAGTCAAAGTCACGAGTGAGACAGGGATGGTGTGTTTGTCTCACTTCACTGCTCTGTTCCCTCCCTGGAAATAGTAACCCCAAATTAGGAACAAAAGACTATTTACAGCCCACTCGGTTGCTCACGGCGGTCGTTAAACCCTAAAACAAGCAAACTATTACAGCGTTTGTATTTTGTTTATCATAGAGACTTGATTGTAAACATTCAGTGCTCCGCATCAAATTCTGAAAATGTGTTTCATGAAATGAGAATGCATTATTAATTAATAGTATTTGGCTCACACGGAATGCCTAAGTACAATATTCAATGTCGATTTATTTTGCGAAAAATATTGTAACATAGGATGTCTGTTGCCGAAAAGAATTTTGGATGTATAAGATTGGTGTCAGGCGGCCAAACAATGAAGGACGAAATGCATTTGACAGGAGTTTCCAACAAATGTTTTTACTAATTATCATCTCAATGGAGCCAGTGAATGTTTCAGAATGATAAAAGCACCAAGTAGAGCGAGTCTCTGCAATAGTTTCTGTGTTACTTACCCAGCGAGAAAAAATAAAACTGCATTATCAATAATTTCATTATCTGTCATATGGCGAAGAATTTTGGATGAATGCTTCCCAGTAACACCTAAAAGAAAGAAGATGAAATCAGATTCAGGTGTGAGCAAATCCAAGGATATTTTTTTTAAATTAGGATTTTGTACTTACTGCTTAAAAGGACTTAGGGTTTTTGGAAGTCAGTAACATTTCTGAAAATTCATTCTCAGGGAAAGACAGCAACGAAAAGCTGAACGTTAAGTATCTAAAGCTAGACTTCTATAATGGTTTCCTTTAAAATTATATTCAAAGTCAGAGCAATAAATCATCTTCTGGAAAAAAACAGATGTTTCATATTGTTTATTCTGATTTATTCAGACTTCGTTACGGTTTATCCTTTGTTTAGTGTGGAATTATCTTTGGGCTGTTTACCTAAGAAATTCTTGATATATAAAAATTATATCCCTGTGTACATATGAACAAAGTTCTTTAAAATGACATTAAGGAACATATTGCTTTATTCATTCTCATTTTTATGTGAAGTTGCTAATAATTAGATATGCAACTATCATGCCAGAAGACGACATTCCGCGTAAAAATATGGATGGTTCGTTTTTTCTCGAAAAACAAAGTAAAATTTTTATGAGGATCCTGATAAATCTTTAACTTTCAAACCTTTCTTCCCCCGAAAAACGAAAAATAAGTCAACTAAACTTGTAGTTTTGTAATATTTTGTTACTAATTTTGAGTCCATTGTAAAATGAATAACCATTTCATTTAAAGTTCTGAAGCAAAGAAGGCGCATTTTCACGCAAAGTTTACAAGAAAGGAGTTCAGACTGGCAACTAAATTCCTGATTCTGAAAAGGTACACAGAGAAAGAAATCCATAAGGTAATGGAGAAGACATAATGTGATTTGTGTCCTTCCTGTTCCACAAATAAAAACTGGGGTGCTAAGTTTAAGACAAGAAATTTCAGCAGTGAAGCTGAAGACAAAGTACGAAAGTCTGCTGTTATCACCGTTCGACAAAACGTGGATTCTTTCTATAACATGATTTTGGGAGACTGAAGAATCTGTACGGTAACGATGGCAAAGATTCTGAAGATTCGTAATGAATGCCTTGGATTCATAGTCCACTATGTGCTGTGCATAAGGAAGCTCGCGGTCAAATGGGTGCCAAAATGCCTGACTTCGAATCACAAGAATCGTCAGGTTACAGTAGCTAAGGCAATGTTGTAGCGGTTGTTAACGGTATCATTTTCAGTTGAAAATATGGGTACACGTCCATGAACCGTAGTCCAAGGAAAAATCCAAAGACTATAGACATAGCTATTTTCGTCTTCAAAAATGTTTCGAGCACGTAAGTCTGTAACAAAGGTGATGGTGTCTGTATTTTGGGACAAAAAATGGGTAGTGCTTGTGAGCTAACTAAAGACGTGCAGTCACAAACACAACAACGTATTATACGTTTATTCTAGACAAGGTGAAGCAAGAGGTGAAATCAAAGTGCAGGCGAAATTTTTCAAAAGTGGTTCTGTTTGGCAGAAAATGCTTCCATACACATGGCTGGTATCATTCAAGTAAAGTTTCGTAAAATTCACTTTGAACTGTTGAGACTCCCTTTTTCTCACCAGATCTAGCTCCACAGAATTATAATGTGTTCTGAAAATTTAAGAAATATTTGAAGGGAACGAAATTCTAGCCAATTTCAGACGTAATATTAGATATTGACAGGTGGTGTCAGGCACAACAGTAATATTTCTCAAAGAAGTTGGAATATCGGTGTTGGCGTTATACTGACCACCAAAGCGGAAATACAAAATAATGTATTAAAACAATTCCCCTCATTACATTTTTCCTATGAAAATTCAACGACTTATTTGCAGCATCTCGTATATCCTTATTTTTGGTTAATTACATTTCATCTGTGGAGAACGGCGCATTTCAAATTGACAAGGTATGACGGCCGCATAGACCACGTTCAAATACCAAGAAAAAGATATGCATGTCTTAAATCCTTTAGTCTCGTGTTGAGTGTAGTTTAGTTGTGTGATTACCACTATATTTAAATAGTTGTTTTTGAGAAAATTATCAAAATAAGAACATGATTCATAAGACGGTTTCTTAAAATGTCTAATTCTTTCTCCTGTCTGCTTTTGTCTAACAGTACTCCATTTTCATCACGTTTTGTATTCGCAGTAAATTTCTACCAACCGTACACGCAACACACATTTTAAACTACTTACTCACAACTAGGGAGTGGCAAACATTTTCGTCAGTGGGGGCCAAAACGTTCCTATAAACATTTTATTTTTTGAAAAATTACTCATTTATCTTTCTGGAAGAAAGTTATTTAAGAAACACATTACCTGATTTTAATTTCGCCGTCTGGAATTTTTGAGAGTTCACCTTTAGAAATATAAGCTCTCAGAATGCCAGAATTTTTTATTTAGAACACTGAATGAAAAGGCTCTACTTTGCCCTCCAACTTGTTTTATTGATGTTCTAGTTTGAGAAATGAACAATGTGAACGAATATATGAGAAGGCTAGGTTGAGACTTCCATCATAAATTTAGAGTCACAGGTTTGAAAGAAAGGAAGAAGCAGTACAACGAAGATGGAGACTATCTATGTCGTACCCTGAATTTATCTGAAGTTCCAGAAGCAGGAAGAATTAGGAACTTACTCACTGAACCAAGCGTCATGTGAATGGCTTGTCGTCTTTGTATGAAACATCGGTTGAGAAGTAAAGTAAAGGTGCCTTTTGGCTAACAAACTTACGATGTAGAATAAATCAAGGAGTAATCTTCAAATCTATATTACATTTATGTTACAGGCATACAGTTTTAAAAAGTTTATGTGGAAGTGGCATCGTCTGTATAGTGCATATTAAAACCTGCGGATATTGGTACTAGATATTTTTGTTTCCTTTTTTGTGCTTTTTTATTATTTTTACTTTTTTTCTCTTTATTCTTGCACAACATTCCAGGCATGTTTCCAGCTTCCACAAATTAGTGCTGTTCTGATACCTTAGGGCAGTGCAATACGTTGCTAGGTAGATGTACGAAATAAACAGTTATCTCATACAGTACATACCGCTATAATCATCAACTACCTTCTACCCAATTCTGGATGAATCTGTCGCCAAGTTTCTTCCACGGCTCTCTGCCTTGAACAATGTTTTACTTCAACGTTTCGGAATTTGATCCACGCCCCACTCATCTCCCACGTAGTCTTCTTCAAGGACTTTCCCTCTAACTTGGTATCTAATCTTGAATTTCAGTTGTTCAGTTCTTCTATAAAAACGTCCAGCCTATGACCACTTAAGGATCTTTACTTTGATCATAGTAACATCAAATCTAACCAATTCCTGCTTCCCGAGTTGTTTTTTCTGTCCACGCCTCTGAAACATAAGTCAGAACTAGAAGGATAGGCTAATTAAATATTTTGTTTTAAGACATAATGGCGAATTGCTCTTGAAAATTCTGCTTCTTCCAATAAGCTCTCAGTTACGTTTTACAATCCTACATATTTCTTCTTTGTTGTGCATTTATAGTAATATTTGTTTGCTCCTTAAGTACATTGCACTGCACTTCTGCGATTGAATTAATACGGTATCTGCACTGAGGCAATGGGAGGAAGCGGTGTGTGCGGAAGACTCAGCGTCCTCCTGCGAAGGGGGCCTCAAAATACGTTTAAACCGTTATGTACACTATCTATGGAAAACTGGTTTTAAACAGGGAGAAAACACAAGTGGATTGATCAAAATTGTAAAACGTAAGTTGTTACGAATTGGTAGCTAAACAAAAACAAAAATTTAGAGAAACATTTATGTTGGATTACCCTTTTGAATTATGATCTACAAATAAGATATTTGCTCAGTTAGATAACGCATTTCAGTTGTTTACATCAGTGCACATTATACCCCTGTGAGCTGTGCTTCTATCGAAGCACAGCTCATAGGGGAATAGTATCACTGAAGAATCCGTCAAATTTAGTGTCGACGTATCAGATGTTCTTGTGGATGAGTTACAAGTTCTAAAAATTTCTGGTGGACAACAGAAAAATTGTAGGTCCTAAAAAGCCTCATCATAACGTAACCGTAGCAAGTTCCAAAAGATCGTTTTGCGACCAAATCATTGAAACATATTTAAGATCAACCATGAGCCAAAATCGTTTGTCACTTTTGGTGTTATTAAAAAAAGAAAGCGAAGAGGAACAGCAAATGTGGATTTAATTCCATAATAAAGAAGTGGATCCAAATAAAAAAAAAGAAAATTATTGTGTGAATTCACCTAAAAACTTCACTTCAAAAAATCAATACTAAGTTTCGGTCGTCAGCGTTTTCCTATGTTTTTTGTGCAACAATATTTATCCATTTCTGTTTTAGAAGAGATATCTATATCCTGATGTTCAGTGTAAACAACTACAATTTGTGTACTGTTAAATATAATCGAAGTCGAAACACTAATGAATGCCCAAGGGACAGCACATTCTCAACGTTTATGGATCTGTCAATCGAATGACTTCAGTGTTTTAAGTGATGACTGCTGTGTAACTAATACATACTTTAATAAGGGAATGTTGTATTAATCTTTTATGTAATTTATAAAACAAAACAAAACTTACGCATTTATAAGATATTAGTTGATCATATTGTCTATACAGTTAGCTGATAACTAGAGTAAATATATAAATTGCGATTGTAGATGTACAGATATTTATCTACAACCTATGTCGAAAAGTTCCAGAACTGATGCAATAAAGGATTTCGAAAAGTATCATACTCATAATTAATGCAGAACATCCTCAAAATACTGTCCTACTGAATCAACACAGAGTTTCCATCGTTTTTGGAGATTTGAAAATAGTTCTGGAAGGCACTTTCCAGGATATCCGCAAGTTGTTCTGTCACGGTTGCTTGGACATATGTAATATCTCCATGATACTGTGAATGGATAACTCTCCATTCAGTGCTTTGTTGCTTCGTTTGTGGATCTTACTGAAGGGACCATGTTTCATCTCGAGCAATAATTCTGGAGCAAAAATCAGGATCCTTAGCCGCAGTGCCCAAAAGTTCAGAAAAATCGATGAATGAGCCTCCACTTGGCGATCAATCAGAATGCGGGATTCCAATCTGGCATTAAGTTTCCGTTTTCCCATATCTTCACGTAGAATCTCATGACGGACTTACTGATGCCCATCTACTCAGCCAAACAAAGGCTTACTCTAATTTGGTGATCTTTCTTTAACTGATTCCATACTTCTTCAATTTTTGTAAAGATATTTATCTACAACCTATGTCGAAAAGTTCCAAAACTAATGCAATAAAGGATATCGAAAAGTATCATACTCATAATTAATGCAGAACACCCTCAAAATACCGTCCTACTGAACCAACACAGAGTTTCCAGCGATTCTGGAGATTTTGAAAATAATTCTGGAAGGCACTTTCTAGGATATCCGCAAGTTGTTCTGGAAGGCACTTTCCAGGATATCCGCAAGTTGTTCTGTCAGGGTTGCTTGGACATATGTGATGTCTCCATGACACTGTGAATGGATAACTTTCCATTCAGCGCTTTGTCACTTGGTTTGTGGATCACACTGAAGGAAACATATTTCATCTCGAGCAATAATTCTGGAGCAAAAATCAGGATCCTTAGCCGCAGTGCCCAACAGTTCGGAACAAATCGATGAATGAGACTCCATTTGGCCATCAATCAGAATGCGGGATTCCAATCTGGCATTAAGCTTCCGTTTTCCCATATCCTCACGTAGAATCTCATGACAGACTTACTGATGCACAGCGACTCAGCCAAACAAAGGCTCACTCTAATTTGGCGATCTTTTTTAAACTGATTCCGTACTTCTTCAATTTTTTCCACTACGCACACTGGAGTGACGCCCAGATCTGGGGTCATCATCATCATCATGAATTCCCGCCCAACACGAAAAGTTGCATGATATTCAAAAACTCTGCTGTGGGATAATGCTGTATCTCCTACGTTTCTTTTAACATTCTGTGAGTTTCAGTAGCTGATTTACCAGTTTCCAACAAAAACAGATGTTTACTCTTTGCTTTTTTATGGCTAAAATGAAATGGGATGAGAACGCTTGCTCTTCTTCTGCTTGGTTACTCAACCCAAGGACTGGTTCTTCAGTAGGTGTACTCTGTCTCTCCATCCTTCTTTATTCTCCACAGCTTTCTTCAAGTCATTTTATGTCCTAGTATTAGTGTCTTGGAGTAGCTGTGACATGAAGTTATTCCTTGGCCGTCCTCTTCCTCTCTTGCCTTGAATATTTCCTTCCAAAACTTTCAGAAACGGGCCTTCTTGGTGCAATATGTGTCCCATCCATAACATTCACTTTAACATATTGGTCAGATTCCTGGTTTTTCCCACTCTCTCCAGGACCTCCCCATTAGTCTTTCTGTCGAGCGAAGGTATTCTCTCCGTTCTTCTATAAATCCACATCTCAAATGCCTCCAGCCTTTTCACTTCCTTTTTGGTAAATGTCCATGTCTCAGAGCCGTAGAGAGCTACTGGCTAAATATATGCCTTTAAAATTATCTCTCACAATTTTAGATCTATATTTCTGGCAGTCAGTAGCCTTTTATTCTCTTTAAAGGTTGTTTTTGCTATACCCAATCTCATTCTAATTTCCTTTTCACATCTCGCATCTTCAATAATGATTTCACACAAATAGCGAAATGATGTCTCTTGTTCCATTAATTGTCCTTCAATTTTAAGAAATGCCTGTTCTGGATCCTTCCCTATTATCATTAGTTTTGTCTTTTTTCTTATTATCTTTATTCCATAGATATCTGCATTTTTGTGTATTTTTGACATCATGCGCTGTTAGGATTTAGCTGATCCTGATGCTATTGCCTGGTCGTCCGCAAACTTGAACGCTTACTATGACTCCTTTAATATCAGCCTGCCGTCTGTCGATACCGATATAAACTGGATTTCCAGATGTTCTCTGAGTGGCCAAGGACTTTTGTCACCTGATGTTTTATCCCACTGATATATCCCACTAATGTGCGATATATCAGTGATGTTTTTATCCCACTAATGTGAGGTGAGTTTTGCGGTCAGTCCTGGAACGTATTGGACGTAGGTTGTATATGAACCAAGTTCAAAGATTTCAATATTTTTCCACTCGGCGGGGTGAGGGGCGTGATTAGAGGTTTTGCACCAGGGCCACAATAAATAACATATCGTCTTTGCATCTGCTATTTGGTTTGAAATCCCTTTCGGCTACTGACTTTTTTGTCAGTAGCTGAAAGGGATTTCAATTAAAATACCGTATTTTTCGGGATAAGCGCTGCATGGGCGTAACAGCCAACTGACAAAAATTGCTCATATTTTTAAAATCATTTTCTTATAAATTCACAATTTTTATGTTAGTTTTGATAATTTAATGACCTACTATAAAACTCTAATGGATGATGGCATTGATAATCCAGAATAATCATTTTTATTAGCTACTGTTTATATGATTATAAATTCCAACTTATAAATACAGTTTTCACGACGTGACTTGACTACCAGTACTATTTTTTGTTGAAAAAACAAGTTAATGCTATCAAAAGTATCTGAAAAGAAATAAAGTGAGAAATATTAAATGGGTATTTCTTGTAGAAGAATGTTCTTTAAAAAAGTACAAATAAATGAATGCATGAAGCAATAACATAATGGGGAGAAGAAATAGAGACCAGTTCTTTTTTTAATTTCAAGTACTTTTACTGTCTTTATAAAATCCCCGAATGCAATTCTTGATAAAAAGTTTAACCCGATTTACTGAAGTAGCACTAAATTCTCGTAAGTGCTGTAGGTTGTAATCTGCATGAGAGAAATGCCCCCCAACTTCATCATGTAGTCTTTGTCTTTGGCTTTAACCAAACAGCTATGGATGGACGAAAGGCAGAAAGCTGAGGTTTATCAACGTCGTATGTTAGAGGACAGTGAGGAAGTACCCATAAAAACAGACCGAGAGAGTCGGAACGAAGGAGAAGGCACCAAAACCTATTCCACACAAATGGAATTCATATACCGCTAGGAGCAGTGCTTAACCTTGATTTTTTTTAAACACAGGTCACCAGGAGCAGTGTTTAAAAAATCAAGGTGAGCACCGCATCGCCATTAAAGCCGTAGGGCTGAAAAACCGATTACTGAAAATAGCACAGTTTTTATTCTTCTGAGCTGCTATATTCTCATATTTTATGTTTTTATTCATCTGCTGATTTTTCAGATTTTGCATATATATACAAAGTTTGAAAATCAAAATGCATCACATGAACTGCACAAAAGAATTTTAAAAATGAACACCAAGCAAGAAGCACATCCAATTTTCAAAAAGTATTAAACAACATAAACCAATTTAAAATTTAAAAGAACTCCAAGATTCAGGCAAAAAGACCAAATAAGGGATTAAAGGATTGCAGAAAATTTTGTTACCTTCCACTTGTGTCTTTATTAGGAACTTCATATATACTGCTGGCCACCCAAAATGCAACACCAAGAAGGAAGCATCTGATTGGCCTGAAATTCGCAGCATGCGTCGTTCGCCAGAGGACATGGAAACACGATTAGCATTGAAGGGCATATGCAAATCATGTGCGCCCGGCACGCCACGGAGAAGCACTATAAGAAGGGTGAACAGAAGGCGGGGTGTAAGTAGTGGAAGTGTGTTGTGCTGCCCGACATGTGCGTGGGAAGCTTCCTGGTGCCTCGTCGCAGAAAACGGCAGTCATTCCAGCACGTTTCGGAGTTCGACAGAGGACGAGTAGTGGCTTATCGCGATAGAGGCTTATCGTACCGAGACATCGGCGCCCCTGTGGGACGACATCCCGCCACAGTGAGGAAAGTATGGATTCGGTGAGTGCAGGAGGGACGGACGGACCGACGTGAGCGATTGCTGCAGCCGCGGCACACCACCAAACGAGAGGACGTGCATGTTGTGCGGCGGGCATTGACGGTTTGCACCGCCACATCCCGAACGTTAGCGCAGGAATCAGGGTGTGTTGTGTAACAACCTGTGTCAGCATGTACCGTTCGACGTGGTCTGCAAAAGCGGGGACTTGTCGCACGGCGCCCATTGCTCCGATTACTATTGACGTTACATCACCGGCGAGTGCGGTGGCAGTGAGCCGTTTAACGCCGCACCTGGACTACGTAATGGCACTACATTTTGTTCATCGACGAATCCCGCTTCTGCCTGCAACACTACGATTGTCGGATCCGCGTGTGGCGGCACCGCGGCGAGAGACTGTACGACGCCTGCATTATGCATCGCCGTAAAGGTCCGTCGCCTGGCATAATGGTTTCGCCGCATATGGATAGGACGCCCGCACCCCTCTGGTACGCATCGCCGGTACACTCAACAGCCACGGCACCATCTCCAACGTTTTGGAGCCTGTAGTCCTCCCTTACCTGCAGGACCTGCCAGCGGCCACGTTTCAACAGGACAATGCGCGCCCGCACGTGGCACGCATCGATAATCAATTCTTCACGGCCCACCAGGTGTCACTGCTGCCGTGGTCCGCCTGTTCTCCCGATATGTCGCCCATCGAACACGCCTGGTCGCTGATAGGCACCCGAGTGGCCCGTCAAGCACCACCCGCGGCTACGCATGATGAACTGTGGCAACGTGTGGAAGCAGCCTGGACCGACATACCCCAAGCCCACATCCAAAGCCTCTTTCGTTCGATGTCGCGGCCGTTATTGCCAGCCATGGGGGCCACACGAACTATTGATGTCTGCGTGTTCCGCAAGTCGCACGGGCATGTAAGCTCAATCGTTTCATCTTTGTATCTGTTGATATGTGTCCAGTAAATCTGGTTTTGCTATCTCGTGTCTTTCTTGGTGTTGCATTTTGGGGGGCCAGCAGTGTATGTATATACAATCCGTTGCAAACGTTTAAGACCACCTGTCTGCATTTCTCAACTTCTTGCCGGTTTTGCATCATCCTACAGCGGCATCTGTTGATAGATTTGGGAGAAACATGTGAGGGTCAGTTTGCATCTGGTTTTCATGCTGAGAGGTTTTGTACGCATTTTGTTCATAGTGGAAAATGGGGAAAACATTCAGAGGGCACAAATAGGGACTTTATATCATGAAGGATAATCCGAACGGGACATAAGGAGAAAAGGGAATGTGAACAAGACTGCTATTCGTAATACGATCATGAACTATCGAGATATAAGTGAATTTGGCGATCGAAAGAGAAGTGGACGTCCAAGGAAAACAACCCCACGTCATAGGAATACCATAAGGCGAATAGCTATGCGTTTTCCGAGGAGTTCGTGCAAGAAAATCAAGACCTTTCTACATTCAAAAGGCCATTTTACATTCATATTAGTATCACCACTCTTTCCGGACGTCTTAGCAAAGGTTTTGGATTAAAGTCTTATAAACCTGCACATAAACCTAGGCTCACCTCTGTCATGAAAAAGTAGATATTCCAGTTTGCGAGCGTCATGAATCGTGGACTGCTGAAAATTCGATGCATATTGTTTTTTTCCGATGAATCAACTGTGCGCCAATTTGAATCACGTGAAGGACATGTTCGATGACCAAAAGGCAAAAGGTTTGTTAAAAAATATACCGTTACGCCAAGTCAGAAGATATGAGGTGTAATGCACGTACGTCTAGTGAGATGATATGGGGTGCTATGTCAGCATCCGGTACTGCTTCATTACCCTTTTTGCCGACAGGCACTACCATGACTGGTCCTTTTTACGTGGAAATGTTACGTAAGAAGCTGTTAGCTCATACGCAAGTGCACAGATGCACAATTGTTATGCATGATGGTGCTCCATGCCACAGACCAAAGACAGTAAAAGGCTACCTGCAGAGGAAAACCATAACTGTGCTTGGCTGGCCTAGTAATAGTCCAGACCTTAACTCCATCGGAAATTTGTGTAAAAGACAAAGTAGTAAAAACGGAGCCATGAAATTCCCAAACTTTGATTGACACAATAAATTACGTGTGATGCAAAGACAGTTCAATTGACTACTGCAAATCCCTCATTGAGAGTATGCAACATCGTATTCTGTCCGTTATAAAAAGAAAAATGGCCACACAAAGTACTTATTTCTGTCTTTTTGTGTTCCAAAGGATGTAAGTATTCATCTGTGGTGTCATTTTTTTGAAATATCTCTGACTAGTAATTAGTTGTTTCATAACTTTTGAAAATTCTTCTTAAACTTTTGCAAATGACTATATATTCCGTGTTACTCCGGCATGCTTTGAGGTTCATCCACTCATCTCCCACGTGGTCGTTTTTTTCTGGGTCTTTTTCCTCCCCTTGGTATCCAGGGCAGTATTTTAATTGTTCAAGTATGGTCAGTTCTTCTAACAACATGTCCGACCGTTTGTGACTTGCTCTTTACTTTGACCATGAGGGCATTAACACTTATCATTTTCCTGATCCGTGAATAACTGTTCTTATCTTTTCTTGGCTACAATATACCGGGTGTATAGGAAAGTCCTTAAACAGGGAAATCACTTTTGAACGCAAAATGCTAGAGTTGTGGAAGTAGTGTGTACATATAGTAAAGTGACTATGTTCTATCAGATGAGACCAATTGTAGCACCCCTAGCGGCGGAATTTGGAAGTTAGCGATCCTATCTCGAGAACCAAGACAGATAGCGAAAAAAAGTCAATAGAAAACGTGTGGAGCGCCACCGATTTAGTATAAAATGACGCCCTACATTCACCAAAAACTCCAATAGAAATCCGGAAATGCAGATCGCTTGGTATCCGATCACCGGCATAAATACGTCACTCATCGCGTGCAGAAGTGTGACATTATAAGGTGATGCAAATTTACTAATAAAACTAATACATGTACGTATCAGCAAGGTACAATTTATTATGTACCGTACAGTAAAGTAGTGGGAAATTGATACGGCAATAAGACATTATAAAGAAGAAAAACACAAGATCATGTTCTAGAAATACAAAATGTCAGTACTAATAATTAAGCATTCGCGATGTGTCCACCATCGGCAGCAATGCACATCTGTGTTCGAGCTAGAACTTCTTGCTGGACGTTCTGCAGCATTTAAGGTGTTACATTACTGCATGCTTGGATAGAACGGGGTTGTAAAAATTTACCATACACGACCAAATGTAAGGCCACACGTCGCTCTGATGTCTCTCGTACTGCAGTGTGGGTGGGCTAGCGCCTAGGCCAGGACCTCCACTGGCTACCAGTGGACACCTGCAAGTGTCGGCCTACCTGAACGAGAACGACTTGTAATTATCCCGGGTTCTCTCAGCCGGCGAAAGACATTGATGGTAGTAGCCGTAGTAGGATGAGAAAGATTAAGGAAACGTAATGCATATTGGCGTTCTGCCTCTCTTGCCCGACGACCGCACTATCCCCGTACAACATAACCACCTCGCAGTACTCCTCGTTGGAATAACTAGCCATGTGTAGACTCAAAGATCCAGTCCACGCACTGTCTGACAAACGTTCCCTGACTGCCAATTTATGCTTCCCGATGAGGTATGACGTAGTGTTTCAATTTGCATACTTTCATCCATCCTTCGCTGTTTTGCAAGCAAAATTCGTTTGCAGATTTTACGCTTTGCGACCGACGCCGTTTGTGACATATATATGCCGGTGATTGGATACCGAGAGATCTGCTTTTCCGGACTTCTATTGGAGTTTTTGGTGAATGTAGGGCGTTATTTCATACTAAGTCGGTGACGCTCTACACGTTTGCTATTGACTTTTTTCGTTATCTCTCTTGGTTCTCGCAATAGGATCGCTAACTTCCAAAATTCGCTGCTAGGGGTGCTGCAATCGGTCTCATCTGATAGAACATAGTCACTTTACTATACACTGAAGAGCAATTGAATTAGACACAGCTGGCGTTATGCAAATGTGGCGCTGGGGGCGGCCCTGCGAACGGAAACGGCATGAGGTATGCAGCGATCCGACTATATAATGAGTGAAGCGACGGAAATCAGTAAGAGTCGAACGCAGAATGGGTAAGACAAAGGATCTAAGCGCATTTGGTCGTGGGCAAGTTGTCGGGGCCCGACGAATGGGTCACTCCATCTCGGATGTCGTGCAGGCACTGGGATTTTCACGAGCCATTGTGTCACGGATGCACCGTGAGTACATCGAATCCGGTAAAACCATCCCTGCAAGGGCCAACTGCCGTGGGCAACAGCGTGTGGATGAGCGGGGTCATCGTCGGCTAGCTCTTATTGTAAAAGCGGATAGACGAGCCACAGTACAAGAATTCACTCGGCAATTTAACGCTGGTGCACAAAAACGTGTAAACAGTCACACCATCTGGAACCATCTCCTTGCTATGGGGTATAGAAGCCATAGTCCCACGAGGGTATCGCTGCTGATCGCACATCACAGGGTGCAAAGATTACCATGGGCGCAGGAACATCGCCACTGGACCCTATACATGTGGAACAATGTTGCGTGGACTGATGAGTCGAGATTCACGTTGGTTCATGCGGATGGCAGGATACGACTACGGCGCATCCCACAAGAAACGATGGATCCTTCTTGCCAGCAGAGTACTCTTCAAGCTGGTGGGGGTGGTATTCTCGTGTGTGGGATTCTGTACGTGGACTGAAATATAACCCCTGGCACGTGTGACATCGTCCCTCATAGGTCAACGTTACTGTGATATCCTGGGCTACCATTTGCTCCCGTTTGTGCTTCTTCAATATCCTACTGGGGACCTCATCCTGCAACAAGATAATGCACCATGCCATCGCTCCCGAATTGTATCCGAGTGGTTGGATGAACACTCCACCGACGTAACATCGCTTCCTTGGCCAGCTAGGTCACCTAACCTCAATCCCATCGAGCACATCTGGATGCCATAGAGAGAGATGTTCGAGGCTATGACCTCCTCCATCAAATCTTCGTGAACTGTGGGAGCTTGTTAAGGGGTCGTGGATGCGTATGGCTTCCCAACGCTTCCGGTGTCTTTTCGAGTCCATGCCGAAACGAATCGCCGCCGTCATCAGAGCGAAAGGAGGTGCTACACGTTACTAGACAGATATCTCTAATACAAATGCTCTTCAGTGTATGTACACACTACTTCTACAACTCTAGCCTTTGGCGTTCAAAAGTTATTTTCCTGTTTAAGGATTTTCCTATACACAATGCATATTGTCGCCGCGGTAGATGAAAGGTTCGAGACAGTGTTTCTCATCATTCCCCCTGAGATGGGCGCAGGCTCAGGTCTCCAATGAGGCATCACGTGGTGCGCCTGTTTTACGGCAGTGTGGTCCTCTCTCTTCCCTGGAACCAGCAGCACAAAATCTGGGGCACGTGACTACACGTGCAGTTCCTCACAGTAGTCGTTAAGCGTCAAAATGGACATTTAAAATAGTGGTAACGCAGTTGTTTTGTCTGCAGTCAAGAATTTTGCATTTCGTCGGAAAAGGTATGATTGTTTATAATTAAAAAAATGATAACTACAAGAATCGTGTGCGTTTTAAAATGCTTTTAAACTTTGATATTTTCAATAATGATCGTAGCAGTGGTATCATTTCCATTTTCGCAATATTAAGGTCTTCTCAAAAGCAATTTTTCGTTTTCAGTTTTAAACTTTTTTTAACGTTGTTATCGTTTGAGTGTTTGCGTTTTCTTAACGAAAACACAATGCACTGAGTTTAAGTAGCTGACAGTACAACACTGTGTTTAACGGTTCTAACTCACCACTAGCTTCGCTTGGTGCTTCGTCGGTTGTTTCGTCATCCCCTACTGTAAGATTCTGATCTTGCATGTTCTTCAGCTCCGATTCTGTCATTGCAGCATCCATCATCAGCTGAAGAAGGTCAATACGCCGTGCCTGCAATATAAATAATGTATTTACTAATATATCATAATAGGTTTTCAACAAATTATGCTAAAACTAAGAAGTATTCAATAGCGCGGTTATCCTCCGTTTACGAAGTACCTGATTAAACAAGTAGTATCTCCAAAATTTTAATTACACATTTAGCAACCTCAGAGAGACGGTAAAATACAAAAATTGATATTTATTGCCTTAGCAACTACATTCTTAAATGCGAACTGAGTTATACACCATAGAGTCAAAACATTTATTTAACCTGCATAATATGATGTTGGTCATCTACGTTACAGCAAAACACGTCTTACCCGGCGAGGCATCAAAGTTACAGGATTTCTCAAGCTGTCTTCTGACAACTGAGATCAACCCGTTATTAGCAGATCCTTTAACCCTTGTAAGTCCCTGGGTTTATCCACCACAGATTGGATTTGCTGTTCCAACACAAACCACAGATGTGCTCAGTTGGATTGATGTATGGCAAATTTGTTGGCCAGGGCAATATCTGGAAGCTTTTCTCATATTTCGTGAACGTTTTTCAAAAATAAGGACATTGTATCATGGCCCATTGCCATCCTGAAAGAATTCACTACTGTTGTCATGAAAGGATGTTCCTAGTCTGCAATAATGTTTAGGTAGGAGGCAGGCTTCATAGTTTAGGTCAATAATGTTTAGGTAGGTGGTAGACTTCATGGACCCAGGGTTTTCCAACATTACATTGCCTAAAGCATCACACTTCCTCCACTGGCTTGCCTTGATCCCAAGCAAGGTTAGTAGATGACAAGGTTATGTTCATCCTGCACTTCCAGTGATTGCTTTGTGATGTCACTGTCCAAATCCTCATCGTAAGACAACCTAATTACTATGTTTCTTTGCATCTGCACCATAGCAGCGTGTCGGAATTATTATTCGTAAACCTGCTGGAATGATCTTCATAAATTCTACCAGATTTTTTAATGCATAATATTTTCAATTTTTAATTTTTAAAATATGGGGAATGTTGCCGAGATACTTTCCCTATTCCTCATAAAGAAATCCTTTATTACATGATAATAATATGCCCTGATGTGCGTTTTCCTTTCTAAATTTTTGTAAAAACAGCAAAACTTCCCCTTGTAAGAAAATTAACATTTAAAAGTATAATCGTTTTCCCGCCCTTTACCTAACAAAAATGTGCGAAAAGGATTCTTGAAATCTCCGTTACTAAAATCTTTACATGACTGAATTTCTTCTGTATTTAATATAAATGTGCTTTTGCGTAAGCGTTTGTTCTGTTTTTGAGTTATATAAAATGGTTGACATCTTCCTCCATAACTACAGTTTGAATCCACGATTCATATTAGGAGACTCAAATTCGTGCAGAAATCGTCAAAAGTTTCCTTCGACGCCCAATCTTGATAAGAAGAATCACACACAATACAAATTCAAATTCATCAACTAAATTTAAAGATTTTATTGTATATAGTTTGAGGTATAAAAAATTTGAGCTTTCCCTGGAACCCATCGTCAGATACATAAACAGAAGAAGAAAGAGAATACGTTTAAATAAATAAATAATTATGTTAGGACGGTGACGTCACGATTTTTTGTCTGCGCGGAAGGTGGGATCAGTAAACCTTACTGTCTATTAACCTTGGATCCCACGATGCATCCTGGTTCCCTCACTTTCCCAGGTAAACAACCCATATGTACCTGCTGTCCTCATAGTGCAACAGGAAATGAGATTGATAGGATCGGACATCAGGATCCAGTTTTGATGCTCGCTTGCCCAATGTCGGCGCCTTAGAAGATGCAGTGAGGTTATCACGGGTGGACGCAACCCCATTTTCAGATGAGCTGGATATACTGTGTTTTATAATACATTACTCCGACACCAGAATCCGAAGTACCAGCGGGTTGCGCCAGAGTATCCCTTCTCTTGGCTCGTATCATACGGGATAGTCTTCTCTTATCTTGAGCATCACTGAGCCGTGGTAGGCACACACCTTGCCGGTGGTTGGTGGTTTCCTTCCTAGGACCATTCTTTCACGGCCTTGTATTTGCGTTGCTGGCCGACCTATTTCGACTCAACTAGGCTAACATTCTGTAAGGGGCGACATTTCGAGATTTCGACAGAAGGAGCGAGATGATTTTTATGTGCAGAAATCTACAATGGGGAATAAACTCAATATTTGTGCGAGGAGGTAGGTGGGAGAGACTGAGTTCCGCAATACGGATATAATTTAGAAAACTATAATTACCATGTATTGGAGCCGTAACGCCTGCTGCTAATGTTTGAAAGAAGTGAAACATGTTTGCCAGTGTCCCAACATTTGCAAATGTCTGCCCCCTTTTTGCCGCCTATGAATTCTATTCCCCAAAATTGCTACTATCCTATTAATAGGAATGGCTGCTAGAAGGTGAATGCTTGTGTAACCTTGTTAAGAAAGGAGGCGGTGAATGTAAAGCTCGTGATTGGCTGACGATAAGAAGGGTGTCGAGTAGTTGACCTGAGTCGGGTGAAATACTTCAGTCAACGGTCTTTGAATGCGTGCAAAATGGCAAGAAAGAGAACAATTGGAGAAAAAGTGCGATTTTTTCAAGAAAAGTGGTAATGAGTAATTAAAGAATTACTTTTTTTAGCATAAGTATAAGGCAGTTCGCCTTATTTGCGATGAGCGCCTTACGGTAATGAAATAATACAACATCAAGAGGCCCTGTGATACGAAACACAGTGCAAAATATTCTAGATGGGAAGAATATTTACGGTGCGAAATAGTTAATGAATTAAAAGGCAAGCTAAATTGTCAGCGGTAGTTATTCTTCAAGGTAAGAATATTTACGGTGCGAAATAGTTAATGAATTAAAAGGCAAGCTAAATTGTCAGCGGTAGTTATTCTTCAAGGTAGATAAACAGTCTGAGAAAAGTGTTCGTGTTAGCTAGCTGTATGACAGCAGAAAAAAATTAAAAAAGTGCAAATCGCTTTATTGAAGGGGAGTTTATAAAAGAATAATTTCAATGTGCAGCTGATGCGGTTTGCCCGTCACAGGCTCAAGTTGTTTCGAATATTAGTTTGTCTGGTGTGACAATTGTGAGGTGCGTAGAGGATCTCACAGCAAATATATTCAGAAATTTAAAATTCTAGTGCAAGGAGTTTGTATTTTATTCTGTAGTGATGAATGAATACACAGATGCAACAGATACTTACAAGTAGCCATTTTCATTCGTGGCGTTGATAAAACTACACTTGGTAATTCCTCGACGTAGAGGAATTAGCCATATTGAAGCTTTAGTCGAGCAAAAGCAATGTTAAGTTTCTCATTAAGACTGAAATGACATTCATGCTTGCTGTAATGTGAGTACATTGTTGTCAATAGATTTTACTTGTAATATACAGTAATAAGTACATAGTATATTGCTACTGAAACGTGCTTTTGGCAATAAAATATAGTTATGTACTATTATGGTATTCATATTTCATAAAGTACAAAGTAAATTGCTTCTGAACGTGCATTTGGCATTAAAAGTGTAGGATACGATGACATGTATCATGTGACCTATGATTCTCTATCAGTGTCGACAGACACTAATAGAATCATAGTGGCGTCATGAGAATCATAGTGGCCAGTGAAAGTTTTCAAATTTATTGATGTGGCCCTCGGTCCTGAAAGTTTAGAGATCCCCAGCATAAAATATCAAACGTGTGGTATCATTAAACTCTATAGAGTCAATATTTTGAATTAGGCCCATTACTGGAAAAATTCACCATTGCCCTTTCTCATCTTAAGAAAACACTTTCTTTTAAAAGTCCAAAATAAAATACAATTCAAAAGTTGATCCGATGGTCCAGTGGTGTAAAGCCTCGGCTTCTCATCATTCATCCAATCTGAGCCCAAGTTTGAGTCCGGGTGAGATATGGATGATGTGTTCGCCTTACAGCGCTGTATATCTCCATTTCGGGAAACAGTGGCCCCAACTTAGAGACAGAAGATTGCTTATAGCCTCACGAGTCGTTCACGGTGTTCGCTAAACCCCGAAACAAGAAAACAAAAATTAGAAAAATACGGATTAAAATTTCTTATATTTGAAAATCATCCATAGATTTAAAAAAGCGCTACAAATATAAAAATATACTTACCGATTTGTCATTTCTGCGCATCGAGATGACGTTGCTCACTGACCTGACAAGCTCTGCCATAGGACTTTTACCTTCGTTCTTTGAAAGTTGTCGTAGTTTACGAACATATCCCCACAACGGACTTAGTTCGGGAAAACTGACTAGAAAAAAAAAGCAAACATAGTTTTGCGTTTGACAATTTCGACTCTAGAAAAATACAAGATATTGCATGCAGACTGCTCTAATTGTTCCAACAATAGACATGCTGTGAAAATTAAATTGAATTTTTGTATAAATTTAATATAAGTCTTTCTCTATTTGTAGAAAAAAAAATTCTACACTACTTTAAGAAATAAGATTTTCAGCGTTTGAAATATTAACATCTGAAGTTTTGTTGTCTATCATTGCCAATAGATGGTGCTAGTTTCTTTCCCTGTTCATAGAACAAGTTGGAATGGATGATGTGCCGGACAAAGCGATTTGTGTGGCGTGGTTTTTCAAACGAGATCAGTAATTCCAAGTGTTAAGACAACTTTCGCAAACGTTTCGGCAGACATCCTCCTGATACTAAAAGGAAAGATAAATTGGAGGGATCAGTTTGTAGAAACTGGGAGTGTGTTGCGCCACCCAAGAAGTGAACATCCTAGTGTTTTGGAAGATGACGTGGAACGGGAACAAAAGCATTTTCCCGTAGAGCTGACACAACTGGACTTCTTAAGCACAATAATGATGCGAATTTTGCGTAAAGGAGTGCTGTTATACGCAGAAAGTGTCCGGATTATAAAACATTTGGGGAAAACGATAAGTATTGCCGTTTCGAATTCGCCTGTGACTAAATGGATCGAACACTTCAACTAATGGGTCGACATTTCACGCATCATGAGCAGTTAACAGGGTTCGGAAAACCCAGATGTCTTTCAAACTTATATTCGTGACAGCTCCGAAATTTATGTTTGGTGTGGGCTAAGGAACAATTGCATTATTGATCTTTTTTTCCTTTGTGAAAAACTCATCAACGCAAATTTCTATAATTAGATATTCTGCAAAATTTTGCTGTGCAACAAAATCGAAGAACTTCAACCAGATGTTAGTTTTCAACAAGACGAGCTCCTCTCCACTAGGAAGCAAGTGTTCGCGACTGTTTGGATACTGTGTTCATAGAATCCCGGTTTGGCCCGATTCCAGGGCCAACCCGTTCACATGATACAGGGTGTGCCATTTAAAAGAGGCCCGAGTATAATGAACGACAGCATTCAGGCAATGTTACTACTATACATGGTAAAGAATAGTTGAAATGACAGAAAACAGGAGTAATTTACCTTTTAGTTGTACACGCAGGAACCGGTTGAAGTGGAACAAAGCGGTTTTAACTGGAAACCCGCCAAACAACTTTAACCTGCCTAACAACGTCTGGCCACGGGGCCGCTTTTATATGACTCACCCTGTATAACCCCATAACACATAGAGGAGTGATTTAGAAGACATAGAGGAACGGATCCTGAGCGGAATTGCTGCTGATGATATGGATTTATTACAACGAACATTGCGAGAAGTTAGGCATTCTTCGTACGATAAAGAGGGCACATAAGGAAGCATAGCAGACTATATCATAAAAAACTTAAGCTGTTTTCCTTTCAAACGCAAGAAATCGTATGTCTCGTATGTCCTTAAGTGATGTAGTTATTTTTAGAAACACGAATCCCGCCTGAAGTCCGAAAATTGAACATCTCATGTACATTTAAGTTTAAGCAACGGCGATTTATTAATGATGTGTATCTGACTAGTACATTACACTGCATTTTGCGTCATCTGACAATATTCAAAACATTTTTGCTATTAAAACCTTCTTCGCGAAATCGCATTGCTCATGAATCATTTAATAGGTATACGGGTGTGCAATGAATAGAAATATATTCAATGTGAAAAAGTTTGGAACTATACACGTTGAGGAAGTGTTGCAATACTTCCTTAACGTGTATAGTTCCAAAATTAAAAACGTGCAGAGTTCCAAATAATTCACAGTCCTCCCAGGCCGAAGACTGAATTATTTGAAGTAAAGATGCTCAGCAAAATTTTGTTCATAATGAAATCTCCTTAAACTTCATTTTTCAATGGGCATTGAATCAAAGTATACAGTATCAAAACGTCACGTGCATTTAAACCAAATTTTAAACTGTCCAAGTTAAGAACTAAATTCCAGATCAACTAATAGCTACGGAGATATGGTATTCAGAGCTGGAAATAAAATATTTATGAATGTTTGTATATTTCCAATTATCAAAATTTTACTAGGAAAAAATGTTTTACTCAAATTACACTTGTTAAATAAATGTAAAAATATAAAAAGCAACACCACGGATGAAAATAAAAAAAATGGCTTCAGTTATATATTTCCGTCTATTAAATATTTCTGTAATAAAAATAATTGTAATTATTTTAAATGGATAACAGACATTTCCAGAAATAATGTAGACCACATAAAAAACCTTTTCAGAATATTCTGCAACTACTGTGAAAATGTTTTCACCTTATGTCATCAAATACCTTTGTTAAATTTCTTTTTCATATAAAGTTCCGTGCATGACTGAAAAAAAAAGCTGAGTAAGTATTAGATGTTATTATGGGGAAAAAGCAAGATAAACTTTCAACTATAAATATCTCAAAATTTATAATAATTATTACTGTGTGAATATTGTAAGCTTATAGGATAAAAATTCAAAGCTTTCGCTGAATTTCCTTTTTTTTAGCAAATATATCATAGTCAAAAAGAGCACAAAACGTTTGAAAATTAGAACTACAGAAACAAATGGAATCTGCTTTTTTTTGGAATTTGAATGACGAAAGAATGACAAAAATGACAGAAAAGTTTAATACTTCGTCAAGTATATCATAAGCTGCTGGAAACTGCTTACCTATATGTTTTCGTTAGAATGAAAGAAACATTTTACTTTGCAGCTGGAAAAATTTTAAAACTCAAGAATTGAAAATGTGCTGGTGCAAATTTAGATCTTTTTCTCTATTCAGCGCAAAATATGTGATTGAATTCTTCTAATTTGGCCCACGCCGTTCATGTGTTCAAGAAGGAAAAGGCCTAAAATTTCTGATTAGTCGTCCGAGTCAAGAATCACGTATGAGGTATAAGTGATGTGTTTGTCCTACGACGATGCCTGTCCTACTACCGGAAACAATTGAACACAAATTAAGGACAAAACCCTGCTTATCACCATTCGAGTTGCTCATGATGGTTTATAAACCACAAGCAAATGTTCCACAAACACTGAATGCACTGACTGATGATAAAAACAAAAGCGAGTGCAAAGCAATACCATTTCCTTTATCCTATTTAAGAAACAACCATTGAAATAAAATGATTGGTTCAAAGTCAATACATTTGTTTTCAAATTGGTTCCGGCAGCAGCACATGCAGAGGGACCTGAAGAAAACTTCAGCACTCTTTCTTTCTTGAAAAGAATGCATGCTAAAAAGAAATTTAATAACAGAAAAATATCTATCTCCTGAATGGATCACTTTTCAGGGGTATTTTTATTTTTGGCCGAATGAGATCTGGACAAACTATTTTTTGGAATAACGGACTTTGGCTGACTCTTACCATTATACACAGCCGAGCGACATTATTGTGATCACCTACAACTTTGCACGTCAACAGCGCGTAGCTAATGAAAGAAGGCACGTGTCATGAGCTGAATATATAAGATGGGATGTAGGCAATCTGAAAGCATATCGTTAGTTGCTGTCATGGGTAAAAGGAGCAATTTATCAGATTTGCAAGAAAGGATGATTATCGGCTTTCGGAACAAGGTGGCAGTATTTCTGAAACAGCGCAGTTAGTTAACTTTTCGCGTGCTGCTGCGATTAAAGTGTATCGTGATTGGAGAAGTGGCACCATTCCGAATAAGCGACGTGGAAACTGCGGAGCATCCCGTGCTATTGATGTAAGAGGTGAACGTCGGCTCCGAAGATGCGTGAGGGCCCATTGACACACTACAGTGGAGAAACTCACTGGCTGAATGAACCAGGGGGATACCAGAAGTGTGCCTGGAAACGACATTTCAGCGAATCCTGCTGTCTGTGGGACTCCGATGCAGACGGATGGTTACTGCACCTATGATAACGAAGGTGCATCAGCAGAAAAGGCTTACATTTGCACGGCGGTATCGGAATTGGTCCTCCGCTGATTGACAAAGGATTGCCTTCTCCGATGAGTCACTTTTTCTGCTTCATCGAACGGATGATCGTTGGCGTATAAGGCGAGAACAATTGGAGAACAAACACTTTTCAGCCATTGATGGAAGAACACAAGCTGGTGAGGGCAGCGTTATTGTCTGGGGAACGTTTTTGGGGCATTCTCTGGGTCCACTCATACTTGTGGAAAGGCACTATGGACCGAATTCGTTATGAATCCATCCTTGCAGACCACGTACACTCTATACATGCTGATTGTCCCCCGCCCCTCTGGGGCGGATGGGATCTTCCAATACGACAATGCGGCGTGTCACACGGCTAGAAATGTCCGAGAGTGGTTGAAAGAGCACGGTGATAGCTTCAAAGTACTTCTCTGGTCCCCTGATTCCCCATACTTAAACCAAATTGAACATTTGTGGGACCACCTCGATCGTGCTGTTCCCTCTATGGAAGCTCCACCACGCACCTTTCAGCATCTGTCAGATGCACTGTTGTCAGCATGTCTCCACATACCTGTGATCACCTTCCAGCATTTTACTGAGTCACTCCCACCCCGTCTAGCTGCCGTCGGCGCTGCACACGACGGTTACTCTGGATATTAGCTGGTGGTCACAATAATGTGGCTCGACCATGTATGTTGGTCACTGGACGGATGAGTATTGAATTAATCGTACCAGTGGACGATTCAAATAATATATTTTGAGAAATCGTCCTTTGAACATGCCGAATTTGGGTTAATCGGATATGGAATATTTTCCGCTAGACAAATCATAACAATTCCGCTTAGAAAGTGTACCTTCTGTCATCTGCACTCTCGGCGTAGACCTTGGAAGTAGGATTCTGAGCTGAGACTCTTTTTTCCACAAAAACACACATCGTTCTTCTTTGTGCTAGTTTGCTGAGAACATTTTAAGTTTCGGATATTTTTAGCTAATTTCAAAATTAGCATAATTAATTTCGAAGGAAGAATCATGTTACTTACACATAATTATCGAAAGTAATCCTAAGTTTCCTGTTAATAGAACTTGTACTGATTTCAAGAAAGGATCTTTAGAATTTTTCTGCACGTTCGTCTGAACACCAAATGCAGTTCTTCCAATGACGTCCATAGTGAGGCTTTTATATAAATCGTAAATATCAAAGGTTTGGTTGTTCTTGCCTTTCTCTTCAATATTTTCTAAGAGTTCGTCAATGGCGTTGTTCATTATTGGTGCCATCTGTAAGAAAGACAAGAAATCAAGTTGTAATTCGTGTGTGTTTTCAGTGGTCTTCTGTCACATTATCAACATTTGATCTTATAAATACATTCAGACACAAGTTTGACTGATAGTATACATGTGAGAGTATTATTAATGACATTTTTCAGCAGCAATGAGTCCCACTAATGATCGCAGTTCCCAATTTGAACGATATCTGGCGTAAATTCTGAATGAACTGCGTAAACTGTGTAAATTTACAAGTTGATTTGAGAAAGGGAAGTTATACTGTACATGAATCCGCAGGTTTATTTTCATATCAAAAATCGCAATTGCTTTGGCAAAGGACATTAAAGCAAGCAGTTGACAAAGTAATTAATCACGGTATTCTTCTTTTGCGTACGTAATTAATGTAATACCCTCCAGTTATTCATCACCCGAAGACTGAATAACGATATTTATGATTTAAAATTGTCTTTGCTTCGACAATTTAGTAGCTCAATTACTTGATATTTTTTCTTTGCTTTTAGAAGCTCATTAAGATACTACAAATTGCGATAAATAAAATAGATACTCAAATTTCTTCTTTCATATCTTACCTTTTCCGTTTTTATTTTTAGCGTTACTGAATAAAGTGGACAAATTAAAGATCCAAATGCATTCCTAATCAATACTAAACGAAATGGAGCATTTTCCCGAACGTATCAAAATATAATGTCTAACCAAAAGCAGAAATAACTGAAAGGAGAACTTTGATTCCTAAGGGATGAATATAACAAAAGTTTGGCTGTCAATTTGATAACCATCTCATGTGCAAAAATTCAGTATCATGTTCTAGGCCGTCTGATTGTTTTAAAGTTAAAACTTTGTTTTGATAATTGTTTTGTTCAGAATATCTTTTTTATTTAGCTTTTAATTCATTTTTACTTTTGTTACTCAAACAGACTTTTAACCTCATTGTTTCCCTTTTTTTCTCAGGAATTAAGGGGAGTCAGCTCTGAAATCTTCCAAAGTCTGAAAGCCATAAAATAAACGATAAAATCATAGTTATATATACAATTGATAGGAACAATGATCCCGCCCGATGGCGCAGCAAGCTAAGAGATGGTTTATGACAGTTCGACAGAGATGGACCAGGCGCCACTGAAGAATAAGGCATGCGAGTTGCGCTTGTCTTGTGGCAAGATAAGCGGGACTCTTTTTCTTCCTTAGAACCAGTGATAATAAATTAGTAACTGGCAACTGCTTATATCTCGTATAGTTGCTCACACTGGTCACTAAGCCCCGAAACAGAAAAAATGAGGAATTTTAAATTATTTCAAGAAAGGAGGGAAAGTAATTTTGAAAGGATGTTATCAATCTTTCTTTTTTTCTTTCACTTTACTTCCTAGTTGCAAAAACAACTCATTACGAACGCAATTTCTCATTGAAAAAACTTCTCTTCCACACGAACTATGCAGAATTACTTTACCATATTTTACCTAATAAGAATGTTCTGAAGCGTGAAAAAAGAATCAGAATATAATTCAACGAATTGTTCTTGTAGCTAAAGGATTACATGTAAAAGATGTGTTAAAATGATGCTTGATACAGAAGGCTACAATGCGTAGAATTACTAGAGCTTCTGGTTATCGTGCGATATGTTCTTTTGAAGGAGCCTCAATTCAACACTTTATACCGGTTGTTGCTTACAAACGAATTTGTAGTGCCCATAAAATACCCCAGCATGGTACTCCGGTTCGTTTTTTGTTGTAAACTAACGATCTCCATGAGTAACTACATCGGCTACTAGCACTCGCCCGTATCAAATTTGGGAACACTTTTCCAATGAAGGAGAATTCTAGTACCACCCGTCAGACAAACACATCCCTCCATACCTCAGCCAGGCATACTTCGAACGAATGGTCAGACGCCAGCGCTTAAAAAACTGCGCCACAGAGGCAGTCGGGTACAAATTCTGAGTAGAGTGTTGGTATTTGTTCTTTCCTTTATTTTCAGCTTAACTTTCATTTGCAAATAAAGTAAGTCAGCATTAAGAATACACGATTTTCCCGATTTTACGGATTCAGGGTCCATGGGGATCCTTGCGCAAAAGATAAAGGAGACGCTTTGCTGAAATCAAAATTAGAGTGACATTGTTGCAAAATGCTGAATGCTGAAATAACTGTAGAGTGAACATGCTTCTTTGCAACACACAGTTTTTTCCGCAGGAGTTCTGTCCAGAGCTGACTTTTCTTTTGCATGCTTTTCAGCTCCGGGTTATTCCTTTTTACCCTCGATGTAAATAAAGGGGTGTTCACCTGTATACAGGAATATTTATCGTAACTTTGGAATCGTTCACAATAAAGTCCACTTAATAATTTTTTAATATGAAACACAATATTAGAACTGCTCACTAAGAATTCATAAAGTCTAGAGGAAATCCGAAAACTTAGCTATTGGGCCTTCCTTAAGATAGACTGACAAATATAAAGGCTGGAATTTCAACTACGTTTTATCAGAGTGAAATCGCGTATAGACATGTGAACAATGTATTGATGTCCTCGCGTGCTATGTACAAATATGTTTTGCATAATGCACCAAATTTAAATCCACTTAAACTGCCGATCTACACAAACCAAATGGTATCCAAAATCAACCTCAGCTTGCGGCACATTTTGGACATTACCAATACAGAATAGCTCATATGGCGGTTGGGTTTTACGAGCGCCCCTTTTTTAAACAGCAAAACCATTAGGGATTGTTTTGTCCTTTCATCTAAGCAGTACCGACCAGAAATCAGTCGCAGCTGATGAGCTCCATTCATGTTCTTTATTCTCTATTCCATGATTTAAGCCACGAATAAGAAAAAGCTTGTTTGCTTGACGCGGATATCACAGCATTGAAGCATCTTATCTCTCCTTTGTTAAGTTCTTCACCATTGTTATAGCCTTTTTAGCAAGTAATAAATAATTCAAAAATGATTAGTGCCAATCGTTCCCTAAACAATAACTTTGAATAACTAAGAAAAGAGGAAATACAACGTTTTTTAGTAATCTGGTTTTGCAAGCCACTCGTTTAGGCGGCGATAAGCCCTCTATATGTACACTAAAGAGCAATTGAATTAGAGACAGCTTGTGTTATGCAAATATGGTGCTGTGGGCGGCCCTGTAAACGAAAACGACATGGCGTATGCAGCGATTCGACAATATAAGGAGAGATGCGACGGGAATCAGTAAGAGTCCAACGCAGTATGGTTAAGACGAAGGATCTAAGCTCATTTGATCGTGGGCAAATTGTCGGGGCCCGACGAATGGGTCGCTCCATCTCGGAGTTGTGCAGCCACTGGGATTTTCACGAGCCACAGTGTCACGGGTGCACCGTGAATACATCAAATCCAGTAAAACCATCCCTGCAAGGATCAACTGCCGTGGACAACAGCGTGTGGATGAGCGGGATCATCGTCGGCTAGCTCGCATTCTAACAGCGGATAGACGGGCCACAGTGTAAGAAATCACCCAGTAATTTAACGCTGGTGCACAAAAACGTGTAAGCATCCACACCATTCAGAGCCATTTCCTCGCTATGGGGTACAGAAGCCATCGTCCCACGAGGGTAACGCTACTGACCGCACATCACAGGGTGCAAAGATTAGCATGAGTGCGGGAACATCGCCACTGGACCCTAGACATGTGGGAAAATGTTGCCTGGACTGATGAGTCGAGATTCACATTGGTACATGCGGATGGCAGGATACGAGTACGCCGCAAACCACATGAAGCGATGGATCCTTCTTGCCAGCAGGGTAATCTTCAAGCTGGTGGGGGTGGCATTCTCATTTGGGGACTGTTTACGTGGACTGAAATGGGACCCCTGGTACGTGTGACATCGTCTCTCACAGGTCAACGTTACTGGGATATCCTGGACGACCATTTGCTCTCGTTTGTGCGTCTTCAACATCCCACTGGGGACCTCATCCTACAACACGACAATGCACCTTGCCATCGCTCCCGAATTGTATTTGAATGGTTGGATTAACACTCCACCGACGTCACCTCGCTTCCTTGGCCAGCTAGGTCACCTGACCTCAATCCCATCGAGCACATCTGGGATGTCGTCGAGAGAGATGTTCAAGGCTCTGACCCCCTCCATCAAATCTTCGGGAACTGTGGGAGCTTGTTCAGGGGTCGTGGATCAGTATGGTTTCCGAACGCTTCCGGTGTCTTGTCGAGTCCATGCCAAGACGAATCGCCGTCGTCATCAGGGCGATAGGTGGTGCTACACGTTACTAGGCACGTATTTCTAATTCAATTGCTTTTCAGTGTATAACCTTGATCAATTCGTTTCAGCCGCATCGGGCCCACTGCTTAGAAAACAAATGCATTATTTCGTTCGAGCTCATTTTAACCCAGTTTGCTAAAACAAATACATTCGTTCTGACCGGTTAAATTAATGACAGATGTATTAAATTCAAAACAAAGCATTTTTTCGTTACTGTCACACCTCCTTGCTTTTGTAGATTTTACTGTTGTAATTACAATCAGTTAATATTAGAGGTGCATCATTACCCGATGATTCTGTTAAATTATCCTGAGATGTGTAAAAGGCAAATGAAATAGCAATAATCGCGCAAACATTTTCATTTCAATAGCTTTATCACAATTTATTCTACAAGTCGGTGGCTTGTTCTGCTTTGAAAGCTTGGATAGCACTTCCTAAAACGACAGAAACTTACAAATTCTGTGACGTCATTTTCACTGATTTTTTGGTCATTGATGAGGCTAGTCCTAACATTTATGTCTCGACAAGTACGTTTTCCACAAAATTCCTCTTTTTCGATCTTCAAGGATCACAATTCCATCCCCATACCGGAAGAATCATAATATATCTCTATCAGGCCCCGTTGATTTCGACATGCCACTAGGCCTTACAGAATCAGAATCTCTCAAACGGGCCTGACGTAGGTTCTTTTGAGTGCCGTCGAGTTGAACTCCATCGTTGAAAAAAACTGGAACGTGTAGCCAGTAATTACTTCAGCTCACGACAATGAATAACTCCAATAACAAGTCCTTGGCTAGAATAAATAGCAGCGGATGGCTTAGTGGTTAGCAGATCCGAATATCGATGCAAGGTCCTCCGGTTCGAACCTGAGCTGATCTTTCAGAGATGGTGTAATTTGCTAACAATCGCTGAATATTCGCCGTGCATCGGACGAGCACGTTAAGTAACGGCCCCCAGGCTGGACCCACTGGTTAAATGGGTATTCTTTCCTATGCCCCCCCCCCCTGAAATTCTCTCACCCCTCTATGTGCAATATCATACTTGTACGGTGACGCCATCTAATGTACTCTAATCTCACTACAAACTGTTCTGTCAAAGTCGCTAGACTTGCTCTCATTCCTTCCGTTTCTGTGTCCTGCCCAAATGGCGATCTCGCTGTAGGTATCTGGGGCCTAAACTCTACTCACTGTGAACGGAAGTCCTACAAGAAAATGACAAATACTGTAGTGATGGTTAGACAAAACAAAATTTAATAGATGAAAGAATAAGTTCCGTTCGATTGGCTATCTCCACGTGCCAACAGGTTTCCAGCCAGCTAACACTTCACTATCTCACCGATATCCCGGAAGACCCTCCGCCACGTGGACTTGAGTCGTTCCTTCAAAAACTCCGGTCGATCTCTTATCGCCGAAGAACCCCGAGTGGTGTCACCGACACTCTCTGTGCATACAACATGTCTTCCTTCGTGGGAGGTGAAACGCGAAAAGTCTCCCTAGTGAACGTGTCGCTTCCTTTTATATCCTTTATCTTCTTCTCATACACCCTTCTTTCCTCCTCTGGAAATTCTTTTGGTATGGAGTTAGCCGTTCACCGGAAGTGGTGGCCCTTGACCTATACATCAGACCCCGTCGACCCGGTCGCGGTCAACGGATCTTGCTAGTCACGTGCTTCTCTCGGAGTTACACAAACTGTCATACAAACGAAACGTACCACGTGCCAACACATGCGTTTGAATTTACATTACATTGCCTTTGAAATGATAAATAATTACAGAAGATTTAGAATAAATTATCAACGTTTATTCACAATTAAATGTTTTATTAACATCGACTATAGTTTCTCAGAGCGTTTGGCTCGGCATCATTAGGACGAATGGAGCGTAAACATTCAAATCATTATGACATCATCAGAGTTCTGACGATCACGGACTTTGGTGAGTTGTTTCCACGCGCTTGAAAGAAATGGCGTAGACGTCCATGTCATTGACAAGTCGTGAAGAATTCCGGTATATGTGGAAAGCTTCTAATACATTAAGCTTGTTAGTCGAATCAGATTTATCAATAAGAATAACGTTTCCAAACAAATATTTATGGTTTATTTTCGTGACAATGTTGGGTTATTGATGACTTCTTCAGTTCATAGTTCCGTACGTACGTCTTGTGTTCCTTCACACGGAAAACTTAAAGCCCTGAGGGTCTGACCTATATATGAAAGTCCACATTCACAAGGTATCTGATAAATTCCCCAGTAATTTATGCCTTGGACGTAATAATTTGATCCGTAAAAATTCACCTTGTTTATGGGTTTGAAAATCACTTTGAAATTAAAACTTTTGAGACTTTTTGAAATTCTGAAGCAAATCTGAGAAGCAAATGGGATAACCGCCTAATTCGTTTGTACTGGGAGGTCTACTGGCGTGAGCGAGCAGACGCGCTTCGGTTTCCTAAATTTTTGAACGGCTTTTCTATCACGGAAGGGTTATATCATCTGTGTACTGCAGTTCGTTTAAGAAAATCAAGCTCTTTCTGTAAGGAATCCTCAGTTGAGCATATATGTACTGCACGATATACATATGTGTAGAAAGCAGACATTTTTGTTTTCATGGGTGATTTGGTTTTGCATGTGGAGGTAAGGAAACAGCAAATGGCTTTCGATAAACTGTTGTACTAAACGATCCTTCAGAGCGTGACACAAGGACATCTAGGAATGGTAAGCAGCCATTATTTTTAGTCTCACATGTGAACTGTATATGAGGACCAATTGAATTGATAAGTTCAACTAGTTTAGGTAGTTCGGAATTCCATCCTTTCCAGAGGACAAAGGTATCATCTACATATCGGATTCACAGGTCGAATGTAACGAGCTGAAACAGTTTGTCCTCGAAGTGACGCATGTAGACTTCGCATAAAACAAGCGACAGTGGGCTACCCATTGCAAGACCTTCCGTCTGTTGAAAAAATCTTCAACGAAATAAGAAACTGTTTTGCTTGATAAAAATTTCCACTAATCCCAAAATTTCTTCAACTTACGGTTGGCTGAAATGATTTTCAATGAGACTTACTTTCAAAGATTCGAGGGCTCCATATAGTGGAATACTTGTGAACATGGATTTCACATCGAAGGATAACATGAACTGATCGTTGTATGGATGCTGTTTAAGCACATGGACAAATTCAGTGGAATTTTTTACAGCAGTTTTGTTTGAAGAAGTCGTTATGGTGGACAGTTTTGAAGATAGAAATTTGGCCAACTTATGAGTAGCAGAGCCGATATTGCTGACGATGGTACGGAAAGGAACGCCAATCTTGTGTATGTTCGGAAGTGCACAGAAACGCGGACAACGGGCATACGAGGGTTTCAGGGAGTTTTTTTAGCTTTCGTTAAGAGTAACGCAACTTGTTACTACTTTCCGAACTTCTTTTAAATATTTTTCCGATGGATATTTTTTAATTTCTTTATACGGTCCCTTGGAATTAAGTTTTTCGACCTCTGCCTCATAATGTTTTTTGTCCAGAATAACAACTTGTCCTCCTTTATCGGCTTTAGTAATGATGATATCAGGATTTGACTGTAATTCTTATAAAGCTTTATATTCATCCTTATTGAGATTGGGTTTGAATGATGGAAAGGAATTTGACGTTATTACAAGGCTGACACAATGTCTAATCGTTTCTTTCTCATCAATGCTTAGATCGCTTTTTGTCAGGGAATCTTCAACAGAATCAACGATAATGGATACTGGTATCTTTTTTGAAATTGCGAAATTTGAATTGTAATGTAAAATTCCTTTTTGAATTTTGCTCAGGTTAAAAGAAGAAAGGTTAGATATTACTTCGTTATCCGTAAAGACTTCATCACTTTGAGAAGTAGAACTTCCTTTATTGTTGCTATTATTCGATAGTTTTTCAAATTTTCGTTCAAATGTCATTTTATGAGTAAACGACATGTTGGAACTCCTATACCAAGTTTTGCGGTCCAGGTCCGAAAATTCTGGTAACGTTGTAGCCAACAATAGGTGCAGGTAATACAGTTCAATCTCAACGTTTGCAATATCCTTCCTAGTATCTTTAATAATAGCTCTTAATAGTGCAAAACGAAGCATTAGATATCGCTTTGTTGATATTATGGGAAGGTCTTAAGTTGCATTTCACGGAAATAAAATTTGGCAATATATGGCATCTCTTGCATCGAAGTAAGAAGTTTAAGTGGTTTCAGTAATTTGAACTTCTTTATCCTCATCTTCGAAAAACGGTTGATTGTCGCTGATAGAGATTTTGTCATAATCAAGATAGGAATTAGGTTTTTAAGATTCCTGAAATAAAGTCTATATCGGTATTAGATGAGTCCACAAGACAGAAGCAAAGCAAAATGTTATATTGCACCAAATGTAGTCACAGGTCCGATTGACACCTAGAATATTATATATAATTCAAGACTACACACTTGTGATATTCATTTAGAATAAATTATCAACGTTTATTCACAACTGAAATGTTTTATTAACATCGACTATAGTTTCGCAGAGCGTTTGGCTTGGCATCATCTGGACGAATGGAGCGTAAACATTCAAATCATTGTGACATCATCAGAGTTCTGACGGTCACGGTTTTTGGTGAGTTGTTTCCACGCGCTTGAAAGAAATGGCGTAGACGTCATGTCATTGACAAGTCGTGAAGAATTCCGGTATAAGTGGAAAGCTTCTAATAAATTAAGCTTGTTAGTCGAATCAGGTTTATCAATATGAATAGCGTTTCCAAACAAAAATTAATGGCTATTTTCGTGACAATGTTGAGTTATTGATGACTTCTTCAGTTCAAAGTGATGAAGTCTTTAGGAATAACGAAGTAATATCTAACCCTTTCTTCTTTTAACCTGAGTAAAATTCAAAAACGAATTTTACATTACAATTCAAATTTCGCAATTTCAAAAAAGATACCAGTACCCAATATCGTTGCGTCAGTTGAAGATTCCCTGACAAAAAGCGATCTAAGCATTGATGAGAAAAAAACGATTAGACATTGTGCCAGCCTTGTAATAACGTCAAATTCCTTTCCATCATTCAAACCCAATCTCAATAAGGAAGAATATAAAGCTTTAGAAGAATTACAGTCAAATCCTAATATCTTCATTACTAAAGCCGATAAAGGAGGACAAGTTATTATTCTGGACAAAAACAAAAAACATTACGAGGCTGAAGTCGAAAAACTTATTTCCGAGGTACCGTATAAAGAAATTAAAAAAGATCCATCGGAAAAATATTTAAAAGAAGTTTGGAAAGTAGAAACAAGTTGCGTTACTCTTAACCAAAGCTCAAAAAATTACATGAAACCCTCGTATGCCCGTTGTCCGCGTTTCTATGCACTTCCGAAGATACACAAGATTGGCGTTCCTTTCTGTTCCATCGTCAGCAATATCGGATCTGCTACTCATAAGTTGGCCACATTTCTATTTTCGAAACTGTCCAACATAACGACTTCTTTAAACAAAACTGCTGTAAAAAATTCCACTGAATTTGTCAATGTGCTTAAACAGCATCCATACAACGATCAGTTCATGTTATCCTTCAATGTGAAATCCATGTTCACAAGTATTCCACTAAATGGAGCCCTCGAATCTCTGAAAGCAAGTCTCATTGAACATCATTTCAGCCAACCGTAAGTTAAAGAAATTTTGAGATTAGTGGAAATTTGTATCAAGCAGAAACAGTTTCTTATTTCGTGCAAGATTTTTTCAACAGACGGAAGGCCTTGCAATGGGTCGCCCACTGTTGCCTGTTTTATGCGAAGTCTACATGCGTCACTTCGAGGACAAACTGTTTCAGCTTGTTACATTCGACCTGTGGATTCGATATGTAGATGATACCTTTGTCCTCTGGAAAAGGCAGTTATTCCGGACTACCTATATTAGTTGAACTTATCAATTCAATTGCTCCTCATATACAGTTCACATGTGAGACTGAAAATAATGGCTGCTTACGATTCCTAGATGTCCTTGTGTCACGCTCTGAAGGATCCTTTAGTACAACAGTTTATCGAAAGCCATTTGCTGTTTCCTTACCTCCACATGCAAAACCAAATCACCCATGGAAACAAAAAATGTCTGCTTTTTACACATATGCATATCATGCAGTACATATATGTTCAACTGAGGATTCCTTATAGAAAGAGCTTGATTTCCTTAAACGAACTGCAGTACACAGATGATGTAGCCCTTCCGTGATAGAAAAGCGGTCCAAAAATTTAGGAAACCGAAGCGCGTCTGCTCGCTCACGCCAGCAGACCTCCCAGTACGAACGAGTTGTGCGGTTATCCCATTTGCTCCTCATATTTGCTTCAGAATTTCAAAAAGTCTCAAAAGTTTTAATTTCAAAGTGATTTTCAAACCCATAAACAAGATGAATTTTTACGGATCAAATTACTACGTCCAAGACATAAATTCCTGAGGAATTTATCAGATACCTTGTGAATGTGGACTTTCATATATAGGTCAGACCCGCAGGGCTTTAAGTTTCCGTGTGAAGGAACACAAGACTTACGTACGGAACTATGAACTGAAGAAGTCATCAATAACCCAACATTGTCACGAAAATAACCATAAATGTTTGTTTGGAAAAGCTATTTTTATTAATAAACCTGATTCGACTAACAAGTTTAATGTACTAGAAGCTTTCCACATATACCGGAATACTTCACGACTTGTCAATGACATGACGTCTACGCCATTTCTTTCAAGCGCGTGGAAACAACTCACCAAACACCGTGACCGTCAGAACTCTGATGATATCACAATGATTTGAATGTTTACGCTCCATTCGTCCTGATGATGCCGAGCCAAACGCTCTGCGAAACTATAGTCGATGTTAATAAAACATTTAATTGTGAATAAACGTTGATAATTTATTCTAAATGAACATCATAAGTGTGTAGTCTTGAATTATATTTACATATAATTACAGAAGATATTACCACATGGAAATAATTAGTGGGGCCCGACACCGTCACCTTACAAACTCTTTCATACCTAAAATTAATTCTAAATTTTCTGGAGCAAACTTATTCACCATCTCTCCTTCTCTCGCTCTCGATCTCTCTCAAAAATAAATTATATTTTCTTGCTAAGATATTGGCGATCGGAACCACTTAAGAAAAAGGTGTTCCAATTGGCAATATCTTAGAAGATATTGGCAATCGGAATGATTTAAGTTTAAATTTTTCAAGTTTTTCCAAATGACATTTATTTTATCTTCGAATTGCTTTCGTACATTTAGTTTTACGTTCCTTTCCTTAATTTCTCTCATGAAGTTTGAAATTCAGATTTAAAAAGTTGTGCTTTTCTTGAAAACCTGTGAAGGATTTAATTTTTCATCCTTTCTTCAGCGTTAATGAGAATATTTTGAATGCATTTGTGAAGTTTTGTAAAAACAAAACACAAACAAATGTAGAACATTAAACTGTTGAGTGAAAGGAATGAACTTCCTTTCTACCAAGAAATGCAAAAGGATTGCTCTGCACTGCGTTATGCGTTTTCGCTAAAATATAGTTTTTCACGTATTTTACCGAAATTTTCCAAATTACTTCTTAAGCAACAAATCGTTGCATCAGTGCGCAGATAGTACATTAAACTGAAGTAGATGTAGAAATCAAATCGTACGTGTTTCTATTTAAATTTTTATCGAAATAAAAATAATGATTCATTCTTATACCGTGGCAGTCAAAAGTTAGCGAGAAACACAAAAGTCTGGGTAAAAGATCCGGAGGCAAAAGTTTCCCTGGGCTGTTGTGACAGAACACGTGAATATTTAAACGCATGTTAAAAGGCGAATTGAGAAGGGAATAATATTTAAATCAAAATCACTGATAAAAGGAAAGCTCATCACCGGAGGCTATCATTACATGGATTATTTTAGTATTAATCGATAACAGGCATTCCTCTCGTTATCTTTCACAGAAGACCTCAAGAAGGTCAAGGAAATTTTTAATAGACATCAAGGGGATCAGGACAATGTTTAGGAGATTTGATTCCAGCAATCAATCATGGAGGTCCCTCGACACTTTATTCTTTAAGGACAAGCAGTCTGTGTTTTCAAAGTTCTCCAGCTAATTTCAAACAACCGGAGAGTCGTCAGGAGACCAGTCCTTGGGATTCCAAGAGTAACATCCTCTCAAGGTGACTGCTATATGTCATTGTTAGCGAGATGTAATAGCAAAGCATGATTGTCCATTCTGCTTCGTAGATCATCACAAAAGCAAAACCATGTGTTCATCTTTATGGAGAAGAGATATATAGTCTAGCACCGCAGACTATATGCCAATAGCCTGCAGGTTACACTGGTAGCGCATTGGTCTTAGCGCTGGTTTCTGGTACGAATCCTGGCGAGTCTTGGATGTTGTGTTTGCTTTTCGGCAATGTACAGAAGAGTTCATGTCGTAGACTTGAATCTTAAGTAATGAGGTATCAAATGAATGAAATTACCTTCATTTTTCTTTTCTTCTGACCTGAGTCCCATTCGGTGTTCTCCCTTACTTACCTGAAACCAGTGAATAAACTTGGGACGAGCGACAGCTTATACCTCATCGATTTGTTCATGGTGGTTATTAAATCCCCAAGCAAACAAGTATCCTGCTGCATATGTGCTCTTACGTGCAAATTACAGGCGTGCTATCTACTGGCTATATCATAATCATGAACACATCGAATGTATCTGTATAATCAGATATCATACATATTTTTCTGCTAAAAGACTGGTACTAGACACACGTCTCTCAACTTTATATGATCAATTGCTTTTTATTGTGGTAGTCTGACTGTGCCAACTGGCTTTTCAGTAGCTGTCCATACAGACCTTAATGTTTTTTCCAATGGTCTCCTGGCTTCCATAAAGTACCGGTATTAGATTCCCTATGGTTATATGACGTCTCATACCTATGAATTTCGCGTAGATTTGCTCTAATGGATGATAACGCGCTTCCCGACAGAGATCACATCGTCAGCTTACACCTTAAACAGTGAAATATAAAATGAATGAAATATCCTGCATTTTATTTTAACATCAGCAACATTGGATATCTGAGGGGTTCCGAAAAAAGGAGTATTCCTCCTTTCGAGTATCCTCCTCGAACCTTCGGTGACCACAACAGGCATTTCATCTGCAAGCGCTAATTACATGTCTAATAGCTGAATCACATTCTTCAGGATATGCTAAGGCGGTATTATTTCCAAAGAGGCCATATTCAATGTTGATACTATTTGTGTATTGCCTCATAATTGTAAGACATCTTTATGCTTCATACAGGGTGTTCGTAAACTGTTTTGACAAAAGAAGAGGGGTGATAGTACCCATCAAGACGAACAATACTTACAATGGAACCTATGGTCGCATTCTACTCTGAGTGTCAGAAAAGAGTAACTTCGAAATACGTCCAACAAGCACACGTCGTCACCTCAGACGTCATTTCTTTCGTGCCGGAGAAGTAGCATATCGCCAGAACATCACCGTCAAGCATTTACCATATGCAAATTGCCAGAGAAAAGACGCAGCATCGACAGTTGCAGCTGATTGGCTTATCAAGGTGCAGTAGACACTTCCTGAATGCCACATATCCCACACGATAGATTGGACGTGGCGGACTTGTGGCATGGCCTCCACTATCACAGGACTTATACCCACTGCACTTCTTCTTCTGGGGGCACATGAAATCTTTGGGGTACGAGATGCCTGTGGACTCCGTGGAAGATCTCGTCGCGAGAATCGTTAATACAGCGGACAGGATAAACACGACGCCAGGAGTCTTCGAGAGGGTGCGCCAGTCTTTCATTCGCCTGTGTGAATTGTGCAACGGCGCCCGTAGCCTCCAATTTGAGCATCTACTTTGTCCCTGATCTCCATAAATAGGACTGTGCAACTTATGATGTCGTTAATTCTCCTTCTTTACACTGTTGAAAGTTCAACTTGGAGATCTAACTTTACTCTTTTCTGACACTCAGGTTGGAATGCGACCCTAGGTTCCATTGTAAATATTGTTCGTCTTGATGGGTACTATCAACCCTCTTCTTTTGTCAAAACAGTTTACGAACACCATGTATATTCAATAACGTAATATATGTATACATCATTTCTCTATGCTACGAAGTTTGACATAAACTGGTTAAGTATCTTTCAAAATTATAATGACTTCCTTTTTTTCTTGCTAAACTACTTACGGGATGTGTACGATTATTCCTTTAGGCTGAATGTCTTGAGGTGTATTCTAATATACTTACTCTGTCCTACCGCGAATTAAATGAGACATTATATATTGCATGTCTGAAATTATCGTGTTTTATTATTATTTCAGAAATTACTAACAAATTTTCCTTCCTCTAAATACTGGTACGAATTCGGATGATTTCGTTTATTCGCTAACTAACTAAATTGCATTAAGTTTGTTAGAAACCCATTTATAGAAAACTACATTTACATGGCGTGTACATTCGAAATTCTAAGAATATTTATCCGTGCTTAATATTTTCGACATGTGTTTCCAAATTCTTTAACTTCGATGTGTATGTACTTCCACAAAAAAAATATTGCTTTTGATGTTTTAAAATCTACCGAAAGTATTTCGTCAGAAGAGTGGAAGAAATTTTGCAAACTGGATTGAAACGGGAAGCGAAAGATTTTCACTTACCTCTCTTTCTTTTTAGGAAAACATTATAACGAACTTTTGCACAGAAAAAATTCGAGTAACAGAGCAGAAAGTGAGATGATTTCACATTTTATGTTCACAAAGAAAAACTTTAGGCACTCTTATCTCATAATTTGAAATTTCCTTATGTATTTTATGATGACATAGGACAAACAGCGGAATAATGTATGACGTATGTCTGAGTTCCTCAGCTATGATAAAAGAAAGAATCAAGGACATTATACAGTATATACTAAATGATATGCATGAGTGCACGAACGAAGACTACCATGAGATTCTATTTTCAGATACCGCATGTAAAACATAACAACACAGATTAACTGGAGTATTTGGAAATGTACTGCGCACGTACAATGATTCAAAGGTTGATACGCATGTATGACCAAAAGGCATAAGTAGCTGTGACGTGCCTGCCGTGCAGGACGCACACGACATAAAGGCAGACAGCAGCGATTACGAACGTCCGCGAGCTCAATTGGTAGAACGACTTATTCCGTAATGAGGGGACCCGGGTTCGAGCTCCGGCGTGGACAAAAATGACGGAGAAATTTACTTTGTCATAATGGTGCCCGAACTTTCCGGATGACCCGGCCGTTCAAGATCTTGCAATGGTGTGATGTTCTTTCCACACCGCGCGATAGGAAAAATCAGAGAATCTCTTCTCCAGCGCTTCGAAAAATAAATGTGTGTGACGTTGTATTCCCCACACCAGATTGACTGGGATTTCTCAAGTACGTTCTACAGCGGATGGCTGCCTGCGACGATTCATGGTCACGGCTGACCCGTGGGCCATGCCCCCGGCCATCGTTCGGGGGAGGGGAGATGTGACGTGCCTGCCGTGCAGGACGCACACGACATAAAGGCTGATAGCAGCGATAACAAACGTCCGCGTAGCTCAATTGGTAGAGCGACTTATTCCGAAATGAGGGGACACGGGTACGAGCCCCGGCGTGGACAAAAATGACGGAGAAATTTACTTCGTTATATAGCTTATAGAGAAAAGTTTGTTATATTGTTCAAATGAACTACTTAATAAAAATCTCAGATTGAAAAGCTAAAGTAAATGAACTTTGCAAAAATATAGTCTCCTTGCCACCAAACGTCTAAAAGCTGCAATTAAAATACAGAAAAATATGATTCTAAATTAAAAGATTTATCCATTCAGAATAGTGGATTCACAGTGTATTTTCTTCTGTTTGTCTAATGTCAGGCAACGAATGTAATTCAAATAATAAATGTGCGTTTCCATTAAAATATGAACTCTTAGCATAATCCTTCCTTGGGGAGTGCTGATTTCCGTGCAGTTCATTTCTGCATATGTTCTTTGTGACATACAGAGTTAACAGTATCATACACACCCCGAAAAGGTTTGCACCACCAATATGTCGGAAGAAGCAGGGCTGTATACCATACAGATTTGAAGAGTACAACATGCACAGTACGCAGAACAGTGATTTCAGCTGCTCTTCATTGCAATAAATAGAGAACATTTTACAAAAAGAGACAAAACATTCGACAAGAGGCTCTTCATGACAGAACAGGCATTGCAAAATACAACCAATGCACACTTAGTGTAATGTGAAAGACCCAGGGGCACTATAACAAGCTCGGATATTCTGAGGAATGTTATCGATGAGGTTATCCAGCAACTCCCGGCCCAGTAAAGACAATTCTTAAACCGCGACTTGTTGGAGCTCCTAGGGTCCTTGGTTACAGTCTCCTCTATCTCAGAGCGTCTCTCAGAGGCCGTTTTGTAGGCCCGATATGGTTGATATCCGGCGAAAGTGCTGGCCAGTTTATCCGAGTAACGCCAACCTTTCGGAGGTACGTGTTGACCAGACGTGCCCGGTGTACTAGAGTGTTGTTATCATCATGGGAATGAAACCCACGACGGCCGACACATGTAGAGATTAAAACACAGTGCCAAGATCATGTCCCCACTACGATGCTGCAGTCATCAAGCCGTCAATGCAAAGGCAAGACGTTCTGCGGCTGTGCATGATTCCGGCCCAAAGCGTGGCGTAACTGCAACCATGCTGCACGCGGGAAATAGCGTGTCGAAATCATGACGAGTTACAAGTTTCACGCCAGACTCGTACACGGTTATTATAAGTACGTCAGATCGATCCTGTTTTTATTTCCTAAACAGCACATTGTGCCAATCCACCGGGTTTAAGGTCAGGAGGGGGCGTTTGTACACTGGCTCCGTGTTCCTCTATTGCGATCTATCAGTGAAGATCTCCACCATGAGCGCCTGGAACCCAGATATTCATAATGCAGCTTATATCGCACGGTCTGTGTCGACACGATATTTTCGGTGGTTGATGCCAGGTCGTTGAGGAATCCGAGTGCTGTCGTTGGGCGATTCTTGAGCACTGTAAGACGAAAATACGGGCCATTGCTTGGTGTTGTTACATGAGGGCAAACTGGGATTTGCCAGTCGTCCATAATTCCACACTCCTGGTAACATCGCCACGTTCTCAGAACATCAGTATGGCAGCACTCACCTGCTGTTTAACTGCGTGCACCGTCAGATCTTTTTGCCCCAAAGTCACGTACCTAGCACGAACAAACTGTGGAATACGACTAGCCACCCCTGTCTTCACACTGTCTTTACTTTCTAGGAAACGGTGTACCGTTTTGTACATATATACTGGAAGGCAAATAACTAGAAAGCGAATGAATAATTAAAACAATTTGATATTTGTTTGAATTATCAACTAGTTTGCTATTTGTTTGAAATGTGAACTAGTTTGCTATTTGTTTGAAATATGAACGAGTTTGCTATTTGTTTGAAATATGAACTAGTTTGCTATTTGTTTGAAATATGAACTAGTTTGCTATTTGTGTGAAATATGAACTAGTTTGCTATTTGTTTGAGATATGAACTAGTTTGCTATTTGTTTGAAATATGTACTTGTTTGCTATTTGTTTGAAATATGTACTTGTTTGCTATTTGTTTGAAAAATGAACGAGTTTGCTATTTGTTTGAAATATGAACTAGTTTGCTATTTGTTTGAAATATGAACTAGTTTGCTATTTGTTTGAGATATGAACTAGTTTGCTATTTGTTTGAGATATGAACTAGTTTGCTATTTGTTTGAAATATGAACTAGTTTGCTATTTGTTTGAAATATGAACTACGAACCAACGAAAAAATGTTCACTGTGTTAATTATTCATTCGCCTTCTAGTTATTTGTTCAGTTGCTGTTTACCATCTTTGGTGAATCCCCAGCATTGTGCGGGTCTTCGAGAAGCAACCTGCCAAGTGCTTGGCAGTTAGTGTATATGATTCTGGAGGAATTCGAGGCCGCTGTGGTGCAGTGGAAGCATATCGGGCGCGTAACTGGAAGACACTGGGTTCAATTCCCGGTGGCAGCCAATCAGAGGTTTTCCGTGACACTTATTAAAGTGGAGAGAGTGATGACTTCCGTTTGATAATCTCTGAGGTGTCGGGTGATCACGTGAGTTTTAGAGCATGAGCAGCTCACATTTTCCAAAAAGGCAATTTTTAAGCACTTGTGGAATTAATTGAAATTCTGTGGCTAGTATTATCTAGAAATAGTAAAACGCGTGTTTACCAGCTTCATCTTGCTCGTAGTGAAGGATGGAGTGATGATGCTTCTGATATCCTTCCATCTTTTATCCCTCAGGACTGTTAGATTCTTCGAAAATCCAGGTGGTGCTTTCTGCTTGGTATTTGTTTGATATATGAACTAGGAACCAAAGAAGAATTATTATGAACTAAGAAAACAGCCTTAAAACAGAAACTACATTTAACCTAATGGCAAGGTACAAAAACATTTTAAACAGACCACAAGTTACAACAACAAAGATAACACCAAATTTTCGGTTTTAATTAGCACGTATTTGAACACTTTCCGACACGAATACAATGTTCAAATCTATTGATAGTCAATGGAAGTGGTTAGAAAACATATATCACAATCGGATTTCTACAATTGATTAAACATCCAAAAACAGAAACAATTACGTACTTTCAAAAGTGGCAAGAAGGTATGTTGCAAAAATTAACAAATGTTACACAAACAGCTTCTCGTAGCAGAACGAACATATCAGACAGAGAAATATTTTCGAATCGAACAGGTAAAACAAGAAATAAAGACAGAAACATGATGTAAAACTATGCCTCCTACCAGAATAATTTTGCATAGTGGAAAGGTTGAAATTCTACGAAGAGTCCTGACAAAAGCTATGCTAAGGGATGCTGCCATTATTTTTGCCTAAACAGAAGCGTGTTTCTTGCGAGAACACGATATTGTGCCATTTGTTGCGCCACTTCTGCTTTCGACGCACCATTGCAGCCTCGCAGCCCGTTGCTGCCGGGTCAAAGGTAGCCTGAGGTGGGACCGACGAGCCTGCCGTCCGAACTGTAATAACCGGTGACATACTGTTACAGCTGGCACTGGAGAATGCGTCAAAGCTCGGCACTGCTGCGCCAAAGCCGTTGATAATGCAGAACGTTCACTCAAAGACATTCTCGTGAGATGGTGGTTGTCCCTCAGTGTTGTCAAGGTTTCACATTTCCGGAAAAATACCGATTTCTACCCCTCCTACCCCTCAAACTAATGGCCCAATTCCGCTTGAGTTTTACGGAGCAATTCCCCATGGTTTTTATAGGTCTGTGGAAGTGCGTACTGTACATGTTTAGACAATGAGCAAAGATTTGCAGAAGCAGAGGGTTTAATCATGCTCAAGTCTTGCGAATATAATTTACAAAAGTTTTGGGACCGTTGTTGTCGAAGTTGGAATCATTGAATTATTATGTACATTCGTTTCTGTGGAAGTGCGTATTGTGCGTACTGTATATGTTGTATGTATTGTATATGCAATGTCAATGAGAAGTTTCTGTGGAAGTGCGTACAGTGTATGTTCAGTCAATGATCAGATTAAAGGGGGCATAAAAATCGGTATTCTTGCTGACACGAGGGACCACCGGTGTTGTTTTTGTACGACGCCCAGAATTTTGTCTTCGTGTCCTATGCACTTCTTCTGTAACGTACCAGGAGATGTGACGTACCTGCCAGAAGGACGCACACGACATAAAGGCAGATAGGAATCAGAATAAAGCGTCCGCGTAGCTCAATTGGTAGAGCAACTTATTCCGGAATGAGTGGACCCGGGTTCGAATCCTGGCGCGGATAAAAATGACGGAGAAATTTACTTCGTTATAATGGCGCCCGAACTATCCGGATGACCCGACCGTTCACAATCTCGCAATGGTGTGATGTTATTTCCACACCGCGAGATAGGAAAAATAAGAGAATCCCTTCTCCAGCACCTCGACAAAAAAAAAAAATAAGGGGGAGATGATGTAACGTACCAGGAGATGTGACGTACCTGCCAGAAGGACGCACACGACATAAAGGCAGATAGGAATCAGAATAAAACGTCCGCGTAGCTCAATTGGTAGAGCAACTTATTCCGGAATGAGTGGACCCGGGTTCGAATCCTGGCGCGGATAAAAATGACGGAGAAATTTACTTCGTTATACTTCGTACTAGTCTCTGCACACAGTTGCCACGACAGACAACTGTTCTCGCGAGACTGGCAATCTTTTGGAGGGAAGCATTTCAGTTCCTCATGCCAGTAATGAGGCCGCTGTCAAAATCGCTGATGTGACTGTACCACTGTATTACCCAACAACGAGGTACAATTACCTACGGCTGGGCAACCACTGATATCACTGATATATCGATCGAGCCTTGTGGTTTTTTAAACGGAAAAACGGCCGGTTTCCGCTTGTGACGTTGCTCCATTTGGTATGCCTAGACGCGGTACGCATGCACCTATGACTCCGGAACGATAATCATTTCTGCGATATTGCCTGATTTGTATATCTTGTAAAATTCAAAGTCCTAGCTCGACTTCTTTCAGGTGTTCTGTATTTTATGTATATATCGGTGATATATACACTATTCAAGAAAGCTGAAAGAAAATCCCGAAAGTACGAAACGTTGTGGTGAAGTAAGCAGGGTAAAGAAGAATGTTTCTTTTTTTCGTTAAAAGACCTGATGAAAGACAAAAGGTGCGCATTTGAAATTCAAGTACTTTTTACAGGAACATCAGTGAAAGTCTATGGTATAAGAACTTGCGTGTATGTTTATAGCAGGGCTAACAACTTGGCGAATGTGACAGGAATGTCTTTGGATTTCAGTGACATAGTATAAATAAAGCAAAGCCGATATAGGCAGAGAGCTCTCTAAAATCGATCTTCGGAAGCATTGGTTTGAACATAAACCTGGCATTGACATGGTAAGAGAGATAAATTGGAAGTAATGAAACCTTCTTTAACCCTTTAAGTGGCTGATGTGCCTAAACCAAATAGTACCTTAAATTCCCTGCTCTCTCCAAACAAAAGTGTTCAGATAGAAGCTTGATTTTACGAAATCTACGACAAAACAATTGCTTGCTCTCTCCCATCTAAGCAGTACCGATCGTATTCCTATCAGGTGGTTATAGTCGGTAGTCTTTATTAATTTAGAATAAAAGAGTAACCGATGGATTACTGAACGTAGTTGTTCGAGAACATTTTGTTCTCTATTCCATGTGCCAAGGCATGATGGGGATGTGGTAGTCTCACTTGGTACGGACATCATGCCATTGGATAGAAAGGAAGACTTCAAAATCTATCTTCTTTTTAGGAGTTCGTCGCCACTGTTATAGCTCGTTTCAGCAGACAATCAGTGAGAAAAGATTAGTGACAATCATATCTGTAAATGACCATTTTAAATAACACACATAAGGAGAAAGTGAAGCTTTTTGATGAGCAAGTTCGCTCATTCTAGCCGTGTTCGGCCCACTACTTAGATATCGAATATATTCCTTTGAGCTGATTTCAGCTCAGTTTTTAACCTGGAGTTAATTAGTTCCGGCCGGTAAAAGGGTTAACCCTTTAATCGGACGAACGAATTAATTCTAGATTAGTAAAATGAGCTGAAACCAACTGGAACGAATATATTTGGCGTCTAAGAAGTGGGCTGAAGAAGGCTGGAACGAATACGTTTGGTGTCTAAGAAGTGGCTGAAGAAGGCTGGAACTAGTGAACCTGGGTATCAAAACAAGTTGTTTTCCCCTTTAGTTTTGTTATCGAAAGTCGTGATTTTGGGGCCGATTCAAACATCTTTTATTGGTGAGACTTTCCTGATAAATTACAGACTGAGAAAGCTATAACAATTACGACTAATCTAAGAAACGAAAAAGTTGCTTGAATCACTTGTTTCAACCGGGTGGCTTGATGGCCGTGTGAAGAGGAGTATCCGTTCCCATCATATCTTCGATCATAAACAGAGAATAAATGACTGAATAGAACAGCTTACTACTAGTGACATATTTACGGTCCGTAGTGCAGCGGTGAGAAAGGAAAGGAATTGAAGTCCTACCATTATTACTCTACATCAAGAGCCTTTACATAATTCAGCCAATTGTTTTTTATTTATTGTTTTTTTCCATCATGTCAGTTTGGTCCTCGTGAGCTGCGTCTACATACTGTATGTAATTTCGTCTCCGTAAACAATATCTATACACACTGTAATACATATATTCCTAGTTAACAATTATACCTATGTATACACTCATCGTCAAAAAATAGTTGCACCCAGAAGGAAGCAACCGACAGGAAATGAAACTTGGTGGGTAGGTTTGATATCGTGAGAAATGCAAATGATTCAAGTATCACGCTCTGCCGCGCATGTGTCGCAAGCAAGGACGGTCGTAACGCAGTGCCTGACCGGCTATATAAGGTTGTCCCGTTGAGCGTGCATGCCATTCTGTCTTGTGTTGTTATGTTGGTTGCATCCTTTGCAAATGAAGTATGCCTCGGAGAAAACTTCGGAAACAATTCGAGCAATTGGAGGAATTCGAAAGGGGCCGCATCTTCGGACTCCGGGAAACGGGATGGTCGTATCTTCGTATTGCGCGCCCAAACCGGTCGTGCGGATTTCGCCATAGCACGCCGTTAGCACACAGTGGATAGAACAAAGCACGCAGCAGCGGCAGAAAGGGTCTGGGAGACCTAGACGAAACCACGGAGAGAGAGGTCCGACGGGTTGTCTGACATGCGAGTGATGGCCCAACAGCCACTATTGCTGATATTCAGCGAGCAGTGGTGCCCTCCATTCATCGTCCGATTAGTGCCAGCACCATTGGCAGACGGCTGCATGACATAGGACTACACATCCATGCAGACTGTTACGACGACTGCACTTAACACCATTGCATCGTCGCCAAAGACTGCAATGGGGTCGTGCCAGACTGTCATGGAGCCACTCAGAATGGCATCGGGTGATCTTCAGTGACGAGTCCCGCTTTTGTCTTGGACCAGTGAATCCGTGTGTAGAGGGACTGTGGTCAGCGCCAAGATTAACGGTTTGTTGCCGAGCGTTACACGTCCAGAAGGCCTGGTGTCATGGTGTGGGGTGCAATTGCCTACGATGACAGATCTCTTTTGGTGTTCATTACAGACAATTTGATAGGTTGATGAGGTCTTGCAGCCAGTGGCCCTACATTTTCTGAGCGCACACTCCGGTGTAACTTTCAAACAGGACAATGCTCGTCGGTATACTTCTGCTGTCTCGAGAGCTTGCCTTCAAGGCACTGATGCCATATCCAGCCGCATGGCCCAATATTTAGCCGATTGAAACTGTTCAGGATGCTTTTGGACGGGCTATCGACACTCAACCCCTACCGCACAAGCTTCAGGAACTGCGTGCGAAGATTCAAGCTGCATGGAATTTCTTATCGCAAGAGACCATTAGGAATCTGTACAATTCTATGTCGAGACGTCTAGGATGCTGTGTGAGCAATCTTGGCCGCCCAATGCCTTACTGAGAGACACTACTTATTGGTGTGTAGCTCAATAAATATTACCCATATCGGTCTCAATGTTTAATCATTTAGTGTTCCTGGTAACCTTTACCTTCCTCCCGAACAGCATTGCAATCTGACACGTCCTTCTAGGTAGAACTATTTTTTGGTTGATAAGTGCAAATTCCTACGTAAGGTAGTTTTCACAAAACCCAGCAGCTATGTGAACATCTATATTCGGGGATCGTAGAAATTTCGGGAACCTTTTAGTTCAGGTACATACCCCATTTAGGAGTTAAAGAACACTCTTTAAAAAGAGGATGATGGCTTTTGATTAGAGGCTTTTATAATTTCTTCAACATCAGAACGCTACTCTGAAGTAAAAGAAAGTGGTACAACAACAGAAGCAGACATGTCTTTTCAAAGTCGTGTAGCAAGTATTGAAGAATATAAAGCAAAATAATCATTTGAGACATTTTATTAACGATTTTTTTAAAACGTGGGAGAAAATGCACTACCGTCTTCACCAGAGATGGAAACCGTACGATTAAAGAATTTTCAAAATTCTTTAATTAAAAATTTAACATTTTAAATTAATGAATTTGATATTTTCTGAGAAACTGCAGGTTTAAAGTTTGTATTCTTTTAATTGGTAGTTTTACGACCACCGTGAGCAACTGAATCCTCTATAAGCTGTCGCCGTCCCTAATTTGGGGTCATTGACTCCAGAGAGGGGAGGGAGCCGGTGGCGTATGAAAAACATACATCCATGCCTCAACCCGATATTCAATTTAAGACCCATCTTGTACGGATGGTCAGAAGCCAGCGCTTAGGACACTGCACCACTGTGAGGGCGAAACTTTCATCCTTGAAACAAATTCAATTTTAAAATGGTTCCTTTCTTTACGTTTAATATAATTTGTACTGAATAACGTGAAAAGATTGCCGATTTTATAGTTCTAAGACAAAGTTTTAAACTTGCGTTCTTTCTCCAAACATGCCCGATTCGTCCATTTCCACCCTTCATAATAAAAGTATATTTTCAAATACATTTAGAAAGCATTTCTATTTATATATAACACCCAAAAATAAATGTACGTACTAAAATATAAATCTTTTTACTAAAATTAAGCAGAATTTCGTGGTCTTTCTTCGACAATTATAGGAATGGAAATGATTGGAATTCCAAAGCAACTGGGCAAATTGTTCTGATAAAACAGAAACCTGTGGAGCAAATCAGTACTTTGTAGCGCCACCTCTAGCTCGGATACAAGCGGCTAACCGGGGCAGCATAGACGCATACAATCACGGATACTGACCTGAGGCGCAGGATGCCAGATGATGTCTAAATTGAGGGACAGTTCGCCGACATTTCGGGATGAGCTGAGATGGCATTCCATCATGTCCCAAACATGTCCGATCGGTTAAAGATTGGGCGATCAGGCTTGTCATGAAAGGGTGTTGACATTACGGAAGCAGGCCCAGGAGAGCCGTGCCGTATGTGGACAGGCGTTACCCTGTTGAAAAATTTCTCGGTGGGCTTCTGCAAGAATGGAAACACAACAGGTCGTAGGATGTCGTCGACGTACCGTTGAACAGTGGGGATGATACGGATTGCTACCAAGGATATCCAGCTACCGTAGAAAATGATTCCTCAGACAGTCAATCGCGGTGTGCAAGACGTGTGCCATTCCACGGTAAAGGCAGGACCCGTACACTGGCCGGGTCGTCTCCAGACACATATACGCTGGTTATCGGAGCCAACTGCGAACCATGACTCATCACTGAAGGTACCACGACAAGACTGGACACTACACAACGTTAATCAGACCTTACTCCCCTACAACAGGTGTCTACGATGCAATCTGATCAGTGGCAGGTGGTGGAGTGGCCTATCGAATATACTGCGCGTGCCACAAGTCGTCTGGCAACGGTCCAGGTGGCCACTTCCGTACCTGTAGACAAGGCAACATGGCCACGGATTGCTGAGTGAGTGCGACGAATTCGGTTTCATTCATTCGGTTGTCATAGTAACCCGATCCTCGCGCTCTAGTTGCTCTCGGCCGTGCAGTGACCGCGTGTCGCTGGGTTGTGCCCTCCTAGACGCATTGGCGTCAACGTCGTCTGGTTTCCGCGTCGCTTCGACCCAAATGCCTGGCGATACAGCAACTTGACCAACCGGCCTCTCTCAGACCAATTCCACGTCTTCTCACGAACTCGCCCAACCGGCCTTTCTCAGCCCAATTCCACGTCTTCTCTCGAACTCGCCCAACCGGCCTCTCTCTGCCCAATTCCACGTCTTCTCTCGAACTCGCCCAACTTCTGGTATCGTGCACAGATCCGACATCGAGATATTTTGACAGTCCGTGGACGAAAGTGCAACCACAATCCGCTGTTAGAATTGTATCCCCTTGAGAGGTTTGCTCTTGATATATCATCCTCGGTACGCGGTACCCTTGAGCTTTGGCGGACCAGTATTTAGTCATTGGACGTTAATTTTTAATCATTTGCATATTCGTCTTCGAGTTACTTCTAGGCGGAATTTCATTAGGATCGAAAGAACGTCCTCGGGATGCTTCGTGGTTTTTTTTTGGGGGGGTGCGTTTTTTTTTCCGTTGTTTTTGTTTTTTGACAAAGAGTCTACGTCAAGGTAAATTACAGTATTTTGCCTTTAATTTTACATGATGCAATAATTAGTTTTCTATTAAAATCCACTGAAATTTACTCCACTGGGAAGAAAAATCCTCTTCCAAAATGATTGGAATAGAAATATGCAGTCAGCAAGAGCAATGGAAAGAAAAAAGAGATAATCTAACTATACTACTGATCCGAATTTATTGGCGTAGATAAACTCAAAGTTTCCAAGCTTTCGCACGTCAACCAGATGACTTTTTCATGGAAGGTAGACAGCAAACTGGATAATAGAAAGCTTTAACAATTTGAACGCCGTGACTTGATTTGACAATATACGAAGAGATGCAAATGTAATTATTCAATTAAAGACACGACAAGAAATTCGTGGTAAATCTAACGCGACGCTATCATTGCAAGCCTCATTGTTGATAATGATCTCCAATGTTTCCTGAATGGCAGTGGATTTAGGAGTAATGCTGTGGATTTATGAGTAATACAGTGGATTTAGGATTAGCTTCGTACTCCTAAAGGCACTGCCATTATGGAAACATAGAAGATCATAACCAACAATCAGGCTTGCAAAGATAGCGTCCCGCTAGAGTTACCACTTCTGGAAATAGTGAATGCCTATGTTTTTCTCTAAGGTTGCCGCGTGCAAAACGAAAATGATGCCTCGTGTCTTTAGTTGAATAATTATATTTGCTTCTCTTCGTTTATTGTCAAGTAAAGTGACCGCCTTCAAATTGTTAAAGCGTTCTATTATCCAGTTTGCAGTTTGCTGTCTACCTTCCTTGAAAGACCCACCTCGCTGATCAGCGAAAACTTAGAAGCTTTAATTTTATCTACGCAAATAACTTCGGATCACTAGCAATATTTATACACTGGCATGCAAACATTAAGCACCAGACGGTTTTTCGAATGTAACGTCGTGCAGAAGTGCTCCACATTGACTCAAATCATACCATAAGATCCCCAAGATGTAAGAATATGGGACAAGTGAGCAAAACCGTCCAAACAAGGAATCCAAAGGATACAGAGGCACTTTATTGAAAAGGTAGCTTCGAGCACAACTGGGCAGAATACAGAAAGGTCCATGTGACAGGTGGCTGCCAAGAAATATCCAGTCTTTAGTAGGGGATATGATCACCCCTGACTGCGTTGCAGGATGTACAACCTCTGTCTATGCTGAGGACGAGGTTGTCAAGGAGCTGTTGAGGCATCGCGGCCCATTCCTCTCTTAGCGCCAATCGCAGCTACGAAATCGTTGCTGGCGGCTGGTGACGTGCTGCCAAGTATCTCCCGAGAAGGTCCCACACGTATTTTGATTGGATTTAGGTCCGGGAACCTTGCGGGCCAATCCATGCGTTGAATATCTTTACTCTCCAACAGCTCTGCGACAGCCACTGTACAATGAGGTGTAGCGTTGTCGTCCATGAAGAGGAACTCAGAACCCACAACACCGCTAAATCGGGTCTCATCCGTAGAGACAACTCAACCCCATTGCTGATGTGTCCAGTTCTTGTGTTCCTGGCACCAGAGACACCGCCGTCTCCGATGAGCAGGCGTTAATGGCACACACTGTACTGGTCGTCGTGCAAATAGACCACCTTTCTGCAGCCTCCTAACCACGGTAAAACGCGATAACGGACGTCCAATTGTCTGTTGCATGTGCCTTGCGATTTCTCCCGCTGTCTGCCGTCTATCTCTTCTCGCCTGTAGGACAATATATTGGTCTTCCGCCGCCGTGGTTGCTCGTGGACGACCACTGCTTAACTCTCTGACAACTGTTCCTGTCGTTTGAAATGCTCTTCAAGCTCGTGAAACGATGTTGTAAGCGATCCCGAACTTCTCGGTCACACTACTCACACTTCGACCTTTTTCCAACTTCCCAATGACGCGACCTCGGGTAACGTCATCCAGATGTCGTCTACTGGATTGCCTGTTGGCCATATGACACGGTGGCAGCAACTCGACGTCGTTCAAACCGATGTACACCGTGCAATAGCTTTCACCGAATTGTTGAGCGTACACCGCCCGCGTGCTTTATACCCTTCCGACACTGCCCTCCCTACGTCATGCTGCATATATGCGCATGCCCTACCGTACCGGACCCTAGTCTATCTCCTGAGTGGTCTTTCATTCCATTCTGCCTGCTCGTTCCGCTGTTATGCTAATTTCTCCTCTTCGTCCTTAATTTTTGCACACCAGTGTACTATCTTATGTAAAGTTGGTGTACAGTTCCTTGAGTTATTATTTTATAAAACAGAGTTTTATACACGTACATACACGTTTTGGAGGGGTATGGCCATAACTCACCACGCTGGCCAAGCGGGTTGGTGAGTGTCGGAGAGCATTTCTTCTCATCCAGATGGTATAGTTACACCACTGTTGACAGTCGTCAGAGCCCCTTTAGTGGGAACAGGATGCACCAAGAGATGGCGAGGTTGACATTTATCAACAGCCCCAATAAAAATTGGAAAGGGAGTGAGACAGGGCGGCACTATATCTCCCAAACTCTTTAATGCCACTTTGGAAAATATCTTTCAATCACTGAACTGGCAAAACAAAAGGATAAAAATTAATGGAGATTATCTAACTCACCTTCGTTTCGCTCATGACGTAGTCATTTTTGCAACTACCCCATCAGAGCTGCAGAGTATAATCCAGGAACTTGCTCACAAGATCAAAGAAGTGGGTTTAAAAATGAACTTTCAGAAGACAAAAGTTATGTTCAATGCTTTTACAAGAAATGAAGGTTCATTGATTGATGGGTAAAGCCTGGAGATAACCAATAGTTACATTTATTTTGGATAGCAGATATCAAGTGAAGGTCACATTGATGAAGAAATTAATCGGCTTATAAAACTTGCCTGGAGAACTTTTGGAAGAAACAGCATAATTTTCAAGAGCAATAGGCCGTTATGTCTTTAAAAAAAAGTGTTTGATCAATGCATCCTTCCAGTGCTTACGTATGGTACAGAGACGTGGACCTTAACTAAAAGAGGCATACAAAGACTGCAGAGAACTCAGAGAAGCTTGTAGAGATGCATGCTTGGTGTAACCTGGAGAGAAAGGAAGAGGAACTCGCGAATCCGAAAAATATCAAGAGTGGAAGACATCATGATCAGAGTAAAATCCCTGAAATGGCAATGGGTTGGACATATTGCCAGAAGGACAGACCATCGATAGACAACCAAATTTTTAGACTGGATTCCAAGGGACAGGAAAAGACCCAGAAGAAGACCACGTGGAAGATGGGTGGATGAAATTCGAATCTACGCCGGAGTAACATGGAAAACCCTAGCACATGACAGACCGTTGTGGAAGAAACTTGGGGAGACCTTCGTCAAGCAGTGGCTTGATAATGGTTGACAGTGATGATGATATACACGTTTTATCATAACAATACCAAAGGGTTTTATGCACGTTTATAATAACAATACCTGAGTTTTTCTAATTGAGTATTACAAAAACTCAGGTGTTGTTATGAATGTGATTTTGCTGCAACGCTTCTTAGCAGAGAAATAAAGCATCTAAAAATCAGACATCGTACGGATCATATTGATTGTAACTAAAGCCAGAAAATACAAAAAGTACTTTTGGAAACCTGTAGTAAATATGTGCAGTTGAATTAAAAATCTTAAATTACCCCACTCAGCGTGAGAGAATCTTTTCTCTTTTTTGCTTTAATTTCGGTGTTTAACGATCATAATGAGCAACTCTCAGGACTGTAAGCTATCGTCCGTGACTGATTAAATGTATTGGTTCCAGGATAGGAAAAGACCCAGCGCAGTTAGAAAAATATTCTTCTCATGCGTGATTCGAGTCCGCGCCTAACTCCGACGAATAGTAAGAAGTCAGCGCCTCAAACATTTGGCTACAGGAGCAACCAGAGAAATTTACCTTAGTTTTAGACATACGTTAGGTCAAAGTATGCTAAATTTCGGCTCACTAAAGACAATGTGTCTCGATGTCTAACGACAAATCGTAACAGCCAATGAACGAGCACATTTGGCCAATGACAAGGTGTCTTGATGCCCAATGACAATGCATACATCCTATGAACGAACAATGTTTACCAATGACAAGGTGTCTTGATGCCCAATGACAATGCATACATCCCATGAACGAACAATTTTTACCAATGACAAGGTTTGTAGATGCCAATGACAAAGCGTTACAACCAACAAGAAAATTTGACCAATGACAATATAGGTGTATTGATACTAAAGGAAAAGCGTTAATACAAAGGAACGAGTAAATTTGACCAATGACAAGGTGTCTCGATCGATTAAAATAGCAAAGTGTTACATCAAAGAAACGAGCAAACCTTGCCGCCGGTTTTCATCTTTATACATTGGTTTTGAATACTTCAAAAACTCCGTCGTCAACCTTTTGTGTAAAACACTCATTGTTGTCATCACAGTTTATTTAGCAGCAACATAAGCAATGTAACAAATATCACCCTCAAAAATCAGCTTTGACAGTCATTGGCTATAGATTTACTGAATGAAACTTTCTAACGAACTATTTCTTATTTTATGTTGAGCTAACATTGACTCGCTGTTGATTAGCTGCATAGGTAAAAATACATTTGGAACAAGGTTATCGACCTGTTTCAGCATACAAGAACATAATGTCTAAATAGAGCCCCCGGGTAGCGTAGAGTCCCGGATGAGAAATGGGTAAAGTGCTTTACCGAACTTGATCTCTTCTCTGGAACCAGTTTCCCTAACACGTTCTTTACATCCCTTAGAATTCCTAAAAGTAGTCGGGTCAACAATCCTCAAAAAAGCCATATATACACTGAGTGGCCACTTTATTATGACTACCCTTTCAGTACTTCCTTGGGCCACCTTTTGCCTTTAACACTGCGTCGATTCTTCGTGGCATGGACTCTACGAGATGTTGATAGGTGGTTTGTGGAATCTGAAACCATGCTTGATGAATAGCACTTTCCAGGAGCCTGAGATTGCAGGGTTGTGGATCCAGCTGCCTGATGGCTTGTTCAACTTCATCCCACAAATTCTCAATGGGGTTGAGATCTGGAGATTGTGGGGGCCACTTAAGCAAAGTAAACTCACCGGCATGTTCCTGAAACCAATCCTGTACAATACGAGCACACTGGCAGGACGCATTATCTTGTTGAAAGTAGCCATCGCCATTGGGATAAACCATCCACATGACAGGATGTACTTGGTCCGCAACGAGGTTTAGGTATGATGTGCCAGTCAGACGTTGATCAGCACCAACTAAAGGGTCAAAAGTATGCAAGGAAAACATTTCCCAAACCACAGCGTTGCCTCCACCAGCATGAAGGGTTGTAGCAATGCATTTCGGGTCCAAGTTTTCGTGCTGTTTCTGCCAAATTCTCACTCGGCCATCGGCATGGTGCAACTGAAAACGTGATTCATCGGACCACATAGTTTGTTTCCAATTATCGACTGTCCAATCCTTGTGTTCCTGTGCGAACTGGAGACGTTTTCTCTTGTTGACTGCAGACAGCAAAGGTGTTTGAACAGGCCTTTGGCTGCCATATCCCATCCGATGCAGTGTACGGCGAACAATGCGTGCAGAGATCATTTGCAGGGATCCTTGATTAATATGGTCTGTAATTTTCTTCACTGTTGCCCTTCTGTTGACTGTTACCAGTCCGGACACTCTCCGTTCCGCCCGAGCAGTCACTAGTCAATGACGGCCATACGTTGCACGTAGAGACCCAGTTTTTTGGCTGACAGTCCAGTCTTTAAACACTTTAACAACAGCTGCTGTGGAACATTTCACGAATGCTGTGGTTTCAGTGATACTCGCTTCATGGTTCTGAGCTCCTACAATCATCCCACGTTGAAAGTCCGTCAAATCTCATTTTTACCCATCTCGTCACCCAAAAACTACTTCTACTACTGTCGCAAGCACTAGGCTTTCCATTTTTATACTAGCATTGCCCTCTGGCGGCAACAGTTGTGCAGACATAGCTCATTTGCTTAAAACTGTCAGGTGGTCATAATAAATTGACCACTCAGTGTATATATGGAACTTTTGTATCTCTCTCTCTCGCTCTCTGACAATTTTTTTTACCAAACATAGTGTCAAAAATGCATTAATGTCACCTTTTTGAAAAATGCATGTGCGTTACCTAGCTGTAAATGCTTGTATCATGCTGAGAAAGTTTTCACAAGGTTTTAGCTGCTGAATGAAACGAAAAATTCAAGTCTGTCTTTCAGAAGTGTTGACATAGTGCCAAGCACAAAAATAAAGATGACGTCGAATTTTCGGGTGTAATAAGCACGTCTTTTGAATCCGTTCTGACGCAAATTAAATTTATCCAAGCTATTCAAAGTCAATGGAACCGGTATGGAAAACAATAGATCTGACGAAAGAAAGAAGATTTTCATTCGGGTTTTTAATCCCTCAGATATTGCTGTAAACGGAATCGTGAGCTTACGAACTCTTAGAAACAGAGATATCGGCAAACATAAGATGTGATCTTACGTCCCCTGGTGGGAAAACCATGCGTTATTTTAGGAAGAAAGTATTCTCAAAAGGTTTATCCATCTAAGCGGTATCAGTCCAAGAAAAACAAAATTAGTCGAGTTTTCAGGAGCTCAGATTTTGCAACAGACACTTCAGAAGCACAAATTAACACTTATGATCCCTGGTGGCTAAACTATTCTTAACCAAACGTTAGAAATTATCTGAAAACTATTTTCCATCAGGTCTTGTATGCGATACAGGAAAAAAATTTCAAATCAGAGCTTTAGGAGCAGAAATAACGCAGAAAAAGAAATTTACCTTTGTGTCCCTAGCGGGAAGTCTATGGTTTACTTGAGAATTTTGAATATATAGGAAAAACATTTCGCATTGGAAACACTATCCAACAAAGAAGGATTTTTTCAAATCTTACTCTTAGAAGTCGAGATATTGACAAAAATAAGATATACGTCTACGCCCCTGGTGTAAAAACCATGCATTTTTTCAAGAAGAAAATTTTCTTAAAAGGTTTGTCGACATGAGTAGTATCGGTCAACAAACGACTTTTTTTTCAATCGAGATTTTAGAACCTCATATTTTGCTTTAAATACAACAGAAGCAAAAACTAAGACTTACGACACCTGGTATCCAAACCATTTCTTACCAAAATTAGAAATTATGTGCAAACGATTTCCCATCAAGAGCTGTATGCGGTGCAGAAAGAATTTTTCAAATTGGAGATTTAGAAGCAGAGATATAGGGGTAAACGCAATTTACCGCTACGCCCCCTAGCGGAAAGTCTACGAACTGCTTGAAAATTTTGAAATTATATGAAAAACATGTCACACAGGAAACACTATAAAACAAAGAAGGAATTTTTCAAATCGGACTCCTAGAAGTAGAGATATTGACAAAAATAAGATGCACGTCTGCACCCCCTGGCGAAGAAACTGTGCAATATTTGAAGAAGAGAATATTCCGAAAAGGTTTCTCACTGTGAGTGGCATCAGTCCACGAAAGAATTTTTTCAATCGATAATTTAGAAGCTCCGATTTTATGGCAAATACATCAGAAGGAAAAATTACCACTTACGCCCCTTGGTGGCCAAAGTATTCTTGACCAATAATTTGAAATTATATGCAAAAGGTTTTCCATCAGGAGATGTATCCGCTGAAGAAAAGATTTTTCAAATCGGAGTATTAGAAGAAGAGTTATCGGGAAAAATGTAATTTACTTTTACGCCCCATAGCGGAAAATCTATGCATGATTTGAAAAAGTAACTATATCTAAAATACTCTTCGACATAAATGGAATCGAAAGATAAAAAAAAAATTCAATCGGATGTTTAGAAGCAAATATGTGGAATAAAACGTATTTTTGAATTCGACATCATCTGCATTTACGCCCTCTACCGGCGAAATTGTTCATCGTAAAAAAACGAAATAAAGGATCATCATTTGCATATTTCAAGCTTCCGAATGCAAAACGAATTTTTCAAATCGGGCTAACAGTTGCAGAGATGTCGTGTGTACAGACGGACGGACGGACAAACCGATAAGAGAAGCACGATCATTTTTTTGTAAAAGACGTGCTAAAAATGTGATCACGCCACCTACAGGAAAAGTTGCGCATCACAGAATTTCCGAAGTTCATGAATCATTGTTATGTGGTTAGCGTTATTCAGTTTGAAAAGGGTATTTTGAATCCAGCGAAGATGTAGAGATATAAGTGTGCACATTAGCAGTCATATCCTAATTTCAGAATCATTCCCCGATGGCGTTCGTTTTACTCAAGGATTGTCTCCACTCAATTGTTCAAATACACATTCGCGCATCGTCTTTTGTGCAGATATGAAACATTTACTCTAGAACATTTTCAAGCATTTTTGCCGCAATGCTGATAAGCATTTCATTATCGCCAGCTGTAGGTACTGGAACTTTGATGAAGTGCATAGTAATAAACAAAGTATTATCGTTTTAATAATACACATGACCAATACAAAGATTTTCGAAATCCTTAGGACTATTGCGTTGATAATCTTTATTACTCGTTGCCGCATGATATGAGTAGAGTAGTTAGAGCCAAAACTGTATAGTAAAAATCAAATCGGAAGTTACGTTTTGTTTGCCAAGTTGACTCATGATGTTTGAAGATCTGACTCATTTTTTCTCCGCCGTGCCCAATTCTTAGCAAATTAGTCCTTTGTTCTTCCCAGTTCTCAACACTTGGCATTGCTGTGGTCTCATTCATTTAGAAATAGTGAGAAGGCTTACCGGGAGTATGTTTAGTGTATATAATATTTTGCCTAAAAAAAAAACAAAAAAAAAACAGACCACCCAGAAGGATTCATACAATAGAGATAAAAATTTACACGTGCATTGTACATATCATCATCATCATCATCATCATTGTCAACCATTATCAATCAATCCACTGCTGAACGAAGGTCTCCCCAAGTTTCCTCCACAACGGTCTGTCTTGTGCCAGTCTGTATATATACAGGAAAGGAAATAATTGCGTTTCCAGAGCAGCTGAGCCATTTAGTCGGATAAAAAAGCTACACATGTCGAACAAGTCAGTACGTTGTAGGCCCACTCAGGCTCGGAAACAAGCGATTACCCGGCTTGGCATAAACTTATACAGTCAACGGATACTGTCCAGATGTATAGCATGCCACATGGGTCAAAATTGCAGGCCAGTTAACTGACATTCCGAGATGGACGGAGGCAGCGTCCCATCATCTCCTAAACACATTCGATCGGCGAGAGGTCGGGTAATCCGGCTGGCTATGGAAGGGTGTCGACTTTACGAAAACAGACTTCGGATATTCATGCCGTGTGTGGATGCAACAATGAAACTAGCAGTACAACATGTCATGGAATATCGTCTACGTACGGTTTAGCCGTGAGTGTGGCTAAACCGTACGTAGACGATATTCCATGACATGTTGTATACGGCTCCCCAGACAGTCACGCCCGGTGTGCGTGCCATTCCATGGTATGGGCAGCATCCGTGCGCTGGCCGTTTCGTCTCCAGACACTTACGCACTGGTTATCGGCGCTAAGTGCAAACCTTAATACATCTCTGAAGACAACAAGGCGCCGCAAGACGCTATCCCATATTGAGCGGGCCATAAACCACTGCAGCCAATGCCTTCGTTGCTCGCTGGTCAGTAGCAGACGGCGGAGGTCAAATACGGAGGTAAACTGCGGTGGGTGTCTAGCCTCCTCGAATATTATCCGCGTGGTTCAAGTCGTCTGGCAACGACCCGGATGGCCATTTCCGTGCCTGTAAACGACTCAACATGGCCACAGATGGATGACAGCGACGAATTCGGTTCTGTTCATGGGGTTCTAACACGAGTTCAATTCTCACGCTCTGTTGTTGTCCTCGACCGTCCAGGGTCAGCGTTCCGCTAGGTTGTGCCCTCGTGGATCCATTGGAGGCACCATCGTCCGATTGGTTCATAGATCCGACCCAAATGCCTTCAGATACGGCAGTCGACCAATCGGCGTCACTTGCGGTCGACCAAAGCATACGGCGGTCGACCGATCGGCCTCTCTAAGTAAAAACTCATTCAGCTGCTGTTATTGATGGAAGATTTCACAGTCCGTGGAGGTTAATGCAACCCCAATCTGCTGTCTCAATTGTCTGTTTGTGCAAGTTTTGCTGCTGATATATGCTCCTCGATACGCGGTTCCTCATGTGCAGTGGCGTGGCACATGAGAACCACATGATAAAGATCATTTGCATTTGCATATTCGGCTATAGCATATTTTCCAAAATTATTTGCATATTCGGCTATTGAATCTTTTCCAAAATCATTTGCATATTCGGCCCTAAGGTAATAGCGTGCTGAGTTTCATCATAATCGAACGACTTTCTCGGTGCGTTTCCTTTTTTTTTTTTTTTTAGCCAGGTGTGTACTTGAGAAAGGCAAATTGTGCGTGAAGAAACAGATTCATCCTGCTTTGTTTTCCCACAGAATTTTGTTCTTTTTACATCACCCCGCAACAATAGTGTTAGAAAAAATTAGAGCTGAGAACGTATTCGCTTGCATAAGGTGAAAGCGAGCACTCTGGCGCAGTGGTGAAAGCGAGCAGGTGGCGCAGTGGTCTAAGCGATGGCTTTGTAAAGGTTGTGTTGACCTGTGCTCTGTGTTTGACCAGCGTTTATTGGTGTTCTTTTGTGTGTGTGCCGTCATTTTGTGCATCTCCTGTGTTGTGAACGTCTCCTGTATCGATTGAGTCCGACTTTGACGTCCTGTAAGTAAAACTTTACTTGTACTAACTCTTTTCCGTCCTGGCTTTGCCCAGGGTCGGGTTTAGCAAGCCAGCCATTTCAAATGGCGGCGACAGCATCTGATAGGCCAGGTCTGAAGCTTGATAGCAAAGCTCCGCCCCCACCTGGCCACGTTCGGTCATCGTCACTACCACACGCAGCTGGTTTCCAAGCCGCGTTATCTGATGTTACCACTTCTTCCAACTTTATGGATGTTGATTTCCCGACATTGTCCACCACAGTGACGTCATTAACTTCTTCAGTATCCGTCTCCTCTGGTACTTCATCTGCTCCTGCGAGCACTGCGTCTCGACCTTTCCCATCTCCGCCCATTCCTACGGCAACTCTACCTTATGCTTCCGTTGTGAAGGGTACCAGTTCATCTTCCTCTACAACGAAGAATCTATGTACAACGCCTCTTGATATGATTGTCACTAGAGACAACAAGAAATTATGCATCGAAATTCCGGAAACTTCAGCTGCTGGGCAGGAGGTTTTACGCACACAGAAACTTGGCATATGTTTTGATGCCCTTCCGGACACCAGCCTTAAGAAATACTCCTTAGCCGTCCGCCAAATCCTCCCTAAGGGAGCAATCACCCATATGGCGAGGAAGCCTAGGACTGTTCTCATCTATTTTGCGAAGCCAGAGTTTGTGGAGCGCGTCTTAGCTGACGGACTGCATGTTGGGGATCATACCTTACTGGGAGTCCCGCTCACGCAGCACCCTGTACTTGTTACGTGCTACCCCGTACCACCAGAAATCAAAGACCATTACTTAATGGCGGCCCTTTCCCGTTGTAGAAAAGTAGTTGGTTCCATTTCCACTCTGTCTTCCGCACCAACAGACCCAGATGACAGGAACATTTTAGGTCTGCGTCGCCAAGCAAGGATCCTGTTTCCTACTGAAGATGCCATTGCTGATTGCCCTACTGACCTCACTGTGGTTGTAGGGAAGCAGAATTTCCGGATCGATATCGTTACTGCCTTGCATTGTTTTAAATGGAAGGCATATGGCCACATCCAATCACGTTGCCCACATGTACCTGCCAAGCCACCTATTTCCATACCGCCCGAAGTCAACACCCCAGCCTCAACACCAGTTTCTTTGGCCACACCAAGTTCGGCCTCACAGACGTCCTTGATCCCTGCTACTGTTGTTCCAGCGGCTTCTCACCCAGCAAATGATGATTCATCATCAGTCTCCAAGTCTTCGATATCTACTACAGGAACTTTGGCCACCTCTCCATCGTTGGAACCACTTGCTCTTGTGGTACCTCTACGTTCTTCGGAGGGTATTATCTCAGAAAAGGAATGGCAACCCCTCCTTCGTGTTGCTTCATCTTCTTCCCTTGGATCCCTAATGTGGAGTGAGATCTAACTGCCCTACACCCACCAGCTTCTCCCGGCGTTCCCACGTTGAAACGTACCAGACAGAGTTCCATCTCGCCGGTGACGTCTTCTTCACGCTGCTCTCGTTCCCGTTAGCCAATTCGACAGTCTTTCTCTCCAACAGCAGTTCCTACATCTCTTAAATCCCCAGCTGTTCCAACATTGTTGGATCAAAAAGCTTTCGCTGAATATCTGGAAACTTTCCCTGCATTAGACGGGCCGCTGGCCTCCTCTGATCTTGCTCTCATCATACTCAATCAACCGTCACGTCCTCTCAAGCAGCTAGACTGCGTTCAATCACGTAATGCTCAGCTTCCTACTATTATCACCCAACTTCAGAATCTACTTGCTCTTTTGCCAAAAATTGACCCAGTCCCTAATGCGCAGACATCTAACTCAAAGAAACGTGTAACCAGTCTTCACAGAAGTGCTGATAGTTATATTCAACCACTACAACCTCTTTCAAGTTAAAATTACTTTCTTTCAACTGTAAGGGATGCTCCGTCCCTCCTACCAATGCGTTAGTGTTTGAAGACATTACACCGCATGATGCGGATATATTATTGCTACAGGAGACTAACTGCCATCCTAACACCCCATACCACCGGTGGCGAACCTGGCCATTTCATTTCTACCATGCCCATCGACTTAGTCTTCACGCAGGACTTGCGGTGGCCATCCATTTTTGTCTTCGATCCTTCATTACTGATATCACGGTCAAACCGATTTATCGTGACCTCCTGCAGCTTCTGTCTTTCCGACTTCACAACTTCCGATACCATACCTTCAACATCTATGTTTCCGGCAATCAACAGTGTGCAGACTGTCTTTTTGAGCATTTTGTTTCCTGTTATCAAGGTCTTCCGGCCACTGATATTGTCATCTTAGGTGGTGATTTTAACTGCACCCTTGACCTATCCCTCGACAGATCGGACGGTTCCACGGATACCATGTATTTTCTTACCAGAGCACTTTCTACAGCCACTAACCAGCTATAACTTCAAGATTCTTTTCGACACCTGCACCCATTTCTTCGTTCGTACACCTGGCGCTCCTACTCCACTTCTTCCCCTACAACTGTCCGACTTGACCGGTTTTATGTTTCTTCAATTTTTCTTCCTTCAGTTATCTCCCTTTCTCACACACCGACAGTTTCTTTCGACCACAGCTGTGTCGTAATGTGTCTTCACACTGGCCCATCTCCTCGGCAATACTACCGTACTTGGACCCTTGATGATGATCTTTTACTTGATTCAACTTACGTAAATTCCATCCAATCGCAGCTCCAACAAGCCTTATATACGATCCTATTTGCTTCTTGTCCCTTGCAACACTATTTAAATGTCAAATCCCAAATTCTTCTTTATGCCAAACAATATTCCCACGAAAAACATACCACCGCCTCTATGAAGTTTGATGCTGCACGCTCGATATTTTTCCACCCTAGATCTAGATTCTCCGCTGTTTTCTCATTACCAAGCTGTACTTCGTGCCTTGCTACTTCCTGTCTCCCAACAAGATCTTCACCGCCTCAAGCTCCTTTATCTCCAGCCAAATGACTATCTATGTGAACAGGTTCAACAACTGGAATTCCACAAACGTTCTGCTCATCACCTCCGTAATCTGAAGTTACTCAATGGAACTGTTACTAATGACCCCACTCTCATTTGCTCCGGTGTTAGAACATATTTCCAGTCACATTTTGCTCAGTTCCAGTCAAGTTATCCGCATGCTGATTCGATTCTTCGTGCCTTACCACATATTCCATCGCATCTTGTTACATCTCTTTCTATGCCTATCACCCCAGCAGAAATAGTACAATCACTTGCCTTACTTAACTGTCACTTGTCACCTGGTCCTGACAGGTTGACAGTTAATTTCTTTCGTACGTTTTCCTCTTTCTTACACCCTCTCCTATTGCCTTGTTTTACAGCTGCTTTTTCCTTATCTGTTCTTCCCCCCGCTTTTACTCTAGCTCACATCATTCTTCTTCCAAAGAAGGGGTGTCTGCTGGAGTTGGATAACTGGCGTCCTATATCCATCCTTAATGTTGACTACAAGATTTATGCTAAAATACTCTCTCTTCGATTGAACCCTGTCCTTCCCACCGTCATACATCCTGACCAAACGTACACCATCCCTGGCCGAAGCATTCATGCTAATATTAATCTCCTCAGTGACTCATATTGCCTTGCACAACTTTCCTCCGAACCTTTAGCCTTCCTCATTCTTGATCAGAGGCAGGCCTTTGATAACGTGAGTCATCAGTGGCTTGCCTCTGTGCTCTCTGCCTTCGGTTTCCCATTTGTCTTCATCACAGCCCTCCTTGCCCTGTACCAGGACTCAGTTGTCCATATCCGGACGGCCTCCTTCCTTACAGCCCCCATTCCGTTTCGTAAGGGCATCCGTCAAGGATGTCCTCTTTCCGGACAGCTTTTCTCTCTAGTTTTTGAGCCTTTTCTTTGCTCTATCCGTTCCCTTCTACAACCTCCCCTAAACCATTCAGCATAGCATCAGGCACCATTCTATCGGTCTTACTGCCTACGCCGATGATCTCACAGTTCTCATCCGAGAAGAATGGCAATTCACAATTGTTCTTGCATGGTATCAAGTGTATGCTGCGGCTTCCGGCGCTTCGTTAAACCTTTCAAAGTGTACAGGCTTGTGGTGTGGCTCCTGGAGACATCGCCCCGATACACCGTGGGGCACTCATTTGACTTCCACCAGTCAAAAGGTACTTGGGGTGCACACTGGCAGCCGGGTCTCAGCAGCAGGGCTTGGGAGATAAGGGCTGGTCTTTAGCTCTTCACCCCGTGAAACACGCAGGCGAAGTTGATGACGTAGCTGCGCTGGCTCTTCGGAAGCCAAGAGCCACGAGGAGCTGTGCTCTAACGGACCACCATAGGAAAGGCACCTTCAGTTAATGTTATTACCGTATTTAACAGAATACAATGTGTCATCTATTGCAGTGCTCACTAAAATATTAGACTCTGCCTTTTTCGAAAATAAAAGTTAAAGATTTTGAGTCTTAAAATCGGAAAACATTGATGTAATAATATAAATGCGATAATTTTAAACGAACAATTTCTGTCATGCATGCGTTTTCTTTAAAAAGTATTTTGCTTAATATACTAAAACTATTTTTCTGATGTCGAAAACTCAGTCTATCTTTCCTTTTTTTTTTTTAGTAATTCCCTAGAATTAATGGTTTAAAAACGTTTTCTCTCACACAAACATTAGTTGTTTAAAGCCTGTAAGACACGGAAAGCTACTGAGTTTATGACATATTTTGATTTCCCCGAATCGTTGTTTAAAACATCTTTAATGAGATCAATTGTTAAAATGCTCCCATCTCCAAGAACTAATCCTTTGTCCAGGAAGTGATTCCTTAGCAATTTCAAATAATGTGGTAAATCTGCAAACACCGATATTTTTGACATTTCCATGGCTGGATTTGGAAATGAAAAATTACTTAGAGAAATACCAAGCTCTTTCCACAAAGTTCGGCATCCTCCTAAATCCGACACGGTTGCTTTAACTTCGACGCCTGTTGTTTGAATATTCCTGATTATGTCCAAAAGAACATCTTTTTTCAAGGAAAGATCGAAATCGAAAAATATAGGCTGTTTCCATTGTGAAATCAAACACCTGATGAGCACAAACTGAACTTTTTTAAATGACCAAGAATCTGGCCATTCTAGTATCATAGCACAACTTCGAATCAATATGCATCTCATCAAAACTTAGAACGCACATTTTTTCCGGACTGGAAAAATTCACGCAACATTTACATACAAAATTTTCTTAAAAACTACAGTTTTTAATTCAAAACCACCTAATCTGGTATACTATCTCATGGTACTCTAACTTAGACGCTAGACGGTTTTTGGAAGGGGTTGGAGCCGGGGATCAGACCCCCGGAATAAACACTTTTTCGTAAAATCTACAGTTTTCAATTTAGAACCACCAAATTTGGTATACTATCTCATTGTACTCTAACTTAGACGCTAGACGGTTTTTGGAAGGGGTTAGAGCCCGCGGGGTCGGAGAACCCCCTCATAAAAAATTTCGTAAAATCTACAGTTTTCATCTCAGAACCACCAAATTTGGTATACTATCTTATGGTACTCTAACTTAGACGGCAGACCGTTTTTGGAACGGGTCAAGGCCCGGGGGGTCAGAGTCCCCCATATACAAAATTTTCTTAAAAACTACAGTTTTCAATTCAGAACCACCTAAACTGGTATACTATCTCATGGTACTCTAACTTACACGCTAGACGGTTTTGGAAGGGGTTGGAGCCCGGGGGTCAGACCCCCCTCATAAAAATTTTCGTAAAATCTACAGTTTTCATCTTAGAACCACCAAATTTGGTATGCTATCTTATGGTACTCTAACTTAGACGGCAGACCATTTTTGGAACAGGTCAAGGCCCGGGGGGTCAGAGCCCCCCACATACAAAATTTTCTTAAAAACTTCAGTTTTCAATTCAGAACCACCTAATCTGGTATACTATCTCATGGTACTATAACTTAGACGCTAGACGGTTTTTGGAAGGGGTTGGTGCCCGGGGGGTCAGACCCCCCCGAATATTTTTTGTAAAATCTACAGTTTTCAATTTAGAACCACCAAATTTGGTATACTATCTCATGGTACTCTAACTTAGACAGCAGGCCGTTTTTGGAACGGATCAAGGCCCGGGGGTCAGAGCCCCCACATACAAAATTTTCTTAAAAACTACAGTTTTCAATTCAGAACCACCAAATCTAGTATACTATTGCATGGTACTCTAACTTAGACGCTATACGGTTTTTGGAAGGGGTTGGAGCCCGGGGGTAAGAGCCCACCTCATATTAAAATTCGCAAAATCTACAGTTTTCAATTTAGAACCACCAAATTTGGTATACTATCTCATGGTACTCTAACGTAGACGACAGACCGTTTTTTGGAACGGGTAAAGGCCCGTGGGGTCAGAGCCCCCAGATACAAAATTCTCTTAAAAACTACAGTTTTCAATTCAGAACCACCAAATCTGGTATACTATCTCATGGTACTCTAACTTAGACGCTATACGGTTTTGGAAGGGGTTGGAGCCCGGGGGTAAGAGCCCCCATAAAAATGCCGCGTAGAATCCACAGTTTTCAATTTAGAACCACCAAATTTGGTATACTATCTCATGGTACTCTAACTTAGACGGTAGACCGTTTTTGGAACAGGTCAAGGCCCGGGGGTCAGAGCCCCCCCCCCCTTAATTTTTTTGTAAAATCTACAGTTTTCAATTTAGAACCATTAAGTATGGTATCATGAAACTCAAACTTAGACGCTAGATGGTTTTTGGAAGGGGTTGGAACCCCGGGGTGAGAGCCCTTCCCCCTCCTCATAAAAATTTCGTAAAATCTACAGTTTTCAATTTAGGACAACCAGATTTAGTATACTACTTATGGTTATCTAACTTAGACGGTAGACGGTTTTTGGAAGCGGTCGGGGCACGGGTCAAGGTAGCCCCATTCAAAATTTTCGTAAAAAGTTCCGTTTTTTACTCTTAAGAATACCCTATCTACGTTCTAAGGCGCTCTTTGGCCCTTTGAGGGCCTTGCACCATAAACCATCAACCAACCAACTAACCAACCTACGGTCTAAGTTAGGGACTGTAGATAACAATAAAGTGCAAAAATATGCGTTTATTGGTGTATTAAAAACACAAATCTATATAGTTTAGCTTTCACTACCAACGAGCGGCTTATCAGAAAGAAATATAATGTAATGTAAACAGAGAGTTCCAGATATTCAAAATTCAAAACGGTAAGAAAAAGATGATCAATGCCAATGTGAAGTCGTAGTCGTATGCATGCGACATCACATAGAGTACATTGCATTTCTGTGTCGCGGGATTCACAGAAGCACAGGCCAGATGTACGGCAGTTCTATAGATGTCTCCTAGAAGGTAAGTATTCCCATTCCTCTTTCTTTCTTTTTTTGTTTCGCAAAATTAAATTAACTAAATCAAAAAATTTAAAATAAGTTTACTGGAAAATTGCAGGAATATCTTTTTCATTCATTAACTTTCACCCGCTGAACTTGGTGATTCCACAAATAGCAATATGTACCTGGCAAATAACTGGTATCCCTGCTACAAATTATATTAATGATTTATTTGCGTCCAGTTCAATCTAGTATGTCCATAAGAGCGTTTGGGGCCGTATGAAAAATACATTTCAACGTGTGCCGCTACGGCGGTGGAGTGATCTAGGCGCTGGCTTCTGACCACTTATCGAGAAGGATCCTGGTTCAAATCCCGGTGAATCATGGACGTTGTGCTTGACTTCTGGCACTGGCTGTCCCCCTTCCCAGGAACCAGTGGCCCAAAATTGGGAACGTCCGACTGCTTATAGCCCACTGAATTGATCACGGTGGTCGTTACCCCCCCCCCCCCACCACCGAAAAAAGATTGCGTCGTGTCCATTGCTATTTGTTGTGAACCGTACAAAAAGTATGTTTTTGATATCAACGTGTCCACTTCCATGTAGGCTGGCCATAAAATGTTAGGGGACCGTACAAAATTGCACTTTTGTTTTCACCTTGTCAGCGCTTCGGTATATGGTTGAAGTATACGAATATATAGTTGGTCCATTTCAGCACGTAGTTTGGTTTATATAGAAAATCAAGATAATGTTACATTTTTACTCAGCTACAACACATTAATCCCAAAGGCTATTTGTTGAAATCTTTAATCCGCCGTGCTCATATTCACAACGTTAACATAACATGTCAAGTTATTAATGTTGCAGTTTTACCCTGTCACAAAACTTTAGTTACAAGACCTTAGGCGTAAACTTTTTTTAGGAATTTTTATTCCGACGTATTCATAAGGTTTCGATAACATGCCAAGGTTATGGTACTGCGTTTTGACTGAGGCACAAAAATTAATAAACAGGACTTAAGCCTTTTTATCAGTTTTCTATCAACCGTGCTCATATACATAAAATTTTCAGAGAAAGTCAAGTTTACTGTGTTGCGCATTTACTCGAGTACAAAACTATAAACAGCCATTAACTTTCACCCGCTGAACTTGGTGATTCCTCAATTCATCCATTAACAAGTCTTTTAAGTGATTGTATGCTATGGTCATATTGATAATGTTTGATGACAAGTCAGGTTAATGATGTTGCACTTATTAAAGACTTAAAAATGTGTAGAGGCTAGTAATTATTATTTGAAGTCTAAGTAAAAGCTCATTTTTAACTTGACTCGTCATGAAATCCTTACGAATATGGCATTTATTTTATTTTGTACATTTTACAAAGCGTATGCATTTTTTTGGCATTTGTTTTATTTTGTGTTGTACTTGTTGCATAGCGTTTCGCATTTCTGTAATGCTTGTGACTTGTGATTGCATTTTGAATTTTTATTTGTTGCACATTTTGGATTGCATTTTGAATTTTTATTTGTTTCACATTTTGGATTGCATTTTGAATTTTTATTTGTTTCACATTTTGGATTGCATTTTGAATTTTTATTTGTTTCACATTTTGGATTACTTTTTGACATTTTATGTTTTTGGCATGCTATTTTGAAAATTTTTGTCTTTTTTAATTTTGCGTTGTGTTTTACATTCTTGCATCTTTGGCGGAATTACATTCTTGAAAAATTCAAATACAAGTTTAGTAAAAGGTATAATTCAATTTGTGAGAAATACCAGCATATTTTAGTAAAGGGTAGAATTATATGAAATTCCTCTTAAAAAGTCCAGCATGTTAACATTGTCTCTGTGCACCAAAGAAGTTCGAATTCCTTTTTATCTTGCCAGCGTTTCTCTTCTGGGTGGATTTGTTGGAATCTGTGCTATCACTCTTTCGATTTTAGATATAGTTGTTCTCTGCTCTTTCGCAATTTCACTGATTATTTCGTACAGTCACAGTTTTCTCTCCCAGAATTGTATTCCAGCATCTGTCTAATCTTTCAAGTTCGTTTTGTGTTCTGGGAAAGCCAAATAAATTGTTTTCACTTACTGACCAAATTGTTGGCGGGAACAGCGGAGGGCTTCTGCTCGGATTGTTTCTTCTGCTTCCACGAAATTTTCCAAGAACATAATTTTCCTCAAACCACTGAACTACAGAATCTGCATATTCTAGTAAAATTGATTTCACTTCTTCAAAAGCAGCTGGAATTTCATCAGATGAAAAAAATGCGAGTGCTTGCAAATGTCTGACTTTGAGAGCAAACTCACTGTTTTCCCCATATTCCGAGGCTATGCCAGAGGATGGATATTCCTCAGCACATTTTTTCCGAGATGAAACCAACAACATTTGTGTGTTCTGCTTCCAAATTCCTTTTTAGCAGCATTATAACGGTAGCTATTTCAAAATTTATTATTATGCGTATATTGTGGTGCAAGCTGAATATCAGTCTGATGCATAGTCTTGTTAATCCTGCAAAAATACTGTATAGTAGTATTATATTCCTTATACTTGCTAAAAAGTAACCCATAAACTAGTGAGACAAGTCTGTGCATCTCTGGATTCGTTTCAACCACAGCATGAATGGAACAAAATTGCCTAAAAAGGGTTGGACAAGTTTCAAATGTCCCATCCATAATCCAGAGGGTGCTTCTTTAAGCTTTCGTAAATTATTCTCTGTTAAAAATAAAATAATTCTTTGATGTCCAAATGCGCTATCTCTGCCAAGAAATTTTGCACCATCTTCTCCTGTAAATTTATTGGGGCATCGATCCGTTCTGAAGTCGTAGGCTCCGCAGGCATGTCTTGGCATGTCTTCTCTTTTACAACTTGCCTTAGTGCATCCATATTAGGCATGTAAGTTGCATTTACTGTAGCCATTGACGTTGTCACGGTTTGAATAATTTGTTCAGGGGCTTCGTCCGTATTTCTCGCTCGTTCTTTTATTTGCGCTCTTGCAACAGCAACATCACTTTTCTCCGGTCTTGGAGCATGATTATGTGGTTTCTCATTGCGCATCCTGTGTTCATCTCCAATAAGAATAGTACTAGCAAAGCCAGTACAATTTCCATAATTTTTTCATTACAGTGACAATACCGTAAATCACCTCGCACTCTGTTATAGCAAAATAAATACCCTTTCCATTTCAGCAAATCATTTTCTTTTTGTGAGTTAACTATTTATGTTGCATTCTTCATCTGCATAGTGCCTTCGGAAAACAATGCACTTTCTCTTTCCAAAATATTTAGAATGATATATTTCCACTATTATCACTTGACAACGCACAACAAAGGTTTCAACAAGCACGTTCTCTGTTCTCCAGTCAACTACGAACTAATGAGCAACCATTCAATAAAACACTCAGAATACAGACAATCACGTGAAGCTTGTTCCTCCAGTTAGGGTTTAAGCGAAGTTCAAGATTTTCGTACCTGCGGTCACAAGAAGTGGTTAATTTTAAGGATCGGCATCTTATCTCTTGTTTTTCCAAAACGCAGAGGTACATGTATTTTACAGCTGGTACGCTCTAGGCGGGGGATCAACAGATGCGAAGAACCCGGGAGCCAGGTTCCGGAGGCGGCAGCAGGCGCGGACTGGGCAGCTGTACCCTGGGCCGGTAGGCGTCATGCTAATTCTCAAAAATAAATTCAAATTTTTTTGTGTTGCACCATACGTATGAAAGAAAATTGTTATACTGAAAAGACAATTTGTTTATCCCGTGACATATTAAACGAAACCTACGTCCCTACGTGCCAAATGATCTGTAAGCCAAACACAGTTTTTCATGCAACACCTTCCCCCGACTTTCTAAGTTCAGATCAGTCTCGTTCGACTTATTTCCTGTACCGCCCCTCTCTTTCGCTAATTGCAGTTAATTGCCGTGAAATTGGTGTTTTACGTTGGGGTGTATTGCCGTCTGTCCTGAAGACTATAGTGAAAGCGGTGAACCCCAGGTGGAAAGTATTCCATCAAAAGCAACAGAAATCCAATGCGAGAGCAAAACTTTGTTCGTTGGCATTACATCCAAGCAATTTAGGCGAAATAGGAAGTGTGTTTTTCTACTACGACACCAGAAGATTGTCGCGAATGCTCAGGCAATTACGATACAGATGTGTCATAAGACTTCTCTTTCAAGACGTCCAAAGGCCGGCACTAGGGGATGGGGAGGGATACAGTGCGGATGCTCTTTTTTGTTGCAGTTAGAAATTCTTAAGCTCATTCTTCCTTAAAACTTTGCCTGTTTACCAGTAAGTACTGTCTCATGCCACAACCATTGCACAGATTTGTTGTTTTTGTTTTCATTCTTTGAGTTAACAGCGAGAAAATATCTGAACTGCGTTGTTTCAGTTGGAAATATTTTTTTACTTCAGCAACAGGGCTTCACGTATAATTGCAAAATACTTTGATAGAATAAACATACCTTACATAAAGAGTTTGCATGAGAAAATAGATTAATAATAAGGAAAATATTCTAAAACCAAAAAAAGAAATTGCGGAGCCGAAAAAGCTAGGTAGAGGAAACAAAAGGCTCTAAGAAAAAGCTCATATTTAAAGAAACCTGTAGTCGCTTAATGAGTAAGTGGTATAACTCAATACAAAATCATGTGCTGTATTTGAAAAAAAAATTATAAGCAAGTAGGCATCGTGACTGTCCACAGTTTCCCCTTTTCATCCTGTCGACATTACAACCACCACAGAAAAGAAAATAACAAAAACATAACAAAAACACCCATACAAAGTAAAATGCCTAAAACATAAAAAGAAGTAACCACACAAAATGAAATGCCCAAAACATTAAAAAAACTGCAACCACACGAAACAAAATACCCAAAACATGGTAAGAAATTCTGTTGAAAGCACAATGAAGGTATACGATAGGAGAAATATATGTTTTTAAAACTTAATACAAAGAAAAAAGAAATATTCCAAATTTCATTGTTACTTTAGATATTTTGACCTGTTGACATTTCGTAAATTGTACTTGCACTCGGACAAAAAATATTACTTACAAGGACTCTAATATTTTAACTTTTTATCGCTGTGGTCGCATTTATAAGGTTTGCATAACAAATCAAGTTAATAATGTTGCGCTTTCACTTAGGCACCAAATGCTAATTATTGGCCGCTAGGATTAGGCCTTTTAAATAATTTTTGATAAGCGTAACACTCTTAAATTGATTTATCATGCGGACCTCATGTAATCACAGCATTATAAAAATTACTATAAATGCATATGCATAGGTCTCGGGCGTATCTATTAATGCTTTGTGCTCGAGTAACATTTAAACAGAATTCATTTTATTTTCTATGAAAATTACATAAATATCAGCTCGGAGGACTGAAAACTATCAAAAATCCTTAGGCCTAGGGTCTGCTTAGTAGTTCCAACCTCAGAAAAGCGTATTGCTAAAATCTTGAACTTCTATGAAAACATTATGAAAATTAGCACGGCACACTGAAAATTGCTAAACAGGCCCAGTCCTAGGGCTTTCTAATTATTGTTTTGTACCTGACTAAAAGTGTAACATTATCTTTAGTTCTTACTAGCAGGGGTACCCGGTATTTCCCACGTCCAGGTAAATATTACTATTTCTAAAATCACCAAGTTCAGCGAGTGAAAGTTAATGAATGAAAAAGCTATTTCCCTAAATTTCCAGGAAACTTATTTTAAATATTTTGATTTAGTTAATTTAATTATACGAAGCAAAAAAGAATTTACATTATTTACATTACATTGTATTTCTGCCTGATAAGCAACCGTTGGTGGTGAAAGCTAACGTTTATTAATTTGTGATTTTTAATACATCATGAACCGGATATTTTTTCACTTTATAGTTATCTACGGCCTCTAACCTAGACCGTAGGTGGGGTAATGGAGTGCTGTATTGGGATGCAGTTCTTAAGAGTAAAAATTGTAATTTTTACAAAAATTTTGAATGGGCCCCCTTCACACCGGGCACCGACCCTTTCCGTCTGCGGTCTAAGTTACAATACAATGAGGTAGTGTATTAAAATCGGTCGTTCTAAATTCGAAACTGTAGGTTTAACAAAAATTGGCATGGGGGGGGGGGGGGGCTCTGAACCCCTTGTTCCAACCGTTTCCAAAAACCGCCTGCATTCTCAGTTAGAGTACCATAACATAGTATACCAAATTTGGTGGTTTTAAATTGAAAACTGTAGATTTTACGAGAAAATTTTTATGGGGAGGGCTCGGACCCCGTGCCTGACCCGTTCCCAAAACCGTCTACCATCTACGTTAGGGTACCATGAGATAGTATACCAAATTTGGTTGTTCCAAAATGAAAACTGTAGATTTTACGAAAATTTTGTATGGATGGAAGGATCTAACCCCCGGGCCCCGACCCGTTCCGAAAATCGTCTACGGTCTAAGTTAGAGTACCATGATATGGTATACCAAATTTAGTGGTTCTAAATTGAAAACTGTAGATTTCAAGAAATTCTTTATGGGGGGGGGCTCTGAACCCCGGGCTCCGACCTTTTCCAAAAACCGTCGACAGTCTAAGTTAGAATACCATGAGATAGTATTCCAAATTTGGTGGTTCTAAATTGAAAACTGTAGATTTTACGAAAATTTAAAATTTTGTAGGGGGGGGGAGTAGGGTTGCTCCGACCCCCCTTGAGCCCCGACCCGTTCCAAAAACCGTCTCTCGCTAAGTTAGAGTTTCATGACACAAAGTTTGGTGGTTCTGAATTGAAAAATAAAGATTTTAAGAAAACTTTGTATGTGGGGGGGTCTTACCCCCGGGCCTTGATCCGTTCCAAAAACCTTCTACCGTCTAAGTTAGAGTACCATGAGATAGTATACAAAATTTGGTGGTTCTAAATTGAAAACTACAGATTTTACGAAAGTTTGTGTGTAGGGGGGGGGTAACCACCTTGCCCCGACCCGTTCTGAAAACCGTCTACCGTTTAATTTAGAACACCATTATATAGTATACCAAATTTGGTAGCTCTAAATTGAAAACTTTAGTTTTTACGAAAAAATTTATGGGCGGGGGGACTCTGACCCCGTGCCCGACCCGATCCAGAAACCGTCTACCGTCTAAGTTAGAGTACCATGAGAGAGTATGCCAAATTTGGTGGTTCTAAATTGAAAACTGTAGATTTTACGCAGCATTTTTATGGGGGCCCTTACTCCCGATCTCCAACCCCTTCCAAAAACGGTCTACTGTCTAAGTTAGAGTACCATGAGATAGTATACCAAATTGGGTGCTTCTAAATTGAAAACTGTAGATTTTACGAAAAAGTTTTTATTCGGGGGAGGGGGTGGTCTGACCCCGGGCTCCAACCCCTTCCAAAACCCGTCTAGCGTCTAAGTTAGAGTACCATGAGATAGTATACCAGATTTGGTAGTTGTGGGGCTCTGACACCCCGGGCCTTTACCCGTTCCAAAAACGGTCTACCGTCTAAGTTAGAGTACCATGAGATAGTATACCAAATTTGGTGGTTCTAAATTGAAAACTGTAGATTTTGCGAATTTTTATATGAGGGGGCCCTTACCCCCCTCCCCCCGGGCTGCAACCACTTCAAAAAATCGTCTAGCGCCTAAGTTAGACTACCATGCGATAGTATACCAGATTTGGTGGTTCTGAATTGAAAACTGTAGTTTTTAAGAAAATTTTGTCCGTGGGGGCTCTGACCCCCCGGTCCTTGATCCGTTCCAAAACGGTCTACTGTCTAAGTTAGAGTACCATGAGATAGTATACCAAATTTGGTGGTTCTAAATTGAAAACTGTAGATTTTACAAAAAAAAATTATTCGGAGGGGGTCTGACCCCCCCGCTCCAACCCCTTCCAAAAACCGTCTAGCGTCTACGTTAGAGTAGTATGAGATAGTATACCAGATTAGGCGGTTCTGAATTGAAAACTGTAGTTTTTAAGAAAATTTTGTATGTGGGGGCTCTGACCCCCGGGCCTTGACCCGTTCCAAAAACGGTCTGCCGTCTAAGTTAGAGTACCATAAGATAGTATACCAAATTTGGTGGTTCTAAGATAAAAACTATAGATTTTACGAAATTTTTATGAGGGGGGCCCGACCCCGCGGGCTCCAACCCCTTCCAAAAACCGTCTAGCGTCTAAGTTAGGGTACCATGAGATAGTATACCAGATTAGGTGGTTCTGATTTGAAAAACTGTAGTTTTTAGGAAAATTTTGTTAGTGGGGGGCTCTGACCCCCGGGCCTTGACCCGTTCCAAAAACGGTCTGCCGACTAAGTTAGAGTACCATAAGATAGTATACCAAATTTGGTGGTTCTAAGATGAAAACTGTAGATTTTACGAAAAATTTTATGAGGGGGAGCACCGACCCCGCGGGCTCCAACCCCTACCAAAAACCGTCTAGCGTCTAAGTTAGAGTTTCATGATACCAAATTTGATGGTTCTGAAATGAAAACTAGATTTTACGAAAATTTTGTATGCATGGTGGGAGGGAGGGGGCTCTGACTCCCGGGCCTTGACCCGTTCCAAAAACCGACAACCGTCTAAGTTAGAGTACTATGAGATAGGATACCTGATTTGGTGGTTCTGAATTGAAAACTGTATTCGTTTTGTATGTAACCAAAATCTGTAAACGCGACGAATTGACGTAGTCGACGAATTTGTCCTCGACGAATCGTCGTGGTCGACGAATTGACGCGCGACGAATTGACGCATGCGACGAATTGACGCGCGACGAATTGTCGTAGTCGACGAATTGACGCGCGACGAATTGACGTAGTCGACGAATTGACGCATGCGACGAATTGACGTGACACCAATAAAACACAACGTGAAACACATACTATAAACCAAATAAAAGACGTGGGCGTACAAAACCAGTAACAGAGGAAAATTGGAACCTGTAGGCAATTTGACAAACGAACTCGGGGAGCAGGCCAGCGCGATGACGTAGAAACAAGTGACCTACCCATTTTCACCCTCCCTTAAAGACACGGGTCAGCATCCAGTCTCTCAAAGGGACGGACTAGCCCTTCCTCTGTAAAGCCCTGTCTCAGCAGCGGCTGCCACCTGGAGACCCCTCGTCAGGAAACTACGTCACACCGCTGCTTACTGGTCCAAGCTCAAGTGCTGTTTGACCTAAAACAGTCGTGCGCGGCTTTCTGGCACCCACATCCTCTCGTTAGTTTATCATACCTGGATTGCACAAACGCCACCAGCCTACGTTCAAAACTGCAACAACATCAGCAATGCTCAGCATTGTTTGGTTATCTACTCATTGGTTATCTTCCTCAGTATTGTCTCTACCTTCGACTTGTGGTGGCCTCAATATGCCAGAAATTACCATACGTTATAAAGCTGTAAGAATTTTCAATTTCCTCCGTTTGACAGTTGAACCAGACTCTTCCGCTTCCATTCTTCTGCTTAATGTTCTGACTTCCCCCCTTAATCCCTGCCTCACCGTCCATCTTCTTCTCAAGATGGATATTCACACTGTCATTCCCCTCCCGTTTTCCTCTAATCTACCATGAAGCTGATCAGTTCCTTCGTTCTTTACCGCTCATTCGTCAACCCCCTCTTCCACTCTTGATCTTCTTCCCGAGCCTCTTCTTTTCTCCTTCCGTCCTCCATCCCCCTACTGCCAACTTTTTATTTTTCCCCGCATGGCTACACGCTGGTGTAGTCTCCGTTTCCCAACTGGTCCTCCCCGATTTTTCATGGAAACCCGTTTCCGACCTTTTCCCCACACTACCACCCTCGCCCAAACTCTCTGATAACTTCCTCCAACTTAAACATGCTCTTCAATCACTTTTGCCTTCCCTAGTCGATTCCTCTGGCCTCCTTTCCGTTTCCTCTGCCACTCTCTCTTTTCCGTTCTTCCTTCCCTTTTCCGGTGATCTCCTCCCTCTCCACAATCTTTCCACCCGCATCCTGTACCGTTTTCTTTGTTCTTCTTCTGCGGTACCTTGCCCTATTCCCTCTGTTTCTTCTTTTGCACTAACCTCAGTCTGGTCTACTGCCCAACATTCACCGGCCCTCTCCTCAGAACTTAATGTGCACTGGAGGTTTTTGCACAATCGACTGCCTGTCCCTTCGACTTTGTTCCGGAGAAATATAGTATCATCATATCTCTGTCCTTTTTGTAACGTCGTTGGAGACGTCTTACACATGTTTGTTTACTGTCTGACGCTGCTCCCACTATTTCACAGTATGTTCCAACTTGCACATCCTTCTTGTACCAGTGATCTTACCCTAGAAGATTATCGTTTCCTCGGCCACAGTTCTACAAGTTTCTCCTCTATTTTACCAGTTTGTTCGTATTTATTTATTCTAGCTAAATATATTATTTTCTCTCACCTGCTAGAGTTACAAGATCCAGATAATAACACATTCTCTACCTCCTTTAGTTGCACACTACCGCAACAGGGTTAAAGCCAGACTCACCCTGAAATACTCCTTGGCGAAAGATACGGCACGGTTGGCGAAAGATACGGCACGGTTACCTGCCTTCTTCACAACATGGTCGCCGTGTCGTCATTGGTTTCAGTTTTCTAGTGGCCAGACTGTTCATCTGCTGTTTTAATAAACCTACGTCGGAACTTTCAATGTTTACTGTTCCCTCACCATGTTTCCTCCTGGAACTGGATTGTGTTTGCTTCTTGCTGATGTCACCTTTTGTACACAGTTCTCTTCATCCTCACAGTTACTCTCTGCCACCAGTGATTCCCATGTCACTAGAACTGCGCGAATTTTCTCTGTAAATTGTTTCGCTCTAGTGATGTTCCAAGACTTCAATGAACAATTATCCCAGAGCTACTTCTGTTTACAGCAAATAATGCAATGCCTTTCATTGCTCATCTATACAATTATCATTTCATTGTAAATATCTACATTTTGTTTTATTTCTCCCCTTCTCTCACACTGCGTGTGAGGTTGGGGATATTCTGTTGTAATTCTTTTAAGTGAATAAAAGCGAATATTGAAACTAAGCGATGGCCTCTGATCATTCGTCCGAAAGGGGTCGGGGTTCGAATCCCTGTGAGGCATGGATGTTTTGTTTGTCTTACGGCACTGGTTCTCTCCCTTCCTTGGAACCGGTGACCCTACATTAGGGATGGGCGACTGCTTATAGCCCATTGTGTTGCTCACAGTGGTCGTTAAACCTTCAATCATAAAAAAAAAAAAAAAAAAAGCGAGCACTCACACAAACACACATATTCTAGTAAGTACAAGTTCAAGCCTGGCTGGTGGTCTATCTTACTGCCTTAGCTCTACTTTTTCAGTGGAACCAACTGCCTCAGATTAGGAACCAACAAATACTTACAGCCCTTAAGGAGGTGGATCACGGTGGTCGCTAATCCCTCAATCTCCTCGAATAAAAATATATGAATTTTTATCTTACCTACACAAAAGCGCCTACATTCTTATGATGTTTGAAACACTGTTTTCATGAACAAGTTCTTGCGAAAGAGCATTGAACATTATGAAATCTCTCCAAAGTAAAAAAATAAATAAATAAACGTGAGCATTCATTGCTTCTGAAAAGAACAGGAACTCAAATATGAAAAGCACGATGCTTTTCTTGTTGAAGCTTATATCTTGGAATTTAGTTAGGATAGTAAGTACAGGGCATAGTTGTTATCTACATTAAGTTAGTTTAGTCCTTTTTTTCTATATACAATCAATCGCAAATGATTTCTGTTTCTGTTTTTTCACTTTTATCTTTATTTGAAACAACACTGAAAGAAAACTTCCAGTCTTCCGAAAAAGAGATTCAAAAGCTCATCAATTCAAAGTTTGAAATGCATTCTCATATCCTGATGAATTAGGAAATCTGCGGCATGTTTTGGTTAAGAAACAGGTGTTAAAAGAGCATTTACTGAAAAAGATTTTTTCCCAAAGTAAAATTTCAATCGTGATTTTGATTTCTTTCTCACCCACCCCGTGTACTAATGCGTGCATCTAGATACATATGCAATAATGCACCTAAATAAAGACAAATTAATGTGAAAATCATCCATTCATAAAAAAGGCGAATTCCCTTCATTTTTAAATATGAAGAACAAAAAAATTATTGAAAATATGTTTTAATAATCATGCAGTACGGAGTGGATAGCAATTTATTTTCCACATTTTTAAATATTTCTTTTTGTCTCAAAATATTTCAAATAAGGGAAATCCTGTAAGATTGAGTCTGACATGTGTCGTTCAGTTAATGAATATTTGGTTGCAAAACTGTAGGAAATATTACGTTTAAAGTCATTCACTCCACAAGTGACGGAAATAGACTGCATTTTGCAAACTCCGATCGGAAGAGGCAAAATACAGAAAGGTACTCTAAACAAAATTATTTCATTTTATCCGTTACCTAGGAAGCTGAGTAATACATATGTTTGTATAAAATAGATAATTTCTCTTTTCCTATCTACAGAGCTTGTCAATACGGCAATTATATTTTCTCAACATGTACGGTGTCACATTAAAAATTCTCAAGAAAGTGATAATTATCATTCGCATAGAGAAGGTATGGTTTTCCTTCTGCTCTTCGGGATTCAATGACATCACATTTACAAAGATCAGAGCAAAAGTGTGGATGCTACTATTGCTTGCTCTAAAATATTTATGAAGCCCTTCAGTATTACACGGGTATATGTTTGTAATATTTTGCCTAACCGAGTATTCATTTCTTCCATCACATAAAAAGATTAACAGTATGTGGAGGTCCATCTTGTTCATTTCTTATATTTGCTTACCGGTCTGTTGATAAAATTCTGGAATTCGCTGACTTGTACCCTCTTCAAGAGATCTGGGTCACTCACTAGAATAATTGGTTTGCATCCAAAGTAGTATCTGTAATGCATAAACAACGGAAACGTGAATTTTTCTTATTTGTTTCCAAAAGACTCATAGAAAAAAAAACGAGCACCTTCATTGTAATATTTTTCATTGCACAAATATAAGCCAGTTACAGAGCAGGGAATCAGTGAAGGCGTAAATCTACAAACCTGAAGAAAATGTTACACTATTAAATGTCTCAATAGATGGTGTCCCTTGATTCACATTTTTATATTTCAGTAGCCAAAATATTTAATAAATGGAATTGTTGAACATTGGTGAAAGTGTCTTTGACCTTAATTCCAATTTCAGTATAAGGCAGGCATTTTTGCACAGCACATAATGAGTCACATATGAAGCGCTTTTTGGAGAGGAAGAAATTTATAAGGATTCTCTTATAACCAGTCAGACACTGCAATTGCATGGGCTTTGAGTGGGGCACTAGAATTATATTTGCTTATTTACAGAACAAAATTTATGATTATCGTTTTAATAAATATTATAAAGCAACGTAATGTGAATTCTTTGTGGTTTGTGAGAACAAAAACTGTTTCATAGAGAAGATGTGTTATCAGATTTCAAGTAGAAGCGATTATTAAAGAATCAAGAGGAATACGAATAGAGAATATATTTTGCTCGTAACTACAATTTTAAGTATCATTCAAGGTTTATTCTTGCTCACGAGATATCCCAGCTCCCCAGCAGGTTGAGCCGAGGAGTGTACATTTTAAATAGCGCACGTCCGATTTCCAGGTTTATGATCTCCGCGATTTCTATCTTTCTTGAACAGCAACATAATAGTGTCTCTTATGAAAACGGTCCTGAACGTTTTTGTCATTGACTCTATAAGCTGCGGCAAAACTAAGAGTTCGACTGATAAACTGAGCAAGTACACAGAAGAGCCAATCCATTATAACCACCTGCCTATTAAAATGTTGGTCGTCCCCGCGCCGTCAAAGCAGCTCTTACCCGGAGAGGCACAGACGCTACAAGATTTCTAAAGGTGTTTTGTTGTATCTGGTTCTAACTCGTTACCACCAGATCCTTGAACTGCTGTAAGTTATGTGGTTGTGCCGCGCTGATCGGCTTTGTTTTTCCAACATAAACCAGAGATGATCAATTGTATTGAGCTTTGAGGAATTTGGAAGCCAGGGCAATACATAGAAGTCTTTCTCAGGTTCGCCCAATCATTCCTAAACAATCCGGGTAGTGTGGCATGGCGCATTATTCTGCTGTAAGAAGGAGCTACTAGAGGGGAATACTGTTGCCATGAAAAGGATATACCTGGTCTGCAACGATGTTTTGGTATGTGGTAGACGTCATAGTATTTTCCACATGAACGTCTGGACCAAGAGTTTCCTAGTAGAACATTGCCCAAAACGTTGCGCTTTATCCACCGGCTTGTTTTTGTCCCATGTGCACCCTGGGGCCGATATTTCCTCAAGAAAATGACGCACACGTACTCTGCCTTCCACATGGTGCAACAAAGAACCAGATTCAACGAACCAGAGGACCTGATTTTTATCATTAAATGTCCAGTTTTGTTGCTAGCGTACCCGTTGTAGACGCTTTCGACGGTGAATCAAGCTTAGCCTGAGCACTCGCAGCGGCTTGCTGCTACGCAGCCCCATTTTCGGTAGCAATCGACGTATTGTGAGTTGTGACACATTATTCCCGTCGCTTGCATTTAAAATTCCATCCAGTTCGGTCACAGTGTCCCTTCTTATTACTCATTACATAAGGTATAACCTTCGCTCATCTCTAGCATCGATGACTGGTGTTCGGCTCACACCTTACCCGCGGTTTCAGTTTTTTCTCCACTTCAGACGACGTTTTGAAGGCAATAACCACAGCTGACTGTGAACACCCCAGAGGCTTGCCCTCTCGGAAAAGTTCTTACCCAGTCAGTCATCTGGTAATAACAATTTGGTTTTTGGTGACAAACGTTTTTAACATTTTAACGACCAGCGCCTTGAAATCTTGTGTCGCCCAACATACCATAACGCCCGAAAATATCTGTTTGCCCTTTTAAAATTTATCCCTCCCCCTTTCAAGTTAATAAATGAAGGATTAGTGCTCTTTTACCAGACGGAACTTCGTGTCTGTAGTCTGGATGTGCATTGGCCTTCAGACGTTTCCCGTGGGAGATCACTGCATTTTTTCACGGAGAAGACGTGTGATGCCACGGTTGTATCTTTTATCGCCCCGAGAGATAGCAACGCGTGCTTCATTTATTCGCTTACCGACAGCAATGGTTACAGAATGTGACTTCTGATAATCGCGTAGAGGCAGTGTAAATCAAAGAATAGGTGTGAGTAGTAAAACGCACTCACTCTAGATGGGCGTCTTTGGGAGGTCCTGGTAGTTTGAATGTAAGGGTATACCCGGTGTGACGTCGTGAAAGGGTTAAATTCCTCTGCCTTTCTCATTTGAAGAACAAGAATAACACTGATTAACAAAGCTCATTATCAGTTATTATTTATATGGTTGTTTCGATTTAGACAGATAAAGACGCCTTTGGTTATAATATTTTGGCTTCTCTGAGTAATATCCCGATTTAGTTAAAAACAGGGGAACTCTTTCAAAGTACTATGAGCTGCAAAGACTTACTGCTTACATTTCAGCAAAGTCAATTTTAAAAAATGCACACCGTAAGGAACAGTTTCGGCTTTGCTGAATATCTTCTAAAGTAAAATTTTTCGGATGGCGTAGACAAAAGTCGCCCATTATATTATACCGTATTTCTACGAGGATCATAAGAAAAGTTCTGCACACGTTAATCTAAAACGGAAGCGGGTGACGCAATCGAGAAAATGATTGCTTCATGTCAAGGCCAGACTCTCAGGAACGCAGTGGTGTCTGAACGACGCGCTATCATTTGCTATGTGGACGTGCCAGCGTTTGGAAATGGAAGTGTACAGCTCTTCAGATGGAGTCACAGCGTTAGACCAGCGCTCGTACGTGAAAATAGGAACTCTGCGGGGAAAACTCCGACACATATCCATATTGCCTTGAAAGAAGTTTGTGGGGAAGGAACTCTTGATCGAAGTACAATTTCTTTCTGAGGACAAAGTTGAGACCGAGAATTCCTCAAAATCGCCCCAACTTGTTGTAAGCTGGAGCGATCTCGCTGCATGACAATGCACCGTGTCATGCTGCAGCGTCGGTATGAGTGACTTTTGTCGAAATATGGCTGGGAAACTTTATCCCACCAACCATAGAACTCGGATATCAGTCCCCCCAAATCAGTTCTTTTTCCAGAGTTAAAAAATCGGCTCCGTGGCATCCGGTACGAATAGCTGGACGAAGTGTCGTTGGACGTGACCCGAATAATACAGTACAACGGTTGAACAAAGATGGCGTACTACAGGGCATCCAGGACCTATGTCACGGCTGGCAAGCTGTCATTAGCAGCGGAGGGGAATACATTCAATGGCAATAAGGTAAGTTTTTTTCCGTTACTTCACACTTTCCTCAAAAATGGACAGTGTGCTGCACTTTTGTTATGACCCCCGTATAGCTATTTCATAATTAGTTTTAAAATCGCAATATGAAAGACATAAAGACATGGGACATAAACTGAATTTCACCTTGCACTGCGAGTAGACTCTACAGATTCTTTTGGAAATTGTGTGCCACATTTCCTAAAGCAACACAAAATATTAATACCGTTCATTTCGGCTAACTGTAAGACAACAGGGCTAGAAAACTTTGACCGAATTAAGAGTCTGCCTCCGTTGTGCAGGGCTTTATCCAAAGAGATGGAACATATACTTGCCTTTCGTCTCTAGTGATCATCACAAAAGGTTTTTTACAAATGACAAACCACCATTTACTAAACAGCAAAAGACACATAAACATATGTATTAAAATGAATTTCGGTACAAATATTAAAACATACTTTATGCTAGAAACAATATCAATGTAAATGTGTATACGTATCTGTCAAACATGCATGTAGTCACTAACAATTGCATATTTTGTAAAATATTATCTAGGGTACCCTTACGTTTTCTCTTTCTAGATTGCAAATGAACAAAATGAACAAAATCAGCAGAAATAGTATTTAGTGCACGTAAAGGGATGCCTTCATTTTCTTCTTGAATGAAGTAGGGTCACTAATTTGATGCTCAGGTGCTTCATCTTCTTCACTTTCCTAGTCTTATGATCACTGAGAGTATTTTTCTGTAATTTTTTCAACAGTGAGTCTACACACGGTTTACCCTTCAAAATTTTGTGCAGCACCCAGTATGTGCTGTGATACACTGAAGAGAAATTGAATTAGAGATACCTGTCTAGTAACGTGTAGCACCACCTTTCGCCCAGGTGACGGCGGTGATTCGTCTCGTCATGGACTCAACAAGACACCGGAAGCGTTGGGAAGCCATAAGGATCCACGACCCCTGAAAAAACTCCCACAGTTCACGAAGATTTGATGGAGGGGGTCAGAGCCTTGAACATCTCTTTCGAGGGCATCCCAAATATGCTCGATTGGACTGAGGTCAGGTGACCTAGCTGGCCAAGGAAGCGAGGTCACGTCGGTGGATTGTTCATCCAACCATTCAGATACAATTCGGGAGCGATGCAACGGTGCATTGTCTTGTTGCAGGATGAGGTCCCGAGTGGGATGTTGAAGACACACAAACGGGAGCAAATGATCGTCCAGGATATCCCGGTAACGTTGACCTGTGAGGGACTATGTCACACGCACCAGGGGTCACATTTTAGTCCACGTAAATAATCCCCAGACGAGAACGCCACCCCCACCAGGTTGAAGAGTACCCTGCTGGCAAGAAGGATCCATCGCTCCATGTGGTTTGCGCCGTACTCGTATCCTGCCATCCGCATGTACCAACGTGAGTCTCGACTCATCAGTCCACCATTGCTGCCCTGAGATTTTTCCATTCCATGTTCCACTACAGCAGTTGCAATTTCCTCTGTTTTCAGAGGTTCGATCGGTGTGTGATCCCGACTGAACCTCTGAAAACAAGGAAATTGCTGAAATTCCAGTTTCCTCAAAACTAAAATCATTTTTCTAATATTAGTAATGGTCAGAGGACCTTTTCGTAAACCTCGTAACCGCTGAAATTCCGGACGTGCAGCACCGTCATTGCTTCTTCGTTGATAGAAGAGTTAAACGAGTATCAGGTTAAGTGAGCACCAAGAATCTCGTCTTTGAAAGGTATGGGAGGAAACTGTTTTGGAACTCATTTATATGCCCGAAATTCGTCATAGTATACAAATTAAGGGGACAGCAGCGCCAAATTTTCCCAAGCGGCTGAATTTGTAACTTTATATTTTTCGAAAATCGAAACCGCATACCCTGAAAAGAATGTATACCAAATTTGATTGAAATTTGTTTAATAGTTCTTTCCACAGAGAGCTGTGAACAAGTCCTCTCTAATTGTGACCACCCTGTACAGTTCAAACAGAAGGAAATCATTATATTGTAATTTCCATGTGTTAATATCAAAATTAATATTTAAAGTCTTCCGCTTAACATTTATGATATTTTAATATCGGGTATGATCACTGGCGACAGTCATGCATCTCAAGCAATGACCCCTCATACTGTTTAAGGGTAACGACGAGGTCTTAAGAGATTAATGACCACTCCTCAACAAGAGCTTTTTGAGTTCTTGAAGTGTTCTGTCAGGACCTGGCTAGCTTCAATGTGCCTGGCGAAAACATCCCATACATATTCAATTGAACTGAGGTAAAGGCTCTTAGTGAACACTCCATTTGACGAATATCTTTCTACAGTATTCGAAGAAATCTTCCACCAAATGAGCTCAATAAGGTTAGGTGTTATCATCCATGAGAATAAAATCTGGACCGATGTCCTCTTAAAATGGCCTGGTTCACGATTTCCTCTTAAAATGGCCTGATATATTGGTTCACGATTTCCTCTCTGTACTTCAGGTCAGTAAAAGGAAGACTCTGAAGGGTGAGCAGGTTTGTGCGGCCGTTAGTATGACTTTGATTCCTGCCTAGACCATCACGCCATCGCTACCCTAGTGATCCCTTTCTCTGCAGTTAGAATGGCTACTTTTTGTTATATCATTCTCTCTAGATGAGGATACGTCGGAAATCAGTGCTTAAGCTTAATCGCGATTCCTCTGTGAAAAGAACATTTGCAAACTGGTCTGGGTTCCAAATGTGATGCTTCACGTTAACCGAGCTTGCCGTGCGGCGCACCCTGCGTAGATGGGACGAAGAAGACTGGTCTCCTTGAATAAAAGCGTTGCTAACGAAGTATATTTACAAAACAATATGCCTTGAAACCCTCATTCCTGTAGCTCTTTTCTAAGCTCCAAAGGGAGCTATCAAGCTGGCATCTCTGTTTCGTTTAGGAATCGGTCTTATATCTCAATTTCCTGCCGCAGTTGTGGCGCTGGGAAGGCTTCTTTCTGGTGGACGTCCATCATGTCCTGTTTGATGAAACTATCTGCAGAATCATTTTGTGTAATATACAATGTTCTGGAAACTTCCATGTGGCGACTGGTCCGCGTCCATTCTACCAATCGCTCTGCATTGCTGGAAAGCATTCATTGGATGCCTTCGTCACATCAGCTCAACGTGTAACTGAAGTGAAAGAAAGAATCGTCTAGAACAGAAGCAATACACAAGTAAACTCGCACGTCATTTTAACTCAATCCCTCTTCCGTCTTACTAGCGATATGCAGGATAGTCTTTCGGGTAGCGAAGTTTTCATGCTCACCAATTTACAGTGCATTCTTTTTCACACATCGGCAGCCCTGTACGCATTTGCAGAGTTTTCTTTAAATTGTCAGCTTAATTCGTATACGTTCCTTCAAATTACAGTCATTTATGTTTTTTTAGGTAATTATTTAAACTAAGTGCTTTACATTAACTTCAAGGTATTTGTCTTATTAGTTCTAACTTTGGTATGTTTTCCTAACTATTGGTATATTAATTTTGTTTTTAATAGCTCTGCATCATTTATGCGCGTTACACTTCAATGCATCCACTTACTGACTGTTCTTCTTTATTTAATATTCGTAATGAATCATTTATTGTTTATTATATTTCTTCACGCTACTAGAAGGAACGTATCGTGGTTTCAAAGACGAACATTGTTTCCACATAACAAATACAAAAACTAAAAGGATATAGCCTTCTTGTGTAAGAAGCATGTGTTAAAATGCGAAATAACATCGTCTTCATTCCCTGTGTATTTACAAATATTTAAAAGATGCTTCGCGTGAAATTTACTTATTACGAATTGAGGCATAAAAAATATTTAAACTAAAAATCCTGAAAATCCTGCCCTCGGTTTGTGGCAAGTGAACTGTGATTACTCAAGAAACACGTATGGTGTATTAAATTCATTTATTTTTGTGGTGTAATAAGCAAAAAGGTTCGTCGAGCGTTCGCACTACACTAGGAGGTTTTTCAAGGCAATGGTCTACCATTGCCTTGAAAAAGCCTTTTAGTGGAGTGCGAAAGCTTGGCGAATCTTTGTGCTCATTACACCACAAAAATAAATGGATTTAACACGCTATATGCGTTTCTTGAGTATTCACAGTCTGGTGTATTTAAGATACCGTTAATTGTGATTGGTGAAATGTTACACAGTACTTACCCTACAATTTTTCCGTGTTGTTGAATCCATTTCTTATGGCATTCCAACGGTCCCTGAAATGAGTAAGAATTTATATATCTTAAATTGCAATTCTTGATATCAGGAAAACAGCACCTTTAAATTGCAAAACAGGCCTTAAGCATGCAAGATAAACGAGGAATTAATGAATCCACGACTTCAAGTGAATATTCAGTTTATTTCTGAAGTTAACAGAAAAGTAACCAAAGCTCTTATGGAAACAGCAACAAAATTAGCTGTGTCTAAGAACAAATTGCATGTGAACAAATTATCAGGAAAAACCAAAATGTTGATGCAAAAAAGAAGAGTGATGAGGACAACTAAAGAAGATGTGACTTCCAAAGTGGAATATATAGAGCTATGCAAGACAGTACGAAAAAGTATCACTGAAGACGTAAGGAAATTCAACTGTGAACTAGTAAGGAAAGCAATTGAAAACAACCAAAGCCTAAAGATAGCAAAGGGACATCTCAGTAAGGGGAAAAAACAGATTATGGCACTGAGAAACGAAGATGGTTCTGTAACAAGAAATAGAGGCGAAATTTTGACAAGAGTGAAAGATTTCTACTCCAAATTATATGAAAGGGATGATACATGTACTCCAGACATCATGAAAGGTACCGGTACCAGAGTTCTTTCAGTCCTTCCAGCAGAAGTTGCACATGCAATCAAGAACATGAAGCAGGGAAAAGCTCCAGGAGAAGATCGAATTACTGTAGACATCATACAAGAAGCAAGTGGAGAAATCGAAACAGTAATCGCCCAAATTTTCACTCAATGCCTTAATCAAGGGAAAATTCCTGAGGATTGGAACAACGCTACAATAATCTTGCTACATAAAAAAGGTGACATTGAGGATCTCAGGAACTACAGACCTATCAGCCTCCTATCAGTGGTTAATAAAATCTTCACTAAAGTTCTTTCACACCGCTTGAAGGTGACACTGGACATGGCTCAACCGAGAGAACAAGCTGGATTCAGGAGTGGCTACAGCACAATAGATCATATCCACGTACTGAGAGAACTAATTGAAAGAGCGAGGGAATATGAACTTCCATTGTGCATGGCTTTTATCGATTATGAAAAAGCCTTTGATTCGGTGAAACCATCAGCATTTGCAATGGCTCTGAAATCCTGCGGTATTGAAGATGCATACATTAATATTATTAATAACATCTATGAAAATGCAATTGCAAAGATTCGGCTGTTTGAAAATACAACACACATAAAAATTGGAAAAGGAGTGAGACAAGGTGACACCATATCTCCGAAGCTCTTTAATGCCACATTGGAAAATGTCTTTCAATCACTGAACTGGGAAAACAAAGGGATAAAGATTAATGGAGATTATCTAACCCACCTTCGTTTTGCTGATGACATAGTCATTTTTGCAACTACCCCATCAGAGCTACAGAGTATGATCCAGGAACTTGCTGACAAGAGTAAAGAAGTGGGATTAAAAATGAACTTTCAGAAGACAAAAGTGATGTACAATGCTTTTACAAGAAATGAAGATTTATCGATTGATGGAGAAAAGCTGGAGATAACAGATACGTACGTTTATCTTGGACAGCAGATATCAAGTGAGGGTCACATTGGTGAAGAAATTAATCGGCGTACAAAACTTGCCTGGAGAGCTTTTGGAAGAAACAGCATAATTTTCAAGAGCAATATGCCATTATGTCTTAAAAGAAAAGTGTTTGATCAATGCATCCTTCCAGTGCTTACGTGTGGTGCAGAGACGTGGACCTTAGCTAAAAGAGACATACAAAGGCTGCAGACAACTCAAAGTAGCATGGAGAGGTGCATGCTTGGTGTAACCAGGAGAGATAAGAAGAGGAACATGTGGATCCGAAAAAGGACAAGAGTAGAAGACATCATGATCAGAGTTAAATCCCTGAAATGGCAATGGGCTGGACATACTGCCAGAAGAACAGGCAATCGATGGACAGCCGAAATTTTAGATTGGATTCCAAGGGACAGGAAAAGACCCAGAAGAAGACTACATGCAAGATGACTGGATGAAATTCGAAAGTATGCGGGAGTGACATGGAGGAGACTGGCACAAGACAGACCGTTATGGAGGAAACTTGGTTAGACCTTCGTCCAGCAGTGGATTGATAATGGTTGACAATGATGATGATGATGATGATATATATATACATATTTTTTTTTACTCAGTCGCAATTTTATTTATAATTAATTGCAAATGATGCAGTTGTCTTTGATTTTGCTGATACTTTTAGTCATGGGTAAAAGGGTAAGACTCATACGAAACAGTTTCTAAATATTTCAAGGAATACATCTATACACGTTGGGAACGAAGTTAGCAAAATACATTCTAGGAAAGATGCTTACTTAATGAAGTGCATTGCAATTCAAAATAAATTAAACAGTTTAGAAATTATTTTCTGACTTTGTATTACATCGCAATATCAAATTCTTTGTTTACCAATGGTATATTAATGCATAATATGCTGCAGTTTTTTGGTTCCAGAGACGCCGAGCTACAGTTGATTGAAACACATTTAGAGAGAATCAGAAATACATGATGTAAAGATATTTGGCAGACAGCCTTTTTCATAATAAAATATTTTGGAAAGGGGATTTAATAAGTAATACTCGAATGACTCTTTTGTTTCTGAATTCATAAGAAAAATTCCGAATTTAAATTTTGCCATTTCTAATGTCAATGATGAAAAGAAATAGTGATTTCAAGACTGGAAGTAATCATATTCACTGGCATTGCTTTTTCACTATGACTCTTTCTTCCTTTTTCGGGCTTTAAAGACCACCCTAACCTACTCTATGGGCACTCACCATCCCTAATAATAAAGGAATTCTCTAGGCAGGTGATCGTCCCCGATTTGGAGCCACTACCTTCGTGGAGAAAAGCAATCACGTAAGACAAACGTACCACCGCTGCTTCATCCAGGAGGGGAACCTGAGCCCCTTTGACGAGGCACCCAAAACAATCGTTTCGTCCACTGCGCAACAGGAATGGACATTTTCATTGCAGTTACTTGAAGGTAAAAGTTATAAAAGAACGTGCCGATTTGTAGCGACTAGTGCTCTCTATTTTAAGTTCCTATTTGTTTCCAACATTATGTTAGTTTTCTGCAGAAGGTCATGCCAGTCTTGATTCAGCTTAGATCGTGTGAGTTTGAACTTAAAATTAAATCCGAGTCCAATGCATGAACAATCGGAATCTAAATGAGCGTGATAACGCTCATTTAGATTCCGCTAGTGGAATGTACACTGAAGTTCCATTGAATTGGAGATAGCCGAGGTTTTGCAAATGCGGCATTATCATGTATGCCCTGCCGAAATTGTGGTTGCCTATATTTATTTCTTTTTTTATTTTTATGTTTTTGACCTTTAACAACAACAGTGAGCAACTCGATGTGTTATAAGCAGTCGCCAGCCCGTAATTTAGGGCCATTGGTTGCAGGGAAGGAACAGCGCGAGTTCCGCAAGATAAGCACAACATCCATGCCTTGCCGGGGTTTGAACCCGGAACCACTTCTATTAAATGGCATGAAAGGAGAGATTAGACCACTGTGCCACTGGTGCAGACATCCGCAGCTTCTCCAATGATGACAGATTACAGGCTTCAGGGGTAGACGCGTGATTTTGATACTTTTGACAGAGGGAAGGTTGCAGACGTCCGAAGGAGGGGTCACTCCATCTCGAAAGTCGCAACACACTGGGATTCTTCCTTGCTACAGTGTCCAGAATTATATGCGAAAATTCTGGCAAAAGGACAACCTCCAGTAACCTCCTAGATGCCCGTATTTGAACCCCATCGAACATGTGTACCAGCCTTGACAGCTCGCGGTGTACGTTCTTTGGACCGCATTGTAGGAAATGATATGCATAAGGGAATATCACAAACCACCACATATTTGAACAGTGGATAAAGTCGCCATGTCAGTGCAAGGACAGTGCAACGTACTATTAAAAGTTTAGTGTTTGAGATTCGTCGGCCCACAAGAGTCCCAATGTTAACGACACCAAGCTCATCGCCTTACGTGAGAGAACGACGGACCTGGCGTCAACCTCATGACGCCATGCACCATTCACGTCAATTTGGAACAGTACAGGCTGGTGGTGGCTCAACTATCGTCTGAGGTGTCTTCAGCGGGAATGCTTTGGTATATTTGGTACTTGTACAGTCGACATTGAATGTCCCCAAATCTGTGAATGTCGTAGCCGACCATTTACAGTTATTCAAGCTCAGCATACATTCCACTAACAATGGTGTATCTCATCAAGATAATACCTAAATCAAAAGTATATAAAAAGTTATATCATTACCTCTTCGTAATTTAGCCCATCCACAGGTCCCAAGTGGCTTTCGCATGTTTACAGAGGCATTGCAGTGAATTTGATCCTTTTCAGTAGCTTCCTAAATGCTCGAGTTTTAACCCCATCGAACATCTTTGCAATTCTACCAAACAGCTATTCAGACACGTGCTCTATCGGCTACGAATCTGATCAGAACGAGTCATGGGAAGCTTTGAAAGAAGCATAGCTGGCGATACCTGCAGATGATTTTTGTAAGATTGTGGAATACATAACTCGTCGAATGGCCGCCACTGTCATTAGACAAGAGGTAGCCTAACGTGTTATTTGGCAGGTAACTCTAATTCAATGGCCCTTCAATGTAATATACCTATAATGAGTGAAAAATGTAGACCGTCGCATTTCGAATGTAAACGGTATAACGCTTGGCCCAAGAAAATTGACTAATCTGCAAAAGGAGTATACAGCTCCGATATTTATCACTCTGGCTGCATAAATGATACAGCTGTAAACTACAACAATGCATTTAGTAGAAAATATCTACGCAAAAAGTGCCAAACACAGAAAAACCTTCTGCCATAACTTTTTCGTGATAGATTTTGATACACTCAGAATATTCACGTAAGGATTTTCCAGCAATCCTAGTGCCGCAGTTTCCTATTTAAATACCACTAAATGTTTTCAGAGCAGCATTGCCTATACGTTTGGTAACTTGGACTGGTATTTTCATTAGACTCTGCAGAAAAGAAGATGAACAAGCGTGATATTTGAAGATCTCTCACGCCAAAGAACTGCGATGAAAAAAACTCATCTTTCAGCCAAACAATGAATTTGGTAAAACAAAAAATCTGGTTTTCTATAGAACTCTGCAGGCATTAGGTTTGCAAAGTCTGGTCTATTACATTTCTATATGCAGTGTTTGGGAAAACAAGTGAAGATATTGACATAAAATGTTATGTTTTATTCATCTTGAATCTTGAAGCGGCTTTACTTGAGTTCAAGCAGTTTCTTCCCAAACTATTTCTTATGTTTACATTCTCACCATTGTTATGACTCCTATCTAAATCTTTAAAGATGAAAACTTGAACGCTTGACCCGAAAGAGAGGACAAATAATTTTCGCGCTTATACCGTTGCTACTGTAATAAACATGGTGAGTTGACAAGGACTTCTTTTAAGGATATAAGAGAAGTATTAACTCGCCAGTTTCGAAAATGTTCACATGGAAGATCACACGTTAAACATATTAGCTCCTGAGTTTTTGTAAATTCTCATTTTTGTCACTTACAATTATAAATCTCCCGCACAACATTCTGATTCCTCATCCAAAATCCTGTTCTGTGATTGTCGATTTAGGCTCCGTAACTTAGCAGCTAAGAGGAGTTCAATCAGCTTTCAGAATGGCATCTTAATGAAACCGAAAGAAATCCTAGAGGAATGCATTTTTCTTTAATTATATGGTTCCTAGGACCCAAAAACTATAATCAAATTCGGAATCCTATCTGCAAATGTATCATGAAAAACGATTGTGGAAAAGCAGGCAGTGAAAACGCAGTTATAAAAAACAACCTCTTAAATCTGGCATTATATTCTTATCACTTGGAAGACTAAATATGAGCAGATAATATAAAACCTTTCTCACTCTATCTCTACTGGTATTTTTTGGTATTAGGAATATTCTTTTATTAAAACAGTATGGTAAGACCGTAAACATTATCTTGAAAATTGATGACTGACGAGTCGGAGCTTCGTGATGACAGCTTCTCTCTTGTGATACCAACGACTGTAAAAGGAGAAAATTACGAGGCGAAAAGGAAAGACGCGATCTGAAAAAATTGTGTAGCTGGTTTTACAATGATGATTCTATACTTGTGGATCGGTGGTTCTCCTTGCATTGGTCGAAATGCTAACTAAGTCTGTTAGAAATGTTCTCTAGTATGCATTTTATAAGCTGAGGTCAAGAAAAGCAGTAACACCCATTATTCCCTGCCATTGCCTAAATAATAGTGATACCCTCGCTGAACCCTGAGTAACGTAGGATTTTTCTCCAGGAGACGTTGTACTTTTGGGAAACAGAAAAATACGGCTCATAAATTACTTATGAGGCTATAGCATCGCTGAAAATTGTACCGCTATTTGATGATAATATACGGCCATGGAAAAACATGCTTAATGTAGAGAAAAGGTTTGAATATAAAGGTTTGAATTGTTGGCAGTACGCAGCGTATTTTCATCGTACAAGCTGCATATTTCACGAAATGAGTCTAAAACTATTATATTGAATTTCACGTTAAATTTTCCTAAATTATACAAGATTTGTTCTGAACTACGGAAAAGTTATGGATATCTCTCCTGCACTTGTTTTATATTCGAAGCGCCATCTATTGGAGTACGGTAACATAATCTTTAGACAGTGACAACGTGAAAACTTATCAGTCTTGTCAAAAATATCAGATGTAAAGTTTTTACCTGACGACCAGATCGAGTTTTGTGTGAAATTGACAGTTTAATGGCGTAGACTTGAGTTGTGGAAGGAGATGTACGATTTGAATTCATTGAAAGTGATATCTTCGAAACGGGAATGGATGAAAGATATTTATTTTCAGAAGAATGATAAGCTGGCTTCAGCCGGTCGATATTGTTGGTGACTGACTTGTTGTTGATGATAAGGCAGAACATTTTTTAGTTTCGAGAAACAATTGATTCCGGGTTATCTATTGTATGTTGTCTGTAATTGTTTCTGTATGGGTATCACGCTTAAAGAAAACACGTAAGTTTAGAAAGAGATCGTAATCAACGAAGATGTGCAGCTTACAGTGTTCGGATGCCAATACAGGGTATAAAGTTTTCATAATTTGTTTAAGTTTTCCAAAAATAGTCCAGTGGTAAATCAGTTCAGTTGCAGGATAAAAAAATTTCCCTGGAAGCCGAATATCAGTTCAATACCTTTAGCTCGTAAATCGTGTTTGAAGAGGGTGCGTAATCTTAGCAGCATGGTTGGTAAAACCTCAATCCATTTATTAGTTGAATGGCATTGCGTAATTACTTTAAGGGAACGGATACATCTTTCTATGATTCCGTTAGTAGCTCTGTTTGACGGTGATATCCATAGTCCTGTGGCTCCTAAACAATTCGGAAAAGAACGAAAAAGCATAGATTCGAATTGGCGTTCTAGGTCTTTTTATTTTGAGAGGAACTCCGAGTGTAAGATACAACAATTATAAAATGTTTTTGGGATAGTTTCTACCGAAATATCGAAGATAGGAATGGCATAAGGCCATCTAGTAAACCTACCAATGATTCTAAGGCAGTAGATAAAACCACGAAAACAAGGGAATGATCCGATAAAATATATCTGTGGGAGTGAATGAATTGGCTAAAAGGTAGTGCAAATGGTCCAGGTAAGGTAAGAGTATGCAGTGTTACATTTGTAGGCAAGGTAGGCACGAACCAACCAATTATCTTATCTCTACTTTCGTCGACGGCTAAATGAAATACTGTAGTGAATCAGCTACAGTATTTTCAGTGCCTTTGGTATCCCAAATATTTCAGTAGTAAATTTACCTAGAAAATCTAAATGAGGAATATGTATCGATGTGGACCTATAAATTCATTGCTAGAAAACAACAGTACAACGTTTGGAATCTGTGTACAGTATAAAATGGGCTCCCTCAAGCAATAAAAATGTTTAACTTCTGTGTAAGAAGTTAGAAGAGTATTGCACCACTGAGTATTGCAGTTGTATCTGCAATACTCAGTTGGAGACAACATCTTTGAGAAAAGCGTCGGCTGTTCGCAAGCGTTTTTGAATCTCTGTTGCAATGAAACACGCATAGCAGTGTCAGATAAATCGAACGTAACTTTTAAGGAAGAAGGTGTGTGTGTGGGGGGGGGGGATATGATGAACCAATGTAGTAAAGTCAGAAATATTAGACTTAAGATATCTCAAATGGACTGCGTGCAACATTTTACAAGGTAATGGCTTCTAGTGTCGTTCTTGGAGGAAACGTTTAGAAAATCATCTAAAGTCGCTTGTGTTGTGGTAGAATCCTGTAAGAACGGCCGGTAAATATTCATCACTAGGAAACGATGTAATTCCCTATTATCGTAAATTTAAGGACAATTCAGTAAGGCACTAACTTTATATGGTAATTAATTAATGCCTTCTGGTGCTATTTTATAGCCAAAGAAAGACATTGAGATCTCACCTGTTACACATATACACATATAGATAAATGTGAATGCCGTTATTACTATGGCGTTCGAACTGTGTATGCAAATGGACGAGATTTATCTCTTTGCAAGCTGAGGCAACGAAGACATCAAACATTATCGAAATAAAAGGTACAAAAGTCGAGACCATGTGCGACATTGCTGACGAACCTTTGGAAGATTACCCCAGCATTACTTTTTACAAAAAGCATATACGGAAAAAAAGAGGATAAAGCGAAACACGACTCTGCTACAGTTTATTTATTTAGTTCTGGAATGTGTGATCGAGTGCGAGATTCTACTAAACACTAAGTTCAAAGGATTTTTCGGAGATAAAAATTGCAAAACACATTGAACGTGAGGAACAAGATTTCGGTCTGGAACATTAAGGACGTCCAAATGTCTGTAATCACCGCAAGGTCGCCAATAACTAAATCCTTTCGGAAAGATGTGAATCCGAATACACGAACAGCTTTTGGAAGGGCAATATATTCCTTGAGCAAATACGAAATCAAATGCTTTTTTTGCAGCTTGAAGTCTTTTAATGTGGAAAACAACGTTCCTTGGGATTCACGGAAGATTCAGTAGCTGCAATAAAAGGAACAAAACTATATTGCGTGGCAAATGAAAAACTGGAACTACTGAGTTCTGAAAGTCAGCCAGGAATCAGGAAACAGGGAGTCTCCAAAGTTTTAATTTCCCTTGAGGCAAGTTTTAAGTTTCTTTGAGGCAAGTTTTAATTTCTCTTGACCTGCAGACGTTAATCTGCCGACAAGACGTTTGTCTTTGGTTTCCAAAATTTGGAAGAAAATAAGACCCAGTGACAGAAAGCGATACTGATACTATCACAAAAGTCCATGAAGAAACCCGACATAAATTGAGATCCAGTGACAATAAAATCGTACAATATTTGTGTATAATTCAACCCTTAGATGCGTATAACTGCAACATTTGAGGATTCCGAGTCCACAAAAAAAAAAAAAACTGGAATCACAGAAACACCAGCTCTAATAGCAGCCAGAAATCGTATTCCAGTAGATCTGTTGGCCAAGAAAAGTCCAAAAGTAATTCTGCTATGGTCGCGTGTGGCCTGATTAAAGGGCTCTGTGTCCCTATTCTCGGATGTCTGGAAAAACAAGAAATCCAGATATAGTTTCGTTACGCAAACATTCACTTGTAAATTTGGCATGTTGTGTCGGGCAGGATAAAAGCGACAATGACTAGGCTGCCGGAAGTCATTATAGCTTTTGCAAAGGAGGAATTCCCGATACTTGCAAAATTTTAATTTGCCAATCAGAGTAATGGCATTAGTGAGCTACGCCAATATCGATGAATCAAAGGATAACCCTGGGATTGAGCAGAATGATACGGAAGTTCGAAAACACTACAGAATTGTGTATAGCGTCAGGAAGACGACGTCCTCCAGTTTACAAAAATATTGTGGGTGAAGTTTCAGTTTCCAGTACCGATAAGGCAAGCCGGAACACACTCTCACATAGCACTGCCAAAGCAATGGCTAGACAACTGCAAATTCCGTGATCAACTGCCCACAAAATACTACTGTCTATCGTTTGATGATATGCGTACAGGATACCTGTGATGCAAGAACTTTTACCGAGCGATAAGCCACAGCGTTTCTACTTTGCTCTGCTATTCTTGACCGAGATGGATGTTGACAGCCTATGGCCTTGGGCTATCATGTTTTCAGATAAGACGCATTTCACTCCTCTTATTGGGACTATGAAAATCGCAGAACTGTCGAATATAGGGAACTGCACGACCAGCTGCCAGTCACGAAATGCGTTCACAGAGTCCACATGTGGCAGTATGGTGTGCATACAAAGCTGATTTCATTATTTAACCATGTTTCTACGAAACCACCACATTCCAGGTCCTAGTAGAGTGTAGGACCTGGAATGTAGAGTGTAGGACCTGGAATGTGGAGTGTAGGACCTGGACTGAGCTCTTCTTCATCAACATGTTGTCCAGCTTTGCAGGAACGGCAGTATTTGGACTCCACGGTTTTCACGGAAGATGGTGCAACTACACATGTCGTTCGGCAGGTAAAGGTAGTGCTCAGTCTAGCATTCGGTAATGAAAGCATAATTGCGTGTGGGTTTCGTCAGTCCTGTACAGTCCGCTCACCGGACCATAATCGTTTTGATTTTCGGCTGTGGGGATAACTGAAAGACAAAATTTATCAGAACGACAAACGCTCTCAGATATGAAAAGGAGTATCAGATGTGAAGTGGCCGATATCTACCCTAACATACAGCAAGCAGCCGTGTGGCGTATGCCATTCTTTCTATGCAGTATGTCATTAAGTCTTACGAAGAAGAACTTGCAATAGTGCGGCTGGTTTATCAAAACTAGTCTCTTTACGTTTATGTGCAGTAGCATTTTATAGCAAAATTACAGATAATTTCTTACTCTTCTCTTCTCTTACTCTCACTCTCTATCTTTAGAGAGACAGTGAGAGTAAGAGAAAGAGAGAGAATGCGTATAAAGTTATGGAAACGGACAAGAATATCGTTCATTTATATCTATATGAAGGAATAACTTTTTAATGCTTTCCTATCTATAATGTTGTGAACAAACGACAGATTCATATGTTACGAAATGTAATTTTTTTGAAGAAGCTCCATAACCCATCATTAAACAAAACATTAGGACGCTCATGATGTACATTAACGCATTTCGAAATCGGGTATGGCTAAAGAGAAAAGCGTCTTAAGCAGTACCACTAAATTCCAAGAGTCATCAGTACTACTAAAGAATCTATTAAATGAATAATTAGTCCCAAATTTCATGAGCATCAAAAACCACAAAGTGCTGGCGAATTCGTGACGAATGTACCTTAAATATATAGCACCATTCATTTAAACAGGGGTAATGAACAACATCGTTTCATCGAAACTGCAGTAGGGAAGAATTATATGGCTTCACTGATATTTCAGTAGGGAAGCAATACCGTTTCATCAAAGGTTTCGTTGAGTTTCTGGAAGCAAATGATTGAATACGTTTCTCCACGAAAACGAAAATTAAGTAGGATAGAATATTCTTTATTTGGGGGTTTAACAACCACCATAAGCAGCTCGTTGTGCTACACTGGCCAAACATTTGGAGATATTGCATGAAATGAAGGATGTATCTGACTCAAGTAACATGCATTGAAATAACAGTGATACTGCGTATCACAAACGATAGTGAGGGCTTTTATAAAAACAATTTATTATGCAATATCTGCACACAACAAAGTGGCACTCCAGTAAAGACAAAATGGTAATATCTGAGAACGACCATACCTCTGGATTTCTGTAAAGGGTAACACAACTTCTGTGTTGAAAAACGCCTTGATAACTACAGTATGAGACGTACTTGCAATGGCATTATTGATGAGCGTCTAGGGCAGCTCGTCCGATATTTCAGGGAACACGTTGCGGAGTAGCCTGTGTTGTAGGGAATGGATCATTGTTATCAAGACGCCACTGTACAGCGTTCCAAATGTTCTCAATAGGATTAAGGTCAGAAGACCTCAGAGGCAGCTGTAACGATTTAATATTACGATTTTACACCTGCTGAAGCACGTTGCAGGCCCGGTGACTGGTTGCATTGTCATCGAGAAAACTGAATGCATGTCCAATAGATGTTTAGCCAAAACAGTCACAATGGGCACAAAGATCTCGTTCCGGTATACTGAGGCATTCAAGTTCCTTGACAAATATACAAGGGTTATAAGTACTTGTATGTTCAATGGGCTATAAGTACTATGTAAATCAATGGACTATAAATAATCGCCCATTCTTAATTATGGCTCAAAGGTTCTAGGTAAGGGAAATAGCCGATGCCGTAAGATAAACACAGCATCAACGACTCAAACCCGGACCCATCTGGAACCAACAGCCAGAAGCCAGCGCTTTGATCACTGTGCCACTGAGGCAACCCGCGATAATTTTACTCATAAAATGGTGGCGCTTTTGCAACTGATCCAAAGCGAATTAAGGTGTAATATATTTCTGAACTACAATTGTCTCAAATGGATTTACGTATTAAGATCGACCTCCCGTCACTTAAGTGGCTAGAGACGCAGCCTGCGAATGAATGAATGATCAGAATCGGGCTCTGGTTCCAATCCAGGATGCAGTACAGGCGTTGCGTTTATTTTTACACTCGTTATGTCCCTTATTCAGAACTAGTGACCAGACGGGCGACTCTTTAGATTCTCAGCGATCTCATTTAATTCCGGAACTAAAAAAAAAAAAACATTTTAAATCCAAAATATAAAACATCAGCGGAATTCTTCCTACTCAGGTGATTGTGCCAAAAGGGGTTTTCTTTTCGATGTAGGGCTCTTGAAGCGATTAGTTACATGAAACATTATCCAACTTTTGGTGCATGCATGATTTTGTTCACAAGATTTAATTATCTTACAGGATACATCGAGTAAGCAACCATCATAGCTTTTCTCTTTTAAATTAGCCGTTAGTTATGAATTACAGATTTACATGGCGTAAAACTTATCGTTTGGATTATTAATTTCTGAACGAATGTATCTCTAAAACCATGTACAGTCCCGAACATTCCAGTACTTTTTTCTTCTATTTCCTCATTAGTTTCCATTTTTTAAAGAATAACCATGTTAGCATTATTAGAGTAACCACAGGCAGCTTTGGTTTTGTGATCTTGAGAAGCATTGATCCTTCACCTTCTCTGCTTGGGACCATCGTAAAGGTTGAAGTACGACATGAGTGCGATGAACAAAGGCAAAAATCACCTCAGGAGACTACTGCTAATTTAACATTATTTTCTTAAAAAGTGGCGGTACGAAATTTTACTCTAAAAGGGCAATTCGGTAATCTTGTGAGTTATGATCGTCAAAGTTATTTTACTATCATACGTCGCAGCCTTTGCTCAAAAACTTCCTTTATCCTTTTAGAGCAACATTTTTTTAAATGACAAAATATGTATTTTATTCCGTTTATAGGCGTAAAATTTACAAAACATTCGCAAGCTTTCACTGCCAACCGGCAGTTTATTCAGGCTGCTTAATATAAACAGTTAACAGAAATATATTAAGAATAAATGCAAATTTAAACAATTTCCAATTACTTATAGCATGAGATTGATAATGCGCCACTTGCCCAGTTATTGTCTAGCGAGCGGCACTTTTAATACCTGACACCTTGTGCTATATGGGAGAAATTTCAGTAGTCAGGTCTGTGTTACAAACGGCACTGTATGATAGAATATTGATTGGTTCTCGAATGGCTGTTGACCTAGGGCCGCTCTAGTGCGATATTCTTCTTAAATCCTTCCAGATAGGTCGAGCGTCCTTAGAACTTACGTCTCGAGCCAAATAAGTTGTCAGTTTTCTGATTTTTATTATCCCGTTGGTGCTCTGCCACTCTAAGTTGGAAAAACCTTTTTGTCATTCCGATATACCACACAATGGATGTGTCCGGGTATACTAATATAATGCTGCATACTCCGGTTTGGGTGGGTAGTGGCTGCCTATCGTGATCCACAGTGAGAATGGTCCCAATCATCCTCGGGGATCTTAGACCTATACCCAGCCTCGACTTGCGCAGTGCATTCCTGAGCTAGTAGGAAATTCTTGGGATATATGGTATGGATTCAACAAAACGCGCGCTCTCGGGAGGTGAAGCTTGCACGCCCCCAGTTACTTCCAGAGATGCTTTATACACTCAGTGGCCACTTTATCATGACCACCTGACAGTTTTAAGCAAATGAGCTATGGCTGCACACTGTTGCCGCCAGAGGGCTAGGCTAGTATAAAAAGGGAAAGCTTAGTGCTTGCGACAGTAGTAGAAGTAATTTTCGGGTGACGAGATGGGACAAAAATGTGATTTGACGGACTTTCAACGTCGGATGATTGTAGGAGCTCGGAGTCATGGAGGGAGTATCACAGAAACCGCCGCATTCGTGAAATGTTCCAGAGCAGCTGTTGTTAAAGTGTTTAAAGACTGGACTGTCAGCCAAAAAACTGGGTCGCAACGTGCAACGTGTGGTCGGCATCGTCTAGTGACTGCTCGGGCGGAACGGAGAGTGTCATAACTGGTAACAGACAACAGAAGGGCAACAGTGCAGCAAATTACAGACCATCTTAATCAAGGATCCCCTCAAGTGATCTCTGCACGCACTGTTTGCCGTACACTGCATCAGATTGGATATTGCAGCCGAAGGCCTGTTCGAACACCTTTGCTGTCTGCAGTTAATAAGTGAAAAGGTCTCCAGTTTGCACAGGAACACAAGGATTGGACAGTCGATAATTGGAAACAAATTATGTGGTCCGATGAATCACGTTTTCAGTTGCACCATACCGATGGCCGAGTGAGAATTTGGCGGAAACAGCACGAAAGCACGGACACCAAATGCATTGCTGCAACCCTTAAAGCTGGTGGAGGCAACGTTAAGGTTTGAGGAATGTTTTATTGGCAAGCTTTGGGCCCTTTAATTCGTGCCGATCAACGTCGGACTGGCACATCATTTTAAAACATCGTTGCGGACCAAGTGCATCCTGTCATGCGGATGGTTTATCCTAATGGCGATGGCTACTTTCAACAAGATAATGCATCCTGCCATAGTGCTCGTATTGTACAAGATTGGTTTCAGAAACATGCCAGTGAGTTTACTTTGCTTAGGTTGCCCAAACAATCTCCAGACCTCAACCCCATTGAGAATTTGTGGGATGAAGTTGAACAAGCCATCAGACAGTTGGATCCACAACCCTGCAATCTCACACTCCTGGAAAAGTGCTATTAATCAAGCATGGTCTCAGATTTCACAAGCCACCTATCAACATCTCGTGGAGTCCATGCCACGAAGAATCGACGCCGTATTAGAGGCAAAAGGTGGCCCAACGAAGTACTGAGGAGGTGGTCATAATAAAGTGGATACTCAGTGTATATAATTATTCTGATGCGCTCAATGTCGTAACTAGCCGCAGTGGAAAATACTTTTAGGTTGCGAATTTCTGCATGGAGATCCACTTTATCTGAGGAGAAATCGCAGGCTCTCTTCGATCGTGCTCTAAACAGGGCATACTTGTGCGTGGTGAGTATTTCAGATGAAGGCAGAACTGAATTATGAACATAACGTGGTTTGTAGTACAAGATACAGATTTTCGGATGCCTTTCTTTCTCACTTAGATGTCTAAAAACGGGAGGCTACAATGTTCTTCACATTCAGCTATTAATTTTATCTCCTCGTGGGAGGAGTTCATGCGACCTAAGAAAAGGTTTAGGGACACACTGCTGCGACTCCAAACAAGAAAGATGTAATCCAAAAAGATGTCCGTAAAATGGTATATCGGAATGACAAAAAGGTCTTCCCAACTCAGAGAGGCAGACCACAAACGCGATATAATAAGCTGAAAACTGGCTATCTGTTTCGCTCGAGACGTAAGTTCTATGGACGCCCGACCTATCTGGAAGGATTGAAGACTATCGCTCTAGAATGGCACTAGGCCAACAGTCATCCGAGAATCGATCGAGATTCTATCATGAAGTGACGTTTGTAAGACAGACACGACTACTGAAATATCTCCAGTGTTAGGTATTAAGTGTGCCTTTCGTTAGACAATCAATGGGCGCGGCGCAATATGAATCTCATGCTATAAGTGATCATCTGAAATTGTTTAAATTTGCATTTATTCTTAATCTGTTTCTGTTAACTGTTTATATTTAGCAGCCTGAACAAGCTGCCCGTCGGCAGTGAAAAGCTTGCGAATGTTTTGCAAAATTCTGCTCCTAGAAACGGCATAAAATGTATATTTTGTTTTTACACTTGGCGTGTATAACCCGCAATACCATTTGTAGAAATTTATGCGTTTTCCGGGCATTCGTCATGCGTTCTTTTATCGAGCTTAAACAATGCACAATCAGATTAGAACAGGAGCCATGTCATTTGTCTTCTCTCAAAACTTGCAAAGACTGGGGTGTAATTCCCAAATTCCTTCAATTCAAACAACCGTGGAAGACGACTGGTTTCAAAGGAAGGAATAGAATTTTCAGCGTGAAACACTCAATCACCTCGTCCGATCCAGAAGAGTCAAAGCAATGTCATTTGAGTCCAAACTGTGGGCTCTATACAAACTACTGGCTACCGAAGTGCCCCCTTTAGAATTCGATATGCTTCTCCGAATGTGTAAATATGCTGACCGATAGGCAGTTCAATTTGCTCCACGCAAGGCACCAGAACAAACTACAGCGCCTTCGTCCAATTGATGTACCCGTTGTTAATTTATCATCTAGGACGTTTTCCAAAGAAGAGCTAAAAATCTTCAACAAATGTCCGAAGTTTGAGCTTCAAGATAAAATCCGACCTGAAGACGTAATCCCAGCTGTGGAGAGTATTCTTGTAAGCATCCTACCAGATGAGAGAAATGCAATCCGGGTGAATTGTGCCACCCAACTCAGAAAGATTCTACGAATAGGTGGGCGTAGAGCGTCATCCGAAGCCCGAGAAATCCTAGATCGACTTAGAAAGGACCAGACTATCACATTCACCCTAAATGATCGTTCAGGACAAACCGGAGTGATGGACACGAAGGACTACTGTATAATAATAAGCTCGAAGATTATATCAACAAATCCGGGTTAATTCTGCAGTCCGTTGACCCTTTAAACGTCTGGGTTGCAAGAGTGAAAGGAGTTGCAAAAATTTCAGCCCTGCCACAAGAGCTCAAGAAAGTGACAAAACCGCCCCCAGGCACCTATGTCCCCAGGTGTTTTGCTCTGGTGGAACATCATAAGCACAGAATGCCGATCCGTGCCATTGCCTCCAGGAGAAATTCGCCATCACCAAACTTGGAGAAAGTAATGTCTTAATTCTTGCAGATATGTTTACCATCTTCGGATAAGGTCCTGTCCTCATCTAAAGGTTTCATCGCAAGAATCAAGGACGTGCACCTAGGCAAGGACGACATCAAGGTAAGCTTCGAGGTCACAGCCATGTTCCCGTCTATTCCAATGTAAGAAGAATGCGATAACATAAGTAGCTTCATTGAAAACTATACAATCTTTTTGACCGGGATGCCATCTAGCCATCATAAAAGCTTTGCAAGTTCTAACTGATTCGATTTTTCCCCGTTTCGTTCAAAGGTGTGCAAAGAAATAACAGGAGCAACAATGAGTTCATCCTTATTAGCCGCTCTTACAGAAGCCATTTTACGACCTTTGGAAGATTCCATCTTAAACTCCGGGTTGGCTAGTTCCAAAGATATGGCTAAGATACGCAGACAATATCTTTTTTGTTTGGAGTCACGGCAATATGTCCCTAAACGTTTTCTCAGATCGCATGAACTCCCCGCACGAGGTGATAAAATCCACTGGTGATTATGAAGAAGATGGAAGCATCTCTTTTTAGACATCCTAGTGAGAAGGAAGACATCCGGAAGTCCAAGAACACAAGTGTATCACAAACCATGTTACGTTCACAATCCAGCTCTGCCTTCATATGCAACACCCACCTTGCACAATTATGCCCTGTTTAGAGCCCGAATGAAGAGATCCTACTATCTTTCCACAGATAAAGAGCTGACCGATAGGCAGCTCTTTATCTGAGGAAAGATATCCATGCGGAAATTCGCAACCTAAGAGAATTTTCCACTGCAGCAAGTTACGGCATTGAGCTTATCAGAAGGATTATACATAAGGTATCTCTGAAAGGAACGGAAGGCGAGCTAGTGTCACCTCCCGAGAGAACGCGTTTTGTTGGATCCATACCATATATCTCAAGATTTTCTTACCAACTCAAGAATGCACTGCGTAAGCTGAGGCTGGATGTAGGTCTATGATCCCAGAGGACGATTGGGGCCATTCTCACTGCGGATCGTGACAGGCAGCCACTACCAGCCCAAGCTGGAGTATACAGCATTCCATTAGTATTCTCGGACACATCCACAAAATGGTATATTGGAAATGACAAAAGGTCTTTCCAACTTAGCAAACGCAGAGCACAAACGGGATATAACAAGCAGAAAACAGACTACCTGGTTGGCTCACACGTAAGTTGTAAGGAGGCCCGACCTTTCTGGAAAAGGATTTAAGAAGACTATCGCCCTAGAGCGGTCCTAAGGTCAACAGCCATTCTAGAATCAATCGAGATTCTGTCATGCAGTTACGTTTGTAACACAGACCTGACTACTGAAATTTCTCCCATATGGCACAAGGTGTTAAGTATTAAGAGTGCCGCTCGCTAGACAATCAATGGGCAAAGTGGCGAATTATGAATCTCATGCTATAAGAGATTTGAAATTGTTTAAATTTGCATTTATTCTTAATCTGTTTCTGTTAACAGTTTATATTCAGCAGCCTGAATAAGCTGCCCGTTGGCAGGGAAAGCTAGCTAATGGTTTGTAAATTTTACGCCTATGAACGGAATATTATGCATATTTTGTTATTACACGTGGCGTATAACCCGCAATCCCATTTGTACCTATTTTTTTTTAAATATTAAAAATCTTTATCTGATCCGTTAGAAAAATTGAAATGAAGCAGAAACAGTGTTTTTATTCCCGGTGACATCTGGAGCTTTTCCAAAATTGAGAGTTTCACGGCACACACAGGACACAGAATGTTTGAAAGCATTAAGTCACTGAAGCATTAAGTGATCTTCCTTCTCTGACAAGTTCATTTCCTTGAAACCTCATTCTTAAAAATATTTCTCCTTCGAATTGCTTAAAACGTACTTCGGTTTCATTATAAATCTACTTTTATCTAGCTTCTTAGTAGTACAATGTTAAAAACTCTACGTTCCAATTGTCCTTTGTGGTTTATGTGGTTCCAAGTGTTCTTGTGGCTTAGAATGGTTATATATGCTGGTATATGTGCATATAAAACAATTGTATATCCTGTTATTATGACTACGTTTCAACTACTTTAATTTATGAACTTTCCTTAATTCTAGTTCTGTCTTTACGTATATCCATCACATTATCTTTAGTTCTTTTTGTGATACCTCAAGTGCACCCAATGTGTTTTATATGTTTTACACATATGATTTATTTTTCTGAACAACAGCTATCCTACAATTCTCAAGATTCCATAATACAGGATACGGCTTACTTAGCAAACTTATAATGCTATTAAACTTGGGGTGAACTTTAGTTCAATCAGTACTTGGCCTTAGCACAAATATTAAGGTTATGCAACCAAAAACAGTAATATGTACGACCAGGCATCCTTTTTTTCGGACGAGGTTGTTTTAATATTCAATTCTGTGACATTTTCCGGTGAATATTTTAGTTAAACAAACCTTTGCGGGATTTTTTGAAGTGCCATACGCATAATGTTCATATGTATATTTACTTGTAATCTTCATGCTTTAAACGCGATGTTTCCTTTCAAATGTGCCTCAGATTAATATTGGATTATTTAAAGTAGCAACATTTTAAGAAAATAGTCACTGAAGCATTAATTTCGGTTTGCAGAATACTGAATTACACTTTCTTTTCTGTCCAAAATTGTTATGCTCCTGGTACTTTAAAACATTGCATGTTCTGCACGCCATATTTCTTTACTACTCAAAGTATTTAGTAATTGTCAAAATTTTTAAAAGATATTGAAAAATCTATCAACTTGAACAACTGGCAATTTAAAAATAACTAATGGACTAAGTTGAACACACAAGCGCCGATTATGTATACAAGATTATCACGAAATTTCAAGGAACGACAACATGATTTAAAAAAAAAAAGATTTCCATATCATTCGGTGGAGTTATTTCTCTTACTAACTGTCGTTTTTTGAACACGAGAAGCTGGCTAATGGGTATTTCAGATAACTTAATCATTCCAGTAGAGCCCCGAACATTCGTTCTTCTCGTAGCATTATTTATTCCATGCAATGCTTTATGCTCAGTTGAAGAATTTCATCGAAAGAAAATATCAAAAACTAATGTTTAAAATAAATAAGCACGATAAAACTAAATAAAGCGTTTCAGAGGACTTCAGCGAACGCCTATTGAAACATTTACTTGCCTTTGATGCAAACTCCCATAAATTACCGAAGAAAATGCTTGGTTCTGGTCCAGGAATTCCCAGTTCTTTAAAAACGGAAAACTTTTTCTTTCGCCATCTGAAAAATAAAATTGTAAAAGTGTTAACACTAAAACAAGATTTTATACTGCTTTCTTTGGCGTAAATCAAAGATGATTATTTTCTTATTTCAGGATTTAATGACCATCATCAACAACTCTAAGCGCTACAGATAATGTATGGTCAATAATTTAGGAATAACAGTCCTAGGGAGAGTAGGAGGCTCAAGCCGTAATGACAAACGCGGAACCAATGCCTTATCGAGAACTCCAATCCTGTTCCAACTCAGACTTACGACAAGAAGCCTACTTTTATGACCACTCGGACAGCTGCATTGTAAACATAAAACAGGGTACTAAGTTTCAAAAGTAGGTGTATTATAGATTATCATAGCAAAAGATCACAAATTATGTTCGAATAGAACACGCATTACAGACATCAAAACCTGAATCAGAAAGTGTTTAAATTGTATGTCACATTTCCTTCTTTTTTCAAACTACGAACGATAAAGCTACCTGATGGCAGTTATTTCCGGAAGACTCAGTTTCCAAAATCGATATATTATAAATTAGGTGAAAGAATATCAATTCATTCAAATTAGTTTGCAATACAGTGATGGATCACTGACAATCTGTAATTAGCTGATTGTATAATTCTCTGCTCCTGCTTTATTGGAGAATTCCACTTTATTGGAGAACTTCAGGAGGGATATTGGTCTCACATAAATATAAGCAGCCTCATTAGTTTTCTCTAACTGTTATAATACCCTTCGAAAAATTATACAGCTGAACATTTTTCAAACTTTCGAACACGCGCACCTTTGATACATTTACTTGTTGCCCTTTCCTGAACAAACCTAAAAAGCTCTGCAAAGTTTATGTAACGAAAGGTAAGCTGGAAGAATGTCAAGAACGTTCTTTTCTTGGTATTTCAAGGCCGATGAACACCTTGAAATGCTGACATCGGAAAACGCATTGATGCTTGTGTGTGAAGCCATAAAGACGTTTTCCCTTTGTTGTAGTGGTGGACCATTCGTTAACGTTTGTTCACAACGAATGACTCTTCAGGGTGAATGATGAATGATTCGCTATCAGCACTGTGAATCATCATTTAATCCACCATTACGAGGGCACACACTGAAGATGCAGCATGTTTAACTATCTCCCGCGCCGTGAGTTCAGAAACTAATTCTCGTTACGCAAAGTAATGTCGAAAATTAATAAGTGTTAACCGTTCTATGAGAGAGCAAACAGCAGTCAACTGGGAAATAATAGTGAAACTTTAAAATGGGAATGATAAGTGAATGCCATTCGTATTTTCTTCTTATCTCGCATTTTCTGCTACTTACAGATACAAGATGGTGCGCCCGAATCGTATCACATGGAAAATCATTCATCGTAAATGGTTGAAGAAAACACACTTTTTCGGGCAACTTCACAAAAAAGAGCGAAAAAAATTATGATCTACAAGGATTACACGGGATCCCTGCAGTTAATGATTTATTCAGTGAGTATAATGACACCTGGAAATATTTTATCGTTTGGATGTTTTACGGCCATCGTGAGTGATCGACTGGACACGAGCAGTCGCCGGTCCCTGATTTAAAGCCACTGGCTCTAAACATCAGGAATCACATTTTCATACAGAGTGAGTGTATGAAAATATGATTTCTTATGTTTTTGTTTCTTCACTAATATGCATCGTTATACTTGATCTCTGGATATTTTTTAGTGTTTTTCCTTTTTATATCACCATTGTCAACCATTATCAAACAACTGCTGGACTAAGGTCTACCAAACTTTCTTCCACAACAGTCTGTCTTGTGCCAGCCTCATCCATGTTACTCCAGCATACTTTCGAATTCCATCCACCCATTTCACATGTGGTCTTCTTCTGGGTCTTTTCCTGTCCCTCGGAATCCAGTCTAAAATTTCAGCTGTTCACCGATGGTTTGTCCTTCTGGCAATATGTCCAGCCCATTGCCATTTCAGGGATTTTACTCTCATCATGATGTCTTACACTCTTGTCATTTTTCTGATGCACGAGTTCCTCTTCTTATCTCTCCTGGTTACACCAAGCATGCATCTCTACAAGCTTCTTTGAGTTGTCTGCAGTTTTCGTATACCTCTTTTAGTTAAGATCCACGATTCTGTACCATACATAAGCACTGGAAGGATGCATTGATCAAACAGTTTTTTTAAAGACATAACGGCCTATTGCTCTTGATAATTATACTTATACTGTTTCTTCCAAATGCTCTCCAGGCAAGTTTTACACGCCGATTAATTTTTTCATCACTGTGACCTTCACTTGATATCTGTTGTCCAAGGTTAATGTAGGTATTGATTGTCTCCAGCTTTTTCCCATCAATCGATAAATCTTCATTTCTTGTAAAAACATTGTACATCACTTTTGTCTTCTGAAAGTTCATTTTTAATCCCACTTCTTTTCTCTTGTCAGCAAGTTCCTGGATGATACTTTGGAGCTCTGATGAGGTAGTTACAAAAATAATTACGTCATCAGCAAAACGAAGGTGAGTTGGATAATCTCCATTAATCTTCATTCCTTTGTTTTCCCAGTTCAGTGATTGAAAAACATTTTCCCATTTGGCATTAAAGAGTTTTGGAGATATAGTGTCCCCTACTCTCACTCTCTTTCCAAGTTTTATCGGTGCTGTATTCTCGAAATAGCCTAATCTTTGCACTTGCACTTTCATAGATGTTATTAATAATATTAATGTATGCATCTTCAATACCGCAGGGTTTCAAAGCCATTGTAACTGCTGATGGTTTCACCGAATCAAAGGCGTTTTCATAATCGATAAAAGCCATGCATATTGGAAATTCATATTCCCTCGCTCTTTCAATTAGTTCTCTCAGTACGTGGCTATGATCTATAGTGCTGTAGCCATTCCTGAATCCTGCTTGTTCTCTTGGTTGAGCCATGACCAGTGTCACCTTCAAGCGGTGTGAAAAGAACTTTACTGAATATTTTATAAACCACTGATAGGAGGCTGATGGGTCTATAGTTACTGAGATCCTCAATGTCACCTTTTGTATGTAGCAGGATCATTGTAGCATTGTTCCAATTTTCAGGAATCACCCTTCATTAAGGCATCGAGTGTAAACATGGGCGAGTACTGTTTCAATTTCTCCACTTGTTTCTTGTATTATGTCTACGGTATTTCCATCTTCTCCTGGAACTTTTCCCCCGTTTTATTTTCTTGATTGCATATGCATCTTGTGCTGGGAGGGCTAGAAGAACTCTGGTACAAGTACCTTTCGTAATGTTTGAAGTACATGTATCATCCCTTTCATATAGTTTTGAGTAGAAATCTTTCACTCTTGTCAAACTTTCACCTCTATTTCTTGTTACAGAACCATCTTCTTTTCTCAGAGCCATAATCTGTTTTCTTCCCTTACTCAGATGCCCCTTTGCTCTTTTCAGGCTTTGGTTGTTTTCAATTGCTTTCTTCACTAATTCACAGTTGAATTTCCTTACATCTTCAGTGATATTTTTTCGTACCGTCATGCATAGCTCTATATATTCCACTTTGGAAGTCGCATCTTCTTTAGTTGTTGTCATCTCTCTTCTTGTTTTGCATCATAATTTTGTTTTTTTCTGATAATTTATTCTTATGCAACTTGTTCTTAGTACCAGCTATTTCTGTTGCTGTTTTTGTAAGAGCCTTTGTCAGTTTTCTGCTAATTTCAGAGATGTCCACTTCTTCCGACGTTAGACCTTCTAGAGTAGAGAATCTGTTCCTCAGTTCCAATTTGAAAGTATTGTGATGTTTTTTAAGGTTGGTCATGTCAATACACTTTGTTTGTTTTATGAGCTTGCCACCCTCGAGTTTAGCGTTGATTTCCTTATCCAACTATAATTTACTAAACACAACTATAATTACAACTATAATTTGCATCTTACATCGTACCATCCTATGGTCACTACCTGTGTTGAAGTTGTCTTCCATGACAAATTTCTTTTTACACATAATAAAATCAATTTCACTTGTCAATCCTTTGGGATGCCTCCATGTCCATTGCCTTTGTGGCGTTTCCTTGAAAAAGGAGTTTCATGATGAAAAACCCTTTTGATTCTGTAAACTCTAAGAGAGTATTTCCACGCTGGTTTCTGTTGCCGTGACCGAATTTGCCTACTGTAGTTTCGTTCTGTTGCCGTTGCCCTATTTTTGCTTTGAAATCTCCCATAATGATCTTCAAGTGCTGCTTGCGTTTATTATTTAGATCACGAATTTCCTCATAAAATTATTCAATCTCTTCTTCAGGATGACTTGTGGGGGTGCATAAGCTTGAATATTATGAGCCTGGTATCTTCTCGAGAGTTGGATAACAAGTCGTGCACCTCTGTCAGAGGAATTTGCAACTTCTACAACTTTATCCTTCAGTTTCTTGTTCATCATAAATCCAACACTACTAGTTCTGCCAGTATCTGTCCCACGATAGTAGAAGGGATGTTCACTTTTCAGTTCAATGAGATCTTCTCCTTTTCTCCTTACCTCACTTGGCCTGACAATGTCTCACTTGATCCTTTGTAGTTCTTGTTCTTATTCAAGGAGCCTTGAATCGGAAGATACGGAGCGTCCATTGTAAGTAGCCAAGGTTAGCATCAGATGACAGCCTAGTCCGGTCATCCGGTGATTCTTAGCACCCTCTGCCTTCATGTCGCACTGGCCGCTGCCTTGGCCAGGTACATTCCAGCTGCCGGAGACTGAGGGCCAAGATTTAAGTTATGGAGTCATTTTGGAGGGGTTGGTCATAACTCACCACTCTGGCCAAGCGGGTTGGTGAGTGTGGGATAGCATTTCCTCTAATCCCGATGGTATAGTTATTTCGCTATTGGCGTACGTCAGAGCCCCTTTTGTGGGAACAGGATGCACCACGAGAAGGCGGGGTTGACATTTGTCAAAGAGAGGCTGATTCTTAGCGCCCTCTGCCTTCATGTTACCTGACCTTACATCTATCCTTTTATATATATTACCTTATTTTTCCGTGTCAATTCTGTTAACGAGTGGCCACCTGGTGATTCCGATGGTAGAATGTTGACGTTGTTCTGTTTGAATTCTTCCTGTTAATTTCCTTATCCAACTCTAATTTACGAAGTAATATTTTACTCTTAATTCAGTTTATCGATTTTTCTGACTTTCATCATTTTATATCTGGAAGCAGATTTCTTTTTTTTTCTTTTGTTCAGTGTTTAATGGCCGCCTTGAGCAACTTAATCGGCTAAAAGCAGTCGCCCGTTTCTAACTTGGGGCCACTGGTTCCAGTAAAGGTAGAGTACCGTACCTGTGCCATAAGACGAACACAACATCCATACCTCCCCCTGGAATTTGAACCCAGACCCATCTCGGATAAGTGGTCACAATCCAGTTCTTAGAAAACTGTACCATCGGAGCGGTGAATTTCCTTTCCAGGTAGCTTCTTATCGCTATCCCTTTTTTGCCTGTTTTATTCATGAGTAAGCGACGGAATTACAACACAGAGATATTGGTAGGTGTGTGCTTAGTCTGAGACATCTCACACAAAAAATGATCCACCTATTTTGTGCATAAGACCTCAGTTGTGTTCTCTTTTCCCTCAGTCTTACTGATTTTCCTTAGTGTTTCTTTTATTTTTAGAATGTATGGACATGTTTTGTTTTGCTTAAATTTAGTTAATTAGCAACATCTCTAGCTCTCTCTATCATAAACATGTTGTATTGATAATAATTATTCATTATGACTTGTTTAGTTAGGCGATTAAGCCTCTATTATTTTGCCTTTGGTTTTACTCAGTTCTTTTTTAATTCACTAATCAAGCACTTTTCAGAAAATACTTTACATTGAACAGCAAAAAGACAGTGCAACTCTCTCGAAAATGCAGTTGCAATGTTTTTCAGTCCGCCTCGGCATAACATTGTGGTTGAACTACGGTTAGAGTTTGAGCATTCAGACCGTTTTTTCGCGAATGCCTTCTCAGCTTGACCGGTTTCACCTCCAACGCACTCTACACTATACTGTCGCGACCTTCTATGGTGGAAAAAGATAACATTTGAATGATTCTTTTGTTTTCCATGCTTTCATTACTTCTATTTAATTTGTAACGTCATGAAAAATTCACGACAACCAGTAGTTTTTTTTTGTGTTTTTATGGCGTTTCCGTTTTTAAATAAATACGTATAAGCATTCGTCGGCTTATAGAAATAGTTTTTTATTTATTAGTAGGGTGGGGCGAAAAAACCCGAAATTCTCTGACCGAAACGACTTAGTGCGGAATAGTTCCGAGTGAGCACCACTAAGAATTGTGTTAAATATATTTTTCGAATCGATTAATGCCATTGGCTCTGACCAGAGGCTTAAAGTTTTAAAATTTCACTAAAAACGTGAAGTGTGTCCGTTGAAAATACCAGAATTACTCGGATCGGCATGTCCTAGTGCGGAAAAGGTTTTAATAATCATCAACAACAAATGTATAAAGTGTAATTCCAATCAGTTAATTTATTCGGCTCTGAACAAGGGCTCAAAGTTTTGAAATTGTATATACAAAACGTGAAATGTATTGAAATAATACACTCGATTTCACGCTCCCTCTCAGCCAATGCAGTCTTTGTTTACTCCCCCCCTCCCACAGAATGATTTGGGATAAAGAATAATGAAACTGCATTGAGAAGGGGATTAAGTTGGCTTACTGGTACTGGTGCGGTACAAAACATATTTTCCTTCGTCAGAAACTGATTCGGTTGCTTTTTCAGTTGGATTGTCTTCATCAGTCCCACTGGTAAAGCACGTTACCTCCTGTTTTCTGGGTAGAGAACCTTGTAGTTTTCTCTTGATTGGCTTTTTCAGCTTCTGTGTTTCGATAAGAGAAACAAGACCTATGTAACATTTCACGGTTGATCTCTGATCTACAAGGAACAGTCGTTCTTTAGCTGTGACTTTATTTATTTATATCTGAGCACTTGCAAGCAGCTAAATCAAAAAGTCTTGTATTTGCTTCATGCCTAAAATTTCAACCCTATGTTTTAGTGTTTGACTTTTAGTAACAAGTCTACTAGAACCATTCATGTTAACGTACTTCTTGTGATATGAGAGCAACATAGCACGTACACACTCCTAGAAACTGTCGGGATAGACGCTCTTTGAAACAACTTTTCAGTTATCTCAGCCACAGCGTCTGCAATACATGAAAAACTAGGTTCTTGTTTGCTGTCAGCATCCAAAATAATTTTACGTCTCTCGTTGAAAAAACGCCTTATGACATCTTCATAAGTCGGAAGTTGGCTGTCACATCGATATTTCGAGATTCCAAGAATGGAACAAATAGGCATCTGTTTCAGAGGAGGCTTTGAACTGAAGACTTCGGAATTGCCCATCGCATTCACCATTACACCAGCGAAAGTTATACTGCAGCGTGTCATTTCAGTCAAAACTAGCGGAAACGACGCGGTGCCCTCGAATCCCCTCCCCCACCTTACGTTGGTAAGAGCAACGGCGGCCAAGTTCATTCTGAGGAGGGTAGAATAAGACAGGATGGCTGGATTGGCATAGAGGGAGCGTCAACGCGAATGTATTATTGCATTGCATTTCGCGTTTTTCATGTGAAATTTCGAAATTTTGAGCCTTTGGTCAGAGCCAAATAAATTAACTGATTGAAACTATACTTTATAAATTTGTTGTTGATGGTTATTAAAACTTTTTCCGCACTAGGGCATTTTTTATCCGAGTAATTCTAGTATTTTTGTCGGACACTCGAAAATTTCATTTTTTTTTATGAAATTTTAAAACTTTGAGCCTTTGGCCAGAACCAAAGATATTAAGCGATTCCAAAAATATTTTACACTTTATTACTATGATTATTAATAAAAAAATTAACAGATTTAAATAAAAACTCGGTTCCAGTGGTGCTTACTCACAACTGTTCCGCACTAGGGCGTTTCGATCAGCGCATTTCGGGTTTCTTCGACCACCCTATTATTAGCCTAAATGTCGGTCCAATTTAAACACGAATATCTACATCTACAGATAGGGCTGCAAAACTTTTGAGTTCAGCGCTGTGCCAATCGTGAAGGTGATGAGTGATGCAGTTTAAAATATTTCGGATGCACAGTAATATCATTGTGTTGTGTAATTGTATTTTCATGATTTGCACGTTTGTACTTTCGAAAGTCTAGTGTAAAATTATTTTTCCCTATAGATAACCAGAAACTGTTGCGAGACTTTCCATGTGCGTTTTCCTTTTTGCTTTGCGCAATGCACCAAATTTTTCCACCGGGACGGATACAGTTTTGTAAACTAATGTAAATGTATATTTAAATTAGACATTGCAACCCCGGTTCCCGAATCACATTCCGCCATCAAGCAATAATAATCACACGCACACACACACACCAGCAAAATGATACTAAGGTTAAATCATATTCTACAAAAATGTCATTTTTGCAAATCAAAATACTGTATTCTAAACATTCCTAAACCTATGATTACAGATCATGGTCTTACCTCCACTATATGTGAAGGATGAAATGTAGATATCGGTTCTAGCAACTTTATAACGCTTATAATATCACTAGAATTCTAAAACCGAAAGCTTGAATATGCACAGCAGCTCATATTCAAGTTTGATTGTTGGTGCTATAGCACCAACATCAGACATTGTAAACCTGCAGAAAATATAAATACACTAACAGAAACCAATCCAATTCTAGAAACCAAACTAATAATTAGCAGCCTCGATATTAAGTTAATTGTTAATCAGACAGACAAAGTTAGTGTCCGAATAAAACATCTCGCTCTTGCAATTAAAGCCATATAAAAGAAGCTAAAATTAACGGTCTCATCAGGAAAAAGATGATCAGAAATATCCTGAAGTTTCTTTAATTATCCTATTCTAAATCATATTATTCATGCTACTATTTCCTTTTGCTACTGTTTCTGTTAAATATCTAGTCTCAGTAAACATAAATGAAAATAGTGCATTATTAATTTTAATAAATATAAAAAAGGACATACTGTGTTAATCCCAAAAACTAAAGGAAGAAATATTCTTAAAAATTCTAACAAGTTCTCTCCATGATGCATACAAACTCTCACCTTCCTGACCGTGGAAATCATAATAGCCTAAAGGAATAGCTAAAATCATAACATAACCCCCAAAATCATGCACTTTAAAGATAAACTTAAAATTGCAAACTGCATCACAAACAGATAATATTTTCGCTATCATTTCTTTGTGAATTTCTTCAGGCATAAACCCCTAACTTCACCGATTTCATCTACTTTCTTTGTGTCATGCTTTACATCTAAAATAATCATTACTGCCCCTGTTATAATTAAAGGAAGGCCTAGTTAAAATATGGGTCTCATCGGAGAAAATTCCAAATTGATGTTATTCAAATTTCATCCTTCGTAATTAATTCAATATAATTATTAAGAAATATTTTATCATCACCTTAGTTTTGTCACTTACTTTCATGTACAGCTTTAAATACTGTACCTCCCTTATCAGTTTAAAATAAATCGATATAAAACTGTGATTCGCGCCACAAATTTCAATTTGTGGCGCAAATGAACAGTGACCCACAAACAATCCAGGACGATTTCCAATGAACACAAACTGATTCAGCCGTCCTGAAATCCTATCCACTTTTACTTTTAACACAGGCACCATTCAAGAATGAATTACATCCTCTCTAGTAACCACCTATTTTCAATAATGGCAAAGTCACCGAAAAATTATCTATCTCTAGTAATAGAAAATAATTTCCTTCTCCGCTTGGAATTACATAAGATTCAAATATTTTAGTTTCCAGAACCGCACGTTCGTGTACTCAATACATTGAAGCACAGTCGGCTTCAAAGTCAAATCCGGATTATCCAAGTGTTCTATTAAATACAGTAACGTCAAAGAAGGCAAAGCAATCTGAAGCAAAAGCACAGCAGAAAGCACAGTCCAAACGCTCTCTAATACCCGCCCTTGCCTTACTCTGTAATAAAAATTTTAAGTTACCAACAATCTTATCAGTGCTTGACTTACAAAAGTTGCAATAAGCACCAAACAACTTATATTATGATCATGAAAATAAAAGCCAATTGTTCGATCACAGGAGATGCATGATTATGAAAATTCAAAGTACCTAAAACAGCCAACTATCGTGCCACATAAACTGACTAAAATTATGATCTAGAAGGGGAATGTCATGCTGCCATTCCAAAGACACTCTGATATAACACTCTCTTCCTGCCTTGCACTTAAACACCAAAGCTTCTCCCACCAAAATAACTAAAAAGACCTAATTTGGCCTAAAGAAAAACCCAGATTTTCATGCAAGAAATCTATCTGGGTAGTCCGAATATCGCCATTCAGTTCTGAAAGCTGTACTGGAAAAAACGTAAAATTTCCACCCAAAAACATTACAAAAAGCTAGCTCACTTATGGTCTGTTATTGGTTCTAAGCGTACAAATCAATAAGTCAATCCAGCTGAAATACCCCTATTCTCAAAACATAATGAAAATGAGCTATTAAACAATACGTATGCTGTAAAACAATATCTGATTAACAGCTTACCAACACCGCTCTAGTCAACCCTCCCAAATTAATAAAAGAACACAAATCCTGTACATCATATTAATGAAATACTTAATTTAACATAAGATACATACATTTTTGGTACCAATCGAAATACCTTAATTCCAGTAGAAACGGCAATCACTCTAATATCAGCTGTAAAATAAGCTGGGGTATCGACATTCATTCCAACGGAAAATATACAATGAACCTGAAGTAAAAATCCTGTCCCTCCAGTTCCATCTATAGCATAAATTGTCCTCAAAATCTCAAAATGCTCACGCTTTACCACAGATGATCTAAAAGTATCAGAAAAATATTCCAAACACCGGAAGTGTCGAGATATGAAGCACAGGGTGACCAAAATAAATAAATAAATGCTGAAAAAGAAAAGGATCTCCCCATCCCGTTAGGTCCAAGAATGTATTGAAACTTCGATCGGTAAATATTATCGTAATAATTCCAGTTAGAAGTGACAGCGATAGTAACAATAAAATTGCTGAAATCAAAACTGACAACACAAACGAGGCTACCACTCATCACTGAATACAACATGACACCACTGGACATTATCCCTCGTCGATCGGGTCCGACACCACTGCAACTGGTGCCTGCGATGCTCGACCAACTCGGTAGTTATTCTTGACCCCCGCCGTCCTGGTGGCGCAGTGGTCTAATCGCTGGCTTCTGACCAATCTTCCGTGAAGGGTCCGGTTGTGAATCCCGGTGAGGTAAACTGAATTTGAATTTCAATATTAAAGCGGCTCTATAAGTGTTAATCAAGGTTAATTCAATGGCATAGTTTTTGGTAATTTTATCAGAAATTTCCGAATTTTCACTCAGATATTAACATTTTCTAATAAGGCATTTCGCGCGAAGCTGAAACTGGATCTGGAACTGCTCAGCATTTTATCATCTATTTTTTAAACATTTTACCCCCTGAACTTCGACTATCTGAGTGCTGTCTTTGATTTTTCTGTAGATACTGATATATGCCTCCTGTAAATGATCAGATAAATTGCGATAATGGACACTGATATTGGTCGACATCTCCGATTCGTCCTATTAGAGCATATATACTAAGCAGTCATATGATCAATGAATTTCCGAATGTTCTGTCTAAAGTGAAAACTCCAGAATATAAACTGTTGTTCCATTTACCTCTTCGATTAATCACGGTGTGGTGTCTAAGAGCTTTGACATTCAGATAACTTAAAACGTTCTCTCATTGCAGTTTTACGTTGTACAAATTTTAGTCCGTAGTCAAATAAAATATCCAGTGAGCAATAGCAGAAGCATAAATATTTATTTTGAAACAGTTAAAATTGTTAAAAAAGTAACAAAAAAGGGATACTTCGTCTGGTTTCACTTGAATAATATTTTAGTTAATTATTATTAGTTGTACCATCTCGATGATTATATCAGTGCAATGTTTTTCTTGGTATGAACTTTACCGTATTTTTGTCTACATAACTGCTCTTTAAACATTTTTGTACAAATTTTTCGAACAAGACAATTATATATACGCTGTACATTAAATCTGCTGCATTTAGAATTAAATTAGTTCAATTCTTTAAAATACTTACAGTAGCCAAAGCGTTATTATAACTACAGTAATTCCTGCACTCACTCCCCACATATTGCCACAAGAGTACAACTGTTCAATATTTTGATTCTTAGCTGCTCTATGAACTCATTTTCCCGTGATGTGCGAGAAAAACTGCATACTTATCTCCTGCTTGTAATGGACATTGCATAAATATATTGCTGATATTCCTGCAGAAGAACGTGTTTTACTCTGACGAAGGTCAATTCTTATCGTTCCAGACTTAACTTAGAGGATAGTCAATGGGTGTTCGTGATTTTCCTTTTTTTCCTTTACCTTATCTTTGCGCTCTCGATCCAAAGATTTCTGATACTTTACGCAGCAATCCCTTTTGAACAACAGATAACAAGGTGATTTCATTGTAGAAACTGCGTCCAATACTTATCAGCATGTATATTTTTCTTCGTGACAATTAGAAGATTAGTAAAAAACAGCCAGGGTAGATATCGTATAATTTCTGTAGCAACGAGTTTATCCAAATGCTTCGATAATATGTTATGCATGAAGATATTTCCTCTGTGTTTACATAATTAAAAAGTGGTGACCTTATGAAACGCAATGGAAATGCATTTGGTGTGATAATTACGGACATTTTACGCGTAGGTTATCTTAATAAGTATTAACGAACCTTCTACCGAATTTCACGCAATTCATTCTAGGTATATCGCTGACCAATTTTTCTTACAAGTTATTAAAAGCAAAGAAGTGGAATATGTACCATTTTTCAACGTAGTTCGCAATAGTTTCACAAAAGTTTTACATCTTCCTTTTTAAGTATTGAAGGTCATTTCAAATTCTTTGCGACTGTGTTCAGCTGACTTTTAGAATGATGCTACAGTAGCATATCAGCTTGGAAATCTATTAATACGAAGTTCTTTCACTGCATTTAATATACTGGTGGACTTCTTGTATACTCGTAAATGTCCAAAGAAAGACAAGCTTACTTTTGATTTAATTAAAAATTTACACCCTAGACGCAGGACGTGTTATTGATTATAATTTGTTCATTATCTTAGATTCATGAAGAGCCGAATATACATATCCAACAGGTGTGCTTAAAAATATTGCAGCTTCGTTTATTGCAACTTTTTTCAGTTCTTTAGAATCACGAGCCGGTGATTTTGGAACAACATTCTTCGTGGACTTGCTTCATGTGCTTGATTTCGTATAACTTTGTTCCGTGGCCTACATTTTTCAACCCCATGGAACACTGAAAGAGAAAACTGGGACACTTTTTACGAATTTCTGTAGAAATTTGCCAGTGAAATGAAAAGATTGGAAAATTAATAGTTTTTTTTCAAAGACTGATCAACAGCATTTTTGTTATCGGAAATAGTACACCTACTGCGAATGATATGACACATGACTGTGATGTATGTGGTGATTAGAATTTCAAAAGCAGTGCTTATTGGTATCCGTTAATCAGTGATATCTCACCGTGTGCTTTGCAGGGTACTTCGTAAAATGCCACTTCCTCGTATGTAGTAGTATTTACGTAGGTCATTTCAGAAGTATTTCACACTGCGCAGGCGCTGCCCGTAGGATGATGCAATCGCTCCAATCGTTGCCCCAGTTGTGAGTCAGACTTCAGTATACAAAGCTCTGTCTACGCTTGCTGGCTAATTTGTTCATGCTCAAAAAATTCAGCATAGAAATGGAGAAAGAAAGTGAGTCAGGTCAGATGCTGCACTGGCGATTCGACATTAAAATTTAAACTTCTCGAGAAAAATTTCCTACCGAAATTCATAAAGCTTTGTGTGAAGTTTGTGGTGCTAGTGTAATGGATCGTAGCACAGTGTCACGATGGCCTTCTCGTTTCCTCCAATGTCAGGAAAGCATCGAAGACGATCCAAGACACTTTCAGTCATCAGATGCAACGGACAATACTTTCTGTGGTTATCGTCAACATCGACGGAAAACATGTGAAGAGATTGCATATGGAGCCAAAATGCCTACCGCTTTGGTTTCAGAATCCTAACTGAAAAATTACAGAAGAGAAAAATGCCTGCCAAATGGGTTCTGCATAATCTGAGTGAAAATCAGCATGCAGTTGGCAAAGGTATCGCAGAAGAATTGCTGCAGCGGTACGAGACAGAAGGCGAGCAATTTTTGCACAGAAGTGTTGCTATAAACGAAACCTGGTTACGATATTTTTGAACCAGAACTGAAATCGCAGTCTGCTCAGTGGAAACATCCAGAATCACCTCGGCAGAAAACATTTCGCCGCCAACAAACGAAGGTTAAGCTGATGATGATTGTGGCCACTGACAAGGTTGGAGTGACAGAAACAGACAGAGTGCCCGAGGAGACCACTGTAACAACGGAATACCACAGAAGGTTTCTGCAAAACGTTTTGCTTCCAAAGATTCGCCAAAGAAGGCCCTACATGCTAGAAGCTGGTGTCATCATTTTACACGACGACGCGAGGTCGCATGTTGCCCAAACAATAAGAGACATTCTGGAAAACTAGGAATGGGAATTGCTTCCCTACGCGGCATGCAGTCTGACATGAGCCCACGAGACGATGGCTTGTTCCCAAAACTGAAGAAGCCACATCGCGGGAAACAATTTAGTACATTTCAAGATATTTCAATGGAGGTGACCCGAGCAATCCGACATCCTCAACAATTGAGGTGTCCTGACTGGAATACAAGACTTGCCCAAACGTTGGGCCGCGTCATAAAGAGACATGGAGATTACTTCGAAGGCCTGGAAGGGTATGTTTTTCATTAAACTGTTTTTTTAAGAGATAACCCACAGTGTGCAAAAACTTTTGAAATGACCCTCGTAGTAAGCGCATGCAACTAGTCGTGATTTAGGAAGCAGAGATGTAGATCCTTTCAGAAAAAGATATACCGTCCCTACAGACACTAGAGTATTTCAGAAGAAGTCCTTGTCTGTGTGATCAAAAACGAAAAGGGAAATAAAAGCGTAGTTCACAGAAAATTCATTGGTTACTGTCATTGTCACAGAGGTGTTTACCCCGAATTTGTAGTGGCCTGCACATGTTCATAGATGAAAGAACTAGCTTTAGAAAGCACAAATAGCTAACGAAATGCAAGATACCTCACAAACGGAGGATACGTGAGGTCGATTGATGAAGTAATTAGTGATGCCTAGGACAAAGATGATGTGGCTTTTAAATATATTTATAGTAAGTCTACATCCTTCGCATATGAAAAGCTAAAAAAAGAGCATGTGAATTTGGCTTTAAATTCGAAAACGAATTTTCGATCCTAGGTTTGAGAAAACCATAAACCACCATGGAAAACAAGCATGGCTGTGCTTCAAACTTGCTCTGCGAAACCTTTTGAGAAAATTATTGGACGAAAAAATATAAGGAGCCCTTGAAGATATTATATTATTGTTCAGGAACCTGGGGTGCAGTTTGAGTGTGTGATCTCTTCTATTCCCAATTAAGTAATCTTCCCTGAAATGAAGGCAACTTAAGCAAAGGGCAAGGAGATGAATTTCATTAGGACATTAGGGAAATGGAAAGGATGTGGCAATACAATTATGGAGGCAGATCGCTTTTTCTGCTGAAGAGAACAATTATATCCAAAAATAAAGCAAGAAAGAGGACACCAACATTTTGATCGAAATAAACACGTTGTTTTGGATCCATTCCGACACTAAAAGAAAATATCTCAAAGTAGATTTTCAGAAATTCTAAACATTCAAAGAAAAACGAAACACACTTACACCGCCTAATAAGAAACTTCTCATAATTTAAAACACGCCATGAATTGGGCTATTAATAGAAAATAGAGCCTATTACACACACACACACACACAAAAAAAAAGAAAAATAACAGGATTTCTAAAATCAATAAAGTATCAAAAATAGAAATACAGTCAACTCCGCTTATAGTGAACCTCTGCAGACCCGCATATTTCGTTCACTATGTCCGAGGTTAACTAATATCGAAGTTTCTTCGCTAAACCTGAATTGAGTGGAATGATGAGCTTTAAAATCTTAAAATAGAATATATACATATGTATCTAAAAAAGTTATTTTTATATACGTTGGGTATATTCATTAAATTAAGTAAACAAAATAAAATTTACATTACCTTAAATAACATGAAAATAGCCTTATGTGCCGCTGCTTGCTGCAAACAGTTTTTATAAATATTTTCTCTATGTCGTTTTCTAGAGTCTGTGCTTTTGCTACACTCGATTCTACATTTTCCACACATTCTAGAAACTTCAGCACAGTCCTGACACCCCCCAACATCTCTTTCACAGTTGAAACTCATTTTTCATTATTGTTCTCATCATCTTCAGCTTCGTTTTCTTCCGTGCTGGAACCGCCTTTCACAGCCTCGACAAGAGTTTCATCCGATGAGATTTTATTCGTTATAACTTCCCAGTCAGCATCGATAAAATCTTCAGCTTCAGTGGAAGTCGCACCGATATGTTGAAGCAGGTCCTCAAGCGACATATCATCCTCTTCCTCGAATACCACACTCCAGTAGCCAAACCAGACTTCTAAAAACAGTTTTGTATAGTGACAATTGACCCACTCCTCCACGCTTTGTTTCCAAAACGTACAGCATTAAGAACATTTATTGATGTGTTCTGCTTTGATTCCAAGCCTTGGATAAAATGAAGCGTTACTTCCTTTCTGTAATACGTTTTAAAGCTGCGAAAGACACCTTGCTCTATGGATTGGAGGACTAACGTCGTGTTGGCAGGCAGAAACACCATCTTGATGTTGCTGAGGTTTTTAATCCTACCTTTGTCCTTCGAAGCACTTAAGGAGTAGTAGTGCAATATTATTCTTAACACATTATTTCAAGTTTTTACAAGAAGGTTTGTTTCGAAATAGGTTACAATTTCATGTTATAAGTACACCGAAGTGCCAGAAAAACAGGTACACCAGTCTAATACTTGGTAGGTCCCCCACGGGAGCGCAGGACTGCGGAAATGCGATGGGGCATGGACTCCACTAGCTTCTGGAAATATGCTGTAGGCAATGCAAACCATACTGCCTGCACAGCGTTACACAATTCGGGTGTATTCCGAGGTCTCGGATTCTTGTGTTCGATAGCGCGTTGCATGATATCCCAAATGTGTTATATCACGTTCAGATGTGGGGATTTAAATGGGAATGGCAGCACCCCAAATTCAGACGAATCCTTCTCTAACCATAATGTGGCGTCCTGACACTTGTGTGGAGGTGCATTGTCCTGTTGGAACAGACACAACCCATCAGCATGAATGCAGGACATGAACGGGTGTACCTCGTCAGAAAGGATGCGCACATAGCGTTGGCCGGTCACAGACGTTTGTAGACGTACCAGGGGTCCGAGTGAAGTCCAGCTAAACACACCCCATATCATTATGGACCCCTACCAGCCGGTACAGTTCCCTGTTGACATGCGGGATCCATGACTTCATGGGGTTTACGACACACACGAATCCTTCCATCTGCCCGATACAGTTGGAAACGCGACTCGTCAGACCAGGCTACTTGTTTCCAGTTATCATGTGTCCAGTGGCGGTGTTGCCATGCCCAAGCGAGGCGCATAGCTTTGCGTCGTGCACCTATCAAGGGGACTCGAGTTGGGCGTCGGTTCCGAAAGCCCATATCGTGCAGGGTACGTTTCACAGTCCGAACGAGGGTACGTTGCACAGTCGAGGCTCCAGCATTGAATTCCGATGATACCTGACAGAGTGTTGCACGCCTATCGCGTGAAACAATTCTTGACAGCCGACGATGGTCAAGTTCACCCAATGTCTTTTTACGGTCACACTGGTATCGTAGGTTGAAGGTTTTGCCGGAATTCTGGTAGTCACGGTACATCCTTGCAATAGTCGTCCGTGAAAATCAGAACTTTGTTTCTACCTCCGAAAAACTATAGCGCATCTCACGAGCGCCAACTATGACACCGCGTTGAAAATCGCTTAAATCGTTATTACTTGTCATTCTCATGCCGAAAACAGCTTTGACAGTTGGCAAGGATGTCTATCGCTTTATGTACGCCCTGGCGGACGCAACCGAGTACGCGCATATTTGACGTTGCTATGTATTTTGCATAAGGTCGTCTGTACCAGTTTATCTGGCACTTCAGTGTACATTCTTTCTTTTGAAGTTTCATATAGGTTCACGAAGCTGAGGGTTCACTATAAACGGAAATTTTAATGTACATTCCCGATGTTGCGGGTCGGGACCAATGATTTAGGTTCACTATAGCCGAATGTTCACTATAGCAGAGTTCACTTTATCCAGAGTTGATTGTAGTTACTTTCTCCCACTAGCGGCTGAAAAGTATGTTGTGCACAAAATTTTAGCATAGCGGAAAGAAGACAGAGATAAAAAGAATTTTCAAATGAAACCGTTCAAAGAAGAGCTGTAGAGGATGACGTGACGTAACGTTACGCTCACTGACAAAATTTGGGTGTAATTTAGGGAAGTAAATGTGTGAAAACAGTCCTTACAATGAAGATCAACCTACCAAAACCATAAGCCACCGCTCCCTGGCCGAATAATTTTGTACAATGTGGAAAGGGGGGGGAGCATTCTTCGTAGCAAACGCTATAGTAAGAAAAGATAATTAAAAAAAAAATTTGGGGAGTAGATATACCTAGAAAAAGTTTTGACTTATACGCTTCCTAGCTGAATTACTGTACATTATTTAAAAAGGATAACTGTTTCTAGATTTACTCTAGCGAATGGCATACAGTAAAGAAATACATTTTTCTATATGATTTTAGAGGAGATACAGTTGTAAAACTAAACACAAACTTACACCACCTAGCACGAGAACAATGAAATACAAAACCTTCTCGAGTACCAATACATTGTTCCAAAAGGTCACAATGGTATCCGGTCTCATGATAATTTTTTAAAGCGGACATTTAGAAGTTGATTTATCGAAAAAGAACAGATTGCACATTTGACCTCCTTGTTGCCTGAAAATCTTGCATTACGTTTGGCAGTATATGCAAACGAAATGTTTTTCCTAGTTTGTAGCATCTGGCAATAACATAATTCCTTTAATCGGGTTTTTAGACGCGCAAATAATGGTGTAAAGATGGTAAACGAAAGCGTGAACTTATACCCAGTAGTGGAAAACGTATGCGTTAATAAAAACTTAAATTATATGCAAAACATTTCGAACCAGAAATTATTTCGGACAAAGAAAGGAGTTTTTAAATCCGGATCTTAGAGTTGCAAATACAGAGAAAAAATAAGATGTGCCAAATATATGCCACCTGCTGGGAAAATAATGGATTGTATGAAACATGAATGATGCTGCAAAGGTTTTTCGTAGTGAGGGGTATCTGAACACAACATGATTTTTCAATAGAGTTTTCAGAAGTGCAAATATCACTGCAAATATAATAGAAATAGAAATACGCACTTATGGTCACACTCTACTTATTAAAAACTAGAAAATCGAATATATATAGGACGTGTCGAATTGCAATGCTATTCGGGAGGAAGGTAAAGCTTACCAGAAACAATAAATGATTCAACATTGAGACTGATACGGACAATATTTATTGAGCTACATGCAAATAAGTAGTGTCTCTCAGTATGATGTCGGTTTGCTCACACAGCATGCCAGTCGTCTCGGCATGGAGCTGTACAGGTTCCTAATGGTGCCCTGTGATAAGGTATCCCATGCAGCTTGAATCTTCTCGCGCAGTTCCTGCAGGTTGTGCGGTAGGGGTGGAGTGTGGATAGCGCGTCCAATACCATTCCACACATTTTCGCTCGGCGATAGGTCTGGCGATTCGGCTGGCCATGACAGAGTGCTGGTGCCTTAAAGGCAAGCTCTCGAGACAGCAGCAGTATGCAAACGAGCGTCGTCCTTTTGGAAAATCGCACCGGAGTGAGAGTTCAGAAAAGGGTAGGGCCACTGGTTGCAGGAAATCATTAACGTAACGTTGTGGCTGTCAAAGTACCTGTAATGAACACCAAAGATGATCTGGAATCGTAGGCTATGGCATCCCACACCATGACACCAGACCTTCTGGACGTGTGACCCTCGACAACATATCGTTCATCTTGGCGCTGACCACGGTGCCTCTACACACGTATTCGTTGGTCGTCTTCTCCAAGACAAAAGCGGGACTCGTCACTGAAGATCACCCGCTGCCATTCTGCGTGGCTCTATGACAGTCTGGCACGACACCATTGCAGTCTTTGACGACGGTGCAATGGTGTAAAGGGTTATCGTCGTAATGGTATGCGTGCTTGAAGTCCTACGTCGTGCAGCCGTCTGCCAATGGTGCTGGCTCTAATCGGACAATGCATGGAAGGCACCACTGCTATCTGAATATTTGCAATCGTTGCTATTGTGTCACTCTGCGCATGTCGGACAGCCCGTCGATCCTCTCTGCCTCCGCGGTTCGTTTAAGTCTCCCAGACCCTTCCTGTCGCTGCTGCGTGCTTTGTTCTATCCATTGTGTGCCAACAGTGTGCTTTGATGATATCTGTACGACCGGTATGGCGCGTAATACCAGGATAAGACCATCCCGTTTCTCGAAGCCCGATGATACGTCCCCTCTCGAACTCCTCCAACTGCTCGAATTGCTTCCGAACTTTTCTCCGAGGTATACCACACTTGCAAAGAATGCAACTAACACAACAGCACGAGTCAGAATGGTAAGCACACGTAACGGAACGACCTTAAATAGCTGATCAGGCACAGCGCTACTATCCCTTCTTGCTTGCGTCCCATGCGCGACCGGACGTGATACTTGAAACATTTGCACGTCTGACGATTTCAAACCTACCAACCGAGCTTCATTCCTGTCGGTTGCTTCTTTCTGTGTGCAACTATTTTTTTGACGATGAGTGTATATATATCACTGGTACTTCGAAAAGGGACAAATCCAGCGCCATCGGACAAACATACCACCCATACCTAATCAAGGATTGGAATCTTAGCCGTCTCGGACGATTCCACGTAGCCCGCGTCTCGGACCACTCAGCCACCGAGAAGTACAGCTGAGGTTACTGAGCTGTATGGAAATGCATGGAAAACTACCTAATTTCCTCTTGTAAATAATAATTTTTAGTAGCCAATGTATCTGTTTATCATACATTTATTGCAAACATTCCCAATGTTTCTGTTACACACAGTCGCAAAGAATTTGAAGTGGCCTTCATTTGAAGTGATACATTTCGCGGATAAACGTTGCCCGTACAGTTAAGCTTCGAGGAGTATCTGTGAAGGTGTGGGGCTGTCTTTGCTGGTGTGGAATCGGTCCTTTGGTTGTCACGCCCACAACCGTAACAACCGCCAGAAAAGAAGACATTTTGAGATACTACTCACTACCTACTCTGAAGAAGTACTTATGCACAGATTTCTAACTGGTTTAGCAAAATCAAATGCCTTCCCACGCTACAAGGTCTAGTTTCCTAGGCCTTGATTGAGGAGCAGTACCTTCAAGCGTTGAATTTCCTGGCCAAAATTCCTGATCTAAATGCATCAGAACATTTACGGCACAAGCTGAGAAACTGAACTTGATTACTCCAAGAAAGAGCTTCATCTACTGCAGCTCTGGCATAAACTTTAAGATTTACAGAAGCAATGAGCAAAAATTTCAGTACAGACCTGAACATCGCAATTTTCTTCTGTTCAGTATAAAAATAAAGCAATAATACTCATTGTACTTTTTTCTTTCGTTCCCACGTCCACTACACGTGCACGAGCGATTCGGATTGCATACGTAACGTTAAGAAAAAAGTGCCTAGCGAAAGACTAGGGCCGCCTTTGTGGCCGAGTGGTTTGAGGCGCCACTTTCTGGGAATTCGTCCGAGATCGAACTTGAGTTACTGATATGGCATAGTTCCCGTGCTTGCATTTAGACGCTGACCCTTCCCCATATCTGGAAGCAGTTAGGGCGAACTAGGAGCAAAATTAAGGACAGGCAAGTGCATATAGCCTAACAGCCCTAATGGTGGTCGTTAAATCCGGAAACATTAAAAAAGCGGTAGGTGCTTTGTTTGTTTTTAATCGCTGATTCTTCCTTTCTTTTAGTCAGTAACTTTAAATTACAGAACGGTAATTTCTCGGCTTTCATGATCATGGGCTCCATAAACTACGAAACCAGAAAATAAAAGAAGGAAAAAAGTGGATTATACATTAAGGTAATGCATCCAGATTATACATTATGGGAATGCATACATTAAGGGAATGCATCAGTTTCATACATCGATATTGCTATTTTTAAAGGCAAACTCTGTAGTAAATGGCATTGAGATATAGTGTTTTATTCCAGATTAAAAGCTTGGTGCTGCGAAAATATTATAGTATTTGCTTGAGGAAACTACTTCATAGTTTAACGAAGATGGAGATAATGGAAAAGTGTTGTACTGCCCAGGAGGTGTAGTATTCTAAACCATGGTTTCTGACCATTCGTCCGAGATGGTCCCGGGTTCGACTCCGGTTGAGGAGTTGATATTTTGTTTGTCTTACAGCAATGGCTGTCTCCCTTTCCTGGAACCAGTGTTCCTAAATTAGGACGAGCCACTACTTATAGCCCATCGAGTTCCTCAGGGTGATCGTTAAACTCCCCTCTCCCACAAAAAAGAAGAGCGTTGGAAGTTGAACTTCTTTTAGCAAGTACAAACAGACAATAACTTAGAATATGACACGCTTTTATTTTCTTTGATTACACAGAAATTCAAACTAAGAACTGCCAAGTTCTTTTGTGGAATCTATGTAAAAGACGGGCTTCTTTGACTACAAAACACTCAGAATGTTAACTGTTGCTTTCTTTTCAGGAATATACGACCTTATAAATTGTTTCTTTCTTCTACTATATTGCATCCACAATATGAACTGATACCTTCTTTCGAAGAATATGTATAGGCTACTTAACTCCTTTAACTATATTGCCATCACAGTAGAAGCTGTAGCCTCCTTTTGACCAATATAAGCTGCACTCAATCTTGATTTCAATTATGGTATGTTTCTATGAATAGGTTATAGAAACAGAAAACAGACTAGAGAAGAGATAAATTTAAACAAAGTGCAGTTGATCCAATTAAAATTTGCGTAGTAAGCGTCATGATGCATTATCTCTGTAAATGCGACTTAACATTTTAAACTACCCCGCTATCATTTATGATAATACTTAAAAGAAAAAAGTTTCTGTCTTATGAAATATTTTAAAGCTGTGAGAAGTGATTTACACTTATTTGCAGTTACAACATTTATGACAATGTCAGGCGTCTAATAATAATACATATATAATCGCAAACAGCAATGGGTAACTTGAATTTCTTGGGTATAGTGATGTGAAGTGTGTGTATCAACAGCTATAAAAAAAAACAAAAAAAACACTAGTTTCCGTCTTTGTACCATGTGAGACGATAAGCTAATTAAAATTTAAAGTTCGGTCGCAGAAAAGATAAAGGAAATTATTATGCTTCAATGTGTACGCAATTGATATAGACTGCGATTAATATTTTAACTATTAATCGAAAGGAGGCATCTTGTTAATTTGAAACAATTGTTGCCATGAATTCTGAATGCAATGAAAACATTCTGTGAAGACATTTTGTAAACTGAAAGTATTTTAAAATGTATGACCTACAGTTATTGAAAACGGAAAATATTCCTTTCTGCGTTACACCGCTTTAGGATATTTCAATATGCTAAATGCAAATATAAACTTTCGTCTGAACTTGGACCCATATGGTTCATCTCCATAATGGCTGCAGGTACCAAAACACAGAAGCTCCCAATTCCGTTTAAAGAAGAAAATATGGTCAAAATTAAATTGCGAACACGCGCTCATTTAGCAAGAACATGAAACACATAAATGGGAAACACGATGTCCATAATTGGGTCTAGTCGCAACTATTTCACCCAAAGCAGTGCTGCTTCCAGTCCAACGCCTAAAAGCGTAAATGCTACTAAAAATTAAATGGCAGGTGCCTTTGACGTAACACAGATGCAGTGATTTCGCAAAAAGACTGAGAAAGAAAAATTGAAACACTCCTATGTTCATAAAAAAAAGAACACCTAAAAGGAGTCGAGCTACGGCTTTAAGATATGCCAATCAGGAAATATAGCAGAAATGAGTAGCATTTCCGCGTCATAGGTGCATGCGTACCTCTTCTAGGAAAATCATATCGCGCAAAGCCACAGACCCGAACCCGGCCGCTTTTCTGTTATAAACACCGCATGGCTCGTTCTGCATGCCAGTGCTTGGTCGTTCTGCATGCCGTGACTCGTCCTCGTGTAAGACAGTGGCGCAGTGAAGTCAGCGAGTTCGATAGTGGCGCAGTGAAGTCAGTGAGTTCGATAGTGGCGCAGTGAAGTCAGCGAGTTCGACAGTGGCGCAGTGAAGTCAGCGAGTTCGACAATGGCGCACTGAAGTCAACGAGTTCGACAGTGGCGCAGTGAAGTCAGCGAGTTTGACAGTGGCGCAGTGAAGTCAGCGAGTTTGACAGTGGTCACGTTCTCAACATGAGAACGTCACCACTGTCGAATGTTTCTCTCTAGGAGATTTCCAACCGTGTGGGGCGCAGTATGTGCGCCAGGAAAAGAGCGTGCAGGGAATGGTGCGAAGAAGGGCGTAGGACATGAAGCGAAAGCTGTGGACGTCGCACACGGACAACACCAAGGGACGAATCAACGACGTCGGCGTAACAATGTCAAAGTGTGATGCATTATCCCGTGTCAGCTGTAACAGTACGTCGCCAGTTGTTACAGTTATGACTGCAAGCTTGTCGGCTCCTCTTCCAGGTACCTTTGGCATTGCAGCAACCGACATCTAGGCTGCAGTGGAGCATCGAAGAAAGAAAGTGGCGTGACGAATGGCCCAATATCATGTTCTTGCATGGAACACGCTTCTGTTTAGGCAAATATGATTGGGGCATCTATGTACGCCGACGACAGGAAGAGAGACGCCAGAAAGCGTGTATTCGTATCAGGCATACCTCATCAATGCGGGGCATGGCCTGGGATGCTATCGAGTAGTAAATCAGTAGTAAGAAATGGGGGTTTTAATGACAAAGGAGGACCCTCACGGCTCCCCAATGCGGCCCACGTGCTCCCCTCGGCCCCGCCCACTACGGCCAACGTGCTCCTACTGCTGCACACGTGCTCACCCCGACCCCGCCCACTGCTGCCCACGTACGGACGGATGTGGTCAATCATGACGTCAGTCGCCGCCATTTTTTCCACGTGTTCTTTCCGGTCATCTTTTGTACGCTACGTGTTTTGAGAAGAGTCATCGTTTTGTCCGACCATGCCATTTTGTGTGCCACGTGTTTTGAGATGAATCATCGTTTTCACCGACCATGCCACTTTGTGTGCCACGTGTTTTGAGATGAGTCATCGATTTCTCTGAGAATACCATTTCGTGTGCCACGTGTTTTGGGATGAGTCACTGTGTTGGGTGACATCGCCGTGCTAGCAAGCAATACTATGACATCACCGATACAGTCATGATGGGGTTCGCACAGACGCTGGAGGAATTTTTCGTACAAAACAAATTAGGGGTTGACGTCATTTGAGATTCTGTTAGACACATTAAGCTCCAAGTCTGATTATTTTTTCAATAACTTGATCATTTTGCAACGAATTTATTCCTTATTTTTTCCCCATAATTTCCCATTTTATATACATATTTTTTCAACGTAACAATTTTTTTTTTCTTTGAGGAGATTTCACGCTTTTTAAACGGACGTACCAACATAAAGACGTTTCCCAAAGTTTTGTGCTGCAGACATAATCTTAAAACACGATTGTTTATTAATGTACAATGTACTGTTCATGGCATTTTCTGTTACATTTCTTAACATTGTACCTTTTTCCTCCATAAAAGCCGCAAAGATTTATACATAATTAAAATATTTTTTTTATGTTTTCGTATTTTCTTTTATGATTAATCAGTGAAATGTACCTTTTAATGCATTATCTTAATCTACTTTTTTCTAAATGCTTGCATACTAGTTAAACTTCTCGATGTACCATCATTATTTTATTTTCTTACTTTTCAATCTAACAACTACTTTTATCGAGGCTTTATTTTTTCTGATTTAAACAAGCAAACGTTTCTTCATTATTATTTCTTTTTCCTACGCAAAGAACTCTTCTTACTTGCTTTTAATGTATGACTTAATCTGGTTTTCTATATAGCTGTTTCATGTTTGCGCAAGAAATATACAGATCTATAGCAGATATACATAAAATTCGTTCGTAACAGTATCTTTTTTTTCAGATTTAAACCAACATACGTTTCTTAACGACTTGATATCTGTTCCACAAGATGTGACAAAACTTCAGATTTTTAATTTTTTCCCTCTGAAACTGTTTTTTTTTTCTTACTTGCTTTTAATGTATGGTTTAATCTATTTTTCTATCTGACTTTTCTATATGTGTACAAGAAATATACGGATCTATAGTAGTTAAAACTCCATTGAAACAATATTTTCTAAATTCTTACTGTATTTTTACATTTCTTTCTAACAGACGTTTTTTCTTCTCAATTCCCGCTATCTAACTTAATCTATGTTTGGAATATCATTCTATGTTAGCGTATTCGTCCATTATTTTATTTTAAACTTTGCTAACTGCCTCATACTTATATTCTGACTTTATTATTTTCATTTCAACCAACGTTTCTTAACGACTTGAATTTCCGGATGTGACAAAGCTTCAGATTTATTTTTTCTCCTCTTAAACTATTTTTTCTTACTTGCTTTAAATGTGACTTAATTTATTTTTACATCGCTCTTTCGTGTATGTACGAGAAATATACAGATCTATAGCAGTTAAACATTCGATTGAAACAGTAATTTCTTTATTTTTACTTTATTTTTACATTTCTTTCTGACAAACATTTTTTTCACATTTTCCCCATATTTAACCTAATTTTGTGTTTTTCAATATAATTCTATGTTCACGTATTCGTCCATTGTTTTTTTTCTAACTTTTCACTTCATTCTTACTGTATTCTTCCATTTAATTTCAACCAACGTTTCTTAACGACTTGATATCTGTTCTACAAGATGTGACGAAACTTCAGATTTTTAATTTTTTTCCTCTGAAACTGTTTTTTTTTCTTACTTGCTTTTAAAACAATGGTTTAATCTATTTTTCTATCTCGCTTTTCTATGTGTGTACAAGAAATACACGGATCTATAGTAGTTAAAATTCAATTGATTTCTTCATTCTTACCGTATTTTTCCATTTCTTTCATTTTCATTCACGTTGCAAGAATGCTCCCAATATTCGTCTAAATCTGACATTTAGAAAGATGATAACAGGGTCACCCTTATCACGTGACTATGGAATCACGTCATCAAGAAGCGAACAACACACATGCGTGAACAAGACGAATGAGTCAATGGTTTCACGACCTTCCACGTTGCGAAAATGCACCTGATGTTCGATTAAATCTGACCTTTAGAAAGATGATAACAGAGGCTCCTTTATCACGTGGCTATACAAACACGTCATCACACAGTGAACAACGCGCATGCGTCAACAACAATTTGTTATCAGTTTTGGCCGAGGACAGACCAGCTCCCTCATTCTGTTTTCTGCCTTCGAATTCTGTGCACGTTGTGTTACCTACCTCCTCGTCGATCTGCGTTAAACATGAAGCGAACTTCTTCGTCTTCAGATGTTTCTGATGCCAAGAAAAAAGTGAGTGATGATCCGCGCTTAATGGAAGCACGATGGAAGCTTTTAAACTATGGATGTCCTGATCCGTTTGCCGAACCTCCTCCTTACGGTATTTCATTAGAAAGCATGCCTCTTCATCATGTGTCCCTCGGGGGAAACAAAGTTGCTAAAGTGACTGATTTTTCTGGAACTGTGAGAGTGCACATTCGCAGCTACACTACCCAAGGAGAAAAACTGTTTCCTACCAAATATGGCGTGACAATGTCTGCTAGAACATTCAAGAAGTTCATGGACCGCTCGCATTGCTATGACGCTCTCAACAAAATCAAGGTGATCAATAAAGAACTGTTGATGAACTGTTCACCTTCATCTGATGGGCCTGTGTACACCTTTCAACAACTGTTCACGTGCTCCAATGATGCTTTGCAATTGAATTGTGCTTCGGTGTCCCTAACCTGGGAACAATTCAACACGCTTCGTGATGCTTCTGAAAAGCTGTGGGACGGTATTCTACAATTACAGTTTGGAACAGTTTTTCGTGACGCAGCGAGATTGGTATGCAGTAAATTCGGACTCGAACATAGGATATCTGATCAAGACACCAATGCTGTTAAACTTGCTCTGGTCGATGCAGTTGGAAAAAACATTGCCAAAGTGTATTACTGCAGAGAATGTCATTTGCATCATAATCTCATGCCAAACAATTAGCTGGGGCATAGGTGCTTTAACGAAACAGAAGAAGACAAATGGACTCTATGGTTTGACGAAGCATTTGCTCTTGTTGAACCCAAAACTTTGGGGAAATACTTTGGTGAGCGGCTTCAATCGCTGATACGTCCCACCATTACTCACTTTTTCTTCGAGATCATTAATGTGAAGAAAATTCTTGTAGAAGCTCAAGAATGTGGAATACGTTGGAGCAATTTAGAGTCCAGATGAGAGAAAAAGTTCTTTTGAGGAATAAAAAAAAGTTCTTTTGAGGACTAAACATCAGTCTTTTTCAGGACTACTTTTATTTCATTATTTTTTGTCATTCATTTTAATTTTTTTCTGTTTGAATGTGAGTGCATGTGAAGGATGAATGTGAGTGCATGTGCAGGAAAAAGGTCACTGGCGTGGGCTTAATTGCTCCGTAAACCTTAATGTGCTTTTCCAATGTTATGGAACCATGTTTGGTGAAGTTCACCACCTCTTTTGCTACAAGAAGGCAACAACGAGGGATTTGATCATCCTGATACCTCCATCTTTGAATGGGTAATACGAGCATTGGTTGAATAACTCGCTCGGGTGACCTTCAGCCGTAGCAAATTCTTTGCATATGTATAATTTCAGTTTTCTTTCCTTGATATATATTTCTTCTGTTCGATTAACACTAGACGAAATTTAACTTTCTCGAAACTAACCTTATATAAAATGAAGTTGTAAAAAACACAATCCTCCTAAATTATGAACTTTTTTAAAATGTACCCCTTAACTTTTCATGTGAAATATTTTGCTCTTTTACGATTTCTAACATGTCTGAAAACGTTCCTTTAAGGTAAATGATTTTCCCATGTTATTCTATGTGATTTTTGTGACTATATAAAAAACTAAAATTAAAAAAAATCGCCCTCTCAATGAAAGCAACAAATTGGCGATGTTTGTTTCAGTGTATGAGACTTCTTGCTTTCTGTTCCTTTATAAGAATCAAGAGAAAACATACTTAGAACACGATTGGCTGTTCTTTATGTTCAAGATTAATATGTTCTTGAAGTAATTAAATAAATGGTGTGTGATCTCGTATCAGAAAAACAGATGCGATGGAGATAACTATTTAGAAATGAATGTAAGGGGAAACGAAAGTTAACGTATGAAGGCTAATACCTCAAACACAGATGTTTCACATGTAATGCCTGGTAAGTTCAAAGTGATCATTGCGTGAATGAAGTAAACGCAAAGTTTTGACGCATTTCGATGTAAAGCGAAATAAATTGCGGAAAAAATACATGAAAAAAGTGTAAAAACAACTCATTAAGAAAATTATTTTTGGGGAAAGTATGAAATTTTACTGTATGTCATGATTATAAATGTCGGTGAGACTTATTCTAAAGTTAAAAAATATATCTGAAGTTTTTGTTACATTTCTGATATTAGGAAAGTTTGTATGTAAATGTGAGAGTGATCGAGTCGAAAAGAAACAAGTTTGTTGGAATGAAACAGGAAAAAAGTAGTACGAAGAAAAAAAAATCGAAGTACAGTGTAAAGCAAAGTTAAACAAAATACGTAAACGTAGAACAGGTTTTCTAAAAATAGATTAAGTCGTTATACAGAGAAAAGAACTAAGTCTTTCTCAAAAAAATTATTACATTTGTTTGGAGAAATTCGATATTTTAGCTACATGTTGAGAATAGCTGCTTTTCTGGTGAGTTAGGAATTTGCTATGTAGGGGAAAAATGTTTGCTAAGAATATGATGTTTAGTGGAAGTACATACTTGGTCGCTATGTCTCCAGAATGAATGTTTTTTCTGTTGATTTAGAAAAAATATACTGAAAATATATTGCAAAGAATATAAATTTTACAGTAAGAAAGAATGCTTTAGAATGAATGTCTTGACAATGAATGCTTTTCCTGTTGGGTCAGTTAAAGAAAAGTACAGCAAATTAGGATAGAATGAAAAAATATGAACATTTCACATACATGCAGGTTTTTAGGAATACTTAAAAGTGAGTTGGAAAGTGAGGGAAACAAAAATTCTGAAGTGTTTGGAACATCTTGGAATATCAAGTTGTTAAGAAACGTTTACTCAAATGAAATGAAAAAATAAAGTCATAGTAAAGAAAATACTAATACAATCGAATTTTAACTGTCATAGATCTGTATATTTCTCTTATACCAACGAAAAGGTGAGATAGAAAAATTTATTAAGTTATACATTAAAAAAAAGAAAGAAAAGTTGCTTACATATGAAAAAGAAATAATAATGAAGAAACGCCTGTTGAAAAGAAATAGAAAAGTAAAGTTGGAATAAGGAAAATACTGTTGCAGTCCAATTTTTACCACTACAGATCTGTATATTTCTCATAAATGTAAGCTTTTAGGAATACTTAAAAGTGAGTTTTCAAAAAATATTACGTTACATGAAGAGCCAAAATAAAATATCTGAAGTTTTGCTACATCTTGTGATATCAAGTCGTTAAGAAACGTTGGTTGAAATGAAATGAAAAAATAAAGTCTGAATCGTGAACAAAGAATGAATGATATTCAAACACACAAAATTAAGTTAAATAGGGAAAAATGCGAAAAAAAAATGTTTGTCAGAAAGAAATGTAAAAATAAAGAAAATATTGTTTCAATCGAATTTTTAACTGCTATAGATCTGTATATTTCTTGTACATACACGAAACAGCGATGTAAAAAATAAATTAAGTCATATTTAAAGCAAGTAAGAAAAAAATAGTTTAAGCGGAGAAAAATTAAATCTGAAATTTTGTCACATCCGGAAATTCAAGTCGTTAAGAAACGTTGGTTGAAATGAAAAAAATAAAGTCAGAATATAAATATGAGGCAGTTTGCAAAGTTTGAAATAAAATAATGGACGAATGCGCGAACATAGAATGATATTCAAAACATACACTGACGGAAAAAAATCCCAACACCAAGAAGTGGTTGTGTTAGATAAACGACAGTTGGTAGGCGGTGAGAGTACATCTGTAAGATAACGTCTATGCAATTTTCGCGCTCGGCACATACGTGTGGCGCTAGTAGCGCCCCTCGGAACATGCAAAGCAGGTTTGCTGTAAATACGCGCTGTAACGTTCGTGAGCGTTAGTTATCGTTGAGACTCGACGTAGTGTGTTGATGTTAGTCAAGAATGCCTTTAAGAAGACGAAGTAGCCGTTATCAACAGCTCACGGAGCTTGAACGAGGTCGTGTAATAGGGCTACGAGAAGGTGGATTTTCGTTCCGCAATATTGCAGAACGACTTGGCAGGAATGTAGCCACTGTGCATGATTGTTGGCAGCGGTGATCAAGGGAAGGTACTGCCTCAAGAAGACCGGGTTCCGGCCGATCACGTGGCACTACTGAGAAGGGAAGACCGGCGTGTACGGCGTATGGCCGTGGCGCATCGTACCGCGTCTGCGGCAGCAATTCGAGCTGCAGTTGCCACTACAGTGACACAACGAACTGTTACAAATCGGTTACTTGAAGGACAGCTCCGACCCAGACGCCCTGTAGCGTGCATTCCATTTACTCCAAACCACTGCCGTTTGCGACGTCAGTGGTGTCAAGCTAGAGCTCATTGGTGGACGGATTGGAGATCTGTTGTGTTGTCTGATGAAAGCCGGTTCTGCCTGGGTGCCAGTGATGGCCGTGTGTTGGTTAGAAGGAGGCCAGGTGAGCGCCTGCAACCAACCTGTCTGCGTGCGAGACACACTGGACCTACACCTGGAGTTATGGTCTGGGGAGCAATTTCCTATGACAGCAGGAGCATTCTCGTGGTTATCCCACCCACCCTGACGGCACAATTGTACTTCGGTCTGGTGATTCACAATTTGTTGTGCTGCCATTCATCAACAGCATTCCAGGGGTGGTTTCCAACAGGATAACGCTCGCCCGCATATCGCTGTTGTAACCCAACATGCTCTACTGCGTGTCGACATGTTGCCGTGGCCTGCTAGATCACCAGATATTTCACCAATCGAGCACGCATGGGACATCATTGGACGACAATTCCAGCGTCACCCCCAACCAGCATTAACCGTCTCTGTATTGACTGACCAAGTGCAACAGGCATGGAACTGCATCCCACAAACTGACATCCAGCACCTGTACGACACAATGCATGAACGTTTGCATGCTTGCATTCAACATTCTGGCGGTTACACCGGTTATTAATGTACCAGCATTTCACATTTAAAATGGCTCTTCTCGCGCTTACATAAAGCTGTTATCTTGAAACCTTAATCGATTAAATATGTTACCTATATAAATGTATTGCCGACATTTCATTCCTCTACAACTATTTTTTCGTGGTGTTGGGATTTTTTTCCGTCAGTGAAGATTAAGTTAGACAGCGGGAATTGAGAAGAAAAAACGTATGTTAGAAAGAAATGTAAAAATACAGTAAAAATGGAGAAAATATTGTTTCAATCGAATTTTAACTACTGTAAATGAAAGAAATGGAAAAATACAGTAAGAATGAAGAAATCAATTGAATTTTAACTACTAAAGATCCGTGTATTTCTTGGTACACACATAGAAAAGCGAGATAGAAAAAATAGATTAAACCATACATTAAAAGCAAGTAAGAAAAAAAAACAGTTTCAGAGGAAAAAAATTAAAAATCTGAAGTTTACGTCACATCTTGTAGAACAGATATCAAGTCGTTAAGAAATGTTATTTGAAATTAAATGGAAAAATACAGTAAGAATGAAGTGTAAAGTTAGAAATAAAGACAATGGACGAATACGTGAACATAGAATTATATTGAAAAACACAAAATTAAGTTAAATACGGGGAAAATGTGAAAAAAAAAATGTTTGTCAGAAGGAAATGTAAAAATAAAGTAAAAATAAAGAAAATACTGTTTCAATCGAATGTTTAACTGCTATAGATCTGTATATTTCTTGTACATACACGAAAGAGCGATGTAAAAAATAAATTAAGTCACATTTAAAGCAAGTAAGAAAAAAATAGTTTAAGAGGAGAAAAAATAAATCTGAAGTTTGGTCACTTCCGGAAATTCAAGTCGTTAAGAAACGTTGGTTGAAATGAAAAAAATAAAGTCAGAATATAAGTATGAGGCAGTTAGCAAAGTTTGAAATAAAATAATGGACGAATACGCGAACATAGAATGATATTCAAAACATAGATTAAGTTAGATAGCGGGAATTGAGAAGAAAAAACGTCTGTTAGAAAGAAATATAAAAATACAGTAAGAATGGAGAAAATATTGTTTCAATCTAATTTTAACTACTATCGATCTGTATACTTCTTGTACACATATAGAAAAGTAAGATAGAAAAATAGATTAAACCATACATTAAAAGCAAGTAAGAAAAAAAAACAGTTTCAGAGGGAAAAAATTAAAAATCTTAATATTTTTTGTCACATATTGTGGAACAGATATCAAGCCGTTAAGAAACGTATGCTGGTTTAAATCTGAAAAAAAAGATACTGTTACGAACGAATTTTATGTATATCTGCTATAGATCTGTATATTTCTTGCGCAAACATGAAACAGCTATATAGAAAACCAGATTAAGTCATACATTAAAAGCAAGTAAGAAGAGTTCTTTGCGTAGGAAAAGGAAATAATAATGAAGAAACGTTTGCTTGTTTAAATCAGAAAAAATAAAGCCTCGATAAAAGTAGTTGTTAGATTGAAAAGTAAGAAAAGAAAATAATGATGGTACATCGAGAAGTTTAACGAGTATACAAGCATTTAGAAAAAAAGTAGATTAAGATAATGCATTAAAAGGTACATTTCACTGATTAATCATAAAAGAAAATACGAAAACAGAAAAAAATATATTTTAATTATGTATAAAACATTGCGGCTTTTGTGGCGGAAAAAGGTACAATGTTAAGAAATGTAACAGAAAATGCCATGAACAGTACATTGTACATTAATAAACAATCGTGTTTTAAGATTATGTCTGCAGCACAAAACTTTGGGAAACGTCTTTATGTTGGTACGTCCGTTTAAAAAGCGTGAAATCTCAAAGAAAAAAAAAATTGTTACGTTGAAAAAATATGTATATAAAATGGGAAATTATGGGGAAAAAATAAGGAATAAATTCGTTGCAAAATGATCAAGTTATTGAAAAAATAATCAGACTTGGAGCTTAATGTGTCTTCTAACAGAATCTCAAATGACGTCAACCCCTAATTTGTTTTGTACGAAAAATTCCTCCAGCGTCTGTGCGAACCCCATCATGACTGTATCGGTGATGTCATAGTATTGCTTGCTAGCACGGCGATGTCACCCAACACAGTGACTCATCCCAAAACACGTGGCACACGAAATGGTATTCTCAGAGAAAACGATGACTCATCTCAAAACACGTCGCACACAAAATGGCATGGTCGGAGAAAACGATTACTCATCTCAAAACACGTGGCACACAAAATGGCATGGTCGGTGAAAACGATGATTCATCTCAAAACACGTGGCACACAAAATGGCATGGTCGGACAAAACGATGACTCTTCTCAAAACACGTAGCGTACAAAAGATGGCCGGAAAGAACACGTGGAAAAAAATGGCGGCGACTGACGTCATGATTGACCACATCCGTCCGTACGTGGGCAGCAGTGGGCGGGGTCGGGGTGAGCACGTGTGCAGCAGTAGGAGCACGTTGGCCGCAGTGGGCGGGGCCGAGGGGAGCACGTGGGCCGCATTGGGGAGCCGTGTGGGTCCGTGGGAGTCCTCCTTTGTCATTAAAACCTCCATTTCTTACTACTTAAATCATATCACTTGTCGTGAGTGTCACCACTACCATAACGAGTACCCATTCGCTCAATGATATTCTAAGCCTGATCGCCCTTCCGTACCTGAAGTACGTTTCCTGAGCCATATATCAGCAAGATAATACCTGACCACGTGTTGCAGTGATAGCACATACCTTCTCCAGGGATAACAAAGTTTCACTTCTGGCATGGTTGGCTAGATTGCCGAATTCATCCCCCATAGAAAATCTCTGGGACATGCTTATACGACAGGTGCAGCGGTACGACAGTACCCAGGAATCTGAGCTTTGGACAGGAGTTAATACAGCCTGGATGGCTGTTACATAGGACACCATTTACACAATATTTGAATTGATGCTTCAGGGCATAGAGTAGGTAACACAAGCCAGATGTGGCCACACCGATTACCAGCTACATCAACGCGCCTGGTACGTACGTTACCGAGATGCTAATAATTTGTTCTGTGTCGTTTGATGGACATATCCTGCAAAAATGGAAGTCGTAGCTTGACTATTTCCAGGTATTCGGGTTTTTATGAAACCGAGTGTTTTTTACGTTTGTAGCCATGCGATTTATGAATATTTTTCCTTAACACAGCCTTCCGCAATCGGATATATTGTCTCGAACAGGAGATAAAACTTCGCTTGGCGAAACAAAAGCATGATTTGCAATCTGACCTTAAGAAATGCAGAAGTCATTCTTAATTCCTATATGCATGATTTCCAAAATGCGCATAAAAGGGCGCTTTAGAAAACCTGGAAAATAATTGGAAAACTTGGTTATGATTTTAAGTATCAAATGCAGAAAACATTTTGGCAATTAGACGTGCAGAAGCACATCAATTGCGAACCAATATTGGGAAATAATTGTAAGTCAAGGTAGATCATTATTATTCATACTTACTATCATTACACTGGCGTACAAAAATTAAGGACGACACGGTTTTTCGAATGTAACGTCGTGCAGAAGTGCTCCACATCGACTCAAATCATACCAAAAGATCCCCAAGATGTAAGAATATGGGACAAGTGAGCAAAATCGTCCAAACAAGGAATCCAAAGGATACAAAGGCATATTGAAAAGGTAGCTTCGAGCACAACTGGACAGAAGACAGAAACGTCCATGTGACAGGCGGCTGCCAAGAAAACCCAGTCTTTAGTAGGGGGTAGGATCATCCCTGACTGCGTTGAAGGATTTACAACGTCTGTCCATGCTGAGGACGAGGTTTTCAAGAAGCTGTTGAGGCATCGTGGCCCATTCCTCTTGTAGCGCTAATCGCAGCTGCGGAATCGTTGCTGGCGGCTGGTTAAGTGCTGCCAACCGTCTCCCAAGAAGGTCCCACACGTGTTGGATGGAATTTAGGTCCGGGGACCATGCGGGCCAAACCATGCGTTGAATATCTTCACCTTCCAACAGCTCTGCGACAGCCAGTGTACGATGAGGTGCTGCGTTGTCGTCTATGAAGAGGAACTCGGGACCCACAGCACCTCTAAACAGACGCACGTGAGGCAGGAGAACCTCGGCACAATAGCGGACACCAGTGACTGAACCTCCTTGAAAGATGTGGATGTTAGTACGGCTACCAAGCATGATACCGCCCCAAACGAGAATCCCTCCACCTCCAAACCGGTCCCTTTCAATGATGTTGGAGGCGTGATTGCGTGTTCCCTGCTCTCTTCAGATCTGTATACGTCCAGAATCGCTCGTCAGACTAAATCGGCTCTCATCCGTAAAGAGAACTCGATCACGTTGCTGATGTGTCCAGTTCTTGTGTTCCTGGCACCACAGAAACCGCCGTCTCCGATGAGCAGGCGTTAATGGGACACGCCGTACTGGTCATCGTGCAAATAGACCGCCTTTGTGCAGCCTCCTGGCCACGGTAAAACGCGACAACGGACATCCAGTTGTCTGTTGCATGTGCCTTGCGATTTCTCCCGCTGTCTACCGTCTGTCTCTTCTCGCCTGTAGGACAATATACCGGTCGTCCGCCGCCGTGGTTGCTCGTGGATGACCACTGCTAAATTGTCGAACAGCTGTTCCTGTCGTTTGAATTGCTGTTCAAGCTCGTGAAACGATGCTGTGAGAGATCCCGAACTCCTCGGCCACACTAGTCACACTTCGACCTTCTTCCAACTTCCCAATGACGCGACATCGGGTAATGGCATACAGATGTCGTCTACTGGATTGCCTGTTGGCCATATCACACGGTGGCAGCAACTCGACGTCGCTCAAACCGATGTACACCGTGCAATAGCTTTCACTGAATTGCTGAGCGTACAACGCCCGTGTGCTTCAAACCCTTCCGACCCCACTTACGTCATGGTGCATATATGCGCATGCCCTACCGTACCAGACCCTAGTCTGTCTCCTGAGTGGTCTTTCGGTTCGTTCTGCCTGCTCGTTCCGCTGTTATGCTAATTCCTCCTCTTCGTCCTTAATTTTTGCACACCAGTGTACGATCTCTGAAACGGTGCAGCTTGTGGGTAATTTATGTGCCGCTGTAGTGAGTACGTATCAAAAGTGGTGCATAGATGGCCAAACGACGAACCGTCGTCCAGCCGTGTGACGTTGGCGGCTCATTGATGCCAGATGGAAGCGGAGACTGCCGTGCATTGTTCACAGCGATCGCAGGGCCACAGTGCGACAAATAATCCGCAGCTACAACTGCTCTGTTACTAGAATATATATATTTTTTGTTTTTGTAAAATTTGAGGAAAACTAATCACCTTTCTTGAATTTCACAGAACAAAAAGAAAAAAAACAACAAAAAAAAAACGGAAAATGATCACTCCAGAACTACGGTTTCCCTCTGGGAAGAATTAAATGATAGGGCGGTTCTTTCATTTATCTGACCCAAAAAGAACAAATTTAATTTGAAAATAGAAAAAAATCTAAATGAACTGTGATAGATTTTCACTTTCCCCTTCTTCTCAATAAGCAAGATTATCGTTATTTTTCTTTCCTAATGTAAATGCTTGATCCTATTTTATTTTATTGATTCCAACAGTATTTCCTATCACGAAACGAGGGAATTTTATTTCATATGGAAGGCGAATTTATTGTACGTGAACTTGGGCAAAAGTAGTTTTTTCTTCTGCATTCCGACCGTTTTGAGAATTTAGTTGTGGAGAGAATGTCCCATAAAGTATCGTCTTTTTGAGGCAAAAGGCAGTGGAGAATTCTATTTTTAGCACAAGGTCATCCTGTGCTGGTTGAGGGAGGGGCATCTATTTAGCTTTACTTTTTGGCGCGAAAGCGGCCAGCGGTTTGGTTGGACGGCCAGCTTGTTGCTATGCGGAATTTGTCCAATGAGCTGAGGTCAGAAATCGACGGGCAGTACCGCAGTGGGTTCGCAAGCGAAAAATTCGTTCTTCTCGTTGTTGGACCCGCCGGCCTAGCGGGTCCTTGCAGATATACCTAAAGACCTTGGGTCCTTGGGCTGGTCCAGCAAAGAGGCGGCTTGTCTGATAGGAATTTCCTTCCACAAGCAAAAAGAAAGAAATAGCGCTTAGCGGAGCCTTGTAGCGACTGTCCTCTGGCGTGAGGACTTGACAGGTTCGTAATTAGTTGCATGGATAATTTATATGGCGCTCCATGCTTGCGATAAATTGCTCACTGATCTCTCCAAATATAAAGAGGTGGAAGAACATGTTACCTTATGAAGAAATTACAACCTTAGGACGGGACCTCCTTGGAGCGCAGCGAAGGATAGCAACTAGATGTCCTCCAAAGAAAATCCAACTACAACAATTACAATCCTAAACATTCTAGTTGAGAGCTGGGGGCCGCGCCTGCAAACCGCCTGGCAGATGATGGAAACTTCGAAGGACAATGGCTTTCAAACGCAAGCACAGCCGACCACCGTAACGACGTGGTATCAGAACCTTCCTTTTTCCGTGATTTTTTTAAACCACCCGTGAAATCTTCAAGAAGAGATTTTTCCAGAGGAAAAAAAGGCCGTTGTTTGCCAAACCCTTCACCCTGCTCTAAGGACTTGGGGTAAGTTTATTTATTTTATTTTCCACGTCATAGGTAAGAAACGCTATGGCATCAAAATTGGCCTAGAAGTGTCGTCAAGAACCTTAAGGAGTTTTTTTCTTCCTTCAAAATTTAGACCGCCTTCCTTACTCTTACAGGTGTCTACGTGAATTTTCAAAGAAAATTAAGTGCAAAATGTATTAATTGAAAATGTCTGTAGTCCGCAAAATCATTAGGCTTAATTAATTATTTGTATTTCTTTGACAGTAAGGGTGTATGTGTGTACGCCGAGTTTTCGCTGCATTCGGTTCTAAAAGTCGAAATTTTATTTTGGGCGTTTTAAATATTATGTTTTGGTTCCTGTGATATTGTTTAACAAGAAAGATGACACCAAATTTTCGGGTGAAATAAGCGCGTCTTTTGAATCCGTTCTGACGCAAATTAAATGTATCAAAGCTATTCAAAGTCAATGGAACCGGTATAGAAAACAATAGTATCTGACGGAATAAAGAACTTCTTCAATCGGGTTTTTAATCCCTCAGAAATTGCTTTAAACGGGATCGTGAGCTTACGTCCTCTGGTTGCAGACTTGTGTGTTAAAAAAAACATGAATTTATATGAAAAACATTTCGCACCAGAAGCGCTCTCCAACACAGAAAGAATTTTTCAAATCGGGCACTTAGAAACAGAGATATCGACAAAAATAAGATGTGACTTTACGTACCCTGGTGGGAAAACCATGCATTATTTTAGGAAGAAGGTATACTCAAAAGAGTTTGTCCATATGAGCGGTATCGGTCCAACAAACGACTTTTTTTTTCAAAAAAAAGTTCGAGTTTTCAAATACATCACAGGCAGAAATTAACATTTATGCCCCGCCCCCTGTTGGCCAAGCCATTCTGAACCAAACATTAGAAATTATGTGATCAAAATATTTTCCATCAGGTCTTGTATGCGATACAGGAAGAATTTTCAAATCGGAGTTTTAGAAGCAGAAATATCGCAGAAAACGCAATTTACCTTTCTTCCCCCTAGCGGAAAGTCTATGATTTACTTGAAAATTTTGAATTTGTAAAAAAAACATTTCGCATCGGAAACACTAACCAACAAAGAAGGAATTTTTCAAATCGGACTCCTAGAAGTAGAGATATTGACAAAAATAAGATATACATCTACGCCCCCTGGCGGAGAAACTGTGGAATATTTTAAGAAGAAAATGTTCCTAAAAGGTTTGTCGACATGAGTAGTATTAGTCAACAAACGAATTTTTTTAATCGAGATTTTACAAGTTCGTATTTTGCTGCAAATACATCACAGGCGGAAGTTAAGATTTACGCCCCCTGGTGGCCAAAGCATTTTTTTTTTTTGAAAAATTAGAAATTATAATCAAACGATTTTCCAGATCAGGAGCTGTATCCGGTGCAGAAAGAATTTTTCAAATCGGAGATTTAGAAGCAGAGTTATAGGGGAAACACAATTTACTTCTACGCCCCCTAGCGGAAAGTCGATAAATTACTTGAAAATTTTGAATTTATATCTAAAACACATGTCACACTAAATGGAATCGAGAGATAAAATATTTTGTTTTTCAAATCAGACTCCTAGACGTAGAGATATGTGACGAAAATAAGATATACATCTACGCCCCCTGGCGGAGAAACTGTTGAATATTTTAAGAAGATCATCTGCATTTACGCCATCTAGCGGCGATATTGTACATCGTAAAAAAATTTACGCCATCTAGCGGCGATATTGTACATCGTAAAAAAAACGAAATAAAGGATCATCATTCGCATATTTCAAGCTTTCCAATGCAAAGAGAAATTTTCAAATCGGACTAATAGTTGCAGAGATATCGTGGGTGCAGGCGGACTGGCGGACAAACCGGTAACATAAGCATGATCTTTTTTGACAAAAGACGTGTTAAAAATGCGCTTAAAGCGGTAGGGCAGGCCAGTTTGAATCATAATACGGTTCTGCTATAGTTGGTTCGAGGTATGCTGAGTATCTGAAAAGTGTCAAGATTATTTTGTCAGGTCTTGTAATCTCATGTTTAAGTAATATATCAGAATGGGAAACTTCCAGTCATGTTTTTTTTTTTTTTTTTTTTGTACAAACATACATTTGGACAAAATGTAATATTACATGTGTTACAGCAGTGGTAGTGTGGTTCACGACTTGTATTTTTGGTACTAAGGTGAATTATTTCATTATTGAAACTCAATGTTTAAGTATTATTTTGCGAGAGAAGCCACATGCTATGTTTTATTAGCTAAGGGAATAAATTAAGAATGCAATTTTTAATGCATTAGCCGCAATTGTCATAATTTTGGGTACAAGTTATGTACATAACTTTTGAGTACAACTTACACATGAGCAACCTCTCAGACCAGTATTTTTTTAGGTGGAATTCAAATTTCTATGTGTGTATTGTGAATTTTACATTTCATAATTTGCGCTTATGTGCATAACAGAAATGTCACCCAGTTCAAGTTTTCTTAGAGGCAGTTTAATTTGATTTGTTGTGGTGAATTTAAGTTGAAAAATCTTTCTTTAAAGTTTAGTAGTAGTGTGGGCAAATTTCTAAAACCAGCCAGTGTAATTCAATAACAATTCGTAGAATGGAGACATTGAAAGGGCATGCATGTTTCGACTATGGTTTTTCTTCTAAAGTGTCGGCATGGATATTGTTTTGTTCCCTGTTTGGATTCTTCGATAGGTGATTTTCTGAAATAAGGGTATTGATCTGTTTTCTGAGATATAAAAATGCGACGAGATAATGGTGTTTCTAAAAATGGGGTTTTTGGGGGGACAGGTGTTCTTGCAAGCTCCGGATGTGGGATACTCGTGTTCGAAAAGGTGAAGTTGAAGACAGTTGGGGGACTGCTTTTCAGATCAAAGGCCTCAGTAGATCGAAAACACAGCCCAACAATTTTTTTTCTGGGGCCTCGGAAATTAGACCCATTCTTGGGTATATTTGGGGCGCTGTTTCCAAAAATGGCATCAGGTTTCCCTATCAGCTGTAGTTTTGGAGATAGGGCATGCCTGCCCTATATGCTGATGTGAAGAAATATTGTTATTTTATGTGCGTAAAGTCAGTGTATATTGTTATTTTATGTGCGTAAAGTCAGTGTATATTGTTATTTTATGAGTGTAAAGCCAGTGTCTGTTAATCTAATTAGGAGTTTGTGAACAACTATACAACCAGATAATATAATGTGATCTAATTTTGTTTACAGATTGAGCAGACGCCATGGCTTTCCCACGAAGAAATTTCTTGAATCATTCAGATGTCTTTTGCTACATTTGTGCCGAGTACACCCTTAAAGAAAGTAGGAAACCTATTTCTGAGTTTGTGAAAAGGGTATATTTTGGTTATTTTGGTGTTCAGCTTGGAGACCAAGATAAGTCGTGGGCCATATTGTATGCAAAACTTGCACAGAGTATTTACGGCAGTGGACAAATGGAAAAAAGGAGCTCCCTGAAATTTGGAATAACAATGGTGTGGTGAGAACCGAAAAACCACCCTGATGACTGTTATTTTTGTCTTGTCAACATCAAGGGCACCAATCGGAACAATCAAAGCAATTGAACATATCCTGACCTCGATTCAGCAAGTCGACCGCATCTACACTCAAATGAGGTAGCCATTCCATCTTTCATCCACCTACCAGAGCTGCCAGAGGATGAGAAATCAAGCATGTCTGATCACAAACAAGATAACACTAGTGGGGAAAGTGACAGTGATTTCGTAGGAATTTCATCAAGTGTTCAACCTTTAAACCAACATGAACTGAGTGACCTCATCAGGTATCTGAACCCCTCAAAGGAGTCTTCAGAATTGCTGGCCTCCAGGTGGAATCAAAAGAATTTACTTCAATCTGGAACCAATATTACGTTTTACCGTAGCACAGAAAAGGATTTGCTTCCCTTTTTTCTCTAAGGACAACAACCTAGTGTTCTGCAATGATGTCAGTGGCCTTCTCAGGAAAATAGGTCTATCATCATACATGACAAATGAATGGCACCTTTTCAAATGATAGCTTCAAGCGGAGTTTAGCCTTTTAACGGCCATGGCCCCAAAATCTTGTATCACTCTAAATATTATATTGCCTGAAAAGTTCTGTTGGTTAACTTCTTTGTTTAATAACAACAATTGTGACTGAGGGTGACTCCTGCTGGTCCCTCATAAGTCGAAAACATTTGAAGAACAAGCAAGGATAGCAAATCTGATTCACTCTAGACAGGCTTTTCGGGTGGATATGGCCGTTTGTACGTACGGGCGCTTTGGGCGTAATGGTCGTTAAAGGGTTAAAATGTGTTCTTTTACACAACGCAACAGATATGGCTCAATTCCAATTGGTCACTCAGCCAGTATGACAGAGACGTACCAGACAATCTCTCTAGTCTTGGGAAACCTGAAGTATCAAGAACATCAATTGATGATTTGTGTAGACCTAAAGATGGTGAACTTTCTCCATGGTCAGCAAAGTGGCTACACAAAATATCCGTGCTTTTATGCCTTTGGGACAGCAGAACCAAACACTACCACTGAAGAAGAAAAGTGTGGCATCTCAGAAAAGAAATGGTAGTTGGAGAACAAAATTTCATTAAGGAACCTTAGGTAAGCAGAGACCAAATGATGCTGCCACCTTTACATATCAAGCTAGGCCTAATGAAACAAATTTGTAAAGGCGTTGAACACAGAAGATTTGTGCTTTGGCTATTCACCACGTACATTCCCTGGACAAAGCACAGCAAAACTGAAAGCAGAGATTTTCGATGGTCCCCAGGTAGGACAGCTTATAAACGATCCATATTTCATATATTCAATGGACAACATTGAGTCTTCTTTTGCCTGGACTTCGTTCGTTCTAGCTGTCAAATCCTTCCTTGGCAAACATAAAGCAGATACTACTCTTAATTTGGTTAAGGACATGCTTTCCAGTTTTAATAAGCTTGGCTGTAATACGTATGAGCATCAAGGTCCATTACCTGGCCAGCCACCTAGATCACTTTTCAGAAAGCTTTGGTGATTTAAACAAAGAGCAAGGTGAAAGATTTCATCAGGACATGAAAACTATGGAAAACAGATGCCAGGGTAGGTGGAATACCCACATGATGGTAGATTACTGCTGGAACCTTCAGCGGGACTGTCCTCATTAATCTCACTCTAGAAAGTCTTATAAAAGACGTTTCTCATATGTTGAACGACTGATCAGTTTATATGCGTTTCTGTTGAAATATACAGATTTAGTAATATCTGCTTGTTTCAATAGTAAGTTATTTAGTATCAATATTTGTCAATATCCTTTCAAAAATAGTCCCATAAAAGGCGTTTCTCATAAGCTGAATGACTGATCATTTCATATGCTCTTGCGTTGAAACATACAGATTTAGTAATATGTGTTTATTTCAAAAGTATGTATATACACTGCTGGCCACCCAAAATAAAAAACCAAGAAGAACACGAGATAGCAAAGACAGATTTACTGGACACATAACAACAGATACAAAGATGAAACGATTGAGCTTACAGGTCCGTGGGACTTGCGGAACACGCAGACATCAATAGTTCGTGTGGCCCCCACGGCTGGCAATAACCGCCGCTACACGCCACGGCATCGAACGAAAGAAGCTTTGGATGTCGGCTTGGGGTATGTCGGTCCAGGCTGCTTCCACACGTTGCCACAGTTCATCAAACGTAGCCGCGGGTGGTGCTTGGCTGGCCACTCGGTTGCTGATCAGCGACCAGACGTGTTCAATGGGCGACATATCGGGAGAACAGGCGGACCACGGCTGCAGTGACACCTAGTGGGCTATAAAGAATTGTTTCAGGATGCGTGCCAAGTGCGGGCGCGCATTATCTTGCTTATGTCTCGGTACGATTAACCGCTGTCGCGATAAGCCACTATTCTTCCTCTGTCCAACTCCGAAACATGCTGGAATCACTGCCGTCATCTGCGATGAGGCATCAGAAAGCTTCCCACGCACAGGTCCGGCAGCACAACACACTTCCATTACATACACCCCGCATTCTGTGCACCCTTCTTATAGTGCTTCTCGGTGGCGTGCCGGGCGCACATGATTTGCATATGCCCTGCAATGCTAATCGTTTGTATGTCCTCTTGCGGGCGACGCATGCTGTGAAATTCAGGCCAGTCGGATGCTTCCTTCTTGGTGTTGCATGTTGGGTGGCCAGCAGTATACTTTCAATATTTGTCAAGATCATTTCAAAAAATCACATCCTGCGATGTAGGATCCTGAAATTTGACGGATGACCGCTGTAATCAGCATATAAAGTGGTATGCCCTATCTTCAAAATTAGAGCTGATAGAGCAAAACTGATGCCATTTGTGGAATCTGCGCCACATATATTTCTAAATATATCCAATATTTTGTAATATGTGCTTGTTTAAATAGTATGTAATATTAATAGCATCAATATTTGTCAAAATCATGTCAAAAATAGCAGATCATGCGATGTAGGATCCCGAATTTTGATGGATGACCGGTGGAAACAGCATATAGGGTGGGTATGCCCCATCTCCAATCTAGATTTGATGATACAGAACTGATGCAATTTTTGGAATCAGCGTCCCAAATATATCCAAGAATAGGTTTAACTTTCAAGGCACCAAAATGGGTGTTGGTTAGTGAAATCCACAGGATTGCGATTCAGTGTAAGTTGTGATTATGGTGTCAATTGGGAGAATTGTTCTCTAATCAGCACCTCTGTATGACGGGTAATCCCTTGGTGGTTATTCCTTGCGGGATGAGTTCAGGTGTGTTGTTTCCAAAGGTTCGTGGAAGAAAACAATAGAGGGTGATATGTCAATTTTTTTTAAACTCCCTTCTCAGTGCATAGGTTTGGTTTGATTTACGACCATGTCTCATATTCAGCCCTCAAGTGATGTTCCCTCAGATTGAAATTTTGTTTTCAAAGAAAGTGGATCTGATTAAATGAGATGTTTGCCTAGCCAGTGCCTTAGTTATTAACTACATGGGTCTTTTAAATGGTGAAAAATTTACATAGAGTACTTTTGAAATGTAGATTAAGTTGTTTTATGAGCTACATGTCAGAAAACGTTATGTACAGTAATTTAAAACTTTGGTGAAGGGTAAGGATGCATATAGATATGAGTTCAAGTTCAGGATTGTTGTGAATCAGTATTTGCTTGTTCTTTGCATTATAAAGTATTATGTATTCAGAGCAGGCTTGTGTTATGAAGGTTACATGAATTTCTTATTGGTAGTGCAATATTTCTTATCAGCATTTCAAGGTAGTAATACATTTTGAGCTAATTTGGTAAGATACTTATTAAGCGCAGTGTCGTCAGTTTAGTGTCTGGAAGTTATTTTGTATCAACAAATGCTGGTGTTCAGTACTATGAGATTTTAAGGCAAATTTTCCTGTTAGTGTTGAATTGTTTATTAATGTAAATTTTGGTTATCTCTAAATTTTTTTGCTCAGTTATTATAATATTAAAATTAATGTTAGTAAAAGGAAACTGGTTTGAGGGGGTTGTGGAAAGGTTGAATGCAATCTGTATTGTGCATATTAAGCTGTTATTTTATAACCGAGATGTATCTTTCGAGTGATTTTACTTGTTTGGAAAATCATGTTTTCTGTATGAAAGAACCCTGAACCACTCGAAAGTGATAAATTTGAGTTTTCAGTAATGAATTGTGGTGCTACCAGCTAAATTGTGTTGCATAATTTGTGAACTCCAAATATGTGAGATATTATCTTAACACAAAGTAGTGTATTTAAAATTTGTCAGTTCTGAAGGTCAGATTGTTAGCATATTACTGTTCCAGCTGTAGTTAAGCTTTATTGAGATTTCATCCTGCCATGCTAATTTAAAATTTTATTGCAACGTCGTATTAGGCAGAATTTGGGAAATTCCCCATTTTGTGTGCTGAATTGTTTGTTTCTTTTGAAGCACGTAAACTGTGTGTCATCTGATATTTTATAAGGCCCAGTTGCCAAGGCTAGAAATTTTGAAAATGTGAATAGCTAATTGTGGTCGAACTCAAACTATTTGTACAACTGGTTATTCCTCGACCTCATGAAATGCATTGTTTTCCTTATGGTTAAGTTTTTACAATACATAAAGACCAAGAGGCCTTTCAAAAACCCAAATGTTGTGCAGTGAAAATTATTTGTTCAGGTTGAATTCCGTAATAGATCTCATGTTATCCATCTCGGCCTAGCCTGAGAAGAGGTAAGTTCCCAAACTCATTTGCCATTTAACAATAATGTATTTTGTTCTAACCACATTTGCAAACGCTCACCGCCTAAAAGTTATTTACTCGAGTATACAATGCCTACCATGAATATTTAGTGTCACAATTTGGTACACATGTAAACACCACATACCTTTTTTTACGCTTACAGGTTTTTCAACTCAGCTAAACGCAAACAACACCAACAGTCCATAATAACTTTTGGATTTTAAAGATCAGTGAAAAATTTAGTTAACATTGCCTTTCATTGAAATGTTTTGTTGTTTCCAAATGCATCCACCAATCTCCCAAATCCAATATTTACATTATTTTCTCTAAATACCACATAGCCAAACCCTTCTTAACACAACAATAGTGATCAGGGCAATGTGTCACAGCACACAGTTCATGACAGTCTTCTGCGTATGGGTCTGCGTACCTGAAGACGCAGCTGGGTCTCCATGCTCACTGCACGTCATTGCCAACAACGCATGAAATGGGTCCAAGGACATCGAGATTGGACCGTGGATGATTGGAAGAAAGTGGCATGCTCTGACGAACCAAGATTTCTGGTGCATCAAGTAGACAGCCAAGTGCGGATAAGCCGATTACCAACAGAGGCCATAGCACCTAGATGCACTGTTGGGCGGAAACAGGGCGGCGGTGTTATGCTGTGGGCGATGTTTTCTTGGGACACTTTAGGCCTCATTATAACAATGGCACAATCCCTGACAGCTGTCATGTATCTGAATATCGTTGCTGACCAAGTTCACCCATTCATTGAATCTGTGTTCCCTGCTTGTGATGTACATTACCAACAGGACAATGCGCCATGCCACACTGCCAGAATCGTCAAGGAGTGGTTCGAAGAACATGCTGGTGTCTTTCTCCAAATTCACCTGACATAAACCCAATCGGACATTTGTGGTTCGACTTATTAAAGAGGGTCCGCCCTAAATCATCGCCAACCCATAATACACGGGAACTGGAGGAACTGCTGTTGACATTGTGGTACCAGACGTAGGCCAGGATACCTATCGCCTCCTCATCGAATCGATGCCTCACCGAGTGGCCGGTTTTGTGGGCTAAATGGGGTCCTATAGCTTATTAGGCAGGTGATCATAATGCAATGGCTTATCGGTGTATAAGTACTTTCCCATCTGCAAGCGGTCATGTATTGTGTTTATTATACTGGTAAAAATGTTGTCCGTCCTTTGGTTTTGGACAACAGTGTACATTATTAGGTATTATCATATTCCTCAGTAATTTCAGTTTACTACACTTGAAGTGTTTTGAGCTCTTGATATCCCTCCCGAAATCACGCAACATTGGATTTCTCGTTTCTCTAAATTGAGTATTAAGTTATTCACTGATGTTTCAGGCAAAGTCAGTCTGCTTTTCTTTTCTCGAAAGCTGTAAAACTTCTCAGCAGTTGCTTAGAGTGTTACACCATTTGATGCAATTTAGTGCTTCAAAGGAAGTAAAATCAGTTTCTGGAAGACGGCTCCTGAACGATAATTTCGCTTCTGTCGTCTAGGTGCCCATAAATTTTACGATAATAATTTAATTTGGATTGCGTTTCACAATACTACTTGGAAATTCTTGAAATCTTATTGTTCACATATGCAGTGATTACTCGAGCTGGTAACACTTTCAAGTTTCATACGAAAGTAACGCTACTGTCATTGATAGCATTTCTGTGAATACCCTACTTTCTGTAAAATATTAAATATCTCACATTCATACCTATTTCGGGGATACTCCATTGCTGACGTGGTGGAAAGGCTATCTCACTCAGTGTCGTAAACGCAAATGTGCTACCTTTTGCAAGAGATAAGCATATTGTCCAATAAGCTGTTTTCTGACCGTAAATAATTTGTGAAGATTTTTATCAGCAATCGCATTACCAAATGAATGGGAAGAGTTCTGAAGCAGTGTAATGTTTTCACAGGAAGTAGTTTAGCACTAAATTTTAAAAATGCACAAGTAATACTTTATTTATTTTTTTTGGCGATGCTACTTTCAAATAATGGATAAAATGCCCTTTCAGATTTTATTCTAGTTATTTCAGCTGTAATTCGTAAAGAAAAAAAAAATTCCGATTTATCATTATTTCTTGAAAAAGTTGCGTATTCAAACACAGTTCCCGTCATTTCAGATCTAAAGGCAAGTAAAAATGCAACTAAAAATTACCAATATGATATCATTCATAGGTTAAATATTAATACACTAATATTTTTTCTTCACTTAGTACAGAGGTGCAGTATGCTACATTCATTTTTATGATTCTTGTCTTTCTACGGCTTAGCCAGACACTTGCGGCAAAAAACTCAAAAAGAAATCAAATAACAATTTCGTAAAATTACAATAAACCAGCGAACTTACAATTGGAGGCAACGGCAAGGATCTATTAACGCTTGTAAGTTAGTTCTGATCTAATTAGAAAGATTTTCTCGGAATCAGGAACGCCAATTACTCGGTGTTCCTTTTTATGAATAAAATATAAGCCTTACACAAGAGTAAGTTTCAAAACTTTTGGGATTCTGTCACTTGCTTTCCGTTTCTGCTAATTCTGTTCCTCAAGAAAGTTCTATTTCACACGAAAGCTCAGTTTCTCTCATATGAGATTTCTGTTTTCCCCATATTATGCAGTTTGTCAAGTTTCTGTGAAAACAAGAACAAAAACCAATACCAAAGCTGTCATGTACGAGGCATATGATTATAGTATTTCGTGAATCCATTTCATTTCTAAGAAATCGAAGTCTTACAACACACACACTTACTGTTGTTACTTATCATCAGCAATTTATTGTTATTTTGGGCTGGGTGTTATGTGGGTATCTCATAACGTGTCGATAACAAACAAGGTTATAGTGGAGTAAGTCTGTTTAGTAAGTATTTGGAACTTCCGACATATAAGAATACATAACTTGATCTCACAAATGGTGATAAATCAAATCTCTGAATCCGACAGCTGGTGATAATAATTAAAAATACCACCATTCTGGGAGATGCAAAAACTATTTTCTCTCTCTCTCTTTTTTTTTCTACATTTTCGTGTTTTCAACAAATCGGTTACATGAAATGACTGTTGGATGCAGACCATTAATTTGGCAGTTTCATGAATACTTCACCTGAACTTTAAGCAGTCCATTCAAGCATTTGTTGACGTCAACTAACATGGCACGGTGCAGTGTTGGCTTCAAAATTTGTATATAGAGGCGATCCGGTTTTACGTGTAGATTGGAGTTACTTCGAGATGCAGCATAATAGAAATTATGTGTGGGCTAAACGTTTCTTTGCCACCAAAGTTGTTGTATGCGTAAAAAAAGTGCAGTGTGTGATGCCAATTCCGAAAAAAATCCCCTTGATGCAACGAATAACTCGTCAGAATGGAATCAATGGCCGCCTCAGGCTCTTAACATAGCATTGGGTTAAAGCTCACATGCGTTTGTTTCAGTTAGGTATCTGTATGATAAATAAAGATACCGGACAAAATATTAATCACATGCAGTAATAAATGTAATTGTTTAACATGATATATAGAAATATATCATGTTAAACAATCACAACGCAGGATCTGTATTTATAATTATAATTTTATTTAAACATTTCTGGGTTATACGTATAATACATAACAAAATAAGTGTTATTTCTTTTTACGGGAAAATGTTAAGCTATAATTAAAAAAAATTAAAATCACTTGGTTGAAAGACAAACGTAAGTGACTGACTAAAAAGGTGTCACAGCTCAAAATACAGAGCACCAAGGACGTTGCTGAATTTACTGATGTTAGGAAAAGAACAGTTCTAAGTTTTTATAAAGATTGGTGTAAGTCAAACTCGACTCCAAATAAAAGGAACAAGAAAGATGTAACGAATTTTCGGTTGTAACAAGCACGTCTTTTGAACCCGTCCTGAGGCGAATTAAATTTATCAAAGCTATTCAAAGCTAATAGAACCGGTATGGAAAACAATAGCATCTGACCGAAGAAAGATACTTTCCAATCGGGTTTTTAATCCCGCAGATATTGCTGTAAACGGAATCGCGAACTTTCGCTCTCTCATTGCAGACTTGTACTTTAAGAAAAATTTGAAATTATATGAAAAACATTTCGCAGCGTAAACGCTATCCAACAAAGAAATAATTTTTCAAATCGGACTCTTAAAAGTAGAGATATCCACCAATATAAGATATGCGTCTACGTCCCCTGCCTGGTAAACCATACATTACTATAAGAAGAAAGTATTCTAAAAAGGTTTTTCGATGTGAGCGGTATCGGTTCACGAAAGATTTTTTTCAACCGAGTTTTTGGAGCTCAGATTTTGCTGCAAATACATCAGAAGCAGAAATTGGCACTTTCGTCCCCTGGTGGCCAAACCATTCTTTACCAAATATTAGAAATTATATACAAAACATTTCCCATTAGGAGCTGTATGCTGTATAGGAAGGAGTTTTCAAATCGGAGTGTTGGAAGCAGAGATATTGGGCGAAAAGCAATTTAACTTTACGTCCCCTAGCGGAAAGTCTATGATTTACTCGAAAATTTTGAAATTATAAGAAAACATGTCGTACCAGAAACTCTATCCGGCAAAGTAGGAATTTTTCAAATCGGACCATTAGAAGCAGATATATTGACAAACATTAGATATACATCTAAGCCCCCTGGCGGAGAAACCATGCTGTATTTTAGAAGTAAAATGTTTCAAAAGGTTTATCGATGTGAGTGGGATCGGTCCACCATCGAATTTTTCAGTCGAAATTTTAGAAGCTGAGATTTTGCTGCAAATACATCAGATGCAGAAACTAACACTTACGTTCCCTGGTGGCTAAGCCATTATTTATTAAAAACTAGAAATTATATGCAAAATATTTCCAATTAGTAGATGTGTCCGCTGCAGAAAGAATTTTTCAAAACGGAGTTTTAGAAGCAAAGATATCGGAGAAACACAATTTGATTTTACGCCCTCCTGTAGGCAAATCTATGCGTAACTTGCAAAAGTTACTACTATACCTAAAATAGTCTTCGACATAAACGAAATCTATTTTTTAAATCGGATGTTTAGAAGGAAGTATATGGAATGAAATGTATTTTGAATTCGATATCATCTGTATTTACGCCCCTGTAGCGGCAAAATTGTACATTGTGAAAAAATTGGAATGCAAAGATCATCATTCGGATATTTCACGCTTCCCAATGCAAAAAGTGTTTTTCAAATCGGACCAATAGTTGCAAAGATATGCTGTCCATGGACGGACGGACTGATGGACAAACGAACGGACGGAAAAAACCGGTAAAATTAGCGCGATCTTTTTTACAAAAGACGTGATAAAAACTGTGGGCGACACCATTTCGACAAGTCGTGTCCGGCCCAGAATTTCTCGTCTGGCCAACGAAAACAGATTTCAAACACAGAAAATTCTCCAATCTGTTTATAACGAACCTCAAACGTTCATATCCCAGCAAATCAGGGACGGCTGAGAGTGAAGTTCATTGACCGAGCCCGAAATTTTGAATCGAGGTGAAACCCCCTCCCTTCCTGCTTTCCGTAACAAATAGAAGAAAAACAATGCCTAAGGAGCCTTGTTGGGGATTAGAACCATCCGAACACTTACCTAGAGGGACTTTCTGAGGCACATCACAACAATCGCACATGTACCAAATAAAAAATATGTAAATAAAAATAAAAATCTTGGCTGAAATTATTGACCGGGCTCGGGCCCTGGTGGCCTGGGCGATTCCGCCGCCACTGCAGCGAACATTATGTAGGGAACATCATTGAATGGATGTCTGGAATAGAGTTGCAGGACGGAAACCGATGTTACCTTCAGCTCAACAAAAGCTTGATAAGCTTGCGCCAAAGCTCACAGGATATGGACTGTTGGTCTGATGCTGTCATATGGTCTTATGAATCCACATTTTGCCTATACTCAAATGACGCAAGGCGTAGGGTGAATAGGAGGTCTGAAGAAAGTTGAATCCTGAGTATGTTCAGAGTTCTTGCCAAAGTAGGTGACTTTGTAATGCTGTGGGGTTGCTTTAATGACTGTGAATTAGGCCCACTAGTATAAGTGAAGAATATGATGAATCAGCATACTTACAGAAAAAGTTAGGACTTTTCCCCGGCATTTGCGGGATTCTCATCAAGTAACTTATCCGATTTACCACGATGACAACTCTAGGATTCATAGAGCTAAAGCCATTACAGATTGGTTTAAAGAGCATGATACGACTTTGGGATACATGAACTGGCTGGCTAAAATATCATATTTAAATCCCACCAAGATTTTTTAGCAAAAAATATAAACTTCAGCAGCCCAGGAATCTTAATTAACTGCGAGAAAAACTCTTCTTAGAATGGTCAAAAATTGACTCAAGTTTTTAATATTTTCCATCACGAATTAATGCTGTGATTTCTGCACGTGGTGATGTAGCTTAGTAATAAACGTAAATTTCTGGAAGTGACTTTTTTGTCCAGTGTCTGTAGTTTTCATGATAATTAACACAGCAATCGGATATCGCCGAATTGACTGTAATTACTGTTTCACACGTGAATTAAATCACATCAGAAAACTTGAAAATTTTGCCTCCGTGGAGCGGAAATCGAACCCGTATCTCCCGATTTACGCTCGAGCGCGCTAACCGTTGCGCCACCCATGACGGCGAATTCACAAGTTTCTGTGTGTTAAGATCATGGTGCAACGGTTAGCGCGCTCGAACGTAAATCGGGAGTTGCGGGTTGGATTCCCGCTATACGGCAGTGAAATTTTCAAGTTTTCTAATGTGATTTAATTCACGTGTGAAACAGTAATTACAGTCAATTTGCCGATGTCCGATTGCTGTGCTAATTATCATGACGTGTTTACCACGTATTATGAGAAAAATATTGTTGTTTGTCTGTTGTTTTCATTTGTTTTTGATCAGTATTACAATTTCTACTCCATAAGCACATTTCCATGCCCATAAGTTTGTCACGTTTAATTATTCGTTAAGTTCTTTCTTTCAAGTTAAGGGGAAAGGAAGTCTTATCGAAGGAATGATAGTCGATTAGAGGGACAGTATGTCTTTACGAGTAGCTTTCGAAAACGACTTAATTCGAGATTTTACAGAGAAACAGCAAGAAAGGCCATACACAATGGAAATTGAAGTTACACTAGTTTTCGCTTTAGTAAGTGTGATGTGTACATTATACACCGTACGAACAAAAGATTTTGACCTTCTTCCTTATCTGACGTTTGATCGCGTGTGAAGGACAAAAGAGTATGCAGTATATTCTGTTGCACGTGCAGTATAAGTCGGAGCACAAACGATTGTTGTGATGGGTAAGAGAAGAAAAATGATCATCTTGCAAAATGAAATGATCATTGGATGCAGAGCAAATGGTGGAAGTATCCGGGAAACGGGAAACTTTGTCAGGAAGCCGTAGTTAAAGTGTACCGAAAGTGGTCCAACGTATTACCAGTGAGTCGGTATTGGACGACCACAGCAGCTTAAAGCTCGGGGAGAGAGGCAGATCGGCCATGTTGTCCGGAACAACGGGTTGCCGTACAACGGTCATGGTACGTTGCCTTGTACAACGTTCGTTTCAGTGTCACTTTCCTATCGGGCACTCTAGCCCAAATCTCCTAGCTTCCTATTTCTAAAGTGTTGTTTAAGACCTGGGGTCAGACACTCCCTTCCTAAAATCTTCTACATATGATCTTACCTGATCTTTGTAGAACGTACCATGGTGTGCAACCAAGAGACACAGAGGAGTGTATCGTGAGCTACATTGCAAATTTACATTCATCGTATCGGCCTACAGTGTAACTGCTTGTCCATAGGACCTCATCGGCGAGCGTAACTGAAGTGTGTCAAAAACATCAGGAATGGACCGTGGAAATTTAGAAGATTGTTTTCTCTCATGAGTCACGTTTCCTGTAGCATCGAGTGGATGAAAAGTTGCGAGTAAGGCGAATGACTGAGAAGAAGAGGGTCAAAGATGGCGTGATCTTACGAGTACTGACAGGAGTCTGGGATGTAGCGCTCTGGGGTATGTTTTCCTGGACACTCTCTGATGCCTGGTACGAGTGGATGGTTTACATCAGCATTTATACAGATATGGTAAGACACACCAGAGGAAAACTCCGAAAAACTTGTGTAGTCTAAGACTTTTCGCATGCCCACAGTTGTGACGCATCAGGGAGGACTTAATTTATTCCTACAGTATATTTTTAATGAAAACCTTTACCGTCATTTGCAATCTTCTTCCAGTGTACATAGTTGATATCTTCTTTCTCCTTTTGTCGGTATTCTGGAAGTTTTTGATTGGAATGCAGGACACAGTTTTTCCGTATTTTGTGGCAAGTGGGAGAGAGAAAGAGACGCATATGGCTCTAGAAAAAAATATCATGCTGAATATTAACAAATTGATATAAAACAAATTGAAGATTTAAAACTTTCGTTTGTTGAGTTCTCAAAAAGTTAACAAAAGGTAAGTTGCGCGTTTTTTTAAGTAAAACCAAATGAAGCGAAAAAAAAAATACACGGTGGAAAACCTGCTCAATGTAAAAACTTCATGATCGCCAAATGGAAGAAATTTCAGAACTTGATCGGGAAAAGCTAAATAAATTTTAAAGCAAAAATTTGCATAAAATCACTTTATTAATAAGGTCTTCTTATGTTCAGATACAGGAAATGCGGAACAAGTGTGAGTAACTAAATCAATGTACACAGGATCTAGCAGCTAAATCCGAACGCAAAATACAGAAACGAAAATATCATCTGGAAAGTTATGCTACAAAAATCTAGCAGTAACGGATAGTTTAGAATTTCAAAAGGCAAAAGTAGACAATGTAAATAGGGAGGGTGATCTGCTGGAATCCTATCAGTTAGTTAAAAAAAATTTCCATCATGAAATCTCTTTTGGTTTTGACAAGATTGTGCTTAAGGTATTAAAGTTGGATAACAAATAAAGTACCACTGCAATACTATTTGATAGCAAAAACACAAATTAATTTCTGTCAAAACATAAAAGATGAGCACATGTAAATAATTCTGGAAAATTTCGACTCATAGACTGATTGTGATGTAACCTGGATTGATACGGAAAACTTATGAGAGACGAACAAAGTTTCCATAATACTCATTATTGTAGACGTTTTCGTGATCAATTTATTCGACTCTCACATTCGTAAAAGCGAACACTGCGTAAAATCTCTCGTAATTTGCGAAGGATGGTGACATGTCGTTCAAGGAAGTTTAACATACAAACGATTTTGAAAATTGAGTTCAGTGGTTTCATATTGCACACAATGGTTCATCTTTTGCGTTGGAGTTCACTATCACCTTGGAAAACTCTATGTCTACAATCAATCGCCCGTCCCTAATCTGGGACCTCTGGTTCCAGGGAGGGAAGAGAACCAGGGCCGTAGGATAGGCTCGTCTGATATTCGCAACCTGCTCAAATACTTCGCTTGGCAGGAAGCCTGAGGATCTTTCGCCCGCTGGGATAGTGTTCCTTTTCGTCACTGCGACTGAACTCAGCTGGTTATTGTTTTTGGGCTAAGCACTGATTCTTGAAGAAGTTAAGTGCGTTTATTTCGCTTGTGTAAAATCCTCTTTCTTCCAGTCTTCCAGATATAACCATACGGCGAGACTAAGAGAGATAAACGGTTCAACCGACATTTCATTTTATTGCATTAATGTATACAATACAAATATAAAACCATCAGAATCAATTTTATATACATACAATATTTACAGAGAAATATCCACCTTTTCTAATTTCACATTGAACAGATAATTCATTCAATTTTTCGTAGTTTTGTATCAAATTAATTAGTAATTTAACATCTCACAGCCTTGAGCTTCACTCCTTTGCCTGGATGAATTATTGGTGGCCTTATTTCCATAGAAGCAGGATTCTTGAGGAAAAGAGAAAGAAATATTTTTAAGTCTAGATTTTCATCAGTGTTTTAATTACGTACGACGTACTACAACATAATATAAGAAATCACTATGGTTTAGCATATTATATGAAAAAACATGGGGTTGTTTTCGAAACCCTAGAATTTCTGAAATAAACTGCATACCAATGGACCTCGTACTGCAAAACTTAGTATACGTAAAGTTTAAAAGCAGACACACAAAGTTCCAATAAATAAAGAAATTACCGAGCCGCAGTACCTACCCAGGTAGCAATATTATGTTGAACCAACCGTGGGCTTTCAACGGTAGGCGCAGCGACGAGGCGACTCGGCTGTCAACAATTGGATATGTGTTGGTTCAACGGTTGGACCCCACATTGGAAAAATGTTGCAAACAGTTTTCCAATGTGATCATGTGTTCTTGGACAACCATGGTTAGTCATGTGTTGTTGGACAATTATCGGACAACCGTTAAGTGGTCATTTGTTGATAAATGGTTAGTCATGTGTTGTTGCACAACCATCGGACAACCGTTAAATGGTCATTTGTTGATAAATGGTTGGTCATGTGTGGTTGGAAAAACCGTTAGCCAATCTTCGATAAACAACGCAACCTTCGCCCAACGCTGCCGACGCAAAAATAACATTAGGCCAACCGTTGGCCAATGTCAGTGTGCTACTTGGGTAGATGTGTTGAACATATCTAGATGGCGAAAGCATTTGGACATTTTCTCCAGTGTAGAAATGTCCACAATGCTTTTATTCGGTACAAGTTCAATTTCGTCCTGTGGCCAGAATGTTGTCCAAATGATTACAAAGGATTTCGCTTTGAGGATCAGTAGAGACGTAAGAGTAAAAATGCACAGAAACATTCTGTATGTTCTTTGCAAAATGAAGATATTCATGGGCACCCTCAGCTGATTTATAACTGCTAACAATAATATAAAATTGCAATATATTTTTCTTAAATGTAGTACCCATTAGCGGCAATGTTTTAAAAAATAAAGGGAATGAAGCACAAATAAACTACATTTATTTTACAACTACGTAATAATCACATTTTGTTAAATACGCGCTGTTCATGTTGTATAATCCCATATCATACATAGCCATCACTATTAGTGACAACTGACTTATAAGTAATTTTTACGTCGCACTTAGCTAATCGTGTTTACTGGCAGGTGATCACTAATTGGAAATTGCTTCTGGAATAAAATTATATCAACGTGTGACGTAATAGTTGTATAACGCAGTTAGCTAATATGTTTCGTGTTATTATCATCAGTGGTTACAATTTAATCAAGCTTAGTTTTCAATTAAGCTTTATGTACGATTAAGTCACTGCAACCAATTTGAATTAATATTCAGATTAATAAACAAATTCAGGAAGGCAGGCATTAGCATCGATTTAAATCATTTTTAAGTATTTAGTGCCGCAGTTTTAATTCCGAAGTAAAATTATGAATATCACACGTGGACGAACTTTTGTCCACTACTTACCCCGTGTGAAATTGCAAAAGCAGTAAAAGGAAGTACGTCGTTTAGTTATTGTTCATAAATCCAAGCATTATTTTCTTAAAAGGTGGTATATGAGAGAAAAACCAGGACGAATATTCTTAGCGTAACATTTTCTTGCTTCAAGAATGTTGCAGAAAAGACTTGGATCATGTGACTAACGCAATTCGGACGGCATGTCAGAATGTTTTGGATGGGATGACATCAGGACAGAGGTATGATAATACTGGTTTGTATTGCTATGGCAACAAAGCACAACATTTATGTACGGAATCAGAACGGAAATCATATATGAGAATGAGAAACAGTGGTTGTTGCTCATATTTCAATTACACTGATGACAATTTTGGTGATCGTTCTGTTGTGCTTTTACTGCCTGTATCCTGCGTAACAGAAAACTACGACCGTTCTTGAATTGAAAACCTGAAGTAAGGCTGCGAAATCTCGTGCTTTGACGAATGTAAGTAAAACAGACTAGTTATATAATCTGACGTCGTATCTGCCTGTATTTACTGCCGTCTATCCGAAACATGTGATTGAAACGGCAACAAAATGTCCGAAGTATAACTCCGGTTACCCTCGTACCCGGTTTGGCCCAACCTTAAGATCTGGATTACAAACGAGTTCACGTCATCACATTAGGAACGAGATAATCTCAGCGCAGTATAATATAGGAAACACTTAATTTGAACAATGTAAACGTGGTTCATATCTTCAGTTAACATCTGACCAATGTAATGTTGCTATAAATTCCTTTGTACGGAAATTATTATTATTTCAACGTGTGATACATAAATCTATGTACTATCACAATGCCACTTTGGTGAAAATAATATATGCATCTGACCAACGATTTCCGAAGGACAATTGAAATTTGTAATTCCATGTGTACTGCTAATGAAATAACTGTGAAAAAAGCTTTGAAGTGTAATAAAAGTAGGCTTAGGAAGTGGATTACGAATTTTTGAAAGCATTTAAAAGCCACTAATGAAAACTTAAAATACACTTCTTCTTGATTATTCTCTCGTAATAAGTTTCGAATCGATTCATATGGTCTTACGCAGTTTCATAAATGGTGCTACTGGAATGATGTGCCTGTCATTTTCTCGGAACCAGTAGTTCTAAATTAGAGAAAAGTGACTCCTTTCAGGTTTAGAAGTTTACGGGAATCGCTGAATCTGTAAACATATCCATGAAGTCATAAGTTATCGCTGAATCTACGGAATTATTTCCCATGAAGTCATAAGTTATGTATTTGCTTTCACTTACGCGAAAGACAAGGTGGTAGATAAACAACTAAGTAATGTATGGACCTTATCTAACTAATGTATGGACCTTATTCATGTGACCTCAGAAGTTGATTTCTGCGGACTAGCATGGCATGTGGTTCAATGTTTTCGCTATTTGATTTTCCCTTACTGTTGGTTAATTTTTACAATCCTAACGTCATGGAGTCTGCCGACGAATTGATAGAGCTACAGGACAAAGAAGAAGAAATTAATTTCTTAAAAAAGCAAATCAAGGTTGTACAAATATACCAAGACAATTTTGTATTCGATGTTTATTTCGCATGACGCAGGAGAACACCACCATTAGTGATCATGAAGTTTTTAATGCAGCATTTCTCGTACACTGTACACTGAAGAGCAATTGGATTAGAGACAGTTATGCACATGTGTCGCTGTGGGCGGCCCTGTAAACGGAAACGACATAACGTATGCAGCGATCCGAAAATATAAGGAGTGATGCGACGGGAATCAGTAAGAGTCTGACGCAGTATGGGTAAGACAAAGGATCTAAGCGCATTTGATCGTGGGCAAATTGTCGGGGCCCGACGAATGGGTCACTCCATCTCGGAGGTCGTGCAGGCACTGGAATGTTCACGAGCCACTGTGTCACGGGTGCACCGTGAGTACTTCGAATCCGGTAAAACCATCCCTAGAAGAGCCAACAGCGTGGGGATGAGCGGGATCATCGTCGGCTAGCTCGCATTGTAACAGCGGATAGACGGGCCACAGTGCAAGAAATCACTCGGCAATTTAACGCTGGTGCACAAAAACGTGTAAGCAGCCACACCATCCAGAACCATCTCCTCGCTATGGGGTACAGAAGCCATTGTCCCACAAGGGTACCGCTGCTGACCGCACATCACAGCGTGCAAGGATTAGCATGGGAGCGGGAACATTGCCACTGGAACCTAGACATGTGAAAAAATGTTGCCTGGACTGATAAGTCGAGATTCACGTTGGTACATGCGGATGCCAGTACACGAGTACGGCGCAAACCACATGAAGCGGTGTATCCTTCTTGCCAGCAGGGTACTCTTCAAGCTGGTGAGGGTGGCATTCTCGTCTGGGGACTGTTTACGCGGACTGAAATGGTACCCCTGGTACGTGTGACACCATCCCTCACAGGTCAACGTTACCGGGATATCCTGGACGACCATTTGCTCCCGTTTGTGCGTCTTCAACATCCCACTGGGGACCTCATCCTGCAACAAAACAATGCACCGTGCCATCGCTCCCGAACTGTATCTGAATGGTTGCATGAACACTCCACCGACGTGACCTCGCTTCCTTGGCCAGCTAGGTCACCTGACCTGAATCCCATCGAGCACATCTGGGATGCCATCGAGGGAGATGTTTGAGGCTCTGACCCCCCTCCATCAAATCTTCGTGAACTGTGGGAGCTTGTTCAGGGGTGGTGGATCCGTATGGCTTACCAACGTTTCCGGTGTCTTGTCAAGTCCATGCCGAGACGAATCGCCGCCGTCATCAGGACGAAAGGTGGTGCTCCACGTTAACTGACAGGTATCTCTAATTCAATTGCTTTTTAGTGTACACTAAATTTTCATTTTCTTATTGTTAGATGTTGGAGAAATATAATGTACCTGAAACATAAACTTGGGAATGTTTTCTGCAAAACAAAAGCATTTAGAAGCTCTGACAAATGCGGAAGAAGGAAACAAACTAGGGTTTGCACGCTATAGGCAACCTACTTAAAAATTAAATGAATGCGTAATATTAAGAGAGAAATTATATATATGTTTGTTTCATTCTTTGAGGAAAGTAGAGCTTAATTCGTAATTTACCGATTCAAATATTCCATCAATTATCTTCCACCTTTATTTTTTTTTTTTTTTTAGGAAATCGAAATTCGAAAGAACTCTACAAAATTTTAACTGTCTTTGATTCGTAGTGTCATAACATCCAAAATCTTTTTTGTTAAAGTGGACAAAACATATTGGCAAGTGCACATTGGAATCGATATCATCACCACGTTTCGTTTCACACAGCCATTCCTTTAAAAATTTCGGCTTTTTCAGAGAAAAATTAAGGAATGTTGTCCTTTCCTTTACACAATTTAATGTTGTGCGAAAGTTTACATATTATAGCTAACACTACCTTTTGCTGTAATGATAATTTGCCTAGTTATATAACTCAAACTTGTAAGTTTACTTATCCCTCATGGACAAAACTCAGTTCTGGATGTTATGTACATATGATTCTTTATGTAAATCAATCTATGCAATTGTCTGGTCACATGTTGCGTGTTTACTTTATTTAAAGCCGGTCTCCGTTCCACTCTTTATCAAACATCTGATGATGACGCCAAAGTGGTGTCGAAATATATCATGTGGTCATTTTATTTCATTTATTTTAACTGTAAATAAATGTTTTTAAATTATCCATCCCTGACCATTTGTCTTCATATATCGTGCAACGATGGCTTGCTCCTCGTTTATTCCCAAAGTACACAGTTTAAGTTGCAGAATTTATTAGCACAACCATAATATGAGCAAAAGTTAGACATGACTTTAATAAATATACGAAAATCGCGATTTTCGTGAACACCTGGAACGTAAAGCCATGTTAAGCAATGGGTAAACGCATGTGGTTGGTTGGTCTGTTGGTTGATTTTTGTGGCGCAAGGGCCATGTTTGGCCAAAGAGCGCCAGACACAAGACAAACAAACGCATGAGAACAAACTGTTGTTGGTCCGCGGCCACGGAAAAGCTTTCCCATGATGTAATGCCAGGTGAATAAGGTCCATTGATTGAGAATTCCTCGAAAATTGTGTCTTGAAATTAATTTTCCTCGAAGTCACGCACATAAAAGTACTTTTTTTATGTAACCGAAATATTCTTGCCCAGGTACCTACATTTAAAATATTTACATTTATTAAAGTTTTTAATTTCCGAGCTTTAGTGTTTGTAAGAAACATTTAAGAAAAGAAAACACGGATTCAGGACTAATATTTTTGAAAGTTTATGAACGTAAATGACCATTCTTATACTAGAGGTACAAATATTTTTTGACAGAATAACTTTGAAATTTCCAATATGCCTATATTTCTCCTAATTAGAAATCTCTGAGAAAATCAGAAAATCAAACTCACAGAGTCATCATGGTATTCCAGGTGTACACATATTTATAGAAATTGTAAGGGCTCTCGGCCTCAGACACGACGCGATATATTTCACAAAACCATGTCACGGATATGATTTCAGAATATTTTAACTGCCATGAAATAAAAGGAACATAGAAATTGAAAATGTCCATGACTTATCAAATACGGAAGGGATTTTCGTACAAACGTTTAAAATTGGAGTTTGATGGCGCGCAGTTTGCACAAACATCGATCTTCTTTTCTGTAATTTCACATATTCCGTGAAAAAAAATATATATTAGGGTCAAAAATAAGCATCCTGGCATATATAGGTATCTTCATTTTCTTTATTTTTGAAAATAGAACTCAAGTCAAGATCTGAGTACCTTTTCCGTTTGCAGAAAGTCTTCTTAGTTTTTAGTAAAGGGACTGTCAAGCTTTTTGAATTAGCAAATGCACTGATTGGCTAACTGATTTGGGACTCATCATGTTATAAATCACATGTCGCAAATCTAGAATCCTGAAAGTTAAGAAAGAAATACATTTTTTCTTATATTAAAAACCGAAAAGAAGGCAAACTGGAGGTAACATAATCAGAGGCACACTCTACTAACTCAAATGCGAACTTTAAATGATCTTGCATGGTAAACGTGTTAAATGCCAGACTTACCACATCTGCCGCACCCCACTTTAAATGCAAAGCGTCAAACGTTTTTATTATATTGGGCTGTATTTCAAAGAATTTTTAAATGAGTACAAGAAGGAATTCAGAGAATATATATAAACCCTCCTTGAGTCAAGAAAAAGAGGATGAGATTTTCAAAATCACGGTCTCTAAAATCTAAAATTTGTATATACCTTAAGAAATTTGTGACGTATTAAGAATATTTCATATGTTAAAAACGTATTGTATTTCTCATATTTCTTAAACAATTACACTGCTGGCCACCCAAAATGCAACAACAAGAAGGAAGCATCCGATTGGCCTGAAATTCCCAGCATGCGTCACCCGCGAAAGGGCATGCAAACGATTAGCATTGCAGGGCATATGCAAATCCCGGCACGCCACCGAGAAGCACTATACGAAGGGTGCACAGAAGGCGGGGTGTAAGTAGTGGAAGTGTGTTTTGCTGCCGGACCTGTGCGTGGGAAGCTTCCTGATCCCTCGTCGCAGAATACGGCAGTCATTCCAGCACGTTTCAGAGTTCGACAGACGACGTATATTGGCTTATCGCGACAGCGGTTTATCGTAACCTAACAGGCTCAGAGTTAGTTTTACACAGAAGTCACATAATATTTCAGTAATACGGTATTTGCTACACAATAAATATATTCCTTAAAACAACTATCGTTTTAGAGTTATTAAAACTAATACGATTTCGTTTGCCATTACATGTGTTCAGTTTTAAATAAACAGTGCTTTTAAGCATATTGCAAATCTGCCCAGTTTATCTAAGTAACGGTTACTCAGCTTTTCTCTGAAATTGATTTTTAAGTCTTCAATTTTGCCTCTTTTTTCCAACTTGAACTTTCACACTTCCTTTCCTTTGTCTTTAATCTTCGTTTTCAGTTGTCGTGCTATCGAATGAATTTGTTTTCTTTATTTTGATGTTGTACTGATACTTTTCTGATGTCTTTTATAAACGGTACTTGCTTTTGCCTATAGAAATCATATGTTCTTTCATCTTTGATTCATTCTACGCAATTAAATAGTAAAAACGAAGCCTCCCCACTTTACTATATAAATCTGTAGAACAAACGAAGCTTTACTATATAAAAGTAGAACAAACGAAGCCTTACTATATAAAAGTAGAACAAACGAAGCCTCCCCCACTTTACTATATAAATCTGTGGACCGGGGAGGCGGAGCGACAACAGCTAATCATACAGAAATAAATTCACCTTCAGAAATAATAATTTGAAGAGAACTCTTGGTTGAAACGCATACAAAACATTTATTTCCGCTTCAATGAGAATTTTGATGGCGGCGGATTATTCGCTCACGACGTTAGGTCTCACTATGATTGACCTGGCAAGGATCGTGGAATGCGCAAGCTAAGATGGTCGATTTCCGCAGAAATCTCACTCTGCGTTGAAGACCTAACTTAGAGTCTCCTTGACTCTAGGTAGACCTAAATCTCATCGACGTTTAAGGAATAGTCTTCCAGCTATCCTTCTCTAATCGATGTTTCAGTAGACTGTACTAAGTCCGTAATTCAGTAGTATAACATCAACTACTCTACCGGAATCATTGAAGCGAGCTGATTCCTTCTGTGGAGACTACCTATCTCTTCCAGGATAGGTGCTCGTTCGTTTTCCCGTAGACTTCGGGAGTCCACCACACAAACCAAGCAAACGCGTCGCGCTTCCCTTCTATCGGAGAAACTCTTCCCTCCGCTTTCCGAAGACAGACTGACGAACAGATCCTCTCGGAGTGACCCCTTCGCCTCCCCCATTCACGCTGCATCTGTTCCAAGAGCGATGGTGCTGACCTTGACCTCCACTGACCGGGTCATGCTGCTCTCTTCTCTGGTCATGTGGGTCACTATTGGCGCCCTTCACCTGTCCCACCCCTAGTCGTTTTCTAGGTATCTGGCTGATGGACTTTTAATTCTACTTTGCGTGTCCTCGCTTATCCTCAGGTCAGTCATTCGTGAGTGCCTCCTTCCAAGAAAGCAATCCTACCGCCGTAGTACAACCGTAGCAATTTAATACACATTGTTATAATGATACAAAAGAGTATGTTCGCATTTCAGACTTGTAGGCTCAATGTCGAAAAGAACAATGTATCTGTGAAAGTCACAGTGTCCTTGACGATACTCTCAGTTCGTAGAAAAAGGCCTCGACTTTTCTAAGGCGTGAGAACCTGAAGTCTTTTGTTATACATCTCGACTTCACAAACAAAAAAAGATTAAACATATTTGCGAACTTTCTGCTGCCATTTTGGGAAGTTGCGATGTTTCTTTCGTCAAAAAACAAAACAAAACAAAAGCACATAGTGTTTATCATTGAAATGAATTAACATCGTTAATGAGTCCGTTCTTACAATAGCTTTAAGCTGGTTTTGTTAGCTCATTTCTGATAAATAAATTTGTTCTCTCAAAGAATGAACGCATTACTTTCATTACTTTAAACAACTTCTTAACACACCCTTTTGAGTTATACGTATGCTAAAACTTGTGATTTTAGTTCGCATTGAACCTTTGTCCATTTGCACAACATACACTGGCGGAAAGTGAAAAAAGAACACCAAGAAGAAATTTACATATGTTAATGGGGTCGAGTTTACGTAGGTATGATGTTAATTTTGGGACCAACCGGTGAGAGCTTACGCCACAGCACGGCATAATATGCAAATTATCGTCGGTGGTATTTAAGGAGTACGGCGAAGTGAATGTAATCAGTCGTCGGCGTCCGGACACGTGCGAAGACCCTGAAGAAGCTGCAATGCCTGGACATGGAAGACGTGTACGATTTCAGCAGTTATCGGATTTTGAGCGAGGTCGTCTAGTCGGACTCCGCGAGACCGGGTGGTTGTATCGTCGTATTGCGGAGCGAATTGGACGGGAAGTATCGGTGGTGGTACGATGGTAGCGTAGATGGTCCGAGGAACATTCCCACACGAGAAGACGTGGAACCGGGAGTCGCAGACGGACTGATGAGCGGACCAATCGACGCATAGGAAGAGCGGCGTTGTCAAGCAAAACATCCACTGCGACGCAAATCAGAGCTGCCGTTGCACCTGAGGTGACTGTGCAAACAATCCGCAACCGTCTACTGGATTCAGGACTACGTGCACGTGTGCCTCTGGCATGTGTACCTCTGACTCCAGCCCACCGTCAGGAACGGCTGCAGTGGTGTCGCCAACGTCTGCACTGGAGAACGCAATGGCGATCTGTCGTGTTCAGCGCTGAAAGCAGATTCTGCTTGGGAGCCTCTAATGGCCATATGCGTGTTCGCAGACGTACAGGAAGCGTCTCTACCCTTCTTGCATCCGCCAGCGACACACAGGGCCTACACCTGGTCTGCTGGTGTGGGGAGCGATCAGCTATCACTCCCGTACACAACTAGTGTTTGTACCGGGTACGTTAAACAGCACCTCCTACATCAACAATATCATTCAGCCCGTTGTTGTGCCATTTGTAAGGTCGGTCCATCCTAGTGTTTTCCAGCAAGATAACGCACGTCCACACACGGCACGTGCAACGCAACATGTACTTCAGGGTGTGAGACAACTTCCATGACCTGCACGTTCACCGGATCTGTCCCCCATTGAGCAAGTGTGGGATTTTACGGGACAACGACTTATCCGGTCTCCACGGCCAGCCACGACTATCCCCGATTTATGCGTCCAGGTTGAGGATGCTTGGAACTTAATCCCCAAACTTACATCCAACATCTGTACGACAGACTCCATGCCAGAATTGCACAGTGTGACGCAGTTCATGGCGTTTCAACCTCGTACTAACCATGTTACATGGAAATGTTATTTTTCAGTTTACCAGCAAATACAGCTGTATTTTGCCATAATGTTTTGATCACGTTATCCTCTGTATTCCGTTATTATGCTGTATAAATTTCGTTGGTATCAGACGTCTCCTTCTTGGTGTTCTTTTTTCACTTTCTGCCAGTGTATTTGCAACTATACGTCGCAGCTTTGTCGGATTGAAAATATTTCTTTTCTGTAGGGTAGCGTGAAGTGTGGAACGCTAATTCACACCTCTTTCGTTTTTCCATGTACAATCCCGCTGCTTGAGAAAGTAAGTACATGTGGCTAGCTACCACGAGTTTTATCTTATTCCGTATCAGTACATGTATAAAATCGACTGGAACAAATATTTTCTGTCGTGTACGATACATCACAAACATCGCTTTGTTGCCTTTTCTTCTTCATATGGTAAATAATCTTCGTGCTAGAAGCTGTAAACACATATTCTCTTTCCTCTGGTACAGATGGGAACAAATGTATATGCTATTTCCCTCTTTTCTTAAAGTCCGATTTAAAAAATTATATACATCGTATATTTTTCGCTACGAGAGCACTTGTGTATATCTAATTGTTTTTCATAATGAACAGCTCCTTCCCCAAGGAGTAGTTTGTTTATTTTCAAATTTTGCCTTTTCAACATTTATCATTTTAACTGCAGTTCTAGAAGTGGAAAGCAATTGGAAGCTTGTTGGTGTGTCCCAGTTTGTAAATTAGACGAAGTGCTTTTTCTGTGCAAGCACAAGGACCTTAAATTGTTGACTCGGATGCAATCCGCGAAATGTAGGAACAGCACTCTAAAGCTTAGTAAGCTTCAAACTTATTTAGAGGCAAACATGTTCCTGTTAAAAGGTTCACTTTTGTCAAAAGGGAAATGGTACATCGCGCTTTTAGATAGATTTTCAATCGATGAAATGTGTTCATAAATATTCAAAAACAGTGGAAAAAGAAATTTCTACTAAGAAGTTACCTGACATAGAAAGAGGAGAGAAAAAAACTTTGACCTCTTTTGATGCTTATCAAAAGGGTAAATAAATTTTGCACAGTTCAACTAGACAAAACGTTTTTCAGCCCATCAATAAATAATCTCAATCATCATAGTTGAAGAAAGAAATTATTTAAAGACTGAAACGGCTGTCACTTTTTCCCATTTTCACAGAGAAGAAGGAACGTAGGTGCTGGCGACAGATTTTACCTCAAATCTGTCTATTTTTTTAATTGGAGGTTTAACGACCACCGTGATCAACTCAATGGGCTATAAGCAGTCGCCCGTCCCTAATTTAGGGCCACTGGTTCCAGGGAAAGGAGAGTGCCAATGCCGTAAGACAAACACAGCATCCATGCCTTACCGGGATTCGAACCCGGGCCCCGTTCGGAGGAATGATCAGAGGCCATCGCTTAGACCACTGCCTTCAAAATAAACCTTTATTAGTCTAAAAGCAAGGTACATGTGATACGCTTCAGCCACATGAGACTGTATTAAAAGAGACGAGGCCAAGAAGTCTCAACACAAAAGAAAGGAGGAAAACAAACTGGTAACATCAGAACAAGATCAAAATATATACAGATAAAAAAGGAACACAGAAAACAAAAACGAAAAACACACACATTACAGAACCCAAACCCCAGAGTGAGAGAAGAAAAACACATTCCAAAAACTAGTACATAGCAGCGCAAACACAAAGGTGACAGGTAAAAAACACAACAACAATACAACACAACACAAAATGACTGACACTGCAAGACAGCGACAGGAGAAACAAAACTGTACTTCTGAAAACATGCAGCAGCGGCCAAAACATTAGTACAAGAAGAACATAAAAAACAAAAAAAAAACGTGCACATAAAGAGGGGTGTTAACCAACCGCTATAACTAAAAACGAAATACGAAGTGACGCATGTAAGTCAGGAGGAACACTGTACAGAAGAATACATGATAATAAGGGGAAAAACAGCTGCATCGCACAAAATAAATGTAGCCAAACAGGCACACGAGGTTCACAAAAAAAAAATCGCACTCAATTCAAATTTCATACTCAAAACAAGAAGACGCGCGTTGACAAACCCCAGAAGCCGACGTGGCGCTATAGAGAGAATCACGCGGAAACAAGATCGCATAGCATCATAACACATTGAAAGCAATACAAAGTACGTCCAGTCGTGCACGGCAACAGAAGGCTGTGCCGAGAAATAATACAATATTACAGGAAAAACCCGGACAGGAGAAGCACGAAGCAAGACGTAGAACCCTAGCTTGAGTGCAAAGAAACACAAAAACGAAAACACAAAAAGTGCACTTAAAACATAATCAAAGACAAAACTGCCTCAACTGACTTCTTCACTACACACGTAGTCCCATACAGTCAAGAAAAAAACACAAAAGGCACAGTAAAAAAAAGTACAAGGCAAATGGAGCGTTGACCAACTCCTTGGGTCAACGTAACCCAATAGACAAACAAGTGAACATGAAACACAAGGCATGAGAAAAAAAGGCTCCCTAAACTGCAGAGCCAACTGAAACACGAAAGTAGAACATACACAAACAAGTAAAAAACAAGATTATCACATTAGCAGTATAGGTAAAATACAATCACAGTATTAAAAAAACTCACACAGGAGCAGAGCGAGTAGAACAGCCGCCATCCGAACAACTAAACGCAACACGTGCAAAAAGCAAGAGCAATTACAAAAACACGGTAATACCACATTAAGGAAACACAGTACAAAAAAGAAGATCAGGAACAACAACAAACAAACAAGTACAAAAGAAACACAACACGCCAAAAAAAATTTGCAAAACTAGACAACACAGACTAGCCCAACGGAAAACAACAACACCCAACAAGCATCACACTAATACCAAACAATAACAGTGATCACAAACAATTGGTGGCCAACCAGTACAACAAAACACCACAACAAGAAATGCGTCGACCAACAACTGTGGCCGACGAAAACATAAAAAGCAAGCACACAATAATACATAGACAAACAACTCAACAAAATACCGACACAAAAAACAATAACCGATTGCACAGCATCACCAAGAACCAGAAAAAAAATACACACAGAACACAGGAACACAAATGCCCACGGACTCCGGACAGAAAAAAAAGTCAAAGCAACTAGCTGTAAAACATCCAATCACAGCGCAAAACGACAAGAAAATTCAGACAAAGAGGCAGAGGCCGCTAGTAAGAGGAAAAGTATAGAAAAGCACTATCCAATAAAGAATATACCGACCAGTAGAATGAGCTAACAAAGCACAGCGGAATAAACAACAAAAAGACCGGAATCTCAAGGAAGCAAAACAGTACAACATTACCAAAAGGCCATCATAAAAACAAGAAAAGGAAAACGGTAAAAAAAAAGGAAAAACAACAGGATTAGAAGAAAAGAATGAATACAAGGCAAAAAAAAAAAAAACCTGCAGCTCAATCAAAAACAGAACAAGACAACAACCCGGAAAAGCAAAAACAAACAAAGTGAAGAAACCAGTACACCATAACAAAAACAAGAAAAAACAACTGATCAAACGAATTGAATCAACCCATGCTCAACCCGAAACCAGGGGAGGTGGGGGGACCAGATCGAGAAGAAAGCAGGAACTGTCTGCCGGGCCAGAGCTACCTCATACTCAAGTTGGATGACGGACTTGATCGAGGAACGAAACCTACGGCACAGAAAAACTCTCGCAGGATGATATCGACGAAGAGCAGGCCGATCAACACTGGTATGATAGTATAAATAAATAGTCAGTTTGGCCTGCAAAATTGAAAACGGGCAAACTGGATTGTGAACAGCAGCGGAAGGATGATGACGGCGAAGAAAATAGTAATGTGAAACAGAGAGAAAGGAAGGACAGACCTTGGTGAGAAGAGCAAACATCAATGAAAAAAGAGGCTGTAAAACTAAACAGGAGTCATATGCGTGATGAACATCACCGAGCGTTGAACAGCAAAAACACAAGGGAGAAGACAGGCGACCAAAACGATGAAGAGTTCGTGGTGTGAGCAAGCGGCGATGAAGATGTAGCCAATGAATATCAGTTGCTTTTGGGGAAGCCAGAGAAATGTGTGAATCTACCCATGTCTGAGAGGTTTCATCAGGAGGCACAAAAGGAATAGCGAGAGGTGCTCGAAAATAAGTAAGAAAGTGGCGGTACAAGAGTTTTGCAGTAACTTGATGCACCAGAAAGGGAACATCATTCAAATAAACCAGAAAAGGAAGGCAAGGGGACGCCGAAGAAGAAGCAATTAACCCAAAAGAATTCACGAGGGACGGGTAAAGGCGTTGAAGCTGAAAATGAAGCAACCGGAGTTGGGCGCGATGTAAGGGAGTGTCAGCAAGACTGGGGTCGATTTGGGAAAGAGACTTCCAGCGGAGAGAAGCATCTACAAGTTGGGATACCTGTACCACGCCACAGGCGAACCAGGTGGAGAAGCACAAGTACGTTGAAGAGGGAGAACGGAGTGCAGAAGAGTAAAAGAGAGGTTCCGCAAGCAGATCATTAGTTGAGGTAGGTGGGAGACGGACGGGACATAAGGAATGCCAGAGGGAAAAAACGGTGCGATAAGTATCGGGAAAGTGATCTGGAATGAGGGGGAACAGATCCATACGGAGAAAAGTATTGAGAGTGAGAAACGGACTGCGAGGGAAAAGTAAAGTATCAACAATAGTAAGCGATGAAATCTGAGAATGAGAAAAAGAACGGAGAAAGGTCTGAAGATGAATAGCATTAGATTTTTGAAAAAGATCTGGGAGGGCAAGACCTCCAAAGGACAGAGGAAGGACGAGAGTAGAACGATGAACCCAGTGAACTTTATTCCAGATGAAATCAGTAATCAAACGTTGAGCGGATTGGAGGAAAATGGGCGAGGGAAAATAAGCGAACCACGAATGTGTCAAAATGGGAAGAAGAAAGGAAGAAACCAGATGTGCTCTGCTAAAAAAGGACAAAAAAGGTTTGAACCGGCAAAAAGGAGCAAGACGGCGATTGAGCTGCTGAACCAAAGGAATTCATGTGGCATCAGCAACAGCCACGGGATTTCCAACGTACACACCAAGACGTTTAATGACCGAGGATGACCAACGGGCACCCCAAGGGCGATCACCGTGTGCCACCCACGATCCGGCCCACAGACCGACAGATTTAGACATATTAAGTTCGGAACCGGAAATTGAAGCATACTCACGATAAGCAGAAAGGACAACACCGAAAGAACGTTCAGTGCGAAGAAAGAGAGTGAGGTCATCAGCATATGCAGACAACACTATGCGGTGGTGACGAGTAGGAGCAATACTGCGAGGAATCACAGAAAACAAACGAGAACGCAGACAAATTAAGAGAGGTTCAAATGCAAGCGTAAAATGTTGACCCGAAAGGGAACAACCCTGCCGGATCCCGTTGTCAAAGGGGATGGTAGCTGTCATGAATGTATAAGTGCGAATACGGAAAGAAGAGTGAGAGTAAAGATTACTAAGAGCTTGACAGAAAAGAGTAGGAAAGCCAAAATGACGAAGAACAGATAGGAGATAAGAGTGATTAATGGAGTCAAAAGCTTGTTTCTGATCAATATTAAAAATTGCGAGAGGTTCGGAAAGTTGGGAAGCAAGAAAATATAAGTTGCGAATGGTGGAAATGTTGGTAGTAATCGAACGGGAGGGAATAGTGTAAGTTTGATCGGGGTGGATTAAATGCTGCAAGACGGGATTGAGGCGAAAAGCGAGAATTTTAGCAAAGGTTTTGTAGTCAGTATTAAGAATAGAGATAGGACGCCAGTTGGAAAAAAGACCAAGGTTTCCGGTTTTGGGGATGAGACGGAGAAGAGCAAAAGTGAAATCAGAAGACTGAAAATTTGAAGAAGTAAAAACGGCATTAAAACAAGCAACCAGAAGCGGGAGAAGAGAAGGAAGAAACTTCTTATAAATTGAGAGCGGAAGACCGTCCGCGCCAGGGGAAGAACGGTCATTCAGACTGGAAATTGCTGAGCGGACTTCAGAATGAGAGATAGGAGAAACAAGAGAATCAAAAAAACAATGTGGAACCTGAGGGAGGACATGAAGAAGAGGGGAGGTATCTGCAGGAGAAAGGAGTCGGTGTTGAAAACGATCCGAATAATGGGAAAAAGTAAGTTCACAGATACGATAAGGGTCGGTAACTGTAGATCCGTCAGGTAGTGAAAGAAAGGAAAATGTGTTGCTTTTAACATGATGCTCCTCAAGGGACTTCAAACTAGAAAAGGGGTCGTCGTGAAACCGCAAGTGAGTGAATTTCAGACGAGTAATGGCTGTTGAAGCAAAAGTAAACAGAATACGACGAAATTGAGCTTTTAACACGGGAAAAGAAGGATCAGAAGGAGAAATAGTCTGCAATTTACGACGGAGAACATCAATATCTTGAAAGCGAGAAGTACGGGAAGAGAAAGAAAACTGACGTGCGAAAGAAATAATCGAAATTTTCGTGGAAAGCCACAGAGCCACTGGGTCGTCAGACGAAGAAAGTTGTTGCACAGAAAACGAGATCATAGAGCGAATTTCAGCACAGAAAACAGGATCAGTTAAAGCTGAATCGTCGAGCGACCAGACTGGGGAAAGGGGAACAGAGGAAGAGTGCAAAAAAAGTTTTAAAAGAACGGGGCGATGATCTGACGAAACGGAAGGATGATGAGTAATTTCAACTAGAGAGGAATGGAGAAAACTGGAAACATAGAATCTATCTAGGCGTGCTGCGACACAGCGTGAAGCAGCCGGGGGAACCAGGAAAATTCCTTGGACCGGGGATGGAGGGAACGGAATGCATCAATCAAATCAAAATTAACAACGAGTTGAGTGAGATTGGAAACAAGGTCGGAACGGCTTTCTGTTGAACCATCTCGGTCAAAACCGGGTTGCAAAGTGCAATTGAAATCGCCTGCAACAATGACTGTATCATTTGGATGGAGGGTCGAAAGGATAGAAGAAAGATGTTGGAGGAGAGTTTCTGCATCCGTAGCAGATTGCGGAATATGGATATTGAAAACATGAATATGTTTAGAACAAAAACAAAAAGAAATATGTTGAAAAGAACCCAGCAGACTCTGTGACTCAACAAGATCAGAAAGGGAAGAATGAAAACGCACATGAAACGCTATAGCGGTACCAGACCTGAGATGGGTCCGGTAATTATGATAAAAAATGTACGGCCAGCGTCTCCAGCGGGAACACCCGGCATCCAAGGAACAGTTCGTCTCCTGGAGAAGGAGGATATTAGCCCCCAGGTAACGAACGTCGTAAACCAAAGCATTCGCCGCAGAAGACGCAAGCCCTCTACAATTAAAGCTAAGTAGTGTTAACAAGGACATCACTGGTAGGTTGCATCCAGCCTTCCAGTTCAGCCGTCAAAATTTTGAGTAAGTATCCCAGACGGCGAGCATATTGCTCAGTCCCGCCAGGCAAAGTAACATTAGTTATAAATGCATGGAACTGGTTTAGCTGTGCAATCATTTCAGGCAGCAAGTGAAGCTTACTCTTAATGCAAGGCAGTGTGATCAACTTCGTCTTACGCGGGCGAGTGGTCAATGCATACAGATCAGTTAAGGTAAGAGGGTGCAAAGGCACCGTCTCCAAACATAGTAGAAATGTCAAGAAGTGTAGGAGAAGGAGAATCATCGTCAGAGTCAACCATTGCAGTGTTATCAGGATCAGGGGCAACCGTGTCCATAACATCATCATCCTGGAGACATGCGAATCGGTTCGAAACTAGTAATTCAGAATTTGGCTCATGATGGCTAGGTGAACCCGAGATAGAATGGGCTGGTTTCTTGGACCGAAGACGTTGAGACGAACGAGAAGAGCGAGTAGAAACACAAGGTGAGCTGGGGCGTTTACGTTGTGATTTAGGTGCAGACACTTCCAGCTATGGAAAATCCTCATTGGAGGTTTCCAAACCATCCAGTACGACGACAGGAACCGGGAGGGAAGGAACGACTGGAGAAACAGCAGGCAAAATTGATGAAGGTAGAATGTGAGCAGGTGCCTCAGCGGCCTGCACAACATCCGCAGGGGCAGCGGCCACCTGAACTGTAGTAGCTAATGAAGAATAAGATCTAGCACCAGGAGTAGCACGAGGACAAGCAGAAGCGAGATGACCTTTCCCTTTACAGCGGAAGCACTGGACCCCTGCAAAAAGATTAAAAATGTACGTCCGGGTATCAGTGACTAATTCCAGAGTTGCAGGGCGTTCCGCAATTGACTGAGAAGTTGGAAAAATAACCCGGTGCTGGCGGCGCTCACCCTGCACATGTTTCAGGGGGGAATCACGGGCTGTAGCTGGAAGAATCTTGGTCACTCCCACAACACGAGCCATCGTGTTGAGGGCATCAATCAACAGAGAATCAGGAACAGCCGTTGGTACAGGAGAGAGGGTCACCGTAACTGGTCTTTGGGCTGCAGCGACAGGTGTTAGATGAAAGGACCCAATATCAACCCCCATGAAATATAATTAAATCCACTGCTTGCTGGTGGGTGAAGTGAACAACCACCCCTCCACCCAAGCGAATAATGGACACAATGCTTTTGGCTGGAACGACCTTCGACACAGCATGCAGATACTGGGGGAGGGGGTGTCACGCAAAGCAGGAATGAAAACACTTAATAATAAGGCAGACGACAACTGCTTACCTTGCGGCGAATCACTTGGAAGAATAATTTTCAACGCCGAAGCTACACGTTTGAAATGTGGTGCAGAATCACTAGAAATATATGACGTACTTCCCACAGCTTGTGCGAACGACGTTGAAGTAGAACTAGCAGAACCAGGAATATTAGACGCAGCCGGCACACTGGTGGTCAGAAGCACAGTTTCTGGAAGTCCAGCAGCACTAGTCGACGCAACATTCCCCGAAGAAGGCACGGAACTAAGAAGCGAAGACATATCAGCAATCGACGAAGCAGCTGTAGACGACGGTGACTTATTCACAGTGGTAGTGGACATTCAGGACCACTGGCCCACCAAAACTCATGCGTCGTAACTGACGACACACGAAAATGAAAAAACAAAACAAAAAATGAGCACCCACTCGGCACTCAGCCTCACTGCTCGTGAAGCGAGGGTACGAAACACTGCAACCAAAACACAAAACGACGAAATACCACAAAAAGAACAAGTAAACTAACGAACGTTGACTTCTACGCAGGAGCCGATAAAATATGCGACTTGTCTGTTCAACGACCACTGCGCCACCGTTGCGGCCAAACTTGTTTGTATTAAGGGAAGTGCAGCATATATATATTTCACATTCAGAGGTACGGGCGTACAAACTAAAACAATAGCACCGGCGTCACAGCGATGGTATGTGAATTTGTAGTTTCAAAGTACGCTTACAGAATACTCAGCCAATGAGTTGGCTTGCAACCATGTCTTTGGAGTTAACTGGTTTTTTTGTTGTTGTTGTTGTTGTTTTTTAGTAACTACAACTTATCAAGTATTTGTAAAGAATTAACATCACTACAAACTTGTAGAAAAGTAGAAGTTGACTGACAACATTTGAGAATACATACTTCTAAAATAGTAGCTTTAACTGACAACTACAAACTCGTAGAAAAGTAGCTTAAACTTTAACAGCAAACTCGTAGAAAAGTAGCTTTAACTTTAACAGCAAACTCGTAGAAAAGTAGCTTTAACTTTAACAGCAAACTCGTAGAAAAGTAGCTTTAACTGACACCGTATGATAATACACAATTCATAGAAGGATTAATGACTAGTGTGAGCCAAAATCCTAATCAGTACACACCCTCAAGTATCGTGATCCCTGCGCTGGCACCACATATCATGGCATGACTGGCTACCAGCTACTGTGTAACCCAGAGTAGGAAAACCTATGGCAGTTCAGGTATGACACTCAGTATGAAAAGCATTACGAGAAGTAACCAATGTTCACTTAAGTGAAAAGCAAACAAAACCCGAAATTAAGGAAGTCAATATACGTCATAAAAAATAAATGCCATTTCCTAAGGTTTCGTTGAGAAAATATTGAAACAAAAAGCTTCTGAAACATCAGGTATCAATACATAAGCCTCACGAAATTTATATACATTCGAAATTTAAGCATGCTTAACAATTATAGGAAATGGTCGCGAACATTTACCTATTCATTTTAAACACAGGACCGCACTTTACATTGGCTAGTTCGTCGATGAAAATTATGCAGAACAGTTTTCTACTATACTCGTACTACGCTATGAAGGGATATTTTCAGTGACAGGGCATTTCGATAAATCGCCACATCACAATTTACGAAGTCAAATCACTCTGCTATGTCTTTCTTCTTCCTCACGACAAGAAGAAAGACATAGCAGAGTGTGATGTATGTCATTGAGTTGTTGCCCTTGTTTTGTCTACTAGCTCATCCACTCGTGAAGTCAGTTCTTCCAATAAAATATTCGAAGGGTTCTAAAAAAGGTGTTAGACTCTTGGTACTTTCATAGTTACCAATAATGCATTTTTTTCATGTACACAGCACAATCATAGAAGCTCAGGTAATGACAAATCGTTTACGTCCGTGTGGCATAAAATTTTGAAAAGATATTTTGTTAGAAGAGTTATGAGCCGCGTGTGTAGTATGTGACTCTTAAAAGCGAGGTTGGTGGTTATTAGACTAGAACATCAAGTACTGATCGATTTACTACAAGATGTACTGACGGCCATTTTCACTCTAGGAAGAATTCATTGAATAGAATATTTGCTAATTGAAAATCTTTTGCAATGTTTAATAAAACATATTCAATAAAATTATTGCTAGTTAATTACCTTTTCCACGTTTCCATAAAACTGGTGTATGAAATATTACACATAAGTTTGAATAATAGTATAAGCCATATTTTGATGAAAAAAATTTAATGCCAGTTTTTAACCTCTATAAATGGTTTTGTAATAAACGATTCAAAAGAAGAACTCCGATTCACATGCTGTCTATTTAAAACAACATGAAGAGGATTTGCTTTGACAATTATAATCTTTGAAGACGATCGCAGTTTTTCTAAAGTTATGACGGTAAATTGGTGCGTGAATAAGTTTGCCTCCTAGTTTAGGTAATAATAAATGTTTGTTAAGATATTCCGACCTTTAGAAAATAGCTAAGCAACACATAACAGAGCAATACATGCTTGTTAACTTATATTCTTGCAATTTTCAGTTATTAGTGTTAATTATTAGAAAGCACACAGTATTCCTATCTGATTTGCAAATATAATTGCAAGAAAACGAAAACCCTCAGCGCTGCATCTGCTCGGGTAGAATGCGTTGGTATGATCTCGTTTGAGCGATGGCTGAAATGAAATTTAAATATATGTATTTCTTAGAAAAAAATCTTAGACATCATCCTTCTCTTATGGAAAAGGACACCGTAAAATATATCGAATACTTGCTTTGAAGAATTGTCAATGAAATACATTACTCCAAGTTGCTTAAATGATTTCCTCAAAAGGAAGTTTGCCTCTGGTAAGAGCATAACGAAAATGCGAGCAGAAAACCATCCTTCGTTGCTCTCTGTGCCCACTACCTAATAATTCTGAGCAAAATATTTTATATTGGTAAATAAATTTTCCATCATTTTTGCTGGAGCGCACAACTGAACTCACCTCATCGGTCTCTTTAGTTTTAATAAGTTTGTACTTATGCAATATTTTGGCAAGAGCTAACTTTGCCTCCATCTGTGCAAATCGCATCCCAACACAATTTCTCGGTCCTGCACCAAACGGCTGCCAGGCCATGGGATGCTGTGTAGATTTGTTCTCTGGTGAAAACCTGAAGGAAAAATAAATTAATGTATTAAAGATCAGAACCTTTCATAATTTTATTATGTTAGTAATTATGATTTCCACAAACTGGCCCGATTATTTACGTATTATTCACAAGGCTATGACATTTTACAACTTTATCTCTATTTATATAGTAATGTGACACACCCACTGCCACGCAGATTCCCAGAAGTACGTGAGAGAACGGACTTACTGCAGATGTCGAAATACTTAGGGGGCAGTGTTTAGCCATGAACACTGCACATCCCCACATATTTCAATGGTGGCCGCATGTAGGGAACAGCAACGTTTGAGAGCTTATTCCAAGTCGTCGCAAAGATATTACAGATGATTTAAATCTAATTTGTTCGCATTGCATGAATGAAACGCCGGTGATCGTAAAACTCTTCCAGCCATATATGGACATCTGAAGTATGCTTATAAGGTATATATTTCATGTCGAAGCACATCATATCTGTCTTGAGACTCGTAGCTCAAGAACCTTTTCAAATGGTACAAAATCTGAAGAGATATTCCTCACGAGTCAAGCAGTCTTCGATGCACGTTAGAGTGCTTCAAAGGTCAAAACAGAATACTTCTCACACTCTAACATGACGGTCATCTACCAGAAATTCTTGCACTAGCCACGCACGGTACATCACTTTTACCAAAGCTCTTCGAACGGGGTGTCGCATACGGTGAGGTGTGGTACTTATCTGGACCCTCGTACACAACCTGTTTCGGTGCACTTGACACCAAAATAGCTGCAGCTGTTTGCGTTTAGAAGTAAAACGTTATGGAGAGAATGGACCACTGACTCCGGTACCATGATAGCTAAAGAGAAAAATGTAATGTCTAAAGGGAAGAAGGTCGCTTTGAAATTTATTATAATTGAAAATTATGGCATTGACATTAATACTGCACAGACATTCTCCAAAGACGTGTGGCAACCACGGTGGCGCGGTGTTGTACGCTAGTCTTCTAACTGTTCGTCCGAGATTATCAAGGGTTTCAGATCCAGGTGAGGCATGAGTGGTGTGTTTTTATTACACTACTAGCTGTGTTTCTTCTCGGCAACCAGTGACCCTTAATTGGGGACGTGCGATGGCTTATAGCCCAAAGAATTTCTCGCTGTGCTAGTTAAACCCCCAAATGGAATACAGAAAAATGGTGGAACGTTGTGTTCGATGAAACACGACGCTAGGGACGCTTTTGTCGAAGGGAATAGTTAAGCACTTCCACGATATCAACAATAGAGTGCACTACTGTTAAACTGCTTGTGAGTCACACGAATGATGTTCAGCTATCGTATCGGATCTCTCGTAAGTCCATGATGCTTGCCGCACAATCATGGGTCATGGACGATGTGCTGATGGAGTCATATTTAACAACCGTATCCGACGATACTACAGAAAAGCATAAATCACTGCCCCACGGAGTCATTGGAACGTGAGCGGTACAACTACGAACGCTAGTCACGATGAATATTCTTTCATAACACACGGCGCGGTGAACAGAGTTTACCAAAACATTTCTTTTAATCTGAGGGAAATGTTTTTCTGTGTGATAGCGTGACTACCGGACAACACCATATCTCGTTTAATGGAGAATAGCTTTCCTGTAAGTGGTCTTTAGGCCTGCCGCAGGATCGAACACCCCGTTAATGGTGTGCATCTGTTTCTACTGGCCATTGTACACACATACTCTCAAATACTTTTGCTTTCATCGGTATGATGTTCTGCTGTCTCATATAGTATTTTATTCAATACGTTGTGTTCATTCTCAGCCATTAGGCAAGCAAAGAATATGTTTCATCTCTAAATTCTTTAGTGATTCATATGATTAGCAAATGTGTCGCTTTAACGTTCTATACAAGACCGGGATCTCATCTTCAGGAACAGGTTCCTGGAAATTCGGAGACTTTTAATGACTTTACCGATATAGTACTTTTAACGGAAGGGTAAAGAATCCCAGATTATTATTAGAAAAATAGTTTACCTTCATTTCCGACACATAAATTGTCTGCATATCTCAATATGCGGCCCCACCTGATCGTATGATATGAACCTCCTTCTGTTTCTGATCACTGCAATCTCATTGTCACAGTGTGTAATCACTGCAATCTCGTTGTCTTGTTGTCACAGTGTGCTGAGCAATATTCGGTTCTTTTCCAAGGAAGCAGAAAGTGTTTTTGTTTTCCATGGTCTTCAGCGTGAAGCAAAACTTACTCAGAGACATCCTTGAACATAATTTTTCAGATCAATTGTAAAAATCCCTGTACTGAATTTGTTTGCGTTAGAACTTGCATTGCTGCACTGACAACTGTTGTGCTAATTTCTAATCTTTAATAACAGTTGGTTCAAACTCTCCCATAGCAATCTGGAAATGCATTTCCCTTCTTAATAATTTTCAAGTAAAAAGCATTTATGATTGTCTTCATTTTCAAGAAAAAAGGGTTTATACTTATTCAAACGATATATTAAACACAGTGGGCCCTCATAAGGCTATGCAGTTTGAATTCATGTCTTCTACAAATAGAGCTGTATGGTTAAGTAGTGCCTTCATCCTACACGGATTGTTGTTTCTTGGATAACTCCCGATCGTTTAAGTAGAAAAGAAATGTTAATCTTGTTACATACTCTGTGTTTAAACGCATTTTTATATTTTGGTCATAAATGATAAGCACAGAAAATTATATAGTTCGGGACAAGAACACACTATTTCTGTGAATAGCATTTGTCTGTGAAACCGAAGCACCTTCCTGTTGCATTCTTCGTCGGATTGGAAAGAAATGTCTGCTAAACTTGCCGAATGCTCTACTGGAATGGCTGAAGATAGTGGAATATGTTGTGACCCATGAAATAATATGTAACTACAATTTCAGAAAATGTAGCCTATGTCGTCCATGTTGGATATGACTGCTGCTCGTCTCACTCTAAATATTTTTGATTTTTTGATAATGATCAAAAATACACATACATACCGTTCGGGGTCAAACTTCTCAGGATCACGCCAAAGTTCTGGGTCGTGGTGGAGGGCATGAACTGGAACTTGAATAGCAAAACCTTTCGGAATGCGAATATTTCCAAGAGCTACGTCTTTTCCCGTCTCCCTGTTGGTAAATCTAAAACAGAAAAAAAAAAGAAGTTAAGTATTGTATAATTCCTTGCAAATAATTTTTATTGCAGACCTAGGAAATTGGGGGCTTTGTTTAAACATCAAGAAAAAAATTTCAGATTTCAAGTATGAAAATAACACATGGTTTAGCATTCCAATACTTGTAATACTATGAAAGCATAATTTATTATGCACACAGCAGATGTATACAAAATTACCTTACCTCGCCACAACGATGTTGCCAGCCAAATACTCTGCTTACTATAAATAGGCCGGGCATGCTACTCTAATGATGGGCAAATACGAGGACCTCAGCGAATTTGATCTATGGTAAATCGTAAATGTGAAGAAAATAAAATCTCCATATCTGCTGCTGCAGAACGTCTGGGATTTTAGTGTGTGACAGTTGTCCATTTGTACCAAGAATACATGAAAATCGGCAAAATTGGCAGCCGCTGAGAAAACGCGATCGGAAATGGGCCGCATCTCCTGTTGTGACGTTGGAACACAAGGGCCACAGTGGAGAGGATATTATCGGTAGTCAATGATAACCTACATATGAAGATTTGTGCAAGGACTGTTTGATTCACAATGGCATGATTAAGGAATTGAAGCTAACACCTCATCTAGTACCGAAGAAAAGCACTGCTTTTATGTACTGAATATTTGATCCCGTTTCACAGCGAGTGACATTAGGTCAACCTCTAGGAAACTGCAGTGGGTGAAGGAACATGGACACTGGACCTTGAAAAACTGGAAACGGGTAACTTTGTGTCAGGAATCGCTGTTCCGACTACAACATTCCGAAGCAAATGTTGTAGTTGAAGAAGGCATGTTTACGTGAAATATCTATTGAGACACCTTGTACCTATTAAGAACACTATCACCGGACAAACCTATATTAGCTACTCACCAAACTCTATTACTCATTGTTGGCAGTCCATTTCAAACAGCGGAATGCCTTATTTCAATAAGACGTCACTTCTTCTCCTCGCTCCCATTTGGTGGACCGGCTGGAAGGATATTCCCATGCGTTTGTAACTCTCGAACTGCGCTTGAGCATTCTTTGGGTCTGAACTTAATTGAGCATCAGTGGAACTAAGTGGAGCGATGCACTTGTGCCGAAAATCCACCACTGTCAATTCTCGGTGCTTGTCTGACTGGTGTCCAGGAATCGTGGTTTGCAATAACATCCGAAAGTTTTTAAGACCTACTAGAATCAGAGCCACGAAGTGCAATCGTGCTTTAGGCCTTCCGCCAGACCTGATCTCCTGTTCGTAGTGAAGTTGGTCGTCATACACAAATACCAACTTGAAGGGTGGGTATGCTATCTCGCAACCACTCTTGCTACGCCGCGTAGACTGTTCTAAGAGCAATACATACGGCTGGTGAACGTATCCGGACCCCTTACTTATGTGAATCTCTCACTAGCAGAGGAATCCTATTACAGGGCACAAGCTCGTGGTACATCGAGAAGCAAATACATCCTTCACTATCTTGGACACCGCGGCTGCCCGATTTGCATCACATTAAAATCATTTACGTATGTGAAAGTGAACCTCTCTCAGTTGTTTTGAATACGAATCGGCTTCATACTAGGTAGTGCAGCAAATTCAATGTCACATAGTGTGTAACTTTAATATATTTCCATCTAATAGGATATCATGAGAAATTCTATTTATGAAGACCAGATGAAGAACTGGGACGCGCGAGCTGTAGGAAGTTTGATGTGCGGAAAGAACAAATTGAGATATTCAACTCTGGGCCATAATAATTTTGAATTTCAAAATTTCACTCCTGAAATTTTGAAATTCAAAATTATTATGCATGTTTTAAGTTCCCCTCATGTTTTGAGGTTCCCCTCAAAGCATGAGAGATAATAAGACACGTGAAACAGGATAACTGCTGCAGTGATCGTGCTTACTTTTCCTGACTTCAACAAAATATTAATATTGTAATCAACTGTTACACAAGAAGATGTAATCTTTCACCAATCAGTGTAACTGCACTTCAAAAAGTTCATTCGGCAGTAGTTCTTAATGGAAAACAAGGACACGACTGTAATTGTATTATTCGAATGTTGGTCAAATGAGATTTCCAGAATTTGTTTCCTGAAGTTCTTTTCGAGAAGACAAAATTCTCTTTTAGTCTAAAAGGACTTAAAAATGTTGCAATTTTCAGCTTTTCAAATTTGCTACCTAAAGTTTCTTCTTTTTTATAGAAGGTTTAACTCCACCGTGAGTAAGTCGATGGCTTATAAGCAGTAGCTCGTCCTTGGTTCAGGGCCATTGACTCTAGTATAAGACAAATACAACACCCATGCCTCAGCTGGTTTGTAACCGGGACACATCTCGTACGAATTGTCAGAAACATGCACTTAGACCATTCTGCCACAGGAGCTGTTATTTAAAGCTTCGAGCACTAAACGCACAGAAATACAAAACTCCTGGCAATTGATTTTTTTCCACCGAAAATAAAAGGCAGATTCTTATACTGTACATGAAAAGGAAAGTTTATGTTTCACACGATTTATGTTGCACTAATAGTCTCTAAGTCCCCTAGGCCGCCCCGATGGCGCAGTGGTCTAAGCGCTGGCTTATGACCTTTCGTCTGTGATGGATCCCGGTTGGAATAACGGTGAGGGAATGGTGTTGTGCTTGCCTTACGTCTCTGATTCTTTCCCTTCCTTGGAATCAGTTGTCCTAAAATAGGGACTGCTTACAGCCCATTGAATTACTTACGGTGGTCGTTAAATCTACAAATAAAAATAATAGTCCACTAGAACATGCATGTTTTCTCCGGAATTCGAACCCGGCCCGCACGGATGAATGAAGAGAAACCAGGGCATATTTTTATACCAGTGCGCTATGTGGGCAGTCTGTGTGACATTTGCAGGAGCGCAGCTATATGACGAGAGGTGCCAATATTACTACACTATCCAGCGTTTTGGTCTCATAATTGTGGTATTTGCGGGCAATGATCATGTGGCATGCTTGAATCACCAAACTGACAGACAGTGACAAACCACGACGCGAACAGTACTTCTATGTTTTCTTGGCATTTGTTCTAGCGTGGTACATACCCAATGTGCTACACCGTTGTTCTAGCCCCATACGTATTCATGTTAGTAACATCGTGATACAAAAATTAAAACACTGCGATTTTCTTTGAAGATGCTTTCCATCAGAAATGCTATGAGCCAGAAAAAAAGTATCGATTTCTTTTGAAGAAATTATTTGTTAGTGTGAGTGACATACACTGATTTACTTCAGCTTGACTTCTTGGGTTATTGAGGCAGACTTAGTCGAATTCAGGTCTTCTTATTAAACTTCTTGAATTTAATCTGTACTTACCATCTTCTCTCCGTACGATCTTTTGCTCTGCAATACAAAATTACATGACAAATGCCGATGCATGATCCACTAAGTGCTAGTACAAAGACATTATTAGCTAAACCCGTGAAAGAAAAATTTGAGTGAAATATGGATAATAAACAGAAATATTAGCTCTCAGTTGCTACATGCTAAGAATATGTAACAATAAATAAATATATAAAATATTTTGTTCTTTTAAAAGTGCATGTTTCTGAAATCGTACTTTCTACTTTTTCCACAGCTGCATGTTTCACATAGTTTTATAAAAATACTACTCACAAAAATATTGGAGGATACATCCTGAGCGACTCCCGGAAAAATTGATCAAGGTACTGCAGCTTATGGACAGATGTGTAGTCCAATGATCCCTGTAAGAAAGAGAAACAATTAACGTAAATGTAATATACCCTATCGTGAAGAGGTGGCTTTATGTTGTAGCTTTGTTTTGCATGATTTCCAGCTTAGGGTTGAGCATTATCATTTACTACATATAGCAATTTTCATTATTTAAAGAAAAGTGTTGTCCAAGCACATCAAGAACTATTTATTAAAGTCATGAGATGTAACTGTTTCTGCGTTGACATAAAAGTTCAACTGGTACAATCTGCAGTTTACACATCCCATCCATTACGTTAACACATGTAACATGCAGTAAGTAACCTGCTATGAAGACAAACAGGCTTCATTTTGAAAACCTCGTCAAGTTACCTGATCTCCTCCTCCTCCTCCTATGGCAAAGGGGTACGAAGCGCTGGTTTTTAATTATTAGCCCGAGTTGGGCCCGGGCTGGGATCCCGGGAGGTTCATGGATGGTATGTTGTTTATGGCACTGGTCCTTCCTCTCCGGAGTCAGATGCCCCAAATTTGGTGCGGATTTTTTTACCCAATGACCCACACAACACAATAATGTCCAGAAGACGTCCATTTGACCACCACTCCGTATGGAACCTAAATGGACGTCAATTTGACCGCCATCCCGTATAGAACCTAAATGGACATCCATTTGACCGCCACTCCGTATAGAACCTAAATGGACGTCAATTTGACCGCCACCACGTATAGAACCTAAATGGACGTCCATTTGACCGCCATCCCGTATAGAACCTAAATGGACGTCCATTTGACCACCACCCCGTATAGAACCTAAATGGACGTCCATTTGACCGCCCCTCCGTATAGAACCTAAATGGACGTCCATTTGATCACCACTCCGTATATAACCTAAAAGGCCGTCCATGGAAGTCCAGATTACGTCTATCACACGTAATCGGGACATCTAATAGCTGCCCAATGTCCTTCCAGATTACGACTAATCTACGTTTACTAGATGTTACGTATAGACGCTAAATGGACCTGAGTCTAGATACGTCCATCCATTAAACCTTCAAAAAGAAGTCTTCTAGATGTGTGCTACACTGTAAAAAAAATTATAATAAGTGACTTGAATTCACGGAAAATTCCTCCCTCCAGCGTACCAGTCTGGCAAAACAAAACCTTCCTCACTCGGTTCTGCGGTATTTAAACCAGCGACCTTGGGATCAAATATTTTTAATTCGTGCCGTTAAAATACTAACACGGAAGTAGGTTCACCTTCAAGACACGATAACACTCCATATGAATAAAACACAGATAAGAGTTAAAAACTTTACTCATAAGTTAAAATAAGATAGATTAAAAACTGTAAGAACTTTCAGACTCACTAGAAGTCCATCTTCAGACTAAGTATCTACAAGAGTGCCTGTGCTCAGTATATATACACGTTAATTACAATTCTATGATGACGTGTTAATACACCGAATGCACACAGTCAGCGCCAATGCATGAAATCATGGAATTAAAGAATGGTCAAACAAACGTTATGTTGGACGATTAGGTATTAGTTCAACTTTTACGGTTAGCCACATGAAATAAGTTGTCCCAACGTTGTGGAATTTTGGCTGGCAAAGAGTGATTACAGCACGATTGTTCTTTAAAAAAAAATACCCTAACTCCCGAAAGACAAATTTGTTGGGGTAGCAATAATTCGGGCTTCTTCCCAGACTGAATAATGAGTGCCATTGTGAGTTGTGCTTGCCAATGTTGTGTTCATAGCCCCGGTGCTAATGTTGTAAGCCTGTTCATCCAGGCGTGCTCTTAAACTACACCTAGTAGAACCTATGTAAAATTTAGGAGAAACTTCAGGGTCCACGATCGCATTTTCTCTTTTCTTTTGGTAGTCAGATTTTAAAAAAACATATTTTAGAATGCGCTGGGGTATGTCATATTTGCCATTAATTTCTTTGAGGTTTTGATGATTCACAATATTATTTTATTATTCTATTTTATGCAGCACAGAGTTTTTAAAATTTATGGAAAACATGGGTAAACAACTGAAGTCATTTTACGACCATTATCATATCTTTATAGTAAGACTTTCTATATTTACTTATCAAGAACACTTTCTACATAATTAAGCTAGAAGAGACCTGGGATAAACACATTATGTTGAACACAGAGAAAATTAATTTACAACACTTCCTTAACCGCCTGATCTATAGTCCGATAAATGAACTATTTACCTGAGAACCAGTTTTTCAGATCTGGGTGACAAATGTTTTCGTTCTGTTAATTCCGCAAATTTTTATTCCTTTGTTTTCCGACAAAATCAGTCTCTGAAAAGGCCGACTCCTGTTAGAATCCACAAAAAATTGCAAAATATCAGTAATTCCGCCTAACCCTTTAAATTATCTTTCAGTATTCACCGTTTTTCATTTTCAACTATCACTGTATATAGGATTTAGCAATTACTGCGATTTTACCTTGCAAGTCAGATGTACGTATATTTTCTGAAAAAGGACAATTCAGTTTTGAAATGATGTGAAATAAAGTTCTTACTTCTTTTTCCATTAAATCATTTACTTCCTTTCTTATCTTTTCTTGAACTTCAGGATAATGGAGAAGTAAGTGCGTTGAGAATGCCAAAGCAGTACTGGTTGTCTCATACCTGAAAGCACGCAATTTTATTATAAACTATAGGCTGTTTCGTGTACCGTCTTGTGCAGTTATTAAAAACATGTTAATCTCAAACAAATAGAATAAACTATTATGTTGGAATTCAAACAAAGTTTCAGAACTGAGCCATAGATGTACTGCAAAATATAAACTACAAACAAAATCAGTTTTCTTCCCTGTAAAGAACGAGGAATGTGTAGTTAGTTGCGTAAGCCATATGCAAGGAAATACATTCTTCCGAATACCATTTAATCACAATGCAAACATACATACAGAATAAATTATATTTACAATGCAAAACGTATATACACTGCCCTACAATTAACAACGGGACACTCCTCTATTGAAAGTGAATTTGGTCCTACTCAAGCACAGCGGCCACCCCGGCTGGTGGCGCAGTGGTCTAAGCGATGGCTTCTGATCGTTCGTCCGAGATGGGCCCGGGTTCGAATCCTGTTGAGGCATGGATGTTGTGTTTGTCTTACGGCACTGGCTTTCTCCCTTCCCCTGAGTCAGTCGCCCTAAATTAGGGACGGGCGACTGCTTATAGCCCATTGAGTTGCTCACGTAGTTATTAAACCTCCAATCAAAAAAACAAAAGCACCTCGCCACAGATGATGAGAAATTGAACGAATGTGAGTGAAAGATGCCTCGATCAAAAGAGTTAACCGATTTCCAATGCTGACTGATAAGAGTGTGCAACACATAAACAGTTGCACCACACGTGACATTTCAGCGGCATTTAAGATCTCTAGATCAACGGTTGGTGATGTGATGCAAAAATGGAAGAAATATGAGGCTGAATCTGCGTAGGAGCGAACTGGAAAATTCCGAAAGGGATCCGAACATGGCAAAGGTACTCTAAAAAAACGATACGCTCAAAATGAACATCCATAACGTGTCAAATCACGCAGACTCTACGTGAGATAATCGGAACTGATGTAAGCACCAAAACAGAGCTCCCACCTCGGTGGCGTAGTAGTCTAAGCGCCGGCTTCTTACCTTTCGTCCGAGATGCGTCCTAGTTCGAATCCCAGCGAGACATGAATGCTGCGTTTGTATTACAGCACTGGCTGTCTCCCTTCCCTTGAGTGAGTGAACCAAAATCAGGGAAACGCGACTGCTTATAACTCATCGAGTTGCTCAAGTTGGTCGTTAAAACCCCATGCAAAAACAAACAACAACAAAAAAAGAACAGAGCTCAGGGCGCTGTACGACATATATTAGTACCGTCGAGTGGCCCTGTTCAAGCTGCTAATATTGGACTAATGCCATAAGCCGATTAGTTGTGTGTAAAGAACGTCGATCTTGGACTGTAGACCAATGGAAACCTGCTTTGGATGACGAGTCACAGAACACAGTGTATGAGTTTGTGTTAGTTATTTCTAAATAAATAAAATCTATAATTGATGATAGCCTTTTATATAACACAGTAAGCCACTTACCAGCTGCAGAAAGATATATGCTTTAGTCATCAGAGAACAAACAGATGCCACAATTATTAACTCTTGAAAGATAACACACGAATATTTATTGTACATCTCCACATAAAGGTAATTACTCACTATTCCAACACGCACACTCTCTATATATCACCGACATTGTTGTTGTTCAGTCAAAGATCAACCGCGTAGATTACTAACCGACGTCAGCAGAAAAAGGGATCCAGGCAACGTTCGCTAGAGCAAACAAATAAAACGGTTCGAGCAGCGCCACTTGCAGTTCTGTTAAATATGCGCTGAGGCTTCTAGTTCAAATGTCGTGGAACTCTGACCGTCATATTTCTTATAATAATTTCGAACAGTTTAATGGTCGGTTTTGGGTATAAGACGGATGCCGGAATAATGGTGACAGATGGACTACATCGTCCCGACAATGTTGTCTGGTGAAGACAGCCTGATGATATCAAATTGTTTTCAATGGTCGGCTTGGAGTAAATAGAAATGTTGGACAAATTCTTGAGTTTGTAGATCTTCCTGTACCTCCTGCACAATTGTGCTCTTACAACGTTGTGGCAGTACTTTGGAGAAGGTCCATATATCTATCAGAAGAACACTGTTAAAAAGTTATTACATCCATATTTCAGTTATATTGATGTTTAAAATAAACCTGAGTAACACAATTATTTTCCAACACTTTTCTTCATATCTGTAACCCTCAGAGCCTCAAACCAAAGAAGCATTTAAAAATTGCTGTCATTTAATCCCCTCGTCTCTCATTCAGGTGCACAGCTTGCTAATAAGAATTCCTTGTCTTGGTACTGAGGGTAATGGATTTTCATACGCAACGAGTGAATTTTAGAAGTCTTGCCTAAAGTTGTAAATGCTCTGCGAAATGCTGTATTCGCCTAGAGATAGGGCGCTGCTGAAATTATCGGCCTGAACCAGCCGCGCTGTTGTCATTTTTGTTTAAGGGATTGCTAACTTCGTATCACAAAAGGCATACTTTGGTTTTATGCATTTTATGCATGTCACATGACTCACATTCCACTTATTCTAGAGCAATAACTAAAATCAAGGCACGGCTTTGAAGATGCCACAGCAGCATATTACAGAAAAAAGCTTTCGTGCAACCGTATGTTCAGACTCACTAGGAGAAACATGGTGCATAAACCTTTAAGTGATACTCTTATCAACGCGTTATGCTTGACGTTAGAGTACTGAATAAGTAAAACAAACGTATACACGAAATTATTACCTCTCTGCGCTGCGGCTGCAATGAAATGATATTGCATACTTGTAGTTATGAAATGTTATGTTGTGTGATTAGTATGTTAAACATAAGACAGACAGGCTCTTATATTGAGAAACAGAATGTTTTTTAGGAAACTATGTACCGTACGTATCAAGAAATTTCGGAGTTAATAAACATTTAAGACATTTTGGATCATAATCGCAGGAAGCTTTCTTACTGACTGACTTCTCTACTATCTCTTGAGTTCTCTAATGGTTGTGAAATTTGGCCGCCTAGATAACCGCGCTCCATTTATCTCTATTCCGACCTAGAATTATCGATTCCTCATTCAGCGTGGTATTTTTGACATTCGCCTTGACTCTGTCCTTGCTCCGCGAAAGAACACTGAAGTGCCAGAAAAACTGGTACACCAGTCTAAATACTTGGAAGGTCCCCCACGGGAGCGCAGGACTGCAGAAATACGACGGGGCATAGACTCCACTAGCTCCTGGAAATATGCTGTAGGCAATGCACACCATACTACCTGCAGAGCATTCCACAATTCGGGTGTATTCCGAGGTCTCGGATTCCTGTGTTCGATAGCGCGTTGCATGATATCCCAAATGTGTTATATCACGTTCAGATCTGGGGATTTGAGTATGAATGGCAGCACCCCATATTCAGACGAATGCTTCTCTAACCATAATGTGGCGTCCTGACACTTGTGTGGAGGTGCATTGTCCTGTTGGAACAGACACAACCCATCAGCATGAATGCAGGACATGAACGGATGTACCTCGTCAGAAAGGATGCCCACATAGCGTTGGCCGGTGACAGACGTTTGTAGAAGTACCAGGGGTAACAGTGAAGTCCAGCGAAACACACCCAATACCATTACGGACCCCCCACCAGTCGGTACAGTTCCCTGTTGACAGGCGGTATCCATGGCTTCAAGTGGTTTGCGCCACACACGAATCCTTCCATCTGCCCGATACAGTTGGAAACGCGACTCGTCAGACCAGGCTACTTGTTTCCAGTCATCAAGTGTCCAGTGGCGGTGTTGCCGTGCCCAAGCGTGGCGCATAGCTCTCTGTCGTGCACGTATCAAGGAGACTCGAGTTAGGCGTCGGCTCCCAAAGCCCATATCGTGCAGGGTGCGTTGCACAGTCCGGACGCTGATGCTTGCTAAAGCTCCAGAGTTGAATTCCGATGATACCTGCGACACTGTTGCACGCCTATCGTCTGAAACGATTCTCTACAGACGACAATGGTCACGTTCACCCAATGTCTTTCTACGGCTACACTGCTTTCGCTGATTGGAGATTTTGTCGGAATTCTTGTAGTCACGGTACACCATTGCAATGGTCGCCCATGAAAATCCGAACTTCGTTTCTGCCTCCGAAATACTATGGCCCAGCTCACAAGCGCCAACTATGAAACCGCGTTGAAAATCGCTTAAATCGTTATTACCTGTCATTCTCATGCCGAAAACAGCTCTGAGAGCTGGCGAGGATGTCAATCGCTTTATATGCGCACAGGCGAACGCAACCGAGTATGCGCATAGGTGACGTAGCCAGGTATTTTTAATAAACTCGTCTGTACCAGTTTTTCTGGCATTTCAGTCTAGTTTCACATTGGCATCCTTCTATTGCTTCTTCCTTATACTGTAGAATCTCTCTTGAAATTCTGTCTTTGGGTGCTCCCGCTGAATGTTCAACCCAGCCTTGTCTTCTTGTTTTAATACTCTGAATTAAATACGTCAATCTATAATTTACATGAAGTTCTCTCTTGTGCGCTATTCTTCAATGCTTTGTATCTTTGTCTTACTTTGGTCCCAAATTATTCCTTAAAACATTGTATTGAGCAGATCTTAGTGTTGTGTTTTTTCAGTTTCATTTGCACTGTATTCACGGTTCACATCCCGGTGTGATTACTGGCTATATTTGCATATTACAAGTTTGTAACGTCTGGAGATAATTCTGGGCATAAATTATTTAATTTATTTTAAAACAAGCCAAAGATTTTGGTACAAATTACCGCGATACATGTTTCTATAAGAAGTAAATCAAAAGTGAGAAGTAAAGCAAAGAATAAAATGGCAATTAGTGGTTGCACAATGAAAGTGAATCCGGCACATATACATGGTATACTGCGGGCCACCCAAAATGCAACACCAAGAAGAAAGCATCCGACTGGCGTGAAATTCGCAGCATGCGTAGCCCGCGAGAGGACATGCAAACGATTAGCATTGCAGGGCATATGCAAATCATGTGCGCCCAGCACGCCACCGAGAAGCACTATACGAATGGTGCACAGAACGCGGGGTGTAAGTAGTGGAAGTGTGTTGTGCTGCCGGACCTGTGCGTGGGGAGATTCCTGATGCCTCGTCGCAGAATACGGCAGTCATTCCAGCACGTTTCGGAGTTCAACAGAGGACGAATAGTGGCTTATCGCGACCGCGGCTTATCGTACCGTGACATCGGCGTCAGTGTGGGAAGACATACAGCCACAGTGAGACGAGTATGGATTCCGTGGATGCAGGAAGGACGGACGGACCGACGTGAGCGATTGCCGCAGCCGCGGCACACCACCGACTGAAAGGACCGGCATGTTGTGCGGTGGGCATTGACGGCTCGCACCGCCACATCACGAACGTTTGCGCAGGAATTAGGGTGTGTTGAGCAACAAACTGTGTCAGCACGTACCGCTCGACGTTCTTTGCAGGAGCGAGGACTTGTTGCACGGCGCCCATCGCTCCGATTACCATTGACGCTACACCACCAGCGACTGCGGCGGCAGTGGGCCGTTGAACGCCACACCTGGACTACGGAATGGCACGACATTGTCTTCTCCGACGAATCCCGCTTCTGCCTGCAACACCACGATGGTCGGATCCACGTATGGCGGCATAGCGGCGAGAGACTGTTTCTTTTCTTTTCTGATTCGAGGTTTAACGACCACCGTGAGCAGCTCAATGGGCTATAAGCAGTCGCCTGTCCCTAATTTAGGGTCACTGGTTCCAGGGAAGGGAGAGAGCCAGTGCCGTAAGACAAACACAACATCCATGCCTCACCGGGATTCGAACCCGAACCTCTTTCGGACGAATATTCAGAGGCCATCGCTTTAGACCACTGCGCCACCGGGGCGGGAGGCGAGAGACTGTGTGACGCCTACATTATGCATTGCCATACCGGTCCGTCGGCTGGCGTTATGGTTTGGGGCGCAATTGGATATGACACCCGCTCTCCTCTGGTACGCATCGCCGGTACACTTAACCGCCACCGCTACATCTCCTACGCTTTGGAGCCACTAGTCCTCCCTTACCTGCAGGACCTACCAGCGGCCACGTTTCAACAGGACAATGCGCGCCCGCACGTGGCACGCATCGTGCAAGAATTCTTCACGGCCCACCAGGTGTCACTGCTGCCGTGGCCCGTCTGTTCACCCGATATGTCGCCCATCGAACACGTCTGGTCGCTGATCGGCAACAGAGTGGCCCGGCAAGCACCACCCGCGGCTACGCCTGATGAACTGTGGCAACGTGTGGAAGCAGCCTGGACCGACATACCCCAAACCCACATCCAAAGCCTCTTTCGTTCGATGCCGTGGCGTGTAGCGGCCGTTATCGCCAGTCATGGGAGCCAGACGGACTATCGCTGTCTGCGTATTTCGGAAGTCGCACGGGCCTGTAAGCTCAATCGTTTCATCTTTGTATCTGTTGTTATGTGTCCAGTAAATCTGGCGTTGCTATCTCGTGTCCTTCTTGGTGTTGCAGTTTGGGTGGCCAGCAGTGTATATAAATTTCGATTTTCATATTTTATGAATTGTATTGACAAAAGTAACACTACAATGTGAATGTTTTCTGTTTAGTTTAGAAATCCCTTTAGCTTAAAATCTTTGAGCACTTGGACTATTTATGCCACTAAAATATTTATAAAGATGTACGATATATTTTTGTGCATGTCAATAGTGTTTTTGGTATTACGTTCAGAAACGTAAAAACAGCTAAATCCAATTTTGTTCCTTCTTCAAAGTAAAATATTCTGTTCTTATGAGTTGATACGCTTTCCTTAATATTAGGTCTATGTATAAGTTTCCAGCATTTGCACGTGCAGGACTCAAATTCCGACTATTTGAATATTTTCCATTATAAGCAAAATTCGGACTACAGTCCACTGATACCCGCCCTACTGTGATATATTAGGGCAGTTATTATTCGTTTCTGTGGTATATTGGGTGAAGACATTTCTGTGGTAAATTGGGTGAAGACATTTCTGTGGTATATTGGGTGACGTTATGTGAGCACATTCATTAGTATACCACAGAACTGAATCACGCCAGTTCTGTAGTAAACTGGGCAATGTCTTTGCCCAAAAAGCTTGCAAATTTGCGCTCTTAATTTGCTTCGGCCGTCCGGTACGCTGTTTGTCATCCACGCTACAGTCACGACTTCTGAACTACACAAACCACTCAAGACACATGCGCGCACCTACAGCTTTGTAGCTGTATGTCAAACATATACACTTTCGTACTTTTGCTATGGTTTTCCCAGTAAACAGATCTAATGAATATACACCTTATCTATCGACATGCCCTAGCTCAACTAATTACATGTCTGGGCTTCCCAGCAACATGGTTAGTTCGCCGCAGTATTGTCACGTTACACGCACAGCATGAAATTCTGGCAAAAATTTATCCGTTTAGCGCCAGGAAACGTACATATAAATCAAATGTCATTTTATGTCAGTTGTCGCAATATTCTCCTGCCATCTCCTAGTGAATATTGAGCATTTAGAAGCTTTCGCATGTGCAAGAATGTCATGCATGACAAACGAAAAAAAGCAAACAAACCCGGCGCCATAAATACAAGGGACATCCTGAAAGTAATGCCTCCTATTGTTGTTGAGAAGTTTTGAGGTTATTAACAAAAGACTAGTTTTATGCTAATATTGAAATTTCTAAGTAAATACTGAAATTTGGGAGATGGGTGGATGCATTTCGAAACAAAACTGAAATTTTGAATAAGGCCATGAAACAAAATTAAAAAATAAAATGCACCACTGAATTTGGTAACTCCCAAAAGTTACTATTGTATTGTTTGCGTTGTTTGCGTTTGATAAGTAGATACACCTGAAAGTGGAAGAAAGGTAACTATTGTTTGCATGTGTACCAAATTTGTAAACACTAAAATTTAATGGTATACAATGTACACGTGTAATAACTTTTGGAGGTAAAAAAGTCAAATATAAGGGTTAGGACAAAAACTTTGTTTTTATACCACAATTAAGTAACTCAGATTTCGTTTCCCACCTCAGTCATTGCTGAGGGTAATGCAATTGAACCATGTGATGAAACTTCACGAGACAACTATTACTTCGCTGCACTAAGGTTTAGGTTTTTGAAAGGCCACTTGGCCTATATTTATTTGTAAAACTTAACAAGGGTGCGATTAAATTTTGGACACAATTTCAAACCCGGCCACTGGGCCCCCCAAAAAAATATAAACATCTGACAGCTTAGTTGTCTTGAATGACAATATTGCACCAGCCACAGTACAAAAAAATATATATACCAGGATTACATTGAATTTCACAGCACAGTACAAACATTTGATTTAACATGGTGTGTAATTTGGGTATGTGGAAGGTAAATCTCTCTCTCTCTCGAAAGAAAAAGGTATTATATGCATATGTTTACACTATTGTTGTTCTACTAATTCTTTCGAACCAACCTTCTCAGACCAGACTTCTGAATCCCCTTTTTATTTTAAACTACCATAGCAACTGCCAAAATTTTACGTATAATGGTAAGTTATTTTTATTACAAGATTCTACACTTCCAGAAAAATTTGTCTTAAAATCAACATAACCTTGTCTTAAATCAACATGTGTCTTAAAATCAACATATCTAGCATTACCGGACACTCAACCATTTCCATACACCATACAAAACCTAATACACTAGATACCTTAATTCAATTTTACTCAAAAATTATCATTAAATTGCTACACCGACACAAGAATCTTAATTCACACTATCATCCTGCAAATCCAACTTTTCAAAGTTCCATACCGTAAGTTTTCCAATCTACTAGCACCCATGTAGTAACCACTCGGGCGTAAAAGCCAAACAATCATCTCAACCAATGAGTCCCCCATCTCTAGGAAAAACACGATTTCCCTTGGAGAACAACAAAGTTTGAGTCTGAAGGCGAGAATGGGTCGTGAATCCATTCCCAGCCTATACAGTGTAGTGGAGCAAAGTGCGACCTAACCCTGTACTGCCTCTTCACTCTGATTTTGGGAACAACTCACATCCACTCCTTCGTAGGAACCACCTCCTATGGGCCAACGAGCTTATTCAGGCAGAAAACCAATCCCCCAATTTGTTCCGTGCACGCTTTCAGACCCGAGGCATGTCTACATAGGGTAAAGTATCCCACAAGAGTTCACTTGCCCCACAAAATATCTCAGCATCTATTTTCCAGAAAGCTAACTCACCATCCTTATTTCCAGAAAATTCAATACATCACCTTTTTTTCCAGAAAATTACTTCATATCCTATTTTTCCCAGGAACACACTTCATTTCTTCATTTTCCCAGAAACACACTTCATGTCTTTATTTTCCAAGGAACACATTCATTTCCCAGGAAATCACTTATCTTTATTTCCCAGGAACACACTGTACTACTCATTTCCCAGAAAGCTCAATAACACCATACTTGACACGCTATACCAAACCTTACTTTATTTCCAGAAAACTCTATAAATCACCATTTCCACAATCTCTCTTTTCCTGAAAAATCATCACTTCTTGAAGAAACACAGCAGCTATTCGGGTTCTTTTCAGTCACGCCATACATATGCTCATATCTGCCTGTATGCCAAATTCCTATATTCTTTCCCCCATAAAAATCTGTTTTTCCAATCTATGGGCTGAAACTAGAAATTAGCCCTCACTACTACAAAAATTAAATTTTAAAGAGTAATTTAGCACTTAAATTTACTAAAACACTAAACCAAAATAATTACCAGCCTACAAGAAAAATTTCCAACAACATGGCACCTACACTAAGCTCATAAAAATAAATTCTACTTCACAAATACAAAAATCACTGAGCACAAAATGAGTTAAATTTCACCTAAGAGAAATACTGGTCTGGAAGGCTGTTCGTTCCGAAATATCTTAATATATTTATTATATCATCTATCACTACATGACCCAGAAAATTATACACTTCCATTCTTTGTTTTGTTTTGTTTTTCAATTACCTATCTACAGAAGATGACATGAAATTTATTTAAACAGCCTAACATTAAATCAGGTGGTTTCATTCCTTAAGCACACCAGAACACTAAAGTACAAAAAAAACATGAATGAAAGCATTTACACCTTCCTTTTTTTTTCTTTGCTATATATATATATATATATATATATATATATATATATATATATTTCTGACAGCTCCCATTTCAAAGCCCACTTGTTACATAATTACAAAGCATAAATTAGCACATTACCTTTCTGGCTGATTTCAAAGGAAGGGCACAACAAATAAAAATAAAATAAAAAAAGGTCCACTTGTTACAGCGGCAGTCTGCTTTACCCTTCCTTTTTTTCTCAGCTGGGAATGAAGGTTTGCAGTCCATAATACGCCTGAGCATGGTTTCTCTGCTGGTTTTTTTATGGCTGGGTAAACCAAATATTGGCTCCTAGGTGAAAGGCCACCGGCAGGAATCTTTCTCTCGGTTTCAGGAAGGACTTTTCTTTCTGATGGTTGAAAACCGGGCGAACTCCAAGTTACATTATGGATCCTCCACACTGCCTCCTGGGTCAAGCGGAATCAGCCTCCCTCCATCTTGGATTTCGTACGATGGTCAAGGCAAGAAGCGTTGTTGGTCATCGCTGACAGATAGCCGGCAAACTGGGAGCGCGGGCGTTTTCATTTTTTTTTCTTTTTTTTTTTTTCGATCATAATATTTAGCCATGCGTGGGACACTGAGTCCACTCACGCCTTTTCCTTTTTTTCATCAAGCCAAACCTCAGAATTTAGGGTTAATTTCGCCCAGCCAGCCAAAGCTCACGAAGAGCCGGCTTCCAACGGAGCCCCGCTCTCGTTACATGCTGCCGGCCGAAAAGAGAAGATAAGAGTGATGCTTCGCTCCCTTGAAGCCAGGGTGCTTGAAAATCCGTTGACCCCTAATTGGTCGAACTTCCCCTAGCAACCAACGGTTTTGTTGGTCATTGGCCAAGAGGTTCGCGCCAAAATTGTTACCAAACCCATGGCTCCCTGGACCCTCACCCGGGGAAGCAAACTCTGACCGGGTAGGGGAGTTCTGCCATTCCAAGCTAAAAATAGATTTGCCGTTGGCCTGCATGGGCGTTTCTGCAACACTTTTTCTCTGATGCTTCCAAATCCCTTTGCCTAAAAAGGCGGACTGGAAGAAAGATTTTTGGGCTTTTGTACAACCTCTCAGAAATGCTTTTTCTTCATTCCGTGATTAATACAAATAATTTTGCTTTCACAATGAGGTTGATGCTGTCTTTTTCTCGCCCTTTTTTTTCATTCTTTATAACTTACTAAAGAGAAAAAAATATGAATCAGGCCAAATGAAAAAAAGAAGTTCAATGCTTATTATTTCCCTTTGTTTTAAGAAATTTTGTTTGCTTGGTCAGGGCTGTGAGTGTAAATGAATATGGCCAATTATTCCCTGAACTCACTGCCTCTTCCAAACACAATTTTGAAACGTCGACTGTCGAGTATTTTCATTCTGTGTATTTTATTTATTTATTTTCTATTATTTTTATTTTTCGCAAAACTCAGCGAAGTGATCAAGTTCCCCAAGATTTACGAACATGAAAATTTTCTACAGGACACTATTTAATAACTTTTGAAATTTTGAAATGATTTTAATGAAACTGCATTGACATATACTATGATATATTACCTATAGGGGAAATATCTTTTTCAGAATCAGAAATAAATATCATGAATGGCAGTGAAAAGCAACGAGCCGCAATTGAATTCCTGCAAAAAGAGGTATGTGAGGCATTAGAAAACCACAGAAGACTCCTGGTGGTGTATGGAGCTGCCAGAATCGATATCAGTAATGCACGAAGATGGATTAAGAGGTTTTGAGAGGAAGGAGGTTCAGTATTGGACAAACAACGAAGTGGAAGACCCGCAACTGCAGTGACAGATGCCAACAGGCAAAGAGTGAAAGAACCCATCACAGCTGATCGTCGTGTCCCCATCCAGGAGTTACAATAAAAAACAGTGTGCAGACACTGAAAGCTAAAGGAAGCTATCAGGCGGAAGATATGTGACATTTCAGTTCAGAGTGTTGTTTTACACCATGATAACACAAGTCCTCTCACCTCATAGGAGACTTCACAGGCTATTGTCAAAATGGGGTGAACGGTAATACCTCAACCCCGCAACAGTCCTGATTTGACTCCCTCAGATTTTTTCCTGTGTGACCCTTTAAAAAACACTTTTCGTATGTAACGTATCGGTTATGTGACAGACAGACGTTAAGCTGGCTGTGAACTCATGATTTTAAAGACAGCCTTAAGAATTTTTTCAAAATGGATTTTACCTAGGGTTCCAAGATGGCGGAAATTTCTAGAAACTGATGTAACAAAATGTCCAAGTATTTTGCCACCAAGTTTCACATTTTTGATGCTGCAAATAAAAATCTTATGAAAGACGATGCATTATTTTCAGGATCCCCTTTGTGTTCACATACTTACATGTGAAATAACGATGCATTACTACATACTTACATGTGAAATAACGATGCATTACTTTCAGGATCCCCATGAGTTCACATACTTACATGTGAAATAAGTACATCTTTAACTAAAGGAAATAGAATGATCAGTTACTAATTCTACGCAAGATCTAAAGCATATGGAACCAACACCCTCTGAAAATTCCAAGAGTAAAGAATTACACTGCAGTATTACAGACAATCATAATATTGTATCTTGAACCTTTTTAAAGAACGCCCGCACGAAGGTCGAGTTCTCTCGTGCTTCTACCGAACAACTTTTCAAGGCTGTATCTCAGATCTTCGTTCATATGGTAAACACATACTTTTTGAATTCAAATATTGCACAAATTTGCTAAGGGCATGGTGATTTTGCCTGAGTTAGTATCGAAATCTGCATTAAAATCCTGCGTGATTTTTAAACCCCTACAGCAAAATTCTGTTGATAAACACCCTAAATTTCTCATACATATGATAACACCTTTTTCAAAACTGAACTGCTTCCTTAAAATGCATTTCATTTCGAACTAAATACGTGCTGCTAAACTTGTTACTATCAGGAAGAGGGGTCAAAAAGTTTATGTTAAAACTAAACTTTGAAAAAACAAAATAACAAATGACTGCGATGTGTGATTCTGGGATTCTTGAATTAAAATGTTTCTTGGGGAAGTATTCTACAATTGGTTCAAAATATTTTGACATGGTGGAGCAAGTGCATATAGAATTATCTTTTTCCGTTGTGTAAAATAAGTAGATACGTATAATTTTTCCACTTGGACAAAAGAAAATTCTGATAATTCCCCAACTGCCACTAAAAGGTTCAGAATAGGTAAATGAAAATTCTATACGTTGGAGTTATGCAATTTATTTGGCGAAGTGCTTAATTACTGAAATTGTGACGAAATTTATAATTAATCTTACATACGAAAGGCAGTACCAGCATAAGATTTTCTTTAAAACACTGGGATAGAAATATATGCAATTTCAACATCTTTTAATTATCGTTTTTTTAGACATTTTGAATGGTAGAAAAAATGATCGTGAACCCAGTTTCCTTAAGGAAATCATGTACTGTATATCTTAACTATCTAAAAGGAATTATCGTTCCAGAAGACTTTTATGCCTTCTGATTGCAATTGTTGCTCCGGTTGCGCAGTGGTTTAAGCGTTGGTTTCTGACCGTTCGTCACAGTGAATCAGGGCCATAGTCATGGATGGCGTATTTGTCTCATTCAACTAGCTCCTTCCTCTTCCTGGAACTAGTAATTCCTAATTAAGAACAGAGACTATTTTCAGTCCGCTCGGTTTCTCACGGTGGTCAGCATACCCTACAATAAGCAAAAAATAAAAACGTGTGTGCATTGCTTATCATAGAGGCTTGAATTTAAGTATTCTGTTCTCACATCGACTTCTGAAAATGTGGTTCATGAAATAAGAACACTTTAGTAATTAATAAAACTTAGTTCACCGAATGTGTCTTGAGAGTAACAATACTTAAAATACCATATTTAGTTTCATCCTGTTCTTGCAAAATAATAATTGTAATATACAATACCTCCTGTCCAAAAGAAAGTTTGCAGGCGGCAGAGCAACGAATGATAAAATACATATAACGTGAATTTCCTACAAATGTCTGTATCAAATATCATCTCAGTGGAGCCAGTGAAATGTTTCAGAATGTTAAGAGCACTAAATAAGACAAGCTTCGCAATATTTTCTGTGTACTTACCCAGAAAGAAAAAATAAAAGAGCATTATCAACAATTTCAATATCTGTCATATGGCGAAGAACTTTTGATGACTGCTTCCAAGCAACACCTAAAAAAGAAAATGAAACCAGATTTGGTAATCCACTGAGACTTTTTTAAATAAAGAGGTTTTGTACTTACTCATTGCTTCAGAAACTTAGGGTTTTCGGAAGTCATCATACATTTCCGAAAATGTATTCTTAGGGTAAGACAGCAAAGAAAAGTTGAGCATTAAAGGCCTACCTAAAGTTATAGCTCTATAATGACTTCTTCTAGAATTGCATTCAAAGTTAGGGCAAGAAACCATCTGGAAAACAACATTTGTTTAATGTTAAAAAATGAGCTGTAGTTAGCGAACTAATTTCTTCAGAAGTTTGTTACGTTTAACTTTGTTAAGTGTGGGGTTATCGTTACGAGTGGCTTATCATAAGACTTCCTAATTCAGGAAAATAATATTCCTATGTACATATACAAACAGGTTCTTTAACATTTAACAAGCATTGTTTTTCATCTATTTTCATTTTATGGGAAATTTCTACGAATTAGATATGTGATTATCATACCAGAATTTGAAGCTAGGCTTAAACATATGGATGATTTCTTTTTTGGACATGCAAAGTAAAGTGTTTTTATGAGCGAATGCTGACAAGTATTTGGATTTTATGCCTTCCTTTTCTCAAGAAATGAAATATATATCCCATGAAATTATATACCTTGTATTATTTTGTGACTAATTGTGAGGCCATTGTGAAATGAATAACCATTTCATTTTCAGATCTGATGAAATGATGGAGTATTCTCAAGCAACGTTAACAACGAGAGAGTGCAGAGCGGAAATTAATTTCCTAATCGTGAAAGGGAACAACACAGCGAAGGAAATCCACAGGGGAATTTCGCAGGTATTATGTGACCAGTTAGTTGAATGTAAGCCTAAAACTATTAACTAAGCGTTCGCGATTATAGAAAATAACCTTATATAAAAAAACAGACTAAGAGCGTTCAAAATAAATTTTAAAGTACAGAGCACTTAGGAGAAAAGCACTTCTGTGAAATGATTCTAACTCCTAGTCTAAGCACTAGGTAATTCATAAACTTAAAGTTTTAATAAGATTAAACGATTTAATTTTCATACAAACTCCAATTAAACATAAGAATATTAACATACCTAATTGCAGCAGAAAACATTTCCTCTTATGCAACACATAAACATGAAATTTGGACAAGGAACTTGTAGCAGAAAAAAATGCCTTTTTGTATCTTAAGATTATTCCAGATATAGCAGATTTCAGACTGTCATAGCTAAAAAAATTATTGTATTTGATGCACTGTACAATGTTTTTCGGCGGAAGGTTGTCTGCATTGCCAAGCAGTTTCCCATGCGCCTAGATGTTTCCCTCTTACATTATCTATGATATTAGGATGTATTCTCCTGTAGTGAATTTTTCGTAGATTTAGTTTTATTTCTTTAAATCCGTGGTAAAAGAAGTAACATTTTCAACTATGAATACATGAAGACATCGACAGGGGTCTGCTTCGGATACGTTGTCCAAGTGAAATGCCGCACGATGATAATAAAATGTCTCTTTCTCCAAACTAGCAAGCCGTAACACTAAAAAAGTCAATCACTATAGGTACTAAGGATGGGAGAAACAATCGATGGCGTCCCACTCTTTCATAAAAACACTCCTCCCCCACTGCAGACATTCCCGTCCCCCACTCCACTTAATAAACACATTCACTCGGGACCGAATCTTTATGTTGCCAACAAGCCCCAAAATCTTTTTACCATCTTAATACCTACGCATGGTAATACAGTGCGAGTGCCTCTCCTCATCTCTTTGATTACGCCCTTTAACCATTGCGATGGAAAAACATGGGTCCAAGACACACGTCCGGCCTGGTTCGGCCGTAGGTGTCTGGAAGAAGGCCCGGCTCGGGCCATCCGTAGGTGTCTGGGAAAAGGCGCCCGTTGCTGTGTTCTTTAAACTAAAAAGGACCGACCCGTCCGTTACAAACCTCTGATAGACACCTCTGCTGGAGGGCAGTGACCGATAGCAAAGCAACATCCACAGCGTTAGCGAAGTCGTGGAGCACTGCCACAGGTCAGGCTTTTTCTTTGAGAACAGGTAGAGGTCATCTACATAAGGAAGGACTTCTCGCTAGCAGCACCTTGCTGCGCATTGCTGCCTCCACCATAGGCAGATGTGATACCCTTCCTTCATTTTTATCCTGGCGCTGTATTTCAGCAGGATAATGCTCGGCCACATGTGGCCCGGAATGTCCAAGACTTCTTGCATGCACGAAAGATACCGCTTCTTCTCTGTCCAAGACTTCTTGCATGCACGAAAGATACCGCTTCTTCTCTGTCCAAGACTTCTTGCATGCACGAAAGTTCACCGCATACGTCGCTGATCGAACATGTCTGGCACGTGGTAGCCAAGCAAGTGACCTGTCAAGCGCTTCTGCCAGTCATCACAAATGAATTCTGGTCTAGCATAGAAGCAGCCTAGCAGGCTGTTCCACATGACAATATCAAAACCCTCTTCCATTCAATGCCACACCGTGTAAAGGTTGTTATTGTTGCTCGAGGTGGGTTTTCACGATACTGAGTTTTGAAGCGATACAATCTTGCACAGCTTTACAAATGTAATTAGTTATCTCCTTTAACATGAGGAATTTATGACATAAATTTCATTTGAATAGAAAGATTCTTGCTTTGTGTTGCAATTTTCACAAACAGTATTGTATGTTTATATATACATAATTTCACCACATTTTGATCTCCTGGTGTGCTTTCATTCGACGTTTTACAAGCATTTTAAGTAGTGAAAACGCTAATGTTATGTCTACTGTTAAGAGTTTTGAATTTTTCGTAGGAAAATGTATGATTGTTTACAACAGAAATAAGAGATACGAGACTCGAGTGCGTTTTTAATGATGTTGAAATTTGATATTTTCAATAATGATCTTCAAAAGCAATTTTGCGTCTGTATCACCAAAGTCTGCTTAATGTTGTAACGTTTTGCATGTTTACATGTTCTGAAGAAAAAAATATGCACTGTAGTAAATCTAACTATAAGATATTATTGTAGTAATGTAGTCTGATAACTTAGAGCAGAAAACGATGTTCTACAAGTGTAACTGACCGCTAGCTTCCCGTGGTGCTTCGTCAGTCGTTTCGTCCTCTCCTGCTGTGAGATTCTGATCGTGCATGTCCTTCAGCTCCGATTCTGTCATTTCAGCATCAATCATCAGCTGAAGAAGGTCAGTACGCCTTGCCTGCGATATCGAAACATGCATTTACTAGGACATCGTAATACATTTTCTCAAATAAGTGCACAAATAATAAACAGTATTCAAGAATGAAGTTATTTTTTTATTTCTGAAATAACTGTTTAATCAAGTTATATCTAAAAAGATTTAAATACACATTATATAATGTTAGTATTCCTCAGCGTAGGGAAACTACAAGTTGGTATTATCTGAAGCAATTGAATTCTAAGATGCAAACTGTGTTACACGTTAATCATGTGTAATGGTGTGGTTGCATTTAGATCTTCGACGGCTACAACATTCTAAGCTGTCAAACATGACGACGACCATATCTCTCTTGAATCACCCATGTACAGTACTTAAGATTTCCTGAATCCACTAGCGATAGCAGGAATCATTCTTTCTTGGCATTGGGAGTGTATTTATCATTCGAGAAAAAGGGTCATTCACGAGTGATCATTCAAATGAGTGATCCAATTTTAAGGTTGTTACTACGCTCACTGAGCAAATCATTCTTTGCCGGGCCCTTTTGGTAATCTTCAGAACAAAGAGCGCGAGTTCTTCAACCTTTCACCATTTCCGATGAATCATTTTTTAAGAGCGAATGACTCGGGCACACCATTCAAAACGATGACATTCACGTGTCTTCCCATCTTTAAGTCTCACCAAAATTTCCTAGCCGACAACTGATTGCTCACTGCGATGATGTGAAAACCTTTAGAGAAAAAGAATTGGAAAAAATGCCAGTGGTGCACAGGAAAATGGGAACTGCTGAATTTTAATAAAGTAAACATGAGAAAAAATCAGAAATAGGCAATGGAACGCCATTTTGAAGTGAAAAGCAAGAAAGGGAGAAAGACAGCCGTCTTGGAGACCAGTTCACAAGGTCATAACGAGCCCATGAATTCTCAGAACTTTGAAGTAAAAGGCGAGGAAGGGAGAAGGACAGCCATCTTGGTGACCAGTTCACAAGGTCATAACGAACCCATGAATTCTCAGAACTTTGAAGTGAAAAGCGAGGAAGGGAGAAGGACAGCCATCTTGGTGACCAGTTCACAAGGTCATAACGAGCCCATGAATTCTCAGAACTTTGAAGTGAAAAGCGAGGAAGGGAGAAGGACAGCCATCTTGGTGACCAGTTCATAAGGTCATAACGAGCCCATGAATTCTCAGAACGTTGAAGTGAAACGCGAGGAAAAGAGAAGGACAGCCATCTTGGTGACCAGTGCACAAGGTCATAACGAGCCCATGAATTCTCAGAACTTTGAAGTGAAAAGCGAGGAATTGAGAAGGACAGCCATCCTGGTGACCAGTTCACAAGGTCATAACGAGCCCATGAATTCTCAGAACTTTGAAGTGAAAAGTGAGGAAGGGAGAAGGACAGCCATCTTGGTGACCAGTTCACAAGGTCATAACGAGCCCATGGATTCTCAGAAAGTTGAGCATGAAATTCTTTGAAAAGCAAAGCAACAGCGAGGGAGGGGCCAATGGGAGGATGTAAATCGTGAGAACTTAGGACGCGAAGAGTGAATGATGCCCAGCAACGGGGGTCGAATGCGTCTTCGTGATTGGCCAAGCGCTTGCTGGGGATCAAAGAAGTTTGGGAGGACTCAGGAAGCTAGTTTTTTCGCGGTCTCTTTTCGTATAGCTTTCGCTAGAGTAGGACGTCAGGTCATCGCGTGGTATGATTTTTACTTAAGAACAGTGCTACAGTGCTAGGCTGCGGTCGAGTTAGCTAGGGGTAGATTTCCAGTAACTGCGGTTAGTAGCTATCTATATTTGTTCCAAGGGCTGTGATCTAGATCCATGATACCTGAGATCGGACAATCCAAATGTCAGAAGTGTTGCACAATTTTCTACAGAAGATGGACAGCTATTAAAGCTGATATGAGTGCTAAAATGTTAGCTTATGTGCTGACCTGACTATGGCGTAACTTAGGAACTCAAACAAGAACTGAATTTAACATCACTTAACTCTTGTAAAAAACTGAACAGTGCTAACAAGGAAACACCATATTTCTATTTGCTCATCTCAAGCTCTATCGTCACCTCAAATTCCGACGAGCATGTTCTGTATGTTCTAGTGCAAGGTGTAAGACCAACTTTCATCCTACCTTAAGTGGGGGACAATAAAATGTGTTGTTATTTTTTAAATATCTACGGCTCATTTCTACACCAGCTTGGAAATCTTCAAATACGCCTATGTCTCAAATAAAGTGGATCTACATAAAGCGTCTAGACCTTACCCCAATCTAGACTGGTGAAAGCAAGAAAAAAGTGAGTGCATCTGGATGGTAAGAGTATTGCAGTGAACTAAAGTGCAATAACATTCACCATGCAATACATTCCACTATCCCACACCAAAATGAAATACACAGAAAAATACAACAACGATTGTCGTTACGGTACGATTCTGACACTCATTTCATAAATATTGACAATGACAAATTCTTAACATTACTTATCTTATTGGAACTTCGTTTCGTAGCGAAGGAAAGTCGCCGCCTCGGTGGCGCGGTAGTCTAAGCGATGGCCTCTATGTTTGTCCGAAAGGTGTCCGGGTTCGAATCCCGGTGAGGCATGTATGTAGTGTTTGTCTTACGGCACTGGCTCTTTTCTTTCCCTGGAACCAGTGACCTCAAATTAGGGACGGGAGATTGCTTATAGCCCATTGAGTTGCTTATGGTGCTCTTTAAACCTCTAATCAGAACAAAAAAAAAGAAAGTTAAACGTGGGACGACGTCATAGTGTGACCCCAGTAATTGAGCGATCACTCACAGCGTTGAGAGCGAACCATTCATGGTGAAGAGTCTTTCGTTGAGGACGAATCGCTCACGAATGGTAACTGAAATGCCAGTTGTTATACAGTAATGAAAATATAAAATGTTTTCCGAATTTGTTTTCTATCTTCCTTACATCTTGTTATTTGCGCGCAGAGAAAAAAGTTACGATACAAATTTAAATGGTGAAATTTACAAAACATTAGTGCTTTGTTTTAACTAAAACTTCTCAATGGAAAAATCCCCATGTATTAAATTTTGGATAGCTCATTTCTATTGAATTATTGAGATGAAATTATATCTGTTTAAACTTTTGCTGAAGTATGTTTGAAGTTATACCTTGATACCTTCATATTTGAAACTTTGTTTAATGATGCAGTTTCACATCTGTATTTCTTCGTCATGAAGTAACTTACTGCAGGGAATTGATACAATCAGCTTGCTACTAAATTAAATACCCGTTAGTTTGAATATTGAAAACGCTTGAACATCAGTATTTACTTCCAAATAGAAGAATCAGATTGTGGAATTTTCAAAAACCTCATGAAACTACATATACCTAAACCAAATGATGGCAAAAATTGACCTAAACCAAATAATAGTCAAAATGTCTTGCCCTCCCCAAACAGAAATATTCACATAGTGGCCGGGTTTTAGGAAAGTTATTGCAAAACAGTCCCTTTCTTACTATCATTTCTTCAAAATCGACCTTAAACCTGGGACTTAAGGTAACAACTGTCTTCCAGTCTTGTATTCTTTGCTCCACTACCCAAGGCATGATGGGAGGGCCCTAGTTTCCCTTACACTGCCATTATACCACCAGGAAGAAGCAAGCGACTCGAACATCTTCTCTTTCCTTTCTTATGTAAAACGGCATTGTGATAGCCGTTGTTTTTTTAACAGGAAATCAGTCAGAAAGGATTGCTGTCAATGATCCCGCTAAATTACCACTCTAAATAATAAAAATAAGGAGATAAAAACGTTTTCTGATTCGCAGGTTCACTTGTCCCAGTCGCATTCACTATCATTCTTAGACAGCGAAAACATTCGTTTGAGCTGATTTCAGCCACTTTTGCTAGTCCCGAGTTAATTCGTCCCACCCGATTAAAGGGGAAATGATCAAACGTATGGTACCATAAAATTTTGTAAGTCAAATATTCCAATTAGTCTCATTACTGCAAAATAATTATCTGCTGCCCTCCATATTTGGAAACGGTTAAAAGATTTTTGGACCCGGATGTCACATAATTGGACCCGACCCAGATCTATAACTGACCCAACCCGAACAAATCTGTTCTGAACTACAATATATATATGTATGTTTCTAAGGTTGTATACAAATCAAACAAATGTATTATGGAAACATAACTTATACTTTACTCACTTACTTATAGGAAGTATTGAAACTGTCGTTTGCGAGACATAACCTAACTGTTTTACACATGATTTCAAATACACATTTGCGAGAGTCAAAAAGTCCCCCGCAGTAATGTTAAGGCTGTTCTTCCTAATTTTGATGGGGCTACAGTCAAAATTTTGAGTGAAGTAAATTGTTGTATGTTTGATTTCAGTTTTTCCTGTTTTCTTGATAACATATCAAGCTTTAGAAAATGTTTCACAACACAAGCTCATGATGAGTTGAAAGTTTCCAAGATGTAGATGTTGCTTTTCATCATTTCCCCTCAGAAGGAAAGGACAGTCTTCCTTCATATATCATGACAAATCATTTTTCAGTCAGCGGGAACCAGTATTGAGCACAAAATTCGAGTGTGCATTTTTCCTTGAAAAAAAGTTTTGTTTAGTTTTTTAAAATAAAACGGAAATAAAACCGGGTCGAAATAAGGTCGGAATACTTTGACCCGATCCATTTGACCACACGAAATTTCCGAACCGTGTCCCGTTTCAATATCTGCTGCCCTCTCATCTTAGGAAACTCATATCCTTTTACAAACTGGAAGTAAAAAATTAATTCCAAAGCCGTTTCGGTGATCCAGTAATATGTGGCTTCGGCTTCTAATGATTTCGATCTGGGACCGAGTTCGAGTCTCTGATAAGGTATGGGTGATGTATTTGTCTTACAGTGCTGGCTCGCATCCTTTCCGAGAACCAGTGACATCAAATTATGCATGGGCTAATGCTCATAGCTTTACAGATTGCGCACGCCGGTCACTAAATCCCGAAACAAGAAAACAAAAATTAGAAAAATAAAGATCAAAATTTTCCACATTTGAAAATTGTTCACAGAGTAAAAATAGAACGCCACGATTATATAAACATTCATACCGATTTGTCATTTCTGCGCATCGTGATGACATTTCTTACAGCAATGAGGAGCTCCGTTACAGGACTTTAACGTTCGTTCCGAAAAAGAGTTGTAGTCTACTGAGATATAACCAAAATCGGCCCAGTTCGGGAAAACTGACTAGAAGGAAAAAGCAGACAATTTTCCGCTTTGCAGTTTTGACACTAGAACAATACGAGATACAACATGGAGAATACCCTGATATAAATATGTATGCCGTGAAATTTAGATTCAATTTCAATATAAATGCGCAGTGGCACAGAAGCCTTGCTTAATTTTTAGAAAATTAATAAAAATTACTACACCACTTAAGGAAATTAGATTTTCAGCTTCTTAAAAGTAACCACCAGTCGTTTTATTTGTCTCATTGCCTATAGATGAAGCTAGCTGTTCTTCCTGTCTGTTCATAGCACAATCTACAATGAAGAATGTGCTAGACAAAGCAATTTTTTGGCGTGGTTTTTTGAAAAGAAATCTATAATTCTAATGCCAAAAAATAAAAAATAAAAAAGTAATCGTACACTGTTTGGCAGGAAGACCCTGAGGGCCGCCCCGGTGGCGCAGTGGTGTAAGGATGTCCTCTGATCATTCGTCCGAAAGAGTACGGGTTCAAATCCCGGTGAGGCATGGATGTTGTTTTTGTCTTACAGCACTGGCTCTCTCCCTTTCCTGGAACCGGTGACCCTAAATTAGGGACGGGCGACTGCTTATAGCCCATTGAGTTGCTCACGGTGTTCGTTAAACCTAGAAACAAACAAAAAATAATATCCCTGATGCTGAATTAATTAATCGTTGGAAAAGATAAATTTCCAGAAACTGAACATGTGTTAGACGATCTAAGAAGTCACGTCCCAGTGTTTCGGTGGACGACGTGGAACGAGCATTAAAAAGTTTTTTGTTGCAGCTCGAGGAAGTCAATCTGACGCGTCCTATGAAGTGACGCAACAATAGTAAATTTAATTTTTATTCAACATCATATTTTGGTATTCTATCGTCGGAAGTATTTCATCACGTTTTACACAAATGTAACAATATCTCATTGCAATCTGCATAAATTGCGAGAACCTGATGCTAAATGTGAGTAACGCCATTACAAAATTTGTTACTGATGCTGTGAAAATCGTGTGCCACCCCGGTGGCGCAGTGGTCTAAGCGATGACCTCTGATCATTCGTCCGAAAGTGGTCTGGGTTCGAACCCCGGTGAGACATAATGTTGTGTTTTGTCTTAAGGCACTGGCTCTGTCCCTTCCCTGGAACAAATGACCCTACATTAGGGACGGGCGACTGCTTGTAGCCCATTGAGTTGTTCACGATGTCCAATAAAAAAAAAACTGAAGAAAATAGTGTCATAGCAAAATTTGGCTTCCTGTCGACCTTCCAAGGGAAGTAGGCGTACTTGCTTTTCGCGATAGCTTTAAAATGGTGTATAACACGACGGCCAAAACAGTTACCAATCCCAGTTACTTACCCACTTGCGATTCGGCTTTTCTTTCTATCTGGATATAAGATTTTTGCTTGGGCATGCGCATATGGACTTTGTTAACTATATTACTTTTCATCGGTGTCATGGTCGTTTCTTACATTTATCTAAATCTGAATAATATATAAGAGTAGTAATTAAAAATCTTGTTTTTGAAAACCTAATCAGTCGAAATACTTTTATCTTCACCGCATTGTTTAGCAAATATTTACTTTTATGACTCACATATCTTCTTTCATTGGTTTTACGACAATAAAGTGCATTAGTCCACGTACCTATGTCCCGCTCGATGTCATGAATTAATGAAATTTATTGTTTGCTGTAATGTTTTAATTGCATTTAATATGTACTGATCTGTGGCTCGGTGTAGTAGTGAGTGACCCGAATAAATGTAATGTGTTCCACGTAAAATAATGCATACTCTCGAATCACTCGTTTTACTTCACACCCACAGAGCTCTTGGAATGCGAAAAACGCATAGCACAAATTATATTGAAGAGTACTAGAATAATATCTCTGTTTTATACTTATGAGTCGAGATTTCATGTATCAGGAGAATTCGAAAAGCCCGCATGTTTAGTAAACTGATGTTTGTGATAGCTCCAAAGTTAATGTTTGCTGTAGGCTTATTCACAATCGCGTTATTGGGCTTTCTTCCTTAGTGGAAAAATCCATCAACGGAAATATATACTTAGACACTCTGCAATTTTTTCCTGTGACACAAATTGAAGTCTTTCAGCCAGATACAAATACCATCTTTTAACAAAAACTCTTCAGTTGCGAACAAATGCTAGCGACTGCTTGGATACTGAGTTCCAGGAACGCTGAACTGGCTGATAAGTCCAGATTTTGTGGCCAGCTCGTTCACCATTAGACATATTTAATGGGAATTTGTGAAATACAGAGTCTGCAGAACAAAGGGGTGATTTATAGGACCTAAAGCAACGGATCGTAAACACCATTGTTGCTGCTGATATGAATTTAGTTAAAAATACATGGTGAGAAATTGAGTAGATATTGGACATCCTCCGCGCAAGTAGGCGACACATATAAATACATATATATATTAGCCTATGCCATATAAAACTTTCGATCTTTATCTTTTAAATGCAGCAACTCTTATGTCTGTGAATTCTCAGTTATTTTTTAATAATTTCCTAAAAATAGGGCAAGTAGTTTGGACCACCCTGTACATGATAGTAGTACATAATGAAAATACCCACGAATATACGGCATAAGACCTCCGACATCCGAAACGTATTTATGAGATCCCACACACTGTGTTTGGGACCTTTGGCAGTGGAGATTTTGTGCTGTATCGTGTAATGACTTCGTTCTGCACGCCCTAGTCCTTAAATATGCGCTGCGTACATTTGCATGTTGTCGTCCGTAATGACGTCGTTATTTTATCCAATTGCATTTCAACTTGGATCGCAGTTTTTGCTGCCCTTAACAATTAAAATATTATAATATGACGTTCCTACTGGCATTCCTTCTGGGTGTCCTTTTTTCACTTTCCGGCAGTGTATATTCAATGTGAATAATTGTGAAATTCCACAAGACGAGAAACTGTTGCAATAATAACTACGTATGGTCTTTCCGACGTGGCATACGATCGGTTTTTTTTTTTGCATTGGTGGCTTGTGTAATAATCCTTCGCATGGATTGGGTATGGGTTTTTGTAAGACCACTACTGAATTCATACCGAGCGATCTGTTGTAGCGACTCAGATCATACTCAGTCGCAGAGTTAGAGAAAAGACATGCTACGAAAAGATATCTCTACATTTTACCGCACTGGAGCTGTTGCGATCAGCCAACGAGTGTTGGAAGCTGAACCCAGGATGAATTTGAGTAACGTCCTTGGACTTAGAATGTTGGGAGAAAATTTGTATTCTGAACGATAGGTCGCACAATCGCCGTCGTTGATCTACATTAGCAGCTTTAGATACCTCAGCAATCCAGCACAACGACCTTTCATAATCGCATATAACGCCTCAAAGTTGAGAAAAGTCTTCCTGCTGACTACTGTTTCAGCAGAATCGACTCATAATACGGAACCACTAAGATAAAAACAACCCTCGCTGTAGGCGACAGTAGTGAACATCCGGCTCGCAAACACGGCACCAAGCTGAAGTTGGCAAGGTTCTATGCCGAATAGACATTAGACTACTGGCTCTTCACAGACGAATGGGAGAAGCAGCCTATTTCCTGATTATCGCAGAAAACACATGAAGGTGGAACTGAGAACAGCTGCACCCCTCCAGCATATCGCCAAGAGGCATTTATGAGGGTTGTGTCTTGCCATGTGCCTCCCAGACAAATAAGCTCGCATCATTGCCAGGAGCAACGTAAACCCAAAACGAGAATCACTCTTGCATGTTTTACTTTATACATCCAGAGTCTCGCTGCTTCGTTTGTCTAAGAATTTCCGTTTTGGTGGTTCTGCGTAAGTGTGTTGCTCTTCGCAGTAACTATTAGTGATATTCCTATGTGGTTTCGCGCCGTAATTCTGTTTGGATACCTTCTCGCATAGTTTGTTACAGACTCGGGTGCAGCAGAACTTTTTCGTGTGTTTCTCCTGTGTTATCTTTCTTACTGAACGAGTTATTTTAGACTGCATATGTTTTCTTTACAATTCGGAATACGGAAGAAATCTGGTATTTGAACATTCTTCGGTAGTTGCATTATTAACACTTCTCAAATCGCAAAGCCTGTTTTTTCAAAATGCCTTACAATGTATTATAGCTGAACAATGTATTTGCTTTGCACTTAGGAAGCATTATGATACTTACACATAATTACAGCAAGTAGTCCTAAGTTTTCTGAAAATAGAAGTTGGGCTGCTTTTAAAAAAGGATCTTTGGGATTTTTCTGCACGTTAGCCTGTACACCAAACGCAGTTCTTCCAATGACATCCATGGTAAGGCCTTTGAACAAAGTGTAAATGTCAAAGGTTTTGTTGTTCCTGGATTTTTCTTCGATATTTTCTAAGAGTTCGTCAATGGCGTTGTTCATTGTTGGTGCCATCTGTAAGAAAGACAAGATATTATTGAGTTGTAATTCGTGTGGATTTTTAGTGGTCCTCTGTCATACAGACGTATATGTGATATAGACGTACTGTATATGTGATCATGCTAGAGTACTATCGATGATATGCGTCATAAGCAAAAAAGCGTACTAATGATTACAAATTGCAATTTGAATGATACCCGACTTAAATACTGGCGTCACCGCATTGTCTGTATAAATGGAAAAGTTGATTTCTGAATGAAAATTACACATGAATCAACAGGTTTATTTGGACATCAAAAAATCGCAATTGCGTTAGCAAATGATATTAAAAAGAGATGTGACAAATTAATTAACCATAGTGTGTTTCTTTCGCGTAAGTAATTTATGTAATGCCCTCCGGTCAGTCATCATCCAAAGACCAAACAACGATATTTTTCATTCAATTATCGTTGAACTACTGAAATAATCACCTAGCCGATTATTTCAGCCGTTTTGATATATTTTCTTTTTCTTTTCAGAGGCTCATTAAAATGTTACAAATTGGAATAAATAAAATGAACACTCTAATTTCATCTTTCTGATCTTTTTCTTTCCGGTTTTCCTTTTCTAGCTTTTCTGGGAAAGTAGACATATTAGCGATCTAAATGGATCCTTGATCAATACTAAACGAAAAGGAGAATTTTATGCAATTTATAAAAATGTATTGTATTTATACCAAAAATAAAATATAACTGAAAGAAGAACTTTCATTCCAAAAGATGGTTATAGCACAGAATTTCTGAATGGCTGTGAATTTCATGATAATCTCATATGTAGAAATTTAATATCACATTCTCAGCTTTATGATTGTTTTAAAGTTAAATCATTTCATTGATAATAATATTTTTTCTTGACTAGTATTAAATTTTTTTGTTTAGAATTAAATTCATTTTAACTTTTGTTATTCATGATGCATACCATCGACTTTTAACCTCATCATTTCCTCTTTGCTTAGGAATAAAAGGGAGCCTACTCAAAAACCTTCCAAAGTCTGAAAGCTATAATAAAATGATCAAATTTTCATCATAGGCACACACAATTGGTGGACGCAATAATCTCTCCCGATGGGGCAGTGGTCTAAGCGATGGCTTCTGACCGTTCGTCACAGCAGGACCGAGCTCCGCACAAGGATCAAGCATGGTAGTTGCACTTGACTTGCAGCACTGGGTTTCTCTCCTCCTTGGAACTAGTGATCCCAAATTAGTGACTGGCAACACTTTATAGCCCGTAGAAATGCTCACGGTGTTCGTTAAGCCCCGAAACAAAGTAAAAAAAGTATCTTACATTTTTCCAAGGAAGAAAGGAAAGTAATTTTAAAAGAATATTATCAATCTTTCTTTTTCGCTTTACATCCTAATTGCAAACATTTGAGATTTCGAATGCAATTTCTATTGACGGAATTCTTTCTGACATGAACTATGCAGAATTACTTCATCTAATTTTTTTTATACAGAATATTCTTAAGCGTGAAACAAAATGTCAGAAACGATTTTGTAATTGAATGTTTAACGACCACCGTGAGTAACTTAGTGGGCTCTAGGCAGTCGGCCGTCCCTTAATTTAGGGCCACTGGCCCCAGGGAAGAGAGAGAGCCTGTGCCGTAAGACAAACACAACGTCCATGCCTGACCGAGATTAGAACCCGGACCCATCTTGGACGAATGATCACACGCCAGATCTCAGACGCCACCGCATAGGCTGTAATTAATTCGCGAAATGTTCTTGTAGATCAATGATCGTATATAAGGAGAAAATGTGTGAAATGTAAGACCATGAACAAAAAAACGCACAGAAGAAGAAAAAAGTTACTACTTTCTTGAGACGGGACTGCAATACGTAGAATTAATGCAGCTTCTGGTTATTGTGCGATAGGTTCTCTTGAAGTAGCCTGAAATCAACACGTTATTATGGCTGTTGCTTAAACATTCATTTGGGTCGCCCATCAAGATCTTCCACAAATGATTCCGGTTCGATTTTGTTTGTAAATTTCAAGTTTAATGATCTGCATGAGCAACTCCATTGGTTACAAGCAGTAAGTAGTCCGTCCCTTATTTGAAGCTACTGGTTCCAGGAACGAGAGAGAGAGACACATCCCCAGACAGACGAACACATTTAACCATGCCTCACCCTGGCTCACCTCGAACCAATGATCAGAAGGCAGCGCTTAGAGAACTGCGCCACCGGGGCAGTCAGGTTTGATTTCCGAGGAGAACGTCGGTGTGTATTTTTTCCTTTTTTCTGCTTAACTTTCATTAGCAAATAAAATAAATTAACATGAAGTTAACGATTTTCCCTATTAACGGATTCAGGATTCGTGTGAATCTACTGTATGCTCAAAAGCAACAGGAGACCTTTGGATGTTGTCGAAATCAAAATATGAGTGATATCCTTGTGAAAGGCTGGGATAACTGTAGAATGATCATGCTTCTTTAAAACATACGGCATTGCCCGCAGCAGTTCCGTTCAGAACTGATTTTTTGCAAGATCATCAATTCTATTTTATTGGCTTAACCTGGATGAAAATAAAGGAATGTTTACTTTTAAGTGGCAATACTTATTGTAACAGTCGAATCGTTCACAATGAGGACCACAATTAATTTCTTAATAATAAACACAAAATTTGAACTGCTGACGAAGACTCCATAAAGTTCTGGAGGAACACCGGAAAGTTAGCTTTCGTGTGTTCCTAAAGGTCGATTGACAAACAGAATGGCTAGTTTTCAACTACGTTTTATCAGAGTGAAATCGCGTATAGACTTGGGAACATTGTACCAATGTGCTGGAATATTATATACAAAAATATAGTGTGTAATAGAACTAATTTGATCCCTCAAACGGGCGATCTGCGTGAACTGAAGGGCATCGAAAATCAGCCGCAAGCTGCAGCTGAGTTTGGACTCACTGCAAACAGAATAGGTCATACAGCGACTGGGTTTCAAGAACGCTGCTTGTGTTTACTGAAAAACAATTTGAAATTGTTTTCCTCTCCTGTCGTCTCACCGGTACCAACCTTCTGGTTGGTACTGTTCAGACGAGTCACAGGTGATAAGAGCTATCTTCGCGTCTCGTATTCTCTCCTCCGTGAGCCAAAGCACGTCTCGTATTCTCATTCGTGAGCCAAGGCACGAATAGATGTCTGAGTGCCATAATATCCATGGCATCTCGTATGGATATTATAATACTCAGACATCCTATCTCTCTCGTATTAGGTTTGTCGGCAGGTTATAGCCCTTCTAGCAAGTTACTAGTGAAAACGGATTAGTGTCAATCAACAACCCTAATGAGTACTTTGAATAAAAAGAAATGAGGGAAACCAACGATTTCTAATTCTCTGTTCTTGGAGGTCACTCATTCTAGTGACACTGGAACCATGAAATATACTGAGAATGAATTCGTTTCCAGCTGCTTTAGGCAGCGAACATACACTACCTGCCAACAAGTAATTGGGCACCCCTACAATCGACGATATCTGCGGTCCTGATACACGTCACGACCGCCGCCGTTAAATATCGTGTGGGAAACAACAACGCAACCAGTCGCATGCGAGATGCCACGAGGTTCGGAGCTCTTTGATTTCGAGTAAGGTGTAATCGTCGGGTATCACAGAAATGGCCAATCCATACGTGACATATCCAGCGATTTGAAGTACCCAAAATTGACAGTGGCCTACGTGATTGGCAAGTGGAAGATGAGAGGTGACTGTCGGAATGTGCCTCGACCTGGCAGACCCACAAAACTGGGAGTTAGAGACCGACGGGTGCTGGCCAGAGAAATTCGGAAGAACCGCACCAAATCGATGGGCCACGTCCGCAAGGAATTTCAACAGGCATCCGGGAGTGTTCTTTCGATCAATACCATCCGTAAGGAAGCCCATCTGCTCGGTTATCATGGACGTGCTGCCGCACACAAGCATTTGATCACCAAGTCCAATATCGCTGCTTGGCTAACGTGGTGCAAAGAACGTCCACAGTGGACTGTTGAACAGTGAAAACAAGTTATCTGGAGCGACGAATCAAGGTTCGACCTCTACCGTTCGAATGGCAGGGTCTGGGTTTGGATTCTCCCCAGAGCACGCCTCCTGCCGGAATGTATTGTGTCAACTGTGAAGTTCGGCGGCGGTGGAATCATGCTATGGGGTGTTTCTCCTGGTATGGCACGGGACCCTTGGTCGCAATTCCTGGTAGACTCCACGCCGAGAACTACTGCTCCATTTTTGGTGACCATGCGCTTCCTACGTTGTGGCAGTTTTACGGGGTGGACCCATGTTACTTTTAGGATGACAATGCCACCTGTCATGTTGCGAGGTCCACCATGGCTTGGTATTGTGACAATGGGGTTAATCGAATGGACTGGCCTGCACAGAGCCCGGACCTTAACCCTATCGAGCACCTCTGGGACGAGTTGGAGCGTCGACTTAAGGGATGCCTCCACCGTCCGAAATCGGTGAAGGAACTGACCTGTCTTCTCCAAGCCGAGTTAAAAAAAATACCTCTAGCCCTCGTACAACGCCTGGTGTTGAGAGTATGCCCCAGAGGGTCCCGGTTGTTATCGCCGCTCGTGGAAGGCTCCACCAACTATTGAAGGTGAATAAGCTTCGTTTTCATTTGCTATCGCAGGTGTCCAATTACTTGTTGGTAGACAGTGCATTTGTTCGAGCTGATTTCAGTCCATTTTGATAACCTTGGGTTAATTCTTTCCCACTGATTAAAGTGTTGACTGATGAATTAAATTTAAAATTCGCAAAACGCTGCTATCGTTTCTGTCAAGCCTTCTTTGCATTTGTAGATTTTACTGTTATAATTACAATCAGTTAATGCCAGAGGCACATTATTGCTCGCTAATTTCTGTCAAATTGTCCAAAGATACACATTTTGAAGATGAAAATCCGATTTGTCTTGCTAATCAACATTATTTTGTATGCGCTAATCAACATATGCATCAATATCGGAGTTTCCAAGCATCTCAGTCCGCTACGGGATGACGTTGGATACGACGATCGGGGCACTCGTACGTCCGTCTCCTTGCTCCGGTCCTCCTACGATGTTGCACAGATCCTTCCTGGGACCACTGTCTCCAGATACGACTGACGGTTGTGGCACCACGTCGTGTTTCTTCCGCAATAGGATGCAAAGACCATTCGGCAGTACGAAGGCGCCTTAACGGCATTGGCATCCCTTGTTCGTTCTCCAGACACGGTTACAGCACAACCACTCACATCTTGCGCCCGTCATGACGTTTCGACTGATGGCCTAACGGACTGGATGTCCGCTTATACCCCGCACGTCGTTCGTGCGATTGGCCTGCAAATGCAATCATTTGGATAACTTGTACGTGTGCATCTACCCTGCAATTTGCATGGCGCTGCGTTCACTTCTTCGCGGTGTAGCATTTTCTCTGTTAGGCAGTGTAGGACATTTGTGTCAGTGTTTCAGCTATAATGATGGAAAAAATATCAGAATTTGGTGATACACATAACTTCACGGTTATGAGACTACTGTGCCGAGGTGTTATTTTCCGATACCGCATGTAATATACAATAGCACACACTAACTCGGGTGCTTGAAAATGTATTGCACATACAATGATTCAAATATTACTAAACATGTATGCCCACAAGCCATAAGTGTCTTATGACATGCTTATTTTATTGATTAACATGAAGTCGTTAATGAAAATGTCACATTTAAGAACTAAACCTTTGCATAAATGTATCCTTTCCGACCAACAAATTTCTAGAAGCTACAGTTAAAACGTAGAACCAGATTCTTTAAATAATAAATATATACAGTGGATCCACGGGATCGTTTATTTGAAAAATATTAGGAAATGAATGTAACTCAAATAATAAATGTGCACGTCCATTAAAATATGAACACTTTGCAGCATTTTCCTTTTGTGTGTGTGTGCAGTTCTGGTTTACTTGCAGTTTATTTCTGCGTCTGTTCATTGTGACACAAGCTGTGCCTCTGGATCACTGTGATGCCGCACTGGGGCTGCAATGATCTAAGCGCTGATTTCTGACTATTCGTCCGTGATTGGTCTAGGGTCAATTTCTGGGGAGGCATAGAGGTTGTGTTTGTCTTACACACTGACTCCTTCCTTTCGTGAAACCAGTGGCCCTAAATTAGGGACAGGAGATTACTTATAGCAAATAGAGTTGCTCATAGCGGTTGTTAATCCACTCTTCCCCCAAAAAATTACTGTTGATGTATAAAATTCTGTCGATGTTACTATCATTGCCTCATTACCGCAAGGGCTGTAGGGCTCTGGCCCACTTAAAAAAAATGTTTTCAGAAATAACCTATTCAGTGCTGAATTTTCATAATGATTATTATCATTATCATTATCGTTATCATTATCAGTATTTTTATCATTATCGCTATTTTTATCATTGTCGCTATTTTATCAATATCGTTGTTATTATTATTATTTTTTTATTATTATTATTATTATTATTATTATTATTATTATTATTATTATTATTATTATTATTGTTATTATTATTGTAATCGTTGTTATTATCGTTATTATTATCATTATTATTATCGTTACTATTATCATTATCATGAATTATAGAGATTCAACCTCTTCCTGAGGTTTTCTTCTCTTCCTTCCGTACGCGTACGACGTTCCAAGTCTGGGAAGAGGTATTTCTTACCCTTAGTTTTCCAGGAACTTCCTTATTATCCTACAAGTGTTCAGGATAGCTGCCTTCTGTAGTTCCATATAGGTGTTAGGTTGAAGGTCTAGTGTCTGTATAGAGCTGTGAATGGTCTTAGGTACAACTCCTGTGGCTGATATTACTATGGGAACGGTGGTGACGTTGTCCATATGCCTATTTCCCTGACTTCGTATCGTAGGTGGTTATACTTTAACAGCTTCTCTCCGTGCGTCTTCTGGATGTTGCACGTATTGGGCGCGGCTATGGTAATGAGCTATGTTGACTTCTTCTCCTTGTCGACCAAGCCAATGTCGAGCCGATTGTGGCGGATGGTCTTATGTGTTATGATCGATATGTCCCATTACATATTGTGGGTGTTGTTTCCAAGAACCGTTGTTGGCTCATACTTGTAGTAGGGGACAGGCTCGGTTGTAATAAGGTGGTGCTTTCTTGCCAGTTTCTGATGGGCAATCTTGGCGACTTGATTGTGTGTGTCCGTGTACTCTGTTTGTGTGAGGACTCTGCACCCTGCTGTGTGCTGTGATATGTTGGATGGTCTCTGGCGCTTTATGGCATTACCGACATGTGTCGCTTTCAACTGCCGTGTCCTTCAGGATATGCCTCCGGTAGTTTCTGGTGTTTACAGCTTGATCTTGTATAGCCATCAGAAATCCTTCGGTTTCGGGGAAGAGTGATCGTTTGTTAGATATGCATTGGTGGCAGTCTTATCCACATGATCCGATTGCAGATCCTTGTAGCGCCTTCCGTGTAGGACTTTCTTGCCCCAAGCTTCTTCTTTTGGCTCCTTCGTTTCAATCTCCGTGTTCTGATTAGAGAGGTCTAGGGCTGTGTACTTCTTGTCACTCTGGTTTATCGCTCGGTAAAGGGGTGCCTTGCTCTGATGGAAGTATTTGCTGAGGCTGCTGATTTCTTTGTCTCGGTGATCTAGGAGATCAATCATTCCCCGTTCTCCTTCTGCCCGTCCAATGGTCAACCTTTCTATTGCTGACTTCGGGTGGTGCTGGCGATGTTTCGTTAGGGTTGTCCTGATATTGCGCATTATTTCCTCAAGCAAGCTCCATTGTAGTCCATTTCATGCTTCCAAAGAAATACGTGAGTACTGGAACTGCGTATGTGTTGATAACCAGAGTAATGTTACGAGCATTGAGCTTGGTCTTCATAAGTCTCCTTAGCCTTTAGTTGTATTTGGCGGCTAGATTGTTTTTGATTTCCTTGTGTTCTTGACGTTGTTCTTGAAGTATACCAAGGTACTCTAAGACTTTTCATTCCTAGATAGCTGTGATCTCTTCTCCGGTCTTCAATTGGTAGCTACGTGCACCACGCTTTCCTTGGTTCATACCTTGCGCCATGCCTTTCGGTTGGCCGAATTCCATCCCGATGTCATTGCCGAAGCCCTCGGTGATCCGAATTAGTTGCTGGAGTTGGTTGTGCGATGATGCGTACAGCTTGATGTCATCCATGTAAATGAGGTGGGAGAGTTTGTACGTGTTAGTTTTGTTGCACTTGATAGTAAACCCATACTTGCTTTCTTTGAGCATGGATGACAGCGGGTTGAGTACTAGACAGAACCATAGTGGGCTAAGTGAATCTCCCTGGAAGATGCCTCTTCTTATGTGAATAGGCTTGGTCGTTATGTTATCGACTTTGATTGTTGTCTTTCATGCTATCATGGCCGCTTTAAGAAAGTTGATGACTACAGGACTTAATGTGTAAATCTCAAGGACCTCTATCAGCCAGCTGTGGGGTACGGAATCGTAGGCTTTACGATAATCGATGTATGCTGCGTACATGTGCATCTTGAAAGCTTGCTCTATTAAAACAGCGTCGATTGTAAGCTGTTCCTTGCACTTTCTGCAGTCTAGGTGGTATCCTATTTGCTCTTCTGCCATAAGTGCTTCTCTTTCTATGTGCCTCATTATCTGACTGGAGGTGCACGCTGTAAGGATATTATACATTGTAGGTAGAGACGCTATTGCTTGATAGTTGGCGGGGTTTCTTGTGTCTTCATCTTTAGCATTTAATATCGTTACTCCCTGGGTGAGGAAATCCGGGATTTTTTTCTTTCTTTTTTTTTTTTTTTTGGAGATTTAACAACCACCGTGAGCAACTCAATAGGCTATAAGCAGTCGCCCGCCCCTAATTTAAGGCCACTGGTTCCAGGGAAGGGAGAGAGCCAGCGCCGTAAGACAAATACAACATCCATGCCTCACTGTGATTTGAACCCGGACCCATCTCGGACGAGTATCAGAAGCCATTGCTTAGACCACTCCGCCACCGAGGCGGCAAATCCAGGATTAGCACTGGATTTTGGATCATGTTGATCTGCCAGATATCTGTATGTTACAGATGAACCTCTTATACCAGCATTTGTGGATCCTATCAACACCTGGTGCTTTTTTTTTGATTGGAGGTTTAACGACTGCTGTGAGCAACTCAAAGAGCTATAAGCAGTCGCCCGTCCCTAATTTAGGGTCACTGGTTCCAGGGAAGGGAGAGAGCCAGTGCCGTAAGACAAACACAACTTCCATGCCACACCGGGATTCAAACCCGGATCCATTTCGGACGAATAATCAGAGGCCGACGCTTAGACCACTGCGCCACCGGGGCGGCACCTGGTGCTTTTCAGCTGTGAGTCTTAGCTATGGTTTGCTGAAGGTCCTCCGCTGTGATCTTGCAGTCGGCCATTTCCTGATATTGGCTCGATGTCTGATATCATTATTATTATCTTTATTATTATCATTATAAAAAGATTCCAGCATTTCTTGAGGGGTGTCTTCTCTTCTTTCCGGGACGGGTACGACGTACCAATTCTGCCAAGTGGTATGTCTTTTTCTCAGTTGTCCAGGAACTTCCTTACTACCCTGCAAGTGTTCAGGATAACTACCTTGTGTCATTCCATGTAGATACACTGGCGGAAAGTGAAAAAAGAACACCAAGAAGGAATTGGCGGACGAACATGAAATTTACATATGTTAATGAGGTCGAGTTTACGTAGGTGTGATGTTAATTTCAAAACCAACCGGTGAGCGCTGACACCACATCACGGCATAATCTGCAAATTATCGACGGTGGTATTTAAGGAGTACGGCGAAGTGAATGTAATCAGTCGTTGTCGTACGGACACGTGCAAAGACCATGAAGAAGCTGCAATGCCTGGACATGGAAGACGTGTACGATTTCAGCAGTTATCGGACTTTGAGCGAGGTTGGCTGGTCGGACTCTGCGAGGCCGGGTGGTCGTATCGTCGTATTGCGGAGCGAATTTTACGGGAAGTATCGGTGGTGGTACGATGGTCCGAGGAACATTCCCATACGAAAAGACGTGGAACCGGGAGTCAGAGACGGACTGATGAGCGGACCGATCGACGCATAAGAAGAGCGGCGTTGTCAAGCAGAACATCCACTGCGACGCACATCCGAGCTGCCGTTGCAACCTGAGGTGACTGTGCGAACAATCCGCAATCGTCTATTGGATACAGGACTACGTGCACGTGTGCTTCTGGCATGTGTACCTCTGACTCCAGCCCACCGTCAGGAACGGCTGCAGTGATGTCGCCAACGTCTGCACTGGAGAACGCAATGGTGATCGGTCGTGTTCAGCGTTGAAAGAAGATTCTGCTTGGGAGCCTCCGATGGCCGTATGCGTGTTCGCAGACGCACAGGGGAGCGTCTCCACCCTTCTTGCATCCGCCAGCGACACACAGGGTCTAAACCTGGTCTCCTGGAGTGGGGAGCGATCAGCTATCACTCCCGTACACAACTAGTGTTTGTACCGGGCACGTTAAACAGCACCTCCTATATCAACAACATCATTCAGCCCGTTGTTGTGCCATTTGTAATGTGGGTCCAACGTGGTGTTTTCCAGCAAGATAACGCACGCCCACACACGGCACGTTCAACGCAACATGCACTTCAGGGTCTGAGACAACTTCCATGGCCTTCACGTTCACCGGAGTTGTCCCCCATTGAGCACGTGTGGGATTTTATGGGACAACGACTTATCCCGTCTCCACGGCCAGCCACGACCATCCCCGATTTACGCGTCCAGGTTGAGGACGCTTGGAACTTATTACCCCAAACTTACATCCAACATCTGTACGACAGACTCCATGCCAGAATTGCACAGTGTGACGCAGTTAATGGCGGTTCAACCTCGTACTAACCATGTTACATGGAAATGTTATTTTTCAGTTTACGAACAAATACAACTGTATTTTGCCATAATGTTTTGATCACGTTACCCTCTGTATTCCGTTATTATGCTGTATAAATTTCGTTGGTATCAGACGTCTCCTTCTTGGTGTTCTTTTTTCACTTTCCACCATTGTATTAGGCTGAAGGTCTAGTGTCTGTATAGAGCTGAGAATGGTGTTAGGTACAACTCCTGTGGCTTAAATTACTATGGGGCAGTGGTGACATTGTCCATATGCCTATTTCCTTGACTTCGTATCGTAGGTCGTTATACTTTAACTGCTTCGCTCCGTGCGTCTTCTGGATGTTGCACGTATTGGGCAAGGCTATGTTAATGAGGTATGTTGACTTCTGCTCCTTGTTTACCAGGACGATGGCTCATTATTATTATTATTATTACTATTATTATTATTACTGTTAAGGTTTTTTTTGCGCCCTGTTATTGGTTAATTTCCAATAGTTTTGTTAAAAAAGCAGTTTCAATTTTCTCAAAAACTTTAGATTCTTCTGCAATTGCTACCTGGAATCAAGTTCTCACAATCAAATTTACTTTACAATTTATTTGAAGTTTAAAGATAAATAAAACTATAATTACACGTTTGTGGATTGGGAATTAAAGTCTATGACTTTTCAACTATTACGCTGTCAAATTCGTTATATAAGATGAAATGTGAAGTAGCTCTCGAAGTGATGCAAATATCAATAGAAGAAAGTATGAATAAATATACTATAGCACGTGTGTGTTTTATGTGTATCGCGTGACATTTCCACATTTCGATTTCTTGTCTGAAAGATTTTGCTTTGGTGGGCGTCTTTGCCATTTTTTGTCCTTGGGCCTGCAGGTTTCTTAGTCAGCAGACCCTATTTATTACAATTGTTTACTGAATTTATCGATTTTGTTTGACTAACTGCCGCTGACAGAATTGTTTGGGAGATAAGATGAATAGACACGATTTTGAAATCTTAAACTAAAAATGTCGGACAGAAACAGTAGATATCAAAAACGTATTTAAGACAGTATAACATGCAGTCCAGGAAATTCAAACACTTAATTTGTTTTCGAATTTGGTTAGGCCAGAGGTCCTCCCAGCGTGAGTCAATTATTTACTTTTCCTGAGAATTTCGTACACTACGAGTCCAAACATTGGCACTTTCGGACTGTTCATGCAGTTGGAATTGAATAATTTTCACGATGTTTCTTTACGTGACACTCCTAAAGCTCCTCGCAAGCTTTTGGTTTTGAAAAATTTTGTCCTAGACTTAGAGTTCCGATGCGTGCTTCCGGTTAAGTTTATCTGAGGGCAATTACAATTCAAGGTTGGCATTTATTAACTTTTTACTGGAGATAAGAATTCTGCCTTCAGTTTTCGTTGAATGTGATTAGCTCTTTTTCTGTTGACAGTCGTATTCATTGTATGCCAAATTTCATGAAGTTTCTCTTAATTACGAAAAAAAGCGCACAAACAAACTTTGCTCGTAATTCTTCTCGCAATCAAATATCAGAGTCAAACTACATTTGATTGCGATAAGAATTACAAACAGTGATTACAACCAGTGGCGTAGCCAGAAATTTCTTAAGAGGAGGGGGGGCATGGATTTGGTTGATCGGTGAAATCCTTCCAAGAAAAAATATTTCAAGGGGAGAATAAGCCCAAAATCCTTAAAAGTCAGAAAATGAGAAAAACATTAAATAGTCATCAAATTATCAAATATCAAATAGAAGTTATCGCTCTTTCTACGTTTATGAGTGTGTCACGGAAAAGTATTATTGATAAAAAGTGTTTTTTAAATATGAATATATTGTATATATACGTACAGTATATGTCTCTTTAAATTCGTACTTAATCACCCTCGAGGGAAGGGTCTAGACCAAAGGATTCCTCTTGGCTACGCCTATGATTTCAACAAATGTCAACATAAAAAGTGCTAATCGTATTTAACGAAAACTGAAGGCAGAATTCTTATCTCTAGTGATATAAGAATTGCGCAGTGAAATGTCTTCTTCTATTGCTCACACTTTCTCTAAAATTTTACTTTATTTCTCATACATGCCGTACGTGGATGTTGTGCTTTTTTCCATAGGAACAAAAACCGTTTTTCATATCTTGTGCTGTATTGCGATCTCATGGAAAGCATTTTGACATGACGTAAGAGCTGCATTACATCACACGATCAAAGTCGTTTCTACATTCCAACCACGATTTAGAAACAGGAAAATCAGGACTATGCGTTGCTTGGTTGCTCATGAACAACCTTTGAGAAACAAATCTATGGATTTACAAATAATTAAATGCCATTCTTTCTTTTATTCCTACTATAGATTCCCACAGGCGAAGACGGTAAATAAATTCGCTGAATTAAGGTCAACGCTTATGTTTAGTAACGTTTTAATTTGGAATTACGACTCACTCTCTCACCGCGGAACCAAAATGTTAAGAGTGATTTGTCAAATGGTTAACTCACGTTTTCCCCAATTTGTTTATTTATCTGTTTATTCATTAATTGTGGATGCACTGACATTACAATACATGAGATTCCTTTAATGTAATTATAAACAGTGATAATATTAATTTAGAACGCATTAACTAACCTGGTTCATACATCTGTTGCTTCACACGTCGACATTTTTTCATCTGTGAAGCAGTTTTTTGCTATTAACTTCTTGCCCGTAAATATGACGAGCAAATTTCGATGTCACAACTATTTATTCCTCAGATGTCTTTAACGATGATCACATGTATTATACAGCACGGACAGCTCACGTTTACCAAATATTAAAAAACATGAAATTTTTAAGTACCCGTTGAGTTAATATTATTTTCTTCTGTTTTATAACCCTCATTTTCACGGCTTGTGTCTAGCATGGTCTTAAAATACCGTAATAGAAGCTGATTTACCAGTTTCATCTTGCTCGTAGTGAAGGATGGAGTGATAATGCTTCTGATGTCTTTCCATCTTTTATCTCTCAAGTCTATTAGATTCTTTGGATATCCAGCTGCTGACTTCTGACTGCCAGATATTTTAAATATGGGCTACGAAGCAAAGAAAAATTGTTATGGACTGAGAAAGCACTTGTAAACATTTTAAAACATAAAACATAAACTACATTTAGCCTATAAGTAATATGACGAACATCCGTACAAAAGGAGCTTAAACAAGACACAAGTTATAAGAATATACTCACGAAGAGTGCTCTTGAACAAGTTTCTGTTTTCCATCATTTTACGCACACAATTCCAATACTTGTTTTAAGGTGAGTGTACTCAATAAAACAGGAATGCCAAATGTGGCTGGATACTTACAAAATTACACGATTACTACAAGAAAAGAGATGAAAGTCAAGCAAAAGAAAACACTTATGTACAAATTTGTAATTCAATTTGGCAGCCTTTTGTAAAAGAGAGAGATTAATTACCTCAAAAACGCTTCTGGATATATATTGGTCAAATGTCGAACACAGGTCTTCATACAAACTAGTAATTTTTCGATTACATTATAATGAAATCCAGATTATTTTCATCAAGGAAAAGAGTTCGTCAATCTAGTCTAGATATTTTTTATGAAACTTCTTTACTGCAATTGAGAAGCAATACCTGTAACATATCGAATGGCATAACATGTACTGCTTTTTCTCGTCTGAATATACAGGTATATCTTGACGTCATCTCCGTCTAGACCAGGGGGGGGGGATTTAGGGTTTCAGGGGGATTGGGGCCATAGACTCAAACTGTTGAAATATTGATCACACATTAAATAAAAAATAAACACTTACCTTTTTATCTGTGGAAAGATTCCATTCATAATTATATTTGACTTTTTCTTGTTTTTATTTATAGTTTTTGGAGCCCGTCATGAGTGTCAAGGAACGAGGGTACGATGATTCATATATTCAATATGGTTTCACATCCATCATCCTCAAAGGAGAAGAAAGGCCTTAACGTATTATTTGTGACAAAGCTTTGTCAAATGGTTCTATGAAACCATCAAAGTTGAAGCAATGTTTCCAGAACATTCATCCTCAACACAAGGACAAAAGCTTTTTTGAATGTCTGACATTTTGTTGAACTATTTGTTTATTGAAATATGCTTCAGTTTATTGACTACATTTATTCAAGTTTTAAAATCCATAAAATTTTCGATTGCTGTTGAATTTTTAAAACTTCAATATAAAACTAATCCAAGTAATAGTATATGTACCAATATAGAAAAAATAAAATATTTTCAATATTATATGCATATTATTTGGAATGCACCTTTCCAGTCAGAAAATCTTAAAAAGAAGGAAATAATATTTTGATATATGGTTAAAAGTACACATGGCAGCAAAAAAGGTTGAGAACCAATGGTCTACAGTTTTAATGAACATTTTAAAATGTAACTGAGACGTTATGATTATAGCATAAGAAATTTCATAACAACATTTACTTCTTGAAACCTTAGTTGATGTTTTCATGGAGTTTTGGTAGTGCGATTTGGTAACAAACACCTTTTAATTGCTGTGAAGTGAAAATAAATGAATGCTAATTACAAAAGGCTTTCGTTAGACCATTCCAGTTTCAAACATGCAAAATAATATTTCAGCTTCGGCAGGTTGTAAGCTTACAAGATAGGTAAATCAATAAATGAAAATTAAAACAATTTAAGTGTTTTACTTATTACACTAAGTCATATACACTAAATTCACAAAAGTCACCGGACACCTTGAAAAGAAACACAACGTAGCATTTATTGACAACATATCTTGACGTCATCTCCGTCTAGACCAGGGGGGGGATTTATATTAGCACGGTGTTGGTCCACCTTTGGCCCTAATGAATGCACTGACTCTTCGAGACAACAGTGCGACAAGATTTTGGAACACAGCGATAGGTGTGCGCTTCCATTCAGTACACAATGCTGCCGCTAATTGTTTCTTGGTAGTAGGCGTTGGTTCCAAACTGCTTATGAGGCGCTCTAATTCATCACATATGTGCTCTATGGGATAAAGACTAGGGCTCTGTGCTAGCCAGTCCACGCACGGTACGGAATTATCGTCAAACCACACCGTAATAGTCCTTGCTTTAGGGCTCGGTTCATTATACTGCTGGTACCAAAAAGGCTCAGTTCCATAGTATTGCAACAGAGTTGGTAGGGCATAATTGTCCAGAATATTGAGTTAGACCTGCTGGCTAACAGGTTTGTTCACGATAACCAATGGGCAGGTACCATACCACGAAAAACAACATCCCCACACGAGTACACTGCCAGCTCCAAACTTGACCGTAGGAACATTACACTGTGGTGAATAGCATTCCTTCGGATGCAGCCATACCCAAACTCGGCCATCAGACTGATGGATCGTGTATCTGGATTCATTAGTCCATAGGACCCGTTTCCATTGATCTGCGGACCACGATAAATGTTCTTTACACCATGTTGAACGAGGAGTAGCATTCCGAGTGGAGATGAAAGGCTTATGAGCAGCCGCACGACCACGGTAACCGATGGAATCAAGTTCTCTGCGAATGATACGTCTACATACAGAGGTTTCAGCATTTATAGTCACCTGTACACTGAAGTCTTGTGCAGTACCCCGTCAATTAGCTGTAACGATTCTCCTAAGGCTTCGACGTCCCCTATCACTGATTTTCTTTGGTATGCCGGTACTTTTGCTGCTTCAAGCACGCCATGTGTCTTCCACTTATTCAGTACATCCAAAATAGTTAACTTGGGTAAGTTTAAACGCCTCTCGGTTTCTCTTATAGACAACCCACTAAAATAACACTCAACAATCTTTCCTTTCTCAAAGTCAGTTCTCTTCCACCGCGACATTTTCACTCAACCTCACAAAGCGATATGATCGCGATCAGCTGCTGGCTTGTTTTTATACGGTTTGCAGCTACATCACGCATCTTAACAACGCAGTTGATCCGTTCATTTGCTGTTGAATGGGTGGCCGGTGACTTTTGTCAATATAGTGAATATATCACATGCAGGGTGACTTACGGTGTTCACTAATCAGTTGAACATGAAAAACAATATCGCAGTGTCATGTAGCAGCTGAGTACTCAGTGCAGAGTAAAACGAAAAGACCATCCTCATCCTTTGAGATACCAAACAGGAATTGCTTATGTATTTATACATACAGATATGAGGAAAGAATTAGGCAAAAGGCAGAAACAAGAGGAGCCATTCAGCAGGGCTTTTTTTTTAGAATAAAACATGAGAATTTTCTTCCCGTTTCTACCCGACCAAGGAGTTTGGGTTTCTGCCTGTGTTGTATGTCATTAGTTAATTTCAGAGGATGGGAGTCGTTATGTAAAATGTTAAAGCCATAAATCGTATGAGAATCAAGTATGAAATTAACATACATACGGCACACGCAGATATCCAAACTCCGTAGTCAGGGTGGAAACGAGGGGAACATTCTGCAAGACTTGCCTTTCAAAAAGCCGTACTGGATGGCTTCCATTGTTTCTGCTTTTTCACCTCATTGTTTTCTCCGGCTTGGCCGTTCGGTATCTTTTCGTGCAAATATTTTTCCTGTCAAATATATTGCTGTGCACTGATTTTGCAATGGTGCATTTTGTCTCTTTGGGCTCATAGTCTTTTGGTTTATCCTCCTCTGCTGCATTCTTGCGTGTTTAGTTTCATCAAAAATCAGTGTGGTGTGGTTATTATTATTTGTTTTGATATCACCTTGGTGCGTAGCGTTGCAATCAGGCAATTACTGGGATTTCAGATTTCGTTCACCAGTAGTTGCTGCCATCAGCTAAACCTTTCTCGGTCTGCCAATATTTATGTTTTACATACATTTTTTAGGTGCTCAATCTAAATCCACAAAAGCAAGACTCACCAGCTCCATTTACAGATGTATTTTTTTATATTCTCCCCTTTTTGCAGAGGAGTGCAGACTATTTACATAAAATCCGATTCACTTCGGTTGTTCTATTATGAAACAGTCCTTCACATTCAAAATATCCCAATGAGTGGAATGAGGCGTCCCGCGGATGGTCAGTTCATCAGCGGTTTCATAGAATGATCAGTTCAGTAGCGAGTTCCTCGGATGAGGTAACTTTCTCTCACGTAAGATTTTAGAGCATTAATGTGCCAGATGCAGTGTTGAAATAAATCCATGCAACCAATTATCTAGTAATTCATCTGCACCGCAGTATAGAGTGATCTCTGCTATGTACGAATATATTTTATGAATGACCTTAGCCACTCCAGAAATACTCTATAACCTGATGACGGCAGCCATGAAAGGAAAATCCTTCACCATCTTTACCTTTGCAGCAAAACCAAGAGAGTGCCCGCCATATATATGGGCCCCTGGTCCGAAATGTGATTTCACCCAGCTCCCTATCCTTCAGGCAATCCCTTCAGTGCATTTTCTGCAGAATGCATACTCCGGGGGTCTCATGACACCAAAACTTTCACCTCGTTCACGTCTCGGACGTCCCGTTCCCAGGCAGAAGGATGGTTAGTGGACACACCTCATTTCCTCTCTCTCGTGCCTCCCCAAAAGAGATTCCTGGCTCCACATTATTCAACATGGCGTCGCACCTCTGTCTTTTTTCGAAACTGACCTCTCCAACTGACTTTTAGACGCGCGTTACATTCCACTTTGTCACAAGCAGCTCGTCCTTTTTCTCTTTGATTTTGTTTTGTTTCACACCAACACACATTTATTTAACTGAGGGTAGGTAAACTTTCTATCGAAAAAACGTGCTTTTGATTAAATATTAAATATCATGTCACTACAGTTTATAATTTAAATTTTCGCATCTATAACTTAAATCCGCCCTTCCCACATTGCCGGTGCCAAAATCCGAAGGTAGCATGTGCAGTTATCATCTAGTTTTGTGCTGGAGTTACATCGCACAAGCCTTCTTCAAGAGAAGTGGTGTTGTCGGTAAAACATCACACTGTTAAAGAAGGCTAGGTGAAAGTCCAAAGGACGAAGCCTTGTGCAGAGTAAGTTGGGTAAAGCGAAATGTTTTTTTCTTCGTAGAATTACACCCGCTGAAGAAAAAAGATCGGTATTTGAAATATAAGTGCTTCTTTCTAACATTAACACCAGTGAACCCCTATGGTATACAGATAAGTACTGACGTGCCACTGTATGTCCGTACTAACGGCAAGAAAACACAATGAAAGCGGCACGAACGTCTTTTGATTTCAGTGACAAAAACTAAATAACAACAATCCGATAAAGGCTCTAAACTCAAGCAGATCTGAAGCAGGTGGTCTCTAAAATCAAACTTTGGAGCCATTGGTTTGAACGTAAAGCGGACATTGGTGTGGCAAGAGAGATGGAGCAACAGAAACATTTAAAAAAATAATTTTATTAAAAAAAGAGGATGGCTTTTCATGAGCAGCATTAATAATTTCTTCAATATCTGAATTTTCCGCTAAACTAAAAGAAAGTAGCATTAAAACAAACATAGATATTCCTTTTAAAATTCGTATAGTAAATATTTGAAGGAGACACAAAAAATCATAGACCCGTTTTATTAAATTCTTAAATATGTATTATGAAATATTGTCTTAGAAAAACGATTATTAAAAAACATATGAGCAAATGAATTAACTTCACCTGAGGTGAAAAACGTACGTATAAAATCACAAAAGGCTTGACATTTAAAATATGATTAACTCCTAAAATACATGGATTTAATATTTACTCAGAGCTTTAAGGCCTCATTATTTGTAATTGGGGTTTCCATGATCACCATGAACAACTCGTTCGACTAAGCAGCTGTCCGTCCTCACTTAAGTCCATCGGTTTAAGGGAAGGGAGAGAGCCAGTGCCCTAAGATAAGCACACAATTCAGGCCGCGACCCAAATTTTGAAGCGTGAGACATCTCTTACGAATGGTCATAAGGCAGCGCTTAGAACACTGCGCCAATGGGGTGGCGAAAGTTTTTTATTTGAAACAAAACATAATTTTAGAATCTTTTTTTTCTGGTTGAATGGGGTACGTGCTTTTTTTATTGGGGATTTAATGACCATCGATAGCAACTCAGTAGGCTATAAGCAGTCGTCCGTCCCTAATTTACGGCCACTGGGTTCCAGGGACGGAAGAGAGATAGTTCAGTAAGACAAATACAACATCCATGACTCACCGGGATTCGAAGTGAGACCCATCGATCGCTGAAGAAATGTCAGTAGCTATCGTTTAGACCATTGCGCCACAGGGGCGGAAATGAAGTACGTTCAGTTTATATTGTTATGAATAAAATGTGAAGATTACCAGCTTTTTTTATAGTTCTAAAGTCAGAGTTTGAACATGAATTATTTATTCGATACGTGTCATATTCATCAATTTCTACTCTTCGTAATACAAATACATTGTCGCGTACATTTAGAATTAATTTCTATTTATATATGACACATAAAATTAACATATTTCTTAACAAAAATTCACTTCTTTCACCAAAGTTAAACGTAACCTTGCGCCCCTTTTTTTCTTGATGATTATATAGTTCAGAAAATAGTAATGTTTCATGCGCATGTGGGTTAGAAATATGAACCAAACAGAATTCTTGTGGCATGTCTGCTGATGATAGTTTCAAACTGACTACGGAAAATGTGAAACCTAATATTGATGCATAAAAGTATATCAAGGTATTTTTCTTTTAATTTTACCCAACGCAGTAAGCAGTTTTCGACAAAAAAGATTGAAATTTATCCCACTTTCCAGAATACTCTTCTTGCAAAAGAAAGGGAAGGGAAACTCATGACCTTGGCAACAGCAACAGAATGAAACAAGAAAGATGACACCGAATTTTCGGGTTTAATAAGCACGTCTTTTGAATTCGTTCTGACGCAAATTAAATTTATCAAAGCTATTCAAAGTCAATGAAACCGGTATGGAAAACAATAGCATCTGACGGAAGAAAGATGTTTTTCAATCGGGATTTTAATCATTCAGATATTGGTGTAAACGGAATCGTGAGCTTACGCCCTCTGGTTGCAGACTTGTGCGTTAAGAAAAATATGAATTTATAGGAGAAACATTTCGCACCGGAAACGCTCTCCAACACAGAAATAATTTTTCAAATCGGACTTTTAGAAACAGAGATACTGACAAAAATAAGACATGAATCTACGCTCCCTTGCTGGAAAAACATGCATTACTTTAAGAAGAACGTATTCTCAAAAGGTTTTTCGATTTGAGCAGTATAGGTCCACGAAAAAATATTTTCAGTCAAGTTTTCAGGAGCTCAGATTTTTCTGCAAATACATAAACAGAAATTAACACTTATGCCCCTGGTGGCCAAACCATTCTTTACTAAACATTAGAAATTATGTGAAAAAGATTTTCCATTAGGTGTTGTATGCGATATTGGAAGAAGTTTTCAAATCGGAGTTTTAGAAGCTGAAATAACGCAGAAAACGTAATTTAAATTTGCGCCTCTAGAGGAAAGTCTATGATTTACTTGAACATTTTGAATTTATGTGAAAAACATTTCGCATCAGAAACACTAGCTAACAAAGAAGGAATTTTCAAATCGGACTCCTAGAAGTAGAGATATTGATGAAAATAATATGTAAATCAACGCCCCCTGGCGTAAAAACCATGCATTATTTTAAGATGAAAATGTTCCTAAAAGGTTTATTAACGTGAGTAGTATCGATCCACAAACAGCTTCTTTTCAATCGAGTTTTTGGTAGCTCAGATGTTGTTGCAAATACATCAGAAACGGAAATTAAGACTTACGCTCCCTGGTCGCCAAACCATTTTTACAAAATTTAGAAATATTGTGCAAATGATTTCTTATCAGGAGCTGTATAAGGTGTAGAAAGAATTTTTCAAATCGGAGATTTAGAGGCAGAGATATAGAGGGAAACACAATTTACCTGTACGCCATCTAGCGGAAAGTCTATAAATTACTTGAAAAGTTTTGAAAATATATGAAAAACATGTCACACTGGAAACAATATCCAACAGAGAAGGAATTTTTCAAATCGGACTCCTAGAAGTAGAGATATTGACAAAAATAAGATATACATCTACGCCCCTTGACGTAGAAACCATTCATTATTTTAGGAAAAAATGTTTCTAAAATGTTTGTCGACATGAATAGTATCGGTCTACAAAAGACGTTTTTTTTCCAATCAAGAATTTAGAAGCTCATATTTTGCTGCAAATACATCACAAGAGGGAATTAAGACTTACGCTCCCTGGTGCCCAAACCATTTTTTATAAACATTAGAAATTATGTCCAAAGGATTTCGCATCAGGAGCTGTATCCGGTGCAGAAACAATTTTTCAAATCGGAGATTTAGAAGCAGAAATATAAGGGGATACGCAATTTGAGGAAAGTCTATGAATTACTTGAGAATTTTGAAATTACACTGGCGGAAAGTGAATAAAGAACACCAAGAAGGAGACGTCTGATACCAACGAAATTTATACAGCATAATAACGGAATACAGAGGATAACGTGATCAAAATATTATTGCAAAATACATTGGCTCGTAAACTGAAAAATAACATTTCCATGTAACATGATTAGTACGAGGTTGAACCGCCATGAACTGCGTCACACTGTGCAATTCTAGCATGGAGTCTGTCGTACAGATGTTGGATGTAAGTTTGGGGTATTGAGTTCCAAGCATCCTCAACCTGGACGCGTAAATCTGGGATGGTCGTGGCTGGCCGTGGAGACCGGATAAGTCGTTGTCTCATAAAATCCCACACGTGCTCAATGGGGGACAATTCCGGTGAACGAGCAGGCTATGGAAGTTGTCTCAGACCCTGAAGTGCATGTTGCGTTACACGTGCCGTGTGTGGGCGTGCGTTATCTTGCTGGAAAACACCACGATGTACCGACCTTACAAATGGCACAGCAACGGGCTCAATGATGTTGTTGATGTAGGAAGTGCTGTTTAACGTACCCGGTGCAAACACTAGTTGCCGCCCCGGTGGCGCAGTGGTCTAAGGTGTTGGCCGCTGATCATTCGTCCGTAAGGGGTCCGGGTTCGGATCCCGGTCAGGCATGGATGTTGTGTTTGTCTTACGGCACTGGCTCTCTCCTTCCCTGGAACCAGTGACCCTAAATTAGGGACGGGCGACTGCTTATAGCCCATTGAGTTGCTCACGGTGGTCGTTAAATCTCCAATTAAAAAAAAAAAAAAAAAAAAAAACACTAGTTGTGTACGGGAGCGATACCTGATCGCTCCCCACACCAGGAGACCAGGTGTAGACTCTGTGTATTGCTGGCGGATGCAAGAAGGGTGGAGACGCCCCTTGTGCGTCTGCGAACACGCATATGGCCATCGGAGGTTCCCAAGCAGAATCTGCTTTCATCGCTGAACACGACAGATCGCCATTGCTTTCTCCAGTGCAGACGTTTGGGACATAACTGCAGTCGTTCCTGACGGTGGGCTGGAGTCAGAGGTACACATGCCAGTGGCACACGTGCACGTAGTCCTGCATCCAGTAGACGGTTGCGGATTGTTCGCACAGTCACCTCAGGTCAACAGCAGCTCGGATTTGCGTCGCAGTGGATGTTCTGCTTGACAACGCCGCACTTCTTATTCGTCGATCGGTCCGATCATCAGTCCGTTTGTGACTCCTGGTTCCACGCCTTCTCGTTTGGGAATGTTTCTTGGACCATCTACGCCACCATCGTACCACCACTGATACTTCCTGTTCAATTCGCTCCGCAATACGATGATACGACCACCCGGCCTCGCGGAGTCCGACTAGACGACCTCGCTCAAAGTCCGATAAATGCTGAAATCGTACACGTCTTCCATGTCCAGGCAATGCATTTTCTTCAGGGTCTTCGCACGTGTCCGTACGCCGACGACTGATTAAATTCACTTTGCCGTACTCCTTAAATACCACCGACGATAATTTGCATATTATGCCGTGCTGTGGCGTAAGCGATCACCGGTTGGTCCCGAAATTAACATAACACCTACGTAAACTCGACCCCATTAACATATGTAAATTTCATGATCGTCCGCCAATTCCTTCTTGGTGTTCTTTTTTCACTTTCCGCCAGTGTATATGAAAATCATGTCACACCGAAAACACTATGCAACAAAGAAGGAATTTTTCAAATCGGAAAACCTAGAAGTAGAGATATTGACATAAATAAGATATACGTCTACGCCCCTTGGCGTAGAAACAACGCAATATTTTAAGAAGAAAAGATTACGAAAAGTTTTTTTGACGTGAGTGGCATCGGTTCATTAATTTTTTTTTCAATCGAGATTTTAGAAGCTCATGTTTTATGGCAAATGCATCAGAACAAAATTATCACTTACGTCACCTGGTGGCTAAAGTATTCTTTACCAAAAATTAGAAATTTTATTCAAAAGATCTTCCATCAGAAGCTGTGCTAAAGAAATAAAAAATTCAAATCGGAATTTAAGAAGAATTGATATCGTGGAAAAAATAATTTATTTTTATGCCCCTAGCGGAAAATCTATGCATATTTTGTAAAAGTAACTATACCCAAAATACTCTTCAACATAAATGGAATCGAAAGATAAAATAATTTTTTTCAATCGGATGTTTAGAAGGAATTATGTGGAATAAAACATACTTTTTAAATTCGACGTCTTCTGCATTTACGCTCTCTAGCGGTGAAATTATACATCGTAAAAAAAAACGAAATAAAGGATCATCATTCGCCTATTTCAAGCTTTCTAATGCAAAAAGAATTTTTTTCAAATCGGACTAATAGTTGCAGAGATATGATGTCTACAGGCGGACGGACGGACAAAGCGATAACATGAGCACGATCTTTTTTTACAAAAGACGTGCTAAAAATAGTTCTGCAAATATGTGTGCAAATGCGGAAAGTAATAATGAGATGCATATCAATTAAGATATGATCTAGTGCTAATTTATGTACATAAAAACAAGGAAATAACTTTATTTCATTAACTATGTGCATATACAATGTCCAAGGTTAGAAGGGCGCCAGCCTGTCTGGGAAGACTGAATACGTCCTTTGTGTAAAAGAATGTCCGTATTGTTGTATGTTTTGTTCTGTTTGTATAGAGTCTGGTTTCCACGTACAGAAGTCCGTTAGGTGGAATGTGGGGTATGTCGTCGAGCACGGAGACAATAAGCGAGGGAGAGCGATTTCCCCAGAAGCAGGAGCGGCTGGGGTGCAGATTCGAAGAAAGGGTGCCTGCGGTCAAAGGTCAGGTTCGCTCCAGGACCTTACAAGGTCAGCGCCTTGTAGTAGGTCAGCGCCTCGTGGTAGAGGGGTCCAAAAAATGAAAGAAGGGGTCCTATGGAGCGAGGGGGATAGGAGATAGCCTCGGAGAGAGAAGGAAGATTGCGAAGCCGCTTGGAAGGCGAGTAGACGTCGGGAGCTTGACTCCGAGGAATGCGGTACCAGGTTTTTGCGTGAAGCCGTGTGCTTCGGGAGAGAGAAGAAAGTTTGCGAGGTGCGCTTGGACGGCGGGTAGACGTGCGGCGTCTATGCTCCGAGGAACGCAGTTCCGGCTATTTGCGTGAAGCTGGAGGTTTCGGGAGAATGCGTTAAAGATTGCAACGAGTGTCTGGAAGACGGATAGACGTGCGGCGTCTACGCACCAAGGAACGCAGTTCCTGTTATTTGCTTGAAGCTGGAGGTTTCGGGAGAAAGGGAAAAGGATTTGATACGAGTGTCTGGAAGACGGATAGACGGTGGAGATTCTATGCTCCGAGGAACGCAGTTCGTGGTTTTTAGCGTGAAACAGAGTGTTTCGAATTACAGAGTGGAGTCGGAACAACTCGGATATTAGAGTGGCGTTAAGGCAATGGATTGGAGATTGAACAATTCGTAACGGACGACGCATGCCAAAATTCGTCGACGCGGACATTGGCACAGGAACCTGACTCTCACTAGTACTTTGATTCATTAAATTTATTATCTTTCTTATTCACGAAGTATTTATTGAAGTTGATGAAGTGCCTTACAATAGCCATTCTCTGCCTTCCTTGATTCGCGGATAATTACACAAAAAGGCGGAGGAAGAGGGGCCTGGATGATAAATTTATTATTAATAAATTACGAGAGTGAGAACCTCAGATTATTTGCTGTAGGGGGAAGTTGTTAAATTAACTCACGGACGCCTATCGGAAAGAAGGCGGGACTTAGCACGAAAGTCTATGTCTCACCCCTACAATGTGTTTCAAAAACTCAAATAAAATTTTAATTGTGATTTTACCGCAACACTTACCAGCAGGAAAATAAATATCCGAAAATCAGACGTCATGGGGAGCATATAGATTGCGACTGCAGTCAGAGAATACAAGAATTACTTTTAGAAACCTGTTGTTAGAACTGGAAATATACTGTGCCGCCCCGGTGGCGCAGTGGTCTAAGGCGCTGGCCTCTGATCATTCGTCCGTAAGGGATCCGGGTTCGAATCCCGGTCAGGCATGGATGTTGTGTTTGTCTTACGGCACTGGCTCTCTCCCTTCCCTGGAACCAGTGACCCTAAATTGGGGACGGGCGAATGCTTATAGCCCATTGAGTTGCTCACGGTGGTCGTTAAACCTCCAAATAAAAAAAATATATATATACTGTTGAATTAAAAGTCAAAAATTACACCAGTTAGCCTGAAATAATGTATTTTTTAAAACTTCGGCGTTTAACGTATACCGTGGACAAATCATCGGGGTATAAGCTTTGTCTCGTCCCTTATTTAGGAACACTGGTACCAGGGAATGGACAGTGCCAGCGCCGTCCGACGAAAATTCTTCCAATGCCTCATTCCAGTGTCGAATGCGTTCCTAACTGGCCAAAAGCCAACACCTCAGATTTTTTGGCTACCAGAGCAGCCAGGGAAGGTTATCCCAGTATTAGACATGCGTTAGCTCAACGTATACAAAATTATGTCTGACTAACAACAAGGTGTCTCGATATCTAAATTCTTGGCAGCGGATGAAATCTCGTAGCAGCCAAGGAACGAGCAAATTTTGCAGCTGTTTTTTACTTATGGTTTTTGAAAACTACAAATAATCCACGTCAACTTTTTTTGAAAAGCACTTACTTCTTTTATGACAGTTTATTTTTTGTCAGCAAATAGCCACAGCAACCAATATAGTCTCAAACAAATCATCATTGACAAATCATTGGCTACAGATTAACTGAATGATTGAATTACGTTTACATTGAACTAACGAATTATTTCTTATTTCACGTTGAGCTGATATTGACTCCTGTGGGTCAGTTGTATGGGTAAAAATACAATTGGGGAGGGGATTTCACGATCTCTTTTATCATCTAAAAACGTAATATCTGAATAAAGCCTTCCGGGTGTCACAGTGGTCTAAGCTATGGCTTCTAAGCGTTCGTCTCTGTGGGTCCAATTTCGAGTCTCGGATGAGGCATCGGTGGAGTGTTTGTTTTACCAAAGTGGCCTTCTCCTTTCCCTGAAACCTATGGCTCTAACAAGTGACTGATACCTTAAAGTAGCTGATAAAGGTCTGGTCAACCCTCTTTGAAAATTTGAAATATATAACAGGCTTTTGCCAAATATACTGTTAATATAAATTTAGATATACTCTCAATGTAAACCTTATTATATGCATTAATAGCACCTTTCAGAAGAATGCACGAGCGTTTCCTAGTTGTGAATGCTTGTGTCATACAAAGTAACAAATGTAGAGAAAGCTTTTCACAAGCTACCGAATGAAACAAAAAATGTCTCTGGCTTTCAAGAGTGTTGGCATAGTGACAAACGTATGAAGTGCTCTCGAACAAAATTTGAACGCCATCTCGAACAAAATTTGGGCTTCGCAGAATTTTCGATGTTCATGAATGAACATCCATATGGTTATCGCTAAGCACTTCGAAAACAATATTTTGAAACCGAAAATGGCAGGTGGAGATAAATGTGGAGATATCGTGTGCACAAATGAACAAATGAACTTGGATGCAATACATACCAATCAGAAAATTGCGATCGTCCTAATAATACATATGTCCAACAAAAGATTTCTCGAAATTCTTCGGATGTTACTTTGAGAATACTTATTACTTGCCGTCAGCTGATGCGAGCTAGTTAAATCCAAATTGTACAGGGAATTCCATTCGGAAGTTACGTTTTGTTTACTGAACGGTCTAATGATGTTTGAGTACCAGTCTCGCTTTTTTCTCACCGCCGGGGCAGACGCTTAGCAAACGCTTCCGTTATTTTCCCATTTCACAATGATTGACATTTCTGTCGTCTCATTCATTTGTACCTGCAGAGGTTATGGGAAGTAGTGATCAGGCTTACTGGGAGTCTGCGTGCAAATACTTAAGAACGACAACGTGCGCATGAAGCAGCAGATTCAGCCTGCATTGTTTCCACGCAGAATATTGTTTTTTTTTACGTCACCACTGAACAATTATGTTAGAAAATATTTTATGAGAATGCATTTATTTACGTAAGATGAGAGAGAGAGTACCCACTCACACACACCGACTTTCGAGTACCAGATAGGGCATTTGTCGGTTTTAGGGCATTGGCTCTTCTTCTTCCCTGGAACTAATGTCCCCGAATTAGGAACAGGAGACTACTTATAAGGGCTCGCACTCACCTTATTTATGTTCACTACTTATAACGGGCGACTACGGTGGTGGCCAATGCCAATCCCCATTCTCCCTTCCAAAAAAAGATAAAATTTTCATCTTTCCTCCAGAAAATAGCATACATTTTTATAAGTGTGAAATACTGTTTTCATGAAAAAGTTCTTGAGAAACACCAATGAACTTAACGAAACCTGTCTAAATCGCAAATATAATAACATTCATTGCTTCTAAAAAAACGAGAACTCAAATATGAAAAACACGATGCTTTTCTTCTTGAAAAGTATGCCTTCGAATTTGTTACGATAACGAGTACAGGGCTTAGTTGTTATCTACATTAATTGCTTTAGTCATTTCCTTCAACATACGAGGAATCACAAATGATTTCCGTTTCTTTTAATCCACTTTTATCTTTATCTCAAGCAATGCTAGAAGAAACTCGGTCTTTCGAATTAGAAATTTTTTACGTGACATTTCTTTTCCTGTAGATTCAAAATATCATCAGTTCAAAGTTTGAATGGTTTCTCATATCCAGATGAATTCGGCTTTTTGCAGCATTTTTCGAAAGTCTGATTTTAAAAGAGAAGTCAGCCGCCCCGTGGCGAGGTGGTCTAAGCGCTGGATTCTGATAAGTTATGGTTCAGAGTTCGAATTCCGCTGAGGCATGGACGTGGTGTTTGCCATACAGCACTAGCTCTCCTCCTTCCCTGGAACCAGGCGTTCTAAATTAGGTAAGGGCGTCTGCTTATTGCCCATAAAGTTGAGCACTGAAAAGAGAGAGAGAAGCTACCGAGAAAGACCTTTTTTCAATATCAAATTATAATCGAGGTTTTGATTTCTTTCTCACCCCATGTGCTAAAGCATGCATGAAGGTATATATCCATGCATGCATCAAATTAAAGACAAATTTATCTGAAAATCTAAATTCATTCACAAAAAAAGAGGAATACATATCAGTTTTAAATTTGAAGAACTGAGAAATTTGTGAAAACGATGATTTTTATGTCAAGCAACACGCAGTGGATAGCAATTTATTTTCCATTTTTTCTAAATATTTCTTTTTGTCCCAAAATTTTTCTAATAAGGGAACACCTGCAAGATTCACTCTGACTTCTGGTGTTCAGTCATACCGCAAGTTGACAAATATTTGTTTCCAAAATGGCAGAAATAGGGAATATAATATTTAAAATCACTTCAAAACTTAGAAAAAGTGAACTGTATTTTGCATACTACAATCGTAAAAGGCAAAACACACAGAGGTACTTTAAACAAAGTTATTTTATTTTAACTGTTACCTCGAGGAATAATTTTACGTAAAAGCCAAGTCATATTTTTTTTATAAAACAGACACTTTTTCCCTATCCACAGAGTTTCTCAATACGGCAATTATATTTTCTCCTATTTATAGTGTCTCATTAAGAAACCTCAAAAAGTTGAGACTTATCATTCTCATAGAAAAGACGTGATTTTTCTTCTGCTTTCTCTCTTGGATACATTAATGTTACTTTTACCTGAGCACAAAAATGCGGAGGTCACTATTGTTTACTCGAAAATATATAAATATTATGATACTTATGAGCAACCAATAGTAATACAAGGAAATATTTGTATAATGTTTTGCCTCCTTGAGTGTTCATTGACATGAGTGAAAAAATACAGACACCCAGAAAGATTCCAATTATTTTGGGTCATCGATCACAGGAAGAAAAATTAACAATATGTAGAGCTCAATCTTATTTATTTCGTATATTTACTTACCGGTCTGTTAATAAATTTATGGAATTCGCTAACTTGTATTTTCTTCAAGAGGTCTGGGTCGCTTACTAAAATAATTGGTCTGAATCCGAAGTAGTATCTGTGAGGTATTAAAAACGGGAACGTGAACTTTCTTATTTGTTTCCAAAAGATTCAAAGAAAAAAGTAAGTACATTCATTGTGTTCTTTTCTCTGAACATATATAAACCAATTATAGAACAGGGAATCAGAGAAAACATAAACATACACCTCTGAAAAGAATTAACTGCTATTCAATGTCCCAGAAATGGTGTCCCTCTCTTTAAATTTTTATATTTTAGGAGCTAAAATGTTTATCAAATGGAATTTTTATACATTGGTAAATGTTTCCTTTCGTCTTAATTCCAATTTGAGTTACCAGGTATTTTTGTACTGTACATCATGCGTCACACAGGAAACATGTTTTGGGAAAATTTTAGAAGAATTCTGGTATAGGCAGTGAAATGCTACAGTTGCATGGACATCGAATAGCGCAATAGAACTACACTGCTGGCCACCCAAAATGCAACACCAAGAAGGACACGAGATAGCAAAGCCAGATTTACTGGACACATAACAACAGATACAAAGATGAAACGATTGAGCTTACAGGCCCGTACGACTTGCGGAACACGCAGACATCAATAGTTCGTGTGGTCCCCATGGCTGGCAATAACGGCCGCTACACGCCGCGGCATCGAACGAAAGAGGCTTTGGATGTGTGCTTGGTGTATGTCGGTCCAGGATGCTTCCACACGTTGCCACAGTTCATCAGGCGTAGCCGCGGGAGGTGCTTGTCGGGCCACTCGGTTGCCGATCAGCGACCAGACGTGTTCGATGGGCGACATATCGGGAAAACAGACAGGGCACGGCAGCAGTGACACCCGGTGGGCCGTGAAGAATTGTTGCATGATGCGTGCCACGTACGGGCGCGCATTGTCCTGTTGAAACATGGCCGCTGGCAGGTCCTGCAGGTAAGGGAGGACTACAGGCTCCAAACCGTTGTGGATGGTGTGTTGGCTGTTGAGTGTACCGGTGATGAATACCAGAGGGGTGCGGGTGTCATATCCAAATGCGCCCCAAACCATAACGCCAGGCAACGGACCGGTATGGCGACACATAATGCAGGCGTCATACAGTCTCTCGCCGCGGTGACACCACACGCGGATCCGAGCATCGTGGTGTTGCAGGCAGAAGCGGGATTCGTCGGAGAAGACAATGTCGCGCCATTCCGTAGTCCAGATGCGGCGTTCAACGGCCCACTGCCGCCCCACTTGCTGGTGGTGCAACGTCAATGGTAATCGGAGCAATGGACGCCGTGCGACAAGTTCCCGCTCCTGCAGACGACCTCGAACGGTACGTGCTGACACAGGTTGTTGCGCAACACACCCTAAATTCACGTCAATGCCCGCCGCACAACATGCCAGTTCTCTCGTTCGGTGGTGTGCCGCGGCTCGGCTGCGACAATGGCTCACATCGGTCCGTGCGTCCCTCGTGCACCCACCGAATCCATACTCGCCTCACTGTGGCTGGATGTCGCCCCACACGGGCTCCGATGTCTCGGTACGATACACTGCTGTCGCGATAAGCCACTATTCGTCCTCTGTCGAACTCCGAAACTTGCTGGAATGACTGCCGTATTCTGCGACGAGGCATAAGGAAGATTGCCACGCACAGGTCCGGCAGCACAACACACTTCCACTACTTACACCCCGCCTTCTGTGCTCCATTCTTATAGTGCTTCTCGGTAGCTTGCCGGGCGCATATGATTTGCATATGCCCTGCAATGCTAATCGTTTACATGTCCTCTCGCGGGTGATGCATGCTGCGAATTTCAGGCCAATCGGATGCTTCCTTCTTGGTGTTGCATTTCGGGTGGCCAGTAGTGTATGTTATCTTATCTATAGAGCTATATTTCTGATTATCTTTTTAATGAATATTGTAAAGCAAAGTAATTTGAATTGTTCATGGTTTGTCTAAACACAATATTTTACACACAGCAGATATGATATCGATTTTCAAGTAAGAGCATCAAGAGAAACACGAGATGGTAACGTATTTTGCCTATAACTATAAACTTTAAGCTTAAGCTTCATTTAAGTTTCATTCTGGCTCACTAGAAACCCCAGCTACCTAGCTTGTTCAGCCGCGGTGTATGTAGTATGCTCATAAATTAAACAGTTTACATCTGATATCCAATTTTAGGCCTCCGCCTTTTCCATCTTTCTTGAACACCAATGAAGTACGTAGGGACATTCATGAAAACGATCTTGAACGTTCTTGTCATTTACTGTATCAGTTTTAGTAAAACTCCTAGTTAGATTGGTAACCAGAGAAAATAATTTCCTGTTATAGTTACAAAGAGGTGAACTCTTTCAACACACCATGTGGTGCAAAGGCTTTTTCCTTTCTTTAGGGGTTTAACGACCACAGTGGGGGACTCAGTGGGCAATGAGCAGTCGCCAGTCCATAACTTAGGGTCAATAGTTTCAAGGAAGGGAGAAAGTCAGTGCCGTGAGACAAGCACAAAATCCATACCTCACCGGGATTTAAACCAGGAAACGATCTCCGACGAATGGTCAGAAGCCAATGTTTAGACGACTGCGTCACCGGGGAAGCGATGCAAAGTCATACTGCATACATTGCAGCAAAGTTCATTAAAAACACCCTGCACAGCATTGGCTTTGCTGATTATCGTTGCTGATTATCTTTGCTAATTATCGTTCAAAATCAAATTTTCTGGAGAACATCGACAAAATGTTCTTATTCCACTACACAGTATTTCTAGAGCTTTTTCACGATTACTTTTAAATTCGAAATGTGAAAGGCAAGGGAGATAAACTGAATACCACATTGAACTTCTTGTAAACTCCACAGATTCATCCGGAAATCGTATAGAAAATAAATAAATAAATAAAATTAAATGAAAAAATAAGCTGAGAATGTATTCCTATTTTTTTTATCAGTAAGGAAAAGCTATACGAAAATGTATATTACAGTATCTTCAGATTTGTTCTCTCTATTTAAACTAACTTTAACTAAAGGGCTCGTGAAATCTTAGAATTTTCTTTGGTAAAGGTGTGTTGGAAAGAGTTTTCTTACCGATATTGTTGACACTGCTAATAAATATTTTACAACATAAAAACTTCAGAGATTTTGAGATTTTATTTCGGGATATTTGTTGCGGAGATATGACAACTGTTCCAGCATTAGGCACTGAAATTTCACCTTTTTCAGCTAACGGAGAGGTTACCTGAGGAAAGCAATGCAGTGATTTGAATTCGATAATTTTTATTTCAGTATAATTCATTTACACTGGTGCTCAAAATTAAAAGATAATGCTTAAATTCGTAAGAAACTCGAAGTATTTATGAAAAAATTCATATAAATTTGGTAAAGAGATTTAACATTACATTAATTACATGTAATTCAAACAAAAGAAAATCATGATATTATAATTTCCGTGTGTTAATATCGGAATCTTATAGTTTACATGAAAGATAAATTCGTGGAATAATATTTAAAATCTTTCTCTTAACACACATACATTGGTGTGCAAAAATTAAGGATGAAGGGGAGAAATTAGCATAACAGCGGAACGAGCAGGCAGGACGGACCGAAAGACCACTCGGGAGATAGGCTACGGTTCGGTACGGTAGGGCATGCGCATATATGCAGCATGACGTGGGGGGGGTAGTGTCGGAAGGGTATAAAGCACACGGGTGGTGTACGCTCACCAATTCGGTGAAAGCTATTGCACGGTGTACATCGGTTTGAACGACGTCGAGTTGCTGCCACCGTGTGATATGGCCAACAGGCAATCCAGTAAACGACATCTGGATGACTTTACCCGAGGTCGCGTCATTGGGAAGTTGAAAGAAAGTCGAAGTGTGACTAGTGTGGCAGAGGAGTTCCGGATCGCCCACAGCATCGTTTCACGAGCTTGAAGAGCATTTCAAACGATAGGAACAGCTGTTCGAGAGTTAAGCAATAGTCGTCCCCGAGCAACCACGGCGGTAGACGACCGGTATATTGTCCTACAGGCGAGAAGAGACAGACGCCAGAAAGCGGGAGAAATCGCAAAGCACATGCATCAGACAATAGGACGTCCGTTATCGCGTTTTACCGTGGCCAGGAGGCTGCACAAAGGTGGTCTATTTGCACGACGACCAGTACGGTATGTGCCATTAACACCTGCTCATCAGAGACGGCGGTTTCTGTGGTACCAGGAACACAAGAACTGGACACATCAGCAATGGGTTCGAGTTCTCTTTACGGAAAAGAGCTGATTTAGTCTGACGAGCGATTCTGGACGTATACTCATCTGGAGAGAGCAGGGAACTCGCAATCATACCACCAACATCATAGAAAGGGACCGGTTTGGAGGTGACGGAGTTCTCGTTTGGGGTGGTATCATGCTTGGTCTCTGTACTGACCTCCACATCTTCGAAGGAGGTTCACTCACTGATGTCAGCTATTGTAACGTGGTTCTCCTGCCTTACCTGCGTCTGTTTAGAGGTGTTGTGGGTCCTGAGTCCCTCTTCATGGACGACAACGCTACACCTCATCGCTCAGTGGCTGTCGCAGAGCTGCTGGAGAGTGAAGATAATCAACGCATGGATTGAGCTGCAAGGTCCTCGGACCTAATTCCAATCGAACACGTGTGGGACCTTCTCGGGAGACGCTTGGCAGCATGGCACCAGCAACGATTTCGCAGCTGCGTTTTGAGCTACAAAAGGAATGGGCCGCGATGCCTCACCACCTCCTTGAAAGCCTCGTTCTCAGCATGGACAGACGTTGTAAATCCTGCAACGCAGTCAGGGGTGGTCATATCCCTTACTAAAGACTGGATTTTTCTTGGTAGCCGCCTGTCACATGGACGTTTCTGTCTTCTGTCTAGTTGTGCTCGAAGCTGCCTTTTCAATAAAGTGCCTTTGTATCCTTTGGATTCCTTGTTTGGACGGTTTTGCTCACTTGTCTCATATTCTTACATCTTGGGGATCTTATGATATGATTTGAGCCCATGTGGAGCACTTCTGCACGACGTTACATTCGAAAAACCGTCTCGTCCTTAATTTTTGGACGTCAGTGTATTATTTTAATGTGGAGTATAATCACCAACGACAGTAATCTAGCCCCAGCAACGACTCGTCATACTTGTTTATGAGGGTATTGATATTAACACATGGAAATTATAAAATAATGATTTTCTTCTGTTTGAAATATATACATTGCGAATCAGTCAGTACTCAAGATTCGTGATGTATGAGTCTTGAGTAGAACTCGGAGGAGATTCTTGAAGTGTCAGGGCCTGAACACTTCAAGAACTCACAACAGATCTTACTGAGGAGGTCTTGAGGTATAACATGAGCTGTTCTGAATTTTTGAAGTGTTTTGTCAGGACCTGGCTAGCTCCAATATCACTTACTGGAGCATCTCCATCATGCTCAGTGGGACTGAGTTCAGGGGGTCTGGGTGCACACTTCATTCGACGAATATCATCCACTTCGAGAAAATCCTCGAACAAATGAACTGGATGAAGTTAGGCATTATTTTCCGTAAGAATAAAATCCGGATATATGGCTCCCGTAAATGGTTTGATATATTGGTGCAGGATCTCGTCTCTGTACTTCAGGCCAGTAAACGACTCTGAGAGGTGTGCAGGTCTGCGTGCCCGTTAGTTATGATTCGTTCCTAGACCATCACGCCATCACAACCAGAGTAGTCCCTTCCTCTGCTCGTAGAGGAATTCTTGCGACTCTCTGGTTTTCCCCTAGATTAGAACACATCTCAAATAAGAATTTAATCTCATCGCGATTCCTCTGTGAAACTTCACGCTGAACGAGCTCGCGACTAGCGGAATATAGAACATAGATGATTGCTCTCTCTGTCAGCATAAAATAATTGCTCACGAAGTCTTTTACAAACATTGTGTCTTGAAACCCTCATTCCTGTACCTATCGCAAGCTCCAAGAGAAGTTACTTAGCGGACATCCCTCTGTTTCGTCCAGCAGTCCGTCTCACGTAGCGATCGTCTGCAGCACTACTCTCCGTTGAAACTGTGTCGAAACATGCGCTGTCTGTTGAAACATGTCCTGTTTGTTAAAAATGTGCTGAACAAGTCCTGTCTGTTGAAACTGTGTTGAAACAGTTTCCGAAGACTTGGCAAAATATTTTGTGGAATATCCAATACTCTGGAAACTTCCATCTGGGACTGATTTGCTTTCATTCTACCAGTTATCCTCCACCACTGAAAATCATTCATACGATGTCTTCGTGACAAAAGCAGATCGACATGCTGCTGAAGCCAAAGCAAGAGTTTGTCTAGAACGGCAAAAATATGCGAGTACACTCGAGCGTCTTTTTAACGCAATCCGTCATTCCGTCTTATTTGCAATATGAAGGATAAATCTTCCGCGTAGCGAAATTTCCCTGTTCACCAGTATTCAGTGCATTATTTTATAAACATCGGCAGCTATATACGCATTTGCAATTTTTTTTTAAATTGTTACCTATATTCGTACATGTTTATGTTAGCTATATTCGTATATGTGTATTTTAGCTATGTTCGTATATGTTTACTTTACATTAATTTCAAGAGATTTGTCTTATTGGTACTAACTTTGGTATGCTTTCCTAACTATTGATATATGAACTTTGTTTTTAATAGTTTGCATCCTTTATGTGCATTACATTTTAGTGCAGTCACTTAATGACTGCTTCTGTGTTAACTGTTTCTCTTTATTTAATATTCGTAATGCATCATTTATTATTTACCATATTTCGTGAGGCTACCGAGAGGAACATAGCGTGGTTTCAAAGCAGCACGTTGTTTCCAAATAACAAATATAAAAACTAAATAAATATAGCCTTCTTGTGTATAAAGCGTGAGTTAAAAGTGAAATAATATCATCTTCATTCCCTACGTATCTACAAATATTTAAAAGATGCTTCAAGTCATCTTGGTAGAAAATAAGGATGACGTAGTTTATATGTTTCGTGAACTAATCTATGAATATGACCGTAGGGGACTTAAAATGAACGAAAATAAAATGGAGCACTTGTCCTATGATCACAGAGACTTTATTGAAATATCTGATAATATTACGTTGAGAACAGCTGAGGAATTTAAATACCTCGGATCCATAATACAGCAGGATGTTAAATGTCATCATGACATTGATCGGATAATTACGGAAGGCAGGGAGGCTTTTTCTGATTTTAATCCTGTTATTTGGAGCAGCAATGTATTTCCAAGAGTAAAAGAACACCTATTTTTTTTGTGATTGCACAGAGCATCATTTTATATGGTGTTGAGATGTGAACATTGAATTAAAGATATCAACAAAAATTATTGGATACAACGATGGATGTTTGGAGGCGTTTTGCAAGGAAATCTAGATGTAAAAGAGTGCGTAAAACAAAAATTCGAGATATTATGAGTGTTAAAGTAGACATTATTCAAACTATTGAGATGCGGAGATTACAATGGTTTGGCCATGTAAGGAGAACGTCATCAGAAAGACTTCCAAATGTTCTCATGGAGTGGGAGGCTCCGGGAAAGACGGGAAGAGGAATACCAAGGAGAAAGTGGATGAAGGAGATCAAATGAAATTTTAAACATAATGTACTGAATGAAGTGATAATTTTGATAGAGGAAGTGGAGGAAGATCTTGGTTGAACTATATGATCGAGGAAATCCACTTGGTAGTGGAAACTGCTTATGATGATTATGATTCACATGAAATTTATCGTTTACGACTGGAGGCATAAGCATATATAAAAGTAAAATCCTGCCCCCGGTTTGTAGCAAATTAACTGTGATAATTATTACACAGTACGTACCCGACAATTTTTCCATATTGTTGAATCCATTTCTTATGGCATTCCAACGGTCCCTGAAATAAATAAGTATGTACATATTTTCTACTGCAATTCTGGATTATGGAAATCAGCACATTTAAATTTGTAACAGGCCTTAAGAATGGTAAACAAACAAGGACATAATGAATCCACCACTTCAGGTGGACACACAATTTTCCTTGAAAAAATAATGTTTTGCTCTGTCTGAATTCCTTTACTATTAATTGGAAATGATATAGCTGTTTTGTTTTTGCTGACAGTTTTATTCACGGATCGAGAAGTAAGGATATTATACAGCAGTTTCCAAATATTTCTATCAAAATTTCTGTACCCATTGAAAATGAGGTTAGCAGGATCTACTCTTGGAAAGAAGGTTTCAATAGTAAAATGGCCGCCCCAGTGGCGCCGTGGTCTAAGTTCTGGCTTATGATCATTCTTCCGTGAGGAGTCCGGGTTCGAATCCCGGTGTGGCATGGATGTTGTGTTTGTCTTACGGCACTGGCTGCCTCCCTCTCACCGTGAGCAACTCAATGGGCGACTGCTTATTGTCCATTGAGTTGCTCACGGTGGTCGTTAAACCTTCAATAAAAGAAAATAGTAAAATGATTGCAGTTCATAATAAATTAAACGGTTTTACAGGTGAGTCTCTGATACTGCATTACATTTCGAAATCAAATGATTCTTCTGCTATTACCAGTGATTTATTAATCCATTATATGCTGCAGTTTTTCAGTTCCAGATCCATGAGTGAATCGCATTTAGAGAGAAACGGACGTACCTGAACTAAAGATATCTGTAAGTCCGCCTTCTTCCCAATAAGAGTTAAAAAAGTGATATTTTGATAAACAACTCTCAAATGCTCCTAGTCTTTTTGAAGTCAAACGAAATATTGGGTATTTAATTTTTGCCATGTCAAATGTCAGTATAAAATAGAGTAGTGGTTTCATGACTGTAAGTAATAATAACTGCTGGAATTGCATCTTCACTGTGATACTCTCTTCTTTATTTTGGTCGGGGGGGGGGGGGGGGGCTAATGACTACCATTGATTTATTGAGGGTTTAACGACCACCGTGAGAAACTCAGTGGCCTATAAGCAGTCTCCGTTCCCTAATTTAGGGCCACTGGGCCCAGGGAAGGGAGAGAGCCAGTGCCTTTAGACAAATACGACATCCATGCCTCACCGGGATTTGAACCCGGACCCTTCACGTACGAATGATCATAAGCCAGCGCTTATACCATTGCGCCACCGGGCTTTATATTCTTCTATAACCGCGAAAGTTTAGTTAATAGTTTTTAGCTTACCCAGCCTTGACAGCTCGTGATACACGCAGTTTGGGCCGCATTGATCGGAATGATAGGCACAAGGCAATATCACAAAATTACCACAGATTTGAACACTGGAACAATGCGCCATGTTAGTGCAAAACTAGTGCATCGTACCCTTAAATGTAGAAAGTTCGGGATAAATCGGTCTATAAGAGTGCTACTGTCAACGACATGACATCAAGGCCTTGCCTCCTGTTAACATTTGAACATTATAATGCATTACGTCAAGGCCTTGCCTCCTCCTGTTAACATTTGAACATTACAACGCATTTCATGTATGTCTCGATACTTCACCTGGACTCTAGTTAATCTTCTGGTTAAATAAATTTTATATCCTATGGTTGGCAACAGTAAATCCTGTTTATAAGATGCTTCACATTCCATTTTGTCGGTTTTACATCTAATGGCGAACTCGTTGCGAGTTCGAAAGTGCTAATGTAGTTTTTAACTGCATATATTTTAACTTGTAGTGTCATTTGGAAAAAAGGTGCTATCTTTGGGCACTGTCACCGCACATGTCATTCTCATCGTGTTTAACACAACTTATTTATTCAGTAGCATGGAAACGCCATTTGTCCTAGTGGAATGTACACTGAAGTTCCATTGAATTATAGATAGCAGAATTTTTAAAAATGCTTGTTTGCTGCTCCCGCATTATCACGCATGCCCTGCAGAAACTGTGGTTAAATAAAGCTATCGCGCACACTTTCTTTCTTTCTTTTTGTTTCGGTTTTGTTTGGATGTTTAACGAAAAAAGTGAGCAACTCTATGAGCTATGAGCAGTAGCCCGTTGCTAACTTAGATACACTGCTTCGAGGGAAAGGAGAGAGCCAGTACCGCAAGACAAGCACAACATCCGTGCCTCACTGGGAATCAAACCGGACCCATCTCAAACGAATGGTCAGAAACCAGAAAATAGACCACTGCATCACCACGACAGACGCCTGCAGCTTCCCCAATAATGACAGACTACAGGTGCGATGGATAAAACACGTGATTTGGATGCCTTGGATACACGGAAGATCGTAGGTGTCCGCAGAAGGGGTCATTCAATCTTGGAAGTCGTCAACATGGTAGGGTTTTCCCGTGCTGCGGTGTCCAGAGGTTTTCCGGAGTACGAAACTTCTGGCAAAAGAACACGCTCCCGAATAAATTGCAGAGGTTTTCCAGCCTTGACAGCTCGTGATGTACGCAGTTTGGACTGCATTGATCGGAATGGTGGGCACAAGGCAATATCACAAATTACCACAGATTTGAACACTGGGCCAATGTGCCAGGCTAGTGCGAAGCCAGTGCATCGTACCCTTAAATGTAGAAGGTGCGGGATACATCGGTTCATAAGAGTGCTCCTGTTAACGATACGACACAGGGCTCAACGCCTTGCATGGGAAATAATACTCATACACTACGCCGCACAGACGACTATAAGCAGATAGCCTGGAGTGATGGATCCAGAGTTAAGGGAGAGTGCGGATATTGCGTCAACCTCATGAAGCCATGGACCTTAAATGCCAAGTTGGAACAGTACATGCTGATTGTGGCTCACTGATGATCTGGCGAATCTTCAGCTAGAATGCTTTTGTAGTATTCTGTAAGTGTACAGTCAACTTTGAGGGTCCCCAAATAAGGGAAAATCCTAGTTGTTGATTTACAGCCATTCATGTTGATTATACATCCTGGTTGCAATCGTGTATTCCAGCAAGATAATACCTAAAAATATATATATATTACTTAGCCCATCCACAGTTCCCACGCGGCTTCTTCATGGTTACAGAAATATTTTATCGAATTTCAAACGCTTCATTGGTCACCTAGATGCCTGGATTTTAACCCCATCGAACGTCTTTGGGATATTTCCAAAGAGGCTATTCGGGCACATGATCCATCGGCTACGAATCTGAACGAATTATGGGCAGCTTTGAAGGAGGTATATCTGGAGAAATCTGCAGATCATTTTCGTAAGCTCGTGAAGTCCATGCCTTGTCGTATGGCTGCCGTCATTAGGAAAAAGAGGTGGTCCAACGTGTTATTCGGCAGGTCTCTCTAATTCAGTGGCATTTCAATGTAATACAGGTATAATGAATGAAACTGTGTTTGGCTAAAAAAAATTATATATCTGTGAAAGAAGAATTCAGCTCCGATATTCGTCACTGCGACTGCAGAAATGGTGCAGCTGTTAACTACACCAACTGATTTAATGGAATATATCCAACGTCTACGAGAAAAGTGCCAAACAAAAAAACTATCTGACACAATACTATGCGTAATAGCTTTTGCTACATTGAGAATATTCAGGCAATTATTGTATTACCCTTTAGTGTTAATTTCAATAACACCAAAGGGTTTCAGATCATCATCACCTGTAAGTTGGGTGACGTAGACTGGTCTTTGATTAAATTCTACTTAGAAAAAATCGAAAAGCGTGATACTTGAAGAACTCTCATGCCAAAAAATTGAGATGTTTTTTTCATCTCTCGGCAAAACAAGGAATTTGGTAAAACAAGAAATCTAGTTTTATATCGAACGCTGCCACCATTAGGTTTACAAATGTTTGATATTTACATTCGTATATGCAGTGTTTGGGACCGTAATACAAGATGTTGATATAAAAGTTTGTTTTATTGATTTTGAAGCTTTAAGCTGCCTTTCTTGAGTTCAATCAGTTTCTTCCGAAGTTGAAATATCGTGAAAAATGGATGTGAAAAACAGACAGTGAAAGCAGAGTTGTAAATATGCGTGCGTATCACCATTGTTGTCACTCCTTGCTAAATCGAAAGATGACAACTTGTGCTCTTGATCTGAAAAACTGGACATAATAAATTTCGTACGTTTACTGTAGCTGCTGTGATAAACATGGTGACTTAATACTTCTTTTAGGTATGTAAGTGTAGTGTTTTGTCACGTATTTCGAGAATGTTCAAGCAGCCTATAAAATTTTAAATATATAAGATAATAACGGCCGTAGCTTATGAGTTTTTATAAATTCTAATTTTTGTCACCCACGATCAAACATCTTTCCTACAATAATCTGATTTCCACCAGAAAACGTTTCGTGTGACTGTCTCTTCGTAACGTAGCGGTTAAGAGATGCCCAGTCAGCTTTGGCGTTTGATTGGAACCGAAAGAAATCCTACATTTTCTCTTCGGTTATGGTGAAGAACACAGAAACTGAATCCTATGATAAAAATTTTACTGAATCCTGTAAAATTCGGAATCCTATGGGCAAAAATATCGGGGAATATTAATTCGAAAAAGCAGACAGAGAGTATACAGTGGTAAAAAGCGACTTCTTAGCTCCGTTACGATCATCTTAACACATGGATAAAGATTACATATGATCAGATAAAATAAAATCTTTCTTGGCCCACGTCGTATCTCTACCGATATTTTTTAATATCAGCAAAATTCCTTTCCTAAACAACATAGCGAGACCATAAAGCTTCTCCTGAAAACTTATGACTGACGAGTTCGTACTCAGGGATGACTACTTCTGTTTTGTGTGATCAACTAAAAGACTAAAAGTTCGAGGTAAAAAGAAAAAATGCGATCAATGTTTAGGGGTTTCACATCGATGATTCTATACCTGCGAATCGGTGTTTTTTCTGGCTTTGACGGAAGTACTAAATAAGCCTGTTCGAAGTATTCTGTGGCATGCATGAGTCTAAGCAAGGCAGTAACACCCAGTATTTCCTGTTGCTGCCTAAATGTTAATGATGCTCTCACTGGTCCTTGAGCATGTAGCACGCAGGATTTCTCTCCAGGAAGCGCTGTTACTTTTGGGATATAGGTAAATACAGCTCATCAATTAGTTATGGGGCTACAACGTCGCTGTAAATGTTACCATTATTTGATAGTGATACATGATCAGAACAGAACATGCTTGATCTAGAGAAAGAGTCTGAATACAAAGGTGTTGGACTGTGGGAAGTGCGGTGCGCATGTTCGTCGTACAAGCTGCCTATTTCATGATTTTTTTTAATTATTATATTGAATTCCACAATATTAAATTTTACAAAAGTATACACGATTTATTTTAAAAGACGAAACAATCGAGGATATCTTCCGCGCACTTGCAGAACGTGTCTTGCACCATCCCCCTGCCCCGTAAGTATCGCATTTCTCCAGCACACAGACAACTCCTATCTTTCGTCATGGAGTCGTCTGTATGCTGTACAAAAGCGTTACTTACGAGGGGGGGGTGTTTGTAGTAAGACACGTTCTGATTGTGTGAGGAATGAAGATGTGTTGCAGTTGTGCAATGTGAAACAAAATGCTGTTAGCAAGGCGGAGGCTAATGTGCTTCGGTGGTTTAGCCATGTTGAAAGAATGAGTGATGAGATGCTTACTAAGAAAATGTTTTTAGGGCAGGAAGGAAAGGCAGAGGAAGGCCAAGGAAGTCATGGGAGGATCAGACTCAGAAGTATCTGCATGAGAAAAAGATGATGAGTATGAAGTATACAAGATCTTGTGTACGGCGTGTGATGGATGTCAGTGAAGCCCGAGTTGTTTGTCAAGGTCGCCGTAAATGGAGAGATTTCATACAGGAACAGTAAGTAAAAATTATCTGGTAGTTTGTATTTCTTTGTGGAGCTAACCTCTGAATCTCAGAGAACCGTTTAGTGATATGTATGTACAGTACGTATGTACTGGCTTTTTATCTGAAGCATATTTATGTATATATGTTAGTGTGACATCACAGAATCTTTGATCAAAGACAACAAGAAAACTAGTAAGACTTGTCGAAGGGATTGGAGTTTGGATTTTTATTTGCTTACCAGATCGAGTTCTGTATGAAATTGATGGTTTTATGGTGGCAACGTTAATCGTCGAAGGAGAAGAATCGCTTTAGGACACTTCCGAAGAATATTCATCATTTGCATAGAGTCCACGCCTCCACTGCTCAAATGTCGGATTGCAATGCTGCTTACTCCATGTTAATCAAGCTCTTTTGTGACGCGTAAAGGAGATACTGACCCTAGGTTTCCTGGTATACAGCTCTCTTTCTCGAAGTCTTTTCGAAACAGTTCACCTAGGTACTTATCTTCGTGTTGCCGAGTGAATCTCCAAGGAGAGTCGGCGGGCTGTAAAGCATATGTTGCCCTTTACAGTAAGGGCTACATATCCTGAAGTGTTGGACTTCGTGCTCAACGTTGAGATGTGCATCTAGTGCATATTCCTGTGTCTTGTAACAGCTACAACTTTTATAGAATACTTTCGAACACATTCATATAAATTACATTCTATGCATGACTTTGACCTGCTTTTATCTTTCCGATGGCTCTCTTCCTCTGATTTTCATTCAGACTAAAGATATTCATCAGAACTGTGAAGACGAATGAAATGTATGCAGCTTATTTTGAATTTGTCCCTAATTTGCATCAGAACCTTTGCATATGATTTCACTGCTCATCCGATTAGCACATATATCAATGACAAATGTAAATAAATAATTCTGCTTCACCTTTATAAAAACATTAAAACGTGGAAATTCTTTAATTTATGCACCCCAGTATATAAACATTTTGTTGCATAAAGCAGCACAGTAAATGCCTTGAAACCATGTTACCCTTCCCCGCGATAAACTGTTCTTATCTTTTTATTTGAGGGTTTACAGATCACAGTGAAAACATCAATGGGCTGTAAGCACTCCCCTCCCTGCTGAAGTGGAGAGAGCCAGTGCCGTAAGACAACCACATCATGTCTGCCTCACCTGGAATTCAAATTCAGACTCGATTGGGGCGAATAGTGAGAAACTTGCCCTTAGATCACTGCACCCCGGGGCGACTAGCGATAAAGTTTACTCATAAAATGGTGGTCCCGTTGCAACTGATCCAAGGCGAATAAAGTTGAGAACTACACTGCTGGACAATTGATAAGGACGGATCATAAACGACTATATAGCGCACCAAAAAGTAAGTGTGGTTGGATGCCAAGTGAAATAAAATAATGTCAGAATGCCAGGACATTACAAGAAAGACAATTTATTGTGCTCTGAAATCCAGAAGTATTTGGAACGTGTTCAAGGGACAAACAGGCCATTTTGTGCAGAATACGTAAACGTTAAAAAATGCAATTACCGTCCGCAGGCGTTCCTGCGTAAGATGTCAATACGGGATATGGCCACCATGGAGGGCGATGCAAGATTCCACACGTCGTGTCATGCTTTGCACAATATTATCAAGCAGCTGTTGGGGTAATTTATCCCATTCCTCTGTCAGTGCACGGATGATTGTGTCCTTGTTTATTGGAGGGCATTGGCGACCAGCAAGACTCCTCCCCAAAGCATCCTACACATGTTCAATGGGATTCAGATCTGGAGAACGTGCTGGCCATACGAGGCGTTGAATATCCTCGCTCTCAAGACACTCCTGGACACCGAATGTTCGATGACATGCTGCGTTGTCGTCTGTGAAAATGAATCTATCACCGACAGCACCACGGAACATGCGAACATGAGGTAGCAGAACATCATTAATGTATCGTTGGCCAGTCATAGTCCCAGTTGGAAGCACATAGAGGGACGTACGGCCATTGATCATGATTACAGCCCATACCATGACACTACATGTCGGATATCGGTCCCTTCACTGTATGTTTGTTGGACAATATGCAGCACCACTATCCGCCAGATCAGTTGTCGTCGACAATCAGACGATAGACTGTATCTACTCTCATCTGAGAAGAGGACAGCAGACCATTCGTTATCAGTCCAATTGCGATGTTGATGGCTCCTTTGCAAACGGGCGGTACGGTGACGTCAGGACAATGGGATACACACAACAGGACGGCGGGCGTATAGTCCTCCTTCATGCAAATATCTGGCGACAGTTTTTCGGGAGATCCGCTTGCCAGTAACAGTCATAAACTGATTTGCTACCTCACTAGCTGTGCTGCGCAGGGTCTTTTTTCATAGCACTATGTACAAATCTTCTGCAGGTGTCGTACTGCAAACACGACCTCCTTCGTGACGTTTGCTACACTCTCCATTTGTTTGAAATGATTTCCAAAGCCTTGAAACAATACTGTGGCTGACGTCGAACTCCCTGGCAACATCTGTTATTTTTCGTCCTTCTTCAATCTTGACAATAATACGGCCACGCGTAAAATCATCTAGGTGATGTCGGGAAGACATACTGAAAATTGCAAGTGCGTCAATTGTTTCTTTCCCTTTCAACTTTGCGTTTGAACAACAACGTTCAATACGCGTCAAATCCTTTATATCTCTTATCAGCGCTATGACGTCACGAAGAAGTTCGGCAATCCAAAATTTGCATACGCACAACACGTCTTACTGTATCCCGCACTTATGCTAATTTCCACATTTTCCTGCCTTCCATTTTATGGTTGCTATCGTTGCTATTGTCATCCGTCCTTAGCAATTGTCCGGCAGTGTATTTAAGAACTAGACTTTCTTCCAAAGGTTTTTCCTACTTAGAACATCAGCTTGATACTTGAGTGGTTAGAAGCGTGGACTACGGATAAATCGTCAGAATTGGGCTCGGGTTGAACTTAGGTATAAAGTATAGGTATTGTGTTTTTTTTACAGCACTGATTATATTCCTTCTTTAGAACCATTTGCCAGAAGGGCAACTGTTTATATTCTCAGAGATCTCGCTTAATCTCGCAACAAGGACAAATATTTTGAATCTAATGTGTAAATCATAGCCGGAATTGTTCCCTATCATCTGATTGTACCGATATAATTCTCCCTTTTTGATGTAGGGTTTGTGTTACGATTATAGGCACATGGAAATTTTTCCGGTTTATGATGCATTAATCCCTTAACAAGATTTAATAATCTTATAGTATGCATTGAATAAACAACCATCATAACTTGTCCCTTTTAAGTTAGCAGTTAGTTATGAATTAGATCCTTTATATGGTAAAAAACGTGTCCTTTGGATTATTAATTTTTTAACGAACAGATTTCTGAAACCGTGTACAACACCAAACATCCTAGTACATTTTCTTCTTCTACTTCCACATTAATTTTCGTTTTTAAAGAATAATTAGATTAACATTATTAGAGTAACCGAAGGCACCTGTGGATTTAAGGTATCGACAAGAATTCACTCGTCATCTTCTGTACTTGAGTCTATCGCAAAAGTTGCCGTACGACGTGAGTACAATGAACAAAACGCAAAAATGATCTCAGGTGACTTCGGGTAATTTCACACTAATCTAATAAAAAGTGGCGGTTGAAATCTTACTCTACTAGAGCGATTCAGTTATCTCGGGAGATATGATTGTTAAAGTTATTTTGTAATCTCGGAGTTATGATTGTTTAGCTCAAAAACTCCCCTTTCATATCCATTCAGTACAGCACTTTCTCCAAAATGTTAAAAATTTCAATCTGATTGAGTTATAAAAATTAATGTGCAGCAGAAATAGTCTCAGAATATTTGCCATGACTAATATTCCTTCCCCACAGAGTTCGTTTCCATGAAACCTCATTCTTTAAAAGATTCTTTCATGGAACTGCTTAAAAAGTACCTCCGTCTGATTACAGGTCTACTTTTGACTAGCTCGTTAGTATTGCAATGTCAAAAATCTCTACATTCTTTGTCCCTTCTCGGTACACGTGTATGTCCTTCTTGGTACATGTGTACGTCCTTCTTGGTACATGTGTACGTCTTTCTTGGTACATGTATATGTCCTTCTTGGTGCATGTGTATGTCCTCCTTGGTACATGTATATGTCCTTCTTGGTACATGTATATGTCCTTCTTGGTAAATGTGTATGTCCTTCTTGGTACATCTCTATATCATGTGCATATCAAGTAATATCTTCTTTCACATCAAGTATTCTTTGTCCCTTCTCGGTACATGTGTATATAATTGCATTCAGTTTCCTGTTCCTCTGTCGACATATCACCTACTATAATTTATAAACCTTTCTCATTTCTACACCTGCATTCCACATATCCGTCACAACATTTTTTTTTTTTTTGAGATACGTCATATGCTCCACAATGGTTAGTTTATTCTTTATACGTACATCTTATATATTCTTCTAAGCAATATGTGCTCTATAAATCTCATGATTTCATAACATAGGATAAGGCTCACTTCGAAAATTCATGATACTACTGATATTTTTTTTTTTATTTACTTTTTTTTATTGGTGTTTACCGGCCATTATGAGCAACTCGATCGGATATGAGCAGTCTGCCGTCCTTTATTTAAGGCCACTGGTTCCAGGGAATGGAAAGAGCCAATGTCGTAAGACAAACACAACATCCATGCCTCACCTCACCGAGATTCGAACCCAGACACACCTCGGACGAATGGTCAATGGTCGCTTAGACTATTGCCTCATCGGGGCGATCTATTGAACTTTGGATGAACCTTAATTCAATCAGTGTTCGTCATTTACGTAAGTATTAAGATAATTTAATAAAGACAAATAATAATTTTACGACCACACAATCTTTCTTTCGGATGTGGTTGCTTAAATGCGAAATTATATGACACTTTCCGATGTATATTTTTGTCATGTAACATTTACGTTTAGCTTCAAGTGGCATGTATAGTATATTTACCTGTAATCTTTGTGCTGTATACGTTATTGTTTTTCAAATTTGCTTGAAATTAATGTTAGATTATTTACAGCTGTTGCAAAATTTAAGAAAATAGTAACCAAATCATTTCGATTTGCAGTATATTGAATTACACTTTTTCTTCTCTTCCAAAATCATTATGCTCCTAATATGTTAAAACCTTGTACGTTCTACATGCCATATTCACTTGATTCTTAAAGAATTTGACAATTTAAAAGTAACCAATTGACTAGGTTGAACACCCAAATGCTGTTTATGAATACACTATTATCACGAATACCGATAGGAAACAACGTGATTTAAAAAAGATGTCTAAGCTATTTGAAAGTTTTATTTCTGGAGGGCTGTTTTTCTTACTAACTCTTCACGTCTTCTTTGAAGACGTGAAGAGTTAGAGATTCATTATCCAGTTTCACGTCTTCTTTGAAGACGTGAAGCGTGGTAACGAATGTTTCTGATTCCTACAGTGTTCTGGGCAATCGTTCTCCCAGTAGCATTATTTTTTCCATGCAACACTTTATGCTTAAGTGAAGTAGTTCATGTAAAGAAAATATCTAAAAATAAATTTTTCTAATAAAAAACACGAAAACCAGAATACAACGTTGGAACATATTTCAGAGAAAACTCGTAAAAATTTACTCTTGTAATATATACTTGCCTTAGATGAAAACTCCCATAAATTACCGAAGAAAATGCTTGGTTCTGGTCCAGGAATTCCAAGTTCTTTCAAAACAGAAAATTTTTTCTTCCGCCATCTGAAAAATAAAATTGAAAATATCTTAAAACCTAAATAAGATGTTTTGTTGCTTTTTGTGTGATAAATCAAGGGATCTCCATTGTTTCCCTATATCCAGTGGCTCTCACGTTTGTATACGGAGCGATCTTGTTGATTTCATCCGTTTTAGCGATAGCAGCGTGGATTCTAACTAATCGTGCTAAAGCTGATGTTAGCTTACTTTGCTTCATATCACGCTTATGCTCAACACGTCTTAAAGAAAATGACCCCTTGGTCATACCAATTTAATAATTTACATACACATCAGAGCACTTCAAAGGGATAGAGAACACATCAGAATACTTCAAAGGGATAGAGTACACATCAGTGTACTTCAAAGGGATAGAGCACACATCAGAGTACTTCAAAGGGATAGAGTACACATCAGAGTACTTCAAAGGGATAGAATACACACCAGAGCACTTCAAAGGGATAGGATACACATCAGAGTACTTCAAAGGAATAGAGTACACATCAGAGTATTTCAAAGTGATAGAGTACACATCAGCATCTGTTATCAGTGTGGTGCGGTCTCTATTTGCGGTGAACAAAATCGATATAGACCTTGCGCTCTTATTCCGATTTCGAAGCCAAATTTCTTAAGACAGTTCTTGAGGAAATAAGAAAATCTAATAACGTAAGGAAGAGATTCAATATAGTGCAAAGGACGATTTGCGGCGGTAGGATCGCGATAATTATCGGCAACTTCAGCTCTCTGGATCTTATTGCCAATCCTTGTAATACATCGAATCCAGGAGAAGACGAGAGACCTCTTAAGCTATTAAACTCACAGTTACGGACAGCTTTGTCAGAGGTAAGGACAAAAGCCCTTTTATCTCTACATATGAAAATATAAAATTTGTGGGCATCCTGGTACGCAGACGTAGGAAGAATAAGGTTTGGAATTTATGTAGGCTTGAAATAGATTGAGTGTGAAGAGCTCTTGTGTGCGTTTTCACAACGAGAACGTCGAGGAAAGACATCGAACTATTAGTCTCACATTTCATGGCGAATTTTTGTCGACAATAAATTTTTTAAGTGAGGGAGCAATAAGTAGTCAACTTGGAAATAATTGGGAAACTTGAGAATGGGAATGATACGTCAATGCCGTTCATTTCACTGGTACGCCCGAGTCGTGCCCAACGAGCTGGCTGCTTACATAACATGCATCGTGAATGGTTGAAGAACTCGCGCTATTTTTGACAGCTTTCCAAAACAGATCTACGGCCTTGAATCTACGCAGGATCCATGTAACAAATTATTTATTTAGTGAGCATAGTGACAGCCTGAGGTTTTTTGGTTTAGGTTTTAACGACCACAGTGAGCAACTCGATGGGCTATAAGGAGTCGTCGGTCTATAATTTAGGGCCAATGAGTTTAGAGAAAGGAGGGAACCAATGCTGTAAGACAAACACTACATCCTTCCTTCACCGAGATTCGGAGTACCGATCTTGGATGAATGGTCAGAAGCCAGCGCTCAGAACACTGCGCCACCAGGGCAATGAAATTCCTTTCGAGAAAGCTTCGAATATAAATGAATAAGCGGCGGAACTCCAACACAGAGAAAGTGGTAGTTGTGTTTCGTCCAAGACAGCTTATACAAGAAAGGAACCTCCTATTTTTCACATAAGAATCTCTGTTATGTTCACTTTTCCCCCAAACTGACTGATTTTCCTTAGTTTTCCTTTTATTTTCAGAATCTATGGAGATATTTTGCTTTGCTGGACTTTACCTAGTTAACAACCAATAGTCCTACAAAATTCATAAACAAGTCATAATGATGATTCATTATGATTTCTTTAGGTGAACGATTAAGCCTTTATTCTTTTGCCGTTGGTTTTACTTAGTTATTTTGTACCTCGAGAATCAGGCACTTTTCCGGCAAATGTAGCAAAAAAGCAGTGAAACTGTCTCGAAAAGCAGTGTTACTATTTCTAAATGCAGTGTGTTTTCAGTTCATCTTGGTATAACGTTGTGGTTCATCTATAGACAGAGTATGAGCGTTCAAACCGTTCTTTCGCGCAAGCCTTCTCCACTTGACTTTTTGCTCTTTAAACGCACGCTACGCTGTACTATGGTGACTCCCTCTCTCTGATGGTAAAGGTAACATTTAAATGATTCTATAGTCCTTCATACGTTCATTACTTTTAGTTCATTTGTAACGCCTTGAAGAATACACACGCAATGACTTTGCGTTTTTAGCTTGTATTTTTAGCACGTCTTTTGTAAAAAAAAAACTTTCTACCACTTTGTCTGTCTCTCTGTTTGTCCGCCTACCTTTCCGTCTGCCTGTGGACACCATCTTTCTGCAACTATTTATCCGATTTTATAATGAATATAGCTTCTGCTACTAAGCTAATTATAATGTATTCAGCTTCTTCTACTAATAAGCTTCTTCTAATGCTTGTTCAATTGGTTGTTGTTTTGTTAATTATTATCATGAATAAACTTTCCTGCTAGTAGTGTAGTAATAATAACAAACAAGCTTTAACTGCTACTAATGTTGTAGTAGTAATTAAGATGAATAAAGTCTTATGCTGGTTGTTAATAATAACAACTAATGAAATAAACCTAACAGCCAGACAGAGATCTGACAAAACTATGAACTGAGAAAAACGTACTTACAACAAACTCTTTATTCAGGGAAACTCCTGGTATTATCCAACATACATTTCATAGGTCATACAGCTATTCAATAAAACGTAGCTCCTTGCACATGAACGAAGCTCTACTCACATAAACAACAGCTCACCTTTACAACAACAGCTCTCTGACACATAAACAACAGCTCACTTCGTACAACAACAGCTCACCCTACGCACATCAACAAAAAGCTCTCTCTTGGTATCGTTGAACGCGCCTATTTATACTGGCTACCACCACGTCATGACTTACACTCATTGCCAGATCTCAATCAGCGGGTGAAATATCATCCCGTTCAGTAAGAAGATAATTTAAATAGAAAAATAAAATAACCAGAGATAGTAAAAATCAAAAGGAAAGTGAATATAGAGTATACGTTACAATTTGAAAAATTTGTTTTTACGTCAGGAAGCCCGAAATGTGAGAAAAATGATTCTCCTAAATGTCCGATTAAACAGAACTCTCTCTCTTTCGACACCATTATAACGAACTCTACTTTGGGTAGGACCTCTTTTCCAAGTTACGCACATATATTTCACTAGGCGGGCGTAATGGTAAATTTCGATTTCTTCGATATCTCTGTTCCTACATAGTCGATATGGTTTATTTTCTTTTGTATCAAATACATCTTTTGGTAGAAAATGTTTTGTATATCATTTTTAATTTTTAATAAAGACCAATTTTAACAATTTTAAGTGTATATTTCTGTTTCTCATGTATTTTCAGTAATGTCTGCGCTTCTGAAAATTCGATTGATAAACTTCTTTTGTGTTCTGATACGTCTCACTACGTATGATATTTCAAAAACTTCCTGTGCTTAAAATAATGCACAGTTTTTCCGTCAGGGAGTGTAGATATACACTGCTGGCCACCCAAAATGCAACACCAAGAAGGACGCATCCGAATGGCCTGAAATTCGCAGCATGCGTCGCCCTCGAGAGGACATGCAAACGATTAGCATTGCAGGGCATATACAAATCATATGTGTCCGGCACGCCACCGAGAAGCACTGTAAGAACGAAGCACAGAAGGCGTAGTGGAATGCTTCCTGATGTGTTGTGCTGCCGGACCTGTGCGTGGGATACTTCCTGATGCCTCGTCGCAGAATATGGCAGTCATTCCAGCACGTTTCGGAGTTCGACAGATGACGAATAGTAGCTTATCACGAAAGTGGTTTATCGTACAGGGACATCGGCTCCCGTGTGGGACGACATCCAGCCACAGTGAGGCAAGTATGTATTCGGTGGGTGCAGGAGGGACGGACGGACGGACCGACGTGAGCAATTACCGCAGCCGCGGTACACCACGGAACGAGAGGACCGGCATTTTGTGAGGCGGGAATTGACTGCTCGCACAGCCACATCACGAACGTTAGCGCAGGAATTAGGGTGTGTTACGCAACAACCTGTGTCAGCACGTACCGTTCGAGGTCGTCTGCAGGAGCGAGGACTTGTCGCACGGCGCCCATTGTTCCGATTACCATTGACGTCACACCACTGGCGAGTGCGGCGGCAGTGGGCCGTTGAACGCCGCACCTGGACTAGGGAAGGGCACGACTTTGTCTTCTCCGACGAATCCCGCTTCTGCCTGCAACACCACGATGGTCGGATCCGCGTGTGGCGGCACTGCGGCGAGAGACTGTATGACGCCTGCATTATGCATTGCCATACCGGTCCGTCGCCTGGCGTTATGGTTTGGGGCGCAATCGGATATGACACCCGCACCCCTCTGGTATGCATCGCCGGTACACTCAACAGCCACCACTACATCTCCGACGTTTTGGAGCCTGTAGTCCTCCCAAACCTGCAGGACCTGCCAACGGCCACGTTTCAACAGGACAATGAGCGCCCGCACGTGGCACGCATCGTGCAACAATTCTTCACGACCAACCAGGTGTCACTGCTGCCGTGACCCGCCTGTTCTGATATGTTGCCCATCGAACACGTTTGTGGTCGCTGATCGGCAACCGAGTGGCCCGGCAAGAACCACCGGCGGCTACGCCTGATGAACTGTGGCAACGTGTGGAAGCAGCCTGGACCGACATACCCCAAGCACACATCCAAAGCCTCGTTCGTTCGATGCCGCGGCGTGTAGCGGCCGTAATTGAAAGCCATGGGGGCCACACGAACTATTGATGTCTGCGTGTTCTGCAAGTCGCAGGGGCCTGTAAGCGTATTCGTTTCATCTTTGTATCTTTTGCTATGTGTCCAGTAAATCTGGCTTTGGTATCTCGTGTCCTTCTTGGTGTTGCATTTTGGGTGGCCAGCAGCATATATATTGTTTTTCTTAATATTTCTGCTTCTAAAAATCTGACTTCAAAAATTCTTTCTTTGTCAGAGAGAGAAAGAGAAAAATAGAGCGTTTCTGTTGCGAAGTGTTTTGCATATAACCCAAAAATGTGCTTAGAATAAAATTTTGCCACCAGAAGGCAGAAGCTCACGTTTGCATTTTTAGCATAATTACAGAAATACCTGTGTGTCTATAAAAAATCCTTTTTATGTCAGATACTATTAACTACGAAAAATATTTGTTGGCATTTGCTTCTGAAAATAGTTCGGCATTTTTCGGCCAGGGGACAGGAATGCCTAATCTATTTTTCTCGATATCTCTTCTTCTACATGCCCGATTTAAAAAAAAATATTTTAACACCGGATACTATTTCTCCTTGTGGAACACTCTTGGGGTTTTTGTAATTAAGAGTTCTGGCGCTAGGTGGTATTAGTGTATATTTATTTTGCAGTTGTTCTTCAACTTGCAAAATTCCGATCAGGTATTTTTTTAACGGTATGTCATTCGCTACAGGATAAAGGCAAAACACATTATCCTCCTTAAGTAATGCTCAGTTTTCCCACTGGGAAGCGTAAATATCAAAACCTTTTTCTTGGTATTGCTGCTTCCCGACGACCTATTTGAAACATTCTACTTCTTTCGCATAGCTTTTGCTATGAACAGTAATTTTCGCATATTTTCTACTTTTATTCAAAATGCTTCCGCTACGTTGTGAAAACTGTTTCATGTTTTCCTGTATATTAACCACTAGTGGAAGAAAATAGCAGTTTCTGTTTCTAGCTATTCTATCGTATGTAGAGAAATCTGTTTTTTTTTATTTAACGAGTCCTATTAACTATGAATGTCTGAACTATTTTTTTCGTGTCAGAAGGTATTCAGAAACGTTCTCATTATGGCCGAGAAAAACAATGCGGGGTCATCTTTCTTGTTTTTAAATACGTATGCTATAAGCATTCGCTATGCTATAGTATCACTATGTCTATTCATTAGTACAAATCTCGGTCAAATTGAAACGCTGTATACTTGCTGTGGCGAAGTGGAATGCAACCCGCATCTAAAGGTTAGCTGCAGAGGTCAGTTTCGAAAAAAGACAGAGGTGAGACGCCATGTTGCGTAACGTGGAGCAAGAAATCTCTTTTGGAAGGCATGAGAGTGAAGAAGAGAAGCATGTCCACGAAGGATCCATCTCTCGCGAGAACGGGACGTCCGATACCTGAAAAGTTGACAGTTTCGGTGAGTTATGAGACCCCAGAGTATACATCCTGCAGAAAATGCCTTGACGGTATTGGCTGCAGGATGTATACTCCGTCGAAGACGGATTTATCCTCAGTCGAAGACATATACAGAGAATAAATCCGCCTTTCGGGATTTCCACAAAAGTCACTGTTTACCGCAGAGTAGCAATTTGTAAATCTTTTATAGGAATCTCCAATAGTAATACGTCAGAACCACATATAGCAAAGCAGAAGTGGTGTAATGTACACAAGAATTGAACACCAGATGGGCGAAGACGTCCGATATTGTTAGTCGTATTGTTTCTGCAGTCTTTCCAACATCTGGTAAGATTTACATATGGAGAATATTAAAAGAAGCTTTTAAATCAGACTGCCTGTTATTAACATCCAAACATGATGAAGGACCGGCACGTATTTGAGCAGCATCCTTTAAGACCGATTGCTTCTGAGTTTGGTACAATTACTTTCAGCGACTATACGACTATATCCACATTTTGGTTCATACTTTATTCGTCCGCAAAAGTTTCCCACTCTCAGAATTCTTGTGTTCCTATTGACCATTTATGTGGCATTATCTATAAAAAACAAAAAATCACGTTTAGTGGAATATCAAATAGCGATTAGCACTTCACTTCTCGTATAATGTCAAATGATTTAAATCGGCAAGTCATCGTTTTCTGTTCGTGTACACACAGCCTGGAGCAAAATAGCTCCGCTTTTCTCATTCAGAAAAGATTTAAGGTTTCCTTCCTGAGGAATGGTATAAAATCACACATGCGGCTATTCAAAATTTACACTGATCTGCAAAAACATCAAACCCATCTACCTAATAAGATGTAGGTCCTTCTCTCGTCCCGAAAAGAGCTCTCAATCGATGAAGCATAGATTCAACGTGTTGTTTGTAGGTATCTCTCGATATTTGGTACCATGATTGTAACAGAAGATTCCGCAGTTCCCTTAAATTACGTGGTTTTGGTGATGCTGCTCCTACCCGTTTCTCCAATTCAAACCACAAACGCTCGATAGGGTTTATGTCCTGCAAGTTTGGGGGCCATATCAATAAATGGTATTCCTCTTCATGTTCTTGGAATCATTCCTGAACATTCTTCGCAGTGTGGCATGGAGCATTGTCTTGTTAAAAAACGCCATCTCCTCCAGGGAACACAATCGCCATAAAGGAGTGTACGTAGTCAGTCATGATATTCCTGTACGTGACGTGACAGCTGTTAGAGTTCCCTATACAGGGCTAATGGGTCCAAGTGTTTTCTAAGAAGTTACTTTACAGATCATCATATTTCCTCCAGCCAATTGGATGCGTTTGACAGTGCATCCAGGAGACAAGGCCTCCTTGTGGTAAACGCCGCCCACGAGGTCGTTCGTCGATATGGCGTGCCAGAGAACGGCATTTGTCTGACCATTAGGCACTTTTCTGTCTTCTATGGTCCAACGTCAATGATTATGTGCCTACTGCAAGCATTAACGACGGTAAATGGCTGTGAGGATAGGCACGCGAATTGGTCTCATTGGGGCGGATACCCAAATCCGTGAGAGTACGATGAACTGTGTGTTAGGACACATTCGGATCTTCACCACAATTGAAATTATAGTAATGCCAGGCACAGTAGTTCTCCTGTTGCTGCAGATAAGACGAGAACCTGCGCTAACCTCTAGCACAAATGAGATGTGGCCTGGCAGCTCCTTGTCTACGGCTGGAAGTGTTTCTTGTTTCGGACCATCTTTGATAGGTACTAATTACTACACAGCGTGAGCAGCCTGCCAGTGTCTCTGTTTCAGAGATGCTTTAACCAAGATGTCTTGCCATAACGATCTGGCCTTTGCCGAAATCAGATAAATTCTTTGCTTTCTACATGTTGAGACGAAACGAAATATTGACTGAGAGGGCTCCGACTCAAGTGTTTTATATCATTCGCAATCTCGGTACGTGCACTTATTTGCATAACGCACAGGTGGTTTTAATGTTTCGGTTGATCGGTGAGTCTGAATGTACTCCAAACTGATTTATTATTTCTTGCGAATAAATGGTAATTCAATGTAATCCAATACCACTTTAATAAACATGTACGAATCTTCTCACATGTGCTTTCATTATTTTGTCCATTTCTTGTGGATCTTCGTAAGAAATCTATTGAATATCAAGTTTAAGGAGAAGCCATTCTAGGAAGCTTAACCTTGCCGTTTAACTGAGCGTACGATTAAATCTTCAAAAAAGGACTCACGCATCACCGTCGGAACGAACATAATGAGAGAAACAGCTGTAAAAGTCAGCAGCAAGCAATGAATCATGCACGAAGAATACTGCAATCGATTATAAAGAAAGAAATATTTTCCATGGTACTGAGCAAACAATTTCGAAAGTTTACGTTCAGTTCGTTGTCGAATTCACCACCCGGAGTATTTTTATAAATGATCAGGGTTCAGCGTTCCCATAGTCCTAGCTACTGTTAGCATATTATGTGTACTTTACTGCTCAATTTACCAAATTTTCGTTATTGTCAGAAATTCTCAAAAAAGGAAAAAAAAAACGAGAAACTTCACTGTAAAATTTATGTAAATCAAAGATTTTGATTCATGGACACCATGAAAATCCCAACTTCAGTTTCGTTTCCGTAATTTCAATGAGATTAAAACATTTTTATCATTTAATTTTGAGAGGTAGCAACGGAGTTCCGGCCTGCTTCTTTTCGTGTTTCAAATTGCTAGAGATAAAGTTTCCTGTGGATATGCGCCAGTTTTATTGGGTGGTAGAATTATCCACTAATTCGATCTGTTATGAAATCCATATTGTCATTCATCAGGGCGCACGTCGCTAATTGCCTAAACCGAAATTGCTAAGGAGAGCGTCTAATTACATAATTAGCCAAGATTCTGACTTCAACGACTCTCTCTCTTATTTCAGGCAAGCACTACAAGAATGACAAGACTTTCACGAATGAAGGAAATATCTATATTGCAGCTATTAAACTGTTGTTCATCTTGGTAATATAACATTCCTTAAATACTCTAAACTATTTCTGGCGAAACCCTTTCACTATGACAAAGGATTTCACAGAAAAGCTCTGGAAAAGAAAAAGGAAAAAAAGGAATGCAAAGTTTAAAATAAAGGATTGCAGCAAACAAATACTACTTAATTTCATTTTAACTGATTTAATTTTTTCTTTCATGGAGGATATAACAGATATTCAATTATACAAAATGATAGAAAATGACGTGCAACTACACTTACCAGTACCCGAAACGTCATTTTGTAATGCATATCTTTTATAACAGAACATTCCCAGGTAGCAAAACATTGAAATTTATGTAGGCCCACCATTAAGCCATCGTCTTCTATTCCTAAAAGACGGAGGCTCAGTGTTTGGCCTACGTTAACTTGCAAGGCTATGCTACCTGGGTTAATATTAAATATTACTGTGGAGAGTAAGATGAATAAGAATCTGGTGACGTATTTCATTATATATTTCTGGTTCTTCCTTTTTTAATTACACATGAAATGTGTTTGCGAAAACGTATCATAGCAAAAATCTGAAAAACTTACAGTACTGCTTAAAACTGCATTATCTTAAGAAATACGTAAAACTTTGACTATGAATTCTTCATGGAAATTCAGTTCTCGCCCAAAAATTGTTCACTTACAAGTACGATAGAAGCCGATATGCTAAAACACAATAGTATTTTTGGAGTCTGTTACGTTAGCTTCATACATGGATATTGAAGGGTAACAGTGCGGAAGTGAAAAACCCCAGACTTGAGAAAGAGTTGACTTATTCAACGCTCTCTCTCTAGAAATATTGATTTCTTCAAGTCTCTAAAAATACTGACTTCTTTAACCCTCTCTCTAGAAATATTGACTTCTTCACCTCTGTCTCTGGAAATATTGACTTCCTCACCTCTCTCTCTACAAATGTTATCTTCAACTCTCTCTCTAGAAATATTGACTTCTTTAACACTCTAACTAGAAATATTGATTTCTACAACTCCATATATTCTGACTTCTTCAACTATGTTTCTAGAAATATTGAATTGAAGACTTCAATATTTAGAGACCTCTCTCTCCAAAAATATTAACTTCTTCAACTCTCTCTCTAGAAATACTGAATTCTTCACCTCTCTCTCCAAAAATATTGACTTCTTCAACTATCTCTCTAGAAATATTGACTTTCTCAACTTTCTCCCTAGATCTATTTACTTCTTCACCTCTCTCTCTCTCTCTCTCTCTCTCTCTCTCTCTAAAATATTGAAGTCTTCAATTCTCTTTCTAGAAATATGGACGTTTTTAACTTTCTCCGTAGAACTATTGATTTCTTCACCTCTCTCTAAAACATTGACTTCTTTAATTCTCTCTCTAGAAATACTGACCAATCTCTAGAAACATTGACTTCTTCAAGGCTCTCTCTCACTCTCTAGAAATATTAAATTCTTTAACTTTCTCTAAAAATATTGACTTCTGCAATTATCTCTCTAGAAATATTGTCCTCTCGCTAGAAACATTGACTTTTTCAACTCTCTCTCTCTCTCTTTAGATATATTAACTTCAATTTTCTTCCTGGAACGATTGACTTCTAAACCCCCCACCTCTCTCTAGAATATTTACTTTCTCAACCTTCTCTCAACAAATATTGAACTTCTTCAATCCTCTTTATACCTCTCTCTCTCTACAAAATTGACTTCCTCAATTTTTTTCCTAAAATATTGACCTCTTCAACTCTCTCTTTAGAAGTATTGACTTCCTTAACTTTCTCTGTAGAAAAAGTGTTTTCTGAAACTTTTTCTCCCTTTGTCTATCTACTAGAAATACTGACTTCTACAAATCTCTCTCTCCCTCTTTCTCTAAAAATATTGATCTCTTCCACACCCTCATTCCCCCTCACTCTAAAAATATTGATTTCTTCAATTCCCTCATTCCCGCTTACTCTAAAAATATTGATTTCTTCAACTCCTTCATTTCCTTTTTCTCTAACTGTGTTAACTTCCTCAAATTTTTGTCTAGAAATATCGACTTCCTCTACTTTCTCTTTAGAAAAATATTGACTTTTTCAACTCTATCTCTAGAAATATGAACTTCCTCAACTTCCTTTCTGGAAATGTCAATTTCTTCAAATCTCTTTCTAAAAATATTGACCCTCAACTTTCTCTCTGGAAATCATGACTTTTTCCACTCTCTCTCTCTCTCTCTCTCTCTCTCTGGAAATAATGACTTCCTCAACTCTCTTTCCTCCTCTCTCTAGAAATATGAACTTCCTGAACTTCCTTTCTGGAAATGTCAATTACTTCAAATCTCTTTCTAAAAATATTGACCCTCAACTTTCTCTCTGGAAATATTGACTTTTTCCACTCTCTCTCTCTCTCTCTAGAAATAATGACTTCCTCAACTCTCTTTCCTCCTCTCTCTAGAAATATTCACTTCTTCAACTCTCTCTCCCTCTCTCTATAAATATTGACTTCTTCAACTCTCTCTCCAGAAATATTAGCTTCCTCAACTTTCTCTCCAGCAATAAGAACTTCCTCAACTTTCTTCTAGAAAAAAATCATTTCTTCAACTCTCTCTCTACCAGTATTTGCTTCTTCAACTTTCTCTCTAGAAATGTTAACACCTTTTTCTCTAGAAATATTGACTTCTTCAACCCTCCCTATTTTGCTCTCTCTTGAAATTTGTCTTCTTCAAATCTCTCTTCTTCGCGCTCTCTCTAGAAATATTGACTTCTTCAACACTCCTTACCTTGCTCTCTCCAGAAACATTGACTTCTACAACTCTCTCCCCCCTGCTCTACCTGTGTATAACTTCTGACATCTTCAACTCTTTCTGCCTTTCTACCTAGCAATATTGACACTTTCAACTCTCTCTCTCTCCTTCGCTCTGTCTCTAGAAATATTGACACATTCAACTCTCTCTTATTCACTCTGTCTCTAGAAATATTGACAACTTTTATCTAGAAAGATTGACTTTTTAAACTCTGTCTCCGTCGCTCACTCTCTCTGTAGAAATATTCACATCTTCAACTCTCTCTCTCTCAAGAAATTATGATTTCTTCAGCTCTCTTTACCTCGCTATCTAGAAGTAATGGCATCTTCAACTGTATCTCCCTCTCTCTAGAAATACTGATCTCTACAACTGTCTCTCCCTCTCTATAGAAATATTGATTTCTTCAACTCTGTCTCTCCCCCTTTCTCTAGAACTATTGGCTTCTTCAACTGATTCTGTCCCTCTGTCTCCAGAAATATTGACTTCTTCAACTCTCTCTCTCCTTTTTTCTCACTCTAGATATACTGACTTCTTTAACTTTCTTTCTCTCTCTCTCTAGAAGTATTGGCTTCTTCATAAGTCTCTCTCCCTCTGTCTCCAGAAATATTGACTTCTTCAACTCTCTCTCTCCTTTTCTCTCACTCTAGATATACTGACTTCTTTAACTTTCTTTCTCTCTCTCTCTAGAAGTATTGGCTTCTTCATAAGTCTCTCTAATTCTGTCTCCAGAAATATTGACTTTTTCAACTCTCTCTCTCCTTTTCTCTCACTCTAGAAATATTGACTTCTTCAACTCTCTCTCTCTCTCTCTCTCTCTCTCTCTCTCTCTCTCTCTCTCTCTCTCTCTCTCTCTCTCTCTCTCTTGAAATACTGACTTCTTCCTCAACTCTCTTTCACCCCTCTCTCTTGAAATACTGACTTCTTCAAGTTCCTTTTTCTCCCTCTCTCCCTCTTTCTCTAGAAATAGAGTCTTCTTCATATGTTTCTCTCTTTCTCTCCCTCTCTCTCTAGAAATATTGTCTTCTTCATATGTCACTCTCTTTCTCTCCAGAAATATTGACTTCAACTCTCTCTCCCTCTCTCTTTCTCTCCAGAAACATTGACTTCAACTCTATCTCCCTCTCTCTCTAGAAATATTGTCTTCTTCAAATGTCTCTCTCTCCTTCTCCTCTCCCTCTCTCTCTAGAAATATTGAGTTTTTAATCTCTCCCTCTCTCTCTAGAAATATTGAGTTTTCAACCTCTCCCTCTCTCTCTAGAAATATTGAGTTTTTAACCTCTCCCTCTTTTTTTCTAGAAATACTGACCTTCAAATCTCTTTTTTCTATGTGCCACCCTCTCTCTTTAGAAATATTGAGTTCTTCACCTACCTCTTTCCCTCTCTATCTAGAAATATTGAGTTTTTAATCTATCCCGCTCTTTCTCTAGAAATACTGACTTCTTTAAATCTCTGTTTCTATGTGTCACCCTCTCTCTTTAGAAATATTGAGTTCTTCACCTCTCTTTATTCCTCTCTCTCCAGAAATATTGATTTCTTCACCTCTCTCCCTATCTTTCTCTAGAAATACTGACTTCTTCAAATATCTGCTTCTGTGTCTCCCTCTCTCTCTAGAAATATTGAGTTCTTCACCTCTCTCTCTCTCTCTGTCTCTCCCTATCGTTCTCTAAAAATACTGGCTTCTTCAAATCTCTGTTCCTATGTGTCCCCCTCTCTCTCTGGAAACATTTACGTTTTCAAATATCTATATCTCTAAAAATATTGACTTCCTCAACTCATTCGCTCTCGCTCTCTCCCTCGCTCTGGAAATGTTGACTTCTCCAAATCTCTCTCTCTCGTGCTCTGGAAATGTTGACTTCTTCAACTATTTCTCTCTCTCTCTCTCTCTCTCTCTCTCTCTCTCTCTCTCTCGCTCTGAAAATGTTGACTTCTTCAACTATCTCTCTCCCTCCCTCTGAAAATGTTGACTTCTTCAACTCTCTCTCTCTCTCTCTCTCTCGCTCTGGAAATGTTGACTTCTACAACTCTCTCTCTCTCGCTCTGGAAATGTTGACTTCTTCAACTCTCTCTCTCTCTCTCTCTCTCTCTCTCTCTCTCTCTCTCTCTCTCTCTCTCTCTCTCTCTCTCGCTCTGAAAATGTTGACTTCTTCACTCTCTCTTTCCCTTTCGAAATATTACCTTCTTCAACTCTCTCTTTAGAAATGTTGACTTCTTCAACCCTCTCTCTTTCTCTCTCTCTCTTAAAATATTGCCTTCTTCAACTCTCTCTCTCTCTTAAAATATTGTCTTCTTTAACTCTCTCTCTCTCTTAAAATATTGCCTTCTTCAACTCTCTCTCTCTAGAAATGTCGACTTCTTCAACTCTCTCTCTCTTTCTAGGAATATTGACTTCTTCAACTGTCACTATCTTTCTCTCTGTCTGGAAATATTGTCTATATTTTTGAGAACCCCTTATTTTATTCCTTTATTTATATTAAAGTTCCGTAGAGCATTTTATTTAAGATAACCAGGACTAACTTTATTGTTTTACTTTGAAACCGTAACGTGAATTCACTTCTAGCTCCTAAATTTTGTCCGAAATCAAACCGCTTTCCAAGATCTCTCAAGTAATTATCCACTTTTGAAGAGTCAGCAAATCCTCCTATATCTTCATAATACTCTAATTGCAAATCAAAAGTTAAACTGATCCCTTTCTTTCATTGGCATTCAAATTGCTGAAAGTTTCTTATCCTTATGGTACATTAATGCATTAAGTTTTCATGCGCTGCTTTCATAGATACTACAATAAAAGTTACATAATTCTACTCAACCGACTCTAAAACCCCATTGTAATACTTATAAAGAAATCCCCAATACAAAGCTATCATAAAAAAATTCAACGCTTCCACTCCCGGTATTCTAGGTGTAACATATGGGAGCGGAATTAATAACGTAATTTCTATACGTCAAACACCAATATCAAAATAGAAATAAAAAGATGTAAGAAAATAAGTTACATCAAACCGCACTTTTAAGCTGAAACAGAATTTCCCGTGACCGCTGCTTTCTAGATACTACAATAAAACTATGTATTGCCAACAACCTTCTTCACATTGCTGAAATGAAATACATTTTCTCATTTTCTAATTGGAAATCAACCACAGCTCTCATTTATTTTTTATTTATATCTGACACCAATATACTACTGAAAAGGAAAACAATCAAATTTCTTTCACGAAATGTAAATACCGAGCCGCAGCGTCAAATCTAAAATATGTTTTTTTAGAAAGATATCGCCCTGTGGCACTAATAAGCATTACAAATAAAAACATTGATATAATAATCATATGAAGTCTGTAACATTATGTAGATAGGAAAAAAAGACAATGAACTAACTACCGAATCTCTAATTCCAAAAGCAGCTGTGAAGTATTCAAGTCCTGTAAAAAAAAAAAAATATATATATATATATTTCTACCGCCCACGTCAGTCCTTAATGAACTTAAACACCTTTTTAAATTATTGGATAGCAAACATTGATGGGCCTAAGTTTCCGTTACAGTTGAAGATAATTAAATCTTTGTATTTAATATGGGAACTTGAAAAGGATTAAAACCTCAATAGGTGGTCAAGACGAATCCTATCCCACTGTAAGTACTAATCTACAACAAAAAAGACTAAAAATGACACATAAAACAATATCTTAGAAACGATAGATAGCAGCATCCTTACTACTGGTCCCTTATCACTACTTATGTGTTACACCCCTAATCGAAAAATTCTTTCCCGCCATCAAACAACAATAATCTTAAAAAAAGGCAAAATGATACTAAAGTCAAATCATATTCTACATAAACAAAATTTTTGCTTATTCAGTAGTATTTTAAACCCTTCTGGACCCATCATTATAGGGCAAGGTCTTGCCGTCAGTATATGACAAGGATGAAATAAAGTTATCAGTTCTAATAACTTTGTAACGCATACAATACGTCAATCACTACAACTGTAAAACCAAAGGCTTGAATGAGCGCAGCAGCTCACTCTAGAACCAACTTCAGACTTTGTAAAGTTACAGACACTATAAGTCCACACACAGAAATCTGTCTAATTCTTGAAATTAAACCAATGATTAAGCACCTAGCTATTATGTTAGTTGCCAACCTGACAGCCAAATTACTGTCCAGTTAGGGACAGTAACTCGTCTGTAAGTGTTACTATTGAATGTCTGGTCCCAGTAAACACAAATGAAAATAAACCCATATAATTTTTAATTCTAATAAATAACAAAAAACAACCATAACAAAATTATAGTTCCAAATAGTTGTTTTTGTTATTATTAATTTTAATAAATAACAAAAACAATACCCTAACAAAATTATAGTTCCAAAAGATAGGCGAAGAAATATTCATAAATATTCTAGCTAGTTCTATCTTTAAAGCGTAAAATATCTCACTTCCTCGACCCTGAAAACAACAATAACTCAGAAAAATAACTAAAGATCATTACCCCAAAAGCAGCCAATTTAAAGATAAGCTTAAAACTGAAACTGTATCAAAAAGAGAGAAAGTTTTCGTCATCATTGCTTTGTTAATTTCTTCAAGCTTAAACCCCTGACTTCACCTATTTCATCTACTTTGTTTGTGTCATTCCTTACATAAAAAAGTACATTTTCTCCTACATCTCTAACTAACTGCTCTTCCTTATGCATTCTACTGCAAATGTTTCGAAACAAGATAATTATACATGATGTTATAAATCAAATTTGGTGAGTTCAGAATTAAATTAGTTCAACTCTCTGAAATACTTACAGCAGCCAAAGGGTTATTATCACTACAGTAATTCCTACACTCACGCCCAACATGATGCCAGAAGAGTACAGCTGTTTGTGTTTTGATTCTTAATTGCTTTGTGAGCTCTTTTTGTCGTAATGTGCTTGAACTGCGTGGGAGGTTAAATGGGAAAAAAATTGGATGTTTATCTCCTGTTTGTGGTCGACATGGCATGGATATTGCTGCAGAAAAGCCTGTGTAACTCTGCCGAAGGTCAATTCTTATTGTTCCGAGCTAAGAGGATAGTCTATGGCTGCTCGTGATTTTTATTTGTTTTTCTTTTTCTTTACTTTATCTTTGTGCTCTCGATCCAAAGATATCTGATCCTTCACGCAACAATGCGTTTATTATAACAACATACGGAACATAAGGTGACCCCATTGTAGAAACTGTGTCCAATGCTGATCAACGTGTAAATTTTTCTGCATCGCAAATGGACGATTAGTGAAAAATAGTCGAGGTAGATATAGTTTCTGTAGTAACGACCTCATTCAGATGTTTCGTTATTATGCTATGCTTGAAGATATATTTCCTAGGTTTATATAATTACAAGATATGCATAAATAAGTGGTGCTCGTACGAAATGCATTAGAAAAGCATTGGATCTGATCGTCACAAAAATTTACATATAGGTTAATTTAACAAATATTAACGGACCTTCTACCAATATCACTCAAATTATTTTACGTATGTCGCCACCCATATTTCGCTTACAAATTATTAAACTCAAAGAAGTGAAATTTACACCATTTCTTAAACATACGTAGTTCCCAATAGTTCTTCAAATGTTTGCCATCTTTCCTTTTAAATAGTGAAGGGCACTTCCAATCCTTGGCCAATGTGTTCGGCTTACTTTCAAAATAAGTATACATTAGAGGCTCAGCTTAGAACTATACTAGTGCGAAATTCTTCTTTCACTGCCTAGGATAACCCGGTGCAATTCTGGTATAATCGTAAATGGCGAATGAAGGACAATCTTACTTTTGACTTCATTGAATAAACTTGCATCCTAGAGACGCGATATGTTTGATGATTAGCATTTGTTTATTATCTTGTTTTCATGCAGAGTCGAATGTGCGTATCCAAAAGGTATGCTTAAAGATATTGCAGCTTCGTCTACTATAAGTTTTATCAGTGCGCTGCTTTTTTCCTAATATCACAGATAGTTCTCTACGGAACAGCTTCCTTCGTGGACTTGCTTCATTATGCCTTATATCGTATGTCTTTGGTTCGTCGTCAAAATTAAGGAAAGTTTTTCAACACCATAAAGCATTCAAGACACGACTGGGACATTTTTGAAAAAATTACATAGTAATTTAATGCCAGTGAAATGAAAATAACGGCATTTTCAGTATAAGAAATAATACATCTACTGATAATGCCACGGCATATGACTGTAATGTAGAGATTATAATTTCGAACGCAGTGCTAATTGGTATCCGTTAATCAGTGATTTCTCAGCTTGTACTTTGAACGTACTTCAAGCGATATTTAGTAAGTTCATGCCATTAGTTCTGACTTATGAAGCAGGAAAGTATATCCTTTCAGAGAAAGATATCCGTTCCTAGAGGCACTGAAGTGTTTCATGAAGATGCGCGTGAATGTGTGATCAGAAAAGAAAAGTGAAATAGACGCGCAGTTCAGGGAAAAATCCATTGGTTACGGTCATTGTAAGACTGGTGAGAACGCCGAACTGGCAATGGGCTGCATGTGCTGATAGAAGAAATATCCGGTTTTGAAATACCCATATAAATAACGGAATGCAAGATATCGCACAAAACGATGATACGCGATGTGGACTGATGAAGCAATTAGTGAAGGCCTAGGACATGGATGATGTGCTTTTTAAATGTATATATAGTAAGTCTACATCCTTTACTCGTGAAAATCTAAAAGCATGTGAATTTAGTTTTAATACCGAAAAGGGATCCTAGGTTTGAGGAAACCATAAACTATCATGGACAACAAACGTAATTGTGTTTTACACATGCTGCGCGAAAACGTTCACGAAAGAGGTTTGATACGCAGTATTAGGAAATCGTGGAAGGTATACTAAATATGTTCAGAAGCCTGGACAGCAATTTGAGTGTGAAAATGCGCTTCTCGCTTCTATTCTTTATGAAGTAATCTTCCTTCAAATGAAGGTAGCTTAAGCACAGAGCAAGGAAAGAAATTTCATTAGGCCATTAAGGAAATGGAAAGGAGGTGGGAATATAATTATGGAAGCAGACCGCTTTTTCTGCTGAAGGAAACAATTATGCACAAAAATAAAACGAGAAAGACGACATCGAATTTTCTGTTGAAATGAGAAATTTTTCTGAATCATTCCCGCCTCAAAAAATGTTTCAAAATAGATTTTTTTAAAATGTAAAAATTCAAAGAAAAAGAAACTACACTTAACACTACCTAGGGTAAAACTGCTCATAATTTAAAAAACGCAATGTGAGATGGGCTATTTTTTTTAACAAATGTTAACGGACCTTGAAAAGTTAGGAAAATCAACCGGATTTCTACAATTGATAAAATATCCAACAATAAAAAGAGTTACTCCAACAAGCGGCTGTTCAGTATGTTAATAAAATTAATAAACTCTTCACAAAATCTTGTCATAGCCACATAAAAGGAGTTTTCAAAATGAACAGTTAGAAGAAAAGAAGTATAAGAAAACATGACGTAACTTTACGCTTCCTATTGGAGCGCATACTGCTGCTGCTGGCTACTGGGCTGACCCCCCCCCCCCCCCGTCCCTAAAACCGATTTATCCTTTTTAAATGTTATCTGAATGTAATAAATCCACAGGTTTCTATAACAGTTTTCTTAAAACATAACATGTGCTGTATAATTGGAGATAAAAAGTTCTGTTCTAACTTCAGTACAAATACAACAGCCGCAAAAAACTAGAGGTTCAACAGCAGAGAAAGATGAAAGCGGAAGTGAAGAGAGATTTTGACTGATCAGCTCGAAGTGTGTGTGTGTGTGTGTGTCAGATAACGTTGGTGACAGAGCAAAGTACGCACTTCGATCATCAACAGAAACTAGTAACAAATTTCTGAACTGGAATATTTTCAATTAAATTAACCTGTCTGAATAGAAAGGATGAAACTTTATTTTGAAAGATTTTATCCAAACAAGAGATTTAAAAGCATCAATTGAACGCCATGAAAATAGTACTAATTTTTCAGTTTTTGTTCGCAGTTTGTGATTTAATAGAAAATTTTGAAAAAGTTTGCGATGCCAGGAAGGGTCAGCGCTGCAAGATAATAGTGTGTGTGTGTGTGTGTGTCCTCCACCATTAAAAAAAACTATGTTACTTGAAGGACAAGAGCGTACAAAATATTCTTCAAAAGGAAATGCAACCTATCAAAAAGGATTTTTAAAGAACTTTTAAAACCGAATACACTGTTTTAAATAAGAATAACGTTGTCGCTCTTGGAAGAATAACGGACAACAACAAAAAATGTTAAAATGGTTGTTTTATTACAGTAAAGGCTCTGCTGAGGAGAAATAATTTTCCAAACACATCTTCTGGAAACAGACACTATTAGAAAAAAGTATTCACATTTACGCCATCGAAATGGGAAAACTATGCATTATTTAAAGTTGATAATGTTTTCTAGATTTACTGTACCTAATCTCATAGAGCCTAGGGAAAGAAATTGTTCAGTATGATTTTAAAAAGGGGAGATAAAGTTGTAAACATAAATGCACAATTACGCCACTTAACGCGAGAACTCTGAATTACAAAAATTTAACGAGTACCTGCCAAATTTTTCCACAAAGTCAATGGTATCCTGTCTCGAAAGAATTTTTCAAATCTGATATTTAAAAGCAGAGATATCGGGAAAAACATATTAGACATTTGCTCCCCCAGCGAGAAATGTTTGCTTTATTTTGGGCGGTAAATGCATGCGAAACTTTCCCTTTCGTAAGTAGTAGCATCTAACCGAAAAATAATCATTTCCATTGGTGTCTTAGACGTGCAGGAGCTACTGTAAAGATGGTAAATGGAGGCGTGAACTTGTTCGCTCTAGTAGCAAAATCATTCTTTAAGAAAAATTGTAAATTATGGGTAGAATGTTTCGCACTAGAAATGTTCACTGACAGAGAAAGGATTTTTCAATTTTTTCTCTTAGATGCAGATAGATAGAGAAAAAATATATTTTTTTACGCTCCTTGCCGGTAAAACTATGGATTATTTATAGCAGAAAGGATTCTGAAAGGGTGTTTCGCAGTGCGGGTTATCTCACCATAAAATGTTTTTTTTAATCGAGTTCTCAGAACTACAGCATTCGTGGCAAATACATCAGGAACATAAATACACACTTACGTCCCTCAGCAGAAACACAGTTCTTTACGAAAGACCAGGAAATATATGCAGAATATTACACACTAAGTGCTAAATACGATGCAAATTTTTTTTTCAAGCTGGACTTTTAGAAGCAGAGGTATAAGATATATCGTAATGTACTTTCACGTCCCAAACGAAAAAACAGTGCATTATTTGAAAGGGAAGCTGTTCCCAAAATATTCTTCGTCACAAATGGGATCGAGAGGAAGAAATAATTTTTTTAATCGGATTTTAAAAAGCAATAATATGGATAAAAATATATTTTGAATAACATCTGTATTTACGCCCTCTGGTGGGGACGTTATGCTTCAGGAAAAAACGAATCAAAGATCATCGTTCCCACATTTCGGGCTTCCCAATGTAATAAGATTTTTCAAAAAGGACTAGGAGTTGCAGAGATATATAGAGTATATTCACTTACGGACGGACAGAAGAATTGATACCATAAGCACGTGCTTCAACAAAAAGGCGTGCTGTAAAGCGAAAATTTCATCCATTTTAGAGCTGGCATATCTTCACTACTTTTTTTTTCGTGAGTTAACGACGATCAGGAGCAACTTTAAGGGCTAAAAATATCCCCCCCCCCTTATCCCTTATTTAGGGTCACTGGTACTAGGAAAGGGACAAAACCCGCGCCAGCCGACAGACATGCCACCGATACCTCATCCAGGTTTGAATCTTTGCCGGTCTCAGACAACTTCTTGTAGCCCGAGTTTCAGACCACTCAGCCCCCGGAACGTAAAGCTAATGTTACATAGCTGCATGTAAATGTATGGAATATTACAAAGTTATCTCTTGTAAATAGGTTTTAGTAGCTAATGCAGCTGTTAAACGTACGATGCTTGACACAGAAATCGCCCCATGCAGAATGAATGAGGATAAAGGTGTGAAATTTAACGTGCAAACAGGAATACATTAGGGTTTACCTCGATCTTATTTTCGGCCTCGTAAAATGTTTACAAGATGAGATAATGCAATAAGTGATTGCACCGTCGGAAACGGCAATACAGGCAGCAACAAGGCGTGGCAATGAGTCATACATTCGACGGCCACCGTCCTGAAGAATGGAACATTGAGCATGGTTGATTGATCCCATGATTCATCGAGCTCGTGGCCAGACCGATTCGATAGCAGACGACGTCCACTGTGGTCCCAATGGTTTTGGATTAGCGATAAATCGAACGATCTTGCTGGACATGACAGTGTTTGAACGTATTGCAAACAAAAATTGTCTGGAGACTTGAGCGGTGTGTACACGGGCGTTATCTTCCTGGAAAATGGGATGCTGCAGGCTATTCAGGAACGGTATCAAAATGGGCTGCAGAACCTTGCTCACGTATCGTGCAGCTGTTAGTGTGTCCGTGATGCGGATAAGAGGTCACCTGATGTCATGCGCAATAGAACCCCATAGCCTGATGCCTACCTGACGGGCAGTGTGGCGGTCGCGAAAGAAACCTAGATCCGTCCGCTCACCAGAGTGCCACCAGACACAGATGCGTCGATCGTCTAAATCCAGACAGAAACGGGATTCATCACTGAAGAGCACAATGGTCTATTCGTGACCTCAGTTCGCATGAATTCCACGACAAAAAATACGAACGCTGCGATTGCGGGGTGTTAATGGCTATCGACGTAACGGTCGCCTACTGCGCAGGCTTGCCACATGTAACCTTCGGTTTACAGTTCGGGGTCGTTGCAACATCCACGGCCGATGACACAGCATGTCGAATATTGGTCGCAGTGCTTTCTTGTGACGAACAAGCGTGTCGGACAATTCGCCAGTGCAGGCGTGCGGACGTCTGTCGGACTACACCACTGCCGCTCCGACGCACGTAGAAACCATCGTGTAGCCACTGGTGCCAACAGCGTCAACCTGGTCGTGCATCCCGTTGCACATGTGAAACGATATGACGTGTAAACCAGCTCGTTTCTCAAAAGCCTGCAATTCTTCCTCTCTGAAGCGCATCCAAATGGTGATAAACCTGCAGACTGCATGTACCCGGCATTTTGGGCCTTCTCTGAAGAGTTTCCTAGCACAAACAACAAATCTGATACATCTGTAGCACTTCCACGAGCGACTACATATTACCATCCCTATTGCTGCTGGCAACCCACGAACGTGTGACGTCATCAGATTGCGGTTTAACATCATTTGCATATCTCGAGAGGGAACACCCTCCCTGAGACTTGGATGTTTGTAGCACATCTCCTTCTAGGTGGGGCAATTTCTATGTCGAGCAGTTTAAAATATTCCGGATGTTTCGTTATGTACTGAAATTCCATTCTCCTTTTATTTCTTTTACTTCTCTCAATTTGAAAATTTCTGTGGCGGCCCGGTGGCGCAGTGGTCTAAGCGATGGCTTATGACCATTCATCCGGAAGGGGTCCGGGATCGAACCCCGGTGATTCATGGATGTTTTGTTTGTCTTACGGCACTGGCTGTCTCCCAATCCGGAACGGCTCACGCTGGTTGTTAAACTTTGAATAAAAAAAAAATTCTGTAACGTTGCGAGAAAAAGCTGATGTAATTGTTGAAACCAGCATTATTTGCAATCACCAATTCTGCGTTAACCATGGATTCGTTTTTTCAATTCAGGATAGTGTTAATGAGCTTTTCTGTTTCGGTGCAAGTGAAAAGAAAGTGTAACATAATTCTGGACTAAAAAAAAAGACGTGAGTTTCCTCCAAATATAATATCAGTCCTCTTAAAGTGTACTAAATGCTGCCTTACAAGACAAATGAAATATTGTTCAACAAAAAGAGAGCCCTTTCCACGAACTCTCGGCTACGTGGAAGATCATACTGACATGGAATATTAAGGGGAAAATGAGAATGTTTGAAAGGTAGGTAACGAGACACCACCTTCCGTGAGACGCAATATCACCTAGACACGTAGTAGGCGCTCCAAGATTTCAAATTATCGTCATTCCGGAAATTATTCTTGTGTTCAGTGGCCTTGAAAAAGCCTCCCGTTCGGAGTGAGAAATTTCGGCACTTAGTCGTTGTATGTTTTATAAATTGTTACACCATTTAATACGGAATAAATACTTCAAGTTGTATAATACTAAGGTGCAAGTTCTATTATTGTAATATTGTTCAATGTTGGTGGTGTATTTTTAAAAAGCATTAACGTTCCACATTCGCAATTGTTGCCTTTCACGCGAAATTCGAATCAACAATGGTGATGTCTCTTTCACAAACAGAATAACGTAGGCAGATATCAAAACGTAGAAAAGGTAACATTACCTATATGTGCTTTCTCATTCAGGGTGGGCGTTTACTCGGAGAATATTGTCAGGCGGAATGCTTTGCCATTACGGTTAAGTTTGGAGGGGAATCTGTGAAGGTGTGGGGCTGTCTCGGCTAGAAGGAACTAGGTCCTTTGGATGTCGGGTCGATCACCTTAACGGCTGTCAGAAACGAAGATATTCTTAACTATTCCTCACTGCCTATGCTATAGCAGCATTTTGGCACAGATCTCTGCATGCTTTAGCAAGCTCGAGGGCTTTGCCACACTTGTATTGAAGGTTTGTCCAGGCCTAGTTGGTGGAGCGGGACGTCCGGGTTTTGGATTATCTGTACACAGGACCTCCAAGAGTTGGATTGTCTTGGAGCAGGTTGTCTAAGTTTTGGATTGGCTGGCTGAAAGTTCGGGTCTAAATCCAACAGAACATTTATGGGACAAGTTGGAAAGCTGAATCCGATCACGGCCGGGAAGAACTTTCTCTCCGGCAGCTCCGAAATACGCTTTGCAGGAGAAATTGAGGAAAATTTTCAGTACAGACCTGAGCATCACAATCTTCCTCTGTTCGATATTAAAATGAAATGAAGTAAAAATAGGCATTGCACTTTTGTGACCACGTATACTACATGCGTCCGAGCGATTAGGATTGTATATTTAAGGTTAAGGAAAAGGAACCTCGAGAAAGACATAGTGACCGCTGCCTGGGTGTGGAGTTGTCTTAGTCGCTGGCTTATGATTACTCGTTCAAGACCGTGCTCAAGTTACAGCTGAAGCATAGTTGTCGTGCTTGTCTTATGGCGCAGGCTCTCTCCCTTCCCTGGAGTCAGTGGACCTAAATTAAGGATGGGCGACTGCTTATAGCCCCTTGAGTTGCTTACGGTGGTCGTTATACCTCCAATCAATAAAAAACAATGAATAAAAAAAGTGTTGGAAATCAAACTTTTGTATACAAGAACAGGCGATAGATTTGAACAAGGTATGATTTTGCTTACTGAGATTATACAGCATTCAAACTTAAAAGTGTTTCTTTCTTTGGAATATAAATAGAAGATGGGCTACTTTGACTAGACTACAATGCACTCAGAATATTAGCTGCTGCTTTATTTTGAAGAATATACGACTGTATAGATTGTTAGTTTCTTCGACCACATTGCAGCCGCGATATATACTGAATCCTTCTTTCGAAGAATATGTATTGGCTACTAAACTCCTTTAACCATAATACAATCGCAGTAGAAACTTCGGCCTCCTTTCGACCAATGTAAGTTACATCCGAACTTGATATCAATGATTTTTTTCTGAATAAGTGACAGAAGCAGATAAAACGCCAGAGAATTGATGATTTTGAACAAAGTACGGTTGATCCGATAAATATTTGCTCAGTAAGTACATCAAACCAAGATCTTCGCTCTTTCCACGTTTTTATGTGAGGCACGGAAAAGTTCTCATTGGCCGCCACCGGGAGTCGAACCCAGGGTCTTCCAGTTACGCGCCGGATATGCTTCCGCTACACCACAGCGGCCTCGAATTCCTCCAGACTCACACACGCCAACTGCCAAGCCAATTTGGCAGGTTGCTTCTTGGAGCCCCGCACAATGCACACCAAAGATCGTAAGCAGCAACTGAAGAAATAATTCGAAGGCGAATGAATAATTAATACAGACATTTAACGTGGACCAGGAACATCAAACCAAGATCTTCGCTCTTTCCACGTTTTTAAGTGAGGCACGGAAAAATTATCATTGGCCGCCACCGGGAGTCGAACCCAGGGTCTTCCAGTTACGCGCCGGATATGCTTCCGCTACACTACAGCGGCCTCGAATTCCTCCAGACTCACACACGCTAACTGCCAAGCCAATTTGGCAGGTTGCTTCTTGGAGCCCCGCACAATGCTGGGGATCCCCAGCATATCCGGCACGTAACTGGAAGACCTTGGGTTCGACTCCCGGTGGCGGCCAATGAGAATTTTTCCGTGTCTCACTTAATAACGTGGAAAGAGCGAAGATCTTGGTTTGATGTTCCTGGTCCACGTTAAATGTCTGTATTAATTATTCATTCGCCTTCTAATTATTTCTTCAGTTGCTGCTTACCATCTTTGGAGAATCCCCAGCATTGTGCGGGGCTCCAAGAAGCAACCTGCCAAATTGGCTTGGCAGTTAGCGTGTGTGAGTCTGGAGGAATTGGAGGCCGCTGTGGTGTAGCGGAAGCATATCCGGCGCGTAACTGGAAGACCCTGGGTTCGACTCCCGGTGGCGGCCAATGAGAGTTTTTCCGTGCCTCACTTAAAAACGTGGAAAGAGCGAAGATCTTGGTTTGAAGTTCCTGGTCCACGTTAAATGTCTGTATTAATTGCTCAGTAAGTGTCACGGTGCATTGTTTTCCTAAACGCGTCTTTAAATTTTAAATTACTCCGTCATCTTTTGTTAAGATATTCAGAACAAAAAAATCACATGAAATATTTTCAGTCGTGAAAAGTGATTTATTTTTATTTGCAGACACAACAATATTAGGCGCTTAGAACCAATTTGCTAAGTTTTACAACACACACAACCGGAAAGCGCGAAACGGAACTCTATGAATTCCGTTATAAATTATATGAAGTGTGTAAATCAGTATCAAACGACAAAACTAGGAAAATCCATCTTGTTTCTTTCTGTTTACCTTCTAAAATGATAAGTGAACTAAAATTGAAAGTTCTGTCGTAGAAAGAGCAAAGGAAATTCTTATGTTCCAATAATGTACATAATAGAGGTTGACAACCAAAAATGAAAGGCGTTAGCGAACCCTACGATGGATATTTAAACTATTAATCCAAAGGGGGCATCTTGTTAATTTGAAACTATGGCTATGCCATGAATTTTGAATGTAATGAAAGTATTCTGTGAAAACCTGTTTCAAAGTAACAGTATTTTAAGATGTGTAACCTACAGCTATTGAAAACGAAAATTGTTCCTTTTCGCGTTACATCGCTTTAGGATATTGCAATATACTACACTGACTCAAAAAAAAAAATCCCAGCACCAAGAAGGGGTTGTGTTAGATTAACGACAGTTGGTAGGCGGTGAGAATACATCTGTAAGATGACGTCTATGCAAATTTCACTCTCGGCGCATACGTGTGGCGCTACTAGCGCCCCTCGGAACATGCAAAGCAGGTTTGCTGTAAATACGCGCTGTAACGTTCGTGAGCGTTAGTTATCGTTCAGATTCGACGTAGGGTGTTGATGTTAGTCAAGAATGCCTTTGAGAAGACGATGAAGCCATTATCAACAGCTCACGGAGTTTGAACCAGGTCGTGTAATAGGGCTAAGAAAAGGTGGATTTTCTTTCCGCAATATTGCAGAACGACTTGGCAGAAATGTAGCCACTGTGCATGACTGTTTGCAGCGGTGGTCAAGGGAAGGTACTGCCTCAAGAAGACCAGGTTCCGGCCAGCCACGTGGCACTACTGAGAGGGAAGATCGCCGTGTACGGCGTATGGCCGTGGCGCATCGTATCGCGTCTGCGGCAGCAATTCGAGCTGCAGTTGCCACCACAGTGACACAATGAACTGTTACAAATCGGTTACTTGAAGGACAGCTCCGAGCCAGATGCCCTGTAGCGTGCATTCCACTTACTCCAAACCACTGCCGTTTGGGACGTCATTGGTGTCAAGCTAGAGCTCATTGGAGGACGGAGTGGAGATCTGTTGTGTTTTCTGATGAAAGCCGGTTCTGCCTGGGTGCCAGTGATGGCCGTGTGTTGGTTAGAAGGAGGCCAGGTGAGCCAGTGCAACCAACCTGTCTGCGGCCGAGACACACTTGACCTACACCTGGAGTTATGGTCTGGGGAGCAATTTTCTATGACAGCAGGAGCACTCTCGTGGTTATCCCACGCACCCTGACGGCACAGTTGTACGTCGGTCTGGTGATTCAACCTGTTGTGCTGCCATTCATGAACAGCATTCCAGGGGGTGTTTTCCAACAGGATAACGCTCGCCCGCATACCGCTGATGTAACCCAACATGCTCTACAGAGTGTCGACATGTTGCCGTGGCCTGCTAGATCACCAGATCTATCACCAATCGAGCACGTATGGGACATCATTGGAAGACAACTCCAGCGTCACCCCCAACCAGCAATAACCGTCCCTGTATTGACCGACCAAGTGCAACAGGCATGGAACTCCATCCCACAAACTGACATCCAGCACCTGTACGACACAATGCATGAACGTTTGCGTGCTTGCATTCAACATTTTGGCGGTTACACCGGTTATTAATGTACCAGCATTTCACATTTAAAATGGCTCTTCTGGCGCTTACAATAAGCTCTGATCTTGAAACCTTAGTCGATTAAATATGTTACCTATACAAATGGTATTGCCGACATTTCATTCCTCTACAACTATTTTTTCGTGGTGTTGGGATTTTTTTCCGTCAGTGTGAATGCAAATGTAAACTTTTGCCAGAACTGGGAGCCATTTGGTTTATACCTATGACGGTTGAAGCTCCCAGAAAACTTTTCACTTAACAGAGATACAGTGATTTTGCAAAAGGAAAATGAAAGAAAAATTGCAGAAACCTGTTTCTTACAATTGCAGCCATGCAGTTTAAATATCTTTTTCCTCAACATAGTTCCCGTAGTTGGATATGTTCTGTCAAACAGTAAATAAAATGTACCTTTCCAATACAAGCACATTATTTGCAGTCAGACTCTCAAAAATGCAGATCATCAAAATGACTCTCAAAATGCGTCATCCTTCATTCATATTTGCATGATTCATATTCTTCATTCATATTTGCTTCATTCATATTCTGTGGTTGGATGCCAAGTGTACATAAAAGAGCCCACCTGGAAAACCATTGAAAAACTTTAATATGATTTTAAGCATCCAATGCAGAAAACATATTAACAATTATACCTCTAGAGACATACACAGTGCTAAGTTCAAATGCAAACCAATCTTGGGAAATAATTGTATGTCAAGGCAGATCATTATTATTAGTTATTACTGACATTGTTATTACGGTTGCACTAAATCATTTTCCGCTGTAAATGAGGCAATACTACTTTGACAGGAGGCCGAATGGAGAGAAAAAGTGATACCGGGAGCAGTTCATGATTTGATGAAATGTTTTTATGTGAATTTGATGTGTTGTTCAATATCTAATATTTTTTCTGCCTTTTCCTTTCCTTGTGTCCCAAGTAAAGAACACTGATTTCTTTCAGTCAGAAATGGAGCCTTGAAAGTCCAAACTTTGATGACGAACTAATCTGATTTAAGTTTATGTTCTAATTGAAACCGACCGGTAGTTAAAATTTTTTTATCTAAAACATATACACTGCTGGACATTTGCTAAGGACGGATCATAAACGGCTATATAGCGCATAAAAAAGTAAGTGTGGTTGGATGCCAAGTGAAATAAAATAATGTCAGAATGCCAGGACATTACAAGAAAGACAATTTATTGTGCTCTGAAATTAGGAAGGCTTTGGAACGTGTTCAAGGGACAAACAGGCCATTTTGTGCAGAATACGTAAACGTGAAAAAATGCAATTACCGTCCGCAGGCGTTCTGGCGTAAGATGTCAATACCGGATATGGCCACCATGGAGGGCGATGCAAGATTCCACACGTCGTGTCATTCTTTGCACAACATTATCAAGCAGCTGTTGGGGTAATTTATCCCATTCCTCTGTCAGTGCACGGATGAGGGTGTCCTTGTTTATTGGAGGTAATTGGCGTCGAGCAAGACTCCTCCCCAAAGCATCCCACACATTTTCAATAGGATTCAGATCTGGAGAACGTGCTGACCATACGAGGCGTTGAGTATCCTTGCTCTCAAGACACTCCTGGACAGCGACTGTTCGATGACATGTTGCGTTGTCGTCCATGAAAATGAATCTATCACCGACCGCACCACGGAACATGCAAACATGAGGTAGCAGAACATCATTAATGTATCGTTGGCCAGTCATAGTCCCAGTTGGAAGCACATAGAGGGACGTACGGCCATTGATCATGATGCCAGCCCATACCATGACACTACATGTCGGATATCGGTCCCTTTCCTGTATGTTTGCTGGACAATATGCAGTACCACTATCACGCAAGATCAGTTGTCGTCGACAATTAGACGATAGACTGTATCTACTCTCTACTGAGAAGAGGACAGCAGACCAGTCGTTATCAATCCAATCGCGATGTTGATGGCACCATTGCAAACATGCGGTACGGTGACGTCTGGACAATGGGATGCACACAACAGGACGGCAGGCGTATAGTCCTCCTTCATGCAAACGTCTGGTGACAGTTTTTCGGGAGATCCGCTTGCCAGTAGCAGCCATAAACTGATTTGCTACCTCACTAGCTTTGCTGCGCCGGTGTCTTTTTTGTTGATAGCACTATGTACCGATCTTCTGCAGGTGTCGTACTGCGAACACAACCTTCCCCGTGACGTTTGCTACACTTTCCATTTGTTTGAAATGATTTCCAAAGCCTTGAAACAACACTGTGGCTGACGTCGAACTCCCTGGCAACATTTGTTATTTTTCGCCTTTCTTCAATCTTGCCAATAATACGGCCACGCGTAAAATCATCTAGGTGATGTCGGGAAGACACTCTGAAAATTGTGAGTTCGTCAATTGATTCTTTTCCTTTCAACTTTTCGTTTGAACAACAACGGTCAATACGCGTCAATTCCTTTATATCTGTTATCAGCGCTATGACGTCGCGAACAAGTTCGGCAATCCAAAATTTGCATGCGCACAACACGTCTTACTGTATCTTGCACTTATGCTAATTTCCACATTTTCCTGCCTTCCATTTTATGGTTGCTATCGTTGCTATTGTCATCCGTCCTTAGCAATTGTCCGGCAGTGTAAAACACTTAACGCGCGAAATAAAACCTTTATATTAACCACTCCAGTTGTCTACAAAGAGAACCTTTGGCGTAGGAAGAACATTTAAAAAATGCCTCATTAAGTGTTCTCATATTTCTCACTAACTTTAATTGACTACATTTGAAGTGTTTTGAGCTCTTGAAATCTCTCCCGAAATCACGCAACGCGGGATTTCTCGTTTCTCCAAAGCACGTAGTAAGTTATTCACTTATGTTTCACGCAAAGTCAGTCTGCTTTGCAACGCTTGATAGCTGTAAAACTATACAGAAGTTGCTCCGAGTGTCTCCTTTATTTCATATAATTCAGAGCTTCAAAGGAAGTAATATCAGCTTCTTAAAGACGGCACTTCAAATATAATTTCGTTTGCACTGTCAAGGTGCACATAAGTTTTATACTAATTTTTTAATTTGGAGATTGTTTGCCACAAAACTATTTGACATCTTCCTGTGAGCAAATGCCGTGATTTGTTTTTCTTTTGGGTTGATGATTTAGACGAATCAAACAGTCAGAAGCCGCTGACGAATCAAACAGTCAGAAGCCAGCTGAGCGACATGCAGTGATTACACGAGCTGGCAATACGTTCAAGTATCATGCGAAAGTAGTACTGCTGTCATTGATAGAATTTTTGTGAATAGCCCACCTTTCTTTAAGATATCAAATATCTCACATTTATACTTATTACGGTCATGCTCCATTATTGAAGTGGTGGAAAAGCTATATCCGCTCAATGTCGTAAATACAGAAATGCTATCTTTGCAAGAAATACATAATGTATTTTCCAATAATCTGTTTTCAGGCCATAAGTAATTTCAAAAGGGTTTTTGTCAATAACCTCGTTCTCAAATGAATGGAGGACGTTCTGAAGCAGTGTTAATTTTTACAGCCTGAAATTACACATAACCAAACTTTACAAATTTACAAGTAATTTTTAAACTTTTATGTCGATGCTGGTTTTCAATACAAGGGGTAAAATGTCCTTTCAATTTTTATTCGAGATATTTTGGTTGTAATGTGTAAAAAGATCAATATTTCTTGAAAAAGCTGTTTATGCAAATATATTTCACGTGCTTTCAGAACTAAAGGCAAGTACAATGCACCTAAAATCACCCATGTTATATCTTTCATTGATTAAATATTGATGTGCTGGTATTTTTTCTTGATTTATAACAGAGCTGCAGTAAGCTACATTAATTTTTATTATTCTTGGCTCTGTGCGGCTTAACAAGACACTTACGCGGCAAAAAGACTCAAATTCAATAAAATAACCATTTCGTAATTACTACATTCAGGTAAGCCGGCGAACTTGCAATTGGGGGCAACAACAAAGATCTCTTAACCCTGCAATTTGGTTCTTATCTCCTAATTGGAGGGATTTCCTCGGATTTAGCAATCCTGTCCGTTGTCCCGGGATATAATCCCGAGCTCCTGAAGTCTGGTACTAAAGGTTCCTCTGATAGATGTTGTAAATACTGTTTAGATAAGAAAAGCAATAACGGAAGTTAAAGTCTAAACACACCAATATTTTGGCACAACAGCTATGAATTATTTTGCTTAGTCCCCAAGGTACATGATAGGCTAATAAGGTAATTATTATTCCGAAAAAAAAGTGCATACCAGTTCATGTAGAAAACGCATCAGGAAGCTTTTGAACTGTATTTACCATAGGCAGGAACTGAACCTCCATTTCCGGATTTTCTCCCCAAATTTTACCATTTTTCCATCCAGAGAAATGCCTTTCTAGCAAATCATAGGCATGAATCTGAATAATCACCCAGGCATATCTGGTAGGGAACATTTTCTATTTCTTGGCAATAGCGAAACTTCGCCGTCCCTCTTCACATTATACGTATATAATGTGAAGAGGAGAGGGCCTGTGGCTAATATTCTCAGTTTGGATCCTGCACAAGTCCCGGCAGAGGTATGTGGAATGCATTTATCCTACGACGGTGGTTTTGCGACATTTCCCCGGAACCAGTTATCCTAAATGGAGGATGGGGTGCCCAATTGCAGCTTAAGGGGCTTTTGGAGATTGCAAAACTCCCAAACAAATAAGGAATTTTCTATCTTAATTAGAGATCTGCGTCTTAAATATCGTCAGCATCAGGCAAGGAATTTTCTATCTTAATTAGAGATCTGCGTCTTAAATATCGTCAGCATCAGGCAGAAATATTAATATTTAGAAAAATTGTACGTTACAAAGCACATGACAATTGTATAGTCATAATTTTTTAACGCAGAAATGCCTCCAAAAGCCTTGTCACAGGCATTCTTTATAGATGCGACTGTTGTTTGTAGGCGAAAAATCATCTCTAAAGCACATTGGTAGCATATTACGTCATTAAAATTTGCTTTTATCATAGAAATATAGAGAAAAACTATGATTTATATAAGAAATCTCTTAGAAAGAAAAGTCTTGAAGGGAAAATAATGCCACATTGACAGCTTTACATGGCTTATGAGAGCACAAAAGATAAAAATTTGGTATTTGCAGCCAAATGAACATAAACATTAATAACAAGAAAGATGCCACAGAATTTTCGGGTGTAATGAGCACATCTTTTGAATCCGTTCTGACGCGAATTAAATTTATCAAAGCTATTCAAAGTCAGTCGAACCGGTATGGAAAACGGTAGTATCAGACCGAAGAAAGACGTTTTTCCATCGGGTTTTAATCCCGGAAATATTGCTGTTAATGGAATCATGAGCTTACGCCCTCTGGTTGCAGACTTGTGCGTAAAGAAAAATTTGAAATTATATGATAAACATTTCGCAGCGGAACAGCTCTCCAACAAAGAAATAATTTTTCAAATCGCTTCCTTAGACGCTGAGATATCAACAAATGTAAGATATCCATCTATGCCCGCTGGCGGGACAACCTGCATTATTTTAAGAAGAAAGTATTTTCAAAGGTTTTTCGTCGTGAGCGGTAGCGGCCCAGCAACGAATTTTTTCAGTCGAGTTTTCAATAGCTCAGATTTTTCTGCCAATACATCAGCAGCAGAAATTAACATTAGTGGCCCTACTGTTCTTTACCAAATATTAGAAATAATATGAAAAACATTTTCCATCAAAAGCTGTATACGATACAGGAAGAATTTTTCAAAGCGGAGTTTTTGAAGCAGATATATCAGGGAAAACGTAATTTGCCTTAACGCACCCTAATGGAAGGTCTATGAGTCACTTAAAAATTTTGAAATTATATGAAAACCATTTCGCGCAGGAAACGCTATCCAACAAAGAAATAATTTTTCAAATCGGATTCTTAGAAGCGATGAACACACACACTACTGCCTCACACACAATTTAAAAAAAAATTAACAGTGTGTGTGTTCATCGCTACTTACCTGCACGATTAAATATTAGTGTGTTTTCCGGACTCTTAGAAATAAAGATATTGACAAAAATAAGATATACATGTAAGTTCCTGGCGGAGAAACCATGCATTATTTTAAGAAGAAAATATTCGAAAAAGGTTTATCGAAGTGAATAATATCATTCCACCAACGAATTTTTTTCAGTTGAGATTTTAGGAGCTCAGATTTTGTGGCAAATACATCAGAAGCAGAAATTAACACTTACGTCCCTTGGCGGCCAAACCATTCTTTAACAAAAATTAAAAATTGTATGCAAAAGATTTTTGACAGACGGACAAACCAAAACATAAGAACGATCTTCTTTTACAAAAGACGTGCTTAAAAATTATCGTGCCTATGTTATAGGTTTGTCAGACCGACGGACGGACAAACCTATAACATAAGCACGATCTCTTCTTACAAAAGACGTGCTAAAAAATACCGTGAGCATTCTTCACTAATGGAGTATTCCACAAATCATTGCTTTCCCTAACAATATTTTTTACTTTTCAGATGAATGAACTTGGATTGTAAGGTGCTGCCCACACTTGGAATTCGTACATTTTCACCAAAAAACATTTAATATTTAATACATACATAAAAAATAAGGATAAAGGACATTCTGTCTACATTGCAGTAGACAAAAATAGCAACGATATAATGTTTGAAATGAAAACATCGTACTTACACTTAAGTAAAGAAAGAAGTTCCACTGATATCAAAACATGTAAAAAAGATTTTTCTTCAAGTTTACACCTTTAATGAAATATACGGAAATTTTATTTCATAGCTCATTCATTTCCTATATAGACTGAAAATTGTTAGCAGAAGTTAGAAGCAAAATGCAATTTGATTGAAAAAAAAATTATGTGGTAACCATCCACCATATTTAAGTTTTGAAACATGTGAAACGATTTCCATTGATTTCTGGGACACAAATTCTAGTGTCTTACGCTTGTACAGGTTTTAAGGTTCTTGTTCTACAAAACCCCTTATTCTACTACCGAAGGATTTTCAAATGGAACAATCAGAATAAGAGGCATGGAGGTAAACGTGATAAAACTTAACAAACCTAGCGGAAAAGCTTCCCGCAGCCCTGGTGGAGCAGTCGGATCAGAAAGCGCTGGCATCTGACAATTTGTCAGACATGGATCAGGGTTTGAATCCGTGAGATATGGAGTTGCGTTTGTCCTACGGCACTGGCTCTTTTTCCCTTCCCTGCAACCAATGGCCCTAAATTAGGGATGGGCTACTGCTCATTGAGTTCCGCACGGTGGTCATTAACCACGCCCTCATTCCAAGAAAAAACTCTCCGTTACTTGAAGAAAACGGGTGCAAATTATCCTTCACAGCGAAGGGCATACTTGCAAGTAAGATTTTTTTTCCAAAATAATTTTACACTCTCCTTCAAAATTAAAAATGCGTTGTTGCTCTCTGGTGGCAGAACTGGGATTTATGAACGACAACGAATAAGCCCAAGGTAAACAGAAAAATATAAATACTGTATTACTGATTTTTTCAAGTAAGACTTCTAGAATCCATGATCGCAAGAAAATAGTTTATGTAGATGTGCTCCCCAGCAGAAACGCTGTACGGTATTTAATACGGATAATGCCTGCAATCCTTACGATTATGAATGGCATACGGTACAAAAGGTATGTTTTCAATATGATTTTCAGAAGAGGAGATGAAATTACCACCAAAAATGCACGTTAAAGCCACTTAGCGTCGTACGTCTGCGTTATAAAAATGCAAGAATGCAGAAAAATCTTTTTTTCGACGTGAATGGTACCCGATGATAAAATTATTTTTTGAATCGTAAATTCAGAAGTTGCGATGTCGAGGAGAATAGAATATGCATGTCCGCTGCCTAGCAAATAAGTTGGGCATTATTTTAGCAGGAAATACATTAGAAAAAGATTTCGTAGTAAGCAGCATCGGACCGAAAGTGATTTCTTTATATCTAGCATTTAGTGGTTCTGACACGGCTTCAATTATTTTGTAAAGAGTAATAGGCACCTACTTCCTTCAGTAGCAAAATCTTCCGTTAAAATTATTTGGAAATTCCATGCCAAGTATTCTTCAGTATGAACGCTGTACGACGAAAAAATTTGATTTCAAATTTTGTTAATTTTGTTAAGTTGGACTGTTCGAAGCAGGAATATTGGGGGAAAATGGGATATACGCTTATGCTCCAAGTAGAATAATTGTGTTCCGCTTTTAGTAGTATATAAGCGTAAAATCGTTTTCGTTGTAAATGGTATCCGACTGAAAGGGAAATTTTTTGGATCGAATATTTAGGACAGCAGATACTGATGAACTTATATAAAAAAAAGAAACATGCCATTTCGTCTACTTGAGTCGAAACTATCATTTACGAAAATTTTGAAACTATATTCAGAGTATTTCTTACCAGGAATACTATCCGACATTAATAGAGACTTTTAGCATTGAAAATATTTGGAAAAATGCAATATATCTTAACATTTCTGGAGCGGAAGTTCTATATGTTTTTTGGAGAAAAGTTACGTACGCTTCTTCATATACATTCTTTATCGTAAAAGATATCAAAGGAAAGGACAAATATTTTAACCGGATTTTTAAAAGAAATTTCATGAAATAAGATATATTTTGACTCCACCTCCATTTATATCCTATAGAGGAGGAGTTGTGCATCAAAAAAACAACCAAGAAACATAAAGTAAGGATGATAGTTCTCACAGTTCAAGCTTCCCATTGCGAGAAGATTTTTTTTGTAAATTGGATTAATAAGTACCAAGATACGGTATCTACAGACAGATGGGCAAAGTAAGAACAATAGCTCGTCGTTTTTTCTCAAAAGACGTGTTAAAAATGAACCCTACGACAACATAGTGAGTGAAACTCAATGCAGGTCAAAGAAGAAACGTTATTAATTTTTGGTACAACTATTTCATTCCCAAAGAAGCTGATTTAATGTTCCTGAAATGACTGAGGTGTCGTTTATTTTCAGCTATTAAAATCTGATAAAACAATCAAATCGAAAGGCCAATGCCAATAATTGGACGAACTGAATGAAGCACTAGAAATTGAACAGCGTCTTTTGGTGAATAGAAAAAGTGCAATCTTCGCCACGATAATCTCTCGCCTAATATTTTAAGGATCATCCAGGGAAAATTCACGGTGGAATTCTTACTGATTTTACATATTCACCAGATATGTACCCTTTAAATCCCGTGTTCACATAACCGTCTAATGGTAAGGAACTGGATTTCATTAGATGCTCTCAAAACCCGCATCTATTATTCTTTTAGCTACATATCAGCACGTTTTACAGGAGTAATATTAACGGGTTTACAGAAAGAAAGTAACAACGGAATATGTGTTACTTATTAAATGAGAAAAGTGTTTTCAAACGAATTATTTATAACTGCTATTTCAAAATTCCGAATTTTTTCCAACCAACCGAACACTTCGTTCTGAAATCTGAAAAACTGAAGAAGAAAAATTAAAAGCTTTAACTCTTTACATTTAGAAATCAATATCCGGAATAGTTTTTCTCCAAGAATATAAAACTAATCTGTGCATTTCTATAATATCCATTTACAGACAAGTTATTAAACTTGCCCTTATTCTTTTAGTGCACTGAAAGTAAGTGGCGTTCGTTCGTCCATAATTGTCGCAACATTTGGTTGCTGAAATGTTTTTACGTTCCAGTTCTTTCATCATTAAGCGCAGCAAAGTCGTGGAATTTTGAAGAGCAACTGCTGTTATTCTTAGGGAATGGGATCTTTCGTAGAGAGAATCTCCAATTTCAAGGAACTTTTAATGCAATTCTGTCCCCTTTGCTTAATTTCGTGGAACATTCCATGGTCAGTCATGCAATAAACGTTGTTAGTCTTCATTGAGTCCCTAATAAACGACTCAGACTACATTTTAGCCTCACGCAGCTGCTTACTAACGGTAGAAAACTCATTCTGGAATATTTTAAATGTGTCGGTCGTGCCAGAAAAATTTCGGAGGCACCGCTTTAAAGGCGAAAATTAACCCAAGTTCATTTGAGGTTTGGCGTGTCTTTTTCTGGATGACTGTGCTTGGAACTGGAATGTTTTAATTTTGTTCCGAGAAAAGCGATATGAAAACCGTTTCATTTCTGGCCATTTCGGTGCTTTTCAGAAGCGCAGTTCTCTACAGCTACTGTCTTGCTAATGTAGCATTTGCTGCAGGTGGTGGATTATATGGATGTTTGTTCCAAAATAACCACATGTAGTTTATCAAAAGCACATGTTAATATTCACGCATAAATTGCACGAAACTGTTATTTTTGTCAAAGCGTACGTGGGTGTGGATTGCACTGTCCAGGAGCGAAGTGTTCGTAGACCGCGTAAATCGTTAACAAAACGTAAAAGCCGTAAAATGCCTTAAATATACATTTTATTATTCGCGAACTTTAGATTCCCTTTATCTATCGTATAAAAAGTTAGTAAAATCATGCAATGCATTGATTATGATGCGCTTTCCAACATACCAGAAATCATTACTCAAGTTATGAGGATAATGGCTGTAGAATAAATCTAACTCCTATGACCTGACCTTTGATCCCATTTTGCCCATTTTCAACAGGTTACGTCCCCAGGTAGGGCCCTACCACATACTAACATTTCATCGAAATCGAACCATTTTTACGCAAATTATGACGCCTAAGGACAATGGACTGGATTCCGCTCCTATGTCCTGAACGTTGGCCCCATTTCGCCCATTTTCAATATGGTTCTTCCCCAGGTGATCTAATACCGCATACTGAACTTTCATAGAAATCGAACCATTTTTACGCAAGTTATTGTGCGGACGGGCTGACGGAGAAAGCTGGAGCATATACACTTCTTCAACTTACGGTTGGAAAGCGTAAAAAAGAGAATACGATGTGTTTATCTGTCCTAATTAGGCCAAAAGGATTGTGAAAAGCAGAAGACTCTAAATCTTGCTTAAACATTTTTTCACACAAGGGAAGACTACAGTCACGGGATATTACAACATATGATATACTTCAAACAAAGCTCACGGGCTTTCACAAATGACTGAGCTCGTACCTGAAATGTTTTAATTATACACAGCGTAAATACAAATTATTACACAAGCCACACGTCACAGCATATGACTTCGTGTAATAGTTTGTATTTTACTGCCCTTTGTATGTAAACAAAAGCGTTCGGAAAGCAAGAAGAATAATTCCAATTTGTTTACGTGGTTTGAATAAAGAAACATTATAGAAAATCAGGTGAAACTGATTCGCGAAATTTCCCGATATTTAATTTTCTCTGACTTTTTCACTTGCCTGTCGCATACCTTACAAGCAACTGAGCACAAAGTAACGTGAAAATTATGCTTTTTCCGTACTAGAATTGCTTTCATTCGGTTAAGTAACGAAAATAGGAGAACGTATATATCTGGCTCTTAGAAAATCTTTGGTGACTCAACTTGGTTAAACATATGAAGGCAAAAATGTTACGCAGGTCCTGAGATTACGTGTAACTTATAGTTTTTACAATAGAATAAACAAATTCGTAAAAATATTATGAATTAATGTCATTAAAATGCATGGATGAACCTGTGATTATTATAGGTTTAAGGTTCAGTAATGCTGAAAGAGGAACAAACTTCGCCAAACGAACATTCGGGTGCGAGATTTGAAACCTTTTCCATGAAATACATTAACCATTGCGGCCGAGTGGTACAAAGCTGGCTTCTAATCATTCATCCAGGTTCCAATCCCAGGTGAGGTATAGATAGTGTTTATTTGACGACACTATCTCTCTTCCTTCCTGGAAACTATTGGCCTTAAATTAGAGACGGCCCACCGCTGATTGCCCATTGAGTTCCTCTCGGTGCTGGATATCCCTCTTCCCAAACGCAGTGTTTTCCTACATAAGATAATACATGAAACTAACTACGCTGCCAACGATATCAGAGCGGCTTAAGCAACTGTTCTCTGACCACTCATCCTACTTGGGCTGGGGACAGAAACGAGTGCTGCGGTTTTCTGTTGGCGGTGACTATGTTTCATTCATGAAACAAGCGGCTCGAAGTTTGGAGCGAGTGATTGCTACTATCCCTTAGCGTTTCTCATGGTGGTGGTCACACTCGTACATATACAAAAACCAAATTTTAGTAGCAATTTTCCTTTTATAAAAATAAGATGTGTGTAGGGAAAATTTGGAGATTATCCTTTTGTTCCCACAAGTTCCATTCTTAGGAAGGTCAGTGCTTTTAAAAACAGTGGGAATAACCAGCTTTAACATTAGGAAAGGTGGGATCAGAATTTTTTATTTTTTGAAATTTTCATAAATATTGTTTCATTTGAGGTTGTCTTTCTTTAGATCAGTGATAAGTGATGAGGAGGAAACAGTTGTCGGATGGGCATTTCGGAATTTTACATATGCTTTTAACTACATATTAGGGAGAAGCAGGCATTCAATCTTCAGCAGTAGGGCCTTTAGCGTTTCTTTTTAACGGTGCCGCTAAAACATGCAACACAAAGTATTATTTTCGCTGATTTCATTATTCATTGCCAGTGTTTATTTGGGAAACATCCGAGTGTATTTGTGAATTAATGTACTTTAATAAAAATATAGAAGAGATCTTCAGCCCCCTCCAACCCTCAAAAATAAAATTAAAAAATCCCCGTAAATGATTAACAAAACATAAAATTTATTTAAAGTGGACTCTAGGAAGGCGCTAGCGGATGGCTCTCTGCATCGGAAAAGGAAGAATTAGATGACGAGTTCAGAGCGTCTCAAATAAATAAAAGTAAGAAAATCCAATAAAAATCAAACAAAAGTACTTGGGACTTAATTTTGATTTTAAAATTTTCCCCAAATTTTGACTTAATCCAAAATTCAAGCCTTTGCGCACGGCAGAAAAACATCGGAGTGATCCATTGCATTTTCCTTTATACTGTGCCATCGACGCTGTAAGCATATATAGACTTGGATGACAGTTGTTCCAGCAGTTACATTACGGAAACGACAAAGTCACAAGATCTCCCAGCCAGAGTTGGAAACGGGTAAAAATTTCGGACCCGGACTCGATCTGGACACGTAACTGACCCAGCCAAATCTGCTTTGAACTATAAATTCGAAACTCTCTCTCTCTATATATATATACTGTATATACATATAAACGTAATATATATATTCATTCCAATAACTGCTTGATATTTAATAACTGAAATAATAAATAATTTGGTAACTACCTAAATTTTAGGGCCATTTTTAGTGCCACTATTTTGCGTAATCCAGAAGTAATGGCTGACCATGACTGTGACCATGGAGTATATTACAATTCGGAATCATAATTTACGATTACACAAATGTATTCAGATTGTTCATTTTTTCCACGCTTTGAAGGAGGTGCGCATATTTTTATATGGTCCGTTATATTTTTGGTCACATAATCTTTTATTACACCGTCGACATCTTTCTTTGTAATTATACACTTTCCACATTTTGAACAACAAGCAAGACCGAACAACACAGAATTATTCACCGATTCCTTAATGAGACGAAACAATTTCCAGCATTCACTCTTCCCCTTGTGGTTTTCAAAAAGCACGTTGTTGTTGGCCTCGACGCCCTTCTCAACCTCCTTAATATTAAATCCATCCATATTAACAAATAAGGAGTTAATTTCGACATGACGTGTGATGGGAACGGGTTGTTAGCACATCAATCGAAAACCTCTGAATGCTCAATGTAAAAGATGTGATGTGAAAAGTAACTCTTAGTCATACAGTGAACTTCGCACGGAGAGAGTGAATCAGCTGAGAAGAAGGCAAATGGCGTTTGCCTGTACCTTGCCCTGGACAATCGCGCTGTAAAAGAGTGCAAAGGAAGTATCTTTTTACGATACGGTGTCGGTGTGTCTGACGTCGGTCGAAGGAAATATTCGTTGCTTTAAGGAAGAGAAACAATATATTTGCATGGCAAATCATTATTCAATCCGTGGGCACCAGTATCGACTACAGAATTCCACAATGCGCATTTTTCTTTGAAATATATTTTTCTCTTTTCAAAAATGAAAACCAGGTCAGGAACACCTTGACCCGACCCGTTGGACCTACAAGAAAATGGCGACCCGTTGACCCGTTACCCGGTACCCGCTTCCATCTCTGCTCCCAGTAAGCCCAGTGATCGTAGGCGAAAGTCTTTGACTTGTCACCCGAGGTGGACCCGTGACCAAGATTAAGCATTCGATGCTGAACACTTCACCAACAATAATATAAAATATAACTTCATATGCTCAATACAACCACACCATACCTAGATCAAACACATTTCTCGATCGGCAGACGACGAGCTACTTCCTAAAAAAAGAAATGGCGAAAACTGTCCTAGGCAGATTTCATGGTAAGCGAGAAAAAGCCCTATGAGTTGGTAGCTTAACCTACTGAGACAACAGCTTCAATATGTTCCGCAGGGACGCAATCACAGCATTCCGTAGTGTACAACATTCACAAGTAGAAGAGCTACTTACGCACATTAGTGGCGAAATATGAGTTACAAGGTATCATAAATTTTACACAAAATATTCTTCATAGCTGAAGTATTCCAAAGAAAAACGAATTTTTCATATTGAACATTTTGAAGAAGAGATATATAGGAAAACTGGATATTACCTTACGTCCACCAGAGCAAAACGTTAAGGCAAATATTTCTTTACACTTAAAAGTATCCTGCCATAAAGTATTTTTGAGGAATTTTTTGAATCAAAGATAATCTCTTACATGGAAATATACATTTTCGCCTCTTGGCGGCAGAATTGTAAATTACAAAAAAGGAAAAAATATACATAAAATATCAGTTGCGAAAGCTACAGGACGATAAATTGTTTTTTTTTTTCAAGCACGGTATATGCAAACACATATAGCGAGAAAAAATATTTACATATACGCCGCCAAGAGGGAAACCTGCATTATTTAAAGACGATAATATTCACACTCTTTACAGTAGCAAATGCCATGTAGCACAAAAAGGATTTTTGCTATATGATGTTTAGAACCGAAAATACAGTTGCAAGCAGAAATACACACTAACACCACCTGGCTGTGAAACCATGCACTGTGAGAACTTAAAAACTTTATTCAAAATTTTCCAGAAAGGGAACGGTATCAGGTATTGAAATAATTTTTCAAATCGGGCTTCTGAAGCGGGGATATTGAGAAAAATAAAAGATTATATATTTCCACCGCCAGCAATTAAATGTGAAATACTTTAGGCAAAAATTTCGCATAAAATTTTGCAGTAAACGGTATGTGGCCGAAAAGATATGTTCTTAATCGGATATTTTGACGCGTTGATACAGCTGCAAATACGTATGTAGGTGAAGTGCTTAGGACCTCTAGTGGCAAAACTGTTAGAGAAAGGATATTTTTAAATTATATGCCAAACTCCAACAGATGCAAAATGAAATTTTCAAATCAGACTTATAAAAGCAGATATGTCGCGGGAAATGAAATATCCATTCACGTTCCTCTGTGGGACACTCTGAATTACTTGTAAAAGAAACTGTTCGAAAAATAGACATCGTAAAAAATATCAAAGGAAAGAAATAATTCTTTGAATCGAATATTTAAAAGAAAATTTTATGAAATAAAATGCATTTCGATTTGAGTTCGTTAGCATCAGAATTGCGCGCGCCGGTGGCAAAGTTATACTTTTTCGGAAAAGACTAAAAGGCAAAGATCACCGTTATCAGCCCTCAGGTTGGTCAATGCAAGAATAATTTTTCAAGTCGGACTAATACCTGCACAGATATGGTACCTACAATAGAATGGACGAGGAAGTGATAAAAGTATGTTCTTATTTTAAAAAAAACCGTTCGAATTACAATATGCGCCACTAGCAAAATGAAAAGTATCTTACCGAAAAAGCATAAATCGTACACAAAATATTTAGCATACTGGAAACTACCCGTAGAATAACTAATTTTTCAAATTGAACAATTGGAAGCAAAGCTATGGATATAACCTAATGTAACCTCACGTGATGGTGGGAGGATGAAAATGGCGTAAAACATTCTTCATAGCGAAGGGCATCCTATCACAAAAGAGTTTTTTTACCATTGGAAATTTAGAATCAGAAATACTGATTCATAGGAAAACATAAGTTGACGCTCCATAATCACATGATTCTGCATTGTGAAAAAGTGGAAAACATACGCGAAGTGTTGTTAGGGGCGATGGGTTTCCAAGGGAAAGTAATTTTACTCGCGAATCTTAGAAGCAGAGATAGCACGAAAAGACTTTATGCATATGCACTCTCAGTGGACAATCGTTGCCCTATTTGAAGAAAATGTTATCAATACTTACAACACCAAATAAGATCTAGTAATGAAATGACTTTTTAGTCGGATTTTTAGAATCGGAGATACAGTACCAAACAGAAATACCCACTTAAACCGAACCATATATCTTCAGAACTGGACATCATATAAAAATATACGTAATATGTTTCCCGAGGTGAAGCTTAACTTATGAAAACGACTTTTTTCCAGTCGGATATTTGGAAGTAGAAATATCGTAGAAAATGAAGTATTTGTGTACACCTTCTACAGGGAAACAAGCAGAAAATTGTGTATTTTGGAAGCTTTCCGTAGGAAATTTTCCTTGAAGGAAATGAGCCAGTGGTATCGGACGGCGAATTTTTTTATCTTAATCGATTATTAAATGCGTAGATACGGTTGAAAATGTATCGTAAACCAAATTACGCACTTGCTCGCTAAAATGGTAATATTATTTTACAAAAATTTGCCAGATACGGACAAAATGTAAAACATCATGAACGCTATTTGGCGCAAAAGGAATTTATGAAATCGAATTTTTAGGAACAAAGATATAAAGTAAAATATACTATTTCTATATTCATTTCCTATCGAAAAAACTGTGTTATTTTTTACAGAAAATGAACTCTAAATATTTCCCGTTATTATTGGTATTTCACCATCAAAGGAATTGTACTTGAATTTTTACAAGCATATATGCCTCTGCAAACATTTTGTAAACAAAATATGCGCTTTTGCTTACTTTTGGTAAAATTGTACCTGACGAAAAACGAGAAGTTATATGCAAATTATTCTTCGCTGCTGACGCCATTCGTCGCAGCAAGAAATTTTCAGGTCAGATTTTTAGAAGCAGTAACATCAGTAAATATACACCCTTTAGCGCACCCTTTAGCGGAAAAACTGTGTGCAAAATGGTGCTCCTGAGAAATGCCATTGAAGAAAAGAGGACTTGTTTCAGTTCTTTTCTAGAAGCAATGATATAGAATACAATACATTTTGAATTGCATAGCATTCGCTTTCACCGCCAACTAAGGGCGAAGTGATGCATCAGAAAAAGAACAAAATGCAGGGATCATCGTTCCCGTAGTTTTAGCGTCCCTACGTAAAAAGAAATTTTTATGACTCCTTTTTGTATTGGGGAAGTTGTATGAACAATGTTTTCAAGTGCTCAACTAAATGCTGACCAGGCAGCGTTTTTCATTGAAAAAACACTATGCTCTCACGGATTCCAACCATTTGAATTATAATTACAGCGTAAATATGAATTTGTTGGTGAACTGCCATCGAGTAAGATCTCCTCTCGTAAGATGTTTTAGTAAACTTGAAATAATATTCTTAGAATTTAAACTTAAAATAATATAAAGGTTAGTCATATCACATATATCTACATTATACAAAGGCCGTTCCATAAAAATTGAGAGTAAAATCCCAGAAAATGAAGAAATATAGATACAGCAAAATATGTATATGTTATTTTTTCTCAAAATATCTTTCCTCGAATGATATGCAACGGTCCCATTGTTCAGTCCACTTTTCAAAGCATGTGGCGAAGCCCCGAAGGCATTTTGTGGAAACTGCTTTAGCGACCCCTGTACAGCTTGAATAACGTCAGCATTTGTCTTGAATGTTGCGCCACGGAACTTCTCCTTTATTGTTGGAAACAACCAGAAATCGTACGGGGCGAGGTCAGTACTGTAGGCAGGCTGTAGCATGATTTCAATACTGCATTTCGTAAGAAACTGTTGAACACAAGCAGCCACATGTAGGTGGGCGTTATCATAGTGTAGCGCTCACTTGCACACCAGTTCCGGCAGCTTAATCGAATCGATATGTATCGTAGCAGACACTTCAAAACTGAAATATAATACTCAGTATTGACAGAAATTTGTACAGGAACGACATGCTGGTAGACTACACTTTTATGATCAAAGAAAAGTATCATCATCACCCTCCCAGCTGATTTGGTTTAGCGGAATTTTTTCGGAGGAGGCGAGCCTGTGTGTTTCCAGACACTCGTTGCGCGCTACGTAGAGGGTCGAAATAGTGGACCCATGTTTCATCGGCAGTTATTACTGTGTTCAGAAAGTTTGGATACTTTGCAATCATTTGTTTCCAATCATGACACAATTGAACCCTGGCTAACAATTGTTCTCTCGCCAGGTGATGGGGTACCCATTTGGGACACACACGATGTAGCAGTAATTTGTCGAGTAGAATGCGGAATGCCGACGTTTTTGAAATATTAGTTGACGCCGTTATGTCTCACACGTCATTCGTGGATCGTCTTCCACGATTGCCCAAACAATGTTAACAATACGCTCCGTAACAACACTTTCAGGTCTACAACGTCTAGGAGCGAGTTCTGCCGACAAACGCCATTTTTTAAAGTCATAGTGCCATCTAAAGATTTTTGACTCACCCAAACATTTATCTTTGTAAGTATTTTTCCAGTAAATCAACTCTTTCTGGAGCCGTTCTATTTAAACGATAGAAAAATTTTATTACACAATGCATTTCTTTTCTTAACTCTGAATCACTCACCTCCATAGCTGCATTTCGAAATGAAGACGTACCTGAAACAACTGCGCAATAACAAAACCAGAATCATCTGCCACGGCTAATAACTGTTGCAATAGATACTTCCTTATTTCAGTTAGACGTCTGCGTGCCAATTGTTTCGCTTTGCACTGTTGCCAAGTCAAAAAAAATACTCTAAGTTTTTATGGGGCGGCCTTTGTATTATCAAAAGTATTCGGACACTACAAATTATTTCCATAAGTGCAAAGAACGATTACGCCGGAAGCTGCGCTGTGAGTCGGGAAGTATGTATACACTAAGTGGCCACTTTAAGATGACCACCTGACAGTTTTAAGCAAATGAGCTATGGCTGCACGCTGTTGCCGCCAGAGGCCGAGGCTAGTATAAAAAGGGAAAGCTTAGGGCTTGCGACAGTAGTAGGGTGATTTTTGGGTGACGAGATGGGTAAAAAATGCAATTTGATGGACGTTCAACGTAGGATGACTGTAGGAGCTCGGAGCCATGGAGCGAGTATCACCGAAACCGCCGCATTCGTGGAATGTTCCAGAGTAGCTGTTGTTAACAACAGCAAAAAATGTCGTTCAGGAGGCCGCACAAACTGACGGAACGTGACAGAAGAGCCAGATAAGAAATGGTAAAATAATTCAGTAGAACAAAAAAAGTTTTGTTACGGGTCCTCGTTGATAACTCACACCGAAACGAATGCAGGGAGGAGCACGTGATCCTGTAGCCCTTTCGCACACGTTGAGAGACCCCGTAGGGAGTCTAGTGCACATGGTCGGTCTGCAACATCCTGGTTAGTACAAGTGTTCTGAGGATGACCTCACATAGATAGGTCGAAAAGCTTCAACGGGAGTTTGGTGGAATGGTGGTAATCTCAAGCATGCTGTGATGTTAAACTTCTTATTGGATTTTAATCGTGAGATATTTTAAACTTCAAATTTAACTGGTGGTGCAACTGGTACCGTGAACATTGAAGGAATGTGATTTTCTAATGATGCATTTTTTAACTTCAAATTAAACTATTGGTGCAATAAGTACAGTGAACATCGATGGAATAGAATATTTTATTAACATGTATATAGTAATTTTAACATTAAAAAAGCTGCAACCATAGTGCAATAGTGTGTGTGCACTATTAGGGCTTGCGACAGTAGTAGGGTGATTTTTGGGTGAAAAGATTAAAACCAAAAGTTTCGTCTCCCAAGGAATTACCTTTGGAATATCGCGACATATGTTGAGAATCGTCAATGAATCCATAAACAAAGGAAAATGACACACAGACAATGTGCATCATATAAACTAAGGATTAGAGGTACATAATAGTATTTAATCTATTAGTGGATATATAATTGTTACAGATAAGAAATGTTAAGAAATCTCGCTCTTCCTCTGTTGTTTCCATTGTTCCTGAAGTAGGAAACGCTTGTAATGGCTTTGTTAGTACCATAACTATCTGCAAAGAGTTGCACAAAGTGAGTTATTATGGAAGAGAAGAGACATACAAACCACACATTACTACCGTGGAAGCGAAGCGTCATTTGGAAAGTGTGTCTCCCATCTCTCCTGGGATGTGGGCGACTGAAAAGCTGTTCTTTGGAGTGATAATTCACACGTTTCAATTTTCCGATCTGTTGGGCGGTTGTTTGGATTTGGCGACAGCCCGTCGAACGAATCTTCTTGGACTGCATTCTTCCAACTGTTGAAATCGGCGGAGGCTTCATCATGGATCGTTGCATGCAGTTGTTTTTCGTGGATGGGATCAGCTCTTTGGTTTTTATACCACAAACCATGCAAACCATGAACTCTGAAGTGTACCTCGACGTTATGGATAATTGTGCCCTCCCAAGAATGTTGTAGTATTATGGAAATGACTGTTATTTCTTCCCACAGAATCGAACTCTCTGCCACAATGCACGGAGTGTGAATGATTCGTTTCTTGAAAATGAGGTGGAAGTTTAGACTAGCCTGTTGTCATTTGTGATCTTAATCCCCTAGAAAACCTCTAGGATGAACTGCAGCAACTGATATTAAATCGACCACAACGACCGTCTTCGCTCTCCACTCTGGGAGAATCTTTGCAGGACGAATGGCGAGCTATTCCTGTGGAGTCCTTCCGAAAAATCGTTGATAGTATGCCTCGACGTGTTGTCGCTGTCATACAAGCAAAAGGTGAACCGACAAACTACTAATTGCGATAATAAAGCCATTTTCCCCAAATCATTGTTGTGTCCGAGTACTTTTGATAATATGGTGTACATAAACCTAGAAAGGTCCGTTATAATCCCATTGATAAGTTAGAAGAGTAACCAGGATTCGAGACATGATTTTATTTTTTAAGAGTAAGACACATGTCCAGGGAGGGAAATTTTGTACTGGACTAACAGAAAAGATTTTTTGTGACAAAAGGGAATGGCACGTGTTAAATAATCTGAGGTTTCTTACATTACTTCCCTCTATTACGACTCATTTATATCAATAAATGAATTAGTACACTTAAAGGAAAGCGAATTTCATCCAAACGCCGATATTTTAAAAGACATTTAATTAAGATCCGTTAGTGGAAAGATTTCAATCCAAGTTTTCACTATTATCTGTATCTCTTGTTCTCATCCAAATGATTCTGTATGAGAAAAAATAATTTCATTTTGAGTTTGAGATTTTTTTATTTTGCTGTTTGATTATCTCTTAAAATATTTTGATAAAGAAGTTCACATAATGAAACGGTGACGTTCCGTAAATGTGTAGCGGGTTGAGCTATAAATTTCGAAAGTATGAAACTGGATTGTTCTGGTTCTGGTGTTGAAACCTGGCTTGGTCTGGTCTGGCATTCAGTATTCGAGTTTAGACCAGGCCTGAGTTTGCGAATTAAAGGACGTATATAAATTTATTACATCGTAAAGAAGTGAACACAGGATTTTTTTTATTGAAGGTTTAACGCCCATCGCGAGCAACTCAATGGGCTATAAGTAGTCTCCGTCCCTAATTTATGGCCACTAGTTCCAGGGAAGGGAGGGAGCCAGACAAACATAACATCCACGCTTCACCGGGATTTGAATACGGACTCCTCTCGGAAGAATCGTCATAAACTATCGCTTAGACCAGCTCGCCGCCGGGGCGGCACACATATAAATGAGTAGGAAAAGAAGAAAAAAGTTATCCTGTTTCTTTAAAAAACAAATTCTCTTATTTGAGTGTATTTATTTAATCATTATTTACTTGAAAATTTAGTGAGGCTTACAATTTGAAGAAATTACCTATTTCAAAATATTTTCTAAATCATGAAAAAGAAATCAATCGAATAAGATACAAAATACGGCGGACGTCAAAGTTTTTGAGGCAAATTATTGTTTTTATATAATTGTCTCTGTCTTGTAACTTTCGAAAAGATAAACAACTCTTTTCTAGAAGTTCATTTTCGTTGAGACAACATTAAATTATTTGTAGAAGATAAACCAAAATTTGTTTTCTTTATTGTTTGCGAACGCTCGTGTAGTGGTTATCGGGAATGGATATTTCCAATCAGCGAATTGCTGTTGTCTTCGTACTAGCTTAGTAACAGGAAAAAAGACAACAACAACTCGCTGTCAGGTGGGAAGTAACCGCTGCGTTTGGAATCCTTTTAACACTGTGGATACTTATTGAAAAGAGTAAAAGAAAGTGAAAACAGTAAAGATGTGTAACAATATAGCAGAAAGTTGCTGGAAAAGTCGCGTTTCGATGAGAACCCTAAAGATTTCGATTTATTTATTTTTTTGTTGTTGAGGATGTTTCAATAAACGCGAAAATTTGTATCTTTTCGATGAAATTAAGTTATCCTGGACAGCATAATTAGAAGGAAATCATGGAAATTTTTGAGTTTTACTTTGCGTGGGGTTTAAAGTGTATTGCCTTTTTTTTTCTTTTATATTAATCATAAATTGTGAGCGCTGATAAAAATATTCTTCTCGCAGTGTTCCCTGATTTTAGCAGCTTAAAGATTTCATGATGTCTCAAAGCTTACTCTAACAAAGATTTGTAACATTCTATTCAAAGCATTAAGTGGTGGTGCTTACATTTGTTTTCCATTGTAATCGTTTCAATTTATTTCTTTATAAGCTTACCGACAGCCATAATCAATACAGAAGGCTATACGCCTGGGCACATTGATAATTTGGGATCACTACTTCCAGGGAATGAACAAAATCACGGCGGCTAAATTAAATCCCATATTTTCGACCTACTAGTTTACATATGTGGTAAGTTTCCTCTGATTCTGTGCATTCCTACAGGGTGTGGTATTTTCCATGTCGAAGAGTGTTAGTGAAAAATTAATTAAGGTCGTAATTATTAAATTTTCCAAAATTTGGATTGTGCCGTGAGAAGAAGAACTTACGGTATAGACTTAGATAAACAAAGTTATGGGCTCATAAAAACTGACATTGGGAGACAGTGAGTTTCAATCTTTTAAAGTCTACAAGCATCTCACGAGAAATTTACCGACGGGCGGTGTCAATCTGCAAATACAGCCCTCTACAGAGCCAAAGGTTTCGATCGGATTGCATATTTCATACCCTTTTTAATTCCGAGGCACTATCAATAGTTATTCATTTTCTCTAGAAAACTCTCAAGAGTGTATCTGTTGTTGTCCTAAAACCCAATCGGCATCACTTCCGCTTCGGAGAGTGTATCACGTTCCACTTTTCAACAAGTATTTTCAGAAAAATGTATGAATTTGAACAACACTATGCCTCACTGGTCGAAATGTGCAGCCGCATATTTTATTTTGTTCCACAAGGCAATGAGAAGCTGAGTTATTTGGTACCTCCCGGATCAGAGCTGTCATCAGTTCACCTTTCTTTGCACTTTTGTGTTCTCATGTTTGATTGCGTTATTTATTTCTACATAAAGTAGAATTACATGATATACAGCTGAGATACCCTGCCAACTGCAGAAACCTACATGTAAGAATTACAAAAAGCTTTCTGGCAATAAGGTGTGAAAAACAAAGTAAACAGGGTGATTTACTCGGGACTGAACATTAATTTTTTTTAATTAGCTCACGATTGCAAAGGCATATTTAAATGAAATTAGTGTAAAACCTACCTTGATCCATGTAAAATATATACTGATTCTTTAAAGAAGATTGGCCCAATGATACGGCGTCGGGACACCGCACACCAGACATCGATTTTCACTGCATGCAATGGCTCTTCGTGGATGGCGTGGGGATTATCACTGGCCCATACCCGTGTATTTTGTGAGTTTACATTGCCAGATAAATGGAACCATATACTTCGTCAGAAAACCATGTCTAACAGGAAGGGGTTTTCAGCGAAACATTTGGCAAACCATTGACAATATGCCAATCGTTTTGCAAATTTCGGTGTCGGTAACTCGTTCACAGCCCTGATACGGTGCGGCTTAATCTTCGCCTGTTTGAATGCCCTTTGCCATGTCGAATACGATCGTCCAGTCTCTTGGGACATACGCCGAATATATTTTCATGGGAATGTCAATAACGCCTGCTTCACATTCTCTATTGTGTCCCCTGCCAACTGGGGTCATCCGCCGGTATGAGGATCCACCAACCTTCCCGTTCTGTCCAGCTTCTTCGGCAACTTCGAAATGGTGGCTCCGGTGGGTGGTTTACGCCCACCAAATTTCTTCAGAAGCTGCTTCTGACATTGTTTGCAGGAAACAGTTACCCAGTACTGACACACAATGAACACACGCTCTTCAATTGAGTATTCATCTTCATTTGACGTCCTCGCTTAAACTGTCTGCGGAGACATGCTATTCCCCCACCACTACTAGACAGATGGCGCGTCGGTGCGGCACCACCCATTTCCCCGGGAGACATTTTGTTCACGGGTAATGCATGTCGACTGCTTTGTCAGGGAATAAAGAACCGCTCAGTCGGGTTTCACGCTCGTCGTATATTTCCCATCTCATATATTCCACATAATAGGTGTTCAATCCCGAGTAAATCACCCTGTAGAACACAATTCCATCCAGGGAGGTCCGGTATAACTCGACTACCTCCTTAAGTAACAAAACTGCAAGAGTGGTTCAATATTTCAGCAGAAAAGAAACGGAGATGAAAATTATATTAGAAATTCGTAATGGGACCGAACACGGAGCACAGTATTATAATTATCTGCGCGTTTAGCAGTACTGACGCGCAATGATAATGTAACTACTGAAAATTCCCGGCTATATAATGTACCTTTCTCAAGAAACAAACATGGTTGTTGTAAGAACGGACACATAAGATATAATGTAATGAACTGAGCGTTATGCTACTTTTGCACAAAAGAAAAGGAAGAGAGACAACAAAACCTAAGAAAGCAATAGAAGGTTCGAGAACACTTTTTCGATGTCGATGGCCTCAGACAAAGAACCTCAGTTTTCTCACGCCATAGAAAGGGATAGGCCTTTCCAACGGACTGATAAACATCTACAATTATACCGCGACTTTTACCGTACATTGTCAGCGTTTCACAGACGCCTAAAAATCTGGGAAGCCATCCATTTACCATTGTGTAGTATAACGAAGTAAATTTCTCTGTCATTTTTAATCCAGTCCAGGGATCGAACCCGAGGCCACTTATTCCGGAACAGCTCCCTCTACCAACTGAGCTAAGCAGACGTTCGTTCTCGCTAATATCTGACTTTATGTCATGTGCGTCCTGCGAGGCAGGCACGTCACATCTCCCCCACCCCCCGAAAGAGGCCCGGGGCATGGCCCACGGGTCAGACGGGATCATGTATCGCCGTAAGGCAGCCATCCGCTGAAGAACGTACACTTGAGAACTCCCAGTGAACCTGGTGTGTGAAATGCAACATCACACACACTTATTTTTCGAAGCGCTGAAGAAGAGATTCTCTTATTTTTCTTGTCTCGCGGTGTGGAAAGAACATCACACCATTGCGAGAACTTTAATGGCCGCGTCATCCGGGAATTAGGGCGCCATTATAACGAAGTAAACTTCTCCGTCATTTTTGATCCACGCCGGTGATCGAACCCGAGTCCACTTATTCCGGAACAAGTCGCTCTACCAACTGATGTTCGTCTTCGCTACTATCTGCCTTTATGTCGTGTGCGCCCTGCGGGGAAGGCGCGTCACAGTAGCTATAATAGTGTATAATGTGTTAATGTAAGGATGTACATCGGCGGTAGGATTACTTTCTCAAAGGGTGCACTTCCTGATGTACAGATCTGACGGACTGCCGCGATGCGAAGGGTGGGATTAAACCCATCGGTTAAGTACGCTTCGCCGACGCCAAGGGTCAGCGTACGCGAGACGTCAGCGGAGGAGTGCTTGGCAGGGGAAGAACGCCACGTCAGCAGAGGCTTCGCGCATGCGTAGTGCGGAGGAGGTGAGGAGAGCGGATCTCTTAGGAGGAACAAGTTAGCAAGTCTGATTTCGTCTAGCAGCGAGAGTAGTTCTTCGGTAAGAGGACGCGAAGCGTTTTCCTCTTTCTTGAGCAAGCGGTCGCTCCAGGTATATGGAGGTCCGAGGCTCTTAATGAGGTTAGTCAGCGCACTATCTTTGCAGAGATGGGGTTTTTGGTTGCAGCGGCACAGGTCCCGGTCAGGGAATCCCGCTTGCGTTATAGATATTCCTCCACTGCAAGGTAATTTATAGTACTGACGAAAACTAAATTCGCAACGACAGGAAAGCGCGAGTTAGGCCAATAATAACATTCTCAGAGATACAGATCTACCTAATAGTAGGCAGACTCTCTCTGGAACGTCAACGTCGAAAGCTAGAAATTAGATATTTTTCTTCAGGAATGATTCTCCTAGACTTCCTATCCCAATATCCGTCAGATCTAAGAAATAGTGAAACCTGATGCTAGAGGAAGATTAATCCTCCGCCGTCAGAACCTAACTGTTATTCAATAAATGTTGGTGTTGGGTTGATAAATCCTCTCGAGATCTTTCTATTGAAGTAGTGATCATTATCCTGCTCGTTCAGCAGTTTCTATCCGCCTTCCTGGTTCACAGATGTTATAACAAAGTGGGGGAGGCTTCGTTTGTTCGACCGAACAGAGTTCAGGGAGTGTTTCAGAGAAACAGAAACGCTTCCTTGTGACTGTGAGAAGCACATATAGCGTTGACGCCTCCGAGTTCTAAGTAGGAGGCGGGGCCACGGCACGTGACCAGTACTTTCGCTCTCACAGCACCGTAAATATGTCGCAGTCGGTAGGATCCAGAACTAACAAACTTTGGAGAGAGAGGCAGGCTGATAAGAATTACAGGAGAAATTCTGGTTAGGAAGATAGGACAAGGATCCCGATACCCACAGGTGAAAGAGAAGGTACCGACAGAACTTTATCCGACGACGGGCGGCTAGAGGAGGTTCGCAACCAGGACGCTTCCCGCACTCCGTGATGGACGAGAGATCCAGTGCAACGAAGGGGACCTACAACCCAGACGACGAGACGACGGATACCGTGAGGAGAGCTCGTAACCAGAGTGCCTCATGTGCTACAGGACTCATTCTTCGAAAACAAACGACGAGCGGACGACTATCGTGAAGACAGCTCGCAACCAGAGTGCCTCACGTGCTACAGGACTCATTCTTCGAAAGCGGACGACGAGAGAACGACTACCGTGAGGAGAGCTCACAACCAGAGTGCCTCACGTGCTACAGGACTCATTTTGTGTAAAGAAGTCAGACCAAAGTTGAAGTGCCCGGCCACCCCAAGACACAGAATGAAGCAGAAGGGAGCTCGAATCGCTTCGGCAGGTAAGTATCACTTTGGAACCGCAATTTTAATTCCTGGGCACTAGTGTAGTATTTTAGCCACCTAAAGCTAATAGAATTCGTGTTAGGGTGCGGTCAGTTAGAGACCATAGGGTCAAGGATATTATCAATTGTTGAAGTGCAAAGTGTATTTATGTGTAAAAGTTCGAGGTCACTAGTTAAGTTAGGAAATCAATTGTGTTTTATAATTATATGTTAAAATAGGTATGTAGGAATTTTAGGAGTGAATAGTCTAACCCGTTTGATAGCACAGGCTGATATCGAAAATTTGAGTGTGTTTTTACATGTATATTGATTTTTATGAGTATTGTATATGAATATTGCATGGAATATGGATCAGCTTTTGTACTGGTAAAAGGGTCAGGAGTACGAAGAGCAGAATGTAGAGGGAAGTAAAGGGCAAAGTGATAAAGAGCTAAATAACAGCTCAGATTCTAACCAAGAGGTACAGATTAACCAAAGAAAGATGGAAGGTGATACCGCTATGTTGGGATTGGAATTCAAATTTAGAATGCTCAAATTGCAGGAAGAAAAAGCGGAAAGAGAATTGCATGAAAAGAAAGTGGAAAGGGAATGAGAGGAAAAGAAAGCGGAAAGAGAACTGAGAAAATTCGAGCTGCAAGCCGAACGGGCTGAGAGGATGCTTCAGCTGCAATTAGCTGATAGAAAGCTGAGTAAAATACAGTTATTATTAGAAAGTCCGGCTCCGGATACGAAGGGGAAAGATCAAGGGCGCCTAGCCGATTATATGAGAATCATAGAGCGGACAATTCCAAAGAGTCCCTCTAAGCCCGAGGAAATCCTAGATTTCTTCGATTCCATAGAGAGGACCTTTCTGTTACATGCTGTTCCAGAGGAGATGCAGGTGCGGCTCGTCGTGGCTTTATTTAACGCCGAATGCGTGAACCACTTGTTCAGACGGCTAACCCTGGAGCAGTATGACTGCTACCGCACCGTTAAGGATGCAATTTTGGCGGAGTGTCACTTGACCCCCGATATCTATCTCAAACAGTTTGAGACAATTAAGAGGAATAAAGGGGAAAGCTTCCAGCAATTAGCAGGTCGTATTGTGCGGGCGCCCCAATATTACGTGGAGTAAAGCGGCGTATCAGAGTTTCAGCAATTAATGAATTTATTAATTTGCGACAAATTCTAGGTATTGCTTTCTTCAAGGTTGAAGACTTATTTGCTGCAGAGGGGTGCCGTGGGTAAATTGGTTTTAGCGATCGAACTGGAAGAGCTATGCGACCTTTATGAGACTCATGTAGAAGCAATGGAATTGGGAGAAGGGAGACCCAAAAGCAATTATGCGGCGGGCGTTAATTTTAAGGGGAGTCGGTATAGTACGGGCGGTAAGGCGGGGCACCGAAAGCTGCATTGCAATCTGAGAGTTACACCTGAGCAGGATAACAAGGGATCAACAGGATATCGTAGAAATGATGGGAATAAAAAAATAAGTTGGGTAGCGACTAGAGGGGAGAGAAGAGAATTAACAGATAAAGGGGTCGTCGAGACGAAACCCGAAAAGGACCTCATAAAATTAAATGCTAAAATGGGAACGACAATTGGATCCGAGATTAGCCAATGCGAGTTAATGGAGATAAACGTAGCAGGACAATTAAGGAAAGAAACAGAGAAAGGAATTCGGGCCGGAATAATCGTAGACAGTGGGGCAAAATTTTGTTGTGAAAAAGAGGGTAAACTAGGGGAAGGAGATAAGGAGGAGATCGGACGGATAAATTTAACCGGATTTGACGGGAGAACCGCCAACCTTCCCATAAAACAACTGCAAGTTAGATTGATAGGCCCAGATTTGGAAAAACCAGGGAAAGAGGTAATGGGTATGTCGGAAATAATTTGCGCGATCGTACCCCAGCTCAGTAACGATACGTTAATTACGCTTTTAGATTACGCAAAAACGAAGGAAGCTAGGCAAACGAGTCCCGAGTGGATAGTTTTAACCCTGGGGGCATTTTGAATTTCAGGAGAGGGGGACGACGAAGGCGACCTGCAGGAAATGTAAAAGCCCAGGGGTATAGACCTGAAAGAAACCCAGGAAATTTCCGTCGCGAAAGGGGTGCGGACGGAGAAAACGTCGATGGACCCGATTTCTCTCCAGGCAACAGAGAGAGAGAGGTTACCGAGATAGGCGGGGCATCCACGGAGCGCGCGACGGGCAGAAAATCAGATCCGGGGACAAGACCTTCGCAATCGAGGGGCGCACGAGTTTATCCCGTGCTGAGAGGAGAGTCCGAGAGACGGGGGAGTTCCCAGCTCAGACCACGGGATTTTTAAGGAACAGCAGACGCGCGAAGAGACGCTGAGGGAAGCTTTTAGCCAGGCCATAGAGAGGAAGAGTGGATTTCTTTTTGAGGATGGGCTACTACATCACCGAGAGAAAGTTTTAGGGCAACCAGTCAGCCAGCTAGTAGTGCCATAATGTAGGAGAAGGGAAGTGATGAGGTTGGCGCACGACTCGGTGTTTTCGGCTCATTTAGGCCACAAGGAGACCTTAGAGCGGATCCGCTACTCATTTCATTGGCCATCCGTCAAGAAAGACGTTCGAAAATACTGTGATGACTGTCAAGCTTGCCAACTTAGGAGGCCAGTCACACAGAAGAACTGGGTGCCCATAATCCCAGTTAGGCGGCCAGCGTTACCCTTCCAGGTGGTAAACGTAGACCTTATTGGACCCGTAAGCATATCCACGTCGGCGACCCATAAACTTCAAGAGATGAAGGAGAGGTTGTACAGGTCATCTTTAAATCGCACGAGTATTTCGGGGAAATACAGGAAGTGCCAATGAGGAGGACGGAGGAGGAGAGGGCTTGTCTGAAGGACGTACGGGACCAAGCCTGGTTCAGGCGCAACTTAATGAAATGTTGTTTCGACCAGGAGACCGTTCATTATTTGGGGCACGTAGTAGGGTCTGTGTGCCACCAGCCAAATCCCGAGAAACTTCAGGCAGTACGGGACTTAGAACCACAGAGGACAAAAAGGGAGGTACGGAGCTTTCTCGGACTTTGGCCGCGGGTAGCCTAGTGGGCAACGTTCGTGACTGCCATGGAAAGGGCCGCAGCTTCGATCCCATGCAGGTGAGAACGCTCGATCCACTAAATATTCGCCGTGCGTCGGATGGACACGTTAAGCCGTCGGGCCCCGGGTACTGGCCCCCGGTAATAAATAAAGGCGTCTTCCTCCCACTTTCTACTTCGCTTCCGTGTCACTTTCCTATCGGGCACTCAAGCCCAAATCTCCTAGCTTCCTATTTCTAAGGGCCGCCCCGGTGGCGCAGTGGTCTAAGGTGTTGGCCTCTGATCATTCGCCCGTAAGGGGTCCGGGTTCGAATCCCGGTGAGGCATGGATGTTGTGTTTGTCTTACGGCACTGTCTCTCTCCCTTCCCTGGAACCAGTGACCCTTAATTAGGGACGGACGACTGCTTATAGCCCATTGAGTTGCTCACGGTGGTCGTTAAACCTCCAATCAAAAAAAAAAATTCTAAGGGTTGTTTAAGACCTGGGGTCAGACACTCCCTTCCTAAAATCCTCTACATTCTACATATGATCATGCAAAGTGATTTCTCGGACTTTGTAGTTACTACCGGGATTATGTGCCTAGATTTGCAGAGGTAGCGAAACTGCTAAGCGATCTGACCGGAAAGAAGGCGTCAGAGAAGGTTATTTGTAGCCCAGAACTGGAGGAGGCGTTCACAATTCTAAAGGGGCTATTATGTATGGCGCCCGTGATGTTTACCCTGACTCTAATAAACCGTTCGTATTACACACGACACCAGCGCCTACGCCGTAGCGTGTTGTTTGGGGCAAAGAGATGAAAGGGGGAAAGTCCGACCTGTAGTATATGCTAGTAAAAATCTTACTAGCACTCAGGGACGCTGGGCGGCGAGTCATAAAGAAGCCTACGCGATAGTGTGGGCGATACAAAAGTTTGAGGGTTGGATCTTCGAACATCAGATTGAGATTATATCTGACCCCAACCCTCTAACTTCTTTGACTAGCGCGGCTTCACAAAGTTCAAAGCTACGAAGGTGGAGCTTAGCCATCGCCCAGTTTAACTTGAACATATCTGATATCGCAGGGAAATTAATTCCCCATGCAGATGCACTGTCACGTTTAGCTTTGACTGAAGAAGGAGGGGGCGTCACTCCCTAGATAACTGAAAGGGCGAGTAGTCACCAATCAGGTAGTAACCCAGCGAGGTTCTTTGGTGGTACTGCCAAGTGTATATATGTATATGTGTATGTAGCAACAGAAAGTTGTGGGCGTGTCTGCTTAAGGAGACGCCATAGAGAAACTACAGAGAGAACATTGCTTATTTTGTTTAAGACTCTACATGTGAAATATGACATCCCACATGTTTCGTCTCGGAAGTAGGGGCCTGTAAGAACGGACACATTGATTATGATAAGATATAATGAACTGAGCATTATGCTACTTTTGCACACAAAAAAAGGAAGACAGAGCACAAAGCCCAAGAAGGCAATAGAAGGTTCGGGAACATTTTTGCGATGTCGATGTCCTCAGACAAAGAACCTCAGTTTTCTCACGAGTTAGAACGGGAAAGTCCTTTCCAACGGACTGATAAACATCTACAATTATACCGCGACTTTTGCCCTACATTGTCAGCGTTGCACAGACGTCTAAAAGTCTGGAAAGTCATCCATTTACCTTTGTGTAGCTATAGCAGTGTATATTGTGTTAATGTAAGGATGTACTTCGGCGGCAGGATTACTTTCTCAAAGGGTGCACTTCCTAATGTATAAATCTGACGGACCGCCGGGATGCGAAGGGTGGGATTAAACTCATCGGTTAAGTACGCTTCGCCGACGCCAAGGTTCAGCGGACGCGTGACGTCAGCGGAGGGACGCTTGGCAGGGGAAGAACGCCACGTCAGCAGGTTGGCGAGAGAGGAGTGTGGGCGCCGGAGGCTTCGGGCATGCGTACTGCTGAGGAGGTGAGGAGAGCGGATCTCTTAGGAGGAACAAGTTAGTGAGTCTGATTTCGTCTAGCGGCGAGAGTAGTTCTCCGGTAAGGGGACGCGAAGCGTTTTCCTTTTTTGAGAAAGCGGTCGCTCCAGGTATATGGAGGTCCGAGGCTCTGAATGAGGTTATCCAGCGCACTATCTTTGCAGAGATAGGGCTTTTTATTGCAGCGGCACAGGTCCCGGTCAGGGAATCCCGCTTGCGTTATATATATTCTTCCAATACAAGGTAATTTATAGTACTGACGAAGTCTAAATTCGCAACGACGGGGAAGCACGAGTCGTCAGAACCTAACTGTTGTTCAATAAATGTTGGTGTTGTGTTGATAAATCCTCTCGAGATCGTTCTATTGTAGTAGTGATCATTATTCTGCTCGTTTAGCAGTTTCTATCCGCCTTCCTAGTTCACAGATATTATAACAAAGTGGGGAAGGCTTCGTTTTTTCGCCCGAACAGAGTTCAGGGTGTGTTTCAGAGAAACAGAAACGCTTCCTTGTGACTGTGAGAAGCACATATAGCGTTGACACCTCCGAGTCATATGTAGGACGCGGGGCCACGGCACGTGACCAGTACTTTCGCTCTCACAGCTGTCTTACTAAATAAACAAACATCAGGGAATATACTCACGTGCTAAAAGCGCACATAATTATAACGTTGTGCTCCAAACATTTTCTTGTCGTATACAAGGTTGTTCCGAATGTTTATATGAACGTTTAATTTTATTCTTGTCTTTAAAAGTCTTCCACCGAAACCGAAGAACACGTGTTTCTATATCGGGAGTTTCAGTCTTTTAAAGCCTACGAGCTTCTGAGGAGACGAATAAAATGGACCTTTATTTCGATCAAAGTACACAAATGGATGCATTTCTGACCTGCACGTACGATTTTTCTTTGTCTTGAATTCGCATGTTCGTAAAGATTGACACATATTTTTTCCGTTTCGGTGTCGAACGGAAAAGATGAGCAATTGTAACTGCTCTATGGCAGTTGTCCCTCCCTAATTTGCGGCCCATGTCTCCGAGGAAGGAAGAAAGAGAGCTAGGAACATAAAAGACAAACACACCACCCTTATTTGATTCGGGACTCGAACCCAAGCCCATCTCAGATGAATTGTCAAAAGTTAGCGCTTGGACCTCTGTGCCACCCAGCAGACAAAAGAATATTTTTATGACAAAAATGGTGACAGGGAATGGTATTTCTTATAACTTTTTTCTCCTATCACATGGGAAGTAGAAAATTCTCTGGAAGAAATATTTCCCGGGAATTCCCATTCCCTCAAAGAATTTCTATTATATTTATGAAATCTTTTACGATAAACAAAACGGTTAAAATATATATACCTGCCACTGAGTTAGAAACTTTTATTAAAAATCGGGTTGGATCTCGTTTCTCCCGAATCACAGCACGTATGCCGTTTGGTATAGTTTCCAAAAGTTGTTAGAGTGTTTCTATGTCTACAACATATCAAGCGTTCACCAGACAGTCCCTCAACTGGTTGAGATTTGACGGAAGAGGATCTTTGCTTCCGCATCTGTTTTCCCAACATGCCCCATAGGTTCTCAATATGGTTCGGATCCGGGCCTTGTGGAGCCAGGAAATATGGTGGAATTTGCAGTCATGTTTGCTAAACCAGGATGAAAACATCTTGCACAATGAACAGTAGCGTTATAGTCTATGAAACAGCGTCACCTGCTGGGTAGAAAATCAACATTGCAGGACGGACGTGATCGGCAACCATGTTCAAATAATCCTCTGAGATCACAAGACCTTCTAGCAAAATCAGTAAACCTGTTTTGTTCTAATAGAACGCGCCCTACACCATGCTACCACCTACAACACTTTCAATTGTGTTTACAAGCTGGGTCCATAGTTTCATAGGGCTTCCACCAATCTCTCTACCTACCATCGACGTCGGAACAGAACAAGGTGTATCGCAACTCGTAGGACAACATGACTCTTTTCCAGTGTTCAGTCACGATGTTCCTGACAGCACTGTAGACGATCTTCCTGATTCTTCGCAGAAATCAGTGGTTTCCATACAGGCATGTCAATACTGATACATGCCAATGCCGATCCTCTTCAGTTACCTCTCATGGTGTGCAGAGCCATAGGTTCGGAATTACCTTCACTGAATGTTTTGGCCAACTGTGGCCTACAGGAAGTTCTGTTTCTCCGTACAAGCCTTCTCAGACAACAGCGATCTCGTTTCTGACAGATTGTCGTCGCACCACAGTTGGGCCTCTTAGACAAGCAATACGGGCTATTTTCCCACTGATTTAAAGACCTGGGATATCACCATTTTGAGAAATCAGTCAGTTCTGCTGTTTTCAAAATCGTCCCTCCAGGCAAACAGGCACCTTATCGAACTCCGAAAGTTTTTCGCATTGTAATCAACAGTACTAATTATTACTTACTAGCAGCAGGCTTAAAATTTTGCTGCTGCTCACGTGGTGCAGTGGCCGAAGCGATGGCCTCTGACTATCCGCTCGAGATGGGTCCGGATTCGAATCCCGGTGAGTCATGGATCTCTTGTTTGTTTTACGGCACGGGCTCTCTCCCTTACCTGGAAGCAGTGAACCTAAATTAGGGACGGGCGATTGCCTATAGCCCATCGAGTTGCTCACGGTGGTCGTTAAACCTATATCCAAAAAAAGTTGCTTAGATCACGTGGTTACACACTCCACTATGCAATTTGCTGATACGATGCGTAAGAGACCTTCACGCACATCTACATAACGGTTTCTAATTCAGTGGCCAGTGTGTGTATATCGGGGAAAAACAAATACAAATAAAAACCAATAGGACGAACAGTACTGGGATCCGTTGCTTTGGACGTGTCAGTTTTCAATTGCACTACAGAACAAAATGCGAAAATAGTTTCGGTAATTTTGTCTTTAATGCCTTTTAAAATTCCGCAGTTAGCGTGAAAATCCATCCACACTGCACTTTCCAGTTTAATGTGTACAGTTTACGATTTCCCGTATTTTGACTTTACACTAGGTCGTGTTACTTATGAAGTTAATATGAAGCAGCTGAATTTCTCCATTTATGATTTATTCTACCGAAAGTAATAGCGTTCTTTTTCTACTTATACTTTGAAAGACATTCACATTAAAAAGCACATTTTTGTCTTTTCAGATGGCGGAAGAGAAAATTCTTCGTTTTAAAAGAACTAAGTATTCCTGGACCAGAACCAAATATTCTGTTTGGTAATTTATGGGAGCTGTCAAGTAAGGCAAGTGGAAATTCAGATTACACATCCCTTGGTAAATTTTTCTGATAGACGTTTCGTGCAATGTTCCGGAAACCCGTGCGATGTTCGTTCCCCCAATTCGTTATTTCTAAGGACTAATTTATCTCAGATATTTTGTTTAAATGGAAGCAATAGAAAAAGTGTAGCGAAAGGAAAATGTCATATCAAATAAATAACGACAAATGTAGCTTGAATGCATTGAACTGTGAGAAAAGGAGAATAAAGAATATAAAGCACAGTTTTCCAAAACAAGACGTACGAATGAGATTTTGACTTCTGAGGAAACATGTTCTCAGAGGAATTAAAGGAATAGCTCGCACCGAACTATTTTTGTTTCTCCTACCTGAATCTTCTAAGAAAGAAAAACAAGAAAGGTATCTTGCTTTTGTAAACAACTTGTTTCACGAAGTAATTAATATTGCTGTATTTACCTGTACATGTAAAACTGAAAGCCCTCACTGGCTCACTGACTCATCACCGAATCTCAGAAACTACTGAACTTAGAACTTTCATATTTGGCAGGAATGTTTCTTTTACAACATAGAGGCGCACTATGAAATGATTTTTTCCTACGATACCTTTAAGCGGGTCGAAATGGGTTTTTTAAATAACCCAGCTTTGATAACGCTAGTACGTTTTGCAATGATCGAGCCATTGTTGCCCAGCAAATGAAGCCTCGCTCTAAGTTTTGAATGACTTGAGTTGACCTGCTCAGTATATATTTTGTTCTAAATTTATTTGTTCTGAATTTTTTTAACAAAAAACATTAGAAATCACGTAAAAAGCGCTATATCATAATATGCTTTACATTTAAACATTTATTATCGTTAGACATATCGAATGCCAAGGTTTTTTTATTTATTCTAAATTTATCTAACAAAAAAAGCCTTTTAAAAATATCACGTAAAAACCGCTATATCATAATACGCTTTGCATTTAAAAATTTATATTATTGTTTGACATATCGAATGTCAAGGGTTTTTGAGTCAAAATCAAATTGCCAACATTCGTTTTCACCGAAGCAACGGTGACGTCATATAAGTGGTAAGGTGACTGCAATAAATATAAATATGCGGGTAGATTTTCATAGTAATTGCAATTTGCAGAAAAAAAAAAGTTTCCCCCTTGAGATCTTAGCGATGGAAACACAATTCTGCTCACGCATCCAAAAGCGTCTGACTTGCTAGCTTTTAAATGTACAATTTCGAATGAATTGTTTACCAAATTGTTTATTCAATTATTTACGAAATTGTTTATTTTCACGTTCGAAGGACGGGTATTTAGCTAGTTCGATATAATTTCCGTTGGTGATGCGTTGCAAATATGTTGTTGAACCATGGTATATATATGGAAACGAGAAAAAAATTGCAGCACTGATTTTTATGTCGCACTCTTTTCAAAATATAGTACAGGCTTTTAAGTCATTATACCTTCTTGTTTGTAAGTCATGCGCGATCTATTTTTAATGGGTACAGCTATTTAAAAAAAATGAATTGGTACATCTGATGATTCACGCGTTTTTGAATACTACTGCGGCAGTTTCGCTGCATTATTTTGCACATTATCTACCCAACAGAATGGGGGATTGAGAAAATCTCTTTTCATTTGATAACTAGCAAAACAAAACAAAAATAGCACGCCTTTTTTGTGCATTAGGATGCACGATTTGATTTCTAGTTTGCTCAAATGTAATTTTCTGGAACTACCTAAACACGTCTCTATAATTTACGTACGTTATGTTTGGCGCCATATTTTTGCTTCGTCGTGTTATTTTGGAAAAATACTTTTTTGCATTGGTTTGCTGAAGTTACGAACAAAATATTTTATGCATTAAGTAAATGACAAAGTCATGTAAGTCCGTAAATAGGTGTATAATAAATTTATTTTATTGTGCCAAGCTTTTGCCTTCCAACGGAAGGCTTTATTAAAGCTAACTTACATTAGTTTAGCGATCCGTTTAGAATTCGCTTTGATAAAGCCTAATGTTGGAAGGCGAAAGCTTGACACAATAAAATAAATTTTACTATACATTAATTTAAGGATTTATATGACTTTGTCATCGACTTCATTATTTAGCGGTGTACCTAACATCTTTTGGATTGTTCCTTAATATCCATCTTATTTTAAGAATTTCCAAACATTTTTGATGAAAAAAGTTTCCCAAGCTCCAGTACAAATTTAAATTAGTAGTGCAATAATATCTGCGTTTCTAACGTTCATATTGGAAAACATTTCTACATCTGTTCGCCTCCTTTACGATCAGTATAATATACAAAATGTCTGATTTTTGAGATACACTGTTTACAATCATATTCCACTGAGTAACAGCGTTTGAAACTGTGCTTTAGCTTTTTCTTTGAGGTGGGGGTGTTAACAACTACCGTGAGGAAACCACTTGGCTATTGGTAATTATTTACCTTACTTAAAATTCTAAAAAAAATACTTTTTCACATGAGATCTTTGAAAGCATGACCAAAAGTCACATGCTTTTAAAGTTTTTCGATGCGAAATTTCCGTGCAAGATGACGTACATCTCGATTTTTTTGTTCACCATATCGCGACTCCTATATTTTGGATTGGAAAAAAATCTTCCGGCATTGTTTTTTTAAAATGCGATCAATTATAGCCATGTCCCTTTTAACGCCATCATTTTCTCACCAGAGGGCGTTACAATATATCTGCACTTCTGAAGGTTATATTTAAAAATATTTCAGCGTCTTATTATTATGAAGATGAACAAGTTTTCCATTCATTTTCCAAGTTTTACTAAACAATGTTTTTTCTCTGTATGTGGATTTTATTTTACATCGGGAGGAATGGGAGAGAACTAACGATCAACACAGCAAGTATAATGGCTATAAGTAGTCTACAGTCCACATTTAGGACAACTGGCTCCAGGAAATGGAGATCGAGAGACATTACCTTAAGACGATCCACCAGTCATGCAATATCTGGGACTCGAACCTATCTCGCACAAACGGACAGAAACAAGCACCACATACCGCTCAAACCACGTAGACGACACAGGAAATTCGCATCAGAGGCTAGAGATAGCCATTCCTGCAGTGCATGATGTCGCCCTCGTAGCGCAGGCTTCTGATCATTCGTCCACGGTGGGTTCCGGTTCAAATCCCATTGAGGAATGGATGTCATGTTCGTCTTACTGCACTGGCCCTCTCCCTTCCATGGAACCAGTGGCTCTAAATTAGAGACGGGCGACTACTTATACCCAACCAAGTTGGTTACGGCAGTCATTAAACCCCCAAACAAATTTCACCAAAAGGTATCTCTTTCCTTTAGTAGGAAACAACATTTTATTAGACAAGAGCAACTTCTATGTGTGTCTTAAGATACTCTTATCTCCGTATGACCATATGTTTTCATGAATATATCTGCTTTATATAAATCTGGAACCCTACTCCTAGAAAGGCTGTAAGTTTTTTCCGGTACAACTTTTGGCCCATTTATAAATCAGCAGGTAGTATAGCTGTAAAGCATTTCCTTATACATGTATATCCATACCTAATAAGCTGTAGGATTCCATTTAGCCCGCAAAACAGCGGCCACTCGTCGAGGCCTCGATTCGATGAGGAGACGATAGGTATCTTGGGGTATCTGGTACCATAATGTCAACAGCAGGTCCTCCCGGGCTGGACATAGCTCCAATATTTTCGAGTCTAAAGTTCAGTTTATAGTGCCCTCCCAGTTATAATTTTCTGTTTATCGTGTATCTAAAGGTCTAGTGCATCGTTTTGTTCTACTTTCCCATTCGTAAGTACGATATTTTCTTCATTTCAAGCTTTATTTAGCTTCTGGTCGAGCTGGCCAGAAGAACTGCTGGGCGCCGCCATTACTAATGGCGACTTCCGGTGAAGATGTCTTGTTCGGTAGCCCTACTTCTACTCTTCCTGTAACCGGTGACGCTGCTGGTGGCGCTGTTGCTGACTTCTCCTTGTGGCGCTGTTCAGTTGTCCTCTTTCGGTGCGTCATTCGGCACCTATTCTCCTACTGCTGCCCAGTCAGACAGCTATTCTGATATAGCTTCTACTGTGACTTCTGCTGATGCAATGGATATTCAAGATGACGTCACTCCTCCACCTTCCACAGCGGCTCGTTTTCCATCGTCTTATTCTGCTGCAGCGACCTCTGCATCTGGTCGCCAATCCTCGATTGTGTTACAGCAAGTCGATGCTTTGAAACCTCATGTTCGTCGCACCGGCAACTCTATTCACCTTAATATTCCGGCGTCATCTGTTCAAGCTCAAACGTTCTCCTCGCATATGGCTTTAGGAGTCTTTTTTAAAGCTCTTCCCGATACCAAGTTGAAAGTTTATGCTACGGCAGTTAAGAAGCTTTTATCTCCGTCTGCTATTACTCATCTCTATCGTCGGGCTCGGACTATTGTTGTTTATCTTTCTCAACCTGACCATGTGACCTCTCTTTTGCAGAAAGGTATTACTATTAATAATAACCTCTTGATGCCCAAACCTGTGATACAGCGCCCGGTTAACGTGTCGTTTTACCCGGTGCCACCTGAAGTCACAAATGTCATGCTCCTTTCCGTTATCTCATCTCTTGGTCGCGTTGCCGGGGACGTCGTAACCTACTCGGCAGCGCCCAACGACTTTGAGGATCGCCATATTTATGGTGCTCGTCGCATGGTGCCTGTCATGTTTTCTTCTCAGGATGATATTGCAACTTTACCTATACAACTTACTGCCCATTGTCACGGTCAACGGAGACACATCGATCTCTTAACTGAGTTCCACTGCAGCAAGTGTAAAGGCCTGGGGCATTTTTATAAAGAGTGTCCTGAACCTTCTTCTGGATTGTTGTATACATCAGTGCCTGTTGATACACCCCCGTCTGGTTCTCGTGAAGAGCCTGAATTGCGTGCTCCTTATTTTACTGAAGCTCACTTTTCTCCTCTCCTTGGTTCTTCAATTTCACCTGAACCATTTACTTGCTCGATTTCTGAGCAGGACGATTCTGCTCAGGTGGTGCTTTCTACTTCTCCTGTTGAGGCTCCCTCTGAGGAGGTAGCCATGATTACCACTGCTCCTTCGGCAACTGATCTCGATGATTACCGCGGCGCTCGCGGGGCCTTTAACAACTTCTCAGGACGCTCCCGAACTGCTTCATCTTCCTATTATTCCTACTACAGATCCCGCCAGTGTGGATGACCTCACCATTATTGGTGATATTGTTGTTGATTCCAGTGGCCGTTCCACAAAACGCACCGTCTTCAAAGCTCCTAGCGCTCCAGCTAAATGTGGACGTTCACGAGTGTATCGTTCTCGCTCATCTTCTAGCACTCGTTCTCCTTCAGCGTCCCCCAGAGAGTGTTGCCTAACGAATACTCCATAAGAACTTGCAGAAGCCACGCTTCAAGCTCAATTCGAACAGTTTTGTCAAGATAACGAAGTGCACACTCGACCCTTTACCCATAGACAACTGCTTCGTCTATTTTCGCTCTTCCGGGATCCATCGTTTGACATGGCCGCTTACCTTTCGCACTCCATTTTCTCTCCTGATGATGTTTATCGTCGACTAACGTGTATCAGATTTGATCTTGAGGCTCTTTGTAAGACTGACTGTACGCTCCTTCCTTGTCATCTTCGGCTCTGTGGAATGAACGAAACCGCTCAATTGTCTGCTTCATTTCTTCGTCACTCCCCTGCTGATTAGTAAGACTTTTTCTGACTTAATACTTGCTCCTGTACTAGTTCTATGTATCTACAGCGTTTCTGGACTTTTCTTTCCTTCCAGTTTGGAATTTATAGTGTGCCATTTGTAACGTATACTCTAGATTCAGTTTATTTTTGATTTTACTATCTCTTGTTATTTTATTTTCCTATGCAAATTATCTTCTCACTTAACGAGATGTTGTTTCTCCCGCTGAATTATATGTGGCAACGAGTGTAAGTCATGACGTTATGGCATGCAGTATATATAGGCGCGCTGAAGTATACCAAAGAGCTTCGTTTTATATGTGATAGGTTCTTCCTGATTATTAATATGCGATTTACCTACGTTTCTACGATATTACCTTAGTACGAAAGTTCGGGCTATCAGTAGTTGTGTTATTTTGGAGTGTGTATTTGAGTAATACCAGGAGCTCCCCAATAAAACGTTAAAAGTGAGTACGTTTTCTTAGTTCATTTTATTGTCAGACCTCTGTCTGGCCGTTAAGTCTATTTCATTGAGTGTTTACGTTAAGTTCAGGGTATATTGTGTTTACCGCTCTAATAAGGAGCCTTCAAAGTACTAATGTACTAAAACCGAAGTTATATTACTGATATTCAAGATAATGAGGAACGCTGAGTAAAACTAAATTCCATATTCTTGAAATTTATTGCACGTGCGTGTCTTACCTAAACAAACTCTAGCACTTTGAAGATTAAGCACACTTTAGCTACGTCAAGTAACCTTTCAATAACCCTAACGTGACTTAACGTAAGGTTTCCTGCACTACACGTTCAGCCGGAGAATTTTATTCATTATACATTGAATGTAAGTTTTCCGGATTATCTCCGAGCCTTTATTGTACATAATGAATAAAATTTATTGTTGAACTCCTTCAGTTCTCGTAGTGGACGCAGTGATTTAGCGCGAATCACCCGCTTTCCCAAATCGAACCACAAATGTTCGATTGATTTGATGACATGGAAATTTGGAGGTCAGGGCATTAACAGAAAGTCACCAGCATGTTCCTCGAACCATTCCTTGATTATTCTGGCAGTGTGGCATGGCGGATTATCCTGTTGCTAATGGGCATCACCAGCAGGGAACACAGTTGCCATGAATGGGTGAACTTAGTCCACAACGATGTTCAGATACCTTATAGCTGTTAGTAATTGTGCTATTGGGACAACGGGGCCTAAAGTATCCCAAGAAAACATCGCTTACAGCAAAACACCGCAGCCGGCTGCCTGTTTCTGCCCAACAGTGCATCCAGGTGCCATAGTCTCCGTTTGGTAATCGGCGCATCCGCGCTCGGCCGTCTACGTGATGCATCAGGAATCTTGATTCGTCAGACCAGGCCACTTTCTCCCAATTATCCACGGTCCAATCTCGATGATGTTGGGCCCATTTTATGGGTTGTTTGCGATGACGGCAGTGAGCATGAGGACCCAGCTGTGTCTTCGGATACGCCGGCCCATGCGCAGAAGGCTGCGATGAACTGTGTGCTATGACACATTGTCCTAATCACCACTGTAGTAGCTGCGAGTGATTTGTCGCACTGTGGCCCTGCGGTCTCTGTTAACAATGCGCGACAGACTCGGCTCCCCTCTGGCATCAATGAGCTGTAGACGGCCCACGGCTATTCGTTTGACCATCTATGAACCACTCTTGATACGTACTCATGACAGCGGCACGTGAACGACTCACAAGCCGCACCGTTTCCGAGATCGTAGTTTCGAGGCGCCGTGACATCACAATTTTTTCTTTATCAAACTTCGATAAATCGGCAGCTTTTGCCATTCTGACCCCGAACACCCTACTAACTGAAAACCGATCATCGGGTTCTATATATATATATATACACTGTGCTGTGAACTTCACCTGCTCCACCGTTCGGTCTCGAGGCGTGCTCATTTCTCTAGGCTGGGGGTAGCCATACTCTAATGTCTCAGCGGTGTATTTTATTGAAGGTTCAACGATCACCGTAAACAACACGATAGGTTATGAGCAGTAGCCGGTTCTTTATATAGAGCCAATAGTTCCAGGGATGGGAGAGAACTAGTACCATAAGTCAAACGCAACATCCATACTTCACCGGGATTTGAACCCGGACCATTCGCGGACGAATGGTAATAAGCCCGTGTATAGAGCACTGCGATACCGGGGTGGCCCTTATAATTGATGAGTGCGCCTAAATTCGCCCTAAAACTTCTTTAACGCTGTACGATAAGAGAAAATCGTTCTATTGAGCACACAACTATTCACTGATTTGATTTTACTGAATTTCTTTACTACTCGCTGACTTGAAATTGCTGAATTTATTACCGGTAGAACAATGAACATTGTTCAAAAGAGTTCCGCGAATTGTCCAGCGTACTGCAGTTTCCCATTGTGTATTAAGGAGAATTGTCGCCTAAAATAAAGTTTGCGTCCAGTTGATTAAGTGTCAAGCTAAACACTTTACTAATTTATTCATGCAAACTGCATCGCAACCTATAAAGCCTTTGTTTGTTTTACTTATATAGAGTATTACAAATTTCGAGTATTTAGCTCAACAATAGGTAAATAATACAAATTTTGAAGATGACAATCCGATTTTTGGCGTAAATGTGACAAGGATGGTAAATCAGATAATATCCGAAAACTTGAACATTTTCATCGTCCTGGAGCGGGACTCGAATCTGCATTTCCCAGAAAACGCCCGGTTATGCTAACCACTACACCACCCAGAATGACCAAGTTTCAAGTTTCCGATCAATTTGAATATAACCATCACATCTTTCTCACATTTACGCCCAAATCGAATTGTCATCTTCAAAATTTTTATTATATGGCGTAATCCCGTATTTCTTTCATGATTTATCTGCTTCTCCGGGCAAACACGGGATAAGATTCTTAACCTCCAGATTCGCTAAACATGAATGCCGGTTGCTTCGACTAGCGAATCCTGTGATGGTTATATTCAAATTGATCAGAAACTTGAAACTTGGTCGTTATGGGTGGTGTAGTGGTTAGCATACCCGGGCGTCTTCTGGGGACGCTGGTTCGAGTCCCGCTCCAGGACGATGAAAATGTTCAAGTTTTCGGATATTATCGTACTTACAATCCTTGTCACATTTACCCCAAAAATCGGATTGTCATCTTCAAAATTTGTATTATATGGCGTAATCCCGTATTTCTTTCATGAAAATAGGTAAATAAGTTCACAGCAGATTCAGTAGGTAAAGACGTTTTCAGTTGGGTCACCGTTTAGTTTAGAAAAATGGATGTAGTTCACGAAAGTATTACCTGCAAGTTTTGAATTTTACGCAGAGTTATTCATAACAGCAAATCAACTGTACATGTTTTCTTTTTCCTTTTCTGGTAGCTTCTCACTTTACTCATAAGCAAGGACTTCGTTTGTTTGGAGATTTAACGACCCCCATGAGCAACTCAATGGGATATAAGCAGTCGTCCGTCAGTCTCCGTTAGAAAGAAACCAGTGCCGTAAGACAAACACAACATCCATGACTCCCCGGGATTCGGATCGGGCCCCATCTAGGACGAATGTTTAGAATGCAGCGCTTACACCACTGCGCCATCGGGACGGCTTAAAAAGGTCGAAATCTGCCGAATGTACGTCGTAACACCGGCTCGCGCAGCACTGAAGCGGTATGAGCCACAGTAAAGGTGGACCGAAAAAAACGTTTTTTCGAAATCAATCTTAGTATAACGCGGAAAAGTTGCCTAATGCGTCAGTTAGAACCTCCAAATAATTTAATCAATTTTGTTCAATATCTAGCCGCGCCCTCAGGCATTGAAAAAGTAAAAAGAAAAGACGAAAAATCCACTTTGAAGCCTTTTTCGGAAATTATTTTCGAAATCGATCTTGGCATAGCACGGAAAAGTTGCTTAATGAATCAGTTAGGCCCCCCACCTCAAAAAAAAAATTGCCGATTGTGCTCAATATCTAACCGCGCCCTTCTGGCATTGAAAAAAGTAAAAAAAAAAAGATGAACAATCGACTTCGAAGCCATTTTCGGAAAATTTCTTTTCAGACTTTTTCTTTCAAAATCAATCGTGGCATAGCGCGAAAAAGTTGCTTAATGGGTCAGTTAGAACCCAAAAAAACATTTCTTCAATTGTACTCAATATCTAACTACGTCCCTCTTTCGTTCAAAATATATGCACGATTAATAACGCAAAATCACTGTTGTATTATTCCCTTCCCTTCCCTCCCTCAAGGACACGCGGCGCTGTGCGGTGTGCACCTGCAACTTTCATTATCTTTGGAGGTCACTAGTATGTTTAGAAACACGTGCCTACGCCGGGTGTTAGGCGTCTACGTTGTTTTGCGATGAGTAATGTTAATGGAGACACAAAGAGCTAAGCAGAAGATGACTCGGGCAAGCACAAGCTGTCCGTTATTTGGTACAGGTAAAATTTATTTATTTCCCCACGATGCAGTTCTACTCCCAACTTACGAAGACATGATTAGATGTTACCAGAGCACCCGTTTGCAGATAAAGGGAGAAGGAAGTAAGGAGCCTTCTCGAAGCGTGGCGGATGTAGTTGCCAGGAAAATTATTGACATCTGGGTACGTAACTTCATTTCTATTGTATCTTTAAAACGCGTGATTGCCATGATTTTATTTCCCAACCATAAATACAAGAATGTAGTAAAACCTGTAAAACGTAGATGTACACCATTCCTGAATTTAAAACAGACGCTGGAAATTTATACGACATTTGTGTTTACAAGTGCCATGATCTAGCATACTGTGTACCTGCGATAAAAAAATTCAAAGTTCCGGACAGGGAATGGCAACTTTTGAATGGCCAAAGGACTGTAAGATAGACGGAACTCGAATCCGGGATGAAAGGGTGGAGTAATAGACATCGGAAATGTTGATATCGCAAAAACACAGCGATTGCAAAGCCAAAAAACCAATAGATCTATTTTTCCGGATAAAAATTCGCATCCAGGACGAGTGGACTTCAGAGGGACAAGGGTACTCCGGTTATGGAAAATCTAGGGTGTCATGACAGTTTGGAAGCGACAACCAAAGAACTGAACTTGAATCAGTAACGGACACAGATAGAGATTTCCAGTGGACCTATCCTTTAGAGACAAGTTATAAGAAAGAAGTCGGACCATCATCAAATCAACTGAGGATTAACATGTCTGGTGCTGCATTGGCTGCAGATTTAAAGTGCGTCTCAAGTAGAGCCGTATCCAAAATTACTACACAGTTCTTACTGATTTCAGTCTAGTTTCACCAGAAAACCCAACGTATATAGTTGATAAGAACAAGATCAAAAGGAAAGTAGAAAAGAAAAGAAAACAATTCCGAGAAAATGAGTTGTAGGTACTAAAAGAGACCCCTATTAAAAGCTTGTATTGTGATGGGCGCAAAGATCCGACTCTTAAGCTGATGACAGGTCGTCGAGAGATAAAATATGAAGCGCACATAGCACTGATGGAGGAGCCCGAAGGCAAGTACATAGGACATATCTCGCTAAATTCTGATGGAAATGCGAAAGAAATAGTCAAAAGCATAATCGCCTTTACGGAAACACATAACGTCAATCTCCAGAGCCTAATGATAATCGGATGCGATGAAAAATTTTTTAATACAGGATGAAAGGGTGGAGTAATACTTTTGCTTGAAACCCACTGTGGAAGACCTCTGCAATGGAACATATGTTTGCTACATACCAATGAGCTGCCACTAAGGCATCTCATTCAGGAACTCGATGGCCACACAAAAGGACCATATTCCTACTCTGGACCTGTTGGTTCACTTCTAAAAGATTGTGAAAACAAGGCAGTGGTCAAATTTGACAAAATTGATTCTACCCTCCCGCATTTGGACCCTAAAGATATCGGCAATCTAAGCACTGATCAGCAATATTTGTATCGCATATGCATTGCTGTTAAAGATGGCAGTCACCCCCAAATCTGGCTAAGACTAATCCAGTCAAAATCCGTCATGCACCATGGCTGACGACCGCAAACCGTCTGTTACGATTATACATCAGTACCCAAAATCCATCCGATAATCTTCGTATAATCGTAAAGTTTGTGATGCTGGTTTATGCACCAATGTGGTTCGAGATAAAAATGAAACCACAGTGCCAAGATGGAGCCCGACATATCTGGAAGATGATTTCTCCTCACAAGGCAGTTGCCTGACCATGTAAAGAAAATTACCGACAAATTAATTTCAAACAATGCATACTTTGCGCATTCCGAAAATGTATTATTGGCAATGCTAACGGATTCTCGAAGCCACATCATCTGGGAGAGGGGGGGGGTCCGATCACACGTACACACATTATATGTATACGTATATATATACAATATTATATACATACTGTATAAGATAGAGTTTGGGACTTCCTCCCCTACACACACACACGCAGAAGCAAAGCAGTTGCTCAGGCGCAATCTAACGGGCACGACATAGGTGCCTCTGTGGGCGAATTGTGGAGCTTAGCGAACACAACTGTAAAGCTATGATGAATAGGGCAGAAATGTAAATTACAAAGTTGCAGAACTGACTTAGCGTATTAGGAATCGATATCGCTGTTTTATTAGGTACACATTATACACGTGTTTGCATTTTACAAAACATTGCATTCTTATATTATTAAATTTAGTTGGTTCACATAGTAAAAACGTGCATTATATCATTATATTCCAGAAACGTTTGGGTGGTCCTTTATATTGGGGATCTCCGACTCTGAAAATCTGGTTGGGGGTGTCCTGACTTCCCCCACTCCAACCCCACCTTCCAGTTGTTACGCCTATGAGTGAGGCGAATCCTGAACACCAGGAATAAAAAATCCAAAGTCATACACTTTTTCAAACCTCCCGAACTCAACTTTAAAGCCAAGACGTAACAAACTGGTAGAACTGCACCATAATAGAGCCACCTCTTACCATGAATATAACAGATGAAGAGTTAAAAGATATGTTCAAACAAAAACAGGTTCCGGCACTAACTTTCCAGAAGTTTCCATGTCACACCCAATCAGTCGAGATATGTGTTAAACTCATATCTGAAGCCGCAATGAAAGTTTGTGGTGGTACTGCAAGAGACGGTTACATACGGTCTAAGATTCAAGAAAGAAGAGAACTTCCAACCTTTGACAACAAGGGGCAGTATTCTTCTAAAGCCTAACTTTTGTAAATGTTCCCCTTTTTTGCTTTATCATACTTCCAGTTTCTAGATTTCTGTATTGCAAGAAGTAATATACTAGTAACTGCACTTTTGACTTTTTTTATTTTTTCGTATTGTTTATACTTTTCCAATGCTAGAGGGGCGCGGCAAGATATTGAGTAAAATTGACGAACTTTTTGGGGGGCTTTAACTGACCCTTTAAGCAACTTTTCCGCGCTATGCCAAAATCGATTTCGAAAAAAAAAAAAAAAATTCAGAAAAGAAATTTTCCGAAAAAGGCTTCAAAGTGGATTTTTCGTCCTTTTTTTTTGACTTTTTCAATGCCGGAGGGGCGCAGCTAGATATTAAGCAAAATTGAGTAACTTTCTTGTGGGTTCTAACTGACGCATTAGGCATCTTTTCCACGTGTACCCCCATTTCCCCCATCGGAGCATAAAGCCCAAGTGATCAAGGCGGTTTATGGTGTTTCCCTAGGACACCGTGGAAATGATCAAGGAATTTCTCTTCTTTTCACTCTCGTGAGAAGAAGCACGGCGTACACGAAATTTATGAAATGCCCGTTCCCAGCGCTAGCGTTGCTGGTGGACAAAACTCCCGGTACCTCAGAAATATACATTGCAAAGTCCCGGTCAGATGAATAGTCAAGTTTACGTTTTACGACCATCTCTCCTAGAAGTGGGCACACGCAAACGTCGTAAAATACACTGCGGTGTCACAAGAAAGTCGTAACTCTGTCATATTATACCGTGCAAATTAAATGGGACAAGCTATTTTATTCTCAGAATTGTAATGTATACGCCAATTGATGTCGGAAACCCACGTACACCGGTTTTATCAGCTATGATGTGCTGTGACTGTTAGAACTTGATAATAGGAATGTGGTTTGACCGGTTTCAAACAGGAAATAGGCACTTCAGCTTCAGTTGTAAACTTTCGTGGGTGACAGGTGGATGTTAGTCTTTGCTCTCTGTGAGTACGTGCTGCTTTCGTGTATTGAAAAATGGATATTTCCCCAAGGAAGCGTGCAAAAATAATTGCTCTGAAGGATCACACTTTTATGACAGTGAGAGATATCGCTTCTGCAGTTGATGTAGGCAAATCAAGTGTATAAAGACTGCTTACGCAATAAAATACATCTGGATCATCATTTCCAAAAAGGAGAGGTAAATGTGGAAGAAAACGAAAAACAACTCCACGAACCGATAAATATCTAATCAGAAATAGTAAAATGAATCCAAAAAAAAAACAAGCACCGACCTTCAAAGAGATTTATTGGCTAGTATTTGTGATGTTAATGATTCAACTGTAGGCTTCTGGAAGTTGGCCGGAAGGCAAGAAGACCAACGAAAAAACAATATTTGAATGCGAAAATGAAGATAAAACGTTTTGCATGGGCAAAAAATATAAATCATGGACTGCTGACGAATGGAAAAAGGTAATTTTCAGTGATGAATCTCATTTATTTGTGCAGGGTTACCAAGCAAATTTCGTTAGACGAAGCAACTGTGAACCCTTAAGACCTGAGCATGTCAAACAAACTGTAAAACACCCTCTAAAACAGATGTTTTGGGTTTTTTTCACATCAAATGACACTGGAAGTTTAGCTCCTGTTCAAGGTATGATGAATTCAGCCAAGTACGTAGAAATATTGCAACGTAGGATTGTTCCATTCGTGCAAGATTTTGACGGGATATTGCAACATGACTTGGCCCCATGTCACAATTCGAAATTGGTCAAGAATTTCATGCTGGAAAATCAAATTCATTTGCTTGATTGCCCTGGAAATTGACCAGGCTTAAATGCCATAGAAAACTTGTAGAATATTTTGAAGGGACGTTTAGGCAAAATGGCCTGTACAACCAAAGAACGCATGATAACGAATGCTATAAAAGTGTGGTTCCACGATTATGAAGTCAAACATATGTGAACTCGAGTCAATGCCAAAACAAATTCATGAGGTCATTTCTGCTAAAGGAGGACATACTTTATACTAATACAGGTATTTATCAGTATATATCAAGGCATAGAATGATATAAAGGCATAGTTTTGGAAAAAAGAGTGATTTTTACTTTGTCCCAATTCATTTGCACAGTATAGTAGGTAAGCCACCGTAATCATTTGCTATTCACCAGGCCCACGAAAATATGTCCCATTTGAAGTACGAAAACCACCACCTGCCCATAACGCCAGATGTTACTAGCGGGTAGCTGAGTGGCTCAGAGGCCAACAAATAATCACTAGGGTCAAGCACTAGTCAACTCAACTGACCAATCCTTGCCCCAGGCGGAAAACTCCTAGAGGGCTGAGGGCAGGGCCCTACCACGTGGGAAGTTAAAGGGACTGAGATATATACACAGAAATAACGTAATCTTGGATATACATATAATATTAGTCACAAAATGTTGTCATAGTCAGTCATCGGGATAATCATATCCAACGTCGAGATAGGGGAATTGAAGCCCAGAAGGCTTTGGTAGGCAGTCCAAGCCAATGTGGCACAGTTGGTAATCAGTAAGAGTCTATATGCGAGTTTAGGAGGTGTAAGAGCGAAAGTGCTGGTCACGTGTCGTGGCTCAACCTCCTACTTATGGAACTGAGGCGTCCACGCTATATGGCTCCTCACAGATACAAGGAAGTGTTTGTGTTTCTCTGAAACACTCCCCTAACACTATTCGAACGAACAAACGAAGCCTTCCCCACTTTAACATGAAATCTGTGATTCGGGAAGGCGGATCGAAAACAGCTGAACGGACAGAATAATATTCACCTTAAAATATAATGATATCGAGAGGAGTTACTTTTGGAAATACACAAACATTTATTACGTAATCAATTAGGTTCCTGACGGCGGTGGATTACTCTTTCTCTAACATCAGGTTTCCCTAAGGATCAGACCTTACAAGAGGCGTAAAACACGAAAGGTAGGATAATCACTTGCAAAGAAAATCTCTCTCGGCGTTGAAGTTCCAGCTAGAGTCTACCTGCTATTAGGTAGATCTATATCTTTGCTAATATTAAGAAATAGTAGTCTAACTATTCTTCTTTGTAATATGTTTCAATCTTAGCCTGTGCTAAGATCAGATTCACTGTAGCGGAATATCTACTACACCAGCGGGATCCCTGACCAGGGCCTATACCACTGCAGCTGAGCACTCTATCTCTTCTAGGATAGATGCTCGCTAAACTCAACCTGAGCGTCGGACCTCCGTGGCTTGGGGCGTCCCTCGGCTAACACAAAAAAAAGGCAAACGTTTCGCGTCCCCTTTTATCGGAGAACGTTTCTGTCCGTTGGACGAAAACAGACAAACTAACAGATTCTCTTCAAGGGATCTGCTCGTCTCCCCCCTCTCCACGCTACGCATGCGCGAAGAACTCCGCGCTGACTTTGCGCTCACGCTGACCTGTTGATGCGGCTCACCTTTTCCTGTCACGTGGGTCACCTGTCGCGCCCTTCGCCGACCACACCCCTGGGCGTTGACTCGGCGGCACGCTGATGAGTTTTAATCCTACCTTCCGCGTCGCCGTGGTTTCGTCAGATCCTCCATTAGGGCGTGAATCATTTGATAAAGTAATCCTACCGCCAAAGTACACAATACAGATTGTTACGTTTATACGAAGGTGGATGGCTGTTTTTCAGACTTTTAGGAGTCTGGACGACACTGACAATGTACAGCGACAGTCGCGGTATCATTGAAGATGCTATCAGTTTGTCGAAAAAGGCCTCTCCTTTTCTAAGGCGTGAGAAACTAGAGTTATTTCTTCTAGGCTCTCGACATCTGAAAAATAAGAAATGTTCACGAACTTTCTGTGGCCATCTTGGGCTGGTAATGTTTTTTTCTTCATGAAAAAGTAGCATAATGTTCAGCATTATTATAAATTAACATGGTTGATATGTCCGTTCTTACAGGTCCCTACTTCCGAGACGAAACATATGGGATGTCATATTTCACATGTAGAGTCTTAAACGAAATAAGCAAAGTTAGCTCGGTAATTTCTCTACGGCGTCTCCTTAAGCAAACACAAAAGCTTTTGTTGCGACACACACATGTACATATATACACTGGGCAGTACCACCAAAGAACCTCGCTGGGTTACTACCGGAGTGTTGACTCCTCCCCCTTTCAGTTATCTAGGGTGCGAAGCCCTCCTCCTTCTTCACTGAAAGCTAATCATGACAGTGCATCAGCATGGGGAATTAATTTCCCTGCGATATGTGATATCGTCAAGTTGAACTGAGTGATGGCTAAGCTCCACCTCTGTAGGTTTGAACTCTGTGAAGCCGCGCTGGTCAAATAAGTTAGAAGGTTGTGGTCAGACATAATCTCAATCTGGTGTCCGAAGATCCACCCCTCAAACTTTTGCAACGCCCACACTATCGCGTAGGCTTCCTTATGACTCGCCGCCCAGCGTCCCTGAGTGCTAGTAAGTTTTTTACTGGAGTATGCCACTGGTCAGACTTTCGCCCTCTCATCTCTTTGTCCCAAACAACACGCTACTGCGTAGGCGCTGGCGTCCGTGTGTAATACGAACGGCTTATTAAAGTCTGGGGTTAACATTACGCGTGCCGTACATAACAGCCCCTTTAGAACTGTGAACCCTCCAGTTCTGGTGTTCAAATAACCTTCTCTGACGCCTTCTTTCCAGTCAGATGGCTTAGTGGTTAGCTATCTCTGCAAATTTAGGCACAACCTCTGTAGTAACTACACAGTCCGAGAAAGCTGCGTACCTCCCTTTTTTCTTGGGTTGTTCTAAATCCCGTACTGCCTTAAGTTTTTCGGGATCTGGCAGGTGGCACCCAGACCCTACTACTTGCCCTAAATAATGAACGCTCTCCCGGGCGAAACAACATTTCTTTAAGTTGCCCATGAACCCGGCTTACTCTAGACTCCTTATTTTTAACCTCAAATGCTGCGTACTCAGTAAACATCCCGGTTTACCGGTAATTATGTGCTCCCCTTCCGTAGTAGCTATTACCTCTCCGGAGAAAAATTTGTCCATACCACTTCCTAATTCCTGTAGCTCCTGTAATTGCTCCCGTGTTATTCCTTGTATTGCTACTTTTACGTCCGCTGGACACGCCCTCTCTTCCTCCGTCCTCCTCGTTGGCACTTTCCTGTATAACCCCGAAATCCTCGTCCGAATCCAAGATGACCCCTACGACGTTGATCCTGGGCCTATTACTCCCTCGCTTCTCTAAAATGAATACCGGACCCGTCCATCTGGCATAAATTTTATTCTTAGAGTCGGGGATGAGTGCTATGGCTTGATCTCCTACTTCGAAGGTTTTCAGCCTCCACCGTCGTTTGTAGTACAAGGCGTACCGTCGCTTTTGCTCCTCGGCTACTTCCCCTGCTTGCTGTGCATTCTTCTCTACTTACTCCTCCCACTCCTGAAGGTATTGGGTCGCTGACGCGGATATGCCTATGGGTTCAATAAATTCTACTTGTACCTCCTGAAACGCGAACGTTGGCCTCCTGACTTGGGTTATGGGTACCCGGTCGTTCAGTGTGACTGGCCTCTTAAGTTGGCAAGCTTGGCAGTCATCACAGTATCTTCTAACGTCCGTCTTGACGGACGGCCAATGAAACGAGTAGCGTATCCGCTCTAAGGTCTTCTTGTAGCCTAAAGGAGCCGAAAACAGCGAGTCGTGCGCCAACCTCATTACTTCCCCCTTTCTGCATTCCGGCACTACCAGCTGATTGACTGGTTGTCCTAACACTTTCTATCGGTGATGTAGTAGAACATCCTCCAAAAGAAATACACCCTTCTCCTGTATGGCTTGGCAAAAAGCTTCCTTCAGCGTCTGCTGATCCTTAAAAATTCCGTAGTCTGAGCTATGAAGTTCCCCGTCTATGGGACTCCTGTATCGGCCAGAACTTGGCTGGCGCGCCTTCGACTGCAAGGTTCTGTCCCCGGATCTGATTGGCTGCCTGTCGCGAACTCCGTGAATGCCTCGCCTATCTCGGCAATCTCTCTCTCTGATGCCTGGGGCGACAACGGGTCTTTCGATGTTTCCTCCGCCCGCTCCCTTCTCCCGACGCAAGTATCCTGGGTTTCTTTTAGGTCTATCCTCCTAAGCTCTTTTTCTTTCCTGTAAATCGCCTCTGCCGTCCTCCTCTCCTGAAAGTGTAAACACCCCCTTGGTTGAAACTATCCGCTCGGGAATCGCTTGCCTAGTTTACTTCATTTTAACATAATCTAACGGCGCAATCAACGCATCGTTACTGAGCTGGGGTACGATCGCACAAATTATTTCTGTCATACCCATTACCTCTTTCCCGGCTTTTTCCAAATCTGTGTCTATTAATATAACTTGCAATTGTTTTACGGGAAAGTTGGCGGTTCTCCCGTCAAACCCAGTTAAATTATTCCGCCTGATCTCCTCCTCATCTTCTTCCCCTAACTTACCCTCTTTAACACAACAAAATTGGGTCCCGCAGTCGACGATCATTCCGCCCGGAATTCCTTTCCCGGTCTCTATCCTTAATTGTCCTCCTACGGGTATCTCCATTATTTCGCATTGGCTACTCTCTGATCCCAGTATCTTTACCATTTTTGCATTTAATTTCATGGGGTCCTTTTCGGGTTTCGCCTCGACGCCCCCTTCATCTGTTACTTCTCTCTTCTCTTCTCTATTCGCTACCCGACATATTTTTTTATTCCCATCATTAGTCCAATTGACTGTTGATCCCTTGTTATCCTGTCCTGGAGTAACTCTCAGCTGGCAATTCACCCGTTGGTGTTCCTCCTTACTGCAACGAAAGCAGATCACGCCCTGATCAAAATTGGAGTTCCCTGGTGGTCTATTAATTGCCTCCCTATTTTGGAACCTGATCCGGTTGCTGGGAATTTCCCTTTCAGGGGTAGCCCGTTATTCGGCTGATTTTCTCTCTTTATCTGGTTTGTTCCTCACGTATTGTACAGACTTCCCTTATAATTAGAGCCCGCTGCAAAATTGCATTTGGGTGTCCCTTCTCCCAATTCCATAGCTTCTACATGAGTTTCGTAAAGGTCACATAGCTCTCCCATTTCGGCAGCTACAACCAATTTCTCCACGGCACCCCTCTGCAGCAGACAAGTCTTCAAACTTGGAGAAAGCAAACCCTTGAATTTATCGCAGCCGCCCCGGTGGCGCAGTGGTCTAAGGCGTTGGCCTCTGATCATTCGTCCGTAAGGGGTCCGGGTTCGAATCCCGGTCAGGCATGGATGTTGTGTTTGTATTACGGCACTGGCTCTCTCCCTTCCCTGGAACCAGTGACCCTAAATTAGGGACGGGCGACTGCTTATAGCCAATTGAGTTGCTCACGGCGGTCGTTAAACCTCCATTCAAAAAAAAAATTATCGCAAATTAATGAGTTCATTAATTGCTGGAATTCTGATACGCCGCTCTTCTCCACGTAATATTGGAGCGCTCGCCCGATACGACCTGCTAACTGCTGGAAGCTTTCCCCTTTATTGTTTTTCATTGTCTCAAACTGTTTGAGAAAGATGTCGGGGGTCGAGTGGCACTCCGCCAAAATAGCTTCTTTAACGGTGCGGTAGCAGTCATAGTGCTCCAGGGTTAGCCGTGTGAACAAGTGGTTCACGCATTCCGCATTAAATAAAGCCACGACTAACCGTCCCTGCATCTCTTTTGGAACAGTATGTAACTCTCTATGGAATCGAAGAAATCTAGGATTTCCTCGGGCTTAGAGGGACTCTTTGGAATTGTCCTCTCTATGATTCTCATATAATCGGCTAGGCGCCCCTGATCGTTCACTTTCTTCGCCAAAGCCGGACCTTTTAAGGATAACTGTAATTTCTTCAGCTCGAAGTCCCTTTCCTCCTTTCTATCAGCTAATTGCAGTTGAAACATCCTCTCGGCTATTTCCGCTTCCAGCTCGATTTTTTTCAATTCCCTTTCCTCTTTCTTTTCCTGCAATTCGAGCGTTCTAAATTTAAATTCCACCTCCAACCTAGAGGTATCCCCTTCCATCTTGCTTTGGTTAATCTGTACCTCTTGGTTAGAATCTGAGCTGTTATTTAGCTCTTTATCACTTTGCCCTTCACTATTCACTCCGAACATTCCTACATGCTTTTTTAAACATATAATAATAAGACACAATTAATTTTCTAACTTAAATAATAACCGCAAACTTTACACATAAATACACTTTACACTTCAATAATTAATAATATCTTTGACCCTATGGTATCTAACTGACCGCACCCTAACGCGAATGTTTTTAGCTTTAGTTGGCTGAATTACTACAGGTATTGTGTCGGAAATAAAATTGCGGTTTCAAAGTGGTACTTACCCGCTGAAGCGATTCGAGCTCCCTTCTGCGTCCTGGGATGGCCGGGCACTTCCCTTTGGTTTGAGTTCTTTCTTTTTTTTGCACAAATCTGTCCTGTAGCACGTGAGGCACTCTGGTTACGAGCTATCATAACGGTAGTCGTTCCCTCGTCGTCCACTTTCAAACGATGAGTCCTGTAGCCCGTGAGGCTCTCTGGTAACGAGCTCTCCTCACTGTAGTCGCCCTCTCGTTGTCCACGTTCACAGATTGAGTCCTGTAGCCCGTGAGACACTCTGGTTACGAGCTCTCCTCACGATCTCCGTCCTCCCGTCGTCTGGGTTGTGGGTCTCCTTCGTAGAACTGGATTACTCGTCCACTGCAGCGTGCGAGAAGCGTCCTGGTTGCGGACCTCCTCTAGTCGCCCGTTGTCAGATAAAGTTCTGTCGGTACCTTCTCTTTCACCTGTGGGTACCGGGATCTTTCTCCTACCTACCTAACTCGAGACCGGCCGATTCGTCATTGAGCCGGGGAGCGAGTTTTGGGAGTTTGATTGCGATTTTCAGTTCGTTGCGTCAGATCGTTTAAGAGCACCGCTCATCTTGCAAGAGAGGATTCCTTCCTCCCTCGCAAGAAAAAATTTTCTTTTTTTTTCAAATTGAAAGTGTTTCGGTGCAGTCAGATCAATTAGGGACTTAGAATAAAAACGCCCTTGTGAGGGCGAAGTCCCAATTGACCGCAAGACTCGTTTGTGACGAATAGCGGGTACGTCGACGCCGTGCCGGTTCGGTCAGTGATAGGACTCTTTGATCCGTCACTGGGCTGAAGCCCGCGCGCCCGGGTTTTCTGAGCGTTACCTTGAGTGGGAGAACCCCAGGGTGCCCACTCAAGACTCAGAAAAAACTTTGCATCTCTCTCACAGAGATGCAAACCTCCCAAAAGGGAGTGATGTTGAAGGGGCTTCCCCCAAAAGTGCTTTGAAGGCAAAGCAATGCACAGCCTTACCCACCAGGGTGAAACCCTCGGAGGTCCAGGCGGCGGAGACACCCTCTCCTAAGCCTGGTACCTCCCAGTCAAAAACGGCCTCACCGATGGTGACCTCGGAGTCCACTCCGAAGGCCAAACGGGTGGATGAGACTCCCCTAACAGCGGCCACTAGAGAGTTTCTAACCCTGGTGGGGGCTGTGTCTCAGAAATTGAAGCGGTCTTGGGCTCCCTTCCCAAGACGGCAAGCAAGGCTGCGGTGGGTAAAATCACGGCGGTGTTGACGAAGATTCAACATGCCTGCACGCAGCAAGGGCTGCTAACCTCAATGCTAGAGGGCAAGCTTGAGGTGAGGGTGGAGCGGCAGGGCCCCCTCAGTAGGACCTATGTCCTACGCCGCCGCAGCCAAGATGGGTGCCACGAAGGCGCAACGGTCTGTGCCGGCACCCAAAGTGAAAGCAGCCAAGAAGGTGGTACCAGATAGGAGACACCTGCTCCTTATCTGCCCCACCGATGAGGGCAAAACGTCGGACGACGTGAAGGCAACTCTCCTATCCGCAGTGCAGCCAGCGAAACTGCAGATAGGAGTTAAAGGTGTTCGCAAGGTTCGGAACGGAGGGGTGGCGGTAGAGTGCTCGAAGAGCGACGATATCGCCAAACTTGAAGGCGAGCTGCGGAGCAATCCCCTGACCAAGGATTGCACCAACTCGAAACCCCCCCCCCCAAAAGCGACTCCCGCGTCTAATCGTTTATGGCGTAGACGGGGAAGTCTCGCGAGAGGACTTCGAGGCCGGGGTCAAAGAGCAAAACCTGGACCTCGAAGGGGAATTTAAGGCGAAATTCGCCATTAAGGCCAAAGGGGGTAAGGTCCACTGGGTGGTGGAAGCCGAACCCCTGGCCTACAGACTATTAATCAAGCGAGGTCGACTTAACTTGGGATGGTCGATCCTGCGCTTGAAAGAGTTTGTTAGAGAAGTCCGATGCTTCCGGTGCAACGGCTTCGGCCATTTCAGGAATGGTTGCAAGGAAGCAGAGGACAAGTGTGGGCAGTGCGGTGAGACAGGTCACCGGCACAAGGATTGCACTGCTGCTCCGAAGTGCAATAACTGCACTTCCGCGAATAGGCGGTTCAAACTGAAGCTGGAAACCGCCCATTCTAGCTTCAGTAAGACTTGTCCCTCCTAATCAGGGAGTTGGAGCAGCACAGAAGCCGAACCAATTATGGTTGATCGGCCAAGGACAAGTACCGGTCTTAGAGTACTCCAGCTCAACGCTCACCACGCGAGAGCCGCAACAGGGCAGATTCTTAAAACTGCCAGCGAAGTCGCTGCAAAAATCCTGTTGATACAGGAACCGTACCACTCCCATGGTAGGGTAGCGGGGTTTCCCAACTCCACACGGAATTACTACTCTCGAGGCGAAAAACCAATGGTATCCACAGTCGTTCTTGATCCGGACCTGGGAGCTCTGGAGCTGGAATGCACATCCAATGTGGTGGCATTGGGCATCGAGAGCAGTAACAGAAAAATATTGCTTGTCAACGCATACTGTTCACCGTCAGGTGCTCTCTCAGACGTGCTAAATACTATCTCGCGGTTGCTGGATTCCCACCCGCAACACGAGACAATCATTGCAGGCGATTTTAACGCAAAGAGTCCCCTCTGAGGAGACCAAGAAGAAGATGGGCGATGTAGTGAATTCCTTGACTTCGTCATTTCCTCAGATCTGACGATCAGGAACGACCCCGACAGTGTTCCCACGTTCCAAGCTACTACTGGGACGTCGTGGGTCGACCTCACCCTCACGAGGACATCGGTCCTCAACCTCCTCCAGAACTGGCAGGTACTGCACGATGTGAGCTGCAGCGATCACCTTGCTATAACCTTCACGATAGGGTTTGATAAAAGTGGGAAAAAACCCAGGTCTAGGTTCGACGCACGGAACCTCAAATGGTCGGAACTCCAGGGCCGACTATCAGATCTGCTTAAAGACCGAAGTGCAGCAGATCTCGATGAGGTAGAAGATCTCAATCAACACCTTGGTAATCTTACCAAAGAGATAGTAGAGACCTGTGAAGGTTGCAGGAAAGCAGGGGGAAGGGCAAGACCCCTGCTCCCCTGGTGGTCGGAAAATCTGAGCCTTCTGCGAGGGAAGGCCAGACGCAGCAGACGTAGAATGCAACGTGAGAGATTTGACCCAGACAGGAGGTAGCGCCTGAAAAGAGAATATAATCTCTTCAACGCAATGTATCGCAAAGCAATGGTAGCATCGAAGAGAGAGCATTGGAGACAGTTGTGTGAGACCACCCATGTCGGCAACCCCTTTGGGGTACCGTACAAGGTGGCGAAGGGCTCGATCACCGGCCCACTGTTACTGGCTTCCGTCAGAACAGAGAGTGGTACCAACACCGCCACCCCGGAAGACACAGTGGAGGTGCTCTTAAACCACCACTTCCCTTCCGATGAGGAGACGGGAGACTCCCCGGATCAAACATCGATCAGAGAGCACTGCAGAGAACCACCAGACACGGTTGACGACCCGCCCTTCACGGAGGCGGAGATAGGTGCTGCAATCAATAGCCTGAACAAAGGCAAGGCACCAGGCATAGATGGGTTGGACCTCTCGATCATCAGAGAGGTGTTTCTATCCAACCCTGGGTACTTCGCTGCCCTGTTTAATAAATGCCTGGAAAGAGGTTGCTTCCCATCAATGTGGAAAACTGCGCTGCTCGTCCTCTTCAGCAAAGAAAACAAGAGCCGAGCAGATCCCGCAGCTTATAGGCCGATTTACCTGTTAACAGCATGGAGTAAGGTGCTGGAAAAGGTCCTCGTGACCCGAGCAACCCACTACCTAGTCGGCCTAGGTAAGCTCTCCAGCCGCCAATTCGGTTTCACACCGGAGAGGTGTACCAGCCAAGCACTGGTCAGCCTTACTCAGCAGGTAAAGCAAAATCGTGCACAGGGAAAGCACACATGTCTCGTCTCGTTGGATGTGCGGGGCGCTTTCAACAACGTCTGGTGGCTACTGGTTCTGGACCGTCTGAAAAGACTTGGCATCTCCAGGAATCTGTTCCTGTTAATAAGCGATTTTCTCCCACATAGAAGAGTAGAGTTCGAGGTCGGAGACAAGACCTATAGCAGGGAATACACCAAAGGGTGTCCGCAGGGCTCTTGCTCGGGCCCCTTGTGGTGGAATGTGGTTGCAGATACCGCACTTGCGCTTCCTCTGCAAGACGGGGTGCAGCTACAAGCCTACGCAGATGACCTCATGCTAATAGTGTCAGCATCTGGTAGGCACGTGATTGAGCGGAAGGTACACACCGCTCTCTCACAGCTAGATAGTTGGAGCAAGGAGTGTAAGCTCTGCTTCGCTCCCGAAAAGACGACACTAATGCTAATAGCAAAGAAGGGGGAACTGGTCACTCCACCAAAGTGTCGCTTCAATGGGCATACTATTAAAGCGGTGAGAGAGATGCGGTACCTAGGAGTCATCCTTGACACCAGATTGTCAGGGCTACCGCATCTTCGCTTCTTGAAGGACAGATGCACCAGCATTCTAAATAAGATCAACGGAATGCGGCTGCCTGGGACAGCTAAAAAGGTGCTCTATAAGCGAGGGGTGGGGCGCATATTAACATATGCGTGTCTCGCCTGTTGGTCAGATACGGTCAGGATGAGAAATGGTATTAACCAAATTCAGCGCAGGGCGCTATTAGGCATGACCTGATGCTTCCGAACGACCTCCACAGCAGCGCTCCAAGTGCTGGCTGGGTGCGAACCGGCGGACCTGGTCGTAGCGAGGGAAGCAGCAATTCAGACCCTCCGCTACGGGGAAGATGTTTCCTTCCTGGGACACCAGTATCGGCCGTCCGAGGTGGAACTTCTGAGAATGGACTGGACTTGCCACCCAGCCAACGAGCTTTGTCTGAGTTGGGATAAAGCCCCCCCCCCCACAGGTCAGGGGAAGGAACTGTACACGGACGGTTCTAAAATAGGAAGTAGTGTCGGCGCAGGTTTCTGCGTGATCTCGGATGGCAACGAGATGCACGCGGAACGAATGAAACTCTCGCCCAATTCCTCTGTGTTTCAAGCAGAGTTATTGGCGATCAGAGAAGCACTGCGTTGGGTGCTTGCTATGAACGGTGAAGGGGCCTATAGCATACACTCTGACAGCCAAGCGGCCATGAAAGCGCTCGGCCAATTCGGGAGTAAGACTCCCCTTGTCAGAGAGATAAAAGTGCTATACAAATCAATGAAGAGTAGGAGGGTTACCTTCCACTGGATCCGAAGTCATGTCGGTACAGTTGGAAATGAACGTGCATACCAGCTAGCGAAGGAAGCTACTGGTAAAGAGGAGATAGATTTTCAGATGCGAACGCCGCTGCAAAGTGTGCGGACGCAACTGAAATCAGCCACATTGGTGGAGTGGCAGCAGAGATGGGATGAAGGGGATACGGGTAGAAGGACATACCGTATCTTCCCCCGAATCTCGATAAGGCGCATTGAGAGTAATGGCTTCCTCAACCAAGTACTAACCGGGCACGGAGTGTCGCCGGAGTACTTCCGCAGATTTGCGGTTAGGGAGCGAGTGTGCATGTGTGGTGCCCAGACTGCAGATGTCGCACACATGATTCTAGAATGTGCTTCTCTGGCAGGGAAGAGAGCAACGTTAGTGCCAGAACTGGCAAAGACGAGGGACCTCTCGATCCTGCTCGCGTACCCAAGAGCGAGACAGGGGCTCATCGAGATGGTCAAGTACCTCAAAGAGGAACAGGCGGTCTACCTAATAGAGGGGTGACCGAAGAAGAAGGATGAAGAAAGAAGAAAAGAAGAGGAATGAAGAACCGAAGAAGGGAAACAGATGACTCGAGCCCAGAGTCGTCACCACAGAACCTACCCTAGTCCTGCGGTAATGTAAATAATGTAAATATTTTTCAATGTGAGAGGGCCCAGTGAGCAAAGGACTTGTTTCCTAAGCGAAGATGGGTTCCTCAGTGTAAATAACCATGCATGTAACCTGTTTGTCTGAATAAAGGGCAGATGCCCCAAACAGTTCGCGCCAGCAATTATTCTCCCAGTCAGGGGTAGAGAAAAATTTCTAGCCCCTGTCCAAATGGCACGCACACCCGGGTCATGAAGGAGAGGTGGGAAGTGCCGGCAAACGGGGGTAGCAGCGCAATGCAGGTCCACGGACCGATCCTGTCCGGATGGAGGAATGTCGGATCTAGGCAGGATTACTCGCAACGCCGTCACCAAAAATCTTTTGAGAGAGTTCTCCTAACCCTGTGGAGTCCGCATTTGGACGGTACAGGATAATGGTCATCAGCTAGTCGTTACCTAACTCGAGTTTCTCCTCTAATTCTCCTCAAAGTTCGTTTGTTCTCTGTCTTACCGACGACTGCGCCATATTTTCTGTGCTGTGAGAGCGAAAGTACTGGTCACGTGTCGTGGCTCCGCCTCCTACTTATGGTCTGAGCCGTCCACGCTAAATGGCTCCTCACAGACACAAGGAAGTGTTTCTGCTTCTCTGAAACACTCCCCTAACACTATTCGAACGAACAAACGAAGCCTTCCCCACTTTAATATGAAATCTGTGATTCGGGAAGGCGGATCGAAAACAGCTGAACGGACAGAATAATACTCACCCTAAAATATAATGATATCGAGAGGAGTTACTTTTGGAAATACACATACATTTTTTACGTAATCAATTAGGTTCCTGACGGCGGTGGATTACTCTTTCTCTAACATCAGGTTTCCCTAAGGATCAGACCTTACAAGAGGCGTGAAACACGAAAGCTAGGATAACCACTTCCGAAGAAAATCTCTCTCGGCGTTGAAGTTCCAGCTAGAGTCTACCTGCTCTTAGGTAGATCTATATCTCTGCGAATATTAAGAAATAGTAGTCTAGCTATTCTTCTCTGTAATATGTTTCAATCTCAGCGGGTGTTAAGATCAGATTCACCGTAGAGAAATATCTACTACACCAGCGGGATCCCTGACTACAGCTTATAGCGCTGCAGCTGAGCCCTCTATCTCTTCTAGGATAGATGCTCGCTAAACTCAACCTGAGCGTCGGACCTCCATGGCTTGGAGCGTCCCTCGGCTAACACAAAAGAATGGGAAACGTTTCGCGTCCCCTTTTATCTGAGAAATTTTCTGTCCGTTGGACGAAAGCAGAATAACTAACAGATTCTCTTCAATGGACCAGCCCGTCTCCCCCTTCCCTCCGCACTACGCATGCGCAAAGACCTCGGCGCTGACCTTGCCCTCACGCTGACCTGTTAAAGTGGCTCGCCTTTTCCAGTCACGTGGATCACCTTTCGCGCCCTTCGCCGACCACACCCCTGAGCGTTGACTCGGCGGCTCGCTGATGGGTTTTAATCCTACCTTCCGCGTCTCCGCGGTTTCGTCAGATCCTCCATTAGGACGTGAACTCTTTGAGAAAGTAATCCTACCTTCGAAGTACATTTTTATAATAACACAATACACATTGTTATGTTTATACAAAGGTGGATGGCTGTTTTCCGGACTTTTAGGCGTCTTTACGACACTGACAATGTACAGCGAAAGTCGCGGCATTATTGAAGATGCTATCAGTTCGTCGAAAAAGGCCTCTCCCTTTCTCAGGCGTGAGAAACTAAAATTCTTTGTTCGAGGCTCTCGACATCTGAAAAATAAGAAATGTTCACGAACTTTGTGTCGCCATCTTGGGCTTGTAATGTCTTTTCTTCATGAAAAAGTAGCATAATGTTCAGCATTATTATAAATTAACATGGTTAATATGTCCGTTCTTACAGGAGGTTAGCAAAAACGGACAGGAATAAAAGAAGTATATGTCCATATAAAGATTTCGCCAGCCACGCGAGCAGCACGGAATCACAGTCGTCGGCAAAGACTTTATCGGGCGTAATGTAGGATGTTGTTTTTCTCCTAAATTCCAGTTCCAGAGTTATATGTATATATACATATGCATGGTCGCTATGCCACCTCTTAAATAAATTGAAGGATTTATTTTAAATTTAACCTCAGAGGGTACAGGCGTACTCAGTAATGGACTAGGCAGAATATCTAATTCTATCCTTTTAATTTAACGTAAATTAATTTGGCATCAGCCTAAAGGCTGTAGCTGCTTGATTCAACGTGTTTTTCCTGATAATAAACATGTTAATTACTTAATCTGGTGTTGCAAATTTTCTAGGCTGTGTATATTTTTCTAAGTCATAATTGGCGGCATATGGGGTTTTTACGAATAAATCGTAACAAACCTATATGAAACCCAACGCGACGTCTGTACACTTTGGGATTGGGTTCCTTAAATTTATGGAGATACAACCTCACTGTTTATCCATTTGGACGATAAAATAAGTGTTCTGCGACCATCGCACTACCGGGGTGTGTGGTAATAATCGGGTTTAAGTCCGCTGACTGTATGAAACCACGTTCTCACTATTTTAGCTCGATGACAGAGAGTATTGTCACCTTGAAAAATAAAAATGCCATCATAAAGTCTTTTGAATAATAATGGCATCTTGTTTTCTAATATCCAGATGTATTTCTGGGCATTTACTGTACCATCGACAATATGGAATTTCCCAACGCCATGTGCACACATGCAGTTCCAAACCATGACACTTGCCAGATGCTTTACAGCAGTCACTAAGCAACTTGCATGGGATTCTTCATGTCTGAATCTCCTTACATAGGCTCTAATTCCCGTTAAGGCAAAATTCTGATTCATCACTGAAAAGAACATTTTCCCATTGCTTGGTTGTCCACAAAACATGCTGTTTTGCCTACTGAAGTCTACGCTGTCTTTGATTTGCAGTTAACAGTGGTTTACGCCTGCCTTTGCAGCCACGTAAGTCAGAGTGAAGCAGCCTCCTCCTAACAGTAGATGTACTAACAGTAATATTAGTCACTTTAGACCCTCCTGGAAGCAATTGAGGTGAATTGAGCCTCCTGTCTGCCAAGCTTAGCTTTCTGAGCACTCTGTCCTGCGTGGTTGTTGTGGATCTGGGCCTCCCACTGCGACGCACATTTTTACTTCTCCAGTGCCTTTTACATTCTTCAGTAGCATAATAACTGTAGATTGATCACAGCCCAGTATTTCAGCGATTTGCCTTGAAGAATATCTCTCTTCATGCAGAACAACTGTATTTACTCTGTCCGCTGTAGACATTTTGCGCAATTTTAACCGTTATTGGGAATGTACACATATTATACCTTAGTACAACAAGAAACCCTCACTACAGTGATCCAGTATATCATAGATCAGATCATATGTAGAGGATTTTAGGAAGGGAGTATCTGACCCTTGGTCTTAAACAACCCTTAGAATTTTTTTGTTTTGATTGTTGGTTTAACGACCACCATGAGCAACTCAATGGACTATAAGCAGTCTCCCGTCACTAATTTAGGGCCGCTGGTTCCAGGGAAAGGAGAGAGCCAGTTCGGTAAGACAAACACAACATTTGTGTTTTGCCGGGATTCGAACCCGGACCCATCTCGGAAGCATTATCATAAACCATCGTTTAGACCTCTGCTCTGGCCTTAGAAATAGGAAGCTGTCACTCTCACTTCCCAATAGGAAAGTGACACGGAAGAGAGGTACAAAGGATGAGTAAGATGCCCTTATTTGTTACGGGGGGGGGGGCAGTACCTGAGGTCTGACAGCTTAACGTGCCCGAGTGCTCCAGGAGATCAGATCATATGTAGCGGAATTTAGGAAGGGAGTGTCTGACCCCTGGTCGTAGACAACCCTTAGAAATAGGAAGCTAGGAGATTTGGGCTAAAATGACTGACGGGAAACTGATACGGAAGCAAGGTAGAAAGGGGAAGGAAGACGCCCTTATTTATTACCGAGGGAACAGTACCCGGGGCACGAAGGCTTAACGTGCCCATCCGACGTACCGCGGATATTTAGTGGTTCCAGTGTTCGTACCTGCCTGGGATCGTAACAGAGGTCTTCTCCGGGGCAGCTACGAACGTTGGCCACTAGGCCACCCGCGGCCCAATGCTTCAGTAGCTCTGCGTCAACCCTTATAAAGGCTGGAGGAGGATTAAGATAGCATTAGAAAGCAGCCAATCAGGTAAAAGAATGTCTATGATTGGCTGTAACAACTGATACGCTACTAACATGAATTTCAGTGTAGTTGTCAAACCCCATAGTTCATGTCATATCTTAAGAACAAAGCAGCTACAGAAAAAACTAAGACATTTTTGAAATATTCAATAAATTTCGCATCTAATGTCATATAAATCATGAAATAGCTATAAAAAGTTTTTAGTTAAAAAAAGAGTTAAACTTTAAAATTCATCGTTTTTGCAGGTGATGCAATACTTTTGCACAGCACTGTACCTTCTCTGTAGCTTATAATGTCATATTTGAATGGATTCAACTAAATAATTTTACATTGGTGTGTTGAGCATATGCTGCTTTACTCGGAAATTCCACATGAAAATAATCGTTGTAGTGAACTGACGTACATAAAGCTCGAAGGCATAAAAGATTTGTCAACCTTGAATAAATTTAGTAATAAAGTTCAGAATGATCATTTAAGTAACTAATTAAGTTTTCACGGATCTCGATTCAGTATTAATCGTAATAGACAGCTATTTAAAATAAAATAATGGACTTGAAATTTCCGTTCTTCACATCAGAAGACTTGTTTTTTTTTTGTTTTTTTTTAATTTTAAAAAATATTTATTCAACTGGTTTCAAAAACAGAGAGATGAGTTTTAAGGCAAAAACCGCGAAGAATGGAAAAAATATTCTTCATGACCAAATTACTGATTTTTTGAGAGAAATAATACTATCTGTAGGTGACACAATATTCAGTTTCCCGATTTTACTTAAAGAGTTCGCTGGAGCTTATGTACTGTGTACACTGGAAATAGGAAAGGATGGACATCCACACACACCGACGAAGGCATTTCCTCTAGATACAGCGGAGTTGCATTTTATTATATGCTGATTACTACATTAGCAGAAGATCTCAGTCGCTTCGTTCTAGATTAGGTGGTTTATTGTTGCCCACGTGATTTCTCGTAAAGTTTGCAGGAAGCAAGACTGTTTATCACGAGAAATGTTTGCCATTCAATTATATTCGTTGACACGAAAGTGTTCAGTGGTGTAATGCACTGATCCATTTGCTACTGGAATCGCGTGTAGTAGTGTTTAACTGTTCGAACGGTTTTATCCTAAATATGAGAGAAGCTCGAATAAATGTTACGAAACCCTACTTTGGCCAACCATTTCCACAGATTTTTAACCCTCTTGAGCCTTGAGTATGTAGGGCGGTCACGTCAAGGTCTTTCTGTGATGACGCCAAGAACTGATGCTGCGGCCTTGTTTCAGAGGACGTTAGCTGAGCAAGTCTCGGATATCCTGTTGGGTCGTCTATATGACTCTTGGAGCGTTTATATGACTCTTGGGGCGTTTATATAACTCTTGGGGCGTCTATATGAACCATACACTAAATACACTGCAGCTAGGCGAAGAGTGCGTCGTGTAATGTACAGCAACACTATTTTCAGAATCTGAGTGCATTGATGATGCATTTATCCTTATCTCTAAAAATGGTAGACACATGCCTACTTCTGTGGGAGCCCAGAAGCAGAATCACGACATGTAGGCCAGTGTGTATCATTCTTAAGGTAAATACTCTAAACCACATGGTAAGTTTAAAGCATCTCCTCCGAATTCTATAAGAACACTTCTGATTACTTAGTTGACTACAAACATTTCTAGTTTACGCAGCATCGATTTGCAGGAGGAAATCCTCAAACAGTAACATCTTCACAGCTGCAGGACCTTTATCTTATATTAAAAAAAACAGAGTGTACTTTGGTAGCCTTTGTAGATAATTTCTGCTATGCGTCTTTTGCATGCAAGATCTTTGTAGGTACGAAATGAAATGGGTGATTCCATAGTGCACAACTATGTAAGTAATACAACGCATTGCATTTATTCGCGTCACCCACGACCACATCGAGCCAGAATCGAGTACATCCTAAGGCGTTTTTTTTAGTGGGTTACGACCACTGTGAGCAACTCAATGGGCTATAAGAAGTATCTCGTCCTAAAGTAGTGTCCCTGGTTCCAAGGAAGGGAGAGAGACAGTGCCGTAACACAAATACAACATCCATGTCTTACCCGGTTTCGAACCTGAACGTAACTTTGTGCTCAGAAGCCGACGAATTGGTATGTTAGAAGGCAACTTTTAGTCAGAAATTCAGAAGGTCTTTGTTGCTCATAAAATGATGTACAATAAAAAACGTCGCCGGAAAAAGACGCTTCCGGTGTCACAATCAACAAACATAAATAATAAAACATTAAAAAAATACTACCAATAGGAAGTATGTAACTTTCAGCACTATGAGTTTGTAACTTTCAGCATATAATCACTTGCAGTATTAAAAAGACTGTGCCTGAATAAAAAACACATATTGTAATAGAACAAAAAAACAATAAAGTAAAAAAGACTAAGTCATAACACCTACAAAAAACAACAAAACATGAAAACCATTAAAGAAGAAAGGAAACACGGCCTTCATCAATAGCGCACCATGTCCCATCAATTTCCCAGGTTTGAAAGAAGGACGACACATGATCAGCTGCTTTGGCAATATCAAAGTCAGTTTGAACGATAGAGATGATTGATGAGCGAAATTGTCTGCAGAGAAAACGGCGAGCGACATTATAGCGACGCAATGCTGGATCATCAACAGAACATTGATACAAGTGATAGATAGTAAGTTTAGCCTGAAGGAAAAAAACCGCACTCAGTGGATTATGATTAATTGCAGATTGATGATGACGGCGGAGGTAGAGAAAGTGCATCATGGTCTGAAGTGAGGGGCAAACGTTTTCGGTATATGAAAACATCAAGAAAAATAAAGGTTGTAAAACCAAACAAAGAGAGTAGGAATGATGGACATCACCAACAGTGGAACAAAAAAGCAATCCGGAGAAAGAAGATGAGGAAATCGATGAAGGGTGCGTGGAGTAAGAAGACTTTGATGAAGATGGAGCCAATGGATATCTTTAGCACGTTGGTGCAGCAAGAGAAATATTGGTATCCATCCAATTAGTATTTAATTCATCAGCAGGAATGGTACCAATGGGATTGGAGCAGTGAAGTATGTCAGGAAATGATAGTAAAGTGGCTTCATAGATATTTTGTGCAAAAGATAGGGAACATCATTCAAATAAACAAGAAAGGGCAAACAGTAAGCAGCTGAAGGGGTGAAAATCAATATATTTTGATCTGCAAGGGAAGGGTAAAGAGTTTGGATGCACTTTTGAATAAAACGGAGTTGAGAGCGTGAAGCTGATGTGTCAGGCAACGGAGGAGATAGAGACTGAAACGATTTACAACGGAGTGCAGAATCAACGAGTTGAGAAACCTTCACCACTCCACAAGCAAACCAAGTGGAGAAGTGAAGGTAGGGGTGGTAGAAGAATGGATAGCAGAGGAAAAGAAGAGAGGTTCTGCCAATAAATCTTTAGTAGTGGAGAAGGGAGCCGGACTGGACATAAGGAGCGCCAAAAGGAAAGCACAGAAATGTAAGTATCGGGGAAATGTTTGGGAACAAAAGGTAAAAGGTCCATCTACAGAAAAGTCGAGACAGTAAGAAATAGGCTACGGGGAAAAGCAGAGTATCGATAATTATGTGTGAAGAAGACAGAGCAAGGGATAATTCACGAATAAAATTAAACAGATGAAATGATTGGAATTTCAGAGACACATCAGCAAGACCAAGGCCGCCAAACGACAGAGGAAGAGTTAAAGTAGATCGGTGAACCCAGTGAATGGTACTCCAGATGAAATCTGTGGACACGCTTTGAACATTCTTCAAAAAAATCTTCGGTGGCGAGTTGGCAATCCAGGTATGAAAAAACATCAGTAAAATAAAAGTATTGATTAAGTAAGCTCGATTGAAAAAAGGAAAGTTTAGTTTTAAGGTAACGGAATGGAACAAGACTTCTATTAATTTTCTGAACAATCGGTGCCCAGGTTGCCGCTGTAACCGCTACCGGAGAGCCCACGTAGACACCAAGCACTTTGATTATCTAAGATGACCATTGAGCTCCTCATGGGCAGTCTCCTTGGGAGGTCTACGTACCGGCTCAGAGTCCTGAGCATTTTGAGACATTCAAAGCAGAGCCAGAAATGGCAGCATGTTCTTGGTAGGTTGAACGTAGCACTTGAAAAGAATCAGTGGAACGGAGAAACATCGTGAGGTCATCGGCATAAGCTGTTAAAACAATATGATGGTGTCGCTTGGTGGAGATATTTCGTGGAATTGTGGACGAAATGCGGAAACGAAGAGCAATCAACAATGGTTCAAAAACAAGGGGGAAATGTTGACCAGACCATGCCTGATCCCGTTAGTAAACGGAATGGTAGAAGTAGAAAATTTGGCGGTACGAACACGAAAGATAGCGTCAGTATAGGGATTAGAAATAGCAGCAATGAAAGCAGGAGGAAAGCCAAAGTGGCGTAAAACAGTGAATAGATAGCAATGGTTAATTGAGGAGTCAAAAGCCTGTTTTTGGTCAAGGAAGAAAATTGCCAGGGGTTCCGAAAGCCTGAACGCCAGTGAATAAAGGTTACGTATAGTGAGGATATTAGAGGAGATCGAGCGGGACGGAACCGTGTAAATTGGATCTGGGTGTATAATGTCTGAAAGAACAGGATTAAGGCGAAGGGCGAGAATTTTAGCAAATATTTTGTAATCAGTATTAAGAACCGAGATGGGCCGCCAATTAGTTAGAAAACTGAGATTACCGGATTTGGGGATAAGACGGAGAGATGAAAAAGAAAAATTGAAAGAATCAAATTGTGGAGTAGAAAAAATAAAATTATAAGCAGCAACCAACAAAGGAAGAAGGATTAGAAGAAAGAATTTAAAAAAAAGGAAGGGGAGACCATCTTCTCCCGGGGCAGATTTGTCATTAAGGCTGTAAATGGAATTTCGAATCTCAGCTGGAGAAATCAGAGGGGAAATTTGAGTAGTGGAATGATCAGGAAAGTGAGTCACGGAAAAATGATCATTGTCTGTATTTATTATTTATTCGCTTTCTAATTATTTCTTCAGTTGCTGCTTACCATCTTTGGTGAATCCCCAGCATTGTGCGGGGCTACAAGAAGCAACCTGCTAACTTGGCTTGGCAGTTAACGTGTGTGAGTCTGGAGGAATTCGAGGCAGCTGTGGTGTTGCGGAAGCATATCCGGCGCGTAACTGGAAAACCCTGGGTTCGACTCCCGGTGGCGGCCAATGAGAATTTTTCCGTAACTCACTTATAAACGTGGAAAGAGCGAAGATCTTTGTTTGATGTTCCTGGTCCACGTTAAATGTCTGTATTTATTATTTATTCGCCTTCTAATTAATTCTTCAGTTGCTGCTTACCATCTTTGGTGAATCCCCAGCATTGTGCGGGGCTACAAGAAGCAACCTGCTAACTTGGCTTGGCAGTTAACGTGTGTGAGTCTGGAGGAATTCGAGGCCGCTGTAGTGTAGCGGAAGCATATCCGGCGCGTAACTGGAAGACCCTGGGTTCGACTCCCGGTGGCGGCCAATGAGAATTTTTCCGTGACTCACTTATAAACGTGGAAAGAGCGAAGATCTTTGTTTGATGTTCCTGGTCCACGTTAAATGTCTGTATTCAGTATCAGAAATAACAGAAGTAATGTCCATACAGTCATCAGCATCACTAAGTAGGGTAAATATGTTTGAAGTGGTTAAGTTTGAAGAATCGCTGCCAGCTATGGAAGAAACAGAAAAACTGCGTGAAGAAGAATTAACTTTGTTGCGCCTTTTTGTACCTCTGGTTAGGGTTTGGGACCGGGTTTGTGGAGGTGAAACTGGCTGGATAGAGCTTTTAGCTGGGATAATAAAAGTAGAGGTATCTCTTAGTGGAAGAAGTGGGAAGTCAGTGTCCATGAAAGCAATAGGCTGCACTTCAGACGTTGGAGATAATGGTTTCGGACCCGGTTGAGGCTTTTCAAAGAAAACTTCAGTGGTGGTCGCGACCTCAGTGGGCGAAGTAGTTAAAAGAAGACTGGCATCATGAGCTGGAGGGTTGAAATTCTGTAGATTAGAAACTGGCTGGTCAGGAAATAAAGTTTTAGGAGCAGGGGTGCTGGCTTGAGGATTTTCAAAACTGTTAGCTGCTGCAGAGGAACGTCGTGAGCATTGTCGTACTATATGCCCTTCAGCTTTGCAGCTGAAACATTGGACTTCTGCAAATAAATTGATGGTAAGTTTATGGGAGCCAAAATCCAACAAAAGTGACGAAGGTCTCCGTAAAAAAAGGTCTTCGCTGGGAAACACTACTCGGTATTGTCGTATCCCCCCCAGCACGTTCGCATAGGAGGAGTCTTTCCCAACTGCTCACAGAATCTTGGTATGGCCAAAAATACGGCCCAGTGACCCCAAAGCAGTTATAAGGATTGAGTCCGGGACGGCAGTAGGAACTGGTGAAAGCGTGACCGTAATCGGTCGCTGTATGCAAGGAACAGCTGAAAGATGAATTCATCCAATGTCAATGCCCAAGAGTAAGATTTCTTCAACAGCAGGTCTAACTTTGAAGTGAGCAATCACTCCCCCTCCCATACGTATCACAGAAACAATACTTTGAGACGCAACATGTTGGCAAATAGCATCAAGGTATAATGGGAGGGGGTGTCACGCAATGTAGGAAAATATACGCTCAAAAGTAAAGCATTAGAGTAGCTCTTACCTTCCCCAGACATCTCTGGAACTTTGACTTAAAGCACTGCAGCATCACGAGAAATTATCACCGTTGTAGAACCAGCCTTCATAGAATGCACATTAGAAGCACTATTATTTCCAGCAGTTGCAGCATATGAAGAAACAGGGGGTGGGAGGGGAGTGTTTACACCATCCCCAACACCCAAAACTTGCGACACAGCACTATACACAAGATTAGTAGAAGGACGAATAGTAGACATATCCACAAGCCTGACGTTGGTGGGAGCAGTAGAAATAGAAGAACCTGATGATCCACATGCAGCAGAAACACTAGACGAAGACGAAACTGGAAGCTGGGCTAAAGCCATCTCAGCCTCTAGCCCTAACGAAGTTGAGTGTTGCAATTCGCAACAGCCACAAAAGCAAAAAAAGGAACCACGTAATTGTAGTGATCCACTAACACAACTAATGAACTATATGGTAGGCAAAAAAAACTGAAGAACACGAAGCAATAAGTATAAAACTGTCAAAAATCACGAAATCCCAAAATAATCTAGGGAGCTCCGAAAAGTGCGACTTCTCAGTTATCAGAAGCCATCGCTTAGGCCACTGTCCCACCGGATGGCCTAAGTAGGATTAAATCATAACAACAAACAATAAGGTCCACTAATTCTTGAGTTTGATCGGTACTTACGTATTTGGATTAACGAAGTTTGCTGTCGTAAAACCAATGAAAGAAGATATATGAGTCATGAAAGTAAATATTTACTAAACTGTGGCGGCGGCAATAGTAAGTAATTCGATTGTTTAGTTTTAAAATACACAATTATTATTATTTCTATTATTACTACTAGTAATAATATATATTATCCATATTTAGGCGAACGTAAATAACAACTCTGACACTGATTATACATAGTTACAGAAGTCTATCTGCTCATGCACAAGCTAAATTCTAACCTCAAGACTGAAAAAAAAGCTAAATCGCAAGTTTGTTAGTGAGGGAATTGGTAAATATTGGTCTAGGATATCTACAGGTTACACTCCATCGTGGTATACATAATTTTAAAGCTCTCTTCAATATCAAATAATTTACCCCTGCCTCTTTTCGGGGGTGGGGAGGGTGAAAGAAAGCCTAATTATGTTACGATGCATACATTACCAATTTCGAGAAAGACATGCTTTACCAATGTTGTAACAATACTCAAGAAATCGTGCTGGTTAACTACAAATGCAGTAACGTACAATAAATCATATTCATATTATGAGAGCCCTTCATGGAAGTTGTTGCACAAAACGTGCTGAGCGTTTAAAGCAGTGAGCGTGACCTTTCTTTCAAAGAGTAATTCATAAATAGAATTACTTTTCGAAAACATAAATAGGAACACCAGTTTATTAGGCTAATCTGCCCTCGTCACATAAGTGGCTTACTCCAACATGTAAAATGGCACATTATCCAAGTGTCAGTTATTTTCTTGGCAGAACAGCTTATCAAGCCTTAGTGAGGGTTCGATGGACAGAAGAAATTTACAAAACGTAGATCTGAATTACTTTGAAAGTGATATATTTGGCACCAATCGTGCCAGTTCGAGCATTTCTCTAACGCCAGTTCTCCTGGGCTTTTACGCCCAGGCGGAGCGAAAACTCCCCCTGTACGGTGTAACACACAAATCACTTCCAGCAAGCGGTGCTTGTGTTGACAAAAACATCTGGTGGATCCGAGGGATCAAAGGAAACTGGCGAGATCGTTCAAGAGAACCGAAGGACCACAATCCGTAAAATCTTAACAAATTGCAACGCTGCTGTTCCATGGGCCATTTCTGAACATTTCGCCTATCGAACTACGTGCATATAATGTCGAGAAAGGCTACAACAGCCTATGATCATGTCGACTGCCATTTGACCTTTCTAATTCACTAGTCGTTTTCTTCCATAACATCGACACTTGCTGGAAGATTTTGCGTGTTGCACCATTCACGGTAAATCTTTCTTACGGTTGTTTTCGTACAAAACTCAGGATGACAGCTGTTCGGGTGATAATTTGAGCTGCATGCCTAGCGCCAACTATCGTGCCACGTTAGAAGTTATTCAGATCACTTGGTTTGTCCATTCTGTCCTTCAATCGAACGCTGATTGCTGCTCGGCGAGTTGTTCAGACTTTAGCACAGCAACAACACGAGAGCCTTACAAGTGGAAGTAAATTTATGTGACGAAAAAGTTGCACCTAGAAAATTGGCATCTCAATCTATGTTGGTTTTAGCTATCTGTCATGAAATTAGATAAAGTTGGAGTGCTCAAAAGGTAACCTTAATTACGTATGGGGCAGCAGAAGAATCCCCGTCTGTCTTTCTTTTTAGATGCTGTAACTGATATTTCATTCAATGCTATGATATTAATAACTATATTTCATTCAATGCTATGGTATCAATAACTATATTTCATTCAATGCTATGATATCCATAACTATATTTCATTCAATGCTATGATATCAAAAGTTTACTAGATAAAAACGATAACTCCGGGAGTTCAGAGAATATCCCTGAACGCATTTGTGGGTGATTGGTTGGTTGTTTTTAGGAATAGTTCCATGGCATTTTTGACTAATTGGATGCCATGGATAGCTGGTGAACACAGCAGGATATATTTGAGGTGAGATCTGTGAACAATATCAATGAATGTCATGATATCGACCTGGCTAAGTGAATTCTCTTCATAACGCAACTGAGAGGAATGTTATAATCAATGGGTCACCAGTCTTGTAAACAAGATCATTTAGTGATCTTGTTCATTTCTATATAGCCGTGACATCTACGATATTCTGGATTCTGTAAAGAATGCCAATGTGGGTATTTCGGTATATCAATGATTAATATGAAATTCATTCGCATGTTTCGTACTGCGGTTCAAAATTCCATTAGATTTATCTGAATAAGTTTGTAGTTCTTACTGACCAATTTATCAGATATTTACTTTCGTGCAAAATTAATTTTCTGATATGGAAGTTTATTAATTTCTATACATATTTATATCTTGTTAATAATGTACTGTACATTATTCTAATATCTATGATTACTGAATAGTTTTTTTCTGGAAAATCGATCTTTTTAGCTGGACGTAATCGACCTGCTCGAAAAGAAGAATTCACCAAGTCTCTGATTACCCTACGAGACAAAAGGTGGAAAGAAATTCGAAGAAATATTGCGCCTTCTTTCGCATTAAGTAAGATGAAACTGGTAAATTAGTGACTCCTACAAATAGTCGTTCCACTAAATTATGCTGTTGAAATTAAAAACACAAAATTTGTCTCATCACATTGCCTCATTAGGATTGCATGCACTCATACAAACTGGGGAGAGTGAATATTTATTTGACAGTACCACAAGTAAAGTTAGAGAATGTTCTGCTACTATGGATGTGATTATTACCGAAGTCAGAGCAAACTGTCTCTATATGATGAAATAAAAATATGCAAGCTCCAAATCAGTTTTTGGAATTGATATCAGTGCTATGGTTCTTTCAGAAAAAAATGAAAACAAATAAAATCTAATTATTGAACGCAACGGCTTCATATTTCATTGACAAAGATAAAATTACTGGTTTATGTGACTATCGCATTGAGAGGTTTCCAAACTGTATAAATGACAAATCTTTAGAAACAATTAATTAACATCAATTTCGGAAGTTTCGTTAAACTAATTTACTTACTGTCCCACAGGTATATCTGATGTAGCTTTACTTACTCCGAGATTAAAACCTTGCTCGAGAAGAAGGATCCGCAAAACATTTGCACATCCTTCAAGATCTGTATCTTAATAATCTTCATCATTCCTTCAAGTTTATACTAATCTTTATTTGCCTTTCAAGTTCATAATCTTTACTTACCTTCTAAGTTACTTACCTTCCAAGTTTATACTAATCTTCATTTGCCTTTCAAGGTTATGATAATTTTATTTACCTTCCAACTTTATAATAATTTTTACTGATCTTTCACGTTCGGTATTAAGTCATAAATTGTTTCGTACACTGCCGGACAATTGCTAAGGACGGATGACAATAGCAACGATATCAACCATAAAATGGAAGGCAGGGAAATGTAGAAATTAGCATAAGTGCGGGATACAGTAAGACGTGTTGTGCGTATGCAAATTTTGGATTGCCGAACTTGTTCGTGACGTCATAGCGCTGAAAAGATATATAAAGGATTTGACGCGTATTGACCGTTGTTGTTCAAACGCAAAGTTGAAAGGGAAAGAATCAATTGACGAACTTGCAATTTTCAGTATGTCTTCCCGACATCACTTAGATGATTTTACGCGTGGCCGTATTATTGGCAAGATTGAAGAAGGGCGAAAAATAACAGATGTTGCCAGGGAGTTCGACGTCAGCCACAGTGTTGTTTCAAGGCTTTGGAAATCATTTCAAACAAATGGAGAGTGTAGCAAACGTCACGGGGGAGGTCGTGTTCGCAGTACGACACCTGCAGAAGATCGGTACATAGTGCTATCAACAAAAAGACACCGGCGCAGCACAGCTAGTGAGGTAGCAAATCAGTTTATGGCTGCTACTGGCAAGCGAATCTCCCGAAAAACTGTCGCCAAACGTTTGCATGAAGGAGGACTATACGCCCGCCGTCCTGTTGTGTGCATCCCATTGTCCAGACGTCACCGTACCGCCCGTTTGCAATGGTGCCATCAACATCGCAATTGGACTGATAACGACTGGTCTGCTGTCCTCTTCTCAGATGAGAGTTGATACAGTCTATCGTCTGATTGTCGACGACAACTGATCTGGCGTGATAGTGGTACTGCATATTGTCCAGCAAACATACAGGAAAGGGACCGATATCCGACATGTAGTGTCATGGTATGGGCTGGCATCATGATCAATGGCCGTACGTCCCTCTATGTGCTTCCAACTGGGACTATGACTGGCCGACGATACATTAATGATGTTCTGCTACCTCATGTTCGCATGTTCCGTGGTGCTGTCGGTGATAGATTCATTTTCATGGACGACAACGCAACATGTCATCGAACAGTCGCTGTCCAGGAGTGTCTTGAGAGCGAGGATATTCAACGCCTCGTTTGGCCAGCACGTTCTCCATATCTGAATCCCATTAAAAATGTGTGGGATGCTTTGGAAAGGAGTCCTGCTGGTCGTCAATGCCCTCCAATAAACAAGGACACCCTCATTCGTGCACTGACAGAGGAATGGGATAAATTACCCCAACAGCTGCTTGATAATGTTGTGCAAAGCATGACACGACGCGTGGAATCTTGCATCGCCCTCCATGGTGGCCATATCCCGTATTGACATCTTACGCCGGAACGCCTGCGGAGTGTAATTGCATTTTTTTCACGTTTACGTATTCTGCACAAAATGGCCTGTTTGTCCCTTGAACACGTTCCAAAGCCTTCTGGATTTCAGAGCACAATAAATTGTCTTTCTTGTAATGTCCTGGCATTCTGACATTATTTTATTTCACTTGGCATCCAACCACACTTACTTTTTTATGCGCTATATAGCCGTTTATGATCCGTCCTTAGCAATTGTCCAGCAGTGTATCTTGTTAGTTCACGATTGCCAGTAGTTCAAACTATGTATGTTCTTGACAAATTTTGATAATGAAGTTAATCAGTTTGGTATCTACATAAAACATCTGAGAAAACTGTTGTTAACTTTCTTCTAAATAGGAAATCAAAACTTCTTTATTAAAAATCAGTAAAGAAATATCATTTGGTTTCTTTTGTTGTGACGTGCCTGCCATGAGATAAAGGCAGATAGCAGTGAGAGCACATGCCAGTGTAGTATAGTGGATAGCACTCGGAGCTCCGGAGCCGAGAGTTGTGGGTTCGAATCCACCCCACGTATAAAAATGATGGAGACATTTACTTCGTGATATTGTTTATTTCTGGTTTAATAACTCCTAGTTGTATATAAGGTTATGGCGAGTTAGCTCCTCACTAAGTTTGAGCTGCTGGCTCCTGATACAGAAGAGTATGAATGCCGTGAAGATAAAAGAAACGCGTATTTAGTTTCTTTTTTTGTTTGGTGTTTAACGACGACCATGAGCAACTCTTTGGACTACGTCCCATCACCCGTCCCTAATTTGACACTTCTAGTTCAAGAAAAGATAGAGTTTCAGAGCGGTTAAGCAAGAACACCATCTATGACCCTTATGGTACTTATGACCTGGCCCATCTTGTACGAAAGGATAGACAGAAGCGAACACCTCAGAGCACTCAGCCACTGGGGCTGTATTATTTATTCAGAAAAGTGATGAAATGAAAATGATATTGGATGATATGTATTAGATTGCAATAATCAAGATCAAGCTTCCTGCTAGCCTAACGAAGTATTATAAGTTTTTACTCCGCCAAGGGCTTGTATTTCAGTACCATACGAAATATGGATGTTTTCTCTGTTCTTCAACACTGGCTCAACCACTTTCCTGGAATTGTGCCTTTCATTGCCTTTGAAGATTTGGAAGCACTGCAAAAAAATTATAAAATGAAGGTCTGCTCTTAAAATTTCGATCTGCCTATCATAACAGGCATAAAATTAGTGACTGTATTTTCCTGTAAAGTGTTTGGTGGCAATCTGCCGTAAGGCCTCTTTCACACGGAACGGGTGCTGCACGTGCCCGCATGTAGATGCGGACCTGCAGGAATTTTAAACTGATGGTTCTAGTGCAGGCTTTCAGACAAAGCGGGAATAAGTGCGAATGGGTGAGGGCTCGGAAAGCGCCCATCGTTGCCAAAACTTTGCTGCAGGCACGCACACGCACTTCCTTGTTTTTTCGTTGAACAGAATGCAGGTCTCCACATGACGCGGATGCGAACTGCCTTTGGCCGCAATTGTTTAGTCTCTATCAAGTGGTTGAGCAGTATGGGTGCTTTTTGTTTGTTTGTTTGTTTTACTGTTAAACATTTGTGGGTTATAATAAAAATCAGTTAAACGTTTATTGAATTTTATCAATTTAATTTATAAACAAAATTTAAAAATTTAATTTGGCTATTTGTTAAATATGCATTCGAATGAATAGCTTTTTTTGTTCTTGTTAGCTAATGACACAAGTATGGAAAACGTTTTCATTTGTCTTCGCTAACGTCTTTACCTTTATTCTGAAAAGCACAGACACAAAAAAAGACAGGTAGCTACACGAGCTTACCTGACAAAAATGTGTTTTTATGTGCGGGGAAACTTTGTTGCCGGCCGCTTGTGTGAAAGCTAAGTCACAAAAAGAACTGTGGAATTATAAAAATTATGATAACGTTTGCAATATAGTAAACTTCTGCTGAATATTCGATATTTAATTACTCACACACGACGCGTCAGACATCAATGAGAAATTATATGCATGAACTAAACTATTATTTTGAGTATATCGACACAATTTTCGATGAAACATCTTTTGCTCATTTTAGCAATACGTTCAAGACACTGCAGAAGATAAAGTCAGCAATTAATCGATTACTGCAAGGAAAGAAGCATCGTTAATTTTACTTTGCAAGTGCTTGCGCTACAATGAATGACCTTCTACCATAATATTGATATGATCTTCTACCAGAATATCGATCAGTTACTTAACCCATGAAATATATACCGTGAATTTGGCCAGACCACAAAACAGAATCATTAATTATTTCACCTGTCTAAAAGCGGTCCTTTCTGTCTCCCCCAATTTTCACCAGTTTTCATGCTTTTGTTCCGGACTTTCACCTTAATCTTTCACTTAAAGTTTGCTGATGGATGATATCGAATTTCCTATTGTCTGTTGAAGTCCTCATTCGAATATTTACTGTTTATCTGTCAAACTTTTAAAAAGTTTTCTCCAATGTCTTTTCACATACATATCTACATTCTGTTTTTCTGGTGCTTTTCAAGCGAAGTGTGCTTCAGACATTTCTGAGTAGTTCTTGCTTTTTCTGGAAATGAAGTTTGTTTCAACAATTCTGTTGGAACGATTGTAATGTACAATTTGAAGGAAATTTTGATATTTTGCTATGCTGTCAGAGTAGTCTGCTTTTTGCGACAATCCGTCTTTTTTGTTTAATTTGGCTTAAAATTGTATGTTTGGGTTAAAATTTTCATGATTTCCCTGGGCATTTCCTTCTGTCTCAACTAAATTTCTTCATAAATATGAGAGTTCCCTTTGACTATTATCGTTATAGAATTTTAGGCGTTTTCACAAGTTTATCCAATGTCATTCTGTTATGCGTTTTGCTCGAGGTGTTGTTATGTGCAAGGAAATTTTTATGCTCACAATAACCTTCTTGGTAAATGAAAGTCTCTTTATGATAAAAAGCAAGAAACATTTACTATTCGCAATCAACTGATGTTGAAATTTTATTGGATGAATCAGTTCTGATGAAGTTCTTTTAATTAAATTTTTAAAATTCCGCAATACTCATCATTTCGTTAATTTTGATTTAACCTACGGCATCGTAGATATTACCGAGCGTAACATATACTTGATAAAATGACGAAATTTTCAAAAAGACAGTTCGAACAGTTGTTGATGAACACTCACTGGGATTAGTTTCACAGAATTAAATTTTTGTCTTTCACATTATGACTTCGGTGTGATCTTTTTTTCTAGATTCTTAACTATCTTATTTTTTGCAATACATATACACCTCTTCTGGAAGAAAGGTAAAGCAGAAAGTCTAAGAAAAAACCTTCCACGAAGACGAAGTGCATTTACTGATTTTTTTTATTCCAACTTTAAAAAGTCTGATCGTAATTTTGCTCCAGTAATTCAGCTCCAAGCTCTATTGCTAAGCACTCGTTTAGTTATTCTTGCACGCAGGGAATAAATCAGATTAATAACTCCTTTTCACTATTATGAAAAGTTTAAATTCTTCTAAAGGCTAGATAAATTTCCTTGTCATGTTTCCATTGGTGTATTGTGGAGTGATAATGATATCTTATATTTCATGCATTGACTGGTTTCTAAATGGCTTGATTTTGAAAAGTTTACTAGATAAAAACGATAACTCCGGAAGTTCAGAGAATAATTGAAGCACTCGTCCCGTCGCATTCGAATATTCCATAAATTTCTAAATTTGGCAATCTTTTTATGGGTTATTTTTCTCCTCTACATGAAAAATTTCAAACGGATTTATTTTAAAACGCTTGCACTATTTTCATAGACACATTTTTCACCGTAAATCATTGGAGATGGAAATACTTAGTCCTGTCATACTTTTACACCCCATGTAGCTTTCAAAATTGGACTGAAAATTTTCTGTCATCTTTCATGAAAAAATTATTTTGCTGAGGAATTTGACTAATTTTTAAACATCGAATATCAATTAAGTACACTCCTGGCCAACCAAAATGCAACACTAAGAAGGACACGAGATAGCAAAGCCAGATTTACTGGACCCATAACAACAGATACAAAGATGAAACGATTGAGCTTACAGGCCCTTGCGACTTGCGGAACACGCAGACATCAATAAATCGTGTGGCCCGCATGGCTGACAATAGCGCTCGCTACACACGTCGGCATCGAACGAAAGAGGTTTTGGGTCTGGTCTTGGGGTATGTCGGTCCAGGCTGCTTCCACACGTTGCCACAGTTTATCAGCTGTAGCCGCGGGTGATGCTTGACGGGCCATTTGGTGGCCGATCTACGAAAAGACGTGTTCGATGGGCGACACATCGGGGGAACAATCGTGCCACGGCAGCAGTAACACCTGGTGGGCCGTGAAGAATTGTTGCCCGATGCGTTCCACGTGCGGGCGCGCATTGTTCTGTTGGAACGTGGCCGCGGGCAGGTCCTGCAGGTAAGGAAGGACTACAGGCTCCAAAATGTCGGAGATGTAGCGATGGCTGTTGAGTGTACCGGCGATGCGTACCAGAGGGGTGCGGGTGTCATATCCAATTGCGCCCCAAACGATAACGCCAGGCGACGGACCGGTATGGCGATGCATAATGCAGGCGTCATACAGTCTCTCGCCGCGGTGCCACCACACGCGGATCCGACCATCGTGGTGTTGCAGGCAGAAGCAGGATTCGTCGGAGAAGACAATGTCGTGCCATTCCGTACTCCAAGTCCGGCGTTCAACGGCCCACCGCCGCCGCACTCGACGGTGGTGTAACGTCAATGGTTTTCGGGGCAGTGGGCGCCGTGCGACAAGTCCCTGTTCCTGCATTCGACGTCGAACGGTACGTGCTGACACAGGTTGTTGCGCAACACACCCTAATTCCTGCGCTAACGTTAGTGATGTGGCGGCGGCGCAAGCCGTCAATGACAGCCGCACAACATGCCGGTCCTCTCGTTCGATGGTATGCCGCGGCTGCGTCAATCGCTCACGTCGGTCCGTCCGTCCCTTCTGCACCCACCGAATTCATACCCGCCTGACTGTGACTGGATGTCGTTCCACACGGGCGCCGATGTTTCGGTACGATAAACCGCTGTCGCGATAAGCCACCATCCGTCCTCTGTCGAACTCCGAAACGTGTTGGAATGACTGCCGTATTCTGCGACGAGGCATCAGGAAGCTTCCCACGCACAGTTCCGGCAGCACAACACACTTCCACTACTTACACCCCGCCTTCTGTGCAACCTTCTTATAGTGCTTCTCGGTGGCGTGCCGGGCGCATATGATTTGCATATGCCCTGCAACGCTAATCGTTTGCTTATCCTCTCGCGGGCAAGGCATGGTGCGAATTTCAGGCCAATCTGATACTTCCTTCTTTGTGTTGCATTTTGGGTGACCAGCAGTGTATTTGTTGTCCATAAATACAGATTTTTAATAATTTGAATGCTGATTCAGAATGTCTAACACTAGACAAGAAGTGTATTTCCAGAAAAGAAATACGAAAGGAAATTCCTGTGAATAGAGACACAAGTGTCAGTGTACTGACATAAAAATCCTTGAAAATCTGTTTAATCCGCATAATTCTTCTCGGGTTGCCAGACTGTAGGTCGCATTATTACAATCAGAGTGAAACCAAAATACAATGCATGTCAGTGAAACAGTCTTGAGTAGAATAACTGTAAATCGAATCTTACTGAAATCTGTAAAACATTCAATAATTGAACAAAACAATTTTATATACGCAGCAGATCAACTGTAAACTTTCCCGTCTGTATTTGAAACCAACAATAGCCATGCAAAGTTTACTGCTTGAAAAATTTCTTTTAAGCATGATATGTTGGGGGGCAAAGACGTAAAGAGATGTAATGTCGAAGGAAGTGTATCTGCAAAATGATATTTATAGAAGTGTTACGAGACGTTTTCTTTGATTCTCCGAACGCTGTGCTGTTGGACTCTCTTCGCAGCTAAAGTTAGAAGTGCATCACGGAAGTTAATAACTGATAAATGCTTTCCTTTTAAGGCGAAAAGTACAAGTGCAATGCTGACCAGTTTTACTTAAATCCTCTCTCTCTCCAGACAGAAATGTAGCAAACAATCAGAAAACACTGTAGAAGAAATACTTCTAAAGAGTTAAAAAATCCGAAACTAACGCACGTAATGCAATTATCCCAGAATCAATAGTAACTAACAGTTTGCACAGCTATTTTAAATGATTGAAGAGACTGCAAGAAGTAGATTACAGTATACGTACCTGAAACGTTAACTGCCTTCAAACCAAGAAAAAATATCCTTGAGTTTTTAGCACCAAATTACTTTATGAAACTAATTTGATGTATCATCAACAGGCTGCTTTCGTTATTCGCTCAGAGCTGCAATCATTTTCGGGTGTAATAAGCACGTCATTTGAATCCGTCCTGACACGAATTAAATTTATTAGAGCTTATTCAAAGTCAATTGAACAGGTTGGGAAAACGATCAACCAGTTTTTGCAATCTATAAAACATCCACAAATAGAAACATCTACTTAGTTCCACCAGTGGCTAAAAAAGCATGTTACGAAAGTTAACAAATGGCGCACAAAGGTTTCTCATAGCACAAGGAAGGTGTCAGAGACAAAGAGATTTTCAAATCGAACAGTTAAGAGATGAAATATAGAAAAAGAAACATGATATAAGTCTACGTATGCTAGCGGAAGAATTTTGCATAATGAAAAAGTTGAAAATAGGCGAAAAAAGTTCTTCATGGAAAAAGCTGTGCTAAGGAAAAAGAACTTTCAAATACGTCTCCCCGAAGTAAAGATAGCGAAAAACGTTTTCCAAGCTTTACGTACCTACCGGAAAATCTTTGCTTTATTTAAAGAGGATAACGCTCCACATCTCTGTTGTAGCGAATGGCATACAGTAAAAAAAATTATCAATAGTGTATTTAGAAGCTACGGTATAGCTTCAAACTGATGTACAGACCTAAAAAAAAAAAAAACGCGACGCCCCCTTTAACTTTCGAACCATTTGCCGCAGATAAACAAGTAAGGTACCGTTGGAAATCACTTCAAGGGAACTATCACGTGATGCGAAGAAAATGCTAATTAAGTTATTTAACATGTTAATTAGCTCACTATCTCCGAATTTTTCCATATAAGGGGTATGTAATTTTTTGCGCATTCTATTTAGCACATGGAAAAACCTCTATAGCTTAAATATCGTCCAAATCGGATGCTTAATAGCGAATATATTTTCAAATAAAGTTTGAGAGGACATCCATATATCTACATCTGGGAAACACACCTTGAATGCTTCCTTCCATGCAAGAGGAGTGATAATGCAGGAAAGTCTGCTTCTTGAATTGAACCTCCGACAAATTGAAAGCAGAGAACCACGAGCAAAGGCCCTTACATGGCTTTGTACGATAACCTCAGCTATAGAGGGACGGAGTTCATTTACTCTTGCCGATTCCTTTATAACAACTCCATTTATTCGTGCTAATGACTTGAATTAGTGTTAGAATAAACAGTGTGTATTTTTCTAATAATGGAAAACCCCAATTTGTGCAAGCTGAAATTTGTTTTGAATATATCCTTGTTTCCGATCATTACACTTTCTCAAGGCACTGAGTATTCGCGTATCATGGAAAGGTTGTTTCATAATAGAAAATTGAAGCAGAACCATGAAATCCGATTTTTTCGAACGTGTTTTGTAAAAAAGAAGACCGTATTTGTGATATCGGGTTTTCCGTCCGTCCGTCTATGTACACTATATCTTTGCAACTATTATTCCGATTTGAAAAATTCTTTTTTGCATTGGGAAGCTTGAAATGTTCCAATGATGATCCTTTACTGCGGTTTTTTTTACGATGCGAAATTTCGCCGCTAGGGGGCGTAAACGCAGATGATATCGAATTCAAAACACAGTTTATTACATACATTTGCTTCTAAACATCCGATTGAAAAAATTCTTTTACTTTTCAATTCCATTTATGTCGAAACACATTTCAAGTATAACCACTTTTTCAAGTTATGCATAGATTTTATGCTTAGGAGCGTAAAAGTAAATTGCGTTTTCCTCGATATCTGTACTTCTAAAACTCCGATTTGAGAAATTCTTTCTTTAGTGGATACAGCTCCTGGCGGAAAATCTTTTGCATGCAATTTCTAATTTTTGTTAAAAAACGGTATGGCCACCACGGGGCGTAAGTGTTGATTTCTGCTTCTAATGCATTTCCAGCAAAATCTGAGCTTTTAAAATCTGGATTGAAAAAGTTGTTTCTTTGACCGATACCACTCACGTCGATATTTTTTTCTTTTGGAAATGTTTCTTTCTAAAATAATGAATGATTTCTCCGCTAGGGAGCGTAGATGTATATCATGTTTTTGTTAATATATCTGCTTCTAAGGGTCAAAGTTGAAAAATTCCTTTTTTGTTGCATATAGTTTCTGATACGGAATGTTTTTCATATAATTCCAAAATGTTCAAGTAATTCAGAGACTTTCGTCAACGGGGGGCGGGGGGGGGGTAAAGGTAACTTGCGTTTTCCCAGATATCTCTGCTTTTAAGACTCCGATTTAAAAAATTCTTCCTGTATCACATACAGCTACTGATGGGAAATGTTTCGCATATAAGTTCTTATATTTGATAAAGAGTAATTTTGCCACCAGGGGGCGTACGGATTTATTACTGCTTCTGATGCATTTGCATCTAAATCTGAGATCCTGAAAATTCGAATAAAAAAATTCTTTCGTGGACCCATTTCGGTCTCTTCGGGAAACATTTCAGAATACTCTCTTCTTACAATAATGTATAGTTTTTCCGCCAGGAAGCTCACATGCATGTTTTATTTTTGCCAATAGCTCTGCTCCTAAGAGTTCGATCTTAAAAATTCTTCCTTTGTTCGGGAGCATATCCGCTGCGAGTTCTCATGTAATTCAAAATTTTTCTTTACGAAGAAGTCTGCCTCGAGAGTGCGTAAGTTCACGTATCCGTTTACAGCAATATCTGAGGAACTAAAACCCCAATTGAAACATTTCTCTCTTCAGTCAGATACTACTAAATGTGTAAACTCTGTGAGCGTATTTCTTACCAAAATAATGTAAAATGTCGCCGCTAGGGGACGCCAACCTTTTTCTGAATACCTCTGCTTTTAAATGTGCGATTTAAAAAATTCGTTCAACATCGGATTCAATTTACCTTGTGGAACACTTTAGGCTAGTACTTGAAGATAAAGCGTTATTTGAGGATAAAATAAAACGTGATAAAACTATAAAACGTTCACAGTTCTGTCGCTAGGTGGTGCTTGCGTACTTTTGTTAACAACTGCATCATTGCTTCTAAAAACCCTAATGAGAAATTGCTTTTTTTACTGTATGCCATTCTCGACAACAGAGATGTGGAACATTATTCTCCTTAAATAACGCACAGATTTCCCGTTAAGTGGTGTAAGAGCCAATGTTTTTTTTTTCGCTACTCTGCGGGAGACGTATTTGAAAGTCTGAAAAGTTATTTTTCTTAGCACAGCTTTTTCCACGAAGAATATTCCAAGCATACTTTCAACTCTCCTATTATGCAAAATTCATGAGCTAGAAGTCGTAGAATTATATCATGTTTCTTTCTATATTTGTACATTTAGCTGTTCGATTTGAAAATCTGTCTCCGATATCCTTCTTCTATAAGAATATTTTTGTGCGCTATTTGTTTATTAATTTTTCTAACGTACGTTTTAGACGGTGTTAGAAGAAATGTAGTTGTTTCTATTTCTGGATGTTTTATTGATTGCAAAAATCCGGTTGATATTTTCTAAAGGCTTGCATTGACTTTGAATAACTTTGAAAAATATAATTTGTTTCAGAAACAGTTCAAAAGATGTGCTGATTACAACAGAAAATTCGTTGTCATCATTCTTTTTATTTCAAATATTTGGAAATCACAAATATAAAGAACGAGGATGTATATGTCAAATATAACTGGAAATACTTATAAAACTCTATGCTGCTTGTCATTGGTCACGTATTACGAGAATCAGCTGAAAAGTCCACATTCGGGCCGGGCACAGCCAAACATGAATACGGAGCCCAAATAGTCCAAGGTCATGGGATGTTTCGACCTAATAAAATAAACCCGCAAATATAGTTTATGCTCTGCTCTGACATACCGAACCGTGAAAAAGTTCTTTGTCACAATGATTAAAGTCGTAAACTCTTATATACATTAGGATGGTGCGAATGAAATGTCCGGCAAAGGACCAGCACAAGTGGACAGCGAGAACGGAAAAGTACAACTTACCAAGGCAAAATAATTCCCATCGGCATTGACACATGGTTGCCATCTGTACGGCAAGGACATGATCCCGGAACGAAAAACGTCTTATGGCTGGGACCCGAAGAAGTCATCAACTGCACGTTGAACCTCGTTGTCTGTCGTGAACTGCTTCCCGGACAGGAAGTGATCCAGGTGACGATACAGATGATAGTCTGTCGCAGTAGAACACTATGTCTGCTGACCAAAGCCGCTTGTTTCTGCAGCAATTTCCGGTGGATCTGGTGTAATTCAGCACAATAACGTTCTGCAGTGATGGCTTGGCCCCTTGCCAAGAAACTCCGATGAATTATCCTGGCTGTGGACCACCACACAAAGAGCATCATCTTCTTTGTGTGTAGGTGTTGCTTAGGATACAGTCCAGCAGGCTGTGCCTTACTTAACCATTGTGCAGGCCGTTTCCGATTATCATAAAAGACGCACTTCTCGTCGCAGATGATGATTCGATGCAGTAGAGGTTCCTTTTTCTTCCTGGCAAGCAGCGATGTGCAGACTTCCAAACGCCTAGCAATTGTCAGTTGTCAACTCATGCGGCAGCCACATGTCCTACGTTTTGACCTTACACAGCGCAGCCAGACGTCGAACAACCGTCGTGTGGTGGACACGTACTTCTGCGCTATCTCACGGCAAGTTTTTCGGGAGTACGCTTCAACCACACGTAACAGAACATCGTCAGAAACAACAACTGGTCAGTGACCATGTGATTCGTTTTGCAGGCCGTATCTTTACAAGCCAACACCGAATGGTTCGTTCGTTGGCCGTATTCTCACCAAACGCTTTGTTAACGTTTCGAGCGGCAATTCCTGCAGAATGGCCCAGATTAAATTCATACAGGAAGACGATTCTCAAATCCGGCGTCTGAATGTTTCCTCTGCAAGTCACGTTACGTTCAAACAAACCACGTCAGAACCTTGTTCTTCACACACATGCCTGCTATTTATAGTAACTCTGTGACGTAACACCCGCAACACCTGTGGGTGGTTCCATTCTGCTGTGGTGATGGCCTGTCTCCACTGCTCGTTTGTGCCGGGCATTTCATTCGCACCAACCCAATATACCATGGAATATACAGTATAAGGACTGGGGCTGCTGTTAACCTATTGAATGGTTACAGATTAATGTCTATGTGCTACAAAAGACACATGACTTATTTGAAATCAAGTTTCACTTACCCAAAGTTCACTATTTAAGTAAATTAGGGCATTAGTACAGTTAAAAGGAGGCAGATGCTTGATCCATGTCCCATTTCGAAAATTTCTTTTCTAGCCGTCAGTGGCATTTCGGAATATATAGCACATCAATGTGTTCCCCGTTGAACACATTGAGAAAAGGTTGACAACTCATTTGGAACACATCGAGAAAGTAATTCCGGAAAATGCATTCGCAGTGTGCTCGAGAGTGTTCCATGCTTTTGCCACAAAGTGTCCGGAACATGTTATGTAAAAATGCTAGTATCTTACATCATAAAGCATTTTATGGTGGAAAGAGATTTGAAAACACGCGGAACCGGTTGACACACATTCGGAAAACTTTGGCAACATACGAGGAACGCAATGGTCACTCAACTTTTGAAAATGACTTTCGCGAAATGCTACGAAATTGTGCGATCTATTCAAAATGATTTGCTATTTAGCACCTCAAAAACTCACTGTTCTTTCATTGATATCGTGCTTAACATACGAATTAATGGGAGCAGCTGTCTTGTAATTTAAATTTGCGCCCCTCATGTATTAATTCCACGTGTCAATTTAAAACAATGAATTTTTTTTTGTTCGAAAGTATGAACGTTTGTCCCATTTTCTCACCCACAGCGGACGCGTACAACACTTTGCTTTGTTTTTGTAGCAAAAAGACCGATTTCCAATAGCTGCTGGTGCGACGCCATCTCATCTAAATTATTCTAACATGACGTCAGAGATGCATTACGTCACACGATCAACTCTTTTGAAACAGGAAAGCGTTATTTCTTTAATATACCCGTTCTGTTCTTGTATAGCAGCTCATATTATCTGGGCCTCTTTGTGTTTTACTGTTGCAACACCGAATCACTGTATCTGTTCTTGATTAAATAATACAAGTCAAAGATAACTTTTGCAGTTTAACATTAGCGGCGTCTTTTTAGTTCTACTTGTCATTCATAAACGACATATAGAATTAAAGATAACTTTTGCAGTTTAACATTAGCGGCGTCAGGAATTTTAGTTCTACTTTGTCATTCATAAACGACATATAGAATTTTTCATTTAGAATTTCATGGTCTGTCTGTTTGTTAACCTTTTTTATAGCCACTTCTGGCTATAGGTATCTCCCAATTCTTGATTCGGGAGAGTAATTGTCTAATTTCCCACGTTGACCAGACGGCTTGGGAAATGCATTTTTCTGCTACTGCCAGCATGAAGAGAAACAGACAAAGTGCATCCAGGACCGACTTGACAGGGAACCATCTACGCATTGGCGTCCCCAAGCCTAGGGAGGCAATGGGAACTCCCGGAAAAACCGCAGACTTGATGGCCGGCAGATCCGAGATTAGAACAGCCGACAAAAATTCTGTCGCATGAAATTTAATTTTAAGGTTTCCCTTGCGAACCTAAAATGGTTATTTTAGATTGATAAACCAGTTTATTTTCTCATTTAAGTCTAAACATTGAGAGTTCCAATACAGTAGGTTACAGTGTGCTTTTATTATTTCATGCGCATGCTGAAGAAACATTATTTCGTAATTTCCTTTTTCCTTAAACTACGAAATGATCAGAATGTAACTATTTTTTTTACGCAGAGTATTACCAGTTATTATTTTATTTATATTTGTAGAAGATATGAAAAATAAAACAAAAAGAAAAGAAAAATGCAATTTGATCCGTATTAAACTACACTAAGTAAGTTTAATGCTCCAAACGCTACTGGTTACGGTTATTTTCTTAACCGGTAGTCGAAAACGACTAATGCCGAAGAGGCAATTTGCGTGCAGATGAAAGCTACACACGTAGATTCGGCTTCTGTATTGCCGCGAAAGGCAGTTTCGTTTTGTATATTACAGAAAATTTAAGTAGTATAACTACAATGGAATATATCAATGAATCGAAACAATATGCAATTACATGCGTATTATACCTTAACTATTCGAGACGGAATGGACAGAAGAGCAAATCGGCAATGTAAAAAACAAGAAAGATGACACAGAATTCTCGGGTGTAATGAACACCTCTTTTGAATCTGTTCTGACGCAAATTAAATTTATCAAAGCTATACAAAGTCAATGGAACCAGTCTGGCAAAAAGTAGTATCTGACCAAAGAAAGAAATTTTTCAATAAGTTTTTTAATCCCGCAGATACGGCTATAAACGTAATGGTGAACATACGCCTCCTGGTTGCAGACTTATGAGTTAAGAAAATTTGAATTAATATGAGAAACATTTGACAGCAGAAGCGCTCTCCAGCAAAGAAAGAATTTTTCAAACTGGACATTTCGAAGCAGAGATATGGACAAGTATAAGATACGCATCTATGACCCCTAGCGGGAAAACTATGCATTATTTTAGCAAGAAAATATTCTCAAAAGGTTTTTTAATGTGAGATGTATCGGTCCAAGAAAAAACAATTTTAAGTCGAGTTTTCAGGAGCTCAGATTTTGCAGCAAATACACAAGAAACAAAATTTAACACTTAGGCTCCCTGGTGGCCAAACCATGCTTTACAAAATGATATAAATTATATAAAAAAACATTTTCCATCACGAGCTGTATGCGATATAGGAAGAAGTTTTCAAATCGGAGTTTTAGAAGCAGAAATATACACCATTTACGTTTGCGCCCCCTAGCGGAAAGTCTATGACTTACTTGAAAATTTTAAATTTACATGAAAAACATTTCGCATCAGGAACACTATCCAACAAAGAAGTAATTTTTCAAATCGGACTCCTAGAAACAGGAATATTGACAAAAATGCCGCCTCTGTGTCGCAGTGGTCTAAGCGATGGCCTCTGATCATTCGTCCGAAAGGGGTCCGGGTTCGAATCCCGGTGAGGCATGGATGTTGTGTTTGTCTTATGGCACTGGCTGTCTCCCTTCCCTGGGACCAGTGACCCCAAATTAGGGACGGGCGACTGCTTATGGCCCATTGAGTTGCTCACGGTGGTCGTTAAACCTCCAATAAAAAAAATGACAAAAATACGATATACATCTATACCCCTGGCGTAGAAACCATGCATTATTTTAAGAAGAAAATATTCCGAAAAGATTTGTCGACGTGAGTAGTATCAGTCTACAAGCGGATGTTTTCAGTCGAGCTCTTAGAAGCCCAAATGTTTGGGCAAATACATCAGAATCAAAAATTTGCTCTTACGCCCTCTGGTGGCCAAATTTTTCTTTACCAAAAATTTGAAATTGTACTCAAAAGATTTTCCATCAGGATCTGTATCCGCTGAAGAATATTTTTTTCAAGTCGGAGTTTTAGAAGATAAGATATTGGAGAAAACGTAATTTACTTTTACGCCCCTAGCGAAACGTCTATGCGTAATTTAAGAAAGTAAGTATACCTAAAATACTCTATGACATAAATGGAATCGAAAGATAAAAGAAATTTTTCAATCGGACCCTTCGAAGTAAATGCATGTAATAAAATGTTTTTTGAATTCGACATCATCTGCATTTACGCATTCTAGCGGCAAAATTGCACATCGTAAAAGAAAAATCGAAATGAAGGATCATCATTCGCACATTTCAAGCTTCCAAATACAAAAAGATTTTTTAAATCGGACTAATAGTTGCAGAGATATGGTGTCTACAGACGGACGGACGACAAACCGATAACATAAGTACGATCTTTTTTTATAAAAGACGTGCTAAAAAATCAGGCACACTGGTTCACTCGCGCAGGAAACAATTTGTAGTTTTAATTTTCATGACCACAGTTTCATAATTTAACGAAGCTATAACGGTATTTATGTAAAAAATATACAGAAAACACATACGAAGTTTTCGTTTCTTGGAACGTACTGTTTTTTTTGCGTTTTTCATTTAAACAATAAACAAAAGTCAGCATGTAACCAATAGGAAACAAGAAAGATGACACCGAATTTTCGGGTGTAATAAGCACGTCTTTTGAATCCGTTCTGACGCAAATTAAATTTATCAAAGCTATTCAAAGTCAATGGAACCGGTATGGAAAATAATAGTATCTGACGGAAGAAAGAAGTTTCTTAATCAGGTCTTTAATTCCTCAGATATTGCTGTAAACGGAATCGTGAGCTTACGAACTTGTAGAAAAAAAGTTAACGACAAAAATAAGATGTGACTTTACGTCCCCTGCTGGAAAAACCATGCATTATTTTAGGAATAAAGTACTCTCAAAAGGTTTATCCATACGAGCGGTATCGGCCCAAGAAAAAAAAATTAGTCGAGTTTTCAGGAGCCCAGATTTTGCTACAAATACATCAGAAGCAGAAATTAACACTTATGACCCCTGGTGAACAAACCATTCTTTAGAATTTATGTGAAACATATCCCATACAGGAAGAATTTTTCAAATCGGAGTTTTAGGAGCAGAAAACGCAATTTACCTTTGTGCGCCCTAGCAAAAAGTCTATGATTTGCTTGAAAATTTTGAATTTATAGGAAAACTATATTGCATCGGGAACACTATCCAACAAAGAAGGAATTTTTCAAATCGGACTTTTAGAAGTAGAGATATTGACAAAAATAAAATATACATTGACGCCCCCTGGCGTAGAAACCATGCATTATTTCAAGAAGAAAACTTTTCCTAAAAGGTTTGTCGATATGAGTAGTATCGGTCAACAAACGACTTTTTTTTTCAGTCGAGATTTTAGAAGCTCATATTTTGCTGCAAATACAACAGAAGCGGAAATTAAGACTTACGCTCCCTGGTGGCCAAACTATTTTTCACAAAAATTAGAAACTATGTGCAAACGATTTTACATCAGGAGCTGTATCCGGTGCAGAAAGAATTTTTCAAATCGGAGATTTACAAGCAGAGATATAGGGGAAACGCAATTTACCTTTACACCCCCAAGCGGAAAGTCTAAGAATTACTTGCAAATTTTGAAATTCTGTGAAAAACATGTCACGCGGAAAACACTATCCAACAAAAAAGGAATTTTTCAAAACGGACTTCTAGAAGTAGAGATATTGACAAAAATAAGATATACATCTACGCCCCATGGCGGAGAAACTGTGGAATATTTTAGGAAGAACATATTCCGAAAAGGTTTATCGATGTGAGTGGCATCAGTTCATGAAAGAATTTTTGAATCAATATTTTAGGAGCTCAGATTTTAGGGCAAATACATCAGAAGCAAAAATTAATATTTACGCCCCCTGGTGGCTAAAATATTATCTATCAAAACATTCGAAATTATATGCAAAAGATTTTCCATCAGGAGATGTATCCGCTGAAAAAAATATTTCAAATCGGAGTTTTAGAAGAAGAGTTATCGGGAAAAATGCAATTTACTTTTACGCCACCTAGCGGAAAATCTATGCGTAATTTGAAAAAGAAACTATATCTAAAATACTCTTCGAGATAAATGGAATCGAAAGATAAAATAATTTTTTCAAGCGGATATTTAGAAGCAAATATGTGGAATAAAATGTAATTTTGAATTCGACATCATCTGCATTTACGCCCTATAGCGGCGAAATTATACATCGTAAAAATAAAAGGAAATGAAGGGTCATCATTCTCATATTTCAAGCTTCCAAATGCAAATAGAATTATTCAAATCGGACTAATAATTGAAGAGATACCGTGGGGTACAGATGGACGGACTGACGGACGGACGGATAAACCGATAACATAAGCACGATCTTTTTTTACAAAATACGTGCTAAAAATTAAATATTTAATTGCACGAACTATGCCGTAAATTATTTTTGTGCAAAACTATTAACGTATGATTTTCATCATTAAAAGTTGCAATTCTGAATTTAGGGATATAACATTATTACTGTTTCCTTCAACCAACTTCACGTAGAAATACTTCCTCCTAAACGTTTCTCAGTATTGCGGGGAAAACCATTTTACAGTAAGTAGAGGAAAATATATTTTTTTATGCACGGCCCCTTAATCGATGTATGCTATAGTTTTCGCGTATATATCAGCAAGGTTTTATGCTACCACGATGAAAATTTGGATTTAATTATTTTATACTATACAGCATCATATGAACAGTTAGCCAGATATGGTCATAATTCATTTTTTTCATGATCATATTTCATAATTTATAATTTCTTTAATATACCCGTTCTGTTCTTGTATAGCAGCTCATATTATCTGGGCCTCTTTGTGTTTTACTGTTGCAACACCGAATCACTGTATCTGTTCTTGATTAAATAATACAAGTCAAAGATAACTTTTGCAGTTTAACATTAGCGGCGTCTTTTTTTCGTAGCTCACTGTACACGTATTTATTGGTCGATTCGTACGAAATTTGGAACTTAATGGTTTTATTATGTGCCGAATAGAATGCGCGCAAAATAACATACCTCTTATATGAAAAAATCGAAGATAGAGAGCTAATTCGCATGTTAATTAGCTTAATTAGTATGTTTATTTACATTATAGTTCCCTTCGAGTGCTTTCCAACGGTACCTTACTTGTTTGTATGCGACAAACGGTTCGAAAGTTAAGAGGGGTGGCTCGTTTTTTTTTTTTTTTTTTTTTTTGAGGTCTGTACAAAAACATCACCTACCGAGAAAAATATGAACTACAAAATATCCTCGTATACTAGCCTAAAGAGTTCTACAAAGTAAATGGGATGAGATGTTGAAAGATTTTTTTAAAATCGGGCATGTAACAGCAGAGATACTGAGAAAAACAGATTAAGCATTTGCTCCTCCTAACGGTGAAATTTTGCATTATTTCGGGAAGAAAATGCGAACACAAATTTTGCTTAGTTAGTAGTATCTGACCGAAAAGAGAAGTTTTTCAATCGGGTTTTTATTCTGGAAAATATTGCTGTAAAGGGAAACGTGAACATACGCGCTCTGGTGGCAGACTTTTACGCTAACAAAAATTTGAAATTATATGAGAAATACTTTTCAAAGAACACACCCTCCAACATAAAAATAATTTTTTGAATCGGACTCTTAGAAACAGAGATGTGGCCAAAAATAAGCTACGCATCTACGCCCACTGGAGGAAAGCACATGCCCTATTTTAAGAAGGTATTCTCGAAAGGTTTTTCGATGTGAGCGATATCGGTCCACGAAAGAATTTTTTCAATCGAGTTTCCAGGAGCTCTGATTTTGCTGCAAATACGTCAGAAGAAGAAATAAATATTTATGCCCCCTGGTGGCCAAACCATTCTTTACCAAATATTAAAAAAATATACGCAAAACATTTTTCATCAGGAGCTATATCCGGTGCAGAAATAATTTTTCCAATCGGAGTTTTAGAAGTAGAGATATCGGGAAGAACGCAATTTACATTTACGCCCTTAGCAGAAAGAGTCTACGAATTACTTGAAAGTTTTGAAATTACACTGGCGGAAAGTGAAAAGGGAACACCAAGAAGGAATTGGCTGACGATCATGAAATTTACATATGTTAATGGGGTCGAGTTTACGTAGGTGTGATGTTAATTTCGGAACCAACCGGTGAGCGCTTACGCCACAGCACGGCATAATATGCAAATTATTGTCGGTGGTATTTAAGGAGTACGGCGAAGTGAATGTAATCAGTCGTCGGCGTACGGACACGTGCGAAGACCCCGAGGAAGCTGCAATGCCTGGTCATGGAAGACGTGTACGATTTCAGCAGTTATCGGAATTTGAGCGAGGTCGTCTAGTCGGACTCTGTGAGGCCGGTTGGTCGTATCGTCGTATTGCGGGGCGAATTGGACGGGAAGTATCGGTGGTGCTACGATAGTGGCAAAGATGATCCGAGGAACTTTCCCACACGAGAAGACGTGGAATCGGGAGTCACTAACGGACTGATGAGCGGACCGATCGACGCATAAGAAGAGCGGCGTTGTCAAGCAGAACATCCACTGCGACGCAAATCCGAGCTGCCGTTGCACCTGAGGTGACTGTGCGAACAATCCGCAACCGTCTACTAGATGCAGGACTACGTGCACGTGTGCCTGTGGCACGTGTACCTCTGACTCCAGGTCGCCGTCAGGAACGGCTGCAGTGGTGTCGCCAACGTCTGCACTGGAGAACGCAATGGCGATCTGTCGTGTTCAGCGATGAAAGCAGATTCTGCTTGGGAGCCTCCGATGGCCGTATGCGTGTTCACAGAAACACAGGGGAGCGCCTCCACCCTTCTTGCATCCGCCAGCGACACACAGGGTCAACACCTGGTCTCCTGAAGTGGGGAGCGATCAGCTATCACTCCCGTACGCAACTAGTGTTTGTACCGGGTACGTTAAACAGCACCTCCTACATCAACAACATCATTCAGCCCGTTGTTGTGCCATTTGTAAGGTCGGTGCATCGTTGTGTTTTCCAGCAAGATAACGCACGCCCACGCACGGCATGTGCAACACAACATGGACTTCAGGGTGTCAGACAACTTCCATGGCCTGCACGTTCACCGGATTTGTCCCTCATTGAGCACGTGTGGGATTTTATGGGACAACGACTTATCCGGTCTCCACGGTCAGCCACGTCCATCCCCGATTTATGCGTCCAGGTTGAGGATGCTTGGAACTCAATATCCCAAACTTACATCCAACATCCGTACGACAGACTCCATGCCAGAATTGCACAGTGTGACACAGTTCATGGCGGTTCAACCTCGTACGACCATGTTACATGGAAATGTTATTTTTCAGTTTATCAGCAAATACAGCTGTAGTTTGCCATAATGTTTTGATCACGTTATCCTTGGTATTCCGTTATTATGCTGTACAAATTTCGTTGGTATCAGACGTCTCGTTCTTGTTCTTTTTTCACTTTCCGCCAGTGTATATGAAAATCATTTCGCATCTGAAGAGTATTCAACAAGGAAGGAATTTTTCAAATCGAACTCTCACTAGCAGAGATATTGACGAAAATAATATATATATCTACGCCCCCTGGCGGAGAAACCATGCATGATTTTAAGAAAATATTTCAAAAAGGTTTATCGACGTGGGGTTATATCGGTACACGGAATAATTTTTTAATCGAGATTTTAGAAGCTCAGATTTTGCTGCAAATGCATCAGAAGCAGAAATTTACACTTCTGCCACTGGTGGCCAAACCATTTTCACAAAAATTAGAAATTATATGCAAACGATTTCCCATCATGAGCTGTATCCTTTGCAGAAAGAATGTTTAAACTCTTGTAAAAGCAAAGATATCGCGGAAAACGCAATTTAACTTTAGTCCGCCTAGCGGAAAATCTATGATTAACTTGAAAAAGTGACTGCACCTAAAATAGTCTTCGACATAAATGGAATTGAAAGGTACAATAATTTTTTTCCATCAGATGTTTAGAAGCAATAATATGTAATAAAATGTATTTTGAATTCGAGATCATCTGTATTTGCGCCCTCTAGCGGCCAAAGTGTGCATCGTATAAAAAATGAAATTAAGGCTCATCATTCGCACTTTTCAAGGTTCCCAATGGAAAAAGAATTTTTGAAATCGGACTAATAGTTGCAGAGATACGGTGTACAAAGGCAGACGGACAAACCGATAACATAAGCACGATCTTTTTTATAAAAGACGTGTTAAAAGTTGCACCAGACCGCAAAATCTTATAACAAATATGCTGCTATATTTCAGACAATAGTGTTTACCAGTGATGAAAAATATTGTTAATATTTCTTTTGTGATGTCAAGAGTTATCATTAGCTACACTTTGCTTTTTCAGCTGATGACCCTAATGATTAATAACGCTGTCGACATATTAATACAAAAGATTAGGGAGAAGGCCAAAATCCAAGAGACCTTTGAAGTTTATAGGATGTACCAATCTCTTACACTGGACGTCATCGGAAGAACCGCTTTCGGTGTACAAACTGATGTACAATAGAATTTCTACCACCTTTTCTTCAAGACAGTCAGAGTATTCTTTTCTAGGAGCATATCAAATTCGTTAATAGTAATTATTTGTAAATACCATTCCATTAATTTTTAATATACGGTGTTCAAAAATTAAAGCTCATTTTTATCTATTGAATCACGTATTTCAATTCCGTTTTACCTACGAAGATACCACCTGTATGTCCTTAAACCGAACTTATAAAACTTAAGAACCGAACTTCTATATACTATGGATTGCTATTTTAAAATTCATTAATAAAAGTTTTCTACTATTAATTTTCTATATGTAATTGCTCATAATGTTTTACAGGAAATGCTGATTCAAAACCTTCACCTCTTATCTAATTAGCGCCGATGGCAAGTCCCGCCACTTCGTCGTTTGGGGAAAAAATATACAACTGATAATTTCTCTTTCTTCTGATGTAGGCATTTCTGCCACTTGTCTGTAAAGGGTACAGTTAGTATTACCGCTTTCTACTATATGTTTACCATGCCCTAAATATAATAACAGTTATACAATGGTGTGCAAAAATTAAGGACGAAGAGGAGAAGTTAGCATAAGAGCAGAACGAGCAGGAAGAACGGACCGAAAGACCACTCAGGAGATAGACCAGGGTCCGGTACGGTAGGGCATGAGCATATATGCAGCAGTAACTAGTGTGGCCGAGGAGTTCGAGATCGCTCACAGCATCGTTTCACGAGCTTGGAGAGCATTTCAAACGACAGGAACAGCTGTCCGAGATTTTACCAGTAGTCGTCCACGAGCAACCACGGCGGCAGAAGACCGGTATCTTGTCCTACAGGCGAGAAGAGACAGACGGCAGACAGCGGGAGAAATTGCAAGGCACATGCAACAGATAACTGGATGTCCGTTATCGCGTTTTATCGTGACCAGGAGGCTGCACAAAGGTGGTCTATTTGCACGACAACCAATACGGTGTGTGCCAATAACGCCTGCTTATCGGAGACGGCGGTTTCTGTGGTGCCAGGAACACAAGAACTGGATACATCAGCAATGGGGTCGAGTTCTCTTTATGGATGAGAGCCGATTTAGTCTGACGAGCGATTCTGGAAGTATACACATCTGGAGAGAGCAGGCAACACGCAATCACACCTCCAACATCATCGAATGCGACCGGTTTGGAGGTGACGGAGTTCTCATTTGGGATGGTATATGCTTGGCAGCCGTACTTACTTCCACATCTTCCAAGGAGGTTCAGCCACTGGTGTCCGCTATTGTACCGAGGTTCTCATGCCTCATGTGCGTCTGTTTAGAGGTTCCTCTTCATTAACGACAATGCTACACCTCATCGTACAGTGGCTGTCGCAGAGCTGTTGGAGAGTGAAGATATTCAACGTATGGATTTTCCCGCAAGGTCCCCGGACCTAAATCCAATCGAACACGTGTGGGACCTTCTCGGGAGACGCTTGGCAGCATGTCACCAGCCGCCAGCAACGATTTCGCAGCTGCGATTGGCGCTACAAGAGGAATGGGCCGCGATGCCTCAACAGCTCCTTGACAACCTCGTCGTCAGCATGGACAGACGTTGTAAATCCCGCAACGCAGGCAGGGGTGATCATATCCCCTACTAAAGACTGGCTTTTTCGTGGTAGCCGCCTGTCACATGGACGTTTCTGTCTTCTGTCCAGTTGTTCTCGAAACTACCTTTTCAGTAAAGTGCCTTTGTATCCTTTGGATTCCTTGTTTGGACGGTTTTGCTCACTTGCCCCATATTCTTATATCTTGGGGATCTTATGGTATGATTTGAGTCGACGTGGAGCACTTCTGCACGACGTTACATACGAAAAACCGCCTCATTTCTGTTCTTGAACCTGTTCTTCTTTGCGTCCTTTCTAATTAAAGCAAAGTAGCTTTACAAGAAAACACAAAACTTGGCCGCTCAGGAAACTAGTGATTCCCTCTTTTAAATTTGGTATGAGCGCATATGAAAGAACTTATTCAAATAAATAACTGGAACACTCACAAAACTTACAGACGTAAGCATCTGGCAGAACACTTAACGTTGTGGTGTTATGATCAGAGTTGATGATACAAAGAATAACTTCAAAGGAAATTTTGTCGGAAAGTAGTAAAAACAAATGTTGGCCAATTTATGCTATTGAATGGTAAAGTGAATTACTACTACACAGATTATTTGAATTATCTGTAAACAGATCGCACTCGAACAGAATACATTTTTGTTTTTGATCGACGGTTTAATAACCACCGTGAGCAACAAGCAGTCACCCATCCCTAATTTAGGACCATTGGTTTCAGGGAAGGGAGAGAGCGTTGCCGTAAGACAAACACAACATCCATGCCCCACCAGGATTCGAACCCGGATCCTTCTCGGAAGAATGGTCACAAACCTGCGCTTAGACCACTGCGCCGACGACAAAAAGGTATTCTAATGGCTGACGCCTATTGTTCTTGAGCTTTCTGATCACCATGGACAGTAACAATTATGTCGGTTTTTACGGTGGAAATCCGTTATCAATATTTTGGATGGGTTTGACAGATTAAAGTTTTGGCATTTACGGAGACGTATATAAGACTGGTTTGCCATTTAACCCCAATAAAGGGTAGCGAGTTCGAACCTTAGTTTTAAATATTTCTGAGTGAAGAATTTCTGGTAGAATTGTTACTTCAGAATATTATTATCGCTTTATTTTATATTATGTATTATTTTATTCTGTAGAACATACGAATATTTTATTACACATCTTTAACATTAACCTAACCATTCTCAAACGCATGTGTAATGCACATAAAAATTAATTTTGTTCAAAATTTATTTGTGTTTTTAATTACGTAAGGAATTAATATATGCAATAGAAGTAGGAACAGAATGTACAATAGTAAGACACAAAAAATAGGCTGTATTTCTGACCTCGGGTGGACACAGTTCAAGGCGTGATTGAAATCTAAGTCCTACTTGGCATTATCCACCGTGCCTTCCAGGTAGACGAGTGTTCTGAGGCTCTGGCTTCTGACTTCCCGCCAGCGCTGCGCTACGGTTAGACCCCCAGATAAAGCATCAGTTGTTTATCTGTCTTACGGTGCTGTCTCTATCCTTTCCAGGAACCAGTGTTCCCAAATCAGGAACGAACGACTGCCTATTAGTCCTTAGAATTAGTTACTCATGATGGTAGTGAAACCTCGAAACGAAGGAAAATTATCAGTACTAAATTCTTGCATTTTTTCATTTATTTTTATGCTGATATTTTCCCTTCTTTGCAAGGCAAACTGCAGAAGAGGCAACCTTTTTTGTAGGATGTCGCGTAAATTAACAAATGACGTATCATAGAAAAAGCAATCAAAGAAACAGCTGTGAACTACGCAGTTAATCCAGCCCAGAAAGCCGGTGAAATATTAGATGAGGAGAATAACTACATCCCTCTCATAACTACAAAACGTTACCGAAGCCTAAAGACTGCATCTAACATTATTTCTACAAATGAGCGAGAAAACTCGAGAAAAGATTAACAGAAATGATAAAACTGCTGCCGTAGGATATTGCGGGATGCCTAGTCTCGCTTACATTTGCTGAGCCAGGAGAAATCGTGGGATAAGCAGTCAGAGGTTTAAATTATACCCTTCTGTTAGGGAAAGTTAGGGCTGCAGAACGTGGAAAAGCATCAGTTCTGAGGAAATTATGTTTGCATTCATGTAACTTCCCTCGGAAAGCCTGGAAAACGTTCCAAGATTAACGGCTTATGTTACGTAAACTTTCCCTTTGAAGCTAGTACAAAACGCACTGTAATACCATGAGCGTCACTCATGTAGTCTCCCAGCCCGAAATGACCTATGACCTGCCACTGTCGTTAACTTATTTGGATGTTCATAAAATAAGCCACTTTCTCACTGAAGTTCCCTAAGTGAGACATTTGTAATAGAGGCCATTAGAATGATGTGTTCTACTCCATTTCTCTCACTTCGTGAACTTCAGTGGCCGAGCATAGAAGTTAAATTGTGTCAAGGTCGAATATTATTTGCTGTGACATATAAGTAACTGTGAAAAGAAAACAGCAGAAGTAGTAGGACTCCTTTGTTTTAAATGAGCTAATAGCTAACACACACCGAAAATTGAATTGGGCAAAAAATACTGTAAGAAAGAGATGTGGTTGTATTTCTGTAAGATTAAGCTAAGTGTGGTGAGAAAGATTCTTCCAAGAAAATTTATCTTAATTGGTATTTGTGTTGCCGGAGAAATTGGAGAGAAGGAGAAAATTTTATATAGCAAAAACGATAGTAGGGATACAACGGAACTCTCCAACAACCGTGGAATTCTGATTAGTCGCAAAAACAGCAGGGTGTGGGAGGTATCAGGGTACTTGTCAAAGATAAATAAACCACGGGTATCTATAGAGAATAAATGCAGAGCACTCTTGATTAGCTGGGCACATGTAAGTAGGATCTTAGATAAATGAAAAAATACCAATTACTCGCAATATATATATTTTATTTTGCTTTACAAATAATTATATTATTTGTAAATCACTTCTATAAAACTGCAGTCTGTTTGGACTGCAACTTTTAAGGATCCGTGAGGTATTTCCTAATGTCATTTTGAATTTTCGTCACAACTATGATATCGCAATATTCAAAATCCAACTGACACTAATACTCTAACAAAATGTCAACACAAGACAGTGCTGTGCTGTGACTGATAGGCTTGTCAATTTCTTCCTTTGCTTTTTCGGTTCGTTTCGCAACAACAGAAGCGATACCCGTTTTACTCGTGTACTCATATTTAGCATTGTCATCATAGTTCACGTGAATCACATTGTATCCACTAATCGAGAATGTCTTTGTCGAAAATCTTGAAGTCTAAATTATTCATTTAATCTACTCTCCCAGACATTCGGCTTGCTTCATCTTCGTTAAAACCGAATAAATCATTTTTCTCATTAAAAAGAATTTTTGTCTATCACTAAGCAAGTGTTAGGGGTTTTACACTGCACCACGCCTTAGACGCGCCGTATGTATCCTCCAGTTCGCTCATTTCGTTTGCATTACTATCAAGCTATCATGTTCGTTAGAAAGAGTGCTAGAAGGTTTGCACGATAATGTCATCTCATTGATGATTATGAAATGACAATATCGCTATAATTGAACAATAAGGTCACTTCAATAATTTCTTGATCCATCAGCTGAATTTCGGATATAACATGTGGGGGCACGTTATATTTAAGTGTTGCTTATTTTGCAGTCCTTATCTTTAAGACAACATTGAACTTTTGAAACCGAATTAGTTTTAAACAAATCTGAAACATTAGCTGCAATCACAAATGCCCTATCATAGCTACAGTGACTCACACTAAGAATTTTTCTTTCAGTGTTCTTAATTGATCTTGGTTTCTATTTTTTCTTCAGTCAGAAAAGTTTTATTCAGTGTCTCCACATGCAGTCCCCTAATTCCAAATGCCACCCCGGTGGCGCAGTTATATAAACGCTGGCTTCTGACCATTCGTCCGAGATGGGTCCATGTTCGAATCTCTGTGAGCCATGGGTGTTGGGTTTATCTTACGGCACTAGCTATCTGGCTCACCTGGAACCAGTGGCCTTAAATTAGGGACGGGCCTGAGACCATCGAGTTGCTCACGGGGGTCGTTAAACCCCCCCCACCACCACCACCAGAAAAAAATTCCCACTACACATGAGCACATGAATGACCAACGTTCTTTAGTCAACTTATGTCCTGGAGAAGTCTTTTGCTGCGAAGTGAGTTTTTTAAATGAAAGCTATTATTTACAATATCAGCATGACTCGCATATGTAGTCTATGTTATATATTTGATGAAGCTGCAAGTTATCATCCTCAAATTTTATGAGAAGTGCACGAGCTGCTGCAATGAAGGAACTGGGCGCTTTCCCCATGACTTGCACAGAAAGTTCACAGATACCCCATAGTTGGTTAAATATGGTTAACCACTCGGTTAAATCGGCTTCTGAACCTAGTTTTATCATTACACACAGTTTTTGAACCTCGATTTTTGTGTACACACAGTTTCTGAACCTAGTTTTATGTGTAGATATTGAACATGTCTCTGTTCACGTATTTCTTCAGCTGATTTTTGCTCGAACCACTGAAGAAGGATGAAATCAAAGTTTTCATGAGATGACATTTTCATGCTTTCTGGTGTGTAAGGACCAGAACTGCTAGCACAGTGTCTTGCAAATTTCTACATCGCCCATTTGATTTTGCTAATGTCTCAAACATTACAGAACTCAGTCTGATATCCTTCAGACAAAATTTATCGCCGATTCGCCGCCTTGAAACTTTTCGTTTAATGGAAGTTTTTGCTTTATAGTGAGCACAATTGTTTTCGTTTTTGAGATATGTTCCTCGGAAGCCTACACTCCGAAAACTTATGACAAAAAAAATATACACGCAGACAGATAGGAAGCTCAGCAACACACCGACATTTTCTTTTGCAACAAATGGACTAGAGCACGTAGGTCTCACGCACCTCTCATACGTTTTTCGTTTTCCAGGGGTATGTCGAACGGAAAAATAAGGTAAAGAAGATTTAAAATTCTCAAAGAAATTTAATCAGCCTGAGATGGCGTCAACCATCACTTTAAGTCACTTAAGGTTGTAACATCTTTTCTAAGTTATTTATACACAAATATGTAGTTCCTATACTCATATTTAGAATCATTAAGGAACACAATGCGCGGATAATACACAAACAGAAAAATCCACAGTTACGCAATTGAAAGGAGACTGGACTCTGCAGACAACTAATATTTTGTGCAGCTTGCGTGTTGTACTGGCATGTAGCACGTGTCATATATGTTTCCCAAAAGTCAAAGTAATAATAGGGTACATTTCCTCAAATCGTAATTTTCCCGTTAAACTTGAAGTTATGTTTACTTTTACCATATAGCGCAAGTAATCAGCAGTGACAGGTCAACCATAGTGTCCAGTTTTATCATGAAATACGGGATTACACCAGTATACAATAGTGTGTAAATCGAATCAGACGGAATCACAACTTCAAATTTGTATTGTGTCAAGTTCTGCTTTAATCGACGAGAAAAACAACAACATGGCAGATGCAACAAACGCATGGTTTTTACAAATTGCCTATTGCACTCTGTATACTATTTTATTTTCAGTGGGAATTCAAAAATTAACATGTACCACACCTTTTCATGCACTAATAAAAAAAATAGTAAATGCTTACAGAAAAGCGTCATTACTGCTAGTGTCGCAAAACACAATTAGGTTCTCAACTGCACAGAACGTTTAGTCGTTTTATGTCCTACATTATGATTTCTAAGAATTTCTTCAGTGTCTGTGATTGTGCCATCGTATTTCACCATTTTCTTTTTCAGCTTTCCGGAACTAGGTGGCTTTTGGGATTACGTTCGGAGACTTCGGATGAGCTTACTAAATAGAGGGAAAAGCCAACACTAGAGAGCATTACTGCTGTGGATCGTGTTATCAAAATGTGTAAGAACGACAAATCGGTAAGATGTGTTTATTAAAACTACGTGGTTTCGAACTATATATGTATTTGTTGCATCACAGCGAACACACACAAAATATATTTTAGCAGAACAGTTTAGCACTGATCAATAGATTTCATTCATCTGCAGTGCTTCTACACCGATGAATAAAATCATCTACCGAAAGTTTTCACGGTATGCGAAAATCGGCTTCGATAGCCACTAGCACATGATGATTGTATCTGTGTGGTTCTGTTTATGCCGTGTATCTAAAGAAGAAATCGAGAATGATAGAGAAAAGCCTAGATTTCTCTACGTAATGTGCTAGGGATAAAAGAGTGATTCGTATTTAAATTTTAAATCTCACAGGAAAGACGTTCATACCACCAGTTGTAACGACCTCACACCATTCAAGAATTTATTGGGTTGATGAATAAGCTGCTGCCGTTTTATTTCACTAGTGTTTCCCAGGTCAGTAGTGACGGTGCAGATGACCAGTTGTATATCAAAAAGTAGTCACTAATATCGTGTATCTACATCATATTGCATTGGGTGATTGTGGCTAATGGTTTTTTTGCTTTTCAGGTCCGGAAGTATGGACTGACAAGTAGAGAGAAATGAACATTTCCGACATCTGCTCATCCACGAGTTAAACAAGGGATCCACAGCTGCCGAGGCCACTCAACAAATTTGTGCATGGGAAGGATGCTGTTGTTCCGAGAACAGCCCGTAAATAATTTGAGTGGTTCCGAAGTGACAATTTTGTCCTCGTCGACTCTATATGCTCAGGTCGTCCATCTAACTTTGATGAGGATTGTTTGAACCATCTCATCCACATAGATCCTCGTCAAACCACACGCAAAGTGGCCACTGAGATGGACTGTGATTAGGCCACAGTGGTGCGACATCTGAAACGTATGGGAAAGGTCCATAAATTGGGGTCTTGGGTGCCTCGCATTCTCACCGAGGACAACAAGAATCAGCGTGTTGCAATATGTGGTTCCTTGCTCACCCGTTATCGCGAATGTTCTCAGCAATACAAATCCTTTATCTCACGTATTGCTACTGGAGATGAAAAGTGGTGCCTGTACGTGCATTTCACGCATCGGAAGAAATGGTTAAGCCCGAACAAGGCGCCTACGCCACCTCCAAAACATGAACGTCATCCTCCGAAGATCATATTGTGTGTCTGGTGGGACATGGAAAGCATTACTCACTGGGAAATGCTGCCGAGGAATCGGACCATCAACGCTGCACTATATTGTGAGCTACTCCGCCGTGTGGAGGGAGCAATTCAACAGAAACGGCCACATCAGTGCCATGGTGTCCCTCTCCAGCATGACAACGCACGACCTCGCAGTGCAAACATGGCAAAAAGGGCCATTCAGGAGACGAAATGGGAGATCCTTCCACATCCGGCCTATTCCCCAGATTTCGGCCCTTCACACTATCACATGTTCCGATCTCTGTCGAATGCACTCCACGGGAGAACGTTCAACAATGATGTTGATCTCCAGAGTTTCCTTTGTGATTTCTTCGCAGCAAAACTGCACGTTTTCTCAACAATTTCATTGGAAACCTATCCAGAAGTTGGAACACCATCGTAAACAATGGGGGGATACATAGTTGATTGATTCCGTTTTCCCTTCTGATGTAATACATTCCTGTAGTGAGGTGAAAAAAACGGCACGTACTTATGAATCAATCCAATAGATGACTAAGATCTAGTAATTAGTTATGGATTCTGCCCACTGTAAACTTCTCGTAAAATATTAATTACGTGCAATAAAGATACCATATGGGCAAAGGGCCCTGTTAGAATTCCAAATTAAGTCAACGAGCATTTTAAAAGTTAGGTCAAAAAAGCTAACATTCCAAGAACCTTTAAATCAATTTTGCAATTTCTTGAAAGCCTAGAAAACCATTTTTTCTACTTTCTACAATTTACAAAAATTCGGAAGAATTTTTATAACTTCTCGAGCTTATTTCATCTAAGCACATAAAAATCAGAAAGTTGTAGAAAAGCATAACATTCTAGAGGAAACGGACTTAAAGGTTTGGCTTTCGGATCGAGTGTCTCATAAAGGCTTCCTTTTGGGAAAGAAAAGTTTACCTAATAGTTTTTCTGTGTTAAACATATGGAAACAAATCATGCTCCCCAAGAAAAGGGCTGTGAAAAAATTCCCATTTGCGTCATATATTTTAAATAAATTATATGTTTAAAGAAAAATTACTAGAGGAAACGAGCGACAAAAATTTCTTAGTATGATGAATGTTCTCGAACCTTTAGAATTAATGAAAAAGTGAACTTTTGGCACAACCTTTAAAAACACACAAACAATCTTAAAAATACACTTAAATACTGGTGTTTTCTTCGCCCTGGGTGGTGTGACAGATAGCATGCTCGAGCGGAAATCGGGAGATGCGGGCTCGATTTCCGCTCCAGGGAGTTGTAATTTTCAAATTTTCTGATGTGATTGATGTCACGTGATGAAGAATAAATACATGCATTTCAGAGATATCTAATTGCTGTGTTAATAATTCTTAAAAAGACTATCTCAGCATCGTATTAGGAGACATAACTAAATATATTTAGCAGAAGCTGCCGTTACCTTAAACAAGTTAGTAAAATCATGCAATGCATTGTTTATAATACGCTTTCCAACATACCAGAAATCATTACTCAAGTTATCACCTAAGTTATGAGAATAATGGCAGTGGAATAAATCTCGGTCCTGTGCCCTGACCCTTGATCCCATATCGATGATATTCAACAGAACTGGTTCGGTATACCTCCGAAATAACATGATAAAGTTTTGTCGCAATCGAAGCAGTTTAACGTAAGTTATGATGAATAAGAGCTATGGAATAGATCCCGCTCCTGTGTCCTAACCTTTAACCCCACTTCGCCCATTTTCAATAGAATTCGTCCTCAGACAGGCCCCTACAACATACTAACATTTCATCCAAATCGAAGTATTTTTATGTAAGTTATGACGCATAATGGCGATGGAAGTGATTCCGCTCCTATGTCCTGACCTTTGATCCCATTTCGCCCATTTTCGATAGGGTTTGTGGCCAGGTGGTCTCCTACCACATACTAATATTTTGTCGAAATCGAACCTTTTTTACGTTAGTTTTGACGCATAACAGCTGAAAAAAGAACTACAGTTACCTAAAAGTACACACACACACAGAGCACACTCACCAGAAAGATAGATTAATTTTGAAAAGAAATTTCTGAGACAAGATTTCTGACTTTTTCTCAACCTTTTTTTTTTCTTAAGAGGACATATATATGGATATATATATCCACCACCTGCACAATGCCAAGAAAAGTGAGAGACCACCTAAAAAAATTATGATCACACATTTTCTCATTTTCTTTTATAGAAAATGCATTGTCCTGTTGCTCAGTCCTGGAAACACATAAATCTGGCCAATTTATGTGAATTTTCATTCAGGACTGACAACAGTCCAACGCATTTTCTATAAAAGAAAATGAGAAAATGTGTGATCATAATTTTTTTAGGTGGTCTCTCCTTTTCTTGGCATTGTGCAGGTGGATATATATATCCATATATATGTCCTCTTAAGAAAAAAAAAAAAGGTTGAGAAAAAGTCAGAAATCTTGTCTCAGAAATTTCTCTTTCAAAATTAATCTATCTTTCTGGTGAGTGTGCTCTGTGTGTGTGTGTATTTTAGGTAACTGTAGTTCTTTTTTTTTATGCTGTCAGTAGGTCGGAGTGAGGATATTGTATTTTAGGTGAATCGTTGTAACGTGATTTCATAAATTTGTTTTCCTCTTTTATCTTTCTGGGAGAAGAAGAGAAAAAAAGAGAAATATATATATATATAGGTATATGTGTGTGTATAGTAATTATGGTGTTGATCGACCATCTACTTGTATTTATGTAACCACCATTATAAAGAAAATTCTGTGTCTATTACAAATATAATTAGGAAATAAGTATTTGTTGTATGGAACAGTCTGTCCCGCGTAGAATTATGGATATATATGTATAAAGGTGCCATATAAATGTACATGATAACTTTGAGATTTATTTTTTTTTCTTTTATTCCTCCCCGTCTTCTGTCTTGAAGTGAAGCTACCACGTAGAGATGGTTAACCAGAAAGGTTCCTTGCTTCCCCCCCTCTTTCTTACGGGATGGTGTGAAAGAAAAGCTCAGCTTGCTTCCGGCCCCAGTAACAGGGAAAAGCTTTACGCGTACTCGGGTTTACCAAGTGTTGCTGGTACGCAGAGGGGTGGTTTGCAGCATCTCTCTCTTTATTTATGGGATGACCAGAAGTTGGTCAAGCATTTCCGGCCAGCAGTGCACCTGCGTTCCCAGGAGAAGAAAGTCGTTGAAGGCAGAGTGGTATCAGATTACGCATTTTGGAATGCGTTCACTCTTTTGCAAATGGTGATAAATTTCGCATCTGGAACCGCCCTTTCCATGTTATGTCATAAGACGCAAGCGTTAGTCAGCTGGATGGGGGCAATCTTATTGGAGGAAAGTAGCGTCGGTGCAGAGGGCGCTGGCGTACTCTCTCATCCTTCAGAGAAGACGTGTGAGTTGAAATTTTTTTTTTTTGAGACTCTTCGATTACTTTTTTGGCTGCTAAGACCGAGTCCTCTCCGGAAGATGAAGAAAATTTCGTGGTCCCCGAGATATCCCAAATTCTCGGGAAGTCCTTTATAGCCTGCCCGGTAAATGAAAGATGAACGACGGCAAAAAGGAAACCGAAAACTAAGAGCAGCATAGGATTAACAAAAAAGGGATTTGCCTCCTGTCTCCATGTGCGGGTTTGTAACCGGAGCGTCGGCTCTTGGAAGAGCCTGCTTACCTCAGCGACCGGGCAAGTTCGCTAATCAACCCGTCACATCGACTCATCATTAAAAAAAACAACAACAAAGGGTTATCATCCTGGGATGAGTGCTAAGGAGCTGCTCGGAAGGAGAACTGCTGCTGTACTACCAGTCCCATGGTAGATGTAATTAGAACATCAACAGAAAAAAAAAAAAAAAATTCACATGGCAGTCCTAAGGACTAAAATTCCTGGACTTCTGCTAGTGCCACTCCTGTACCCTGGAGGTACCCATTTCTTCAGAGACTAGAGGTGAAACAAAACGTGGAGAGGTATGCTGTATTCCGGAAGCGGTAAGCAGAAATTTTTAAATCATCCTCGTCACACCGAACGTCTAACCTACTAGCCGCCATGTTGGTCCTTCAGAAGTTGACTCTTTTCTCACTACGAGACTTTCTTTTTTTTTTTTCACCTTCCTATTTGAAAACAACAAACAAACAACTAAACTAAATACAAAAGAAAAAATCTACTCTGTTCTGGGAGTTACTCCCCAAGGTAATATTTCTGTCAGTTTAGAAAATGTGGTGACGTAAAAAAAAAAAAAAAAACAAAAAAAAACAAAAAAAAACTAGATTTTAGAATCTTGGCCAACACCTCCCATGTAAGAGTAAAATTGCCTGAAAATATATATATATATTGAATAACGCTAGAAAGTATACAACATTTTTTTCTCAAAGTTGTCCTTAAGGAATGGAAAAAAATTGCTGTGTAGAAATATAAACAAAAATGTAAAAATTATGTAACCTTCCTGTGTGTTTGTGGAAAGCAAAGCAGAAATTCAAATTACAAAAAGAAAGGGAATTTAAAATCACTGATTAAATTGTTTACAAATAAATGCAGACCGACTGGTCTTTTACAAAATTGATTTCTTGAGTTTGTCATGTGTTGTGTGATTAATATATGTTAGTCAATAGCATGTATCCACATTAGCTTAGACTAGTGGGTGGATCGGATTTGGGGCTCTGCCCATTTATTTTGCACGTCACAGACAGCAAAAGTCCTTGAATAACACAAATTGTTTTTTTTTGTTGTTGTTGTTTGTTTTTTCGGCCATAAAAGTGGAATAACTGTCATGTACTGCAACAACTAATTTCCTATTATTGTCATCAGTTGTGGGAATAAATTGGGTCTTCATATAGAAATACCCGTAAGTTTTGCTTGTCTACTTTAATATCCATACTCTGAGGGAAAGGGTGGAATTTTAAATTTAAATTTGCATATGCCAACTTCATTTTAATTTAGTATCCTCCCACCCCCACAACACAGCAGTGGAATGGATCCCGTTCCAATGTACTGACTTTTCACCTCTTTTCGTTCACTTTAAATGAGGTTCCTTCCAAGGTGATACCCTACCAGATACTAAAGTTTCATCGAAATCGAACGATTGTTACGCGAGTTATCGTACGGACGGACATAAGCACACAAAGCGTGACGTAATGAAGCAGATGGGAATCGCGATCATCTGCTGGCATGAGTATGACGTCATAAAACTTTAATAGTATCAACACACAACGCGTGACGTAATGAGACAGATGGCGTGACCGCGCGCCAACATTCTCAGACGCGAGATTGTGACGTCATAAGATTTCTAAGCATTGGAAACATTAATGGAACGACGCCATGACACTAAGAACGTTATAATTCGGGGTGGTTATTTAACACACTAAACGAATTCTCCTAAAGTCGAGATCAAGCTAAATCGATTTCTAGTAGCAGAAAACGGTAGGTTAACGACTTTCATCAAAATTCTTAGAGCCGTTTTAAAAATGAAATGTACATACATACATACAAGAATTGCTACTTTAAGGTAGACGTCAAGTAATTTGGCTTCCTATATTTCCAATTGAAAAACTTCTGTTCACATTTTCTTCACAATTAATGGGTTCCCAAAAATGAAAATTTGAACATCGATTAAAATAGCTTCATTTCATAACTTGGAATACTTAATATTTTCTAAACCATAACCATAATAATATTTTCCAGACCATAACCGTAATTATGCAATCCAACATTTATTTGTCCACTGATGTCATCAAAGTACAGGTCGCGCCATCTTTTTTCTGGTTTCAACACCACCAAAGGAAACGTTATTTTTTTTAAATATAATTATGGTTATGTTTTAGAAAATGTTAAGTATTCCAAGTTATGGTATGAAGTTATTTTAATCGATGTTCAAATTTCCATCCTTGGGAACACACTAATTGTGAAGGAAATATGTACAAAAGGTTTCCCATTGGAAATACAGGAAGCAAAATTACTTGACGCCCACCTTAATAGTGTGGGATAAGGGCGATGGAATGGATCTTGATCCTATGTCTTGACCTTTGACTCCATTTGTCCCCTTTTCAATAGGGTTCCTCTTCAGGTGGTCCCCTACCACATACTAAAATTCCATCGAAATCGAACCATTTTTACGCACCTTATGACGCATAAGGGCAATGGAATGCATCCCGCTCCTATGTCCTGACCTTTGACTCCGCTCCACCCATTTTCAACAGTATTTGTCCCCAGATGGTCTCCTACCACATACTACAATTTCATTGAAATCGAACCATATTTACGCAAGTTATGACGCATAAGGGCAATTGAATGGATCCCACTCTTATGGCGTGACCTTTGAGCCCACTTCATCCATTTTCAATAGGGTTCGTCCCCTGTTGGTCCCCTACCACATACTAAAATTTCATCGAAATCGAACCATTTTCACTTGAGTTATCGTGCCGACAGACGGACGGAAAAAGCTGGAGCATGTACGCTTCTTCAACCTACGGTTGGAAAGCGTAAAAAACAATATGAATTTTTTGCGAATATGTACGGTTGATCGAGGGAAATTTTCACGAAAATTATACAGGTTGTGGCAGGAAAAGTGTCCGAAAGGGAATCGGCACCGGTTTCCGTCGGGGGCTGAATAAATATTAAATTTTCGTATTTTTCGAAAATTATACATTGCGGGGTGCAACTATAATAGCTGAATTGTCCCCTGTCTGCCGCGCATTCTGCACTTTTAACTTTACAGGTACGACCAACCGTGACTTTCCTATTCGTTTCGGACACTCTTCGTGAAACACCCTGCATACAGTTGCATACCATTTCGTTACCTGCTTCGTGAAATTTTGAATTTTTTGCTTGCGCTACATGTCCTTAAATATGTGTTTCACCACGCTAGTGAAGTAGAAAAGTATTGTACGCCATGCAGCTGTATTTACAAATTTCGATACTCTAAGGAGGTTGATTGACAGAAGTCGCCATCACTCAGCGAAGAGACATCTGTGTAAAAGTTGAATATTCTGGTATGCCAAGAACATTATATTATCGTTAGAGATCGTCAGTTATTGAGACAATTAATTTTGATTATCTGTTCCAATGACTGATGAACTTATTTATTCAGGCGGTTAGTCTCAATAACTTATATATTTTTATGCAGATGACAATGAAATGTCATTGCGTAAAATATGCACTTTATACTGTTAAAAATTTCGTGGTAGGTTGCACCAAAAACTGCTGCTTCACCAGCTGCACCATTTTCTGAGAAAAGATACACCATTTTGTGGTAAAAACAAAACCCAACAACATGGTGCAACCTTGTTCTATAATGTGGTGCGACCTTGCACTTTAACATGGTGTAAAGTTGAGCCCTCTTGTTGGGTTTTGTTTGCACCACACAATGATGTATCTTTTCTCAGAAAGTGGTGCAGCTCGTGTAGCACCACTTTTTGGTGCAACCTACCACGAAATTGTTAACAGTGAACAGGTTTCTGTAAACAACAATTAAACAAGATTAGCATTCGTCCAAAAGATCTGTCGAAACGTGCCAAAATGAATACTTGTGAAACATGCATGGTCCTCATTTCAAGAACACTGTTCTGTTGAGGTAGATGGGATGATCGACCATCGCCACTAGTAGTCTGTCGCATGTGCAGAAACTGTATGTTGAGCTACCAGGATGATACATCACAACACCGAAAAAATTTGCATGTAAACTGTACATCGCAATACCCAAAAAGCATTGTTCGAAAGATATTCTCAGGTACTAGGACATCTAATCACAATCTACCTGCCACAGAATATGCATAGATGTCCGGTAACTGCTCCTTTTATTTCTGAAGAAATATACTGCTATGATCTTCACAGCCGTCATTTGCTTCCATTGATGCATAGCTTCAAAATGTTTAAAGTATGTCTGCCATTTTTTTTAAAGAGGAACATCCCAAGGAAAATATTATTATTTGAAATACTGAATTTCTTAAATTTAAACGTTGCTATCAATGACATAATGACCATCCACATTGAATTTTATCGCATTTGAAATACAAATTGTAGTGAATCGTCGTTTCCTTGATTTGGAATGGAAAGTTTTAAAAAAATATACTCGAATTTAATGAAATGAATTTTATGGTTTGCCTGACTTCCGGAAAATAAAATATTTGTTTGAGAGGGAACAAAGTGTTCCCACTGATATTAGGACGTTCCCTAATAACAGCATTTTTCAGTTACGCAATGTTAGCCCACTGATTTGATAGATCCTGCAACTGCTAAATTGCTATTACTATAATTTTCGAATAAATTCGTACATAGTGGCACATCAGATCATTGTGGTATTTTTATATTACCGTAACCTCCAGACTTACTTTGTCTCGATTTACCTCACAACGCATTTACGTTGTTCGACCCAAGCTGTACAAAAAGGGTGAGGGTTTACGATGTTTTTTTGGGTGCTTTTGACATCACGCGCTCGGAGGGAAGAAGAGGTGAGTTATGTTTTGCCGCGCCGTCTAGGTGGAATAGAGTGGAGAGGCAATGCACAGACGCAGCTAGAGGCTTTTTGATGCGAAGTAGGTATTAATCACAAATGCGTGTTTGAGTGGAGCACGTGGCGACCGACACGTTTTGCAGTCCGTGTTTGTCGAGTAAGTAAGGATTATTTTTACGCGCTAATTTGATATTTACGCACTTACTGTTTCTTTCTTATTTTTTTCGCGATGGCTCCAAAAACACCAGCCTGTGTATCAACATCTCGAAGAAAAGAAAGATTTTTACTTTGGAAACAAAACTGGAAATTACCAAGCTCTTGATTGCAGGAATGAAGGCATATGAGATCGCAGCGAAACTGAATCTAGCAAAGACGACAGTGAGGACCATTATTAAAGTTAAAGAGCGTCTCCTTTCCGAGGTGAAAAATGCTCGCCTAATGAGTTCGATGATCATTCGGAAACGTCACGGCCTCGTTTCTGAACTGGAATCATTACTAAAATTGTGGTGTGACAACCAGGTGATGGTCAAAAATTGTCCTGTTGATCAAAGCACCATCTGCAACGAAGCTGTTAGCATAAAACCACTACTTATGCTCTGACAGACGTCCATAAGGAAAGAAAAACTTAAATACAAACATTATTTCCTGTGTAAGTCTAGAGAGGGCTCTCCGGTGCAACAAGCTATCTCGCGCTTGGATAGAAACAGAAGTTTCTTCTCCACGAAAAGCTGTGCAGATGTGCGCGAAGTTCTCATCCTGGAAGCATGTATGTTTGTGCATCACACTAGAAGTATGCTTTTTCTTTTTCTGTTTTCCTAAAAAAGCAGATGGAACTCGGACTTCCAGAAATTTTGTGCCTGGTTCTTCATTTTCTCTTCCTTTTCAAGAAGAAACTATGTTTTTGTGATCAGTAAATGACTAAGAACAGTTTATGGAATGTGAACTTTCACAAAGTAAACTCTTATTCTTCTCTTTTTTTTTTTTTTTGTCTTTAATTATTCATCACATTTTCTGCAGCTGACATCTTCAAGTATTTTTATTGTTTATTAAAAATGAAGCCATCTTTAACCCTAAAGGTATGTTTGTTCAGTTTAGCACTATTCTATTTCTTTGAATCACCTATGAAGACAATATGAGTATAATATACATTATGATACATAATAATGTCTATTGTACTCATAATGTATATCGGGCAATTTTTGACCATCACCTGTATCATAATACATGTGATGGTCAAAAATTGCCCTTGTTGATCAAAGCACCCTCTGCAACGAAATCAAGCCGATTCTTGCACGACTCAGAATCTTTCGTCGCAGGCAATGCTGGTTTCATCAGTTCAAACAACGCTGTGATTGACACAGCAATTCAGGATCTGGTGAGGCTGCGAGTGCTGATAAAGAGGCAGCCCTTTCTGTCCCCCACCGATGGAAGAAGATGATAGAAGAGAAGGGATATTGTTCTAAGACAGTTTTTAATATTGATGAAAGGAACTTATCTGGAAAAAGATGCACAGAAGAGCATTTATTGCACGCGAAGCGAAAACGTTTCTTATATTTAAAATGTCAAAGCATCGGCTGACTGCAATGCTTGGAGGCAATGCAGCAGGTGTCTGCAAACTGAAGCCACTCGTGATCTTTTCGCTTCGAGAATCTACGAGCTCTTGAGAACGAGTGTAAGTCCAGCCTTCCAGTGATTTTGAAATCAAATTCTAAGGCTTGGGTAAGAGCTTATCTGTTTGAATATTGGCTTAGCCTACATTTTACGCAGGAGGTTCAGCGCTATTGCCGATCTCAAAACTTACCTTTTTAGGTGATTTTAATCATCGATAATGCTCCTGGTCACCCACCTGGAATTTTGGATGTTGACATAAGAGTGTAGGTTTGTTTTGTTTCTAATCCTCCGAACACCACTGTCTACTTGAATCAATGATGGATCAACACGTGATCAAGGCATTTAAAGCCCAGACGTTCCTTCGCCAACTTGAGCGCAGCCATGAAAGGGGATACGGAACTGACAGTGAAGGACTTTTGATACTCCTTCAATATCTTGCATTCAGTCACAATCATAGGGGACTCGTGGAGTGAAGTTACAGAAAAAACAATGAAAAGTGTTTGAAACGACCTTTGCCCTTTCTTCTTGACGGAAATTACGAATTCTGCAGATAATCCAGAACCCGATTCCATTTTCCAGGCAATAGAAGTCGTTGTCATGCTAACAGAACTTAATTTGGAAGTCGATGCTGAACATATTTTAGAACTCCTGAATTATCATGATCACGATCTCATGCTCGACGATTTTCTAGAAATTCGGAACCAAAGCGTTCTTGAAGAAACCGAGGAATCCTACCCTAAGATTATGGAAAGAACAATGACGGTTTCGAAATTGAACGAGGGGCTAAATCTTGCCAAAGCCGGAATGAAGTTCCTTGACGACATTGATTCTGACGAGCAGCAAGTAAAAACAACCAGAAAAAGAATAAAAACGATGCTCGAGTGCTATGAGGAGATCCGAAGGGGAAAAAATAAGTATTTGTCTGTCCAGACCTCAGTGCTGAATTTCTTCCAGTGTTCAAAGACCCTTGCATCATCACAAGATCACCCAATTTCATAATTATGAATATAGTATATGTGAGTACTAATGATCTTTAATATCGACACTGACAATTGTCATAAATTTTAATTCTATTCATGTTATCTCTAAATTTTCATTAAGTACCGATAAATATGTTCTTTTCTTTTCTTTTTTCTATTTGATGAGAATTAATTGTCCGGTACAACCCTCTCTATTTTAACATTGCGCATATGGAAAAATCCGCCTCAACTAGCGTCAAACTAACGTCAGTCTAGGAACAAATTATTACGTAACTTCGAGGTATTACTGTATTAAATATTGCATTTTCATGAAAGAAACCGGTTTCTTTTTCATATAGAGCAACTGAAGTACTCAGTGAAAGTATGGTTAAAGTTTTAACACAAATTATGATTTCATTTAGAAACGTCCTGAGGTATTTTAAAAAGCGTACGTTTTTTGCATTTCAAGCAAAACGCGGTGATCTTCTTCAGTCGATGATTGATGCAGAAATGCGGCAAACCGAATTGGCGGGTGTCAGGGTTACTGATCTATTAGCTGAATACGATGTACCAGAAGAAGACACGAAAACTAAAGGAATCGGTAAGTCAGCAATTCTTGTGTCCTTTATTGTGTTTAAAATTATGTGGGAAACAGCCTTTTTTATGTGGTTACAAAACACTGTTCAGTGTTACATCTAACTAAATCCTGCTATTTCTTGTGTGCTTTATTTTGCTTTAGACAGATTTGATTATTAAATTATATGAAACCTAACGTAACAACCGGGGAGTATTCACAGAAGGTGAATCGAAAGTTTTGCAATATTTGCATAAACGCATGTCCTGCGGCGGGTATGTGACGTGTTTAAAACTAGTTTAAGCCACGCACTATAGTCAGTCGACGAAAGGGATATAAAGTGGTAGTCGTTGCTGTGAATAGTATTGCATGTCGTCGTTCTGGCTGTGGTTGGGACGACTAAAAGATGAACAGCCACAACGTCTAATTAGGGAACTTTCGCTTTACGAGTTTGAACTCGGCCATAACGCAAAAGGTGATCCGAGCCTCACTCTTGCTTTAGTTGATCAAAAATGTAGCATCTATTATAAGTCATCGATCTACCTTATAGAGAAGTTATATCAAGGTTATACTTTCTTCCCTGCGCATTACCCGAAATTCTGAATTAATGAGAGCTTAGCTGTGAATTTCTTGAATATTGAGACACCCGTGATATTTCAGGAGAAAGTGTCTATTTTCTCAGAGTAAATTCAGTTGTATCACATAAGTCAGACAACCACTCAGTTGAAAAAGGATTAAAATTAAAATAAAAACTCAATATTACTGCGACAGTGCAATTTAACTCAAGATTTTTGCCAAATGTAAGGGAATGTCCTGAAGCCGATAACTGGAAGATAATGATGCTTCAGATTATATGCTTTCTTCTAAGAAAAACATACAAGGAAGAACGTAGAGAAGAACATAAGTAACCATGGAGACGATGTAACAAAGCGAAATAGAAACGATAGAGACAATCTGAACGTGAAAACGGATTCAGGAGCATGGTAAACAATAAAAGAATAAATAAATAAATAAAAATAAAAAATGATTTCCCAAAAATAACATTTTATGTGGTAAAATGTGCTCCATTCTAAAGGAACTCCAGGCAAGACAAACTGAAATCATTAGGGAAAAAAAGACCAATGTTTTTATAAACTTAAGTAAAAGTTAATGGAATATCAGAAACGTTAAGTTGGATATGCATACGCTTAATGATCTATTAGTATTACCAAGGCCGTCTAGAAAATACAAAGTCATGATGTTAGAAAGATGAGTTCCCTCTTTTAGTGAGATCACGTGTAATCCAAGGCTTCCGATTGGTTTCCAGGGCTGTCGTTTAGGCCAAACATGACCTAACGTGCAGCATGAAAGTGACGTCACAAACAAAGGATATTCATCTCTAATATCCAGGCCTTGTACTCTATGGACGGCCTTGGTTTAATTACGTAGTTAAGTCTTCTCTAACACGAGTCTACAGTCATAATCCCGATCACAGCAGAAAATTAAACCGTAGGAAATTTGCCTCGTCTTATGATTAATAAATAACTGAGTATATGGCTTATGTGAGTATTTAAATAAACACATCTCATTTCTTCAGTATTAGGGATGGAACTTCATTTCGTAAGCAGTCATGTTACGATGTTATGATAGATTTAAACCAGTAGGAAACGTGTGCCGTGTGAGAATAAGTTTCTGAAACGGACTCCGTACCGCAATATAGTACTCAAACAATCTTATTAATAACATACTAACTACACTTAAAACAGTATAACTATACTAGTAATCTGAATTTATTGTAGTAGAATAAAAATCAAAGTTTTCTAAGCTTTGGCATATCAGCTGCATTGCTTTTTTAAGGAAGGTAGGCAGCAAACTGAATAATTGAGCGCTTTAACAATTTAAACGCGCGGACTTGTCTAGACAATGAATTAATATATGAATATGTAATTATTTACTCCAACATTGTTAAAAATATTTGTGGTGGGTTGCACCAAAAAGTGGTGCTATACTAACTGCACTACTTTCTGAGAAAAGATACAGCGCTGTGTGGTGCAAAAAGAACCCAGCAACATGGTGCAACTTTGCACTTCGTTATGATACAAAGTGCAATGTTTCACCATGTTATTGTTGGAAGATTCCGCGCGTATGTGCCGATACATCAGAGTAACAAGTAACTCAAGAAACATAAACAGAACGCTTTCTCACGACTTTTTTCACACTTTGCAGAACTAATGAGTGCGCGCGCATCACCACCCGGAGAAAAATATCTGTGACCTACTTTTGTATCAGATTGTAAAAACACCACTCTTCTTCTGCACTTCTCCATGTGAGGGAAAGTCCTGCGTATTTGAAGTGAACATAATGACAAATATCGTCTCAACAAAATCAGAAAATGGAGTATAGCTTCTCACACCATTTTAGGTGTTAAAATATAATCACACATATATTATATTGAGTCATCAGTCTTATCACTTATCCTTCTACAATTAATGTAGTGTCATCTTATGTGTATCTATAAAACAGATTATCCTTTCATCAGAGGAGTTCTCATTTACACATTGTTTTTGCTGAATCATCCGCCAAAGAAAGCGCATTTTTGTCTTTTTAACACTTTCCAACCGTAGGTTGAAGAAGCTTATATGCTCCAGCTTTGTCCGTCCGTCCGCCCTTCTGTCCGCACGATAACAGGCGTATAAATGGTTCGATTTCGATGCAATTTTAGTATGTGGTAGGGGACCATCTGAGCACGAACCCTATTGAAAATGGGACAAATGGGGTCAAAGGTCACGACGTAGGAGCGGAATCATTCCATTGTCCTTATGCGTCATAACTTGCGTAAATATGGTTCGATTTCAATGAAAGTTTACAATGTGGTAGGAGACCACTGGGGGCGAACCCTATTCAAAATGGGTGAAGTGGGGTTAAAGGTCAGGACATAAGATCGTGATGCATTCCATTGCCCTTATGCGACATAACGTGCGTACAAATTTTTTTTTTTTTTGATTGGAGGTTTAACGACCACCGTGAGCAACTCAATGGGCTATAAGCAGTCGCCCGTCCCTAATTTAGGGTCACTGGTTCCAGGGAAGGGAGAGAGCCACTGCCGTAAGACAAACACAACATCCATGCCTCACCGGGATTCGAACCCGGACCCCTTATGGACGAATGATCAGAAGCCATCGCTTAGACCACTGAGCCACCGGGGCGGCAAATGGTTCGATTTCGATGAAGTTTCAGTATGTTGTAGAGGACCACCTGGGGAGGAACCCTATTCAAAATGGACGAAATGAGGTCAAAGGTCAGGACACAGGAATGCGATCTATTCCATTGCCCTTATCCCATATTATTAAGTGGGACGTAAAGTAATTTTGCTTCCTATACTTCCAATGGAAAAACTTTTGTACACATTTCCTTCACAATTAATGTGTTCCCAAGGATGAAAATTTAAACATCGATTAAATTAACTTCATATTGTAACTTGGAAAACTTAATATTTTTTAAAACATAACCATAATTATATTAAAAATCAATAACTTTTCCTTTGGTGGTGTTGAAACTAGAGAAAAGATAGCGTGACCTGTACTTTGATGACGTCAGTGGACAAAAAAATATTGGATTGCATAATTACGGTTATGGTTTAGAAAATATTAAGTATTCCAAGATATGAAATGAAGCTATTTTAATCGATGTTCAAATTTTTTCATCCTTGGGAAGGCAGTAATTGCGAAGAAAATGTGTACAGAAGTTTTTCCATTGGAAGTATAGGAAGCAAAATTACTTGACGTCCACCTTAAAGTAGCAATTCTTGTATGTATGTATGTATGTACATTTTATTTTGAAAACGGCTCTAAGAATTTTAATGAAAGTCGTTAACCTACCGTTTTCTGGTACTAGAAATCGATTTAGCTTGATCTCGACTTTAGGAGAATTCGTTTAGTAGGTTAAATAACCTCCCGAATTATAACGTTTGTAGTAATGGCGCTGTTCCATTAATGTTACCAATGCTTAGAAATCTTATGACGTCACAATCTTGCGTTTGAGAATGTTGGCGCGCTGTCACGCCATCTGTCTCATTATGTCACGCGTTGTGTGTGGATCCTATTAAAGTTTTATGACGTCACACTCTTGCGGCGAGCAGATGGTCGCGATTCCCATCTGCCTCATTACCTCACGCGTTGTGTGCGTATGTCCGTCCGCACGGTAACTCGCGTAACAATCGTTCGATTTCATAGAAATTTTAGTATCTGGTAGGGGATCACCTATGAAAGAACCCTATTTAAAGTGAACGAAATGTGGTCACAGGTTAGGACACAGGAGTGGGATCTATTCCATAGCCCTTATGCATCATAACTTACGTAAAAATGCTTCGATTGCGACAAAACTTTATCATGTTGTTTCGGAGGTATACCGAACCGGTTCTGTTGAATATCATCGAAATGGGATCAAAGGTCAGGGCACAGGACCGAGATTTATTCCACAGCCATTATTCTTATAACTTGAGTGATGACTTGAGTAATGATTTCTGGCATGTTGGAAAGCGTATTATAATCAATGCATTGCATGATTTTACTAACTTGTTCATCTAATTGAGACTATGCTTGTTTTTCCCTATTGCAATATTGAGGAAAACGGGAACGCTTAATGGCATTGACTCCCGCTTACAATTATTATGTTTTGTTTGCACCACACAAAGATGTATCTTTTCTAAGAAAGTAGTGCAGCTGATGTAGCACCACATTTTGGTTTAGCACCAACCTACCACATAATTTTTAACAGTGAAGAAACGAGGCGCATTTGGTTTGGTACGTGGTACAGCGGAAGGAAAAACATCATAACTTGAAGAGCTGATTTCAAATTCGTGGAAATTCTAAAGAGATGTTGTCACTGCAAGCAGCCTTACTGTTGGAAATGATTCCTAAAGTTTCGCGTGGCGCTGAGGAGGATACACTTCGGTGTTGGCAGAAAGTATCCCTCATTTTTAAATAAAGTTTTTAAGAAAAATATTCAGAAGCCACCTCTTTTCAACAGGGTGAGTGTTTTTGCCAACCCTCTACAATATCCAGACGGATCCAAGTGGTGCTACATGGGAATGACCAAACGTTTGATTAGAATTAGAATCAAGGATCATAAAAATGTCACAAAGGATAGAAAAATAACCATTTCCCTACCCAGATAAGTCAAGTTCAAGTTTTTTGATTCTATGTGGGATGATATAAAGAAATTAGCTTCCTACTCCATGCGTAAATCTACTGCTATTCGCGAAAACTTAGAAATAATTATTAAACAGTTAGGCTGGTAATGATAGCGCCTGTATTGTTTAGTCAGACACAAGTCACCGCGTTAAATGTGTCGAAGCGTTCTACTATTAAGTTTGCAGTTTGATGTCTAACTTCCTTGAAAAAGCCATCTGGTTGATGTGCGAAAACTTGAAAGGCTTTGACTTTTTATTGTACTCCAATAAATTCGGATCACTAGCACAGGTATATCATTTTAAGTCAAACATTCTTAGCTGTCTTAATATGAAATTTGCTGGATATGAATTGCACCAGGGTATATGACAACGCACGAAATTTAGCAACAGAACATGAGGAATGGAAATTTTTTTTTTATGTATCTCACGTTAAAATTATTTCTTTCGTGAGATCTGCAGATTCATTTCCGTTTTTCAGTAATGATGCTGAAAGATGTTCGTTATAGTAGCACTAGAAAAGTTCTTTCATGAAGGGCTTCTGAACTGCTGTTGAGGTTGTACGAGGAATTTTGGATATCTTAGTACAAGAAGGTAGAAGTGTCTTCAACAGCTCTCGTCAGGTACACAGATGTAACTCTGAATAACATAATTTCGCTCTCTCATGAAATTTGAAAAACATACTGGTACGTAACCTTCAAGGTTGTTTTTAGGTACCAGACTGATTTTGCCGATCACTGCATTGAGCCGTTCTGATGAAATGCAATTTGGAGTATGAGTTCTCTGTCTGCAGACTGCTGCATAAAAATAGCCTTTTTTAAATATAAAAGCCTAGGCTTTTTCTGGGTGTGACAGCCTAGCCTTTTTCTGAGAGATAGCTGAGTCGCTTTAGATGATTCCTGCACATTGGAAGATGCAGTTGACTTCCTAGGGAGATTTTTACGTCCTCATTGAACGCCGGAATGTCTTCTGAATATATTGCTTTGAGTTATCGAGGTGTTCTTGTGTGAAGTGTCATTGGCTGCTGGTTGGGAATTGGAATTATCAGCGACGATCGCTGTTGATGCTTAAACTGTTTTTTGACATCAGGGTATTGTTTTGATAGAGAACATTTTTTCCCAATACCCTTATGTTTCGGCGAGTAAAGGGTAGCTTAGATTTCTACCTTACTTTTTTTCATTGCTTCGAAAGAATAAATCGGAAATGAAACTTGTTACCCACAGGAAGTCAAAGCAGGTAAAGTTTTGAAGAATCTTTGTCAGATTCCTTAAATGTTTTTTGTCGCAGATATTAATGAAGAAAACTTTTCGGAACTACATGACAAACTTATATATCGAAGAACCAAAACATTGTGACCAGCGCCTCTTTATGCAAATCAAAAACACTGCAGGTGAATGACGGCCGAGTGAAGGGCATGAAACGGTTTAAATGATACCTCATACTGAGATTCGTTAATCAGTGTCATTCTCTTTCTTCAGAGTTGAAAGGTGACAGACTTCAGAGAGGCTGACAGAGGCCAAATGTTATTGGCCAGACGACTGGGTCAGAGTATTTCAGAGAGAGCAAGGCTTGTGGGGTACTTATGGTCAATCATGGTTAGTAAATGAGGAGGGGAAACCACGAAACGGCGGAAAGGTGCGCGCCGACAACGACTCATCGGTGCTAGAGGTGATCAAAGATATTTCTGTATGGTACGAGGCAGCAGAAGGGATACAGTCGAACAATTTACCAGTAGTTTGAATGCTGGTGACGGGATAAAGTATCACAACACACACTATCAAACCCTGCCGAAAGTGGGCAGCGTAACTTCTTCTACTGCCCATGCTAGCCTCGGTTCACCGTCTAAAGCTCCTACAAAGAGCAAGCCTGCCTCAGAACTGAACCTTGAATGAAGGAAGAAGGTCGTGTAGTCTGACGAATCTCGTTTACTGTTGCACTGTGTAGACGACCGGGTGTGTGTGCGTCGTTTATCTGAGGATGTTTTAGCTCAGGATGCACCGTGGGATCTAAACCGGCAGGTGGAGAGAGTTGAATTATATTGGCAATGTTTTATTGGGAAACCATTTGTTTGTGCAGGAAACTATGACGTGTACCACCAGCCTAAACAACATTTCAGACCAGGTACATCATTTCATTGCAACGATATTTCCCTCTCGTAGTGTCTTCTTTTAGCAGATAGTGCGCCATGCCACACTGTCCGGACTGTTGGACAATGATTGGGGGAACATGAAGAAGAATTCCAAGTATTGTTTTTGCAGCCACATTTCCCACACATCAGTACAATAGAGAACCTGTGGCTTGTGTTCGAATAGCCGATCCGATCTGGCCGCGGCTCAATCACGTGCCTTACAAGAGTTTAAGGATCTCCTGGTAACGTTTGGTTCTGAATACCATTACACACCTTTACGAATCTTGTAACGTGTATTCCTCTCCGGGTAAAAGATGTTTTGGCGGCACGTGGAAGATAAACATCAGATTAGGCAGATGGTCATAACTTTTTGGCTCTTCGGTGTAAGCATATCATTTCTTTAATTGAAGTGCCTTCATCGACTGCTGTTATGTAGATAACACCTCAGAAAACTGACGAATCGCACCATCGTGCAATGGAAGTCTTACTCGCCCCTCTCCATTAGCGTACTTGGTTAGACATCGGGACAGCACGTTCGATTTTCGGTCCAGTTCACTATGGAGTAAGAGCTACATTACAGCAGTTGCATTAAAAATAGTTGAGTCCCAAAAATGATTTAAATTCACTGAACAGATTATTATAACCACCCTTGTCTAAACAAATGGACGTGCCCCACAGTACTCAACAATGACGTCTTTCGCAGGAAGCGGAATGTGCAATCGAGAAAGGGAAGGCGTTGTTGGAGTTTGAATAGGAAATGATAACCTTTGCGCGAAAGGAGGGAAACAGGGAGTGAGGGACGGCCAGCATCTCATCGACTGCAGGATTAGCTGGTGGTTCGAGAGCTGCCCTAGTGAAAGTATGCCAAGGATTGTTCGAAGAGAGACACACATCCACCTTATGTGATCGAAAAGGGAGACCACCACTGTGTGACCAACAAAATGAACGTACATTTGCACAAGTTGTCCGGGACAACCAACGGCTCCCCATCATTCAGTTAACAGTAGACCACAACCAGGGCTCACAGAAAAACCTTTCAGAGCAAGCAATCCCGGAGGTTAACTTGAGGATGCCCTAAAGAGACAGTGGCCTCTTCGTGTGCCAATGCTAACGAAAAGTTATGTACAGATCTACGTGCAATGGGCACGAGAGAGGACTAGAAAAGAGTCACTCTCTCCAATGAATCGAAAAATCAGCTGCAACATGCCGAAGGATGGGCCACTATTCGGCAGCACGTGGGCTAATTTCAGCAACCAGACTATACTGTTAGACCAAAAGATGCTGGTGCGGTGATATTGTGCACATGTACACCACTGGGTCCCTCACTCCCGCTGGGTACACCCTCACCTTCAGAGACTAACTGGGCAGCCAGTTTTCGCCTACAAAGTGACTGTGTATCCTGATGGCATTGAGCTTTTTCAGAATTCAAACGCTTTTTGTCACAAAACCTACATTATGAAGGAATAGTTCCAGGTTAATATCCAAGCATTTCGTTTGCTCCCCTAGCTGCCAAATATTTCGACTTGAATATCATCAAACCTTTGTGAGATGCAGTGGCATTCAGTATTCAAACAGGTATATAACACTACCTCTCTCCATCGCAGAAAACTGGGACTTCATTCTGTTCAGCTGGTATACATGCATAGTATCCAAGGTTACCTGCCACGGTTTAGCGAAGTCGATGCCAAGGTGGATAAAATCGGTTATCACTTCTACAGGCATGTTCAATATGTTTTTAGGTAGGTAGGTCATAATGTTTTAATGCATGACTTTATATCGATATATACGCAAACAGTGTAGTAATCCTCACACTTTCTGGTAACTTATGAGTTACAGATCATAAGTTTGAAGAAATGTTTATGTAGCAGTGTGTTAAGCAAGAGAGGAGGTCATATTCGTAGTATAGGATAAAAGAAGAGTAACGATATTTTTCAGTAAAACTTGTGAAAATAAAGCCCTATTTTGCCGTGATGGGATTAGAACCTATATCCTCATTTTCCGCAGTCGACTGTTCTACCGATTGAACTATGCTGACGAAGTTTCCCGTTGCCACTTTGCCATCTCGATATGTGCGTGACCTCTGAAGTAGGTACTTCACATACAGTATATCCACCTACTTGAGAAAGAGATGGGACGAGATCTAAGATTTCCGGCTCAGCCAGTTCCTCGTTGTAGAAGAAGGCATTCTTATTCATTCCGAACGTTGTGGAGAAGCATCATCTCACCATTTTCTCTAACCTCACGGCCACAAAATACATTTTGACGTACAGACGCGAAGGTGAAAGTAAAGCTTCGAATCCACATATGCTTTTTCGGTAGTTGACTGTTTTACCGACTGAACTACACCGACAAAGCTTATCGTTGGAAATTAACCGTCTTAACAATGTGCGTCACCAATGATGTAGGTACGCCACACGATATCCAAGAGATATACATGGTCTCGCAAAAAGGTGTAACCAATTTCAAATAATGATAACTTAGCATACAAAACTAATATCAGCATTGTGTTTGTTGCATGTGGTAAGGAATAACCTCAAGTTTTCTAGAAGTGAACCCGATGGATCCTCATATCGTAGAGTCGTTTATTGAAACCCGATCAGAAACGCAAGTTCAGCGGAATTTCAGAACAAAATATGGAAGCAAACTGCCCACACATAACATCATCATAAAGTGGTATAAGTCATTCAAGGAAACTGATAGCGTCCGTACAAAGAAAAGCCCTGAACGACCATTGCTGATTCCAGAAAAGAAGGAGGTTGTGAATCAAACATTCACTCGTAGCACTCAAAAGTCAGTCAGACAAGCAGCACTACAGCTGGCCATCCATCCCCAAGTCGTCAGTGCATGGAGTGTTACGTCAGAGATCGGAAATGCACACGTATAAACTGCAGATAACCAATCACATAACCTCATATGATCATGTGGAACGCAAACAGTTTGCTGAAGAGATGTTGGAGAAAATTGTAAGCGCTGAATCTTTCCTGAGACAAATCTGTTTCTCGGATCAGTGCACTTTCCATGTTTCTGAAAAGTTTGATAAACAAAATGTGAGAATTTGGGAAACACAACACCTCCAGTGCATGGTGGAACATGAACATGCTAGCATAGAAGTGAATGTTTGGTGTGGCAAAATGGTCGACCGTGTTATTGTACTATTTTTCTTTCAGGAAGCGACCGTGAAAGCTGATAAGTACCTGGACATGATTGAGCAGTTTGTGTTTCCCCAGTTGGATGAACTTGCAACTCCAGCCATTTTCCAACAAGATGGGACGCCACCTCATTTGGTTTTGATTGTGAGGAGGTCTCTGGATACTGAATTTCCTAATCGATTCCCATTCCATGGCCCTCACGTTCGCCGGACTTAACACCCTGTGACTTTTTTTATGGGGATTATTCAAGTGTGAGGTTTACAGTATCCTTTTTGCAAACATTGCTGACCTAAAGAGGAGTATTACACACGCACTGCAGAAAGTTAATACGGACATTCTCGAACGAACGTGGTTGGAACTGGAATCCCGTTTAGACATTGTTCGGGTGACAAATGGTGCCCATGTCGAATGTTTGTAAAACTTCATGATCTGTTTTCTTAATTAACACAAGTTGTGTATTGAGATCATTTCTATTAAAACTGTCATGATTATTTGAAATTAATTACACCTTTATGGGAAACTCTGTATTTTGTAGTCACTGATAAATTGTACTTCATAATTCCATATACGACGTGGATGTCTTGGATGAGCGGGAGGCCCTAATTAATGCTGACAGACTCTTCGAAAGAAACTTTAATGCACTATGGAAATAAGAATCTATTGAATATGTAAAGTAAATTAAACGGAGATGTCAAACTGAGATAGATTTTATACGAAACAACTTTTCCTTTACCTTTCCTTTCCTATAACCTACTGATTAGAATTGTATGACGCATTCTTATTTATCTAACTTTTCTTTTCACCTCTCGGTGTTATCAGTTTCTCCAAGCTGGGTTTCACAAAGCTATAAATTGCCTTACTGAGATATTTTACGCTTATTTTTCAAGTTACAAATCAGTAATGTTTGAAATAAAACACAACTATTGGTTTAGAAACAAGACCACTCCAAAATAAGGCAAGCACGTAAAGCATTTTCTATGACCGATAACATGTTCTTAAAATGTGCTCCGTAAGCTCATTATTTAAAACGCCCGATATTATTGTCCACAGGGTATCGTGACACAAATAATTGCTTACTCGTTTCTTCCTGTAAAGTTTAGAATTAGTAGACAAACAAATTTAATTTTAAGTGAAAAAATCCTGTTCCACATTTTCTCAGTAAAAATTAAATGTTATAACTTGAATTAATACTTTAATTTTAGAATGAAGTATTTTTATACGCATATTGCTTATATTCCCTCCAGCGAGAAGCTTCTCAGTTTTAACGTAATGAGTCGATTTTTTAGATAAAATAGAGAAAAGTAGTTTGATCAACCCTTTCCCGGAAAACAATACTCAAAGTTCCCACAAAAGTTCCAAAAATAACTTCTAATTAAAGCTGGATCAAGAAAAGGAGCTAGCGGAAATTCTATCCGCAAACAGAACTATTAAATGGTAAGCACAGATAATTTCATATGGAGTGCTGCGTCGTTTCTTATCGGCGCATGAAGGTCACTAAGCTTCCGTTCACGCATTGGCTCGGTTCAGCACGTAAAGAATTTCCCTCTCAAGCGATGGAGCACTTATAGTATTTCGGGTTAAAAGCTTATATTGGTGCTTAGATGACGAGTGAACGTTTGCATTTTTCTGTGTTTATGACCTCATTAAGTAAGCTGTGTAAGTATAGTTTGCTTTTTAATTTTATTTCTGTTAGAGACAGATCGATGGCACAAGAAAGAGACATAAAAAGATCCGGTTGTCCAACCTACAAGGGGGATTCTTCAATTAAGGAAGTTTAGGAAAAGTGAAAGGCGTTTTATTGCACAATTTTGCTACCACCTAGATCAGGTAAACTGCTTAAGACTTCAATCACGAAAGAAAATATGACAGAAGTTACTTTTCTCTTTGCGTTATACTGCAGATACCAATAATTATGCGAGATGTTCTCTTATATCCAAATAATTCTGCTCTATAATTAGGCCGTATTTTTATATCACCCACGCGGAATACACAGACAAGACATAAGTAAATAGACACCTGATTTGTAAATTATATTTTCTGTCCGCATGGAATGGAAAGTGCTGTAGTTGTAGATGGATTTATTATCTGGTAGCCATACCCTTTGCAGTAACCCTGTCAGACATTGTGGAAATGAGATCAGCAATGGAGCTTTGTCGAATCTGAGGTAACGATTCACGTAACGAGGCCAGAAGGCGTGTCTTTTTGGGTGGTTTCCGTGACATCCGTCGTAATTTTCCATCCAATATGGCCCACAGGTATTGTTACATGAATCGTGGGCTCAAATTCGCAGGAGTTTATATCAGGGCTCTGGCTTGGCCACGACAGTTTCTGAATGGCGGTTTGTTCGTGCTATGTATGGGTACGTTTTTCCTTATGACATGGAGCGCCATCCTCAATCAACAATGAATAGCCTTTAACATCTGTCCACTAGAGAATATTAGTAGCAGGCCTTTCTGAAGAATGGTTACGTATTTTTGTGCATTGATGTTGCCTTCAGATTGTATGAGGACTGAACGACCAGTCAATCATATGGCTCCCCATATCATGACTGAAAACCGCCATGTTTCACAGTTGGCTCTAGGTGCTTTAAGCTGATTTCCTGGCTTGGCATTCACTACACCCAGGCCTGACACTGTCTGAAAATTGGGCAAATCGGGACTCATAAGATAATATGACAGAGTACCAAAATGCTAAAGGTTTCTCAATCATGTCTGTCGCCCATGCCAATAAGCGATGAATATTTGCTTCTCGCAAAAGAGGTTTACATCGAGCCAATCTTCCGTGATATCCAAGTCGGTGAAGATACCGAGTTTTGGAACTCACTTAGAGCTGTTTTGTTGTCTACCTAGGTAAGCGGACTTGCTACAAGGATTGGTTTCCACAGAAAGATTGGTAGCTCGAAGACACCTCTGTGATGGACCAGGGCGACCCGTACGTAATGCTGGTGCTTCCTTGCCTGCCTTTCTGAATTTCACTAACACTCGATTAACTGTGTGAAGAGGAATTTCCAGGTTCGCAGCAATGTGATGCTGGATGGCTCCGAGATCTGATTGTCCCACGACGCGTCCTCTCAAAAAGTCGCTTCTTTGCTCCCTTGGGTTGAGGCATGTTTGTTTGGTGCCACCTATTCACTGACGTTGTCCTGTAAAATATATTAAAGGGAATTCGAGCATGCAGTGCAATATAGACTCCACTACTATAGATCATATCCACGTACTGAGAGAACTAATTGAAAGAGCGAGGGAACATGAATTTCCATTGTGCATGGCTTTTATCGATTATGAAAAGGCCTTTGATTCGGTGAAACCATCGGCAGTTACAATGTCTCTGAAATCCTGCGGTATTGAAGATGCGTACCTTAATATTATTAATAACATCTATGAAAATGCAAGTGCAAAGATTCGGCTATTTGAGAATAAAGCACCTATAAAAATTGGAAAGGGAGTGAGAATAGGTGACACTATATCTCCCAAACGCTTTAATGCCACATTGGAAAGTTTCTTTCAATCTCTAAATAGGGAAAACAAAGGGATAAAGATTATTGGAGATTATCTAACTCACCTTCGTTTTGCTGATGACGTAGTCATTTTTGCAACTACCCCATCAGAGCTGCAGAGTAGGATCCAGGAAATTGCTGACAAGAGTAAAGAAGTGGGATTAAAAATGAACTTTCAGAAGACAAAAGTGATGTACTATGCTTTTACAAGAAATGAAGATTTATCGATTGATGGGGAAAAGCTGGAGATAACCAATACCTACATTTATCTTGGACAGCAAATATCAAGTAAGGATCGCATTGATAAAGAAATTAATCGGCGTATAAAACTTGCCTAGAGAACTTTTGGAAGAAACAGTATAATTTTCAAGAGCAATATGCCTTAGAAGAAATGTTTTTGATCAGTGCATCGTTCCAGTGCTTACATATGGTGCAGAGACGTGAACCTTAACTAAAAGAGACATACAATGGCTGCAGACAACTCAAAGAAGCATGGAGAGGTGCATGCTTGGTGTCCCCAGGAGAGATAAGAAGAGGAACTCGTGGATCATAAAAATGACAAGAGTGGAAGACATCATGATCAGAGTAAAATCCCTGAAATGGCAATGTGCTGGACATATTGCCAGAAGGACAGACCAGAGATGGAGAGCTGAAATTTTAGACTGGATTCCAAGGGACAAGAAAAGACCCAGAAGAAGACCACATGGAAGATGGGGGGATGAAATTCGAAAGTATGCGGGATTAACATGGAGGAGATTGGCACAAGGCAGACCATTGTGGAAGAAACTTGGGGAGACCTTCGTCCAGCAATGGATTAATAATGGTTGACAATGATGATGATGATGACATAGCAAAAAAATATTATGACAGGTGTCTATTTACTTATGTCATGTCTGTGTATGAAGACCAAGATTTGGAACCTTTAACATGCATCACAAACTCTTTGAAAGCCAAAACCTGATAGTCGCATCGTTCATGGCAGGCAAAGTTCATGCAACAATTGGATTGGAACATTTGTCGAGTCTTGTTTAGTCGACATTGTTCATTCCACAATGGATGAGAAGTCATAAGAACAAATAATCACCGCAGTGCTTTTGCCCATTAACAAAATCGCTACTCGTAGCGAAGAGTTAACAAGCAACGTAAAGACCCCAATTGATGTCTTATACCAAATATGAGAGTTCCCTCCAACAGAACGGGTCAACAGAGATAGTTTTTGTGTTGGTTGGTACCTGTGGGAATAAGGATTTTCTTCGTCCAATTCAACCAAGACGGTATACTGCAACAGCCGGACTGCGGAAGCGAACAGTCGAATCCAAATCCTATCTATCAAGCCATACATTAAAATGCTTTGTAGAAGCAGAAACAGTTTCTACCCTTTGCCCTAAAACTAATGGTTCTTTGACTTCCAATACAAAAAGTAATAATTTTTATATTTTCAAAAAAATATTTAAATCTGAATAATTAAAATAAAGAAAAAGTTGCTAATTTGATTGCTTTTACATGCTTATGAAATACTGTCCTACAGCATGAAATTTTAAAACTTCTTTTGCAGAATTTCATAAAAATTGGAATCCTCATGTGGCCAATATTGATCATGGTACGTATATTCGAAATTAGGTCACCGTGTAAAGTTCCTTGTACAATCATTGGAACGCCGAGGCTCCGCGTAATATTTTTATGCGGGAAAAGGGCTTCAAAGCAAAAAAAAAAAAAAGAAAAGACATTTTGAGAAACTACCAACTTTCTTCATGCCACTCAACTATTTACAAACAGGAACTGGCAAACATTTAGCACTTCATAAAGAATAAGTGCTTTTATTACAAGCATGCTACTAAGAAAGCAGTTGACAACATGAGTATCACAATAATGGCAGAACCATTCTTTAAAATAAACGGGCCTGACTATACACCAACTAAAATAAGAAATCAAAGCAACTACATTGGCTGATTAAACGTAGATGAAAACTTCAAAAGACGTACTGTGAAAGAAAGAAATAGGAAATGCCGTAGCCTTGCACTTCACATCGGATCACAACAGAAGCCGAAAAAAATAGAGTTATTTCCAAAATTATCTCATGCACAGAAATAATTTACGAAATACTATCAGAAATCATGAAGCTATTTTAACATTCAGAAGAGATGACTCGGCGCTCGTCCCAAAATTTGTTCTTCCCGCGAATACCTGTATCATCATCCGTAATTTTCTTTAAATGCATAGATGTGTGGTTTCAGGAAAATACGCATCACCTTTTGTTAAGATTTCGTCTTTGAATAAAAATTAGAGTAATTATAAGAACATCAACAATAAGAGTGATGCATATTTCAAACCTTTAAAAACCCTGATATATTTATTCCAGATGATTTTCTGAAAGTTCTTTTAACTGTTCAAGGCCTTTAACGTTGACCTCGTTACCGTGGAAACGGGCAGAAAAAATGTTAGAAATATTGTTTTAACTTAAAATATTTAGGTATTTCGTCGTTTGCCTTCTGTTGTGTCTTCCACATTCTAATGCGAAGTTTTAACTGTTTACAGGTGCTATTGTGTACGAATCTCTATTGGAAGTTACACACAGGATTTATACAGGAGCTCATTGTATTTTCGTATAATTTTTGAATAGCAAACAGCTTTATAATTTAAAGCATACATTATTCATCTCACTGTGACGCGCATTTCTTTAATAAACCGGTGGCTTTTAGTAGTCGTACGATAAGACGAAAATAATGCCCATCCGACTCGGGCGCTTATTTTAAACACATAGGACAAAAATACAGAATGCCGATTGAAACATGTTCATACGTACAAAGTCGATATACGTAACGAGTTGTACAAATATGGAGAGTGAAATTGCTTGATTATGATTGTTAATATCTGAGGTGCGTGTTTGAATCATCTGATCTGCTGTTTTCTGTATTACCTTTTACAGGTACGACTATGGGTCGTAAATATGACAGTACTGAGTGGTAAAACGGGACCATTGTTTTTGGCCGAGAACATGGTCATTCCTTGCAACATGAGGCGAAGTTTGTTGGAATGTCCAAGTCAACAGTCATTAGAGTGCATTTCCAATGGAAGACGTATAGAAGTTATCACTGTAGGCTGAGCAACTGTGGTAAAAGCTCTATGAATACAAATCGGAATCGCAGGTGTTTGGGACGATTAGCAACTGCTTCACGTTTCCAGACTTGTCAAGAACTGCTTCAACAGTACAATGTTTGACCCAGTAAACCGTCTCAGAATGAACGCTAAGAAGAAAACTGCATGGTTCCTGCATTTTCGGGCCCAGATACGTCCGAAGTTAACAACTGTCCAGAAGAAAAATTGCCTTGCTTTGGCAAAACAGCATGTCACTTGAACATTGGCGACGAGTAATATGGTTTGATAAATCCAGATTCTGCATGTATTCCAATGATGGTTGCTCCAGGGACATGCTGAAAGCTGGCAACGCATTTAACCCAGGAGGTGTCCAAAGAGTTGTGCAAAAAGTAGGTGGAAGGGTCATGTTTCGGGGCTGTGTTTCAAGTACTTAGAATTGAAACATTCATTGAGGTGTCCAATCGCATTAAATCTATTATGTTTCCCTTTTAAATAATGCATTATTACATTTGTCCAGCATTATGGAACAAGAAGGACACATACTGAATCCTGTGTTTGAAGATGATAACTCTCGTGTCCATCTAGCTATAATTGTGCTGGATTGGTTTGAAGAACATGACAGAGACGTTCCACACCTCAATTGGCCTGCAAAATTCACCCGATCTAAACGTGATTGAAAAAATCTGGGACATGTTAGAAATGGTCGTGAACGATAAAAAAAGCAACACCCTGCAAATTTGGAGGAATTAAAAAACCTTGTAAGCATGGAGTGGAAAATATTTTTACCCACGTGATACGGAGACATCCTGACAGCATGCCAAACAAAATTAAAGCTGTAATTAAAGCAGGTGGTGATATAAATACGTATTGTGTTGTCTTGTGTGTTTATGTTTAAAAGGTTCTTTTGACAACTGTTGAATCAGTGGTTAGCACGGTGGTGATACTGCTGTGCTTCTTATTCACTGAAGCCAGCTGTCTTAAAATAATGACGAGTTACCTCTTCGTTTGTACAGTTTGTTATCCCTCTAAATAAAGGAATAAGTAAAATAGGAACGTGAATCACTTATTATGACACACAGGGTTCTAGAACATTTAAATCCCCTCTTCCGTTGTAAGTTCTTCACGAAGTTCAAGCCACCCCGGTAGCGAAGTGGTCAGAGTCGAATGATCGCAACTAGTCGCATGAGGTCGGCCAATGTTCGAGTCCCGGATGAGGCACGGGTGGTTCAATTGTCATACCGCACCTGCTGGAACCAGTGGGTTTTAATGAGAGCTCTCGAATTGATCAAGATGGAAGCTAAACCACGACACAAAAAAACAAAGTTAGGTCATGTGACTGCGTCATTCGTGGATAATTTTGCAGATGCTATCTTAAAGAAATGTTTCGCGTATGAGACTGGATGTACATATCACTACTTCCAAATGAGTTGGGTCATAGGAAATGAACAACAGAGAACTCTCCTGCTATCCGAGGTGTAAGAGTTTCTGGCTTTTGGTTAATCGTCGAAGTTGGGCTGAGGATGTAGCACCTCAAGGAATCTGCTATCACCCCGCCGGGCCACACGCTGTTCCTTTCCCGTAACCAGTGCATCCAAACCGGGAACAGAAGAGTTCTAATAGTCCCATATAACGCAAATGGGTTGTTAAACCCGTCAAAGATATCTCCCTTTTCTCTTTCTTGGCAACTCAAGGAGCTGATGCCTCATTGGAGAATTGCCTACAGAATTTGGCAATGCTAACAGAATTCCCTTCTCTGACTTGTTAATTGTTCATTCCAGTTTTTTTCTTTTAAATGTCCACCGACACTTGAATATATAGAGCGTCGACCGTATCTGGTTTTGAACTCCTACAAGGGGGAAGGGGCAGAGACAGATGCACTCATCGTCGGGGTTCGGAGGATTTGGCCACAAGCCGCGCTTATGACCACTTCGCCAGCAGGGCATCTCTTTCGCTTCCTGGGTCCAAAATTTATTTTCAGTTTTAAAGAAGCAAGCAAAATTAATTGCTTTTTAAAGCTTTGTATAAATTTTCAGGTTATACCTTGAAAATTTTGAGGGATAAATTTATAAGGTGATCACAGTAGCATGTAAATGTGCTTTTTCATTTCGTCAGTGCTAGTGCATTTAATGTATTTTTTTCCTTGAACTACGGAATACACACACGCTTTTTATTCATTTTTTTAGTAAAATGTTCATTCTTCCGTCTTCCTGAACGAATGAATTAATTTAGGTTTCTAGAAGCTCTGATGTAGTGCAGAGGTGAAAACATGTGTCAAGATGGCAAATCTGCAGGAAGATATTCTGTTCGCGTAGCTCAGTTGGGAGAGCGACTTACTACGGAGTGAGGGGACACGGTTTGATGCCCGTCGCGGACAAGCTTGTGTTTTCACAAAACCTGTTACGAGAATTAAGTACTTTAGGTAGAATTCAGAACACAATAAGTGTAGGGGACTTCTTCTAATGAAATAGCTAAACGTCTTAAAATAAATGCAAAGTGACGTGTACTACAGACGTTGGGCACATTTCAAGACGGCAAAGCTTCACCGATAAATTTCGTCATTCAAGCTTCATTGGGAAAGCATTCGGCTAATGAGTAGAAGCATGCGATTTCTGTTCGATCTTCACACCCGGCAAAAGTATATTTTACGAGGCTTAGGTGCTTTCACTAGCAATGGACTTAAGTTCTTTCTGTTTCCAACGAAATCTGTTCACCAAGATCTGTCTTTGGGCAAAATGACTAGGTATCCTGCATCTTGAATATCGGTGTATCTCGTTGAAATCTACTAAGATCTACTATTTACAAAACGATCAGTCTTCATCCTGCGTCCTTATAACACATATTTTTTTACTTTCTTCTTAAGTACGCCTTCACAAGGAGAAACATCTTGGATTCCTTCCCTGCTTTAGCAAACAAAAAGTTTAATGAAGCTTTCAGAAAAGCGCATATCCCTACCATCGCTCATAAAATTCTTTTTCCCATTTTTTTCTGTATTTAACATTTTTCTACAAAACGAGCAGCTTTTAATTTTCTTCGCAGCCTGCGGCGGGTGTAGCGAAAACGTACATTCGAAAGTAATTTTCTCGAGCAAGTAGTTTCGTTCTGTACAGCGGGAAGGAAACACATTTGGTTAAACTTGCCGGTCCTGTGAAGGGAATGCGTGATTAAGATGTAATGAATTGCCAAGATTTAATGTGTAGCGCAGTTCATTTAATTTGTGGTAGAGAACTTATTTGACGGTAATTGTGTCAGTTGCTGAGCTCGGAGAGCCTTAATTGAGTCAACATTTCCTGACCATTTTCAGTTCCGAGACGTCTAGTACGGCATTAGCATTCACCACACATTTCCTCATCCATTATCCTGAAGTTCAAGAAAGAATAAGGAAAGAAGTGAATGATTTGATTCTCCGGGAGGTAAGCATTTTAAAACTTTATTTTTTGCTTCCTGTCTTCGAATTAAATTCTTTGAACATTAATTCATATTCACATTTTTTCATTACTTCCGCGATGTCATTTTTATTGGATGAAATATGTGAGACTCGTTTCCGCCATGAATATTAGATTTTTACTCTGAGAAAAAAGTAACAAGGGTAGACAGAAAGATTTTATAGTCACAGTAATTAGGTTGTTCGTTTTTTATGTGACGTGTATGTGCGCAAGAACAGTCTTTCCCCTTAGGCCTTGGATACGTTCGAAACTATCAGTCTTTTCCTTCTTTCTATCAGAGACGTAATTTTTGTACTGTTCTTATTCTTATGTTTTTCTCATTATCTCGGGATTTAAATAGGAAACGCACACGAGACAGAAAAACACACAGAAATAGCACGAAGAAGTGAGATATTTGATCAGCCTTTACATCATGATCCAGACCACACAAATCTAATGTACAATACATGTAAGATGTATACGTATTGATTTATTTGATTTCATGATGAAATAACAAAGTTTCTTTGCCACACTAAGAGCTCCTACCACATAATTTCAGTTAATTATAGAGGGCTATTTTTCCTAATCCGTCCTTTGAAATTTGTTGTTGCTACTACCTTTTTAATTTGTTAGCCCACCATGAAAATGTCTTTTTCTGTCCCAAAATTAGAAAAAACATAGTTTTGCCTTCTTTCATATTGACGAAGCTTTGCTTTTCATCTGTAAGAAGTAATCGCATATGTAACAAGAAAAACTGTGGCTGTGTTACTTGCAAGTTCCCATCTTCAAAGTTACTGCTTCCGCTTAATTATTTCCACATGAAATAGAGTGTTTTTGAAGTTACTCGTTTCACATATTCGCTGATTCCGAGTCGTCTTCGCAGCTAGTTATTATATATTGTTGTTAAAACAAAGAAATATTTGAAGACTAAGGTTCCATATAATTGTCAAAATGACTTAAGTAAAGTCAGAAGAGAAGAAGATAAATTAGCACAAGACTTGAAGATACGTATTAAAATCGATTTAATAGGTGTTATACAAAACGTATAGATAACTACCGGCCTTTGGTTAGTACGCATGTGGCTTTTTCAAGGCACAAGCAATATGCAGACTATTAAAAGTTCTAAATAAAAAATAAATTAAAGTAAATGATGTGTATATTCGTGCTCTATACGAAACTCAAATCCGCGCGATAGAATTTTTGAGGGGTGGGGTTAACAACGACCGTAAACAAGGTGATGGGCTATGAGCAGTCGCTTTTCCTTAATTTAAAGCTATCGGTTCCAGTAAAGGGGAGGGGGAGGATAACCAGTGCCTGTGACAAAAAAAACAAAAACAAAAACGCATCCATGCCTCACCGGGACTCGATCTCGAACTCATCTCAGACGAATGGATGCCAGAGGTTTAGACCACTGGCATCCATTCGTCTGAGATAGATGCCAGAGCTTAGACCACTGCCTTCAAAATACACCTTTATTAGTCTAAAAGCAAGGTACGTGTGATACGCTTCAGTCACATGAGACTGTATCAAGGGAGACGAGTCCAAGAAGTCTCAACACAAAAGAAAGGAGGAAAGAAAACTGGTAACATTAGAACAAGATTAAAATACACTGGCGGAAAGTGAAAAAATAACAACAAGAAGGAATTGGCTGACGATCATGAAATTTATATATGTTAATGGGGTCGAGTTTAAGTAGGTGTGATGTTAATTTCGGGACCAACCGGTGAGCGCTTACGCCACAGCACAGCATAATATGCAAATTATCGTCGGTGGTATTTAAGGAGTACGGCGAAGTGAATGTAATCAATCGTCGGCATACGGACACGTGCGAAGTTATCGTACACACGCCGACCCGGAAGAAGCTGCAAGGCCTGGACATGTCAGTACGCCGACCCTGAAGAAGCTGCAATGCCTGGACATGGAATACGTGTACGATTACAGCAATTATCGGAATTTGAGCGAGGTAGTCTAGTCGGACTCCGCAAGGCCGGGTGGTCGTATCGTCGTATTGCAGAGCGAATTGAACGGGAAGTATCGGTGGTGGTACGATGGTGGCGTAGATGGTCCGAGAAACATTCCCACACCAGTAGACGTGGAACCGTGAGTCACAGATTGACTGATGAGCGGACCGATTGATGCATAAGAAGAGCGGCGCTGTCAAGCAGAACATCCACTGCGACGCAAATCCGAGCTGCCGTTGCACCTGAGGTGACTGTGCGAACAATCCGCAGCCGTCTACTGGATGCTGGACTACGTGCACGTGTGCCTCTGACATGTGTACTTCTGACTCCAGCCCACTGTCAGGAACGGCTGCAGTGGTGTCGCCAACGTCTGCACTGGAGAACGCAATGGCGATCTGTGGTGTTCAGCGATGAAAGCAGATTCTGCTTGAAATCCTCCGATGGCCGTATGCGTGTTCGCAGGCGGACAGGGGAGCGTCTCCACCATTCTTGCATCCGCCAGCGACACACAGGGCCTACACCTGGTCTCCTGGTATGGGGAGTGATCATCTATCACTCCTGTGCACAACAAGTGTTTGTACCGAGTACGTTAAACAGCACTTCCTACATCAACAACATCATTCAGCCCGTTGTTGTGCCATTTGTAAGGTCGGTGCATCGTGGTGTTTTCCAGCAAGGTAACACACGCCCACACACGGCACGTGCAACGCAACATGCACTTCAGGGTGTGAGACAACTTCCGTGGCCTGCACGTTCCCCGGATTTGTCCCCCATTGAGCACGTGTGGGATTTTATGGGACAACGACTTATCCGGTCTCCACTTCAGCCACGACCATCCCCGATTTACGCGTCCAGTTTGAGGATGCTTGGAACTCAATACCCCAAACGTACATCCAACATCTGTACGACAGACTCCATGCCAGAATTGCACAGTGTGACGCAGTTCATGGCGATTCAACCTCGTACTAACCATGTTACATGGAAATGCTATTTCTCAGTTTACCAGCAAATACAGCTGTATTTTGCCATAATGTTTTGATCACGTTTTTCTCTGTATTCCGTTATTACGCTGTATAAATTTCGTTGGTATCAGACGTCACCTTCTTGCTGTTCTTTTTTCACTTTCCGCCAGTGTATATACAGATAAAAAAGTAACAAAGGAAAAAAAAAAAAAAACACATCACAAAACCCAAACCCTAGAGTTAGGGAAGAAAACACATTCCAAAGACTAGTACATAGCTGTGCGAACGCAAAAACATGGTGTGACAAATCCTGAAAAAAAAAAAACAGTAATAGGAAACACACAACAGAACTGTAAATAACAAAAAACTAGGGCCAAGCAGAGCTGCAACCAACTGCTGTAACTGATTTATGACCCAAACGTTCACAAACTAATTCAGAGAACAAACACTACAGGGAAAGCACTGAAGAATAAGAAAAACTATCGTTTTTTGTTTGTAAAACACAAGACAGAGGAGTGCAGAAAACGTGTATACAAACAAAACTAAAACCATACTCTCAAAACAAATTTTCATGCTCATTACAAATGAGTAAACGCTGTGGCCAACTCCTCAAGTCTGCGTGACACAACCGAAGATCAACATTCAGAGCCGTTAAAGTACATAGAACAAATAACTCTATTAAATAAAGTCACTAGATAATACCAGTCCTGCACTAAATCAAAAATCTAGGGTAGGGAATGCAAAACCTAATAAAAGTGACATGTGAGTTACGAAACAGCAGGACTGCAATCAACTGCTATTACGGAAGTATGACACAACAATTCATTAACAAAACCATAGAAAACACTACATAAAAAACACCGAAGAAAAAAGGAAATTAAACACATGACAAATGAATGCAGAAAAGTTTTGCACAAGTGAGGCTGAACATCACACTCAAGACAAAGTGTCACATACAAAAGAGGCGAGTTGATCAACGTTCTTGGTCGTCGTGACACAACAGAAGAAACAATACTCATAGCCGAAGAAACACGCAGAAGGAATCACCCTAATTAAATATAACCACATTCTCATCCTAGTTTAACACGAAGGCAGGCAGTTAGGATAGGAAATACAAGGACACTGAGAAATAACATGTGAGATGCAATGGAAACATTGCAGTGACAGGTAAGACACACAACAACAATACAACACAACACAAATTGACTGGCACTGCAAGACAGCGACAGGAGAAACAAAACTGAACTTCTGAAAACATGCAGCAGCGGCCAAAACATTAGTACAAGAAGAACATAAAAAACAAAGAACGGTGCACATAAAGAGGGGTGTTAACCAACCGCTATAACTAAAAACAAAGTACGAAGTGACACATGTATGTCCGAAGGGACACTACACAAAAGAATACATGATAATAAGGGAAACAACCACTGCATCAGACAAAATAAATGTAGCCAAAAAGGCACACGGGGTTCACAAAAAAAAAAAAAAAAAAACACACACTCAATTCAAATTTCCACACTCAAAACAAAAAGTCGCGCTTTGACAAACTCCGAAAGCCGACGTGGCGCTAAACAGAGAATCACGCGGAAGCAAGAGCACAAAGCATCATAACACATTGAAAACAACACAAAGTACGTCCAGTCGTGCAAAGCAACAGAAGGCTGGGTCGAGAAAAAATACAATATAACAGGAAAAACCCAGACAGGAGAAACACGAAGCAAGACGTAGAACCCGAGCTTGAGTGCAAGGAAACACAAAAACAGAAAAAGTGCACTCAAAACATAGTCAAAGATAAAACTGCCTTGACTGACTACTTCATTACACGTGTAGTCGCATACAATTAAGAAAAAACACAAAAAACACAATAAAAAAAAATGAGCACAGGGTAAAGGAGCCCCGCAAGAGGCGCACATGAGAACCCCTAAAAATGAAACCCTCATTGCACCGTCAATACCAAAACAAAACAACCCTTAAATAGTGCTTTGACCAACTCCTTGGGTCAACGTAACCCAATTGACAAGATCCGCACGCGAAGCACACTGTATAGAAAACGGGAGATAAGGCTGAGTACTCAATGGAAAACACAACGAGACCAGCATGGCCACGCTAAGTAATTCACAGGGCATATAAAAAAAAAGAAAAAAAAAAGAAAAAGAAAAACAAGTGAACATGAAACACAAGGCATGAGAATAAAGGCTCCCTAAACTGCGGAGCCATCTGAAACACGAAAGTAGAACATGCACAATCAAGTAAAAAAAACAAGATTCTTACATTAGCAGTCTAGGTAAAATACAATCACAGTATTAAAGAAGAAAGATAACACCGAATTTTCGGGTGTAATACGCACGTCTTTTGAATCCGTTCTGACGCAAATTAAATTTATTAAAGCTATTCAAAGTCAATGGAACTGGTATGGAAAACAATAGTATCTGACGGAAGAAAGGAGTTTTTCAATCGAGTCTTTAATCCCTCAGATATTGCTGTAAACGGAATCGTGAGCTTAGAAACTCTTAGAAACAGAGTTATCGACAAAAATAAGATGTGACTTTACGTCCCTTGTTGGGAAAACCATGCATTATTTTAGGAAGAAAGTATTCATAAAAGGTTTATCCATATGAGCGGTATCGGTCCAAGAAAAAAAAATTATTCGACTTTTCAGGAGCCCAGATTTTGCTACAAATACATCAGAAGTAGAAATGACCACTTATGACCCCTGGTGGCCAAACCATTCTTTACCAAACATTAGAAATTACGTGAAAAATATTTTCCGTCCGGTCTTGTATACGATACAGGAAGAAATTTTCAAATCGGAGTTTTAGGAGCAGAAAACGCAATTTAGCATTGTGCGCCCTAGCGGAAAGTATTTGATTTACTTGAAAATTTTGAATTTATAGGAAAAACATTTCACATCTGAAACACTGTCCAACAAAGAAAGAATTTTTCAAATCGGACTTTTAGAAGTAGAGATATTGACAAAAATAAGATATACCATCTACGCCCCTGGCGTAAAAACCATGCATTATTTCAAGAAGAAAATGTTCCTAAAATGTTTGTCGACATGAATAGTATTGGTCCACAAAAAATGTTTTTTTCAATAGAGATTTTAGAAGCCCATATTTTGCTGCAAATACATCAGAAGCGGAAATTACGACTTACGCCACCTGGTGGCCAAACAATTTTTTGCAAAAATTTGAAATCACGTGCAAACGATTTCACATCAGGAGCTGTAACCGGTGCAGAAAGAATTTTTCAGATCGGAGATTTGTAAGCAGAGATACAGGGGGAAACGCTATTTACCTTTACGCCTCCTAGCGGAAAGTCTATGAATTACGTGAAAATTTTGAATGTATATGAATAACATGCGACACGGAAAACACTATCCAACAAAGAAAGAATTTTTAAAATCGGACTAATAAAAGTCGAGATATTGAAAAAAATAAGATATACATTTACGCCCCCTGCCGTAGAAACCGTGCACTATTATGAGAAGAAAATGTTTCGAAAATGTTTGTCGGCATGAGTAGTATCGGTCTACAAACGACGTTATTTTCAATCGAGATTTTAGAAGCTCATATTTTGCTGCAAATACATCAGAAGCGGAAATTAAGGTTTACGCCCCCTGGTGGCCAAACCATTTTTTGAGCAAAAATTAGAAATTATGTTCAAACGATTACCCATCAGAAGCTGTATCGGGTGCAGAAAGAATTTTTCAGATCGGAGATTTAGAAGCAGAGATATAGGGAAAAACGCAATTTACCATTACGCCCCTAGCGGAAAGTCTATGATTTACTTGAAAATTTTGGAGTTATAAGAAGGTCTTGTCACACGGAAAACGCTATCCAACAAATAAGGAATTTTTCAAATCGGACTCTTAGAAGTCGAGATATTGACACAAATAAGATATACATCTACGCCCCCTGGCGGAGAAACTGTGCAATATTTTAGGATGAAAATATTCCGAAAAGGTCTATTGATGTGATTGGCATCAGTCCACGAAAGATGTTTTTCAATCGATATTTTAGAAGCTCAGATTTTAGGGCAAATACATCAGAAGCGAAAATTAACATTTGGTGGTCAAAGTATTCTTTACCAAAAATTGGAAAATTATATGCAAAAGATTGGGCATCAGGAGATGTATCCGCTGAAGAAAAAAATTCAAATCGGAGTTTTAGAATAAGAGTTATAGAAAAAATTGCAATTTACTTTTACGCCCCCTAGCGGAAAATCTATGCGTAATTTAAAAAAGAAACTACATCCAAAATACTCTTCGACATAAATGGAATCGAAAGATGAAAGAGTTTTTTCAATCGGATGTTTAGAAGCAAATATGTGGAATAAAACGTATTTTTGAATTCGACATCATCTACATTTACGCCCTCTAGCGGCGAAATTGTACATCGTAAAAAAAAACGAAATGAAGGATCATCATTCGCATATTTTAAGCTTTCGAATGCAAAAAGAATTTTTCAAATCGGACTAATAGTTGCAGAGATACCGTGGGTACAGACGGACGGACGGATAAACCGATAACATAAGCACGATCTTTTTTTACAAAGGACGTGTTAAAAAACTCACACAGGAGCAGAGCGACTAGGACAGCCGCCATCCGAAGAACTAAACAAAACAAGTGCGAAAAGCAAGAGCAATTACAAAAACACGGGGATACCACATACAGGAAACACAGTACAAAAAGAAGATCAGGAACAACAACAACCAAACAAGCACAAAAGAAACACAACACGCCAAAAAACTTTGCAAAACTAGACAACACAGACTAGCCCAACGGAAAACAACAACACCCAACAAGCATCACACTATTACAAACAGTAACACTGATCACAAACAATCGGTGGCCAACCAGTACAACAAAATACCACAACAATAAATGCGTCGACCAACAATTGTGGCGGACGAAAACATAGAAAGCAAGCACACAATAATACACAGACAAACAACTCAACTAAAATACCGATACAAAAAAAAAACAATAACCGATTGCACAGCACCACCAAGAACCAGAAAAAAATTAAAATGCACACAGAACACAGCAACACAAATGCCCACGAACTCTGGACAGAAAAAAAGTCAAAGCAACTAGCTGTAAAACATTCAATCACAACGCAAAACGACAAGAAAATTCAGTTAAAGAGGCCGAGGCCGCTAGTAAGAGGAAAAGTAAAGAAAAGCATTATCCAAGAAAGAATATACCGACCAGTATAATGAGCTAACAAAGTACAGGGGAAAAACAACAAAATGACCGGAATCTCAAGAAAGCAAAACAGTACAACATTACCAAAGGGGCATCATAAAAACAAAAAAAAAACAAGAAAGATGACACCGAATTTTCGGGTGTAATAAGCACGTCTTTTGAATCCGTTCTGACGCAAATTAAATTTATCAAAGCTATTCAAAGTCAATCGAACCGGTATGGAAAACAATAGTATCTGACGGAAGAAAGAAATTTTTCAATCGGGTCTTTAATCCCTCAGATATTGCTGTAAACGAAATCGTGAGCTTACGAACTCTTAGAAACAGAGTTATCGACAAAAATAAGTTGTGACTTTACGTCCCTTGGTAGGAAAACCAAGCACTATTTTAGGAAGAAAGTATTCCCAAAAGGTTTATCCATATGAGAGGTATCGGTTCAAGAAAAAAATTTAGTCGAGTTTTCAGGAGCCCAGATTTTGATAAAAACAAAAAAAAAACAAGAAAGATGACACCGAATTTTCGGGTGTAATAAGCACGTCTTTTGAATCCGTTCTGACGCAAATTAAGTTTATCAAAGCTATAAAGTCAATCGAACCGGTATGGAAAACAATAGTATCTGACGGAAGAAAGAAGTTTTTCAATCGGGTCTTTAATCCCTCAGATATTGCTGTGAACGAAATCGTGAGCTTACGAACTCTTAGAAACAGAGTTATCGACAAAAATAAGTTGTGACTTTACGTCCCTTATTAGGAAAACCAAGCACTATTTTAGGAAGAAAGTATTCCCAAAAGGTTTATCCATATGAGAGGTATCGGTTCAAGAAAAAAATTTAGTCGAGTTTTCAGGAGCCCAGATTTTCCTCCTAATACATCAGAAGCAGAAATGACCACTTATGCCCACTGGTGGCCAAACTATTCTTCACCAAACGTTTGAAATTACGTGAAAAATATTTTCCGTCAGGTCTTGTACGCGATACAGGAAGAATTTTTCAAATCGGAGTTTTAGGAGCAGAAAACGCAATTTACCATTGTGCGCCCTAGCGGAAAGTCTATGATTTACTTGAAAATTTTGAATTTATAGGAAAAACATTTCACATCTAAAACACTATCCAACAAAGAAAGAATTTTTCAAATCGGACTTTTAGAAGTAGAGATATTGACAAAAATAAGATATACATCTACTCCGCTGGCGTAGAAACCATGCATTATTTCAAGAAGAAAATGTTCCTAAAATATTTGTCGACATGAGTAGCATCGGTCCACAAAAGACTTTTTTCAATCGAGATTTTCGGAACTCATATTTTGCAGCAAATACATCAGAAGCGGAAATTAAGACTTACGCCACCCGGTGGCCAAACATTTTTTTAAAAATTTTGAAATTACGTGCAAACGATTTCCCATCAGGAGCTGTATCCGGTGCAGAAAGAATTTTTCAGATCGGGGATTTAAAAGCATAGATATAGGGGAAAACTCAATTTACCTTTACGCCCCCTAGCGGAAAGTCTATGAATTACTTGAAAATTTTGATTTTATAGGGAAAACATGTCACACTAGAAACACTATCCAACAAAGAAGGAATTTTTTAAATTGGACTCTTAGAAGTCGAGATTTTGACAAAAATACGATATACATCTACGCCCCCTGGCGTAGAAACCGTGCACAGAAAAGAAGAAAGTGTTTCTAAAAGGTTTGTCGACATGAGTAGTATCGGTCTACAAACGATATTATTTTCAATCAAGAATTTAGAAGCTCAGATTTTATGGCAAGTACATCAGAAGCAAATATTACCACTTACGCCCCCTTGTGGCCAAATTAATCTTTACCAAAAATTCGAAATTATATGCAAAAGATTTTCCATCCGGAGGTGTATCCGCTGAAGAAAAAAATGTTCAAATCGGAGTTTTAGAAGAAGAGTTATCGGAAAAAATGCAATTTACTTTTACGCCCCCTAGCAGAAAATCCATGCGTAATTTGAAAAAGAAACTATATTCAAAATACTCTTCGACATAAATGGAATCGAAAGCTAAGAGATTTTTTTCAATCGGATGTTTAGAAGCAAATATGTGGAATAAAACGTGTTTTTTAATTCGACATCATCTGCATTTACGCCTTCTAGCGGCGAAATTGTACATCGTAAAACAAAAAACGAAATAAAGGATCATCATTTGCATATTTCACGCTTTCGAATGCAAATATAATCTTCCAAATCGGACTAATAGTTTCAGAGATTCCGCGGGTACAGACGGACGGACGGACGGACAAACCGATAAGTTAAGCATGATCTTTTTTTACAAAAGACGTGCTAAAAAGAAAACGAGGTAAAAAAAAACGCAAAAAAAAAACAGGATCAGAGGAAAAAATTGAATACAAGGAAAAATAAAACCCTGCAGCCCAATCACAAACAGAATAAGACAACAAACTGGAAGAGGGGCTGAAAAGCAAAAAATAAACAAAGTGAAGAAAACATTACACCAAAACAAAACAAGAAAAAAAAGTGATCAAACGCTTTCAATCAAACCATGCTCAACCCGAAACCATGGGAGGTGGGGGGACCAGATCGAGAAGAAAGCAGGAACTGCCTGCCGGGACAGAGCTACCTCGTACTCAAGTTGGATGACGGACTTGATCGAGGAACGAAACCTACGGCACAGAAAAACTCTCGCAGGATGATATCGACGAAGAGCAGGCCGATCAACACTGGTATGATAGTATAAATAAATAGTCAGTTTGGCCTGCAAAATTAAAAACGCGCAAACTGGATTGTGAACAGCGGCGGAAGGATGATGACGGCGAAGAAAATAGTAATGTGAAACAGAGTGAAAGGAAGGACAGACCTTGGAGAGAAGAGCAAACATCAATGAAAAAAGAGGTTGTAAAACTAAACAGGAGTCGTATGCGTGATAAAACATCACCGAGCGTTGAACAGAGAAAACACAAGGGAGAAGACAGGCGACCAAAACGATGAAGAGTCCGTGGTGTGAGCAAGCGACAATGAAGATGGAGCCAATGAATATCAGTAGCTTTTGGGGAAGCTAGAGAAGTGTGTGAATCGATCCATGTCTGAGAGGTTTTATCAGGTGGTACAAAAGGAATAGCGAGAGGTGTTCTAAAATAAGTAAGAAAGTGGCGGTACAAGAGTTTTGCAGTAACTTGATGCACCAGAAAGGGAACATCATTCAAATAAACCAGAAAAGGAAGGCAAGGGGACGCCGAAGAAGAAACAATTAACCCATAAGAATTCACGAGAGACGGGTAAAGGCGTCGAAGCTGAATATGAAGCAACCGGAGTTGGGCGCGATGTAAAGGAGTGTCAGCAAGAGAGGGGTCGATTTAGGAAAGAGACTTCCAGCGGAGAGAAGCATCTACAAGTTGGGATACCTGTACCACGCCTCTGGCGAACCATTTGGAGAAGCACAAGTACAGTGAAGAGGGAGAACGGAGTGCAGAAGAGTAAAAGACAGGTTCCGCAAGCAGATCATTAGTTGAGGTAGGTGGGAGACGGACGGGACATAAGGAATGCCAGAGAGAAAAGAAGGTGCGATAAGTATCGGGAAAGTGATCTGGAATGAGGGGGTACAGATCCATACAGAGGAAAGTAGCGAGAGTGAGAAACGGACTGCCAGCGAAAAGTAAAGTATCAACAATAATAATCGATGAAATCTGAGGTTGTGAAACAGAACGGAGAAAGGTCTGAAGATGAATAGCATTAGATTTTTGAAAAAAGATCTGGGAGGACAAGACCTCTGAAGGACAGAGGAAGGACAATAGTAGAACGATGAACCCAGTGTACTTTATTCCAGATGAAATCAGTAATCAATCGTTGAGCGGATTGGAGAAAAATGGGCGAGGGAAAATAAGCGAATCACGAATGTATCAGAATTGGAAGAAGAAAGGCAGAAACCAGATGTGCTCTACTAAAAAAGGACAAAAAAGGTTTGAACCGGCAAAAAGAAGCAAGACGGCAATTGAGCTGGTGAACCAAAGGAATCCATGTGCCATCAGCAACCGCAACGGGATATTCAACGTACATACCAAGAAGTTTAATGACCGAGGATGACCAACGGGCGCCCCAAGGGCGATCACCGTGTGCCACCCACGATCCGCCCCCAGACCGACAGATTTAGACAGATTAAGTTCGGAACCGGAAATTGAAGCATACTCACGATAAGCAGAAAGTACAACACCGAAGGAATATTCAGAGCGAAGAAAGAGAGTGAGGTCATCAGCATATGCAGACAACACTGTGCGGTGGTGACGAATAGGAGCAATACTGCGAGGAATCACAGAAAACAAACGAGAACGCAGACAAATTAAGAGAGGTTCAAATGCAAGCGTAAAAAGTTGACCTGACAGGGGACAACCCTGTCGGATCCCGTTGTCAAAATGGATGGTAGCTGTCATGAATGTGAAAGTGCGAATACGGAAAGAAGAGTGAGATTAAAGATTAATAAGAGCTTGACAGAAAAGGGTAGGAGAGCCAAAATGAAGAAGAACAGCAAAGAGATAAGAATGATTAATAGAGTCAAAAGCTTGTTTCTGATCAATATTAAAAATTGCGAGAGGTTCGGAAAGATGGGAAGCAAGAAAAAATAAGTTGCGAATGGTGGAAATGTTGGTAGTAATCAAACGGGAGGGAATAGTGTAAGTTTGATCGCGATGGATTAAATGTTGCAAGCGGGATTTAAGCGAAAAGCGAGAATTTTAGCAAAGGTTTTGTAGTCAGTATTAAGAATAGAGATAGGACGCCAGTTAGAAAAATGACCAAGGTTTCCGGTTTTGGGGATGACACGGAAAATAGCAAAAGTGAAATCAGAAGACTGAAAATTTGAAGAAGTAAAAACGGCATTAAAACATGCAACCAGAAGCTGGAGGAGAGAAGGAAGAAACTTTTTATAAAATGAGAGCGGAAGACCGTCCGCGCCAGGGGAAGAACGGTCATTCAGACTGGAAATTGCAGAGCGGACTTCAGAAGGAGAAATAGAAGAAACAAGAGAATAAAAAAAAACAATGTGGAACCTGAGGGAGGACATGAATAAGAGGGAGGTGGCTGCAGGAGAAAGGAGTAGGTGTTGAAAACGATCAGAATAATGGGAAAAAGTAAGTTCATAGATACGATAAGTGTCGGTGACTGTAGATCCGCCAGGCAGTGAAAGAAAGGAAATTGTGCTGCTTTTCACATGATACTCATCAAGGGACTTCAAACTAGAAAAGGGGTCGTCGTAAAACCGCAAGTGAGTGAATTTCAGACGAGTAAGGGCTGATGAAGCAAAAGCAAACAGAATACGACGAAGTGATCTTGAAACACTGCTAAAGAAGGATCAGAAGGAGAAACAGTCTGCAATTTACGACGGAGAACATCAATATCTTGAAAGCGAGAAGTACGGGAAGAGAAAGAAAACTGCGAAAGAAATAATCGAAATTTTCGTGGAAAGCCACAGAGCCACTGGGTCGTCAGACGAAGAAAGTTTTGCACAGAAGACGAGATCACAGAGCGAATTTCATCGCAGAAAACAGGATCACTTAAAACTGAATCGTCGAGCGACCAGACTGGGGAAGGGGGAACAGCGGAAAAATGCAAAAAACGTTTTAAGATGAACGGGGCGATGATCTGACGAAACGGAAGGATGATGAGTAACTTCAACTAGAGAGGTATGGATAAACCTGGAAACATAGAATCTATCTAGGCGTGCTGCGACACAGTGTGAAGCAGCTGGGGGGAACCAGGAAAATTCCTTGGACCGAGGATGGAGGGAACGGAATGCATCAATCAAATCAAAATTAACAACGAGCTAGGTGAGATTGGAAACAAGGTCGGAACGGCTTTCGATTGAACCATCTCGGTCAAAACCGGGTTGCAAAGTGCAAATGAAATCGCCTGCAACAATGACTGTATCATTTGGATGGAGGGTCAAAAGGATAGGAGAAAGATGTTGGAGGAGAGTTTCTGCATCCGTAGCAGATTGCGGAATATGGATATTCAAGACATGAATACGTTTAGAACAAAAACAAAAGGAAATGTGTTGAAAAGAACCCAGCAAACTCTGTGACGCAACAAGATCAGAAAGGGAAGAATGAAAACGTACATGAAATGCTATAGCGGTATCAGACATGAGATGGGTCCGGTAATTATGATAAAAAATGTACGGCCAGCGTCTTCAGCTGGAATACCGGTATCCAACGAGCAGTTCGTCTCCTGGAGGAGGAGGGTATCAGCCCCTAGGTAACGAACGTCCTCGAAAACCAAAGCATTCGCCGCAGAAGACGCAAGCCCTCTACAATTGAAGCTAAGTAGTGTTAACAAGGACATCACTGGTAGGTTGCGTCCAGCCTTTCAGTTCAGCCCTCAAGATCTTGAGTAAGTAGCCCAGACGGCGAACATATTGCTCAGTTCCGCCAGGCAAGGTAACATCAGTTTTAAATGCATGGAACTGGTTTAGCTGTGCAATCATTTCAGGCAGCAAGTGAAGCTTACCCTTAATGCAAGGTAGTGTGATCAACTTTGCCTTACGCGGGAGAGTGGTCAATGCATACAGATCAGTGAAGGTAAGAGGGTGCAAAGGCACCGCAAGTTCATCAAACATAGTAGAAAGGTCAAGAAGTGTAGGAGAGGGAGAATCATCGTCGGAGTCAGCCATTGCAGTGTCATCAGGATCAGGGTCAACCGTGTCCATAACATCATCATCCTGGAGACATGCGAAACGGTTCGAAACTAGTAGTTGAGAATTTGGCTCATGATGGCTAGGTGAACCCGAGGTAGAATGGGTGGTTTTCTTGGACCGTAGACGTTGAGACGTACGGGAAGGGCGAGTAGAAACACCAGGTGAGCTGGGGCTTTTACGCTGTGATTTAGGCGCAGACACTTCCAGCAATAGAAAATCCTCATTGGAGGGCTCCAAACCATACAGTTTGACGACAGGAACCGTAAGGGAAGGAACGACTGGAGAAACAGCAGGCAAAATTGATGAAGGTAGAATATGAGCAGTGGCCTCAGCGGCCTGCACAACATCCGCAGAGGCAGCGGCCACCGGAACTTCAGGAGCAGCTAATGAAGAATCAGATCTAGCAGCAGGAGTAGGGTGGGAACAAGCAGAAGCGATATGACCTTCCCTTTTACAGAGGAAGCACTGAACCTATGCAAAAAGATTGGAAATTTACGTCCGAGTATCAGTGACTAATTCCAGAGTCGCAGGGAGTTCTGCAATTGACTGAGAATTCGGAAAAATAACCCGGTATTGATGGCGCCCACCCTGCACATGCTTCAGGGGTGAATCATGGGCTGTAGCTGGAAGAATCTTGGTCACTCCCACAACACGACCCATCGTGTTGAGGGCATCAATCAACAAAGAATTATGAACAGCCGTTGGTACAGGAGAGAGGGTCACCGTAACTGGTCCTTGGGCAGCAGCGACAGATTGTAGATGAAAGGACTCAATATCAACCCCATGAACTATAATTAAATCTACTGCTTGCTGGTGGGTGAAGTGAACCATTACCCTTTCACCCAAGCAAATAATGGACACAATGCTTTCGGCTGGAACGACCTTCGACACAGCATGCAGATACGGGGGGAGGTGGGTGTCACGCAGAGCAGGAATGAAGACACTTAATAATAAGGCAGACGAAAATTGCTTACCTTGCGGTGAATCACTTGGAAGAATAATTTTTGAAGCCGAAGCTACACGTTTGAAATATGGTGCAGAATCACTGGAAATAGATGAAGTACTTCTCACAGCTTGTGCGAACGATGGTAAAGTATAACTTGCAGAACCAGGAATAGTAGACTCAGTCGTCACACGGGTGGCCGGAAGCACGGCCTCTGGAAGTCCAGCAGCACTAATCGACGCAACATTCCCCGAAGGAGACACAGAACTGTGAAACGAAGACATAGCAGCAGTCGACGAAGCAGCTGTAGACGACAGTGACTTATTTACAGTGGTAGTGGACATTCTCGACCACTGGCCCACCAAAACTCATGCGTCGTAACTGACGACACACGAAAATTAAAAACAAAACAAAAAATGAGCACCCACTCGGTACTCAGCCTTACTACACGTGAAGCGAGGGTACGAAACATTGCAACCAAAACACAAAACGACCAAATACCACAAAAAGAACAAGTAAACAAACGATTGTTGACTTCTACGCAGGAGCCGAAAAAATGCAACTTGCCTGTTCAACGACCACTGCGCCACTGGGGCGGCCAACTGAATTCCTCGTGATACAATTTAGATATACAGTAATTTACATGTAATAGCCTAAAAAACAATTAATGCCCGTGTTAACTCGATTGAAAAGCAATGATTACATTCATCCTGGTGAGAAAATAATTCAAAGGACTCTCGTATCAGCTTTCCTTTAGCGGAAGTATACAGTGAAATAGGCGATAATTCATTCCAGAGTAGGGTTGCTTCTTTGATGATGAAACTTCACTTGACAAAGCTGAGGTAATGTAATAATACTACACTGTAGTGTAAGATTTGCTAGCCCCCTGGTCATAAGAAAAGTATAGTAAATATGTACATGTACTGTATGTCTATGTACATTCCTACGTGGAATTTCTTTGTTCGCGCCGTTCTCAGGCAGAGCGAACGAAATCAGTATGTTTAAGGTTATTGCTGTCAGATACACCCGATTAGCTGAATTACAATCAGCTTAGTACATAAGTATTTGAAGTGTCGTATGGCAATGGGATTATCTCAAGGACGCTTTAAGGAGTGGAACATCAGTGGAAGGTACCCCCACCTGGAGGAGATTAACTCGAAAATCCGATAGTGGAGCTTTTCTGAAGTTTGAAGAGGGATCGGGCAATTTTACTTGAGAAGTGAAAGCGAGACTGACGGCACCGGAGTTTTGGAGAGATGGGTCGGTTCGGAAGTTTTGGCATCGGCGGTAGCAGCGACGTCGGTTTGCGGGAAACACGAAGTTCGGTCAAGTGTCGATAGCATGGACGGAAACGAAGTTAATGAAATATTTCGTTAACCTGCGCTTCGAGAGGTCCAAACCCACATTTCAGTGAACTAAACTGCTTGTTATTATCACAAATGGGCCTGAATTCTATTTTTCTTCGAGTGCGGGATTCTACTACGGAACAAACCAAAACAATATTATGTGACGGCTCTCGTTGGATCAGGCCTATGTTGAGTAACAGCTGGAAAGTTACAAGGGTCGTAACACTGTGGTAAAGATAAGAGGGATGTTAATAGCAATTTTACTACAGCGTTGTTAAGGGAAATGCCATTCAAAGGAGTAACTGCACTCTGGAATGAATTGGCGCTCATTGAACCGTAGACTTCCGTTAAAGGAACGTTAATAAGATATATTTGAAATTAGTTTTCAGCAGGAGGCGTGTATTGTTTATCTTTCAACTGACTTACCACATACATGGACTATGTTTTAGACTTGAATTGCAGGTAAACTACACTGACGGGAAAAAAATCCCAACACCACGAAGAAATAGTTGTAGAGGAATGAAATGGCGGCAATACATTTGTATAAGTAACATATTTACTCGATTAAGGTTTCAAGATCACAGCTTATTGTAAGCGCGAAAAGAGCCATTTTAAATGTGAAATGCTTTTACAATAATAACCGGTGTAACCAACAGAATGTTGAATGCAAGCACGCAAACGTTCATGCATTGTGTCGTACAGGTGCTGGATGTCAGTTTGTGGGATGGAGTCCCATGCCTGTTGCACTTGGTCGGTTAATACAGAGACGGCTAATGCTCGTTGAGGTGACCCTGGAGTTGTCGTCCTAATGATGTCCCATACGTGCTCGATTGGTGAAAGATCTGGTGATCTAGCAGGCCACGGCAACATGTCGACACTCTGTAGAGCATGTTGGGTTACAACAGCGGTATGCGGGCGAGCGTTATCCTGTTGGAAAACACCCCTGGAATGCTGTTCATGAATGGCAGCACAACAGGTTGAATCACCAGACCGACGTACAACTGTGCCGTCAGGGTGCGTGGGATAACCACGAGAGTGCTCCTGCTGTCATAGGAAAATGATCCCCAGACCGTTACTTCAGGTATAGGTCCAGTGTGTCTCGGCCGCAGACAGGTTGGTTGCAGGCGCTCACCTGGCCTCCTTTTAACCAACACAGGGCCATCACTGGCACCCAGGCAGAACAGGGTTTCATCAGAAAACACAACAGATCTCCACTCCGTCCTCCAATGAGCTCTAGCTTGACACCACTGACGTCGCAAACGGCAGTGGTTTGGAGTAAGTGGAATGCACGCTACAGGGCGTCTGGCTTGGAGCTGTCCTTCAAGTAACCGATTTGTAACAGTTCGTTGTATCACTGTGGTGGCAACTCCAACTCGAATTGCTGCCGCAGACGCGGTACGATGCGCCACGGCCATACGCCGTACACGTCGGTCTTCCCTCTCAGTAGTGCCACGTGGCCGGCCGGAACCCGGTATTCTTGAGGCAGTACCATCCCTTGACCACCGCTGCCAACAATCATGCACAGTGGCTACATTCCTGCCAAGTCGTTCTGCAATATTGCGGAAAGAAAATCCACCTTCTCGTAGTCCTATTACACGACCTCGTTCAAACTCCGTGAGCTGTTGATAATGGCTTCTTCGTCTTCTTAAAGGCATTCTTGACTAACATCAACACCCTACGTCGAATCTCAAAGATAACTAACGCTCACGAACGTCACAGCGCGTATTTACATTAAACCTGCTTTGCATGTTCCGAGGGCGCTGCTAGCGTCACACATATGCGCCGAGCGCGAAATTTTCATAGACGTCATCTTACAGATGTACTCTCACCGCCTACCAACTGTCGTTTATCTAACACAACCCCTTCGTGGGGTTGGGATTTTTTTTTCCGTCAGTGTATATCTAAATTGAATCATAAGGAACTGTATCGCGCACTATTTCTTTTGGTATAATGATACTAACGTTCACATTGTTCACTTTAATATTTTTTAGTTAGAATGACCGCTCTTTTTCTTTTTAGTTAATTTTTTTAGTTAGAATGTTGTTTGTGCCTTGAAAAAGGTGCTTGTGTGCTAGCGAAAGACAAGTCGTCATCTGTATGCTTCCTTTTACCCCTACTAAACCGGATTTTAACCCTTATCTTCAAGCCTTGTGCTCAGTCATAAATGCCATTCAAAGGAGCAACTGTTCAGCCTTGTGCATCCACAGTTCTGTGATTGAAAGAAAGGCGGGAGCTCACCATGAAATAATTGAAAAATGTAAATAATGCAGTCTTCATGCACAACCTTGTTTATGCCTTTGTCTCCAAACATCAAAATGCATTACTAACGTATTGTTGATTGGCTGAGGAACTGAGCCCACTCTTGGAACGTCAGAGGTTGTACTATAAACAACGTAAGCAACTTAAGACAAAAGCTTCCGACTGTAGGTAGCTATCTGAAAATAAAGTTCTTATTGTATATGCAGCTATAGAGAATCATACAGAAAAATCTGCACTGCATAATGTTAAGCATTCTTAACATAAAATGCCTGTAAACTGTACAAAATTCAAGGTTGAAAGCTAACATTACACTTTTCTTATGAGAAAGATCTCGGGAGGATTTTTTTAATTTGCGAAATTCGGGAAACTTGATGTTATAGAAACCAAAGGTTCGTCATTAAGAGACATATTGTGCTTCAGATGTTTGTTTAACCGATTTTAAGTGCCGAAGTAATCATATTACACATTTTTATTCAGTTTCAGAAACTACGTTTTTCATGAACGTTTTACCAAAATTGAAGCTTGATTTGTGTTCTTCGTGTATCATTGATATTTTTAATAACTGTCAAAATTTCCGTGAATGCACGGTAAAAATCGACAACAATTAATATTTAGAAAATATTATTATACTGACCTTCAAAATAATTCCCATCGGATAGAATGCACTTCAGGCATCGTTCCTATATATCCTGAAAGCTATGGCAAAAGTCTCCTTTTCTTATCCTCTACAGGGTAATCATCATGTTTTCTTGAATGTCCGCATGTGTTTGTCCATCCACCGCCAATTTCAATCCGAAAAAACAAAAAGTAGTGTTTCGACGCCAGATCAGTCAAATACGGTGGTTGATTCGAAGCCCCAACGCATCGCTCGGCTGAAAGAATTTGATATTGGTTCTTTGCTGTATATTGCCCGCAAATAGCGTACACCTGTATCAGCTGCCAGGACACTCTCTACGTGCCACAATTTTTATCACAGTTTTCTGACAACTACGGATGTGTTCGCTTATGTACCTTTCCGCCCCTTTCAGAATCTTCCCTTTTACTCATTACAACAGCATTTACAGAACACTATTGACACACCTTGTGCAAACTATTTTTGTTATATATTTCCAATAAATTTACACAATGTTCAAAAGGTAGTTCACCAGGATTTCTTATTGAATTCCTTTATCTCAAGCTTTAATCTTTTGTATAGTTTGAAAATATTTGCTCAGTATTCAAACCTAACTTCGATATCAAATTTCTACATTTCTCTTTTGAGGGTTTCTACTTTTCGATATTTGCTCAAAATGTAGTCGGTCGTATCACACATTTTCTGCTGTTATTTTATTGAAGATTTAAGGTTAACCTGCTTTCAGCATATCACAGCTATGTTTACACCACACACAAAAAAATCTTTATTTTTTCGTGTTAGAAGGCAACGTGATACATAGGCATTTTAAGGGAATTTAAAAGAACCATCTAATTGAATATATAGTTGGTGACGCCATCAAATGGGGCGAAGTGGAAAGTAGACCCACACAATCCAAAAAGTAGTTTGGAAACTAAGCACAGAATATTTTATAAATGGAACGAGAAAAGAGAAAGAGAACAGCATTCAGAGGTTTTTTAATGTCATCGAAGCATTCTCTTTCCTAACATCTTTAAAGATGTGATATCTTACAAACTTTTGTTTTGTTATTTCTTTAGTTTCCTATTCATAGTGATTCTACTTCAACCAGTGGAGAAAGCAAGAACTTTCTTCCTATTGATCCAGTGTTATAAGAAATAACTAGACGAAGCCCGTCGGAATCGACGGTTATTTTATTATTATTTTTTTAAAACAATAAACTCATATGAAACAACAAATGTAAGCTTTATTTGATTGACAAATCCATTCAACCAAATAAAGTTTACAAATGTTTGTAAGATATCACATCTTTAAAGATGTTAGAAAGATAATGCTTCGAAGACATTAAATGTTTTTTTCTTGAGTTGCCGGCGGTGGTCGTTAAACCACCAAGGTTTAGCGACCACCGCCGGCAACTCAATGGGCTATAAGCAGTCGCCCGTCCCTAACTTATGGTCACGGGCTCCAGGGAAGGGAGACAGCCAGTGACGTAAGGCAAACACAACATCCATGCCTCACCGAGATTCAAACCTGGACCCTTCACGAACGAATCATCATAAGCCAGCGCTTAGACAACTGCGCCACTAGGGAGGCCAGGCTCGTGATGAGCATCACGACTGTACCCTTTTTCAGTCGTAAAATGTGAGGCGGAAGTCCACTCATCTTGATCGTGTGCAAAATTTTAACTGGATAGCGCACTCTTTCACTCTCATCTTCAGTCACAACTGAGTTTGTAAATGTTGTTGGAATGAAATTCGCATTGCGAATACTCTTCATTCTCTCTTGTCTGAGATACATAATTGCTACCCATTAATCTCTCATGCCTTCCAGTAAGGCTCTTACGGTTTCTTTTCTTTTTTTTTTCTGCGGGAGAGACATTCGGTTAAGGGTAAGTATGCAATAAAGTATTTACTTACTTTAGGACTAATCGTAGAACACCATGCACACACCTAGTCTGATATTGAATTGAGCGCCTGATGTAGATAAGGGCCGCACGCTTCGCCCATATACTTTACATGGGAACTTTGCCGGCCCGCCAAGCCCGAACTGCTGCCCCAATCTCAGTTTTTTTTCTACAGACGCATTTTGATACCTGAACGAAATTTTTACGTTCCCTGGTACCTCTCAAAATAGGTCTCACAGTAAAAAACCTTATAGAAGGAAGATATAGATGGCGCAACTCAATATGTACATTCTAAATATTTTCACTAATAATGGTCAACGGAATGTTTATCGTTACATAATGAGGAACGTCTTACCTATGTGAATAAACTGGATTGAATGAATATTAAATTGTACATATACATCACACAGTCCAACGGCATAACCCAATCATGTCTTCGAGAGTGTTCGCTGGTTCCGATGAGAAGAACTTTGATACGAATGTCTTCTAGCGTTGCTTTGTGCAACGGTTCGCTCAGAAAAGAGAAGACTTAGGACTATCTCTGTCCCTCCAGGCCTTCGCCTTCAACAGCGCGTGAGTCAAACGCAGGCATTCGAATATCAACCGCACGCATCTCCCATAGACTTTACATGGGCACTTTGTCGCCCCACAACTCCCACACCGTTGTCCCAATCTCATTTTTCACTTCGACTGGCACATCTACATGATAAGACATTTATTTTGATGCCTCAACCATATCTTTATTTCAGCCGTTCTCTCAAAATAGGACTCACAGTAAAAAAAATTATAGAATTAACAAATAGATGTTAAGTTGTTTTTATTTGGCTTTAATTGTAAGACATTTTCTGTGTTGCGGCGTAATATATATATTCTTTAGGTTCTTGCTAGTACACACAAGACTGAAACTATTTACTTTGACTCCTTGCAGCCTCGTTACCGATCATGAAATTGATATCAGATCTGCATTTCTGCTCTGTAACGTTGCTGATCCTTGTGAAAGTGATATCAAACCAGAAATATCTGTCTGTATCTTGCTCGAAATGAATACTTTACGTTATGGCTGGCAGATGATATTTGGTGTCCTCAAGCAATAAAGCTAGCAGCATCAGTTTCTGAAAAGACAGGGTACAAAAAGAATTTCTTTCACAACGTCGAACTGCTCGTCTTCTTCATTTCTGAGTTTTCAATAGTTGTCAAAATGCCAGATGTTGACGTGACAGGTCCCCGAATCTTGTTTCGAACATGAGAATTGTGCATATAAAAGAAGATATTTGAAAAACGAAAGAATATAACGTCCGCTTTGGAAGGAATATGTCAAAAAGACACTAAAATTTCGCACATTTGTAAGATCTTATTGCTTTAATGGAAACCAGAAAGCACATTAATCACATTCGTAATTGTTAGCAATTCGTTATCGCGATCATAAATGGGACACTTGTTAGCGAGATAGTTTGTAATTATGTATTCCTAAAGAAAGTAATAAATTTCTTATCACATAAAGCAGCAAACAGAAGAAGTGACTATAAATGTTTTGTATAGTGCATCGATCCGCCTCACACCCATTTCTATGGGGAAAAAATTTTCACCTACGTGAATTTACTACATTTCTGACTTCTAGTTAGATACAAATTTGGATAGGAGAAAATATGAAAATTTAGTTGTGTTTACCTTTCTGTCTCTCTGATTTCTATAAGAACGATATTTTCATTGCTAAATGTCAGATTGTTACAGTTATTTCCATATTCAAAACAGGAAATCATACTATACAGTATTAACACACATCTCACCTTCTTTCTTTTCGTGTTGCAGTCAGTCTGTTTGTTCGCAGGAATAATGTTGATCCTTCTAAAGTTACATTAAAGGAGCTTGTGTAAGATAACAGCAGGACTGTGCATGGACATACACAGAGTTATTTATCTATTTGAAACTGTGATCATCCGCTAGGACACTCAGTTTATTCACATTTAGGCATACAGACAGGACATAAGATGCTCAAAAAGTAATAGCAAAAATAAAGGATCCAATGCACATGTAGGAGTGTCGACACGATAGAACAATGCACAAGCTCACACGGGGCTCGTTAAAAGAAAAAAACAATATCAAATAACAAAATGCCAAACTTAGGGAAAAGCACAAATACAGATGCATAAATGTGAACACTATGAGAAATGGACAAGTGTTATGGGTTAGAGTGTACCACGATAATGACATTTATGGAAAAAGACAGAAAAAAGTATCTAGGAAAAACTTAGAAGGTACGGTACAACATGAAATAACAGCAAATGTGCAGTAGAGAGGGACATATAATGATAATATCAGATATAAAGAAACATAACAAAATAAAATCATACAGAATACAGCGAGAAGGACCTGAATCCAGAATTGCATACAAAGAAGTAGCTCTAGATTCAGGGATTCCTTAACGTAGGTGACTACAGAAAAGCCGAGCCAATGTGATAAAGATGCACCCTGTTGAGGGTGTAAGAACATGACTGCATGTGGGAGTACGAGAACAAAGTGAAAGAAAAGCAACATACATTATAATACAGAGGGAAGGGGTTGAACAGATTTAAGTTCAAGGCCCGTCGCAGTGATGACAACTAGATACACAACGTAAAGCACAATGAAACAGCACAAAATAAAGTATAAAAAAATGGAGGGATCGTAAAGTACGAAAAAAGAAAGGATAGTCGAGAAAGAAACTGCCATATTGCGAAAGAAAAGAACGGGACAGCGAGGAAGAACGGCAAACGCCGGAACCGAAAAAGAGGTACGGGGATTACAGAAAAAAATGTATCAACGGAAGAGGAGATTTGAAGCAATGCGGAACCTGCAACCAAACGGTGGAAAATGTCAGAGTTCCGGTCTGGGAAGCCGAAAGAAATGCAGACTGCAAAAGGGTAGAAAGAGAAACATAGGAAGAGGATAGCAACTGCGGAGTGGCGGTTAGGGATAAACGATGAATTTTGGAAGAGTACGAAAGAAAACAGCAGAAAAGAATAAGAAAATCATGAAGTTGACCGACCGGGACGAGGAATGGGTCTGGACAATGAGGGTAGGAATAAAAGGGGGTTCATTCAGTAAATCAGAAAGACCGAGAAGAACATGCATTGGAGTGGATTTGGAGCAGGTTATTACTTGAACAAAATAATGTCGGAACTAAAATTCTTACGATGGAGTTGGAAAGCAGATTTGCAAATCCCCTGATATCCAGCCAACGAAGAGTCAGCAGCCTCAGATGGAAGAGTATCACACATAGACGCCTAAGATATATCTTTGAGACGCCCCAAGCGCGAAGGAAAGGTGCGGACTAGAGCAGAGTATCGTTGATTTGTACGGGAGAGAAATTGAAAATGGCCGATATATTGTTTGAACTGACAAGCAGCAACTGGAATGTCCAAGTCAAGAGACCGGCGGTTTTAAAAAAAGATACAGGGAATGAAGACTTAAAATTTCAACAAAGCATAAATAATTTGTTTTCTATTATCTTTAATGTATTTTGCTCTTAATGATACAACAAAAATCGAATTCAGTGTTAGGTTGGTCGTATTTTTAGACAAAAAGTGAAAGACAAACCTTTTACACACCATTGCCACTTTAGTAACATTGGCATTACTATTTTTCAATACCTCTAGCCATCTATCGGAAAGATTAAGGATTCCTTCTGTCCAGAGGTTTGTACGTTTTTGGGTAAAAAACTGGTCAAGATAATTTTTACAGTTTCCAAAGCAGAGAAGTGTTTTTCTTTGGGAGAGTTACGCAAAGAAAAAATAAATGGAAATCTGAAAGCGTAAGTTTCGATGAATAGGTCGTGTGAAGCAGCATATCCCCCTTTTCTCCTTGTGACCAAAGAAATGAGATCTGGCGCTGTCCTAATAGAAGACAATGTTTCTCCTGTTTACTAATTCTGGGTGTTTGTCATCAAGTACGACCCTCAGCTGGCTAAAGTGGGAACGGTACTTTTCAGAATTGATTGTTTGGTTGCTAGGAAGCAGCTCGTAATGCCAGAGTTCTTTCTAATCCTACCGTTTGGTGAGCATTACCTTCTTGGGCTACATACCAGCTTTTGGAGTGATTAATGACAGCTCATTTTGTTTGCTGTGCGACTTGCTCCATCTTTGTTACGGTACACATCCCACTTTTCATCTCCCGTCATCATTCATTTCAGAAATGGGTCGTTTCCATTCTATTTCAGCAGTGAATCGTAAGCAGACATAAGATTGTAAACATTTTTCTCATTCAAATTGTGCGGTACCCAAACACCAAGTCCACCCAATTATCGAGAATTTGCTAAATGCATTGCATATCGTATCTACGCAGCTGCTCGGGTCGTTTTGATGTGGTTTGTTCCCAGTTAATGCTTTGATTTGGCCATCGTCAACTTCAACGGGTCTTACACAGTGCGTTTCATTAGCGAGTGAGCAATCTCCACGAGGAGACTTAGCAAACAGATCATACTCAGAGGACCTTCGCTACACAAAAACATCATAATAGATTCATTGTCTTTATTTACATAGCATCTTTTAGTATTCGCGTCACATCTTTACCCTTGCGATACAAAAATACACTACTGGCCACCCAAAATGCAACACCAAGAAGGAAGCATCCGATTAACCTGAAATTTGCAGCATGCGTCGCCCGCGAGAGGACATGAAAACGATTAGTATTGCAGGGCATATGCAAATCATGTGCGCCCGGCACGCTACCGAGAAGCACTATAAGAAGGGTGCATAGAAGGCGGGGTGTAAGTAGTGGAAGTGTGTTGTGCTGCCGAACCTGTGCGTGGAAAGCTTCCTGATGCCTCGTCGCAGAATACGGCAGTTATTCCAGTACGTTTCGGAGTTCGACACAGGACGAATAGTGGCTTAACGCGACAGCGGTTTATCGTACCGAGAAATCGGCGCCCATGTGGGACGGCATCCAGCCACAGTGAGGCGAGTATGAATTCGGTGGGTGCAGAAGGTACGGACGGACGGATGGACGGACATGAGCAATTGCCGCAACCGCGGCACACCACCGAACGAGACGACCGGCATGTTGTGCGGTGGGCATTGACGGCTCGCACCGCCACATCACGAACGTTAGCGCAGGAATAAGGTTGTGTTGCGCAACAACCTGTGTCAGCACGTACCGTTCGACGTCGTCTGCAAGACCGGGGACTTGTCGCACGGCACCCATTGCTCCGATTACCACTGACGTTACACCACCGGCGAGTGCGGCGGCAGTGTGCCGTTGAACGCCGCACCTGGACTACGGAATGGCACGACATTGTCTTCTCCGACGAATCCCACTTCTGCCTGCAACACCATGATGGTCGGATCCGCGTGTGCCGGAACCGCGGCGAATGACTGTATGACGCCTGCATTATGTATCGCCATACCGGTCCGTCGCCTGGCGTTATGGTTTGGAGCGCAGTTGGATATAACACCCGCCTCCCTCTGGTACGCATCGCCGGTACACTCAACAGCCATCGCTACATCTCCGACGTTTTGGAGCCTGTAGTCCTCCCTTACCTGCAGGACCTGCCAGAGGCCACGTTTCAACCGGACAATGCGCGCCCGCGCGTATCACGTATCGTGCAACAATTTTTCACGGCCCACCAGGTGTCACTGCTGCCGTGACCCACCTGTTCTCTCGATATGTCGCCCATCGGACACGTCTGGTCGCTGATCGGCAACAGAGCGGCCCACCGGCGGCTACGCCTGATGAACTGTTTAATCGTGTGGAAGCAGCCTGGACTGAAATACCCCAAGCCCACATCCAAAGCCTCTTTCGTTCGATGTCGCGGTGTGTAGCGGCCGTTATTTTCAGCCATGGGGGCCACACGATCTATGGATGTCTGCGTGTTCCGCAAGTCGCACGGGCCTTTAAGCTCAATCGTTTCATCTTTGTATCTGTTGTTATGTGTCCAGTAAATCTGGCTTTGCTATCTCGTGTCCTTCTTGGTGTTCCATTTTGGGTGGTCAGCAGTGTAGCATTAAATGGAGAAAATGGATGTTTCTGTCGCCTGCTTGCATACGTACGCAAAACAAAAACAACGGAATCTATCATGCCGAACCCTTACTTAGACGTGTTGTTTTTTTACCGTTTAGAATATGCAAAAAATGCAAACACATTATGAAAATATTATGTGTCTGGAATGCAAATTAACATTTAACCCTTTAAGCAGCTGATGTGCCTAAATCAAATGGTATCCAGTATCTCTGCATTCGCCGAACAGAAATGCTCACATAGTTGCTGGGTTTTTCGGAAGCTACGGCAAAACGAATTACTCCCCCTTTGATCTCAGCAGTACGTGCAATGAATCTACTATGATTCTAAGCGCTCGCTTGTAGTCTTGTATTCCCTGTTCCATGGCTCAAGGTACGACAAGTCCCTCTGACACGGACATCATGCCATTGGGTAGAAACAAGTAACACACAAAAAGCTTTTCTCTCCTTTCTTAGGTTCTATGTCATCATTCCGGAAGGATTAGTGTCATTACCTACTTACAAGGGAAACTATCGGACCTCCCGACGACAATCGTCAAGAAAATTTCTGTGATGGACAAGCATGACATCAAAGTAAAAATAGTGAAGTACGGCATTTAGCAATCGCACGGAACACCTAGAACATGGCTTATAAAAGTGGGACGCCCGCGTGTAATGTATGCACCTATAAAGTGTCAAACAACATGTAAAGGTGTGTGTGATGTGATTGGGTGATACTGCGCATGCCTGGAAGGTGTCCTGCGTTGTGTACGTGAGTGACTGTTAAACGTGAATAGGGTGGGACAACGTACGGGCCTGTTCGTACGGATACACATATTGTGTTGTATGTTTTAAGACAATGGCTTGTAACTCTCATGGTGCAGTACAGATACTGGTGAACGAGTTTACGCAGAAATACCAAGCGGACGACACGGCTACAACGTACATCGACAGGCGAATTGCAAGGCAGTTGTATAGCGCTTTGGAGCAACATGTTATTGGAGTCGCTAACATGTTTGAAGGACAGACATTGTGGACTGTTAGTGATGTATTACATCGTACACGTTATCTGAACACCGGGTACTCCAGCGCACGACGTGCCAAGCAGTTCGAGTTATTATGAACCATCACCCCTAAAGTGAAACGCAAAAGCATTCACAAACAGTTTTCCAGACAAGCCATGCAAAGCGTCTATGACAATGTGAAGGTCGCAAAGAAAACCGTTGTAGCACTGCCTTCTCTCAACACATTCCCATGACGGGGAGTGAGGTATGTATATGACATTTGCAACTTGCAACTTAATGGTGTTGTGCGTGGTCTCTCTCGACATTTAGGTGCCTCATATTTAACAGGTAAATGTTGTTTGACACTTTATGGCTGCATACATTACAGGCGGGCATCCCACTTTTATAAGCCATGGTCTAGAGGTTGCAGGCGATTGCGAAATGCCGTACTTCACACCTGGTACTTTGGTGTCATGCTTGTCCACCACAGAAAGTTCCGTGACGATTCTCGTCGGAAGGTCCGATAGTTTCCCTTGTAAATGACCATTTTAAAATAACAAACTAAGTGGAGAAAGCAACCCTTCTCATGCGCATGTTCACTCGTTTCCTTCGCGTTCGGTCCAATTCTTAGACAGCGAATACAATCGTTGGAGCTGATTTCAGCCTATTTTTCTAACCCCGAATTCATTTGATACCATGACATCTATAGTAGGCAAAATGCAAAAATGCTTTTTGCACAACCTAATATTTATGGAAAAATCATTTAAATGTTAATTTCTTGGATAATTGAAAGGAAAGTGTAATCGAAATCAACTGCTCCACTTTTTATGCATTAAGGGAAAAGACCCCATATTTCATTGTTTTCCAGGTTTGTTAACAGAGAAGCGAAAGAAGATGTAACATTCGGCAGTATATGCATCAAGAAAGGTTTTACGGTTCAAGTTCCCTTTCACACACCACACCGCGATCCGAAACTTTGGACAGATCCAGAAGATTTTAATCCAGAGAGGTAAGTATTTCTTCGCAGAGATTAACCATTCTGTTGAAACACGTTTCATATGCTCAGAAATGTTTGATCCTTGGAACCATCGGTCATATATTAGGTACGGTCGGCAGTTTATCACTTATGGTAGCGACTAACCTTGAAAAAAAAACCCGAAAGCTTTCGTAGTCTTCTAATGGTACAAGCAAACGAAGTACGAAATTCTTCTACAACTCGTTTATTAGCAGGACGAACAATACACGATTTTGTTTTACTTTTTGCATAACAAGTTTGAACAGTACTTAAATTTAGTCATGCTGTATTCGAATATAGCGGAAAAGGTATCTAAGTCGGAATTGTGTAGGCCTAACAGCCCTCTACTTTTTCTGAAATATTAGATAAAATGAGCCACTATCAGTGCTGGAGGGGTTGTCATTCAGAGAACTGAGTTTGTAAAATATAAAACTAGATGGAGGTCAGGAATAACTGAAAAATGTATAGGTACTGAGTGATTGAAGGACACGGTGGGTCTATGAAATCTGCCTTTTTAGCGCGTGGTTTTGCAAAATTATGACAAAATATTCATATTTTAATTTCTTATTTCATTATCAACTTGACGTAATAAATAATGGGGAAGTTACACTATTTTTAAATCGAACAAATGTTACTTATCAAACATATGCATTAAATAGTCACTGCTTAAGTTAACGATTACTGCATTTAGTAAAATATCAGCCACATTTTCGTTTTCCCAAGCAGTATTGTTATGGCTATGCATTTCAGTAACGTTCCGAATAGATCATTTTTTTTTAATTTTCTCAATCACTTTTAAGAGTTTTTCTTTTCAAAATGGTTCAGCTTCTTTAATCCGTTTTGAGTGCTTCTTAGATGAGACAAACTACAGATATTTCATCCACATATTTTTCGTTTGGTTTTCTTTGGGATTTATCAGTCTTTTAGTTTTTTTTTTATAACTTGCATATTCTGAAGAAGATAATACTTCCTTCTCTGCCAAAACAATCATCAGTAACAAAAGCTTTATAATATTTCAAAACCTTTTACATTAATTTGCTTCTGATTTACGAAGACGTTTTCATTATACTTTTGAAGACGTTTTTGAGAAAAAATTTTCCCCTTGCCAATGTTTTGTGTTTTTACAATTTCAGATTTTCACTGGAGAGCAAATATTTTTATCATCCGATGGCTGCTCAGCCATTCTGAGCGGGATCTAGAAATTGTGTTTGTATGAGATTTGCTCAGATGAAGGTAAAATTAGCTATTGCCAAAATGTTGCTGAAATACAAACTCCAATCAGTTTACGAAACCAAATAGGTATTTTTGTATTAAACTGAAAGTTTTATTAAAACTATTTGAATACAATTCTCATATATATATGTATATATAAAGAACGTTTCTCTTTCTTTTGTTTTAAGGTTAACTAGTGTTTCGCTGAGTATTTGGCGCTGCTTCATAAGGTCGATTGGAGCTCAAATATTTAAATCATTGAGACATCATCAGTGTTTGGACGGTCACAGATTCTAATGAGTTGTTGCCATACTATTGTAAATTTGTTAAGAGTAGAGATATATGTAAAATCTTCCAAATTATAAAGGTTGATGGTTGAATTAGGTTTGTTAATAAGTTTAGAATTTTCAAACTGAAATACATGGTTATTGTTACAGGGCTTGGAGCTGATGTCTATCACAGCGCCCTGTGTGGAGGGTTCATTGATGCTTCCTTTGCATTAAGTTCGGTATCGGTGGTATTATCCGTAATTTTCCCAACTGGAGCAGATAAAAACAATACAAAGCATAGAAAAGTGAATCGACTGAGGCTAAATTTTGCAGTGAGGAAAACTTTTACTCAGATGTTACGGGGAATGTCATCAAGCTTTCGTCCGTCATTTTCGTGCTTTCATTATTTTAGTCCACCCCTCCGTGTCCTACTTGCCGCTATTTATTTTTCTCTTCTCGGCCATCCAGACTTCTCCTACCGTTTCCTCCACATCCCCGAGGTTTTTCTGCCCTTCCTAAAAATCTTCACCTTCTCCCTCGACTCTTCGCCACCGAACCTCTCTCTCATGCCCGGAGAGAGAAAACCCCCTTGGTCCGTCTAATTCCAAGAAAGCGCAGCCACATATTCACTCTCAAAAACCCTTATGTTCTTAATTGCTTTGCTGTTGTCCCCTCCGCTGTGACCCGTCGGAAAGGAAATACTTTCCTGTTGTTGCAATTCTCATTCAAATGGCGGGAAATGTAAGAAAATTAATACGATTCGCTATTTCTAAAAATGGCTACAGAATTTCGCTTCTGATAAATATGGAAGCCGCGGTTACATTATTTTGTGAAAATGTTGAGCTATAGACTTCTTCAATTCACAGTTCTGTACGTGTCTTTTGTTCCTTCACACAGAAACGTAAGACCATGCGGGTCTGTCTTATGTATAACAGTCCAAATTCACAAGAGATCTCATAAATTTCTTAAGAGTTTATATTTTAGACATAATCCTGTGATGTGTAAAAAATTAATTTTCTTAATGAGTTTGAAAATAACTTTGAAACTAAATCTTTTGAGAAGTTTAGAAATTTTGATTCATATCGGAGGATCAAATGTAATGATAGCTCAATTCTCCCGTACTAGTTGATCTACAGGAGTGAGCTTTCAAACAGGATCCGACTTCCTCAATTTTTGGGTCGTATTGTCTATATCATATACAAAATGTACTTCAATATCATTTACAAAATCATGCTGTTTATGTAAGGAATCTTCAGTTGAGCAGATGTGTATTGCACGATATACTGAAGTGTAGAAAGTATTGATTTTTTGTGTTCATGGGTGATTTTATTTTACATATGTGGGTGAATAAACAGTAAATGATTTGCGATAGCACCTAGTAGTGAAGTGTCGTTTTGAGCTTCACAGCAGAGCAACGATGAATGGCAACGATTCATTGTTTTCAGTCTGACAAGTGAACTGTATATGAGTATCACTTGAATTGAAAACTTTAACTAATCTTGGTGCTTTCAAATTATTGTAATTCGAGCGAACCATGTAGTCTACAGGTCAAAAATCACAAGCTTGAAGAGTTTCACCTCAAAGTGACGCATAGAGATTTTACGTAAGATATCCCACAGTGGGATACCCATCGCAAAGTCTTCCGCCTGTTGGTAAATCTTTCACGAAACAAACATGCTTAAATCTGTGAGCGTTAAAGCTTTGATGATGTCAAAATGAGTTAAATATGTACGCTCCGTTTGTCCTGGTGAAGCAGAGACAAACGCTCAGCTGAACTATAGTACATCTTAGAATAAAACCTACTGTGTATGAACGTTGAGCGACATATGTTATAGAACACTGGGAAAAGAAACAGTAGCAATAAATTTCAAACAGTGATTTCATACAAAAAAGGGCACCCTGAAAGTAATGCCTCGTCCCTCATAACGTTTTTATTTGCAGCAGCAAAAATAAAATGCTAGCCTATTCAAATTATTGGCCATCACTTTCTGTACATTTCGGCCATCTTTGGACCCATTGGTAAAATCCATTTCAGAAAAAAATCCTGAGGCTGTCGTTTCACCCATGATTTCACAGCCAATTTAACGTCTATCAAATCGTCGAAACGTTCCCCACGAAGGGTGGTTTTCAAAGGGCCACACAGGTAAAAGTCTAAGGGAGCCAAATCAGGACTGTAAGGTGGTTGATGCATCACTATCCACCCCATTTTATTAATAGACTGTGATGTCTCTATTAAGGTGTTGGGACGTGCATTATCATAGTGTAAAACGACATTATGAAGTGGAATACCACGTCTTTTTTCTTCTTATACCTTCCTTTAGTTTCTTCAATGTCTGCACATAGTGAGCACTCTTTACTGTTGCAATTCATGGATGGGGACACGACAATCAGTTGTGATAATGTCTTTCACTCGTTACCTGTTGGCATCTGTCACTGCAGTGGCGGGTTTTCAAACTCGTTGTTTGTCCGATACCGAAATTTCTCCCTTTTGAAACCTCTTCATCCATAATCGGACATTACTGATATCGATTGTGGCAGCTCCATACACTTTCAGGTGTCTTCTGTGGATTTCTTTAGACTCACATCCCTCTTTTTCCAGGAATTGAATTACAGCTCGCTGCTTTTCTCTGTCATTCGTAATTTTTACCTCCGATTCTGAAAACATATTGTTTTCTCATTGATAATATATCATAGTACATGTGAGTGCAGTTTAATTAAAATCACTTCAAATTGCAAGAGTTATTAAGGAAGAGGCATTACTTTTAGGATGCCCATTGTAAAAACCAACCTTTATTGCAAGAGATTTAATATGCTTCTGTTATTCCTCTTCCTGAGATTTACGAACTTTTAGCAAATAAATTTTAGCCTCGTGGCCTGTTACTGAAAGTATGTTTCTTTAAAACAGATTCGAATGTACATTTTTAATTGAAAACTTTCCCTAGAATTCATAAAATATCAATAATAAAGCTCACTTAGCTAAACGGCATATCACGCGTTAATGAAAATTGGCCATATATCCGTTAACCGGTAAACATTTTAATGTTGCGTAAATAACAAACAAAGAAGGTAAAGAATTGTTTGTTCAATCAATATGGAAAAAATGAAATAAATCTGAATTATTTCCCAAAATAAAGAATATGCTTAACCATGTGCTAATTACACAGAACATGTTTTTTACAATACAAAAGCTTTTCCATAAAAACTGCGTATTTTTTTTTTGTGTTGGCAACATTGCAAAGGGGTAAAATAACCACGTAGACGACTAACTGAATTAAGGAAGTATTTATGGCAACAGTTATTAGACGTGGCAGATGATTGATTCTGGTTTGGTTATTGCGCAGTTGTTTAAGATACGTCTGCATTTTGCCATGCGGCTATGGAGGTGAGTAATTCAGAGTTAAGAAGTGAAATAAAATTCTGCTATCGTTTGTGGGAAACGGCTTCAAAAACAGTTCATTTAATGGAAAAAGCTTATAAAGATAAATATTTGGGTGAGTCAACGATTTTTACTTTCTCGGTAGAACTCTCTACGCACTCGACTAGTTATCGAGAGTTCTGGGGTTCGATCCCAGCGGTGCCGAAACACAATTTTTCAGTCGCTATGCGTTGTTTAAAAATTAACGTAGAAAGAGCGATGACATCGTCCATTTTCATTTAATTAAAGCCATTTAAACAAAAATGAAAAGAGGCTGAGAATTTTCTTTAGCCGCCCCGGTGGCGCAGTGTTCTAAGCGATGGCCTCTGATCATTCGTCCGAACGGGGTCCGGGTTCGAATCCCGGTGAGGCATGGATGTTGTGTTTGTCTTACGGCACTGGCTCTTTCCCTTCCCTGGAACAAGTGTCCCTAAATTAGGAACGAGCGACTGCTTATAGCCCATTGAGTTGCTCACGGTGGTCGTTAAACCTCAAAAAAAAAAAAAAAAGGAACTCTCTACTAGGCCTGGTCGACCTCAAAGTGTTGTTACGGAGCGTATTTTTAATAATGTTTGGGAAATCCTGCAAGAAGATCGACGAATGACGTGTGAAGACATAGCGGACTCGAAAAATATTTCGAAAACGTTGGATTCCGCATTTTACGCGACAACTTACTGCTGCATCGTGTATGTTTCAGATGGGTACCTCATCACCTGACGAGAATACAATTGTTAGCCAGAGTTCAGGTGTTTCAGTAGTGGAAACAAATGATTGCAAACGATCGAACTTTCTATACACAGAAATAGCTACCGATGAAACATGGGTCCACTATTTCGACCCCCTCACGAAACGCGCAACAAGTATCTGGAAGCACACAGGCTCACCTCCTCCGAAAAAAGCCCGCCAAACCAAATCAGCTGGGAAGGTGTTGATAATTCACTGCCCAACACACAGTTTAATGCCTTGAAAGTTAAACTTATTCTTGGATATATTTGGGACCCTGATTCCAAATATGGCGTCAGTTTTGCCCTATCAGCTCTAGTTTTGGAGATAGGGCATACCCACCCTATATGCTGATTCCACAGGTCATCCGTCAAAATTCAATATCCTACATGCATGATCTGCTATTTTTGACATGATTTTGACAAATGTTGATGCTATTAATATTACATACAATTTAAACAAGCACATATTACAAAATCTCGGTTATAATTGGAAATATGTGAGGCACAGAATCCACAAATGGCATCAGTTTTGCCCTATCAGCTGTAGTTTTGAAGATAGGGCATACCCACCTTATATCCTGATTTCACCGGTCATCCGTCAAATTTCGGGATCCAACATCGCATGATCTGCTACTATTGACATGATCTTGACAAATTTGATACTATATACAATATACATATTATTGAAATAAGCACATTTTACTAAATCTGTATATTTCAACATAAGAGATATAAAATGATCAGTCATTCAACGTATGAGAGACGTCTTGATGTTGACAAGACAAAAATAGCAGTCATCATGGTGGTTTTTAGGTTCACTCTACACCACTGGTATTCCAAATTTCAGATAGCTCTTTTTTCCATTTGTCCACTCGTAAATGCTCCGTGCAAGTTTTGCGTACAATATGGGGAGCCCATGACTTATCTTGGTCTCCAAGATGAACACCAAAATGACCAATATATGCCCTCTTCACAAACTCAGAAATAGGTTCCCTACTTTCTTTAAAGGTGTACTCGCCACAAATATAGCAAAAGACATCTGCATGATTCAAGCAACTTTTTCGTGGGGAAGCCACTGCGTCTACTCAATCTGCAAACAAAATTAGATGACATTAGATTATCCGGCTGTATAGTTTTTTTTTCTAACTCCCAATTAGACTAACAGACAGTGGCTTTACACTCATAAAATAACAATATACACTGACTATATGCACATAAAATAACAATATTTCTGCACATCAGCATATAGGGCGGGTATGCTCTATCTCCAAAACTAGAGCTGATAGGGCAAAACAGATCCCATTTTTGGAATCAGCGCCTCAAATATATCCAAGAATAGGTCTAACTTTCGAGGCACTAGAACATTGTTTTTGTTGGGCTATGCAATTTTATTTGATCATAACCAGCATGCTATTCCTCCACAAATTACTGCCAATGTTGAGTATTACATTTCAGTCTTGAAGCGTCTGCGACGTCAGACATTGATTAAGCGACCGGAACTGGTGGGCAACTGGACCATACACCTTGATAACGACCGCCCACATGTGTCTACTTGAGTGCAACAGTTTCTTACGAAATGCAGTATTGAAATCATGCCACAGCCTGCCTACAGTCCTGACCTCGCCCCATGCATTTTCTGGTTGTTTCCAACAATGAAGAAGAAGTTCCATGGCGCAATATTCAACACAGAGGCAGACGTTATTCGAGCTGTATAACGGTCGCTAAAGCACCTTCCACATAATGCTTTTGCCACTTGCTTTGAAAAGTGTACTGAAGGATGAGACCGTTGCATATCATCCGAGGGAATATACTTTTAGGAAGAATAACATAGGTTTTGCTGTACCTATATATATTTCTTCATTTTGTGTGATTTTATTCTCAGTTTTCATAGAACGGCCGTTGTACATTATACAATCACTGAGAATTGTTTCTGTCAGGTAACCACAGAAGCATTTGCTGTTTTTTGAAGAGTGACGCAAAGTGACATACGTAGTAGAAAAGCAATTTATTCATCAAATTAAATACCATGGGCATCAACAACGTTCTGCCAACGTGTAAACAACTTATATATAGATCTGCGATAAAATGCAGGGTCATGAAATGAAAAAAGGTTTGGAGGGCAGCGTGGAACTCATCAAAGTTGGACAACTCGTATCCACGCAAATGATTGTTGAGTGAAAGAAACAAGTGATAGTCTGAAGAAGAGATATCTCATGAGTAAACTGGATGACATAAAAGCTCCCACCCAAGTTTTTTGACAGTGTTTCTGGTCAATGAACTCTCTTTCTCTCGACCTGTGCTGCTTCCTTCATTTTTAAGTTCTCATGCACACGTTTCAGTTGCAGTGGTGATCGTTTGGCAGCGTTTCAAGAGTTCATAATGAACAATACCACGTGCTGTCCACCATACACAGAGCATAACTTTACGTGGATGCACTTCTGGCTTTGATGTATGAGGAATTGTGTCACTGGTGGGCAACTAATGCCTGGATAATTTCGGGGTGCTGTACTGGATCCAATTCTCATCACATGAGAGTACCCTATCCAAACATGGTAGACACGTTGCTGTTTGTTCATTGCAGACAATTTGTAGGGGGCCTCACTTAGACAATTTGTATGCCTTACCTATTGCATGCAGATGTCTTCAGATGGTTTTATCACTAACATCAAATGTTTGGCTGCTGTACTGCTCAATAGCAGTTTTCAGGGATTCTGTGTCAGGGTTTACTGGACGACCATTCTGGGCCATTTCTTGAAGGTATTCATCTCCGTCTCCGAACTTACGAAACCAATTCTGAGTTTTGCGTTTCTTCAAAGCATCTGTCCCGAATGCTAAACAAATGCGACGAGTTGTTTCTGCAGCAGATGAACCGATTTTAAATTCGTATAACAAACAGCCACGAATAATCTCCACTAATACCGCCATTGTAATCAAAAGTATTACCCTATCAAACTGTTTACTCATCTGATTCATATGCGCAAGGCATCTTGAGATTTCAGCTGACAACATACCGCGGGCGGAATACCATCTCTCCGCAAATTCAATCATTACAAGGTGCTTCTTTTGCTCCCTCGAAAAACGGCAAATATTTTTGTAGCTAACTGATATAAATACAAATCTAGGCATACATAAGACAGAGTTTTTCACAAGTGTGGTTGAACCCCGAAGAAAAAATGTATGCCGTTCTTATGTCTCGGTATTTCCTATTACATAAATTCTCAGAATTATGAAATACATTCTGATATCCAGCTGCACGCAGATTTTTGGATATCCATTTTGTATTTGGTTTCGCTTTGAAATAATGTTTTCCGACATAGTATTCGTAAAGCACGTTCAAGGGAAAAAATTAGTTTTCTGAGAAGTACTTCCAAGGGGAAAAACAGAATGAAATAATGTGAAGAGTAGCAAAATAGGGTAACGTTGTAGAAGAAGGTATACATTTTCCAGCACCCTATCTCATTTTTCGCGACTAAATCTCAAAAAAGGAATGTTTTCTACATTGCTCTGATATTCATTTTTTGAAACCATGCAAAGATTTGCCTTTTCATTAAAAGGAGTTGCGCGTGGTAAAACAGTAATGTGACAAGATAAAAGGCGACTAGTAAAGTTTTCGCGTTTTTTTCAATTCTTCGTGATCAAAGCATTTTAATATATTCAGACAGGTCTCACAATCAGAAAAATGTTTCAGGAAAGTATATCCAGGAAACTGTTTCATCAGAATGTAGTTACCGAATTTCACTGATTTCGTATACATATTTCTGAAGGAAAAACAAATGGCGCTACGTTTTCCAAAAGAGTATTGATTCGGACTCTGAACAAGATGAAACTTTAAAATCAGATTTTGAAATTACGAAGAATGCTGTTTGTACGAGAAATCTCTGCAAAACATTTTAAATTAGAGTGCCTTAATTAAAAAGTAACAATATTTTCGAAATGTAAAATTTTTGTGAGAAGCGCTTTTTTTACGTACTAAAATCGTGAGACATATTTTATTATTGGAGGTTTAACAACCACCGTGAGCAACTCAGTGGGCTATAAGCAGTCTCCCGTCCCTAATTTAGGGCCACTGGCTCCAGGGTAGAAGGAGAGCCAGTGCCGTAAGACAAACACAACGGCCATGCCTCACCGGGATTCGAACCTGGACCTATCTCGGACGAATGATCAGAAGCCATCACTTAGTTTCAATATTCGCTTTTATTCACTTAAAAGAATTACAACAGAACATCCCTAACCTCACACGCAGTGTGAGAGAAGACGAGAAATAAAACAAAATGTAGGTATTTACAATGAAATGGTATTTGTACAAATGAGCAATGACAGGCATTGCATTATTTGCTGTAAACAGTAGTAGCTCTGGGACAATTGTTCATTGAAGTCTTGGAACATCACTGGAGGGAATCAATTTATAGAAGTAATTTGGGCAGTTCTAGTTCTAGTGACATGGGAATCACTGGTAGCAGAGAGTCACTGTGAGCATGAAGAGAACTGTGTACAAAAGGTAACATCAGAAGGGAGCAAACACAATCCAGTTCCAGGAGGAAACATGGTGAGGGAACAGTAAAATTAGAAAGTTCCGACGCAGGTTTAAGAGTATTAAAACAGCAGACGAACAGTCTGGGCACTAGAAAACCGAAACCAGGGACGACACGGCGACCATGTTTTGAAGAAGGCAGGTAACCGTGCCGTATCTTTCGCCAAAGGAGTATTCCAGGGTGAGTCTGGCTTTAACCCTGTTGCGGTAGTGTACAACCAAGGAGGTAGAGAATGTGATAGGATCTGGATCTTGTAACTGTAGCAGGTGAGAGAAAATAATATATTTAGCTAGGATAAATAAATACGAGCAGACTGGTAAAATAGAGGAGAAACTTGTAGAAATGTGGCCGAGGAAACGATTATCTTCTAAGGTGAGATCACTGGTACAAGAAGGATTTGCAAGTTGGAACATACTGTGAAATAGTGGCAGCAGCGTCGGACAGTAAACAAACATGTGTAAGACGTCTCCAACGACGTTACAAAAAGGACAGAGATCTGATGATACTATATTTCTTCGGAACAAAGTCGAATGGACAGGCAGTCTATTGTGCAAAAACCTCCAGTGCACATTAAGTTCTGAGAAGAAGGACGGTGAATGTTGGGCAGTAGACTAGACCGAGGTTAGGCAAAAGAAGGAACAGAGGGGAGGAAATTGAAATTTCTTGAAACTTTATAACGTATGGTAATCTCTGGCGGCGTATTGAAGCCACTACAAGTCGAAGGTAGAGATAATAATGAGGAAGATAACCAATGAGTCGATGACCAAACAATGCTAAGCATTGCTGATGTTGTTGCAGTTTGAACGTAGGCTGGTGGCAGTTGTGCAATCCAGGAATGATAAACTAACGAGAGGATGTGGGTGCCAGCAAGCCGTGCACGACTGTGGTACGTCAAACAACACCTGAGTTTGGACCAGTGAGCAGCGGTGTGACGTAGTTTCCTGACGATGGGTCTCCAGGTGGCAGCCGCTGCTGAGACCCTTCTGCCAATGTGCACCCCATGTATCATTTCGACTGGTGGAAGTCCAATGAGCGCCCCACGGTGCATCGGGGCGATGTCTCCAGGAGCCACACTACTGGCCTGTACACTTTGAAGGGTTTAACGAAGCGCCGGAAGCCGCAATACACTGACACCATGCAAGAACAATTGTGAATTGCCATTCTTCTCGGATGAGAACTGTTAGATCATCGGCGTAGGCAGTAAGAACGATAGAATGGTACCTGGTACTATGCTGTATGGTGGAGCGGGGAGGTTGTAGAAGGGAACGGATAGAGCAAAGAAAAGGCTCAAAGACAAGAGAGAAAAGTTGTCCGGAAACAGGACATCCTTGACGGATGCCCTTACGAAACGGAATGGGGGCTGTAAGGAAGGAGGCCGTTCGGATATGGACAACTGAGTCCTGGTACAAAGCAAGGAGAGCTGTGATGAAGACAGATGGGAAACCGAAGGCAGAGAGCACAGAGGCAAGCCTCTGATGACTCACGTTATCAAAGGCCTGCCACTGATCAAGATTGAAGAAGGCTAAGGGTTCGGAGGAAAGGTGGGCAAGGCAATATGAGTCACGGAGGAGATTAATATTAGAATGAATGCTTCGGCCAGGGATGGCGTACGTTTGATCGGAATGTATGACGGTGGGAAGGACAGGGTTCAATCGAAGAAAGAGTATTTTAGTATAAATCTTGTAGTCAACATAAAGGATGGACATTGGACGCCAGTTATCCAACTCCAGCAGACACCCCTTCTTTCGAAGAAGAATGGTGTGAGCTTGAGTAAAAGCGGAGTGGTGGGAACAGATAAGAAAAAAGCAGCTGTAAAGCAAGGGAATAGGAGAGGGTGTAGGAAAGAGGAAAACGTGCGAAAGAAAATAACTGTCAACCCGTCAGGACCAGGTGACGAGTGACAGTTAAGTAAGGCAAGTGACTGTACTACTTCTTCTGTGGTTGATAGGCATAGAAAGAGATGCAACAAGATGCGATGGAAATATGTGGTAAGGCACGAAGAATCGAATCAGCATGAGGAGAACTTGAATGGAACTGAGCAAAACGTGACTGGAAATATGTTCTAACACCGGAACAAATGAGAGTGGGGTAATTAGTAACAGGTCCTTCGGGTAACTTCAGATTACGGAGGTGATGAGCAGAACGTTTGTGGAAATCCAGTTGTTGAACATGTTCACATAGATAGTCATTTGGCTGGAGATGAAGGAGCTTGAGGCGGTGAAGAGCTTGTTGGGAGACAGGGAGTAGCAAGGCACGAAGTTCAGCTTGGTAATGAGAAAACAGAGGAGAATCAAGATCTAGAGTGGAAAAATTCGAGTGTGCAGCATCAATCTTCATAGAGGCGGTAGTACGTTTTTCGTGGAAATATTGTTGATATAAAGAAGAATCAGGGATTTGGCATGTAACCAATGTTGCAAGGAACAAGAAGCAAAAGGGAGCGTATATAAGGCTTGTTGGACCTGCAATTGGATGGCATTTACGTAAGTTGGATTAAGTAAAAGATCATCATCAAGGGTCCAAGTACGGCAGAATAGCCGAGGAGATGGACCGGTGTGAAGACACATTATGACACAGCTGTTGTCGGAAGAAACTGTCGGTGTGTGAGAAAGGGATATAGCTGAAGGAAGAAGAATTGAAGAAACATAAAACCTGTCATGTCGGGCAGTTGTAGGGGAGGAAGTGGAGTAGGAGCGCCAGGTGTACGAACGAAGAAATGGGAGCAGGTTGTGACGTACCTGCCAGCAGGACGCACACGACATAAAGGAAGAGAGCAATCAGAATGAGCGTCTGCGTAGCTCAGTTGGTAGAGCGACTTGTTCCGGAATAAGCGGACTCGGGTTCGAATCCCGGCGTAGACCAAAAATGACGGATAAATTTACTTCGATATAATGGCGCCCGAACTATCCGGATGACCCGACCGTTCAAAATCTCACAAATGGTGTGATGTTATTTCCACACCGCAAGATAGGAAAAATCAGAGAATCCCTTCTCCAGCGCTTTGAAAAATAAATGTGTGTGACGTTGCATTCCACACACCAGATTGACTGGGAGTTCTCAAGTTCTACAGTGGATGGCTGCTTGCAACGATTCATGGTCACGGCTGACCCGTGGGCAATGCCCCTACCCTCTTTCGGGGGGGGGGAGATGTGACGTACCTGCCAGCAGGACGCACACGACATAAAGGCAGATAGCAATCAGAATGAGCGTCTGCGTAGCTCAGCTGGTAGAGGGACTAGTTCCGGAATGAGCGGACTCGGGTTCGAATCCCGGCGTAGACCAAAAATGACGGAGAAATTCACTTCGTTATAAGGTGTGGAAAAGAAACTTTTAGTTGTAGCTGGTTGACAGCTGTAGAAAGTGTTCGGGTAAGAAAATACTTGGTATCCGTAGAACCGTCCGAACTGTCGAGGGATGGTCAAGGGTGCAGTTAAAATCACCACCTAAGATGACAATCTCAGTGACCGGAAGACCTTGAACATAGGAAACAAAATGCTCAAAAAGCAGTCTGCATACTGTTGATTGCCGGAAACATAGATGTTGAAGATGTGAAGTCGGAAGGACAGAAGCTGCAGGAGGTCACGATAAATCGGTTTGACCGTGATATCAGTAATGAAGGATCGAAGACGAAAATGGATGGCCACCGCAAGTCCTGCGTGAAGAATAAGTGATGGACATAGTAGAATTGAAATGGCCAGGTTCGCCACCGGTGGTATGAGGTGTTGGGATCACAGTTAGTCTCCTGTAGCAATAATATATCTGCATCATGCGGTGTAATAATATCTTCAAACACTATCGCATTGGTAGGAGGGACGGAGCATCCCTTACAGTTGAAAGAAAGTAATTTAAACGTCAAAGAGGTTGTAGTGGTTGAATATTACTATCAGCACTTCTGTGAAGACTGGTCACACGTTTCTTTAAGTTAGATGCCTGCGCATTACTGACTGTGTCAATTTTCGGCAAAAGAGCAAGTGGACTCTGAAGTTGTGTGATAATAGTAGGGAGCTGAGCATTACGTGATTGAACGTAGTCTAGCTGCTTGAGAGGACGTGACGCTTGATTGAGTATGATGACAGCAAGATCAGACTGCGCCAGTCTAATGCATTGAAAGTTTCCAGATATTCTGAGAAAGCTTTTTGATCCAACAATTTTGGAACAGCTGGGGACTTAAGAGATGTAGGAACTGCAGTTGGAGAGAAAGACTGTCGAATTGGCGAACGGGTACGAGAGCAGCGTGGAGAAGACGTTACTGGCGAGATTGAACTTTGTCTAGTACGTTTCAACGTGGGAACGACGGGAGAAGCTGGTGAGTGTAGGACAGTTAGATCTGACTAAACATTAGGGGATCCAAGGGAAGAAGATGAAGCAACACGACGTAGGGGTTGCCATTCCTTTTCGGAGATAATACCCTCCGAAGAACGTAGTTGAACCACAGCAGCAAGTGGGCACGACGATGCAGAGGTGGCCAAAGTTCCTGTAGTAGAGATCGCAGATTTGGTGCTGATGAATCACCATTTGCTGGGGGAAAAGTCTCTGGAACAACAGTAGCAGGGATCAAGGACGTCTGTGGAGCCGAACTTGGTGTGGACAGAGAAACTTGTGTTGAGGGTGGGGTGCTGACTTCGGGCGGTATAAGAATAGGTGGCTTGGAAGATGCATGTGGACAACGTGATTGTATGTGGCCATATGCCTTGCATTTAAAACAACGCAAGGCAGTAACGATATCGATCCGGAAAATCTGCTTCCCTACAACCACAGTGAGGTCAGTAGGGCAGTCAGCAATTACATCTTCAGTAGGGAATATGATCCTTGCCTGGCGACGCAGACCTAAGATGTTCCTGTCATCTGGGTCTGTTGGTGCAGATGACAGAGTGCAAATGGAACCAATTTCTGCAGGAACAAATGAAGTACCAGAGACAACGGATACTGAAGAAGTTAATCACGTCACTATGGGGGAGAATGTCGGCGAATCAACATCCATAGAGTTGGAAGAAGAGGTGGTATAATCAGATAACGCTGCTTGGAAACCAGCTGCGTGTGGTAATGACGAAGCCCGAACGTCGCCAGTTGGGAGTGGTGCTTTGCCATCAAGCTTCAGACCTGGCCTATCAGATGCGGTCACCGCCATTTTTTCCGTCTTGGCTTTGCCCGACCCTGGGCAAAGCCAAGACGGAAAAAGAATTAGTACAAGTGAAGTTTTACTTACAGGACGTCAAGGTTGGATTTAATCGACACAGGAGATGTTCACAATACAGGAGATACACAAAATTACGGCACACACACAAAAGAACACTAATAAGTGAAGGTCAAACATGGAGCACAAGTCAACACAACCTTTACAAAGCCATCGCTTAGACCACTGCGCCAACGGGGCGGCAATGAAACAGTTTCAGACAGGAATATCGCTAAATTCGTGCTGTGGAAAAATAGCAGTTACAAAAAGTGCAACTTAAATATAAAAGAAAAACAAAGAAGCAGAATGCGATAGCGTTTTTCACACTGACAAAGCAGGTCATCAGATACGAACAACTGTTCTTGTCGACAATGAAAATCTTTATAATCGTTAACTTCAAAAAATCTTTAATCGTCAACTTCAGAAAATCTTTAATCGTCAACTTAACTTCCTTAACTATGAAAATCAATCGTTTAACGTGTTTTAATAACTGATCTTTTCGTAGTTTAAAATGTTAATACTCCATTTTAATACCCGGGATTTCGGGAATTAATATAAATACACTTATATGGTATCAACATTTTTATTATTGTTCCGAAAGCGTGTTGTTTTCCAATTAGTCACACCGTTCTTAAGACCCACACAAAATTTGTATCTTTCGAGTTTTTTATTTTTTGTTTCTTAGTTTTGTTGTTTAGTTTTATCACATTAATCTTCTTTTGGGGAGTTCAGAAAAGTTCCCCAAGTGATACTTCTTAAACAGGTGTAATGTTTTCATTTCTTATGGTGCAATTTCATGATTGTTTGTAAGCCAAGCCCCTCCGTAGTCAGGAGTTTTCTTAAATGGGAAAAATCCTTTACCAACAGTACTGGCCACTGCTTGTATTAGTATGAGAAGCTTGAATGGTGCTGGAGTTTTTCCATCCTCTGTGCCTGCAGCAGGGAAGTATTTTGGTTTTTGTAAAATATACTCTTTTCCTCTGTGAGTTCCTTTCTTCTTTTCTATAGCAATACAAAAGGAGTTTTGTTTAGATTTTGATCAATGAAATAATCCAACAAGCCTTCGGTAAAAAAATTCCGCCTCATAGGTAGCCGGTAGGAGTTGAAAGAATGAACGCATTAAATCCAATTGCTTTTATTTTTCTTATTTTCTTTGCATTACCTATATATCTTACTGTTTCCCAAAAGTTCAAAACCGTTTCATGGCAGATTCTTTTTTTGCTCTACGGTTGAGGCGTATTTAAGGGAAGCGGTGTCACAAAAAGGAGACGTAAAATACGTATGTTTCAGGAAGTGAGTGTTTCTTTGTCCGTTCCTTAGTCTGCATCTTAAGTAGACTTTTGTCTTTGAGCCGAAAACTGTTTCAAAACCTGTACTTCTCCCCATGATCACAGGTCTTTCAATTTTGGCGTATATTATTCAAGATTACCGGTCGGTCGACGATATTGAAGCATCATATGTCTTGAGTTCTATTAGAAGTTCTATTTTACATTAGACAGAGAAAGTAAAAGCATGGCATATTCAAAATTTTCAAAAATTTGGAAAAAACACTACTTTAAAAGTTTTTCTCAGTAGGTAAATTAGAAACTGAATCAGGTCGATATACAGATTGTCGGATACAGATTCCACATATTAATTGTATGAAGCGTATTTTCATGCTGTTTCTCTCATCGTATATATTAATATGAGTGTATGAAGAGCTTTCAAAGCTTTGTGTACTCTTCCTGTGTTGCAGCGGTTTGTCGGTCGGAATGGACCCGTGTTCTAGTCCCGAATGAGGGACAGGTTTGTATTTATCTTATGGCGTTCATTTTCACCCTTCACAAAACCAGTTGCCTTAACGGACGACTGCTTATTGCTCTTAGAGTTGTTTGTTCACAGTTGAGGTTAAACCCTGAAAAAAAAATATGCCATTCTTATGTGTCGGTATTTTCTACAAAATAAGTTTTCTGAATTATGAAATGCATTCCTGATGACCATTATATGCAAATAAAGGACATATATGTATATTCTAGGATAGATTATAAAGATTATGTTATCCGCAAAAATTAATTTTGGACTCGGCATTTAGCTTGGAGAAAATTAGTGGGGTTTTATTCACAGAGGAACAGTTTATAAACCTCGATCTTATACTCATGTGACGAAACTGACTTTAGATTAAGTTATATTTAGCAATTATTTTTTAGCTCATTTTGGTGGTATGCGATTTAAGTAAAGGAAAACATTTATGTGTAAATATTTAGCACCCTAATAAGATGGGAGATGAACTCCGCCCCCTTCATTAATAATGAGAAGCACGTGAGGTAAATTTCTTTACCGCACAGGCTATCCCTGCAGAAAAAAAAATGTGCTTTTTATCTGGTGTTATTAAACAGCGTGTAAATACGTTAGGGATTTTTCTCTGCTTATAACTTTATATTGAACCGAGCAGCATAAGAGAAAAAGAAAGTAAATGTTTCCTTTTCAATCTTAGTCATGACGTAGTACACGTCCTTTCCATTCGGAAGAGTGGGGAAATGAGAAAGGGAAAAAAAGGGAAAGAAAGAGTGCATAATATAGTCATCTCACGAAAAAATGAATGATATCTTTTTCTTATTTTTCCTGGAACGGGGTGACTTATCTGAAGTGCATGTATTATTCATATCAGGATCAATATCTAAAGAAACTCACAACGCAAAACATACATGATATGACATACATGGCATTTCCCCACCTCAGCAAGAAAATAGGAGTTTCATGTTTATTTTGATAAATGATGCATCTGCACTGAAAGAAACAATGCTGGTAGGACAATATACGGGCATACACTACCGTGTTCCTTTCTTGGAAATAATAAAGAAACAATGAACAGGAGAAGGCAAACACTAATTGCAATAAAAGTTCTTCGATATGATTTCTGTCCCTCGCTTTACTTTTTCTTCAGTGCATTATGAAAAAAAAATAGCATCTTCGGAAATTTCAAAATGGAAAGAAATGCACTGGAGTCTAAAAATGCCATTGTGTCCTGCCATCTGTTTGAGCACTTGATGTACTTCAAAAATGAAGATTTTTTTCTTAACTCATAAACGGTGAGGAAATCTCTTCCATTTTCTTAATTTATTAAGAAAACATTGAAGCAAAGCGAACGACAAATAAATCTATTATATTATTGTTATTGCTTGCATTGAGCACCAGGAGAATTATCGGCTTTCTTCTGCTCAATACATTGGACTTTTTAATTTAATAGAGTTTTGCTCTTGGAACGAAATTGCAGCTATTTTTGCTGCAATTGTAGGATATGCCTTAATCACTCTAATACATTTTTCTAAAAAATAAGTATAACATAATTTGTGCAGTATTTATTAGAGCTGAAATTTTTCTAATACATTTTGAGTTGCAATACAAGCTTCTGTCATATTGAGAACATATACACTATATTGACAAAACTCACCGGACACCCCTTCAAAAGCAAATGAACGGATTCGCTGCGTTGTTAAGATGCGCAGTACAGCTGCAAACGGTATAAAAACAAGCCTGCAGCTGACAGCGATCATATCGCACTGTGAGGTTGAGTGAAAATGTCGCGGCGGGAGATAACTGACTTTGAGAAAGGAAGCATTTTTAGGTGTTATATTAGTGGGTTGTCCATAAGCGAAACCGAGAGGCATTTAAACATACGAAAGTCAACTGTTTTGGATGTACTGAATAAGTGGAAGACACATGGCGTGACTGAAGCAGCAAAACGTACCGGCAGACCAAAGAAAATCAGTGATAGAGGATGTCGAAGCCTCAGGAGAGTCGTTACAGCTAATCGACGGAGTACAGCGCAGGACCTCAGTGTACAGGTGAGTAAAAATGCTGGAACATCGGTATGTACACGTACCATTTGCAGATAAATTCATTCCATGGGTTGCCGTGGTCGTACTGCTGGTCATAAGCTTTTCGTCTCCACTCGGAACGTTACTCGTCATTTAGCATGGTGTAAAGAACATTTATCGTGGACCGTAGATCAATGAAAACGAGTCCTATGGACTGATGAATCTAGATACACGATCCATCAGCCTGATAACCGTGCGTGGTTATGGCGGCAGCAGGGAAAGCGCTATTTACCGCAGTGCCTACCGTCAAGGTTGCAGCTGGCAGTGTACTCGTGTGGGGGTGTTTTTCGTGGTATGGTCCCGGTCAATTGGTTATCGTGGACAAACTTGTTAACCTTTACATCTGCCTTGATATTCCGTATGATTATGTCCTACCAACTCTGTGGAAATACTGTGTAACCGAGCCTTGTTGGTACCAGCAGGATAATGCACCGAGCCATAAAGATAGGACTGTAACGGCATGGCTTGACGATAATTCCGTATCGCGTGTGGACTGGCCAGCACAGAGTCTTGATCTTAATCCCATAGAGCACCTATGGGATGAATTAGAGCGCCACATAACAAGTTTGGAACCAAGGACTATTACTAAGCAACAGTTAGCTGCAGAATTATGTACTGAGTGGAAGCGTATACCTATCGCTGTGTTCCAAAACCTTGTCGAAAGCATGTCTCGAAGAGTCAGTGCATGCATTAAGGCCAAAAGTGGATCGACACCGTACTAATGTATGTCAATAAATGCTATGTTGTGCTTTTCATCTAGGCGTCCGGTGACTTTTGTCGATATAGTGTATTTAAGATACATTTTTAAAGCTTTCAGTAAAATGAATTATAGCTGCTGTAATTTTATTATTTCTATGCTTTTGACAAAAAGTTACGGCGGTAGAATGATTCGGCTGTTACTCAGTTTCTACCATTGCATCCGCGACGACAAGTTAGGTTGAAGAAACAACAATGAAACACGAAGAATACCGAAATTATTCTAATGCTACTACACCTTACGAGGTTACTAAGATGTCTTAAAATCGTTACAAAAGTGAGCACCATATCCTTTCTTCACGAGGAAATAGTTTCAATAGTTTATGATATAATAAATATATCAATTTTAATTCACTAACAGGAGCACCTTGTATAGGTTTTCTGCATCGTGAATAATTTTGGTCTTTATAACTTTATAAAAACATAATAAAGAATGCTAGTAGCCTTTCCGCAGGAAAAATTCAAAATGGACAGAGGATTTGTGGAGTGTTATGGACCTTTTGTTTTTAGAGAAATGTAAATGCTTATCACCTGAAAATTACTATTATTACTATTTCTCTTGTCGACATTCTTGAGCCGAGCCCGGTGACCACGAAGCCGAGATTTTCATCTCAAGTCTGGAAATTGAGGAATTTTCTAGAGATACGGCAGGTTTGTAGAATGACTGCCTTTTGGATTGAGTGAAGAAATATTTTTGGCAATCCTAATTTCTGGAGATTTTTCAAAAAAGTATTTGGTACCACTGCGGTTGCCGAAACGACAACTGATAGTTCTGTGTTATGCTTTCTTTCCAGATCCTTTGGATTTCCATTCGGAAGTTCTCATATTTCTTGATTTTCTAAGATACTGTTCTTCGTATATTTTCCGTAATTGAAGCTGCTACATCTATGAGTTTTGGCTTCTTCAGTTTTTTCATCTACAAACGTAATGTCAAGTCAATTGTTATCAATAGTCTTGTTTGTGACAATAGGTTTATACCTGTACATTAGATTCGAGAATAGGTTCTAAATGGTACTTGTGATAAGTTGGAGTACAGCCTTGGATAAGGCCACATTTAACGCCAGGCTATTGATGTAGGATCTTGGCTCTCCGGTCGTCTCTGTTAAGATGTTGTTTCGTTGGAAGAAGGGAGCAGATGGTTAAAATGTGTTCTACGGTTTTATTGGCTTTTCCACACAATCTGCAGACGTCATCTTCTGCAAATTTCATTACGTCTTTCCCGTAGTTCTGATTTGCGATAACGCAGTCTTGAATCCCAAGGAAGATTCCCTCAGTTTCTGAATAATGCTGACCTGTTTTAGTACGTCTTACGTAAAAAGATCGTGCTTATGTTGCCGGTTTGTCCGTCCGTCTATCTATCTGTCCGTCCGTCTGTCTGTCTGTCCGTCCGTCTATGGATACCATATCTCTGCAACTACTAGTCCGATTTGAAATATTCGTTTTCCACTGGGAAGCTTGAAATTGTGAATGATCTTTCATTTCGTTATTTAGTTTTTTATAGGATGTGCAATTTCGTCGCTAGATGGCGTAAATACAGACAATATTGAATTCAAAATACATTTTATTCATATATTTGCTTCTGAACATCCGACTAAAAAAACTCTTATACCTTTCAATTCTATTTATATCGAACATTATTTTAGGCATAGTCACTTTATCAAGTTACGCATAGATTTTTCGCAAGGGGCGTAAAATTAAGTTCCGTTTTCGCTAACATCTCTGCTTCTATAACTATAATATGAAAACTTATTTCTGCAGAGGATACAGGTGATGATGAGAAGTCGTTTGTATATAATTTCAAATTTTTGGCAAATAATGGTTTAGCCACGTGGGCACGTAAGTGTTAATTTCTGCTTCTGAAGTATTTGCAGCAAAATCTGAGCTCCTTAAAACTCAATTGAAATTTTTCTCCGTGGACTGATAACGCTCACATCGAAACACATTTTAAGAATAAATTATTCTTAAAATAATGCATGGTTTTTTCGCCAGGGGTCGTAAATACTTAGCTTATTTTTGTCGATATGTTTGCTTCTAAAATCATGGTTTGAAAAAACTTTCTTGGTTGGAGAGTGTTACCTTTGTAAAATGTTCATCATGTAATTTCAAATTTTTCTTAAAGCACAAGTCTACCAACAGAGGGCGTATGTTCATGTTTTCGTTTACAGAAATTTCTGCGATATTAAAAACTTCTTTCTAAGGTCAGATACTACTAACGATACAAATCCTGTGTGCATATTTTCTTACCTAAATAATTCACAATTTCACCGCTAGGGGCACATAATGCTTAATCTGTTTTTCTCAATATATCTGCTTCTTCATGCGCTATATAAACAATTCTTTCAACACCGGATGCCATTTACTTTGTAGAACAATTTAGCCTAGTATATGAGGAATTTTGGATTTCACAATTCTGTCGGTAGGTTGTGTTTGTGTACTTCAGTTTGCAGTTGTATTGCAGCTTCCAAAAACACAATTGAGAAATTTCTTCTTTACTGTATGCCATTCGCTGCACTAGAGATGTGGAGCATTGTGCACCATTTGTTAATTTTCGTAACATACTTTTCAGCTGCTGGTGGAGCTAAGTAGATGTTTCTGTTTCTGGATATTTTATCGATTGTAGAAACCGTTTGATTGCTTTTCTAACCAGTTCAATTGACTTTGAATTGCGTTGGTAAATTTAATTCGCGTCAGAACGGATTCAAAAAACGTGCTCGTTACAACCGAAAATTTGGTGTCATCTGTCTTGTTAAACCATTGTAGTTAGTAGGGAGTATTTTATTAATGTTTTACAGAGGTAAAGACTTTGGATATTTACTGTGGAGAATTTTGCTTTTCCAACTTTGCAGTGGTTCTGAATTGTTTTCTGATTGAGAAAGGAACTTAGAATTTTAGAATTCAGGTTCAATAGGGAGTGGGGGGGCACCACTATAGTGATGACGTATTTTTTCCTTAAGAAGTACTGTTTTCGTTCTTACTCTTGTTTTCTGCAAAGGTCTGATATATATACATTATAGTCATTGACCATAGGGCATGCAGTGTGCTCCTTCGTGAAGAAATTAAGGTTCCTATTTGTTCCTGTTTCTATATACAGGGGTCGTCCAAAATAATGAAAATACCTTGAAACAGTAGGTGTTACGCACCTAATATAGTGTGGGAGCACCCTTGACGTTTAAAACTGCTTGAAACCTTCTTGGAATGGACGCATCCAAGTCTTGGATGGTAGTAAGTGGTATGTTGTACCATTCTTCCTGCATAAACTGCTCCAATTCCTTGAGAGACGCTGGAGGAGGATAACGGGATCGCACAATGTTTTCCAACACAGACCACAGGGGCTCAATGACGTTTAAATCCTGTGATTGTTCAGGCCAGAGAAGGTGTGCAAATTCATCCTCATATTCCTCAAACCATGATTGAACAGTTCGACTTCTGTGAAATTGGGGCATTATCATCTTGAAGGGTGTAATGCCCTGACGGAAACTATGTGTGCGCCATTGAATGCACATGGTCGGCCAAAAGTGTGACATAGTCACCGCTAGTGATCCGTCCTTGTAAGGTGATAATGGGACCTACTACAAAACACGAGATCATGGCCCAAACCATTACGGAACCGCCCCCATGCTTCACTCTAGGAAGGAGACAGTCCGGGTTGTAGGCTTCTGCGGGGGTTCTTCACACGTAAACCCGTCCTGTGGCGGGGAATGATGAAAAACTTGATTAATCTGAAAACAAGACATGTTTCCAGTGATCCGCAGTCCACATTTTATGTTCCTGGCATCACTGTAGTCTCCGTTTCATATTCACCTGTGACACCAGGGGTTTTGCAATCGCAGCTCTGCCGCAAATATTGTGCTTATGCGATTCCCTTCGCACGTTATGTGCTGACACTGGGTTTTGGAGATGTGGATGTGCATTAAGCTCAGCAGTAATTTTCGGCGCCGTGGTCATCTCCTTGCGGTTATAATCCTCTTTAATGTCCTCCTGTCTCTCGTAGTGAGTTTGGTTTTCCTTCCGCAGTTGTGTCTCGCAGATGTTGTTGTGCCGTGCACATTGTATGCTGCCATGATCTTCGACACGGTACCTCTCGATACCCCCAATACCTGGTCCACTGTAGTTACCGACTCACCAACCAGCGGTGCTCCTACAATCTGCCTTCTTTGGACCTCCGCCAGGTCACTCATTGTGCCTTCAACTGGAACTAAAGTTTGCAAACGCCGATTTACAATGCAATCACACATTCCCTTGAGACTATAAGCAATACTTTTTTACAAAGCAAAATGTAGCTACACGTTCGTTTTACTCAAAAAGCAGCACATTCCAAAGTCACTGTTTTCAGCTCGGTGTTTTCATTATTTTGGACAACCCCTGTATGTAGGGGTGCCGATATGCCTTAGTGCCGCTTTCAAAATGGCGTTCATCTGTAATGTATTTACTCTTAACTCAGTTAATTATCATTCGATTTCAATTTTTTTAAATAGAAACTTGTTTTATGCTCTTTATTTTGTGTTTTCACCAATTTTCATGTATACCTAACTTTTTCCGTAAAATCTAAAACGCCAAAACTTTTACTGAATTTTTGACCCTATTTTTTTGTTATTAATATGAAGTTTTATATAGGATGACCAGTAATGGTGGTGTGTATATTCTTCCAAATATCACACTAGTTCGCTTTATTTTTTGTGTACCAGAGAATATTGACTTCCAGGAGGACACGTCAGATGGCAGAAGAGCACTGCATGGGACCTTCACTGCAGTTTACCAACAAAAGAAAGATGACGACACAACTGAACCCCTAGTACTAAGTGAACTGACACACGGAACTCCTCAGGAGAATCTTGTTTATAAATCCCGACAGTTTCAGCCATTTAAGATTCCAAGGAACCTTGAAACCCAAGATGGCTACATTAAAATTTGAAACGACGTCTGAAACATGTCATCACGGTCTCACATTAGTCAAATTACAGTCACATGACAGCCCACATGGCAGCAGCCACTGTAATAACATGGAAGCAGCCACGTTGGACATGTATGAATGGTTGTTACTCCAGTTATCCCGGTCTGCTCCTGAAGAAGACACAAAAGTGACGAGTAACGAAAGGGACGATAATATCTTACATGATACACCATAAATTCATATGCGCTTGGTAAGCGTACAAAACCTGATGTACACAGCAGAGAACTCAAGTTTCTGTATTGCCCCTCATTGCTGCATCTTCAACTGACATTGAAACACAAATGACCTTCATGAAGATGTTAGAGAATGTGAACTCTGTATTGCAAGGTGATCAAAAGAAACCCGTTCTTACACTAGATTTGGACCTTTATAAGCCAATGAAGCAACTAACATTTGCTGAAAAAAACAATCTGTACAAATGAATTTTTCATCCAGGTGAACTCCATGTTATTATGGCACAGAATAGAGCCATTAGCACATACATTGAAAGAACAGGTATGTCGTATACCCTATACGAAATATATGTATGTCATGTACACATCTAACATGCCTATGTCCTTTATATAAATGTTAAGGCCTTGTTGCCATGTAAAATACATCTTTTGTGTTTGCAGACATGGAGAGTTGCATTGAATTATCATTTTTAATATTTATTACTAAAGGAACACAAACAATGAATCAAGTATAGACAGCATACATATGAATGCACAAAAACAGAAGTTCACACATAGTTCAGGAGAAAGTTTGCCTTTAAAATGTCTGTTTAAAGATTTTGAAGCATTTTTCTACAAACCAACACATTGAAGAACTTCATGTGAGCAGTGTGTATGCTCTATCTGTGATAGGATAGGAATTTATCAGAACCATTCAATTTCTTAAAAATTAGGTGAAATATATCGGTACACAGGTATTGGTTCAGTATTACTTGCTTAACTGCCAAAGTTTCCTGTAAAATTATAAAAAAATGAGAGAAATATTACCCAACTTATAACTCGACACATATCAGGTAAACTACCAATGCTGTTAATAGCAGTAGCAATATCTGTTTGATTTATTTATAAAATGAGTACCCCAAAAAGTGTCTTTCAGTGTACACAAAATTTTGTAGAAAGTTTTGCAAACATGTCAGTCACTGATGTTAGGCATTCATTACATTAGAACTGCTAAGTGAGCTAAGAAAACTCCCTCAAAAATCTCTTCAAGTGTACTCTGTGTAGGAAATAAACATTGCTAGTATACCCCAAAAATGCCCCAAAATCTCTCCAAGTGTCAACATATCTTACAAAAATTTTATTCTAAAGAAATGCAAACATTGGATCAAGTATAGACAACAAAAATTAGAAATGAATGCACAAAAACAAAAGTTCACACATAGTTCAGGAGTTAAAGTTTGTCTTTAAACTGTTTTCTTTCTTGCTTTAAGGTTTGCAAAGGAGTGTGCATCATTGAACGATAACTGCTTAACAAAATCTTGGTCTAATGACATGATAGCAAGACCATTAAGTCTTTGTTGAAGCATTGTCGATTGCAAGCTATATTTTACCAAGGCCATTTTCGAAAAAGAATACTCTGCTTGTCAGTTGGTTATTGTTATTATCAAATATAGTTTTAATACATTGAATACATTTGGGAAAACATCAATCAAATTGTAATATACACTGTATTGACAAGTCACCAGACACCTTGAAGGGAAACACAACATAGCATTCATTGACATACATAGACAAACCACTAATATAACATCCAACAATCTTTCCTTTCTCAAAGTCAGTTCTCTCTGTCGTGACATTTTCACTCAACCTCACAGTGCAATGTGATCGCGGTCAGCTGCAGGCTTGTTTTTATGGCGTTTGCAGCTGTACCGCACATCTTAACAATGCAGCGGATATGTTCATTTGCTTTTGAAGGGGTGTCCTATGACTTTTGTCAATATAGTGTATATATGTATTTTACTTCCTTTTTCTTTGTGTTTTGTGCAGTGGCTACATTCACCCTTTTGATAAAGTCGTAGAACTGTAAAAATTCACCCAAATCCTCATTGTACAAATCTAAACAGTTATTTAGAGAAATTTGGTCAATCGCATTAGAAGTTTGGCTGTTAACTAATTGAAATGGAGACTGACAGTTTTTATAAGCTAACAGACGTTTGTTAAGTTTGCTATGCAACTGATCAATAATCACATTGTGTCTACTTCATATTTTTCCATTCGTGAAAATAGTGTCATTATGGTTATTGCCATCTGCATATTTTTTATTGATCGTGATTCGACAAAACTTCCCAGAGATTTTTCACTTAATGTTTTAACTATTTCGTCGTAGTTTTCAAAATTATATCTTTTATTGGCAATGAAATGCAGGGTTAGAATTAGAAGTAAATCTTCTACAGGCTTAGCGAGCTGACCACTCGAATTTTCAAATCAGTGGTCTGCCAAAATGCCCACTGGTCTGTGCAAAAAAAAAATATATATATGTATATATATTTGAAGTATATGTAGAAAATAATGTATCATTTTCATTGTAGTAGTATATAGCAAATTTAGAATGGATTGCGTGTGTGTATGTAATTATGAAAATAGTACTAATAAATAAAACACAAAACATGCTATGCAGTAGTAGAAAATAAAAATAAAAACAGCTGACCAGTATGTATCAAAAGTTGGTAGTTCACTAATTTTTACTGGTCCAGGAATGGCACAAATGGTGCTAGTATCTAGAACGGAACCTTGATTATAAGGGCACTGATATGAAGCGCTATGCAACATACCGAAAGCCACCTTCATGGAATTCCTTGCTTCAGTGTGAAAAGCAATTCCATGTAGACAAATACAATTTAGCAAAGTCGGAGCATAAATCAGTGGTGAAGCATGACTTTGTAAGTAAGGGAAGCAATGCAGTTAATATGCGATAAATAGATGGCAAAAGTGATATGAATGAAAACTTATAATAATTAAAATCAGCAAGCGACCCATAGTTTATTTGCTACATTGACAATACAGCATCGCAGAAAGCATCGTAAGACCCATTCCCCCCAAACGCAACCATGCGCGGTATCACCAAAAGAAATGTCTATGTAGAAGTTCAAATGCAAAGATTTATAAAAAAAATTTTCAGTAAAAATGTTGAAAGGGAAAGAAACTTGTCTACCCACACAGCAAAAAGAATTGTGGATTGCTTCTATCAGAGCTAAGACGGGCTCGGGTTGTAGAATATTTACCCGTTTTGAATTTGTGAAATGAATTTGTCTGATAAATACGTATTTTGAGATTTAAACTCTTGTTTAAATATCAAAAGACCTATTTATCAGACAATTTTGTTTAGATTCAGTATAATTTAACGAATGGTTTTGGTAATGAACAAATATAATCTCAGTGTGTTGGCATTAAAAAAATTGAAAAAAAGAAAAGTGTGTACTGGTTTGTAAATAATTAATGTGATATGGTAATTTTAAATAATAGCTGTTGTTATAATGTTACAAATATAAATGTAATATAACTTTTGTTGTTGTGTTTTGTTTGAAAAATGTTTTCTAATATTTAGTTACTTTTAATCTTAGGTATGTGAGCTACATTTCTGTGAGACTGACATTGTTAGAGAGTCTTCTTCTTATGACGAGAAATGTGGGAAATTAATAACAGCTCCATTGGCACACCCAAAATTAAGGGATGGTGCTGTTCCATCCCAGTTTCCAGGATGTCCGGATTACATGTCCAAAGCGGACACATCTAGGGAAGGTCCTGATGAAAAAAGAGCCAGAATTGAAATGGAAACTCTTCAGCGAGCAGTTCAAGAAAGCATTGAAAGTAAAGCATTGTATGATAAGAAAAAGGCATGCAACAATTTATGTGAACTTAAAAAGCATTTACAATCAACAAAAATTTCTAATATTTGGAATGTCATCATGGATAAACCAGATCAAGTCGTTTTTCTGGACTTAAAGTTTTCACCTGGCCCTTCTGTGTTAAAATCAGTATGTGTAAATAATGAATTGGATATAATGGCATATGTAGGAAGTTCACCAATAAAGCACTTGGGTAAGTATAATTTTCCTTTCAAAATTAGAGACATTAATGATGTATCTGACATACTGTAGACTGTCGAGGAATTGCACAAAGAAAGTAGCGACTCCTCGGTCAGTGATGTGATTAGTGTAATCCAGGAATTATTACTAAATATGCTAAAGGTGTTACCAGAAGAAAAAGAAGGTGTTGTTAATTTTATAACTGAGCAACTCATGCTTATTTCTAACAAAAAACATAATGTAAGATATAATGTTGATTTCTTAATATTTTCAAGTTTAGTTTTTTCCATTTCTCCTCATGCGTATAAATTTTTAAGAAGTTCTGGATATGTTATTTTTCCGCATCCATGTACAATACGAAGAATATGTTCCACATTGAAATTAGATCCTGGAAGTGAACAATTTGATGAACATTTTTTGTCGTATATGAAACAGAGGTTTGGTATGATAGAATCGAGAGATCACATTGTGTCTCTTATGGTTGATGAAATTCACATTAAGTCATGTCTTGATTTCAAGGGGGAAATATTGTAGGGGCTGCCTACAACAGTGAGAAATGTGCTACAACTGCTTTTGTATTTATGGTTCAGAGTTTTTTGTCAGCCTATAAAGATGTTGCATATATTTTGCCTGTAAGTAAGATAACAGCCGAAGACCTTTTTAAGGCTATTAAGAGAGTTATAACAGGTTTAGAAGGTATTGGTTTTAAGATCATTTGTGTTAGCTCGGATAATAATGTAATCAATGGTAAAGCAATGTCTTTTTTGCTTCTCCACCAAAACTGAGTATTGTGTACATTCATCCCTCTGATGTAAATAGGCCTTTGTTTTTTATTTATGACATTGTCCATATTTTAAAGTCCTTGCGTAATAATTGGTTGAACCAACGTAACCATGGCCAGTGTATGTATTACATTGATTTTGATGATCATTCAAAAACTAAGACAGCATCTTTTGATTCCATAAAAAAATGTATTCTTTAGAACTGGGAAACTTGGTAAAATACGCATATGGTGTTACTTTAAAAGCTCTTTCTCCAACAAATTTAGAGAGACAAAATGTTAAGTTAGTTTTGCAAATTTTTAATGAACATGTAATTGAAGGTTTGATACAGTTTGGAGAAAAAAATGAATTGCCCCATTTTAGAGAGACTTCAGAGTACATAAGGATTATTTATACATGGTGGTCAATAATGAACGTTAAAAGCTTATTTAAGGGGGAACACAAAAGAGATAAGTTCATGGAGCCACTCACTAACAGTGACAATGACGTAAAATACCAGTTCTTAAGCAAATTTCTGGACTGGGTTAACCAGTGGATTAATGCAAAGTATTCCACTGGGGTATTGACAAGGGAAAAATTTACATCTCTCAGACATACAACTCATGCTGTGTTAGAGTTAGTAACATACTGTATAGAAGAGTTGAAATTTTCTTTTATATTAACAAGGAAAATTCAGACTGATGCTTTGGAGTATCGTTTTGGTAAGTTTCGCCAGCTTGCTGGCTCTCAGTTTGCTATTTCATTACGTCAGGTTTTTGAGACTGAATGCAAGTTACGTTTGCAAAATGTAGCTCCCTTAAAAATTAAGTCAGCAAAGTATGGTGACTTAAATATTGATCTGGAGCAAAAAGAATTGACCAATACAGTAAATTTCAATGAAGATACAACTCTTTCTGGATTTGATAGAATTGATGTAAATAGAAAAGATGTGCATGCTGTTCAGCATGCACATCTTGTGCTCACACAACTATTAAAAAACTAAAATGCAATTCTTGTAAAATGTACCTTGTAATAGATAATACTGTTAATTTTTGTCAGTATAAACTAACAGAAAAAATGGATAGAGGAGGGCTTCTATATCCCCATCCTGAAGCATTAGATATTGTAGTGCATACATATGTTATCGTACAAAAACTTGTTTCGGCTGATTTTGAAAATCTGTTTTTAAAGGTCAGAAACCAAAGGCAACTTGTTTTGGATTTGACAAAAGATGTGCTAAACAAAAAAGAAATATGTTTAGGTGTAGATTGCTCTGAAGGTCATGGTATTGAAGTTGTAACAAAATATATTATCATGGCTGCCACAAATACATTTCTTAATAATTACTGTAAAAGTAAAAGTGACAGAAATGAAAAGCAGGATAAAAAAAGGAAACTTCAAACCTTAAAAAAATAGTTTGAAAAAAATTGTAGAATACTTAAATGTTCAGTGAAAATAATTATGAAAAGAAATCATTGTTATTTTTTACCGTATCTTGAAAATTTCATTTAGAACTTCATGCTCCACCAATCTTGAAATATTGCTTTTCCTTAATTACTGACATTACAGCAGAACATACAATTGCCCTATGGTTGCCATGTTTAAAAAAAAGCTGCCTTTAAATATTAGATGAAATAAGCATTTTCACAACAATGTAGCAGTGAATAATAATTGATACAACATTGGTGCAGGTAAAGCAGTCCATCTCTATCTATTTTTTTAATCGTCATTTGTCATACTTAATGTTTTGTTGATTACAAAGAAAACACTGCAGTCACTACATTTTAGTTTCTTAACAGTAGTATAAGCACAATAACTTCCTATAAATGTAAGGTTAGGAAGTTCAAAATCCACATTAGATATATCATTTTCTAAAACACTGGTCTTGGAAGTCTGAAACATTTTCAGCTATCTGCATTTCTTTCCAGTCAGATAATTCACTGAAACTACTGAAAGAAATATCCCCAAATTCACTTGAATTGATTAGCAAAGGTAGACTACCTTGGAGTCTTAACTTTGTTCCACATTTATAAGCTTGACATATAGAAATATGATACTGAAATCCTGCAAGCTGCCTATATTTTCTAAACAAGTTTTCTAGTTCATCAGCCTGTACTTTTCCAGGCAGTAAGTATTTAAATTTAAGTTGATTTGTACATTATCTAACCAACTGAAGTATAGCACAAGATATGTGTTTTAGTGCAGTGTAAGTTTTGCACTATCACACTCCAATTTTTCCTACCTGTCAAGCCACCTAAGGAACTTTTCAATGAACACTACTTTTACATCTGCTGTTAGTGTTTCATGATATTTGGTCCTCAAGTGTTCCCCTTTAAAAACTGCTGTCACATTATAAATATTCCACCGTGTAATTATAATCTTAATACATTCAGTGTCACCAAAATTTAGTATATTATTAATTCATCCAACAGTTAATAAAGCTTCAGCAGTGCTACAGTTGAAAATCTGGAGTATTAATTTCACATTTAATTTTTGTCTTTCTAAATTGGAAGGACACAAAACTTTTAATGTTAAACCATAACCATATTTCACAATTTGGCCACTTTCAGTCTCATGTAATTTCTTAACTGAAGTGAAGTCATTGGTCTTCATAGAGGACATCAGAATCTGGATAATACATACATTGCCCATTTTTCTGATTCAGCCAGGTACTTCTCACAGTTTTTATTAAATGAACAGAGTCAAAAATAAAATGTAATGGCCTTGAACTATCATAATATGGGTATGTATATGACCACACACTTTGTAAAGGAGGATCTGAAAAGAATGCCATTGTTTTTTGGTTTATAGAATTGTTGTCAGTCAGTTACAGTTACAATCCCTTTAAAGCCAATTTCTTCCAAACCAACAATAACTTTTTTATTTAAAAAAAATGCAAATCAGTTCTTGTTAAAGTGTGGACAGGAAAATTTTGAGCCACACCTTGAAAGGAAGACCTTAGGTTTTGTACCATGAATACAAAAGTACTGGTTGCAGCACTTGTGTTATTAAATGCCATTCCAGTCAGATGACCAGCAGCATAATCCTGAGATTAAGCTGGCTCAGCAAATGCTAAAATGGGGAAAAAAGTTGTAACAAAATGCTAAAGATATTTAGCTGTTTTTGTCGCTCGGAAAATCATAACGCTAACTGAATTGTTCGCACCAACAATGCTTTGGACATCAGTGGGAAACTAATGCTTATGGCTTTGGGGGGATGCCATAGATGTCATAGTTGACTCAAGTCTCTGGCGTAATAGTTGACTTAAATCTCTGGTGTAATCAAAATATGGTTTAAAATGAATTTCATCAATGTAATAATTTTTCATTTCCCTCTAAACCAGGTTATGTTTACTTGATGTATCTTAGGAAAAACTATGAAAATTGTTGTCCTTGGACTAAAACCAAATTTTTAACAAAGTTTCTGTAGGGTACTGGAATGTGGGATAATGATGTATTGATGTTAGATTGTCTCAAGAACCTGTATGTACGGGGGGGGGGGGGTTGAATTCAATAAACTAGCAAAAATAATTTAATCTGTGGAGTACCTGTGTGGGGGGCTTCACTGCTGTAAAATAAAGGTAAGGGGGCCGTCCATAAAGTAAGTCCGAGATTTTTACTATTTTTAGACTCCCCGCCTCCCCTATGTCACATTTTGTCCGATTGTTATCAACCCCCTCCCTAAAAAGTATGTCCTAATTCCCGCAACCTCCTTTATTTTTGACGACTGTTTCTAGAAGTCCGTTGTGAAACAAAGAAAACATAATTATTCAAAGGAAACATCCATATATTTACACGTTTGCTTCAGAAAATGTTTATTATTTAGGCATTAATTTATAAACACGTACATTTTCTTTGTAGCACACTCTTTTGTTTTTCTCTGCATTTCACGTTTATTTTTTTTCCATAGTCTTCCTTCAAGTTCCTTTAGCTTCTGCTTTTTTACTGTTAGTTCTTTCGTCTGTACTTCCGTTAACATTCCACTTTGTTCCCTTTTCAGTAGTCCAAATACATTGGCGTTTAAAATACTGATTTCATCATTCAGAGCTCGTTGTGCTGGTGCTAATCGAAAGAATATTTCTGGCGTAATTTTTGACGAACATGGGTTTTGTTCTTCATTACTTTATTTTTATTAGAAGTGATAAAAAATATTTTGTGACTCATTTACCTCCCTTCACTTGGTGGGTTACTACACAGCTACCCTAGGATGCGCAACCCTTCTCAAAACGGCTCGGTCGACAACGCATTTTCCATTTTTTTTTTTAACTCGACGCAACTGATATTTTAGGCATAGAATACAGAGTGGAGCCTGTGGACGCCTCCTACCCTGAAAATAAATACACATTGCCGACATATATTTCAGATAAAATATAATTAAGCAATAAATATTGCATTCTCTCAGTTTATTAAGTTGAAAGAGCTCAATTCTAAAAATCATAAAATATACTTGCAGACTCTCAAAGGACTGCGACCCCCCCCCCGGTTGATATAAAGACATATCTGCAAACATAATTAAGTTCCAATGTGAAAAAACGGGGAGTTTTTTAATAATACGATTCCACTATATTTTAGCCGCTGGATGTCCGAATTACTGAACTTCCCACCTCCCCATGTTACATTTGGTCTGGTTGTCAGGAACCCTCTCTCCCCCTGTAATCTTGGACGTACTTTATGGACGGCCTTTAATTATGTTTGGTTCACTTACAAGTTTTTTAATTTCTGTGAAAAATGCATGTATAATATCTAACATTACATGAAATCTATTACTGTTGTTATCATTTGTATTTTATGCCAAACATGCCACTTTTTCTTAAATTTCATAAAGAATATTTACATTCTTTATCTGTGATGGATATGTTGTATTTTCTAGTTCATGAATGGGAACATTTCTTACATATAATATGTATCAGCAAATCACTGGTAACTGTGACATAACTATTTCTGTGGTATACTTATTTAACACAAACAAGTTTACAAACATTATGCAGTTTGCTTTTTAAATTAATACCCAATCGTTTGGTATTTCATCCTCCTTCAAAAGTGATTTTAAGCTATTTAAATCATTAAAGTCCTAATCAAAATATGAAGTTTATGGTGATACCAATGTAAAGTACAGAAGTAAGGCTTCATATTCCATTTATCATATTTCATGTCAGCTAGAGTTTCATATCTTTGATATTAATTTGAAAAAAAAATCTTCAACTCAAAGAGCATAATTGTAACAGAAATTTTTGCCATCATTCAAGTACTTGTTAATAAACTTTTATTTTAGAACATGAGTGAGGTGAAGAAAACATAGTTTCTTTAACGTCTGTCATGCCGTCCCGGTGGCGCAGTGCTCTAAGCGATGGCCTCTGATCATTCGTCCGAACGGGGTCCGGGTTCGAATCCCGGTGAGGCATGGATGTTGTGTTTGTCTTACGGCACTGGCTCTCTCCCTTCCCTGGAGCCGGTGACCCTAAATTAGGGACGGGCGACTGCTTATAGCCCATTGAGTTGCTCACGGTGGTCGTTAAACTTCCAATAAAAAAAAAAAAAAAATTAACGTCTGTCACGGTCATTTAGTTAAAAATTAATTGCTGTGGGTAGCAAAATATAGATACTGAATCTTTTATTCACTAAAATATGTCAAATTTCACATAATGACTGCAAATAATTTGCTTCCTGTAAAGCATATGTTCAAGTTTATCAGCATCACTGTTAAATTTTACTGATACAGCGTTTGAATTACCCAGTGGTCCGCTTTCCGTTGTCCAGTAAAATTTCCGTCGGACCACTAGACTATTGATTTTGCTGGCCCGGATGGCTAGTAAGTTGGTTTTTTTGTTTTGTTTTGTTTTGTTTCTAATTTGTCACAAGTTAAAAAATGAATGTTTTTATTTTACCTTGCTGTATGGTTTTCTTTTTAGGCTGCAAACTAATAAGTTTAAAAACAAATATTATATATAATTCCATTGAAATGATACATTGTTTACTACATATATTGTAAATGTCTTCAATTTTTTTTTTTTTTTGTACGGACCAATGAGCATTTTGGCGGACCAGTGGCTTGCAAATTCTAGTGCGTCCACTGGGCCAGTAGATTTATTTCTGATTATAACACTGCTGATGACATTACACAAGCTGTTGTAGTAATAAGATTAACTTTAGTAAGAGCTTTGGTCTAAAGAATTTGCATGAGCCACTATTTTTCAAGGTACTCGCAAGTTATGAATCTTGAAAACATCTCCCATTTGACACTCAACATATTGGCAGAAGAATCCAGCATATTTTAGGTCACCACAGAAAAATTCATGGTGGCAAAAAATATACTGTATATGGAGTGGCATATCAGATGAAGTCTGATTAAATTTATCCAAGACAGTGTTTCTTTTTCTAAATTATTCCTACAGCAGAATTTTGTAAAAAATATCAAAATGTGACCGAAATCTTGAAAATTTAAAATTTTACATGCCAGAAGTAAGTGACATAAGTTAAATTCGTATTTTTAAATTTATCTTTGCACGGTTGTTCTCATCAATTACCTGATGAGATGTTTAAATCTTTGCACGGTTGTTCTCATCAATTACCTAATGAGATGTTTAAATCTTTGCACGGTTGTTCTCATCAGGTTCTCAGGTTCGATGTTCAAATAAAATCGTTGTTGATGAGAACAACCGTGCAAAGATTTGAACATCGACCACTTACAACCAAGAGGTACGTGAAAGATTTTTCCTTGAATTACATTTGATTACCGAGATATATGTTCGCAGTGAATACTAATAACTTCCAACTGAGAAATTGCATTTCACACAAAGGAAATATAACATGTAAAAGTTCCAACAGTTAAACCACCATTAAATGGTTTAAACTGAAAAAGAATAACGTATGTAAAACATGTTTTTAAATCTCGATACATAGTGAAATACGTGCGTATTAAACAATCTTGTTAAATTTTTCCTGTTACATTTGTTAATTATGAATTTTAAAATATTTTGTATTGCGTATTAAAAGAAGTCACAGAAAGAGAAATTTCTACCTTTGCCTTTATGTTTTAAAATCTATTTGTTTTACTCTATATCTCTTGATATCTCATGTATATACAGCCTGACATTTTTTCTAATAAAATTTTCACAAATTTGTTCATTCTGGTTTGCATTGTTTTTATTGCTTAAGTGTCAAAACGGTTATCACACTCAGAAGATTAAGGAAGGCGACTAGATATATGTTTTAAATTGTTCAAGTAATTATTTTAATTAGTAAGAGTAGTTTCACACTTTGCATAGTGAAAGCAGCTGGCTAAAGCAAAATCAGTAGTTTTCCAAAAGATACTAATCATATTCTTTTTAAATATATCAGAAATCTATAGATATGAGGGTTTGAAAAATATGGGAAAAGTTACATGCCCACGTGCCCAGTTGGGCATGTAACTTTTAGGTGTTTATTTACTAGCTGGGCAAGAAATTATTTACTTGCCCAGGTAGTAAAAGCTGGATGCGCAGGAAAATTTATCTTTTAAGATAACAAACCAGAACCCTAATTTTTTTTTAAGTTAAAAATATGATCTGTTTTAACATGTTTGCACTTCCATTTTAAGGGTCTGTATTACAAATGTTCAATGCACAAAAGTGTGTATATCAATTTTTAATATGATGATGCTAAAATTGGTGTGAAATGGTACAAAGATGAAATTGGTGTTTCAGAAATTTAGTGATTCTGCCATGTTCCTTTTATTAAAGTTTTCTCATTTTGTCATTAAACATGAGAAACCAGTTACATCAGAGGCATGCATCCTGTTGTTGATTATAAACAAAATTTGTAGCAAAACTACATATGGTTTCCGATTTCTGGGCGTAAAGCATAACATAATTAAAGATGTGATATTGCTCTTTCTTTGGTACTTCGTAACAATAATACAACTTCCATTAATTATCAATGATATGAAACACAACATGTGATGACTATCTTTTTTCTTGTGTAGTAGGAAATTTTATTACCAAACTTTTTACTTTAAAATTTAATTGCCATGCACAGGCAATTAGATTTTTTATTTACCTGCCCAGGCGAATGATTTACATGCCCTGGGCATCTCTGGCATGGTATTTTTAAGCCTTGGATATTGTTATTTTTAAAAGAAAAAAAGTACCTGGATCGACATGAATCCACATATTGTAGAAACTATGTTCTAAACAAACAAGGTTTTTAAAATACAAGTAGAAATATATACTCTCTCTCTTTTTTTTTTTTTTTTTTTTTGAAAACAGTTGCTTAAAATGAGAGATCAAGTTTTTATTCATTTATCTAGACTTATCTGTTTCCAGACTTCCTGCACTGTGTCTTCACAAGCTACAGCAATAATAACTGGAACTAATATATCTCATATTATCCGATAACTACTGGAAAGTGTGCTTCCAAACGTGGGGGTGGGTGTCAATTTTTGTATGGGGAAAACTTCTTCAATCCTTCATAGAATTTATTTTGAAACCAAAATCATAAAAAAGAGGAAAAACAATCTTTTTCAATAGCTTTAGTAATGACAAAACATTTGTGCAAAATTTTATACCATTGCTTTTTATAGTTTCTGAGAAAATGGTACATCGAGTTAGTCAATTTATAATGAGACATGTACATCTTTTAAAATACATCCTATAGTACCAAAACAATCTCTTAGATTTATTCAGTACAATAACTGCATGTGCATTTGTCAGGTTCTCAAAAATATAATAATTATCTGTAAAAATACTTTAAGAAATTATTGGAACAAATTTCAGATTTTCTTAGAAATGTGTCTTTGAAATTCTTCAAGGAACATCTAACGGACACATAATCAGATTGTGTTTGCGATACCCAAAGAACTGCACAACCATAATTATTTGTACATTGGCAGTTTTCCTGAATACTTCTTGAAAATCAAATTTCAGGAAATTTCTGCCAATAAGTTACTTGTATTTTTCCAGATAAAAAGAAATGCTTATATTGTGGATCCAAATAGTTTTGCTTAATGCTACTAATATACTTAATACATTGACAAGGTAACTTTTTTGAAATAGTGCTCTGGAAGACAAAAATTATAAACTTTATATTTGCTTATCAAAATGAAGTTGTCCAAACACGTAACTAGATGGTACTAAAATTAGGAAAACTTGTTATGTCATTATTGCACGTTTAATAATGTAGCAATTGCATAATTTTCTTGAAATCTTAATTTATTTCATGCAATCAGTGGATCAAGCAGCAATTCACTGTATGTATATTAAAAAGTGTTTTATTGAGCCTTTGGTAATAATTAAAAAACACAGAAAAAAATTCAGTTTTTCTTGACCTTTTTTTTATATATTAGTGATCACGGATTGCACATAAATTGCTCGTTACTGTCTGATGTGAAAATACATTTTCACTAAAGGAATTATTTCATTACTAAAATTTTCAGTCATAAGTTTGCAATGAATGAAAAACCTGATTCCTTAAATTAGTCAATTGACATCTTTTGAAACGACGACGATACTTCGTAATGGACCCTCAAACTAATCTTTCAAGTACAAGAACGATTTGTTCACAAGTACAGGAATCATTCGGTTAACTATAAAGACACTATAACTTCAAGTGTAACTACAACAGTTTATAATTTCGATTATAGGAATGGTTTATCACTTCCAGTGAAATGACAGCGATGCTTGCATTAAGTTGACGAATCTGTCTTGCTTATCCTTTCAAGTCGAAATTATTGCTACGCTAAATTTTACGCTGTAATTTCTTTTTCTTCTGTATTTTAAAAGATTATAAAACAAATGTGTTAACTCTGTAGTTATTTAAACACTAACACAGAAGTTCTTATTTAAATGCAGTGAAACTCTAAAAGAACGCACGACCTGGTTAGTTGGTGTACGTAAAGACGCGTTCGTTTCGCACATCGCCGTAATGCTCCCTCTCCGCGGCTACGGACTACTCTAGTGACGTCACAAACCGGTGCGCGGGCCTGCTAAGCTATTAGGAGGTGATGGTCGAGCCCGCCAATGCCGGTTTCCTTTTGTGTGTGGCGTCTGAAATCTGATTCACGTCTGACCATTATCCCCAGCAACGTAACATATGCCACTGTAATTTCCTTTGGTATCTTAATCTTCATCCGGCATTAATCTTATGCATTTATTTCTTCTTGCCCGTTTTAAGAGCTCCTTTGTGAATATTAAAGCGAACAGTTCATTCTCTGCAGATATATTGCAGGGTTTATACTTCTCTGTTTTATTCTTTTGTCCTAAACTTTGTCTTCTTATGAGTTTTTAAGCTCTCTGGCTATTCTTCTACTTCTTTAATTGTGGAACGTTTCATTAGAGTAGCTTCAAAGAAAATGAAGCCGATGGGACATCCTCGCTTTTGCATCTTTTAAGTCCGATCCTCGGTGTACTTCCAACTCTCACATCAAACTTTTCTCTCCTTCAAGCACTGCTTTTGCTGCGGGTAAAAGAAACTGTATATGACGCCTTTACAAGTGCACATGCGTGTTACAAGCCAGCAACAATAATCGATATATAAAAGCAATTTCGATATTGGCACCAACATTGACGCCAGCATGAGATCACAAGGATTCCCTCTAGGCTAATAATCTTTAGCACTCTATGTTCCGATGCCCTTCTTTAATTTCCGAGCTTTTCTACTACGCCTCCGTTTTAGCACGTCTTTTGTAAAAAAAGATCGTCTTTATGTTACCGGTTTGTCCGTCCGTCCGCCTGTACCCACTATATTTCTGCAACTATTAGTCCGATTTGAATAATTCTTTTTGCATTGGGAAGCTTGAAATATGCGAATGATGATCCTTTATTTCGTTGTTTTTTACGATGTACAATTTCGCCGCTAGAGGGCGTAAAGCAGATGATGTAGAACTCAAAAATACGTTTTATTCCACATATTTGCTTCTAAACATCCGATTGAAAAAATTATTTTATCTTTCGATTCCATTTATGTCGAAGAGTATTTTAGATGCAGTTACATTTTCAAATTACGCACAGATTTTCCGCTAGGAGGCATAAAATGAAATTTTCCCCGTAACTCTTCTTCTAAAACTCCGATTTGAAAATTTTTTTCTTCAGCGGATACACCTCCTGATGGAAAATCTTTTGCATATAATTTCAAATTTTTGGTAAAGAATACTTTGGCACCAAGGGGCGTAAGTGGTAATTTTTGCTTCTGATGTATTTGCCATAAAATCTGAGCTTCTAAATTATCGATTCAAAAAATTCTTTCGTGGACGGATGCCACTCACATCGATAAACCTTTTCGAAATATTTTCTTCTTAAAATATTCCACAGTTTCTCCGCCAGGTGGCGTAGATATATATCTTATTTTTGTCAATATCTGTGCATCTAGGAGTCCGATTTGAAAAATTCCTTCTTTGTTGGATAGTGCTTTCGGTGTAACATGCTTTTCATATAATTTGCAAATTTTCAAGTAATTCATAGACTTTTTCCTTGGGGGCAAAGAGGTAAATTGCGTTTCCCATTATATATCTGCTTCTAAATCTCCGATTTGAAAACTTCTTTCTGCACCGGATACACCTTCTGATGTGAAATCCTTTGCACGTAATTTCCAATTTTTGTAAAAAATGGTTTGGCCACCAGGTGGCATAAGTCTTAATTTCCGCTTCTGATGTATTTGCCGCAAAATATGGGCTTTTAAAATCTCGATTGCAAAAAAAGTCTGTTGTTGACCGATACTACTCATGTCGACAAACCTTTTAGGAACATTTTCTTTTTGAAATAATTTATGGTTTCTACGCCAGGGGCGTAGATGTATATCTTATTTTAGTCAATATCTCTTCTTCTAGTAGTCCGATTTGAAAAAAAATCCTTGTTTTTTGGATAGTGTTTCCGATGCGAAATGTTTTTCCTATAAATTCAAAATTTTCAAGTAAGTCAAAGACTTTCTGCTAGGGAGCACACAGGTAAATTGCCTTTTCTGCGTTATTCCTGCTTAGAAAACTCCAATTTGAAAAATTCTTCCTGTATCGGATACAAGACCTGACGGAAAATATTGTTCACATACTTTCCAATGTTTGGTAAAGATTGGTTTGCCCACCAGGGGCATAAGTGTTAATTTGTGCTTTTGATGTATTTGCAGCAAAATCTGGGATCCTGAAAATTCGACATTTTTTTTTTCTTGGACCGATACTGCTCATATGGAAAAACCTTTTGAGAATACTTTCTTCCTAAAATAATGCATGGTTTTTCCACCAGGGGACGTAACCTCACATCTTATTTTTGTCGCTGTTCTAAGAGTCCGATTTGAAAAATTCTTTCGGTGTTGGAGAGCGTTTCCGATGCGAAATGTTTCTCATATATATTCATGTTTTTCTGAACGCACAAGCCTGCAACCAGGGTCGTTAGCTCCCGATTCCGTTTACAGCAATATCTGAGGGATTAAAAACCCAATTGAAAAACTTCTTTCTTCCGTCAAATACTCTTGTTTTCCATACCGGTTCCATTGACTTTGAATAGCTTTGATAAATTTAATTTGCGTTATAAAGGATTCAAAAGACGTGCTTATTACACCGGAAAATTTGCTGTCATCTTCCTTGTTAATTTTTATTTGTGTGTGCGTGTTGGAATGGAGTTCAGAATAAGTACTCTATTACCCTTATTCTTATTGCTATCACATCGCACAGATGTAACAGAAATCGAATCAATACCGATAAATGCGACTTTTTATGTTCACTCAAAACACATGTATCATGTATCGTACTTTTGTCTCATACGCGGAATGTTGTCTATTGTATTTAACAAGCTCATGTATTTATCTAAAACATTTTTCAATGAGAATGTCGTATTTACGGACAAGCTTTTTTGTCGTATGCCTTCCATAGTTCCATTGATAACATATTGCAATCTAACTTTGTTAATAAAGTTTCAGCAGGCAAAAATCTAAGAACATTTTTTAAGCTATGTGATACTGTTAAGCTGAAAGTATTTGTTATTTCTGCATATTCCAGAACTTCATACTTTGTTTTTTAATTTCGGAGCAGTACATCAAAATAAATTTTAAAATGTCAATTTATACCGTAATTTAAAGAAGAAAATAATTAGAATAATTAGACTCGAACTTCCAGAATGCTCTAATTGAAGACGCTGTCAGTACTAACTTACATTCTGCAGGGTCCTTTTCAAACTCCAAGCATTACAGTAATCCATAACAAATCAGTAAGTAACTGTTGTATCCAAGTGTAGGCGTCAATCCGTTCTTATTTGAGAAATCATCCATTCTTGTGTCATTTAAATTTCATCCAAATTACAGTTTCATTCAAAAAGTTATAGCTTTTAGGTATTCTAATTGATGTAGATAAACTACCTTTTTCTAGCTGACTTGAAAAAATATATAAATAATTACTCTTATATGCACTGTAAGCAATGTAATTAACGACCAGTCCTTAAGTTGAATAGATCGAAAATGAATCGCTCTGATTATTTTTCTAGTGCTGGTGATGGGGAATTAGCTTTTATTTACTGGGTGACTCTACATAGAGCTTCAAAACTGCATCGCCTTGGAATTCCATTTATCTCCGTAGGACACCATGGTTTCAAATGTTTAAACATTTTGAATGGCAATCTGAATTAATATTCAGAACGCTCTAATTGAAGAAACGCCCTTTCGTACTAATATGTCGTTTAAAACAGTGATCTTCGAACTGCTGCCGTGTAGCATAGTTCCCAGTTTTTCTTAACAGGGTTCTTTTTTTTTTTTTTTTTTTTTGAAGGAAGCAATGAGCCTCGATGAAATTCAATTTGCAAGGATCTTCAGATTCTTATACGATACGCGATACACATCACTTAATTGTCATGTATTAAGTCTTGTAGAGTATTATTACCACTCACATGATTATTCGGGCATTTTCCCTAATCCTTTGGCATGCCTAACTTGGGCAGCGGAGGGGTAGGGGATGTGTATCTGTCTCTTGAATGTTTCATTTAGGTATATATGTGTATTTTTCTTTTGATGATGTATGCAGTATCCTTTTTATTACTGCTGTATCTCCTCTTTTCTCCCGTATCCTGAGACCGACTTGACCTGCGCTATAGTCGGCTTCCAGCAAATGGTCGATAAAGCGAATTTTGTTTAATTTGGATGCTGAGGCGGACTTGTCTTGAGCAAGTGTGCTTCCAGCATTTTTGGTTGCTTGGCAGCATAGAGTCTAACCGTTCTTAGGGTTTCGCGATGGCTCATTCTTACGAATGTCAAGAGCTTGTGCGTACAGTGGATTCATTCTACCCTTTTTTTATACTGTGCAAATTTTACTGTTCTCCTAGGTGATCTGATTTGCTGACCAGTTCAAGTATTTATTGTTTTCTTTATCATTCTGTTTTGAACAGTACCCATCATAAATGGAATGTCCATATTCTGGTTTGCCTTACTGATAATTTCCCTATATGATCTTCTTAATATAAGTAATCTGATTTCTTTAGTGTTTCTTAATGGCATGTGCCTACTACTGTTTCCTATTTTGTTTAATATCTTGGTGTTTGTGATGTATTTTTGATGTATCTGCGCCAGTCGGCTTCCAGCAATAGGTCGACAAAGCAGCTTATCTCATTTTGTGCTTCACCAGTGCATGAATTCTGATCAGTTTTACGTTGTCTATTTTCTATACTGTTTGGTTTTCTTGGGTGCGGAAGGGCGAATAGTGGAGTGGATTTGTCATACAAATGTTAACAGCATGCTGCGTATAATTTACTTTTACGATGTCTGTCATATGGTTTTTTTCAGTGCCACTTAATGCTATATCTACACTACTGTTTACTGGTAATTTGCTTATTATCCTGTTGGTCCAGTAATCACTGGACCAATTCTGCCGTTCTGCCATGTCTTTTCCCTGACTACGGTTGTACATTATTTAATTTCCTCTTTTTTTGCCACTGGTACTAATTGTGTTCTTGTATGTTTGACGTCCTACCGGAATTATTACAAGGTTTTTTACTAAACTCCTTTGCAGTTATGTCATTTTATTTGACTGTTCCGTGCACTTACATTGTCTTGTTGGGAATTCTTGTTGCTTATATAATTACAAGGGAGCTTCTTCCCGTATGATTTTGGTTTTTGGTACACTTTGCATGTGCATCATTTGTTATTTACCTCACTTGATGATATAGTGTGCAAATATTTTTATATTTTATTTTTTGATATGGAACAACGATCCGGTGTTTTCCGTTTGTGCCATTGTTAATACTCACAGAATCTGTCGTGTATCTATATGTTCTAGTATGTTCTCCTTTCCTACCATCCGTGTATGCATATGTTTAGTTTTTTTTATCCCATTGACAGATACTTGTTTACTCTGTATGTACCTCTCAGGAGTTATTGCCCCGTAATGCCGTGTTCAAATGTGGATCCTACTGCGCATATTTTGTCTTTCCTTTTGTGAATTCTTTTAAATTTTTTTATATGTTGTCTCTACATATTGTTGTTTCAGTAAACTAGGTGTGCTTTGCACACGTACAGAATTTTACCCCCTTCCCCCCATATATACGCAGACGGAAATCGGAGGTTACGAGCTCCCACATTTTTTGAAGTAGACCACGAGGACCGAAGTTTTAACTCCGGGATTTCGAAGCGAAAAAGAGTCTAATCTTATTTATTTCAGCACATATAATAGCTTCGCGAATTGGTACAGAATTCGTCTGCTTGTTCATAATTAGCTTTAGGGAAAATTTCGTTTTTCAAATAAAATCCAAGAAAAATTTGATTTCATCCTGAAAACGCTTCGGAAATGACCGAGGAACATCATTCGTTCTTTTTCTCTCTCTTCTTTTCTTCCACACACTTGAGAATCATTCTATTGCACAACTCTGTGCTCTGTGTACAAGACAAAGCTGTGGACAGCACAGATTAAGTACTATTTTAGTTCGGACTTTTAGGTGGTTACTGCGTAGTTGACTTTTGTCTAGGAAAGCATTTCGCGTTTCCACACACTCGGACAGCTGGTGCTGAGTTTTAGCCTTCACTTCTTCCTTCACTGAATATAAGAAGACCTGGTCATTGAGTAAATAGTTGGTCTGCTAACCAAGTGCTTAGGGAATGGGCAGTACCAAAAAAAGTCGATGAGGTGAGTCAACATTGGGTCCATCTATGGCCTTTCAGGTTACGTGCCTCAGACGTTAAATAAACAAAATCGAACGTACTGCGAGTTTGGAGGAAATAAGCCACGCGTCTTCCACTTCTCCTTCATGTCCTTCCAGAAGAAATTTCCGTCCTGGCAGTTGAAGCACTTCAGTCTCAGTAAATAGTCAAGGAAAATAGTTCCAGTGATTTTTCGCTCAAGTGTAACATTTTTTATATGTGGCGAAGATACTCACAAAGGTTATTTTATATTTATTTTTGACATGACAGTGTTATGTTACCAGACATTTTTGCCTTTGATAGCTGCTCTTATAGTACTTTTATAAGTTCGTTTTGTCCGCCAGTATTTTGTGTCGAGAGAATTTGTCTAATTGTGGTCAACGTGAGCTTGGTAGATCCAGAAAAACTGGATAATGTGCTACTGTATTCTTCAGGTTATCGTTAATATAGATACCACACTTCAAAATACAAAAAAAAACGGTGCATAGTGAAAAAACAAATTACACACATGGAAGTTGTTAAAAGGGGGAAAAATGAAAGCATAAACTGCTTTACTAGTATTTCTCATACAGAGATATCAGCAATAACAATATGTTTTCCTGATGGTTCATAATCTATGCTTCACCTTATCAAAGTTTACTGTTTTTAGGTGAAAAAGTAAAATGATGAAAGGCCGAAATAAATGAATAAATTTTATTTGATCGCAGCTCAGCAGAATTTTAATAAATGTTTCTTTTCCCCGTCAGGTGAAAGAAGCAATACATTTCATTTTAGTCCATGCCATTTATGTGAAGGGTGTTAAACCAGTAAATGATTCTAGAGGTTTAAATACATATTTTTTTTAATTACTGGGTTTATGTAGGCATCGGGATCGAAAGGTAAGGAAAGGTTCTGTCTTTCGAAAAAAAAACTCATTAGGTAAGGTCATCGGATACAAATTTCAAGTCCAATGCATTGACCGTCTATAGTATAAATATACACTGCTGGCCATCCAAAATGCAACACCAAGAAGGACACGAGATAGCAAAACCAGATTTACTGGACATATAACAACAGATACAAAGATGAAACGATTGAGCTTACAGTCCCGTGCGACTTGCGGAACACGCAGACATCAATAGTTTGTGTGGCCCCCATGGCTGGCAATAACGGCCGCTACACGCCGCGGCATCGAACGAAAGAGGCTTTGGATGTGGGCTTGGGGTATGCCTGTCAAGGCGGCTTCCACACGTTGCCACAGTTCATCAGGCGTAGCCGCGGGTGATGCATCCGGGCCACTCGGTTGCCGATCAGCGACCAGAAGTGTTCGATTGGCGACATATCGGGAGAACAGGCGGGCTACGGCAGCAGTGACACCTGGTGGGCCGTGAAAAATTGTTGTACGTTGCGTGCCACGTGCGGGTGCGCATTGTCCTGTTGAAACTTGACCGCTGCCAGGTCCTGCAGGTAAGGGAGGACTACAGGCTCCAAAACGTAGGAGATGGTGCAGTGGTTGTTTAGTGTACCGGCGATGCATTCCAGATGGGTACGGGTGTCATATCCAATTGCGCCTAAAAAACATAACGCCAGGCGACGGACCGGTATGGCGATGTAAAATGCAGGCGTCATACAGTCTCTCGCCACGGTTCCACCACACGCGGATCCAACCATCGTGGTGTTGCAGGCAGAAGCGGGATTCGTCACAAAAGACAAATTCGTGCCATTTCGTAGTCCAGGTGCGGCGTTCAACGGCCCACTGCCGCCACACTCGCCGGTTTTGTAACGTCAAGGGTAATCGGAGCAATGGGCGCCGTGTGACAGGTCCCCGCTCCTGCAGACGACGTCGAACGGTACGTGCTGACACAGGTTGTTGCGCAACACATCCTGATTCCTGCACTAGCGTTCGTGATGTGGCGGTGCGAGCCGTCAATTCCCACCTCACAATATGCCGGTCCTCTCGTTCGGTGGTATGCCGCGGCTGCAGAAATCGCTCACGTCGGTCCGTCCGACACTCCTGCACCCACCGAATCCATACTAGCCTCATTGGCTGGATGTCGTCGCACACAGGCGCTGATGTCTCGGTACGATAAACTGCTGTCTCGATAGGCCACTATTCGTCCTGTGTCGAACTCCAAATCGTGCTGGAATGACTGCCGTATTCTGCGACGAGGCATAAGGAAGCTTTCCCCGCACAGGTTTGGCAGCACAACACACTGCCACTACTTACACCCCGCCTTCTGTGCACCCTTCTTATAGTGCTTCTCGGTGGCGTGCCGGGAGCACATGATTTGCATATGCCCTGCAATGCTAATCGTTTGCATGTCCTCTCGCGGGCGACGCATGCTGCGAATTTCAGGCCAATCGGATGCTTCCTTCTTGGTGTTGCATTTTGGGTGGCCAGCAGTGTAAATACACTACTGGTTGTGAAACTTTCAGCACCATGAAGCACTGCTGGTATTAGCCTGAAACTTACAGGATAGGTACAACAGGTTGGGACATGCAAATGATTAAAATGTCAGTGAAAATGGGAATACGTTTTGGATCAGCTCCCTTCGAACTGTTCGGTCTTGAGTATAAGGAGCTGGCTCAAATGAGATGTTGCGATCAGTGAAAAAAAGACATTGAGTCGAAAAGGTGTTTCTTGTGTCTTGCTAAACCCACTCGCCGAAGAAGGTCGCATGATGAACACCTGACGAACTTTGAGCGGGGAAGGATTATTTCGGTCAGAGAAGCTGGAATTTCCTACCGCGAAATTGTCACTGATATGAGACGAAATGCCAGTACAGTGATGAAAATGTGGCGTAAGTGGACGGATGAGGCTCGGATTCACACAAATTCGGGAAACGGACCGCCACGTAGCACGACTACACGGGATGAACAACATCTCTACCGCATGGGAATGACCGATGGCACAGCGACATCCACGGTGTTAGCGCAGCAGTGGAGCGCTGTCACAGGCGAGACTTTGACCTCCTTCAACGTCGTCTGCTTAACAGAGAACTAGTCGCTATCAGCGTATTGCTGCACATTCCTTTGACCTTCGACCCCAGACGCCTCAGGCTGCAATGAACATAGCTCTTGGCACGCTAATTGGCAAGAAGTCTTGTTTTCTGACGAGTCACGATTCAACTTGATGCACCATGATGTTCTCATACGTGTTCGAAGACATCTTGATGAATGTCACTTTGCAGAGTCGTAACGGCCCAACGCCAATCGTTCTGGTTTGGGGCGACATTGGGTTCAATACACGATCTCGACTGTTACAAATTGAGGAAACCCTCAGCAGCCAGCAATACATCATAGATGTTTTAGAGGTAGAGTCTTTAAACCCTTCCTTTTGCAACAAATATTGAAGACTCGTTCGACATTAATCACTGAAACGATGAAAGTTTTCCGTCTTTAGCACGACTTAATGTTTAAAAGATGACAAATAATACAATTAAAACCATGAGCACTTTCGAGGCAGCCGCTGCCTTGAAGGTGCTCATGGTTTTAATTGTATTATTTGTCATCTTTTAAACATTAAGTCGTGCTAAAGACGGAAAACTTTCATCGTTTCAGTACCTTCCTTTAGAGTTGCCGTGGAGCTATATTCCAAGAGGACAATGCTCAGCTACATGTGGTCCAGTATGTTCAAGACCCCTTCCATGCACGGCAGATATCGTTTCTTCTTTCGCCTGCACGTTCACTGGATATTCCCAGACTGAACATGACTAGAACACGGTAGCTAAGCTACTGGCCTGTCAAGCTCCTCCGCCAGTCACCAGAAATGAACTCTGGTCTAGTATAGAAGCAGCCTGGCAGGTTATTCGCCAGGACGATATCAAATACTTCTTTCATTCAATGCCACACCGTGTGGAAGCTGTTGTTGTAGCTCGAGGAGTCTTCTCACGGTACTGAGTTCCGAAGCGAAAAAATCTTGTATAGCTCTATAAATTTAATCAGTTATCTCCTGTAACATAAGGAATCTGCGATATAAATATCATTTGAATATCACAATTTGTTCTTGTAATTTTTACAAACGGTAATGTACTTCGGTGGACTCCAAGTAAAACCAATGAGTTCGCCTGTGGTGAGATTATGATCAAGCTGAGATTAACAAATTCATTGTGTAAGTGTTAGTTTATGTATTAAACAAAGTCTCGAACATCTTCTCTTTGTGGCCACGTACATGGCGTGGCCACAAAGGGAAGATGTTCTGGATGTCGGAATGCGGAATGCCATTCCATGCTGTATCGATTCGTACCCAACGATCATCTTGGTAACTCACGCCGCAGATAGGCTGGCCAAAGGTTGAGCAACCATATCACACACTTGTTAAATAGAGAACAAATCAGGTTAACAGGCTGGCCAAAGAAGACTTAGCGCATGTCGGCATTCAGGAACTGAAAGACATTCTCCGCCACGTGTGGTCGCGAATTGTTCAGTTGATAGATGACACCAGAAACTCTCTGCAAGTATGGCAGGACATCAGCCTCCACAAATTCGGTGATGTACTGCTGGCTTTTAATGGTTTCTACAATGTGTAGAAGGCGGGAATGTAAATGGAACCCGACAGGCCTCCACTCGTGAACGTCCGGTGTCACACCCATATAATGTTGCATAATGTATACTTCCAGCAGCCGTTGACCACGATGTTGCCTTACGAGGATACTGTCATCATGGATCATTAGATTGAACTGGAAGTCGTCAGAAAACACTATACGCTGCCATTCATAATACCAGTTTCAACATTCCTGTCCTCATTGCAGCCACTGGCGTCGGTGGTTTCAGCTCAATGGAAGGTGAAACAACGTGCGGCGTGTGACAAGGCTTCTCTGAAACGAACGGCTTTTAACAGATCTTGCGCACAAGCTTTGAGATATAATAATTTGATGATCAAATATTCAAAAATAATGGGAACACTGTGTTTTATGTCAAAGAATGCTCCAATCTAATCCGAATATGGTATTGCAATAAAGCAAATGAATCAAGCAGCAAGATTTCTCATGCACACATCACAGGGGTACTAGCCGCCCCGGTGGCGCAGTGGTCTAAGCGATGGCCTCTGATCATTCGTCCGTAAGGGCCCGGGTTCGAATCCCGGTGAGGCATGGATGTTGTGTTTGTCTTACGGCACTGGCTCTCTCCCTTCCCTGGAACCAGTGACCCTAAATTAGGGACGGGCGACTGCTTATAGCCCATTGAGTTGCTCACGGTGGTCGTTAAACCTCCAATAAAAAAAAACAAAAAAAACAGGGGTACTAGCACAATGTCCACGCCATTGTATAGATTGTAGTCTCCAGAAAAGAAGTTAAAAAAGATGGCATCTCCGTAGATTAGGGAAAACGGCAGAAAATATTATACAGGCATGATGGCTTAGTAACGAGAGTTTCATATTTTCTAAGGATATTCATATAAAACAACTAGTACCAACTACAATGACAGTAATCTCCATAACTCATTTTGATTTCCAATAGGCAACACGAAAGAACCTTCCCACACCCACCCTGTAATCTTTAGAAAAATGGCGCATTAGATAGGCTGAATATTTCTAATTGTATCAAATAACAAAACTCTAACTGAAGAAAAGATTTATAATTTTACCTTGTGGCACTCTCTGAATATTCTTTTATTTAAAATTGCTGAATTCAAAGAATTTTAATAAAAATTTATAAAAGCAATTAGCAGTAAAAATTTAATAAAAATACAAAATAATGAAGCAACAAATAAAATTTCACATTGCTTTTGGAAATTCTGAAGGCCTCCTTTCCGCATTGTTTTTACCTAATCTGTTCATCGCTGAGACGATTGCCTGTTTGGAACCGCATCACTGCATTCAAAGAGAAGGAACTGAACACATATTTGAACGAAAAGCACAATTGTGTTTATTTTGTGTCTTTCCATCAGTTGATATGATGTCTTCGCACCTGTAAGTCCGGTTCGAAAGTGCTTTATACTCCGGATGGAACTAACAACGTGGAGGATAGTTTATGCGACATCCAATTTCTGTGATGCATTACTCTACTTGGCTTATTTATTTTCATGTTTGGCACTACAACTAAACCATTGTCGCGTTCTATAGCTAGAATCATTAGCTAAGATTTTCATAATATTTATCTTTTTTGTTTCCCACGACGCAAAATGTTTGCATTTGATATCTGAAGTGCATATTTCTCTGAAGTGAATGCATTTTTGCATTGGGAAATATATACCGAAGACCCAAAACATTATGACTAATTGCCTAATCAGATTTCTGTCCTCCATGTACCGACAAAACTGCTCTTACTTGGTGAGGCATGAACGCTGAAAGATTTCTGAAGCTGTCTTGTTATATCTGGTACCAACACGTTACATGTAGATCCTTCAGCTTTTGTAAGTCACGTGGTTAAACCGCCGCGGATCGAATTCGCTGTTCCAACACAAAATAAAGATGCTCAGTTGGATTGACGTCCGGGGAATTTCGTGGCCAGGATAATACCTAGAATTATTCCTCATGTTCCGCGAACCGTTCTCGAACGATCCGGGCAGTCTAGCATGGCACATTATGCTGATGACAGAAGGCACTACTAGAATGGAATACCGTTGCCCTGAAAGGATGTACCTGGTTTGCAATTGTGTTTAGGTAGTTGATAGACATCATTGTTTCCTACAAATAAATGATTGGACCCAGGTACTTCCAGCGGAACATTGCTCAAGAGATTACACTTCCTCCACTGGCTTGTTTTGGACCCACAGTGCATCCTGTTCCCATAACGTACTTAGGTAAATGACGCGCACCACACGGCCGTCCACATTATAAAACAGGAAATGAAATTCGTCGGGCCAAGTGACTTTCTTTCAATAATTCACAGTCCAGTTTTGATGCACGCGTGCCCAATCTGGGCTTTTTAAAATGTTAGCTGAGGTTAGCATGGACACTTGGAGTGGTATGAGGCTACGCAACCCCACTTTCAGCAGGGTTCAATATATTTTGTGCCGTGACATAGTCACCAGTGTTTAAATTACCGGATATTTGTGCCAGAGTAATTTTTCTGTTGGGTCGTATCATAAGTGTTAGCCTTTGCTCATCTCGATCATCGATGAGCCGTGGCCCATGATAACTTCGGTTAACCTTTGAAAGAGCTGTCAAAGTTTAAGCACCAACGGCCTGCAAGATGTGTTTGGCCCACACCTTGCTGGCCGTTCGTGTTTTTCCTCCCAGGACCACGTTTCGAAAGTACTACCCAGGGTTGACCGTGGGCACCACACAAGCCTTGCTGTCTCGGAAAAGCTTTGACCCATTCGTCTGGTCATTACAATTTGGTCTTTGTCAAATTATCTGAGGTTCACTGCCTTTCTCATCTGAAGAACAAGAATAACACTGATTAACAGCGCTCCATATGAGGTATTATTTATATCGTTTTATGACCTTCACACGCACCCTCGTTCACCTGAAATTATTTCGATTTGCATAAAGACTCGCTGGCCATAATGTTTTGGCTTTAGTAACAGTGCTCTTTCGAGGTATTCCTCTTTTATCTAATAGATGCAGTTGAAAATAAATAACAGTTTTATTGCAATTACGAACCGTTTTTTATGCAAAAATTATGTTTTATTGATGCATCTTCAGATCTTCATTTCAATTAAATCTTTTCTAATTAGCGTATAAGAAAAAACTCTCTTTGAATGCCAAAAATGTATACATAACCAAAGCAACTCATACTTTGAGACGTAATGTTCCTTTAACTAAGTAGTGGAATTGAGGTCGAGGTATATTCACGTTTTGAAATATATAGCTACTATGATGATTATTATTAAACCATCCCTTTTCAGAGTCAAGTTCGGATGCAGCCAGTGGGCGAATTTCAACCCAAGTTGGTAAGAAAACTTCTCTAAATACAGAAAGATATTTTGGAGACCAAACCCTAACTAACAAATCACCATCAGCGGAAAATCAGCCATTGCAAAAAAAAAAAAAAAAAGAAACAGACGGCAATGTTACGACCTCTATGGGTGTAGGATTGACAAGTAAACCACAGTGAACAAAATACTGGTATGACGTTTAATGGAATAAATTCATTTTATGTTTCTCCCCAAACAAAACTGCTTAGTGACATAAAAGTAGTTCCTTAATGGAAAGAACTGCTGGAGCTTACGATAACAGAAAGAGCTGGTGGAGCATACAGGGTACTATTGAGGAAGATCATAGACGTCGTCTGTCCATCTGATAGAATAGAAGCTGATTCCGTGAAATAGTGTTCTCAGCGGCAGCAGGCAACTCTGACGGGACTGATATTCTCATGATGTGCGATTCTGTCTTTCGTGACTACGAAGTAAAGAACATTACCCAGATACACAGTGTTTTTCAGGTAACACCACAGACGAAAACCACATGGTATAATGTATTGTGTACTAGGTGTTCCTTATTTTGAGACTCAGTGATTAAAATTTACTCCTGGTGGTAAGTTTCTAGCTATTGCCCTTTTTCCAAAATTCTTTTATGTTGTGAGAAGTGTTTCTACCAATTTTGATTGAGGTTTTCCCAGGAGTTGTCATTGCTGAGGGGTCTGAATACGAATAGTTTAAATTTGGGGACTCTGCAAAAGTCCGATTTAAAAAATCTGTTTGCATCGAAAAGCTGAAAAGGGAAATTCCCACATCACTTTTTCAGCTTTTCTGAGGAAATTTTTACCCACCAAGTGGCATACGCTCAACATTTTTATTCAACGATACCATAATTCATACACACTATTGACGTGGATTAGGAACATCAAACAGAAGTCATCGCTCTTTCCACGTTTATAAGTGAGCCAGGTAAATATTCTCATCGGCCGCCACCGGGAATCGAACCAAGGGTTTTCCAATTACGCTCCGGACATCCTACCACTGCACCACAGCGGCCTCGAATTCTCCAGACTCACATATGACTAACTGCCAAACCACATGGCAGGTTGCTTCTTGAGCCCCGCATAATGCTGGGGATTCACTAAAGTTAGAAAGCAGCGACTGAACAAATACTTAGGAGGCGAATGAATAATAATTAATACACACTATTGACGACGATTAGGAACATCAAACAGAAGTCATCGCTCTTTCCACGTTTGTAACTGAGCCACGAAAAAATTCACGGTTTGGGAGAAACGGTTTCGCAGTTAGTCGTATGTGAGTCTGGAGAATTCGCGGTTGCTGTGGTGCAGTGGTAGCATGTCCGGCGCGTAACTGGAAGACCCTGGGTTCGACTTCCGGTGGCGGCCGATGAGACTTTTTCCGTGGATTACTAATAAACGTGGAAAGAGCGGTGACTTCTGTTTGATACCATCATTCACTGAAACATTTCTTTTAACATTAACACAATAATTTCTTTTAACACTCACACATGTTCTACACTTTCGCTTCAACAATTTTTCTACAACGTAGCGTAAAAATAGATTTGAATCTGTCAGTATATATAAACTCCTGAAATTTCTTGCATTATTTTACATTGCATTCTGTAATGCAAGTATGAAATTCCATGCACATTTACGGCTTTCCAAGTGCAGAAATTTTTTCTTTGTGTTGCGTTATTCCTTTTAAAGAAAAACAAAAAAAAAGTTCACTGCAGTCGAGAATTCAGAGACACTTTTCTTGTTTGTCTTGCATTTCACTCTGTACAGCGGAGAAAAAAATGCTGGGTGATACGTAGGCTATTTTGTAGCACGCTATAGTGGAGAAGGCGAATAAAGTCAAAACATCTTCGGTGTGTTTCCAAGGAACAATTCTGTCCTAAGAGGCTGTACACACAAAGCCAACCGTTGAATTATACCGATTATGAGAGCAAAAAAAGCAGAAGCAACGATTTGTTTTAACTGAATCTAGTTTTATCTAGCGTTGTGTTTACTTTTCATTTCATGACCGAGGTATTCATAAAGACGATTCAAAGGTACGCTAATTTGCTCCTTGTTCAGCCTTTGTCGCTTATAATCAACATCAGATGCATCTCTTTCTATTGATGTAATATACATCCAAGAGTTTAGTTTCCCCGATATAATCAAGGAAATGTTGCATTACTTCGTGAGTCTGGGACGTGCAAATGATTATGCTTTGGCATTGGCATTTCTGAGGAAAAGCACAATAAAGTTCTGAGTTATGAGCTATAGTTACGGTGGAGACACTGATTGAACTATGGGGATGATTAATACTTCAATTAGTTACGAAACACAGATGGCGGGCAGCATTAACCTCCCCTCGCAGGTATTCAAGGAAATGAGGATGTTCTTAATTTGTCACCGGAAACATCTTTTCCTTTAAACGTGGAAGTAATTAGGTGGGTCTTTAAGTTCCAACAAATCAACCGATTAACTGAAAAAGAAAATCGCGGGAATAATCAAACCCTCAAACTATGATCACGAAGAGGCTCCCCAGCAGCGCACCTAAGGTAAGAGAAAGCCATCTCTGAACTATAAAATACCACGCGATGGCTCTCAAATTAATTAGTGTGCCACTACTGCGTGATTCCTCTTTTATTTAGCGGTTAATTAAGCACATCTTTAGAGGAACTGATAATGATTTTCTGCAATTCCTTAGAACATTTTCTACCTTCAAATTACAAAAGGAAATTATAGATTAAATATCATGCTTTGGAATGCTTTAATTAAAGTATATTGTTTCTTGAGATTCGGTGAGATCGAGAATTGGCGATCAATGTTTACAATGTTATTTCCACAAAACCGCAAACTAATTGCATTTTGTTCGTTCCAGGCTATCCCAGCATCTAAAGGAGGTAATTAAAAATGAAAGAAAAGCAGATATAAAAAAATCTGCTCTTTTTAATGGAAGCGCAGGCTTTTTGCTGAAGAAAGAAAGGGGCCCGATAAAAAGATATGGTTATAAAAATTGGTCACATGCTCAGTTCCAGCCGGGAATCTTATGAGAATACGGTGATTTTTCTTTCTCAATTTCTGTCCAAATGACCTTCGGTATGTTTCCTGTTATTTGAAACTAGGAGTTTTTTTAATAAATTGGCAGCGCATTTGGTGGAGACATACTATTTCTGTAAGTATGAAGCTAGACCTTGTACTCCCCGCTGGAGCAATGACCTAAGAGAGCTACAAACGTTTGTTTTTCTGGAGAAGGTTATCGTATCGATGAAAGCAATATGAATAGTTTAGTTTGCATGCAGTATCGATATTATGGCGTAGAAGTCATGTATTACTTCTACGTTAATTTAAAACATCAACATACTAAGAAATAGTTCCTAAATGAAAGAAACCTTAACGGCCAGACGAAACATGTAAACAACAGAAGTCAACTTACGGAACAAGATGCTTTATTCAGGATGTAGCAAACACATCGTAGCATAGCATTTTGCACTAAACTCTCCACACACAACACAACACATCTTTCTCCCAAACGTATTCGTTTGAGAGAAAGATATCACGTTAAGAGTGAAGAATAACAGAATACACTCAAGATTTACATAGGGAAAGAAACTAAAAAGGAAAGTTAATTTAGAATATACGTCACATCATCTCCCTCGTAATTTTTTTTTCGAGAACCATTCAATTTTGTAGAGGTATCCTTTCAAACAACCTGATCATTCATTCAACTCTTTCAGATAAGAACTTACAAAATGGATGAAGAGATTTGTTGATCCGTTGCTGTAACTGACTTTATATCAGTACATATAGTCTCTAGACATCAATAGGTCAATATGCTGTACATCAAATGTCCATATCATAAGTTGTGATAAATATTTTTTCACAATACGTGTGGAGAACACTCATCAATATACATATAAGTAGCATAGTAGTAAAAATAACTGCGTATGGCAGGAAAAAAAACTACAGCATTTTTAACGTGGTCAATTTACACATTCGACCACTCCTGATAACTTCTCAGGGAAGACAAAACCTTCAAACTAAGTTAACTGAACATTTTAACATAGCGTAAATTTAGTTAGTTGAGAAAAAAAAACTGCACTTGCAGAAAAAAATTCAACACCAAACACAACAAGTGTCAAGCACACAAAAAAGGTTAATCAGAACTATAACACAAAAACCTTTAAGTGAACACTTGGTGGCCAGGGCCGACTTCGAACTACTCCCATGCATCCGCACATCGAATTTGTAGATGGGATAGGAAACCCTGGAAAACCCTATCCTGGGAGTGAAACATCTTTATAGATATCAACAAAGGCAATGCTGATTTTCATGTTATGCCGAAAAGACAACATGCTAAAAAGGAATTGATAAGCATTTTAGAACTAAAAAAATTAATGTGGGGCCACAACAAAAAAAAAAAAAATGCATTACATACTGACAAGAAGATAATGTATGCGTTATTTTGTCCTCAAAGCCTGTCAAAAAGAGTTCTATGATACTTTGAGTACCGAGAAAAGTTCAAATAAATAGTCTTTTAAGGTGTTTGATATTGTTGTTCTCAAAGGTTGTCAACAGTTAACAGTACCTTTTTCTAACCAAAAAGATCTGTGTGCTGACACGCTTAGGTTGTTGTCGGGGCGACAACGGAGCTCTCGAAGCTTCACGCTTCACAGGCTGAGGTTGCAGGTCACTGGATTGCCGAGATGTCTCAGGATCTCTCGTGGACAAAGCAAGTTGACCAGCAGAAGCAGGATCATCAGGTTGTCGCAAGGAAGTCCCAGTCTGAAGCGAAGTGGTCCCAAGCTGGAGAGAAGAGGTCCCAAGCTGGACCAAAGAGGTCACAGGCTGGAGCGAAGAGGTCTCAGGCTGGAGCGAAGAGGTCTCAGGCTGGAGTGAAGGGGTCCCAGGCTGGCTTAGAGACGAACCCGGAATCTGAGAAGTGTGCAGATCCGGTTGTATCTTTGGTGGTCGATATAAGATACATGTACTTGGAGTGCCACTTTTCCAAAATAAGAAATCAACGCTGCCAACGTTTTGTACTAGTTTTGTACAGTTTTGTACACCCAAAAGAAAATTTTGTACACCACCGGAAGTGGTACTTTTCGGCTCTTTAAAACTGGCACTCCAAGTACATGCTGGAGTGCCACTTTTTCAAAATCGAAAATAAATACTGCCAAAGTTTTGTACTAGTTTTGTACAGTTTTGTACACCCAAAAGAAAATTTTGTACACCACCGGAAGTAGTACTTTTCGGCTATCTAAAAGTGGCACTCCAAGTACATGCTGAGTGCCACTTTCTCAAAATCGAAAATAACTACTGCCACAGTTTTGTACTAGTTTTGTACAGTTTTGTACACCCCAAAGAAAATTTTGTACACCACCGGAAGTAGTACTTTTCGGCTCTCTAAAAGTGGCACTCCAAGTACATGCTGAGTGCCACTTTCTCGAAATCGAAAATAACTACTGCCAAAGTTTTGTACTAGTTTTGTACAGTTTTGTACACCCAAAAGAAAATTTTGTACACCACCGGAAGTGGTATTTTTCGGCTCTTTAAAAGTGGCACTCCAAGTACATGCTGGAGTGCCACTTTTTCAAAATCAAAAATAACTACTGCCAAAGTTTTGTACTAGTTTTGTACAGTTTTGTACACCCAAAAGAAAATTTTGTACACCACCGGAAGTAGTACTTTTCGGCTCTCTAAAAGTGGCACTCCAAGTACATGCTGAGTGCCACTTTCTCAAAATCGAAAATAACTACTGCCAAAGTTTTGTACTAGTTTTGTACAGTTTTGTACACCCCAAAGAAAATTTTGTACACCACCGGAAGTGGTACTTTTCGGCTCTCTAAAAGTGGCACTCCAAGTACATGCTGAGTGCCACTTTCTCGAAATCGAAAATAACTACTGCCAAAGTTTTGTACTAGTTTTGTACAGTTTTGTACACCCAAAAGAAAATTTTGTACACCACCGGAAGTGGTATTTTTCGGCTCTTTAAAAGTGGCACTCCAAGTACATGCTCAGCGGCAATTTTTCAAGATCAAAAATAACAACTGCCAAAGTTTTGTACTAGTTTTGTACACCCAAAAGAAAATTTTGTACACCACCGGAAGTAGTACTTTTCGGCTCTCTGAAAGTGGCACTCCAAGTACATGCTCAGCGGCAATTTTTCAAGATCAAAAATAACAACTGCCAAAGTTTTGTACTAGTTTTGTACACCCAAAAGAAAATTTTGTACACCACCGGAAGTGGTACTTTTCGGCTCTCTAAAAGTGGCACTCCAAGTACATACCGGAGTGCCACTTTTTCAAAATCGAAAATAAATACTGCCAAAGTTTTGTACTAGTTTTGTACAGACAAAACCGAGTTATGTGCCCCTCCGACGATGGTTCTCTTTGGTTGTCCTGCATGCTCTTAGAGTGTCATCTTTCGAAATTCGGAAGTAAACACAGTGCTATCTTTTTCCAGTTCATTACATACTTTTACTCCTGTTCATTATACACAACCAGCTATTTTCGTGTTCATTATACGCAACTTTTATTTGTTCAAGGTCGCAAATTTCCGTGCTATTGTCTTGTATAAACTAAGAAATTGCCGGAGCCTTCATTTTTATAGTAAAGGAAGAAAAGAAACAGTTTTTTGTTGCTTTGTTAAGCAATGCTTTCAGCAAAAACATTTCAAAAACGCCAGGAAGAGGAATTCAAATCAGCGCGGATCATCGCTTCCAGTCTAGCAGGTATGCCGAGCTAGGTTGGTGGAGGGAAGTTGCAAAACACCTCGGCGCATTCGCAGTGGCTTAACTAGCACAACTTCTGCCACCCTAGAAAATTTATTTCAGCAACCCTAAGCATAATAATTTTTTCAGAATTTCGGACACTAGGGAGGATGTGTTTTTCACGGTGTTTGTTTTGGGAAAATGGGGGGAGGGGGGTGTCAGGAAGTTAGGGAGACTGTCTGGAAAAGTAAAGGAACTACCTATTGAGCCCTGCAGTTTTAACTTTTAAAATAAATTTTGGAACAGAAGTACATAATGCAAGGTTATCAATCAGCCAGTAAGATTTAACACTGTGAGCTGTCAGATGCATAATCATGAATAAACGTTTTATTGCATTGAAACGAATTCAGTAAAATATATTTAAATGTTTAAGGTTAACAACTATGAGACTTTAGTGATCGTTATTGGATATGGTTGTGTACAAACAGGGAATTCGGTATTCTACACTGCAAGAATGCAATATGGATTTCGTAGCTGCAGATAATAATTTGCATGTACAACAAAACTTCAATGCAGGCCAGGAGAAAAAGAGTGCGTGTGGAAATACAATGTGCAGGTATGTGATGTTTGGAAATATACGAGTACTATACTCAGTGTTCGAAGTTTGCCGGTATGGCATACCGGTAGTTAACAAAAATGGAAGTGAGCATACCGGCAGTTAAAAAAACATTATTTACCATCCCGGTATGTAATAAATTATAAACCCTTCACAAACTACGTAAAGAAATTAGGATGACAGCACAAATTTTAACGCAAAAATCGGCAAATGACATTTTTTTTTTAATTTTTGTATTAATTTTTTTAACATTATATACAATAATTTTTCAATACCAAAAAAAAAAAAATATACGGAATGGTATGTATTTCTTTCGAAACCTCCTATTTATACTATGTGGATCTATGGTCTACACCATACCGGCAGTAGCTCTGTGCCACTTCGAGCACTGAGTGTACCATATAACTACATAATATAAAAATGATATAAATTACAATTATATGAATAAAATACAAGTGGAAACCATTTTTTATGCGATAAGTGGAAATTTTAATGTTTTTAGGACAAAGTCTTTCTTTCTAGCTTTCATTTTGGCGAAATTATTAAGCATTGAGGTCCAATCTTTTTGAAAACTGCCTTTCTATGCAGTGACAATTCCTGCAGCTTATTTTGTGACATGATGCTTCTCAAATAATTTTTACAAATTTTAATTTGGAAAACGATCTCTGTACAGATGCTATTATGACGGGTAGCCGTGAGTGTTGAGAAAAGCATCAAGGCTATAATTACATTTTGTACAACCACCGACAATTGTAGGATCCACATTCTACACGAGGAATCTCCATGTGGTCACGCACTTCCCTTCACAGCGCACCGATAAGGCGATTGCAGACCGATCATATTACAACTCGGAGCCAAAGGGCCGAATAGCTTCAATGTGTAGGACATCCAGCAACCGAAAAATTGTTATGCTGTGTGTTGGTAAAACGTGGAAAGAGCGATGTATTTGTTTATTCAACTGACGCCACATATTTAGGGCATTTTCACTTAGGATATCAGTGCTTCCAAAGTGAACTTAAAACTCCTGGCAGCTGCTTTAACTTCTATATTACCTGCCTCCCCCTCCTGCAGCTGCAGAAGTAGTATTGCGTACTCAGAATGCGGTTGCTCAGAAGAGACCTGCTACATTTTCTGGCGTCACACTTAGTTCCGTGTAATGACACTAGGTTCGTATCATCACTTCCTTGTTGCACGCTAGGTACTGTATTACTAGTAGGCGAGCTTTATCTCGATGGACTTTGAAAATTTTATGAAGTAGCGTCGCGAAAGGTTTACGTATTCTCAAGCTTTCGTTGTCGGGTGCATTCATCACTTGTTTTCCGCTTGATTGCAAAAAAAAAAAAACCTTGTTAATGTTACTGTGATTTTCGAGCAACTACGATGCCGAGGCCTGCGTCGATCCCAATAGAAAAACTCAAGCATTTTTTTCTTTCGGAAGAATCTGCTATTAACAAGGGCAATGGAAGAATAGCTCCCAGAAATGACATTGTATGGAAGCGCCTCTGTGATGCCATGAAAGATGAATACAGAACAACACCGCAAGCCTTGTACCTAAATGTGCGCATGGATAGGCATGGTTTACATTCTTTACTGGGGATTTGTGTTGCACAACTCCCGTTAGAGAGTGACACAAGGCCAAATGAAAGGAACAGTTCTTCCACATCTTCAGAAGTTGAAGAAGTCAGCAGTTTAGAATGGGAGGATGACGATTCTGTTCATCGAGAAGTACATTTTCCTGTCAACGAAGCAGAACAAGCTGGTGATTTAACAGAATATCAGGAGGAATTCACAATATCATTCAGTGCTAAGGAGCAGGCCCTGATTTACGGGAGGGCACACGGGGCACGTGCCCAGGGCCCCCGATTTTGGGGGGCCCCCAAATTTGAATTAAATGTGTACTTAGTTAATGGGAATTTTGTGTGTGTATATGTAAAATTTATTTTTTTACTTTTGCATGCTCATGAGTCATGTGTTTATAAATGTGGTACTTACATGCAGTGACTTTGAGTTTCGAGTTTCACGTAAACACGTGGCCATTAATGAGTTTCAGTGGTTTAATAACCTTCAGGTGGCCATTGAGAAGGAGGACTGCTTTCATTGATTCACGTGACCTTTTCTTGCTTTTCCGAACGCACCTAAACTTAACTGATCCTTCAACTTCCTGCACACGGATTGTCGTTGTCGTAACTCGTAACTGTAACCGCAAACGCGATGGCATGGTTGTATTTTGCGTTGCGTTTCTTGTAGTCTGATGGAATGTTGGATATATGTTAATTTTATATATAATCAAATTTAGTTAGTTGTAACAATATATTTAAGTTGAATTATTTAACAGTTAAATTATGTCAAAACAAACATATTTATCCAGCAGTGCTAAACGGAAAGCCAAACAATTGAAACTGAAGGATAATGACCTGCAGCATGGTAGCATTGAATGTTTTTCCATTAGAAAATTTTATATTTCACTTGGTCCCAAAATTCCTACACATTCCTCTAATTTTACTACTGGTGAGTATCTTGAGTGTAATTTATCTTAGGAAGCCAGTAATCTGACTTCAGAATCATCTAACATCACAGGTGCTCCTAATTTGGGAAATATTTTGAATTCATCTAATGAAGAGAGCACAAGTTCCACAATGAATGCAGTGGATCTTGCCTTATGGGGAGAAATTACAGAAGAAATGCGCAAATGCTTTTTGAGCAATCCACCAGTCCAAAATTCGAAGTTGCTGGCATTCACAGTGAAGGATATCTGTGGTAAAAAATCGTTTCCTAACAGAAGGTAATTTTTTCAGAATAAAAAAAAATAATGAGAAGGTAAAACGGGACTGTCTTCTTTTATCCCCATCAACTTGTTTACTATTCTGCCGGATATGCAAATTGTATGCTAGGAGCACTACAGCATTAGGATCCACAGGTTTTTCTGACCGGAAGCATGCAAATTTACACATACACAGGCAAGCAGTATGTGACTATTCATCACGCATGAATGCTTCTGCACGCATTGACTGTCAGATAGTTATGCAGTATCGGAAGGAATCCAAGTACTGGCAAGATGGGTTTTTTTTTTATTGGAGTTTTTTTTTTTTTTGAGGTTTAACGACCACCGTGAGCAACTCAATGGGCTATAAGCAGTCGCCCGTCCCTAATTCAGGGTCACTGGTTCCAAGGAAGGGAGAGAGCCAGTGGCGTAAGACAAACACAACATCCATGCCTGACCGGGATTCGAACCCGGACCCCTTTTGGACGAATGATCAGAGGCCATTGCCTTAGACCACTGCGCCACCGGGGCGGCAAGATGTTTTGCATAGAGTTGTTGCAACAGTTAAGTATCTCTCGGTTAGTGGGTTGGCAATGTATGGTGATCATGAAACAATTGGATCAGTTCAGAATGGAAATTTCCTGGGCTGCTTAGAATTAATTGCAGAATTTGATCCATTCTTAGCTCAACACTTGGAAAAATGTGGGAATCCAGGAAGTGGTAACACCAGTTACTTATCTTCAACATGTGTGGATGAATTTGTTAAATTAATGGCTGTACGTGTTTTTAATGCCATCACTGATGAAATAAAAATGTCAAAATATTTTTCTGTCATAGTTGACTCTACTCCAGATATTACACACATAGATCAACTGGCTTTTATCATAAGGTATGTCAACAAAGATTGTGAAGCAAAAGAACGGTTTTTGACATTTATTCCATTCCATGGATATACTGCAGAAAACATTACAAATACCATGATATCTTTTCTACAGGACGCTGGCCTGGATATTATGAATGTCAGAGGCCAAAGCAACGACAATGCCAGCAACATGTCTGGGAAGTATTCTGGTGTTCAAACACGCATTATGGAAATCAATCCACTAGGGGAATATGTGCCATGTTCTGCTCACACTTTAAATTTAGTTGGTGTGAATAGCATAAATAGTTGTGGTAAAGTTCTTTCTTTTTTCACATTTTTGCAAAAACTCTATACTTTTTTTTCTGCATCAACTCACCGTTGGAAGATACTTCAGGAGAAAGTCCAGAAAGCACATGGAAATTCATCACTCACACTGAAGAGTCGGTCAGTTACCAGATGGTGTACAGATGCTGCAGCTACACGATCAGTGAGGAAAAATTATCGTGAAATAGCGAAAGTTTTAGTATTTCTGTCAGAAAATGCAGATGATTCTCGACAGACAAGAGATGAAGCAAAATCACTGCTGAAGAAAATGCGAACAATGGAAATATCGATCAGCACAGAAGTTTGGGACACAATACTTCAGAGATTAAACTGCACAAATCAAACTTGCCAGAATCCAAAAGGAAATATTTCTGAAGTACCTAAAATTTTCGAGTCGTTAATTGAATTCATTCAGTTTGTGAGGGAAAATTTTGAAGTCTATGAAGAGGAAGCTAAAACATTAGTGTCTGAAAATGTGCAATACCATGGTCATGAATTCCAAAGAAAGAAAGTGCCCAAGAATAAACTCCTAGATGAATGTTACAGTGAACATATAGAACTCAGTGCAAAGGATATATTTAGAACTCAGGTTCATTATGTGCTTTGTGATGCTTTAGTCACTCAGCTTTCAAGCAGAAAAAGTGCTTATGAAAATATAATGAGAAAATTTGAATTTTTTACAAAAAAATCAAGATCTGAAATTTTTGAAGGGGCAAAAGCATTGCAGGAATACTATAACAATGACCTTGACGACCAGTTTGCTGATGAGTTTTTGCAATTCTCCTCAATGATGGGGGAGCATGCAACCGTTCCCCAGATGCTGCAAACTTTGAAGGTAAGCAATTTAGAAGCCACATTTCCGAACACTGAGACTGCACTTGGAATGTTCATGACATTACCGATTTCAAATTGTACAAGTGAGAGATCATTTTCTTTGCTGAAAAGACTGAAAAATCCCTTACGATCAACCATGCGGCAAACAAAACTGGCATCATTAGCTCTGCTCTCTTTGGAGAGTGATGTGACATAGTCTTTGAATTATGATTCTCTAATACATGACTTTGCATCTAGGAAATGTAGAAGAAAAATATTCAACCCAACTGTTTCGTCCTGATATAGGAGGTAAATTTTCAATTCTTTTTATTCATTCCTAAAAATAAAGAATAGTAAATGAGTTATTACAAATAAAAAGATCTGGTGCCCAAACACAGAACTTTGTCATCGTATTGTCATTTTTGTTTGACACTGGACAACTTATACATTCATGTCATTATGTGCTCATTAGATTTTGGTAAAAATTAGGTAAATGTGTAGTTTAGCGTCCTAAATTATTTGGTCGGAAAAGATGTAAAATTTCGAAAAAGTGTGACGTACAGATTCTAAAATATGCAATTTAAGGGGAAATGGTGAACAAATTTCATCGTCAGAATGAATATTAAAGTTGTTTACCGTAAAACTTGAACTCCAAGTATGACGAGTCAGAAGACGCTGCGAGAGGCCGTAAACAACGCTGAGGCGTTGACATGAAGCTGTGCTCCGTTGAAAGAAAGGATCGCTGCAGCCAGGATATTCACGGGTGGAATAGTACAACAGGAACCGGGTACGCTGTTGTCAGGAAAGAGTGTAGTGCTACGCTACAGAAAATAGTTAATTTCGGTGTCAGTTATTGACATCGCAGTCGGAGAGTTTGTTGTTTTTTTCCCATGGGATTCTTTGATGCTGAATGTATGAACTCATTTCTCCATGGAAGCTTTTTTTATTTAGTAATCAAACTTTCACATTGAGGCTTGCCATCTAACTTCCGTTGGAGAGAATGCGACACCTACTCTAACGCTTTTCTAGAAACAAGAAAGGAATGTGCATACTTACTATTTCGTATCACGGAATTACATGCCAAAAAACGAAGACAATCTCTGCATGTTTCTTTAAAAAGTGAGACAGAAATTTCAAACTACATTCTTTAGCATAGAAGTATATTCTGTTACTCTTTCCTGACAAGAGCGTACCTGATTCGTGTTGTACTCTTCTGTCCATGAATTCCCCGCCACAGCAAACCTTCCTTTCAACGGAGCAAAGCTTCAGGTCGTCGTCGCGGCGTGTGTTTACTCATCGTACTTGGAGGTAAGTTTTTCGATAAACATCTGTAATATGACTTTTTTTTTTTTTTTTTTTTTTTTTTTTTGAAATTTTGCAAATTTTCTGACGAAATAATTTAGGACGCTGAAGTACACATTTACCAAAAATTGAACCGGTACTAGATGTTCCCCTCAGCTTTTCAGATTATAATGTTTAACTCAGACTTTTCCCCATCAACACAAAATTTTATGTTTTGCAGTTTTCTGATATATTGATCATGATGTGCTGATTTGATCTTGGTAGAAACCGGGAAGCTGGAAGTAGGAGTTCCTATAGCACTTTTTCAATTGTTTATGCAGTTTCATATCTCTATTTATGAGAAGGTCCAGTGGAGGTCACCATGGATTATTTTTTCTTGTTTTAATTCACATTTTTTGTAGGTGCATTGTTCTCATGTTCTAGACGCAAGAATCAGTACATTGCAAGACCACAATATTCACTAAAATTAAGATGTCCATCCATTTCGTCATAGATATATTGTTATAGTTAGAATCTATGGGGTCATTAACACCACAAACAACTGATCAACCAGTTGTCCCCGCACAGCCAGAGTTGTATAAAAATAAAATGTATCTGCGTACACATCTATTGAAACAAAAAACTCGCTGCAAACCCGCAAACCATGATAACAATAGAATAAGATAATTTAAGGGAAAATTAATAAAACAAATAAACATTAGAACATTACAGATTCCAATGAGGACAAAATAAGTACATTCCATTGAATGTGCAGCAATGTGTGTAAAGTGGACTTTTATGGCAAAATATTGGACTACGAACCTCATAAAAACTAGAGATTAGTTAAAGAAAGTTTTTATATCCAGAAAACAGTTATATCAATGAACCTTCAAAAATTATAAATATGATTTTCAACAAGTTAATTCAAAAATACTGGACTTTACAAAATGCATAAGGAGATTATTTTTATTTAATTGGCAACTGAAAGTGGAACCTGGCAATAAAATTTAAATTCTGTGTAAACAAAACCTTTAATACAGTTCGTATACATTGAGAACAAGGTCTTGATAAAATCTAGAGGCCAGAAATGTCTGTAAAAACAAAAGAACTCAGAAGATGTGAAAAAAAAATTAAGTTCTTCAGTTGAAATAGAATTAAGTATATTAATCTGCGTAAAGCGTTGAGTAAGTGTTTTAATTGCTGTATATAGGCCTAACATTTTAATTTTTTAAATCTACATGCAAAAACTATCTGCAAACCTGTTAATGTATTGGAAACTATCAGCGTACGCACGCACGCCTACATTTTGCTACTCTGCACACAGTGACTATTATTTGGTCGATAGAGAATAACAAGGGGGGCCCCGGAAATGTTTTGTGCCCTGGGCCTCGCATGTAGTAAATCGGGCCCTGCTAAGGAGTGGTCTTAAATGGGACCAGAGAGAGTAACGTACACTCGGAAGTGTTTACAGCACACGAAACCGATGAGAAGGACTTATGCAGTGTTGAAGCGAAATGTATGGACACATATTATCCATGCTCATTTCTTCGAACACACACGAAGACCCTGTAAAATTATTTACAAAGGTGGCAAGGTTAACACAAAGGAAAATGTTCCCTATGTGTCTATTCGCGGTGTGTGTACGTACTGTGGCTCTATTTTGAAAGGGATTATTGAAAATGAACCGAAAAAGAGAGATTTTGTGCATATGAAATGCAAATTCAAAGGAAAATTTCGTCAAGACCATCCAAAAAATTACAAAAGAAACCTGTCGGGATCCCTCAGAGAGAGAGAGCAGTACACAGATTAACCCGGGAATCCACTTCAGCTAGTGCATTTAGGCGCTTGGAGGCTGAGCGCATCATGGTGTTTGGTGACCGTCAGCCCAGTCATGTGCCAGCACTAAACGCTCTTCGACTAGCCAAGTCCCGTGAGATGCAACGAGGAAGGATGCACGAAGATCCAGTGTTGGCCATAGCTAAGTGTAAATATATAAGCCCATATAACTCTTACCTCAAAGATGTAACATATGATAAGTTAGTGATTCATTACTGGTCCACGGAGCAGGTACACATTACTGAGGCGATTTTCAGAGCTTCAAAGGTATCAAGAATATGCATAGATGCTACTGGTGGTTTGGGGAAAAAGATCAAAAGAACAGAACACAGCAAATCGGGACACATTTTCCTGTATGGGGCTACTGTAGCGCACTCAGAAGAAAAGGAACAGTATTTTGTGTTTAACATGCTAAGTGAAAGACATGATACGGAAACAATTCTGCATTGGTTAAGTAGATTTCTTCAGGAATGTAAGATCATGCCAATGGAGGTTGTAATAGACATGTCAGCAGCCCTCATGTCAGCTTGTGTACAATCGTTTACACATCTGCCCTCACTTGCGTCATACCTAGAAAAGTGTGCAAGTGTTCTTGGCATCGAAGAAGGAGACAGGTTCGATCTTCCAAATTGTTTCATTAGATCAGACGTTGCTCATGTGGTCAACTTATTTGCTAAATTTCCGAGCTTGAAAGGGAAACTGCGAAGGACACGGCAATTTTATTTAAGATCTTTGTGCGCAGTTGTTCAGTCAACAGACATGAATGACGTAAGGACTTTGTTAACTCACATTTTTATTGTAGCGCTGAATGAAACCGAAGGTAACGACGAATTTTCCAGCGAATATACCTCTTGCGAGAACAGTAAATGCTATCTACAGCGCCGTATATCAGGTTTCGCAACGGATGACACAGTTATTGAAGAGTCTTTTCTCGATGACACTATGGAAATTCTGAAAGAGAAAGGGCAGAGAAATGTATTTCGTACATGGGCCATTAGCGTGGAACAGAATGCTAGGAAATGTATTAATCCACATGGTGATCGTGGAAATCAGCAGTATGCTCCAGGAATAGTAGATGACATTCTAAAGGTGTGTCACCTAATTCCTTTATGGACAGCTGTAATGGTTCCTCATTTTGGATATGGAGCCAGAACTGCTTCGAGTGCCTCTGTTGAGAGCAATTTTAATGACTTAAAGAAGAGAGTATGTCAAAACCTGAAATTACCTGCTCGAATTGATGATTTTTTGCTTACGCATATAAAAAATCTCAGTGGAATGATGAAATTAGCTTCCGCTTCCGTACCTCCAGGCGCAGACAATAATTCCAGCTGCCTTCCCGCTGCGAGTGAAAGTGCTAGCGGAGAACACGAAGAAAAACAAGAAATTGGTTTGGACGAAATTCATAATCTTTATCAAAGGGAACGCGATAAATCAGAAGCAGATATACTGACATTTTCTCCCAGAAGAAATGTAGTAGCAACAGGATTAACCGATACAGAAGTAAGTGAGGGCAAACTTACTGGAATACTATTTGAACCCAGTGGAGAAGTGGGTGCACTAAAAAAAGAACCCACAGAAAAAAAGTCGGGTTAGCTTCAGAAGATAACTGCATGAAGAAAACGATGCATTCGAATAAAGACAAACAGAAGGAGAAAAACCCATCAGACATAAGAACATATTTTGTTAGGCGCAGAGAGATCATCGAATTAGAAAGGAATTCAGAAAGCAAAGCTTTCGAGAACTGGAGAGGGCTTGCGGAAGAAAGTGAACATAAACGACCAAAGAAATCGTATCTTGAACCAAGTGCCGAAATGCTTGCTATAGACTTCAGGTCACCAAACAAATGTGTTCCAATTGGTCTTCTGAAAAATGAAATTGTATTGGTCTACGTCCAATTCAGATAGGTGAAGAGCAAATTACAGTAAAAAACACTTGCGCATACGACTCAATCGTTCAGTTAGCTTGCGTTGGTTATTGCGATAGTGAGAAATACAGGGAGGCGATAGACCAACATGCCCAAAAGAATGCAATGGCTAACATGGTATCGAAAATGATAACGACTGGTCCGACAGCTAAAGTTTACAGATTGCGGGCTGTAGCGCTTAAATGCATTATTAAAAACGCGAAGAAATTATTATGTGGTTTGGTGTCTTTAGACGCTGCACTACCAATAGCACAGATGATACTAAGATCATGGGAAGATATGTGTACGGCACAGGAGTTTCAAGAATGCACTTCTTCTGTATGTTCTAGGAGGAATGTTATTCTTCCTGTTGCCGTAGTGACAGTGGGAACTACCAACGGAAATCTCAGTATTGTTCCAGAAATGGTTAACAAGAACTTGACAGCAGAACGGAGTGGTATTTGTCGATCAGCGTTGGAAGACATAGATCGCACAGATGAGGACGCATGCATTGATTGGGAAAACTCAAAGAAACATCCCCTGTGTAATGGAATTAAAACGATACGGGTGAAACCGTCAATGTATCACATTTTTGTAGAAGTAATTGACAATAATGATGAAAACGTGATAAGTCTGAAAACGGAACCAGCGCAACTGCCTCGAATGCTTGCCTTTGGTGAGCGGCAATACTATTTGAGAGGGGCAGTTAGCTACACTGGAGGATGTAATGTTGCCAGTGTAGGTCATTATAGGGCGTATTGCTTACGTCAAAACAATGAATGGGAGGTGTATGATGACCTTCATCAAAAAATGTACAAGGCCAATCCCCTGAAGGAAGAGACCTTCCACGTGCTCTTCTATACGATATAGAAATTTATTCACGTTGCAAATTTTCCCGTTGACTCCCACATTTTCTGACCGATTCGTAGCAAGCAAAAGATACTCTCCAACTTTGCATTTGACATTTTGACTCTATCATATAGTCTGAGTTCGGTGAGCTGAGTATGCGAATTCGCCGCTAGGGGTGTTGAAGTCGAGCTGATAGGATCAGCTTTTTGTCACTTACATCAATACCAATGGTTCCACTTCATTACGAGCCTCCGTTCGGCTGTTGAACAATTTATTACATCCACCTTGTATATCTCTGTGAGACCAATCGATACACAAGAATCGAAAGTTCAAACATTGAGTCAACCTTATCGTTCAAACAGTGACTTCAGATTTCTTGCCCTTAACAAGGTTTAGTCGCCTGAACGATCGCTCATCACAGCCCTGTCAGACGATAAAGACGTGATGCCGTAGGTCCAAACGTCTTTAAAATTTGAAAGAAACTGGTGTTCCATAGGAAAGATTACAATGGTAGAATATTAGCATCGCCTCAAGGGCATGATGCTCAGTAATAAAGCAAACTGAGTCATTTCATAAGATGCTTATTAAGTCATTTAAATTATAATATATTTAATGTCCTGTGGCATAGATTAAAGTGAAGTGTTCTGTAGTTTTATTTCATTTGATTTGCTTTTGCGCAGGATTTAGTTAGGTTTTGTTGTTATTGTTTCAACCAGGGTATCGGTAATTAATTTTTTTCATTGATTTATATTATTAATTAATTTATTATGGTCTTGCTTTAGTTATAAAATAGTCATGTTTCAGCTGTCAGGTTATATATTAAATTTTTAGTCTTTGTCTTATTTTTTTATTTATTGGATGTTCATTACACCTTTAAGGGCCAATCAATTTAATTGGTATACTGCACTGTTTGTATATTATGGTTTGTTAACAGTAATGTTATTCTATAGTGTAATGTTTGCATATTGTTCTTGCATTATGCTGTTTATTTATATTCACAGTGTGAAGAACTAGTTTTTGCACAGTGAATAATTTATTCTTATTCATACTTGTAATTGGTGAAATGTCATGATTGCGTATAATTGTAATGCTGTAATATGTTTGGTGTAATGCTATTTATTGTTGCTCATGAACACCAGTTGCAAACTTAGTTAATTAAAAATTAGTATAATATACGCTAGTGTATAATTATTACTTACTGAGCATAAGTTGATTATTTCGTATAGAATCTTATGGTGTTTAGCAGTGATGTTATTGTTTGCTGAAATGTTTACATGTTGTTGTTCCTGCATAATGCTGCTTATTTATATTCACAGTATAAAAAATTGTTTATCGCGCAAAGAATACTTTCTTTTATTAACACTTGTAATACGATCTGTAATATCATTTCACTGATATAATTGTTGATAATTTGATTGAGTTGCTGAAGAAAGAAATGGTAAGCTGATTATTATTGTTATGTTATTCTTCACATGTGTGAGTAACTTCAATTTGTTATCTGAGTGACTAGCGTATTCTTCACATGTGTGAATAGTTGTAAGGTTACAATGTTATTGTGATTTTTGAAATTGAATGTGAAAGCGTTGTTTTACTTTATTTGCTAATGTTGCTGTGCATGTATTGTTTTAAGATATTGTGTGGAATATGTGTTTAAAAATTTGGTTGTAAAGATGTTCGTTGTGTTCTTCACAGTGTGAATAACTAGTGTTTTACACAGAGAATATTTTCTTGATCTGCAAAATCATTTAGAGTAATTGATGTTAAATTTGGATATGTTAAATAAAGTTAAAAGAATGTTGTGTCAACTGGTGCTATGTTTGGTAAGATTGGTATCCATTTTTAAACAAATGAAATGAGCCCTGAAAAGGGCCTTTTATTTTTTCTGATTTTTTCACATGTAGCTGCTCTTATTTTCCTCATGTCATGCTGGAATAGACTGAATAGGTATTGCTATTGCTTGGGTATCTTACGCATAATATGAGAACCCTTTACAATACAATAGGAAGTGTTTGATGTGGTATCGTACACTTAAAGGCAGCCCTTACAAGCAGAAAAGAAATGTAGAATTTTAGGAAAATGCAGAAGAGAATAGTAAAATAACTACTTGCTTGGTCTCCTACTCTCTAGAAGGCAGCCCTACGCAAGTAGTATAGATAATGAATTCATAATTACCTTTAGATCATGAAGACGACCAATTCACGAAATGCGCACACCTTTTTGCGTAGATCCAAGGCGGTGCGAAGACCAGCTAACCACAGGGTATCACAGACACAAAACACAAATTCCAGAGGATTTGGCTCGTTCTCCAAGGATGGCGAAAAGAAATTCCACCAGCAACGAAAACATTACACGGGGGTAACGCAGTAAAGTATTACTTGCTTCATGCAAATAATCTACCACTCATCCGTACAAGAGTGATCTGGATTTCGCAGCGGGGCCCCCACACCACGTCAAGTTTCCAGACCTCATGGGCATGGGCGTCCGCTGGGGGAAGAGGGCAAACGGATCACTTGACCCCCTCCCCGGATCAGACAACTGTAACAGGGTGAAAAAAGTTACGAATTTCGTTCAAAGGTCAAAATGTGTGAGTGTGTTTCCGGGGGTGGTGTCAGCTCTATAGAATTTAAGTTTTTTCGCGAGAGTTCAACGAGAAGACGTCTTATTCCAAGTGGGCCATTATCATCCCTTGTGGACGACTGCAGTATTGAGAGGTATGACAACAGGGGCCTAAATCGAAGGGTTTTTTCATGCCCACCTGCACGTTGAGGGGATCTGACGACCCGAATGCTTTCGCCGCTCTGCACATCATATAAAATTGAACGACTGAGACATGGAGAAGGAAAAACAGCTTCGAGAGGTACGTTTTGAATCCGAGATCACTGGAGTCGTCATCATGGTCGTCTTGTCTGGTCCACCATCACCAGCAGGAAAATCCAAAGTGCTGTTCAGCTTCCTGGGGTTTAGCCAAGCACACTGTGTCAGCAGGAATAAGGATGATATCCCCTACACCCGCTCCAGGTCAGAAGGTCCATAGCGAAAAAAAACAACAACAGGGACATGCAGAGAATTTGGTTGTTCCTGGGCAGTGAACTCTGGGGTTTGTGTTTTAAAAAGGACACTAGCTCAAAGGTAATGTTTTAGTTCATATCTTTTTTGGGTTAATACATAAGCTCCCAAGCAAGTACTTGATCTTCGAGCTGAGCATAAGAAAAAAATGTTCGCCTCTGGTTGTGGCTGTGTTGTCGTATTGGTTCAAAATTTTATTAGTCTCTCAGGTATGAGTTCATAAGGGGAAAAAGTTCTTCCCGGGAGCCCAAATCAGGAAGGGCTCAAATTTTTGTCTCTGACAGTAGTATTTTGTGAAAGCTCAACTTTGTGCAATTCTGTGCTAAAGTAAATAGTTTTGCTTGGCATTTTTTTAAATATTATGTGCGGTTACTTTAAAGTTGTTTTTGCAGTGGAGCAGTACATGTTAAACGTACATATATTTCTATGATTTTTCGAGGCCAGCTGGATATGGGAAAGTTGTCAATATCTTTATGTCAGGTTTTGTATTTGTGGTCAAGTAATGGTGTGCATAAGGAACTCCTGTCATTATTTTTTTTATTTTTTGAGCTAAGCTATAATATCTAATATCATAATGGTGTTATCAGCTATTTTGAAGAACAACCTCTCAAACCAGTAAAATTTTATTAAGGAAATTTAACTTTCTTTGTGCTTGGTAGCATTTAATAATATATAAATTGCATTTGTATTTAAAAACATACAGGGCCATGTATAGTGAAATTTTTGTCCTTAGAGGCAGGTTATGGTGATTTTTGAGTTTGGCAAATAATGGGGGAAAATATGTAACATTTTGTAGTAATTGCGGCTCGAGACCATGTCAGCAAATGGATTTGAGAATTTGATTTGCATAAGGGGAGGATGTCAAGGAGGGTATGCAAGCAGACTAGGGTTGTCTGAAAGTGAGGCCTGTTCATTACTTGTGTACAGTGAGATTTCTTCGCAAGGGTTTTGATTTCTGGAAATAGAGAGTGCTTCGGGAGGTAATAATAAATTCTGGAAATAGAGATTGCTTCGAGAGCTGATAATGATTTCTGGAAAAAGAGATATGATGTGTTTTCTGGAAAGTGAGATTTATGTGGATATTTTCTAGAGATAATGAGAGTTTTCAGATAGCTTTTTTCTGGGAGCTGTATGCCTGGAGTAAGAAAATTTGGGGTCAAGAGAGCTCTTGCAGGAGGTTTTTCCTTACGTGAACATACTTCGGGTATTGAAAGAGTGCTTATGAGGATGAATTGGGGGATTCGTCTTCGACCCCGGGTAAAATCGTTGGCCAGTAAGGACCAGCCCCTGTCAAGTTGCATGCGTTCGAGTGTTGTCCCAAAGTCAGTGAGCGAGGAAAGAAATTACAAGGGTAATGAGTCACACATATTGACTTACCATTTCGTTGCATAAGCTTGAATTGGCTTCACTACCCAATTTCTCGCCTTTAGCCTGATTGATATTTTCTTCGGGATGTAAATTTTGTTTTCGAAGAAAGTGAGTTAGATGAACTGAGATGTTTTGCCTAGCCGTTACCTCAGTGGTTTATTATATGGATTGTTAAAATTAGTAAAAGCTTGCATGGTGTAATTTTGAGAATTTGAAGTAATTTGTTTATAAATTGCTTGCCAGAATTAGTTGTGTAATTTTAAATTGTGATGGACAGTAGGAGTGCAGATAAGTATGAATTTAAGTCCAGGAGTGTTGAGAGTTAGTGTTTGCCTCTTATTTACATAGTAGGATATTGAGTACTCAGAGCAAGTTGGTGTTAGTGAAGAATTTTGATTTTTCCAGATGATGGTGTAAATTTTAAGTTTATTTGGCAGCATTGTGGTGTAATGATAACTTTTGAGATAATTGAGTAAGGTATTTGGTGCAGTACGTTTAGTAGAGTGTTTAGAGTGATTTTGTATCAAGTAATGATAGAATGTTGAGTATATTTAATTGTAAGGCAAATATTCCTGGGGAGTGTAGAACCATTTTTTAATATAACTTTTATTTGTGAATTTTGGTCAGTGGTTGTAATGTCTCAAATTAACATGTGCTAAGAAAACTGGCTGGAGGGGTTGTTTGAAAGAGGCTAATCAAAACTATAGTACATATTCCTACATTATAACACTGAGGGGAGAGGAGGAGACCCTTCACTTCAGCAACATATGATACAAGCTAAAGAGTGTTATATAATTTGTGAATTTCAAATATGTGCTGCTTTAGGCCTGTTATGGTAATCTAAAATTTGGGTGTAATTTCATGTTAAGCAATATTACTTTGTAAAGTAAAATCTCACACTTATTTGGTAAACATTCTATTTTTATTTGTGGATGAAGTTATGTTTCGTGTGAAGCGATTAATCTAAAGGTGTCATCTGAATGTTTCTTCAGGCCAGGGGCCAAAGTTAGCAATTTTGGAGATCTGCTAAATTGTAGCAGCAAAATTTTTCAGACATTCTGTTGCCTTGGTGAGTCGCCGACTCCTTAAAACATTTTGTTGTGTTTTTTGTTATTGTGGTTAAGTTTGTACAATAAATGCAGGCAAGTGGCCTTTCAAAAACCCAAACCTTGCGCAGTGAAGAATTAGGTGACTCAGTTGAATTTCCTCTCAGGGGCACATGCTCATCCACCTTAGCTCGCCTAAGGTAGGAGACGTCTCTGGAGTTTTGTTTTTATTTAATTAATGCATTTTGTCCTAACCACTAACATTGATCATCACCGCCTCCAAAAGTTATTACACGTGTACATTGTATACCATCCATTTTTTAGTGTTCGCAAATTTGGTACACATATAAACAATAATTACTCATTTTACATTTGCACGTGTCACAACTCATCGTAAATTCAAACAATGCAAACTTTCAATAATAACTTTTGGAATGTCCTAATATCAGTGTTGCATTGCATTTTATTTTCATTTATCATGGCCTTAATTGATTGAATTTACTTTTTGTTTCGAAATGCATCCACCCGTCTCCCAAATTTTAATTTTCACCTAAAGTCAATATTTACCTTAATTTTAACATTTGTTAAATTTAACTATTAATTACACACATGAGCAAAACCTATCCATAACAGTTTGAAATGTGGTCAGGAAGGAAGAAACAAGATGATGGATGTGAAGACGAACTTTAGGCTTGCTCAAACACACTGATCTGTTTCCTTCTGTTCGACAGGCTATTCTTATTGCTCAAACATTACCAGTAACAACCTGCCCAGAGGAGAGGTCCTTCAGCACTATGAGAACGGTTAAAAACCTGGTTAAGGTCAAAAATGGCAGATGGACGTTTATCTGGACTGTGCATGATGAGTATTCATCAAGAAAAGGTTTTTGAGAATAAACATGAACTCATTCAATATGTGATTGATAGGTTTGGACAAACCCAAGACGTTTGCAGTTTTTATTTCATAGTATCTCTTCTAAAGTGCAAGAAACAGAAAATTGAAGGGGGTATAAAAATAAACAGATCTATGTCTATCAAAAAAAAAAAGGGGGGGGGGGGGTATACTAATTCTCAATAAAGGACGATGGAGCGGTGCAATTGTTTTATGTAATCCCAAGTTAATGTTTCCATACAAAAAGACTGTATTAAGTTGATTATTAAATTTAGCAAGAAGCCTACAGTAAGGTTAAACTTTTGACTCAGATATGAATAATCAGTGGCCAGTAATTGGTAAAGGACATAATTATTATTATTGTCCGTTATTTCAATACTAAATATTGACTAAAGAAAGAAAGAAAGATGTGCCCAAGTTCCCAAACTTTTCGGGGGGGGGGCTAACAGTGCTCCGAACCCACCCCCTAGCTTTAGGGACTCGTTGCACTCGCCTGACCCAAATCCCACTATGCCATATAAAGAAGCAGGGGTACCTGAGGTCCTTTCTGCGGCAGTCACGAACGTTGCCCGCGATTAGCCCAGTGAGCAACGTTCGTGACTGCCGCGTGAAGGACTTCAGGTTCGATCCACCAAATATCCGCCGTGCGTCGGATGGGCACGTTAAGCCGTCGGGCCCCGGGTACTTCCCTTCCCAGGTAATAAATAAGGGCGTCTTCCTCCCTTCCATGGCACTTTCCTATCGGGCACTCTAGCCCAAATCCCCTAGCTTCCTATTTTTAAGGGTTGTTTAAGACCTGGGGTCAGACACTCCCTTCTAAAATCCTCTGCATGTGAAAAAAAAAAATTAAGCAATAATTGTGATAGTGGGAGTATACCGGTTTGCCTCCTCACCCGGAAAAGTTGCAGCGGACGCCCATGCTCATGGGGGATATCGCTGCGGGAAAAAGTTTCAGGCCCTTGATATGATTTTTTTATCACCAAAATGGCGGTAAAACAAGTTCCCAAAGTTTGGCCAATTATTTTATAAACTACATAACAAAATGATTTTGTACAATTTTGCATATTCAGTACATGAAAAAAAAATCTTTACTTTTTAAAAACTTTGCAGTAAATCCGAATGTTATTTTATTTTATATCCATACCCCTATTACTCCTTCTTTATTAGCATCACTCTTTTCAAAGCAAATTGTTTACAAGTTGATTTCTCAATAGTATTGAGTAAAATATTCTCTAATCTTTGCTTGTTTAAAATTTGTCAAAGTCAGAGAAAAAACATAACTGTGAACGTTATTAAGTTTTGCATCATCTATTTCATGGCTGAACTACAACAACAAAAAAACGTCCGCACCATGCCAAAAGTTGTAGCTTGCTTAAGTGCACTTTTTATTCAGAGCAAAGATTGCGAAATAAATGTTTCATCCAAACTGAAACTAAACAACATATCTTTCTCTGATGAGATCAAGGTTCAACTTTGCACCAATAAGGAACACAACAACGCTGACCAAAAGTAAACAGCATACCCTTCTCTGATGGGATGAAGGTTCAACTTTGGCTGCATCTCAGTAACGCTGTTTCGATTCTCTCAAACTTGTGATATAACTTACGTATACGTAAACGAATCAAAGAACTGTGAGTTCGTGATAATCTGAAATTACAAAATTTATGTACATCGAAAAAAGCGTATAAATGAATTAATTAGTTATATTCGAATTGGAAAAGCTTAGAAACTACAGTAAAATATCGGGACTAATGCAGAATTAAGTATAAATGTCAAAAAATATAACTGGAATACGCATAGCCGAAGTTTCACTGAATATCTTTTTATTTCTACAAAGCAATGCTTAAATTTAAAAAAAATTGTTTAAACTGAAAACCACTAGATCGAAAAAAACATTGCAAAGAAATTCAGATTGTTTGAATTTCAGTCTGTGACGTATAAACTACATGATAAAATGTAGTTGACAAAATAACTACATGTTGCCGCGGAACTACTTCGTAGTTCGGGTCACATTTGTTTACCGCCTAATTAAATTTTAAAGACCAGGAGTAATTTACCTAAATTATTTTATTTTACTTAATTTAAATTATTTTTCTTTTGCTCCCTTCCTGCCTCATAAACCCCCTTTTCCCCACGGAAGCAGAAAACCCAGGTGGTCAAATCGGTTTGCCGGACACCCGTGAAGAATGACCAAGGGAATTCACCTTCTTTTCACTCTTGTGAGGAAAAGCATGGCATTCGCAAAATTTAAGAAATGTCCCCAGTGCTAGCTACCGTTGCTGGTGGGACAATACATCCCGGTATTTCAGAAGGCACAGGCAAGAATCCGGAACGCGGTCAGATGAATAGGCGAGTTGCGGTTTACGACTTCTCCTTGATGAAGGAGGCACTAGCGAAAGTCGTAAAGTACATCGCGGTGTCAGCGGGAAGGCCCTTTAAATTCCTCGCCATTCATCTGAGCGTAAAATGGGCTTATGGAATTCACAAAAAGTACCACCTGCACAACAGGCCAGCTGTCGCGAAAAGGTAGCCAACTGGACCAGAGGTCCAACCAATAGCCACTACGCCCGAGCACTGGTCAGACCAGCTGACCAATCAGGACCCCAGGCGAAGGGTACGTAGAATGTTGTAGGCACGCCCCTAGCACGTGAAAATTAAAGGGACGGAAATATATACACAGACACGAGAGAAGATGGGGTGATCATATGGAAAAATTCAAGATAGTTAGCTAGAGATGATAGTCGAAGTACAATTTTCAGAGATAGTCGAGGAGGAGACGGATGAGGCTTAGTTAGGAAACGGGCATAGTACGCGGTCCCGGCGTGGCAGACAAGATATACAGCGAACCAACCACGCGGTCAACATCCACGCAAGTTTTCATCTACCAGCGTGGGGTTTCCACGAGCGACCACACCAACGACAGGAAGGTAAGATGACGTTATTTTTCCCCAACTCCAGTTTCCATGTTAACTAGATATATGTATGGTCGCTATGCCTCCGCGAAATAGATTGAGGGAGTTAATTTAAAGTTAAGCTCAAGGGTGTGACAGGCGTACGCAGCAGTTGATCAGTACACATGGCTAATTCCAATAATTTTTTAATTTAACGTAACTTTTATTTGGCCTCCACCTAAAGGATGTAATTGCTTACATATACTTTTTCTATAAATAAACATTGTTAATTACCTAACCTGGTGTAGCTAACTTTATAGGCTGTGTATATTCCTCTAAATTCACAATTTGCGGCATATGGTTTTTTTACGAATACCTCGTAACGAGCCCATATGAAACACAACGCGACATCCGTAAACTTTGAGATTGGGTTCTTTACATTCATGGGAACGCAACCTCACTGTTTATCCAATTAGACGAGTAATAAGTATTCCGCGACCACCGTACAACCGGGGTCATGGTAATATACATGACAAAATGTAGTTGACAAAATAACTACATGACAAAATGTAGTTGACAAAATAACTACGTGACAAACTTAACCCTCCTTTCGAGTTGCTTCTAAACTACACATTTTCCCACTGAAGAGTTCGTTACTTCTCTAAACAGCTTGTACATTTTAGCGACACTGACAGTGAGTCACAGCAGAATTTATAGAGACAACTTTGATTGTAAATAATGAGGGGAGTGGTGTAGAGAGAGAAAGATTGCAAGTAATTGTGGGGAACTGATATAAAGAAAGAGATTTAAACGAATACGTATTGTTGCTATTGTTGATCTAAGAGCTATTTTGTGTCAAATGATGAATCACAATGTGATGATTTTTTATATAGATGACCTTCGAACTTTCATTGAGTGGAAAATTAAGGGAAAGGAGATTTTAAACATAAATTATTTTGCTGATTCTTTCAACTTGTCCGTTCGGCTTCTGGGTTATTACAAAAGTGTGTTTTATATGCAACAAACTAGGAATATTAATCAAATTAGTTAACCATTAAAACTACTGCTTCGAAAATCAAAAATTCTACAAGTTATTTATTAATGCAGTCATGCAGGTATCCACAACTGAGGATAGCGTTATACAATCCCAAAATGTACAAATCTGTAATTAAAAAAAAAGTCAGGTGCAAATAACTTTATTAAGACAAAAATTAGAAATTAAGAACTATAATCTGCTTACATACGCTCCGAGATAGTCAAATTTTACCATTGAGGAATCTTATAAAATGATTTCTTACATTTCAAAATAGAGCACGTTTCTCGCACTTACAAAACTAGTAGAAAACGTGTGTGAATATTTCGGAATTTGTGGAAAGGTACAAGAAATGTATGTCTGGTACTGAACTAAGACGGAAGAAAAGTACCACATCCGGTAAAATACAAAAAAAAAATTTCGAGCTGAAAAAACATAAAATAGGACGACCTTTTGTATTTTGGACTGCAAGTACATGTTTAGCGGTACACCAAGTAGGAAAATTCTACTACTGTTCTGTTCAGGAAAATAATTTTTAAATTTTACGGTAGAACATAATAAAGAATGTTAGTGGTGTCTATTTTCATTTTTGGAGAAACTTTTCTACGATGGCTTTCTAGGAAAACAAAGGCTAGGTTGCTTCGGCGTAGTAAGTGACTGGTTCCCTTTCGGTGGTGTACAAAACCGTACAGAACTCGTACAACACCCTGGCAGTGTTCATTTTCGATTTTAGAAAAAGGACAGTACAAGAGCGCATGCCGGAGAGCCACTAAGGAGAGGTGAAAAGAACCTCTTCCGGTAGAGTACAAATTTTCTTTAGGATGCACACACCCTGGCAGTGCTTATTTTCGATTTTAAAAAAAGCGGAACTCTGAGTACGTGCTGGTGAGCACACAAAAACCACTTTCTGTGGTGTACAAAATTTTCTTTTGGGTGTTCAAAACTGTACAACACTAGGACAGCACTCTGGTAGTGTATATTTTCGGTTTCGGAAAAGTGGCACTCCAAGTACATGCTCAAGGACCACAAGGGAGAGTCAAAAAGTACCACTTTCTGTGGTGTACAAAATGTTCTTTTGGGTGTACAAAAATGTACAAAACTAGGACAACACTCTGGCAGTGTTTATTATCGTTTTGGGAAAAAGTGGCACTAAATAAGTACATGCTCGGGGACCACAAAGGAGAGTAAAAAAAATACCACTTCCGGTGGTGTACAATTTTTTTTTGGGTGTACAAAAATGTACAAAACTAGGACAACACACTGGCAGTGTTTATTATCGTTTTGGGAAAAGGGGCACTAAATAAGTACATGCTCGGGGGCCACAAAGGAGAGTCAAAAAGCACCACTTCCGGGGGTGTACACATTTTTCTTTTGGGTGTACAAAACTGTACAAAACTTTGGCAGTATTTATTTTCGATTTTAAAAAAGTGGCACTCAGCATGTACTTGGAGTGCCACTTTTAGAGATCCGAAAAGTACCACTTCCGGTGGCGTACAAAATTTTCTTTTGGGTGTACGAAACTGTACAAAACTAGTACAAAACTTTGGCAGTATTTATTTTCAATTTTGAAAAAGTGGCACTCAGCATGTACTTGGAGTGCCACTTTTAGAGAGCCGAAAAGTACCACTTCCGGTGGTGTACAAAATTTTCTTTTGGGTGTACAAAACTGTACAAAACTAGTAAAAAACTTTGGCAGTATTTATTTTCGATTTTGAAAAAGTGGCACTCCAGCATGTACTTGGAGTGCCACTTTTAGAGAGCCGAAAAGTACCACTTCCGGTGGTGTACAAAATTTTCTTTTGGATGTACAAAACTGTACAAAACTAGTACAAAACTTTGGCAGTATTTATTTTCGATTTTGAAAAAGTGGCACTCCAGCATGTACTTGGAGTGCCACTTTTAGAGAGCCCAAAAGTACCACTTCCGGTGGTGTACAAAATTTTCTTTTGGGTGTACAAAACTGTACAAAACTAGTACAAAACTTTGGCAGTATTTATTTTCCATTTTGAAAAAGTGACACTCAGCATGTACTTGGAGTGCCACTTTTAGAGAGCCGAAAAGTACCACTTCCAGTGGTGTACAAAATTTTCTTTTGGGTGTACAAAACTGTACAAAACTAGTACAAAACTTTGGCAGTATTTATTTTCGATTTTGAAAAAGTGGCACTCCAGCATGTACTTGAAGTGCCATTTTTAGAGAGCCGAAAAGTACCACTTCCGGTGGTGTACAAAATTTTCTTTTGGGTGTACAAAACTGTACAAAACTAGTACAAAACTTTGGCAGTATTTATTTTCGATTTTGAAAAAGTGGCACTCCAGCATGTACTTGGAATGCCACTTTTAGAGAGCCCAAAAGTACTACTTCCGGTGGTGTACAAAATTTTCTTTTGGGTGTACAAAACTGTACAAAACTAGTACAAAACTTTGGCAGTATTTATTTTCGATTTTGAAAAAGTGGCACTCCAGCATGTACTTGGAGTGCCACTTTTAAAGAGCCGAAAAATACCACTTCCGGTGGTGTACAAAATTTTCTTTTGGGTGTACAAAACTGTACAAAACTAGTACAAAACTTTGGCAGTATTTATTTTCGATTTTGAGAAAGTGGCACTCAGCATGTACTTGGAGTGCCACTTTTAAAGAGCCGAAAAATACCACTTCCGGTGGTGTACAAAATTTTCTTTTGGGTGTACAAAACTGTACAAAACTAGTACAAAACTTTGGCAGGATTTATTTTCGATTTTGAAAAAGTGGCACTCCAGCATGTACTTGGAGTGCCACTTTTAAAGAGCCGAAAAATACCACTTCCGGTGGTGTACAAAATTTTCTTTTGGGTGTACAAAACTGTACAAAACTAGTACAAAACTTTGGCAGTAGTTATTTTCGATTTTGAGAAAGTGGCACTCAGCATGTACTTGGAGTGCCACTTTTAGAGAGCCGAAAAGTACTACTTCCGGTGGTGTACAAAATTTTCTTTTGGGTGTACAAAACTGTACAAAACTAGTACAAAACTTTGGCAGTAGTTATTTTCGATTTTGAAAAAAGTGGCACTCCAGCATGTACTTGGAGTGCCACTTTTAAAGAGCCGAAAAATACCACTTCCGGTGGTGTACAAAATTTTCTTTTGGATGTACAAAACTGTACAAAACTAGTACAAAACTTTGGCAGTAGTTATTTTCGATTTTGAGAAAGTGGCACTCAGCATGTACTTGGAGTGCCACTTTTAGAGAGCCGAAAAGTACTACTTCCGGTAGTGTATAAAATTTTCTTTTGGGTGTACAAAACTGTACAAAACTAGTACAAAACTTTGGCAGTAGTTATTTTCGATTTTGAAAAAGTGGCACTCCAGCATATACTTGGAGTGCCACTTTTAAAGAGCCGAAAAATACCACTTCCGGTGGTGTACAAAATTTTCTTTTGGATGTACAAAACTGTACAAAACTAGTACAAAACTTTGGCAGTAGTTATTTTCGATTTTGAGAAAGTGGCACTCAGCATGTACTTGGAGTGCCACTTTTAGAGAGCCGAAAAGTACTACTTCCGGTGGTGTACAAAATTTTCTTTTGGGTGTACAAAACTGTACAAAACTAGTACAAAACTTTGGCAGTAGTTATTTTCGATTTTGAAAAAGTGGCACTCCAGCATGTACTTGGAGTGCCACTTTTAAAGAGCCGAAAAATACCACTTCCGGTGGTGTACAAAATTTTCTTTTGGGTGTACAAAACTGTACAAAACTAGTACAAAACTTTGGCAGCAGTTATTTTCGATTTTGAGAAAGTGGCACTCAGCATGTACTTGGAGTGCCACTTTTAGAGAGCCGAAAAGTACTACTTCCGGTGGTGTACAAAATTTTTTTTGGGGTGTACAAAACTGTACAAAACTAGTACAAAACTTTGGCAGTAGTTATTTTCGATTTTGAGAAAGTGGCACTCAGCATGTACTTGGAGTGCCACTTTTAGAGAGCCGAAAAGTACTACTTCCGGTGGTGTACAAAATTTTCTTTTGGGTGTACAAAACTGTACAAAACTAGTACAAAACTTTGGCAGTATTTATTTTCGATTTTGAAAAAGTGGCACTCCAGCATGTACTTGGAGTGCCACTTTTAAAGAGCCGAAAAGTACCACTTCCGGTGGTGTACAAAATTTTCTTTTGGGTGTACAAAACTGTACAAAACTAGTACAAAACTTTGGCAGTATTTATTTTCGATTTTGAAAAAGTGGCACTCCAGCATGTACTTGAAGTGCCATTTTTAGAGAGCCGAAAAGTACCACTTCCGGTGGTGTACAAAATTTTCTTTTGGGTGTACAAAACTGTACAAAACTAGTACAAAACTTTGGCAGTATTTATTTTCGATTTTGAAAAAGTGGCACTCCAGCATGTACTTGGAATGCCACTTTTAGAGAGCCCAAAAGTACTACTTCCGGTGGTGTACAAAATTTTCTTTTGGGTGTACAAAACTGTACAAAACTAGTACAAAACTTTGGCAATATTTATTTTCGATTTTGAAAAAGTGGCACTCCAGCATGTACTTGGAGTGCCACTTTTAAAGAGCCGAAAAATACCACTTCCGGTGGTGTACAAAATTTTCTTTTGGGTGTACAAAGCTGTACAAAACTAGTACAAAACTTTGGCAGTAGTTATTTTCGATTTTGAGAAAGTGGCACTCAGCATGTACTTGGAGTGCCACTTTTAGAGAGCCGAAAAGTACTACTTCCGGTGGTGTACAAAATTTTCTTTTGGGTGTACAAAACTGTACAAAACTAGTACAAAACTTTGGCAGTAGTTATTTTCGATTTTGAAAAAGTGGCACTCCAGCATGTACTTGGAGTGCCACTTTTAAAGAGCCGAAAAATACCACTTCCGGTGGTGTACAAAATTTTCTTTTGGGTGTACAAAACTGTACAAAACTAGTACAAAACTTTGGCAGCAGTTATTTTCGATTTTGAGAAAGTGGCACTCAGCATGTACTTGGAGTGCCACTTTTAGAGAGCCGAAAAGTACTACTTCCGGTGGTGTACAAAATTTTTTTTGGGGTGTACAAAACTGTACAAAACTAGTACAAAACTTTGGCAGTAGTTATTTTCGATTTTGAGAAAGTGGCACTCAGCATGTACTTGGAGTGCCACTTTTAGAGAGCCGAAAAGTACTACTTCCGGTGGTGTACAAAATTTTCTTTTGGGTGTACAAAACTGTACAAAACTAGTACAAAACTTTGGCAGTATTTATTTTCGATTTTGAAAAAGTGGCACTCCAGCATGTACTTGGAGTGCCACTTTTAAAGAGCCGAAAAGTACCACTTCCGGTGGTGTACAAAATTTTCTTTTGGGTGTACAAAACTGTACAAAACTAGTACAAAACTTTGGCAGTATTTATTTTCGATTTTGAAAAAGTGGCACTCCAGCATGTACTTGAAGTGCCATTTTTAGAGAGCCGAAAAGTACCACTTCCGGTGGTGTACAAAATTTTCTTTTGGGTGTACAAAACTGTACAAAACTAGTACAAAACTTTGGCAGTATTTATTTTCGATTTTGAAAAAGTGGCACTCCAGCATGTACTTGGAATGCCACTTTTAGAGAGCCCAAAAGTACTACTTCCGGTGGTGTACAAAATTTTCTTTTGGGTGTACAAAACTGTACAAAACTAGTACAAAACTTTGGCAATATTTATTTTCGATTTTGAAAAAGTGGCACTCCAGCATGTACTTGGAGTGCCACTTTTAAAGAGCCGAAAAATACCACTTCCGGTGGTGTACAAAATTTTCTTTTGGGTGTACAAAGCTGTACAAAACTAGTACAAAACTTTGGCAGTAGTTATTTTCGATTTTGAGAAAGTGGCACTCAGCATGTACTTGGAGTGCCACTTTTAGAGAGCCGAAAAGTACTACTTCCGGTGGTGTACAAAATTTTCTTTTGGGTGTACAAAACTGTACAAAACTAGTACAAAACTTTGGCAGTAGTTATTTTCGATTTTGAAAAAGTGGCACTCCAGCATGTACTTGGAGTGCCACTTTTAAAGAGCCGAAAAATACCACTTCCGGTGGTGTACAAAATTTTCTTTTGGATGTACAAAACTGTACAAAACTAGTACAAAACTTTGGCAGTAGTTATTTTCGATTTTGAGAAAGTGGCACTCAGCATGTACTTGGAGTGCCACTTTTAGAGAGCCGAAAAGTACTACTTCCGTTGGTGTACAAAATTTTCTTTTGGGTGTACAAAACTGTACAAAACTAGTACAAAACTTTGGCAGTAGTTATTTTCGATTTTGAAAAAGTGGCACTCTAGCATATACTTGGAGTGCCACTTTTAAAGAGCCGAAAAATACCACTTTCGGTGGTGTACAAAATTTTCTTTTGGATGTACAAAACTGTACAAAACTAGTACAAAACTTTGGCAGTAGTTATTTTCGATTTTGAGAAAGTGGCACTCAGCATGTACTTGGAGTGCCACTTTTAGAGAGCAGAAAAGTACTACTTCCGGTGGTGTACAAAATTTTCTTTTGGGTGTACAAAACTGTACAAAACTAGTACAAAACTTTGGCAGTAGTTATTTTCGATTTTGAAAAAGTGGCACTCCAGCATGTACTTGGAGTGCCACTGTTAAAGAGCCGAAAAATACCACTTCCGTTGGTGTACAAAATTTTCTTTTGGGTGTACAAAACTGCACAAAACTAGTACAAAACTTTGGCAGTAGTTATTTTCGATTTTGAGAAAGTGGCACTCAGCATGTATTTGGAGTGCCACTTTTAGAGAGCCGAAAAGTACTACTTCCGGTGGTGTACAAAAATTTTTTTGGGGTGTACAAAACTGTACAAAACTAGTACAAAACTTTGGCAGTAGTTATTTTCGATTTTGAGAAAGTGGCACTCAGCATGTACTTGGAGTGCCACTTTTAGAGAGCCGAAAAGTACTACTTCCGGTGGTGTACAAAATTTTCTTTTGGGTGTACAAAACTGTACAGAACTAGTACAAAACTTTGGCAGTATTTATTTTCGATTTTGAAAAAGTGGCACTCCAGCATGTACTTGGAGTGCCACTTTTAAAGAGCCGAAAAGTACCACTTCCGGTGGTGTACAAAATTTTCTTTTGGGTGTACAAAACTGTACAAAACTAGTACAAAACTTTGGCAGTAGTTATTTTCGATTTTGAGAAAGTGGCACTCAGCATGTACTTGGAGTGCCACTTTTAGAGAGCCGAAAAGCACTACTCCCGGTGGTGTACAAAATTTTCTTTTGGGTGTACAAAACTGTACAAAACTAGTACAAAACTTTGGCAGTAGTTATTTTTGATTTTGAAAAAGTGGCACTCCAGCATGTACTTGGAGTGCCACTTTTAAAGAGCCGAAAAATACCACTTCCGGTGGTGTACAAAATTTTCTTTTGGGTGTACAAAACTGTACAAAACTAGTACAAAACTTTGGCAGTAGTTATTTTCGATTTTGAGAAAGTGGCACTCAGCATGTACTTGGAGTGCCACTTTTAGAGAGCCGAAAAGTACTACTTCCGGTGGTGTACAAAATTTTTTTGGGGGTGTACAAAACTGTACAAAACTAGTACAAAACTTTGGCAGTAGTTATTTTCGATTTTGAGAAAGTGGCACTCAGCATGTACTTGGAGTGCCACTTTTAGAGAGCCGAAAATTACTACTTCCGGTGGTGTACAAAATTTTCTTTTGGGTGTACAAAACTGTACAAAACTAGTACAAAACTTTGGCAGTATTTATTTTCGATTTTGAAAAAGTGGCACTCCAGCATGTACTTGGAGTGCCACTTTTAAAGAGCCGAAAAGTACCACTTCCGGTGGTGTACAAAATTTTCTTTTGGGTGTACAAAACTGTACAAAACTAGTACAAAACGTTGGCAGCGTTGATTTCTTATTTTGGAAAAGTGGCACTCCAAGTACATGTATCTGTCGATATAGCGGTGTAAAACTAAAAGGGCGCTTCCGTAAACGGCGAGGAACGGTGGAGGAAGGTATAGGCTCCGTCCGTCCCGAGAGAAGATTCCAAGGACGAAAACCTGGAGGATGAATATGCTGGAATCTATATCTCGATTGTAGCCCAACACTAGAAGTTGCACTAGGAGAGTGTGGCAGAAGAGGTGAAAATTCAGGCCGCGGACGCTTTATAGGTTTAGATGGCACAGATGGCGAAAGAGGACGTTTTTTCCCTACTGAAGATTGATCAAATGTTCCTAAAGTAGGCAGCTGCTCAGTAGAAACAAAAGGAAAGATTTTTTGACTTGTAGACTGAAGAACCTCAACAATATTGTCCGATGATTTAGATTCAGCAAGAAGTACGACTCTTTTAGGCACAGGAGAGATGGAACTAGCTAAAGATGAAATTTCAGTTGTTTTTCTTTTTAACTTTGGATTAAAACCAAAGGGAGGCACTATGCGTGAAGAAGTAAATGGAGCGATTGGAGTATGAGATGAAAAAGAACCTCGTTGCACACGACAAGAATATCCACAGGAACTGGAAGCACTAGAACTCTCGTCTTTTGAGAAGGCAGGTGACGGAGGAGTTGAAATAACAACAGCACCCCGAGTGAATGGAATAATGTCAGAATGTGAATCGTTAAGAGTAGAAGCAAAGACCCGCTCTGACGAAGGTAGCGAATTGGACAGGACAGAAGTGCGGTCAATAATTTCATTATCAACTCCACATACTTGTGAAGTCCCACCCTCTGCCTGAGGATTCCTACTAGATTTAGGGTTAATAATTGCACCAGTGCTTCTAATAACCCATTTCCTACATTGCTGCACATGGGCAGAATGTAGGGAGCCATCTGGCTTCTTTAATATGATATTATTATTATTGTACAATTCTACCAATTCAAAGGGGCCTTTATATAAAGGTGCAAAGTTTTTCACAAAGGTGTGTGCAACGGAGAATTGGAAATGAGTTTCTAATAATACCAGATCTCTAACTGCGAGATCTGGTTCCCTCCGTTTCGCATTATAGTGCCTAGCTTGGCTTAATTGATCTCGACTAATAGCAGTCCGTGCCTTTTGTGCAAGTAATTTTACAGAGTCAGATGTTGATCTTTGGTTGATTTCATCGATAATGCCAGTTAAATTCTCAAAAAGGGTGCGGATTTTGCGCCCTAGAAAAAGTTCAGCGGGCGTAAGCCGCGTTGATTCATGAAATGATGACCGAAGGGCAAAGCAAAACATTTCAACGTGTTCGTCCCAACGGTCATGATTATTGCCAATGAAAGTTGAGATCATCTTTAGTAAGGTTCTATTTACACGCTCAGCCGGATTGGTTTGAAGGTGCTATGGACTGATAAATTTATGTTTGATTTGAAGCCTCGCACACATTCGCTCAAATAACTCCGAAATGAACTGAACCCTGCGGTCCAATACTACGGTTCGAGGACAGCCTAATCGAGTAAAAACATTATGTATTAAAGTATCGCATATGACATCAGCCGTAGCTGCTTTAATGGGGAATGCTTCCACTCATTTAGAAAAATTATCTGTAACAACTAAAATATAACGAGGCATAGTTGATAATGTATATGGGTCCAATAAATCTATAGAGATAGTTTCAAATACATAATTATTTGTACTACAAATAAGGTGACCGGCCGGTCGTTTATTATCATAATTGTACTTTTGACAGTACTCACATGAGCGAATGTATGCGAGTATAATATTGTACATGCCCGGCCAGTAGGCTACGTCTCGAAGTTTAGTACGGGTTTTTCGTATGCCTAAGTGGGCGGCAAGAGGAATATCATGGAATACGTGGAGTAAAGCCATGCGGAGAGACTGAGGTATCGCAGGGAGGTACTCAGCTCTAGAATTCATATTTTTTTATAATACAAAATACCATCGATGATCTCAAAATTTTGACTACGACCCGCTAAAGAAGGTTCACTAGAAGCAGAATAACCAGCAAGTAAGAAATTATAAATTTCCCCAAAATTTGGATCATTCGGCAATCCAGAAATTATTTGCTCCCTTCAAGTTATTGCCGAAATAAGAAATAGGGAGGGAGGTTCAGTATCCGCCTGGGCACCAGAACTGACCTGACAGCGAGACAGTGCGTCAGGCAGTTGGTTTGACTTACCAGGGTGATACTGAATTTGAACATTATATTCCTAAAGTCGAAGTGTCCATTTTAACAATCTTCGAGACAGATTCTTTGCAGTGGTTAAATATTGTAGTGCCGAATGATCCGCAGTGACAGTGACAGTTAAATGATTGAGATAGCATTTAAATTTGGTGACGGCAAATAAAATAGCTAAGCATTTTCGCTCAGTAGTAGAGTAATTACGTTCTGCTTTGTTGAGAGTTCGAGAGGCATATGCAATAGGATGCCCTCGTTGAGATAGAACAGCTCCTAGACCAACACCTGATGCATCGGTAAAGATATTAAACATTTCTGCATGGTCAGGAAAGGCTAACACAGGTGGCGAAACCAAGGCATGTTCAAGAGCATTGAAGGCAGTCTCTGCCTCCGTGGACCAAACAAAGTATTTATATTATCGTTTCAAGGCAAATAAAGGTTTGTATAGAGTATCGTACCCCGGAACGAACTGTTGGTACCATCCGGTCATGCCAAAAAATCGCGACAATTTTTTCGCCGACTTAGGCCTCGGAAAGTCTGAAATTGGCTTGACCTTTGAGTCGTCAGTTAGAAGACCTTTGTGGGTAATTTTCAATCCGAGATATACTAGTTCGTCTCGGCCAATTTGACATTTGCCAGGCTTTAAAGTCAAAACCTGCATTATGTAGCAGTTCGAAAACTTGGTCCAACAGAGACAGATGCTCTTCAAAAGTCTGAGAAGAGACAATGATATCGTCCAGATAGACATGGATATTAAGTCCGAGCACAGGACGTAATACTGAGTCCATTAAGCGCTGAAACGTTGCAGGAGCATATGCCAAACCAAACGGCATTTGTAGGAACTCATATGCTCCAAACGGGGTAAAAAAATCCAGTTTTTTCTACAAAATCTGGGTGGACAGCAACCTGCTAATAGCCACTAGCCAAATTCAAAGTTGATAGCCAGTTTGTCGACGATAAGTCCTGGAGAATATCGTTAATTATAGGCAGTGGGTAATTGATAGCTTTAGTTACTGCATTGAGTTAACGATAATTTATCACGAAGCGATACTCTCCAGATTGTTTTTTTTTTGTACAAGAAAAGCAGGTGCTGCCCAAGGATTAAGGGATTCTTTTATTATTCCCGAATGGAGCATGTCCTGAATTTGTTTTTGGAACTCAGCTTTTTTCTGGTTCGGACATGGTTAAGGCTTACATGCAATGGGTTGAGCCCCTTCCGTATCAATGGTATGATACACCACCTGTGTAAACCCTGGTTTATCAGAAAACAACATTGGTCTGTTGTGTAAAACCTGACCAAGTTGTCTCTTATGTTTCGGCAATAATCTGTCACTCTCAAGAACTGCAGAAAAATCAATTGGCTCTTCTGGGGTGGGAGGACTAATCTCAGGCATTAAGATTAGACCATGCTCGAAAGCAAGTGTAAGCTTAAACATTTTAATGAAATCCACCTCGAGAAGGCAATCCACGGGTAACTCTTAGATCAGAAAGAAAGTATAAGAAACTTGAACTTTGCCAATCTTGACAGGTAAATGAACTGATCCAGAAATTGAAAAAATATTATTGTCGGCACCTCGCAGACATTGCTGGGAGGGCTCGGCACTAGCATTTGGAAAGGTAGCAGCACAGAAATCAAAGTTTAAGGCGGAAATGTCAGATCCAGATTCAATTTTAGTCAACATCACTACTTTGCCCAATTTCACAAGAATATCAGGCAAAAACGGAGCTTGAATAGTTAAAAAAAGAGATTTGAGGTCTTCAGAAAAACGAGGAGATCGACTCTATCCATCTATCTCCTGCTGAAGTTTAAATTATCGTTAAACTTATGAAAATATCTTGATTGATTTTGGATATGTGGCGAAACACCAGAACGTGCTGAATTTTAGTAACGTGCAGGAGAGGCAGCATTAATATCATTAGGCTTGCCTTGCCACCCTGCACGGTGTTTTGGATAGGTCTTGTCAACCGGGTAGTAATTATCCCGTGGTCGAGAAACTTGGTTATCTTGTTTCCCATAATGGTCAGGATGTCGCACCTCTGGTGCCCGACGATGCGGTGGCACGTATCTAGACTGCTGATAGGCGTTTCTAGGCTGATAGAAAAATTGTCCTTGACGAATGTTCTGTTTTGGCTGCTGATACCTATTAGTCTGAATAGAAGGTTCACGGTACGGCGTAGGTTGGCGGTACTCTTGGACCTGTGAAGATTGCCCTTTGTTGTGGCATTCTTCATAGACTCGAACGAGTTTTAGGCACTCATGAATGGAGACAGGACGTCGAACTTCCAAAAATCCTGCAGGAGGGGATCCAGTTGCTGTAACAACGTGTCACAAATATCAGACTCGACGGCAGCGGGATCCCATAATTTGTAAAGTCGAACTGTTTCCAGGACGAACGAGATTGGGCTATCGGTCGCTCGCTGTCGCCTGGAAAACAGTTGTTGTGCAAGGCCTGCCTTATTGGAGCCAAGAGGAAAGACATCCAAAGCGTTAGCTCGAAATTGCTGATAGGAGCCCTCTGGGTTCATTCGACGCCACTGTACCAGACTTTTGCCGTGTCTTGCAAACATGTGCCAGCAAATAATTCTTATAAATGCCAGATGAAATTAATTCATATAAATGCCAGACCTCTTATGTCTAAGGTGACTCTTGTTGAGGCATTGATTCAGGCGACCGGATCGGGGATTTATATACTCTTCTTAATTGAGACATGGTTTTCGACTCAAAATTATAGTATTGATATGCCTGGTTATAAAATATTTTTCCATAATAGAATTAAAACAAAGGGAGGTGGAGTGGCAATTTATGTAAATACTATTCACCAAAATTATCCTTTGAAAACAGATTTAACTGTTATTGACCCTTATATATAATTTTTGACAATTGAAAACGAATATTATATAATAATAGTTTGCTATCGCCCTTCGAGTTCTAACTCATCCTTATTTATTAATAAACTATTTGAAATTCTTAATTATGTCAACTTGACAGGCAAAATGGGTTTCTTGTTGGGAGACCTAAATATTGATATTTCCCAAAATAACTTACAAACTCAACAATTCATTCAATTGCTAAGTGCTGTCGGGTTTAGCAATACAGTTACATCTCCAACAAGATTAACACCAGTAACTGAATCTACCATTGACTTATCTTTTACGAATGTTCCTTTAGAGTTGACTCTTTCGGAAGTTATAATTTATGATATTAGTGACCATCTACCAATTTTTACATTTTACAAACATACACATGCTGTAAATAAAAAAAATAATTAATATAGCAACTCGATTAATAAACAATAATACGTTAAATAAATTTTATAATCCATTACAACATATAAAATGGAAAGGTATTTTGCAGATGAATGATCCAAATCTTTTATATAGCAGCTTTGCAACAGTGCTAAATGAATTATACATCCAAGCCTTTCCAATTTCACTTAACAAGAACAAAGCTAAAAAGCAACGTAAACCAAGGCTCACTAGACATCTATTAAACCGAATTAATAAAACAAAAAGGGTTATACTCAACATTTATAAAAAGTAAACTACACACTGATTTTCAAATATTTAAAACATATGGAAATAAATTATATTCTGATATTAGGAAATTTAAAAGAGAATATTATACTAATATATTATCTCAAAACGATTCTAAATTAACTTGGAAGCATTTAAACAGATTACTGGGTAAATCTTCGGGTTCAATTACACCACAATATCTAACTAATTTAACCCAAAAAATTACATCCAAACAAGATATAGTCAATGAAATAAATAATCATTTTATATTAGCTCCGCAAATTCTTAAACAACAAGTTTTACTTACAAATTCTCAATATCGTCATTATTTTCAGAATTCACACCAATCAAACACGTTTCACTTACTTAAAATTACACGTTCTGAACTTTTACACTTGTTGTTGCAAACTAATGTCAATAGTGGACCTGGATATGATGAAATTTCACCATTGGTTATTAAACATGTGGCTCATATTATTGTGAAGCCACCTTTGTTGATCTATAATTCTATATTTACTACGGACTTATTCCCAGATGCTTTAAAAATAACTGAAATTACTCCCAAATACAAGAAAGTTTCGGTAAACGAAGCAAAAAATTTTCGGTCAATTGCAAATTTGTCTATTTTTGCTAAATTGCTAGAAAAATTAATTTACATTAGATTACTTTCCTTTTTACAAAAATACAACATATTTAACAACAATCAATTTGGCTTTTTGCCAAATAAATCAACAGAGCTTGCAATCTCATTTACACATAATTTAATACAAAAAAATGCTATAAAAATCAATCAACAATTGCAATTTTCTTAGATTTATCTAAGGCTTTTGATACGCTAAACCATGATATTCTACAGACCAAATTATTTTCTATTGGAATTAGGGGTTCTACATATAATTTATTCAAAAGTTATTTATCAGCAAGGAAGCAATATACTGTGATTGATATGACACAATCGACAGTAGGAAATATAACTTCTGGAGTGCCGCAAGGTTCGGTCCTTGGTGCTATATTATTTAATTTGTATATTAATGTTCTCTTTACAGTGGTAAAAGATAATGATTTAATTTTATTTACTGATGATGCAACAATCTTATTCAAGGGTAACAATATTTTAGATCTTACATCCAGAATAAATGCACAACTTGTGTTGGTGACAAATTGGTTAAATAGCAATGAATTGATTATTAATGTAAACAAGACCAAGGCTATGATCTTTTCGAAACTACAAATATTACAATCTATGAGTGACGTGGTGGTCTTGAATGGAGCTAAAATTGATTTTGTGAATAGTCATTCTTACTTGGGAGTATTGATTCGAAATGATTTGAAATGGAATATGCATATTGACAACCTGACTAATACAATATCTAGAAACATTGGGGTAGTAAGTAAGATTATGATAAATTTGTCCCCTAAAATAATGATACTTTTATACTACACACTAATACAAACACATATAAATTACTGTATACTGACATGGGGGCAAACAACAAATTATAACTTAAAAAAATACAGGTATTACAGAATAAATATATAAGATTAATTGACCTAAAAACTCTTAATAATTCTATACCTAATCTTACCTTTAGGTCAGAAGTAAATCCCAGTAAATATAATATACTTACAATAAAACAATTATGTGACTATAGTCTTGGTAAAATAATGTTCAGAAGAATTAAAAATGATTTATACCATGACTTAATATCATTAAATATTCGTACTCATACTTATGAAACCAAGAATCGATCAACACTCATACCTAATTTCCCTCGGACAGAAACAATTAAAATGAATATTAATTATTCGAGTCCAAAACTTTGGAACACCTTCCCTTATGACATAAAATCAATTAACAATTTTGACCTATTTAAAAAAAAATTCAAGCACCACCTCATTAACAAGTTTCTCAATTATTTCTGAGTTGACCTGATCTGGTCGCTGGATTGATTTCACGGCTTATAGATAGACCTTGCATCTATATACACTTATGTATTTATTTAATGTTTCAGTTATTTTCAAAATGCCTTTGACTTGTTTTTTGTATTGTTCTTTATTGTTCGTGTCTTTTTTTTAGTACTAGGGGTGGGAGGGGTATGTCAGGCCTGACGGCCTTTTCCCTCCTCCTCCTGGTTGCTACATTTTTTGTAATTGATTATATTGCTTGTATTTTTAACTGTAATATGTGGCAACTGAAAAATGAATAAATGAAATAAAATGAAAAATAGGTATCTAACAGTCTTCAGGAATATTATATAGGTCAAAATGATCATCAAGATCCTCCAAAAACCTAAGCGAACCGCCGTTTCCCCTGAATACAATAGAACCAGCATGGGGTACGTAATGAGCAAGAATTTTGCTCCTTCTCACGGGGGGTGGTGGGGTAAATTGTTGTTTAGGCATTGTCTTACTTCTACGTTAATACTAAGAAATAGTTCCTAAATGAAAGAAACCTTAACGGCCAGACGAAACATGTAAACAACAGAAGTCACACTTACCGAAAAAGATGCTTTATTCAGGATGTAGCAAACGCATCGTAGCATAGCATTTTGCACTAAACTCTCCACACACAACACAACGCTCTTTTCAATAATCAGTTTACAACCCAACGCTCGTAATAATCGCTCTCTCACAACGCTCTCAAGCAACCTCGCTTTTATCTCTTGTATAACGAAGTAAATTTCTCCGTCATTTTTAGTCCACGCCGGGAATCGAACCCGAGTCCGCTGATTCCGGAACAAGTCGCTCTACCAACTGAGCTACGCAGACGTGGATTCTGACTCCTATCTGCCTTTATGTCGTGTGCGTCCTGCTGGCAGGTACGTCACATCTCTTCCCCCTCCCCGAAAGAGGGCCGGGTGCATGGCTCACGGGTCAGCCGTAACCATGAATCGTTGCAGGCAGCCATCCACTGTAGAACGTGCACTTGAGAACTCCCAGTCAATCTGTTGTGTGGAATGCAACGTCACACACATTTATTTTTCGAAGCGCTGGAGAAGGGATTCTCTGATTTTTCCTATCTCGCGCTGTGGAAATCACATCACACCATTGCGAGATTTTGAACGGTCGGTTCATCCAGATAGTTCGGGCGCCATTATAACGAAGTAACTTTCTCCGTCATTTTTAGTCTATGCCGGGAATCTAACCCGAGTCTGCTTATTCCGGAACAAGTCGCTCTACCAACTGAGCTACGCAGTCGTTCATTCTGACTAATATCTGCCTTTATGTCGTGTGCGTCCTGCTGGCAGGTACGTCACACTTGTTCTTATCAATATCAGGCATACGTCACGTGCATTCAACCTCAATAGTGTTGCCAAACGCATTCGTTTGAGAGAAAGATATCACGTTAAGAGTGAAGAATAACAGAATAAACTCAAGATTTACATAGGGAAAGAAACTAAAAAGGAAAGTTAATTTAGAATACACGTCACAATATGTTATCGACATTTTTGATGAAAGAAATTTTCGAGGGACTTAGATACAGGGGTTACAGGCATAGAAGCTTGACCACAGACGTTCATTTTTACAGAAGCATTCTGCTGCAGAGTGGCAGGTTACAAAATCTGCTAAACTCCCCTTTTCCTCCCCTGACATACGTGGTTAGACCCTATCGGGTTAGAACAACTAGGCTTAGGGAATCAGGTCCAAGAGGGTTAAAGCAGACGACTTAACAAGGACATGTTTATCCAAATTTTTGACTCAATGAGATACAGTATAGAGATTGCGGAAAAAAGTCGTGATTGTGTCGTTTATTTTGTATGGTCAGATTACCGATAGAAAGCCTAACAGTACAAAAACTTAGATCGCTTACAATTTTGTCTCAGCAGCGCTTTGTAAAGAAAAACATTGAATCAAGCTGAGATATACACCGATGAGCCATTACATTATGACCACCAACCTAATAAGCTGGCTATTATCAAGAGGATATTTAGCCTGCAAAACAACGGCCACTGGCTCAGGCATCGATTAGATGAGGTGACGATAGGTATCCTGGGGCATCTAGTACCATAATGTCAACAGCAGGTCCTGCAGTTCCCATATATTTAGGGGTGGTGGTGATTTAGCATGAAACCGCTTTTCCAAGTCGAACCACAAATGTTTGATTGGGTTCATGTCAGTATTTGGAGGCTAGGACATTAACCGAATGTCACCAGCATGTTTCATGAACCACTTCTTGACGATTCTGGCAGTGTGGCATGGCGCATTATCCTCTTGATAATGGCCATCCCCAACACGGAACACAGTTGCCATGAATGGATGATCTTGGTCCACAACTATGTTCAGATTCTTAGCAGCTGTCACGGATTGTGCTATTGGGATAATGGAGCATAAAGTGTCCCAAGAAATCATCGCCCATAGCATAACACCGCCGGCCTGTTACCGCTAAACAATGCATCCAGTTGCCATAGCTTTCATTGGTGATCGGCGTATCTGCGCTCGGCCGTCAACGTGATGCACCTGGAATCTTGATTCGTCAGACCAGGGTACTTTCTTCCAATCATTCACGGCCTAATCTCGATGATCTTGAGCCTATTTCAAGCGTTCCAGGCGATGACGTGCAGTGAGCGTGTGGACTCGGCTGAGTCTTCAGCTATATAGGCCCATGCGCAGAAAGCTTCGATAAAAGCTGTGCTGTGACACATTCCCCAGATCACCACTGTTGTAGCTGCTGGTAATTTGTAGCACTGTGGCCTTCTGGTCGCTGTGACCGATGCGCGACAGTCTGCGCTCCCCTCTGGCATCAATGAGCTGCGGACGGCACACCGCTAGATGACGGTTCACAGTTTGGCCATCTATGCACCACTTTTGATGCGTACTCACTACCGCAACACGTGAACAACCCACAAGCCGCGCCATTTCCTAGATCTTAGTTACGAGGCGTCGTGCCATTACAATTTTCCCTTTAAAAAATTCCGATAAATCGGCAGCTTTTCACATTCTGACTCCGAACACTCTACTAATCGAAAGACGGTCTTCAGGTTGAAATATACTGATCTGTGAACTTCCCCTGCACCACTGTTCATTCTCCATCAGCGCTCGTTTCTGTTGACTGTGTATGGTCATAATGTATTGGCTCATCGGCATAGGTGATAATAAAATAGCACTGTTAATGCGAATCCTTAAAAAAATATTTATGCACTGACGGAAAAAAAAATCCCAACACCAAGAAGGGGTCGTGTTAGATAAACGACAGTTGGTAGGCGGTGAGAGTACATATTTAAGATACGTCTATGCAAATTTCGCGCTCGGCGCATACGTGTGGCGCTAGTAGCGCCCTCGGAACATGCAAAGCAGGTTTGTTATAAATACGCGCTGTAACGTTCGTGAACGTTAGTTATCGTTGAGATTCAACGTAGTGTGTTGATGTTAGTCAAGAATGCCTTTAAGAAGATGATGAAGCCATTATCAACAGCTCACGGAGTTTGAACGAGGTCATATTATAGGGCTACGAGAAGGTGGATTTTCGTTCCGCAATATTGCAGAACGACTTGGCAAGAATGTAGCCACAGTTCATGATTGTTGGCAGCGGTGGTCAAGGGATGGTACTGCCTCAAGAGGACCGGGTTCCGGCCGGCCACGTGGTACTACTGAGAGGGAAGACCGTCGTGTACGGCGTATGGCTGTGGCGCATCGTACCACGTCTGCGGCAGCAATTCGAGCTGCAGTTGCCACCACAGTGGCACAACGAACTGTTACAAATCGGTTACTTGAACTGTTACAAGTCGGTTACTCCGAGCCAGACGCCCTGTAGCGTGCATCCCACTTACTCCAAACCACTGCCGTTTGCGACTCCAGTGGTGTCAAGCTAGAGCTCATTGGAGGACAGCGTGGAGATCTGTTGTGTTTTCTGATGAAAGCCGGTTCTGCCTGGGTGCCAGTGATGGCCGTGTGTTGGGTAGAAGGAGGCCAGGTGAGCGCCTGCTACCAACCTGTCTGTGGCCGAGACACACTGCACCCACACCTGGATGTTATGGTCTGGGGAGCAATTTCCTATGACCGCAGGAGCACTCTCGTGGTTATTCCACGCACCCTGACGGCACAGTTGTACGTCGGTCTGGTGATTCAACCTGTTGTGCTGCCATTCATGAACAGCATTCCAGAGGTGTTTTCCAACAGGATAACCCTCGCCCGCATACCGCTGTTGTAACCGAACATGCTCTACAGAATGTCGACATGTTGCCGTGGCCTGCTAGATCACCAGATCTTTCACCAATGGAGCACGTATGGGACATCATTGGACGACAACTCCAGCGTCACCCACAACCAGCATTAACCGTCCCTGTATTGACCGACCAAGTGCAACAGGCATGGAACTCCATCCCACAAACTGACATCCAGCACCTGTACGACACAATGCATGAACGTTTGCGTGCTTGCATTCAACATTCTGGCGGTTACACTGGTTATTAATGTACCAGCATTTCACATTTAAAATGGTGCTTCTCGCGCTTACAATAAGCTGTGATCTTGAAACCTAATCGTTAAATACACTGACGGAAAAAAATCCCAACACCAAGAAAAAATAGTTGTAGAGGAATGAAATGGCGGCAATACATTTGTATAAGTAACATATTTTATCGATAAAAGTTTCAAGATCACAGCTTAATGTAAGCGCGAGTAGAGCCATTTTAAATGTGAAATGCTGGTACATTAATAACCGGTATAACCGCCAGAATGTTGAATGCAAGCACGCAAACGTTCATGCATTGTGTCGTAAAGGTGCTGGATGTCAGTTTGTGGGATGGAGTTCCATGCCTGTTGCACTTGGTCGGTCAATACAGGAACGGTTAATGCTGGTTGGGGGTGACGCTGGAGTTGTCGTCCAATGATGTCCCATACGTGCTCGATTGGTGAAAGATCTGGTGATCTAGCAGGCCACGACAACATGTCAACACTCTGTAGAGCATGTTGGGTTACAACAGCGGTATGCGGGCGAGCGTTACCCTGTTGGAAAACACCCGCTGGAATGCTGTTCATGAATGGCAGCACAACAGGTTGAATCACCAGACCGACGTACAACTGTGCCGTCGGGGTGCGTGTGATAACCACGTGAGTGTTCCTGCTGTAATAGGAAATTGCTCCATAGACCATAACTCCAGGTGTAGGTCCAGTATGTCTCGGCCGGAGTAAGTGGAATGCACGCTACAGGGCGTCTGGCTCGGAGCTGTCTTTCAAGTAACCGATTTGTAACAGTTCGTTGTGTCACTGTGGTGGCAACAGCAGCTCGAATCGCTGCCACAGAAGCAGTAAGATGCGCCACGGCCATACGCCGTACACGGCGGTTTTCCCTCTCAGTAGTGCCACGTGGCCGGCCGGAACCCGGTCTTCTTGAGGCAGTACCTTCCCTTGACCACCGCTGCCAACCATCATGCACAGTGGCTACATTCCTGCCAAGTCGTTCTGCAATATTGCGGAAAGAAAATCCACCTTCTCGTAGTCCTATTACACGACCTCGTTCAAACTCCGTGAGCTGTTGATAATGGCTTCTTCGTCTTCTTAAAGGCATTCTTGACTAACATCAGCACACTGCGTCGAATCTCAACGATAACTAACGATCACGAACGTTACAGCGCGTATTTACAGCAAACCTGCTTTGCATGTTCCGAGGGGCGCTACTAGCGCCACACGTATGCGCCGAGCGCGAAATTTGCATAGACGTCATCTTACAGATGTACTCTCACCGCCTACCAACTGTCGTTTATGTAAGACAAGCCCTTCTTGGTGTTGGGATTTTTTTCCGTCAGTGTATTTTGGGCTGTGAATGACGTTTTGACCCTTAAAATATTTTCCTGGTTGCGGTTCTGTTTGCTAGATTGCATTTTGGAAGTTTGCAGAACACAAATTGTTGATGAAATCATTCCTGCAAAATTGATGGCTGTCGTGTCAGATTACACGGCAGATGTTTCTTGGAGAATACAAGAAGTAGTCGTGTTTCTAGGTAAGTAGATGACAAGGTTGTGCTCATCCTGCACTTCCGGTGATTGCTTTGTGATGTCACTGTCCAAATCGCCATCGTAAGTCTACCTAATAGCCAGGTTTCTTTGTATCTGCACCATAGCAGCGTGTCGGAATTATTATTCGTAAACCAGCTGTAATAGTCGTCATTTATTCTACCAGATTTTTTAATGCATTATGTTTTCAATTTTTAATTTAAACAATTTGGAGAATGCTGCTGAGATGCTTTTTCTGTTCCTCATAAAGAAATTCCTTATTAAATGACAAAAAAAAAATAATATGTCCTGCTGTGCGTTATCCATTCTAAATTTATATAAAAATAGCAAAACTTCCGGACCTTTCCGGTCATATACCCGACACCGTTTGCTTTTGTACATTGTTACATAAAATGACACTAATTGACTTCCGAATAAGAACGCTTTCAAACTGTTCCCGATTTTGACTGTATCGTTCCCCTTTGTTTACATGGAACCTGATCACACCCAACATTAGAGAAAGTAGTTCACGATATTTGTCATATTTATTTTTAATCTCAATCTCTTTCTTCCACTTAATGCCAATGTCATCTCATGACCTAAAGAGCAGTTTCTTCGAACATGTGAAACTCTTTTATCTAGAAGGAAACGTATGTCCGATTGTCGATTTGTAACCGTTGTCGATAAATCAAGAAAATTCACTTTGCAGACACGTAATTCCAAAGCGCAGACAATCGGTTAAAAGAACATTCCTTCCGAATGACCACGCATAATTCCAAAGCTCAGATAAACGATCAAAAGAACGTGATCACTGCGCATAGGTGGTACGCATACAGAAGCACCTGATCTTTGCGCATCTGTGGCCGAGGGCTTTGTGTTCTACTTTCGAAATCCGGAACTACTTAAAAGCGTTCTTATTCGGAAGTCAAACAGTGGCGGGCAGATAACAGGAAAGGTCCAAACTTCCCCTTGGAACTAAATTAGCATTTAAAATTATAACCGTTTTCGTGACCTTTACGTAACAAACGTACGCGGGAGGTATTTTTGAAATCTCCGTTACTAAAATGACTGTGAATTTTTTTCTGTATTTAATGTAAATGTGCTTTTGCATAAGCTTTTGTTATGTGTTTGAGTTATAAAAAATCGTTGACAAGACATCTTCCTGCATAGTTGCTGTTCGGATCTACAATTCATATGTTAGGACGGTAGCAATTCAGTGACGTCACGATTATTCGTTTGCGAGGAAGGCGGGATGAGCAAACCTTAGTGTCTATTGACCTTGGTCGTGTTTCACCTTGAAAACAAAGGTACAGAGGAAGGGAGCTTTTGTGATTTCACAGCCCCAATTTACAAGATGCAAAGGGTTTGTCAGAATGTATTTTTGATCAAATTCCTGTTGTCTTAAAATGAAACTTTGGAAAGCTAATAGCTCAAACTTATGATGGCGCCGCTGTGGTTAATGAGACAAAACGTGGAGTGCAAACGACTTTTGCGGAACTATAGACATAAATACTCCTTTTATGTACTGTTATGAGCATCACTTTCATATAGTACTGGACAAAACAGCATCATAAAATCCTGAAGCTTATTTTTAGCAGTCTCAGAAATACCAACATTCTTCTCACAATCATCACAACGCTTATCCAAGCATGATTGCGTTTCCAAAATAATTCCACGAGTTTCTAGTACTAGATGGAATTTTAATTTCAGGGTTATACACAGAGTTCATGAAAACATTGATGTGTTGAAAGAATTTCTTCTAGTTATGCAAAAGTCAAAGAACATTTCAACAGTCCAAGCATTTTCATGACTCCTACAAATGTTAAATGACAAGCATTTTCTCTTTCGGCTTCCTTTATTCCAGCATGTCATGCCACTGGTTGACTTGTTGTAAGACCAGCTTTAAAGCCGCAAAGCTAAATCTTTCACTGTTCATTCAGATGTCGTGGATTTCTATAATGCAATTCCTACTATCACGAATAGCATCTCTTCAACCTCAGACATTTCAAGAGACCCATGAATTTAAGAAACGGAAACGAAATTAAGATGTAACCGTCCTTACGAAAGAGGTCTGTGGCATATTTGTTTTTAAATGATTCATGTTCACTGGTAATCTTCCTGCAGAAAAACTGTGGCTGTCTTTAAAGTTTTCTCTATGCAACCCGGAATTTCCTTCGAAGGAACTTGATGAAACTGGGCGAGTTTATCTTCTGCTAAAAAAGAAGGACTGCGGACTGAACTTCCTTTTCTTTATGAGAGAAAACAGTTCAGTCAATTAGCTGGGACTTTCAACCTCCGTCAAATAATAATAAGCAGTGAGTTCCAAAATTTCCTTGCTGAAGTAAATTGTCTAATGAAAATCATATTCATTCCATTTATGACAACATAAGAGTCTCAGAGATGCTTTTCCACAATAAACTAAATAAAGGCATTTTATCGGAGCACTATTTCTGATGAGTTTGTCGTTGTTAATCACATGCGTTATGTTGAATTCAAAACAGTAGCTATGTTGAATGAAGAAAAGAACTAATCGAGTCTTCAAGTAACCGTAATGACAAGGTGAATGATATATTTTTTCGTCGCAAGGAGAGGAGAATAATTATCTCTCATAAATAGACTGCGGGCATAGTTCTTCTGTTGCTGTAAATTTACTTCGTATTTATTTATTTATAATATTATGTGTAATAAAGTGCTCAGAGTGTTGCTCCTATAAACAGCACTATCACTGCCCGAACTCACGACCCACCACTAGCTTTTAGGAACTAAGACGCAGTTTCTAGCATGGTGCAAATAGAACTGAACATTTACACTCTTGGTGTCAAAGGTTTGAGGTGCGATAACTGGCAAATGTATAAAATATTCCTCGCCACAAACATCATCAGTAGCAAAAAGGATTTTTTTAAAATCGGGTTTTAGGAGCGGAAATGCCATCATTACAAAGATTTACATTAACGCCCCTAACAGGACAACTAAACATTACTTGGGGGTGGGGTGGGGTATACGTAAATGTTTGCTACGGTGAGGAATGTCTGAATGAAAAAATGTTTTCAGTTAGATTTTAGAAAGCTAAATACCGTTACAAACATATTAGAATGAGAAACATACATATAGTTGCGTACTTTTGTTTCGACTTTGCTTTAAAAGGCGATTTTCATTTTGTTATAAAATATTGTAACATGCATGCAAAATATTTATTTTTGTGACCTCTACCTATCGCAAAAAATTATTTTTAAAATCTGAGTTAACAAGGCAGTGTTGTCGGGGAAAATAACATATACATTTACGCCCTTAATGGGAAACTATACATTCTTTCAAATAGAAACTGTACTTAAAATATCTTCCGGATTCAAAATAAATTTTTGAATCCGGGCTTTTTAAGCAAATGTATAGAGTATTACATATTTTAAATGTAATAGTCTTTTGCTTCCCATAGCGGAGAGATTATATATTGGAAAGTGACCGAAGTGTAAAAACTTCGTTTTTCACGGTTCACGTATCTACTGTAAAAAAGTGCTTTTGAAGTCGGACTAATAAATCGCAGATACATGATGTCAACGACTGACGGATTCCCCTCACAATTAAGTTTATCACCTGATATGGGAAGAATGAACTTGACCTCTTTTAGAGAAAGTTCACATTGTAAGAGGAAAGTGCTCTTCTCCTATCTTAACACCTTCATCTTTTGGAGCAAAGTTGTAAAAAAAAAAAAAAACAATGACAGAACTGGTAGAGAGAGGGAATGAATGTGATTCCTTCTATTGATGATTCCCTGTGGTGCTTGGGATTTTCTAGTTAAATAGTCTTTGTGGTAAGGAGCCAAGTAGTAACGGGCGGGAGAACATCTGGAAAAGACTCTTTCTACTTAAATGGCTGAGTTCTCAAAGTAGCTTTTTGGCAGGCACGAGATCTTTACTCTTGAGATATCTTTATTTTCTCGCCTGTTTCTTTTCTTGTGCTACTGTTAATAGTACTTTCCACAATTATATGAAGCATGCAAATTCTGTGTATCTTTCCACAAAGGCCATTTACCGAGAAGCTTCTAAGAACCACAGCGAAACAACACTAGAATGGTCCGCAATAACTTCCCGCTCCATCCCGTCATACCATTGCTTCTTTATCATTTTGCTCCAAGAGTTGGAAATGTTTAGCTAGAGAAACTACATGTTTCTCTCTTACAATAACTGGTCAAGTGCATTCTTCCGAACTGCCGTAATAATGAACGGACTGCACTGTTTTTTCAAAAGTCGTGCTAAGAGCCTTAACGCTCTCTCTCTCTCTCTCTCTGTCTGTCTCTCTCTCTCTCTCTGTCTGTCTCTCTCTCTCTCTCTCGTTTCTACTAAAATAGGAAAACGCATCAGTCATCGCGCAACAGTTATGAAAAAACATAGCCTTTAGCTGATTAGATTCTTCTCACAATTAAGTTATTATGAGGCTTGACTGGTTTATGCTGTGTACTTTTTGTTTTCAATCGTTGGATTACCGATTTTATTCTTTGTGATTCTTTGCCTTACTATAAGCGAAGATACAAAAACTACAACTGCGACCTTTTCGCAAAGTCGCTTGTCTGTGAACGTGGCATTCCTTGCCAGCTTACCTACTATTTCTGAACTCTCACATCCAGTGAATAACATTAAAGAGATGTTAATGCAAGAATTACTAACAGTTAGATAACATAGCAATCCTGATATTGATTGCTATATTTTCACTTTCAATATATATTATTCGTTAATTGTTTTTGTCTCATATAAATTTAAATTTATAATGTGATCGGATTATATACCTGAAACAATTTTAAGAGAGCGAAAGAAAATTGGTTCTCTTACTAAGTTTCTTTCGATTTTTCTGCGCTTCTGGGCGCACCTGGGCTTTTGCTACTAAGGTGCACATTTAAAAACATAAATTAACGCAGAATTATTAACTTCATTTTCATTAGGATAAATCATGAATGGAATACGGGATTGCACCATATAATACAAATTTTGAAGATGTGAATCCGTTTTTCGGTGTAAATATGACATGGATGGTAAGTCAGATGATATCAGGAAACTTGAAAATTTCGTTGTTCTGTAACGGGACGACGAAATTGTATTGCAAGGTATCACAAAGAATAAAATCGGTAATCCAACGTTTGAAGACAAAAAGTCTATAAACCAGTCAAGCCTCATAATAACGTAACTGTGAGGAAAATCTGATTCGCAAAAGGCGGTGTTTTTTTATAACTGTTCCGCGATGACTGATGAGGATTTCTATTTTAGCAGAAACGAGAGAGGGAGAGAGAGAGGAATCGAACCAGTGCCTCCCGTATAGCGCCCGAGTATGCAAACCACTACCCCACGCAGAACGACCAAGTCTCAAGTTTCCAATTAATTTGAATATAACCATCTCAAGATTCGCTTGTCGAAGCATACATGTTTAGCTAATCTGGAGGTTAATAATTCTATCCCGTGATTTCCCGGAGGAGCAGACAAATCATGAATGGAATACGGGATTGCACCATGCAATACAAATTTTGAAGATGTGAATCATATATATTCAAATATTCCTTATATTCAAATTAATCGGAAACTTTAGACTTGGTCGTTCTGGGTGGTGTAGTGGTTAGCAATACTCCGGCCCTATTCGGGAGACGCGGTTTCGATTCCCAGTCCAGGACGACAAAAGTTTCAAGTTTTCGGATATTATCTGAGTACCATCCATGTCATATTTACACAAAAAAAACGGATTCAGATCTTCAAAATTACATTTGGGTGATTAATTTTGAATTTTTATGGATCAGAGACATGGAGCTTGACTTGAAAGAACATACAGAGGCTGCATACTTCGAAAAAGCATGTAGAGTTGCATGCTTATCATAACCAGGAAGGATAGAAAGAGGAACTGCTGGATCAGGAAAACGAGAGGATTTGATGCTATCGTGGTCAAAGTAAAATCGCTGAAATGGCAATATGCTGGACATGTTGCTAGAAAAATAGAACAGCTCTGGACAAGTGAAATACTCTACTGGATCCTAAGGAACAAGAAAATATCCTGAAGACAATGGTGTGGGAGATGAATGGATGAAACTGGAGTCGTGATCCATGTGGATTCGTGATCCAGTCGGAAGCAGACTGCATTACGACTCCGCATGAAAGGCCGCGATACCACATGAATTATACTTGATGCTTGAAATTTCGCAGACACCTGCTTTGGGCATGTGGGTGTGTACTTATGTTACCGGTTTGCCCGTTCGTCCGTCCGTCCGTCAGTCAGTCCGCCCGTCCGTCAGACCGTCCGTCCGTCACTCCGTCCGTCTGTACCCACGATATCTCTGCAAATATAAGTCCGATTTGAAAAATTCTTTTTGCATTCGGAAGCTTGAAATATGCGAATGATGATCCTTTATTTCGTTTTTTTACAATGTACAATTTCGCCGCTAGAGGGCGTAAATGCAGATGATGAATTCAAAAATACGTTTTATTCCACATATTTGCTTCTAAACATCCGATTGAAAAAATTATTTTATCTTTCGATTCCATTTATGTCGCTGAGTATTTTGGATATAGTTACTTTTTCAAATTACGCATAGATTTCCCGCTAGGGGGCGTAAAAGTAAATTACATTTTCCCCGATAACTCTTCTTCTAAAACTCCGATTTAAAAAATCTTTGCTTCAGCGGATGCACCTGATGATAAAAAATCTTTTGCATATAATTTAAAATTTTTGGTAAAGAATACTTTAGCTACAGGGGGCGTAAGCGATAATTTTTGTTTTTGATGTATTTGCCATAAAATCTGAGCTTCTAAAATATCGATTGAAAAACGTCTTTCGTGGACTGATGCCACTCACATCGATAAACGTTTTTGAAATATTTTCTTCTTAAAATATTCCACAGTTTCTCCGCTAGGGGGCGTAGATATATATTTTAGTATTGCCAATATCTCTACTTCTAGGAGTCCGATTTAAAAATATCCTTCTTTGTTGGATAGTGTTTTCAGTGTGACACGTTTTTCATATACTTTCAAAATTTTCAAGTACTTCATAGACTTTCCGCTAGGGGCGTAGCGGTAAATTGCGTTTCCCCCTATATCTGTGCTTCTAAATCTCCGATTTGAAAAATTCTTTGAGCACCGGAACAGCTCCTCATGGGATATCGTTTGCACATAATTTTTAATTTTTGTAAAAAAAATAGTTTGCCCGCCAGGGGAGTAAACCTTAATTTCCGCTTCTGATGTATTTGCAGCAAAATATGAGCTGTTAAATTCTCGATTGAAAAAAACGTCGTTTGAGACCGATGGTACTCATGTCAACAAACCTTTTAGAAACATTTTCCTCTTAAAATAATGCATGGTTTCTCTCCCAGCGGGCGTAGATGTATATCTTATTTTTGTCAATATCTCTACTTCTAGGAGTCCGATTTGAAAAATTCCTTCTTTGTTGAATGATGTTTCCAATGCGAAATGTTTTCCCTATAAATTCAAAAAATTTAAGTAAATCATAGACTTTCCGCTAGGGGACACAAAGGTAAATTGCGTTTTCTGCGTTATTTCTGCTTCTAATACTCCGATTTGAAAAATTCTTCCTGTATCGCATACAAAACCTATTTGTAGCACAATCTGGGCTCCCGAAAACTCAACTAAATTTTTTTTTTCTTGGACTGATACCACTCATATGGAAAGACCTTTTTAAATACTTTCTTACTAAAATAATGCATGGTATTCCCACCAGGGGACGTAAAGTCACATCTTATTATTGTCGATATCTCTGTTTCTGAGAGTCCGATTTAAAAAATTCTTTCTACGTTGGAGAGCGTTTCTGGTGTGAAATGTTTCTCGTATAAATTCATGCTTTTCTTATCGCAAAAGTCTGCAACCATAGGGCGTAAGCTCACTATTCCGTTTACAGCAATATCTGAGGGATTAAAAACACGATTGAAAAACTTCTATTTTTTCATCAGATACTATTGTTTTCCATACCGGTTCCATTGAATTTGAATACATTTGATAAATTTAATTTGCGTCAGACCGGATTCAAAAGACGTGCTTATTACACCCAAAAATTCGGTGTCATCTTTCTTGTTTAGACTAACTTTGATTTCGTACGATTTCCTTTTACGTTACAAGAACAAGTTACGACAGCATTACAATTTCAAATATTGAAGCAAAAGCAGTTTTCAAAGCAAAAAAAGCAGAAAACTGGGACTTAATTATATACTATGTTAAATTTAAAAAAATCCGAACTTCGACGAGATTAAAATATTGAGATCATGGAAATTAGCGTGTACTGGGTCTTTCTGAAGTAGTTACGATCCCGATTGAAAATTATAAAAAATTTGTATGTAGTGATCATGAATCTATTATATTATACGGCTGTGCCTTCACATATTTTGCACCTCAAGATTTGCGAACATAAAAAAGTTTCTCAGGAATCTGGATCCACCAATACTTTGGAATTAAAGACGACTGACTCTCCAAAAAGTAATTACAAATATCACCGAACAGCCATCGTGAGTGCCGATGTTGTAGCATTCCACATTCAAATTGTCCCACGTGATCTTCGATTTCCGTTTAAACGCCTACATTTTCCTGTTCATCTCTGTTTCGTCATGGGCATCAAAATTGCACAAAGTCACTCGTTAAAAATTATTTGACTCAACCTGTAAAACCCAGGTTTTTATCATCGCCAGGTTTATGCTATTTGATCCAGAGTTAGGTACATTAGAAACCTTTTCACTTTGACTTCAAATTGAAAATCACCGTTAACCCAGAGGCCCTTCTGTACATTACACTGATCACAACACATTGCAAAAATGTAAATGCGTCATATATTTAAAATTTCGTATATTCACAGTCAATAAAGACTGCTGGTTTCTGGCAATTGTGCTGGCACAAGTGTAGGTTTGATTCTTTTTTATAAATTCCGTACTTTTGATTACTGGAACATATATCAACTAAACGTTTACGTTCAGTAACACCTATTCCTAATTTCGATATAGAAGTATCGTAGAATTGCCGAAAATGTTGAATGCAAACCGAAGATCGGCTTTAAACTTAAATTAAACTGGATATTGCCTTTCATGTGGTAACAAAAGTAGTGAAAAAAAAAAAAGTTCAGTGGCATATTGTGTGCTCAGGGGATGTAGTTTTACGTGCCAAGAGTTAAAGCACGCAGAAGAAATCTGGAGAAATGGGGTGGAAAACAGAGGACTTATGATGAGTAGAACTAAAAGAGAGTGGATATGCTGCAATGAAGAAGACAAAAATCAAACTGATTATGTAAGTAACTGGGAAAGTTTGGTTGGAAGAGTAAGAAAGTTAAAATACCTGAGATCGCGTGAAGATGGAGTAAGATGGAAATCCGAAGGGAGAAGTGAACAGCAGAATGCAAGCAGTGATAAATATTGGGCGAGAAACAACAGATGTACCTTGTGATAGAAAAGCACTGAGGAGGCTGAAAATCAGGTTTGAAAATCTGTATTCAGAACTGCAATGATACATAGCGCTGAGACCTGGCGAATATCAAGATACTTGGAAAAAGGTCAAATGCAGCAAAAATGGAGATTCATTTGTGGGGTCACTTGAACGGACAGGATTAAGAATGACGAGGAAACGAAACAGTTAAATTTACAGAGGGCTCGAAAAGAAATATTAGGCTGGAATGATCATGCTTTGAAATCGCGCAAAGAATACGTGGACGTAGAGTTTTGGACATGGTGCTACCAAACGTAAAGATGGTGCTTCCAACGTAAAAATGAAGTTATGATATAAAGGACAGCGTCAAATATGACGCAAGTAAAGGAAAATTGAAGATCTAGTTGACTCAAGGCTGAAAAATTGGATATGGAGAATGGTGCAGAAGGAAAAGGATGCGCCAACAAAATCTGTCATAGGAAGCATTGTGATACGGTCCCATGAAAGTGTGGTCAACTTGCAGTGGTAGTCGTTATGTTTTCTTTGTACAACTTATGGAAAACACTAAGACGATTGTATTATATTTTCGGGAAATCAGTACCATGTCTCAGTTCTCAGTGTTTTCTGTTGTACAGATCTTACCAAAGCCAACACGTATTAGGCAACTTCTTACCGCATAAATAATGCCCATCAGTTAAATCATACTAGTGAGGGGCAAGTAGCCTATTCTCGGGGGTTTTCACAGCACATTGCAAACAGTTTCGATGTCTTCTACCTAACGTTCTACACAAATGCGGCATGGTTTAATCTAACTGCTTTTGTAAATACTCAGAGAACACAGAATTGCAGAAGCAGGAACCCATATGAGTTACATAAGATGTCCTGCATTCATTTAAAGTTTGTTTGTGGTGTACGACGGGATTGAAATTATTAAACACATTTATTTTGAATAAAATGCTCCTAATTTTCAGTTCATATGGATATTCGACGTTTCATGTAAATAATTGAAATGCATAAAGTCCTAACCATGGTCTCATCAAGAAATAACAAACAAAAATTCATATATCAAAAGTAAATACGTACAAGAGGTTATTCGCATTTCCAAAGAACTCTCGATGCTATGCTCGGTGCCTGATAAAGTTCACCTACGAATAAATTTGTGTTTGAAAGCTGATGATGCCCTTTTAGAACACTGATTTTGATTATTTTCCTTCAGAAGATTTTAAGTGTGATTTCTAAGTCAAATCCATGTTATCGGCATATTCCATACGGTAAATTAAACTTAAAGCTTCTTTTTCTCCGAAGCAGGCTATGTGATTCATAAACCGCAAAATTTCTTTTGAAGCAGCTTTCCTTTGTACGATGCATGTAAGATCATGCCACATAAGTAGGTCCCTTCATGATATTACCAAAACTACTCACCAGTACCAAATCTAAAACCTGAAATACCGAAGTTAAAATAAAAACCTAGACTGTATTTTTGAACTCTCTTTAAGTAAATAACAGTTTGTAGTTCAGATCAACGATCCTGTGCTACTGATGGAAAATGTTGAAAGTAAATTTTATAAAGTTCTGCAGCTGGGACACCCTACTGTTTGCTTACATTTATATTTCCAAACTGTTGTATCCTTGTTCAAAATACCCTACAAAAATGCAATGAATATTCGGTGCCTCGCAATATGTTTTGTGTCTTGTAAAGAAGCGAAATGCGTTGAACATCGCTGTAGACTTTGTGGTTGTTAATCACCCTGTTATAAGTTGCATTGTTTACTTATCCAGGTTGGTCGGATTATTTATTCAAAAGAGACAGATTTATCCATGGAGCTACATTTTAGGTACACCATACTATTTCCTATTGAACTGGGGAGTCGAATTAATAAATGAGTCACATGTGTCATAAAAGTACAAATGTTGGTTATCATCACTGTAAGTATATGAGAAGTACCTAACAAGTCTTCGTCATTTTTCAGATGTTTTTGTTGTTTTATTTCCAGTTCGTACTAAATCATGAATACAGTTTTGTTTGCTCGCATTCTGCTAAGTGACGTTTCCTATTCAGGTGTGTTGCCATGTTGCATACCCTGTAGTGTATTCACGTAATTCCACGAATTCTGTTCGTTTACGGGTGACGCGTCTGTTTTCAAATTGAAAATATTGTGTACAGTATTGACTTTTATACACGTCCGAGAATGTTGAATGCACTGTGATCTACAATATTTTTCGGAAAAATGGGACACCAGGCTAACGAAGCATAGCACTCTAATCAAATAGATTCATCAATGTTTGAGCTCTTAGAACACAAGTTTCTGAGTAATTCTATTATTTGAAAAAGAGAACTGGAAAAAATAACAGGTATTTTCTACTGTGTTCAGTAAGAAGAAAACGCCAATCAAAAATTAAAGTGCATGAAACAAATTGCCCGATTCCCTGATGATGAAAAGCGTAAAACAAAGTTTATATTTCTTATGATCACGCCAAACCATTCCGTTTTCAGCAGGTGATTACTAAATGAGACTAATTGCATTCCTCTTCAAAACTTCTGGGAGAGAAACAAGAAACAAATTATTTTGTCTCTCTGTTCTGGATGACCAAAAACGAAATCGAATTTACGGAAACGCCTCCCAGCGGGTGAAGGGAATCGTTGCTTCTTTTTATTTAAAATTTCCTTGCGAAAGTACAGAAATACTTAAAACACTCATGGCTTTTTAAAATGGAAAACACTAAACAAAAGCAATTTGGCAACCCCGTAATTCAGTTGAAGATAAGTTTTGAGTAAACCCTGTCACGGATGATAGAATAAGTTCATATGTACAGTAAGATTTCACTTTTGAAACGCATTAAATCCAATTTTTACATAAAATGCCAATTTTGCAGATTCATTCCCGACGTATTCCCAATTCTAAGCGACCGTAAATTATTGTGGAACAAACTGAAATTTCTCCTGCTGTTTTACTCTCTCACAACAAAAATAAAATCAATCGAATAAAAGCATTGAGTATTTATCAATTTAGTAGGATTTGAATTAAAGAGCTTTGTATAACTTACTTCAAATCCACTGCTTTAAGAATCTCATCATATATTTGCGAATTTCATTACCTTTAACATATTGACGAACTTGGTTTTCATAATTCAATGAGCTTTTCTCAGCGTTTTAGAAATATTTAAACGATAACGTGGAACTTGATTATGCGATTTTCATAATGCAATCAGCTGCCTGAAGGTTAGGTATTATTAAACCACGAACACGCTGTTTAAGAACGCTTCTTGAATATCATGTATTATCTCAACAGCAGGTTAAACGACCCGGAGGACGCACCAGCATGTCCTCACGATCAGAGAGATGATCAGTTTTCCAACAGATAAGATGGCGATTCTTGCATTATAAACATGCATAATTAGCTCTCAAAATTTCATGCACGTCACCCGTCGGAATGGGTCCGGTAAACGGGCGATAAGTCAAGACGCTAATTGAAATAATTAACGTACTTTCCGCGCTTATGCGAGAGGCCATAATATGGAAGACTGCACCGTCGAAAACAAGTTTGGCAGTCAGGAGAGGAAGAGGAGGATTTCTGGTGGTGTGTAACGAGAGAACATGGCTCAGGATGAGATTCAGATTCCGTTGTCGCTTACATCCCTGGAAAACCCGTCGCATACAAATATGCTAGCTCTGTGGTAAGTAAATATCTCAAGTGTTTCTAGGATATGTGGCAATGGTATAATAAATCCATCCAAATGTCCGCTACTAAACATAACATCTTCAGCCACCTCAGTCGCTCAAAATGAGAAGGCTCAATAAACCATGGCAAAAAATAGCAAATCTGTAAAATTTGTGTGGGGTATTTACAGAGAGATTAAAAAGTTGTGTACCAAATTTTAGGCTTTCTGAAAGAAAGGTACTGCACCGTATTTTTTGTTTTCTATCTGCTTATACTCAGTAATATCCGTATGCTGCCAGTCGAACCTTAACTAATGAAGGAATAAGTAGCATTTCATCAACGGGATTCATTATTGAAAATTACACCGTGTGATCACTCCTATCGGAAGCAGATGCCGCCCGTTGACCACGTGATTTCCAAGAGGGCGCGATTAGTCGACCGACGTAGCATATATAGGGCGTGAGGGGAGCAAGAAATAAAATTCGGAGCGTGTTGGGTAAACGGAAGGATTAATCAGATTTTCAGAAACGACAGATTGTGCGAGCTCGGAGAGCGGGTGCCTGGATTTCACAGACAGTTGCACTGGTGAGTTTTTCGCGAGCCGCCGTAGTTAATGTGTATCAAGACTGGGGTGAAAATGGACAAGAAAAGGACCCGGAGGTAAAACTGCACAGGGAAGCGAAAGGTTGATGTGAGAGGTGAGAACCGGATACGATGCCTCGTACAGGTCAACAGTCGCAGCATTGCTCAACAGTTGATTACCCAGTACAAGAGAGACCAATGCGGAACAGTATGTGCCATGATCATACGTCGCACGCTATCACGTATGGGCTACAACAACAGACGGCCCCGATGACATCGTCTCCTAACCATGGTTCATCGGCGCAAAAGACTCGCCTGATGCAATGATAACGAAAGTTTGACGTCGAATGACTGGGAAAAAAGTGTGCTGGTCTGTACTTGGCTCAAACAACATGATGCACTTGACTCATTCTGCATAGTCTTCACAGTGCAAGCTGGTGAAAGCTGTTGTATGTCTTTTGGCATGTTTACTTGGCAGGGGCTTGGACTCCTGGTGATGACTCGTTCCCACTATCAAGAAAATGCTTGCTGACTCTGTACACTCAGCAATGTTGCAGTTTTTGCCAAATGGTGACTGTCTTCCATGATGACAATGCGCTGAACCACAGGTCCAGTGTTGTGCAGGAACAGTTTGAGGAACACATCTCAGACTTCCAGCACATCGATTGGCCGCCGAACTCCTCCGATATCAATTCCATAGAGCACTTGTGGGACACTATGGAATGGCATATCAAGCTCATGGATACACCAATCATCCCCATACCTGCATTAAACGCCACATTACATGTACCGCTTGGTTGACCATACCTCCCAACTGCTTCCTACGTGTTATTGATTCGATGCCACGTCGGAAAATTGCTGTACCGAGGGCAAAAGCAGCACCTATGAAATATGAGATAAGTGGCCATAATTCAGTGATTGCTCAGTATATATCAGATAATGGCCAGTGCAAGATTCGAAAAGGCATTTTATTCAAGAAATATACAATAATAATTTTTGAAAAATATATTCAAAATCCCAAAGTTCTTAAACTTAAATTCGGGGAAAAGTTACTCAAAGTCCAGTTACTCTTCGGTTGATTTGACTGGCTGATTTAGGTTGATTGGCTCAAGGACTTAATGGGCCAAATGGCGCCCCAGTGAATCTTCAAATCACCTTTAATGAAAATACGCATTAGACTGAAAGCAAGTTGAGTATGAAAAAAAAAACAACATACCTTACGGTCAAATCAGTTGTTTAACTTACCGCAAGAGCTGAAATATTTGAGTTCTTACAATATTGTCCTATTTTAGGTGGTATATAAAGATCATAATACTTAAAATATCTAAGACTTTTATTTTGTTAAATGTATCCCTTTGCTTTTTCTCGAATTATTCTTGTTTTCCATATACATACTTCTGTTACAGTTGCACCTTGTACTTCTATCCAAGTTACACTGCTTGTTTTACCATGCCGTTTTAATAAAGTTCGTTTTAGTGATATCATAAATTGATGCAAAACTGCTCTTTTACCCGGAGGTGTGGTCTGAGGCACGGCGATGCTTCAAAAATTATTCGCAGTATAAAATCGTCTTCTGGATGAACTAGATTTACGTGGTGGTTTAATTTTTCGGCTTGTAATTTTGAAGACAGTAGTTAGTAAGGGGATTCATTTTATTATGCGCATTTGTACGCTCTGAAAGGCATACACTCTGAACGCAGGGGCATCTAGTGTGACTTTTTACTAAGTGATCACCCTCCATAATTTCAACCAGCATCTTTCCCAACCATTTTGTATTTATATCTTTTCATTCCAAATATTTATTGGGAAAGTAACACTTGTGCTGCAAGGGACTAGCAGAAAAATTATTGATACATCTGGTTCAGAAGTGCACACAACTTCGCCGATAGATCTTTTTACATCGGAACAGGATTAGTTACTCAAAACAAAATTAATGCGCTGTACCGCTGCTCTCTTCATCTGCAGAACTCAATGTCAAACGCCATAAATACTGAAGGAGAAGCAGTGTTCGGTCATTAATCTGAGTGTTGTGCACTTATAGCCATTGCTGAGCTACAGTTTCCTGTCATTTTGCTGTTGTTCTTTTGCGTTTTAAATTTTGAACTCCCAATAATAAATATAACACACAGTCGAGTAACATTATTCTGACCACTAGCTAATATCCAGAGTAACCGACGTGTGCAGCGCGGACAGGAGCTAGAAGGGCTGGGAGTGACTCAATAAGGTGCCGGAAGGTGATCACAGGTATGTGGAGTCATGCTGACTGCAGTGCATCTGATAGCTGCTGGAGGGTGCGTGATGGAGATTCCATAGAGCAAAGAACATGATCAAGGTCATCCCACAGATGCACAATTCGGTTCAAGTCCGGGGAATTAAGGGGCCAGGGAAGTACTTTGAAGTCTTCATCGTTCTCTTCCAACCACTCTCGGACATTCCTAACAGTGTGATACGTCGCATTTTCGTGCAGGAAGATTCCATCCGCCCCAGGGAAGACAATCAGCATGTATGGGTGTACGTGGTCTGCAAGGATGCATTCATAACGAATTCGGTCCATAGTGCTTTCCATAGGTATAAGTGGACCCAGAGAATGCCACGAAAGCATTCCGCAGACCATAAAGGTGCCCCCACCAGCCGGTGCTCTTCCAGCAATGGTTAAGGAGTGTTTGTCTTCCGATGTTTCTCACCTAATGCGACAACGTCCAGTCGTTCGATGAAGCAGGAAACGTAACTCATCGGAGAAGGCAATTCTTTGCCAATCAGCGGAGGTTGATTCTGACACTGCCGTGCAAATATAAGCTTTTTCTGCCGATGCACCTTCCTTAGCACAGGTGCAGTGACCATCCGTCTGCATCGGGCTACCATAAGCAGCTGTGTTCACTCAACTGTCGTTTTAGACCCAATTCCGTAGCCCCCGGGTTCATTCGGCCAGTGTGTTGCTCCACTCTAGCTTGTTGATCGGCCCTCACGCACCTTCGAAGCCGACGTTCAACTCTCACATCAATGGCACTTGGTGCTTCGCAGTTTCCATGTCAATTATTCGTAATGGTGCCATTTCTCCAATCACGATACACTTCAAACACAGCAGCACGCGAACAGTTCACAAAATGCTCTGTTTCAGAAATACTGCCACCTTTGGCCCGAAAGCCGATAATCGTTCCTTTTTGAAAATCTGATAAATCGCTCCTGTTATCCAGAGCCGCAACGAGTGATATGTTTCCAGATTGCCCACAGCACATCTTATATATCCGCCAAGCAGCTCACGACACGTTTCTTCTTTCATTGGCTATGCGTTGTTGACGCCATAAGTAGGAGGTGGTCAGAGTAATGTGACTCGACTGTGTATAAATGATCGCTGAGTATTTGAAAGCAAATAGGGAACAATATGTTACAAATATAGAAATAAATTGCATAATCCTTATAGAAGACTATAAAATTTATAATTTTCCTATTCTTTATTTCGGTACCCTGCTGGCCGAGTGGTCACATACTCAAGCTTCTGGTCAACAATTGATGTTGAGCCCAGGTTCGTGGCTCGGAAGTAACATGAGTTGTATGTTTATCATACGGCTCTGGCTCTTTCCTTTTCCTGGAACCAGTAAATTTAAATTCGAGGTGGGCGACTGATTTTAGCGTAAGATGCTGAGGCTGACCTCCGGAAAACAAAAGAAAACTTTCATAACTTTCAGGTCATATGCAAAAAGTTGCGTCACTCAGTTCGCGACCAGTGTGACAAACGTCATGGATTTTCTCTTATATTCATTTGGTCCTAAAATCATATCATATCATATCGTCATAGGCTGTATCTACACCTCTTGTATGACCTAAAGGTATCTCCACACCAAAATTGAAGTACTCAGATCGAGTGACAATAACTACTGAAATCATTATGGGACATGTGCTGTGCTGGACAAGCTCGCAGTCTCAATACAGAAAAGCTGGAAGCAGCGTTTAACCACAGAAGAAAATGTTATCAAAATAGGACAAGCTTTCTACAAAATAAAATACTGTGACTGAAATATTAAAACTAATCACTCGGTCAAACGAAGATCTGTGTGATTATTTGGAACGTCGTATTAACGCAAGCTCGAAGTTATTTCAATATTGTAACGTAAAGGTTATAGTTCTTGAAAGATTATCTTTATGTGAATGGACATATTTTACGATGCGTACAAATTGGACTTGCAAAAAATATTAATGGAAAAGTATTTCGTAAAGAATTCGAAGTACCGGTCACATTGAACGCAGAAAACGTGCCATTTAAACTTTCTTGGAGCCGAAAATTTTTATTTTTTACTTTATGTCTTCTTTTTATTTTTAACTGTTTTTGGGGGTTAGATAATAAGAAAGTTTAAGTCAAAGTATTTTGTGAGTCAGTATGATTGACGATTGTGTCAAGCATATTTTCAAGTGAGAAGCAATAAAGAAACCTGCAGCCTTGCCTCGGATGACTCTTATTAGAGAAGGATTAACTTGCATCTCAGATAAATCCCTTGTCTGCTGAGGAGTCAGACAGTCAGTCCTAAGTCTTACTGGCTTTATCAACTGTGACACCGCGCCTGTGGAAGAAAATGGATTTTCAACGTCTGTTGTTTTTCTGCAGATGATCCTCTAGAATTGCTTCCAGGATCACAGCGGTTTGCTAATGCAGGAATTTTCCGTCCATGTTGTTATTCTTCCGGCAGCCTTTAGTGGTTAGCAGGAAACTTATGTGCTGAGAAAGAAGAAATCATGAAAGAGGAAAAGGCAATTGATATATCCTAAGATTATCTTTTTCTCAAGGATAAATGCAGTTTGTTCTTTTATTTTGCCCCCTTATTTCGCGCAGATGTTGACAGTAAGTCAGAACCGGCATCTGCAAGAATCTGAAAGAAACGGAAATTAATATATTTTCACTGATTCTGCAAACAGAAGGAAATCGGAAAAGGGTTATCATCATATGACGATGACTTGATTTATTTGGTCAGTGAAAGAACTAATACTAAGACGAAACATGCACCTTGGTACCAAATTCAGAAGAGTGAATGAAAGGAAACTTTATGGAGATGAAAAGTTTCTTAAACTGAGTGGATGCATGAGTAACTGAGTGGATGCATACATACACTGAATACTGACTGAATTACAACCAGCCTACACAAGACATATTGCCCCAGATTTAAACGTAAGCAGGAGAAATGTATATCCTGTCGGATATACGTATGCTGTGTAAAATGTTGGCGTATCAGTTCAGAGCGAAGTTACGGTCGTCATGCGTAAAAACAAGAATTTACAGCATTTCACGAAAGAACAAATTTTGGGCGCTCGAAAGATTGGTAGGCCCATTTCGGAAATGACGACGCTTGTTAGTTTTTCGAGGATCTCCGTAGTTGAAGCATAATAGAAGTCGTGTGAAAAAAGCGAAAAACTACCAATGGGTGAATTCCAGAGGTGAGCGACGAGTGTATCGATTTTTACGGGGCAGTCGGCAAATCACGGGTTTTCAGTTGACTGAACAATACAATATGGATTAACCAGAAACAATATACGGTGCGACTATGTAAATAAATAAATACATCGCTCTTTCTACGTTCCAGAAACACATAGCAACCGAAAAATTGTTTTTCAGTCCCCGCCGTGGAATTGAATCACGGAACTCTCGATAACTAGCCGAGAGTGTTAACTTTACACCACGGTGGCCAACAATCCACGGTGTTATGTGTATTTTTAAGTCAGCTTCTGACATCATATATCCGTAAGATGAGCTCAGCTACTGAGACGTCTCCATCTCGTGGGCATTAACGGCACTGGCTATATATATATATTATCCAAGATAAACGTATAATATACATATCATCATCATCATTGTCAACCATTATCAATCCACTGCTGGACGAAGGTCTCCCCAAGTTTCCTCCACAACGGTCTGTCTTGTGCCAGTCTCCTCCATGTCACCCCTGCATACTTTCGAATTTCATCCACCCATCTCCCATGTGGTCTTCTTCTGGGTCTTTTCCTGTCCCTTGGAATCCAATCTAAAATTTCGGCTGTCCATCGATGATCTGTCTTTCTGGCAGTATGTCCAGCCCATTGCCATTTCAGGAATTTAACTCTGATCATGATGTCTTCCACTCTTGTCATTTTTCGGATCCACGAGTTCCTCTTCTTATCTCTCCTGGTTACACCAAGTATGCACCTCTCCATGCTGCTTTGAGTTGTCTGCAGCCTTTGTATGTCTCTTTTAGTTAAGGTCCACGTCTCCGCACCATACGTAAGCACTGGAAGGATGCATTGATCAAACACTTTTCTTTTAAGACATAATGGCATATTGCTCTTGAAAATTATGCTGTTTCTTCCAAAAGCTCTCCAGGCAAGTTTTGTACGCCGATTAATTTCTTCATCAATGTGACCCTCACTTGATATCTGCTGTCCAAGATAAACGTATGTGTCTGTTATCTCCAGCTTTTCTCCATCAATCGATAAATCTTCATTTCTTGTAAAAGCATTGAACATCACTTTTGTCTTCTGAAAGTTCATTTTTAATCCCACTTCTTTACTCTTGTCAGCAAGTTCCTGGATCATACTCTGCAGCTCTGATGGGCTAGTTGCAAAAATGACTACGTCATCAGCAAAACGAAGGTGGGTTAGATAATCTCCATTAATCTTTATCCCCTTGTTTTCCCAGCTCAGTGACTGAAAAACACCCTCCAATGTGGCATTAAAAAGCTTCGGAGATATGGTGTCACCTTGTCTCACTCCCTTTCCAATTTTTACGTGTGTTGTATTTTCAAACAGCCTAATATTTGCACTTGCATTTTCATAGATGTTATTAATAATATTAATGTATGCATCTTCAATACCGCAGGTTTTCAGAGCCATTGTAACTGCTGATGGTTTCACCGAATCAAAGGCTTTTTCATAATCGATAAAAGCCATGCACAATGGAAGTTCATATTCCCTCGCTCTTTCAATTAGTTCTCTCAGCACGTGGATATGATATATTGTGCTGTAGCCACTCCTGAATCCAGCTTGTTCTCTCGGTTGAGCCATGTCCAGTGTTACCTTCAAGCGGTGTGAAAGAACTTTAGTGAAGATTTTATAAACTACTGATAGGAGGCTGATAGGTCTGTAGTTTCCGAGATCCTCAATGTCACCTTTGTTATGTAGCAGGATCATTGTAGCGGTGTTCCAATCCTCAGGAATCTTTCCTTCATTAAGGCATCGAGTGAAAATTTGGGCGAGTACTGTTTCGATTTCTCCACTTGCTTCTTGTATGATGTCTACAGTAATTCCATCTTCTCCTGGAGCTTTTCCTCGCTTCATGTTCTTGATTGCATGTGCAACTTCTGCTGGAAGGACTGGAGGAACTCTGGTACTGGTATCTTTCATGATGTCTGGAGTGCATATATCATCCCTTTCATATAATTTGGAGTAGAAATCTTTCACTCTTGTCAAAATTTCGCCTCTATTTCTTGTTACAGAACCATCTTCTTTTCTCAGTGCCATAATCTGTTTTCTTCCCTTACTGAGATGTCCCTTTGCTATCTTTAGGCTTTGGTTGTTTTCAATTGCTTTCCTCACTAGTTCACAGTTGAATTTCCTTACGTCTTCAGTGATACTTTTTCTTACTGTCTTGCATAGCTCTATATATTCCACTTTGGAAGTCACATCTTCTTTAGTTGTCCTCATCTCTCTTCTTTTTGCATCAACATTTTGGTTTTTCCTGATAATTTGTTCACATGCAACTTGTTCTTAGACCCAGCTAATTTTGTTGCTGTTTCCATAAGAGCTTTGGTTACTTTTCTGTTAACTTCAGAGATGTCCACTTCTTCCGATGTTAGGCCTTCTAAAGCAGAGAATCTGTTCTTCAGTTCCAACTTGAAGGTATTATGGTGTTTTTTAAGGTTGGTTATGTCAATAGATTTTGTTTGTCCTATGAGCTTGCCACGTTCAAGTTTAGTGTTGAGGTGCATCTTACATCTCACCAATCTATGGTCACTACCTGTGTTGAACTTGTTTAGCACACTGCAGTCTTCTATGACGAATTTTTTGTTACACATAATAAAATCAATTTCACTTGTCGTCCCATTTGGATGTCTCCATGTCCATTTCCTGTGTGGCTTTTTCTTGAAGAAGGAGTTCAAGATGAAAAACCCTTCTGCCTCTGCAAACTCAACGAGAGTATTTCCACGCTGGTTTCTGTTGCCATGACCGAATTTACCTACTGAAGTTTCATTCTGTTGCCGTTGCCCTATTTTTGCATTGAAATCTCCCATAATTATTTTCAAGTGCTGCTTACCTTTATTATTTAGATGACAAATTTCCTCATAAAATTCTTCAATTTCTTCTTCAGGATGACTCGTGGTGGGTGCATAAGTTTGAATAATCTGAGCCTGGTATCTTTTCGAGAGTTGGATAACAAGTCGTGCAGCTCTGTCAGAGGAACTTTCAACTTCTACAACTTTGTCCTTCAGTTTCTTGTTTATTATAAATCCAACACCACTAGTTCTGCCAGTATCTGTCCCACGATAGTAGAAGAGATGTCCACTTTTCAGTTCGATGAGATCTTCTCCTTTTCTCCTTACCTCACTTAGCCCCACGATGTCCCACTTGATCCTTTGTAGTTCCTCTTCCAATTCAAGAAGCCTTGAATCAGAAGATAGGGAGCGTCCATTGTAAGTAGCCAAGGTCAGCATCAGATGGCAGCCTAGTCCGGTCCTCCGGGGATTCTTAGCACCCTCTGCCTTCATGTCGCACTGGCCGCTGCCTTGGCCAGGTACATTCCAGCTGCCGGAGACTGAGGGCCAAGATTTAAGTTGTGGAATCATTTTGGGGGGTTTGGCCATAACTCACCACGCTGGCCAAGCGGGTTGGTGAGTGTGGGATAGCATTTCCTCTGATCCCGATGGTATAGTTATACCGCTATGGGCGGTCGTCAGAGCCCCTTTAGTGGGAACAGGATGCACCACGAGAAGGCGGGGTTGACATTTGTCAAGGAGAGGCTGTGATGTTACGCATCACCTGACCTTATATATACATATATATATAGCCAGTGCCGTTAATGCCCACCAGATGGAGACGTCTCAGTAGCTGAGCTCATCTTAATCATCTTACGGATATATGATGTCAGAAGCTGACTTAAAAATACACATAACACCGTGGATTGTTGGCCACCGTGGTGTAAAGTTAACACTCTCGGCTAGTTATCGAGAGTTCCGTGATTCAATTCCACGGCGGGGACTGAAAAACAATTTTTCGGTTGCTATGTGTTTCTGGAACGTAGAAAGAGCGATGTATTTATTTATTTACATAGTCGCACCGTATATTGTTTCTGGTTAAATTTATCTTGGACAGCAGATATCAAGTGAGGGTCACATTGATGAAGAAATTAATCGGCGTACAAAACTTGCCTGGAGAGCTTTTGGAAGAAACAGCATAATTTTCAAGAGCAATATGCCATTATGTCTTAAAAGAAAAGTGTTTGATCAATGCATCCTTCCAGTGCTTACGTATGGTGCAGAGACGTGGACCTTAACTAAAAGAGACATACAAAGGCTGCAGACAACTCAAAGTGGCATGGAGAGGTGCATTCTTGGTGTAACCAGGAGAGATAAGAAGAGGAACTCGTGGATCCGAAAAATGACAAGAGTGGAAGACATAATGATCAGAGTTAAATCCCTGAAATGGCAATGGGCTGGACATACTGCCAGCAGGACAGATCATCGATGGACAGCCGAAATTTTAGATTGGATTCCAAGGGACAGGAAAAGACCCAGAAGACGACCACATGGGAGATGGGTGGATGAAATTCGAAAGTATGCAGGGGTGACATGGAGGAGACTGGCACAAGACAGACCGTTGTGGAGGAAACTTGGGGAGACCTTCGTCCAGCAGTGGATTGATAATGGTTGACAATGATGATGATGATGATGATATATATTATAGCAGTTAAATCCAAAGGGCGAGATCCAAGGTGAAAATCCTCCAAATACGTGGTGGCGTCAGTAAATAAATAAAGAGCGATGTGTTATTTATTTAAAAAAAAGATTATTTATTTGGAAAGAGCGATGTATTTATTTATTTACTGACGCCACGTATTTGGAGGATTTTCACCTTGGATTTCGCCCTTTGGATTTAACTGCTATAATATATACATAGCTACTGAGACGTCCCACCAGATGGAGACGTCTCAGTAGCTGAGCCCATCTTACGGATTTATGATGTCAGAAGCTGACTTAAACATAGCACCGTGGATTGTTGGCCACCTTGGTGTAAAGTTAACGCGTTCGGCCAGTTATCGAGAGTTCCGTAGTTCAATTCCATGGCAGCGGCTGAAAAAACAATTTTTCGGTTGCTATGTGTTTCTGGAACGTGGAAAGAGCGATGCATTTTTTATTTACTGACGCCACGTACTTGGAGGATTTTTACCGGGCGACTATGTTTCACACGCTGACCCAGATGGACTAAATGCCACCCTCTCCAACAAGACTGCATTGACGCAAACGACTCTCATGGCGCCAATAGCTTGACAATTGGACGACATAGCATTGGAATCAGGTGTGTTTTTTTGAAGAATCGCTATATGTACTCCATTCTGCCGATAGTCGAGTCCATATTTGACGTCCACAACCTGAGGCTGTAGATCTTTCACACCTGGCATCCATTATCCAGGCCAGGGAAAAGGTTTGCATGATATCGAGCATGTTTAGCTGCCATGAACCAGGACCCTTGGGTCTTGTGGACCATCGTATGTACGCCGGCTTCTACCAGGTTGTACACTTCAGAACGATGTACCTTCCCTACAGGGTGGAACAGGTTTTTGCAAGACTATAAAGTTCTATGATGCCATCTGGCTCCCCTCCTGGAGATATCGTTTGACTGCTAAAATGATGATACGAGACATCTCTAATGGCCACCAAACTCATCTGATTGAAACACAAGTGAACATCTCTGGGATATAGTGGAGCTCAAGGTTAAACGGTTAAGCGCACCATCCCGCAACTGTGAAACGGATACAAACAAGTGTATATTTTAGCGAATTCACGTAACCATATACATTATAGGTGATAAATCTCTGCTTCTAACTTCGGAATTGAAAAATTATTTTTGCATCATTGTGCACAAATGTTATAAACTGGTATATATTGATTTGTATTTCAAAAATAGCAGAACTCTACCTGCAGACCGAAGAAAAACATAATAAATTCAGCTGACCATTGGCTAGCATTTGATTTAATCATTGCACTATACTGTATATTCAATAGATGACGCATCCGGCAGCACGTTGCAATAACGTCAACGACCGGTGCGGAATATTAATCAACTGCGTGACAGGGCGTGTCACTCTTCAAGTACAAAGCTTATTTAATGGGAAAAAGAATGGATATGTCGGAGTTTGAACGGGAAAGGATCATATGCGCGAGCAATTCGGGTGCCAGCATCTCAGAACACAGAGGCATTATTGACTGTTCGACGGCCATTGTACTAAACTTGTGGTGAGTATGATACTAAAAGTGTGGCGAGAATGGTCTAAAGGTGTGCTGAGAATAATCTAAGGTGTGGTGGAAATAGTCTAAGGTTGTGATGAGAATGGTCTGAAGGTGTAGTGATAATGGTACTAAGGCTTGATGAGAATGTTTACTGGTGAGAATAGTACTTAAAAGTCTGATGACAATGGTCTATAGGTGTGGTAACAATAGTCTAAAGGTGTGGTGTTAATGATCTAAAGCTGTGGTGAGAATGTTCTAAAGGTGTGGTGAGAATGGTTTAAAGGTGTAGTGAGAATGCTTCGAAAATCGTGATGACAATGTTTACTAAAGGTGTAGTGAGAATGGTAATAAAGGAGTGATGACGCACATCCACCGAAAACTAGCTGGAAAAATATCTCCCACTTATAAGAGAGATCTCACAGATAACATTTCTGAGCCCATAATCCAGCAGACAGTTTTGCGAATGGGCACGAAGAAGTGCAAACATACTGACCCACAGTTATCGACAGTTCCGTCTGCAGTAGTCACGAGAGCGCAGTGACTAGACAATAAAATACTGAAAAGGAGCCACTTGGTTCGATGATTCTATGTTTCAACTCAAACATAGGGATCGACGAGGCCATATTCGATCCGCGAGAGTGAACACCGGAAACCGGACTGCACGTTTGGACAAAAACCGGCCATCAGCGGTGACATCGTGGAATTAGTATAGTCCTCATGGACATCACGGAGTTTTCTGATCCAGCATGAACAGACTCTCTCCACCATATCTTGCCTGGGCATTGTTGGGGACTATGTAATTACATACAAATTTGTATATGTTGACCGTGTATCCGGATGGCGCTGACCTTTCAGGAAGACAACATTTCGTGTGAAAAGCCTGCATTGCCCAGAAGTAATCCAAGAAGCATGCGTAACGATTTTGTTTGCTCTACTAGCAGCCATTTCCTCCCTACTCGAACCCCGTCTAATATTCATGAGATGCAGTACGACGCAGTATTTACGAGTCCATGTCAGAACTTTGCTTGATCGCTGAACTGTGAAAAGTCACTTTGTACGTTTGGTACCGAATATCTCACGTGACCTTCTGCGGTCTGGTGGAGCCGATGGTCGATTGCAAGCCAATTAGAAGCGGCCACCTCAGCAAAATATGGCTGAAAACGTTATTAGTTAGGTTTTAATGATGAAACACCTCATGAGTGTATATTTTTAACGTACCTGTTTTTTTTTCAGATGCATTTTTCAGGTTGTGCTAGTATATTTTCACTGAAAATTGCATCTGAGGTTCATTCCATGCTTTTTCCGGGGCTAATTTTCCCTTTATAATCATTTTTTGTTTTGCGATGCCTCGGTTTTTCAAACTAGGTAAGAAAAGTTATTTTAGTACTGGTCAGTTCCCATTTCTATCAGCATCATCATGTCTTCCGATTTTACATGTGTACTGTTTTCCCAACAGGAACGTAATAATGAATTGACACCTGTCTGCAATTTTGCACGTGTTTTACAAATTTTGTTGGGCAAAATGTTTTTATTAGGTGACATAAAATTCGATTTTATTACAAAACTCAGCAAAATTAATAAAATATTACTTTGCTATCTTTTCAGCACACAAAACTTAGGGCATTTTTCAAAGACATGAACATAGCATCATAGCATCTTGCTCATTTTCCATAAGCATCTTCCGAACTTAATGCTACATTTCTCTTGCTAAGTGTCTTGAATTGAGGTTAAAAATTAAATGTGGTATGTTCATAAAACCGATAGGAAATATGTTTACGATGTACTGAATGTCTGTAGGTAGATGCATTTGGATATGGCTCGTTAGATGTATGCTGTCTATCGTTCGATGCAGTGACTGGCTCACGTTAGATGTATTCACGCTCTGACTAGATGCACTGAGTTTTTCGTTAAGAGGATTGTTCTTGTTAGAAGTTGTCTGGATGGTTATTCTTCTTTGGAGGTTGAAATCAAAAGTCAATCAACTTATTAATGATTATTTATTTCACTTTGAATGTTTGAAATATGCTGAGAAGTATTCAGTGTATTCGAGAATCAGTTGTATCCAGATGTCATAGTGCTGGATGTTTCCATGGTGTGTGTGCTGCCTCGTTGATTTTTCGTTAAAGCCAAGTTCTTAACTAAGTATAGATATATTGTTTGAGCTATCCGGAGCACAACGTAACGCTAAGGAAATATTCAGTAAAAGATTTATTATCTTTGCGCATTGTTAGTGTTTGGGGGAAACTATGACTTTTAGCCAATGTATTCAACCAATCATTAAAGAACATTACAACTGACTAATAACACTGAATTTCATATAAGTCCTTCGTTCTTCTTGAAAGACAATAATCACCTGTCTTTAGTGTTGTTCGTAAAGTGCTGAAAGTGATTATGTGTTTTTCTGCACACCTTCTTCTTCAGTCATGAAAAAAGGAAGAACGGATGGTTGTACATGTTTCGAAATGAAAGAGACGTTTCAGACTTCAAACTTAAGTGCAATTAGAAGCCTTAAGTTTTTAGAAGCAAGTTAGAAGAATTTTCTTATAATGTTTCACCAGTTTCGGTAACTTTGTGGGCTTAAAATGTGGATATATTCCTCAGAAAGTGTTCAACTGTTAGTTGGTCACATTCAGAAATTAAATGTGAGGATATTGTTCACATTGAGATTCTCTGTGGCATATTGAATTATGCGAGCCACAACTATCAGCTGCAGTCGATCCGTTTGATGTGCTACTGAAAGTCTGAACTCCGAAGTAGTTGGAATCTAACATCCCTCTTCCCCTTCTGCATTTTATATACGTATACAATTCTAAATGACGTCTAGCCTCGAGTTCTGCTATACTATCCAGAACACCTTTGATGGAAGAATATGGGGAAATGCGCAAAACTCTTCCCTGAGTGGGTCCCCTTTCCATTTTCTAACTTCTTCCGACCCAATTATAAAGGGTAAAGAGCCGTCCCCGATTGGAATAAGAAATGACATCCCACTCCATAGTAGCGTATTCACTGTACATACTCCAATAAGAATGCTTAAGCATTAGGTTCTTAAATAAAATATCAATCAAGGTAGCTGGAAAGTCGCAAAGGCCTCATTTCGTCCTGACAATGGAAAGTTCCTGTGGAAAGGATATTGAGCCAAACTTAAACGCACTTGAGTTGAAGTACATATGGTGTTTTGCTGCTTACTAAGGATTGCAAGTTCTTATATTATTGTGATTTATTTTCTTAATTAAACTAGCCGGTAAAGTAAGCTTAAGTTTAATTCAATTTTCTGCTAAGCAATAAAACTCCATGTTGGATTTGTGTATATTAAATAGTCCCGTATAATCATACACTTTTACAGTATTTGATCACATTCAGATCAGTTGGTTTCCTCAAAATACTGTACAATCACAGTTTGATTATGCTTCGTCCTTGAGATACATTCGGGTATGACATTCGGGTGTGACATTCGGGTGTGACAAGAAATCAAGAAGCTCACCACGCACAGGTCCGGCAGCACAACACACTTCCACCATTTACACCCCGCGTTCTGTGCACCCTTCTTATAGTACACTACCGGACAATTGCTAAGGACGGATGACAATAGCAACGATAGCAACCATAAAATGGAAGGCAGGAAAATGTGGAAATTAGCATAAGTGTGGGATACAGTAAGACGTGTTGTGCGATCAAATTTTGGATTGCCGAACTTGTTCGTGACGTCATAGCGCTGATAAGAGATATAAAGGATTTGACGCGTATTGACGGTTGTTGTTCAAACGCAAAGTTGAAAAGGAAAGAATCAATTGACGAACTTGCAATTTTCAGTATGTCTTCCCGACATCACCTAGATGATTTTACGCGTGGCAGTATTATTGGCAAGATTGAAGAAGGGAGAAAACTAACAGATGTTGCCAGGGAGTTCGACGTCGGCCACAGTGTGGTTTCAAGGCTCTGGAAATCATTTCAAACAAATGGAGAGTGTAGCAAGCGTCACGGGGGAGGTCGTCTTCGCAGTACGACACCTGCAGAAGATCGGTACATAGTGCTATCAACAAAAAGACACCGGCGCAGCACAGCTAGTGAGGTAGCAAATCAGTTTATGGCTGCTACTGGCAAGCCGATCTCCCGAAAAACTGTCGCCAGACGTTTGCATGAAGGAGGACTATACGCCCGCCGTACTGTTGTGTGCATCCCATTGTCCAGACCTCACCGTACCGCCCGTTTGCGATGGTGTCATCAACATTGCAATTGGACTGATAACGACTGGTCTGCTGTCCTCTTCTCAGATGAGAGTAGATACAGTCTATCGTCTCATTGTCGACGACAACTGATCTGGCGTGATAGTGGTACTGCATATTATCCAGCAAACATACAGGAAAAGGACCGATATCCGAAATGTAGTGTCATGGTATGGGCTGGAATCATGATCAATGGCCGTACGTCCCTCTATGTGTTTCCAACTGGGACTATGACTGGTCAACGATACATTAATGATGTTCTGCTACCTCATGTTCGCATGTTCCGTGGTGTTGTCGGTGATAGATTCATTTTCATGGACGACAACGCAACATGTCATCGAACAGTCGCTCTCCAGGAGTGTCTTGAGAGCGAGGATATTCAACGCCTCGTAAGGCCAGCACGTTCTCCAGATCTGAATCCCATTGAAAATGTGTGGGATGCTTCGGGGAGGAGTCTTGCTGGTCGCCAATGCCCTCCAATAAACAAGGACACCCTCATCCGTGCACTGACAGAGGAATGGGATAAATTACCCCAACAGCTGCTTGATAATGTTGTGCAAAACATGACACAACGTGTGGAATCTTCCATCACCCTCCATGGTGGCCATATCCCGTATTGAAATCTTACTCCAGAACGCCTGCAGACGGTAATTGCATTTTTTTCAGGTTTACGTATTCTGCACAAAATGGCCTGTTTGTCCTTTGAACACGTTCCAAAGCCCTCTCGATTTCAGAGCACAATAAATTGTTTTTCTTGTAATGTCCTGGCATTCTGACATTATTTTATTTCACTTGGCATCCAACCACACTTACTTTTTTATGCGCTGTATAGCCGTTTATGATCCGTCCTAAGCAATTGTCCAGCAGTGTACTTTCGGTGGCGTGCCGGGAGCACATGATTTGCATATGTCCTGCAATGCTAATCGTTTGCATGCCCCCTCGCGGGCTACGCATGTTGCGAATTTCAGGCCAATCGGATGCTTCCTTTTTTGTGTTGCATTTTGGGTGGCCAGTAGTGTATATAAGTAAGAAAGATTGGTGGGGAAGCAACATTTTGTTGTTTGCCCAGGGGAAAAAAATGCCTAGTCACACCGCTGATGTGTAGGTCCTCTTGATTAATGTTTTGTGCTCGAGTAAAAAAGAAACACTATTAATTTGATTTTCTATCAAAACCTTATGAATATAAGCTCAGCGGACTGGAAACTGTTAAAAATGCTTAGACCTAGAGCCTATTAATTGATCGTTTCTGCTTTAGTAAAAGCGCATTGCTAAAATCTTGACTTCTTATGCGAACCTTATATATATATACGGACATAATGCTAAAACCAAACAAATATAAATTAAAAGAAACAATAAAACAATATTAAAAATAAAGAAATAGTAAAAAATAAAATATGCCAAAAACTTCCAAACTAAACGTGCAAAAGAGCAAACGAATAACAAAAAATCAAAACAGTTTTTTTTAAAACTAGAAGAAAACAGGGATTGCAGATCATATGACAAATTTTTTCATGGCTTCGTCAGCGGCAAGCATGAAGAAAATCTCTCACATATCGACAAAGACCAGGGAAGTTTGGGTTTCTGCTTATTCGGTTTGTTACAAAGGACTAAATTAAAATTAAGGGTAAATTCAATAATCTTAAAAGGGACAAAGAACCCACCTCTAACAAACCAAATAATCACTGCCCGACGCACACTTAACCAATGACCAGTTCAAGAGAATTAATACAAACTACATTTCAAATGAAGACGAACACCCCTACAACACAAAAATAGAGAGAGAGAAAATCATTAACTGATGAAAATGTGAAGAGCATTGCCAAAAGAAAAGGTTTACTCATTTACAAGCATTTGTTCAGACAAATTCGAAATTTCGAAAATAAAAGCACTTACAAGCCAAAAGAGCATGAGAATAAGAACCAGCGAGGTTATAGGACACATAGAGGTCCATTAGCTGATCTAAGGACAACCAGCAACCATGAAAAAAACCCAACGAACCGAGGTACAAACCTCAAAGAAAAAAGAGAAAAACCTAAAACACACACAAAAAATACATAAGAATTCGAGCGAAGGACATTACCAAAAAATGACGAATATGAATTTCACCTCTAAAACAGATGGAACAACCATAAAAAATAAAACATAGAGTATTGCAAGAAAAAGATAAACTATTTACAAATATTGTTCTAAACAGTCATTAAGTAAGAAAGAGGGCCGTAAGCCTTAAAATGCAGGGGTGCAACGATTAGCCAAAGCGTGGTTACAGCAACCCAAACGCGGACCAAAGAACCCGCGGAAAAAACTAAAAGAACCAGCAAACCGAAAAACAAACGTCGAAAGCCGTTATTAAAGAATCCCCCCAAAGAAAAAGAAAAATTAAAAAAATAATACAAAATAGAAAGTACAAACTTACCAAAATGAGGCAGCATGAGGAGCAGTACACCGTGCGTTGCGTTGCGTAGCTCTCCCATTAAGTGAAAAAGAGAATTCTCGTCGCAGCGCCACCTAGCGGCCAACCATAGATCCTTCCATGGAAGTTAAAAGTAAATGGGGTGCCAAGGGAAGAGTAGGTAAACCACCGCAGAAACATTTTACTGAAGAAGCTGTTTCAAAGTTGCATGTGCAACACAGAATACTAAAAAATACTTTCTGGGAATAGAGAAATTTATATCTCTGTTCGCAGAAGGTTTAAAAGTATTTGAATAATCTAAGTAACAGAATCCTTCCCAAACCTTTCATTATTAAATATTACTATTTTTAATTTGTTTTTATTTTTTATGTATATTTTTTAATATATAGGTCTTTATATAAGAGTTTTTTGTATATTTTTTATTATGAACTTTTTTTGAATCAGAGGAGAGGGAGTCATTTGCGCACCCACAGAGGGGGCTTTGAGGGCTTACGCCCCCTCCAAGGAGATTAAAAGCGACGCACGTCACAAATTTAACGTTCAAAAATATTATTTTGCATGCTCAAAAAATTACATAGTGTCTTCTATTACATGGTGTCTTCTTCCTAAAGCCCAAAAGAGATTAAAAGCGATGTACGTCACAAATTAGACATTCAAAAGTATTATTTTACTTATAAAAACCATCTTTACAATGCTGTCGTTACACGAATTAAAAAAAGGGGAGGTCTCAGTTGCAATTAAAAAATGAACTTTATTTACATCTAAACCCATCACAGTAAACTTGCTAGTACTTTCAGACCCACACTGGGTCGATCATCGGGCAACATATTGGACCAAACTCTTGTACATAAGGAGATGGTTCGTCACCAAAGTCACTCGTTGGATGACGTAGTTCCAGTTAACGCAAGAACACTTCAGCATGAGTTACACATACACAAATGAAAATCACCACAGGTTAATATGATGGTATAAGTTATGAATTGTGATAAAATGTACAATGATTAAAAATGAAATGTCTCCATAACGATGGTAATATACATGGTGAGTCATCGTTACAGCATTGGTTGAAGAACAAGTTGATAAAAATGCTCTTCATAAAAAAGTAAATTAGTTTTGTTGGACACTGTAGCAAAATATTTAACATTGCTCCAATCCGGTATACGGCAGCTCTGATTAACGGTTACATGTCAAATTAACCCGGAAATAATAACCCGCGTTTAAAACTCCCGGTCAAAATAACCCAACGTAAATAACCCGGTAGCAAAATAACCCGGGGCAAAAATAACCCGATGTCAAAATAACCCATAGTTAAAATCTGGAAAAACTCGGTTTTTTTTTTCTTCTATTAGCAACGAAAAGCAAAATGAATTTATTTTCCACTTGAGACGTTTGTTTTCCATTTTAGTATTGGACTAAATTCCAAATCCTCAGGAAAAAATGTCTTACCAACACAAGAAGATAATACCGGTTAAATTAGTTACTTAATGAACATGGCAAAGTGAGTGAGGGAAGCATTTCTTTGCATTAAATAAGGTGCCGATTTTTAAAGTTCTCAAAATTTAGCGATTAAAATATGACGAAAAGAAAGAAAAAGAATTTGAAAATATATAATTTAAACTTTTCTAATAAGCGATTAATTACAAATAACAACGAAGCATTTAATAGAATTAATTTCCAGCTTTTAAATTAAGCGAGTTCCTTTAATGTTGCTGAAGTTTTGATTTGTTCGGCATAAAGGAATTTCTTAGGTGCTACTAACATAATATTATGGTGTTTTTTCTTTCTCTCGAATTTATTTAAAGAAGACAGTGCTACAGTTGCATATAATTAAATTTAAAAGCTATGATTGCTATCCTTGCACATATCTTTAATCCAGTAAATATCCTGTTTAGATTAAATAGATTTGAAAAAAATTATACTTATTTTCTTTAAAATCTTGGTTCACAATAAATAAAATATTCACATGGATGTCAGTTTTTCCTGCGTGTATTGTTGACCCTGTTTTTTTTGTTTTTGTTTTTTTACGTTCCATCTGGGCTGTAAGTTTTTAAATTCAAAACGAATTTGAATTTAAAATTGTTCACAACACTTCTCCCGCAAGTGCTTCAGTTGTATCGACCAAGTATCGACGGTCTACCCGTCCTTTACAGTGACGTCACTACGTAAGGGACCTATACTTCCGCTACGAGGTACGTGTGGTGAGCAAACATTTCTGTCTATTAAATTTGCTTGCGCGGTGGCGGTCATAATGTCGACGGTCACAATGTCGACAGGGTCAAAATGTCGACATGGTCCAGAAAATGTACTCATGGGACTCCCATTTAGACCGTAGACGGTTTTTGGAAGGGGTAGGAGCCCCACACCCCGCATACACAATTTTCGTAAAATCTACGGTTTTAAATTTAGAACCACAAAATTTGGTATGCTATCTCATGAAATTCTAACTTAAACTGTAGGGGGATTTTGTAAGGGGGGTCGGGGTCAAGTGGCCACCATACAAAACTTTCGTAAAATCTACGGTTTTCAATTTAGAACCACAAATTTGGTATACTATCTCATGAAATTCTAACTTAAACTGCAGAGGGATTTTGGAAGGGGTCGGGGTCAAGTGGCCTCCATACAAAATTTTCGTAAAATCTACGGTTTTCAATTTAGAACCACAAAATCTGGTATACTATCTCATGAAATTCTAACTTAAACTGTCGAGGGATTTTGGAAGGGGATCGGGGTCAAGTGGCCTCCATACAAAATTTTTGTAAAATCTACAGTTTTCAATTTAGAGCAACCAAATTTTGTATACTAACCCATTGTACTCTAACTTAGACAGTAGACGGCTATTGGAACGGGTCGGGGCCCGGGATCAAGTTGCCCCCTACACAAAGTTTTCGTAAAATCTACAGTTTTTAATTTGGAACCACCGAATTTGGTACACTATCTCATTGTACTCTAACTTAGAGAGTAGACGGCTATTGGAAGGGGTCGGGGCACGGTGTCAAAGGGCCCCCATACAATATTTTTGTAAAATCTCCAGTTTTTTAATTTAGAACCACGAAATTTGGTATACTATCTCATGGAACTCTTAACTTAGACCGCATGTGGTTTTTGTAAGGGCCCGGGGTCAAGGTGCCCCCATACAAAATTTTCGTAAAATGTACAGCTTTGAATTTGGTACCACCAAATTTGGTATACTATCTCATGGTACTCTAATTTATTCCGTAGATGGCTATTGGAAGGGGTAGGCGCCCGGGGACAGGAGCCCCCATGCAAAATTTGGGTAAGATCTACAGTTTTTAATTTCTAACCACCGGATTTGATATACTATCGCATGGTACTTTAACTTACACTGTAGATGCTTTTTGGAAGTGGTCGGAGCCCGGAGTCAAGTGGCCACCTTACCAAATTTTCGTAAAATCTAGAGTTTCCAATTTAGAACGACGAAATTTGGTGTATTATCTCATGGTACGATAACGTAGACGGTTTTTGGAAGGGGTCAAAGCCCCCCCCCCCACACAAAATTTTCGTAAAATCTACAGTTTTCAATTTAGAACCACCAAATTTGGTATACTATCTCATGAAACTCTAACTTAGACTGTAGAAGGCATTTGGAACGGGGCGGAGCCTGGAGTCTAAGAACACTCCCCCCCCTCCCTTCACACGCACAAAATTTTTCTAAAATCAACTGTTTTGAATTAAGAACTACCAAATTTGGTATACTATCTCATGGTACTCTAACGTAGACAGCAGACGGCTTTTGGAAGGAGTCAGGGCCCGTGGTCATGAGGCCACCACACAAAATTTTTGGAAAATCTACAGTTTTTAATATAGAACCAATAAATTTAGTATACTATCTCACTGAACTCTAACTTAGACCATATGTGTTTTTTGTAAGGGGTCGGGGCCCGGGGTCCAGGTACCCCATACAAAATTTTGTTAAAATCTAAAGCTTTCAATATAGAACCACTAAATTCGGTATACCATCTCATGGAACTCTGACTTAATCCGTAGAAGGTTTTTGGAAGGTATCGAGGTCAAGGGACCCCCCACACAAAATTTTCGTAAAATCTAAAGTTTTCAATTTAGAACCACGAAATTTGGTATACTACAGTTTCCAATTTACTACAGTTTCCAATTTATAACAACTAAATTTGGTATACTATCTCATGAAACAATAACTTAGACCTTATGCGGTTTTTGGAAGATGTCGGGGCCCAGGGCCAAAGGGCTACCACACAAAAGTTTCGTAAACCCTACAGTTTTCAATTTAGAACTACCAAATTTGGTATACTATCTCATGGTACTATAACTTAGACGGTACACGGTTTTGGGAAGGGGTCGGTGCCCGGGATCAAGTGGGCTCCATACTAAATTTTCGTGAAAATTCCATTTTTTACTGTTAAGATCTGCAACACAATTTAGCACTCTAATACCCTTATCTACGGTCTAAGGCGCTCTTTGGTCCTTTGAGGCATTTACGCCATAAACCACCAACTAACCAACCTACGGTCTAAGTTGGAGACCGTAGATAACAATAATGTGCAAAAATATGTGTTTAAAGGTGTATTAAAATCACAAATTAAAATAGTTTAGCTTTCACTACCAACGGGAGGCTTTTCAGGCAGAAACATAATGTAAAGTAAATAGAGAGTTCCAGATATTCAAAATTCAAACGGTAAGAAAAAGATGATCAATGCCAATGTCAAGTCGTACGCATGCGACATCACATAGGTACATTGCATTTCTGTGTGGCGGGATTCTCAGAAGCACATGCCAGATGTACGGCATTTCTATAGATGTCTCCTCGAAAGTAAGTATTTCCATTCCTTTTCCTTTCTTTTTTGTTTCGTAAAATTAAATTAACTAAATCAAAACATTTAAAATAAGTTTACAGGAAAATTACAGGCATATCTTTTTCATTCATTAACTTTCACCCGCTGAACTTGGTGATTCCACAAATAGTAATATGTGCCTGGCGTATACCTGGTATCCCTGCTAGTACAAATTATATTAATGATTTCTTTGCGTCCAGTTCAATCTAATATGTCCCTAAGAGCGTTTGGGGTCGTATGAAGAATGCATTTCAACGTGAGTCGCTACGGTGGCACAGTGGTCTAAGCGCTGGCTTCTGATCACTCGTCGAGAAGGATCCTGGTTCGAATTCCTGTGAGTCATGGACTTTGTGATTGACGTCTGGCACTGGCTGTCCCCCTTTCCAGGAATCAGTGGCAGAAAATTCGGAACGGCCGACTGCTTATATCCCACTGAATTGATCAAGGTGGTCGGTAAACCCTTAACTAAAACAAAAAAGGTTGCGACGTGTCCATTGCTATTTGTTATGGAGCCGTATGAAAAGTACGTTTTTGATATCAACGTGTCCACTTCCATATAGGCTGGCCATAAAATGTTAGGGGACCTTACAAAATTGCACATTTGTTTTCACCTTGTCAGCGCTTCGGTATATGGTTGAAGTATACGTATACATAGATGGGCCATTTCAGCACGTAGTTTGGTTTATATATAGAAAATAATGTTACTTATACTCAGTTACAACACATTAATCCCAATGGCTATTTCTTGAAATCTTTAATCAGTCGTGCTCATATTGGCAACGTTAACACAACATGTCAATTTATCAATGTTTTAGTTTTACTCTGTCACAAAACCTTAATTACAAGACCTTAGGCTTAACCTTTTTTTAGGAATTTTTAGTCCGACGTATTCATAAGGTTTCGATAACATGCCAGGGGTATGGTACAGCATTTTGATCAGTTTTCAATCAACCGTGCTCATATACATAAAATTTTCATAGAAAGTCAAGTTTATTGTGTTGCGCATTTACTCGAGTACAAAACTATAAACAGCCATTAGGCTTAGGCACAAGTCTTTTAAATAATTGTATGACCTGGTCATATTGATTATCTGTGATGACAAGTCAGGTTAATAATGTTGCGCTTATTAAGGATTTTTAAAAAGGGATAGAGGCTAATAATTATTGTTTGAAGCCTAAGTAAAAGCTCATTATTAACTTGACTTGTCATGCAATTCTTATGAATACGACATTTATTTTATTTTGTATATTTTACATAGCGTGTGCATTTCTTTTTTATGATTTGGCATTTGTTTAATTTTGTGTTGTGCTTGTTACATAATGTTTCGCATTTTTGTTGTGCTTGTGACTTGTGATTGCATTTTAAATTTTTATTTGTTTCATCTTTTCAATTACTTTTTGACATTTTATGTTTTTGACATGCTATTTTGAAAATTTTGTCTTTTTAAATTTTGCGTTGTGTTTTACATTCTTGCATCTTCGGCAGAACCACATTCTTGAAAAATTTAAATACAAGTTAGTAAAAGGTATAATTCAATTAGTGAAAAATACCAGCACATTTTAGGAAAGGGTAGAAGTATAGGAAATTATTCTTAAAAAGTCTAGCACATTAACATCGTCTTTGTGCGCCAAAGAAGTTCGAATCCCTTTTTATCTTGCCAGAGTTTCTTTTCTAGGTGGATTTGTTGGAATCTGTGATATCACTCTTTCGATTTTAGCCGTAGCTGTTCTCTGCTGTTTCTCAATTTCAGTGATTATTTTATACAGTCCCAGTTTTTTATCTCCCATAATTGTATTCCAGCGTCTGTCTCATCCTTCAAGTTCGTTTTGTGTTCTTAGGAAGCCAAGTAAATTGTTTTCACTTACTGACCGAATTGTTGGTGGGAAAAGCGGAGGGTTTCTGCTCGAATTGTTTTTACTTCTTTCACAAAATTTTCCAAGAACATAATTTTCCTCAAACCACTGAACTACAGAATCTGCATATTCTAGTAAAATTGATTTCACTTCTTCAAAAGCAGCTGGAATTTCATCAGATGAAAGAAATGCGAGTGCTTGCAAATGTCTGATTTTGAGAGCAAACCCACTGTTTTCCCCATATTCCGAGGCTATGCCAGAGGATGGATATTCCTCCACACATTTTTTCCGAGATGAAACCAACAACATTTTTGAGTCCTTTAAAAATTACTTTTTGGCAGCATTATAATGATAGCTATTTCAAAATCTATCATTATGCGTATTGTGGTGCAAGCTGAATATCATAATCTGATGCACAGTCATCTAAATCCTGTAAAAATCTTGTATAATATAATATTCTTCATTCTTGTTGGAAGGTAACCCATAAACTAGTGGGACAAAACTTTGCCTCTCTGGATTCGTTCCAAATATAGCATGAATGGTATATAATTGCCTAAATAGGGTTGGACAAGTTTCAAAAATCCAGAGGGGTGCTACTTTAAGCTTTCGTAAATTATTTTCTGTTGAAAATAAAATAATTATTTAATCTCCAAATGCGCTGTCTCTGCCAAGAAATTTTGCACCATCTCTTTCCTTTAAATCTGTTGGGGCATCGATCCCTTCTAAAGTCGTAGGCTCCGCAGGCATGCCTTTTCTTGGTATTCGTTTTACAACTTCCCTTAGTGCATCAATATTAGGCATGTAACCTACATTTACTGTAGCCATTGAAGTTGTCACGGTTTGAATAATTTGTGCAGGGCCTTCGTCCATATTTCTCGCTTGTTCTTTTACTTGCGCTCTTGCAACACCAACATCGCGTTTCTCCGGTCTTGGAGTATGTTTATGTGGTTTCTCATTGCGCCTAATGTGTTCATCTCCATTAAAAATAGTACTAGCAAAGCCAGTACAGTTTCCATAATTTCTTTCAATACAGTGCCAATGCCATAAATCACCCCACACTCTGTTATGGCAAAATAAACACCCTTTCCATTTCAGTAAATCATTTCCTTGTTGTGAGTTAACTATGTTACATACTTCACCTACATAATGCCTTCGGAAAACAATGCTTTCTCTCTCCAAAATATTTAGAATGACATATCCACTATTATTACTTGACAACGCATAACAAAGGTTTCAACAAGCAAGTTCCCTGTTCGCCAGTCAACTACGAACTGATGAGCAAAGATTCAATAAAACACTCAGAATACAGACGATCACGTGAGGCCTGTTCCTCCAGTTAGGGTTTAGGCGAAGTTCAAGATTTTGGTACCTGCGATCACAAGAAGAGTTTAAGTTTAGGGATCGGCATCTTATCTTTTGTTTTTCCAAAACGCAGAGGTACATGTATTTTACAGCAGGGACGCTCCAAGCGAGGGATCAACGGATGCCAAGCCCCCGGGCGCCAAGTACCAGGGGCGGACTGGGCCGCTGTACTCTGGGCCGGTAGGCGCCATGCTAACTCTAAAATATAAATTCAAATTGTTTTCTGTTGCACCATGCTTATGAAAGAAAACTGTTATACTGAAAAGACAATTTGTTTACCCCGTGACGTATTAAAAAAAAGACCTACGTCCCTACGTGCCGAATGGTCTGTAAGCCAAACACAGTTTTTCGTACAACACGTTCCCCCGACTTTCTAAGTTCAGATCCGTCTCGCTTGACCTGTTTCCTGCAAAGCACCTCGCTTTCGCTAATTGTTGTTAATTGCCGTGAAACGGGTGTTTTACCTTGGGGCGTATTACCGTGTGTCCTGAAGACTGTACTGAAAGCGGTGAACCCCAGAGGAAAGGTATTCCATCAAAAGCAACAGAAATCCAATGCCAGAGCAGAACTTTGTTCGTTGGCATTATCATCCAAGCAATTTATGCAAAGTAGGAAGTGTTTTTTACTACGACACCAGGAGCTTGTCACGGAATCTCAGGCAATTACGATACAGATGTGTCCTCAGGACTTCTCTTTCAAGACGTCCAAAGGCCGGCACTAGGGAATGGGGAGGGATACAGTGCGGTTATTCTTTTTTGTTGGAGTTATAAATTCCTAAGCTCATTCTTCCTCAAAACTTTGCCTGGTTACTAGTGAGTACTGTCTGATGCCTCAACCATTGTTTAGATTTGTTGTTTTTGTTTTCATGTTTTTAGTTAACAGCAGGAAAATGTCTGAAATGCGCTGTTTTAGTTGGAAATATTGTTTAACTTCAGCAACAGGGCTTCATATATAATTGCAAAATCCTTCGATACAATAGACATATCTTACATAAAGAATTTACATAAGAAAATAGAGTAATAATAAGTAAAATATTCTAAAACCAAGAAATAAAATTGCGGAACCGAAAAAGCTAGGTAGAGAAAACAGAAGGCTCTGAGAAAAAGTTAATATTTAAAGAAACCTGTAGTTGCTTAAGGAGTAAGTGGTATAAATCAATACAAAAACATGTGCTGTATTTAAAAAAAGTGTAAGCAAGTAGGCATCATGAGTGTTAACAGTTTCCCCTTTTCATATCGGGGAAATTACAACTACCACAGAAAATAAAATAGCCAACACATAACAAAAATACCCATGCAAAGTAAAATGCCCAAAACATAAAAACAAGTAACCCCACAAAGTGAAATGCCCAAAACATTGGTAAGAAATTCTGTTAAAAGCACAATGAAGATAAAAAAAATAGGTAAAATACATGTTTTCGGAACTTAATACAAGTGTCAAAACTGAAATAAAAAGAAAAAATAAATATTCCAAATTTCATTGATACTTTAGATTATTTGACCTGTCGACATTTCGTAAATTGCACTTGCACTCGGTCAAAAATATTACTTACAAGGACTCTTTTAATCGCTGTGCTCATATTTATAAGGTTTGCATAATAAATCAAGTTAATAATGTTGCGCTTTCACTTAGGCACCAAATATTAATTATCGGCCACTAGGCCTAAGCCTTTTAAAAAATTTTAATAAGCGTAACACTGTTAAATTGATTTGCCATGAAAAGCTAATATTATCACGGCATTATAAAATTACTAAAAATGCATATGCCTAGGCCTCGGGCGTATCTATTTATGTCTTGTGCTCGAGTAAAATATCAACAGAATTAATTTGATTTTCGTTGAAAACTATATAAATATCAGCTCGGAGGACTAAAAACTATCAAAAACCCCTAGGCCTAGGGCCTGCTTAATAGTTTCAACCTCAATAAAGCGCATTGCTAAAATCTTGGAGTTCTATACAAACCTTATGAAAATTAGCACGGCGGTGTGAAAATTGCTAATAAGGCACAGGCCTAGGGCTTTAGAATTATTGTTTTGTACCTGAATAAAAGTATAACATTATCTTTAGTTCCTACTAGCGGGAGTACCCGGTATTTCACGGGTAAATATTACTATTTGTGGAATCCCCAAGTTCAGCGGGTGAAAGTTAATGAATGAAAAAATATTTCCGTAAATTTCCAGTAAACTTTATTAATTTTTTTTGATTTAGTTAATTTAATTATACGAAAGAAAAGATAATTTACATTATTTACATTACATTGTTTTTCTGCCTGATAAGGTACCCGTTGGTGGTGAAAGCTAACGTTTATTAATTTGTGTTTTTAATACACCATTAACCGGATATGTTTGCACTGTATTGTTATCTACGGAATCTAACTTAGACCGTAGGTGGGTTATTGAAGTGCTGAATTGGGTTGCAGTCCTTAAGAGTAAGAAATGTAATTTTTGGATTCATTTTCACCCCGGCACGACCCTTTTCTTCTGCGCTCTAAGTTAGATTACCTTGAAGTAGTATACCAAAATTTGGTCGTTCTAAATTGGAAACTATAGATTTTACGAAAATGTGTATGGGGGCCCATGGGCCCCGGGCACCTACCCTTTCAAATAACATCTACCGTCTAAGTTAGAGTACCATGAGGTAGTATACCAAATTTGGTGGTACTAAATTGAAAACGATATATTTTAGGAAAATTTTGTGTGAGGGCCCTTCGACGCCGGGCGCCGACCTCTTCAAAAAACAATCTACCCTCTATATTAGAGTACCATGAAATAGTATAAAACATTTGGTGGTTCTAAGTTAATACTGTAGATTTTACGAAAATTTTGTATGGGGTCCCCTGGACATCTGGCCCCGAGCTGTTCCAAAACCATCTACCTTCTAAGTCAAAAACCATCTACCATGAGGAGTATACCAAATTTGGTAGTTCTAAATTGGAAACGGTAGATATGACGAAAATTTTGTATCGGGGCCCTTGACCCCGACCAGTTCCCAAAACTATCTACCGTCTAAGTTAAAGTACCATGAGATTGTATACCAAATTTGGTGGTTTTAAATTGAAAACTGCACATTTTACCAAACTTTTGTATGGGGGCCCCCTACTTGTTCCGAAATCCATCTACCGTCTAAGTTATAGTACCATGAGATTGTATACCAAATTTGGTGGTTCTAAATTAAAAACTGTAGATTTTACGAAAATTTTGTATGGGGGCCCCTTGACCCCGTCCCCTATTTGTTTCAAAGTCCCTCTACAGTCTAAGTTACAGTTTCATGAGAGAGTATACCAAATTTAGTGGTTCTAAATTGAAAACTGTAGATTTTACGAAAACTTTGCGTTCGGGGCCCCTTGAGCCCGGGCCCCAACCGGTTCCAAAAACCATCTACCGTCTAATTAGAGCATCATGAGATAGTATACCGAATTTAGTGGTTCTAAATTGAAAACTGTAGATTTTACGAAAATTTTGTATGGGGGGCGGGGCGGGGGAGGGGGCTTGACCTCGACCCATTCCAAAAACTATCTATCGTCTAAGTTATAGTACCATGAGATTGTATTTCAAGTTTGGTGGTTCGAAATTGAAAACTGTAGATTTTACGAAAATTTTGTATGAGTGCCCCTTGACCCCGTCCCCTATTTGTTTCAAAGTCCCTCTACAGTCTAAGTTACAGTTTCATGAGAGAGTATACCAAATTTGGTGGTTCTAAATTGAAAACTGCAGATTTTACGAAAATTTTGCGTAGGGGCTCCTTGATCCCGGGCCCCAACGGGTTCCAAAAACCATCTACCGTTTAAGTTAGTAAGTTAGAGTACCATGAGATGTATACCAAATTTGGAGGTTCTAGATTGAAAAATGTAGATTTTGCAAAAATTTTGTGTGGGGCCCCTTAACTCCGGGCTCCTATTTGTTCCAAAATCCATCTACCGTCTAAGTTAGAGCATCATTAGATAGTATATCAAATTTGGTGATTCTAAATTGAAAACTGTAGATATTACAAAATTTTTGTAGTGGTTGAGGGGGGTTGACCCCGACCCGTTCCAAAAACTATCTATCATCTAAGTTATAGTACCATGAGACTGTATACCAAATTTGGTGGTTCTAAATTGAAAACGGTAGATTTTACGAAAAATTTGTATCGGGGGACCTGGGCCCCGACCGGTTCCAAAAACCATCTGCCGTCTAAGTTAGAGTTTCATGAGATGTATATTAAATTTGGAGGTTCGAAACTGAAAACTGCAGATTTTACGAAAATTTTGTATGGATGCCCCTTGACCCAGGGCCCCTACTTGTTCCAAAATCTATCTACCGTCTAAGTTAGAGCATCATGAGATGGTATACCAAATTTGGGGGTTCTAAATTGAAAATTGTAGATTTTACGAAAATCTTCTATGGGGCCCCCCTTGACCCCGGGCTCCAACTTGTTTCAAAATGCATCTACCGTCTAAGTTAGAGTACCATTCGATAGTATACCACCAAATATATTGGTTCTAAATTGGAAACTGTAGATTTTACGAAAATTTTGTATGGCGGGGGGGGGGGGCTCCTGACACCACGACCCGTTCCAAGAAACCATCTAACGTCTAAATGTGTGTACCATGAGGTTGTATACCAAATTAGGTGGTTCTAAATTGAAAACTGTAGATTTTACGAAAATTTTGTATGGGGCCCCCTTGACCCCGGGCCTCGACCCGTTCCCAAAACCATCTACTGTCTAAGTTAGAGTACCAAGAGATTGTATACCAAATTTGTTGATTTTAAATTGAAAACTGTAGATTTTACGAAAACTTTGTATGGGGCCCCCTTGACACCGGGCCCCGATTCGGTCCCACAACCATTTAATGTCTAAGTTAGAGTACCATGAGATTGTATACCAGCTTTGGTGGTTCTAAATTGAAAACTGTAGATTTCACGAAAATTTTGTATGGGGGGCCCCTTGTTAGCGTACCATTAAATTGTATACCAAATTTGGTGGTTCTAAATTGAAAACTAGATTTTACAAAAATTTGTATGGGGCCCACCTTGACGCCGGGCCCCGACCCGTTCCCAAAACCATCTACCGTCTAAGTTAGAGTACCAAGAGATTGTATACCAAATTTGTTGATTTTAAATTGAAAACTGTAGATTTTACGAAAATTTTGTATGGGGCCCCCTTGACACCGGGCCCCGATTCGGTCCCACAACCATTTAATGTCTAAGTTAGAGTACCATGAGATTGTATACCAGATTTGGTGGTTCTAAATTGAAAACTGTAGATTTCACGAAAATTTTATATGGGGGGCCCCTTGTTAGCGTACCATTAAATTGTATACCGAATTTGGTGGTTCTAAATTGAAAACTAGATTTTACGAAAAATTTGTATGGGCCCACCTTGACGCCGGGCCCCGACCCGTTCCCAAAACCATCTACCGTCTAAGTTAGAGTACCAAGAGATTGTATACCAAATTTGTTGATTTTAAATTGAAAACTGTAGATTTTACGAAAATTTTGTATGGGGCCCCCTTGACACCGGGCCCCTATTCGGTCCCACAACCATTTAATGTCTAAGTTAGAGTACCATGAGATTGTATACCAGATTTGGTGGTTCTAAATTGAAAATTGTAGATTTCACGAAAATTTTATATGGGGGGCCCCTTGTTAGCGTACCATTAAATTGTATACCGAATTTGGTGGTTCTAAATTGAAAACTAGATTTTACGAAAAATTTGTATGGGCCCACCTTGACGCCGGGCCCCGACCCGTTCCCAAAACCATCTACCGTCTAAGTTAGAGTACCAAGAGATTGTATACCAAATTTGTTGATTTTAAATTGAAAACTGTAGATTTTACGAAAATTTTGTATGGAATCGGCCCCCTTGACACCGGGCCCCGATTCGGTCCCACAACCATTTAATGTCTAAGTTAGAGTACCATGAGATTGTATACCAGATTTGGTGGTTCTAAATTGAAAACTGTAGATTTTACGAAAATTTCGAATTGGGGAGGGGGGTGGCGGCGGCTTGACCCCGGACTCTGACTCGTTCCTAAAACCATCTACCGTCTAAGTTAGAGTACCATGAGATTGTATACCAAATTTGTTGATTCTAAATTGAAAACTGTACCTCCACTATAAAGGTTTGGTGATTCGTTTCGGACATCTCCCGAAGTGGTGAGTGCCTTTTCTCGTTTCTTATCGTCGTGTTTAACATTCTTACCGAGCTGGTAGAAGCCTAGTTATCTCGGCGCCATTAAAATGGGGTCATCCGGTGGTGTTGTCAACCCTGACATCATTTCCGGTGATCACGGCACTTTGCCCAGCGGTGGCGTTGTCACGTTGCCCTCCGGGTCGACGTCAACCGTTGGCGGCGTATCGTTTTCCTCCCCTGACGTCACTATTACAGCTCTTGCCCCAGCTGCTTCTCATATAGTGACAGATGACGTCATGGACACTATGGATGACGGTGCTCCTCTGCCTTCAATGGATGGCGGTGCTCCTCTGCCTTCAATGGATGGCGGTGCTCCTCTGCCTTCAACCTCCACTTCTACTGCTCCTCGCTCCTATTCTTCAGCAGTAACTTCCCAAAGGCTTCAGCCCAAGTCTAATTCCACGCGAGCGGAAGCCGCAGGTTTAAAACCTCATGTCCGTCGCTCTGGTAATGAGGTTGTGCTCGAAATTCCAGTGGATTCTCCAGCAGGTACTTCTTTCACCACGGCTACTGAGTTGGGTGTGTGCTTTGAGGCGCTGCCAGACACACCACTCAAAATGTACTCAACTGCTCTAAAACAAAAGTTCTCTCCGTCAGCGATACGTCATATGTCGCGCAGAGGGCCGAGTGTCATTGTTTATTTTTTTCATGCGGCAGATGCTACCTCTGTCTTACAGACTGGGCTGGTTGTTGGTGATCACCAATTATTTCCTGAGCCTGTCGCCCAGAGACCAGTAACGGTCTCGATGTGCCCAGTACATCCTGAAGTCACAGATGCTATGCTTTGTGCTTTTCTTATGCAATCCGGTCGTGTTGTGGGTAACATTACCGCACACTCCGCTGCTCCAAAGGACGAGGATGATCGTTCGATTGAAAGTGCCCGACGAGTTGCGCGAGTAGTATTCTCTTCGGATGAACATATCAAGACTTTTCCTACTCTCTTCACTGTAAAATGCGGAGATCAAATCCGACGCATCGACGTTTTAACCTCCTTTCATTGTCAGACTTGTAAGGAGTATGGCCATCAACGTAGTGAGTGCTTCCGCCGCCTTGCTGTACCTCAGTCTTCGGGACCAAAAGTCACTCGTGACAGCCCTGTGTCGTCCACCCCTACCGCTTCTCAGGAGGTGTCTTCAGAACTTCATCAACCTGCTCTACCATCGGGCCTTCCTCCACGGGGTCCTGTCATACAATTGTTGACAGAGGACTTTCCTCATCTGGTACCGACTGCTCCACCCACGTTCCTTGCTGCTCCAGCTTACCTGACTGCTGACCTTCATCCTCCATCGGATGAAGACACTCCAAGTACAGTTACTGACATGGACTGCCCTACTGCTAGTGACTCTTCTGGCAATCACTCTGACCCTACAACTACCAGCAAGCCTGCTCGACGGGAGTCCTGGAGTGTCCCGCAGACTCCGCTCCCTCCTCGCACCGGTGCTGCAAGAGGTCGTTCTGTTGACTCATCTTCCCGCTCCGCCTCTCAACGTCGTACTTCGCCACGAACAAGTCGACATCCTACTGTGATTCCAGGTTCGAAGACTCCACCCCCAGTGCTTTCCCTAGATTCTTTTCTCCGATACCTAGCTGAAGCGAAGGCGGATATACCGGTAGGTCCGCTTTCCCTTCATAAAATATATGAAGTATTATGCTCTCATAAACATTCTAGATTCTTTAATCAGTTTGTTGCACGTCATATGATTGATCTTCCTACTGTTCTAACCCAAGTTTCTAGTGTGATATCTGTGTTTTGAAATCTTGTGCTTTCCTATCCCGATCTCAAATTTAGTGTAGACAGAATGAAGAAGCAAGCGAAGAAAATAACAGATTCCAGCGCTCGTGCGCGTCGACCTGGGAAGGACCTACCGATTCAAGGTGGTCACACTTAACTGCAGAGGGTTCTCTGCTTCTCCTAGAAATGCTCTAGTGTATGAGGACTTGGCGCCTCTACACGCAGATTTTCTCTTGCTCCAAGAGACCAATTGCTCTGCTACCGCTTTGTTTTCTCGTTGGCGGGCTTGGCCCTACGATTTTCACCATGCTTATCGAGTTGGACGGAATGGTAGCCTTGCACTTGGGATCCATCACCGCCTACTCCCTCTGATTTCGACGCCAGTGATTCGTGCCTTACATGTGGAGAGCCTGCAGGTCGTTGTCGTTTACATTGAAAACGTGACCTATCATGTTTTTAACATATATGTCCCCTGTGATGAACGTCTGTTACCCGATCTTCTCTCCACACTCCGTACAGAGCTGTCATGCATCCCACCGTCTGAATATATTCTCATCGGCGAAGATTTCAATTGTATGTTGTTGCCGGCCCTTGACCGCAATTCAACCGTTGGGGAATACCGCAGACAACGTGTATTACAGATTTCTCAGCTAGTTGATGATTTTCAATTGGTTATGCGTTCCGGCATCTACACCCGTCGGAAATCTCTTTTACCTGGCGCTCTTCCATCCATGGCAGCAATACGGCAGCACGGCTGGATAAATTTTATGTTTCGACTGCTCTTCTCCCGTCGATCGCAGCTGCTGCCCATCATCCTTCCGCCGCTTCAGAACACAGTATTGTCAGTCTGTCGGTGTGTGCTTCGCCTTCACCTTCAAGGACTCAACGAATTTGGACTTTTCCGGACTCGCTCCTGGATGATCAACAATTTTGTGTTGCTGTGCGTGAGTTCCTCCGAAGTCGTCAGCCCCTTCTTGGTACTACGTCCGACGCGATGCAACTGTGGCTTAGTGTCAAACATGACTTGGTCCTTTTTGTACGGCGCTACCCCATGCCTCTCGGAATGAGAGCGATATGAAAATTGCGAATCTACGTGCTCTATTGCCGATGCTCTCTCTTGATGATCCGCAATACCCCGGCTACCTGGCAGATCTCCACGCTTTGCTTCTTCCTCGCGCATCCGATGCAGCCTGCAGGATACATTTCTTGCATCTCTCCCCTACAGCTGATTCTCACGATTACTTAACCGCCTTGGAATCTCAACATCGTTCTGCTACATCTTTGCGTCATCTTCACCTCCAGGATGGTTCCATCACTTCGAACCCATCAAAGCTATGCACTTTCACCAGACAGTATTTCACCGCCAAATACAGTGCGGTAACGCAGTCTTCATCCTCATTAGCTTCTCCTCTTCTCTCCTCTCTTCCTCAGTTCCCCTCTACTTTATCTACTTCTTTACTCTCTCCTTTCTCTCTTCGCGAACTCCGCGAGGCGTTCGCTACTCTCAATCATCATGCCGCTCCTGGACCTGACGGCCTTCCTCTGTCCTTTTATCGTGCTTTTCTACCGTGCCTTCTGCCTTTTCTGTCTGCGTGTTTCTCGTCTGCTTTTTCCTCTCCTGCGTTACCGCCCGACTTTACTTTGGCACACATCATCCTCCTTCCTAAGAAGGGTGACCTCTTGGATCTTGGAAACCGGCGCCCTATCTCTATCCTAAATACTGACTATAAGTTCTATACAAAACTCTTATCCCGTCGCCTTAATTCTGTTCTCTCTTTCGTTATTTCTCCCTACCAGACATACACTGTGCCTGGTCGGACTATTTCCACTAACGTTTCTCTTCTCCTTCATCTTCACTTCCTCGCTCGCTCTTTTTCTGAACCTCTTGCCTTTCTCAATCTGGATCAAAAGTCCGATTTTAATAACGTTTCTCATTTTTATCTCTCTGCTGTCCTTTCACAATTTGGCTTTTCTCCTAGCTTTTCTTCCGCACTCTTGGCCTTTTATCAGGGCGCCAGTTTCCTTGTTCGAGCGGCCACATTTCTAACCGCTCCAATTCCGTTTAAGCGCGGCATCCGGCAAGGATGTCCGCTCTCCAGCCAGATATTCGCTCTCGCTTTTGAGCCTTTCCTGTTAGCAGCCCGAAGATCACTCCTGGATGTCCTACCGCCGACAGTGGCTTGTACTCGTCATCATCGAATAATTTTCACCGCCTATGCTGATGATGTGACCTTTTGCGTCCGGGATGAATCTCAATTCGATCGCCTGTATTCTGTATATCAACAGTATGTTGCATTATCTGGAGCTGCGCTGAATGCCACTAAAAGTACTGGCTTATGGTGCGGGGCATGGGCTGCCAGCACCGATGCTCCTTGGGGTGCGCAGTGGACAGCCACTACACAGAAGATCCTCGGTGCGTATGTCGGATTGCCCTTGGCTTCTGCATCCGCCACCTGGACTGCTCTTCTTCCCCGGATACAACGGACTGCTGCCTACTGGAGTAAGGCCCGCCCTTTCACATCGTTCCGTCAATGAGCAACCGTTGTTCGTCGACAACTTATCTCCCTATGCGAATAGTCTTGGATGTCCACGGTTGTGCCCGTGTCACAAATGACGACCATCACTCGCCTCTCAACTTCCGTCATCTTATCTTCACATCACTGGGTTAAACCTGCCACGCTTCATCTGCCAGCCTCTTTGGGTGGCATCCAGCTTCCTGATCCAGCTGTCCTTTATAAAACACATCGCATTATTCATTTCATTCGCCTTGCCACTTCAACTGTTCCGTCCCTTACCACTACCGTGAAGGTTCTAGCTTCTTCCCGTGACCCATCTTTCACCTTCCTACTGTTTCTGAAGATGTATGCATACTCTCTTCTCCCGTCCCACCTCCCTCCTGTCCTGCGAGAGGGCCTTTCTCTCTTTCGTTCGCTTCCTCTTCTCCGTTCATTTCCTTCTTCAACTCTTGATCTCCTAGATGAACCTCTCTTCTTCTCTTCTCTTATTCACCCACCTAACCTCCCTTACTTTTACTTTCCTCATTGGATCCGCTCTGGTGTGATAACTGTCCGTTCTCTCGTAACTTCTGATCTAACCTGGAGACCTCTTTCTTCCCTGTTTCTATCTCCAACCATTACTCTTGCTAACGAATATCTTCTCCTTCGCACAGCGCTTTGGAGCCTCTTTCCACTCCTCGCTTCCCCTGATGGTCTCTTCTCCCGTCCCACCTCCCTCCTGTCCTGCGAGAGCGCCTTTCTCTCTTTCGTTCGCTTCCTCTTCTCCGTTCATTTCCTTCTTCAACTCTTGATCTCTTAGATGAACCTCTCTTCTTCTCTTCTCTTATTCACCCACCTAACCTCCCTTACTTTTACTTTCCTCATTGGATCCGCTCTGGTGTGATAACTGTCCGTTCTCTCGTAACTTCTGATCTAACCTGGAGACCTCTTTCTTCCCTGTTTCTATCTCCAACCATTACTCTTGCTAACGAATATCTTCTCCTTCGCACAGCGCTTTGGAGCCTCTTTCCACTCCTCGCTTCACCTGATGGTCTCTTCTCGGTCCCCTCTGCTCCTCTTTCTCTAACGTTCTTTCTCCTCATTCGTAGCTCCCCGGTTCTAGTTACTTCTATCTCCTCCTCTTCTCTTTATTGGCTTCTTCTTTCCCCTCCCGCACTTCCACTTTCTGTTCATTCTGTTCCTCCTTCTCTTCTCCCCGCCATCTGGACAGCATCTACCTCTGCCCTTTCCTCCCCTCTTGAACTCAATGTCCATTGGCAATTTCTTCACCTTCGTCTCCCCGCCCCATCAGTACTATTTCGCATGACCCTTCTCACCTCTCCGCAGTGCTCCTTTTGCCCTGAAGTCAGCGACGTCCAACATCAATACCTATTCTGCCCCGTTCTCCTGCCAGTCCTAAACACAGCATTTCGTCTTGCTGATCGAATTTGTGCTCGATCGTTACCATTTCTTGCATATGCTTGGCTACTCCAAACAAAGCATCCACCTACTCACTTGTCTCCTGTGTGCCGTTATATTTTTCTTCTTGTGAAGTTCACTGTCTATGCTTTCCATCTTCAACAACGCTTCCCTGCTCTTATTCCACCTCCTCAGGAGGCAAGAGCTATCATTCGGAGACGCTTCCTAGCACGGTTAACCACTCGTCTCTAAATGGAGCACTCTCGTGCTGCCTCAACAAACACCGATAGCGTTTTTCAATCCACCTGGGCCCAATCAGCTGGGTGGTTCCATATCCACAATTTGCAGTTACATCTCAACCTATAAGTGGGATTTTTGCTGTCGCCCACGTTCACTGTAACAAATCATGTTTTTACGCATTAATTTTGGTGCTTCGCTATTTGTGATTATTCTGTTTTAATGTGCCATTGAAGATAGCTCACCATGTTTCCCATGTTCTCTTCGATAATGTTGGGTTTTATGTTGTTGTATATAATTTTTCCTTCTGCACAGTTTACTGCCCACGCAATGTCCCCTTCATTATGTTGAATATATGTTTAAAATATTAGTCACTGTGTGTATAATTTAATGTTACAAGATGCCCTTCTGAGTACATTTAGCGTTATTTCCCCTTGTCACTGAATACTTCTGTACATATGTTGTAAATTTGGAATGTAGCATCACTGTTGCATTTCTGTTTCATGAGAAGCTGCCCTTCTGGGTATGTTTAGCGGCTTTCTTCCTTGTCACTGTATTGTTCTGTACATATGATATGAAACTTGTGCATTGCATTACTGTTCGATTTCTGTTTTTTTGTAAAGTTGCTCTCCTGGGTTCGTTTAGCATATTTCTCTCTTGTCACTGCATAATTCTGTACATATGATAAGTATTTGTGCCTATTTGTTTCTACCATTACTGTCATATCTCTAAATACTGTTGCACCTGTTAGTTCCTTCTCACCCATGGTCTTTTATGAGAATTAGTACCTTGTGCATGTTTAATCTTTAGTATGGTAGTAATGCTTAATTGGAATTTGTGCATAGTATAGAATCATGTCTTTCCCTGTCTACAATACTGTAGGTAAACATTTTCGTTTGCATCGCTCGTGCTTTATTGTCTGCCTCTCCTTCGCCCTTCGTGGCGAAATAATTTTATGATTTTAACAATATTTTGTTTTACGTTTCACTGGAACTTTCCAGCTGATGTATATACCACTGTATTTATTGGCAGAATTCCATTGTCATGTACATAGAAATGTTATTTTACTGAAGAATAAAGGTAATTTTGAAATGTAGATTTTACGAAATATTTGTATGGGCACCCCTTGACACCGGGCCCCGATTCGGTCCCACAACCATCTAATGTCTAAGTTAGAGTACCATGATATTGTATACCAGATTTGGTGGTTCTAAACTGAAAACTGTAGATCTTACGAAAACGTCGAATGGGGGGGGGCTTGATCCCAGACCCCGACCCGTTTCCAAAACCATCTACTGTCTAAGTTAGAGTTCCATGAGATTGTATACCAGATTTGGTGGTTCTAAATTGAAAACTGTACCACTGTATTTATTTAAATTGAAAACTGTACCACTGTATTTATTGGCAGAATTCTACTTTCATGTACATGGAAATGCTATTTTTATTTGAAGAATAAAGACAATTTTGAAATGTAGATTTTACGAAAATTTCGAATTGGGGGGGGGGGGGGGCAGCGCTTGACCCCGGACCCTGACTCGTTCCTAAAACCATCTACCGTCTAAGTTAGAGTACCATGAGATTGTATACAAAATTTGTTGATTCTAAATTGAAAACTGGAGATTTTAGGAAAATTTTGTAGGGGGGGGGCTTGAACCCGACCCACTCCCAAAACTATCCACCGTCTAAGTTTGAGTACCATGAGATAGTATATAACGCTGGTTATTAAGTCGTGGGTTATTATGACGCGGGTTATTCTGACGTACAATATTTGTGACGTGGGGTTATTTTGACGCAGGGTTATTTTGTAACGGGATATTTTCACGCTGGGTTATTGTGACGTTGGGTTATTTTTGTAACGGGTTATTTTAACGCGGGGTTATTGTGACGCTGGGCTATTTATACGCTGGGCTATTTATACGCCGGGTTACTTAGACGCCGGGTTATTTTGACTGGGTTATTACGACGCGGGTTATTTTTCCGGGTTATTTTGACGGTACACCTCGCTGTTTAGGTTATGTTGAAAACAAGCAGAATTATTTTCTTCCGGTATTTCGTACTAAAGCGATACTACCAGACGTCCAATCACTTTATGTTCCTGTTTTTAAATGTCGCTGCGAGCTTATGGATGGATATTCGGCATTTAATGATCATTTTTCCCTTTCTAAAGAACAGTTTATAGCCGAAAAAAGATTTCCTTACCTAGCAACTTCGTCCGTGAATTTCACTTTGGAAAAATCCCCTCTATTATTTTGCGGAACTATCGCTACTGTCATGCAAAATGTAAATTTTTTATCTGAAATTGCATGGATCATTTGTTTAGTTTGTCGCTTCTAGTTTTCGTACTATAATTAACTGTATGAACACTGTCAAAAACCCGCAAATTATGACGGGTATAAAGCATTATTGAATTATATTATTGAACAAATGGTATCGTTAATACACAGATAAATAAACAAATACATGAAACTTGTTTTGCTCTGGGTCAAATCACTTTTAGATATTCATTCCCGCACTTAGGGAGTTAGTTGTACTTGCAAAGTCACTTTATTAAAATAAAAGCGTGAATCTTATTTCATCGTATTTATTGACTACCACCCTTTCCCGTGTGCTGCAATAAAAGAAGTAGAAGGAAATACGATATTTAGTTATTTATAAAACCACGTATTTTTTCCTTCGAAAGCCACTTATGAGCGACCAAACAGAAAGAATATTCTCGCCGTAACAATTTCCACCTTCTAAGCGTTTGTTGAAGCTAGTGACAGTGTGACTTAAAGCAACTCTGAAGTTGTGTCAGAATACTTTATTTGAGATGACGCCCCAGAAGCATTGTAAAAAATTGGTTTTTGTTCTTGTCATATTTGTACTATTACAATTTTCGTTCTTGTATTTTTCTGTTTATTTCTGGATGTGGGATAGTTGGAAGTATTGAATGGTGAATGTTATGCACTTTATTTCACTGCGATACTCTTGCCATCCAGATGCATTTACTTGCTTTTCTTGCTGCCACCAGTCTAAATTGGGGTAAGGTCTAGACGCCTTTTGGATATCACTTTATTCGAGACAGAGGCGTGGTTGAAGACTTCCAAGCTGGTGTAGAAATGAGCCGAAGATATTTAACAAATAAATTTATTATCCACCACTTGGGGTAGGATGAAGTTTGCTTTTACACCTTGCACTAGAACATAAAAAAAGAATTTTAGGGGACAATAAAGCTTGAGCTGAGCAAACAGAAATACGGTGCTTCCTTGTTAGCACCGTTCAGTTTGTACAAGAGTTCAGTGAAGTCACATTCAGTTCCTCTATGAGTTCATAAGTTACGCAGCGTTCAGCACATAAGGTAACACTTTAGCATACGTTATGCTTTAATAGCATTCTGCAGCACTTTGGAACAAGATCTGAGATTATCAGATCTCAGATATAATGGATCTCGACCTCGGCCTGATCCCTTGGAACACAATATAGATAGTTACTAACCGCAGTTAGTTGAAATCTAGCCCTAGCTAACTCGACCGCAGCCGAGCGCTTTTTGTACGGCAAAATCATCCCACGCGATTACCCGACGTCTTGCTCTAGTGAAAACTAGACGAGAAGCGCCAAAAAACTACCTTCCTGAGTTCTCCCCAAACTTTCTGAGCCCCAGCGAGTGCTTAGCCAATCACAACGACGCATTCGACCCCCTTAGCTGGGCCTCCTTGAATCTCCGTATCCTGCTTCTCACGGTTTTACATCCGCCGGATGCCTGCTCTTCAAAGAATTCCATGCTCAAAGTTCTAAGAATTCATGGGTTCGTTATGACCTTGTGAACTGGTCACCAAGATGGCTGTCATGCTCCCTTCCTCGCTTTTCACTTCAAAATGGCGTTCCATTGCCCACTTCTGATTTTTCCCACCTTTACTTTTTTAACATTCAGCAGTTCCTATATTCCTGTGCGCCACTGGCATTTTTTCTAATTCTTTTTTTCTAACGTTTTTCACATCATCACAGTTCTTAGGGCCACAAAGCACAATTTCGTAGGGAATTACAACCGAAATTACACATGAGAATGATTTATCTACAATTGCTATTATTGCTCTTCTTAATTGAATTCCCGGTGCAAAGAAGGTGTAACCGCATAAATCAAAGCGAGTGACACTGTCCAAATCAGTTCTTACGATCACTCAGCACATGATTTTTCATGAGTTTCCACATGCACCCTACTGCATGATTCAACCCTTCGATTCATAATGCTATTTTTAAGTGTTTTTTAATCCTCAGATACATATTTGCATTTTTGAGACTACTATCCTATCCTCATTAATTTGTCTCATAGCATAAATAAATGAAATCGAGAAAGTACAAAGAATATTTCTACGACCCCTTTTTCACATATTACAGGGTGTTTATACAGCTGATATCCCAACTCCTGGCCATTATTTTTAAGGTGACCACTTTACACTCGAGAAAGAAGGCTCATCAACTTACGTTTCTGTACGATATCGTCTAGGGGCTCTGAGAGTGATGACATTCTAATTCTGAACAGATTAAATTTCCGTGAGTAACAAAATGTGAAGTATTTGCTGGGCGATTCTATAGGGTTAAAGTTTGGAAAAATTATCCTTTATTCAAAATGCACCAAACTTGAAGATTATCCGGATATTTTAATGAGAGTTATGATTTCCTTCGTAAAGTAAGCTTAGAAAAGTAATTATGGCTTTTCATAAACAATGATGCCATACCCATCTCTTTAACTAGATCTACTGTCTGTAGGAATTTACTTAAAAGAATAAATTTGAAAATTTTTGGGAAACAGAATCTGCGAAAATTCTGTTTTTCGTATAACTGATTTAGTTAGGGGTGAAAATTTTAGGAAACAGAATCTGCGAAAATTCTGTATTTCTAGAAGTGTATTGTTGGGGTTTCATTTACGCATAATTGCCACAACAATAACACGGTGTCGTGAATCACGGCAACTTATACACGTGACGCGTACAAGAGGATGAAAAAATGCGCTCGAGTTTAAAAGGCTTTCTTATTTCTTACATTCATTGACGGAATGTGACGAAATGTTTCTATGAAGCTCTGATATTTAATGTATGTGTGATACTTGTTGCATGGAATTCAGTATTCTTCTAACAAATTCAAACAAAAAAGGTGATTCGGAGTATGTAATTTTAGGCAGAAGTGTCAGTATTTTATCCTTCAAATGCCTAAATCCGGCAACGAGTTCGAGGTCAATAAGATTTTACACATTTATTTTCTTGATCAATATGATGTGATTGCAAAGCAGCTGCTTCAAGAAACAGATTTTGCAGGAATGCAGATTTAAGCATTCATCTTAACATGTAAAGCTACATACAGTTTTTTTGATTAAGGAAAGAAAGCTTCGTGTCACTTTTTTCCAGAATATGTGGAAGAATTTCTTGTTTGATTAAAGAAAAACGCTGCTCCGGTGAAGAAGCAACAAAAAGAGCACGTTTTTAACGCGAGCTGTTGTACTGCCTTTGATGGACTGCTTATTAAATTCTACCATCAAAGGAAGCAACAAAAATGCATGGATCGATCCTTTGAAACAAGTGAGTAATTTGGAAACACGTATTAATTTCCCATTAACTAAAAAGTGTAGTGCTAAAAAGTTCCCACGCTAATGGGATTATTTTTCGTGCCTTTTAAAACATTGGTCTTCACTCCAAATTTCGCACTGAGAAAAAAATATGAATATCGCCTTTTTTTCTTTTGTGCGGCGTTCTTCATTTCTTTGACAAATAAGTAAAATGAAAAAAAAAAAAGCTATTGGATAATAAAGATAAGTGCATCTTCTTCAAGAACACGTTTTTATAAGGCCTCCCTAAGGAGTTTCTCGTTAATTGCTTTATAAAAGACAAAAAGCTCGTGTTCATAAGTTTATTTATTTTTTCCGGCTAGCGTTTTTTTTATTCTTTTGAGATAAGAGTGATTTTTAGGGCATAGTCAGAAGAAAGTCTTGGGCGGCTTTGGTCTTTTACTCAGCGTTCTACAGTAATTACGTTTCGTCTCGTGAAACTGTAGATCTTCATTTATTTTCATTGGGCTTTTATTTACGTCATAACAAGTTTATCATACGTTGCGTTCAGAAACAATGATTTTTTCCCCTTGGATTTTAAATTCGTCCTGTGAAAAAAATATTATCGTTAATGTGGACATTTGAATTTCTCTCTAGTGAAAGGTAGTACAATCACTGATTTCGAAACCTCACATTACATAGGTTACTGAATTCAAACCCTCACAATACATAAGTTACTGAATTTGAACTCCTTATATTACATAAGTTACTGAATTCGAACCCTTATATTACATAGGTTACTGAATTCGAACCCTCGCATCATAAAGGGTACTGAAATCGCACCCGCACATTATACACATTACTGAATTCGAACCCTCACATTATATTCGTTACTAAAATTGCACCTTCACATTACACAGGTTACTGAATTCGAACCCTCGCATTATATAAGGTACTGAAATCGCACCCGCACATTATACACATTACTGAATTCGAACCCTCACATTATATATATGTTACTAAAATTGCACCTTCACATTACACAGGTTACTGAATTCGAACCCTCAGATTTCAGTATCTTTTTATTATGAGAAAATATTTCTTTCCAATATGAAAGAAATACGAACTCAATTAACCATGCAATAAATAACGAAAGGCATACGTGTTGAAATTAGAGATTTATTCTTTTGTGTTGAGTTGCACTATTCCATAGTAAAAGCAGATCGATTTCATTCGAAAGAAGTTCCTCAATAAAAACGTTTTTTGCAATGCACGGATATTAGTTCAGAAAGTTCGACGTCGTCTTTAATGTTTCCGCAAATCTGCTTCCCCCTGCTATTCAGGAGATCGCTTTTTGCAGGAAATGAAAAAAATGAAAGAGCTCTTTGTCAGAATGACAGTTTTGTTAAATATGAGTTTGTCGATACCATATGTATTTCGACATTCGTGTTTAAATATCTTTGTATCATCGCTGCGGTTTTTGTTTATTCAAGCATTCCCTCTCATGATGAGAGTCATTAGACCCTATTGGTTTTCGGGAAAAATATATAACGATCTGTTTTTAAGCTGTGATAATATCTGTCAGACTAAATTTATGACAGATAAGAAAGTGCAGTGACATTCGCGGAAGTTAGGCCTCTTGAAAATTCCCTTGAACATTATAGAGTTATCTCAGCATTCCTGAAAAGAAACTGAACATTCGAAGAGCAAACTCTTCTTAAATTTCCATTTATTTATTTTTTCTTTTCAATATTTGGAACATTGAATTACACTGGTGTGCAAAAATTAAGGACGAAGAGGAGAAATTAGCATAACAGCGGAACGAACAGGCAGAACGGATCGAAAGACTACTCAGGTGATAGACTAGGGTCCAGTACGGTAGGGCATCCGCATATATGCAGCATGACGTAGAAGGGGGTGGGAGGTGGAGTGTCGGAAGGGTATGAAGCACACAGGCGGTGTACGCTCAGCAATTCGGTGAAAGCTATTGCAGGGTGTACATCGGTTTGAACGACGTTGAGTTGCTGCCACCGTGTGATATAGCCAACAGGCAATCCAGTAGACGACATCTGGATGACTTTACCCGAGGTTGCGTCATTGGGAAGTAGGATGAAGGTCGAAGTGGGACTAGTGTGGCCGAGAAATTCGGGATCGCTCACAGCATCATTTCACGACCTTAGCTTGGAGAGCATTTCAAACGACAAAAACAGCTGTCCGAGAGTTTAACAGTGGTCCTCCACGAGAAACCACGGCGGCGGACGACCGGTATATTGTCCTACAGGCGAGAAGAGACAGACGGCAAGACAGCGGGAGAAATCGCAAGGCACATGCTACAGACAACTGGACGTCCGTTATCTCGTTTTACCGTTGCCAGGAGGCTGCACAAAGGTGGTCTATTTGCACGACGACCAGTACGGTGTGTGCCATTAACGTCTGCTCATCGGAGACGGCGGTTTCTATATGGCCAGGAACACAAGAACTGGACACATCAGAAATGGGGTCGAGTTCTCTTTACGGATGAGAGCCGATTTAGTCTGACGAGCGATTCCATACATATACACATCTGGAGAGAGCAGGGGACACGCAATCACACCTCCAACATAATCAAAAGTGACCGGTTTAGAAGTGGCGGAGTTCTCGTTTGGGGCGGTATCATGCTTGATAGCCGTACTGACATCCACATCTTCCAAGGAGATTCAGTCACTGGTGTCCGCTATTGTACCGAGGTTCTCCTGCCTGACGTGCGTCTGTTTAGAGGTACTTTGGGTCCTGAGTTTTCTCTCATGGCTGACAAAGCTGCACCTTATCGTACAGTAGCTGTCGCAGAGCTGTTGGAGAGTGAAGATATTCAACGAATGGATTGGCCCGCAATGTACCCGGACATAAATCCAATCGAGCACGTGTGGGACCTTCTCGGGAGACGCTTGGCATCACGTCACCAGCCGCCAGCAACAATTCCGCAGCTGCGAATGGCGCTACAAGAGAAATGGGAAGCGATGCCTCAACAGCTCCTTGACAACTTCGTCCTCAGCATGGACAGACGTTTTAAATCTGCAACGCAGGCAGGAATGACCATATCTCCTACAAAAGACTGGATTTTTCTTGGCGGCTGCCTGTCACATGGGCGTTTCTGTCTTCTGTCAAGTTGTGCTCGAAGCTACCTTTTCAATAAAGTACCTTTGTATCCTTTGGATTCCTTGTTTGGACGGTTTTGCTCACTTGTCCCATATTCTTACGTCCTGGGGATTTTATGGTATGATTTGAGTCCATGTGGAGCACTTCTGCACGACGTTACATTCGAAAACCCGTCTCGTCCTTAATTTTTGCACGCCAGTGTATTTCTGTGACTTTGTAACATTTGAGAAAACAAACGAAAATCGCAGGCCGCCGTTTACTGGCAGTTAATTTATTCTAGTTTTCAGAGATTTTTTGCAGTTTCTCTTTATTTAAGCAACTCGGCACTTTGTTTGTTTCATTTTTAGGTTTGGAAGATCGCCTTAAATGAAACAAATCTATCTTCCGCGAATAATCTGAGGAAATATTTATATAAATAAACACTGGTTCATAGTAAATATATATATATTCCGAACCTCAACTAAAAGTGTTCCTGTTCACTTCAGGATGTTGCCGTAGTAACGCATTTCGAACTACTACTGGAAGTGTTTCTGTTTGCTTGATGTTTCAACGGTAGTAACGTGACGACAGCTTATGATGTGTATAATGATCGTTCGAACGAAGCTTGGACTGAGGTTGAGCTTCACCGTTGATTAGATTTTTAGATACCTTTTTTGTTGAAACGGAAGGGATGCTGGATGAGCTAATCGGCGACAGCTTCTCGGATATTTTCACTTTCCATCGCTGGCTTTCAAATATGTTTCGTTGTTCGACTCTAAATCTCCAATTTAAAATCCGCGTACCACAAATCAGGATTGTAACGAGGATGATACAGAACCTTCCTGCGGGAGCATTGCTTGATCCTTATGCTTCGGTAAGCGACTTGAGACAGTACCTGGTACCGGTCAATACTTGTTGCAGTACCTCTCATTATTAATGGTCACATTATGTGGTAGGCAATCTCTGGAAAATGAGCCTTTATTATCAAATAAAAACGTGAACATGACCTTGCTTTCACTACTCGAGATATGAACTTCTTTGTAGACTTTCATGCAGCGCTCTTCAACCGATTGATACTCAAAGGCCGTTCCATAACAACTGAGAGTAATTTTTTTTGAGTTGGCAACAGTGCGCAAGGAAAAATAGCCACGCAGACAACTAACTGAATTAAAGAAGTACCTATGACAATATTTGTAAGCCGTGGAAGACGATTCTTGTTTTTTATTGCGCAGTTGTTTAAGGTACGTCTGCATTTCGCCGTACAGCTATGGAAGTGAGTGATGCAGAGTTAAGAAATGAAATGTGTTGTGCGATAAACTTTTGCTATCGTTTGGATAAAACGGCTCCAGAAACAGTTGATTTAATGACAAAAGTTTACAAAGAGAAATGTTTGGATGAGTCAACGATTTTTAGATGGCACCATGATTTCAAAAAAGGGTGTTTGTTAGCAGAACTCGCTGCTAGGACTGGTCGACCTGAAAGTGCTGTTACGGAGTGTATTGTTAACACAGTTTGGGAAATCCTGCAAGAAGTTGAACGAATGATGTTTGAAGACTTAGCAGCGTCAACCAATATTTCAAAAACGTCGGCATTCCGCATTCTCCGCGACAAATTACTGCTGCATCGTGTGTTCCAGATGGGTACCTCATCAACTGACGAGAGAAAAATTGTTAGCCAGAGTTCACGTGTGTCATTAATAGTAACAAATTATTGCAAAGTATCCAAACTTTCTCAATAGGGTAATAACTGCCGATGAAACATGGGTCCACTATTTTGGCTCTCTCACGAAGCGGACAACCAGTCTCTGGGAACACACAGTCTCGCTTCCTTGTAACAAAGTCCGCCAAAACAAATAAACTGGGTAGGTGATGATAACTTTCTTTGGTCATCAAGTCTACCAGCATTCCGTTCCTCCACAAATTACTGTCAATGCTGAGTGTCACATTTCAGTCTTGAACCGTCTGCGACGACACATATTGTTTAAGCGACCGGAACTGGTGTGCACGTGTACCCTACACCATGGTAACGCCCTCCCACATGTGGGTACTTGTGTTCAACAGTTTCTTACAAAATGCAGTATTGAAATCATGCTGAAGCCTGCCTACTGTCCTGACCTTGCTCCGTGCAGTTTCTGGTTGTTTCCAAAAATGAAGGAGAAGTTCGGTGGTTCAACATTCAACAAAGATATTGACGTTATTCAACCTTATAGGGGTCGCTAAAGCATCTTCCACAAAATGCCTTCGCCAGATGTTTTGAAAATCAGGTTGAATGATGGGACCTTTGCATATCAACCGAGGGAGATCAATGACTTTCTATTGAATTACGTCATTAACACTGATCAAATGGGATGTGAGTATAGAATGGATGTGCAAATGACACTTTTTGTGCGTGGAGAAAACAGGAACAGAGTTTTTCTTGGGTGATTTTAATAAAGTAACGCAGTTACACTACGCAGTAAGCATTGATTGCTTTTGGAACATAACTTCTAAAAGGTTTTCTAAGTACGCACGAGATTCAGGGACAACTTGTAGCACGTGTTTCTAAGATTGTAAAAGAACTAACGGCGGAATATGGAAATGTATTCGTAACATCGTCGAAATCAGGGAAAATACGAAAGAGCATTTTAGTAGTTTTGTAAGAAACATTATTCGACCATTTTGCGAAGAATAGTTTCTACTGATCTTGAATTCGTGGGGAAGTCAAACACATTCAGTACCCTTTAATAGTATCGTCATATAGGAGGACCGCACCTGATTTAGCGAGTCAGACTATCAATGCAAGGTCCCCAGGTTCGAACCTGGGCTTATCTTTCAGAGATGGTGTGATTTACTAACAATCGCTGAATATCCTTCGTGCATCAGACGAGCATGTTAAGTGACGGCCCCCAGACTGAACCCACTGGTTAAATGGGTATCCTTTTCCATGCCCCCCCTGAAATTCTCTCACCCCTCTATGTGCAACATCGTACTTGTACGGTGGCGCCATCTACTGTACTCTAATCTCACTACAAACTGTTCTGTCAAAGTCGCTAGACTTGCTCTCATTCCTTCCGTTTCTGTGTCCTGCCCAAAAGGCGATCTCGCTGTAGGTGTCTGGGACCTAAACTACACTCACTGTGGACGGAAGTCCTACAAGAAAATGACAAATACTGTGGAGGATGGCACCTGATTTTCTACTGTTAAAATCATTCCACCTCATTGTACCCCATACTGTCAACTTTGCGATGTGTACTTTTTCCATCAAGTAGAATATTTTATTAAAAAGTTACAAAACTCTGATGAACTTTTAAAGAAAATAGACATTTAACAAGAGAGAAGATGCCCTGAATATCCGTTCAACAACTTTCTGCGCCGATTTTCAAGAAAATGTTACAGTACCTTAGTTTTCTGCAAAGTTAGTAAATGAAAGAAAGGTTTTGGGGAATGTGAACGAAATGTGTTTCCCAGACGATAATCCACGAACGAAATGTAAGTGCTTGAACAATTAATTTATCAAATACTCGCGTTGCAGAGAAGTGTTATGCTTACATTGTTTTTATGATAATTATCATCCCAAATTTTGTATACCAATAAACGATAGCGAAACCTCTGATAGTGATTCTTAACAGTATATACACTGAAGTGCCAGAAAAACTGGTACAGACGAGCTTATGCAAAATACATAGCAACGTCACCTATGTGCGTACTCGGTTGCATCCGCCAGTGCGCATATAAAGCGATAGATATCCTTGCTAGCTGTCGGAGCTATTTTCGGCATGAGAATAAAAATAACGATTTAAGCGATTTTCAACGAGGTGTCACAGTTGGCGTTTGTGAGATGGGCCATAGTATTTCGGAGGCAGAAACGAAGTTCGGATTTTCATGGGAGACTATCGCAAGGGTGTACCGTGACTACAAGAATTCCGACAAAACCTTCAACCAACGATAGCAGTGTAGCCGTAAAAAGACATTGGGTGAACGTGCCCATTGTCGTCTGTCAAGAATCGTTTCAGGCGATAAGCGTGCAACAATGTCGCAGGTATAATCGGAATTCAATCCTGGAGCCTCAACAAGCATCAGCGTCCGGAACGTGCAACGTACCCTGCACGATATGGGCTTTGGGAGCCGACGCCGAACTTGAGTCTTCTTGATGGGTGCACGACACAGAGCTATGCGCCTCGCTTGGGCACGGCAACACCTCCACTGGACACTTGATGACTGGAAACAAGTAGCCTGGTCTAACGAGTCGCGTTTCCAACTGTATTGGGCAGATGGAACAATTCGTGTGTGGCGTGTGGCGCAAAACCCATGAAGCCATGGACTCCGCCTTTCAACAGGGTAAACCCCATGAAGCCATGAATCCCACCTGTATCAGCTGAGAGGAGAGGAAGGGGTCAGTAATGGTATGGTGTGTGTTTAGCTGGATTTCACTGGTACCCCTGGTACGTCTACAAACGTCTGTGACCGGCCAACGCTATGTGTGCATCCTTTCTGACGAGGTACACCCGTTCATGTCCTACATTCATGCTCATGGGTTGGGCCTGTTCCAAATGGACAATGCACCTCTACACAAGTGTCGGGACGCCACATTATGGTTAGAGGAGCATTCATCTGAGTTTGGGGTGTTGCCATCCCACCCAAGTCCCCAGATCTGAGCGTAATAGAACACATTTGGATGACATGCAACGCGCTACCGAACACAGGAATCCGAGACCTCGAAATACACCCAAATTGTGGAACGCTCTGCAGGAAGTATGTTGTGCATTGCCTACAGTATATTTCCAGAAGCTAGTGGAGTCCATGCCCGTCGTATTTCTGCAGTCCTGAGCTCCCGTGGGGGACCTATCAAGTATTAGACTGGTGTACCAGTTTTTCTGGCACTTTAGTGTATGTTAGATCTTGAAATAAAAGTAATTATACTGTATAAACTAAATTATGATTAAAAAAGGATTCTCCTAACAGTTCGTCTGTCCCCATATTTGTAACTATTACACTCTATAATTCAGCAATTATTTCCCCAAGTTCCTTATTATTTTTTAGTGAAACTGCACCGAATTGCCATTGGCATTATAAAAGAACAATGTATGGGCCACATCACTACAAGCGCTGTATCTCACGATATAGCTAGTTCGTACAAATATTGCAAAGAAATACATGTGTTTCATAATATCTATATACATCACACCATGTTGTAACTTCTTAACTAAATTCTGAAAAGTGAGAACCATAAAGCTTTAAGGGAGGATGCGGCGAAAATACAGGCATTCCTTGCTTTCCTGCTACTGATATTTCACTGGTCATTCCTGGCTTTTCGACATTAGCCAGCATAACAGGAAATCTACACTATGACACACAGTTGCAGGACCTCGAGCCATTACAGTAAAGTATATTTTACAGGAAATCACGAATTTTGTTCATTTTCCTGTCCTCGGATTGTTATCATTTTTTAGTCAGAAAATAAGACGAATTTGATCGAATGCCGTGACACATATTTCCTCATTTTGCCTCTACTTTTATTTAGAAAAGATTTCACCGAAATCGGCGGGTGGTCAGTTCTAAGGTATCCTTGCAAGACCATTCCGATGCAGTGGTCCCCACTCGTAGGTGGAGACGACCAAACTTACCGAAGTCGAGCCGGTTTTTTTTATCTGCCTCACCTGTTACGTAATTGTTTCACAACGATTATATCATTTACATAACACAACTGTTGATATATACCCAGCAATTTACGTGACGCTCTTAAAATACTTTCTCGTGGGACATTTTCGATATCGAGCGGCATATTTTATCACAAAATTGATTCAACCTGCCATGTTATCTGGATCGGCTCAAATAAAATTCTTATACATGGCTGAAAGTTTAAGGATGTGAATAATATTGTTGAAGTAAAAAAACACTAAGAGGCACCACAGAAAATTTTATTATTAAGAAGAACCTCATTAGAGCTGAAACAGGTTTTTCAGGATAATGTGAGTACTTAGAAGGAGATGGACATTGTGCAGAAACATATTTTTATAAATTTAGTGGGCAAATATTTTAACACACTGTATTTCGACTATTTCCAATAGTTTTGTTCCTAGATATGATGTGGAGAAATGCTGTGTGTTTGAAGAAATAGCACTTTATCCTTCAAAGAAAAGTAACCGATAACTGGGGAAAAGGTGATTCCTTCCATGTTACAAAGTTGCTGACATTACGTTTAAGCCAGGAATGTCGTTCATATTAGTGGACTGAAATATCGCATGACTTCTGCGAATGAAATGCTGTGAATTCCAGAAAGCCTCTTTCAGTTTTTTGTTGGAATACAGCGTCAGTTTTTGATTGGCCAAGATTTCCAGCTCTCATTTCACCGCAGATTTACTTTCGCTCTGACATCTGACCTGTTTTTGCTTTCTCGATGCTGATATCCTAGGTTATATGCTTCGTCTGTGACAATGAATGAGATTGCTGGTACTACTGTACTCTCAAGCAAATATGTTTCTCCAGAAATCCCTTTTGTTTAGGCACGTAATATTTTTATTGCACTCACTTATGTGTTACGTAAAACACACAGATCAAACAACTGGAAATATTTAACTCATCTCGAAAATAGGCTGAATTTATCAAGAACGAAACGGGGCAACAGTATTTCTCAAATATCATTTTTATTATATGAATATTTCATGTGATGTTTCGCTCTTTGATAGAGGTTCGGAGTTATTGATATGACCACAAAGACAGAAGTATAATGAACGATATCTTTTACCATCTGTTGTAAATAGATATTAACAATAGTCGATATTTTATGTTTGCATGTGCATAGCAGGACTACTTTCGTGAATTCCCATTAAAAGTTACTTTGTCTGCAAACAGTCCTCAGCGCCTACACAAAGTTCGTTTTTATATTCATATGTCATTATGTGCTTTGGTTAAAGACACTCTTTGAAAACGCTCGAGGAATTTCATATCAGAATGGCGAGGTTTAAGCTCGCTACTTCAACGAAAAGAACACAAATGAGGGGAACTCGCGGAATTGATGGGCCAAAGTTTTCGTGAAAACTCGCACAAGCCCTTCTGAACAGCCAGCCCCCAGGATATAAAAATGTGTCTTCTTGTTTACGTAAAAGTGGAGTCAACACCGTGAGTTCTGAGTTCTCCTAAAATCCAATAAAACTTCTGTCTGATCAAGATCCCTCAGGGTAGAATCCCTCGGGAACTTCGTGTTGATTCTTTGATCTTCCTTTCTTACTCCGCATTACATTCGGAAATATCTTTACCGTAAAAATGAAGTTGTCTCTATCAGGAAAATGACTACACCTCGCAAAAGTAAAGAAATTTATTTGTCTGTGCCTATTCTCTAAGGAAATTGATTCAAGGGACGTTAGAACTAGGGTATAAGTACTGAATAATACAACTCGCGTGATAACAGACGAAACTGTTCATTGGTTAAGGCAGTGTATTTCGATAACTTTATTACCTGAAGGTGTAGCAAAGTATTTTTTTTTTTCGAAAAATGCGGGACTTATAATGTTGAACTGTTGCCGCTTCACTACAGATAGAAAAGAAATGTTGCTCTTTTATCAAGTTTAAAATATCAGCAAATGTATATTAAAGAAATACAACGTTTGCCACAAATATTGGGTTGATGCATAAGTTCATGAACGTCTTTTTCCCCGCACTACAGGAATGTATTACATAAGAAGGGAAAACGGAATCAATCAACTATGCCCCCCGACCACCACCACCACCATTGTTTACGATGGTGTCCTAACGTCTGGATAGTTCTGAAATGACAATCTTGAAAAAAAGTGTAGCTTTTGCGGCGTAGTAAGAAAGTAAATTCTGGAAATCAACTTCATTTTTGAACGTTCTGCCACAGAAATAATTCGACAGAGATCAAACATCATAATAGTCTGAAGGAGCGACATCTGGAGAATAGGCCAAATGTGGATAGATCTCCCATTTCATGTCTTGAATGGCCATTCTGGTCATGTTTGCACTGTGAGGGCGTGCGTTATCATGTTGGAGAAGGACATCATGCCGCTGATGTAGCCGTTCCTGCTGAATTGCTCCCTCCACACGGCGAAGTTTCTTACAACAGAGTGCGGAGTCGATGGTTCCATTCCTAGGCAGCATTTCCCAGTGAATAATGCCTTCCATGTCCCACCACACACATAGCATGATCTTCGCGGGATCAAGGTCATGTTTTGGATGGGGTGTGGGCCTTGTTTCGGATTAACAATTCCCTCTGATGATTGAAATTCACGAACAGGCACCATTTCTCATCTCCAGTAACAACACGTGACAAAAAGGGTTTGTATTGCTGAGAACATTCACGATAGCGGGTGGGCAAGGAACCACATATGACAACACGCTGATTCTTGTGTTGTCCTCTGTGAGAGTGTGGGTCACCCAAGACCCCAATTTCTGGACTTTTCCCATACGTTCCAGGTGTCGCACCACGGTGCCTGATCCCAGTCCATATCAGTGGCCAATTCGCGTGTGGTTTGACCCGGATCCAAGTGGATGAGATGGTTCAAACAATCCTCATCAAACTGAGATGGACGACCTGAGCGTAGATGGTCGTTTAGGTCAAAATTGAAACCTCGGAACCGTTGAAACCATTTGCAGGTTGTCCTCGGAGAAATAGAATCCTCCCCATTCACACACACACAGCACAAATTTGTCCAGTTGCCCTGGCGGCTGTGGATCCCTTGTTAAACTCGTAGAGGAGCAGATGTCGGAAATGTTCATTCCACTCTACTTCACACTCCATAATTCCGAACCTGAAAACAAAGAAACCATTAGATACAATCACACAACGCAATATGATTTAGATACACGGTATTGCTGGTTACATTTTGATATGCAACTGGCCATCTGCACCGTCACTACTGATCTGGGAAACACTCGTGAAATAAAATGGCATGAGCTTATGCATTAACCCAATATTTTATTTTTTTAATGTCGACCCAAGTTTCACTGGGAAACGTTTTATGAACAGACGGAAATTCTAGGTATGGGCAGTGAAATTTGACTTATGGATACGATATGTAGACAACACTTTCGTTCTACGGAAAGGAAAAAGTTCTGATATTCCGGAATTAATCAAACTTATAAATTCCATTGATCCTCACATTCAATTCAGCAACGAAACTGAAAATAACCGATCCCTACCATTCCTCGACGATTTATCGGAAGCCTTCCGTTGTTTTCTCACCTCCACATGCCAAGTCCATTCACCCTTGGCAACAAAAATTCAGCGCCTTTTACAGTTACGTATATCGATCGTCGATACATATACGTTCGGAAAAATACAGTTTGGAAAAAGAACTTTTTTTTCGTAAACGTACGTGTTGTAGTACAGCAAGTATACAATCATTCCATTATAGACAAGGCTCTAACAAAATTCCGGAAACCTAAGCCTATCTCCACGTTAACTCCTGTGATGCACCCATTAAGAGCAAATTTTGCCATTATTCCATTTTTTCGTGACGCGTTGCCTTCAAAATATCAAAAATTCCTAAAACGTTTAATTTTAAAGTGATTCTTAAACCCATAAACAAATTAAACTGTTTAAGATCAATGGACTATTTTTAAGATAAAAACTCGTAGGGAATTTATAAAATTCCATGTGAATGTAGCGCTTCGTATATAAGATAGACCCGTAGTGCCTTGCTTTTCCGATTGAAGGAGCACAAGACATATATTCGGAACTGTGACCTAAAGAAGTCATCGATGTCTAAATACTGTTACGAAAAAGGACCATAAATTTCTCTTTGATGAAGCAAAACTAATCGACAAACCAGATTCAAACACCAAATTTGATATTTTGAAAGCTTTCCATATATATCAGAATTCTTCGTTAATGACATGGCGCCCATGCCATTTCCATCAAGCGCGTGGAATCAACTAACCAAAAAACCCATGCATGTGACACCATTTATGATGTCATGTACAATTGGAATATTTTCGTACCATTCGTCTTGATGAAGCTAGGCCAGAGCCCAGCAAAACCTTGGTTGACTTGAAAAAATAAAATATTTGTGACAAACGTTATATTTCCTAAATACACACATATAATCATCACAAGACTGTTTTCTCTGATTTCAAGAATCAGTCTAAGGCGTTTGAAACAATTATCTTCTCCTTCAGAATGAAATAGTTTTGAAGTACTGATAACGCGCATAACACTAAAATGTTCACAAAAGTATTACTATAACAATAAATATTCACAACAGTATCACAAGATGCTCATTACGATAAGGTTTGTTCATAAAACAACTTTCTCAAAAACACAGACGATTTTATTAAATACAACGTGTTCCCGACCACATTTTTTTCTTTTTACTGACTTGCTTCTTTTAGAGTTCTAGTTTATCGTCTTGACCAAGCACACTGTGATACCAGTTATGGTGATCTCATATATCTAACAGATGCAATAGTACTATTTTCTCGTAAATGACCTTATGTTACACTGACCAATTCATATGCATTTTTTGCTGTAAATATTTCGTAGATATGTCAGTTCTTCAATGTATTATAAATTATTTGCAATGTTGATTGTTCATTCTTTTCAAACATCTTAAAATAGTTTAAATTCTTCCATTTATACTTGAAAATTTATATTCACTATGCATTATATTCTCAATTTGATCTTCAAGCAAAGTATTTTCGACAGATCCTTGTTGCAATAACGGAAATTTCCAAATTATGTTTATTTTTTCTGAATCTGAAATAGTTACTGTGCTAAAAACAAATCATGATTTTCCATATTTCATTACTATGTACTGATTTCTGGAAAATTCCTATTTGCAAGATAGAGCCTGTCCTCAAAGACACGATGAAGCTTCATAAAAAAACATATGCATAACATATGTAAGAAAAAATATTGTATTGTACATATTTGACGAGTAAAGAAAGAAAACTCAGATCTTCGGTCGATGTTAAGTGTTTCGTGGTTCTTTCGGTTAATGAATAATGAAAAAGAAATCGTCAAGTTAATATTGAAATTTTTATATATTCCTCTTTCTCTAGGCAGCAAAGTTCTTCACCTACCGGTTAGAATTGAAAATATCTCTTTTCGTTGGATGACTAGAAACACGAGAATAAAGTTTGTTTCTCGATTACAGTATTTCTGCTAGATAAAGTGCATACACATCGTATGAATGTTATGCTTTTAATTCCACATCGCGGCATTTAAAAATCCGATTGGAAAAAAATATCGGATATATTTAGATATGGAAAAGTATTTTTGTACTGCGCAGATTTCGACAAAGGCGATGCAAATTTACATTTCATTTCCTCCGTTATTTCTGCCTGAATAAACCCGACCTAAAGAACATCTTTTTGGGATGGATATATTTGCCCTGTAACGAATTTTTGGAGTACGTTTTGCAATTTTCCATTGAGAACAGTTATGTCGCTAGATGCATAAACGCATATTTGTATTTGCAACCATATCCCGGATTCCCAAAATCGGACCGGAGAAATTTATTTTTATGTTATGGTGTGATCCCGTGTTTCATTCATTGATATTCTGCATCTCCGGGAATCACCAGAATGAAATCTAAACCTCCAGATTCTCTGTATATGAATGCAATACGAACTCTTCCGTCGGTCGACGTCTAATACGGACTCGTCCATCGGCCGACGTCTAATACGGACTCGTCCGTCGGCCCCTTGAGGATATAACTGGAAATATTTGAGTCATCCAATGTCCAGTCAAGTATTTTCGTGCTCATGTCCCGCAGAGCTATCGATGACATTACGCACATACGGAGCTAAACAAATGACCGTCTGTTCTTTGCAGCTATCCGCAAGAGTATCCGCTAGACAGTGGAGTGGAAACGTTTTCCTCGGCGCCGTAGTTGCAGTCTGCCGTTAATGGTGGGATGAGATCAATCAAATGTGCCATACAGTAGTTGTCATCCCGCTTCCGTGTCTACTTACAGCTTGTGGTGGTCTCTCTTTTCCGGTACATATCCGGACGAAAGAACTCTCCGTCAGCTCCTTGCTCCCATCCGCAAGAACATCCGTTGGACATTGTGCTCGGAAATGTTTCTCTATCCATCATAGTTGTTGTCTGCCGTTATTGGCGGGGCCGTGAGCAGTTATTTGTACGAGGTATGATGTGTCATCCCGTTTTCACGTCGACTATCAACTAGTGGTGGTCTCTTTTTGCCGACACATTCAGTTGATGTGTGTCCGTCTTCTGACTATTGGCCTTTGCCGTCCATGAGCCAATAACCACTTCCAGTTCAAACTCAAACAAGCCATTCACTTTATCCAATGCCCAAACTCCGTACTTGCAAAGTGGAAGCCCTGTGTATGAGTGAGTATATATACAGAGTTCGGACAGATTAATGTGAACACCTAGGAAAAAAAAGTTTTACGTACCTAGTAGAGTGTGATACCACCTTTGGCATACAAGACCTCCAGAATGCTCCTTGGAATGGATGTGTACAAATCATGGATGCTACACCATTCTTCATGCAGAAACTGTTAAAATCCCTGAGAGATTCAAGAGGAAGAAAACGGGATCTTACTCAGTTTTCCAACACAGACCACAGTGGCTCAACGATGTTTAAGTCTGTAGATTGGGGAGGTCAAGGAAAGCATGAAAGTTCGTCCTCGTGTTCCTGAAGCTATGATGGGAGATACGGATCTCTGGGAATTGGGCCGTTATCATCCTGATAGATGGCACCTCTTGCAGGAAACAATGCCTGAGCCACTGGATGGACTTGGTGTGCCAAAATGGTTTCGTACGCCTGGCCAGTCATCCGTCTTTTCTATAGAGGACTTGCGGAAAACTTCGATATGGCAGCCCAGAGCATGACAGACCCACCACCCCGCTTCTCTGTTGGAAGCTGACAGTTTGGGATGTACGCACCTGACGTTGTTCTCGACACGTACACACGTCCTACGGTGGGGAATAGTGTGAATGTGGATTCATTCGTCCATATTACACGCTTCCATTTATCGGAAGTCCACGTTGTATGCTCCTGGAACCACTGCCGTCTCCTTTGTGCATTCACCCGGGTCACCAAAGGTTTTGCAATAGCAACTCTGCAATGAATATATTGTTTATGCAGTTCTCTACGCACTGTTTTCGTTGATACTGGGGTCTGGAGATGCAGATTGAATTCCGCACTAATTTTCGGAGCCGTGGTTTTCTTATTACGGATAACAATCCTCTTTAATGTTCTCCTGCCTCTAGAAGTTAGGGTCATTTTTCGGCCTCTCTTTCAGCCAGGGTCGTTTTCCGGTCGCACTGCCAGCTGGCAGTTATGGGTCGCGGCTGTCTGAAATCTGCCGCTCACGGTACGGTAGCGATCCTTTGGTGGTAGCGCTATCAGTTGGCAGCCGTTAATGGCACTTGCACATCATTGTGAATTACGAGCCTCCAAGCTAGCGCCACGAGTGGTTCGTAGTTGGCAACCAAAGCAACCCCAAAGCGAGATGAAAGTAGCGCGACTGCGCATATACAGATGCAACACGGGCACAGTTGAAGGCGACGCCATCGTAATAGCGATATTTTAGTGGATGTTACAAAAAAAGCCATGCGAAGAGATACGAATTAATTTTCTAATGAATTGCCGTGTCGACGAAGATAACCGTCGGAGAAAAATCTATACATTAATTCTATAAGGTTTTTTTACTGTGAGCCTTATTTGAGAGAACGGCTGAACGTAAAGATTTTGTTGAGGTATCAAAAAAAGGTTTTACCATGTAGATGTGCAAGTCGAAGGGAACATGAGATTGGGGCAACGGTTCGGGAGTTGTGGGGCGGCAAAGTTCCCAGCTGGCAACCAAAGCAACCCTGAAGCGAGGCGAGAGAAGCGTGCGGCCGGCATTCGATCGCATGTGGTTCACTCACGGCATGGATGGACTGAGATAGTGCAAAGTCTCTTTTCTGAGCTAACTGTTGCGCAAAGCAACGCTAGAAGACATTCGTATTAAAGTTCTTCTCATCGGAACAGCGAACACTCTGGAAGATCTGCTTGAGTTATGCCGTTCGACTGTGTGATGTATATATACAATTTAATATTCATTTGATCAAGTTTATTGACGTTGGTGAGTCGTTTCCCATTATGTAAAGATGTAAATAAACATTCCCTTGACCATTGTTAGTACATATTGAGGTGCGCCACCTATATATTCATTCTGTAAGGTTTTTTACTGTGAGACATATTCTGAGAGAATGGCTAAACGTAAATATATGGTTCAGGTATCAAAATAAATGTCTTACCATGTAGATGTGCCAGTCGAAGAGAAAACTGAGATTGGAGCAACAGTTCGGGCGTTGCGGGGCGGCAATGTTCCCATGTAAAGTCTATGGGAGAATCCTACGGCTCTTCTGTACATGATGTTCTATGATCAGTTCTAAAGTCAGTAAATACTTTATTACATACTTACCCTTAACAGAATGACTCTCCCGCAGAAAAAAAGAGGAAAAGAAAACGTAAGAGCCTTGACGACGCCATCGTAATAGCGATATTTTAGTGGATGTTACCAGAAAAAAAAGTCATGTGTAGAAATACGAATTAATTTTTAAAAAATACGAATTGGGCCGTTATCATCTTGAAAGATGGCACCTTGCAGGAAACAATGCCTGAGCCATTGGATGGACTTGGTCGGCCAAAATGGAAGGCGTGAGCGATCAGTGGGTCGCAAATAAATTTTTCAGACAAGGGAGAATGAAGAGTATTCGCAACGCGAATCTCATTCCAACAACACTTATAAACACAGTTGCGACTGAAGATGATAGTGAAAGAGTGCGCTATCCAGTTGAATTTTTGCACACGATCGACGTAAATGGACTTCCGCCTCACATTCTACGACTGAAAAAGGGTGTAGTCGTGATGTTCATCACGAACCTGGCAGTCCCGGTGTGCCAGTGGTCTAAGCGGTGGCTTAATATCATTCGTTCGTGAAGGGTTGGAGTTCGAATCCCGTGAGGCATGGATGTTGTGTTTGTCTTACGGTACTGGCTGTCTCCCTTCCCTATAACCAATGACCCTAAATTAGGGACGGGCGACTGCTTATAGCCCATTGAGTCGCTCACGGTGGTCGTTAATCCTTCAATTAAAAAAATCACGAACCTAAGTGGTTGAATGAAGTTGTCAATCAAATACAGTTTACATTTGTTATTTCATATGAGTTTATTCTTTTCAAAAAAAAAACCCCAAAAAAAACAACCCAACAAGGCGTCGATTCCGAAGGGTTTCGTCTAGTTATATAAATATTTAATGAACTGCAAGAGATAATTATTTACTCTCTTGTATTTATAGAAACTCATTTCGTTGCAAAATTCTTTCACTAACATCCGAATAATCGAGAATACAAACAGCCATGAAACACACCTACTGCATTCCCATGAACAACAAGAAATATTTCCGAAAACTTCGTAAATGTATCAAATAATCTTTCGTTAACATACACTAAACCGCTTCAAACAAAAGTCCCGAAAATATATTAAAAAATAATTATGTTGGAGAAAAAGAATTATACAAGTACAAAATGTGTATTTCTAAAAAAAACGAAACCGGTAAAAATTCATTGTAAAATGATCACGTATTTGAATATACCATATATATATTTATATATATAAGCAATCCTACGTGAATATAATGCACTCACTCATAGAATGAATATACAAAATTGGAGGAATTTGTAGTTAAAAATAACCAGAAGTGAAATAAAATATATATCTTATTTAGAACAAATGTAGCTTCGAACCGTGGAAAAAAGTGATTCAATGTTAAAAAGGTAATTGAATATGACATGAAGGGATAAATATATTAGCCGCCCCGGTGGCGTAGTGGTCTAAGCGATGGCCTCTGATCATTCGTCCGAAAGGGGCCCGGGTTCGAATCCGGGTGAGGCATGGATGTTGTGTTTGCCTTACGGCACTGGCTCTCTCCCTTCCCTGGAACCAGTGACCCTAAATTAGGGACGGGCGACTGCTTCTAGCCCATTGAGTTGCTCACGGTGGTCGTTAAACCTTCAATCAAAAAAAAAAAAAAAAAAAAAAAAGATAAATATATTAATCACAAAACGCCTTTCAAGACCACAAGGGCAACACAAAACTTTGGAAAACGTCTCGAACTTGTACACTCGTTAAAAATGAGTGTTCCCTCATGGTAAATAAAAAAATCGTTATTTTGGAAAAATAAATTTTTGTATTATATGAAAGGAGATTTATAAAAAATAACACACGATATTATAAAATCAAAAAGAGAGTCCGTCGTTTCAAATCGGACAAGAAAGAGGGGCCGACCTTCCTGACAACGTTCGCACGGCACGAAGTTGTGTAGTGGTTAAAGCGCCCACTTTGCAACCAAAACCACCGTGGGTTCGATGCTACCCCTATATACCCAGCGTTTTCCCGGACCTGATGAAGAAATTTCCCCAACGATGTGACCTCTTGCAGATGAGTTTTTTGTGGAAAAAAAGACGAATTGTGCCTGTTAGGAACCGTGACGATTTTTTTATGGTCATTACTGAGCGATTGGTAAAAAAATTCGGCAAGCCATAAGTTTCATCACGTGATTGCCGGCCACAGCTCATGGGAAACTGGAGGACCACATCAAGCTAGCAATTATTTATGGCGCATGCTTGCAGGACTGCTTAAGGGCCGCTTGGGGCGGCCACTTTATGTGATGGATAACTGATGGCCCTGTTGTGGCTTATGGCAACTGATAGGGGTTCCAGCTGTTGGCCGGCTGCTGGCCCGATCTGCTGGTTTATGTGGTGGCCGTCGGCTCGTTTTATTGACTTTTGAGCAGCGGCAAAAATGTTCTGGGCAACTACTGGTACTGCTGACTTGAGCACTGGCCCAGCAAGACTGCTTTTACTGGGTAGTTATTCAGCCGTTCATTAATTTTTTACAAAGCATTTGGACATATGATAAATTCACGCCGAAATTGTGCCGGAAAACCTCACCTCGCGCAAAAGAAAAATGAACCTCCTTCAGTGTTTAAAACAGAAGTAGAATGTTTTAAGTGAGTGGTAACAGGGGACAGGAAATGGGGTTTTGAAAACGGCCGCAAAATAAATAACTCCTCAGGGAAGAATGACATTCACAAAATTGTCCAGGCCCAACGAAAACAAGGAAGAGCGAATCTAAACCAAGTAGGTCTCCATCTGTTTTTGTTTTGTTTTTTTATCATCGTAGTTGGTGCCTCAATGTGTTAACTTGACGAGAATTTCTGGATCGGCTACGGAAATGTGTTCTGTGTGTTCGAAAGGCACCGGCCCCAATTGGCTTTTGAATAAAAGAAATGCGCCCGCCACATTTGCGTTTTCGGGGTGGTAAACGATCTTGACGTAAAAGAGCATTGCCGCTGTTCCCCAGTCACCACATTTTTTCTATGTGAGTCCAAATGACAATGATATATTTTTTTTCTCAAGATTTAAGAACCAATTCTGAGGACATCATTTTCAGAGAATCGACAACCTCCACAAAGTGGTGACCGATACACTGAAGAACTTCACAGAAGATGATTTCCTCTTAAGGCTCTACGAGACCCGCCATCTTGTATTGCTGCCTTCCCTTGTTAAATAACGGGCAAGCGTATTTCACAAATTGCTCGGGCAATTTTGCACATTTTGGATCACCGTTTATAGCTAACGAAAGATATATGATAAATAAAGAGTTCCCTGGTTTCAGATTTCCTTTTTGGACTCTTTAAGTATTTTTTAATAATTAATAAAACTATGGAAGACGCCTTGGTACGACTTTCGCTGCAGATAAAAAATGAAGGGAAAGGTCAATAAAAATTCTGAAACCAGGGAACTCTTTATGTATCATATATCTTGCGTTAGCCACCAACGGTGTTCCAAAATGTGCAAAATTGCCCGAGCAATTTGTGAAATACGCTTGCCCGTTGCTTAACAAGAGAAGGCACAATACAAGATGGCGGATCTCGTAGAGCCTTAAGAGCTGGAGGAACGCCTCAAATGAGTGTTGCTTCCGAAGGGATTATTTTGAAGTGGATCGCTATAAAATGTAAAATGTGAATAATAAAATTTTTCCTGACGTCAGTCACTTTACTTTTCAGACAGACCTCGGTTATCGCGTATAAGGTGTAAGAATCAATTTCACTCTTGTCTTATTAAATGCAGGTGCTAACATATTTTACGATATACTGTATACTTCTATATTCATATTTCTGAATTCCTATCAAAATGTTTCTTAAATTACCAAATTGTCAAAATACATGGGGAAAAAAGTATTACGACAGAATACATGACAATATGACAATGATTACCATCATTGTCATATTTAGTCCAAAAATGGATTGTCATCTTCAAAATTTGTATTGTACGAAATATAGATATTTGTGAGTTTAACAAATTCTTAGAGTGAGTTTTATGAGCAGCGGTGAGGGTACATAGCTTTACGGCTATATGTCGCACTCCTTGCTTCTGCAAGGCAAAGTTAACGTATATTTTCATTTAGAACCATTTCTTCTGAAAATGTCAGCTCCGTTCCAAAAGTCGGATTTCACTTTTTATGCATCTGTTAACTTTACTTAAGATTATAATTTTTCATTCTGTCGAAACCTCTGACTTTATGTAAGATATTCCACCGAGGTATCAAAAATTAATGTTTTTAATCAAAAATATCATCTTTTGTTACATTCGAAGTGATAATTCTTTTAACACTGGTAGGTTCTAGCTGCGATCGATATTATTCAAATAATTTCTGACTTTTCACACGAAATACATTCAGAATGGAAGGTTCCCCATCTGAAATTTGTTTTTGTGTCTCTGATTCTTCCAGTCTGATATAAAAGTTTATTCCCTTTTAATGCATAAATTTTGCACGTAAATTTGATTTTCCGTTCAACAATACGTTAGCTGTGCCAGGATGGATTTCAGAAAATATGTTCTGATGGTTTTGATCTGAACACGGTAAATAGTATCTTCGTGACTTCTTATTTTCGGCGTACACTTCTTTCCCAGTACATGCATTAACTATATTTGCATTTGGCCCTATGTGAGAGTTTCTAAAATTTTTATTCCTCCCTGGTCCTGTAGTCACGATCATATCTTTTTTGTTTTTAGCTTTTTTTATGCAAAGTGTTTCTCACGAGATGCCGCAAATTCGATTTTGTTTTTAGTAAACTGCTGATAGTACTGGGGACAAAGGCTAAATCTTACACCCGTACACGGTCATGTTACATATAATTTAATAAGTTAGCAAAAATTCTCCAAATACGTGGCGTCAGTGAATAAACAAAAGCATCGCTATTTCCATGTTTTAGCAACACACAGCAACCGAAAAATTGTTATTCGGTGACCGCTGGGGAATTGAATCCCGGATCTCTCGATATCTAGCCGAGCCTGTTAGCCTTAGATCACGGTGGCCAACAATCCACGGCGTTATGTGAGTTTTTCTCTCAGCATTTGACATCATAAATCCGTAAGATGGGTTCAGCTACTAAGACGTCTCCATCCGGTGGGCATTAACGGCGCTGGCTATATATTAATAATAGTTAAATCCAAAGGGCGAGATCCAAAGTGAAAATCCTCGAAATACGTGGCGTCAGTGAATAAACAAAGACATCGCTCTTTCCACGTTTTAGCAACACACAGCAACCGAAAAATTGTTATTCGGTCACCGCCGGGGAATTAAATCCCGGATCTCTCGATATCTAGCCGAGCGCGTTAGCCTTACACCACGGTGGCCAACAATCCACGGCGCTATGCGTGTTTGAGCGATGTCTTTGTTAATTCACTGACGTCACGTATCTGGAGGATTTTCACTTTGGATCTCGCCCTTTGTATTTAACTGTTATAATTAATATATAGCCAGTGCCGTTAATGCCCAACAGATGGAGACGTCTCTGTAGCTGAGCCCATCTTACGGATTTATGATGTCAGAAGCTGACAGAAAAACTCACATAGCGCCGTGGATTGTTGGCCACCGTGGTGTAAGGTTAACGCGCTCGGTTAGATATCGAGAGATCAGGGATTCAATTCCCCGGCGGTGACCGAATAACAGTTTTTCGGTTGCTGTGTGTTGCCAAAACGTGGAAAAAGCGATGTCTTTGTTTATTGATTTAAATAGTTTTTATGTTTCAAGATCTGATTTGCTGTTTACTTATTGTTTTAATTTTCATATTTTACGGCCATCGATGACCTTTCCACGCAAAACTCGCACTCATCTACCAATTAGAAGTTTCTTTACATTCCAAAAGGAGAATTATGTGTGGAACAGAGCGTTTAGTCCAAAGGAACGGACTTTATAGAAATATTAGCTTGCTAAATGAATCAGCATGTGGGATATCAGACGCGACCCTGAAATGTTTTAGCTCTTAGAAAAAGAACTTCCTTTCTTCTGATTTTACGGAAATCGAAATATCCATAATAAATAAAAGCAAGTATGCGGTGAGAGAGTGCGACACAAGTTTGCATAAGGTAGGTGCTCTGTTTTCAATGCGCCTCTGTACTTGCTTTTGTTGTTCTACAAGTTCTTCGAAGTAGGAGTTCCAAAATGAGGATTCGAAGAAATTTCGAATCAAAAGGTTGCATCTCTGATAAAATAAAAGGGAAGTTAAAAGAAACGGGAATCGATTTATTTACGATTTTTTTTCTGAATGGAATGAAGGAAAGAATGCGTCAGAATGCCAGATCCATGACGAGCGTTACACTCTCGATAACTTCAGCAGGGCTTGTTCTGAATTCCTGCTTTTTCGATTTCAATCTGCCATCTTCCTTATCCCTAAGGGAAAAACCGAAAAACTAAGGAAATGGAAAAGAATCACAATTTATCACAAAGGAAATAAACGCCTTAGCTCTTTTTTGTATCGATTTCATTTCACGATTGCGTCAAAAAAATTCTTAACCCTCTTAAAGAAACTATTCCTTCGCAGAAGTGGCTTTCCGACTAATCAGATATTGGTCTTATTTCTAAAGCCAAACAAACGAGGGGTGCTGAGGATTTGCATATTCGCAAATACTGCATCCACGGAAGGCAAATATAAGCCATGCGGTCAGATTGATTCCTTCTGCAAGGTAAATAATGCAAAATGAAATTGATAGTAACATGTTCGAGAATTAAAAAAAAGATAGCTCTAACAGCAAAAACTTGGGTTTCAATCAATTCAAAGAAAAATTCTGTTTTGGTATAAAAATGAAACATAACATTGGAAAATGAAACTGATTCATACTCACTACGAGAATTCACACCTAATCATGTTTAGGACAGCAGCAGAGCTTCATTCCTTTTCAAATACGAGTGCCAAAAGCTTCAAGAGTTTTCTAGCAGCCCAGTGGCGCAGTGGTCTAAGCGCTGACTTATGACTTTTCGTCCGAGAAAGGTTCCGCGTTCGAATCCTGGAGGGGCATGGCTGATGTGTTTGTCTTACGGCACTGGATCTCTCCTTTCCCTTGAACCAGTGGCCCTAAATTAGGGAAGGGCGACTGCTTATAGCCCATTGAGTTGCTAACCGTGGTTGTTAAGCCTTCAATAAACAAGTTAGTAAAATCATCCAATGCATTGATTATGATACGCTTTCCAACATACCAGAAATTATTACTGAAGTTATAAGGATAATGGCTGTGGAATAAATCTCGCTCCTGTGTCCTGACCTTTGACCCCATTTCGATGATATTCAACAGAACCGGTTCAGTACACCTCAAGAATAACATACTAAAGTTTTGTCGCAATAGAAGCAGTTTTACGCAGGTTATGAGAATAATGGCTGTAGAATAAATCTTGCTTTTGTACAATGACCTTTAACCCAATTTCGTTGATATTCAACAGAACCGGTTCACTATACCTCCGGAACAACATGATAACGTTTTGTCGCAATCGAAACATTTTTTGGTAAGTTATGATGCACAAGGGCAATGGAATGGATCCCACTCCAGAGTCCTGACCTCCGACCCCATTTCGGCCATTTTCAATAGGGTTCGTCCCCAGTGGCTCCCTACCACATACTAAAATTTCATCGAAATCGAACCATTTTTACGCAAGTTATGACGCATAAGGACAATGGAACAAATCCCGCTCTTATGTCCTGCCTGACCTTTGACCCCATTTCGCCCATTTTCAATAGAGATCGTGCCCAAGTGGTTTCCTACCACATACTAAAATTTCATCGAAATCGAACCATATTTACGCATGTTATGACGCATAAATGCAATTGAATGGATACCACCTTTATGCCCTGACCTTTGGCCCCATTTCGACCATTTTCAATAGCGTTCGTCCCCAGGTGGTTCTTTACCAAATACTAAAATTTCATCGAAATTGAACCATATTTACGCATGTTATGACGCATAAAGGCAATGAAATGGATCCCGCTTTTATGTCCTGACCTATGACCCCATTCCACCCATTTTCAATAGGTTTCGTTCCCAGGTGGTTCCTTACCACATACCAAAATTTCATCGAAATCGAACCTTTTTTACGCAAGTTATGACAAATAAGGGCAATGGAATAAATCCCGCTCTTATGCCCTGCCTGACCTTTGCCCCCAATTTGCCAATTTTCAATAGGGTTCGTGCCCAGGTAGTTTTCTACCACATACTGAAATTTCATCGAAATCGAACCATATTTACACATGTTATGACGCATAACGGCAATGAAATGGATCCCGCTCTTATGGCGTGACCTTTGACCCCACTTCACCTATTTTCAACAGGGTTTGTTCCCTGGTGGTCCTCTACCACATACTGAAATTTCATCAAAATCGAACCATATTTACGCAAGTTATGACGCATAATGGCAATTGAATGGATCCTGCTCTTATGGCGTGACCTTTGATCCTACTTCACCCATTTTCAATAGGGTTCGTTTCCTGGTGCTGCCCTACCACATACTAAAATTTCATCGAAATCGAGCATTTTCACGTGAGTTATTGCGCCGACAGACAGACGGACAGACGGACGGCAAAAGCTGAAGCATATACGCTTCTTCAACCTACGGTTGGAAAGCGTAAAAAAAGGAAAAAATAAGAGAGTTTTCTATTTACTGACACGATGTCAGAAAAGTAAACGAAACATAGGTCTCACTTGTCAGCTCAGTTTCTGATTACACTTCAAGATGTTCCAGACATTTTTGAAGCCTGAAACATTATTACAAGTTCATTTTGTAGAACACTGTTCGAAGCTCATTCACTAGAACATTGTTCCAACTTGATTTATGGTTAAAATAAATAGTATAACTATATTAGTGATCCAAATTTCTTGCCGTAGATTGTAAATCAAAGTTTCCAAGTTTTCGCATATCAACCAGATGGCTTTTTCAAGGACGGTAGACAGCAAACTGCAAAATGAATAATAGAACGCTTCAACAGTTTGAACGCGGTGACTTGACTTGACAATAGACGAACAGATGCTAAGTAATTATTCAGGCAAAGACTCAAGGGGTCATGTTCGTTTAGCACACGGAATCATGGAAGAAAAACAAAAGGCATTCACTATTTGAACAACTGGTTCCCAACTCGCTAAAGCAACTCCAGCGAGACGCTGTCGTTCCATGATTCGCTGTTGTTGATGATCTCAAAGTTTCGCGAACAGCAGTAGATTTTGGGGGGAATATGAAGCTAATTTTTTTACGTCATCCCACATAGGAGTAGAAGAACTGGACTTCTCTGGATGGGGCCGTTGTTACTTTAACGTATATTATGCTCCTTTTGTGCTCGTAGATTCTAGTTCTAAACGAACGGTGGGTCATTCCAATATAGTATGGCTTGGAGCCGTCAGGATATTGCAGAGGGATGGCGTAAACACCTGCCTCACTGAAGAGCGGGGCTTATCAGTGTTCCCCTGAAACATGGCATATAAAGATGTCGGGGACCTGATGTCAACACCGAGGTTCATGTTCTTGAGCTGATAAGAAACATTTGGTATGTGGGGAATTGAGCCCAGGTAACGTAGTTGGGTCATAGAAAGATTATTCAGTTAGCAGTTTATTGTATACCTTCCTTGAAAACACCATCATGTTGATGTGTGAAAGCTTGGAAACTTTGATTTATAATCTACGCCAAGATATTCACATTACTAATATAGTTATACTATTTTAAGTGTAATTAGTGTACAGTTCCTTGTTATTAATTGATTTTATGGTACGGGGAAAAGAAAGGAATACTATGATATTGATTTCCAATTATGTGTTATGTGGCCGCGTACAAAGTTTGATGATAAGATGCAACATAATATTTTTCCAAAGTCTGAAAGCCGCTGCGATGGAGCAGTGGCCTAAACGCTGGCCTCTGAGAGTTCCTGCGAGACCCGGGTAAGGCATGAGTGGTGCGCCTGTCTTACCGCACTAGCTTCCTTCTGCCCCGGAACCAGCGTTCACAATTTACCGACGCGTAACTGTTTACAACCCTTAGAGTTGCTAACGGTTGGCGTTAAACCCCAAATAAAAAGTTCTAAAATGCATAATTTATGCTATATAAAGTTGTAAAGTTGCGTGTTTGCAGATTGTACATATATAGGTCTCTGAATTAGAAACTTTTATTTAATACCAGGTTGGACCTCCTTTATCCCGAACTGCAGCACGTATGCGGTTTAGCATAGATTTCACAATGTGTTGGAGTACAGCTCCGTCTGCAGCATACCAGGGGTGTACCAAGCCGTCCTTTAACTGACTCATATTTGAAGAAAGAAAGTTTTACTTTCGGACCTAATTCGCTAATATGTACCATGCAATCTTGAAGGAGAGGTTCAGATCCGGGCTTTGTAGTGGGCTGGGAAGATGGAGAAAGTCTCTGTCATGCTCGTTGAAGCGCTGCTAAATACATCCTGCGTGATGGAGAGTAACATTATTATCTATGAAACAGCCGTCACCTGCTGGATAAGTAATCAAAATTGCAGGATGGAACTCGATCGGCAACGATGTTTAGATAATTATTAGAGGACACACGACCTTCCAACAATATCAGGACACCCGTTCCGTGCCAACGGACCGTAGCTCACAACATGATACCACCTCCAGAATCTTGAGTTGTATTCACAAGGCAGTGTGGGTCCATTCCATCATAGGGATCCTGCAAAACGCTTTGCCGTCGGTTCAGAACAAGATATACCGTGACTTGTCGGACCACATGACGTTTTTCCTGTCACCCGGTGCCCAGTTATGGTGTTTTTGACACCATTGTAGAAGAGCGTTTCGATTCTTCGCAGAAATTAGTGGTTCCATTGTAGGCATGCGACAATCAATACCGATACTCTTCAATTCCCTGCACATGGTTCGCTGAGACATGGATGGGGAACAGCCTCCATTGATTGCTTCAGTAAATTGCTGCACATCGGTAGTTCTATGTTTCCGTACAAGTCTTATCAGACAACGGCCATCTCGTCCCTGACAATCGTTTTCGCACCACGATTACGAAAACAATTTTTCAGGAACGAGATGGCCGTTGCTCACAAATCGTATTCGTAACTCAGTGATTAGAGCACAGCTGATTGTTTAGAGCACACCTGAGTGATTTGGAGAAATCACTCAGCTGTGCTCTTTTCAAAATCTTCCCTCTAGCCAGATGATGCACCCAAAAGTAGTCCTTTATCAAACTCGGAAAGACCTTTTATTTTTCCTATTGTAATCAACACTACTGAAGATTACTGGCGAGCAGCAGTCTTAAATAGTTGCCTAGATCACGTGGTAACGCACATGAACTCGTATTTTGCATATACTATGCGTAAGTGACGTTTACGTACATCTGCAGAAAAATTTATAATTCAAGGCCGGTGTGAGAATGTTGAAACAACAGTCACATTGACATTACACAAAGTCACGGCCAGCGTTCACATGAATGTGCAACTTATTTTTATCCTTGACACTTGTCGAAGTAACATGATTTTAGAAGCTTGACTTTAACATCAACCTAATGTAACAGCACACACATATAATTTTTGAACTACCGCACTATCAAGTTTACATGACAATCTATAGGAATCCGCAAATCCCCTCACGAGAATAAAGGAAAGGTAACTTCGTGACATGTAAGATGTATCCATGATAGCATGGTAATGGCCATGTTGTTACAAGTGTTGCATTCATGTCTACTTTCCGAGCTCGGTTCAGACCCAGATCCTGGATAGAGCATGGGTCCTAAACTAAGTTTCAAAATTATTGCAACATTAGGACGGAATGCACGAAAATTTGTACAAATTATCGAGCGGTTAAGAACGTAAAAGTTAAGCAAATGATCAAAGAACTGGAACAATCTACGCGGATTTAACCCTTTTATTTCCCAAACTTAACTTCCATTAGAATGACGTAATGTCACCGTCATTTGAAATGCATTCGACATTGGGCTCATACAGATGTGTAATATGCTGAAAAAAATACTAGTGCGGGCACTATGAAAAGTTATTAAACCAACTGACTAAAAACAACGACAGTGTTCATTTGATGACATTCACTTTCGAATGTACGTTACTTCTGATATCTGTTCATTTGGTTATGCTTTTATTGTAAAATAAGTTCCATCCATCTTTTTGATTTAAAAGGTCTTGTACATCAAGGAGAAGAACGTAGATAATTCACTGTATTTAAATAAAAAAAATCATTTGGATCACACCCACTTGCTGATTTACTTGTACCACATCTAAACAACAAAAAAGCGAAAAAACTGTTTGTTTCCGTTCTTCTTACCAACGTCATCTGACGAGTAGGAGCGCGTCACAATCTCGTGCAGCACGTGCATAATTACGTGCTTTGCTGTAAATGATGTTTTTGTCATGTTGTGTTGGGTATGTTCGTAAAGCTGACGTCTAACCATGTCCCATACATGCTCAGTTGAGGACAAGCCTGACGATCATGCTGGCCAATCTAAAACATTGAGAGTCCCTTGGCGCTGTCTGACGATGCATGCGGTATGAGATCGTGTATTTTAGCCCGAAGTCCATGTTCTATGAAAGGGATTGCGTCGGGGTCCACAACGAGATTCACGTATCGCTGAGCTGAAGAAGTTCCATCTAGAGAAGCTACAGTGGAATGGCTGTCATAGCTGATGGCTCTCCAGACCATGACAACAGGCACTCGAGCTGTGCTGCTGCGAACAATAACATGTGAATGGTTGGGATTCCCGTTGCGCCGCCACACATGCATACAGTGATCATATGATCCGAAGTAGAAGCGAAATTCATCCGTAAAGATCGCATGTCGCCATTCTGTTGTCCATGGATGACGTTCACGACACCATTGTAGACGACGATAACGATGCTCTTTGTGAGTGGCAGACGACGAACCGAACATCGTGCAGAAAGTCCACCTTCTTTTACTCGTCGGGAAATGGTTTACTGGTTAATAGAGTTACTTAGAGCACCGTGTAGATCATGTCGAATCTGGGACAGGCTATCTGTAGGACTGGAAATCGCTTGTCGTCGAAGCAAAAGATCGTTCAGTGTTGACGTCACTCTCGGTCTTACCGATTCAAGTTACCGGTGACGAGATTCTTCCCTGATGCACCGCTGCCAACATCAATGCATCGTTAAGAAGTTGTGATCCAGTACTTCAGCAATGTGCCTCACAAACCATCCAGTTCGTAGAAAGACCACGACCTGCCCTCTCTCAAAATCATTCCACTGAATGTAGGGTTGTCGCTTGCGTCTTATGGGCATTTTCTACACTGTTCTGAACTTCACTTTAATGGCGCTAACCAAAGTAGATTTAGCACTAAAATATTTCCTTCCACTCTGCTGACTGAGATAGATGTTCACTCGTTTTTGTTGGTCGAGAGTTACAAGCAATTGGTCCGAATGTTTGAGGATTTGAATATGTCTGTAGTACCTGACTGCCTGCTGCTTTGCATACTTCATGATGGTGCAATTTTACTTAAACTGAGTGAATGTTTGTCCTGAAGCGTTAAATTTCTCCTTCTTTCCTGGAACGAGTGGCCCTAAATTAAGAACAGACGATTGCTAATAGCTTTAGATGATCAAAGTAATCATTGAAAGCGAAGCAAAAATAATAATAACAGAGTATTTCTGTTTTTCTGTTTCTGGAAGTATTCATCTCTCAATTTTATATTTCAAGAAAGCCTCATAGATGTCAGTGTCATCTTCTTCCTACCTGTCAGTGTCATCTTCTTCCTACCCTGTAGATGTGGTTAATGGAATTCTTTGCGACGGAAAGCATGAAGGAACTAAGAAAGCTAAAATACCAATTCGGTTTGCTCTAACCATTGCCATACATGAACAGTTTTCATTTAACGATTTGCTTTATTCGAGTACAAGCGGTTTAAATGTTTGTATAATCTGTGCAAGTTCAAAACTACAATATTCTGTCCTACTTTGTTCACGTTGCTTGCGTTCTTCCAGATCTACAATGCAGTTTTGCCGACAGACCGAGGTTAGTATGCAAGCTACTCATGTGTGCTGAGTATTTGAAATTCCCAACATGTGTTAGTTATAGAAGAAAAGTTTTAAAAGTCATATTTCGAAAACAACGAAAATTTATTCGAACACATATGTTACCTAGCAATAGAATTGTGGTACCTTTCAAAACTAATACATGAAATCAGAATTAGAGCTTTAATCAAAATTTCATGTAAAAAGGCGTATGACGTTGAAACTTTAGGAATTCTGGCCGGACAGGCGTATACTACGCATTACAGAGTAGAGCGACATATTTTTTTGTTTCTAATATGAATAGTTACGGGGTTTATTTTCAATCCTTCAGTTCAGTTTACGTTTATTGCTTTTCACATAATCCAGAATTAGTTACCTGTTTCTTCATGTAATATAATCTCATTGTTTACGATTTTTTCATGTTTGTGTTTTCCATTTTTTCAATAATGCATTTTTCCGTGTACAAAAACCACTTCAAGGATAGTAATTTTAACTTCTATTTTTACTGCAGAATAATTTATTTTTGTAATAAAAATCTCACTGTTCTCCGGTTCGAAACAAATTGCAATATGTTTGGTAATAATAAATGCACGGTACTTGGGAATAACCTGTAGGATAGGGGGTCCATCTCCATCTTCTTTTGTAGCGTATATCGTGTCTTACAAATGTTGATTAATATCTTTACTTAATCATGACTTACTTCTCGGTGGTACGAGCTCTGCTTTGTTCCCTACCATGTCTCGAGGATTATATGATTGATATTCGGCTACAATAAATACCTAAAGATCTCTTCCCGCAAAGATCAGGTTATCAGTACAAATCATCAATTTATCTCTCAGTTAGCATGCATTACGAACACATATGATGAATAAGGCATACAGCAGATCTTACCCAGACGTTAAGTGAAATTCACCAAATGTAGTAGTTTCGATCTTCCACACATGAGTTTAGGGATATTGAAAGGTTACCCAGATTCCACAATTAGCTGGCGGTTGGTGTTTTGGGAGAGTGCCTTGCCGTAAGAAGATTAAGACTTTCAAGACTTTTACTTGCGAAACAAGTTGTGAATACTTAAGCATATACTTGAAAGCGGTGTATAATCATAAGCCATGAACATACGAAGATAAGAAATATGACAAGATGAATTTAATATCATATACAAGATGAGAGGAAACGAATACGCAACAACGAACAAAGTTTTAGGTGGTACATATATGAAAGTGTTTATGCCAATTTTTCTCATAGACAATATCACCCTTTCCCACGCTGTCCTGTTTTCGCACAACAAATTCAAGAACTGCTTTATTACTTTTGTAATAACATCGAAGATTTCAATCAAATACTATGGTGTTTGAGTTTCCAATATAAAAGGGTATTTATGGAGACAAAGCAGCGTTCAGCACAGCATAGATTTTTAAGCAGTAGCTAGCATTTCGATATTCTTAATCTACATGTCTAGTTTCGCTCGATATCAGTAATTTCATATCCCGCCGGTTTTATATAGAACATTACAAACGACGTAGTACATAACCGGAGCAACGAATATGAAGCAACGCCTTCAGGAAAAGCACACGAATGGGTAGAAAATAAATATATGAGTTTGGCGTTTGTACGTATGTTTCACTTAACAGGACAGAAGCCACAGTATTTCTTTCATGATGGCCACAGTAGGGTGGAGCGAAAAACACTTTTTGTTTTAAATTTGAAACGTCACCATGTGCAATAGTTGCGATTGTATTACTGAAATGACCCCCAAAATATGGAAGACATTATTTGATATCTTAGGCTGCCCTAAGAACCTCGAAGTTTGAAAGTTATAGGAAAAAATTGTTTAAAAACACCCGCTTTCTCCATTTTGTAAATATAAAAAATACTGTGTCACCATGTTATTTAATATCACCTTTGAGTGTATATACACGGGTAAAAATTCAGCAGACGTGAGTTATTTTCTTAGGCTTCCCCAAAGAGCTCAAGATTTGTCATATTTCTCCAAAAATGGCATAAGTTATGTAAATATGATAGACACCAGCCTTACCTAGTAGCATAACTTGAGGAGTGAGTTTATTTCACTTGGAAATCAGACTTTTTTTCAAAACTTGGCATCAGCTTCCCATCCAAAATTTTTGCTCTGATGAATCCATCTCTTGCAAGAAAGCCGCACACATGAGCAGAATAATCTGTTACAATCTTAACCATCCCCTCTACTGTCTGAGAATGGAAGGGTATTTTTGTAAATTCGTGGCAAGAACTTGGATATTTATCCGACTGTAGTAATTCCAGAAGCTCATCGTCTTTCCATTTCCGTGTGATGGGAGGCTCAGTCACATTACACTCTTGCCAGTCGATTAGGTCAATGTAATCATTGCTCTGGAAATTCAGCTTAGGACTCCCAAACTTCCTAATGGTAGTTGTTTGTTCGGAAGATTTCCTGGCCTTCATGATACGTCGAACAGCAAGCTCATGGACATACCTTCTGTCGTCAAACAACATTGCAGCGAGCATGTTTTCTGCATGGGCAAAATACGCGTTGTCTTGGACGACTCTTTTTACAATATCCTTTAAATTATCTGGAAGATACTGAAACCTAGATATAAAAAGCTGCAAATTTCTTGAACCATCTTTACAGGTACCTTTACATTTGATCGTGAACCCGATGGTGCATATACTTTCATTCTGAAGGTGGCTAATGAGACACGTTGTGGTTTAGGATCACTAGTTCCAACATACAAACGCAGAATGCGATTTGCGAGGGTCAGCCAACGGGAATGTGCAAGTGCTCCTGGATCCCGATTTGCCAGATATTGTGGGCAATCACCTGCAGAGACTGCCTTACGAATTTCCCACAAATAAAGTTGATCCGAGCTAAGATCTCCACAGTTAATGTCGGACTGAAGCGAAAATTCAATTTTCTGGAAATTAACGATAGGAAGGTTTGCGCACGTCTTCTGGAGCTTTCCAATCAATCCACTAAATCCTCTTGGACCTGATGTTTTCCCATCAAGTGCTTCAGTGAGGTGGCGTAAAGGCAGTTCATTAAAATGAAGTTGACATATAATCCAGTGTACGGGAGAATTGAGCTTCTCTTCAAGGCGCCTAATTATACCTGCATTTGTGCCGGTATTAGTCACTTCCGCGTCACTTCCAATAAAGACTAACTCCAACAAGTCAAATGCCTTCTGGTTCAATAAGCTGAGGATACCGTCGGAAATGTCCCTTGCACTCTTGCTTTTCGGTGCAAAATGTCCCAAATAGACTGAACCCGGTTCTTCAACATGTGTAATATTCTCCTCCCATTCTTTTCACTTGTGCCACTTGCCAACATCTGTCTGTGTATTCGTAAGAGTTTCATCCCTTCCTCCGTCCAAAAATAAAGCTACAATCTTGCGACCAGTCAAGTTTACCTCATCTTGAATTATTTGACGGGTCTTTTTCCTTTCTCATCGTATTACGTACATTACATTCTTTCGAATGAACCGGTTCACTTACATCATGAAGAAACGCCGACGCAAGATCAGCTGCCGCTCGGTCGCTGATGACTCGTCTATCGCACTTTCTAGGAAATGCAGACAGTGTCATCTGGCGCCTAGGTTTCGAAAAACGACGTAGAGTGAAATCGTAATCTTTCTCCGAGGCCAACATAAATGACTAGGACCCGGATCGTCTGGTTTTCCTCCAAAATTAGTAATTGTATCCTCTTCTGAAGGATCATCCTCGACTCGTAGGGCGGATTTCAGTGATGCAATTTTCTGTAATTTCCTACGGACATGTTCTTCCCTATCACTCTTTCGAGCTGAGCTTTATTTCTTGTTTCAGCCATCTTAAGTAGTTGGACGACAATATGAAAATGCCGGTACGATCCAATCAACGTCACTAGGAGTGAAAGAAACTGTTGCACCATTATGGCGCAAACCCGCCAACACTCTCTCCTATACGGACCTGTACAACTGTGATGAGATGACTCAGCGAGTTCGCAAACAGAGCTCCGCTTTGAGAGAGGGGGTGGGCTGAGATGAAAAAGGTAACAAAAACAAAGCAGAGCGCAAAACAGCAAGCTATGTTTCTGAAAATCAAAAAGAGGTTTCCAGAATATATGAGAGAGCGGGAGGATATTGTTAATGTTAAGCCTAAATTGGTAACAATAAGGCTGCTGTCGAACTTAATGCTTACGCAACTTATCATGCCATTTTTGGCAAACATTACATAATTTAAGGGATCTGGAAAACCTAAGAAATTAACTCATGTCTGCTGAACTTTTACTCGTGTTTATACACTCAAAGGTGATATTAAATAACATGGGGACACAGTTTTTTTTATATTCACAAAATGGAGAAAGCTGGTGTTTTTAAACCATTTCCCCCTATAACTTTCAAACTTCGAGGTTCTTGGGGCAGCCTGTTATCAAATAATGCCATCCATATTTCGGGGGTTCATTTCAGTAATAAAATCGCAACTATTGCACATGGTGACGTTTCAAATTAAAAAAAAAATATTTTTCGCTTCACCCTTGGCCACAGTCTACTTCTGAGTATTGTTATTCACACATGATTTGTTATACGCCAACGAATATAATAAAAAGTCTGAAAGTTGTTTTCAACTAGTACAGAAGTGAAAAACTTTCCTCTGCAAATGATCTTTCAGGTGCCCAGAAAAACTGAAGATAAGGGATGTGGTCCAAATGAATAAAGATATGATCAAAATCCAAACGTCGTTTAAGTTATTTAATTAGTTAGGATGTTCTCAAATTAGTTTTTAACTACCAGGAGATGTGACGTACCTGCCAGAAGGACGCACACGACATAAAGGCAGATAGGAATCAGAATAAAACTTCCGCGTAGCTCAATTGGTAGAGCAACTTATTCCGGAATGAGGGGACACGGGTTCGAATCCTGGCGCGGATAAAAATGACGGAGAAATTTACTTCGTTAAAATGGCGCCCGAACTATCCGGATGACCCGACCGTTCAAAATCTCGCATTGGTGTGATGTTCTTTCCGCACCGCGAGATAGGAAAAATAAGAGAATCCCTTCAATAGCATTTCAAAAAAAAAAAAAAAAAAAAAAAATAAGGGGGAGATGATGTAACGTACTAGGAGATGTGACGTACCTGCCAGAAGGACGCACACGACATAAATGCAGATAGGAATCAGAATAAAACGTCCGCGTAGCTCAATTGGTAGAGCAACTTATTCCAGAATGAGGGGACCCGGGTTCGAATCCTGGCGTGGAATAAAAATGACGGAGAAATTTACTTCTTTATAAGTTGCTTTCAAAACAGAATCTTCCAGCCCAGAAATATTGTAATCGCTGGTCAGAAACCTTTCTTTTTTGACAGTATGACTTTTGGGACTTCTTGCGCAGTTTAACGAACAACGTGTCATATGTGCGTGTTTTGTACAAGAGATTCCAGTGAATCACAGGAAAATTGGTACCATAATACCAATTACTTGTCTGGGATTTGGATGTGTGTGAGAGAGAGAGAGAGATAGAGTTTCGTAAGAGAAATCAGAAAAGAAATCGCAAGGACGAAATTAAAATCAAATGTTGGAACCTTAAAAGAAATTTAAGTCATCTTTTAAAAATAACGTTCTCCAAGAAATAAGAACAAAAGATCTCTTTCAGGAGTAATGGAAAGGAAATGCTGAAGCTGAAACCAACAGGAAGCGAGATACTACCAGGAACTTTGTGAAGGTACAGAAGTGACAGTACAATATATTGAAGAAATGCTAAAGTGTAGCGGATGATGAAGGGTAAAAAAAGAGCCGAGTTAATATGGTCCCCGACTTAAGACATATCGCAAAGCGAGTTGCACAAAATAGCTAGCAAAGCAGCTGGGAAGGTAGTGGAAATCGCTAAAGCGTCGGAGAAAAATATACGAAGACATGAACGCAAAAAAGGATATTCAAAGCCTCAAAAAGAAAGAAAACTGACTACGAATAATCAGACTAAGGAAAACGAGAATGCTGTGTCTTGAAAAATGACCAAGACTTAAGGACTTAACGGAATACTCTGACCGACTGCGTGATGAGGAGAACCACAGAATAATCAGGGATTAAGGACATGTAAATTTCTCTGATAATTATGGAAATAATCGTATGTAAAAGATGCTCTGAAAACCACCAAAAATGAAACGGCTTGTGTGCCAGGCAGTGAAAGTGTTGGGAAGTTACCCCGGTGGTTTTTTGGTCAAAGGCGTATGATGCTCGAGCTGGGTCCGGTTCGAGCCCATAATAAGGAATAGGTGGTGCGATTGTTCTACCACCCTGGCCTAAAGTTAGGAATGGGAGACAGCTTATAGTCCCTAGAGCTGTTCATGGTAGTCCTAAAGACAAAAACAGAGAAACCAAAATAAATTGTTGGGCGAGGAACAGTGGAAAGCATTAGGTGATGAAGAATGAAAGTTTTCACATCTCGTGCCCGATTTAATGAAAAATATAATTAGCAAAAAGCTGCATAAGATGAATGGACGCGTAATGTTTTCTTTTGGGGTTTGAACCATCTATTTTTTTCTTTTGGGGTTTAAACCTTCTGCTACCATAAGGACTATCGGTAGTTCACGATTTTGGGCCCTTAGGCCGGAGAGGTGAGAGCACCAGTGTCGTAAGTCAGGCGCTTCACCCATAAGCATCAGGGACTCGTACCTCAGTTTGTCAGAGACTGGCCCTCAAAAAACTGCGCCACAAATGCGGCTGGAATTTTTGATACTTATTGATAATGCAACAGAAGTTGTAAGAGTTGCTTAAATTACCTGGGCATAAAACTTAACTATCATACCATGAAGTCATGGACTTAATTTTCATACAATGAAGTCACGGAATTAATTTTCATACCATGAAATCATGGATTAAATTTTCATACAATGAAGCCATGGACTTCTTTTTTATGCCATGAAGTCATGAACATAATTTTCATACCATGAAGTCACGGAATTAATTTTTATTAGACCTTCATCCAGCAGTGGATTGATAATGGTTGACGATGATGATGATGATGATGATATGAAATCATGGACTAAATGTTCATACAATTAAGTCATGGACTTAATTTTGATACAATGAAGTCATGGTCTTAATTTTGATACAATAAAATCATGGACTTAATTTTGATACAATGAAGTCATGGTCTTAATTTTGATACAATAAAATCATGGACTAAATGTTCATACAATTAAGTCATGGACTTAATTTTGATACAATGAAGTCATGGTCTTAATTTTGATACAATAAAATCATGGACTAAATGTTCATACAATTAAGTCATGGACTTAATTTTGATACAATGAAGTCATGGTCTTAATTTTGATACAATGAAATCATGGACTTAATTTTTATGCCATGAAATCATGGACTTAATTTTTATGCCATGAAGTCATAGGCTTAATTTTCATAGCATGGTCATAGAATTATTTTTCATACCATGAAGTCATGGACCTACTTTTCATACCATAAAATCATGAACTTCATTTTCATACCATGAATATATGGATTTAATTTTCATATCATGAAATCATGAACTTAATTTTCATATCATGAAGTCACGGAAGTAATTTTGATACCATGAAGTCATGGACTTATTTTTCATACTATGAAATCACGGAATTTATTTTGATACCATGAAGTCATGGACTTAATTTTCATACCATGAAGTCACGGAAGTAATTTTGATACCATGAAGTCATGGACTTAATTTTCATACCATGAAGTCATGGACTTAATTTTCATACCATGAAGTCACGGAAGTAATTTTGATACCATGAAGTCATGGACTTAATTTTCATACCATGAAGACAAGAAACTGAGAGAAGGGGTGCAAATAGATGAAGAATTCTTTCGATTTACGCTGGAAAGAATCGTTATAGATGACAAATTATTTTTAAACCACTCATGGAGAAACATGAGCAAAACAAAAGGCGTCTCAAACAGGTTAGTTATAAATCTAGGATAGCGTACCAAGGTAGATCATGTGAGCGATAAAAATTATTTTAATGACCTGACAGATAACACCGAACTTCTTGGGAAACGAACTAGTTGGAGACCTAAGCACTGTGAAAAAGTCTGTGGTATGTTATACTAAACAGCAGCTCATCTGCGTCAATATTTTTGAAATCATTATGAAAGCAGTCCCAACAGATGTTTCACACATTTTTAAAGTCTGAAACACTATTTCAGTCTTATTTTATATAACATTTTACAATAAATTTGAAAACTTTCAGAAAAGTCATGGGAAAAGTGTTCATGTACAAGTGCCTCACACAACAAACAGCCTTACTAATATTCTGAAAGGCTACATAGTGAAATTTTGAAACATCACACAAATCTACAAAAACTTTGTGCATGTCCGTTAACGAAAGAAACTGATATTGCCAAAATTCTTAATAATTACCGTGAACTGTGAAACATTTTACTAAGAGGTTAAGCATTATACTTTCGTCAAATGAACTGAACTTCTGAGAAATTATTCGCAACTCCGAAAGATCACACAAATTCTAAAGAACGCTGATGTTACGCCTCACACCAATCACGTTAATGACAAAATTCTGAAATATTATACAGTTCGTAATAAATCCACATGCACCTACCAATCTCCGAAACGTTATATTTATATTTTCAATAACATTTGAGTCTGTGTACTGCACAAATTGCGGTTATTCTGGAATGTTACACTAATCACGGAAACGTATTACACAAAAGCATGAGTTTTGAAGTTGTGATTTCGTCTATTGGTGTAAATTATAACAACAATGGTAAATCAAATAATTTCCGAAAACTTGAAAATGCCATCGTCCTGGAGCTGGAATCCAACCCACGTCTTCCGGTTTTCCCCGAGTATGATAACCACTACACCACCTAGAACAGCCAATTCTCAAGTTTCCGAGTAATTTGAATTTAAAATAAAAGTAAATAAAACAATTAGTGATTTGAATTTTCCAAGTTTTCGGATATTATTTGAGTTACCACTCTTGTCATAGTTTACAGCAATAGACGGAATCACAACTTTAAATTTGTATTGTATTCTGGCGTAATTAAATATTTCATGGCTTGAGTTGAGTTTTTTTATATTCCACACAACTTTTCGAAAAGAAAAAGAATGTGTGAGTTACACAGGTTTGTTCAAAACAGGTATTTAGTAAGTTCAGAAAATCCCGAAAACATTACAAAGATTTCTAATTGTAAAGGTAAGACGGATAGCCTGAAACATGTGTGCATTTGGAATGTATAGATATTCGCATAATGGACATAGATGGTGCCAAAATATGTGTGCATTTGGAAGGCACAGATACTCGCATACATGTGTCAGAAGTCGCCTTGGGCCGACGAAAACATTTTTTGTAGGAGTTGGAGTACATCAATGATTAGAATGAAGCACACTGTTATTTGATATCGTTTTGGGAGTGGTGACAGAAGTGAGCAAAATAGCACCGCACAGACCATGTTGATTGCTAGACGATGTGGTGTTTGGCGCCAGCACTGAAAGAGAATCACAAAGAAAAGAATCAAAAGAGAGTCTATATGTATATTTCAATGAAGAAAGAGAAAATTTAAACTTAGGGTATAAATATCTAAAAAGAAACAATCGGAAGTGAGAAAATTCGACTATTTGGTGTTGGAGATAGACGAGAATCTGAAAGAAGAAGTGAACATCGGAGTGCAAAACGGTTGGAATAATTGGAGGAACAAACCCCTGAAGCTGCATTTTGAATAGGATAATATTTATTAGGCACCAGAAATGCTATACAGTGTTGACACCACACAAATAAAAATTTTGGGAGAGAATGCAAAACGCCAGGATGTATATTGTCACCAGAAATAGGAGAACTGAAAATGATCTGATAAGGGCAACAGTTGAAGTGACAGAAGTTTAAAATCCAAATAAGCTAGATTAAGAGGATACAGTCATATTTCAAAAATGGACTGGGAAGAAAATGGACTTCGGTTGAAGGAGTTGGACTGCGGTTTTAGGACCTGGATTCCTGGAACAAGGACTAGAGGTAAGATTAAAATAGTGTGGTAACACCGATCAGAAATAGAAAAACAGCTGTCCTCAATAAGTCCAGAAAGAGGATGCCTGATAGTGATCCTACATAGCTGTAGGACTAACCGCGCTGCCGAAAAAGGTGAAGTAGATATGGGATCTAATTATGAATCAAATATTTTATTTCATTGAAAGCTTCAACACACTTCACGCCAGGAACTAAAACAGTCGTAGCAAAGGGATTTCCAAGATAATTAGGCTCATTTTAGCATTTTGCAGTGAGATATACCTGATATTTTAAGTCCTCACCTGGAGCAGAAGCTCAGTATCTTATAAATAGTAAATATCTCATTTTTTCCGAATGGTCATTTCATATCTTATTTCTGAAGGAGGATATGCATTTCTTCCTGGGTTTCTCGTTTGAAGTATGAAATAAATTCACCGCTATTTTGAATCGCTGATCTCGTAAGCATTGCTCAGCATCATGCGGGACGCCAAACTAACCAGCTTGAAAAGAGGCATGCAATTGCACGCGACACTTTTCATCAGAATTCCCCAAAATTTTAGTGAATTGTATGCAAAATTTTTCATAGCTGTACACAGAAATGTTTTCTTAGACAGGAATGGTGTATCACGTTTCTAAATCGTTCATAACATGGAACTCTTAATTTTGTGAACTATGTTAAGTACGTATTTCGTACTGGACCAGAACATCGGTTATTTCGACTAGTATTTTTCAGGCACTCTACCCTCAAATTTAAAGCAACCTGACTAGTAATCTTACGTGATGACTAATATAAATGTTTTGAATTTCCGTTGCGGATAATTCTCCAAACACACCACCTAAAATACGTAATACATTAAGCAATATGCGTGTGTTCCATTCACACTGTGCATTAATTCTAAAAGACTACTGATCATATAGTTTTCTGTGTTTTGCCAAGTGTGCGGACGTAATCAATAATGCATTTCTGATATGCATTATTCAACCGCCCTTTTTACTTAAAGAAGCAAAGCAGAACTTTCAAAAGAAGGACATTCAAATTTATTTTCGGTGAATCTTCTCGAAAAGAATTTATTACAGTGCAGGTATTACGAATTTAAAATGCTTTTTCTAAAGACATTTTTATAAATGCAGCTGGCATAATTAGAAATGTAATATTATTAGGATCTCTAAATGATGCTTAGGTGTTTCATGAAAGTCTGAAATGCTTACGATATGATTCAGTTACATTTATTTAACACATTTTGTTTCTATGCTCAGTGAATTTTGCGACTCTTCGAAGAAATAGTTTCCTAGACATTTCTTGAGAAGCTGTACTAGTGTGTTCAAAACGAAATTGCTTTTCGGGTTCCCATCGCATTTCCGCAAGCAGACGGTATCCTGTTCACGCGAAACTAAAGTATGATGACTTCATCGAAATGTTTTACTGAAAACCTATTGCACTTTTTACGGACTTATTTCTGCAATAAAAAAGAATGTTTCCATGACTCACAGGTTCTTTCTTTTTCCCAAATGTAGTTCTGAAAGAAAAACTGCTTCTGTGTGGCTATTCATCAAAAGGTTGATGGACTGATTTTTGAAAAACTGACAATCCTTTTTATAACTATGAGCCTAAAGTATTTTCTAATTTCCATTAGTCTCTCTTCGAAATTACGAGTATATAATGGTTTTGAATGGAATAATTTTGTTTTACTCTCAGAGTACATAATTATTTTGTTCATTCTTTGATCCTGAATTTCAATACATTTTATCGAAGCCAACAAGAAGTTCCGAAGCAAAATTATTGTGAAAAATTCTATAATGAGGAATATGTTCCAAAATTTCTCTGTTTTTTATAAGGCATAACAATAGCATATTTACTTACAGCTATTTGTAAAAACGGAAAAAATATGTATAGTATATTACATATTTTAAGAAAGCAGATAAATAGCGTGAACTAAAATTCATATCTGGACTCATTGTATGAAAATGACTTAAGCCTGTTTCCACGTAAAAGATTTTAAATTTATCTCTGTTGTTTTGCAAATGTCTTCAGAGCAGGCAATATCGTTCTACAACGTGTGAAATACTTGTACCTTTCTCTTAATGTTAATTAAAAGGTAAGGAAAGAATGAAAATATAATGTGACATTTTACTTGCACGGCATGATTACCTGTGCGAATGAGATCTAAGGAAGGCAAAATAAAGATACGACCATAGAACCTTGTAAATGAGAATTTGAAGATGAAAAAAAATTAAGATTACTATTTTCCTTTGAAGATTATTATTGAATACCCTACGAATTCACAGTACTTTAGCTGGTAGAGAACACGAATGTCTAAAAATTATCTCAGTGAATTTGATTAAAAGTATCGAAATACGTATTATTAAATGCTTCTGCCGAGAAGTTTGTCTGAAGTAACACTCTGTAATCACCATCGTTCCTTTCATTGTATTTTTACACTGAAATGCAAACCAATTACACTGAACTTGTGTTTTTGTAAAGACAGCGATACTAAGATTATTCTGTCACAATAATGGGAAACTCTGAATTTACCCTAAGTAATTTGGGAAAGTCGCCAGTCATTTAATGATACTTCTTGCTTCATCCATGGGATACTTTAGTTCCACAGCTTTTTACTTCCCTTTTGCATTCTTAAAGCAATTCCTTTTTTCTCCTCATGTTCAAAACAGTGTCGATGCAAATAATATAAACACGTAATCTCAGAATGAAGAGTGACTGGAGACACTTATGCTCAAATACACAAAGCTGGAATATCTGCAAAACTGCAGATGATATAATAAAGCCGACGAATAAATGTTCCCTTGTTTTAAAGATGGTTTTCTCGCTATTCACCTTTTCGAAACATTATTTCAAATACTTTCTTATGTCATCTTGCAGAAAATATGCTGGCACTGATAATCTCATACGAACAGAAACATCAGTATTCAGGTAAGATGAAATTCCTCGTTGAGCTGATTAAAACCTAATTTATTTGATGAATTGGATTCGACCGATTTACAGATTATCCACGTCATATTGATAAAAATACGTTTATGGCATCAAGTGGGAAAGCTGTACATCACAGAATTCTTCAGTTCATGTCCTTTTGATGGCAATTTCTAGATGGTAAAAAACAATTTTGAATCCGACTTACGTTCATGTCACATCTACAGATGGAAGAACAGATAGACTGACTCACATAGAACATGATACGATGAGTTTGTGCTGCATTTTCAAAATACCTCTTAAATATGGTAGCGGCACGTAACTTTTCAATTGAGATAATTCAGAATGTGCAACACCCCAGGAAAAACAATCTTCTTGAGCCAGCACTCAATCCAGCAATGGTAGCCAGCAGCAACCCATCACATGTCCCGGAGGCCAAAACATGGGCTAGCAGTTGCGGCCAGCAATGAGCCAATAGCTGGCCCCCATCAGTTGTCGTATGCCACAACAGGGTCATCAGTCATCCATCACAGCATAACATCGGAAGAAAATTATTAAAACTTATCACATGATCCCTAAAGCTTGACCGACGTTTGATAAATCCTCAACATATTTCAGACAGCGACATTTTTTGTGCACCACGTGTTGTATGCTTCGACAGCTTGGATGGCACCACTGCTCTGGCGGATGATAACATTACAACTCCTCAACGCTTCTCGTAAGGACCATTTTTTTACCCTCTACGTGGTCGATATGTCATGCCTCGGTCGGTGCTATTTTTTTCCCATTAGGAAATTTTACCCACCGATCTGAAAAAGTCCGGTGCGGTCAGGTTAACATCCAAACCACGTCAATTTGGTTACAAAGCAGATGCCGTACCCACAAGACTACGCTACAAGTTGGGGAGTATGCTTGAAGGTGAGCCTTTTTTCTGCGCGATGTGTAAAACTGAAATGTCTATTTTAATTTTACAGTATTGCGAGTCACTTTTCGTAAATGTCCGTATTTATATAATTTTAATGTAACGTTTTTTTGTCATTTTATTTTCACTGAGGGATCTTCACTCATTTTCAACGGATGTACAGTTTAAATACATTGTTTTTGAAGTTTATTGCCGTGCTTGTGGTCTTGAAGCACTCTTGTACAATTGATTCATTTGTGTGTTCGTTTCATACTCTGCTAGGGTCTTCTGACGGTTCCTATAACCTCAGCTTAAACGCGCCTCCCTTACTTGTTTAGAGCATCCCTGTCTTAATGCAATGTCAAAGGAAAATTGTTCACATTGTTATGCTGCAATTAAAATAAATCGATAATCTGGTTATCAGAGAAAATGAATTTTGGCAAGAAGTATGACCCAGCTTTACGTACGCTATTCAAATATTCTTGGACGAAAACTAACGTCGTTTTTTAAAACGTGCGGATTGAAAGAAAAAAATTAGCTTTCATTTGCTTTAAGCCATTGTAGGAACAATCTTTAGCACAGAAATAACTACTGCAATTACACGATGGCGATAGCGTCGACGTCAACTAACTGGTGGCCGCCCCGGTGGCGCAGTGGTCTAAGCGATGGCCTCTGATCATTCGTCCGAACGGGGTCCGGGTTCGAATCCCGGTGAGGCATGGATGTTGTGTTTGTCTTACGGCACTGGCTCTCTCCCTTCCCTGGAACCAGTGACCCTAAATTAGGGACGGGCGACTGCTTATAGCCAATTGAGTTGCTCACGGTGGTCGTTAAACCTCCAACCAACCAAAACCAACCAACTAACTGGTATGAGAATCTGTGTACGTGTTGTCTTTGCGCATACGCAATCCCGCAGCTTGTACCTCTTGTAGGGGTTGTTTCAATTGCCAGCTTCGGACCACTCGTGGCGTTGACTTGAAGGCCCGTAATTCAGAGCGATGCGGCAGGGACATCAGTGGTATAATAAAAGATTCCAACTGTTGGCACTGACACAAACGGATCGCTACCGTACCGCGAGCGGCAGATTTCAGCTAACAGAGACCCATCACTTCCAGCTGGCAATACTTGTGTTTCTGCTGGGTTGCTAATTCGAAATTGTTGATTCTTTTCAATCCACTGAGTGCAAAGAGTTCTGATTGTGTTAATTGATTTTGTATTTTTTATATCGCAGTTACAATTATTAATAAGAGGTCATCATCTCGTTGAGACGCTGAAAAGTTTGAATTTTTGGATTACCATAATTTTGTATAAGTGAATAAGTGGAAAATATATATGTAGTAGTGCTAAATTAAACACTTCGCATTTCTTTATTTGGGGGGGGGGTTAACGACCAACATGAGCTACTCGATGGACTATAAGCTGTCGCCCGTCTCTAATTTAGGACTACTTGGTTCTTAAAAAGGGGGAGAGCCAGTGCTGCGAGACAAACACAACATCCATGCCTCAGTGGGATTCGAATCCAGGCCTATCTCTACGAATGGCTAGAAGTCAGTGCTTATAACATTGGGCCGCTGGGGCTGCACGCTTTACCTTAAAATATTTAACTTCCGATACACTGCTAGATAATTACATAGCCATATAACATTGTTGCAGTAAACTATTTACATAAAAAGTTAACAGAGAATTCAGTGCTAATAGAACGTGCCTGCTACTAAGCAAATGAATAGGTGCACAAAAAGTCATAGTGCTACTGAACCAGAACTGGCAGCAGAGCAGGCAAAAGAAAATGCAGCAAGTTGTTTTACAATTCAAAACAACCATTAAGAAGCATGAAATTAAAAATGAGTATAAATAAGGAGGAAACCAAAGTTCTGTTGTTTGAATGAAGAACTGGTTGTACTTAATGAAAGATATGTACAAATGGTACAGAGCTAGACCAGGTGAATGAGTTTATGCGTTTAGGCAGTTTGTTTGAGAGAGAGAACAGATTGAATAGTGAAATCAATAGGCAAGTGAAAGCACCCCTAAAATTCACAGCTGCATTAAGATTTAACAGGATTGATATGTTTTCGAAAAGGTCCAGAATGGCTGCGTATGAAAGCGCAATTGTACGTACTCTAAATAAACCCTGGGCACTCCAAATGAGACACAGGATACCTTTGTGTGTTGGAGAGATATGCATGCCATACCGGAGGATGGGGGTGGGTGGGGTGGGGGTTCTGACAATGTGAGGAACGAAGATGTGTTTTAGAGCAAATGTTACTACAACGGTGGAGACAAATATTCTGAGATGCTTTGGCACCGTTGAAAGAATGAGTGATGAGGTGAGAATACTCTTAGTGAATGTATTCTACCGAAGTGGCAAGAGAGGAAAATGAAGGAAATCACGGGAGTATAAGATTCATGCAAGAGAAAAAGATAATGAGTGTGAAGTACAAAAGATCTTGAGTGATACGTGTAATGGATGACAGAGAAGGTCGTACTGTGTGTCAATATCTCTCTAAATGGAAGGGTTAGATACATCAACAACAAGTAAATTCTAGCGATATCAGTAACTTTTATTTGGCAGATGACCATCTTCACAGGAGATAACCTCTGAATATCATAGAGCAGCTTAGTGATATGTATGTAAAGAAGCAGCACGTTGATCTATGAAATGCCGTTGCGTAAGGAAATTCTTAATAGTGTTGCGATCAGTGAATGTAATGCATAGGCAAAACGTCGGTTTAGCAGACTCGTGCAGTTGGAAGGTAATTTAGGAATTAACATATCGCGCAATGTGACTTGTGACATGCAAATTCAAAGTGTCAATACCAATAACACCTACAGAGCACAGTTCATTTCGTCAGTGGTTTCAAATCCAAGACGACTGCGCTACAGTAAAAAAGATGTAGATCAGAAACAAATTTGTGTTTCTTTTTTTATGAGTTTAAAGTTGAACACCGTGCATCAGAGGCAGCGTGCAAAAAGGCGCATGCGGAAAACACCGTTAGTGAAGTCTATACATAACTCTGATTCGTTAAATTCAAATTCCCGTTCGGTGATGTGAGCCTCAAAAATGAACCATGCTGAAGACCAGAAGGATTACACATACTTACATGTTTCTGGGGTTTGCAAAATTTAAAGTGTTTATAATAATTCAAGTATGTTGATCTCGAAAATAACATCCGCTTTTCTCTGTCACACACAGATTTAAAAAAAAAGCTCATGTTATGTTTACTTATGCATTACAAAAATTAAAAATGCTATAAAGTTATCTGTTATTCCAAAGATTTAAATTTACTAGCTAAAGCAGATCGCAGCAATTGTAAAAAAATAGATAGAAAATTTTTATTGGAAAATGATACAGTAGGTGTCGCTACTATTTCAAGTATTGTCACATTGTGAGAAATTTCCATTTTGAACGCTGTGCTTCAAGTTATAAACCGAAGTATATTTTTCTTATTTTAAATGTTGTGTTGTTCTTTTATGCTTCAAGAGGCTGTGTTAACAGTCCTGAATCATTTTGTTGGATATGTGGTAGTTTTGTGGTGAAAAAAGGCAACGCAATATAACTGATTTTGTCAAAAAGGCGTATCATGCATATTTCGGAATAAAGATGACAGACCAGGACAAGAAATGGGCCCCACATCATGTTTGTCGCACGTGGGTTGAGCATCTGAGAAAATGGACTCCAAGGCAAGAAAAACTCTTTTCCATTTGCTATTCCAATGGTATGGTGGGAGCCAGTGAGTCACGAGGAATGTTATTTTTGCTTAACAACACGAGAAAGGGCTACAATCGCAAAACCATAAATAATATTGTATACCAACGAGCCCTGTGCAATCAGACCTATACCGCATGGTCCTGATTTACCTGTATCATCACCTCCTACATCATTAGATTTTTCATCAGCTTCATAAGTTGATTCAACTGCAGGGAAACTGAGGACTTGTACAGCAATCCTGAAATAGATAGTGAACCACAGAACTTTACCCAAAGCGAATTAAATGACTTGGTACGGATTTGCATCTGCGAAAAGAAAGTGCACAACGTTTAGGATCAAGACTCAAAGAAAATAATTTATTGCCCCTGGAACAATATTTTCATAGTATAAAAACCGAGAAAAAGTTTACTGAATACTTTGCTCAAAAAAAATCGCTTGTATTTCCCAGATATATTCCTGGACTTATAATGCATTTATCATGGCCCATCGCAGTAGATATTATTCTTTGATTTTAGTAAGGGAAGCTTAAAAGGAGTTTTTTACGTAATGGCAACGTTTTCCCATCAGCAGTAGTTGCTCATCCAGTACATTTGAAGGAATTTTACAAAATCTTGACTTGCTCCTTGATAAAATATCAGGAATACAACTGACAAATTTGTGGAGTATTTAAAATTCTGAGCATGACATTAGGACAGCAAAGTGGTTACACAAAACTGTCATGTTTCATCTGTGAATGGGATATCAGAGATCATAAGCAGCATTAGATCACAAAAAATGGTCTAAAAAGACAAACTTGATTCCAGAATAAAAGAACGTTCTCTACCAAAACCTAGTGGAACCAAAAAAGTAATTTTACCACACTTGCGATTGATGAAACAATTTGTCAAAGCTTTGGACAAAAATGGTAAATATTTGCAATATTTGATTAATGATTTTTCACATTTATCAGAAGCAAAAATCTAAGGAGTGTTTGCTGTACCACATGTAAGGCGGTTAACTAAAGATGAAACTTTTGAAGAAAAATGACTACAACAGAAAAGGAAGCATGGAATAGTTTCAGAAACGTAATTCACAATTTCCTAAGCAATAACAAGAACGGTAATTACACAGCAACTATGCTAGAAAAATTTAAGAACTTGGGTTCCAACATGAGCTTGAAAATTCATTTACTGCCTTCTCACCTTGACTATTTTTCCAAAATACTTGGTGCGTTGAGTGATGATCAATGTGAGAGATTTCATCAAGATATAAAATGTATGGAAGAACGATATCAAGGACGCTGGATTGTGAATTTGATGGCGGAATGCTGCAGGGGTTTAAAGAGAAATTCTGCGTCTGAAATTTCATCGTACCAAAGACAACTGACCTTAAACTTTCGTTTGACGGAAAAGGAAAATTATTTTGTAGGAAAACATGAAATTTGTTCTTTTTGTATTTTTTTCATTAACTATTTTTCCCCTTTACATGAGTGAATTTTAATTAGCTTGCATTAATATTCAAAGAATCTTGGATTGTATACTACGTATTAAATAAAAGAAAACAAAATTCTATAAATTACTGATATCTGTATATATATACACGATACTGACAAAAGTCACCTGGCACCTAGAAGAGAAACAAAACATAGTATTGATTGGCATATATTAATACAGTGTCGGTCCAGCTTTGGTCGTAATGCATACACTGACCCTTCGGGACATGCTTTCGACAAGGTTTTGGAACACAGCGATAGGTATGCGCTTCCATTCAGTACATAATGCTGAAGCTAACGGTTGCTTAGTAGTAGGCCTTGGTTCCAAACTTCTTACGCCTGCGCTCTAATTCACCCCATAGGTGCTCTATGGGATTACGATCAGGGATCTGTGCTAGCCAGCCCACACACGATACAAAATTGGAGTCAAACCACGCCGTAACAGTCCTTGCTTTATGGCTCAGTGCATTATTCTGTTGGAGCCAACAGGGCTCGGTTCCATAGTATTGCCACAGCGTTGGTAGGGCATAATTCCTCAGAATATCAAGGTAGACGAGCTGGTTAACAGGTTTGTCCACGATGCCAATGGGCCATGACCATACCACGAAAAACACTCCCACACGATTACACTGCCAGCTCCAAACTTGACCGTAAGGACAGTACACTGTGGTAAATAACATTCCCCGGCTGCCGCAATACCCACACACGGCCATCAGACGGATGGGTCGTGTATCTGAATTCATCAGTCCATAGGACCCGTTTCCATTGATCTACGGCCCACTACAAATACTTTTTATACCATGCTAAAGGTCGAGTAGCATTCCGAAAGAAGATGAAAGGCTTATAAGAAGCCGCACGACACGGTAACCCATGGAATGAAGCTCTCTGCAAATGGTACGTGTACATACTGATGTTCCAGCATTTTTACTCATCTGTACACAGAGGTCTTGTGCAGTACTCCGTCGATTAGCTGTAATGACTCTCGGGAGGCTTCGACGTCCTCTATCACTTATTTTCTTTGGTCTGTCGGTACGTTTTGCTGCTTCAGGCGCGCTATGTGTCTTCCACTTATTCTGTACATCCAAAAATATTGACTTGGTTATGTTTAAACGCTTCTCGGTTTATCTTACGGACAACCCACTAATACAACACCCAACAATCTTTCCTTTTTTAAAGTCAGTTCTCTCCCGGCGTGACATGTTCACTCAACCTCACAGTGCGATATGATAGCGGTCAGCAGGAGGCTTGTTTTATACCGTTTGCAGCTGTACCGCGCAACTTAACAACGCCGCCGCGGATCCATTCATTTGCTTTTGAAGAGGTGTCCGGTGACTTTTGTCAAGAAAGTGCATATACACACAGTCAAGTCATATAATTGTGACCACATCCTACTTTTGACGTCAACAACGGGTAGCCAATGAAAGAAGGCACGTATTGTGAGCTGGCTTGGAGGGTATATAAGGTGTGTTGAAGGGAATCTGAAAACACATCCCTCGTTGCCGTCAGGGATAAAGGAAATGATTTATCAGATTTGCAAAAAGGGATGATTATCGGTTTTTTGTGAACTGGTCGCGTGCTGCTGTGGTTAAAGTGTATCGTGATTGAAGAAATGGCACCATTGCGAATAAGCGACGTGCAAACTGCGGAGCACCACATGCTATTGATGTGAGTGGCTAACGTTGTCTTCGAAAGTGTGTGAGGGCCGATCGACACGCTAGAGTGGAGCACCTCACTGACCGAATGAACCAGGGGGCTACCGGAAGTGTGTCTAAAATGATAGTTCAGCGAACCCTACTGCATATTGCGCTCCGATGTAGACTGATGGTCACTGCACCAATGCTAACGAAGGAGCATCGGCAGAAAACGCTTACAGTTGCACTGTAGTATTGGAATTGAGCCTCCGCTGATTGGCAAAGGATTGCCTTCTCCGATGAGTCGCGTTTTAGGCTTCATCAAATGGATGGACGTTGGCGTATAAGTAAAGAAACATCGGAGAACGAACACTCTTCAACCATTGCATGGTAGAATACAAGATGGTGGAGGCAGTATTATATTCTGGGGAATGTTTTCGTGGCATTCCCTGGGTCCACTCATACTTGTGGAATACATTATGGACCGAATCTGTTATGAATCCATCCTTGCAGACCACGTACACCCATACATGCTGATTGCCTTCCCTGGGGTGGATAGGATCTTCCAACACGATAATGCGACGTGTCACATAGCTAGAAATGCCCGAGAGTGGTTGTAAGTGCACGATGGAGATTTCAAGGTACCTGCATGGTCTCCTAATTCCCCAGACTTAATTATATGTGGGACCACCTCGATCGTGTTGTTTGCTCTATGGATCCTCCACCTCGCACCCTCCAGCAGCTGTCAGATGCACTGCAGTCAACATGGCTCCACGTACCTGTGAACACCTTCTAGCACCTTACTGAGTCACTTCCAGCCCGTCTAGCTGCTGTCCGCCCTTCACACGGCAGTTACTCTGGATATTAGCTGGTGGTCACAATAATGTGACTGGACCGTGTATATATATACAGTATAACCATGAACCGGTTTTTACGACCTTGTGAAAAATCCTTACGTGATACAGAAAAGTAACTGTTATTTTTGAAATCAGCATAGCAAAATTAATCTTAATTACTTAAATAAATGTAAATCCCAGTCAAAAAGTAAATTTTGTAAGCCTTTGTTATCATTGATACGGTGTTGGAGACCTTGACTGAATCCGGTCAACGTCCAAGATTTCGAAAACTTAACAAAACACAAACTCGGAGTACACTATGAAAACATTTGCTGACCTTTAAATGGTTATACGTCATTTCGTCGCCAGCGTCAATTTGTCGACTAAGACGATTCGTCACGCGTCAATTCGTCGGCTACGTCAATTCGTCGCGTTTACCAACTTTGGTTGCATACAAATCGCATGCAAAAAATCGTACCATTTCGGTTGTCTTCCGCCGTCATCATATTTATAAGTTTTGGACACACACACAAGTTAGTAATATTACGCTTTTTCTTTGGCACTAAAACTAAATTAATATGCCTAAGCTTAGGCCTTTTTAACAGTTTTTATTCCATCGTGCTCCTATTCATAAAGATTAGACACCAAGTTAAGTTTGTATTATTGCGTTTTAACTTTGGCATTTAATATTAATATCTTGGCCAAGGCCTTTTAACAGCTTTTTATTCCATCGTGTTCATTTCTGTGTATGAATACATCAAGTTTAGACACCACGTCAAGTTAGTATTACAAATTTTGAAGATGGCGATCCGTTTTTTATTGTAAATATGACAAGGATGGTAAGTCGGATAATATCGAAAAATTTGAAAATTTCGTCGCCCTTTTGCGGGACTCGAACACGCATCTCTAAGATAGCGCTCGGGTATGCTACCCACTACACTCTACAGAGCATCCAAGTCCCAAGTTTCTGATTAATTTGAATATATCCATCACAGGATTCGCTAGTTGAAGCAAACCGGCATTCATGTTTAGCGAATCTGAATGTTTAGAACCAATCCCGTGATTGCCCAGAGAGCAGTTAAATCATGAATGAAATACGGGATTACGCCATATAATACAAATTTTGAAGATGGCAATCCGTTTTATGGTGTAAATATGACAAGGATGTCATATTTACACCAAAAAACGGATTACCATCTTCAAAATGTGTATTATATGGTGTAATACCGTATTTCATTCAAGTTAGTATTATTGCGCGTTTACGTAGGCATAAAATTAATCAATATGCCTTTGGGCCAAACCTCTCTGACAGATTTTGTTCAAGTGTATGTAATATTTATTCTTAAGTAAAAATACTATATTATTAACAAGTTGATGCAGAACATATAAATATGAGCACGAGGGAATAAAACTGCTAAAAAGGTCTAAGCCTAGGCCAAGGTATTAATATTTAATACCTCAGTAAAGGCGCAATAATACTAATTAGACCTTGTGTCTAAACCTTATAAATATGAGCACAATTGAATAAAAACTATTAAAAACACCTAGGCCGAGGCCTATGAATTAATATTTAATGTCGAAGTAAAAGTGCAATAATACTAACTTGACTTTGTGTCTGAACTTTATGAACATGAGCACAATCGAATAAAATCTGTTAAAAAGGCCTATGCCTAAGGGCTATTTATTAATGTTTAATTCCTAAGTTAAAACGCAATAATACTAACTTGACTTGATGTCTAAACTTTATGTATTCATATACAAAAATGAACACGATGGAAAAAAAGTGACTGTTCAAAAGGCCTAAGTCAAGGTACTAATATTTGATGATTAAGTAAAAGCGCAATAATACTAACTTGACTTGGTGTCTAAACTTTATAAATATGAGCGCGATGAAATATAAGCTATTAAAAAAGACTAAGCTTAGACCTAAGCATATTAATTTATTTTAGTGCCAAGGAAAAAGAGTAATATTACTAAACTGTCTGGGTGTCCAAACCTTATAAATATGATCACGGCGGAAGACAACCGAAATCGTACGTTTTCCTGCATGCGATTTGTATGTAACTGAAGTTTGTAAACGCAACGTATAGTCGTAGTCAACGAATTGACGCGTCATCCATTTAAATGGTCATAAACAAGGTTAGGAAGCAGTGACACACCCACAAGGGTGATCGATGGGGCCCGCTTCCCCTCGGGCTGACAGAGGGGAAACTAATTACGTCGAAGTTTAAACAAAAATATCGTGATACGCGATATACATGTACTTCTTATTCATGTACAGTATGATTAAGAAGTTCATGTAGATCGCGCCTTCATCAGATGTGATTCCACATGGTGAAATCACATCTGACGTAGGTGTCAATGTGACACCGAAAGTGCTCGTGCTTTTTAACCTGAACATAGATTTTGTTGTTTAGCTGAATAAATATCATCGTCAACAAGACGGATTTCTTTTAATACTAGTATTTATGCACGAATTATAGTGTGTACCATGTCCAGTATAATTATGACATACAATAATTATACGGGAGTAGTTCAGTTAAATAAATTAAAAAAAATCTAACCATCAAAAGAATTTCATGTAATGCTTCTTCTAACCATCTAATCATGTAACTTTCTTGTACTGTAACTTTAGTAGTAACTGGATAATAATAAATGTGCAAAAGTCAACTTTATTATAAATTGTCATGACACCTGCCTATATTTTCCGGTAAATTTAGAGGGAGGGGTCACCCATACCTTGTGAAAATTCTGTGTGCCACGCCCCCCTTCAAGAAATTTCTGGGTGCACTACTGTTAGTTAGATGGATAAATGGCTCCCACATGTGTTGACGGAACAGCACAAAACATGAGGATTTGATGTCTGTTATCCTCTGCTTATCATCAACGAAACGAATAACATTTTGAGGTGTTTCGCCAAGTATCATGAGAACTAGATTATCCATGTCAATCGCCGACGTTCAACACAATGGCTGGACCGTGGTAAAACCGCGAAACACACCCAGTAGTTGATACTCTATCCCAGGAAAACGATGGCCTGTGTTCTGTGGTGCGAAGCTAGTGTGATCCACCCCTCCTTCTTACAGCCCGGTTAAACCATCACGCAGACAGGTTGTCAAGAATTCTTCAAGCACCTGAACATCATTCTACAGGATAAATCGTTTCCCAATGACACATCAGTTGAAGCAGCATTCCATAACCTTGGAGTATATCGTTGGCAAGTATGTATTTCTGGTATCGGTGATTATTTTGATTAATTAAGTTTATTTTGCAGTGTATTTAGGGTGTTTAAATTTTCCACCAATATTCCGACATATCATCTGCAATAACCTACTAATAATGCCTGACATAACAAGCAGGTTATTAAGAAATGCAAAGTATGATTGTATTGGTATTGTTATTTTGTCATTTGGGGTTTGAGGATAACCGTGAGCAACGTATGGGCTATAAACAGTCTCCTATCCCTAATTTATAGCAACTGAATCTAGGGAAGGGATAGATCCAGTGCCGTAAGACAAACACAACATCCATGCCACACTGGAATTCGAACCCGGACCCTGTTTGGACGAAGGGTAAGAAGACAACAGCTAAAACCCTGCGCCCCCGGACCGGCGTATGAGTGTGTCATGCCCGCAATGATTTTCCACATTCAAACATTGGTTTTCTTTGAAAAGGTTGAAATATCAAAATGTTAAAAGCATTTTGAAATTGGGAATTGCTTGATGTACAGGGTGCCCATAAAGTCTTTCCTACATTACAAAAATCAATATATAGAATCTTTGTAAGTTAAAATAAAATGGTTGGGAACATAATATGGCAGCACACAAAAAGTTTTCTTTCTGTTCTTTAGGTGAGCGCTACCGCTGAATAAGAGGAACGTTTCATCGATAATGGCTTCCATAGAAGAAAAAGAGGCGTGCGTGTTGTGTTTCCGTGGGACCAAATCGGCGGTTACTGTCCAGCATCATTTCCGGAAAGGGTACAGATAATCACCACCGGACCAAAAAAGCATAAAAGCTTGGTATGAAAAGTTTAAAGCAATGGGTAGTGTTGGAGATCTTCCCTGAACGGGCCGACCACCGGTTACACAACAGACAGCTGCAGCTGTTCAGGAAACATTTCTGCGAATCCCCAGGAAATCCATTCGTCTTGCTTGACGGAAACTGGGATTCCCCTTGCCCGAGTTCACAAAATTTTGCACAAACGTCTGAATGCTTATAAAGTACAGATCGTTTAAATTCTTCAGCCTGACGACCGGCCTCGCCGTGCTGCGTTTGCGATGGAGATGGTGCAGCGCATATCTCATGATGGTGATTATCTGTACCGTGTCTGTTCCTCAGACGAGGCCACATTCCACGTCTCTGGTACAGTATATAAGCACGATGTGCGAATCTGGGGATCAGAAAATCCCCATTATATCATCGAACAATAGAGGGCTAGCCCGAAAGTGAACGTATGGTGAGGTCTGATGCATGACATAATAATCGGGCCCACCCTTTTCACAGAGCCCACGGTAACACACATAGTGTACCTGGACGTGCTAGAATTTTTTAGCACCTCAGTTGCATTCACTCCAACCTTCGGTTATTATTCAACAAGACGGTGCCCACCACATTTTTCAAGAACGGTTCGTGAGCTTCTGGATGTTCCGTTTCCTAACAGATGCATTGGCCGCGACGGTCCCATGACATGGCCACATAGATCGCCCGCCATAACCCATCAAGACTTTTTCCTGAGGGATTATGTGAAAGACCAAGTTTACTTTAACCGTGTTCTAGATGTCGAGACGTTGAAGAGCAGAATAACGTACGTCATTGGTTCTGTGCCTGCTGTGATGTTAAACAAAACATGATGTGAAATCGAATATCACTTAGCCGTCCTCCGAGCCACAAATGTCATTCATGCGAAGGTGTACTGACAGTGGGAAATAAAACGGTATTTGTGCACCATCATTGTCGTGCAATCCCTTTCTTGTACCTGTAATACATTTCTTATTTTAATTTTTGTAATGTGGGAAAGAGTTTGTGGACAGCCTGTACATTATATATGGTATTATTGAAGGTGTTGAAGAAGTATTAAAGAGCTGAACTTCCACTCAATTCATTTCCATCTGCCTTTTTTAGCACGTCTTTTGTAAAAAAGAATCGTGCTCCTGTTAGCGGTTTGACCGTCCGTCCGTCCGTCTGTAACCACGATATCTCTGCAACTATTAGTCCGATTTGAAAAATTCTTTTCGCATTCGGAAGCTTGAAATATGCAAATGATGATCCTTTATTTCGTTTTTTTTTTACGATGTACAATTTTGCCGGTAGAGGGCGTAAATGCAGATGATGTCGAATTCAAAAATACATTTCATTCCACATATTTGCTTCTAAACATCCGATTGAATTTTTTTTTACCTTTCGATTCCATTTATGTCGAAAAGTATTTTAGTTATAGGTACTTTTTCAAATTACGCACAGATGTACCGCTAGAGGGCGTAAAAGTATATTACATTTTTCCCGATAACTGTTCTTCTAAAACTCCGATTTGAAAGATTTTTTCTTCAGCGGATACATCTCCTGATGGAAAATCTTTTGCATATAATTTCAAATTTTTGGTAAAGAATGCTTTGGCCACCAGGTAGCGTAAGTGCTACTTTTTGTTTCTGATGTATTTGCCATAAAATCGGAGCTTCTAAAGTATCGATTGAAAAAATCTTTCATGGACTGATGCCACTCACATCGATAAACCTTTTCGGAATATTTTCTTCTTTAAATATTCCACAGTTTCTCCGCCAGCGGGCGTAGATGTACATATTATTTTTGTCAATATCTCTACTTCTAGAAGTCCGATTTGAAAAGTTCCTTCTTTGTTGGATAGTATTATCGGTGTGGCATGTTTTTCATATGATTTCAAAAATTTCAAGTAATTCATAGACTTTCCGCTAGGGGGCGTAGAGATAAATTGCGTTTACCCATATATCTCTGTTTCTAAATCTCCGATTTGAAAATTTCTTTCTGCACCGGATGCAGCTCCTGATGGGAAATCGTTTGCACATAATTTCTAATTTTTGTAAAAAAATAGTTTGGCCACTAGGGGGCGTAAATCTTAATTTCCGCTTCTGTTGTATTTGCAGCAAAATATGAGCTTCTAAATTCTCGATTGAAAAAAACGTCGTTTGTTGACCGATACTAGTCATGTCGACAAACCTTTTAGGAACATTTTCTTCTTAAAATAGTGCATGGTTTCTACGCCAGGGGGGTAGATGTATATCTTATTTTTGTCAATATCTGTACTTCTAGGAGTCCGATTTGAAAAATAAAATTCCTTCTTTGTTGGATAGTGTTTCTAGTGTGACATGTGTTTCATATAATTTCAAAATTTTCAATTCCTAGACTTTCCGCTAGGGGGCGTAAATGTAAATTGCGTTTCCCCCTATATCTCTACTTCTAAATTTCCGATTTGAAACATTCTTTCTGCACCGCATACAGCTCCTGATGGGAAATCGTTTGCACAAAATTTCTAATTTTTGTAAGAAATGGTTAGGCCCCAGGTAGCGTAAGTCTTATTTTTCGCTTCTGTTGTATTTGTAGCAAAATATGAGCTTCTAAAATCTCGATTGAAAAACAAGTCTTTTGTTGACCGACACTACTCACGTCGACAAACCTTTTATGGAAAATTTTCTTCTTGAAAAAATGCATGGTTCCTACGCCAGAGGGCGTCGATTTATATCTTATTTTTGTCAATATCTCTACTTCTAAGAGTACGATTTAAAAAATTCCTTCTTTGTTGGATAGTGTTTCCGATGCGAAATGTTTTTCCTAAAAATTCAAAATTTTCAAGTGAATCATAGACTTTCCGCTAGGGTCACAAAGGTGAATTGCGTTTTCTTTATTATTTCTGCTCCTAAAGCTCTGATTTGAAAAATGCTTCCTGTATCGCATACAAGACCTGATGGAAAATATTGTTCACATAATTTCTAATGTTTGGTAAAGAATGGTTTAGCCACCAGGGGTCATAAGTGTTAATTTTTGCTTCTGAAGTATTTGTAGCAAAATCTGTGCTCCTGAAAACTCGACTAATTTTTTTTTCTTAGACTGATACATCTTATATGGATAAACCTTTTGAGAATACTTTCTTCCTAAAATAATGCATGGTTTTCCCACCCGGGGACGTAAAGTCACATCTTATTTTTGTCGATATCTCTGTTTCTAAGAGTTCGTAAGCTCACTTTTCCGTTTACAGTAATATCTGAGCGATTAAAAATCCGACTGAAAAACTTCTTTCTTCCGTCAGATACTATTGTTTTCCATACCGGCTCCATTAACTTTGAATAGCTTTGATAAATTTAATTTGCGTCAGAACGGATTCAAAAGACGTGCTTATTACACCCGAAAATTCGGTGTCATCTTTCTTGTTAAAATTCTCGGTAGTGAGAGGGCATTATTCTTTTACCCTTTGACAGAACGCCAAAAAAGTGGCTGTATGTTCTTCCAGCCGTGTGACAAAGAGTAATGGGGATTTCTTCCCCATTTGCTCTGCGTATTGGTCGTTACTACAACTATGTGTTGCATTTAACTCTAAAGCGCATCCAGATTCATAACGTATCACGACACTCAATTTATTTCAAGTCTAACTGTTGTACATTAGGGCGTATTAAATTTATCAAGGGGTCAAGACGACATTCACACAATACGTTTTGAAAAGAGGATGTCGGTTTCTTTTATTAAAATAATGCTTTTTAGTAATTTTAAAATTTTAATTATGGAATTCTAACAGTCTACCTCACATCGACTTCAATATTTCAATATTTTAATACTAACAGTCCAACATTCCTTTCTGGTGTTGGTTTCCCTTGTCAATGTGGTTGCTTTCTTTAAGGTAACAAAATAAACTAAATCCTGTGCTTTTCGCATTTCTCTCTAACTATCCGGAACAAAAGGAATTTGTCCAACCAGAAAATGTTATTTCTTTCATTATGTTGCATGGTATGGCGCAATTACATTCTTCACAAGCTAGGAAAATTTATTTCTCTATCTCGAATTTAGTAAAGTGCGTTGAGAACAGCGACGGAAAATTATCGTAAAGAAACTAAAGCGAAAAAGGAAAGATCTGGCGTGTCATACTAAGTACAGCCTTTTTAATATTTGAAGTAAAAACTTCAGGGAGACAGTAATTAACGTTAAGGAATCTGCCTACAACATTTTCAATTGAATTTCTGATGTTGCTCATACTTTTGCCTCATTAAACCTTTTGATAGTTTTTCTCTTAACTCATTTCTATGGCCATGTTACTTTTCCTTTTAATTGCAGTTATTTCAATAATAAAAAATTGAAAAGACTCCTGCAGCCAAAAAACTTGTTTACTGCACTTCCTTTTTCACCACTATTTTCATTATTGCTGTGTTTGGAAAAGTAACGAAATCTAAAAGAACACTTTTTAAGTGACAATCAAGAATGTCAAATGAAAAGCGTCTCTCTATTTTTAGCGAGTAGACTCCCTACTTTGCTTAAGAGGGAAAATGTTTAATTTGAAATTAAATTTTTTGAATAAAGAAAAAGTGAACAGATAAGTGACACCAAAGGACAACCCATAACTATAGTTTACCAATATTTGGAAGTGAATAATTTGTTTTATGTATACGTATTTCAAAGCGCATTTTAACGTTTCCTACAAAAAAATTTACAGATTAATGAGAACTCATTCTGTATGTTGAACAATACGAAAAATGTTTAACGAGATTATCCGAGAAATAGTTTCGGCATTTAATAGTGTTTAAAACAAGTTTAGAGATTACGCTACATCTGGAATTTTATATACACTGCGCGCAAACTGAGTTACGACAACTACAATGCAAAATGAGTTACACTCGATAATGGCATGACGAGTAGAAGGGCGTGGCATGTAAGCTAAAGGCATGTTTATAAGGGCAATTGAGAGTGAAATTAGGGACGTAAGGAGTAAAACATAGGATTTATGGGAGTTTATGAAAGGCCAAATTGTGGGTGCACAAGAGATTGTTGCGTCTATTTCGGAAATCGCGACACTTGTAGGTTGTTTGAGGGCGTCCGTGTTTTAACTGCACCAAGATATGCACCAAAACGGCGAAACCGCCATCCGCTGTGACAAGTATAAAGTGCGGCGAGAGGTGAATTTAAGAGGTGAACGTCCGGCTCATAGCCTTGTAGAGGGCAATCATGACAGCACAACTTCTCAGTTGTAACTTCAGTAGAATATAAGTCAACCCGAAACAACATCTCGCCCGATTACGCATTGCACTCTCGCATGGCTTAGGTACCAGGGCACCCTATGCGGCACCATGTCCTAATAACAGTCCATCGCCGTAAACGACTATTCTGGTGCCAATAACATGCGAATTGGATGATAAAAGACTACAAGAAGGTGTGATACCCGATGAATCACGATAAGTAATCCATTAATCCATTCTGACGATGGATCAGTTCGTAATTGGTGTGAGCAGCATGAGGATAATGATTCCTCATGCATGGCAATCAATACCTTGCCCGGTAACGGAGATTGTATGATATGGGCATGCTTAACTGTCATTTTATTTTTGGAAGGGTGAGTTGGGGTTTAACGACCACCGTGAGCAACACAGTGGGCTACAAGCAGTTGCCCGTCCCTAATTTAGAACCATTGGTTCCAGGGAAGGGAGAAAAACAGTTCGGCAAGACAAGCACAGCATCAATGCCTCACTGGGATTTGAACCCGAACACATCCCGGACAAATAGTCAGAAGCCAACGTTTTGACCACTGAACCACCAGGGCGGTTAATTGGCATGAACTGGGACTCTCTCTGCGTGCGGACTAGTGTAAGGAAGCCGGTTACTACCAGGGACTTCTTGCGGATGATACGCACTCCACAATGTTGCACCCCCCAGAGGATGATGGTTTCTTCTAGGACTATATTGCCCCATGTCATCGGGCCTGCCTCGTTCAGAGATGGTTTGACAAACACTATGCTGATATGAGGCATCTTAAATTGTTCCTAAAGTCACCTAATCTCAACCTAATCTGTGGGATAGGGTTCAACGCCTAGAGAGCCAGTTCGGAAAACCACTACTTTCTGTACTAGAACTGTGGACTACAATAAAAACAGTTTGATCGCAGATCCACACACAACTATACAGACACCTCGTGGAGTCGATACCACGCCGGGTGACTGCTGATCTTCAGGCGAAAAGAGTGCCCAAGAATTATTAGGTACGTAGTCATAATTTAGTCAGCACTCGATGGGTATTGTATCAGAACGGATTAAGAAAAGTTGAGGATTAATAGAATATTATTTCTGTACAGCTGATGAGTATACATCCAGTTTAGAGATCATCAGAGGATATGATTTTTATTACAAGGTGTACATGAAACAAGCTTGAAGAAGGACGTGGAAATAATTTTGTATAACGTTAACATAACTAATATTTTTTGAGAATGTAAAGTTTTCTAGAATTTTAAAAATCAAGTGGAGTAGAATAATAATTTTCAAATGTTCAAATATGTTCAGAAAATTTTTAGAGGAAAATATCACATCGATACTATTGTTATACACTGGTGTGCGAAAATTAAGGACGAAGAGGAGGAATTAGCATAACAGCGAGGAGGCAGAAGGGACCGGAATACTACTCAGGAGATAGACTAGGGTCCGGTACGGTAGGGCGTGCGCATTAATGCAGCATGATATAGGGGGGAGTGCCGGAAGGGTATAAAGCACACGGGCGGTGTACGCTCATCAATTCGGTGAAAGCTATTGCACGGTGTACATCGGTTTGAACGACTTCGAGTTGCTGCCACCGTGTGATATGGCCAACAGGCAATCCAGTAGACGACATCTGGATGACTTTACCCGTGGCCGAGAAGTTCGGTATCGCTCACAGCATCGTTTCACGAGCTTGGAGGGCATTCCAAACAACAGGAACACCTGTCCGAGAGTTTAGCAGTGGTCGTCCATGAGCAACCATGGCGGCAGACGACCGGTATATTTCCTAAAAGCGAGAAGAGACAGACGGCAGGCAGCGGGAGAAATCGCAAGGCACACGCAACAGACATCTGGACGTCGGTTATCGCATTTTACCGTGGCCAGGAAAGTTGCATAAAGTGGCCTATTTGCACGACGACCAGTACGATGTGTGTCATTAACGTCTGCTCATCGGAGACGGTGGTTTCTGTGGTGCCAGGAACACAAGAACTGGACACATCAGCAATGGAGTCGAGTTCTCTTTACGGATGAGAACCGATTTAGTCTGACGAGCGATTCTGGACGGATACACATCTCGAGAGAGCAGGGAATACGCAATCACACCTCCAACATCATCGAAAGGGGCCGCTTTGGAGGTGGCGGAGTTCTCGTTTGGGGCGGTATCATGCTTGGTAGCCGTACTGACCTCCACATCTTCCAAGGAGGTTCAGTCACTGGTGTCTGCTATTGTACCGAGGTTCTCCTGCCTCACGTGCGTCTGTTTAGAGGTGCTGTGGGTCCTGAGTTCCTCTTCATGGACGAAAACGCTGCACCTCATCGTAGAGTGGCTATCGCAGAGCTGTTGGAGAGTGCATATATTCAACGCATAGATTGACCCGCAAGGTCCCCGGACCTAAATCCAATCGAACACGTGTGGGACCTTCTCGGGAGACGCTTGGCAGCACGTCACCAGCCGCCAGCAAAGATTTCGCAGCTGCAATTGGCTATACAAGAGGAATGGGCAGCGATGCATCAACAGCTTCTTGACAACCTCGTGCTCAGCATGGACAGACGTTGTAAATCATGCAACGCAGTCAGGGGTGATCATATCCCCTCCTAAAGACTGGATTTTTCTTGGCGGCCGCCTGTCACATGGACGTTTCTGTCTTCTGTCCAGTTGTGCTCGAAGCTACCTTTTCAATAAAGTGCCTTTGTATCCTTTGGATTCCTTGTTTGGACGGTTTTGCTCACTTATCCCATATTATTACATCTTGGGGATCTTATGGTATGATTTGAGTCGATGTGGAGAACTTCTGCACTACGTTACATTCGAAAAACCGTCTCGTCCTTAATTTTTTAACGCCAGTGTACTTTCCGAAAATTTTGTCGCATGTGCGACAGTAATTATGCAAAATATCGTACAAAATACATCAAAGTATAAAGCAAATTTGGTAGAATATGCGGTAATAGTTTCAATTAAATTCCGAATTTTTCTGTACAATTCATTATTATAAATGTTCTAAAATAAATTTAAGACGTTTACTGTGGAAAGAAAAACATAAAATATTTGTTGATTATGTAGGCATGGGTTGCAAAAGCTTTTCAGAGCTCTATGATACCATAAATATGCTCTAGAAACTTTATGGGAAAGTGAAGAAACAATGATATCTGCTCAGAATGTCAGTGGCATTATGCGAATTGAATGATGAAAGTGTTAAAATACAATAAAAAGTGAGAAGGTAACGATTCCATCTTTTCTTCTGGATACCATAATTTTCGATGTATCTCTTTCAGAGCAACATATGCTTAAGCTTACAATCACTACTGACTTCGCAAATCAATTTATCTTAGACATGGCTTTAAAATAGCTTTTGGATCTCCTCTTCTGTGAAGTTGTTTTTCTCAAAGTTTTCGTAATTTGCGGTATTGGAATTGGATTACTGACAAAAGAGAAGAAAACTAATCCATTAGGATGTAAAGTTCCTTCAGCTTCTATGCTTAATTTTTCATCTTAAGGTCTTTATTTACTTTCTGTAGAGCAGAGAAATACACTGTCACCGTTAATGGATGTTGAGATTTTAATTACTTCGCAAGAACATTGCATCAGTTTAATGAGAATGTGTAATAGAATAAGATACCGTTAACAGTTCATTAATGACATTACTTGTGAAGCACACATCTAATAACTTATCGATTTACGTAACAGGATGGGTGCTCAAGTTTAAGCCTTTAGCGTTTTGAAACAGAGAACACATTTGCACTGCTAAAAAAAGACAAAACTTTATGACCACCTGCCTGATTCTATGTCGTTAGTCATCCACGTGCCGCCAAAACTGCTCTTACCGGGCGAGGTATGGACACTACAAGATTTCTAAAGGTGTCTTAGAGTATCTGCTACCGTCACACTTTATCAACAGAAAGTTACGTGATTGAGCCTCGACAGGTCGAAGTCACTGCTCGAACAGAAACCTGAAATGCTTGATTGGTTTAATGCCAGGGGAATTTGGAGGCCAGGGCATCACCTGGAAGTATTCCTCACGTTCCGAGAGCCATTATCGAAAACTCCAGGCATTGTGGTCATTATTCTTCAAGAAGAAGGCACTACTAGAGAGGAATGCCTTTGCCATGAAAGGATGTTCCTGGTCTGTAATGATGTTGAGGTAGGTGGTAGGCACCATAGTTTCCTGCACAAGAATTATCAGACTCAGGGTTTTCCAGCAGAATATTGCACAAAGCATTACACTTCTTAACCGGTTTATTTTCGCCGAACATTGCATCCTGGTACCAACACTTCCTCGTGTAAACGACTCACACGTACACGGGAATCCACACGGTGCAACGGGAAACGAGATTCGTCGGGAACAATAGTGTTCTTCAAATCATTTAAAGCCCAGTTTTTATGTTCACGTGACCATTGAAGGCGCTTTCGATGGGGAACCGAGGTTAGTATGGGCACTCGGGGCAGCCTGCGGCAACACAGGCCTATTTTCTGCACAATTTGAATGGTGGGACGGAAGTAATGACACATTACTCTCGTCACCATCATTCAATTCACCGGCGAGTTGATTTTTTTTTTTTTTTCTTGATTGGATTTCTTTAACGACCACCGTGAGCAACTCAATGGGCTATAAGCAGTCGCCCGTCCCTAATTTAGGGTCACTGGTTCCAGGGAAGGGAGAGAGCCAGTGCCGTAAGACAAACACAACATCCATGCCTCTCCGGGATTCGAACCCGGACCCCGTTCGGACGAATGATCAGAGGCCATCGCTTAGACCACTGCGCCACCGGGGCGGCCCGGCGAGTTGCGTGACAACATCTTTACTGTGGCTCGTACCCTACGGGGTAGCCTTCGCTAACCTCTAAAATTGATGAACCTTGTTCGGCCTACACCTTGCAGGTGGTTCGTGGTTTATCCACCGTCGTACCTCTTTTTGAAGGTACTACCCGCGGCTGACCGTTGTACCTCACAAGTCTTGCCGACCCGGAAATACTCTAACCCATCGGTCCCTTAAAAATTGGACTTTCGCATCTGAAGAACACGAATAACATTGATTAACAGAGCTCAGCATCAGGTGTTGTTTACACCGTTTCATGACCTTCACATGCGTCGTCGTGTACGTGCTGTTGCTTCGATTTGCATAAAGCCGCACTGGCCATAATGTTTTAGCTGTTTGGTGTATATGAGGGCTGTCATAAAGTAATGATATGTTTTTAAAATGAGTCAATACTGAACGTCAAAACCACAATGCAGTGTTGGCCTAGGAATCTTACTAACACAGCAGACCCAGCAAGACTCGATCCATTCAGAGGGTTCTGAGCAATCGTGAAAAAAAGAACAGCGTGTGACGTATATTCTAGATTAACTTTCCTTTTTTAGTTTCTTTCTCTATGTAAATCTTGAGTTTATTCTCAGTAGTCTTCACGCTTAACGAAATATCTTTTCCTTCAAACGAATACGTTTGGCAACACAATTGAGGTTGAATGCACGTGACGTATGCATGTAATAAGATAAGAACAAGAGATAAAAAGTGACGACTGATCTGTCGTGAGAGGGGGTGTTGATAAGAGCTATTATTGTGAGCGATTATGATGAGCGTTGTTAAGAAATTGTTGTACGAGAGAATTGAATAGTGTTGAGATAGATGTGTGGAGAGTGTAATGCATTCCATTCCGAATAAAGGACATTTTCCGTAAGTTGACTTCTGTTTCTATGTTTCGTCTGGCCGTTAAGGTTTGTTTCATTTAGGAACAATTTATTAGTATGTTGATATTTTAAGTTAGCGTAAAGGTCAAGACTTCCTTTACGCCACATTAGCGCCCGAATTTTCCCTCGAACAGATTCATAGAAGTCACGGGATGTGGATAACGTAACTGATCCTATCGGTCTCTTCTATCAATATAACCATGAGGCTCATAATTCCACAGCTGACAATATATATACTCAGCGTTATAGAGTTCCTCATGAATTACCAAGCGCTCTATACCAGGCCTGCGGTTCTGACTTACCAGACAGTGAGTACGCGAGGTACGAAGCCTATGTACCGCGTACTTCAACCGCAGTGCCTCAACAAATATTTACTCCACCACCTCCCATGAGAAGGAGCAAAATTCTTGCTCATTACGTACCCCATGCGGGTTCTATTATATTTAGGGGAAACGGCGGTTCGCTTAGGTTTGTGGAGGATCTGGATGATCATTTTGACCTTTATAATGTTCCTGAAGACTGTCAGATACCTATTGCTGGCACATGTTTGCAAGACACGGAAAAAATCTGGTACAGACAGTGGCGTCGAATGAACCCAGGGGGCTCCTATCAGCAATTTAGAGCTGACTTTTTTGATGTCTTTCCTTTTGGCACCAATAAGGTCGGCCTTGCACAACAACTGTTTTCCAGGCGACAGCGAGCGTCAGATAACCCAGTCTCGTTCGCCCTGGAAACAGTCCGACTTTACAAACTATATGGGATCCCGCTGCAGTCGAGTCTGAGATTTGTGACACGTTGTTACAGCAGCTGGATCCCTTCCTGTAGGATTATCTGGAAGTTCGACGTCCTGTCTCCATTCACGAGGGCTTAAAACTCGTTCGAGTCTATGAAGACCGCCACAGCAAAAGACAATCTCCACAGGTTCAAGAGTACCGCCAACCTACGCAGTACCATGAACCTTATATTCAAAACAACAGATATCAGCAGCCAAACCAGAACATTCATCAAAGACAATTTTTGAATCAGCCTAGAAACACCTATCAGCAGTCTAGATACGTGCTGCCGCATCGTCGGGTACCAGATGTGCGACATCCTGGCCATTATGGAAATCAGGACACCCAAGTTTCTCGTCCCCGGGATAGTTACTACCCGGTGGACCAGACATATCCAAAACACATTGCTGGAGGGCAAGGCCAGCCTAATGATAATAATGCTGCCTCTCCTGCACGTTACAATTCGGCACGTCCTTGTGGTTCGCCGCATTTCCGAAATCAATCTAGATATTCTAATACGTTTCATGACAATTTAAACTTCAACAGGAGGTAGATGGGTCGAGTCTATCTCCTCGTTTCTCAGAAGACCTCAAATCTCTCTTATTAACTATTCAAGCTCCGCTTTTGCCTGATATTCTTGTGTCCTTGGGCAAAGTGGTGGTGTCGACTAAAATTGATTTTGGATCTGACATCTCGGCATTAAATATTGATTTCTGTGCTGCTACCTTTCCAAATGCTTGTGTCGAGCCCTCCCAGCAATGTCTGCGAGGTGCCGACAATAATGTTTTTGCAATCTCTGGATCAGTTAATTTACCTGTCAAGATTGGCAAAGTTCAAGTTTCTTATACTTTCTTTTTAATCCAAGAGTTACCCGTGGATTGCCTTCTGGGGGTGGATTTCATTAAAATGTTTAAGCTCACCCTTGATTTCAACCATGGCTTAATCTTAACGCCTGAGATTAGTCCTCCCACCCCAGAAGAGCCAATTGATTTTTCTGCAGTTCTTGCAAGTGACAAATTATTGCCTGAACATAAAAGCGAACTTGGCCAGGTTTTTACGCAGCAGACCAGGGTTATTCTCTGATAAACCAGGGTTTACACAGGTGGTGTATCATACTATTGATACCGAAGGAGCTAAACCCATTGCATGTAAGCCGTATCCATGTCCGAACCAGAAGAAAGCTGAATTCCAAAGACAAATGCAGGACATGCTCCATTCGGGGATAATTAAAGAATCACTTAGTCCTTGGGCAGCACCTGCTTTTCTTGTTCCAAAAAAACAATCTGGAGAGTATCGCTTCGTAATAGATTACCGAAAACTCAATGCGGTAACCAAAGCTATCAATTACCCATTGCCTATAATTAGTGATATTCTCCAGGACTTATCATCAACAAACTGGCTATCAACATTGGATATAGCTAGTGGCTGTTGGCAGGTGGCTGTCCACCTAGATTCCGTTGAAAAAACTGGATTTATTACCCCGTTTGGAGCATATGAGTTTTTACACATGCCCTTTGGTTTGGCATATGCTCCTGCAACGTTTCAGCGCTTAATGGATCCAGTCTTACGTCCTGTGCTGGGACCTAATGTCCATGTTTATCTGGACGATATTATCGTCTCTTCTGAAACTTGTGAATAGCATCTGACTCTGTTGAACCAAGTTTTCCAACTGCTATATAATGCAGGTTTGACTTTAAAGCACAGCAAATGTCAAATTGGCCGGGACGAACTCGTATATCTCGGACTGAAAATGACCCCTAAAGGTCTTCTAACTGATGACTCAAAGATAAAGCCAATTTGGGACTTTCCGAGGCCTAAGTTGGCGAAAGAATTGTCGCGATTTTTAGGCATGACCGGGTGGTACCAACAGTTCGTTCCGGGGTACGCTACTCTAGGCGAACCTTTATTCGCCTTGAAACGAAAATATAGACACTTTGCTTGGTTCACAGAGGCAGAGACTGCCTTTTATGCTCTTAAACATGCCTTGATTTCGTCACCTGTGTTGGCCTTTCCTAACCATGCCGAAATATTTAATATCTTTACCGCTGCATCAAGTGTTGGTCTAGGAGCTGTTATATCTCAACGAGGGCATCCTATTGCATATGCCTCTCGAATTCTTAATAAAGCAGAACGTAATTACTCTGCTACTGATCGAGAATGTTTAGCTATTTTATTTGCCGTCACCAAATTTAAATGCTATCTCAATCATTTAATTGTCAATGTTATTACGGATCATTCGGCATCACAATATATAACCACAGCAAAGAATCTGTCTAGAAGATTGTTAAAATGGACACTTTGACTTCAGGAATATAATGTTCAAATTCAGTATCGCCCTGGCAAGTCAAACCAACTGCCTGACGCACTGTCTCGCTGTCCGGTCAGTTCTGGTGACCAGGCGAATACTGAACCTCCCTCCCTATTTCTTCTTTCGGAAATAACTTCAAGGGAGCAAATAATTTCTGAACTGCCGAATGATCCAGATTTTGGGGAAATTTATAGTTTCTTACTCGCTGGTTCTTCTGCTCCAAGTGAACCTTCTTTAGCGGGTCGTAGTCGAAATTATGAGATCATCGATGGTATTTTGTATTATAAAAAATTTGTAAACTCGAGAGCTGAGTACCGCCCTGCGATACCTCAGTCTCTTCGCATGGCTTTATATTACGAATTTCATGATATTCCCCTTGCCGGCCACTTAGGCATACGAAAAACTCGTAGTAAGCTCCGAGACGTAGCCTACTGGCTGGGCATGTACAATAGTATACTCGCATACATTCGCTCATGTGAGTACTGTCGAAAGTACAATTATAATAATAAATGACCGGCCGGTCATTTATTTGTAGTTCAAATAATTATGTTTTTGAAACTATCTCTATAGATTTATTGGGCCCTTATCCATTATCAACTAAAACAAAGTATCGTTATATTTTAGTTGTTACAGATAATTTTCTAAATAGGTGGAAGCATTCCCCATTAAAGCAGCTACGGCTGATATAATATGTGATATTCTAATACATAATGTTTTCACTCGATCTAGCTGTCCCCGTACCGTAGTCTCGGACCACGGGGTTCAGTTCATTTCGGAGGTATTTGAGCGAATGTGTGCGAGGCTTCAAATCAAACATAAATTCATAAATCCATATCACCGTTAAGCCAATCAGGCTGAGCGTGTGAATACAACATTGCTAAAGATGATCTCAACCTTCATTGGTAATAATCATGAGCGTTGGGACGAACATGTTGAAATGTTTTGTTTCGCCCTTCGCTCATCATTTCATGAATCAACGCGGCTTACGCCCGCTGAACTTTTTCTAGGGCGTAAAATCCGCACCCCTTTTGAGAATTTAAATGGCATTATCGATGAGATCAACCAAAGACCAACACCTGATTCTGTAAAACTACTTGCGCAAAAGGCACGGACTGCTATCGGTCGAGCTCAATTAAGCCAAGCTAGGCACTATAATGCGAAACGGAGGGAACCAGATATCGCAGTTGGAGATCTGGTCTTATTGGAAACTCATTTCCAATCCTCCGTTGCACACACATTCGTTTAAAAATTTAAACCTTTATATGAAGGTCCCTTTGAATTGGTAGAAGTGTACAATAATAATGTCATATTAAAGAAGCCAAATGGCTTCCTACATTCTGCCCATGTGCAGCAATGTAGGAAATGGGTTATTAGAAGCACTGATGAAATTATTAACCCTAAATCTAGTAGGAATCCTCAGGCAGAGGGTGGGACTTCACAAGTAAGTATAAATGATGATGACATTATTGACCCCACCCCTGTCCTGTCCGATTCTCTACCTTCGTCTGAGCAGATCTTTGCTTCTACTATTAACGATTCACATTCTGACATTATTCCATTCACTCGGGGTGCTGTCATTATTTCAACTCCTCCGTCTCCTGCCTTTTCAAAAGAGGAGAGTTCTAGTGCTTCCAGTTCCTATGGATATTCTTGTCGTGTGCAACGATGTTCTTTTTCATATGCTTCTCATACTCCAATCGCTCCATTTACTTCTTCACGCATAGTGCTTCCCTTTGGTTTTAAATCAAAAAACTTAAAACGTACAAGAACTTACATTTCTTCTTCGGGCAGTTCCATCTCTCCTGTGCCTAAAAGAGTCGTACCTCTTGCTGCATCTGAATCATCAGACAATATTGTTGAGGTTCTTCAGTCTCCAAGAACAAAAATCTTTCCTTCTGTTTCCGCTGAGCAGCTTCCTACTTCAGGAACACTTGATCCATCTGCCGTAGGGCAAAAGCGTCCTCTTTCGCCATCTGTGCCATTTCAACCTACAAAGCGTCCGCCGCCTGAATTTTCCCCTCCTGTTCCACACTCTCCTAGTGCAACTTCTAGTGTTGGGCTATAATCCAGACATAGAGTCTAGCATTTGCATCCGCCAGGTTTTTGTCCTTGGAATCTTCGCTCGGGACGGACGGAGCCAATACCTTCCTCCACCGTTTCTCGTCGTTTACGGAAGCGCCCTTCTAGTTACACACCGCTTTTTCGACCACCAAGCAAACGACCGGATCTTCATCCTTCTCAGATTCCGGGTTCGTCTCCAAGCCAGCATGAGACTACCTTGATCCAGCCTGAGACCTCTTCGCTCCAGCCTGAGACCTCTTCGCTCCAGCCTGAGACCTCTTCGTTCCGGCCTGAGACCTCTTCGTTCCGGCCTGAGACCTCTTCGTTCCAGCCTGAGACCTCTTCGTTCCGGCCTGAGACCTCTTCGTTCCAGCCTGAGACCTCTTCGTTCCAGCCTGAGACCTCTTCGTTCCAGCCTGAGACCTCTTCGTTCCAGCCTGAGACCTCTTCGTTCCAGCCTGAGACCTCTTCGTTCCAGCCTGAGACCTCTTCGTTCCAGCCTGAGACCTTTTCGTTCCAGCCTGAGACCTCTTCCAGCCTGAGACCTTTTCGTTCCAGCCTGAGACCTCTTCGTTCCAGCCTGAGACCTCTTCGCTCCAGCCTGAGACCTCTTCGCTCCAGCCTGAGACCTCTTCGCTCCAGCCTGAGACCTCTTCGCTCCAGCCTGAGACCTCTTCGCTCCAGCCTGAGACCTCTTCGCTCCAGCCTGAGACTTCCTTGCGACAGCCTGATGACCCTGCCTCTTCTGGTCAGCTTGCCTTGTCCGCGGGAATTCCTGACACATCCCGGCGATCCAGTGACTTGCAACCTCAGCCTGCGAAGCGTGAAACCTCGAGAGTGCCGTTGTGCCCTGACAACAACATAAGCGTGTCCGCACACGGGTATTCTTTGCGAGCAACAGGTACTGTTAAAAGTTTTTTTATGACCTTTAAGCTCAAAGGAACTTTTTACAATATAGAGCTTTGCTCTGTGAAGATAATTTGAACTTTCTTGTATCACAGAACTTTGATACCTATACAGACTATTTATTTGAACTTTTTTGTCCTCAAGAAAAATCAAAATCACTGAACTTTTCTCACAAAATGTGACGACAAATAAATATCACAGAACTTTTTTTGACAAACTTTGAAGACAAAATATCGCATGCATTATCTTGTCAGTATGTAATGTTTTTTGGTGTGGCGCCACATTAATTTGTTTTTAATACAAAATGCTTGTCATTTCATTCTGTGCATGTTGTCTTTTCGGCATAACATGAAATTCAACATAGCCTTTGTTGATATTTATAAATATTTCGCTCCTAGGATAGGGTTTTTCAGGGTTTCCCCTATCCCATCTCAAAATTCGATGTGCGAATGCATGGGAGTAGTTCGAAGTCGGTCCTGGCCGCCAAGCAATCTAAGGTTTTTGTGTTGTTGTTCCATGTCCAACCTTTTTTTGTGCTTGAGACTTGTTGAGTTGGTGTTGAATTTTTTCTGCAAGTGCAGTTTTTTTTCACCTAACTAAATTTACACTGTATTACAATATTCACTTAACTTAGTTTGAATGTTTTGTCTTCCCTGAGAAGTTATCAGGAGTGGACGAATGTGTAATTAATCACGTTAAAAATGTTGTAGTTTTTTTTCCTGCCATACGCAGTTTTTTGACTACTATGCTACTTATATGTATATTGATGAGTGTTCTCCACACGTATTGACAAAGTATTTATCACGAAGTATAAAATGAAGATTTAAAATCGTACAGAAAGTTTTCTATGAATGTTTATTGAACCATTGATATCTACAGACTATATGTACTGAGAAGTCAGTTACAGCAACATATCAACAAATCTCTTCATCCATGTTGTAAGTTCTTATCTGAAAGGTTGAATGAATGATTAGATTGTTTGAAAGGATATCTCTACAAAATTGATAGGTTTTTGGAAAAAAAAATTACGAGGGAGATGATATGACGTATATTCTAGATTAACTTTCCTTTTTTAGTTTCTTTCTCTATGTAAATCTTGAGTTTATTCTCAGTATTCTTCACGCTTAACGAAATATCTTTTCCTTCAAACGAATACATTTGGCAACACAATTGAAGTTGAATGCACGTGACGTATGCATGTAATAAGATAAGAACAAGAGATAAAAAGCGACGACTGATCTGTCGTGGGAGGGGTGTTGATAAGAGCTATTATTGTGAGCGATTATGATGAGCGTTGTTAAGAAATTGTTGTACGAGAGAATTGAATAGTGTTGAGATAAATGTGTGGAGAGTGTAATGCATTCCATTCCAAATAAAGGACGTTTTCCGTGAGTTGACTTCTGTTTCTATGTTTTGTCTGGCCGTTAAGGTTTGTTTCATTTAGGAACAATTTATTAGTATGTTGATATTTTAAGTTAGCGTAAAGGTCAAGACTTTCTTTACGCCACAAGCGTGTTTGTTTACTTTGTCACGGAAACGGAACGCATGGATATTTAGCAATGTTATGTCATCAAATTGTTCTTCTTAAGTCAAGAAGCTGCAAAAGAAACGTACGACAAGTTGCAAAACTCTCATGAAGACCAAGATTTACCGACAGCGCAAGTTGTTTTATAGCAGAAGATCTTTGTGGAATTCCGGGACATAATTGAAGACGAACCAAGCTCAGGACGTCACGGTAATAACATTTGAAGGCTTCGAATGGGAACTAGATCTGATCGAATTAAATCAAAGCCTGACCGTGATACTGATAGAAAATGAACTCAGTATGAGTTATTGAGCCGCACATGAAATTATAACGTTGGACATGCGGAATATGTTCTCTAAAAGTGTGCTGTAAAACCTCAACTTCACCGAAACTGTAAGAGTGTGTGTTTGGATCTTCTTCAGCGTCTTGAAATAGAGCAGTTTCTTAAGTGAGTGATTAGAGAAAAAAGTTGGGTTTTTGAATGTGACCTCAACACAAAATGCCAGAGTTGAGGATATCACACAAAATTCGCCGCGTCCAAAGAAAGCAATTAAAACAGATCCAAAGTGAACATTCATCTGCGTTTTTTGCATAAAGAATTGTGCCTTAGGGTAAAAGCTTTTAACCAGGCCTACCGTCGAGGATTTATGTAACGACTACAAAAAAAGTGTTCAGCGTGTTTGATCGGACATTTCTGCCCTTTGGCTTTCGCATCATGTCAACGACCCTTGATGTACTCCAATGTCTGTACGACCGTTTTTGACATCCAAGACCACCGCAGGCCTGTATTTCTCCAAATTTACATTAATTTGTTTTTCTCCACCAAACGTTTAAGCAACGCTCCAAGAACATCATTTATTGACAATCAACAACTTCTAGAGAGCCGTGAACTACAAACGGAAGAGCCTCAGATAACAGGTCTTCCAGCGTACTTACAAGAACAAAATTATCGCGTCTAACAATGTTTTTCGGCGGATGGATCTATTTTGGATGGGATCATGTTCAACGGCGTAGACGCAGAGTCAGTTTAAGTGTGAATTTACTTGCGTTTCAGATTCTCTGTACGTTGAGCTGACCACAACACGATGGCAAAATGTTGATGTTTCAAATATTTCAATTTTTTTTATTCATAGTCAATGAAAACTGCTGTATTAAGCCAATTCTGCAGGCACAAATATAGATTTCGTTGGTTTCATTTTAATCATTATCTTTTCACTACTGGAACGCTTCTCGATGAAATATTTCCTTGCAATACCTCCTGTTGGTAGTTTCAGAAAAGCTCGGAAAACGCTGGCGTAGAAGCTGATTCACATATTTTTCGTTAAATCCGGGCAACGCCGTTACCTCCGCTAGTACAGTTATAAATAAGAGCACACGTGACCGGAATAGTAGAATGGGCCATACCCGTAGAAATCAGTGACTTTCAACGTGACACCGTCATAGAATGATATTTAGCAACAAGTCAGTTCGAGATATTTCTACCCTGCTGCAGCTGACCCGATCAACTGCACGTGATGCTATAGTAGAGCAGAAAAGAGTAAGAGCAACAAAAGCCTATTCGCGCTTATTTGGTCACATAGTATGAGAGAGAAGGACCAACGAGTGCTGAAGCGTGTGGTGTGATAAAATCGCTTGTTCTACACTGCTGGCCACCCAAAATGCAACACCGAGAAGGAAGCATCCGATTGGCCTCTAATTCGCAGAATGTGTCACCTGCGAGAGGCTATGCAAACGATTAGCATTGCAGGGCATATGCAAATCATGTGCGCCCGGCACGCCACCGAGAAGTACTATAAGAAGGGTGCACAGAAGGCGGGGTGTAAGTATGTTGGGCTGCCAGACCTGTGCGTGGGAAGCTTCCTGATTCCTCGTTGCTGAATACGGCAGTCATTCCAGCACGCTTCGGAGTTCGACAGAGGACGAATAGTGGCTTATCGCGACAGCGGTTTATCGTACCGAGACATCGGCGCCTGTGTGGGACGACATCCAGTCACAGTGAGGCGAGTATGGATTCGGTGGGTGCAGAAGGGACTGACGGACTCATGTGAGCGATTGCCGCAGCCGCGGCAAACCACCGAACGAGAGGACCGGCATGTTGTGCGGCGGGCATTGATGTCTCGCACCGCCACATCACGAACGTTAGCGCAGGAATTAGGGTGTCTTGCGCAACAACCTGTATCAGCACGTGCGGTTCGACGTCGTCTGCAGGAGCGGGGACTGGTCGAACGGCGCCCATTGCTCCGATTACCATTGACGTTACACCACCGGCGAGTGTGGCGGCAGTGGGCCATTGAACGCCGCACCTGGGCTACGGAATGACACGACAATGTCTTTTTCGACGAATCCCGCTTCTGCCTGCAGCACCACGATGGTCGGATCCGCGTGTGGCGGCATAGCTGGAGAGACTGTGTAACGCCATATAGGTCCATCGCCTGGCGTTATGGTTTGAGGCACAATTGGATATGACACCCGCACCCCTCTGGTACGCATCGCCGGTACACTCGACAGCCACTGCTACATCTCCGATGTTTTGGAGTTTATAGTCCTCCCTTACCTGCATAACCTGCCAGCGGCCACGTTTCAACAGGACAATGCGCGCCCGCACGTGTCACGCATCATGCAACAATTCTTCACGGCCCACCAGGTTTCACTGCTGCCGTGGCCCGCCTGTTCTCCCGATATGTCGCCCACCGAACACGTCTGGTCGCTGATCGGCAACCGAGTGGCCCGGCAAGCACCACTCGCCGCTACGCCTGATGAACTGTGGCAACGTGTTGAAGCAGCCTGGACCGACATATCACAAGCCCACATCCAAAGCCTCTTTCGTTCGATGCCGCGGCGTGTAGCGGCTGTTATTCCCAATCATGGGGGCCACACGAACTATTGATGTCTGCGTGTTCCGCAAGTCGCACGGGCTTGTAGGCTCAATCGTTTCAGCTTTGTATCTATTGTTATGTGTCCAGTAAATCTGACTTTGCTATCTCGTGTCCTTCTTGGTGTTGCATTTTGGGTGGCCAGCAGTGTAGGTTGCAACTCTTACCATCGAGTTCCAAAATTCCGATAGAAGCAACGCTAATACCATAACGGTTTGTCGAGAGGCGGAAGGAATATATTTTTTCGGTCGAGAGCCCTCCAATAGGCTTAACATCAGCAAGAACAACGCCACCGGTTGGCGGGAATATTGCGAAGCTCGGCGCCGGTAGACCATGAGGCAATTAAAATGCGTTCTGTGGAGAAATAAACCGGACTATGTTGTGTCAACTGGGAGGTTTGGTAGATGAGGCATCATGCTCTAATGCTGATTTCCATGGCTTAGGCTGGACACATATTTGAAATGTCCAGGTCTTAACTATGCCCTCTATAATGACATTATCGACAAAAACATTGGAACTGCTCGGTGAGGGCACAATGATTTACCAACAGAACGATGAGCCATGTACAAAGCGAAGTACTCCAAGAAATGGTTTGACGAGATGGGTTTCGAAGAACTGGACAAGCCTGCACAAAGCTTGTATCTCAACCTCATGAAACACACTTGGAATGAAATGCAACTCGAATTGCGATCGATGCCAAACTGCTTGATATCGGTGATCGACCTGAATAATGTCTCGTGGCTGAATGAAAGGCGATTCGAGCAGTAACGTAACAAAATCTAGTAGAAATATTTCGTAGCAGAGTAAAGGCTGTGAAAGCAGTTAAGAGTGAACCGACTTGGTATTAATTCCTTTCTTAGTACAGTGAACTTAGGAGTCTGGATACTTTTGCTCAGATGATGTATGTAAGAGGCAACAATACGCTATCAAAGAAAAACGTGCAGTTACATACCCTTGAGGGAAAATGTGTGGTCCCCGAGGTGGAGAAAAGACTTAAAATAGTTGCTATGGAGAAAGCTATCAGGCACAAAGTCGAACTTTCAGAAGCAAAGATAGGGTTCGAAACACACATTTATGTTTAGCATGTCTAGCAGAAAAGATGTACAATCTTAGATGCAGAGATATACCCAAATGTTTGTCACTGTAACTAGTAACGGATGCGAAAGGGATTTCATCAATTGATGTTTTTGAATCAAAGCTATTGTTTATAAAGTGGCAGCAGCATTCAAGAGTTTTCTGGCCGTGAAAGATATTCAAAGTAAAACAGCAATAGAAATAAAACATAAACTGACGTTTTCTGAAGGTAGTGGCGTTTTATGAAGGTAGAATTGGATATTTATTTTCTGAAGCATAAAGTGTGCTAAAAGGTACTTTTCTGAAGCATAAAGTGTGCTAAAAGGTACTTTTCTGAAGCATAAAGTGAGCTAAAAGGTACTTTTCTGAAACATAAAGTGAGCTAAACGATATCTGTCAACAAGCGATTTTTAGTATTCCCATTTTATAGTTAGAAGCAGTGGTGTGTACTATAACAAATACTTAGGTAAATAGCCATTTGTGTTTCCTCCACCTGGCGATATTTTTACATCGGAGCAAATCTCTACATAAAATTATCGTTACCATAGTTCAAGCTATCCAAGGGAAAAATATTCTTTTAGTCCGACAGACTAATGAACGTATGGTTAAGCAATTGTAAGGGATAACACAAATTGTTGTATAATTTAATGGCAAAAGAGTGCTAAAATAATTCCACTAAGAGGTCAGAAAATCGAAATGCCAACAATTTCATAAGAAACTGTAATACTGTGATTGTGTTTGAGTAACTTGAACTACGGGGACGACGATGTATGTACACGTTTTTCACAAAATTTGGCAATAAGTTGTACAACCCGGATGGGACATGTTTTAAAGGCTTCAGAGAGGGAAGGAACTTGAGCTGAGAACAAATATAAAAATGCATAAACTATTCTGGTATTAATACGTTAATGATTAACAAAGATTAATTGTAGTAAGAACGATTCAGCATTCCGAGTTTGGAAATGATGATTCATGTCGCTTTTTTTCTATAAAAACAAGATTTTCACTAAATGCCTTTGCTTTGCATACGCAGCGAAAAACGCAAATTCAAATCGCATTATCAAAAGAAAATTCCTCCTCATTTGCAATTTTGCTTTTATCTCTTTTTTTTTTCCTATTTTCTTTTTTACGAAAGCCACACTTTTATTTTCATTAATACCGGGAACCTTCTCATTTGTTTTCTCTTCGTTTTTGCTTTTCCTTTTTTTCTGTTTTTTCTGTTTTTTTATTTTTTTTATTTTTTATTTTTTTGGAAAAGGAAAAAAAGTTTTAATGCGTCGAATTTACCGTCAAGCAAAATGTCGACATTTTAGCAAAAATATAGGAAAAGAAGTGAAAAAATTATGAATTAAAGGAAGCTCAATTACCCATGTTTGATCAAAATAAGTTGATTGTGTCTTTGAAAGAATCACGCCGTTTTTATCCATATCGGAAGGTGTACCGTAAATCATTCAGTCCCCCCTCCCTTCCGTTTAAAGACTTTTCTTTCACTCAAAATAAACATTTTTGACAAAGTGTGAGTCTCGCTTAGCGGACGCACTAATTTCTCTCAGATGCATTATCTTAGTCAGTACAAAACAAATCATCTGAACAATTTACAGAGAAAAATCTGCTGTCTTCTGAATTATATTTTTATTATTCGTAAGCATGAGAGTAAGAGAAATAGAGACAAAGTGAAGACGTTGTAATATATTCTAGCTTCTACAAAAGAAGCTGCATTTATAAATTACCTCTCCCACTGCGTGTGAGTTCTGTGCTTATTTAACAAAGATTTTGTGTTTGAAGGAATATAATAAACCCTTGAAATACACAAGAGTAAATACGTTTTAAACCAAGTCAGCACTAGTGTATGTCAACTAAATGTAAATCACAGAGGTTTTTCTTTTCCATTAAAAACACTGAAACATTTTCTTTAGATTAGACACTACAGTATAACTGGCAGAGTAAAGTGAAAGAAACTCCTGTTTAGCATTTTTCTTTCAACAAACGAGGAAATATAGTGAGCTCTTGGAGTTAATTAATAAAGTGAATAATATACTGTAGTACGTGTATTTGGATATGTTTTATCCGCAGGAATGCCTTTTTATTTTCATACTGTCAACAGAAGTATTCATTTTAATAACTTCCGGAAGCTAAATAATTATTTCTACTGGTTGATGATATTGTTTAAGGAATCGGGTTTTTCTGTGACGATAAAAATATTTATTTTTATGTACTATAACAAATGCACAACAATTTTTTACATATTTTACTGAATTTATAATCATTGCATGCTATATACAAGACGAATTGGAGTGTTATTTCCTTGTTTAGGGTGTATTTCCATTTTATATCTTATTCTAGCTTATTACAAACATGCTGTTGTTGTGTTCTCTGTCTATTTTACGTTCATTTCAGGGAAAACTACTTACATATAAAAATGTATGGGAACATTCGTTGCATACGTCTTTATCTTATTTTCTGATCCTTCCTTCAGAAAAATAATAATTCATTGTGTACAGTATTATGCTTCATAAAGAGACAACTTGGCTAACCAAATGTCGACAAAACCCAATATTACTTTCCGCAAAGATGGACCTTTAACAAGCAAACAGCGAGAAAATCTAGATTATGAGAAATAGAAGCAAGAATTCCAGGTCTTTAAAGGGGGTCGATGAAAATTTGAACTGAGATTATGGAGAAGATACAATTGCGATCGTAGGGACACGTAATTCCGATGAATAGGGGAAGGCTATCTAAATATATTCCAAAAGGTGGCCATGAATGAAAAAAAGGAAACCCAAACAAATGCTGGATGGAGACAATAAAAATTATAATTGAGCAAGAAGACCAGAAAGATGAATACTGTGAAAAACCGGCTGAATGTAGGAGAAGGATTTCTTCAGTTTCAAGACAAGCCTTTGGTTACCTCAAACCATATGCTAGGTAAAATTCGAAAAACAAAGACAAAGAAGAATTCTGAGGATTCAGTGAATAAACAAAGACATCGCTCTTTCCACCTTTTAGCAACGAACAGCAACCGAAAAATTGTTATTCGGTCACCGCCGGGGAATTGAATCCACGGATCTCGCGATATCTAGCCGAGCGCGTTAGCCTTACACCACGGTGGCCAACAATCAACGGCGCTATGTGTGTTTTTCAGTCAGCATCTGACATCATAAATCCGTAAGATGGGCTCAGCTACTGAGACGTCTCCATCTGGTGGGAATTAACGGCCCTGACTATATATTAATTATAGCAGTTAAATCCAAAGAGTGAAATCCAAAGTGAAATTCCTCCAAAATTACGTGGTGTCAGTAACTAAAGAAAGATATCGCTCTTTCCACGTTCCAGCAACACACAGCAACCAAAAAAATGTTATTCGGTCACCCCCGTTGAATTGAATCCACGGATCTCTCGATATCTTGGGGAGCGCGTTAACTTTACACCACGGTGGCCAATAATCCACTGCGCTATGTGTTTTTTACAATCAGAATCTGACATCATAAATCCGTAAGATGGATTTTCACTTCGGATCTCGCCCTTTGGATTTAACTGCTATAATTAATATATAGCCAGTGCCGTTAATGCCCACCAGATGGAGACGTCTCAGTACCTGAGCCCATCTTACGGATTTATGATATCAGATGCTGACAGAAAAACACACATAGCGCCGTGGATTATTGGCCACCGTGGTGTAAGGCTAACGCGCTCGGCTAGATATCGAAACATCCGTGGAATCAATTCCCCGGCGGTGACCAAGTAAAACATTTTCGGTTGCTGTGTGTTGCTGGAATGTGGAAAGAGCGATAACTTTGTTTATTTACTAACGCAGCGTATTTTTGGAGGATTTTTATTTCTGAGAAACACAAACATGAAGTTTGCCAAGAGGAAAATCTGTTTTCTGAGCTTATTGAGGATCATCGTAAAGCTTCATGTGGATTATTGCAGGTGCTTAAAGAACAACAGAAAGTCTGCCAGGAGTATGGGAAATCGAGGAATGCTATCCATAAATCCAGCTTTAATGACATTCCAGGTTAGAATCTTAAAAAACAATAGTGTTCCTCCTCACAAAGTTGGAATTTCTAGATTTTTCAACAATGTTGTTGGTATAATGTGTTCTAAGCTTCAAAATTTAGTATTTTTTGGGCGGTATACACTGAGTGGCTAGCGGTATATCAGATGCTGCTTTATTATGACCACCCCCTCAGTACTTCGTTGGGCCACCTTTTGCCTTGAATACTGCGTCGATTCTTCGTGGCATGGACTCCACGAGATGTTGATAGGTGGTTTGTGGAATCTGATACCATGCTTGATAAATAGCACTTTCCAGGAGTGTGAGATTGCAGGGTTGTGGATCCAGCTGTCTTATGGCTCGTTCAACTTCTTCCCACAAATTCTCAATGGGGTTGAGATATGAAGAATGTGGGTGCCACTTAAGCAAAGTAAACTGATCGGCATGTTTCTGAAACCAATCCTGTACAATACGGCAATATGACAGGACGCATTATCTTGTTGAAATTAGATATCGCCATTGGGATAAACCATCCACATGACAGGATGCACTTGGTCCGCAACGATATTTAGATATGATGTGCCAGTCAGACGTTGATCAACACGAATTAAAGGGCCCAAATCATGCTAGAAAAACATTCCCCAAACCATAACGTTGCCTCCACCAGCTTGAAGGGTTGTAGCAATGCATTTGGGGACCATGCTTTCGTGCTATTTTCGCCAAATTCTCACTCGGCCATCGGCATGGTGCAACTGAAAACGTGATTCATCGGACCACATAATTTGTTTCCAATTATCTACTGTCCAATCCTTGTGCTCTTGTGCGAACTGGAGACATTTTCTCTTGTTAACTGCAGACAGCAAATGTATTCGAACAGGCTTTTGCCTGCCATATCCCATCCGATGCAGTGTACGGCGAACAGTGCGTACAGAGATCATTTGAGCGGATCCTTGATTGCGATGGTCTGTAATTTGCTGCACTGTTGCCGTTCTGTTGTCTGTTACCAGTCTGGACACTCTCCGTTCCGCCCGAGCAGTCACTAGTCGATGACGACCACACGTTGATGTAGAGACCTAGTTTTTTGGCTGACAGGCCAGTCTTTTAACACTTTAACAACAGCTGCTATGGAACATTTCATGATTGCTGCGGTTTCGGTGATACTCGCTCCATGGCTCCGAGCTCGTACAATAATCCAACGTTGAAAGTCCGTCAAATCGCAATTTTTACCCATATCGTCACCCAAAAATCTTTTCTACTACTGTCGCAAGCACTAAGCTTTTCCTTTTTATACTAGCCTCGCCTTCTGGCGGCAATAGAGTGCAGCCATAGCTCATTTGCTTAAAACTGTCAGGCGGTCATAATAAAGTGGCCACTCAGCGTATACGTATGATACAAAACGAAATGAAAAATACAACTAGTTTCTAGTCATCGCACATATATTTTCTTCAGGCTTTCTGAGGTGTTTCTTGACATAATTCTTTATTACGAAGAATTTTTAATAACTGTTTAACCAACGTTAAGATGGAAGAAATATTAATCAATCATTAATTATGAATAAAAAAGAATATCTTCCAAAGCCACCTTAAGTTAATGAAAATTTGGATGTATAAATCATGAATGAAGATCCTACCAATTTAACCATTAAAAAAATTCTACGCATTTCATTAGCCATTTCCACCTACCAGAAAATCATCTTTGGAAAATTAAAACCGTATAGGATAAATACCCCGATCGAATCTATTGTGTCATAAAACAAAGTTTCAGCAATCAATCTTGTAAGAAATGCATAGGAATTCCTAATTCGATTTTACACAAATGATAAATATGCTGGAGTCTCGGTAGGTCAGTGGCGTAAGCCATGGCATCTGATTAATTGTCTGAGATAGGTTTGCGTTCAAATTCCGTTGAGTCATGAATGTTTTGTTTGTCCTCCTGCTCTGGTTCTCTCCCTTTCCTGAAAGCAGTTGTCCTAAATTCGGAAAAGGCGAATGCTTACAGCCCATCAAGTTGCTCACGAGGTTACTAAACTTTCTTCTGCCCCCACTTAAAAAAGTAAATATGCTGCCAAAGCTGGGCTGATGTCATCAAATTCATGAAGCAAGGGAAAGACCATGGGACATCACGTTACATCACCATGTCAAATCTTTATGTGATTTCTTTATTTCCTGTGAATTCGGTAATCGAGCAATAGAATCGGTCGAAGCAAAATTGATATTTAACAATCTAGAAGAAAAATTAATTCAAGCCCAAAAATTTAAAAACCCCAGCAAATATTTATCTTTGAATAACAAGATTTATAAATAAAGATGAGGTGAATTTATGAGATCAACACTTTCAGTTCCAATGCCTGAGGTTACTGTTGAAGCATTAATGACTAACAAGAAAGCACCTGTTCTGTATACAGTATACCGTATGTCGGTGGCATATTAATTGTCTAACAGCATCCTGTGGATGAAATTTGCAAATTCTCTCAAATCGTATCACTGTATATCCTACAACAAAAAAACTACAATTGAAGAAAAGCTGAAAATAAACAACCATCTCTGGATTTCTTCATTTTCTTAAAGCAGGGCTGAGCACGAAGAGCTTAAACGTGACACCTACTTCCCGTCTGTCATCAATTCTTACCATCTTCCAAAGTGCAAAATTTCAGCATTTCGTTCATACACAAATTGAACATCTCACACTCTTCAAACCGTTAAAACCTTAATGAAGAACCAAATTGGATCAAGCAATTAGCAGCTGCAAACGAATGTATACTTAAGGAAAATTTTATTTTGTTTTATTTTTGTGGTTTATAAGTAGTCGCCCGTCCATAATTCAAGGCCAATGTTTCCAGTAAAAGGAGAGAGCAGTGCTGTAAGACAAATAAGACATGATGCCCAGCTCCGGAATTCGAACCAGAACCCATTTCGAACTAATAGTTAGATTCCAGAGCTTAGACAACTGCGCAACCGGAGCAGCTAATGAATTCTCAATAAACTTGAAATAGTATACACCATTGAACTGAAAAAAGAAAAACTTTAAAGAGAGAAAAGTCCTAAAAAATATAAATGCATTTCATGAATTAAAATAATATCGAATTTAGTCAAGAATTTTCTAAATAAAATCTATACTTTAGAGAAAACGTAACCGATGTAGAACACAATATAACTAATGCTTATGAATGTCCAACACCTCTGTCAAAATCGACTGTAAAAGTTTCATTATAAAAAGGTAAAGTTACTTCGTTCAGCATTGGCAATACCAAATTATATTTAAACACAAGACTTCAGGAACACATCGAGAAATGGAGCTAGAAATTAAGTAAGACTACTATAATGGATTATTGTATTAGATTAATAAAGCTCAACTACGTTCATTTAACGGCATTTGACCACATTTATTACTTAAGGAGTTTTGTACTTCCCAAATCTGTGAATGCAGTTACTGGGCAATTGGGTAGAATATTGTGACGCATTTGAGGTACAATCCTCTAATATTGTTTCACTAGTATCCTAATGCTCTTGAGGCAGTGATGCGCCCTGTTAGAAACTTTGGCTTGTGAATGTTCGTCTCAGATGCGCGCGGGTTTGAGTCCTGGTTAGGGCATCGGTGGTGTGTTAGCCTTACGGCACTAGCATTCTCATTTCACTGTAACCAGTGGCCCTACGTTTGTGACGAGAGATTAATTATACCTCATAGAATTGCTAATAGTGGTTGTTAAACCCAGAAATATAAAAATAGGTAGGTTTGAAACATTATCTTTTTAAGCATGCTATAGTATTTGTTAAATTTATCTCCCGTCACAAACTTTGAGTCATTGTTTAGGTCGATCTTGGTACAACTGCTATCACAGAAGTAATTGAAGCAGAATAGCAGAAAATTCAGAATAATTTCTGAAGTCTGCTGCCGTTTCAGGCTTTGTGTCCCAGAATCACCAGACAGGGAGCTCTTGAAGAATGGTCATGCACCTCGCTCGGCAAATACGACTTATTTTTTTCATTTAACACAGTTCCTGATTTGAAGTTTGGGCGATTCACTATCAACTGCATCAGGAGCAAGCAGTTCTTTTAGCAGATATAACCTAACGAATGTGATAAAATACATAACTATTTTACCACTCATAGGAAAACTTAAAATAAACGTAAAATGAAATTGTACTTGTTACGGCTCTAGAAAACATTTTCGGTTTTATCGAATGGAGTAAAAAGAAGTACCGACATACTGCAAAAATGCTTTTCCTCATTTCCAATCATTTGCAAGCTAGCTTCAAGATCATCACAATAGTTTAAGGTGGGGAATGGGAGAGTGTAAGAAAGAAGAAAACGGTGCAACTACAGTAACTCAAAATTTCTCTTGGCTTCATTCCAAAAATCTCTTCCGCCTCCTGCACTCGAGATCTCCATGCGTCTTTCTTGCGCCTGCTTCTAACATCCCTCGCTCGGCTTTTATAAGTGCGCATGCAAATCAGGAGTTCTGGCGTGAGTTTATTGACCTGTTATGAAGGTCAGATGCATTGACTGACGCATACATATGGAAGTTTCTGGCATTGTTCAGATGCATCTTTTGAAAGCATAGAGAAAGAGAGAAGCAGGGATAAATTATGCAAATCCACCTTCAAGGAAGGGAAATAGGATGAAGAAGAAAAACACAAAAAGGAGGCTTTTGGCGAAAGATGTCGATGAGGTGGAAGCCGTCCAATGGATTTTCACTGTATCTCGAAGAAGCGAAGGAGGATTTCTTAACGATTCAATGGTTTCTATTTAAATTGCCAATGAAGATAAGATTTCTTATCGTCTAAAAGCGTACCCTGGGATAACCTAATGCCATGTAATATATTACAGAAAATCTAAGACTTGATGAACACTTGAAAAAAATCGTTAGCTTATGCTGAAATGTAAAACTTTGTAAACATTTATTTTTTACTGAAGACGAATTTAAAGAAAAATTAAAAATTAATTTTTTTGTTACACATTTTTTTCAGTATTTACGTAAACATATATATATATATTAATATATATATATATATATATATATATATATATATATAGGGATGTAAGGTCAGGTGATGCGTAACTTCACAGCCTCTCCTTGACAAATGTCAACCCCGCCTTCTCATGGTGCATCCTGTTCCCACTAAAGGGGCTCTGACGACCGCCAATAGCGGTATAACTATAACATCGGGATTAGAGGAAATGCTATCCCACACTCACCAACCCGCTTGGCCAGCGTGGTGAGTTATGGCCAAACCCCTCCAAAATAACTCCACAACTTAAATCTTGGCCCTCAGTCTCCGGCAGCTGGAATGTACCTGGCCAAAGCAGCGGCCAGTGCGACATGAAGGCAGAGGGTGCTAAGAATCCCCGGAGGACCGGACTAGGCTGCCATCTGATGCTGACCTTGGCTACGTATAACGGACGCTCCCTATCTTCTGAATCAAGGCTTCTTGAATTGGAAGAGGAACTACAAAGGATCAAGTGGGACATCGTCGGGCTAAGTGAGGTAAGGAGAAAAGGAGAAGATCTCTTTGAACTGAAAAGTGGACATCTCTTCTACTATCGTGTGACAGATACTGACAGAACTAGTGGTGTTGGATTTATAATAAACAAGAAACTGAAGGATAAAGTTGTAGAAGTTGAAAGTTCCTCTGACAGAGCTGCACGACTCGTTATCCAACTCTCGAGAAGATACCAGGCTCAGATTATTCAAACTTATGCACCCACCACAAGTCATGCAGAAGAAGAAATTGAAGAATTTTATGAGGAAATTCGTGATCTAAATAATAAAGGTAAGCAGCACTTGAAGATAATTATGGGAGATTTCAATGCAAAAATAGGGCAACGACAACAGAATGAAACTTCAGTAGGTAAATTCGGTCACGGCAACAGAAACCAGCGTGGAAATACTCTCGTAGAGTTTGCAGAGGCAGAAAGGTTTTTCATCTTGAACTCCTTTTTCAAGAAAAAGCCACACAGGAAATTGACATGGAGACATCCAAATGGGACGACAAGTGAAATTGATTTTATTGTGTGTAACAAAAAATTCGTTATAGAAGACTGCAGTGTGCGAAACAAGTTCAACACAGGAAGTGACCATAGATTGGTGAGATGTAAGATGCACCTCAACACTAAACTCGAACGTAGCAAGCTCATAAGACAAACAAAATGTATTGACATAACCAACCTTAAAAAACACCATAATGCCTTCAAATTGGAACTGAAGAACAGATTCTCTGCTTTAGGAGGCCTAACATCGTAAGAAGTGGATATTTCTGAAGTTAACAGAAAAGTAACCAAAGCTCTTATGGAAACAGCAACAAAATTAGCTGGGTCTAAGAACAAATTGGATGTGAACAAATTATCAGGAAAAACCAAAATGTTGATGCAAAAAAGAAGAGAGATGAGGACAACTAAAGAAGATATGACTTCGAAAGTGGAATATATAGAGCTATGCAAGACAGTACGAAAAAGTATCACTGAAGACGTAAGGAAATTCAACTGTGAACTAGTAAGGAAAGCAATTGAAAACAACCAAAGCCTAAAGATAGCAAAGGGACATCTCAGTAAGGGAAAAAAAACAGATTATGGCACTGAGAAAAGAAGATTTTTCTGTAACAAGAAATAGAGGCGAAATTTTGACAAGAGTGAAAGATTTCTACTCCAAATTATATGAAAGGGATGATACATGTACTCCAGGCATCATGAAAGGTACCAGAGTTCTTCCAGTCCTTCCAGCAGAAGTTGCACATGCAATCAAGAACATGAAGCGAGGAAAAGCTCCAGGAGAAGATGGAATTACTGTAGACATCATACAAGAAGCAAGTGGAGAAATCGAAACAGTACTCGCCCAAATTTTCACTCGATGCCTTAATGAAGAGAAAATTTCTGAGGATTGGAACAACGCTACAATAATCTTGCTACATACAAAAGGTAACATTGAGGATCTCGGGAACTACAGACCTATCACATTCCTATCAGTGGTTTATAAAATCTTCACTAAAGTTCTTTCACACCGCTTGAAGGTAACACTGGACATGGCTCAACCGAGAGAACAAGCTGGATTCAGGAGTGGCTACAGCACAATAGATCATATCCACGTACTTAGAGAACTAATTGAAAGAGCGAGGGAATATGAACTTCCATTGTGCATGGCTTTTATCGATTATGAAAAAGCCTTTGATTCGGTGAAACCATCAGCAGTTGCAATGGCTCTGAAATCCTGCGGTATTGAAGATGCATACATTAATATTATTAATAACATCTATGAAAATTCAAGTGCAAAGATTCTGCTATTTGAAAATACAACACACATAAAAATTGGAAAAGGAGTGAGACAAGGTGACACCATACCTCCGAAGCTCTTTAATGCCACATTGGAAAATGTCTTTCAATCACTGAACTGGGAAAACAAAGGCATAAAGATTAATGGAGATTATCTAACCCACCTTCGTTTTGCTGATGACATAGTAATTTTTGCAACTACCCCATCAGAGCTACAGAGTATGATGCAGGAACTTGCTGACAAGAGTAAAGAAGTGGGATTAAAAATGAACTTTCAGAAGACAAAAGTGATGTTCAATGCTTTTACAAGAAATGAAGATTTATCGATTGATGGAGAAAAGCTGGAGATAACAGACACGTACGTTTATCTTGGACAGCAGATATCAAGTGAGGGTCACATTGGTGAAGAAATTAATCGGCGTACAAAACTTGCCTGGAGAGCTTTTGGAAGAAACAGCATAATTTTCAAGAGCAATATGCCATTATGTCTTAAAAGAAAAGTGTTTGATCAATGCATCCTTCCAGTGCTTACGTATGGTGCAGAGACGTGGACCTTAGCTAAAAGAGACATACAAAGGCTGCAGACAACTCAAAGAAGCATGGCGAGGTGCATGCTTGGTGTAACCAGGAAAGATAAGAAGAGGAACACGTGGATCCGAAAAATGACAAGAGTGGAAGACATCATGATCAGAGTTAAATCCCTGAAATGGCAATGGGCTGGACATACTGCCAGAAGAACAGACCATCGATGGACAGCCGAAATTTTAGATTGGATTCCAAGGGACAGGAAAAGACCCAGAAGAAGACCACATGGAAGATGGGTGGATGAAATTCGAAAGTATGCGGGAGTGACATGGAGGAGACTGGCACAAGACAGACCGTTGTGGAGGAAACTTGGGGAGACCTTCGTCCAGCAGTGGATTAATAATGGTTGACAATGATGATGATGATGATATATATATTAACTGCCGGACAATTGCTAAGGGCGGATGACAATAGCAACGATAGCAACCATAAAATGGTTGCTATATTCCAAGGAAAAGACCCAGAAGAAGACCACATGGAAGATGGGTGGATGAAATTCGAAAGTATGCGGAAGTAACATTAAGGAGATTGGCACAAGACAGACGGTTGTGGATAAACTTGGGGAGACCTTCGTCGAGCAGCGGATTAATAATGGTTGATAATGATAATGATGATGATATATATATATATATATATATATATATATATATATCATCATCATTGTCAACCATTATCAATCCACTGCTGGACGAAGGTCTCCCCAAGTTTCCTCCACAACGGTCTGTCTTGTGCCAGTCTCCTCCATGTCACTCCCGCATACTTTCGAATTTCATCCACCCATCTTCCATGTATTCTTCTTCTGGGTCTTTTCCTGTCCCTTGGAATCCAATCTAAAATTTCGGCTGTCCATCGATGGTCTGTTCTTCTGGCAGTATGTCCAGCCCATTGCCATTTCAGGGATTTAACTCTGATCATGATGTCTTCCACTCTTGTCATTTTTCGGATCCACGTGTTCCTCTTCTTATCTCTCCTGGTTACACCAAGCATGCACCTCTCCATGCTACTTTGAGTTGTCTGCAGCCTTTGTATGTCTCTTTTAGCTAAGGTCCACGTCTCTGCACCATACGTAAGCACTGGAAGGATGCATTGATCAAACACTTTTCTTTTAAGACATAATGGCATATTGCTCTTGAAAATTATGCTGTTTCTTCCAAAAGCTCTCCAGGCAAGTTTTGTACGCCGATTAATTTCTTCATCAATGTGACCCTCACTTGATATCTGCTGTCCAAGATAAACGTACGTGTCTGTTATCTCCAGCTTTTCTCCATCAATCGATAAATCTTCATTTCTTGTAAAAGCATTGAACATCACTTTGGTCTTCTGAAAGTTCATTTTTAATCCCACTTCTTTACTCTTGTCAGCAAGTTCCTGGATCATACTCTGCAGCTCTGATGGGGTAGTTGCAAAAATTACTATGTCATCAGCAAAACGAAGGTGGGTTAGATAATCTCCATTAATCTTTATCCCCTTGTTTTCCCAGCTCAGCGACTGAAAAACACCCTCCAATGTGGCATTAAAGAGCTTCGGAGATATGGTGTCACATGTATATATATATAGAGAGAGAGATAGGATTCCAAGGGACAGTAAAAACCTAGAAGAAGATCCCCTGGAAGATGGGTGGATTGAATTGGAAAGTATGCGGAAGTAACACGGATGAGACTGGCACAAGACAGACCGTTGTGGAAGAAACTTGGGGAGACCTTCGTCCAGCAGTGGATTGATAATGGTTGACAATGGTGATGATGATGATATAAAATATATGAAAGAACAAAACACATTTAAACAAAATGTGTGAATTCTTTGCATTACCTCATGACTTTAAGTTATGCATAGAGCACAGTCGGGTTATCCAGCTTGAACAGTACCGATAGTTTTGCGGATTGCCAAAAATGGCGGTTAATGAGGAAACCGTTGTAAGTGGAGTAAACAAATTCCAAATTAACTAGAAAAAAAGTAGCAAATTAGGTTTGTTAAGCACTATTCTTCAATACCGCTGTCATTATAGGGTGTAGAAATATTATTTGATTAGAAAATTCAATCAAGTAAATACAAAACGGTATTTTAAATTCATTTAACGCCACCTTTAGTATACACTGAGTTTGCTTTGCATTATGAACACTTACCTAATAACGCTTTGTCCATCTTCATGTGGAATCACGGCTCGATGACGCCTAGGAACAGATTCTACAAAGTGTTAAACATCCTCCATGCGTAACTTGATCCATGTCTGCTGCAGCAGCTCCGTCAGTTCACGCCATTCCATTATGCAGGATCAGCAGTTCTCAATCTCCAATTTAGCTTATTCACAAAATGTTTAATTGAGTTACGGTCAGGGGTGTTTGGTGACTAAGGGAATGTGGCGAACTCTTTGTCGTGTCCCTCCAGCCACTCAGTAGTTATACGAGTCCCATGACACGGCGAGTTCTCCTGTTGAAATATGGCACTGTGGTCCGGGTGTGATCTTTTGTTCACCATTAAGTGTTTGTGAGATGCTAACTAACTGGTCTAGGGCTGGCAATGAGAACGCACCGGTTCAAAAACTTCCTCCACCGGCCTGTTGAACCCAATTGTGAAAACAGAGGATAAGACTGCATGCAGTTTGCGCTATACGCAAACCCGACCATCAGCATGGTGCTGCAGGAAACAGGAATCATGACTCCTGATGACCTTCTTCCATCTGTCGAGGTTCCATTGAGGAAGTTCCTTCGCAGATGCGAAATGTTGTTTACGATGTCTGGGCTCATCATGGGTACCCTGGTTGGTCTTCGGCTACGAAAATTCGGCGAAGCAAGGTACTACGCATGGCACAAGTGGAAATAAGTCGAACTGCACCGCTGTTGTTCTGGTGGATGGGCTGGTTGAGTGTTGACGTCATTGTTGAGATACCATTCGTGACACCAGACGGTCACCTCTAGGATTGGCTGACCAATGTGAGCCCTTCTGCTGGATGTCTGTGAATGGTTAATCCAGTCCTGTTACACCCTTGATACAGTAGTGCTGGAGCATCAAACAAGTGCGACTGTTTCAGAAATACTGGCACCTGTCCTCCGGGCTCTACCTATCTGGCCGCAGTAAAATTGATTTACGTCGTCACGTTTTCCCATCACTGGCAAACGTTTATTGATTACGTAAAGGGGATAGGTGTGCACAATTTATAGTAGCCGAAAGTGACATTAATATTACGTGGTACTTTGTTATTGCTCCGAATATGTAAAACGGGAATGTTCCTAATGCAAAGCTGCCTCAGTGTACAGTTTGGAAAAGCACATAATTGTTGTTTAAAGAAGTGATTCATTGAAGTTTTCCTTTTTCACAAGACTTGCTGCACTTCTTTGCTGCTAGGTCTATCCATTCACCTTATTATGGAGATTTAAATTTTGAGATTTAATGATTTGATAATTCCCTTACAGATGCTATAGATAACCTAAAATCGGATAACTGGGATACTGATGTACTTAAAGAGCATAGACATCAGAAATGTTACTGTTTGCTCTCCAGAGCGGTGGGGTTCACAATCACCTCTTTTCCGCACGCTTTCAAATCCATACTAAATGTAAATTCAGTAAATAAGGTGTCATCGTCATTAGTGTTCTGTCTCTTTACAGGTCCAACGATATCTCAGCAAGTTCTCTTCCTCCAGTTAACCGCTCTCCATTTGATTTCGCAAAATTGAATCTGAACTCGTTTCGGGTTTCAATGGGGTCTGATTTATCCTCTGTCCCTTGCTTCCTCCTTGAATTCTTGATAGCTTCATGTGCCTGTTATACACTGAACAGCAATTGATTTAGATATACCTGTCTAACATCTCTCTTGATGGTATCCCAGATGTGCTCGATGAGATTGAGGTCAGGTGACCAAGCTGGCATAGGAAACGAGGGCACGTCAGTGGAGTGTTCGTCCAACCATTCGGATACAATTCGGGAGCGATGGCACGGTGCATTGTCCTGTTGCAGGATGAGGTCCCCAGTGGGATGTTGAAGACGCTCAAACGGGAGCAAATGGTCGTCCATGATATTCCGGTAACGTTGCCCTGTGAGGGACGATGTCAAACGTACCAGGGTGCCATTTCAGTCCATGTTAACAGTTCGCAGACGAGAATGCCACCCCCACCAGTTTGAAGAGTACCCTGCTAGCAAGAAGCATGCATCGCTTCATGTGGTTTGCGCCGTACTCTTATCCTGCCATCTGCTGCACCAACGTGAATCTCGACTCATCAGTCCAGGCAACATTTTTCCACATGTCTAGGGTCCAGTCGCGATGTTCTCGCGCCCATGCTAATCTTTGCACCCTGTGATGTGCGGTCAGCAGCGCTACCTTCGTGGGATGATGGCTTCTGTACCCCATAGCGAGGAGATGGTTCTGGATGGTGTGGCTGATTACACGTTTTTGTGCACCAGCGTTAAATTGCCGAGTGATTTCTTGCACTGTGGCCCATCTATCTGCTGTTACAATGCGAGCTAGCCAACGATGACCCTGCTCATTCACACGCTGTTGTCCACGGCAGTTGGCCCTTGCAGGGATAGTTTTACCGGACTCGATGTACTCACGGTGCACCTATGACACAGTGGCTCGTGAAAATCACAGTGCTTGCACGACTTCCGGGATGAAGTGACCCATTCGTCGGGCCCCGACAATTTGCCCAAGATTAAATGCGCTTAGATCCTTCGTCTTACCCATACTGCGTCCGACTCTTACTGACTCCCGTCGCATGACTCTTTATATTGTCGGATCGCTGCATACGTCATGTCGTTTTCGTTTAGAGAATCGCCCACAGCGCCACATTTGCATAACGCCTGCTGTCTCTAATTCAATAGCTCTTCAGTTATCATCAAGCATCGTTAGTCGTCTCCTTCCTCTTGGTAGCTTTCCTTCAATTTTCCCTTCAATTTTTCTTTTCAATAGGCTGCCTCCTTTTAACACATGTCCTATCCAGTTATATTTTCTTTTTCTTATGATCTTTAGTAAATTCCTTTCTTCTTCAACTGCTTGCAATACTTCACCATTGGTAATTTTTTCAGTCCACTTTATTTGTCCCATTTTTCTAGATAAATACATTTCCAATGCCTCCAACATTTTAGATTCTTTCTCCCCAATTGTCTACGTTTCCGCCCCATGTAAAGTTATACTCCAAATATATCACTTAAAAAGCCTTTTCTTTACATTTTTATTCATTTTGTTAATAAAGAGATTTTTCTTTTTTAATAATTTCTTATATGTACATGCCACATTTTCCATATTCCCTGTAAAATACATTCACGGACAATGAAAGTTGCGCACCTAGAAGAAATCATGCTACAACCGCAAAACTTTGCAAATACACTGACAGAAAAAAATCCCAACACCACGAAAAAATAGTTGTAGAGGAATGAAATGGCGGCAATACATTTGTATAGGTAACATATTTAATTGATTAATGCTTCAAGATCACTGCTTAATGTAAGCGCGAGAAGAGCCATTTTAAATGTGAAATGCTGGTACATTAATAACCGGTATAACCGCCAGAATATTGAATGCAAGCATGCAAACGTTCATGCATTGTGTCGTACAGGTGCTGGATGTCAATTTATGGGATGGAGTTCCATGCCTGTTGTACTTGGTCGGTCAATACAGGAACGGTTAATGCTGATCGGGGGTGACGCTGGAGTTGTCGTCCAATGAATTCCCATACGTGCTCGATTGGAGAAAGATCTGGTGATCTAGCAGGTCACGGCAACATGTCAACACTCTGTAGAGCATGTTGGGTTACAACAGCGGTATGTGGGCGAGCGTTATCCTGTTGGTAAACACCCCCTGGAATGCTGTTCATGAATGGCAGCACAACAGGTTGAATCACCAGACCGACGTACAACTGTGCCGTCAGGGTGCGTGGGATAACCACGAGAGTGCTCCTGCTGTCATAGGAAATTGCTCGCCAGACCATAACTCCAGGTGTAGGTCCAGTGTGTCTCGGCCGCAGACAGGTTGGTTGCAGGTTCTCAGCCTCCTTCTAACCAACACACGGCCATCACTGGCACCCAGGCAGAACCGGCTTTCATCAGAAAACACAACAGATCTCCACTCCGTCCTCCAATGAGCTCTAGTTTGACACCACTGACGTCGTAAACGGCAGTGGTTTGGAGTAAGTGGATTGCACGCTACAGGGCGTCTGGCTCGGAGCTGTAATTCAAGTAACCGATTTGTAACAGTTCGTTGTGTCACTGTGGTGGCAACTGCAGCTCGAATTGCTGCCGCAGACGCAGTACGATGCGCCACGGCCATACGCCGTACACGGCGGTCTTCCCTCTCAGTAGTGCCACGTGGCCGGAAGGAACCCGGTCTTCTTGAGGCAGCACCTTCCCTTGACCACCGCGGCCAACCATCATGCACAGTGGCTACATTCTTGCCAAGTCATTCTGCAATATTGCGGAAAGGAAATCCACCTTTTCGTAGCCCTATTACACGACATCGTTCAAAATCCGTGAGCTGTTGATAATTGCTTCTTCTTCTTTTTAAAGGCATTCTTGACTAACATCAACACACTACGTCGAATCTCAACGATAACTAACGCTCACGAACGTTACAGCGCGTATGTTTTGCATGTTCCGAGGGGCGCTACCAGCGCCACACGTATGCGACGAGCGCTAAATTTGCATAGACGTCATCTTACAGATGTACTCTTACCGCCTACCAACTGTCGTTTATCTAACACAACACCTTCTTGGTGTTGAGATTTATTTTCCGTCAGTGTAGATAGAGCGCGTGCTGGTATGCAAATGATCCAAGTTTGGTGCGATTGCGCATGATCGCATATCCTGTGTGGGCGCTGAAAACACGAACCGGAATTCATGAATGATACACATCATGGCTCTGTTTTTGCCATCATGTGTGTCATTCATCTGTATCATTACGTCCATAAAATTTCAGTTTAATCAAATAATTCCTTTTTGGTGCGCACGTTTTATTGTCCGTGAGTGTAATGTGGTCACATACGAACTGCGTTTTAGTTACACCTGTTTAATCAGGCGTGCAGAGATGGTGTCGACTTTTACAAGGCTTCTCAAAAATATGCAAATAAAAGTCAAAACTTGCGTTTAAAAGCATTCGTAAGCACATATTTCTGATCGCAAATGTTTCTTTGAAATTATTTAAGATATATGTCGCAAAAAGTTTTAAACTACATAATAATATAGCATACTTATCTCAAATTGTGGCTGTTCTTTGTCACATTATTAAAATAATTATTTACTCAGCAAAAGTGGTATCAACATAATATGTTCACTGCTAAAAGGTGCGCTGTTTTGCTAATCTTCTATAAATAAGCTCACCGGACAAAATATTAGTCATAACTGTCAGTACTTATCTAATAGTGAATGACGGCTCCTGCCTTGATAATAGCATGAAGCCGGTGTGGCAGGGACTAAACGAGGTTGTAGATGTATTGAACACCGATTTGCAGCCATTCGTGCGCCATTTGGTCCCGACGTTCCGCCAGAGTACGCGGGTATGCGTTCCGTCGTTTCACCTTCTGTTCCAAATGATCCCACAGATTTTCAGTAGAATTTAAATCTGGAGATTCGGCGGGCCAGTCGAGATGACATAGTGTTGTTGATTGCTTGTCGTGCCCCTCAGACACAGTTTTAGCCCTGTTCACACTGAAGTTGTCGTTTGTAGGACGGGAGCGGCAATGAGATTCTGCTCCTGGAGATATAGGGCAAAGGGCAACATTTCATCATTCAGAATGTGGAGGTACGCATGCTGGCTTAAATTCATCTTCACTGCAATGAGAGGGTTAATTTCCTCGTACGAAAAACATCTCTAAAACATCACAGAACCCCCTACAGCTTGAACAGCACCTTCGACACAATCAGGATAAAAGACTTCATTGGGCCTGTGATACACTCGTCACCTCCCATCATTGGAGTACAAACAAAAACGAGACTCATCAGACCAAATTGCTCGTTTCTAATCCTCCACAGTAACGTTTTGGAGCCTTTGAACTCATTGAAAATGTGCGACTTTGTGACTTGCTGCTAAACGGGGCCTCTTTCGTGATACTCTGGCCCAGATGTCCATCGCATGCAGTTCTCGAGGCAATGAAAGTCCACTCCAAGCAATTTCCAAAAGGAAATTGCTTGGAGTGGACTTTCATTGACTATTTGGAGCAATTGTTGCTTGGTTTGAAATCGATTTGCAGTTACTAAGCGTGAAACATGGCGGCTGTCCCTTTTGGGGAGAATCGTTTTTCGGAAACTGTTACGTCGCGGATTTGCGGTTGTCTGCGAACTACGCCAGTGTTTGTAGATACGCTGGGCAATACGCCTCGTCACACCAAAAAATTGGGTGCTTCATTCACTTTGTGTCCGTCGGCACGGCCAAACACGATGACTCCTTTTAGCCACTCAGTAACGTCTGTCTCACGACCCATATTGCAGATTAAATTGAACACACACATTGCTGTTCACCACTGCACGAGACAGAAATGGTACTGTAAAGCCTATTTATCTTCCAACAATGCTATCTCGGCGCTCTCTGTGCAACCGGTAACTTTCTACTATCATTTCTGTTAGGGGTGACTAATTTATTGTCTGCTGTGCTTATTAGCGTAAATAAGAACGCTATCGCTAGCACTGATCGAGAGCACGATTGCGTAGGATTTCGTATGGTTTAAAGTATTGAGGAAGCGTTACTGCACACGCGAGTTTCCCATACCACGTCAGTGCTAAATCGTTATGAATATGAGCCAGCAAAATAAATGTTTTATAATTATTGCAAATAAGCATAAAACATTATTTCCCGCTGCACTTCTTTCTAAAGTTTAACGGCAACCGTGAGGGATTTTGATGGCGATAAACAATCACCCCTCCCAAATTTGGAGCAACTGGTTCCGGCGAGGGAAGACCCATCATCCATCCAGTAGGAGAGATTCGCCGCAAGTACATCATGCAAGACTCATTCCCAGCCACAGCCATTCATAAATTTAGGCATATAACCTCTTGGCAGCTCGGGTGTCATGTCTGCACGCACTAATTTCAATATTTTCATAAAGCCCCCCCCCCCCTCCAGATATCTATTCCGTTCTTTCTGTTGGAATCGGCAGTACAATTGAACTTTCCAGAATAAGGAATGTCTTTTCAATCATATGGGAACTATATAATTTCCAAACGCACAGCAATACATACGTTACTTATAACTTTTTTGTTAAAAATCTTTTCATTCGGGAGCGGTATTCCACTTCTCATAGAAAAACTTCACCTCGAAGTGTAGGTTTGTGTACTCTGAACTTGTACTTCGATATCAAAATTATCATTGACAAGGTCAAAAAACTAGTGTGACCTCAAAGCGAAAGCCTGATAGTTTACGAATAAGCTGCGCGTGTCATTGCGAAGATCACTACGGAGTTAAAGGTTTCGCATAGAAAAGAACACCTGTAACGCAAAGTGAACAAAATTTTGAATGAGAAAATTTTAAACAAGAGTAGACTAATTTTATCCCATATAGCCAGAAAAAACTTAAATTCAGCAATCCGTCAACATGGTTTCCGAACATTGAAGTAAACTAATACCAAGAAGAATTATTCAAAAGAATGCAAATGATACCATAGAAACCGTTTAACTGACTCAAAATCATTTTCTTCATACAATCAAAAGAAAAATACAAATAGTGCACAGAATGCCGATTTAAAAACATGCAATGTGACCCATTTCCCTTCCAACAAAAAAAATTATTATCACTTTTCTTCACATGGTGTTTCAGATCGTCAGGATCCCTTGCCGCCTAGTGGAACTGTAACCTCCATTAGGATTCTCAGCTGGGAAAGTACAGTTTTGGGAGACAAGCTTAAAGCTGGGGGAAAGTGCAAAACTCAGAGGAAATATCAGTAAACAGCTTATGACAACCATGTGAATTTTCTAGGAGTCATCCACACATTTGCGTAACAGTCAGGGGAAAGCACTGGAAAATCTCTATTTTGGGATTCGGCAGCAGCAAGGAATCTAATCCACAGATGTAGCCTGTCACATGGATATGAGGCTCGTCAGTAGCCAACTGCGACACATTGGTGTTAGCTCCCGATATTCCAAAAGAAAAGTCTGTGTCTACGTTTTTTTTTTTTTTTTTTTTTATTGGAGGTTTTAACGACCACCGTGAGCAACTCAATGGGCTATAAGCAGTCGCCCGTCCCTAATTTAGGGTCACTGGTTCCAGGGAAGGGAGAGAGCCAGTGCCGTAAGACAAACACAAAATCCATGCCTCACCGGGATTCGAACCCGGACCCCGTTCGGACGAATAATCAGAGGCCATCACTTAGACCACTGCGCCACCGGAGTGGCGTGTCTACGTTTTAAGACGTATTCTTCTCCTACATTGCCTTATTCATTGCCACCGAAACCTACGAACCGGAATGTTTCAAGTGTGTCTCTTCCTACGCCTGCTTCGTAGTCTTCGACTCCTTCTCTTCTTCGCACGTCTTCCACATCATCCGTGCAGCTTACTTCATAATTTCCAGTTGCAGTTATTACTGATTAATTTATCAAATCTCAGTCTTCTTTCGCTAAATCCGTGAATAGTTCGTACGCAATGCTGCGATTTCCTCTCTTCAGCCTCCAGAACAAGTTCTTGCTCCCGTGATTTTACTGATGGCGACTTCCCCGGTTCGGAGGAGGTTACTGAGAATAACTTGTTTGACACTGTCAATCTTCCCAGAACCGCTTTGGACTTGGTTACACGTACTGGGTGCCAACTCTCTGGATCACGTGTCGTTGCTTATTCAATCCCTTATGAATTTCCGTCTCAGGTTAAGACTTGCACACTGTCGGAGTGTACTACCCTATGTTGCAAAATTTTGAAATTCTCAAGTCGAGACCGTCCTGCTTTCCTGATGATACTGCACAACTCGATCAACGTTTCAGGAACGTTTCTCAAAATATCGGCATCTATGATTTGCCAAAACTATATCTGCTTCTCCACTGCCTTTTTCTCAAGATATCTAATCATATAATTGTCAAACTTTCTGTAACTATCTGAATAATATTTTTCAACTTGACGCCAATGATTGGTGCTTTCATTTCGTCACGATGACGAGTGTCGAATGATTCGTCGGAAAATCTGGACATGTATGCGTCTCTTCAGATTTCTTCGTGAACATGGTGAAGATTTTCACGAGAATTAGTAGGTATTATATTGATGATACTTCTGTGTGTTTAGGGCTCCCGATTCAATGAATTACAATCATTTCGTTGATATGCTCCTTTCAGCTGATATTGAACTGTTTTACTCAACTGCATTATATTGTTTGATCATCCATTTTATTCTTGGTGAGAATTCATTTTGCTTTATTTTCATTATTGACCTAGCGATTCACATTTGAAGTCTTGAATTGACTATGCAGTTTACTGACTTATGGGTTTCGATATTCCTTAGTCTTGTGCTGCATTTAGCGTATTACTTCCAACGAACTTTAAATTGCGCAGGAGTGGCATTGATTTCATGGTATTTGTTGAACTGCGATATCTGACTTGTGTTTGATTCTCGTCTGATATGAAAATTTTTCCCAATGATTTTTGTAGATATGTATGTAACTCTGGGTGCTAATCAACTATTCGATCTTCAGTTATAATAGATGAAATAAATCCGACGTTATACGCTCACCTGAGGAATTTTCCCAGGATCGCTATACCTTTATTCTTACATGATAAGCTGCATGCATAAGGAAGTATAACACAACGAAAATAATTATATACAACACGAAAATAATTTATAATTTCTGGTTGCGATTGTGAAGAATAAAGATACCTTGCGGGAAGACTATATTTGTATTACACACTAGTTTTAATTTTTGCTTAATGATGTTGTTTTCTCACATTTAGAACTAAAAGAGGAAATTCAGGAAAACATCTTAGAGGAGAATCCTGATCTGACTGAGGAAAACTTTAAGTTGAAACTTTCAATGGTTGGAAGAAAGGAAAATAAATATTCGGTAGCTGAAGAAGCCAAGTATCCTAAAATTAAATATGAAAAAAGGAAAATTGAATTTGAACTGGGCAGTGCACACAGTTAAAGAATCTCGGAAAGAATAAATGTGCCTTCAATGTCCAGCTTATTGACACTTTAGAAACAAATGCAAAGAAGCTCATGTGACTTGTGCTAAGTGTTCGAAGACCGGACGCCGCCCCGGTGGCGCAGTGGTCTAAGCGATGGCCTCTGATCATTCGTCCGAAAGGGGTCCGGGTTCGAATCCCGGTGAGGCATGGATGTTGTGCTTGTCTTACGGCACTGGCTCTCTCCCTTCCCTGGAACCAGTGACCCTAAATTAGGGACGGGCGACTGCTTATAGCCCATTGAGTTGCTCACGGTGGTCGTTAAACCTCCAATCAAAAAAAAAAAAAAAAAAAAAAAAAGAAGACCGGACATCCACACTGTAAAAGTGTGAACACTCCAAAATGTATCAATTGCCTAAGAGCTAACGATAGATACAAACTGAAATTAGATCCTGGACTTTTTAGTCTAGATTCAGAATGCGCTTGCTTAATAATAGAACTTGCGATAACCAAAGATCGCACAAGATATGAATACGTTTGAAGGAAATGAACTGAGAATAGCTTAGTTCAATACGCATCACGCGCTGGTTGCTATAGCGCAGATTCAACGATTTGTAATTGAGGGAAATACTGATATATTGCCTATACAGAAGCCATACATCCTTCAGAGTAGGGTGAATAAATTTCCAACAAGAATGAAGGTGTTTTGATGGGGTTAATCAGCGAATCTGCAAGAAGAATCTGCAAGAAGAATCTGCAATGGTAATCTGCAAAGAAGGAATGAAGATACTTGAGATTGCAACTAGTGAGAGACTTGTTGCCCTTCTATTGACATCTCGAGGCCAATCGGTGCTTCCAGCTAATTGATATAGCGCTCCTGAGTTTCTGCAGATTTATTTATTTTTTGTTGTTTTTTGCTGATGGAAATTGAAGTATTATTTGATGGATTTGGAGAAGGCGATTGGCCAATTTGAGGGGATTTTAATGCTAAACGTTCCTCTGAGACGATAATTCTACCGATGATAGCGGTGATCAGTTATTTGAGTTCGCCTAATCTGAGGGACTCACTGTTTTTAATGAACCTGAGAACAATCAAACTTTCAGTGGCTCGCAGGAAGTTTCGTGTATTGATTTGACAACTGGACGATTGAGAAGCCAATCTATCTTGCAGATGGGCTGGTCACAGACGACATTACCTGCACCGATCATCAGGTAATTTGTTTTAGTTTAAATGTGAGACTTCCGACAACTAATAGAGCTCAACTTAGAGTGTCAGTGAAAAACGTATATCGGTTAAGTTTTAAGGGATATCTCGGATCACTGTTGGAATCCCAGGCACAGACTGATCTGTCACAGATTACGGGCTTGTTGGAATTCGTGGAAAATCTTACTAATTACATTGTCGAAAGTGGTAAAACAAAAGAAAAAAATCATTTGATTGGGGAACCAATAAAGTCAATATAATGAAAAGTCTTGCTAGAAGTTTTCGTAGAAGAATGTAACGAAGTGCGTACTTTCCGCGGAAGAGATCTTTGTTTGAGATGGAAAATAAAAAGGCGTTTTTGGAATACCGTAAGGAACTTTTGTTTTCCAAGAAAAACTCCTGAAGTGAAACCTGTTATAAACAAAAACCTGACCAGCCTTTTAGAGGTCCGTACATAGCCCGAAAGTGGAAAGTTTCCTCGCCTTTTCTGGTCTCTTCCATCAGGAATTCGATGGAACAACTGACAAATAACGTAGAGCATACGGTTGATATTATTTTCCAGGGGATCAAGCAAGTCTTAATAATGCCTTGCAATCGGTGATAAAAGAATCTTGTAGAATTTCACCTGACTATGTTGATGATCTTTGTTCTCCATATGGAAATTACGATAGGTCATATACAACGTAGATTGTAAGACGGCACCAGGCATAGACGGATCGGATACCAGTATTATTAGAGATATTTATCTTACGAATGCAAAATGTTTTCTAGCCATCTTGAATAGACGTCTTCTCAAGCGAATTTTCCTCGAATATTGGAAAGTCACCAAGCTCATATTATTCAATAAAGGAGGAAAAGAAAAGACTGACCCCTCAGCTTATAGGCTAATCTGCCTCGTGCCTTTCTGGGGAAAAATATGCTTACGAATAGAGTGCATATTTTACCTGTCAAGCTCGAATGGGCTTCATTAAGCCCAGTTTGGGTTTAAGCCGGGGAAGTGTGTGACTGAAACGATTAGGTCAGTCCGAACAACAGTTGAACAATATAAGGATATGGGCCTGCATATGTGCATGATCTCTTTGGACGTCAGGAGCGCTTCTAACAAAGTATGGGAACTGGCGGTACGGGCGCAATTAAAGGAACCTAATCTACCTAAAAAAATTTTCAAAATGGTTGCAGATTTCCATTTGGAAAAGGAAATAGTTTTTGATATCATGAATCAAAGCGTTAAGAGAAAATATTCAAAGGGCTGCCCACACGGATCGAATTCAGGTCCATTATATTAGAATAATACTGCAAATCTAGTTTTGTACCTCTCATTCGAAGAGGGAGTATCTGCTCAGGCCACCGACGATTTCATGATTTTGGTATCAACGAGGGGAAAACATGTGATAGAGGATAAGATCAGTAGAGGGATACAGCAATAAGAAGAATGGGGTATTAATTTTAATCTGAGGTTTGCACCAGAAAAGACAACACTCCTACCTTTTCTTAAGGGTGGGAAAATGAATACTCCACCCGAATACAGATTCCGAGGAGTAACAATTAAAGCGTTGGAAACTATGAATTATCTGGATCTTTTAATCATTCATAAATTTACCAGTTTTCCGCATTTTGAGTTCATTCATAAATTTACCAGTTTTCCGCATTTTGAGTTCATTCATAAATTTACCAGTTTTCCGCATTTTGAGTTCATTCATAAATTTACCAGTTTTCCGCATTTTGAGTTCATTCATAAATTTACCAGTTTTCCGCATTTTGAGTTCATTAGGCAAATGATTAAAAAAATTTAGAACCGACTTCAGGGAATGAAATTACTCGGCAAAGTTTTCAAAATGTTTTACAACAGGGGCCTAGAGAGATTAATAATGTATGTCAGTGGAGGGTGGTGGGAAGACTCGGTAGAGCAACAGTAAAGCTAAACCAGATTCAACGCCCAATTTTATTAGGAATCACAGACTCCTTTTGGACAAATTCAACGGTTGCGCTGCAGATATTGTCTGGTTGCGAGCCTTTTGATCTTATTGTGGAAAAAGAAGAAGTATCAATCTTTGGAACAGTGAACCAACGTCTTAATATTTGGTAAAATAGAATTTCCATGTCCGCATCGGATATTGAAAGAGATGAGGCTGATTATGTAACCATCCATCTTTGAATCGAGGCACTTATTGGAACACAGTAGCTCTCTTGAGTGTGGGTCATAGGACTTTTACCGTCGGATCTGGAATCGATTAAAGAATAGGTTCAGGATTCTGCGATTATACTAATGGTAACATCACCATGACCAGGCTTATTCGACTCTCAAATAATTGCACGGTTTTCCAGGCCTAGCTCCAGGCAATTTGGGAGGTACTGCATTTTGTATCACTAAACAGAAGCAAAGAAGTACGGCACATCTATTCGGATAGCCAGTTACCACTTATAGCTTTGGGATGTTTTAATAATCAGAACTTATAGGTTAGAAACATATTGAGAATTTTTGAAAATTTTTCTGAGAGAGAGAGAGAGAGGGGTACGTTTCCACTGGATTAGATCACATCAGGGTACGACCGGAAATGAGCTCGCAGACGAATTGTCAAAGGGAGGATAAAATAGCGAAATAATTGAAGGTACTTTGCTGACATCATTGAAAACTGTTAAGACAGGAATTCAAAGGGCATTATTAGAAGAATGGGAAAGAAGATGACACCACGAAGAAAAAGGGAGCTCGATTTTGGATTCTGCCCTAGAGTCTCGACTAAGAGATATAATACAGATAAATTCCTTAACCAACAGTTTACGGGGCTTGGTGTTTTCCCATACTACTTTTCAAACTTTTAGGTGAAAGACTGCTCTTACAGTTGCCTAATAGATCAGGACAGCATCAGGCACTTGATCACGATTTGTCCAGCATTTTTGCACATTTAGAGGAATTTTTTCTCACGGATTTGTCTGGGATATTAATAAAAAATTGCCGTCTGCCAGATTAAAGAATAGATTGTCGGCTCTGATTCAATGGATTGTGCCGAACCAAGATTCCGCCTGCGTGGGACATACACGTGACTGATTGGAAATAAACTAGAAAGGGATTACGAATGTTCTATTCTTTCGCTTCCAGAGGTCTATGAATGAGAGTCATTTTAATTAAGATGCTAAGTTCTTTTTTGTACACGGGCATGGGAACTTTTATTGTTTGTGTTAGTTTATTGTGTGGATTGTGCAATTGTTTGATTAATTGGAATTGTAATGTTCGTTGCTCGAAAAGTAACTACCAAATAGATGTAAAGTAGTTCGAAATTTTGCGCCTTGTAATACAAGTGTCACATGTGTTTTAATAACACATGGTGAGGCTGCTAAGTTTATTTTGGAGATTTATTGGAAATCTATGCTTGCTTTTTTAGCTGCTATATGTTGAGTTTGAAAACGTTGACTTATAAATGTTCGACACTGGAAACAATTGATCCATTTGGAATTGTAATGTTTGTAATTCGAATAGCAACTATAAGATAGATGTAAATATTCGTTAGAAATTTCTGAGCATTTTGATAGAAGTCTTACATGTTTTGATAGCCCTTGGTGAAGTTGCTTGGTGTATTTTTTTGACTTATTAGACATTTATGCTTGTTTTTTCAGTTGCTATATCTTGAGTTTTGTAAATGTTGATATGTAAATGTCCGAGTGTGGACGTCTTGATTAGTTGATAATGTATAATTAACATTTGTAACATTTGCATAACCGTAATATTAATGATTGATAGAATATTGGGTGTCAATAGAGTTGTTGCTGGTAAATGTACTTTGAACCACAGAAAAAGATTTAAGTAACTATCTTGGAGGTGTAAACTGATAATGTTAAAGTGAATTTGTATTGTGCAATTTCATTTAATTTGATTGTTAATATTACTTACCTGGGAAATCTTAGAAAATAAATGGAAATAATTTGGGGGTTGTAGCATGATAGTATCATACGGAATTGCCTTGCAGTGTTAGTTTAATAACAGATTTATTATTTTATTAGTACGATGTAGAAATGTTAAATTGAGTAGAAATATACACTCATCATCAAAAAAATACTTGCACCCAGAGGGAAGCAACCGATAGGAATGAAACTTGGTGGGTAGATTTAACGTTGTGAGACATGCAAATGATTCGAGTATCACGCTCGGCCGCATATGTGTTGCCAGCAAGGAGGGGTCGTAGCGCTGTGCCTGACCGGCTATTCAATATCGTCCCGTTGCGCGCGCTTGCCATTCTGACTCGTGCTGTTTTGCTGGTTGCATCCTTTGCAAGTGAAGTATGTCTCGCAAAAAAAAATTCGAAAGCAATTAAAGCACTTGGAGGAGTTAGAAGGTGGCCGCATCGCCGAGTTGCGGGAATCGAAATGGTCATATCGTCGTATTGTGCGCCATACCGGTCGTACGGATATCACCATAACACGCTGTTGGCGGTAGTGGATAGCACAAGACATGCAACAGCGACAGGAAGGGTCTGGAAGATATAGACGAACCACGGAGAGAGAGAGATGCGCTCCATGAATCGTCCGATTAGTGCCAGCATCATTGACAGACGGCTGCACGACGTAGAACTACAAGCACACAAAATGTTACGATGACTGCCCTTGACACCGGTGCATCGATCCCAAAAACTGCAATGGTGTCATGCTAGACTGTCATGGAGCCACTCATAATTGTAGCGGGTGATCTTCCTTTTCTGAAAGCTCACTACGGTGCGGTGTTTCAACAGGACAACGCTCGTCTGCATACTGCTGCTGTCTCGAGAGCTTGGCTTCATGGAACTGACACTCTGCCATGGCCAGCCGCATCGCCAGACCTATCGCCGATTGAAAAAGTATGGCATGCTATCGGACGTGCTATCCACACTCCATCCCTACCGCACAATCTGCGGGAACTGCGTGAGAAGATTCAAGTTGCATGAGATGGCTTACCGCGGGACACCGTTAGGAACCTGTACAACTTCATGCCGATGCGTCGGGCGTGCTGTGTGAGCAAGCATGGCGACCCGACGCCATACTGAGAGACACTACTTATTGGCGTGTAGGTCAATAGATATTGCCCATATCAGTCTCAATGTTTAATCATTTATTGTTCGTGGTAACCTTTTACTTCCTCCCGAAGAGTATTGCATTCCGACACGCCCTACTGGAGGCAACTATTTTTTTGACGATGAGTGTATCTTAATTTAAAATGTTCGTGAAGTTTTTGGTAACATGCATTTAACTGGTTTTCTGGAATATAGGACTAGGTTAGTCCCGTTCCGGGATAACGGACCTTCCTGTCCTGATAGCGCGTGGGATCGCAGTGTGGTGGCAGGTCCATTTGTGGGGATGGAGCTTTGCCGTGAGTGGGGTGTTTGGTTTTTCGGTCGAGCTGGTTGATTGCTGTTACAATCTTCCAGTTAAATTGCTTCTTTAATCCCTGTCATGTCGTTCAGGATGTACAAACTTTGTTCTACCAGAAATCTTAGAACCTAAAATATTGTAAATAAATCTTATAAAAGAATCTATGATTTAAACTAAATACTGATTTATAGTTGGAAATTAAAACTAATGGTCCGTTTTAAAGCATTTACTTTGCTAGTGCTCTTTGCTCTATGACCAGCTTAACCCGTCACTTCTCTTTAACTTTTCGATGTTTTTTTTACTTTTTCCTTATGTATATATATCATCTTTATTCGAAACAGAAACCAGCTGCGTTGATTTGGTTTTTCTAATTCATGTAAGCTAAACTAGAAAAATATGAAAGCGCATAAATGGTTCGCATCTAATTTATAGGATAATTTCTTTTTGGCATTCTTTCTCAGTCATATTCTTATCGTTCGGTGTGCTCAAAGCACCACGTAATCCCTCAATTTTTGTTACCAACTTTTTATGTTTAAAGTGTATTTGTCTTTTCTTCCTTTTTATCAGTAATTTAACTTAGGTCTTTTTCTTCTCAAATCTTTCCTTTTACATGGGCTCATTAAATTTCACAAACATGCAAATTTTGTTATTTTCCGAAAAACATTTCCATTTTATCTACACAACTTTAAGAGATGTTTATTTCATGAAAGATTAAAGAAATTTAATTTCGAGATTTTTTTCTTGGGTGAGTATTTACAATACAGTGTTCTGTTACTATCTTCGGTACACAAAATTCACATTCACTTTTCAGTCACTTTTTGTGAGTCAAAACATATTATGTCAAATTACTCTTATGTTTACACTTTTGAAACTAGGTTTATCAATTATTCATCTTTTCTGTGTAGGTGAATAATGAAAAGAACCTGCGGGTATTATTTTCGCAGGATAAGTACTTTCAGAGACGGGATTTTTCTGATGCAGGCGTTCTTTTGTACAGCTACCTTAAAAAATCAATTACTCTAAGTCATATTTGCTTTCATATACACTGCTGTTTATATTTGTTTTTAGAATTCAACCACGCTTTTATTCGGCATTCAGTGAAACCCACGAGCAAATAGAAATGTATTACGCTGTTTTATAAACTATTGATGAAAATACTCAATTTGAGACTGTTTCCAAATATACTGCCAGCAGAAAAATCTCAAGAAAGAATGATTGAAAATAAAAGGAAAATCTTGATCATCTTATGTCAATGTAGTTTTTTCAATTTGCATCATGTCTGTGTTTAATCAGGCAAGTTCTACAAATATAAAGCGCTAGAAACACATCTAACTATTTGTGTACGATACATAATTGGAAAATTATGCAACAGTTATAGTAAAAGCTGTATGAATAATTTTTATAAGATGTGCGTGTATCTTAAGGAAAAGGAATTTCTTCATTGAGTCTGGAAGCGCAAAGGCATTTGAAATTGAAGAACAGAAAAGAATAATGATGGCATGGATTTTTCACACTATTGATCTACACATCCTTTTATTAGGCACATGTGAAAGTCAACACGTTAAGCAATTTCGTTTTTTCTAGAAAGCTGAGCCTGAAAGGATTTATAATAAAAATTACTCTAAGTATTTATAAGGGTCGCCCAAATGAAAGTGAGACTCGTGTAACCGCGCCGTTGTATAATTACACAGAACCGTGCATTTGCGCCGGTAGATGGCGTGTCATGTAAGTCTGTTATCGGCGGCAGGTGTCTGTGCGGTTTGCCCATGCGGAGGCAAGTGGACTACGTAGGGTCATGTAATGGATTCGTTCAAAAAGGCCCAGCGGGCAGTTATGCAATTTTTGACGGCAGAAGGTGTTAGTGGCGCCGAAATTTATCGTCCTATGATGAATGTGTATGGGAATGAGTGTCAGGTACGGTGCACAGTGTTTCGCTGGTGTAGTGAACTTCGTAAAGGACGTGTGAGCACGGAAGACATACCGAGAACTGGGTAAGCACATGTGGCCATCACCATGGAATCGATTGCTGCCGTGGACAACCTTGTGAAGGAGAATCGCCGAATGACCACCCGCTTGCTTACGTGCAACATTGTCCATGAGTAAGGGAACATTTAACACCGTTCTTCATCGCCGATTGGGATACAGCAAAAATAGCGCACAATGGGTCCCCAAACATCTCCAGGAAGAGAAGAGGACTCGGCAAATGGGTGATTGCCTGGAGCATCTGCATCATTAGCACGCAGAGGGGTAAAGTTTATTTCCAAGATTGTGGCCGCAAATGAAACTTGGTGCCGCCACTTCGATTCGGCCACAAAACGGATGGGTATGGAATAACGGTATCCAACTGTCCACGCCCAAAAACACCTCAGTCCTCCTTAAGGGCTAGAAAAGTGAAGCTTACGGTTTCCTTCTATGAGAATGGCCATTGCTGTTGGATTGGCTGGACACAGGTAGTACAGTACGTATCGCTGGACACAGGTAGTACAGTACTGCGTACGATAAATGAAATCATTAAAGGTTTGTAGAGTAAAACCAAATTTATTTACAAATTAAAATAATTTAAAAGCAAGAACTTTCGGGGCTCTCATGGCCCCACCATCATGCTAAGTGTCGTAGGAATGCAGAGTCAATCATTATAAAGTACAAGTACCCATCATTCATTTTCACCAGTTCGTCTCAAGGAAATGCCAGATAACAAAAGTTAAAATTACAGTTCAAAAGAGGAACTACGTAGGTTCTTCAACATCTGGTTGTCCGGAGGGGGCGACCAGCCATCTCCACTGCCTCGGAACATAAGCCGGGAGGTCACAGTTACAGTAGGAGTCACCAAATTTAATAATATAAAGGCTTTCAATGCAAAAGGCAGTCCGTTTGTTAATAGTTGAGATTAAGATTTTTGCGTTATTCCAATCAGGTACGTAACCCTCTTGATTAAAATCAGCTGTTAAGGCCGTGTTAGATGATCCTGATTGGAGTGCATATTTGTGGCCTTAAAAGCAGCTGTTAACCAAGAGGATTACGTAGCTGATTGGAATAACGCAAAAATATTAATCTCAACTATTAGCAAACGGATTGCTTTTTCATTGAAAGCCTCTATATTATTAAATTTGGTGACTCCTGCTGTAACTTTGACCTCCCCGGTTAAGTTCCGAGCCAGTGGAGACGGCTGGTCGCCCTCTCCGGACAACAAGATGTTGAAGAACCTACGTAGTTCCTCTTTTTGAACTGTAACTTTAACTTTTGTTATCTGGCATTTCCTTGAGACGAACTGGTGAAATGAATGTTGGGTACTTGTACTTTATAATGATTGACTCTGCATTCCTGCGACACTTATCCTGATGATGGGGCCATGAGAGTCCCGAAAGTTCTTGCTTTTAAATTATTTTAATTTGTAAATAAATTTTGTTTTACTTTGCAAACTTTTAATGATTTTATTTATCGTACGCAGACAGCATTTGTTATACCTATTACGGTGTCGTACGAATAATTACTTTTGTCTTCAGTACAGTAAGTGTTTGATAACAGTTGCGCAACATCCAAACGGCGTTCAAGCGTAAACGACCCGGTATGTTGTCAAATGGAGACGACAACGCACGCCTGCATGTGGCGAGAGTGTGCCACATTTGCTGCGAAGCTTCCGCTGGGAGGTCCTCGACCATAGCCCGTATAGCCCCGATCTGTCGCCCTTCGACTACCACATCTTCAGACTACTGAAAAAGCTGATCTCAAGAGCCGCCGGTTCGCTAACGATGCTGAGGTCCGGGACTCCGCTGAAGAGTGGTTCCACAACCAACCACGGACGTTCTTCGCTCACAAACTCGTGCAGCGCTCGAACACTTGCTTGAACCGACAAGGCGACTATGACTAGCAGGTATGTAGCCCATGTATCACTCTTACTTCCTGTATGTTCACATATTCCAACCTATAAACCCTTACGGCAAAAAAACCGACAGCCTCAATTTCATTTTGGCGACCCTTATGCTTTATTAAGTACACTGATCGATATAGAAAATACCTCCCCATGAAAGAATCGTATTGAGATTGAAATGATAGGAAACTTATAAAACGGGTACACACGCTTGTGGAAAAGAAGTTATTTAATGTCTGAGGTATTATTGTACATGAATACTATGAGTAAGGAGATAATATAATGTGGGCTGAGTGAGTAGATAGTATGAACCTTATGCTTAGGTACACATTCGGTAACACGGCGCAGCATTGAGTGGAGAAATCCCCGGATGATGTGCTAAGATATCGTTGATCACATGCGTTGACTTGTGTCCAAAAGTTGTCGACATTGCGATGGGGACGTGCAGAGGCGTTAAGTTATCATACAATAACGTCCCGTATGGCCTCCATTTGGTAAAGTCTGGGGATCGCGCTTGACCAGGACAGCGCCTGAACACATTATAGAAATTGTCGGTTGACGTTGGCACTGTGATGGCAGCGTTATCCTTTTGCAACTGGACATCAGGATACCAGGAAGGAGCCGCAACACAACAGGCTGCAGAACCTGATTGGCACATTGACGTGCATTCATTCTATCCTCTATAGGTACGACCGCTGAACGGTGGCTGGAACTAATAACGTTCCAAACCATCAGACCAGGCTGAAGTGCCATATGGTACTTACGGATGGCAGTAAGTTCATCCCAGTGACCACGTCGTCTCCAGATTCTCAATCAGCAATCGTCAGCGTTGAGACAGAAGCGAGACTCACCGATGATTGCGATTTGGATCTATTCATCCTTCCACCTTTATCGGTATGGCCCCACTGCAATCTTGCACAACTATGTGCTGCGTTGAAGGGTAATCGCCGAATTGGCTGGTAAGACTGTAAATCTGCCTCATCCAATCTTCGACTTGCAGTTCATTTCGATAAGAGGGTGTTCATTGCTTCCTGCGTGGGGTTCTTCGATCTGCCGTCTAATGTGGCGATCGAGATATTCCGCCTTCCGCCTGCCTGCACCAATTCCACTACAGCGACGCATGTTACCTTCCGCCTACCACTGTCGCAGATTTTTGGCCTACAGTTGTTGCATCCTGATACGTTTCAGCGGCGATGCGAACAGGTGCCAACCAGCCTCACGTATCTATACGATGAAGCCTTTAGCAAAGGTGTCCGTGTGAACGCAAGGAACCGTATGACATCGCCTAGACTGCGAACATCTAATACTCCAACTGTCAACATGCACCCACCAATTTGTATGGCACTACTACAGTTATTTCTTCGTGTGACGTTTTCGATGTCAACCTATGTATTCCATCATATGATTCCTACAAATACGAATGTTTACAGATAGCATGATTATTACAATAACGTCCCAATGTAAAAACTGATCTCTGAAACATTGAAAGGGGTTAAAGCTTTTTAAACTACACAGATTTATCATAACTTAATAAGCATGTTTCGTAAATGTGGAACCTTAAACATAATATTAATTTGTAATCTCGTGTTCCTAAATTTAATTAAAATTCCCAAAATGCAGTCTGAACGAATTCCATCCTAATAAATAGAGAGCAAACGATATCTTTCAAAGTCGTATCCAAAATCAGAGTAAAAATACCAATCCTTGAGAGTTAATCGTCAAAAGTTTGAGCACTCATATTATACCAGAATAATAAGCAATTTGTGCCATATTTCTGTGCTGTACAGAAGTGGTATGAACTTTAGCTTCATCTGTTTAGCACATCCCTAATTGCGGAACTATTAATAAAATACGTCATTGGATATGAGTGTCCTTTTCAGTAGGTGGTTCTAATGTAGTGGTGACGGGGATATAATACTTAGTGGACATGTTTCTGCCGGAGTCTAAACGGATTGGCACACAATACATGGTTTATATTAAGATACTTGTTAGTCTTCATGTACTAAATTATGCTGAAGAGTTTAAAAAATAACTATGTTAATACCCTCTCGAATCAGAAAGATATCACATCCGAGAATATTATGCGTTTATAATACTTCCACATTCGAAGCAAAATTCTAGAAATGAGTAATAGTATTTAACATAAAATAATTTTTTTTGTGAGTTTCAATAGCGCAAACTAATTACTGAGAGTACTGAGTTCTTCATATAAGCCACTTAATTTCCGTGATCCCCGCACGGGGATAACTGGTTTTCCAGTTATTTGGGGAGCGGCGCCCCCACGGCCCGAGCTCACCTTGTGACGGAGTACTTTTCGTTTGCTCTTGAACGATAACATCACCGAAGGGACAGCTGTTCATCCAGCTGATGGGGGATGGCGTCCCCACGGCCCGAGCCGATTTTCTCTTATTGTTTTGCTTTTTTGTCTTCAGTTCATATCTTGACGTGTACCCGCCTCAGTTGTAGGCTGCTGAGGTTGTGATCAGGCGCCGGGTTTTTGTTCCTCGTTCACTTCCCTGTCTTTTTCTCTTTTATGTTACATTTTCTGTTTTTCCGGAGTTGGTTAGCTTAGACCTACCTGCATGTTTGCCGTGTGCGGTGACCCGTACAGGTGGAAATGAGGATGCTGGAGGCTGAGGTATTTGGGGGCCGGGTTGTAGTGTCTCCAGATGCCAACACTCCTCTTTGCCCTCTGCTTCACCCTAAACGGGAGGCTGGGAGTTAACCCACTCCTGGTCAGGAAGTCTGTGGCCGAGTTGCGTCCAGACTTCTAGCGGCTTGTCGTTCTGTTCGGCTGGGTGAGTTGGGGGGTAGGGTGGGCATACCAAAGGGGTGTTCTCCGGGCACGGGAAAGTCTGGGTGCACGCTGAGCGTGTGTCTGCCCTACCAACTTGCTATATCCGCTGACTATCCCTAGAGCCGTGTCCTGCGTCCTCTTGGGCTTGCGGACCTCCGGCTCTCCCTCGTTGGGCTCGGTAGTGGGTGGGGAGGTCGGCGGACGAATCTTTTCTTCTTCTTAATGGCAAACAAAAGTGTTTCCCATGCTGTTCCTTTGAAGCGCCCTGTGGAGGATGGGTCGCCCTCCTCCACTAAGAAACTATTCAGTTCCAACTGCAACGCTCTGTTTCTTCTTATTCATTCTGTTGATCCAGCACAATCCCTCGGTTCGAAGAGTCCTTTCTGGATTAATAAGGCTCTTCAGGCCGTTGCGGGCTCACCAAAGAGTGTCAAGAAGCTCCCGTCAGGGGATCTTCTTGTGGAGACTTCCAATCCTCGTCACAGTGCCACCTTGCTGGAGACGACCGTTCTGCTGGACGTTCCAGTCCAAATATCTCCCCATGGTTACCTCAATTCCTCTCGCGGTGTTATCAACTCCCGCGACCTGCTGGAATGCAGCGATGAGGAATTGCTGGAAGAACTTGGGGAACAACATGTTACTGGGGTTCGCCGCATTCTTTTCCGGCGGGATGGGAAGTCTATTCCCTCCCGGAACATCGTACTCACATTTGACTCCCCTACCCTGCCGACTGCCATCAAGGCGGGGTACTTGCGGCTCGATGTTCGACCATACATTCCGAACCCCTTGAGATGTTTCAAGTGCCAGCATTACGGTCACTCCCAGCAGTCTTGCCGTAATGTAGCGAAGTGTGGACGCTGTGGGTCGCCAGAACACTCTTTGGCGGACTGCTCCGCTGAGGCGGATCGTTGTGTCAATTGCGAGGGTTCTCACCCGGCTTCTTCTAACTAGTGCCCAAAGTGGATCGAGGAGCAGGCTATCCAACGCCTGAAGACGACAGAACATCTGTCTTATCCTGAAGCCAGACGGCGGATAGCTCCTCTACCAACAGGCCGGCGCTCCTATGCATCGGTTGTGGTCCAGAAGGCTACTGTTGCGGTGCAGACTGATGTGTCCTTCCCAGCGCGGTGTCCTTATGATTTTGAGGACGTCGTTGCTGCCGGATTGGAGGCACTGAAGTCTCGCCGCATTGAATCCACGGCGCCATCAACATCGACGCCTAAAACATCCTCTGTGCAGACAACATCCTCTGCCAGCACTGGGACCCAGTCCCAGGGCGCATCTAAGAAGAAGCCGGCAAAGGTAAAACCAGGATCGTCCCCTTCGAAACAGAGCGGGGTGAAACCACAAAGACCCCCGGTAGCGCAGCCCTGTGTGAGTAAGCACAGCCCTGTGTTGCCTCCGGACTTTGCAGATGGTCAGGAGCTGATGGACGACTCGGAGACATTCTAGTCGTCTGTCATTTTCGTTTTTCATCCTTTCCTTTTATTTTTCATTATGGCTACGCTCGTTCAGTGGAATTGCCGAGGTCTGCGACCAAGAATTGATGATCTGAAAGGCTTACTGTCTTCGCACACACCTGTGTGCGTTTGCCTCCAGGAGACAAAGCTTCGAACAACGGACACTTTTCCGCTGCGCAGACATTCCATTTTCCGCAAAGATCATGAGGAAGGTGTCATCGCCTGCGGAGGAGTGGCCGTTGTTGTTCCTCATGGTATTCCTGTCACTGCAGTTGTCCTTCGGACATCTTTGCAGGCAGTGGCAGTGAGACTGTCTGTGAACACACTGATCACAGTGTGTTCCATTTACATGCCACCAAATACAGCAGTGAGCCTTTCGGATCTGGAAGATTTAGTCGACCAGCTGCCGCCTCCTTTCTTCATCTTAGGAGATTTCAATGCACACAATCCGTTGTGGGGATCTACCACTCGTGACTCCAGGGGCCGTGTTGTTGAGTGCCTTCTCTCCAACACGTCCCTCTGTCTCCACAACACCGGGGCAGTCACTTATTTTCATGAACCCACCCGCTCGTACTCAGCCATTGATCTGTCCTTGAGTTCGCCATCGTTATATCCTCACTGGTCCTGGCGCGTGTCTGATGATCACCTTGGCAGTGATCATTTTCCCATCTTTCTCCGTCTAGCAGGTGACGGGTACCGTCATCCTACTCGCCCTGCTAGATGGGTTATCGATCGAGCCAAGTGGGACTCATTCACGGCTTCAGCGATCATTACTCCAGTCATGGTGACCTCGGGTACGATCGAAGCAGCTGTTGCTGCGGTAACGGATTGTATTGTGCACGCGGCAGACTTTACCATCCCTCAGTCTTCGACTAAACTTCCCCGTTGTCCGCCACCTTGGTGGAATTCCACTTGCAAAACAGCTAGTCAGGCCCAACATCGGGCTTGGGGTAGGTTTCGTCGGTACCCCACCGACGCGAACCTACTTGCTTTCAAGAGGGCCAAATCTTACGCGCGTTTGGTACGTCGTCGTAGCCAACGGGAATCTTGGATACGATACGTATCCGGGATTAACACCACTACCAGCTCTAAGATCGTTTGGGACAGGATCCGCAAGATTCGGGGTAAGTACCCTTCTGGGGAAATCTCCATTCTTGAGAGTGGTGGAGGAACGGTTGCTGACGCTCAGGGTATTGCTGACTGTCTGGGCGCCGCATTTTCTTCGGTGTCCAGCAGCCGCAATTACGCTGCTTCGTTCCGGCAGGTACAGCCGCGGCTTGAACGGTCCAAGGTTTCCTTTGGACCGTTTTCCGCTGCCGATTATAACAGCCCGCTGACTGCCGTCGAACTGAAGATTGCCCTGAATCGGTCTGGCCGAACATCTGTCGGACTGATAACATCCATTATGAAATGCTGAAACACCTTTCTCCGTCCTCTCTTGAATGTCTGCTGGTCCTGTTTAACAGGATCTGGCACGAGCGTGACTTTCCCGAATCTTGGCGCACTGCCATTGTCGTTCCTGTTCTCAAACCTGGTAAAGATCCCGCTAACCCGTTGAACTACCGACCAATTGCTATGACGAGCTGCCTTTGCAAAGTACTAGAGCGCATCATCAATTTTCGTTTGGTTTTTTATTTGGAATCACGTCACCTTCTTTCACCTCATCAGAGTGGATTTCGGAAATTCCGATCCACCTCAGATCATCATCTACGCCTTGAGACATCTGTCAGAGAGGCATTTGTCCGGCGTCAGCACATGGTCTCCGTGTTCTTCGATATGGAGAAAGCTTACGACCGCACCTGGAGATACGGCATTCTCCGTGATCTGCACGAGTGCGGATTGCGGGGAAACCTACCATCTTTCATCGCCGGATTTCTCCAGGACCGGAGTTTCCGTGTGCGCGTCGGGTCGACCCTCTCTGCGTTATACCCACAAGAACAGGGTGTCCCTCAAGGCTCCATTCTTTCTGTGACATTGTTCATCCTTCGTGTAAATCATATTTTCACTCTACTTCCTCCGTCGGTTCGTGGCTCCATGTACGTGGATGATCTGCAGATCTCTTGCGCATCTGTCAACATGCGCACCATTGAGCGGCAGCTGCAGTCGGCCATTAATAAGATCTCTACCTGGGCCTCCCACAATGGATTTGGCTTCTCGACCCAGAAGACCGTTTGCGTGCATTTTTGCCGCAAACGGGGTCTTCACCCGGACCCTAACCTCCGTCTGGGGTGTTCTACCATCCCTGTGGTGTCAGAAGTCATGTTCCTTGGGCTAACATTTGACCGAGCACTCACCTTCCGACCTCACATCCAGTCTTTAAAGGTGAAGTGCACGAAGTCCTTGAGTATCCTGAAGGTCCTCTCTCGAACATCTTGGGGGGCTGACAGGTGCTCAATGCTTCGCATTTACCATTCTCTGATTCGGTCAAAGTTAGACTTCGGTTGCATAACGTACGGTTCGGCACGTCCTTCCGTGTTGCGGCCTCTGGATCCTGTCCATCACCAGGCTCTGCGGCTATGCACTGGTGCTTTCCGTACCTCTCCCGAGCATAGGCTGTATGTCGAGGCCCATGAACCGCCGTTGTGCATCCGACGTAAGCAGCTGTCTCTTCAATTCTTCACCAAGTTGAAGTCTCTTCCTGATCATCCACTGCATGGCTCCATTTTCCAACCACAATGTGTCCGCCTATTCTCACACCTGCCTTCCTGTGTTCCGACGTTCGGGATTCGGTTGTCGACCTTGGTGCGCGATGCTGGTCTATACTTGTCAAGGATTGGTTTGACCCGGTTCTACAATGAACCGCCTTGGCGGCCGGTTCCAGCAACGGCTGACCTTTCCCTTTGTGTGTGGCCAAAGTCTTCCACTCCTGCTCTGGTGTACCAGCAGCTCTTTGCCGAGAAACAGTCTCACTTCCCGGATTTCGTGCCTGTCTTTACTGACGGGTCGAAATCCGGTGAGGTTGTTGGTTCCGCTTTCGTGTGTGGCGATGCCTCCCATGCTGAGAGGCTTCCGCCTGAATCTACTGTCTTTTCGGCGGAGATGCGTGCGGTACACCTCGCTTTGTGTCACATACGGTCTAGATCTCATCGTCGCGCTTTGATTTGCTCCGATTCCCAGTCCGTCATCCAAGTTTTGTCTTCTCCAGAGGACACGGACTCACCTGTCATCCGTGATGTCCGTCGTCTTCTTGGAACTTTGGAGGGTGATGGCTTCCTGGTCAGATTCTGTTGGGTTCCTGGCCATGTTGGGATCCGGGGTAACGAGCTGGCAGATCTCTCTGCCAGGTCTGTTTCCTCCATGTCGCCAGCTCGGCTGCCACTGTCTTTCCGAGATTATCGGCCGTTGATCCGGAAATTTGTTATGGATGAGTGGCAGTCCCTGTGGTCTCAGCAGGGCAGCAATAAGCTCTATGCCATCAAACCACAGATCGGTCTATGGAAGTCTAGTTTGCGGGCGAACCGTCGTGAGGAAGTTGTTCTTGCACGTCTCTGCATTGGGCACTGTCGTTTTACTCACCGCTTTTTGCTGTGTGGCGAGAGTGTCCCGGTGTGTGAGGCGTGCGACTGTCGTCTCACTGTCCTTCATGTTTTGTGTACTTGTGTTCGGTTTTGTGATCATCGTTTTCGTCATTTTCACTCTCATCTGTTGGACGAAGGCGCAGCTACGCTGCAAACCATTATTGGCGAAGCCTGCGACATGAAAGCAGTGTTTTCGTTTTTACATAATATTGACTTTTTTAAACTTATCTAGCTTTTAACTTGTTCACTATCATATTTCATTTTTACCACATCAGCCTGTTTTTAACCTTGTGTACGTTTTTTATTGATTTTGTTTTGTTTTGATGTCTTTTGTTTGGCGCTCTTTGGCCAACCATGGCCCTTGCGCCATTAACATCAATTAACCAACCAACCAACCATTTCCGTGATGGTTTAGTGAAAGTTTTAAATTGATGAAATTGGCATACAAGATACTCCAATTTCATTATTTCGTGGATCCTCAGAAAAGGTCTCATTCCCCACTGGAAAGATCTGCCGTCAGAAAGTGAATGCACACCAACACACAGGGCTCGCTCGACATTTTGATTTGGGTGTATTTACCGCCTAAGTGGCCTACAAATCAGAATCGCGTGCTTCTGATTATTCTCCCGCGTTGAACACTGGTTCGAGTCCCGGATGAGGCATTTTCGGTGTGCCACAGCAGTGCCTCTTGCAGTCCCGCTTCTCTGCAGCAGTGGTCCTAAATATGGAATGGGTTCATTTTCATGGGTACGGTCACTATGGAAGTCTTTAAACCACGAAATAAGAACAATTTCAACAACTTTTTTCTTGGCACGCAATGCTGGAGACAGCGAAAACATTCTACTTGTCGTGTGCTCATTACCATGGCAACCTCTCACGGATTCGCCCATGTGCTCCACCTCCTCCAGCCATGCAGTCCCGTAGTTCTCTATAATCTCAGGAAGACTCTGCAAAGACAAAGAAAGGTTCTGCACAATCAGACTAACCTAAATTTCGAGGACAATTAAACCAGCCTGCAATACGTAATGTTTACATTAGTATAATTTTGACAATCCTCAGAAGGATAAAGGACCACTATTACTAGAAAAAAGTACTTTATACCTGCATAAAGTAACAGTGTTAGCAAGTCATGTAACACATGTGGATGAATCTTGCTGCGCATTTCAATAATATTCCGTAAATTTAGTCATATAAGAAAATTAATTTCCAGGAATGGTGGATAATCTACCCTTATATTGTGAATAGAAGATTGCCATTTTTTTAGCATAGTATTTTACGGAAGATAGTATTATCATCCTAGAAATCTAAAAAGCTAATTGTTGTTTTGTAGGGAACAGAGTAATATGTGTCATGCATGTAACACTATATCGTCTTAATGTAGCGGAAATAAAAAAATTGAATTGAAACGCATGTTGTGTGTGTAAACACGGTAACCATCCGTAAGGCTCAATGTAAGTAAAGATGATGTAACTCTCGTTTTGTTTACAATGAGTTTTTGCAATAAATAAAAGTCCCATAATAAAAAATTTCTGAAACATGTCTGAAATCACTCATAACGACGGCAAAGGAGATACTGACCGCCCCCGCAGGCGCAGTGTTCGAAGACCACTCATCACTGGCTTCTGATCGTTCGGCCAAGATGGGTCCGCGCTCAGATCCCGAAGTTTTATGGATGTTGTATTTTTCTTATGGCACTGGCTCTCTCTCTTTTCTGGAACCAGTGGCCCTAAATCACGGATGGGTGAATTCTTATCGCCTACCGAGTTGTTCACGTTGGCCATTGAACTCCCAAACAAACAAAAAATAAGAAGTACTGTATCCACAGGCTGTGTAGTGTGCTACATTTATTTAAACAATCTAAAGGAATAATTAAATGATAGATAACACTGTAGTTGCTTCATACGATTCGAAACAGAATTTTGCCGGCCACTTTTTTCAATCTCTACCAAATAATGCTGGATAAATTGCCACCCACAACTCAGCGAACCCACGGAGAATGGAGAACAAACTGAACTCCCATATTCTTTGTCAAAATATCGAACTAACGCTTCAGAAAATTTAATGAATTAAAGTGTAAGTTGGATGCTAAAAGGGATAATGGTAAAATAGGGTCATTTAAATATTATGGTGTTCATAACTTTTAAGATATTCGAAAATATTCCCTTCTTTATACTGATTTTAATTAAATAAAACACTTACTAGCTTACATACGCATGTCTGCTTGTGGGTATAGATCTCTACATACAAACAAAACGTTTACGTGGGCATTTTTGGACCCTGAGAAAACCATTTCCCAATCATTTGAAGTACTAGCTTATCACGTGAGCTTTTGCAAACGGCCTAAGATTGTTGAATCGCTCTTCTAGGGTAAGTGCCAAAACCTGCAGCTTAAACAATAAGAGGACGTCACTCACAGTAATTCCTTCTGATGTCCATCAGAGTCATTGATGTGCTAATTCGAGTAACAGCTTTGGAGAATACATCTAAATTCAATGTTTATGAAACCCGCAGATCGGTAGATCCATGTAATTCATTGATTCCTTAAAGATGGCAACTAGAACAGTAGGAACACAAGATTTCAGGTGTTACAGTACACTAGGGTGTTCATGATTTTAATGTTCATGTATTTAAATAATGGACACTGAGCAAAACGACGAGGATCAACATGAATACCATAGTTGCTGGAGCAGTGGCACAGCAGCGGAATAAATGAGGATGCGTGAGTTAGAAGCATTTTAACTTAAATAAATACTTATTTTAGATGTATTTTTGTCATAGCTACGAAACCTGAGCACAGAAATAAGCATGTTATACACCTGGTAAGAACTGAATTCATTTTTGACTAATTAAAAAACAAACCCTTATTGCTTAAAGCTGTAAATCTTTGGTAAACTGCACTGGTACTAACTTTGCATGTTACAGTAAATTAATTAATTTAAGGAATTTTCAGCTGCTGTAGTTTGATGACGGCAGACAGCCATATAGTATATTCAGAAACACTGGGAAGGAGCTTTATTATTCTTGAAAAACTACTGTGTAAAAAGATATGTTGATCTGCATAATAAAGGTTAAAAAATTGTGCAAACCAACTTTAAACGGTTGTATCAGAATAATATGACAACCTACCTAATATTGGGAATAACCACCCTCTGCCCGCATGGCAGTGGAGAGAGAGCATGGTATAGACGCAATGAGGCCCTGGAATGTTGCCCAAAGCACACGTGCCCATTCGGACTGCAGCGGAGAACGAAGGTCCCGGAGATAATGTGGTTGTGGGTCGGCACGCAGAACCGGTCGATCCGAATAATCCCAGAAGTGCTCATTGAGGTAGGACGATTTTGCCTGACGGGGGAGAACGGAGACATCGCTGTAGTACTCCTAGACACAGTCACGCAAATCCTTGTTCTGTTCGTATAGACACCATCACCACCAGGGTAAACGTCCAAAATGAAGGGATGCATGTGGTCAGCGAGGATGGACAGGCAACCATTGATGTCCAGGGATTCATCCAGTGGTACCTGGCAACGACAATGGCTGTCCATCCAGTGGTCATACCAGAAAAACATCCTCCAGACATTCACACTGCCCACGCCTGCCTGTACTTGACGGAAAGCGTGTCCTGGTGTTGATTCTCTTGTGTCTGACGCCGTATCCGAGACCGACCATCACTTCTCTGGAGCAGAAACCTCAATTTGTCGGAGAAGGCAACCTTTTCCCACTCTTTCACCGTCCAATGATATTTGTCCCACGCGAATTGCAGGCGTCGTTTTCAATGGACCAGGGTCAACATGCGTGCCTTCACGCAGCTTCGACTCTGGAGACTAATGCGTAACACGGTTCGCTCTACTGTTTTTGGGGACACGTACCTGGATGGCCCAACGTTCATTTGCGTGGTTAATCGTTGCACGGTTGCGCGTCGATTTTACTTTACCATTTGATGGAGGCGGCGTTCTCCTCTGGGGTCGAATGCATTTGGGGCTCCACAGTTGTGACATCTGGAGGTACTCAGTGTGTCAGCGGTCCATGCTTGGTACACCCTTACTACAGCACCCCGCGAACAGCCCACAAAGTCTTTTTTTTACCCTTAGCGTGGTGGCCGATGATCATTCCTTTTTGAACGACCGTCAAATCACTACCTCTGCCAATTGTGCTCACGTGGCGCACTATGGCTCATCTGTCCTGGCCGGCCGCTTATATCTTCGTGTGGCCGACCTTGTCACGTTCACTCTGTTACGCGGCTGGGCGGGTACACTGTGATTGCGGGGGTGTTCATATTCTGATACGACTGTGTATTTCAAAACGTAAATTTTCAAACTGAAGGTACTATTGAATAGAAAATAATATGGCACATGCTGGAAAATATATCAAAATTCAGTTAGTAAACAAAAAGGCAAAACAAATGAAACCTTCCAATAGTGAAATTATGATGAAAAGATCTAACTGTGTAATTAGACGTCCTAACGTAAAAGAATCTGACATGACAGAAAATAATATTTCTGTGCCTTTTATTAACAAAAGTTCGTTTTTTAACTCTTGGTTGAAGTCAGTTAAACTATGTTGCTAAGATGTGTATTTGTTTTAATTCGCAGTTTTTGAGTACATTTACTTTTCGTGTGTATTTATCAATATTAGGTCGACTACTAAAGGAAAATATACCTTCCTGATGATATCAAACTTGCACTTACTTTTTTGAACTTCCGTGTAAAGATCCTCCAGTTTAAATTTCTGATTCCTTATATAACATATTAATACTACTAAAGAAATATTGTATTTACTCTTTCACGAAACAACGAATTTTTTCTAGAATTACTTTAGTCGCAGAATCAACGATTTGTTTTTAGATTTACTTTAACCGGATCATTAGAAATCTCAGAGAAAACTTAAAGCAAAAGGCAGGGCAGGCATTATTTACGTTGATTTCAGAGTTGTTTAAAGAAACGAAACTTAAGAATTTATAAGTAAACACTCCCGGCGTTTACAAACCATGCTGAAAGAAATCACTCCAGATAAAAGATTGTTAATTATCCACTCTGTAGTCTCGTGACTAAGACAGCGCATTTTTATTTCTGTCAAAGCTCGAAAAGAATTTATATTTTGGGTACTCTTCTTCTTCCCTGTTTCTTGAATATTCTTTGAAAAATAATTTTCACATTCAAAAGCAATAGTTGTTTTCCCTAAACGTCGCGAAAACGCTTATAATTATGAATGTGTGTTATTTTTCGTATGTACATATCGAATTTACTGGGGAATAAAATAACATCCTGTTTTACAGTGAAACTGAGCTATCGACACTATTTTACATAGAAATTACCCACGTTATGCTGATACTATAGGCCTGAAGGATTCCTATTTGGTAAGTCCGGCCCTGCTCTAGCCCGTATATTTAAGGCCCGGCCCGGCCGTTTCAAATATTACATACGCGGCCCTGACGGTTCCATCTATTACAGCTATTGTTTAGGCCAGTGCGGCCCGTGATGTGCCAATTTTGTATTGTTTTGTATTTTTTTTTTAACTTTATAAAATTGTGAAAATTAAATCATGAAATAAGATATTATTGAAAAAATTTAGTTAAATGTAAGCCTAAAAATAGTAACTAAAATTTGGAAATTATCGAAGAATATAACTTTAAAAGAGACAAACGTAGACTAAACGCGTTCAACATAAATTTTCAAAGAATAGCGGTCTTTAAATAGAAAAAAATCCTGCAGTTTACTTTGCATGCACAATGAGAAAAAGGTACTGCCTTGAAATGCTTCCAATCCCTAGTGTAAACACTAGTTAATTCATAATCTTTAAGTTTTAATAAGATTAAACAATTTAATTTTTATACAAACTCCAAGTAAACATAAGAATATTAACATACCTGATCGCAGCATTAAACGTTTCCTCTTCTGCAGTATCATCATCATCATCATTGTCAACCATTATCAATCCACTGCTGGACGAAGGTCTCCCCAAGTTTCCTCCACAACGGTCTGTCTTGTGCCAGTCTCCTCCATGTCACCCCTGCATACTTTCGAATTTCATCCACCCATCTCCCATGTGGTCTTCTTCTGGGTCTCTTCCTGTCCATTGGAATCCAATCTAAAATTTCGGCTGTCCATCGATGATCTGTCCTTCTGGCAGTATGTCCAGCCCATTGCCATTTCAGGGATTTAACTCTGATCATGATGTCTTCCACTCTTGTCATTTTCGGATTCACGAGTTCCTCTTCTTATCTCTCCTGGTTACACCAAGTATGCACCTCTCCATGCTTTTTGAGTTGTCTGCAGCCTTTGTATGTCTCTTTTAGTTAAGGTCCACGTCTCTGCACCATACGTAAGCACTGGAAGGATGCATTGATCAAACACTTTTCTTTTAAGACATAATGGCATATTGCTCTTGAAAATTATGCTGTTTCTTCCAAAAGCTCTCCAGGCAAGTTTTGTACGCCGATTAATTTCTTCATCAATGTGACCCTCACTTGATATCTGCTGTCCAAGATAAACGTACGTATCTGTTATCTCCAGCTTTTCTCCATCAATCGATAAATCTTCATTTCTTGTAAAAGCATTGAACATCACTTTTGTCTTCTGAAAGTTCATTTTTAATCCCACTTCTTTACTCTTATCAACAAGTTCCTGGATCATACTCTGCAGCTCTGATGGGCTAGTTGTAAAAATGACTAAGTCATCAGCAAAACGAAGGTGGGTTAGATAATCTCCATTAATCTTTATCCCCTTGTTTTCCCAGCTCAGTGACTGAAAAACACCCTCCAATGTGGCATTAAAGAGCTTCGGAGATATGGTGTCACCTTGTCTCACTCCCTTTCCAATTTTTATGTGTGTTGTATTTTCAAACAGCCTAATCTTTGCACTTGCATTTTCATAGATGTTATTAATAATATTAATGTATGCATCTTCAATACCGCAGGTTTTCAGAGCCATTGTAACTGCTGATGGTTTCACCGAATCAAAGGCTTTTTCATAATCGATAAAAGCCATGCACAATGGAAGTTCATATTCCCTTGCTCTTTCAATTAGTTCTCTCAGCACATGGATATGATCTATTGTGCTGTAGCCACTCCTGAATCCAGCTTGTTCTCTCGGTTGAGCCATGTCCAGTGTTACCTTCAAGCGGTGTGAAAGAACTTTAGTGAAGATTTTATAAACTACTGATAGGAGGCTGATAGGTCTGTAGTTTCCGAGATCCTCAATGTCACCTTTCTTATGTAGCAGGATCATTGTAGCGGTGTTCCAATCCTCAGGAATCTTTCCTTCATTAAGGCATCGAGTGAAAATTTGGGCAAGTACTGTTTCGATTTCTCCACTTGCTTCTTGTATGATGTCTACAGTAATTCCATCTTCTCCTGGAGCTTTTCCCCGCTTCATGTTCTTGATTGCATGTGCAACTTCTGCTGGAAGGACTGGAGGAACTCTGGTACTGGTATCTTTCATGATGTCTGGAGTGCATGTATCATCCCTTTCATATAATTTGGAGTAGAAATCTTTCACTCTTGTCAAAATTTCGCCTCTATTTCTTGTTACAGAACCATCTTCTTTTCTCAGTGCCATAATCTGTTTTCTTCCCTTACTGAGATGTCCCTTTGCTATCTTTAGGCTTTGGTTGTTTTCAATTGCTTTCCTCACTAGTTCACAGTTGAATTTTCTTACGTCTTCAGTGATACTTTTTCGTACTGTCTTGCATAGCTCTATATATTCCATTTTGGAAGTCACATCTTCTTTAGTTGTCCTCATCTCTCTTCTTTTTTGCATCAACATTTTCGTTTTTCCTGATAATTTATTTACATGCAACTTGTTCTTAGACCCAGCTAATTTTGTTGCTGTTTCCATAAGAGCTTTGGTTACTTTTCTGTTAACTTCAGAGATGTCCACTTCTTCCGATGTTAGGCCTTCTAAAGCAGAGAACCTGTTCTTCAGTTCCAACTTGAAGGTATTATGGTGTTTTTAAGGTTGGTTATGTCAATAGATTTTGTTTGTCTTATGAGCTTGCCACGTTCAAGTTTAGTGTTGAGGTGCATCTTACATCTCACCAATCTATGGTCACTACCTGTGTTGAACTTGTTTAGCACACTGCAGTCTTCTATGACGAATTTTTTGTTACACATAATAAAATCAATTTCACTTGTTGTCCCATTTGGATGTCTCCATGTCCATTTCCTGTGTGGCTTTTTCTTGAAGAAGGAGTTCAAGATGAAAAATCCTTCTGCCTCTGCAAACTCAACGAGAGTATTTCCACGCTGGTTTCTGTTGCCGTGACCGAATTTACCTACTGAAGTTTCATTCTGTTGCCGTTGCCCTATTTTTGCATTGAAATCTCCCATAATTATTTTCAAGTGCTGCTTACCTTTATTATTTAGATGACAAATTTCCTCATAAAATTCTTCAATTTCTTCTTCAGGATGACTTGTGGTGGGTGCATAAGTTTGAATAATCTGAGCCTGGTATCTTCTCGATAGTTGGATTACAAGTCGTGCAGCTCTGTCAGAGGAACTTTCAACTTCTACCACTTTATCCTTCAGTTTCTTGTTTATTATAAATCCAACACCACTAGTTCTGCCAGTATCTGTCCCACGATAGTAGAAGAGATGTCCACTTTTCAGTTCGATGAGATCTTCTCCTTTCCTCCTTACCTCACTTAGCCCAACGATGTCCCACTTGATCCTTTGTAGTTCCTCTTCCAATTCAAGAAGCCTTGAATCAGAAGATAGGGAGCGTCCATTGTACGTTGCCAAGGTCAGCATCAGATGGCAGCCTAGTTCGGTCCTCCGGGGATTCTTAGCACCCTCTGCCTTCATGTCGCACTGGCCGCTGCCTTGGCCAGGTACATTCCAGCTGCCGGAGACTGAGGGCCAAGATTTAAGTTGTGGAGTCATTTTGGAGGGTTTGGCCATAACTCCCCACGCTGGCCAAGCGGGTTGGTGAGTGTGGGATAGAATTTCCTCTGATCCCGATGGTATAGTTATACCGCTATTGGCGGTCGTCAGAGCCCTTTAGTGGGAACAGGATGCACCACGAGAAGGCGGGGTTGACATTTGTCAAGGAGAGGCTGTGATGTTACGCATCACCTGACCTTACATCCCTCTGACCTTACATCCATTCTGCAGTATATAAACAGATAATTTGAGATAGGAACTTCTAACAGCAGAAATGCGTTTATGCCGCTTAAGATGAGATGCTCCAGATCTTGAAAGATCATAGCTTAAAAATTTGAAGACATCGACAGGGGTTTGCTGGCAATAAGTTTTCCGACTGAAATGCCGCAGGAGGATAATAACATCTACCCTCCTCTGAACTAGCAAGAAGTAACACTACAAAAGTCAAACCCTACAAGAATCAGTGGCGTGCCGTGAACGTTAAGCGTAGGCATGCAAAAACACACACACACGCACATCATTTTTAACGGTGTCCCGCCCTGGGATTTTTTTTTATTTTGTCTTTATTTTGTCTTAAAATATTTAGCTCCTACGTCAAAATCTTTAGTAGAACTTTTTCAATTGTTATTAATTTTTCTTACATAGTATGTCTTGTCTTTGCGTATATTACGTGAATAGTTCTTTATCCGCGCAAATTAAAGGTACAACTTATTACTTCCCTTAAGTATTTATCCAAACCAAGTTGGTAAGAAGACTTGAAGAATTTGCAGATTACTTTACTGCTCAATCCAGGTGGAAGACTAAAAAACGTTTAATTCACTTTTAGCCTAACGAAATCAAAACAATCGGGATTCATTTTTTTGAGTTAATTCAGGCTCACTTCAGAAAACTCAATGCTTTTTGTATCACAATATTTTGAGGCCAAAAAAAGGTGCAAGTGTAAAAGCAATAAGCTTGCGGCAAGCCAGTACTATTCGTTATAAGAAACTCAAAAGAAACGGAAGAAAGAGCGAACATAAAAATTAAAATATTACAGACAAAGAAATATCTGACATAATCTTTATGGTAAAATATCATCTGAAATTTGTACCTAGCATTGTGTCCTTTGCATGTACACATAATTTCTGCAGTAACTTGACAGATGATTTAATATCCATTTTAAATGTTTGATATTTATTTTTGGAATCCGCAATATGATAACTGACGATTTCTAGAATTAGTTTGGGACATGATTGTTTTTCAGAAATGCCAGAGAAACTAAGAAAGAATCCTAATATATAATCTGCTAGAACCCCCCTCCTCCTCCGTGCCACTTTTTAAGTCGTCATAGCAACAACCGAAAAACAAATGTTTGTGATGTCACGCTTAGCTTTTCGTGTTTTCGTGTAGGTGATGTCATGCCCTGCACGCGCACAGTACACTCGTATACCACTTTTTTTTGTTGTCATAGCAACGAAGAACACAGCTGCTGGTGTGACATCATCTAATCAAAATCATTCTCACATGATTTCAGACGTCAGAGATGCGTTACGTCACACGGTCAACTCTAGAGATACGAAACCTGTTTTTCTTTTTGTTGGAGGCTTAACGATCATCGTGAGCAACTCAGTGGGCTATAAGCAGTCTGCTCCTCCCTAATTTAGGATCACTGGTACCAGGGAAGGGAGAGAGCCAGTGTCGTAGGACAAACACAACATACATGCCTCACGGGATTCGAACCCGGACCCCTTTCGGACGAAAGGTCAGAGGCCATCGCTTGGACCACTGGGTCACCGGGGCGGGTCGGCTACCGAAAACTTTACATCAGGAATTTTGTTTCACTACCTGAACCGGTGTTTAGCCATCTGTATGTGGCAACGTCAAGAGTACGACGATCTGACTACGTCAATATAAAAATAGTTCACAGAAAAGAACACGGGAAATTGATACTGGGTTCACAGTTAGTGTATACGAAAAATTTTGTGTACAAGGAAGTGTTGACGAAATAGGGACTAAAGGTTTTACAAAACACATAACAAGCAGACAGTCCGTCATATCAAATTTCAAAACCGACTGCTCGGGAAATTTTCAGAAAGCTGTGAGCCAACGTCGCAATCTATTGACGTGGAACTCAAAAACTGAATAAATAAATGTCAATAATTTCGGTATCATAAATTTTATTTTCCCCCGTCGTTATTGACGGGCTTTCATCTAGTAGATGAATAAAAGAGAACAAAGTAGTGAAGAAGTAAAAGGTTCATTCCGCAGGGAAGCGCTGGGGATTGAAATTTAAGTGGATCTCTTTTCCCTGGCTTGCCATCCCTGGAAATACTGATTCTCTTGTTATGGGGAATGTTGTGATGCCTGTTACCCACTTACCAGATAAAGTGTCTCAGATATGGAATCGTATCACTTCGAAAACAGCTGAGGGGATGCGACCGTCAAAGCAATATTGTTTTCAATTTTCAAGTAGAATATTTATTGCTTGAGTATTATTGGCCGATAAGTATTTTAGATTAAGATTTGCTTAAAAACATTCGTTTGTTTCTCCTAGCAACTAGCTTAGTGATAACGCGACCTCCATCCAGTAAGCAATTTATAACATTTTTCTTTTACGTAAGCTATACTGTGTCAATAAATATTTATTAAAGATAACTCTAGACGAAACGTTGTTCTTCTCACACATATTGCTCCCTCTCACTAGCCAAAGCAGTAAAAAAAAATCGGCGAGCAGCGTTATTAAATACGACGACCATTGTAGCTTTCTCCACCGCATTATGGCATTATTTCCTAAAATCCTGGGAAATATGTTCCTTCAGATTCGATATAGATAAGTTAATACCTTTTCCAATATGAAGAAGAAGAAGAAAAAGAAGAGAATAGAAAGGCCGAAATGCCTTATGTGGAACTTATGATCTAATGCACAGAAACATTCCTTAAATTTTATAGATAGCACCTTTCATAAAAGTTCATAGCTTTGGAGTTTAGGGAGCTGAGTTTGCCCCGCCTTGACAAACGACCAATAGCAACGGCTAGACTCGGTCAAGAGTCAGCCGGCATTCTCCATTACTGAAATAACGCGTCGATATGAGTTTGCGGAGTACGCCGGTTACTCTTCTTTCTCTTCCTTCCTTCCTTTATGCAGGAAGACACATTTGTTGTGATTCAGAATGTGGAGGGCATTTTCCACGCCCTTGCGACGCTAAGTCTCTCTTTACGGTTATGGCTTTGTCTTACGACCCACTGTTAGGATCCGCGGAACATTCCAATTCATTGATTACAGCTGCTGCTGTTACTGCACAAGCTTAAGCAATGATACTTTTCGCAACTTCTATTGCGTCAGTGTGTACAAATCATAAATAACTTAAATGCTCTCTCTTCTTCTGAAGTTTTCGCGTAGATTCAACATTTAATATTGAACCCACAGCAGTGAAAAAAATAATAAAGGAAAGCGATACCTCTGTTATAGTTGGGAGACATCAGGAATTTATAGTGCTTTTGGGCTCCTGAAGGACACCTTATGTACACAGATGATTAAGAATTATCAAGAAATAACACTTTGATTTTAAATTATTACTGCACCGATTGCTTTCATTTGGCACATTGCGAAAAATAGTTTTGCTGCGAGAACTTCCACGTAGAATACAATAAAGGAAGACCCGTGCAGTCATACCTTTTTGATTAATCCTGTCAATAAAGCATTTGTGAAACTAATATGTGAGCTTTATGCAGTTTATCATTTTTGAAAATATCTCAGTCTTATTTTCACTTTGTGTGCTGTATATTTGGGTCATATTTATATCTTCAAACAATGTTCTTTACAGAAAGGGGTGAAGGATAAGTTTAGTGCTGTATAAAATGTCATTTAATGCGAAAATTAATTATAAACTTAAGAATTTTAAACAATTTCATGGCGTATAATTTAGTCATTCAAACGCTAACTCCGTTACAAGGTCTCAAATGTATTTTCTTATTCTAGCTTAATATAAATTATACAATAACTAAAATTAACATCTCATTTGGAGACAGTCGGTACCCGCTGACGCTAAGGTCCGTTAATTCATAACGTCTATAAGAACAGCCATCTAGATATCTGTCAGGCGGCCTGGTGATTGCGTAGTGACTTCATTAGAAACGGATCAAATCTCTCCGATCACTGGTTGGCTTTGACTTCCTTGTACATAGTGTGACAATCGTAGTGAGGAGTATTTATGGTTTAGAGTGTGGGTGGAAGTATAAGGGATAATAGTGGTGTCTGAGTTAGGTTTTCTATACACAGAAAATGAAAGGTGGTTAGTATTTGGGTTCCGATGAAGAAGGATATTCAGGAAAGGTAAGATATGGTCTCTCTCTAGTTCGCAGGTTAAATTTATGGTAGAGTATTTGGAGGAAAGGAGCTGGACAAATTTATCCAAACATTCGAGGGTTGATGTCCAAAATAAAGCAGTACATCATCTACGTATCACGTATGTAAAAGTAGTTGTGTGTCAGCGGTTGAAATAATTTCTTTTTCAAGTGTTTAAAGAAACATTTCGGCTAATATGCCAGACAGTGGGGAACCAATAGATGCCCCACCTGTCTGGCGGTAAACTATGTTATTAAATTTAAAGTACGTTCTACTATGAACTAATTGTAAGGCCGATATTATGGCCGTAATCTCACCAAGGGAGTAAGAGGTTTGAGTATTAAGCAAACTTTCAATGATATGTTTCAACAAGCACCTTTGGTACGAGAAAGACAATATCCAAAGAAGCCATAATAAGTGGGGAAAAGGTTGGTAGAGATTTTAAATGGGTTAAACCCTGATTAGAACTAGAAAGGGAGTATGGGGAGGAGAAAGTCAGAGGCACTAGCACCTTAGCCAAGGCACTCTCCAAGGGACGGGTTGGGCTACAGTAGCCCGAAACCAAAGGTCGGATCGGGTTCGCTGGTTGGTGAAGTTTTACCTTTCCAAACAACTCGGGAACCTGAGATCCGGGCGGAGTGAAAATTATGTTTAGAAGAATAGTAGGAAATAAGTAGCCATAAAAAGTGCTGAATAATACACCTAGGCGGAAGGTATAAGCTGTAAGATCTTTTACGGCTACTGTTAGAAACCTGTTTAGTAACACCTGGAGGAAACTAGCAACCGAGATGTCACACCTTTCATTCTTACTCAACTGCAAGACCCTAAAGGTGACACCGAAATTCCTTCGTCTTCATCAAGTGCCTATATCTCCTAGGGATATTGCCATTCTCCGTACGGTGGAGGGAAAACGCCTCGCAAATACACTGACGGAAAAGAAATCCCAACACCAAGAAGGGGTTGTGTTAGATAAACGACAGTTGGTAGGCGGTGAGAGTACATCTGTAAGATGACGTCTATGCAAATTTCGCGCTCGGCGCATACGTGTGGCACTAGTAGCGCCCCTCGGAACATGCAAGCAGGTTTGCTGTAACTACGCGCTGTAACGTTCGTGAGCGTTAGTTATCGTTGGGGATTCGACGTAGTCTGTTGATGTTGGTCAAGAATGCCTTTAAGAAGACGAAGAAGCCATTATCAACAGCTCACGGAGTTTGAACGAGGTCGTGTAATAGGGCTACGAGAAAGTGGATTTTCGTTCCGCAATATTGCAGAACGACTTGGCAGGAATGTAGCCACTGTGCATGATTGTTAGCAGCGGTGGTTAAAGGAAGGTACTGCCTCAAGAAGACCGGGTTCCGGCCAGCCACGTGGCACTACTGAGAGGTAAGACAGCCGTGTACGGCGTATGGCCGTGACGCATCGTACCGAGTCTGCGGCAGCAACCTTCGAGCTGCAGTTGCCACCACAGTGACACAACGAACTGTTAGAAATCGGTTACTTGAAGGACAGCTCCGAGCCAGACGCCCAGTAGCGTGCATTCCACTTACTCCAAACCACTGCCGTTTGCGACGTCAGTGGTGTCAAGATAGAGCTCATTGGAGGACGGAGTGGAGATCTGTTGTGATTTTTGATGAAAGCTGGTTCTGTCTGGGTGCCAGTGATGGCGGTGTGTTTGTTAGAAGGAGGGCCTGCAAACCAAGCTGTCTGCGGCCAAGACACACTGGACCTACACCTGGAGTTATGGTCAGGGGAGCAATTTCCTATAACAGCAGGAGCACTCTCGTGGTTATCCCACGCACCCTGACGGCAAAGTTGTACGTCGGTCTGGGGATTCAACCTGTTGTGCTACCATTCATGAACAGCATTCCAGGGGGTGTTTTCCAACAGGATAACGCTCGCCCGCATACCGCTGTTGTAACCCAACATGATCTACAGAGTGTCGACATGTTGCAGTGGCCTGCTAGATCACCAGATCTTTCACCAATCAAGCACGTATGGGACATCATTGGACGAAAACTCCAGCGTCACCCCCAACCAGCATTAACCGTCCGTGTATTGACCGACCAAGTGCAACAGGCATGGAACTCCATCCCACAAACTTACATCCAGCACCTGTACGACACAATGCATGAACGTTTGCGTGCTTGCATTCAACATTCTGGCGGTTACACCGGTTATTAATGTACCAGCATTTCACATTTAAAATGGCTCTTCTCGCGCTTACATTAAGCTGTGATCTTGAAACCTTAATCGATTAAATATGTTACCTATACAAATGTGTTGCCGCCATTTCATTCCTTTACAACTATTTTTTCGTGGTGTTGGGATTTTTTTCCATTAGTGTGTAATTCGGCATAAGAGGGCTTATGTGGACTTTTTGCAAAGACAAACATATGGGGGGCTTACCAAAACCTGACAAAGAAATTACATCATATGCTGTCAGACCGTGTCATAATGATAACGGCAGTAATAAGCCTAACCAAAAAATCTAAGGTACAGCAGACTCACACACAAAAGTTGCGAGTCCTGGTTGACGAAGAAGTACGTAGTCGCCCTCAACTCGAGTTAATAAGCATAAAATTGGGAAAGATGTATTTATAAATCTTAGTCACATTACTTTGAATTCAACTTAGAAAGAAACTTTGAATCGGGGAATAAAGTTTTCATGCCCTTCAGGAAAAGTCTAATAAAACTGAAACCTCATTTGGAGACAATTATAAAGGAATTGCCTATTCAAGAACAGGACTCGACTCGTTGCCTAATGACAAAGAAGATCACTGCTCATAATGCTCTCCAACAGTCAATGCGATTTCAGGAAGAACAAAACCAGTTAAATGCCTTGAAGAAAAACCAGCATATCTCACTTCTAAGTGCGGATAAGACTTCCCAGTGTATTAAATAGAACTGATTATATAACTAAAATGAGTCAGGCCATTTCGGATATCCCACATACTGTTTGCAATAGAGATCCAAATTCGGCGATAATCTTGGCGGTGAGGCGTTTGAAATCTAACCCATGCTTGCTTGCTATTCTTCTAAACAACGTTGTCACACCGCCCGGATCTCGGGTTCCCGAGTTGTTTGGGAAGGTAAAGCTTCACAAACCCGGGAACCAGATCCGACCTTTGGTTTCGGGCCCAACACGTCTCTTTTTTAGCCTAACACGTCCCTTTTTTAGCCTAACGCGTCCCTTTTTTAGCCCAACACGTCCCTTGGATATCGCCTTGGCCAAGGTGCTAGCGTCTCTTTCTCCTCACCATACTCCCTTTCTAGTTCTGATTAGGTTCTATTCCATTTACAATCTCACCCCATCTCTTCCCCTTTTATTATGTCTTCTTTGGATATTGTTTCTCTGTCTTCCCAAATGTGCCTGTTGAAACATTCCATAATATTATTGAAAGTTTGCTTAATACTTACACCTATTACTCCCCTGGTGAAATTACGGCCATTATGTCAGCCTTACAATTAGTTCATAATGGAACCTACTTTAAATTTAATAACATGGTTTACCGCTAGACAGGTGGGGCACCGATTGGCTCCCCATATTGGTTGTGTGATAATTATGTGTGATATATAAAATAGAACGTTTATCTGGCTACACGTTTATGCCTTTCGGAAGCAAGTAGCGCAATGCACCAATGGCGGACTTAAAACTTCGTTAAAGAACTATTGTTTGCATGAACAAACTCACCTTGAATAACGGTATCATTCGATGAAAAGAACTATTATTTAATAAAATAACGTAAAAGGAGCACTATTCACAGAACATACTGAAAATATATTTTCTTTATAGCTTGCATTATTGCAGCTAATGAAGTACAATTTTCTTTCGGTTCGGTTGACACTTAGATTATATGAGTTCACGTGATGAACCACGCGCTCGATGCAACGAGAATTTCTAAACAATTATTTCTCCTCCTCTCTCGTGTGGACTTTTACGTTTCGACTGCTGCCAAAAGCGCCGTATTTTTACAACGTCTTTTGTAAAAAAGATCGTGCTTATGTTATCGGCTTGTCCATCCGTCCGTCCGTCCGCCTGTACCCCCGATATCTCTGCAACTATTAGTCCGATTTGGAAAAACTCTTTTTGCATTGGGAAGCTTGAAATATGCGAATGATGATCCTTTGTTTCGTTTTTTTTACGATGTACGATTTCGCCGTTAGAGGGCGTAAATGTAGATGATGCCATATTCAAAAATACGTTTTATTCCACATATTTGCTTCTAAACATCCGATTGAAAAAAATATTTTATCTTTTGATTCCGTTTATGTCGAATAGTACACTGCCGGACAATTGCTAAGGACGGATGACAATAGCAACGATAGCAACCATAAAATGGAAGGCAGAAAAATGTAGAAATTAGCATAAGTGCGGGATACAGTAAGACGTGTTGTGCGTATGCAAATTTTGGACTGCCGAACGTGTTCGTGATGTCATAGCGCTGATAAGAGATATAAAAGATTTGACGCGTATTGACCGTTGTTGTTCAAACGCAAAGTTGAAAGGGAAAGAATCAATTGACGAACTTGCAATTTTCAGTATGTCTTCCCGACATCACCTAGATGATTTTACGCGTTGCCGTATTATTGGCAAGATTGCAGAAGGGCGAAAAATAACAGATGTTGCCAGGGAGTTCAACGTCAGCCACAGTGTTGTTTCAAGGCTTTGGAAATCATTTCAAACAAATGGAGAGTGTAGAAAACGTCACGGGGGAGGTCGTGTTTGCAGTACGACACCTGCAAAAGATCGGTACATAGTGCTATCAACAAAAAGACACCGGCGCAACACAGCTAGTGAGGTGGCAAATCAGTTTATGGCTGCTACTGCCAAGCGGATCTCCCAAAAAACTGTCGCCAGCCGTTTACATGAAGGAGGACTATACGCCCGCCGTCCTGTTGTGTGCATCCCATTGTCCAGACGTCCCCGTACCACCCGTTTGCAATGGTGCCATCAACATCGCAATTGGACTGATAACGACTGGTCTGCTGTCCTCTTCTCAGATGAGAGTAAATACAGTCTATCATCTGATTGTTGACGACAACTGATCTGGCGTGATAGTGGTACTGCATATTGTCCAGCAAACATACAGGAAAGTGACCGATATCCGACATGTAGTGTCATGGTATGGGCTGGCATCATGATCAATGGCCGTACGTCCCTCTATGTGCTTCCAAGTGGGACTATGACTGGCCAACGATACATTAATGATGTTCTGCTACCTCATGTTCGCAAGTTCTGTGGTGCTCTCGATGATAGATTCATTTTCATGGACGACAACGCAACATGTCATCGAACAGTCGCTGTCCAGGAGTGTCTTGAGAGCGAGGATATTCAACGCCTCGTATAGCCAGCACGTTCTCCAGATCTGAATCCCATTGAAAATGTGTGGGATGCTTTGGGGAGAATTCTTGCTGGTCGACAACTCCCTCCAATAAACAAGGACACCGTCATCCGTGCACTGACAGAGGAATGGGATAAATTACCCCAACAGCTGCTTGATAATGTTGTGTAAAGCATGACACGACGTGTGGAATCTTGCATCGCCCTCCATGGTGGCCATATTCCGTATTGACATCTTACGCCGGAACGCCTGCGGACGGTAATTGCATTTTTTTCACGTTTACGTATTCTGCACAAAATGGCCTGTTTGTCCCTTGAACACGTTCCAAAGCCTTCTGGATTTCAGAGCACAATAAATTGTCTTTCTTGTAATGTCGTCGCATTCTGACATTATTTTATTTCCCTTGGCATCCAACCACACTTACTTTTTTATGCGCTATATAGCCTTTTATGATCCGTCATTAGCAATTGTCCAGCAGTGTATATTAGATATAATTACTTTTTCAAATTACGCATAGATTTTCCGCTAGGGGGCGTAAAAGATAAATATATTTTTCCCGAAAACTCGTTTTCTAAAACTCCGTTTTGATTTTTTTTTCAGCGGATACACCTCCTGATGGAAAATCTTTCGCATATAATTTTAAAGTTTTGGTAAAGAATACTTTGGCCACAAGGGGGCGTAAGTGTTAATTTTTGCTTCTGATGTATTTGCCATAATATCTGAGCCGCTGAAATATCGATTGAAAAAATTCTTTTGTGGACTGATGCCACTTACATCGATAAACCTTTTCGGAACATTTTCTTCTTAAAATAATGCATGGTTTCTATGCCACAGGGCGTAGATGTACATCTTATTTTTGTCAATATCTCTACTTCTAGGAGTCCGATTTGAAATATTCTTTGCTTGTTGGATATTGTTTGCAGTGTGACATGTTTTTCATATAATTTCAAAATTTCCAAGTAATTCATAGACTTTCCGCTATGGGTAGTAGAGATAAATTGCGTTTCACTCTATATCTCTGCTTCTAAATCTCTGATTTAAAAACTTCTTTCTGCGCCGGATACAGCTCCAGATGGAAAATCGTTTGCACATAATTTCTAATTTTTTTCTGAAAAATGGGTTGGCCACCAGGGGTGTAAATCTTAATTTTCGCTTCTGATGTATTTGCAGTAAACGATGAGCTTCTGGAATCTCGATTAAAAAAAATCGTTTGTTGACCGATACTACTCATGTCGACAAACTTTTTAGGAACATTTTCTTCTTTAAATAATGCATGGTTTCTACGCCAGGTAACATAGATGTATATCGTATGTATTTTTGTCAATATCTCTACTTCTAGGAGTCTGATTTGAAAAATTCCTTCTTTGTTGGATAGTGTTTCCGATGCGAAATGTTTTTCCTATCAACTCAAAATTTTCATGTGAATCATAAATGGTACTTTTAGCGCATCCGAAAGATTTTGCTGTGTCAATTTTTTTATTGGATGTTTAACGCCCACCGTGAGCAACTCAGTGGGCTATAAGCAGTCGCCCGTCCCTAATTTAGGGACGCTGGTTCCATGGAAGGGAGAGAACCAGTGCCGTAAGGCAAACACAATATCCATGCCTCACCGGGATTCGAGCCCGATCCCTTTCGGACAAATGATCCATGGCCATCGCTTAGACCACTGCGCCACCGAAGCGGTTCAAAAATCTTTGACAGTTCCAGTTGGCGAAAGCGTGCAGTAGAGGAATGAGTATAGGCTCTTCTTATCAAATAGCGAAATGCAGTTAGCTTTACAGCAATTGGATGAAAGGAATTCACCGGAACTATGATGGGTTGGGTAGTTGGTTTCCTATAGACTGAAAAATATAAGGAATTGTTAATAGGGTTACGCTGAAGATTTAGATCCAAAAAAGATAAAGATAGATTTTGTTCTAACTCCAAAGTTAACTGAATAGTGGGGTATTGGGAGTTCATCAAGTCCAAAAACTGGGTGAGATGGTTATGTGAATGGGGCCAACATATAAGAATATCTTCCACATAATGCAAATAGAGGATGGGTTTTAGGGGACAAGTTCCAAGTACCCGTTGCTCCAGGACTTGACCAAAGAACTCCGCCAAAATAGGCGAAAGAGGAGACTCCGTGGGCGCTCCAGCTTTTTGTTGATAAATAATATTTTCAAATTTAAAATAAGATCTGGAGACAACGAGCCTGAGTGCAGAAAGAAGAGCAGAAACGTGGACAGGTGAAAGATTAGTACCAGAAAGACGTTTTTGATCAATTAAAGAATGTACAACATCAATAGGAACATTAGGAAATAGCAAAATACCATCCAGGGATGCAAGAATGAAAGGGGTATCCTGGGTTTGAATTGAACGAACTCGTTAAATAACCTGTAGTGAGTTGCAAATTGAAAATGAGGAAGAGGATAGATTCAACATAGGTTTTAAAAAATTGGCTAAGGATTTTTCCAAAGGGCGAATGGGTGAATTACATGAAGAAACTAAAGGCCGTAGAGGTTGATTTAATAACAGTAAATAAAAAAATAATATCATACATTTAAAAAAACAAGAAAATAATAATTATAATAATAAACGTATCGGGTAAAAATATAAATAAAAGTAACAGAAAAATATAAAAAACGCATAAATAGCCATGAGAAAAAATGTCCAATTGCATCTTTCCGCAACTAGATAATTTTTGATAAATTTATCATTTCGTACAAGATAAATTGCTTTTAGATTTACCTTGCCTCATTGTTAAGACGCGATTGTATAATTTCATTTTCACCGCATTGAAGGAAAAGTTTGTGAGTACTATCTTTTGACTGCCCAATCCTATACAAATTCAACACATATGTACTGTATGTTTTTAACGGCGCATTAATTATATTTGATAAAATATCCAATTATTCCAAGATGTTGGGAGCTGATTTCTTCCAGATCAATGAATTTCATATAATTATTGTTCATCTATTCATTCCATATGCAGTCATATAGTACATTATATTGATTAATAGGGAGGTTAGGTTAGGTGATGCTTAACATCACAGCCTCTCCTTGACAAATGTCAACCACGCCGTCTCGTGGTGCATCCTGTTCCCACTAAAGGGGCTCTGGCGACCGCCAATAGCGGTATAACTATACCATCGGGATTAGAGGAAATGCTATCCCACACTCACCAACCCGCTTGGCCAGCGTGGTGAGTTATGGCCAAACCCCTCCAAAATGACTTCACAACTTAAATCTTGGTCCTCAGTCTCCGGCAGCTGGAATGTACCTGACCACGGCAGCGGCCAGTGAGACATGAAAGCAGACGGTGCTAAGAATCCCCGGAGGACCGGACTAGGCTGCCATCTGATGCTGACCTTGGCTACGTATAATGGACGCTCCCTATCTTCTGATTAAAGGGCTTCTTGAATTGGAAGAAGAACTACAAAGGATCAAGTGGGGCATCGACGAGCTAAGTGAGATAAGGAGAAAAGGAGAAGATCTCATTGAACTGAAAAGTGGACATCTCTTCTACTATCGTGGGACTGATAATGGCAGAACTTGTGGTGTTGGATTTATAATAAACAAGAAACTGAAGGATAAAGTTGTAGAAGTTAAAAGTTCCTCTGAAAGAGCTGCACGACTCGTTATCGAACTCTCGAGAAGAAACCAGGCTCAGATTATTCAAACTTATGCACCCACCACAAGTCATCCTGAAGAAGAAATTGAAGAATTTTATGAGGAAATTCGTCATCTAAATAATAAAGGTAAGCAGCACTTAAAGATAATTATGGGAGACTTCAATGCAAAAATAGGGCAACGGCAACAGAATGAAACTTCAGTAGGTAAATTCGGTCACGGCAACAGAAACCAGCGTGGAAATACTCTCGTTGAGTTTGCAGAGGCAGAAAGGTTTTTCATCTTGAACTCCTTTTTCAAGAAAAAGTCACACAGGAAATGGACATGGAGACATTCAATTGGGACAAAAAGTGAAATTGATTTTATTATGTGTAACAAAAAAGTCGTCATAGAATCCTGCAGTGTGCTAAACAAGTTCAACACAGGTAGTGACCATAGATTGGTGAGATGTAAGATGCACCTCAACACTAAACTCGAACGTAGCAATCTCATAAGACAAACAAAATGTATTGACATAACCAACCTTAAAAAACACAATAATAGCTTCAAGTTGTAACTGAAGAACAGATTGTCTGCTTTAGAAGGCCTAACATCGGAAGAAGTGGATATTTCTGAAGTTAACAGAAATGTAACCAAAACTTATGGAAACAGCAACAAAATTAGCTGGGTCTAAGAACAAGTTGCATGTGAACAAATTATCAGGAAAAACCAAAATTTTGATGCAAAAAAGAAGAAAGATGAGGACAACTAAAGAAGATGTGACTTCCAAAATGGAATATATAGAGCTATGCAAGACAGTACGAAAAAGTATCACTGAAGACGTAAGGAAATTCAACTGTGAACTAGTAAGAAAAAAGCAATTGAAAACAACCAAAGCCTAAAGATAGCAAAGGGACATCTCAGTAAGGGAAGAAGACAGATTATGGCACTGAGAAAATAAAATGGTTCTGTAACAAGAAATAGAGGCGAAATTTTCACAAAAGTGAAAGATTTCTACTCCAAATTATATGAAAGGGATGATACATGTACTCCAGACATCATGAAAGGTACCAGTACCAGAGTTCTTCCAGTCCTCCTAGCAATGTGGCACATGCAATCAAGAACATGAAGCGGGGGAAAGCTCCAGGAGAAGATGGAATTACTGTAGACATCATACAAGAAGCAAGTGGAGAAATCGAAACAGTACTCGCCCAAATTTTCACTCGATGCCTTAATGAAGGGAAGACTCCTGAGGATTGGAACAACGCTACAATGATCTTGCTACATAAAAAAGGTGACATTGAGGATATCAGGAACTACAGACCTATCAGCCTCCTATCAGTGGTTTATAAAATCTTCACTAAAGTTCTTTCACACCGCCTAAAAGTGACACTGGACATGGCTCAACCGAGAGAACAAGCTGAATTCAGGAGTGGCTACAGTATAATAAATCATATCTACGTACTGAGAGAACTAATTGAAAGAGCGAGGGAATATGAACATCCATTGTGCATGGCTTTTATCGCTTATGAAAAAGCCTTTGATTCGGTGAAACCATCAGCAGTTACAATGGCCCTGAAATCCTATGGTATTGAAGATGCGTACATTAATATTTTTAATAACATCTATGAAAATGGAAGTGCAAAGATTCGGCTGTTTGAAAATATAACACACAAAAATTGGAAAGGGAGTGAGACAAGGTTACACCATATCTCCGAAGCTCTTTAATGCTACATTGGATAATGTCTTTCAATCACTGAACTAGGGAAAAAAGGGATAAAGATAAATGCAGATTATCTAACCCACCTTCGTTTTGCTGATGACATAGTCATTTTTGCGACTACCCCATCAGAGCTGCAGAGTATGATCCAGGAACCTGCTGACAAGAGTAAAGAAGTGGGATTAAAAATGAACTGTCAGAAAACAAAAGTGATGTCCAATGCTTTTACAAGAAATGAAGATTTATCGATTGATGGGGAAAAGCTGGAGATAACTGCCACGTACATTTATCTTGGACAGCAGATATCAAGTGAGGGTCACATTGATGAAGAAATTAATCGGCGTTCAAAACTTTCCTGCAGAGCCTTTGGAAGAAACAGCATAATTTTCAAGAGCAATATGGCATTATGTCTTAAAAGAAAATTGTTTGATAAATGCATCCTTCCAGTGCTTACGTACGGTGCAGAGACGTGGACCTTAACTAAAAGAGACATACAAAGGCTGCAGACAACTCAAAGTAGCATGGAGAGGTGCAGGCTTGGTGTAACCAGGAGTGACAAGAAGAGGAACTCGTGGATTAGAAAAATGACAAGAGTGGAAGACATCATGATCAGAGTAAAATGCCTGAAATGGCATTGGGCTTGACATACTGCCAGAAGGGCAGACCATTGATGGACAGCCGAAATTTTAGATTGGATTCCGAGGGACAGGAAAAGACCCAGAAGAAGACCACATGGGAGATGGGTGGATGAAATTCGAAAGTATGCGGGAGTGACATGGAGGAGACTGGCACAAGACAGACCGTTGTGGACGAAACTTGAGGAGACTTTCGTCTAGCAGTGGATTCATAATGGTTGACAATGATGATGATGATGATGATTTATTAATAAAACGAAGTGTGTGTGTGTCCTTCGCGATACAAAAAAACTACTCAACCTAAAAACTTGAATTTTGAACGAAGGTAGTTTACATACCGAGGATGTGCGCCTTGGGTTCAGATTTTCGAATTTTTGAGAAAAACGTGGTTCCCGATTTCCCGTGGATCGTTCCGCTTTGTTTACAAACAACCTAATCACACCCATCGTGAAGGAGAGTAGTTCACGATAAATTTTACGCGTTTCTTTTTTAGAAATTCGTTATACTAGGACTATTTTTATTTCTAAATACATTTTATGAAGGAAATTCACGGTCGAATTACATTATTGTGACCACCAGCTAATATTCAGAGTAGCCGCCGTGTGCTGTGCGGACAACAGTTAGCCGGGCCAGGAGTGACTCAATAAGGTGCTGAAAAGTCTTCACAGGTATGTGGAGCTATGATAACAGCAGTGCGTCTGACAGCAGCTGTAGGGTGCATGGTGGAGTATCCATAGAGCAAACAACACAATCGAGGTGGTCCTACAGATGTTCAACTGGGTTTGCGTCTGGGGGACTAGGGGCCCAGGATAGTACTTTGCAGTCCTCATCGTGTTCTTCCAACCACTGTCGGACATTTCTAGTAGTCTGACACATTGCATATCGTGCTGGAAAGTCCCTTCCGCCCCTGCAAGGAGGGATTCATAAGGAATTCTTTCCGTAGTGCCTTCCGCAGGTATGAGTGGGCCCAAAGAATGCCCCGAAAACATTCCCTAGACCATAACGCTACCCCTACCAGCTTGTGTTCTTCCAGCAACTGTTAAAGAGTGTTTGTCCTTCGATGCCTTTCGCCTTATACGCCAACGCCCATCCGTTCGATGAAGCAGAAAAAGTGACTCATCGGAGAAGGCAACTTTTGCCAATCAGCGGAGGTCCAATTCCGATACTGCTGTGCAAATGTAAGCCATTTCTACCGATGCACCTTCGTTAGCATAGACGCAGTGACCATCCGTCTGCCTCGGAGTCTCATACGCAGCTGTGTTCGCTCAACTGTCGTTTTAGAAATACTGCCATCCTTGGCCCGAAAGCCGATAATCACCCTTTTTGCAATACTGATAAATCGCTACTTTTATCCGTGACAGCAACGAGTGTTATGTTTTCAGAATGCCTACAGCACACCTTATATACCCTTCAAGTCAGTTCTCGACACGTGCCTGCTTTCATTGGCTACGCGCTGTTGACTTCAAATGTAAGAGGTGGTCACAATAAAGTGACTCGACTGTGTATATCGAATAACAGTACTACGCGTTTTTATTAGTTTTTATTCGGAGCTAGCGTACTCTTTATGCGAAGCTATTTCGAACTTTTGCTGGCAAGAAATGGAATTATGACGCATAAATTTATGATATGAATATGAAAATAAATCTATTATTATCTTCGTTAACAAAATAAATTCTTATTATTATTTCCATTATAATAAGATTTATTTCGATGAAAATAGTACAAAAGATTCCGTATATTATCATGAACTACTTTCTTTCACGTTGGGTGTTATCCGGTTGTACTTAAACAAAGCGGAACGATACACGGGGAATCGGGAAGTACTTGAAAGCTTTCTGATTTTTCCGTATATCTTTATGCTTTGTTTCAAAACAACCTGATCACAGCCACGATAAATTGTGTGCGTTTGTTTTTTAAAATTTTGTTAAAATTGACTTAAAATGTAAGAGGTGGTCACAATGACTAGTTTTATTTGAAAATACATTTTATGAAAGAAATATATCGAATAACAGTACTACGGGGATTTTTTGTTTTTATCCGGAGCTACCGTATTCTTAAAGCGAAGCTATTTCGACCTTTTGCTGGCACAAGATGGAATTATGACGCATAGATTTGTGATATGAATATGAAAATAAATGAATTATTATCTTCCACAATAAAATAAATGCCTATGATCATTTCCATTACATAAAGATTTATTTCGATGATAATAATGAAAAAAAAAATCGTATATTATCGTGAACTACTTTCTTTCACGTTGGGTGTTACCAGGTTGTACGTAAACAAACGGAACGATACACGGAAAATCGGAAACTACTTGAAAGCGTTTTGATTTGGTAGTACAGCCGTAGTTTTATAATTTAAATAGCATTTTCGTCAAGGAAAGTGAGCTACAAATAACGTTAATACATTCACTTCTGAAGTTACAGTTTTGAATTACACTTTAAAAAAAATGTTCAATATGTTCTCACAAGATGACGTGGATAGCTCTTTTCAGGTACATTTCATCAAATTACAGTTCACGTATAATTATTCATTTCAAATAATACGAAATAAGATTTCTTTATTTAATTAATTAACGTATTCTTACGTTTCACGGTCAAATATTTCATCCATCCAAGAGAAAATTACTTGTAGTTAGTATACACAAAATGAAATATGTTTCAGCACAAGTTCATTGTTTAGGTCTGATTTTTCTGCTCGAAAACTATGACGAGTCGCCGAAGAAGATGAACATTGAGGTCCGTTCTCTAGCTAAACAAAGCCTACACCAACAAAGAGCGTCAGCAAAGCGACCGGCTAAAAGCTAGTACAGGAATAAAATTCTTAGTCCTTTTTTCCCTCGATTCCAAAAAGAAGCATGCTTCGTAATTTGGTTTTTCTTATATATATATCCAAGCATTCTGAAACTGAGGACTTCTTATTAATAAATCTTTTTGCACAGCAACAAAAATGTGTTTATAATTTACGAATACAGTAAACCAACTCATTAAATAAGCTTGTAGTAACTTCTTTTAAACTACGTACACTGTAAAAAAATTTCTGAAATTCACGGACAAGTGTCCGTCATTTCTTTCGTGAATTAACCAAGCATGTTTCTGATACTACCTTTCCGTGAAGTGACGGAAAAAAACTGAATTTAACGGACTTTTCGTGCCACGGGAAAATTCTGAATTTTCAGAAACATTTCCGCAGTTTCTTTCTCATATTAACGGTAAATTACCGTTTTAGAGATCTGTTAACGGAAAATTCCGAATTTTCAGAAACCTTTCCACAATTCATTTCGTATATTAACGGAAAATCTCCGTTCTCACTTTTTCCGTATCCGTATGACGAGAAATGTCCTCTAATAGTAGCTTTCAAATTTCAATCGTCTGTCGAATTTTGAAGTTCCTTTGTGATATGCTATCCAAAATATCCGATCTCGCTTAGATTTTTTTTGTTTTTTCTGGCCCAGGATATTTCTCCTTTCCCCTATTTGGTGCACCAGCTACTTATTATATATTGTGTTACTATAAGAAACCGGGTACTTATTGTACAGATGATTATACGATGTCTGTGTATGAGTCTTTTGACAACTTAAGACAAAAGCTATTATAGCTATCGAGAGTAAATTTCATATTTAGTGTGTGTGTGTGTGCGTGTGTGTGTGTGAAATAATTCTATAAAAAGTATATTTCACCTTTTTTAAAGATAAAAGAGTCATTGTCAGATTAAAATAATCATGTTGGAAAGCAATTTGTTGCTTCGAAAAACCACGATGAAAAATGCTTAATATTTGAAAAGTTCTCCTATAGGAAAAAAAATAAATTACTAACCTGTTCAGAAAAATAATAAACTCCAACAGAAAATAAAACGACTAAATCACTCACATTAATGACAAAAAACAAAATATGTGAGTAGAAATACACTCATTGTTATATAAATCTGCGCACCAAGAAGGAGGCGTCGGATTGAAATGAGATTTTAGTAGTGAGATGGCACATACATAAGACCGAAGTGATAATATCCCAGCAGCAGGACGATTTTCCGCGGACATACGGTACACATTCCTGTTAGCGATAGTACCGCGTCGGACCGCCTCGTGCTCGGATGCATGCGTTGATACGGTCCGGCATGGAGTCAAAGAGACGTCGTATGCTATCCTTGGACATATTGGCCCACACTTATCAACTAACGCTCTAAATTACAAAAACTGACACACGGAGAAACCTGGAATCCCACTTGGTCTCACACGTGCTAGGTGGGCGAGAGATCAGCCGATCTGACAGGCCATGGAAGCATCTAAGCATGACGTAGACAGTCCTGGGAACCCAAGCTTTGTGCGGACCGGCATTATCTGTTGCAAAATGGCTCCGGGCATCCCCGCCAGGAAAAGCAACACATAGGGCGGCAGGATATCTTGTACGTAGCGCTGGACAGTCAAATTCCCTCGGATCACTGCGAGGGAAGTTCGGCTGTCATACGCGATGGCTCCTCAGACGATCACGTCTGCAGTTAAGGACGTGTGCTGCTATATAGTGAGGTTGGTATTGTAGCGCTCACCTGCGGGGCTCCACACTCTGGCACCGTGGTCGTCTGTTCCCATACAGAAGCGGGATTCGTCCCTGAACACTACGCGTCGCCAGTCCGTATCATATCACGTTTATTACTGCTCTAACTACTGCAATCAACGCCGACGATGGTCAGGTGTTAATGGCAGAAAACGTAAGGGCCGTCGAGAGTGCAGATTCGCCTCTTCCAGGCATCGGGAAATGGTTCTGGCGGACACATGAGTCCCTTGTACAACAGCCACATGTCTCTGGATATTGTTCAAGGACGCCGTTGCATCTGTGCGTGCCGCTCTCATGGTCTTCTCTCCTGGTGGTGTAACTGGGTCACTCAGCCCCTACCCGTGTCCATTGCTCCCAACACGATCGCAATGTACTGTCCGACCGGCCCAAATGGCGGCAGATTCGGCGCGCCGGCCACCCTTCTTCTCATCCCGAAGCTACCGCCTTGCTCAAACTCCGTCAGTTCCCCATACGCACATTAACGGCGGCTCCTCGGCATGTCTATCACTCAGAGATCTCATCGGACAATTACCGTGCAATTCATCACGAATGCGGAGTCCCCTGCGCGGCGCCTTAAAAGCCAAAAGGACTGCGATCGCAGCGCCGGTTTTGGACGCGCGGGTTCGCGGAAACGCACGAAACTTTAATTATTTGCATGTCTGCCCTCATCGTAGCTGTTCGCCGAGTTTCACGTTAATCACACGGTTTTTTCTTGATGCGTGGATTTTTATGACAATGAGTGAATTAAATTTTCTTTTGCTGTAAGCATTTAAACATTAACTATCATTAACCATTATTAGTTTCCTGTGACTTGCTTCTAATACGAAGAGATTTACTCTACTTATAAGCATTGCCAGGTTCATAGTCCCACGTGACTGGACGCTACATTTCTGCTTTGTATGTTGTTATCGGGGTGTTCATAATAATTTGTCCATTGAGTCGAAATTTCATCAGTATTCCGATTTTATTTTGTGTAGCAGGGTTTTCACCTTGTCGTTTCTTTCACGTGCGCTGGTTAAGCAATATTTATGTATGGATGCTTGTTGCCATTGGTAAGAACAACTGCTTTAATATGAATTAATAAAAATTTGTCATTGATAAAACTACAGTGTGATCCATTTAAACCAGTACCATGTAATTTACTTATAACTTTTTTATAAATAACAACAAAATCAAGCAGTAAGTTGAGAATTATACATGTGGTATTGGAGAATCATTTTATCAAAGCAAATGTTGGAATTGTCCTCCATTTTCTTGTAAACACAGTTGAACACGCAGCCCCATATTCAGTGATGTCTCATGAAGAGTACGAGCAGTAACATTGCCAATTTCCGTCGTGATTGTTTCACGCAATGCATCCAATGTTTTTGGATAGGTTTTGTAAACTCTATCCTTTAAGGAGCCACATAAGAAAAAGTCAGGGGAAGTTAAGTCCGGAGATCGGGGAGGCCATATGTTATTTGAAATTAATCTGTTATCAAAGAAGCTGGTTATGAGTTCCATTGAGACTTTCGATGTATGACACGTAGCGCCATCCTGCTGAAATTAGCCCTCTGTCAATTTAATGTTATCAAGTTGTTCCACAAGTTCATTGAATATGCGGCAATAAACGTTAGTGTTGACAGTCTCAGAGAAAAAAATGGGGCCAATAATTTTCGTAGACGAAACCGCACACCATACAACAACCTTTTGTGAATGCATCGGTGTTTCACACATAACGTTTCGGCAGCCCAGTATCTGCTGTTTTGCGAATTGACTTAGCCTGACAGATGAAACCAGGCTTCATCCGTAAACCATGTGATTGAGAGAATATCAGATCGCAAATTAAGAAAATTTTGAAGCTATTTGCAGTAACTTACTCTTTTTCCCTTGTCCAGTTCCTGCAGCTGATGGATTACGTGTACTTTAAATAGTCGATTTTTTTGCTGCCCTTTGACAAGTTCTGTATGAATATCCTGTCTGTTGGCTTAATCTGAGCAACGATTTCGTCGGAGATTGAAGTAAACGTTGCCGAACATCGTCCACACGCGTTTGGGGCATCGGGTGATTTCTACCGCTACCGCTGAGAAGATAACCAGTTTGCTCCAGCTTGTTTTTCCATCGACAGAATTGTTGACTTGCTTGTCGAATAATCGCTTTTTTGCTGCCCTTTGACAAGTTCCGTATGAATATCCTGTCTGTTGGCTTAATCTGAGCAACGATTTCGTCGGAGATTGAAGTAAACGTTGCCGAACATCGTCCACACGCGTTTGGGGCATCGGAGGGTGATTTCTACCGCTACCGCTGAAAAGATAACCAGTTTGCTCCAGCTTGTTTTTCCATCGACAGAATTGTTGACTTGCTTGGCACTTTTCGAACTCCAAACTCTCTTCGAAATGCTCGTTGCGTTTTGATGACAGAATTGGTTACCCAATACGATTTCACTAAAAAAAACACGCTCTGGAACAGAGGACTGCATGTTTCCGAATGCACGCAAGTGAATGACAACGCAACAACAAACAAATCACGAGCTGAGTTACAGTTACGGTTAACAATCTTCTTCACGGTGGCGGTTTTCATTCTCCAGGAGTTGCTGCTTCTATTGAAAAAAAGAAGATGTTCCTTGCGCGATTCCTTGCAAAAATGAAAGGTTTTTTCAGGGTACTGGTTTAAATGGATCTTCCTGTAGTAATACAAATCGCCACTCATAGGTTTTGCGATAAACATGCAGCCATTTCTCCATCAATATGTGTACAATAAATCATGCCACTAACTGTGAACATATATTGAGCACGATTATTCTGATGAAAACGAAATACCAAAATATTTGTATTCTTCTGCAGAAGGTATTAGGCTTGCAGTAATGGACTTTGAGGTTTTGATAAGTTCAAGTTCTGCAAACTCTGGGAGATGAGATGCCGTCGAATTGGCATTGAAGTCTCAGAGTCTTGGTCAGTAAAATCCGGTTGCATAAGCAAAAGCTGACATGTAGGGTTTAGGTAGAGATCAATGTAATACTGTTCATTGTTTTTATGGTACTACTAAAACCCCAACATAATTCCACTGTAAAACACTGTTCTTACTTAAGCGTAACCCTGCAGCAATAACTGGCTTCACTGTAAATCTTACTGAAATGTTCCGGATAGATTAACATAGTGTTCCGAATAGATTAATTGCTCATGTAGATACTGAAAAATATGTACAGATGAAATGAAAATGCCTGCATGCTGAGTCCACTAATTATTTATTAGTATTTTGTAGTCAAGCATACGTCAACAAATATAAAATGCTGAACATAATTCCAATTGGTAATAAAGCAACTTTCTCTTCAACATCAGAACAAATTATGTGTTCGTGAGGCAGAACAATCTTAAATCGGCAACACAGGACAAACAATTAAAACATCGAAAGAAGTAACCATTCAGCATTAGTTACTCAAATCAAAGCTGGTACAAATCAACTCTCTCCGTACAAATCACCTCTCACCAACCTCCCTGATACAATTTAAAACAGAACTCTTATTCTCGTCTTTGACATTCTCTTGACCGATCGGCAGGTTGCCAAAACACAAATTCGCCGAGAGAGAAAATGTAGCTTTAATACTAGAAAATGCTTAAAGAGAACAAACCAAAATTTGCGTAACAAAACTCGAACCGAAAAGGAAAATTAAATCATAGTACACTGTTAAAACGTTCGTGGTAGGTTGCATCAAAAAGTGGTGCTACACCAGCTGCGCCACTTTCTGAGAAAAGATACACCATCTTCTTTTGTAAACAAAACCCAACAACGTGGTTCAACATTTCACCACGTTATGATACAAAGTTGCACGCAAGGCTGCACCATCTTGTTGCGTTTATTTTCCACCACAATATTGTGTAAAATTTCTAAGAAAGGGGTGCAGCTATGGTAGCACCACCTTTTGGTGCAGCCTACCATAAACTTTTTAACAGTGTATACGTTACAGACATCCCTACCGTCATAGTCCATACTCCATTTTTCGGATGGTGTAGGAACTGACAGTTCTAGACTGCAGGTCTTGATGGCGCAATGCAATAATGGATACGGTATATCATGTTTTGATTTTAAGGACATTCTCGATATGCTGGTGAAACAGATGTAACGATCAGTGAAATACCCTTTTTTCTCTCCAAACTATATTTTTTTTATTGGAGGTTTAACGACCACCGTGAGCAACTCAATCGGCAATAAGCAGTCGCCCGTCCCTAATTTTGGGTCACTGGTTCCAGGGAAGGGAGAGAGCCAGTGCCGTAAGACAAACACAACATCCATGCCTCACCGGGATTCGAACCCGGACCCCTTTCAAACGAATGATCAGAGGCCATCGCTTAGACCACTGCACCACAGGGGCGGCCCAAACTATTGGAATAGCAAACGTAATCGTCTTCCGAAAAACCTTTCAATCTTTTTTGTTTTTTTTTCTTTTGTATGAAAGGTTAACGACCACCGTTAAGCTTTCATACAATGGAGTACGAGCAGTCATCCGTCTCTAATTTTTGGCCACAGGTTTCAGAGAAGGGAGAGAGCTAATGAAGAATAACAAGCATATTATCCAAGCCTCACAGGGATTCGAACTCGAACCTATCTTGGACGAATGGACAGAATACTGGTAATCTATTTTGCAGCCCAACCATAGGTCGTGTGCGTTCTTACGAACTACTCTCATAGATTTACAGCGAGATTTTGTAGTTAGGTAACAACATACACATAACAGAAGATGACACATCGTTATCGCATTTCCGAAGAATAATGAAATACACGGACTCACTGAAGTAAATAGGCAAAAGTGTCAGAAATACAAAAACAATTAAAATAAATGTTGTGGTGGGACATAGTTGAATTCTCAAAAGCCTAAATGAACGTAAAGTCGACGATACTTGAGCACGGAGGAATAAATTAAAGGGGAAGGTTGTCTGGGAAAATGCCGACGGGAATTTCTGTTCGAGATTTTCTCCTCTCGCCGATGCCGCCAGAAGAAACTTCTGCAGAGACGTTGCGTTTGTTTCCCTGACTGGCGTGGGTTATTTGTACTGTATTTACCAATAGAGAAATATTTCCTTTCTCTTTAAGCCAAATGTTTCAAAAAATAAATAAATAAACGCTACTTTATTATAAGAAACGTTTATTTTCCTTTTAAATTTCAAAAATTTTGTATATGAGATATAACTTGATAAAAGCTGTGTTGGTAAAAAAAAAGAAAAAAAAATTCGTACATGCAGCAAGTTTAATTACTTATACCATTTTTTTCTTCTACCTAAACGCTTTACATGGTGTGAAGACGGAATAAAAATAGAACATGTTTTTTTTTCATAATTAAAATCGACACACTGCACAATAAACTCTACACAACAAGTCTTCTAAATGTAACTTTTGTCTCTGTTTCTTTGAGACAAACATGAAAACACAACTTCCTATTATACGAATAATGATTAATCAGAGATGAATGATATACGGAGTTCAAAGAATTTAGTGTAATACCTTATAATAATGGAAACGGGGATTTGTTTCGTGAATAAGCCATTCATTCCTACAAAGTTAATTGCTTCTTTTTTCAGAAATGATGTGTTCTTATGTACCCACTGTGCTTATTTGTGTGAAGTAATTAATCTTCGAAAAGAATGAATGGGAAGATTATTAAACTGACAACAAAAGCAGAATCCATGTTTATAAAAACAGCAGATTATCCGTAACCATTAAATTTGAATTTGTTCTTCGACATCTTTGCTTTTGTAATGGAAACGCTCTCAGGAAATGTTTAATCTTATTTTTTTCCACTATATGAATAGGGGGACAATAAAGGGAGTTTCGTTCTTTGTGCTTCCGGGGTTGAGATATAACAAATATTTGTTAATTATTATTCATCGTTTTTTGTTTCGAAACAAGCTTCCCTTCTATTAAAAAAATTGCATAACATTTCGCACAAACAATTCAATGTTTAAAACGCTGAAGAGATGACAGAACATTCAGAAATAAAATATGTTTAACGAAAAAATAATGTAACTTTTTACCTAGTACGTGCAATTTGGTTATGTTTGGAATTTGAGAAATTCAGACACCATTCAGCTTAGTTTTTCAGTTTGTTTTCCACTTTCAAATCTACTCATGAAGATGCATATCCACGTTTTGAAGTGCAGTCACAATAGCTGTATATGGCCACAAAATAATTTTGTTAATTAAGATTAGCATAATTAGAAGTAAAGTGCACTAGTCTTATACCTGTAGGGAATCAAATATTTCGCGATGCAGCTACCAAAGCAAAGATGTGACGACAGCAGATAGTTGAGAGATTTAATCAGTTAAAATTTAACGTCCAGGTATTTTGCCTCTTTTCATGAAACACTTTCGTGTAAACAAGACAATCAAACCCAATTGCATGCCTAAGAACTGTGACGTGTATTCTATATTAACTTTCCTTTTTAGTTTCTTTCCCGATGTAAATCTTGAGTTTATTATGTTATTCTTCACTCTTAACGTGATATCTTTCTCTCAAACGAATACGTTTGGCAACACAATTGAGGTTGAATGAACGTGACGTCTGCCTGAGTTTTGATAAGAAAAATAAATAAAAACTACGACTAATCTATTGCTTGAGAGCGTTGGGTTGTAAACTGATTATTTAAATAAGCGTTGTGAAAAGAGCGTTGTGTTAAAGCGTTGTGTGGTGTGTGGAGAGTTAAGTGCAATATGCTATGCTATGATGTGTTTGCTACATCCTGAATAAAGCATCTTTTTCCCTAAGTTTGACTTCTGTTATTTACATGTTTTGTCTGGCCGTTAAGGTTTTCTTTAATTTAGGAACTATTTCTTAGTATGTTGATGTTTTAAATTAACGTAGAAGTAAGACAAGACTTCTACGCCATATTATTCTACTTGAACAGATTCAGTTCATAGTAGAAGTCGCGAAATATGGCTAACCTAACGGATCCTATCGGTCTCTTCTACGGCTGTTATAGACATGACCATGAGGCTCATAATTCTACAACAGACAATCTACGCACTCAGCTTTATAGAGTTCCACATAATTCACCAAGTGCTTTGTACGAGGCCTGCGGTTCTGACTTACCAGACAGCAAATACGCGAAATACGAAACTTATGTACCGCGTACTTCGAACGCAATGCCTCAACAACAGTTTACCCTACCACCCACAGTGAGAAAGAGCAAAATTCTTGCTCCTTACGTACCCCATGCGGGTAATATTGTATTCCGGGGAAACGGCGGTTCGCTTAGGTTTTTGGAGGATCTTGATGATCATTTTGACCTATATAATGTTCCTTAAGACTGTCAGATACCTATTGCTGGCACATGTTTGCAAGACACAGCAAAGGTCTAATACAGACAGTGGGGTGCCGCCCCGGTGGCGCAGTGGTCTAAGGTGCTGGCCACTGATCATTCGTCCGTAAGGGGTCCGGGTTCGAATCCCGGTCGGGCATGGATGTTGTATTTGTCTTACGGCACTGGCTCTCTACCTTCAATGGAACTAGTGACCCTAAATTACGGACGGGCGACTGCTTATAGCCCATTGAGTTGCTCACGGTGGTCGTTAAACCTCCAATAATAAAAAAAAAACAGGCAGTGGCGTCGAATGAACCTAGAGGGCTCCTATCAGCAATTTGGAGCTGACTTTTTCGATGTCTTTCCTTTTAGCACCAATATGGCCGGCCTTTCACAACAACTGTTTTCCAGTCGACAGTGAGCGTCAGAAAGCCCAGTCTCGTTCGCCCTGGAAACAGTTCGACTGTACAAATTATAGGATCCCGCTGCAGTAGAGTCTGATATTTGTGACACGTTGTTACAGCAGCTGGATCCCTTCCTGCAGGATTTTTGGAAGTTCGACGTCCTGTCTTCATTCATGAGTGCCTAAAACTCGTTCGAGTCTATGAAGAACGCCACAGCAAAGAGCAATCTTTATAGGTCAAAGAGTACCGCCAACCACGCAGTACCGTGAACCTTCTATTCAGACTAATAGGTATCAGCAGCCAAAACAGGACATTCGTCAAGGACAATTTTTCATTCAGCCTAGAAACGCCTATCAGCAGTCTAGATACATGCCACCGCATTGTCGGGCACCAGAGGTGCGACATCCTGACCATTATGGGAAACAATATTACCAAGTTTCTAATTTCCGGGATAATTACTACCCGGTTGACAAGACATATCCAAAACACCGTGCTGGGGGGCAAGGCAAGCCTAATGATAAATGCTGCCTCTCCTGCACGTTACTACAATTCAGCACGTTCTGGTGGTTCGCCACATTTCCAAAATCAATTAAGATATTCTCATCAGTTTCACGACAATTTAAACTTCAGCAGGAGGTAGATGGGTCGAGTCTATCTTCTCGTTTTTCTGAAGACCTCAAATCTCTTTTTTTAACTATTCAAGCTCCGCTTTTGCCTGATATTCTTGTGACCTTGGGCAAAGTGGTGGTGTCGACTAAAATTGATTCTGCATCTGACATTTCTGCCTTAAACTTTGATTTCTGTGCTGCTAACTTTCCAAATGCTTGTGTCGAGCCCTCCCAATAATGTCTGCGAGGTGCCGACAATAATGCTTTTTCAATTTCTGGATCAGTTCATTTACCTGTCAAGATTGGCGAAGTTCAAGTTTCTTATACTTTCTTTCTGATCCCAGAGTTACCAGTGGATTGCCTTCTGGGGGTGGATTTCATTCAAATGTTTAAGCATTATATTACATTACATATCACTAAGCTGTTCTCTGCGATTCAGAGGTTAGCTCCAAAAAGAAATACAAACTTCCAGATAATTTTATTTATTGCTGTCGTACCAAACTTCGCCATTTTCAGCGATCTTAACATACAACTCGTGCTTCACTGATATCCATTACACGCCGAACACAAGATCTTTTATACTTCATACTCATAATCTTTTCCTCATGCAGACACTCCTGAATCTGATCCACCCATATCTGCCTTGGCCTTCCTCTGCCTTTCCTTCCTGCCATTTGGGCTGAAAATATTTTCTTAGTAAGCATTTCATCACTCATTCTTTCAACATGGCCAAACCACCGAAGCATATTGGTCTCCACCTTACTAACAATATTTTGCTTTACATCACACAACTGCAATACATCTTCATTCCTCACACAATCAGATCGTGTCTTGCCACAAACCCCACGTAAGTAACGCATTTCTCCAGCACACAGACGACTCCTATGTTTCTTCTGCAGTACCCAGGTTTCACTGCCATACATCAGAGTAGGAACAATTACTGTTTCATACACAGCCATGCGGGACTCTCTAGAAAACCCATCATTCCTATGAAAACCTCCCAGAGCAGCTATGACTTTCAAAGAGGAATTCACTCGCCTACTGATTTCACCATCCAACTTGTTCTCTCTGTCAAACATGCTTCCTAAATACACAAACTCACTCACCTTGTCAATCACAGTGCCATTTATACTTACATTACATTCAGTGCTACCCATTCCTCTCTCAAACACCATAACTTTGGTTTTTCCCTTATTTATACTCAGTTTGAATTTCATGCAAACTTCGTGCATCCGAGTCAACATACTCTACTACTTACTTTTGCTCTCTGCCAACAAGACAGTGTCATCAGCATACAGCAATCTGCACACACGGATATCACCAAGACATAAACCACTATTATCTATTTTGGCCTCACGCATGCATGCATCCATAAATATATTAAACAGCCATGGTGACAGTACACAAACTTGTCTAACTCCTGCACCAAAGGAAAACTATTTTGATAAAACACCATTCACTCGTACACAAGCTCTACTACCAGCATACATGGCTTTTACACTATTAAGTAGATTCCCAGTAACACCATATTCATTCAATACCTTCCACAAAAGTGTCATATTGACTCGGTCGTAAGCTTTCTCTAAATCTATGAAGGCAGTAAACACTTTCTTCCCAACAGCCAGATACTTTTCAATCATCATGCTTCATGCAAAAATCTGGTTAGTGCAGCCTTTACCAGGCATAAAAACATTCTGAACATCCCACACTTTCTCTGATGTAAGACCCCGTATTTTGTCAATAACAACCTTACCAAACACTCTCCCTGGCACACTCAGTAGGCTAATACCACGATAGTTCTTGCATTCAGTCTGATCACCTTTTCCCTTATACAAGGGAACAATGATAGCATCCTTCCAATCCCGAGGGACCATTCCTAACTCCCAGCACAACTGGCAAATTTCAGTTAACCAATCAATTATAGAGTCACCACCATACTTCAACATCTCTGCAGTTATGCCATCAACACCTGGAGTCTTACCATTCTGAAGAGATTTTAGAGCTTTACACACTTCTTCTCTTGAGATCCCTCCTGTGCTTTCATCCCTCATTGTGACATTACCTGCATCTGTCTCAGAATCATTTTTGCTCTCCTGATCTAATAACTCACAAAAGTATTCGCCGCATCTGTCACTTAACTCATTGGACTTCCATATCATTTCCCCAATTTCATTCTTTACACAACGTACAACTTTGTTTCACCTATTTTTCCTGAGTCTCATGTACTTCCAGAAGGACTTTCTTTCTTTCCAAAAAGCCAGTTCATGACTTTCCAATTTCTCTTTCCTATCTTTTGCCTTACTGTGGCGAACCAGCTTAGCAGCTTCACGCTTCTTACAGCGATATGCATCCACAGAAACTCTATCTTGCAACATCCCCAAATAGGCTTCCTTCTTTTTCTTTACTGCCTTATCAATCTCACTATTCCACCAAGCATCACCTCTATTGTTACCCACTATTGTGGTGCCACAGACCTCTTTAGCAGCAGTAACAACACAGTTCTTAAAACATTCCCACTTCTTTTTTACATCCCTCTCACAAGATTTCAGACCCTTCAGTCGTTCTCTGAGTAAGTCAGAATACCGCTAATGATCTTCAAGGAGCCTATCAACCTTTATTCTTTCTATCCTGTGTCCCTTCCTATTCCTTTTCCTCCAACCAACATTAAGTTTCACTCGTGACACTACCAAGTAATGATCAGAACCAACATCCGCACGTCTCATCACACGGGTGTCAACAACTAAGTGTTTCAAACGCTGATCGTAAACAACAACATCAATCACACTCCAACAACATCAATCACACCCCTCTCACAAGATTTCAGATCCTTCAGTCGTTCTCTGAGTAAGTCAGAATACCGCTGATGATCTTCAAGGAGCCTATCAACCTTTATTCTTTCTATCCTGTGTCCCTTCCTATTCCTTTTCCTCCAACCAACATTAAGTTTCACTCGTGACACTACCAAGTAATGATCAGAACCAACATCCGCACGTCTCATCACACGGGTGTCAACAACTAAGTGTTTCAAACGCAGATCGTAAACAACAACATCAATCACACTCCTTTGACCAAGAGTACGATTTTCCTAAGTATATGTGTGGACATACTTGTGGTTGAAAAATGTATTAGATACACACAAATCATTCTCAATGCAGAGTTCAATTAATCTTTCTCCATTATCATTCACACAAGGATTATTAAACTTACCCAGAACATTGTCAGAAATTGCATTCTGCACACCTACTCTAGCATTTAAATCCCCTGCTATTATAATCTTTTCTTTAGCGCCAAACTGGCTCAAAACAGCTTTTAGCTCATTCCAGAAATCTTTCTTATCAGAAGGTTCCAAGTCACAAGGAGCATACACCACAACAATTACAATTCTCTGAAGTTTCACTTTCAAACGAATCCAGAGAATTCTCTCACTTATGCAACTATAGTGAATCAAGTTGTTCTTCATCTTTTAACTTAAAATCACACCTACACTAGCCTGTCCTCTCATATTATCCAATACTCTAGACCACACACTCACCGTGCCATTCACTTCTTCTACCCCAATTTCCTTCTTTTTGGTTTCACTTACACACAGCACATCCAGTCTATACTTATTCATCTCCTCAATCACCTCACTCATCTTGCCATTTATAACCTCTAGTATTCCATACACCAATCTCACATTCACTCAGCCTAGATCGCTTTCTCATACGCCGTTTAGAAAGTCCAGGTCGATTCCGTGGTGGACCGTCCTTCTCAAGTGTGGTAGGTCCACCATATCCCACTGTGGCGTAGAGGAAATCTTGACCTTTATGCTAACTTAAAATATCAACATACTAATAAATTGTTCCTAAATGAAACAAACCTTAACGGCCAGACGAAACATATAAAACAAAGTCAACTTACGGAAAAAGTCCATTATTCGGAATGGAATGCATAACACTCTCCACACATTTATCTCAACACTATTCAATTCTCTAGTACAGCACCTTCTTAACAACGCTCATCACAATCGCTCACAATAATAGCTCTCAATAATCGCTCTTATCAACACACCTCAATAATCGCTCTCTTGCAATAGATCAGTTGTCGCTCGCTTTTATCTCTTGTTCTTATCTTATTACATGCATACGTCACGTGCATTCAACCTCAATTGTGTTGCCAAACGTATTCGTTTGAAGGAAAAGATATTTCGTTAAGCGTGAAGAATACTGAGAATAAACTCAAGATTTACATAGGGAAAGAAACTAAAAAAGGAAAGTTAATCTAGAATATACGTCACACCACACTTGAGTCATTTTTAATATTTCTTTTTGTCTTTTTAATCAGGTAAGTACATCAGTGTGGGCGATTAGCCCACAGCTGAGGGTTCCAGTTGGTCATTCAAACTAAGGATTCTGGAACAAAACCCAGTGAGTTGGGGTCTTTGCGCCAATGTAACACAGAGCTAGCTTGCACCTCTCCAAGATTCACAGAGGCCCTAGTTGCAGTTTTGTGTGCCATTGTTACCAAGGAGCGCCCCGAGGAGGTAAACCCATCGCTCACTAATCTTAATGCCTGAGATTAGTACTCCCACCCCAGAAGAGCCTATTAGTTTTTCTGCAGTTCTTGCGACTGACAGATTATTGAATGAACATAAAAACTAACTTGGTCAGGTTTTACACAGCAGACCAGGGTTATTTTCTGATAAACCAGGGTTTACACAAGTGGTGTATCATACCATTGATACGGAAGGGGCTCAACCTATTGCCTGTTAGCCTTATCCATGTCCGAACCAGGAAAAAGCTTAGTTCCAAAAACAAATTCAGGAAATGCTCCATTCGGGAATAATTAAAGAATCGTTTAGTCCATGGGCAGCACCTGCTTTTCTTGTTCCAAAAAAACAATCTGGAGAGTATCGCTTCGTGATAGATTATCGTAAACTCAATGCGGTAACTAAAGCTATCAATTACCCATTGCCTACAATAAGCGATATTTTCCAGGACTTATCGTCAATGAACTGGGTATCAACTTTGGATTTAGCTAGTGGCTATTGGCAGGTTGCTGTCCACCCAGAGTCTATAGAAAATACCGGATGTATTACCCCGTTTGGAGCATATGAGTTTCTACAAATGCCCTTTGGTTTGGCATATGCTCCTGGAACGTTTCAGCGCTTAATATATTCAGTCTTACGTCCTGTGCTCGGACCTAATGTCCATGTCTATCTGGACGATATCATTGTCTCTTCTGAGACTTTTGAAAAGCATCTGTCTCTGTTGGACCAAGTTTTCGAACTGCTACATAACGCAGGTTTGACGTTAAAGCCTGGCAAATGTCAAATTGGGCGGGACGAATTAGTATATCTCGGATTGAAAATTACCCCTAAAGGTCTTCTAACTAACGACTCAAAGGTCAAGCCAATTTCGGACTTCCCGAGGCCTAAGTCGGCGAAAGAATTGTCGCGATTTTGTGGCATAACCGGGTGGTACCAACAGTTCGTTCCGGTGTACCCTACTCTATGCTAACCTTTATTTGCCTTGAAACGAAAATATAGACACTTTGTTTGGTCCACAGAGGCAGAGACTGCCTTTAATGCTCTTAAACATGCCTTGGTTTCCCCACCTGTGTTAGCCTTTCATAACCATGCAAAAATGTTTAATATCTTTACCGATGCATCAGGTTTTGGTCTAAAAGCTGTTCTATCTCAACGAGGGCATCCTATTGCATATGCCTCTCGAACTCTTAACAAAGCAGAACGTAATTACTCTGCTACTGAGCGAGAATGCTTAGCTATTTTATTTGCCGTCACCAAATTTAAATGCTATCTCAATCATTTAACTGTCAATGTCATTACGGATCATTCGGCACTACAATATTTAGCCACTGCAAAGAATCTGTCTCGAAGATTGTTAAAATGGACACTTCGACTTCAGGAATATAATGTTCAAATTCAGTGTCGCCCTGGTAAATCAAACCATCTGCCTGACGCACTGTTTCGCTGTCCGGTCAGTTCTGGTGACCAGGCGGATACTGAACCTCCCTCCCTATTTCTTATTTGGGATATAACTTCAAGGGAGCAAATAATTTCTGAATTGCGGAATGATCCAGATTTTGGGGAAATTTATAATTTCTTACTCGCTGGTTCTTCTGCTCCAAGTGAACCTTGTTTAGCGGATCGTAGTCAAAATAATGAGATCATCGATGGTATTTTGTATTATAAAAAAATTCTGAATTCGAGAGATGAATACCGCCCTGCGATACCTCAGTCTCTCCGCATGGCTTTACTCCACGAATTCCATGATATTACTCTTGCCGGCCACTTAGGCATACGAAAAACTCGTACTAAAATTCGAGACGTAGCCTACTGGCCGGGCATGTACAATAGTATACTCGCATACATTCGCTCATGTGAGTACTGTCAAAAGTACAATTATGATAATAAACGACCGGCCGGTCACTTTATTTGTAGTTCAAATAATTATGTATTTGAAACCATCTCTATAAATTTAGTGGGCCCTTTTCCATTATCAACTAAAACTAAGTCTCGTTATATTTTAATTGTTACAGATAATTTTTCTAAATGAGTGGAAGCATTCCCCATTAAAGCAACTACAGCGGACGTGATATGTGATACTCTAATACATAATGTTTTTACTCGACTTGGCTGTCCTCGTACCGTAGTCTCGGACCACGGGGTTCAGTTAATTTCGGAGTTATTTGAGCGAATGCGTGCGAGGTTTCAAATCAAACATAAATCCACAAGTCCATATCACCCGCAAACCAATCCGGGTGAGCGTGTAAATAGAACTTTACTAAAGATGATCTCAACTTTCACTGGCAATAACCATGAGCGTTGGGACGAACACGTTGAAATGCTTTGCTTCGCCCTTCGCTCATCATTTCATGAATCAACGCGGCTTACGCCCGCTGAACTGTTTCTAGGGCGCAAAATCCGCACCCCTTTTGAGAATTTAACTGGCCTTATCGATGAAATCAACCAAAGACCAACACCTGATCCTGTAAAACTACTTGCGCAAAAGGCACGGACTGCTATCTGTCGAGCTCAATTAAGCCAAGCTAGGCACTGTAATGCGAAACGGAGGGAACTAGATCTCGCAGTTGGAGATCTGGTCTTAGTAGAAACTCATTTCCAATCCTCCGTTGCACACACCTTTGTGAAAACATTTGCACCTTTATATGAAGGCCCTTTTGAATTGGTAGAATTGTACAATAATAATGTCATGTTAAAGAAGCCATATGGCTCCCTACATTCTGCCCATGTGCAGCAATGTAGAAAATGGGTTATTAGAAGCACTGATGCAGATATTAACCCTAAATCTAGTAGGAATCCTCAAGCAGAGGGTGGGACTTTACAAGTATGTATAGTTGATGATGAAATTATTGACCCCACCCCTGTCCTGTCCGATTCGCTACCTTCGTCTGAGTGGGTCTTTGCTTCTACTCTTAACGATTCACATTCTGACATTATTCCATTCACTCGGGGTGCTGTTGTTATTTCAACTCCTCCGTCTCCTGTCTTCTCAAAGGACGAGAGTTCTAGTGCTTCCAGTTCCTCTGGATATTCTTGTCGTGTGCAACGAGGTTCTTTTTCATCTGCTTCTCATACTCCAATCGCTCCATTTACTTCTCCACGCATAGTGCATCCCTTTGGTTTTAAACCAAAGTTAAAAAGAAAAACAACTGAAATTTCATCTTCAGCTGGTTCCATCTCTCCTGTGCCTAAACGAGTGTCGTACCTCTTGCTGAATCTGAATCATCGGACAATACTGCTAAGGTTCTTCAGTCTCCAAGTAAAAAAATATTCCTTCTGTTTCTACTGAGCAGCTGCCTATTTTAGGAACATTTAATCAATCTGCGGTAGGGCAAAAACCTCCTCTTTTGCCATCTGTGCCATTTCAACCTACAAAGCGTCCGCCGCCTGAATTTTCCCCTCCTGCTCCAGACTCTCCCAGTGCAACTTCTAGTGTTGGGCTACAATCCAGACATAGAGTCCAGCATTTTCATCCTCCAGGTTTTTGTCCTTGGAATCTTCGCTCGGGACGGACGGAGTCTATACCTTCCTTCACTGTTTCTCGTCGTTCACGGAAGCTCCCTACTAGTTTTACACCGTTTCTTCGACCACCAACGAAACGACTGGATCTTCACCCTTCTCAGTATCCATTTTCGTCTACAAGCTAGCCCGGGGCCTCTTCGCTCCAGCCTGAGACCTCTTCGCTCCAGCCTGAGACCTCTTCGCTCCAGCTTGGGACCTCTTTGCTCCAGCTTGGGACCTCTTCGCTTGAGCCTGAGACTTCTTCGCTCCAGACTGGGACTTCCTTGCGACAACTTGATGATCCTGCTTCTGTTGGTCAACTTGCTTTGTCCACGAGAGATCCTGAGACATCCCGGCGATCCAGTGACCTGCAACCTCAGCCTGTGAAGCGTGAAGCTTCGAGAGCTCCGTTGTCGCCCCGACAACAACCTAAGCGTGTCAGCACACAGATCTTTTTGGTTAGAAAAAGGTACTGTTAAATGTTGACAACCTTTGAGAACAACAATATCAAACACCTTAAAAGACTATTTATTTGAACTTTTCTCGGTACTCAAAGTATCACAGAACTCTTTTGACAGACTTTGAGGACAAAATAACGCATACATTATCTTCTTGTCAGTATGTAATGCATTTTTATTTCTTTTTTTCTTTTTTTTTTTTTTTTTTTGGTGTGGCCCCACATTAATTTTTTTTTTAGTTCTAAAATGCTTATCAATTCCTTTTTAGCATGTTGTCTTTTCGGCATAACATGAAAATCAGCATTGCCTTTGTTGATATCTATAAAGATGTTTCACTCCCAGAATAGGGTTTTCCAGGGTTTCCCCTATCCCATCTACAAATTCGATGTGCGGATGCATGGGAGTAGTTCGAAGTCGGCCCTGGCCACCAAGTGTTCACTTAAAGGTTTTTATGTTATAGTTCTGATTAACTTTTCTGTGTGCTTGACACTTGTTGTGTTTGGTGTTGAATTTTTTTTTCTTCAAGTGCAGTTTATTTTTGTCAACTAAATAAATGTACACTATGTTACAAAATATTTAATTAACTTAGTTTGAATGTTTAGTCTTCCCTGAGAGGTTATCAGGAGTGGACGAATGTGTAAATTAACCACGTTAAAAATGTTGTAGGTTTTTTTCCTGCGATACGCAGTTTTTTTTACTATTATGCTACTTATATGTATATTGATGAGTGTCCTCTACACATATTGTGACAAAGTATTTATCACGACTTAAAATAAAGATTTGATGTACATAAAATTGAGTTATTTATGTCTAGAGAATATATGTACTGATATAAAGTCAGTTACAGCAACGGGCCAACAAATCTCTTCATCCATTTTGTAAGTTCTTATCTAAAAGAGTTGAATGAATGATAAGATTGTTTGAAACGATACCTCTACAAAATTGATAGGTTCATGGAAAAATAAAATTACGAGGGAGATGATGTGTCGTATCTTCTAAATTAACGTTCCTTTTTAGTTTCTTTCCCGATGTAAATCTTGAGTTTATTCTGTTATTCTTCACTCTTAACGTGATATCTTTCTCTCAAACGAATACGTTTGACAACACAATTGAGGTTGAATGAGCGTGACGTCTGCCTAAGTTTTGATAAAAAAAATAAATAAAAACGACGACTAATCTATTGCTTGAGAGCGTTGGGTTGTAAACTGATTATTGAAAGGAGCGTTGTGAAAAGAGCGTTGTATTAAAGAGTTGTGTGGTGTGTGGAGAGTTAAGTGCAATATGCTATGCTACGATGTGTTTGCTACATCCTGAATAAAGCATCTTTTTCCGTAAGTGTGACTTCTGTTGTTTACATGTTTCGTCTGGCCGTTAAGGTTTTCTTTCATTTAGGAACTATTTCTCAGTATGTTGATGTTTTAAATTAACGTAGAAGTAAGACAAGACTTCTACGCCATAGAACGATAAATCCATTTGCTAGATACCATAAATGTACGCGACCTTTATAAATTATTCCTCTGAATCTAATTGTTGGATATAATAAAGTTTGACTACATGTAAGAAGACTATTAGAACGCAATTGTAGTAAGCACGATTTATTTTATGGTGAAAGGAAAATACAGTTTGTAGTTTCATTATAAAGGAAAAACTCAATTTCAAAAACGAAATGGAGAAACAAATATGCACCCTTCTTCTGTACGAGGAGTTCGTCATTTGACAATACTTTCAAATTTAACCCTCTAAAGACATTTCAAATTATTTTAAAGAGTATTATCAGGAAAACTAAAAAAAAAAGAAGAATAGAATTTCAAGCCACAAGCCCCAGAATGTATGATGAAGGATTTTTCTCACGTGCCAGATTTTGTTTGTGGGTTTAGTGATCACCGTGAGCAAATCAGTGAGCTCTAAGCAGTCGCATACCCCTAAATTAGGACCACTGGTGCTGACTACGTGGCGAAGTGTTCTAAGCGCTGGCTGATGAATGTTAATCCGAGGAGGGTCCGGGTTCAAATCCCTGTGAGGCATGGATGTCGTGTTTGTCTTGCGGCACTGGCTCTCTCCCTTTTGTAGAACCAGCGACCCTAGATTAGGGACGGGAGAATGCTGATAGCTCATTCAGTTGCTCATGATGGTCGTTAAACATACAAAAAGAATTTATAACCACTGGCTCCAGGAAAGGGGTGAATGAGTTAGAAGATTAAAAGCCAGCGCTTCATATCACTCGGTCACCGGAACGTCTGTGCTAGATTTCTAGGAGATACGTAGCCATGAAGGATCATGATAAGAATTGATTTCGAATCCTTTCAGGTGGACCATGAAAACAAGAATAGTAAAAATATATATAATTATTATTTTAGCTTCCCCACTTATAGTATTTTAATTTTTTTAGCTTTGCGTTTTTGCTATTTGTTGTTAAACAGTCATTTAAGTTCTTAGCAATTGGAACAATATTCTAACGACCAGAGTTCACTGGAGCAAGAAACTGCTAATATGAAGCATCCAAGTCGCACTTTATACTTCTTTACTTGTCTCACATCCTGTACCAGAAAGTAATTATTATCACTAGGTAGCACTTTAATATTTAATTGACGTATAAATCGCTTTGACTCCAGTATATCGAACATAACATGCGCACCTCTACATGTACTTGCTGCAATATCTCATCTTATTTGCACACACACACGCACTTTACGCTGGGTGAGGCATTTTATTTCCTCTGACTCACTATCTGCTTGTACAAAGAAACTTGGAGGTCTTAATGTGCATTTCAGAAAGAAATCTTTCGAATAAATAATATTATTTGGGTAAGATCGGAAACTCCGAAAGGGAAGTTTAAGATATACACTCGTGGTAATAAAAAACAGAACACCTGAAAGGGTTCAAACGATGACTGATTTTTACAGGCTATGCTAATCAGACAATATCGTAGAAATGATTAACATTCAGGCGTCATAGGAGCATGCGTATCGCGCCTGGGCAAATCAGATCGTGCAATGTCACAGACCAGAACCCGGTAGTTTTTTCGTTATGGCTCGGTCGGCGTGTCAGTGCTTGGTTAATGGCATGAGAGACTGTAATGCTTCACTCCGGAACACTGCATGTCGTGTGAGGCGCAGTGTGTCGGTCGGAACAACATAATGCAGGAAATTAGTGCTTACAAGAAGGGCGTAGGACACGAAGAGAAGGTTCTGGACGTCGTACACAGACCACGACGAGAGGCAACCGTCATTTCATGAAGACGGCTTTGAGCGAACGTTCTGCATCATCGACGACGTTGTCACAACAGTGGCGAACTGTTAAGCATTATCCCATGTCAGCTGTAACAGTACGTCCCAGATCACTACATTTCGGACTGTAGGTTCGTCGGCCCCTCTTCAAGGTACATTTGACCCCCCAGCAACGGACTGCCAGGCTGCAATGGTACATCGAACGAATGGAGTGGCACGACGAATGGCACGATATTGTGTTCTCAGACGAAACGCGCGTCTGTTTACTTGGAAATCATAGCTGCATCTGTGTCCCTGACCACAATGGGAGAGGCATCGGGAAGAATGTATTCGCACAAGCATTCTGCTCCAAAACGAGAGATTACGGCCTCGGGTACAATGGCTGTGCGATAGCAGTTCACCTCTGATGAATGTCCGTGCCACCATAAAGAGTATTCGTTGCGTCAATGATTTTGTACTTCTGATCTCCGTTACGTACCTGCAGGACCTCCCCAGACCCATATTTCAGCAGAAAAGATCCATACCGCATGTTGTAGCGAAAACACGTGCCTTCTTCAGATATAACAACGTTTCACCTCTGCCGTGGCGTACCAGATTGTCGGATTTATCACCCATAGAAAATATCTGGGACATGTTCAAATGATATGTGCAGTGGTACTACCGTCAACCAGCAACTCTTGATGAACTTAGAACGCGGGTTAATACAGCCCGGATCACTATTCCACAGGACACCATTCTGATTCGATGCCTCAGCACATACGTAGGTGATACAAGCCAGAAGTGGGCACACAGATTATTATTAATTACATCGACGCACCAGTGAAATTGGTAGGGCTTATTTAACATAAAAGATATTGTCTTTTCCTTCATAATTATTAAATCTGATGTTTAGAGGTTTTCAGACACTAATTAATGTTTATACCTTCAAGCAGTAAGGTAGAGACCAAGTGACACGGCCAAATTTTCCAAAGGTTTGCACTGGGAGAATTATACTTTCAGAAGTTTTGCAATAAGGCCATTAAAAATAAAAAGAAATCAATACCACTGCTATTTGTAAGTTGAATATTAAGGCGTTATATTTTATTGTTATAAGCTTCAGATTTTTTCCCTCTTTAACATTATTTTTTACGTAAAGTTAAAGACCAGCTGCTCAAGAAATGATTAGTTTTTTTTTCAGAAATTACGAATAGGTACCGAAGCTATTCAATTGCGTATGAATTTTGTTGCGCATTTGAAATTGAAAGTTTTATAATAAATAAATAAATACATCGCTCTTTCCACGTTCCAGAAACACATAGCAACCAAAAAATTGTTTTCAGCCACCGCCGTGGAATTGAACCATGGAACTCTAGATATCTAGCCTAGCGCGTTAACTTTAGATGTGTTTCTGGAACATGAAAAGAGCGATGTATTTATTTATTTACTGACGCCACGTATTTGGAGGATTTTCACCTTGAAAGTTTTTACTTTTTATTTTAGTATAAAATTCGGTTCTTATTCAGAGAAACACGGATCATCTTTTTTCAATAGCTTATGTCCATTTATCCGGAAGCTAGTCAATCCCTCTTTGATATCATCCTTAGTTATCTAAGGTGAAAAATGGCTAGTTTCAATTTTTAACCTGCTCTAACTTTCTAAATTTCCTACCTTAATGGAGTAAAAGAGGTCGCAGTCCATTAGAGCCAGTCCCGCACTTTATGCTGGGTCAGGAAGCAACTCGAACATTAGTTATCTAAACTTCTCCTTAGGTAAAACCTCATTATATGTTGTGATATTTTCGGGGTGGCGAACTTTAGAAAACACCGCGTGAGTCGGTAAATACAAAGGCCGCAATACAGACGACAAATCAAGTCTCTCCTCAATGGCTCCACCAGCTTATCGTCCAGCTGAGCCAGATGGAAGCACTTGGAAATTTGTCTCATCTGAGAGCTTTTTAAGTAGATCTTACGAGGACTTCTTGCGATTGTCACGGATGTAAATTTCCTCAAATTTCTCAAGTCACTTGGAGTACCATTTATATGTGCCTTCCGGATCGGATGAGGATCCCACCTGTACAACACCTCACATATTTCGGAACTGCTAGGATCTCCCTTAGAAGCAAAAACATTTGTAAAAACTGCGTGGGAATGTAGCTTCGCCAAGCCCTCCTAGTGAACCAGCCTTCTCGAAGAGGTTTCCCAGGCATGCCAGCAAGAGATGTCCTTCCTCTTCCTCGGAAGAAAAAATATACTCCGCTTTATCCTTCATTTAGTGTCATTCGGCGTTATTTTAGATGGGAGTCCTTTGTTTTAGGAACGTGGATGCTCTTTCTTGTTTTTCTCTGAAGTCAAAATTGGGGCAAAACGTTTAAGGTTAGGGTTCTAATACTTTTACGTACATTTTGTGAAGCTTTTTCGCATTTATTTATTTAAACAATCTGAGCTTACCTACTAATATTTCCCTTTCCTTGTGCAGAGAGCTCTGTACTAGCGCTTTTCTAGAGCCCGCTCATTTAAAATTTGCCTTTTGTTATTCATTTTTATGGATTTGTTTTTTTGTTTCATTTTTAAGGGTAGGAGAAGGGACATCATGTTTTTCTCTATTTCGTTGAAGATCACCAATTCACTTTCACGTTATTGGGACAGCACTTGCTATTTCTGAGAGTGCTGAAGCACCACAGAATGCAAAAACTCTCAACATGTGTTGCATACAGGGCAGCAGATCCAACGTTCATTCAGAACAGCTACAACGATTTTCGAAGAGGAACATGCCATCGATTCCTCAAAATTCCTTCAAATACGCATCACTGATTTCCTTTCGAATCGTCCTATCTTTTGGACAGGATGTGTTGGCAGGCGTCTGTAAAGCCACTGCTCTAAGTATTTTGGATTGATCAAATGATTCAGTTTTTAATACGCGTAGGAATTCGCTTGGTGTTGCGGTGGGTAGTGTCCTTCCGACACCGGTGCGACTAAGGGTTGCAGATGCCCAACTATATTTGCTCGTGATTTCTCAGGCTTTGACAAAAGCCTACAAGGTATTCTCGATGGACTGTTGGTTCATTCAGTAGTCAGTTTATGTCGAAAATTTCGACAGATCCTGAGTACCTTACCGGTGTGTTGCAAGTGTCGACCTGTATTTGCTCGTGAGCAACCGAACTCCGACAACGGTTTATGGGTATTTGTCAAGGGATTGATGTCATCTTACTGTTACAGCACGTTACATGGTTCCAATACTAGGCTCATAGACGCCCATATGAAGAGACATGAGGAGGAATTTCACTTTCTTTAGAAATCTGATTACGCGATTTCAATTCTGCGGGAGTGCAACATAGTTTTCCGCCATAATATAAGTTTCTGATTTCTAACTTTTTTATTAAACTTCTAACGATTTCAATTTTTACTGCACATATGTGCAGTAAAAATTGTGAAACTGTTTGGAAATTTCAAGTAGAATGACAATAATATTGAAATTTCTTATTGCATGTTGAAAGGTGAAGAAATGAAAATTGAAGCATATTCTAAGTTAGCCATTCACTGCTGGACAAAGATCCCTCAGTTTATTCCATAAATTTGTCTTCAAGGTGTTTTTAGTTTATTGATGACTGATTATAAATGGTTGTTGGGATTTCCCGGCGCATGGAATGAAAATGACCATAAAGCAAAACAACAAAGACTGTATGTCACAAAATACAGTCTGATTTCAGTCCCTTTCCTTTTAGGTAGCTTTTGGTACTTCTGGTTTAAAACTAAATGCAATTGTTGTATGTGTGTGCGCGCGTGTGAGTGTGTGTGTGTTTGTTAAAACGGTTAACAACGCAAAAAGCGCAATGAAAATTCGCATGTGGTGTTGTTATATGTTTTTTATACGTAGGTAAATCCAAAAACAAAGGCAATTTGAAAATGTTTCTGTAACCGTAACGGATAGTAGCTGAGGAAATATGATTCTTTCACAATGGCTTATGGGTAGTTCGAAGGCACACAGCGCAGCATTCTACCGTTAATGTAGTTGAAGCCAAGGTCAGATGAACATGGACGCTCCGTTGCAGGATTGCACCACCGTTGAATGACGTGCGGTAGTAATATTTCTTTGGGCTAAAGCCATTGAAGTCTGTTGAAATTCACCAAAGGATGTTGGCTCAGTACGGCAGTGAAAGCTGCATGACATAACAATCGTTTATGAATGGGTAGAAAGGTTTAAAGCAGGAAGAAAAAGTGTAACCGACGAATCTCGATCTAGTCGGCCAGTCGGACATCGCGCACGTAATGCCAAATCGACAGGAAAAATGGCTTGATCAGAGAAGAACCGACGGATTACGCTATCAGCTGTTACTGCACAATCGTATACCAGTAATGGTTCCGCACATGCTATCGTGCATGACAACTTGGGGCGCCGAAAAGTTTGCGCAAGATGTGAACCCAAACAGCTTACTGATCTGATCAAGCAACTGCGCGCGGAGGTTGAGACCCAATCCCTGAAACGTTAAGAAGAAGATCCTAGTGTTTTAGGTTTTGGCCATCACTGTGAACCAGAAAGCAAGAGACAAAGCATGCAGTGGAAACACTAGTCTTCTTCAGTAAAGAATAAATTCAAACGATATCCCTCCGCCAAGAAAATCAAGTTGACCTTTTTTTTGGGACATGAAGGTTCTTTTTTGGGGGGCCACTGGTTCCAGGGAAGGGAGAGAGCCAGTGCCGTAAGACAAACACAACATCCATGCCTGACCGGGATTCGAACACGGACCCCTTACGGACGAATGATCAGAGGCCAGCGCCTTAGACCACTGCGCCACCGGGGCGGCGACATGAAGGTTCCTATTCTAGAGCATTTTCAGGAACGTGGCCATATAGTTACCAGCGCAAACATACTGTGCGATACTTAGAGAGAAATTGAAACCTGTAATTCGCAGGAAAAGAAGAGGAATGCTGTGAAAAACCGTCTTGCTGCACCATGACAATGCATGTCCCCACGTAGCGGCCGCAACTGTGGAGGCAATGCAACAAGTGCGGTTTGTATGTCTTTCATATTCACCTTACAGCCCTGATCCGAAAAACTTCTCCCAAGGAATGAAGAAACTAGTGGAACGATATAAGAAGTGCATCGACCTGCTGGGGAACTATGTGATGAAGTGAGATAAGCGTTATGCCCATTTGCTCACAGTTACTGGTATAAATATGTATTTTGCCTTTACTTTTTGGTTCTCCCTCGTATTTATCCTTTGTCTTTGCTACCTTCTAAAAACCGTTGTATGGGTGTTCACGATAGGAAGTACTGTGATCCCTGTATACCATTAAGATTCTGGTCACCATCTTCGTAAATTTTAAACCAAGCTTAGGGAGCACGGACGAAGCCCCCCCCCCCGCACGCACACCTGCGGCTTCGCACAGTCTTCTCCGGACAATCCAGATGATTTGAACCTCTTGTTCCAGTAATAGCATAGAATCGCACGAATTTCAATCATTAACTCACTCACTGTAAAACATTTCAAACGCTAAATATGGAGGCCGAGGTACTGGAATGGCAGACATAGTGAACTTCATTCCGTCCCTTTGTCCCACGTGTGGAAACAATGCAAATTCCACTAGGTTACTTTAAGCGCAAGAAGCTTGCGATACGTACAAATCGCGTAGTGAAATCAATGATCCTCTACTTCCGCAGTTCACGTTATTTTCCCTTTTATACCGCAAAAAAGAAATCCTTTTTGCTGAGTCTTTCTCTCTGTTCCATTCAGGCTTAATGGTAACACATTCATTTCATTATTTCTACAAGGGCAGCATATCATCAGCTTTTTTTTCGAAATTTGCCGTTTGTTTTGAACACATCTTGTGAACTACGTTGAAAAAGTCCGAATCACATTTCAAGCATCGATTTTTTTCCAGTGAAATGTCGGGACACGAAAGGAAAACTCATGTCGCTAAGATTACAGTGTCACGGTATTTATCGACCGGAGATCTCGGGGACCACCAGTGAGGGCAGTATATTCCCTTTTCATTTATTCCGTTTTCTCTCTAGAGAAGTCAACGCTTCACGGAGCAAACCTTTCATTGCATGAAGGCATAAGGGGGGAGCGAGAGAGAGAAACGGAGCATAAATATATCCATCCGTCTTCATTTTCTGTCACAAACGGCCATCGAAATACCTATTAAACTGGCATTTGAAAAAGAATATCAAGAAATTCCTTGAACAAGGTATTGGTTTTGTTTTTCAAATTTGCCTAAGCGCACGCTTGCCTGATTTTTTCGGTATGCACTCTTTAAATTTATGTTGGGGAAATCAAGTTCAGATTTTGGGCCTCTTAATATTCATTTTTGTTACATGATACTTTGTTTCCTCAAAGTCAGTCGATAGGGAGGATTACGTTTTGCGTTGTTGGATTTGGCAATCACAGGGAGAGACGTTCCTTGTGCATTCTTGTTTTAGAGTTCTAATTTTCAATCTTAACTGAAGCTAAGTTGCGAACTGGAGTACCACGGCATTTGAAATGTTAATGGAACAGCAACTATTGCTGGGGAACATAGGTGAATATCAACGTAAGCAAACTCAAATTTAGAACTGAAAGGAGAAAAGCTTTCGAAAGAGTAGTACAACGAGAGAGAAAGGAAAGTGTTAAACATGGCAATGAAGAATATTTTCAAAAAACAAAAGATAGTGTAAGAGAAAAGCTAAAGAAATATTTCTCTTTTGCCATTCGCCTTAGAATAATTGAAAAAAAAAATCAAGCAAATCATTGCTGAGACACCTATTTCAGAAAAAGAAATAGAAAAAAGTTAATAATAACGAGGAACAGTACACCAATCACACTTAAAATAGTATAACTGTTACCGCTAAAGTGTAGAAATCAGTTATTATACAGATTATCTAGGTAATGTGCAGATTAACTAGGGTGATCCGTTAAAGTGCCGAAAATTGCTTCATTGCTCAAATTACCTAGATAATCTGCACATTACCTACTAGGCACTTGTTAAAGTGAAAATAAGATCTTTGCTGGAACAACAGCAACGTTTCTGTACGCCCAAATTAACATAATGTCATTTATTTATTTTTATATTAATTGTAGAATGATAGGCACGATTCTTCATGAATTGTACAAATCGTACGCCCTCACTCCACTTGTTAGTTTGGTTATCAGCCATCCAAGTAGTGAGCATGTTTTCAATGTCTTGATTCGCTCGTTCTACACTTCCTTGACTTTGGCTGTGTCTAGGTTTGCCATTAACCATTTTGATTTCTGGCCACAACTGTGTTACACTTTCTAAGATTTTATTACAAAATTCGCGTCTGTTATCAGAATGCAAAATACTTGGAGCACCTAAAAGGAGAAAAATATCAAGCAAGTTATAGGCTAATTCATCCGCCCGTTTTGATGTGAGCGGCTTCAATACAAAAAATTTTGTTAAGTGGTCTTGGTATACGAGAAGAAACTTAAACTTTCCATCTGGTTGAGATTGGTAATCGATGAGATCCACCTGGCATCTGCTGTTGAAATGCGATGAAATAATCGGCTTTACAACAAACCCTTTTTCGCACTTTTTTGTTTTTGTTGACAAGGTTCGCATAAATCCAAAAACATTTTTTTGGGGCTTGGGTTATGTTTTTATAAAGTGTATTTAATTGCTTGATCATTCTGTCTCTTCCACAGTGGCCAATTGACAAATGCGTAGAATACAATATGTCAAACAATTCTTCGGCATGGACAAACTTTTTCACACTTTCTTGCGCATATGACAACGGCTCAATGAGTTTTTCACAGCCTTGTACAGTCAACACATCATACCTTTGAATTATTCGATAATCTCGAGATGATTGTTTCTTCTTGGAAACTTTTATTCGCTTTACATCTTCAATTATGCAATCATACTTTTGTTTTGTCGTTAAAACACTATTATATTCTGAATCTTCGTTAAAGAGGTTTTCGAAGAATCTTTTCTTCATTTTACTCACCAATTCAGTGCTTGCTTGCATACTAGGAGTTAAATTTATCTGCTTTAAAAAATCACGACACAAATTCACGCGCTAACAGGCAGAAACGAATTTGAAAACAGAATTAGCTATGCTACGCACTGGCAGCCGACGCCAATTATGAGAAATAAAAACAACCGGCGACAACTAGACGCTGGCGAAACGAAACTAAAAGTGGAGGGAGAGGGGGAAGGTGTATGGAAAGGAAATGAGAGAAACAAACTTTTGAACTTTAACGATACGGAAGCCGTTAATGTGCACATTACCTATGTAAAATGCGGAAAACTCTTGATTCCGCACGTTAACGGAGCAAATCAGTTAATCTGCAGATTAGCTAGGTAATGTGCACATTAACGGCTTTCGAGCTTTAGCGGTAACATAACTATATATAACCTTGATTTGTATTCTACGCCAAGAAATTCGGATTACTAATATAGTTATACTATTTTAAGAAAAAAAGCTACAAAACGTAACTCGAAAGTCTAATTTAGAAAGAATTGTAGAGAAAGAAAGAGAAAATTCGAAAAAATTCTTGAATTTGTGTAGCGTTAAACGAGAAGAGAGAAAGAAATGTCGCAAAATACTGATAGGAAGCATATCTTAAAAACAGAAGAAGAGAAATCCTCAGAAAAACAGCTAGATGTCATCGAGTTATATCTAAGAAAGAACGTTTTCTCTATCGCCATTGTCATTTAGCGCAGAGGTATCTAACCTGCGGCCAACGACTTCTGTTTTTCCTGTTCACTAACCAATATCACGCGCGTAAAATTAATGCATTAAAGTTTGAGCAACTGAAATAAAAGTACAACACAATCATCATATGCACTCCTCTTTTTGAATGTTATTGATCAGTTTCCTAAACATCCGTATAGGTGGAACAAAGTTAATTGTGTATACTTTTCAGACACATTCTCGGTTTTTTCTGTCGCAAAAATTCCTTCTCATTCTCAGCTTCTCTTTTAATTGAGTTCCTCCTCCAAGGTTAGCTTGGGATTTCGTATTGCAATTTTTTTTAGAATGTGAGATGTTTCCTTTTCATCCTTTCCACTGAATTTACCAATTGCCATTGTATTCTTTTCACTGAGGAATATTTTTTTCATTACGATCTTCCATTCCTTCCTTTTAACTGTCCAGAGCGCAAATACTTTCAGATAATTTTTAGAATTTGTTCAGAATTCAGGTTACGCAAACATTTATAACATCTGAGAAATGTCAAATGTCTCTACGCGTAGGACGAAAGCATTAAATAGAAAGTCCAAGTTCGCTTTAAATTTAGATAAATAGATTTTATTTCTCTATATTTCTACGTCTTTTCATTCCTATTCCGTTTCTTAAACTTACTGAAATATCTACCTAATTACGTTAACTTATTGTCTGATTACCTTTTTTCTTTAAGGAGAATGGCACTGTTACAGTTTTCATTTTTTTTTTTTTTTGATTGGAGGTTTAACGACCACCGCATGCAACTCAATGGGCTATAAGCAGTCTTCTGTCCATAATTTAGGGTCACTGGTTCCAGGGAAGGGAGAGAGCCAGTGCCGTAAGACAAACACAACATCCATGCCTTACGGACGAATGATCAGAGGCAATCGCTTAGACCACTGCGCCACCTATTTTTTTTTTCAGAAATTCTCGGCTTCATTATTTTCAGAAATTCTCTATGTTTTGTTTTCATTGATTTTTAATTTCATATTTCATATTTATCGAGTTTTACAGATCTACTTCATTTAATGCGAAATATAAATATATCGTTTGCTTAGTTTCATGATATAGAAAATCACATCATTAATTTTGGTTCCTTTCACGTTTCTCAGGTATTGACTGAAAACTGATTTGGTGTAAATGTTGAAAAGCAATGGTGTTGATCTAGGTTTTGCAAAGCTGCAATACGTGAATTGTTTATTTCATGAAAATCATAAAAACAGAAAATTAGGACAGACGAACTTTTTCCTAATTACAGTGAAGCAATTTTGACGTCGTTAATTGAAATTTTCCCAGCAGATGTCAATTATAAACAGGAAAGAACCCAATGTTTAAATGTATAAAACTATGCACGTATGCGTAAACAATGGAAAAATGTGTATGTATGTACAAAAAAGAATTGAGTGCTAAGTATTTATAATAGGCAGACCACTCTTAGTTGGGAGGAACTCTCTAGTCCATTGGGAAAATTCCGACTGGCACTTTTACTATATGATACTTCGTAGATTGCGTGGGTTCACATTTTTTGTTCTGCTCTCTGTTTGCTTTATCTGGCTGCCATCGGTAGCCTATCTGAAAATGAGACGAACTTCAACACAGTGTTTTACACCGCGAGCACCTCACATTAAGCAACAATAATACGCAGCTGTTAGTGTTTTGTCTTGGAAATTTACTTGAGCATAATGTGACTCTAATGTCTCTTTACAAAGTCGTGTTCCAGTGGCTTCTGAATTTAAGTTGTTTGCCCGAAATAAAATTTACTCTTATTGGATGCAGTTACAAGTACCTCAAATGACATGTAGCATACAACAGTTGCAAGGATCACACGTTAAATGGTTATACATTCTATCGAGATGCTCTTAGTCTCAAAAAGCATCCCAAGTCCGAAACTGGCAAAGAAACTTGATCGATGAAAGAAGAAGTTATTACAGGTTAGTTCTTTTTTCTGCTTTTGCCTTACTTTCCCAGCAAACCACAAGTTAGACAAAGCGACGAAATGCGAAATAAAACCTAAAAGTGAATAAAATTGCCAAATTCTAGTAAACACCCGTATTGGGCCTTTTGGAACTGAGTGAACTTATATCGGCTCCCGGCGTGAGCTTTCCAAGGCGAGAAAGAAAGAAATCAGTTAGAACAAGAGCGGCTGATTTGGTATATTCTTGAAGAGAAGTGTTGAAGAGAAAGCCACTAAGGAAATGGAGAGAGCACCATTTTTTACCCCTCAGTCAGTGTAGATGTCGTGTGACGAATCCGGGTTTGTAGGTAAAAACCACTGTTAAATCTAATGGAATGCCAATGAAAAAAATGCAAAGAAATGTGGTCAGTGATTGTTGTTTTCACAAATTACCTCTGTGAAAAAAATGGAACTGAATATGTTACTTAATTATCAGTTAAACATCACATTACTGTGTATCCAAACACATAAAAGAATTGTGATGTACGAAACTCTATCCCTGCGTCAAGGCGAAACGATCTTCCGCCGCACAGAAACTCCCACGACAAAAATTCTAGTAACACAGAGACTGATCTACGTCACTGCGAGCTACTAAGGAACCCTAGAGACAGAGAGAGAGAAACAAAAGAATAAAGTTAGAGGGAGGTGAGGCCCTGTCACATCTCTATGCACGTTTGTAATGCTGGATATCCATCACAATAAATGTTTGCCTCCTAGTTAGTTGAGGGAGCAGGATTCTGACTCTTCCTAGTCCTGAAGCTCATTGTAGCTCATTTTAATTACCAATACAAGAGTCAGCAGATGTATTTTCGAAAATGAGTACAGAACGTGTTTGCATTTCTAGAGATGCTACTTCTGTCTCATTAAAACCAGTGATCCTAACTGTGGAGGGGAGACTTCTTATAAATTTAAATGATCATGAGGGTCCTTTAAACCTCAGATAAAAAGAGAAATTCGCTTGTGGTAAAAAAATGCGGCTACAGCGACTGAGTGGTTTGAGATGCTGGCCTCTGATAATTCTTTCCAAATTTACCCAGGCCCTAAACCTGGATGAGGCATGGTTTTTCTTATGGCACCTAAGTCACTTCTTTGGGATTAATGGCCCAAAGTTAGGGACAAGAGCCTGCTGATGGACCTCAGAATTGCTCATGGTGGCCATTAAACCTCAAAACAGGAAACAAATAAAATTGTGTGATATTTATGCAAAGGAGGGGCAGTTGCGCTGAACTTTCATCAACTTATCAGAATAATTACTGGTTCTCCCAGATGGCTAAGTGTTCTGAGGCGCTCGCCTTTAACCATTCGTTCCAAACTCGGACGAAGCATATTGATATGTTTGTCAGATGGCATTGGCTTTGTCCCTTTCCTGGAACCAGTAACCCTAAGTTGAGGATGAGTGACTGCAGTTACCATTATATAAAAATAACCATTACAATTGCTCATGCTTTTGCCATTACAATTGCTCATGATGGCCGTTAAACATCTAAATCAAAATAACAAATAAACAGAAAGGTTAAGGTATGAAAAAAGTATTTCTTAAACAAAAAGGTATATGTGTGTTGGCACGCCTTACCAAGCCAGTTTAAAAGCAAGAACAAAGTTTATCAGCCTGATTTTCATCATTTTGAAACGAGAGCACTAAAAGAAAATAAATGCAATTAATTCATTTCTTTTAAGATACAAAAAGGGTTCAGAATATACCTTCTAATAATTATCTATTTATTAATATTTTTGTACAACAGGAACAATTTCCGTTTCTAGGTGTAATATACAACGACATTAAAAATTGCAACCTTTTGTTGCCACGGGCAGCTCCTTCACTCTGAGGAACATAAAAAATAACAGAATCTGAAAAAGGAACTCAAATTTAAAAACAAAATTTGTAATATGGCGCGTGCGAAATTCGCGCTAACCAGAATTTTATCATAGCTCACGCCGTAAGTGACGTTGCTGAATGTTGAGAATCTTGTGCCAAATAGGAGAGATATCCGTGGTAACTTCTGTGTTTGACGTATCGTCGCACGTTAAAATTTCAAAAAACAATGGGCTCAGAGCTACAGCCGTCAGAGAATCTATTGGAAAAAATGGGCCCAGAGCTATAGCCGTTAGAGAATCCATTGAAAAAAACGATGGGCCCAGAGCTATAACCGTCAAATAATCTATTGCAATTTTAACGTGCGCTGATACGCCGAACATAGAAGTTACCATGGACATCTTCCCTATTTGGCACAAAATTCTCGACATTCAGCAAGTTCACTTACGGCGCGAGCCATGATAAAATTCTCGTTAGCGCGAATTTCGCAAGCGCCATATTACAATTTGTTTTAAAGTTTGAGTTCCTTTTTCAGATTCTGTTGTTGTTTATGTTCCTCATCCTGAAGAAGCTGTCCGTGGCAGCGAAAGCTTGCAATTTTTAATGACGTAGTATATTACACCTAGAAACGTAAATTGTTCTTGTTGTACAAATATACACTGCTAGCCATCCAAAATGCAACACCAACAAGGAAGCTTCCGATTGGCCTGAAATTCGCAGCATGCGTCGCTCGCGAGAGGACATGCAGACGATTAGCATTGCACGGCATATGCAAATCATGTGCCCCCGGCACGACACCGAGAAGCAGTATAAGAAGGGTGCACAGAAGGCGGGGTGTGAGTAGTGGAAGTGTGTTGTGCTGCCGGACCTGTGCTTGGGAAGCTTCCTGATGCCTCGTCGCAGAATACGGCAGTCATTCCATCATGTTTCGGAGTTCAACAGAGGACAAATAGTAGCTCACCGCGACAGCGGTTTATCGTACCGAGACATCGGCGCCCGTGTGGGACGACATCCAGCCACAGTGAGGCGAGTATGGATTCAGTGGGTGCAGGAGTGACGGACGGACCGACGTGAGCGATTGCCGCAGCGCCGGCACACAACCGAACAAGAGGACCGGCATGTTGTGCTGCGGGCATTGACGACTCGCACCGCCACATCACGAACGTTAGCGCAGGAATTAGGGTGTGTTGCGCAACAACCTGTGTGAGTACGTACCGTTCGAAGTCATCTGCAGGAGCGGGGACTTTTCGTACCGCGCCCATTACTCCGATTACCATTGAAGTAACACCATCGGCGAGTGCGGTGGCAGTGGGACGTTGAACGCCGCACCTGGGCTACGGAATGGCATAACATTGTCTTCTCCGACGAATCCAGCTTCTGCCTGCAACACCACGATGGTCGGATCCGCGTGAGGCGGCACCGTGGCGAGAGACTGTGTGAAGCCTGCATTATGCATCGCCATACCGGTCTGTCGCCTGGCGTTATGGTTTGGGGCGAAATTGGATATGACACCCGCACCCCTATGGTACGCATCGCCGGTACACTCAACAGCCACCGCTACATATCCAACGTTTTGGAGCCTGTAGCCCTCCCATACCTGCAGGACCTGCCAGCGGCAGCGTTTCAACAGGACAATACGCGCCCGCACGTGGCACGCATCGCGCAACAATTCTTCACGGCCCACCAGGTATCACTGCTGTCGTGGCCCGCCTGTTCTCCCGATATGTCGCCCATCGAACACGTCTGGTCGGCAAGCACCACCCGTGGCTACGCCTGATGAACTGTGGCAACGTGTGGAATGATGAACTGTGGCTCCCGATATGTCGCCCATCGAACACGAGTGGCCCGGCAAGCACCACCCGTGGCTACGCCTGATGAACTGTGGCAACGTGTGGAAGCTGCCTGGACCGACATACCACAAGCCCACATCCAAAGCCTCTTTCGTTCGATGCCGCGGAGTGTAGCGGCTGTTATTCCCAACCATGGGAGCCACACGAACTATTGATGTCTGCGTGTTCCGCAAGTCGTACGGGCTTGTAAGCTCAATCGTTTCATCTTAGTATCTGTTGTTATGTGTCCAGTAAATCTGGCTTTGCTATCTCGTGTCCTTCTTGGTGTTGCATTTTGGGTGGCCAACAGTGTTTTAATAAATAGATGATTAATGCATCTCTGTTTGGTAAGCCTAATGGACAGATTTCGGCCTATACTGTCCGATGAGGATGCGGTATGCTCCATTATGTATAAATACCTTCTTTAACGTAGAATACTATATATTGCTAGTTCTGTTATTTCTGTTTTTTATGCATGTTATCTGGCGCCGAATTTAAAGATTTTTATATTTAAACAAAATTCCATAGAAACAAAAAGAGGAAACGTTATTTGTCCGTACAAGAAATTATGTTCTTGGAATTTCAGATTGTCTTTGATGCTGTTCTTTTCTTTGGTAGTTCCAGTGAATTACTTCTTATGCAACAGGCCTTTTTTACTGGAAGATAAATATTGTTAAATCCGAAACTAATTTCTGATGAAAGTGATAAGTTGTGTGCGCTATACATTTTTCAGTTCCCTTCTGGTACTTTGTGATAAAACAGAAACTTAAACAATAAGAAGAAAGAAACATGTATTCTCAAAGAGGCCCATGTGAAATATCTCAAGCACTTTTATTATGCCAGTTATATTTCTTAAGAATATGTGCTGATACGTGTATCCCTCATATGCATTTTCTGTATACCAAATCACTGAAAAAATGCATTATACTGCACATAAGATCAAAAACTCACACACACACATAATTTTTATTCACATGTAGATGGAACAAGGTTGTCCTGATGTTATCAGTAACACACATATATTGGTACTGTGAAGGAAAACTTGCAAATTGCTATCAATAAAAGATTCAGGCCGCTAAATCTAAATCGGAATCATAAAAGGCACAATATGTGTCTAAATACGTGTTTTTGCATTGCATTCAGCGACGTTTTATTTCTCAAAATGAGGAAAAAATAGCATCTCTATAAAATAAAACATCACTGAAAATCCATCAGCATTGGGTCAGAAATATTTGATCCTGTTCTTTAGATCCCCAAGGAAGATTTTAATCAGATAATCCGCTAATCTTGCGATTTATGACCCCTTTGTATTCCCAGGCATGCACGCACTGGACGATGTTTTGCAATTGTACTTGGACAAACGCTTTATGTGTTCTTAATCAGGTTTCCCAAATATGTTGGCCCAACTTTGAGCCAGGCCCAGAAAGTTTCAAAGTTAGCATCCAGTTGTAAGTTTCGAATAACCTACTAACAATAATAAGAAATAAATAATTTCCATCAGTGCACTTTAATGGTGTGATCTCAAACAATGATGCAATATTGTTTGTACAACAATAAAATAATTCAAAATGCTGTTGAACGCGCATGTAACGTGCTCGCATAAGACGAAGTTCCGCACAAACCCAAACATTTACAGGTCTATTGAACTAGTAATTTTTCCCTTGCTATTTTAACCGCCTATTATGACCAAACACTTTAGAGAAACTTCATATATCGAAGTTCAGCAAGGTTATTAGCGAAAAAAGAGACATTCACTCAGCCTTTACAGGTCCTAGATGGCTGCGTGCCTGCGAAATTGGTGGTAGAAATAGAAACCGTTTTGTTCGAATTAAGAAATAGGAGTGACTCATGCCTCTTAGGTGATGTATATAGGCAGACAGAGATTGAGTCAATAAGGATAAACTGGGATGGGCATGAGTAGAGGAAAAGGGCGGGTTCTGGCACAGGGGCAGCCCTCCCATAGACTTAACATTAGCTGCCCACGAGGCTGCCCACGAGGCTGCCCCTGGCTGCCCACGAGACTGTCCCAGCTGTCCCCGAGTCAGAATTTTTGTCACGTGGTCGTCCCCATGATGTACTGCCCCCTAGCTGTGCTTCTTGGAACTTTCAATGGAACTTTTGAGGGATGGCAACGACCGAGAGGGAATGGGGGTGGATATAGGGGGATGTCAACTCGATGTGCTGTCCCCGAGTCAGAATTTTTGTCACGCGATCGTCCCCATTATGTGCTGCCCCCTAGCGGTGCTTCTTGGAACTTTCAATGGATCTTTTGAGGGATGGCAACGACCGAGAGGGAATGGGGGTGGATAGAGGGGGGTGTCAACTCGATGTGCTGCCCCTGGCGGTGCTTCTTGGAACTTTATGTTTTTCTCGGGAGATTTATTGGACTTTTGTCAAATTTTTGGAGGAAGTTTTTTTTTTGTCCATTCCAATATTTTTTGTTTCCTCGAATTTGTTTTATTAAACTTATATTTTTAGAGCTTTCGTGGGGTGTTAGGCTTTTTTTTTTTATAAACGTTGCAATTTTTTTAATTTTTTTTTTATTTCAGAGTACATAAAAATGCTCTAATGGTCTCGGCGAGATTCGAACTCACATTAATTCATTCAGAAAGCGTACATTCTTCCCCTAGACCATCAGACCATTGGGAAAATATGTTTGAGATAGGAAGATGTTTGTTCACGGTGTTAAAATGTTTTTGGGGACTTTTCTTGGAATTTCATTTAAAAATGGAGTGTGAGGGAGAGTGGACGTTATTTGAGTTGTGAACGAGTTGGTGTGAACATGAATTTTTCTGTTAGGGTTGAACATCTCTCGTTGAATTGTTGTAATGGAGGATGTAATGAAACAGACTTATCTTACAGCCGTAAAAGAAGGAAGCTTCGGTGGTGTGAATGCTTTATTCCGTGCTGTCAAGAAAGAAGGAATCAAGAAAAAAGACGTCGAAAAATGGCTGAAGGGAGAAAACGTACACCCTCCACAAACCGACGAGACATAATTTTCCGAGAAACAGAGTGTTGGTGAATAAAATAGATCAACAGTTTCAAGCAGACTTGGTTGACCTTCCCAGTTTGAGTCAACATAATGATGGATTTCGTTACTTGTTGACGTGTATTGATATATTTTCCAAATATGCGTGGGTAATTCCCTTAAAACAAAAGTCGGGGTCACATATCGTTCAAGCGTTTTCCAAGATTTTCGAACAGAGAAAACCATTAAAACTGCAAACTGATAAAGGAACTGAATTTAAGAACAAAGAATTGCAAAAGTTTTTAAAACAGCACGAGGTGCATTTCTTTACGACGAACAACGAGACGAAAGCAAGTGTTGTTGAAAGATTCAATCGCACGCTGAAAACTAGAATGTGGCGATTCTTTTCAAGTCAAAATACGTTCAGATTCATCCACGTACTCAACGATTTAGTCCACAGTTACAATAATTATCCCCATCGAAGTATAAAAATGAAGCCTGTAGAAGTGAACGAAAACAATGAAAAGGAAGTGTTTGACAATCTGTATGGTGACCTCAAGAGGGAAAAACCAACCTATAAATTTTTTGGTAATTCCCTTAAAACAAAAGTCGGGGTCACATATCGTTCAAGCGTTTTCCAAGATTTTCGAACAGAGAAAACCATTAAAACTGCAAACTGATAAAGGAACTGAATTTAAGAACAAAGAATTGCAAAAGTTTTTAAAACAGCACGAGGTGCATTTCTTTACGACGAACAACGAGACGAAAGCAAGTGTTGTTGAAAGATTCAATCGCACGCTGAAAACTAGAATGTGGCGATTCTTTTCAAGTCAAAATACGTTCAGATTCATCCACGTACTCAACGATTTAGTCCACAGTTACAATAATTCTCCCCATCGAAGTATAAAAATGAAGCCTGTAGAAGTGAACGAAAACAATGAAAAGGAAGTGTTTGACAATCTGTATGGTGACCTCAAGAGGGAAAAACCAACCTATAAATTTCAAGTCGGTAATCATGTGAGGATTTCTAAAACCAAATTAAAGTTTGAAAAGGGATACGAATCAAATTGGACAGAAGAAGTGTTTGTGGTGAGTGACCTTGTTCCAAGATCCCCTCCCGTGTACAAAGTAAAAGCCTTATTGAATGAAGAGCTGGAGGGAACCTTTTACGCTGAAGAGCTTCAAAAAGTGACTCTCTCAGAGTCCTTTCCTGTGGAACGTGTTCTGAAGAAACGCAAAAGAAAAGGAAAAATGGAATACTTTGTTAAATTTAAAGGGTATCTTGATAAATTTAATGCTTGGATCCCCGCGGAAGACTTGACCTCTCTATAAAACCGACCTTGTTTTTAGAAGAAACATCATTCGTCAACATGAGTTTCTATCTGACGTTACCTAGCGACAGCTCTCTCCGCTACTTTTCAGACAATAAAATTTCTCATTTCATCACGCGTCTTCCTTCCCCGATCGAACTCAATGGTGACTGGGAAGTGGGACTCGTCGAACTCATCTACCCTCATTCCTGGTTTAATGTGAATGTAAATTCAAATTCCTTTGCTTACGGTGTCGGCCCAAATCAACTGAAAGCAGCAAAAATCCCTGCTGGATATTATGATTCTGTGGGAGATGTGGTAAAAGCCATGTCCCAGCACTGGTCGAAAAAAATTACGATGTTTTTTAATAAAAACACGAGACGTGTCAAAGCAGCTTTAACTCATGGTTCTCAACTGCACTTATTTCCTGGAATAGCTGAAATTCTAGGTTTTCAATCTGGAGTGTATTCAGCATCAGAAGGGAGTGATGTCACAATTCATGGAAATTTCGTAGCCGATCTGAACACGTCGCTTTCCCTATTGTACGTGTACAGCGATATTGTGGATCCTCAGCCTGTGGGAGACATGGTTGCTCCGCTCCTTCGCATCGTGAAAGTGTGTGGAGAAGACGGAGATGTGGTGAGCGCCTTATACGACCGCCCTCATTATTTGCCTATCGCAAGAAAACATTTCCAAACCGTAGAAATCGTTATAAGGAATCACTCGGGACAATTAGTACCATTTGAACGTGGGAGAGCGATCGTGAAACTTCATTTTCGTCTCAAGGCTCTGTAGTTATGTATGAACCATACCGCTGTTGTACAAAATCCTTCGAGGAATATTACGTCAATCAAACTGGAAAAGGTTTAGTCTACTATCAAGGAGCACCCCTTCAAAAAGGGTGTGGACTTGGGGGACTTTTTCGCTCGTTATTTAGAGCGGCGGTACCATTATTCAAACAAGGTGCAAAAACGCTTGGAAAACAAGTCTTGCGAACGGGGGTCGACCTTGCAAATGATTTAATGCAAGGAAAGGATGCAAAAACAGCAGCCAAACAACGAGCTAAAGAAGCAGGACAAATTCTCACTGACAAAGCAGCTAATAAAGTGAAGAAAATGTTGGGAGGAAGTGTTAAAAGGAAGAGAAATACGAAGAAACGCATCATTCGTTCAAAGAAAGTCAAGAGGAGAGCACACGATATTTTTGATCCATAAACCATGGCTTTGATTCACAGTCATTCTTCCGTATGTCTCAAGTCAGAGCTTGATTTATTTGCTTTACCGCCCACCCAAACGAGCATAGAAAAAGGACAATGGATCGAATATCACCCCTTGGCCAACATTCGAGATGGAGGACCTCTGGAATTTAATATTTCTGGGAGTGGGGAAGAATACATGGATTTGTCCTCCAGTCAACTCTACGTAAAAATTAAAATTGTGAAAGCTGACAATTCTGTCATAGCTGACAAAGAGCCCGTGGGACCCATTAACTGTTTTCTTCATTCTCTGTTTTCCCAAGTTGATGTTAGTTTAAACGAAAGAGTGATTTCGTCCTCAAGCAACACTTATCCTCACAGAGCATATGTTGAAACTCTATTAAATTATGGAGAAGACGCAAAGAAATCCTATTTAGCATGTGAAGGATTTTACAAGGATACAGCCGGACATCTGAACGAAATTAATCCCACGAATGCAGCAACAAACAAAGGATTGCATCAACGCTATGAGCTCGTGAAAGACAGCAAAACGTTGGACATGATTGGAACCTCGCACTGTGATTTATTTTTTCAAAACAGACTGCTTCTCAATTTAGTGGATGTGAAAATTAAACTGGTTCGAAGTAAATCTGATTTCTGCCTCGTTTCCTCCTCAGAGGCCCCCAATTACAGAGTTCTCATCGAACGTGCATCAATTTTTGTGAGAAAAGTGAAAGTCAACCCGGGAGTTGCCATCGGCCATGCAAAAGCTTTAGAAAAATCTCCAGCCAAGTATCCTATTGACCGTGTTTTATGCAAAGTGTATTCCGTCCCTCAAGGAAGTATGTCATTCGTGCAAGACAACGTATTCCTAGGACAAATGCCCAAAAGACTGATTATCGGATGTGTCGATAACGATGCTTTTAATGGTACATATAAATCCAACCCCTTTGAATTTAAGCATTATGATGTCAACTTTATAGCCGTGTACGTTGACGGACAGCCAGTTCCTCATAAACCTCTAGAACCCAATTTTGAAAAGGGAAACACAATTCGTTCTTTCCATAGTCTATTTCAAGGAACCGAGAAACTTGGCCAAGATTGTTTAATATATATCGATCGAGAGGAATTTTCCAAAGGATACACTCTTTATGCATTCAATCTCAGTCCCGACCTGTGTGATGGAGGGCATATGAACCTGATCCAACAAGGAAATTTAAGAGTGGAAATCAAATTTGGAAAAGCTTTAGCAAAAACCATTTCTGTGCTAATCTACGCAGAGTTCCAAAACATAATTGAAATTTCAAAGTCCAGAAACATTCTTTGTGATTTCTCCAATTGAAGAAATGAACAGTGTTCAAATTGCAAAGACCCTAAAGCAAGATCACGTAACACGACGATCATTTCTAGGAGTGTTTGCCTGTGACAGACTTCCCAAGAGAATTACCAAGTTCCCAGCATGCCTTGTTGTGAATACGGACCGACATGGAAATCCTGGAAAACACTGGTTGGCTATGTATATGTCAAACCCCAAAACAATGGAATTCTTTGATTCTTTCGGACATTCTCCAGAATATTTTCCCCCGCACGGGGATAACTGGTTTTCCAGTTATTTGGGGAGCGGCGCCCCCACGGCCCGAGCTGACCTTGTGACTGGTCAACATCTGAGGTCATGCCACCGCTTGTTTTTTATTTCGGTGCTATTGGAGTTTGCAGGGACGGCTGTTCATCCAGCTGTTGGGGAGTCGCGGCCCCACGATCCCGAGCTGGTCTTGTGTCTCGCTTTTTCGTTTTTATTTATTTTCTCCACTGGCTAGTTGCCCGTGTTGTATACTTTACCTAATCGCTACCACGTTATGCACTAACACCCCGGTCTTGTGGTTTTGTTACCCTCCACCACTAACTGTTTTATATTAACCGCTCAGTTCGTAGGTTGCTGAGATTCCGTTTAAGTTCCCTTCCAGGATTTGTCTTCTTTGGATTTCTTTTCTCCTTTTAACTGGTTTGGGTGCTAGACCTACCTGCATGTTTGCCGCGTGCGGAGACCCGTGAGGCGGAAATGGGATGTCTGGCGGCTGAGGTCGCAGGAGACCGGATAAGTGCCTCCTGTGTGCCAACACTCCTCTTCGACCCCGGCTTCGCTGTAAACGGGAGGCTAGAGACTAACCCACCTCTAGTCAGAAGTCTTGTACCAAGTTGTGTGCAGGGCTTTAGCGGCTTTTTTGTCGTATAGCACGGCAGGGTGAGCCCGGGGGCTGTGGGATCATGCCAAAGGCGTTGGCATGACGGTACCCGGAGGCCGAAGTGTCCGCCGAGTGCGTGTGATCACAGCCAACGGACTATATCTGCAACGTATAAGCTCCAGAACTGTGTCCAGCGTCATTTTCTTGGCTTGCAGACCTCCAGTTCTCCCTTGTAGGGCTCGGTGGTGGGTGGAGTAGTCTGCAGACGAATCCTTCTCCTTTTTTCCATGGGTAAACCCAAAAACAAACGCTCCAAATTCAAGTCACCTGAGCAAATGATCGTTGACAACGACTCTCCTTCGTCTTCTCAACCTACCAAGTCTCATACCCTTAAACGATCTTTAGACCATGATCTGGACCAAGAATGTGGAACCTCTTCTTCGGCAGCTGTACCAGTCGCTCCGAAGCGTCGTCTCCCCTCGATTGTTGTGAATACGCATGCTACACACTTAGTTGTAGAATCCATCGATCCGAATGAGAGACTGTCCACCAGATCTCCATTCTTCATTTCTAAAGCTTTGGACGCTGCAGTTGGCCCCTTGAAGTCTGTGAGGAAGCTTCGCTCTGGGGACCTGCTTGTCCAAACTTGCAGTGTTTCTCAGAGTAACACTTTTCTGCACCTCACTAGTCTTCAAGGCATTCCTGTAAAAGTGACACCTCACCCGTTTCTTAACACCTCTCGGGGTGTTATTTCGGAGTTTGATCTCTTGCCATGCAGTGAGGACGAATTGGTGACTGAACTTGCAGATCAGGGTGTTATTGCTGCACGTCGTATGATGTTCCGGCGCGATGGTTCTTTGATTAAGTCAAAAAATGTCATCTTGACTTTTAACTCCCCGAAAGTTCCGACCGAAATCAAGGCTGGCTACTTGGTCTGTGGAGTTCGCCCGTACATTCCCAGTCCTCTGCGCTGTTTCAGGTGCCAGAGGTACGGGCATTCCCAACGTTTCTGTAAGAGTTCCGCTCGTTGTGCAAATTGTGGCTCCAGTGAACATGACGGGGATGGTTGCATTTCTGCGGCCTGCTGTGTTAACTGTGGTGAGGCCCATGCAGCTTACTCCCGCAACTGTATGAAATGGAAGGACGAGATGGCGATCCAGCGCCTCAAGACCCTGGAAGGCCTCTCGTACCCTGCTGCCAAGGCCAAGTTGGGTATACCCACCACCCGACAGCGTACTTTTGCCGCAGTAGTTCAGTCTCTGCCACAACCCGTGCAGCCCTTTGTTCCGCGCCCTGTAGCTCTCGCCGCCCTTGCCAAGCGATCTACAGCTGACCAAGCGACACAGGTGTTTTTCCCCGAGCTCGAGATTTTTCGAATACCTGATTCTGGGCCTTCTCTTTTGCAGCCGACCGTCTCTTCCAGTTTCCATCCGAAAGCCTGCACGTGCGGAAGACCCGGCCCTCAATCCGCAAAGGTGTGCAGTGTCCATCCAACTGTCTCGGCCTCAGCGAGGTCCCCACCCTCAACCAACATTATAGAGGAACATAGGGGGGAGGAGAGTGACAGTTCGTCCCCAGCCTCAAACAACATTGCAGAGGAACATGGGGGAGGAGAGTGACAGTTCGTCCCCGCCCTCTGCCAGCATTGCAGAGGAGTGTGGGGGGAGGAGAGTGACACATCCTTTGTGTAGTTGCGTTTAAATATATATATATATATATATATATATATGTATATCATCATCATCATTGTCAACCATTATCAATCCACTGCTGGACGAAGGTCTCCCCAAGTTTCCTCCACAACGGTCTGTCTTGTGCCAGTCTCCTCCATGTCACTCCCGCATATTTACGAATTTCATCCACCCATCTCCCATGTGGTCTTTTCCTGGGTCTTTTCCTGTCCCTTGGAATCCAATCTAAAATTTCGGCTGTCCATCTATGGTCTGTCCTTCTGGCAGTATGTCCAGCCCATTGCCATTTCAGGGATTTAACTCTGATCATGATGTCTTCCACTCTCGTCATTTTTCGGATCCACGAGTTCCTCTTCTTATCTCTCCTGGTTATACCAAGCATGCACCTCTCCATGCTTCTTTGAGTTGTCTGCAGCCTTTGTATGTCTCTTTTAGTTAAGGTCCACGTCTCTGCACCATACGTAAGCACTGGAAGGATGCATTGATCAAACACTTTTCTTTTAAGACATAATGGCATATTGCTCTTGAAAATTATGCTGTTTCTTCCAAAAGCTCTCCAGGCAAGTTTTGTACGCCGATTAATTTCTTCATCAATGTGACCCTCACTTGATATCTGCTGTCCAAGATAAACATACGTATCTGTTATCTCCAGTTTTTCTCCATCAATCGATAAGTCTTCATTTCTTGTAAAAGCATTGAACATCACTTTTGTCTTCTGAAAGTTCATTTTTAATATGTATATATATAATTCTAATAGTAAATTAATAAATAAATAAAAAAATAAATAAATTTTTCTATAAACCTAATAAACTACCTTGTCTTCACAGCTTTCATCATACTCTTTTTCAACTTTTACCACGCCTGTCTGCTCTTAATCATTTTCCACGTTTTTAAAAATCTGTGGCTGATAGTTCTTTGTCTGGCGCTCTTTGGCCAAACCTGGCCCTTGCGCCAATAAAATCCACCAACCAACCAACCAACCAACCAGAATATTTTCAAGGCCCTATTGCTCAATTTGTCGCCAAGTTTGATACTGTAAATTTTAAGGATGTACCTCTTCAAAGTTCGTTTACAGCCGTATGTGGACAATATTGTATTTTCTTCTTGTATTCTAGATGTCGCGGAAAAAGCTTGTACTCCATTGTAAGAAATTTTCGATGGAAATCTGAAACAAACGACGTGCTTGCCTATCATTTCGTTCGAAATAAATTTCGAATTGTATCAAAATTTAGAATTTAAAATAAAAATTGATTGAAATCTATTTTATGTGTCTTTAAATTATTTTGTATCTTTTTTAATGACTTCAGTTGACAACATGGAAGTGCCCAGACTACAACATCCTTTCACTGCTCTGATAGCGGGTCCTACTGGCTGTGGGAAGACTCAGTTTGTAAAACGCTTACTTCAACATCAAGGGGAAGTCATATCTCCCTCTCCCGAACATGTGGTTTGGTTCTACGGGGTTCACCAAACATTGTACAATGAAATAGAAAATGTGACATTTGCGGAAGGCCTTCCCTCTAATTTCCGTGACTATGTGAAAGGAAGAATGCTGTTTGTTATTGACGATCTCATGACTGAATGCGGAAGCGATAAAAAATTAACTCACTTGTTCACTAGAGGGAGTCATCATTTCAATGTATCTGTGATATTCATTACTCAAAATATTTTTCATAAAGGCAAAGAAATGCGAGAAATTTCCCTGAATGCGCATTACTTGTTTCTGTTTAAATCACGAAGAGATGTGAATCAAATCACTCATTTAGGGAGGCAGTTGTACCCTAGCAAACTTAAATTTTTTCAAGAAGTGTATTTGGATGCCACAAAATCCCCTTACAGCTATTTATTGATTGATCTAAAACCAGAGACCAAGGAAGAATTAAGATTACGCTCTCAGATTCTTCCAGGAGACATTCAAGTAATATATCAACCTCGGTGAAATGAAATAAGTCTCAGTTTTCATCATGACGTTGTCTAAGCAGCAGGTCCAACTTTTATGCATAATTCAACACTGTCCAAGAAAAGTATTAAAAGACCTAATATTGAATTGTAGAAAAAATGGAATTAAAGCACTATGCGAAGTTTGTATGAATACGCTAAAAGGAAATGTTCCGCTTACACCAGCCCAGAAACATTCACTGCAACGGCATAAGCACACCTTGCGAGCACTCTCTCGAAAAAAGACGCCTCTATATAAAAAGAGGAAACTCCTTATTCAAAAAGGCGGATTTTTAGGTGTGTTGATTCCTGCTGCTCTCAGTGTATTAACGACTCTGCTTACGAAATAATGGAATTTGCCAAGAAAATGGTACTGATTCCCGAAGAACGGATTTCACGTCATATACCAACAGAGGAAACGTTAACGGACTTAGACAAAGAAATGAAAAAAATCCTACTAAGCAAAGTGTCTGACGAAGTGAAAGTGAAATTATATAATCAAGTCTTGAATAAACGTATTCATGTACCGAGTTTTAATCCCCCAGTTTCATCTCAGGAAACACCATCGAGAACTGAAGAACCATTGAAAGAAGAACATGTCAAAGACGAGAAAGTAAAAGATGCTGTGGAAGACCTTATCATTCAGACCGTTCCTACTAACTTGAAGCGAAATGCAAGAAATGTGTTGGACGTCTTTAAAACGAACTCTGATATTATTGGCTGGAGCCCTAAGGCCGAATTGCAGGTCCGAGGACGTATTGTGAAAAACACGAATATTATTGACCTCATAGACTCTATGTTTCGAAGCAAAGGATCTAAGCTGCACATACCTCCTGAATTTGTTAAAGCATTAAAAGACATTAATTTACCCAAAAAGTTCATTAAAAATAAACGAATGTTGCAAGTTCCTGTACAAGAAGGAAATTCGGTTGTAACTTCTAAACGGAAAAAGACAAATTTATGTAAAAATGTCGTTGGATTCCTTATTAAAAATTTAGTTGAAAAAAAAAGTGTCATTCTTTTTTTTAGTTTTAGTTTTTTTTAAATGCATTCATAAGTTCATATTGAGAAGGGTTTAAATTTGGATTGAAAGATCGTTTTAGAAAAAGTTGAAAACTGATAAGGTTCGTTTCGGGAAAGTTGAAAACAGATAATGTTCGTTTCGCAAAAGTACATTCTCATATAGGGTTAAAAAATGGAACACTTCATATTTTCTTAGGGGCGGTTTTGATGAAACACGTTTCAGTAAAAACAGTGAAATTCCCATTGAATAACATGGGGAACTATGAAATTTAAGAAGCACGTTTTCGTTCAAGGAAAATATTTTAAAAGGTCTATTTTCGATTCAGTTGAAAACGATTCAGGTAGAAAACAGAATGCAGAAAAAACAGTCCCAGCAAGTTCCTGAAAGTTGAAAATAGATGAGGTTGAAATTTGGAAAAATGTCTAAGGAAAGAAATTGTTATAAAACACAGACTGTTTTAGTTTTCCCAGGCTAGCGGGGTCTTCAGTGAGAGCACTTCTTCTTTTTCAACCCAAAGAATGAAGCGAGTCAGTTTGAAACATTTCAAACTCCCCGAAAATAAGCCGTGTACTCTGGTTTCGGCTCAATACTGTAAAGCATTGCTCTCAGACCAGTCGGAAATCCCCCCCGATTGGCCGCCTAATGGAAAACATCAGGCCCAGTTCCCTTAATAAATACCCAAATATCCATAAGAAAAGTCTTCCAAAAAAAAGCACTAGTTCACCATTAAAACAATTGCATTCATTCTGTTACTGTTTTAAACATTTCTAAAAAGAAATTTTACTTTTAAAATTCTTGAAAGCTTAAATTTTGACCCATTTCAAAAAAAAAAATTCACTTAATTTATGTCACTATAAAAAATAATTTCACAATTATTTATGTTTAAAATTAAAAAATAAAAATTACACTTTAAATTTAGGGTCTAGTATTAGAAATGGCTAAAAAAATGCATTTATTAAAAACTTAATTCCTCCCTTTTTTTTTTAGTAATTTACCTCCCTCCCTCCCCCTTCCCTTACCCAAATTTTTAAGAATCCTAAAAAGGACTTTTTTTTTTTTTTTAAACTAGCAGGAGTTGCTGTTACGAAGACTCTTCACCGTCTCTAACAAAGAAGCTGCATCAATATTGTTCACAAATGCTTCTGTGATGAGCAAGCTACCAACTTCTTTCAAAAAAGATTCCGCAACAGTTTGGGGTTCTAGTAAAGAAAGTGCTTTATTAAAACCCATATTCCATTTTTCATCGTTGGTAAACTGAGCACACTCATGTCCTAACTGGTTGTTGGGTTGTTCTTCAAGAGGCAAACGACACGTAGCACAATCAAACACAATCCATGTATTTTGCTCAATGGCGGACTTGAGTACATTAGCCAGAATGAAATGCAGTTCCTCATCGCTCGCTGGGGAATTTTCAGCACTTTGGTTTATTAAGATAAAGTTCTTAAAAACAGTTCCAAATAAAACTTGGCAAACACTCTCCCAGATTTTAGGACATTCTTCAACGAGCTCACTGAATTGGGACCTAGTGAGAGATATTGCAGTAGGCGATAGTTGAAGGGCGCCATTGGCCGCGGTATTTAGTGATTGAAACTGGTAAACGGTTCCCGAACTTGAAGGAGTTGCACAAAGAAGCAGTTTCTTTCCCACTACTTTAATATCGTTCATGTTCCAATACATGAATCTAGACTCCTTGAAAACGCAGAATGTGTATGCCGACATCGTAACACCGAATTTAGTGGGGTGTAAGAGCTCGCCATCGAACTCATAGCTCCTGACATGAACTCTTACAGTTCCTGTAAAATCAGTCACTTTCGCGATCTTGTTTCCCCCGAGAGAGAAGTGGTGGGGTGGTAAATTTTCTAGTGAAATTCCCGACGAAGCAGACTTGTTTGCAGCAGGCATTGTTGATGTAGACCCAGTACTAGCATGCACAGTTGAGACAGGTGTGTCGGAACGCAACAAGTCGTCACCACGATGAAATTTCTTTACAGCATCCGATTTGGTTTGGTTGGCAGTACGCTTCATGCTAATGGCTGGTAAAGGGTTTGTAAGGGCAGACAACTGAACGTGTTCAGAGTTCGAAGGTAGAGAACCGAATGAGTGAGTTGCTGTGCGTTCAAACAAAACTGATAACAGATTGTGGCTGAGGCAAGTATCCTGTTTACTGCTTGAAAGCGTGAATGAGTCACGAGACAATGGCGTCTGTGTTATCATCTTTCTAAAGGTCAAATTTATTCGAACATCTGGGGCATTTCCGCAACGTGGTAGACCATGTGCCCATGAATCATTTGTTGGGGGTAGCATCTGGAGAAGCGAACCACTTTCTAATCTCAAGACAACTGGTTGAAAACATTCTCTTTTAAAAACAAAGTCCCTTGTTTGACCTAGAGAAACTGAAGCAATGCAAGAATTTTTCACGATTTCCTTTTCATTGTCCATGTGGAATTCGATGCATTGATTTCCATTTTGATACCTATTAATCAATACAAAATTAAAGGTGTCACAACACACGTTCTCTACCTCACGCTTGATTTCTCGAAGTACAGGAATCCACGGTTTTGCTTTTATTATCAATCCACTGAAAGAGTAATGGAGGTCAGCATCACCGTAGGCAACATGCTGTCGAGGAATGGAATACGATTTCCCATATACTTTAATCTTTGAGAATTCACCGCTAAGATATTTCACTTCTGTCTCCAAACACCGAAGAAAATAATCAGCCTCTGATTTAGAAAACAACTTGGAATACGAAAAATGGAGACCGTCCTTGTGATATGATGAATGCATTTCTTCAGACGAGTAGGCGCAATTGAAGTAGGCTCCCAACGATCAACGAAGTAAGAATGAGGAAGACAAAGGATAGATTAGCTACGAGATAAAACAGATGACGTCAGCAGATGAATAATCGATTTTTTTTTTCCGGTTTAGTCCTGAAGACTGTTTTTTTCTTCTATTTTCATTCTTTTAGGAGGAGGTTCTAATGAATTGAATGAGTAATGCCCATAGGGAAGGGTATGAATAAAATCTTCCATAATGATGCGTTTATTGTCATGAGGGCTTAGAGATTTCTTATTTGTTTTAATGCTGAAGACTGCATGTTTCATACTACGAAACGAGTGACAAACATTTCTCATCTCCTGTTTATTGAATAATGAATATCGGTAATTTTGAAGTTGGAGTTGATTTTGAACAACTGGCTTACTCACTCCTTTAGCTTTTTTTATTTCTACATCATCGGAAGAAAAAGCATACATTTTTGCCCTCAGCCCAACGAATTCTCTTATTATTTTCCCATTCATTTCATCTTTAAATTTTCCGATAACTTTTTTATTAGCTGAACTGTAGAGAGGATGGTCTATTGAATAGTCGCTCGTATCTAGTAAAGGCAGGATTTTCACCATGTCATTATAAAGATCTTCTGTCTTCGTTTCATAAAAGAAACTGTCTGTGTCCATGTACAGAACCTTCACTCTTTCTTCATACATGGGTTTTATAACGTCGTAATGGAACGAGTACATTAAGGTTTTAGACATATCCAGAACGGCGATTCCTATATATATGGGTTTATTGAAAACTAGTTTGGTGACATCTAGATGGCATAAAATCATAAACTCCTCATCGGACTCATTCTTCAGAATTTTTCGGTCTTTGAAGTTGTGTTTAGCCAACACTTTTTCCAAACGTTTCTCATCATGAACCAGTTCTATGGATGTTCTTTTCCTGATGTCTTCCATAGTCTTCCCAAAGACGCTGTTATTCATGAGCTTGTAGAAATTTTTTTCGAATTCATTTTTTGCCAATTTTCGTTTCTCAGTATTTAGATTTATGTATACCTGCAACCACTTAGATTGGGAAAATGATATGCCTCGATGAATTTTTTTAATTACAAGCCCAGCTGCAACTGCTTGTTTAAGTAAGCGGTAGTGTGCTATATATCTGTTCTTGGGGTTTAGTGTTGTCAGAAGTTTGGTTTGTCGGGTACCAGGAACAACCCCAACCTCAGGACAGAAGGGAAGATTGGCGTGAAAATCATGCAATGAGTCCGGGTACTCGATGTCGACTTCCAAAAAGCATCCAAAGGGACCATCATCAGGAATAGAGCCAATATTCAGCTGCTTCAACTCATCAGAATGCATCCAATTAAAGTGAGCATATGGAATCGATTCGCTTAAAGAAAATCCATACATATTATTGCAGTCGAGATAAGAAATATAGTTGCTTTCTTTTGCTGGATTAAAATTTTTCATGTACTTGTTGTTCGCCAGGGCATGCCGCTGGATGCATTGGCATAGTCCCCCTCGTTTTGCCGCCTCGACAAATAATAGCATTTCATAATCTGTAAGTAATTCTAAAGACATTTTCGTACTCTTAAGCATGGCAGCGAATGCTAATGATGGTGCACTGAAGAACCACACAGGATCCAGTGAATATGTTTCCTGACAGATATCCCGAAAATTTTCAAAGATATCGGCCAGGATGAGAACATCAGTCTTTAAATACAGATCTGAGTATTCTCCTAAATCTCTTATATTCATTTTTTCCCATACTTGTTGAGCATGATTATAATCTTCGTTACTTATGTGGGACTCGGAAATGCTACTATAAAAACTTGATTTTGGTGGGAGGCGTGAATCTTCTAATTTGTTGTATGATGTTACATATTCATACGGAAAAACACCCTTCTTTTTCAACAAACGAAACTCATCATCTTGGGGGTAGTGCTTTCGGGTGATCTTAAATTGGTTTGCTGGAAGATTATTTGCAAGGCTCGACAACCCAGTAGGCATGAATCTTAAGCTGTCTAAAAATCGAATTTCCATCCCACCAATAAATTTTGAGAAGGAAATGAATTTTTCGGTGGATTCTGGAATGACTTTAATGTTTCCTTCTGAAAAACCAAGCTCTTGAATGATAAAGTGGGAATCATAACCAGATAAGTTGTGGAAGAAGACAGGCACAAATTTTGGGTTTCGGAAATTGATATTACATGACGCATGTGCTGGACCCCGGAATGCGCCAGTTCGGTGGTCATGGTCAGCGACTTTGAGTTTGCCTTTTGATTTGGCGAATGCTTTTTCACAGAGATAACAGATTGATGCAGATTGAAAAGATGCTTTTTCTTCAGCACTTAATGGACACATGGGGACATTATTTTGATACTCCTCCTGGAATTTCAATACATCTTCTTTCAAGGAGTGAAGGAAATGACGAATGACGTCGTCTTCAGATCTATGACTCCGAAATACGGAAAATTCATCTAATTCATCTTTTATGAAGTACGCATACGACATGAGCTCGTGAGTTTGGGTTGTCATGGTGTATGAAATTTCGGGATTTTGAGGGGGCCCTTGAATGGGTTTGAGAACGCACTCAAAGTCAGCGTAGATGACAAAGGGAACCCGTAAAGCATGCTGAAAATCTTTGAATTGAAGGATATTGTTCTCTGGCATCTGAATGGCAACTGGTTTGTTTTTCATGCAGAGGAGTTTGTGATTTTTTAATTTGTTTTCTCCATCATAACGGGCATCGTAGGTTGTAAAACATTTTTTGCATATTATGACTTTTACACGACGCTTGGTGATTTGTTTGGAAATCAACCGCTCGAAGTTAGTGATGAATGCGTAGTGGGAGCGACATCCATCTTCTAAATAGAGGAGATCTCGATGGTCTTGTAATTCCATATCGCATACCTTAATGGGAAATATTTTTTCTCTCTCATCGATGCCGAAGACATTGATGGACATGTTATTTGCCTTCTCGAACTTTTTGATATCGGAAATTTTTACCGGGTACTCAATACAGTCCCATATATATCCTGTGAGGAATTGTGGGTCCTTAAGGAAATTTTTGACTCTATCCCTATTGTAACATTGAAGACGTGGGGTCCAGACTGCATATTTAAAGCAGTAGATGTCATTATTCATAACATTCACTACTGCCTTCTTCCTTTGAATATTGGTTGGAAGGGCGATAAATGACTTACCCCTCAAGGGTCTGAAACGGTTGATTCTAAGTTCGAACCAGGAGACATGGGAAAATACCCAACCGGACCCTTTCAATTCTGCCTCCGACTTTTCGTTCTCGATTTTAGCAGCCATTGAATCATAAAATTCACTAACATCACTAGCTCTGAAGAGAGGTTTGTTAGGGGTTTTCAGGTTGTGGTCACAAAACTCGTACTCGTCTGGAACATCTTTTTTCTGTTTTTTAAAAACTGCCTCCATGAAAACGCTGACTTTGATCGATGGGTGAGTAGCTAATGAATGTTGCAGGATTCTTAGACATGGTGCTTTACTGGATTCTAAAAAGGAGCGGAGACATGATGCTGACCCCTCATTGGGTACGGTCTTATAGGTGGTGAGTCGCTGTCTCGCGGCAGACTCGACTTCAATGAATCCTCCAATATTTTCAAGGGGGCCTGTATGGGCACAGCTATCGGTGCATTCATAGCGACCGGAGCTTGATTTGGTGCAGCTATCGGAACATCAAAGTTTGGGGGAGCATGACTTGGCCCTGCAACTGCGGGATCCGAACCACCGCCTTGTCGATGAACTCGTTGTTCGTGACGCTTAAGATGAGGTTTACGGCTGAATTTTGCTGGGCATTGTGTACACGCGAATGGTTTTTCACCTGTATGGCTCCTCATATGATTTTTCAGGTTGAATTTTTTGGCAAAGGTCTTGGAGCAGACCGAGCATGTGTTGGAAGGAATATTGACTGGGATGTCGGGTGTAAAATCAGAGGTTAGGTCTTGATTCATGGGAATTTCCTCCAACGCATCGAACACATCGGAATTCTGCAAAAATAATTGTTCATCCACTAACCACCACTGTGTCTGTAAAAGAATTAAAAAAAAAATTAACCCCTTTCCTCTAACACATTTTTATGAAATAAACATTGAGAATAAACTTCTTAAATTTTAATTGGAAAGGGGAGCTATCGTAAAAGTATGAAAAATAAAATATTTTAAAAGAATAAACGAGGCCATTAACATGAATTTTTCTTCTTTAAAATCTAACTTTAATCGTATGCAAAAGAACTCAAATGCTTTTCCTAACACGCAAACATGTTTTAAACCCCTATCAACGCATTTTCATGGAATAAACATTAAAATGGGAAATTCCTGCGTCGAGAATAAACTTCTTAAATTTTTATTCGAAAGGGGAGCTATCGTAAAGGAATGAATTCCTAAAAGCTTTCTAAAAAAGAATCATGTTTTTCCGTCAAGAGAATAAACGATTCCACTAACATGAAATTCTAACAACATCCTAATTCAAACAACTTGGTGCACCTAACAATAAATAATTGCATGCGAGGAAATGCGAACTTACCTCTTCCATTGTAGAACCTTGGTAAAATCCGATAGACATTTTCCAAAATAATAATCCAGAGAGCAAGAGAGGTACAACAGCACACGTGTCGACAACTGAACCAGAAAAAACAAGTGATGCAGTAGAAATGGCAAACGTTTTAAAGGAAGCTGAATGCACTTTGACCCCAAGCATTTTCGGAAACGTCACGAGGGCATTTCAAGCGGACATCTCAACTAATAAAATTCAGGAATTCACACATGACAAATGTGGGCGAATCGAGCTGTTATCGCAAGGGGGAGGAAATTGAACTACATTCCTATGCGTTTTCTAAGCATTTCGAGGGTTCTAAGTTTAATCAGTTTCCGAAATTCTGCTGTTCACAAAGAAACAACACACGATCCTTATCACCACAACCTGTCTCATGGAGACTACTTCCTTATCTGGTCATCCAGCAACGGACACGATGCTGATGAATCATCATGTGTCAGTTCTTGTGACGTTTCAAAACACTGGGGACTGTTTCCTTATCTGTTCATCTCTCAACGAACATGCTATCGATTCTAATCAAAGCTTATTTTCAGGAAAATTCTTAGAGAAAAACGAAAGAACTTCATTATAATTAATTTTCATATCCTGAGAGAATAAAACTAAAATGTATTCGGTAAGAAATTCTTCATGGCTGAATTTTCCACAAAAGGAATACGGAAAGCGAAAGAATTTAATCAGACACCTTGAAAGAATTCATCTCAGAATTAAAACCGCTTTTGAAAAAAAAAAAACCGAGTGAACTATGAAATACTTTGTTCTTCACATAAAGAAAACACTGCGTACGATTTCAATAATTCCTTTTTGAAAAAACTGGGTGGTCCTGAAAAGGACCGTTAAGATTTTTTTTACCAATAATAATATTCGTCTAAATCTCGTAAAATTTCCCCCACGTAATGACTTAGGTCAACTGAGTCCAGAAATGCTTCGTCTACTTTAGTATTTCGCTTCCGCTGGAGTTCTTTCAGATACTGTTCAGCTATTTTCTCAAAATCCAGTTGTAAAATAATTTTGGTCATGTTTATTTGATTGTCGTTGTTGTAGGAGATTTCCATTCCATTCATATCCGCTGTGTCATACATTGTGTCCACGAGAGTTTCTTCAAGCAGAAAAGAACCATCTTCATAATGTCGAAATCCTTCTTTTGTGGACTGTAATGCTTCCAAAGTCAAATTATTTTTTTCCAATGCTTTCTTAATTAAAGCTGAAAACGAAATGGAACGAAGAAACGTCTGTTGTATGACTCTTAACATAGTAGATTTCTTATCAGTCACTTTAGTCCAATGTTCTCCGCACAGAGAAATTTCAGTTTTCAAAATTTCACCATCCTGACCCACTTTTTCCTGAGTGAAATCCAATACATGGTGAAAATCTCGACTTGTGCATTCCACCGAGTGGGGATTCATTCTCATAAAAGGAGTCAACGGTTCTAAACGATGAGCCACTGTAATATTTCCACTGAAAATGTAATCATATTTCGCAGGCTTGCGACTTTTAACAACATCACGCAGAAAGACAAAGCTGTCTAGAAGTTCAAACCATTCAACACCCTTCAAAGCGATTCCCATAGCTGTAGGAACGTATAAGTCACCGATGCAAATATATTTTCGGACATGAATCTGTAATTCTCCATCAAAACAAAATATCCGAATGATTCGATCGTCTCCTAAAGGAAAGCAATTTTCAGGCATTTCATTCTTCCTAAAGATGATGCGATTTTCATCGAGTAATGCTATGGACGATTCCATTATAAAATTTTCAAGAAACCCAAAAGACGACCACTCTCCTCGACCGATCGAGTTCAACTGATAGAAACTTAAACCCCTACGTCAATCATCCACTTTGTTATTAATGGACCATAACGATCATGTGACCTGGGAATAGAACCAATCCTTTGACGAGAACCATTCTTGATGCGGAACATGAATCAATAGGAACGAAATCTCATCCATCGAAGCATTTCGTCGTCTAAATTAAAAAAAAAATAATAAATTGCAACGTTTAGAAAAAAAACCTAACACCCCACGAAAGCTCTAAAAATATAAGTTTAATAAAACAAATTCGAGGAAACAAAAAATATTGGAATGGACAAAAAAAAAACTTCCTCCAAAAATTTGACAAAAGTCCAATAAATCTCCCGAGAAAAACATAAAGTTCCAAGAAGCACCGCCAGGGGCAGCACATCGAGTTGACATCCCCCTCTATCCACCCCCATTCCCTCTCGGTCGTTGCCATCCCTCAAAAGATCCATTGAAAGTTCCAAGAAGCACCGCTAGGGGGCAGCACATCATGGGGACGATCGCGTGACAAAAATTCTGACTCGGGGACAGCACATCGAGTTGACATCCCCCTATATCCACCCCCATTCCCTCTCGGTCGTTGCCATCCCTCAAAAGTTCCATTGAAAGTTCCAAGAAGCACAGCTAGGGGGCAGTACATCATGGGGACGACCACGTGACAAAAATTCTGACTCGGGGACAGCTGGGACAGTCTCGTGGGCAGCCAGGGGCAGCCTCGTGGGCAGCCTCGTGGGCAGCCTCGTGGGCAGCCTCGTGGGCAGCTAATGTTAAGTCTATGGGAGGGCTGCCCCTGTGCCAGAACCCGCCCTTTTCCTCTACTGGCATGGAAGGTACGATTTGTGTCACACATGAGACTCTGAGCCCCCAAAGGGCGTTGTTAACGAGTTGTTTACGGATGGCACCAAGCTAGATTTTTGCATGGTGGCAGCCGTCTGTGGATTCTGTGACAGCGGAGAATCTATCGCCAGACGCATCGGATTATCGAAGGATGCCTCTGTGTTCCAAGCAGAGCTCTTTGCGATAAAGAAAGCACTGGTCTGGGACGGCATCAATTATCGCGATGACACTTTCATTTTGTATTCAGACAACCACGTAGCTCAGAATGCAATAGGTAACCATAGTAACCTAAACTCCATTGTTAAGGAAATCAAGACCCAGATACTGCTCCTGGGTCTCGATAAGGTGAAATTCCACTGGATCCGAAGCTATATCGGAATCAGGGGGGATGAGCGCCTGGAGAGAAGAGTTCTAATACCAGAGGCAGAGAAGGCAGAAGACTTCAGGAGTTTTCGTGAGGTCACCAAGGGAAAGGCAAAGCCTCATCGACATGGTAAAGGAAAGCATAGACTGGCGCATCTATGTGTCTTCATATCTGAATAGACTGACCTATCTATGTGTCCTCTGTATCTTCATCTGTGTTTTCATCTGTGCTTTGAAAATGATGCCTTCGGAGGACATCATTCTCGAAGCACAGATGAAGATACAGATGGACATAAGAACGAGAACAGCGAGGTCACAGAAGATGACGGGCACTTCATCCCACGATACTAGAAAAGAAGACATATTTACATATCCCTATGCATTGTAACATATGATCCTCATCATCCCCTGCAAAAATTCATTTTTTGGCAAAATTTTAACTTTGTAAACCTGCAAGGATATAAAAATGTAATTGAATGTTTGATATTGTAACTGTGTTTGTCTAGTAAAACAAAGGGTCAACCTGTCACTAAAGAAAAAGAAAGTGTTCGTGGGGTAGAATGAACATCGTAGCCATCCCCACATTTGACCCCTCGCCCACAGCACCGCTCACAATGGGGCTCGTGCTGGAGGAGTCCGGTGAGAGTTTCACGGGGATAGCAGTAGCCAGCTAGCCACCCGGCTGATCCGTGCCTTGAGTCAGACCTTTGATGTCGAGCTCCAAGCGGAATTACCGATTCTACGCCTTTTATAAAATTAATCTGAATTCCATTTATTCCTGCGGGGCCAGTCTATTGGCAGTGCAGGTAGAAGTCATAGGTTTCACCTTCCTTTTACATCGGAAAGCTAGGAATCACGAAATATTTACAACACACCATAATAGGTGAAATCTTAAGCTTTTGCAGTTGCGTTATCAGGCAGGATAATTTGCATGAAGAGAAGAATGTTTCAATTCTGTTTTAACCTCCTGCCAAATCGCATCCTGCTAAACACACATCTTCTAGAAGAATTGTATCTTTTATCACACCCTCTTTTCGTCTCGTTTCAGGCACTTACTCTCTATTGGAGCCTCCGCAAACATGTTCATATAGGGCCGGACACTGGGTTCACGACGTCACGCTAGCTATGGGATTTTCCCGACTGAATCTCTTTATATCTTCTAGGATGTCATCCCACTGTTCAGTGGTTGTTATTCAAGAAGACTCACGTACATAACTAAAAATGACGTTGGTAACATTTGGTAAATTTAGTTGGATTTCAACCGCTTATTATTCTTTGCGGTGTGCTAAAAACATCGAAAAATCATGACTTTAAACAAGCGCAAAAGTTTAACAATCGGTAAGAAAGTCGAAGTAATCTGTTTAACGAGAAACGGAGAATTTTAAAAAATCTCAAATTCTCTTTTCTACAATCCATCAAATCTTGTTTATGCAATCTTAGAAAACAAGAATATATTGAAACTAAAATTCAGCGATGGTTGGCTAAGTGTTGAAAAAAATTATTTGTCATAGTATCCGCACAGATGTTAACATTGTGAAGAGCATTCAAGGCTCCACAATGTTAACATCTAATCAGTCAAGCGATGAAAAAATTGACTATGAATTTTTTTTTAAACAGGCTTGTTATTGGAAGTTTAGAAAATCTAAGAGCCTATTTAGCATCTTTAGAAGCTGCAAAATAGTAATTTCTCTCATAACAATCACGAAACAAACAAAAATTAACGCATATTATATTTCCGACATGACGTGTAAACCCGAAAAAAATGCAGCAGGTGAAATCTTAAGCTTTTGCAGTTGCGTTAACATTTGCATTAATTAAATGTTTTGCTTACCGCAAATAACATTCATATTTTTACTGCTAGATATAGTTTTTAATTAACAAGATTATGTATATTCTATTAGTTAACAAACAGTTTATGATTGACCAATTTTAACCTGATCCAATCTTATTGTATTACTAACCGAATCTTATATGCCATCAAAATATGCTTGCTTCATGATTAACATTTGCTATCCAAAGTATTAGAATTTTCTCTATATTTAATTTTGCTAGAAAAGTTTCAAGAGCTGCAAAAGAGACGGCACTCCAGATATTTGAGTACTTAAAACAGAAAGAACTATAAGCAGTCGCCCGTCCCTAATTTAAGACAGGTGCTTCCAGGGAAGGAAGATAGCCAGTGCAATAAAACAAACAGAGCTTCCATGCCTCACCGGGTTTCAAACCTTGACCCACTAGGACGAACGGTCATAATCCAGCGCTTAGACTATTGCGCTACTAGGACGGCTAAAGAATCTTTCGCCGTCCCACCAGATTTTTGAATCTCGCACTTCTGCCAAGGCCCATGACGTCACTATTTCTGTGAGCACCTTTGTGTCAGTTTTATAAAATCCATGCGTTAGGATCGACGAGCAAAGTGTTAACAATGGGTTTCCACATAAACTGGATAAATGTGGTTTGAAGACTCACGCCATGATGTTGCAGCTATGGCGATTGGGTACCTTATGTTCTCGTGGTTGAACGGTATTCCTTGTTTCTTGATGGACGAGATACAGCCAAATACGACCATGCTACTTGCGTGAACTTCTAACAAACGTTGACCCTCTTAAGGTCAGTTGATTTCCTCATTCCGTCTATTTTTGATTGTTCACAACGTAAATAATTTTCATTCTTCCGACTAAACCGGCAAATTAAATGTAATTGCTACGAATGTATTCCATGGAATAAGACCTCTTTAAAGAAATATATCTGCATAATATTTCTGAAATTGCTTTCAAGTTCTTCAAAGATCTTCAGGAACGTTGGGGTGACTTTTCGAGTTATATGTACTAGCGTTAATCTTTTGCAAGGGCAAATGTCACGTAATTAATATCGGGGAATTTTTTTTAATGTTCGGAGAAACAAAGGATGGTTGTTATGAGCTAAGTGGATGAAAGAATTTTTCCTTTTCTCTAAAACGAAAACGTAAACATCAGATTCGTCTTTTGATGATGTCAAAAACACACTGCATCAGTGTCATATCTTAAAAACGTTTATCAATTCGGGAGAAACGGAGATGGATTAAGAAAATTTTAGACGTTACGAAACAAAAGTGACTCGTGAATAAATTTGCTCCAAACGTAACAGAATGTAGTGTGATATTTGCCAAACAAAAGGCAAATGTCTTTGTGCTTCAAACCAAGGAGCAGCCTTTTCATTAGCAAACAAGATCCCAGCTTTCAGCTTCCAGCAATGACAGAAAGCGCAGTTCCGCATTATGTTACAAATCGTAAATTTGGGCTCCCTGTGAAGAGTACCTGATTATCTAAAACAGTCACACTGAGATTGTATTTGAAACATAGCTCAAAGATTACTTCATATTACCAGAAGGATGAGGCTAATTGTATACATCGCACCCTACTCCAATTCTACAAAGTTAACTGTGCACGTAACCCCGATGAGACAATGAATAATTTCATGCAATTCTGAACCATTGGGATAAACAAAGAAAGGAACGGTTTGCTTCTCATTCGTAAGCACGCATGGTTATTTCTTGCGCATTTATGTATTTCAAAAGGAAATCGTTTCTTTAAAAAATTTCCGCACTTTTAGGTATTTGTCTAAACTTTATGCTAGTCGAAATTTATTTTATTAATTTTTTGTCATTCTGTCGTTTCGATTCCCTTTAAAATGTGTTTCGATTTTGTATTTTACTTTTTTTCTCCGAAGAAATGCGAAGCTTTCTTTCTTGTGCTTCCGTGCGAAGAATCCCGAGTCAGACTTCTTCCTTTTTCTTCTAGATATGAAGGCAACACTTTCTTCTCCATCTCTAGGGTTGGAGGGGTAGAGTGTCCGTTCCATGAAAATCGCAACCGAAAAGAAAAAGGAATGAAACTTATTTCAAGCTAGTCGTCCGGCTTTCGCCAGCAAGATTGGAGTTTCAGTAAAACTCAAAATTCCTTCTGGGATTGGGATCGGAAGAGAAAAAAGAAATATGCTGAATATTTTGGTCACTTTCTACTCTGCTGAATTCCCCCTTCTTATTTCCCTGAACGAAAAATGCCACACGCATTCGAGAGATGTTTTGACTGACTAGAATACGCATATAATGCTTTCAGAAGAATTCCTTAGGTTTTTCTTTTATTTCTCAGAGGAATTTCAGCTTTCGTGTTTTTATTGCATGATTCTCGTACTCTTCTAGAAAGAACACTCCCCACCAAATGGCCGCGGTATGAAAAATTAACCTTTTTTATTTAATCTATGGTCATCTAATTTAGACATAAAGCCAAAAATATTGACATCAGGAACTTATCTTTATAACATTTTAGTGGCCTTTCATGAACATTAACTATACCGCTCAAAATGAACATTTCTTTTCAGAAAAATGTGATATCATAATGCGTTTCTAACGGGGTGATAAAACAAGTTCATAAAATAAAGCATTATATTATTTCATTCTCCTATTCAAATACATATCTTGATTTTTTTTATATACATGTCGATTTCATATTGCGGGGTAATTTTCGCGATTATCCCAAAATACGAAATTAATTTCTTAAGCATTATGTGCGTGAATTTGATTTCTTTATATTCTATATGAAATTAATATATATATATTTTCTCTTTGTTTCCTACATTTTTGGCAGGTAGACTTTTATGCAAAGGAATTCTATAAGAAACTATCTTGTTTTTATAATTACTTCTTTCAAGTCCTGTGAGAAAATAAAGAACTCTTTTAGAACACGGAAATGAAAATAAATTGCTGTGATGAAACCTTGATATTAAGTTTTTTCACTTCTACAGGGCTTCGAAGGAGCACGTGGGCTACACAGAAACTCTGTTTTATACCACACTTAGAAAGACTGCAGAAGTCATTGTAACTACGTTTAACATAGTGAACTGTCAGAGGGATCTTTAATGTTCGACGTTTTTAGCTCAGCTCGTAGTTCAGCTTGCAAGTCTGGGGTATCTGTACGTCTCAAGTTTGTAGGAATTCAATTGGGATGCAAAACATTTTGCCCTCAAAGCAGCAGTGTGCTGAAAGAAATCCCGCTGGTAGCAAAGTTCCCGTTTGAATTTGCTCTTACAGTAGCATGCATCTTAATGCCAATAATATCTATGTATAAAGAAACTGTCGAGAATCAATTGTATAAAGTATTTGTTTAACGAGACAGTTTTCACTCTGAAGAATATTCTTTCGACAGAGGATTTCAAAACATACGTAAGGGTGCTCTTAAAAGGGAAGATTGCTGTATAAGTACTTAGGGAAAATATCCATCTCATATACTACTCGTTTAAGGATGTTCATTTAGGAGCAATTCAAACGTAAGTTGCTAACTTACCTTTGTGCCAAAGTCCTTCAACGTCCATATAAATCTATATATATACACTATCTAACAACAAGTAATTGGACACCCATGCAATCGACGATATCTGCGATACTGATACACGTTACGGCCGCCGCCGTTGAATATAGTGTGAGAAACAACAACGCAACCAGTCGCATGCAAGATGCCACGCAGTTTGAAGCTCTCTGATTTCGAGAAAAGTGTAACAGTCGGGTATCAGAGAAATGGCCGATCCATACGTGACATATCCAGCGAGTTGAAGTACCCAAAATCGGCAGTGGGCTACGTGATTGGCAAGTGGAAGATGAGAGGTGACTGTCGGAATGTGCCCCGAACCGGCAGACCCACAAAACTGGGAGTTAGAGACCGATAGGTGCTCACCAGAGAAATTCGGAAGAACCGCACCAGATCGATGGGCCACATCCGCAAGGAGTTTCAACAGACATCCGGGAGTGTTCTTTCGATGAATAGCATCCGTAAGGAAGCCCATCTGCTCGGTTATCATGGACGTGTTGCCACCCACAAGCCTTTGATCACCAAGTCCAATAGCGCTATTTGGCTAACGTGGTGCAAAGAACGTCGACAGTGGACCGTTGAACAGTGGAAACAGCTTCTCTGGAGCGACGAATCAAGGTTCACCCTCTACCTTTCGGATGGCAGGGTCTGGGTTTGGCGTCTGCCTGGAGAACGCCTCCTGTCGGAATGTATTGTGCCAACTGTGAAGTTCGGCTGCGGTGGAATTATGCTATGGGGGTGTTTATCCTGGTATGGCACGGGATCCTTGGTCGCAATTTCTGATAGACTCAACGCCGAGACCTACTGCACCATTTTGGATGACCATGCGCTTCCTACGTTGTGGCAGTTTTACGGGGTGGACCCATGTTACTTTCAGAATGACAATGCCACCTGTCATGTTGCGAGGTCCACCATGGCTTGGTATGGTTACAACGGGGTTAATCGAATGGACTGGTTTGCGCAGAGTCCGGACCTTAACCCTATCGAGCACCTTTGGGACGAGTTGGAGCGTCGACGTAAGGGGTGCCCCTACCGTCCGAAATCGGTGAAGGAACTGACCTGTCTTCTCCAAGCCGAGTGGGATAAAATACCGCTAGCCGTCGCACAACGCCTGGTTGATAGTATGCCCCGGAGAGTCGCAGCTTTAATCGCTGCTCGTGGAGGCTCCACCAACTATTGAAGGCGAATAAACTTCGTTTTCGTTTGCTATCACAGGTGTCCAGTTACCTGTTGGCAGATAGTGTATATACGAACGATCAAAAAGCGGGTTTCTGTACGCCAAATTAATGAGAAGACGATAAAAATGAACTCCGTTTATTAGACGTATAAACGATGACAAACAGCCTACGTAATGTTCTCTCAAGAATGAACGCTGCGCATCCGAACATTAAATTCACATCTGAATATGAAACCAGAGATGCGTTACCTTTTCTGGAAGTACGGGTAAGAAGATTACCCTCTGGATCATTTAGCACAGATGTCTACTAGAAATCCACCCACGTGGACAACCTCATGCTGCCTAACTCAGCAGCCCCGGTCACACACAAATGTGCGTTTTTCAGGTTCCGAGCAAAGCGAGCTTTCGAACTCTCATCTAACAAGACCCCATGCAAGGAAAAGATCCGTACGTGGCCTTAGAGACCTATCGGCCACAGCGGGGTACGACATGCTCAGAATCGACCAAATAGTCAGAAAAGCAGCAACAACTGCACGAGCACAGCCTGGTGCCAACCCCACAGCACAGCATCGTGCGTACCCCACAGTGCAGCTCGCCCGATTCGTGGGTTCGATTCCCTACATTGTTAGGCTAACGTACTTCCTAAAGAATACTTTCCGAAGACTGAGTTACGATACCGGCGTGAGGACGCCTAGACCTTTGTCTGATAAACTCGCAACACAACTTCTTGTCTGATAACCTCGCAACAGACCTTCTTGTCTGATAACCCCGCAACAGAACTTCTTGTCCGATAACCTCGCAACAGACCTTCTTGTCCGATAACCTCGCAACAGACCTTCTACGCCAACTGACGCCGGGTTCTATGCTATTCTTTTAGATTACCCTAACGCATCTGTTGCGCTCTACATCGAGATGACAAAGAGGTGATTTCTGAGCACCAAAGGGACGTTAAAGTTGGAAAACCTACGACTGTCTTAACCCGTGATATTGCAACTGAGGGTGCAGTACCCAGATGGAGAGATGTTTAGAAACTAGCACCTTACGATAGCGCAAGAGCTACTGCGCTCGGCGAAACAATTGAGACCATCACGCGACGGAATCTGTGCAACAAGGACGTAACCACGAGTCTTCCTTTGATGTGGCACCGCCTTTTTGATGTTCCACGTGAACACTCGGCCCTAGGATCAAACCTCTCGTGACATCGTTAAAGTGTCTTGCATAGTTTGAATTTACTTATATTCTTAGAAGTGTTTTTCCCGTTGATTCTGCGATCTTAGCTACTAAATCCTGATGAAGTTACCCGGAGCTTCATCAGGCATTGCATCTATTTGTTACTCATCCTTTATACGCCTAATAAAGGGAGTTCATTTTTATCGTCTTCTCATCCATGTAAATTGTTTGTTAGATTATTTGGTAACAGTGACCCTTTGCAGACGTCTTTCATTTGGCTTCAAGAAAACTTAGAAGGGAAAATTTCATGACGTGCGTTTCCATAAAAGTAAATAACGATCCAATGCATTAGGAGATTTCATACCACAAAAATCGCAGTCTCTCGGCGGAAGGTTAGAAAGGAAAACGTTCCTACATCTTTTCAAGTTACACAGTTTATGACTTTGGAGCCGGAGGTGCTTTTTAAACTTACACTGGTGTCCAAAATTAAATCCGGAAGGCAATGGTGAGCGGAAAGTCTCCCAAAGAGCTCAGTGAAATGTTACGACGCTCAAAGGTCATACATAAATTGACACAAGAAGCAAATGCCGCAGTGAACATTTGCATATCAGTGAGTAAATTCTTGTCCAAAATATACGTTGAGCTAAATACAGCCAACAGGGAACGATAGTGGCATTTATCTTTCACCGCGCGTGTAAGAAACGCATTGCGGTGGAAGCAATTGCTTTCTTAATGACGCATAAATGTGTATCGGAATACAATTAGGCCAGTCTCAGGCCCAGGTCCAAAAAGATTTGAATATCAGGGTGGTTTGTAGAGGATGGTAGCAGGTCAGCAACACCGGTAGGGTGTAATGAAGGCATTGTTGAGGTCGCCGTAAATTACCGGGCTGTATATCACAGGTCCTATACAGCCCAGCAATTTTCTTAGAAGATCTCCGCTTACACTGGGACAATGGGATCAAGGTAAACGATATGTTGAAGGCTTAGTGCTACGGCCTTTTATGTCAGGATACCCATGGTTTGCGTCGCACCAACCGCATCTCAAAGGAATTCTCGTTTAACTGGGGCAGATAACATCATTCCTGTAGCACAGAAGAGTGGGCCTGTGTTATTTTTACAAACGAGTTCAGATTCAGTCTACAAATGGAATCTCGTCTGCATTTAACCTGGAGGAACCATAGAACCCGTAATGATCCTGCAAACGTCTGCGAACGTGGTTCATTAGGAGGCGGTAGTCTTCTCGAGTGGGTGGCATTATTCTCAACAACTACACATCACTCCACGTACTCGCAGGAGGCAATACGTTTTCGGCGAACTCATGACTCTCACTTCCATTTTAATGTATAGTAACCCTTGCCCGCACAGCGCTCAGCTTGTCGATGATTTCCTTCAGAGCTGGCAAGCCAGGTCTCCGCAGCTGAACCCTAAGGAGTAGGCCTAGGATGCTCTAGAATGACACCTACTCAGCCCCCTCCCAGAAACCATCATGAGCTACACACTGCCCTCATCGAGGAATAGTATTATTTGGTTCCAGAGTTCATTAACAATATGGTGATGAGTATGTATCGTTGTTGTGATAGTTGATCAAATTCCTTTTTAAGACATTTTAAAGTTACATTTGTACATCCCACTTCGTGACATTTGCGGATGTAAATCTGTACGTATAAAATGTGTACTTATTTGTTTGTTGTTATACAATGATTATTATCCCTATAATTGTGTTTAATTACATGCTTAAACGTCTGTACCTTCTGTTACGTGTTTTCCTATTTTTCTGTACTTCCAGGACTTTAGACACCCATGTACTGTAGGAAACTGAAATTGCATTCAATTTCGATCAGCATAATCGTAAAGCATTTCAGCATCTTTCGTAAAACATTTGGTGTATTTTTATATGGGATATCTTTAGGAAAGATTAAGAATGTAATTTACCTTGCGTTTACCAGTTGATATACTATTTGGCATGTTAAACGGGCCATCGTATGGGAGTAGATTAGTTGTATATATGCCCGGAAATTAATTTTGTAAAATAACGGCATAACTCACAAAATAATACAGCTGTCTTTGACACATGATTTTCAAGAGTTACAAGCAGAACTTTGCCGATGTTTCGAAACTGCGTATGGTAAATCTGTAATAAGTTTATTTTTACACAGGCTAGATGAGCTAGAAAGTGAAATTTTCAGAAGCGACAGAAAGAGGACTGGGTCCGTTAATAGGTTACGTTTTGTGTTAAAAGAGAGTTACAGAAAACGCGTGGAAAGAAAATTCATATAGGCTTTTGTCACGCCACGTGGAAGTACTTTCTCTCTTAGTTCGACCGTCGCGTTGCAGACAAACTATGTATTTTGGCATCTGTAAATCGGGTTTGAAGAATCTTCTTTATGCGCCGGATAAAGCAAACCGTGAGGTTGATGATTTGAATTTCTGTGTCACACAGATTTCTCCTGGCTCATATATGTAAGTTACTTATAGGTTTGGCATGATATCTGCACTTTCAAAAGCCCGATTGGATTTTTTTTCACTAGATGCTTGCAACAAATTATATTGGATAAATTATTCGATCTTTACAATGTAAAGTTCAAGAGTTAGGTAGAGAAAGTCTATCTCTGCAAACTGATGTATTAGGCGCTGATAAATTCTTTCCACTCTGATTGCTGTTGTTACTTTCAAAGTTCATCAAAAGAATATCGTGTATTCACAACATATTTTTAATTTTAAGGTCTGCTTTAGACAGATGAGCTCTGCTTCATCTGGATAAAATTAATTATAAAAAATATTCATTTTGTCCTGATAAAGATGAGCCAAACGCGCATCAAAAATATTGCTGATCTTGAATTTAAAAAGAAATGTATTTGGAAAATACGTTGTTAGTTTGTGTTATCTCAACATCACCAAGTTTGTAGTCAAATATTTTATTATTATTGAGAGATTTGCCATGCAGTTTTGAATCTCTGTGATGAAAAATCTTATCAGGTTGAGTAAATTTATATTCTTAGTTTAACAATGTACCAAGTTTTCTACATCGCAATAGAAAAATAATGTTTTACACAAACCAGCCATGGCAAACATTATCCCTATATTATCAAGTTTTTTAGTTACAATGTTTTCTTTAGATGGTTCGCGTTATATCTTGATCTTCTTCCTTTCATGAACGTAAGCGAAACGGCCTGCTTATGAATCAGACCGTCTTTTAATCGGTATTCCTCTGTTTTACGTTTTGGAGAAATAATCTCTTACTTTCCTAGAGTTTTTTCCCTTGACATTTCTTCAAAGCGATCAGTCAATTATATCTACGTCTGGAACTACCCTGAAATGCCTTTCTCCAAGAAGTAAGACCACACGTCAGCAGAGTGTGCGGTATAAATCACTCAGACCACCACGTCCAGCAACAGTTAGCATTCGATTGACGGTCGGAATGGGCAAAATTAGTTATCTGAGCGACTTCAAAATTAGCATGACAGATGGCGCCAGGTTTGTTTGTTCGAGCATGTCTCAAACGGCCGTCCTCCTGGACTGTTCACGCAAAGATGTAACAAGGGTTTATAGTGAATTATGCGACACGCAAAAACACTTCCGGTAATCTGCGATCCTGACAAAGGAAACAACTGGCGGATCATAGGAATTAAAATGTTTAAATGTCAACAAGATCCGTTGGGCCCATTCACGCGGACACCTTTTCCACATCCTGTTTCTCAAAATGAAGATCCCACCCAATTCATGGATAGTTTCACTCTGACCAACATGCCTTGTTTCAAACACCTTTATTGTAAACTTCTTCGTTACAGCTGTTAAACCACCAATTTTTATTTTATTCTGCGTGGATGAGAAAGGGAAACCTTGAAGTTCATCTCCTCTTGATTTAGAACTGTCAGTTGAAGAATTTTGGTAACCTCTTACCTCCATTACTTCATATGCCACAAAATCCGGTAAAGTTTCGGCTATTTCAGTCTGCTCTTAAGGTCACCTCCCCGCATGTATACACTGGATCAGGACTAGTCGTACCAGTGCTTGCTCATTAACCTTCATCTGACTGTATTACTATTTTGATACCGACACAGTTGTTTCCCAGGCTAGAAGAAAATACCTATTTTACATAACTTCTTTCTTCTCTGTCAAGAATTTATTGTACAGGTGTTCTTCAACTCCATCTTGTTTATATTTAGTCTCTGGAAGTTGTGTTACATGAAGCTTAATCAATTCAAAGAAGACGATGTGCAGTAGAGTTCCTTCAAAACTGGCTGCCGATACCAGTTCAATCGGATCTTGCAATCACAGTTTTGCCACTACTGTGACGGACTGGGAAACATACCGCAAGCTTATTATTTATGCACTACTTTTGACTATATCCCGCTGGCTGTTTATCGTGTGATCTTACTGTGAAGCCCATCATACCGCAGCACTTTACGTTACGAATTTTATTAATAGCTCCAAGTGTACGTTGGCGTACGAACTCTTCCAGTTTCTTTTTCTGCTTGCAAAGATCACCATTTACCATTTCCATTTTCGACGTCATTATATTCTCCGTCCAATTAAAAAACATCAAGTACGACAGGAACTTCTTAAAATCTTTCTTATGATGGTTCGTCGAAAAAAACCGAAATGTTTTTGATTGAATGTGTGTAGAGCAGAAGAGTTACGCCTGGTATGGCTAACGATAATGTAAAAAAATACATCAGACAATATTTTATGTTTGCGCATGACGATCAAAGTTATAGAAATTTCGAAAGAAATTTCAAAAATGTATTGATTTTTTGTAAGTGCCAAATAAAATACAATCGAATCGCTATATTGCTGAACGGTTGCCTCTAGTATAGCTAAAATCATGTAAAAAGTTTTTTTAATCAATAACATATTTTCCGTTCGTGTGTGATGATCAAATTTATAGAAGTTCCACAAATTTAAACATTTGTTGTGATTCTTTCTAAGTACGAAATTCGTCCCCCTGCTCTCACTTGTGGCGTAGACCCTTGGACCTTGACCTTGACAAAACACGCCATATGCTTCTAAGACACGTGTATACCTTGACAACCCGCCGTTCCTTCGGCCAGTCACGAACTAGCTCGCAACAAGTGCAGATCAGAGTTTAAGTTTATTCCAGTTGTTCTACTTAAGTCAGTACTCATCTTTACCATGTGATATTACAGTTTAATTGTGTGTTTTACAATTATGGAAGCAGCGCATAAACATATAACGAGAAAAGAATTTATTTGCCCTTCATTTAATCATCCAAGAGATCATGTTCCAATTAAGCTGCCTACACATAAGGAAATCATACGGTGCTGTTTTGAAAAGAGATATAAGCTGGCATTGGAATGTGACAATAAGAACGTTAACTTTTCATCTATTGCGGTGGCAGTGGCAAACAAAATAAAATCTGTATTTGATAAAGCATGTATCTCTACAGTATCTGAGTATAGAATAGTGCAGCGTATAGGGGCCCACCATAATAAATATTACAAACTAAGGAAGTGCTATGACAGGGAAAAAAACAAACCAAACTTTCAAAACAAGCTTGACAGTATTAAAAATTAATCAAATGCGCTTTTTTGATGTTGCTGCATGCAAGAGTTCTATGAAACTGGATTGTGTTTACAACACAAAATGTGACTTTTGTGATTGCCCAATATCAATCACATGCCCCTGTGAGAAATAGAAAAATGTTTCTGCGATTAAACTGAAGTCCCTATATCTCCCAAAACAGCATGGGATAAGAAGGATTGGACCAGCAGATATACAGAAAACCCAAAATATTAAAAAGAGAAAAGAAAGAAAAAACCGTAAACTCCACTATATGTGAATTGCTGCCACTTCTAACTCTGAGTTTCATTCTAGAGGACAGACTAAGCACCAAGCAAGGTTTGTGGTTCTCAGAGCAGAAACGGATACTTCCGTGCTATATTGCTATTAAGTTCTGTCACGCCTGAATTTTCAAATAAGGCAACCTTCAAATGATTCCCAAAGAAGAAAAGGAATAAAGGAAGTAAAACTGAAACTGAAAAATTGGCTAAATTTGGGGAATTTCTATAATTTTGATCGTCATGCGTGAACAGAAAATATTGTCTTAATTTAAAAAAAGCTATTTTGCATTATATTTAGCTATACTAAAGACAGCTTTTTCGTACTACAGGGATTCGATTGCAATTAATGTGGTACTTATAAAAAAATCAATAAAATTGTTTGTAAATTTTGGAAATTTCTATACTTTTGATCGTTATGCGCGAACAGAAAATATTGTTTGATTTTTTTTTTTTTTGCATTATCATCAGCTATAGCAAAGGGCAACTTTTCCACACTATAGCGATTCGATCGAAAACATTTCGGTATTTTGGACCACCCTATTCTTTAAAACATTTCGTATGAGAATCCAAGTCGAATATTCCTCTGCAATACTACGCCATGTAAATGATTACTTTCTCATAATGCGAACTTATCTTCCGCGTTTATTGAACAGGAATGCAAATCCAATAATCATTCTGAATTGCATTTATTCCATCCTTGATGACGTCTCTTCCGCATTGAAATAATACACTACCGTCTTGCATTAAAACTGATTAAGCCTAGAAATTTTAATTTACTTTATCTTTCCGTTATAATATTAATAAGGTGCACAGCGCCCCACATTTTTCTTATTTCATTTTACTAGCTTGTGAACTTGTTTCTTTCTTGTCCCTTCTTGATTGCTATTCATACGTTTATTATAAAATTAATTAGTTTCCTTGTATATTTGCCGTTCCGCATATCCTCTGTTTTACGGTACTAATATTTCTGTCTGTCGTCTATGCTTGTTTAACGAACCATGATCATTGCAAATTCTATGCTGTTTTTGAGGAAGACGTATTGATTTAGCCAATGCATATACAGCAGATTTTGATAATATATCGAGTCTCTAAATAAAAAATTCCACATTGAAAGAAAAGGATCACGGAGTAAACTGTAACTGTGCCCGTTGTGTTGTTTAAGCGAGCTGCCTCAATGAAATGAGGAGACGTCATAACTACGAGTTAAAAGCAGTAACCCGCCTGCCACAGGAACAGATCGATCATGGGACTCATTGAAGCAACGTGGGGAATTTGTAAAGCTTTATTACACGAATGGTTGCATGCTGCAGATACACTCTTTCCTTTACTTCGAAATTACGACCTGGGAACTGGACCTTATTGTAGGGAAGCTGGTCCTCAGAACGTGACTATATGTGTGATTGGGCCCGGAGTGGCTGATAAGCTCAGGCCATGGATGTCGTGGCAGAGATCCACCAAATCTCCATGGAATACCCAAGATCCAGCCACAAGTTAATGCAGTTATGCTCGCAGTCCAGATGCACCTAGTGATACCGTACGAAATATTTTACGATCAATACTGCACCTGTTTCCGTGTAGGTTTCATCGAGTGCAAATGCTACAGGACGGAGACCTGAAAAGAAAAAGACCCTTGGCTGTGGAATGTTTGGCGCCATTCGATGCTGATGGCAAGTGACAGTCGCGAATTCTATTGACAAATAATTTGCATTTCCCCCGGACGCTTTATTTTTAAACGGGATGCTTTCGCGCAGGTCATTAATCTTAGGTCTAGCAACTCCGTTCCAGGGCCACGTGTCATTTATCCCATTGCTTGTATCCCGACATCCCTAAACGACAGTGCTTTCATTCGACAGTTTTGAGAAACGGTACGGTACTTCGTAGCCCGTAAGGCATACAATACTATCTATTTTTCGTAACTCGTTCCCACGGCGAGTAGTACCTATGTACCTAATTTGAATCATGTCCGTCTATTGCAGCGATCCAGGAGCGCTTTGAGTTGGACAAGTTACATTATTTATAATCACACTCTAATAACTCCTTCTAAATGGTGAAATGCAACAAAAATTCCAAAATAAGACTATATGTTGTACAGAAACAAAAGTTGTTTAATAATAACATCCTTTTATTTCAGTCGGAAAGCATCAAACTGAAAACGTGTTGATGCTCGCTATTCATGCAGCAGTCGGTTTGACAAACTGGTGCCAAATTATAAAAATATCTCTGCCCAAAAGAATGATTCACTTGACGTTCTGTACTTGCTCGCCGTTATCAATATATTGTCTTGTAGCAAACGCGCGAGCAAACTGCTCTGTCATTGCTTTCATTTGCTGCTATAGTAAAACACGTATGCTAAAACTACAATTGCAATTTATAATGTACTGAAAACCCAACACAATCTGCTGCTGACTCTCCTAAAATGTCTAAACACCACACGAAAATTCGTTGCAACAATAAATTACAGTTAGTTAAAGAGTCTAGAATTTCGATGCGATACAGCACGCCAAAGTGAGTTTGAGTTCACGTTTTAAGAATGCTGCCGCCGTTGGAACATCTGAAAATTTTTGCCTGCCACCAGTCTTAGCATAAACCCTGTTACAAACGTTCGACCGGTGTGCAACGTCACCGATAAGTAAGGAGGCATAAAGTAGCTAGTGAATCATTGTGCATTCACTCACAGAAGTAAAAACGTCTCTCGTGAAGTACTTGCCATGGAGTGGGGCGATTGCGAGAATCGTGTTGTTGTAATAGCGCTGCACATAGTTGGAAAATCATCCTCCAGGATTTTTAAAATGCTGAAGAAGCTGAAAATCATCCGAAAATTTTTCTACCGGACTATAAAAAGGTTCCTTAAGAATGGGACCGTCGCTGACCATCCCAGAAAGGGTCGGTCGCCTACGGTGAGGACGCCTCGCCTGGTGAAAGCAGTGGCATCTCGTATTCGACGAAATTCTGTCAGAAAACAATAAGTTATGGTTCGTGAGCTGAACATTTCAATAATGTCAATGCCACGTGTGCTGCGGATTAACCTAAGGGAAAGAGCTTACCAGCGATGTACAGTGTACTTCCTTGCCCCACAACCGAAGCAGCAGCGGGTGCTAAACGCGAAACGTTTGCTGCAACGTTGCACGAACAATCGCAACAGATCCTTTCCTCTGATGAAAACAAATTCACTGCTGTAGAGGCTTACAACAGCCAAAATGGCAGGGTGTATGCGTCAACTTCACAAGAAACTCAGGATAATGCTCCAAGGATCATGAGGGGCCATCATCCTGCTTCTGTTAGTCTCTTACGAGGGCTCCACTAAGCCCCATTTCTGTGAGAACGGACCCAAAACATTCGGCAAAGCCTACCAGGACAAGGTTTGGGATCCAATGGTCAAAAACGACAGTGGAACTTTCAGTAGGGTTCTGCACCTTCTCACAAGGCCAAGTCAACCCAGGAGTGGCTTCAGGCGAATTTGCCAGACTTCACTTCTCCAGATGATTGGCTTTCAAGCAGACCAGAACTCAACCCATTATCGGACTACAAGTTGTGGGCCATACTGGAGGACATGACCTGCAGAAAGAGACACCCTGGTATTGACATTCTCAAACCCTCTTTGGTGCAGTCAATGGCAGCTTTCCCTGTGGAAACCCTGCGTAAAGCTATTGATGAGAGACCACAAAAACTGAAGGACTGTGTGAAGGCAAAAGGATGTCATTTTGAAAAGTGATTGGTACCACTTATTCACAGGTGTACCAGTTACTTAATATCACAGGCATATTAAAATTTCTTTAAATTTCTTTTGTTATTTTATTGAATACTTTGTAACAGTATTTATAGTAAGATTAAGTGTATGTAAAAGAACTGAATGATGCACTCTAAAGTGTTTTAAAAGAATACCAAAACAGAATGTTTGATATTATCAAGAGTGTGCGTATACTGAGTTATTAAAAAGATTGCCTTTCCCAATTGTGGAAAAGAAATCATGTAGACTGTTGGAGAAAAATGCAGGATGTAATAAAATTTGTCTAACCAAGAATACTTTGCGCTTCCAACAAAGAACGACTTGGAACTGTCCTCACTTTATACTACTCAGTTGTTCTAGGCATTCAATATATATTCTGTTGTCGAATGCATTTGTTACCAGTACGAAACGTTCCAATAGACAACGGGCGGCATCTCTTTTTTTAGAAATAAAAATATTGTTTCCAATTATTTTCCCAAAACGAAGACGGCTTTATGGTATTGAAATCGTTAAACTACATTTTGTTAATACACTGACGGAAAAAAATCACAACACCAAGAAGCGGTTGTGTTAGATAAACAACAGTTGGTAGGCGGCGAGAGTACATCGGTAAGATGACGTCTATGCAAATTTCGCGCTCGGCGCATACGTGTGGCGCTAGTAGCGCCCTCGGAACATGCAAAGCAGGTTTGCTGTAAATACGCGCTGTAACGTTCGTGAGCGTTAGTTATCGTTGAGATTCAACGTAGGGTGTTGATGTTAGTCAAGAATGCCTTTAAGAAGACGAAGAAGTCATTATCAACAGCTCACGGAGTTTGAACGAGGTCGTGTAATAGGGCTACGAGAAGGTGGATTTTCTTTTCGCAATATTGCAGAACGACTTGGCAGAAATGTAGCCACCGTGCATGATTGTTGGCAGCGGTGGTCAAGGTAAGGTACTGCCTCAAGAAGAACGGGTTCCGGCCGGCCACGTGGCACTACTGAGAGCGAAGACCGCCGTGTACGGCGTATGGCCGTGGCGCATCGTACCGCGTCTGCGGCAGCAATTCGAGCTGCAGTTGCCACCATAGTGACACAACAAACTGTTACAAATCGGTTACTTGAAGGACAGCTCCGAGCCAGACACCCTGTAGCGCGCATTCCACTTACTTCAGACCACTGCCGTTTGCGACGTCAGTGCTGTCAAGCTAGAGCTCATTGGAGTACGGAGTGGTGATCAGTTGTGTTTTCTGATGAAAGCCTGTTCTGCCTGAGTGCCAGTGATGGCAGTGTGTTGGTTAGAAAGAGGCCAGGTGAGCGCCTGCAACCAACCTGTCTGCGGCCGAGACACACTGGACCAACACCTGGAGTTATGGTTTGGGGAGCAATTTCCTATGACAGCAGGAGCACTTTCGTGGCTATCCCACGCACCCTGACGGAACAGTTGAACGTCGGTCTGGTGATTCAACCTGTTGTGCTGCCATTCATGAACAACATTCCAGGGGTTTGTTTTCCAACAGGATAACGCTTGCCCGCATAACGCTGTTGTAACCCAACATGCTCTACAGACTGTCGACATGTTGCCGTGGCCTGCTAGATCACCAGATCTTTCACCAATCGAGCACGTATGGGACATCATTGGCGAGAGTTCCAGCGTCACCTCCAACCAGCATTCACCGTCCCTGTATTGACCGACCAAGTGCAACAGGCATGAAACTCCATCCCACAAACTGACATCCAGCACATGTACGACACAATGCATGAACGTTTGCGTGCTTGCATTCAACATTCTGGCGGTTACACCGGTTATTAATGTACCAGCATTTCACATTTAAAATGGCTCTTCTCGCGCTTACAATAAGCTGTGATCTTGAAACCTCAATCGATTAAATATGTTACCTATACAAATGTATTGCCGCCATTTCATTCCTCTACAACTATTTTTTCTTGGTGTTGGGATTTTTTTCCGTCAGTGTATATGCATTGATTTTGTGTAATGGTATTATTATAAATTGTTTTGTTATGATTAAGTATGTGTGTGCCCTTTCTTTCTCCACTACATCAGTGTTTATGGGATTAAAGGCAAATATTTTAAACTCAAAAATGCATATTTCTCACATATTCAGTGCATATAACAATGTGTACATACATCGATAATTTAAAAACATATTATCTAGTTATTGAAGGAAATACGGATTACACCATTGTACAATACAATTGTGGAAGGTAAATCCTTTTATTGGTGTAAATATGGCATACATGGTAAGTCAGATAATATCCGAAAACCTGAAATGTTCTGCGATGGTCAGATATATTCAATTTAATCGGAAAACTTTAAAATTGGTCGTTCTAGTTGGTGTAGTGGTTAGCACACGCGGGGTGCTATCCGGGAGATGCGGATTCGATTTCCATCCAGGACGACGAAATTTTCAAGTTTTCTGATAGTATCTGACTTATCATTTATGCCATATTTACACCAATAAACGGATTTACAGCTTCCAAATTTGTATATTTCCTAGTTACAGACCTTGTGTTGAAAAGTTAATTTAAAATCAAAAAGTCCTTTGCAACCTGACGAGAAACATTGTATGTTATCGCAAAATTGAATAAAACGCATTCCAGTGTTGCGTTTTGCCGATGTGGAAATTAAATAAAGAAAGCGGATGGATATGAGGAGAAACTGGAGAATAACAGAACACTTGTGTAAATGCTTTGACGAATAGTATTACAAGATAATATCTGTTACCAAAATGTATGATGCACAACATCTTTCCGTACCGAGAAAAAAAACCTCCACAACGAAAGACAGAGATTCTTATTATCTCATCCAAGCACATTTAAGCTGTTCAAATTAGTTACCAACGCTGATATATGTTACAATCTGTTATGAGTTTCAAGACTTTCCACTAAGCAAGATCCGCGAAGAACACATGGAAAATGGAATCAAGCGCTTGTTGTGGAACGCAACGAGCGTTTAATTCCAAAATGTGTCACCCGTACCACCGACTAGTGACCGAACAGAATTCGAAGACGTGAAGTAGTGTTAGCATTATATCACAGTTTCGCAACGCAAACGCAATACATGTTTTCGTGAAAAGTGTATAGTGAATATTTTCATATTTTCTTCACCTGAGAAATGGGACATTTTTTCAAGAATTGACCTGCATGCAAAACTCTGATTTATCAGTCGTTAGGGAGTTCAAAAAGCTTGTGACAGCCAGAACAAAAAGCATTAAATTTATCCCAACTAAATACTTTTACTTTCCTTCAAAGCAGTCCACTCCAGAATCTATGCAAAATTTCAGACATTTTCATAGATTCAAAGGCCTTTTCCGGAAAGCATCGTGGGAGGAACTCCGGATGGTGAGTACTCTGCAGCTCTGAATAAACCCGTTTTTTCATACCTTGCACATTGGAAAAAGGATGCCGGGGTGTTTCTGGCGGTAATGCCAGCAAGTTACTTTTTAATATTTGGAAACAACCAAACACTCGGGGTCAGATAAAATAAATATACTGTCTGGGAAGTAGTTTCATGTTTCCTGGTCCATATAAGCAGTAAAATACCAGGTTGTATGAGCAATGACATTGTCATTAAGAAGAACATTCCACACGGCTATTGCTAGAGGCTGATCCTTCATGTCCTCAACCCAACTGGTTAAAACAGTATTTGCTTAGCATTGGTCATTTACCTATTTTTTCAGTAAAGTGTCCACGCCTGCCGCTTTTAGGACATTGAAAAAACACTTGAATATGCTGTTCCTTGAGCGAAAATCTTCTTGGGGGATTTGGGAATGCACTTCATCATTTGCAACCCAAATATATCTGTTGATACACTCAATGGACAAAACACTAGACATACCTACCTAATAGTATGTTGCTCGTCTAGCACGAAAGCACGCTGAAGCATCGACTTCACCAGATGCCGGAGGGTTTCTGAAGGTAATGCCAGTCATTTCTTATGCAGTACTGTCCACAACTCAACCAGAGACGTCGGTCCAGAATCCATGGTTCTGAGGCCCCGCTCCATGCCATCTTAACAGCTCCCATAGGGTGTAAGTCCAGAGACCTTTGGGGCCACTGGATGGTTCCAAAATCAGATAAATATTCCTCAAGTCATGCCTGCGTGGCTGCACCCCGGTGGAACACATTGTCCAGCTACAACAGGCCATCGGCCACACCATGCGCGAAGGCCATGAAATTGTATGAGTGATCAGCCAGCACATGCTGGTGGCACGCAGCGGTTAAGGACCCCTCCACACACACTAAATCCCCTAATATGTTCCTTGAAAAGGATCCCCAAACCATCACAGAACCATGGTTGCCTCGAACAAAGGAGACCTGGTACAACGGGACCATGGTTTCAAGCTGTCTAAGACACACCCCTGTCCTTCCGTCAGTTTAGCAGAGCTGATAACAAGTTTCTTGTGAGAACTTGACTCGGCGCTTCTCTTCAGAGGTCTAGTTTTGATGTTCTCGGCACCAGGCGAGGTGTAATATCCGATGATTATCAGTCGATAATTGGACACACGCGTAGAGCGTCGGCTCCCTCAGCACAGAGTATGCAGCTTGGCCGTACAGTGCACCAGCTGACCTTGTTTGCAGCGTCGACATTTAACGTGGATGCGATCTGCGCCGCCGACATTGAACGTGGATGCGATTTGCGCCGCCGACATTGAACGTGAATGCGATTTGCGCCACCGATATTGAACGTGGATGCGATTTACGCCGCCGACATTGAACGTGGATGCGATTTGCGCCGCCGACATTGAACGTGGATGTGATTTGCGCCGCCGACATTGAACGCGGACGCGAGTTGCGCCGCCGACATTGAACGTGGATGCGAGTTGCGCTGCTGACATTGAACGTGGATGCGATTTGCGCCGCCGACATTTAACGTGGATGCGATTTGCGCCGCCGACATAGAACGTGGATGCGATTTGCGCCGCCGACATTGAACGTGGATGCGATTTGCGCCGCCGACATTTAACGTGGATGCGATTTGCGCCGCCGACATTGAACGTGGATGCGATTTGCGCCGCCGACATTGAACGTGGATGCGATTTGCGCCACCGATATTGAACGTGGATGCGATTTACGTCGCCGATATTGAACGTGGATGCGATTTGCGCCGCCGACATTGAACGTGGATCCGATTTGCGCCGCCGACATTTAACGTGGATGCGATTTTCGCCACCGTTTCGAAGCAATCGGTGTGTTCAAGTGTTGGCATTCTACGTCGACATCAAAAGCTAATTGTCAGCCACCGCTTGCCCTCTGGGCTGTGGTACGTCCGTCTATGGTGCACTCGCGGTAGACCCTTGATGAGGTTATTCAGGAATCCTATAATTCTCACCACCTAATAATGACACATCTGTCTTGCGCCGATATTGTATTTACGATCAAAGTCGCCACGCTTACCCATGTTTCATCGAATACGATACACTGTTGGGTAGCACCGCTGTCCCCATATTTATTGCCTGCGCTTTGTTTGGGTCTAATGTTTTGTCTATTGAGTGTAGATATTTCCTTGGAGTTTTGTAATAATAAAACCGCGGTTCTTTCTCTGAGAGAATATCTGTTAACTGTTTGGGGCCACTAGTTTTAAGGATTGCCAGTATCTCCTTGCACGAGTAGCGTCAAACCTTTTTTCTTGTCCTGTCTTTTTGTGGGATACCCACTAGGCACAAATTTCGCAGAATATTAAGTGCTAATGAAAAGTTGTTTCACACTACTGCCAATAAATGTGCTTACATCTAAACATATCTGAAACTTAATGTGTGGGATTTCCTTAATGAGTTCTGGAAGAGCAGTGCTCTCGTTCAGTGCCATGCCAGGGTGAATAAAAGTTTCGTTCCATTTTTAGATACAGATAATGCTGTGCCAACATTCCCCTGCAAAACGGAAAATTAGACCAACGATGGCGTGGAACACACGATGCTGATGACATACATTTGGCACGGAGCCACGTTCTGTTCTCAGGTTAGTAGAGGAAGAAAGCAGACAAAAGTGTTGCCCTTTTGGTCACGATTCGAAAAACTAAAGAAACGCGGCAGCAGCAGCAGCGAAGGAAACGTGTGCCGATTAAAATGATTCCGGTGAGGAATCAGTGGACATAAGCACTGCGCGAAGATGGTTCCAGCGTTACAGTGCTCGGGAGCAGTCTTAAGAACAAACTGATGTCAGGGCATCCGACGACCACCAACATTCCTACCAATGTACGATGATCGGCGCCTGATGCGGGTTTTCCTAATCCACCGTCGTTCGTCACTTGAATCATCTAGGTTTCTCATCCAAGCGCCATCGAATGCCTCACTATGAATTGACAGCCCAGAAGGGGAACAATATATTGCCCTGTATCACAATTTGCTGTCAAATCCACAGGACGAAAGTTTTCGCTTCATATCATCACGGATGATGAAAGTGGCAATTTCAACGTTACTCTACAACTGGAAACCATTGGCCAAAGCCACGCCAAGGAGCGTACACCCAGTGGTACAACGAGAGCTGTTGCACAAGCAAATCATGCTGTGAATGTGATGCGACTGTGAGAGTCCTGTGTTCTGGCAACTTGTACCAGATGGTCAGGCTGTCGTAGGAAATTTCTAAGCTGAAATATTTGCAGCGATGTTTCTCTAAGTTGATAATAAACACACCTCAAGAGCGGTTTGTCGAAAACTACAGGAACTAGAAGGAGCTGCGATCTCATCCCATCCTCAATATAGTCCGCATCTTGCTCCACCCGACTACCATCTGTTGCGCTCAGTTCAGTGGCCTATTTCCTTAAAGGACGGCACTTTGTTTCAGTGATGGTTGTGGAATCTGGTATTTGAGAGTTTCTGTCTTGGAAACGCGCCGAGTGGTACCACCGTGGTATAATTGCCTCGGGTGGAGCTTTGGCAAAGGATTATAAATAAAGCGATGGCTTATCAAACAGAGGTCATCGCTCTTTCCACGTTTATAAGTGAGTCCCGGAAAAATTCTCATTGGCCGCCACCGGGAATAGAACCCAGTGTCTTCCAGTTACGCGCCGGGTATGCTTCCACTGCAACACGGCGGCCTCGAATTCCACCAGACTCACACACACACTAACTGCCAAGCCAATTTGGCAGGTTGCTTCTTGGAGCCCCGCACAATGCTGGGAATTCATCAAAGATTGTAAGCAGCAATTGAACAAATAATTAGAATGCGAATGAATAATTAATACAGACACTTAACGTGGAACAGAAACATCAAACGGCTACACTTTAGAGTTCGGCCCCCAATCGTCTGCTTCAGCTGTCGTGCCAATGGAATGCCGGGAGGGCCGCCCCGGTGGCGCAGTGGTCTAAGCGATGGCCTCTGATCATTCGTCCGAAAGGGGTCCGGGTTCGAATCCCGGTGAGGCATGGATGTTGTGTTTGTCTTACGGCACTGGCTCTTTCCCTTCCCTGGAACCAGTGACCCTAAATTAGGGACGGGCGACTGCTTATAGCCCATTGAGTTGCTCACGGTGGTCGTTAAACCTCCAATAAAAAAAAAAAAAAAAAAAGAATGCCGGGAGAAACGTTTCGCGATAGGTGGCGCTGCAGCTGCGTCGTCGTTTTCTTCCGCGCTGTGTGTGTTACGTAATCGCTGTTTGCTGAGTGCGTCTTTTGTCTTCTGTCATCGCTGTCTTCTGTTAGCCCTGTTCTCACATTACAGGGAAAGTGAGCAGTGTTCCTGTTGACTTGGGATGGGATTTACAGTTCCTTGTATTCCTCTTGATAATGTGATGACTCTTTTGTTTTGTTTCGAAAAAGGATTGTCCTACGATGTATGCAATTGAGGAATCTTCCCGGGGTGGGGTTTCCACATCCTCTGTGACAGTCAGTGACTATTATTATCAGTCTTGCAGAGAACTAGTCGCAGAGTTTATGGTAGCTTACGAACAAGACGAAGGAAAGCTTGGAGGCCCTGGTATCATCGTAGAAGTGGGTGAGGCTAAGGTTGTGAAGCGGAAGTATAATCGTCGCCGTCTCGTTGAGGGCACCTGGATCCTTGTCATCTTTGAACGAGATTCGAAACGATTCAGGGTTGAAATCAGCCAGCAGAATAACCGCTCTGCTCTCACATTGCTGCCGCTCATCCAGAAACATGTTCAACTTGGACCTACTGTCATGACGGATCAGTGGGCAGCGTTCCGCAATCTCCCATCCTGTGGTTTCCAACATCTGTCAGTAAACCACTCACTCAATTTCGTCGATCCGACTACTGGGGCGCATACGCAAGGTGTCGAGATCAATTGGCGGCCCCTCAGACGCACACTATCTAATGGAATTCACAAAGACTACTTGGCCGACAACATTCTGGAATATTTATTCCGACGAAATTGTCGTCTTTCCTCTGAACACTGTTTTGAGGTGATGATTGCTATCATCAAACAGTTCTTTCCTAGTACGTAATGTTTTCCACTTACATATTCGTACTAGATAGACAGGTTCTCAATGAGAAGGAAACACTTCTTTTCCGTCGTTATAAATATTTAACAACACCTGAACTACTCGCATTCCATAAAGGCCCTTTACAGGGCCAGCCATATTACAAAATAAACATCTTTCTTTCAAAAATACCTTCGCCGCATATTTCGTGTCTTTAGCACTCCTTCCGCGTAACACACACACACACCGATTACGTAATGCACGGAACGAAGGTGCAAAAAACGCCGACGCAGCTGTAACGCCACTTATCGCGAAACGTTTCTCTCGGCATTCCAGCAGCGCGTTAGCTGAGCTGAAGCAGACGATTGGGGGCCGAAGATTAAAGTGCATCCAAAATAACTTGTAAATCGCCGTGACTGACTCCGACTGCAGCCAGTTTGTATCCATTATGTTTGACAGGCTGTATTTCATTGATCTAACTCAGAGTAAATTAAAAAACGTGTTTGCTCCGAAACAAAGAAATAAAAGAATATTCTCTGTGCTCATACAATACTGATGATTTATACCTGACATCTTTACTGAAGTGCTTGCCTATTGAGATTCCGATCTTACGTTGTGGGTTATACACGTCGTGTACTTTATGCCACAAAAACTTCACATCCGGAATTCAGAACATACATTTCTCTATTAGGCCACTCACATATTCGCTATTTCTTTTATTGTGGGTTTAACGATCACCGCGAGCAACTCAATGCGCTATAAGCAGTTGCCCGTCCCTCATTTAGGGTCACTGACTCCAGGAAAGGCATAGAGCAAATACCGTAAGACAAACACAACATCCATGCCTCACCGGGATTCTAACCCGGACTCATCTCGAACAAATACTCATAAGTCAGCGTTAGGACCACTGCGTCACTGGGGCGACACACGCATGTTCGCTATGAGAAATAAAAATTGGGAACCATTTCCAAATTTTACATTTCATTTCTGTGAAATCTTGAGTTTATCAATGAAACATTTACAAAAGCATTTTTTCAACTTATCTTATAGATCTAATAGCTTGTCCTGGTGAATGAATAAAGTAGCAGAATTTTGCATAAAGTAATATAGATGTTCATATTTTCCTAATGTAACTGAGCAAACAACGTGCACGTGGATGGCAAATTACACGTTCTAAAATATTTATAGCTACAGGCCCAGAAACCTTTTCGAACTGAAGCCTAATTCGCTTTCGGACCAATAACGAAGTAAATTTTCCCGTCATTTTTTCCACGCCGGGGCTCGATCCCGGGTCCCCTCATTCCGGAATAAGTCGCTCTTACCAATTGAGCTACGCGGACGTTCGTTAACGCTGCTATCTGCCTTTATGTCGTGTGCGTCACATCACAGACCTTAGTCTCCTATGTCTCAAGCTAGCATTTTTAACATTCACCCATAGAAGGCAGCATTCTTTATATATAAAAGCTACTTAGTATCTTGCCAGTATGACATATGCAAATTATTTTGAAGCGGTTCCATATTTTTCGTTTTAACGGAATCTTCGTTACATACGAGTAAAATGCATGAAAACCATCCCACTGTCTTTTATTTTTCATTTTGGAAGTTTCGGGTGATTCTTTAGCAAAAAACGAAACGGAGATCATTACTACACATAAAGACGTCTCAATCACATGTAAAAAAAAAGTCAGAAAATTATATTATTAATTGTTGCTTTGCTCATACTGCACAATTTTTTTAATAATCAAGATTCATTTTTGCAGATGCTGTTGACGAATGTTTACGACCGATTAGAAAGACGATAACATCTTGAAGGTATCGAAGAGAAAACACATATATCCTTCTTTTGTTTTATCAAAACATTAATGCCTGATAGAAACCTGAAGAAAAGCTTTCTGTCAAATTTGTGGAGCCGCTTTGGCTGATTAGCTTGAAGGTTGTAGCGGAAAGCAAACATTTTGATTTCCTGCCTCCTCAGTACGTAGTTTTTTCTAAGAACCCATAAAATCTTTTGCTCCAGAAAATTCCAGAGTAACATTTCAGCAAGCGTGCATTAGCGTATTAAGACTTTGCAATACTCTTGCAAAAGTTTTGTCAACACTGGAGGCAGAGTTTCCGAACGCTCATAATAACTGCGCGATGCCGAAACATTTGTGGTTCCATAAAGTAAATGAACGAGGCAAAAGCGAAAGTAACAGGAATATTTTTGCTCTATTGTTCACTGAACACGAGAAAACCTATGTTTGCTTTGAAACGATACATTTGCAACTTTAATTGAAAAGAAAATTGCAGTTGTACATTTCAAGAAGCCTCGGTTAAATTTTCTCTGAGCGTGCGAAAAATACAGTGTGTTTTCTTATGCTTTCACGTCTAGTCAAGGATTCGTAATTTTTTTTCGTTGTTATCTTTGCCGTATCACAAGTCAAGATCACAAAAATATATTCACTTTCGAGGTAAGAATACTAAGTAAAACCTGTTGTACCATTACAAGCAAGAATTTGTTGGGCAAAAATGTGCCCAAATCATATTTACAATTCAAAACGTAATGAGTGATTTAACATGTATTTTCTGAGTCATGTCTGAAATGACACTTCAGCAGTTACTTCGGCATTTATTGTAGATCAGTAAATCGAAGTCCTACAATGCTCCTTCTAAAATCATTACAATTGAGTTTTTTCTTCTTCCTTTAAAATCTTTAGGAAGGTAGACTAAAGTTACTGAGCATGTGTTCAGCATACGTGAATTATTAGAACACCAAAGCCAGCAGTCAGAGGTTAATTGGAAAGCATTATTCGTCTGAAAATAATTTCATCAAAAGAAATCTTGCAACTGAATGTACCTATGTTTACACATGTGAATGCTTATGTTCATACGATTTTCCCTCTTAAACAGGCGCAAAAGTGTAAATACTAAATTTTCTTATTTTTAAGTAGATATAGATGATTTATGAGTTTCAATACTGCTCCCCAGACACTTGGAATCAACTTAACTCTTGGACATATACTGTCCATCTCTTATTGTGTAAAGGCAAACGTTCCCATAATGCAGATGAGTTCCATGAAGTACACATAATGACGTTTCTCTAGAACCGCCCTCTTTCCACACTGGCTGTGCTTTCTCAGTCACTGGTTCCCAGTGGTAGGATAACGAAGGAATATCCTCTTTTCTGACCTTAAACGATAAGACGCCGAATTCTATGTTTCTACGGATTGGTCAGCATTATATGACTGAAAGCGACATGATGTCCCACTGCTGGGGTGTCAATTCACGGGGAACCATTCGACGGCGCCTGGAGCAGAAACCAAGACGCTGCAGGTGACGAAAGATGGTGGATTATGAAGACCCCAGTTAAGCTGCCAATGACCCTGTTCTAGTAAAAGGGTTCGATGTCCCAGCTTTGACCAGAATGTTGATGTTTGTGGCAGTCGAAATCCTGGCTTGTCTTCGAGACTGGTTGTGCTAGCATTAAAACGAAGAAACCGTTTTCTACCAGTGCTGGTATCAACATTTTCCTGGACTTCAACTGTACAAATTCCTTTCGCTGTTGCTACATAGTTTAACCCTTTTATCCAATAATAGCTTAGGAGCACCAGAACAGTAAGGTTACTAGGTTCCATTCTTTACTCTCCTGAGAATGCAATGTGGGTTCGTGTCAGATGCATGATACCAGGTTAGTGTTCTACACCTCACTGTAGCACACACACAACTCTGATGCGCGTTCTTAATAGGAATGTAGTCCCAGCATTATTTGTACCACAAAAGGGAAAGTAACTTTATCTCATCCTGGATATGATATACACAGTGTGGCAAAGAATTTTTAAGACTGGGTCTGTAAAATGAAATATAAACAAGAAATTATAATTTGTTTTAGTTTGTTATTCAAAATTAGTCCCTCCGGCTTCAATACACTTGTTACAGCGATTTAATAATGATTTGAATGCTTGTTCCAGTTCACCTTGCGGAATTGCCTCCAAAGCACGCGTCGAAGCTGTTTGTATGGTCGAAATATCATCAAAATAACATCATTTTACCGTCATTTAAAGTTTTGGAAATAAAGAAAAATCACAGGCTGCTAAATCAGGCGAATACAGTGGATGATTCAACACACAGACGTTATTTTTCGCCAAAAATCTACGAACAAGAAGTAAGGTGCGACTGGCTGCATTATCGTGCAACAAACACCAACTGTTTTCATCCCGATATTCTGGACGAATGCGACGAATTCTGCCCATCAAACGCCTCAAAACATTTAAATAAAACTCACCAGTAATTGTTTGCCCACTTGGAACAAATTCTTTGTAGATAATACCCTTACTATCGAAGAATGTAATGATCATTGTTTCGATTTTCGATTAAACTTTTCTTCTTTGTTTGGCTTATGGTGAGTTTTTTGACTTCCATTCCGCACTTTGGCGCTTTGTTTTAAGATCATATTGAAAACACCATGTTTCATCACCTGTAACAATCGATTTTACGAAGTTTGGATCAATATCAGCGGCGGAAATGATGTCTCTGCAATGTGCACTTCTCCTTGATTTTTTGTTCATTGGTTAACGTGTGTGGAACAAATTTAGCACATACTTTTGTTTTGCTTAAATCTTCATGCAGGATGGTTCAAATCGTTTCTTTGTTGATGTTTAAAGACTCTTCCATCATTCTTAGTGACGCACATCGATTGTTTTCCACGAAATCACACACTTTTTTAATAATCTCAGGTGTCCTAGATGAACTTGGTCTTCCGGTATTCTTATCATTTTCTAGCGTCTCTCTTCCGTCCAAAATACGTTTATGCCACAGGAAAACATTTGATCTACTTAAACAAAACTCACCGTAAACTTGTTTCATCATTTGGTACGTTTCCGAGGCACTTTCACCAAGTTTTGCGTTAAATTTAATAACAGCCCTTTGTTCCATCTTAATAATTCTACATGAAAAAAAAATTACTGCTCTATATGAACGGTCGTTTCGTTTGAGTTACTTAAACAACTGCGCAGTACTTTTGGCAGAAAGCAAGCAGATGGTCACGGTTTATAACGCATTCGCGATTACACTGGTAACGCCACCGTAGGCTGAAATCTAGCGCCAGTCTTAAAATTTCTTTGACGCACTGTGTATATGTTCGACGCTCAATAAGAGAGAGAGAAAGAGAGAGATATGCATGTTACACTCATGGACAATATATTTGCGCAACAAGAAGGAAGGATCGGATTGAATTGAAACTTTATGGACGTATTGATACAGATGGATGATACACATTACGGCAAAAACAGAGCTACACGACAATTACAGAGGGATCTGTGGCACGCAATCCTGTCATCTTCAATAACACGTCGCACCGCCTCGTGTGGCGATTCATGCTGCAATACGGGCCGGCATGGAGGCAAACAGAAACTTGATGTTGTACATCGGTAAAATGGCCCACACGTGTTGGACACGGAGGGCTCCAAATCTCGTATGGTGCGGCACGGGGGCAGCCAGCGTTTCAACCGGTCCCACATATGCTCTATAGCGGACATATCAGGGGAGCAGGCACGCCATAGTAATGTATGGACTTGACGTAGGTAGTCCTGGGCAACCCGAGCAGTGTATGGGAGAGCATTATCCTGCTGGTACAGCGCACCAGGAATCCCTGCCAGAAATGGGAGCACATGGGGCCGTAGGATCTCATCCACATACCGCTGGCCCGTCAATGACCCACGTACTACTACAGAGCTGATCGGCTATCGTAAGCAATGGCTCCCCAGACCATAATGCCTGCAGTGGGGGAGGTGCAGCCCTCGATAGCGAGGTTGGGATTGTGCCGTTGACTTGGAGACCTCCACACTCGGACACGATGATCATCTGCCCCAACCCGAGGCGGCACTCATCGCTAAACACCACACGTCGCCAGTCTGCGGTGTTCCACGTCGCTCTGGCCTAGCACCATTGCATACGGAGCCGGCGATGTTCCGGTGTTAATGGCAGCACACGCAAGGGCTCCTGCGATCGCAGATTTGCTTCCTCGAAGTGTCGGGAAATTCTTCGTGGGCACAACGCAGCCGCAACACCTGCCTATATAGTGGACCGGGTCACCGTGGGATCCGTTCGTGCCTGGCACACGATCCGTCGATCCTCCGTACTGCCGTCACGTGTCCACTGCTCCCAACGCAATCGGACATTAAGGTCAGAACGATCCACATGGCGGGCTATACGGGGGGCGACCACCCTTCGGTTTTCTGCCCAGTGCTCAGGCCTCTGGCAAAGTCCGTAGGCTGTGTAAATCGACGTCTCTGTCATCTACCCAGCATCCTCGTCACTCTATACTCTTGCTTGCGTCGGCCGGCACTTTTCGCTTTCATGGTGCATCGACTACACGCCGGTTTATAAGGCTTCCGGTTGGTGCTTGCAGCTCCACCACAGGATCTGCGCTCATGCGCACTCGCACCAATAGTGGACCATTTGAATACTAGCACACAGTCTAGTTATTTGCAAATTTTCGCGGTTGTAGCATGTTTTCTTCTAGGTGAGCAAATTTCATTATCCGTGAGTGTATATACACTGCATGGCAGAGAAAATGCCACACCACAAAGACGTAAACGCAGCGCCATGCAAATTGCAGGGTTATTGCGCACGTACATGTTTTGCAAATGATTGCATTTGCAGGGCAATCGTACGAACGGCGAGCGGGGTTCAAGCGGACAACCAGCCCGTGTAGTTATCAGTCGAGACGTCGTGACAGCCGCGAGAAGTGAGTGTTTCTGCTGTAACAGTGTCTGTAGAACGAACAAGGGCAGAAAATGCCATTAAGGCGCCGTCGTAAGTGATTTCGTCAAACGGATGAGTTCACGAGAGATGCCATCGTAAGCCTTGTTACCGTTGGGTGGTCCTTGCGTCGTATTGCGAAAGAAACGCAACGTAATGCCACAACTGTTGGCTGCGTTTGGATACAGTGGTCCTAGAAAGGATCTGCGCAACGTTTTAGGGGGATTGCAGCACGGAGACGGACGTCCAAGCGCACCGATTGTCGCATCCGACGCCATGCCGTAGCAGACCCACAGGTACAACGGGTGACATTTTTCAGAATGTACGAGAAGGTTTGGATGCTCCGATATCGACGCGGACTGTGTCGTGCCCATTAGCAGCGTCTGGTTTGCAGTCCAGCCGTCCGTTGCGAAAACTACCCTTAACAGCGAGCCATCGTCGTCACTGCTTGGCGTGGTGTTGCCCCAGAGCTGCGTGGGGTGCCGAATGGAACAGTGTGGTATTCAGCGACGAATCATAGTTCTGTCTCCCCACGGAGGTTTGGCGTGTGAGAGTCTGGAGGTGACGCGGTCAACGGGCGGATTCCTCCGCCGTTGTGGAGCGCCACACGGCCCGGCAACGTGGAAATATGGTGGGGGTGCTATCAGTGCCAACAGCCGTTCACCGTTGGTACGCATCACGGGCACAATGACGGCACGCTGCTATGTTGACGAGGTACGGCGGCCCGTGGCACTACCGTACCTGCAGGGCATCCCAAACGCCGTTTTTCAACAGGACAACGCCCGACCGCATACCGCTTGGATCAGATTGAATGTTTTACATGGTGTGCGGTTGTATCCGTGGCCAGCATCATTTTCTGACCTCTAGCCCATCGAGCATCTGTGGGACGCGATTGTATGTCGGTTGAGTACCGTCCCACCCCCGCAAAGTGAAGATGAACTGTGGACTCGGGTCAACACTACATGGTCCACGATACCCCATGACACTATTCTGACTCTCATTGTCTCGATTCCACGTCGGATTCAACGCTGCATCGCTCAAATTAAGGGCCACACTCCTTATTGATCATCCTGTATATTCGGCCACTGAAGCATCGTCTGTATGTGGCAATTAAATAATTTGTTCAGGACCTACTTGGTTATCTGTGTGTTCAGTGTGGTCTGCTGTCGAGCATTCCTTCTTGATGTGGCATTTTCTCTGTTAGGCAGTGTATATCATCAACATAAATCATCATCAATCCACTGGTGGACGAAGGTCTACCCAAATCGGTTCCACAACTTTCTGTCTTAAGGTAGTCTCGTGTGTGTCACTCCGGCATGCTTTCGAATTTCGTCCGTCCATGTTTCTTTCGTGCCTTTTTCTATCCATTGTAATCTAGCTTAGTATTTCAGTTGTCCAACTGCGGTCAATTCTTCTAGCAATACGTCCAGCCTATTGCCATTTGCGGGATTTTCCCTCGATTATGATATCATCAACTCTCATCATTTGCTTGATCCGTAAGTTCCTCTTCCTGTCCTTCTTTGTTATGATAAGCACGCACCACTCTATGCGTCTTTCAGTAGTTTGCAGCCTCTGAATATTCTTTTTTTTTTGTTAAGGTTCACGTCTCTGATCCATAAGTAAGATCTAGAAGGATGCATTGATTCAACACTTTTCTTTTGACACGTAACCGTAAATTGCTTTTGAAACTTTTTCTGTTTCTTTCAAAAACTATCCATCAAAATTTCATATCTCTACTTACTTCTTCGATGCGGCCTTGTTAGATATCTGTTGCACGAGGAAAATGTAGACATCGGTTACTTCTACATTTGCGCCATCAATCGTTAAATTTTCAGAAGCGTTTTGTACCGGTTTTGTTTGCCGTGGGTTCGCTTTTATGCATACTCTTTACTTTTGTCAACAAGTTCCTGAATCATGCTCTGCAGCTCTCAAGGATTACATGCAAAATTTACTAAGTATTCAGCAAAAAATACAACACCAACAAAAAAATAAAACTGTGGGTTAAATAATCTCCATTAAATTTTATCCCATTTCCATGTCTGCAAACATTCTGTAACGCGTCATTTAATAGCGTGAGAGTTATCATGTCAACTTTTCTTACTTATCACTTTTCATACTTACTGAACCTTTTCACCTGCATTTTCTTAAAATGTGTTGATAATACACTGCTGGACAATTGCTAAGGACGGATCATAAACGGCTATATAGCGCATAAAAAAGTAAGTGTGGTTGGATGCCAAGTGAAATAAAATAATGTTAGACTGCCAGGACATTACAAGACAGACAATTTATTCTGCTCTGAAATCCAGAAGGCTTTGGAACGTGTTCAAGGGACAAACAGGCCATTTTGTGCAGAATACGTAAACGTGAAAAAAATGCAATTACCGTCAGCAGGCGTTCCGGCGTAAGATGTCAATACGGGATATGGCCACCATGGAGGGCGATGCAAGATTCCACACGTCGTGTCATGCTTTGCACAACATTATCAAGCAGCTGTTGGGGTAATTTATCCCATTCCTCTGTCAGTGCATGGATGAGGGTGTCCTTGTTTATTGGAGGGCATTGGCGACCAGCAAGACTCCTCCCCAAAGCATCCCACACATTTTCAATGGGAATCAGATCTGGAGAACGTGCTGGCCATACGAGGCGTTGAATATCCTCGCTCTCAAGACACTCCTGGACAGCGACTGTTCGATGACATGTTGCGTTGTCGTCCATGAAAATGAATCTATCACCGACCGCACCACGGAACATGCGAACATGAGCTAGCAGAACATCATTAATGTATCGTTGGCCAGTCATAGTCCCAGTTGGAAGCACATAGAGGGACGTACGGCCATTGATCATGATGCCAGCCCATACCATGACACTACATGTCGGATATCGGTCCCTTTCCTGTATATTTGCTGGACAATATGCAGTACCACTATCACGCCAGATCAGTTGTCGTCGACAATCAGACGATAGACTGTATCTACTCTCATCTGAGAAGAGGACAGCAGACCAGTCGTTATCAGTCCAATTGCGATGTTGATGGCACCATTGCAAACGGGCGGTGCGGTGACGTCTGGACAATGGGATGCACACAACAGGACGGCGGGCGTATAGTCCTCCTTCACGCAAACGTCTGGCGACAGTTTTTCGGGAGATACGCTTGCCAGTAGCAGCCATAAACTGATTTGCTACCTCACTAGCTGTGCTGCGCCGGTGTCTTTTTGTTGATAGCACTATGTACCGATCTTCTGCAGGTGTCGTACTGCGAACACGACCTCCCCCGTGACGTTTGTTACACTCTCCATTTGTTTGAAATGATTTCCAAAGCCTTGAAACAACACTGTGGCTGACGTCGAACTCCCTGGCAACATCTTTTATTTTTCGCCCTTTTTCAATCTTGCCAATAATACGACCACGCGTAAAATCATCTAGGTGATGTCGGTAAGACATACTGAAAATTGCAAGTTCGTCAATTGATTCTTTCCCTTTCAACTTTGCGTTTGAACAACAACGGTCAATACGCGTGAAATCCTTTATATCTCTTATCAGCGCTATGACGTCACGAACAAGTTCGGCAATCCAAAATTTGCATACGCACAACACGTCTTACTGTATCCCGCACTTATGCTAATTTCCACATTTTCCTGCTTTCCATTTTATGGTTGCTATCGTTGCTATTGTCATCCGTCCTTAGCAATTGTCCGGCAGTGTATTAATGTATGTATCTTCAGTATCGCACAATTTCAAATGCATTATAACTGCAGCTCGTTTTACGGAATCAAAAGCTTTTTAATTTTAATAATATTCACACATAGTGGCAATATATATTCAACTCCTCTTCCCAAAATATTTATACTTGAGTTTTCTATAATCATCTTCTTTCTGTTTAATAGTAACAGATGAAGAGCATGGGTCGGGCCAGGAAGGTTATGGATACAAGCTAAAATTGTTAACTAAAGCTTGGTCATACAACTCTGCGGAGGTCATGACATATATATATTTAAAAAAAATTTTTTTTTTTTTTGATGGGCTTATTACTTGCATCCATGACTTTGCAGAAACCCATTTCCAAATAGGTCTTTGTGGAAGTGAGAAAATGCAGAGTTTTTGCTGGTCCTTGATAAAGCCAAGGCTCAGTATTCTCGACACTTTCTGCATTCAGTTGTTCTTTTTTCTCTTTTTACTCACACCGGTCAATACATAACTTTTTCTATGTTGTACTTGGTATGAGTCAAAAAATGTTTTTGCTTCAGTCTCTTCTTAATATAATGTGAATTCTGAATTTTCATAACTGCTGCGTTGCGCGTTTTGATCTTCAGGTTATTTGGCAACTTTCGTTTTAAATTAAAAAAAATTCTAATGTTTTCGGCTTTGCTCTTTAGTATATATATATATATATATATATATATATATAGACTGCCAACAGCGGTATAACTATACTATCGGGATTAGAGGAAATGCTATCCCACACTCACCAACCCGCTTGGTCAGCATGGTGAGTTATGGTCAAACCCCTCCAAAATTAATCCACAACTTAAATCTTGGCCCACAGTCTCCGGCAGCTGGAATGTACCTGGCCAAGGCAGAGGGTGTTAGGGATCCCCGGAGGACCGGACTAGGCTGCCATTTGATGCTGACTTTGGCTACGTATAATAGACGCTCCCTATCTTCTGATTCAAGGCTTCTTGAATTGGAAGAGGAACTACAAAGGTTCAAGTGGGACATCGTCGGGCTAAGTGAGGTAAGGAGAAAAGGAGATCTCATTGAACTGAAAAGTGGACATCTCTTCTACTATTGTGGGACAGATACTGGAAGAACTAGTGGTGTTGGATTTATAATAAACACGAAACTAAAGGATAAAATTGTAGAAGGTGAAAGTTTCCTCTGACAGAGCTGCACGACTCGTTATCCAACTCTCTAGAAGATACCAGGCTCAGATTATTAAAACTTATGCACCCACCACAAGTCATCCTGAAGAAGAAATTGAAGAAATTTTGATGAAATTCGTCATCTAAATAATAAAGGTAAGCAGCACTTGAAGATAATTATGGGAGATTTCAATGCAAAAATAGGGCAACGGCAACAAATTGAAACTTCAGTTGGTAAATTAGGTCACGACAATAGATACCAAAGGGGAAATACTCTCGTAGTGTTTGCAGAGGCAGAAGGGTTTTTCATAGAGCTCATTATTTCTTGAATAGATTTATAATAATTTTATTTTTTCTCTAACAGGACTTATCATAAACTAAGTAATTTATATCATGAGTTTTTGAGGTAACAGAATGCTTTGGAACTTGAAATATTTTTAAACTGTCAATGACTTACAATTATGTTTAAGAAAAGGTGAAATGTAGTGTTTCATGGCATTATTTCACAAAACTTCTAAATATAAAATTTACTCTTGATAACAATAATAGCTCTTGTTTTCAGGACTCCATAGACTGATGCAAAGATAGCGTACAATCATCTGTACAATAATTTAAGTACCCGATTTCTTACGATAATACAATATATAAATACGAAATTGTTTTTCACACGGCCCCGGAAAAAGTGATAACGGAGTTTTTCCGTTGATATACAAAAGGAATTGCAGAAAGGTTTCTGAAAATTCAGAATTCTCCTATCGTACGAACAGTCTGTGAAATTCAGGTTTATTTCTGTCATTTCACGGAAAAGGTTGTATGAAAAATATGCTTCGTTAATTCATAGAAGGAACTATGGAAAGTGGTTCGCGAATTTTATATTTTTTTTTACATTGTATTAAGCAATCGCATTTTCGAATACCAGTTCTGCTGACCACCTAGTCTGCGATTTTTCCGGGGCTTTCCGCAGACTCCCTGTGTTTGGGGTAGCGAAAGCATAAATGGCCCTGTAAAGTCAGCTCCGGACGCACTCTGTTCCTTGTCCGTACGCAGCAGAGAAATGGCAAGCTGGCTGCATTAATTTGCCAGTAACCTTCAAGGACGCGTAGTCGTCTTTGCGGAGCTCAACCCGCCATAGGAGCACAAGAGAGAGAGAGAGAGAAAGCAATACTTTCATTTCTTAACTAAACAGTTTTTTCAACTTTCAAAGCGAAGCAAAAATGTCAAACTCTTTATAGAATTTCTCGAAAAATAAATGTTCATCAATTCGACAATTATGATTATAGGATATTTAGACATTAGCTGTACTTTACGCCACGCCATCTATCATAGAAACTCATCAAGTTTAATTTGTGACTCGCAGTTGAATTAAAACCAAACGATTGCCTACTTTTAAAAACTGTTGTGGTGTCACATAATTTATTTTTTATTTTTTATTTTGCTGGAATATTTCTTACCTGTGAGTACAAAGCTTACTGGACAAGAAACAAACAAACAAAAACCAACTGCAGAAATAATAGTACTTTAGGAAAACCCAAAATTATCCAGAATTGCGTTACATGTATGTTTGTAATTCCTTTAGGAATTCTGAAGGAGCTTATTGTATTCGTAAGTGAAATACATAGGCTGGAGCTAAAACATAAGGAAAAAGAAAGCACGATTTTTCCCTCACGGACGTAAAAGATACTCACCTTTAACTTAAAGGCAGCAGCGGAAAACTGTCCACGTGATGGATGAAACATGAAAACTGCTTCCGAATACGAAATCGAAGAATTCGAGATTTCCGGGATGTCAGCCTATTTTAGAAAGGATGGAAGGAAACTTTAGAAGCGTTGAAAAGAAATATGCAAAAACAAAAAGCAATGAAGTCAGAAAATGGATAAGTAACCTTCCCGACCGGACAGAGTTAGAAACGACTTCCCTACATTGGGTCAGGTGGAATGTGGCCTTAAGGTAACAGAGACTGAGTACTGCATTTCACAAGACCAGAAGAATTTACTCCTAGAAAAGAAAAGAACGTTAGCATAGAAATTTAGCTGCAATTCACTTTTATATGGGGATCATTAAATGCTTTTTGTCGTTATTTTTTCCAAGAAAGAAACTTTCATGAGCTTAAAACTCTGTCCTGTAGGAAAGTTTTCTTCTCTGGAATCTATGAAAGAATGAATACATTGTTGCCTGAAATGGCGCAGGAAATAACAAGAGACTGAATTAAAAACTGCGGTATTTCGCAAATTTCAGGCTTTCCGAACTATGTCATTTATACAAAGTTTTTTGTTCGTCACTTTTGTTTTGCTCGTGCTGTGGTGTTGAAAGAGAAATGAAAGCAGTTCGAGATTAGAAGCGAATTCGCTGTTGAATTTCGTCTTTTTGTAGCCTACCAACTTTCTTAGAGAGTTACACATAAATTCTCGACATGCAGGTACATTCTCAACTGTACTTGCCAAAACAAAACTCTATTTTTTTACGTTTTGAATGCTAGGTTTCGCGTCAAATTTATTTCGAATATTCCAATGATATGTACTATAAAGAATTACTGTACGTAAGGAGAAACATCATGAAAATGCGAAAATGATGAAGTATGAATAGTGCTATACCATTTCATAACACCTTTTGAATGTTATGGGGAGATTTTTCGAACTAAAGCAAGATACATGCAATAGGTGTAAAAAAAGCTTTAAGGGTTTCAGTCCCTTTTCGAGGCGGAAACGGATGTATATATTGGACAGGAAGAAAAGTTATAGGTTGCTGCTTGATTTACTGGAAAAACGTAGCTGTTTGATTTTTTCTTTATCATACTGGGGACCTCTTTGAGTTTTTTAAAGGAAATACAGTGTGCCTTAAGAGACAGTTTAAAATTGAATGATTTGAACGCCTTTATGAATATTGAAATAGGATATTAAAAAATGCCACCTCGGTGGCGCAGTGGTCTAAGCGCTGGTTTGTGCCCATTCGTCCGAGCCGGGCTTGGGTCCGAATCCCGCTGAGGAACGGATGGTGGGTTTGTCTTACATTCCGGGGTCTTTTTCTGCTTTGGAGCCAGTGACCCTAAATTAGAGACCGGTGACTACTGATATACCACTGATTTGCTCGCGGTGGCCAGTTAATCTCTAAAAAAATATAAATATATCCAATAGAAAGGGAATATTATCTGTAATTTGCTGTGGTTCAATAGTGTAACAATGTGATACATCCGAAGTGAAGCATTGGAAAACAAGCAAGCTGAGAAACATTTCTGCTTGACTTTTCTTACATATGAGACATCAATACGTTTTATCAACTGTTAATGATATTTTATATCGTGTAGCAATATCAAATTACGTATCACCTTGACGTAGCTCCAAATACAATATCTCTTTCACACTGACAAAATAGCTCAAATTCAATATCACTTACATTCGGTAACTATTTCAACTTAAGCATTTTTGGATTTAGATGAAATTGAACTAACGCAAGGTGTCCGTTACTTACTAACAAGGACTCAATTATGATGGTAAAGATATTATGCCAGCAAGTGCTCCCAGTAAAGAAGATAATCAATAAAGGGCTTTCACCGAATCGTACAAGATGTCCAACGACAGATGGATGGTCATGTGTTTTCGGACATTCCACAGAATGGCGGAAATGAAACTTCTTCCATATCTGCTCACATAAGAAACACATATTTGAATTTAATGAAAGATTATCGTAGCATAAGAGTAAATTTGTATTTTTTGTTACTCTCAAGCGCTACTCCAGTGTTTTGTTACTGCGTCTAGGAATATTTGCTGAATTATGCTGACTGTTTTCTTCTGTAAACGTAACTATAACATAAAGAAAATGAAACATCAGGGAATTTTCTATTTACAATATATACCCAATTTTGGTTTTAATCAGTGGACCTACGTGTGCAACGCGAATAATAAAAAAATGTATTCTGTTCGTTTCAGACTCGAAAAAAACGTTTTTGATATGACAAAATACATTAGCAAGAATAGTATTTCGAAATTCAAATATAATAGCAGAAAAATAGCAATCAAATTCTGACATAAAATATAATTTTTGACCTTTCTTTTTTTTTATGTTTGTTGCTGCTAACTGTGTTAGCATTTTGGAATACAATCAAGGATTATTTTGGTTTCCGATTCTCGCCAATGCGTGGGAATGAAATTTCCTAGAACAAGATGGGATGTTATTCAAAAACAAGCAAAGTTTTGCCTTCCCAAATTATTTAGCGAATGTTTCTTTTTCGAAAGTAGGAAATAATAGAAAAAGAAAATTAGTTTTGCTGGGTTGCATATGTAGTAAAAACATTAATGAAAGTGCGACATCTTTAACATCACTTTTGAGTGAAAAGAGAAAGTGTACATACTTCTGATTCTTATCAAAATATTTACAAAGGATGTGCAATCACAAAATTTATATTACTATTAACATACTGAATGAAAATTACCCTTTTGTCAGAAAATCACGACCATCCCCCACAAAAATTTAAAAATCTGCAGTAAGTTTAGAAGATATTAAAAACCATGAAAAGGTATACCGTAAAGCGCTACCTGTCATACATTTTCGGCTGTCTCGGTGGCGCAAGGGTGTAAGTTCTAACCTCCGATTGTTTGTCCGAGGGGTCCCACATAAACGAACGAAAAATTGGACTTTAAAAATTATATAATTAAAATAACTAAAAAAACCATAAAAAAGAATTCTGCAAAAACGCGTCCTCCTTTCCCAGGAAATGAATAAATTTTAAGTTAGCGGTACAAGATGGTGCTAGCATACGGCTATTCACACAAGAAACAGAACAATTATGGGTAAGCTCAGAATGTCTCAAATAAAGACGGAAAACCTAAAAAACGCAAAGGAGTCCGACAAGCCACTTTTGCCTAAAAATTTCTGAGAGGGACACCCCACCCCAGAAGGCACAGGAAACAGCAACAGACAATGGAAAAGAGGAGGAATTAACGCCTTCTTTAAGCAAGAGTCCTTTGTAAATTTCTAACCGTTCCTGGGTCGAGTTCATCCTATGAGATCGCTTGCGTAGTCTCGTTTCACATTCCCGGGGAAGAGAATTTGAGGATGAATTTGAAGGGAGGGGCCTTACAAAGTGCATTCCTTAGGTCACTTTCACAAATTTCTAAATCGCTGCGGGATACTTAAGCAGCTCAGAAAACTGTGGAATCCTAGGGGCCCTGACATGTAGCATGAAAAAGCCCTTGGGATTGTGGCTGACCTGGTGTTTTAAGCGATAGGCCCTATCTGAAGTGATCCCCTTGGTATTTACTGAACGAAGGAACTTTTCATGGCAAACCGATGGAGATTGGACTTTGAGAAGAAGCTGGAGGAACCAAAGTTCGCCTGTCTTTGAGGGAGATATTGCCTTCACTTACGTCCGAGAGGACTAGGATGGGTAACACTTTGACCTTCCTGAACAGGAACAATAGCCGCTGTTGAGCTTATAGGTCTTGGCTGAGTTCTGGGGTCTTTGCGCTGTAGCCTAGAATCGACCGCTTGAAGCCTGGGATCCAAGGGACTTGATGTTGAAGGAGGAGAGGGCGCCAGCGCAGAGGTGCGCTGGGGCTTTGAGGTTGAGGAGCTGGAGACTGCCTTGCAAAAGCAGCGTATGTTCTAGGTTCCGACGATGAAAGGGAAGCCATAGGTGATTTCTTCCAGGGCCTGTATCAGGTGCCCGAGCATATGCTCAAATTTATACTGACGCTCAACGACAGTGTTGAGAGCATTGGGCGCAAGCCGTCGGAAGTTTCTGTTCTCAGAATGGTGAGCACAAATAAGACCCAGCTGCTGATCCACCGAGGTGGCAGAGCTGAGTTGAACATCGAATTTGAAGTGGGAAACGCTTTATACACGTAAACCCATGACTTAACGCTCAATGTGAGATTGCTCAGGAGAACAGTGGAATTAACCACCTCAAGGATTTCTTCTTACTGGATGGCTCCAAAAGGAGACCGTCAGTAGACTTCTCTGATGATGATTTGGCCGGATTGTCATCACTGAAGACAGAAGTGGTCACAAATTAGAAAATGGAGACATCTTACAGTTTACAGTTGCTTACGCTGGTCGTTCAACCTCCAAATTAAAAGAAAACATGTTCGGAGTCCCAAAATTAACACTTTTTCAGGCAAAAAAAATTGTATTCAAGAAAAAAATGAACAAAATTTATACATTTATAATGTTACTCACAAAGGCTAATTGCAAAAGATAAAAATGAATAGAATTTCGAAGAAAACATTCGAGTAATGAAATGAAAAATAAGTGAGCTTCAAATGACTGAGTAAGCACTCTTACACTCAAAAGCAAGAGTAAGGATATTCTTAAACACTAAGAATTACGATAAAACAACTTTTCTCATAAAAAAATCTTTAGTATATGAGAATCTGTACACCCAGCATAAATCCGCATTAAGCAACACTAGATTGCAGTAAAGAGCATAATATCACAACATCATTGCAGAAGCATGAAAAACTAAAAGAACATAAAACAGAGGCGAACAAAGAAGCCTAATAAAAATCTTCGATGACTCGGTAAAAACAAAGTATTATGAGCACCAAGAGATTATAAGAATCCACTAAGAGATAAAGCCCTAAACAACACAGAAGTTGTAAAGTTAAAAGGAATCTAAATCTCAGCTGTTCCCGGATAACAAGAGAGAGTAGTAAAACAAAGGAGCCATGAACATAAAAACAAAATCAGGTAGGTGGATGCTTAAGCAAAAGAACTCTTAACCTTCATGCTGTTACGAGGGTCTTCTAAAGGAATTTTCACGATTTAAGAAGTCACTTTGCTCGTGGAAATATAACGAGAATAGCTCGCTCTAACTTAAAGTAACCAACAAGATAAGACTCCCATTTAATTTGCCCATTTTACAATTTACTACGGAAATCGGTTTCAGTAGAACATCACTGAACGAAGAAGATGTTTAGTATTAAAAGAAGGCAAACGTGTTGTATACACGGTCATGGAAAAAGGGTGGTTTACATTTTATATTTATATAAACCTTTAGTTAGCAAAGTCCTACAGTACTATTTACCTTTACATTTCCGATAATGCACTCGAATCAATCCTTAGGAATCTTGATGTGACAACAAAAAAAAAAAGAAGAAGAAGAAGAAGAAGAAAAGTTCAGAATGGTGGCTGACTCTTTGTCTTTCTTTAGTTTGAGGGTTTAGCATAAACTGTGGGCAATTCGATGGGCTATAAGCCGTCTCCAGTTCCTAATTTAGTGCCATTGGTTGCAAGAAAGGCAGAGCCTGTGCCGTAAGACAAACGTAACATCCGTGCCTCACCGGAATTCGAACCTGAACCCATCTCGGACAAAATGTCGAACCTGAACCCGTCTCGGACGAAGCCAGCGCTTAGACATGTGAGACACCGGGGATGCCACATATTCCTTTAAGTCGGGCCATACGAATGAAGATTTTCCTGCACGTTACAAACAGAAGGCGTTTTTTCATCGTCTTTATATTTGGCATTCAATGTTTATAAAAATCCTCACTATTAATATCCATATGTACGTCCATCCTTCGGGAGACAACAAAGCTTTCCACCTATCTGTCAGATTTCAAAAGGTTTTTCCCTTTGGGCAGTAAGATCTATGTGAACGGTAACTGGTTTTTATTTTTAGATTCACTTCACAGTTAGAAAAGTTAATGCACATGGCTCTTCCCCTCGATACCTGATTTTTCAAATCACTTCATGTAAAAATTTAATTGAAATAATTTATTTATTTATTTCACCACAGAGAGCAATTGTTCACATGTTCTACTTTATAAAACAGATCAGTTTTTCTTCTGAGAGGCGTAAATGTAAATTTTAATTAGTGTATCACCTCCACTTCTACAAATCATATTTCAAATTTTCGTTTTGTGCTGATACCGTTCGCCGTAGAAAGCATTTCCCGTCTTACGTTTAATTAATGCTCATTAATTAAACGTAAGACGGGAAATCTTCTAATGGGCCAATTGCAGACCTTCGTTTTACGTAAGCTATTTACCATTGTGACACTTGTGTACTCACATTTACTACTTTCAGTAATACGCAGTTATCCACAAGAAAGCGAAATGTGCATTTCTATTTGAGACAATGTCCCGTCTTTCAAAAAACTACGGGAAAACCCCTTTTGCAAAGGAGAATATTCTCTGTCAAGAATGTCGTTTTTAATTTCGATGAACATTTTGTTCATAAAATTCTAGGTACCACAAAGGAAGTCAACTACAGTTCGAATTAAAGATAAAACTTCCTTTGGGATATGAAAACATGCCCGTTGAGAGTGAAAGTTTCACGACGTCCATCTTGTTTGTTTTATGTTCAAGGGAAAGGAGATTTCTGTTTCATTTTTTCCAGTATTTCTTCTGAAACATTGTTATGAAGCCATAAATTTGCAGGCTTTTAATTTAGCGATTAGTCCTTCATGAAGTCACAAAGATCGGATGCTAATCAGAGAAGTACAACAGTTCCGTGTGGCCTGAAGCAACGACATGAAGTACAGAATTGATGAATTATGATAATCCATGTCCGAAATAACATTACTTCTGAATAAACTAAAATGAAGTGGAAGTCCGTTATTACGATGCCAATCTGTTTTGCATTTGGTTAACATCGAACTTTGCCGCATTGATGCTTTTTTCAAATATTGAGCCCAAAGCACTAAGCAGTTTGGAACTCAAAAGTGGAGATGTTTATATATTTTTTAAACTTACAACACTCTTGAAATATTTTTCTGTAAAGTGGGGGTTCAGTTTTCACAGTTAATTCTTTATGTGAGTATTACAGGACACACCACACGCAATTTCACTGTAAGGACCTTTAAAAACCTACTGAGAAAATTGCTGTTCTTCATGTCCCGTCCAATGATCTTTGTTTTCATTCAAACATTTTAATATTGAAATAATTATGAATTTAAAGAATTCCTAGGCCATTTTTTAAAAGTGATTTGCAGAACAATTTTTTTTGTAAACAGCGCCGTTCCGTAGTTATATCTTATAAAACATATGAAAGAGGTATCATTTTACCATTACTGCTTGAGTGTCACGTAGAATTGGATTAGGAACTTAGACTATCTTGTTGATTTTGCCAAGCGTCATACAAAGAGAAACTGAAAGGATGCACTGGGCTGTTTCTTATGAGTTTCGTCTGCGCGCGATCCCATTATTGAATGGATAAACATGATACGAGTATTATCAATTACACAGCCTTTTGTTTAAATGCATATTTAATGCAGACATGATTTTTAAGTACTAATTCTTAAATTCCAGCTGTCTCACAATTTTTTGGCGCATTTCAGTTGAAATGTACTTTATTCAAAACAAATGTGTTTATTTTTACTGTGAAACAACAAACGTGAGTCAGCAGGGTTCAGTGTGCAATGTGATCGAATAAGAACCGCAAACACTTCACTTGGAAATTACTGAAGTTAATAAGTTAATGAAGCCGCCCACGTGTCCGAGTCATCAGTGGTGTAGGTTTCTAGATTTTTGTCTAGTCGTCCAAAATGGGTTTGGATTCGATTTGCGGATGAGACATGGGAGGTGTGTTTATCTTTCATGAACATCTCCAAGGACCGTCCTAATTTAGGTTCATTTTGTTGCCAATGACCCTAAATTAGAAAGGTCCTTAGGGATTCTTATGATTATTGTTAAACGCCCAATCAAAGTAAAAGCATACGAAAAAGTTAACTAAAATAAGTGACTACATGAACTTTAGTTACCGATGCATGAGTTTGGCTGTGACTTGCTTTATTAAGGAATTCGTTAGAAGTATCTAAATCATCATCATCATCATTGTCAACCATTATCAATCCACTGCTGGACGAAGGTCTCCCCAAGTTTCCTCCACAACGGTCTGTCTTGTGCCAGTCTCCTCCATGTCACTCCCGCATATTTACGAATTTCATCCACCCATCTCCCATGTGGTCTTTTTCTGGGTCTTTTCCTGTCCCTTGGAATCCAATCTAAAATTTCGGCTGTCCATCTATGGTCTGTCCTTCTGGCAGTATGTCCAGCCCATTGCCATTTCAGGGATTTAACTCTGATCATGATGTCTTCCACTCTCGTCATTTTTCGGATCCACGAGTTCCTCTTCTTATCTCTCCTGGTTATACCAAGCATGCACCTCTCCATGCTTCTTTGAGTTGTTTGCAGCCTTTGTATGTCTCTTTTAGTTAAGGTCCACGTCTCTGCACCATACGTAAGCACTGGAAGGATGCATTGATCAAACACTTTTCTTTTAAGACATAATGGCATATTGCTCTTGAAAATTATGCTGTTTCTTCCAAAAGCTCTCCAGGCAAGTTTTGTACGCCTATTAATTTCTTCATCAATGTGACCCTCACTTGATATCTGCAGTATCTAAATATTTTACAGTATCTGGTACGAAAACAAAAACGATCCATGGTTGGCTGAGAAATTTCCTTTATAGGATTGTGGTTAGCTTGATTGAATCTGCGTTAAGAAACTGAACTTTCGATATTCCAACTTTTCTTGCGGGAGAGAAAACATTTCACACTTTTGTTTTCTGTTTTCAGCATGTTCGTTTGCTTTGGTTTCACAGATAAAAGTAATTCTTTTATATCAGAAATTCTCCGAGCAACACTAAGAACAATTGCTCTGTTCTGAAAACAAAATTTGCAAATGTTCTTGCCATCCAGTATATTACAGGTTTTCATTATTCCTCCTACTTCTCAAAGTCAAGAAATCATCCTTAATTCGAGACATCGTGCGATAAGATTGGAATCGATTTATAAACTCCAGAAGAAATTTCGTTTTCTAAGCAACGGAGCAATACAGTAAGCATAGTCGTATCTCGTAGCTCATGACATTGATGAATTTAAACGGTGGATCTAAGTACAAGAGGAACTGGATTTCATGTTCAATCTCAGTTTCGTAAAACTTGTAATATTTCAGTAGATTGCCATGTTTTAAAAATGAGAGCTTTTGATATTTTCTCAAATATTTGAATTTTACAGGACAGAATGCCCTTTTTTTCAGCGTAATAATGTTTGAGTCTTTCCAACAAATTTCGTTATTGAATGCCCTTTTCTAAACACAATGATTTTTGAGATTATCTCGCAAGAATTACTATGCAATGCCGATTACCTAGGAACAATGAACTTAAGATTACCTAAGAGATATCGCTTTAAAATACTATTACCCGAGCACAATAATTTTTAATATTCCCTAACAACTCTCTTAATTTAATAAGAATGGGAATTCTAAATGTCATCTTATAGGTTTTAGTTTTACAGAGAGAATGTATTTTCCCCAGCACAAGAGTTTGTGATCAAACAAATGTAAAAGTCAGAGATGATTTTGTTCAAACCTTTCTCAAAGTTATTCTTGCATAGAATTGTATCTACGATCTAATTAACGGTTTTAAAAGAATCGATAGTAAAATGATGTTGTCAGTTTATATGTACAGCAATAAGATTAATATAAACATAACTGTCGCAGGAAGAGTAATATATTTTTACAACAAACTGTTGCCGATCTCCATGTGAGATCTTTACAGTTAACGACCACCCAATATACACTGACGGAAAAAAATCCCAACACCAAGAAGGGGTTGTGTTAGATAAACGACAGTTGGTAGGTGGTGAGAGTACGTCTGTAAGATGACGTCTATGCAAATTTTGCGCTCGGCGCATACGTGTGGCGCTAGTAGCGCCCCTCCGAACATGCAAAGCAGGTTTGCTGTAAATACGCGCTGTAACGTTCGTGAGCGTTACTTATCGTTGAGATTCGACGTAGTGTGTTGATGTTAGTCAAGAATGCCTTTAAGAAGACGAAGAAGCCATTATCAACAGCTCACGGAGTTTGAACGAGGTCGTGTAATAGGGCTACGAGAAGGTGGATTTTCTTTCCGCAATATTGCAGAACTACTTGACTGAAATATTGCCACTGTGCATGATTGTTGGCAGCGGTGGTCAAGGGAAGGTACTGCCTCAAGAAGACCGGGTTCCGGCCGGCCACGTGACATTACTGAGAGGGAAGACCGCCGTGTACGGCGTATGGCCGTGGCGCATCGTACTGCGTCTGCGGCAGCAATTCGAGCTGCAGTTGCCACCACAGTGACACAACGAGCTGTTAAAAATCGGTTACTTGAAGGAAAGTTCCGAGCCAGACGCCCTGTAGCATGCATTCCACTTACTCCAAACCACTGCCGTTTGCGACGTCAGTGGTGTCAAGCTAGAACATATTGGAGGACGGAGTGGAGGTCTGTTAGGTTTTCTGATGAAAGCCGGTTCTGGCTGGGTGCTAGTGATGGCCGTGTGTTGGTTAGAAGGAGGCCAGGTGAGCACCTGCAACCAACCTGTCTGCGGCCGAGACACACTGGACCTACACCTGACGTTATGGTCTGGGGAACAATGTCCTATGACAGCAGGATCACTCTCGTGCTTATCCCACGCACCCTGACGACACAGTTGTACGTCGGTCTGGTGATTCAACATGTTGTGCTGCCATTCATGAACAGCATTCCACGGGTTGTTTTCCAACAGGATAACGCTCGCCCGCATACCGCTGTTGTAACCCAACATGCTCTACAGAGTGTCGACATGTTGCCGTGGCCTGCTAGATCACCAGATCTTTCACCAATCGAGCACGTATGGAACATCATTGGACGACAACTCCAGCGTCAACCCCAACCAGCATTAACTGTCCCTGTATTGACCGACCAAGTGCAACAGGCATGGAACTCCATCACACAAACTGACATCCAGCACCTGTACGACACAATGCATGAACGTTTGCGGTCTTGCATTCAACATTCTGGCAATTACACCGGTTATTAATGTGCCAGCATTTCACATTTAAAATGGCTCTTCTCGCGCTTACATTAAGCTGTGATCTTGAAAACGTAATCGATTAAATATGTTACCTATACAAATGTATTGCCGCCATTTCATTTCTCTACAACTATTTTTTCGTGGTGTTGGGATTTTTTTCCGTCAGTGTATAAGAGAATAAATGTAAGGAATATCAGAAAGGCATTTTGTCCAGTTAAGGTAGAAGTATAACCTAGTAAGAAAAAGAGAATGATGAAACTGAGCTTAGGAATTTTATGGAAACGCATTAGAGATGAAACAAGAGAGACATCGCTAATCCCAAACTAGAGGAAGAAAGGCAAGCTAAAACAAAATTCTCATCGATCATCGGCAACGTGATTGGATAGTTCAAGTTGTCTGCGTAAGAGAGAAATCCCACTTTCAATTGCTTTAATAATTAGGTTATGGATATCCATTATTAATCCTCCAAAAGGCTTTTTATTACAAAATTCATTTCAACCTAGAGGACCGCGTGAATTCCTCATTCACCATTACGGAAAGTAATGTTTCGACGTACGTTTCATCAGCCATAATGATTTAAAGTTTACACAACACAAAAGTCGGATACACAACTTCGAAATACTACCGTGATTTGTATCTCGAAGGCCTAAGTACGACAATATGTATATGCTGTGCCATTGTTGAGAGTGACAGAGAGAACTTTGTTTTTGGAGAAATTCCCATACCGTAATGTGAAATTAACATGTTGAGGCTGAATTTGCAGTCTAAAATCGGCCTTTGTGAAAACTTTGAAAACACTACAAAAGAAATATTGGAAATCTAAACTTGCTGGGAAAAAACATCTACCTACAGGGTCATATGAAACTTGAATATCTAATGCACTAACAAACAAGGATAAACAACCTCAATGAGGAACAGAACATCATAACATTTGTAAAAAATTTAAGTTAATCGAATACACGAAATACAGCAAAGTATCTCCAGGTATAAAAATGGGATACTGATATGTATGTACATATGTTATTGTTTATTTAGAACACATTGAACAGTTAGTCAAGTTGAAAATAAATAAATGAAAGAAAATTGGAAACTTTCTAATAAATCTGTGTCAAACAGCTCTCGTGAAACTTAATTTGCTATCAGTTTCTATGTTTGTGGTTGAAGAATGACCTGGCCGCCCCGGTGGCGCAGTAGTCTAAGCGATGGCTTCTGATCATTCGTCCGTGATGGGTCCGGGTTCGAAAACCGGTGAGGCATGGATGTTGTGTTTGCCTTACGGCACTGGCTCTCTCTCTTCCCTGGAGTCAGTGGCCCTAAATTTGGGACGGGCGACTGCTTATATCCCATTGAGTTGCTCACGGTGGTCTTTAAATCCCCAATAATAAAAAAAAAGCACGACCTGAGCTTTCTTTCTCCCCCTTTATAATTGCCTTTCTCTCACATGTTGAACCAACAACTAAACCATCACTCTACTTCTGACCTATATAATTAAGACAAATCAATAAATCCGTTTATCGGTGAAAGTTAACAAAAAACATAGACACTAAGCTTTTACGCACAAGCAAGTGTATTTCTGAAGACGCACACCGGGCAACGCAGAATGTCGTTAAATACACTGGCGGAAAGTGAAAAAAAGAACACCAAGAAGGAATTGACGGACGATCGTGAAATTTACATACGTTAATAGGGTCGAGTTTGCGTAGGAGTGATGTTAATTTCGGGACCAACCGGTGAGCGCTAACGCCACAAAACGGCATAATATTCAAATTATAGTCTTTGGTATATAAGGAGTACGGCGAAGTGAATGTAATCAGTCGTAGGCGTACGGACACGTGCGAAGACCCTGAGGAAGCTGCAATGCCTGGACATGGAAGACGTGTACGATTTCAGCAGTTATCGGACTTTGAGCGAGGTCGTCTAGTCGGACTCCGTGAGGCCGGGTGGTCGTATCGTCGTATTGCGGAGCGAATTGAACTGGAAGTATCGGTGGTGGTACGATGGTGGCGTAGATGGTCCGAGGAAAATTCCCACACGAGAAGACGTGGAACCGGGAGTCACAGACGGACTGATGAGCGGACTGATCGACGCATAAGAAGAGCGGCGTTGTAAAGCAGAACATCCACTGCGACGCAAATCTGAGCTGCCGTTGCACCTGAGGTGACTTAGCGAACAATCCGCAACCGTCTACTGGATGCAGGACTACGTGCACGTGTGCCTCTGGCATGTGTACCACTGACTCCAGCCCACCGTCAGGAACGGCTGCAGTGGTGTCTCCAACATATGCACTGGAGAACGCTATGGCGATCTGTCGTGTTCAGCGATGAAAGCAGATTCTGCTTGGGAGCCTCCGATGGCCGTATGCGTGTTCGCAGACGCACAGGGGAGCGTCTCCACCCTTCTTGCATCCGCCAGCGACACACAGAGCCTACACCTGGTCTCCTGGTGTGGGGAACGATCAGCTATCACTCCCGTACGCAACTAGTGTTTGTACAGGGTACGTTAAACAGCACCTCCTACATCAACAACATCATTCAGCCCGTTGCTGTGCCATTTGTATGGTCGGTCCATCGTGGTGTTTTCCAGCAAGATAACGCATGCCCACACACGGCACGTGCAACGCAACATGCACTTCAGGGTGTGAGACAACTTCCATGGCATGCACGTTCACCGGATTTGTCCTGCATTGAGCACGTGTGGGATTTTATGGGACAACGACTTATCCGGTCTCCACGGCCAGCCACGACCATCCCCGATTTACGCGTCCAGGTTGAGGATGCTTGGAACTCAGTACCCCAAACTTACATACAACATCTGTACGACAGACTACATGCCAGAATTGCACAGTGTGACGCAGTTCATGGCTGTTCAACCTAGTACTAACCATGTTACATGGAAATGTTATTTTTCAGTTTACCTCTGTATTTCGTTATTATGCTGTGTAAATTTCGTTGGTATCAGACGTCTCCTTCTTGGTGTTCCTTTTTCACTTTCCGCCAGTGTAGTATCGTGGTTCGAACACACGATTTCGTAAATGACAGTGAGAATCTAAGGCTATAGGGATTGACCGTCCCAAATTTGGGGCCACTGTTCCCAAGGAGAGGACGAAGTCTATTTCCATGCCTTATCCGGGACCCAGTCGCACACTCAACTAGTGTGGTTATTCAGAAGTCCGCTCTCCTGAACGCTAACTCAGCGGCAGGTGTGGCTTTCTTTCTTTTGAACTGTTTTCTGTATGTATTTCAACATTACTTTCTCCCTTTTTCACGAATATTGTGCTGCACACTTTCGTGCAAATGTGATATCTCGGTGATTTTGCTCTTAGAATGAATTCTTCCACACTTCTTCAAAATGTAAAGTGAATGATTCGAACTAGTGCACTTACTAAAAAAGAAACAATACCAAGAGCATCATTATGAGATATGTGCATATTTATATTTGAGTGCATTTTGCTTCCTGTTTATTTTGTTTTCCGTTTTGTAAGTAAACATTATTTTCCTGTAGGTATCACGTAATAGCGATCTTGGTTAAAGAAGTTATTGCGGCTGCCTCGGTGGAGCAGTTATCGAAGCGATGGCCTCTGACAATTCGTCGGAAAGGGGTCCGGGCTCGAATCCCGGTCAGGCATGGATGTTGTGTTGGTTTTATGACACTGGCTCTCTCCCTTCCCTGGAACCAGTGACCCTAAATTAGGGACGGGCGACTACTTATAGCCCATTGAGTTGCTCACGGTGGTCGTTAAACCTGAAATCAAAAAAAAAATTATTGCTGCTTTAAATATCTCCTAGATATACGGTAAATGATGATTTTCGCAAAGAAATTATATCCATCTTTATTATGAGTTTTTAATATTAATATTACCACTTAGGTTTAAGATTTGTGTTTAAAATTCTACCCATTTTTCAGATTCGTGCTTAAGTAGTATCATTCACTTTCGAATTCCGTATTTAACATCATCATTTATGAATTTTTTATACAGCTGAGGGCACACAGAGCTGAATTGTACCTTTGCTAATATAAATAAAAAAATACATACTTTTGTATTTTAAATTAATTAGTGATGGACATCATTTTGTTTAAATATTAAATGGGTAATTAACAGTAGAATCGAGTGTTGTCCTTTAAAAGCACTTTATTCAAATTAAATTTTGATGGAATGAATACGGTGTTTCGGGGAGAATAAACTGCTGCGTGAACGTAAAATCATCAATAATAATTCTTTAAAATCCTGGAAACCATAAGAATGTTCAGAGGAAGAGATAAAGGTAAAATGCAATTTTATACTATGGCTGAAGTCTTTTTATTACACCAAGAATTTATATTTTGGTGATCACTCTTAAGACATGAAGAAGTAATTCTTAATCCTCAGTCACATCAACTGCTGATCCTTACCAGGAGAGCTTTTTATTGATCTAAAAATGTAGCTGTTACTCAAATATTTTCTGCCAGAGCCTCTCCTTTGCTGCCATATTATGCTACCTTTCAAGGACTTCAAAATATGAATATAACTTTAGCTGTAAGCCAAACAGTATGTAATATTGTTCATTCTACAACGGAGATATGATGTACTTTCCAATTAATTCGCAAGTTGTTTCAGTGACATCCTTTCCACTCCTTTGGCATTTGTACAATACCTAAAGCAAAAAATTATCCGTGCGTCGGTGATGAGATTTTTGTCACGTGATTTTAAATTTAATCTTAGCAATTTCTGACACTATGTCACCAATTTGATATTTCGTTTTACCAGAAAACGAAATACAACTTCTGAGTCAGCTTAACGCTGTTATAAAGTCTTAATAAGACCCAGAAGGTGTCTTAAAAGCTCGACAGAAAATTCTTTCGGAAAGGTGAAACGATAAGACAGTAGAGGGCAAGAAATTGCACTTACTTCTAAATCGCACGTCTTTATTATCTTCGCCGCGGGGAAAGAAATTTCAATTTGAGTAAAGAATCATATTGGATTTTGCGACGAAAGAATGAATAAGCAGACTCAAAATCTATGACTTTAGAATTAAAAAAATAACACTAATGATTTTGACATTGAGCTCATTTGGTCGAAACAATTTTTAAATCACTGAATAAAGACTAGTTACTAACATTTTTTTAATTATCAACAAATGTTGTAGTCTGTTGTACTTAAAATCTTTTAAGGAACTAATGATGGTGAAGTATTAATGTAAAAGAACACAGTGAAGAAAAAAACAAGCAGAAGGAACAAAGAAGAGTGCAACAGGATTTGTGGAGGAATAAATAATGTAATGGTTGCAAAAAATGTTGGAAAAGGTGGTTTTGCTTCGTACAACATCCAATCAATTCAGATTAAAAGTAAAACAGATTATTGAGTTTTCTAAATTTTTCACGACTGTCCAAGACAGCACTTTTCAGCTACATTCTCTTCGAAAAAATATCCTAGGTAATTCTTTTAGCTAGAACTTTTCATGTCTTGCTAATGGTGAGATATAAAATAAAAATATAAAATTAAGTTTTGTTTTAAAATCTGTTAATCTCAAAAATAGTTTACAATTTCTATTTTTAATTATTGAATTGATAAAAAACTATTAGTGAGAAACTTATTCATCTGAGGGTACAAAATGGCTACTCCTTGATCTCGAAGAGCAGGTCAAAGGGTAGGCGATTGTTTTGTCAAACGGTATAGTCAAAAACAAGAAAACAGCTATTAAAACCTTGCTTTGGAAAGGTACTGAATATCAAAAAATTCCCCGTAGGAATGCGAATTATAAAAATAGTGTTTGATAAATGTAATTAAAAGTGAAATAAATATTCACTCATTCGAAACTCTGAGTTTCCATAACCACCGGCAAGAGCAGTAACATTAAACACTTGACAGTAAAGAATACACACATAATAAGCAAAACCTCCGATCATAAAAGAACTGACCGCAGTTGGACAGCTGAATTGCTAGACTAGGGACACGATAAGACCCAGAAGAAGACCACGTAGGGGATGGGGATGAACTTCGAAACCATCTAAAGTGCCTTGGAAGAAATAGGCTTAAAGTAGAAAGTTGTGGAAAGGACCCGGGGAGACATTCATTTATCAGCGGATTTAAAATGCTTGAAGATGGTGATGTGCCATATTTCATTCCAGAACATCCTCACATGTCTTCCAAACAATTCTCGTAGGGCTTTAGGACTTTTCTAGCCGTATCAAAACGTGGAATATAAGTAAAGGTGCTGACATCAAGTGATTTTGATTTTAATAATAAACATTTATACAATATATACAATGTATATACTGTATTTATATATATAATGCATAATAAAGGTTGCACGTACATTTTCAAAACAGATTTTGAAATTCCAAAGCGCCTGAGAATCAAAAATCAAATACAAAAATCATCACAAATCTGAAAGCTGGAGCAACTGATTCGGAAAACCGAAAGAAGAGATTTACTGACCAACCGGGAGAAAACCAAAGAATTATAGACTATGGCAAGCTGCTACCTATGGCTTCATCAAGAGATAGGCTTAGATAACACCTCTCATGCCACTATAAAGACCAAAACGTTTAGGTTTCTGCTCCATCCAGTTGGCTACAAAAATATCAAAATAATAACCAGAAAACATTTAAATAAATACTGAAATAAAATAAACCAACCCCAAAACAAATAAAACCCCCACAGATAACCTTCACTACTCGAGACCCACAAGCACCGAAACTCCCTCCCAAAAATAGAAGACATTATTAAAAATTAAATTTAAAGGAAACAAAATTGTGTAGAAAAAAATAAAGCACCCAAATATAAACAAAAACCATCCTTTTAGCAAACAGTACGGTCGTAGCCCGAACTTGCACAACTAATAGAATCCAAATTACTCAGTCCAAGAAGTATAATCTGCTAGAGTACCTGGGAAAAACAGTGTTACAACCATACATTACATAAACGTAACTATGTACAAGTTTATACTTTTAATACCTAAAGGTGGAAAATAGCTTGAAATTAGTTAACCTATTTACAAGAAACTGCCAAAATAGAATTTTAGAATGGAAAATAAGATCCAGTCAAAGCTGCACTTGTCCAAATTTAAACTAAAACGAGGCCTGTACAATGTGGCACGCTCAACGACTGCCTGCTAATCTCGAAAAAGAGGAAAACCTGCAGAAAAAACTCCAAATAACTGTAGGAGGAAAGGCAAACTTCAAACCTACAAAATATTTTTAAAGAAAAATAAAATAATAAGCAAAAATAAGAAACTTACCAAAAGGAGAAGATGCAAAATGACCTGCCAAAATGGTTTCACATACCGGCGTGACTCGAAGCAGTGACGCCAACAGCGCCACCTGGCAGTCAAGAAGGCAACCAAATTTCCAGAAAGTACTGTTGTTATGGTTAAGATAGGAAAAATTCCAAACGGTTTTAAAGTTGCTGTGAGCTAGTTGGAATATCATATAATACCCGTTGGAAACAGTTTAGAGTGTTCCCTACTGGCTTTAAAAATATTTAAATACCCCAAAAAACTTAAACTTTTGCAACCTTTTAATTATTTAAATTATACTATTTTTTTCTTCTTAGCTTTTAATATATACTTTTTTGTGTAATTTTTGTATTTTTTAACTGTTTTGTAATAGTTTGGATTCGGCTAGTTTTAAACTAATTTTTAATTAAAAGGAAAGGGAATTGTGAGAGTATTTTGGGTTCCTAACTAAGTAACTGTAACCACATCATCATCTAAACCTCTATATTATAGCTTTAATTTAGATAATTCATTCAGTCACTGAGTTATTAAATTAGAGCAGGTCTGCAATCCTAACACTGTATTTGATAACAATTATCTTTAATGTGGCTTTTAAGAAAGCCCTTGGAGCCTGGTTATCAATAAACTGACTGATTAGAAATTGAACTTGCTGCTTAAAATCTTCCTCCAAGCTGCAAATCCTGGACAACCTTAAAACCTGAGAGATAAAGACATTCCAGGTAACTTTGCTGGAGATATTACTCGACCACTTTATAAATTTTAAAATTTTAAAATTTTAAAATTAAAGTTGTTTCTCTTCTCATACAAACTAATAACTGGGTTACCATATATATATCATCATTATCATTGTCAACCATTATCAACCCACTGCTGGTGGAAGGTCTCCCCAAGTTTCCTCCACAACGGTCTGTCTTGTGCCAGTCTCCTCCATGTCACTTCCACATACTTTCGAATTTCATCCACCCATCTTCCATGTGGTCTTCTTCTGGGTCTTTTCCTGTCCCTTGGAATCCAATCTAAAATCTCGGCTGTCCATCGATGGTCTGTCCTTCTGGCAGTATGTCCAGCCCATTGCCGTTTCAGGCATTTAACTCTGATCAATGTCTTCCACTTTTGTCATTTTTCGGATCCACGAGTTCCTCTTTGTCTCTCCTGGTCACACCAAGCATGCATCTCTCCAGGCTGCTTTGAGTTGTCTTCAGTCTTTGTACGTCTCTTTTACTTAAGGTCCACGTCTCTGCACCTTATATAAGTACTTGAAGGATACATTGATCAAACACTTTTCTTTTAAGATATAACGGCATATTGCTCTTGAAAATTATACTATTTTTTCCAAAAGCTCTCCAGGCAAGTTTTATACGTCGATTAATGTCTTTTCAACGATAAATATCATTGTCAACCATTATTAATCCACTGCTGGATGGTCTCCACAAGTTTCTTCCATGATTGTCTGTCTTGAAGCTGTCTGTTCCATGCCACTTCGGTATGCTTCCGAATTTCGTCCATCCATCTCTCATGGGGCCTTCTTCTGGATCTTTTTCTTTCTCTCGGAACCCAATCTAAAATATCGGTTGTCCATCTGTGGTCCTTTCTTCTCGCAACACGTCCAGCCCATTGCCATTTCAGCGATTTCACTCTGGTCATGATGTCGTCCACTCCTGTCATTTTCTTTATCCACAAGTTCCTCTTCTTATATTTCCTGGTTACAGTAAGCATGCATCTCCATGCTCCTTTGAGTTGTCTGCAGTCCTTGTATGTTGTTTTAGTTCAGATCCAGGTCTCTGCTCCATACGTAAGCATTGGCAGGATGCATTGGTTAAACACTTTTCTTTTAAGACATAATGACACACTGCTCTTAAAAATTGTACTGTTTCTTCCAAAAGTTCTCTATCCAAGTTTTATACACCGATTAATTTCGTCACCAATGTGACCCTCACTTGATATCTGCTGCCCAAGATAAATGTAGGTATTGGTTATCTCCAGCTTTTCTAAATCAATCGATAAATTTTCATTTCTTGTAAAAGCATTGTACATCACCTTAGTCTTCTCAAAGTTCATTTTCAATCCCACTTCTTTTCTCTTGTCAGCACGTTCCTGGATCATACTCTGCAGTTCTGATGGGGTAGTTCCAAAAATGACCACATCATCAGCAAAACGAAGGTGAGTTAGATAATTTCCATTAATCTTTATCTCTTTGTTTTCCCAGTTCAATGATTGAAAGACCTTTTTCAATGTGGCGTTAAAGAGCTTGGGAGATTTTTGCTCTGTCAGAATTGAGAAGCTTTTCAGTAGTGAGTTCATATACAGTGAAAGTCAAACATATGGGAAACTGATTTTCGATGAACAATATCAATAGATTTTTATGTGGTGTCTTGTGTTTTTTTTATTCTCCTCTATCGAGTCTTATTCTAAATAACTGTATATGGTGTTACAATTAAAATGTAAGTCGATCTTTCTGCATTACGCTGTTGAAAATAAATACTGCTACTCTTAGTGTGAATAATGATATCTACAAAGCTTAAAATTACTGAATGTTGAATAAATGAGCTCAACACGTCCACATTTCCAAATAACATTTCAGAATCATTTCAATCGCGGGGAGTTCACAACCTTGTCTTCAAACGTTCAGCTTCAAAAACACCTTATAAAAACTGTTACTTTAATATTGATCAAATGGAGGACAAAGAAAATAACAAATTGATGAAAGGAAAATATGCCTTTTCCTTTTGCGTGATTTTGTCAGCCTTTATACTGTAGTTCAGAGGACTTAGATTGCTCCCAAAGAAGGCTGTCATAAACGATTTCAGACCTGAGAACGATCAGAAAAGGTTTGCAAATCGATTACATAAAATCACAGCGAAAAGCTGTCAGAACAGTAATTTGATGAAATTAAATAAATATAATACAACGTTGTCTCATTCCATCGATTTATAGGGATAAAGGCAGCTCTTTCCAGCTGAAATGCTCGAAGTCATTTCTTGTTGATGATGAACTGGTTTTGGATGATATCAAGTGCTGGGAAGATTGACTCCTCCCTTGTCGTATATATTCTTGGCACTGCTATGTTTTCCCGTAATTGAATGAAATAAATTCACAGGAAAAGATAAAACGTCCTATAATGCTTAAGACATAAGCTACGTATTACCTCTTCTTTCCAAGGTTCCTAAGGTAAACGTGTAGGTAATTACTTCAGGCAGATGCTTCCCAGGAGGGAAATCTTTTACTATCACTTCGGAATTTATACCTCATTTCCCCCCACGAATGTCTGTCGTGTGTTAACGACGGAGCGTTAGTCAAGTGCACAAAACATAAACCCATCAATCTGCATAAATATTAGCTGATGAAAAGTGGCAGTTAAGTATAATTACACTTCATTGTTCAATTCATCTTAAAAAAATCGGGCCTATAAAATAAACACGTGCAAAAAGTGTTAAAATGTCATTGCGCATGGGTTTGTAAGTCGTTGAAGAAACGTGAAAACCGTTAAACGTGAACGATTACTCTAATTTTGGGGCCAAGAGTCTTACCTGACAAAAAGGATTTTTTTTCAGGAAATCAATTCGTTGTAACAGCCGCGTCTGCCTAAGCGCAACACCCTGAAAGTTTGTCATCTCTTAGTCATCGATGTAAGAGCTTTGACAATGTATCGATGTTAGAACTTTGACAATAAATCGATGTAAGACCTTTAATATAAGACCCTTGATAACATCGTAAAGTGTTTAGATCGCTATCTGAACTACCCGCATATTTTTAAAGGCATTTTCTTACAATTTTGTAATATATCTTTAGTAATTTTACGTAATTTAATGAGTTAATTCAAAAATGAAATGGGTGATAGCCGTGAAAATATGGAATGGTCTTTTCTTTATAATCTTTTTTATTGATTTGTGCTTAATAGTCATTCAGAATGGATAATGATGAATTTGAATTTCAGCTTGCAAATACAGTGTTATTTTTGTTGAAAAAATTGATTTGCGTTATCAAAAAATATATGGACGAAAATAGAGAGAGAAATATTAAATAGAGATTTACTAAGAAAAAGTATTCACGAAAAAGGCATAAATAAATAGATGAATGAAGCAGAAACGTCATAGGAAAGATGTGTAAAAACCACGAATGCTATTTTTATAACAGTTTTAAATCTGTTTTGTGGAACAATACTAAATTTCTAAAAGTGCTACAGGTTGTGACATGACAGGACCGTAGGATGAATATTTCAAACTCCTGTTCCTTATATTTGGCTTGGTTTTTAAGTTAATGCTAGCTAGCTATGTATGAGATAAATGACCTCTAACTTCATCATGAATGGTACTCGCCGCCTTCGGTTTTAACCTCCAAGCTAAAGAGAGAACGAAAAACACCCGAGTGCAATGTCGTGCGTGTAATAGTTTGCACGGCGTCCTATCAAAAGTTCTACACAGTGTTGACTTCTGAAAAAAGTGTGAAGTAACGGAGAAAACTTGCCTTCTTTCCATTCAATGTAGCCCCTCCGCTGCCAATGACAGCTTGCCACGCTGAGGTAGGTCCTGGATGTCCCGTAGTACGCCATCTTTTTCAGCCGTCGCGTTACTCGGGTCACGTTCAATGATAGTTCGTCTAGCGATTCGTATCGGATGCCACGGAGCCGATTTTTTAACTTTGGGAAAAAATCTAAGTCCGGTGGACTGAGATCAGGGCTGTTTGTTGGGTGGGATAAAGTTTCCCAGCCATATTTCGACAAAAGTCCTCGTACCGAAGCTGCAACAAGACACGATGCGTTGTCATGCAGCAGCATCTCACTCGGTTCCGACAAGTTGGGGCGATTTTTAGTAATATTGGGTCCCAACTTTGTTCTCAGAAAGTTACGATAATATTGTGCGTTGGCATTTTGCAATACCGATACTCGATCAGAGACCATAACACCCTAGGCATTGTACGCAAAAATCATCATTTGCTTCACTCTGAATTGTTGCCAACTACACTTTGAGGAGCGTGGGGAACTTGGATGCATCCATTCCGTAGTTTGTGGCTTCAATTCCTGCTCTAAATCACGGGTCCAAGTCTCATCAGTTGCGACAATTCTCAATGAATGAAATACGGGATTACACCATTGTACAGTACAAATTTGGAAGATGTGAATCCGTTTCCTGGTGTAAAGATGGCATGGATGTTAAGTTAGATGGATGAATGTTAATTTTTATTGCGCCAATTCTGTTCAGGAAGGTGCCGCCCTCCCTTTCGAACCTGTCGAGGTGATCCTGTGCGATGCTCACTCTGGCTGCCTTCTGCTCGGGGGTGAGTTGTTGCGGCACCCAGCGCACGGTAAGTTTTCTTTTTCCCAGGGAGTAGGTTAAACACTGGCGAACAGACATGGTGGTCATATTTGCCTAATGAGCAATATCCGTGGCTGTCAAACGATTATTATCTTCGAGAAACGTTGCAACAATGTTAACAGATGTTTTTTCTGTCGCCGTTTGAGGTCGGCCTGAGCGGTGATCATCTTCGATGCTGCTTCGGCCCTTCCAAAAGCGCGATGACCAGCGAGAAATTGTGTTTCGATCACGAGTTTTTCCCCACAAATTTTTTGCAAGGGAGTGTGGATCTGTGCCCGGGTTTTCCCCAGCAGAGTTTCTATTTTCACGTACGCGCGCTGGTCTGACACTGTGACTCGACCTGAGGAACTACAAGCTTCCGTTTCCAAACCCTCCCATGTTCACTAAGCAAATGATAGCACGTCGTTCTGACACCACTGTGTTGCTGAGAGTCTGACCTTGACATGATTGCACCATCCACTTTCTCGATTGCACCCTCCACTTTCTCGATTTCACCATCCACTTCCATTTTAGATTAATATGTGCAGAACTTTTCTTATGACCCTCGTATCTGCTTAATCGTATATATCTTTGAGTTTTCTTTCTGATCTCCCTTTTTTGACCATTACTTTTTTGGTCGCTACCTTGACATCGTAGGCAAAGGCACTAAGCTCATGGCGACTAAATTGAAGACATACGAGTATGGAGCTACACAATTCGCTAGTCGGGAAGTCAGTTCTAGAGGTTTTAAGTTTCTGCCAGCTACTATAGTTAAATATGAGTACTTTTATCATTTTAAATTGAATACTTTCGTAGTAAATAATTACGTTACATTACGACTTGCATTAATAAAAACGAATTAACCCGTTTTAGGTCTCATAATATGTTCTTTTCTTATTAATATTATATTTAGCGACATAACAATGCTGAATGTCAGTATTTTTGATAGATTTCGCTGGTTTCTAAAGTTGTGCAGTTTTGCAACAAAAGTGGAAAAGACTGGCCACTGGAAGAAAAAATAGCGGTGATGGATATTTCACTCGGTTTCAATTATTTTGCATGGATAAAGGGCGCAGCATCTGCATACCAGCCGTATGGCCGGCAAAGTACACTTTTTTAGCGTAACAGCCGTAGGGTCGGCCAATTATACTTTTTTTACCGTAAGAGCCGCCGCTCATAGCCCACATATTGCAGTGCTTACTCCTACATAATATCTAAACAATGTCAGAAGATAAATGCCCTGAGATCAATGTAGCACACCTATATCATGGCACTTTTCGCGTTCAGCTATTTTCCGGTCCTTAGAAGTTGAAAATTTATGTAGACAAACCTTTGTGATCTGTAAATAAATACCTGCGGAGTTTGGAAGAGGAAGAACAAAAAAGTTTTCCATCAAAAATACCTGTGGAAGATGCTTTAGAATCTAGAGATGATAACAAGGCAAGTAGTTGTGTTTTCACATGCAACACCATATTCTGTATTATAGAGCCTAAATCACGGCTATCGTCACTGGTTCATGCAGGAACTACAGTGGTATACTAGTACAAACAACTGCTTGAGACAATTTCGTTTTTTTTTTGTATTTGAAACAAATTCGTTTGTTGGAATTTCTTATTAGACATTTTACATAACTAGCGAAAGTCATGAAATTAGTGCAGTTCTTTTTTCTATTGTCTTGTTATCACTGCCTGTAATTAGCAATTTCGTTTCTTCACCGCTTCTCACTATTTTAATCCATCATTTCTCTAGTCATCCTTCTAAGAACAATTTAAGTGTAATTTAAGCCAGTCTTCCCCTAATTAATTGTCTTAAATTTTCAACACGTTTTGAGTTTCTTCTCAATAAATTCAGTGGAATCTTCATCGATTTCAAACGAAGCTGTAACATCTGCACTATTTACTTTTTATAAACTTAGTTCTTTCTCTCTCGTTAAAAAATGTCCGATTCTGCAATTCTGTTTCTTTATTTTTTTTTCTCATGCCCGAATTTATTGAAAGCCGACCATGAAAGATAAAAAAAGGATTGGTAAGGTTTTATGAATTTTTTCTTATTTCACATTTATTCACAACGTTTACACTCTTTTACAACATTTGCTCATTTAAAAATTTAAACCACTTACTTATTTAGATAAAACTATCATATATATTTAAAAATAAACGGTTTCAGGTTATGAAAAAAAGGTGGAACACAAACTGCAATCTATTTCTCATCCGCTACAAAATTTTTGTTAGCGTTTCATGACTGTCCATATTTAAGTTCTAATAAGTGCTTCGCAACAGCCTTAATTGTATTAAATAAGCGCTTCGCAACAGCCTTAATTGTATTAAATAAGCGCTTCGCAACAAATTTAATTGTATTAAATAAGCGCTTCGCAACAGCTTTAATTGTATTAAATAAGCGCTTCGCGACAGCTTTAATTGTGTAAAATAAGCGCTTCGCAACAGCTTTAATTGTATCAAATAAGCGCTTCGCAACAGCTTTAATTGTATTAAATAAGCGCTTCGCAACAGCTTTAATTGTATTAAATGAATGATTGTTATTAAGAGATGAACTTCGTGAAACTCCTTCAGCCAAAAGATTTAAAGACGGGTAGTTTAACGACAATGTAAAAACTTGTAGGAGAGTTAAAGCTCAAATCTAGAGTTACCAATATTTTCAAGACAGAATCGTTTTAGGAGACGTTAAAGTGTGTGCTAGAATTTTTTGTAACATGGGATGTGTGTGCATGATGCCTTGACTTCATTGCTCCAGTACGTCATTGTACTCACTCACTGGGGCTTTCCAAGGTCCCTGTTTTATATCCTATATCAGCTGGCTAGCGAATTGATTATTATTTGGTGGCATCTCCCATGTCGCAGCTATCTGAATTGGTATATCGATTGGAATCATGTTTCCTTCGTTGTGTTTCTGGTCTTTGTCTTGATATTCTGTGGCTATAACTGTTCCCTGCGCTATAAAGTACCGGAAACCAAAGAAACGAACCTTCATTAAAAGTGTAAGTCGCAAGTCATGACAAGGAAATTAAAAAAGACGCCATGTAAATTAAAACAGAAATTAAAAAGAGTTGTGATGTATATCTCTATTTTTTTCGTTTTGTGTTTTACCTTTTGTTTTAGGGTTTAGTAAACACCTTGAAAAATTCTACGTCTATAAACAGTCACCCGTCCCTAATTTGGCACTGCCGGTTCCAGGAAGGGGAGTGAGCCAGTACTGTTAGGACGAGGTACGTGCTGCAACTGTATCTCCCCCCTTGAATGAACGGTCAGAACCCAACGCTTAGACAATTACAGCTCAATTCAACCGTTATGAGTCAGCGCTTAGACCTCTGTCTACATTTTACTTTTCCGTTTCAGTTCCTTTCGTTTCCATAATTATCCTTAGTATTATTTTCCTTTTCAATGGCTCATCGGAACTTCCTAGATTTTCAGTAAGTTTCGGCAAAAACAGGCAGCCAGAATAATGGCTGTGATTGTAAATAAAAGGCTGGTACTCTCAGTTAATCGCGATTCAAGGGTATGTGATATTTGGTTGATTTGTCATTCGACGAGTGTTTTCAAGTGAAGTGTGTTTCAGGAAGTTGTGTTTCGCCGACTGTACATCAATAACTGACAGGTAATAAAGAGAGTGGGGAAATTTATCAAGAGTAAGTATTTCATTTCTGAGATTTACAAACTCTGTCCGTTAGTGTTTTTGCTAGATTTGTATGCAAGTGTACTCTTAATATTCAAGTGACTGATTAAAATCAGATAAAGATTATGGAGAAAATTTAAAACTTCATAAAGTTCAAATTGATAGCGAAGAACAGTACACCAATTATGTAGAAAATAGTAACTATACTAGTGACCCGATTTATTGGGAGGAATAATACATAAAGGTTTTCTAAGCTTTCGCACAACAACCAGATGGCTTTTTCAAGGAAGTTATGCAGTTTCTGTCTAAATTCCTTGAAAAAAGTCATCTGGTTCATGTGAGGAAGCTTGGAAACATTCATGTATATATTCCTACGCCAATAAATCGGATCACTAGTATAGTTACTATTTTATAAAGTGTTTTTAGTCTTTCTAGTAACAAATATTAAACAGAGAGTAAGTATCCATTCAAATAGCTGTTAAATTTATATGCATTATATTCCGCATATTGTAGGCATTGCTATTAGCCCAGGAAATAAAGGAAAATAAAAGGCAAATGTAGGGAATAATTAGAGGAAAGCTGAATTTTGGCCAGTGGTTAGAACACTATGAGAGGTGTATTTCCCCAAAACTCCCCGCATCTCCTCCCCCTTGTGTTTTCTCCCCTGAGGTCCCCCGAACTTCCCATCGTCGAATTTTAGAAAATGACTTATATATCCATAACCAATGGTCGTAACGATTTAAATTTTTTTTAGTTTTAATCCTCAAATTACGCACTACAAAATTGTGTATCTTCGATCTTCGATTTTGCACTAAAACCAATAGTTTTTCTTTAATTTTAATGAAAGGGTAAAAAAAGGAATTTTTATTGTGATATTCCAAGTTTTAACGTTGTAGCTTGTTTGGAAATGACAACATGGGAGTGTGTTTAGTATGAAAGTTGTAGCCTGATTCAACAGCTTTAAATGATATATATATATATGTTAGGGTGGCCCATCTTTGCATAGGACATGTTTTTTATTAATTATCATTTGTCTCACCCTCTAAAATTGTTTCATTGCATGAAAAAGTAATTCCTGTAAAATTTCATAAAATTTCATTGCATTCGAAAAATAAAAACACGTGCCTCCAGAGGGCCTATTAAAGCACGAGCTTCCGTTCCCATCCACCGAGTCTCCTGCGTGCATTAGCTTCCCGCGAAGGCCAAATGGAACTTTCTCGGCAAGATGCCAAAAAACAAGCTGTAAGCGTTGTACTACGCATTGTTATCTCAGTTGTGTTTCGGAAATTCCAGTTGATTAAAACTTCAATGTAACTGGTTTGTTATAGACTACGTCTACAACGCTATATGGTTTTTTGCAAAGCACTCCCTAAGAAAAGACACTTCGGTTTATTTGATTGGACATTACATGCCCCAGATTGTTGGAAGCAAGCTCCCATCCAACAGACAAGTGCTGGGAGTAATGTTGTTTAACCTGCGTGAGGTACAATTAACTCTTCGAGAAAGTGCAACGCTGACAATCCAAGAGGTGCTAATTTTCTGGAATAAAGCACGTATTTCAACACGACAACAATATCATTGCATTCAAAAACTAGAAACTGTTTACGAGAATTGGAGATCATTGTAGAAAAATGCAAAGAGATCTAGTAAAATAAAAAAAAAGGGAAGAGTTACTTGTGTCAAAGTTGGATGATCTGTTCGATATTGCCCATGAAAATGCCTTAGAAATGATAACTATTGAAGAAGATAAGATGTTTTTAATAAATCAAAGGAAAAAAGGTCGGCCCGGTTTTCTGTGTGGTATTGATGTAAAATTGGCTGAACGGGAAAAAAGAGCAGGAGAAAGACGATCCAAAGAAATTCAAAGGTTACAGCAAAGCATAGGAGAGGCTGAAACAGCAAGAGAAGTTATAGAACTGTAATGTTCAAAAAGTAGCGATGAAGAATCAATCCCAGACGAAGAGCGAATTCCATCGTGCTCTACGGATTCAATCGGGATGTCACAGCAAAAGAAAATAAAGGTGTATGGAACTTGTAATATTATAACTCCAAAAATTGTAGCTGCTTTTGACAAATGCAAAGTTAGTGATAGGAATGCGGTTCACATTTTAATGGCCACAGCTGAAGCATTAGGTCATGATGTCCATGAACTACCAATAAGTAGATCTTCCATTCAACGATGCAGGCAACGTTTACGTCAAGCGAGAGCAGAAAAATTAAAATAACGATTCAAAGAAGCTGATCTGCAAGCAGCTGTCGTTCATTGGAATGGAAAATTACTGCCAGCTGTTACCGGTTCTCAGATGTTGAGCGCCTTCCGGTCATAATTACAAGTGGAAATATAGAACAAATACTACAGATACCACAGTTTCAAGGCTCCACTGGAAAAGAACAAGCCTTAGCAGTATATGAAACACTTACTGATTGGGAGCTTACAAACAAGGTAAAAGCGTTGTGCTGTGACACTACTGCATCCAACCTCGGCTACTTAAAGCGAGCGGCAATTATTTTAGAGCAGATGTTGGAAAGAGATCTTTTATATCTTCCCTGCAGACATCATATATTTGAAATCATACTTAAAAGTGTTTTTCAGCTGAAAATGCCCTCTTCATCAGGTCCAGATGTGCAAATTTTCAAACGCTTTCAACAGGCATGGCCGAAAATTAATAAACAAAATTTCAAGTCTGGTGTAGAAGATGAAAATGTTCGAAAACTTTTATATTCAAACATAACAGAAATCCGATCTGTTATAATGCAGCACCTACAAATGCGACAGCCTCGAGACGATTATAAAAAATTCTTAGAGTTAGCTGAAATTTTCATTGGAAACAACACACAAGAAATATCTTTTCGAGCTCCAGGAGCATACCATCACGCGCAATGGATGGCAAAATCATTTTATTGCTTTAAAATATTTCTGTTTCGTGATGAATTTAAACTTACCTTTAACGGAAAAAAAGGAATTTCTGACATATGCATATTTCTTGTAAGAATATATATTAAGGCTTGGTTCAGAGCACCTTTGGCCCAAGAGGCACCCAGCCATGACATACAATTTATGAAAAAGCTTGTTGAGTATTAATCTGTGGATCTAGAGGTATCTCGTATCACAGTTCCCAAATTCAAAAATCATTTATGGTATTTATCCCCTGAAGCTTGTGCTTTAGCTTTTTTCGATAAAGGTTATCTGTTGAAACTAAAATGAAAATGGTACGCGATCTAGGGAGAAACGGTACTCAAGAAAAAGGTGTCAAGAGAATCATGCTAAAAAATGATGATATTCAAGGACTAATAGATAAGTCTATTAAGGACTTCATTTCAGAAGACAGCAAACAGTTTTTTGAAAGATTTAATATTCACACAGATTTCCTCAATACAGATCCAGCTTCCTGGCCTGAAAGTGAAGTGGCTAAGAAAGCCTCAGTTGTTGTGCATTAATTAAAGGTGGTCAATGACACAGCTGAAAGAAGGGTTAAGTTGATAGAGGACTACAACAAAATACTAGCAAAAAATGAAGACCAGAAACAATTTCTATTGCAAATTGTCACCGACTACAGACGTCGATATTCTGATGCAAAGAAGGAGACTGTAGCCAAAAAAATGGAGTGAGATTGTTATTTGTTTTCCATTTGTTGATATTTCTGCCATTATCTGTACATAATCTGTATTTTATTTCGGATTGTAATGAACAAATCTTCCACAAATAACGCACGGTATCATCTTTTGGAATGTTTAATTATTCATTAAAAGCACAGAGAGTTTTTCTTGCAGTAATGCATAGTACAAGTTATCAAGTATTTTATTGTACCCTTGCATTGGTATTATGAAATTTTAACTGCTATTGATACAAGTTAAAGTGCAGCTGTTGCAATCGAAGCTTCACAACTTTTTTTATTGGCATCTTGCCAAGAATCTTGCATTACGCTAACAGTGAGATAGTTTAAGAAGGGAAAAGAGCCTAAGTGGCGGAAAAACGAAAGCTGCCACTATAAAAGCATGACTGTGTTATTATCGTTCCATTGCAATAAACTTTTAAAGATATTATTTTTTCCTGAATTGAAACAATTTTGAGGGGTGAGACTTAAACATCTCAGAAGTTGAATAATTTGGGCCACCCTAATATATATCAACATGTTTGCACCCATGAATTTGTCACACTATGAAGCGGGATGGCCCCACCAGCGCGATGAGCAATGCTCAAACCACACCTTCACTGCATTGCAAACCAGTTCTGAGCTGGCGCCGTGTACGGCAGCACGTGTGTGAGTGTCTTTGTTAGGCGTTGTTTTAAAGTGAAAAGACAGCAATGTTTTAAAGTGAGAAGACACGTAGTGAAAGAACACAGATACTGTCAATAAACATTTTCAGTTATGTGGCATTTTTTTGCATACTAATTTAGATTGCAGATTAATTGTATGTTTAACATGAACAGTATTTATTATTCTTTACAACTTCGTATTTGATTATATGTAAAAACAAAAAGAAGAAAATGAATGATTTCGATTTACTGTGTGCTCTTTGTGGAAAGGAACTTGACGGAGAAACTGTGAACGTCAAAAAGGGTTTACGGACAATTTTTGAGGCTAATTTAAAACGAAGCGATGGGCTGTATGAATAGCTGGAAGGAAAATTACTATTCGGGTTCACAGTGCGTGCAGGCAGAGCTACACAAGACCTACTAGTATCAATGCTGCTCTTACAGCAGTACAGACACATAATCCATCTCATACTTCATCTTGCTTAAGGAGCTCAGAAGAGAAGTTCGATTTCAAAACAAACTGCTTGATTTGTGGAGAAGAAGCAAGTTTTGATTCCAAAACTGCATCAGAACGTAGGGAAAGTTTTCACATGGTAGCGACTTTAGAAATAAAGGAAAACGTTTTAGAAAAATGTGATGCACGAAATGATGAGTGGGGAGAAAGGGTTAGAGCCAGACTTCTTAATGTAAGTGATTTCGTGGCACCAGAAGCACGCTACCATGGAAGTTGTTACAAACAATTTTCAAGAAGTACAACAGGCGAGGGACTTGTAGGTCGTCAAAAATCAAAAGTGTGGATATAATTTTCTTTGTTGTGCGAATACATGGAAAACAGTGATGAATGCCAGTACACTCTGACAGAATTATAAGATATTTTGAAAAATATATCTGGTCAAGAGGATACATATACAGACAAACATCTGAAAAATCTTCTTATAGAACATTTTAAAGACCGAATGGTTGTTTCAAATGTTTCGGGAAGGAAAAATGTACTCTGTTTATCAGACACAGCTCAAAAAATAATGGATCAATGGTACAAAATCAGGGAAACCAATCGTGATTTAGAACGTTTAAGAATAGTATTGGCTGCAGCTGACATCATAAAAGAAAACATACAAAAGATGGCTTATGATTCAAGTGTCTACCCACATTTGGAAGCTATCAAATCAGGTGGTGAAAATTTAATTCCACAAAGCCTTCAAGTTTTTAACCAAAGGGTAACAAAAAAGAAGAACGCTGCTGAATCGACCAAGGTAAACAGGAAGTGCACTGTGATAAATCATGCAATCATATCAACTGTAAAGCCAAAATCATTCTTGTCTCCTATTCAAACAAGTCTGGCATTAACTCTTCATCGATTATATGGGTCTAAGCATCTAACAGACATATTATCATCTATGAGAGTGTGCGTGTCATATCATGACACTTCTATTTACCTTACTTCTCTTATCAGTGCAGGATCTCCACAGATTAGTAATGTAGGGTTTCTTCAATATGTGTTTGACAATGCAGACGTAAATGTCAAAACATTAGATGGCTTGAATACATTCCATGCAATGGGAGGAATCCAATGTGTGAAACCTGGTACTAGCGTTGACACACAGGTAAAGGTTCCACGAATTCAGTCTGGGGCTTTCAATCATGAGAGTATCCATCTGTATTCTTATGGAAAGATAAAAAGTAGTGGCCTTGGTAATGTAGTTGTTGAGAACTTCAATGAACTTAAAACTGTCAGAACCCTTACAATGCAGCCCCCAACAAGTATTTTCCCCCTCAACTTGATGTTTCTTGTTGGATTAAGGAATCAACCTATGTGGAATGGCTTCATGAACAATATTTTGAGTAGGTCTGACAAGTGTGAATCGACATACATAATAGCAATACCATTTATAAACATGGATCCCAGTAGTGTGTCAACTATTTATACAGCATTGTGCTTTGCAGCAGATCAGAGTAGAAAACACAACCACTCATGCATCGTCACATTCGATCAACCGCTTTTCTTAAAGACTTCAGATATAGTACCTACTGCTGATCCCAATAGTGACATCTCAAAACTAATTCTGAGGCAGGGTGGGTTCCACCTTTTGATGTCTTTTATGGGTTCAATAGGTCGTATAATGGAAGGAAGCGGATTGAAGAGTCCTTGGGGAACTGTGTATGGTAAATCAACAGTTAACCATATGTTGAATGGTCATTCGTATGCAAGATGTATTCGAGCCTTCACTCTCACAGCTTCAGCTATCATAAATGTTACGAAAGAACACTTTACTGACATCGAAACGTACGTGAGCAGTTTGGAGAACTTGTACGAGCAACTTGTTTCGCAACAAATGGACACGACTTCGTGCTTTTACGGATTGGGAAAAATCAAAGCCAATGAAATGATGAAATCACCATCTGAAGCTGAGGGCCAAGCTAGGATTTTTACTCAAGAAACAATTACTCGAGAAAAACTGTTTGTCAATGGAGAAAAATTTATAATTGCATTGTAGGAGACGAGCATATTCTCGAATTTGAACGAAGCTCGTTACCCCAGATTCAAGACATTAACAAGAAAGTCTGCTTTGAGATTAAATTTTGACCTCGCAAAACTTTCTCCATTATCAAAAGCATCTCGTCAATATCTTCTGAGGGTTTATTTGCAAGTGCAAGGGTAGCTAGGAAATAAACTTCTGGCACTGATTGGGGAGGGAAGTTAGAATACCTGGAAGAAAACGGAGGAAAGAAGAAAGTACTGAAGCATTATTCCTAGCTCAATACCTTTTGCCCCGGAAGATCTTCTACGCCTCGTGTCCTGTAGCTGTAAAACAGCTTGTGGAAATTATTGTGGATGTCGGAAATCTGGACTATATTGCACTGCAATGTGTGAGCACTGCAATGGTCTATCATGCTACAACTCACCTGCTTTTAGTAAAGAAAGTGACACTCATTTTGACGAGAACTCTGTATATATTGTGAATTGTAAATGTAAAAAGAAACAATTTTGTAGAGCGTAATATGAGGATTAAAAGAAAAAAAATTGCGTCGTTACGACCACTGGTTATGGAGATTTAAGTCATTTTCTAAAAGTCTTCGAATGGAAAGTTCGGGGGGGGCACAGGGGGAAGCACAAAGGGAAGACGCCGGGAGTTTGGGGAAAATACATTTATTGTGTTCTAACAACTGGCCAAAATTCAGCTTCCCCTAATTATTCCCGACATTTTCCTTTTATTTCATGGGCTATATGTGAAATCTGGCAAACGTCTGAAACGTTCACGCAGTGACGTTTTGAATAATATAAAGAAACATATTTCAAAATTGGAGGTTGGATAATATTTCGCTTTATGAAATGCAACCAAAATTACCGGTGCTAAAACGTACGCTGAAGTCACAGTACAACGGCATCTGAATTTTAAATTTGAAAATTTAAATATCTTTATCAAATGAAATTCTAGTGTAATGCGTACGATCTGATTTCGTTGACACTTTTAGTTTATTTATGATACGCTTAAGAAAAACAATATAAATTACCTACAAAATCATTGGTTTTTGTCTTGGGACATCGGACGGTATTTTTATACGTATAGAACTTTGAACAACATGGAGGTAGCTCGACATTGTTGAAAATCGAGTGCCCTGCTCTTTAATTGATACTCTTTCAAGCAAAGAGTAAGAATGTTAAGCTGCGAAAAAACATTCATATTCGTTGTATGGGGGAAGCTACGGGGGTAAATCAAAATGTAAAGGTAGTTTCTGCAGTTCCATAGCCTTTTTAATGGCCCACAAGTTTATTAATTCCATCGGAGAAAACCTCTAACTGTGCCTGAAGCCATATATACCCCGCTGCTTGCACTTCTTCATCATTATGCAACTTTGACACCCTAATGGTTTTTCAAGAGGACCAAACAGATAAGTACCGTTTGTTGTGTAGTCTGGGTTGTAGAGTAGATGTGGAAGAACCACAAATTAGGGGCATTGAATTGTCTCCATTGTTGGGTCCTCTGTGCAGAGTGAACATTGTTGTGACGCAAAAGAATTGTTTTTGATAAAAATCCTCTCCTTATAACAAACGACTCTGTGAAAACAGGAATTTGTCGGTGACGCCGATCGAATCCGCATCTCCTTTCTCTGGAGTGAGTTGTTCTAACCGACTAAGCTTCACTAACGGAATGTATCCCTTCAAATTTGTCGTCTTTACACGTGCTTCACCTCTCAAGTACCACAAAACTCATATAAATCTAAAATCTCCTTTAACGGCGTTAATACAAACATTTAATATTTGCCGAGCTCTCATTTAATATTTAATATTTGCCGTTTGGACTTCATTATCGGAGCTTAGAACAGTCACAGACAACGCTGTAACATCTCAAAAAATTTTCGATACTTTGGAAAAATTGGTGGTTCCGTTCAAAATCGGTGTTCCGTGCTTAAAATGTCATTATCTCGTAGTATGGGGTACACAGATGTAAGATGAAGGGTCCTTTAAACTGAATAAACTACAAGAACACCAATCGCAGGTTTGTGGTGATCTCAAAGCTGTTTCAACATTACCTGGTTTACAGCAAGTTTAACCTAAATTCTTTTGCTTACTGCGTGAATGGGGCAGTAGAGAAGGTGATCTCGCCACAAAACAACTGAACTTTCTGAAAATCCTTTGAGCCAAGAGCAAAGAACGACTCCCACCCAACCAGAGCAAAAACATGGAAGTTTGTGCTCACATTTCTGCATATCAAACTAGGCATGATAAAAACGTTTAAGGCAATGGATGAAACTGGAGCAGAATACAAGATATTATGCAAAAAAGGGGCAATTTCGAACAAGCCGTGAGTTCGATGTTTGGAACCAACGGCTTCCGACTCCGGAGCCTGACATTCTCCCGACTGAATTACCCCGGCAAATCTTATCACTGCAACTTGCCGTTTTGACTCCCACTTCAGTCACATCAGTGGTACGTCTAGTAGTGCATCTAGAAATTTCCCAGGGGAGGGCGGGGCGTGGCGCATAGGCAAAATCCCCTTATAGCTACAGGCTTGCGCACCGAATACCGGAAGCTGGGGGACATAGGGGAGGGTAGTCTGGCCATCCGTGGTGTGTGGGCGAACTTGCTCGAAAATTAACTGCAAACGGACAAATAATTACACTATGTGACGTACCGGCCAGCAGGACGCACACGACATAAAGGCAGATAGGAATCAGAATAAACGTCTGCGTAGCTCAGTTGGTAGAGCTACTTGTTCCGGAATAAGCGGCCTCGGGTTCGAATCCCGGCGTAGACCAAAAATGACGGATAAATTTACTTCGTTATAACTAAGAGCTGCACAAACATAATTATTTTTAAATTGGTAGTTTTCTTGAATACTTCTTTAAAATCAAATTTCGGGAAATTTATGCCAATAAGTACCCGTATTTTTCAAGATAAAAAGAAATGTTTATTATCTGGATCCGAATAGCTTTGTTTAATGCTACTAATATACTTGCTACTAACATACTTACCTTCTGACGTATGACACTTTTGAATAAATAACGCAGATTGAAAAACAATGTTTTAAATTTTGACAAAACAACTTTTTTTAAATAGTTCTCTAAAAGACAAAATTTATAAACTTTATATTTGCTTACCCAAATGAAGTTGTCCTAACATGTAACTAGATGGTACTAAAATGAGGAAAATATCATTAAATTGCCGCTATTGTACACTTCATAAAGTAAGAGTTGCGTAATTTTCTTAAAATCTTAATTCATTTGATGTAATTAGTGGATCAAGCAAAAATTCACTGCATGTATGCTAAAAATAGATTTATTCAGCCTTTGGTAATCATTTAAAAACGCACAGGAAAAAAAACAGTTGTTCTTCTTGACCTTTTTTTATATTTTAATACTAGCCTGTTGTACCCGTCGTGGACGGGCTAGTGATAGTATAAAGTAAAAGATATATGGGCAATTAAATTAGGACTGGCAAATCAAGGTTTATACAACTTTGTAGTACAACTTCCCGGAATAGATGATTAGGATAAAAAAATGCATTTGAATTAATTAGTAGTTGTCACGTCCAATGTAAATAATTCAAAAAGTTTGAAAGCAGAAGGCTTATGCAATGAAATTGATTGAGATGAAAAGTACCTTATTCTTGTAGAGCCTCGGGATAAGCAATATTAACAGTCCTTTAGTTCACGATAAAGTTGAGCCATTTCTTTTTTAGAATTTCGTTAAAACAACATTCTATTTTCTAGCTCACAACGTCGTCACAGTATGATGACCTTCTGACGTATGACACTTTTGAATTAATAACGCAGATTGAAAAACAACGTTCTATTTTCTTTTTTTTTCCTTTTCCGCCCTCAAGGTCATAATACAATCGGTAAACAACGCTTACAAAAAAAGGCGTAATAAATGCATAATCGTAACGAAAACCTAAAAAAGAAACGCCTAAAATTTATGGTGAGCTACTTTTCTGCACGCCTTAAGGTTCGGTGTGATCAGGTTGATGTCAACAAAGCGGAAAGACACACTCAGATCTGGGAGAAACACGTAACATTAAATAACTGAAAATGAAATTCACATAAAAAAAAATCGCTTCGAGGTGCACCAGAAGATGTCTATTGGTACCTTCATAACAAATTTCGTCACTCTAGGTCGCCTAATTCTATGTGAAATCCGACCGACAGACACACACACAGTCTGTTTTATATATATAAGAAAGAAGAGATTAGTGGAAATACATAGATTGCACATAAATTGCTAGTTACTGTCTGATATGAAAATACATTTTCACTAAAGAAATTATTTCATTAGTCAATATTTCGTAATAATAAGCTCGCAATGAATGAAAAATCTGATTCCTTAAATTCGTCAATTGACATCTTTTGAAACGACGGCAGTACTTCGTAATGGGCCCTCAAACTAATCTGTCAAGTACAAGAATAATTTTTTCACAAGTACAAGAATGATTCGGTGAACTATGACGACACTATAGATTCAAGTGAAACTATGACGACACTATAGATTCAAGTGAAACTATGACGACACTATAGATTCAAGTGAAACTATGACGACACTATAGATTCAAGTGAAACTATGACGACACTATAGATTCAAGTGAAACTATGACGACACTATAGATTCAAGTGAAACTATGACGACACTATAGATTCAAGTGAAACTATGACGACAGTTTATAATTTTGATTACAGGAATGGTTTATCACTTCCAGTGAAATGACAGCCATGCTTTCATTAAGTTGACGAATCTGTCTTGCTTACACTTTTACGTCGAAATTATTGCTCGCTAGATTTTTCGCTGCGATTTATTTTTCTTCTATATTTTAAAAGATTATAAAACGAACGTGCAAACTCTGCAGTTATTTAAAAAAAACTAACACAGAAGTCCTTATTTAAATGCACTGAAACTCTAAAGAACGCGTGATTTGTTTAGTTGGTGTACGTAAAGACGTGTTCACTTCGCAGATCGCCGTACTGCTCAAAGCATCTCTCTCTCTCTCCCGGACTACGGACTACCCCAGTGATGTCACAATACGGTGCGCGGGCCTGTAAGCTATAAGGCGGTGATGGCGTGGAGCGTGGCGCACAGAATTTTCCCGAGGTGGGGGAGACTCCCATTAATTTGCCAGTAAAAATAGTCAGGTGCCACAACAATTAAGAAGCAGGTTAACTTCTGTACATTTGTTCTTTTCCAATTACTAATAATGTTGCAGTACAAGAAAGTTAAAGGATTAGAAGAAGCAGTAAATGAAATTCTTTTTTCTGGTAAGATTTTTCTAAATTTATTTAACAAAACTACTCCTTTATAATTATTGTATGTTATAATTATACTGTACATGATTAAGAAGTACACTTCTTCTTGGTTACTCAGTCCAAGGACTGGTTTTCAGTAGTTGTACTCTGTCTCTCCATTCCTCTCTATTTTCCGACGTTCTCTTCATGTCATAGTATGTCCTAGTATTAGTGTCTTGGAGTAATTGTGCCACAAAACCATTCCCTGGTCGTTCTTTTCCTCTCTTGCCTTGAAGTTTACTTTCCAAAACTTTCAGAATCGGGCCTCCATGGCGCAATGTGTGTCCCATCCATAACATTCTTCTTTTTAACATATTGATCAGATTCCTGGGTTCTCCCACTCTCTCCAGGACCACCTCATTAGTCTTTCTATCGAGCCAGCTTATTCTCTCCATTCTTCTATAGCTCCACATCTCAAATGCCTCCAGCCTCTTCTCTTCCCTCTTGGTCAATGTCCAAGTCTCAGAACCGTAAAGAGCTACTGACCAAACATATGCCTTTAAAATTCTCTTCCTCAGTTTTAGATCTATATTTTTGGATGTCAGTAGTCTTTGATTCTCTCTAAACGCCATTTTTACAATCCCCAGTCTCATTCTAATTTCCTTTTCACATCTCGCATCTTCAGTAATAATTTGTCCCAAATATTGGAATGATTTAACTCGTTCGATGCATTGTCTTTCAAGTTTAAGGAAAGCCTGTTTTGGATCCTTCCCTATTACCATTATTTTTGTCACATTTTTACTTATCTTCATTCCATAGATATCCGCATTTTTGTGTATTTTTGACATAATGAGCTGTAATGACTTGGTTGATCCTGAAACAATTGCCTGGTCATCAGCAAACTTAATGGCCTTAATTCTCTCTTCATTAACTTAAACTCCTTCGCTGTCGCTCCCCAAGGCCTGATCCATCATAACTTCGGCTTAAATACCGAAATGGGCAGATGACAACAAGCATCCCTGCCTTACAACTTTATTTATTGAGACTGGATCAGTCATTCCCTCTTGAATTGAAATCAATGTTTCCTGATTTACATAGAGATTTTTGATAAGCTGGATACTGTTATCATCCATGCCAAGTTTCTCAAGGATTGGAAAAAGTTTTGTCCAAGTCACTCTGTCGAAGGCCTTCTCATAATCAATGAAACAAATGTAGAGGGAGCGCCCCCTGTCAATCATTCTTTCTACCAGGAATCTCAGGGTGCCAATCGCATCCCTAGTACCCTTTCCTGTTCTAAATCCAAATTGGTACGCTTCCAACGCTTCTTCCACCTTAAAATTCAATCTCTTTTTAATAATCTTCAGCAGAATCTTCGATGCATGTGAAATTAAGCTTATGGTTCTGTACTGTTCACACTCTGTTGCCTTAGGTTTCTTTGGTATACGAATTATTATGGAGGTCGAATGGTCAGCAGGAAAAATTCTATTTTGATAGCAACAATTTACAAAGACGCATAATTGGTTAATTAAAGCTTCACTAGATTCTTTAAATAATTCGATAGGTATCTCATATACTCCTGGAGCTTTATTGTTTGGAATTGATCTAAATGCCTCCTCAAATTCTTCTCTTCTAATTTCCTGACCCCTCTCTATTCCATCATTGACTAAGTATGAATTTGACCGATTTGGTTCTTGTTCCTTCTCCTCATTATATAGTTCATATTCCTTTCCACCTCACTTTTTTTTCCTTTGGGTCAGTCAGGTGCTTTCCCTGTAAATTTTGGATGGTAAAGAAGTGCAGGGTGTTAGGAAATGATGTATACAATTTCAAAGTTGATTAGTACAAAAAATGTATTTGCGATACTAATGTTTTATGTTTTGTCCAAGTTTAAGCAAGTTCCAATGTTTTATTTTTCCTTTGATAGGTGACGCTAGGTGCTTAGTAACGCAGTGTAACACAACACAGTGAAAATTGGCGAAGCCACAGGAAAAGGCTGCTTGGGTGATGTGGTTTGCGGAGTCCAAATCGCTGAACTAAGTCCAGAGAAATTTCAGGAGGGAGTACAAAAGGAAACTACCAGCACGAAAGAGTATCCAGCAGTGGGTAAACAAGTTCAAAGCTGTGGGTAGTGCGGTGAAAGAGACGAGCAGCGGCAGACCATCTGTGTAGGAAGAATCCGTGGAGACTGGGCGTGAAACGTACCAATGGAACCCATTGACGTCCATTCGTTCAGCATGTCGCGAACTGGGGATACCGGCTACAACATTTCACACAGTGCTACACAAACGCTTTCATCTTTACCCCTTCAAAATGCAGCTGGTGCAAAGTGTGCAGCCCAGTGACAAAGCGCGTCGTGCAGACTTTGCCGTAGAAATTATTCATCGCATTGATAGCGACCCCACATTCCTGTCAAGAATCTGTTGCAGTGATGAGTCAACATTTCTTGTGTCAGGTACCGCCAACAAGCGTAATTACCAAATTTGGGGTTCGGAAAATCCCCATGCTGTCCTAGAACATACAAGACACAGCCCCAAAGTTAATGTTTGGTGTGGCATTCTGCAGGACAGAGTGATTTTGCCATTCTTGTTCGCTGAATCAACCATAACTAGCGGCACATACCTGGAATGTTACACCTCTTCGTCATTCCGCAAGTGCAGGAGATTCCAGACGTCATTTTCCAGAAAGATGGGGCTCCCCCTTATTGGTCATGAAACATTCGTTCATGCTTGAATCAGTACTTTCCTGGTCGGTGGATTGGACGCGGAGGTCCAATGATATGGCCTCCCTCCCCGTTTGCCAGACATAATCCCTTGTGATTTTTTCTGTGGGAGTTTATTAAAAACATTGTCTACTGGACAAAGGTTGCCTCCCTCGGTGACTTGAAGGAGTGCATCACCGCAGCCTTCCTCCATGTCACCCCAGACATTCTACACCGTACTTGGTCTGAAATCGACTACCGCTTTGACACCTTGCGTGCTACGACTGGAGCACATGTGAAAGTGTATTGATTGTAAAGTTAAGAACTTTAGAACATGCTTAGTCATTGGACAAAAGGTAAAACATTCATATCGCAAATACGTTCAGTGCTAATTAACTTTGAAATTGTATACATAATTCCGAACACCCTGTATATGTAGATCGCGTACAGTGATTTCTTGTTTCAAACCTCGACGTAATAACTTTCCGCTCTGTCAACCCGGGGGTGGGGAGCGCGTCGCCCCACCCCGTGGATGCGTCACTTGGTACGGTCCAATCACATTTACAGTTTTTGATTCTGGTTGAATTATTTTATGTAACTGAGCAGTTTTCCCGCGAATCTTCTGGATGAGGTGTGTGACTCAGAAAAATTTAAGAGCCCAATTCACTGATAGATCTTTCAGGCAGGCTGTACATGGCTTTTATTTGATTTCCATTCTTAAACCATTCTAACAAATAAATTCACTCAGTCTAAACTCAAACCTAACCTCTTGTCTTACTTTACTGACAGTATTGGTAAGATGAAAATTTTCTCTAAGGCTGTTTAATGTTCAAAAGTTTTTGAATTGCATTCATCATCATCATCATCGTTGTTAACAATTATCAATCCACTGCTAGACGAATGTCTCTTAATACATCTTCCACAACCGACGGTCTTGTATCAGTCTCCTCCATGTTACTCCCGCACACTTTTGCATTTCATCCACCCATCTCCCATGTGGTCTTCTTTTGGGCCTTTTCCTGTCCCTTCGAATCCAATCTACAATTTCTACTGTCCATCGATGGTCTGTCTTTCTGGCAGCATGTCCAGCCCATTGCCATTTCAGGGATATAACTCTGATCATGATGTCTTCCACTCTTGTCATTTTTCGGATCCACGAGTTCCTCTTCTTATCTCTCCTGGTTACACCAAGCATGCATCTCTCCATTCTCCTTTGAGCTCAGCCTTTGTATGACTTTTTTAGTTAAGGTCCACGTCTCTGCACCATACGTTAGCACTGGAAGGAGGCATTGATCAAACACTTTTCTTTTAAGACGGATTATCATATACTGTTTCTTCCAAAAGCTTCCCATGCAAGTTTTATACGCCTATTAATTTCTTCATCAATGCGATCCTCACTTGATATCTGCTGTCTATGATAAACGTACGTATCTGTTATCTCCAGCTTTTCTCCATCAATCGATAAATCTTCATTTCTTGTAAAAGCATTGTACATCACTTTTGTCTTCTGGAAGTTCATTTTTAATCCCACTTCTTTACTCTTGTCAGAAATTTCCTGATTCATACTGCTCTGCAGCTCTGATGGGGTAGTTGCAAAAATGACTACGTCATACGAAGGTGAGTTAGATAATCTCCATTAATCTTTATCCCTTTCTTTTCCCAGTTCAGTGATTGAAAGATATTTTCCAATGTGGCATTAAAGAGCTTGAGAGATATGGTGTCACCTTGTCTCACTCCCTTTCCAATTCATAATACATCTCTATATTTAGCGCAAAATTTTCAATTTTTTTATTGAAGGTGAAATGACCACTGTGTGCAACTTAGACGGCTATAATCAGTCGCCTGTCCCTAATTTAGGGCCGCTGGTTCTAGAGAATGCCGGGAACAACCGGCGTAAGATAAAAATAACATCCATGCCTATCGGGATTCGAAATCGGATCCGTCTGGAACGAATGATAAGAAGCCATTGTTTAAACTACTGCGCCACCGGGGAGGCGTTGTATGGGTTCAAAAATTACTATATACACTCACGGACAATGAAATGTGCGCACCAAGAAGAAAGTATTGGATTGAACTAAAATTTTATGGGCGTAATGATACAGATAAATGATACACATGGTGGCAAAAACAGAGCAGCAAGACTCTTACAGAGGGATCTCAGTCCGACCATCTTCAATATACGTCGCACCGCCTTGTGCGGTGATACACGCTGCAATACGGTCCGGCATGGAGGCGAACAGAAGCCTGATGTTGTTCTGTAGCAGACTGGCCCACACGTATTGGATGGTGTGCTCCAAATTCCGGATAGTGCAGCACGGCGGTAGCCGGCGTTTCAACTGGCCCCACACATGCTCGATAGGAGAAATGTCAGGGGAGCGGGCATGCCATGGAAGTGTCTGGACATGATGTAAGCAGTCCGGGGCAACCCGAGCAGTGTGCGGGCGGGTGTTATCCTGCTGGTATAGCGCATTTTTAATTCTGGCCAGAAATGGGAGCACATGGGGCTGTAGGATTTCATCCACGTACCGCTGGCCCGTCAATGATCCACGTACCACTACTAGAGCTGATCGGCTATGGAAGACAACGGCTCCCCAGATCTTAATGCCTGCAGTGGGCAAGGTGTGGCGCTCGATAAGAAGGTTGGGACTGTGCCGTTGATCCAGGGACATCCACACCCGTACACGATGATCATCTGTCCCCGAAACAAAGCGGCAGTAATCGCTAAACACCACACGTCCCAGGTCGATCTGGCCTAGCACCACTACACAGCCCACGTAAAGGGCTGCCATTAACACCGGATTAAATTGAACCCCTCATTTCCCGAAGCCGCGCTTCCGCTAGGCTTAGGGAAATGGTTCGTGGGCACACAGGAGCCGTCACATCTGCCTGTATAGTGGACCGTGTCTATTTGGGATGCATTCGTGCTGGGCACACGATCTGTTGATCCTCTCTACCGGTGGCCTTCCTGGTCCGTCCGGAGCCGCTCCGCCGTGTGGCAGTGCCGTCACATGTCCACTGCTCTCACCACATTCGGTCGGTATTGTCAGAAAGATCCACAAGGCGGACTATACAGCGCGCAGACCACCCTTCGGTTTTCAGCCCGATGATCAGGCCTCTAACAAAGTCTGTAAGTTGCGACAATCGAATTCTCTGGCGTTTACCCAGCATACTTGTCACTGTGTATTCTTGCTTGCGTCGGCCGGTGCTTTTCGCTTTTATGGGGCATCGACTACACGCCGGTTTATAAGGCATCCGTTCCGTGCTGGCAGCGCCACTACAGGGTGTGAGATCATGCGCACTCGCACCAAAGGTGGATCATTTGAATACCAGCATGCACTCTAGCTATCTGCAAAGTTTCGCGGTTGCAGCATGCTTTCTTCTAGGTGCGCAAATTTCATTGGCCGTGAGTGTACTTCAGTTTCTTGACAAGTTTTAAAATGTATTTAATAAATACAGAATTATGTGGTTTGACGGACGGCAAAAGAGGAACCAGCCATTTGCATTCCCGATTGAACGCAACAACCATGTCAGAAAAAAACGGAAATTATAATATCCTAAAGAAACATTACTGTGCACTGATAAAACTAAATTTGAAATCCGTGAACCTAGACTAAACGTGAAAATAAAATGATAAAATCCAGTAAAGAAGAACATTTAAACTTACAAACCCAATTCATCGCACATGGGCGCTGATAGGTGATTTAGGTATGTCCAGAAAATCATACTTAGCCGCCCCATTGGCTCAGTGGTCTAAGCGCTGGCTTACGACCATTCCGCGTGTAGGGTCCGGGTTCGAATCCCGGTGAGTCATTGATGTTGTATTTGTCTTACGGCACTGGCTGTCTCCCTTCCCTGGAATCAGTGGCCCCAAGTTAGGGACGGGCGACTGCTTATATACCATTGAGTTGCTCACGGTGGTCGTTAAACCTTTAAAGAAAAAAGAAATCACATCACACTGAGAGGTGACTTGTGTCTATCAACCCAAATGCTAATCAGCAAACTAGTTTTGAAAAATAGCCTACGGGGTCGGGGGTATGCTCCGCTACCTCTACTCAGCTGACGTAATGTATACATTCAGTAGACAAACATTAGAAGCAGAGTTGATGGGCAATTGACATGGGAATCCCCTCGCTCCGAGTGGAAGGTACCCAAACCAAAAGGAGGCGATAAATATGCGGACAGCAGGGCTTCCAAATAGTGTATGACAATCGAAACATAGATAAACGTGGTGATCTGAGATACTTAGATCGTGGACGCATTGTCGGCGCTTGGCTTATTTTATCCCTCAAGTGGAAAGAAACCTAAGTTTTCGAACGCCAAACGTATCAAGAGTGTACCATGAGTATACCGTCGGCAGACGTACCAGCGCGCATAGAGCAAGAGGTGGCCGACCACACTCAATGATGAAGGGAGACGATGTAAATTATACAGGCGCGTACAGACCGACCGCTTTGCAACTGCGGCGCAAAATCACATTCAGGTTAAATGTCGAAGGTCCAAGCAGCGTCAGCCAGCGAACGGTACAACGAACGCTCCATACCTTGGGGTGCCGATGCCCAATTCGTGGGCCACTATTGACCTCTCGTCATTAGATACAACCCATCGTCTGGTGACGGGAATATCAAAAGAGACATGTGCAGAGTGGCGCCGCGTCGTGTGGTCAGATGAATCTCGTTTTCAGTTGTACCGAGCTGACGGGAGCCATGGCGCAGTCGTGACATGTCGGCTTTGTTCAAGGCGGTGGTAGCTATTTGATGCTTTGAGGACACTTTTCATGGAACACATTAGGTCCCTTAGTCTGTCTAGGAAGGACCTAAATCGCTGCGCGCTACCAGCGTGTGCGGGCTGTAAAGACAATGAACGTGCTGCCACACTTTCATTGCTTTCGTACATCCTGCGGCTGATGGTCTGTTCCAGTAGTTCGCCAATCGGGCCACAACCAGACAGGCTGGCATTACCTCGGAAAACACTCCAGCACCTGATGTAGTCGATGCTTCGGCGTATACAGGTTGTTATTCGCACGTGTTAGGACAGAAGTCCGAGAAAAAAATACACGGTATGAAATTATACAGCAAAAATTACACAAGGAAGAAATTATACAGCAAAAATTACACAAAGAAGAAATTGCAGGAAGACAAAATTACTCGTGGAAAAACTACACAAGTCCGAAATTACAAATATAGTAAATTTTACAACGGATTATACGAAATGTGTAGCCAGCGTTTTCAAATTCGTTAGTTTGTAACTATTCAATTTAACCCAGAGGTTACAGTGGTTGTAGTGATTAGCCACCCTGACACCCTGATTAGGATTACCGTCTGTTATTCGAAACGTGTCCTTTGAAATTTCGGTACTTAAAAATAATTTTTATTTTTCCCTTGGATAATTTGAGTATGTTATCAGTAGTAAAGGTATTCAAACTATCATTTACAAAGGATTTGAGTTTATTCGCCATCATGAAGCTGCTAGAGGGACTATTCACTGGCGTAGTGCGAAGTTCAGAACTTTACACTGTCGATCGCTGCTCCATAACTGGGACAACAAGATCATCCGTGAGCCTTGCGAAAACTGTAATGATAATAGGATTTTTGAACTTGCAAATCAAATGAAAATTGAAATCTCGCATCCAGTGGCAACGGCTCGTTCAGTTATAGCTGACAGTTTAGTAACTGTATCAAATGGGATAAAAATGTGTCTACCAAAGAAAAGTTCCTTGACGAGCGATTAAATGGATCCAAAGCTAAAACACTCGGGAATATTCCGGCAAATCCAAATAACAGAAATTTTAAAATACCAGAGATGTACGCAAATTGGGTTATTCATGATTTCGGCGTAGATGACCCAGATCGCATAATATTTATTGGTCACAAGACATTTCTAGATCTCCTTGTGGTTAATACTTTTTGTCTAGCAGATGGTACATTTAAAGTTGTTCCGGAAATATATTAATAGTTATACAGTATCCACGCCCAATGCAATTCAGGCATCGCTTTTCCTTGTGTACTGGCTCTTCTACCAGGGAAAGATGGAAGAATATACCCAAAGATGTTAAATATGTTGCTGGAGAAAATTCCTCAAGCCCGGCCACGAAAAAGTGTGACTGATTTTGAGACTGCAGCAATGAAAGCTTTCCGTACCGTATTTGAAAATATCGAAATTGGAGGCTGTTTTTTTCATTTATCACAATCTATTCTGCGCAAAGTACATGAATGTGGATTGAAATCTTTATACGAATCTAATCAGTTATTTGCAATACACATCAAAATGTTATTATCACTTGCCCTGTTACCAGAAGATGAAGTATTGGAAGCATTTTTAGTAGTTGCTAATCTGTTCTCTGATTTAAAGGAACATACTGAACAAATCGAGCAAATTCTCCTTTAATTCAAACGTACATATGTTCGGTGTCAACAGCTGAAGAACGGCACTAACAAACAACCACTATTTAACATTTGTATTTGGAACCGTAGGCAATCTGTAGCAAACTGTATAGCAAGGACTACAAATTGTATCGAATGATGGCACTACAGACTTCAGTCACTTTTTCAGTGTTCCCATCCAACTGTTTGAAAATTTCTGGACACCATCGTCAAAGAATTATCTTTACAATATACAAATTATTTGCAGCGTTTAACTGGTCATCGAAACCCTGGACGTGGTAGGTACATTTCTTTAAAACAAAGTATTTCAAACATTGTACAGAATTACGACTCTAATAGACGATTAGATTTTCTACGTTGACTATATGACTTAATGCTTTTTATTTGATGTTTTATATTTAAATTTAATTTTATCCATGTAACCATTATAAGAAAGTTTAAGTATCTGATTTGACAGCCAAAGAATTTAATAAACTAAAAATAAAAAATTGAATAGTTTAATTTTTTCTTGTGTATTTTTTCCATGTGTAATTTCTTTGTGTAATTTATTCCTTGTGCAATTCTGTCCATGTGTAATTTTAACAATGTAAAGTTATCACGTGTAATTTTATCATCTAACCTTATTAGCGCTACAACAGGACCAACACGCTATTAGGTATATCATCATCAACCATTATAAATATACTGCTGGATGAAGGTCTCCACAAATTTATTCCACAATTGTTTGTCTTGGGCCTGTCTCCTTCACGTCACTCCAGCACACTTTCGAATTTCATCCTTCCATCTCCATGGGGTCTTCTTCGGGGTATTTTCCTGTCCATCGGAATCCAGTCTAAACTTCCGGTTGTTCGTTAGTGGTCCGTTCCTGTGGCAATATGTCCAGCTCATTGCGATTTCAGTTATTTCACTCTGGTCATGATGTCGTTCGCTCCTGTCATTTTCCGTATCTACAAGTTCCTCTTCTTAACTTTCCTGGTTACACCAAGCATGCATCTCTTCATGCCTCTTTGAGTTGTGTGCAGTCTTTGTATGTCTTTTTTAGTTAAGGTCCACGTTTCGGCTCCATACGTAAGCACAGGCAGGATGCATTGATTAAACACTTTTCTTTTGAGACTTACTGGCATACTGCTCTTAAAAATTGTACTGTTTCTTCCAAACGTCCTCCATCCAAGTTTTATACGCCGATTAATTTCTTCATCAGTGTGACCCTCACTCGATATCTGCTGCCCAAGGTAAATGTAGGAATCGGTTGCCTCAAGCTTTTCTCCATCAATCGATAAATCTTCATTTCGTGTAAAAGCATTGTACATCATTTTTGTCTTCAGAAAGTACATTTTCAATCCCACTTCTTTACTCTTGTCAGCAAGTTCTTGGATCATACTCTGCATGTCTGAAGGGGTAGTTGCAAAGACGATTGCGTAATCAGCAAAACGAAGGTGAGTTATATAATCTCTATTAATCTTTATCCCTCTGTTTTCCCAGTTCAATGATTGAAAGACATTTTGCAGTGTAGCGTTAAAGAGCTTGGGGTATATGGTGTCACCTTGTCTCACTCCCTTTCCAATTCTTATTTGTGCTGTATCCTCAAATATCCGAACCTTTGTACATGCATTTTCATAGATGTTATTAATAATGCTAGTGTATGCATCTTTAATACCGCAGGATTTCAAAGCCATTGTAACTGCTGATGGTTTCACGGAATCGAAGGCCTTTTCATAGTCAATAAAAGCCATGCATAATGGGAGTTCATATTCTCTTGTTCTTTCAATAAGTTCTCTCAGTACATCGATATGATCTGTAGTGCTGTAGCCACTTTTGAATCAAGCTTGTTCTCTTGGCTGGGCCATGTCTAGTGTTACCTTCAAGCGATGTCAAAGAACCTTAGTGAAGATTTTAGAAACCACTGAAAGGATGCTGATGGGTCTGTAGTTCCTGAGATCCTCAATATCACCTTTTTTATGGAGCATGATCATTGTAGCATTGTTTCAATCCTCAGGAATCTGCCTTCTTTAAGACATCTGGTGAAAACTTGGGCGAGTGTAGTTTCAATTTCTCCCCTTGCTTCTTGTATAATGTCCACGGTAATGACATCTCCTGGAGCTCTTCCCCGCTTTATGTTCTTAATTGCATATGTAACTTCTGCAGGCAGGATTGGAGGAACTTTGGCACTGGTACCTGTCGTAAAGTCTGGAATAGATGTATCATCCCTTTCATATAGTTTTGAATAGAAATCTTTCACCCTTGTCAAAATGTCGCTTCAATTTCTTGTTACAGTACCATCTTCTTTTCTCAGAGCCATTATCTGTTTTGTTCCCTTACTGAGATGCCCTTTTGCTCTCTTCAGGCTCTAATTATTTTCAACTGCTTTCCTCACTAGTTCACAATTGAATTTCCTTATGACTTCAGTGATACCTTTTCGCACTGTCTTGCATAGCTCTAATATTCCACGTCGGAAGTTACGTCTTCATTTGTCCTCATCTCCCTTCTCTTTTGCATCAACATTTTTGTTTTTTCCAAAATTTTCTTCATATGTAACTTGTTCTTGTTGTTACTGTTCCCATAAGAGCCTTGGTGAGTTCTCTGTCAACTTCAGAAATATCCGCTTCTTCCGATGTTAGGCCTTCTAAAGCAGAGAATCTGTTCCCCAATTCCAACTTGAAGGTATTTGGTGTTTTTTTAAGATTGGTTAAGTCAATACATTTTGTTTGTTTTATGAGCTTGCCACGTTCGAGTTTAGTGTTGAGGTGCATCTTACATCTCACCAATCTATGGTCACTACTTGTGTGGAACTTGTTTAGCACACTGCACTGTTCGAAGACCAATTTTTTGTTACACATAATAAAATCAATTTCACTTGTCGTTCCATTCGGATGTCTCCATGTCCATTTCCTGTGTGGCTTTTTCTTGAAAAATGAATTCATGATGAAAAGCCTTTCTGTTTCTGCAAATTCTGCGAGCGTATTTCCACGTTGATTTCTGTTCCCGTAACCGAATTTACCAACTGAAGTTTCATTCTGTTGCATATATATATATATATATATATATATATGTGGAGAAGATGTTTGCGCCAATTTTGTCTTCCCAGTGGCATGATGTCCATACCAGGAGGACAAGCCTTTTCCCATCATGCCTTGGGTCATGGAGCTGAGAATAAAATAAAATGATCCTATATAATAAACACTTATCAATAATAACAGGTTTATGGTTGGCACTGCTGAGATGAGAAAGGTCAAGGAACTGTTTTTCGATAGCTTTCAAAAACCCTGCCGCTGTGTAAAGTTTTGTTTGAGGAAAGCAGAAATTGTTTTAACTTCCTTTAGTGAAAATACAACGGCCGCAAACAGGGTTAAACAATTGCATGTTAAACACTTAAAAATGCTACATAGACTATGATAGTTTACAGAATTTGTTTCATCAGAAGAAATATCTTCTTAAGCACCAACCGTGTCTAGAAAGGGCAAATTATTTCTTGCCTAAAGCCCGTAGTAGATGTATGCATATTAATTAATACAATATGACTCGTTGTACGCGCTTATTAATTATTTCCGTATCAAAACTAAGATTTGTTTTATCCGCTAAGTTTATTTTGATAGATAGATCCACGTTTTTCCTTTGCCTTCGAATTACTTTTAGAAATACGATTAATTTCCCAGTCATGAAAGCTGTCTCTCCTGCTTCATCGAATATGTTTTTAACAGGATGTTTACTTTTTAATTTAGGAAATAAACGTCGTAAAAATGATTGTCTTTTTTTTAAACTCTGCTAAGCGCATAATGATTTGGTAAGCGTTTATAAGCTTTTCCATTTATTTTCAATGCTGACTTTCAGCAAAAACTTCTTTAAAGGGGATAATGAGTCAAAATTTGACTGCCACGCATCACTACCAAAGAACGAGGAAGTGGCACCAAGTTTTATTTGCGAACATGATATTTGCATACCGAAATAAGAAATACATGATCCTTAAGCATCAACCGTGGCGAAAAAGGAGAAATATTCTTTACTGAAATGCCTTAAATCCCCAACATTAAACAACTAAATGGTGCAAGCAATAATAAACTTATCTTCATCAGAAGAAGGCTGAAGAACTATTCACACTATGCGGTGCGAAGATGAGTTTGCAAGTAGTTTTGGGTGGGGTGCGATAATGTCTTCAAACTTTAATGGACTCTCTTTCAGAATATTACCCTGATTTAGCTGATCGTGAAAGATTTTATGAGCTTGCAAGCGGAGTCCATAATTGCTTCAATCGATAGTGAAAGTTGTGTCACGCTCCCCTACTTCGGTATCAAAACAGACGCGAAAACTCGCATTTTGGCGATGAAACGACATTTGCCAATGACTTTATCACCTATTAATGCCTGCATTCTTCAAAGCTCAAGAGCAATCTTTCCTTTTAAGGTTCTTTTACTAAGTTCATATTACGACGTTTGTCCCCAAACGGAAATATTTAGAACTTCGGCGACACGCACAATGTAATTAAAGCTTCGGCGCAATAACCGTTCTCGAGCAGCTTCACCATAATGAGCCATTTAGTCACATTTGAATAAAAATGCCAGTATTCTCTTTTAAGAAAAAGACTACATCAACGCACGTTTTAAAATAACTTCAAAATAAATTTAAAAATTCTGTAATCAACTGCATACGTACTAAATGTTGCTTTAGTTAAAAAATGTCAAGCGAGGAAAGGCTGCAAGTCGCCCACTAACTTCATTAATACGGAATGGGGATAATGTATCACACAAATTTAAGAGCTAGAAGAGCTTGGGGATATTCTCAGTTTTTGAAACGTAAGAATATAAGGTTCTTTGTATAATTCAATGCACTTTTGATTTCATGTATAGAAAGCAAAGAAGGAAGGTACGTAGGAACGCCGTATCACAATCTTATGTTGTTCTGCAAGTTGAGCTGGGTGCCAAATTATATTTTCCCCAAAGAATCGCAAGTTCGCGTGAGTTACACAAATTTAGGTCTTGGAAACTATAAAGTAATGTTTTTCGCTCGCAGTGAAGAATCACCATACTTCCATATTTCTGCTTGCAGGTGCTCTGCTCGTTATCAGCATTTCCTTCCAACCTTGTGACACAATCACTGCCATCAAAAGTTTCGACTGCTGACGTTAAATTTCTTTTCGGGAAGGAAAGATTGAATGCTTCTATCTCGAGAATATTGAACGTTTGGTAGCCAAGTTTTATTGCTTACGGCGAAACTGCGGAAAAGTCACTCCAGCTGGAAGTCATCGCGCTTACCAGACTTAATTACTTACCCGGTACAAAAATTTGATAGGTCTGCGCTTCTCTCCATCTGCCAGTCAGTCGATTTATCTGCTTTCTTATTTTACTGTCTGTGTGAAAGATATTTTCGCTTCTTTAAAATCAATTGAAAATATTGTTTCTGTGTTTTATTCCGTCTGGTAGAGCAAATAATACGTAAAAATAATAAAGATATGTTTCCTTTTATTCATCTCTCTGTCAGTCTGTTTGAATGCCAAATAAACAGAAAGCCTAATATGTTTTAAACCAAACAGATACAAAAAATTTTAATCATCTAACATATAAAAAAAATCTGAATTTTAGTTCAATTTCTGCGAACAGGAATATAGACAAAGTATCTAAGGGGGTAGAGTGGAAGGCCAGCAAATGGATAATATTGCTTACATACATTCTTGTTTTCTTTAAACAACGATATCGCTTCTGAAGATGAAGAGGCTGAAAACAGATAAATGGGATAATATACATGTCTCGAAATTTGGGCGTATTTTCCTCTACCCTATAGAGAAAGAAGTTTCTCCGACTAACATTTTAAAGCGGAGTAATATCCTTTGCGGACATACAGGAGGGCGAATAGACGTAACTAAAGCACTTTATTTTCTTTACTGTATGTTTCATTTACCTACAATTTCACAATGGGCTGAATTGTTATGTAAAAAAATTAAGCAAGCGACTAACTTAGCAATCACACAAAACTCCTTTTCTCTGACATAGAATGACGCATTTTTTCTTCTGCACTTTTCTTTGAAGAAGCCATCTTTTTGTCATCGAACCTGTTTCTGTAGGAATCATTAGAAAGGAATCTTTTCTTTTGGGAAAGACTTCTAAAATTTACTGGGATACGGACATAAATCAAGCTGTTCTTTCCATGTAATATAACTACAGAAATTTGAAAATTTAGTCGCTTTGGAACGGGAATCGAAACCGGATCTCCCGATTTTCGATCTAGTATGTATTATTCCATGTATTCGCAACCTGATATATACTCATTTGCTGGTGATTTAACCTAGCAGTACAGTAAAACACGTTTGTTTCGACTACTGCAATTAATGTCTAACGTGTCAGATAATGCTTCAGTTGTTTGGATTTCATGGTTTGGGATCGTGTAATGGTTAGCATACAAGAGCGCATATCGGAAGATGCTTGTTCGATTCCGGTTCTAGGACAATTAAATTTTCAAATTTATGTAGTTATGTTACATGTAAAGAACAGCTTGATTTATGTCCGTATTTATTGTTCCATGTATTCCCAACCTGATATGTATTATGATGGTTTACCCCCAAAAGACTTCTAACAATAGAGAAAATTCTATGATAATTATGTTGCTCTCAGTAGCATCCCTCACTCACTTTTTGCATCTCCTGTAACGCCTACACAATCTTTTGAAATTGCTTTACTGTAACAATGCTTTACTGTAAAAATTGTTCAATCTTCTGTGAAACCAGTTCTCTGTAGGTAGCATTTTGAAGATTCAAAACATTTTGTAAGATGTATTTGTTAAGTGTCTGACAGTTTGCATGTAACCATTCAAGAACTTTCATCTACATTTGACTCAGGGTACTGATCGATTTATATCATTTTGACTTCCTTTAAGAATCACTCAGGCTTAGAGAGAGTCAAATGATAGAAATCAATCATTTTGATTTAGTGATTATTAAGTGCTGTGTTAGAACATTTTGATACTCGTAATAACTTTGTCAGAACCAAAGTATGCAGTTGTCGTGTTAAAGACATTTCCCGTGCACAAAATACATCCGGAGGATGATCAGGCCATCTGGACATGCTGCTGAAAGAAAGTACATTAATTTTTTGCCCAAAGAATAAATTTGGAGGAATGATTTGAACATCTTTTTCAAATCCGCATTCAGTTCAGACAACAGATGGCTTGTAATACTACGGTCAGGAAACTTATAGGGAAGTGATACATGCGAATATTCACGTATCAAAGACCCCTTCGCTATGTGTACTTGAGTGTATTTCCGGAAAAAACGGTTTTACGTCGCGCTGATATGTTACACACCCATTTGTTTATCACACTGGATGTTATCCATTTGTTCTTAGAAAACTATCACATCTTTGTCATCTCGTAAGTTCTCTTGCCCATGATTTTTCGTTAAATTATCTTACCGCTTCTCGATATTACAAAATCAGCTAGATGGATAGATAGATAAACATTAACAACATAATCTATTACAAATCTGATGCCCAAAATGATAAGTGAAACAAAGATGTTCCTATCTTAAAACAGATCATCTATATATCTGTGGTCCTGAAAAATCTTTAAAGGGGCACACTGTACATTATAAAGTTTCTAAATCCTTAAGTTATTTATTATTATCATTCGTTGCCATTGCTTTTGATCCCAAGAAAAAAGGAATCATAATTATTCTATTGATGTGACTTTAAAAGCAAAATGCAGTATGAACTTGAACAAGCACAGTCAGTGCTTTCCAACAAGGCGAGCCGCCCCGGTGGCGCAGTGGTCTAAGGCGTTGGCCTCTGATCATTCGTCCGCATGGGGTCCGGGTTCGAATCCCAGTGAGGCATGGATGTTGTGTTTGTCTTACGGCACTGGCTCTCTCCCTTCCCTGGAACCAGTGACCCTAAATTAGGGACGGGCGACTGCTTATAGCCCATTGAGTTGCTCACGGTGGTCGTTAAACCTCCAATCAAAAAAAAAAAAAAAAACAAGGCGAAGATAGGAACTGTTCCGGTTTTAAATGATCTGACCGGCTTAAATCTGTGTTAACGCTAAACACTTCTGCATGGCTTTACGCGAATGGTAACTTTAAGCGTGTTTTAAATATTAAATTTAAGACCGCTCTAAATCTTGTCTTCGAATGAGAACAGAAAATGCCTCAAGCAAAAATACTCAAGCATACGTTAATGACTTTGAAATGTAACGATAACTGTTATTACATTGATGTCAATTATATCAGTACTTTATGGTTTTACGGGTGCTCAATCTTCCCGCTCAAGACCTAAAAAAATGAATTCCATGAAAGTTCAATCTAATCTAAATATATATATTTTAAATTTTCAGCAGATTAATGTATCAAGAATATTTACTTTCAGATTGAAAACAAAATTACAAGAAAAACTGGTGAAAAACTGAAATATACGTTACATTAATAGAAAACAAACGATTTAGTTTCACACACATCTGTCTTGAACATCATACAAAAACTTGAAAGATGAGATAAATTATGCTTTTCACGGGATCAAAGAAAAAACATATACACATGTATTCAAACAGAAAAATAAAGATTTCTCTAAAGGACATTTTCTATATTTATACGTATAAATTGAGATGGCAAAAATATTATGACGATAGTAAGGACAGATAGTAATATCAATAGCTATACACAAAAAGCAGGTAAGATCAGGGTAAGATCTAGAAGAAGAACAGGGTAAAATCCGAAAGAAGAACACGTGAACAGGGTAAAAAGAAATTGAAAGCGTGAACATGGTGACAGTAAGAGCAGAGTAAGGTCCAAAATAAGAACACGTGGCATATGGGTGGCTGAAATCCAAAGGCATGCAGGATTAACCTTCATGAGACTGTTTCTGACAGATAATATTGGAAGAGAATTGATAATTACCTTTACCAGCAGTGAATTTAAAATGTTTGATGGAGGATAATGTAAGTAAACGTAAAAGCGTCTTCAGAGATTTAGGTAGCAAAAAAAATCCTTCCTTTCATTAGAAACAAATGCTTCTTCCAGAGTTCTGAGCAAATTGCTCATATCAATACGCCAGTATTCATATTTGTAACATTTATTCAATAAAGAACATGGTTAAATCTTATGAGATTTTACGGCTTAATAGTGGTTGCCCTGCAACACCGGAACGAGAAAGGCTAACAAGTGCTGGTACTATTTGGGTTTGCAACAAAATAACAATTCGCTGAATTGTTGGATTATGTTGAATTAGGTAATCATAAGAGAGATAATACAATCATTTTAAACAAATAATTTTAAATCATGGGAAGACACAAGTTCCTCGGCATGGTAACTGGGAAATGGAACGAATCACTCAGCAGCAAATATACTACACAAGTAAAATTTAGGAATACGAAGTCTGCTTGTCATAGTGTATCAATAAGTTCAGTGGGAGTTCTTCCTCTTTAATTTAAGTAATCCGCGGAATTTGTTGTCTAACGTTCAAACTTTTGCGAAGGAAATATTAGGAGAGGGCATAAATTCGTCCCCAAAATAATGTTAAGTTTCCTGCGACAAGCAGGACCAGTGAAAGAGTAGCAAATTATATGGAAAAAGTTTAAAAAAATTTTAACAAATTTATCTTTATCCAAAAATGATATTACTAATGACCGTGACTGATAGTGCCACTCATTAAGTTTTAACTGCCCTTTTGTGCTACCATCGCTTGCTACAGTCTGTCCATTTTTGAGAACATGCATATATTTTTTAATTCGAGTTTTGAGATGATGTTAAATAAGAAAGATGACACCGAATTTTCGGGTGTAAAAAGCACGTCTTTTTAATCCGTTCTGACCCAAATAAAAGTTATCAAAGCTATTCAAAGTCAATGAAACCAGTATGGAAAACAATAGTATCTGACGAAAGAAAAACGTTTTCTTCAATCGGGTTTTCAATCCCTCAGATATTGCTGCAAACGGAATCGTGAGCTTACGCCCTCTGGTTGCAGACTTGTGCGTTAAGAAAAACATGAATTTATATGAGAAACATTTCGAACCGGAAACGCTCTCCAACACAGAAATAATTTTTCATATCGGACTCTTAGAAACAGAAATATCGAGAAAAATAAGATGTGACTTTACGTCCCCTGGTGAGAAAACCATGCATTATTTTAGGAAGAAAGTACACTGCTAGACAATTGCTAAGGACGGATCATAAACGGCTATATAGCGCATAAAAAAGTAAGTGTGGTTGGATGCCAAGTGAAATAAAATAATGTCAGAATGCCAGGACATTACAAGAAAGACAATTTATTGTGCTCTGAAATCCAGAAGGCTTTGGAACGTGTTCAAGGGACAAACAGGCCATTTTGTGCAGAATACGTAAGCGTGAAAAAAATGCAATTACCGTCCGCAGGCGTTCCGGCGTAAGATGTCAATACGGGATATGGCCACTATGGAGGGCGATGCAAGATTCCACACGTCGTGTCATGCTTTGCACAACATTATCAAGCAGCTGTTGGGGTAATTTATCCCATTCCTCTGTCAGTGCACGGATGAGGGTGTCCTTGTTTATTGGAGTGCATTGGCGACCAGCAAGACTCCTCCCCAAAGCATCCCACACATTTTCAATGGGATTCAGATCTGGAGAACATGCTGGCCATACAAGGCGTTGAATATCCTCGCTCTCAAGACACTCCTGGACAGCGACTGTTCGATGATATGTTGCGTTGCCGTCCATGAAAATGAATCTATCACCGACAGCACCACGGAACATGCGAACATGAGGTAGCAGAACACAATTAATGTATCGTTGGCCAGTCATAGTCCCAGTTGGAAGCTCATAGAGGGACGTACGGCCATTGATCATGATGCCAGCCCACACCATGACACTACATGTCGGATATCGGTCCCTTTTCTGTATGTTTGCTGGACAATATGCAGTATCACTATCACGCCAGATCAGTTGTCGTCGACAATCAGACGATAGACTGTATCTACTCTCATCTGAGAAGAGGACAGCAGACCAGTCGTTATCAGTCCAATTGCGATGTTGATGGCACCATTACAAACGGGCGGTACGGTGACGTCTGGACAATGGGATGCACACAACAGGACGGCGGGCATATAGTCCTCCTTCATGCAAACGTCTGGCGACAGTTTTTCGGGAGATCCGCTTGCCAGTAGCAGCCATAAACTGATTTGCTACCTCACTAGCTGTGCTACGCCGGTGTTTTTTTGTTGATAGCAACATGTACCGATCTTCTGCAGGTGTCTTACTGCGAACACGACCTCCCCCGTGACATTTGCTACACTCTCCAATTGTTTGAAATGATTTCCAAAGCCTTGAAACAACACTGTGGATGACGTCGAACTCCCTGGCAACATCTGTTATTTTTCGCCCTTCTTCAATCTTGCCAATAATACGGCCACGCGTAAAATCATCTAGGTGATGTCGGGAAGACATACTGAAAATTGCAAGTTCGTCAATTTATTCTTTCCCTTTCAACTTTGCGTTTGAACAACAACGGTCAATGCGCATCAAATCCTTTATATCTCTTATCAGCGCTATGACGTCACGAACAAGTTTGACAATCCAAAATTTGCATACGCACAACACGTCTTACTGTATCCCGCACTTACGATAATTTCCGCATTTTCCTGCCTTCCATTTTATGGTTGATGTCGTTGCTATTGTCACCCGTCCTTAGCAATTGTCCGGCAGTGTATTATCAAACGTTTTTCCATATGAGCGGTATCGGTCCGACGAAAAAAAATATTAGTCGAGTTTTCAGGAGCCCAGATTTGGCTACAAATGCATCAGAAGCAGAAACTAACACTAATGCCCCCTAGTGGCCAAACCATTATTTAACAAATATTAGAAATTATGTGAAAAATATTTTCCATCAGGTCTTGTATGCGATACAGGAAGAATTTTTCAAATCGGAGTTTCAGAAGCAGAAATAACGCACAAAACGTAATATAACTTTGTGCCCCCTACCGGAAAGTCTATGATTTGCTTGAAAATTTTGAATTTATTAGAAAAACATTTCGCATCGAAAATACTATCCAACAAAGAAGGAATTTTTCAAATCGGACACCTAGAAGTAGAGATATTGACAAAAATAAGATATATATCTACGCCTCCTGGCGTAGAAACCATGCATTATTTCAAGAAGAAAATGTTCCTAAAAGGTCTGCCGACATAAGTAGTATCGGTCAACAACGAATTTTTTTGCAATCGAAATTTTAGAAGCTGATATTTTGCTACAAATACATCAGAAGCGGAAATTAAGACTTACGCCACCTGGTGGCCAAACCATTTTTTTCAAAAATTTGAAATTATGTGCAATGGATTTTTCATCAAGAGCTGTATCCGGTGCAAAAATAGTTTTTCAAATCGGAGATTTAGAAGCAGAGATGTAGGGGGAAACGAATTTACCTCTACGCCCCCTAGCGGAAGGCCACTGCGTCACAGGGGCGGCATACTATCATTTTGTCATTATTTCAAAGTTGATATCCTGTATCTTCTGCGAAACTCTTAAGAAATTCCGTCATTTATCAGGAACGCCCTCAGAGTAGATGGAAATCTCTTTTCACGATGGCAACAAATCAATTGTTTCCCCATTTTTGCTCTCATCAGCCTTCAGCAGAAATGTTTTACACACCTTGCGGAGAGAATACATTTGCCGGACATACCTAGCAGGGGAGACTCACAAGGGAAATGTGATTGGAAATTGTTCCACAGAAATACGTTTGCCTTCCGAGAAAAATAGACGAATGCCTTTGTTAATTAAAGGCTGAAGACAGTGGTGTAACCATGTTTCAAAATCTGGAGGGTTCGATCACACATACACACATTATATGTATACATACACTATATTGACAACAGTCACCGGACATCTAGAAGATAAACAAAACATAGTATTTATTGACATACATTAGTATTGTGTCGGTCCACCTTTGGCCTTAATGCATGCACTGACCCATCGAGACAAGTTTTTGGAACACAGCGATAAGTATGCATGCACTTCCGACAAGGTTTTGGAACACAGCGATAGGTATTCATGCACTTCCGACAAGGTTTTGGAACACAGCGATAGGTATTCATGCACTTCCGACAAGGTTTTGGAACACAGCGATAGGTATGCGCTTCAATTAAGTACATAATACGGCCGCTAAATGTTGCTTAGCAGTACGCCTTGGTTCCAAACTTCTTATGCGACGCTCTAATTTATCCCACAGAACATCCAGGCAAAATTCATCCCATAGAATATTGAGGTATGTCCAGAATATCGAGGTAGACGTGCTGGTTAACAGGTTTGTCCACGATAACCAATGGACCGGGACCATACCACGAAAAACATCCCCAAAAGAGTATACTACCAGCTCCAAACTTGACCGTAGGATGAGTACACTGTGTCCCCAGGCTGCCGCCATACCCACACACGGCCATCAGACTGATGGATTGCGTATCTGGATTCATCAGTCCATAGAACCCGTTTCCATTGCATGATAAATGTGTTTTACTCCATGCTAAACGACGAGTAGCATTCCGAGTGGAGATGAAAGGCTCATGAGCAGTCGCACAACCCCGGTAATCCATGGAATGAAGTTCTCTGTGAATGGTACATGTACATACCGAGGTTCCAGCATTTTTACTCACCTGTACGCTGAGGTCTTGTGCAGTACTCCGTCGATTAGCTGTAATGACTCTCCTGGGGCTTCGACGTCCTCTATCACTGATTTTCTTTGGTATGCCGGTACGTTTAGCTGCTTCATGCACGCGATGTGTCTTCCACTTATTCAGTACATCCAAAACAGATGACTTAGGTATCTTTAAACGCCTCTCGGTTCCTCTTATGGACAACCCACTAATATAAAACACAACAATCTTTCCCTTCTCAAAGGCAGTTCTCTCCCGCCGCAACATTTTCATTCAACTTCACAGTGCGATATGATCTCGGTCAGCGGCAGGCTTGTTATTATACCGTTTGCAGCTATACCGAGCATCTTAACAATGCATCGGATCCGTTCGTTTGCTTTTGAAGAGGTGCCCGGTGACTTTTGTCAATATAGTGTATATATATACAATATTATATACATACTGTACAAGATAGAGTTTGGTACCCCATCCCCCTACACACTCACACGCAGGAGAAAAGCTGTTGCTGAGGCACGATCTCACGGGCACCATATAGGTGCCTCTGTTGGCGAATTGTGGAACTTAGCGAACACAACTGTAAAACAGTGATAGATAGGGTAATACACATTATAGAGGTGTTTGCATTCTACGGAAAATTACAATCTAATATTATTAAATTTCTTTGGTTCACATCATAAAAATGAGTGCATTCGCGAAACATTTGAGGGGGTCCTTTACATTGGGGATTCCTGACTCTGAAAATCTGGGGGTCTGACTCCCCCGACCTCCCAGTGGTTACGCCTATGGCTGATGAGACAGATATCACTAAAAACTGTTCTATTGCATCGAATAAAGTATTCAACAGAACGTCCGGATGATTTGGATATCAGGGTAATTGGCGCTATTCAGCATTTTACATTCGGCTAGTCAACCGTGTTTTCTTAAAAACCCATGAGCAAAGAAAACAGTAATCCCATTAATCCAGTAAGTGCGATGTTTACTGCACTCTCAGAGTGTGAAGTGTGTCTTCTTGCAAATTGTACCAGTGATTGTCAGTTCATGGAACAAATGGTTATCTGAAATTTAAAATATGAATAGAGTACGTAATTTAAAATATATACAGTAATATGTATATGGAATGAGTCGGAAAAACGGGGTTGTGTTGTAAATCTATACATATAATTCGCTCTTTACGCCAAGCGTGGAGATCATGAGTCTGAGCCTGTAAATGCGAATGACATACAACAATTATTACGAGGTACAGTATTTCGTCTTTGGAGAAAGAATCAGGTAATGGAAATGATGGCAATTTGTGAGTACACAGAGAAAGCACCTTAGCACATTGAATCAAAGTTCAGTTATGCAACAATGAAATGAATTCTTAACAGTTGATGAAACATTTCAATTACCCGGTCAAAAAGGTGAGCTTATGATCAACCAAGAAATCAAAAATTCGCATAAAAATACTACTAGGAAAGATAAAGAAGAAGTAAAAAACAAGACGGATAACTTCCTAGCGCAAAAAGTGCCAGAAGTGCTTTGAAAACTCTAGAGATGGTACAGAGATTCCATAAAAATTATCAACAAACATTGAAAGTAACTCACTGATATTGCAGGCAACGTTGAACACGTATATTAAACTTCAATTTGAAAATAAACGATGAATGGGATTTGTTTTCTTCCACTGTAAATAGGTTTTTGTCGTCGTACAAAAGTAGTCTATAAAAATTGTTGATATAATATTTTTCTTTTGTTTGCAGAAAATATTTAGTTTACTGTTTGCACAATATTCGAATTAAGAAATTCAATTTCGTAGCTGCGAATATTTAGGCACATATATATGGGAACGGTTCTCTATCCTTCCTTAGGTTAAACTTTTTCATTAATAATTCAAATGCTCACACCATTCTAAAAATTTTGTTTATTTTAAACATTTACCTACATGTTATACACTGAGTAATCGCTGAATTATGACCACCTACTTAATACGTTCCCATTACGGTTGTTATCTGCCGTGGCATCCATTCAATCAGATGCCGGAAGCAGTTGGAAGGTATGGCTAACCTAGCTGTGTGTAATGTGGCCTTGAATGCAAGTATGGAGGTGATTTTCGTATTCAGACGCCTGATATCTCGTTCCGTAGTGTCTCACATGAGCTCTATTGGATTGATATCGGAGGAATTCGGAGACGGAGGCCAGTCGATATAGTGGATTTTTGAACTGTGTTCCTCCAACCATTCCGGCACAATATTGGACATGTGGCTCGGCTCATTGTCATTTTAGAAGAGAACGTCGCCATACGGGAAAAACTGCAAAATTACTGCGTGCGCAGAGTCTGCCACCAATTTGCGATAGTGGGCACCGGTCATACGTTGTTCCACATGCACCAAGTGTATAAGTTCCTACCATGTAAACATGCCCCACATGATACAACCACTTTCATTGGTTTGCAGTGCAAAGACCATGCAGAATGGACTGAGTGTCTCATGTTGTCTGCGCGAAGTACGTACAATACGGCAATCCACGGAGTGGAAGTGACAAACACGTCTCGTCGGACCAGCACATTTTTTTCAGTCATCCGACGTCATGATTTTTGCACCAGGAGAGACTTTTGCGCTGATGAACTGTGGTTAGCAGAGGATGTCCTCGGCGGCGTCTGCTGTTATAGCTCACACGTGCGAAGCGTGGTCATGACATATACTGTTCTGGGTTAATTTCTGTTGTATTGGGTAATCAACTGTTGAACAATTATGCTTCTGCTGGCTTGTAAGATTAGTCGAGCCCGGCGCTTACCTCTCACATCAACCTCTGCTGCCCTGTGCAGTTTTGCCTCATAGTCGTTGTTTGACTATTTTCACTCTAGTCCTTTTACATTTTAACTATGGAGGCTCGCGAACAACCCATCTGTTCAGCCGCTTGGGGAATCGAGGCATCCGTTCTCCAAGCTCCCGCAATCTGTGTTTCCCCAATATACGATACATACTTCCGTTTACCCATCACGCTCTGAATTTCAATAAACACTGCTCCACTCAGATGTTGTATATCTATGTCGGTCGACAAATTGCGGCCTCTCGGAAATCATTTAGTCAACGGAGCGAATCCACTTTCTATATATGTGGATATGATTCAGTGGCCACTCGGTGTAAGTCGGCCTTCGTTGAAACGGATATAATGTATTTATTATAGAGGTCACTTAGGAGAAGATAAAGTCGAGTTCCGCTTTATACACACTACGAGGATATGGATTTTCTCAGTTGCAGTTGAGGAACATTTTCCTAATATATCTGTCCAACTGACGAAATCTCAAAAATAAAATCTGGATGTTTGCTTGAGTTATATCAAGGCTATCTAGAAAACACAAGGCCATGGTATTAGAGTAATGAATTCCCCCTTTTAGAGACGTCACGCGGAAACCAAGGCTTCCGATTGGTTTCCAACGCTATCGTCCGTGACGTCAAACACATGACCAACGTACCAGTCCGTGTAACATGAGAATGACGTCATAAATGGCAGGAAATCATCTCATTAATGTCATGGCCTCGTGTTTTCAAGATGGCCTTGCTTATATCCTGTGTTCAAGGCTACTTCTTTAAGCCTACTATTTTTTGTTAACACGTATTACTCTTGTCTCATTTTTTCCGATGTTTTTAATAAATTAAAACATATTTATGTTCCAAAGAGAAAAGGCATAGTTAAGAATTCGAGTCTTGGGTGATATCTGTCATTAACGTACAAAGTGTATTATTTACACAACAGAACGAAGACTGTCATTTGATTGCTTAACGCCGAAAGACATGCGTAGCCAAGAAAGAATTTCTTCACATGCGAAAAATCGGTAAGACTAGTCTGATCCACTGATTTTACGTAATTCGTGTTTAAGACAAAGTATTCTTGCAAGTGATTTTAAAGGATCGTTTTAATCTGGCATGGTGCCAAATATATGTACTGAAACGTATGTTCTGAGTTTGCAAAAAATATTCATTCTTCTGCGACACTTCACTGTATTTCGAAGCATTTCTTTTTCTTACAAAATCTCAGCGTTTTCTTAATATTGCATTTTCTATCCTTAATGACTTATGAAAGCCGCTCGAGAGCCCTACAACGATCAGTGAAGCAAACAGAAAGCTTTCTGAGTTTATCAATCATTCATTCAGCAAGGAACATCGCTTCACCAACAGCCTCGCTTTTAATATGCATTTCATAACGTCAGCTTCAAGAGCATCTTGGAACTTAACGGAATTCTCGTCTATTTCGCCATTAATTACCTTGAGCAATACCGCTGAAGCTTGAATAATTAAACTGATCTTTCTGTGTTAGATGGGTTGCAATTCCTTTTTGTTGTAGAGGTTTTGCATTTTTTAGAGATTCGATGAAACACTTCCATTACAATCACTATTCAGTTTTAACAATGTATTCTTTCTAACTTACCTCTGCTCCGTTAACATGTTTAAAAATCTAAATTAAAAATCTGTTCATTACAAATACTTTGGAACTTAGAATATCGTAAATAATATTTTCGAATTGTTCCGTTCTAGTCAATGTGATATTTCGTGAAGTCGTTCTCACAGGACGAAGAGGACTAAGAATCACAAACAATACATATTGCTTTATCTGTACGTTCGAATGTTTGTCCCACTTTGGTGACTCAGTTCAAAGACTCATCACCATAGCAACAACCGTGAAAGAAATAATTGTGTCATCACGCTTAGCTTTTGGTATTTTGGTGCATTTGCTCAGTGAATGGAAACTGCTCTCCTGATTAAATTATGTGACCTCAACAATATAGCACCAACTGAGAAAGAGATGTTTGTGACGTTCCGCTTAACTTTTCGCGTTGTTGGGCAGGTGTTCCGTGAATGGAAACTGCGAATTATGTCAGCGTGTGACATAAGAACTGCGTCACATAGAAATTATTTTTTTTGCTGTTGTAATGTTCATGAAACATACTTTCACATTTGAACATCACAAACAAAAAGAATACCAGGTTATTAAAAAAAAAGTCTACATATCTTACTTTTTCTCGTCATTATTGACGGGCTTTCACCTAGTGCATATATAATTAATACTTTATACAACGGGATTGAAGATCTACGGGGTTTCTGAACTACTTGTGTAGAAAAGGATGGCATAACTTACTTTTTTTTCATCGGGTATATGTATGTATGAATTCCTGTACGTATTTGGTGAAACTTTGTATGATCAAGACGAGCAAGGAGGGACTTGTTGACTTTTAATTTTTTTAAATCTTTCAATCTTGATACTTCATAATAGCTTGGCATAGAACAGCGAAATATTTCAACTGCTAAAATTCTGGCTGCGTCAACGTAATCTAGTCGTGACAGTGGTCTCAAAGTTATTTTAAATCATTACCCCCTTCTTGTAGAATTGTGCTGGTGTTCGTGTTTGTGTTGAACTTTGAAAGCAGGTTACCTTTAATGATGTTTTACAACACTGGACAAGAAGCATGATTGATTGCAAGCCAGAGGGAATGAAATCGGAGTACTGTTACACACGTAGTATAGGAGTTTTCGAAACTCATATACTACGTGTGTAACAGTATTATAGAGGACTTTGTCCTAATATACATTGCCTATCTCCCACGTAATTTAGTGTTCAAATATATGTATGTATAGACTGAACTTCTACTAAAATTTGTATGATAACTTCGTAAGGCATATGTGAATGGTATTCTAGTTTTTCCCCTTCCTCATACTGGTTGTGCATCGCTTATCCGAAAATTACCAAACCAAAAACCTCCGCAACCAGAAACTTTACGATCGCCGACATGGCGTCACAAATGAATAACTCCAGAAGGCTTTGGAGAGGTTCCCAGGCTTTGCGCAGTTCTCTGTGAACACCGACGGGTGCGATGCCTGACCTAAGATACACTGGGTATGTCTCTACCCTATTTTGTTGTAGCGTTGAACAAACTGATTCCGTTGATACAACTCACAAAAATACTTCTTTCCTTAACACTTCAGATAAACGACTTCTGCAGAGAATGACTCTCGCGAAGTCGGTTCGGATTTTGTTGTTCGTTGATTCTTCCAGTTTAATAAACGATTTTTTATTTAAATGAAATTTTAGTTCATACGGGAAACAATTCCCTTACCTTTTTACCCCCAAAAGGTTAATCACATTTATTATATTTTTACACTTCTAAAATGATTGCGTTTACTGACCAGAGCAAGAATATCATTGATACACCCTGGTAAACATTTAGCGTTTAGTTAAAAATTAATTCTGACCGATTGTTTGAGAGAATCATCTCTTTTGCAGAATCAATTATTTTCGTTAAATAATGCGACTCACTGATGAGTCATTCTTCTCGAATGAATAGCTCAAGAACATTATTTTCTCGAAATATAGTTGGATTTAGTGTTTAGACTTAATCTCGTCCTAAAGCTATCCAAATGTATTGGTACGAGTTGTGATAAAGAAGTATCTAGACTGGTTGCATAAGTTCGGAATCGCGCGGCAAAGCAGGAAGTGGTCTGGCACAGGTTGACTTCGGAATTTACTGGCGCATGTACCGTAAACCATATCTTTCCTTTTCGCCCGGCTTTTTTTACGCTTTCCAATAGTAGGTTGAAGAAGCGTATATGCTCCAGCTTTATCCGTCTGTCTGTCTGTCCGTCTCTCTGTCTGTGCGTCTCTCTGTTCGTCTGCCCGATAACTCGCGTAAAAATGGTTCTATTTCGATGAATTTTTAGTAGGTGGTAGGGGACCACCTGCAGACGAACCCTTTTGAAAACGAACGAAGTGAGGTCAAAGGTCAGGACATAGGAGAGGGATCCATTCCGTTGCCCTTATACATCATAACTTGCGTAAAAACAGTTTGATTTAGATGAAATTTTAGTACCTGGTACGAAACTACCTGGGAACAAAACCTGTTGAAAATGGGCGAAATGATGTCAAAGGTCAGGACGTAGGAGCAAGAACTATTCCATTGCCCTTATGCGTCATAACTTGCGTAAAAATGGTTCGAATTCGATGAAAGTTTAGTATGTGGTACGGAACTACTTGTGAACAAACCCTGTTGAAAATGGGCGAAATGGGGTCAAAGTGTAGAACATAGGAGCGGGATCCATTCCATTGCCCTTATGCGCCTTAAACTTACGTAAACATGCTTCGATTGCGGCAAAACTTTGTCATGTTCTTTTGGAGATATACTGAACCCGTTTTGTCGAATATCATCGAAATAGGGTCAAAGGTCAGGACACAGGAGCGAGATTTATTCCACAGCCATTATCCTCATAACTTGACTAATAATGCCTCTATTGCGACAAAACTTTAGTATGTTATTCCGGAAGTACACGGAGCCAATTCTGTTGAATATCATCAAAATGGAGTAAAACGTCAGACCACAGGAGCGAGATTTATTCCACAGCCAATATCCTCATAACTTAGGTAATGATTTCTGGTATGTTGGAAAGCGTATATTAAGCAATGCATTGCATGATTTTACTAACTTGTTTACAGTAGGGCTTTGTTCTTATGTGTGTGAAGATGTTCGTCGCATTTGACATGTCGGAAAAAATGATCAACGAATTTGCATCAGATTTTGTCGAAAACTTAGCGAAACCTTTAAAGGCACGTGCTTAAAGTTACAGGAAATCAATGGGGAGGATTATATGACTAGTGCACAAGTTAATGAGTGGTATAAATGTTTTAAAGATAGTCGTGAAAGTGTTGAGAGCGATAAACGGTCTGGGAGGCCCACAAACAGGAAAGGTGAAAACAATGTCGAACATGTGCGCACAGCTGTGCAGGAAAATCGTTGAATCACTATTCGTGAATTATCTGAAGACTTCAACATTAGTTTCGTTTCAGTTTAGGGGATTCTTTTATTACGGTTTCCAACCGTAGGTTGAAGAAGTGTATCTGCTCCAGCTTTGTCCGTCCGTCCGCACGATAACTCGCTTAAAAATGGTTCGATTTCGATGCAATGTTAGTATGGGGTAGGGAACAACCTGGGAAGGAACTCTATTGAAAATGGATGAAATGGGGTCAAAGGCCAGGACATAGGAGCGGGATCCATGCCATCGCCCTTACGCGTCATAACTTACGTAAAAATGCTTCGATTGCGACGAAAAATTGATTCATGTTGTTCCGGAGATCTACTGAAACGGTTCTGTTTAATATCATCGAAATGGGGTCAAAGGTGAGGGCACAGGAACGAGATTTATTCCACAGCCGTTATCCTCATAACTTGAGTAATGATTGCTTTTATGTTGGAAAGCGTATCGTAATCAATGCATTGCGTAATTTTACTAACTTGTTTTTCTTTATTGGAGGTTTAACCTCCGCCGTGAGCAACTCAGTGGGATGTAAGCAGTCGCCTGTCCTTAGTTTAGGGCCATTGGTTCCAGTGAAAGACAGAGAGAGCCAGCGCAGTAATGCCTCGCTGGGATTCGAACCCAGATCGGTCCTGGAAGAATGATAGCCATCACTTAGGCCACTGCGCCACCGTAGTGGCTCAGTGGATTCTTACGGAAGATGTTGATATGAGACGCGTCTCAGCCAACTGTGTGCCAAAATTGATCGCCGCCCCGCTGGCGCAGTGGTCTGAGCGCTGGTTTCTACCCATTCTTCTGAGATGGGTCCTGGTTCAAATTCCGGTGAGGCAGTGATGTTGTGTTCGTCTTACGGCACTTAATCATTCCCTTCTCTCCTGGAACCAGTGCCACCTAAATTAGGGACTGTAGGCTGGTTATAGCCCATTGAGTTGCTCACGGTGGTCATTAAACACCCAATCAAAAAAAATATTAATAAAATCAAATTGCTCTGAGATGAACAAAAACTGGCCTGTGTTTCCGCTGCTAGTGACCTGCTTGAGTACGACGAAAAGTTTTTAAAAAAATCATCATGACTGGTGATGAAGTTCGGGCTAATGACCTCGAAACTAAAGCCTGGTCTTCACAGTGAAAGAACCCAAACTCCCTCAGACCCAAAAAAGCACGACAAAGCCATTGAAATGTCAAGACTATGCTGACTGTATCAATCATGAAGGAATTATGCATCATGAATACGCTCCATCAGGCCAGGCAATCAATATTGTCAAGTTTTGAGGAGTTTGAGGGACGCAGTTAGTCTCAAAAGTCGGCATTTTATGAGAGTGTCGAGTGGCAACTTCACCAAAACAACGCGCCTGGCCATGCAGTTTCATGCTAAGCACCGCATTTCACAGATCCGGCAGCCACCCTATTCACCAGTTCTCGATCCCTGCGGCACCTTTCTCATCCTAAAAGTCAAATACCACTTGAAAGGAAAAAGACTACAAGATGTTGAGGATATACAACGGAATGCGATGAAACAACTGTTCTCAATTTCAGAAAACGACTTTAAAAAATACTTCGAACAGTGGAAACGGCGCTGGTCTAAATGTGATGTTTCAGAAGTGGACAACTCTGAAGGCGATTTAGTTTCAAGTATGTAAGTGTTGTACTTTTTATTTAATAAATCCAGCTTGGATACGTTTTGATCACATTTTGTATACTAAAGGCAAATAGTCCAAAAACCGAAAAAAGAAAGTAAAATTCGAGACGCTTTCTGACCCAAGTATTTCGGATAATGGATGTTTAGCTATATCTACAACTTTTGCGATCCGTTTTCAATTTCCGCCCCTCCCACCTATACCTTCTGAACATTCAATACATATTTCGCATAACGTTCCTCATTCTCTATTCCAGTCATTTTCATTTTCCTCTGTCTTCTCAATTGTTAATAAATTTATTTCTTATTTTCCCTTAGCTTTCTGATGTTTCTGTCTAGCTTTAACAAAGGGCTTTTGCTAACGTTGTTTTTTTTACTTCTCTCACACATGTCAACTGTAGTTCTTCTCAAAGCGTAACAATACGCACTGAGTATTCATGCTTCAGTTGCTCGAGTTTCAAAGTCCTTTCGGCACCGTCAGATTCACTGACTGCTAATCTAATAACGAATATGGAAGTCAAGTGATATGGCACAGTTCGCTGTTCATTCTTGACAAATTAAAGATCAAATGGCAATTTTTCACTTTGATATTAGCAAATAACGAAAAGTTCAATCGTTTATGCAAACATTCCTCCAACTTTTTGCCTTCAATTCGTAACAAGAAGAAAACTGTGCTGTCTAGGAGTATCTGCTACAATATAACTTTGTATCTGTTGGGGAAGTATCAAAATAATTTCTAATCTTATCTACATTTGAAATCGTCGACTAAAAGGAACAGACATACGTGAATTAGTGAAGGTTCACAGTTCCTGTTTAAGTCATAGATAATTATTTTTTTTAATATTTTTAGTAATTATTATTGTGAGGTTAACGACCACCATGAGTAACGTAATGGGTCCTAACCATGCTTCCGTTTCTTATTTGGTGCAACTGGATCCAGGGTAGGGACAGAGCCAGTGCTGTAAGACAAACATGCCATCCATGCTGCACCCATGGAATTCGAAACCAGACCCATCTCAGAATGAATGGTCAGAAGCGAGCACTCAGGCCACGGTGTAGCAACGGCGGCGTTCGGTAGCTGTGTTTCGTAAAACAATTAATTAAATCTCGGAGTTGAATTATTTTGACTTATTCAACTACTTGTTTTACACAGTACTTATCAATTCTATTCTTTATTCTTCTAATAAAATTATTTATTGTGTTTGTTAAACACCTATCTGTTCAAAGCACTGTATCTCTGTTTTTTGTGCCGGGGACTGGAATTTATAAAATGCTAAAACTCTGAATGATGTCCGCCGGAATATATTTGCATTTGTCACTTGAAAATTCTGTAGGAAACCGAAAGCATGCATTTTTCTTCGTCTACAGCAATTACACTGGCGGAAAGTGAAAAAAGAACACAAAGAAGGAGACGTCTGATACCAACGAAATTTATACAGCATAATAACGGAATACAGAGGATAACGTGATCAAACATTATGGCAAAAAACAGCTGTATTTGCTGGTAAACTGAAAAATAACATTTTCATGTAACATGGTTCGTACGAGGTTGAACTGCCATGAACTGCGTCACCCTGTGCAATTCTGGCATGGAAGTCTATCGTACAGATGTTGGAAGTAAGTTAGGGGTGTTGAGTTCCAAGCATCCTCGACCTGGACGCGTAAATCGGGGATGGTCGTAGCTGGCCGTGGAGACCGGATAAGTCGTTATCCCATAAAATCCCACACGTGCTCAATGGGGGACAATTCCGGTGAACGTGCAGGCTATGAAAGTTGTCTCACACCCTGAAGTGCATGTTGCGTTGCACGTGCCGTGTGTAGGCGTGCGTTATCTTGCTGGAAAACACCACGATGGACCGACCTTACAAATGGCACAACAACGGGCTGAATGATGTTGTTGATGTAGAAGGGGCTGTTTAACGTACCCTGTACAAACACTACTTGTGTACGGGAGTGATAGCTGATCGTTCCCCACACCAGGAGACCAAGTGTAGGCCCTGTGTGTCGCTGGAGGACGCAAGAAGGGTGGAGGCGCTCTCCTGTGCGTCTGCGAACACGCATACGGCCATCGGAGGCTCTCAAGCAGAATCTGCTTTCATCGCTGAACACGACAGATCGCCTTTGCGTTCTTTAGTGCATATGTTGGCGACACCACTGCAGCCGTTCCTGACGGTGAGTTGGAGTCAGTGGTACACATGCCAGAGGCACACGTGCACGTAGTCCTGCATCCAGTAGACGGTTGCGGATTGTTTGCACAGTCATCTCAGGTGCAACAGCAGCTCGGATTTGCGTCGCAGTCAAGTTCTGCTTGACAACGCCGCTTTTCTCATGCGTCGATCGGTCCGCTCATCAGTCCGTTTGTGAATCCCGGTTCCACGTCTTCTCGTGTGGGACTCTTCCTCGGACCATCTACGCAACCATCGTACCACCACCGATACTTCCCGTCGAATTCGCTCCGCAATAGGACGATACGACCACCCGGCCTCGCGGAGTCTGACTAGACAACCTCGCTCAAAGTCCGATAACTGCTGAAATCATACACGTCTTCCATGTCCAGGCATTGCAGCTTTCTCAGGGTCTTCGCCCATGTCCATACGCCGACGACTGATTGTATTCACTTTGCCGTACCTCTGAAATACCACCGACGATAATTTGCATATTATGCCGTGCTGTGGCGTAAGCGCTCTCCGGTTGTTCCCGAAATTAACATCACAGCTACGTAAACTCGACCCCATTAACATATGTAAATTTCATGATCGTCCGCCAATTCCTTCTTGGTGTTCTTTTTTCACTTTCCCCCAGTGTATTTGTCGACTTCTGCATAAAGGACTTCTCAATGTTCATCCGCGTCAGTCGACTATAGGATTCTTTATGGTAATCTTCTCCCGTCATTTCTCTAAAAATATTTTCTCCACTTCATCTGTTATCGGCATATTTAAAAACCAATAAAATGTATGTAAAAAGGTTGCGGTTGTTTAGTCATTTTGCGGTATGACTCAACGTTCTTTTGCAGTTTTAAATTGAATAGGAGAATTGATACGGAAAATTGAAAAGAAAATCGAATACCAAGTGAAAACTTTTGCATCTCATAGACTTTCGAAATGGTTGCCAAAAGATCACTCGTAATCCTAATAAACACGGCGTGATCTCATAACTTCGAATCGCTGTTTGTATCTTTTCGCCTTTCTCGTGTTGATGTAAAAGTAAGACACTAGTGTCTCCTGACTCACGGACAATTAGATATGGCTCAGTCCGCCATTTTTCTTGCCTGAGAATGTTGCAATTTCATTTCACAAGAAACACAATAGTGACTAAAAGAAATTGGCATCAGAATATCGTGGAGAGCGTTTCCATATAGTCCTCAGCTGTCTATCGGCTATCTTTATAAACATGATATGCATAAGGTTATAAAGTTGTCAAACTCTTCCTCTGCAGATTGCACATGGCGTGGATTGCGTCATCGCCTTGAATAATCATGTAACCACATCAGTGAGAATGTTTGAAAGAGAGAGCTGAGGACCTCTATGTGTAGAAAATGAATTGTAGTCATGCCGATTTTATAGTTTTTATGACTGCATCGAGATCATTAATTTTCAGTTTTAGCAGAAAAGTGCAAAATTGATAATGTGTCAGTCGAAAACTGTTTCAGAAACTAAAGTTAGAAAAGTGCCGGTGTGAGGGCGTGTAATCGTACGCATATGCTTCTGCTCATCGAGTATATAAAAATAAATCACATAAGAGTAAATCCGTTGACCATACAAAGCAACATCTGTCATAATGCCATTTACACTTTCTGGATCTGTATACCTGACTTTCGGCCTACGAAACGCTGGAGAGACCTACAAAAAATTTGCCAGTAGCGTTTTGCATATCTTAATGCTATTCTCGTTCAGCTTAATGATGGAGAACATTATACCCCTTTTGTGTACAATACTTTAACACTATAGTATTAATGGCATTCTTTTGTTTGTTTATTGTCTTTCTTGATTGGAGGTTTAACGACCACCGTGAACAACTCAGTGGGCTGTAAGCAGTCGCCCTTTTTTTATTTTAGGCCGCTGATTCCAGGGAAGGAGAGAGCCAGCGCCGTAAGAAAAACACAACGTTCATGTTTCACCGGGATTCAAACCCGGACCCATATCGGACACATAACCAGAAGCCATAGCTTAGAACTGCGCCACAGGGAGCTGCTTAATTGCATTCAAATTAATTGATCTAAATGTCTACTAGGTGAGACCTCAGTTTATTTCCTTGGCAGCAAAATAACAGCAGTAGGACACAGTCTATATCGAGTTCAACCTACTACATTGCCAGATAATCCAGACTCTTCTAATATTCAAGAATTACGCCATTTCCTTGCGATAATGAAATTCTATTGTTAGTGGTTACCAGAAGCTTCAATCACTCAAGCATTTTTAAATTATTACCTAAGAGTTTCACCTAGAATCACATTAAAAACATTACCTTTTCAAATGATTCACACACACACTGCATTTTAGAAATGTAAGTCTGATATTGCCCACGTTATTACATTGGATCACCCTATGGGCTTTACGTTTGTCGTCGACTCATTCAACACTGTTTTAATATTAACCAGCTGTAAAGCCCGCTGAGATAAGAATACAGCGGGTTCAGATACCACTTATTGCTATTCAAGTGTTTATTAACGACGTTGGAAAATATCTTTGTATACGATATTTGTTGTAAATATCTTTTCGGAATCTGGAAGTAGTTTTCCTTGTTCTGGCCCATGGATTACTTTAACTGTGATATCATCAAACCGTCGAACTCTTGGCAATGCAACATAAAGTTGCCCATGGCTAAACACTGGTTCAGGAAGGTAGATATCTACTTTCTCCAGTGTTTGACCTTGAGACTTATTAATGGTCATAGCAAAGGCGAGTTTTACAGAAAATTGTCGTCGTCTTAATATGAATGGGAGGTCTATATCTGTAGGTGCGAGGTCAATTCGCGAAATAAAATTAGATTTACCACATGCTGAGCCTGTGATTACTTCTGCGATGATAACATTGGGTTTTAGTTTTTTAATTATAAGTCTTGTTACATTGCATAAACCTCGTTGTGCATTGAGGTTTCTCAGGAGCATGATAATAGCTCCAATCTTCAACTTCACTCTGTGAAGTGGCATTCCTGATAGAGTTTCCTCATTTAAACACTCTATAGGATCACACTGATCAGTATTTTCTTCGCCATCGGCATCAATTGGATCAGAGCTTAAGTGTGTGCTTTCTGTCCCCTCTATGAGATCATGAACATTCTTATTTAATTTGGCAACAACAGAGTTTTGGGATACAGAATGGAGCTTCCTTTGCAAATGTTTTTAAATCAGAAATTTCCAAGTTCTCACCAAATATTATTTGGCTGTATCACCATCATATAAAATATGTGTGCGTATCTCTATCATTTGCTCTGGTAGGCCATCAGCTGTTTCGTGGGCACCACCACCAAGTCGTAAAATCCATTCACTGAAAGATGAATCAACAAATCGAACATTACTTTTGAGTCTTAAGATCTCAAACGTCTCCCATAATTGGTTGAATTTAATGCTGGCTTCGAGTATTTTGGTTCTGTCACCATGTTTGACAACAGGGAGAGTTGCCAAAAGTCACCTCCAAGTAAAATGACTATGCCACAAAAAGGTTTCTGATTTCTCATAATACATTTTAGTATTCGGTCTACTGCAAGTAAAGCAGCATCGGGAACCTTTGTAGCTTCGTCCCAAATGATGCCTTTCTCAGATCGAATGATTTCGGCGTCAGTGGAATTAATCTTTATCTTCGACGTAGACGTTTCATTTAAAGGAAGCACTAACTTAAATTGGTTAAAGTATGTTTTGCCACCTTTAAACAGATTAGCAGCGATTCCTGTGGATGCAACAGGCAAAGCTATGTTTCCTTCTTAACGGATAGTAGTGAGGAGCGTCTTATACAAATACGTTTTCCCTGCGTCCCCCGGGCCATCAAAGAAAAAACATCTATGTGGAAGATCATCATTAGTGGGTGCTGACATAATCCTGTCATACGCTGTTTTTGCTCTACATTTAAATTATTTGCCATTTCTGCAGCTTTTTGTCGTTCTGCAGCACTGTCAAAATAAACAACCGAATTTTGAGGAATGTTACTTGAGGGAATTGGAAAATTATATTTATCGCATGAGCTGTTGTTAGCTTTGAGAATGTCGTTAATCTCTTGAGGGTCAAATTCAAGCAATGTTCACAATCCTCAGTATGTCCAATGTTAAGTCTGTGTGCAAAATCTTCCCAAAGATGGGATTTATATTTTTCAAACAATTATTCTTGGGCATTGGGTAGTAAAACAAAGATAAGAATGTATGCAAATAAATCTCGTAGTTGTCGAGTTATGCTGCAAACTGATGCTTCATCTAAGGTTTCCTCCCATATTTCATTATTCGTAATTAAACCTTTCTGCAATGCTGCTTCTTGGAAGGCATCATAGAGAATTCCATTGACTGTTCTTAGATCTGTAAAGCTTTTCGCTTCAGACACATGAACTGGCAGTAGTCTCAAACAATATCTTTGTGGATCAGAGCCAAGGTTGACTGAATACATTCTTCCAATCACATTACCTCCACCACGTTTTCGTTGGACCCATTGTCTTTCTTTTTGATTGAGTACATCATTTCTTGGCATGTCGCTGTATGAAATGGATCGCGCATCTTCATTGCTTTCATTTAGTTTGAATCATGCTGTCAGAATTTTATCTCTTTGAGCATTATGAACAACTGTATTTCGATCATTGTTTAAACGCTTCGGATTAATGGTAATGTTCTGTTCTTCAGAAAGGTGAACAGGTAATCTAACTATTGTGTAAGATTTTTTTATTCCAGATACGTTAGAGCACCTTTTCCTAAGGTGCTCTAACGTATCTGGAATCAACATGACTTATTACTTCGTTGTAGTTGGTATTGTGCTCTGTTATATGCACATTTGTACAGCCATGACCTTTGTATACGCACTTGAAAAGGTATTTCACGCTTTTCACAGTAGCACACACCTCGACATTAATGTGGCAATTGCACTTTAACAAAAGATAAGGATTATAATGGAGATTCCAGCTGTTATCAATAGTTTTGCCACGTTGTGGTTGCACCATTCTTTCTACGGCGTTATAATAGGTACCCGTCTTTGTTAGCTACTGTTTTATATTGGAAAGACTTCGGAAATCGCTTGGTACATTTGCCATCTTCCATACAGGGTAAATTGTGATTATTTTCACTACACCGTCCATGAACCATGTGTTACGCAACAGTTACATGTAAAACTGGTACATGCTCGTTATCTGGAAGTTCTGCCGATACAATTTGGTCAGTTTTCTCAGGCTGGTTTGTTCTTTTCTTACAAACTCAAGAGCATATGAGCATAAGGAATCCCTCTTTTTGGAATTCGATTACATGAACGTTGGCCACCGGAACTCCAAAAATATGCCTTTCGGTTAAATCGTCCATTAAGTCTTTTAACGTCAGTTGGGAGACTTGCAACTTAACCTGGACGGTTTTCGACAGGTTGACCGTTCAAGATTTCAGTAATTTCTTCCGATTTCGGATTGCAAGTCATAGTAAGGAAGAGATCAGGCCTGCCATACTTTTTGACTATCGCCATTTTATCCTGATAATTTTACACCATATTTCGTGGACTACCTTGAAACGATGGTGGCAAAATAAGATCTTTTCCAGGAAGAAATCATCTCCAGCATTTTGAATTTGGTCCATCAGGCATTTATACTTTTTGACCCTTAACTGGGGCTGATTTTGTAGTATGTAATTCAGTCTATTAGCTTCCATTTTTACATATGCATCAACAATGTATTGCTGCGTAAGCTTTCTTGCGTTTAATAATGGATTGATTTTTCCACGGATCGAAAGACGATATTGATATTATTGCATTTCGGTAACTGTTGACCGTTACTTTCCCACATTGGTTAGCAACACATAGTAAAGGCGTTGCTATATGTTGCAATAGAATGTCAATGGCCCAACTTGAATCACTATATTTGAAGAGAACAGGATAAACCAAAAGCTCTAAATTTGGATCTAGAATGCTGATTCTTTCTGTTTTTCTACTGTTGGTGCTTGCACTTACATGGTAATGAATGAATAAGTCACGTTCGAGTGAAGGTTCACCATCTACATTCTCAAATATAATGGCAACCTCATTAGATCTTGGAGCATTATAACGACTCTGATCATTTCTACGATCTTGAATAATAACCACTGATATTAATACATTAGAAGGAAAATCATTATCATTCGCGCATCTTGGGTACTCTGTTGTTCGACTTCATAAAGCATTTTACATGATGTACTCAGTGCTTGTAACAGATCTGTATTGCACCCACTATTTTCTCTCATTTGCACTCTTTGGGCAGCAGTTGGATCAGGATCCAATATGTACAATTGTGCATATTTCCGCTGTTCGCCATTATCAGGGTACAATGATCCTGCACGATGATAGATTGATACATTTTTTCAAAAACAATAAGGCCCATAACCTGGTGGAGGAGCCATTTGTGCTTCATTTTTTTCTTTATTGGAGGTTTAACGAACACCATGAGCACCTCAATGGGCTATAAGCAGCCCCCGTCTCTACTTTAGGGTCACTGGTTCCAGGGAAGGGAGAGAGACAGTGCCGTAAGACAAACACAACATCCATGCCTCACGGGATTCGAAACCAGACCCCTTTCGGACGAATTATCAGAGGCCATAGCTTAGACCACTGCACCACCGGGCGGCGTGCTTCCTTTGATGCAAATGCGAGAGAACCATTAATCGACCGTGGTATGTAAAGTAGAACCAAAATAAAGCTTTTTAAGTGCTCATGCTGATATTTTATAAGTCGTTCAGTTAATAGGGAAGTGCTAATGGGATTGGCGAGGTTTAAAACTACAGACAGTTCCGCAAAATACAGTAACGTTCTTCCTTGCCTTACTGAAATATTATAAAAGTGATCCACGTCGTCGCAAGTACGTATTAAAATTAATAAATTTAATAAATATTAACGGCCATTAAATATTTTAGGAGGTAAATGCATGAAAAAAATAATAATCTTGTAAAGCATCCTATAACCAGGAACTGTATGCTTAAACTTCGATCGCACTCGAAAAAAAACTCCACTTTAACTTCGAACGAAAGAAAAAAAGATATAAACAAAACATTAAACGGGAATGTTTACGGATAACACGGTGTGAGTACCCGAATATAAATGTTCGTCTTTTTCTGTGAAACAGCGTAATGAAGCATATCAAGGGTATGTAAAGTAGAACCAAAATTCCTGACGTAAATTGACCCTGTGACGGAACGCAACTTTGATGTCATGTGAGAATGATTGAATGAGATGACGTCATACCAGCAGTTGTGTTATTTGTTGTTATGACAAAAAAAGAAACAAAGTGATATATGCGTGTACTGTGCGCGTATAAGTAATGATGCCACGTGCAGGAAAGCACGAAAAGCTAAGCGTGACGTCACAAACATTTGTTTCTCGGTTGTTGCTATGACAACTTAAAAAAAATCCACGTCGTCGCAACTTAGCCTTTTATATATTAGGATTATTTTTTTTTGCTTTGGGTTAAACGAGCACCGTGAGCAACCCAATGGGCTATAAGTAGTTGCCCGTCCCTAATTTGGGAACATTAGTTCCAGGGAAGGGAGAAAGCTAGTGCTATAAGACAAATAAACCATCCGTACCTCACAGGGAATTCGAACCCAGATCCATCCTTCTTCTGAGAAAAAGTTGGATTCCTGTGATCCTGCTTGGAAAACATCGAGTACTGTAAATTACAATGATTTTGTTCTTGTGCAGCTAATGTGTCTGCCCCACAACCAATATCTTCATATAAAACTCGATCTGGTCGACAGGTCAAAATTTGCGCATCATACTTTTGACAATATTTTGTTCTCATTGTTACTAGTCGAGGTTTCTAGCGTGGTATGCTACTAAATTGCGTTCGAAGTACCGAAAGCAAGTGCAGGGAAGTCGTAACTATTACTGAGAGGAAGGTCATGAATCGAGATGTTGTAAGTTGGTTCTGTGTATGATATGTATTGTAAATATGGCACAGGTATTGTGTTGGGGTCGTGATAAAACAGTGAGGATGAGATTACGTGGTTGTATCGTGTTTCCTGCTTGTTCAAATAACACACACCGACAGAAACCTCAGACAAGTTTTAATTCATGAAAAAAACATGAGACACTGCTATGATTGCGCTATGTTCTGTATGTTGTACGATGGAAAAAAGAAATCATTTTATTATTTCTTTACTTTTTCTTGAAGAACAATCCATTTCTGAAGTACAAGGTGTTTCATGATTAATATATGAATCTTCACGATATGAACAGTCACCGGAAATGCAGAACATGCGTGGCACATAAATGTTAAGTAAAATTTACAAAATAAAAACTGCACTGAACAGTTGGCATTACACCAAAAGCACATGTCATGCAATAATAAATAAAAAATAATTAATTATAGAAAACTATTTGAAAATACTGAGTAGCCTGTTTCGTCCAATGCGCTATTTGATCCTTTCTACAGTACAATAGCTCACGGGTACGCACAAAAGTGTAAGTGGCCAAAATAATTTATCATTCAAGCAGCACGACGCTTTATACAAAAGTAAAGTTTTCCTTTGTCGACAGGAGGAACGATGATCTGAGAATGCCTGGTTCTGAATATACAAGTATTATTCGTTATTTTCCGCAAAATCCTGCGGAAATAAATAAATTGGTTCCATCTTGAGTTATATCAAAGCTACGCTTAGGAATTTAGTCATTCCACCTCACTCAGAACAAAGCATCATTCAAAGTGAAATCTTGTAACAATCTTTAATCTCACATAGGTGCATTAAGACTTTAATCTCACATAGGTGCATTAAGACTTTAATCTCACATAGGTGCATTAAGACTTTAATCTCACATAGGTGCATTAAGACTTTAATCTCACATAGGTGCATTAAGACTTTAATCTCACATAGGTGCATTAAGACTTTAATCTCACATAGGTACATATGTGTACAGCTTAGTGTTTAATTATCTACCTTCCAGTTGCGATTCACGAAAATCAAACTTTTTTTTGGCACTTTAGTCAGATAATGTAAAATGAACAAATATACATGCGTTTCTGAACGACGGACTAGAAAACCTTTTTCTGGATGAGACAGACCTAAGCTTATACAATACTTTTGATGCAATTTCTGTCATTTCCAGATATATTTAATGCTGTTCGATCATGTTTGTGGTTTGACGAAACCGATACGTGCATCATTCTGGTATTCGACAGATATAATCACCAATCAATTCTGTGCATTTGCCACATTTTCTGGAAATATGGCTTTACCAAATAATAGCATGAATACATATTGGTGTTTTTCTGATATTTCCGCTGCAATTTGAGGAATTTGCCGCTACGGTAAGCGAGTGGTTAGACATACAATCTTCTGGCAAGTCGTTCCAGCCGGGTCCAGCATTGAGTCCCGAATGAGACATGAAAGGTGTGCTTGTTCTACGGTGACAACTTGTCCATCCCTGTAATCCGAGATCTGGAATTTGGGAGGAGCGACTGCTTAGAGGCTTCTCAGCTGCTCACAGTGTTCCTTAAATCCAGAAACATAAAAACAAACAGGCGGCATTGAGGCTTTCCCCTTTGGATCGCATAAATGTCACTAAAAATTTTTGGGGTTACAGAGAGACGGCAGAACGTTACTGAGAGGCAGCAGAACGTTACTGAGAGACGGCAGAACGTTACTGAGAGACGGCATCGACGTACACATTGCTAACAAACTACAATTATTTCGTCGTTTTGCTTTTATGAGCGGTCCCAATATCTTCTCATTTCCTAACAGCTCCACGTAACACTGGAATATTTTAGAACGTTTGGCGCCAACTTCATTTTCGAAAATTATGCTTGTTTCATCGAAGACTTCTGTGGTCTCTTTGATATCGGTGACAGTGAATGTAATAATTTCACACCTATGAATAAATAGAGACCTTTAGTTTTAATCATCCTTGCCTACAACAGCAACTTCAGTTTAGAAAAATATAAGCTTCTTTTTCTGAACATCTGAATGTTTGAAGGTTTTTCCCAGCGCATGTGTGTAGCATTTTGCTTTGTTGTCACAGCAACATAGTCCGATTTTTCATAGCAGTTGGTGAGACGTCATCTCATTCAAATCATTATGATATGATGTCAGAGATGCTTCACTTCACACGAATTACGTCACACGGTCAACTCTTTAAAATGGAAAAACGTTAAGTCAGGAATTTTGGTTCAACTTTGTCGTTCATAAACGACATACAGAATGTTTCATTTGCAATCCTATCGTATGAAATTTATTTTAAATATTCTTCTTTCAAGCCTAAAACGATTATTTTAAATTAATTATTTATATTTAGATCATTTAAAGCTAAAAATTATTATTATTATATCATGCGTATACTGAAGAACTACGATTTAGGATTTTTTTTTCCTTAAACCACAAAACTCTAAGAATGTTGCTAATTTTTTTTCCAGAATATAACCAGGTATTCTAATATTTATTTTTGTAGAAGAAATAAAAAAGAAAAGAACAAACACTGTTTGTGCTTTTGCGCATGAACTACCATAACATTTTAATATTTGCAACAGCGCAATTCTAAGTCTCCGAAAAAGCTTTTAATATTTTAACACTTTTCTGCTACTTGCAACAGCAGAAACAAGTGAAGACAGGGGCTTGCCAGCTGCGTGATTTTTTACATTAATGAAACATTACGCGCTTTAGGGCCACTATATATTTTTAAGGGGTTTAGAAGGACGGGACCCACCTAGAAGGCTTTCTTTCTAAAAAAATGTTAAAACAGTTGTCGGAAATATTGTGACTGGCTGCTGTTATTTGGTTTCGATATTTCATCCTCTGCCTATAGAAACATCTCATGTGCGCGAAAGAACACTGAGAAAATGCAAGGGCTAGCCTGTTTTAATTGTTAAATCCCTGCCTCAACCAATATACTTCTTTTATTCTTGTAATGCTCATGAAACACACTTTCACATTTGGGCTTCACAAGCCAAAAGAATACCCTGTTATTAAAAATTACTCATCTTATTTTGCCCAGTAATCATCGACGGGCTACTAATTCCACAATTTTGAAAAGAAAGTGACTGAGCGTTCGGTAAGTTCTAAAAGTTGCACCATTTTACCACTGGTTTCGACTTACAATGCAGAACGCCGCGAAGGTGTACTCGCGCCGCATTAACACGTCGGACCATGACCGAATGGCAGGTCAGATGGGACACGAGAGAGACAGGGCGGAAGACACACAGAGTGTTTCCGAAAGTCTCGACCAAACGAGCACAGACAAATAAGTTCCTGAATCAAGTACTCAGTGGCCATGGCATCAGCCCTGAATACCTAGGCAGATTTGCCATCAGGAACTGCACTTGTCCCTGTGGAAAGAGAACGGCAAGCATAGAACACTGCGTACTTGAATGCAGTGGCTTCGCCGAATGGAGAAACACACTGATCCCAGGTGTGCAAAGAACGCGAAGATTGGATCTGCTCATCCAATCTTCCGTTAACAGGAGGGGGATAATAGCCTTCGTAGAAAGGCTAACCCTCCAGCAACATACCATCTTCCCCAATCAAACGGGGACCGAAACGCAGGAGGTGAACGTGCACACCGAAAGCGAATCGGAAGATGAATGAGGGTAGAAGTCTGTGGGAAAGCAGACAAAGAGACCACCAATGTAAATATTCTGTACATAAATTTTGCTATCTCTTGATGTTGTAAGTCCTAAGCATGAGGACAGTGTATACATGTGTGTAGGTGTTTGAAAATGAAAATAAAGGGAAATTATTCCCCCAAAAAAGTTCGAGGGCAAGAAATCTTCCAGTCAGCGAAAAAGTAAGAAACGACCTATCCCGCCAGACAGAGCGGGAACCCAGACAAGGTATTCTAGGTCGCCTGCCAGCACGTCACCACGGGCTGGTCTCTGGGCCATTGGGGTGGCCAGGGTCCGAACCGCGTCTCAAGGCAGGATAATTGTCGCAACATTTCAAAATAACATCCAAGGTGCTCAACAAGTCCCCGTGGAGCCAAGACAGATTGGCGGAACGGGTCAATGAAATCAGTATATTACTCTCTCCGCAAGAAGCCATCCCTGTGACTGAGTGACAAGATTGGTGCGATTGTTGTCAGTAATCCGAGCAAGACCTAGATCCGTGTCTCGGAAGAAGCCCAGGTTAAGTGCCTCTGTTAAGTGTTTAGTTATTTTCCTTTATCCTATGGTGACTCTGTTTCCTGTAAGTAATGTCCATCACTTTTTAACTCCGGGACAGAATGCAACAGAATCTGCTTAACTTCTATCGATACGCTCAATAAAGTACTGTAGTACACTCCGGGATTTCTATTTTAGTTAATTTAACCAATTAAATTTGCACCCGTAACTCTACCAATTTACAAGGGACTGCCTCATCTTTTACAATGCGAACAGGTGGTGTAAAACGGAAAACCAGAGTTAATACCCATGCTACAGCAGTGCACCATTCTTGAGTTTATAGCCTTTTAAAAGCCATCCGGTAATAATCTGATAGTCGTTTAAGAGAACTCAATGGTTCCTCGTAAAATTCGAAACTACTAAACAGAACACATGGGTTCATAAATGGTTCGCATAAATTATGTAAAGTTTTTACAGTTATGAGACTAGTAATGTGAGCTTTCCTATAAGTATGAGATCTGTTTCTCAAGAAACGTTTTGCCATTTTTCTTTTCAGATTTTTAGAAGGAATCTGTACAAAATCTTTGCCTTTCTTCATGGGCTCCAAGTAATGACACAGAGTTGTTACAATCTCTCTAACTTCCAATTTCTTTCTTTTAACTATCGATATCGTTTTTAAAGAAGATTTTTTTGGGGCGGATTAAAAAATCTAATTAATGTTGCTGTTTAAAAATTTATGAAGTTTGACTTTTGGATGAAAACAACAAATAAAGCTTTTATAACTCTAGAGAAAAAATATAATTCTTTTTTGTTTTCTTACTTAAGGTCGACACAGGAATTGCTAAAATTTAGAATTTTGGCATCTTGCCGTAACCTCTCGAGAACACTTTTTACTTACACGGTATAGGTGGGTCTTGTTTTCATGATAACGTTAATTTGGAAGTCTCCAGTCAATTGTTTACAGTTGTGTGTACCAGACTGAAAAAGACAACTTTAGAAAAACATCGTACTTCTTTTTTTCTTCTTTGCTGAATTGCAGAAATATTTGAAGGAGATGTTTTGACATTAGAACTTATTTTTCTCCCTACAGAAAACTTCAGATATTTTTTTTTTGTGTTTTGTTCAAAAGCAAAGAATATCATGAAAAATTAGAATAGCAGACACATTATTATGTTTACATACAAATGCAATCTTTCTAAGAGGTAGAACAAAAGCTATGTTGTTTTTCTTATGTCCATCAAATATATTTATTTATTAACCAGGCAAACAGTGTATGACAGCAAATTTTCATTGAATGAGACGTGCAAACAGTAGATACGGAAGTAGGGTTGTTCATACATTTACATAATGATTATCTTTACACTTTTAAGTCGTGTAATTTGGTAACAAAATATTTGTAACAAAAAAAAAGGATTTTATCAGAAAAATAATTTTATATTTGAAGACGAAGTATGACATAACATAATGAAGACCTTTTGCTATGAAAATTAAGCACATTTCGTTAAATTTTAAGTACCCAATCCAAATATCATATTTACTTTCTGCTTTCTAAATAATTTTCGAAAAAATGTTTAAATGTGTTTTTTTTTCAAACATATTCAAAACAGGCATTTATGACTTTGAATGTAGCGGTCAAATTATTGAAGCTGTTACACCAAGCGGTTGCATTGTTTACCAAGTTGACCCGGAAACTCAACATGGTTACCAAGTCAACATGGTTTACCAAGTTGACCCGGAAACTGCGATTCCGTCCCTGCCCTTTCTCAAGCAGGGAATATACAACCTACGTCTGAAAAGTTCCAGGACTGACGTAAAAAAAAAAAAAAAAAATACAAAAAAGTACCATTCTCACAATTAATGCTCGGCAACTGTTTCCAGCGCTTCTAAAGATCCCGAAAACAGTTCTGAAAAGCACAGAACTATTTCCAGCACAGTTTGCAGCGCTTCTAAAGATCTCGAAAAGAGTTCTGAAAAGCCACTTTCCGGGATGTCCGCAAGTTGTTTTATCACTGCTGCTTAGATAGATGTAATGCCTGGATGATATTGTCCTTTTAGTTCCCGTTTTATCCTGGGCAACAGCGCCCAGGTTTGTGGATCGTACTGCAGGCATCATGTTTCATCTCCTGCAGTAATTTTGCAGCAAAAATCAGGATCATCAGCTGCAGTGCTCAGCAGATAGAAACAGATCGGTGAACGCGCCTCCTTTAGATCATCATTCAGAATACGGAGTACCAATATGGCATTAACTCTTTAACGACCATGATCCTAAAATCTGGTATCACTCTAAATACCATAACCCCCTAAAATGTCTGTCGTTTCTTGTTTACTAACAGCAATGGTGACTGACTGTAACTCCTCCTGATACCTCAGAGGTCGTGCAAATGTAAAGAACAGGTAAGGTAGGAAATTTGACTTGGGCATTTTGGGCGTTATGGTAGCTAAATGGTAAAGTTCTCCTTTTCCAAGACCCTTGCGTAGAATCTCATGACAGAGGGTCTTACTGATGATCACCGACCCCTCCAAAAGTGTCAATCTAATTCGGCGATATTTCTTTAACTGATTCCATACCTCTTCGACTTTTTCCGCTGCCTGCACACTGGAGGGTCTCCCAAATCTTGGATCACCATGAAATGATTTCTGGCCGTCACAAAACAGTGTATACCATTCGAAATCTCTACTGCGGGAGAATGCTGTCTCTCCACATGCTTCTTTTAACATCCTGTAAGTTTCAGTAGCTGATTTACGAAGTTTCGAGCAAAAACGGATGTTTACATTTACTATCTGCTCTCTTATGGCTAAAATGAAATGGGACGAGAACTGCAATGAATCCCTTAATGCCCGTCTGCTGCTTGTCAGTACTGGTATAAACCGGTTTTTAGTTGTTCGCTAATTGGCCAAGGACAGATGACTTCTGGAATATACAAGATATTTTTATCCCACTAGTGTTACGTCAGTTATGCAGTCAGCACTGGAACTTATCACACATAAGTTATCTATGACGTACCTACCCCAAAAGTGACGCACATGTCAAGACGGCAAGTAGTAGTTATAAGTTCTTGCACATAGCTGACAGTATTTTTTCCGTAGAATTTCTCGTACACGTACAAATGGAAATAGGTTTTATTTTTATTTTTTGTTGTGCAAGTGGAAATGTTCACATAGAAACAGGAGTTCCAGAACTCAAGGATTTTCGTTTTCTTCTGAATAGCTGCTATCACAAGTACTGAGATCGCTCTGCTTTATTAATAGAGAAAACATCAGAAAATTTCCTTTTTGGAATTCTTTCTGCGTAGAACATATGATGCTCGCATCTATAACAGAAAAACTGGATCCAGGGAAATATGAGAAAATTAACCATTTGAACGATGAGATTCAGCATTGCTTATCCGCAACTTGATTTCAGATTCAGCAGCATAAGGAGAAACCTGGCTGCTCTCTGGCCTAGAACTGCGAATTATTTTATTCTTGATCATTTGTTTAATAATTTAGTAGAATGCTCACAATTTGCAACGAATATTTATACTCAGTAAGTGCAGTGTTCGTTGACATAGCTGAGTCGACCGTCCAGATGAATGAGTTCCTTCACGCGGTGTTTCATGATCAAATGATTATCCGTCAAAAAACGGTATATATACCGATAAGCCATTACATTATAACCACCTCAGGCTAGAGAAATGAGCACGCCTGGAAACCGAACGGTGGCGCAGGTAAACTTCACAGAGCAGTATACATACAACCCAAGGACCTGCTTTCGGTTAGTAGGGTGTTCGGAGTCAGAATGGTAAAAGCTGCCGATTTATCGGAGTTTGATAAAGGACAAATTGTCATGGCACGACACCTTGAAACTATGATCTCGGAAACGGCACAGCCTGTGGGTTGTTCACGTACCGCTGTAATGAGTACGTATCAAAAGTGGTGCACAGATGGTCAAACGACGAACCGTCGTCCAACCGTGTGTCGTCCACCGTCGTCCAACCGTGTGTCGTCCACCGTCGTCCAACCGTGTGTCGTCCACCGTCATCCAACCGTGTGTCGTCCACCGTCGTCCAACCGTGTGTCGTCCACCGTCGTCCAACCGTGTGTCGTCCACCGTCGTCCAACCGTGTGTCGTCCACCGTCGTCCAACCGTGTGTCGTCCACCGTCGTCCAACCGTGTGTCGTCCACCGTCGTCCAACCGTGTGTCGTCCACCGTCGTCCAACCGTGTGTCGTCCACCGTCGTCCAACCGTATGTCGTCCACCGTCGTCCAACCGTATGTCGTCCACCGTCGTCCAACCGTGTGACGTCCACCGTCGTCCAACCGTGTGTCGTCCACCGTCGTCCAACCGTGTGTCGTCCACCGTCGTCCAACCGTGTGTCGTCCACCGTCGTCCAACCGTGTGTCGTCCACCGTCGTCCAACCGTGTGTCGTCCACCGTCGTCCAACCGTGTGTCGTCCACCGTCGTCCAACCGTGTGTCGTCCACCGTCGTCCAACCGTGTGTCGTCCACGGTCGTCCAGTCGTGTTTCGTCCACCGTCGTCCAACCGTGTGTCGTCCGCAGCTCATTGATGCCAGAAGGGAACGGAGACTGTCGCCCATTGTTCACAGCGACCGCAAGGCCACAATGCGACAAAACACCCGCAGCTACAACAGTGGCGATCAGGGCAATGTGTCAAAGGACGCAGTATATCGCGACCTTCTACGCATGGGTCCCCATGCTCACTGCATGTCATCGCCAACAACGCGTAGAAGCCAACAATGCGTAGAAGGTCCCATGACCGTGTCATGGGACCTTCGCGTGTCATCGCCAACAACGCGTGTCATCGCCAACAATGCGTAGAAGGTCCCATGACCTTCTACGCATTCGGGTCCCCATGCTCACTGCATGTCATCGCCAACAACGCGTGAAATGGGCACAAGATCATCGAGATTGGACCGTGGATGACTGGAAGAAAGTGGCCTGGTCTGACGAATTAAGATTCCTGGTGCATTACGTTGACGGCCGAGAGCGGATACGCCGATAACCAACGGAAGCTATTGCATCTGGACGCACTGTTTGGCTAAAACAGGTCGGCTGCGGCGGCGTTATGCTGTGGGTGATGTCTTCATGGGACACTTTAGTCCCCAATATCCCAATGGCGCAATCCCTGACATCTTCCAGGTATCTGAATATCGTTGCAGACTAAGTTAACCCATTAATGGCAACTGTGTTCCTGCTGGTGATGTACATTACCAATAGTATAATGCGTCATGCCAGAATCCTCAAGGAGTGGTTCGAAGAACATACTGGGGACTTTCTGTTAATTCTTGGTGTTCCAAATTCACCTGTTTTGAACCCAATCGAATATTTGTGGCTCGACTTGGAAAAGCGGGACCTCGCTAAATCGCGACCAACCCAAAATGTATAGCCCCTAGAGGACCTGCTGTGGACATTATGGTACCAGATAGCCCACAATACCTATCTCCACCTCATCGAATCGATGCCTCTTAGATTGGCCGCAGTTTTGCAGGCTAAAGGAGGTTCTACAGCTTCTTCTTAGGTAGGTGGTTGTAATTTAATGGATCACCAGTGTATATATAGTATGTGTATGCAGTATATATATATACTCTATTGGTTTTAACTTCTAGTTGTTTTTTTGCTTTGATACTGTATATACATGTATCATCATCACCATCATTGTCAACCATTATCGATCCACTGCTGGACGAAGGCCTCCCCAAGTTTCATCCACAATGGTCTGACTTGTGCCAGTCTCCTCTATGTCACTCCCACCTGCTTTCGAATTTCATCCATCCATCGCCCATGTGGTCTTCTTCTGCGCCTTTTCCTGTCCCTTGGAATCCAATCTAAAATTTCGGCTGTCCATCTACGGTCTGTCCTTCTAGCAGTATGTCCAGCCCATTGCCATTTCAGGCATTTTACTCTGACCATGATGTCTTCCACTCTTGTTATTTTTCTCACCATGATGTCTTCCACTCTTGTTATTTTTCTCACCATGATGTCTTCCACTCTTTTAATTCTTCTGATCCACGACTTCCTCTTCTTAATTCTCCTGGTTACACCAAGCATGCACCTCTCCATGTATCTTTGAGTTGTCTGCAGCCTTTGTATGTCTCTTTTAATTAAGGTCCACGTCTCTGCGCCATACATAAGCACTGGAAGGATGCATTGATCAAACACTTTTTCTTTTAAGACATAATGGCATATTGCTCTTGAAAATTATGCTGTTTCTTCCAAAAGCTCTCCAGACAAGTTTTGTACGCCGATTAATTTCTACATCAATGTGACACTCACTTGATATCTGCTGTCCAAGATAAACGTACGTGTCTGTTATCTCCAGCTTTTCTCCATCAATCGATAAATCTTCATTTCTTGAAAAAGCATTGAACATCACTTCTGTCTTCTGAAAGTTCATTTTTAACACCATTTCTTATACTCTTGTCAGCAAGTTCCTGGATCATACCCTGCAACTCTGATGTGGTAGTTGCAAAAATGACTATGTCATCAGCAAAACGAAGGTAGGTTAGATAATCTCCAATAATTTTTATCCCTTTGTTTTCCCAGTTCAGTGATTGAAATTCATTTCCCAATGTGGCATTAAAGAGCTTCGGAGATATGATGTCACCTTGTCTCACTCCCTTTCCAATTTTTATGTGTGTTGTATTTTCAAACAGCCGAATCTTTGCACTCGCATTTTCATAGATGTTATTAATATTATTAATGTATGCATCTTCAATACCGCAGGATTTCAGAGCCATTGTAACTGCTGATGATTTCACCGAATCAAAGGCTTTTTCATAATCGATAAAAGCCATGCACAATGGATGTTCATATTCTCTCTCTCTTTCCATTAGTTCTCTCAGTACGTGGATATGATTTATTGTGCTGTAGCAACTCCTGAATCCAGCTTTTTCTCTCGGTTGAGCCATGTCTAGTGTTACCTTCAAGCGGTGTGAAAGAACTTTAGTGAAGATTGTATAAATCACTGATAGGAGTCTGATAGGTCGGTAGTCCCTGAGATCCTCAACGTCACCTTTTTAATGTAGCAGGATGTTTGTAGCGTTGTTCTAATCCTCAGGAATTATCACTTCATTAAAGCATCGAGTGAAAATATGGGCGAATACTGTTTCAATTTTTCCACTTGCTTCTTGTATGATGTCTACAGTAATTTCATCTTCTCCTGGAGCTTTTCCCCGCTTCATGTTCTTGATTGCATGTGCAACTTCTGCTGGGAGGACTGAAAGAACTCTGATACTGGTACCTTTCAAGATGTCTGGAGTACATGTATCATACCTTTCATATAATTTGGAGTAGAAATATTTCACTCTTGTCAAACTTCGCCTCTATTTCTTGTTACAGAACCATCTTCTTTTCTCAGTGCAATAATCTGTTTTCTTCGCTTACTGAGATGTCCCTTTGCTATCTTTAGGCTTTGGTGGTTTTCAATTGCTTTCCTCACTAGTTCACAGTTGAATTTCCTTACGTCTTCAGTGATACTTTTTCGTACTGTATTGCATAGCTCTATATATTCCACTTTGGAAGTCACATCTTCTTTAGTTGTCCTTATCTCTCTTCTTTTTTGCATCAACATTTTGGTTTCTCCTGATAAATTGTTCACATGCAACTTGTTCTTAGACTAAGCTAATTTTCTTGCTGTTTCCATAAGAGTTTTGGTTACTTTTCTGTTAACTTCAGAAATATCCACTTCTTCCGATGTTAGGCCTTTTAAAGCAGAGAATCTGTTCTTCAGTTCCAACCTGAAGGTATTATGGCGTCTTTTAAGGTTGGTTATGTAAATACATCTTGTATGTCTTATGAGCTTGCCACGTTCGAGTTTAGTGTTGAGGTGCATTTTACAAATGGACATGAAGACATCCAAATGGGACGACAAGTGAAATTGATTTTATTATGTGTAACAAAAACTTCGTCATAGAAGACTGTAGTGTGCTAAACAAGTTCAACACAGGTAGTGACCATAGATTGGTGAGATGTAAGATGCACCTTAACCCTAAACTCAAAGGTGGCAAGCTCATAAGACAAACGAAATGTATTGACATAACCAACCTTAAAAAACACCATAATACCTTCAAGTTGTAACTGAAGAACAGATTCTCTGCTTTAGAAGGCCTAACATCGGAAGAAGTGGATATTTCTGAAGTTAACAGAAAAGTAACCAAAGCTCTTATGGAAACAGCAACAAAATTAGCTGGGTCTAAGAACAAGTTGCATGCGAACACATTATCAGGAAAAACCAAAATGTTGATGCAAAAAAGAAAAGAGATGAGGACAACTAAAGAAGATGTGACATCCAATGGAATATATAAAGCTATGCAAGACAGTACGAAAAAGTAACACTGAAGACGTAAGGAAATTCAACTGTGAACTAGTGAGGAAAGCAATTGAAAACCACCAAAGCCTAAAGATAGCAAAGGGACATCTCAGTAAGGGTAGAAAACAGATTATGGCACTGAGAAAAGAAGATCGTTCTGTAACAAGAAATAGAGGCGAAGTTTGACAAGAGCGAAAGATTTCTACTCCAAATTATATGAAAGGGATGATACTTGTTCTCCAGACATCATGAAAGGTACCAGTGTCAGAGTTCTTTCAGTCCTCCCAGCTGAAGTTGCACATGCAATCAAGAACATGAAGCGGGGACAAGCTCCAGGAGCAAATGAAATTACTGTAGACATCGTACAAGAAGCAAGTGGAAAAATTGAAACAGTACTCGCCCAAATTTTCACTCGATGCCTTAATGAAGGGATAATTCCTGAGGATTAGAACAACGCTACAAACATCCTGCTACATTAAAAAGGTGACATTGAGGATCTCAGGAACTACAGACCTATCAGCCTCCTATCAGTGATTTATAAAACCTTCACTAAAGTTTTTTCACACCGCTTGAAGGTAACACTGGACATGGCTCAACCGAGCGAACAAGCTGGATTGAGGAGTGGCTACAGCACAATAAATCATATTCACTTACTGACAGAACTAATTGAAAGAGCGAGGGAATATGAAATTCCATCGTGCATGGCTTTCATCGATTATGAAAAAGCCTTTAATTCGGTGAAACCATCAGCAGTTACAATGGCTCTGAAATCCTGCGGTATTAAAGATGCATTCATTAATATTATTAATAACATCTATAAAAATGCAAGTGCAAAGATTCGGCTGTTTTAAAATACAACACACATAAAAATTGGAAAGGGAGTGAGACAAGGTGACACCATATCTCTGAAGCTCTTTAATGCCACATTGGAAAATGTCTTTCAATAACTGAACTGAAAAAACAAAGGGATAAAGTTTAATGGAGATTATCTTACCTACCTTCGTTTTGCTGATGACGTAGTCATTTTTGCAACTACCCCATCAGAGCTGCAGAGTATGATCCAGGAACTTGCTGACATGAGTAAAGAAGTGGAATTGAAAATGAACTTTCAGAAGACAAAAGAGACGTTCAATGCTTTTTCAAGAAATGAAGATATATCGATTGATGGAGAAAACCTGGAGATAACAGACACGTACGTTTATCTTGGACAGCAGATATCAAGTGAGGGTAACATTGATGAAGAAATTAATCGGCATACAAAACTTGCCTGTTGAGCTTTTGGAATAAACAACATAATTTTCAAGTGCAATATGCCATTATGTCTTACAAGAAAAGTGTTTGATCAATGCATCCTTCCAGTGCTTACGTATGGAGCAAAGACGTGGACCTTAACTAAAAGAGACATACAAAGGCTGCAGACAACTCAAAGAAGAGTGGAGAGGTGCATGCTTGGTGTAACCAGGAGAGATAAGAAGAGGAATTCGTGGATCCGAAAAATGACAAGAGTGGAAGACATCATGATCAGAGTTAAATCCCTTAAATGGCAATGGTATTGGTATTGGTAACTGTGGGTACCAAAGTGGTACCCAGTGTATTGCAATAACGAAATACAAACATAGGAGATTCATTGAATGCTGCAGTACAGAAAACAAAAGTGCGGCAATATATGTATATCCAGGATGCAACACAAAATTACACAGAAAGAAAATGAATATGCACACGAACAATGAATGGCATAACGGCATGTCAAACGAGTTGAAATAGCACATGAGCACAAGTATATGAAATGTACTATGCCATCATAAATCATCTGAACGGAACTTAAATGTGGTTAGAGCGCAAAACATTATCGAGTAGGTCATCAACTTTATTAAAATAACAAAGGTAACAAATGTACCACTATTGTAATCCGCGATTAAGGAAAGCACTAACACAGCGAAAACTCACAAGTATAGGAAATTTAAAAATAACCAAGGCACAAATTCAGGAAACAACAGATAAGATAATGGTAATAGAGATACTGGGGAGCTCACACAAGTAACGAGACCGATTATTCGTGAAAACACAGCAAAAACACATAATTACAGCAAATTGAAAATACATTACTTGTGAAACACAGAAAAACACCCAAATATAGCAAATTTAAAATACATGGAAAACATCAGAATCAACAGGCACTAAGTCTACAAAAAACCAGAAAATCTGCGAACAGGTTTTCAAATCCTCTAGCATTAAGAGAACAAAAAATGGTCGGTTTGGGGAAGTGAGCTAAAAGTCATCGGCAAGAGGAAACGAGGTATCACATATATGCTTCTCAGCAAGATCCTTCAAGGAGGCGAGACGGCGCGTGTAACTTCTCAAAAACGCCTGATACCGAGGATCGGTGGCACACAGAGATTTAAAAAATCACACATAAGCTTCGAATTGCGTTACCGCTGCAAACAGGTCCAGATCAGGTGAATGGAGGATTTCTTCAGAACAAAGAATCGTACGTGCACGTTGAAAAAAACGTAAAAGTTGCTGTCTGGACAGTGGTCCAGGAACTGGAGGAAACGTTTCAATGGCTTGTAGAACCACAGCATCAGAGAGAGGATTTACAGGACCTGAGCGGAGAAGCATACTGTTTGAAGAGTCTTCAGGTGGAGAAACACCGGAATCAGAAATACCGGGGACACTAGATGAATCCTCAAAAAGAGGCACAGACAGTTTTTTTAACTTTTTCTGTTTTACAGCGCCTTTGGCAGTTCCAATACGCTTCGAAGAAGAAGCTGAGACGGATGTATCCATTAGTGGCTCAGGCTGACCTCCCGAGTCAGTAGACGAGGAAACCAACGTCGCCGAAGAAGCAATACGTAGCAGATCAGCCTTAGTGAAGACTTGTACAACAGCCAAGGCTACAAGAAAATGTGGCAACAAGGGTATTGTAGACAAGGTTGTAATTGGAATTCCAATAGCCGAGAGGCTAGGAGAAGAGCCAGACGTCTGCTCTGCCAAACCACCATTCAACACATCCGGATCGGAACACTCCGCTATAGACACAGCTGTAGTAGAAGACATCTCTGCCAATATTGAAGGTGGATGCACAATCGTACGGGTCGGGAGAGGAGGAAAGGCAGCATTGTCCGTGACTGAAATGTTCGTCTGACAGAGAAACGAAGAGGTCGCGTCAGGCAAACTACCGGTAGTGGGGATAGTAAAAAGACCAATGTGGTCAGCAGTGGGATGCGAACTTGATGAACGTCCACGTCGAAAGCGTTCACAGGAGGCAGTGGTATGCTCCTGTATTAAACAGTGTGTACAATAGTGAGTAGTGAAAACCTTGAAAATGTACGTTCGTGAGCCAATTTCAACTGTAGCTTCTGTAGTGCAATCTGCCAAGGCTTTCTCAGTGGGAAAGACGACGAATAACTGACAGCGAGGTCCTGTAGTATGTGCAAATCGAGTTCCGCGGGGAGCGTCAGAGAGGCGACGAAACTTGCCAACAATTTTACATACATGACTGACAAGGAGAGGAAGTGCAGTAACATGCACTTCTTGTGGAACAGGATAGAACGTGATGTTGACTGGTCGCTTTGAAAGAGGCGAAGGGATGAGATGTTTTGTCCCAATCGAAAGTCAGTGTGCAAGAAAAAAGTCAGCATCCTCCTTGTGATTGAACTGAACCGATATACCCCGAGGAGTACGGGAAATTCCCGCAATATACGCAGACGACACATGTCCAGAGAGGGCTTCCATATATCGTGGCAATGGAGTATTTGGTAAGGCATGAAAGAGCACACCTCTATCCAGGAGGTTGTGGAACTCACGGCCAATCTGCGAATTGTAATCTATCGTTACCGCCACCTTGTGGTTGGATACCTGAATAATAGGTGTTGATTGCAAAAGACCATCAGGTTGAAAGGAATCGGACGTAGAAGTAGCGCATCGTTGCACTATAGAGGCAAATGACATCTTTGGAATAGAAGTCTGTTTGGATCCGGCAGGCACAGAAGGCTGTGAGGGAAGAGAAGCACAGGCCGAAAGCAAGGCAGTAGAATCAGTAGTACCCAGGGAGGGCACCGAGGCAGATGCAGGAGCTGAAGAAGAAAGCGCAGCCAAGTCCAGTGAAGGCACCGAAGCAGGAGTACTAGGAAACTGGGAAGGCATGTTTCTTTTTTTTTTTTTTTTTTTTTTTGATTGGAGTTTTAACGACCACCGTGAGCAACTCAATGGGCTATAAGCAGTCGCCCGTCCCTAATTTAGGGTCACTGGTTCCAGGGAAGGGAGAGAGCCAGTGCCGTAAGACAAACACGACATCCATGCCTGACCGGGATTCGAACCCGGACCCCTTACGGACGAATGATCAGAGGCCAGCGCCTTAGACCACTGCGCCACCGGGGCGGCGAAGGCATGTTTGTAGACACATCTGAGGACGAGAGTATGTTAATTTTTTTTTTTTTTTGAGGTTTTTAACGACCACCGTGAGCAACTCAATGGGCTATAAGCAATCGCCCGTCCCTAATTTAGGGTCACTGGTTCCAGGGAAGGGAGACAGCCATTGCCGTAAGACAAACACAACATCCGTGCCTGACCGGGATTCGAACCCGGACCCCTTACGGACGAATGCTCAGAGGCCAGCGCCTTAGACCACTGCGCCACCCGGGCGGCAATATGTTAATTTCCATGGACGTGGGAAGTGTGACGTGACGCGCATCCGCCACTCCCAGAGATGATGAGGAAATACCGGAAGCCGCCATGTTGGCAGCTTCCAAACGTAAACAACCGAGCAAACGATAAGAAAACGGATGAATATGAACTAACACGAGGACGATAACGTTAGAAAAGTAGATCAAAACGTACACAGTACCTTTGGACAGCCTGACCACGCAACAGGTGAGCTAGGGACGAGGTATTCCACACTAAAATGTATAAATTATTGGAGCCACCAATACTACGTCTGTCACGAACGAGCAATGGGCTGAACATACTGCCAGAAGGACAGACCATCGATGGACAGCCGAAATTTTGGATTGGATTCCAAGGGACAGGAAAAGACCCAGAAGAAGACCACATGAAAGATGGGTGGATGAAGTTCGAAAGTATGCGGGAGTAACATGGAGGAGACTGGCACAAGACAGACCTTTATGGAAGAAACTTGGGGAGACCTTCGTCCAGCAGTGGATTGATAATGGTTGACAATGATGATGATGATGATGATATATATATATAGAGAGAGAGAGAGAGACGTGGACCTTAACTAAAAGAGACATACAAAAGCTGCAGGCAACTCAGAGATACATGGAGAGGTGCTTGCTTGGTGTAACCAGGAGAGATAAGAAGAGGAACTCGGTGGATCCGAAAAATGACAAGAGTGGAAGACATCATGATCAGAGTTAAAACCCTAAAATGGCAATGAGCTGGACATACTTCCAGAAGGACAGACCATCGATGGACAGTCGAAATTTTAGATTGGATTCCAAGGGACAGGAAAAGACCCAGAAGAAGACCACATGGGCGATGGTTGGATGAAATTCGAAAGTATGCGGGAGTGACATGGAGGAGACTGGCACAAGACAGACCGTTGTGGAAGAAACTTGGGGAGACCTTCATCCAGCAATGGATTGATAATGGTTGACAATGATGATGATGATGATGATTATATATAATAAGTACAGGATGATCCAAATGGTTTGTCTTAATTTTAAAGAATTATTAAAAGACTATCGGAGGTACACGGTGTTGCCCAGGTTTAGCAAAATATACATGAATCAGCTTCAGAAGTAGCGTTTTGTGAGCTTTCCTGAATTCATGAATACGATATACTGCACGGAAACGTTTAACTAAATGTATTCCGGAATTGAAAAGAAAAGAATTAAGAAAAAATATATACTTGTGCTGGAGCAACTGGATTAACCTAGTAGTATTTCATGAATGCGAATATAGGACATTTGAAATATCTCAAACATCCGCATTTCTTTCGTATTATTATTATTATTATTATATCCAAACATCAACATTTCTTTCGTATTTTTATTATTATTATTATTATTATTATTATTATTATTATTATTATTATTATAATATTCAAACATCCACATTTCTTTCGTATTAAATTTTTATCAGCATAAGTACAGTTAATTCGAAGTGCAATTACGTTTGCCCTTGAAAATTCTCTGAGTTAGCGAAGTTCAGTGTTCTGTGAATTGGAATCAAGATGAAGAAGTTTTTATTGTTACGAATTCGGGAACAACCACCACATAGCCGGCTATGGGAAAAGGCTATAATTTGAAGGCTAAAGCTTTTAACTATTGAATCTGTGTCTTGTTGATACTCATGGGAAAATTGAGAACAATAGGAAACTGTAGGCGTTTAAACTAAAGCAGAAGGTCAGATGGGACGATTGCAATGCGTGGAAATAAAAACATGGTCTGTAATGATAGTAGCCCAAGATAACATTTGATATGAGTTTCTTGATAGTCAGTCATGTTCCATTATAGAGTGCTGGGGGATCTATATTATATCAGGACAAAATAAATAATGAGTGCTGGGTGATCTATATTTTATCATGACAAAATAAAAAAAAACGTAACATGATGTGGAAGAATGCGCAAACGGACGAATAGCAATATTTAGCTTTAAAAAAATCAAATAAATGCAAGATAATTCATATTTTCCTCTTATTTCATTTCAGGTATTCAATTTTTATTTCTTGAAATATACTTTCTCTCTAAAAAGTCGCGGAAATGCTGTTTTTTAAATAGCGAAACTATTCGTAGCGTACAGTAACGCATGGAGAACCGTAGTGTAATAAGTAAAGAAACCTGCTGGCAACTGTGGCGGAAGGATACATTGGAGGCCACTAGACCTTTCAGCAGTCACTAGACCTTTCAGCAGTCACTAGACCTTCCATCCCAATCCTACATCTCTCGATATCTAGCCGAGCGAGTTAGCCTTACGCTACAGTGGCCAATAATCAACTGCGCTATTTGCGCCAGTGCCGTTAATGCCCACCAGATGGAGACGTCTAATCTTACGGATTTATGATGTCAGAAGCTGAGAGAAAAACACACATAGCGCCGTTGATTGTTGGCCATCATAGCGTAAGGATAACGCGCTCGGCTGGATATCAAGAGATCTGCGATTCGGATGCCCAGCGGTGACCGGTTAGCAATTTTTCGGTTGCTATGTGTTGCAAAAACCTGGAAACAGCGAAGTCTTTGTTTATTCACTGACGCACGCCACGTATTTGGATGATTTTCACTTTGGATCTCGCCCTTTGGATTTAACTGATGTAATTAACATATGTATCCAGTGCCGTTAACCCTATACCGACCATCACCCAAAAACCTTTTATCTCTCCAAATGCCATAACGCCCAAAACTGTCTGTTGGTTCCTTTTTTTGTTTAGTAACAACAATATTAACTGAGGGTGACACTTGCTGATCCCTTATAGGTCGAGAAAATTTGAAGAACAGGTAAGCGTAGGAAATTTGACTCACTCTAGACAGGCGTTTCGGGAGGCTATGGCCGTTTGTATATAAGGGCGTTTTGGGCGTTATGGTCGTTAAATGGTTAATGCCCACCAGATGGAGACGTCTCAGTAGCTGAGCCCATCTTACGGATTTTAAATGTCATAAGCTGACAGAAAAATACAAATAGCGCCATTGATTTTTGGCCACCGTAGCGCAAGGCTAACGCGCTCGGCTAGAAATCAAGAGATCTGGGATTCAGATCACCAGCGGTGAACGGATTACAATTTTTCGGTTGCTATGTGTTGATTAAACGTGGAAAGAGCAATGCATGTGTTTATTTATATATTTAGGTAGGATGTGGAGTGAGGGTGTGTTTAATAGCTATGAGGGAACTCAGTGATGTCCATGCAAACGTTCTTCATTCCCTTTTTTCCATCATTCCGTGATACCGCCATCGCACAACAGTTTCGTTTAACCACTCAGTTTAGTTGCAGTTGCTTACCAGTGCGTCGTTTACTACGAACCAGTCCATCGGCATGATGGAGCTGAGAACTGGACGCATCGGACGAGGCGACTATTTATAAGTCCTACAATGTCCATTCAAGTACACAATAGTTAAAGGCACACACCGTCCATGCACAATTTAAATACAATATTCGCATATTAAAAGCACCTTACAGTAGAGTAAAATAGATGCATTTAAAATTTTTCGATGCTACTACAGTCCCATCATCAGACACATAAGTAAACAGCCCGAAGGGAAAGTATCAAACATATAAACACCAAATGGTACAATAAGGGTAGTTCATTGGGTGGGACCCAAACTTCTTGAACAACAACAAGGGTGACACCGCGTGCGAATAGAGAAAAAAACAGTGTTAATTTAATAATGTGAATGAATATTTTCTTTTAGAAATAGTCTCCAGGGGTGGAGAATACAGTGTGGACTTCCACTGTTGCAACATTTTTCAGTAAAGTGTCGGATACATAGGCTTTCAATCAGTAGTAACTTTTGTCTATGTAATGGGGCAGTCAGGATCCTGGCTTCATCCCAAAAGGGAAAATGAGTTCTTTTATTCCCATTAAGAGAAAGAGCAGTGGTTAAGCTGCAATTTTTAACGTAATACTTGTGTTCCTTCAGTCTAGTCTTAAGGCAATCAGTTGTCGAGCCTATACATACACATAACGCAGGTCGTCGACGTTCTGGTGAACTCCTTTGAGAGGAAAGCGATATATTCCATGTTTATTGATATCAGGCGCAAGGTCTCGGTCTTTCTTGATGTATGAAAAAAATGTTTTTCGTCTTGATGCCAAAATCTAACTAGTTATTCCGACAAATATTCTTAAGTGGGTGGGATATAACTGGAATATAGTACATTGATCCTCGATGAGAGATGGTGCGACATTTTCTAATTAAGGTTGTAGTAGATGATCTTTCATCTTTCGACATTTCTGATAACCTTATTGTATTCTATTGATAGCCAAAGGAGTGCGCAAGGTCTCTAACATGATTTAATTCTGCAGTACGGAAAGTTAAGTTTAAAGAGTGAGTAAATGCTCGGACGAACAAAGAAGTAAATTGCTGATAATTTATATTTCAGTGTGTGGAAAAGTATTGGCAGGAATTAGGTTTGGGGTGGCTGATGGTTAATGATATACTGAATAGTGAAGTTAGGAAAAATCTGCCGAACGCCGTAGAAGCAAGTCTAAAAGAGGAAGGAAAAATTAACTTCTAATTCAACTATAAATCTGATACTATCGATATGTGAAGAAAAACTGACTATCGATATGTGAAGAAAAAACTGAAAAGGAGTTTAAAGCATCAAAAGTAGATGGCCAAAAAATGAAGGTGTCGCCTACATATCTTAAGTAAAGGAATGGACGTATCCAGTAAGAGTTCAGGAATTTGTGTTCAAGGTCTTGAAGTAAAATTTCTGCAACCAAGGGAGATAGGGGTGAACCTATTGGGCCACCTTCAGTCCGTCTATAAGAAACATGGTTAAATTGAAAAAAGATTGGTGGTGTATAAGCTTCAGAGCTGCACTAATGGCTTGGGTTTCAAAAATAGGATGACCTCGGTTGGTTAGCTTTGATTGAATCAGCTCGTGAACTTTTGTTACTGGAACATTCGGAAACAAGGATATAATATCAAGGAATGCCATTATGAACGAAGAAGGGGTTTGGTTTAAGAAGCATTTAATTTTGTTTAGAACTTCAGTTTAGCTAGAAACTGAATAAGTTGAATCTATCTTGAAAAGCCTCAAATATGAAGTCAACGCTTTTTCAAGTGATCTTGTAGTGTTGGCGAAGCTCGATACCAGAGGTCTCAGAGGGAGGCCCTCCTTATGGGATTTTTACTTCCCAAAAAGTTAGGAGACTCTTGGGTCCATCGGAGGGTGCATGGCTGCTGAAATGGTGTTAGGTAGAGATCCACCATATAAAGAGAGTTTAGCAAGTTCTCAGATTGTAGCTTGGGTTGGGTCCTGTTGTATGATCTCATGAGGAATTATACTAAGCGCTGCTTCCATTTTATCGAAATAATCCGAGGTGTTGAGGATCACTGCCTGATTTGTTTTGTCGGCTGTAACAACTGAGACTTTAGTGTTCTTACGAAGCAAATTCAATTGTTTCATTTCTTCTTTAAAGCTTTTTGAGTCCGGAAAATTATTACGTTTATGAATAGTCGTAGTAACACTCAGAACTTTGTAGCGAGCTGATTCTTGTTGGGTCAAAGGCAAGTTTTAATTAAAACTTGCCTTTGACTCAACAAGAATCAGCTATTTTTGGAATAAGGTTAAACCTATCATTCGGATTGATAGGATAGGCGAATTGTAAGCCACGGTTCTATGTTGTAACTTGTACGTGGTTATGTTGGGTGGTACTTAGGTTATTAAATGAAGGTAGATGCTTGGGTAAATTTGAGTAATTTATAGAACTGTAGTGGACAGAGGAGTGTTGAACACTTGTACCCACAAGCATACGTAACTTATGGATGTGTCTATCCGTGAGTTGATCCCTCTCAGAGTTAGAAATAACTGTAATCGTGGTTAGAAGCCAGTCCAGGATAATAGGATGTGTTACAGATGACAAATGAAAATATGCTGAATATGTCTTGTGATTTAAAAAAAACCAGAAATCAACGTTTTTGCCTAATTTCTACACGAAGTTCTTTTTGTTGGGCTACATAAACGACGCGTGTATCTTGCTTTGACCGAGGTTGGATTTTCAAGTTCAGGAAGTTTGGTACTACAGTTTATTAAAGAGGAAAGATGGGATTCTTCAAATGAAAGCTTACGTTCTAGTTCTCTGAAGGTCTTGGAAATTCCCTCCCTTAGGCTGTACAGTTCAAAAGGAAATAAAAGCTAAAAACGCATACCAAAGGCGGTCATAGGTATCCACTAGGTTTTCATTCGTGCTAAATTGTACACAACAGTTAAAAACACACGCCATCCATGAAATATTTAAATACAATATTCACATATTAAAAGCACCTTACAGTACAGTAAAATAGATACATTTAAGATCTTTTGAGGCTACGATAGTCTCATCATCAAAAATGTAAGTAAACTGCCCGAAAGGGAAGTATCAAACTTATAAACACCAAAGAGTACAACGTAAGGGTAGTTCATTCGGTGAGACAAACTTCTTCTTGAATAACTACAAGGGTGATGCCGCGTGGGAACAAAGAAAATAATGGTGTTAATTCAATAATGTGAATGAATATTTTCTTTTATAAATAGTCTCCAGGGGTGAGGGACACAGTGTGGACTTCCTTCATTCCAAACGGGGAAGTGAGTTCCTTTACTTACAATGCGAGAAAGAGCAATGGTTAAGGAACCGTTTTTAACGTTACGCTTGTGATCCTTCAACTGCTTTGAGAGGGAAGCAGTTCACAAGGACAACTCGACCTGTGGTATATGAGCTCAGCAACTCGTTGCCTTAAGCCTAGATTGAAGGAACACAAGTATAGGGTTAAATACGGCACCTTAACCACTGCCCTTTCTCGTATTGTGAGTAAAAAACTCACTTCCCAGTTTGGGATGAAGCCAGGATCCTGATCGCCCCGTTACAGAGACAAAATGTAGTACTGACTGATAGCCTATATATCCAACACTTTAGTGAAAATTGTTACAAAGACGAAAGTCCACACTGTACCCCCCACCCCTGGATACTATTTCTAAAATAAAATATTCATTCACATTATTGAATTAACACCATTATTTTCTTTGTTCCCACGCGGTGTCATCCTTGTAGTTGTTGAAGAGGAAGTTTATGTCCCACCCAATGAACTACCCTTACGTTGTACCCTTTGGTGTTCATATGTTTCATACTTCCCCTTCGGGCATTTACTTATACAGTATTTCTGATGATGGGACTATAGTAGCCAGAAAGATCTTAAATGCATCTATTTTACTGTATTGTAAGGTGCTTTTAATATGTGAATATTGTATTTAAATCGTGTATGGACGGCGTGTGTCTCTTAATTACTGTGTACAGTTTAGCTCGAATGAAAAACCAGTGGATCCAGCCACGTTGCTCGCATGCCCGCTTCACGAAGAGCTAAAGACAACGATCGGTCAACATGGTCGTTTCCAAGATCTTATTCTAAGTTTTGATTTCCGAAACGTTTATTTATGCTCGATGGTTGGTTGCTTTTTGCTGTTAACTGAGGCATCACGAACCGTCTGTTTTTCTAGACAACAAGTGTCGTCCAGCGTTGGAGTCCCATTTACGACACGTTAGGTGAATGTGCGTTTCTCTTCGGAATACTTCCGTCACATCTTCACGACGGTGGCACTGGAGCAGACAACGATGCCTGGTATTACTGATACGCTAGCCCCTGCTTTCTTTTTTACCAGAGTCATTCCACATTAAGTTCTTCCGTTTTCCCATTGTACGGGTTTTGTAGTGGTAAACTGATACGGCCTGCATGAGCTGTCTATATATTCGCCGCACCAATCGGTGGTGCTACCATTACGCGCTTTGTAGTACGTCCACTCGGGACATAAAGGTTGTCCTAAGGCTCTGGAGCATGAGTATATTTTGTCTCCTGATAATGAGCTTGTGCTACACTATTCCATGTGTCTATATTATGTTACTTTCCAATAAATGTTTGATATTATTTTACAGTATTTTTAATTTTCTCTTCCACCTCCATTAATTTTTAATCGACTTGTTCCCCGAATTCCGTACTCATCCACAGTTGATCGTGCAATTCCTGTTTTTTTTCAAGTTTAAACAACTTCCAGGAGCATCTAAACATTCAAACTGTGATCAGTGTGGGCCACTGGCTCCGGAGGAAAGACAAAATCATCATTCTCGTATTGCTCTCTCCGGTAATAAATGAAATTATCGGATACAGATCGACGTTAGGGCAACATTGTAATTCCATAAAGGCAAAGAAAGTAGCGTCTTTACTCTTTTCCTTTTTTCGTTCTAACAGTGCGCCGGTGAAAGGCGCACATTCAAGTGACAAACGAAATTCTCCAAAAACGTGGAAGAACAAATTGTTATTTATCTGTCAGTGCACGTTTTTGAGTATATCAGCAATAATACCTACTGAAAGACATATATGAAAACTAACTTCCTACTACGTGGAGTAACAATTAGTGTTTGTTAAGAGGACCTTCAGCTGGATGCTGGGCATCGTGTGGTATATATGATTGTTATTTTTCTAGGTCTCAGTTGAAAAGGCATTGATAGTCTGAAATGGAACGACTGGATTTTTATTATACTGCAAAACAACGCCACTAACATCTGGTAAGCTACATATAGTATTTCATATACTGAGTCAAATTTTTATACCCCGTTTTGGTTGCTCAAAAAAATTTGCTACTGCAATTTTTCCACTGTCGGATAAGATCGAACTTAAATATTTTTGGGTTCCCATTACAATTGCATTAAATCTTACTGTGCACTCTTTTCTTTTCTACTTGAATGAATATAATTTCAAAAATACCTCATGTTTTTATACAGGCAGTCCCCGGATTACCAACGAGTTTCGTTCCTTAGTCCGTCTTTAAGTCGAATTTGTACGTAAGTTGAAGCATTTAGGTACGGTTCGTATCTAACGTCAGTTAGTCAAATGTTTGTCTTAGTATATTATTTCCACCGATGACTTTATTATTTCCACTTCAGTTTCAATCGCGATTGTTTTCCTCTGCTTTGGTGCATCACTATCACTTACATCACATTTACGCTTTGGTACTATGGTTACGAAGGTAAGAACAAAATAAAATTAAAGTCAAATTCAGTAACACACAAGTAGCACTGTTAAGAGCAACGTGGTCCGACTGAAAGAACGAAGTCTTTTTGTCCTTCCTCGGGCCACGAGCTGAAGTAACGCTGTAGATGCGCAAAGTTTTGATCCACGTCCCAAATTAGCGTTGTTTGTTATTACGAACCACTGTACAGCTCATGTAACTCGAATTTTTAATATACTAGGCTTTACTGGGGTTGATTCATAACTACAGGTTGTACGTAAGTCGGACGTTTGCAATCAGGGGACTGTCCGTATATAAACAGTATTTTACTGTATCGTTAAAATGTGGTTTGGAGATTAATCTCCTAACTCATTTTAGGAGACATTCTCACACGGATAAAAACTGCTTTTTTACTGATCTGAAACAAAATCTTTACCACACATCACAATCTTAGCCAGTTGTTTCTTTGAATGGTTCTTAGTCAAATGGTATTTTCGATTTTGTATACCTAACAACCTTTCTATCTCTATGCAAAAAAATAACGTCGAAAAAACTAAGAAAAAGAAAAGGAGAAAAATTGCTATGCACATTACCTGCCAATGTTCCCATTCGAGAACATGAACTTTTCAATTAAAACAAAAAAGAAAATCAGAAGAAAGCATTCAGTTATGAAATGTTTCTTTAAATTATTAAATATGCTTTATATTTGTTAGCTATTTCGATTTTACCCTCGACTAAAAAAATAACAATCCCACAATTTTCAAAAGCACCTGTTTTTCTCATTTTTATACCTGTTATGAACACTTTATAAATTTACACCATAAAAAGCATTGAATTTCTTTTATATTCCCTGGAGAAATGCAGAAGGGTTGAGTTTATGTTGTGATCACATAAATTTTTATATTTCTTATTTCATTAGTGAAAACCATTGTGTTCTTTTTTTGATGTTCCCAAATGGAAACATTGGCAAGTGGTGTGAAGCATTTTTCATCAAGAAGTTTAAATTACTTTCTAAATCTTTCAGCAGCTACACACAATGACATGTTTATACAAATTGGGAAGATGTAAATCCGTTAATTGGTGTAAATATGACAAGGATGTTAAGTCCGATAATATCCGAAAACTCGAAAAATTGGTAGTCCGGGAGGGGGTTCTGTGATGGTGTGGGGACGTTTCTGCCGGTAAGGACTGAAACCGTTGGTTTTAGTGATGTTCAATCTAAAGGTCGCCAGTTATCAAGATATTTTGAACAATGCTGCACTACCTCTGCTGTGGCAGTACGTCGGTACAGGTGGGTCGCCATCTGTTTTAGCTACTTCGCGTACATTTCCACTCTGCAACATCTGTCCAGGCTGACTTTGTGAAACCGAGACAGGTGCTGGAGCACTTTCTGGAGTTGGGACAGGATGTACAGGAATTGGGTGGCCCGCCCTGAAGTCCCTATATAAATCTCAAAGAGCATATGTGGGACAAGCGGGAATGCTGAATCCGATCATAGCAGGTAAGACCTTACTCTACAGCAAGTGAGATTACTCTGTGACAAGTTACAGCTACTCAATTATTATTACCGTAAATTAAAAGTGCAAAAACTAACCATTAAAACTAAAATTATAATTTTAATCCCTAATACATATATATATATATATATATATATATATATGAGTAGCCCTCTAGTGTACTGATAACGAAACAAATCAGTTCCTATAAAATTGCAACAAAATTATTAACTCCAAACGCCAATGTTCCCAAATAGGAACAATAAAAAAACAAAGCAAATTTTTTTTCCGAAAATTTCAAAATGTGCATGTTATATACAGGTATCTCATTTTTTTTTAAACTTTTAAACTGCACAATATGTTCAAAACTCACGATTAACATGATGCGGCACTTAAAAGGTTAACGATGTGTTAGCTTTTCTTGTGTTACAATTTGGGGCACATAAACTTCAATCTAGGGTCAAATCAATGTTACGCGTAAAGGAAAGAAAATGAGATGAAATTTAAATCTGCATTTAGTGTTTAAAGTAAACAGCTCAGGTCTATCTGTTGTTCCTGTATAACTTACATTCCTGAGGCTTCCAAAACAGTAAAAATATTCAAGTATTTCTCATGCCCATCAGTTATAGGATATGTGAGCTTTTGGTCCTTGTAGAATGAAAAACAATTGGTTTTCAGGATTCACTTTGGCATGTATCCCTGCGAGATTTCCATTTTCTCTTAATTCGATGAAAAAGAAACAAAGAAAAAAAAAGAAAAAGTGCGCTACAAACAAATTCAGCTTTCAGTTTCCATAGATCTTTTTCTATAAACCTTCTTACCTTCTTCACCGGAAGTACATAATCCACTGGGAAGACTGTTCACATTCTGAACGCATATGGATGTTATAAAATATTACGAATATCTAGTAGCGTGCAAATAATACTAAAGCAAAAATAACATTTCCTTTACTTAATGCTGTCGTAGAAACGACCTTTTTCAATTTTAGGTATTTTTGAAAAGTAAACACAAAGTAATATTTTCCGGTTCATCCTGTGCATGAATAACAAGATATGAATTATACAAATCTCTGATGTGAAAGTTTATGCATGATATGAATTTTAAACAATGAAATTCGTCGTCAGGACTTCGCATGGAATAGAAAATGTAAGTATTCAGGTAAAGTAAATGAATTCAAATCATTTTAAATAAACATTGCTAATAATTCTGCTGTGTGCATCACGTTTTTATAGAACTGATGCAAACAACAAGCTTTGTTGCTTATCCATTATGTTTTTTTTCAAGAATTTTCCTTCTTTTCAGGTTTTTTCAGAAACATGTTTCGATTAAAAATCATGGTATAGTTCTGACATCAGCGATGTGAAAAAAGATTTGCTCAGAAGTAGATCGGCTAACTCAGATCTGGAAAAAGAATTGCATATCGTAATAAAAATATTATTATTTAGTAACCAGGTTTCTGAACACAAAATTGAAAACCAAATGAAAAGCATGAGGGTAAATAAAAGTGTAAAGGTCATTTCGTTGTATTTATCCAAAACAAAGGGAAACTTGAATAACTGTAGACATATTTTCACAATGTAATCGCCCTGCGAGCCAACCTGGTTGCACACTGGTCTGGGCGATGGCTTCTGATCATTCGTCCGAGATGGGTAAGGGTTTGAATCCCGGTGAGTTATTGATGTTGTGTTTGTCTTACGGCGCTGGCTCTCTCCTTTCCCTGGAACCAGTGACCCCGAATTTGGGACTGGCTACTGCTTATAGCACACTGAGTGGCTCACGGGGATCGATAAACATCCAATCCAAAAGAAAAAAATCTCCCTGCGGTTTCACACACTTCTTTGTGGTGCACAGGCATTTGGACCTCATGACAGAAGTTGGTTTCTGGCTGCCATGTAAGCGCCACTTCGTTCATCACAACCAAGCAGCCAACAACGTAATGTTTCTGCTATGTGGATACGCACTATATTGACAAAAGACACATAGAACAGAAACACAGCATAGCATTTATTGACATACATTAGTACGGTGTTGGTCCACCTTTGGCCTTAATGCATGCACTGACCCTTCGAGACATGTTTTCGACAAGGTTTTGGAACACAGCGATGAGTATCCGCTTCCATTCAGTACATAATGCTGCCGCTCACTGTTGCTTAGTAGTAGGCCTTCGTTCCAAACTTTTTATGCGGCGCTCTAATTAATCCCATAGGTGATCTATGAGATTAAGATTAGGGCTCTATGCTGGCCAATCCACACACAATACGGAATTTTCATCAAACCACGCCGTAACAGCCCTTGCTTTATGGCTCGGTACATTATCCTGCTACTACCAACAAGGCTCGGTTCCATAGTATTGCCACAGGGAAATTAGTACGGCATAATTGTCCAGAATATCGAGGTAGACGTGTTGGTTAACAGGTTTGTTAACGATAACCAATGTGCCGGGATCATACTACGACCTCCCCAGCCCCCTACACACACGAGTACACTGCCAGCTTTAAACTTAACCGTAGGATCAGTACACTATGGTAAATAGCGTTCCTCCGGCTGCCGCCATACCCACACACGGCCATCCGACTGATGGATCGTGTGTCTGGATTCATCAGTCCATAGGACCCGTTTCGATTGATCTACCGTCGGCGATAAATGTTCTTTACACATGCTAAACGACGAGTAGCATTCCGAGTGGAGATGGAAGGCTTATGAGCAGCCGCACGACCACGGTAACCATAGAATGAAGTTCTTTGCGAATGATACGTGTTCATACCGAGGTTCCAGCATTTTAACTCACCTGTACACTGATTTCTTGTACAGTACTCCTTCGATTAGCTGTAACGACTCTCCTGAGGCTTCGGCGTCCTCTATCACTGATTGTCTTTGGTCTGCCAGTACGTTTTGCTGCTTCAAACATGCCATGTGTATTCCACTTGTTCAGTACATCCAAAGCAGTTGACTTGGACATATTTAAACCCATCTGGGGGTCTCACACCTAACAATCTTTCCTTTCTCAAAGTCAGTTCCTTCCCGCCGCATTATTTTCACTCAATCTCACAGTGGCATATGATCGCGGTCAGCTGCAGGTTTGTTTTTATACCGGTTGCAGCGGTAACGCTCATCTTAAAAACGCAGCAGACCATTTCATTGCTTTTGAAGGGGTGTCTGGTGACTTTTGTCAACATATTCCGGTCTTCAAATCTATGCCAAATAAGAGTAAGAACATCTAATTGTTCACTAACAATATTCATAAAGCTGTCAAAGTGCGATGTACTAAAACACGTTTTTAATTTGCAAATTAAGAACTACTTATTTAAAATTTAAAAACAGATTTAAAGACGGAAGATCTTTCAAGGTCTCGTGGCTCTATATTCAGGCCAGGTGCCACAAGTCACAAATACGCAACCCGTTTATACTGAATGAGAAAAACCCACAATGCACCCCGCCACAAGCACAAGTAATGCCATTTAAAGTAAATTAAAGTTCAATAGATAAAATATTAGGCTAATTCTTTTTCAAATTGCTGGATATTATGAGCAATAAATCTTTTCCACTGTCGAGGGACAAAAGCTGGAAGCTCAGAATTACAGCCTGTTGCTCCGTACTCAGTTATAAAAAAGCTTTCCGATAGACGAATTATACGCTTGTTAGAATTAGAAGCAAGAACTTTGGAATTAGTCCGATCCCTGGAAAACTCACTCTGGTTAAATGTAATAGTTACTGTTGTAGTTGTGGATCCCATTCTAATAGCGTATTTATGTCCCGACATCCGGATATTTAAAGTCCTAATCTTGGATCTTATGTAATATTTAACATTTAACAAATGTCCATTCCTAGGAACAAGTGGAATACAGTAATATTTAACAAATGTTCATTCCTAGGAACAAGTGGAATACAGTATACTCCCGGTTTGTTGAATGTTGAGAAAATGTTGAGAAAGTGAAATGTAGAAAACGTTGAGAGTTTGTTAAATGTTGAGAAAGTGTCTCTGTCATTTATTTCGTACCAAAGAAAATACATGTTTGGTGCTTATTCCAAAGACGTTTGTAACAAACGTTTTTTCTTAAATGGCCCTGGGGGTGGGGGAATTCAATTTTACCAACGTACCTAGTTGAAGAAGTCGCAGTTACCAAAGTCGTAAATCTCAAACCGCTGAAACTGTTATAATAGTCCATGGAAGAAGTGAGCTGGATAACAAAAAGAACGGGCTATGTTCAAGACCATGGACAATTCCTCATTTCGAGCCCCACAAGACGAAGAATGCGTGAAGGCACTTTTTATTGAAAAACGAAGGGTAGAGGTTTTATGTTCTATTAGATTAGATGAAGCAAAAGGTATAATACATGTTGAAAATGTCGGTTTTCGATTAACTGAAAACCTAATTTGGTTAGAGTTCAAAGTCCCGGGAAAGAAAACGTGCCTTAAAAAAAAGAAAACGCCTTTTCTTAATTAAAACGTGCCTCACGTATTCTTTGTCCTGTAGGGCTCGAAATGTCCATGGTCTTGAACATAGCCCGTTCTTTTGGTTATCCAGCCCACTTCTTCCAAGGACTATTACAACAGTTCCAGCGGTTGAGATTTACGACTTTGGTAACTGCGACTTCTTCAACTGTAGGTAGGTTGGTAAAATTGAATTTTTCCCCCCGCTTGTGTCCATTTTGAAAAAATCTTATTACAAACGTAACCTAGCCTTTCGAATAAGCACCAGAAAGGTATTTTCTTTGGTACGAAATGACAGAGACACTGTGTCTCAACATTCACCAAAGCGGGAGTATACTTTATTCCACTTGCACATAGTGACCCGAATGGTGCTGTTAAATATTACATAAAATCCACGCTTAGGAATTTAAATATCCGGATGTCGGAATATAAATACGCTGCAGCTTTAACTACTACAGTCAACAAGGGTGAGTTTCCAGAGATTGGACGAATTCCAAAGTTCTTGCTTCTAATTTTAACAAGCATATAATTTTTCTATCGGAAAGCTTTTTACGCTTTCCAACCGTAGGTTGAAGAAGCGTATATATGCTCCAGCTTTGTCCGTCCGTCCGCACGATAACTGGTGTAAAAATGGTTCGATTTCGATGAAATTTTAGTATGTTGTAGGGGATCACTTGAAGACGAACCCTGTTGAAAATGGGACAAATGGAGTCAAAGGTCACGACGTAGGAGCGGAATCGTTCCATTGTTCTTATGCGTCATAACTTGCGTAAATATGGTTCGATTTCTTTTTTTTTTTTTTTTTTTTTTTTTTTTGATTGGAGGTTTAACGACCACCGTGAGCAACTCAATGGGCTATAAGCAGTCGCCCGTCCCTAATTTAGGGTCACTGGTTTCAGGGAAGGGAGAGAGCCAGTGCCGTAAGACAAACACAACATCCATGCCTGACCGGGATTCGAACCCGGACCCCTTACGGACGAATGATCAGAGGCCAACGCCTTAGACCACTGCGCCACCGGGGCGGCGGTTCGATTTCAATGAAAGTTTACTATGTGGTAGGAGACCGCCTGGGAACGAAACCTATTCCAAATGGGTGAAGTGGGGTCAAAGGTCAGGACATAAGATCAGGATGCATTCCATTGCCCTTATGCGTCATAAAGTGCGTAAAAATGGTTCGATTTCGATGAAATTTCAGTATGTAGTAGGGGACCACCTGGAGACGAACCCTATTGAAAATGGACGAAATTTGGTCAAAGTTCAGGACATAGGATTGCAATCCATTCCATTGCCCTTATCTCATATTATTAAGGTGGACGTCAGGTAATTTTGCTTCCTATACTTCCAATGGAAAAACTTTTGTACACATTTCCTTCACAATTAATGTGTTCCCAAGGATGAAAATTTGAACAACGATTAAAATAACTTCATATTATAACTTGGAAAACTTAATTTTTTCTAAAACATAACCATAATTATATTAAAAATCAATAACTTTTCCTTTGGTGGTGTTGAAACCACAGAAAAGATGGCGCGACCTGTACTTTGATGACGTCAGTATACAAAAAAATTTTGGATTGCATAATTACGGTTATGGTTTAGAAATATTAAGTATTCCAAGTTATGAAATGAAGCTATTTTAATCAATGCTCAAATTTTCATCCTTGTGAACGCATAAATTATCCAGAAAAAAGAAGGCGCGACTTGTATTTTTATGACGTCAGTAGAAAAACAAATGTTGAATTGCATAATTATGGTTATGTTTTAGAAAATATTAAGTATTGCAAGTTATAAAATGAAGATATTTTAATCGATTTTCAAATTTTCAATTTTGGGAACGCATTAATTGTGAAGAAAATGTGTACAAAAGTTTTTCCATTGGAAGTATAGGAAGCAAAATTACTTGACGTCCACCTTAAAGTAGCAATTCTTGTATGTATGTATGTACATTTTATTTATTTATTTATTTATTTTTAATTGGAGGTTTAACGACCACCGTGAGCAACTCAGTGGGCTATAAGCTGTCGCCCGTCCCTAATTTAGGGCCACTGGTTCCAGGGAAGGGAAAGAGCCAGTGCCGTAAGACAAACACAACATCCATGCCTCACCGGGATTCGAACCCGGACCCCGATCGGACGAACGATCAGAGGCCATCGCTTAGACCACTGCGCTACCGGGGCGGCACACATTTTATTTTGAAAACGGCTCTAAGAATTTTGAGGAAAGTCGTTAACCTACCGTTTTCTGGAACTAGAAATCGATTTAGCTTGATCTCGACTTTAGGAGAATTCGTTTAGTGGGTTAGATAACCACCCCGAAGTATAACGTTTTTAGTGATGGCGTTGTTCCATTAATGTTACCAATTCTTAGAAATCTTATGACATCTCAATCTCGCGTTTGAGAATGTTGGCGCGCGGTCACGCCATCTGTCTCATTACGTCACGCGTTGTGTGTGGATCCTATTAAAGTTTTATGACGTCACACTCTTGCGGCGAGCAGATGGTCGCGATTCCCATCTGCCTCATTACGTCACGCGTTGTGTGCGTATGTCCGTCCGCACGACAACTCATGTAAAATATTTCGATTTCAATGAAATTTTAGTATCTGGTAGGGGATCACCTGGGAAGGAACCCTATTTAAAGTGAACGAAATGGAGTCAAAGGTCAGTACATAGGAGCGGAATCCATTCCACTGCTCTTATGCGTCATAACTAACGTAAAAAAGGTTCGATTTCGATGAAATTTTACTATGTGGTAGGGGACCACCTGGCGACAAACCTCATTGAAAATGGGCGAAATGGGGTTAAAGGTCAGGACATAGAAGCGGAATCACTTCCATCGCCATTATGCGTCATAACTTTTGTAAAAATGCTTCGGTTTGGATAAAATGTTAGTATGTTGTAGGGGCTTGCCTGGGGACGAATATTATTAATAACAGGCGAAATGGGGTCAAAGGTTAGGACACAGGAGCGGAATCTATTCCATAGCCCTTATGCATCATAACGTACGTAAAAATGCTTTGATTGCGACAAAATTTTACCATGTTATTTCGGAGGTATACCAAACCGGTTCTGTTGAATATCATCGAAATGAGATCAAAGGTCAGGGCACAGGACCGAGATTTATTAAACAGCCATTATTCTCATAACCTGAGTGATAACCTGAGTAATGATTTCTGGTAAGTTGGAAAGCGTATTATAATCAATGCATTGCATGATTTTACTAACTTGTTGTTATTAAGTGTGGAGCAACATGCTGTAATTCTGATCTTCCAGCTTTTGTCCCTCGGCAGAGGAAACGGTTTGTTGCTCATCTCATAATATCCATCAATTTGAAGAAGAAGAATTAGTATAATATTTTATTTATTGAAGTTTAATTTACTTTAAATGGCATCACTTGTGCTTGTGGTCGGGTGCATCGTGGGTTTTTATCATTCAATATATACTGATTGCATCTTTGTGACTTGTGGACCTTGGCCTGAGGATGGGGCCATAATGCCTTGAAAGAACTTGCGTCTTTTAACCCTGTTTTTAACTTGTAAATAAGGTAGTTTTTAGTTTGCAATTTCAAAACGTGTTTTAGTATACCGTACTTTGACAGCTTTATGAATATCGATAGTGATTATTTAGTACGAAGAACTTTTTCTTGTCATCTAATTATTCATGAAGAAATGAACTGACGTCCTCGAGTAACGTGAGGGATCTTCAAGTGCACGTACAGCGATGTGGAGAACAGATCAGCACATGTGTGGGGGGAGGGTGCCTCACTTGCGAACCGTATTTACTTATGTTACTATATAATGTTCATGTTCCTGCCTCAGTAAACATTGCAGTAATACGAACTTGTCGCTTTGCACATTACGCCTGTGTCTGACATTTTTCTGTATGAAATGTGTGTTATTTCCTTTTGTATTTAAAATAATTACTCATTAACACAAGGAAGCAAATCAGGAATGGCATTTTGCGTTATTAAAAAATTGCAATAATCTTAAGTATTGGTTTTCCAGAGCAACAAAAGCAGATTTTCATTTAATCAAAACTAATGCCACAAAAATTCAAAAGAAGTAATTCGATTTTCCAGCAACCGAGGCCTTTTACAATTTGCTCCTGGATAAAGTATATTATCGCAGAAATCACTTTAAAGTGAAGGCTCCTGGCAGAAATGTTGAATTCTAGGAACAGAATAATTTATCTTTCAATGAAACCATCGCATTTACTACAACCTGTATGCTACAGAATCGTAATTCATACAAGTAAATAAAAGACAGCCGAAGAAACGCGTCAAACAGTCATTTCAAAATTAGTAACTAAATATTCTTAATGATTTTTTCCTATTTGACTTAATGAAACACAAAGTAGTAGAACGTGAAAATCCTGATAAACGTTCTTTATTTTCTACAAAAAACTTGTCACATTGCACAGAACGCATTTGCTCTGCCATGCAGAATGGTTGCTGCAGAGTTGAAAAAAGTGAATTATGTATATATATATATATATAATCATCATCATCATCATTGTCAACCATTATCAATCCACTGCTGGACGAAGGTCTCCCCAAGTTTCCTCCACAACGATCTGTCTTGTGCCAGTTTCCTCCACAACGGTCTGTCTTGTGCCAGTCTCCTTCTTGTCACTCCCGCATACTTTCGAATTTCATCCACCCACCTTCCATGTGGTCTTCTTTTGGGTCTTTTCCTGTCCCTTGGAATCCAATCTAAAATTTCTGCTGTCCATCGATGGTCAGTCCTTCTGGCAGTATGTGCAGCCGATTGCCATTTCAGGGATATAACTCTGATCATGATGTCTTCCACTCTTGTCATTTTTCGGATCCACGAGTTCCTCTTCTTATCTCTCCTGGTTACACCAAGCATGCACCTCTCCATGCTACTTTGAGTTGTCTGCAGCCTTTGTATGTCTCTTTTAGTTAAGGTCCACGTCTCTGCACCATACGTAAGCAATGGAAGGATGCATTGATCAAACACTTTTCTTTTAAGACATAATGGCATATTGCTCTTGAAAATTATGCTGTTTCTTCCAAAAGCTCTCCAGGCAAGTTTTGTACGCCGATTAGTTTCCTCATGAATGTGACCCTCACTTGATATCTGCTGTCCAAGATAAATGTACGTGTCTGTTATCTCCAGCTTTTCTCCATTAATCGATAAATCTTCATTTCTTGTAAAAGCATTGAACATCACTTTTTTCTTCTGAAAGTTCATTTTTAATCCCACTTCTTTACTTTTGTCAGCAAGTTCCTGGATCATACACTGCAGCTCTGATGGGGTAGTTGCAAAAATGACTATGTCATCAGCAAAACGAAGGTGGGTTAGATAATCTCCATTAATCTTTATCCCTTTGTTTTCCCAGTTCAGTGATTGAAAGACATTTTCCAATGTCGCATTAAAGAGCTTCGGAGATATGGTGTCACCTTGTCTCACTCCCTTTCCAATTTTTATGTGTGTTGTATTTTCAAACAGCCGAATCTTTGCACTTGTATTTTCATAGATGTTATTAATAATATTAATGTATGCATCTTCAATACCGCAGGATTTCAGAGCCATTGTAACTGCCGATGGTTTCAACGAATCAAAGGCTTTTTCATAATCGATAAAAGCCATGCACAATGGAAGTTCATATTCCCTCGCTCTTTCAATTAGTTCTCTCAGTACGCGGATATGATCTATTGTGCTGTAGCCACTCCTGAATCCAGACTGTTCTCTCGGTTGAGCCATGTCCAGTGTCACATTCATGCGGTGTGAAAGAACTTTAGTGAAGATTTTATGAACCACTGATAGGAGGCTGATAGGTCTGTAGTTCCTGAGATCCTGAATGTCACCTTTTTTATGTAGTAAGATCATTCTAGCGTTGTTCCAATCCTCAGGAATCTTCCCTTTATTAAGGCATCGAGTGAAAATTTGGGCGAGTACTGTTTCGATTTCTCCACTTGCTTCTTGTATGATGTCTACAGTAATTCCATCTTCTCCTGGAGCTTTTCCCCGCTTCATTTTCTTGATTGCATGTGCAACTTCTGCTTGGAGGACTGGACGAACTCTGGTACTGGTACCTTTCATGATCTCTGGAGTACATGTATCCTCCCTTTCATATAATATGGAGTAGAAATCTTTCACTCTTGTCAAAATTTCGCCTCTATTTCTTGTTACAGAACCATCTTATTTCCTCAGTGCCATAATCTGTTTTCTTCCCTTACTGAGATGTCCCTTTGCTATCTTTAGGCTTTGGTTGTTTTCAATTGCTTTCCTTATTAGTTCACAGTTGAATTTCCTTACGTCTTCATTGATACTTTTTCGTACTGTCTTGCATAGCTCTATATATTCCACTTTAGAAGTCACATCTTCTTTAGTTGTACTCATCTCTCTTCTGTTTTGCATCATACATTTTGGTTTTTCCTGATAATTTGTTCACATGCAACTTGTTCTTAGACCCAGCTAATTTTGTTGCTGTTTCCATAAGAGCTTTGGTTACTTTTCTGTTAACTTCAGAAATATCCACTTCTTCCGATGTTAGGCCTTCTAAAGCAGAGAATCTGTTCTTCAGTTACAACTTGAAGGTATTATGGTGTTTTTTAAGGTTGGTTATGTCGATACATTTTGTTTATCTTATGAGCTTGCTACGTTCGAGTTTCGTGTTGAGGTGCATCTTACATCTCACCAATCTATGGTCACTTCCTGTGTTAAACTTGTTTAGCACAGTGCAGTCTTCTATGGCGAATTTTTTGTTACACATAATAAAATCAATTTCACTTGTCGTCCCATTTGGATGTCTCCATGTCCATTTCCTGTGTGGCTTTTTCTTGAAAAAGGAGTTCAAGATGAAAAACCCTTCTGCCTCTGCAAACTCTACGAGAGTATTTCCACGCTGGTTTCTCTTGCCGTGACCGAATTTAACTACTGAAGTTTCATTCTGTTGTCGTTGCCCTATTTTGGCATTGAAATCTCCCATAATTATCTTTAAGTGCTGCTTACCTTTATTATTTAGATGACAAATTTCCTCATAAAATTCTTTAATTTCTTCTTCAGGATGACTTGTGGTGGGTGCATAAGTTTGAATAATCTGAGCCTGGTATTTTCTGGAGAGTTGGATAACGAGTCGTGCAGCTCTGTCAGAGGAAATTTCAACTTCTACAACTGTATCCTTCAGTTTCTTGTATATTATAAATCCAACACCGCTAGTTCTGCCAGTATCAGTCCCACGACAGTAGAACAGATGTCCACTTTTCAGTTCAATGAAGTCTTCTGCTTTTCTCCTTACCTCACTTAGCCCGACGATGTCCCACTTGATCCTTTGTAGTTCCTCTTCCAATTCAAGAAGCCTTGAATCAGAAGATAGGGAGCGCCCATTATACGTAGCCAAGGTCAGCATCAGATGGCAGCCTAGTCCGGTCATCCGGTGATTCTTAGCACCCTCTGCCTTCATGTTACACTGGCCGCTGCCTTGGCCAGGTACATTCCAGCTGCCGGAGACTGAGGGCCAAGATTTAAGTTGTGGAGTCACTTTGGAGGGGTTTGGCCATAACTCACCACGCTGACCAAACGGGTTGGTGAGTGTGGGATAGCATTTCTTCTAATCCCGATGGTATAGTTATACCGCTATTGGCGGTCGTTAGAGCCCCTTTAGTGGGAACAGGATGTACCACTAGAAGGCGGGGTTGACATTTGTCAAGGAGAGGCTGTGATGTTACGCATCACCTGACCTTACATATATATATATATATATATATATATATATATATGAAAATCTTTGTAGGAAGAAGAATCGATTAGGGATTGCACAAAAAAGCCTTTTCTAATTATCAACTTCTGTAATGCAGTGCGAAAATATTTTGATTTGCTATTTCTTCATCTTCAAAAAAAAAAGTGAGCACAGAAAAAATAAAAGAAATTCCTGCGACATTTACAAAACATTTACTCCATTTTAACGAAGAAGAAATTTAACCAGGTTGTGTTTGAATTTGAAGTTCTTTTTTTGCCAATTAAGGTGCAGAAAAAATATTACATTAAGATCCGAAAACAGAGATGTTTCTTAAACACCACGGAACAAGGCAGTTTTTCATCATCAAGTTTCGTTCAAAGCGAATGCGTTTCGTTCAAGCTCAAGCCCGTGTTGCAGTGCAGTTGTATATAACTATGCCTTTTCAGGAAGAAGAAATTACTCTTTCATGGGTCTAATGTTTATATAAAGTAAATCCCTATCACGAAGGATAGGTTGTTGACGTAAACAGGTTTAAATATTTATTCACATCTGTCACACGTGAAGAAATTAGGTTTCGCCATGCTGGCACAATACGTTTTGGATTTAACTATACGTATTTTGTTTTGACTTTTAAATACTTAAGCTTTTCTTCGATATTCAGTTAGTTTCGCAATGCATGAAGGAATAATTTTAGCTATGCTCGTAGAGTGTGTTTCATTTTTAATAAGTATATGTTGTTTTAACGTTCTTTAAAAATCATATTTCACCTACTTTCCAATTTATTAACTTTGGAGTCTTCACCATCAGAAAAGGAAGAGAATAACAAATTGCTGCTGAGTTTATTAAAATATATGGGCCGTGAAGTGTCTTCGTAGTCGAAATATTCGTAAGAAAAGTGTTCAAGTGTATTTTCCTAGGCTTGATTCGAGTTGAATAAATGTTACCAGTTCAGAAGTATCATTAACTGGAAGACTTGTTAATTTGGAAACTCTGTAAAAATACAAAGGGAATCCTGAAAGTAGTGCCTTATCCTTAATAAGGTTTGAAATTTTCAAGTGGTTTTAATTAAACTGCACTGACGTATACAATGATATGTTACCAATGTGGGAACACATTTTTTTCAGAATCGGAAATAAAGATCATGAATGACACAGACAATCAGCGAGCCGAAGACTCCTGGCGGTGTATGGAGCTGCCACAATTAATATCAGTAATATCCGAAGATGGATGATGAGGTTTCGAGAGGGAGAACGTTCAGTGTCGGACAAACAACGGAGTGGAAGACCCGCAACTGCAGTGACAGATGCCAACAGGCAAAGAGTGAAAGAACCCATCACAGCTGATCGTCGTGTCACAGTCCAAGAGTTGTGTGATGCAATTCATTGTGGTCATAGTGCTATGGTAACATTAATTAGGGATCTGGGCTGCAGAAATTTCTTTCAAAGTGGATCCCAAGAAACCTAACCCGTGAACAACGGAAGCATAGGATGGACATGTGCCTAAACCCCTTGGACTGTTATGAAAGGAGGACGAGGTGTTTTTCTCTAACGCTTTGACGGGGGATGAAACCTGTGTGTTCCTTCACGACCCAGAAACAAAATGTGCGTCAATGAAATGACACCGCACATCTTCACCTAGATAGAAAAAGGTGAAAACAACCCATTCCGCCGGGCAAGTGATGGTGACAATTTTCTGGAACAAAGTGGTGTCATGTTGACTACTTTCCTCGAATGGGGTGTAACTATAAACAGTGCTCACTATGTGCAGACATTGAAAAAGCTAAAGGAAGCTATCAGAAGGAAAAGAAATACGTGACATTCCACTTTTTATTGTTGTTTTGCACCATGATAACGCACCTCCCCATACCCCAATGAATACTTCACAGGCTATTGCCGAAATGGGGTGGACGGTGATGCCCTATCTCCCCTACAGTCCTGATTAGGCTCCCTCAGACTTGTTCCTGTTTACCCCTTTGAAAACCACCCTTCGTGGTGAACATTTCGGCGATATGACAAACGTTTAATTGGCTGTGAACTCGTCAGTGAAACGACAGCATCAGGAATGTTCCCATAATGGATTGTACCAATAGGTTCAAAGATGGCGGAAATGTATACAAAGTAGTGGACAATATTTTGAATAGGCTAGCATTATTAGCAATATGTCCAAGTATTTTGCCACCAAGTTTCATCAATTTTTCTGCTACAAATAAAATATTTGTGAGGGACGAGGCATTACATTCAAAATGACCTTTGTAGTTATAACGATTGCTTGTATAAGTGACTGCACTTATTTAGGTCGAAACCAAAACTGCAGTTCATTATGTTACAGGACGCTTTTGATACTAACATGTGGACAGTATTCTACAGTACAGTGTTTTGACGGGGGACGAAACCTGTGTGTTAGTATTCATCAATATTGTAAGTATTCATCAATATTGTAAGTATTCATCAATAGGACTGTGCAGATAAATCATATAAGTGCAGTTTTTTTTCCAGTGATGTATGGTATCTGATCACAGCATTGCTCGAGGTATGGTGATCACAGCATTGCTCGAGGAAGAATATTTTGCTATCAGGTTACACGGTGATCACAGCATTGCTCGAGGAGGAACGTTGACTGCAAATGGTGCATCTGCCTATACAGGAAAGTCATTCATTATATAGACAGCTTATTATTTTATTATTTGCTTGGTTTCACAACCACCGAGAGCAAATATGTGGGCTGCAAGCATTCACCCATCCCGACTGAAGGCTACTAGTTCCAGGGAAGGGAGAGAGCCAGTGTCGTAAGACAAACAAGTCATAAATGCCTCATGCGGGATTTGAACGCGGGACCATCTCATACTCCGCCTGGATTACGTACAGGACTACGTATGATTGGTTAATATGTGGAACACATTGCAGCAGAAACATATCGGGTGCAACAATTGTCCGCCAAAAATGGCAAACGCAGCTGGATGAAGGTAATGTGGGTCGCCATAGAGGACCGGTGTAGGTAGGTGGACCTCCTGACGCCCCGATAGCCACATTCTACGTCAAGCCGTAACAAGCTAAAAATCCACACAAAGACGTCATTTTACGAGGTGTGCAGGAAGATTTATGATATCTCCGTATCGACAAGGACTATAAATCGCAGATTTCTTGAACAAGTACTGCGCTATCGCTAGCCATTACAACTATTGGTACCCACCTCAACACATTTTCAAGTTTGCAGTGGTGCCGTACTAGACATGTGTGGCGGGACGAATGGAACCACGCCATGTATAAAGACGAGTCTTGCTTCTGTCAGGGTGCCGACAATTGCTTATTGAAAGTCTTGAGACGGTGTGGTGCCTGGGTGTATCGTGCTGCCATGCGTGAACGTCACAAGGCTCTTCAGCCTGGTGTTTTGGTTTAGGGTGACGTCAGTTCCAACAGTAGTTCACTGCTCGTACGCATAGTGGGTAGAATGACAGCAAGACGTTGCGTCAAGGAGATGATGTAGACCGTTTTTTTTTTTTTTTTTTTTTTTTTTTGTTGTATTTCCGTAGTATCTATGATGCTCATTTTCGTCAAGATACTGCCTTCGCACTCACTCCCGTCGTCAGCATACATTGCCTGTAGGGTGTTCTAATGCAGCCGTGGCCAGCACGAACCTCAGACCTCTTCAATATACAATATGTGGGACGTCATTGGCAGATGACGTAACGCCTCTGCACGACCCCCACCCCCTCGTAATGTCGATGAATTGTGGACATAGGTTCAAAATATGTGATCAGCGATACCTCAGACCACCATGCGGGGACCTTTCCACTCGAATACTCGTAGTGTTACCGAAGGATTATCCCAGTATTCCGGTCATGTGACCTACGGACTGTGGTCAAATTACACAAACTTTTCGCCTATCTCCTTCATGAAATTCCTCAAAAATTATGGGGTTCGAAAGAAGGTATATGGGAAATACCGAAGCATGTGTTTCAAGCTAAAAACATCGTGCAAAACACTTAACCTAATCGTTCAGATAGCCCCCTTTGGAACTGAAGACCTTGTTTCACAGATCTACAGGTTGAAATGTCCTATTGCGGCAGGAGTCTGGCGAGCTGGAATTGAAGAAGTCATCAATGCGACGTTTCATATTATCGTCATTAGCAAAATTTTTCTCAGCGAGTAAGCTCGACAAAGACCGGAAGAGATAAATATCGGACGAGGCAAGGTCCAGGAAATAAGGGAAGTGTGACAATATTCCTCCTTCCAGCCAGTGCAATTTTTGCTGGTTCCGTAAAGCAACAATTAGAAGAGCGTTATCTCGATGAAAAACAACTTCGTGGCGTTTATTCAACGCTGGCCGCTTTTCTTTCAGTGTAGCAATGACACTGTTCAACTGTCGGATGTTAAGCATCCGCGATAAGAGTTCATAGTGAATTACACCACGACAATCCCATTGGCAACTCAGCATCACTTTCCGTCCATGAAAGGGTGACTTTGCAAAACTTTGTTGGTGTTGTCCATGCTTGCTGCATGCCGCTTTTCGCTTAACCGTCACGTATGTGACCCATTGTTCGTCACCCAAGACCAACCGATACAAAAAACCATCCCGTTTTTCTCATTCAAGCAGAGCAACATCAGTGGAGTAGCTTTGCATCCGATTGTGGTCAGTAAAAGCATGGGATACCCATTTGCATAGTTTACACAAATATTCCAACTTCGGAAGTCGGGTGTTGATGGTCGCATGGGATATCTTCAGTTCCTCTGCCAGTTTCCGTTGTGTTGCATTTGTCGATAGCACGTTTTGCAAGCATCATCTTTAAACTTACTGGGTCTACCACTTCTGGGCGCATCAAACAGATCTCTTACTCCAGTGTCGAATTGATTGTACCAGTCATAGAAATTACTCTATTCGAAAATTTGGTCACCAAACACGTTTCGTAATTTTCCAAGTGCTTCTGTAACTTCCACACCATTTAAATATTCTTAGAACAAAATTACATGCACATTTTCCTTCGATATGGCCATCGTATCGTCGCTACGTGCAACTAATCTTCATCACAACAGCGTATGTTCTGTCCTTAAAATCTGTTCTTTCGCCCACAGCACTCTGAGATGTTTACGTCAAAGCATGCCAGCAGTACCTTGCATTACCCACGTAGCGCACGATTTATTTTCTGGAAATTTTCTTTACAACCTGAAAAGTCACTTCTTACCAGCCCAGTTTTCTATATGTGTGGTATGTTTCGTCTCATTTCTTCAATTCTACTCATAATGGTAAAGCAAAAGCGACAATTGTGTGTGCATGAAAGCATTTATGTCGAAAGGAACAAGGTTTTCCCATACTGCACAACAAGTAAGAAACGCGTAACTTGCCAAAAAATCCCAATTTAGCAATGTCTCCAGTCGTGTAGTAGGATCGCCTTGATGGACTGATTCGCCAGCCGTTGCAGTGCTACGATCAAAACAGACCTGTCTTCCATCTGCAATATCCTATGTGAATCGCAGGAAAAGATATATCATACACTGGTGCACAAAAATTAAGGACGAAGACGAGAAATTAGCATAACAACGGAACGAGCAGGCAGAACAGACAGAAAGACCACTCAGGAGATAGACTAGGGTCCGGTACGGTAGGGCATGCGCATATATGCACCATGACGCAGGGGAGAAGTGTCGGAAGGGTATAAAGCACACGAGTGGTGTACGCTCAGCAATTCGGTGAAAGCTGTTGCACGGTGTACATCGGTTTGACCGAAGTCGGGTTGCTTCCACCGTGTGATATAGCCAACAGGCAATCCAGTAGACGACATCTGGATGATTTTACCCGAGGTCGCGTCATTGGGAAGTTGGAAGAAGGTCGAAGTGTGACTATTATGGCAGAGGAGTTCGGGATCGCTCACAGCATCGTTTCACTAGCTTGGAGAGCATTTCAAACGACAGGAACAGCTGTCCGAGAGTTTAGCAGTGGTCGTTCACGAGCAAGCACGGCGGCGGAAGACCGGTATATTGTCCTACAGGCGAGAAGAGACAGACAGCAGACAGCGGGAGAAATCGCAAGGCACATGCAACAGACAACTGGACGTCCGTTATCGCATTTTACCGCAACCAGGAGGCTGCACAAAGGTGGTCTATTTGCACGACGACCAGTACGGTGTGTGCCATTAACGCCTGCTCATCGGAAATGGAGGTTTTCTGTGGTGCCACGAACACAAGAACAGGACACTTCAGCAATGGGGTCGAGTTCTTTTTACGGATGAGAGCCGATTTAGTCTGACGAGCGATTCTGGACGTATACACACCTGGAGAGAGCAGGTAACACGCAATCACACCTCCAACATCATCGAAAGGGGCCGGTTTGGAGGTGGCGGAGTTCTCATTTGGGACAGCATCAAGCTTGGTAGCCGTACTAACCTCCACATCTTCCAAGGAGGTTCAGTCTGGTGTTTGCTATTGTACCGAGGTTCTCCTGCCTCACGTGCGTCTGTTTAGAGGTGCTGTGGGTCCTGAGTTCCTCTTCATGGACGACAACGCTACACCTCATCATACAGTGTATGTCGCAGAGCTTTTGGAGAGTGAAGATATTCAATGCATGGATTGGCCCGCAAGGTGCCCGGACCTAAATCCAATCGAACACGTGTGGGACCTTCTCGGAGACGCTTGGCAGCACGTCACCAGCCGCCAGCGACGATTCCACCGCTGCGATTGGCGCTACAAGAGGAATGGTCCGCGATGCCTCAACAGCTCCTTGACAACCTAGTCCTCAGCATGGACAGGCGTTCAAAATCCTGCATCGCTGTCAGGGGTGATCATATCCCCTACTAAAGACTGGATTTTTCTTGGCACCCGCCTATCACATGGACGTTTCTGTCTTCTGTCCAGTTGTGCTCGAAGCTACCTTTTCAATAAAGTGCCTCCTTTGTATCCTTTGGATTCTTTGTTTGGGCGGTTTTACTCACTTGCCCCATATTCTTACATCTTGGGGATCTTATGGTATGATTTGAGTTGATGTGGAGCACTTCTGCACGACGTTACATTCGAAAAACCGTCTCGTACGTAATTTTTGCACGCCAGTGTATATAATGTGGAAGAAATATTCTTTTCATAATACTTGGAAAATACGTCTCGATAATTAACACAGCAATCAGATATCTCTGAATCAACTGTACTTTTACTGTTCTCACGTAATATCAATCACCCGGAAGACTTGAAAATTTTCATCGCCCTGCAGCGGGATTCGAACCCGCATCTCCCATTACCATTTGAGCATGCTAACCATTACACCGCCAAGGACGGTAATCGGGAGATGTGGATTCCATTCCTGCTCCAGGGAGATGAAATTTTCAAGTTTTCCGAGTGATTGATATTAATTGAGAACAGTAAATACAGATAATTCTGAGATGTCTGATTGCTGTGTTAATTATCATGACGTATTTTCCACGTATTATGAGAAGAATATTTCTTCCACACTATATACCTGAACGACTGGTGATATGCTTAACAACACTAGATGGCAGCATAGTTTGCTTCGAATAAGAATGGGGTCGAAGAATATTCCGATGCTCGTAATACACAGATAACTATGACTTCTTCGGTCTTAGTGGTGTAACGGTTAGCCTGCTCGAACGGTAATGGGAGATGCGGGTTCGATTTCTACTGCAGTGCGATGGACTTTTCAAGTTTTACGAGTGATTGATAATTACGTGAGAACAGTAAAAGTACAAGTAATTCAGTGATGTCTAATTGCTGTTGTAATTATCAAGATATATCATAGATCCTATTTAGAGATCGGCATCATTTATTTCTTATGATTCTGTATGAAAAATACGTTTGCAAAATATCACAGTTTTCAAGTCTGACGTTTTGTCGATGAGATATACATCTGTTACAAGGCGCCATTAAATTAGGAAATGCGTACCCTTACTTAATCATTTGCGTTCATCGAACAAAGAATGGAGAATTCATGCTGCCAACTAAGCAGCGCAGCTGCTACTACTACTGTTATCATAATTATTGTTGTGCGATGGTAAATTATCAGTGAAATAAGAATAAGAAAATTCATATTTAATTAAGGAATTTTTCAAGTCATTGATTAAAAATATTTTATGGTCACGAAATTATCTTTATTTATTCCGAAACATTTATTAAAAAACTAGTTTCATTTTTTGCTCAAATTTTCTTTTTATGGAATAATCTAATTATTTTCAAGAAGCAAATATTTTGAACTACGATTAGCTTATCACTTTGTCTAGAAAAAATACATTCTCCACTTTGAGTTGGACAATGTATTCTTAAGATTTCTTTTATAAGAACACCAGTTGGTATTAGGAGATTTCTGCCGATTGCGTCGGCTACTGTCTGTATTACTGAACTTCCTGTCGGTGTTGCACCAGCATACAGTGGTAGCTGTTGATAGAGTTGGGGGAACTTGCTTCTGGCTTCATCCTACAGCGGGAGCTGTTGACTGGGTGCAGCTTCAGTTTGCTTCTGGTTTTCATGCGGAGAGTTTTCGTATATATTTTCTATATAGCGAAAAATGGGCAAAAAAGCGTCACCAAGTGTTACTCAGATTGCACAAACAGTGACTTTATATCATGGAGGATGTTCTGAACGTGATATAAGCAGAAAGGTGAATGTGAGCAAGAGAGGTATTCTTAATACGATCATGAAATATCGAGATACAGATGAATTTAGCGACCGAAACAGAAGTGGACGTCCAAGGAAAACAACTCACGTGATGACAATACCATAGGCCGAATAGTTATGCGTTGTCCGAGGACTTTCGAGCAAGAAAATCAAGGTTTTTCTACATTTAAAAGGAATGATATTATCATCAACACTGTTTTCCGACGTCTTAGCAAAGATTTTGGATTAAAGTCTTATAAACCCGCATATAAACCCAGACAAACTTCTGTCATGAAAAAAGAAGAGACTCCAGTTTGCGAAGCGTCATCAATTGTTGACCTGAAACTTGGAGCCAAGTTTTTTTTTTCGATGATTCAACTGTACGTCAATTTGAATTACGTGAGGCAGATGTTCGACGAGCAAAACGGAAAAGGTTTGATGAAAACTACACCGTCAGTCATCCGCCTAATCAGATGATATGGGGTTATATGTCAGCATCCGGTACTGCTTCATTATCCTCTTTGCCGACAGGTACTATCATGACTGGTCCTTTTTATGTCGAAATGTTACGTGAGAAGCTGTTAACTGATATGCAAGTGCACAGATGCACACTCTTCATGCATGATGGTGCTTCATGCCACAGATCAAAGACAGTAACGGATTACCTGCAGAGGAAAAACATCACTGTGCCTGACTGGCCCAGTAATAGTCCCGACCTTAACCCCATCAAAAATGTGTGGACCATTTTAAAAAACAAGGTAGCAGAAAAGCAGCCAACAAATTTCCTAGCTTTGATTGACGCCTAAAACTACGTGTGGTGCAAAAGACATTTTAAGTTACTACTGTGCATCTCTCACTGAGAGTATTCCACATCGTATTCTGTCCGTTATAAAAACCAAAATGGCCACACAAAGTACTGATTTCGGACTTTTTGTGTTCTAAAGAATGTAAGTATTCATCCGTGGTATCATTTTTTTCAAATATCTGTGACTAGTAAATAGTTGCATCTTTGAAAATCTTATTTTTCAAATAATTGACAGATGGTCTTAAGTTTTTGCAAATGACTGTATTTAATTCTCACTAAACAATTTTATAAAAAAAAAAATATTTACTGTCTCCTAGACAGTAGTAAAAATCATGATTTGTCAAATTGTTCAACTGAAACTTTAATTATATAGGAAGTATCATTAGTTTAATCATTCTGAATGGGAAAGCAATAGGATTATATTTTTATTCATACGTAGATCATGAAACATGCTTATACAATAAATTACATTTTATGCTTTAGCAATTTTAACATTAATAAGAGTGTCACTCCGAATATTCTGACAGGTGCGACATCTTTAGAGGTATGCAAAGCTGTTCAAAGCATCCAACTCCAGGGACAATGGGTATTAGCGTATATTTCCATTTGTGTGAAAGTGTATCCCCAATTCTAGAAATCCCTTGGAAAAGTTCTTCTTTGATCCTTTCTCTTCACTAAGATGGATATTTTGGCACCATTTGCTTCTTCAAATAACGCACAGATTTCCCGCTGGGGAACCTGAAGTCATATCATGTATTCTTAAATATCTCTTTTTCTGATACTTCGACATGAAAAAAAAAATCCTTTACCTAGGATATCTTCCGCTATGATGACACTTTTGTAAAGTTTCTGATTTTTCAGAACGCACATTTGCCCTGCTCGTTAGAGTAGATATCTACTTCAAGTTGTGGATGGGTTACCCATTGTAAAATTCCGGTTGCTTGTTCTTTTATTGGAAGTGGTTCCCTTGATTACCCAGAACACTTCTGACAGTACGTATTTTAAATAATGCGCAGTTTTTTCTGCTAGGGGATAAATGTATTCCCTTTTTCGATAATTTCTTTTGTCTTTCGATAAATCTACAGTGAACAATTCATTTCGTGTCGAAAAAGATTTACAAGGCATGCTCATTACACACCAAGGATTCGATGTCACCTTTCTTGTTTTTTTTTCTTTTCTTTTCTTTTTATTCCTCAAGTGATTCTTACTATATCGTTAAAATCGTGCTTTGCTTTATTTGTCAAATTTTTGAACATGCAGTGGAATTAAATAACTTTTACACATGGGCCAAAAAGGAATTCTGTTTAAACTTAACTAACTCTAACATGTCTTTGTAAAGTTTTTCAGCACTCGTGAAAGGTTTTTAAAAGGCATTCATACAGCTAAAGATGAATCTGTTTATCTCTTCTGCTTTTCAGGACGTCCTTTACTATCATTTTACAACGCCACGGCATTTTTATGTTATGCACACTTTGTGCTGGATTTCATTTTATTTGCCTTTCAAATAGCACCTCGTTAAAGGCAAAACTGGATTCAATTTGTTCTGCCGCAGTAAAAGAATAAGAATGCTCTAGTCTAATTATGCGTCGCCGTTTTTATTCTTTCCTGGCGAAGATTGGTATTTCCTGTGGAATACCTGCCACACTAAGATGGCCACTAATTAGAATGTGTCTAATTAACAAGACACTTTTATTGCTTTGAGGGGCCGAGACCACAATTAGCTTGACGCAGTGGAGAGCTCTTAGCAAGACAGAAAACGTGACTCCAAGAGTAATTCTCCCAAGCGGTTTGTCTTGTTGGTCTTTTATTGTTGCACAATAAGAGCTTCTGTGGAAAGCTACTTTCAAACTATTAAGCGAGGCAAAAAGACTTTGTTTTCCCTTTCTGTCGACGGTAGCTTAACCAAACACCATTATACGTTCAACACGAAACACATAGATGGTTCTTATTCATACAAACACTGCAATGCGAAGTCGGATTGTGCTGCGCTTTTACAGTAAGATTACCTTTTAGATGAGAAACTGACACAGCTAACGAAAATTCTGTAGAAAAGTAGTTGATTTTTAAAGCACAAAAGGATTTCAGTTGTTATATAATTTTATGGAACTCACTCTTCGACATTCTTTTGTACTGTGAGAGAAATTTTTTCAGAATATTTTTAAAAGAGCAAATCATTCTCAACAACCTATTCCTACGGATGAGATTTAGAAAACAGCAATAAAAACAACAACAAAAACAGTAAAGGGAGAAGAGGGTACTCTGATATCGTTTATAATAGGTTTCTGATTCTGTTGTCCTTTTTTTAGTGTGATTCTACTACTTCCAACTCTTAAAAAAGCCTTCCATATGTCAAGTTAAGCATGTGGCGGATATCGTACGTTTCAATTTCAAATTCCGTTGATTCTGCGGAAAATTCATATTCCATCGTTTATTTAGTTTTTAACGACGACAAAAAGCATCTGCCTATCTTTCGTTAATCTAAGCACTCAACATATTGTTACGCCAGCCTTAGGGACTGTTGTAGCAGAGCATGTGCTTAGATTTTTGATACAGCAAGACTTATGCTTGAATTTCAATGGCCATGAAATGAGGCAGACTTCGTTCACAGCAAACTTGAAACAACAGTTACTCAACAAAAATATTTGGAGCGCTTAGAATGATACATAACGTTTATTCTAATTTACACTGCAAATAATTTTTTGAAATTCGCGAGGCAGTTGCCGTGATTCCTTTCTTAAATTAAGGAACATATTTCTGATACAGCATTTCCGTTAAATGGAAAAAAACTTGAATTTTAAGGGGGAGGGGGGAATTGTCACCAGGAAAATTCTGAATTTTCAGAAACCTTTCCACAATTCCTTTCTTATAGAGAACGGAGATATGGGAAAGACACGTGATTTAAGCCACGTTGAAAGAGGAATGATAGCGGGCTGAGGATGGCAATTGCAGCCATCCAAGAAATGGCAAACATTCTCGGCTATGCAGTAAGGACTACATCGGGAGTGCAGGATGAGTGATGCACAAGCAAAAAAAAAACAAGCAGTCAGGGGCCTTCCTCTGCGCATAAACGACGGGTCGATGCTGGACTGCATTGTACGTGGTAAAAGACAAACTCCACTGTGTTACGTAACCAAATAGTACAACAGCGGTATCTCACATGAGCTAAACATCAGACTTCCGCTTCGTGTATCACTCGCATCTGCTAAACTCCGACAAACGTGAATGCAGTGAACACCGGAGCACCAATACTGAACTCTTGAGAGCTGTAAAATGGTCGCCTGTTCCTACGAATCGCATTTGCAGTTAATGCACGACAATGGACTGGCCAGAATATGGAATCAACAGCACGAATCTATTGACTTCCTGTTGCATAATGTTAATTGCACACAATGCAGGAGGCGATTTAATGGTCTGCGGCCTACTGTCATGGCAATCATTGAGTTCCTTAACACCTCTGGAGTAGCATTTGGATAACACGGAGTAGCATTTGGATACCACGGAGTAGCTTAATATCATTACGGATAAGGCATGCCAGTACATTTTCAATGTGTTTCCTGAAGAAGATGACTACCTTCCACATTATAACGAGCCATGCCGTAATCCTCGTATCATCACACAGTGGTTTCAGGAGCTCGACAGTGACCTGAAAGTGTCAAAAGTTCACCCACAGTCCCCAGATTTTAAACCAATTAAACACCCATGGGATGTGACCGGGAGAATAATTCATGACAGAGATCCTCCTCCAGCGGCGATTCTGCGATTGGCGGACGCCATCAGATTTTCGCTTGGCTGAACATTCCTGCTGAATGATATCAGCACCTCGTTGAATCCATGCCGCTTTGAAGCTAGGCTGTTTTCAAGACAAAAGCTTCCCAACTCATTATTATGTAGATATTTTTAATAAATTGCTACGTTAGTGTATACATCGAAGAGCCAAAGTTTTATGAACATCAAAGTAACTGCAGGTAAACGGCGGAGCGTGTGAAAGTCATGTAACAGTATGAATAACGCCTGATATTGAGCTCTGTTAATCAGTGTTATTCTTGTTCTTCAGATAGGAAAATAAACAGAATTAACCAAGTTTGACAAAAGCCAAATTGTAATGCCCAGACGACTGAGTTAGAGCATTTCCGAGACGGCAAGGCTAGTGGTGTGCTTACGGTCATATGTGATTAGTAACTCCAAAAAGTAATCCGAGGAAGAAACACTAGGAACCAGCGCAAAGTGTGGGCCGACCTCATCGATGCTAGAGATGGGCGAAGGATGTCCTATATGGTACGAGCAAACAGGAGAGATTCTGTGGCGCATCTGGCCTGTACTTTGCATGCTGTTGTCTGGAGTAATGTGTCAAAACACACAGTACGTAACACCCTTCTGAAAATTGGATTGCCTAGCACCGGACCGCTCCAAGCCCTCATGGTAACCTCTGTTCACTTTTGAAAACGCCTATAGTGGGTACGTGTGTGCTAAATCTTGACCTTAAATGAATAGAAGAATGTCGTCTGGTCATATGAATCGCGTTTCTTGTTGCACCATGTGGATGGCAGGGTACGTATGCGTTGGTTATCTGGGAAAGTGTTGGCACCAGGATGCAACATGGGACGAAATCAAAGCCGGTGGAGGAAGTGTAATGGTTTGGGGAATGTTCTTCTGGGAAACCCTGTGTCCAGTTATTCATGTGCAAGAACCTATGGCGCCTACTAAGTACCTGAACATCTTTGCAGTTCAGACACATCCTTTCATGGCAACGGTATGACCCCCTAGTAGTGCTTTCTTTCTGTAGGATAACGCTTTATGCCGCATTACCCAGATCGTTCTAGAATGGCTCGTGGAAAATGAGGAAGACTTCCATGTATTGCCCTCGCCTCCCAATTACCCAGACATAACTCCAATCGAGCATCTGTGGTTTGTGTTGGAACAGGAACTCTGATCTACGGTGTCTCAAAAATGTTACTTACAACAACAGCAGTGTTCGATCTGCTGGCAATGTGTGGGTGTACCAGACACCAAAAGCCATCCTTTGTAGCGTTCATCCTTCGCCAGGTGAGAGCCGTTTTTGTGGCACGTGGAGGGCCAACATCATATTAAGCAGGTAATCATAATATGTTGGCTCTTCGGTGTCTGATCAAACACCTCAAATGAAACAATTATTGCAGAAGAGTCTTTTACGCCATGTAAAGGAGTTCTTCCTTCACATGATCTAAATCTTTTCGTGTAAACTATAAGTTTCTGTTTGAGACATCTCTGCTTTGTGAAGTATCAGGTAACTACAAAAGCATTTGCAGTTTTTCGAGGGAGTAAAAGAAACACCTGGTAATGATTGAATTTGCGGACAGATGACGTTCTGTATATCGTCAGTTGAAATCCCAAAGCCGCCCCGGTGGCGCAGTGTTCTAAGCGATGGCCTCTGATTATTCGTCTGAAAAGGGTCCGTATTCGAATCCCGGTGAGGCATGGATGTAGTGTTTGTCTTACGGCACTCGCTATCTCCCTTCCCTGGAACCAGTGACCCTAAATTAGGGACGGTCCCATTGAGATGTTCACGGTGGTCGTTAAACCTCCAAACAAAAATCCCAAAATACTCTCCGCATATGAATCAGGTGAATAAGCAGTTTGGTAAAAGAAAGGCATACATCAGTGAAGATTAATTTTCACTGCCATACTATCGTTGAAGATTATTCGTGGTTGTTGGTTATACGAATTTATACTCGGTTCTGCTGCTGCAGAAACAACCGGTCGCATTTGCTTAGAATTCGGGACAGACGCTGTGAAGAACCGCATAACTCGGAACGTTTTTCGAAAGTTCAGAGACGGAGATGAATCCCTTCAAAACCTTTAAAATACATCCCAGAGTGGTCATCCTGTCAGCCTTGACACAGAAGCCCTGGAAGTTGCTACTGAGCAGGAGAGTAGCCAAACATGCCAAGAACTAGGCTAGTCATTTGGTGTTAGTGATGAAATCGTCCGAAGACATCTACATGCAATAGGTAAGGCATACACATTTTTAGGGGGTCCCCCACGAATTGCCGGCAGTGAATAAACAGCGACGCGCCTCAGCTTGTCTTGCATTCCTCTTTCGCTATGACAAGGGACCATTTTTGGATAGGGTACTCAGATGTTATGAGAAGTGGGTCCAGTACAGCACCCAAAACTTTCCGGACAATAATTGTCCGCCAGTGACTAACTTCCTCACACAGCACTGCATCCACGTTAAGTTATGCTCTATATATGGTGTACAGCACGTGGTGTTGTTTATTATGAATTTTTGCAATGCGGCCAAACCATCAGAGCTGCAGTGTATTGTAAACAACTAAAACGTCTGCATGAAGACCTTAAAGACAAGGAAGCAGCACTGATCAACAGAAACGGAGATCTGCTCCTTGAAGATAACGATCGTGCCCACTCCGCTCCATTGACCAGAAACACTATCAAACAACTATTTTATTAGATGTCCGACTTTGCACCATCAGTGATTACTAAAAATCACTAAAAAGCATCACTAAAAGATTACAAGCTAAAACCTTATGATTTCATAAAAACTATAGTTGAAATAACAAGATTTTTCGAAACCGCCTTGTGGCTCATCCTCAGGTGTGAGTAAAAGACTAACATTATAAGCAATACGAGGTTTTAAACAACCTTCGATTAAAGGTTAATGACGCCAAACCAATGAAGTATGAGCTCAGGTGTAGAGACAACAAAATGAAACCACTTGTTCAATGGGTGATGATAGTTTTATGTAAGAGGGTGATGTCCACCTTCTCCCTCAGTAGGCCGAAATAGTGGTTTCCACGGAAAAGAGATGAGGTACGGGAGTTCATCATTACATCAGGATCCATAGTTACTGTAAACGTAGAAGCTTACAGTAATTAAATTTGCTGATTTTGAGTTAGGGCTAGTTAGCACATCGGCTTCATCCCACAGAAAGTGATGAGTGCCACTATTTGACAGACTTGAGAGTGCAAAATAATCAGAATTATTTTTAACATTATATTTATGCTTACCCAGTCTCATGCCCAATGTCCGGAACGTGAAGCCATAATAAACTTTATCTTCTTCTAATGGGTCTATGGCGTTCATAGTAAGACTATATGCACCGTGTCTGCTTTTTGTAGGCACAAGATCACGGACGCTTTTAATTAAAACATCAAATTAAATGTCTTTGTACCGAAATCCAAGTTGTATTTTTACAGACGTTTTAAGCGCTATAGTACAATCGGGACGTAGTCCAAAGAGCCTGTGAATTTTTTTTTTGACCTTCTCTCTTTGCAGAGTTGAATAGGTTGACACACGGATTTTGCAAAATATTTTGTCTACGTGTGCTAGCTATACATTTTATATTGTTTAATTCGAGCTGACGTGATCTGCAGGTGGAAGAACGAGTATAAGCCCTGCGTATAAGAAAATTTATGGAAGACAATTTGTAAGACATAGGGTAAGCTGAAGATGCAGGTATAATCGTGATCTTGTGCCTACAACAATTATACACGGTGTATATAGTGTTATTATGAAGGCCATAGACCCATAAGAAGATGATAAAGTTTATCATATCTCCACGCTTAGGATATTGGGCATTAGATTGGATGATCATAAATAGAATGTAAAAAATAACTCTGATTCTACTACACTCTCAAAATTATCAAATAGAGGCAATCACCCTCTGTGGGATGAGGCTCATGTGCTAACTAGCCCTAACTCAAAATCAGCAAATTTACTTGCTGAAAGCTTGTTCATTTACAGTAACTATGGATCTTGTTGTAATGATGAACCAACCTAGTTCATCACTTTACCATGGAAATCACTATTTTGGACTACTGAGGGAGATGGTGGACATCACCCTCTTACATAAAACTATCACTGCCCTTTCAACAAGTAGTTTCATTTTCTTGTATATACACCTGAGCGCTTGCTTCATTTGTTTGGCGTCATTGACCTTTAATCAAAGGCTATTTAAGACCTTGTATTGCTTATAATGGAAGTCTTTTACTCATGCCTGAGAATGACCCACAAGGTGGCCTCAAAAGATTTTATGCTATTTTAAGTATGGTGTTTATGAAGTCATAAGTGTTTTACTTTGTAATATTTTTGTAATCTTTTAGTGATGTTTTTTAGTCATTTTAATAATTATTCATGGTGCAAGGACGGCCCTCTAATAAAATAGTATATTGTGCACGAAGTTCCTTCCTGAAGTACTATAAAAGAACGTGAGTGGGAAATATAATGTCATACAGCTTACACATCAGATAATCTCTCCTTCAAACTATCACTTGTGTCTTTCACTCGACAATCATTTGCGTGGACACGACTTCTCGAACTTTTATTAGTCACATAGTGTCCTCCAAAACTTTTGCTCTTGCCATGACTGCAAGGGTATGAACATAAGTTGTCAACACGTTGGCAGAACGTTGTTGATGCTCATGGTAATAGTTTTGACGAATAAATTGCTTTTCTACTACGCAAGTATCATATTATACTCCCTCTCAGTCTCCGAAAACGACAAAGGCTTTTGTGGTTACCTATTGATTTTTGCAATGCTGTCATTATTGTTACCACGGAAGATTTAAGTCGAATACTTTAAGCAAATCGAATTTCTGCACTTTTTAACATTTTCGTACTGTTGCTGCGTTTTTACGGGTATTGTTTTTATAAACAGGATGAAGTCAGTGACGTAATTGCATGCATTTGCTTATGAAGATATAAATAGTACACGACTTTGTTATTTTTGTTCTCGTACAGCACTGAACTACAACCCGTGATTATTATTCTCTAAGTATTTTTGCTGGATTTCCGTTTTTTTCCAGTGGAGTTTTTTCTTTGATATATAATGTTACAATTTACAAAAAGCCTTTAAAGTTTGTGTCAGAGTTTTCTGTACGTAATTCCTTTTAATTTTGGGGTCAGCGTTTGCTATGTCAGATAATTATTCCAAGGATTGAAAGCCTTAATTATTAGAGAATTTTATGTTTTAAAGTTCACCCAAATTGCTCTGTAAATCCGGCCCACTTCCCTTTCAGATACTAATTTGTGTGTAACAGCAAGTTTACGATAACGTCCAAGAGCCGTTTGAAAGAGTAAAATAAAAGGGAAGATTTATCGGTTGCACTAGAGACGAGACTTCGCATTCTTTTGTTTTCTCGTCGCAGTCTACACGTTTGTGAAAATTTGAACATCATTTAGAAGGGATTTCTTTGCGTTGCTCGAATATTTAGAGGATTACATCGCATTTTCAAATGTTCGCATAAATCACTGTTCTTTACAGAGTACTAGATTACCTCTCTTCTGCATGCTTTTAAAGCTCCTTAATGACATCACCGTTGACGTTTCAAGCGAATATTTTTCCTTTTTTTCTGTCTAGGAAAATGTTTCTCAGAACTTTTGCAATTATCAAATGTATGCTTTTCTGTTCCTCATTTTAGGCAACTTAAATCAGGATGTTGTGTTACGCTTTTGCATTTTGCTCATGCATTTTGTTTTTTCTTATGCTACGAAAAAAGTATTTTGAATGACTATTTGTCAAAAACATTTTCTTTTTTTGGTTCAGACTTTAATGCTCATTTTTTCTTTCGGCATTTATCATATTTCACTGTTAAAATAAAAAAAAGACTACCTACAAAAGGGGGAACCACTGCACAAAAGAAAAACAGTAGGGAAAATGCCTGCCTAAGAACAGTGTAACTTCACTTAAACGCATTTTGTTTTCATCGTTTTTTAGCAGATGATTGATCACTGTAGGATTGATTCTCGAGGTACGTTTAGTTGTACGTTTTTTATCTCATGGATAATTTTGCGTCTAAGGAATGATGAAATATTGAGCTGGGATGTAGGACGTTTTAATTGGAAAGTGTTGAAAGCAATGTACAAAAGCGTGAGAAAAGTTTTAAGACGTATATATAGACTTATTTATAACAAGAAGTCTGTGGCCTAAGACCACCAGCTTAATGTAACTTCCGTAATACGATAGGTGCTCGTCAGCAATGAGTTTAGATAAACTGTTCACAGGAAAGCTGGCAAGACAAAAGTGGCCACACAAACTTTAGGGAGCTGAGTATAAATTGGGATTCCATGGCCTGTTTTTCTGTAGCCAATACTCCTACAAAAAGAAAAACAACCTTTCTGTGTAAATCTGCAGTGCGCGACAATGATAATTGCCACTAATAAAATCAGAATTGAATTGAAAACTCCATCCAAATGAACAAGTTGCTCTTACACTAAGGGAAAAGTTACTTTGCCGAACAGTATTAGTTGCCGTATAAAAATTATACTTTCATTTGGGAGTATATGCAGTGAGCGAAATAATTATGGACCACGTGTTATTTATTCAGGAAAGACAAAAACAAATCATTACAATATAAAGAAAACAGATTACATTGAACAAATTATATTCTAAATTACGCGTAAGAAAGATAAACAGTATTTCTGCTCAAAAACATATTTATACAGGTTTCGTACATGTTTAAGTGATAAAGAAAGTGCTAAATAATTATATCCCTTTGGGCTTTTGATGCGTATGTGTCAGTTTTATGAGTTAGAAATGTATAATATTTTGTCCACCCATCTTTACAATTGTATCAAGCTTCCGTTCGATGAGGTAAGCTGTCATACAAGACCTGAATATACTTCATCTCCATAGTATTCCATGATTCAAGAATAGCTGTTTTCAAACTGCCCTTATTGACGAAATGATGGCCGATTTCATACCGGGCAGCATGTGCTGACACTTGCTATTATGCATTAACATCTGGTGATTTTGCCGGCCAAGGCTTGAGTAATTTTATTTTTTTCGATTTAAACCAAATCTGGGACGCTTTCGACACATGAATTTTGCAGTTGTTCTGCTGAAACAACCTATTTCTACCGGCCTTTTTAAATCCATTTAGAGGAAACTGTGAGCTTAGTATTTGTTGGTAACCAGAGCTGTTCATTTTTCCACGCATGAATAAAAGATCGTGGTTTTTTTTCTCTGCCAATTGCAACCCATATCATGACCAAACCAGTGCCCTGACGTCGAGTGGAAAACACTCGCGGTTCTTGTTTGTCACCCTTTCAGTAGGTGTGCATACCATCCGGGCCATCCAGATTAAATGTTTTCTCGTCGGAGGAAATAAGTTTTCACTACACAAAGCTCAAACTCATTTGGCTGCGAGCGAATTCTTTTGATTAGCTTTGTGGACTGAAGACAGCATTGGTTTCCTTGGGATTTTTCTTGAACGAAGTCCTCATTGATTCAGTACCTTTTGTGTTCGTCGAACAGTAACTGGCAAATCTAAATCGTTGCGCAGTTGTCTAGCTGTTACAACTCTGTTTGATGCTTTGCGCCTCAGAAGGTGAAGTTACCTAATCCTTATTCGTAATTTTGGATGGTCTGCCGGTGTTCTTCTTTTCAATCTACCCTGCTGGATCTTTCAGGTAATTTCGGACGATCTTTCAGATCTTGTTGAAAGCTCGGCAGTATATGTAACCTTCATATCAGTTTGTGCTTTTAAGACATCAATTTTCTCCCGTCCGATGTTAGACAGTCGAGAACCGGATCGCATGTTTAGTTTTTTAAACCTAGCACTTTCAATACGTAATTTTGTTAATTCTGTCTTCGGACTGTTGGTACAAATCACTAACACCTGTGTCTTCCAAAGAGCACCCGTATCGCTAAACATTCAACTGAGCAGAGCCATATTTTCTTCGCTTTTTAAAGGCTGATTACACTTAACAACTTTCGCCTCACACGCGCAAAACGACACAAATGAGTGCGTTTCGAATTTGGCTATGACAGTGGGGTATATAACAAAGTAATTGTCGTTCACGTCTATTTATATCTGGCAAAAATATATAGTGCCATAACTATTTTGTCTACTGCACTTTCTTGCCTTTTTAAATTTTTCAGAGCTACTGTGTTCGGTAAAACAGTTGAAATATATCGCGATTCACCCTATATTAGGAAAAGAGTGAAAAGATGCAATTTGTTTTAACAATTAAGGGGGTTGGGTAGGTTGTATCTCGACCATGTTAATTGTAACATGTTGAAGACCCGGTATCTTAGGAACCACTGGAAAGAAGTGGCTGAAATTTGCAGGGGTTGTTCTCTACATTCTGCTACACACTTTAACACAAGGCTTTCTGAAAATTAATGTTAGTTGTCATTGTATGATTTCTATTTCAGGAACCACTAAACACATTGTAGAAAATGAAAAATAAAAATGTATAAAAAGATACCTAAACATCACATTACAAATATCTTGTGTTAAGGTCTGTAGATACAAGAGACAAACACGTGGTACAAATTTCAAAGCAGTATCTTTTATAGTTCTGAGGTAAAGGGTCATTAATGTTCAAAAATACAATTCTCGGAAATATGCAATTGAAGTTTACTGAGCTTACGCTTATCACACAACCGTAGATTCAGTGCATTCCCGCACCATAGGAGGTGTTATCTTGTCCGTCGTCCTCATGGAACGCCTCTTCAAGCTTCCTTTTGGCCCTTGCACGCTCTTGTCAAGCTTTTGTATATCGTGTGGACAACATACGCTCACCTCTTCTCATCTCAGACTATCGAGCTCCGCCAGAACTGATCCCGTATTCTTGCTGACAATGATCCCAAGCTGTCGCAAAACCATGCATCTAGATATATTCCCTTTGTTAAAGTTTAGGATGGCATCATACGTTCCAAATACCATAGTATAAAACCCTACAAAGGCAGTTTTCGGTATTCTTGACCATAAGACCATATTGACAGATTCGTTGTGGTTTGATTTGTCCCATGCAGGCATTTTTTCAACAGTGCAAGGTTGGCCAGATTCTGAAATATGAGCTTTATTTTATTCATGATGGCTTCGAGCAGGTGCAAATTGTCATTATGATTATGTCGTTCATATTTCGCTACCGTTCGTTGGTACCAAATGAGGGCAACGCGCGAAAAACCGCCTGACATGTACTCACATTTATAGCCATAACTTTTTTTCTATCAGTAGGATAAGTACAAATAAGGTGTCAAATTAAAGCCAATGTATCATGCAATGAAAATCAAATTTTCTGCCGATGTTGACCTACCGAACCCCTTAAATCTTAAAAGCTGGTCGATTCTAAATATTTGCTGCTTCAAAATTTCACGTGACCTTACTTGAGCTAAGAACAGCTACTTTAGGGAGAGAGAAATATTAGGGAAGTGAGTTTTACAGTTTTCCACAATTGAAGACACCTCCCAGTCCCTAGGTCCAGAAGAAGTATTTATCCCACATTCTTTTATATCCGCAAAGTTTTTCATAACTACACATTTTTTCATATTCATATCCGAAAAGTTTTCCACAATTACTGTTTTTCATAACTACCCATTGTTTCATATCCGCAAAGTTTTTCATGTCACATATCCGCAAAGTTTTTCATGTCACATATTTAGAAGTTTGTAAACCAGTAAAACTCGCTAGGCTATAGAGTCATTTAGCCATCTTGATTTTCGTACATTGTCTTTTAATTCGTAGACACACATATTTATTAAAGTCAGTGATGTCACTTTTTTACAGAGGGGCAAAATTTTAACTGTTAGGGCTTAGATCTAGGCCTCTTTTGTCATTTGAATCATACTGTTTTCATATTCTTACTTTTTAACTTAGGTATTACAGATAAACACATACATCACATTAGCAATTGCAAATATTAAAAGGCCGCCCCAGTGGTGCAGTGGTATCAGCGATAGCTTCTGATCATTCATTCGAGGTAGGTTCGGGTTCGAATCCCGGTGAAACATGTATTCTGTGGTTTTCTTGCGGCACAGGTTCTCTCCTTTCCCTGAAACTAGTGGCCCAAAATTAGGGACGGGTGCTTATATCTGACATAGTTGTTCACGGTAGTCGTTAAACCCCCTATAAAATATAAATACATCTAAAGTACTTATTTATGAATCTCTATATCCAGAATTTTAGTCTTACAGCTTTGATCCTTCTAAAGAGCATAAAACTAAAACGTCTAGACAGTTAGAAGCTACTGACCTTGAGTTTTGTAACTGTAGGGCATGTTATCCTATTTACAACTAATATGAACCTTAGAAATTTAAAACCAACGAGAAGAAAATTATCAAAAAATTACTAGGCCTCGGACCTTATAAATCAGTTATTTCGATATTTGTACATGTGCAGCATATGGTTATCTTTACTAGTTATGCAAATCTTAAACGTTAAAAGTTGGTAAAAATACCAGGTTGTAGGTCTTTATATTTAATATTTTGTGCTTGAGTGCAAGTGGGACGTTACTAAATTTACTAACTATGTAAATCTCATGAACACGTATCACTGTGGATTGCAAATTCATAAAATTGTACCCCTGACGTAGAGGTCAACGGGGAAGCTTTGGACGTTCAGCTTTAGATGCAGAGTTCCAAGACCCTTCATTCGGATGAGCACGTGCCCGAGCTCCGCATGAACCGTAGGATGTGAATTTGAACCAGTGGCCCCAAATCAGAGATGGTGACTGCTTATAGCCCTTAGAGTGGCTGACGGTAATCAGTAAACCCCCTCCACAATATATTGCTTAAGGTCCATACCATGAATGGAATACGGGAATACGTCATATAATACAAATTTTGAAGATGTGATTCCATTTCTTGGTGCAAATATGACATGGATGGCAAATTGGATAATATCCGAAAACTTGAAAATTTCGTCGTTCTGGAGCGGGAATCGAATCCGCGTCTCCCGGATATCACCCGAGAATGTCGTCTCCCGGATAGCGCCCGAGTATGTTATCTGGGAGACGACATTCTCGGGTGATATCCGGGAGACGCGGATTCGATTCCCGCTCCAGAACGACGAAATTTTCAAGTTTTCGGATATTATCCACCTTGCCATCCATGTCATATTTGCACCAAGAAATGGATTCACATCTTCAAAATTTGTAAGGTCCATACCAATTACCCACCCTATAATTAGGTTTTGTGCAGCAGTAAAAGTGAGACATTTTTAACTTCATTTATTGTATAAACCATATGAATATCAACACTATGGGTTAAAATTGCTAAAAAAAGATTCCGGACTAAGATTATATTATTTATACTTTTTGTTTGAGTAAAAGATGTCCATGTTGTAAATTTAAGGCGCACCCTAGCATTTTTTGTGGGTTAGTTTTCCGGGTGGCCACATTTCCTGAGACTAGTTTTTCGTTTTTTTTCTGGCTAGAAAGTCATGAAACTGTCTTCAGTTTTTAAATGTAAAGAGATGCGAAAAACAATATTTTCAAGCGCAATAATTACCTAGGTAGAGGCATATAAAGCAACGCTTTTTCTTTCTGCATTAGAATTATACCTACATAAGTCACTCAAATCGCAATGTGTCTATTTCTATTTTGCTCACTTTTCCAGACCCAGGCATCAATGGGACATGAAACATTTCACCCCAAAGACTCTAACCCCAGGCATTAAGTCACAAATATCCCACTTGTCAAATGAACGCATTTTACAACCTGAATTATTCTAGTGGTGTTATCAAATACATTACACTGTTTATGAACTAAAACACTTGTTTTTAATAGCGTAAAACTCATACACAATTTAGTCCGAGCTTTCGTTCTCCACTTCGCCTGGGCTAAGCTTTCAAAGCCTTCTTAAAGATAGCAACTTACAATGTTGTTAGAATTCCGAAATTTGATATTGAATTCAAATTTTTTAAATTGTAACAACATATTTTTTTGATTGAAGGTTTAACGATCACCGTGAGTAACTCAATGGGTTATAAGCAATCGCCCGTCCCTAATTTAGGGACACTAGTTCCAGGGAAGGGAGAGTATCAGTGCCGTAAGACAACCACAGTATCTATGCTCAACCGGGATTCGAACCTGAATCTATCTCGAATGAATGATCAGAAGCTATCGCTTAGAACACTGCGCCACCTGTAACAACATTATAAGTTGCTATCTCTAAGAACGTTTTGAAATCCTTAGCCCAGACCAAGCCTCCCGGTGGAGCGCGTAAAACTCGGCCGAAAGTGTGTATTAGTTTTGCGCCATTAAAAGGAATTGTTTTAGTTTATTCTAGTGGTATTAATGAAATTAAGTCAATGTTCTGCCTGGTTAATTTCCCTTTTAGCAGCGGTATCGAGGAAATTTGTCTTCGCTGCTAGAATTCCTAGATACTCATACTAGAATTTAATTTTTCCAAAACGATCTATCTCTATAAGCATCAAAAGAGATCTAAATTCTTCTTTCGTTTCACGTCAGGCAACACTTCTTCAGCATGTAGGCAAAATTCGGAAGAACGCGGAAAGAATAAAAGTATCCAGATATCTAATACATGCCCTTACAGCAAAAAGATATTGCAAATGTGGCGTTTAACATTTGACCTTTTGTTCGGGGAGGATTGGTAGTTGCAAATGATCTCCAAAAGGTTTTGAAAAGGACTGCGCTACCTTACAATTGTATTCTTTAGGCAATAATGTACCACAAATAACAGAACATTTTAGAGCTGAAATATTCTAAAAATAATGCCGTAAAACGTGAGGAAGGGAAATTTTAGGTGAAGTCTACTGGTAATTTCCGGCACGAGTGCAGTACATAAGAAAGTCACACAGTTCTAGGATATATGCTAGTAAAAACATCAGCATGAAAGAATGAAGAATTGCTTTAAATCCCAACATTCAACAAATTTATTCAGTTTATAGAAACCAAATCTCGGTTTATGTTCTCACCTGCGGCTTAATTTTGGAAACGTATTAAATTTTTGTTAAATCTGAACTCAATTTTCTTGAAGTCTCGTAAGGAAAGGCAGAGGAACCGACTGAAGGACAATATCAGAGCCCCTAACACAGCACAGAGAAAACTCAATCCGGAAATTTATCTCCTGTTTCTTCGTTTATGAGTTGTTTGGTTTTAATGCTTTTGTAAAATGGATAAAATGTTTTTGATCTAGGTGAATTCGTATGTCTGTCAGTGCGATAATTTAAATCAACTAGCTTGATTTCCAAGAAGTTTTTCATGCTCTTTCAGATCAGCAGGAAACCAACTTCTTTGGAGGCAATCAAAATATCGGTTTTATAATGAAAACACAGAAGTCGTACTCTGCCATACTCGCTTCTGCCCAACTCGTGTACTAATTATTTGTTTTTGACAAAATTTTAGAAACTCGAAGAAGAAAATGCGCAAATTATGCGCAAAAAATACTTATAAACTGTCTTGCAGCGGATTTTGAGCCATGAAGATCAAGACTTTTAGGCAGAAATTTCTCCTCTCCCAAGAAATACTGCATACAGTAATATCGTTAAAAATATTGAAGTTATATGTTACCTTTCACTGCGAATATGTGATTAATGCGTTTCATACAGTTACAAACAAAGTTATTAAGCAGAATTTGGAAAATCCTGCAGAAAGTAGATTACGAAATGTATTCCAATATGTCTGCATTACGGAACAGAGGAACTTTTTTCTGATATTTTGAAATAAAACAAAAAAAATGTACTAACAATCATAAATCGGTTGTTTCCTACAGAAAAGATCAGGCAGAAACGTGGAGGAATACAACTTATCTTTTATTCTGATTTCGATTTCAACCATTCTTAAAGAGAGTTGATGCTCTTGAGCGTCTCCCCACTAACATATCCAAGTTTCACCAAAATCGAATCGATAAGGGTCGTCGAAATAAAACTGAGACTGCCGGTTTTTTGCCGCATGGCTTTACAGGTTGGAAATATTTGAGCATACAGGTAGTAAGAGTGATACATGGGCTACATACCCGCTACATACGGTCGCCTTGTCGGTTTAAGCAAGTGTCCCAGCTCGGCGCGAGATAGTGGATACCCTGAACGAAGAACGTCCGTGGTTGGCTGTGGAACCAGATTTCAACGGCGTCCCGGACTTTAGCATCGTTAGCGAACCGGTGACCCTTGGGTGTTTTTAGTGCCCGAAAATGTGGTATTTGCAGGGCGACAGATCGGGGCTATAGGAGTGATGTTCGAGGATTTCCCAGCGGAAGCTCCGCCGCAAATCTTGGCACACTGTCGCCACATGCAGGCGTGTGTTGTCGTTCAGCAGAATAACTCAATTTGACAACATACCGGGTCGCTTACGCTTGATAGCCATTTTGAGGTTGCGTGACGATTGCAGTATGTGGTTGCCTTAATGGTACTGCCTGCGTGCAGCCAATCCAACAGCAATTGGCCGTTCTCATCGAAAACATCGTGAGCATCACTTTTCCAGCTCTTAAGAAGGACTGAGCTTTTTTGGCGTGGAGAGTTCGGATGCCGCCATTCCATACACATCGATTTTGTGGCCGGAATTAAGTACTGGCACCAAGTTTCGTCTGAGGCCACAACATTGAAAAAACTGTCCCCCTCTGCGCGGTAACGATGCAAGTGCTCCAGGCAAGCACCAATTCGTCGAGTCTTCTGCTTCTCCTGGAGATGCTTCGGGACCCATTCTGCGCGAACCTTGCTGTATCCCAATCAGCGATGGAGAATGGTGTTAACAAGTCCCTTACTCACGGACAATGTTGCCGTAAGATTGCAGGTGGTTATTCGGCGATTATCCTTCACAAGGTTATCCAAGACAGCAGTCGATTCCATGGTGATGGCCACGTGTGCTTGCCCAGGTTCACTAGACCCGCGGAACACTGTACACCGTGACTGACACTCATTCCCATACACATCCTTCATAAGATGTTATATTTCGGCTCCACTAACACCTTCTGCTGTCAAGAACTGCATAACTGCCCGCTGGGCCTGTTTGGACGAATACATGTCACAACCCTACGTAGCCAACTTGCCTCAGCACATCCAAACAGCACATTGACACGTGCCGCCAATAACAGAGTGCATCCTGACATGACACGCTATCTCTCAGAGCAAATGCATTTGTCTGGGTAATTTCACAAAGACGCTATCATACGAGTTTCACTTTCATTTGGGCGACCCTTATATTTTACTAGATTCGCTTTGGTAGAGCCCAGTTGAGTGGATAAAGCTAGAATGCATTCATCTATGATTTTCAATTTATGTGTATTTACATGTTCCTGTGTATGAATGAGCACACGAATTCCTTGTTTTTAACACAGACAGTAATGCTTTAAAAGCACATAGAATGCATCTGTGAGTATCATACTTCAGCTCATCTTGAAAATCTGCTCTAACACGTTTTATAAGCTCTGGTAATTTTCCACATCCAATTTTTAGCACGTCATTTGTAAAAAAAGATCGTGCTTCTGTTATCGGTTTGTCCGTCCGTCCGTCCGTCAGTCCGTCTGTACCCACGGTACCTCTGCAACTATTAGTCCGATTTGAAAAAATTATTTTTGCATTCGATATACAATTTTGCCGCTAGAGGCGTAAATGCAGATGATGTCGAATTCAAAATTACGTTTTGATCCACATATTTGCTTCTAAACATCCGATTGAAAAAATGCTTTTATCTTTCGATTACATTTGTGTCGAAGAGTGTTTTAGATACAGTTTCCTTTTAAAATTACGCATAGATTTTCCTCTAAGGGGCGTAAAAGTAAATACCATTTTTCCCGATAACTCTTCTCCTAAAACTCCGATTTGAAAATCTTTCTTTTCAGCGGATACATCTCCTAATGGAAAATCTTTTGCATATAATTTCGAATTTTTGATAAAGAATACTTTGGCCACCAGGGGGCGTAAGTGTTACTTTTTGCTTCTGATGTATTTGCTATAAAATCTGAGCTTCTAAAATATCGATTGAAAAAATTCTTTCGTCGACTTATGCCACTCACATCGATAAACCTTTTCGGAATATTTTCTTCCTTAAATATCCCACAGTTTCTCCGCCAGGGGTCGTAGTTATATATCTTATTTTTGTAAATATCTCTACTTCTAGCAGTCCAATTTGAAAAATTATTTCTTTGTTGGATAGTGTTTTCCGTGTGAAATGTTTTTCATATAATTTCAAAATTTTCAAGTACTTCATAGAATTTCCGCTAAGGGGCGTAAAGGTAAATTGCGTTTCTCCCTATATCTCTGCTTCTAAATCTCCGATTTGAAAAATTATTTCTGCACCGGATGCAACTCCTGATGGGAAATCGTTTGCTCATAATTTCTAATTTTTGTAAAAAAATGGTTTGGACACCAGGGGGCGTAAATCTTAATTTCCGTTTCTGATGCATTTGCAGCAAAATATGAGCTTCTAAATTCTCGATAAAAAAAAAACGTCGTTTGTAGACCTATACTACTCATGTCAATAAACCTTTTAGGAACATTTTCTTCTTAAAATAGTGCATGGTTACTACGCCAGGGGGCGTAGAATTATATCTTATTTTGTTATCAATATCTCTACTTCAAAGGGTTCGATTTGAAAAATTCCTTCTTTGTTGGATAGTGTTTCCAGTGTGACATGTGCTTCACATAATTTCAAAATTTTTAAGTAATTCATAGACTTTTTGCTAGGGGGCGTAAAGCTAAATTGCTTTTCTCCCTATATCTCTGCTTCTAAATCTCCGATTTGAAAAATTCTTTCGGTACCGGATACAGCTCCTGACAGGGAATCGTTTGCACATAATTTCTAATTTTTGTAAAAAATAGTTTGGCCACCAGGGGGCGTAAGTCTTTATTTCCGCTTCTGAGGTATTTGCAACAAAATATGAACTTCTGAATTCTCGATTGAAAAAAACGTCGTTTGTAGACCGATACTACTCGTGTCGACAAACCTTTTAGAAACATTTTCTTCTTAAAATAGTGCATGGTTTCTGTGCCAGGGGGCGTAGATATATATCTTATTTTTGTCAATATCGCGACTTCTGGGACTCCGATTAAAAAAATTCCTTCTTTGTTAGATAGTGTTTCTCGTGTGACATGTGTTTCCCATAATTTCAAATTTTCAAGTAATTCATAGACTTTCCGCTAGGGGGCGGAAAGCTAAATTGCGTTTTCCTCTATATCTCTGCTTCTAAACCTCCGATTTAAAAAAATCTTTCTGCACCAGATACAGCTCCTGATGGGAAATCGTTTGCACATAATTAGTAATTTTTTGTGAAAAAAATGTAATGGCCAACAGGTGGCGTAAGTCTTAATTTCCGCTTCTGATGTATTGGGAGCAAAATATGAGCTTCAAAAATCTCGATTGAAATAAAAGTCTTTTGTTGGCCGATTCTACTCATGTCGACAAACCTTTTAGGAACAGAATGCATGGTTTCTACGCCAGGGGCGAAGATGTATATCTTATTTTTGTCAATATCTCTGCTTCTAAAAGTCCAGTTTGAAAAATTCCTTCGTTGTTGGATAGTGTTTCCGATGCGAAATGTTTTTCCTATAAATTCAAAATTTTCAAGTAAATCATTTAGACTTTCCGCTAGGGCGCATACAGGTAAATTGTGTTTTTTGCTCCTAAAACTCCGATTTGAGAAAATTCTTCCTGTAACACATACAAGACCTGATGGAAAATAGTTTTCACATAATTTCTAATGTTTTGTAAAGAATGGATTGGCCATCAGGGGTCATAGGTGTTAATTTCTGCTTCTGATGTATTTGTAGCAAAATCTTGGCTCCTGAAAACTCGACAAAAATTTTTTTTATGGACCGATACTGCTTATATGGATAAACCTTTTGCGAATACATTCTTCCTAAAATAATGCATGGTTTTCCCACCAGCGGACGTAAAGTCACATCTTATTTTTGTCGATAACTCTGTTTCTAAGAATTCGTAAGCTCAGGATTCCGTTTACACCAATATCTGAGAGATTAAAGATCCGATTGAAAAACTTCTTTCTTCCGTCAGATACTATTGTTTCCATACCGGTTCCATTGCATTTGAATAGCTTTGATAAATTTAATTTGCGTTAGAACGGATTCAAAAGACGTGCTTATTGCACCCGAAAATTCGGTGTCATCTTTCTTGTTTACTGTAAGTCACTGACTTCTCTTTTCCTCACACAGAAAAACACGCAGAAAAAAACATTTATGTTTCCATTTTCGTAATAACGACCTTTACGAGCCATTTAGTTATGACATAGCGTGCAATGCTTGAGATCATATTAAATCTGGGTGACCAGATAATATAAAACTGTTTCTGATTTCAGAAAAGTTGACTACCTTCTCTGTAAACTCCGGTAAGAAGATGGTAGGAACGATTGTTCTACTTTGAGCCCCTGAAAAAGTAAACTAAAGAACGGAGTGTCGGATAGAGGTCTTAAACAGCCCTTAAAAGTAGGAAGCTGGTACCTAATAGAACAGTTGCATGGAAGACAGGAAGATAAAGCTAAGGATTTTAGCCAGTTCTGCTCTGCGTTCGGTGATCATGTGGGAAAAGGGTTCTGTCCACGAGTCACTAGATGACCAGGGAAGAAAACTCTTAGACAACGAGCTGCAAAAAAAGAGAGGCACTTCACAGCCTGAGTGTTATGTCTAATTCTACCAGGGACATGCTATTAACGATGTCAAAAGATCAGCAATTCACCACACACCTACTGTTAATGAGGTTCCATTCAGGGCCATGCTGTTGACCATATCAAAATATCAGCAATTCACAACACACGTACGTGGTTTATGTAGCTCCATTCAAAGACATGGTATTAACCATGGCAAAAGATCAGCAATTCACAACATACGTATGTGGTTTATGTAGCTCTATTCAGGGGCATGCTGTCTGTACTCCTAAGAGTGTACTGCTGTTAAAGGCGTAGAACCTTATCACTATTTATCCGTGGAACACTAGAACAGTATCAATCTACGTTGAAGTGCACTCAATCTTACTGTTACCTTTCTGTCAAGGAGTTACGCTCGCGCTCTCCTAGAAAAACACAAGTGCTTGGAAACTGCTGGCCACCAGCTGGCAGTGCTGGGCCACTGCTGGCTGAAATCTGCAGCTCACGGCCTGGTAGCGGTGCGTTGGTGGTAGCGCTATCAGTTGGCGAGCCATTGATGGCCCTGCAGCATCGACGTGAATTGTGGGCCTCCAAACGAGTGACACTAGTAGCCTGTTGTTGGCAAACAATGCAACCCCAACAGCAGGTGGAAGCAACGGGACTGCGCATGCGCAGAAGCAACTCATGGTACCAGTTAGTTGAAGACGACGCTATCGCCATCGTGTTATTTTAGTGGATGTTAATAAAAAAATCCATATGTAGAGAGGCGAATTAATTTCCTAATGAAATTCCACGTCGACGAAAATATCAGATTAAGCCATGAAATACACTGGTGTGAAAAAACTAAGGACGAAGAGGAGAAATTTGCATATCAGCGGAATGAGCAGGCAGAACGGACCGAAAGACCACACAGGAAATAGATTAGGGTCCGGTACGGAAAGGCATGCGCATATATGCAGCATGACGTAGGAGGGGGAAGGGGGGGGTCTGAAGGGTATAAAGCACACGGGCGGAGTACGTTCAGCAATTCAGTAAAAGCTATTGCACGGTGTATATCGGTTTGAACGACGTCGAGTTGCTGCCACCGGGGGATATGGCCAACAGGTAATCCAGTGAACAACATCTGGATGACTTTACCAGAGGTCGCGTCATTGGGTAGTTGGAAGAAGGTCGAAGTGTGACTAGTGTGGCAGAGGAGTTCGGGATCGCTCGCAGCATCGTTTCACGAGCTTGGAGAGCATTTCAAACGACAGGAACAGCTGTACCAAAGTTTAGCAGCGGTCGTCCATAAGCAACCACGGCTGCGGACTACCGGTATATTGTTCTACAGGCGAGAAGAGACAGACGGCAGACAGCGGGAGAAATCGCAAGGCACATGCAACAGACAACTGGACGTCCGTTATCGCGTTTTACCGTGGCCATGAGGCTGTACAAAGGAGGTTTATTTGCACGACGACCGGTACGGTGTGTGCCATTAACGCCTGCTCATCGGAGACAGCGGTTTCTTTGGTGCCAGGAACACAAGAACTGGGCACTTCAGCAATGGGGTGGAGTTCTCTTTACGGATGAGAGCCTATTTAGTCTGACGAGCGATTCTGGACGTATACACATCTGGAGAGAGCAGGGAACACGCAATCACACCTCCAACATCAACGAAAGGGACCGGTTTGGAGCTGGCGGAGTTCTCGTTTGGGGCGGTATCATGCTTGGTAGCCGTACTGATGTCCTCATCTTCCAAGAAGGTTCAGTCACTGGTGTCCGTGTTGTACCGAGGTTTTCCTGCCTCACCTGCGCCTGTTTAGAGGTGCTGTGGGTCTTGAGTTCCTCTTCATGGACGACAACGCTACACCTCATTGTACAGTAGCTGTCGCAGAGCTGTTTGAGAGTGAAGATATTCAACGAATGGATTAACCCGCAAGGTCCCCGGACCTAAATCCAGTCGAACACGTGTGGGACCTTCTCGGGAGACGCTTCGCAACACGTTCCCAGCGGCCAGCAACGATTCCGCAGCTGCGATTTGCGCTATAAGAGGAATGAACCGCGATGCCTCAACACCTCCTTACAACCTCGTCCTCAGCATTCACAGACGTTGTAAATCCTGCAACGCAGTCAGGGGTGATCATATCCACTACTAAAGACTGGATTTTTCTTGGTAGCCGCCTGTCACATGGACGTTTCTGTTTTCTGTTCAGTTGTGCTTGAAGCTACCTTTTTAATAAAGTGTCTTTGTATCCTTTGGATTCCTTGTTTGGACGATTTTGCCCACTTGTCTCATATTCTTACATCTTGGGGATCTTATGATATGATTTGAGTCAATGTGGAGCAATTCTGCACGACGTTACATTTGAAAAACCGTCTCGTCCTTAATTTTTGCACGCCAGTGTTCATCCACTCTAGTCCCATGAATAGCAATTCATGGAATGGATTGGGTGAACGACAAGAAAAAATTTGAAACCGCTTGTAACAAATGTCCTGGAAAACCATTCAAGAACTTTATGTGGATATAATGTACTCATCCATATGTTGAATGCACGAGACTGGGAGGAATTCGCTTCTAAAAATAACGAGAAGTAAAATAAAATATTTTTCTTCTTTAAAACAAATGTAACTTCGGACAACGGAAAGCAAAGATACAACATTAAAAATGCAACAGAATGTGACATGAACCCGGGTAAATATATATTAATTCAACGATCTCCTTTCAAGGCGACAAGGACAGTACAAAACTTTGGAAAACGACTCTAAATATGTACACCTTGAAAATGAGTGAAGTTCCCTTAAGGTAAAAATAAAACCATCGTTACGTTGAAAAAATAAATTTATGAATATATGAAACTGACTTTTATGAAAAATACCTCGCAATATTGTAAAATGAAAGCGGGAACCATTCGATTACACATTTCGGACGTAACAGACAGATTCAAGCATACGCACAGGAGTGGCAAATTAGTCCGGTCGGTAGAGAGCTCAGCTCCCACGCTAGCGGCCCAGGTTCGTATTCACTGCGATCCAAACGGGCGTTTTTCTGGTCTGCTGTGAAAATTTTCCCAGCGCCGTGTTATAATTCAAAAGCTTCGTAAGGGTAGAAAAAAGAAAGTTATAACTTTGGGAAACTGCGGGTTTGTTGTCCTTGAATTTTTCTTTTTTTTTATGGCTACTACTGGGAAATTGGCGGACAAGATTCGGCAAGCCAACAGTTACGTCCCGTGGTTGCTGACTCCCACTGCCAGCAAACTAGCGGACCACGTTAGGCTAGCCATCATTTCTGCACGTGCTCGCAGGGCCGCTGAAGGGTCACTTATGGCAGCTACTGCCTGTGATGGACAACTGATGGCCCTTTTTTTTTTTTGATTGGAGGTTTAACGACCACCATGAGCAACTCAATGGGCTATAAACAGTCGCCCGTCCCTAATTTAGGGTCACTGGTTCCAGGGAAGGGAGAGAGCCAGTGTCGTAAGACAAACACATTATCCATGCCTCACCGGGATTCGAACCCGGACCCCTTCGGACGAATGATCAGAGGCCAACGCCTTAGACCACTGCGCCACCGGGCGGCACTGATGGCCCTGTTGTGGCATATGACAACTGATGGTTCTGCCAACTGTTGGCCTGAACTGCTAGCCCTTCTCTTGGCCGCTCGGACATTTTATGGACAGTTCGGCAGCGGCAACATAGTGCTGGCCAGCAAGACTGTTTTTGCTGGGTTCTAATTGAGCAACTTCTCATATCAAACTTATTTCTAAAAGCGCTCTGAATTTTGGAAAATTTGTTTTAGGTAGCAATTTTGTCCGATTAACTACTGAACAAATGAAAATCGATTCTGAGAAATAATATTTCTGCGTTTCGCTTTAAACGATAGGAACTATATTTCGAAGCGAAGGAAGATGTTGCGTATCTTAAATAGTGGTGCACTCTCAGGTTGTCTCGGAGTATAACTGCCTACATTCTTTCGGACTCCCCATTTACTGATCCTCTAACGAAGAAAATCTGTGAGTTGGAAGCTGCCACCGCACTGATATTCATCTCATGGGAAAATAGGGCCGCCGCCTTTGGCCTGGGTTGCTTAAAGATGGCATTCAGATAGCAGTTCACTGATTCTCTCATTATTCGTTTTGGATGCGTTTTCGCTCGAATGAATAAATTATACATTTGCGATTTTGTAGGCAACCTCGATTTCATTTTCGGCTTCGAGGTGTTCCCTCAGGTGTATCGTGGAAGTCCACATAGAAGCTCCAGTTATCGTTCAAAACGTTTGAGCCCCTGCGTTAAAATCAGGCCTTTTGACTTAACCACCTTCGTACACCGCTTTAACAAAACAATTCTTTTTGACCCCTATTTCAGCTTGAAAGTGGTCGCCGCAACCACCACCTGGGGTGGGCCTCGGCGTCAGGCAGTGACATTCCCATGTGTCGATCAAGTTCTGGAGCTCGCGTCGTGTATTATGGTAAGCCAATCTTATTGATACTAAATCAAAAAGTTACTGCTACTGATTTAGTATCAATAGTTATCATGACCTATCTGCAGTAAGTACGTGTCTATTCTGAAGCTTAGTAGCATAGAATGTATTCATTCTCATTGCCTTGCTATTAAGTGGCGCAGAAACCAGCCACTCCGCTTATATCATCAGTCTCTTTGTCCAGGTGGGGTACCGAAATGCTGATCTTAACTCCAAACTTCAAAGCTACTGTTTTGCATCGCCACAATTGTAACCTATAGTGATCTGACATAAAATATGGTCGTACAAGGTAAACTATCAGACCTCCCAAAGACAGCCGTCACGGAACGTTCTGTGGTGGACAAGCATGACACCAAACTAACAGGTGTGAAGTACGGAATTTCGCAATCGCCCGCAACCTCTATAACATGGCTTATAAAAGTGGGACGCCCGCCTGTAATGTATGCAGCCATAAAGTGTCAAAAAACATGTAAATGTGGGTGTGGTGTGATTGGGTGATACTGCGCATGCCTGGAAGGTGTCCTGCGTTGTGTATGTTAGTTACTGTCAAACGTAAGTAGTGTGAGACAGCGCACGGGCCTGTTCGTTTGCATGCAAGTATTGTGTTGTGTGTTTTAAGAAAATGACTTGTAACCATCATGCTGTAGTACAGATACCGGTGAATAAGGTGACGCAGAAATACCAAGCGGACGACACTGCTGCAACGTACATCGACAAGCGAATTGCAAGGCAGTTGTATATCGTTTTGGAGCAGCATGTCATTGCAGGCGCTGACATGTTTGAAGCACAGACATTGTGGCGTGATAGTGATGAAACGTCGGACACGTTATCTGAACATAGTAATACACCGGGTGCTCCAGGACACAACGTGCCAAGCAGTTCGAGCTCCTATGAATCTTCACCCCCCCCAAAGTGAAACGGAAAAGCATTCACGAACAGTTTTCCGGACAAACCATGCAAAGTGTCTATGACAATGTGAAGGTCGCAAGGAATACCGTTGCAGCAACTCCCCGTAAATACAAGATATTACCTAAAAAAGTGTGGCAAATAGTAACGGCTGTTGAGAGTGGTGGTACGATGGAAAACAAAATTGCACGCATTCGCCCGCGTATGTACCCTAAATTCCAAGATGCGTGTAACGTGGGACTCTCAATTCACTACTGGTATTTAAAGACGTGGGCGAAGGAAGCAGCTAGCGAAATGGGTATCCTCAATTTTAAAGGCAGCACATATTTCCTGCACAATTCAAACGCCGCTGTGAAATCTGAAAAAGGAACAGCGCACTGGAGTTTGTACGAGATGTTAGGGACTACATTACTGCCAATGCAATCTATGCCGACATGGTGTTCAATACAGACTAAACTTGAATTTAGTGCGAATTCACTTCAAACAGGACGCTATCACTAACTGGGAAGAAGACAACTGAAGCTTTTGTTCAATCCGTTGCATCGACTACCCATTCCAATACGAACTGTTCATGTCAGGTAGCCTTGCAAAGGAACTGTACATCTGCTATCAGGAAGCGGGTGGTAAGTTTAGCAAACGTGTTTCCGAAAACGTACGACGGAACCAACCTCCAAATGTAGAATGTGACTGCAGCACCAGTGGTAAGATGTCCACAGCTCTCGTTCTGTCCTGGATGCATAAGGTACTGGAACCAGAACTAACAGGACCTTCCCTTCGCTTACTGGATTCGTGGTCTGGTCAAACCGACACTAGTTTGCCAGCCAAAGCCTTCGGTGACAGGGACGTTACTTTGCACACAAAATTATACCACAGAAAGCCACCAAATACTGCCAGCCCCTTAATGTGTATTTCTTTCGACAATACAAACTGTTTCCAAGATGCATGGAATAGTGCATACGTTCTGATGAGGTGCATGGCGTCAACCTGCAAGACATAATCTTCATTTTCAGGTTGCATTCATTTATACACAACCAGCTGTGTGCACCACAGTACCAATCTATGCTTTGCTATGCGTGAAAGGCGTCTGGATGACTGCCAAAAGAAACGCCTCTTCCGTTCCGTAATGTGTTAGACCTCAATTTTGTTGTGCGTGACCTGTGCAACGCTCCTGACTGTGATTCCAGTGCCGTCATTATATGCTCGTTGTGCGAGATTCACCTTTGGGTGAAGCACTGCCTTCTCTCAACACATTACCATGACGTGAGTGAGGTACGTACATGACATTTGTGTGATGTGGTGTGATTGGAGGTTTAACAACCACGGTGAGCCATTTATTGGGTAAAAGCAGTTGCTCGTCCCTAATTTAGGTCCACTGCTTCCAGGGAAGGGAGAGATCCAGTGCCGTAAGACAAAGACAACATCCATACCTCACCGGGATTCTTTTTTTTTTTGATTGGAGGTTTAACGACCACCGTGAGCAACTCAATGGGCTATAAGCAGTCGCCCGTCCCTAATTTAGGGTCACTGGTTCCAGGGAAGGAAGAGTGCCCGTGCCGTTAGGCAAACACAACATCCATGCCTCACCAGGATTCGAACCCGAACCCCTTCCGGACGAATGGCCATAAGCCATCGCTTAGACCACTGGGGCGGCCCCGAATCCCGGTGCGGCACCGGGGCGGCACACCGGGATTCGGGGCCGCCCCAGGGCGCAGTGGTCTAAGCGATGGCTTATGGCCATTCGTCTGGAAGGGTTCGGGTTCGAATCCTGGTGAGGCATGGATGTTGTGTTTGCCTAACGGCACTGGCACTCTCCCTTCCCTGGAACCAGTGACCCTAAATTAGGGATGGGCGACTGCTCATAGCCCCTTGAGTTGCTCACGGTGGTCATTAAACATCCAATCACACACACACCGGGATTCGAATCCGGACCCCTTTCGGACGAATGACCAGAAGCCATCGTTTAAACAACTGCACCTCCGGCTATGACATTTGCATTTTAATGGTGTTGAACGTGGTTTTTTTTTTTTTGATTGGATGTTTAACGACCACCGTGATCAATTCAATGGGCTATTAGCTGTCGCCCGTCACTAATTTAGGTTAGGGTCACTGGTACCAGGGAAGGGAGAAAGCCAGTGCCGTAAGACAAACACAACATCCATGCCTCACCGGGATTCGAACCCGGATGCCATCGCTTAGACCACTGCGCCAACGGGGCGGCAATGACATTTGCATTTAATGGTGTTGTACGTGGTTTCTTTTGACATTTTTGTGCCTCATATCTAACCGGTAAAAAGTGTTTGACACTTTAGGGCTGCATACATTACCGGCGGGCGTCGCACTTTTGTAAGCCATGTTCTAAGGGTTGCCGGCGATTGCGAAAGGCCGTACTTCACACCTGTTACTTTGGTTTAATGCTTGTCCACCAAGAACGTTCCTTGACGATAGCAGGTCTCAGGCTGGAACGAAGGGGTCTCAGGCTGGATCAAGGAAGTCCCAGGCTGGCTTGGAGATGAACCCAGAATCTGAGAAGGCTGAAGGTCCGGTCGCTCCTTTGGTGGTCGAAGAAACGGTATAAAACTTGAAGGGCGCTTCCGTGAACGACGAGGAATGGTGGAGGAAGGTATAGGCTTCGTCCGTCCCGAGCGAAGATTCCAAGGACGAAAACCTGGCGGATGCAAATGCTGGACTCTATGTCTGGATTGTAGCCCAACACTAGAAGTTGCACTAGGAGAGTGTGGAACAGCAGGGGAAAATTCAGGCGGCGAACGCTTTGTAGGTTTAAACGGCACAGATGGCGAAAGAGGACGTTTTTGCCCTACTGCAGATTGATAAAATTTTCCTAAAGTAGGCAGCTGCTCAGTAGAAACAGAAGAAAATATTTTTTTACTTGGAGACAGAAGAACCTCAACAATACTGTCTGATGATTCAGACTCAGCAAGAGGTGCGACTCTTTTAGGCTCAGGAGAGATGGAACTACCTGAAGATGAAATCTCAGTTCTTGTTCGTTTCAAGTTTTTTGATTTGAAACCAAAGAGAAGCACTATGCGTGAAGTAGTAAATGGAGCGATTAGAGTATGAGAAGCAGATGAAAAAGAATCTCGTTGCACATGACAAGAATATCCAGAGGAACTGGAAGCACTAGAACTCTCGTCTTTTGAGAAGGCAGGAGACAGATGCGTTGAAACAGTGACAGCACCTCGAGTGAATGGAATAATGTCAGAATGTGAATCGTTAAGAGTAGAAGCAAAGACCCGCTCAGGCGAAGGTAGCGAATAGGACAGGACAGGGGTGGGGTCAATAATTTCATCATCAACTATACATACTTGTGAAGTCCCACGCTCTGCCTGAGGATTCCTACTAGATTTAGGTTTCATAATTGCATCAGTGCTTCTAATAGCCCATTTTCTACATTGCTGCACATGAGCAGAATGTAGGGAGCCATCTGGCTTCCTAAATATGACATTATTATTGTAAAATTCCCCCAATTCAAAGGGACCTTCATATAAAGGTGAACATTTTTTCACGACGGTATGTGCATCGGAGGATTGGAAATGAGTTTCTAATAACACCAGATCTCCAACTGCGAGATCTGGTTCCCTCCGTTTCGCATTATAGTGCCTAGCTTGGTTTAATTGAGCTCGACTGATAGCAGTCCGTGCTTTTTGCGCAAGTACTTTTACAGAATCAGGTGTTGGTCTTTGGTTGATTTCATCGATAATGCCAGTTAAATTCTCAAAAGGGGTGCGGATTTTGCGCCCTAGAAAAAGTTTAGCGGGCTTAAGCCCCGTTGATTCATGAAATGATGAGCGAAGGGCGAAACAAAACATTTCAACGTGTTCGTTCCAACGCTCATGATTATTGACAAAGAAGGTTGAGATCATCTTTAGTAATATTCTATTCACATGCTCAGCCGGATTGGCTTGAAGGTGATATGGACTTATAAATTTATGTTTAATTTGAAGCCTCTCACACATTCGCTTAAATAACTCCGAAATGAACTGAACCCTGTGGTCCGAGACTACGGTGCGAGGACAGCCAAATCGAGTAAAAACATTATGTATTAAAGTATCTCATATTACATCAGCCGTAGCTGCTTTAATGGGGAATGCTTCCACCTATTTAAAAAAATTATCTGTAACAACTAAAATATAACGAGATTTAGTTTTAGTTGATAATAGATAAGGGCCCAATAAATCTATAGAGATAGTTTCAAATACATAATTATTTGAACTACAAATAAGGAGACCGGCCGGTCGTTTATTATCATAATTGTACTTTTGACAATACTCACATGAGCGAATGTATGAGAGTATACTATTGTACATTCCTGGCCAGTAGGCTACGTCTCAAAGTTTAGTACGAGTTTTTCGTATGCCTAAATGGCCGGCAAGAGGAATATCATTTAATTCGTATAATAAAGCCATGCGAAGAGACTGAGGTGTCGCAGGGAGGTACTCAGCTCTCGAGTTAACACATTTTTTATAATACAAAATACCATCGATGATCTCATAATTTTGATTACGACCCGCTAAAGAAGGTTCACTTGGAGCAGAAGAACCAGCGAGTAAGAAATTATAAATTTCCCCAAAATCTGGATAATTCGGCAGTGTAGAAATTATTTGCTCCCTTGAAGTTATTTCCGAAATAAGAAATAGGGGAGGTTCAGTATCCGCCTGGGTACCAGAACTGACCGGACAGTGAGACATTGCGTCAGGCAGTTAATTTGATTTACCAGGGCGATACTGAATTTGAACATTATATTCTTGAAGTCGAAGTGTCCATTTTAACCAATCTTCGAGACAGATTCTTTGTTGTGGTTAAATATTGTAATGCCGAATGATCCGTAATGAAATTGACAGTTAAATGATTGACATAGCATTTAAATTTGGTGACAGCAAAAAAAATAGCAAAGCATTCTCGCTCAGTAGCAGAGTAATTACGTTCTGTTTTATTAAGAATTCAAGAGGCATACGCAATAGGATGCCCTCGTTGAGATAGAACAGCTCCTAGACCAACACCTGATGCATCTGTCAAAATGTTAAATATTTCTGCATGGTTAGGAAAGGCTAACACAGGTGGCGAAACCAAGGCATGTTTAAGAGCGTTGAAGGCAGTCTCTGCCTCCGTGGACCAAACAAAGTGTTTATATTTTCGTTTCAAGGCAAATAAAGGTTCGCAAAGAGTAGCATGCCCCGGAACGAACTGTTGGTACCACCCGGTCATGCCCAAAAATCACGACAATTCTTTCGCCGACTTAGACCTCGGAAAGTCTGAAATTGGCTTGAATTTGAGTCGTCAGTTAGAAGACCTTTAGGGGTAATTTTCAATCTGAGATATACTAGTTCGTGTCGGTCAATTTGACATTTAGCAGGCTTTAAAGTCAAACCTGCATTATGTAGCGGTTCGAAAACTGGGTCCAACAGAGACAGATGCTGTTCAAAAGTCTGAGAAGAGACGATAATATTGTCCAGATAGACATGGACATTAGGTCCGAGCACAGGACGTAAGACTGAGTCCATTAAGCGCTGAAACGTTGCTGGAGCATATGCCAAACCAAAGGGCATTTGTAGGAACTCATATACTCCAAACGGGGTAATAAATCCAGTTTTTTCTGCAGAATCTGAGTGGACAGCCACCTGCCAATAGCCACTAGCTAAATCCAAAGTTGATAGCCAGTTTGTTAACGATAAGTCCTGGAGAATATCGCTAATTGTAGGCAATGGGTAATTGATAGCTTTAGTTACCGCATTGATTTTACGATAATCAACCACGAAGCGATACTCTCCAGATTGTTTTTTTGGAACAAGAAAAGCAGGTGCTGCCCAAGAACTAAGTGATTATTTAATTATCCCCGAATGGAGCATGTCCTGAATTTGTTTTTGGAGCTGAGCTTTTTTCTGGTTCGGACATGGATAAGGTTTACATGCAATGGGTTTAGCCCCTTCTGTATCAATGGTATGATACACCACCTGTGTAAACCCTGGTTTATTAGAAAGTAACCCTGGTCTGCTGTGTAAAACCTGACCAAGTTGGCTTTTATGTTCAGGCAATAATCTGTCACTTGCAAGAACTGCAGAAAAATCAATTCGTTCGTCTATGGTGGGAGGACTAATATCGGGCATTAAGATTAGGCCATGTTCGAAATCAAGTGTGAGCTTAAACATTTTAATGAAATCCACCCACAGAAGGCAATTCACGAGTAACTCTTGGATTAAAAGAAAGTATAAGAAACTTGAACTTTGCCAATCCTGACAGGTAAATGAACTGATCCAGAGATTGCAAAAACATTATTGTCGGCACCTCGCAAACATTGCTGGGAGGGCTCCACACAAGCATTTGGAAAGGTAGCAGCACAGAAATCAAAATTTAATGCCGAGATGTCAGATCCTGAATCAATTTTAGTCGATACCACCATTTTACCCAAGGTTGCAAGAATATCATGTAAAAGCGGAGTTTGAATAGTTAAAAAGAGAGATTTGAGGTCTTCAGAAAAACGAGGAGGTAGACTCTACCCATCTACCTCCTGTAGAAGTTTAAATTGTCGTGAAACTGATGAGAATATCGTGATTGATTTTGGAAATGTGGTGAACCACCAGAACGTGCAGAATTGTAGTAACGTGCAGGCGAGGCAGCATTATTATCATTAGGCTTGCCTTGCCCCCCAGCACGGTGTTTTGGATATGTCTTGTCAACCGGGTAGTAATTATTCTGGGGACGAGAAAGTTGGATATCCTGATTCCCATAATGGCCAGGATGTCGTACCTCTGGTGCCCGACGATGCAGCGGCAAGTATCTAGACTGCTGATGGGAGTTTCTAGGCTGATTGAAAAATTGTCCTTGATGAATGTTCTGTTTTGGCTGCTGGTATCTGTTGTTTTGAATATGAGGTTCATGATACTGCTTAGGTTGGCGGTACTCTTGAACCTGTGAAGATTGTCCTTTGCTGTGGCGTTCTTCATAGACTCGAACGAGTTTTAGGCACTCATGAATGGAGACAGGACGTCGAACATCCAGATAATCCTGCAAGAAGGGATCCAGCTGCTGCAACAGCATGTCACAAATATCAGACTCGACTGCAGCGGGATCCCATAATTTGTAGAGTCGAACTGTTTCCAGGGCGAACGAGACCGGGCTATCTGACGCTCTCTGTCGCCTGGAAAACAGTTGTTGTGCAAGGCTGGCCTTATTGGTGCCAAAAGGAAAGACATCCAAAAAGTCAGCTCGAAATTGCTAATAGGAACACTCTGGTTTCATTCGACGATATTGTCTGTACCAGACCTTTGCCGTGTCTTGCAAACATGTGCCAGCAACAGGTATCTGGCAGTCTTCAGGAACATTATAAAGGTCAAAATCATCGTCAAGGTCCTCCAGAAACCGAAGCGAACCGCCGTTTCCCCTGAATACAATAGAACCCGCATGGGGTACGTAATGAACAAGAATTTGCTCCTGGGTAAATTTTTGTTGAGGCACTGAGGTCGAAGTACGCGGTACATAAGTTTCGTACCTTGCGTATTCGCTGGCTGGCAAGTCAGAACCGCAGGCCTCGTACAGAGCACTTGGTGAGTTATTAGGAACTCTATAACGCTGAGTACGTAAATTGTCTGCTGTAGAATTATGAACCTCGTCATTTCTATAGCAGTCATAGAAGGGACCGATAGGATCCGTCAAGTAAGCCATTTTCCGTGAATTCTATGAATTTGTCTGAGTGAATTCGGGCGCCAATGTAGCGTAAAAGTCTTTTCGACTTCTACGCTGTTTTAACACATCAATATACTAAGAAAAATTTCCTAATTGAAAGAAAAGCTTAACGGCCAGACGAAAGAACAGAAGTAAACTTACGGAAAAGCTATATTCAGGCTGTAGAAAACACATCGTATTATGGCATTCTGCAGTAAACGCTCCACTCACCACACATTATCACAACACTCCTATCAATAATCAGTTTACAACCCAACGCTCGTAATAATCGCTCTCTTACAACGCTCTCAAGCAATAGATCAGCCGTCGTTTTTATCTCTTGCTCTTATCAAGATCAGGCATACGTCACGTGCATTCAACCTCAATTGTGTTGCCAAACGTATTTGTTTGAGGGAAAATTTATTTCGTTAAGCGTGAAGAATTCTGAGAATTAACTCAAGATTTACATAGGATAAGAAACTAAAAAAGGAAAGTTAATCTAGAATATACGTCACACATGTAGAAAGAACTTGTAAAATCTAGCGGAAAGTAATTTACCTTTACATGTTCGAATTTTATTATAAATATCAACAGCATGAAATCACTGGCAGAATATTTCGCAGAAAATGAATTCTTTCTTGTAACGGGTGAAGATCATCTTCAAAATTTTAAACAGGAAGGCTCCCACTGAGTTCTCTAGTACAGTGAGCTCATCGTTTGACTAAATTCATATACCTCTCATTAAGTATTGCAAATAATGTATTCAGTCGTTTTTTAAACACTAATGATTTCCAAGATTTGCGTTTTTACATTCCCTGGTGTTTAAATTAGAAATTATTTTCCCGTTTGATTGAAATAAATGACGATATAGAATTAAATGACAATGTACTTACGGTGTACTCCATGGATGGAAAAATTTTCCTAAAAAAAAACTGGGAAATACATTAAGAAATTCTTCTATAAATACTCGTATAGCTTTCTGCACAAGACATATTCAAGCCTGAATTTGTTTTCTGGAATGTAAAATTTTGATACAAAGAAAAGCTGTAAAATTTGAAAGAAATATTAGCTATGTTATCAGCAGCGTTCAGAAAATAGTTTTGAAAATGCGACTACGGATGAACGGGTATTGTACCCGTGAAGAAAAAAGTATGTAAATGTTATGGCGAAAGATAGAAAACGCAATAAATATGTGTTTCGCCTGGTAAAGTGCGTATCATCGACAGCCGCCTGGGAAATCTGAATTTCCTTTTATTCTCATTTGCCCAACATGCGGAAACGTCCACGCAACCGGCTTCAGATAGACTCAGAATAAAACACGTACCTTTTTTAAAGGAGCATTTTCATAGACATTTTTAAGAGTTATTATGTCCAAAGAATTTTTACAGTTTTTACATGAACAGTGAGCAGTAAAATAACTTTGTGACTCTGCTGAACTCTTAATAATTTTATAAAAAAAATAGTAAAAGTATACTAGTAATGGTTTTATTAATTAGCATAAGAATATAAATGAACGCTTGAAGCTTTTTTTACATCAACTAGATGACTATTTCAAGGAAGGTAGACAGAAAACTGGAAATGTGGTTTTATATTGCACATCTGGTTGATGTGCAGATGGATTTCTGTTGATTTATATTCTTATGCCAATAGGCTGCCAATGATGCATTTAACAGAAACTTTCTGACAGGAGCATGAAATATTTATTGCCTGCTGATGTTAACTAGGTAGCACGTCTTTGAACTTGTTTACGCCTTGGTGGCGCAGTGGTCTAAGCGATGGCTTCTGATCATTCATGTGAGATGGGCCCAGGTTCGAACCCCGGTGAAGCATGGATGTTGTGTTTGTCTTACGGCATTGGCTCTCTCTTTTCCCTGGCACCAGTGGCCCTATTTTAGGGCCATGCGACTTCTTATAGCCCAATGAGTTGCTCAAGGTGTTTGTTAAAGCTCCAATAAAAAAAAACCTGTTTACAGGTACTATTTACATAAATAAGGATCTTTATCCAAACACATTAGGATAAGGGATCTTGCATGCCTTACTTTAAGGTTATCATATCTGACGTAATAAGAAACAAGTTAAATGGAACTAGCGTACTAATTAAATGTGATGGAGTTTTATGATGTATAACCTTTCCAGAATTGAGATTCCTGGTTTTAACATATTACAACGATAGCTCGTTGTTTGCATTTTAATAGAGTTGAGACGATGTTAGATCCTGAGAAACAACTATATCGAAGTTTCGCAGCACAACAGAAAAAGAAATGGTTCTAGTACAAAACACCCACAAATCAGTTCAAAACACCGACAATCATAAAACCGACAGTTCAAAACACCGACAATCATAACACCGACAAATTATAACCGCGACAACCATAGCAACGACAATTATATGGACTAATATAATTGTCCTGCGAGTAGGGGAACTTTACTCCTAGCGATGGCCACATCAGAGTGGGTGGGAAGAAGGATGGCAACACCCAATTGATTAATGTGCTTGCAACTAACACTGAACGATGGAACTCCTTAAATTTTTATTCCGACCGATGTCAACATATTTTTATTCTGAGCGATGGCAACATCTGTGCACAAATGGGTGGGTGATAGAGGACGATGACAACACCCAAAGGATATTTATATGTTGCCCCCTAGGGTGGACAATGGAACTACATTATTTTTTTCCGAGAGATGGCAACATCGGAGTGGATGCACAAATGAGTAGGTGATAGAAGGGCATCACAACAACAAAACGATGTTTATGTGCATCCCCTAGCGGTGAACGACGGAACTTTATTATTAATTTTCGTTTCGAGCGAAGGCAACATCTGAGTGGATAGGTGGGAAGGGGGATGCATAAGTGTTGGATATGTCGATGCTTATGTGCTGCCCCCAGGGGTGAACGATGGAACTTTATTATTTTTATTTCGAGAGATGGCAAAATCAGAGTGGATGCAGAAATGGGTGAGTGATAGAAGGGGATGGAAAAAACCAAACAATGCTTATGGAAGAAACTGTACAATTTTCAAGAGCATTGTGTCTCAAATATTTCAAAATCTTAGGAACCAGCTATTTCTTTTTATGCGACTTAGATCATGTTTCCATGGCCAGTACCATTGGATAGCATGTATTGATAAAGAAGCCAATTTATTGTCACTTAATTGTCAGAAGTAATAGTTGCAATTGGTAATATAAATTTATTGTTTCCTGTCACCTGACAATAAACAATCCAGTATTCTATCCCAAAGTACAGGATTAGCCCTGGTTACGTTAGCATGTGGTTTAGGCATTTGCCCCTGATTACCTTCAATTCACTTTTCACATATGTTTTTTATTTCTCAGAAGTTTTTACTGTTCTGCTTTATTTGTTTACTGTCGATGGGGGATGGTTGCAATTTAAGGCTTTGTCGGTTTCACGGTTTCATTCTCGTTGATGTTTATTCAAAATGGTGACAAGGTTGAGGCCTGAATGGCATGTAAACGCAACCAGGCTTTGTTTCGAATTCAAATTTTCACTAATTCATGTTTTTTTATTCACTTTCAGAGTTTATTTCAATTTGTTTACAGAGTGACAAAGTCATGACACTGGCAGTAAGTCCCTCGAGATATTTTAAAGATGGCAGTGATATTAATTTGACATTGAAGTTCACAATAAAAGCTAAAAGTATATATATATATATATATACACTTTTAGCTTATATATATATATATATATATATATATACATATATACAAGCTAAACGTGCAAATGTATATATATATATATATATATATATATATATATGGGATGTAAGGTCAGGTGATGCGTAACATCACAGCCTCTCCTTGACAAATGTCAACCCCGCCTTCTCGTGGTGCATCCTGTTCCCACTAAAGGGGCTCTGACGACCGCCCATAGCGGTATAACTATACCATCGGGATCAGAGGAAATGCTATCCCACACTCACCAACCCGCTTGGCCAGCGTGGTGAGTTATGGCCAAACCCCTCCAAAATGACTCCACAACTTAAATCTTGGCCCTCAGTCTCCGGCAGCTGGAATGTACCTGGCCAAGGCAGCGGCCAGTGCGACATGAAGGCAGAGGGTGCTAAGAATCCCCGGAGGACCGGACTAGGCTGCCATCTGATGCTGACCTTGGCTACTTACAATGGACGCTCCCTATCTTCTGATTCAAGGCTTCTTGAATTGGAAGAGGAACTACAAAGGATCAAGTGGGACATCGTGGGGCTAAGTGAGGTAAGGAGAAAAGGAGAAGATCTCATCGAACTGAAAAGTGGACATCTCTTCTACTATCGTGGGACAGATACTGGCAGAACTAGTGGTGTTGGATTTATAATAAACAAGAAACTGAAGGATAAAGTTGTAGAAGTTGAAAGTTCCTCTGACAGAGCTGCACGACTTGTTATCCAACTCTCGAAAAGATACCAGGCTCAGATTATTCAAACTTATGCACCCACCACAAGTCATCCTGAAGAAGAAATTGAAGAATTTTATGAGGAAATTTGTCATCTAAATAATAAAGGTAAGCAGCACTTGAAAATAATTATGGGAGATTTCAATACAAAAATAGGGCAACGGCAACAGAATGAAACTTCGGTAGGTAAATTCGGTCATGGCAACAGAAACCAGCGTGGAAATACTCTCGTTGAGTTTGCAGAGGCAGAAGGGTTTTTCATCTTGAACTCCTTCTTCAAGAAAAAGCCACACAGGAAATGGACATGGAGACATCCAAATGGGACGACAAGTGAAATTGATTTTATTATGTGTAACAAAAAATTCGTCATAGAAGACTGCAGTGTGCTAAACAAATTCAACACAGGTAGTGACCATAGATTGGTGAGATGTAAGATGCACCTCAACACTAAATTTGAACGTGGCAAGCTCATAGGACAAACAAAATCTATTGACATAACCAACCTTAAAAAACACCATAATACCTTCAAGTTAGAACTGAAGAACAGGTTCTCTGCTTTAGAAGGCCTAACATCGGAAGAAGTGGACATCTCTGAAGTTAACAGAAAAGTAACCAAAGCTCTTATGGAAACAGCAACAAAATTAGCTGGGTCTAAGAACAAGTTGCATGTGAACAAATTATCAGGAAAAACCAAAATGTTGATGCAAAAAAGAAGAGAGATGAGGACAACTAAAGAAGATGTGACTTGCAAAGTGGAATATATAGAGCTATGCAAGACAGTAAGAAAAAGTATCACTGAAGACGTAAGGAAATTCAACTGTGAACTAGTGAGGAAAGCAATTGAAAACAACCAAAGCCTAAAGATAGCAAAGGGACATCTCAGTAAGGGAAGAAAACAGATTATGGCACTGAGAAAAGAAGATGGTTCTGTAACAAGAAATAGAGGCGAAATTTTGACAAGAGTGAAAGATTTCTACTCCAAATTATATGAAAGGGATGATATATGCACTCCAGACATCATGAAAGATACCAGTACCAGAGTTCCTCCAGTCCTTCCAGCAGAAGTTGCACATGCAATCAAGAACATGAAGCGAGGAAAAGCTCCAGGAGAAGATGGAATTACTGTAGACATCATACAAGAAGCAAGTGGAGAAATCGAAACAGTACTCGCCCAAATTTTCACTCGATGCCTTAATGAAGGAAAGATTCCTGAGGATTGGAACACCGCTACAATGATCCTGCTACATAAGAAAGGTGACATTGAGGATCTCGGAAACTACAGACCTATCAGCCTCCTATCAGTAATTTATAAAATCTTCACTAAAGTTCTTTCACACCGCTTGAAGGTAACACTGGACATGGCTCAACCGAGAGAACAAGCTGGATTCAGGAGTGGCTACAGCACAATAGATCATATCCACGTGCTGAGAGAACTAATTGAAAGAGCGAGGGAATATGAACTTCCATTGTGCATGGCTTTTATCGATTATGAAAAAGCCTTTGATTCGGTGAAACCATCAGCAGTTACAATGGCTCTGAAAACCTGCGGTATTGAAGATGCATACATTAATATTATTAATAACATCTATGAAAATGCAAGTGCAAAGATTAGGCTGTTTGAAAATACAACACACGTAAAAATTGGAAAGGGAGTGAGACAAGGTGACACCATATCTCCGAAGCTCTTTAATGCCACATTGGAGGGTGTTTTTCAGTCGCTGAGCTGGGAAAACAAGGGGATAAAGATTAATGGAGATTATCTAACCCACCTTCGCTTTGCTGATGACGTAGTCATTTTTGCAACTACCCCATCAGAGCTGCAGAGTATGATCCAGGAACTTGCTGACAAGAGTAAAGAAGTGGGATTAAAAATGAACTTTCAGAAGACAAAAGTGATGTTCAATGCTTTTACAAGAAATGAAGATTTATCGATTGATGGAGAAAAGCTGGAGATAACAGACACGTACGTTTATCTTGGACAGCAGATATCAAGTGAGGGTCACATTGATGAAGAAATTAATCGGCGTACAAAACTTGCCTGGAGAGCTTTTGGAAGAAACAGCATAATTTTCAAGAGCAATATGCCATTATGTCTTAAAAGAAAAGTGTTTGATCAATGCATCCTTCCAGTGCTTACGTATGGTGCGGAGACGTGGACCTTAACTAAAAGAGACATACAAAGGCTGCAGACAACTCAAAGAAGCATGGAGAGGTGCATGCTTGGTGTAACCAGGAGAGATAAGAAGAGGAACTCGTGGATCCGAAAAATGACAAGAGTGGAAGACATCATGATCAGAGTTAAATCCCTGAAATGGCAATGGGCTGGACATACTGCCAGAAGGACAGATCATCGATGGACAGCTGAAATTTTAGATTGGATTCCAAGGGACAGGAAAAGACCCAGAAGAAGACCACATGGGAGATGGGTGGATGAAATTCGAAAGTATGCAGGGGTGACATGGAGAAGACTGGCACAAGACAGACCGTTGTGGAGGAAACTTGGGGAGACCTTCATCCAGCAGTGGATTGATAATGGTTGACAATGATGATGATGATGATGATATATATATATATACACACACTATCTACCAACAAGTAATTGGACACTCCTGCAATCGACGATATCTGCGGTCCTAACATACACGTCACAGCCGCCGCCGTTAAATATCGTGTGGGAAACAACAACGCAACCAGTCGCATGCAAGATGGCACGCAGTTCAGAGCTCTCTGATTTCGAAAAAGGTGTAATCGTCGGGTATCACAGAAATGGCCGATCCATACGTGACATATCCAGCGAGTTGAAGTACCCAAAAACGACAGTGGCCTACGTGATTGGCAAGTGGAAGATGAGAGGTAACTGTCGGAATGTGCCCCGACCCGGCAGACATACAAAACTGGGAGCTAGAGATGAACGGGTGCTGGCCAGAGAAATTAGGAAGAACCGCACCAACTCTATGAGCCACATCCGAAAAGAGTTTCAACAGGCATCCGGGAGTGTTCTTTCGATGAATACCATCCGTAAAGAAGCCCATCTGCTCGGTTATCATGGACGTGCTGCCGCCCACAAGCCTTTGATCACCAAGTCCAATAGCGCTGCTCGGCTAACGTGAAGCTAAGAACGTCGACAGTGGACCGTTGAACAGTGGAAACAGGTTCTCTGGAGCAACGAATCGAGGTTTACCCTCTACCGTTCGGATGGCAGGGTCTGGGTTTGGCGTATGCCTGGAGAACGCCTCCTGCCGGAATGTATTGTTCCAACTGTGAAGTTCGGCGGCGGTGGAATTATGCTATGGGGGTGTTTGTCCTGTTACGGCATGGGTCCTTTAGTCGAAATTCCTGGTAGACGCAACGCCGAGACCTACTGCAACATTTTCGATGACCATGGGCTTCTTACGTTGTGACAGTTTTATGGGGTGGAGCCACGTTACTTTCAGGATGACAATACCACCTGTCATGTTGCGAGGTCCACCATGGCTTGGTATGGTGACAATGGGGTTAATCGAATGGACTGGCCTGCTCAAGCCCGGATCTTAACCCATTCGAGCACCTCTGGGACGAGTTGGAGCGTCGACTTAAGGGTGCCCCCACCGTCCGAAATCGGTGAAGGAACTGACCTGCCTTCTCCAAGCCGAGTGGAAGAAAATACCGCTAGCTGTCGTACAACGCCTGGTTGTGAGTATGCCTGGAGGGTTGCAGATGTAATCGCCACTCGTGGAAGCTCCACCAACTATTGAAGGTGAACAAACTTCGTTTTCCTTTGCTATAACAGGTGTCCAATTACTTTTTGGTAGATAGTGTACATATAAAAGCTAAAAGTGTAAAATTATATATATGTATATAAAGCTGCAAAAGTGCATATACATGCAGTGCATACACTCACGGACAATAAAACTTGCGCACCAAGAAGGAAGCATCGGTTTGAACTGAAATTTGATTAACGTAATGATGCAGATAAATGATAGGCTAGATGGCAAAAACAGAGCAAGGATCTGTGGCACGCAATCCGGTCATCTTCAATAGCCCGTCGCACCGCCTCGTGCGGCGATACATGCTGTAATACACGGAGGCGAACAGACACCTGATGTCCTACGGCAGACTGTCCCACACATGTTGGACGGTGTGCTCCAAATCCTGGAGAGCGCGGCACTGCGGCAGCCTACGTTTCAACTGGTCCCACACATGCTCGATAGGGGACATGTCCGGGGAGAGGGCAGGCCATAGAAGTGTCTGAACCTGACGTAGACAGGCCTGGGAAACCCAAGCCGTGTGCGGGCGGGCGTTATTCTGCTGGTATAGCGAACCTGGAATCACGACCAGGAATGGGAGCATATGGGGCAGTAGGATGTCATCCACATACCGCTTGCCCATCAATGATCCACGTACCACTACTAGAGTTGATCGGCTATCGTTGGCAATGGCTCCCCACACCATAATGCCTGCAGTGGGGGAGGTGTGGCGCTCGATAGCAAGGTTGGGATTGTGCCTTCGACCCAGGGGACGTCACCACCCAGACACGATGATCATCTGTCCCCAAACCGAAGCGGCACTCATTGCTAAACACCGCACGTCGCCAGTCTGCGGTGTTCAACGTCGCTCTTGCCTAGCACCATTGCACACGGAGCCGGAGATGTTCCGGTGGTAATGGCAGCACACGTAAGGGGAGTCGAAATCTCAGATTCGCTTCCGCGAGGCGTCGGGAAATGGTTCGTGGACACAATGGAGACGCTACATCTGCCTGTATAGTGGACTGGCTCCTTGTGGAATCCGTTCGAGGCTGGTACACGATCCGTGGATACTATCTACCTTTGGTCGTCATTGTCCGTCCGGAGCCACTCGGCGTTCTGGCAGTGCTGTCGCGTGACCACTACTCCCAAAACAGTAGGACTGTATAGTCAGAACGATTCACGTGACGGGCTATACGACGCGCCGACAACCCTGCGGTTTTCAGCCCGATGATCAGGCCTGTCTCAAAGTCCGTAAGTTGCGTAAATTGACGTCTGTGGCATCTACCGGGCATTCTTGTCACTCTGTACTCTTGCTTGCGTCGGCCAGTGCCTTTTGCTTTCATGGGCAATCGACTACACACCGGTTTATAAGGCTGCCTGTTTATAATTTCGGCGCCACCACAGGGTGTGCGATCATGCGTAATGGCAAGAAATGTGGATAATTTGCATACCAGCACGCACTATCCAGCTATTTGTCTAGTTTCGCGGTTGTAATTAATCGGCGTACAAAACTTGCCTGGAGAGCTTTTGGAAGAAACAGCATAATTTTCAAGAGCAATATGCCATCATGTCTTAAAAGAAATGTGTTTGATTAATGCATCCTTCCAATGCTTACGTATGGTGCAGAGACGTGGACCTTAACTAAAAGAGACGTACAAAGGCTGCAGACAACTCAAAACAGCATGGAGAGGTGCATGCTTGGTGTAACCAGGAGAGATAAGAAGAGGAACTCGTGGATCAGAAAAATGACAAGACATGATGGTCAGCGTTAAATCCCTGAAATGGCAATGGGCTGGATATACTGCCAGAAGGACAGACCATCGATATACAGCTGAAATTTTAGATTGGATTCCAAGGAACAGGAAAAGACCCAGAAGAACACCACATGGAAGATGGGTAGTAGAAATTCGAAAGTATGCGGGAGTGACATGCAGGAGACTGGCACAAGACAGATCGTTGTGGAGGAAACTTGGGAGACCTTCGTCCAGCAGTGGATCGATATTGGATGACAATGATGATGATATCATCATCACCATAATTGTCAAACATTATCAATCCACTGCTGGACGAAGATCTCCCCAAGCATGATGATATCATCATCATCAAAATTGTCAAACATTATCAATCCACTGCTGGACGAAGATCTCCCCAAGTTTCCTCCACAACGATCTGTCTTGTGGCAGTCTCCTCCATGTCACTCCCGCATACTTTCGAATTTCTACTACCCATCTTCCATGTGGTCTTCTTCTGGGTCTTTTCCTGTCCCTTGGAATCCAATCCAAAATCTCGGCTGTCCATCGATGGTCTGTCCCTCTGGCAGTATGTCCAGCACCATTGCCATTTCAGGGATTTACCTCTAATCATGATGTTTTCCACTCCCGTCATTCTTCGGATCCACGAGCTCCTCCTCCTATACCTCCCGGTTACACCAAGCATGCACCTGTCCATGCTTCTTTGAGTTGTATGGGGCCTTTGTATGTCTCTTCTATTCAAGGTCCACGTCTCCGCACCATACGTAAGCATTGGAAGGATGCATTGTGTATATATATCATCATCATCATCATCATCATCATTGTCAACCATTATCAATCCACTGCTGGACGAAGGTCTCCCCAAGTTTCCTCCACAACGGTCTGTCTTGTGCCAGTCTCCTCCATGTCACTCCCGCATACTTTCGAATTTCATCCACCCATCTTCCATGTGGTCTTCTTCTGGGTCTTTTCCTGTCCCTTGGAATCCAATCTAAAATTTCGGCTGTATATCGATGGTCTGTCCTTCTGGCAGTATGTCCAGCCCATTGCCATTTCAGGGATTTAACTCTGATTATGATGTCTTCAACTCTTGTCATTTTTCGGATCCACGAGTTCCTCTTCTTATCTCTCCTGGTTACACCAAGCATGCACCTCTCCATGCTCCTTTGAGTTTTCTGCAGCCTTTGTATGTCTCTTTTAGCTAAGGTCCACGACTCTACCCCATACGTAAGCACTGGAAGGATGCATTGATCAAACACTTTTCTTTTAAGACATAATGGCATATTGCTCTTGAAAATTATTCTGTTTCTTCCAAAAGCTTTCCAGGCAAGTTTTGTACGCCGATTAATTTCTTCATCAATGTGACCCTCACTTGATATCTGCTGTCCAAGATAAACGTACGTGTCTGTTATCTCCAGCTTTTCTCCATCAATCGATAAATCTTCATTTCTTGTAAAAGCATTGTACATCACTTTTGTCTTCTGAAAGTTCATTTTTAATCCCACTTCTTTACTCTTGTCAGCAAGTTCCTGGATCATACTCTGTAGCTCTGATGGGGTAGTTGCAAAAATGACTATGTCATCAGCAAAACGAAGGTGGTTTAGATAATCTCTATTAATCTCTATCCCTTTGTTTTCCCAGTTCAGTGATTGAAAGACATTTTCCAATGTGGCATCAAAGAGCTTCGGAGATATGGTGTCACCTTGTCTCATTCCTTTTCCAATTTTTATGTGTGTTGTATTTTCAAACAGCCGAATCTTTGCACTTGCATTTTCATAGATGTTATTAATAATATTAATGTATGCATCTTCAATACCACAGGATTTCAGAGCCATTGCAACTGCTGATGGTTTCACCGAATCAAAGGCTTTTTCATAATCGATAAAATGCACAATGGAAGTTCATATCCCCTCGCTCTTTTAATTAGTTCTCTCAGTACGTGGATATGATCTATTGTGCTGTAGCCACTCCTGAATCCAGCTTGTTCTCTTGGTTGAGCCATGTCCAGTGTCACCTTCAAGAGGTGTTAAAGAACTTTAGTGAAGATTTTATAAACCACTGATAGGAGTCTGATAGGTCTGTAGTTCCTGAGATCCTCAATGTCACCTTTTTTATGTAGCAAGATCATTGTAGCGTTGTTCCAATCCTCAGGAATTTTCCCTTCATTAAGGCATCGAGTGAAAATTTGGGCGAGTACTGTTTCGATTTCTCCACTTGCTTCTTGTATGATGTCTACAGTAATTCCATCTTCTCCTGGAGCTTTCCCCCGCTTTATGTTCTTGATTGCATGTGCAACTTCTGCTGGAAGGACTGGAAGAACTCTGGTACAGGTACCTTTCATGATGCCTGGAGTACATGTATCATCCCTTTCATATAATTTGGAGTAGAAATCTTTCACCCTTGTCAAAATTTCGCCTCTATTTCTTGTTACAGAACCATCTTCTTTTCTCAGTGCCATAATCTGTTTTTTTCCCTTACTGAGATGTCCCTTTGCTATCTTTAGGCTTTGGTTGTTTTCAATTGCTTTCCTTACTAGTTCACAGTTGAATTTCCTTACGTCTTCAGTGATACCTTTTCGTACTGTCTTGCATAGCTCTATATATTCCACTTTGGAAGTCACATCTTCTTTAGTTGTCCTCATCACTCTTCTTTTTTGCATCAACATTTTGGTTTTTCCTGATAATTTGTTCACATGCAATTTGTTCTTAGACCCAGCTAATTTTGTTGCTGTTTTAATAAGAGCTTTGGTTACTTTTCTGTTAACTTCAGAAATATCCACTTCTTCCGATGTTAGGCCTTCTAAAGCAGAGAACCTGTTCTTCAGTTCCTATTTGAAGGTATTATGGTGTTTTTTAAGGTTGGTTATGTCAATACATTTTGTTTGTCTTATGAGCTTGCTACGTTCGAGTTTAGTGTTGAGGTGCATTTTACATCTCACCAATCTATGGTCACTGCCAGTGTTGAACTTGTTTAGCACACTGCAGTCTTCTATGACGAATTTTTTGTTACACATAATAAAATCAATTTCACTTGTCGTCCCATTTGGATGCCTACATGTCCATTTCCTGTGTGGCTTTTCCTTGAAAAAGGAGTTTAAGATGAAAAACCCTTCTGCCTCTGCAAACTCTACGAGAGTATTTCTACGCTGGTTTCTGTTGCCGTGACCGAATTTACCTACTGAAGTTTCATTCTGTTGCCGTTGCCCTATTTTTGCATTGAAATCTCCCATAATTATCTTCAAGTGCTGCTTACCTTTATTATTTAGATCACGAATTTCCTCATAAAATTCTTCAATTTCTTCTTCAGCATGACTTGGGGTGGGTGCATAAGTTTGAAGAATCTGAGCCTTGTATCTTCTCGAGAGTTGGATAACGAGTCGTGCAGCTCTGTCAGAGGAACTTTCAACTTCTACAACTTTATCCTTCAGTTTCTTGTTTATTATAAATCCAACACCACTAGTTCTGCCAGTATCAGTCCCACGATAGTAGAAGAGATGTCCACTTTTCAGTTCAATGAGATCTTCTCCTTTTCTCCTAACCTTACTTAGCCCGACGATGTCCCACTTGGTCCTTTGTAGTTCCTCTTCCAATTCAAGAAGCCTTGAATCAGAAGATAGGGAGCGTCCGTTATATGTAGCCAAGGTCAGCATCAGATGGCAGCCTAGTCCGGTCCTCCGGGGATTCTTAGTACCCTCTGCCTTCATGTCGCACTGGCCGCTGCCTTGGCCAGGTACATTCCAGCTGCCGGAGACTGAGGGCCAAGATTTAAGTTGTGGAGTCGTTTTGGAGGGGTTTGGCCATAACTCACTACGCTGGCCAAGCGGGTTGGTGAGTGTGGGATAGTATTTCCTCTAATCCCGATGGTATAGTTATACCGCTATTGGCGGTCGTCAGAGCCCCTACGTAGTCTAGTACCACGAGAAGGCGGGGTTGACATTATATATACACTATCTACCAACAAGTAATTGTACACCTGTGACAGCAAAGGAAAACAAAGTTTATTCACCTTAAATGTTTGGTGGAGCCTTCACGAGCGGCGATAACAGCTGCGACCCTCCGGGGCATACTCTCAACCAAGCATTGTTTGTACGACGGCTAGCGGTATTTCCTTCCACTCGGCTTGGAGAAGACAGGTCAGTTTCTTCACCTATTTCGGACGGTGGGGGCACCCCTTAAGTTGAAGCTCCAACTCGTCCCAGAGGTACTCGATAGGGTTAAGGTCCGGGCTCTGCGCAGGCCAGTCCATTCGATTAACCTCATTGTCATCATACCAAGCCATGGTGGACCTCGCATCATAACAGGTGGCATTGTCATCCTGAAAGTAACATGGGTCCACCCCGTAAAACTGCCACAACGTAGGAAGCGCATGGTCATCTAAAATGGTGCAGTAGGTCACGGCGTTGAGTCTACCAGGAATTGCGACCAAGGGTCCCGTGCCATACCAGGAGGAACACTACCATAGCATAATTGCACCGCCGCCGAACTTCACAGGTAGCACAATACATTCCGGCAGGAGGCGTTCTACAGGCAGACGCCAAACCCAGACCCTGCCATCCCAACGGTAGAGGGTGAACCTTGATTCGTCGCGCCAGAGAACCTGTTTCTACTGTTCAACGTTCCACTGTCGACGTTATTTGCACCACGTTAGCCGAGCAGCGCTATTGGACTTGGTGATCAAAGGCTTGTCGGCTGCAGCACGTCCATGATAACCGAGCAGATGGGCTTTCTTACGGATGGTATTCATCGAAAGAACACTCTCGGATGCCTGTTGAAATTTCTCGCCGATGTGGCTTTCGATTTGGTGCGGTTCTTCTGAATTTCTCTGGCCAGCATCAGTCGGTCTCTAACTAACAGTTTTGTGGGTCTGCCGGGTCAGGGTACATTCCGACAGTCACCTCTCATCTTCCACTTGCCAATCACGTAGGCCAGTGCCGATTTTGGGTATTTGAACTCGCTGGATATGCCAGGTATGGATCGGCCATTTCTGTGATACCCGACGATTACACCTTTCTCGAAAACAGAGAGCTCCGAACTGCGTGGCATCTTGCATGCGACTGGGTGCGTTGTTGTTTCCCACACGATATTTAACGGCGGCGGCCGTGACGTGTATCAGGACCGCAGATATCGTCGATTGCAGAGGTGTCCAATTACTTGTTGGTAGATAGTGTATATATAAACTTTATAGATTGTCCTTGATAAATGTCAACCTCACCTTCTCGTGGTACATCCCGTTCCCAATAAAGGGCTCTGGCGACCTCCAAATACTGGTATAATTATACCAGCGGGATTACAGGAAAACCTTATTCCACACTCACCAACCCTCCTGGCCAGCGTGGTGAGTTATGTCCAAACAACCCCAACATGACTCCACAACTTAGAACTTTGCCCTCAGTGTACGGTAGCTATGACGTACCTGGCCAAGGTAGCGGCCAGTCCTAGCAAAAACAGTCTTGCTGTGCCAGCACTGCCAGCTATGGCCAAGCAGTATGTTGCCGCTGCCGAACCGTCAATAAAATGTTCGGGCAGCTAACAGAAGGACCAGCAGTTCAGGCCAACAGCTGGCACCCCATTAGTTGTCATATGCCACAACAGGGCCATCAGTTGTCCATCATAGGCAAAAGCTGCCACAAGTGGCCCTTCAGTGGCCCTGCAAGCACTTGCCGGAAATGATGGCTAGCCTAATGTGGTACGCTAGTGTGCCGGTAGCGGCTGCCAGCAACCACGTGACGTAACTGGTGGCTTGCCGAATTTTGTCCGCCAATTTCCCTGTAGTAGCCATAACAAAAAAAGAAAACAAAAAGTCAAGGATAACCGCAGTTTCCCAAAGCTACATTTTTTTACTTCCCTTACGAAACTTGTGAATTAACGCACTGCGCTGGGGAAATTTTCTCAACAGACCGGATAATTTTCCGTTTGCATCTGAGCGGATTTGAACTAGGGCGGTTAGCGTGGTAGCTGAGCTCTCTACAGATTGGACTAATTTGCCACGCTCGGGCGTGTGCTTAAAGCGGTCTGTTTAGTATGCAATGTGTAATCGAATGCTCCCCTCTTTAATTTTACAATATTGCGAGGTACTTTTCGTAAAAGTCAGTTTCATGTAATTCATAAATTAATTTTTTTAACGTAACGATAGTTTTTTTTTTTTTTATGTAAGGGAACTTCACTCATTTTCAAGGAGTGTACATACTTAGAGTCGCTTTCCAAAGTTTTGTACTGTCCTTGTCGTCTTGAAAAGAGATTGTTGAATAAATATATATTTACCCAGGTTCATGTCACATTCTGTTACATTTTTATTGTTGTGTCTTTCCTTTCCGTTGTCCGAAGCTACATTTGTTTTAAAGAGAAAAGATATATTATTTTACTTTTCGTTATTCTTAGAAGCGAATTCCTCCCAGTCTTGTGTATTCAACCCATGGATGAGTACACCACATAGCGTTGCTTTTTTTTCTTTCAAATAATTAGTAAATTTTGTACGCGTATAATTTTTTTCTCCAACAAACGTTGTTTTAATGGTTTTCCAGGACATTTGTTTCAAGCGGTTTCAAATTTTTTCTTGTTGTTCATCCACTCCATTCCATGAATTGTTATTCATGGGAATGGAGTAGGTGTATTTTATAGCTGTAATCTAGTGTTTTATGGCTTGATCTGATATTTTCGTCCACGTAAAATTTCATTAGGAAATTAATTCGCCTCTCCACATATGGATTTCTTTTTAACATTCATTAAAATAACACGATGGCGATAGCGTCGTCTTCAACTAACTGGTACCATGAGAGACACAGCAAGTGTTGCTTCTGCGCATGCGCAGTCCCGTTGATTCCACATGCTGTTGGGGTTGCATTGGTTGCCAGCAACGGGCCACTAGTGGCAATTGCTTGGGGGCCCACAATTTACGGCGATGCTTCAGGGCCATCAATGGCTCGCCAACTGATGGCGCTGCCACCAACGGACGACTACCGGGCCGTGAGCGGCAGATTTCAGCCAGCCATGACCCATCACCGCCAGCTGGTGGCCAGCAGTTTCCCAGCACTTGAGATTTTGCTGGGGTGCGTCATGAAGGCAGAGGGTGCTAAGAATCTGCGGAGGTTGAAGTAGGCTGCCATCTGATGCTGAACTTGGCTACGTTCAACGGACGAACTCTATCTTCTGATTCAAGGCTTCTTGCATTGGAAGAGGAATTCAAAACGATCAAGTGGGACATCATCCAGCTAAGTGAAGTCAGAATAAAAGGAGAACTCACTAAAGTAAAAAATGGGGATCTCTTCTACTATCGTGGAACTGATCAGAACTAGTGCTGTTGGATTCATAATAAACAAGAAACTGAAGGACATTGTTCTAGAAATTAAAAGTTCCTCGGACAGTGCTACACGACTCGTTATCGATGTCTGAAAAAGATACCTGATTCAGATTATTCAAGTATATGTACGAACCACAAGTCATCCTGATGAAAACATTGAATAATTTTATGAGGAAAATTGGCTTCAAAGGAACAAATTCGGTTATGGGAATAGAAACTAGCGTCGAAATACTCTTGTAGAGTTTGCAGAGTCAGAAAGGTTTTTTTTTTTTTTTATCATGAACTCCTTTTCGAAGAAAAAGCCACATAGGAAATGGACATGGAGGCACCCCAGTGGGATGTCAAGTAAAACTGATTTTACTAAGTGCTACAAGAAATTTGCCGTCGAAGATTGCATTGTGCTAAACAGATTCAACAATGGCAGCGACCATAGAATGGTGAGATGCATGATACACCTCAACACTAAACTCGAACGTGGCAAACTCATAAAACAAGAAAAATGTATGGACATGACCAACATTAAAATGCATCATAGAATCTTCAAATTGGAAATCAGGGACCTATTCTCTGCTTTAGAAGGTCTAAAACCCCCACCAATCCACTCAGATGTTGTCATCGGTCGGAATAAAAATATGTTGCCGTCGGTCGGAATAGAAATTAATACAGTTCAATCGTTCACCGCTAGGGACAGCACATGAGCATCGTTTGGTTGTTGTCATCCCCTTTTATCACTCCCCCATTTGAACATCTACTCTGATGTTGCTATCTCTCGGAATAAAAATAATAAAGTTCCATCGTTCACCGCTAGTGGCAGCACATAAGCATCCCATTCCCACCCATCCACTCAGATATTGCTATAGCTCGGAAATTTTTTTTTTTGCCGTCGGTAGGAATAGAAATTAATAAAGTTCCATCGTTTACCGCTAGGGGGAAGCACATCCATCGATTGGGTGTTGTCTTTCCCCTTACCACCCACTGTGATTTTGGCATCGCTCGAAAGAGAGTTCCTCTTGTCGCCGGCCAATAGTCCATATACACTGGCGGAAAGTGAAAAAAGAACACCAAGAAGGTGACGTCTGATACCAACGAAATTTATACAGCATAATAACGGAATACAGAGGATAACGTGATCAAAACATTATGGCAAAATTCAGCTGTATTTGCTGGTAAACTGAAAGATAACATTTCCATGTAACATGGTTAGTACGAGGTTGAACCGCCATGAACTGCGTCACACTGTGCAATTGTGGCATGGAATCTGTCGTACAGATGTTGGATGTAAGTTTGAGGTATTGAGTTCCAAGCATCCTTAACCTGGACGCGTAAATCGGGGATAGTCGTGGCTGGCCGTGGAGACCGGATAAGTCGTTGTCCCATAAAATCCCACACGTGCTCAATGGGGGACAAAGCCGGTGAACGTGCAGGCCATGGAAGTTGTCTCACACCCTGAAGTGCATGTTGCGTTGCACGTGCCGTGTGTGGGCGTGCGTTATCTTGCTGGAAAACACCACGATGGACCAACCTTACAAATGGCACAACAACATGCTGAATGATGTTGTTGATGTAGGAGGTGCTGTTTAACGCACTCGGTACAAACACTAGTTGTGTACGGAAGTGGTAGCTGATCGCTCCCCACACCAGGAGACCAGGTGTAGGCCCTGTGTGTCGCTGGAGGATTTAAGAAGGGTGGAGACGCTCCTCTGTGCGTCTGCGAACATGCATACGACCATCGGAAGCTCCCAAGCAGAATCTGCTTTCATCGCTGAACACGACAGATCGCCAATGCGTTCTCTAGTGCAGACGTTGGCGAAACCACTGTAGCCGTTCCTGACGGTGGGCTGGAGTCAGAAGTACTAATGCCAGAGGCACACGTGCACGTAGTCCTGCATCCAGTAGACGATTGCGGATGGTTCGCACAGTCACCTTAGGTGCAACGGCAGCTCGGATTTGCGTCGCAGTGGATGTTCTGCTTGACAACGCCGCTCTTCTTATGCGTCGATCGGTCCGCTCATCAGTCCGTCTTTGACTACCGGTTCCACGTCTTCTCGTGTGGGAATGTTCCTCGGACCATCGACGACACCATCGTACCACCACCGATACTTCCCGTCCAATTCGCTCCGAAATGCGACGATACGACCACCCGGCCTCGCGGATTCCGACTAGATGACCTCGCTCAAATTCCGATAACTGCTGAAATCGTACCCGTCTTCCATGTCCAGGCATTACAGCTTCTTCAGGGTCTTCGCACGTGCACGTACGCCGACGACGGATTACATTCACTTCGCCGTACTCCTTAAATACCCCCGACGATAATTTGCATATTATGCCGTGCTGTGACGTAAGCGCTCACCGGTTGGTCCCGAAATAAACATCACAGCTACGTAAACTCGCCCCCATTAACATATATAAATTTCATGATCGTCCGCCAATTCCTTCTTGGTGTTCTTTTTTCACTTTCCGGCAGTGTAATCGTCGGTGATATGGTTGTCGCGGTTATGATTGTCGGTGGTATGATTTATAGGTGTTATGGTTGTCGGAGTTTTGAACTGTAAATTTTACGATTGTCGCTGTTTTGAAATGTCGGTATTATGATTGTTGGCGTTTTGAACTGTCGGTGTTATATGTAGGTGTTATAGTTGTTTGAACTGTCGGTGTTTTGACCGGCATCCATTTTGAAAACTGCTACGAGAATTCTAAGACATCCGGTATATTATCTGACTTACCATTTATGTCATATTTACACCAATAAACGGATTCACAACTCTAAAATTTGTATTGTACAATGGTGTAATCGCATTTTTCATTCAGTGATATTCTGCTCCTCTTGGTAATCACGGGAATGAATTCCAATTCTCCGGATTCGCTATATATGGATGCCGGTTTTTTTTACTAGCGAATCCTTTGATGGTTACTTTCAAATTAATCGCAAACTTGAGTCTTGGTCGTTATGGGTGGTGTAATGGTTAGCATACTCGGACACTAGCCGGGAGACGCGGCTTCCACTCCTGCTCTAGGTCAGCGAAATTTTCAAATCTTCGGATATTATCTGACTATATTATTTCCCACCAGATGGAGACGTTTCAGTTACTAAGGCCATCTTTACGGATTTATGAAGTCAGATGCTGACAGACAAACACTCATAGCGCCGTGGATTGTTGGCACCGTAGCGTAAAGCGAAAGCACTCGGCTAGTTATCGAGAGCTTTGGGATTCGATCCGAGAGGTGTCGAAACACAATTTTTCGGCAGCAGTGTATTGATTAAAGAAAAACCTGGAAAGAGCGATAACTTTGTCTATTTACATTGTCTCCAAGTATTTGGAAGATTTTCACCATTATCTGACTTACCATTCATGTCATATTTACACCAATAAACGGATTCACAACTTCGAAATTTGTATCCGGTATTTGTTTACCCTAATATCTGAATTCGTGCTTAGTTTATTAGTTTAAAACACAGTTAACTTTATATTGCCGAACTCCGAACAGCTTCTATGGAATTCCCGTTCCGTATTGAACAAATCGCGGGAAGGTTTTTTAAGATACATTTTAAAATCGCATTGAAATAAATTTGTCATGTGCAATGCTCCGCTACGGAAAATCGTCCTTATACAGTCACGTAAATTCGTTTCCTTGTCAAACTAGAAGTTCAAGGTTATTTCCTCTGAAACTCACGCACAATAGGGAAAAAGAAAATAAAACGGATAAAATGCCTGCTCTGAGATTGGAGAGGATTCATTTTTCCGTAACATTTGGTTCTGAGCTTTGTGGGATTATCAACGACGTTGTGACCGAGTATTCTAAGCTTCCATACCGGCAGCGAAAAATCACAAAGGGCCACCAAACGCAGAAGGGACAAGAGAATATGGAATTGCATTTTCGATTACGGAGAGTCACAAATACTGCCGCCAAACGCTGAGCGAAGAATAGAATATGGAATTGGACTGCTGGGATTTCCTTTTCGTTACGGCTCAAACGATTGGCACAAAAACTTTCAGTGGATTACTATCATGAAGCGATGGTGCCTATTTTGTCACCCGTTGACTTTTACATTCGTACGAAATAAATATGTATTCACCTACCAAAGTCGAAAAACAGTTCACCATGGGAAAGGCAATAGGGACGCTACGATTCCGGAATTGTAACGTAACGCTTTCATTTTTATAACGTGTCCAAAGAAGATCAGAATATAAATGCTAGGATGAAGAACAATGCTGAAATTTTCTTTATTTTGAACAAAAAGGAAATAAAACCAAAGAGAAAGAAGAAAAAACAGTGTGGTAACAACAAATCCAATACTGAATAGTTTATTTCATACAGAAAGTTTCGTGTTACAATTGAAAACATCAGCTGTCGAAGTGTCGTTCCGACGTTAAGATGTTTGTGAAGATTTAAGATTGTTTTGATTTGATAACCAACTCGAAAAATAGAAAAATAGAAATGCACATATAGAAAGAACGGATAATAAAGTTATACATTCCTAAATTTCTCTATTGTTCTTACTGAAATCATGTGTGACCACTTTTGTTGCACACCGGACAAAACTTTAGTCATCCCTGTCAGAACTTACCTATAACGGCTGACGCTGTAGAAGTGTCGTCTTGGAAGACAGGAGTGGCAATGTGATGCTGCTCCTGGAGATATAGGACAAAGGTCAACACTTCGTCATTCAGAATGCGGAGGTTTGTATGTTGGTTCAAATTCATCGTTACTGCAACGAGAGGGCACATTTCGGAGTACGAAAAACATCCCCAAAACATCACAGAACCCCCTCCAGCTTGAACAACACCTTCGACACAATAAAGTTTAAAGGCTTCACTTGGCCTGCGATGCACTCGACGCCTCCCATTGTTGGAGTACAAACGAAAACGAAACTCATCTCATCAGACCAAATTACTAGTTTCCAATCCTCCACAGTAAAGCTTTGTTGCATTTGAGCCCACTGATAGCGTGTGACTTTGTGACTTGCTCTTCCGTGGTATTCTGCTCCAGATGCCCTATGCACGCAGCAACGCCCTTTCGGAAATTGGTTGGAGTGGACTTTCCTTGACCGTTTGGAGCATATGTTGCCTGGTTTGAAACCGATTTGCAATTACTAGGCGTGGAACATGGCGGCGGTCCCTGTTGGTAAGAATCGTTTTCCGGCCACAGTTGCATCGCCGGTTTGCAGTTGACTGCGAACTACAACATAGTTTGTAGACCCGATGGACAGTACGCTTCGACACACGAACAAATTGGGAGACTTGATCCTTTTTGTGTCCGTGGGTTTACCAACTATGTTGTAGTTCGAACTGAAATCATGTGTGACCACAAAGAAAGGAGCCAACACGATGACTCCTTTTTGACACTCAGTAACGTATGTCGTACGATTCATATTGCAGACTAAATTCTACACACACGTTGCTCTTCACCACTGCACGAGACAGAAATGATCCTGTAGACCACGTCTGTGCCATTTATCTCCCAGAAATACTATCACGGCACCCTCTGTGCAACCAGTAATTTCCTACTGTCATTTCTCTTAGGGGTGACTAATTTTTTGTCCGGTGTGCTTATATTTAAGGTCATCATATAAACTGAGTTCTAATTTAAACGACTACCGTATTTAAAGTGGACCACACTCGATACCGGCGTAACGAAGAAGAGGGCGAGAACTATATGCTAGGTTTTCCGTAATTCTAACGAGAAAAGCATCTAAAAATCAACACATGACACTTGAGAAAAAACAAAACAAAGGTGTCTTAGGAATCAGCTCATTTCCCCCGCACGGGGATAACTGGTTTTCCAGTTATTTGGGGAGCGGCGCCCCCACGGCCCGAGCTGACCTTGTGACGGTTTTTTGCTTTTTTGTTTTTGCGCTTATACGTTACCGCAGGGACAGCTGTTCATCCAGCTGATGGGGAGTAGCGACCCCACGGCCCTAGCCGACTTGTTATGTTTGATTCTTCCCGTTACAACTTTGTGTTGCCACCACCTTGACAGCACCCGCCTCAGTTGTTGGTTGCTGAGGTTGTGATTATGCGCCAGCCCTTTCCTTTCCTCTGGCTTTCCTCTCCCTTTCCTGTTTTTACTTTCTTCTCCACTACCTGTTCTTCTTTTCTACTCCATTTTCTACTCGACTTGCTTCTCCATTTTCTGTTCCTCTCTTGTTTTTCCGGGCTGGTTTGCTAGACCTACCTGCACGTTTGCCGTGTGCGGTGACCCGTAAGGTGGAAAAGGGGATGCTGGAGGCTGAGGTTTCTGGTGGCCAGGTTGTTGTTGTCGCCAGTCGCCAACACTCCTCTTTGCCCCCTGCTTCACCCTAAACGGGTGGCTAGGAACTAACCCACTCCTAGTCAATCGGCTTGTTGTTTCGTACAACAGGGTGAGTTTGGGGATAGTGCGGACATGCCAAAGGGGTGTTACCGAGACCTGGGAAAGTCTCGGTACTCGCTGAGCGCATGTCTGCACTATCAACATGCTATATCCGTTGCTTAACCCTAGAGTCGTGTCCTGCGTCCAATTGGGCTTGCGGACCTCCGGCTCTCCCCTGTTGGGCTCGGTTGTGGGCGGGGAAATCGGCGGACGAACTTTTCACTTCTCTTCATGGCTAACCAAAAAATTTCCCAAGAACTTCAAACAAAGCGGCTCATTGAGGAAGGGTCACCCCCTCCCAACAAGAAACCTACACCTGATTCTGCCAATGTTCGGTTCTTTTGCATCCACTCCTTGGACGCTTCAAACCCATTAAACACCAGAAGCCCCTTCTGGATAAATAAAGCATTGCAATCAATTGCCAGCTCTCCTAAGAGCGTTAAGAAGCTCCAATCTGGAGATCTTCTTGTCGAGATGTCGAGTCCCAGATATGCTACAGTGCTTTTAAACACCACCTCTTTTTAGATTGTCCAGTAAAAGTTACCCCTCACGGCTACCTCAATTCCTCACGAGGTGTTATCTCTTCTCAAGACCTTCTGGAGTGCAGTGACCAAGAACTTCTGGAGGAACTGAAAGACCAACAAGTGAGTGGAGTCCGGCGCATCCTATTTCGGCGAAATGGCCAATCTGTCCCATCTCGAAACATCATACTGACCTTTAACACCCCATCCCTGCCAACTTCAATCAAGGCAGGGTATCTACACCTTGAAGTGCGCCCCTTCATACCAAGTCCTCTACGATGCTTCAAATGCCAAGCATATGGTCACTCCCAGCAGTCTTGCAGGAGCACTGCTCGGTGTGGGCGTTGTACTGCAACCGACCATACTTTGCAAGATTGCCATGCCGAAGCCGAGCTGTGCTTCAACTGCAAGGGATCTCATGCAGCATCATCGAGAGACTGTCCAAAGTGGAAAGAGGAAAAAGAGATCCAACGCATTAAGACCGTTGAGGGAATCTCCTACCCAGAGGCCAGAAGAAAGGTCGCTCCAAACCAATCAAATCGGCGATCATATGCATCAGCGGTTGTTGCAAGGACTACAGTCGGTACCCAGACTGATAGCCAAATCCCAGTGAATTGTCCCTACAAGCTAGACGACATCATAGCTGCTGGTCTGGCAGCACTACAATCCCGAGCTAGGGACGCGAAAGCTCCAACAACCACTGTGCCTAAACCTGCTGCAACTAACACCAGCACCACCGGGACTTCAACAACCCCGGGAGGAAAGAGAAAGGAAAAAGAAAAGGAGAAGAAATCTCCAAACTCCCATCATAAGAACCAGGATCGGGCAAAATCATCTGCGACACAGGAACCAAAATACCGCCCCATTTTACCACCAGAGACTACAGGACGTCGGACAAAACAGTCCCAAGCGCAAATGGACATTGCAGACGAAATGATGGAATCGGACAACTTTTAGTTGTCCCAGTTTTTCTCGGGTTTTGTTTTTCGTTTTTTCTTTTTCTCATTCACCACAATTCAAACCATAGATAAAATCGTTCAGTGGAACTGTCGAGGCTTTCGAACAAGACATGACGACGTGAAACATCTGCTTTCGTCATACTCTCCGGTGTGCCTTTGCCTCCAGGAAACAAAACTTAAACCATCAGACCTCCTTTCAGTTCGAGGCTACAGTGCATTTCGGAAAGATAATGTTTCAGGAGATATAGCTTGCGGGGGAGTTGCCATCCTTGTCCCCCACAGTGTTCCAGTTTCTCCCGTTGCGGTCTCAACATCTTTACAAGCCGTTGCGGTGCGTATCTCCATGCCTGTGCCTCTAACTGTTTGCAGCGTCTATCTGCCGCCGGATGAGGACGTGAGCGTGTCCGTTCTTGAGAGCTTAGTTGGGCAGCTGCCGTCACCTGCTCTTCTTCTGGGTGACTTCAATGCTCATAATCCATTGTGGGGTAGTGTCAGAACAGACACACGAGGCCGTAGGATCGAATCTCTTCTTTCCTCGACCTCTTTGTGCCTGTTTAACACCGGTGCTGACACTTACTTCCACGAGCCTACACGAAGTTTCAGTGCAATCGATTTATCTTTGGGTCAACCATCGGTTATGGCCGACTGGTCGTGGACGGTGTGTGACGACCTCCATGGAAGCGACCACTTCCCAATTGTACTTAGGTATAATGTGAGCGTACCATCTTCTGCCTCCCGCCCTCCTCGTTGGAGGATGGATCGTGCCAAGTGGGAGGTCTTCACACCGTCCGCAATGATATCTTTTGCCATGGTGACCCGGGGGTCAATAGACGCAGCTGTTACTGATGTCACAACGTGTATCATTCAGGCAGCAGATCTCTCTATCCCAAAAACATCAACGACGCTCCCAAGACGTCCGAAGCCTTGGTGGAACCCTGATTGCGCAGCGGCTAGGAGAGTTCAACATAAGGCCTGGTGTACTTTTCGGCGTTATCCGACCGATGCTAATCTTGTTAAATTTAAAAGAGCAAAATCTTACGCTCGGTTGGTGCGTCGACGAAGCAAGAGGGAGTCTTGGATGAAGTACGTTTCATCTATCAATTCACGTGCCAGTTCAAAAACTGTTTGGGAAAAAATTCGTAAGATCCGGGGAAACTATAGTTCCCGCCAAATTTCAATTCTTGAGAATAACGGCTGCACGTATGCTGAAGTTGGGGAGATTGTGGATTGCTTGGGCGAAGCGTTTGCCTCAGTTTCTAGTTCTCAGGCGTATCTCCCGTCCTTTCAGAGGATTAAAACAACCGCGGAACGCCAGAAAATCTCCTTTGCGCCTTTTTATAACACTGAGTATAACTCCCCCTTCAGCATGGTTGAACTACGGGTGGCTCTGCATCGGTCTGGCGCAACATCTGTCGGCCCTGACGGCATCCACTATGACATGGTTCGTCATCTCTCGCAGTCGTCTCTCGAGAATCTATTAGTGCTTTTCAACCGTATTTGGTTGGAGCACAGTTTCCCGGACTCTTGGCGAAGAGCTTTTGTTTTACCTTTTCCCAAGCCTGGCAAAGACCCCAAGTCTCCCTCTAGTTATCGGCCAATTGCCCTCACTAGCTGTCTGTGCAAAATCCTTGAACGAATGGTTAATTCCCGGCTAATTTATTTTCTTGAAGAACATCGAATACTGTCTCCATCACAAAGCGGCTTCCGTCGTCATCGTTCAGCTCCTGACCATCTCCTGCTCCTTGAGACGTCTGTTCGTGAGGCGTTCGTACGTAGGCAGCACCTGGTGTCTGTATTTTTTGACATCGAAAAAGCTTACGATAGAGCGTGGCGTCACGGTATCCTCCGTGACCTCCACGAGAGTGGGTTGCGGGGAAACCTGCCAACCTTCATTGCCAACTTTCTTCGTAACCGTGTGTTCCAGGTGCGCCTGGGTACAACGCTGTCCGCCTTTTTCCATCAAGAACAAGGCGTTCCTCAAGGCAGCATTCTTTCGGTGACTCTGTTCATCCTCCGCATTAATTGTTTACTCAAAAATCTTCCTCCTACGGTTTCGGCTACCATTTATGTTGACGACCTTCACATCTTCTGTTCGTCATCCAGCATGCGTTTCGTTGAAAGGCAGTTGCAGTCTGCAATTACCCAGATTGTTAAAGCCGCTAACAATAATGGGTTTGTTCTTTCTCCCGACAAGACAGCCTGTGTCCATTTCTGCCGGAGGCGTGGCCTCCATCCTGATCCAGAGCTCTATTTGGACCGTGCAGCCATTCCAGTTTTGCCGGAAACCAAGTTCCTTGGTTTGACCGTTGACCGTGCTCTCACCTTTCGCTCGCACGTTCGACGGCTAAGGACTTCCTGTCTGAGAGCCTTGTCAATCCTTAAGATCCTTGCCTCAGTCTCCTGGGGTGCAGACAGGACTTCTTTGTTCCGTATTTACCATTCTCTCATTCGGTCTAAGCTGGATTATGGCTGTATGGTGTATGGCTCTGCGCGTCCTACCGTTCTCCGGCCGTTGGATACCATCCACCATCAAGCGCTGCGTCTTTGTACGGGAGCATTTCGCACGTCACCCATTCCCAGCCTTTATGCCGACGCGAACGAACCGTCGCTTCATTTACGCCGTCTGCAGCTGTCTCTTCAATTTTACCTGAAACTTAAATCACTCACAGACCATCCTTTATACGGTGCAGTTTTTCATCCCCAGCATGCTCGTTTGTTTGAGATCCGTCCCTCGTGCATTCGAACCTTCGGTCTTCGTATGGCGGCCGTAGCTCGTGATGCAGGGCTCGACTTGTCACTCGTTGGAGAGACCAGGGGCTTTGAGGATTCTCCATGGCATCCTCTTGGTGTCTTGGTCGATACCAGCTTTACATCTTTTGACAAGTCCTCAACCCCTGCGTCAGTGTACCAGCAGCTCTTCGCTGAACACCGTTACGTCAATGCAGACTTTATTCCTGTTTTCACCGATGGATCTAAGGCGGCTGGTGTTGTTGGATCCGCCGCCGTCTGCGTTGACGAAGTTTCTGTTGCCCGCATTCCTCCTGAGGCCACGGTTTTTTCGGCGGAGATGCATGCTGTGTATCTTGCACTTGTTCACGTGCAGTCGAGCTCTCATCAGCGTGCTATTGTGTACACTGATTCGTTGAGTGTTGTGCAATCATTGTCATCTTTGGATTTCACTGGCCACCCACTTCTTTTTGCCGTTCGGAGACTTCTTCGTTCTTTGCTCGAGGCTGATGTCCAGATTCGGTTCTGCTGGATTCCTGGGCATGTTGGGATCCCAGGGAACGAGTCTGCCGATGCTGCTGCTAGATCTGCCTCTTCTTTGGTCGTCACACCCTTGCCACTGTTTCACCGCGATTTTCGCTTTCTTGTTCACGATCATATCAGACGAACGTGGCGAAGCCTGTGGGACCAACAGGTGGAGAATAAACTGCACCGTATAAAACCTAACCTTGGAATCTGGAAATCATCGTGTCGCCGGAACCGTAGGGAAGAAGTTGTTCTTGCGCGTCTCCGCATTGGGCATTGTCGCTTCACGCATAGCTATTTGCTGTGTGGCGACGCTGCCCCAATGTGTGAGGCGTGCGACTGTTTACTCACCATCTCTCATGTTTTATGTAGTTGTGTTCGGTTTTGTAATAATCGGTTTCACTATTTTCAGTCTCATCTGCTGGACGAGGACGCAGCTACGCTTCAAAAACTTTTGGGCGACCACTGCGACACTTTCGCAGTATTTTCCTTTTTAAAACAGATTAACTTTTTAAAACTTATTTAAAAAAAAAAAAGTTATATAATAAATATAATAGTAAACTAATAAAGTTATATATAAACCTAATTAACTAACTAGTCTTCACATCTTTCATCATCCTCTTTTCTAACTTTTACTAAGCCCGTCTGCTCTTAATCATTCTCCACGCTTTTAAAAATCTTTAGCTGATAGTTCTGTGTCTGGCGCTCTTTGGCCAAACCTGGCCCTTGCGCCACTAAAATCAACTAACTAACTAACTAACGAATCAGCTCATTTCTCTCCTCTAGTGGTTACATGTTTAAAAAACTTGATCCTTTTTTTGCAGCGATATGCCAATAATCTACTGCTCAAAAGAAATTGGAGAACCAGAGATATTGACAGAAAAATCATATGCAACCGCTTTTGTTGAACGTAAGATATCATTTTTACGTAACATACAGTACAATATTCAATAACATGGGTAAGAAAAAGCACAGCAAATTTTTGTGCAATGTTATCAGTTAATACACATGATGCGATATCGTATACAACAAAATGTATATTTATACAACAAGAAAAGAAGTCTTTTCTGAAGGCGATAACTGACCTCTAGTAAGGGTGTGTTCCCCTCGAACTACGTACTTAGATCACTGCATACCTGAGTGACATGGAATTGATGAAGTTAACGAGGAAGTTTTGGATATATATTCGCCATTCCTCAATAAGGACTATCTCCAACTAACGGAGAGTCAACGAAGGTGCCCGCTGAGCTGCAATGTTTCACCAAGTGCGTTACAGGAATGCTCAATTGGATTTAAGTCAAGGCAGCATGCTGGCCCCACCATATGCTCGATTCCATCCCATTGAAGCAGGCTGGCCACACCATATGCTCCATTCCTTCCCATTGAAGCATGCTGACCACACCATATGCTCGATTTCTTCCCATTGAAGCATGCTGGAGACACCATATGCTCGATCTCTTCCTATTGAAGCATGCTGGCAATTCCATGCGCTCGTTTCCTTCCCATGGAAGCATGCTGTCCACTAGTTGAGCTGTATGTGTTCCAGCGTTATCATTCACAAAAAGAAACAAATCGCCGACGGCAGCAACATACGGCATGACAGTAGGTTTGAGAATCTTGTCTCTGTATCATCTGCCTTTACAACCAGACTGCTACCATGTCGGATGTCGTACAGGTCCGTACGTCCACAGATACTTATGCCGTCCAGATCATCTACCGATATCAACCGTAATATGGTGTTTCCTGCACAAAGGCTGGGTTCTTTCGTATTGCGAGTTCCCTCTAGATAAGAACTCGTTAATTACTCCAGACTGAATTTCGACTAGTCAGAGAAGAGAACTTGACCCCACTCGTCTTGTCCCCAAGCACGATGTTCTTTAGCCCAGTTTCAACGGGCAGTATGGTGTGATGCGGTTAAAGGGACACACACACACCATTGGTCCTCGTGCATAAAGGTCTCCTTGGTGAAGGGGATTGGAAATAATTTTCGTTGGGAACCTACATCCTGTTGTCACCACAGTCTCTCACTAAAGCTGAATAGCATTTTGCTGCCTGTTCTGATGGGGCTGCTAACAACAAAAAAACTGGCGGCATTTGATGTAGTTGCGCGTTAATGACTTTGACTTTGGCGTTTTTCGAACACTTCCTGGAATTGTGTACGCAGTCAGAAAATCACACTTCGTATTATTCCACTGGCTTCTGTTACCACCATCTGACCTGCTTTTCGCCTTGCCAACAGCTCTCCATGCCGTTGATTCCTGTAAATCATGCTGTAGATACATCGTTCGAACTGAATACTTCAAGAAACGAAATATCACTATAAACGCAACAGAATAAGGGAGCTCCACGAAAACTTTCGCTTTTATCCCAATTTGTGATCTATGCATTTTAACGTCACAGACGCTAGTTTGTATAAGGGAACTCATGATTCTGCTGTTACGTCGTTTTGACGTTTCGGTAAGATATCACATGATTGGTTTGCATAATGTCGCCAAAGTCACATGCACACCTAATTATTCTTTGTGTGTGTGAGCAGTATATTTATTCATCTACAGTTCTGTCTTTCCTCACCTACAAATTGAATTATTTTTCAAACTTTTCTTTGATACGAGCTAAGTTTGGAGGCTCTGCAAAATGAAATACACCGATGAGCCATTACATTATGACCACCCCCAGCCTAGAAAAATGAGCGCGTCTGAAGATCGAACGGTGGCTCAGGTGAGGTTTACAGAGAAGTATATATACAACAGTAAGACCGTCTTTCGGTTAGTACAGTGTTATGAGTCGGAATGGGAAAAGCTGCCAATTTATCGGAGTTTGATAAAGGACAAATTGTGATAACACGGCGCCTCGGAACTACGACCTCGGAATCGACGAGACTTGTGAGATGTTCACGTGCCACTGTAGTAGGTATGAAAACTGGTGCATAAACCACCAAACGACGAACCATCGTCCAGCTTGAGTGGTGCGCAGCTCAATGATGCCAGAGGAGAGCGGAGTTTGTCGTGCATTGTTCACAGCGACCGTAGGGCCACAGTGCGACAAATCACCCACACCTACAAAAGTGGTGATCAGGGCAATGTGTAAAAGCACACAGTTCATCCCAGCCTTCCGCGCATGTGCCTGCGTAGCCGAAGACCAAGTCGGGTCTCAATGCTCAGTGAACGTTATCGCCAACAACGCATGAAATGGCCAAGGATCATCGAGATTGGACTGTGGATGATTGGAAGAAAGTAACCTGGTCTAACGAATCAGGATTCTTGGTGCATGACGTTGACGGCCGAGCGCGGATACGGTGATTACCAACGGAGGCTATGGCATTTGGATATACTCTTGGGTGGAAACAAGCCACGGCAGTCGTGCTATGCTGTGGGCGATGTTTCCTGGGGACGCTTTAGGCCCCATTTTCCCAATAGCACAATCTCTGACAGCTGTCAGGTATTTTAACATCATTGCGGACCAAGTTCACCTAGCCGCCGCAGAGACGCAGTTGTCTAAGCGATGGCCGCTGATCATTTGTCCGAAAGTGGTTCGGGTTCGGATTCCTGTGAGGCAAGGATGTTGTGTTAGTCTTATGGGTCTGGCTCTCTCCCTTCCCTGGAACTAGTGGCCCTAAATTAGAGACGGGCGAATGAATGCTTATAGCCCAATAAGGTGCTCTCGGTGGTAGTTCAAACTCCAATAAAAAAAGTTCACCCATTCATGGAAACAGTGTTACCTACTGGCGATGGTCATTACCAGCAGGATAATACGCCATGCCACACTTTCAGAATCGTCAAAGAGTGGTTTGAGGAACACGCTTGTGGCTTTCTATTAATTCCCTGGCCTCTAAATTCACCTGACACGAAACCAAACTAACATTTGTTGTTCTACTTGGAAAAGCGGGTTCGCGCTAAATGGATGGTCTGCTGTTGAGATTATGGTACCCGGTACCCCAGGATACCTATCGCCACCTAATCGAATTGATGCCTCGCCGAGCGGCCGATGTTTTGCTGGCTAAATGGGGTCCTACAGCAAATTGGGTAAGTGGCCATAATGTAATGGCTCATTCCTGTAAAGGACATAAGCTTTTATTTTTTCTGGTGTGCGAATATGCTTCCTTGGGACGATAAGATGCCATTCTGCACACTAATAGCTTAATTAGTATGCATCTTCAACCAGTACAGACACACACACACACACACACACACACATCTAAAAAAATGAAAGTGCAATCCTCCATAGATGCCGGTGATATTCATGTTCATCTCTCAATACTAACACCAATCACGATGGCTGTAATTTGCATTCATCGTCATGATTGAAGTTTTAGTAAGTGTGAGTAAAAAATAGCTGATTATAGTATTAGATTTAAATCTGTGTGGGAGTGTGTGCACTCACACGCATGTATGCGAAAGCTAATAAATACATTTTGAAATGTAAGGTTACATACGTGCTATTATATTGAAAATCAGATAAAGGTTCAATCTAAAAAGAAAGCATGAGATGCAAGTAATCAGCCAGTGTCTCCCGGCGATAGATGAAGTTATTCAACTGTCAAACATATAGTCACTTGAGCCGCGATGAATGAGTCAAGGTAAAAGAAAACATCAACAGAGTCAGTGTATGCATCCTTTCCAACATTTTACGTAAACCGGATATGCCACGCTCCCTCATAGATTGCCAGAAATTTTACCTGGCAACCACCTACGCCTAGGGACATTTCGAATAACTGAACACCACAGTACTCACCAACATGGGAAAAGAACTTGATATTTATGACGACGTTAAGGTTGATTAAAGATAGAAAACACACACACGCCCACGCACACACAAATCCCAGGAGTAAACAGAAAATTAAGAAATAGGAATCAACTAAATTTTTCAGGCAGTCAACCAGAATTTCAACCATCAACAAAATTAAAATTTTACCAAATGGGTATAGCGGAAAATCAACTAGACGTACCTGAATATCAACTAAATTGGCAACCCTGGGAAGTATATAGGAAGTTGTTGGTTCAGTTGACAGCAAAAGTACGGACATGAAGGGTAAAAAAATAAAAATTCATCTGAGTTTACGAAGGGCCAAATTGTGGGCACACAAAGATTTGGTGCTTCCATTTCGGAAATGGCGACACTTACGGTTTGTCCAACGGTCTCCATGTTTGAAGAGCACGAGGAGTGGGGCAGAAATGGCAAAACAACAAGCCGGCTGTACATGTCTAAGGGGCTGCGAACGGTGAATTCCAAAAATCAACGAGGGTAGCGTCACCTTGCAGAAAGCAATCAGCACAATAAGTTTTACCGTTGTTTGTCCAATACAATATGTGTCAACCGAACAATATAAATACACTGACGGAAAAAAATCCCAACACCAAGAAGGGGTTGTGTTAGAGAAACGACAGTTGGTAGGCGGTGAGAGTACATCTGTAAGATGACGTCTATGCAAATTTCGCGCTGGGCGCATACGTGTGGCACTAGTAGCCCCCTCGGAACATGCAAAGCAGGTTTGCTGTAAATACGCGCTGTAACGTTCGTGAGCGTTAGTTATCGTTGAGATTCGACGTAGGGTGTTGATGTTAGTCAAGAATGCCTTTAAGAAGACGAAGAAGCCATTATCAACTACTCACGGAATTTGAACGAGGTCGTGTAATAGGGCTACGAGAAGGTAGATTTTCTTTCCGCAATATTTCAGAACGATTTAGCAGGAATGTAGCCACTGTGCATGATTGCTGGTAGCGGTGGTCAAGGGTAGGTACTGCCTCAAGAAGACCGGGTTCCGGCCGGCCACGTGGCACTACTGAGAGGAAAGACCGCCGTGTACGGCGTATGGCCGTGGCGCATCGTACCGCATCTGCGGCAGTAATTCGAGCTGCAGTTGCCACCACAGCGACACAACGAACTGTTACAAATCGGTTACTTGATGGACAGCTCCGAGCCAGACGCTCTGTAGTGTGCATTCCACTTACTCCAAACCACTGCCGTTTGCGACGTCAGTGGTGTCAAACTAGAGCTCATTGGAGAACGGAGTGGAGATCAGTAGTGTTTTCTGATGAAAGCCGGTTCTGCTTGGGTGCCAGTGATGGCCGTGTGTTGGTTAGAAAGAGGCCAGGTGAGCGCCTGCAACCAACCTCTCTGCGGCCGAGGCACGCTGGACCTACACCTTAAGTTATGGTCTGGGGAGCAATTTCCTATGACAGCAGGAGAACTCTCGTGGTTATCCCACGCACCCTGACGGCACATTTGTACGTCGGTTTGGTGATTCAACCTGTTGTGCTGCCATTCATGAACAGCATTCCAGATGGGGGGGGTTCCAACAGGATAACGCTCGCCCGCACACCGCTGTTGTAACCAAACATGCTCTACAGAGTGTAGACATGTTGCCGTGGCCTGCTAGATTACCAGATCTTTCACCAATCGAGCACGTATGGGACATCATTGGACGACAACTCCAGCGTCACCTCCAACCAGCATTAACCGTCCCTGTATTGACCGACTAAGTGCAACAGGCATGGAACTCCATCCCACAAACTGACATCCAGCACCTGTACGACACAATGCATGAACCTTTGCGTGCCTGCATTCAACATTCTGGCGGTTACACCGGTTATTAATGTACCAGCATTTCACATTTAAAATGGCTGTTCTCGCTCTTGCAATAAGCTGTGATCTTGAAACCTTAATCGATTAAATATGTTACCTATACAAATCTATTGCCGCGATTTCATTCCTCTACAACTATTTTTTTGTGGTGTTGGGATTTTTTTCCGTCAGTGTATATACGCTGGCTCAGATGGGTTACAACAGCAGATGTCATATACTCCACTCTCTTCTAAAAACAGCCCATCTATGTAAATGACTATCCTGGTAGCAGCAGCATACAGATGCTACGATAGGAGATTGGCAGCATGTGTACTGGCCTAATGATCGATGGTGGTCTAGTCCATATTTGGTTTCAGCAGCATGAGGCTATGTATCGCTCACCCAGAGCACAACATCAGATCGCCAGAATTATCTTAGCTTCGGCTCGCCATGTCATCGGATTTATATATGCACCGTATTTGCTTTGTTATATAATCTGCGGTTTACCTGCTAAAAATGTTAAAAATTAGTTTCTGGTTATCCTACGCCGATGGGGATAATAAGCTTCTTAAGAAAATAACTTTTTTTTGCAGTGCTGTGATTTATTTTGTAACAGATTTCGTTCACTACGTCTAACTCTGCTCATCTCCGCCCCGGTGGCGAGTGGTCTAAGCGATGGCTTCTGACCATTTGTCAGTAATGGGTCCAGGTTCAAGTCCCAATGAGTGATGGTTCTTGTATTTGTTTTACGTCACTGAATCTCTCCCCTAACTGGGACCAGTGCCCCTTAATTAGAGACATGTGACTGGGCGACTGCTTACAGCCTACCGAGTTGCTCACAGTGGTCTTTAAACCTCCAATCAAAGAAAAAAATCCCTGCTCAATTTGATTGTTTTAAATTACGCGCAGTTTTTCCCTGTGGGCTGTAAATGTATTTATTACCTACCGTGACAATGTTTAGATTTTATAAAGATCTGGTTTGAAATACTTTTTATCTGTGTGCGTCTGAAAGGAATCAAAAGACCTGCTCACTGACAACCGATAATTCAATATCGTCTTTCTTGTTCAAATACCAGTAATATCGTGATGTGTGCACTAAAATTACACCGATTAGACAATCAATTATAACCACCTACATATCACTTATGACCACCTACAGATAAGCTGTACGACCCCATTCAATCCGCAAACAGCGGCCACTCGGTGAGGCATCGATTTGATGAGGTGGTGATAGGTATCCTGTGGCATCTGGTACCATAATGTCAACAGCAGGTCACCCAGTTCCTGTACATTTCGGGGAGGTAGTGATTTAGCGCGAACCGGCTTTTCCAAGTCCGACAACAACAAATGTTTGATTGGATTCAAATCAGGTGAATTTAGAGGCCAGGGCATTAACAGAAAGTCACCAGCATGTTCCTCGAACCAATCCTTGACGCGTCTGGCAGTTTGGCATGGCGCATTATACTGTTGGTAATGGCCATCACCAACAGTGAACACATCTGCCATGAACATGTGAACTTGGTCCACAACGATGTTCAGATACCTGAACGCTGTCAGCTATTTAGATAATGGGGCCTAAAGTGTCAAAAGAAAACATAAACATCACCCACAGCATAACACGACCGCCGCGGCCTGTTTCGGCTCAAGAGTAAATCCAGATGCCATAGCCTCCGCTGGTAAACTGCGTATCCGCGCTCGGCCGTCTACGTCATGAACCAGGAATCCTGATTCGTCACACCAGGCCACTTTCTTCCAATCATTCACGGTTCAATCTCGATTACCATGGGCCCATTTCATGCGTTGTTGGCGATGACGTGCAATGAGCATGGGGATCCGGCTGGATCTTCGGGTATGAAGGCCCATACGCAGAAGGCTACGATAAACTGTGTGCTGTGACACTTTGCCCTGCTCACCACTTCTGTAGCTGAGGGTGATTTGTCACACGGTGGCCCTGCGGTAGCTGCGACCAATGTGCGACAGTCTACGCTCCCCTCTGTTATCTATGATCTGAGGACGACACACTGCTGGACGACGGCTCGTCACTTGGCCATCTGTGCACCACTTTTGATACGTACGCACTATAGCGGCACGTGAACAACCAACACGCTGCGCCGGTTCTGCGATCGTAGTTCCGAGGCGCCTTGGCATCTCAATTTGACCTTGATTAAACCCCGATAAACGGCAGCTTTTCCCATTCTGACTCCGAACACTCTACTAACCGAAAGCCGGTCCTTGGGTTGTATATATACTGCTCTATGAACTTAACCTGCGCCACCATTCGGTCTCCAAGCGCTCTCATTTCTCTAGCCTGGGATTGGTCATAATGTAATGGCTCTCGTTGTATTTTGTAGCAGTAAATGTCTCTATATTGATATTTAGATGCAGTTGAATGTTATTATTTAAATTTTCGTTTAAATATTTCGGTATTCCATATTTGTATTTTTTCTGTTTCTTGACATCATCTATAATCAACTTTTTAATGGATTTACTTTGATGGCCACGTCATTTCATATCCTTTTAATTTTCAATTCTTTTTCTGTTTCTTGTAGCACAAACGATGCACCTATCCGTATTTTGTAAGCAGTCTGTGGTTGCTTTGTGTCTTTCCAGTTTTTTACTTCAAGAGCGAAAATTATGCATCTCAAAAATTAAAGGCACTTCTAGGAACACAATTAATCTCCGTTAAAATTGGTGACGATAAAGAGTTTTTCAAGCGATTCCTATAGAAGAAGCGATGCAGCCTGAGTAAACGCCTAAACATCTGTCTCTAGAGGGTGAACTTTACAATTTAGAATCTGAAAATTTCATGGAAACCTATGATCGTGTTTCAGAAATAATATTAAAAACATTTTCGTCTTCGGACAATTAGAAATTAAGAAAATATACACTTGCGTCATCTTGAAGAAATAGATGCTATCCATGGAAAGTTTTGCTTGGAGTTCCCCTTTTATCTAACGCAAAAATATATATTTAATGCAGCTTTTGGGTACGTAGATACCGTGACGAAGATAAAATGTGTTTACATCGGTACTCCACTTATAAGAGAACGTAGAAAATTCATGAGAAAATAGGTGGTAAACATGAGAGAAATTAAAAAGTGCACGAATGATAGTGAGTGCTGTTATTTTTATGAGACGTCAAAATGAGTTGAAACCCTAACTTATGGGGTAGTTGATAACGAGTTTGCAGACGAAAAGATAAAAGAAAGAGACATTAAAGCGGCGCTGTAAACACCTGAAGAAAAACAAGGGCCTGCTAAAAAGTAGAAAGCTAAATCTGTAATTTCTTGTATATGTCGAACAGTACACTGTCACATATTTCTTGTATATGACAGTGTACTGTTTCTTACCAAAATTTTGAAAGCTTTTCACATAGTTTTAGAAAACATTATATGAAATAATACCGGTGATGCTCAGTTTGTTCACATGGCAGTGGAGTAATACATAAAGAAAGATACTTTGATTTATGCAAAATGAGAAAATATCATGGAGTTCATTAAGTTCCTCGATGAGAAATAAAAACATTTAAAACAAAAATTTAAGACATTGTTTTTCAGTAGAAAAGAAATACACTGAAGAGCAATTGAATTAGACATACGTGTCTGGTAACGTGTAGCACCATCTTTCGCCCTGATGACGGCGGCGATTCGTCTCGGCATGGACTCTACAAGACACCGGAAGCGTTGGGAAGCCATACGAATACATGACCCCTGAACAAGCTCCCACAGTTCACGACGATTTGATGGAGGGGGTCAGAGCCTCGAACATCTCTCTCGATGGCATCCCAGATGTGCTCGATGGGATTGCGGTCAGGTGACCTAGTTGGCCATGGAAGCAAGGTCACGTCGGTGGAGTGTTCATTAAACCATTCGGATACAATTTGGGAGCGATGGCACGGTGCATTTCCTTGTTGCAGGATGAGGTCCCCAGTGGGATGTTGAAGACGCACAAACGGGAGCAAATGGTGGTCCATGATATCCCGGTAACGTTGAGCTGTGAGGGACGATGTCACACGTACCAGGGGTCCCATTTCAGTCCACGTAAACAGTCCCCAGGCGAGAGTGCCTCCCCCACCAGCTTGAAGAGCACCGTGCTGGCAAGAAGGATCCATCGCTTCATGTGGTTTGCGCCGTACTCGTATCCTGCCATCCGCATGTACCAACGTGAATCTCTACTCATCAGTCCAGGCTACATTTTTCCACATGTCTAGCGTCCAGTGGCGATGATCTCGCGCTCATGCTAATCTTTGCACCCTGTGATGTGCTGTCAGCAGCGGCACCCTCGTGGGACGATGGCTTCTGTACCCCATAGCGAGGAGATGGTTCTGGATGGTATGATTGGTTACACGTTTTTTTGCACCAGCGTTAAATTGCCGAGTGATTTCTTGCACTGTGGCCCTGCTATCTGCTGTTACAATGCGAGCTAGCCGATGATGACCCCGCTCATCCACACGCTGTTGTCCACGGCAGTTGGCCCTTGCAGGGATGGTTTTACCAGATTCGATGTACTCACGGTGCACCGGGGACACAGTGGCTCGTGAAAATCACAGAGCCTGCACGACTTCCGAGATGGAGTGACAAATTCGTCGGGCCCCGACAATTTGCCCACGATCAAATGTGCTTAGATCCTTCGTCTTACCCATACTGCGTCCGACTCTTACTGATTCCCGTCGCATCACTCTTTATATTGTCGGATCGCTGCATACGTCATGTCGCTTCCGTTTACAGGGCCGCCCACAGCGCCACATTGTATAACGCTAGCTGTTTCTAATTCAATTGCTCTTCAGTGTACATAAAGAGAATGCATCGGATACGGAGAATTGTCTTTATCACATAAATGTCAATAATACCGCTTATCGTAAATGAATGAATATCAAAGATGTTAAGCATTGATATTCATTCTTTGATGTTTATCGCTTAACATCAATGAATTAATATCCAAATTTGTAACGCTTAACATACTCGTTGCTTTGAAAGTAAAAGCGAAGGCAGCAGAGTGTACTTCTTTTAACTCAATTTCTTCCCCTTCTTTTCATTTTCTTCCACATTTACATATTCAGAGCCTATCATTAACACCAAAAATAACAGTCATTTATCACCTTGCATCATGGGTGCCCATTAGGGGGGGGAGGGGCATATGCTCCCTCCTGGAAATCGTAGAAATCCAACCATGCCCTTTCTGTTCTTAGAAGGTACTACAGAGATTTTTGCGGTAATAATGATTCCGATGGCTAATATTTCCGTTGAACTTCTGGGTGGTGTGTATGCAGTAAATTTAGAAAAAATCGTTGGGAATTTCCGGGAGAAAAAGCGGGAAATTACACTAGAAGGTAACTATAAAATTTCCTAACCATGTTGTAGCACAGTGTACCTCTGAAGCAGCTATTCACTGATGGACAAATATGTACCGGAGTTTTTCCCAGAAATTTGCCGTCTGGGTATTTTTTCATTCTTGATGATCGATTGAGTGATCCCTATGATTTTGTGGCGTATGTGACACAAATGGCCAAAAGGATCAAAAGAACGACAAAGAAATTTTCTTATTGTCATTGATAAAATGATTGTAGCAACCGAAGATTCCAGGTTTGAAATCTGGAAATTAATTATTTTCTTTTGCAATCTTACATGCGGGGATGTAAAGTTTTCTAGTTATCAATTTCGCAAGGAGCAAATACTTTAAACACAGATTGTTAAATGGCTGTGCTGAGTTCCAGCAAGCAATTTTTTAGCAGCTTTGTCTTGGTGTCTTCTTATGATCATTTTGTTTCTTAAGAACAACTGCTTTTCTTGCAGTTTTTCCAGAAAAAGTGACTTAGAAATTTCCACTCCCATCGATAATTTAGCAAGTCGTAGTCGCAAAACAATCATTTTATCACTGAGAAATAAAAAAAGGTGCTGAAATTCTGATTTGATCTAGTTGTCTCCCAGAAAAATTTAGTTTATTTCAAATTTTTTTTATTATTATTGCATTTTTATACCAAACTTCATATCACCTAGATCAATCTGCTTAGACCCCAAAAAAACTGCCGTTTTCAGAATATCGTTCAGAAGGGTCTTTACATTATGCGTCACTGTGGAAGCGAGGAATGTAGAAATCGCAAGCATGCTGAACAAAAGCATGTACGCCTTTGTAGGGATGGCAAGACGGGCACTTGATCACCCCTGCATATCGGACTATGCCCGGTATGCTGTTGAAGGGTGCTACAGATATTTTCGCAGTAACACGAATTCCGTTTTCTAAATTTTCTCTAGGACTTTTGGATGCGCGTGTGCATGCAGTAAAAATAGGAAAAAGTTGGGAATTTCCAGTGGAAAAAGCGGAAATGCATAAGTGAGAGCATTAATAAAATCTACCATTGCGTTTAGGAGAACAGCCTACATAAACGTACGATATGAAAAAGAAAGGCGAAAAAATGATAATGAAAGATATATCATCCTTGCAGCCGCTATTCACTGCTGGACAAAGATCTGTCAATAGTTTCCTCAAATATTTGTTCTGAAGATATTTTTGCTATCTTGAAGACTAATTGAGTGATCTCTGGAGATGTTCGCATGTGGCGCAAAAGGCTAAATGGGTAAAAAAAAAAAAGACAGAAAATTACCTTGTTGTCCAAACATCTGTTTAATTTCAATTAACCACCTTTCTTCTGTAGTTTCGGTCTCCTAGTTTCCAATTTTATTTACATGTTGAGTGTCTTTTAAAAAGGGTTAGATAACAAAAAGGCGCAGTGGAACATGTACATAGTGTTTGTATATGTTATTCCTAGTTGCAATTTCTGTTTGATCCCTCTTGAAAACTAAGCTATGGGCGCCCATGTCTGGCATTTACTTTCGTCTTCAACATTTTTATATGGGATTTGCAAATAGTGATTTGGTGTAAAGAACCTACTTGAAATTCCGCCACAAAGAAATACGTTGTTTTTCCGATTATTTTCGAAATCTTCAGTAATGATCGATATTAGACAATTTTACCTACGCTGCCAGGTTCATCGCTAAAGAGATGTTTCAGCTACGTCAGTTACGATAAAGCTACGTCAGTTTTGTTTTAGGAATGAAGCCAATAAAAGTCATTAGATTAGCAGTTTAAAAAAAGCAACAAAGATCCCTTTTATTTTTCATGTAGAATTTATTTCATTCTTTCGAGATGACAAGGGAAACATTGAAACTCGGTTTTGTAGAGAAAGTGTAGAGATATTTACTGAAAGTATCTGTTTTTAATCTGCAGCAATGTCATTGAACCTATTTCACATCATGTATCACGTTTCTGTTGAATTTTATAACCTCTTGAAGTTGCAGCTTTAAAAATTATTCCTCTTATAAGTGTTTTAACCAGCTCCGGGCGCATATGCTTTCAAGTAAAACTTTACTACATTAAAAATAAAGATAATATTACAGTAGATATGCGCGCTTTGAATAACTTGATTTTCTGAATTTTCAAATGAAAACAAAAAAGATAGAAACCTCTTGAAAATATTTCATTCTGAAAACTGCGCAATTGGTCAATTTAAACGAAACCAAACCATAGATTCCTTGAGATACAAGTAGCCATGAATCTAGAATAATTGTCCATTAAATTGATCTCGGTGCGGAAATTTTGAAATGGGTACTAGAAAATATATTATACGTCGTGTCCTGTGTATGTTTTTGCAGAATGTTTTTTTCTGGTATTCATAATAGAAAGAGATACCTATTTTTCTGATTTTGCTGCCACTTTTGTTTCAACTGCGTTATAAACGTCTTCAGCATTTATTGATTGAAAAAAAAACCCAAAAAAATTCGAGATCGTGGATTGAAATGACTTTAATATTAATTAAATAATCGTTATGAGTGAGGCATTTTTCCAGCACCGGTATTTGCTACAGCACGGCAAAACTGTTGTATCCAAATTAGCTAAGAAACAAATATTTTTGTGGTTGGAAATCATGCAATGTAGTGTGTGTATTACATCCACAACATGCCAGTAAGTACTAAAAGTGAGAGCAAAGCAATGTGCTATGTTTTCCGTTATTTTATTGCTAAAGCACTCATTTTCTTTTGCACAGAAAATTCCAAAATTGGTACAATAGCCTGATATCATCTGTCATCGTCAGCAGTACGTTTTTATTAGTTGACATCTGTAAAGAACACCTTTGGTGACAACAAGCTTTGTGTGCTTTGGTAGAACCGACTTCAAAATGTCCTCCCCATTTCTGAAATATATCAACATCGTCAATAGAAGTGACAACACACTATGGCGACGAATCAAGTAAATATGGTGTCTTTTACGGTAAAGCCTCCACGTCACAAGCGAGTAACCTAACCCTGGTCCAATTTACTGAACGCTAGTCCAGAATGCCCACAGCTTTGGATGTCCTCTTTATAGAAATTTGGATAAGAATGGACATATATTATTATGACTTCTATGCATCGAGAAAATCAGAAGGCAAGTGGTAGTCTTGAATAAGTTTACAGCTATCGAACACCAAAATAGTTTTTTTAGGTCTTGCTTTTAAAGTTTATGACCACTCACTGCAATCGAATACACAAACGAATTGTAAAATCAAACCTTCCCGTCACAATTCGAAACGCAAATATATTGAGTTGGCCCAGGTGAAAAATATTGTCTGTGGCGAAAGCGAACAAAAAGTAAAATAAGTTTTCCAATTCGATAATCTGAAACGAATTATAGTTGAACTGAAAATGTAGTTTGATAATTTTATGTAAGAAAAGGATCAGAAATAAATGTATGAAACTTTTTGTGGTCCAAATTAAAGATTGAGGATTTAGACGTGAATGAATTTACGTCATCTACTAATGAAGCGTTAACTACCTCGTGCAAATTAAACAACGCATTCAAGTACTTCAACATGGTTTCAGCTATTATTTACTATTTTGTGTTATTGGGATTGTTTCGGGCTTTATGGCGACCATGAGTAGATCTCAGCGCTATAAGCACTCACCCGTTTCTCATTTGTGCCCAATGGTACCGGATAGGCCCAGTGCTAAAGGGCAGGTGTGGGGGTTATGCTTCGTCGGTGTCTTGAGGCCTGGCACACTCGGGCGAACTGTCAGAAGCCAGCGGTTATTCCATGGCGCCACGGGGCAGGGGCTACAAGTGTCTTGGTTAAAATAATGATGCACTATCCTTGATTACGTCACTACTTTATTTACATTATTAGCATCACGCTTAGAGTACTTGTTTACAGCTACGTAATTACGTAATTTTATGTGCTTTCTTGGGCAGGGTTAAGGTTAGCAACAACTTACTTCACATCTCATACTTACATAAATACAAAACATTTTCAAAAATGAATCTCTTTAATACGATTTCTAGTAGCATAGAAACAATGCTGAACATAAAACTAATATTTTGATGCCACTACCCGGAATTTCTGTGCATCTCAGAATTTTGGAAATGCACGGTTCATCGTATTCAGTCATTGAAATTCTTTAAAAATCTATTCACGCCTATATCAAAAAAATGACTCACATGTTATATTTTGGATATAAGCGTGAATAATTATTTTGGATATAGGCGTGAATAGTACATATAGGCGTGAATGACTGTCATCATCTTCACTCCTATATCCGAATTTGACTCATAGACGCCGAGATATCGAGCTTCTAGGTAGAATGACAGGAAAACTGACGAAATAGTAATACAATGCATTTGTTTATTTTTTCATTTTCCAGAAGGTGCTCTAACGAAAGAAATGGCACCTCTAATGTTGTCAAAAGCTATCAGGAGAGCAGGAGTAAAGTTTCCCTTTGGAATTTCTTTACACCAATTTCCGCGAATAGTCCACAAAATTTTAACTACCTCTTCTTATAGGAAAACAAGAAAGGATACGGTATAACCAAAACGCAATGCGGTTATTAAAGTGGCAGTGACGAATTTCAAATCTTGTTTTTCTTAAATAGTGCTATTCTTCATCTGTGAGAAGTCACAATTCCCTTAGTTTAAAAAAGTACAATTGCCTTCCTTCCGGAGAGGATTGCAACTTTTAAAGTAACAAAGAAAATCTCTTTGCTCGAGCAACAATGCGAAATAGTTTTTAGCCAGAAATCTACCTGCGGTGGCTTTTTTCCGGAAAAGGCTTCTTTGATAATCTGTCATGTCTTCTTTAGCTAAAAGGCACAAAAGCAACTTTTGAAAAGATGATCCTCGTATGCGCTGCTGCAGCAAAAATAATTGGCAAATGCAACAAAAGGAGAAGATTATGAATACATTCCTATGGGATTCTTCTGTACCCTGATTGAATAGTTCGCCGTTCCAACTCTTCATTTTTAACGAAAACGCACATACTTTATTTCCCAGATAAGAAAAGGTGGATTTAATGGATTTACATTCAATACACTCAAAGTTCAGAACGTTCCTTCTTTTTTTTTTTTTTCTTTTTTTTTTATTGGAGGTTTAACGACCACTGTGAGCAACTCAATGGGCTATAAGCAGTCGCCCGTCCCTAATTCAGGGTCACTGGTTCCAGGGAAGGGAGAGAGCCAGTGCCGTAAGACAAACACAACATCCATGCCTCACCGGGATTCGAACCCGGACCCCGTTCGGACAAATGATCAGAGGCCATCGCTTAGACCACTGCGCCACCGGGGCGGCTTTTTTTATTTCCACCCATGACACTGATATGAACAACCCTAATTTATGACTTCTCCAATAAAGAATCCCTCGAAAGCAGAAGCAAACAAGATTTCCTTAAACAATGTTCGTATTTAAAAGTGATGGAATTATACATAGAATCCCAATGACTAATAGTTCTATAGTTTTACATCAGTCCCGAGAGACTAATAGTTCTGCTAAAAGTTGCTTTACTAATTAAAGTATAGAACATTATATGAAGAACTGTCTTTTTTCCTGGGGGAAGGGGAGTTGGTTAAAGACCATCAGCAAGCCGTACGGCAAGAAGCTGTTACCCGTCCCTAATCTGCGGCTAGTGTTTCCAGAGAAGCGACAGAAACAGCAGCGCCAAACAAGCGCATCACGCATGTCTTACCTGTGACTGGAACGCTGGTGAATGTCGAACGATTCGCTAGAAGCCATCGCCTCAGAAGACCGGGCCACCATGTTGCCGTACTTTGTTCAGCAATTAAACAATACATACTCGGGATAATAAGTTCTACACTTACACTAAATTATCGAATTATTAGCAACACACAACGGCAATCTGACATGCACCATCCTTACTTCCGTACTCAACTATGACGTTGAGATGACTTTATTAACACCTCACCGCAAACGATTCACACGTGTACGAACCACAGATAAAGGAAATATGGGAAAGGATCGTAATTTAAGCTACACTGGTTTCCATAAATTAAGCAAGAAATGGAAAAATCATGATAACTCAAAAAGTGTGAACCCATGCGGATTAAATTTGGTGGTAAGCTTTATCAGATCAAATGCAACAACAACAACAAAAAAAAACATGAGGACATGTGATACAAACCATTTACATTTTGTATGAGTGATACAAATATGAAAATACAGAAATATAAGTATCAAGATGAAATAGAAAATGATACTTCAATACGGAGTGTGGTTACGCCGAACAACAATACAGGCCCGACTGCGATGTTCCATGCTGTTAATTACGGTGTCGAGAAGTTCCGTGGATAGTTGCGTCCATTGTTCGAGAAAAGCAGCGCGTAACTCCTGCGGGGTTCGGGGATGTGGCTAGAGGCCAGAAACACGCCTCCTGAGAGCATCCTCGATATGCTCAATGGGATTCAGATCGGGAGAGCGTGCTGCCCACTCCGTGCGGATCATAGTTTTCTGTTCCAAACTATAAACAACGCGGGCTGTGTGAGGGCGGGCGTTATCCGCCTGCAATACAAATCTATCGCCAATTACTGCCGCCTACGTACGAACAATAAGGTCCGGAATGTCATCACTATACCTCTGAGTATTGAAGCTTCCATGTGACAACACATATATATCGGTACAGCCGCCTAACGATATGCTTGCACACACTAGAACACTACCACTACCATAGGTGTACCTTTCCTGGATATTATAGGGTAGATAGGAAGCACCGGCCTCTCTCCAACTGTTCACTCGGCAAAAATCACTCTGTAAACAATATCGCGACTCATCAGTGAACAGAACGGACATCCACTGATTTTGAATCCAGTTCACATGCATTCGTGCCCAACTTAAACGTTCCCTGCGGTGGCTGGGGATGAGGGGTACGCATAATACCAGTCGCCGAGCATACAGTCCTCCTGCATGCAACCTTTTGCGTACCGTCAAAGCTGATACCGTCCGTCCGGTGGCTGCCGCAAGCACATATATGAGATTAGTCGGTGTAGCCGTCCTGTTCCGCCGTGCAGAAAACCGAAAATACCGGTTATCCGCGGAGGTCATCGCCCTTGGCATACCTTCGTTGCACCTTCAGGAAGCTGCACCCGTTACTTCGAATTGCTGCCGACGTTCGCCTGCCGTTGCCCTGCTTTGAGTCGATCTAGGCCTACCGCTATGTAGCGTGCCTACGCTGGTAAGTGACGTCTCGAAGCCATGTTAACAAAATCGCTATCTCGAAATCTTGTCATTCACCCCCGCACATGAATTGGCGACTCCCTCCAAAACAGCTGGTTTTAAGCTCTTGACATTTGCATAAAGCGCTGCCAGTGACACTCATTTGCCTTCCGTGCATCGATGCTGTATGCCTTCTCCCGTAACATATGAAAATTTTGTTCAATTTGAACTATATTTCGCCCAACAATCGCGATGGTTCCATTTGTTGCTTAATTTATGGAAACCAGTGTAATTCGAAAGAAACACGGGAGTGGGCGCTAGGATAGCAGGTGCAAACATTTCAAAAACGGCAAGCTTCCTTGGATACGCAAGGACAACTGTAAAGAGTGTGTACAGTGAGTGGTGGGAAAACAACAAAACAAACAATCAGCGATATTCTTGTCAGCGGGAATGATTGGTTGTTGTTCGTTCAAGAGCAAAGGAGACTGAAGAGGATTATACGAGGTAACAGACGAGCGACATTGCTTCACGTAACCGGGAAATACAACAACTGTATCGAGAGGGGAATTTCTGCATACATATCCCACCAGAATGAGGCGCCAATGGGATAAAACAGTACATGTCTTCTTTGTGTACCATTCGTCTCTGTTAAAAAACTACAAATTTCCCTGCAGTAGGCACGAGGGCAGTAACACTGGGCTCATGACGACAGGAAAAAGATTGCTTGGTCTAATGAATAACATTTAAGATAATATATACATCAGAACAGACGAGTCAGAATATGTCCTCAACAGGACGAATTGATTGATCTCAGCTGCCTAGCATTTTGAGGACACGGTAGTAAAGCCAAAGCAGTGTTCTGGGATCTATTATGATTTCTCCAAAATACCTCTGAAGCAGCATTTGAATTCTGTGAGGTGTTTTAACATCACTGCGGAACAGGCATACCCCGTATATTTATGGTGTTTCCCAATGGAGAGGGATATTTTCAGGAGTATAATGTGCAATGCCACAAGCCTTGGTTCGTGACACATGGACCCCAAGAGCACAACACGGACTTCACCGAAGTGTACCTTACAGTTCCTCGAACTTAACCTCATTAAGCGCCTATGAGATGATATTGAGAAAGCTATTCGTAACAGAGATGCTGTTCTATACAACAATCGGCAGTTGATGGACACCGTCACATTAATTTGACTAAACATGACTGTCGATCGATATAAGCACTACGCTGAGTCCAAGTCATATCTGATCGAGGCTGTTCTTAGGCCAAGGCTGGTCCAACACGTTATTAAATGATTTGCTACTTCAATGTATATTATATTTATATACTTTCAAGAAACATCAGCAAATAGAACATCTAATACAATCGCTAAGGGTGGGTGTTTATATCTTGCAATCCTCTGTTTTCCTTTTAGCTGGGTGGTAATAGATAAGAATTTAAAAGAATCGTGCACTTCGTGCTAACTTCTTGAAATTTGGCAAAGTGTTAGGTACGGTTATAAGGTTTTAGGAAATAATCGCAAGCAATTTGTGGCCGATCTCTGGTGGCCTGTTTGCCATAAATCCAATATGGCCAACACAGGTATAAGTCCTTGTCATGGCTTGCGTCCTATTAGCCACAAAACGTTGTGTAACACCACTTTCTCTAGGTTTCTTGATGTGAGGAATCCATTTTTTAGGTCAATGTAGCGTTTTAGGATCATTTTTAAGATTATTAGTTACTTAATGCACCATCTTTAATCAAAATATCGATTAGTGCAGAAGGGTGTTTTTTTTTTTTTTTTTTTTTTTTTTATTGGAAGTTTAACGACCACCGTGAGCAACTCAATGGGCTATAAGCAGTCGCCCGTCCCTAATTTAGGGTCACTGGTTCCAGGGAAGGGAGAGAGCCAGTGCCGTAAGACAAACACAACATCCATGCCACACCGGGATTCGAACCCGGACCCATTACGGACGAATGATCAGAGGCCAGGGCCTTAGACCACTGCGCCACCGGGGCGGCAGGGTGTTTACGGCTTAGCTGCAATAGTATAGTACAATGTATGATCAGTGACTTTAAAAATGTACTCTACCATGAAATTTATAGATATTTATTTTTTCTGTTTAGATGCTGAACGTGACTTCCGAAAACCATAACGAATGTCTTCTGTCAACATGAGTTTTGGAAATACTAGCGTTAACAGGATAACGACTAATTGGGCATTGTGTTGCTTATGCCAGCGATAACCTGGAAAAGACTTGCGATGTCCGTATAACAAAGAGTGTCATCACAAAGCATATGATTCCCTAGAAGTAGATCTGAAAAACTTTGTCGACAATGATGTACCTGTACCGCTTGACGTGAACTTGGAGCGTTTAGACGATGGCTCAGGGATTGCGAACACACTGAAGAAACATAAGGCAACATATTGATGCGAAAATTGGGTCTAAATTAATTACTATTAAAATGAGGGACGGACTTAATAGGCGTGGTTAAATTATTTTGATAATTAAATTAAATATTTGGCCTGTTGCAAATTAAAATGGAAAATTAACTTACTTCAATTGGGGAAGTCGTGTAATTCTCTTTGTCTGAGTGGGAACAAAGGAATGAGTGGATCATCTCTGGGAGTCTGTTAGCAACAGCGGGCCACCCAGACGGCAATTGAGACGCACTCAGACTCTCATAAATACGATTTCGAGTGAGTCATTAGTGCCCAAAATCAGTAGGGAACGCGGAAAATTATGATTATGAGGGGAGTGAGGCAGACGGCACCATTCTTGCAGGAGCAACGACGCTCCGTGCGAAAGACATGAGAGAAATCTCAAGTGTCAAGTGAAAAGAAGCAGACAAAGTCACGTGACAGAGAATAGCTGAAAAGTAGGAAAGGAAGAAACCAATTAGTTATCTCGGTACGCTGATGTAGGGCAGACAGAAAGAAAGCTCGCAAGAAGGGTCGACGTAGCTGTAAACCGTACGATCCCGCTAGGTGCGAAATCTGACGTCCGACGCCTACCTAAGATAGCACGGTACTTTAAGCGCAGGGCAAGTCGCTTAGTACGATGGTAAAGAGAGGGCTTAAAATTATTAGACGGCTGGGTACGGCCCCAAGAATGCTACATTGAGAGTGGCCACTAAAAAGTATGAGAGAAGCACCACCTGCATCCAACTAGGAAACCACGACGGATTTCCCGCTGGCAAGCAAGCGTTGGACGCCAAGTAAAGATAACCTGTTTCTCTTACGAAGTTCTCCCCTGGCTACATCCTCCTCCTCCTCCGAGGCGAAGGGTTGCTGACCTGCGTGAACTCTCAGGAGAGAGCCCGCTCCAATTCGACGATGAAGTTTTACGACGAGGACTGACAGAAACAACCCCGTTCTGTCTGCAGGCGACCGCATCCATAACAAAAATCTTGACTCATCAGAGAAAAGAGAGACGGAGGGAGCGATAATCCTACGGCGCTTAAACCATACAGGTGAAAGGACTATTTAGTAAAAATATAGCGCAACAGTACGTGAGTACCTTTTGTTTTTGTCTATTGTTAACCTGTAACTGAGAGGAGGAACTGAGAACTTTAATTAATACCAGACTCTAAATTAGAACTGTTATACGCCCTTTTGAGGCGGAAATCTGATCTCAGAATCCCGAGGAAGAAGATATTTGCTCCGAATAGGGAGCATAACATGTGTTTGTATCACCGTGGGCAATGCCCGGTAATAGTGTTTCCTCCTACGAATAAAGAAGTTTAATTGTTAATCTTACTCTATTCATTCCATATGCTCTGGTGTTGTAGATAATTACTTGTACTAAATCCCTGTGTTTTCAGCAAGCATCACGATCTAGCCCATTTATACCAGCTCTCAAACTAAAAGAACTTACAAGTCTCGTTCTTATTGATTGGTGTCTTGTGGAAATAAATTATACCGCTCGGCACGTTCTTAATCAATATCATAATGGATGTCTGTCACTTTTTCGCTCTGGTATGCTGCAGCGACAACTGAAGAAGAGAGAAACGGATAATGCAGCGATTGCAGAAGCTACAAAAAAAACGCGATTAAATTTTAATACAACCCTCGATCGTCAAATGACGCAGTGTGTCTACTATGAAAAGTACGAAGCGGATTGTGATAGACCAATGTATCGTGCCAGAAGTGCTAACTGCGGTAAAAATCTGTTCCAATGGGCAACGGATCTCGAAATTGGGTGGTGCATGCACAGCTCAGTACCACAATCAACGCAGAAGATGCAGAGCTTTCGGATATTCATTTTCACTCATCGTGCTATATGAAGCTCAAATCTGAAGCCCGTGCAGTCAAAACAAATTCGTCAAGAAGCGCTTTCGAACAGAAAACTTACGATCCCTTGATAAATACGCTGCTCTTAGCTTTAGTTAAGTTTAACAACTCTTCTCAAAAGTTATCTCAATTGAGAAGATGGTATGATAACCGTCTCGAAACAGTTGGATCTGATTGGCTAGGTACAAAAGTTCATCCTATCAGGTTCAAGGAATACCTACTAAAGAAACTAGGATCTGACTGGACCGCGTTCCAGAACGGCAAAGAGGTTTATATTTCCCATAGGAAAAAAATTGGCACAGCTTTGGCTGAAACTGCTCGCCTACAGCTTACAAATGAGGCTGAGAAAATTGTGGACGTTGCACTTTTAATATGCAAATACATCCTTCTCCAGCAAATGCCTTTCAATGGGTCATTTAACGCAAGTTGTCTTAGTTAACCTGTCGCCAAGCCTCTTTTGACCCTTATAGATGTCATGCTAGAAGGGTCAAGTTTCATAGCAGAAAATGTTACAGATAATCAGGCCAACATAAGTGCCAGGTTCAGAGTGGCCTGCACAATTTCTCATCTAATATGTAGCAACGCTGCAAAACAGCGTTGCTACATATTAGATGTCACTCTGTATCAACAAAAGGAGAGCGGTCACTCTGTATCAACAAAAGGAGAGAGAAACGCCCTTTCCTCTTTACATGGGTTTGAAGCTTCATGCCAACGACCAACATAAAGTAAATATTGGAACATTCCATGCTCTGGGCATTTCGGTTTTATATTATTGTGTCATGGAAAGTTAGTAAGGCTTTTGCCCAAGCTGTCTCTAAGCGGTGGTCTGAGGATGGAGTCGTGATGCCTACAAACGTCTACAGCAAAAGTCTTTGTGACAAGTGTAGTGGACAACATTGACGAGTCGGGTCGTTATGAATTTCATGGCACTGCCCGATCACGACCAGTCACCTCACCCATGACAACATGGGGGAGGAACCTACACTTCTCACGCCTGGACCTTCCTGAATCCAGCACCGTCCGGCTTCCTGACGACTATGCGATTGCACATTTCGTTGATGAATATGCTGGCGACATCATGATTTCGGCGAATGATAATAAATCGATTACGCCAGGTATTGACAAAAATCTGCAAATATGGAAGGCCGAAGAAGCATGGTTACAGCATATGCACATGGTGCTGATGGACAATGGTGGACAGTTGCTGAATTGTCGTTTTGTTAGAGGTCAGCGAATAGGGTGATTGGTCACTGACTCTGAGTTCTTGCGAAGAACTGTGACCATGGTTCTCCGCCTTCGGCCGTACGAACTATGCACGCTGGAAGCCAGTTTTTGTAACGACATGGCACGTCTACAGGATATCCATCCAAGTGTCCATGAAGCATTCATGAAAGGGCAGTTTGTCGTTCAACGAAGTGAGAAGAAGTTCTCTCTCATGGAACTTGATCAGAGCCAAGAGCACAGTATCAAATTCCTAAAAGCGGATAGTGGAACCAAAGGGTTTATATGGTCAGAGAAAAGAGAAGGGCGTTATTGAACTTTCCAAACCTGAGGTGTTGAAGGTAATAGATGAATTTGAAAATAAGTCGCTACATTTCTCGTACCGAGTGCATTTAAAGCACCCAGAATCTTCAGCTGCCGATAAGAAAAAGTATCTTCAGCACCTCAAAGCCCTTCTTCAACTTGTACAGGAGGGAACAATTATCAGTCTGTTCAAAGAGATAGGCACCGAGCTCGTGACATTCGATACTGGTGAGGTCACGGATCCTGAGATTACCAGATGCCTGGGGGACGCCAAGACGATTGGGGAAACCATGTTTACGGAGTTTGTGAGAGACAGAATTAAAAATGGTACAAAACCCCTATCGGACGTCATTCCAAGGGTCAACCTATACACGTTCAGCAACCGGCCACCTGTTGACCTTAAGAAGGTGTTCAAATGTTGGGAACAGCCACGGCAAATGCAACGTTCCTCAATAAGCTATTTCTATGCCTGCAAGCACGACCGCAGGCTGACATAGATTACTTCTTCATACACGAGAACCAACGTGAGCCTCCATCATTATCTAATCAGGGAAAACAAATGTCAAGAACTAAATCAGCTTCTCTTGGTTGCTTGCCTGGTATGCCTGATTCTGGACGCTCTCAAGCAGCCAAGGAAGCCTCAGTGCTGTTGCTGGATATGGCGGCATTCATTCATATTATCAAACCACAGCAGGCCACTGTTTTCGGGAATATATGCATGTGCCCCTGCGGCCATTTATAGAAAGTCTGATGACGTGTAACACCATGAGAGTATACGCAGTGTGTGACAGATATGATGATGCGAGCCTCAAATCACAAACTCGGATCAAGCGAGGTGGTACTACAGGGTGTCGAACTAGAATGCCGGCAAAAACGCCTATACCCAAAGGGATCAGAATGGCAGAAATTTTTAACAAACTCTCACAACAAATATGAGCTGTTTCACTACCTCAGCGAGCAATTGGCATAACTTACCACTGGTGCTAAGTATCATCTGTTCACCACAAAGACCAACCTCCTGCTTAGCAACAGACCGACTGACGTATCAACCATGTCTCCATGCCAGCAAGAAGAAGCTGGCACTGGAATTGATGCTCCACTTGCAACACACTGCTGAGCAGGGACACAGCAAAGCGTATCTCAGGACAGTGGACACCGACGTGGTGATTCCGGCCATCTATAATTTCAATACGTTGAATGTGTCAGAAAGATGGATCGGGTTTGGATCAGGAAAGACATTCAGAGAGGTTCCAATTCATCGCATATGTCAACAACTAAGACCTCACGCTGTAAAGCCCTACTTTTCTTCCATCCATTCATGGGGTGTGATGTAACGTCATCGATGTTTGGAATAGTTAAAAAATAGCCTGGATTGCATGAGCTGCTTATCCTGAGGTAACTCATACCTTCACTAATGTGACAAATCATCCGACCAGCTTCCCACAAGAATCACAGAACATGCGTCGTCTGGAACGCTTTGCAATTTTGATGTACAGCAAAAACTGTTGCCCACACTAACTCAATGAAGCAAGGAAGTTGATGTTTACCCACGGCCTAAAGTCTCCTGAATCTATACAGCCGTCACAGCATGACTTATTTCAGCATGCAAAGCGGGTGCTGCTCACTACTGGATTCATTCGGAAAGCAGTCCCTGTCCAAAGCGCCTGATATCCCTGATCCTAGTGAATGAGGTTAAGAGTGGAATACTAGAACCAACCAAAATATGGACACCATACTGGACGGATGTGCCGGATGCCAGCCATGGCTGTTCATTGCTACTTAATTATGGCTGCTTGATCTCATGCAAGGGCAACTGCAAATGTTATTGAGCCAGAATTTGCTGCAGTACATTATAAAACTGTTTAGCAGGCTGCACAAACAATACTACGGACACATGATCTAATTTGTATACTGTTTCAAAGCTGGTATTAATGTCATTGAATTGTATTATATTATAAGGCTTCATTTTAAAATGTACACATAAAATCGGTTTTTTGCTTCAACACAGTACTTTAAATGACAATAAATGTTGCATATGCAAAAATCCCTTCTTGAAAATGATCCTAAAACACAACAATGACATCAAAAATGGATTCCTCGCATCAAGAAACCTAGAGAAAGTGGTGTTACACAACGTTTTGTGGCTAATAGAAGCGAAGCTATGACAAGGACTTGTACCTGTGGAGGCCACATTGGATTTATGGCAACAGGCCACCAGAGGTCGCCCACAAGTTGTTTGCGATTATTTCCTAAAACCTTACAACCGTACCTAACACTTTGCCAAATTTCAAATCTTAGCACGAAGTGCACGATACTTCTATATTTCTCCCAATTATTTCTTGAACGTAAAAAGTAGCAAACTCACAGCAATGTAACGTATTGAGAGAAAAATGACCAAGGTAACCTAAAGTACACTGTTTGCCGAAAAAATCGAAGCAGTTCGAGAAATTTGTTCGATCTTGATGCAACTCCGCATGCAAACACATCAGGGCCGAATATGCAAATCATAAAAAAATAACGACCAATGACTAAATAATGACTCTCCACAGCGCATGAGAACAGCGCATCGAGGAGGGAATGCAGTAGACTCGCGCTAATCCGGCCATTCCTTGCACAGAGGGGTACCGAATTACTGAGATTGCATAAAAATTCAGTTTAATTCTTCATTAAATTTAATGTTACAAGTTTACTATGTGTAGTACATATGTATTTAAAAACCCTAAATAAGAAGCAATCATATGATAATGGTAAAAGAACACGATCAGTACGTACTATACTATCTCATTTACAACAATGAAATGATATTTTCATATTATCAGTACAGCAAAGCACAATATGTATGTTTACATATTATACACAGTAAAAGAAACGTACAAATGCAATACAGCACAGATGAAATATTGCATTTCCTACTCAGTGTGTAACTCCGAAACATGTCACAGCTTTTTGTCTGTTTTAATAAAGATGCTCGTCGATGGCACGCTTTGGCACGCAATCGCTTTACCAGCATTACGTCGATAATGCACGTGTCTGGTTGTTGCATTATGTACTGGAGGGAGATAAAGGCAGCTTCAGCGCCAGCAGTGTGAGAAATCTTCGTGCTCTCTGCCTCAGCGGTGCCCTCTTCCTCATCAGTTTTATCATTTTTCTTCCTGCACGCTTTTGATGATTTCTTCATCTGTTAAAGCCTGGTGTACTCTACAATTTTCCTCATTTTGTTCTCTTCATCAACTTTTTCTCCTGGAAGCTTGTGGAACATGTCAACGAATACATCATCTGGAATTAATGATTCTGAATTTACTGGCTCATCACTGTCACTCGATGCTGACTCGAACTCAGTGTCAATCGGTGGCTACACTTTTTTCCAACACTTCCGTATAGTAGTACGCTCCACAGTGTCCCATGCTTCTGCTGTTTGGAAAACAACATCAAGCATGTTGATCGCTTTGCACGCCTTCAGCACAACCTCGGTGGAATCGTTTTCACATTCACATAACAGGAAGGTAAGAAGTGCATGTCTGTAGCAACGCTTATTTGATTATAAAACTCCCTGGTCCATAGGTTGGATCAGAGCAGTCACATTCTGTGGAAGAAAGACAGTTCGTATATCACCTGACTTCAGAGACAAGTCTGAGAGATGACAGGGAGCGTTATCAATTAGGAGGATGACTTTTAACGGACGTTTCGTTTTCTTCAGTTCTTCCTTCACAGCTGGTACGAATTTATTATGGAACCACCAAGAGATCCACCCACGCCTTCTTTTGAGCACGGTAATCTACCGGTAGTGTACTCATCTCAAAGTGTTGAAAACCTCGTGTCTGTTGGGCTTTTCCAATCACCAGGAGGGGAAGTTTATGATTCCCATCGGCATTACAACATGCCATCAATGTGACGCATGGTGGTTGTTGTTTTTACCCACGAGCTTCCTTTTCGTTCTTCGCAGCAAGGGTTTTTGAAGGTAGTATTTTAAAAAAGAGGCCGGTCTCATCAGCATTGTGCACTGCAGCAGGAGTTAGTTCTTCTTGATTTATCATCTTCTCCAACGTTGTTTTAACTATTCCGCATATGTTTTTTTGCTGAGCGAATTTCCACGGTGACTGTCAGCTGCCGCACACCATGTCATTTATTCCACTTTGATATCGAGCCCTCGCTTGCTGCAAACTGTTTACTACCGCCAAGTTTGCTGTAAAACGCCAGTGCTTTTCTTTGATCATCGGGCCACTGACAGCAGTCCTTTACTGCATTGATGTATGAACCATCTGTAAACGGCTGCATCAAGTTGATCGTTTTCACCCTTTCGCATAACCTTTCTTTCTCGCAACTCACTGTCCATTTGGCTCGCGTACTGTCGAAGTTCATTCTCTTTCATTTTTATGTCATAAACAGTGGCACGTCCAACGTTGTACTCAGCAGCGATGGCTTTTTGGGAACAACTCCGCTTGAACGTCTCTAAAATTTCCAATTTCTGCGCAGGTTCTAAAGTAACATGTTTTCTTTTTGAAGCCATAATTGATGGCCATCACGCCATGCCGACCACTTGTCCCGCACTCTTAAAAGTAAACTAAAACCTTTCACACGTGCGTGAACGGCGTACCGTGACAGCACCGCATGGGTAACAACAAATGGTATAAAAATAACCCAAGCTCCGGATTTCAAAACGACGCGTGAACCGTGAGAAAGTTGGTGATTTTCAAGGCTATTGCAATGCTTTTTGTGTTGGTCGCAAATGTTTCTAATTTTGCATCGCAACTTGCTGCCGATGTGTGAAAAAATGCTGGATTTGTAATATTCTTAATGATTTTGTGGATCCTTCCTACTTTTATTTTAAATTGAATTACATGAACGTAAGTGCCAATTGAAAACAAAACAGAACGTTAAAACTAAAAACGTCACTCGTGTATGAAGAATAATTCATTCCGGTCTGATATTAACACGATTTCTGCAACCAGAAACAGCGTAAGGATGAGGAGGCCGGATTATAGAGAGGCCGGATTATAAAGGGCCGGATTAGAGAGAGCCTACTGTGCCAAAAGAAAATTGCGACGGCGTATTGCGGTTACATTAACCTTCAGCGACTTTGATGATGCTTCGACTTCAGATCCCTGCAAAATACGAACAGTTGAGCAAGTTTCAGAGAGGAGGTATAATTCGGCTCAGAGATGTCGGTTTGTCATGTCGCCTTGTCACCAGGCATTTGGGTCTAAGAGACGCAGTAATCGGACGATGTTAGTGCCAATGGGTCGATGAGGGCACAAACCAGGGGGCAGTGAACTGCCGAGAGCAACAACAGAACGCGTGAATCGAGCGGTTGTAAGAGCCGCACGAACAGAACCGAATTCGTCTCTCTGAACAATCCGTTGCCAACTTATTTCTCTACAGGTACTGAAGTGGCCATCTAGACCGTTGCCAGACGACTTGCGGCACGGGGACTACATTCAAGAAGGTCACTCCACCACCTATCACTGACCAGTGAACATCAGAGGCACAGGTTGCAGTGGTGTCTGGCCCGATCAACGTGGGATAGTGTCTAGTCGCGTTCTGTTATCTTCAGTGAAGACTCACTGTTTGCGCTTTGCGCCGATGACAAGCGCATACATGTATGGAGACTAGCCGGCCAGCGCCCTGATACTGCTTTGGCCGTGGAACGGCACACGTCTCGCACACTGACAGTGATTCCCTCTGGGGAGCCATTTTTACAATAACCGGATGTCCATTGTAGTTCTCCGTACAACCTTTACGGCTCAACGGTACGTCGACGAAATTGTCCGTCCAGTTGTGTTGTCATTCCTGTCGCAGATTTCATCGAGCAATTCCACCAGCGGTACGGCTCTCTCATGCCAACTTACGTAATGTGGACGGCTCTCTCAGGCCAGCCTCCGTAATGTGGACGGTCTCTCAGGCCAGCCTCCGTAATATGGACGGTTCTCTCAGGCCAGCCTCTGTAATGTGGACGGCTCTCTCAGGCCAGCCTCCGTAATGTGGACGGTTCTCTCAGGCCAGCCTCCGTAATGTGGACGGCCTTCCATGGCCAGCCCGATGGCCCAAACTCTCACCGTTCGAACATTTTTGGGACATAGCGGGACGCCACTTACCCCCATGTAGAATTTTTGGCGAACTGGTCCATAATTTGGACACCATCTGACATGCTGTACCTCAGGATAGTATTCGTGAACTGTATGCGTCCATGCCACGCCGTGAAATAGTTTGTATGTGAGTCAGGGGTGGCGCTACAACGTATTGACTTGTTCCACTCGGGTAGCTGTTTTTTCCGAATAACTGTCCCAACAGCTCTAGAATGGCAATCATCCTCTTCTTTTGCCGATTAACAGAGCATTACGCTTTCGTGCCACTGTACACAAGCCACTAAAAAAATCTAACAACTCAGGACCGTACCAACTCTAACGTTTCATTTGATATCTGATCCGGCTGGCTTAACTGCACACTGACCCTGCCACTGCACACCTGTAAATGTCCCCAACGGGCTATGTCCGCTTACACTCGCTTAAGCTACGTCATTCAAACATGGCTTACAAGGTCGTTCCAATCCTTGAAGTGCAATTTTAGGCACGTCGTTTTATATCAAACAGTAAGATCGCTAGTTTACTCGCTAATGCAAACAGGAAAAACTAGAACTCAAAAACAGTGCAAAATGAAATAATGGGAACAAATAATACACACGTACGGTAGGTATGTAGCAATGTTCCGATCTTCATCTATGAACGCGCTGGTGATGACCTAGAATTCTTGGAAGAGGTAAGTCAGAACGGGATTTATCCCTCCCAAGAAAACGTTCATGCATTGTGGGGAATGGCGAAGGGAAAAACATGATGTGCATTATCTGGTGGAAGTCGCTCCAAAAATGGCCTTGAATTTCCATGGAAGATAAATAGAAGAAACATTGCAGTACAGGTCGAAACAATTTTTATTTAGGAAATAAACTTTTTTGGAACTTTCTTATAACCGAAATTTGACTTTTTTTTTTGCTTTCTTATAAACCGGAAGCTTTCCTATACTTTAACATTGGGCAAACCAAAGTTATAAATTTCTTTCTTATAACCGTAAACTTCTTATATCCAAGTTTCTTATAACGGGAGTGTACTGTATTTTTCACAAGAAGTTTGAAAACTCGGTGGAACGTGGAGAATATTCTGGATACTACTGCTATCCTTTACATAAGGGTAGGGTACCTGAAAGTATGTTTCAGAAAGATAATATACGGCCATAAACTGCAAACGTCTGCAGGGAAAGTCAACGAGTTGTCAGTGTCCTGGAATACCCTTATATGTCCCCAATATAGCATGTACTGAAGATGGTTTGACGGCATCTTAAAACTCCCCTTCAATCAATGCAGATAACGGCCGTCCTGCAATGTTAGGTTGACGAAGCACGATAGGCAGTGCTTAATGGTTACAGAAGTCCTCTCTACGGATAAATTCCATGACTCATTGCTGAATACATTGCCAACGGAGGTGGTTGTACCTCTTACTAACGTTCCTTATTTTTTCTGTGAGAAACTTGTCCATTAGACTTCAAAATTTAAATACTGCTTCATCAGTAATCATTAGTTGAGTGTTCCCACACCATCGCAGTGTTGCAATTGCACTGTTACGGAGTGTGTGTTTAGATTCAGGTTTAAGACAGAAATACAGTACAATTCTTGTCATTATGATTTCTTCATATGGAATGCAAAATAACACAAGAGCCATATCCAGGTTTTTGATGAATTATATCAAAACCTATTTAAAATTTATCGTTGGAATATCGTTGCCTGCGATTTGTATTTGATGTCTCTTTGTTACCTTTCTCGATAGTTATACATTTTTTTAACAAAAACATGAGTAAAAGTAAAATATATTTGCATTGAGCCGAGTGTAAAAAATGAGACGTCAAATTCACACCGTCACTTGATTTTTTTGAGCATCAGGCCGGTTAATATTTGTGTACTGAAATATTGAATGTAATAAATTTTATTTAGCTAGATGATTTAATCTTTACGATTTATTACTACGTTGGCTGTGACAGAAATGCTGCTTCTTTGATAAAAGAGAAATGTTATTGCTCTGTAAACCAAAAATGCCAATTTCTGGTTAGGTTATTCATTCATACTAGATAATTTTGACTTTTATGGATAGAATTTGCAATTGATTATTTGATTATACTACTGCCTGTGTATAATTTAAATGTTTCAATAGAAAGGTTAACACTCTTCTAGAAATTCTCTGTTCGTGAAACTGTTCAACATAAACCTGAGCAATTCATAAATGCTCATATCTCGTATTGTCTACACCACAGAAAAAATCTTTATGAGAGCAGGCATTTGCTGGAATATTTAAGCGCTTTCTTGTTGAGGATGCAAAGCTCTGTGACAAGAGAGCTGAATCAAGCTTGCTGCTGTGTGTGTCGGTTTATCGATTTTTCAAAACCCAGTTAGAAAAGTTCCTTGCAGACTTTTCTTCGTTTTGTGCTTTCAAACGAATATTTTCGATACACGCGACAGCTGGCCTTGGGAACAGAGAATTGAATGCAAAATGGAGCGTCTTTATGTAAATGAGCTGCTTGCTAAGTAGCATAGCATGTGAAAGAATAATCCAGGCATAACTGTTCGCTTGGATCCCAGGTACTTTAGGTCGATAAACGTCAAACAATGTTAGGAGTTGGGTATCGCACGATAGAGAAATCGAGAAAGCTCTACGACCTATTAGTTCTTCTTTGGCATGTAGGAAATGAATAATAATGTGGCCTTGTTAGTTCTCGGAAGCAAGCGGTTTTTTTCTTATTTTAGAATGTTTGTATTTAAGCAAATGGAAAGTTTTCAACTAGAAAATTTGTCGAAAGGGAGACTTGACTCAGATAACAGAGTTACAAAAGAAGAAGTAAGTTTCAGTAGTAACAATTGCGAAAAACATTTGCCACGCAAATATTGGCAAAAGCTGTGTTTATCTTTCACCATCTCAGGATTTCAGTAAAAATCCGCAGTTAAATTTGGAAGAACGTGAAATGTTTTAATCCGCCTATAACTAGTGCTCCAGACTTTCGAATGCATCGCCTAATAAATTCAAATATTGTAACTGACTTTGAATCCATGTCATAATTGCATTGACATTTGCAGTTGTTTAATCGTATAGCTGTTTCCTTTTCCTGATCTTGTCGACTAGAAATTCTTGATTGTTTTTTGTGATAGTTTAAAGCTTAACTAACCAAGGTTATCCACGTAAAACTTGTATTTAGCTACCGCCGAATTATTGTATCACATAATATAAACACACTAATGTGACAGTTCAATTTATTTTAATACTTTTCCATATTAGACTGCTCTGTGCCACTAACGTGCACGACTAAATTTAATTTAGTATATTTTCAATCTGTGTCATAATTGCATTGACATTTGCATTTGTTTAATCATATAGCTGTTTCCTTTTCCTGATCCTATTGACTAGAAATTCTTTATTGTTTTTTGTGATAGTTTAAAAGCTTAACTAGCCAAGGTTATCCACGTAAAACTTGTTGTATTTAGCTACCACCAAATTTTTGTGGCACATAATATAAACACACTAATGTGACAGTTCAATTTATTTTAATACTTTTCCGTATCAGACTGCTCTGTGCCACTAATGTGCACGACTAAATTTAATTTAGTATATTTTGTTTCCTTATCCCACTCGACTAAAAAGTGCAAGTTTGAAACATAGAAGACTGCTCTTTCAGGTACAAATATAAACTATATTGGCAAAAATATTCAGACAATTTCGCGTGCAAATAAACGTACATTTGCAGAACAGAGGATCGCGTGCGGTGTACGTTTAGTTCTGAATATAAAGAGGAGCATTAGCACATCAATCAGACCCTTCTAAAATTCACTGAGCCGCGAGGAGATGAACTGACGGACTTTGAAAGGTGCACACTGGTTGGATGCCTGCCACCTGAGTAAACAATCAGTGTGTAGCATTGCCGTTCTTACCGGAATTCCCGAAGTCCACTGCACCTGATGTTCGGCATCGATGAAAAACACACTGAATCCCCGCTACTTGTAGGGAGCACAAACTGAGCAAAACTACGGAAACATGAAGCATGCACGCATGTCCTCCGTCATAGTCCTGGCCGGTGACATCGCAAAAGCTACTGAAACTACTGATATTATTTTGCACCAGAACAATCCGTATGAAATAGGATGTTACCATGCTAGGTCGGCTGCGCACGAGACCTACACATTACTCCAGGCAATGTTAGATGACGACTGCAGTGATGTCTCCCTTGTCGTCGTGGGCAATAGAATAGTGAAAGAGGGTCGTGGGCTGCCCACTCTTTCTTTCGGATTGGCGTAAGATAGCTTTTGCGTGCTAGGAAAAGTCTGTAACGAACACTGTTCTTTTCTCACAACGCAGATGAAAATGTGACGATTTTGCCCAAATATGGAAATTTTGGAGGTAAAGTGGAACCGTAAGACATTATTTGAATTTCGCGAAATGTTTTGCACATGGTTTATGGCAATACACAACGCTTCCGCACTATGGAATATCGAAATTCGAAAAAAAAATACGCTCCGCCCTACTATTTATATCTATGGGACTGAGGCTGAGCACTGCAGAAATTGCTTAGGAATTGTTAATAATCAGGGCTTGAAAAATACTATGCCTGAGATGCCCGGGGCATGTAAATTATTAAGTAAAGCTGGTTGTATGTGTGTGCCCCGGAAAGTGTACTTTTTAAGATAACAAATCAGACCCCTAATTTTTCTAAGTTAAAAATAAAAAACGTGTTTTACATATTTTGCATTTTCGTTTTAAAGGTCTGTACTCAAAATGTTCAGTACATAAATGCGTGATTATGATGCTAAGATTAGTATTTGAGAAATGTAGTGATTCTGCCATGTTCCTTTTGTTGAAGTGTTCATCCTTTGTCAATAAACACAGGCGGCTAGTTTCATCAGAGGCATGCATTCAGTCACTGACTTTAAACAACGTTTGGAGCAAATTACATATGCTTCCAATTTCTGGACCTAGAGCATAATATAATTAAGGAAGTGTCATTCTTCTGTCCTTGGCGCTCCGTAACAATATAACAGCATTCAGTGATCGACAGTGAAAAGCAGCATGACATTTTTCTTGTAGTAGGAAATTCTATTCTGAACTTCATTTTTAAATTTAGTAGCCCAGACTTGGCAACTAGAATTTTTATTTACCAGCCTAGGCCAATGATTCACATGGCCTGGGCATCTCGGGCATGATATTTTTCAAGCCGTGATACATATAAGTAGAGATATATACAGTACATGATTTCATACGTATAGATTAATTAAAGCTTACATATTTCATTCAAGACCAGCTTACATAAATATGACCTGCTCATTACACGCAGCTCCATGACTGCCCTTGGGAATAAATTTGATCCTAGATGGCGCTGCATTTTCGCGGTTCTAAGAATCAAGCTTGTGAACTAAACATTAGTTTCTATCAATTTCTGTTAGACTTTTTTCCGATGTGAGGACAACAAAATGTCATACTGTTCAGTGCCATTCTGTAAATCAAACAAAAACACAACAACAATATTAACGACATTCAAATTTATTTTCACCAGTTCCCTGCAATCATGACCAGCTTAATTTCCCATTTTGATTGACAGAGTGGTACCTCACAGCATATTTTGTTGTGCTAACAGAGAAAAAAATTCTAATAGAAACTCGGAAAAGTCATCTTTTTCTAAAAATTTATAATTTGCTCGGAAAAGTCATCTTTGATAACATGTGCTTACGCACACAAATGAAATTCTTTAACAATGTGATGCATGTTCCAAGCAATTTGCTCGAAAGAATCTTCTTTCACAGTATATGGTTACACACATAGGTGAAAAGCGTCAGTGTGATGGGTGTTCAAAGCAGTTTGCTCAGAAAAGTCTTCTTTCAAGGTATATGTTTATTCATTCAGGTGAAAAGCCGGTAAATGTGTAGATTAGCGTCCTCAATTATTTCGTCAAAAAATGTTAGTACCTGGAAAAAGTGCGACGTACAGATTTTAGAGTATGGAAAATAATGGCAAATGGTGCAGAAATTTTTAATTATTTATAAAGATTTTGATCGTATTATTTGCCTGTAAGTACGATGCTGTGAAGAAATGCTGCTGTAGGTCTAACGCATCGCTACCGCGACGATTTCAAGCTTTGCTCCGTTAAAACGAAGGCTCGTTGCTGTACCAAAATGACGGACGGAAGAGTACAAGAGAAAGCGGTTACGTTGTTGGCAGCAGAGTGATAAATGCTGTAATGATACACTACAAAAAGAAGTCCAGATTATCCACCCTTTATTTTGTTGTACCCTGTAAGTTGTTGGCAGGAAATACCGGAAAGAACCTCTTTGATTTGCAAAACATACGTAATCAGCGAGATAGAAACTGACCTGCGAAGAAAGTATTAGCAGAACCAAAAAGTACAGTGGCACAGCAAATCAGCTATAAATGGAAGCCGTACAAAGCTGAGCTGAAAGTTATATTTTCCCAGTTTCGTGTTCAACATAGAAAGGCATATTCGTACTTCCTATTTGGAATCATGTGTGAAAGAAAGAAACATTTCTCAACTCTGTTTTAAAAACAATGACAAAACATCAGCGAACTATATGCTGTAGTGTATGAGTACATGATGCGTCACTCCCCTGGCAAGAACGTACGCAACTGCACTTGTAGTGATCCTCTCGTGAATTACACGTAGCAGCGAATTGTACTTTCAACGTAGCACCGAGCAAAGCTTGACATCGTCGCGATAGCGATGCGTTAGGCCTACCGCAACGTCTCTTCACAGCATTGTACTTACAGGAAAATATTACGATCAAAATCTTTAAAACACATTTAAAACATGAAATTTCTGCACCACTTGTCAATAATTTCCTTACTTTAAAATCTGAACGTTGCACTTTTTCCAGGTACTAACATTTTTCCAACGAAATAATTTAAGACCCTAATCTACACATTTACCGAAAAGTCTTACCGATGTGATGTATGTTCCACGGAATTTCCCAGGAAAGTGTCCTAAAGTCAGCGTTGGCTTGAAGTTTTTGTTACATTAATTTTCAAATAACACACTTTAATCTCAAAAATAGAAACAGAACTGAGGGAAAAAAACCTATCTTGTGCTTCATGACAAAGTTGTAAACACAAGACCAGTAAACAATATCAGCTTTCTGCCGTAACTCGCTTACAAAACTCGTCTCGTAGTAAATTTGAAAGGTACCTGCCTTTGCCGAAAGCACAAATATTACAATTGATAAGTTGTTTTACTTAGGTCCAATTATCGTCTTATTTTTTGTTGTAGTTGTTTGTTTTGTTTTATCACCTCGGACATAGATCAACCGCCTGCTTCAGCAACGTACAAGTACACAATATGATACGACCAAAGGTATCGCCATTTGGTGACAAATAAATGCTACGGGGGCGGCGTAGTTTTTAGGAAGGGAGCCTCTGAATGGGCAGGTCATATCTATGTAAGCTGGTCTTGATTTCATTATTACTACTTTCGCAAAAACTTCCCATTACAAAAAAAATACTGTTGCTTGTCTCTATAGGCGCTATTTCGCAATTTAAACGTTGAAATCCTATGCGTAGCAAATATTTCTGTAGTACATACTAACTTTTTAATAAAAATTTCGTAATTTTTTTTAAGGAAAATACATTGCTATGGAATTTTTCTGTTCCCCTTGAACCTCGTTATAACAAACTTCTACTCTTAATCTTTTTTTTTTTTTTTTTTACTGAGTCTGGTAAATGCTGGCCATGAAAATGACATGAAACTATATCACGTACAGTTTCTTTTTTTTTGTAAATTTAATTAATATTAAATGAAAAAGAAATCGATTGCATTCTAGATATCTGTGAGTGAAATCTTTACCTGTGTCACTTTAAAAGCAGGGCTTGAAAAATATCTGAAATGTCACATGCCAAGCTGGGTATGTGCACAAATTATTTACGTGCCCAGATGGTAAAACCTGAATGCCCAGGAAAATTTATATTTTAAGATAAATCAGAATCCACTTTTTTTAAGCTAAAAAATATGAATTTTTTACACGTTTTGCATTTCTGTTTTAAGATGATAGTGCTGATATTAGTACAAAATGATATGATGAAATTGTGATTTGAGAAATTTAGGGATTCTGTCATGTTCCTTTCATTGAGGTTTTTACCCTTTGTCATTAAACACCTAAATTTGCGCATCAATAAAGAAGTGGTTTCACTATCTTCAGGTATCCCCAAGATACACTGCTGGCCACCCAAAATGCAACACCAAAAAGGAAGCATCCGATTGGCCTGAAATTCGTAGCATGCATCGCCCGCGAGAGGACATGCAAACGATTACCATTGCAGGGCATATGCAAATCATGTGCACCCGGCACGCCACCGAGAAGCACTATAAGAAGGGTGTTGTGCTGCCGGACCTGCGCGTGGGAAGCTTCCTGATGCCTCGTCGCAGAATACGGCAGTCACTCCAGCACGTTTCGGAGTTCGACAGAGGACGAATAGTGGCTTATCGCGACAGCGGTTTATCGTACCGAGACATCGGCGCCCGTGCGGGACGACATCCAACCACATTGAGGCGAATATGGATTCGGTGAGTGCAGGAGGGACGGACGGAATGATGTGAGCGATTGCCGCAGCCGCGGCAAACCACCGAACGAGAGGACAGGCATGTTGTGCGGCGGGCATTGACGGCTCGCACCGCCACATCACGAACGTTAGCGCAGGAATTAGGGTGTGTTGCGCAAAAACCTGTGTCAGCACGTACTGATTCGACGTCGTCTTCAGGAGCGGGGGACTTGTCGCACGGCGCCCATTGCTCCTATTATCATTGAAGTTACACCCCCGGGCAGTACGACGGCAGTGGGTCCGTCGCCTGGCGTTATGGTTTGGGGCGCAATTTGATATGACACCCGCACCCCTCTGGTACGCATCGCCGGTACACTCAACAGCCACCGCCAGTCCCTTACCTGCAGGACCTGCCAGTTGCCACGTTTCAACAGGATAATGCGCACCCCGTGGCACGCATTGTGCAACAATTCTTCACGGCCCACCAGGTGCTACTGCTGCCATGGCCCGCCTGCTCTACCGATATGTCGCCCATCGAACACGTCTGGTCGCTGATCGACAACCGAGTGGCCTGGCAAGCACCACCCGCGGCTATATCTGATGAACTGTGGCAACATGTGGAAACAGTCTGGACCGACATACCCTAAGCCCACATCCAAAACCTCTTTCGTGCGATGCCGCCGCGTGTAGCGGCCGTTATTGCCAGCCATGGGGGCCACACGAACTATTGATGTCTGCGTATTCCGCAAGTCGCACGGGCCTGTAAGCTCAATCGTTTCATCTTTGTATCTGTAGTTATGTGTCCAGTAAATCTGGCTTTGCTATCTCGTGTCCTTCTTGGTGTCGCATTTTGGGTGGCCAGCAGTGTATTATAAATACAACTGCATGTTTGTAATAGCATTATGAAACGTTTTTGTGTTCCGAAATGATTTCCTTGTGGCAATACACCACCTTAATAACTGAAGTCATTTCTAAAACATCCCAAACAGGAAAATTTAATATTTCAGAAATATGGACGATATATTGGTTAATTTTCCGGAATGACTCGGTCAGAATCAGGGTCTAAGCAAGCTTTTCTTCTCTGTGTGGGGGTCTGAGATTTGAAATGACGCCCCAGCAAGTTCAAGCTCTCACTTCCATTCAAGTATTTTTTTCTTTCTTATATTTTATTTATGGGGGAGCAATATGATCTTTCAAAAGCAGCACTTCCAGTTTTTGACATAATTTTACTAAAAATATGAAAAGTAGGTAAATATCTAAAAATTATAAATAAGAAACAAGACCATAAAAGTTGTTTAAACACTGACAACACAGTGCTCAGTAGAATGTAAAATGAACTAACACACAAAGTAGTGAATGTGAAAATAAGAATAGAATGACTCAACTGTATGTGAAATGTAGTACTAGCCAAAACCTTAATGAAAAATCAACGTGGACACCATTGTGGATTGAATACCCTATAGACGCAGTGTACTCGGATACCAGTTCGTAGTTCTGTTTGTCATTATAATGTAACATGTATACAAAACCATGCCTGTATATAACTTTACTACATAACTGCCCTTTGTATTCATTCATGCAAATATTGTATTAGTACATGTGCAAATTAAAATGTCTAAAAGAAACAAAGTATTGTTCATCCAACTGTGCGCTTTAGAAATAATTCTCCAAATAAAACGTGTCTAAAAGAAACAAGGTATTGTTCAGCCAACTGTGTGTACAGAGTTCGTAAAACCTAATGTCAAACAAATCTGCCTGTAACTGATGTCATTATTTATCATATTATAAACCTAATGTTAAGATATGAAAATATCATTACTCACATTTAAAACTGAATTGGTTGGTTATAAACCAAACATCAAACGCTTTCACACTCACACACTCTTCCACAAAAACCATGCATTTACTTGCACACTCTTCCATAAAAAATGTGAATTTACTGTAAAAGTCGGGAGACTACTCGCCATGAGGCTTAACTGAATATGGTCGAACCTTATAATTACAGCGATTGCTCTGAAATTAAAAAAATTAAATAAACAAGGTCAGGCTTTTTAATTTCAGATTACGGCTTAAAAATAAGGTTTGACAGTATTCAGGTAATCTGTAATAGGGTGTGAAATTTCAGTCTTAACTGAATACGGTCGAACTATATTTTTAAGGAATTGCTCTTCAAATTATGACTTTACTGAAAATGGTCAAACTGTATTTTTACGAGATTGCTCTTCAAACTACGGCTTAACTAAAAACGGTCAAGCTTTAATTTTACGGCCATTGCCTCTCAAATTACAGATTACCTGAATACTGTCAAACCTTATTTTTACGGTCATTTCCTTTCCAATTACGGTTTAACTGAAAACGGTCAAGTTTACTTTTTTTCGGGCGTTGCAATTCAAATTACGGGCTTAGTATTTACGTTTGAGATCTTAATTTTATGGGCTTTCTCAAAAAACGGGCCAAGCCGTAATTTTATGGGCAATGGTCGGACCCCAGCTGCCGGGCGTTGCCCGTAATCTAACGGTGAATTTTTTAACAGTGTGTAAGGGTACGCTTTTTTGTCAAACTATTTTTTATTTTATAAGTGACCCGTGCACGTTTTAAAATGTGTTGGTGGTTTAAGTTTGTTTCAAAAACTTATACAGAAATGTAGATCACAAACCATAAGCCTTATTTGGTATTAGAACAGGTTTGGCCACTATTTAGTTTTTTGTTGATTTTTCCAAATCTTATCATTGTAATAGTTATTTTAAATAAACTTATTACATAATTTTTTCAAACAATCTCCAAAATACCTGCATTCCATAATTTTTCGACTGCCATCTGGCGAACCACAATCCTCTCAAAAATGGCAAGCAATGACCTATTTGCAGTGTTAAAATTAGAAATAAATCTTCTACAGGCCTAGCGGACCACTCAAATTTCCAAATCACTGGTCCGCCAAAAAAAAAAAAAAAAAAAGTACACATTTACAGTATATGTAGAAAATAAGGTACCATCTTCATTGGAGTAGTATATCGCAAATTTAGAACAATGTGTGTGTGTGTACACATGACGATATCTCTAATAAATAAAACAAAGCATGCTACGCAATGGGAGAAATTCGAAAAAAAATGTGACCAGTGTATACCAAAAGTTGGTAGTTCCCTCATTTTTATTGGTCCAGAAATCGCAAAAAATATACTAACACATTTTGCATGCTCAAGCTATAAAAATGAACTCAAATATGTTTTGTGTATAGTGCTCCTACTAAGTTATTTTATTAAACAATAGTTGTTGTTTTTTTCATCAAGGGATACAATTATTCATAGTGAGTTAATTTGTGCATGCAATAATTCTTTTCCGAAGTTTTAAGTCCACCACTGGGGCATTGCGCTGCTAGCTTCCAAAAGGCATCAACAATAAAGAGTAGATAAATAAACATTCTGTTTTATATATCACACATAATTATCACCCAACCAATAATTTGATTATGAGACTGAAGTGTTCCACCGATGAGACGAAAATGAACTCGGAATGAAATGTTAAATGGAATGCAATTATAATAAACACCAACAAAGGATTTCCGAAATCGAAAGTAAAAAGTAAAGCTGTTCATTGAATCAGCCATGTTGCATGCGTAGTTGATAAAGAAGTAAAACTGTTGCTCTTTAAACAATAAAATGACGTTTTCTAGTCCTATAAACGCGACAAACCTTTCCATCGCAAAACTGAATAATGAAAAGTATACAGTTTGGAAATTTAAAATCCAAATGCTTCTCATTAAAGAAGATACCTGGAATGTTATTTCCCAAGAAGAACCTACAATTAAAACGGAGGACTCGATTAAGAAAAACGCACAAGCGTTGTCAGCAATAAGTCCACTTTTTTTATTGGAGGTTTAACGACCACCGTGAGCAACTCAATGGGTTATAAGCAGTCGCCCGTCCCTAATTTAGGGTCACTGGTTCCAGGGAAGGGAGATAGCCACTGCTGTAAGACAAACACAACATCCATGCCTAACCGGGATTCGAACACGGACCCCTTTCGGACGAATGATTAGAGGCCATCGCTTAGACCACTGCGTCAGTCTACTTTTGCGGCGGCAGTCCACTTTTGACTGTTGAACAAATAATAAATGTCATAAATGAAACGACTGCACGAAATGTGTGGTTAGCTTTGCAGAGAATTCATGAAGGAACAAATTTAAGCAGTAAGCTCTATTTGCTTAGAAAACTGTACCGTAAAAGGTACAATGACTGTAAAAATATGCAAGAACACATTAACCAGATATTAGAAATTGCTAATAAACTAAAATCAATAGGTGAAGAAATTAAAGATTCAAACCTAGCAGCTATAATGTTGTGAGGCCTGCCATCCACATATGACACACTTGTAACAGTTCTTGAAGCAAAACATGAGGATGAACTAACATTAGAATACATTAAAAATAACTCGTCGATGAATAAAATAGTCAAAAAGAGAGAGCACAAACAAACACAGATTCCACAACAGCATTTCAAATAAGTGACAAATCTAACAGAAATGCAAAAGAAGCAAAACATTGCACATATTGCAATAAGAAAGGTCACACTAAAAATGATTGCTGGCATACATATACCTAAATATACCTATTTATTTTAAATATAATAGTATTTAATTTTATATTTGACAGTAGCTTACTTGCACTCAAATAAATCATTTGATTCCACAACAGCATTATTACAGCAAATTAAATGTAAAATTTTATGTAAATAAGGATCAATACATGTGACGAGGTTGAACAAATCAAATTTTGTGTAATGTTGAACCGTAATTTGGCGTTAGGTTCAACCATAATTTGGCGTTAGGTTGAACCATAATTTGGTGTAAAGGTTGAACTATAATTTGGTGTTATGTTGAACTATAATTTGGTGTTATGTTGAACTATATATGGGTTTACAAGTTGAACTGTAATTGGGTTTACAAGTTGAAACATAAATTGGGGCGAATTTTGATCCAAGTTATGGTTGAAGCAAGTTTTCCCCCTCATTGCTCCATATTTTGGTTCAACCTAGCATCAAAATGTTTAGCAGTGTACTAGAACAATTGTTGCTCATTTCTCCCATTGGAGCTGAATCTAAATTTATGAATTTTGAAATTTTGTGATACTTTCTACTTTATCTTCCTCAAGTCGGTCATCCCCTCGAATAGCTACATTTAACAGTGTAACTTTCTTTATTTTTTCCACTACAGTAACATCAGTTGCACGATGATGTTTATTTTTCGTTTTTGTATCTAAGTTTGAAATTAAAAAACCCCATAAAACAGTAAATTATCAGCGTTTCCCATATTTTCACAGACTATAATACACTGCCGGACAATTTCTAAGGACGGATGACAATAGCAACGATAGCAACCATAAAATGGAAGGCAGGAAAATGTGGAAATTAGCATAAGTGTGGAAATTAGCAAAATGTGGAAATTAGCATAAGTGTGGAAATTAGCAAAATGTGGAAATTAGCATAATACAGTAAGACGCGTTGTGCGTATGCAAATTTTGGATTGCCGAACTTGTTCGGGACGTCATAGCGCTGATAAGAGATATAAAGGATTTGACGCGTATTGACCGTTGTTGTTCAAACGCAAAGTTGAAAGGGAAAGAATCAATTGACGAACTTGCAATTTTCAGTATGTCTTCCCGACATCACCTAGACGATTTTACGCGTGGCCGTATTATTGGCAAGATTAAAGAAGGGCGAAAAATAACAGATGTTGCCAGGGAGTTCGACGTCAGCCACAGTGTTGTTTCAAGGCTTTGGAAATCCTTTCAAACAAATGGAGAGTGTAGCAAACGCCACGGAGGGAGGTCGTGTTCGCAGTACGACACCTGCAGAAGATCTGTACATAGTGCTATTTACAAAAAGACACCGGCGCAGCACAGCTAGTGAGGTAGCAAATCAGTTTATGGCTGCTACTGGCAAGCGGATCTCCCGAAAAACTGTCGCCAGACGTTTGCATGAAGGAGGACTATACGCCCGCCGTCCTGTTGTGTGCATCCTATTGTCCAGACGTCACCGTACCGCCCGTTTGCAACGGTGCCATCAACATCGCAATTGGACTGATAATGACTGGTCTGCTGTCCTCTTCTCAGATGAGATTAGATACAGTCTATCGTCTGATTGTCGACGACAACTGATCTGGCGTGATAGTGGTACTGCATATTGTCCAGCAAACATACAGGAAAGGGGCCGATATCCGACATGTAGTGTCATGGTATTGGCGGGCATCATGATCAATGGACGTACGTCCCTCTATGTGCTTCCAACTGGGACTATGACTGGCCAACGATACATTAATGATGTTCTGCTACCTCATGTTTGCATGTTCCGTGGTGCTGTCGATGATAGATACATTTTTATGGACGACAACGCAACATGTCATCGAACAGTCGCTGTCCAGGAGTGTTTTGAGAGCGAGGATATTCAACGCCTCGTATGGCCAGCATGTTCTCCAGATCTGAATCCCATTGAAAATGTGTGGGATGCTTTGGGGAGGAGTCTTGCTTGTCGCCAATGCCCTCCAATAAACAAGGACACCCTCATCCGTGCACTGACAGAGGAATGGGATAAATTACCCCAACAGCTGCTTGATAATGTTGTGCAAAGCATGACACGACGTGTGGAATCTTGCATCGCCCTCCATGGTGGCCATATCCCGTATTGACATCTTACGCCGGAACGCCTGCGAACGGTAATTGCATTTTTCACGTTTACGTATTCTGCACAAAATGGCCTGTTTGTCCCTTGAACACGTTGCAAAGCCTTCTGGAATTCAGAGCACAATAAATTGTCTTTCTTGTAATGTCCTGGCATTCTGACATTATTTTATTTCACTTGGCATCCAACCACACTTACTTTTTTATGCGCTATATAGCCGTTTATGATCCGTCTTTAGCAATTGTCCAGCAGTGTATCTTAAATTTCTAGCTAATAGTTAAACTTCTGAGTAGTTTCCAAAGCAGTATTTCAGCGACTTTTTTGTGACTTTTCTTGTATTTTGTTTGAGTTATATTACTGCATGAGCAAGTTATATGGCTGTTTTGCTTTATTTCTTTAAACAGCTTGGATTTATTATTATTGGAGATCTTCCCAATGTTCGCTTTTACGCGGAAGTTTGTAGCTCTTGTTTTGTGCGTCAAATTTCAGGTCTTCTGTTTAGTTTTAAGGCATTTCATGTTTGCATTTATGTAGAAATTTATTCATTTTCTTATTTTAATATCTATTTCTTTTATATGCTGAATACAATTTTTTTGTTGCGCTCTGCATTCACGTACTTAATTGCTAAAGATTTTTTTCAGAAGTTATCCTCTATTTCTATGTTTTGAATCATCATCATTTTCATCAACCATATTCAGTACACTGCTGGATGAAGTTCCTCCGAAATCTCTTCCACAACTCTCTGATTTGAATCATTCTCTTTCATGTCATTGGGCTTGCTTTTGAATTTTTACTTTGATCATGATGTCATCCACTCTTGTCATTTTTCTGATCCATGAGTTCCTTTTCCTACGAGCATATTTATTGGTTATACCACTTTTCTATGCTTCTTTCAATGCTTTGAATACATTTTCACCTATACACCAATCAACAGTTTTTCTGTTCCGTTCTTGATGTAATCAATTACAGTATGTTCTTTTTTTTTCATGTGTACGGTTACCTTGCAGTAATCTGCCAGTTGTGAAACGTGGTACATATAGTATTAGGGCACACTGGCCGTCGTATGTTTTACCGTTTTTGATCCACTAAATGTAGTCCAATCTACTAATCGAGCATAAATATTAAATTACTGATATTTCCCATATGTGTGTGGCAGGAATGGAAGTTGAAGCATTTAGATTTTAAAACTTTACGAACTATTTTGATGTATTGTGACCCAGCATTAATCTCCTTCGCTATTGTTTTAAATTGGATACTTTATCTGCTTCAATTGTTCCTAAATATTTTTAACTTTCTTCATGATCGAGACTATTGATCAGATTTCCATCTCATAGTTTTATTCCATCCGAATCAACAACTTCCCTTCTGTTAAACGCCAGCAGTGCACATTTTGCTGCTCCAAATTCGATTGAAATACCTTAGCTAAATAAGGAAACTATATTTATGCACGATGCAAATAGCTTCATCCTATCCATCTACAAAGATGGCAAATTTATCAGTTTGCTTAGGCAATTCATATCCCAAGTTCCTTTCATCTGTATTGTTAACAGTATTAGAATTAAAAACACAGCAAAACGCATAGTGAATCATGGTGAAATATACTCGCACTTCGCCTTCCAATTTTTAACCAGTCATACTTTATATGGCGTTCTGTATGTTCATTAGAGACCACAGAATTTTTCTAGCATTTTTCATTTAATTTCGATATCTTTAATCAAGGCATGAGACAAAGTGTCAAATAATTTTTCAAATCTGTATTAAAATTTTCTTTGCGTCTTTTGCAGGTCTAAATAAAATTTTTAATAATTAGCGAAATCCCCCCTCACCCCTAAAACTATTTATTTTCTTTTATATCATTGTGAAGTCGTTTTTCTAAATTAAATAAGTGCATCTTATTAATTTGCAGTTCCTCTGATACGTCGTTTAAGCGTCTATAGCACATATGAAGTTGTTTTTCTCCAAGTCGATGAAAAACATTTTAGGCTTATGGTATAAATCTTTGGGTTTTTCTTATCAGCGTATGCACTGTTCAGCTCATTTTGATTTGTATGCCTATTATGACAACGGAAATAAGTTTACTTCATAGATTTCAGGATGTCGAACACAAAAAGAGATATCAAATTGAGGGATTGTCTCTTTTTCTCGAAAATATTGCTTCCTCACGTTTGCATTTTTTTCATATTATCATATCAGAGTAGGGTATAGCTTTAGGAACTTACATGCGTTTATCACGGTGCGTCTTTTCGATTGTCGCATGTACTGAACTTATGTAGCATTACATTTGACCATATAGTAATAATCTGCCAACATAACAGCAATCTATTTGCCTTTTTGTCTTTTTTCCGTCTCCCAGATATCCTGATTGAAAAGTTCATTGCCGATCGGATGAGCGAATGGTAAAAGCGTTCTCTTCTAACCATTCGCCGGAGTTGCGTCTGGATTCGAATAGGTATGAGGCAGAGATGGTGGTTTATTTACGATCCAGGCTTTCTCCCTTCTCTAGAACCAGTGCCCTAAATTAAGGATGGGCGACTACATGTGCATATATTGACAAAAGTCATCGGACACCTAGAAGCAAAACACAGCATAACATTTATTGGCATACATTAGTACGGTGTTGGTCCTTAATGCATGCACTAACACTTCGAGACATGCTTTCGACAAGGTTTTGAAACACAACGATAGGTATGCGCTTTCATTCAGTACATAATGCTGCCGCTGACTGTTGCTTAGACCTTGGTTCCAAACTTCTTATGCGACGCTCTAATTCATCCCATAGGTACTCTATGGGATTAAGTCAGGGCTCTGTGCTAACTAGTCCACCACGATACGGAATTATCGTCAAATCACGCCGTAACAGTCCTTGTTTTATGGCTCGGTACATCATCCCGCTGGTACCAACAAAGTTCGGTTCCGTAGCATTGCCAAAGATTTGGTGTGGCATAATTGTCCAGAAGATAAGGTAGACGTGCTGGTTAACAGGTTTGTCCACGATAACCAATGGGCCGGGACCATACCACGAAAAACACCCCCACACAAGTACACTGCCACCTCCAAACTTGACCGTAAGAACATTACACTGAGGTAAATAGCATTTCCCCAGCTGCCGTAATACCCACACACGGCCATCTGACTGATGGATCGTGTATCAGGATTCATCAGTCAATAGGACCTGTTCCCATTGATCTACGGTCCACGCTAAATGTTCTTTACACCATGCTAAACGACAAGTAGCATTCCGAGTGGAGATGAAAGCCTTATGAGCAGCCGCACGACCACGGTAACCCATGGAATGAAGCTCTCTGCGAATGGTACGTGTACATACCGATGTTCCAGCATTTTTCCTCACCTGTACACTGAGGTCTTGTGCAGAACTCCGTCGATTAGCTTTAACGACTCTCCTGAGTTTTCGAAGTCATCTATCGCTGATTTTATTTTGTCTGCTGGTATATTGTACTGCTTCAGGCACGCCATGTGTCTTCCACTTATTCAGTAAATCCAAAACAGTTGCCTTGGGTATGTTTAAACGCCTCTCGTTTTCTCTTATGGACAACCCACTAATATTACACCCAACAATCTTTCCTTTCTCAAAGTCAGTTCTCTCCCGCCGCAACATTTTCACTCAACGTCACAGTGCGATATGATCAAGGTTAGCTGCAGGCTTGTTGTTATACCGTTTGCAGCTGTGCCGCGCATTTTAGCAACGCAGAGGATCCGTTCATTTGCTTTTGAAGGGGTGTCCGGTGACTGTTGTCCATATAGTGCATATCATTTCAAATCGTTTTTTTTTATTTATTTACGTTAGTTTTCCAACAGCTGTCCTGATCGTCAATTGATGCAAGTAACGGGTGAATTCCTTAACATTATTTGCTTAGGGAATAACACACAACTGACCAGAGGAAGCGCCATGACGTACAATACACAATTTGAGCTCCATTTCATGCCCTCTGTGCAAAGTGACCGCATTTAGTGTAGGTCACTGAGGGCTATATTTAAAATACACATGCTTATTTTAAGGAGCACAACGCGTTATGTGTCATGATCATCTTTAATCATCAAATTATCTAGTATTTTATAAGAGATATATAGTGACTGGTCAAGATTATCGGGACACTCCTTTTGAGTAGTAAATTTTCCCATATACGCCACAGCGTATATGGGTAAATCCACTGCTATACAAAGACGCTCCTGGGTAGTAAAGTATCATGAACTACCATGAACGGTAGAATGGGAAGTATGGCAGAGCTCGGTGACTATCAACGTGGGAGGGTCATAAGACTCCATCTCCGTAAAAAGCCAATTCGGAAAATTTCTCCTCTGTTGCATCTTAACCGAACAACTGAAGGAAATGTTTTAGGAAATTAGAAACGCCCTATAAGCAAAATCAGAGCAATCGCGATCAGGTTAGCCAGGTAAAATGACATAATTGGGCTGCCAAGTGCCGAAGCAGGAGATGAGAATAATCGCCAGCTCCGGTTTCAATACTCACCACCGAACTCCGAATTGACCCTAGAAGCAATTACAGCGCCATAATGGTTCTTTGAGAGCTGAAGGGAATGGGTTTTCATTGCCGAGTAGCCACACTCAAGCGTAACATGAGAACGATCAACGCCAAGCGTTCGTTAGAGTGGTGTGAATCTTGGTGCCATTGGACTCTGGAGCTGTGTGAACACGTTCTTTAGAGTGACGAATAATACTTCACTATCTGGCAGTCCGTCGGGCGAATATGGGTGTACAAGATGTCGTGTGAACGCTATCTGCCCGACTGTGAAGAATGCATCATGTTGTGTAGAATACATCTACTGTTTATGGTAGTTCCACATTTTAGGCTGGTACACCTAGTTCAAGTGTCTGGGAATGTGAACGCTGCTGCCTGTTATAATATTCTGGACAATTTTGTGCTCGAAACACTGTGGCATCAGTTCAGTGAAGGCCATTTCTTTTGGCAAAAGTGCAATACCCCCTTTATAAAATGTAAGGTCCTTGCAAGAATGGTTTGATGAGATGGGTGCTGAAGAATCCGATCTCAGTCCCATGGAACAGAGGATGAATTGAAGCCCTTCTAATTCACTCATTGATCTTCGTCACCTGATTTTTCGGAAGTCAGTCTACATTCAGTTAGTCGAAATGTTTATATTTAGTACCAGAGTTAAATGCTAATACTTACAGGACAGGCCCTTCCCGAGCCCGAAGCGTTTCACCTAACTAATGAAAAAGAATCCCACTCGGCCCCGGCCGTGTCCGTGCAGACCTCTAGGACAAGGGAGCTTCTCTTAGATTTTGATGTCTATCGGCGGAGCGCAACACTATCCATAGAAAATATTTTCCCTAAGTGTTGTTTGAAAGCACACACACACACACACACACACTCGGTTTTTTTATATTGATTTCAGGTGCATATTTCAGCTTTCATATCAAACAGGAAAATGTATATGCAAATTTATTTTACCATATGTGTATCTTATGTGCATTGTTTTGGCGGACAATGAACATCCTTTAACAGTATTGTTCATAATTATTTTAAATAAAAATAACTGTATTCCAGAATAACTATGGTGCTCCCCTAGTATTTGCTTCTAACAATATTTCTGAAAATGTAATGCAAATTCGTTCTGAGTGTGAAGTCACGATTTTTCGTTTGATATTCAATTTTCAGTCTACAAGTAATAAAGCTCGTTTCCACATTTGTTGGCAATGTGAAAAAAGTTCCAAGTCATTTCACATTCATCGATAAAGACCAGGCACAATGACAATTGGAGGCACATTACTGTAAACCATTCATATTTTCACGGAACATCTTTTAGGGTTATTAGAAAGAAGATGAAACATTTCCAGAGAAAATAATGTAACTGGAAACAAAATCCTTCAGAATAAATTAGTTTCGTTAAAGTCCGACAGACGTTTCCGCAATAATTTCCGAGTGGTTTGATTTTAAGACATGTCATAACTCAATGCCATGGTTTCTCGGGAAATTATTAAAGCCTTTGGAAGAAATGTAGCAGTATTCTCATTTAAAATGATTTGACAATATTTAAAGTTAAACTAAACAAATGGAAAGAGTGCAGAAAAGATTAAAATATTCCTATTACATTTAATGACTTTTGCCGGAGCCGACATTTTAACATTTGAAACCTTGTTTAATAAATTTAAAATTATAATACCTGCAGAAAATTTACGACGTGAAATGTTTTTATTACTATGCAAAATATACTTCAACCGTGCATATGTATATATACATGTATATATATATATATATATATATATATATATATATACATGGTAGAAGTATATATATATATGGGTGTTAAATACGTCGTATTTCAGTTGACGACATATTTTTTAAGAAACTTAAGTTTTAAATTTAAATGATAAATTCAAATGATACATTTTAATAAGTTAAATATTTAAATTAATTCAAAGTACTTAAATTTAAGATATGATTTTCTGTGTAGTTACACCGCAAAAGTAGAATACATACTCAATTTTTGTTTCTTTCCTGAAATATGGTAGCAAATTATTAGTATACGTGTAGGCAAGTTTTTCTCTTGAATCAAACCTTAACAGTGAGGATAGAGATTTGATGCTATATAATTTTCAGCAGTTGTAAAGGAAAATATAACCCTTTAAGTTGTTGTGAATAAGAAAATAAACCCTAGAAAAGGAAAAGTCAGGATTTGTAACTCCTACACTTTTCCATAAGGTATGAAAATAACCCCCAAAGTTGTTGGTAGACATTCCAGTATAAATATGTTAACGTCGTTTAATAAAAATGGTATTCAATTTTTTTTCAATAAATAAAACAGAAATTGAAACGAGTGATGAAATGGCTGATACACTTTGAAGGCACAAGGTCTGGATTTAGTGTACCTGGGTGTGTACAATAAATAAATATATAAAAGTCAGAGATTTATTCACATAGACAGTTTCACTTAAAACGACGTCCTGTTCCAATTGATTCATGATACTATTACATACAATTTTAAAGAAAAAAACAGCGGGTGATATGGTACAGAATGTATAGTCATTTATTTCCCAGTCTTGACTAAGTTGAAGTTTGAGATTGAAGAGGTTTAAGAACGCATCGTTAATGGTCATTCTCGTAGTCAACACATTATGTTTCATTCCTGAAAAGTGATTTCAAAAGGCGTACGACTGATAATCAGCAACGGGACTTCAACTAACAGCAAGGAAGAAACTAGCTCAGGAAAAGTGTTCAAACTGACGAACAAGTAGGCTTCGACAAGTTAGAGAATCCAGTACAATGAAAGCATTTGCAGTCCTACAACCCACTTCAACGTTGATATTGGTTTTCAACAAATTATAGGGTAGCAAACTATAGTCTGTGTAGAATCCTAGAGTCAGTGGTGTGCTAACTATTAAAAACTTCCAGTTAATATTATTATCCAGTTAAAAATAGCAAGTTTTCAGCTACTGCAGATGTACAGCATTATGGGATTTACTACCGGAATCTAGGTAGGGCACATTTATTTCCACATTCTGCAAACCACTAAAAGGTTTGATTACAGCAACTTGTAACCTGCAGAATACCGAATTTTACCAACCTGCTATACTACCGGATGAAGTTTCGATTTCCAACAACCAAAGAGAACACAATACTTTTGAGCAAACTGCAGCATATTAGTAATGCTATCCTATTAGATCTATATCTCAAAAAAAATTCAAGATTGCTACATCCTGTACTCGTGTTGGAGACAAATGCATGCAAATCCTAGCTCTTTTACTGTAGGCTAAATTTTACTACCAAAATACTGTAGCTTGGACGATTAATCAGAGATATACATCACTGTCCACTGGGTCGCTGGGGCTTCCTTCTTTTAATTCATCTTTCAACTGCGTGAGCAATTTTTAATACTGCGATATTATTATTCTTAATACACTGCCTAACAGGAAAATAGCAACACTGAGAAGAAATCGTTGTTCAGATGTGCAAATTGCCTGAGACAAGAGACAGTCTGAAATACACAAACTATCAAAGTTTCACAGCTATCGGTGAGGTTGGCGTTAGTTCTGTAGAATTTAAAGACGAAACCCGTAAGGACTTATAGTAAGACCGATACATACATACACTGAAGAGCAATTGAATTAGAGACAGCTGGGGTTATGCAAATATGGCGCTGTGGGCGGGACTGAAAATGGAAACGACATGACGTATGCAGCGATCCGACAATATAAGGAGTGATGCGACGGGAATCAGTAAGAGTCGGACGCAGTATGGGTAAGACGAAGGATCTAAGCGCATTTGATCGTGGGAAAATTGTCTGGGCCGGACGAATGTGTCACTCCATGTCAGAAATCGTGCAGGCACTGGGACTTTCACGAGCCACGTGTCACGGTTACACAATGAGTACATCGAATCCGGTAAAACCATCCCTGCAAGAGCCAACTACCGTGGACAACAGCGTTCGGGTGAGCAGGGTCATCGTAGGCTAGCTAAGTACTAGAAATCACTCGGCAATTTAACGCTGGTACACAAAAACGTGTAAGCAGCCACACCATCTAGAACAATTTCCTCGCTATGGGGTATCGTCCCACGAGGGAGCCGCTGCTGACCGCACATCACATGGTGCAAAGATTAGCATGGGCGCGAGATCATCGCCACTGGACCCTAGACATGTGGAAAAATGTTGCCTGGACTGATGAGTCGAGATTCACGTAGGAACATGCGTATGGCAGGATACGTGTACGGCGCAAACCACATGAAGCGAAGGATCCTTCTTGCCAGCAGGGTACTCTTCAAGCTGGTGGGGGTGGCATTATCGTCTGGGGACTGTTTACGCGGACTGAAATGGGACCTCTGGTACGTGTGACATCGTCTCTCACAGGTCAACGTTACCGGGATATCCTGGACGACCATTTGCTCCCGTTTGTACGTCTTGAACATCCCACTGAGGACCTCATCCTGCAACAAGACAATGCACTGTGCCATCGCTCCTGAATTGCATTCGAATGGTAGGATGAACACTCCACTGACGTGAGCTCGCTTCCTTGGCCAGCTAGGTCACCTGACCTCAATCCCATCGAGCACATCTAGGATACCATCGAGAGAGATGACCTCCCTCCATCAAATTTTCGTGAACTGTGGGAGCTTGAACAGGGTTCGTGGATCCGTATAGCTTCCCAACGCTTCCGGTGTCTTCTCGAGTCCCTGCGGAGACGAATCGCCGCCGTCATCAGGGCGAAAGGTGGTGCTCCACGTTACTAGACAGGTATCTCTAATTTAATTGCTCTTCAGTGTAAGTGTCACAGAATATCAAATGGTGCAACGGTAGGAAGTGGACAAGGATGTTGGACCGTAATACGTGAAGATTCCCTGTTCGGTAGAGAGGCTATTTGGAACACCAACACTCTTCAGAGTAGCCACGAAGCTGCTGCATGTACATGGATGTCCACCCAAACGATACGTGATATTTACATGAGAAGGTCTACGTGTGAGACTTCACGATAAACTTCCAAACTTATAGATTCCACTGTTCACTGTGAAAGCAACGCCCCGTTACTGCCACACCAAAGGACTCGTTGTAGGAAACGGTGAAGAGTGGGCAGAGACAGTGGACAGGGAAATGGACACGCCTGCTATGCATGGACCAAGACCCGGCTATATTTCGGTGTGCAAGATATCCACACGCATTCGTACAGAGTCATCGTTATCAACGTTATGGGAAGACCTTTACAATCAGACGTTGTACTAACCCCAGACATTCTACACTAGTGTAGGGTAAAATCCAATACGACAGACATTCCTTATTCTGGGTCTTTTGACGGTGAGACGCTACATCGATATCATCGTGAACTCCGTCTTACGAAATTTTGCTACTGCCACTCAGAGAATGATACTGCAACATGACAACTCCCGTCCAGAAACTTCTTGAGCTATAAGGTATAGTATTCAGGGTGTGTGAATCGTTTCATGACTGCCAAACTCACCGTTCTTGTCGACATCGAACAATATCAGTTCGCGGTCTTCTGGGAGGCCACGCCGCCAGCACCGTCCGGCAGATGAAGTGCATCGACACCATAACAAGCTGATCGCTTCTTCGAATGCCGTACGCTTGCGATCCACTGATAAACTTATTGACGGCATGCCTTGTCCTCTGTAGGCTTGTAAAACATTTCAAGGCTGACCAACTCCGTACTAAAAAATTCTGAAAAACAGATGGAATACTACTTTCTCATATTTCGTCTCTTTGTTCACTTACACCATTCACCAGCTCTTGGTGTCCTGTGTTTTTGGACTAAACAAATTCTTGGTGCTGCAATTTTAACGTTGAGCAGTGTAGTTGGGAGTTCAGTTACTGTAATATTATAGGTAACCTGTTCCTCAACAGCGTAAATATTATGAAATATTAATTCTTTAGAATTAGTACCTTTTTCTAAGGCAAATCTCAAGAACGGTAACATCAAATTAATGAAATGTCATCAAAAGAAATGGGTGATAACATGGTTTTTTTTTATTTATATGAAAATCTTAATCACTAGACGGTTTAAATGAAAATATGAATCTGAAAAGAAAAATTAATTTATAAATTCTATCGCTAAACGATGACAGTGTTTTATTCTAATAGACTGCGACGTTGCCCAATTCAGATTTTTTTATTCCGTTAAGTTTTTAGATTATTAGAAAAAATGTTTTAGAGCAGACCGCTTTCCTTTCAGCGAAAAATGTTATAAGAATGCGAAATGTTATAAGAATGCGTATACGAGATTTCCGAGAGAAATTCAAAATCACAGAATTTTTTGTATCTTTCCTCTTTTTCTAAAATAAACAAAGGGAGTTCTTAAAACGAATTTTTTTCAATATGCATTTTTCTATCATGAACTAAAGTAAATGATCCTGATTTTATGTTTCTTAAGAAAAGAATATGCTTCGAAGAGATCGAAGTAATAAATTAGAAACAGACGTTTTTTCAAGAAACTCGAAGAAAGGTGTTTGCTTCCAACGTGAAGTTAAGCATCCTGATGACTATAAATGGAATCCGTTTTATGAATCGAACGCTTCCTGTAAACAATTCACGTTTCAGAAACACGGCATTATCAAAGCGAAAAGTATTCACGCCTTAATTTTTTCTGAAAATTTCACGAAAAAAGGGTGAAGCGTACTTCAAAGAGAAAAACAAAACTAAAAATGAAATAAATGGACCTAAACTTTAAGAGCTTGAATATGCTATCAACATAAACCCCAAATACAGAAAAGTAACATGTGAATTCCAAAAACTAGGAGAAATCTAATCTTATTAAATTAGGCATCGGGAAAAATTTGAAATTGTGGAATTTGTTAGGGGAAAAGGAAACAAGATGTTCGGATTGTCCTCGTTCAGAAGTGGAATATTGCCACTGTGGATAATCTTTTTCCATGTAGTCTGTTCGCGGAGCTACACTTTAAGCCCTTTTCTATCAGTTTGTTCTTTACGGAGCCCTAGATCTTTTCTTACAGGTTTGCTCCAATATATCCATAACTTTAAGCGTTAATATCCTCCCTTACTTTTCAAATGTACATATAAGCATAGGTCAAATAATGAAAAAATTCTATATTTTATACAACGCTAACAAAAACGTAGATTACAGGCACAATGTATGTACAGTAGCTCATAAATATTTTCTCCAATATTACAGTTAGATGCTTCAGCATAGAAAACGATTATAATTGTCGGATATATATCAAATTGCACAATGACGAATGAGATATATCTCTGATTTCCAGAGAGATATATTGTAGGTGCTTGTTTAAAAGAGGCGTCTGTGACTAATGCTCCTAACTTGTTCAATATCTTCTGATGAACTGTTAATTGTAAAATCACAAAATACGCACACACGATGGGTGACGAAAAGAAAAACAGTGGTCGAAACATTAATTTCATTGAAAGGTAATAAAGGGCGGTGATTTTTCAGCTGCTTGTATTTAGGAATAATTCCCCAAATTTGCTGTATACGGTAAATGCAGGCTGCAGTTGTACTTTTCCAAGACTTGTTGATGGCTGTGTCTTGAATTATTTATTATTACACGTGTCATTATTGTTTTCCAACATATTTCCTAAATTACCCCGTATAGTTTCTTTCGCTATGTAAATCTTGCGTTTATTCTCAGTTACATTTCACTCTTAACGTGATATCTTTTCTCTCAAACGAATACTGTTGGCAACATATTTGAGGTTAAATGAACGTGACGTATGCCTGAGATAAGATAAGAACGAGAGATTAAAACGACGACTAAAGTGTTACTTGGCGAGCGTTGGGTTGTAAATTGATTATTGAAAGGAGCGTTTTGAAAAGAGCGTTGTGTTAAGAGTTGTGTAGTGTGTGGAGCGTTTACTGCAATATACTATGCTATGTTACAATGTGTTGGCTACATCCTTGAGTAAAGCATCTTTTCTGTAAGTTTGATTTCTGTTGTTTAAATGTTATGTCTGGCCGTTAAGGTTTACTTTAGGAACATTTAATCAATCTGCAGTAGGGCAAAAACGTCCTCTTTCGCCATCTGGGCCATCTAAACCTACAAAGCGCCAGCCACCTGAATTTCCCCCTCCTGTTCCACAGTTTCCTAGTGCAACTTCTAGTGTTGGGCTACAATCCAGATATAGAGTCCAGCATTTGCATCTGCCATGAATTCGTCCTTTGAATCTTCTCTCGGGACAGACGGAGCCTATACCTTCCTCCACCGTTCCTCGTCGTTCACGGAAGCGTCTTTCTAGCTTTACACCGCTTCTTCGACCGCCAAAGAAACTACTGGATCTTCACCCATCTTAGATTCCGGGTTCGTCTCCAAGCCAGCCTGGGACTTCCTTGCTCAAGCCTGGGACTTCCTTGCTCCAGCCTGGGAATTCCTTGCTCTAGCCTGGGACCTCTTCGCTCCATCCTGGAACTTTCTTCCGACAGCCTGATGACCCTGCTTCTTCTGGTCAACTTGACTTGTCCACGAGAAGTTCTGACACATCCCGGCGATCCAATGAACTGCAACCTCAGCCTGTGAAGCCGGAAGCTTCGAGAGTGCCATTGTCGCCCCGACAGCAAAGTAAGAATGTCCGCACACGGGTATTCTTGCTAGCAACAGGTACTGTTAAAACATTTTTTGTTATTACAATTGACCTTCAAGCTCAAAGGAACTTTTTAATGCATGGGGCTTTGCTCTGCAAAGACTGTTTGAATCTTTCCTTATACTCAAAATGTATCACAGAACTTTGATATCGAAAGACTATTTATTTGAACTTTTCTGTCCTCAAAAACTATCGCAGAACCTTTGTGACGGAATGTGAGGACAAATAAATATCACAGAACTTTGCTTTGTAAAGGCTATTTATTTGAACTTTTCTCTGTACTCAAAGTATCACAGAACTTTTTTGACAGACTTTGAGGACAAAATATCGCATACATTATCTCCTTGTCAGTATGTAATGTTGTTTTTTTTTTTTTTTGGTGTGGCGCCACATTAATATGTTTTTTAGTACTAAAATGCTCGTCAACTCATTTTGTGCATGCTGTCTTTTCGGCATAACATAAATATCAGCTATTGCCTTTGTTGATATCCATAATGATTAACTCCCAGGATAGGGATTTCCAGGGTTTCCCCTATCCCATCTAAAAATTGATGTGCGAATGCATGGGAGCAGTTCGAAGTCGGCCCTGGCCGCCAAGTGTTCACTTAAAGGTTTTTGTGTTATAATTTTATTATTAACTTTTTTGGTGTGCTTGCCACTTGTTGTGTTTGGTGTTGAATTTTTCTCTGCAAGTGCAGTTTTTTCAACTAACTAAATTTACACCATTTACAATGTTCCACTATTCTATTAACTTAATTTGAATGTTTTTTCTTACCTGAGAAGTTATCAGGAGTGGACGAATTTGTAAATTAACTTCGTTACAAATGTTGTAGTTTTTTTCCTGCCATACGCAGTTTTTTTTACTATTATGCTACTTCTTATATGTATATTGATGAGAGTTTTCCGCACATATTGTGACAAAATATTTATCACCATTTATGATATGGAAATTTGATGTACAGAAAGTTTTTTCTTTCTTTTTCTATGTTCGTGATATTGAACTATTCATGTCTAGAGACTATGTGTACTGAGATAAAGTCAGCTACAGCAACTGATCAACAAATCTCTTTATCCATTTTGTAAATTCTTATCTGAAAGAGTGGAATGAATGATCAGATTGTTTGAAAGGATACCTCTACAAAATTGATAGGTCCTTGGCGCAAAAAAAAAAAAAAAAAAAAAATACGAGGGAGATGATATGACGTATATTCTAAATCAACTTTCCTTTTTAGTTTCTTTCCCTATGTAAATCTTGAGTTTATTCTCAGTTACATTTCACTCTTAACGTGATATCTTTTCTCTCAAACGAATACTGTTGGCAACATAATTGAGGTTGAATGAACGGAACGTATGCCTGAGATAAGATAAGAACGAGAGATAAAAACGACGACTAAACTGTTACCTGGAGAACGTTGGGTTGTAAACTGATTATTGAGAGGAGCGTTATGAAAAGAGCGTTGTGTTAAGAGTTGTATGATGTTTTGAGCGTTTACTGCAATATGCTATGCTATGTTACGATGTGTTGGCTACATCCTTGAATAAAGCATCTTTTACGTAAGTTTGACCTGTTGTTTACATGTTTCGTCTGGCCGTTAGGGTTTAATTTAAGAACTATTTCATCATATGGTTACGGTTTTTTTTTAAAATAACGTAGAAGTAAGAAAAGACTTCTACGTCATACCAATCAAAGCTCATAAATACAATTAGTGGGCATTTTTTGGAAATCGTTTATCGAACAACGTTTTGGATCACCTTTTCCGCTCAAAACGGCAGAAATTCACTTTGGTATTTATTAAACAAAGCTTCGGTAACCTCCCAGAAAAATTCTGGTCCACGCAAATCGCATAGCGTATTTCAACACACGTAAAATGGCTGGCAGTGAATACTAAGATTGATATCTAGAGACTAAGATTGCCAATAAAGTAGGGAACTGTCCCCACTCACGTTTCCGAAACCGCTTCGAGACAGTGTGAGTAATGTGGGATGGCGTATGATACTGCATAAAATATCCATCACCATGAGGGTTGAGAGTCACCCTGGTTGGTCAAACTTGCTGAACAAAAATGCTTAAAGGCACAAATGGTCGGAAGTCTCCTACAAAATATGGACCACACCATTACATTGCCGCCGTCAGCCTATAATATTCTGACAAAAATCTATGTGTGTTCTCATTCTGTTATCTTCCGGTTCCGGAAGATTAGTTCAAAGCCGATTCGTGCAACAGGCATAATTGATTAAATGCTGATTGGTTCATTGGACTATCTTCACAATGTTTCGATTGATTCAGCAGTACTACAGGTCCGATGATATTACTGGTAGAATACCTATTAATCCAGTAGTATCATTCAACTAACTACCATTTTTTCTATTTTTGAGAAATAAAAATAAGCAAAATTACTCTCCTCTTTATTTTGTTTCTAGAAATAATTTCTATCCCCAAATTAATGTTTCAACCAGATTTTGCTGTTCAGTGTACTTAAATTAATTTAGTAAGTATTCAAGGTTTGAAGTCGCATCTTTAAACCAGTTTCATGATTAAGCGATTCAGATCGTCAAGGCATGTAAAACATACATTTTGTAAAACATTAAACGACATTTTAAAAACAATCTTCTGTTAAATGCGAAGTAATATAAAAATAGTAAGAAGTTATCTACACTGGTGTGCAAAAATTAAGGACGAAGAGGAGAAATTAGCAAAACAGCGGAACGAGCAGGCAGAACGGACCGAAAGACCACTCAGGAGATAGACTAGGGTCCGGTACGGTATGGAATGGGCATATATACAGCATGGCGTAAGGAGGAGGAGGGGGTGTATAAAGCACACGGGCGGTGTACGCTTAGCAATTCGGTGAAAGCTGTTGCACAGTGTACATCGGTTTGACCGACGTCGAGTTGTGCCACCATGTGATATGTCCAACAGGCAATCCAGTAGACGGCATATGGATGACTTTACCCGAGGTCGCGTCATTGGGAAGTTGGAAGAAGGTCGAAGTGTGACTAGTGTGGCCGAAAAATTCGGAATCGCTCACATCATCGTTTCACGAGCTTGGAGAGCATTTCACACGACAGGAACAGCTGTCCAAGAGTTTAGCAGGTGTCCTCCACGAGCAACCACGGCGACGGATGACCGGTATATTGTCCTACAGGCGAGAAGAGGCAGACGGCAGACAGCGAGAGAAATCGCAGGGCACATGCAACAGGCAACTGGACGTCCGTTATTGCGTTTTACCGTTACCATGAGGCTGCACAAAGGTGGTCAATTTGCACGACTATCAGTACGGTGTGCGCTATTAACGCCTGCTCATCGGAGATGGTGGTTTCTGTGGTGCCAGGAACACAAGAACTGGACACATCAGCAATGGGGTCGAGTTCTCTTTACGGACGAGAGTCGATTTAGTCTGACGAGCGATTCTGGACGTATACACATCTGGAGAGAGCAGGGAACACGCAATGACATCTCCAACATCATCGAAAGGGACCGGTCTGGAGGTGGCGGAGTTCTCGTTTGGGGCGGTATCATGCTTGGTAGCCGTACTGACCTCCAAATCTTCCAAGGTGGTTCAGTCACTGGTGTCCGCTATTCTACCGAGGTTCTCCTGGCTCACGTGCATCTGTTTAGAGGTGCTGTGGGTCCTGAGTTCCTCTTCATGGACGACAACGCTACACCTCATCGTACAGTGGCTGTCGCACAGCTGTTGGAGAGTGAAGATATTCAACGCATGGATTGGCCCGCAAGGTCCCCGGACCTAAATCTAATCGAACACGTGTGGGACCTTCTCGGGAGACGCTTGTCAGCTCGTCACCAGCCGCCAACAACGATTCCGCAGCTGCGATTGGCGCTACAAGAGGAATGGGCCGCGATGCCTCAACAGCTCCTTGACAACCTCGTCTTCAGCATGGACAGACGTTGTAAATCCTGCAACGCAGTCAGGGGCGATCATATCCCATATTAAGTACTGGATTTTTCTTGGCAGCCGTCTGTCACATGAACGTTTCTGTCTTCTGTTCAGTTGTTCTCGAAGCTACCTTTTCACTAAAGTGCTTTTTTATCCTTTGGATTCCTTGTTTGGACGGTTTTGCTCACTTGTCCCATATTCTTACATCCTGGGGATCTTATGATATGATTTGAGTCCATGTGGAGCACTTCTGCGCGACGTTATATACGAAAAACCTTCTCGTCCCAAATTTTTGCACGCTAGTGTACTTGAGGTACCCTTTAGGTTTTTTATAAAGTAATGAAGTTTAAATACAATAAAAAAAATTTTCACTGGTCTTAAGAGCGTTGCTTGTTGTTGCTAACAGACGTCAAAACCATTTATTGTTTTACAACTTTATTTCCCATTTGCTTCGCTCAGTAATTTCTTTCGTAGGTATCGGGCTTTCTGCATCAAAAGTCAAAAATCAATACGAAGAGGTAACGAGAATTAAATAAGTGTAGCCGGATGAACTGTTTTGGCTAGGTTGCCACATTTTCTGGCAATATTGTGAAATTCTAATCATTACCTCGAACATGATGAAAACAAAAGCTAGTTGAAAGAGTCACTTTCGTAGTTCTTTACTTCTTTGTTTTTCCCTTGTTTTTCATCTCATCAATCAACTTCGAAAATGGTTGTTCCATTTAATAAATAAAATATTTCAAGCCAATGAAAACAGCGCATGTAAATAAGGATGACAGAAAGGAAGTTTTCAGTTGATGAGCACTTGTGTTGAAACAAAGAATGTTCGCTAATATAAAATGTAGTAACAGTCAAGCATTTATTGGTTATAAAAATGTTGTAAGAAAGAATGTATATCTTTCAAAAATATTCCATAAAGTATGACTTCCACTGCAGTTGAGTATTCGTGCAAATTTTTCGTCGTAATGATCTGTATCTGATACAAAGGTACAATTGTTTCAATAGCTTCTTTTTTTAAGAAAACATGTAGTTCCATGGAGGACTTGTGCCCTCCAGAGACAGAATTCTAATTTGCAAAAATTAGTAAACGTATGCAAATATTCCACAGAGCATATGCTATCCAATGCAAAAAAAAATTTGTCAATTTGGGCTTCAAAAGAGAGAAATTAAAGTTATATCAGCGATCCCAAGTTGGAGGATTGTGCATAATTTGAAATATAAAAACATGCGCAAAATACGTGTGATACTGAAAGCAATGCGACAAAAATTACTTTTTTATTTAAATTTTAGAAACACTGACAGAGATTAAAAAAGAAACAAGTATTGTGTCACGTGAATTTATACAGCTTAGGGACAGGGTTGTGCATCAGGTTGGAAAATTGGAATAATGTTTTCATAGTTTCAGCTACGTAAAGGAATCAGAAAAAGGAATTTTAGTAATACGACGTAGAAGTTTAGAGAAATTGTGGCCACAGACAAAAAGTTGTACAGACATATCCACACCAAGGAACTAATTTGTACTTAGTTAACATCTCTAAAGCTTGCTAAAAATCAGGTAAAAAACATAAATCGTACTTTTACGATTTATGTCCCTGCCTTTCAGATTGAATGAAAACGCATATTTTTTAATATATTCTGCTTCGAATTATCCTAACTGAAGGCGCATATTTTTTACATGTGGAACCTCTCTCCTATCTGTCAGAGCTCAGGAATTCGAAATAATAACATACATAAAGACCCGTTCGTTCCTTGTGTGCAAAAGTAGCAAAATAAATGTTTTCACTGTGCCATTATTTTCAAAAGTACTGTATTTTCATACAAACTGAAATATTGAACAAGTCTTTTCCATTATCTAATGCAAAAAACAAAATCCTTAGTCGACTGAAAGATTCGAACATCCACAATCACATAAGACAGAGGAGACAGATTCGCACTATTTCTTTCTTGAATGTAGAAAAGAAAAGAAAACAATATATATATACAATAAAGAAGAGACAGAAGCAAAAAACAATTTTTTAACAGGTACTAAAACAACAAAGAAACATTCTTATACAAACGGGTATGAGGAAAACGAAGATAAAATAATAACAACCTGAAAGTAGAAAGTGTTAAGAATGCCAAGTCTTGGCTTTATCAAGGGACCAGCAAAACTCTGCATTTTCTTACTTCCACAAAGACCTAGTTGGAAATGAGTTTCTGCAAAGTCATACGTTTTAAGCCCACCAAGCGTTTTAAAACATATCACAACTTCCTCAGAGTTGCATGATGAATCACTTAGTTAATATCTTTTGCATGCATCTATAATTTTTCCTGGCCCAACCTAAAAATTGGAAAGGAAGTGAGACAAGCTGACGCTATATCTTCCAAACTCTTTAATGTCACATTGGAAAATGTCTTTCAATCACTGAATTGGGAAAACAAAGGGATAAAGATTAATGGAGATTATCTCACTCACCTTCGTTGTGCTGATGACGTAGTCATTTTTGCAACTACCCCATCAGAGCTGCAGAATATGATACAGGAGCTTTGCTGACAAGAGTAAAGAAGTGGGATTAAAAATGAACTTTCAAAAGACAAAAGTGATGTACAATGCTTTTACGTAGAAGAAATGAAGATTTATGGATTCATGAGGAAAAGCTGGTGATAACCAATACCTACATTTATCTTGCACAGCAGATATCAACTGAGGGTCACATTGATAAAGAAATCAATCGGCGTATAAAACTTGCCCTGGAGAGCGTTTGGAAGAAACCGTATAATTTTCAAGAGCAATATGCCATTATAACTTAAAAGAAAAGTGTTTAATCAATGCATCCTGGTAGTGCTTACGTATGGGGCAGTGACATGGACCTTAACTACAAAAGACATACAAAGACTACAGACAACTCAAAGCAGCCTGGAAAGATGCATACTTGGTGTAACCAGGAGAGATAAGAAGTGGAACCCGTGGCTCAGAAAAATGACAAGAGTGGAAGACATCATGATCAGAGTAAAATCACTGAAATGGCAATGGGCTGGACATATTGCCAGAAGAACAGACCATCGATGGACAGCTGAAATTTTAGACTGAATTCCGTGGGACGGGAAAAGACCCAGAAGAAGATCACATGGGAGACAGGCGGATGAAATTCGATAGTATGCGAGAGTAACATGGAGGAGACTTGACCAAGACAGACCGTTGTGGAAGAAACTTGGGGAAACCTTCGTCCAGCAGTGGATTGATAATAGTTGACAATGATGATGATGATGATATATATATATATATATATGAAATTTAATTAAAAAATAAATAATTAAAATAAATTATGCTGAATCCCTCATCTCCAAATTTAAAGCCTAGTAAAATGCTCCTAAGAAAATATAAATAATTGTATTTTCAATAAGTGGGCTTAAGGATAGCACTTACGAATTCGCTCTCTACACCGAAAACGACATTTCGATTGTAAGCGGAGAATTCCCCCACCTCTACCTCCCTTAAAAAATAAACGTGTGAAAGTCTACGAAAACGCAAGCAAAAATAATAGAAACCTAAGCTCCTAACATTTTATACCTAACAATTTTTAGAAAATATAAAGAAATGCTAGAAGGTTTTGGCTTCCCCACTTTCTCCAAGGAAAGCTTCAAGGGGCCCGCAGCACCCAAGAGGAAAAGGTAAAAGCTGCACCAATGAAAGGCAGTGCAGGGTACCCATACGTGCTGCGAGAAATAGTAGGAAGTAGGCAAACGCCTGCGCTTTCCTACTTGCATTTATATATATGTATATATTTTTGTCAACTATTATCATTCCACTGCTGGATGAATGTCTCCCTGCGTTATTGGTAACTTTGAAACGGATATGCCGCATTGGCGTGAGTTTTCCGAGTTCCAGCGTGAACTGTTCCTAGGCTGCAATTTAAGTAACGTTTCCATGCATTGCAGCTATACTAAATTTGCCATAATGGATTGTAAGTGATATCGCGAAGGGATGAAAGCAGAATTATGCAAATACAGAAAAAAATCGTTAAGGAAGGCCGCACAAACTAACGGAACACAAGCCATGGTAGGAAATGTTAAGAAATCCCGTTCTTGCTCTATCGTTTCTATCGCTGCTGAAGTAGAAAATGTTTGTAATGGTTCGTCTAGTCTCATAACTATCCGCAGAGAGTTGTACAGTGTGTAATATTATGGTAGAGCAGCGGCACATAAGCCACACATCACTGCCGCAAATGCGAAGGACCGTTTGGAATGACGTATTTCCCGTCGTTCCTGGACTGTGTGCAACTGGGAAGCTGTTTTTTGAAGTGATGAGTCACGCTTTTCACCCTTCCAATCTGATGGGCGTTTTTGAATTTGGTGACAGTCCGGCAAACGATTTTTTGTTCTTCCAAATGTTAAGTTCAACAGAGGCTCCATCATGGTATGGATTTGTTTTTCGTGGATTTCGTGGATGGCCCGTTGGTTATTATACCCCAAACCGTGAGTCTGATGTGTACCTCGACGTTCTGGATAATTCTGCCTTACCAACAATGCGGCAGTATTAGAAAAATGACCATTGTCTTTCCAACAAGATCACGTTCCCTACAACATTGCACGGCATGTGATCGACCGCTTTCTAGAAAGTCGGGAGGAATTGTTAGATTTGCCCGCTCAGAGTCCTGCCCTTAATCACATAAAACACACCTGGGATGAGCTGGAGTGACGGATTAGAAATCGTCCACAACTACAGTTTTTGCTCTCCACATTGGCAGCAGCTTTGCAGGAACCTACCCGAAATAGGTTGACAGTATGGGTCGTCGTGTTGCTGATGTCATGCATGCGAAAGCTTGCCTGAATAACTACTGATTGGAATAATAAAGCAATTGGTCCCAAAACAACATTGTGGTGTCCAAATACTCTTGATAATATAGTGTGTGTATATCATCATCATCATTGTCAACCATTGTCAATCCACTGCTGGACGAAGGTCTCCCAAGTTTCTTCCACAACGGTCTGTCTTGTGCCAGTCTCCTTCATGTTACTTCCGCATACTTCCGAATTTTTTTCCACCCATCTCCCATGTGGTCTTCTTCTGGGTCTCTTCCTGTCCCTTGGAATCCAGTGTAAAATTTCAGCTGTCCATCGATGGTCTGTTTTTCTGGCAATATGCCCAGCCCGTTGCCATTTCAGGGATTTTACTCAGATCATGATGTCTTCCACTCTTCACATTTATCTGATCCACGAGTTCCTCTTCTTATGTCTCCTGGTTACACCAAGCATCGCATCTCTCCAGGCTGCTTTGAGGTGTATGCAGTCTTTGTATGTCTCTTTTAGTTAAGGTCCACGACCCTGCACCAAATGTAAGCACTGGAAGTATGCATTGATCAAACACTTTTCTTTTAAGACATAATGGCATATTGCTTTTGACAATTATACTGTTTCTTCCAAAAGCTCTCCAAGCAAGTTTTATATGCCGATTAATTTCTTCATCAATGTGACCCTCACTTGATATCTGCTGTCCAAGATAAATGTAGGAGCTGGAAATCTATAGCTTTTCCCCATCAATCGATAAATTTTCATTTCTTGTAAAAGCATTGTATATAACTTTTGTCTTCTGAAAGTTCATTTTTAATCCCACTTCTTTACTCTTATCAGCAAGTTTCTGGATCATACTCTGCAGCTCTGATGGGGTAGTTGCAAAACTGACTACGTCATCAGCAAAACAAAGGTGAATTAGATAATCTCCATTAATCTTTATCCACTTGTTTCCCCAGTTCAGTCAGTGTGTGTGTGTATATATATAAATATACACTATCTACCAACAAGTAATTGGACACCCCTGCAATCGACGGTATCTGCGGTCCTGATACACGTTATGGCCGTCGCCGTTAAATATCGTGTGGGAAACAACAACGCAACCAGTCGCATGGAAGATGACACGCGGTTCGGAGCTCTCTGATTTCGAGAAAGGTGTAATCGTCGGGTATCACAGAAATGGCCGATCCATACGTGACATATCCAGCGATTTGAAGTGCCCCAAATCGACAATGGCCTACGTGATTGGCAAGTGGAAGATGAGAAGTGACTGTCGGAATGTGCCCCGACCCGGCAGACCCAAAAAACTGGGAGTCAGAGACCGACGGGTGCTGGCCAGAGAAATTCGGAAGAACCGCACCAAATCAAAGCACCACATCCGCGAGGAGTTTCAACAGGCATCCGGGAGAAGTGTTCTTTTGATTAATACCATCCGTAAGGAAGTCCATTTGCTCGGTTATCATGGACGTGCTGCCGCCCACAAGCCTTTGATCACCAAGTCCAATAGTGCTGCTCGGCTAACGTGGTGCAAAGAACGTCGAAAGTGGACCGTTGAACAGTGGAAACAGGTTCCTTGGACCGACGAATCAAGGTTCAGCCTCTACAGCTCAGATGGCAGGGTCTGAATTTGGCGTCTGCCTAGAGAACGCCTCAAGCCGGCATGTGTTGTTCCAACTGTGAAGTTCGGCGGCGGTGGAATTATGCTATGGGGGTGTTTCTCTTGGTATGACACGGGACCCTTGGTCGCAATTCCTGGTAGACACAACGACGAGATCTACTGCACCATTTTGGATGACCATGCGCTTTCCACGTTGCGGCAGTTTTACGGGGTGGACCCATGTTACTTTCAGGATGACAATGCCACCTGTCATGTTGCGAGGTACACCATGGCTTGGTATGGGGACAATGGGGTTAATCGAATGGACTGGCCAGCGCATAACCCGGACCTTAGCCCTATCGGGCACTTCAGGGACGAGTTGGAGCGTCAATTTAAGGGGTGCCCCCACCGTCCGAAATCGGTGAAAGAACTAACCTGTCTGCTCCAAGCTGAGTTAAAGAAAATACCATCCGTAAGGAAGTCCATCTGCTCGGTTATCATGGACGTGCTGCCGCCCACAAGCCTTTAATCATCAAGTACAATAGCGCTGCTTGGCTAACATGGTGCAGAGAACGTCGACAGTGGACCGTTGAACAGTGGAAACAGGTTACTTTGACCGACGAATCAAGGTTCACCCTCTACCGTTCAGATGGCAGGGTCTGGGTTTGGTGGCGTCTGCCTGGAGAACGCCTCATGCTGGAATGTATTGTGCCAACTGTGAAGCTCGTTAGCGGTGAAATTATGCTATGGGGGTCTTTCTTCTGGTATGGCGCTGGACTCTTTGTCGCAATTCCTGGTAGACACAACGCCGAGATCTACTGCACCATTTTGGATGACCATGCGCTTCCCACCTCGTGGAAGTTTTACGGGGTGGACCCATGTTACTTTCAGGATGACAATGCCACCTGTCATGTTGCGAGGTCCACCATGGCTTGGTATGGTGACAATGGGGTTAATCGAATGGACTGACCTGCGCAGAGCCCGGACCTTAGCCCTATCGGGCACCTCTGGGACGAGTTGGAGCGTCGACTTAAGGGGTGCCTCCACCGTCCGAAACCGGTGAAGGAACTGACCTGTCTTCTCCAAGCCGAGTTGAAGAAAATACCGCTAGCCGTTGTACAACGCCTGGTTGAGAGTATGCCCCGGAGGGTCCCAGCTGTAATCGCCGCTCGTGGAGGCTCCACCAACTATTGAAAGTGAATAAACTTCGTTTTCCTTTGCTATCACAGGTGTCCAATTACTTGTTGGTAGATAGTGTATATATATATATGCGAAATCGGGATAATGGTTTGGGACCGATGGCTTCATTATTCCACTAACGGAGGTAATAAAGCCATGGGTCCCAAAACTTCGGGGTGTCCGAATACCTTTGACAATATAGTGCGTATAAATATAGAAAAATGGAAACACGCTAAACGTTTTTCGAAAAATCGAATATAATGATAACAAAAAAAAAAAAAAACGCAGTCAAACCAAACATGAAATAAATAAATAAACGAGAAATTGTATATGAAATTTTAACCGACCCATCAAGGTAAGTAATACCACAACTCCTGTTAGATATTAATATAACCATATTGCACTGTTTCTCAGTCTGTTATCTTTGAGAAACCTTGCTTTTGAAATCTGACTACCTTGCCTGCTTGTTGTTGAATTTTTCTCCCTTTAGAAATCCCGTAGTACTCCCATTTACCCGACGATATCATTTGTGGCCCTTGTTTTGGCCTCTAACTTTATACATTTCTGTCCCCTGTGGTATCTTTTACACCTCAGTTCTATTGGAACATTCATCAAAATGATTCAACGTCTGCATTGTGACAAGTGAAATTTGTTTGGATGAAAACGGGTACTCGTATTCTACGTATTTCTTCCAGAATATGATGTGTAAATTTTCTTTTCCGTTATATGTCCTTCCGTTTCTTAGAAATATCCTACAACTGAACAAGCACCCTGTAAGATACAAACTGTGATGGAAGTGAAGGAAACTCAGCCATTTCAGCCGAATTTCAAAGAATTTTACGTCTTGACACCTGCCTTTACACCCCATCCTCTTGAGGTATATTCAGGCATGTCAACTATTATTTACCTTTATTAACACTAGAACGAGGATATTTACTTACTCTTCTTCTTATTATTCGTATCAGAGGAAGAGAAAGCAGATATTTTCATTATTACACATCTCTTTTTTTAACGGTATTTACATGAGTTTTATCTTGGAGAGCTTAATATTTACTTTTTTCTTTTCACAAGAACAACTAAAATTCAGACACATCCTTTGTTTATTTAATGCCATGACAACAAGGGTAGTATTCTTAAAAGAAACAAATAAAATGTTCTCGCACAGTGCTACCAACTGAGTGGTCCACTAAAATGTGGCATCGATTTCACAATTTGGAAACAATTCTTTTTTGCATGTTTTACCAGACTCTTTGATATTTATATCAACTTTTTCTGTGGCATTCGAGATATTCCTTTTAGCGGTTTATCTGATTATTACCTCAATCACCTATTATTCATATTTGACTTTATGCATCACATTTTGAATATATTTAAACATAAAATCATCATCTACATGGATATATACAAAAGAAGTATACCACCAAATTTTCAAGAGTATTGAGCATATCTTTCGGCACAAAAGAACGTGACATGTAAAATATAGAATGACCAAATATTTTTTTGATTACGAAAATTTATAACAAACAAAATATTCTTCATGCAGTGTAACGTACCAGGAGATGTGACGTACCTGCAAGAAGGACGCACACGACATAAAGGCAGATAGGAATCAGAATAAAACGTCCGCGTAGCTTAATTGGTAGAGCAACTTATTCCGGAATGAGTGGACCCGGGTTCGAATCCTGGCGCGGATAAAAATGACGGAGAAATTTACTTCGTTATAGCAGATATCATCGGATGCAAATATGGCTGTTAATTAATATTTGAGAAGTGGAGATATGGTTACATATTAAAGCATGTACTTTCGTTCTCTAGCAGAAAGTTACATTACGGAAAATAGAAAATAAAAACAAAATTCGTATGATGAAGAAAGGTACCTGATGCAAGAGAATTTTTTATCAGTCGAAATTTCAGAGGCGGAGATATTGCTACAAATATTGATAATATACCACCTCTAGCAAAAAACTGTGCGTCGCGGATTTCAAAATCGCAGCAAATGTTTCTCATAGTGACAATGATCTGATGCACGAAACAAATTTTTTTAAAGAATACAAATACAAATTTGCATTTACACCCTATAAAATGGAAGAACTGTGCTTCATGAAAAAATAAGAAAAACAAATTATGTCTAGGTGCTCACCACCAAAGATGGTACATAACGCAAAGAGAATTTCTAAAATTGGACTGCTAAAAACGGAGAAATCTAGGCGAATGGAGCATTCAGTGAGATTCCCTCTGCTTTACGCTTTCCAATAGTAGGTTGAAGAAGCGTATATGCTCCAGCTTTTCCCGTCCGTCTGTCCGTCCGTCCGTCTGTCGGCACGATAACTCACGTAAAAATGGTTCGATTTCGATGAAAGTTTAGTATGCGGTAGGAGACCACCTGGGGACGAACCCCATTGAAAATGGAACAAATGGGGTTAAAGGTCATGACATAGGAGCGGGATCCATTCCATTGCTCTTATGCCTCATAACTTGCGTACATATGGTTCGATTTCAATGAAATTGTAGTATGTGGTAGGGGACCACTTAAGGACGAACACTATTGAAAATGGGTGAAGTGGGGTCAAAGGTCAGGACTTAGAAGCGGGATGCATTCTATTGCCCTTATGCCTTATAATCTGCATAAAAATAGTTCGATTTCGATGAAATTTTATTATGTGGTAGGAGACCACCTAGAGAGGAATCCTATTGAAAATGGGACAAATGGGGTCAAAGGTCAGTACATAGGATCGGGATCTATTCCATCGCCCTTATCCCATATTATTAAGGTGGACGTCAAGTAATTTTGCTTCCTATATTTCCAATGGAAAAACTTTTCTACACATTCCCTTCACAATTCGTGTGTTCCCAAGGATGGAAATTTGAACATCGATTAAAATAATTTCATATTATAACTTGGAATACTTAACATTTTCTAAAACATAACCATAATTATATTAAAAACAATAACGTTTCCTTTAGTGGTGTTGAAACCAGAAAAAAGATAGCGCGACCTGTACTTTGATGACGACAGTAAACAAATGTTGGATTGCATAATTATGGTTATGTTTAAAAAATATTAAGTATTCCAAGTTATAAAATGAAGCTATTTTATTCGATGTTCAAATTTTCATCCTTGGGAACGCATTAATTGTGATGAAAATGTGTACAGAAGTGTTTCCATTGGAAATATAGGAAGCAAAATTATTGACGTCCACCTTAAAGGATTAATTTTTGTATCAATGAAAATTGTATTTTGAAAACGGCTCTAAGGATTTTGATGAAAGTCGTTAACCTAGCGTTATCCGGTACTAGAAATCGATTTAGCTTGATCCCGACTTTAGTAAAATTCGTTTAGTGGGTTAAATAATCACCCTGAATTACCACGTTTTCAGTGTCATGGCGTCGTTCCATTAATGTTACCCATGCTTAGAAATCTTATAACGTCACAAGCTCGCGATTTAGATGTCGGCGCGCGGGTACACCATCTGTCTCATTACATCCCGCGTTGTGTGTATATCCTATTAAAGTTTTATGACGTCACACTCTTTCGAGCAGATGGTCGCGATTCCCATCTGCCTCATTACGTCACGCGTTGTGTGCGTATGCCGTCCGCATGATAACGCGCTTAACAATCGTTCGATTTCGACGAAATTTTAGTATGTGGTACGGGACCAACTGGGAAGGAACCCTATTGAAAGTGAACGAAATGGCGTCAAAGGTCAGGACATAGGAGCGGGATCCATTCCACTGCTCTTATGCGTCATATATATCGATTTCGAAGAAATTTTAGTATGTGGTAGGAGACCACCTGGGGACAAACCATATTGAAAATGGGCAAAATAAGGTCAAAGGGTTTAAACACAGGAGCGGGATTTATTCCATAGGCCTTATGCATCATAACTTACGTAAAATGCTTCGATTGCGACAAAACCTTATCATGATATTTCGGAGATATACTAAACCGGTTCTGTTGAATATCATCGAAATAGGATCAAAGGTCAGGGCTCAGGAGCGAGATTTATTCCACAGCCATTATCTTCATAACTTGAGTAATAACTTGAGTAATAATTTCTGGTATGTTGGAAAGCGTATTAGAATCAATGCATTGCATGATTTTACCAACTTGTTTAATATAAACGGTTTAGCAGCCGATGTACATGACCCAAATGGTGCCCAAATCTTTCTACGCTCCCTAAACAGAAATGGTCATACAGTAGCCGGGTTTTATGGAAGCTACGGCAACACATTTCCGTTCCTGCTCTCATCTCAGCAGTACGTAAATCATAAATTTGTCAACGGTAATAAGTATTCTCTTCTGTTCTTTATTCTTTGCTCCTTGATACAAGGCGTGCGTGATGAAAATATCTAGTTCCTCTGACACGGACATCTTACTACTAGGTAAGAGGTCCGATGAAAAAGTTCCGAGACTAGGCCGATATACAACAAAGTACTTACGTTTCTTAAGTCTGGCTATGATCTCCCTCCAAGTAGTCTCATTGGGCAGCGACACATCGCTGCCAGCGTTTTTGCTATGGTTGGAACGCTTCCTGCAAATCCTGTTCGTGAATCGTGTCAAACATCGTCTGCGAATCGAGCTAGATCTCGTCCACGGTTTCAAAACGGCGACCCTGGAGCTTCAGGTTTCTCTTCGGGAACAGAAAGAAGTCTCAAGGGAGCCAAATCCCGCGAGTAAGGCGGATGAGGAAGGGTAATCATGCTGCTGCAGCTGCAAAACTGGCGTGTTGCTAACGCTCCGTGAGCTGCTGCATTGTCGTGATGGAGCAGGAAATCGCCCCTGCCCCACATTTCAGGTCGTTTGCAGCAAATGTCCTCTTTAAGACGCTGCAGAAGATCGCAGTAAAAAAGGGCGGTGACAGTCTGGCCTTGGTGGACGAATTCACGGTGAACAACCCTACGAATGTAGAAGAACATGATGAGCATGCTTCTGGTTCCGCTCAGGACCTATCGGGCCTTCTTCGGTCGTGGAGATGCCTGGCTCTTCCGCTGCGACGACTGTTGTTGGGTCTCCGGGTCGTAACCGTAGATCCATGTCTCGTCTCAAGTGATGACCCGCGACAGGAAGGTTTTTTCATTCGCCACCTGCTGACGAAGATCTTGACAGAGTTCGACACTGACCGCCTTCTGTTCGGGGTTTAGAATCTTTGGCACAAACTTTGTAGCAATGCGGTGTATGTTCAAAACAGACGTCAGAATATTTCTTGCACTGTTTCGTATGATACACTGACGATGGTAGCAATGCCTTCAATGGTTCTCCGACGATCCTCATTCACCAGTTCCCTAATTGTGTCCAGATTTTTGGGGGTTTTGCTCGTGGACTGTCGCCCTGACCTCTCGTCGTATTCCAGTGCCGTTCTGCCGCTCTTGCTCGAGTGCCACCTAAAACACTTCGCAGGATTCCTTGCTTCATTGCTTTAAGCCTGCCGCAACATTGTATGGGCCTCCGTTACTGATTTGCCGAGTTTGATGCTGAATTTTATGTTCTCTCGCTGCTCTAGTTTGCCCGAAATCGCTGCTGTGTTGGGCACGTGGTCACCAAATATCGTGCAGCACAGCTCTCGATATTCACAGAACGACGCCACTCGGCACAATGACGCATGAAAGTCACTGCCCTCAACCGCTGGTCACGCATCCGCGTACTGCCATTTGTTGGAACGGTACGTACCTAGTCTCGGAACTTTGTTATAGCACTACGTATATACAAGTCACTCAATCGTCTTATCTCGTCTTTCAAAAGGTTTTCTTCATTCTTGCAACCCTTTTAGCACCTAATCTATCAGAAAAGATTAGTGCCAATCATCTCCCCAAATGCCCACTTCCAATAACACAGATACGGAGAAATTAACCCTTTCTGATGCCCAGATTCACTTATTACAGTTGCCTTTGGCCTACTAATTAGAAAGCAGATAGATTGTTTGAGCTGATTTCAGTCCATTTTGTTAACCCCGGGTTAAATCATTCCTGCCGGCTAAAAGGTTAATACATGCACCTGCCCTGATCTTATAAACGGCTCATTGTAACAAGAATGGCATGAATGCTATATGCGGTATAAATCAGGCAGACAAACTTGTCGAGCAGCAGTTAGCCTACTATTAAATTTTGAAATGCGTACAACGTGAGATTGGAGCTACTTTGAACGTTGCATGATTATTGGCGACCGTCTTTCAGGCTGGAGAAACTCCCAGACTGCCGTCTTTTTGAACTCTGCATGCACACTCGTACCAAGGGTTTACTGTAAATAGAGGATCAGTGGTGTCTAAGGGGACTGGAGAGAATCATTCCAGCGACCAGAGTGGCCACAAACCAGAAAATCCATAGCAGGATTCAACACTTGTGTGTCAAGGGTCATCGCTAAACACACCACGTAATTGACCACCTGGTAAACGAGCTACAACAGCCGGTCATTGTCAAGTGCCGACGCTGTTAGAGCAGAACACGAACGCACGCCTCTAGTAGGCGCTAGAGTATCGACAGCAGACCCTTGAGGACTAGAAAAGTCACCTGCATAGAAGAATAAAAGTGTCTTTTGTATCTTGTGGATGACTGGGTCCGGAATTTGTGCACCTTATATGTCGTCATGGAGCAATCCTGTCAGGTGTCTACAGTACACGCTAGTGGCGATGATATGCTGCTCCGGGAAATCGGGAAATGTTGTCATCGGAAGCATTAAGCCCTCGGATATTCATCAAAAGACATTTGAACACCGTAAAGTACTCAAACATCGTTGCCGACCAAATTCATTCATTCATGTCTACTGATTGCATTCAAGTAGATGGACACGTCCAGAAGGACAAACTCGCTCACAAGGCTTGCAGCATCACCGAATGGTTTTAGGAACATGACGAGTTTTCCTTGCTTCAGTGGCCTGCATTCTTCCTTGATTCAAGCTGAATCGAGAACATCTCTTGCATGAAGTGGAACGGTCTTTGTGCTGAGAGTCTATACTGCCGTCCAATTTTCAGTAACTGCACGTCTCAGTAATTTCCTGACGGGAGCAATTTTCCTGCACGATGCTTCCAGCATATGCTATACTCCATGAACCGATGAATGTGGGCTGTTCTAGAGACCAAGAGAAGAGCAAACACTACTAGGTATATGCACCTGATAAACTGGCATCTCAATATACCTCCAGCGGGGAACGTTTTACATCTCGATTTGTAGAATAAAATCATATCAAGATAAATGACCACGTGATATTACTTCTAGCGGCGAAACTGAGCATCGAACGAAGAACTATCTTTCGTATGGTTTGAACTACATTGAGGAAGAAAAGAAATTTTCGAAAATGACTAAGAGGTGCAGAGATGTATCTAGAAAGAAATGAATAGATATTCTGTACCAATTGTGCGACCTTTTACATACTTTTCACAACAAAACGTACCATTAATGTATATGTGCGTGAATGCACAGGATTTCTCCAAAATTTCAAATCAAAGTTTGGGAACGTGTTCTATGTGGATATTGACAAAAAAGTTAGATGAACACTGCTACGTAAACGAAACCTACCATATCAATTAGTTTTACATTTAGTTGCTACAGTAAACTGTAAATGATTGATGAAAACAAATATGTCAGTCTATATCAGAGCTGGTATTCAAGAGGGGCCCCTTAGCACCAATACACTCCTCACAGATTTTTTCATCGGGTGTAGAACACTTTCGAGAGGACACGGAAGGTACGAATTCCTGGAAAACCACCTGCTATCCGTTTATGAAGACTTATGTGTTAGGAACTAGGACAGCGTAAACAGCAACTATAACCTGTTTCCGTAAGAAGAAATCCAGTAGATTCAAATCGGGAGATCCTGCAGAGATGCAGCTGGTCCATTTCTACCAATCCAACTAGCAGGACGTACACGATGGAGATGTTTTCGTGCTGTGAGATTGAAACGTGCTGGACCACCGTGATGTATAAATTCCATGTAATGGGTTATTGGTAATGGAATATGTACTAGAAATGCTGATGGATCCGCCTAAAACAAATGTGTGCATAGCTGTTCATGAGAGTCATCCAACATTTACCCTGATTTGGACTCACGTAGTTGTTCTCATTATAGACTTCTAGTTAGCTATGGTTACTAAAATAAGAAGTGATTTACTTCGTAGCTTACCTATTTTCACTTTTAAAATGTTCAAATGTTTCCGAGGTCTTCATTACCATAGGCTCAACAAATGTTTTAGAATTCGGTCACAATTTCTGGAAACACCCTGAATTTTCGAAAAATAGAAATAAGCGGACGAACTACAATTTTTGTGGCGTGTTTAAATTTGAAAGTAGACAAATTTATTCAGTACTTTAATATGCCGAAAAACAAAAATTTCTTCTGTTAAGGTCGAAATTTCTTTTGTTGCTCTGTTAAGGAAATTCCTTTCTCTCTTTAGACATTTCTGAGACCAACATATCTCTTATATTACTAGAAAATACGGTATATTAGATAACATGAAGTTCAGGAGGTCCTTTTACTGCATTTTATCAGACGTATTTAAAGGAAACGCTTTGAAAATTTTTCTTTGCCATGTCCTTTAAACTATTATTTATCAACAGAGGGATGCTTTATATTATTTATATCATGTTGAAATCAATCATTGTTAGGGACACTTATTTGATACCTGCAAATCCTCCTCGTTACTTCACACGGTTTTCGAAATCCGCGTTTGTCCACTTTCGATCACAGCCCTCCTTCCAGCCGGACATAGAAGACTCAGCAGGACGTTCAGACGACCTGATCGATTTTTATAGTAGGCGGGCGAGAAAGCACACCATAATAACTCCTCGGAAACAATCACGCTACATAAAAGGTCTCCTTAAGGAAGGGAAATGCGAGCACGCATAGCCATTGATGGATGTTTTACAAGACATGGAGCAGTTTCTGGTCTGTCGAAAAAGAGTCTTCTAAATCTGTAGCTGGAAAGAATTTTGCTTCGGATAAGCACCCATTTATCTTCTGCTGGAGGATAGCATCTATTCGGAAATCTACTTTAAATGACAGAAGAAGACGAAAACGGCCTCGAAAAAAGAGGAAGGAAAGAAAGGGAGTAAAGGGCAAGCGTTTTCGAATAAGAAAAAAGCGTCATTTGTCAGAGCTCTTCCAGCGAGGGAAAAATGTCAGTTGACAATGAAGTACCCGGGGAAACGCAGTGAAGCGCCTCAACGACAAAATTTATGATTTCAGCCGCGATGCTAAGTATCTGCTTTAAGAGCTTCTCTCAGTAATAGCAGCATTTTTGAGACATTTGGCTTAATTCACATAAAATTGCATATTCAAAAGTATTTAATGAAAATAATGCAAAAATGAAGAAACGATTGGTTTCTCTTAGAGAAATTAGATTAAGAGGAGAGTCTATTCAAATTGTATGTTACACAACTAGGAAATGTTTCAAAAATTTTATTATTTGAAGAAAAAAATCATGAACACTTGTAGTAAAAAAGTAGGAAGATAAAACACGAATTTATAATATGAGAGTAGTTATTATTAACAAGAACTTCTCAACTAAATGTCTCAAAATAGAATAAAAAATATATAAGAGAAACCAGTTAAAAATATTCAGAATATTTCTTAATTTGCAGATGCACTGCACCGAAGTAATAAAAGTACATTTGTCGTTTTCCGTTCACGCTTCTTGTAGAAGTCAGAGACCTTTAAACTATATCCTGTTTCTGTTCATCACCAGATCCTATCAGACTCAAAGCGACAACAAGAGAAAGTGGACCCAGAAAGGGGTTTATATCCCAGAGTCACTCCACAGGTAACACGAAAGCGGTAAAATGGTTTTGCTGATAAATTTAACAAGAAAGATGACACCGAATTTTCAGGTGTAATAAGCACGTCTTTTGAATCCGTTGTGACGCAAATTAAATTTATCAAAGCTATTCAAAGGCAATGGAACCGGTATGGAAAACAATAGTATCTGACGGAAAAAAAGGTTTTCAATCGGATCTTTAATGCCTCAGATATTGGTGTAAACGGAATCTTGAGATTACGAATTCTTAGAAACAGAATTATCGACAAAAATATGATGTGACTTTACGTCCGCTGGTGGGAAAACCATGTATTATTTTAGAAAGAAAGTATTCGCAAAAGGTTTATCCATATGAGCAGTATCGGTCCAAGAAAACAAAAATTTGTCGAGTTTTCAGGAAGCCCAGATTTTGCTTCAAATACATCAGAAGCAGAAATTAACACTTATGACCCCTGGTGGCCAAACCATTCTTTTCAAAACATTAGAAATTATGTGAAAAATATTTTCCATCAGGTCTTGTATGCGATACAGGTAGAATTTTTTCAAATCGGAGTTTTGGGAGCAGAAAACGCAATTTACCTTTATGCGCCCTAGCGGAAAGTCTAAATGATTTACGTGAAAATTTTGAATTTATAGGAAAAACCTTTCGCGTCGGAAACACTATCCAACAACGAAAATGGAATTTTTCAAGTTGGACTTTTGGAAGTAAAGATATTGACAAAAATAAGATATATGACTTCGCCCCTGGCGTAGAAACCATGCAGTATTTCAAGAAGAAAGTGTTCCTAAAAGGTTTGTCGACATGAGTAGCATCGGCCAACAAAAGACTTTTCTTTTTCAATCGAGATTTTAGAAGCTCATATTTTGCTGCAAATACATCAGAAGCGGAAATTAAGACTTACACCACATGGTGGCCATACCATTTTTTTACAAAAATTACAAATTATGTGCAAACGATTTCCCATGAGGAGCTGTATCCGGTGCAGAAAGAATTTTTCAAATCGGAGGTTTAGAAGCAGAGATATATAGGAAAACGCAATTTAGCTTTACGCACCTAGCGGAAAGTCTATGAATTACTTGAAAATTTTGAAATTATAGGAAAAACATGTCACACTAGAAACACTATGCAGCAAAGGAGGAATTTTTTAAATCGGACTCCTAGAAGTCAAGATATTGACAAAAATAAGATATACGTCTATGCCCCCTGGCGAAGAAACCATGCACTATTTTAAGAAGAAAATGTTTCTAAAGGGTTTGTCGACACGAGTAGTATCGGTCTGCAGACGACATTTTTTTCAATCGAGAATTTAGAAGCTCATATTTTGTTGCAAATACATCAGAAGCGGAAATTAAGATTTACGCCCTCTGGTGGCCAAACCATTTTTTTTTTTTTTTTACAAAAATTAGAAATTATGTGCAAACGATTTCCCATCAGGAGCTGTATCCGGTGCAGAAATATTTTTTCAAATCAGAGATTTAGAAGAAGAGATATAGGGAGAAACGCAATTTAGCCCCCTAGCGGAAAGTCTATGAATTACTTGAAAATTTTGAAATTATATGAAGCACGTGTCACACTGGAAACACTATCTAACAAAGAAGAAATTTTCAAATCGAACCCTTAGAAGTAGAGATATTGACAAAAATAAGATATAAATCTACGCCCCCCGGCATAGAAGCCATGCACTATTTTAAGAAGAAAATGCTGCCCCGGTGGCACAGTGGTCTAAGCGATGGCCTCTGATCATTCGTCGGAACGGGGTCCGGGTTCGAAACCCGGTGAGGCATGGATGTTGTGTTTGTCTTACGGCATTGGCTCTCTCCCTTCCCTGGAATCAGTGACTCTAAACTAGGGACGGGCGACTGCTTATAGCCCTTTGAATTGTTTTTTTTTTTTGGTTTTTTTCATTGGAGGTTTAACGACCAACGTGAGCAACTCAATGGGCTATAACCATTCGTCCGTCCCTAATTTAGGGCCACTGATTCCAGGGAAGGGAGAGGCCAATGCCGTAAGACAACACAACATCCACACCTCACCGGGATTCGAACCCGGACCCCGTTCGGACGAATGATCAGAGGCCATCGCTTAGACCACTGCCTCCACCGGGGCGGCCCCATTCAGTTGCTCACGGTGATCGTTAAACCTCCAATCAAAAAAAAAAAAAAAAAGAAGAAAATGTTCCTACAAGGTTTGTCGACATGTATAGTATCGATTTACAAACGACGTTTTTTTTATCGAGAATTTAGAAGCTCATATTTTGTTACAAATACATCAGAAGCGGAAATTAAGATTTACGCTCCCTGGTGGCCAAACACTTTTTTTTTTTTTTTACCAAAATTAGAAATTATGTGCAAACGATTTCCCATCAGGAGCTTTATCCGGTGCAGAAAGAATTTTTCAAATCGGAGATTTAGAAACAGAGATATAGGGAGAAACGCAATTTACCTTTACGCCCCCTAGCGGAAAGTCTATGTATTACTTGAAAATTTTTAAATTATGTGAAAACATATCAAACGGAAAACACTATCCAACAAAGAAGAAATTTTTCAAATCGGAGATTTAGAAGCAGAGATATAGGGAGAAACGCAATTTACCTTTACGCCCCCTAGCGGAAAGTCTATCAACTACTTGAAATATTTGAAATTATATGAAAAACATGTCACACGGAAAACACTATCCAACAAAGAAGGAATTTTTCAAATCGGACACCTAGAAGTAGAGATATTGACAAAAATCACAGATAAATCTACGCCCCCTGGCGGAAAAATTGTGGGATATTTTAGGAAGAAAATATTTTGAAACGGTTTATCGATGTGAGTGGCATCAGTCCACGAAAGAATTTTTTCAATCGATATTTTAGAAGCTCAGATTTCATGGCAAATACATCAGAAGCAAAAATTAACTCTTACGCCCCCTGGTGGCCAAAGTATTCTTTACCAAAAATTCGAAATTATATGCAAAAGATTTTTCATCAGGAGATGTATCCGCTGAAAAAAAATTTTCAAATCGTAGTTTTAGGAGAAGAGTTATTGTGAAAAATGTTCATTACTTTACGCCCCCTAGCGGAAAATCTATGCGTAATTTGAAAATGAAACTATATCTAAAACACTCTTCGACATAAATGGAATCGTAAGATAAAATAATTTTTTGAATCGGATGTTTAGAAGCAAATATGTGGATTAACACGTAATTTTGAATTCAACATCATCTGCATTTACGTCCCTCTAGCGGCAAAATTGTACATCGTAAAAAAAAACGAAATGAAGGATCATCATTCGCATATTTTAAGCATGCGAATGCAAAAATAATTTTTCAAATCGGACTAATAGTTGCAAAGATGCCGTGGGCTCAGACGGACGGACGGACAAACCGATAACAGAAGCACGATCTTTTTTACGTTTTCCAACCGTAACTTGAAGAAGCGTATATGCTCCAGCTTTGTTCGTCCGTCCGTCTGTCCGCACGATAACTGGTGTAAAAATGGTTCGATTTCGATGAAATTTTAGTATGTGGTAGGGGACCACTTGGGGATGAATCCTATTGAAAATGGGACAAATGGGGTCAAAGGTCACGACGCAGGAGCGGAATCATTCCATGGCCCTTATGCGACATAACTTGCGTAGATATGGTTCGATTTCAATGAAAGTTTACTATGTGGTAGGAGACCGCCTGGGGACGAACCCTATTCAAAATGGGTGAAGTGGGCTCAAAGGTCAGGACATAAGATCGGGATGCATTCCATTGCCCTTATGTATCATAACGTGCGTAAAAATGGTTCGATTTCGATGAAATTTCAGTATGTAGTAGGGAACCACCTGGGGACGAACCCTGTTGAAAATGGACAAAATGTGATCAAAGGTCAGGACATAGGATTGCGATCCATTCCATTGCCCTTATCCCATATTATTAAGGTGGACGTCAAGTATGTTTTCTTCCTATACTTCCAATGGAAAACTTTTGTAAACATTTCGTTCACAATTAATGTGTTCCCAAGGATGAAAATTTTAACATCGATTAAAATAACTTCATATTATAACTTGGAAAACTTAATATTTTCTAAAGCATAACCATAATTATATTAAAAATCAATAACTTTTCCTTTGGTGGTGTTGAAACCAGAGAAAAGATGGCGCGACCTGCACTTTGATGACGTCGTGAACAAAAAAAATGTTGGAATGCATAATTACGAATATGGTTTAGAAAATATTAAGCATTCCAAGTTATGAAATGAAGCTATTTTAATCGATGTTCAAATTTTCATCCTTGTGAACGCATTAATTGTGCAAAAAAGATGGCGCAACCTGTATTTCCATGACGTCAGTAGAAAAACAAAGGTTGAATTGCATAATTATGGTTATGTTTTAGAAAATATTAAGTATTGCAAGTTATAAAATGAAGATATTTTAGTCGATGTTCAAATTTTCATTCTTGGGAACGCATTAACTGTGAAGAAAATGTGTACAGAAGTTTTTCCATTGGAAGTATATATAGGAAGCAAAATTACTTGACGTCCACCTTAAAGTAGCGATTCTTGTATGTATGTATGTACATTTTATTTTGAAAATGGCTCGAAGAATTTTGATGAAAGTCGTTAACCTACCGTTTTCTGGTACTAGAAATCGATTTAGCTTAATCTCGACTTTAGGAGAATTCGTTTAGTCATTTAAATAACCACCCCGAATTATAACGTTTTTAGTAATGGCGTTGTTCCATTACTGTTACCAATGCTTAGAAATCTTAAGACGTCATAACTCGCGGTTGGGAATTTTGGCGCGCGGTCACTCCATCTGTCTCATTACGTCACGCGATGTGTGTGGATCCTATTAAAGTTCTATGACGTCACACTCTTGCGGCAAGCAGATGGTCGCGATTCCCATCTGCCTCATTATGTCACGCGTTGTGTGCGTATGTCCGTCCGCACGATACCTCGCGTAACAATCGTTCGATTTCGATGAAATTTTAGTATCTGGTAGGGGATCACCTGGGAAAGAACCCTATTTAAAGTGAACGAAATGGGGTCAAAGGTCAGTACATAGGAGCGGGATCCATTCCACTGCTTTTATGCGTTATAACTAACGTAAAAAAGGTTCGATTTCGATGAAAATTTAGTATGTGGTAGGGGACCACCTGGCGACAAACCTCATTGTAAATGGGCGAAATGGGGTCAAAGGTCAGGACATAGAAGCGGAATCACTTCCATCGCCATTATGCGTCATAACTTAGGTAAAAATGCTTCGATTTGGATGAAATGTTAGTATGTTGTAGGGTCTTGCCTGGGGACGAATTCTATTGAAAATAGGCGAAATGGGGTAAAAGGTTAGGACACAGAAGCGGGATCTATTCCATAGCCTTTATGCATCATAACTTACGTAAAAAATGCTTCGATTGCGACAAAATTGTATCATGTTATTTCGGAGGTATACCATACCGGTTCTGTTGAATATCATCGACATGGGATCAAAGGTCAGGGCACAGGACCAAGATTTATTCCACATGCATTATTCTCATAACTTGAGTGATAACTTGAGTAATGATTTCTGGTATGTTGGAAAGCGTATTATAATCAATGCATTGCATGATTTTCCTAACTTGTTTCACAAAAGACGTGCTAAAAATACGCCAAGAAAAGAAATTTAACAACATTGAAACACGAACCTTTTTTTCACCAGCTATTGAAGGTTTACCTACTCTAATTTGTTGAATAATTACATCCTTTTTATACTTCAAAACAAATTGTATATGAGGCAGCGTAATTTAGACCATTTTATCTTTTTTCTCGGAGGGAGGGTGTTGCGAACTATCAAATCTTAACATGTAACATTGTAACAGCACAACAAAAGTTTAATTATTTGGGAAAGCGAAAAATTTTGGCGGTGCAGCTACTCCCTTGGTATTCCCAAGTTATGCCTATGATATCAGGTGATGGTTGCTTTGTTTTGTTTTTTCAATGAGCAAAACAATATTTCTGATTTCAGAACAAAACGCTGTAAGAACACCGTAGATAAGTATAAACTAAAAAGATCAATACTTTATGGAAATGGAAAACAATACGGGTCTTCATACATACCGTTGTGTTTATATATATTCGCCAAGCTTTCACATGCCAACGGGCGGCTTTTTCAAGGCTCTAGAACAATTCGGCTTTCATTTTCTTGTTCTATTTATAATTTACAGTTCAAGTCTGAATTGTTCAAGAGGAGGGGTCGGCAAGTAATTTTAGGTGGGGTCCGGATACTTTTGAAAATTTTTATCGAGGTCCAGAAAAAAAACTCATATTCCTTACTAATTTTTTATTTTAATTTTCACTCACAAAATAATATGAAATACAATAGATAGGCATATTTGTATTCAAAAATCAATGGGCGGAATTACATTTGCGGTCTTGAGCCAGTTTTTTACGCTTTCTAACCGTAAGTTGAAGAAGCATATATGCTCCAGCTTTGTCCGTCCGTCTGCCCGCACAATAACTGGCGTAAAAATGGTTCGATTTTGATGAACTTTTAGTATGCGGTAGAGGACCACCTGGGGACATACCCTATTGAAAATGGGACAAATGGGGTCAAAGCTTATGCCGTAGGAGCGGGATCCATTCCATTGCCCTTATGCGTCATAACGTGCGTAAAAATGGTTCGATTTCGATGAAACTTCAGTATGTAGTAGGGGACCAACTTGGGACGAACCCTATTGAAAATGGACGAAATGGGATCAAAGGTCAGGACATAGAATTGCGATCTATTCCATCGCCCTTATACCATATTATTAAGGTGGACGTCAAGTAATTTTGCTTCCTATACCTCCAATGGAAAAAGTTTCGTACACATTTCCTTCACAATTAATGTGTCCCCAAGGATGAAAATTTGAACATCGATTAAAATAACTTCTTATTATCACTTGGAATACTTAATATTTCCTAAAACATAACCATAACTATATTAAAAATCAACAACTTTTCCTTTGGTGGTGTTGAAACCAGAAAAAAAGATGGCGCGACCTGTGCTTTGATGACGTCAGTAGACAAACAAATGTTGGATTGCATAATTATGGTTATGTTTTAGAAAATACTAGGTATTCCAAGTTATAAAATGAAGCTATTTTAATCAATGTTCAAATTTTCATCCTTGTGAACGCATTAATTGTCCAGAAAGAAGATGGCGCGACCTGTATTTTCAGGACGTCAGTAGAAAAACCAAATGTTGGATTGTATAACTATGGTTATGTTTTAGAAAATATTAAGTATTGCAAGTTATAAAATGAAGCTATTTTAATCGATGTTCAAATTTTCATCCTTGTGAACGCATTAATTGTCCAGAAAAAAGATGGCGCGACCTGTATTTTCATGACGTCCCCCGGGAAAAAAATGTTGGATTGCATAATTATGGTTATGTTTTAGAAAATATTAAGTATTCCACGTTTTAAAATGAAGATATGTTAATCGATGTTCCAATTTCATCCTTGGGAACGCATGTGTACAAAATGTTTTCCATTCGAAGTACAGGAAGCAAAATTACTTGACGTTCACCTTAAAGGAGCAATTCTTGTATGTATGTAAATTTTATTTTGTAAACGGCTCTGAGGATTTTGATGAAAGTCGTTAACCTACCGTTTTCGGGTACTAGAAATCGATTCAGCTTGATCTCCACTTTAAGAAAATTTGTTTAGTCGGTTAAAAAACCACCCCGAATTACGAAGTTTGCAGTGTGGTGTCATGCCGTCGCCGCTTTAGATATTGGCGCGCGGTCATGCCATCTATCTTATTACGTCACGCGTTGTTTGTGGATCCCATTAAAGTTTTATGACGTCACACCTTGTTAGCAGATGGTCGCGATTCTCATCTGCCTCATTACGTCACGCGTTGTGTGCATATGTTCGTCCGAACCGTAACTTGCGTAAAAATCGTTCGATGTCGATGAAATTTTAGTATGTGGTAGGGGAACACCTGGGAAGGAATCCTATTGAAAGCGAACGAAATGGGGTTAAAGGTCAGGACATAAAAGCGGAATCCATTCCACTGCTCTTATGCGTCATAACTAACGTAAAAAAGGTTCTATTTCGATTAAATTTTAGTATGTGGTAGGGGACCACCTGGGAAAAACCCTATTGAAAATTGGCGAAACGGGGGTCAAAGGTCAGGACATAGGAGCGGAATCACTTCCATCACCAATATGAGTCATAACTTACGTAAAAATATTTCAATTTGGATGAAATGTTGGTATGTTGTAGGGACCTTCCTGGGGACGAATCCTATTGAAAATGGGCGAAATGGGGTGAAAGGTTAAGACACAGGAGCGGGATGTATTCCATAGCGCTTATGCATCATAACTTACGTAAAATTGCTTCGATTGCGACAACACATTATTATGTTATTTCGGAGATATACTGAACCAGTTCTGTTGAATATCATTTAAATGGATCAAAGGTCAGGGCACAGGGGTGAGATTTATTCCACAGCCATTTTCCTCATAACTTGAGTAATGATTTCTAGTATATTGGAAAGCGTATCATAATCAATGCATTGCATGATTTTACTAACTTGTTAGTGTAATGTCATGGTGTTTTCCGATTAGATGCTGTCGCGCGGTCACGCCATCTGTCTCATTACGTCACGCGTTGTGTGCGGATCCTATTAAAGTTTCATGACGTCACAGTTTTGCCAGCAGATGGTCGCGATTCCCATCTGCCTCATTACGTAACGCGTTGTGTACGTATGTTCGTCCGCACGATAACTTGCGTACAAATCGTTCGATTTCGATGAAATTTTAGTATGCGGTAGGGGAACACTTATGAAGGAACCCTATTGAAAGTGAACGAAATGGGGTCAAAGGTCAGGACATAAGAGCGGGATCCATTCCACTGTTCGTATGCATCATAACTAACGTAAAAAAGATTCGATTTATTAAATTTTAGTATGTGGTAGGGGATCACCTGAGAAAAACCCTATTGAAAATTGGCGAAATGGAGGTCAAAGGTCAGGACATAAGAGCGGAATCACTTCCATTGCCATTATGCCTCATAACTTATGTAAAAATGTTTTGATTTGGATGAAATGTTAGTATGTTGTAGGGACCTGTCTGGGGACGAATCGTATTGAAAATGGGCGAAATTTGTCAAAGGTTAGGACACAAAAGTGGGATCTAATCCATAGCCCTTATGCATCATAACCTACGTCAAATTGCTTCGATTGCGACAAAACTTTATCATGTTATTTCGGAAGTATACTGAACCAGTTCTGTTGAATATCATCGAAATGAGATCAAAGGTCAGGGCACAGGAGTGAGATTTATTCCACAGCCATTTTTCTCATAACTTGAGTAATGATTTCTAGTATGTTAAAAAGCGTATCATAATCAATGCATTCCTTCATTTTACTAACTTGTTTAGATTCGTTCTTTATAAAAATACTGCCGCACGGCACAAAGCGCGTGCCGACGCACCGCAAAGGAGTTGCTTTCGTGTCAAAGTGTATGGTATGCCGACGCACCGCAAAGGAGCCGCTTCCATGTCAAAGGTCGCCGCCGCCGAGTACACCCGCACGAAAGATAAAATTGTCATTTCACATCAAAGTTTCATAAAGTGGCGTTAAGTTTTCATTCGAGTTACGAGCACAAAAATTGTGTTAATATGCATATGCCTGTTCCGATTAAAAGAGGCTTCAGAGGTTGCCAGAGTCAGAGATCGATTTATAAAATTTCCTATTTCATTAAATAAAATTCTTGTGTTGCCTTCGGGTGTACAGAGCTTTTATGTGGATCAACAAATGATAAGGGTAGCGCTCAAACGCATTGTTATCTACAGAAAAATATTTTCAAAAAAATTTATTTGAGTAATTTATACTTTCAAAAAATTTTTTGGCGGTATAGTTTTTGACCTTCCGCGGACCGCCAGTTGCCGACCGTGGTTCTAGAGCCTTGAAAAGCCTCCCGTTGGCATGTGAAAGCTTAGCAAATATTGTATAAACACGCTGGCATATATAAAGTCCCAGATATTTTTCCAAAGTCTTGTGCTTTTTTGGTTTACATTTTTTATTTTATTTTGTATTTACTCTGTGGTTAAGCACTGTGCAATGATTTACCGAAACATTTTATTCATTCTACGCGCAAGATGCATTCAGAGCATGCGGCAATCTTTGGCAACAGTTTCTGAAAATGAAACCCAATTTGGTTTTGCCAAATGCTTTCGAAATCCAACTAAAGTGTTGTATGTAATTAAATTTCAATCGCAGATGATCTCCGGCCAATTAAAGTTGCACAAAATTATTATTTCCTTCTTTTCAATTTTTTCAAGCATTGCTTCATATACAAATTTCGAAGAAACTCGGTAAATGAATGAATTTAATTTAGAAATGGAATACATTTCTGCAGGTAGGTTCTTCCAAGTACTCAAGTCGCTCTCCTGAATCGAAATCTCATTGGTTAATGTGTCACCTAGTGGTCGAATATTTTCGTACTCGAACCTCTAACTTCTCGTACTGCTGTGTCTGAATTCGATGCATGTGGAAGACATAGGGGTTATGGAGGTTATTCTGTGCTTAACTCACCAGAAACGACTGGTTTTATATTTAGATTTACGTGGAGTTCCTTAAAACCCTGAAAGAAAAAAATATCCTTCGCTTCTTTTCCCAGGTGAAGAGATATTTATATCTTGTCATGCAGTGTTAGTCACAGTCCCGAAGTCTGCAGTTTTTATTGAAGTATGTATGCTTAGGTTAGACCCGTCTTTTGCTTTTTTTAGACAAGTAACCCTTCTTTGTCTTTTTTCCCTACGAATCTTTCCCTGCAATATCATTTGGAGATATTGGTGTTTCTCATTTCGTTTTCTTTTCTTTACCACATCACGATTCGTTTTTTACCTTTCGAGTTATCCTTGTTTATCAATCAACTGGCAATTCTTGTTTATTCTTCAACGTATATCTTTGTTTCTCACTTTTATTTGCCATCGGATCTTCATCTTTTGTCCAAAGTTCCCTTCGTAACCGATTCCGCTGATTTCCTGTTTCATTCTCTCTACTGACACTTTTTCGAACACTGCAGATATCACTGTTATATATTGTTTTGTTTGCAGTGTGATGTGGTTACCCTCTGTCATGTCGGTTTTATATCGTGATGAGAGATGAATATTTCTAACACATTTTTGTTAGAATATTTACCTTATTTTTATTTCGAAATTTTGAAATAGTATTAGTAAAAGTATTGCTCAGTGCCATCAGTCCTGGATAACCTTATTCAGATCCGATTCTTTTACCAAGGTGTGGTCAAGGATTCATGCTGCTTTTTGAACAGATGTGACACTATTTAACAACAGAACAATCTTTTATTCCATACAGGATATGGTATTCTACATAGGAGTTGATCACCTACAGAGGACGGAGTTCATGTTGGATGATGAACTACAGAGAACGGTAAATAACTGTTTAGGTGAACAAATGCACAATTCCTTTACTGCATTGCTTCAAACGTCCTTTGAAGCAGTAATATACATAGTTTCTTTTCAGATGCGAAACATTGTCAGTCCCGTTAATAGAAATGATGAAGCACAGATAGTGAGATTGCACGTATATGGAATTTGTCTGCTAACTACATTCAGGAGTTTTAGACCACAGCCTGAACTAATAATGCCTATCCAGGTTAATGCTAACCGCAGTTAGTATAAATAACCTACTCAGCTACAATCCAGAGCTAGGTATAGGTCCCCAATTTCATCTCCTGGTGACCTAACCTTCACTCTAACTATCCGATAGACGAACACTGCCCCGAATATTTCTAATGTTTCCCCGTCTCCTTTGTTTTCTTCCAGCCTGGACTTTTCACAGCCAGTCAGAAGCTTGCAAGCTGCACCCGTCGTCCTGGGCCTCTCTCTCTCTCTCTCTGCGTCCTGCATTCTCCCATATTAGAGCGTTACATGCAATATCCTTGCTGTTGCTAGGGTCTGCCTCAGTTTCTGAATTCCACATTCTAAGTAGTTGACGCCTCCCCTTTTTTTGACTTTGTCACAAAATGACCGTCTGTTTCTTATTTTCTCCTTCTCACTTGAAATTACGTTTTACTATCAATTTCCGGAGTTGTTGTTTTTTTCATTTTTTTGAATTCAGCACTTAAATAGCCATCCTACAATCTGGCACTTTTTCTTCTTTTCTATAATAATACCAAAATTCCACATTATCACAATCACCTATACCAAGTAGCCAGATTTTGTTAAATAAACAGAAATCGTCCAAGATTTCTGTAAGTGTCTCTGAATAATCCTTTGAGTAGCTACATTTTTCGTTAACTCAGCAAATTTTCGGTTTCTTTGTATACCATTTTTGACACCTTTTCTTGCTGCAGAATATATATAAAATCCACTTAAAATGGCGTTTACTATCCATGATATTTGATATGTGATATTTATATAAGATCCATTTATTGATAATTTTATCAAAGACAGACATCACTCACACTGTCGCATTCATTTCACTTTGATTTTCAATTGTAGCCTGATTACGGTTAGAAAACACTTTATATGTAATATTTTGTAGGAGTTTTGTAACAGCTTTTTAAATCAGTTTTTGCCAATATTTTTCAACAAATAAGAGAAGAAAAGGGTAAACGCTCAATATAGACGAAGTGGATAAAATAATTGGATGACATACATTATTCAAAAACAGCAGACTTATAGAAAGAAATGAAACGATTACAATAATATCATAACTGTAAAATAATATCCACATAAGACTGCCTGAAAAGTATATTATTATGCATATATAATTCTCTTTAAATACAGAAACAATATTTATATTCTCTTTTATGTAAGAATGAGTATAGTACTGCGTGCTCTTATTTTTGTAGTTGATTGTTTCTAGTAGCAGCAGTTTTTAACATTTTCGCTTTTTAATTATGCCTTCTTTTAAAGCATTTATATATGATGTATTATAGCTATGGAGTTTCTATTTTGATTTCTAGATATGTTTTTAAAATTACTACGTTGTTCTACATTAGAAGAGCTGTTTTCTTTTCTATTGAATTATTCATTGATCATATAAATGTCATAGAGAGTCTTTAGCTATCCTCACTTAAAAATTTATCTTCAAATCTCCCTGGGAGCTTTGATATACGTACATTCTTGTCATTGAAGGCTTTACATTTATTTTATCCATGTCATTGGGTACAGTCTGGGATTTGATATTCAAATGTCGCAGTTTTCTGTTTACTCTACTTCATTTCACAACATTAGTTTCGCTTCCTTTGCCGTTTTCCATTTTGTTTCTATCGCACGAATATGGAATGATAAATAAATACTATTCGGTAGACTGTTTCACCCAGAAAGTTTTGGATATATGTATATACTAATATCATTATTCTCTGAATATGGGACTTTGTTCAGAGTAAAGTTTGGAATAAACACTCCCCATGATGGAAGTGCGAAAGAGGTCAGTTTGAGCGTACCTCCACGCAAGATCACGATTTGACCACAGAAAACTCCGGAAGTAGAATTCTGTCACCAACTGCCAAAAAAAAAAAAAACAAGAATGATTCTGAAAATATACGTCTACCCAAAGTGCCATGATAATGTAAGAAATTTACATATGGGGACAACGAATTGTAGGCTGAGGGATGACGATCAACAACGTGGCCCGAACGCGTGCTCTGGTGCACAAAGGCACTTTTCCTTGTCCATACCTCTAAAAATACACCTTAGAGCAAAATAATTGTGCGACGATTTTAAAATTACAATCTGTGGAAATTCAGCATTTGGTAGTTAAGTGGTTGATTGATCAGCTATTTGACTAATTTTATTAGATAGCCTCGTAACCTAAAAATCGAATTTTAGAACCAAGTAAATAAGAGCTAATCAGATATTAACTTACGTAATTCCAGCAGTTTATTCTGCACTACAGAACATCAATACAATACACTGCCAGAATTTGATTTCGCTAGTATCAACACAGACACGCCAGTCGTATGACGATGGCACTTATTAATATACATGAAAAAAATTTAATGATTTTCCCAATATCAACTTTTAACAATATACTCGCAATCTTTGGACATCTTTACGAATCTCTACTAACTCCACACTGTTCATATCTAGCGGGTTTTTTTAATTTTTGCTCTGGTTCACTATCAGTACTGCCAGATTGTAAAAACTGTTCGCGAAAGTTGTGTTTCGTTCAGTAAGAAAATCGTAAAATAAGAAGTAACTAAATGTTTATTAAACAACAGAAATTCAAATGCATTATTAAATAGAGGTATACGTCACACGTCTACGTCTAAGTGAGTATTATAATCACACAGGGCTGCTGGGATACTAGACACTGATTTCTTCGCACATGATTCCAGAAAGTGAAATATCTGTTGAAAAAAATATCTTAACCGTGATATAGTGATTATGTATTCGGGAAAGAGTTGTGTCGCATTTTTGTTTGTTTTCCAACTTATATATGTAGCTATGAAAAATTCTTTGTGACTTGATATAAGAATTACTTTCATTTCAAATGCCTAACTTTCTGCCTAACGCCTTTTATAATTTACGCTAAGTTATTCGTATTTCTAACTTGATTTTTAGTCCTTTTTTCAGTCAGATTATCAACAGCACACAATGCCAGATCACACTTGGTTTAAATAAAAGTTTTTTTTTAGCTAGATTGCAAAGAATATATCCGTGAAGAACACTGTGTAAGGTAAGAACTGTAGTTACTGAAAAGAAAAGGTTTCCATGCGATGCCACTGAAACACACAAGGTATCTGAGATGCGAAAGAGAAACGCGAAACTTGGAATTCTCCTGTACAAAGCACAATGGAAGATTTTGTTTCTCTAAGAACACCTGGCTACTCCAACAAACCCACAGATTCTGAGAAACCGCAACTAATGGAATTCTGCATTTCGTGAAATATGAACTATATTTGTTTAGCACAGGAAAGGGATTTTCCTTTCACTCAAATGTAAAGTGGAGAATTTAGGAAAAGATCGAAGCCACATTTGTATTTTTTTATATCTAAGTCTGGAAGTGATTTGTTGAAGTACATCTTTCTTTCTCTCTATCTCTACTATGAACTTAGCTGGTGGTGCAAGTGTCTGCCAACTAGTTTTTCTTAACACGGTAGTCTGAATCTATAAAACCGATATCTTTCACATTTTTTGCAAGTTAAGAAATTATCTGAACGTACAATTTTTAATATCTATTATGTCGTAAGAAATCAATGCATGTACTAAAACATAATACTGTTCAAATGCACTGTCGAATGAATTGTTTTCAGAATCATTTAAATTTCACCCGAAATATCAAACCAAAGTACAATGTACTGTTTCGAAAGCAACACCCACCTGCACAAAATTAAGATGGCAAATTCTTATAGCGCATTTATTAATATAATATAATCTTTACTGTGACATATTCTTACCGTGATGATAGAAACATGTCCTAATACTGTACCATTTCGGGCAAAATAATAAGAAATACTGATGAAGTTCTTACGAAAACATGCAACTGAATGATTGAAAACGAACATTTGAACGGCCCGAAAATCTTTAATATGTAGTTTGAATGACATCAACCAGTTTTAACCAAATTTTGCAAAACAAACCGACATTCTCGGGTACTGGAAAAACACTCATTCGATAGGATCATTCGTGTGTTTTGCGCCGCTCCTTAACCCAACCATCACCCTTGTTAAACCATGTCGCTGACGCATGTGTGCAACAGTTGGAATTCACTTTGTTAAAGTAGGTAAACCTTTTTCGCAGTGGCAGAAGATTGTTTGGTTAAGCATAAATTTTGTTGTTTTCCACTCCGCTTATATGTATATGTTGCTCAATTCTTACTTTTTCTCTTCAGAAATAGAGTTATGTGATTTAAAAAAAATCGTATAACTATACTAGTAATCCGATTTTCTTGGCGTACAGTAGTTTGCTGTCTACCTTCTTTGATAAATCCATCTGGTTGATGTGCGAAAGCTTGCAAACTTTAACTTCTATTGTACCCCAAGAAATTCGGATTACTAGTATAGTTATACAATTTTAAGTACAGTTGGTGTACAGTTCCTTGTTATTAATTAGTTTTAAAAAAAACAAACCGCATTTTTACGTATTTGTAGATGATGAAAATTGAAACTATTGCTCATGTAGTTCTTAGTGTTCTTTTTTCTCAGTTAAACTTTAGACCCACTTGTCGGGAACCAAAAATATTATTTCTCTCGATCGCCACAAATAAATTATCGCCGATGAAAGACGATGAAATTCTTTATTTTGGCAAAACTAGTGCACAATAAAAGTACAGAAAATTAGAGAAAAGTTCCAAGAGTAGAGCAGCAATGAGTTTGTTTGAATCTTGAAGAATATTCACTTTGAGATTCTGTATTCCCTTTTTTTCTTCCCTTAGGGAGTCAGTCAGTGTAACGCGGCCGTTTCCAATGAGATACCGCTGAACTTTGCTCTCTCGCAGACCTACTGTAAAATCGATCACCTTGCTCAGACGGTCTGCTGTGTTCTTTGTGTTTCTCCGATAAAAGAACGCAGGATGAGACCAAGATAGTGAGCAGAAAGGAGATGAGAGGCGGAGATGGTGTCTTTTCTACAGCCATGAGAAAAGGAAAGATTGCCATGGCTCACACACACTTATACATAAACACTCCCACGCACTTTATCACACACCTACACATAAACACACACTAGTCACTTTACTAAAATCACGTTTGTTTTTTTGTGGTGAGGAAGTATCTTACGGAAACACATATAGATATATACATACTGTCTGGTCAAAAGTATCATGGCATAGGAAAGGAATTAATATCGAGTTGGTCCAACCTTTGCTACTATCATAGCATCCACTCTGCTGGAAAGGCTTTCCATTAGTTTTTGATACCCTGAGCAGATGAAATGTCAGCTTTTAGCAGATGGTCATGTTCTACCCCTTCAGCGGAATGGTATCATCTAGCAACATTATATGGCATACGTCACAAGGTCGGTGCATAACTGGTGTACGCGTTGTGCGCTTCATTTCGTGACAAGTCTCAACCGTGAGTGCACAGGCTTCGGTTAAAGTGGATAGGATCGTAACCTGCGATGAAATGTGAATCCCCTAGAAATAGAAAATGAAATAGAATTCTCAATCGGCAAACAACGGAATACGTGAGCTATTGAATACTTAACAAAATGGCTAACTGCCGAAACTATTCTGCGATGTGTGAGGTAGAGTAGGCCTATACATATTATTTTATATATTAACAGTAGGCCTATATATATATATAAGTATTTATACCGTTTTTGTATTATTCATATAGACCTATTCCATTAGAGATATAATAATTATTATATGTAAAATCTTTATGAATGCTGGCCAACTTGCATTAATTTATGAATCGTAAAAAAATTGTGAAACTAAAAATTAGATTCTTCGTTATTTGCATATTTTCAAGCACATTAAAGAAAAACAAAATCTGACATCAAAAAACGAGAATTATGTGTCATACCATCCGCTCTCAAGATTAGTAAAAATTAAAGTGTTCCAACTGTGATATTTTACTGATCTTGAAAATGGGTAATATGAAAATACTATTGGAGAAGGAAATAAATATCGCCAATCAACTTAAAACGTTTAATTACCTAAAAGTATCAAAGACACAGATAACACATAGCGAAACAAAAGTAATCAAATATTTAAAATATAAATAGTTTTATAACGTTATATTGTCGTAATACTTTTATAACAAAATAATTCTTTCATGGTGGTGTTTGGCAGTCCATTTTCTGAGTCAGTTTCTAGACGTCTCGTTCATAGTTACTTACAGCAAACCGGATACACACGTCCGAATATTGATCAGTCTGTTTCAGTATTTAATTTTGAAAATTTGTTGCAGAAAATGTTGATTCATAGAGATATGTAGAACACAATACTGACATGTGACTCAAATTTCTCCACAACAGACCAGAAGTGGAGCCGCGATCGGCGGGTTGTCGACCCTTTGCGCAAAAGCAATTGTGAGCGATCAACGCACTAGATAGATATCAAGGAGCCACCTAAACAGTGCCCAATGCCATCTCTGCACCCGCGGAAGTCCCTGAGTCATGTAGGGCGGTCTGTTGCTTGACCAAAGCCACCCTTAGAACCTCGAAGTTGGCTGAGTATCGAACGGCGGTCTGCGGATGACCTAAAGTCATTCCTACAACCACAGAAGGCGCTGAGTCTCGTACAGTGGTCTGCTACTGACCTAAAGTCATCCCTACAACCACGGAAAGGCCTTAGTCTCGTACGAATCTCTGCTGCAGGTTTAATCCATCATTCATTTCTCCGACCAGATGAGATCTTCTATAAAGAACGCTGTTGTACTGAAATGTAGTAGATGCACAGAAAGCTCCGTGCCAAGTAGTCAGTTTTTGTCAATAGGCATGGGGTTGTTATATTGCACGGCAATAAGGGTCACATGTCGTTTTCCAAAGACCTTCCAATAAGTTCACCATTTGGACAAAAACAAAACAAAAAATCAACAGGGTAAACTGCCTCACATCCTGGATATCCTCCTTTTTACAGATAATCGTCTCTGCAGGCATCTGGACCGCATTCTGGCTTAGAAGATCTGCCCGAACGAATATGTCAGGCCTTTACCACATTCTTTTACCTCAGAGACTCCGGCATTTTAAAGACGCAGAGTCCACAGCCTCATAACCCGTTGGCAGAATAGTGCAGATACCGAGTGGAACTACACCTACCTGAAAATGAATTAGTAACCTTTATGCAGATGTTAGTAAAGTTCACTTACTCAGCGTATGCGCAAAATATGTGGACACGTGCGTCACCAAGAGATCCAAAGAATTATTTAAGACTGCTGCTGTTTAGTACTTGTCAACAGTATTCATCACAATGGCAAAACCAAATGATTCTTCAGAGCTGGATAAAGGGCGTATTGTAAATGCCTGAACGGCTGGAGTAACGATTTTGAAAACTGTAGAGCTGACTGATATATATTTTGGGTTTCAATCAGAGGAAATGCACTGAAGAGCAATTTAACTAGAGACTGCTGGCGTTGTGCAAATGTGGCGCTGTGGGCGGCCCTGTAAACGGAAACGAAATGACGTATGCAGAGATCCGACAATATAAGGAGTAATGCGATGGGAATCAGTAAGAGTCGGACGCAGTATGGGTAAGACGAAGGATCTAACAGCATTTGATTGTGGGAAAATTGACGGGGCCCGCCGAATGGATCACTCCATCTCGGAAGTCGTGAAGACACTGGGATTTTCACGAGCTACTGTGTCACGGGTGCATCGTGAGTACATCGAATCCGGTAAAACGATCACCGCAAGCGCCAACTGCCGTAGATAAGAGCGTGTGGATGAGCGGGGTCATCGTCGGCTAGCTCACATTGTAACAGCGGATAGACGGGCCACAATGCAAGAAATCACTCGGCAATTTAACACTGGTGCACAAAAACGTGTAAGCAGCCACACCATCCAGAACCATCTCCTTGCTATGGGGTACAGAAGCCATCGTACCACGACGGTAACACTGCTGACCGCACATCACAGGGTGCAAAGATTAGCATAGGCGCGGAAACATCGCCATTACACCCTAGAAATGTAGGAAAATGTTGCCTGGACTGATGAGTCGAGATTCACTTTGGTACATGCGCATGGCAGGATACGAGTACGGCGCAAACCACATGAAGCAAAGGATCCTTCTTACCAGCAGGGTACTCTTCAAGCTGATGGGGGCATTCTCGTCTGGGAACTATTTACGTGGACTGAAATGGGACCCCTGGTACGTGTGACATCGGTCCTCGCAGGTCAACGTTACCGGGATATCCTGGACGACCATTTTCTCCCGTTTGTGTGTCTTCAACATCCCACTGGGGACCTCATCCTGCAACAAGACAATGCAGCTCCCGAATTGTATCCGAATGGTTGGATGAACACTCCACCGACGTGACCTCGCTTCCTTGGCCAGCTAGTTAACCTTATCTCAGCACATCTTGGAATGCCATCGAGAGAGATGACACCCCCCCCCTCCATCAAATCTTCGTGAACTGTGGGAACTTGTTCAGGGGTCGTGAATCCTCATGGCTCCCCAAAGCTTCCGGTGTCTTGTCGATTCCATGCCGAGATGAATCGCCGCCGTCATCAGGGCGAAAGGTGCTGCTACACGTTACTAGACAGGTATCTCTAATTCAATTGCTCTTCAGTGTATAAACCCCATCGCTTGTCGACGAGGTGCAGCTGTGACGCGATGACAGTCTGTCAGGAACGATATCGCCGTCTTTTGAAAAAGCTCGTGTGTGGAAGCAAGACTTCTTGAGTGCAGCAAATGACCGAAGTACCCAATGAAGGTAGTTTCAGTCCCACATTTCAGCGAACTATGCGCAGGTCTTCTAAAGGGATCGGTAATGGCAATCGCAAGCCTATAAGAAGACACCGAGTTTTAAGAAGAACCGAAAAGTTCGGCTACAGTGGTACAGTGGTGACAAAAGTACCGTGACTGCACATTCGAAAACTGCACAAAAAGCATGTGGTCCGATGCGTCGCGGTGCATCTTTTTCTGTACCGACGGAAGCAGAGTTTTTAGGGATCCACGTAAAGCAGTGGATCCCGTTTGCTTTGTAATCACAATTCAAGATTCTGGAGATGGTGTCGTGGTGTGGGACACTCTCTGCAAGTACGGAACGGATCCCGAAATATTTCTGGAAAGTCGGTGCCCTCCAAAGATTATGCGACTACCCACCCTGCAAGATATGTTAAATAATGGTTCATTGAGCATGACGGCGAATTCCACGGTTTCCTCTGGTCCCGAAAAATCCCGGATCTTAACCTCTCTGAGAATATATGGGACATGCTAGGAAAACAGATCCGGGATCGAAGTCCTTTTTCGTCAAATCTGAGCCATTTAAAAGACTGCTTCTATTGGGTTGTCGGAAAAGTCATGACGTATTTTTGCACCCGTTGGCGGTTGGGCAGTTTTGGAAGTACTTGAGGCATGCTCAGCTCGGTTATTGCTATGGCATTCAGCAGGTGCCAGTTCTATCTGTAGTCTAAAAGGAATAGTGAGAGATTTGGTTGATTTGCGGAGATTTGACATAAAATTGGAGATGGAAGACCAAACTGTGCATTTTCGCCATATTTTACTGTTTTACTTCCGTAAAGGGAAGAACGCGCGTCAAGCTTGTGAAAAGTTGCGTAAAGTGTACGGTGATAATGCTCTACAAGAACGTCAGTGCCAGCGTTGTTTTGCAAATGTCCGTGGTGGGGATTTTGACCTCAAGGATGCTCCTTGGTCGTGGAGGCCCACCGAGGTTGATGAGGACCAAATCAAAGCATTGATCGAGTCAAACCTACGTTACACGACACGAGAGATTGCAGACACATTGCGCATCCATTAGTCAAGCGTACACGATCACCTGAAGAAGCTGGGATACATAAGCAAGCTGGATGTGTGGGGTCCTCATGAACTCAAAGCTCAATTGATGGAGCGTATAAACATATGCGATATGCTCATTATACGTGAGGAAAACGATCCTTTTTTGAAGCGACTGATAACTGGTGACGAAAAGTGAATTGTGTATAACAGTGTGCTGCTAAAACGGTATTGGTCTCGACGTGCTGCTTCGTCTCAAGCGACATCCAAAGCAGACATTCACCAGCGGAATTGTCTGGTCTCAGTGTGGTGGGATTTTAAAGGTGACGTGTTTTTCGAGCTCCTACCACGGAACCAAACAATCAATTCGAATGTGAACTGTCGGCAATTGGACAGTTTAAACGAATCCATCATCTGGAAACGTCCAGAGCTCGTTCATCGTAAAGGTGTTGTGTTCCATCACGACAACGCGAGACAACACACAAGTTTGATCACCCGCCACAAATTATTGGAGCTTGGGTGGGATGTATTGCCACACCCAGCATACTCACCTGACCTTGCGCCGTCAAACTTCCAGTTGTTTCGCTCTCTTGAACAGTTCTTGCGTGGTATAACGTTAAATTCAGATGAGGCTGTAAATCAGCACCTTGTACAGTTTTTCGCCACGAAAGACAGGCTCTTCTGCAGCTCACTGAAACACGACAAAAGGTTATCGAACAAAATGGGCATTATGTCATTGATTGATCTTTGTTCTTTTTATCAATAAATGACATTTGCGAAACATGGCTAAAATACGTCATGACGTTTCCTACAATCCAACAGAACGCCTGAAATACTATAGACGAAGATACACTCCAACACGCCTTTGAATCTCTGTCAAACAGCGTACGTGCTGTAAGTCTTTCTAAAAAAATAATAAAGTATCTACCTTAGTGTTCCGTATGTACACATTCAACTGGCGGGTACGTAGTTCATGTTTATATGATTGTTTGCATGTGGGACCCTCATTTCCGACAATTATCTGCATGAACCGAATAGATGGAACAATATGTAATTCAACATGTGATTTTATACTGAAGAGGATTTAAATCTAAATAAACCTAACAAAACATTCTGCCATTAAATAATTTAATGATTGCCCAGAATGTTATAACAACTTTCCAAGAAAGTGATATGACATTTTTTGCTTCTACAATCAAAGTATACTAAGTTAACTCTCTTAAAACAGAGTATGAACTATTAGAAGCCGAATCGCAACAAACTCCGCAGGAATGAAAGTGCACAGCAACTGCCTCAAATTACTATCAATTTGAATTACTACCCCTTAAATTACTACCCGAACGCGAAGTTTCAGATTTAAAATTTAAAATCTAGGATGCGTGTAAATGAGAAAATCAAAGATGAAAGAAAACTTGAAGGCCTGCGCTTCTTCCGAAATGCGAGTGAAGGCACTTGATGCGAAACCATCTTGCTGTAGAAATCTGTGTATCCAGAGAAAACGTAATCAAGTTGTCAATATTTAGTACAAAATGTGCGCTTATTCCAAATAAACATACACCGATGAGCCATTACATTACGACCACATACCTAATCAGCTGTAGGACCCCCTTTAGCCCCCAAAACAGCGGCCACTCGGCTAGGCATCGATTCCATGAGGTAGCGATAGGTATCGTGAGGTATCTGGTACCAAAATGTCAACAGCTGGTCCTGCAGTTCCTGTATATTTCGGGGTGTTCGTGATTTAGAGCGAATCCGCTTTTCCAAGTCGAACCACAAATGTCCGATTGGGTTCATGTCAGTGAATATGGAGGCCAGGACATTAACAGAAAGTCACCAGGATGTTCCTCAAACCTCTCCATGACGATTCTGTGAGTGTGGTATGGCGCATTTTCCTGTTGGTAATGTCATCACCAACAAGGAACACAACTGCCATGAATGAGTGAATTTGGTCCGCAACCATGTTCAGATACCTGACAGCTGCCAGGGATTGTGCTGTTGGGATAATGGGGCCTAAAGTGTCCCAAAAAAACATCACCCCCAGCATAACACCACAGCCGCCGGCCTCTTTCAGCCCAACAGTGCATCCAAGTGCCATAGCCTTCGTTGGTAATCGCCGTATTCGCGCTCGGCCGTCTACGTGATCACCAGGAATCTTGATTCGTTAGACCAGGCCACTTTCTCCCAATCATCCACGGTCCAATCTCGGTGATCTTGAGCCCATTTGATTTGCTGTTGGTGATGACGTGCAGTGAGCATGAGGACTCGGTAGGGTCTTCGGCTACGCAGACTCATTCGCAGAAGGCTGCGATGAAATATTAGCTGTGACACATTGCCGTGATAACCACTGTTGCAGCTGCGGATGAATTCTCTCAGAACAACCTTGTGCTCGTTGTGAACAATGGACCACAGTATCCGCTGCCCTCTCTCATGAATGAGCTGCGGACGACACATGGCTGGACGACGGTTCGTGGTTTGGCCATCTGTGCACCACTTCTGATACGTACTCACTACAGAGGTACGTGAACAACCCACAAGCCGCGCTATTTCCGAGATCGTAGTTCCGAGGCGCCATTCCATCACAATTTGACCTTTATCAAACTCCGATAAAATCGCCGGTTTCTCCATTTTGATTCCAAACGTTCTGCTAACGGAAAGCCGGTCCTCGGGTTGTACATGTACTGCTCTGTGAACTTTATCTGCGCCACCGTTCGGTCTCCAGGCGCGGTCATTTTTCTAGGCTGGGGATGGTCATAATGTAATGGATCATCTGTAATTCGTGAAATGTTCATCATTCATTTGGGAGAAGTCAGGAGAATTAGAGTTGTTTCCACTCAGACTTCAGTAAAATATTAGAGAAAGGTTTTGCACACGTGCAGAACAAGCTGAATTCATATTTTACTTGCAAGTATGCACCGCATTTCTTTTTTTAAGTGAGGTACCGGGTGCACCATACAAAAGAGGTCCCGTGGCCAGACGTTGTTAGGCGGGTTAAAGCTGTTTGGCGGGTTTCCAGTTAAAACCCCTTTGTTCCACTTCTAACCAGTTTCTGCGTGTACAGCTGCAAAGGAATTCTCCGGAGTGGTTAGTCACAGCCAGAGCAGTGTAGGTACGCTGTCATAAGTGTAAGGGAAGAGAGAACAAAGGCAACGGAAATGGTTTTAAGTACGAAACAGCGGATTTTTTTGTGGAACAGTATTTCAGAAATAACTCATACAAGGATTTAAATGAGTTCACTATAGAAAAATTTCCACATTGTGCAGCACCGGCGAAATAAGTGGTACAGAAGTTAGTGAGGAAATTTCGTGAAACGGGTACTGTCTGCAACAGGAAAAGAATCAAACCCAAGACAATTCGTACTGAAGACAATATCAAGAATGAGAGCACAATGATGTTACAAAACCCTCTGAAGTCGATTCGCCGTTTATCGTCTGCAACGGGAATATCTGCCACGTAATGCCGACGCATGCTTAAGGTGGATTTGCATTTTCGTCAGTACAAAGTTATGGCGCTCCAAGAACTTATAACTCCTGATTATGCAAAACGGATGGAATATTGTAAGTAGTTTCAGGAGACCATTGTTTGTCGTGAAATGAGCCCAAAACTTTATTACATGACAGATGAGGCATGGTTTCATCTGTCCGGGTATGTCAATGCCCAAAACAGCAAGATTTGGACCAACACGAATCCCAGACGGACAATGGAGACTCCTCTGTACGACCAAAAGATAGCCGTTTCGTGCGCTATGTTTGCGAAGAGGATAGTCGGCCCAATCTTTTTCACTGGCACCATCAACTCGGAGCGCTATGATCAGCAACTGTTCAACCCATTTATTGCCGCACTTACAGAAGAAAGACGAACATATGATTTCTTTCAGCAGGATGGTGCAACGGCGCATACTGCGCGGAATAGTCTACGTGCTGTGCATGAAGTGTTTGAGGAGCACAGAACTGTATCGAAGAGACACAGCTCACCCAGATCACCCGATCTCTCCACCTGTGATTTTTATCTGTGAGGAGCATTGAAAGGGAAAGTGTACGCAACTAATCCGCACATCCTTGAAAATTGAAATGTGAACATTACAGATGCCATAGCCGAGATTACTACCTATCAGTTGCGGCGCGTTGCGAACAACATGTTCCGTCGTGTGCAGCTGTGTCTTGATGTCGGAAAACAGCACTTTCAGCAATTGTTGTAAACGCAGGTAAATTACTCCTGTTTTCTGTCAGTTCAACTATTCTATACCATGTATAGTAACATTGCCGGACTGTTGTCGTTCATTATACTCGTGCTCCTTTTATATGGCACACCCTGTATATACATTAAATCTTTTGCTTTAAACGTGTGCCCTACCAGTGGATATCAGCTGCGTAAGTGTTGAGTAATCGAGCGGGTAAAGAGCGTCGACAGCATGAAATACCAGGTCTTTGAACAAGTTTTCGGCAAACTACATAAAGATATGTATAAGCGAAACGATTGAATTTTAGTCAGAATATTGTGCTGTAGAGCAAGCTGTCAGCACTACGTCGAATGACACGTGTCAATAGACAACACACAAGGGCAGTTAGTTGAGCTATTTCATGGCGATAGAGATAGCCTGTATAAATATTGTTTTCGCAATTATTAATTCTTCATAACTCTTTACCTTTCTTCATATTTTATTATTATCTTATATCAGTGTATCTCAATATGCCTGAACGTGGAGCAGTAGGCTGATAAGTATAATATGATATTTTTTTTATAGTTTTCATGTGAATTGCTTTAGTACTGCCAATTAAAATAAATTGAAAGTGAACATTTATGCCAAACTGAAAGATATATTGCTTAGAATAATTTTAAAAAGTACAGTGCTAAAAATCGAGTCGAAAAACTCATTTTTTCATATCTCTTATTATTGGTAAACTTATGTTGAATATTTAAATAGGTTAGAATTCCGATTACCAGCGCTTCAAGTATTTTCGTACATTTTGGACGAATTTTTCTTTGAATTAAAACGCTAGTAATTGGAATTCTGTAAAAAAAAATAAGATTTGTTTTGTAGAAATGAAAAGTTGAATAATAAATAACATATAATCCACTTCTTGTTTGTTCAAACCGGTAATGGAACTTCTTGATGGGCTATATAATTTAGATTTTTAAGGATTTGCATTCGCACTGACATTAAAGTTTTGTAAATATAACTTTCTGCGAACTACAACGACAAAGTGCAGAGATATGTTTGTTTACAGCAATGAATTCCTTCATTCCAATTTCTTTATTCGAAAGCTGTTAATTTATTTTGTTTTCAAAAGTAATTAATTTACGAAACAAGAAATAAGGGATCGCTGATAAATACTTTAGTCTTTGAAGTTTGAAATTACAAGTATTTGAAAACATTTTCCATCGCGTTTGTTTTTTTACATTTGCGATGGAAAAAAACAAACAAACATGTAACCTGTACTTATCGTCTTCCAAATATTAGACAGTGGAGCATAATTTTTCCCTCAAGGGATGGAAAAACATACCACACGTGGTACCATAATATAGGCAGTGGCCTGGAAATAACGTATTGAAGTTCAGGTTGTACCATTACCCTAATATTTTTGCTGTTCTCACGTGCTTTGCTGTTTCTTACGAATTAAACAGTGCAACTTCTGTGAAAAAAATAAGTTTGCTCGCGACGGGCATCAAACCTGTGTCAATTCACTCCGACGTCCGTCGCTCTCCCAGCGGAGCTACGCGGACAGAATCTCTTGCTGCAGATTTGTCGTCTTGACATATGTTTTCATCTCTGTAGTACGTCACACTTCCTTGCACCTTTTAATTTCTACTGTATCGATGTAAAACATTTTAATATTTTGGTTATCAGGAATCTATAACCTTGAGTCATCTATCCGGTAGCTACAAAGTACCGTCGTGAAATAACCGTACATTTTCCGATGCGATGAAGTCGTAGTTGTGTTTTTAGAGATCCTGAAGTTTGGCGAACCACTGGCCGGCCAAAAGGAATTTCATCGAGAGAAACGAGTTGAGGTCAAGAAGGGATACGTCTGGGGAATAAGCTGCATGAGGAAGAACATCCAACCCCCACGTGATTGATGGTCGAAACAGGGTCGTGCCTCATCGTGTAAGAGAATAATCTACCAACGCCAATGTTCCGAAAATTATCGTTTCCGATGCAGTTCTACGTTCCAGCACTCTAGCGCACTACAGTCAGATCAGGTAGCATGAGCTCCTGAAACACCACACATCGCATGTCTTCCCAGACACAGAGAAGAAATTTCTTACCGTGGGTGATAGACTTCGACGTTAATGTCTTTGCTTGATGATCCTTTGCTTTATGAGTTTTCAGAGTCAAGCAATTTTTCATCACCAGTAATGATTTTCCTCAGCAAGTTCTTTTATCGATGTCTGACAAACAATAAATCACACGTGTTCAGACTCTGACCAATTGCACGCTCAGTGAGTTAGAGTAGGATACACTTTCCAACTGTTTGATTAATCTTCCATGTGTAATGCAACTGTCACAACGGTCGACGGATTTATGCTAACTGCATTTTAATTCTCTAATTGACACTGCATTTTAATTCTGTCTCGCTGCTATCTTCCTGTGTGATGTCATTTCGTCAGCCAATAGCAGCTCGTATCCGAAATGGCTCAACATAAAGAGATATAAAAGAACCTTGATATTCGTCAGAGTCTATTTGGCATATTTAACCTTGGGAAAACCGTTGAAGAAAGAAAAAAGTGGATTCGTTCGGCATATCTCCATATGCCGAACAAATCCACTTTTTCTTAGAAAGCCGTAAGTGCAGGCTCATGTCGTGAGGTGTTTGTAAAGTTCAGAAATGGTAATTATAGGTAGAAGACAATCAGCGAAGTAGGTTCAAAGCTCAGATTTGCAAGTTCTTCTTTGCAAAAATTCCGCCTTGTCTATTACAGAATTAAAATGCAGTTAGCATAAATCCGTCGACCGTTCTGACAGTTGCATTCCACATGGAAGATTCAAACAGTTGGAAAGTGGATCCTACTCTAACTCACTGAGCGCGCAATTGGTCAGAGTCTGAACACGTGTGATTTATTGTTTGTCAGACATCGATAAAAGAACTTGCTGAGGAAAATCATTACTGGTGATGAAAAATTGCTTGACTCTGATAGCTCATAAAGCAAAGGATCGTAGACATGCTTCCGCAAGCAAAGACATTAACGTCGAAGTCTTTCACCCACGGTAAGAAATGTTTTCTCTGTGTCTGGCAAGATATGCGATATGTGGTGTATCAGGAGCTCATGCTACCTGATTTGACTGTAGTGCGCTAGAGTGCTGGAACGTAGAACTGCAACGGAAACGATAATTTTCGGAACATTGGCGTTGGTAGATTATTCTCTTACACGATGAGGCACGACCCTGTTTCGACCATCAATCACGTGGGGGTTGGATGTTCTTCCTCATGCAGCTTATTCCCCAGACGTATCCCTTCTTGACCTCAACTCGTTTCTCTCGATGAAACTCCTTTTGGCCGGCCAGTGGTTCGCCAAACTTCAGGATCTCTAAAAACACAACTATGACTTCATCGCATCGGAAAATGTACGGTTATTTCACGACCGTACTTTGTAGCTACCAGATAGATGACTCAAGGTTATAGATTCCTGATAACCAAAATATTAAAACGTTTTACATCGATACAGTAGAAATTAAAAGGTGCAAGGAAGTGTGACGTACTACAGAGATGAAAACATATGTCAAGACGACAAATCTGCAGCAAGAGATTCCGTCCGCGTAGCTCCGTTGGGAGAGCGACGGACGTCGGAGTGAGTTGACACAGGTTTGATGCCCGTCGCGGGCAAACTTATTTTTTTTCACAGAGGTTACACTGATTAATACGTAAGAAACAGCAAAGCACGTGAGAACAGCAAAAATATTCGGGTAATGGTACAACCTGAACTTCAATACGTTATTTCCAGGCCACTGGCTATATTATGGTACCACGTGTGGTATGTTTTTCCATCCCTTGAGGGGAAAATTATGCTCCACTGTCTAATAATTACAAGAAGATAAGTTGGGGATGTACGGTAATTATTATTACCACACCGCGCACCTAAACGCCTTCAGCAGTTCTTACCTTACGTCTGCTTCGTGAGGCGCTGTGTTTCGGTGTAGGAGAATACTTCCCACGCTTACCTTTCCGAGTCTTTTGTCTCAATGTTCAAGTTCAGATACAATGTATTACACGTTTCACATTACCACGCTCCATTTATTACGGACTCTTTTAGCAAGAATTCAAAGTATAAAACTCCTTCATAACTAACCACAACCTTTCCGGAAAATGGTGCTAATCTGCATTATTTATTTATCTTTATGAAATGGATGAGGAGGAGTTCTCTCTTTCCATGGACGATCTCTTGCTTTCGGAATTGAAACGTTTGACCCCCTGTTCTTCACTTTTGTCGGTTTGCCGTAAAATTGTAATACATAATAGCAGTGCAGAAAAGCGAAAGGAAGCATGAAACGATGTACTTCGCTTTGGTCCGTTAGAGAATCTAGAAATAATCTCGCCTACAAATTTCAAAATCTTACACGTACATGGTTGATGGAATGCCCGTTACCATAGAAAATGTCTACTGCACTCAGAATGTACTTGATATTAATCCGGCGATTATTTTGAATCATTTAATTAAACAGCGAATAGTTATCCAGGGTAAAGATAGACATCGATGGTTTACCACTCTGCTGCACATCTATCAAACTGTAACGTATCCAAATTGGCACCACTTAACTATAGCCTGATGATACGTTGTATTCTCCCCAAATACGGTGGATATTTATCCATGGATTTTCGTATAATTCAAGTTTCCCACGCATAAAGAAGTAAACTGTTCTGCATAACTATTCGCTAATAATTGTAACTTATTATGCAGGTTCGAATGTTGCAACTGTTGAGGCAGTTGCAACATTCGAATCTGTATAACATAGATGGTTGTGCTATGTATATTACCTACTATCTGTATATAGATGGCTGCACTGTGTAATATTTCCCTTACAACCACGGATATTATTTCCTTTCTGCGACAAAAGGTAGCGTTGAGTGCAACCTTAAACTATTAAAAAACAAAGCATTTGGAAAATCGATTAATCGGTTTGATATAGGTTATCAACATCGTAAGAGAACGGTGCGCCATGAAGGCACAAAAGGCGAAATTTATTAGAAAAAAAAGCTCGTATTTAGTGGTTTCGTTGATAGAAAAAACATTTTGTTGGCAAAGAAGTATTAGAAACTAGTGGATGCGTGGAATTTAATAAGAAAAGTCAGAGAAATAATAATAAAAAATGTGTTTCAGAAAAACTCGAATCTTCAAAAAAGTGTTCTAATTGTGCCGCATCGATGTCTGTATGCTTTAATTAAGAAACTTCTTGCAATTACTGCGAGTCTCAGAGGAGCTATCAGTTTTCTTCCGAACTAGTTCATCTGAGCACAGTTTCATCAAAAGGGATGGAAATTGATAGCACGATGGCTGCATTCATTAAATGTACCATTGAATGAACAACATTACGAAGTTTAATGAGAGAAAACGGACGAACAGCACTGCGCGGGAAGCTCATCACTCAAGGATAAAAAAAGGGTTTAAAAAAAGAAGTCAGCATGACTTTCGTATCGAATATTCGAGTCTTTGGAGAATAAAACACAAGGAAATTTTGAGGTAAATTTTCAGAAATCACAAAACAAACAAGTAATCAATATTGTGCATCATGAATGTATGTGAGTACAGATGAAAATTAAAAGTAACTCAGTCATCGGCAAAAAGATAACGGAGATACAGACATTTTGCAAACATTTCTTTAACTATTCACCTGTCAGGCTAATTACGGTTACTGACCATATGATAGTCACTATTGTTATTAGTCACGGAAATCATAACAGATTTCCGTCGAGTTTAAGTGTCATTTCACTAAAACGTTGCATTCAGTCAGTTAGATACGGTCATAAGGACTGACAAACTTTTTGAAAATGGGTACGGAGCCGCGGATGGCTTAGTAGTTAGCGGGTCAGACTGTCAATGCAAGGTCCTCAGGTTCGATCCTGGGCTGATCTTTCAGAGATGGTGTGATTTACTAACAATCATTTAATATTCGCCGTGCATCGGACAAGCACGTTAAGTGACGGCCCCCAGGCTGGACCCACTGGTTAAATGGGTATCCTTTCCTATGCCCCCATGAAATTCTCTCACCCCTCACTGGGCAACATCGTACTTATACGGTCACAACAAACTGTTCTGTCAAAGTCGCTAGGCTTGCTCTCATTCCTTCCGTTTATCTGTCCTGCCCAAAAGGCGAACTCGCTGTAGGTGGCTGGGACCTAAACTCTACTTACTGTGGACGGAAGTCCTACAAGAAAATGACAAATACTATGGGAGAAAATGGGTACGACTGCTTCATTTCGGTGCGTATTCGATTTGCGAATACGCGAACTAACTAACACTGAAGTTACTCTGTTACTTAGTTAGGGTAACTTAAGGTCTTTTGCAAAAGTTTAAGACAACCAATCATTTCCCTACCATTTCATAACATTGCATCATAACATTTCGTGATAGCTCCATTTCACTTTTTGAATGCATCACACGTCTACAGCAAAGATTTATCCAGTTGGCTAAGCATTCGAAGTTCAGTTCGCCGCTGGTTTCCTTGCAGAGAGGTTGTGATTTGCGTTTTCTCTGTCTCGCATGGGCACAGATATCAAAACATTGACAAAGAGCACTTATTGGAAATCTAAATGGCATTTCTTACTAGCCAACTGCCGATGTACAACATCATTGGAAGACATACAACTTCGTGTTATTAATGCAACTTCACTGCTCGTTGTAACCAATGGCGTATCTTGGGTCCGAGACTTCGGCTATCTCACTCGTCCCTTCCCCCAGTACTGTTTTTTGTTTTTTAAACTGCGAAGTTTAATTTTTAATTGTTAAATAATAGAAGTAACTTTTTTTAATTTTAGGTACATGCCATTGCTAACATGATACCAAATAATTATGAAGATTAGGATTTGAACACGTATCTGTACATAAACTCCATTCTTCTTCTGAATACATTATTTGTACATGAACTCCATTCTTCTTCACTTACTTTATTTGTACATGAACACCATTCGTTTTTCCTTTTGTGTGAACTTGAGTGTTACGTTTTCATAAAATGTTTCTTTCGAGTACTTTTTCATATTTAAAAATATCGTTTTTCTCGTGAAAATTAACACAGCAATCGGACTTCGCCGAATGCTGACTGTAACTACTGTTTCACACGTGAATTAAATCACAAGAAAACTTCGCCGCCGTGGAGCTGGAATCGAACCCGTATCTCCCGATTTACGTTCGATCGCGCTATCCGTTGCACCTCACTCGTCGGTGAATTCACAAATTTCTGTGTTACGGAATATTCTTCGACCGCATTCAGATTCATGCAAATTCTGCTGTCATCTAGCGTTGTTAAGAAAATATCCAGGATTTTTTTAACAACGCTAGATGGCAGCAGGATAATTACGATTACTGACCATATGATAGTAACTATTGTTATTTGTCACGGAAATCATAACAGATTTCCGTCGATGAATTCAGTCATCGTACTATCAATTTCCATCCCTTTTGATGAAACTCTGCTCAGAAACTTGACTTGCGAATTCGCCGTCGTGGGTGCTGCAACGGATAGCGCGCTCGAACGTAAATTTGGAGATGCGGGTTCGATTTCCCCTCCACGGCGGCGAAATTCTCAAGTTTTCTAATGTGATTTAATTCACGTGTGAAACAGTAGTGACAGTCATATCGGCGATGTCAGATTGCTGTGTTATTATCATAACGTATTTACCACGTATTATGAGAAGAATATTTCCTAAACTCTGAATTGTTTTTCTCTATTGACAAAACAGCGAAATTTTTCGAATGTGAATGTCCTTGTGTGGCTCTAAGATATATCTTGATTCTTTTTAATGCTGGAAAACTTTCGGCAGTTGCAATTGTTGATGGAAAGTTTAATATCAGGTCTGCTAATTTGTGCACCTCACTAAACACTATGTCCAATTTATTCAACTTTATGTAACACGTAATGCCTCTTACTGATTTGTTTTTGTATTCATCAAGGAATAAAACATTTTCAGTTTAGTTTTCAGTCGAGCTGATCAAAATTTGAAGTACAGAGTCCTTTACGTTCTGACAGTAGATGTTCAGGGATGCTTTCACAAAATTTGTCAAAACAGTTTGAATCCAACAAAGTCACAAATTTAAGATATAATATATCTGATTTTAATTCATTGACACTTCACAAAAACTGAAACAACTCTCGCGAAACACTCTTATGGGCGGGAGTATACGAGTGACTAAGATGGTCTACGTCTTCTCTTTCTGAGCGAACTGTTGCCCAAAGCAATGGCCCATTCCCCTCTACCAGCTGATCCATGTTGTTATGGAAACACCAGTAGGCGATCGTATGGAAGGTATTTGAATCAGAACTGTTAAGACTCTGGAAGAGCTGCCTGCGTTGTAACGTTGGGTTTCGCTCGCCTGACTGAGTCAAAGAAGCGAATCCGCACGCGTTTTTTTTCGCACCGAAAGCATCGACATATTTTAATTCCGTTGCTAATTGACTTTTATTTGTGTATATTTAATTCAGTTTTATTTGTGCATTCTCTGGGCTTCGCAGCTAGCCTAGATAGCCTAGAATATACGCCACTGGTTGTAACCTATTATAGGAGACCAACTATACTGGTGTTTAAAAAAAGTCAGGAAGGCATTCGCAGGGACAGAAAGAAAAACGCGTAGCAGCAGGTAAAGACGCTTGGCATGCAAGAAGACGTAGTCATAAAGGTAATACACATTTTATAGAAATAGACAAATACGAGTCAATAATTATCGGCAATGAAATTTTTTTGTGTTTTTGTTGGGAGCATTGTCGTTTTGGCGCGCATCGTTAGGCGAAGTTTCCGTCTCATCACTGCTGGCCAGGTTTGAAGTTACTAGGTCCATCCCATTGTCCCTGCCGTGGCATAAACCATTTACACGAAAGAAAAGCAACTTTCAAAGATCCGTTTTTTATACTCTGAAGGCGTATCAGGTGGTGAAATCCATCGAAATCTTTCAGCACAGTACGGGAACAGTGTCTTTCCGCAACGCGGAATGTCTCTACGAATTGATTGAAAAGTTCAAAAATGGTCGCATAAGTGTTACGCATGAAGAAGGAGCACGGACGACCATCCACGGCCACAACTATGACAACATTCAGCGCGTACGTGAAATGGTTCTGTTAGGCAGACGAGTGACTATAAATGAAGTGGTAAATTGCCTACAAATTAGTCATGGTTCCATCACATTTTTGGTCCACTCAAAGAGGCCTTAAGAGGGCCTCTGACAAAGAACTGAGAGAAGCGGTGTAAGAATGTCTTTCTATTCAGCCGAAAACTGTTTTTCTGAGGGCATAAAAAAGCTTATACAAATAGAACGTCTGCACTGAAAAGCAAGGCTACTAAAAATGATATTATTGTAAGTTCCCTATTTTTATTGAATTAAATTTTATAGCTGAATTGTGGATAATTATTGATTGACCCTCGTATGTACACTGGTTTCCTAAACAGAGTCACATCAGCAAATATATCCAAGGAGCGATTAATAATGCAACCTAAAAAGGTCTTATTAAGGACTATCATCACCTCCTATACGGAAATACACATTTAAATATGGCGATGTATGCAGATCATCAGATTGTTAATTAACTCTGGAGCCAAAATATTCCATTCCTGTATGAAAGTGATACGTAACTCGAGGAAGGTTCACGGCAGAGTCTCATGAGCTTTTACGTGTCGTCCAGAACTTCCCAGGTACGTTCCGTAGGGTTCAGCTCAGGAGACCTGGCTGGCCAGAGTACATACACGCCGAACATAACAGCTTTGCTCGAAATCATCAAAAATATCAGCTTTGCACGGGTGAGCATAATCATCCATTAAAAGTAACAGAGGGCCAACAGCTCCCAGAAAAGTTTTAGATTGGACTCATTGGACTCTAAGGCCTCGTCCCTATAGCCCGTAGTATTCACGTTGCCCCCTGAGAACATGTAGAGTGGTGTGCGACAATTGAATATTATGCCACCCGACCCGATAAGACCATCGTCTCCGAAGATGTCTCGTTCACGGACATTTACAAGGTCACTACGGATTTCCTCTTCCCTCAAGATGAAATGCCGGCGAGGATTCATTTGTAGACTGAATCTGCATTCGTCGGTAAAAAGAACACAGACCTACTCGTCTGGACTCCAAGAACGATGATACCTGCATCAGTTCAAGCGAGTTCTCCTGCGAGATGCGTTTAGCGAGACACAAACCATTGATCTCCTGGTATAAAAGCCAATTGCATTAAGCTATCGCTATACACTAAAGGTGCCGAAAAAACTGGGATACCTCTCTAATACCACTTTGGTAATCTTCGCAATCGGGTAACAGCAGCCAAGCGACGGATATGGACTTCACGATCTCTCTGTGGAACAGTGGCGACAATGCATACTCAGATACCTGAAGAGCGTCGCACAATTTCGTAACATTCCCTGGCGGAAAATTCCTCGCATTGCGGGCGCGTTGAACCCAAATATGGATAGATCCCAAATATGTTCGATGACTTTTAAATCCGGCGAACGAGGGGCCAGGTCAGGGTTCAAAACTCCGTGGAATGTTCCTCTAGCCATAAACGGGCGACTGTATAAGTGTGTGGTGATGCATTGTCGTGCTGAAAGAGGTCGCACCCGTCGAAGTGGTTGCAAAACATGAACGGGTGCAAATGATCCCCGAGGTTGGTTTCGTAGCCTCCACCGGTCAGAGTGGCACGCTGACGTATGAAGGGTTTTAATGCGTGCAAAATAAAAACACCCCACATCATAACAGAGTCATCGCCCGGCCTACACTGTCCCTTTTTATTATGCTGAATCCATCTCCCAGTGGAGTTTTCGCCAAACCTGGAGTCGGCCATCTGCCCGATACAGTTGGGACCACGACTCATCGGGCCAGGCTACACTTTTCCATTCATCCTGCATCCAATGGGGTATATCCCGAGCCCAGGCATGGCACACAGCCTTGTGTCGTCGGGACAGCTGTGGAACCCGTATGGGTCGTGTGCTCCGGCACCCCAAAGAACACTGGGAACTTTTCACTGTTCAAACGCTGATGCTACTACTGGCTCCAGCATTGAATTGTGCTGTGAATTGGGACAATGTTGTTCTCCCGGCTGATGTTACGATGTGTGCCAAATACCGCTGTCCACGGTCGTCCAGGTCTTTCCTACGGCAACGCCGGTCTCCCACTATGGAGTTTTCATGGTGTTCATGTAGTACGGGTACAGCCTTGAAATAGTTGACCGTGTAAATCCAAATTTTGCGGTAATTTCCGAGATGGAATGACCCATCTCCCGGGCACCGACTATCATACAAACGTTCGAAATAGCTTAAATCCTGATGAATTGCCATCTGAACTGCGAATGCTATTATTGAGCTTGCAGAGATATCTGCTTCTATATTTACGTCTTTTTAGGACGATACTATTTACCGTATGGGTTTGGCAGCATGTAATGAATAATGGTTGCGCCGTTACCAGGTTTTCTGGCCCCTCGGTTTATACACTGGTTTCTATAAATTAAGCAACAAACCAAACAATCGCAATAATTGGGTGAAAATAGTTCAAATTGCACGAAATTTGCATATGTTAGGTGCGAAGACATACAGCATCGATGTACGGAAGGCAAATCAGTGGCACTGGCAGCGCTTTATGCAAATGCTCTAGAGCTTAAAACCACCTATTTTGGAGGGAGTTGCTAATTCATGTGCGGCGGTGAATGATAAGATTTCGAGATAGCGATTTTGTTACCATGGCTTCGAGAAGTCAGTTACCATCGGGGGCACGCTACAGAGCGTTAGGCCGACTGGAAGCAGGGAACCGGCAGATAGACGTTGCAAGATGACTCAACGTCGATCGTTCTGTGGGCAGCAGGATGTGGCAGCAGTTCCACGCCCCGGGTGCAGCTTACCGAATGTACAGCGAAAGTAGGCCAAGGGCGACGACCTTCGGGGATGACCGGTATTTGAAGCTTTCGGCACGGCAGAACAGGACGATCAGAGATGAGTCGGCTACACCAATTCATCTCAGATCTGTGCTTGCGGCAGCCAGCGGACGGGCTGTATCAGTTTCGACCCTATGCAGAAGGTTACATGCAGGAGAACCGTATGCTCAGCGAATGGTATTATGCGTGCCCATCACCCCCTGCCACTGGATTGGATTGGATTGGATTGGAGGTTTAAAGACCACCGTGAGCAACTCAATGGGCTATAAGCAGTCGCCCGTCCCTAATTTAGGGTCACTGGCTCCAGGGAAGGGAGAGAGACAGTGCTGTAAGACAAACACAACATCCATACCTCACCGGGACTCGAACCCGGACCCCGTTCGGACGAATGATCAGAGGCCATCGCTTAGACCACTGCGCCACCGGCGCGGCCCCTGCAACTGGATGGAACATTTAAGTTATGCACTAATGCATGTGAACTGGACTGTAAATCAGTGGAGATCCGTTCTGTTCACATAGTGATTCTCACCGAGTTTTCATCTGGGGAGAGGCCGGTACTCGCTATCTTCCCTCTAATATCCAGGAAAGGGGCACCTATGGTGTTGGTAATGTTCTGGTATGGGCCCGCACATCGTTAGGCGGCCGTGCCGACCTCTATGTGCCTGACCACATGGAAATTTCAGTGCTCAGAGGTATAGAGACGACATCCTATACCTCTGAGCACTTGTCCGTATGCGGCTGCAATTAGCAGTACATTTGTACTGCAGGTGGATAACGCCCGCCTTCACACATCTCACCTCGTGCACGTGAACTGGACTCCAAACCAGTACCTGGAACATAAGACTATAACCCTATGGAGTGAACAGCACATTCTCCCGATATGAATCCCATTGAGCATGTTTGGGGTGCTCTCGAGAGGCATGTTGCTGGCCTCCAGCCCCATCCCCAAACCCTGCTGATGCTCCGCACTGCTTTGTTCGAGCAATGGACGCACATCGTTGTCGGGCCTATATTGCTGTTCGGGGTAACCACTCTACGTATTAAAATAGATTTTCCTATTTCATCTTGATACTTATATTTCTGGCTATTTTCATATTTGTATCACTCGTACAGAATGAAAATGCTTTGTATCGCATGTCCTTACGCTTATTGGTTGTATTTGGTCTGATAAAGCTTACCTCAAACTTTAATCCGAATCGGTTGCATATTTTTGGAGTTATGGCGATTTTTCCATTTGTTGCTTAATTTATGGAAACCAGTGAAGTTTGCTTTAATACCGTATTCCAGCGGAAGCGGAATGATTCGAACAAATTGCCGCACTGTATAGAATGTGTGGCGTTGTGCGGTTAAAGCGACATAAGGGTCCTCTCGAGGTGTAATACGCCTTGGACGACCTTGTATAGGCCTTTGTGACATTCCACTGCTGTTGCTAAATTGCTACTATAACCGTGAAACCACTCTGTGATAGATTTACCAACACACTATCGTTAGCATTATAGATTGTTTTTTTTATCTAACGGAAACTATCGATGGTGGCACCTATCAACAATTTTTAGCACTACCCTAATGCGAATGCTTCCTCATTCCCTCATGTTTTCTTATGAATGATTACCACGTTGCAAGGAAATTTCGGTTTGTCTCCAATCACTTTCTGTTGTGAGGACACACTGATAGACCTGAAAGTTTTTGAATACACTGCTGGACATGGAAGTGTTTGAATACACTGCTGCACATGGAAGTATTTGAAAGAACTAAAAAGATAAGATAAACTGAAGTTTGGCTATGGGCACAAAGAACAAGATATCTGTTTTAAATTACGTAAAGAACGAACCCATGAAGTAAAAGCGCAAGACATCCTGTGACTTTTGATACACATTGGAATTAATTAACAGAGCTTCACAATTAATTGAATTTAAAGCACATTTTTATTCAAAAACCACGAGTTGCTTGTTTGTATTTTCCTAAAACTGTATATCATGATGACCCAAATACTTAAAATTTACTTTTTTTCCCATTCATTCATGACTTTTGTGGCTGACGTTATATGTTATGAAACGAAATATTGAGAACGAAATCGCGTTGCCAATGTTATTTTTAAGTATTGTCAATTCTGTCCTAAAAGTCCAATATAGTAAGGTTTTCATTTCGATAAAAGGAAACCATGTACAAATACTTCTTACTGATGAGTTAAAAACAGTAATAACCGTCATATGCGTGCTTAATATTTATAGCTATGATTCAAAATATAACCGTTACACATACTTGGAAGCGTTCAGTTTTCTCTCAAAAGGAAAACAAACAATAATCAAAGGGAGCGGTGCTCTTTTTAAAAAAAAAATTCGGATCGAACCAATTTGAGATCAAGATTTCTCCGATTTCCTATCCTTTTAGTTTTCGTTCTATGTCACAATGGCTGTCGGACTAAATAGACGTTTCCATGGAAACGGAAGAAACCTGACACACAGCATTACAGTTCAGCTCATAACTTTCATGTGGCATGGCCTTCAATATCTGTTTCTTTTTTATTTTTCTGTGCAAGTATGTGACCGTAACTGGGCAACTCGATAGTATCGCTTCGTCCTTTAGTTTCCATATAAGTGTTTCTTTGAGTAACTTCGGAAGAAGGTTTCGCACTGGAAGTATTTCAATTAAAAACATTAGCTTTTGAAACTAAAAAAAGAAGAAAGCGAGAACTTGTTGAAAACCTTCTCCTGTTGGTTAGAACACTTCTCATTTCTAAATTGATCACTTAGACCTGAGGTTTTGACTTTCCAAAACTTTTTATTACACTGCCTGCGACTGCTAACTAGACGTGTTACGAAGGACAAATTTTCAGGACCGTTCTGTTTCTTCAAATTGATTCATGACTGCTAGAAACCTGTTAACGTAACATTTTACCTAGTATGAAACTAAAGTAACACAGTATGAAACCAAAGTAACTATGTACACAGTATGAAACTGAAATAAAGCACCAATGAATATGTTTTTTCAGAGGATGTTCTCACATGTTTAGAACAATTTGCCATCAATATAACTATTTTTTTAAATTAAATTATTATTATCTTAAATGTTCTGCCTGATATTAAATTCTCTAGACTATGATCTAGATTTCCGTGATAACAGGACATTTCTTCAAATTGGTAAGTGGTATTTTATTCCACTCCTCTGCCAATGCTTTCTATCATTGTCCAATCATTATTTTAAGTCTGCGTTTAGAAATTGCTCTTTTTAGCAGATTAAAGGCACAATAGTCTCGTTTTAGCAGTCCAATGGTCCATTGGTGAAACATCACGGGACTTTGAAAGGATATAAACAAAACGTATTAACTGGACACCCGTTCATTTTTTCAAGAAATACAGTGGTAGATTTGGATGCATGACTGCTAGCCTTATTCTGATGATTCTACCCTTTGAAGGCTCTGTGGATAAAGGACTGGTACTTCCTCTTTAAATGTAGGAGCTAAAACATTAGTTTGTTAATATGTAGAATTGATTTTAACATTATTTTCAACTTTTCTTAACTTTAATTTCCCATTCTGCGAGAAACCAACAATAATCATGGATCCTGTACTGAAACTTTCTTTGGATTATCGAAACTAAGTTGGTAAATCTTTTTCTGCTCTTTTGCGATAGTAATTAGACCTTTTTTGTTACGGTCGTTTATGTATATTCCAGCTTTATAAATGGTCACAATAAATTTCTATCTGTCTCCGGCTAAGTGACTTTCATAAAGAATTCTACACCGTGTTCTGTACTGTTGAAGTTTTCAGTTCAACGTTGCACCACAATATCGTGCAGTATCCGACACTTACCCCAGGATCTGGTTCAACTTTCACACTTGCACTACAAAGTGGTGCATGAAAACGTTTGATTTGCACCAATTTTTCGTGCAAGTTACGAAATGCAGCCAAAGCGGCGTTACTTAGCACCCCATTTTGGTGCAATGAAGGAATCGGCGAATGCGTCTTCGTCATCAAGTCATCCGACGGAGACAGATGTTGTGTTATGCCGCCATGTTGGTTCCCAGTGATTGCGAGTTTCGAAATATTTACAGAGGTTTTCACTCAGGTTAATAAGGTAAGTGATGAAAATAATATTTGTAGTACATATATATCTAGTGTTTCTGACGTAATTATTTTCACGTTGAAGTTTCTGGTGTTATATGTGCCTAAACACGTGTAGTCAAGTTACTGATAGCCCATCAAGTTGCTTGCTCACGACGATCGAGGGACGTTAAACCCCCAATTAAAAAAACCCATCGTTCTAACTAAAATAAAAATTTCAGTAATCCATGTTGGTCTGAGGAATAATTTTAGAGGTCGCCAAATCGATTTTAATAACCTATAATTAAGAGAAACGTTCAGTTGATATTGTAAAACATCAAGATGAAATGTCAACAAACATAAGTTCATGCTCTGAATGTCGTGCAAAACTGACAGATAGGCATCAAACAATATTTTGTTTGTAAGCTATAATTTTGTTTTTTTATGTTATATTTTTGTCTGTTGTGTCAAGCTGTTAAAAAAACAAACTCATTCCCAACAATGAATTTCATGTTCATATAGAGTAATAGAACATTCATTTGGTAATTAAAGTGGATCTTGTTGAGTGGGTTATTTTGTACGAGATACTACTTAATTGTTGATTAAGATATTAATACAGACATCATCAAACAAAGATCTTTGCTGTTTCCACGTTTTTTGATAAAGATATGCTTCCACAAGTCCTTTTTGTTTAACCAACTTTCATAGAGCTTTAAAAACGAGGTATAGCAAAATTTAGCACAGACATTTAAGTACCTGTTCCCTTTTAAAACCTTGTTCAAATGACTGTAAAACCACTGTTTGGAATTCAAGACATTCATATTGTATGGGGTTCTTATTACAACTGGAGCAAGCTTTTCTTATCCAGAACAGTGAGACTGGAAATTATTCCGGCCGCCCACATGGCCCAGTGGTCTAAGCGATGGCTTCTGAGTATTCGCCCAAAAGCGGTCCGGGATCGAATCCCGGTGAAGCATGGATGTTGGGTTTGTCTTACGGCATGGCCCTTTCCCTTCCCTGAAACCAGTGGCCGTGAATTGGGGACGGGTGACTGCTTATAGCCCATTGGTTGGTCACTGTGGTCGTTAAACCTCCAATCAAAAAAAAAATATGCACGTTCAAGTCAAAAGTTCCCCATTTCCACTTGAGTAATATGATATTTACTTTCTCACACCTCCATTATAGGGTAGTGTCATTGTCCTTAAAAAATCTCACTTCTGGTTTTTGACATAATTTTACAAAAAATTTAAGAACGGTAAATATTCAAAATCCAGTGAGTAATGAATATCATGTGAAAGTTATTGCAAACATCACAGCGCCGCCCAAGTGGCGCAGTGGTCTAAGTGCTGGCTTATGACCATTCGTCCGAGACGGGTCCGGGTTGGAATTCCGGTGAGGCATGGATGTTGGGTTTGTCTTGCGGTACTGGCCCTTTCCCTTCTCTGAAACTAGTGGCCCTGAATTGGGGACGGGTGACTGCTTATAGCCCATGGAGTTGCTCATGGTGGTCGTTAAACCCTTAATCAAAAACTGTTAAAAAATATGCTGTTTCAGATAATTCTTTTCACGCACGAGATGTTCATAGTGTGGATTATTCTGTGCTATGATGATTGCTGCATGGAATACTTGTATGCGGCTAACTAAAATCTTAAAAAATAACATACTGAAGTATGTAACTTATTCAGTAAGTTTATTTACACGATGGGCGTTTCTTTTTCTTATGCCCTTATGAGTATGAACTTACACCTCTGGTGTTAGTTGTGCTGAATCAGTACAAACTTGCTTAGCTGACCCGGCAGTGTAGCGGTATAAGCACTGGCTTTGTTTTGACATTTATTAAAGAACCTCCATATTCAAATCCTAGGTGAGACATGTATGGTGTGTTTGTCTTACAATACTGGCTGTCTCGCTGTATTGCCGTTAAATGCAAACGGGACCAAAAAATATTTTCATATAAAATCGATTCCAGATAATTGGGCCATTGGTTAATCTGGGCAACAGTTTATTAGGAACAACGTTTGAAAAACGCTCCAAATTAGCTCTTTGGGATAAAGTTCGCATAATTGAGACAGCCCAGTTATGTTTAATTGGGCCAAAGTATTCTAATCCCAGTGTGACCCAATTAAGCTGGATCTGCAGTAGTTACGATTGTGTTTTTTTTTTCATTGTAGATAATCTACACACAGATTTGTCTATGTACCACTTCAGCTATGACATGACATAGCAGCCTTTAAATTTTGTGGCTTTGGGAGATATTAATTGTTGAGAAGCTGAAATAATTCAATTCTTTCGCTGCAGTACATAGACAGATAACTATTTTATTTTCATTTGACAATCACTACTATGCTAGGTCAAACAGCCTCTCATTTTGATATAAGGGATGATTTGCAAGAAAAGGAATTAAGTAATGGCAGCCGGTATGGAGTGGAGTTGAGGAAAGAAAAAAATTCAAAATGTGCATTCACATCTCTTTTTCTCTCTCGCATTGAGTCTTGCGACAAACTAGAGGTGAAAACACGTGCCAAGACGACAAATCTGCAGCGAGACATTCCGTCCGCGTAGCTCAGTTGGGAGAGTGACTTACTCTGGAGTGAGGGGATACAGGTTCGATACCGTCATGGACAAATTTGTGTTTTCAGAGTCTACCAAGGCATGTATACTATCTGTTCAGTTTATTAGGATTGTCACATATTTTTTATGATAAGGTTTATGAATTTTTTTATGATAGTGTAGATTAAATTACCTAAATAAGTTTCATGTTTCAAATGTTTAGCATTATTAGATCTGCAGTTTCAGTGAAAATTGAGTACTTGTGCAAATTTTCCCCAGACTGACCATCAAAATAGAAACTGTTGGCATCCCAATGTCAGTCAGGTAATGTTTATAGAATTATTGCTATTTGAAAAAAGTTAAACAGGTTGCTTTATATTTCATGACTCTACATGTCTTCTGTTCCTGTACAGGTCTGAATGGAAAGTTTTGCAGTTGACCATTTTATGCTGAGCTGGGAAATATGTTTGGATGCAAGTATGGTGCAAACTTTGCAATGTTTAGACCTTATGTTGCCCATATGAGACAAGATCATAGTCAGGAGCCTTTTTTTCAGCATACATGTGGTCTATAAGCCTGTCCAAGAACGTTTTTCGTTCTCTGTGATCACATGTATTGGCAAAAAAAGCCAAATGAAAAACAAAGCCACAACATATTCCTGCAGTTCGTGTAGATTCCAGTCCCATTTAAGGTCACGATTTATGTCACATTGCATGAAACATGGAGCATTCATTTGCCCTTTCAGTCAGTGCCGTAAAACATTTAATGTGTACTCCTCATTCAGTTCACATTTGTCAAGATGTCATCCCAAAGGTAAAATTGCTAATATAAAGAATTCTTCATTTGACTTCATAAATGATGAGGAATTTTTTGGTATCCAAAACATTGAGGACATGGAAAGCACATATATTCAAGTAGATGATTGCACAAGTGCAGTACCCAATTATGAAGATGTTGAAAAATTGCTGTTGTTGCTATATGATAAAGTTTGTGAAGAAATCACAGTATCATTTTTCAAGTCTACAACATATATCTGTGCATTATACTTTTACACCCTATTTTTAAGGACAAATACAAACAATTTTATTAATAAAATGACGAACACACAACAATTTTCAAAGATATAACTTTAAATGAAAATCCAGGAGGCAAATGTTTCCTTCTATTCATAAAAAAATCAATGCTGGATTGTATTCTCTTTATACATATTATCCATGATTTCAATTTCAGCACAATTCATGACTGTGATGCTACATTTTTTTGATGTTTTGATATGGAATGACTCAGTGGAGAAAATCAAGCTTACAAAAGCTGACCTGCTTGTTTATTATTATTCGAGAGTATAAATTTTCAAGCACAGTAGTCTAGTAGTGTTTCTATTTCTGCTTGTTTATTATTATTCGAGAGTATACATTTTCAAGCACAGTATATTAAACATCTGTGTAAATAACTTTCAAAGATCTTTATGTTTGTCATTAGTGCTAATTGTCCCTATCTAATTTCAGATGAAGATTCTACTAAGCTACAATAATTCTTGTAAAGTTCGACAACTTGATGGGAGTTCACAGTTTTATGAAGTGATACAACAAATATTCAGTCTGTTGACTTGTTGCTATACGGGGAAAAATATGACAGTGAACTCAACGAATACGTGGATTTGGAAGATCTTAATACATGTGACAAAGAAATTCAAAAACAAAGATGCTATTCCACTTCTAAATTTTACACCTGTGTATCTATGCGTAACATCACAAGGTGATGAACCAGTTCATAATTCACTCAACAGCAGGGTCACTTCTCTAAGTGCTGATTCATTATGCAGTGTCGACAACAATTAGGTAATGATCGAAAATATTTGTGAAAATCCTTGTGTGCATACCCTTGACAAAACTTATATCCTACTCAGAGCGTTATTCAGATGCCTCATATTTTCTAGAACTCCTTTTCCAATTAGGTTATTACTTAACTGAAGATTTCCTAACATCGTTTTCGCAAAATGTCAAGTGAGTGAGAATCACTTGAGGACAATATTTCGTATGAAGCATTCGTGCCGGCGCAACTATATCACAATTCTCACTTTCAAGCATCCTACTTTATGTTCAGACTTTCCACATTTTGACGCTATCCACTGAATCCGTGAGTGAATAATCTTGGTAATTTTTTCCGTTAAGTAAAATCCTTAATATTGCAGATTTTTGCCTATTTTAAATGGTACTGGAGCCGTTCATCCTTCATGAAGTATTTGTATGAAAGCTTTCTTTTTTCGCTTTTCGCTTGTGTTCCAGTTCTTTTAAGTCCAAGGTTAATTCGCTTATATCCATTTCTTTTAAGTCAAAGGTTAATTCAGGAAATAGAGCATTGAACTTTAGTCTAAAATAAAGTTTACTGTAATCTTTTTGTAATTAATTTCGCTCTTATTTTCCCACGACTGATCATTCATTCTTTCCTCAAGAGCATTACCTATGATGTCATAATTATACCAAAAATCTGAAACTGACAGGCGAGCAGATGCCACGTTTAATATGCTTAAAATTCGACCATTTCTTAGTTTCAGTGTCTAGAAAATCTGAGCACATTTTCACTGTCTTGCATTTTAAGGAAGCACTTGACCCAAGACAATAAAGGCACAAAATTTATTGATACTTGTAACTCATCTCACTATATCACCAGCTGCTACACTGAACCTGTGATTTGCGCAATGCTAAACAATTACCGGAAAAAATATTTCCTTTATTGGTTTTTCAAACCGGCGTTTGCTAATATATTATTTGAACTATCATCATGTGCGACATGAAATAAGTTTCTACGCAGTATTATTTCATTCGTGTGACTGAATACAATAGAGTAAAGAATTTAAAAACCCATTTACAGTGACGCCTTCCGGTTTAAACAAATTCAAAAGGAAATTGTTCCTAGAGTTTTTCCCACTGTTCTTATTACACAAAGTCAAACGCATACCATCAAAGCATACTTTAGAGCTTCATGCTCAGCTTGTCAATCAATTACATGTTCAATTGCTCTTAGATGTAACGATTTACTCATACCATCGCGAATGCAATTCAAGATGTCCATGCAAGCTCCAGTTTAGTAAATAATGCTTCTATGAATCCAGTGTAATTTCTTTACATAGATTCTAGGTTTAAAATCACGGAGTTAATGATTTTCTTATTTGTCTTGCATGCTGTGGGAAATGGTTTTGTAGTTATTAATTTTACACGGAGTAAATATTTTAAACACAGATTATCAAGGGGCTGTTCTGAGTTTCTGCAAGCAATTTTGTAGCAGCATTGTCTTGATATTTTGTTATGATTATTTTTTTTCTTAAAAATAGCATCTTTTCTTTTTTACTTTCCCGGAAAAGATCACTTTTAGAAGCTTTCGTTCCCATCGATAATTTAGCAAATCGCATTTCGCAGAAAAATCAATTCATCATTGATAATACAGCAACTATGGCAGTCATTGAAGGCATGCCTTGCTCTTGGACATGGATATTCTGAGAGGCAAAAGCAGTTCTCACATAACCTTTTCGCTCTCTTTTTAGTTTTAGCTTAACTGATTTTGAAAGGTTAAAATAAATTTCTAATCACTTTCCGTTTTTTAACAGAAACGGGAAATAATTGCGTAAGTCTCACCTGTTTTAGAAAAAGAAAAATACTCTACATACCGCTTATACGCTCGTAGGCTTATAAGCCGACCCAGTGGTGGTTCAACATATTGGCGAAAATCCCAGACCCTTATGTGATTAGTTCTTAAATTTCAAGAATTTGGAAAGTATGCTGTTCAATGAAATAAAATTAGGCGAATTCCTAAAATTACCTTCTTTAAATATCTTTAAAATCCAACTCTCCACAGCCTACAAAAGCTTTTACAACTCCATTTTTCTTAAAGTTGCGTCATCAGTATAAATACTGTCATCTGCGACTTTGTGGTGGGTGTTTTCTTCACACGAATCTTAAACCAAATCGTGATTTGTAGCATCTACGGCATTATTAATGCAACATTATATATCTATTTTTGAAAGATCACGACTTTGCACTTCCGTAAAAACGACAAACCCAGGTAGTTGCAAGAAAAGACGTCCATGCATGTTTTGAAAACATGGGAGATCATGGACTTCATTAATTCATACCTTCGACGTGGATCAGGAACACTAAACAGAAGTCATCGCTCTTTCCACGTTAATATGTGAGTCACGGAAAAATTCTCATGGAGAATTTTCCGTGACTCATTTATTAACGTGGAAAGAAAGATGACTTCTATTTAGTGATCATGGACTTATTTATTGCATCTGTCCGCAAAACTGGAGTTACATGCTCGAAGTCTTGCAGAAGAAATAAGAAAGAGATTATTTCCTTTTTGTGAGCAAGGAATTCCGTCTTCTTGTTTTAAAACGGATTAATTATCGCACTTGTCACATTAGCGGCAACTATTCCTGCAGGACTGCGAATGGGTCGTTTCTTGAAATCCTAAGCTGTGTTCAAAAATGGTTCATTATTTATATTTTTAACTGACTTGCGTATAAGCCGACCCCAACAATTTAAAAAACAGATTTCTTGCAATATGTTTCAGCTTATTACCGAATATATACGGTAATTTGATAAAAGGAAAATGAATGAACACAGTTTCGTTATCAAAACAGGGTCATTATTTGAAGTCTTAAGGATAACAAGGTCATTTATGAGGTTTTAAAATACAGGCTGTGGAATTTTAACGTCCACCTGTGAAGAGAAAAAGAGAAGAAAATGATGTTTGTATCAGATAAAGTTCAAGGGGAACAGAAACACTATATGGGGCAGACACTGTTCTAGATCGACTTAACGAAGCTAATGCTGTTTCGAACGATGGATTGATTATAACCGATGCTGAATCGATGACTAATTCTGTTTGCCACATGAAGTGCTATAGACATCCTAAAATCATAAAGAACCCTGAACTCAAATGAGGAAGGAAGAAAAGCTACACCAGTCTCTAAAAGACACTGACAACTAGAATGAAAACCTTAATACAAACGAAAAGCGTACAACAAGAACGCGAACTCCTTCTGGAACTGGTTCCAAAATAATGACGTCTGTATGTTTAACTTGCAATCAATAGAAAGTGGGGGAGACACAGTTGTTTCGAATTTGTAAATATGGAAGAGCACAGGATCTTCTAGATGCAACCAGATCTGTACCACAATAGTGGCACAAAAGTGTACATAAAAAGTATAAAATATATAAAAGCGAACACTTACTTTTGAGAATGAGACAAATAGTTGCACTTCAAACACTGATTATTTACGAAGATTTGTTGAAGATTTGAATTTTGATTCTAAAGTTTTGGCTTTATCTGATATTTTGGCTGCATTTATGAAACAAAACCCTGGGACTTCTATCTCAAATAAAGACATAAAATCAATGCTTATTGAAGTACATGAGGAAAACGTTGCATTTTCATACCCGAGGGAGAAGACATGATCCCGGCTTGTTTATCCACGTAACATTGATTATGGTAAAGTTGTGTACAAAATTCGATCTTACGTTGTGATTGAAAAATGTGCTACCATACTCCGCGAAGAAGCCAAAGACCACGGCTTTAAATTAGATGTGGCATTTAATAACGCAAAGTATTTTAAATTATCTAAAAGAAAGTATCAGCAGCTATGGCCGAAGCAATGGCAGACTCTTATAGAGAAATTAGATTCTTCTGATTCTGAGTCTGAGAAGAAGAAAGTATCAGCAGCTACGGCCGAAGCAACGGCAGACTCTTATAGAGAAATTAGATTCTTCTGATTCTGAGTCTGCAAGTGTTCAACGAAGATATGACAGATGTTTTCAAGTTGTCTACCTCATTCATAATGGGCTGAAAACAACGTCTTTGCACATTGCTAATGCTCAAACTGTAGACAATTCAAGTTGGTGAAAAACACTCATCACAATGTTCAGTCGCCAAGATCTCTGTTATAGTTATGATGATGCCCTACTCAAAACTAAATGTTAGCCAATAGAACGATTATTAGAGCTAAAGGTCACCATGTCCCTATGTCACCCTTAAAAAAAGCTAGGATTCCTGTCCATGGTGCTATGGACAAATTTGATGGAAAGAAGCTACAATGTCCATGGAACTCATGAGACGGTATTGATTGGTTTTGTTTCAAGATAAACAAGAAACATCGGCATAGAAGAACCTAATGGCAAAAACAACTTTACAGGGATATTTCTCATTGATGTAGTGTTACGAAGTTTCAATAAAGAAATGGGAGCCCAACAGTTATTGAACTACCATAAGCCAAAACCAAGGCGCATGGTTTCAAGTAAATTATACCAAGCAGTGACGTAAATACAGCATCTGAAATAAGAAAGTTAGGGCGAAATCTGGATTTAGTATGGTTCCTATCACAATTTTTTACAGACGCAATTGTTACTGAACTTGATTTCCCCAAAGTGGTGTATATAGCATCAAGAAATACTTGTATGAGTGGGCTGTGTAAACATCCTTCTCACAGAACATTGACAAGTTTTATGCCAATACTGCTCTACCTTGCAATGTCATACAATTCCATTTATACATCAATGATGAATTTTCAAGCTGAACAACATCAACTGAATCTTTAAGAAGGATATTCGTGGTGTGGTAAAAGAGTCGACCGCATAGCCAAAGAAATACAACTTCTTCATCCAGATGCGTTTTCTAAAGTAATTCTTAGCCTTGCAGAATTACATCTACAAAAAGTTATGTTATCATATATTGATCTGTATTATAAAAACAGTGGCAATTTTGAAATCTTTGTTGAGACTGAGACTATGAGACGAACTTCAGCTGAGAGTGTTTTAAATGGCAACCATTAGGCTCGTTCAGTCAGAGAACTTCAATGCTCGATGAAGTCATACAAACACTTCAGTGGATAACATCTATGGATCAGTGTAAAAAATTGAAATATTCTGACTTCTTTTCCATTATGAAATGCTTTCAACTATCGATTAATAATAAGGAGCTCTTATTCCATGAAAATAAATCTGCTGTCAATGGTCTGAGTGGAGTTTAGACAGATTTTGAAATATTTAGAGACAATTTTTGAGCAGCAAGCTATTTCGTTCTAAGACCAATTTATGTCTACACTAGCACCTCTTCTTAGAGAACTAATACATGCTGACAGCAAAAATAATTAGGATTTACATGTCTGCAGTATAAGAGAATGTTTGTCTCTCTTCTTCGTCTTTGAAAGAACAAAATGACTGCTTGAAACTCAAAGACGAGCACCCATTAATGTTCAGTAACTTTGAAAATGGCCGTTTTATAGTGCAACATTCTAGTAAAAGATTTAGCAGTGTTACCTTGGATCAGGCGTTAAAGCATCATTAAAATAAGCCAGTAAAAGGTCTGGAGGCATAATTGGTGTCACAAGATGCAGAGATACAGTTGCAAAGTACGATGTTATCGAACATGACAAAGAAACCCTAACTCATTTCTTAAGAATATTTTGTGGCCTTAATGAAGAAGACGAATTTTCTCTGCACCACGAATTCACCAAATCACTAACAATTAAAGACAAAACTTGTGTTTTTAGGATGTTAAAGTTTGTTCTCCAAACAGGAAACCCATTTTCAAAACCTGATAGGTGCGGAATATCGAATTTAATAACAACATTGATCAAGAAGTATGCAGCTACTTACTCCACATACAGGATAAAGGGGAGAGAAGCTACAAAACGTTGCCAAAGATAGACTAGAAGACAAAGCTAAAGGAATTTTGGATCTTACACACAAAGAATTTTCTAAAAAACGCAAAGAAAAAATCCCAGCTGAATGAGCTCTTAAAAAATAAAGGATGAACCTCGATGCATAGATACTGTATAACACGTTCCTGAAATATAAATGTAGACATAATACTCAAATATGAGCTAACAACCACATATAGCGTGATAAAGCGCAAATTATAGTACAGTAGAGAGTTTGAAAGTAGGTTTTAAAAGGTTATGATGTAGAAAGAAACATCTCGACTTCAGAAAAGAGCACAATTATCGTGATTTATTTCATGGCGTATGTAAGAAGAGTTTATGCTAAACTGCTAAAATTGAAGATATTTGGTGACTTTTTTCAACTTGGTGACATTTTCAACTTGGAGTTTGAAGGGCAGGACACAATCCGAAAAATCATCTATAAATCGGGAAGACTGCCATAAAGGTGAGTCAAATTATTCTTCCGAATCGGTGATACCTAAGAAGACGATGCTGGGGTATATCAAAATCTTCCTCAGTTATGAACTTTATCAAACATCCTGCACGAATGAAATGAGTGAAAGATATGAAAAGGAGGAGAGAAGCATCTGTACGATTATACATTGTAGTACATGTCTAAACAAAATTACCAAACGAATGGCATATATATTTTTTCAAAGAATGCGTGATATGTATTATACGCTTCTATCATTCGTGTGTTGAATTCCAAGTAGTTCCACTTCTAGAAGGAGTTTGTGTTCTTGTTTTACATTTGTTACTTGTATTAAAGTTTTCACTCTCGTTGTCGGTGTCTTTTAAAGACTGGCGCAGCTTTTCTTTCACATTTGATTTCAGGTTTCGTTTTGACTTTAAGATGTAAAGCCTACAGCATTTCATGTGGCAAATAAAATTAGTCCTCGATTCATCATCAGTTATAACCAATCAATCGTTCAAAACAGAACTAGCTTCTTTAAGTTGATCCATCGTTCAAAACAGCACTAGCTTCTTTAATGTTTCTGTTCTCCTTGATTTTCATCTGATACACCCATCATCTTTTTTCCTTTTTCTTCACAGGTGAAAGTTACAACTCTGTAGCCTGCATTTTAATACCTCATAAATGACCCTGTTTGAATCTGTAACAAAATTGAAAATATATTCATTACGTTACTGCAATAAATCGCATGTTTGACTTTAATTTTTTACAGAATATGGAGTTATACTTATCCGAGTGCATTTGTATGACTTTTTTGAACTCAGCGCACGTGAAAACATATAGAACCATATATCACACCCCCATGTTACGTTATCAACTTAAAACATACATTATATTCATAAAAAATTAAGATGGCGGCCATTTCTCGAAAATGACCACTGGTCAGATGTTGTGACCAATATTTTCCCATCACTAAGGGGTTGGAAACCCATCGGAAGAAAAAATTATGCACCTCAATATCACTACATGACCATCCCCACAGCTTCTAGACTAAAATAGAGAACAAAGCTTAAGCTGGACTATTTACAAATATTGTGTTATTTTGTGAGCATAACATAGTGAATAACCATAATTCGCGAAAAAAATGAAAGAAGAAATTATTGTGGATACTCGAAAAATAAATAAAAAAACTGATTAAGTTGATGGGAAAATGCACCAAAAAGGTTGCTCTGCCGAATTGCACTGCCTCTCTTAGGCTACAATAGTTGAGCTGCGGTATGAATCTGATTCATCACCGTCGATAAAGATTCCGGTACTCCACACCAATAGAAAAAGAGAAAGGCCGTGTAATTTCTATTTCTATAAAAGTGTTTAGTGTTAATAACAAAACAGCTGCATTCTTAACAGCTGGTAAGGATTTTAAAATATCTAATTTTCTCAAAAAGATCTAATATTTCATTCCTGAATTTTTTGGCAGTATTTCATTTTAGCATTACTGTTTGAAAGCCATTTACTTGAGAAGAACTTTCTCAATTAATTTATGCCATCTTCCTATTAACTGTGTATGCCAGAGCTACAAACTGCAGTTTCATCGAGACTGAAGAATCTCATTTTCCAGGCGTTCAAGGTTCTAATATTTTCATAACTGAAAGAAGAATCATTCGACTCATTAAGCAATTAAGCTCCAGATTGCCCCCGTAACCTGATAAGGTTAAATACAACGTAGTATGCACAGTCTTAGAAATATTTCAAAGTAAAATTCGATGAGGGCTGAAAAAAGCTGTCTTAATTAATCCAGTTTCCAGATGACTAAATTATCTAAAAGAAAATTTCCTTCTCATTTTTTTCGAATCACCGAAAGGAGCTTTTGGACCATTAGGACTCAGATCCCAGAAAAAATTGATGAGTTCCTCCATAATTGATGGCCATATCGATTAACTATAGCATCCTTAATTCCGTTGATACTATTTTTAGTATCCTATCTTCAAAGGCTCTGGTATTTTAATGAAAAGAGATTGTTATGGGAGATTATTGAACGGAATTCTGCCAAATATTGATTTGACGAGCACGCAAAATCGTATTTTGGGGCATTTATAATTTCGTTTCTTGTGAGAAATACATCTTACAAAAGAAAAGATTTTATTTTATCCCTCAAATATGCTATTTTAGATATTGTGTTTTGTTTTCTTTGATTTCATATGCATGAATTTCTTTAAGTTTAATTACAATATGTATGACAGATTTGGACGTCAGGCATAGAAACTTCTTGAAAGGCGATATGTTGTTCGGCTCTTGGATTAAAATCAAACCTTGGGATCCGAGAGGTGTTGTTTTTGCCCTACCATCCTTTTTCTATTGCCACTGTAGACCAAACAAAAGCAGTCACTTCATTTTGAAGCTTTTTTCCTGGAGAAACAGTTTCTCCAAATGTACAACAGGTGGAGATTTATTTTGGCGTTGGGGCTCTTTGAGGTTTTCATACTGACAAATAAATAACGCATTGCAGTACGGTGGTATCCCAGTCTCGTGAATTCTTGCAAGAATGGTTACCGTCCTAGGCCTGGAAAGCCCTCCGGGATGAACATACGATATTCTGGTGTGTATATGGTTCGCAATCAGTCTCTGTTATTAGATGGCGTCCATACGCGGTCCACACACACTATCTGTTCCAGGTCACTCCAACTAAAAAGATCTCATACCATACAACGGCTTTCAACGGCGTCGATATCCAATAGCATGCATGAGGGATCCATAACTTCATGCTGCGCAATGTGAGCATAGGGCAAAACTGAATGACATGTGAATCCACAGAGTACCGAATAACATGTGAATCCACTGAGTACCGAAAACCGAAAAACATGACAGAAAGCAAGTGAACCAATATGCCTCACCACAGCACGTGAAGACCACGTATTTCGTAGAGGGGCTGTTCGTGACTCATTTTCCATGGCGACCTTGCTAAAACGTGACCTGTGAGTTGCTGCAGATATTGAAGTGTCCACCAATATGATACAATAGGGCATGCATGACATAAAATTACTGGCAAGAAGCTCATCTCGGTATACCCTATTGCTTAGCAATCACAGCGCCCGCAGTCCGGAATGACGCAGAGAGTGAGACAGTCAGACACACACGACATTAGACTGTGGAAATGAGGCGTCTGTTACTCCCGGACCAGCTCAGGGTTCTATTTTGGTGTGCCATGAGTCTTCAAAGCCGTATTGCATTATATTTATCAACGCCATACGGTGGAGTTCATAATCGTCTTTCTAAACAACGCACCAACGCAGTGCACTGGTGTGATAGATTACAGTAAGGCACCAACGTGATGCGCTGGTACGTACTAGATTCCAGCAGGGCAGTAGGATATATATATTTTTCATATTTCTGGCACAGTGATGTAGAGGCGCAACTTCAGTTTCTTCGGCGATAGCACAGTACGACTTTTTTGTCGCCAAGCTGGAAACGATTCTGCAGCAGGACAAAGTTAGTATCACACTGATTGTCTTACAGAAGATAGTATTCTACGCGCTGGCATTCCCCAATGGCTTCAAAAATCGCCCATCGAACTTATATAAAGCCATCTGTGTTGTCACTTTTCCTGGATCCTTCCAACAGCAAACTGCAACAGCGTCGTGTCTAGTTGATTGTTGCTTGGGGTATCATTGCCTACCGCACCATTGATGATCACATTGGATGTATGCCTCATCCTCTACATGCGTCATATCATCGCGAGTTGGAGCAAATCCGAACTGAACAATCTTGAAAAAGTCCCTTCTAAAATGTTGAACACTGCTGTTTCTCATTTCTGTTTTGATTATTTGCAAGTTTTCGTTGTCTGTTTACATTTTTTCGTTACTATACACCAAATCCAAAAAAGTGTGTTGTCTGTTTGATTTCCTTACTACACGCCAAATCCATTTCGGTGTTGCGATACCCCATAATACTTTGAGCTTTTACCAGAGCTTTAGTGTAACAATCCCAGGATGACACACTGCAGAACGACATATACTGTTCTGACCAAACCCACAGAGCACAGAATATTTCGTATATGTTACAAGTACGTAGCACTGAAACATTGAGACTTTTCAGATACGTTGCGCAATGTAACAGTAATGCTTCAGAAACCTTACGGTTAAGTCAAAATGTTCTCAAACGTTATTACCTAACTTTGAGACATAACCGATACGTTACAATGAAAGGTCTTTGTAAATTCAACATACCAACTTCATGTTACTGTTACGTATTTGAAAAATATTTGTAACTTGGTTACATTATTGTTACGTATTTGAAAGATATTCGTGACATCTTCATATTACGGTTACGTATTTACTACGCTGATCATTATAGAGCTGTTTCAAAAGCAATAACAGTCGTATTACGAGTTGTTTACGTTTCCACAGGTATAACGCAGTCCGCTGTCCATTGGGAACAGTGGCGACGTTTATATATTGATAACAAAAGAAATAAAATTCGGTCCCAAACGAGGGTGTCGAATTTCTATTATACATGTGGAATAGACTATATTTCAGCGAAAAAAAGAAAGAAAATCAAATTCGTCATTTCTCTAAATACCTGTACTAGTATGAAATTTCTGAAGAAAAAACATGCTGGTATAGTATACTAATACAACAACGCAGCCATCTACTTAGATTTTATAAAATGCTTTTTAGAATTTAAAAATCATAATAATCAAAACAATTGCTTATTTTCAGATGATCTTGAATCACAAAAAAAGGATGAATATTAAATCAACTAACTAGCTAACTCGAGTTCGATAGTATCACCAAAGAATATCCCAGTAGCACGTGGAAATACGACTACGAGAGTGCTTCGGTGAACTGACATTAATGCGCATGCGCATCCCCGCCGTTGCCAAACCAAAACTCTTAAATATCGCCCGAATGTAACATCAAGTTAGTAATTATGTACAATGGAAACTATAAAACAGTAGTATCGGTGAATGCTATTTTTAACCTAACCGTAATGTACAAGGAGTTATGTTCCAAAATATTGGGTTGTCGGAAAAGTCATGACGTATTTTGGCACCCGATGGCGGTTGGGTGGTTTTGGAAGAACTAGGGGCATGCGCAGCTCTGTTATCGTTATGGCATTCGACAGGTGCCAGTTCTAGCTGCAGTCTAAAAGGAATAATGAGCGATTTGGTTGATTTGCGGATATTTGACATCAAGTTGAGGATTCACCATAGTTTACAGTTTTACTTCCGTTAAGGGAAGAACGGACGTCAAGCTTGTGAAAAGTTGTGTAAAGTGTACGGTGACAATGCTCTACAAGAACGTCAGTGCCAGCGGTAGTTCGCAAAATTCCGTGCTGGTGATTTTGACCTCAACAATGCTCCTCGTTCCGGGAGGCCAACCGAGGATCATGACAACCAAATCAAGGCATTGATCGAGTCAAACCTACGTTACACGATACGATAAATTCCAGACACATTGCACATCCATCATTCAAGCGTTGACGACCACTTGAAAAACTGGGATACGTAAGCAAGCTTCGATGTGTGGGTTCTTCATGAAATGAACTCAAAGAAGCTTAATTGACGGCGCTTATAAACATATGCGATATGCTCATTAAACGTGAGGAAAACGATCCTTTTTTGAAGCGACTGATAGCTATTGACGAAAAGTGGATTGTGTACAACAATGTGCTGCGCAAACGGTCTTGGTCCCGACGTTGTGCTTCGCCTCAAACGACATCCAAAGCAGACATTCATCAGCGGAAGGTTCTGGTCTCAGTGTGGTAGGATTTTAAAGATGTCTTGTTTTTCGAGCACCTACCACTGAACCAAACAGTCAATTCGAATGTGTACTGTCGGCAATTGGACAGTTTGAACGAATCCATCATTCAGAAACGTCCAGAGCTCGTTCATCGTAAAGGTGTTGCGTTCCATCACGACAACGCGAGACCACACGCAAGTTTGATCACCTGCGAAAACTTATTGGAGCTTAGGTGGGATGTGTTGCCACACCCACAATACTCGCCTGACCGCCTGACCTTGTGCCGTCAAACTTCCAGTTGTTTCGCTCTCTTCAACAGTCCTTGCGTGGTATAACGTTCAATTCAGATGAGGCTGTAAATCAGCACCTTGTACAGTTTTTCTCCACGAAAGACGAGGCATTCTGCAGCTCACTGAAAGATGACAAAAGGTTATCGAACAAAACGGGCATTATATCATTGATTGACCTTTGTTCTTTTTATCAATAAATGACCTTTGCAAAACATGGTAAAATACGTCATGACTTTTCCGACAACCTAATAGATGTTGCTGAAACGTAATTGTAAGATATCTCTGAAAGTGTAAGGAAAATGAGAGATTGTAACATTATTGATACATATCTGAAACGTTTTGCGCTGTATGGGAATCGAAGCCGCTGTTACCGTTTATATTCAGTTAACCTGTAGGAGATCCCTACCTACACAATGAATATGTTTCAATAATTGAAATACTTTTCATTGCTATCTCAAATATAATTTATTTCAATAATTTAAAGATGACTGTTGAATTATCAACGACTTCGTCGAAATCAGATCATTCTTTTGAAATGTTTCGATTTTCTTTTATTTTACTAAGGATTTCGAAAGCGCATATGTATACAGTAGAGCTAGAAAGGTCTCCATCACTTCATATTTCATTGACGTCTATGGAATGCATCCAGTTGAGAGATAAGTAGTTCATGTGAGCGGCAGCCTATTGGATATACTGGTGATGATTGTAAGAAATCGCTACAAAATACTTTATAATCAATACAACGTACTTATAGATATGCTCAGTTGATAAATATTAGTATCCGAAACACATTCAGACTTTTGTTGTTGCTTCTTGATGTCCGAAGATAAAATTTATAAATACATTTAGAAACCGATCGAATTGTGTACCGCTCGACATAGACAATTCCACACAAAAACATATTTGTCACAGCGCACCACGCAAATTTTAGGGCATGCAACGACAGTTGCATTATGTAAATGATTGAAGTTACTAACCAGTCATGTGAGATATCAAGGCGACCAAATGGCAAAACGGCTCGGCGTATTTAGGATTTGGAAGTCTAAACCTAAGCATGTAAGACACTGCATCGGAGCGATATCAGGGACAAAAAGACGCTCAAGATGTTAGAATACCTGGGTGCTGTCAATGGCAAAACCAACAATCATTTGAACGCCATTGCCAGAGGTTTCACTGAAGGGTTGGGCATGGCTGGTTATCCCTGCGTCGTATTGCAGAGGGAAAGAGTCGAGTTGCAGCAGCTGTCAACTAAATGTGGCGACAGTTTTTGGAGGAAGGAAATGTGCGTCTCCGTAGTGGGCAAGCACACATAGGTGGACATTTAAACTGCTCGATGGCCGCATTCGACGGCAAGCCGTAGGAGCCTCACAATACATACTGGAGGGTTTTGGACAAAGTGTACATGTAGCTATGGACATCCCCATATCGACACACTCTATCAATCGTAGATTGTGCAAGACAGTTTGTGCTCCCGCGAGACATTGCGACTACTGAAACCTAACGCAACACATGATCGCGCAAGGTCAGAGTGGCGGCGTAACAGAAGTAGTGGTGGGACGAACGGAACTATGTAGTATTTATCGACCAGCTTATCTTCTCTCTCAGTTTCGAATGTAGCCGATTGAGATTCCAGACAAGACAAGGGCAGCTGGCTGATCTTACAGCCACCCGTGAGCATCATACGGCTCCCCAGCCTGTTGCCATTTTTAGGATCGATCAGTTTCAATACCTGTTCACCACTCGCACGTATAAGTGGGTGCAATAACAGCACGACGATATGTCGCTGAGTTTCTGCATCCCGTTATGTTTTCGTATCTTAGTGGAATTCTTGATTTCCAGTTTCAATAAGAAAACGCCCTTCCGTACGCTGCTAGCATCAGTATACAGTGCCTACATGGCGTCCACCTGCCGCCCTGGCCAACGCAATCCCCAGATTTCTCTCCAATAGAGAACATGTGCGACATCGTTGGCAGATAATTTAACGCCCGTGCAGAGGCCCTTGTAATATCGATGAATTTTGAACACAGGTCGACGGTGCATCATCAGTGATACGCCATGACACCAACCGAAGAGGTTTTCACTTCATGCCAAATCGTGTTGCCGAATATGCACACTATATTGACAAAAATCACTGGAAACCTAGAAATGAAACATAACATAGCATTTATCGGTATACATTAGTACGGTGTCGGTCCACCTGCGGCCTTAATGCATGCACTGACCCTTCGAGACATGCTTTCGACAAGGTTTTAGAACCCAGAGATAGGTATGCGCTTTCATTCAGTACATAATGCTACCACTGACTGTTGCTATTAGTAGGCCTTGGTTCCAACCTTCTTATGCGGCGCTCTAATTCATCCCATAAGTGCTCTATGGGATTAAGGTCAGGGCTCTGTGCTGGCCAGTCCACAAACGATACGGAATTATCGTCACACCACGCCGTAACAGTCCTTGCTTTATGGCTCGGTGCATTATCCTGCTAGTACCAACAAGGCTCGGTTCCATAGTATTGCCACAGAGTTGGTGGGGCATAATTGTGCAGAATATCGAAGTATACGTGCTGATTAACAGGTTTGTCCACGATAACCAATGGGCCGGGACCATACCACGAAAACCACCCACACACGAGTAAAGTTAGCAGCAGCATTAAACACCCCCACACGAGTACAATTAGCAGCAGCATTAAACACCCCCACACGAGTACACTGCCAGCTCCAAACTTAACGGTAGTTCACAATAGCGTTCCCCCGGCAGCCTCCATACCCACACACGGCCATCTGACTAATGGATCGTGTATTTTGATTCACCAGTCCATAGGACCCGTTTCTATTGATCTACGGTCCGCGATAAATGTTCTTTACACCATGCTAAACGACGAGTAGCATTCCGAGTGGAGAGGAAATGCTTTTGAGCAGCCGGACGACCACGGTGACCCATGGAATGAAGTTATCTGCAAATGGTACGTGTACATACCGAGGTTGCAGTATTTTTACTCACCTGTACACTGAGGTCTTGTGTAATACTCCGTCCATTAGCTGTAACGACTCTCCTGAGGCTTCGACGTCCTCTATCACTGATTTTCTTTGGTCTGGCGGCACGGTTTTCTACTTCTGGCACGCCATGCGCCTTCCACTTATTCAGTACATCCAAAACAGTTGACTTGGGTAGGTTTAAACGCCTCAAGGTTTATCTTATGGATAGCTACTAATATAACACTCAACAATCTGTTCTTTCTCAAAGTCAGTTCTTTCCCGCCGCGACATTTTCACTCAACCTCACATTGTGATATGATCGCGGTCAGCTGGAGACTAGTTTTTCTAACGATTACAGCTGTACCGCGCATCTTAACAACGCAGCAGATCCGTTCATTTGCTTTTGAAGGGGTGTCAGGGGACTTTTTTCAATATAGTGTATTTCCGAACATGATGGTCATGAGAACTATTGACTCGCACCATATTATACTGTTTACTCATCCATCGCTTTCATGTAATTTCTCAGAAATAAAATGTATTCTTTCCAACCTACTTGTCTACATATATGGTAAGGTTTAGCTCGTTTTGTACATTCCTTCACAGTGTAGTATTTTCTGTGTCGAGTAGTGTACTTTCCAAATTGATATTGACATTTGGCATTTTAGAAACTTTTATCGAACTAATGCGTTCATCACGCACATTTCATTCATGCTTAATTTCTTTGGTTTGAAAAATTCTCAAAAATATCTCAAATATAGGAACAACTCTTTTTATCTGGGATATCTTGGATCAAGAAATAGCGTGATTGTAATATTTGCTTTCAATATTGTAAAGGTTTTCTTGGAGTGTGAAATTTACACAGTATCAAATTAAACATTCATTCCTCTACGCAGTGTTAAAATCTTGATTCATACTAATACTTTCGGTAGTCAAAAAGGTTTGTTAAAATATGATTTCTAAATTTAAGTTTTTCCTTTTCTTGAGATGAAATTCTTGCAGTCATCCTGATGAAACGAATATTTCAAAAAATGTCGCTTGTGTGGCCAACTACAGAAATTTTAAATCCTGCATTCCTTTTCTGCAATGTTTTGTGTCTTCACGTCGACGCTGAAAGTAGAAAGCCGACGTCAATAAAAAAGAGGAAAAAGAGTTCTGTTGAATATTCCATGTGAACTGACAGCGGAAGACGCAACAGAAATGATGTACGGAAAAAAGTACAGTCTCAATTGGAGAGTGAAGACTTCACTATTTATTTTAGTCTAGAAACGGAGCTGAAACGTATGTGACTAGATGCAACTTTAACTTCAAAATACTGAAATGGAAAAGCTCGTAGAAATAAAATTAATGCATTCACCCAAGAAAGGGAAAGAGTTTCGAAACCTGAAAAACACGTCTGTAGAAGAAGGCACGAGTTTTATCGGTTCTTCAGATGGCATTTAAATGCATCGTAAATTGCATATGCTAGGATCAAGCCATAAATATGAGGCTTTTATGCATAAAAACATGTGAATGCACCGAAAACGTCCCTGAATGTCATCATTCTACGTAAGAACTGCATTAAAATTCTAAACAGATAATCGACTTATTTTCAGTTTGAAATATGTCTGTGTACCTAGCAAATGGATTGGCTTCATTTCAATAAATTTGTCATTTCGCAAAATGACCAATTTATTAAAATATGATCAGTTTATCTTAAGCTGCAGAGAACATTGTCCACGTACTCTTGGACAATTCCATCCTATGCTTAATAGAAACCGGGAGCGGTTATACATGAAGATGAGGAACGTGATTGAAAATACTAAACTAAAACTTCTCTAGCGATGAACCCTGTTTCTTTTCTAAACATGTCTTTAAATGAAAAAAAACCCCTTCATATTTCTGCCTTTTTAAAATCCACTGCATCGCTTGAACTTTTATTACATGCTAAGATTTTATGAAAAGGATTTAGAGTATGTACGTAGGTATCATCTTCAATACAAATCATTCATTTCAGTTTACATACTAATCAATTCTGACTCGTTCACAGATGAATTGTTGAAACGTTTTTTGCCATTGGTCTTGTGAAATTGTTTGATCAAAATGCATTTGCATTACAATTTATAGCTTTTACATTAATCGTAATCATTGCTCTTGGAAAGAGCGATGTATATATACATATATATTATCAAAAGTATTCGGACACCACAATGTTTTGGAACAAATTGCTGCATTATAGCAATTAGTAGTTAGTTGGTCCACCTGTTGCTTGTATGATAACTGTAACATGTCAAGGCATAATATCAACCAATTTCCGGTAGGTCTCAACAGGCATGGCTCTCCATTCTTCCTGCAAAGCTGCTACCAGAGTAGAAAGCGAAGACGGTCGTTGTGGTCGATTTCGTATCCGTCGCTCTAGTTCATCCGAGAGGTGTTCTATGGAATTAAGATCAGGAATCTGAGCAGGCCAGTCTAACAATTCCACCTCATTTTCAAGAACCCAGTCCTGAACACTCCTTGCAGTGTGGCAGGGAGCTCGATCGTATTGGAAGTGACAACGGTCATTCCCATAATACTGCCACATTTATGTTAGGGCAGTATTATCCAAAACGTCGAGGTACATTTCAGAGTTCATGGTTTGTGGTATAATAATCAACGGGCCAAGTCCTATCCATGAAAATCGACTCCATACTCTGATGGAGATTCCTCCGAACTTAACAGTTAGAAGAACACAGTCCGACGAAAATCGTTCACCTGGTTGTCGCAAAATCCAAACACGTCTGTCAGATTGGAAGAATGGAAAGTGAGACTCGTCACTCCACACACACAAAGAACAGCTTTCCAGTCGTACAAAGTCCCCAGGAACGATGGGAGGCACACCAACCTAACGGTGATTTACATTCACTGTAGTGATGTGTGGCTTGTGTGTGTGTCTCTCTCTCTCTCTCTCTCTCTCTCTCTCTCTCTCTCTATATATATATATATATATATATATATATATATATATATTTACGAATGACCATGCGTGGCACGCACGTATGGTCTATAATAGCAGACGACGCTGACGACATCCTCACCTAACCAAGGTTCCTTAACGTAAAAAACTCGCCTGGTGCTGAGATCATGCAAGCAATCACACTTTTATCTGGATGACTGGAAAACAATGTGCTGGTCTGATGAGTCGAGTTTTTACTCCAATCCGTGGATGGTAATGTACGTATTTGGCGCAACCAACGTGAGACACTTTGATCCATCTTGCATGATCTCCACATTACAAGCTGGTGCTGACGGTTGTTTGGTGTGGGGCATGTTTACTTGGCAGGAACGTGACGTGGACCCCTAGTGCGTGAAGAACGGTGTATGACTGGTTCCCACTTTCGACAATTGCTTGCTGACTCTCTACACCCAGCAACGTTGCACTTTTTCCGAATCGCGACGGTGTCTTCCAAGATGACAATGCGTCGAGCCACAGGTCCAATGTTATTCAGGAATAGTTTGAAAAACTGTAGATTACCAGCATATCGATTGGGCTCCCAATTCCCTCGATACCAATCCCATAGATTACTTGTGGAACACTATGGAACGGCATATCAAACGTCTGGATACACCAATCACCTCTATGATTGCATTAAAGACCGCATTATACACACTTTGGTTGGCCATAAACCCCATCTGCTTCCGGCATCTTATTGAATCGATGCCGCTTCCGATAGCTGATGTACAGAGGGAAAGGTGTAACTACGAAGTATTAGGAGGTGGTCATATTTCAATGATTACTCAGTGTGTGTGTGTGTGTGTGTGTGTGTGTGTGTGTGTGTGTATGTGTGAATCGACGAATGCGATTTGTTGTTATATGATTGAGATCTATGTAGATACAAGGTGATGATTATACAGGCTGCATAGGAAAGTCCCTTTAGCCTGAAATAACTTGCGAACGGAGAGAGGTACAGTTATGCAAGTGAGATAAAGGTATAGTAAAGCGACTATGCCCGATCGACCGCAACCAATAGCAGCGCCCTTAGTGTCAAAATGCGGACGTTAGCCATTTCAAATCGAAAACGAAAATATATAGAGCAAAATTTCCAATTACAAAGTTGTAGAGCATTAAATAATTAGTACAAAACGACATTTGTTTCACACGGATAAGATAAATTGTCACCTGAATACCCTAAAATGTTTTAAATCGATGCGCGACCTTTTGTGTGAATGTTTGAAGGGAACAGGCATAGGTATGAGCAAATACCCACAATTTATTGCATAAATGCGTACTTGATGACGTCAGACAAAAAAAAAAGGCAAAATGGCACACAGTGATAAAAAGTTAATGTCGAGTATGTTCGAAGAGTTCATCATTGCCCACGATACACATTTGCATTCATGAAAGTAACTCTGCATGCACATTCATCAGCATGGAATGTGAATGTAGAGTTACTTTTAATGGGTCACACTATTGCAAGCATCTGTAACCCGACGACGTAGATCCAGCAGACTTGTAGGCGCTGTTGCATAAACCTGATTTTTTACGTAACCCCAGCAATCCAAGCTTGCCATTCTCACACAGAGTACGTAGATTGAACTTCTGATCAGGGCACATCCTGCTACTGGTTTGTATATCGTAGGTACGGTACAACGTCACAATCTGCGTTTGCATGCGGCTACATTTGCGAAATGTGTTTATGCAGATTCGAATCGTCGCACATCGATTTCAGACATTTTAGGGTATCCAGACGGCAATTTATCTTATCCGTGTAAAACAAATATTGTTTTGAACTAATTAAGTGATGTTCTACAACTTTGTAATTGGAACTTTTGCTGCATATCTTTTCGTTTTCGATTTGCAATGGCTAACTTTCGCATTTCGCCACTAAGGGCGCTGCCATCTGTTGCATTCGATTGGGCGTAGTCGCTTTACTATACCGTTATCTCACTTACCAAACTGTATATATCTCCGTTCGCAAGTTATTCCAGGCTAAAGGGACTTTCCTATGCACCCTGTATAGATGATCTGAATTGCCCCAGAGTGGAGCAGTAAAAGGAGAAGTTTTCGTTGAGTGTAAATGCTGATTCATTTGCCCTGGCAGTTGATATTATTCTTCACTTAATTATTGCAGAAATAAAATATGTACTCCATGAAGTTATCAGCGAAACTAGCTAAGAACATTAACTATTTAGTTAATCAATTAAACTACTGCATTCAAATCGCTAACATTCTACATACAAGTATAGCAAAACTGCTTATAATCGAATATCGTATTCGATGAAGTGTGACGATCGGTCTTAAGTGGTGAACAGCGACCTTTCCGTTCCGAACTGCGCAACAATTCACAAACGCCTTATGGCACAAACGATGTAATCATTTTTGTGACGTGTTGATCTGTGTCATGAATGATCATCATTATCATTATCTATATTAATAAAATTACCAGGTCAGTCTGTGTCACGGATTCCTACAGGAAAAAAGTACTGAACGTAGAGAGCTGAAAATTTGGTACGCATACAGAGGCTAAAGTTGCATGATGCACCTCGGAGCCTCTTTCTTTACTTTTTTCTTTTTTTGAAACTTACGTTTGCTGGTTTTGAGTTAAATTTTTGGTTTTTAAGGCATTTAACTATAGTTGGAGAAAGCGTTATTGAAATCCGTTCGTGTGGTTTGCTGTGTCATGAAGTGACGCAACAACTGTTAATTTTATTGTAACAAAATAATACGTTTTACTAAACTATCGCCGAACATTATTTTATCAATGAATGAAATATGGGTTTACACCTTTGTACAATACAAATTTGGAAGTTGTGAATCCGTTTATTGGTGTAAATATGACATGGATGTTAAGTCAGAAAATATCTGAAAACTTGAATTTTTCGTCGTCCTGGGGCGCGAATCGAATTCGCATATCCAGGCTAGCACCCGCGTATGCTTACTACTACACCACCCAGAACGACGAAGTCTCAAGTTTCCGTTTAATTTTCGAAAATTTTCAAGTTTTCGGATATTATCTGACTTACCATTCATGTCATATTTATACCAATAAACGGATTCACAACTTCAAAATTTGTATTGTACAATGGTAAATCCCGTATTTTATTCATTGATATTCTGTCCCTCCGGGTAATCACGGGATATAATTCTTATCCTCCAGATTCGCTATATACAAAGACGAAAAAAAAATCCCAACACCACGAAAAAATAGTTGTAGAGGAATGAAATGGCGGCAATACAGTTGCATAGGTAACATATTTAATCGATTAAGGTTTCAAGATCACAGCTTATTGTAAGCGCCAGAAGAGCCATTTTAAATGTGAAATGCTGGTACATTAATAACCGGTGTAACCGCCAGAATGTTGAATGCAGGCACGCAAACGTTCATGCATTGTGTCGTACAGGTGCTGGATGTCAGTTTGTGGGATGGAGTTCCATGCCTATTGCACTTGGTCGGTCAATACAGGGACGGTTAATGCTGGTTGGGGGTGACGCTGGAGTTGTCGCGCAATGATGTCCCATACGTGCTCGATTGGTGAAAGATCTGGTGATCTAGCAGGCCACGGTAACATGTCGACACTCTGTAGATCATGTTGGGTTACAAAAGCGGTATGTGGGCGAGCGTTATCCTGTTGGAAAACACCCCTGGAATGCTGTTCATGAATGGCAGCACAACAGCTTGAATCACCAGACCGACGTACAACTGTGCTGTCAGGGTGCGTGGGATAACCACGAGAGTGCTCCTGCTGTCATAGGAAATCGCTCCCCAGACCATAACTCCAGGTGTAGGTCCAGTGTGTCTCGGCCGCAGACAAATTGGTTGCAGGCGCTCACCTGGCCTCCTCCTAACCAATACACGGCCATCACTGGCACCCAGGCAGAACCCGCTTTTATCAGAAAACACAACAGATCTCCACTCCGTCCTCCAATGAGCTCTAGCTTGACACTATTGACGTCGCAAACGGCAGTGGTTTGGAGTAAGTGGAATGCACGCTACAGGGCGTCTGGCTCGGAGCTGTCCTTCAAGTAACCGATTTGTAACAGTTCGTTGTGTCACTGTGGTGGCAACTGCAGCTCGAATTGCTGTCGCAGACGCGGTACGATGCGCCACGGCCATACGCCGTACACGGATGTCTTCCCTCTCAGTAGTGCCACGTGGCCGGCCGGAACCCGGTCTTCTTGAGGCAGTACCTTCCCTTGACCACCGCTGCCAACAATCATGCACAGTGGCTACATTCCTGCCAAGTCGTTCTGCAACATTGCGGAAAGAAAATCCACCTTCTCGCAGCCCTATTACACGACCTCGTTCAAACTCCGTGAGCTGCTGATAATGGTTTCTTCGTCTTCTTAAAGGCATTCTAGACTAACATCAACACACTACGTCGAATCTCAACAATAACTAACGCTCACGAACGTTACAGCGCGTATTTACAGCAAACCTGCTTTGCATGTTTCTACTAGCGCCAAACGTATGCGCCGAGCGCGAAATCTGCATAGACGTCATCTTACAGATGTACTCTCACCGCCTACCAACTGTTGTTTATCTAACACAACCCCTTCTTGGTGGTGGGATTTTTTTCCCGTCAGTATATGAATGCCGGTTGTTTCGACTAACGAATCCTGTGATGGATATATTCAAATTAATCGGAAACTTGAGACTTGGTCCTTCTTGGTGGTTTATTGGTTAGCATACTCGGGCGCCAGCCGGAAGACGCAAGTTTGATTCCTGCTCCAGGACAACGGAATTTTCAAGTTTTCGGATATTATCTGACTTACCATTTATGTCATACTTACACCCATTAACGGATTCACAACTTCAAAATTTGTATTATTCCATCACTTTCTTTCATAAAAACAAATATATCTAATTGCAGTACTGCGTAATTTACGGATAGCTGTCGCTAAATGTGACAGAACCCATTACAAAAATGCTTTTTCTATTGCCGTAGCAACTCACATGTGCCAAAAGCCGCGATATTAAGATGTTGCGCAGAAATTTTTTAGGATGTACTTTATAGCCTGACGTCTGTCGTTTCCCGCAGTAGCAGGTGGGTTTGTTATAGTTACAGACTGCGGCTCTCATTGTGTATCTACGCACTTCATACAATTCGAAGCTGTTTTTAGTGGAAGACTTTTAACACTAGATTTTGTTGCTTACTACACTGCCGGACAATTGCTAAGGACGGATGACAATAGCAACGATAGCAACCATAAAATGGAAGGCAGGAAAATGTGGAAATTAGAATAAGTGCGGGATACAGTTAGACGTGTTGTGCGTGTGCAAATTTTGGATTGCCGAACTTGTTCGTGACGTCATAGCGCTGATACGAGATATAAAGGATTTGACGCGTATTGACCGTTGTTGTTCAAACGCAAAGTTGAAAGGGAAAGAATCAATTGATGAACTTGCAATTTTCAGTATGTCTTCCCGACATCACCTAGATGATCTTACGCGTGGCCGTATTATTGGCAAGATTGAAGAAGGGCAAATAATAACAGATGTTGCCAGGGAGTTCGACGTCAGCCACAGTGTTCTTTCAAGGCTTTGTAAATCATTTCAAACAAATGGAGTGTGTAGCAAACGTCACGGGGGAGGTCGTGTTCGCAGTACGACACCTGCAGAAGATCGGTACATAGTGCTATCAACAAAAAGACGCCGGCGCAGCACAGCTAGTGAGGTAGCAAATCAGTTTATGGCTGCTACTGACAAGCGGATCTCCCGAAAAACTGTCGCCAGACGTTTGCATGAAGGAGGACTAAAGGCCCGGCGTCCTGTTGTGTGCATCCCATTGTTCAGACGTCACCGTACCACCCGTTTGCAATAGTGCCATTAACATCGCAATTGGACTGATAACGACTGGTCTGCTGTCCTCTTCTCACATGAGAGTAGATACAGTCTATCGTCTGATTGTCGACGACAACTGATCTGGAGTGATAGTGGTACTGCTTATTGTCCAGCAAACATACAGGAAAGGGACCGATACCCAACATGTAGTGTCATGGTATGGGCTGGCATCATGATCAATGGCCGTACGTCCCTCTGTGTGCTTCCAACTGGGACTATGACTGGCCAACGATACATTAATGATGTTCTGCTACCTCACGTTCGCATGTTCCGGGGTGCTGTCGGTGATAGATTTATTTTCATGGACGACAACGCAACGAGTGTCTTGAGAGCGATGATATTAAACGCCTCGTATGGCAAGCACGTTCTCCACATCTGAATCCCATTGAAAATGTGTGGGATGCTTTGGGGAGAAGTCTTGCTGGTCGCCAATGCCCTCCAATAAACAAGGACACCCTCATCCGTGCACTGACAGAGGAATGGGATAAATTACCCCAACAGCTGCTTGATAATGTTGTGCAAAGCATGACACGACGTGTGGAATCTTGCATCGCCCTCCATGGTGGCCATATCCCGTATTGACATCTTACGCCGGAACGCCTGCGGACGGTAATTGCATTTTTTTCACATTTACGTATTCTGCACAAAATGGCCTGTTTGTCCCTTGAACACGTTCCAAAGCCTTCTGGAATTCAGAGCACAATAAATTGTCTTTCTTGTAATGTCCTGGCATTCTGACATTATTTTATTTCACTTGGCATCCAACCACACTTACTTTTTTATGCGCTATATAGCCGTTTATGATCCGTCCTTAGCAATTGTCCAGCAGTGTATGATGGACTTTCAAAATGTCGTGTCTATCCTTCGTTTTTCAGCCCGAGTCGCCGGCGGGTTTGTTTAAGTTTCAGATCACGACTCTCCGTTTATTAGTACTCACTGTAAATACAAGTTAGTAAAATCATGCAATGCATTGATTATAATACGCTTTCCAACACTACAGAAATCATTACTCAAGTTATCACTGAAGTTATGAGAATAATGTCTGTGGAATAAATCCCGGTCATGTGGCCTGACCTTTGATCCCATTTCGATGATATTCAACAGAACCGGATTGGTATACCTCCGAAATAATATGATACAGTTTTGTCGCAATCGAAGCATTTTTACGTAAGTTATGGTGCATAAGGGCTATGGAATAAATCTCGCACCTATGTCCTAACCTTTGACCCCATTTCGCCCATTTTCAATAAGGTTTGTCGACAGGTGGTCCGCTACCACATACTAAAATTTCATCGATATCGAACCTTTTTTACGTTAGTTATGGCGCATAAAAGCAGTGGAATGGATCCCTCTCCTATGTACTGACCTTTGACCCCATTTCGTTCACTTTAAATAGGGTTCCTTCCCAGATGATCCCCTACCTGATACTAAAATTTCATCGAAATCCAACGGTTGTTACACGAGTTATCGTGCTGACGGACATATGCACACAACGCGTGACGTAATGAGGCAGATGGGAATCGCGACCATCTGCCTGCCGCAAGAATGTGACGTCATAAATCTTTAATAGGATCCACACACAACGCGTGACGTAAAGAGACAGATATCGTGACCGCGCGCAAACATTCTCAAACGCGAGTTGTGACATCATAAGATTTCTAAGCATTAGTAACATTAATGGAACAACGCCATCACTAAAAACGTTATAATTCGGAGTGGTTATTTAACTGACTAAACGAATTCTTCTATAGTCGAGATCAAGTTAAATCGATTTCTAGAACCAGAAAACGCTAGGTTAACAACTTTCATCAAAATTCTTAGAGCAGTTTTCAGAATAAAATATACATGCATACATACAAGAATTGCTACTTTAAGGGGGACGTCAAGTAACTTTGCTTCCTATACTTCCAATGGAAAAACTTTTGTACACATTTTCTTCACAATCACTGCGTTTCCAAAGATGAAAATTTGAACATCGATTAAAATATCTTCATTTTATAACTTGCAATACTTAATATTTTCTAAAACATAACCATAATTATGCAATTCAACATTTGTTTGTCTACTGACGTCATGAAAATACAGGTCGCGCCATCTTTTTTCTGGAACAATTAATGCGTTCACAAGGATGAAAATTGGAACATCGATTACAATAGCTTCATTTCATAACTTGGAATACTTAATATTTTCTAAACCATATTCGTGATTATGCAATCCAACAATTTTTGTCCAATGACGTCATCAAAGTACAGGTCGCGCCATTTTTTCTCTGGTTTCAACACCACCAAAGGAAACGTTATTGATTTTTAATATAATTATGGTTATGTTTTAGAAAATATTACGTTTCCAAGATATGAAGTTATTTTAATCGATGTTAAAATTTTCATCCTTGGGAACACATTAATTGTGAAGGAAATGTGTACAAAAGTTTTTCCATTGGAAGTATAGGAAGCAAAATTACTTGTCGTCCACCTTAATAATATGGGATAAGGAAAATGGAATGGATCGCAATCCTATGTCCTGACCTTTGACCACATTTCGTCCATTTTCAAAAGGGTTCGTCCCCAGATGGTCCCCTACTACATACTGAAATTTCATCGAAATCGAACAATTTTTAAGCACGTTATGACGCATAAGGGCAATGGAATGCATCCTGATCTTATGTCCTGACCTTTGACCCCACTTCACCTATTTTGAATAGGGTTCGTCCCCAGGCGGTCTCCTACCACATAGTAAACTTTCATTGACATCAAACCATATTCACGCAAGTTTTGACGCATAAGGGTAATGGAATGATCCCGCTCCTACGTCGTGACCTTTGACCCCATTTGTCCCATTTTCAATAGCGTTCGTCCCCGGGTGGTCTCCTAGCACATACTAAAATTTCATCGAAATTGACCCATTTTTACGCCAGTTATCGTGCGGACTGGCGGATGGACGGACGGACAAAGCTGGAGCATATACGCTTCTTCAACCTACGGTTGGGAACCGTAAAAAACTGTGTAAAAGAATTAGGGAGCAAAATACATTGCAGGGAGAATTATGAGCGACTGACGTTATTAAACGTAAAATATCAGTTTTATGTAAGATATAGCAAACTGTTCGGTAATATTGGTGAGAAAACGTATATAAGCAAATTTGTGTGCAATATCATCATTCAATGCACATGATGCAATATCGTATACAACAATATACATATCTGTACCACCAGAAAAAAATGAGTTTTTGAAGGTGGTATCTGACATCTATAATAATAGTGTGAATGGTCCCTTCAATAATGCACACCAGTGGGGCACGGTATTGATGAGGTTATCGACGCGGTTTTGAGGCCACATTCGCCACTTCCCAATGAGGGCAGTCTTCAGTTCAAGAAGAGCCAACGGAGGTGCCGGCTGAGTTGCAATGCGTCTGCCACATGCGTCCCAGGCATGCTGAACTGGATCTAAGTAAGAGAAGCATTATCGGCCACTCCATAAACTCAATTTCCTATTCTTGAAGCATGTTGTTCACTAGCCGAGCTCTATGAGGTAGAGCGTTATCATCCATGAAAAAAAAACAGAAGCGAAACGCAGCACACGGCATGACAATAGGTCTGAGAATCTCGTCTCCATATCTCTGGGTCATCAGACTCAGAGCTATAGAAGAGAAGTGCTGGTCCTTAGAGCTGGCTCCCCTGAAGACGCGAGCTGGAGATGATGACGTAGTCATGCTGCAGCAGCGGGTCGGTAGTGGTATTCTCAGAAGCCACTGCTTCACGGGAAATCCGAAATAATCAGTTTTAAAGTCAAGGAAAAGCTACATAATTGTAAAGCACTTCAGTAAAGGGAATGAACTAAACTATCATCACTGTAGTTAAAAAAAACACATTATTTAAACTTTAAACATATGTTTTTAACATTACAGCATTGGGCATATAAACACATCATTGTGTATTACGCAAAAGGCTCAGCGACTAATTAACATTTGATTATTTATAAAAAATTGGAAATTTTTCCGAACACTGTGTTTTGCCGGTAACAAAAATCAAAATGCAGTTGTACAAATGATAATACTTGTTTTCCTCTTGTGCCTTGTTTTCTGTGTGTCACCTATTAAATACATACAAGTATATGTAGAGAAAATGTATGCCATTCTAAAGCGCTGATCATAGAATTTAAGTTTTTTGTTTTATACAATTCTGTAATCATATTGTAGAAGTTATACCTTATTTCTCCAAAAAAGTTTCTAATTGTATTCTCTAATATTTTTTTTTCGTTCTAAGACTACAATTTTTGAATTAAGTAAGTTTATATTTTAGGAGCTTCGAACTAACAAAAAACAGCTTGCATTTCATTTCATTTATTTCGTTATGGGGTTACATTTGACTATGTTACATTTCAAAATTAATTTTATAACATATAGTATTCAGAAAAACAACATATATAATGTGAATACTTATGTACAGGGTAACCACAGAACAGCGAATTGAGTAAAAGGCTATATAGAGTATATATAGCCTGAGTGAATCACACTTCCCCTAAAGTACGTAGTCAAGTCAAACGTCCTGCACATATAAAATTTACTCATATCTGGTCTGATTAATAAATTTTCCCATAGAATGTTATACTTTAACTTGTTAGCAAATATTTTTATAGTTGCTTTCGAAAATAATTATAATTATTAATATGTGTTAATTGACAAGGTAGGTTATTCCATAACACCAATCCCTGGTAATCAATAGATATTTTTTGGGTTATTAGGCATTGGTAACGAAAATGCATTTCTATCTCTTCTTTAATAGTCGTGATCTACAGCGTTCAGTTGAATTAAATGTTGATACATATTCTCTTTTATTCTTTTATACATGAATCCTAATAATCTAAATTTCCATAATTTCTCAATATCTAAAAATCCATACGAATTTATCCGTAGCCCCACATATTCAAGTTAATTCCCCTAAAATTATTTAAAATTCTGACCATCCTATTTTGAAATGATTGTAATTTATATAAATTAGTCTTAGTAGTTTGCCCCCATACTAATAAACAATAAGTCAAACATGGATAAATCAGACTGTAGTACAACATTTTTAATGTTTTGATTGTTAAATTATTTGAAATTCTCGTAATTAAACCCAATACCCCAGAAATTTTGCTTACAATATTTTGAACAGTAAGTAAAAATATCTGGTAGTTTTAGTTTGTATTTCTTTTTGGAGCTAACCTCTGAATCTCAGAGAACAGCTTAGTGATATGTATGTATGTATGTATGTATGAATATCTGTGACGTACCTGCCAGCAGGACGCACACGACATAAAGGCACATAGCAATGAGAACAAATGTCTGCGTAGCTCAGTTGGTAGAGCGACTTGTTCTGGAATAAGCGGCCTCGGGTTCGAATCCCAGCGTAGACCAAAAATGACGGCGAAATTTACTTCGTTATAATGGCGCCCGAACTATCCGGATGACCCGGCCGTTCAAAATCTCGCATTGGTGTGATGTTATTTCCGCACCGCGAGACAGGAAAAATCAGAGAATTCCTTCTCCAGCGCTTCGAAAAATAAAAATGTGTGATGTTGCATTCCACACGGCAGATTGACTGGGAATTCTCAAGTGCACGTTCTACAGTGGATGGCTGCCTGCAACGATTCATGGTCACGGCTGACCCGTGGGCCATGCCCCCGGCCCTCTTTAGGGGGGAGGATGTGACGTACCTGCCAGCAGGACGCACACGACATGAAGGTACATAGCAATCAGAACAAATGTCTGCGTAGCTCAGTTGGCAGAGCGACTTGTTCCGGAATAAGCGGCCTCGGGTTCAAATCCCGGCGTAGACTAAAAATGAAGGAGAAATTTACTTCGTTATATATCTTTGTTTACTTGAGGGTTAATTATGCAGATCGGGACACATTGTGCCATCTTACAAATATCGTAAATATTTTACATGTAAATTCCTTCTGAACCAAAAGTAAAAAAACTTTTAGTTACATTTACATTTGCAGCTTGATTTGGGAAGCATCCTTTGTTCGCTAAAAATCAGGTATAGGTTTTCTACCCAGTATTTGAAGATATCCATTTCTGTGTTTACTGCTGGGCCTTTCTTTGTGATACTAGTACTGCATTTCTGTTTAAAGAGCGAATTCTGATAAACGTTCGCAATCTACAAAATAAGCGAATTGCATCTTTGTTTGCTTAAGAGTAATAGTTTTCCAGTTCGCTGACAAGTTCGCGGATTGCACCTTTTCCTTTTCGAAAAGTGATGCCGTGAAATGAATAAAAATGTTTTTCAAATTTTTGTACCGTATTCATCCATGAGCAGGGCGGTAGGGTAAGTCCACCTGAAGACAGTAATTTAATCCAATCGGATTGAATAGGTAAACTATTACGGTAAGTCCACCTGAAGACAGTAATTCAAACCAATCGGATTGACTAGGTAAACTACGTATTTATGTGCATGCATACAATAGATACACAGACTCTTAAACATTCGCGCGATCTATTTGTATCTCTCTCTATGTATTACAGTATATATACAAATAAATACTCGTATATTGTAAACGATAAAACAATCTAGTACGATGAAACATAACATGCTAGAAAACTGCTCGCAACGATAGCCCCGCAGCACAGGAGGGATAGCTCCATGCAGCACGGTGACGTCACAAATGGTTCCCCAACCTCTTCCCCGAGGACCGTGTCGACATTCGCTTTCTCAAAGCGATGAACCAGCCCTTCTCTCTTTTAAAGCCCTGCATCAGACTGCCGTTTTGGATGACGTAGATGTCCGTACGTTCATCGATACTCATACCTACACAGAACATCAATCCATGACAACCGTAATGTGATGTTTCCTGAACAAAAGCTGGTTTATTGTGCGTGAGGGGTTACCTCCAGATACGTATCTCGTCGATTGTTAGATTCCAGACTAAATCTCGACTCGTCTGAGAAGAGAACTTAATTCCACTCGGCGTGTCCTCCAACCTCGATGTTCTTCAGCTCAGTTCCTACGGGCCGTAAGCTATAGAGTGGTTAAAGAAACAGATACCAATCGTCTACGCTACCTTGGGGAAGGCGATTGCGGATAGTTTTAGTTTAAAATATGCGTTCTGTTGATACGAAAAGCTCTCGGTGGAGGTCAGTATAACTTTGCTGCCCGTTTTGAAGGGCTGTTAAAAATAAATAACTGTCGTCCCTATCTGTAGCTGCTCGGGGACGGTCTTATTGCCTTCTTCGAAAACTTTTCGTGCTCTGAAATCGTGTCTGCCGTCGGCAAATGACACTTCGTGTCACTTCATTGGCTTCTTCTACCACTTGTTGTGTCTGAACTGCTTCCAACCTGCCAAAAGCTCACCAAGCCGATGATTTTTTTTTTTTTTTTTTTTTTTTGATTGGAGGTTTAACGACCACCGTGAGCAACTCAATGGGCTATAAGTAGTCGCCCGTCCCTAATTTAGGGCCACTGGTTCCAGGGAAGGGAGAGAGCCAGTGCCGTAAGACAAACACAACATCCTTGCCTAACCGGGATTCGAACCCGGCCCCGTTCGGACGAATGATCAGAGGCCATCGCTTAGCCCACTGCGCCACCGGGGGCCCCGAAGATTCCGGTAAATCATGCCATTGAAACATCGTTCATACCCAAAATTTGAAGAAACGAAATGTCACGGTAAACGCGAGGGAATAAGGGAGCTTCGTAGTTTTCCCATACCGTGATTTATGCATTCGATATCACAGACGCTAATTTGCATAAGGATATGCATGATTCGGCTGTTTACGAAACACTCAACGTCCGTTTTCCATGTTTTGGTAAGATATCACATGATTGGCTTGCATAATGCCAAAAGTCAGATGCTCCCCTAATTATTTTGAACAGTATATTTCCAAGTTAAATCGACGAGAAGATTTTGACTATGTTTCTTCAATTATTGTTTTGAATCTGACATAGCGCGCGGGATTTACAATCAAATATTTAATATTACTGTTTACTCAATTAAGCTTTCAAAGTGTGTTCCGCCCTCGCAATGCGTGTGAGTTTCCATAAATAATAAGCAAGAACTGCAAAAGAAAACAATTAAGGCTAAAATGGTAAAAACAATAGCTAAGATATATCATGCTTTGGACATTTTTCGAATTCAGTGCCTTACCACAATAGCGTCTTATATGATATTGTGGTAAAGCTATTATTCGAATGTTGAGAACAAAACTGGATGTTTTATGGATTTCGAAACCCAAGAGTATGCCTGACACCATGAAAACGAGAAAATAATTGCACCCTACAAACATTTCTAGAAAGGCCTTTGATGAAACATGGCCACTTTACTAAAGTTGTAATTCAATTCCAGTAATTGACACGGAAAATCCATTGTCTAAGCGCTTCAGATAAAACCCCGCAGTAATTTCTTATTTCTTAAAATAGATTATGTATGTTCCCTGAGAAACAAACAAGAAATTGTCTTCTCCATCTCTGGTGTTCGGCGTAGGGAGTTCTACAATTGTCGAGATTAATCATGTATTTTCCCTAGAGGCAGTTGCAGATAGACGACAATACTCCAGAGACACTGGGTAATACATCCCCGGAAAAGATATTTTTCAGAACGGAACTGAACTGGAAGCGAAGCGTGAGATATAAATGTCGGCTCTCGCATTCTAAGATTGATTATAAGCTTTATCTTGTTTGGCGTTTACAACAAAGCCCAGATGCAGAAAAAAATGTAAGGCAGAAGAAAAAAGAAAAGATATGTATAAGAGATAGAATAAATTGCCAAGCAGAAGACAGCAGTTTGCGAATAAAACTGATTTCCCCCAAGAATCCTGTATCATATTTTAATTTTACGTTAGAAGCACTTTCGCTGGCACTTCTTAACGAAATGGCTGGCTAGTGAGTGTGGCAGAGGGAGTTAGCCTGAAAAGCAGCTGCTATATTCCTTGTTTTCTTTTTCTACTTCTTTCACTCTTTTTCTGAGCATCAGGGTCAGCTAATGGCGGAAGCCGCTGTGTCTGAGGAATAGGCCATGCATAACTTCTCTGTGCAAGAATTCTCGAATGCAGGAAAAAATTGAATGGAAAGAAACGAAATCTAAAATTCCTGCTGGAAAGAGAAGCGCATGAAAGTTCGGCAGCAATTTAAATTATCTGCTTGAATGCAAAAAATAAACCGTTAGGAAGCACTTAAACATATTTCCCGGAGATCAATCACTGAATTCTTTGTAACAAGCTGCCAGTAGCTATCTTATTTCTCGCGTTAGAAGACGAAGAGATTAAGGATACCGTCCATCATGTGTTATTTTATTTTGTCAAACATATTTGGCAAAGCAAGTTTGTATCCATTTCTTGCAGCGAACATTATGGCATTATAAAAATTCAGTAAAAAATGCGTTGTGTTTGTGCAATATTTGTTTCTCTTTTAGCGTCTTCCTCTTCGAATGAAAGACTAGAGAGCATAATTTTGCAGCACTGCCCCAGCCTGATATCGCAAGGCCTATTAAAATTTTCCATTGAAAGAATTTCTCTAAATTTTTAATTCAAAACGTCTAAAGAAACCTGAAAAATCAGCACTCGTTCATAACTTGTCCTCTTTTTGAGGAAAGCAATGTGATGCTTTCTAAATATCACGATTGATTAACGTATTTTAAAATAAAATTTGATTCGTTCTATTTCTTCTAGTTGATGCTTTTTAAATATTACGTCTGGATAAAACATTTCAAAAATAAAGCTTGATTAATTTTATTCAGATGGGTTAATTTAACAGAGAAATTTCCAACTCGAAATTCATCACTAGTTTTTGTTTATGTCCCAAAGAATGTATGTGCTTTGATCTATCACCAGCTACCACGCAGACACGTCGAAGCCTACCCTGCTCCTAATTACTAATGAGCCAGACAATACAAGAAACGGAACGAAGAGCACCCATGATCAGTCAAAATGTCTTTTCACTTCCGCTCTCATCTCTCTCACTTTCTGGATCTCTAGTTTTTTGTTGTTGTTTTCCTTTTCGGCTGAAGCTAGAATAGAACATTTCACCTCCAGATTTACACCAAATTTTAGTTGTTTTGAAAGTTTTTACCAAAACCTGTGGATTTATTAGAGTAATTTTACAAATATAAATGCATTAATTACCTATATATTGGTCATTTAAACAGGGAACACCTGCTTTAGAGTGGGGGATGGCACCAGTCATCCCCACTGGTTTCGCTACTGAGATAATTCCTCAGCTTTAATTTCGGAATGTTCCAGATAAGGAAATACATCAAAATTGGAGAGCAATTTCAATATCAAGGCACTGGCATTATATACATATATGTGTGTGTACATACAAAACTGAAAACCCTCACTGACTCATCAGCGAATCTCAGAAACTACTGAAACTAGAACTTTCATATTTGGCAGGAAGTTTCCTTTTACAACATAGAGGCGCACTGAGACAGGAGTTTTTCCTGCTATAACTTTAAGTGGGGCGAAATGGGTGTTTCACACAACCCAGCTTTGATAACGCTAGCACGTTTTGAAATTACCAATGTTGCCCAGCAACTGAAGTCCCGCGCTAAATTTTGAATGACTTCAGTTGACCTGCTCAGTATCATTTTGTTATAAATTTATTTGTTCTGAATTTATTTAACAAAGAACCTGAACAATCACGTAAAAAACGCTATATTATAATATGCTTTGCATTTAAACTTTTATTATCGTTTGACATATCGAATGTCATGATATTTTGATTCAAAATCAAATTACCAACATTCGTTTTCACCGAAGCAACGGTGACGTCATATGTGTTTCTTTTTTTGAGTCAAAATCAAATTACCAAAATTCGTTTTCCCCGAAGCAACGGTGACGCCATTATAAGCGTTTTTTTTTTTTTTGAGTCAAAATCAAATAACGAACATTCGTTTTCACCGAAGCAACGGTGACGTCATATAAGTGGTAAGGTGACTGCAATAAATATAAATATGCGGGTAGATTTTCATAGTAATTGAAATTTCAAAAAAAAAAAAAAAATCCCCCTTGAGATATTAGCGATGGCAACACAATTTTGCTCACTCATCCCAAAACATCTGGCTTGCTAGCTTTTAAATGTACAGTTTCGAACGAAATTGTTTAAAAGCAAAGTCATTTTTACATTTAGGCTGAAGGTAACAACGCATTTTGTTCTGGTGTCTGTTAATATTTTACCGATGAGAGTGAAGAGTAACGACGTATTTTGATTTGTTTCGTGTAGGCTTGAAGTTTAAAATTTACAGTTATGAATGAAATTACTTATGTTTCGTCTGGCAGAATAAGTCAGGCAGACATGTGTTTCCCAAAAGAGCGAAAAAATATACAGTCCATGGCAATTTCAACTGTTGCAATTTGTTATGGAGTAGGTTTATCAAAATCTTTCTCTTTTCAGTGGACCAAATAGATTTTATTTTAAGGAGAGGTGACCAGTTTTACATGGAGTGCAAAAACTATTAATCAAGTAAGATACCCTTTCCTTTCTATTGAAGATATTATTCCTAATGTTAATTTGAACTGTGCAAGTGTTACGTATAGATATTGTGTATCAGTTTTCTGGACTATTTTTTTCAAACGAAATCTCTTTCAAATATACAGATTGGTAATACTGGCGGATAATTCCAGAACAGCCAACGTAGTGTAAAAAATCACTTACATAAGTCAATATCTTTCTATTTTTACATTCGTTCATCGCTATCAAAATGTTTAGTTACACTTGGCAATACTCTGCATCTTTTAAGGATGCAGAAATTCATGCTATAAACATTATGTATTTGAATCCATTTTATTACCGATATGATATAATAAAGTATAGGACAAACCGATCAAGTGTATTATTGTTATATTAATTTATGGTACAAATTATATTATGATATGGTATGAAATCCTGTATTAGAGAAATATTTTTAATATCATCATGTTCGCAGAACGGGTATTTAGCTAGTATGTATATATATATATATACACGTATATATGAACAAAAATGACTCCACAACTTAAATTTTGGCCCTCAGTCTCCGGCAGCTGGAATGTACATAGCCAAGGCAGTGGCCAGTGCGACATGAAGGCAGAGGGTGCTACGAATCCCCGGAGGACCGGACTAGGCTGCCATCTCATGCTGACCTTAGCTACGTATAATGGACGCTCCCTATCTTCTGATTCAAGGCTTCTTGAATTGGAAGAGGAACTACAAAGGATCAAGTGGGACATCGTCGGGCTAAGTGAGGTAAGGGAGAAAAGGAGAAGATCTCATTGAACTAAAAAGTGGACATATCTTCTACTATCGTGGGACATATGCTGTCAGAACTAGTGGTGTTGGATTTATAATAAACAAGAAACTAAAGGATGAAGTTCTAGAAGTTGAAAGTTCCTCTGACAGAGCTGCATGACTTGTTATCCAACTCTCGAGAAGATACCAGGCTCAGATTATTCAAACTTATGCACCCACCACAAGTCATCGTGAAGAAGAAATTAAAGAATTTTATGAGGAAATTCGTCATCTAAATAATAAAGGTAAGCAGCACTTGAAGATAATTATGGGAGATTTCAATGCAAATATAGGGCAACAGCAACAGAATGAAACTTCAGTAGGTAAATTCGGTCACGGCAACAAAAACCAGAGTGGAAATACTCTCGTTGAGTTTGCAGAGGCCGAAGGGTTTTTCATCTTGAACTCCTTTTTCAAGAAAAAGCCACACAGGAAATGGACATGGAGACATCCAAATGGGACGACAAGTGAAATTGATTTTATTATGTGTAACAAAAAATCCGTCATAGAAGACTAAAGTGTGCTAAACAAGTTCAACACAGGTAGTGACCATAGATTGGTGAGATGTAAGATGCACCTCAACACTAAACTTGAACGTGGCAAGCTCATACGACAAACAAAATGTATTGACATAACCAACCTTAAAAAAACATCATAATACCTTCAAGTTGGAACTGAAGAACAGATTCTCTGCTTTAGAATGCCTAACATCGGAATAAGTGGATATTTCTGAAGTTAACAGAAAAGTAACCAAAGCTCTTTTGGAAACAGCACAAAATTAGCTGGGTCTAAGAACAAGTTGCATGTGAACGAATTATCAGGAAAAACCAAAATGTTGATGCAAAAAAGGAGAGAGATGAGGACAACTAAAGAAGATGTGATTTCCAAAGTGGAATATATAGAGCTATGCAAGACAGTACGAAAAAGTATCACTGAAGACGTAAGGAAATTCAACTGTGAACTAGTGAGGAAAGTAATTGAAAAGAACCAAAGCCTAAAGATAGGAAAGGGACATCTCAGTAAGGGAAGAAAACAGATTATGGCACTGAGAAAAGAAGATGGTTCTGTAACAAGAAATAGAGACGAAATTTTGACAAGAGTGAAAGATTTCTTCTCCAAATTATATGAAAGGGATGATGCATGTACTCCAAACATCATGAAAGGTACCAGTACCAGAGTTCTCCCAGTCCTCCCAACAGAAGTTTCACATGCAATCAAGAACATGAAGCGGGGAAAAGCTCCAGGAGAAGATTGAATTACTGTAGACATCATACAAGAAGCAAGTGGAGAAATCGAAACAGTACTCGCCCAAATTTTCACTCGATGCCTTAATGAAGGGAAGATTCCTGAGGATTGGAACAACGCTGTAATGATCCGGCTACATACAAAAGGTGACATTGAAGATCTCAGGAACTACAGACCTATTAGCCTCCTATCAGCGGTTTATAAAATCTTCACTAAAGTTTTTTCACACCGTTTGAAGGTAACACTGGACATGGCACAACCGAGAGAACAAGCTGGATTCAGGAGTGGCTACAGCACAATAGATCATAATCACGTACTGAGAGAACTAATTGAAAGAGCGAGGGAATATGAACTTCCATTGTGTATGGCTTCTATCAATTATGAAAAAGCCTTTGATTCGGTGAAACCATCAGCAGTTACAATGGCTCTGAAATCCTGCGGTATTGAAGATGCATACATTAATATTATTAATAACATCTATGAAAATGCGAGTGCAAAGATTCGGTTGTTTGAAAACACAACACACATAAAAATTGGAAAGGGAGTGAGACAAGGTAACACCATATCTCCGAAGCTCTTTAACGCCACATTGGTAAATGTCTTTTAATCACTGAAATGGGAAAACAAAGGGATAAAGATTAATGGAGATTATCTAACCCACCTTCGTTTTGCTGATGACATAGTCATTTTTGCAACTACCCCATCAGAGCTTCAGAGTATGATCCAAGAACTTGCTGACAAGAGTAAAGAAGCGGGATTAAAAATGAACTTTTAGAAGACAAAAGTGATGTTCAATGCTTTTACAATAAATGAAGATTTATCAATTGAAGGGGGAAAGCTCGAGATAACAGACACGTACGTTTATCTTGGACAGCAGATATCAAGTGAGGGTCACATTGATAAGGACATTAATCGGCGTACAAAACTTGCCTGGAGAGCTTTTGGAAGAAACAGCATAATTTTCAAGAGCAATATGCCATTATGTCTTAAAGAAAAGTGTTTGATCAATGCATCCTTCCAGTGCTTACGTATGGTGCAGAGACGTGGACCTTAACTAAAAGAGACATACAAAGGCTGCAGACAACTCAAAAAAGCATGGAGAGGTGCATGTTTGGTGCAACCAGGAGAGATAAAAAGAGGAACTCGTGAATCCGAAAAATGACAAGAGTGGAAGACATCATGATCAGAGTTAAATCCCTGAAATGGCAATGGGCTGGACATACTGCTAGAAGGACAGACCATCGATGGACAACCGAAATTTTAGATTGGATTCCAAGGGACAGGAAAAGACCCAGAAGAAGGCCATATGGGAGATGGGTGGATGAAATTCGAAAGTATGTGGGAGTGACTTGGAGGCGACTGGAACAAATCAGACCATTGTGGAGGAAACTTGGAGAGACCTTCGTCCAGCAGTGGATTGATAATGGTTGAGAATGATGATGATGATGATGATGATATATGCAGAGTCAAGTCACATTATTGTGGCCACCTCCTACTTTTGACGTCAAGATCGCGTAGCCAATGAAAGAAGGCACTTGTCGTAAGCTGGCTAGGAAGGTATATAAGGTGTGCTGTAGGCATTCTGAAAACATATCACTCGTTGCTGTCATGAATAAAAGGAGCTATTTATCAGATTTGCAAAAAGAGATGATTATCGGTTTTCGGATCAAGGGTGGTAGTATTTCTGAAACAGTGCAGTTGTGAGCTGTTCGCGTGCTGCTGTATTTAAAGTGAGTCGTGATTGGAGAAATGCCACCATTGCGAATAAGCGAGGTGGAAACTGCGGAGCACCACGTGCTATTGATGTGAGAGGTGAACATCGGCTGCGAAGGTGCGTGAGGGCCGATCCACGCCTTACAGTGGAGCAACTGACTTGACGAATGAAGCAGAGGGCTACCGGAAGTGTGTCTTAAGCGACAGTTCAGCGAACCCACCTGCGTATGGAGCTCCGATGTGGACGGATGGTCACTGCACCTATGCTAACGAAGGTGCATCGGCAGAAAAGGCTTGCATTTGCACGGCTATATCAGAATTGGACCTCCGCTGATTGACAAAGAATTGCCTTCTCCGATTAGTTATGTTTTCTGCTTCATCGAAGAGATGGACGTTGGCGTATAAGGCGAGAAACATCGGAGAACAAACACTCTTTAACCATTTCTCAAAGAACACAAGCTGGTGGGGTCACCGTTGTGATCTGGGAAATGTTTTGGTGTCAGTAAGAGGCTGCATGAATTGGAAATTCGTATGACCTTCATGCTGAGCCATACATTCATCACCACAGCGTTCCCACAGAGGAAATGTCCTTGATTGGAGATCTGAAGTTTCGTTGGCGTTTCGTCGTTTACCTCTACCCACAGTTCATAGACACTGCGAAGGGGTTAAGTAGAGGCTATAAGTCGTCTACCAATAACGTTGGGAAGATTTCTGGGGATCGTACAGACCAGGGAAGCACCTGGAACCCTTTCAGACACTGTTTGCTTAAGTTGACAGTAAGTGGGTTATCTTTTTAAAACTGGGCTTCTAGGATACCATAAAGATTCGGCAACAAAACCAGCTGCAGCACTACATTGACGTAGTGTCGCGATCTCATTATACGCACTATGCGTACGAGCGATGGATTGTAGTTGAAATGGATTGCATCCCAAAACGTGATACTAGGTTAAGAAGCCGGATGAAAGTAAGATCAGTCTAGTGACCACGTCGTCTAGAGACTCACGATTGGCAACCTTTGGTGCTGAGACAGAGGCGAGGCACGTCGTTGAATACCAGCGATATGGTGGCATTAGTCCTTCACACATTTCTGGTACTGCACCGCTGCAACTTTGCGCTACCATATGCTGTGGTGAGTGGCAGTCATTGCAATGGCTTGCGAGAGCGCAAACATGCCTTAGACAGTCTGTGATTCACAGTCTATATCAATAAGTGGATGTCCATAATATCAATAAGTGGATGTCCATAATATCAATAAGTGGATGTCCATAATATCAATAAGTGGATGTCCATAATATCAATACGTGTATGTCCATAGCTGTCTCGTCGAATACCGGCCCCTGTGGATTGTGCGGTTACTACGGCCTGCCAAAAAATGCGGACATCCAGGCGTTCAGGTGTCCGCCTACCTGCAATAGGTCCGCTTGTTACATTATTCCATGCGCTGTCGCCATATTCAGGGGAGAATTGTTGCGTTATGATGCGTTTCCACGGCGATACGACACAGGGAACAATAAGTTGTGCGTAGTAGTATCATGTAGCCTCTCATAAAGGTCTCCATGCGATGGAAGAATTTTTGAGGACGTCGTTCAGGCATTCTTGTCACTTTTTTCTGCTTTCTTTATTAATATCTCTCCGATGTAGAGGTCCATACGCCGAGGTGAGAACAGTTAAATTTAGCTACACTGAGCCATTTTGCCTTTCTATATCCCTCATCTACCATGTAATTGGTTCGCATCTGTAATAATTTACAAAACTCAACTATCGACACCTGCTCACCTATTTGCACGTTGCTTTCTTGCGTGACATTTTCAATGTCGAGCAATGTATTTCAAGGTGTTAGGAAGGCAGCCCTTTCCGTTGGTGGAGCATCCATTGCTTAAGTTCAAAGACTGAACAACCAAGTAACCGGAGGCGCTGGCTTCCGAATAACCATCAGAGCTAGACCTGGGTTCAAGTTTCGGTTGATCTATGGTAGTTTGTTGGTCGCGCGGCCCTTCTCTGAATTATGACCTCTTTAATCCTGTGTTTCCTATGTATGTGTTCTTCCTCCTCTTAAAAATGGGATGTTAGATAAAAAAGACATCTTTAAAGGAAGTTTGGAATGAGAAAGAGAACGCTCTCCAATAAGTAAAGAAAGTGTAGAGCAGTGGATGTTTATTGCTGAGAAAACAAAATCCTAGTATATACGTTTGCATGTGGATGTCCTTGGCCTGCATAAAAACACTAGACGAACTTTCCTAATGAAAAATGGTGAGTAATAATGCTCTACCTATAAAGCGGAAAAATTAAAGAAATACATTTATGTGAAATGACTGTTGTCATAATCGTACTATCACGATTTTTGTTGTTGTATTTCTTTCTGTTTATTTCTGGGTGTGGGGTAGTGGGAGATATTGCATGGTGAATGTTACTGCACTTTATTTCACTGTAATACTCTTACCATCCAGATACACTTACTTTTTTTTCTTGCTGCCACCAGTCTAGATTGGGGTAAGGTCTAGACGCCTTATGGAGATCACTTTATTCGAGACAGAGGCGTGGTTGAAGACTTCCAAGCTGGGGTAGAAATGAGCCCAAGATATAACAAATCAATTTATTATCCACCACTTAGGGTAGGATGAAGGTTAGTTTTACGCTTTGCTCTCCAACATACAGAAGATGCTCGTCGGAATTTTTGGTGACAATAGAGCTTGAGCTGAGCAAATAGAAATATGGTGCTTCCTTGTTAGCACCGTTCAGCTTGTACAAGAGTTCAGTGAAGTCACATTCAATTCTTGTTTGAGTTCATAAGTTACGCAGCATTCAGCACATAAGGCAACACTTTAGCATATGTTACGCTTTAATAGCATTCTGCAGAACTTTGGAACAAGATCTGAGAATATCAGATCTTAGATATAATGGATCTAGACCTCGGCCTGATCCCTTGGAACGCAATATAGATAGTTGATAACCGCAGTTCGTTGAAATCTACTCCTAGCTAACTCGACCGCCACCGACCGCCGTTCTTAAGTCAAAATCATTCCCCGCGATGACCTGACGTCCTACCGCAGAGAAAACTAGACGAGAAAAGAGCGCCCTAAAACTAACTTCCTGAGCTCTCCCCAAATTTTCGGAGCCACAGCGAGCGCTTAGCCAATCACGACGACGCATTCGTCCCCCTTAGCTGGGCATCCTTCACTCTCCATTCCTGCTTCTCACGGTTTACATCCGCCCGATGGCTCTTCGAACAATTCCATGCTCAAAGTTCTGAGAATTCATGGGCTCGTTATGACCTTGTGAACTTGTCACTAAGATGGCTGTCCTTCTCCCTTCCTCGCTTTTCACTTCAAAATGGCGTTCCATTGCCCACTTCTGATTTTTCCCACGTTTACTTTTTTAACATTCAGCAGTTGCTATATTCCTGTGCGCCACTGGCATTTTTTCCAATTCTTGTTTTCTAACGGTTTTCACATCATCACAACTGTAAGCGACAGAACGTAAGAATGATCGTAGATTTACAGAAAAGTTAGAAAACAAAATGCATGCTGTCGGTGCTGAGATGTTGACGTTTGACTCCAAATAGATCATTTTGTGAGGCTTGAGTTTACTCTTATAATATTGGTGCAGGTATATGAATAAAGCATCGATAACTCAAAGAAATTTTATGTAAAGGCGAAGTCACTGAAGCGATTGTAGGGAACGAGTTCAATTTTATTCCATTTTTAACTGGGGAGTGGAAATTCTGGGTAAATTCCTTGCATGTAGCTGCCTTCGGTTTTGAAAAAGTGTAAGATGTCAATAAACATGTTTTATTTTCATAGGGAATTAAACGCATAAATGAAGAAGTAAAACGATAAAAGTGGAACAATGAAGGATTCATGTCAAAAAACATTTCAATGCAAGACAAAAACAGATGCAATTTTACTAAACAAATCCAGAAATTAATAACGAAAATGAAAGGAATAAGGTCCCAAATGAACATATCGTATCACAGATGAGAGGCCAAAGAGAATTCACGGAATAAAGACGGTGTGTATTTTCATATTGCTAAGAGGCATAAAAATATCAGACCAGATTTTCATTGGGGCCAAATTATAACTTATATTTGACATACGTTTTTAAAGGTTTGTGTCAAATACACACCGATGAGATTATGACCACCAACCGAATAAGCTGTAGGACCCTCTTTAGCTGGCAAAACAGCAGGCACTAGGCAAGGCATCAATTCGAAAAGGTTCTGATAGTTATCCTTAGGTATCTGGTACCATAATGTCAACAGAAGACTCTCCAGTAACGGTACATGTCCGGGTGCTGGTGATTTAGCGCGAACCAGCTTTTCCAAGTCGAACCACAAATGTTCGATTGGGTTCATGTCAGCTGAATTTGGAGGACAGGGCATTAACAGAAAGTCACCAGGGTGTTCCTCGAACCTCTCCATGACGATTCAGGCAGTGTGGCTTGGCGCATTATCCTGTTGGTAATGGTCATCACCAGCAGGTAACACAGTTGCCATGAATGAATGATCTTGGTCCGGAACGACGTTCACTTACCTAAAAGCTGTCAGGGATTGCGCTATTGGGATAATGGAGCCTAAAGTGTCCCAAGGAAATACCGCCCACAGCATAACGCCACCGCCGCCAGCCTGTTTCCGCCCAATAGTGTATCCAGATGCCATAGCCTCCGTTAGTAATCGACGTATCCGCGCTATGCCGTCTACGTGATTCACCAGGAATCATGTTTCATCAGACAGGGACACTTACTTCCAATCATCCATGGTCCAACCATGATGATATTGGGCCCATTTCATGTGTTGTTGGCGATGTCGTACAGTGAGCGTGGGGACCCGGCTGTGTATTCGGCTACGCAGGCCCATGCACTAAGCCTGCGACGAAATGTGTGCTGTGACACATTGTCCTGATCACAACTGTTGCAGCTGTGGGTTATTTGCCACACTGTGGTCCGGCTGTCGCTGTGAACAGTGCGCAACAGTCTCTGCTCCCCTCTGGCATCAATGACCTGCGGACGACACACGGCTGGACGACGGTTTGTCTTTTGGTCATCTGTGCACCAATTTTGATACGTACTCACTACAGCGGCACTTGAATTACGCGCAAGCCTTACTGTTTCCGAGATCGTAGTTCCGATTCGCCGCCGTGGCATCACAATTTGCCTTTTATCAAGCTCAGATAATTTAAAGCGTGTGTCAAATATAAATTATCAATTGTAAATATAACTTGTATAACTTAAAGCGTGTGTCAAATACAATTACAATTACAATTTTCAAATATAATTTTAACCCTAATTTCAACCTACATGAAGCGCAATAGGAAGATAGGGCATCTGGCTTTGCAAGTTATGTTTCGATTTAAACTTTACGCATTCTCATTTGGAAAAGGGTAAACCAAATCTGGTGAGGAAGATATCTGATTTCCCTGAATTGATGCTTGCTTTAACATTGCATTACTTTCAAATAAGTAGATGATCGTGAAATTTTTTCACAAAACCAGAGCATTAAGAACTGATATAAGCGCACCTTATTTTCCATATACAATGACAAATTTCATATGAGCTCATCAACCACGTTGTCTTTACTCTGTCGTAAATATTGTTAAACTTAAACTATTGTTAGCCTGTTTAAGGATTCATATTTCAGTGTCTCAGTGGTTTTAGAGGAATGGAACAGCTGTGGCAAAAACGAAATCTGAACAACTGCAGTTCAGACACTTCTTGTTTATGCAGTAGTCTCAAAATGATCCTCTTCACACTAGAGGAACAGTGTGCTCTTCAGGGGTAATAGGTCTGGGCATGCGGTTTGCCGTCAAGTAAAATGAATGAAGCTCGGGCTTTGGCGCTATTCCAAATTCATTCTGCCTAAATGAGAGAAGTATGTTATCACAATGGATGCAAGAGAGGAAGGCTTTTGACTCTCATTCCAAGAGTTGATCCCAAAGATCTTCTCATCGTTTCCAAGTCTCTGATCCACCAGATTTTATATTACTGAGATGAGGAATGACAGAAGATCAGTGTGCAAAGACCACTAACATGTGTTACAAATGCTTAAAACAAAGCTCTTTTTTTTTTCATATTTGCATTGACTTAATTAAGAGGATGTACTGTATATGCTATATAATACGGTTTGATAATTTTTTACTTTCCAAAAAATATATTTTGATTGTAAAGCAGGGGGACATGCATGATAGTAATGAACACAATGGCCGCTCCGGTGCCTCAGTGGTCTAAAGGCTTGCCTGTGACCCTTCTCCTATGAAGCCCAGGCTCGAATCCGCGCTGACGGGATGATACACGGGTCTCCCCTCCCCGCTGCAACTAGTAGCCCTAAATTAAGGGACCAATGCATATAGCCTTCAGAGCTCCTCACGGTGTGTCGTGAAAGCAGAAACAAAAAATAATATAATATATACAATGTTCGTGAAACATTATTTGGCTTTGTCGATAAAGTTCTTTTTGTGGAAAATAATTTTGACACTCGTTTAAAGTTGCTACACTTAACTACATTTTAGAGAAATTTCCAAAAATTTACGATTTGTGCCTGTGACATTAATATACATTCATGGGCTCTGATGAAACTTTTTAGTTTTCGAGATCAAAAAATGACAAAACTGATAGTTATTTACGAAAAATAGGTATGCTGATTAAATGTGATTCGTTTACTGAACAATGGACAATTAGACCTGCCTTCACTGAGAATGATTCCAATAACGAATACGAGAAATTTTATTGTAGGTTTTATCAAAACTAAAGTTAAAAACTTATCATTTAAGTCGTACGTTTATTTGAATACTAGTGAACTGATTACTAGATTGTGCTTAATAATTTTGAAAAATGCTCCATACAAAAATGCATCATGATTGACGAAAACAGAGTAAATATATATGAACAAATATCTAAAAAACAAAAAGAACATGTAAAAAGAAAGGGTTGAAATTAAAAAAGATTGAATGGAAACGTTTTTGGTAACAATCATACAGGAAGCAAATGTGATATTATCTCAAAAACAAAAATGCCAAAAATTAACATATTATCGCGCGTAAAACACGAATGAATGATATTCACAGATACCCATCAGTATGATTCAGAAAAAATGCTGATACTTGAATGTGAGGAAATCTAGTGCATGTAAACGTCAAAAAAAAAATTAGAAGGATAGAAGGAAAATGTATGCTATAGTGAAACAAAGACATTAAGTTTTGTCAAGTACACTAACTTTCGAAATAAACGAGAATACTGCATTTGTGAGGCACAATTCTGCATTATGATAAAGTATCACCTGTTGATACAAGATAATTAAACATATGAAAAAAAAAGTATTACAAACAAATAAGATTTGACTAACAGTCCCTAGCTAATTTCCTCCCGTACACGCAGATGCAATGTTTCCATAGTATCAGATTAAAAGAACGGTCTAAATGCACGGTCAACTTACTTTCCAAAGACGATTCCCACATATGCTGGATTGCCGAACGTGGACAAATGCAACTTTTATGACTAGCTGAAATGCTCTGGAACAAGGTTTTGGAACTGTTTGTCATATTGCTTTAAAACGTAAATTTAATAACAATTAAATTTCTGAGTGTGGCAGGGAAGTTTTTGAACATGGAGGAAAGAGGCAAGAAAATATAGCAACCATTTCGTTCTTCCTTCAACTTGACACGACAGCATGCCACGAAATCAGGTATGCAAATTTCTCCATATCAGATATTATACCATCACCTTAAAAAAGGCTTACTCGTGTTATCACTACCAGGTGAAGATATTGCTGCAAATATATCAGAAAAAAGTTATACATTTACGTCCCCTGATAGGCAACCCAATCTCCGTAAAAACTGCAAATTATATACAGAATATTTCGTACTTGGAGCTTTATCCGACACAAAAAGAATGTTTTAAATTGAACTTCCAGAAGCAGATATATCGCAGAAATTGCAATTTAACTTTACGTCCCCAAGAGGAAAATTGATTATTACTTGAAAAAGAAACTGTAGCCAAAATAGTTTTCATTATAAATGGTATCGAATGGAAGAATGTTTTTAATCGGATGTTCAGAAGCAATTATATTGAATAAAATGTATTGTAAAGTGGATAGAGTCTGCATTTACGCCCTGTGGCGGAGAAATTATGCATCGTAGAAAAAACCGGAAAGTAAAGAACATCGTTCTCATATTTCGTGCTTCCCAATGCGAAAATATTTTTTTTAAATCGAACTAATAGTTGCAGATATACGGTGTCCACAAACGGATGGACAGACAAAGTGATAACATAAGCACGATCTTTGTTTTTTACCAAGGAGGTACAAAAAATATACAGTGTGACGTTATCTTCCTAAAAGCAAGCAGGACCTTTGTTTTTTAAGGAACGTTCATCAAACAGACATCTCTCGTGATACTATTTTATTTCCCAGTGGATTATGTGGGAAATTTATGCTGATGCCGGTGCAAAAAAAGGAATATCTATTCATTTCTCTTAAGGATTAGGTTGCATACCATGATAATAAATAACAGTGGTCAAAGAGATTTCACCTGAGGAATTCTAAACTGAACTGGAGAATTCTAATCCTCAAAGACACTCTCCCAATTACATAGGTATTATTGAACCTATGACGCATAGAAATATCGAATGAGAAGCTATTCTCTGTTTCAGTGATAAACTGATCAGTATTTAATTACAGATTTTTTCTGATTACTTCTGTTTCTCGGAAAATCTGGTTCCACGTTTCTTCTTAGGTTGACTTGATGGAAATAACATTCAAATAAATGGATTCTCTTTCTTCAATGAAACAGACTATTTCATTTCAGTCTCATTTAATTAAAGCAACTTATTTCCTTCTTAAGGTATTTAATCTCCTTATTTAAAATCTTATTTGCTTCTGTCTCAAGGTAGAATATTTCATTTCGGTTGAAAGTTTAATTAAGCTAACGCTGTTCATTGTAATAGGATGCTTAATCTACTCATTTAAAAGCTCAATTTTAGTGTTTAAGTAAATATTAGTTCATGCTTATTTAATTTATGGAACTTCTGCTTCACTAACATTTCTTTCTGCATGATATTTTCAAATGATGTCTCTAGTTTTCATTTAAGTAATTACCTTCCGCTCTTAGCTGGTGATACATTTTTCCACTTCTGCGTACATTATAGAGAGAAAATTATATTATTTTAATAACTTTTACGCGTTCCGTTTTGAAACATACATCCTAAACTCAGAAACAAAATTAAAATTTTAGCTTTTTTTCAGCTTTATAAATTTAACAAGAATATTAGACGCGGTACTAAAAACAAGATCGCCTCAGGAAAACCAGAGAGATTATATATTTTTTATAGATCTTGCTACAAATGCGACTTATCTTCATTTTCTTCATTTGCGTGTCCTAGGAAGGTTTCGCATTATGAAACATGATCCATTCCGATATATTTTTCAAGTAGGTTCTTGGCTTTACTTTCAGTTTTCCTTCACTTAATTCAGAAATACCGCATTACTGTGTAGTGCATGTTTTCTGCTTCCATCGCCATGGCACGACCGAGTTTACATATGACTTTACATTTTAATGATAAACAGAAATACCAGTTGGTAAAAACTAAATTTTAAAATTGTATTGTCCTAAAATAAAGAAAAGGAATGTGATGCTTGAAACGGTTCCACCAGTATTTGTATACTACTCTTCTGAACACTGAGGTGCCAGTTTATTAGGTGCACCTAATTAGTAGTGTGTTACTCGGCCTGTGTAACAGTGCTCATTCGTAGGAGCCTGGAATTAATCAGGAGCTGGAAACGTCATTCAGGAATGTTTCACTATGTGGAAAAAATTGAGTCTGGCGTATCATGCAATTTGGAAGACGGCAGTCTTGCAGCCAACTGAACGCTACGGTTTATCCTGCGCGTTACGACTTATGTTGTGCGTTGCGCCATACCAATGAGGTTTCATTTCAGAGACTATGCAAGACACTAAAAGCAAGGGAAACTGGTCGGTATATTTCTTGGAATACTTCTGTGATCATTAAGCATTTTTTTGTATGTGTCCATCTGCTTGTGGGCCAGCCGTTGCCATGAAATGACGAATCTGGTTGGCAACGACGTCCAGGTAAGCTGTGGCTTTCAGATGTCCTTCAATATAGTGTACACAGTAAATATTTTTCTGACCAGCACACGCCCGCAACCGGACTGTTCGGTAAATATCTGACTAGATGGTCTTGTCCTCATGTTGCTTGAAGCAAATTTGAAACTTGCAGTCCTAACGGTGCAGTGTCGATGCTCATGCGCCAACTGGAGGCGTGTTTTCGTGTTCTGCGTTGATGATATCGCCACCTGACATGGTCATCAGTCCACTCGTTGCATTGTCTGATGCGTGATACTTACGCAGATGACCCTCGGTCCTTCCACGTGACCGAGTGATATGAAGAGCTGGATTCAAATCTTTCGTACGATATGGGTCTGTGTTCCAATCCCGGATGAGGCACGGATGGTGTGTTTGTCTTGCGGTTTTGGCTCCATTCGTTACCTGGAACCAGTGGCCCTGAATTAAAGATTGAAGACTGCGTATAGCACAATGAGTTGATCATCGTGGTCGTTAATCTCTAACACCAAAAATTGTCACTCGGCACATATACACCGGTGTGTAAAAATTAAGGACGAAGAGGAGAAATTAGCATAACAGCTGAACGAGCAGGCAGAACGGACCGAAAGCCCACTCAGGAGATAGACTAGGGTTCGGTACGGTAGGGCATGAGCATATATGCAGCATGACGTAGGGGGTGTTGGAAGGGTGTAAAGCACACGGGCGGTGTACGCTCAGCAATTCGGTGAAAGCTACTGCACGGTGTACATCGGTTTGAACGACGTCGAGTTGCTGCCACCGTGTGATATGGACAACACACAATCCAGTAGACGACATCTGGATGACTTTACCCGAGGTCGCGTCATTGAGAAGTTGGAAGAAGGTCCAAGTGTGACTAGTGTGGCCGAGGAGTTCGGCATCACTCACAGCATCGTTTCACGAGCTTGGAGAGCATTTCAAATGACAGGAACAGCTGACCAAGAATATAGCAGTGGTCGTCGACGAGCAACCACGGCGGCGGATGACCGGTATATTGTCCTATAGGCGAGAAGAAACATTCGGCAGACAGCGGGAGAAATCGCAAGCCACATGCAACAGATAACTGGACGTCCGTTATCGCGTTTTACCGTGGCCAGGAGACTGCACAAATGCGGTCAATTTGCACGACGACCAGTACGGTGTGTGCCACTAACGCCTGCTCATCGGAGACGGTGGTTTCTGTAGTGCCAGGAACATAAGAACTGGACACATCAGCAATGGGGTCGAGTTCTAGTTACGGATGAGAGCCGGCTTAGTCTGACGAGCGATTCTGAACGTATACACATCTGGAGAGAGCAGGGAACATCTGGAGAGAGCAATTACACCTCCAACATCTTCGAAAGGGACCGGTGTGAATGTGGCGGCGTTCTCGTTTCGGGCGGTATCATGCTTGGTAGCCGTACTGACCTGCACATCTTCCAAGGAGGTTCAGTCACTGGTGTCCGCTATTGTACCGAAGTTCTCCTGCCTCAAGTGCGTCTGTTTACAGGTGCTGTGTGTCCTGAGTTAATCTTCATGGACGACAACGCTACACCTCATCGGATAGTGGCTGTCTCAGAGCTATTGTAGAGTGAAGATATTCAACGAATGGATTAGCCCGCAAGGTCCCCGGACCTAAATCCAATCGAACACGTGTGGGACCTTCTCGGGAGACGCTTGGCAGCACCTCACCAGCCGCCAGAAACGATTGCGCTGCTGCGATCGGCGCTACAAGGGGAATGGGTCGCGATGCGTCAACAGCTCCTTGACAACCTTGTCCACAGCATGGACAGACGTTGTAAATCCTGCAACGCAGTCAGGGGTGATCATATCTCCTACTAAAGACTGGATGTTTCTTGGCAGCTGCCTGTCACATGAACGTTTCTGTCTTCTGTCCAGTTGTGCTCGAAGCTACCTTTTCAATAAAGTGCCTATGTATCCTTTGTATTCCTTGTTTGGACGGTTTTGCTCACTTGTACCATAATCGTACATCTTGAGGATCTTATGGTATGATTTGACTCGATGTGGAGCACTTCTGCACGACGTTACATTCGAAAAACCATCTCGTCCCTAATTTTTGCACACCAGTGTATGTTGAATTATGGAGTGTTTGCTGTGTTGTGACCCGTCTTTCTGCTTGCACTACCAGTGTCCTTAGACCCCTACATCCACCACTTGTTTTCATCCAAAGGATCTCCGTACGCTGGAAGGTTTTCGTGTACCGCAGCATTCACAGTAAACTCGTGCAAAGGTTGTGCGTGAAGGCCTAAGGAGGATCCCTTAGACAAGGATTTACTCCATTCCTTCCTTCGTAGTAAAATTTCATCATCATCATCATCATTGTCAACCATTATCAATCCACTGCTGGACGAAGGTCTCCCCAAGTTTCCTCCACAACGGTCTGTCTTGTGCCAGTCTCCTCCATGTCACTCCCGCATACTTTCGAATTTCATCCACCCATCTTCCATGTGGTCTTCTTCTGGGTCTTATCCTGTCCCTTGGAATCCAATCTAAAATTTCGGCTGTCCATCGATGGTCTGTTCTTCTGGCAGTATGTCCAGCCCATTGCCATTTCAGGGATTTAACTCTGATAATGATGTCTTCCACTCTTGTAATTTTTCGGATCCACGTGTTCCTCTTCTTATCTCTCCTGGTTACACCAAGCATGCACCTCTCCATGCCTCTTTGAGTTGTCTGCAGCCTTTGTATGTCTCTTTTAGCTAAGGTCCACGTCTCTGCACCATACGTAAGCACTGGAAGGAGGCATTGATCAAACACTTTTCTTTTAAGACATAATGGCATATTGCTCTTGAAAATTATGCTGTTTCTTCCAAAAGCTCTCCATGCAAGTTTTGTACGCCGATTAATTTCTTCACCAATGTGACCCTCACTTGATATCTGCTGTCCAAGATAAACGTACGTGTCTGTTATCTCCAGCTTTTCTCCATCAATCAATAAATCTTCATTTCTTGTAAAAGCATTGTACATCACTTTTGTCTTCTGAAAGTTCATTTTTAATCCCACTTCTTTACTCTTGTCAGCACGTTCCTGGATCATACTCTGTAGCTCTGATGGGGTAGTTGCAAAAATGACTATGTCATCAGCAAAACGAAGGTGGGTTAGATAATCTCCATTAATCTTTATCCCTTTGTTTTCCCAGTTCAGTGATTGAAAGACATTTTCCAATGTAGCATTAAAGAGCTTCGGAGATATGGTGTCACCTTGTCTCACTCCTTTTCCAATTTTTATGTGTGTTGTATTTTCAAACAGCCGAATCTTTGCACTTGCATTTTCATAGATGTTATTAATAATATTAATGTATGCATCTTCAATACCGCAGGATTTCAGAGCCATTGCAACTGCTGATGGTTTCACCGAATCAAAGGCTTTTCATAATCGATAAAAGCCATGCACAATGAAAGCTCATATTCCCTCGCTCTTTCAATTAGTTCTCTCAGTACGTGGATATGATCTATTGTGCTGTAGCCACTCCTGAATCCAGCTTGTTCTCTCGGTTGAGCCATGTCCAGTGTCACCTTCAAACGGTGTGAAAGAACTTTAGTGAAGATTTTATAAACCACTGATAGGAGGCTGATAGGTCTGTAGTTCCTGAGATCCTCAATGTCACCTTTTTTATGTAGCAAGATCATTGTAGCGTTGTTCCAATCCTCAGGAATTTTCCCTTCATTAAGGCATCGAGTGAAAATTTGGGCGAGTACTGTTTCGATTTCTCCACTTGCTTCTTGTATGATGTCTACAGTAATTCCATCTTCTCCTGGAGCTTTTCCCCGCTTCATGTTCTTGATTACATGCGCAACTTCTGCTGGAAGGACTGGAAGAACTCTGGTACCTTTCATGATGTCTGGAGTACATGTATCATCCCTTTCAAATTATTTGGAGTAGAAATCTTTCACTCTTGTCAAAATTTCGCCTCTATTTCTTGTTACAGAACCATCTTCTTTTCTCAGTGCCATAATCTGTTTTTTCCCCTTACTGAGATGTCCCTTTGCTATCTTTAGGCTTTGGTTGTTTTCAATTGCTTTCCTTACTATTTCACAGTTGAATTTCCTTACGTCTTCAGTGATACTTTTTCGTACTGTCTTGCATAGCTCTATATATTCCACTTTGGAAGTCACATCTTCTTTAGTTTTCCTCATCACTCTTCTTTTTTGCATCTACATTTTGGTTTTTCCTGATAATTTGTTCACATGCAATTTGTTCTTAGACCCAGTTAATTTTGTTGCTGTTTCCATAAGAGTTTTGGTTATTTTTCTGTTAACTTCAGAAATATCCACTTCTTCCGATGTTAGGCCTTCTAAAGCAGAGAATCTGTTCTTCAGTTCCAATTTGAAGGTGTTATGGTGTTTTTTAAGGTTGGTTATGTCAATACATTTTGTTTGTCTTATGAGCTTGCTACGTTCGAGTTTAGTGTTGAGGTGCATCTTACATCTCACCAATCTATGGTCACTGCCTGTGTTGAACTTGTTTAGCACACTGCAGTCTTCTATGACGAATTTTTTGTTACACATAATAAAATCAATTTCACTTGTCGTCCCATTTGGATGTCTCCATGTCCATTTCCTGCGTGGCTTTTTCTTGAAAAAGGAGTTCAAGATGAAAAACCCTTCTGCCTCTGCAAACTCTACGAGAGTATTTCCACGCTGGTTTCTGTTGCCGTGACCGAATTTACCTACTGAAGTTTCATTCTGTTGCCGTTGCCCTATTTTTGCATTGAAATCTCCCATAATTATCTTCAAATGCCGCTTACCTTTATAATTTAGATCACGAATTTCCTCATAAAATTTTTCAATTTCTTCTTCAGCATGACTTGTGATGGGTGCATAAGTTTGAATAATCTGAGCCTGGTATCTTTTCGAGAGTTGGATAACGAGTCGTGCAGCTCTGTCAGAGGAACTTTCAACTTCTACAACTTTATCCTTCAGTTTCTTGTTTATTATAAATCCAACACCACTAGTTCTGCCAGTATCTGTCCCACGATAGTAGAAGAGATGTCCACTTTTCAGTTCAATGAGATCTTCTCCTTTTCTCCTTACCTCACTTAGCCCGACGATGTCCCACTTGATCCTTTGTAGTTCCTCTTCCAATTCAAGAAGCCTTGAATCAGAAGATAGGGAGCGTCCGTTGTACGTAGCCAAGGTCAGCATCAGATGGCAGCCTAGTCCGGTCCTCCGGGGATTCTTAGCACCCTCTGCCTTCATGTCGCACTGGCCGCTGCCTTGGCCAGGTACATTCCAGCTGCCGGAGACTGAGGGCCAAGATTTAAGTTGTGGAGTCATTTTGGAGGGGTTTGGCCATAACTCACCACGCTGGCCAAGCGGGTTGGTGGGTGTGGGATAGAATTTCCTCTAATCCCGATGGTATAGTTATACCGCTATTGGCGGTCGTCAGAGCCCCTTTAGTGGGAACAGGATGTACCACGAGAAGGCGGGGTTGACATTTGTCAAGGAGAGGCTGTGATGTTACGCATCACCTGCAAATAAATGTTCAATAAATATTGACATGCAAATAAATGTTCAATAAATATTGACTTTTACAAAGACACATTTCCTTGAATCAGAAGACGGGTTCGTTACATTAGATAATTCAGTGTCAATTTAAAACAACGTTGGTTGCTTTCTGGGATATTCAACTTTTATCATAAAAAAAGGAATTAATGTTACTAAGATCTTTACTCGCTCTTGTTAATTAATAGTCCTAACCTCATATTTTGTTTTGTGTACTGTCAGCAAACAAGTGCCTCCCTTAATTCCCGGAGTTCAGGGAGGCAGTAATTTCCAAAGGAAGGTACCTCTGGAAATTACGTAAAGCGAACTACCATGTGGTGTTAAGGAACATGCTAACTAATATACGATATCCAAACTGTGAGGATCTCTGCGAAAGAGAGGCCCCTTTAAATACTTATATATGATTTTTGTGTCTTTTTCGTGTGTATATGTATGTGTTCAAGTGACAGCCGTGTAAGATATCTTGTACGAGAACGAACAATTTATCCTTGCAAACTCACTGCTGGACATTTTGGGGACATTGGTCCTCAACGACGCCATTTTGCTCGAAATCGTAAGATAGTCGTTGGTTGTCAAATACATGGTGATATTCGGTACGCCTTCTTACATGCTTGGAGGCGGAACTTAAAGAACATTCGTTACGAGGTGTCAACAATGCAACCCCCGAAAACGTTGGGGGGTTCGCGGAGGAAGGGAGACGAGGAGGATTTAGAGATTGGAAGGCGAGGAGAATGAGATGTCACGGTGATACACCATAATGCTTTTTTTCGTTTTATGGGATATAATCCATAAAGCATGTAAATAATGTACAGTTGTGTATATATACCTTGAATAAATATTCGGATTTCTTGGCAAATGGATTCCTGAACTGAAGGTATTTTCCTTAAGGCCGTACTTTGTGAAGGACGAAACGAATCAAACGGGCCTGCGAACCACAGGCTCGCTAAAACATGTCACACTGGCGCAGCCGACAGGATCCGTCTCGAACAAAGGACGAATAGGAACGGCATTCGCCCATCGCCCGGAATAAAAAATTGAATGAATCGGATCAACTTTACTTCACACTGGAATTAAAGGAATTGAAATTAAAGGAATTGGCATGGTCGCTGAAAAAAAAAAACCTGACGGATTTTAGATGTACTAACAATTACCGCCAGAATTAGGCTATAAAAGAAAGCTCAAATCCAAGCATGGACCGAAAGAAGGAACTGATGGACGCATGTAAGGAACCAATTATTTATGGATGAGGTGTCACCCTATTGCTGGACTAAATATAAAGTGGGAGCCAGAGACTGTGATTCCGTTTATTTGATGAGACAAGAACTGGATTGTGTGATGACTGTGGAAATGCTTACGTTGGATAATGGGGTAAGTTGCTTTTAGTCCCAATTTAAATAGAGCCATTTAGAAAAAAAAAGAACATACAAGGGGAACACACATGGTTAGGAATAGGAAAAAGTAGGGAGATTGTAGGATATTGCTTAGTGGTTAGGAGTAAACGTTTAGAATGAGTAAACAAGTGTTTCGGATGAAATATTTTTCTAGTATAAGCATCAGTGTTCTTTAATATGTTTATATGTTCTTAGTGGCAGAATATCGATTTATTCTGTGGTATTAATTTAAGTGAAGTGTAAGCTAGAGATGAAAGATTTTTATGTGGTATTGGTGAAAAGGAAAAATAAGTGTAGCCTGGATATACCAGTATTTTGGATGAATTGATCTTATTTAAATCAGTATCAGTGTTCTTTAAGATGTTTTATGGTTTATGTGGTAGTAAATGAAGTTGTGTGGTGGTATTAATGTAAATGAAGTGTAGGCAAGAAATGAAATATTTTGGATTTGTGAAAAAGAAGAATAGATTCAGCCTGAATTCTTCTAGTTTAAATATAAAGGAAAATGTTGTAAAGAAAATGGTATAAACAAAAATGGTATAAACAGAAAGGTATAAAGGAAAAAGTTGTAAAGAGAAATGATCTAAAGAAAAATGGTGTAAAGAAAAGTGGTGTAAAGGAAAATGATGTAATGAGAATGGTATAAAGAAAATGGTTTAAAGAAAAATGTATTGAAGTAATGTACGTAATTGCATATTATGTTATTTAAGGTTGTTTGATGCAACTGATAAATGTTACGATAAGTGTAACGTGTAATCACAAGTGATTTTATGTACATTTGCTAGTACTGGTGATCGATAATTTTATTTAGTTACCTGTTAACAGAGTGTATAACAGTAAATATTGTAATCATGCCTCCGAAGACTAGGAGAGCAACAGATTCAGAGATACAGGAGGAGGTATCTGATCGTGAAAGTGGTAGTGAGGAAGCGATTATGTCAGGTGGTGCTGAAACTATGGTAGCAAGAGCTAGGTTGCTAGAAATGGAATTGGAGAGGGAAAGGTTTTTATGGGAAAGGTCTCAGAAGGAAGCTGAAATGGCTATAAAGAAACAGGAACTGGAATTAAGATCAAAGCAAATGGATATGGATCATGAGGTAAGGTTAAAGGAGTTAGAGTTAGCATCGCAATCGGGTAACAGGAGAATTGGGAATATGGTAAGTAATTCAGAAGCCATGGTATCACAGAATAATGAATTTCCGAAATATGTAAATTTGTTGAAAGGTGTTTTGTTGAAACCTCCTTCTAGAGCAGAGGAGTGGCCATTTTTCTTTTACCATGCCGAAACTATGTTCAAGTTATATGAAGTGCCCGATGAGTATCAAGGGAAGGTGATATTGCAAAATTTGCAGGGGTATGTACGCCATTTAGCTGCAACATTGGGAGCGGAAAAATTGGAAAATTATGTTGACATTAAAGAAATCTTGTTAAAGGAATTTAAAAATCACTCCTCTACAACATAAAAGAAATTTAGAAAAATGTGTAAAGAAGCCAGAAGAATCTTATACGCAGCATATAATGAAAGTCAAAGCTGCACTAGAATTTTACTTGGAATCAAGGGAAATAACGACCTTGGTAGAATTGAAAGATCTATTAGTAGCAGACCAAGTAAAGGATGCTTTGCCAAGCCACATTAAATCACATGTGTTGCTAAAGGAGACCGAGAAATGGTTAAAAACGACCGAGTTAGCTAGTGAAATTGATAATTTTGTTGCTGCTATGCCAAAGGGAGGAGCTCAGAAATTTGATAACTGGAATAAGCCGAGTACGAAAGTGCAAGAAATTGGAAGATTTGGGAAGCCTGATTATAACAGAAATAGAAATGAGTTTCAAAGGAATAAGACGGTAGGAAATGCAAGCGGAGTTCGAGGGCAGACACATGCATCTTTTTATAACAGGAATTTAAATAAAAGATGGGAAACGAGAGCTTCGAATAGCATGGAGAAAGTTCAGTGCTTTCGATGTGGATCAAGGGGTCATGTAAGCAAACGGTGTCCCCAGGATCCACGTTCCGAAGTTACTCACCGATCGAGATCCCAAGATAAAAGAATAAGTGAAAATAAGGAAGAAAAAGGATTGAATGAAGTGTGTGTAAAATTGAATATACCGGCAGAGCCTGAATGGATATCGGAAGGAATTCCATCGGGTAAAACAGAGTCAGAATTACCTAAAGTAAATTTAAGCATAGAAGGAAATTGCTTTAAAGGAATTATTGATTCAGGAGCACAAATTTGTGTTTTAAGGAGAGAGTTTGTCCCGGATAGATATTTGGAGACCGGAGGAAAAATATTTGTGCGTCCGGCTATTGGATCGTCAGTGGAAGCGAAGCTGGTATCACTTCCGTTGAGCTTGTTAACGTCACCGAATGATATTCAACCTCATGTTCAAGTTTATGCTGCAGTGGTGGATGATTTAAACGAAGAAGCTTTAATTACACCACACGTATATAAAACTCTATGTGAACAGAGAAAGACATACTTAGGAGGGTTTGAATACCCTAGCGCATTAGTGAGGCAGGCAAATGTGTTAGACGCCGGAGGGGAGAAAGGTTCCATTCTACCAGCGTCAAGGAGCAAGGAGGACCCGGCCACCACTCTAAGGGGGAAGAAACTAGCGCATCCCCAAGCAGAGCACAGCAAGGGAGTGATTCTCGAGCCCTGGACCAGAGAGGGAAGAAAGTGAAGGCCATGGATGATAACAATCCCGAACGAAGTGAAGATTCATTGTCTGGAGACTGTGAAAATTTACACCCGGAATCTTCGAGCCAGAAGTTTAAGAGGCAGCAAACACAGTGCGAGGCTTTGAAAGGGAATTTTACTGACGCACACCGGAATAAAAATAACTACTGGATTGAGTCAGGAATGTTGTATCATACGGGAAATTTAAATGGGCAGAAATTTAACCAGTTAGTTATTCCTGAGTCTCGAAGGTTAGAAATAATGAAATTGGCTCACCAAACATTACCTGGGGGTCATTTAGCAGCGAAAAAGACGGCGGATAGAATAAAGATGTCGTTTTGGTGGGATGGATTGACCAAAGATGTGAAAAATTTTTGTGAAGCTTGTGAGGATTGTCAATTACGCAGACGTGCAAGGGTATGTGATAGGGCACCGATCGAGCCTATAGGTAGGCCAGAGTTGCCGTTTCAGTGCGTAAATGCGGATATTGTTGGACCTATAGAACCCATGTCTTCACAAGGACATAAGTACTTGTTATGTTTGATGGACCAGCATAGTAGATGGCCAGAAGCGGTACCTTTAAAATCATTATCAGCAAAAGCTACTTGTGAAGCATTTTTAGAAGTGTTCATGCGTACCGGTGTACCAAGTGCAATTATGATGGATAACGGTACTAATTTCAAGTCACAATTAACCCAGGAATTTTTGAAGCATTTAGGAGCATCTCCAAGGTTTATAACGCCAGGTTATGCCCAGGCTAATGGGTTAGCAGAACGATTTAATCAAGTGATGAAACACATGCTGCATCATGCGATTCGAGCCGAAGGCCGTGCTTGGCATCGTCAGTTGCCTTTTTCTTTTATGGGCGTATCGTGAGGTACCAAATAGCACGACAGGAGTATCACCGTTCATGCTCATGTACGGACGCATGCCAACCGGGCCTCTGACAATTTTAAAATCCTGTTGGGAGGATGGCTTAATTTTACCACAAGGAGTAGGAGAGTCGATAAGTGAATACCTAGAGCGACTGAAGGAAAATTTAAATAATGCAGAGAAATATGCTAAAGACCAATCAGAGGAACAACAGAGGAAGTATGCATACTATCACAATTTGCGGTCCACAGAGAGAAATTTTGAAGTAGGGGATGAGGTGATTGTACTGATCCCTGATTCTACAAACAAATTATGTTCAAGATGGATGGGACCTGAGAAATTGTAGATAGAAAATCACAACATTCATACTTAGTGAAACTACCAGATGGAAGCAAAAAGGCATCTCCATCAAAACAAACTGAGGAAGTATATTCAACCAATAAATGCAGTTGGAATTATTTATGAAAATGATGAGGAGTTTGGCGAAATACGACCGGTTCCTGTAGGAGAAAGGCCAAAGGCAAAGGAAACTTTGATTTCTGTTAAGGACAAGTGGACACATTTAGACGCATCACAACGAGATGAATTGATGCAGGTACTTTTAAAATATCATGAAGTGTTTGACGGAGAGATAAAACGTGCTAAGGTTGGAAGTCATGTAATTCGGCTAAAGCCAGGAGTAGAAAGGAAGCAGCCAAAAATCTATAAAGTGCCAGAAGCTTTGAAATCCGAAGTAGAAAAACAAATAGAAGATTTGTTAAAAAGCGGACTAATTGAACCTTCAAATGCGGAAGTGGCATATCCATTAGTTTGGGTGTCTAAGGCAGATTCATCGATTAGATTATGTGTGGATTTCAGAGGGCTGAACGCCGAGAGTAAAATAGTTCCATTTCCAATGCAGAATGCAACAGAATTGCGCTATAAAGCTGGAGCTGCTGGATATCTGACAACCTTAGATATTTTGAAAGGTTACTGGGAAATTCCCATGGAAAAAGAGAGTAAGGAGTTAACTTCCTTCGTATCACCGAAAGGCCAGTATCAGTTTACTGTCATGCCCTATGTATTATCAGGAGCAGCAGGAACGTTCCAGAAAGCTATTAATATTGCCCTTAGACCTCATCAAGAATATGCTGAGAGTTATATAGATGACATAATAATTTTCTCAGAAACATGGAAACAGCACTTGGATCATATAGCTGCAGTACTCAATACTTTGCGACAGCTAAATTTTGCAGGAAATTTAAGGAAGTGCTCTTTTGCAAAATCAGAAGTTAAGTACTTTGGTCATGTGGTCGGCTCAGGTAAACATGGACCTGATCCTGATAAGATATCAGTGATTAAAAATTTGCAGCGACCAAAGACGAAAAGAGATTTGAGATCCGCTTTAGGATTGTTTAATTATTACAGGGAATATATTCCAAATTATTCTATATTGGCTAAACCACTTACAGATTTAACAAAGAAATATGTGGCAAATAATATTCCATGGTCAGTAGAAGCTGACAAGTGCTTTATAGAATTGAAAGACGCTTTATGTAAGGTTACATATTTGAGTACTCCTGATTTGAGTAAGCCCTTCGAGATAAGCTGTGACGCGTCTTCAGTTGGAATCGCAGCTTGCCTCGGACAAAGGGATGACAAGGGAAATGTTCGCCCAATAACTTTCATTAGTCGAAAGTTAACAGAAGCACAGAGTAAGTGGAGCACCATAGAAAGAGAAGCTTACGCAGCTATTTATGCTCTAGAGAAATTTGAGATGTGGACCTATGGAGGACAGATTACTCTCTATAGTGATCACAATCCTTTGAAGTACTTGACAGAAGGCATTCCTAAAAATGCAAGATTGCAAAGATGGGCATTAGCAATAGCTCGTTTCAATGTAACAGTTCGTCATAAGTCTGGGAAGGCTAATCTTGATGCGGATGCTCTCTCTAGACTCGGACATGAGAATGCGTAGAGGTTACTGAAAAAAAATAGAGAATGTTCCATTGTAAATGATATTTCAGTAAACGTTCAGTGTGAATTAGTATTGTGTGTAATTAATGTAAGTGATAAAAGTTTACCAAGAGATAATCATATTTTCTTGTGTATTATTAGTTTCGTGACAATGTTATATTTAATAGGTGCAATGTTTGATGTTATATGTATGTTACGTTGGTAATGTAAAGTTACCACGTCTAATGCTAAGAGTAACGCCTCAATGAATGGAGAACGGGAAAAGGAGTTATTATTGGTAATGTCAGATTCTTGAAAGGATTAACTCCTGCCCAAGTGAATTGAAAATGTCGTCTGAGTGGAATTTAATGTTATTTGCGTATAACTATGTTTCAAAAATGAAGAAGTTAGACCATGGGACATAAACAGAAATACACACAGCACAGTAAGGTGCATTGAATATTTTAAATTGCTTTGGCTCTTAGTTCTAAAATTGTACTGGGACTAAAGCAACACCCTTTAGGTTTAAGTGGTTTCCATTTCACGACCTTGGTCGAGTAATGTTAAACCGGAAGGGGGTGTGAGGATCTCTGCGAACGAGAGGCCCCTTTAAATACTTATATATGATTTTTGTGTCTTTTTCTGTGTGTATATGTATGTGTTCAAGTGACAGCCGTGTAAGATATCTTGTACGAGAACGAACAATTTATCCTTGCAAACTCACTGCTGGACATTTTGGGGACATTGGTCCTCAACGACGCCATTTTGCTCGAAATCGTAAGATAGTCGTTGGTTGTCAAATACATGGTGATATTCGGTACGCCTTCTTACATGCTTGGAGGCGGAACTTAAAGAACATTCGTTACGAGGTGTCAACAATGCAACCCCCGAAAACGTTGGGGGGTTCGCGGAGGAAGGGAGACGAGGAGGATTTAGAGATTGGAAGGCGAGGAGAATGAGATGTCACGGTGATACACCATAATGCTTTTTTTTTTCGTTTTATGGGATATAATCCATAAAGCATGTAAATAATGTACAGTTGTGTATATATACCTTGAATAAATATTCGGATTTCTTGGCAAATGGATTCCTGAACTGAAGGTATTTTCCTTAAGGCCGTACTTTGTGAAGGACGAAACGAATCAAACGGGCCTGCGAACCACAGATTGTATGAAAGAATGCCCACGGAAAAAACGCCCACGGAAAAATCGCCCACGGAAAAAACGCCCACGGAAAAAACGCCCACGGAAAAAACGCCCACTTTTCGAAAGTAGGAAAAAACGCCCACGGAAAAATTGCCCACAGACAAAATGCTCACGGGAAAAATATGTGATCGACTGATAAGTTTTTATGTCTGTTATAAACGGTGTTCGGACAACTAGTCACAGACTGCTGGCCAAAAAATCGTTAGGGGTCATATAAAAATTGCGGTTTCTTGGCCACCTCACCTACATAACGCGAATATGGGAATGACGGAATGAAAACTTTTAGAAGTTAGTACTAATATTATTTTTCAATAATATTAGTACTAACTAAACGTTAGTACTAATATTATTTTCTGCCTAAGTAATACCGCAATATTAATAATTTGATGTGTAAAATATTTTCTGCAAACCTTACAAATATGAGAGGAAAGTTCGGATTGCACTGATTGACTGTAGAGGTTGTATGGTGTTGGCCTGAAAGCCGTGGTAGTCTTATGCAACATTTATTTTAAAACATACTAATGATTCACCGTTGTCTTCAAGCCAACTGCTATACGATATTTTTCTAGAAACTACAAATAAAAAATTCTCTGCGAGTATGTGCAAACCCAGGGAATTTGTCTGGGGAGGAGGGGGGGGGTGCTTAAAATCTAAAATATGTAATATAAAGAATTTCTGGTCCGATCGGGGAGATTTCCAGTGTTTACAAGCTACAACACGTCGAATTATCTGAGGGTATCTGCTGCCTCAGGAAAATAGTCGGGGGGGGGGGGTAATACCAAAATCGTAAAATATCAAGAATATCTCTTCCGATCTGGAGATCTTCAGTATTTAGAAACTGCAACTCGACAAATTTTCTTAGCGCATGTCACTCTCTGGAAACCTGTCGGCGAAGAGGGAGGGGGGTAATACCAAAAGTGTAAGATATGAACAATTTCTCGTCCGATCGGGAGATTCTCGGCAATTAGCAGCTACAACTCGACACATTATCTGAAGGCATGTGAATGATGAAAATCTCCGGGTCGGAAGAGAAATTCTTCATATTCTACACTTTTGGTATTACCCCCCCCCCTACCCCCCGACAGGTTTGCTCAGTAGGTTCATGCCCGGAGATAATGTCTCCAGTTGTAGTTTGTAAATGCTGAAAATCGCCCGATCGGACAAGAAATTCTATATAATTCACAATTATCATATAACCCCCCCCCCCACCCCCAGGTTTGCTGAGTAGGCACGTACCCTCAAATAATCTGTCCAACTGTAGCTTGTAAATGCTAAAAATCTCCCGATGGGACGATACATTTTTCAAATCTTAGAGTTTTGATATCCCACCCCCCCGGACAGGTTTCCTGAGTCAGCACATGCGCTCAGATATTTTGCAGACTTGTAGTTTGAAAACCCTTAAATCTTTTGCTGAGATGTAGATCATAAACATTTCTTATAAAGAATTACATTAATTATCGCAATTAAGAAAAGACGAAATTACGGAAACTTTATATGACTCTGATTACCAACCTCTAGGGTTCGTGGGCACGAAGCGGTCGAAAACGTTATTTTTATGAGGCCCCTTAAAATTTTTGTGGCCAGTTCTCCTACACCCGTCATGTAGAAATTAACTGTTTTAGTTGTCCTTTGGAAAACTCCCAGGAAGCTATGAGTGCGTATTTTTTTCTTTACACTGGGAAGAAAAGAAGTATGCCTGTAACTTGAGATTATACTACTCACGGGGAAGACACACTCCTGACCGGTGGCCAACCGATAAATTTAAATGAAATATATCCCTTGTTATTTGGGGTGCGGTCGCTAGCAAACGTTCCAGCTGCAGCTGCAAAGCACCACTTTGACGAAAGACAGATGCTCCCCCTCCCCCTTCGGCTCGCCGTACACAAAAGAGGATTTCCAAAAGAGACAAGAGTGCAAAGAAAGCACATTACACAAAGTTATATCTGTACATTGCGCCTTTTACGAAAATCGCTTTTACAATTAAATGCTATACTTTACAAGTTTTTATAAATAAAATAATCTGACTTTTAATGATTTCCCTTTTAATTGATATAGTTAAATAACAAACATGCATAGTTTTATAAAAATTAAGACCTTACTTTAAAAAATAAGAATAGTCACAAATTTTTTACAGTAAAGCCGAACTGGATTTTTTTAAGAAAGTAGCTACTCTACAGTCATCATCATCATCATCATCAACCATTATCAATCCACTGCTGGACGAAGGTCTCCCAAGTTTCCTCCACAACGGTCTGTCTTGTGCCAGTCTCCTCCATGTCACCCCTGCATACTTTCGAATTTCATCCACCCATCTCCCATGTGGTCTTCTTCTGGGTCTTTTCCTGTCCCTTGGAATCCAATCTAAAATTTCGGCTGTCCATCTATGATCTGTCCTTCTGGCAGTATGTCCAGCCCATTGCCATTTCAGGGATTTAACTCTGATCATGATGTCTTCCACTCTTGTCATTTTTCGGATCCACGAGTTCCTCTTCTTATCTCTCCTGGTTACACCAAGTATGCACCTCTCCATGCGTCATTGAGTTGTCTGCAGCCTTTGTATGTCTCTTTTAGTTAAGGTCCACGTCTCTGCACCATACGTAAGCACTGGAAGGATGCATTGATCAAACACTTTTCTTTTAAGACATAATGGCATATTGCTCTTGAAAATTATGCTGTTTCTTCCAAAAGCTCTCCAGGCAAGTTTTGTACGCCGATTAATTTCTTCATCAATGTGACCCTCACTTGATATCTGCTGTCCAAGATAAACGTACGTGTCTGTTATCTCCAGCTTTTCTCCATCAATCGATAAGTCTTCATTTCTTGTAAAAGCATTGAACATCACTTTTGTCTTCTGAAAGTTCATTTTTAATCCCACTTCTTTACTCTTGTCAGCAAGTTCCTGGATCATACTCTGCAGCTCTGATGGGCTAGTTGCAAAAATGACTACGTCATCAGCAAAACGAAGGTGGGTTAGATAATCTCCATTAATCTTTATCCCCTTGTTTTCCCAGCTCAGCGACTGAAAAACACCCTCCAATGTCGCATTAAAGAGCTTCGGAGATATGGTGTCACCTTGTCTCACTCCCTTTCCAATTTTTATGCGTGTTGTATTTTCAAACAGCCTAATCTTTGCACTTGCATTTTCATAGATGTTATTAATAATATTAATGTATGCATCTTCAATACCGCAGGTTTTCAGAGACATTGTAACTGCTGATGGTTTCACCGAATCAAAGGCTTTTTCATAATCGATAAAAGCCATGCACAATGGAAGTTCATATTCCCTCGCTCTTTCAATTAGTTCTCTCAGCACATGGATATGATCTATTGTGCTGTAGCCACTCCTGAATCCAGCTTGTTCTCTCGGTTGAGCCATGTCCAGTGTTATCTTCAAGCGGTGTGAAAGAACTTTAGTGAAGATTTTATAAACTACTGATAGGAGGCTGATAGGTCTGTAGTTTCCGAGATCCTCAATGTCACCTTTCTTATGTAGCAGGATCATTGTAGCGGTGTTCCAATCCTCAGGAATCTTTCCTTCATTTAGGCATCGAGTGAAAATTTGGGCGAGTACTGTTTCGATTTCTCCACTTGCTTCTTGTATGATGTCTACAGTAATTCCATCTTCTCCTGGAGCTTTTCCCCGCTTCATGTTCTTGATTGCATGTGCAACTTCTGCTGGAAGGACTGGAGGAACTCTGGTACTGGTATCTTTCATGATGTCTGGAGTGCATGTATCATCCCTTTCATATAATTTGGAGTAGAAATCTTTCACTCTTGTCAAAATTTTGCCTCTATTTCTTGTTACAGAACCATCTTCTTTTCTCAGTGCCATAATCTGTTTTCTTCCCTTACTGAGATGTCCCTCTGCTATCTTTAGGCTTTGGTTGTTTTCAATTGCTTTCCTCACTAGTTCACAGTTGAATTTTCTTACGTCTTCAGTGATACTTTTTCGTACTGTCTTGCATAGCTCTATATATTCCACTTTGGAAGTCACATCTTCTTTAGTTGTCCTCATCTCTCTTCTTTTTTGCATCAACATTTTCGTTTTTCCTGATAATTTATTTACATGCAACTTGTTCTTAGACCCAGCTAATTTTGTTGCTGTTTCCATAAGAGCTTTGGTTACTTTTCTGTTAACTTCAGAGATGTCCACTTCTTCCGATGTTAGGCCTTCTAAAGCAGAGAACCTGTTCTTCAGTTCCAACTTGAAGGTATTATGGTGTTTTATAAGGTTGGTTATGTCAATAGATTTTGTTTGTCTTATGAGCTTGCCACGTTCAAGTTTAGTGTTGAGGTGCATCTTACATCTCACCAATCTATGGTCACTACCTGTGTTGAACTTGTTTAGCACACTGCAGTCTTCTATGACGAATTTTTTGTTACACATAATAAAATCAATTTCACTTGTCGTCCCATTTGGATGTCTCCATGTCCATTTCCTGTGTGGCTTTTTCTTGAAGAAGGAGTTCAAGATGAAAAACCCTTCTGCCTCTGCAAACTCAACGAGAGTATTTCCACGCTGGTTTCTGTTGCCGTGACCGAATTTACCTACCGAAGTTTCATTCTGTTGCCGTTGCCCTATTTTTGCATTGAAATCTCCCATAATTATTTTCAAGTGCTGCTTACCTTTATTATTTAGATGACAAATTTCCTCATAAAATTCTTCAATTTCTTCTTCAGGATGACTTGTGGTGGGTGCATAAGTTTGAATAATCTGAGCCTGGTATCTTTTCGAGAGTTGGATAACAAGCCTTGCAGCTCTGTCAGAGGAACTTTCAACTTCTACAACTTTATCCTTCAGTTTCTTGTTTATTATAAATCCAACACCACTAGTTCTGCCAGTATCTGTCCCACGATAGTAGAAGAGATGTCCACTTTTCAGTTCGATGAGATCTTCTCCTTTTCTCCTTACCTCACTTAGCCCCACGATGTCCCACTTGATCCTTTGTAGTTCCTCTTCCAATTCAAGAAGCCTTGAATCAGAAGATAGGGAGCGTCCATTGTACGTTGCCAAGGTCAGCATCAGATGGCAGCCTAGTCCGGTCCTCCGGGGATTCTTAGCACCCTCTGCCTTCATGTCGCACTGGCCGCTGCCTTGGCCAGGTACATTCCAGCTGCCGGAGACTGAGGGCCAAGATTTAAGTTGTGGAGTCATTTTGGAGGGGTTTGGCCATAACTCACCACGCTGGCCAAGCAGGTTGGTGAGTGTGGGATAGAATTTCCTCTAATCCCTATGGTATAGTTATACCGCTATTGGCGGTCGTCAGAGCCCCTTTAGTAGGAACAGGATGCACCACGAGAAGGCGGGGTTGACATTTGTCAAGGAGAGGCTGTGATGTTACGCATCACCTGACCTTACATCCCACTCTACAGTAGGAAGTTGAAAGTTAACAATCTTATTTGGTTCTTCACTAGGCCACCCGCGGCCCTTAAGTCATAAGTCCTAGGCCTTGGCCTATTTAACAGTTTTTATTCTAACGATGTTATATTCATAACGTTTACGTAACACATCAAATTATTAATATTGCGGTGTTACTCAGGCAAAAAATAATATTAGGACTAACGTTTAGGCCCTTCTAAAAGTTTTCGTTCCGCCATTCCCATATTCGTAAATTTACATAACAAGTATTGTCAATAATCAAACAGAAGTCATCGCTCTTTCCACGTTTATAAGTGAGTCACGGAAAAATTCTCAGTGGCCGCCACCAGGAATCGAACTCAGGGTCTTCCAGTTACGCGCCGGATATGCTTCCACTGCACCACAGCTATTCCTATTCCACGTCAAATGTCTGAATTAATTGTCAGTAATATTGCGCTTCTACTTATGCACCATACATTCAATCCATACATTAATTAATAGGCCGTAGGCCTAAGCCTATTCAACACTTTTTTCTTCGCCTGTGAATTAATTAAGTAAAAGAAAAATATTGCAAACTTGACATGTTATGTAAATATTTAGTACCTACGTAAAAGTGCAGCGTTATTCAAAAATCCCACCTTAGGGTCCTTTTCCGAACATACATGAATTATGCTGTAATTCTCGCTTGGCTTACATAGAACGTTTTCTCGAAATTTGTTTGGAGTTCCTAATTCAATTCTCAATGTAGGCCAAAAAATCAATAATACTTACACCCCCCCCCTCCTTGAACTTTTGTGGCCAATTCTCCTACACCCATTTTCGTTATGTAGGTGAGGTGGCCAAGAAACCGCAATTTTTATATGACCCCTAACGGTTTTTTGGCCAGCAATGTGTGACCAGTTGTCCGAACACCGTTTATAACAGACATATAAACTTATCAGTCGATCACATATTTTTCCCGTGAGCATTTTGCCTGTGGGCGATTTTTCCGTGGGCGTTTTTTCCTACTTTCGCGAAGTGGGCGTTTTTTCCGTGGGCGTTTTTTCCGTGGGCGTTTTTTCCGTGGGCGATTTTTCCGTGGGCGTTTTTTCCGTGGGCATTCTTTCCTCATACCGAACCACAGGCTTGCTAAAACATGTCACACAAACTTTTTCATATAAAGTGTATTTTAATGTGCACACATTCGGTTCCCTACGTTAAGAAAGTTTGAAATCTAAAATACGATTCGTATCGCGAGGTAAAGGGCTGAGATACTTACAAGGAGATGTAGAGGGAGAATCTACTTTTTTATACCTCGCAGGGCAAACATTGAATACAATGGGCTTTTCCGCATGACCGTGACATTACTGGAAAACCTGTTGCGTGGGATTGGAACGCCAGATAAAGCTGCTGAGTTTTTGTAATTTTCGTGAGATAGTTTCGATCAAACTAATTGTGGTTTGGCAATGTTCATCGGAAACATATAAGTCCTCAAGGTGTGGCATACAGTAAGAAACGACAATGGGTCACGGATCTGTGTAATAGCCCGAGACTCTGTCTCACCAGGAGGGGTTGATAAATAACAAATATCTGAATAACTCAGAGGCAGCGCAATGCATATTTAATATACTGTAATTTACCATTTGCAATATTTCTGACATTTGTTTTACTTATTTTTACTAACATCGCAATTTTGTTTTAAGTTAACAAACGCGTGCATTTCAACACTGGAAGTTTCGAATTAGTTGAAGCCGTAGTTTGCCTTAATTGTTTTTTACTTAACATTACTGGTAATAGAAGAATTGCTTGTCAGTGTACCGCTCAAAAGTGACTTGGTATCCCGTGAATTGATATCCAAGTACTGGTAATTGTAGTGAAAAGACGGAATCTGAGGCTTCGTAGATTGAATGAGTTTGAAGAAGGTACTCTAAAGGCAAATCAAACGTAAGTGGAGATGGCAAAAACCAACCACATCTCACCATTTGCTTTTGCTCACACACCGGGATAAGGCATTGTTCTATAATTGCAAAAGTACTGATAAAGTCTATTAGTATGAGTTTCAAATTTTTTCTGCGTTTCAGGCATGGAAAATCACCATTAGCCCAGTTGGTGGTCTTCATTTTTAGACAGCTTCAGAGAAATAATATTGCTGCGGTCATATGATTTCCCAAATATTCTTTGCAAATATCTCCGCCGTTTACCAAACAATATGAATATCATGAAATAACTACGGGATTACACCATATATTAAAAATTTTGAAGATGACAATCCGAGTTTTGGTGTAAATGTGACATGAATGGTAAGTCAGATAATATCCGAAAACTTGAAAATTTGATTGTCCTGGAGCGGATCTCAAATCAGCGTCTCAAAGATAGCGCCCGGGAGACGCTTGGTCGTTCTGGGTGGTGTAGTGGTTAGCATACCCGGGCGCTATCTGGGAGACGGTGGTTTGAGTCCCGCTCCAGGACGATCAAATTTTCAAGTTTTCAGATATTATCTGACTTACCATTCTTGTCACATTTACACCAAAACTCGGATTGTCATCTTCAAAATTTGTAAAATATGAATATAATTACAAATTTAAAGAAAGGACAGCAGCTGTTTTAGTCAGGGCGCAACAGGGATACAAAAATCCACTACCGAACTACAAAGTAAGCGTCTGTTTACCTCTAGTGCAGTCACTCATAACACAGTGCACACAGACGTCGCTTCCAGTTCTACAATTGAGAGTGAATATCAGGAAAATATAGCTCAGAAAAAATTACTTCTGCAACCGACATTCCGGACGATTTATATTTTTAATGTTTTGTAGAAATTGTGCTATCCCAATCGAAAGTATAATAAATTTATACATATAATATATATTACTATTTGGTTCTTGCGTTCCGCATTTTCTTGGGGTTTTCAGTTATGTTTGTTGTTCAATTTAGCACAGAGAGTTACTTTAAAAATATAAAATGTGGGCAGGCTAGTGTGAGCCGCGATGTACACAAAGAATGTCCAGAAATTTTGCAGCCAACGTTTTCTGCTATTTTAAAATTGCGCTCTGAAAGCATAAGTATTTGAGGCAGCATTTAGTACTATACATGCGCCTGCTGATATCCCACGATGCTGCGGGTAGAAGTGATGTAAATGAATGCACAATGTCCGCCATCCCACACGTTAACCATAGCACAAGAAATAATAATAAACGATGCCTCATCAAATTCGTGTAACAGCAGGTCCAACAATGCTCTCAAGTGACAGATACAGTCATTGTGTCCTGCGGCCATCATTTTATATAGTTAATGCTATAGAGAATATGAGATTTAGTGCAAATACATGGCTGCATTATTAATACGACAGACTACTGTTGCGGATGTTAGTTGTTGCGTGGTATCATGTTGATGAAAAGCCGTCGAGTATTTTGAAGAAAACACTCACCATACTCCAATGCCGACCTACAGTGTTGATGGCCGGTCGTTTTGATGCTGACCGGGTGAGAGTTCCCCGTGTGTGACTTGGTTGAGAAATACTGCACTGCTAAGCAGAACTGACGATTTCAAGCACGAAAGGGGGAATCATCCCATTCTCGTGATTTTTATTTTTTTAGAATAGGTGAACATTATGTTTCCTATCAATTAGAGCAGTGACGGGACTTAGAGAAAACGCCCTTGTAAGGGCGAAGTCCCGTTCAGCCCGCATAGAGATTCTAGCATCAGATTCGGGTACGTCGACGTCGAAGGGACTCTTTGATCCCTTGTTAGCCTAAAGCCCGAGCCCCCGGATTCTAAGGTTAGACTTGAGTGGGAGAACCCCAGGGTGCCCACTCAGTACTTAGAAAAAATTTTGCGGTTTTTTTTTCATCTCTCTCTCAGAGATGTCAACTACCCAGATTGGTAAAGTGAATCCTGAGGGGTCAGTCCCCAAATCGTCCGGGTCGACCCGGACACTGAAAGTAGCGGCAGAAGCACTACCAAGCCCTGTCGGCAGTGCTAAAGGGTTTAGCACCACTTCCGAGAACAGCCGGAAGGTGGAGCCCAAAGCCAGGAGGAAACCGTCAAAGACGCCTCCCCCAGCGAAGGGTTCTAAAGCCGCTACACCCACGAAGGGAGCCTCACCTTCGACTGAACCTTCTCAGTCAGCACGTGGTGCAAGCACGCCCTTGCCATCTCCGCCTATTGCAAAAGAAGGGTATAACACCACCCCAGCCCGAACCTGTTCGGGCTCTTGAGAGGTCGTCCGCTGATCCTCCAGAGGTGACTCTGGAGGACAACCAGCATCCCAGGACTCCCCCGGTTCTAACACCAGAAGCTTTCGTGGGCCGCATTCTCACCCTCATTGGGGAAACAGAGTCCGTTCTCATGGACCCGCGGGTCACTTCCTCAGGGAGAGAAATAGTGAAAGCGACCCTGAAGAGTATTAAAGAGGCTTGTTTCGAACAAGCAGCTCGGGCGGCCTATCTTAAAGGCAGGATGTCCGTTCGGCAGGAGTCGAGCTGCAAAGCCGACGCCAAAGTGGTTTCCTACGCAGAAGTGGCTAGGAAAGGGGTTAGCACGGCGAAATGGTCTTCGCCCGCCCCGATTGAGAATAAAAAGAAAAAGAAAAAGACGGGAGACAAGTGACATGTGCTTTTGGTCTACCCCACAGTCGAGAGTGCGTCCTCAGAGGACACAAAGAAGACCCTGAAGACTGCAGTCAACCCAACTAAACTGCAGATAGGGATCAAGAGCATTCGGAGCATTAGGAACGGAGGAGTCGCGGTGGAGTGTTCCCATCCCGGAGAGCTCGACCGCCTTGCCCAGGAGTTGAGTAGCAATCCTTTGACCAAGGATTGCACACTCCCCACGGCCCCACGAAAGAGACACCACCGGTTGATAGTCTATGGGGTCGATGGGGGTCTCTCAGGGAAAGAGTTCGAGTGCAGAACCCAGAACTCGAGAACGGGTTTAAAGCCTGTTTTCCCATCAAGGGCAAGGGAGGTATGGTCCACTGGGTGGCAGACGTGGAGCCCAAGGCCTTCCAGCACTTGGTGAGGCGGAAGACACTGAACTTGGGTTGGTCAGTGCTCCGCCTAAAGGAATTTTTGCGAGAGGTCAGGTGCTTTCGGTGCAATGGCTTCGGCCATTTCCGAGGCAACTGCCCCAAATCAGAAGCCAGGTGCGGCAATTGCGGTGAAGTTGGGCACCAGCACCACCAGTGTGCAGCCGCACCGAAGTGCAGCAACTGCACTGCTGCGAATGCCAAGTTCCGCCTGAAGTTGGACGTCTCACACTCCAGCTTCAGTAAGACGTGTCCCAGTCTTATCAGGGAACTTGAGCAAAGGAAAAGCCGGGTCAACTAATGTTGACACATGGTAGTACCCTCGGAGGTACGTTGCTTTCTATATTGAACTCTTTGGGTCTACTGACCAAGGTATTTATGATTATCCTGGCCTGGGGTCATCACCACAGCACTGGCCCTAGCGCTGTAGACCATGTAAATATTTTCAATGTGATTTAGTGTCTGAATATTTGTGAGAGGGGTGCATGAGACCCTCACGATGTAATGTGCATGTATTTTGTTTTATTGATACCAAATAAAGGACTTTTGTCCCAAAAACTCGCGTTGGCGGGCGATCTCCCGGCCACGAGATGTGATAACTATCGAAAAGTTGCTTGCCCCAACTGCCCATAGCACGTCGCACACACGGGTTGTGACAGAAGGGTGTAAGGTACCGGTCCCGTGGGGAGGCAGATCTCCACAGGTCTCTAGACCGAATGTGTCCGAGTGGAAGACTGTGGTTTCCGGTGACTGACGGGCTAGCTGTCGGAACGCCGTCAGGGATCCTATTAATCCCAAACTATTCGAGAGAGTTCAGCATTTCCCTGCGAGGTCTATACTAAGACGGAGCAGGTAAAGTCATCAGCCTAGCTTACAGTGTTGATTCAGTTTGCTCCAATGGTGTGTTCAGAAAGAAGAATATGTTGGTGTATCATTAATATTCGGAAAACTGTCTTAAAGTGACACATACCGAAAAAAAGGTAACGTAATGTAATATTGAAACCAAGGAGAGCAATAGTCATTTTCAAGCAATCTCCGGCAATGAGATGTGTGCCGTGGCCTTACTGCTCTAATGAAAACAATATTATCGTTACGGGATTTCAGTGAAATCAATGACAACCGGCACAGGTATTGGATATAAACTTAAAGGATTACAGAGTCATAATGCCACATATAGCGGATGTCGAATAACAATGGATCTGAAAAACTTAAAGGATCACAGAGTCATAATACCACATCGAATAACAATGGATCTGAAAAACTTAAAGGATCACAGAGTCATAATACCACCTATAGCGGATGTCGAATAACAATGGATCTGAAAAACTTAAAGGATCACAGAGTCATAATACCACCTATAGCGGATGTCGAATAACAGTGGATCTAAAAAACGTAACGGTCTACATAAAGCGCAGATATTGCGTACAGCAATAACGTCAGTCTCGCCAAATAATCACAAAACGGAAAAATATTTCCCATGGGTGTTTCAATTATTCTCTTACGTTATAACGGCGTTATACACAAAGCATTTTTCTGGTGAATGGGTATTTATATTTTGCATGTTAATGCTTAGTGGCGTATAACAATGCAACACTGCGAGAAAATACCTTTAACTGTAGACATGTGCCATTATCACGAGTTCCCTCAAGTATTCTATAAGCATTACGGCAACAAGTATCCAAGACCAAGTCACCAGGTAAAATAAACGGATGAGTAAGACAAAAGGCCGACATCGATACTTGGTGACATGGATAGAAGTGGGTACGTCGGGTATGTACAACATGTTGTATGCAATTTATACCGGAAAGCTAAACTATTATGACCACTTGCTTGATTTTGGTCTTCGAAAAGCCGCCAAAACAGTTCTTACCATTGAAATTGGACGCTAAATGATTTATAAATATGTATGGTGGTATTTGGTAACAACACGTTACCAACGGATCCTTTCACACTGGTAAGTTACGTGGTTGAGCACCCGGAGATCGGATTTGCTGTTTCAACACAAACCACAGATGCTGAATAGGATTGATGCCTGTAGAATGTGAAGGCCAGAGCAATATCTGGAAGCGTTCTTCATGTTCCATGACCATCCTAGAGCAATATGGGCTGTGGAGCATGCAACATTATCCTGCAGAAAAGAGGCACAACAAGAGCGAAATACTGTTACCATGAAACGATGTACCTGGTCGCAATTATGTTTAAGAACGCGGTAAACGCCATAGTTTCATGAGCATTAATGCCTGGACCCAAGTTTCTCCAGACAAACATTTCCCATAGCATTACTCTTCCCCCACCAACATTTCTTGTCCAGAGGTTTATCCTGATGCCAACACTTCTCCAGGTAAATAACGAACGTATACCCTGCCAGCCACATGATGTAAGAGGAAATTATATTAATCGGACCAAACACCCCACTTCCAATCATTCAAGGTCTAGTTTTAATGCTGGCGTGACAATTTTAGGCGCTTTCGACGGTGAACTGAATTTAATATGGGCACTAGGAGCGGCTTGCGATAGCGCAATCCCATTTTTAACAAAGCTCGATGTACTGCGTGTTGTGACACATTCAAGGTAGCACAGCCTTGCACTTTAACGTAGGCTCAATAACTTAGCCACCGTTTTCTATTCTTAAAAGACGGTGGCTCAGTGTTGAACCTACGTTGAATTGCAAGGCTGTTTTACCTGGGATTAGTCCTTTTACCGGGATTCAAAATACCGGCTAGTTGCGTCAATGTGTCCCTTTTGTTGGCTCGTGCCATACGGATAGCCTTGGCTCACCTCTAGCATCGTTGAAGAGTGGTTGGCCTGCACCTTGAAAGCAGTTCGCTGGTTTTCTTTCTTCGGACCAAATTGTAAAGGTATTAACCACGGCGGACGGTGAGAACCTTACAAGCCTTTCCGTCTCAGAAATGCTATGATTCAGTTGTCTGGCCATTATAATTTATCCTTTGTCTAACTCGGTTAATTCCGCTACCTTTCCCATCTGAAAATCAAGAATCACAGAGATTAGCAGAACTCAGTACATGTAGTATCTACACTGCTGGCCACCCAAAATGCAACACTAAGAAGGAAGCATCCGATGGGCCTGAAATTCGCAGCATGCGTCGCCCGCGACAGGACATGCAAAACTATTAGCATTGAAAGGCATATGCAAATCATGTGCTCCCGGCACGCCACCGAGAAGCACTATAAGAAGTGTGCACAGAAATCAGGGTGTAAGTAGTGGAAGTGTGTTATGCTGCCGTATCTGTGCGTGGGAAGCTTCCTGATGCCTCGTCGCAGAATACGGCAGTTATTCCAGCACGTTTCGGAGTTCGACAGAGGACGAATAGTGCCTTATCACGACAGCTGTTTATCGTACCGAGACATCGGAGCCCGTGTGGGATGATATCCAGCCGCAGTGAGGCGCGTATGGATTCGGTGGGTGCAGGAGGGACGGACGGACCGACGTGAGTGATTGCCGCAGCCGCGGCACACCACCAAACGAGAGAACCAGCATGTTGTGCGGCGGGCATTGACGGCTCGCACCACCACATCACAAATGTTAGCGCAGGAATTAGGGTGTGTTGCGCAACAACATGTGTCAGCACGTACTGTTCGATGTCGTCTGCAGGAGCGAGGACTTGCTGCACGGAGCCCATTGCTCCGATTACCATTGACGTTACACCACCGGCGAGTGCGGCGGCAGTGGGCCGTTGAATGCCACACCTGGACTACGGAATGACACGACATTGTCTTCTCCGACGAGTCCCGCTTCTGCCTGCAACACCACGATGGTCGGATCCGCGTGGGGTGGCACCGCGGCGAGAGACTGTATGACGCCTGCATTATGCATCGGCATACCGGTCTGTCGCCTGGCGTTATGGTTTGGGGCGCAATTCGATATGACACCCGCACCCCTCTGGTACGCATCGCCGGCACATTCAACAGCCACAGCTATACATCTCCGACGTTTTGGAGCCTGTAGTCCTCCCTTACCTGCAGGACCTGCCAGCGGCCACGTTTCAACAGGACAACACGCGCCCGCACGTGCCACGCATCGTGCAACAATTCTTCACGTCCCACCAAATGTCACTGCTGCCGTGGCCCGCCTGTTCTCCCGATATGTCGCCTATCAAACACGTCTGGACGCTGATCGGCAACCGAGTGGCCCTGCAAGCACCACCCGCGGCTACGCCTGATGAACTGTGGCAACGTGTGGAAGCAGCTAGGACCAACATACCCCAAGCCCACATCCAAAGCCTCTTTTGTTCGATCACGCGGCGTGTAGCGGCCGTTATTTCGTGCCATGCGGGCCACACGAACTATTGATGTCTGCGTGTTCTGCAAATCGCACGGGCCTGTAAGCTCAATCGTTTCATCTTTGTATCTGTTGTTATATGTCCAGTAAATCTGGCTTTGCTATCTCGTGTACTTTTTGGTGTTTCATTTTGGGTGGCCAGCAGTGTATATCGCGTCATGACCTTCACACACGCCGTCGTTTACTTGTAGTGGCTTCGATTTGCATAAAGACGCGCTAGTCATAATGTTTTGACTCTTCGGGAAATGACAGAATCATATACCATGAATATCGTCCAGAAAATGCTATTTATCTTCAACGTCGGAATCTCCATGCGTAACCCCTTTATCACAGCGGTAAACATAGGCTTTGTCCTATCATATTCAACTCTCAGACTGAACTCGTGTTCTTAAAAGGAACTGGAAATAATATCTGTAAAATATTACGCTCATGAGGGTGGAACACAAAAATGGAAGAAGATGAATGTTTATGTGCACTAGCTTACATCTGATTTTGTTTTAAGCAATGATTTTCTTAACTTGAACACAATGTTTAGGGATATTTAAGCATATGCCTAATTATACTAACGTAGGAACCTACACACTGCGCTTTTTAAAAAAGTTTATGCTAAATTAGCCGTTGCACCGCAGAGTGTTTCACTGTTGATCTGCTACACACCACTTAAGGAAATATGCATTCATAAAATTAGAGTACTCAATACTGTTTTACTACATTTTTACAGTAACAATGTGGGAATCCATCAAGTTTGACAAAATAAACAAATAAACGTTTCAGAACAAACTCAACTGTACTGTAACCTGGATTCCATATTTATCAGGAGCGAAGTTAAGTAACTATTTTAGGATAGCTAATTGTAAGCACATTTTCCCGCCATTTTTCAATGCGTTGTTCAGTGGGCAAAACTTTCACGTTTCTCAGCATCGCAACAGAAGGGAAGTTAGATTTATGGTTTCTTGGATGTAAGAAGAGGGGACAGCAAAGAAAATTAAGGAACTTTACGCCTTCAGAGAGAAAAGGGAAACAGGACATTATTGCTCTTCAGCCGTCCTAGGCGAGGGAAAAACGCAGGCGGAAGAAGTTGGAAAAGAACGCTCTTAGAGGAATCATTGAGAGAAGGTATTTTTAAGGAGTGTCCGCACTTTCTTGGAGATCGTAGATTTCACTCTTCTGCTGGGGACACTTTCGGGGGAGGGGGGATCTCAGCAAGAGGACGTGTCACACGAAAGCAGGAAGTTCGGTGTAGTAAGGAGTGGGGAGAGCGAGGTGCGAATAGCTTGCTAGCCGGTGTGAACGGGAATAAGCAGAAAGCAATGGGGCTGATGATCATAGGGAGAAAATACTGACCAGGCGAGAGAAGGAGATTCGATATGCTAATAAGATAATGGAAGAACGAAAATGAAGGACAATGCTTGGAGACATTCTACAGTACATTTAAATAAACATCTTCCTCACTGCAAGAGCAAAGTTTAACTTTAGTCGATTTTATTTATATTTTATGTATCTGCTCCAGTCGGGAGAAATACGGATTGAACCCCCTATACAGAACTTGCTGCAAACGAAGCATCAAACGAACCCTTCACACAGGGCGCTAAAATATTACTCAGCACCAAGCCCTGTAACAAATTAAAATTATACACCGATGGCTGAGGTACAGACAAAAAGTTCTGTCACCCTCCGCTAGTTGAGTCACATGACCGGGACCTCAAGTTCTGAGAGGAACGAACAATTCAATCTCGAGAATATCCGTTGAATGATGTCCGTAGCAAAGTGCGCCCCAACATTTCAATCCCCTGGATATTTCCCCCAAATGATAGTGCGTGCCGACAACCTGTTACTTCCCTCCTAAAATTGCAGTAGGAACCCGAACATTAAATTTCGTGAAAAGCCCGACAGTCCATCTTATAAACATATAGACAAACATGACAGGGCTCATAGATGCACTCGCATTGCGAAACGCATCTATCAACAGATGATAATGTAGGTGCATTTGATTGTTTGTTTAACGTTTCACTTTTTCTTATTGTCTTGATATCACAAACAAATTTCCTGAGCTTCTTAAAACATCATAAGATCGAAACACGCTTCTCTCAGTGCAGTTTAAATCCTGGCTGGGACAGCACTTTTACAGTAACGGGAGGAGAGAATTCTTCTGTAAGGCCTCTATGCCATGCTTTCTTGTGTTTTTTCTTGTATTTAAAAGAGGTTTTATGACATCGTTCTGGTAGTTTGGATTTAGGGGTTTTATGATATTTTGCAGTTATGTTCCATAATTCATAATATTTTGAATACACTAGTTCCTTGTTTTTATCGAAACACATATTATCTGGGCCTTTTTACTTTATGCTGCTGTGACACCTGAATTATTTTACGTATCACATAAACCTGGCCCTTTAACATTAGCTGCATCATTTCTTCGTTGCAAAAGTGTGCACGAATGCACCGCTTAAATGAGATAAAAATTCAGATTTAAGAGTTTCTTACTGTGGCGAACCGAATGCATGCAAATCAAAATACACTTTCTACAGAAATGGTCGGATAGAGTGTGTTAATTAGCATATTAGTTAGTAAGTTGCTTAACATCACACGATAGTTTCTTTTATGTGCTTTATAACGGTACACTTTTTCTAAATACAACAAAAACTCCCGAAATTTGCTTTTCCTTCATTTGCCTCAGTAACCTATTGTGGAAAGCATTGGGACTTCGGCACAAAACGTCAAAAGCAAAGGTGGGGATTGTAGGTGGAATAGGGGTTAAATACTTGTGGTGCAGTACATTTTCATAGCTAGGTTGCTATATTTTCTAAATAATTTCTAAAATATGTAAGAAGACTGTCAGTACCGGAGGCGTTCACAGCCCAAGAACAAATGCAAGCATGTTTACACAAAATAAAAAAGTCCTTACTGTTAAATAAATGGCGAGGGCACGAACAAACCGTTCAGAAAATGAGTACTAAAGAGTTCAAAGTGTTTTGACAAAAGGTTTATTGGACGAATCTTGATTACATGAGGTGTAGACCTTGAAGAAACCACAATTGAATGTATCAGAATTTTTGAGTCGTCGTTGGGCTAACAGTCAGGGACCGGTAAAATACTAACTAAAAATTAAATAATAAATAGTAACTACAATGGATAACTCTAGCTCACGTACTGATGTATTACTGGAAAAACTTCACCCAACTTTTAATGCGACTGATAATGCGCCAGCTACAATTACACGCTCGTTCTGTGAACGGACGCACTGTATTTCAATTTCTATTTATTGAGTATTCACTAACAATTAAATCAAGAGCAAATGGTTCAAGGTTTATAGAGCTCGATTCAAAAATAATGTTTAATCATACTTTTGGAAGCAAGATTTTCATAACTAAATGGAAAAAGATACAGTGTTCTCACGGAAAAGAAAACTTAATGTTGAAAAGCAAAAATACGTGGAACGCACTGCTCAAGTTTCAAATATCCACTGAAAAATGAATTCTCCATTTAATTTTAAAAATTCAACATACACAGTCGAGTCACATTATAATACCTACTACTTTTGACGTCAACAGCGCGTAGCCAATGAATGAAGGCACGTGTCGTCAGCTGCCTTGGAAGGTATATAAGGTGTGCTGTAGGCATTCGGAAAACATATTACTCTTTGCTGTCATGGATAAGAGGAGCGATTTATCAGATTTGTAAAAACGGATGATTACCGGCTTTCGGCCTAAGGGTGGCAGTGTTTCTGAATCATAGCAGTTTGTGAACTGTTCGCATGCTGCTGAGGTTAAAGTGTCTTGTGATTGCAGAACTGGCACCATTTGCGAATAAGCGATGTGGAAACAGCGGAGCACCACGTGCAGTTGATGTGAGAGGTGAACGTCGGCTTCGAAGGTGAGTGAGCGCCAATCAACACGTTACAGTGGAGCAACTCACTGGCCCGGATGAACCAGGAGGTTTTCGGAAGTGTGTCGAAAACGACAATTCAACAAAATCTGCTGCGTCTGGGGCCCCGATGCAAACGGATGGTCACTGCACCTATGCTAACGAAGGTGCATCGGCAGAAAAGGCTTACACTTGCATGGCAGTATCGGAATTGGACCTCCGCTGATTGGCAAAGGTTGCCTTCTCCGATGAGTCATGTTCTCTGCGTCATCGAAAGGATGGACGTTGGCGTATAAGGCGAGAAAGATCGGAGAACAAACACTCTTCCACCATTGCTAAAGAACACAAGCTGGTGGGAGAAGCGTTATGGTCTGGGGTATGTTTTTGTGGCATTCTCTGGGTCCACTCATACCTGTAGAAGGCATTATGGACCGAATTCGTTACGAATCCATCTTTGCAGACTACGTACACCATACATGCTGATTGTTTTTCCTGGGGCGGATGGGATTATCCAGCACGGCGGTGCAACGTGTCACACAGCTAAAAATGTTCGAGAGTGGTTGGAAGAGCACGATGAAGACTTGAAAGTACTTCCCTGGCCTCCTAATTCCCCAGACTTAAACCTGCTTGAGCATCTGTGGGACCACCTCGGTCGTGTTGTTCGCTCTATGGATCCTCAACCACGCACCCTCCAGCAGCTGTCAGATGCACTGCAGTCAGCATGGGTCCACATACATGTGAACACCTTCCAGAACCTTATTAAGTCACTCCCAGCCTGTCTAGCTGCTGTCCGCGCTGCATACTGCGGTTACTCTGGATATTAACTGGTGGTCACAATAATATGCCTCGACAGTGTATTATCGCAAAAACGAAAAAATACGTTTACACCACATTGCGGGAAACTTTTCATTAGAGTAATTGGAAACCCCGGGTGATTATTTTCCTTTTCTATATCACAGAACACAAAAAGGATTTTGCGAATCTGACAAAACGATACAAAAGTGTCACGTGGCATATTACTAAGAAATATTTTTGACATGCTTTCACATAACAAGTCACATACCAGGTTTGATTACCTTCCGATTTCGAAATTGTTGGTATCAAAACAGTTGAATGAAATACAATTATGGGCTTGCACTCTTTGGACGCTGCACACGGAAGCTCCTGTGTTTATTAAAAGAAAATTCAGTACATTTTATTCATGAGAAATCTGTTAAATATCAAATGTTAAAGCGCGTCAGATTCTGGAGTGCATGACTCTCTCGGAGTTAACTGTTGAATAAGTAGTGTTTTGTCCTGCAACTGCTTTTCGTTCATGCAATCGTTTTCCTATGACTCATAGATTATAAACTGAGGGCCACTCGTATGAACACATAATTTTTGGTTCATCCAAAACACAACCATCTGCAACAATCGGAAACAAATTATATGCAAACGTTTCTACCTTGGAATATTTTTTTAAAAGGAAAATGTATGTATATCTTATCGACATTTGATCCTCTCTCTCTCAATGACGCAAACTGACATTATGTGGAGCATTTTTTCTCAAAAAGGAACCTAATAGAATTTAGTTCATCCGCATCACAGGTTAGACACGGGAATGTATTTAAATAGAATATTAAGTTATTTTATGAATGATTCGCAATTTCATCATTATGAAATAACTTTGTCTCCTGTGGTCATATTCAAGTATGATGAATGCGATCTTGCATTCAGCTTTCGTTTGAGAAAACAAGTACATTCCATTTTAAAAATGAATCGACACTCCACTTTCCCATAAATATTACTGTCTGAAACATTTCTCTTAGAAGGAAAAAGAATTCCATCTTCAATAAATACGAAACATATTTATATGATTAAATTTGCATACATATTTTTTTATGGAGTACAGCCATTGTGGAATAAAATATTCTGAATAGATATAAAGGAACTTGTTTAATGCAATTCTTTAAATGAGTTTAAAAAACGATGTCGTGCACTCATCGCGTCCTTGGCTAATTGTTTTACTTGATTTAAAACGTATAAAACACGTATGAAATAATATTACATCAGACACAGATTTTATTCTGTTAAACAGTGAGTAAATGTACAGCGCCTCCTTGATGACAGTATCGCTTTGGTGTATTTATTGGATTGGTGCGAATGAAATGTCTGGCGCGAACGAGCAGTGGAGACAGGACCCCACCACAGCGGAATGGAACAACCCACAGATGATGCGGGTCAGAGTTACTATAAATAGTTAGCACCCAAAAAAAATGGATCCACCCATATGTGTTGCGTCACAGAGTTACTATAAATAGCAAGCACATGTGTGATGGACAAGGTTCAGGCGGTAAGTAAATGTACAGTGAGTAAATGTACAGCGCCTCCTTGATGACAGTATCGCTTTGGAGTATTTATTGGGTTGGTGCGAATGAAATTTCTGGCGCGAACGAGCAGTGGAGACAGGATCACACCACAGCGGAATGGAACAACCCACAGACGCTGCGGGTCAGAGTTACTATAAATACTTAGCACAACAAAAATGAAACCACCCACATGTGTTGCGTCACAGAGTTACTATAAATAGCAAGCACATGTGTGATGGACAAGGTTCAAGCGTGCTTTGTTTGGACGTAACGTGGCTTGCAAAGCAAACTTGCAGACGCCGGTTTTGAGAATCATCTTCTTGTATGAAATTAGATTGAGCCATTCTGCAGGAATTTCCGCTCGAAACGTTAACAGAGCGTTTGGGGAGAAGACAGCCAACGAACGAACCATTCATCGAAAGTTTGTGAAGTTTCGAAACTGAGATACGGACCTGCAAAACGAAGCACGTGGTCAGCGACCTGTTGCTATTTATGACGATGTTCTGTTGCGTGTGGCTGAAGCGGACCCCCGAAACACGTGTCGTGAGATAGCTGCAGGGTTACGTGTCCAACACACTACAGTTGTTCGGCGTCTGGCTGCGCTGGGTAAGGTCAGAAAGCAGGACATGTGGCTTCCGCATGAGTTAACAACTGCCAACAAGACTAGGCGTTTGAAAGTCTGCACGTCGCTGCTTGCCACGAGTAAACAGGAACTTCTACTACATTGAATCGTCACCTGTGACGAGAAGTGAGTCCTTTATGATAATCGGAAACGATCTGCACAATGGTTAAGCCAGGCACACCTGTGGGAGGGTATCCAAAGCCAATTCAACACAACAAGAAGATGATGCTCATCGTCTGGTGGTCCTCATAATTCATCGGAGTTTCTTGGCATGATGTCGAACCATCACTGCAGAACGTTATTGTGGTGAATTTTCGCCAGATGCAACGGAAATGTCTGCAGAAAAAACCGGCTTTGGTCAACAGACATTGTGTTGTTCTGCTCCAGGACAACGCCCGCCCTCATGCGCACAACGAACGGTGCTGACACTAAGTGCCTTGGGCTATGAAGCACAGCCTCATCCTGCCTATTTCCCGGATTTGTTTCCGACAGACTCTCATCGGTTTCTTCGCCTGGATCACTTCCTGTCCGGGAAACAATTCACGACAGACAACGAGGTTCAACGTGCAGTTGACCACTCCGGTGGCGCAGTGGTCTAAGTGATGGTTTCTGAACATTTGTCCGGAAGGGGTCCGGGTTTAAATCCCGGTGAGACATGGATGTTGTGTTTGCCTTACGGCACTGGCACTCTTCCCTTCCATGGAACCAGTGACCCTAAGTTCGGGACGGGCGACTGCTTGTAGCCCATTGAGTTGCTCACGGTAGTCGTTAAACCTCCAATAAAAAACAAAACAAAAAAACCCGTGTAGTTGATGACTTGTTCGGCCAGCCACAAGACTTTTTCGTTCAGGGATCATCGCTTTGCCGAACAGATGACAAATATGTGTCGATGTCGAGGGGAATTATTTTGTCTAGTTAAGTTGTCCTGCATTTCCGTTCTCGCCGTCCACGTGTGCTGGTCCTTTGCCGGACATTTCATTCGCCCCAACCCAATACTACGATTTACACAACGTAATAATTAACCGAGATAGTTTGACCCACGTTCGTGCTGTTCATCACCCAGTCGTATTTCCAAGTGCTCCCTCACAGCTGCAGACTATGATTCAGGAGCTTATTGGCAAGAGTAAAAAATGGGATTAAAAATTAGCTTACGGAAAACAAAACTCATGTGCAATTCTTTTACAAGAACTGAAGGATTATGGATTGATGGTTGAAATGAATAAGTAATTGTCTCCTACATCTACCTTGCAAATAGGAATCAAGCGAGGGCCTTATTGAAGAAGAAATTAAAAGGGGTATAAAACTTGGCTAGATTGTATTTGAAAGAAACATAACACTTTAAAAAGATTTACCATTAAATCCTCAAAGTAAGATGTTTAATCAATGCATCCTTCTAGTTCTTACTTAGGAAGCAGAGACGTGGACTTCAACACTGATGTCCGAAATTGAAGTCCGGAAGACATTCACGGGGATGAAAAGCCTTGCAATTTCTCAGAACCAGTCTGCCTTTTATGAACCTGAATCCCAATATTATAATTGTTTTATATTGACACATAATCATTCTGCTCCTCATTTGCTTGCTGTCTTCATCTTCACAATAAAATTATTTTGCAAAATGGGCTGTTTTATCAGATACACTTCTTTTTACCAGATTCCAAACTCAGAGTCAACAAAGTTATTGTTTAGTTAAGTTGTCCTACTTTACAGTATTCCTTTAGTTTTCTTTCAATATAGTTACTCACACGAAATAGAGTTTCAATTTATCTGCTTGACCAGGTTTTCGGTGATATTGGTATCTCGAGTTTTCACTTTTGTTAGCATATGTTTTTCTCTGTGATCAGACTCACCTTCATTGTGCTATTATTTCACTTAACTCTGTATTGAAAAAGGATTCTTTGCAGGTCAGATAATTTTTTTCTTTGCAATACCTCTTCCCAGGAAAAACACAAGTGCTAGGAAACTCCTGGCCACCAGCAGGCAGTGATGTGTCACTGCTTGCTTAAATCTGCCGTTCACGGCCCGGTAGCGGTCCGTTGGTGGCTGCGCTATCAGTTGGCGAGCCATTGATGGCCCTGCATCATCGCCGTGAATTGTGGGTCCCCAAGCAAGTGCAACTAGTGGTCCGTTGCTGACAAATCAATGCAACCCCAACAGCAGATTTAAGCAACAGCACTGCGCATGCGCAGGAGCAACACTTGCTGTGTCTCTCATGGTACCAGTTAGTTGAAGACGAAAGCTATCGCCATCGTGTTATTTTAGTGGATGTTAAGAAAAAAATCCATATGTAGAGAGGCGAATTAATTTCCAAATGAAATTTTACGTCGACGAACATATCAGATAAAGTCGTGAAATACTAGATTACAGCCATGAAATACACCCACTCCATTCCCATGAATAACAATTCATGGATTGGAGTGGATGAATAACAAGAAAAAATTTGAAACCGATTGAAACAAATGTCCTGGAAAACCATTAAAACAACGTTTGTTGGAAAAAAATAATTATACGCGTACAAAATTTAATAATTCCTTGAAAGAAAAAAAAGCAACGCTATGTGGTGTACTCATCCATGGGTTGAATACACAAGCCTGGGAGGAATTCGCTTCTAAAAATAACGATAAGTAAAATAAAATATCTTTTCTCTTTAAAACAAATGTAGCTTCAAACAACGGAAAGTAAAGACACAACGTTAAAAATGTAACAGAATGTGACATGAACCCGGGTAAATGTATATTTATTCAACAATCTATTTTCAAGACGACGAGGACACTACAAAACTTTGGAAAGCGACTCTAAGTATGTACACTCCTTGAAAATGAGTGAAGTTCTCTTAAGGTAAAAAAAAACTATCGTTACGTTGAAAAAATTAATTTATGAATTATATGAAACTGACTTTTATGAAAAATACCTCGCAATATTGTAAAATGAAAGAGGAAAGCATTCGATTACACGTTGCATACAAACAGACAGCTTCAAGCACACGCTCGAGCGTGGCAAATTTGTCCGGTCGGTAGAGAGTTCAACTACCACGCCAACGACCCTGGTTCAAATGCAAGCGGGCGTTTTTACGGTCTGTTGAGAAAATTTCTCCAGCGCAGTGCGATAATTCACAAGTTTCGTAAGTGTAGAAAAAAATTGTAGCTTTGGGAAACTGCGGTTATCCTTGATTATTTTTTTATTATGGCTACTACTGGGAAATTGGCGGACAAGATTCGGCAAGCCTCCAGTTACGTCACGTTGTTGCCGGCTGCCACTACCGGCAAACTAACGGACCGCATTAGGCTAGCCATCATTTCTGGCATGTACTTGTAGGGCCACTTGTGGCATATGAAAACTGATGGGGTGCCAACTGTTGGCCAGCCGGACATTTTATTGGCGGTTCGGCAGCGGCAACATAATGCTCGGCCATTGCTGGCAGTGCTGGCCCAGCAAGACTGTTTTTGCTGGGATGGAGCTTTGCACATTTGGCATGGAAAGAAACACAATCATAAGGATTATAAACATTTTATAACAGACAAATATGCACACATTTTGTGCATATAGGGCCACATCCACAAATTCCTCCAAGATATAATAATTTAACGTAAAAATGTCTTATTAAGGAATGTGATCACCTCGTAAGGACAGACAACTCTGACCATGGTCAATCATACTCATCACCAGGTTGTTAGCGAACTCTGAAGTCAAAGAATTCCATTCCTTAGGGACAGCGCTGCCTAGATCGGGAAGCGTTCTGGAGGCGGCTGACGAGCTGCTACGTGTCGTCGCAGAGTATTGCAGACATATTCTGTAGCGTTTAGGTCCGCAGACTTAGGTGGTCCGTCCGTACGCCTAATATATAGGAAAATATAGACAGACTGAGCCTTGTGTGGACAAGTGTTATACATCAAAAGGAACTGATTACAATCGGCTACAGAACTGAGCTTTTAGATTGCCACCTACAAACACTAGGAGTGGTATGCGGCCGTTGAACATAATGCCGCCCCACATGAGCAGACAACTGTACTATCGGAGTCTCGTTCACGGACGCTTGCAAGATTATTATGGCATCCCTGTTTCCTCCAGATGAAATGCCTATGAGAATCAGTTTTGTAGACTGAATCTTGACTTGTCTGTAAAAACGAATACCAGCCCAATTGTCTGGGATCCAAAAACAATGTTAACTGCACGAATTCAAGCAGGCTTTCCTGTGAGAAGTGGTTATCGGGACAAAAGTCATGGGTCTCATGGTATAAAGGTAAATTTGCTTCAAGCCTTCAGTATGTCGTTTGCTTTGATATCATAGTCCCAGTGGTATCAGAGATTTTCGAAAACAATAGCCAAACTGTGTACGAACACTGACGCAGTGCGAATAAAGTGACGTAAGGGATCTCACTGTGTTTCGACCTTTGACAAGTTTTCAGCACACCCCATTGGTGTTGTTGAATTGCTGCCATAAGCGTGAAATCACTCTGGGGTGGATACTCAAGTCCCTTGCGACAAAGGCCCGAGACTGGCCTACTTCTATCCGACTTATCTCTCGCCACCGTGCAGCGTCAAATAAACGTGTATGAGACATAAGGAAAGCATTTGTAGCCAGCGGAATACTTCTTATACGCGCCGTCAACGACAAAAGCCACTGCTATTCTCCGTTGGCTTTAACTACAAGTGTGTAACTCAATTAACGTATTGGGTTGCATTTTGCTCACTGATATGCATATTTCACTGACAGCATTTGTTTCTCGTGTCCCTTTGCATGTATCTTGTGAGCATCGTAATATTTCATCGAGCGTTTCTTATTGTTTGCCTGATATTGTCTTCCGGACTCTAATTTTGGACACCAGTGTATAAAAGATATACATAGGCAGCGGAGATGTCAAAGAAACATGGAGAGATGCATGTTTGATATAACTAGGAATGATAGGAAAAAGAAATTATGGATCAGAAAAATGACAAAAGCGGATGATATCATAGTAAAATTTATCACCTTCTAATGACAATGGAATTAATATTTTCTTCTAAAAACTGGCACATTTTTGCATTTTTAGTTACTGCTGGCCACCCAAAATGCAACACCAAGAAGGAAGCATTCGATTGGCCTGAAATTCGCAGCACGCGTCGCCCGCGAGAGGACATGCAAACGATTAGCATAGAGGACATGCATTATTTGCATATGTCCTGCAATGCTAATCGTTTGCATGTCCGCGAGAGAACATGCAAATGATTAGCATTGCAGGGCATATGCAAATAATGTGCGCCCGGCAAGCCACCGATAAGCGCTATAAGAAGGGTGCACAGAAGCCGGGATGTAAGTAGTGGAAGTGTGTTGTGCTGTGCGTGGGAAGCTTCCTGATGCCTTGTCGCAGAATACGGCAGTCATTCCAGAACGTTTCGGAGTTCGACAGAGGACGAATAGTGGCTTATCACGACAGCGATTTATTGTACCGAGACATCGGCGCCCATGTGGCACGACATCCAGCCACAGTGTGGCGAGTATGGATTCGGTGGGTGTAGGAGGGACGGACGGACCGACGTGAGCGATTGCCGTAGCCGCGGCACACCACCAAACGAGAAGACCGGCATGTTGTGCGACGGGCATTGATGGCTCGCACCGCCACATCAGGAATGCTAGCGCAAAAAATAGGGTGTGTTGCGCAACAACCTGTGTCAGCAAGTACTTTTAGATGTCGTCTACAGGAGCGGGACTTGTTACACGGCGCCCATTACTCCGATTGCCATTGACGCTACACCACCGGCTAGTGCGGCGGCAGTGGGCCGTTGAACGCCGCACCTGGACTACGGAATGGCACGACATTGTCTACTCCGACGAATCCCGCTTCTGCCTGCAACACCACGATGGTCGGATCCGCGTGGGGTGGCACCGCGGCGAGAAACTGTATGACGCCTGAATTATGCTCGCCATACCGGTCCGTCGCCTGGCGTTATGGTTTGGGGTGCAATTGGATATGACACCCGCACCTCTCTGGTAAGTATCGCCGGTACACTCAACAGCCACCGCTACATCTCCGGCGCTTTGGAGCCTGTAGTCCTCCCTTACCTGCAGGTCCTGCCAGTGGCCACGTTTCAACAGGACAATGCGCGCCCGCACGTGGCACGCATCATGAAACAATTCTTCACGGTCCACCAGGTGTCACTGCTGCCGTGGCCAGTCTGTTCTTCCGATATGTCGCCCATCGAACACGTCTGGTCGTTGGTCGGCAACCACCACCCGTGGCTACGCCTGATTAACTGTGGTAACGTGTGGAAGCAGCTTGGACCGATGTACCACAAGCCTACATCCAAAGCCTCTTTCGTTAGATTCCGCGGCATGTAGCGGCCGTTATTTACAGCCATGCAGGCCACACGAACTATTGATGTCTGCGTGTTCCGCAAGTCGCACGGGCCTGTAAGCTCAATCGTTTCATCTTTGTATCTGTTGTTATGTGTCTAGTAAATCTGCTTTGCTATCTCGTGTCCTTCTTGGTGTTGCATTTTGGGTGGCCAGCAGTGTATATATGATACCCAGGGAAAGGAAAAGATGTAGAAGACCACGTAGGAAATGCAAGAATGAAATTCGGAAGCATTCCGGTGTGATCTGGAAAAGAATTGATGAAATCAGAAAGTTCTGGAGGAGACCTGGGGAGAACTTCATCCCCAAATCTCCTCCATAACTTCGATTGAGAATGGTTGTGGATAATGATGACAACCCATTGGATAATACATTCATCGTCGAAACAATAGTTGCATCCAGAAGGAAGCAGCCGACAAGGATGAAACTTGATGGGTAGGCTTGACGTCGTGAGACATGCAAAGGATTCAAGTATCACGCTCGGCCGCGCAGGTGACGCAAGCAAGGATGGGTCGTAACGCTGTTCCTGACAGGCTATATAAGGTATTCCCATTGCGCGTGCTCGACATTTTGTCTGGTGCTGTTGTGTTGGTTGTATTCTTTGCAAGTGAAATATATATCAGAGAAAAGCTCGGAAGCAATTCGAGCATTTGGAGGTGTTCGAGAGTGGCCGTATCATCGGGTTCCGGGAAGTGGGATGGTCTTATAGCCATACTGTGAGACATACCGGTCGTGTGGATATCAACATCGCACGCTGTTGGCGGCAGTGGATAGAACAGGGCACGCAGCAACGACAGGGTGGGTCTGGCAGACTTAGACGAACCACGGAGAGAGAGAGAGAGAGAGAGAGAGAGTGCGAGAGAGAGAGAGAGATAGAGAGAGAGAGAGAGAGAGAAAGAGAGAGGACATGCGCAGAGTAACGCAACTGCCACGATTACGGATATTCAGCAAGCTTTGGTTCCTTCCATGCATCGTCCGATTAGTGCAAGCAAAATTGGCAGACGGCTGCACGACATAGGACAACGCTAACGCAGACCGTTACGACGACTGTCCTTAACACCATTTTAGCGTCGACAAAGACTGTAATGGTGTCTTGCGAGACTGTCATGCAGCCACTAAAAATAGCAGCGGGTGATCTCCAGTGACGAGTCCCACTTTTGTCTTGGAGGAGACGACCTCAGAATGCATGTGTGGAGGCACAGTCGTCAGCGCCGAGATGAACGGTATGTTTTCGAGCGTCACACGCCGAAAAGGTCTGGTATCATGGTGTGAGATGCAATTGCCTACGATGCCAGATCACCTTTGGTGTTCATTACAGGAACTTTGATAGCCCAAAGTTACGTTAATGAGGTCCAGCAACCAGTTGCCCAAACTCTTCTAAACGCTCACTCCGGTGCGATTTTCCAACAGAACAACGCTCGTCCGCATACTGCTGCTGTCTTTACAGCTTGCCTTCAAGGCACTGACACTCTGCCATTACCAGCCGTATCGCCAGACCTATCGCCGATTGAAAATGCATGGGATGCTGTTGAACGCGCTATCCACACTCCATCCCGACAGCACAATCTGCAGGAACTGCGTGAGAAGATTCAAGCTGCATGGGATGGCTTATCGCAGGACACCATTAACCACCTGTACAACTCCATGCCGAGACGTCTGCCATGCTGCATGAGAAAACCTGGCGGCCCGACGCCATACTGAGAGGCACTACTTATTGGTGTGTAGCTCAATAATTACTGCCCGTACCAGTGTCAATTGTGACTTATATTCTAGATTAACTTTCCTTTTTTAGTTTCTTTCCCTATGTAAATCTTGAGTTTGTTCTCAGTATTCTTCACGCTTAACGAAATATCTTTTCTCTCAAACGAATACGTTTGGCAACACTATTGAGGTTGAATGCACGTGACGTATGCTTGATCTTGATAAGAGCAAGAGATAAAAACGACGAGTGATCTATTGCTTGAGAGCGTTGTAAGAGAGAGCGTTGTAAGAGAGCGATTATTACGAGCGTTGAGTTGTAAACTGATTATTGATAGGAGTGTTGTGATAATGTGTGGTGTGTGGAGCGTTTACTGCAGTATGCCCTATTACGATGTGTTTTCTACAGCCTGAATAAAGCTTTTCCGTAAGTTGACTTCTGTTGTTTCGTCTGGCTGTTAAGGTTTTCTTTCATTTAGGAACTATTTCTTAGTATATTGATGTGTTAAAACAGCGTAGAAGTCGAAAAGACGTGTACGCTATATTGGCGCCCGAATTCACTCGACCAAATTCATAGAAGTCACGGAAAATGGCTCAATTAACGGATCCTATCGGTCTCTTTTATGACTGCTATAGAAATGATGAGGCTCATAATTCTACAGCAGTCAATTTACGCACTCAGCTTTATAGAGTTCCTAATAACTCACCAAGCGCTCTATACCAAGCCTGCGGTTCTGACTTACCAGACAGCGAATACGTGAGTTACGAAGCTTATGTACCGCGTACTTCGACCGCAGTGCCTCAACAAATATTTATCCCACCACCCCCGTGAGAAGCAGCAAAATATTTGCTCATTACGTACCCCATGCGGGTTCTATTGTATTCAAGGGAAACGGCGGTTCGCGTAGGTTTCTGGAGGAATTTGACGATCATTTTGACCTTTATAATGTTCCTGAAGACTGTCAGATACCTACTGCTGGCACATGTTTGCAAGACACGGCAAAGGTCTGGTACAGATAGTGGCGTCGAATGAACCTAGAGGGCTCCTATCAGCGATTTCGAGCTGACTTTTTGGATGTCTTTCCTTTTGGCACCAAAGAGGCCGGCCTTGCACAACAACTGTTTTCCAGGCGACAGCGAGCGTCAGATAGCCCGGTCTCGTTCGCCCTGGAAACAGTTCGACTTTACAAATTATGGGATCCTTCTGCAGTCGAGTCTGAGATTTGTTACACGTTGTTACCGCAGCTGGATCCCTTCCTGCAGGATTATCTGGAAGTTCGAGGTCCTGTCTCCATTCACGAGTGCTTAAAACTCGTTCGAGTCTATGAAGAACGCCGCAGCAAAGGACAATCTTCACAGGTTCAAGAGTATCGCCAACCTACGCAGTACCATGAACCTCATATTCAAAACAATAGATACCAGCAGCCAAAACAGAACATTCATCAAGGACAATTTTTCAATCAGCCTAGAAACACCTATCAGCAGTCAAGATACGTGCCGCCGCATCGTCGGGCACCGGAGGTGCGACATCCTGGCCATTACGGGAATCAGGATACCCAACGTTCTCACTCCCAGGATAGGGTTTTCCATGGTTTCCCTATCCCATCTCAAAATTCGATGTGCGAATGCATGGGAGTAGTTCGAAGTCGACCCTGGCCGCCAAGTGCTCAGGTAAAGGTTTTTGTGCTGTTGTTCCATGTCTAACCTTTTTGTGTGCTTGACACTTGTTGAGTTGGTGTTGAATTTTTTTCTGCAAGTGCAGTTTTTTTCCAACTAACTAAATTTACACTATATTACAATGTTGACTATTCAATTAACTTAGTTTGAATGTTTTGTCTTCCCTGAGAAGTCATCAGGAGTGGACGAATGTGTAAATGAACCACGTTAAAAATGTGGTAGTTTTTTTTCCTGTCATACACAGTTTTTTTTACTACTATGCTACTTATATGTATATTGATGAGTGTTCCCCACACGTATTGTGACAAAGTATTTATCACGACGTATAAAATGAAGATTTGATGTCGTACTGAAAGTTTGCTATCAATGTTTATTGAACTAATTATGTCTACAGACTATATGTACTGTAAAGTCAGTTACAGCAACGGACCAACAAATATCTTCATCCATGTTGTAAGTTCTTATCAGAAAGGTTGAATGAATGATCAGATTGTTTGAAAGGATACCTCTACAAAATTGATAGGTTTTTGGCAAAAAAAAAAAAAATACGAGGGAGATGATGTGACGTATATTCTAGATTAACTTTCCTTTCTTAGTTTCTTTCCCTATGTAAATCTTGAGTTTATTCTCAGTATTCTTCACGCTTAACGAAATATCTTTTCTCTCAAACGAAAAACGAATACGTTTGGCAACACTATTGAGGTTGAATGCACGTGACGTATGCCTGATCTTGATAAGAGCAAGAGATAAAAACGACGACTGATCTATTACTTGAGAGCGTTGTAAGGGAGCGATTATTACGAGCGTTGGTTTGTAAACTGATTATTGATAGGAGTGTTGTGATAATGTGTGGTGTGTGGAGCGTTTACTGCAGTATGCCATATTACGATGTGTTTTCTACGTCCTGAATAAAGCTTTTCCGTAAGTTGACTTCTGTTGTTTCGTCTGACCGTTAAGGTTTTCTTTCATTTAGGAACTATTTCTTAGTATATTGATGTGTTAAAACAGCGTAGAAGTCGAAAAGACTTGTACGCTATACAATGTTTAATCATTTATTGTCCCTGGTAACCTTTACTTTTTTCCCGAATAGCATTGCAGTTTGACACTTCCTTCTTTGTGCAACTATTTTTTTGACAATGAGTGTATAACTTCAGAACTTGATCCTCAAGTCTCTTCCCCAACTTTGATTGAAAATGGTCGTTGTTGATGACGACACAACATTGGATTATATACTATAACTTCATCCCGAAGTCTACTTCACAACTTCGGTTGAGAATGGTTGATAATGATAATGGCACAACATTGGATAATGATTTTCGTAACTGTATGCCCAAGTTTCCAACACAACTTGTATTAAGAGTGGTTGTTGATAATGATGACACAGCATTGGAAAATATTTAAATAACTTTTTTCTATGCATTAACATTTTATAACTGGTTTCATAAAGTGGTAAAAAGAATATTTCAGTAGCTAAATATACTCAAGTAGCTGTGGAAGCTGTGGTAGCTGTGGTAGAGCTTCCAGAGTAACTGCATCAGCACCTTTCCCAATGAGACAGAGTCGATTTTTAGAAGACTCGCTTACATAATGCTCTCTCCGTATCGAAGATTTCTCCACGCTTTCGAAGCAGTATTTTGAATATTTTTATTTTTTCTGCCATAAGCTAGGAACTGGAGGAGTGCACTCGCGATAAATTATTATAACGAGACAAACCTTAAAGCATCAATGCTGTGTTTGTTCAAGAATTATTTGGCTGTGTCGCAAAATCAGTTCATCAAGTAACGTTGTGATAACGTGAATAGTGGGTGTGTACGGGCACTTGATGGAATTTATCAAGAGAACGAACAAACAAACTCAATGGAATGGCTTTAGAAGTAAGTTATTTCGCGGCTTTTCTTTGAAGTTATTTTCGCGGATTGTTCTAACTGCTGATAGGTACTTTCATCCTGTCGACCTCAGCCGTAAATTCTGCTGCTGTTTGTTTTTTCCTTTGTTTTAAAATACTAGTGAGTAGCCTCCGATCTGAATGGTTCAAACCTCTCTTTCGCCTCATCACCTTGTTTGTTTGGCCGATCATGCGTTTGTAAGTCTATTGCTGGGTTTCAAAATGAACTTCGGTGGATCTCCCGTGCTCTGCAATGACATTCAGATAAGTGTATGCAGTAGGGAAGTTGTTTATACGCTTTCTGGCTTTATGATTATTTTGGCTAGTTTCTTCATCTTTGTACGAATATGGCTCAGGGCGTCAAATCCACCTTCGGTGTCCAAACATACCTGTAGTTTAACACATTTTATGATACTTTTCCTGCACCAGGCTTCTTATGGGATAGCTCTACATCGCTGTTTTTATGCTGTCTTTGCTTTTAAATTGTAGTTTTAAATTTTTGATTTCTCTCTAAATTTTTGCAGCAGTATAATTTTTGTTGGCTCCTTTTATCTGGTGGTTTGGGTGTTTTCTTTGAATTTCTGAAGTTTTTCCTAACAGAATAGACTGATTTTATCTACTCATGGACTACCACATATTTTTGTTAAACAAAAGGTAGATTTTGTATTGGTTAGAATCCTAGGTGAAATTTCTTACAATAAAGAGGATTTATAGCCTGGTTGTTTTGTCCTTTCCTTTGAGTGACGCTTGACCCCTCTGCTTCTTCAGTTACAAGTCCTCGACCTTGGGTTCATTTTCTGGGTGGGTCGCCTGACTAGTTATTTTCTTGTTTATGCAATTTTCTGAGTATGGAATTATGTGTTTTCCATCACTTGCAGTACAGAACATTTCTTCCCTTGTCTTCTAGTTCTTGACTATTTTGGCCTTTCGACTTGGCTGAATTCTCCGAGAGACAAAAGAATTTCTGGTGTTCTGTTTGATAAATTTTCCAGGGTTGGAAATATCATCTTAGCTGGAGTGACTCTTTGATCATTCTTTGATTTGTTTGCGACATTTTGGGTTTTGCTAGGTTTTCTGTCAGGTTCGCCCTGCTCCTTGCTGTGTTTTTACATTTCCAAGTGTTTATTTGGAAAACTACCTATTTTTATCATTGCAGTTAATTCTCTTTCTCACCCTCTCTCTCTCTCTCTCTCTCTCTCTCTCTCTCTCTCTCTCTCTCTCTCTCTCATCACATGTACTTTTACGTATAATAACCGAAATTTAGAACTTCTTGTGCAACATAACTCCTTGTTGTGATTCTGCATTATATATTTAGTTCCATCACTGAACATTTTTTGAGGGGGCAAGGCATCAAATTTTATGTAATATGTAATTTTTTTTTGCATTTCTCTGACTTTGGGAAACCTGCTATAATAAATATAAACTGTACGCAAATATTGATACAAAAAAAGTCCTTGCGATGTCCATCCCCTTACTCATTTTGTGAATACTTTTGCTCCTAAACACAAAGATAACAAATTGACCTCGAGAGATCAATTTGTTATCTCAGAATACCTGAGATTATTAAAGAAAACAGAATTAAAACCATGACCACTTCAAGTCTATCCGATTCTTAGTAGTTCAGGGAACAGTAAATTTTGTCGGAAACTACTGGCACAGGATGGATTTCTCTTTGAGAAAAATCATTACAACGCTTCATACTGCAATGTTTTATGCGTACTTTAAGACTGCACTGAAGTAGCAAATTATAAGAAACACCCATGTAAATCACACATGTAACCATTTTCAACTACGTATGTGACGTATACTCTAATTTAACTTTTCTTTTAAGTTATTTTCTCTATGTAAGTTTGAGTTCTTCTCCTTAGCGTTTTTTTAAACATAATATCTTCTCTCTCGCAAGAATATGTTTGGCAACACTTTAAGGGTGGAATGTAGGACGTGTGTATGTGTCCGATGAGAACTGAGCGTTATATAATGTTTGAGCAGCAGCAAAAGTGTGGAGAGAAATGGAAGTTATAATGTTAATTGTAGGAGAGACGTTGTCAAATTGAAGTTTAGCACTATTTGAACGATGTGTGTTACATTCTTGGGTTGGTGTTGTTTCCTTAACCAAGTGCTATTATTATCAACTCACGTTGGTTTGATTAAGATATTAATTTTAAAAGAGAGTTGCAGTAACGTCTTATAGAAATGCCAAATTATTAGTGGCTGAATAAAGACTAATCGTAAGTAACTTTTTGTCGACGTTTACTTCAATGACTCCTGTTTCACTATAGGCGAAGTTTTTTATGTAGTGTTCAGTCAGCTACGTATATTTAAACGAACATTACACGCACTCAAATATGACGTTGAGATGCCTTTATAAAGAACTCCTTGGATTCATACTTGTACAAAAGATAGATAGAGGCAATATGAGAAAGTCTCGTGATTTTAGCGACTTTGAAAGAGGCATGACACTAAGCGTTAGGTGAGCAGGTGCAAACATATCAGGAACGGACGACTTTCTTGGTTACGTAAGAAAACTGTGTCGGTTTACAATGCCTGGTGTAGAAATAACATAACAGACATTTAAGGGTCTTCCTTGCCTGGGGAAATAACTGGTAAAAGTCCTAGTGTAACAGTGTCTGGAGAGGATTATACGAGGTAACAGACGAGCTCCATTGCATCAGGTAACTGCGCAGTGCAACAGAGGTATCACACATAGAAGTTCAGCATACATAGCCAGCCGCGCAATGGCGCATTTCTGCTACGGCACAGTCACTCCTTCGTGCAACACTCGTTACTACTAAACATCGACAGATTCGTCTTCACTGCGCACAGAAACGTCAAAACTGGATCCATGAGGATTTGGAAAATGTTATTTGTTCCGATTAATCCAGTTTTCAGTTGATACATGCCAATGGGGCAGTCAGAAAATATCGTCAGCAGTGTGAATTTACGGATCACAGCTTCTCAAGCTGGTGGAGGTGCTATGGTCTGGGGTCTCTTTTGATAGTAGGCATGGAGTTCTTTAATACCACTGAAACAGCATTTGCATGCCACATAGTATCTTGACATCGCACCGTACCAGGCACGCCCATTTACGTGCATGTAGTTTCCCGACGCAGAGGGCTAATTCTAGCAATATAATACACCATTCTACAAGTCTTGGCTCGTGACACATTGGTTTCAGGAACACGATAGTTACTTCAGAATGCTAAAATGACCAACACAGTCCCCAGAACTTCACCCAATTGAGCACCTGTGGGATGTGATTGAGAGAGCAGTTTGTAACTCAGATCTTCCAGGAGCCAACATTCGGAAATTGACGGAAACTATTGTATCCGCTTCACTGAACATTCCTGTAAAACGTTATCAGCACCTCGTTGAATACATACAAAATCGTATCTAGGCTGTTATGATGGCCTAGTGTGGCCCAATATGTTATGGGGTAAAATTTCATAATAATTTGGTACTTCAGTGTATGCCACGGTGAAAAAAAAATTTTTCTCTGAATTATCACCTAATTTCATGTACAGTGGTGCGTAATAGTATTGCATCACCTGCAAAAAAACCCTGAATTTTTAAGTTTAACTCTTTTTTTAACTAACTTATTTTCATAGTTATTTTATATGCGATTAGACATTTGATGGAGATTTAAAAAATGTTTTAGTTTATCCTGTAGCTACTTCTGTTCTTGAGATATTACAAAAATTATGATCAAGTTGAAATTACTCCGAAAATGACCATTTATCCAACACTTAGGTTTACAGCAATACATCGTTTTTGTAATTCATAAGGAATTCAACAACATTTAAATACAGAAATATACTGAAGCAAAATTGACAAATGTACCTAATATTTTGTTGCCTAGTCTTTAGCTTTAACCACAGCTTTGCATCTTGCTGGCACACTGTGAACAGGGTTTTGTAAAGGATTGGTTGGGTTGAACAATACGATTCCAAATTTGAATTACATCTTCAATGAGTTGAACTTTGGTTGTTGGCTTCTTTTTTGATAGTTCATGCGACACTTGGAACCACAAATTTTTGATCAGGTTTAAGTCTGGTGATGTTGAACATTTTTTTCCTGTAACCATTTTTCCACTACTTTAACACGATGACAGGGAGCATTGTCATCTTGAAAAATAAAATTGCAGTCATAAAGTCTTCTAGGTGATCGTAGCCTTTTGTTTTCTAATATCCAGATGTATTTCTCGGCATTTACCGTGCCATAGACAATATGGACGCCCTGTGAACACATGCAGCTCCAAACCATGGCCTTCACCAGGTGTTTAAGAGTAGTCAATAAGAAACTTGGATGCCATTCTTCATGCTTAAAGGTCTTTTCACAGGCACTATTTTGATTCCCATTAAGGTAAAATTCTGATTCTTCACTTGAAATAACATTTTTGCCATGCCGTGACTGCCCATGAGAGAGCCTATTTTGCCCACTGAAGTCTACGCTGTCTTTGATTTGCAGTTAACAGTGGTTTACGCATGCCTGTGCACCCACGTACGTCATAGTGAAGCAACCTCCTCCTAACAGTAGATGTACTAACAGTAATATCAATCACTTCAGACCATCTTTGAAGTAATTCAGGTGATTTGAGACTCCTTTCTGCCAAACTTAACTTTCTGAGCGCTCTGTCCTACTTGGTTGTAGTGCATCTGGGCCTTCTACTGCGTCCCATATTTTTAATTTTTCTAGTGTATTTTACTTTCTTCAGTAGCCTGATAACTGTAGATTGGTTACAGCCAACTTCTTCAGTAATTGTCCTTGAAGAATACCCCACTTTAAGCAGAACAACTATTTTTACTCTGTCCGCTGTGAACAATTCCGTCGTTTTAACCATTATTGAGAATGTATACAAAGTGCACCCTAATAACAACAAGAAGCCATCACCATAGTGTTCTAGTAGTTCTGCGTCAAACCTTATAAAGGCTGGAGTATGATTAGGATAGCATTAGGAAATCAGCCAATCAGGTAAAAGGATGTCTATGATTGGCTAAAATAACTGATACGCAGCGAACGTGAATTTCAATGTGTTTGTCAAACCCCATATTTTATCTCAGATCTTAAGAACAGAAGTTACTACAGGACAAACTAAGACATTTTTGAAATCTCCATAACATTTTGCATCAAATGACATATAAATTATGAAATAAGGATGAACATTAATTAGCTAAAAAAAGAGTTAAACTTAAAAAATCACGGTTTTTGCAGGTGACGCAATACCTTTGTACACCACTGTAGCAGTGAAAAAGAACATGGGATGATTTAAAATCATTCTCGTAAATAATATCTCTATGTTACTGTAAGATAACTTATTCTACACAGAAAATCCCACGATGAGAGCTCAAATTCTTAATTTATACGGGCTTGCCGTTTCTCCACTTTCGCATTTCGCGTCTTATTTAATTTAAATAAGTGCGAACAGATGCAGATGACTCAAGGGAAGATGCTAATATATTTGTGGCGGGTGACTGTTTACTTAAGATGACATTCTTCATCCCTCCTATTTAAAATCTTCGGCTTTGCTGCGTTGTGATTTATAAGTTCATAAATCATCTCCTGTGATTTTGAGCCTTTAAAATACCCGCAACAGCTACATTCCCCGTCATGTGACATTTGCATCTTTATTTCAATAAAGGGGATTTACTGAACTCGGTCTTCCGAGTTGCTTGTGTGCCTATCGATCTGGAACTGCAGGTCCCGCAGCACTTATCGTTTCGATCCTTCTGAAACACTGCAAGCATCCCGGTTTACTTTATTGACACAGAGCCACTCGGATGGGAGTCATATTTTATTTTCGGTACAACTTCATTCCGGTATTTGTGGCGTAATCCAATGGAATACGCGTCTGTCTGATTCCATTTGCCTCAAAGCGATGCACACGGCCCGAACTATTACTGGGAAGTTTCAGACGGCGTCGTGTTGTTTGCTGAAGGATTTGTTTACTCCCGGGCATGTCCTTATCACGACTACGAGATCCACGCAGAACACTTCTAGTTCTCTTTTCTGATGAAGTCCTTTATTCTTTCATATGTATTCAAATTTCTAACTCGGGGAGTGGCGAGATGTTGTTATGAATTTCACTTTGTAGCATATTATTGTGAATAACGCTAGCAGCAATGCAAAACTTCCGGTGTACTTGCGTACTTTCTACAGCAAATCCTTTAAAACTTCCGTTTCCACTTGCTTTCTCCTTCACATCATCTAGGAAATTTATTCTCTTAGGCAACCTACTCACAAATGCGTTACGTTTTATTCTTCCTAAGAAAGTTTGGTGTTCATACAATCATTACATGAAAATTTATTCCCCACGTAGTCTAAGAATTTTTTTCTTAGTATTCGCTTTTTGTTCCTGTTTGTCTTTTTTAGCATGTCATTTGAAAAAAAAATCACATGCTTATTGTATCGCTATATCTGTCCTTCCGTTCGTTTCTGCACACATACCTTGGTTTTATCAAGAAGGAATTTTATGTCAAGTTTTTATTTGGAATATTGCATAGTTTCCAGCTAATGGTCGTAATTAGTATTGTGTTTTGCCCGAAATGTCTGCTTCTAAAATGCGAATATTATTTGTTTATTTATTTATTTATTTATTTTTGCACTGAATAAAGGTCACGACAATGAATACTTCGCATAGGTACAATAATTTGTGACAAAATGCTTCTCGACTAGGGACGCGTAAGTGCATATTTCTGTTTTCAGCATGTTTGCAAATAGTATTTTCCCTTTCAAAAAATCTAACTAAAAATTCTTTTGAAGTCAGACGCTACTTACTTTTATGTTTACTCTTCTTCTCAAATACTGTGTTTAGGATTCCGTCACGTTTCTAAAAGAAGGATTTTCGTTTCTAAGAACCCGATTTGAAAAAACCCTGTTGCATGGGATATTTTCCTTAATGAGAAATGCTTTGTGCACAGTTTAAAATTTTGGCCGAAAGTAGCTACTTCTCTTTGTGGATGTTTTACCGGATGTGTGGATGTTCGACTGTTTTTTTGTTTTGCTTTTTCAACCGGCTCAATAATCTACGGAAAACACTGCTTACGTTGTGCATTTATCAAAAATGTGTCTGATTTTCCCTAGGAGTAGTAAGTGCATTTTTATTTCTTTTTTTGCTTCTAAAAGTGTCTTTTATGTTGAAAAGGATGTTGAAAAGGATTTAAAAACATTATCATTACACCATCTTTCTTGTCCTGTATTCTCTTCGGGGTTTAAAACCCTCAGTGAGCAGTTCTAAGCGTTATAAACAGTCACCCGTTCCGAAGTTAAGGTCAATGGCTTCAAGGAATAGATGGAGCCAGTGCCATCGGACAAACTCCCACCTCTCATCCAGCACTCGTTTCGGATCAATGTCACATGATGCGTAACCCATGAATGCCGGTATATGTGTTCTGGCATATGAACTCCGCTAATGTATACATGATACATCATTGGTTTTCAGACTAGGCGAACATATTTCTAAAGTATATCATCTCATGGTTTACGGAATGATTAAATAAATGACTTTAGCATTATCCATGGAAGTAACGAAAATTCATTTAATTTCATAAGTGAAAAAATACAGTACTTCAGCTGTGGTTTATTTGAACTCTTCACACGTTTATCTTCAGTCTGTTTTTCCAAGTTTAATTACAGTTTTAGCAAATTATGATAGTTATATTTTTACATGTAATAATTTCAATTTATACAAATATATGAAAAATTAAACAGCTAAAAGCGTTAAAAATTTCAAAACTGAAGCACAGACACCGCACATGTTACAGTGCCTCGCCATGGACGTATTTCGTCGCGAAGTCCTTAATGCTGTTGCTGCATTCTTCACGAAGTTTTAAAACTATCGTTGCATTTTTAGCAAAGACTTCAATGATTTGAGAAGTGTTTCTTCGCTAACTGTTTTCACTTAACTTTAAGGATGTATCACGAAGTGAATTTGTGTTAAAACCATTGAAAAACTGTCGCTATTTTAAACGGAATTAGAATGTCTGTGGAATCACACATAAAATGGGAATATTCCTACACGATTGCTAAAAAATGCTTTTATAAACTGCAGATGAATTTATTTCTAGCACGTCCTTTGGTATACCAAGTATAAAAAAATCGAGCTGTTAGTAAGGAATTGTCCGCCCTTTCGTATGCACATGCCTATCAGAGTAATATGACCACATACCTAATAATGGGTATAACCACCCTCGGAGCGCATGACAGCAGAGAGACGGCGTAGCATGGACGCAATGAGGCCCTGGAAGGTCGCCCGAGGCACACATGCCCATTTGGACTGCAGCAGAGCACGGAGGTCCCGGAGTTGACGTGGGTCTCGGTCGGCACCTTGAACTTGTCGATTCAAATAGTCACTCAAGAGCTCTATGCGGTTGAGGTCGGGAGATTTCGCCGGTCAAACAAGAACGGAGACGTCACTGTCGTGTTTTTGGAACCAGTCACGCATTCTCTTAGTGGCATGGCAGGGCGCATTGTCATGTTGGTACGCACCATCACGACCAGGCTAAACACCCAACTTGAAGGAACGCATATGATAAGTAAGGATGGATATGTAGCCATTGGCGTTCAAGGACACATCCAGTGGTACCAGCGGTCACAGGTCATACCAGCAAAACATCCCCCAGAGATGCACACTGACACATACACTTGACCGACCAGCGTGTCCGAGTGTTGGCTCTTGTGCGTCGTATGCCGTTTCCGCCACCACCCGTCACTTCTGTGGAGTAGAAACCTCCATTCGTCGAAGAAGACAACCTTCTTACACTGTTCAATGATGGTAAACCCATGTGAACTGCAGGCGTCGTTGCCGATGGACCTCGGTTAACATGGGCACCTTGACGCAGCGTCGACTCCGGAGACCCATGCTTACCAGGGTACGCTCAACTGTTAAAGGGAGGTACGCCCCAGCGTTCATTTGTGTGGTCAATTACTGCACTGTTGCGCGTCGATTGCCTTTTACCAGTCAACGGAGGCGACGTTCTCCTCTGGGATCCATGGCATTTCAGGCTCCACAGTTATGTCTTCATGAGGTACTCGGTGTGCCAGCGGTCCATTCTTGGTACACCCTTACTACAGCACTTCGTAAACAGCCCATGAAGTCGGCTGCTTCTGAGATGCTCCCACCCACCATTCGCGCGGTAGCCGATGATCATTCCTTTTTGAACATTCGTCGAATCATTATCTCTGCCCACTATTCTTACGTTACTCACTATGGCTCATCTGTCATGGGCGGCCATTTATGTCCTCGTGTGGTCGACCTTCTTGTCACGTGCACTCTGTGACGCGCCTGCGCGGGTACGCTTTGATTCCGGGGTGGTCATATTATTTTGATACTACCGTGTATTGGTACTTATTTGTGAGATTTAAAATTATTTCTTCTGTTTATTATGTTGAACCACGATATTCATTCTTTTTTCATTGCGTAATCTTGAAACCAATGTGCGTGAGTTTTCATGAGTAAGTGTTATAGTTTCCTCAATATCTGTTTTATTGCGTACCGCAGGTCCAAACAATTTGATTGAAAAACTATTTTCCACCATACACCACTTATTAGGAAGAATGATTTGAGCTTATCTTCTAATTTAAGTAACTCAAATCCTTATCGCTAAAACCTTAAATCGTTTATTTATACGTCATTGGTGGGCTGTTTTTCTGAACTAGACACTTGAAAAATTATTTCAGCTTCGGTGTTTTTGCCAACATGTGGATCAGTCTGAGGTCGTCCCCGTGGTGCAGTGGTCTAAGCGCTGCCTTCTCACCACTCGGCCGGCAGGCGCCCCGTTTCAAATTCCGGTGAGTCATGTACTTCTCAACTTTCTGCACAGTATTTGTCATTTTCTTGTAGGACTTCCGTCCGCAGTGAGTAGAGTTTAGGTCCCAGCCACCTACAGCGAGATCGCCTTTTGGGCAGGACACCGAAACGGAAGGAATGAGAGCAAGTCTAACGACTTTGACCGAACAGTTTGTAGTGAGATTAGAGTACAATAGATGGCGCCACCGTACAAGTACGATGTTGCACATAGAGGGTGAGAGAATTTCAGGGGGGGCATAGGAAAGGATACCCATTTAACCAGTGGGTCCAGCCTGGGGGCCGTCACTTAACGTGCTCGTCCGATGCACGGCGGATATTCAGCGATTGTTAGTAAATCACACCACCTCTGCAATATCATCCCAGGTTCGAACCTGAGGACTTTGCATTGATAGTCTGACTCGCTAACCACTAAGCCATCCGCGGCTCCTTCTCAACTTTCTTCCGAAAAGGGACCGATATCGAATCCCAGTGAGGCAGAGTGTGTGTTTGGTCTTACGACACTGGCTCTTTCCCTTCCATGGAATCAGAGGCCCTACATTACGGACGGGCGACTGCTTTATAGCCCATCGAGTTGCTCACAGTGGTCGTTAAACCTTCGAGCAAAGAAAAAAATAATTTTGAGTAACTTTCTTAACTATCCGTAACGCCCCGTTTACCTCCTAGAATGCGTAACATCATATTTCTGTTTTCAACGCTGTTATCTCATATTCTTAAACTCTGTTTGAAAAAATAAAATCATGTTTTCTCGGATGCGTTTCACAATGAAGCGTACAAGACTGTGCGCTTAATTGTCTCTCTTAAAGAAAGGATAAAGTACCGCTATAATTGCATAATTTTCTTAGAAAAGATATGCTGAAAAAGCTGACACTAAACTCACTTGAGTGACGACTATCTCTGGCTACAGCGCTGCGTCACAGATGCTTCTATTAAAACACATATATTTGAGCAAATTAAGTTTTTAAACTAAATAATTATTTAGCATGACATTTAAATCACTTTTTTCCGGCAAACTTTATATTTCATAGCTTTCCTATTTGAACATTTACGCTCCTAACACAGAAGAACTAGCGAAATCTTCAGTCGTTTTGAACTTTAGATTTTTGTACCAAGCCATATTATCCGAAAGGCCTCTGAATTATCATACATGTGAAATATTCCGAAACATACGGTTTAATGCTGTACATTCAGCCTTCTATGTATCGTAGTAAAATAATGTCGAATAATCCAAAAGGCAGAAAACAAACTTTTATCTGCACTGGCTTTGAAGCCATATTCTCATGAGCCAGATCCTTATGACCACCTTTGTCTCCGCCAGGGAACATATCCCACAGCACACAGCTTTAAAGGACCGTTGTTCAGGTCCGTAGCCTCTGTAGCATGATTGACTACCCTTTTCCATCATATCTCAGTCTAACTGCACTGTTAGACTGAGATATGATAACGGTATGGAGATTCTTCTCATGACATCTCTAGTTGCCTCATTCTCGTTTAGTACACATCCACCTCCAGATCTTCCTACCTGGGCAGTCTTTTTTTTTGTTGCATGATATGGAGACCGTGTTACCAATTGCGGTAATCGACACTTTCAGCAAGACAACTATAAGTGTCAACGACCAGAATACTGCAGGAATATTACGCGGATCTTGTTGAAATATTTCGAGTGTTCGATTGGATGCCAAATTCCCCTCACTCGAATTTAATAAAACATTTGTGGGATTCTGTGGTCTGACACAGAGCCTCGGACAGTCCCGAAACTTCGGGAATTCATTCTGTTCAGCTGGTAGTGTACAGTAGTGGCTAAAATTTTGGAAACGTTTTGGAAATTATGTATTTTGGAGGTTTGATGACTCATAATACCACTTTGTTTTGTTGGAGTAATACCATAAAATTATGCATATATTAATGGAAAGATAATTTTATCAAGAATGTAATGCAATAACTTTTATGAAGGATTTTGTATTAGAACAGCAGTTATAAAGAAGAAAAGTGGAACAAATAGAAACAAGAAAGATGACACCGAATTTTCGGGTGTAATAAGCACGTCCTTTCAATTCCTTCTGACACAAATTAAATTTATCAAAGCTATTTGAAGTCAATTGAGCCGGTATGGAAAACAATAGTATCTGACGGAAGAAAGTAGTTTTTCAATTGGGTTTTTAATCCCTCAGATATTGCTGTAAACGGAATCGCGAGCTTACGCCCTCTGGTTGCGGACTTGTGCGTTAAGAAAAACATGAATTTATATGCGAAACATTTTGCACCGGAAACGCTCTTTAACACAGAAATAATTTTTCAAATCGGACTCATAGAAACAGAGATATCGACAAAAATAAGATGTAACTTTACATCCCCTGGTGGAAAAACCATGCATTATTTTAAGAAGAAAGTATTCTCAAAAGGATTTTCCATATGAGTCCAAGAAAAAAAATTTAGTCGAGTTTTCAGGAGCCCAGATTTTGCTACAAATACATCAGAAGCAGAAATTAACACTTATGCACCCTGGTGGCCAAACTATTACTTACAAAGCATTAGAAAATATATGAAAAATATTATCCATCAGGTCTTGTATGTGATACAGGAAGAATTTTTCAAATCGGAGTTTTAGAAGCAGAAATAACACATAAAACGCAATTTGCTTTTGTGCCCCCTTAGCGGAAATCCTATGATTTACTTGAAAATTTTGAATTTTTGGGAAAAACATTTCGCATCGGAAACACTATCCAACAAAGAAGGAATTTTCCAAATTGGATTCCTAGAAGTAGAGATATTGACAAAAATAAGATATACATCTACGCCCCTGGCGTAAAAACCATGCATTATTTCAAGAAGAAAATGTTCTTAAAATGTTTGTCGACATAAGTAGTATCGGTCAACAAATTACTTTTCTTTCAATCGAGATTTTTGAATCTCATATTTTGCTACAATTACATCAGGAGCGGAAATTAAGATTTACGCCCCCTGGTGGCCAAACCATTTTTTACAAAAATTAGAAATTATGTGCAAAGGATTTCCCATGAGGAGTTGTATCTGGTGCAGGAAGAAATTTTGAAATCGGAGATTTAGAAGGAGATATAGGAAGGAAAGCAATTCACCTTTACGCCCCTGGCGGAATATCTATTAATTACTTGAAAAATTTCAAATTATAGGAAAAACATGTCACACTAGAAACACTCTCCAACAAAGAAGGAATTTTTCAAATCCGACTCCTAGAAGTAGAGAAATTGACAAAAATAAGATATACATCTACGCCCCCTGGCGTAAGGACCATGCATTATTTTAAGAAGAAAATATTTCTAAACAGTTTGTCCATATGAGTACTATCGGTCTACAAACGACGTTTTTTTCAATCCAGGTTTTAGAAGCTCATATTTTGCTGCAAATACATCAGAAGCGGAAATTAAGGTTAACGCCCGCTGGTGGCGAAACCATTTTTTCACAAAAATTCTAAATTATGTGCAAACGATTTCCCATCAGGAACTGTATCCGGTGCAGAAAGAATTTTTCAAATCGGAGATTTAGAAGCAGAGATATACGGGGGAAACGCAATTTACCTCTACGCCCCCTAGCGGAAAGTCTATTAATTACTTGAAAATTTTAAAATTATATGAAAAACATGTCACACTGAAAACACTATCCAACAAAGAATATCTTTTTCAAATCGGACTTCTAGACGTAGAGATATTGACGAAAATAAGATATACATCTACGCTCCCTGGCGGAGACACTGTAAAATATTTTAAGAAGAAAATATTCCGAAAAGGTTTATCGATGTGAGAGGCATCAGTCCACGAAAAAAGTTTTTCAATCGATGTTTTAGAAGCTCAGATTTTATGGTAAATATATCAGGAACAAAAATTAAATCTTACTGCTCCCTGGTGGCCAAAGTATTCTCTACCAAAAATTCGAAATTTCGAAATTATATGCAAAACATTTTCCATCAGGAAGTGTATGCGCTGAAGAAAAAAGTTTTCAAATTGGAGTTTTAGAAGAAGAGTTATCGGGAAAAATGTAATTTACTTTTACGCCCCCTAGCGGAAAATCTATGGCGTAATTTGAAAAAATAACTATTTCTAAAATACTCTTCGACATAAATGGAATCGAAAGATAAAAGATTTTTTCAATCGGATGTTTAGAAGCAAATATGTGGAATAAAATGTATTTTTGAATTCGACATCTTCTGCATTTACGCCCTCTACCGGCGGAATTGTACATCGTAAAAAAACCGAAATGACGCATCATCATTCGCATATTTCAAGCTTTCGAATACAGAAATAATTTTTTAAATCGTGTAACGTATACTCTAGTTCACTTTCCTTTTGATTTTTACTATCTCTGGTTATTTTATTTTACTATGTAAATTATCTTCTTACTGAACGAGATGTTATTTCTCCCGCTGAATGAGAGCTGGCAATGAGTGTAAGTCATGACGTGGTGGTAGCCAGTATAAATAGGCGCGTTCAACGATACGTAGGAGAGCGTTTGTTGTTGTAGAGAGAGAGAGCGTTTGTTGTTGTATAGAGAGAGCGTTTGTTGTTGTATAGAGAGAGCGTTTGTTGTTGTGTAGAGAGAGCGTTTGTTTATATGAGAGAGCTTTTTGATGATGTGCGTAGAGTGAGCTGTGGTTTTGGTGTCAGAAAGCTGTTGTGTATTCTCTTGACAAATTTCAATGTTATCTTAACGAATTGACAGTTAACATAATTACGGATCATTCTGCCCTTCAGTATTTGAATTCTGCTAAGCACCTATCTGAAAGACTTATGAAGTGGGCTCTGAAGTTACAAGAGAGCAATATCAAAATTTCGTATCAGCCAGGTCATAAGAATCAATTACCGGACGCATTGTCTCGCGTTCGGATTAATGGGGTAAGTCCCCACAGAAACTACTCCTGGATGTCAGCCTTTACTTCTAATAGCTGATATAACATCCAGAGAACAGATACTGGCAGAATTAATAAACGATCCAGATTTTGGGAATATCTATAATTTTTTGCTTACGGGTTCGCCCCTACAAAGTGATCTTTCTCTGGCTGGAAGGTCACAGAATTTTGAAGTCATAGAGGGTCTGCTTTACTATACGAAATCTAGGACTACTAGGGCAGAGTTTCGCCCATGTATTCTGCGAACCCTTAGAATGGCTCTTTTAAACGAATTTCATGACAAACCTCTTGCAGGCCATTTAGGTATTCGCAAGACCCGTTGTAAATTGCGGGATGTTGCCTATTGGCCTGGCATGTACCAAAGAGTGCTCGCATACGTTCAATCATGTCACTTGTGTCAGATTAATAATTACCGTAATGTAAGACCGGCCGGTCACTTGAAATCTAGTTCGAGTTCTCATGTTTTTGATATTATTTCAATAGATTTATTGGGACCTTATCCTTTATCTGTTAAAAACAAAGCTCGTTACGTTTTAGTATTAACTAATAATTTTTCTAAATGGGTTGAAGTTTTTCCCATTAAAGCCGCTACGGCAGAAGTTATTTGTAATGTATTAGTTAATGAAGTAATTTCTAGATATGGTGCACCTAATAAAGTAGTTTCTGATAATGGTCCACAATTTATTTCTGACATTTTTGAAAGAATGTGTGCAAGACTACACATTAAGCATAAATTCATTTCTCCATATCATCCCCAGAGTAATCCTGCGGAACGAGTAAACCGCACGCTTGTTAAAATGATTGCTACATTTGTCATGGATCATCACGAGCGATGGGATGACCATCTTGAGCTTTTTTCGTTCGCCTTCCGCTCGTCTGTTCACGAATCTACTAAAATTACTCCCGCACAACTTTTCTGGGTCGCAACATTAAAACCCCTTTTGAAAATTTAACGGGGATTATGGACGAACTAAACCAGCGACCAACTCCGCAATCAGTACGAATCATGGCAGAAAAAGCTCGTGTTGCAATGCTAGGAGCACAAGCGGCTCAAGCAAGATATTATAATACTAGGCGTAGGGAAACAGATCTTGTCGTTGGAGATCTCACTCTCGTGGAAACGCACTTCCAGTCTTCTGTTTCTCATACTTTAGTGAAGAAATTTGCACCCAGCTACGAAGGTTCATATCGGGTGGCAAATGTGTTTGAAAATAACATTGTTCTTGAAAAACCTGACAATCAATTTCAATACGTATACGTTGCTCAGTGTCGCAAGTATCATGAACGAAATATCGATTTTATAATCAACCCTACTCAACCTTCTGTTCCACAGACTCAAGAGTCTATATCTCACGATCAACCTCCAGAAATTTTGGACGAACCAACAAACATTTTTGAAGAATCTCCAGTGATTTTTTCTTCACCCTCCCCTCCTCAAGACGGGTTTCCAAACACGCAACCTGATTCTCCCATGAGACCAATGCTCGAATCAAGTTCTTCAAATACTAGTATCGTTCCTTTCCCTCCAACCATTGCCAAGACTATTGCTGCACCATTTCCTGATAACTCTGCAACACCACAAGCTCCTACTTCCTTGAATACCTCGTCAGAGAGTATTCCTATAGGCAGACATAAACATCGCCCTGCACGACCACTAAATTACAGCAGCGACTCATAGGCTTCAGATATTTCGGATTTATCAGTTATGAACAACAATTTGACTATTCCTAAACGTCAAACACCAATTACAAACCGTCCAGCACCACCAAAAGCTGGTCAAAAACGCAACTTGTCTCCCAATCTGCTTCGCCGCAACAGCGACGAAGGCCGAGATCCTTGCATCCGCCCGGGTTTCGCCCCTGGAACCTACGCTCAGGGCAAACAGGAGCGATACCTGCTGCTACTCATGCCACGATGGAGAAAACGAAAACAAACGATGTGGCCGGAGCCACGTCCGTCCAAAAGAATGCTGGAAGGACACCACGGGCCCCAGCACAAAGGGACTAAATATCAAAAGCCTGGGCGAGCCCGTTCCTATCAGCCGCAGGGATTTCCGGACCGCCAGACTTCAGCCGTTCCTGACCGACGGACGTCTCGTTCCTGACCGTTCCTATCAGCCGCAGGGATTTCCGGACTGACAGATTTCAGCCGTTCCTGACCGACGGATTTCAGCCGTTCCTGACCGTTCCTGTCAGCCACCGGGATTTCTTGACCGACAGAGTACAGATGTTCCAGATCCATTCAAATCCTTGAAACGCTCAACGCCACCTGAATTTACAAGTCCGATTAGGCCTGGAAAACGTTATCGTACTAGAGTTTTTTATGCGTCCTCGAGATAAGTAAGTTCTCGTGGACAGGTTCTTTTCTCCGTTTGTTCTTTTTCCTGCACGACCAGTTGGCGTGTCAGAATTTCTTTTTTTCGTGTGGGCCTATGCATTCTTTTTTGTGTATATATGTGTTTTTTTTTATATTTCTTCTTTGCCCATCTACTAATCCAATTTTTTTTATATATCTATGTGCTTAGGGGTAAAATAATAAAATTGTTACTCTTAGGCAGCTCCAGGCAATCTTCGCTGCTGATACAGTTGGTGTGTATTCAACGAATAATGAGAACGTAATTTGAAATTAAAAAAGTGATTCCTGGTAGGCAGAATAAAAGGAAGGTATGCCGATGCAGGTTTGTTTTGTTCAAGTATACAAAGTGTTTCGCAGACGAATACAGATTTCTTGATTTTGTCATGCCAAGTTTGAGATTGTACATACTGCTGCCACCAAAACAACAAAACAAAAAAGAGGTCGATAAACGTCAATCAAAGAAGTGTAAGACTTACACTCCAAAATTGATAGGTTTTCGAAAAAAAAAAAAAAAAAGAGAAACAAAAAAAAAATTAAGGGGGGAGATGATGTAACGTATACTCTAGATTCACTTTCCTTTTGATTTTTACTATCTCTGGTTATTTTATTTTACTATGTAAATTATCTTCTTACTGAATGAGATGTTATTTCTCCCGCTGAATGAGATCTGGCAATGAGTGTAAGTCATGACGTGGTGGTAGCCAGTATAAATAGGCGAGTTCAACGATACGTAGGAGAGCGTTTGTTGTTGTAGAGAGAGAGAGCGTTTACTGTTGTATAGAGAGAGCGTTTGTTGTTGTATAGAGAGAGCGTGTGTTTATGTGAGAGAGCTTTTTGTTGATGTGCGTAGAGTGAGCTGTGGTTTATGTGTCAGAAAGCTGTTGTTGTATAAAGAGATCTTCGTTTATGTGAGAGCCAGAAGTTTCACTAATAAAGAATTTGTTGTAAGTACGTTTTTCTCAGTTCATAGTTTTGTCAGATCTCTGTCTGGCTGTTAGGTTTATTTCATTAGGTGATTATTATTAACAACCAGCATAAGACTTTATTCATCTTAATTACTACTACAACATTACTAGCAGTTAAAAGCTTGTTCATTATTATTACTACACTACTAGCAGGAAAGTTTATTCATGATATAATTAACAAACAACAACCATTACTAGAAGAAACTAGTAGCAGAAGCATTATATTCATTATAAAGCATTAGAAGAAGCTGAATTCATTATAATTAGTTTAGTAGTTAAAAGCTATATTCATTATAATCGGACTAATAATTTCAGAGATATCGTGGGTACAGACGGGCGGACGGATATACCGATAACACAAGCACGATCTTTTTTTTACAAAAGACGTGCTAAAAATGAGTTATACAAAAATTCTCACGATGTCAGTTAATACGTAGTTTAAGCGTTAATTACGGCCTTACAACGCCTTCCCATGTAGTGAACCGAGTTGTTTAGTTCAGCAGCTGTTATAATATGAAACCAAGAATGAATTATTGATTTTATTAATTGGGTGTTATTGCTGGGTTGCTTCTGACTAACAAGTTTCTTTAGTCGGCTCCATAGATTTTCGATGGGGTTAAGTTCTCGGCTATTCCCAGGCCATTCCAGCAGTGGAATATGATTATCTTGAAACCACTTTTTGCACACAGCAACAACATGACATGGAGCTGAATCCTGTTGAAATATAAATGCTTCATTATCTTGGAAAAGATCACGTGCGGAAGACTTCAGTTTTGCCTCAAGTATTTCATTAATGTATTTTTGGCCATTTATATTCCCATTAATCACACAAATTCTGCCCACACCTTTTGATGTCATACAAAGCTAGATCATAACACTAACTGGGTGTTTCACGGTAGATGTAATGCAATCAGGATTCAAATCTTCTCCGATTCTTCTCATTACGTATTTTATGCCATTACTACCAAACAAGGAGATTTTGGTATCATCATTCCAAATAACACTGTCCCATTGCTCCGCTGTCCAGTTAACATGGGTTTTAGCCCAGTTTAATCTGGGTTAAAACCCATGTTAACTGGACAGTTTTATATATTTTTTGATAGATAAAAATGGCTTTTTTCGTGGAATTCTAGTTTTTAGACCAAATTCCTGCAGTCTGCGCCGAACAGTCATTATACTCAACTTCACATTGCATTGCACCATTTCATCTTGTATACACCCAGATGGTTTTCTTCTGTCACCTATCCACAGTCTCATAATTCTTCTATCATCACTTGCTGTTGTGCACCTTTTCCTGCCTTTACCAGTCTGGTTTTGTAGTGACTGAATCTCTTTATGCCTCTTCAAAAATTTAGAAATGCCACCTTTGGTTAAGTTTCCACCAATTTTTTTTCTAATGTCTCCATAGCTGAAGCCTTGTTCACTTAAAGTACTATGTTACATCATTTTCTAGGTGACCAGTCAACTCTTTGCGCCATTTCTTTAATTTTATTACGTTTTATAAGCTCACTAAATGAAATATTACCAAAAAAAAAAAAAAAAAAAAAAAACTTGATAGCAACCACATAACACACTGACAAATGTTCTCCTCTCAGCTCCAATACATGACATCAATAACTGAATCCTACTGTGACTGATTAGCTGATTGCCATCGACACCTGATTCGCTCTCTAAACACTCGTGCTCATTTGGTACATTCAAATGAAGAAAAACTACTTCATATCAACCTAAGCATGTTGTGCTTCCTTTTTCTGGTTATTGGGCTTAAACTTTTCATAAAATCCAGATAATTGAACAAAGTTTGTTGCATTACATTCCTGATGAAATTATGGTTCCACTGATGTATAATTTAATGGTATTACGTTAACAAAAGGTGGTGTTATGAGCCATCAAAGCTGTATATATGATGACAGGTTTGAGGTTTCATGGCCAAGTTGTGTTGATGCCACCAGAATGCAAGAGATTGTCGCGACTAAAGGCAGCCCATCATGCCATTACCTAGGTTGTCGTGTTATGGCTAAGGAGTGGATATTGTTATATATTTAAGCAAAAGTTGTTAACGATCGGTGGATGCAGTTCAATTTGCAAGTGCAGTTCTTAAGTGCATGTAGTGAGCTCAAATTTCTTCCAGAAAAACAGTCTTTGAGAGAGAACCTTCGAAAATACTAAGAAGATGTAACACTGACTAATCATGGATGCAGTAGTGCATGCGAAATAACGTGTTCATCAAAAATAAATGCATTCTCCTTCATTTGTGCTCATGATTCGTTCTTTTATTGGCAATAACATTAGGAGGATATAGTGTAATGCAAGCAGCCACCGAAGAGAGAGAAAGAAGGCAGAAGATTTCAGTTGCCCTTTAGATTAACAATATTTAACGGGGATACGGCAGAAAATACATGGGTTTTTTTTGCTGTTTGATTTTTATGAAAATGCATTCGACCATCTGGCTGTGGACAAAAGCAATAGGTTATATTTCTAGAAAGTGCGATCTTAGACATCGAAATAATCTGCTGTGATTTTGAAAGCCACTAATGATAAAAACTTCACTTAGCTTTTTCTGATGGTTTCAGCTACAGGATTTTACCGATGTGAACGAGGGAATAACGATACGAAATATACAATCTCCGGATGCAGGATGCATATGACAGCTGAAAACGGGAGGATAGGCACCATAAATATATCTTGGTAATGTTCAATAGCCGTGGTGGTGTAAGAAAATCATTGTTGCAAGGCGAATTTTAATTTTTTCTTTACAAGACTCAATGTAAAAATTTAACATGAGATGCTAAAGGAGTTTGTACCCTTGGGAACATGTATTCACGCCCAGCACATGTTGTCAACAAACCCTTGTGACGTAAGGTTATTTCACTGTAAGGAACGTGGAGCCTGAAAGAGAAGAAACAGAAAATGGAGGTCGAAGAAGTTGCTTCCATAAGAACCAGTCAGAGGGGAAGAAGGATGAACTTCGCGGTAGCAAGATATATCCCAAATCCCAGGAGAGGGTATACCTAACTGAAAACGTTGCCATTAGGAAGTTACGAATAAATTGTGAGATTTACAGAAAACTTATCATGTTTAATGATAAGTTTTCTGTGAATCTCACAATCATGTTTAATGAAGACTTTGCTTTATTCGCGGCCCAGTGATAATTCGTCTCTCTGTAACATAATATTTAAAAGTTAAGGAGAGATGAAGGGTAGAATCTACAAAGGGACCTGAGTAGCGAGCTTCCTACGGGTGGTGTCTTCTACAAATATTTGATCAGAAATATCTCAGTTGCACCTGTTACGCATTGTTCAAACCAAATTGTGTCTTGTGTAGTGCCTTCGGATTTGTTACATCTTCAACTTTAGATATCCACAGTTGTAACGTACCAGGAGATGTGACGTACCTGCCAGAAGGACGCACACGACATAAAGGCAGATAGGAATCGGAACAAATGTCCGCGTAGCTCAATTGGTAGAGCAACTTGTTCCGGAATGAGTGGACCCGGGTTCGAATCCTGGCGCTGATAAAAATGACGGAGAAATTCACTTCGTTATAATGGCGCCCGAACTATCCGGATGACCCGACCGTTCAAAATCTCGCATTGGTGTGATGTTATTTCCACACCGCGAGATAGGAAAAATATGAGCAGCACTTCGAAAGAAAAGAAAAATAAGGGGGAGATGATGTAACGTACCAGGAGATGTGACGTACCTGCCAGAAGGACGCACACGACATAAAGGCAGATAGCAATTAGAATCAATGTCCGCGTAGCTTAATTGGTAGAGCAACTTGTTCCGGAATAAGCGGACTCGGGTTCGAACCCCGGCGCGGATAAAAATGACGGAGAAATTCACTTCGTTATACAGTGGATGTTTAAATTTTCGGGCTTTTGGATCATCATGCGTATTTCATGACGTTGGGTACTATAGTGGTCCTGTAATAGCAAAACAACTTGTCAACAGAAAAAAATCTGTGTCTGACCCTTTCATTTGTTTCATTGAAAAGTTGTTTTTGACTACTGCAAATATTGACAGTGATGTTTCAGCTGGGCTGCTGAAGTTTATAATATATATAATACAGACAATGATAAATCCCTGTATATTTATCAATATGACCTTTTGATGAAGGTCTCATTTGGATGCCCTTACTAAGGGAGTACCTTTGGAATAATAGTTTCATTCTCGCAGGGTGAGTTTCACACTCTACCGGACGTCAAGATTGCGTCGAGAAAAGCTATTCATTGGCTTATCGGGAGCAATGACGAAGAGTTGAAGCAGTACCCCCATCCCCCTTCCCCCTGTGGCGCATTGGTCCAAGTGCTGGCAAATAAACGTTCGTCAGAGAAAGGGTCCGGGTTGGAAACCCGGTGAAGCATGGATTTTGCGTTTGTCTTACAGTACTGGCTCTCCTTTCACTAGAACGTGTAGCCCTAAATTAGAGACGGGAGACTGCTTATAGCCCATTGAGTTGCTCACGGTGATCGTTAAACCTTCTATTAAAAAAGAAGTAGTGATAAGCCTAGTATTTGTGGTTCCCATAATTATTAAGATTTCATAGCCTTCAGATTGGCTGCTATAGTCGTAGATGAGCATGCTGCCCTGGACAAAAATTCACGAAAAATACTACTCCTTTGAGGTGGATACCAATCAAGGAAAAACGTAGTATTTCTCCTACATGCTACATCATAGCCAGTCCCGTAAGTTCTTTCCTCTAGAACTACAGTCTTGATTTTTAACCATTGCATCTTTTAATGGTACCATATCTCATTGTAACCCAACGAATATGCTCTCGATGTGGTTTGAAAAATTTCTCACTAAAAAGGATTTATCTGAATTAAGTTCCTAGTATTATTACTCTAAATTAACTGATACGATTAGGATCATTTACAGTATCTGTAAATCTGTTGATTAGAAGCCATTCGCTTACACGAAATTCCGAGCACGTGCAAATGTAAGCTTCAGATTTTAGATATTGTCTCCTTAGCACGATGCTAATCACAGCACTGAATAAATAATGTGACCACACGTAACCTCAAAAGGCAAATGGGGCTGGGAGATTGCATTTAAACGAAATTGGATTTGCGATTCCGAAGGCTTTTGCTTAGAGTTTTGCTTCAAAGATAGGACTGGAATTACTTTTAAACTCAGGCATTTTTTTGTATTATTCCGCTTTTAAACAAAATCTTTTATTTTACTTTATTCCTTATTTCTCTTTCAACGCTGGGTTTCTACAAAGCAGTAAGACGTTTACCAGCGAGTCTTCGAAAACATTTCTGTTGAGGAGATTTAATGGATTTACGAAGAGCACCGACGTCAGTTTGCATTTTCTTTTCAAGTGCTCCGATCGGGGATTTGTGTCGTAATCCATTAGAATATGCTCCTGTCTTGTTCCATTTTCTTCCGGATAAAGAAGACAAGATAAGCCTTCAAAATATAATTCATGTGAGGTATACTGATGTTTGTTAAGCAAAGCTCTTCCCTTTTGGGAATATCTGTAATGCTGCATAAGGCTTGAATTCAGACAAACTATGGATTACTCAAGTAAATGCAAGATTTTGTTCGAAATAATTCCGGTTTGATGTATTTCGCTGTCTTAAAGAACAGGTAAGAATTCGCTTAACACGTATGTATGAGACGTTTTTAATTTGTCCTTAGAAAATCAGCTTCTTGAAATTATTCCGAAAGATTGCAAAGATCACTTTGTCTTTCCAAGAAAGCCATTAAACTAAAGCCCGCGAAGATTCCTCAAAATAACACTGATTTTGCATCTAAGTAATACAGTGAATTTTCAACTGTTTCGCTGTGTAGTATAACAAATGCAATAGGTAGTAAATGGAAATCAGTGGAACATTTTCAATAATTTAAAAATTTGAAATCTTGTGTGACTTTGAAATAAACATTGAAATAAAAGTTTTAGAGAGGTTTATGTGGAGATTCTTGGGAGGGAGTGTCTGAGACCATGTCTTAAACAACCCTTAGAAGGAAGCTAAGAGATTTTGGATAGAATGCCCGACAAGAAAGTCACACGGAAGCGAGGTAGAAAGTTAATAGAATAGATGATCCTATTTCCAAAGGGAGGTCCGAAATCCCAGGACGGTTATTAACGTGCGGTCAGAGGCACGAACAATTAGGGGTCTGGAAGCCATGTACACTAATCACAGCAGCATGATCGGTCCCAAATAAAGGTTTTAAAGGAGGAAGGGTATGTTATACATATTTATATGACGCAACGAATGGATATTCACAGGCATCGCCAGTGTGAGCTCATCCTGTGGCAGGAGAGAAAAGCCAAGACCCACAGGGTATCACTTCTTGTAATACTCAAACAGATTTTACGCTAGACGGAAAATGACAGAGGAAGTTCCAAGTGTGAAGCACCAGGTAGTTATTTACTTTAACGAAAAAACGAATTGGGCAGTTACTTTCTATAAAAAGATTTCACCGTCGATTTTTCCAGTTGCTTTCCTTCTTGTCTTTGTGATCTTAGCATTGGCTTCTAAAAGTTCGTCCCATTGGGTCCTGGTTCAAATCCTAGATTAGGGTTGAGTAGTGTTCATCTCTTACAGCGCTGACTTTTGACCCTCTAGTGGCCCTATATTAGGGGCGGGCGGCTGCTTATAGCCTTTAGAGTTGCTGTGAGTGGAAGTTAAAACTGTTTACGCAATAAAGAGATGATCAGCGTTACTTAAGCTGGACTTCTAGGGGTTTTGCTTCCTATACTTCCAATGCGCAAACTTCTGTACACATTTTCTTCATAATTAGTGCGTTCCCAAGGATGAAAATTTGAAAATCGATTAAAATAACTGCATATTATAGCCTAGTATACTTACTAGTTTCTAAAACATAACCATAATGGAGCAATCCAATATTTTTTGTCCACTGACGTCATCAATGTACACGTCGCGCCATGTTTTTTTTCTGGTCTCAACACTACCAAAGGAAAAGTTATTGATTTTTAATATAGTTATGGTTCCGTTTTAGAAAATATTAAATATACTAGCTTATAATATGAAGTTATTTTAATCGATGCTCAAATTTTCATCTTTGGGAACGCATTAATTGTGAAGAAAATGTGTACAGTAAGTTGCCTATTTGAAGTTAAGGAAGCAAAGTCACTAAACGTCCACCTGAAACAAACACTGAATCACTACAGCATGGTCCACTTTTCGGTTGGCTAGGTGAAATAACCGCAGAGTGTATGCCATAGTAGAGGAAATTTTCAGGGCATTGTACAGATCGAAATGAAGAAACCAAGCGTCGGAGACACAGAAAATATTTCACTTCAAAAATCAGATATTTTGAAGTGCGTGCAAGATGAGACCCATCACTGTAGGCGCTAGCGACAACTACCCAGTACATGCCGTCACTTTTTCTATCATGGCTATTTCAAAAATGGTTCTCCCAGTGTTCCCGCTCGCAGTATTCTGCAGTCGATTAACTTTGTTGACTATTTCCTCTTTCAGATTGTGAGGAAATAGTATTTAAGGAAGATAAATTTTGCAAGAAACCACACAGGCATGGTTTCCAGGAATATGATAAAGGACTTTATAACCAACAATTACGACAGCTGGAATAAAATTGAAGTTATTCCCTTGAAATTACCAGTGACAACGAGGAGTATCTCAAACGTTCTTGCAATGAACAGGATGGTCGCAGAAAAATTTGGTAGGTATATTTTTCAACATATACTCCGTAAGGGTCAACACAATATTTCCAGTAATGCTTCAAGGTTCTTATGCCCTCCAAATAAAAATATTTCTTAAAGGTGTCAAAGAAGTCTTCCAAAACATCAATAACGTCTTCGTCAGTCTAAAAATCCACACCAGAAAAGTTCGTTTTGATATTTGGGAACAGATGTTAGCCTGAGGAGACACGTTGAGATAAGTATGAAGGGTGTGATAGAAGTTCAAACATACATTCATAGATGGAAGCCATGGCAGCTGTTGATTGTGGCTTGGAACGCTATTTTAATTAAACAAAACATTTTTTCTCAGCTTTCCTCGGAGTCTATCTTTCAACTGCTGTCGAAATTACTTAATTGGTCAGCATAGTATGTTCCGGTGATGGTTTGTCCATTCGGAAGGTGAACCGCAATCCCTACGCTCTTCGTACCGCAGAAATAGTAATCACCTTACAAACAAAAGTTATAGACTTCGCCTTCTTTGGTGCTGGTGAGCCACCATGCTTCTATTCTTTTGACTCTAGAATATAGTGGTGTGTCCACATTCCATCTACTGTTAAAAATCGTTGCACAAATTCTTGTGGACTAGCTTCAAACAGTTAGAATGTTTACGTGATAACCTCCGATTTTGTTCAGTTGACAGAAATTTCGGGACCCAACGGTCAGCAGCCTTTGTCGTTGCCAGATGCTCCGTCGGAATTCGCTGAACTGTTGGTTGTGACATGTTCAAAGTCAAGTAACTAGACCGTTAAATGCCTGCCTTGTATTGTTCCGTCCACTTTGTCCAAATTTTCTTGAGTGACGGCCTCAGACGATTTGGTTGAGCAAGCGATATGTACCACACCCGTTATCTCAAGCTTGAATTCCTTTACTCATCTTCTTTACAGTACCGTATAAAGGGTCGCCCTTCCCTATTGTTATCGCCATATAGTCATGGATATTCTTTAGATCCAGTGCTTTTTCATGCAGGCAAATAATTTATTCTGGATTTGAACTCTTGCTTCTCCATTTTTTTCTTCCTTGGTTCAACTAGTTACTTTCTACAAACTGTAGAAAAATGATTATGACTATGAAGCAGAAAATTAGTCTCTATACATGTCAAGAGTCGCATAATTACGTCCAAAAACTTGGCAAACCTACAACCATTCCTTCATGGTCGGACGAAGAACTTTTAGGTCGTCACCTTACGTACTGTATGTCGAACAGAAATTGTTCACCGTTAAATAACAAGGAACGGGTTTATGCTCCCAACGTACTGAACCTTCCCTCTTATTTTCGATGTAATTCCGTTAGCAATATTTTGGTCTGTAGTTTGTATTGAAGTATAAAACCACGATTGCATTTAAACAAAACCAGCAGTTTGTTTGAACGTTTAACATTATGGTTATTCAGTTTGATCAGGGATACAGAAACATCCTTTATGACTGTCAGCTCGGATGCCTGGGAAGTTTGTTTTATTTTCCTACATAAATTTTCTGGCGTTTGTTGCATATCTATCTGTTTTTATCCTCCTTCTGCATGTTAAATGCGATAATAAATATACGTTGTTGTTAATCTTCATAAATCAAAATAGGATGCTACTAATTTTTTTAAAGTCACATGCATGCCTTTAAATGCAATGTAAACTCTAGCAATTATTACCACCCCCTTTCCCAGAGTGTGGTAGGGAGGGATATAATTTTTACTTTTTATAATTGACCGTCAAAAGTGAGCCAAAGAAGTGTGTTCCCTTCCGAGGATGGCGACATACATTTTCTGCCGGACTGTGCGTTGTGTTTTCATATGAGATGAGAGTGCACGCGAAACGTACGCCTTCATACGCCGCAATATTTTTCAAAGATTAAATTTGAATTAAATTTGGAGAAACAAAAATGATTGAATGGTTTGAATTTTAAGACAAAATTCCCCGCTAGGACTAGGTAGGTTATCCCCCACTTCCTGTTCTCTCGACTACCCACGTCAAACAACCCCAACATTAAACACTGGAAAAAACGAAGTTCTCTAAAAGAAAATAGAGATATAAAATAAGAATAACAACTGCTTATTCAGAGAAAACTTAACCTAGTACAACATGCGTGAAGAACCATCCAATTATTTAATTAAAATTGACTTTATGTTAAATCTGCACCAAATTAAATAAAGATCTTCAGACATTGCTTTTTCTCAAATGAAAATTCTAATACTTCAATTCAGCACTCTCGCTGAACTTTTATCTAACCATACTCTTGATACTAAACATTTGAAATTTCACTCACTGCCCAAATCACAATTTTCAAATTGTTGACATATTTATAAATAAAACACACACAATATACTGCAATGAAAAAAACGACATGGAGAAATACCCTTTGCTTCAATTCCTTATAACAATTTAAGTATCCATTCTAATGATAAAACCCTTCCAAAAGCTCAACTTTGCAAATATGATTAATCAACACATATAATTTAAAATGAACTGTAATAGCTTCTTAGTATCAGGCCGTTCACTTATCCTACAAATCATTTTGTACACACATCTGTTTATTTAGTTTACTTTTATGCCTCTGCCCTTTCAGTAGGTGTCTACTATATTTCGTTACACCAAAATACTAATTAGGGTGCCAGCTCTGGCCCTTAATTTCAGTTAAATGTAGGAACATAAATTTTATTCAACGCTTCCTAATCCCTGCCTCTTATCTGGAAGTCGTTTATCAACAATTCATCATGGAAAAACTCTTAGTAAAAATTAAGATTAAGTGTCTGAAGAAAGTGCGCCAATTTCGCCTAACAATAAATCACAGAAATTTTATATGCTTGTCACTAGAATATGTGCAGTGTCAGGGAAATTAGACTTTACTTCGCCTCGCACTTCAGCTGTCGACATCAGCGACGGGGGTTTCGGTTCTAGATTCAGTCTCTGAAAGTGGGGCCGAATTTCATCTCGTCGGGACAAAATTATCTCGCCTCTATCTCCGTTCCTTGAAACTGGCGGTCCGATGGCACTCCCCTGTCTACGCGTCGATCGGGAAACTCCGCTCTCTCCGGGGGCACACGACTGGGTAGAAATCCTTCGTTTCGTGACCTCGCACTGCCGGGATATCTGATCATAGGTCGCGGTAGTGTCTTTCTTCGTCCTCGTTGAATGGGTGAAATCCTGACGGTTACCGTTCCTGGGGTTTCCTAGTGAGAGGTGGGCTCATATTTTTCTCCTGGGGCTCGCAAGATGGGGCCAGTCCAGCTGCCCGCTCTATCGTCAGCTCGGCCTCGCAATCCCCCTCTCATCGGATTCCTTGCGACTCCGTTAGTCCTGCGTAAATGACATAAACTCGGCTTTAATTGAAGACCGTCGAAAAATGTCTCGCTGTTTACTGCCATCAGTGGAGGGTACTTTGGAGCTGGATAACTCTGGTTACGAAGGCCGCTGATTTAAGACTTGACATCTCGGCCGCATACGTAAATCTCTCCTCGAGTCCGGTGAAATCTCACCACACGATGGTGATGAAGAGACTGTTGCATCTCTAAGATTCTCTGAGTGAATGCGTGTCTAAAACTCGTGGTCACTTCCAACCTAAACGCGGACGTTTTCAAATCCCGCCCCTGTTCCTATCATAAACTAAATTTTTACCGCTGACTGGCTATGGCTGCATAAAGAAATGTTTGCCAATTCGTCAATTAATAACCTCTGTGCCTCCGCTGTACTAAGAGTGTTCGGAGAAAGGTGGAAAGACACGTACCGTGGGATTCCCTGCAACCGGTGTAATAAATTGTACTTGTTTACTTCCCGTGAACTGTATTGTTTCATAGTTCTTAATTTGTTATCGCGCTGTGTGTGCGAATTGCGATCGCGGGGGTGTCGCGGTCGTCAGCATTCGGTTTATTGCATCCTCAATTATAGCGTCACTATTTTTTTTTATTTTAATTTTTTTGCCACACTACACCATTTACCACACAATCAAATCACAGATACAATTTCTGTATAAAAAAAACATGCAAATACAAATATTATACAATAATATTATACATATATTGAAAAGTATAAATGAAGTAATAGGAAATACAAAAACACGTATGATAACATGAATAATTTTGTTTTTAGTTTGAGTAACTTGATACACCACTACGGGTTCTTAAACAAATCAGTGCGGTGTAGTGTGATTGTGGTAAGGGAACCAGGGAAAAAGGCTAACAATAGCCTGACGGGCCGCCAGTCCCCCCCCCCCCCCCAATTTAACCATTATGCATGCAGTAAATTAAAGTAATAATACGTAATATATAACCAAACGTTTATCAACCATTAATTTTGAAGGTTTTTAGTTGTTTTTTGAATACCGAAAAGTGTGTAATCCTCTTGATTCGAAGCGGCAACCCATTCCAGGATCTAGGGCAGGTCAAGTTAATATTATTAAATAATAAATTAGTACGCGCTCTAGGTATTAAAAAACTAGTATTTCCACGAGTGTCATGATAATGGGAACGGAAATGCAAGGTGATTAGATCTGAATATTTATTTGCATATATACGTTCATGCATAAACAGTAATAATCGAAAACTGTATAATTTATCAAATGACATTATTTGATAACAGAGAAATAGAGAATGTACCTGTAAAGACGGATTCACCAAACGAACAAATTTTTTTGTAAAAAATAAATTCTATTAACATTCCTAATAGTTGTGCGACCCCAAGCCAAGAGACAATAAGATAGAAATGGATAAATAAATGAAAAATACAATAGCAACTTAACCCTGGCAGGCAACAACTTGAAATCCTATAAATGATTTTATTGTTAAGGAATTACAGCAAAACCAACGAAAGTAATCCTGAAGTTCCAGATTCACACGTGGGATCAACTCAGATAGGGTGCCCCCGGAAAATAATAGGCTTGTGTCATCAGCATATAAAATAGAAGTAGCACTTGAAGTAATATTAAATAAATCATTAAATTAAATTAAAAATAATAACGCACCATTGGAGGACAACTGAAGCGAAAGAGCTACACCCTCGCCGGCCTTTACTACTACTAATAATAACCACTGAACATCGGCAGCACTGCCTAAACAAGTATAGTGCCTGGAAAGCCTGCACTTCGTCCGAATGGAGTCTTATACTGTTCAGAGACTAATTCCGCTTTGCCATGCGAACGGATGACGAACGCATACAGTATCTGGAGAAGGTTGGGCCAGCTCAGCGATCTCTTGTGGAGTGGCACAAAGCATCACACCTGGTGTTTCAATCCGGAAATTCATCACCTGTTAGAGTCGGTGTTCCATAATATTGTTATGCGGTACCTTAACAGTATAACGGTACGTTGATAACATCCTGCATCCAGTCGTGTGACACTTTATGTTAAGTCTTTCGGGGCCATTTACCAACATGATAAAGGCAGGCCGCTCACGCAGCTCACCTCTCCCGAGAATACATCCGTGGCTTTGAAACTCTCCCATGGCCAGCCAGTTTACCAGACCTCACACTAATCGAGCTCGTATGGGATATACAGAGACATGCATTGCTTCCATTCCTGAATGTGCCGCCCCGGTGGCGCAGTGGTCTAAGGCGCTGGCCTCTGACCATTCGTCCGTAAGGAGTCCGGTTTCGAATCCCGGTCAGGCATGGATGTTGTGTTTGTCCTATGGCCCTGGATCTATCCCTTCCCTGGAACTAGTGACCCTAAATTAGGGACGGGCGACTGCTTATAGCCCACTGAGTTGCTCACGGTGGTCGTTAAACCTCCAATCAAAAAACAAATCCTGAATGTCGAAGAACTAGCCCAGCAAGAGACACGCCTGGCAAAATATGTCATCAGAAAACTTCAGACTGTTGTTTGGCTCAATGCTACGCCAGATTTCTGCGTACATCGCAGCAAGAAGTGGCTGTACTACGAACTAACGTGTTACGCCTATGGAACCATTGTTCTGCAATAAAGAGCCCTGTTGATGAGTAGATGTAATCACTTCTCTATCTTCACACTCTCCCTGCACGTGTAAAGTTTCAGCACGATCGGGTACGTGCTTCTGAGTGTTTCTAATTTTTTCACAGTGAGTATGATATTTATTAAATTTACACCCATCAGCAAAGAAACTTTGCTTTATTTGGAAGTTAAAATTGTGTCTAACTTTCCACAATTACTGTTGCGCGCATGTAATAGAAATTATTCAATTGATACTTTTGAAGCGAAGCTATACCTTTAAATAAAAACATGAATTTTCATTAAGGAAAACCGTGCATCACGTGTGAAAATTTTCCCTTACTGTGTACCAATTTCTCTCGTATCTAAGCAAAACAAGCGAAATTTCTGATATAGGACTTTTAGAAAAGAGAAGAAAAGAAACAGAATGTAACTTACGCCTCTAGTTGAAAAATAGTTTAAAAAAAAAACCGTGCTCAAAATATACACTGAAGTGCCAGAAAAACTGATACACCAGTCTTATACTTGGTAGGTACCCCACGGGATCGCAGCACTGCAGAAATACAACGGGGCATGGACTCCACTAGCTTTTGGAAATACGCTGTAGGCAATGCACACCATACTTTATGCAGAGCGTTCCACAAGTCGGGTGTATTCCGAGGTATTGGATTCCTGTGTTCGATAGCGAGTTGCATGGCATCCCAAATGTGTTCTATCACGTTCAGATCTGGGGACTTGAGTGGGAAAGGCAACACTGCAAACTCAGATGAATGCTCCTCTAACCATAATGTGGCGTCCCGACACTTGTGTGGAGGGGGATTGTTTGTTGGAACAGGCCCAACCCATCAACACGAATGTAGGACATGAACGGGTGTACCTCGTCAAAAAGGATGCGCACATAAGGTCGGCCGGTCACAGACGTTTGTAGATGTAGCAGGGGTCCCAGTCAAATGCAGCTAAACACACCCCATACCATTAAGGAACCCCCACCAGCCGGTAAATTTCCCTGTTAACAGGCGGGATCCATGGCTTCATGGGGTTTGCGACACACACGAATACTTCCATCTGCCCGATACAATTTAAAACGTGACTCGACAGACCAGGCTACATGTTTCCAGTCATCAAGTGTCCAGTGGCGGTGTTGCGGTGCCCAAACCAGGCGCATAGCTGTGCGTCGTGAACCCATCAAGGGAACTCGCGTTGGGCGTCGGCTCCCAAAGCCCATATCGTGCAGGGTACGTTGCACACTCCGGACGCTGATGCTTGTTGAGGCTCCAACATTGAATTCCGATGATACCTGCGGGAGTGTTGCACGCCTATCGCGTGAAACGATTCTTGACAGCCGACGATGGTCACGTTCATCTAATGTCTTTTGACGGCCACACTGGTATCGTAGGTTGTAGGTTTTAGCCGGATTTCTTGTAGTCACAGTACACCCTTGCAATGGTCTTCCGTGAAACTCCGAACTTTGTTTCTACCTCCGAAATACTATGGCCCATCTCACGAGCGCCAACTTTGACACCGCGTTGAAAATCCCTTAAATCGTTATTACTTGTCATTCTTATGCCAAAAATATCTCTGACAGCTGGAAAAGATGTCTATCGCTTTATATACGTACTGGTGGGTGCAACCGATTACGCGCATAGGTAACGTTGCTATGTATTTGGCATAAACTCGTCTGTATCAGTTTTTCTGGCACTTCAGTGTACTTCTTAGTGAATGGTGTACCGGATTGAAAAGAGTCTCTTTCAGTCGGAATTTTAGAAGGGGAAAATAATTACAAACAAATACATACACTTCGTAGCTGCAGAAATGTGCTCTGAAAAAACTACAAAAAATGCGTATGGAGTGTTCCTTAACGTGTAAAACATGAAATGAGAAAATCACAAAATCAAATATACCTCTCCTATCAGTAAAACTGAGAATATTTGGAGGTAAAAAATATGCTAAAAATTGTCACCGTAATAAGTGATATAAGATGCCGAAAAATACTTTTTCAATTGCAGTTTTAGAAACAGTGATATTGGATTAAATAATATATGTAGACAAACATCCATGTGAATTTACATTCCCTGGTGGACAGATTTACCCAACAAAAATAAAAAGATTTTTTATAATCAGACTAATCGGTACAAAGGTATAGCGTTAACAGGCAGACGAATGGAAGGATATTCCTACACTAACAAAAATTATTTTTGCAAGATGAACAGCAAAAAACGTATTAAAAGAAGTTAAACGGCATTTCGGCTGTCTAGCGGGAAATGGAAACTTAGAGAGTATTCCAGCGTTTACAGGTGCGAATCACATTAATTTCGTTTGGTTTTTGAGAAATGATTTCGTCTGCACGCACGCTCCTATCTGTCCTAATTTCCATGTCTGTCAGTCTCATTAAACTTTGGTGCTCTTTGCTTTAAAATGGAAGTCACTTCCCTCTATTTCCAATACGCTGCAAGAGTAAGTACAAATTACACAGCAAACTAGAACTGTCTTCATCAGAATTCCAATCACCATATCCCGACACGGGACATGCACTCGCTTCCCAATTTGCTGTGACGCAAGCAACGTATTATTCCGAGATAAATTAAGGAGAAAATGATGACTTTGTCCATTAAGCATCACACCACGTCAATTTCGCTTCTGATTAGATGTAATGATCAGGGACGATGTGATGCGATATCGAATGTTGGTGAAACATCCTTCTCTCAAGCTGTGATATGAAGTGCGAATGACTGTGTCTGATTATCATCCGGAATATTACGGAATAATAAAGCAGGGCACTTAATCATTTAGAAAATGATTATTGTCTGGATGTGCTTTCTCTTGGGATGGTGTGCTCGGAGATGACACATGAATCTTTGGTTACGTTCTCTTATATTACAAGCAGCCAGCTGAAAATTAGGCAAAATTAGAAAATGGATCTCGCCGTGTCGTTCTCGTGAACGAATAAATTACTTTTTTTCATGACTGTGAAAAGTTATAATCCTAGTTTCAGATATGGATGCTTTATCGACTCTCTTCCTCTATCGCTCTCTCTGTGGTGGAATGATTCGCGCAGTCAGAGATAGTTGCTGTTTGGAGCTTAACCGAAAGCGACGCCTGTATTAGTAGTATATAGGGGGTACTATGGCACACCCCAAAATCACATAAAAACCTCAAAATCAGGCATTTTTTGATTTTTCAGACCTCAATAATCACGAACATTTTAAGGCTTTTTATGATCAAAAACACCATATTTTCATTAAAAATCATTGATTTTTGGGCATAAAATAGTCAAAAACATCAGATTTTTGAAAATTGAAGTTTTTACTCTGTTTTTTCATAAAAACAGACATCATAAAAACACGCATTTTTGATGATATTTGACGACTTTTTTGAACAATTGCAATCATTTTGAGCTTTGAATATCTTTGAATAGCTTTGATTTTAAAAGTGATGAAATCATGGATTTAGTGATCAATAGAAAAGTTGTAAAACAAACTACTTTGCAAAGTCCTTTTTAAAAATGCATTAAAAAAAGGGGTACCCAAAATGGATACCCCTTATAGAAAGATTAAAAATTGTTGAAGATTAACAAATATTTAAATTTTATGACATATCTTTGCAAGTAAATACACAACAAGTTTTTTATAGTTTACATTTATAAAATCATCAGAGAATTTTCTGTTGATAACAATATCACACCAGTTAATTTTATCTTTATATTTCATAATGAAATCTTCTGTTAATTCTTGGTTTCTTGTAACTTCTTTCCAATCAATAAAATCACTAAGAAAACCTATAGTTTCTTCACTTAATTTTTGCTTTATTGGAATTATTGACATGTCTAAGAATCGAAAGTTTTCTTTTATAAAATCATTACTTAATTTTTGATACATAGAAATTCTTCTCATATCTAATTTATCAATATTCATTAATATAAAACTCTCAGAAAGTGTTTGATATTGAGAAATCAAAGACCAGTTTAATTTATTGTTATTCATAAAATATTCAGAAAGAATCTGATATTGAGAAATTTTATCCCAGTTCACTTTATCATGAAATTCTGAAATAAAATCTTTTTTGATATTCTGATATTAAATCCCAATTTACTGCATCTTTTACACTTCTAATTATATCTTCTGAAAGTTCATTATCTTTAGAAAATGAATCCCAATTAATATTGTTCCTAATTAACCTATCCATTTATATAGAATGAATTTTTATAAATGGAATGTTATTTTCAATTTCTAAGTAAGGTTTAAAAATGTTTAATTCTAAATAAGACATGACTTGTATGCTTAATTCATCATTCTTTTTTCCTGATGCAAAGAGTATTAAAGGTTTATCTGTGTAGGCATCACTATTAAATAATATATTCTCCCCAAGTGTAATTAAAACTTCTGATTTCCCATTAGTATAATTAGGACGTAAATAAAATGTAATTTTCATATCCATATTTTCACTCAGTTTCATATTTCTGTCAAGGAGATTGCTACTAAATTTCATAAAAACGACTGTTTCCCAGTAACGCATAGCACCAAGAGTATTATATGCTTTTTATCTTCTTGAATTGTTGCATAACATTTTTGATTATCCACGTAATTTTTATTAACTGCGTCATACATATCCTGAGGAGATGGAATATTCACTAGTCTTTTATTTTGAACATCAAACATTTCATCTTTTAAAATTAAAACATTGTTTTCTAAATACCTCTTATTCACTGCATTCTTATCTGCTGTAGGATCAGCAACATTTCCTATTCTTTTACCTTTTGCATTAATTACATTCCCATCTTGAATATGTAAATATTTTTGATCCAAATTACTTAATTCACCTTTAAGTACAGCATCTAAATCTCTTATTCTTACAGCAGTTTCTTGAACAAAATCTGAAAAACTACCATTAATATTTTTTCTATTTCACTTTTAACTTCCAGATTATTCTCTCTCATTTGTTTTAAAACATATTCTCTTGTAGTAACATCATGTTCATCTATAGGTTCTTTACAATTTTTTAAATTTTTTCTTCCATATCATAATTACCATCATCTGTTAATTTAAATCCATTTCCAGGAGGTCCAGGTGGTCCAATTCCAAATTCTTCATAAGACGAACCAAAAGGGTACCAATTCATTTATTTAATCTAAAGTTTTCAAAGTTTTAAATTCCTTATTAGCCATATTAAGTGATCCTCTTTTTGTTTCATTCACGATGAAATAAAATCTATATGGTTTACCTGGATTTGATCCTAATCTCCAGTTAAATTCTAGTCTTAAATTCGAAATATTAGTATACTCTGGATGATTAGATAAATTAAAATAAAAGATTGGATACAATCTCGCATAATTTACATAACTTATAAGACATCCACTTTCAGTATTATGAGTATTTAATCCAGCTGCTAATAATTCAGAATAACATCTATTATAATCTAACTGCCCATCTTTAAAATTCGTTTTATAAATTTCTTCTGGAACTTTTTTATTATTACATAATATCCAGCATTCAAGGAGATCTAAATTATCAAAAACCATATTGTTCTGATTTTGATTGCTTTCTTTTTCTACATACTGTGGAATGACAAGAACACTTAACACCTCATCAGATGTAGTTCTTATATGACATGCACCACTTGATGTTGTTTGCTGATTACTTTTCTCAATTGAAGCAGAACACCAAGTAATTTCAATAGGTGTAGAATTCAAAGCTATACTTTTAAATTCAGCCTCAATGGATGGGTACAACTCTACATAAGGTAACCATAATTGAAAATCAGATATAATAACTTTATAATTAGGATTTCCAACATCTGTGTATAACATATCATTATGACTATTTCTTTGAAATTCAAATGTAACTTTTATATCAGAAATTAATCTTCTAAAATCGTTGAGGAACCCAAACAGTTGTCTTAAAGGAATCCAAAATTTTATTACATTACTGTTTTTTGTTAAAAGCCATCTCTGTCTAAATCCTTTATTATAAGAGGCATTTTCTTTTAATTCGATATCTGATCCTTTCTTTACATCTTTATTAGGATCATCTATTACTATTTTATCTTTATCAGCTGATTCTGATGTATCAACATAATACATCATATTTGTAGCCTCTGAAGTGGAATAATCTTTTTGTGAAATTTATAAGTCCGTTAATTTGATGAATTAATGAAGCACATTCAATATTAGAATCAGTTTGTTCTTTTCCTATAGTTAATGAAGCGGATCTAAACAAATTCCCACCATTTACAAATGTAACATTATCAGTTCCTATAGTATCATTATTATTTTTTACTATTTTACTTTCTAAGCATATATAACCGTTACTATATAATATAGGTGAATTTGTATCTTTAATAGTAAACTTATATTGATCAGATTCTTTTACATTAGTACTATCTTCATTATGTTTTATATATTCATACTTAGCAATTTTATTACTATAATAATCTGGAATAGCTTTTAAGTCCCAAAGTTTTTCCATTTATTAGGATAAAAAACTCATTTATACCGTTTCAAACCAGATCCATATCGATCCTGAATTTTCGTTTTAGCTAATATATCATTAACAGTTACAGGAGGTTCAGATAATATATTTTCAAGTTTATTTTGAATAACTTTTTTAGCTTTATCTTCAATTGCTGTTTTTGCTGATTTACCTAAAACTTCTAATATTTTTTCCAAAAGTTTTAATTCCTTCAGTGAAGATATTACCACCATATCGTTTTGCATATAATCTATGTTTGTTATAATTCATTTATTAAGCTAAAATTAATCTATATAAAACTCTCATATTATTCAAGTCTATCAGTTCATTATCTTGATTCGTGATATACATTCGAATTCTATGAATATAATTTCGTCTATTAATGGGTAAAAATAAAGGATTTATTTCATCAATTTTTATTAAACTACCAGGAGGATTAGATGGCGTAAAAGAATACAAAATATCTGAATTAATATTATTATATAGAGCTCCTGTAATTACATCACAATGAATGTGTATGTCATCAACTCCTCTAGAAATGTTTGCCATATATTTTCCTTCTTGATGATTATCTTCATATATTTCTGATTCAAATCCTAAAATTTCATGTAATTTACTCTCTCTAAGATCAATTTTATATTCATCTTTTAATTCAATTATAAAGCGCTGTGTAGCGAAATTAGCTTTAAATTTAATTGGTGGTTCATCTCCAAATCGTTTTATTAAAAAGTTATTTAATTCCCTTAATGTGTAATTTCCATTATCTAAAGTTATTTCATGCCATAAACTACCATCAAAATACTTAAATGTATTATTTTCTTCATCAATATTGTTCCATGAAACCCACATAGACATAGATTTTAAAGCTATTTTTTGAATTTTCATTAACAGGAATAGGAGGGACATATTCAATTGTAAAATCTTCTGATTTCTCAAAATTTTTTGAATCTAAAATTAACATTTATTAAGCACAAAATCTTCATTATAACCACTTGGTTCTTGGGTAAAAGAATATAAAACTTCAACAGGTGATTTACCTTTATTCCTTTGAGTTATGTATTTCATACAATAAAAACCACATTTAACAGATGTTGGTTCTTGTAAAAAACTCGAATTATATCTAATTCCTTTATTAGATGTTTCAAGATATTTTACAATATTTTTAGGTATGAAAATGTTATTCAATTTAATGTCTTTATATTTATATTCTCCAAATGGATCAAAATATTCCACAAAATTATATTTAGGATCATTATAATAACAGACCCAATGAGTCCCAGGTCCTGTAGATATATCTAAATTAATAATTTCACTTTCAAATTTCTTAATCTTTTTAGGTAATAAATTTGATGTAAATACACCTCTGAATCCTTTTACATCTTTCATATTTTGTTCTATCGTTTTATTGGATATACCTCGTAATTCTGAAGAACTCCCTTTCCAGAATGTTTTTTTTAAGGTGTGAACCTTTCGGTTTACAACCTGATCCAGTTACTTTACTTAAAGCTTTATTCACACCAAAACTAGCAGCACCAGATAAAGCACCAGTACCAAGAGCAGCTAAGATAGGGATCAAAAAGGGTAAAATACCTCCGTTTTTCTTTAATTGTGTCTTACTTATAGTTATTCGTTTACCATTTTTAATTTGAGTAATTTGAGTTTTTGTTAAATACATATCATGATTAGCACTTTTAGTTTTATCAATTTGCAATGTAATTTCTTCACCTTTCTTAACTGATGATTTTAATTTGTTTTTCTGACCTTCACTCAAATAAATTCTTGATACAATATAATTACTCATTTATTAAGATAGAAACTTTGAATAATATTGTTTTACTTGCTCATTAGTCATTTTACCCTCTTTCAATAATAAATCTAGTATTTGAACTACTTGGTTATATACTTTCTTATTTTTAGTTCCCTTACATATTTTATCTGTTAATTTATCTAAAATATTAAGACTCTCACCCATATAGTAATTCCCCATTTTGAGAGCTTCTAATGCTCTAATATATTTTCGCACCTCAGCCATTTTATAATCGAAACGATCAATTTTTTTCTGTAATTTTTTCTTTTTTTCTTCATCTTTAGCATTATTAAGTGCTTTTACTTGAGGACCTTTTAGACGTCCGATTTCACTGTTTTTTTCATTTGCTTGATTTATTATTTCATCAATCTCTTCATCAGATTTATTAACTAATTCTGAAGGTAAATCAAATCCTAACTTTTTTTAATAACTGATACATTCAAGTTTTTGTTTAAGTTAATTTTATGAATTCCTGCTTCTCTCTCATACATTTCTTTAGCATCTGAAATAGGTTCTTCAACATCTTCTAAGGCAGGAATTCTTGAAGATTCTGCAATTGGTTGAAATGAAAGTTCTTCAATTGCATTTTGAATAGCTTTTAAATTTTCTTTTCTAGATACATCTTGATATTCTAATTTTTCAACTATAGGTTTATGAAATTTTGTGATTGCCTCTTCATATCCTAAATCTTCTAATTGCTTTTCCTTATTTCGTTTTCTTAGTTCAGCATTTACTTTTGCTAATTTTAATAAATCTTGTATCACTTTACTCATTTATTTAACTGAAAATTTGCTTCCAAGCAAATTATTTTACTTACAAGCAAATTATTTTACTTCCAAGCAAATTATTTTACTTACAAGCAAATTATTTTACTTCCAAGCAAATTATTTTACTTCCAAGCAAATTATTTTACTTATATAAATGGAAGATTTTGAACAAATTGAAGAATATTTATCTTTTGCTGAAATGGCATTATATCTAGCTGAATGTTATTTATCTCAAGGAATACCAGCTGAAGACTTATTATTTGAAGCTGAAATGTTTATTGAAGATGCTGAATTTCTATTAAATAAATATGATTAAGCCTTGCAGCATTAAACTAAAAGATTATTCAGAACCAGAAGAATTTATAGATCCAAATCAAAATCCAATATTACCTATTCATCCTTTTAAACTTTTAATAACCGGATCTTCAGGATGTGGAAAAACAAATTTACTATTAAATTTAATATATGATCATTTAAATTTTGATGCATTATTCATATGTGCAAAAGATATTAACGAACCTAAATACTCTAAATTAAAAGAAAATTACTCAATGTTTGATGATATAGAAGAGGAAGACATTTTAAAAATAAAGGGAAAGAATAAAAATAAGTTATTAAAATTATTTAAAAAGTTTAGGAAAGAAACATTATTTAGTTCAGACATAAATGAATTTATTACTGTAGATGACTTAGATCCTTCATTAAAAAATCTAGTTATTTTTGATGACTGTGTAAAAGAAAAAGATCAAAACGAAATTGAAAAATTTTTTATAAGAGGAAGGAAGAAAAATGCATCCATTATTTATTTATCACAGACCTATTATTCAACACCTATTGATATAAGAAAAAACTGTGATTACTTTATATTTTTAAACTTCAGCACAGAGAAATTAAACAAATTATTAGAGAAATTGATGGTGATTTTAATATAGATCCTTATCAAAAAAGTATTAAAAAACCTTATGATTTCTTTATGTTAGATTTGAAAAATCCTCATATGAGATACAGACATAACTTTGATCCTATATAAATGGAAGAATATTTAGAAAAGAAAATGTATGTATACAGAAAAAGTTTTAATTACTATAATAAAATTAGTATATCACTATCAGTAGGCAAATTTATATTTAGTGCTTCAGGTTTATCAGCTTTTGCATTTATTCCTTTAGCAGCACTTTCTTTAGGAGCAGGAGTCATTGAAGGTGTTGATAAAACTCTAAATATTTCAGAAAGAAAAGAAGAATATAAACAAGCTTACAAATTTTATAAACAGATATTAAATTTAATAAACGCTAATTCAATTTCAGAACAGGATGCTTACATTAGAGAAGAAGATTTTATAAAAAATATTAAGTATTTTCCTTTAGAAAAATATGTAAAACAAACACAGCTAAATGGTTATAGATACGTAGTTAAAAAATAGATTTACAGATAAATAAATGATTCATATATTCAAAGAAAGGTACTGGTTATATAATAACAGGAGGTGATATAGTAGGATGGTTACAAGATAAATTAAATCCACCTGAAATGCATATACCAGGGTACCAGTATTGTGGCCCATTTACAAAATTAGAAAAGAGATTAAAAAGAGGTGATCCAGGAATTAACAGAGTTGATAAAGCTTGTAAAAAACATGACGTAGCTTATAGTAAAACTAAAGATACTAAACAGAGACATATTGCTGATCAAGAACTCTTAAACGATTTAGATTCAATTGAAAATACTACAAGTGGAATTCTATCCATTAGGAGAGAAACAAGCTAGAGCTGTTATAAAACCAATTATAAAAGCAAAGAAAACATTTGGTTTAGGAATTTCATCCTATATAAATATGTATTGCTTAAAGTGCAAACAGAAAACTGAAACTAAAGATATTCAAGAAACAGTAGCTAAAAATGGTAGACCCATGGCAAAAGGAAAGTGTAAAGTTCGTGGATCTAAAAAGAGTGTTTTTTTAAAGACGTCGTGAAGCACCTTAAAAATATTTATTATACACCAGAAACTGGTTATTGTGGTATTAATGAATTACAAAGAAAAACTAAATTACCCAGGAAAGATATAGAAGAGTTTTTACATCAACAAGATGTATATACAAAGCATAAACCACTTATTCATAGATTTAAAAGAAGAAGAATTTATGTTTCTCATGTCAATGACCAATTTCAAGCTGACCTTATAGATATGCAAGAATTTAAATCCTTTAATAATGACACAAATTATATTTTATCAGTGATTGATATATTCAGTAAATATGCTTGGACAATTCCGATTAAAAGAAAAACAGGTGAAGAGGTAACTAGAGCATTTAAAAAAATATTTAAAGAAAGAAAACCAGAAAAACTTCAAACAGATAAGGGTACAGAGTTTATAAATAAACAAACTCAAAAGTTATTCAAGGATGAAAATATTCACTGGTTTACAACTGATAATATTGAGATTAAATGTGCTGTTATTGAAAGATTCAATAGAACTTTAAAGACTAAAATGTGGAAGTATTTCACAGCAAATAATACTAGAAAGTGGTTAAATGTACTAGATAAATTAATTAAGAATTAGAATAATTCTTATCATAGATCCATTAAAATGACACCTATAGAAGCAAGTAAGGAAGAAAATGAATTAAAAGTTTATAATAATTTGTATAAAGAAAAAGAGAAAAATAAACCAAAATATCAAAAAGGAGATAAAATAAGAATTTCAAAATATAAAAGAGAATTTAAGAAAGGTTATCTTCCAACATTTACAGAAGAAATATTTATAATTTCCGATATATTGAACACAGATCCTCCGACATATAAAATAAAAGATTTAAATAATGAAGAAATTACAGGAACATTTTATGAAAAGGAACTGGTTAAATATGATAAGAAAGATGAGGTTTATAAGATTGAAAAAATTATTAGAAAGAAAGGAAATAAATACTTTAGTTAAATGGTTGGGATATCCTGATGAATTTAACAGTTGGGTTGTAATTTGAAAAATTTTTGCAAAACGCCCCTTCGGTGGAGGATCTATGCTTCATTTTTTTATTTTTTGTACCTAGCCAGCCAGGTACTTATGGGCGTTAACTCTTGCGACCCTCCACCGGAATCACACACACACTCTCTACCATCAGATGTTATTCACGCATACGCTCTACCATGAACCCAACCTTTTTTTTTTTTAATCAAAGGGGGACAGGGAGCAGATTTGAACCAACGACCTTTTGCATGCAAGCTTAACACGGTACCACTCGGCCACTGCTGGCCGATAAATTCTTGCTTGAAACATATATTTACGTTTCAAGCAAGAGAAACTTGGCGATGATCCAAAGTTGTTACGTAACGAAGAACTGCTTCTTTCCGAGGACATAATCGCGCGCCGCGGAGAGTATTTTGGCAGCTGTTCAACTCTGGTTATGTAAACATTTTCGCTCGCAGCTTATCAGTAATGACTACATCTAAGCAAGAAAGAGATTTAATTGCTTGTGCTACCATCTATATGTGAAAGAAAAAACTGTAAGATGTATGTTATGAACAAATCAAAGATAATTACTGGTATGGTCTATTTGGAGATTTTAAAATTATAATAGATAAAAATACTGGATACTTTAATGCTACAAAATTATGCAAACAAGGTGGTAAAAAATTAAAAAAATGGTTAGAGAATAAACAATCTCAAGAATTAATAAAATATTATAAAAATTGTGGTGGCCCGAATTCGGGCCGCCATAAAAATGATCAAATGTATGAAATAAGAGAAGGAACAGGTAAGAATATTATTAATGGAACATATGTTAAGCAGGAATTAATTTTAAATATATCTTGTTGGGTTTCAAACTGATAAAGTTAACAAGATTGTTAAAGACTATTACATTAAAAAATTCAATGATAAATACAAGAATGATAATGAAAAATTAAATAAGAAATTAAATAAGATAAAAAAGAAAATGGAAAAATTAAAACTTGAAAATGAAAAATATAAAGAAGAGGATATAACACCTAAAACTGCTAAAGCTTCATATGTTTACTATCATACAGAAAAATAAAGAAAACTCTGATTATCCTTATTATGTAATCAGATGTCAAAGAGATAAAATGAATAAAACTATTGGTAATTTAAAAATAAAGTATCCAGATTTAAATACAGTATATGAAATAAAATATAATCCTAATTCTATTAATTTATTTAACAGAGTTAAAGAAAATATATCATACATAGAAACTAAATTTAATCATTTTAATATTGTTAATGATCATACTATTGATAATTTAAAAGAGGCTATTAAAAGAATAACTAAGTTCTAAAAAGTTTTTAATAAAATGATATCTAATAAATGGATAATGATATTGAAGAAGCGAATTACTTTTCTTATTCAGAAGAAGAACAAATTGAAATTCCTGAAAATTTTAAAAAAGTAATGAAACAAATAAAAAGAATGAAATATGATGAAGAGGAAGACTGTTATTATATAGATTATAATAAATATTTAAAAAGTAGATATGTTAGTAGAATAAGATATTTTAATCAGTTTAAAAGAAAAAAATAACCTTAAATTTAATAAGGAAGCAGAAGATTTATTTTTAAAATTATTGGATTTTATGTACTATGAGAAAAATTTAAAATATGTATATTTTATTAAAAAAATTTGTGACTATTATAATATATCAAATGATATTAAAATTAATATAAATCCAAAAAATGAAAAGATCTGGCAAGACTTTAAAGCAGCAAGCTTTTCAGCTTAAAGCAAAGTATTTATAAAATTTGTTTCCTAATAAATGGAGAACAAAACATGCAAAAGTTGTAAACAAACAAAACCTATAAATGAATTTTACATTCAACGTCTTAAAGGTTACGTTTATAGACAGCACTATTGCAAGACTTGTGATTCCAAAAGATAGTACCAAAAGAGAATTTGTGACTGTGGAAGAGAATACACTGTAACTCATTATGAAAGACATTTAAGAAGTAATTATCATAATAAACGTGTGCAACCTGTTTTTTAAAATCCCTTTATAAATTTACATCCCAATAAATGGAGTTAAAAAATCTGAAGCCTATTATTGTGCATCTTAAAAGTGCTCTGAATGCTATTAGTGTTCAGAAACTTAGAAATGCTTTAAAAAGATTAAATATCAGAAAACGAAATGTAAAAAAAGATGATTTAATTAAATCGTTGATAAAATATATTAGAAAGACAGGTGATTATAAGTCTGTTTTAGTAGATATCCTTGGATTAGATACATCAGAATATTTAGATAGAAAAAGAAAAATATTTATTAATCATCCAGAGAGAAGAAATAGAATTAAAAAATTATTTGATTCTTTTAACTTAAAATTCAAAGATAACAAACTGAAACCAAGAAAAGAAAAGAAAATTAAAACAGATGTAAATCTTGAAAAATTATTTAAACCTGATTATGAAATTATTGAAACAAAAGGAAAATATATTAAAAAATATATGGTACATAGAAAGAATTATAGAGTAGCTGGAGTAAACATTAAACCTGAACAATATTTCAATATTTTACAACATATATTTAGAAAAGCAATTGGTAAAATTCAAGGTAAAGTAGATATAATTGTATATAATCCTAAACTGAATAAACCATTTCATGATAAAATGATGTATACTAAGGATGCCTATGAGCTATATATTTATAAATTATCTGATCAAATTGAATATAAGGAATTAGAAATAACTGATTGTATATTTGATTTTAATGTAATTGAATTACCTTCAGGAGGTAAACATATAAAGATAATTAATGATGAAACAATAGAAAATAAAAGAAGTATCTGTCAGATAAAAAATGATGATAACATATGTTTAGCTAGATCAATTGTAACTGCTCTATCTATTCAAAATCCTAAGCTATTATGTGATAAATTGAATCATAATGAATTATCAAATAATGATATTAGATACATCAAAATGGGTAGAGTTTTACAAAAATCATTAGCTGTAAAATTACATGAACTATGCAATATTCCATTAGAAATATGTTGCTTAGAAGAGGTTAAAATATTTGAAGAATTCTTAGATATTCAGATAAATATATTTTGCAGAGAGAATTTTAATGAACGTATATATAGTGGTAAATATAAATCTACATGTATTTACATATTGAAAAATGGAAATCATTTCGATGTAATTACTTCTGTTAAAGGATTTTTAGGAAAAGAGAATTACTGTGATTATTGTCAAATAAGCTATAAAAGATCAGATCAACACAGATGTCCTCTCAAATGTGATAGATGTTTTAAAACAGATAGTAACTGTAATGGTGAAGAGATATTTTGTAAAAAATGTAATCGATTATTTAAAGGTGAGGAGTGTTTTGATAACCACAAAAGAAAAAAATAAGAAAGGTGTTAGTGTATGTAAATGTCTATGGAAATGTTTAAAATGTAAAAGAATTATTAATCGATATGAGAGAAAACCCAAAGAGCATGTATGTGGTGAAAAGAGATGTAAAAATTGTTGGAAATATGTATTACATGATCATAAATGCTATATGAAACGTAAAGATGCTAAAGGTGGTAAATGTGAAAATGATTGTCCTAAGTTAACAAGAAATCGAAAAGATTGGTGTGAAAAATGTAGATATGAATATACTGAGAAATATATATTCTTTGATGTTGAAACTAAACAAGAAACAGGAACTCATGAAGTTAATCTAGTTGTATGTCAAATGTATGATGGTAGTGAAAAGATATTTGAAAATGAAAATGATTTTTGTAATTGGTTATTTCAACAAAAACATTTTGGATATACTGTACTAGCTCATTATGGTAAAGGCTTTGATTTTCAATTCTTAGCTAAATACTGTTTTAAAAACAAAATAGAAGTGTTTACTATATATAATGGAAATAAACTCAATTATATGCAGGCATCTGGATATAATATAAGATTCATAGATTCAATCAATTTTACTATGATTCCATTAAGAGATTTTCCAAAAACATTTGGGTTAGAAGAGATGGCAAAAGGTTATTTTCCTCACTATTTTAATAAAGAATGTAATCAAAATTATATAGGTAAATACCCTGAAAAACATTACTATGGATGTGATTCTATGAAATCTGAAGAGAGAAATGAATTCTTAAAATGGTATGAAACTGTTAAAAACGATACGTTTGATTTTCAAAAGAATTTGTTAAATACTGTAGATCAGATGTAGATATTTTAAGAAGAGGATGTTTAGAATTGAGAAGATTATTCTTAGAAATCGCAAATATCGATCCATTTAAATATGTAACTCTAGCAGGTGTATGCATGAGTATTTATAGAGATAAATTCTTAAAAAAGGTACAATTGCCATAGATGATGATACAATTCAAAAAGACAAATATAGTAAAAAATCAATTGCTTGGTTAGATTATCTGTCTAAAAAGAATAATATCAATATTCAACATGCATTAAATGGTGGAGAGAAAAAATTAAAATTAGGTAAGAAAATTTATAAAGTAGATGGATTTTATGAAAACACAGTGTTTCAATTTCATGGATGTCACTGGCATGGATGTAATAGATGTTATAGAGAATCAACTATAAATGAACAGAATCAGATATGTATGAAAGACTTATATAAAAGAACTAAGAGGATTCAAAAAAGATTTTAAAAGCTGGATATGAATTAATTGTTATATGGGAATGTGATTTTAATAATAATAAAGAAATTAAAAAATATATAAAAAATGAATGGAATAGAGATTTCGTGGAACCTTTAAATCCTAGAGATGCATTTTATGGGGGTAGGTGTGAGCCTACTAAATTGAAATATGAATTTAAAAATAATGAAAAAGGTAGATATATTGATGTATGTTCACTGTATCCAACTGTAAATTACTTTGATAATTATCCAATTGGTCATCCTGTTAAGATATTTAATCCTGAAAAATTTGATAAAGAATGGTATGGTTTCATCAAATGTAAGGTCTTACCACCTAGAAATTTATATCATCCAGTGTTGCCAATTAAAGATGAAAAATTGATGTTTGCTCTTTGTAAATCATGTTCTAAAACTATCAAATGTAATCACTTTAAAAGTGTTGTAGATAAAAAGAAATGTAAAGAATGCTTTGAAATTAGAAATAAGGAGTGTAATCATAAAAGAGACGAAAGATGTTTCACTAGTACATGGACTACTGATGAAATGAATTTAGCAATTAAAAAAAGATATAAAATTTTAAGAATATATGAGGTTTGGAATTTTGAAAATAAAACTGATGAACTATTTAGAGATTACGTTAAAATGTTTTTAAAAATCAAATTAGAAACAGATGATAAATGGTCTGAAAACTTTAAAAGTGAAAAAGAATATAAGAAGACAGTTTACAAGAAATTAGATATAAAATTAGAAAAAATAGAAAAAAATCCAGGAATGGGATTTATAAGTAAGATATGTTTGAACTCATTATGGGGTAAGTTTGGACAGAGAAAAAATATGAAACAGACTAAATACGTAATGGATTTAGATGAATTTTATTAAAATTATATTAGATGATAATCTCAAAGAATTAAATATGATATTTATGAATGATGACTGTGTAGAAATGACTTATAAAATGAAAGATGAATATGTTAAAAATAACTTCAATACTAACGTTTATATAGCAGCTTTCACCGCTAGTTCTGCTAGAATTAGATTATATAAAATGCTTGATAAATTACGTGAAAAAGTGATTTATAAAGACACAGATAGTGTTGTGTATATAGATGATGGAACTAATAAAATCAAAACAGGATGCATGTTAGGAGAATGGACAGATGAATTGGGAGAGGACAAATATATGAAATCCTGGATAGCTGGTGCACCAAAAGACTATGGATACATACTAAATGATGGAACTGTAAAAGGTAAAGTTAAAGGATTTAAAATGAGCTATGAGAATGAAAATATTTTGAATTTCAATGATAGAATGAAAGTAATAACAGGTGAAACAGATTACTTAGAAATATCAAATAATCAGTTTAAGATACAAAAAGATAGAAATATAGCTGTAGATACACTGAACAAGAAATACATGTTTGGATTTGATAAAAGAAGAATTCTAGATGATTTGAATACTGTACCTTTTGGATATGTATTTAAAAAAGTGAGTAAATATAAACAATGAATGATATAATTGTGATTATAAATATTCAAGGATTTGTGCTCCCAAATCGTAAGATAGCAAGAGAGATAAGTTGGGTACACTCAAAACTGAATATTGGTGAAACAATATCAGTGTTCACACCTGACTGCAAATTAGATGAACAAGAATTGAATATCGTACGTAAGTGTGTTTTAGATGTGCATGGACTGAGATTTAAAAGATATCCAAATAGCAAAGAACTATGGATTAATAATTGTGAGGTAAAGAACTATATTAAAAACCTGTACCATATTTACGGTGGTACATTTGCATATAAAGGAGGAGTAATGGAAAAAGAGATGCTTGAAGATATTCCATCTGTTGATTTAGATATACCTAAATGTCCAAGAGTTTTAGGCCCCGGATGCTCTATGTATAGATGTATGCATTATAAGAATTATATTTCAAAAAATGAAAACTTATAAATGGATTTAATGGGTGACCTTAGAGCTCTATACTGTTCTTCAGATAAAAAATATAGTAACGAAATATCTCAATTCGCTCATTTTTGTGATGACTTGATTCATATGTATAGAGATAATTACAAGTTTTCAGATATTCTAACTATAGTTTATAAATATTTAAAAAAGGTAAAATGAATAATTGATAAAAAAGAAAAAAACGAGGAAATTAAAAACAAAGGATTAGAAATTTTAAATGAGTTTGTAAGTTATTGTAATTTACAGTTCTCATCACATGTATTCAAAAACCTTTAAAAAATAAAATCTTATAAATGGATGAGTTCAATAGCATCAGATTATTTACAGAAACACAGAAATTAAAAGATTTGAATCCTGGAGATTATAAATTGATGTCACTGAAAAAAATCCAAACGAAATTCGGAGATGCAACTATTGCAAAAATAGAAGTCAATGATGAAGAAAGAGAATATTATCTTAGAAAATGTCACGGAAAACTATCTGACAGTGCAATTAAAAAAATTAATAAAGGTAATTATATATTCAGATTCAGAGGTAAAATTGATGATCTATATTATGATTATGAATTAGTAAAAACTTAAAAAAACGAATTCTATTAAAATGAAAGTTCACTTCGATCCTAATGTCATATATGTAGGAAATGAAAAGGTATATGGGAAACATATGCAGTTGATCGAGAGAGGTTCAAAAGAAGAATTACCGAAACAGAAAATAAAATAGGACATATCTTTAAAGAGAAACATAGAAATGAAGTACTACATAACAAAACCTTATATTATTGAATTCGTTTAAATCTTTGTAATATTTTTAATTAAATCTTAAATTTGTTTAATCTTCCTAAATTTTTAATCTTTCTATAAGGGGTATCCATTTTGGGTACCCCTTTTTTTAATGCATTTTTAAAAAGGACTTTGCAAAGTAGTTTGTTTTACAACTTTTCTATTGATCACTAAATCCATCATTTCATCACTTTTAAAATCAAAGCTATTCAAAGCTATTCAAAGCTATTCAAAGCTCAAAATGATTGCAATTGTTCAAAAAAGTCGTCAAATATCATCAAAAATGCGTGTTTTTATGATGTCTGTTTTTATGAAAAAACAGAGTAAAAACTTCAATTTTCAAAAATCTGATGTTTTTGACTATTTTATGCCCAAAAATCAATGATTTTTAATGAAAATATGGTGTTTTTGATCATAAAAAGGCTTAAAATGTTCGTGATTATTGAGGTCTGAAAAATCAAAAAATGCCTGATTTTGAGGTTTTTATGCGAATTGGGTGTGTGCCATAGTACCCCCTATATACTACTTGTATTCCTTAATCACGGAATCAGCAAAGGAGGGAGCTATGATTTTCGATAAATCTATCTTAAAAAAGCATTTTCATTTAACTGATGTGTATATAATTTATATTGAAGAGTTGATAAATTTCGTTGTTTTCAAAACAGATTTTCTGTACTCTATTGATATAAAAAATACATCCTGTTTTTCTTCGCATTTGTAATCATTCTCCTCGCTGTGGCATGTTTTCGTGTTATCAATCTGTTGTTAAAACGCTTCGTTTTAATTATTTTACTTTTTACTTTGTTTTTCTCTTGCAAAAAGTTAGTTGCGTGTATACTTGTGCCAACTTAAGGAAAGCGGGGAAACAACTTCAGCAGATGAAAACAATATGAAGACGTTTCATGATTTTATTGGCGAACAACCATGAAGACGTTCCAAGATTTTATTGGCGAACAACCATGAAGACGTTCCATGACTTTATTGGCGTTCGGATTAAAACGATTTTAAAGTGCATATGCTCAAACTTTAATTAAACATAATGTTGTTCTGTACGTTATTTTAAGTTTCAGAGTGAGAAATCTAACGCGCATTCAAAAATTTTAGAGTCGCAGAAGTATATCTATATATTTTTTCTGTTATCATTATAAATACATTTAAGGTATTTAAATAGGTAAAAAGCTTTATCGTTGTTTTTCTAACCACTGGCAAGTTCTTTGGCAGAATAGATGACATAATGAGAAATAATTTCAAAAGACCTACTAATAACTTACTGCAAAGCGTTTACCTAGAATATGGATGATAACAGTTCAGTGTATATATTTGATATTTCTTTCTTGTTACCAGACGTTTTAATTGAAAACTGTTTACTCACGTTTCGAAGAGTCTGTACAAGACTTTGGGTTAATTACTCTATGCATTGGCCTTAGTGTTTCATCTAATCTTGACGATGTTCATTATTGGAAAGAATCGTTTTCTTGTTTCCTCCGTGAAAATAACTGATAGTGACCAAAATTCGGAAATTACTATTTTTGTGCAAACTAATACTTTCCAAACCGAAATCCCAGATGTGAGTATATAAATGTCTAGACAATAAATCAGAACTGATCTGTATAAAATCAGATAATTTATGAGTAGAGAAAAAATTTACATGTAAAATAACTTCTTTTTTCTTTAATTGGAGGTTTAACGACCACCGTGACCAACTCGATGGGCTATAAAGCAGTCGCCCGTCCCTAATTCAGGGCCACTGGTTCCAGGAAAGGGAATGCACCTGTTTATAATGGAAAATATTATTGAAATTTGGGGCATCTATATAATGAATGATTAATATTAACACATATCTTAAAAAAATGCGTACCACGCATTAGTCATTTTCAACGAGAGAAATAGAGCACATCTCATAAATATTGGTAAAGATGGCCAACGTTGAAGCAGGTATACAAGGTTTGTCCGGAAAGTAATAAGACCACTTTTCCTGGGCCAATCAGAAGGGCCGGAGGGCGGAGTCTCCAGGAGTGACAGGTGGCGGGGCATGTTAAGTAAACGATCGATGTCTCGTCAGTTGGCTCTGAGCTTTTACAGAGTGAGGATCGCTTGCGAAGTGGACAGCGGTGTTAGCGTCACGTAATAGGTCAAAATGCAGAAGAGACAAAAACGAGAACAGCTATACGCGGTAAAGTTTTGTGGTAAACTTGAAAAACCCACGACCGAGACTCTTGCTATGATACAGAAAGCCTACGGAATGGATGCTTTATCGAAAGCACAAGTATTTCGGTGGCACAAAACGTTCACAGAGGGAGAGCGTTGAGGATGAGCCACTCCCAGGGCGACCATCAAAGTCTCACACTTCGGACAATGTGGAAAAGGTGAAAGCGGTTTTGGACTCTGACCGATGTGTGAGTGTTAAATTGGTAGCAGTGCACGTGGGTGTATCGAAATCCATTGTGCATGAACTCATCACGCAAGAATTGTAGATCCGGAAAGTTTCCGCCAAATTGGTTCATAAGGTTTTGACCGATGGACAGAGGAACAACCGTGTGTCAATTTCTCGTGATCTTGTGGACTGCGTGAGGAGTGAACCTGGTTTTTTGCAGAGAGTGATAACAGGTGATGAAACGTGGGTCATTGAGTACGATTCGGAGGAGAAAAGACAGAGCTCAGAGTGGCACACTCCTGAGTTTGCTCGGTCAAAGAAGGCTCGAATGTGCAAATCGAAGATGAAATCAATGTTCATTGTCTTCTTTGACTGTAAAGGTGTTGTCCATAAGGAGTTGGTACCACCTGGACAAACGGTCAACGCTGCATTTTACGTGGAAGTGCTTTAACGGCTGAAAAAATAGTTGCGCGCGTCCGCCCGGAGATCACCAACACTTGGGTTCTTTACCACGATAATGCGCCGAGCCATGCGTCGCAGAGCGTTTCTGGCGAAACACAACGTGGCAACGCTTCCCCAACCTCCCTACAGCCCGGATGTGGCCCCGGCTGACCTTTTCGGCTCAAATCCAGCCTGAAAGGAACACCATTTCGGGACTGTTACAAACGTGCAAACTGCCGCGACGAATACTTTGAAAGCGATACCTGTTCCCGACTTCCAGGCAAGCTACGCGGCGTGGTAGAACCGCTGGCAGCGGTGTAATGACGTTCAAGGATGTTATTTCGAGGAACTTTAATGTTTTGTAAATATAACTTGAATTAAACGTCTGTTATTTAATGAGTCTCATTACTTTCTGGACATACTTGCATACTAAATAAGGACACAAAATGCAAAACTGGATTCAAAATATAACATCTTATTACAAAACTACATACACTCGTAGATACAAAAAATCGCTATGCACCCTGATAAAATCAATCGCGAAATGTGAAAGCCAGTATGCAATACACCTTGGCCAGTAATGCAAAGAGAAAATTTTTTACGGTCAATGAACGTTCAAGTTTATTCCCAAAGGGCATTTGAAAAGCGCATCCAGTTACCTAGAAGAAGACTGTCAGGCGCTCGTCGTGAATATTCTAGCCGAGTTATCGGGGGAGTGTACTTCAGTTGCCAATATCCATGCCTAGACGATGCCATAAAATACCTTACGAACAGCAGACCAAATTTGAGGGGTCCGCATTTTGGGGCTGCAGGAAGTAGACTGGTTGTGTCGATGAATAGTAGAGAATAGCCAGTCATCTGAGCTGTAGTGGTGCAGCAGTGGGTACGGAAGGGCACGCTAAAGGCTGAGGAGGTTCTGGACGTCCTTGGCGTACAACTGGGTGAGATGATCGTCTCACAATTCGTAAAGTTCGAACCGTTCCGACAGCTTCACTGTCCACCATCCTGCAAGGTGCAGCGGCCTCTGCGTTGCATTTTGTATCGTTGCGCACCATCACGAGACGACTTGCTAAGACAGCACTCCATTCTCATCGCCCCTCCCGATGTCTTCCGTTAACCATTTTACATAGGTCTTCCGACGTCTTCTGTTAAACATTCTACATAGGTCTTCCGACGTCTTCCATTAACCATTCTACATAGGTCTTCCGACGTCTTCCGTTAACCATTCTACATAGGTCTTCCGACGTCTTCCGTTAACCATTCTACATAGGTCTTCCGACGTCTTCCGTTAACCATTCTACATAGGTCTTCCGACGTCTTCCGTTAACCATTCTACATAGGTCTTCCGACGTCTTCCGTTAACCATTCTACATAGGTCTTCCGACGTCTTCCGTTAACCATTCTACATAGGTATTCCGACGTCTTCCGTTAACCATTCTACATAGGTCTTCCGACGTCTTCCGTTAACCATTCTACATAGGTCTTCCGACGTCTTCCGTTAACCATTCTACATAGGTATTCCGACGTCTTCCGTTAACCATTCTACATAGGTCTTCCGACGTCTTCCGTTAACTATTCTACATAAGTCTTACGACGTCTTCCATCAATGCTCCTACCCCATCCTAAATACAGTGCGGAACTTGCCTCATCGGTGTACCACTTTTACCTCCATGGCCAATTTTCTGCAAGATTGGCACTTCGCTTCATTGGTGGATGCGGTATCTGGCGTCAGTTGGGGGAAACATATCAAAGTCGAGAGAAGATGTATGTGTATTTGCTGAAATATTTCAGATATAATCAACATCGGGTTTCCGAGAAATGTGAGTCCCAACTGAAGTTTCCAAATAAACAAGACTGCCCTCAACCTACTGTTTTAAGTAGGGAGAAGGCCTGTAGTTTTTTCTATGGTACCTGATAATACATAACTAACCGATTTACCAGAAGTTCTCTCAAATTTGTCATTAGAGAACCATGTAAAAGGATTAACCATGTCCACATTCATATTATTGATTACATCATTGAGAAGTTTTAAGAATGATGTGAAAGGAGATCATTTACATAAATTAGAAACAAGAGAGGCCCTAAGAAGTATCCTCGGCAGCGAAAAGAGGAAACGGTTTTACAAGATTTGGTGTTTGAATTAAAGATTTTAAAATATTTGGCATAGACAGCGGATGTGCTAAGCTTTAGAGTACCAACAGGCGGCTTTATCGAGGTACACTGATAGTAACCTATGGAGAACAGATTTACAAGAAACTTTGTGCCGTCCCAGTGGCGCAGTGTTGTAGGTGATGGCTTGTGACAATTCGTCCAAGATGCGGTCTGAGTTCGAATTCCGGTGAGGCATGGATATCGTGTTTCTCTTATACGACAGTGGCTCACTTCCTTCTAGGGGATTAGTGGTCTTAAATCTGTGAGAAGTGACTGCTTTATTGCCAATCGAGTCGCTCTTGGTGGCCGTTAAACCCTCAAACAATAAAATCAAAAACTCTGCGTTCCTACGGTGTACTCCACCGGGATGGAATAAACTCCTGTCTTCTGCTCCGTGTCAGTTTTCCTCCTGGCTGAAAGGGTATTCATAACCAAACTGATATCGCCAAGCTTTCACGCAACACAAATGGCTTTATCGAAGCAGACTGATACTAACACATGCTGCGAAGACTTACAAGAAACTTTAGCGTTTGAAAAGAAATACTTGTGTTGAGTTATCTTCATATTGTGCGTAAATTCGAAATTTGCACGTGAAATTTACGCCAATAAAAACGGACATTTTAAAAGCGTGTATCAATATGGTGTACAGTTGTGCTCCATACTTGAAAACTTTATTATTTACATCGCTATTGTGAAAGAACTTGAACAACATGGTGTAACGTAGGCGAAATGAAACGCAGCGTTGTGTAATGTTACTTAATTTCCTCGATGTATACAGCAAACACAGGCCAGCACCATCACCTTATGACAGGTAATAATCCAAGGGTACCTTTACGAGAGAATAGTTCAGGTTAGTCATTTGAACCTGATTACTTAGTAGGGCTTCATATTTTATAAACTACACAGAAATGGAAAATAACTACTGAATATTTTTTAATTTGTAACTTGTAAACTGGTCATGCAGACAGCTCATCTCTAACTTGTAAATCGATACGTAGGAAGCGGTTAGAGCAAATCCATGAGCAGCGATTCCGTTGGCAAGCAGTATGTAAAAACTCTATCTTAATGATAAGAATTAGCAATTTTTAGAGAATTTACTATTTTTTTCAATATCTCCATTATGATACCCTTTCTACTTCTCCTTTTCTTTCGTATCAGGATTTAACAACAACCATGAGCAACCTTTAGTTCTATAAGTAGTTGCCCGTTCTTAATTTGGCACAACTGGTTCTAGCAATGGGGAAATTCAATGTCTCAAACTCAAAGCTCTACCTGTTCCTCATCCGGGACCCGAGGAATGCTCAACACCCATTCCTCCTAATAACCAAAAGAATGTTCGGCAACTGATCAGGAGCATACGCCTCTGACCACCCTGCTACTAGTGCAGCCCTTCATCTTTGCTTTTAAAGGGTTAGTATTGTAGCCTGGTGATCTCAATTGCCCCCACTAGAATTCATGAAAGTTTTTATCACACGGTTTTCGAAGGCTGCTGCAATATTTTTAGTGATTGATATTTGAGTCTTTCTGCAGTGATGTGAGACTTAAACTAAAAATTGTGTTTGTTGTACAATACAAAAGCAAAAATGACTTACAAGACATTAGATAAACTAGTTAAGTAGCGTCAAAGCACTTAGCGTCGTCTAGAAGTCCTACACTGTCCATAACTTAAGCTTAGACAGTATAAAGTGAGAAAGACAATTCATCATTATATGCTTTACCCAACCTTCTTCCGTGCTTTCTTTCTTTACGACATCAAATGAGCTGTTTGCTGTTAAAGATGGCTCACTGTTTCGAAGTAACATCTCAAAGCTCCAAAACAAAGATTGTTTCATGACATAAAACACGTGTTCTTGTCGTTTTTGAGATAAAATATTATGAAGTAACTTTAAAATATGACACCACGTCATTGGCTCCTTCGTAAATTTTATGCAGCGTGAGTAGTGGTCTTCGAAACTACAACCTAAATTTTTTATTTGCACTGAGCTTCCCTTTTTCACAAAAACGTAAATACTCTGTCACATCTACCAAATGTGCGACATTCGTTTAAATTTTACATGAGTGTTTCAGAATAAAGTATACACAAGAAAACGATTACGTAGTTTAATATCATGGAAGAACTTTCCGAAATTTATTTAACATTTTTTTCGTAAACGCGAAGGATTAATTTTACGAATACATAGGATTTTCTTGATGAAATGAAGAAGCGGTCAGTAACGTTTCGCTCATTAAACATTTTTGACATCACCATTTAGCAGGGTTAAATGACATTTTTAGAATAATAAAAAAGAGATTTGAATTAAATCTAAAGTAAATTTTTGTTTGAATATGTCAGTAAAATCTATTCAGCATGGGAAACAGGGAGGCCAAAACATTTATCTTGTTTCTTTTCTCTAAAGTAAAGCAACAACGTATATTTTATACTGCTTTGCACATGGTACTTTTCTGCGTATAGCGACGACAAACAAATTATTTTTTTTAGTAGAGTTTGCAATATTTAAGTTGAATACCCAAAAGGGGTTCGCAGAAGTATGTAGTATGCTATAGGAAAGTTGTTATGTAATTGAAAATATAGATATATAATATATACTTTTGCAGCACATTAAATCACCTCTCTCAAATGTCGAAAAAATGTTTTCGAATTGGTGAAATTTCAGTTTCTTTTAAAAATAATTAACAAATTAAAAACACTGGCAAATTTATGCGAACGTCTTTCAAGCAGTTTTAGAGTCAAAAATAATGTTTTCAAACAAAAATATTCCAGCTTTAGGAGTACCTTTTTCGAGGGTGGGGAGGGATTACCAATAAGTGTGATCAACTGGGTGGTCTATACGCAATCGTCTGTCCTTAATTTGCGACCACTAGTTCTTGGAAAGCAAGAGAACCAGAAGAATAACACAACAGCTACGCTTTACTGGGATTCGAACCCGTACCCATTTTTGAAGAATGGTCAGAAGTCAGAGCTTAGACCACTGCGCCACCGAGGCGGCATATGAACACTTCGGGCAGCAAAGGCTTGTGACAAAGAAAAAATTCCATTATGTCAATAAATGGGAAGTGAATCCCCTTAAGAAATAATTTTTCACATGTATTTGTAAAGCACATACGCAAGATTTAAATTTAATTATCCCGAAGAGATAGACAGTTACGGTTGAAATGATATATTTTAGTAAATTTTCATGCTATAGCTGAAAGTGTGGGTGAAAATCAACGCTTTGAGACGCTTATATCCAGGTAGCACAACCCTGCAATTAACGTAGGCCAAACACCGAACCACCGTCTTCTATTCCTAAAAGACCTTGACTTAGTGATGGGCCTACGTTAAATTGCAAGGCTGTGCTATCGGGGTAGTTAGTACCGAGGAAGTAATGAGAAAAATCAATAATTTTAGAAAGCATACAAACTGATAGGAATTAAAACATGTCAGAAATACATAAATTTGTTTTGTTCGCAGTTATAACTACCTGTGAGCGAAGGAATATAGCAAGTCCAACTTTTAGAGGCGAGATGTAGTGTTCAAATTAAATGCACATTTGCGCAACCACATCCAAGACACGTGCTCTTGCTAGCGGTAAAAATCTGCGTTGTACGTGATAGGAAATATAGTGAAAGTCTTCTTTAGCTGTAGAATGCAAAAATAATATTTTCAGTTCCCGTTTTAAAAGTGCAAATATCGTAAACTGAAAGCACGTGAACGCCACCAAGTGGGAAAAGTTTGCATTTATTTGTAATCAAATGTGTGAGACACGTCATCGTCTAAATATTTATTAATAGCGTAAAGAAGCATTTTTCGAATTCGACGTAATGGATATCGTGCCTGCATACTAACAGGAAAAAGAAAGAGTATAAGATCCATTTCATTTTCCAAAGACTCAAAACACAGCATACTAATGCAGTCAGAAGGGAAAACGAATATTTTATAATCCTCATACATTAACTAACTGTAACCTTTCTTATTCAAAAAGTTCAGAATTTTTATACAATTTTTCTGAGTACTGCTCCACATATTGCTACGTTATAACAAAGAAATGTTTTTTGTCCTTTTTTTATGCCTTGTAGTCCATAAATATTCTGGGAAAAATTCTTCGGTAGATGATTCTGCTGTATTAGGTGGGTGCCGATGAAATGTTTGCTTCTAGCAGTGGGAATATTAGACCTCTTCAGAGGAATGGTGTGGTTCAGTAACTTCGCATGCCATACGTCACAAGGTCGGTATACGTATGTCTGGCGTAGACGTTTCGTGCCTTATTTTATAACAAGATTCAGCGCGAGTTCACAAGCTTCTGTCAAAGTGGATAATGGGGACATGCCAGTTAGGGGTAATTTTTTTTTATGAATTAAAACCCCGATATTCAACTCGGAGCATAAATGAGGCGTTTTGGCAGGGTACTGGAAATGAACTCACCGTGTGCTAATGGTTTGCAAAATTCCAAGCGGAAGACAGGTCCCTTGAATATGGTCGTCCACCTGTAGCTGTGACAGACGAAGAGCTGAAGAATATCTTGATAGATGACCCACGCAAGGTGTCTGTGAGGTCTCAGCAAAGATACATGTTCATCATTCGACGGTTTTCTAGAGCTTGTCTTCTCTTGTGAAGGGAAAAACCCCAAATATCTGAGTGCCACACAAATTACCAGCAGCCAGTAAGACACACCATCTTGAAATATACGTTTACCCCCTTACCAGGCACAGACGGGAGGGATTCTTGCATTGGATCATAACCTGCTATGAACAGTAGGTCCTGAACAACAATCGTAATTGCTCGGTATATGATTTGCATACTACGGAATGACCTATACGTTATCCAAAACCAATTCTACACAGACGAAAAATGCTCGTTTTGGGAAGGTGGTATGCTGCTAGCTTAATTCATCAACCATTTCTCCGACTATGTGAGAGCATTAGATCACATTACCACTTTGTGGAAATGCAGTAGAAGTACAAAACGTTCAGTACCAAGAAGCCAGTTTTGATCAACAGGTACAGGGTCCTTCTATTACAGGGCAACTCGCACTCACATGTCTCCCACAAAACTGTCTAACGAATCCACCTGTTGGACTACGAAACTCTGCCACATTATACATATTCCCCAGAACTCGTTCCCATGGATTATCACCTCTTCCGGCCCTTTCACGATTTCTTGGTGGAGAAAACCTTCCCTGAAAAAGAAGCTGTGAGTCAGGCCATTATCACTTTTTTCCCTCACAGTCTCCGAAGTTTTATAGTCGTGGGATCCATAATTTTGGAACCCGTTGGCAGAAGTGTGTCAATGCAGAAAAATATTACTTTGATTAGGCAGGTAGGTGCTTCCTATTTGTATGAAAGTTTGCAGGTGGCACTCTCACTTGGGACATTTCATCTGCGCCAACTCAATGTTTCACAAATGAGCTGATGTTTTTGAAATAAACCAGTAATTCCGCTTTAAAAAAATGAAGACCGAATCCATATTCACTGCGTTTGAGTGATGAACCAATTTGTAAGAGTGACACTTGCTATCGAGCAGGCACATTTTTAGATCCTTTACCAAACTGTAAATTCTTCATTTTATTTTGTGTGAGATTTTATATAATTTTCGAGTTTATATGTGACCAATGCCTAAATGCAGGTGGAATGCTGAAATACGAAAAAAGGCAATCCATGTTTTGTTCACTTTACTTCTACAAAACTAAAACAACAGGCTTAGTTTCGCTCTCCAGTTTCCCCCAAATATGTAGGAATCACAAAAGACATTATTTAAAATTTCCGTTATGGAACCTACAATACTAAGCAGCTATAATTTATAAGAAGTTATGGCTTCATGTGATCTGCCGTTTGATTTTACCTAATACCCAAAAATTACAATTGTTTTCACAAATAGTGTGATTAATTTTGATTTTTCATAAACACGGCTGCTCTATACGTTTTAACTATTCAAGTATAATCATTTAGTCGTGTTATGACATGTTTCCTAAAGCAGAATAAGTACTGCATCAATTCGCAGCAGCCTCTTGAAAACATAATTGAACCAGCAATGCAAATGAACGAACTAAAAAGTTACGTTGGCGTTATATATGTAGCATTGCAGAAACTATTATATTAGAAATAATCTTTCTCTTCTGTATTTGATGTGTACAGCTAAGATCCCTTACGTATGGCAAGAGGTATTTTTTATCATGTTGTTTCTATCCGATATTTTTTTTTGGAAGGAACGATTACTTAGAAAATGTTCTCACCATATGATAAGGATCTTCATCTTAAAATTTCCTGCTTTTTACTTTGGAGCTTAATCTCTCACTATGTGCTCAACAATACCTCAAAATATTTTAGCATTGACATTTTATTTTTAGCAACAAAGTGTTGATAAATCATTCATTACATTCAAATGTATACATATAATATCTCATACTCATCTTCAAAATAATGAAAACAAAATCAGCCTAACAATTGTTTCTTATGGGGTCAAATATTTTCATTTGCGGTTCTAAATTTATAAATGGCGAGCTTTAATTTCGAATCCAAAAAAATCAGACTTCTAAAATTTGGATGAAAAAATATTTTTTTGTTTTCGATAGATAGCCATTAAAAGATACTTTCATGAATGTCCTGCTTTACAATTGAAGAGCGTTTTCTGGGAGTAATCATATAAATTTCATTTTACATTCGATGTCCCAATTCAGAAACTCCAATCTGAATAGAAAATCCACCTGTGGACATCAGATCTCTGCAGCTATTAGTCTGATTTAAAGATTTCGTTTTGTGTTGGGAAGCTTATAGTGCCAGAACGATGATCTTTACTTTCCGGTTTTTCTTGATGCATAGTTTCGCCGCTAGAGGGCGTAACTTCAGGTGATATTGAATTTAAAATGCATTTTATTACATACACGATTATTACATTTGTTCCATATATCGTATTTATTTTATTCTATATATCTATCGTATTTGCTTCTGAATATACGTTTAAAAAATTATTTCTCTTTTTCAATGCCATTTGCAAAGAAGACTACTTTGGTTGCAGTTTCTTTTTCAAGTAATGTATATATTTTCCGCTAGAGGGGGTAAAGATAAATTGGGATTTTCAAAATATCTCTGCTTCCAAAAGTCTGATTTCAAAAACTGGTTTTTGCATCAGATATAGCTTCTGGTACGAAAAGACCCACACACAATTTCTAATTTCTGGTAAAGAAAAGTTTGGCCACCCGGGAGCGTAATTGCTAATTTATGTTTCTGGTATATGTGAGGCAAAATCTGCAGTTCTGAAAACTCTATTGAAAACATTCTTTCGCGGACAGATAAGTAACCTCTGAAAACCTTTTGACAATGCCTTCCGCATAGCTTTTCCGCAAAGGGTTGTCGATTTATACGGTACTTTAGTCGATATGTCTTCTTCTAGGAATCCATCTTGAAAAATTATTTTTTTATCGGAGAGAGTTTCCAGAGCGAAATATTCTGCATGCAATTTAAAAATTTTGTTAACGCGCAAGTGTGCCACTCAAGGGCGTGCGTTCATGTTTACAGTTTACTGCAACATATGTGGGATTAAGAACCCCATTGAAAAAACACATTTTCGGTCAGATACTACAAACTATGTTAACTCTTTTTATGTATTTTCCACTCAAAATAATGGACAGTTTCCCAGCTAAGGGCAAAAATATTTAATTTTTTTTCATCGATATCTCTGCCTCTAAATATCTGATTTTAAAATATTTTAGCCCCGTATACAACTTACTTTCTGGAACACTTTAGGCTTGTACTTGAGAAATTTTTGTAATTAATAGTTTCGTCGCTAGGCGGCGTTTGTGTGCTTTTGTTTGCAGCTCTATCTCCATTTCTAAAAATCGTATTGAAAAATTTCTTCTTTTACTGCATGTCATTCTGTACAATAGATATGGGAACGCTATCCTTTTTAAATAATGCCCAGATTTTCCGCTAGTAGACGGAAAGGTCAAATTTTTTCTTGTTTTTCTTGCTGCCTTTGCTTCCGGGAGACGCATTTGAATTTTTTTTCTTACGTATCGTAACTTTCATTATGAAGAATACTTCTTGTACATTTTTAACATTTCCATTATGTAAAATTCTTTCACTAGAGGGCGGAGAGCTATATCATGTGGGTAACACACTATTTAGCCGCTGGTGGAAGTAAGTAACTGTTTCTATTTCTGGATATTTTATCGGTTGTAGAGATGTAGTTGATTTTTTTTTTCTACTGGTTCCACTAACTACGAATAACTTCGAGAAATTTCATTCGCATCGAAAAGGATTCAAAATCTGTGCTCATTATAACCGAAAATTCGATGTCACTTTTCTTGTTTTCTTTTTTGTTCATTGCATTCATATCACATTACTTGAAATGTTTTCTCTGTGTGTCATGTCAATATATGTTACCGCTAATTAAAGTTATCACTGCATGTTTCCTTTTTGCATTTTTTTACGACTTGTTTCTTAAGGGGATTCTTGAATTTATTTGCTAAGTTTGTACAACATTTATGATTTATTGGTCCTCTTTCTGTTCTTAGTTCATAAATAAGAATAACAGAACTCTAATTACTCGACCACCGGGAGACAAAAAATGTTCTGCATTGTGTCGTAAATGCAGCTAAGTAAACAAATTTATTTTGAAAAAAGTGAGTCGATATTTCGGCGCTTGCTTTTTAAGACCGATTTTTTCTTTTCATAAGATGTCTCTAACCATTGTAAAAATATTTAATAGATTTTCCATTATCTTCTTGTACAACACTGTTTGGGGGGGGGGGGATTGTACAGTTGTATTTTCCACGATATCTCTGTCACCGCAATTCGGACAAAAGATCGTTTTGTGTCGCATATCAGGAATCTGAAAATGTCTTCACTTCTCTGGCGAAACATATTAGCATTGCAAAACTACTAATTCCATATTTTAGCCACTGAATTAGCGTTGGTGGTCTGGAAGTAACGCTTCTATGAAAGCTTTTGCTTATAACATTTAAAAAGTTCAGTGATGTCATTTTTGCTTGTTTGTTAGAAAACTGATACAAGCCAATCGTTAAAACCATTCATTCTAAGAAAACTATAGTTTCAAATAATTTATAAACAGGAACTGTACACCAACTATGGTCAAAATATGTAGTATAAGTATACTAGTGATCCGAATTTATTGACCTAGGAAGGAAATCAAAGTTTCCAGGCTTTCGCACATCAACCAGGCAAACTACAGTTTACTGCCTACCTACCTTGAAAAAGCCATTTGGTTGATGTGCGAAATCCTGAAAACTGTGTTTTTCATTCTACGCCAATAAATTTGGATGACTAGTATAGTTCTACTATTTTGAGAATAGTTTGAAATGTTATTGTGTTTAAGAACTCCGTATCTGTCATAGAACTCAAACTATAAATGGATACAATTATTATTTTTAAGTAAAATATGATAACAACATAGTGTTCTATATAAAGTTCGAAAAACTATTAGAGAAAAGGTACCATTTTTTTACAAAATGTACTTGCGTACATTTATAAAAGCTCAGATTGAATACGACAGGAGTAGAAAAAGTATTCCGCATACTTTTAAAAGAGTAACCTTGGGTCTACCTGATGATTATGCAGATTTAGCCCAATCGTAAAGTGGATATAAAGCCACTGGTATTACCACTTCAATAATATCAGCTGTTTTAGTAACATTATTCTATTGCATCACAATTTGCTCAGAACTGGTACTTTTCCACTGCTTAACGTTCCTTTTACCATCGAAATAGAGCAGTTGGTTAAGTCACTGTGCACTCTGTGGGAGGCGGACGTTTCTGACGGCTGTTCGAATGCCGGATTCCTGCCGGCTATCTAGTCTGCTGGTTTCCTGGGGTTTTCCGCAGACTCCCGTGTTAGGGGGCGTGAATGTGTTAATTGTTCTTTCTCAATTCGGCTTCCGGCGCACTTTGTTCTTGGACCCACTTCCCTAGGCTGCATATGTTTACCAGATGAGTGTCGATGCACTGGTTGTAAAACACTAAAAGACGATTGTGATCTGACGCCGCCGGACACCAGACAACTACGGGAATTTTCACATCGTTCGTGATGATGTTGAACCTCCCTTACAGTTTTGTGGTGTTTGCGTGAAATTGCATGATTTATCTCCAAAGTACGCACAGTTAGGGATTTATATATATATATATATAGTTTGGGGAGACCTTCGTCCAGCAGTGGATTCATAATGGTTGACAATGATGATGATGATGATACAGTATATATATATATATATATATATATATATATATATATATATATATATATAAACTGGCGGAAAGTGAAAAAAGAACACTAAAGGAATTGGCGGACGATCATGAAATTTACATATGTTAATGGGACGAGTTTACGTAGCTGTGATGTTAATTTCGGGACCAACCAATGAGCGCTTACGCCACAGCACTGCATAATATGCAAATTATTGTCGGTGGTATTTAAGGAGTACGGCGAAGTGAATGTAATCAGTCGTCGGCGTACGGACATGTGCGAAGACCCTGAAGAAGCTGCAATGTCTGGACATGGAAGACATGTACGATTTTAGCAGTTATCGGGCTTTGAGCGAGGTCGTCTAGTCGGACTCCGCAAGGCCAGGTGGCCGTATCGTCGTATTGCGGAGCGAATTGGACAGGAAGTATCGGTGGTGGTACGATGCTGACGTAGATGGTCCGAGGAACATTCCCGCACGAGAATACGTGAAACCGGGATTCACAGACGGACTGATGAGCGGGCCGATCAACGAATAAGAAGAGCGGCGTTGTCAAGCAGAACATCCACTACTACGCAAATCCGAGCTGCCGTAGCACCTGAGGGTACTGTGCGAACAATCCGCAACCGTCTACTGGATGCAGGACTACGTGCACGTGTGCCTCTGGCATGTGTACCTCTGACCCCAGCCCACCGTCAGGAACGGCTGCAGTGGTGTCGCCAACGTCTGCACTGGAGAACGCAATGATGATCTGTCGTGTTCAGCGATGAAAGCAGATCCTGCTTGGGATTCGATGGCCGTATGCGTGTTCGCAGACGCACAGGGAGCGTTTCCACCCTTCTTGCATCCGACAGCGACACACAGGGCCTACACCCGGTCTCCTGCTGTGGGGAGCGATCAGATATCACTCCCGTACACAACTAGTGTTTGTACCGGGTATGTTAAACAGCACATCCTACATCAACAACATCATTCAGCCCGTTGTTGTGCCATTTGTAAGGTCGGTCCATCGTGGTGTTTTCCAGCAAGATAACGCACACTCACACACGGCACGTGCAACGCAACATGCACTTCAGGGTGTGACACAACTTCCATGGTCTGCATGGTCACCGGATTTGTCACCCATTGAGCACGTGTGGAATTTTATGGGACAACGAGTTATTCGGTCTCCACGGCCAGCCAAGACCATCCCAAATTTACCCGTCCAGGTTGAGGATGCTTGGAACTCAATACCCCAAACTTACATCCAACATCTGTAGGACAGACTCCATGCTAGAATTGCAGAGTTTGACGCAGTTCATGGCGGTTCAACCTCGTACTAACCATGCTACATGGAAATGGTATTTTTCAGTTTACCAGCAAATACAGCTGAATTTTGCCATAATGTTTTGATCACGTTATCCTCTGTGTTCCTCTATTATGCTGTATAAATTTCGTTGGTATCAGGCGTCTCCTTCTTGGTGTTCTTTTTAGCACGTCTTTTGTAAAAAAAGATCGTGCTTATGTTATCGGTGTATCCGTCCGTCCGTCCGCCTGTACCCACGGTTTCTCAACAATTATTAGTCCGATTTGAAAAAAATTCTGCATTCGGAAGATTGAAATATACAAATGATGATCCTTTATTTCGTTTTTTTTTACGATGTACAATTTCGCCGCTAAAGGGCGTAAATGCAGATGATGTCGAATTCAAAATTAGGTTTTATTCCACAAATTTGCTTCTAAACATCCGATTGAAAAAATTCTTTTATCTTTCGATTCCATTTATGTATAAGATATTTTAAGATATAGTTTATTTGTCAAATTACGCACAGATTTTCCGCTAGGGGCGTAAAATTAAATTACATTTTCCCCGATAATTCTTATCTTAAAACTCCGATTTAAAATTTTTTTCTCAGCGAATACATCTTCTGATGGAAAATCTTTTTCATATAATTTTGAATTTTTGGTAAAGCATACTTTGGCCACCAGGGGGCGTAAGTGTTGATTTTTGCTTCTGATGTATTTACCATAAAATCTGAGCTTCTAAAATATCGATTGCAAAAATTCTTCCGTGAACTGATGCCACTGACATCGATAAACTTTTTCGGAATATTCCTTTCTAAAATATCTCACAGTTTCTTTGCCAGGGGGCGTAGATGTATATCTTATTTTTGTCAATATCTCTACTTCTAGAAGTCCGATTTGAAAAATTCCTTCTTTATTGGATAGTGTTTTCTGTGTGACATGTTTTTCCTATAAATTAAAAATTTTCAAGTATTTCATACACTTTCCGCTAGGGGCGTAAAGGTGAACTGCGTTTGCCACTATTTCTCTGCTTCTAAATCTTCGATTAGAAAAATTCTTTCTGCACCGGATACAGCTCCTGATGGGAAATCGTTTGCACATAATTTCTAATTTTTGTAAAAAAATGGTTTGGCAACCAGGTGGCGTAAGTCTTAACTTCCGCTTCTGGTGTATTTGCAGCAAAATATGAGCTTCTAAAATCTCGGTTGAAAAAAGTCTTCTGTAGACCGATACTACTCATGCCGACAAACATTTTAGGAATAATTTCTTCTTGAAATAAGGCATGGTTTCTACGCCAGGGGCGTAGATGTATATCTTATTTTTGTCAATATCTCTACTTCTAAGAGTCCGATCTGAAAAAATCCTTCTTTGTTGCATAGTGTTTCCGATGCGAAATGTTTTTTTATAAATTCAAAATTTTCACGTGCATGATAGACTTTTCGCTAGGGCGCATTAATGTAAATTGCGTTTTCTGCTCCTTAAACTCCGATTTGAAAAATTATTCCTGTATCGCATACAAGACCAAATGGAAAACATATTTCACATAATTTCTAATGTTTTGTAAAGAATGGTTTGGCCACCAGGGGTCATAAGTGTTAATTTCTGCTTCTGATGTATTTGTAGCAAAACCTGGGCTCTTGAAAACTCGACTAATTTTTTTTTCTTGGACCGATACCGCTCATATGGATAAACCTTTTGCGAATACTTTCTTCCTAAAATAATGCATGGTTTTCCCACCAGGGGACGTAAAGTCACATCTTATTTTTGTCGATAACTCTGTTTCTAAGAGTTCGTAAGCTCACGATTCCGTTTACATCAATATCTGAGGTATAAAAGACCCGATTGAAAAACTTTTTTCTTCCGTCAGATATTATTGTTTTCCATACCGGTTCCATTGACTTTGAATAGCTTTGATAAATTTAATTTGCGTCAGAACGGATTCAAAAGACGCGCTTATTACCCCCGAAAATTCCGTGTCACCTTTCTTGTTTCACTTTCCGCCAGTGTATATATACACTATCTACCAACAAGTAATTGGACACTTGTGATAGCAAAGGAAAACGAAGTTTATTCACCTTCAATAGTTGGTGGAGCCTCCACGAGCGGCGATTACAGCTGCGACCCTCCGGGGAATACTCTCAACCAGGCGTTGTAAGACGGCTAGCGGTATTTTCTTCCACTCGCCCTGGAGAAGACAGGTCAGTTCCTTCAACGATTTCGGACGGTGGGTGCACCCCTTAAGTCGACGCTCCAACTCGTCCCAGAGGTGCTCGTTAGGTTTAAGGTCGGGGCTCTGCGCACGCCAGTCCATTCGATTAACCCCATTGTCACCATACCAAGCCATGGTGGACCTCGCAACATGGCAGGTGGCATTGTCATCCTGAAAGTAACATGGGTCCACCCCGTTAAACTACCACAACGTAGGAAGCACATGGTCATCCAAAATGGTGCAGTAGGTCTCGGCGTTGAGTCTACCAAGAAATGCGACCAAGGGTCCCGTGCCATATCAGGAGAAACACATTCATAGCATAATTACTCCCGCCGCCGAACTTCACAGTTGGCACAATACATTCCGGCAGGAGGCGTTCTCCAGGCAGACGCCAAACCCAGGCCATGCAGTCCGAACGGTTGAGGGTGAACCTTGATTCGTCGCTCCAGAGAACCGGTTTCCACAACGATCCCCTGTCGACGTTATTTGCACCACGTTAGCCGAGCAGCGCTCGGACTTGGTGATCAAAGGCTTGTGGACGGCAGCACGTAAAAGATAACCGAGCAGATTGGCTTCCTTACGGATGGTATTCATCGAAAGAGCACTCCCGGATGCCTGTTGAAACTCCTAGCGGATGTAGCCCATCGATTTGGTGCGGTTCTTCCGAATTTCTCAGGCCAGCACCCGTCGGTCTCTAACTCCCAGTTTTGTGGGTCTGCCGGTCGGGGCTCATTCCGACAGTCACCACTCATCTTCCACTTGCCAATCACGCAGGCCACTGTCGATTTTGGGTACTTCAACTCGCTCGATTTGTCACGTATGGATCGGCCATTTCTGTGATACCCGACGATTACATCTTTCTCGAAATCAGGGAGCTTCGAACTGCGTGGCATCTTGCATGCGACTGGTTGCGTTGTTGTTTCCCACACGATATTTAACGGCGGCGGCCGTGACGTGTATCAGGACCGCTGATATTGTCGATTGCAGGGGTGTCCAATTACTTGTTGGCAGATAGTGTATATATGCACTATATTGACAAGAGTCACCGGACACCTAGAAGCATTTATTGACATACATTAGTACGGTGTCGGTCCACCTTCGGCCTTAATGCATACACTGAACCTTCGAAACATACTTTCGACAAAGTTTTGGAACACAGCGATAGGTATGCTCTTCCATTCAGTACATACTGCTGCCGCTAACTGTTGTTTAGTTGTAGGCCTTGGTTCTAAACTTCTTATGCGGGGCTCTAATTCATCCCATAGGTGCTATATTTGATTATGATCAGGGTTCTGCGGTGGCCAGTTCACACATCATGCGGAATTATCGTCAAATCACGGCGTAACAGTCCTTGCTTTATGGATCAGTGTATTATCCTGCTGGTACCAACAAGGCTCGGTTCCATAGTATTGCCACAGAGTTGGTAGGACATCATTTTCCAGAATATCGAGGTGGACATTCTAGTTAACCGGTTTGTCCACGATAACCAATGGGCTGGGACCATACCACGGAAAACACCTTCACACGAGTACACTTCCAGCTCTGAACTTGACCTTAGGAACAGTACACTGTGGTAAATTGTGTTCCCCCGGCCGCCGCTATACGCGCACACGGCCATGAGACCGATGGATTGTGTATCTATCTGCATCCGTCAGTCCATAGGACCGCTTTCCATTCATCTACGGTCAACGCTAAATGTTCTTTAGACCATGCTAAACGACGAGTAGCATTCCGAGTGGAGATGAAAGGCTTATGAGTAGCTGCACGATCACTGTAACCCATGGCATGAAGTTCTCAGAGAATGGTAAGTGTACATACCGAGGTACCAGCATTTTTACTCACCTGTACACTGAGGCCTTGTGCATTACTCCGTCGATTAGATTAAACGACTCTCCTGCGGCATCCACGTACTCTGTCAATGATTTTCTTTGGTCTGCCTTTACGTTTTGCTGCTTCAAGCACGACATGTGTCTTCCACTTATTCAATACTTCCAAAACAGTTCTCTTGGGTATGTATAAACGCCTCTCGGTTTCTCTTATGGACAATCCACTAATATAACACCCAACAATCTTTCTTTTCTCAAAGTCAGTTCTCTCCCGCCGCGACATTTTCACTCAACCTAGCAGTGCGATATGATCGCGGCGGTCAGCTGCAGGCCTGTTTTTATACCGTTTGCAGCTGTACCGCGCATCTCAACCACGCAGCGGATCCGTTCATTTGCTTTTAAAGGAGTGTCCGGGGACTTTTGTCAATATAGTGTATATATATATTAAGCTATGATATTTCCTTAGCTCCATTTTGGAAAACATTTCAGTTTGCAATTTACAGATTTGAAAGTTTGTTAAGGACGATGTGCAACAGATGAAGCTCACACATGTTTAGAAAGATTTTCTGCCAATATAATTAATGCTTAGATTAAAATTATTTGTTTTCTAAATGAGCTATCTGGCCGATGCGGTAGCAAAGTGGTCTAAGCGCTGGCTTCTGACCATTCGTCCGAGATGGGTCAGAGTTCGAATCACCGTGAGGCATGAAAGTTGTGCTTGTCTTATTGTAGAGGTTATCTCCCTTCCCTGGAGGCAGAATTCATAAATCAGGGACGGGCGACTGCTTATACCCCCTCGAACTGCTCACGGTAGTCGTTAAACCTCCAACCAAAATAAAAATGTTCCATTTGATAGCCCTTTCTCTGGAGTATGAACCTACATCTAGAATTCCAAGAAAATAGGGCATTTCTTAAAAATGGTAGTGGTATTTTATTCCACTCCTCTTCGAGTGCTTTCCATAATCTAGTAATCGTTTTAGGGTTGGGTTTAGAAAGCGCTCTTCTTAGCAGTCCGAAGGCACAGTATTACTTTGGTGACACAACAAGGGGCATTGAAGGAATATGAGCAAAATGTATGAACTTGATACCCGTTCCTTTTCCTCATTTTTTTTTTCAAGAAATAGTGGGGTAGATTTTGATGTACATGTGTATGACTGGTAGCCTTATCCTGTTGGAGTTCTAGTCTTTCTAGGCTCTGTTGATAATCCAATAGTATTTCTTCTTTAAATATAGGAGGTAAAGCACTACTTGGGTAATATACAGAATTGATTTTAACATTCATTCAACTTTTCTTAGCTTCAATTTCCCATTGTACGAGAAATCAGTAATAATCACGTATCCTTTCTTTTTATTCTTGGAATCAAGTTTGTAAGTCTTTTTCTGCTCTTTTGCAATTGTAAATTGACATTTTTTTGTTACAGTCGTTTAGGTAGATCCATGTTTCAATTCCCATCTGTCTCCGGCTAAGGGATTTTCGTAAAGAAGTCTATACAGTGTTCTGCCCTCAGCCACGTACTTAGGCAAAAAACGGTGAACAAAAAACGGGTTTGGGTATTTTTCAGGTTCTAGTCTTTATGTATTACCTTGTCTACAGTTGATGCACAGATGTTTTATTTTCAGCGATTGCTCTTTGTGTCCGTTGATTTCCTTAAAAGACCAGACTCTTTACTTTTTAAATAATCATAAAAGTACGTACTGTCTTTGGATATGTTTTTGGTGTTCTTTTTCCCGTTACAAGCAATGCTTGACGATGTTTCCCTCTATTATTAATAATATTGCTTATTTTACATTTAGAAATAATGCTAATTCCATGGTTTTCACAGCGTTCTTTATTTACAGAATACGAATATTTCTGTTCGTAAAGGGTAAAATACATAATATTCTATCCACAGCTTGTTTACTCGTACGTGTGCCATTTCTTTAACATACGATATTTACCTATAGCAGAAGTTTCTGTTATGTTTATCTAACACGCTGTTGCTTGTTTCAATTCTTTGAACTTCTTTTATTTTCGGTAATTTCTTATCAAAAACGTTCTAAAATGTGCGAACATCAACTGTATTTTAAATAATCCTATCACGACTTCTGATTTTTTAGCCCTTTTTATCGCGCTATCGGCAAATATTGAATGAGTATAGAGGCATGGATTTTGCATAGTCCTATATAAAACAACGACAATCTTTTTTTGTTGTTGTTGTTGTTCTTGTTTCCTTATGCAATGAAACAGTCTTTAGTTAATAGAATGCAGAAACTATCTTATATTTGTGAAAAAAATTTTAATGTTCTTTTTCGAATGCTCCTAGGCTTACCTGCTGAATCGGATCACAGTTGTTCCCTTACTAATAATAGAGTTTCGTCAGAATTTGTCACAATCTGTCAAACTTTGGCACGGAAAATCCTATTTCTTCATCTGCATAGCCATCAACTTCACATAATTACTTTTCAATAATTCTTCTAAACGTAATGGAAACTGAAATTCAAAATTATGTATTTAGACAAGTACAATCCCTAAAATTTAAAGTTAATAAATCCGCAGCGGAAGCTGATCTTGACTTGTTGTAATTGTTTCATTCTTTACATCCTGTTGTAACGAAAACACATTTTTGTGTATTATCCGCACATAGCACTAGAAGTTAAAACAATGAAAAAAGAACAGCTTTATTCATCTTGTAGGAAGAAATAAAAAGAGAACTATGCGAAATCAATTGATCTCTCTTTTCCGTGTTATTTTTATAGCAGGTGATTTCCCGTCATTAAGAAAGAAGCCGCGACATAGGCAGAGACAAGGAAACTGAGGACAAGGATAGTAAGAGAATGAATGAAAGAAATTACTGGAGACAAAAATGGCGAAACTCAAGAGGAAATATCAGGAAAAAAGCAAAGACACTCTTACAATCTATCAGAGGTGCTGTGTAGTTAATTAACTTGGCGTCTAAGATCAAACTGAAATGCTTCAAGTAAGTGAAACCATCTCTCGTTATTTCTCATTTTGCGTTATCCTCGGCATTTCGCAGAATCCATAATTGCGGTTCCAGAAACACGATATTAATCCTTTTATTTCCCGTCGCTGTGTAACTAGCTCTTACAATTTAATTTCATTCGCTCAAAATTATTTCCATGTCGTTTTTATGGTGTACGAGTATATTGAGGCTGCATTAATTTCTGAGTGCGGTTTAATTTAATTAGAGCATTTCAACTTTGTAATGAAAAAGAGAAAACTTAACAAAATCACGCTAGATGTTAATGAGCTATAAATATTACATTATCTATGAATAAGTCATATCTTATTTTCCCCAAGGAAATGAGGAAACGTTATAAACTCTCTGTAGAACGAATTTCCGTTTACGTTTTTGAATTTGGGAAGCCACGTTCAAACTACTAAATGGAAAAATAAATAGTTAATTAAAGCTACTTGCCCATACGAGAGGCAGTAATTTCCTTCTTAACCGTAAAAACTTATTTCTTAGATTTTGTCAACAATCTGTTGAACTTCCAATGGAGTCACACTCAACATTTGAAATGTGATAGATAGAAATAACTGAATGGTTTATATGTTGAACAGTTTTGGTAAAACTACAAATAAGCAAGTAGTCAAGCCAGTATGCCATATATTGTACATTATAGCCACCAGCCTAATATGATGTTGGTCCACCACGTGCCGTCAAAACAGCTTTTACCAGCGAGGAATGGATTCTAAAAGATTTCTAAGGAAGCTTTATGGTATCTGGTACCAACACTTTACCAGCAGGTCCTCTAACTCTTGTTAGTTACGGGGCTTAGCCGCCGCAGATTGGATTTGCTTCTTCAGCACAAACCACACATGCTGTATTAGACTGATGTCTAGAGAATGTGAAGACTAGCACGATAATTCAGAGTCTTTCTCATGTGCTGTGAGCCATTCTCAAACCACACGGGCAGTGTGAAAGAGCGCATTGGCCTGTTGAAAGATGACACTACTATAGGGAAATGCTGTTGCAGTGAAAAGACATACCTGGCCTGCAATGATATTTATTTAGGTGGTGGCCGTGATAGTTTCCTTCACATCAACGACTGGATCCAAGGTTTCCAATCAGAGTATTTCCCGAAGCTTTACACTTTGTTCATGGGGTTATTTTCGTCCTACGGCGTATCCTGGTGGCAACGTGTCCACAGATAAACAACGCACATGTATCCGGCAGTCCACGTGGTGCCACAGGAAATGAGATCAATCGAAAAAGACGACCTGCTTTTTATCACTCAAGGTCCAGTTATTGTTTTCGCGTGGGCATTATACGTGCTTTCGACGTTAACCCAAGGTTAGCTTGGGCACTCACAGCTTCTTGCTGCTACGCAGTCCTATTTTCTGCAGGGTTAGATGTATTGTGTGTTGTGACACGTTACTACCGTCACCAACATTGAAATTACCCGCAATTCGCGCCACAGTGTCCCTTCTGTTGGCTCATACCATACGGGATGACTTTTGATCACCTCTAGCATCGATGAGCCGTGGTCAATCCAAACCTTGTCGGAGGGTCATGGTTTATACCTCCTCGGAACGTTTTTGAAAGTACCGACTACGGCTGGCCGTTTGCTCCACACTAGCCTTGTAGTTTTGGAAGTGCTCTGACCCTGTCGTCTGGCCATTACAATTTGGCTTTCGTCAAACTAGCTTAAGTCAGTTGCCAAGAATAACACTGAAAACAGTTTAGTATATTGTGTCCTTTATATCGTTTCATGATCTTTACACGCGCCGACGTTTACCAGCAGTTACTTTGATTTGCATGAAGTCTCGCTGGTCATTATATTAGTTGTTTATAAAATCGTTACTATGGTTCTGCAACACCGCTTCAAAGAAACACTGAACATGGCACAACAAAGAGAACGCGCTGAAATGAATATAGCTGTGGCTGCAGCAATATAGACGAAATCTGTGATAAGTACTGAAATAAACAATTTAACGACTGTATGTAAGGCTTTTACTGATTACGAAAAAGCCTTTGATTCCGTGGAACCATCTGTAGTTATACTGTCTTTGCAATCCTGATCTATTAAAGATTCATCAATTAATATTTGTTAATAACATCTAAGAGAATGCAAAGGCAAAGGTTCAATTTGTTCAAGGACACAGCACTTATGAGAACTGAAAAAAGAGTGAGACGAGGTGATACCATATCTCTCAAGCTCTTCAGCACCACACTGCAGAATATTTTTCAATTATTGAAGTGAGAAGACAAGGAGATAAAGTGTAATGCAAACTATTTAACCGATATCTATTTTGCTGATCAGATGGTCAATTTTTACAAGTACCCTTTCAGAGCTACAGACTATGATCCAGGTACTTACTAAGAAGTGCGATTAAAAATGAACTTGCGGGAAACAAAATTGTTATAAAATGTTTTTACAAGAACTAAATATTTAGAGTCAAATGTGGCAGATCAAGATGCATACATTTACCTTGGTTGACAGATATGAAGCTATGTCCATACCGAAGAAGAAATTAATTAGGGTATAAATCTTGGTTTGAGAGCATTTAGAAGAAAATTTACATCTGCTAATAAAGTTGACCACCCTGGGGAGTACAAAGTAACGCAGAACTTTTAATTTTCTATCTTTATAACACTGGTCTAGACCAGTGGTCGTCAACCTGGCACGCTAGTGGGCGGTAGGGACCAGGTTGACGACCACTAGTCTTGGGGGGAAGGGCTTTTGTCCTTGTTACAATTTTTTTTTCTTTTTTTTTCTTTTGTCCGTGTTACAAATTTTTTTCTTTTTTTCTTTTGTCCTTGTTACATTATTTTTCTTTTGTCCTTGTCACAAATATTTCTCATTTTTTTTCTTTTGTCCTTGTCACAAATATTTCTCATTTTTTTCTTTTGTCCTTGTTAAATTGTTTTCATTTTTCTTTCTCTTGCCCTTGTTACAATTTTTTTTTCCATTTTTTTCGGTGAGGGCTTTTGTGCGCTTTAGCAAATTTTGTTCTTCAGCCATAAAAACTTCGGGAGTTTAACCTTTTAAAATATGCTTTTACAATTTACTTTTGAATTACATCTCTAAACGTTGAATATAAATGATAATTTAAACAAATTAGTAAAATCATGCAATGCATTGATTACGATACGCTTTCCAACATACTAGAATTCATTACTCAAGTTATTACTCAAGTTATAAGGAAAATGGCTGTGGAATAAATCTCACTCCTGTGCCCTGACCTTAGATCCCCGTTCGATGATATTCAACAGAACTGGTTCAGTATACTTCCGAAATAACATGATAAAGTTTTGTCGCAATCGAAGCAATTTTGCGTAAGTTATGATGCATAAGGGCTATGGAATACATCCCGCTCCTGTGTCCTAACCTTTCACCCCATTTCGCCCATTTTCAATAGGATTCGTCCCCAGGAAGGTCCTTACAACATACCGACATTTCATCCAAATCGAAATATTTTTACGTAAGTTATGACTCATATTGGCGACGGAAGTGATTCCGCTCCTATGTCCTGACCTTTGACCCCCATTTCGCCAATTTTCAATAGGGTTTTTCCCAGGTGGTCCCCTACCACATACTAAAATTTAATCGAAATCGATCCTTTTTTACGTTAGTTATGACGTATAAGAGCAGTGGAATGGATTCCGCTTTTATGTCCTGAACTTTAACCCCATTTCATTCACTTTCAATAGGGTTCCTTCCAAGGTGTTCCCGTACCACATACTAAAATTTTCGATTTTTACATGAGTTATCGTGCGGACGAACATACGCACACAACGTGTGACGTAATGAGGCCGATGGGAATCGCGACCATCTGCTCGCAAGAGTGTGTCGTCATAAAACTTTAATAGGATCCACACACAATGCGTGACGTTATGAGACAGATGGCGTGACCGTACGCCAAAATCTAATGCGACGACGCCATGAGACTACACTAAAAACGTGGTAATTTAGGGTGGTTATTAAACCACTAGACGAATTTTCCTAAAGTCGAGATCAAGCTAAATCGATTTCTAGTACCAGAAAACGGTAGGTTAACGACTTTCATCAAAATCCTTAGAGCCGTTTTCAAAATAAAATTTACATACATACAAGAATTGCTCCTTTAAGGTGAACGTCAGTAATTTTGCTTCCTGTACTTCGAACGAAAAATTTTCTGTACACATTTTGTTCCCAATTAATGCGTTTCCCAAGGATATAAAATTTGAACATCGATTAAAATATCTTCATTTTATAACTTGTAATACTTAATATTTTCTAAAACATGACCATAATTATGCAATCCAACATTTGTTTGTCTACTTACGTCATGAAAATACAGGTCGCTCCATTTTTCTTTACAATTATATTGCGCTCACAAGGATGAAAATTTGAACATCGATTAAAATAGCTTCATTTTATAACTTGGAATAACTAATATTTTCTAAAACATAACCTTAATTATGTAATCCAACATTTGTTTGTCTACTGACGTCATCAAAGTACAGGCCGTGCCATCCTTTTTCTGGTTTCAACACCACCAAAGGAACCGTTATTGATTTTTAATATAATTATGGTTATGTTTTAGAAAATATTAAGTATTACAAGTTATAATATGAAGTTATTTTGATCGATATTCAAATTTTCATCCTTGGGATTACAATAACTGTGAAAGAAATGTGAACAAACGTTTTCCCATTGGAAGTATAGGAAACAAAATTACTTGACGTCCATCTTAATAGTATCGGATAAGGGCGATGGAATGGATCCCGATCCTATGTCCTGACCTTTAACCCCATTTCGTCCATTTTCAATAGGGTTGTTTCCCAGGTGGTCCCCTACCACATACTGAATTTTCGTCGAAATCGAACGATTTTTACGCACGTTATGACGCATAATGGCAATGGAGTGCATCCCGCTCTTATATCCTGACCTTTGACCCCAATTCACCCATTTCGAATCGGGTTCGTCCACAGGCGGTCCCCTACCACATAGTAAAATTTTATTGACATCGAACCATATTTACGCAAGTTATGATGCTTAAGTGCAATGGAATGGATCCCGCTCCCACGTCGTGACCTTTGACCCCATTTGTTACGTTTTCAAAAGTGTTCGTCCCCAGGTGGTCCCCTACCACATACTAAAATTTCATCGAAATCGAACCATTTTTACGCCAGTTATCGTGCGGACGGGCGGTCGGACGGACAAAGGGACGGACAAAGCTGGAGCATATACGCTTCTTGAACCTAGTGTTGGAAAGCGTAAAAAAGGTAATCCGTAAATACAGAGTGTGGAGAAGAACACAAAACACGTTTTATTAATGATGTAGATAAAAGGAAACAAACTATTACAAATTCTGCTGTTTCACTTTCTGTGTTCATTTCGTGAACACAAGATGCCTCGTGTAGATATGAAATATTCAGTCTGAGATAATGGAATCACTAACACGCTAGTTGAAAGCCAAACTGCACGAAATTAGAACACACCATTTCAGTTTCACAGATCCTAAATTATATTGCAGTAGTTTTTCTAGGACGCACGTGGTAGACACCAGTTCCCCTTTTCCTTGAAGCTGCATGTTCAGCTCATCTAAATGGCTTGTGATCTCAAAAAAAAAAAAAAAAAAAAAACAAGAAAGATGACAACGAATTTTCGGGTGTAATAAGCACGTCTTTTGAATCCGTTCTGACGCAAATTAAATTTATCAAAGCTATTCAAAGGCAATGGAACCGGTATGGAAAACAATAGTATCTGACGGAAGAAAGAAGTTTTTCAATCGGGTCTTTAATCCCTCAGATAGTGCTGTAAACGGAATCGTGAGCTTACGAACTCTTAGAAAAAGAGTTATCGACAAAAATAAAATGTGACTTTACGTCCCTTGGTGGGAAAACCATGCATTATTTTAGGAAGAAAGTATTCACAAAAGGTTTATCCATATGAGCGGTATTGGTCCAAGAAAAAATTTAGTCGAGTTTTCAGGAACCCAGATTTTGCTAAAAATACATCAGAAGTAGAAATTAACACTTATGAACCCTGGTGGGCAAACCATTCTTTACCAAACGTTAGAAATTACGTGAAAAATATTTTCGGTCAAGTCTTGTATGCTATACAGGAAGAATTTTTCAAATCGGAGTTTTAGGAGCAGAAAAGGCAATTTACCATTTTGCGCCCTAGCAGAAAGTCTATGATTTACTTGAAAATTTTGAATTTATGTATAAAACATTTCGCATCGGAAACACTATCCAACAAAGAAGGAACTTTTCAAATCGGACTTTAAGAAGTAGAGATATTTGCAAAAATAAGGTATACATCTAAGCCCCCTGGCGTAGAAACCATGCATTATTTCAAGAAGAAAGTGTTCCTAAAAGGTTTGTCCACATGAGTAGCATCAGTCAACAAAAGACGTTTTTTTCAACCGAGATTTTAGAAGCTCATATTTTGCTGCAAATACACCAGAAGCGGAAGTTAAGACTTACGCCACCTGGTTGCCAAACCATTTTTTTACAAAAATTAGAAATTATGTGCAAACGATTTCCCATCAGGAGCTGTATCCGGTGCAGAAAGAATTTTTCTAATCGGAGATTTAGAAGCAGAGAAATAGTGGCAAACGCAGTTCACCTTTACGCCCCCTAGCGGAGAGTGTATGAATTACTTGAAAATTTTGGAATTATAGGAAGCACATGTCATACCGGAAACACTATCCAACAAAAAAGGAATTTTTCAAATCGAACCCCTAGAAGTAGAGATATTGACAAAAATAAGATATACATCTACGCCCCCTGGCGAAGAAACCATGCACTGTTTTAGGAACAAAATGTTCCTGAAAGGTTTGTCGACATGAGTAGTATCGGTCTACAAACGACATTTTTTCTAATCGAGAATTTAGAAGCTCATATTTTGCTGCAAATACATCAGGAGCGAAAATTAAGATTTACGCCCCCTGGTGACCAAACAATTTTTTTACAAAAATTAAAAATTACCTGCAAACGATTTCCCATCAGGAGCTGCATCCGGTGCAGAAAGAATTTTTCAAATCGGAGATTTGGAAGCAGAGATATAGGGTGAAACGCAATTTATCATTACGCCCCCTAGCAAAAAGTCTATGACATACTTGAAAATTTTTAAATTATATGAAACACATATCACACCGAAAACACTATCCAACAAAGAAGGAATTTTTCAAATCGGACTCCTAGAAGTAGAGATATTGGCAAAACTAAGATATAAATCTACGCCCCCTGGCGCAGAAACTTTGAGATATTTTAAATAGAAAATATTCCGAAAAGCTTTATCGATGTGAGTGGCATCATTCCACGAAATATTTTTTTCAATCGATATTTTAGAAGCTTAGATTTTGTGGCAAATACATCAGAAGCAAAAATTAAAACTTACGCCCCCTGGTGGCCAAAGTATTCTTTACCAAAAAGTCGAAATTTGATGCAAAAGTCTTTCCATTAGGAGATGTATCGGCTCAAAAAAAGATTTTTCAAATCGGAGTTTTAGGAGAAGAATTATCGGAAAACATGTAATTTATTTTTACGCCCCTAGCGGAAAATCTATACGCAATTTGAAAATGAAACTATATCTAAAACACTCTTCGACATAAATGGAATCGAAAGATAAAATAATTTGGTCAATCGGATGTTTAGAAGCAAATATGTGGATTAAAACGTAATTTTGAATTCGACATCATCTGCATTTACGCCCCTTAGCGGCAAAATTGTACATCGTAAAAAAAAACGAAATGAAGGATCATCATTCCCATATTTCAAGCTTTCGAATGCAAAAAATTTTTCTCAAATCGGAGAAATAGTTGCAGAGATACCTTGGGTACAGACGGACGGCCGGACAAACCAATAACAGAAGCACGATCTTTTTTTACAAAAGACGTGCTAAAAAGCAAGAAAGATGACACCGAATTTTCGGGTGTAATAAGCACGTCTTTTGAATCCGTTCTGACGCAAATTAAATTTATCAAAGCTATTCAAAACCAATGGAACCGGTAAGGAAAACAATAGATCTGACGAAAGAAAGAAGATTTTCAATCGGGTGTTTTTTCATTCAGATGTTGGTGTAAACGGAATCTTGAACTTACGAACTCTTAGAAACAGAGATATCGACAAAAACAAGATGCGACTTTACGTCCCCTGGTGGGAAAGCCATGCAATATTTTAGGAAGAAAGTAATCTCAAAAGGTTTATCCATATGAGCGGTATCGGTCCAAGAAAAAAATTTAGTCGAGTTTTCAGGAGCCCAGATTTTGGTACAAATACATCAGAAGCAGAAATTAACACTTATGACCCCTGGTGGCCAAACCATTATTTCAAAACATTAGAAATTATGTGAAAAATATTTTTCATCAGGTCTTGTATGCGATGCAGGAAGAATTTTTCAAATCGGAGTTTTAGGAGCAGAAAACGCAATTTACCTTTATGCGGCCTAGCGGAAAGTCTTAAATGATTTACGTGAAAATTTTGAATTTATAGGAAAAACATTTCGCATCGGAAACACTATAAAACAACGAAGGAATTTTTCAAATTGGACTTTTAGAAGTAGAGATATTGACAAAAATAAGATATACATGTACGCCCCCTGGTTTAGAAGCCATGCATTATTTCAAGAAGAAAGTGTTCCTAAAAGGTTTGTCGACATGAGTAGCATCGGTTAACAAAAGACTTTTTTCAATCGTGATTTTAGAAGCTCATATTTTGCTGCAAACGCATCAGATGCGGAAATTAAGACTTACGCCACCTGGTGGCCATACCATTTGTTTCCAAAAACTAGAAATAATGTGCAACAATTTCTCATCAGGAGCTGTATCCGGTGCAGAAGGAATTTTTCAAATCGGAGGTTTAGGAACAGAGAAATAGTGGGAAACGCAATTTACCTTTACGCCCACTAGAAAAAATTCTATGAATTACTTGAAAATTTTGAATTTATAGGAAAAACATGTCACACTAGAAACACTATGCAACAAAGAATGAATTTTTTAAATTGGACTCCTAGAAGTACAGATATTGACAAACATAAGATATACGTCAACGCCCCCTGGCGCAGAAACCATGCACTATTTTAAGAAGAAAATGCTTCCAAAAGGTTTGTCGACACGAGTAGTATCGGTCTACAAACGACGTTTTTTTCAATCGAGAATTTAGAGGCTCATGTTTTGCTGCAAATTCATCAGACGTGGAAATTAAGGTTTATGCCCCCTGGTGGCCAAACCATTTTTTTTTTACAAAAATTAGAAATTATGTGCAAACGATTTCCCATCAGCAGCTGTATCCGGTGCAGAAAGAATTTTTCAAATCGGAGATTTAGAAGCAGAGATATAGGGCGAAACGCAATTTACCATTACGCCCCCTAGCAGAAAGTCTATGAATCACTTGAAAATTCTGAAATTATATGAAAAACATGTCACACGGAAAACACTATCCAACAAAGAAGGAATTTTTGAAATCGGACTCCTAGAAGTAGAGATATTGACAAAAATAAGATATACATCTACGCCCCCTGGCGGAGAAACTCTGGGATATTTTAGGAAGAAAATAATCCGAAAAGGTTTATCGATGTGAGTGGCATCATACCACGAAATATTTTTTTCAATCGATATTTTAGAAGCTTAGATTTTGTGGCAAATACATCAGAAGCAAAAATTAAAACTTACGCCCCCTGGTGGCCAAAGTATTCTTTACCAAAAAGTCGAAATTTGATGCAAAAGTCTTTCCATTAGGAGATGTATCGGCTCAAAAAAAGATTTTTCAAATCGGAGTTTTAGGAGAAGAATTATCGGAAAACATGTAATTTATTTTTACGCCCCCTAGCGGAAAATCTATACGTAATTTGAAAATGAAACTATATCTAAAACACTCTTCGACATAAATGGAATCGAAAGATAAAATAATTTGGTCAATCGGATGTTTAGAAGCAAATATGTGGATTAAAACGTAATTTTGAATTCGACATCATCTGCATTTACGCCCCTTAGCGGCAAAATTGTACATCGTAAAAAAAAACGAAATGAAGGATCATCATTCCCATATTTCAAGCTTTCGAATGCAAAAAAATTTTCTCAAATCGGAGAAATAGTTGCAGAGATACCTTGGGTACAGACGGACGGACGGACGGCCGGACAAACCAATAACAGAAGCACGATCTTTTTTTACAAAAGACGTGCTAAAAAGCAAGAAAGATGACACCGAATTTTCGGGTGTAATAAGCACGTCTTTTGAATCCGTTCTGACGCAAATTAAATTTATCAAAGCTATTCAAAACCAATGGAACCGGTAAGGAAAACAATAGATCTGACGAAAGAAAGAAGATTTTCAATCGGGTGTTTTTTCATTCAGATGTTGGTGTAAACGGAATCTTGAACTTACGAACTCTTAGAAACAGAGATATCGACAAAAACAAGATGCGACTTTACGTCCCCTGGTGGGAAAACCATGCAATATTTTAGGAAGAAAGTAATCTCAAAAGGTTTATCCATATGAGCGGTATCGGTCCAAGAAAAAAATTTAGTCGAGTTTTCAGGAGCCCAGATTTTGGTACAAATACATCAGAAGCAGAAATTAACACTTATGACCCCTGGTGGCCAAACCATTATTTCAAAACATTAGAAATTATGTGAAAAATATTTTTCATCAGGTCTTGTATGCGATGCAGGAAGAATTTTTCAAATCGGAGTTTTAGGAGCAGAAAACGCAATTTACCTTTATGCGGCCTAGCGGAAAGTCTTAAATGATTTACGTGAAAATTTTGAATTTATAGGAAAAACATTTCGCATCGGAAACACTATAAAACAACGAAGGAATTTTTCAAATTGGACTTTTAGAAGTAGAGATATTGACAAAAATAAGATATACATGTACGCCCCCTGGTTTAGAAGCCATGCATTATTTCAAGAAGAAAGTGTTCCTAAAAGGTTTGTCGACATGAGTAGCATCGGTCAACAAAAGACTTTTTTTTCAATCGTGATTTTAGAAGCTCATATTTTGCTGCAAACGCATCAGATGCGGAAATTAAGACTTACGCCACCTGGTGGCCATACCATTTGTTTCCAAAAACTAGAAATAATGTGCAACAATTTCTCATCAGGAGCTGTATCCGGTGCAGAAGGAATTTTTCAAATCGGAGGTTTAGGAACAGAGAAATAGTGGGAAACGCAATTTACCTTTACGCCCACTAGAAAAAATTCTATGAATTACTTGAAAATTTTGAATTTATAGGAAAAACATGTCACACTAGAAACACTATGCAACAAAGAATGAATTTTTTAAATTGGACTCCTAGAAGTACAGATATTGACAAACATAAGATATACGTCAACGCCCCCTGGCGCAGAAACCATGCACTATTTTAAGAAGAAAATGCTTCCAAAAGGTTTGTCGACACGAGTAGTATCGGTCTACAAACGACGTTTTTTTCAATCGAGAATTTAGAGGCTCATGTTTTGCTGCAAATTCATCAGACGTGGAAATTAAGGTTTATGCCCCCTGGTGGCCAAACCATTTTTTTTTACAAAAATTAGAAATTATGTGCAAACGATTTCCCACCAGGAGCTGTATCCGGTGCAGAAAGAATTTTTCAAATCGGAGATTTAGAAGCAGAGATATAGGGCGAAACGCAATTTACCATTACGCCCCCTAGCAGAAAGTCTATGAATCACTTGAAAATTTTGAAATTATATGAAAAACATGTCACACGGAAAACACTATCCAACAAAGAAGGAATTTTTGAAATCGGACTCCTAGAAGTAGAGATATTGACAAAAATAAGATATACATCTACGCCCCCTGGCGGAGAAACTCTGGGATATTTTAGGAAGAAAATAATCCGAAAAGGTTTATCGATGTGAGTGGCATCATTCCACGAAATATTTTTTTCAATCGATATTTTAGAAGCTTAGATTTTGTGGCAAATACATCAGAAGCAAAACTTAACACTTACGCCCCTTGGTGGCCAAAGTATTTTTTACCAAAAATTCGTATTTATATGCAAAACATTTTTCATTAGGAGATAAATCCGCTGAAAAAAAGATTTTTGAAATCGGAGTTTTAGGAGAAGAGTTATCGGAAAAAACGTAATTTAGTTTTACGCCCCGTAGCGGAAAATCTATGCGTAATTTGAAAAGAAACTATATCTAAAGCACTCTTCGACATAAGTGGAATCGAAAGATAAAATAATTTTTTCAATCGGATGTTTGGAAGCAAATATGTGGATTAAAACGTAATTTTTAATTCGACATCATCTTCATTTACGCCCCCTAGCGGCAAAATTGTACATCGTAAAAAAAAAGGAAATGAAGGTTCATCATTCGCATATTTCAAGCTTTCGATAGTAAAAAGAATTTTTCAAATCGGACTCATAGTTGTAGAGATACTGTGGGTACAGACGGACGGACTGACAAACCGACAACAGAAGCACGATCTTTTTTTACAAAAGACGTGCTAAATAAAGGAGTTATCTTGCTTCTCATTCTTGTGATTCGATTCACGAAGAATTTTAATATCAACGATATTCAATAATAACAACTCTGTATAACATAAGAAACAAAATAGTGACCGCACATAATAACATGTCGGTAAAATTTCCGTCAGATTACCGCAGAAGCATACAGATAGAGCTGCAACTAACTGATAGTCTGCCATTGTTACACATGTGGTGTGCAATTATATTATTTTACGTACATTAAAAAAACGCAGCCCACTAGTAACACATGCACAGGTGAAGGCATACTCAATTTTGTAAGCTTAAACAGCTCTAAATATAGCTACGAAATTTCTCAGACAATATGCAAGGATGAAGACATACGCAATTTTGAAAACCTAAAGAATTCTGATGATATCTCTAACTTGATTCAGAAAATCATTGGTTAGTAACATGAATCAAGTCACAAAACCTAAGAGAGCTGCCCCTCTACTTGGAAAAGTGTAAAACTTCACCTAATCTTTGCAATGAAAAGGCATCGATGAAAATTTCGATGCCATGGTACAAGGCGTTACAGGCATTTCTTTCCAAAACTCTGAAAATAGAGAAACACTTTCCAAGTTTATTTTTAAGATTTTAGGATTTTATGTTTTTCTGTTTGATATCAGTATTATTCGTTGCACTTGGACAACTGATATGGCTGTACCTCCGTATCGCGGGTGTTTGTGGTGTTTTATAATACTACTTTTTTATAGCTGTCGTCATTGAATCACAGCAAATAAAGTGTGACCGAGGCAATACGTTCTTTGGAGAACCACATTAAAAATCTAAAGATACAAGTTTCCGAAAATAGTGATTGTTTGGCTGAACAATCAGTTCAATATTTTGTCATATTTGGGGACTAATGGACTTTGATTAGTATTTCGGCACAGACGTCATGATTGCCTTGAAAAACTGAGATTGTCAACGCCGCCTGTCTTCAAAGAATATGACTTGCCGAATGCGAAGTATCTATTTACTTCTGATGATTCTTCCATTATATTTTGTCTCATTGTAGCAATTAGTTTATGATCTTGTTCTTCGGCAAAGAAATCGGGCCGCCCCGGTGGCGCAGTGGTCTAAGCGCTGGTTTCTGACCATTCCTCCGTGATGGGTCTGGGTCGGAATCCTGGTAAGGCATCGATGTTGTCTTACAGCTCTGGCTCTCCCCTTTCTCTGGAACCAGTGGCCCTAAATTCGGGACGTGCGACTGCTTACAGCTCACTGAGTTGCTTACGGTGATCGTTAAACCTTCAATCAGCAAAAAAACAAAAAAAACATCGGAAGACTCATTGGCAAAATATGATATCCCAGAACGTTGTCACACTCTCTACTACGATCTCTTAGTCCTACATGTGCACATTCTCAAAATGTAAGAAAAGAACGAGAAAGCACATTTGCCGTAGGTATGACTTTTTATTGACTTTACATTGCTAAGAGCAGGTAAGTTTGCACTATAAATTGGAGAATAAGGTATTTTGTGCATGGGGGACATTCTAAAGGTCAGAATATGATAAGTGGAAATCCGCGAAGTTCTAAAGAATCAGCAAGAAAGGTCCCATTGCGCTTTGCCAAAAACGAGATACAGAAATCTGCTGAATGCAGTCCAGACATAAACATACAATTAGAATGTATGTATCACAGAGACAGAAATTTAGATATAAGGCAAAAAGATGCTGCAATCAGGGGTCAAGTGGATTGGTTATGGAAATCAGCAGAAGGGATACATTGGGAAGTTATTTGGCACATTTGCCGGATGCCAACGTACTGAAAGGAACTACACTGAAGAGCAATTGAATTAGAGATACCTGTCTAGTAACTTGTAGCACCAGCGTTCGCCCTGATGACGGCGGGGATTCGTCTCGGCATGGATTCGACAGGACACCGGAAGCGTTGGGAAGTCATACGGATCCACGACCCCTGAAAAACACACCGGAAGCGTTGGGAAGCCATACGGATCCACGACCACATCTGGATGCCATCGAGAGAGATGTTCGAGGGGGTCAGAGCCTCGAACATCTCTCACGATGGCATCCCAGATGTGCTTGATGGGATTAAGGTCAGGTGGCCTAGCTGACCAAGGAAACGAGGTCACGTAGGTGGAGTGTTCATCCAACCATTCGGATACAATTCGGGAGCTGCATTGTCTTGTTGCAGGATGAGGTCCCCAGTGGGATGTTGAAGACACACAAACGGGAGAAAATGGTCGTCCAAGATATCCCGGTAACGTTGACCTGCGAGTGCTGATGTCACACGTACCAGGGGTCCCATTTCAGTCCACGTAAATAGTTCCCAGACGAAAATGACCCCATCAGCTTGAAGAGTACCCTGCTGGTAAGAAGAATCCTTTGCTTCATGTGGTTTGCGCCGTACTCGTATCCTGCCATGCGCATGTACCAAAGTGAATATCGACTCATCAGTCCAGGCAACATTTTCCCACATGTCTAGGGTCCAGTGGCGATGTTCCCGCGCCCATGCTAATCTTTGCACCCTGTGATGTGCGGTCAGCAGCGGTACCCTCGTGGGTGGGACGATGGCTTCTGTACCCCATAGCGAGGAGATTCTTCTGGATAGTGTAGCTGCTTACATGTTTTTGTTCACCAGCGTTAAATCGCCGAGTGATTTCTTGCACTATGACCCGTCTATCCGCTGTTACAATGCGAGCTAGCCGACGATGACCCCGCTCATCCACACGCTGTTGTCCACGGCAGCTGGCCCTTGTATGGATGGTTTTACCGGATTCAATGTACTCACGGTGCACCCGTGACACAGTGGCTCGGGAAGATCCCAGTGCCTGCACGAATTTCGAGATGGAGTGACCTATTCGTCGGGCTCCTACAATTTGCCCACGGTCAAATGCGCTTAGATCCTTCGTCTTACCTATACTGCGTCCGACTCTTACTGATTCCCGTCACATCACTCCTTATATTGTCGGATCGCTGCATACGTCATGTCGTTTCCATTTACAGGGCCACCCACAGCGCCACATTTGCATAACTTCAGCTGTCTCTAATTCAATTGCATTTCAGTGTATGACTGCCTTTGAAGAACCGGAATTCAGAAAGAAGCTTGACCCTGCAAATAGCCGAAGCGTTATGAGAGCTGCGATGACTTAAAACAAGCGTCAGAAAAAAGTACACCAGTGGAGGGATGGTAATAAAATAGCTTTCCTGGTGACAGCCTACGCCTTGACTGGTGAAATAAACGAATAGCGTAGAAATTGTGCCAGTTGTTTCTGAATAGTGAAAACGAAACAATCCCTAAAATCAACGTGGGTAACATTACACTAACACTGGCAGCCGAAAGAGACTTCTATAGAATTCAAGGTTTCCCATTCCGAATGCTTTACTAGATCCCTGGTGGTGCAAGCTAACTGGGAATAAACGCCTGAAACGGAGAGACAACGCTACAAGAAGGGCGATTGGATTCCATACTTTGGACACAGCGGGAAGGAACTGGTCTGTTTGTGTGACCGCGGGACCAGCGTCGGAACCTGCGAGGATGAAAGACAACCGGGAACGGCATTCTTATAAATACTGAATTATGAACGTCAAATATGTAGGTGTGTAAGATACAATTACATGCTTTGTACAAGCGATTCTTCAAGTTTCATCGAAATGAAAGAATGTGTGTACTCCACACTAACCCACGCATTCTTACTCATCATATATAGATAAATTCTCACATTCCACCATTATTTGTAGATAAATTACAAATTTTACTCAGCAAATATATTTATTTTAAGCCTTGTCGTATCCGGAGCTCATTAGCACATCAACTAGCCGTCAGAAATTGTGATCTGGGTGAAATTGTTATTGTACTGTGTAGGAGCTCCTATGTAAGGTACGTAAATAGCACAAAATTCAGTCCACATTTCTTTATTTTATTCCATCACTCTCCATGTAAATTTATTATATTAATCCTTTAAATAATAAATGTCTGTGCCTGTATTCATAATTAACTACTAGCATTTTATTTGGTGTGTTCGGTTAATTTGGCCTTGACCGGCCAAAGCCCTCTCAATTGTGTACATCTCCTCTGCAATATCAGAAGAATCTACTTTCTCCCGGCTGCGACGCGACTGGCATGAGAGTCAGATCGTAGCAATATCTTACTTTCAGATGAAAGAAAAAACACACTGTTGTGTAGGTCACACATATGTGTTTGAAACCCATGTGACTCTCTCGACAGTTGTGCATGTGCATTTTCTGCAAAACTTTTGTGATAAAGTTAGTTCAGATCGTCGTTCCGTTTAAGGTTTCTTGCGTCTGAGTTTCCAGATTCGAAATAAAACAGGGATCGTCAAATTCAAGGCAACTCACACGCAAAATTTTATTTTATTTTTTATTTATTCATGGTACTCTTCTGTTATTTCGCACAGATTTGGTTTACGTGCTATTCGGAGCAACATTTGAACACATGACTGCGACTATTTGAATAACTGTTAATTTTAGGTGCAGTCTGTATTTATAATAATTGACACTCGTAAGTAAAAGAAAATTATGTTACGATAGGGATTGTTTCCTTTCCAATTTCTTTATTAGCTATTAAAATATATTTTCACACCAGAGTATTGATTCCTAAACATGAAATATGGCACAACATTATAGTTTTCTCTGTAAAGTCTTGACTCTCAAAGTCGGTGAAGTGGAGATGAAAAATGTCAGTAGGTTTTACTCTCTTGCTACGAGAATGAAAGCCAAAACTCAAACATTTTTCCAGAAAGTTAGAGAAAAATATTTGACAGTGATGAATAACGTGAGGACAGGGGGGAAAGGATTTCCAAATGGGGACTTTTATCACTGTGCGGACTGATTCACATTTTTTCTCAGTTTGTTCCATAAGTGAAGAAGACGTCTTTCTATTTGGTGCTGACTTAATATAGACAAAAAGAACCCGAACAATAAAGCAAAAGCTTTATCCGTCTTATGTGTCTCTACAGCGAAGAAAGGAAAAAGTGAAATCGATTGTTGTTTTTTGGCGGCGTCCTTTTACCGCTGGTGATTGGTGGTGGTGTCATTACATACGGGGGTCGTACGACAGATAGAGACAGAGGGAGCTAAGAGATAGATTGAAAGAAAAAGGGACAGAAAGCGACGGAAGGAGTATATAAATAGAAAGAAAAACGTTGCTACTGCGGAAAGCGGTGAGTGCAAGCTGACTTAATGCCCATCTGAGTTACTGGCGCTGTTAATTAATTTGGTGTCAGAAATCGAAACGAATTATCTGAGTGAAAAAAGATCCCTTCTCCACGCTGTTTTCCCTGCTACTGTGACCTCATAGCTTTAACAGAACAATGCTTGTGGTTTTAACGGATGAGATTCTAATCTTCTTATTTCTCACAGAGCGTTTTGTAAACAGATCATTGATTTTGCTTTGTGTTGCCCCTCTCAAAGGAATTCCGTACTCGCATTGTACTAGCAGCATCTCCTTAAACCAAATTACTTTTGATTCATGTCACACAACAACATGGAAATGAATTGAAGCTGATCAAGACCTTTTAATTACAAAGCAAATGTTAGGTCGTGACTTGGCAAATGTAATGCTAATTGGGTTACCGCAAAAGAAATCGATATGTGTTTGCTCGAGTTCGTCATATATCTCGTAGCAGACGACTCGACGATCAAAGCAGGGTCTGTCATGTCATAAATAAATTATAAACAGAATAAATAAATATAAACACAGATATTTTTACATTAATTTTTGATAGTATTGTTACGAAAAATTTGCATATAGAAAAACGGTTTCTTTTGTTCTCTACCTTAAAGTTTTTTATATTGAGAACAATTTGCTAATGACCTTGGTGACGTGTGGTGATACATAAAATTCTTTAGAAACTCCATGTTAAAACTTACGGTCTGAAAGCAAATATCCACGTTTTTCTTCTGAAGTAGGAAAAACCATATTAGTTTACAATATCCCGACGATATTAACTTACAGTATGCCGACTATATTAGTTTACAATATTTCGTCTTTTGGAATACCCGAAGCACTAGGGCTGGGGTGTCTCTTGACTGAAATACCCCATCATTCAGACCAGAAATGAAACTGGTCTTAAATATCTTTTCTGATACTTCCAGCGTTTAAAACCCTATGGTCGCTTGTCACAAGTAGTATACAGTATACCGTCAGAACTATTACTATCTCAGTCCCTCCTGTTCAAATTTCATTTATGATGTACAGCTTTAAACATCAGGGTTAAAGCTAATGTCAAGCGTGTTGATACATGTCAAACATGTTATTACTGTCCTGCAACCAATCTCTTTCAAAAGGGACATGAGTGAACATGGTGAACAATTGTTGCACACTACTTAATTTGAAGCGAACACGAATTTGGTAATACAGTGAAATTCCGCTGGTCTAAAACGCTAGCACCGCGAGCAATTAAAATATACTGTCACCATATTAATGGGAAAATCAGGGGAGGATTTATTGTCAGTAACATTTTACTATTTTTGTATACGTCACATATCGAATATTTCATCGCCAAAGTATGAAGTAGTTCTGTTCTTCTTCTTAGTCTGAATATTTTAGAATATTTTATATGCCTCCTGTTGGCAAAGTTCTAGACATTTTCCTCCTATGTTTACCGATTATCTACGTTCACTTGACCCGTCCTTGTGTGAATGTCATCATCATCATTGTAATATTTTCGCAACATTTGCAGTGGATGCCATCGCTCTCTATGCTACTTCCTCTGAGATCAATACCAAAAACATGACCTGGAGGGGGTGGCGTTTATTACATTCAGGTATGTTTCAACCGTCAATGTAGGAACTTATAACGTTTTGAACCAGTACTACGTTCTATTAAAAGAAAATAGTTAACGATCTACAGATGCCTTAATCCGCATCCACTAACCGCATTTCTGGAGCACAATGCCTTTGAGGCCGACAAGCACATACATTGAAGCTATGTAAAATTATTTAGAGAAATTGTGGTGCTTGAGAATGAATAAAGCACGGTGATTCGGAAAATGGAAATGAGACGTCTTATGAAAAAGTCAGCAACTTCAAAACTGTTGAAATGCTGTAATTTTCTGGCAGAGCGGTAAGGGTACAAAACTCTCATGCAATAGATATGTTTCTCAGCTCCGAGGCCGGATCCTGCATTTTGTATATGCATTATATCGTGTTTAGAAGCACTTTAGCCAACTGCGGTTCTTCTGCCAGAAACTAGTTCAAATGAATAGTAGCTCCGGTTGTTATATTGATATTATACTTGATTTGAGGACTTTATTTTCTGCATCTTCTAAATAGAAGAACCCTTAAATAAGGATGGTAATACAAATAATATTGATAAAGTCGCACAGGAATCAATGTACTAAGCAGAAAATGAACATTAATGCATAGAACGTCTTAAAACCAAATGCTACAAAACACCGGCATAGAAAGAAAACGGCCGGAAACTGATACTCAAAGCGCGAAAAGCTAGAAGAAAAGCAAAACGTACACTACATCAGACAGTGCAGGATGATACATACAATAAAAGCCATAAAAAATAGCGTACCATATGCAGTCGGACAGGAAAAAGGACACAAAGAAAGCAGGAAAGAAAATACGACGAAATAAAAATGACGAAGAAACAAGTTGGCAAAAACAACAGAGACAAATAATCCAAGCCGTAGAAGCTACGAAAAACTTTGAAAAAGAAGTTGATACACGTAGAGTACACAGAAATGGCCAAATCGTTATGAACGGCGCGACTTTATGAAAACCGATTAAGTGTCACGGAGCGTTGAAGGTCATGAAACTTTATGAATGACCTTTGACAATGAACTCTATTGATCAGCGTTATTCTTATTCTTCGGATAGAAAAGTTAGCGGACTTAAGCGAGTTTGGTAACCCCAAAATTATAAAAGCCAGACGACTGGGCCAAATCATTTTCAAGACGACAAGACTTGCATTGTTTAATATCTTCAAAAATTGGTCCGAGGAAAGAAAACCAACAAACCGCCGGAGGCTAGATGACAGCGAACTTTTTCTGTACGAACCGACAGAAAGAATATGTGGCACAATTCTCCGGTAATTTCAATGATGGTGACGAGATTAATGTGTCACAACACAAAGTACATCGAACCCCGCTGAAAACGGGGTTGCGTAGAAGCCGGTCACTATTAGTGGCCATGCTAATCTAGGTTTCCTCCGAAAGCGCCTACAGTAGGCAAACCAACATCAAAACTGGAACCTTTATGTTCGGAACAAGGTCATCTGGTCTTCGTTTGGAAGAAGCTCAAGTTGACGACCGGGTATATGTACGTCGTCTAAGTGGGGAAGCACAAGGATGCACCGTGGGACGAAAATAAGCAGGTGGAAGAAGCGTAAAGTTTTGGAGAATGTTTTCTGGAAAATCCTGGGTTCAACCATTCATGTGCAGGAAATTACAACATCTACCACATACCTAGACATCATTGCAGACGAGGTACACCCTTTCATGGTAGTGGTATTCCTCTCTAGTAGTATCTTCTTTTATAAGATAATGCGCCAAGGCAGACTCCCCGAAATATTCGAGAACGGTTCGCGGAACATGAGGCAGACTTCCAGGTATTTCCCTGGCCTCCAAATTCTCCAGACATCAATCCGATTGAGCATCTGTGCTTTGTTGCTGAAGCAACAAATTCGATCTGCGGGGTCCAGCCATGTAACTTATAAGAGTTAGAGGATCTGCTGATACTGTTTTGGTACCAGATAGACACCTTTAGAAATTTTGTAACGTCGATGCCTCGCAGGATAAGACTGTTTTGGCGGCACATGGAAAACCAACTTCAACAAGTGGTCACAATATTTCGCTCTTCGGTGCATATTTATATACTTGTTACAAGTACCTCACCTTATTTGTGTTTCGATCAAATATCTTATATACTCGTGCAAGCAAAGGAAACCTAGAATTATGAAGCTGCATATTGTCTACCACATTAATTCTTTTTGTTTTCGGAAATTTACCTTTGTTAAAAAAAGGAAATGAAACACATTAAGAAATATGATCTTCGTAACGAATGTACGTGGTAATTTAGTGAGAGGAATTTTGACACTACACATAAAATATTAAAAAATATCTTGTTTAGTAATACAAACAGAACAAGGACATACAGCTTTATATACATTAAGACCATTGATCGTGATGACAGATTTTATAGAAAATTGAATTACAACAGAAGATGATGTACAACAACAAAATAGTAAACTGAGATGCAAAAATATTTATGTTTGTCCATGGAAAGAAATGCCCACATGTGCTCAGCTGATTGAAAAAACAGTTCTCTGCCCAAGAGGCTGAATTAGGCGAGGCGTTGACTTCGAACCATTCTTTCGAAATGGGTCCGAGTTCGAATCAGTGGTGAAGTATGAATGGTGTATTTGTCTTTCGCATTGGTTCTTTCCCTTGCCTGGAACCAGTGTCTTAAAATTAGAGAGGTTTATGTAGATGAATTTAGGAAGGGAGTGTCTGACTCCCAGGCCTTAAACAATACTTACAAGTAGGAAGCTGAGCAATTTGGGCTAGACAGCACAACAGAAAAGTCACACAGAAGCAAGGTGGAAGACGCACTTACTTATACCCGTCAGGCTGGTACTCAAGGCTCCGACGGCTTAACGTGCCCATCCGACGCTTATTTAATGGTTCGAGCCTGCCTGGGATCGAACGTGAGATATTTACGCAGCAATCGTGAGAGTTGTCCACTAGGCCATCTGCGGCCTAATGGCAGCAATTTGGGGATGGGAAATTTCATATGTAGCCCACTGAGTTGCTCATGGTGGTCTTTGGACCCCCAATAAAAAACCAAAAATAGCAGCTGTAATTCAGAACAATGTGATTAAAGAATGTTGAAATAGAAAAAGAATGCCGTAACAAATTCAAATTTCCTATCAATTGTTTTTATTATTTTCCGAAGCTTAAGATACAAAAATAAGAACTAAGGTTGTTACGGGGATTTATGGATCGGTTTTTTTTTCGTGGTTTAACGATAAGCATGAGCAACTCTCAGGGCTATAAAGAGACGCCCGTTCACAATTCAGGGCCACTGACTCCAGGGAAGGAACAGAGCCAGCACCATCAGACAAACACCCTACCCATGCCTCATCTGAAGTTCGAACCTGGGTCCATTTTTGAAAAGCGTTCAGAAGCCAGCCAGCGCCTCGGACCAGACAGCCACCGGCGGGGAAGGTACAATTTCGTGCATGCAGATGTCTGCATATTTGAACATAGTGTAAATCATCATAAACTGGTGATAAAAGACATTGCCGCAGTGGTCTAAGCGATGGCTTCTGACCATTCGTCCGAGATGGGTCCTGGTTCGAATCCCGTGAGGCGTGGATGTTATGATTGCGTTATGGCACTGGTTCTCTCCCTTCCCTGGAATCAGTGGCTTTACATTAAGGACGGGCGACAGCTTATAGTCTGCAGAGTTGCTCACTGTGGTCGTTAAACTTCCAATTTAAAAAAAAAAAAGACAGGAAGGAGAGCTGCAGTGGGCAAAAAAAGTGCTACACCCATACATTACTTTCAATAAATAAACGTGGAAAGCACTTGTGAAGAAATAGTGTTAACCTTTCGTTGCTTTTACGATAAATACACACACTCGCACGCACGTGTTTCTTTTTTTTACTAATCAGAAGAAATATATATTAGGTCGTTCGGAAAATAATGGCTGATTTTCCGAGGTGCCGCATTCAACTCGCCCACAATACTTGCAAGACCAATTCGCGCCTAGCGCCATTGGTACGAGTTGAAGGGCGACTCAGACGCCACATAAGCGGCACGATCGGTTGAGCTGCGGTCGTTGCTATTCGTGTGAGAGTGGTCTGTACAACATGTTAGGAAGAAGGTGATTGTGATTGTGTGTGGTTCTGCTTCATGAGTTCAAATTGGGTCATAATGCGGCACAATCCTACCGTAATGTGGTCGAGGCATGGGGCAAGGAGGCAACATCTGAACGTACTGTTCGTCGGTGGTAGAAAAATGTTCCGCGAAACAAGCCTACAGGATGGAAAGGCCGACGATGGTTCGGTCATTGATAACGACGCTCTAAAGGCACATGTGGAGGCAAATCTTAGCGTCATAGCCAGAGAACTCGTCAAACAGTACGATCTGTCGTTGTCAACCATTTCCGAACATCTCCACCAAATTGGTAAGGTAAAGAAGCTCGATACATAGGTGACACAGGAACTTCTGCCAAAAAACCAACGTATTATAAAAAATCTTAAAATTCATTATGAAAAAAGGATTCTGCAAAAAGGTACACTTAAGTGCCCTAAAAACCGGTACACCAGTCTAATACTTGGTAGGTACCCAACGGAAGCGCAGGACTGCAGAAATACGACGAGGCATGGACTCCACTAGCTTCTGGAAATATGCTGTAGGCAATGCACACCATACTTCCTGCAGAGCGTTCCACAATTCCGGTGTGTTCCGAGGTCTCGGATTCCTGTGTTCGATACCGCGTTGCATGGCATCCCAAATGTGTTCTATCACGTTCAGATCTAGAAATTTCGGTGGGAATGCCAACACCCCAAACTCAGATGAATGCTCCTCTAACCCTAATGTGGCGTCACGACACTTGTGTGGAGGTGCATTGTCCTGTTGGAACAGGCCCAACCCATCAGCCTGAATGCAGAACATGAAAGGCTGTTCCTCGTCAGAAAGAATGTGCACATAGCGTTGGCCGGTCAAAGACGTTTCTGGATGTACCAGGGTTCCCAGTCAAGTCCAGCTAAACACACCCCATACCATTAAGAACCCCCACCAGCCGGTACAGTTTCCTGTTGACAGGCGGGATCTATGGCTTCATGGGGTTTGCGCCACACACGAATCCTTCCATCTGCTCGATACAGTTGGAAACGCGACTCATCAGACCAGGCTACATGTTTGCAGTCATCAAGTGTCCAGTGGCGGTGTTGCTGTGCCCAAGCGAGGCGCATAGCTCTGTGTCGTGCACCCATCAAGGGGACTCGAGTTGGGCGTTGGCTAGCCAAACCCATATCGTTCAGGGTGCGTTGCACAGTCCGGACCCTGATGCTTGTTGAGGCTCCAACATTGAATTCCGATTATACCTGCGGGAGTGTTGCACGCCTATCGCGTGAAACGATTCTTGACAGCCGACGATGGTCACGTTCACCCAATGTCTTTTTGCGGCCACACTGGTGTCGTAGGTTGGAGGTTTTGCCGGAATTCTTGTAGTCACGGTACACTCCTGCAATGGTCATCCGTGAAAATCCGAACTACGTTTCTACCTCCGAAATACTATGGCCCATCTCACGAGCGCCAACTATGACACCGCGTTGAAAATTGCTTAAATCGTTAAAACTTGTCATTCTCATGCCGAATACAGCTCTGACAGCTGGCAAGGATGTCTATAGCTTTATATACGCACTCTCGGACAAAACCGAGTGCGCGCATAGGTGACGTTGCTATGTATTTGCATAAGCTCGTCTGTACCAAGTTTTCTGGCACTTCAGTGTATTCCAGCCGTAGAGAGCAGGCAATGTATAGATAATTTTCTAAATTTGAGAATCGCCATATCGGAGATGACGAAAGCTTGGGAATGTGATGTGAAAGCTCGGGAATCCAATGTGCACAACTGTTTCTGAAAACCGGATTCAAAACTGATACTGCAGAAACTTAACCTGAATTCGATATGAGCTTTGCAGATTTGAAGGGAAAATGTAGCAGCTGAAAGACAAAGGAAGTGTTGAAGAAGGTGCAGAACTTTCTGATTTTCTCAACGTTGATAAAAACGTTGTGATCGCTGAATATCGTACATAGAGTGACATCTTAGAAAGTGTTATAAAATATAGCGAAAGAACTACAGTGAGTGATGAAGATATTGATGAAGAGGCTATCAAAAAACTTTCACAGGAAGAAATGCTGAAGGTATTCAATACGATTAGACGACGATTATTTTCAAGAAGGTGTTCCAGACGAAATCTTCCGATGTTTACAAAAATGTGAAACGTTTTTATGAACAAAACGATTTTTATAGCAAATCTGTAAAGGGCAGAATTGAGGAAGTTTGTACAGTTTAAAATAAATGATTATATAATCAGGAGAATGAAGAGGAGAGCTAAGCTCTAATCCCCGTTTCTTTCTTTTCATTAATTTGTTTTTTCCGACAATGTATTCTACTTCTACAAATATATGTATAAAAAAAGATTTAAACTACGCATTTGTAAAAACCTTATACTGCAAAGCTCTATTTACCGTCCAAATTCAACTACATTTTACCGTTTTTTTTCATTATATTTTATTAAGTTTTTACAATTTAAGTTCATTTAACGAATTTTCTTTATAACGACGTTTTTAAGTGATACGATGGGGCAACTGTATATTTCTTATGATAAGTGAAAAAAGGAAACACGAGTGGGTGTGGTTATTGTAAAAGTAAATTAATGGTTAAAAATATTTCGTCACAGTTGCTTTCCACGAATTTATGTTAAAAGTAACGCATGCGTGCAAATAGTTTTTTGTCCACTGTAAGTAATTTGTGGCGCTTTTTATTGGAAAACTATTTAGCACTGCTTTTTAAATATGGGGATTTATCGGAAACAATAGAATATCATTCTCTAACAGATGAACAAGAAAAGGAAGCCGGCAACAAAGTTTTGTGTAGTGAAACACCGTCGTCATGCAGTACCAAACCTGGTTCAAGCTACGTACCAGATAAATTACTGTTTCATTATCTCCACAAAATTTCTTCACGAACACGTTATAGAAAAGGATCTATCAAAGACAACATTTAGGAATTCTACGCAGTTGCAAAGAGAAGGACCAATATTGAACAGAAGAAACAAAACGAGCGAAAGATTACTTGCATGCACACGGAAAAGGACTGATTTTTTTTTACAAAGAATTAATATCAATCTTCTATTATTTTCTTCGTTGTGCACGCTATCATATTCTCACTACCGGTGATTTCCTTGTTCTGAATTGAGCTGAATGAGAACTAGATAAAATTTATGAATGTGAAATAATGCGCCTATTACGCTTTACATCTCTTCCCGAGCCTCCATTAATCAAGCCTGTTTTCTCCCGCTTATCAAAAGAAACACGATATCGCCTAAGAAAAGAGAAGTAAAATATTACGAAAGCGGAGGATATCAGGAAATATGAGACGGCTATGAGGATAGCCCATAGATGCAACGATTACACTAGTAAAAGTCGCTTTATAAGATGGATCGGCAGAGCAGTCAGCGGAGTTTCAGAAAAGATTCGGCGTCACTTAGATGATAGGACATTGAGAAAACGCATGCGCAAAGTGTGGTCTGCCATCTTTCATCCTTATGGATCATAAGTCACGTTGTCAAAGGCATGTGAAGGATCTGGGAGGGAAAAAAGAGAAGAGTGAAGGACTGTGTAGTGATGATATCTGCCTGTCTGCATCTGGAGATTATTGCCAATCCCCAGTGGATGGAGATAATACTTCGTATTGAATTCCTCTTAACAAGTAACGAAGGAACAAGAGCTATCATAACTGGGTTACGAAGGGAATAATTATGGAGACCTATTTTTCGTAATACATGATATTGAAAGAGTACTAATTATGTTCAAAATTACGAAAAAGGGCATTTTTTAATCATAGTGGAAATGAATAGACAATAAGATATATGCTGCTAGGAATGATATGTATTGGAATTTAGTCTTGCCCAAAATTATACGACACAATTTGCCCATGAAGCAAATCATTTCGAAGATTTGCTATACGTAAATATCAGAAGAAATGTGTGAAGAGGTTTTTCGTCTAAGTGAAGACGGACAGCATATAACTTAAGTAAAAAAAAATTAGGCGAATTTCGGTTCAAAATTTAAAAACAATATTCAGTCTGTTCTCTAAAGTAAATGTGACGGATAAAAAATAATACGGATAATAAAAACGAGTCACCGGTTTAAGTTAGAGTAAAAATTATATGTAACCGAGAAGAGAATCGCTTCCTCGTTACCTCTTATTAAATCGCGTTTACGCAGAATGAACTTCTATTATATCGCGGTTTTTTATATTAAGCAAAATTGAAATTAAATAAATAAAATAAAAGACTCATTTTGTTTATTAACATAACGATACCAAAATGAATATGCAATGAAATAGCAAAATATTAGGAACATCTGTGACGTATAATTTAATATAACTTTACGTTTTAGTTTCCGTATCCACGTACATTTTTATTCGTTCTCCTTAGAAAGTTTCTAAACTTAACGCAACATTTCTCTCTCGAATGAATGTCCTGTGGCCAGCTCAACTGAAGTCATAAGTAGAATGAAGTACGAGCAAAACACAAATAGTGTATGTTCGTTGGCTTTCGAACTGGGTGGCATTCTGTCTGAGTTTGGTCAGATGCTTTCTAATTGATTTCCGTCAAAGTGTTGTTTCTTGGATAGATTTTGATAGTTAGATATTTTGTAACTCGAGTTTGTCAAAAGTTGATTATTATATTGCTTCGAGGTTACAGCATTCACCTGTTACTAAGTTTGCTATACTTGAAGAGTGTTACCCACTACGAGTAATATTGTGAAGTGTCCTAATCTTTAAAATAAGCAGTTTTGGACAAAAAAAATAAGTTTTAATGAGTAGTCTCTTTATTTCCTGGCCCCTTCAAGCCAGTCAGTGTGTAATTAAGAAACATCTGTGTGGAATATTTAACTATTCGGAACATCACATGAAAGCTACAAAACGTTAAATCAAAGCAGTATTCTGACTTACATAATCTAATGAGACTGTCTTTTATGCACTGTGATGTATTTGCCCAGCAGGACGCACACGACATGAAGGCAGGTAGCAGTCAGAACGAACGTCTGCGTAGTTCAAATTGTAGAGTGACTTATTCCGGAATAAGGGGACCCGGGTTCGAACCCCGGCGTGGATAAAAATGATGGAGCAATTTACTTCGTAACGAGACTGTCTTTTATGAACGAGACTGTCTTTTCTAACGAGACTGTCTTTTCTAACGAGACTGTCTTTTATGCACAGTGACGTACCTGCCCAGCAGGACGCACACCACATAAAGGCAGATAGCAGTCAGAACGAACGTCCGCGTAGCTCAATTGGTAGAGTGACTTATTCCGGAATGAGGGGACTCGGGTTACAACCCCAGCGTGGATAAAAATGACGGAGAAATTTACTTCGTTATAATGGCGCCCGAACTTTCCAGATGACCCGGCCGTTCAAAACCTCGCAATGGTGTGATGTTCTTCCCACACCGCGAGATAGGAAAAATAAGAGAATCCCTTCTCAAGCGCTTCGAAAAATACATGTTTGTGACGTTGCATTCCACACACCAGATTGACTGGGAGTTCTCAAGTGCACGTTCTACAGCGGATGGCTGCCTGCAACGATTCATGGTTACGGCTGACCCGTGGGCCATGCCCCCGTCCCTCTTTCGGGGGGCAGCAGGACGCACACGACATAAAGGCATATAGCAGTCAGAACGAACGTCCGCGTAGCTCAATTGGTAGAGGGACTTATTCTGGAATGAGGGGACTTGGGTTCGAACCCCTGCGTGGATAAAAATGACGGAGAAATTTACTTCGTTATAGCACACATAATGAACTAAGAACCTTACATTTGGGGCTCAAACAGGGAGTAAAAATCAAAGTTATATATACGTCACACATCCCATAGCAATAATGCACATGATATCCTCACTTAAGTGCAGCTATATCTTTGAGGCGGCTTTATAGACGGCTCACTGCAAAGGATTCAGATGTGCATGAAGTGTAGTTAACGGCAGTGTGGGAAAGTCTCGTGATTTAAAGGACCTCAAAGAGACACGGTAGTGGGCGCCAATTAAGCGGATGCATTTATCTCTGTTATGCAACAATCTGGGGTGTACAATGAGTAGTAATCAAACAACAAGACATGAAGTCAGCGGTCCTCCAGTAAGAGGAAACGACCGATCGATGTTCGAAGGCAACGGTGGCTGGACACGATGGTAGTGGTAACAGATGAGCTCCATTGCTTCAAGCAATAGCACTGTACAACAAAGATATCACGAGGAAAATTTCAGCACAAACAGCACTCAGCACATTAGAGCTAGAGCAGGAAAAATCTGGAAGGAGAACGTTAGGTAAAGAGGCTGGATGCGGCAAGAGGCACTAGACAAAATCCAACATTTTCTCCTGGCTTAAAAACACATCACGTCTGGTTTTGAACGAGAAGAAGGCACCGCTCTTCCTGGTGAACATTTCTGCACATTTATCATGAAGTGCGCTCTTCAGCGCATCCAACTGGGGACAGTATATAACAGAAACTTATCGTCTGGTTTCCTGCCATCAGCTCGTACTGCAGGAGTCCCTTCCAGTCCCTCACACATAAGTTGGGCCCGATTAAGCCAGTTGGGGACAAAGGCCCAGGAAAAATACGGTGCCCCACTGTTAAAATAAAACCTTTCACAAATGTATAATGCTGGAGATGTCATGTGGTATATATTACATGACACGATATATACATATATATATACTTACATGGTTTCCTTTTGGATCTTCTCTGTCCCTTGGTATCCAGTTAAAAATTGTTGTTGTCTATCTGTGGACCATATTAGGGATTTTACTGTGATCATGATGTCTTCGACTCTTATCATTCCCCGTATATACGAGTTCCTCATCATAACTTTCCTGGTTACACCAAGCATGCATCTACCCATTCTTCCTTCCGTTGTCTGCAGACCTTGTATGTCTTTTTCACTTAAGGTCAACGTCTTTGCTCCATATGTAAAAACAGTAAGGATGCAAAATACATTTCTTTTAAGACACAATAGCATATAACTCTTTAATATTGCACTGTTTCTTCCAAAATCTCTGAAACCAAGTCTTATGCGCCAATCAATTTCTTCATCAATGTGACCATCGCTTGATATCTGCTGTCCGAGGTAAATGTATGTATCGGTTATCTCTAGCTTTTCCCCATCAATTGATAAATCTTCATTTCTTGTAAAAGCATTTCGTACATCGGTTTTGTCTTCTAAAAGTTCATTTTCAATTCCACTTCTTTACTCTTGTCATCAAGTTCCTGGATCACACATACTTTGAAGCTCTAAAGGGATGGTTGCAAAAATTATTACGTCATCTATTGAACGAAGGTGAGATAAATAATCTTTATTAATCTTTGCATCCTTGTTTGCATAGTTCAGTGATCGAAAAACACTTTGCAATGTGGCATTTGATCAAAGACACCTTGCAATATGTTTGAGAAATATGGTGCCACGTTATCTCACTCCTTTCCCAATTTTTATTGGTGCTGTACCTTCAAATGGTCGAATCTTTACACTTGTATTTTCATAGATGTTACTGATAATACAAATGTATGCATCTTCCATACCACAGGATTTCAAAGGCATTGTGGCTGCTGATAGTTTTACGGAATCAAATGCCTTTTCACAATCAATAAAAGCCATACATAATACGTAGGAGTTCATATTCTCCCTTTATTTCAATTAGTTCTCTCAGTATATGGATAATTGGATATGATCTATGGAGCTGTAGTCACTCGCGAATCCAGCCTATTCCTTCGGTTGATCCATGTCCAATATTACCTTCAGGCGATGTGAAAGATCCTTAGTGAAGATTTTATAAACCACTGAAAGGAGGCTGCTGGTCCTGTAGTTCCTGAGATCCTCAATATCACCTTTTTTAAGTGGCAGGATCATTGTAGCATTGTTCCACTTCTCATTAGCTTTTCCTTCATTTATACATATAGTGAAAATTTGGACTAGTGTAGTTTCCAGTTCTCCACTTTCTTCTTGTATATATCCACAGTAATTTTATCTTCTTCTGCAGCTCTTCCCCGTTTTATGTTCTGTATTGCATGTGTAACTTCTGCTGGGAGGACTGGAGGAACTTTGGTACCGGTACCTTTTTTAATGACGAATAGGTGTATCATCCCATTTACTCGTATCTAGTTTTGTGTAGGAATATGACACTCTTGTCAAAGATGGTTAAGAAGATGGTTCTGTAACAAGAATTGGGGGAGAAATTTTGACAAGGGTGACAGATTTCAAAACAAAACTATATGAAAGGGATGATACATCTATTCCAGTCATTAAAAAAGTACTAATACCAAAGTTCCTCCAGTGCTCCCAGCAGAAGTTAAACATGCAATTAAGAACATGAAACGGGGAATTTTTAAAATAAAGAATGAAATTACAGTGGTCATTATACAATAAGCAGGTGAAGAAATGCGGTATATTCCATCCTATATAGCGAATTTCTTTCTGTAATGGTTGAAAAGTGGTGGAATTTGATTAATAATCTAAAGATTTGTAGTAATAGGTTTTATAATTTCACTGTTCATAACGAATTCTAAAGCAAATTTGATTCTGTTCTTGAAGTGAGTCAGATATTTTAGAGAAGAGTAAAAGTCGGTTTTGTGAAAATTGAACTCTCCATTAATGAACTATTAAAATTGCCTGGGCACCTTATATCGGAGAAAATATTTTTAAAAATAAACAAAATAATGTCACACGTAGTTTAGTATTTGAAGGAAAGAAAAGAAACCGCTTTGTCATGGATTTTTATAAGGTTCTTTAAAAAAAAACCAACCAGTGCTTTTTTAGGGGGGAGTAGACAAACATTAACCCTTGTTAAGGCACTGGTCTGTTTCATAGGTCTATTTCTAGCATTCGTAGCTGCGAAACTGATAATAAATAAAATCTTGAAAGTCCAGCATGCATGTAAGGTCACTTTCTATTGTTAAAAATTGATAAAATGATAATACGTTCAATTCTAATTAGGTCATTTCTAGCAGAAATTTTTAAAACTCGATGCCCCTCTTATACAAATCCCTCAGTGCCCTGCTGGCTCGTGCAGGGCATTTCCTTCGTAGGATGCATATCAGCTTTTTGAGTTGTTAATGGAAGCTTGCCACACACACAGCCTATTCCTTTTCACCCGGTACCATTCGTTTCAGAAATGGATCCTTTTTATTCCGTTTGAGTAGTGAATCTCATATGCAGTCTAGAACATTTTTTTCACCCACATTGTTCGGTACCCAAACATCAAAGCGATTCACATACCAAGCTTTGCCAAATGCGATGCGAAGGTGCTGTTAGGAAATCAATAATGTCTGCGCAGTGTCTGAGGTTGTATTGTGTGGGCAGCTTTTGAATAATGTCTTCATTTTGTCATCGTCAACCCCAACGCATCTTCCAGATCACTGTTCATCGGCGACTGAGTAAACTCCACGACGACACTTTGCAAACCAATAATGACACAATTTAACACTTGAAGTACCCTCACCATAAACAGCACATAGAAAAACAGACTCAAATTAAGAAAAGGAGCCTAACTGTCTCCCATTTTCAAACTGGCGCCGAATGGAGAAAACTTAACCGATCAAGCCGAATTCCGTTTTTATAGAGGTGTCGGAAGCTCGCATTTATCCACCTCGGTGGCGCAGTGATTTAAGCGCCAGATTGTGACCATTCTTCCGAGATGGGTCCAGGCTAGAATCCCAGTAAGGCACGAATGTGTTGTGCTTGACGTACGACACTGACTCTCTTCCTTCCCTGGAATCAGTGGCACTGAATTAAGACCGGGCGACTGCTGATAGCCCATTGAGTTGTTCCTGGTGGTCGATAAACGTCCAAACAGGAATTCACCTTTGAGGACATGAAAATATCATGTGTTTACAATGCAAATTAACGACATCGATCTCCAAAATGCGCAAAGGCTTGTACATAATCCAATATAAATAATATTTAGAAGAATATGCAAATGATGAAAATTGCTTTTTTTAATAATTTCCTTTGTAATGATAAGCAGTACTGAAAATTATACCTTTTACTGCTTCGTTTGCAAACATCCGTTTCATTTACTCGAAGAAATTCCTTCAAGGTTTGGTAATGTATTTCCTTTTAAGCAGATCGTTGATCAGTAAAGAGCAATATACGACAGACATTAATTTCGTCCAATCACAGGGTGGACATGCATTTCCTGCGTTACCGTCCTAAATTAATAGCTTTTCACAACTTTGTTTTAAAAAAAGATCCATCAGGCTGCAAGAAGAATTACCTTACCAGTTTGATGCATTACGAGGGCAAATTGTTCCTTGTAATATCTGAGCTAAACACAGTTTCCCTTTAAAAAGTTCGTCATCCATAGATGTGTCAGGACTTAGGAACGGAGACTTAGGACTCCGGGTTCATAACTTTGGATAATTAAAACCAAAGCAGGGGAAGAAGGCAGACCGATTAATCTATGTTACAAGGGAAATATATTTAGGAGATGTTATAAAATATTCTGTCGTGTTCTTCCTGTGGGCTAATACACGAGCGACGTACAGAACTTGAGTAAACTTATTAGATTAACGCCCTTACAATGTTTATGATCATTCAAGCGTTGATTAAGGGGAACTGAGAAGGAAAGTTTTGCATAATAATTAAGGAATGAAATATGTGCGTCAGTCTAATACGTCTCATTGATATTAATGACTTGATGCGCTGTTATCCGAATAGCAGTAACACGGGAAGTAAGATTCCTTGGAATCGCATGCAAGATCACGGCTGTACAAATATTAGCAGATAATAGGGAATCCGAAAAGGTATGGAGGACAGATACTACGAAAATTACTAAGACAGACAGAAATAACATATGAATAATAACATTCTTTGATTGTTAAAAAGTAGGAAGGACATGACGTATTTATCATTCCTTTAAGACAAAGAATTAAACACATATCCGTAAATTATCCTGAAATTTGTTTTACACCAACTCATGTTTCGCGCACCTGTACATGATTTAAATTTCTTGACGAAGCAGGTGATAAATTTAATGAAACCGAGCTTTGGTTTGTGGTTGGGGAATTTAACAACCGCCGTCAGCAACTCAATAAGAGTCGCCCATCCCTAATTTAGGACCACTGGTTCGAGGGAAGGGAGAGAGCAAGTACCGTACGACAAACGCAACACCCATGCCTCATTGGATTCAAACCCGGATTCCGGACGAATGGTCACACGCGAGCAATTAGACCACTGCGCCACTGTGGCGGCCGCTGCTTTTTGCTTTTATTTAAGACTGAAGTTCCTATCAAGGAATCGATGCCACATTTAATAAGCAAAAGCAATTAAAAAATCATTTTTGAAGCACAAATAACAAAAATATAGAAGTTCAATTTTGAAATTTGCCTTTGAATTTTACATAAAATACAATAACCCGTGAGGCCGTCATGTGTTTATTTTGTTGTTGTTGTTTATTTGGGGGTTTAGTGACCACTGAAAGCCGGTCGATAGGCTATAATCATTCTCCCGTCCCTAATTCAAGGCCTCTGTTTCCAGGGAAGGGAAGAGACCCAGGACTTTAAGACAAACAGAACATCCATGCATCACCGGAATTCGAACCCAGACTCATTTGGCACATATGGTCACAATCCAGCGCTGAGATCACTGCGCCGCATGGGCAGTACCGTCACGTTTAGTACTCGGATTAATTAATACAGGCAGCAACCGCAGTCTCGTTTCCCGTTTTTATCAAACTCAGCGATGCAATCTAAGATAAAGAACAATGTTCTATGTTTTTTGCATTTGCAATTTAGTAAATACGTAATTTGTGGAATTTATACACTTCGGCAAATTTTATTCAATCAGCTTATCTCTAGTGCATTGTTTTTGAGAATTTTTCACTTTAAAATTATCTTTGGTCATCACATGCATACCGCCATAATGAAACGAATGCGCAATATGTAATTTTTACTTTCTTCCCTTTCGATTAGGTGTTTTCTGCTGATATTGCGATTGCATTTTTGAACATTTGAGCTAAATATATCCTTTTCTGTATTTCGTTGAGATTTAACGACCGTCGTGAGCAACTCTGTGTGCATTAAACGGTCGTCCGTCTGTAAGTTGTGCCGCTGCTTTCAGGGAAGGGAAATGGTCTGATCCATGGGAAGGCGGAGATCAATGTACCACCCATTCCTCACCCAGGATTCAGACCCGGGAACATTTCGGAAGAACTGTCAGAAACCTGTGCTTAGACCACTGTGACACCAGGCGACAGCTAACTCTGTCTTTGAAAATAACTCCCAACAGAAGTCGCATGTGAAGTTTTTTAATAGATTTCGGTACGATATTTCCAAGATTATTTTCACAAAACTTGAGCTTTTCTCACAGAAGACTCGGACAGCTGAAGGAGAAAACAACACGAATGTACCTCAAGAAGTGCTTTTATCCATGGCATGATCTAGAGTGCTGTCTTGCGAGTAACATGGAATGAGAAATACTTTACTTTGGCAAGAGTATTTATACGGAATATCTTTTGTCTTGCAAGGAACCATCCGGTATGCATTTATAATATGTGCAGTCCACGAACATCGATTGTCATTTTTAGATTTTTTTAATAAGATGCTGTCTGTGCCTCTGCTCAAAGAAAGTAAATAATTTGCGCCGTACACATGAAAAAATAAAATCTCGTTACACGGATGTTCAGATTAAAGATACTTGAGAAAATTTCGTGGAATCCGCTATAAAACATTCCCGTTAGAAAAATATGTTCTGAATTTGATTACGCAGATCCTAATAAAAACATTTTTTTGTATGTATATGAATGCAAGTTCACTTAGTTCAATTTTCTTTATCCTTAGACTAATGTACGAGGTCGTGCGATTCATCAGAATTTTTAGCAAAGCGTCTTTACATGCCTACGCTATTCCCAGTTAATTCCTCAACTTTCTTTCAAGCAAGCGAATCTTTTACTGAACAAACAAAAGCTGAAGAAGCTGAATATGTAACATATTGATATTTTTATAGATGTTTGCATCAATATAAGGCTTCAGAATGGTAGCCCAATTATTTGTTTATATTGCATATGGCCTTAAAAGGAAAGACGTGAGAAATGTTCAGTTAAAAATATTACACAAATACTATGTGGAATTTCTGTACAGATATCTTGAAATAAGATGTGTTAATATTCCAGCCTTTCTTCGTTAAACACTATTTTTTAAAGATCTTTTCGAATTGTTAATCATAGAATTCTTTTGCTCATACATATATATACACTGCTGGCCACCCAAAATGCAACACCAAGAAGGAAGCATCCGATTGGCCTGAAATTCGCAGCATGCGTCGTCCGCGAGAGGACATGAAAACGATTAGCATTGCAGGGTATATGCAAATCATGTGAGCCCGGCACGCCACAGAGAAGCACTATGAGAAGGGTGCACAGAAGGCAGGGTGTAAGTAGTGTAACTGTGTTGTGCTTCCAGACCTGTGCGTGGTAAGCTTCCTGATGCCTCGTCGCAGAATACGGCACTCATTCCAGCACGTTTCGGAGTTCGACAGAGGACGAATAGTGGCTTATCGCGACAGCGGTTTATCGTAACGTAACATCGGCGCCTGTGTGGGACGACATCCTGCCACAGCGAGGCGAGTATGGATTGGGTGGGTGCAGGAGGGACGGAAGGACCAACGTTAGCGGTTGCCGCGCCGCAGCACACCATCGAACGAGAGGACCAGCATGATGTGCGGCGGGCATTGACGGTTCGCTCCACCACATCACGAACGCTAGCGCAGGAATTAAGGTGTGTTGCGCAACAACCTGCGCCAGCACGTACCGTTCGACGTTGTCTGCCGGAGCGGGGACTGGTTTCACGGCGCCCATTGCTCCGATTACCATTGACGTTGCACCACTGGTGAGTGCGGCGGCAGTGGGCGGTTGTACGCCGAAAATGGACTACGGAATGACACGACATTGTCTTCTCCGACGAATCCCGCTTCTGCCTGCAACACCACGATGGTCGGATCCGCTAGTGGTGGCACCGCGGCGAGAGACTGTATGACGCCTGCACTATGCATCGCAATACCGGTCCGATGCCTGGCGTTACGGTTTGGGGCGTAATTGGATATCACACCCGCACCCCACTGGTATGCATCGCCGGTACACTCAACAGCCACCGCTACATCTCCGACGTTTTAGAGCCTGTAGTCCTCCCTTACTTGCTGGACCTGCCAGTGGCCGCGTTTGAACAGGACAATGCGCGCCCTCACGTGGCACGCATTGTGCAACAATTCTTCACCGCCCACCAGATGTCACTACAGCCGTGGCCCGCCTGTTCTCCCGATATGTCGCCCATCGAACACGTCTGGTCGCTGATCGGCAACTGAGTGGCACGGCAAGCACCACCCGCGGCTACACCTGATGAAATGTGGCAAGGTGTGGAAGCAGCCTGGAACGACATACCCCAAGCCCAAATCCAAAGCCTCTTTCGTTCAATGTCTAAGCGTGTAGCTGTCGTTATTGCCAGCCATGGGAGCCACACGCGCTTTGATGTCTGCGTGTTCCACAAGTCGCACGGGCATGTAAGCTCAATCGTTTCATCTTTGTATCTGTTGTTATGTGTCCAGTAAATCTGGCTTTGCTATCTCGTGTCCTTGTTGGTGTTGCATTTTGGGTGGCCAGCAGTGTATATATATATATATATATCATCATCATCATCATCATCATTGTCAACCATTATCAATCTACTGCTGGACGAAGGTCTCTCCAAGCCTCTTTGACAACCGTCTGTCTTGTGCCAGTCTCTTCCTTGTTACTCCCACATACTTTCGAATTTCATCCACACATCTTCCATGCGGTCTTCTTCTGAGTCTTTTGCTGTCCCTTGGAATCCAATCTAAAATTTCGACTGTCCATCGATGGTCTGTCCTTCTGGCGATATGTCCAGCCCATTGCCATTTCAGGGATTTTACTCTGATCATGATGTCTTCCACTCTTGTCACATTTCTGATCCACCAACTCCTCTTCTTATCTCTCCGGGTTACACCAAGGAGGCACCTTTCCATGCTTCTTTGAGTTGTGTGCAGCCTTTGCATATCTCTTTTAGTTAAGGTCCACGTCTCTGCACCATACGTAAGCACTGGAAGGTTGCATTGACCAAACACTTTTCCTTTAAAACTTAATAGCATATTGCTTTTGAAAATTATACTGTTTCTTCCAAAAGCTCTCCAGGAAAATTTTACACGCCGATTAATTTCTTCATCAATGTGACCCTCACTTGATATCTGTTGTACAAGATAAACGTACCCATCTGTTATCTCCAGCTTTTCTCCATCAATCCATAAATCTTCATTTGTTGTAAAAGCGTTGTACACCACTTTTGTCTACTGAAAGTTCATTTTTAATCCCACTTCTTTACTCTTGCCACAAGTTCAGAGATCATATTCTGCACCTCTGATGGGGTAGTTGCAAAAATGACTATGTCATCAGCAAAACAAAGGTGAGTTAGATAATCTTCATTAATCTTTATACCTTTATTTTCCTAGTTCAGTGACTAAAAGACATTTTCCTATGTGGCATTAAAGTGTTTGGGAGATATGGTGTCACCTTGTCTCACTCCCTTTCTAATTTTTATATGTGCTGTATTCTCAAACAGCCGAATCTTTGCACTTGCATTTTCATAGATGGTATCAATAGTATTAATCTATGCATCTTCACTACCGCAGGATTTTAAAGCCATTGTAACTGCTGATGGTTTCACTGAATCAAAGGCCTTTTCATAATCGATAAGAGCCATGCACATTGGAAGTTCATATTCTCTCGCTCTTTCAATTAGTTTTCTCAGAACGTGGATATGATCTATATTGCTGTAGCCACTCCTGAATCCAGCTTGTTCTCTCGGTTGAGCCATGTCCAGTGTTACCTTCAAGCGGTGTGAAAGAACTTTACTGAAGATTTTATAAACCACTGATAGGAGGCTGATAAGTCTGTAGTTCCTGAGATCCTCAATGTCACTTTTTTTTATGCAGCAGGAACATTGTAGTGCTGTTCCAATCTTCAGGGACCTACCCTTCATTAAGGCATTGAGTGAAAACTTGGGCGAGTATTGTTTCATTTTCTCCACTTGCTTCTTGTATGATGTCTACAGTAATTCCATCTTCTACTGGAGCTTTTCCCTGCTTCATATTCTTGCTTGCACGTGCAACTTCTGCTGGGAGGACTGGAAGAATTCTGGTACTGGTACCTTTCATGATGTCTAAAGTACATGTATCATCCCTTTAATATATTTTGGAGTAGAAATCTTTCACTCTTGTCAAAATTTCACATGTATTTCTTGTTAGAGAGCCATCTTCTTTTCTCAGTGCCATAATCTGTTTTCTTCCCTTACTGAGATGTCTCTTTGCTATCTTTAAACTTATATATATATATATATATATATTATCAAACTTATGCACCCACCACAAGTCATCCTGAAGAAGAAATTGAAGAATTTTTATGAGGAAATTCGTCATCTAAATAATAAAGGTAAGCAGCACTTGAAGATAATTATGGGAGATTTCAATGCAAAAATAGGGCACCGGCAACAGAATGAAACTTCAGTAGGTAAATTCGGTCACGGCAACAGAAACCAGCGTGGAAATACTCTCGTTGAGTTTGCAGAGGCAGAAGGATTTTTTCATCTTGAATTCCTTTTTCAAGAAAAAGCCACACAGGAAATGGACATGGAGACATCCAATTGGGACGACAAGTGAAATTGATTTTATTATGTGTAACAAAAAAATTCGTCATCGAAGACTGCAGTGTGCTAAACAAGTTCAACACAGGTAGTGACCATAGATTGGTGAGATGTAAGATGCACCTCAACACTAAACTGGAACGTGGCAAGCTCATAAGACAAACAAAATGTATTGACATAACCAACCTTAAAAAACACCAAAATACTTTCAAGTTGGAACTGAAGAACAGATTCTCTGCTTTAGAAGGCCTAACATCGGAAGAAGTGGATATTTCGGAAGTTAACAGAAAAGTAACCAAAGCTCTTATGGAAACAGCAACAAAATTAGCTGGGTCTAAGAACAAGTTGCATGTAAACAAATTATCAGGAAAAACCAAAATGTTGATGCAAAAAAGAAGAGAGATGAGGACAACTAAAGAAGATGTGACTTCCAAAGTGGAATATATAGAGCTATGCAAGACAGTAAGAAAAAGTATCACTGAAGACGTAAGGAAATTCAACTGTGAGCTAGTGAGGAAAGCAATTGAAAACAACCAAAGCCTAAAGATAGCAAAGGGACATCTCAGTAAGGGAAGAAAACAGATTATGGCTCTGAGAAAAGAAGATGGTTCTATAACAAGAAATAGAGGTGAAATTTTGACAAGAGTGAAAGATTTCTACTCCAAATTATATGAAAGGGATGATACATGTACTCAGACATCATGAAAGGTACCAGAGTTCTTCCAGTCCTCCCAGCAGAAGTTGCACATGCAATCAAGAACATGAAGCGGGGGAAAGCTCCAGGAGAAGATGGAATTACTATAGACATCATACAAGAAGCAAGTGGAGAAATGGAAACAGTACTCGCCCAAATTTTCACTCGATGCCTTAATGAAGGGAAGATTCCTGAGGATTGGAACAATGCTACAATGATCCTGCTACATAAAAAAGGTGACATTGAGGATCTCAGGAACTACAGACCTATCAGCCTCCTATCAGTGGTTTATAAAATCTTCACTAAAGTTCTTTCACACCGCTTGAAGGTAACACTGGACATGGCTCAACCGAGAGAACAAGCTGGATTCAGGAGTGGCTACAGCACAATAGATCATATCCACGTACTGAGAGAACTAATTGAAAGAGCGAGGGAATATGAACTTCCATTGTGCATGGCTTTTATCGATTATGAAAAAGCCTTTGATTCGGTGAAACCATCAGCAGTTACCACGGCTCTGAAATCCTGCGGTATTGAAGATGCATACATTAATATTATTAATAACATCTATGAAAATGCAAGTGCAAAGATTCGGCTGTTTGAAAATACAACACACATAAAAATTGGAAAGGGAGTGAGACAAGGTGACACCATATCTCCGAAGCTCTTTAATGCCACATTGGAAAATGTCTTTCAATCACTGAACTGGGAAAACAAAGGGATAAAGATTAATGGAGATTATCTAACCCACCTTCGTTTTGCTGATGACGTAGTCATTTTTTGCAACTACCCCATCAGAGCTGCAGAGTATGATCCAGGAACTTGCTGACAAGAGTAAAGAAGTGGGATTAAAAATGAACTTTCAGAAGACAAAAGTGATGTTCAATGCTTTTACAAGAAATGAAGATTTATCGATTGATGGAGAAAAACTGGAGATAACAGATACGTATGTTTATCTTGGACAGCAGATATCAAGTGAGGGTCACATTGATGAAGAAATTAATCGGCGTACAAAACTTGCCTGGAGAGCTTTTGGAAGAAACAGCATAATTTTCAAGAGCAATATGCCATTATGTCTTAAAAGAAAAGTGTTTGATCAATGCATCCTTCCAGTGCTTACGTATGGTGCAGAGACGTGGACCTTAACTAAAAGAGACATACAAAAGCTGCAGACAACTCAAAGAAGCATGGAGAGGTGCATGCTTGGTATAACCAGGAGAGATAAGAAGAGGAACTCGTGGATCCGAAAAATGACCAGAGTGGAAGACATTATGATCAGAGTTAAATCCCTGAAATGGCAATGGGCTGGACATACTGCCAGAAGGACAGACCATAGATGGACAGCCGAAATTTTAGATTGGATTCCAAGGGACAGGAAAAGACCCAGAAAAAGACCACATGGGAGATGGGTGGATGAAATTCGTAAATATGCGGGAGTGACATGGAGGAGACTGGCACAAGACAGACCGTTGTGGAGAAAACTTGGGGAGACCTTCGTCCAGCAGTGGATTGATAATGGTTGACAATGATGATGATGATGATATATATTATATTATATATATAAAATAAAATCGAAAAATTGGAGAACTGGTGCCATAAAGAATATAAAAAAGTACAATACTCACAATCGATTCTGGTCACCTTCAAAATACCGCCCTTCTGACACGGTTTTCAGAATTTAAAAATACCGGCCTGAAGAAACGGTTTTCAGAATTTCTGAAGATCCTGAAAACCGTTCTGGAAAGCACTTTCCAAGATGTCCGCAAGTTGTTTTGTGACTGCTGCTTGGATAGATGTAATGTCTGCATTCCTCGCAGACATTACTTCTATCTCAGGTGGCGCAGTGGTCTAAGCGATGGCTTCTGATCATTCGTGTGGAAAGGGGTCCGGATTCGTGTCCCGGTGAGACATGTATGTTGTTTTTTGTCTTACGCACTGGCTCTCTCCCTTCCCTGGAACCAGTGACCCTAAATTAGGGACGGGTGACTGCTTATAGCCCACTGAGTTGCTTACGGTGGTCGTTAAACCTCCAATCAAAACAAAATATCAACATATATTGTCTTTTAGTGCCCCTTTAATCTTGCGGAACAGGAAGAAGTCCCAGGGCGATAAATAGCGAGGAATATGGCTCAGGTGGCAGCACAGTGATGATTGTGAGCCAAGAACTGTTGTACTGACAACGGGATATGTGGTCTTGTGTTATCATGAAGCAAGAACCAATTTCCGGATCCCCATAATTGCGGACGACGGCGGTGAATACTGCTACGTAAACGTCGTCAGATTTGCCTGCAGATTTCTTGATTTATCGTTTTACTCACAGGTACGAATTCTTTGTGGTCTATACCTTTCGAATCGAAAAAGTCTATCATCATCGTCTTTGTCTTTGATGGTTGCACGCGGAATTCCTTGGTCGATGATGAGTGGGCACCGCTCCATTCAGCGCTTTGTCGCTTGATTTGTGGATCGTACTGGTGACACCATGTTTCATCTCCTGCAGTACAGTAGTGGCCACAATTGTGGAAACCTTATGGAAAAAGTGTATTTTTTAGGTTTGATGGCTCATAACACCACTTTGTTTTGGAGTAATACCATAAAATTATATATCAATAAAAGATAATGTCATCACAAATGTAATGCAACAAAATTTGTTCAATTTTCTGTACTCTATGAAACGTTATAGCCAAATAACCAGAAAAGGAAGCACAACTTGCTGAGATTGATATGAATTAGCTTTCGTTCATTTGAATGTAGCCAATGAGAATGAGTGCTTAGAGAGAAAATTAGGTGTCATCTTGTTTTGGCAATGAGCCAATCAGGTCACAGTAGGATTCAGCTATTGATGTCATGTATGGGAGCTGGGAGGAGAACATTTGTCATTGTGTTATGTGATTGCTATCAAGTTTTTTTTTTTTTTTTTTTGTTCTTTCATTTAGTGAGCTTGTAAAACGTCAAAACATTAAAGAAATGGCGCAAAGAGTTCACTGGTCACCCAGATCTCGATGTGAAATAGCACTATTAAATGAACAAGGTTATGAAGAAATTAGAAGAAAAATTGGTGAAAACTTAACCAAAGGTGGCATTCCTAAATTTTTGAAGAGCTATAAGGAAAGGTAACTCAGTCACTACAAAACCAGAATGGTAAAGGCTGGAAAAGGTGCACAACATCAAGTGATGATAGAAGAATTAAGAGACTGAAGAAAATCATCTGGGTGTATAGAGACAAAAGAAAATCATCTGGGTGTATAGAAACAGAAGAAAATCATCAGCGCGTATAGAGACAAGAAAATCATCTGGGTGTATACAAGATGAAATGGAGCAATGCAATGTGAAGTTGAGTGCAAGGACTGTTCGGCGTAGACTGCAGGAATTTGGTCTAAAAGCTAGAATTCCACGAAAAAAGCCAATTTTTTCTCTCAAACAAAAATTGAAAAGATTAAAATGGGCTAGAACCCATGTTAACTGGATCGCGAAACAATGGGACAGTGTTATTTGGAGTGATGAGACCAAAATCTCCTTGTTTAGTAGTGATGTGATAAAATACGTAAGGACAACAATCGGAGAAAATTTGCATACTGATTACATGTGCCGCGAAACACCCAGTTAGTGTTATGATCTGGGGTTGTATGCCATCAAAAGGTGCGGACAGAATTTGCGTGATTAATGGGAATATAAATGGCCAAAAATACATTAATGAAATACTTGAGCCCAAACTGAAGCCTTCCGCACGTTATCTTTCCCAATATAATAAAGCATTTATATTTCAACAGGAATCAGCTCCATGACATGTTGCTGCTGTGTGCAAAAAGTAGTTTCAAGATAATCATATTTTACTGCTGGAATTGCCTGGAAATAGTCCAGACCTTAACCCCATCGAAAATCTATGGATCCGACTAAAGAAGCTTGTTTGTCAGAAGTAACCCAGCAATAAAACACAATTTATAGAAGCAATAATTCAATTTAGTTCTGCAGCTGTTTTAATGCTTTATGGCAGTGATGGTTATAATTCATTATAACAGCTGCAGAACTAAAAAACTTGGTTTACTCTATGGGAAGGCGTTGTAAAGTCGAAATTAACGCTAAAGGTTACCCAACTAAGTATTAACTGACGTGGTGAGAATTTTTGTATATCTCATTTTTTCTATGTGTTTCACTTTTCTTCTTTATAACTGCTGTTCTAATACAAAATCCTTCACAACAATTGTTGCATTACATTCTTGATGAAATTATCTTTCTAATGACATATAATTTTATGGTATTACTCCAAAAAACGTAGTGTTATGAGCCATCAAATCTCAAAAATACACTATTTCCAAAAGGTTTCTACAATTTTGGCCACTACTGTAATTCTGGAGCAAAAATCTGTAGTGCCCCGCCGATCGGAGTAGACCGATCAACAAGCCTTCTTTTGGTCATCATTCAGAATGCGGGGTCCCAGCAAAAACGCAAGTGTTCTGAAACTGCTGGCGGTCAGTTGGCAGTGATGGGTCACTGCTGGCTGAAATCTGCCGCTCACGGTATGGTAGCGGTCCGTTGGTGGCAGCGCCATCATTTGGCAGCCTTTGATGGCACTGCAGCATCGCCGTAAATTACGGACCTACAAGCAAACGCCACTAGTGGCCCCTAGCTGGCAACCGAAGCAAACCCAACATGAGGTGGAAGCAGCGAGAGAGCACATGCACAGAAGCAACATGTGCAGAGTCTCGGGGTACCAGTTAGTTTAAGACGACGTTATCTCCGGCGTATTATTGTAGTGAATGTTAAGAGAAAAATAAGGCCATATGTAGAAAGACGAGTTAATTTCATAATGAAATACCGCTTCAGAGAAGATTGGCGTCGGAGGAAAATATACAAATAGTTAATGAACTGTACGAAATAGTCATTTACTCTCATGTATTCATAGAAACTCATTTCGTAGCAAACCTCCTGCACTAACACACGAAGATTCGAGAATATAAACAATCATGAAACGTACCCACTCCAATTCCGGGCTTCAAGTCCCTGAAAGACATTGAAAAATCGTTATGTTGGAAAAAAATAAGAATCATACGCGTACAAAATGGTCAGTTTCGTTATGAAATGAACAGGTATTTGAAGAAAAAAATAAAAATCAACGCTCTGTTAAAATAATGCAATGAATACACAAGATCGGTGGAATTCGCTGCTACAAATAATCGGAAGTAAAATAAAATATCTTTCCTATTTAGAACAAATGTAGCCTCGGACCGTGGAAAAAAAAGATACAACGTTAAATATGTGACACAGTGTGACAAGAACGGGTAAATACACAGTACATTCACATTATTGTGTACACCTACTTTTGACGTCAAAAGCGCGTTGCCAGTGAAAGAAAGCACGTGTTGGAGGGTCTATAAGGTGTGCTGTAGGCATTCTGAAAACATATCACTCGTTGCCGCCATGGATAAAAAGAGCGCCTTATCAGATTTGCCGAAAGAGATGATCGGCTTTCGAGCCAAGGGTGGCTTTTTTTGAAACAGCACAGTTCGTAAACTGTTCGCGTGCTGCTGTGGTTAAAGTGTATCGTGATTGGAGAAATGACACTATTGCGAATAAGCTAAGTGGAAATTGCGGAGCACCACATGCCATTGATGTGAAGGTGCGTGAGGGCCCATCGACACGCGACAGTGGAGTTACTCACTGGCCGAATGAACCAGGAGGCTATCGGAAGAGTGTCTAAACCGACAATTCAACGAATCCTGCTGCGTATGGGGCTCCTATGCAGACGGATTGTCGCTGCACACCTATGCTAACGACGTTACATCGGCAAAAAAGGCTCATATTTGCACGGAAGTATCGGAATTGAACCTGCGCTGATTGGCAAAGAATTACCTTCTCCGATGAGTCACATTTTCTGCTTCATCTAACGGATCGACGTTGGCGTATAAGGCGAGAAACATCGGAGAACAAACACTCTTCAACCACTGCTGGAAGAACACAAGCTGGAGAGGGCAGCGTTACAGCCTGGGCAATGTTTTCGTGGAAGTCCCTGGATCCACTCATACCTGTGGAAAGCACTATGGACCGAATTCGTTTATGAATCCATCCTTGAAGACCACGTTTACCCATAAATGATGGTTGTCTTCCCTGGGGCGGATCTGTTCTTCCAGAACGACAAGGCGACCTGTCACACAGCTAAAAATGTCCGAGGGTGGTTGGAAGAGCACGACGAAGACTTCAAAGTACTTCACTGGCTCCCTAATTCCCCAGACTTAAACCCAATTGATGAGTATCTGTGGGACCACCTCGATCATGTTGTTTGCTCTATGGATCCTCCACCACGCACCCTCCAGCAGCTGTCAGATGCACTGCAGTCAGCATGGCTCCACATACCTGTGAACACCTTTCAGTACCTTAATGAGTCCCTCCCAGCCAGTAAAGTTGCTGTCCGCGCTGCACACGGGGGTTGCTCTTGATATTAGCTGGTGGTCACAGTAATGTGACTCGACCGAGTATATTAATTAAACAATCGCCTTTCAAAACCAGATGGACAGCACAAAACTTTGGAAAACGTCTTTAAGTTGGTACACTCGTAGAAAGTGAGTGAAGTTCGCTTAAGGAAATTTTAAAAAATCTTAACGTTAAAAAAATTAACTTGTAATACTGTAAAAGTAAAAAGAGAACCCTCAGTTTCAGATGGCGAAGGAAAGAGACTTACCTTCGAGCACGTTCACGCACGTGGCAAACTAGTGTAGTGGCTAACGAGTCCGCTTCGTAAACAAGATGTCGTTTGTTCAATTCCAGCCGAATCCACCAGGGCGTTTTTTCGGATCTGTTGAGGAAATTTTCCCAGTAGCGTCGTATGCATATGAGTTCCGTTTGGAAAGAAACGAAGTTGTGCATTTGTTGAAATGTGGATATTTTTTTTATTACTACTACTGGGAAGTTGGCGGACAAAATTTCGGGAAGCCATCAGTTACATCACGCAATTGTCGGCTGTCACTACCGGGAAACTGGTGGACCACATTTGGCTAGCCATCATTTATGGCACGTGCTTGCAGAACCGCTTAAGGACTGCTTGTGGCAGCCACTGCCAGTGATGGATAACTGATGGCTTTTTTCTGGCATATGACAACTGATGGAGGTGTCAATTGTTGTCCAGCTGCTACACTAAACTGCTGGCACACGTGGTGACCTGGGAAATTTTCTTCACGGTTGGACAGCCGCAACATATTGCTGGCTTGAGTGCTGTCCCAGCAATACTGATTTTGCTGGGGCACTAATCTGACATTAAGTTTTCTTTTTCCGAGATTCTCCCGGGGTACCTCATGACCGATACATTTATTAATTCCCGCCGACTCAGCTAAAAGTCTCACTGTATTTAGGCGATATTTCTTTAACTGATTCCGCAACACTTCGAGTTTTTTCCGCTATCCGCACACGGGAGGGCTGCCCAGATCTCGGATCATCATCAAAGGATTCGCGCCCGTCACGAAACCGTGCATACCGTTCAAAAACTCTGCTACGGGATAATGCTATGACTCCACACTTTTCCTTTAACATTCGGTGAGTTTCAGTAACTGAAATATCAAGCTTCCAAAAAAAGGGAATGTTTACTCTCTGCTCTACCATGGCTAAAATGAAATGGGTCAAAAACGCTTGCTAAGATTCGCTTTATGCTGCTTGTCTGCCGCATGTCTGTTCCGGTATAAATCGGTTTCCAGCTGTTCGGGTGGTTAGCTAAGGACTACTGCTTTCTGGCAAACACGTGATATTTTTATCACCCTACTGCTACGTCAGTTCTGCAGTCTGACCTGGAATTTATTGGACTTAGGTTGTAACTAAGAATAGAAGTACGAGCGATATCACAGTCAAATGCAGAAACTATGTAAAGATTTGAAAATGATCTTAGGTACACCATTTCAAATGGGCGATCATAATTTTATACGCATGCCAACTGTTAGGTATAAGCGGTTCATCTCCAAAATCAATGACAATCTGAAAATTTAATAAAGCAGAAGTGATCGACATAATGATTTATGAAAGGAAAAGGCCAAACACGAGTTTTTGCGTGGACAACATGAAGATGAACTTGAGCACACATTTACTGAACAGCGGAAAAAAATGGAGGTAAAATCAGCATATTGCGTTGAAAATAAAGCAACAATAAATTTTAAAGGACGTAAAAGAGTTTCGAAAAAGAGAAAGATTAATTAAATCGAAAAGCCAACGTTTTTACTTACAATCTTTGAAATTAGTGACAAAATATCTCAAATATACCGAAGAAATTTGCTACCAGCGAAGCGCCAATATAAGCATCCAATAATTGCTCTTAGAAAACAGAAGAATAAGTGAAGCCACAACGCAGAGAAATTAAAGTGATCGACCAACACAGTGCATACGGTGTTATCACAAGAATTGTGCGCTACTTAGGATGTATCAAAAGTTAAACTAAATGCATCAAGCTTTAGTGGAAATTTTGAACACTCAATAAGAAAGAACTAAAATTTACTAAATATAATTTTATATCTCAATTTCATTGTAATGACCATGATGCATCAGACACTTAAGACATTTTACCGGTGAATCTGTTTTGCAATTTGTAAAATATTTAGGTGATTTTCAGTCTATTGTTGTGAATGTTGTGAACTTAAGCAAACGCATTCTACTTTTCCATTCGCACCATAGGTTTCTTTCAATACGTGCAGGTTAACTTAATCATGTGTTTGCTGATGTTATTGCCATCAATAGGCTCCTTTAACGACGATATAGCAGCAATGTTTGAAGAACATTTTCATGCAAAATTTACAGCAGATATTATACGGCTGAAAAGCTCAAAAAATCAAACAATAAAGCTTAATATCTGCAGAAAAGAAAACATTTCTTGTTGCTGCGATCAAATCTCATAAAACTTTCACGCTATTGCGTAAGAGTTTTATGGTTTGTTTGTTTTTAAAGAAAACTCGTACTTTCGATACGCATATGCCCTTCTCATTTACTTTTCAAGAAGATCAGTTTCGTTTCTACGTTTCATAAGCAATGTGAAAAAAGTTTTGGGGTTTCAAATAAACTTTTCGGGGTCCAGCTTTTCATCACAGTTTTGTTTTCAGTGAACGTGTATTGCAGACTTTGCGTTTAGTATGGAAATGCAAATGTACAGCTTTACGATCAAAGTGATCATCACAAAGTGGTCTTTCTGTGTATGCTTAGAGAGTTATGTCTGTTTTTAAACTACATACCATACACGTTCTTAACTTAAAAAACATTTGTTTTGGCTTCCACGCACTAAAGATATGACAGCAAAGATAAAAAAAACTCCAGACTTGCGGGATCAAATAATTCTGGGCAAGCAATGCTATATATTAACATAAAGGAGTTAACACCCTCTGGAATTTTTTTTAATGTTAAAATCTGCTGGAACTTTTTAGCGGTGTTTAGTGACTACCATAAGCAACTTGTTGGGCTATATACAGTCCCCTGTCCCTAATTTAGAGCAACTGGTTCCAGGGAAATAAAAGATCCAGCGCCGTAAGACAAACATACCGCCATTATTCATCGGAAACGCACTCCTGAGCCCACCTGGCACTGCACAAACAAATGAACATAAAACGTTTACGCTCATTTAAGTTATATAATAGGAAAAGCTGATTATATGTCACGCTGATGAAAATTGTTTTACGCAAAAGTTTTAAAATTCACATTTTGGAACATTGAGAATACATTGCTGAAAGAGTTTTCATAAGTTCGTTTTGGAGACATATTGCATTGATTCTTCATGATAGTATTCTTCATAGATCTTTCAAAGTATACAGCATTAGTAGACCTTGAATAAGATCTGCCTTGGCTGTTTTAATGCATGCAGAATGTGCAAGCCAAAAGCATAACAAATGAACAATTTACTTGGAACATGCTTTTCAATTTGAAATTTTAAAATTTATCTTCTTTTTCGATCATTCCGAGAAGAGAACTAGACAGGAATTGTTTATGAAACCTTTGACGTAGATTGCACATATCTTCAATTTTTACACTTTGATCTTGCCTTCATACGGATACAATCAAAATGTACTGCATTTCTGAGAACGAAATGCTTTTTTTCTTCGCTGTCACGAGATATGAAAATAATTGCCATCTGTCGGCAGACTACATATTCATGGCATTCCTTTACTTTCCAAATATATAAAAGCGAACTCCATATGTGAAATACGAAAAGAAATTAATATGGATTAACTTCTTGAAAAATTCATTTCCAGTTTGTCAGTTTTAAATGGAATTGAGTTCAGGCAAATCTGTTTTGGGACATCAAAGAATGTTGTTTGTGATTCTTTCTTTAGGTATCGTCTGCGCGAAGCAAAGCACAAGCAACAGAGACCGCATTTCTGTTTTCGTTAGGATGTAATCACTGCTGGGTAAGAAACAGGACTTGCAAATAGCTTAGCCCTGTGTATTTTATCTTTTTTCCCTTATTTCTTTACATGTTCAACTAAAGAGGTTTTTCCAGCATCTTTTTCAGAAACAAGAATGAACAAAATTATCTCTATACAAAAGAACTAGGATAACAATAAAATGCCTTTATTGCAGGCGATTTCATTAAAATGTTCATATACTGAGTTTATTTAATTCAAGAAATAAATTTGATGCTACTACTAACGTCAAGCCATTAGTATCACCCGGTTTTGGTGTTCTCGAGGATTACCGTATTTTTTCAATTTGAATTCATTGAAAATAAACGTTTCGTATTCTAATAAAGTCCCCAGAGGACAGTAGCTCTTCGATTTTGAAGAATTCCATGCTTGGTAAGTTCTTGAAAAGGCAAGAAATATTTGGCTTTTTAGTTTTAAAATTCTATGCATTTCATTCCGCAGGAAGCATCTAAGTTTTTGAAGGAACAGTATTTCACAAAGTAATTACCTTTTCTTTTGCTGTAGAAATAAAGCTGTTCGTTTTATGGACTAGGTATGGAAAACAAACATTTCGTTTAATTATCATATGAGATTTGCACTGTAGTAAAACATTTCACCATATCAACGTGCATTACATTGATGCCACTCTGCCCAAACATTCGCAGTTTATTTCCCGTTAGATGGATTAAAACGATGGTTACATTTTTTTATTGTTTTAAAAATATTTTTAGATACCTACTGTAAGTAGAATGAGTAAGAAGTTTAATTTATTTCTACATTTAAGTGCTATGATGCTTACTTTCTGCAAAAGAACTTGGAATTTTCAGAGTGACAATGTATGTAGTTTCATTACTTGTGTTTCGTAAACAAAATTTTATGAAACAAGGCTTATAAAATGTTCTTTCAGAATTGGAACTCAGTTCGACTCATCTTGAAAATTTCTGAAATTACCTATAGTTGATGATTCACTTCTGAATCCTTCATAAATCTATAAGTTAAATTTAAATAACATAAAGCGAAAGTTAAATAAAGTACTTTTTTTTTAGTTCTCAAAATTGCAGATTATCTATTAAAGAATTTGTTAAACAAATGAACAATTTACATCTGTTAAGATTTAAAGAACGTTTATATTTTCAGACGAAGAAGAACATTTATCTTTTGTACTATCGCTGGAGCATTTTAGTCAAAGATCATTGAAGAGACTAACAGTAACAGGAAGAAGTACTAAGCCCCTCTTTTTTGTTTCTGCGTAATTTTAACAATAATTAGTGAGAATAATGCCTCCCAAATAAAATTCAGTGATTTAGCATTTCTCTTCAAGTTTCTTTATTTTCGAAAATATTTCTTATAAACGGATTACAGCTGCAGAAGAAAATAAAGCGGAGACTGTTCATAATATTAAAAAGAAGTTTTATCTTTTAAATATATAGTGATGTTACAAAATGCGGTTGTTTTTGTTCTGACTAGTTCCGTCTACATCAAAACTAAATGTTTGAAATCCTTAGGTGATTTTCTTCACTGATAGAAAAAACAACTTATTTCAGGGAGACATAGCAGTCGGGCCTCTACAAAATTGACTCACTATTTTCGTGGGAAAGGTGTGCTAAGTGCAACATTTTTTTAATTGTGGAAATAAACCTAATTATTTCCCTTTTGTGTTTTGTATTTCTAGAAAAACTGTTATGGGAGGGGCATGCTCTATATCTCCTGTTCCGCATTTAAAATGCAATCGGACCTCCATATATCCACTTCCGAATATCGAAGTTTTGTAAATCTCCTTAAACATTACATCGAAAAACTGTTTCTGCATATCGAAACCATTTCTATATACACTCAAGATTAATTGAATTAAAGATACCTGTCTAGTAACGTGTAGCACCACATTTCGCTCTGATGACGGCGGCGATTCGTCTCGGGATGGACTCGACAAGACACCGGAAGCGTTGGGAAGCCATACGGATCCACGACCCCTGAACAAGCTCTCACAGTTCACAAAGATTTGATGGAGTGGGATCAGAGCCTCGAACATCTCTCACGATGGCATCCCAGATGTGCTCGATGGAATTGAGGTCAGGTGACCTAGCTGGCCAAGGAAGCGAGGTCACGTCGGTGAAGTATTCTTCCAACCATTCGGATACAATTCGAACGCGATGGCACGGTGTCATCGCCTTGTTGCAGGATAAGGTCCCCAGTGGGATGTTGAAAGCGCACAAATGGAAGAAAATGGTCGTCCACGATATCCCAGTAACGTTGACCTGTGAGGGACGATGTCACACGTTCTAACAGGTGTCGCATTTCAGTCCACGTAAACATTCCATAGACGAGAATGTCACCCCCACCAGGTTGAAGTGTATCCTGCTGGTAAGAAGGGTCCATCGCTTCATGTGGTTGTGCCGTACTCGTATCTTGCGATCCGCATGTACCAACGTGAAACTTGACTCATCAGTCCAGGAAACATTTTCGCACATGTCTAGGGTCCAGTGGCGATGTTCCCGCACCCATGCTAATCTTTGCACCCTGGGATGTGCGGTCAGCAGCGGTAACCTCGTGAGACGATGGCTTCTGTACCCCATAGCGAAGAGATGGTTCTGGATGGTGTGGCTGCTTACACGTTTTTGTGCGCCAGCGTTAAATTGCCGAGGGATTTCTTGCACTGTGACCCGTCTATCCGCTGTTACAATGCGAGCTAGCCAACGATGACCCCGCTCATCCACACGCTGTTGTCCACGGCAGCTGGCCCTTGAATGAATGGTTTTGCCGGATCCGATGTACTCACGGTGCACCCGTGACACAGTGGCTCGTGAAAATCCCAGTGCCTGCACGACTTCCGAGATGGAGTGACCCATTCGTCGGGCTCCAACAACTTGCCCACTATCAAATGCGCTTAGATCCTTCGTCTTACCGATACTGCGTCCGACGCTTACTGATTCCCATCGCATCAGTCCTTATATTGTCGGATCGATGCATACGTCATAGTTTCGTTTTGCAGGCTCACAGCGTCACATTTGCATAACGCCACTGTCTCTAATTCAATTGCTCTTCAGTGTATAGCATGTTTTTCAAGATTAATCGGGAGTTTTTCTATCGTAATGACGATGTTATAAGAAAAACAAGTGAGAAAAATAAAACGGAGATTTCCGAGAGGAAGAAGGAAACGGTGGTCAAAGTCATTGCGACGCCTATGTGTCGCCTAACGGGGGACATGCTAGATGACACGTCTCCACGTTCTCCTGTGCTCAAGTAACCTTCCTCCTCTGTAAAATAGGTTCTGTTCATTTCAGTCTCTCTGACCGACGGTGTGAGCTCACAATTATTTTAGTCTCTCTGACCGACGGTGTGTGTTCGCGATGTGAAAAAGAAAATCTCTCAGTTTTGTTTAAAAGGTGGAGTTGTTGACGGATGTGGACAGTGAAATGCGGAAAAAAGATATTGCAGTTAAATTTGGTGTTCCCCCAAGTGCAGTGCCGAAATTATAAAAAAACCAGGAGTTCGTTATGAATACCTTTGAAAATGTCGGACCTGACAGGAAACATTCTAAGACGTGTCATTTCGGAAAGGTGGGGAACGCTGTTTTAAAGTGGATTAAAATTGTTCATGACAAAAACTTGCCAATCTCAGGTCCTATTATAGAAAAAAGGCATTAAAGTTTGCTAGTCGTTTGGGGCAAGTGGATTTCCAAGTTAGTTCCGGTTGGTTGGATAAATTTAAGAACCGACATGACATAAAGAAAAGATTGTTTGTTGAGGGAAAGTGGAAGCATGTGTGATGCCGACTGAGACTAATGGAAAAACATGGTTTTTCTACCGATAATACTTTTAATATCGACGAAACCGGACTTTCTTAAAATGTTTGCCAAACACTTTCAGTTTTAAATACAACGATTATGACAATCGTCGTCTTGTCATGGAGGTAAAAATAGAAAAGGAAGAATAATAGTTTTGGTGAGGGCCAACATGAACGGCATAGGAAAAACTAAGATTATTGTTGATAGGAAAAAGGAAACAACCTAGATGCTTCAAAGGTGTGAAGTCATTAGAAGTTGACTACCGTTATAATAGAAAGACATGGATGACAAGTGATATTATTGAGGAGTGAATTTTCAATTCCAATAAAAAAATTATTAGGCAGAAAAGAAAAACTGTTCTCTTTGTAGACAATTGATCCGGTCCATCCTAATGTAGCATCAAAGCTATCAAATGTGAATTTGATTTTCCTCCCCCTAAACACATCTTCATAAGTGCAGCCAATGAACTAGTGTGTTGTGAAAAATTTGAAAATTCATTATCGGAAGCGTGTTCTCAAAAGAATTATTTGGGCCTTTGAAACTTAGCAATGTGCAGATACGGTGATTGATATGAGGATTTTTATAGCTGAACTAGCTAAGGTGTGGCAAAACGATGATTTAGAATCGACAATGAAAAAATTGCTTGGCAAAATCATGCTTCATGGAATCACCTCAAATCGAAGACCGAAAACGTGTTACCACAAGTCGAGTAATTTTGGTCTTATCAGGAAAGGAATGTCCTAAGGTCTTATCAGGAACGGATTGTCCTTGTGAGTTCCTTGACATCGACTAAGACGTAATTGTTTCAGAATACCCGACGGATGACGACATAGTAAGCTCCCTTCAGACAGAACAGACTGTCATCGAAGATCCTGAAGAGAATGACCCAGAAGAAACCCCAGGCCTTCTAAAAAAGAAGCGCTGGCCGCGTTTGATCCAATACGTCGCGATCTTCAATTCGCAGAAGAAGTTCCTCACGATGTAATTTACGGAGTTAATAAGTGTGAACACTTTTATGATGAACCATCATCGAAAAGTCTTGTGCAGCAAAGACATTAGAAAGCTTTTTCTACAAATGTAAAAGCATATGAATACTACAGGGTGTACTAAAAAGCTGTAATGAATTTAAACGATGATAACGTTGGATACAAACCTAATACCAGCATTGTGTTTGTTGCAAGTGGTAAGGATTGCCCTCAAGTTTTCTAGCTAAGTGTACACAATGGATTCTTCAACGGAAGCACAGATTGTGGAGTCGTTTATTGGAACCCGATCCAAAACGCAGGTTCAGCCTCACAGCATCAGAAAGTAGTACAAGTCATTCAATCAAACTGGTATCGTCCTTACAAAGGAAAGCTCTGGACGACCATTGCTGGTTCCAGAAAGGCAGGAGGTTATGAGACAACCCATCACTCGTAGCACTCGAAAATCAGTCAGACAAGAAGCACGACAGCTGGCCGTCCATCTCCAAGTCGTCAGTGCACAGGCTGTTACGTCAAAGATTGGAAATGCACCCGCCGTATAAACTACAGATAACCAATCGCATAACCTCAGATGATCATGTGGAACATACACAGTTTGCTGAAGAGATGTTGGAAAATATTGCAAGTGCTGAATCTTTCCTGAAACAAATCTGTTTCTTGGATGAGTGCACTTTCCATGTTTCTGGAGAGGTTAATGAACAGAATGTGAGAATTTGGGGAACTGAATACCCACATTGCACAATGTAACATGAACATGTTAGCCTAAAAATTAATGTTTCGTGTAGCATAATAGTCGGTCGTGTTATTGGACCCTTTTTCTTTCAGGAAGCGACCGTGAGAGCTAATAATTACCTGGACTTGATTGAGCAGTTTGTGTGAGCAGTTTCTGTATCCCCAGTTGGATGAACTTTCAACTCCAGTCATTGTCCAACAACATGGGGGGGGGGGGACCTCATTTGGTTTTGATTCTGAGAAGGTTGCTGGATACCAAATTTTTCAATCGACGAATCGGGCGTGATGGTCCCATTGCATGGCCCCCATGGTCGCCGCATTTAACACACTTTGACTTTTTTTTTATAGTGATTCATCAAGGGTGATGTTTACAGCACCCCTGTTGCAGACATTGTTGACCTAAAGCGAAGGATTACACACGCACTGAAGAAAGTTAATACAGACATTCTGGAAAGAACGTGGTTGGAACTGGAATACCATTTAGACATTGTTCGGGTGAAAAATAGTGCCCATGTCGAATGTCCATGAAACTTCATGATCTGTTCTGTCAGTTAACATAAGTTGTGTATTGAGATCATTTGTATTAAAACTTATGATTATTTGAAATTGGTTACACCTTTATGGAACACACTGTACATAAATACATGTGATATTTCAAGGTACGTTCAACACTTTTTTTCTTGTTAATTCTTGTTTTTAGTAATCTATATAGACATAACTTGTACATAACGTGATTCATATTCACTTAAGTTTTTTATAAGAAAAAGTGTATTGATTAGGAAATGTGTTTCTAAAGAAAATATAATACATAATACGAGTATATATGTATAAAAATATTGTTTCTATATATCGAATTTTTTTATGGAACCATCGACTTCGATATATGGAGGTCCGATTTAGGATTTTGAAATTTTCAGATTTTCACTGCTCTCACAGATGGTTTGTTAACTAAGGTAAAAAAAATGTTTAACATAATTAAAAATATATATATATCTGTGTGAAGTGGCATGATCAAGCTGCTAAGTCGAGATGAAGCATAATGCACCAAGAATGCAGCTTAATTTACAATTGTGTCTGTTGTTTCTCTATGTTAGTTTAACTAATATTTACTAAAGTCAACTAATCTTTTACTAAACCGTTGAAACTGGAAATTCTACGACTCTGAATATCTGTGAAGCAAAATATGTGGCTAACATAGAAAACAGTTCCTAGAATGTAACTTAATACCGTTTTTGTTTATCATACATTAGATTAGGGGAGAAATCAATAACCAAGGGAAGAAATGCCACGGCCCTTGTGTATGTTCGAAATTAGCTAATAATATATGAATGAAAAAAGGAAGAAAATTTTAAAACAATGCATTTTTCTCCGCTTTTAGTCCCAAAACAATAGAGCTTTATAACGTATACATTAAATAACTTAACATATATGTAAAAAGGTGAAGCCCTGTTTTATTTCTTAACCATAAATGTAATTGCTCAACTTTGGAATCAATTTTTTTCTACGCTCACCTGTTATGCATTTTCAAATCGTTCACATGGCAAGTATATTCAAACAAATGCCGAACTGAAAAACTGAATTAATAAAATGGCTGTTCAGTGTTCATTAAAAAAAATATTGCTCTGAAACATAAACAGTGATTTTACTGATCTTTATGCTCAGAATATAATGTTGCCTTTTAAATACCACAGTAGGCTTAAGCCTAATTATTATGATACTGGACATTGTGCGCTTGTGATGAGGAACTCTAATTCCATTTTCCACAGCAATTCTAATTTTGACGTCTGGTCCCAGAGCTTTTCTGGTGGCTTTAAACTTTTTAAGGTGAAACTCTGAAATTTATTTTAATGAAATCCACAAATAATGAATTTCGAATCATTGTGACTTTGCCATTACGCAGGAAGCGAAATGAATATTTTCTCAGAAGCTACTGGCTGTGAAGCGAAAACATTTTTTGTTAATTTTTTAAAATCAAATAGTCTTTTTCTTTTCTTTCGAGCGTTCGCTTTTTCGGAAGACGTAATTACAACGAATATATGAGTGTTTCGCAAATGGTGTTATTTGTATGAAAAGCATTCTTCTGCATTGCCGAATCCTAGTACGTTCTCAATGAAACAGAAAGACTCAAATGCAATTCTTCCGTCCAGAGCTATTCAACAAAAGGAGAAGTCAGGAAAGAGTTGAACAAATGAATACAAATTAGCTTCCATTCAATGCTCATTTCTGGGTGACGTTTTTCAAGCGTAGGAGGATAGTGAACGTTTCTGCACTCCAAGAGCGTCGTGTGTTTTCCCCTGTCTTTGCATAACTAAGGTGCATAACAAAGCAAGAACAGCAATTTTACTGTCGGCTGCACTAAAAAGGAGGAACAATCGCGACTGCATAAAGAACGTGACTTGCAAATAGCAATATTCAGTCCTTATCATTGTGCTTTCCTCCAACTGTCGTTACTCCTCTTCTTAAGGAGATTTCAACCGTCTCCCTAAAATGCTTCACATGTGCGAACAAAAGGAAGAATAAATGGCCAGATGTTATTTATTTTCTTTTTCAGAGATAATCAAAAGAATTTCATAATTCCCCTTTGGGAATTTTATTCTTGATTTGGTTCTTACAATAAACGTTTTCGTACTTCAAACTTTTCCCATGTCTCAGCGTTTGTGTTGGATCTCAGATGTTAGTAGAAAAGCAATTCTTTACAATGAAAGTTTTGATAATATTGATTACTGTGCTTAACATTACTTTGTTTCATCTTTTCCGTGGATGCTGCAAAATTAATTTATTTTTTGTAATCATTTTCGTTATAGTCTGCTACTTAATTAGTATTGAAAGTGTTTTTGCTCGTCATCCAATTGCGAAGTATAATACCTTTCAAACTACACTAGCCAGGTAATATCTAACAGTTCTGGAGTAAACGCGGTGTTAGAATCCCCATTGCCACAGCTGTTTCTCTCTTTGGTTTCTGGGTAGGTGTCAGGGCTGGGTCCTGGTTCAAATCCCGAATTTGGCATGGCTAATGTGACTGTCCTGCATCTCTCGCCCTCTCCCTTTCCGGGAACGAGTGACATAAATTAATATGGTGTGGTCTATGACTTTCTTCTTACCTCCGAGCTCCCCCTCCCCCGATCCCCATAAGACAGCAGCTTCTTCAGTATTACAGGAAGTGTTTGGCCAATGGAGCACTTTCGTCATCTCACAAGGATCTACAGTGGAGTAGACCGCGGCCTGAATTATTTCATAGGCGGTGAAAAAACCGCCTACTTCTTGTAAATACTTTACATTTTCCCGTTCGTTTCAGAAAATATATATCATTTTTCCAGACTTTTTACTTTGAGTTCAGATGAGAATTATGTACCATACCTTTAGTCCTGGTTCTTCAAATACTCTGCGACAGCTTCTGTTCCGGGAATAGAGATTATTCTATAGGCCAAACTCACAGTCCCCATAATTCCAGTTTTCGGTACAGATCGATTATATTGTCCTCATAAACAGAGCTTTTTAACACTATAAGCCTACTTTATTTTCCTTTGAAATGAAAGGTATTTTTACACAAACTGAGCTTTTCATCTCCATACATTTTGTGCCGAAGCGTAGCGTAGCTTAAGCGTAGCTGCCAAAACGTAGCTTTTCATCACCTTACATTTTGTGCCGAAGCGTAGCTTATCTTATCTTACTGATCGAACTTATTTTATTTCCATAGACTAAGCGTGTTTCCATAAAGCAAGATTATTGTGCAGACAGCTTAAATTGTCTGCCCGCTGCAATGGCTTTTATTTAATAGAACTCAGTGTTCCCTTGAACCAAGCTTACGCCGCAGAAAAATCTTGTACACACGAGCAGACCCATAAACCTGCCGACATTATTGCCTACAGAAAACTAGTTCATTTTAAGATATATATCACTCGTCACATCTCAGAGGTAGTTTTTCGCCTGCGAAACTTTTATTATTTCTGTAATATCATTGCCTGTCTTATAATTCGTACGAACAATTTTGGGGAATGTTTTTTCTGCAAGACTATATAATTTATTTACACACTAGAATTTCATAATGTGATGAGACTCGAGAACTGTTTCTAAGGAATTGAAGTTTGATGTTCATCCGGTAAATTTGCTGTTTCTACTATGGATAAGTGTCCACAAATTAATATCTCTTATCATTGCTGAAGCTTGCATCATAATATTCTTTAGAAAATTTCAAATGTCAGACATTTACGCTAAATTACATGCAAAGTGATGCGATCTGCTTCAATTACTAAATACGATAACTGGTTACCAAAATTTCAGAATATCGGCTACTGAAAATAAATAACAACTTATGATTCTGTATTTTTATTTGAGAGTTCCTAATGATTCTCAAATGTTTTTTGAGGATAGGAAGAATTGAACATTGATTTTCCAAAGTTTTAATTGATGAAATCGTTGTATAAGGAATACTTATGCATTCTATATACGGTGGCGTTTTAATGTTGTCTTAAACTTCATTCGCACCAATACCTAAACTTCTGCAACATGGTCTTTTATTTTGGAAATAATATTTTAGCTGTCTGATATAGGAAATTTAAGCGGAAAAAAATTATCGATTTCAGGTAACGCTTCAAACATTTCATTTCGGAAACTTAGACGCAAAGATAATAATCGACATTTCTATGGAGCTATTGAATTATTCAGAAATGCAACAAGATCTCCATTCTCTTTGTTATTAAATGGTTTGTGAAACATGCATTTCTGAACTTTTAGCACATGATCATTTCTAATCATTTGGTACCGAAGTACATGCATTTCTGAACTTTTAGCACATGATCATTTCTAATCATTTGGTACCGAAGTACATGCATTTCTGAACTTTTAGCACATGATCATTTCTAATCATTTGGTACCGAAGTACATGCATTTCTGAACTTTTCTATGATTGAAAAAAGAATGAAATGCTATGTCCATAGCTGTCTTTTTCAAAGTTATTATTTCATCGGAAGGTATACTTACTCCTTTCTTTTCCTTGCTATAGAGTGAGAAGAGTCTACGCTATTAAACTACGCTCCACTCGTTAGGCGATAGCATAACAAACATTTTTTGACATGCCCGAGTGGTTACTTTCCGAGACTTCAAGCACATTTTGAAATTTATGGTAAATTTTATTCAACGAATTACGCCAATGAGACAAAACACTATGACCACCTGCCCTACATGATATTGGTCCTCCATTTGCCGCCAAAAAAACTGCTGCCCGGCGAAGCATGGACACTGCAAGATTTCTAAAATTATCTTGTACCTATAAGTCACCAACAAACCCTTTAACTCTTATAGGTTACATGGATGGACCGCCGCAGATCAGATTTGCTGTTCAACACAAACCTCAGATGCTTGATTTGATTGGTGCCTGAGGAATGTGGAGGAGAGTGCAACAGTGCAACATCTGGAAGGCTTCCTCGTGTTACGCGAGCCATTCTGTAACAATACGGGTAGTGTGTATGGCGCATTATCTTTCTAAAAGAAGGCACTACCAGGGAGCAATACCTTTGTAATGAAAGGATGTACCTGGTCTGCAAGGATGTTTAGGTAATGCTAGATGTCATATTTTCCTGCATATGAATGATTGTCCCCTGGGTTCCCCAGAAGAACATTGCCCGAAGTATTACGCTTCCTCCACTGGCTTGTTTTCGTTCCAAGGTGCATTATGGTGCCAACAATTCTCGTAAATGACACACACGTTCCCAGCCGTGCAAATGGTGCAACAGGAAATTAGATTTACCGGACGAGACGATCTTCTTCCAATCATTTATGTTCCGTTTTTGATGCTCGCGTGCCCGTTGTAGACGCTTTTAACGGTGACCGAAGTGAGTATTGACACTTAGAGCGGGCTGCGGCACGCAGCCCCAGGCATATTATTCCTGTTGCCAGCATTAAAAGTATCTGAGAGTTGCGCCACAGTATTCCTTCAGTTGGCTCGTACGGTACGGGATAGCCTTCGTTCTGCTCCAGCATCGATGAGACGTGACCGGCTTTCACTTTGCATACGGTTCTTAATTTTCGCTCATCGGACCACTTTTTTAAGATACTAAACACGACAGACCGTGAGTACCCTCCAAGCATTGCCGTCTCGGAAATGATCTGACTAAGTTGTTTGGCCATTTTATCTTGGCCAGTGTCAAACTCGCGTACGGCTCCTGCCTTTCCATCTAAAATACAAGACTCATACAGCACAAAACGTTTCAGATATGTATCAATAATGTTACAATCTCTTATTTTCGTTACACTTTCAGAGATATCTTACAATTACGTTTCAGCAACATCTATTTTGGAACATAACTCTTTGTACATTACGGTTACGTTAAAAATAACATTCACCAACACTACTGCTTTATAGTTTTCATTGTACATAATTGCTACCTTGATGGTACATTCCGGCGATATTTAAGATTTTTGATTTGGCAACGGAGTGGATGCGCATTCGCATTTATGCCATTTCACCGAAGCACTCTCGTAGTCGTTCCATGTGCTACTAGGATATTCTTTGTTGATACTGTCGTACTCGAGTTAGCTGAGTATAGAACTGGACACCGGAGAAGTGGCCACAAAATGTTTAAAGGGCCGTATAAAAATTGCATTTTTGACCAATTCGTCTGCATGACCGCCAGAGGTTGGTTATCTGTGTCATATAAAGTTTCCATAATTTCGTCTTTTCTTAATTGCGATTATTAATGTAATTCTACATAAAAAAATTGTGTGATCTACAACTCAACAAACGATTTCAGCGTTTACAAATTACAAGTTTGCAAATTATCTGATGGCATGTGCTGACTCAGGAAAACAGTCAAGGGGTGGGGGAGGAAAACCAAAAAGTGTAAGATATAAAATAATTTCTGGTCCGATCGGGAAATTTTCAGCATTTACCAGCTACAAGTCAACACATTATCTGAGGGCAAACCTGTCGGGGGTTGGGGTGTCAATACCGACAGTGTAAAATATAAGAAATTTCTGGTCCGATTGGGTGATTTCTAGCATATACAACCTACAAGTCAACAAATAATCTGAGGGCATGTGCTGCCTCAGGAAATCTGTTGGGGCGGGGGGGGGGTTTAGGTAGCACCAAAAGTATAAAATATAAAGCATTTCTGGTCCATATAGGAAGATTTTTAGCATTCACAAGTTATAACTCGACACATTATCGGAGGACATGTGCCTACTCAGCAAAACCTGTCGGGAGGTGGGGAGGATACCAGAAGTGCAAAATATAAAGAATTTCTGGTCCGATCAGGTGATCCCAAATGACAAATCTAAACAGTTTTACAAACAAAGGGATAAGTCGAAACAGATTTGGAACAAAAGAGATGTCGAAACAGATTTAGGCCCAAATTGATAAGTGTAAACTGATATAGATCTAGAGCGATAAGTTCATACATTTTGAAGCTTTAAAGCTCCATATAATTGTTTTTTATAAAACAAAAAAAATTATTTGACTTGTTAACAACGGGGAACCATACACCAATTATGTAGAAAATAGTAAAACTATGCAAGTAATCCGATTTGTTGGCGTAGGAATATATAAACCATTGTTTAGAAGTTTTCGCACAGCAACCAGATGGCTTTTTCAAGGAAGATAGACAGAAATTGCAATTTGAATAATAGAACGCTTTAACAATATAAACGCGGTGACTTAACAATAAATAGATACGACGTAATATTCATTTACAGACACGGGACATCATGTTGGTTGTGCGCATGGTATCGTGGCAGGAAGAAGGCGTTACTTGAAGAACTGGATCCAAATCGTGGCAACACCAGTGAGACGCTATTATTGCAAGTATCATTGTTGGTAAAGATCTCCACGGTATCACGATGGCTGTTATTTAGAGGTACAGTAGGTAGCTAATTTCTTTACATCGTCAAACGCAGGAGTACCGGACTTGAATTCTGGATAAGGCCGTGGTTACTTTACCGTATTTTGTGTCGTTTTACGCTTTTTGACTCTGATTCAAAACGAACGCTTGGCCATTCCGATGTAGTACCGTTTAGAGCGTTCCGGATATTGTAGCGGGATCGCATAAATACTGTTTTGCTGGAAAGATGTTTTGTTTTTTTCAGTAGTGCGTTTTAGTATAGCATATAAAGATGCTGGAGATCTTATGCCGACACCGTAGTTCATCTTCTTGAGGGTGTTCTTGAGTTTATAAGTCACATTCGGTATGAAGGGAATTGAGCCTAGGTAGCGGAGCTGCAGCACACGAAGACTAGAACATTTGACCCTCGCTGTTTGGATAAAGGTATGTATTTCATTGAATGAATATCCTGCATCTTTGGCTAATTCGATGACGCTTTCAATTTTGTATTGTCTATAACGGGCGTCGGAAGAGACGGCAAAGGTTCTTCTAATTCCAGAACGAAATATAGCTGTTTTTCATTCTGCGGAGCATCAGGTTGAGGACGGACGTGGGTTTATATTGGGTTGTCGAAAAAGTCATGACGTATTTTTAGCCATGATTTGCAAAGGTAATTTATTGATAGAAAAACCAAAGATCAATCAATGATATAATGCCCATTTTGTTCGATAACATTTTGCCACCTTTCAGTGAGCTGCAGAATGCCTCGTTCATAGAAGGACCTGTCTTTCGTGGCGAAAAACTACAGAAGGTGCTGATTTACAGCCTCATCTGAATTGAACGTTATACCACGCAAGAACTGCTGAAGAGAGCGAAATAAGTGGAAGTCTGACGGCGCAAGGTCAGACGAGTATGCTAGGCGTGGCAACACATCCCACCCAAGCTCCAATACTTTTTGGCGGGTGATTAAACTTGTGGGTGGTCTCGCGTTGTCGTGATGGAACACAACACCTTTATGATGAACGAGCTCTGGACGTTTCTGGATGATGAATTCGTTCAAACTGTCCAATTGCCGAATGTACACATTCGAATTAATTGTTTGGTTACGTGGTAGGAGCTCGAAAACACAACACCTTTAAAATCCCACCACACTGAGACCAGATCCTTCCGCTGATGAATGTCTGCTTTAGATGTCGTTTGAGGCGAAGCACAACGTCGGGACCAAGACCGTTTTCGCAACACATTGTTGTACACAATCCACTTTTCGTCACTAGTTATCAGTCGCTTTAAAAAAGGATTGTTTTCCTCACGTTTAATGAGCATATCGCAGATGTTTATACGCGCCGTCAATTGAGCTTCTTTGAGTTCATGAGAAACCCACACATCGAGCTTGCTTACGTATCCCAGCTTCTTCAGGTGGTCGTCAACGCTTGAATGATGAATGTGCAATGTGTCTGTAATCACTCGTGTCGTGTAACGTAGGTTTGACTCGATCAATGCCTTGATTTAGTCGTCATCAACCTCGTTTGGCCTCCCGGACCGAGGAGCATCGTTGAGGTCAAAATCACCAGTACGGAATTTGGCGAACCACCGCTCTACCTGGCGTTCTTGTAGAGCATTATCACCTTACACTTTACGCTACTTTTCAAAAACGTGACGTGCGTTCTTCCCTTTACGGAAGTACAGGAGTAAAATATGGCGAAAATGCACAGTTTGGTCTTCCATCTCCAACTTGATGCCAAATCTCTGCAAATCAACCAAATCGCTCACTATTCCTTTTAGGTTACAGTTAGAGCTGGCACCTGTCGAATGCCATAGCGATAACAGAGCTGCGCATGCCTATAGTATTTCCAAAACCGCCCAACCGCCATCGGATGCCAAAATACGTCATGACTTATCCGACAATCCAATAGTAGAAAAAATACCGTAAAGTAACCACGCGCCAATCAACAGAAGTCAAATTTAAGTCCGTTACTCCTGTGTAGGATGATATAAAGAAATTAGCTACCTATTCTACCCTTAAATGTACAGCATTCGGGATACCTTGGAGATCATTACCAACAGCGATACTTGCAATGATAGCGTCTCACTAGAGTTCACACGAATTTGAATCTAGTTCTTCAAGTAGCACCTTCTTCCAACCAGGATACCGCGTGCACAACCAACATTGCGTCGTGTCTTTAAATGAATATTACGTCGTATCTATTTATTGTCCAATCAAGTCACCGCGTTTAAATTGTTAAAGCGTTCTAATATTCAGATTGCAGTTTCTGTCTGTCTTTATTGAAAAAGACATTTCTGGTTGATGTGGGAAAGCTTGGAAACCATTGTTTATGCACTGCTGGCCACCCAAAATGCAACACCAAGAGGGAAGCATCCGATTGTCCTGAAATTCGAAGCGTGCGTCGCCCGCGAGAGGACATTCAAACGATTAGCATTGCAAAGCATATGCAAATCATGTGCGCCCGGCACGCCACCGAGAAACACTATAAGAAGGGTGCACAGAAGGCGGGGTGTAAGTAGTGGAAGTGTGTTTTGCTGCCAGACCTGTGCGTGGTAAGCTTCCTGATGCCTCGTCGCAGAATACGGCAGTCATTACAACACATTTCGGAGTTCGACAGAGGACGAATAGTGGCTTATCGTGACAGCGGTTTATCGTACCGAGACATTGGAGCCCGTGTGGAACGACATCCAACCACAGTGAGGCGAGTATGGATTCGGTGGGTGCAGGAAGGACGGACCGACCGACGTGTGCGATTGGCACTACCGCGGCATGCCACCGAACGAGAAAACCGGCATGTTGTTCAGCGGGCATTAACGGCTCGCACCGCCACATCACGAACGTTAGCGCAGGAATTAGGGTGTGTTGCGCAACAACCTGTGTCAGCACGTACCGTTCGACGTCGTCTGCAGGAGCGGTGACTTGTCGCATGGCGCCCATTGCTACGATCACCATTGACGTCACACCACCGGTGAGTGTGGCGGCAGTGGGTCGTTGTACGCCGCACCTGGACTACGGTATGGCATGACATTGTCTTCTCCAACGAATCCCGCTTCTGCCTGCAACACCACGATGGTCAGATCCACGTGCGGCGGCACCGCGGCGAAGGACTGTATGACGCCTGCATTATGCATCGCCATACCGGTCCGTCACCTGGCGTTATGGTTTGGGGCGCAATTGGATAGGACATCCGCACCCCTCTGGTACGCATCGCCGGTGCATTCAACAGCCACTGCTACATTTCCGACGTTTTGGAGCCTGTAGTCCTCTCTTACGTGCAGGACCTGCCAGTGGCCACGTTTCAACAGGACAATGCGCGCCTGCACAGCAATCCTTCACGGCCGTGCAACAATTCTTCACGGCCCACCAGGTGTCACTGCCGCCGTGGTCCGCCTGTTCTCCCGATATGTCGCCCATCGAACACGTCTGGTCGCTGATCGGCAACCGATTGGCCCGGAAAGCACCACCCGTGGCTACGCCTGATGAACTGTGGCAACGTGTGGCAGCAGCCAGAACCGACATACCCTAAGCCCACACCCAAAGCCTCTTTCGTTCGATGCCGCGGCGTGTAGCGGCAATTTTTGCCAGCCATGGGGGCCACACGAACTATATATGTCTGCGTGTTCTGCAAGTCGCACGGGCCTGTAAGCTCAATCGTTTCATCTTTGTATCTGTTGTTATGTGTCCAGTAAATCTGGCTTTCCTATCTCGTGTCCTTCTTGGTGTTGCATTTTGGATGGCCAGCAGTGTATATCCCCACTCCAATAAATCGGATTACTAACATAGTTTTACTATTTTCTAATTTGACTTGCGTAGCACAAACGTTAATTTTCGTTTTACTGGGCACAGATAGTTATATAAAATGAATATACACTCAACAGACAATGCAATTTGCGCACCGGGAAGGCAGCGTCGGATTGAACTAATTATTTATTGACGTAATGATATAGAGGAATTATACACATGATGGCAAAAACAGAGCTGCAGGACAATTACAGAGGGATCCGTAGCACGCAGTCTGGTGATTTTCAGTAGCGCGTCGCACTGCCTCGTGTGGCGATACATGCTGCAATACGGTCCGGCATGGAGGCGAACAGACGCCTGATGTTGTCCTGCGGCAGCCTGGCCCACACGTGTGGGTTGTATGCTCCTAATTCCGGACAGTGCGGACGGCGGCAGCCAGCTTTTCAACTGGTCACACACATGCTGGATAGGGAACATGTCCGAGGAGGGACAGGCCATGGAAGTGTCTGGACATGACGTAGGCAGTCTTGGGCAACCGGAGGCGTGTACGGGCGGGCATTATGCTGCTGGTATAGTTCACCTGGAATTCCGGCCAGGAATAGGAGCACATGGGGCCGTAGGATCTCATCCACAAACCGCTGTCCCGTCCATGATTCACGTACCACTACTAGAGCTGATCGGCTATCGTAGGAAATGGCTTCCCAGACCATAATGCCTCCAGTGGGGAAGGTGTGGCGCTCGATAGTGGGGTTCGGATTGTGCGGATGACACCGGGGACCTAACCACCAAAACACGATGATCTTCTATTCCCAAAATGAAGCAGCACTCATCGCTAAACACCACACGTCGCCAGTCTGTGGCGTTCCACGTCGCTCTGGCCTAGCACCACTGCACACGGAGTCGGCAATGTTGCGATGTTCCGCTGTCAATGGCAGAACTCGTAAGAGGCGCTGGGATCGCAGATTCGCTTCCGCGTGGAGTCGGGAATTGGTTTGTGGGCACACAGGAACCGATACATCTGCCTGTATAGTGGGCGGAATTCCCGTGGGATTCGTTCGTGCCTGCCGCACGATCCGTCGATCCTCTCTACCGGGGGTTATCCTTGTCCGTCCGGAGCCACTCTTAAGTGCGGCAGTGCCGTCACGTGTCCACTGCTCCCAACACAGTTAGACGGTATGGTCAGAACGATCCTCGTGGAGGGCTATACGCTGCGCCGACCACCCTGAGGTTTTCATCCCGAGGATCAAGCCTCTCTAAAAGTCTGTAAGTTGTGTAAACTGACGTCTCTGGCGTCTACCAGGCATTCTTGTCACTCTGTACTCTTGCTTGCCTCGGCTGGGACTTTTCACTTTCATGGAACATCGATTACACGCCGGTTTATAAGGCCGCTGTTTCGTGCTTGCAGCACCACCGCAGGGTGTGTGGTCATGCGCACTTTCTTCTAGGTGCGCAAATTTCATTGTCCATGAGTGTATATATTAATTGTGTAATGCGTTACATTGAAATCAGGTGGTGAGGAATTACTGTTTATAACCGCTAACTATTTTGCTTGCGTATTAAAGCCCAGTATTTGGACTAAAGACCATGTTGGTATTCATACAGTTTTGTTCTTATATTAATTTCATCAGTTCTGTTTCTATTTTATTTTCTTTAATTAAAAGTTTTATTTACCGCACGACACCACCTATAAAATCCATTTAAGATATATCCGATTTAACAAAAATGTATTCTGTCCTCTTGTGTTTTTAATATTTTTATAAGTATTCGTTATTTATGATTTCCTTCAGAAAGTTTGCACTGCCTCAAGTGGCCTCCCGGAAGAAAATAAATTTCGTTCAACTATTGAAAATAATTTCCACGGTTAATTTAATTACTTCTTTAATATTCAGGCAATTTAAAGTTTCTGTTCACTGCTCTTTGGGGGAATTATTCCTGAAATACTGTATTATTAATTCCCTCTCATACGTGAAACTGTTAATGTATTAAATTAATTAAAGTTAAGTACAGCAATTAAGATTGTTTAATTGCGGTTTTAGTTCTAAAACAGAAAAAAATTTTGTTTCAAATTTTATACTCATTGATTAATGTCACATCTAACCAATGTTTTTAAATGAGTTTTATGTACTAATAATTAGCAGATCCTTATTCTGGCAATTTTTGCTTCATCGTCCTTAATTTGGCGCGAAATTTTCTGATATCATGATACTCCTTTTCTGAACTTTTTTCTAATAAGTAGTCTTCACATTACAAGTTTAACGAGTGTCAAAATGAAAGTATTCTTGGAATATTCATCAGTTATCAAGCTAAAGCGAAATTCCATGGAGAAGATGCCAAAAGTATTCAAAAATAGTTCAAAAATGCTGATCGATCGAGCAAAAGTTGCCAAACCTAGCAGGTGAAGTGTTTCTTAAAAAGGGAACTTGAAAATAAATTCCAAATTCTATATAGCGCTGACCTTTACTAAGCGAAGAATGTTAAAGAAGGCAAATAATGTGATTACATTTTGTTAATAATAATATTGCTTTTGATGAAAAAATCCATTTCACTTTGAAGTTCTCTGTGATATTGTCTACTTTCGCAATTTTGAAATTCCAATGAATGGAAATTTATTATCCTCTTAAAAAATTATACACTATCTAAGAACAAATAATTGGACACCTGTGATAGCAAAGGAAAATGAAGTTTATTCACCTTCAATAGTTAGGGGAGCCTCCACGAGCGTCGATTATAGCTGCGACCCTCCGGGGCATACCCCAGGCGTCGTACGACGGCTAGCGGTATTTTATTCCACTCGGTTTTGAGAAGACAGGTCAGTTCCTTTACCGATTTCGGACGGTGCGGGCATCCCCAACTCGTCCCAGAGGTGCTCGATAGGGTTAAGGTCCGGGCTCTGCGCAGGCCAGTCCATTCGATTAACCCCATTGTCATCATACCAAGCCATGGTGGACCTCGCAACATGACAGGTGACATTGTCATGCTGAAAGTAACATGGGTTCACCCCGCAAAACTGCCACAACGTAGGAAGCGCATGGTCATCCAAAATGGTGCAGTAGTTCTCGCCGTTGAGTCTACCAGGAATTGCGACCAAGGGTCCCGGGCCATATCAGGAGAAACACCCCCATAGCATAATTCCACGAACGCCGAACTTCACAGTTGGCACAATACAATCCGGCAGGAGGCGTTATCCAGGCAGACGCCAAACCCAGACCCTGCCATCCGAACGGTAGAGGGTGAACCTTGATTCGTCGCTGCAGAGAACATGCTTTAACTGATCAACGGTCCACTGTCGACGTTCGTTGCACCACGTTAGCCGAGCAGCGCTATTGGACTTGGTGATCAAAGGTTTGTGGGCGGCAGCACGTCCACGATGACCAAGCAGATGAGATTCCTTACGGATGGTATTCATCGAAAGAACACTCCCGGATGACTGTTGAAACTCCTTGTGGATATGGCCCATCGATTAGGTTCGGTTCTTTCGAAAATTTTTGGCCAGCACCCGTCGGTCACTAACTTCCAGTTTTGTGGGTCTGCCGGGTCGGAGAACATTCCGACAGTCACCTCTTATCTTCTACTTGCCAATCACGTAGGCCACTGTCGATTTTGGGTACTTCAACTCGCTGGATATGTCACGTATGGATCGGCCATTTCTGTGATACCCGACGAGTACACCTTTCTCGAAATCAGAGAGCTCCGAACTGCGTGGCATCTTGCATGCGACTGGTTGCGTTGTTGTTTCCCACACGATATTTAACGGCCACCGCCGTGACGTGTATCAGGACCGCAGATATCATCGATTGCAGGGGTGTCCAATAACTTGTTGGTAGATAGTGTATTTACACTGCTGGCCACCCAAAATGCAACACCAAGAAGGACGCGAGATAACAAAGCCAGATTTACTGGACACATAACAACAGATACAAAGATGAAACGATTGATCTTACAGGCCCGTGCGACACCCGAAGCACGCAGAAATCAATAGTTCATGTGGCTCCCATGGCTGGCAATAACGGCCGCTGCACGCCGCGGCATCGAACGAAAGAGACTTTGAATGTGGGCTTGGGGTATGTAGGTCCTGGCTGCTTCCATACGATGCCACAGTTTATCAGGCGTAGCCGCAGGAGGTGCCTGTCGGGCCACTCGGTTGCCGATCAGCGACCAGACGTGTTCGATGGGAGACATATCAGGAGAACAGGCGGGCCACGGCAGCAGTGACACCTGGTGGGCCGTGAAGAATTGTTGCACGATGCGTGCCACGCGCGGGCGCGCATTGTCCTGTTGAAACGTGGTCGCTGGCAGGTGCTGCAGGTAAGGGAGGACTACAGGCTCTAAAACGTCGGAGACGGTGCGGTGGCTGTTGAGCGCACCGGCGATGCGTACCGGAGGGTGCCGGGTGTCATGTCCAATTGCGCACCAAAACAAAACGCCAGGTGACGGACCGGTATGGCGATTCATAATGCAGGCGTCGTACAGTCTCTCGCCGCGGTGCCGCCACACGTGGATCTGACCATCGTAATGCTGCAGGCAGAAGCGGGATTCGTCGGTGAAGACAATTTCGTGCCATTCCATAGTCCAGGTGCTGCGTTCAACGGTCCACTGCCGCCGCCCTCTCCGGTGGTGTAACGTCAATGGTAATCGGCGCAATGGGTGCCGTGCGCAAAGTCCCCACTCCTGCAGACGACGTCGAACGGTACGTGCTGACACCGGTTTTATCCCAACACACCCTAATTTCTGCGCTAACGTTCGTGATGTGGCAGTGCGAGCCGTCAGTGCGCACACACTTATCTCAGCACATGAAGGTATCTACATATAACTATCGGACTGTCTGTTCCGTTTAACTAAAAGAAATAGATTGTCTTTTTCGTGTCCCTCTAAATCAGATAAAGAATAATAATTTAAAACAGATAAACGAAAATAGAACGATTTTCATGCCGAAAATGTCATCCAAGCCTGGAGGAAATTTTAATTTTTACAAGAACTAACAAAAGCTTGCTGTACACTCTGGCCACTGAATTAGAAAACTTTATTCCGATGTCCATAAATGTCACTTACACAGTATATACGACATACGTGGTCACGTGCGTCCTCACGTGATCTAGGCAATGATTTAAGACGTCAGTATTGTCTATCACAACGGGAAAAAACATAGGATGTTTTGGAGTTTGATAAGAGGCTTATAGTTGGTGTCCCTATGACTGGAGGGACGAGTCTGGTTGATATCTCGAGTCTTTCAGGTATCACATATCTTTAACTGAGGATAGTAATTCCAGGTCTTTAATCAGTGGAAAATAAACTCTCACATTGTTTTGCTAAGATCGATGTAAGGTCAGGTGATGCGTAACATCACAGCCTCTCCTTGACAAATGTCAACCCCGCCTTCTCGTGGTACATCCTGTTCCCACTAAAGAGGCTCTGACGACCGCCAACAGCGGTATAACTATACCATCGGGATTAGAGGAAATGCTATCCCACACTCACCAACCCGCTTGGCCAGCGTGATGAGTTATGGCCAAACCCCTCCAAAACGACTCCACAACTTAAATCTTGGCCCTCAGTCTCCGGCAGCTGGAATGTACCTGGCCAAGGCAGCGGCCAGTGCGACATGAAGGCAGAGGGTGCTAAGAATCCCCGGAGGACCGGACTAGGCTGCCATCTGATGCTGACCTTGGCTACGTATAACAGACGCTCCCTATCTTCTGATTCAAGGCTTCTTGAATTGGAAGAGGAACTACAAAGGATCAAGTGGGACATCGTCGGGCTAAGTGAGGTAAGGAGAAAAGGAGAAGATCTCATTGAACTGAAAAGTGGACATCTCTTCTACTATCGTGGGACAGATACTGGCAGAACTAGTGGTGTTGGATTTATAATAAACAAGAAACTGAAGGATAAAGTTGTAGAAGTTGAAAGTTCCTCTGACAGAGCTGCACGACTCGTTATCCAACTCTCGAGAAGATACCAGGCTCATATTATTCAAACTTATGCACCCACCACAAGTCATGCTGAAGAATAAATTGAAGAATTTTATGAGGAAATTCGTGATCTAAATAATAAAGGTAAGCAGCACTTGAAGATAATTACGGGAGATTTCAATGCAAAAATAGGGCAGCGGCAACAAAATGAAACTTCAGTAGGTAAATTCGGTCACGGCAACAGAAACCAGCGTGGAAATACTCTCGTAGAGTTTGCAGAGGCAGAAGGGTTTTTTGATCTTGAACTCCTTTTTCACAGAAAAAGCCACACAGGTAAATGGACATGGCAGACATCCAAATGGGACGACAAGTGAAATTGATTTTATTATGTGTAACAACAAATTCGTCATAGAAGACTGCAGTGTGCTAAACAAGTTCAACACAGGTAGTGACCATAAATTGGTGAGATGTAAGATGCACCTGAACACTAAACTCGAACGTGGCAAGCTCAAAAGACAAACAAAATGTATTGACATAACCAACTGTAGAAAACACCATAATACCTTCAAGTTGGAAATGAAGAACAGATTCTCTGCTTTAGAAGGCCTAACATCGGAAGAAGTGGATATTTCTGAAGTTAACAGAAAAGTAACCAAAGCTCTTATGGAAACAGCAACAAAATTAGCTAGGTCTAAGAACAAATTGCATGTGAACAAATTATCAGGAAAAACCAAAATGTTGATGCAAAAAAGAAGAGAGATGAGGACAACTAAAGAAGATGTGACTTCCAAAGTGGAATATATAGAGCTATGCAAGACAGTGACTGAAAAAGTATCACTGAAGACGTAAGGAAATTCAACTGTGAACTAGTAAGGAAAGCAATTGAAAACAACCAAAGCCTAAAGATAGCAAAGGGACATCTCAGTAAGGGAAAAAAACAGATTATGGCACTGAGAAAAGAAGATGGTTCTGTAACAAGAAATAGAGGCGAAATTTTGACAAGAGTGAAAGATTTCTACTCCAAATTATATGAAAGGGATGATACATGTACTCCAAGCATCATGAAAGGTCCCAGAGTTCTTCCAGTCTTTCCAGCAGAAGTTGCACATGCAATCAAGAACATGAAGCGGGGAAAAGCTCCAGGAGAAGATGGAATTACTGTAGACATCATACAAGAAGCAAGTGGAGAAATCGAAACAGTACTCGCCCAAATTTTTACTCGATGCCTTAATGAAGGGAAAATTCCTGAGGATTGGAACAACGCTATAATGATCCTGCTACATAAAAAAGGTGACATTGAGGATCTCAGGAACTACAGACCTATCAGCCTCCTATCAGTGGTTTATAAAATCTTCACTAAAGTTCTTTCACACCGCTTGAAGGTAACACTGGACATGGCTCAACCGAGAGAACAACCTGGATTCAGGAGTGGTTCAACGAGCACAATAGATCATATCCACGTATTTTCCCTGAGAGAACTAATTGAAAGAGCGAGGGAATATGAACTTCCATTGTGCATGGCTTTTATCGATTATGAAAAAGCCTTTGATTCGGTGAAACCATCAGCAGTTGCAATGGCTCTGAAATCCTGCGGTATTGAAGATGCATACATTAATATTATTAATAACATCTATGAAAATGCAAGTGCAAAGATTCTGCTATTTGAAAATACAACACACATAGAAATTGGAAAAGGAGTGAGACAAGGTGGCACCATATCTCCGAAGCTCTTTAATGCCACATTGGAAAATGTCTTTCAATCACTGAACTGAGAAAACAAAGGCATAAAGATTAATGGAGATTATTTAACCCACCTTCGTTTTGCTGATGACATAGTCATTTTTGCAACTACCCCATCAGAGCTACAGAGTATGATGCAGGAACTTGCTGACAAGAGTAAAGAAGTGGGATTAAAAATGAACTTTCAGAAGACAAAAAGTGATGTTCAATGCTTTTACAAGAAATGAAGATTTATCGATTAATGGTTAGAAAAGCTGGAGATAACAGACACGTACGTTTATCTTGGACAGCAGATATCAAGTGAGGGTCACATTGGTGAAGAAATTAATCGGGGTACGAAACTTGCCTGGATATGCTTTTGACGAAGAAACATTCCATAATTTTCAAGAGCAACTATGCCATTATGTCTTAAAAGAAAAGTGTTAGATCAATGCCTCCTTCCAGTGCTTACGTATGGTGCAGAGACGTGGACCTTAGCTAAAAGAGACATACAAAGGCTGCAGACAACCAAGAAGCATGGAGAGGTGCATGCTTGGTGTAACCAGGAGAGATAAGAAGAGGAACACGTGGATCCGAAAAATGACAAGAGTGGAAGACATCATGATCAGAGTTAAATCCCTGAAATGGAGGTCTAACCCAGTATTTATCAAACGTTTCTAATTCAGTGGGCGGTATTTTTTGTTGTTAATGTTACAATCCTAAAGACACATGCAATCCCTTGCAGGAAGAAAAGTTTTGAGGCAGAGGAGTTGAAGACTATTTTCTTCGACTTTCAGTGAAGAGAAAAAATCTATCCCTCTGGCGTAGTTCATTGAGAAATGAGAGAAAATGATCATGAAATACCCGGAAATGAAGAATAACTCTTCTTATTCCATCACTGATATCTAACAGGGATGTTACCATGCTGCGATGATAAGACACAAATGGTCTCTTTATTTTCAACACACAAGATAATTTTAAAGAGTCATTTGAGAAACAAAACTGCAAAAACTGTCTCACGCTATAATGCTACATGATACGAACAGGTGGATTTGACTTCATCTAGCGTCATCTCATCACTTGGGTCATATCTACTAATGTTCCATAGAGAGTTAAAGAGATTGAGTCTTCGAAGTCGTCTTCCCATGCCGAATACACTTGTCAGCATAAACTACAAAACTCCACCTCCAATATTCCCGAGAAAGCCGTGAGTGGAGATTAGAGTAATGGAAGATAGTGATATTGTGAAATCAATCACATTATTCAATTATTCATTGTTTTGCACTGATATTGGGCCAAAATTATGCCGAGTACCTCACGAAGCGATGGGTCTGGCATCTGTTGTGGACACAATTCAGGCATCTAGAGGTGGCACCCTGCTATGCTGGATGTTCTGTTGGTAGCAACTGGTTTCGCTGTGTTACCAATGAAAGGTAAGATGTCATCCAGAGAATATCTGTATGTTTTAGAGGACAAAGGGCAGCCTCAACAAAATTAACATCTTTTCCATGGGATGGCATATTTATGGATGATAATGCAACTGAACATCGTGCCAGAATCATGCAACGATGGTTTGATGAGCACGACGAGAACTTTTAGGCTCCATGTCCTCCACAGTTGCCTTATCTGAATTTCATTTAAAATATGTGGACATGCTGAAAAGAGAGTTTGGCAACTCTGACCTGTTCCTTCAGAGTTGCGCGATACTTTGCTGCAGAAATAGCTGGCTATCTTTAGACCAAAATGAATTCCAACTCTTTATAGAATGCACGCCATGTCGTATGCTTACTGTCATTTGCAGGAACAGTAGCCCTACTCGATTCTAAATAAAGTTTTGTACTTTTTGTTAGTGTGTGTGTGTGTAAGTATACAGTGAAACGTCTGTTGAGGAGCACTGTTTTTTCAAGGAATGACCCTGGAAAAAATTGTGAAAGAAAACTTTCCGTGATATAGATTTAGAAGTCCATAGAATTTATGCCATTCTTCCCTTTATTAAGCGACCATCTGTCTCCTATAAGCAATCACTACATGACGTAGCATCTTTTTGTAATGCGGTTGAGGTGATTTCTCTTTTCACCTTTTCACTCTTGTTTCTAAGCAGTGTTTCTCAATCAGTGTTTCTAACGCCCTTCAGGGCCATCTCGCGAGCCGGGAGTGTAGCAAACACTGATAAAGTACGCGCAAAAGCTGGTTCCTTGACCTTTTCAGGGAAAGGTGAAAGAAGAAACCAGAGTAAAGATTCAATCCTTTACTTAAAATAAGTGGGAAGGCTTCTGATCTTGAATGATGCCAGGGTTGGTGTCATGTTCTGTTGATGACGTGTAAATATGAGTGCAGCAAACGGAGACATTCATTCATTTAAATCAATTGCTTCTCTGTATCGTGGCATGGAGAGCTAATAAGTATGTTTTCTAAAATAACTGTTTTAAATTTGGAACACGAAGCAAAAGTTATATGCAAACATGAGGAAATAATTTTGGAAATAAACTTAGCCGAGCCGTTTAAATGAAAAAAAAAAAATAATTTTGAAGAATGAAGAAACTGTTTTAAGAGAATGGGGAAAGAAAATAAACGCCCCGTGTTGTAAAACGTACGCATAAGGAAAATTTGCTGATGCGAAAGAAAAGCTGTTAGAGCGGTTTAAATATGCGAGATCCAAATATTTCGCTGTAAGAGGTGCTTTGATTAAAGAAAAAAAAACAACAAAAACGCCAAACGAAATTCGATTTGGGGAGTTTTCAGCCCGTAGTGTCTGGCTAGACAGATGTGTTCCGCAGGAAAAATGTTTTTGTTTTGTGACCACGCTGTTCCTGCTGATGCCACTGTTCTGAATATTGAGCTGTGATGCTATTGGAAAGCTCGGATACTATGGATAGTTCAGGGCAATGCCGATGTAATTGGATAACATGGATGAAACAGGCCTTTCTTTCGTACGCAGGAAACGAAAAGCATGATGGCGAATTTAGAAATGTACGCAGGGAGGAGAATATGACTAAAGATCGCTTGATAATACAATTACTGTAAATAATAGCCTTTCTTTAAAGGAGGACCTTAGTGATTTGTAAATAACAGCGGCCAGATGTTTAAAAAACTCTGATTTGTTTTATCTAGAGGTAACGTGCACGCCAAATTCTAAAGCGTGGATGACTTCTTCAATTCCTTGGACTAATTGCCAAGAACGATTTTTAATAATCCATGTCATGTGCATTAAATTTTTCCAAGATTCTTGAGCTTCATTTTTATCCGACGAACGCAACAGTAAAGTTGCAGGCTTTAGATCCAGGAAACATTCAGTCTTTTACACAGTGCAGTCGTTTACTTTTGCAGTCCGTGATCGTCCATGGGGATGAATCAGAATGTACATTTCAGTGTATCAAACAATTTACCGTGAATTATACTGTTTTCAGGATAAAGTCAGCATGAAATGTCAAGTTGTAACGTACCAGGAGATGTGACGTACCTGCCAGAAGGACGCACACGACATAAAGGCAGATAGGAATCAGAATAAAACGTCCGCGTAGCTCAATTGGTAGAGCAACTTATTCCGGAATGAGGGGACCCGGGTTTGAATCCTGGCGCGGATAAAAATGACGGAGAAATTTACTTCGTTATAATTGGCGCCCGAACTTTTCTCCAACACTTCGAAAAAAAAAAAAATTAAAAAAAATAAGGGGGAGATGATGTAACGTACCAGGAGATGTGACGTACCTGCCAGAAGGACGCACACGACATAAAGGCAGATAGGAATCAGAATAAAACGTCCGCGTAGCTCAATTGGTAGAGCAACTTATTCCGGAATGAGGGGACCCGGGTTTGAATCCTGGCGCGGATAAAAATGACGGAGAAATTTACTTCGTTATAATGGCGCCCGAACTATCCGGATGACCCGGCCGTTCAAAATCTCGCATTGGTGTGATGTTATTTCCACACCGCGAGACAGGAAAAATCAGAGAATCCAGCGCTTCGAAAAATAAAAATGTGTGATGTTGCATTCCACACAGCAGATTGACTGGGAGTTCTTAAGTGCACGTTCTACAGTGGATGGCTGCCTGCAACGATTCATGGTCACGGCTGACCCGTGGGCCATGCCCCCAGCCCTCTTTCGGGGGGGGGGGGAGATGTGACGTACCTGACAGCAGGACGCACACGACATAAAGGCAGATAGGAATCAGAATAATCGTCTGCGTAGCTCAGTTGGTAGAGCGACTTGTTCCGGAATAAGCGGCCTCAGGTTCGAATCCCGGCGTAGACCAAAAATGACGGAGAACTTTACTTCGTTATAAAGTGAATTCCGACATAATCGTGAAATGGTTAAAAGCCTGTAGATTTGCAACCCGTCCATAAAATGTGTATAGTGAACTAGATATTGTTATCGTTACACTGTTTCATATTTCTGTCTGGAATAGAGCGCCATTCAAAGGCACTAGAGAACCGTAGTACTGAGTGTTATGATGAACTGAAAACTAATTGTAAAGAACGATTGTTGTTAAAGAACCGTGTAGAAGGTAAGAAGCAGTTATTCATTTGGAGTTTTTAATTTAAAAATGTGTATTCTGTATATAGCTGGAAATTTACAATCTGTCAGCGCCTTCTCCTTTTTTTCTTTTCATCCTCTCAAGAAACACTCTGAACCGTTGACGTGGCTTCAGATGACGAAAGGAAAATTTCCCTAAATTAACAGCACAAGAAACGTTGAAAAAAGTAGTAAGATTAATGAGATCGTATGACTGTTTTGGAAGAAGCAGCATAACAAGCTTCTCCCTAGGCAAAAAGGTACCTCAGAATAAAAAGAAAAGCTACGAAAGAAAAAGCAGCAAATCTCTCTTTACCAGACGACGGTAGATACACTTTTTAATTAAACTAAATTTTAAAAATGACTGAAAAGTATTGTAGGTGTATTAAAATATATAGTACGTACATAATTTTTTATGTTAATACGCACGTATATAAGTGTATTACAGGTGTATGCAGTTAAGTATCCGTACATACGTAGGTATGTGGACAAAGTATTGTACGGAGTGCGTGAATTCCGTACAATAATTATTACGAATTACAATTAATTATTACAAAAGCATGGTCTTATAAAACTATGCACATTTCCCAAATTTTTCGCACTAAGGTTACAGAGTTACGTACAATGTACTAAATACTTATTGAGGCTTTTCGTCATCACACACAATACAATTTTAAAGACCCAGCATCCTAAATGGACACATTTTCGCGGAAAAATTAATGGTTGCCGTAGGGAATATTTAGTGAATGTAAGTACAGGAGATTAACAAATGATATAAAAATCTGTAAGGAGAGCTACAGATATGTGTTGATAATTATTTTGCAACCGCTTGTATTCGATATGCAATAAACCGGAGAGCCAAACCTTTATGAGTAGCGCGTTTTTATGCAAATCGAAGCAACTGCAGGCAAACGATTAAGGATATGAATCGGTAGAAATAACACCTGATACTCAGCTGTGGTTTTTACACCTGATATTCATTCATATCGGTTAAGGATGTGAATCGGTATAAATAACACCTGACACTCAGCTGTGCTAATCAGTGTTATTCTTGTTCTTCAGATGAGAAAGGCAGCGGACTAAAGAAAGTTCGGCAAAGGCCAAATTGTAATGGTCAGACGACTGGGTCACAGCATTTCAGAGACGGGAAGCCGTGTGCCGTACTCACGGTTAGCAGTGTTTAGTACCTTCAAAAAGTGATCCGAGGAAGGTAAATCACGAACTGCGGGCAAGGTTTAAGCCAACGACGGCTCATCGATACTAGAGGTGAGCTAAGGCTATCCTGTATGATACAAGCCAGCAGAAGGGATAATGTGGGGCAAGTCGCTGATGATTTTATGCTAGTGACGGGAATAATGTGTCATAATGTACAGTACGTCGAACTCTGTTGCAAATGTGACTGCGTTGACTCAGGCCTCTCGAAGTTCCCATGATAACCTCGGTTTACCGTCGGAAACGTTTACAATGGGCACCCAATCATCAAAAATATAACTTGAATAATTGGTAGCAGGTCGTCTGATAAGAAAAACCTCTTTTCCGATTGCATCATGTGGACGGTTGGCTACGTTTCCGTCGTTTATCTGGGGAAGTGTTGTCACGTAGAGGCAACGTGGGACGAAAACAGTCCGATGGAGGAAGTGTTGTACTTTGGGCAATAATCTAATAGGAAACCAGGGTGCAGTAATTCATGTGAAAACTATGACATCTACCACATATATAATCATTGCGGCATATTACATTGCCTGAATTATTCGAGAATGATTCGCATAATATCAGAATGGCTTCCAGGTGTTGTCCTGGCCTCTCAGTTCCCCAAGCATCAATCCTATCGAGCATCTGCGGTTTGTGTTGGAGCAGCAAATTTGATCTCCTGCGGCTCGACCACGCAACTTCCAAGAGTTAAAGAATCTGCTGGTGGTCACGTGTTTGTGCGAGATAGCACAATACACGTATGCAGCATCTTTTCCTCGCCGGAGAAGAGTTGTTTAGACAGCACGTGGAGGACGAACATCATATTAAGCAGGTGGTCTGAATGTTTTGGTTGTTCAGGTATGATGAGCTGCACATAAAATCATTCTGTGTGTGTTGAAGATTTGATCCAGTGAACAAAAGGTAAGAAACAATCCATTCTCTTCATTGTGCCGATAACGTGGGGAAAAAAGAATATCACAGTTATCTATGCTGCTTTTGTTTTTGTGGTGTTCGAGGATACAAAACCAAACATAAAAAGAGGTTTCGTGTTTTGTATCCAAACGTTCAATCGGATATACGAACTGTCGGCCACCAATCACATTTACTACGGCCATTACCCCCTAAAACCCCTGCAAATGATCCTGTAAGCTCCGAACAAGATAGCAGTGATAATGACAAAACGGTGTTCCAGTTTGATATCTATAACACAGAACCTCAGTTTTTTTTCTCAAAGTGAGCTCAATGATACGGTGACAGAATAAGGCTTGCTAAAGATTCTGTGCAGAATTTAGGTTATAGACTGAAATAAAAACGCACATTGTTGCTATCGAAACTGGGAGAATGAATGTAATTCTACTGCACAGATGTTATTGGTTGAATAGAAGAGTTTGGCGTCGAGCACAATGTTAATGAGTGGATACTTTTCATTGTTTTATCCAAAAAGAAGTCTTAAGGCAGTTCTTTTACACAATGGTAGCAAGTATTTCTTTTGAAAGTGGACCACATTGCGCACCTAAATGAAAGTTTATGTAAATTTGGCATAAGTTCTAGCTAAAATGAATTGAAAAGATCATAGATGGGTGAATTCTGGGAAGTTAAAAAAAGTTATGTTGTTTAAGCAACAGTCCAGATTCCACGTTTCTTGGGTGAATCAGAAATAAGAGGAAATATTAAGATTATACACTGCACACAGATATTCTGTAGTCGTCAGGAAATGGATGCTTACAGCGGAAACAAAAATGTTGTATGAAAGAGTCTTACTGATCCGAAAAAGATCCTTGGACTTTCTCATTGTGAAAGCTTTAGCACGAGGTGGGGGTTTCAATATTTTTAGAAAAACGTTTTTCCTGGATTGCCAGATTATTAGCTCAAGTTAATATAGAAGACGAATGAAGGTGAAAAGTTTCACCAAGGTATAAAGGAGATGGAGAGAAGGGAGACTACTAACATTGCACGACCGGTCAGTCTGATGCCGACCGGGTGAGAGTTTTTGTGTGTGTTTGATTGAGCTGAACTGCGCTGTTAAGCAGAACTGACGATTCCAACCGCGAGACGGGTTTCAATCCCGATCTCGCGATTTTTGTTTTAATCGATTTGGGTGTTATATTTTACCCACCATTTAGAGCAGTGACGGGACTTAGTAAAAACGCCCTTGTGAGGGCGAAGTTCCGTTCAGCTCGCATAGAGACTCTGGCATCAGTCATCGGGTACGTCGTCGTCGTACCGGTCCCGCGGACGAGAGGTCCCTCGCCCGCCCAAAGCCCGAGCGCCCGGCTTCTAAGGTTAGACTAGAGTGGGAGAACCCCTGGGTGCCCACTCAGTACTTAGATTTTTTTTTTTTTTTGTGTGTGTTTTTTTCATCTCTCTCACAGAGATGTCAACTACCCAGCAGGGTAGAGTGAAACCAAGGGGTACGTCCCCAAACCGTCCGGGACATCCCGGACGCAGAAGGTAGCGGCAGAAGCACTACCAAGCCCTGTTGGCAGTGCTAAAGGGGTTAGCCCCTCTTCCGAGAACAGCCGGAAGGTAGAGCCCAATGCTGGGGGGAAACTGTCAAAGACGCTTCCCCCAGCGAAGGGCTCTAAAGCCGCTACACCCACGAAGGGTGTAAGCACCCCCTTGCCAGTTCCGCCCATGGCAAGGAAGGGGAAAACAACACCCCAGCCAGAACCCTCTCGGGCTCCTGAGGGGTCGTCCACGGGGTGCCCAGAGGTACCTTTGGTGTGAGGTACGCATCCCAGGACACCCCCGGTGCTTACACCCGAGGCGTTTGTGAACCTCATACTCGACCTCACTAAGGAAGTCGAGTCCATTCTCTCTCTCGGACTCGCGGGTCACTTCCTCAGGGAGAGAAGGTGAAAGCTGCCCTGAGCAGTGTTAGAGACGCTTGTTACGAGCAAGCAGCATGGGTAGCCTATGTCGAAGGCAGGCTGTCTGTGCGGGATGAGTTGCGCTGCGAAGACGACGTGAAAGTGGTTTCCTACGCCGAAGTGGCTAGGAAGGGGCTAACAAGGCGAAAGGGCCTTCGCCCGCCACGATTGAGATTAGAAAGAAGAAGGGAAAGTCGGTAGACAGGAGACACGTGCTCTTAGTCTACCCGACAGTCGAGAGTGCGTCCTCAGAGGACACGAAGAAGACCCTGAAAATTGCAGTAAACCCAACTAAACTGCAGATAGGGGTCAAGAGCATTCGGAGCATCCGGAAAGGAGGGGTCGCGGTGGAATGTTCCCATCCCGGGAGCTCGACCGCCTATCCCAGGAGTTGAGAAGCAATCCCATGACCAAGGATCGCACATCCCCCACGGCCCCACGAAGAGAAATCCCCGGTTGATTGTGTATGGGGTCGACGGGGATCTCTCAGGGGAAGATTTCGAGCAGATGGTTCGTGAGCAGAACCCAGAGCTCGAGAACGGGTTCCAAAGCCTGTTTTCCCATCAGGTGCAAGGGAGGTAGGGTCCACTTGGTGGCAGACGTGGAACCCAAGGCCTTCAAGCACCTGGTGAGGCGGAAGACACTGAACTTGGGTTGGTCAGTGCTCCGTCTAAAGGAATTTTGAAGGAGGTCAGGTGCTTTCGGTGTAATGGCTTCGGCCATTTCCGAGGCAACTGCCCCGAGACAGATGCAAGGTGCGGCAATTGTGGTGATGTTGGGCACCAGCACCACAAGTGTGCCGCAGCACCAGGCTGCAGCAACTGCACCGCTGCGAATGCTAAGTTCCACCTGAAGCTGGGCGTCTCACACTCCAGCTTCAGTAAGACATGCCCTAGTCTTATTAGGGAACTTGAGCAAAGGAAGAGTCGGGTCAACTATCGTTGACGGACGGGAGTACCCTTGGAGGTACGCAGCTCTCGATAAAGAGTTTTTCGGTCTATTGACCAAGGTGCTTGAGTTGACCCTGGCCCGGGGTCATCACCACAGCACTGGCCCTACAGCTGTGAACAATGTGAATATTTCAATGTGTGTGATTTTTGTTTTAGTGTCTAAGTATTGTGAGAGGGGTGCATGAGACCCTCATAGTGAACGTGTTTGTAATTTGCTGAGTATTGTAATAAAGGACAGTAGTCCCAAAAAAACTCGCGTTGGCGGGCGATCTCCCGGCCACGAGATGATATTTTCCGAAAAAGTTGCTTGCCCCAACTGCCCATAGCACGTCGCACACACGGGTTGTGACAGAAGGGTGTAAGGTACCGGTCCCGTGGGGGAGGCAGATCCCCACAAGTCTCTAGACCGAATCTGTCCGAGTAGAAGAGTGTGGTTTCTGGTGACTGACAGGCTAGCTGTCGGAACGCCGTCAAAGGGATCCTATCTATCCCAAACTATTCGAGAGAGTTCCGCATTTCCCTGCGAAGTCAGCACATTGACGGTGCAGGTAAAGTCATCAGCTAGTGTTACTAACATTGCACAAAGAGACGCTACAAGAAAAATATAAATGGAAATGTAAGAAATGACATTTTCAAGTGAAGCGACAGAGATTTTAATAGTATGCCGCCCTAGTGGTAGAGTGGTATGAAGCGTTTGCCGCAGACTATTCTTCCGAAATGGGTCCGGGCTCAGTCCCGTATGAGGTATGGACCGTGCTCTTGTATTTATTTCAGCGCTGACTCACTCCCTTCCTGCAACCAGTGGACCCAAATTAGAGACTTGCAACTGTTCATGCAAATAAGTGTTACTCATAGTGGTCTTCAAATCCTGATCCAAATAAAGGAGTATGAAACTCACAATAGATGAAAAACGAAAAGATGTGTTTTCATATTTAAAACCTTTCGGTTGTACCATGTATGAAATAACTTTTTGTACGTTTTTCCTATTCAATAATCTACTATATCTACTATTTTACGCATTCTCTGTGCTAATCGTTATATCAGCTTGTGAAAAAATCGTTCCTGTGAGAGAAAATTAAAATCATATTTTCAATCAGCAGCATAAATACTTGTACATTCATTTTCATAAAAAAACAGAACACCCGAAAAGAGTCGAGCTACGACTTAGATTTTCACAGAATATGGGGATCAGGCAATATCTCAGGACTGATTAACATTTCTTCGTCATAGGTGCATGCGTACCGCATCTACTCAAATCATGATCGCGCAGCGTCAGGCAAGAAACCGACGGTTTTGCTGTTGTAATCGCCGCGTGGCTCCGTAGACTTGCCGGTACTTGGTCAGCAGTGGGTGAGGATGCCTCGTCGTCGTGTAAGACAGTCATACACTTACATTGGCGAGTTCGTCTCGGTCAGCAGTGGATCAGGATGCCTCGTCGTCGTCTAAGTCAGTCATACACTCACATTAGCGAGTTCGTCTTGGTCAACAGGGGTGAGGATGCCTCGTCATCGTGTAAGACAGTCATACACTCACATTAGCGATTTCGTCTTGGTCAGCAGTGGGTGAGGATGCCTCGTCGTCGTGCAAGACAGTCATACACTCACATTAGCGATTTCGTCTTGGTCAGCAGTGGATCAGGATGCCTCGTCGTCGTGTAAGTCAGTCATACACTCACATTAGCGAGTTCGTCTTGGTCAGCAGTGGGTGAGGATGCCTTGTCGTCGTGTAAGACAGTCATACACTCACATTAGCGAATTCGTCTTGGTCAGCAGTGGGAGAGGATGCCTCGTCGTCGTGTAAGACAGTCATACACTCACATTAGCGAGTTCGTCCTGGCCAGCAGTGGGTGAGGATGCCTTGTCGTCGTGTAGGACAGTCATACACTCATATTAGCGAGTTCGTCTTGGTCAGCAGCGGGTGAGGATGCCTCGTCGTCGTGTAAGACAGTAACTCACTCACATTAGCGAGTTCGACAGAGGTCGCAATATCGGCTTGAGAGACTGTAATGCTTCCCTTCAGGAGATTGCTGGTTTTGTGGAACGCAGTGTGTACGTCCAGGAAAGGGTGTGCAGGAAATGTTAAGGAAATAGCGTAGGACCGGACGAGGAGGTTTCGGATGTCGTACACACACAACGCCAAGAGACAACAATCATCTCATGAGGATGTCTTTGAGCGATTGTTCTGCATCATGAACGGCGTTGCGCAGTATTTGCGAACCCTGACGCATTCTCACATGTATTGATGCTAGACAGAAATAGTGTCAATTTTGAAATGCTCGCACCAAAATCGATAAAGAAGCATAAAAATATCCAGAGAATTGTTCGAAAATATCACATGAAAATATCACGTTATTGTTCGGATTTTGTTAGACAGTGTGATCTTAGAGAGTTCTTAATATTATTGGAATATATTTCGTTTGCATATATTCAAACCTTCTCATCAAGACACATGTAATCTTATGTTGAACACAACAAACCCATGATGTGTTTAAATTACATCACGATGAGAACAACCTAAAGTGCGGTTTACCTTACTACAAGGCAGATGTGACGTCGCAAGAACACAACAAAATGAGCGTTCAGGCAATCTTAATGATTCTTGAAGTATAAGAAGAAAGTGAAAATAAATGTTTTCAAATTTATAGACAGACTAGCTAAATACCCGTTCTTCGAACATGAGGATATTAATGTACAGTTGAAATACAGAGGATATATATGATATACAGTTAAATTTGCCATACGCTGCATTTTTCTTCGCTATTTTGGGAAACATACGTCCAGTGTTGCATTCAGAGAGTCTTTTCGGGAAGGGGGGGCGGGGAATTACAAATTTTGAGGGGGCTGAAACTTTTTGACTGGTTATATACATACACTGTCTACCAACAAGTAATTGGACAGCCCTGCAATCGACGATTTCTGCGGTCCTGACACACGTCACGGCCGCTGCCGTTAAATATCGTGTGGGAAACAACAACACAACCAGTCGCATGCAAGATGCCACGCAGTTCGGAGCTCTCTGATTTCGAGAAAGGTGTAATCGTCGGGTATCACAGAAATGGCAGATCCAAACGTGACATATCCAGCGAGTTGAAGTACCCAAAATCGACAGTGGCCTACGGGATTGGCAAGTAGAAGATGAGAGGTGACTGTCGGAATGTGCCCCGACACGGCAGACCCACAAAACTGGGAGTTAGAGACCGACGGGTGCTGGCCTGAGAAATTCAGAAGAACCACACCAAATCGATGGGCTACATCCGCGAGGAGTTTCAACAGGCATCCTGGAGTGTTCTTCCAATGAATACTATCCGAAAGGAAGCCTATCTGCTCGGTTATCATGGACGTGCTGCAGCCCACGAGCCTTTGATCACCAAGTCCAATAGCGCTGCTCGGCTAACGTGGTGCAAAGAACGTCGACCGTGGACAGTTGAACAGTGGAAACAAGTTCTCTGGAGCGACGAATCAAGGTTCACTTTCTACCGTTCGGATGGCAATGTCTGGGTTTGGCGTCTGCCTGGAGAATGCCTCCTGCCGGAATATATTGTGCCAACTGTGAAGTTCGGCGGCGGTGGAATTATGCTATGGGGGTGTTTCTCCTGGTATGGCACGGGTCCCTTGGTTGCAATTCCTGGTAGACTAAACGCCGAGACATACTGCACCATTTTGGATGACCATGCGCTTCCTACGTTGTGGCAGTTTTACGGGTTGGACCCATGTTACTTTCAGGATGACAATGCCACCTGTCATGTTGCGAGGTCCACCATGGCTTGGTATGGTGACAATGGAGTTAATCAAATGGACTGACCTGCGCAGAGCCCGGACCTTAACCCTATCGAGCACCTCTGGGACGAGTTGGAGCGTCGACTTAAGGGGTGCCCCCACCGTCCGAAATCGGTGAAGGGACTGACCTGTCTTCTCCAAGCCGAGGGAAGAAAGTACCGCTAGCCGTTGTACAACGCCTGGTTGTGAGTATGCCACGGAGGGTCGCAGCTGTAATCGCCGCGCGTGGAGACTCCACCAACTATTGAAGGTGAATAAACTTCGTTTTACTTTGCTATCACAGGTGTCCAATTACTTGTTGGTAGATAATGTATATAATCATACATATATATATATATTTAGTTGTGGAGTCATTTTGGAGGGGTTTGGCCATAACTCACCACGCTGGCCAAGCGGGTTGGTGAGTGTGGGATAGAATTTCCTCTAATCCCGATGGTATAGTTATACCGCTATTGGCGGTCGTCAGAGCCCCTTTAGTAGGAACAGGATGCACCACGAGAAGGCGGGGTTAACATTTGTCAAGGAGAGGCTGTGATGTAACGCATCACCTGACCTTCGGCAGCTGGAATGTACCTGGCCAAGGCAGCGGCCAGTGCGACATGAAGGCAGAGGGTGCTAAGAATCCCCGGAGGACCGGACTCGGCTGCCATCTGATGCTGACCTTGGCAACGTACAATGGACGCTCCCTATCTTTTGATTCAAGACTTCTTGAATTGGAAGAGGAACTAAAAAGGATCAAGTGGGACATCGTGGGGCTAAGTGAGGTAAGGAGAAAAGGAGAAGATCTCATCGAACTGAAAAGTGGACATCTCTTCTACTATCGTGGGGCAGATACTGGCAGAACTAGTGGTGTTGGATTTATAATAAACAAGAAACTGAAGGATAAAGTTGTAGAAGTTGAAAGTTCCTCTGACAGAGCTGCACGGCTTATTATCCAACTCTCGAAAAGATACCAGGCTCAGATTATTCAAACTTATGCACCCACTACAAGTCATCCTGAAGAAGAAATTGAAGAATTTTATGAGGAAATTTGTCATCTAAATAATAAAGGTAAGCAGCACTTAAAAATAATTATGGGAGATTTCAATGCAAAAATAGGGCAAACGGCAACAGAATGAAACTTTAGTAGGTAAATTCGGTCACGGCAACAGAAACCAGCGTGGAAATACTCTCGTTGAGTTTGCAGAGGCAGAAGGGTTTTTCATCTTGAACTCCTTTTTCAAGAAAAAGCCACACAGGAAATGGACAGAGAGACATCCAAATGGGACAAGTGAAATTGATTTTATTATGTGTAACAAAAAATTCGTCATAGAAGACTGCAGTGTGCTAAACAAGTTCAACACAGGTAGTGACCATAGATTGGTGAGATGTAAGATGCACCTCAACACTAAACTTGAACGTGGCAAGCTCATAAGACAAACGAAATCTATTGGCATAACCAACCTTAAAAACACCATAGTACCTTCAAGTTGGAACTGAAGAACAGCTTCTCTGCTTTAGAAGGCCTAACATCGGAAGAAGTGGACATCTCTGAAGTTAACAGAAATGTAACCAAAGCTCTTATGGAAACAGCAACAAAATTAGCTGGGTCTAAGAACAAGTTGCATATAAATAAATTATCAGGAAAAACGAAAATGTTGATGCAGAAAAGAAGAGAGATGAGGACAACTAAAGAAGGTGTGACTTCCAAAGTGGAATATATAGAGCTATGCAAGACAGTACGAAAAAGTATCACTGAAGACATAAGGAAATTCAACTGTGAACTAGTGAGGAAAGCAATTGAAAACAACCAAAGCCTAAAGATAGCAAAGGGACATCTCAGTAAGGGAAGAAAACAGATTATGGCACTGAGAAAAGAAGATGGTTCTGTAACAAGAAATAGAGGCGAAATTTTGACAAGAGTGAAAGATTTCTACTCCAAATTATATGAAAGGGATGATACATGCACTCCAGACATCATGAAAGATACCAGTACCAGAGTTCCTCCAGTCCTTCCAGCAGAAGTTGCACATGCAATCAAGAACATGAAGCGGGGGAAAGCTCCAGGAGAAGATGGAATTACTGTAGACATCATACAAGAAGCAAGTGGAGAAATCGAAACAGTACTCGCCCAAATTTTCACTCGATGCCTTAATGAAGGAAAGATTCCTGAGGATTGGAACACCGCTACAATGATCCTGTTACATAAGAAAGGTGACATTGAGGATCTCGGAAACTACAGACCTATCAGCCTCCTATTAGTAGTTTATAAAACCTTCACTAAAGTTCTTTCACACCGCTTGAAGGTAACACTGGACATGGCTCAGATGAGAGAACAAGCTGGATTCAGGAGTGGCTACAGCACAATAGATCATATCCATGTGCTGAGATAACTAATTGAAAGAGCGAGGGAATATGAACTTCCATTGTGCATGGCTTTTATCTATTATGAAAAAGCCTTTGATTCGGTGAAACCATCAGCAGTTACAATGGCTCTGAAAACATGCGGTATTGAAGATGCATACATTAATATTATAAATATACATCTATGAAAATGCAAGTGCAAAGATTAGGCTGTTTGAAAATACAACACACATAAAAATTGGAAAGGGAGTGAGACAAGGTGACACCATATCTCCAAAGCTCTTTAATGCCACATTGGAGGGTGTTTTTCAGTCACTGAGCTGGGAAAACAAGGGGATAAAGATTAATGGAGATTATCTAACCCACCTTCGTTTTGCTGATGACGTAGTCATTTTTGCAACTAGCCCATCAGAGCTGCAGAGTATGATCCAGGAACTTGCTGACAAGAGTAAAGAAGTGGGATTAAAAATGAACTTTCAGAAGTTAAAAGTGATGTTCAATGCTTTTACAAGAAATGAAGATTTATCGATTGATGGAGAAAAGCTGGAGATAACAGACACGTACGTTTATCTTGGACAGCAGATATCAAGTGAGGGTCACATTGATGAAGAAATTAATCGGCTTACAAAACTTGCCTGGAGAGCTTTTCGAAGAAACAGCATAATTTTCAAGAGCAATATGCCATTATGTTTTAAAAGAAATGTGTTTGATCAATGCAGCCTTCCAGTGCTTACGTATGGTGCAGAGACGTGGACCTTAACTAAAAGAGACATACAAAGGCTGCAGACGACTCAAAGAAGCATGGAGAGGGGCATACTTGGTGTAACCAGGAGAGATAAGAAGAGGAACTCGTGGATCCGAAAAATGACAAGAGTGGAAGACATCATGATCAGAGTTAAATCCCTGAAATGGCAATGGGCTGGACATACTGCCAGAAGGACAGATCACCGATGGACAGCCGAAATTTTAGATTGGATTCCAAGGGACAGGAAAAGACCCGGAAGAAGACCACATGGGAGATGGGTGGATGAAATTCGAAAGTATGCAGGGGTGACATGGAGGAGACTGGCACAAGACAGACCGTTGTGGAGGAAACTTTGGGAGACCTTCGTCCAGCAGTGGATTGATAATGGTTGACAATGATGATGATGATGATATATATATATAATTATCCCTTGGAATCCAATCCAAAAATTTCGGCTGTCTATCGATGGTCTCTCCTTATGGCAGTATGTCCAGAACATTGACATTTCAGAGATTTAACTCTAATCATAATGTCTTCCACTCTCGTCATTTTTCGGATCCACGAGTTTCTCTTCTTATCTCTCCTGGTTAAACCAAGCATGCACCCCTCCATGCCTCTTTAAGTTGTCTGCAGCCTTTGTATGTCTCTTTTAGTTAAGGTCCACGTCTTTGCACCATACGTAAGCACTGGAAGGATGCATTGATCAAACACTTTTCTTTTGAGACATAATGGCATATTGCTATTGAAAATTATGCTGTTCCTTCCAAAAGCTCTCCAGGCAAGTTTTGTTACCCGATTAATTTCTTCATCAATGTGACCCTCACTTCATATCTGCTGTCCAAGATGAACATACCTATCGGTTATCTCCAGCTTTCCTCCATCAATCGATAAATCTTCATTTCTTGTAAAAGCATTGAACATCACTTTTGTCTTCTGAAAGTTCTTTTTTTAATTGGATTCCAAGGGACAGGAAAAGACCCAGAAAAAGACCACATGGGAGATGGGTGGATGAAATTCGAAAGTATGCGGGAGCTTCAACAATATTTATTTGGAGCAAACATGGACAGGAAGATACAGATGGCCTGTGCTTAACAGTTACCAAAAGATAAACAAGTAGATGACCTATTTACAATGACGATGAGATATTTACACTATGTGGATGCACTATATACAATGTAAGCAAATTCATAACACTGACAATACTGGACTGAAGGGTTGACTTATTCTATGTACATCATATGTTCGCAATGTGCATCAGCAGAGTGTCATCTCTAATAGGTGAACACCATTACAAGGTATAACTATAAATTTTACAGTGCAAAAACAAACATGTATATTTTGAGCAATCTTGAAAAAAAGAAGAAAAGAGCATAAGGCTTATACTTTTCAGTGTCTGAAAGATAAGCGAATAAATAATCTAATTACAATGATGGTGTGAACTCTATACAAATTGAATGCAATATCTCTATTGTGAAACACTGTCAAATTATAAAAAAAGAACTATTACTTAAGCTTAAACAAGTGCCTCAATCACAATACTATAGATTAACATGTAATGAACAACAACATATGTACACAAGGTGCAACGGCATAGGGAAGACACTAATAAAGAATTACAATTCCATGGTACAACTGTAAATTTCACAGTGCAAAGAGTAAAGTATATTAGTACAAACAGAACTTGCGTTTTACAGAAAATTTATACTTCGGATACAATACAAATAATGAAAATATGATAACTGACTCTTTGTACAGCAAATGTGCAATACAGCGCAGAACATTATGTAAAAGACTGATTATTTCCTGGTAGGCACATGTGACATGAGAAAAACCACACTGTGTAACATTAAACATATAATTGAAATACTATCAAAACGTTTGCTCCGCACCATGAGCATAAAACTTAAGACATCTAATCTTGACCCAACATGCGAAATGTGCCGAACATAAATTTTACAGTGCAATTACGAAAGTACGTTGGAAGTGACATGGAGGAGACAGGCACAAGACAGACCGTTGTGGAGGAAACTTGGGGAGACCTTCGTCCAGCAGTGGATTGATAATGGTTGACGATGATGATGATGATATATAATTACACATATATATAATTATACATATATAATACACATGATTATACATATATCATTATCATCATCATTGTCAACCATTATCAATCCACTGCTGGACAAAGGTCTCCCCAAGTTTCCTCCACAACGGTATGTCTTGTGCCAGTCTCCTCCATGTCATTACCGCATACTTTGGAATTTTCATCCACCCATATCCCATGTGGTCTTCTTCTGGGTCTTTTCCTGTCCATTGGAATCCAATCTAAAACTTCGGCTGTCCATCGATGGTCTGTCCTTCTGGCAGAGTGCCCAGCCCATTGCCATTTCCGAGATTTAACTCTGATCATGATGTCTTCCACTCTTGTCATTCTTCGGATCCACGAGTTCCTCTTCTTATCTCTCCTGGTTACATCAAGCATGCCCCTCTCCATGCTTCTTTGAGTTGCCTGCAGCCTTTGTATGTCTCTTTTAGTTAAGGTCCACATCTCTGCACCATACGTAAGCACTGGAAGGCTGCATTGATCAAACACTTTTCTTTTAAGACATAATGGCATATTGCTCTTGAAAATTATGCTGTTTCTTTTCTTCCGAAAGCTCTCCAGGCAAGTTTTGTACGCCGAATAATTTCTTCATCAATGTGACCCTCACTTGATATCTGCTGTCCAAGATAAACGTACGTGTCTGTTATCTCCAGCTTTTCTCCAACAATCGATAAATCTTCATTTCGCGTAAAAGCATTGAACATCACTTTTGTCTTCTGAAAGTTCATTTTAATCCCACTTCTTTACTCTTGTTAGCAAGTTCTTGGATCATACTCTGCAGCTCTGATGGGGTACTTGCAGAAATGACTATGTCATCAGCAAAACGAATGTGGGTTAGATAATCCCCATTAATCTTTATCCCTTTGTTTTCCCAGTTCAGTGATTAAAAGACATTTTCCAATGTGGCGTTAAAGAGCTTCGGAGATATGGTGTCACCTTGTATCACTCCCTTTCCAATTTTTATGTGTGTTGTATTTTGAAACAGCCGAATCTTTGCACTTGCATTTTTATAGATGTTATTAACAATATTAATGTATGCATCTTCAACACCGCAGGACTTCAGAGCCATTGTAACTGCTGATGGTTTCACCGAATCAAAGGCCTTTTCATAATCGATAAAAGCCATGCACAATGGACGTTTATATTCCCTTGCTCTTTTAATTAGTTCTCTCAGAACGTGGATATGATCTATTGAGCTGTTGCCACTCCTGAATACAGCTTGTTCTCTCGGTTGAGCCATGTCCAGTGTTACATTCAAACGGTGTGAAAGAACTTTAGTGAAGATTTTATAAACCACTGATAGGAGGCTGATGGGTCTGTAGTTCCTGAGATCCTCAATGTCACCTTTTTTATATAGCAGGATCATTATAGTTCCAATCCTCAGGAATCTTCCCTTCATTAAGGCATCGGGTGAACATTTGGGCGAGTACTGTTTCGATTTCTCCACTTGCTTTTTGTATGATGTTTACAGTAATCCCATCTTCTCCTGGAGCTTTTCCCAGCTTCATGTTCTTGATTGCATGTGCAATTTCTGCTAGGAGGACTGGAAGAACTCTGGTACCTTCCATGATGTCTTTAGTACATTCATCATCCCTTTCATATAACGTAGATTAGAAATCTTTCCCTCTTGACAAAATTTCGCCTCTATTTCTTGTTACAGAACCATCTTCTTTTCTCAGTGCCATAATCTGTTTTCTTCCCTTACTGAGATGTCCCTTTGCTATCTTTAAACTTTGGTTGTTTTCAATTGCTTTCCTCACTAGTTCACAGTTGAATTTCCTTACGTCTTCAGTGATACTTTTTCGTACTGTCTTGCACAGCTCTATGTATTCCACTTTGAAAGTCACATCATCTTTAGTTGTTTTCATCTCTCTTCTTTTTTGCATCTACATTTTGGTTTTTCCTGATAATTTGCTCACATGCAACTTGTTCTTAGACCCAGCTAATTTTGTTGATGTTTCCATAAGAGCTTTGGTTACTTTTCTGTTAATTTCAGAAATATCCACTTCTTCCGATGTTAGGCCTTCTAAAGCAGAGAATCTGTTCTTCAGTTCCAACTTGAAGGTATTACGGTGTTTTTAAGGTTGATTATGTCAATACATTTTGTTTCTTTTATAAGCTTGCCACGTTCGAGTTTAGTGTTGAGGTGCATCTTACATCTCACCAATCTATGGTCACTACCTGTGTTGAACTTGTTTAGCACACTGCAGTCTTCTATGACGAATTTTGTGTTGCCCAAAATAAAATCAATTTCACTTGTCGTCCCATTTGGATGTCTCCATGTACATTTCCTGTGTGGCTTTTTCTTGAAAAAGGAGTTCAAGATGAAAAACCCTTCTGCCTCTGCAAACTCAACGAGAGTATTTCCACGCTGGTTTCTGTTGCCGTGACCGAATTTACCTACAGAAGTTGTATTCTATTGCCGTTGCCCTATTTTTGCATTGCAATCTCCTATAATTATCTTGAACTGCTGCTTTCCTTTATTATTTAGATGACGAATTTCCTCATAAAATTCTTGTATTTCTTCTTCAGGATGACTTGTGGTGGTTGCATATGTTTGAATAATCTGAGCCTTGTATCTTCTCGAGAGTTGGATAACGAGTCGTGCAGCTCTGTCAGAGTAACTTTCAACCTCAATAACTTTATCCTTCAGTTTCTTGTTTATTATAAATCCAACACCACTAGTTTTGCCAGTATCTGTCCCACGATATTAGAAGAGATGTTCACTTTTCAGTTCAATGAGATCTCCTTTTGTCCTTATCTCACTTAGCATGACGATGTCCCACTTGATCCTTTGTAGTTCCCCTATAAATTCAAGAAGCCTTGAATCAGAAGATAGGGATCGTCCATTATACGTAGCCAAGGTCAGCATCAGATGGCAGCTTAGCCGGTTCTCCGGGAATTCTTAGCACCCTCTGCCCTCATGTCGCACTGGCTGCTGCCTTGGCCAGGTAGATTCCAGCTGCCGGAGACTGAGTGCCATGATTTAAGTTGTGGAGTCAGTTTGGAGGGGTTTGGCCATAACCCATCACGCTGGCCCAGCGGGTTGGTGAGTGTGGGATAGCATTTCCTCAAATCCCGGTGGTATAGTTATAACGCTATTGGCGGTCGTCAGAGCCCCTTTAGTGGGAACAGGATGCACCACGGAAGGCGGGGTTGTTATTTGTCAAGGAGAGGCTGTGATGTTACGCATCACCTGACCTTACATCCCCATATATAATACACATGATTATACATATATAATACACACATGATTATACATATATAATACACATGATTACACACATATAATGCACATGATTATACATATATATAATACACATGATTATACATATATAATACACATGATTACACATATATAATACACATGATTATATACATATATAATTATACATACATAATGCACATGATTATACATATAATATAATAAAATATACACATTAATACATATAAAAATTTCTAAGCAATCTACACATACAAGTGATTAAAAATATAAGCATATCATACCTTTGCTTTAATTCAGTAATGCACCAATATTGAGGATGCTAATAAGATAACGCTGGTCTGGAAAAATCCCCCCCCCCATAACATTAGGAGTGGTGTACATGCCCTTGTCTTACTACAAGCGTATTTCTGATAATTAAGGAAATGTTACAGCGTTACCTGAAAAACTATGGTGTAAACCATATATTCCATTTGGTTTCTGCACCTTTAGATTATTTAAATTAGCACATAGCAGTAAATAAAATACGAAATGTTTGGATGCCAGTTTCAAGTGCCTCGATTTTTTTTTTTGTCAGAGAGAATAAACCTCCCACGGCAAGGGAAAAAAACCTTTATGGGAATAATTTCTGACAATGTACTATTGTTAAAAATTAGGTAACAAATATTTTGTTGTGTTGGAAGCTCTAACGTCTCATTAACTACACTGCGGCTTAACCGTATCATGGAAATTTGACATCCGGAAGACTTAAACAAAGCTGAATGTCAGCTTCCAAAATATGCTAATGTATTCAGTGTAAACATCGTTACTCATTGGAATTAGGTTATTTTTATTGCGGAAGTAGTCCGTGTTGTCAGTGCTTGGAAATTTGCTCCTCCAGCAGGACTCTTAAACGTTTTATTGAAGGATGATAAAAATGTTGAAGTACATGTGGATTTTTTTATATAATATTTTCCCTCATATTCTTAAGTTTTGTTTTTAATTTATTTCCCCAAATATTCAGCTATAAACGATCGATAACAATTAGACTAAATATAAGGGGAGATCTCCCAAAAACCTACTGGGGGGATTATAGATTTTCGGGAGGCTATGCACCACCGAGAAGATGCCTGAATACATCACTGCACATGTCTGCTTGACTTATTTTACCAGACAACGCATAAGCAATTTCGTTCATAACTGTAAATTTAAAACTTCAAGCCTACACGAAACAAATCAAAATACGTCGTTACTTTTCACTTTTATCGTTAAAATATTAATAAACGACAGAACAAAATACGTTGTTAATTTTAGCATAAATGTAAAAAGAACCTTGCTTATAAACAATTTCGTTCGAAATTGTACGTTTAAAAGTTAGCAAATCAGATATTTTTAGAAGCGTGAGCAAAATTGTATTGCCATCGCTAATATCTCAAGAGGAAAACATTTTTTTTTTATCAAATTTCAATTACTATGAAAATCTATCCGCATATTTATATTTATTGCAGTAACCTTACCAATCATTACCTCTTATATGACGCCATCGTTGCTTCGGTGAAAAGGAATGTTGGTAATTTGATTTTGACTCAAAAAAAAAAAAAAAAAAAAAAAACACTCATATGACGTCACCGTCGCTTCGGTGAAAACGAATATTGGTAATTTGATTTTGACTCAAACAACCTTGACATTCGATATGTCAAACGGTAATATAAAAGTTTAAATGTAAAGCATATATTATATTATAGCGCTTTTTACGTGATATTCTTAAAAGTTTTTTTTGTTAAATAAATTTAGAAGAAATAGAAAAAAAACCTTGACATTCGACATGTCAAATGATAATAAATGTTTAAATGCAAAGCATGTTGTGATATAGCGCTTTTTACGTGATTTGTAAAGTTTTTTGTTGAATAAATTCAGAACAAATAAATTTAGAACAACTTATATACTGAGCAGGTCAACTCAAGTCATTCAAAACTTAGGGCGGTGCTTCAGTTGCTGGGCAACAATAGCTCAATCATTGGAAAACGTCCTACCGTTATCAAAGCTGGATTATATTTAAAAAAAAACATTTCGACCCACTTAAAGTTATCGTAGGAAAAAATCCTTCCTTAGTGCTCCTCTATGTTGTAAACGAAACATTCCTGACAAATATGAAAGTTCTAAGTTCAGTAGTTTCTGAGATTTGGTGATGAGTCAGTGAGTCAGTTAGAGCTTTCAGTTTTATATGTACAGATCAAGTAAGGAGAGCAGTGTATTTCGTATAATCAAGCTCTATTCATATATTAATGTCTTCTGGTCAGCAAGTTCTTCACTTGATGCAAAGAGGATGTGTCAAAATAAAAGTGATCTAGATAGTATAAAAGAAATGTAAATGAAATGTAAACTGATTTAAAATAACGTAGAGTTATAGTTTTTTATCGAGGCACCTTTAATGAAGAGTTGTACCAGGTGAATGAGTTTGTGTCTCAGGAAGTACGTTGAGTGATCGCTGAATTATGACTTCCCATGGGCATAGGCATATTGAGTTTCTCCTGATAGTGCAGTAATGAAAAGGAAAACGTTGTCTGTAAGTTAAAGGAGTTCATTTGAGAGCAAAGTTACGGTCGTTGTATGCAAAATCAAAGACTTATCGGAATTCACGAAGATGCCAACCTGTCGCACACTAAGGGGTAGTTCGTCAGTTTTAGAAACAACAACTTTAGTGGGTTGTTTTAGGGCGTCCGTGAGTTAAGTGCAACAGCAGTGGTGTTAAATGGGCAAACTAAAAAGCCGGCCGGTAACACAACTGTAAAACTTTTTCAAAAGGAGGTTTAAACAGCTGGACGACGATTACGTCACCTTGTACAGAGCAATCAGTGCAACACCGTTTCTCTGTTGACGTCTCAATACTATATGAGTGAACTAGAAACAATATCCCAGGTGATAATACGTCGTATTCCTTTACGTATGGGCTATAGGAACAGATGCCGTACACGCTACTCTCTCTCAATAAGAGTCCATCCACATGAACAACTATATTGGTACCAACAGCATGTGGAATTGAACGATAGAAGATTGGATGCAGGCCCACTTGCCCAAAGAAGCACGATATGTACTCCATTCTGTTGATGGTCGAGTCCATCAGTAGCATGGCGTATGTATACCTCATGAATAGTCTCGACCTACCAGCGGGGGTTGGTTGTACTTCATGCGGCATGTATAGCTGTCATGAACAGGAATCTCTAATGCATGTGGACCAAAGTATGGAGGCCGGCTGTTGCCAGAGACTGCTTGAGGTTCACTCATCCCACAATGTTTTACCTAAACTCAGAGAGGGATGAGGTCTTTCCGGACAATAATATTCCATGTCATCAGGCCCACATGTTGCAGAAATAGTTCGACGAATTGAGTGCTGACATAAAACATCTCGAGTGGTCACCGAACTCTCCTGATCTCAACACAATTGGACATATGTTTGGCATTGCGGAATGCTAAGTGAGGCAATTGGACGCATCAACGCGCTCCGTTCTTCAACTGTGAACTGCAATACAAACAGCTTGTTTGCAGATACCCCACACAACTACACATACCTCTCCCAAGTCCATGTCACGCCGGCTGGCGGTCGTTTTTAGAGCGAAAGGAGGGCTCAAGAGGTATTAGGTAGGTAGTAATAATAATTCAGTGAGGTCTGAGTGCATGTTTATCACAGAAAGAAAAGTCACTTAATTAAATTATCAGGCATGTAAACTCAGCTTTGGAAGTCATTCCTAATTGTGAAGAACTTACAGCACTAATAATTTGTCAAAACCCTGATTACTGTGTATGAAAATGCAATCGTACGTACTCTGTGAGATAGCAGAACTTGAGTACTACAGAACAAAGGAAAGAACTGATTGTGCGTTGGAAAAATGCTTTATTTACTGGACGTTTGCGGAAAGATTCGTTCTTATATCACATGCGGAACAAAGATGCTTTTTATACTGTTAAAAAATTTGTTACGAGTATTAACAGGCTGGAGATAAATATTTTCAAATGATTTAAACATGTTGAAAGAATGAATGCTAAGTCGCTAAAAGTATTTGTAAAATCCATGGGATTAGAAATTTAGGGAAGATAGAAATCACCGAATTCTAGGATTTAGGAATGCCTAAAACAGAAAAACGATAGTGAGCGTAAAAAAATGACAAATCATGATGATACCTGTGTTGATGGTGAAAAGCTCAAGTTGTCTTCCGGTATTGCTATAAATAAAGATGTTTGATACATCAAAAGTAATAATAATAATGTCGTAAGCTTGGTTTTTATTTCATTGTGTTGCCAACCTCTGAAATTCCAAGAGTATTTATGTATGAAAATATATTTACAGTCACCATTATGCTTAAGGCCAAAAGTTGAAATCCGTAAGAAGAATTTAAGCAAATAATTATTATTATTTCTTATTACTTTTTGGAGATTTTTTTCCCTCGTGACTCTACTGGGAAAATGAAGACGTAATAAAATGCTAACATCGCCTTTTTTTTCACTTTCATTTATAATTTATTTCAGAAATACAAAATAATCTCAAAATATTCTGCTGTAATAATTATCTGTATCTGAATAAACGGAGAATCACATACTGATCTGTGATTAAAAGATTTATATTTAATACACTACAAGAACGTGTTCTAAAGAATAAAGGAAGCTTATTAATATTCAAAATAAAGGCAGTTGCCATAATGCGCTCATTACATTTGATATTTGCAGTATAATAGGGCATCGGAAAGGGAATTTCATAAATGATTCATATTCGGAGCACATCACTTTGAGCATCTGCGCGTCTTTGATCCTATATGCGAAAAATATCCAAGCATAGTGCATTTCGGCTTGAATTATTAAACAAAGGAAAAGAAACAAAAACAGAAACAGAAATGAATACAAATCAGTTCGCACACAATGTTCATTCCAAGGGTGAAAGTCATGCCGACAAGCTAAAGTTAGGCGAGATTGCTTTGGGAGCACCAAGACTCGATGGATGCTATTCTTTTTTTACACAGCGTAACTGCTGCGCAAAACCATGCATGGCGAACCTAGATTGCATTGTTGGCTATGCGAGGGGGAGGCAATCACCATTGTGCAGCGAACGTGACTTGCAAATGGTGACATTCTGCTGCAGCTTTCATCTTATTTTGTTCCCCCTTTCTTTTTCTTATTTCGATCCATGAATGTTTTTCCTACTCTTTTTTCCCAGCTCTTTTGAAAACCGTGCACATGCGGGAACAAAAGAAATGGAATGATAAAATGCCTCGTTCTTTGAGTCTATTGTGCAGAATTTCATTAAAATTCTGTTGATCCTTTTATTCCGCAACGCGTTTGTTCTAACAGCTTTATTTTGTTCCTAAAATAAATAGAGATGTTCCTCTTTCTACAGCGTTAAAATATTCCGATGAATTTCCATCCAGCCGCAAGATTACCTTAGATCCCTAATTTTAATTTATGTGACGGTAATATAGTCTGAATACAACTGCGCAGAATAAATTACTAAGACTTCTAAAAGAAAACACTTGAACACACTGCTAAGAGAAAAGAATCTCCTATTTCTTTAACATGCAATTTTCGTGTACAACGATCTCCACTCAATAATACTAGAAATTCCTAAATACTTCTCTTTTGACATTCGTATCGTACACAGTTAAAATCTCATCAATTCGTTTTCTATTCACCTTCTGCTTCCTTTAACTTTCCTCAGTTAGTGTCCTTATAAGGTATCCAATATCAGAAAAGCTTCGGATGGTACCTCCAAACTTTCCTCAGTTAGTGTCCTTATAAGGTATCCAATATCAGAAAAGCTTCGGATGGTACCTCCAAACTTTCCTGGCAAGCTTAAATTAGATTATGTGGCTCATTGATACCAATCACCGGGCTTAAAGAGCAAGATTTGTTGCATCGTAACGAAGTTCAAGATCACAATCCCGAAAGATATATTTATTGATCACACGTAGATGTATTTATTCTTCTTTAACAAATATTAGGGTCGAATATAAAGAAATCTGAACCAAAATGACGCCAGTAACTTTAAAATCGTGTCATCTGTGGAATTTCAATCATTTTACAGCGGTAGTTTTTGATGTAACCGGTTAACTGACTAATTGGCTAAATTCTTTAAATTGTTGCTATGCACAAAAATTGCGTTTTGGAAGAAATAGCCAAACGGCCAGACATAAGAATCTGCATGAGAGAATTGACGTTTATTTCACCCCTTGTATTTCTTCACTCACTGAAAGGTCAAATCGACTGGTATGTCTTGATTCTCAGGAATTCACACAGAATGCGATGGAAAACAACAATAGTCGGCAACATATAAGTTGACAAACTTTGTATTAACATTTTACAATCTCAAAGTTCACCATATTTTTCGTCATATGATTCACGGATTATGCATTAAAATAGTTATAAATTTAAGTTGTGTGGAATATCATCATCATCATCATCATTGTCAACCATTATCAATCCACTGCTGGACGAAGGTCTCCCCAAGTTTCCGCAACAACGGTCTGTCTTGTGCCAGTCTCCTCCATGTCACTCCCACATACTTTCGAATTTCATCCACCCATCTCATATGTGGTCTTCTTCGGGGTCTTTTCCTGTCCCTTGAAATCCAGTATAAAATTTCGGCTGTCCATCGATGGTTTGTCCTTCTGGCAGTATGTCCAGCCCATTGCCATTTCAGGGATTTAACTCTGATCATGATGTCTTTCACTCTTGTCATTTTTCGGATCCACGAGTTACTCTTCTTATCTCTCTACATTCGAGAAAGCTACTGCGCTGCCTACCACTGACAAGCGAGCATCGTAGTCACCGGTTACTGTGGTGTCGGGGCCGACCAACTTTGGGAAATTACACCAAACATGCGACTCTCCATGCTACTTTGAGTTGTCTGCAGCCTTTGTATGACTCTTTTAGTTAAGGTCCACGTCTCTGGACCATATGTAAGCACTGGAAGGATGCATTGATCAAACACTTTTCTTTTTAAGACATAATGGCATATTGCTCTTGAAAATTATGCTGTTTCTTCCAAAAGCTCTCCAGGCAAGTTTTGTACGCCGATCAATTTCTTCATCAATGTGACCCTCACTTGATATCTGCTGTCCAAGATAAACGTACGTGTCTGTTATCTCCAGCTTTTCTCCATTAATCGATAAATCTTCATTTCTTGAAAAAGCATTGAACATCACTTTTGTCTTCTGAAAGTTCATTTTTAATCCCACTTCTTTACTCTTGTCAGCAAGTTCCTGGATCATACTCTGCAGCTCTGATGGGCTAGTTGCAAAAATGACTACGTCATCAGCAAAACGAAGGTGAGTTAGATAATCTCCATTAATCTTTATCCCCTTGTTTTCCCAGCTCAGCGACTGAAAGACACCCTCCAATCTAGCATTAAAGAGCTTTGGAGATATGGTGTCACCTTGTCTCACTCCCTTTCCAACTTTTATGTGTGCTGTATTCTCAAACAGCCGAATCTTTGCACTTGCATGTTCATAGATGCTATTAATGATATTAATGTATGCATCTTCAATACCGCAGGATTTCAGAGCCATTGTAACTGCTGATGGTTTCACCGAATCAAAGGCTTTTTCATAATCGATAAAATCCATGCACAATGGAAGTTCATATTCCCTCGCTCTTTCAATTAGTTCTCTCAGTACGTAGATATGATCCATTGTGCTGTAGCTACTCCTGAATCCAGCTTGTTCTCTCGGTTGAGCCATGTACAGTGTTACCTCCAAGCGGTGTGAAAGAACTTTAGTGAAGATTTATAAACCACTGATAGGAGGCTGATAGGTCTGTAGTTCCTGAGATCCTCAGTGTCACCTTTTTTATGTAGTAAGATCATTGTAGCGTTGTTCCAATCCTCAGGAATCTTCCCTTCATTTAGTCATCGAGTGAAAATTTGGGCGAGTACTGTTTCGAGTTCTCCACTTGCTTCTTGTATGATGTCTACAGTAATTCCATCTTCTCCTCGAGCTTTTACCCGCTTCATGTTCTTGATTGCATGTGCAACTTCTGCTGGAAGGACTGGAAGAACTCTGGTATTAGTGCCTTTCATGATGCCTGGAGTACATGTATCATCCCTTTCGTATAATTTGGAGTAGCAATCTTTCACTCTTGTCTAAATTTCGCCTCTATTTCTTGTTACAGAGCCATCTTCTTTTCTCAGTGTCATAATCTGTTTACTTCCCTTACTGAGATGTCCCTTTGCTATCTTTAGGCTTTGGTTGTTTTCAATTACTTTCCTCACTAGTTCACAGTTGAATTTCCTTAAGTCTTCAGTGATACTTTTTCGTACTGTCTTGCATAGCTCTATATATTCCACTTTGGAAGTCGCATCTTCTTTAGTTGTCCTCATCTCTCTTCTTTTTTGCATCAACATTTTGGTTTTTCCTGATAATTTGTTCACATCCAACTTTTTCTTAGACCCAGCTAAATTTGTTGCTGTTTCCATAAGAGCTTTGGTTTCTTTTCTGTTAACTTCAGAAATATCCACTTCTTCCGATATTAGGCCTTCTAAAGCAGAGAATTTGTTCTTCAGTTCCAACTTGAAGGCGTTATGGTGTTTTTTAAGATTGGTTATGTCAATGCATTTTGTTTGTCTTATGAGCTTGCCACGTTCAAGTTTAGTGTTTAGATGAATCTTACATCTCACCAATCTATGGTCACTAACTGTGTTGAACTTGTTTAGCACAATGCAGTCTTCTATGACGAATTTTTCGTTACACATAATAAAATCAATTTCAGTTGTCGTTCCATATGGATGTCTCCATGTCCATTTCCTGTGTGGCTTTTTCTTGAAAAAGGAGTTCAAGATGAAAAACCCTTCTGTCTCTGCAAACTCAACGAGAGTATTTCCACGCTGGTTTCTGTTGCCGTGACCGAATTTACCTTCTGAAGTTTCATTCTGTTGCCTTTGCCCTATTTTTGCATTGAAATCTCCCATAATTATCTTCAAATGTTGCTTACCTTTATTGTTTAGATGACGAATTCCCTCAAAAAATTCTTCAATTTCTTCTTCAGGATGACTTGTGGTGGGTGCATAAGTTTGAATTATCTGAGCCGGGTATCTTCTCTAGAGTTGGATAACGAGTCGTGCAACTCTCTCAGAGGAACTTTCAACTTCTAAAATTTTATCCTTCAGTTTCTTGTTTATTATAAATCCAACACCACTAGTTCTGCCAGTATCTGTCCCACGATAGTAGAAGAGATGTCCACTTTTTAGTTCAATGAGATCTTCTCCTTTTCACCTTACCTCACTAAGCCCGATGGTGTCCCACTTGATCCTTTGAAGTTCCTCTTCCAATTCAAGAAGCCTTGAATCAGAAGATAGGGTGCGTCCATTATACGTAGCCAAGGTCAGCATCAGATGGCAGCCTAGTCCGGTGCTCCGGGGATTCTTAGTACCCTCTGCCTTCTTGTCACCTTGGCCAGGTACATTCCAGCTGCCGGAGACTGAGTGCCAAGATTTAAGTTGTGGAATCATTTTGTAGGGGTTTGGCCATAACTCACCACGCTGGCCAAGCGGGTTGGTGAGTGTGGGATAGCATTTCCTCAAATCCCGATGTTATAGTTGTACCACTATCGGCGGTCGTCAGAGCCCCTTTAGTGGGAACAGGATGCACCACGAGAAGGCGGGGTGGACATTTGTCAAGGAGAGGCTGTGGTGTTACGCATCACCTGACCTTACATAATATACGATGGAATATACGATGCTTTAAAAAACATTAACGGTCTTGCGACATTCGATTTTTAGAAAGTGTGCTTCGTAATTATCAGGTAAGGTAGCTTATTTGGAAAGTTACTAGAACCGCGTTAAGAACAGGAAAACGTAACGCAATACGAAGATGCAGGTCCGCAAACAGTTGGAAAAAAGTTGTTTTTCTTCTTTTCTATTAACGATCATTTTGACTGAAAATACGATTCAACGAAGGCGACATTATTTTCCCTCGTTGACCACCACATGCCGCAGGAAGCTCAGCATCACACACCTTCGTGGGTGCTTCAGGTCACTTAAGAAACTACACATTAGGGAATCAAATAATGGAACTGCGGTGACGCGGAAAAATCCCGTTCTCTCTTTATTCATTTTAAGTACCAGAAAATCATTTAAAAATACCAATATGTTTTAATAAGAACAGCGTTCTCTTTTCCAATTTTTTTTGACTGCTTGGTCATCTCATGAACCGCAACTATTCTGTGGGAAATTACGGTTCGGCACTGACATTGCGTGGGAGTATGGATCATACGGTGATATTTTCCTGAATTTCTCAGCCTGTGGATCATGTGCTACCGTGGATTATACGAACGATTGTTTTGTTTTTTTTTTTTTTCGTTTTTCTAAAATTCGCTTTCTCCGGAATATACGAAAAACTATACAATAGAACTACAAGAGCAGAGATCCCGACAAATTTACAATTTGCTATATTTACGAGCTGTTGTAAACACTATCTGCCGTAATCAATCTCTTACATGTGCCCTAATTAATCGACTGCACTCAGTGTTTCCGTTTTATCGTGTTATGACACTGTTCAGAGTTTCCAAATAAAAAAGCTGTTCGGGAAAATAATGCGTCGTACAGTGATAAAACATTTAAACATTAAGTAACTAGATTTACATACGAAAGTAGAAACTCCAAAGGATAGTTATTTGCTGTTATGTGTCCCACATCTATAAATAAGTGCCGCTTTTAAAGCCGGTAGGAAATGTAAATGAAAATGCGGAATTTATATTCCAATGGAGTTCATAAAACTTTGCAATGTCATCGAAAACAGTTCCAGTTCCGTCTTCTTATTTTATTATCATGACAAAGATTAACGACTTAGTTTTAAGATATCTTTTACCATATGAAATTTTGAACAATAAAGCAGACCTTCCAACTGGAATGATATCAATTGATTTCGACTGTTTTCAAATCTAATGGATTTGTGCCTTGCATTCCGACAGTGACATTAGTGTTCGTAACTTATGTGCATATAGTAGATCTTTTTCCCAACTGGGCCACCCATATGGTAAAGTGATCTGAGGCACGGGTTCCTGAACATTCGTCGAAGATGGGGTCTGGTTTGATTTCCGAAACGTGTGATGGGTACTTGTCCGAAGGCAGAAAAACACACCCCGTGGGGATTATATGGAAACCACAGATAGAAGAAATTAGTTTTGATAAGAGAGAAAATTTGGTGAGAACTCATATTTGTTCTCGTAAGATTCTCTAACACTGTTCTGATTCTTTGCAAATGTGATTTAACATGCTTGTTCCCACGTGGAATTCCTTTGTTCGTGCCATTTTGGCGGAGCCGTCAAGATAGGTATGCCAAAGCAATGTACTTTTGTTGTGGCCATAGATTATCGCTTGGGGGTGTGTGAATGAGAGACACGCGCATAAGAGCAGTTCTCATGTAGCCAAACTAGTTATTGGTCAGGGGAGTGGTAAAATTCTTTTGGTTAGCAAGGACACGTGGTTGTTCGTTGTTCATTTAGGCAGGGAGTCTCTGCCCTCAAGGAAGGAGAGATGTCATTTGGAAGTCGAAGGCAAACAGACGTTTTAGAAAGCGTCCATTGTTTTTTGCGTTGACGGAGACTTACAGCTGAATACGAAAATCTCGAAGTACGTCTGAAAGACTGGGATGACTGTCAGTGCATTTTCCCATTCCTTGCAAATATGTTAATTTCCAAACCACGGAATAAACCGAATTAAACGTTTTTATTAGTCACTGTTTTAAAAAAAAGTCTGGAATCATATTTTCACGTGAGTGATTTTGTACCTAGAGCCAGTTCAGTTTCCCCAAAGGCGTTAAAAGGATGAAGAGGAGCTGACCACATCTGGTCTGATTTTGATCGAACCAAAAATAATTAAATTTTGATTACTCTCACTTAATAGCAAATATATTCATAAAGATGCCTAGAGGTAGCGAAGCTTGCTACAGATATATACCCACGTACAAATAAAAATAACAAGAAATACTCTTCAAAACAAGACAAATACCATTAAAATTTGCTAAGAATTACGAGTTGTTACTTTATTGTTCCACAAAGAAATTAATGGTACTTTTTCTATGGAGAACAAAATTAACGAACATTTAAATTTCCTTGTTATGCAAAAAAAAAAAAAAAAAGTCGAAACATTTTGTGCAAACTAAGCTTGCACTCGCATAGATTCAGTACAAGGAAAAAAATAAATTAATGTGGTTACGAACTAATATGCCTCATCCTGACTTTTCCCTCTATACACTGTTTTTCAGAAAAAAACCCCAAAGGAATTAAGAGCAGTTGGGCCATTTATTCGGTTAAAACAGTTGCACGAGTGGAACAAACCAGTGCGTTGTAGCGCCACCTCTGCTTCGGACACAAGCGCTTACCCGGAGTAGCATAGGCGCATAGAATTCACGGTTACCATCGTGAGGTATAGCATGACACATGATGTCCGAATTGCAGGATAATTTGTCGACATTTCGGGATGGGCGTAAGTGGCATCCCATCATGTCCCAAACATGTTCGATCGGTGAGAGTTCGGGCAATCGGGCCGGCCTGGGAGAGCTGTGCCATGTGTCGTCGAAGATTTGCTCGGTGATGCTGTGGCAGGAATGGTAACACAACAGGTCGTAGAATGTCGTCAACGTACCGTTGAACCGTGAGGACGGTCAGGAGGACTACCAATGATGTCCGGCGATCGTAAGAAATGGCTTCCCAGACTGTCACGCCCGGTGTGTGAGCCGCGTGCCGTTCTATGGCAAAGACAGGAACCGCGCGCTGGCCGGCTTGTCTCCGGACACATCTGCGCTGGTCATCAGCGCAAAGTGCAAGCCGTGACTAATCACTTAAGAAAACACATCACTGGACATTTCCCAAAGTTGGTCGGCCCCGACACCACGGTAACCGGTGACTACGATGCTCGCTTGTCAGTATTAGGCAGCGCAGTAGCTTTCTCGAATGTAGTCCCCGTGCCGCAAATCGTCCGGCAACGGTCCGGATGGCCACTTCTGTATCTGTAGACGACACAGCATGGCCACGGACTGTTGAGAGCAACGAATTCGGTTCTGTTGCGGCGGCATTCACAATCGCTCGATCCTGGCGTTCTGTTGTTGCCCTCGACCCTACACTGCCCACTTGCCGCTTGGTTGTGCTCTCCTCGACACATCTTGACCACCATCGTCCGGTTGCCGTGTCGCTCCAATCCAAATGCCTGGTGATACGGCGACTTGATTAACCGGCCTCTCTCAACCCAATTCTACGTCTTCCTACTTACTCGATCAACTGCCCGTACTGAGCACAGATCCGACATGGAGGCATCCTCACAGTCAGTGGAGGTTAATGCAACGGCAATCCGCTCTCACAGTTGTCCATGAGTGCGAGCTCTGCACTTGATATACCCTCCTCGATGCATGGTTTCTATGCGCTATGGCGGACTGCTATTTACTCTTTAGTAGTTATTTTATAATCATTTACATATTCAGTCCTGAAGTACTGTCATGCGGAGTTTTACTTCGACTCTCCCTGGGTGGTCTTTTGTCAAAGAGTATATTTATGGAAGATAGTAAATAAATTGTAACCTAAATTATGATGCAGTAACGCATCGATGTTGTCTTTTCTTCTCGTTATTAGGTAATACCTCATATAAAGAAAAAATCGCCCTTTGAATCCTGATTGCTAAAATCTAACAAGATTTCTTACACCATTCGGTCATTTTTGTTATTTTTTTACCTTTTCGAAGAGGGTTCTAACGACCACCAGGGGCAGCTCTAATGACAATAGCTACCTGTTCTTTGTTTGGGACCACTGGTTCGACAAAGGGGTAGGGCCAGAGACGTGGGACAGGCGAACCAGTTATACAATACAATACAATTATTTATTGCACACATTTAAACCTTACAGTTATATGAAAATGCAATACACCAGGAGAAATCTGAACACATTGGTTGTAAGGCGATTTCCCCTATCAGATGTAAGAAAAAGAATAAAACATATGGCATATATGAAAGCAAGTAAGATGGTTATAACAGAAGCACCACTGTTAGCAGCATGCTTGGAACTACAATTTAATGATAGGGTTGAAATTCGTTATGGAGATCAGGGTGATTTACAATGTAATTTCGCAGAGAGAAGGAAAACGTTTTGATATTTTCCAGGGATCTGATGCTCTCTGTGAGATTATTTCATAGGATAATGGCTTTATACAGTATGCTATTTAAACCATAATTAAGTCTAACACACGGCTGACATAATTTGTTGTTAGTAACGGATCTGTTGAAGATAGAATAATTCAGATATTTGAAGTCAGATTGAAAAATAGACAGTTTAAGATGCATTATTTTAAAAAAACATGATACCTAGTTTCAAGGTAAACATTTCACGAATTTTTAGAATATTTAGCTTTAGAAATAAGGGTTTTGAATGAGACATGTAATCTGTGTTCAGCATATAGCGAACAGATTTCTTCTGTAATTTGAGCAAGCATAACTTATTGTTTGTACTTATTTTTGAATACCAAGATTCCAGACAATAGGAGAGATGGGTATAAATAAAAGCATAGTAAAATGTTTTTAGGACATTGATAGGGAAGAGATGCTTAATTTTACCAAGCAGGCCAACCTGTAAGGAAACTTTTTTTAAAACAAACTGAACATGCGTATTCCAGTTAAAGAATTCATCAAACCAAACACCAAGATACTGAACTTTGTCCACAATTTTGAGGGGAGATCATTAATCCTGACTGGAAAGTTATTTATGTCCTCTCTTTTATGAACGTTTCGAAAATATACGGCGTTGGTTTTTAGAATATTAAGTGATAATTTGTTAGAGCATAACCAATGAGATAAATTTGGTTGATCATTATTGATCATTATCTGTAACTTATGCAAATCATGACATTTTTGAAAAATGACAGTGTCATCAGCGTATAGCAAAGCATGAGTTGATTGCAGGCACAGAGGAAGGTCATTAATATATAACAGGAACAGTAACGGTCCCATTACCGAACCTTGAGGAAAATAGGAAAGGAGAAAATTTATAAAATGAAGCACATGGCAGTAACCGAATTTTCATCGGAAAATAGAATATTTCGTCTAATATACAGTGAAGTCTAGTACCCGTAGTACCCGTACCATCACGAGTCTATGTAGATTCTGCAATATGCTATACCATCCTGGAAATCTGTGGTGGAACACCTTTCATTGACAAAAAGTAACGCAATGGGCCACGGCGGCGAGATTTGCAGTATGTTATAAAAAATGTTATTACTTAAGTATATAACCGGTTTGAATACGTTTTCCGGGATTAACGACTATAAGAAAGTTTTTGCTGCCTTCATAGATTTAAAGCAAGCTTACGACCGAGTGAAATAGGACCATTTTGTGGAAGGTTTTGAATGAATATGGTGTTACTGGGAATCTACGTTAATAGAGTAAAAGCCATGTATGCTGATAGTAGAGCTGGTGTACGAGTGAATGGTGTTTTATCAAAATGGTTTTCTATTGGTGCAGGAGTTAGACAAGGTTGTGTAATGTCACCACGGCTGTTTAATATAATTATGGTCGCGTGCATGCGTAATGCCAAAACAGATGATAGTGGTTATGTCTTGGTGATATCCTTGTGTGCAGATTACTGTATGCTGATGACACTGTCCTGTTGGCAGAGAGCAGAAGTAACTTGCAGAGTATGTTGTCTCGGATGTACGAAGTTTGCATGAAATTCAAACTGAGTGGAAATAAGGGAAAAACCAAAGTTACGGTTTTTGAGAGAGGAACTGGTAGCACTGAATGTAATGTAAGTCTAAATCGCACTGTGTTTGACAAGGTGAGTGAGTTTGTGAATTTAGGAAACATGTTTGACAGAGAGAACAAATTGGATGGTGAAATTAGTAGGCGAGTGAATTCTTCATTGAAAGTCATAGCTGCTCGGGGAGGTTTTCACAGGAATGATGAGTTTGTTTTCTAGAGTGTCCCGCATGGCTGTGTATGAAAGTGTAATTGTTCCTTCGCTGATGTATGACAGTGAAACCTGAGTACTGCGGAAGACACATAGGAGTCGTTTGTGTGCTGGAGAAATGCGTTACTTACGAGCGGGGGGGGGGGTAGTGTCAAGACACGGTCTGATTGTGTGAGGAATGAAGATGTGTTGCAGTTGTGTGATGTGAAGCAAAATGTTGTTGCAAGGTGGAGACCAATATGCTTCGGTGGTTTGGCCATGTTGAAAGAATGAGTGATAAGATGCTTACTAAGAAAATCTTTTTACCCCAAGTGGCAAGTAGGAAAGGCAGAGGAAGGCCAAGGAAGACATGGGTGGATCAGATTCAGGAGTCTCTGCATGAGAAAAAGATAATGAGTATGAAGTATAAAAGATCTTGTTTACGGCGTGAAATGGATATCAGTAAAGCCCGAGTTGTTTGTCAAGATCGCTGTAAATGGAAAAGTTTGATACGACAACAGTAAGTAAAAATATCTGGAAGTTTGTATTTCTTTTTGGAGCTAACCTCTGAATCTCAGAGAACAGCTTAGTGATATGTATGTATGTATGTATGTATGTATGTATGAGCAACTCGTATATCTATAGGCAGTCGCCCGTCCCTAATTTAGGGACACTGGTTCCAGGAAAGCTTGAGATCCCGTGCCTTAAGCTAAAATGCAATCCTTGCCTCCCTCAATGCTCGAACCCGGCCCATCTTGAACGAACGGTCAGAAGACGGTGCTTAGATCGCTTCTCTACCAGTACATTTTGAAATCTTTTACTCTATTAATTGATACATTCGTAATCCTTGCTTTCTCAAACAATAATAAAAAAAGTTCTTGAACATCACCTAATTTCTCTTCTCGATTTCCAATTTTTCTGTTTCTCTTTGGTTGTCCTCAGAAATGATTGCATTGCTACCTTACAACACATTGCTCAGCCCTTTAACCATCGGCATCGAGTTAACTCTGGGAGAGCAAAACGGCTGAAATTATCTAGAGCAAATGAACCGAAGAGCCATTCCATTATGACCACACCCAGCCTAGAGAAATCGGCGCGCCTGGAGACCGAACGGTGGCGCAGGGGAAGTTCACAAAGCAGTATGCATACAATCCGAGGACCGGTTTTCGGTTAGTAGAGAGTTCAGAGTCAGAATGAGAAAAGCTGCCGATTTATCGGAGTTTGATAAAGGACAAATTGTGACGGCACGGGGCCTCGGAACTACGATCTCGGAAACGGCGCGATTTGTGGTTTGTTTACGTGCCGCTGTAGTGAGTACGTATCAAAAGTGGTTCACAGACGGCCATCAAACCGTCGTCTAGAAGCGTGTCGCCCGCAGCTCATTGTTGCCAGAGAGAAGCGGAGACTGTTGCGCATTGTTCACAGCAACTGCAGGGCCACAGTGCGACAAATCACCAGCAGCTACAACAGTGGTTATCAGGGCAGCGTGTCGCAGCACACAGTTAATCGCAGCCTACTGCGCATGTGCCTGAGTAGCTGAACACCAAGCCGGGTTCCCATGCTCACTACACGTCATCGCCAACAACGCATGAAATGGGCCCAAGATCATCGGCATTGTACCGTGGATGATTGGAAGAAAGTGGCATGGTCTGACGAATCAAGATTCCTAGTGCATCACGTAGACAGCTGAGTGCAGATACGCGGATTACCAACGGAGGCTATGGCACCTGGATGCACTGTTGGGCAGAAACAGGGCTGCGGCGGCGGTGTTATGCTGTGGGCGATGCTTTCTTGGGACACATTTGGCCCCATTATCCCAATAGCACAATCCGTCACAGCTGTTAGGTACTGAACATCGTTATGGAACAAGTTCACCCATTCATGGCAACTGTGTTCTCTTCTGGTAATGGCCATTACCAAGAGGATAATGCGCTATGCAACACTGCCAGAATCGGCAAGGGGTGGCTCCAGGAACATGCTGGTGACTTTCTTTTAATGCCTTGGCCTCCAAATTCACCTGACATGAACCCAATTGAACATTTCTGGTTCAACTTGGAAAAGCGGGTTCGTGCTCAGTCACCACCATCCCGAAATGTACAGGAACTGACGGATCTGCTGTTGACATTATGGTACCAGATATCCCAGGATACCTATCGCCACCTTATCGAATCGAGGCCTCGCCGAGTGGCGGCTGTTTTGCGTGCTAAAGGGAATCCTAAAGCTTATTAGGTAGGTGGACATAATGTAATGGCTCGTCGGTGTATATATACACTGTGTAAGAAGCTGTCCAAATACAACCGAACGACTACAACTGCGCATCAGAAAATGATCTTAACTTTGTATTTTGAAGTGGCCATTTAGAGGTGTGTTAACATTAATCCTTTCCGACCAGTGACCTGCTGAAAGGGTTTTAACACTAACGGCAGACCTGAGAAATGAGAACATGTTTGAGTAACTTGCTTCTACCCAGTCTCATGACGTTCGCGTTATGGGGACTATCTCTTTCCAATCATGCCTTGTGTCATAGAACGGTGAATAAACGACTAGAATGGAGCACATATTACAATGTGCAGTTTTATGGCCGCTACTGCTAAGGCGAGAAAGGGAAAAGTATTGTTTTTCCATTACTTTTGTAAAACCCATTAACAATGTGATGATTTCTGTTTGGGGAGCACAGACAGTTTAGAGCATCATTTGGTTCAGGTATATCGTCCCCTTAATCTGGAATATACAGTTTCAAAATGGCATCTCTTTGACTGTATTTTTTATTGGAGGTATAACGACCAACTCACTGGGTTATAAGCAGTCGGCCGTCCCTAATTTTGGGTCACTGGTTCCAGGGAAGGGAGAGATCCAGTGCGGTCAGACAAACACAACATCCATGCCTTACCGGGATTCGAACCCGATCCCATTTCGGAAGAATGGTTATAAGCCAACGCTTAGACCACTGCGCCACCGAAAGCGGCAACTACATTTCAGAAGTAAATTGTATGTTTTTAGAATAAATTACTTCTCTGACAGACTTAAGGCTTTCTTCGACTTCAAATGTGTGACCGCTACGAAATGTGTTCTGTATTCTCTATAGAAAACTCTTTTAGTGAATTCTAAGTGAATTACAGCTCTAACCTAAGAGTAAAGGGAATATCTTTTCCTTCCTTTCTAAGTTTGGTTCGATTAGCAGCTATTTTTATTAAAGTGAGGCAAAAGAGAGGGGATCAAGGTTTCATAAGTGGTTAAATTTTAGATGTAAAGGATCCTAAATGGACTAAAGTAATCTTCTAAAGATAAGTTAAAAACATTCATCTGTGGTAAAAACTTTTAAATGTGTTGGAAAGATTGTTTTTTTATTAGTTGAAAATCAGTACATGTCGAAGAACCAAATCTGAGAGACATGGGACCTGTTCACGAAAAATCTGGTTGTCCGAAGTTACACTCATAAGTTGCGATTATGCCATGTAAAATCTCACTTTGTTTTGAGATTTCCTTTTGATAAACTTGTGAGACTTGCAAACCATGAACTTTAGAAATTACCTTCACGGCAATTGCTCACAGACTAAATAATTGAGTTGAACGTCAGATGTACTACCTTTCTTAATATCTTGTTTTAAATTATTTTCCGAGATAGGCCATCTAGTCAAATGTTTTAAGAATTCAATCAGTTTTTACAAGAAATGAATTTGTCACGACTTCATCAGTACAGAAGATAAGATCTTCGGGACCACAGCACAAGGGTTTCTAATTAACAACCACTAGATTATTATTATTTTTTGCTTAATATTGTTTGTTACCTTTTGCATTACATTTCGAAAATTTCGAACTCATCGAAAGTACCCAGTCACTTGTCTATTCTTCACTCCCTGTAACATACAAGGAATTAAGATTGAGTTAGCCAACCTTTGAGGATGTAACAGCTTCCACTCTACTGGGAAGGTTTCTACAAAATTTTGGTATGTTACTGTTGGAATTCGCTTCCACCAATGTAGGGTGGTTCGGCTTGGCTCGCAGTAGGGGTTCCAATTCATCCCAAATGTGTTCCAGGTGGTTGAGATCGGGACACTGTGCAGGCCAGTAAAGTTCTTCCACACACATTTAATCAACCCCATTTTGCATGCACCTCGCGTTTTTAGACGGAGCCATTGTGCTGCTGTGAGAGGAAAGAGACCTCACTGAACTGTTATCATAAAGTTGAAAGCACAGATTTGTCGAAACTGTCATTGTAGGTTGCAGCGTTAAGATTCTCAGGAACTGGAACAAGGAGGCCGATCCCAAACCATGGAAAACAGCCACATAGCATGCTTCCACGTCCACCACGTTTCACATTTGGCAAAACACATTCACGTCCGTCGCTCTGGCGGACGGTGAAGCGTGATTCATTACTACAGTGAACTAGTTTCCACTACTCCAGAGTCGATTGGTTGCTTTACGCCACTCATAGCAACAATTGGCGATGATCTCGCTGATGTTAGGCTGGTGTGTCGCTGCTCGGCCATGGCAAACCATGGACTTCAGCTCTCCACGAAAAATTATAGTGCTAATATAGCTTCAAAAATCACTATAGAATTTGGCAGTAAGTGTTGCAACTGCAAGCAGGCGATTATGTCGCTTCACCCGCTACCACAACAGGTGGTCCTGCTTCGTCATTACATGTGACCTAGGCCGATCGCGATCGGGCTCTTCTTGCTCCTGGGATTTTCCACTTAAGAATGACCTTACTGAAACTTGATCGAGGTAGCTTATATATATATACACTGCCGAAAAGTGAAAAAGGAACGCCAAGAAGGAATTGGCGGACGATCATGAAATTTACATATGCTGATGGGGTCGAGCTTACGTAGGTGTGATGTTAATTACGGGACACACCGGTGAGCGCTTACGCCACACACGGCATAATATGCAAATTATCGTCGGTGGTATTTAAAGAGTATGGCGAAGTGAATGTAATCAGTCGTCGGCGTACGGACCCTGGAGAAGCTGCAATGCCTGGACATGGAAGACGTTTACGATTTCAGCAGTTATCGGACTTTGAGCGAGGTCGTCTAGTCGAACTTCCGCGAGGTCGTCTAGTCGAACTTCCGCGAGGTCGAGTGGTCGTATCGTCGTATTGCGGAGCGAATTGGACGGGAAGTATCGGTGGTGGTACGACGGTGGCGTAGATGGTCCGAGGAACATTCCCACACGAGAAGACGTGGAAGCGGGAGTTACAGACGGACTGATGAGCGGACAGAGCGGCGTTGTCAAGCAGAACATCCACTGCGACGCAAATCAGAGCTGCCGTTGCAACTGAGGTGACTGTGCGAATAATCCGCAACCGTCTAATGGATGTAGGACTACGTGCACGTGTACCTCTGACTCCAGCCCACCCTCAGGAACGGCTGCAGTAGTGTCGCCAACGTCTGCGATGAAAGCAGATTCCGCTTGGGAGCCTCCGATGGCCATATGCGTGTTCGCAGACGCACAGGGGAGCGTCTCCACGCTTCTTGCATCCGCCAGCGACACACAGGGCCTACACCTGGTCTTCTGGTGTGGGGAGCTATCAGCTATCGCTCCCGTTCACAACTAGTGTTTGTGTCGGGTACGTTAAACAGCACCTCCTACATCAACAACATCATTCAGCCCGTTGTTGTGGCATTTGTAAGGTCGGTTCATCGTGGTGTTTTCCAGCAAGATAACGCACGCCCACACACGGCACGTGCAAACGCAACATGCAGTTCAGGGTGTGAGACAACTTCCATGGTCTGCACGTTCACCGGATTTGTCCTCCATTGAGCACGTGTGGGATTTTATGGGACAACGACTTATCCGGTCTCCACGGCCACCCCCGATTTACGCGTCCAGGTTGAGGATGCTTGGAATTCAATACCCCAAACATACATCCAACATCTGTACGACAGACTCCATGCCAGAATTGCACGTGTGATGCAGTTCATGGCCTTTCAACCTCGTACTAACCATGTTACATGGAAATGTTATTTTTCAGTTTACCACCAAATACAGCTGTATTTTGCCATAATGTTTTGATCACGTTATCCTCTGTATTCCGTTATTATGCTGCATAAATTTCGTTGGTATCAGACGTCTCCTTCTTGGTGTTCTTTTTTCACGTTCCGCCAGTGTATAATCATCATTGTCAACCATTGTCACTCCACTGCTGGATGAAGGTCTTTCCACGTTTCTTCCACAATTGTCTGTCTTGAGCCTTTCTACTCCATGTCGCTCCGGCGTGCTTTTGAATCTCATTTATCCATCTTCAGTGGGGCCTTCTTCTGGGTCTTTTTCTATCCCACGGAAAACCGTCTAAAATTTCAGTTGTCAATCGGTAGTCTGTTCTTCTGGCAACATGTCCAGCCTATTTCTATTTAAGTGATTTCACTCTAGTCATGAGGTCGTCCACTAATGTCATTTTCCTTATCCACTAGTTCCTGTTCTTATCTTTCCTCGTTATATTAAGCTTGCATCTCTCCAGGCTCTTTTTAATTGTCTGCAGTATGTCTTTTTTAGTTAAGGTCCATGTTTCTGCTCGATATGTAAGCACTGGAAGGATGCACTGATTAAACACTTTTCTGTTAATACATAATGGCATATTGCTTTTAAAAATTGTACTGTTTCTTCCAAAAGCTCTCCATCCCAGTTTTATACGCCGATTAATTTCTTCATCAATGTGGCCTTCACCTGATATCTGCTGCCCCAAAAAATGTAAGTATCGGTTATCTCAAGCTTTTCCATATCAATCGATAAATTTTCATTTCTTGTGAAAGCATTGTACATCACTTTTGTTTTCTGAAATCTAATTTTGAATTCCACTTCTTTACTCTTGTCAGCAAGTTCTTGGAGCATACTCTGCAGCTCTGAAGGGGTAGTTGCAAAAATAACCACGTCATCAGCAAAACGAAGGTGGGTTAAATAATCTCCATTAATCTTTGCTCCATTGGTTTCCAAGTTCAATGATTAAAGGACATTTCCCAAAGTGGCACTAAAGAGCTTGGGAGATATTGTGTCACCTTTTCTTACTACCTTTCCAACTTTTATTTGTGCTGTATCCTAAAATAACCAAATCCTTGCACTTGCATTTTCATGTTACCATTTTAGCGATGTGTTAAAACCTTAGTAAAGATTAATACCGCTGGATTTCAAAGCCATTGCAACTGCTGATGATTTCACTGAATCGAAGGCGTTTTCATAATCAATAAAAGTCATGTTCATGTTCTCTTCTTCTTTCAATTAGTTCTCTCAGTACCTGAATATGATCTACAGTGATGCAGCCACTGCTAAATCCAGCTTGTTCCCTTGGTTTAGCCATGTCTAGTGTTACCTTTAAGCAATGTGAAAAAAAATAGTAAAGATTTTATAAACGATCGATAGAAGGCTGAAGGGCCTGTAGTTCCTGAGATCCTCAATGTCATCTTTTTTATGCAGCAGGATAATTGTAGCATTGTTCCAATCCTCTGGAATCTTTCCTTCATTGAGACATCTGGTGAAGACTTGGGCAAGTGTAGTTCTAACTTCTCTACTTGCTTCTTTTATAATGTCCACGGTAATTCCATCTTCTCCTGGAGCTCTTCCCCGTTTCATATTCTAGATTGCATGTGTAACTTCTGCAAGGAGGATTGGAGGGACGATGGTACTGGTACCTGTCGTATTGTATGGAGTTGATGTGTCATCCCTTTCATACAGTTTTGAATAGAAATATTTCACCCTAGTCAAACTTTTGCTTCTATTTATTGTTATCGTACCATCTTCTTTTCTCAGTGCCATAATCTGTTTTCTTCCCCTAATGAAATGTCCCTTTCCTCTCTTCAGGATTTGGTTGTTTTCAATTGTTTTTCTCACTAGTTCACAATTGAATTTTCTTATGTCTTCAGTGACACTTTTCCGTACTATCTTGCATAGCTCTATATGTTCCACTTTGAAAATTATGTCTTCTTTATTTGTCCTCATCTCTCTTATCGTTTGCATCAACATTTTTGCTTTTTCTGAAATTTTCTTCATATATAACTTGTTCTTAGTACCCTCTATTTCTGTGGCAGTTTCCATAAGAGCTTTGGTAAGTTCTCTATTAAATTCAGAAATATCCACTTCTTTCAATGTTACGCGTTCTAAAGCAGAGAATCTGTTTCTCTGTTCCAACTTGAAGGTATTAAGATGTTTTTTAAGTTTGGTAATGTCAAAACATTTTGTTTGCCTTATGAGATTGCCACGTTCGAGTTTAGTGTTGAGGTGCATCTTACATCTCACCATTCTATGGTCACTACCTGTGTTGAACTTGTTTAACACACTGAAGTCTTCGATGACGAATTTTTTGTTGCATATAATAAAATCAATTTGACTTGTTGTCCCATTCGGATGTCTCCATGTCCATTTCCTGTGTGGCTTTTTCTTGAAAAAGGAGTTGAAGATAAACTTTCTGCTTCTGCAAACTCTACGAAAGTATTTCCACGTTGATTTCTGTTCCCATAATCAAATGTACCCAATGAAGTTTCATTGTGTTGCTGTTGCCCTATGTTTGCATTGAAGTAACCCGGAATGATCTTGAAGTGCTGTTTGTCTTCGTTATTTTGATGCCGAGTTTCCTCGTAAAAATCAAGCCATCCTTTGACACATTTTCAAGATTTGCTTTGTGAGGGACTTCCAAAGGAACTTCACGTGGTCCTTAATCTTCAACTCAAAATGCCCGTTTATACAACCTTCTCATCTTCTGCCTTCCTGGAGATGTGTGTCTGTTTGCAAATTGAGTTTCTGATGTCTCGGAGTGTAGCTTTCTAGCGCGAAAGACATAAAATGGCGTATCTGGTCTTTTCTGCTTCACCTGAGTGTCAAGAACGTGATTTAGTTCGATTTCATCCTCTTGGGTCAATTCGGATATCTGCATGAGACACGTCGTAGTCTCGTACTTACAAAATTCAGTGTCACCCTGGCTAAAATTTATCGAAGCTTGGTCCAGAATACCGGCACCAATTACCGCCTGAAAACTTAGCTGCGGAGTGGGCACAACATGCCACGTAAGTTAAAAAATGATGTCCATCAATGACAACCTGCCGCTCAAAAAAATCCCTTAGTCCAAACCTGCAACGCTCCAATTCGGGATAAAAAAACCCTTAGTCCAAACCTGCGACGCTCCAATTCGGGATAAAAGCAAAGGTTTGTTTGCCAGCTTCGGAAGGCCAGCAACTTTTCTGTTTACATCTTCACGTAGATAGGATTTTGAACTACCTGTGTCGACAAGTGCAACACAGCCAAATTATGCAATGTCATGGCTTCGGTTCGAACCTTCTCATTCACAATCTCATTACGCGCTCGTGTAATGTGGGCGTCCAATGTCTTTTTCTTCTCACTGCCTCTGTTTGCTAACGGATCACTGTCGCTTCTGGTGCGTTTAGGGCATTGGGGCATCAAATGCTCTCTGTTACCACCCTCATAACATCGTATTCGACTTCAGTTCTGGAACGTCTCAGCCTGTCTCTCTCCAGACATCCCTCTTCCAACAACTTTGTTTTTATTATCTTCGTTTTTGTTGAACATCTCTGGAAAACCGTGAAAGTGTGGCCTTGGAAATTTTGGTCGTTCATGCTCGACACCAAATGCTGTTTTCACGGGCCTTTTAAGACTTTCAAAATCATCGAGCTTTTCGGATAATTCTACGGGAGAGACAATGTTGCTCCATTCGTCCAAATAATATTCTCTAAAATCCACTGGAGTTCATTTTTTAACTTGATCAGTGATGATCAAATCCTTCAATTGTTTAAAAATTGTTATTTTTAAGGCCGAAATCCAACCATCAAAATACGTAAATAATTAATGATGAAAGTCTCGCCAGGTGCCAGTCAGTTTCCTCTGATGCGAAGCAAATAACTGACGAGATCTTTCAGGAGTTAACTTAAACCTCTTTAGCAACAACTCTTTCATGTGGTCATAACTCTCGAATTTTTCCTCTGGCTTACGAGCAATCAACTGATTAATGTCCTGGAAGAGGAGTCTCAAATGATGAGTGACCCATTCCTCCTGCGGTAAGGACACACGACGGGTTTACCGCTCAAAATGCACTAGGTACAGGCTTATATCGTCTCCCATATCAAATTTCGGAATTAAGTTTTTAAACTCTTTACTTGGAGTTCTGGTATTTTCACCTTAACCCTCCCATCTTGTCTAGATTCAGCCTAGACACTTAGTTTCACGAGTTCAAGTTTCATTTCATCTCGCCTTTGTTTTTGTTCAATGGCGTCTTTCCTTGTACTTACGATCGTGTTCAAACTCTCCCTGCAAACCTCTTCAATATCATTTTCACTTTCAAGAATGGTTTTCTTAAAATCTATAATTCTGCAATCTGGCGGCGTTTCTAACTCCAACTCATAGGCCAGTATTTTTAAATCCTCTTTAAGACCTTTTGCTAAATACGCTATCCTTAGTTATGTACAAAGTATACAAATCACCGGACAGGAAAATGCATATATATTCCAATTTACCACATACGAAAGTGCAGTGTAGGGCGAATTAAATGAATAAGGCACTTGCAGACATGAATTCTTACACCAACATTGCGAAACAGATAATTCAGCGCGAACAAATTATTAAACACTTTGTCATTCGTTAAAGTCAAAATCCACTAATTAATTTTCACTTCGACTAATCTGAAATCTCCTTCATAGTCCAATTGAAACGTATCCACAAGAAAAGTTCAATAAAAGATAAAGAAATCGAAAGTCATTTTTACTATTATTAAAAAAACTTACGGTCTTAAACGAAGAAGGAAAGTATCCACGTACAAGACTATCGTTCCGGGCAAGATTGCCCCACCAAAACTTGAATCTCTCGGACAAAACTTCCCCACTGAAATATTAGATTTGTACTGGAGCAGGACGCTCGTTATAACCGTCAAGCCTAGGTGACTCCTCGGAAAGCAGTAACGAATCCGTACAAGTCAGGTCGACATTCAACACTGTCGAGCTTGGACGACTTCTCAAAAATAGGAATAAATCCGTCGTGCCAGGGTTACACTCAGCAACATGGCCGACGTAGAATTCCGTACGTGTCAGGGCGACACAGAGCAACATGGACGATTTAAAAATATTTGTTTCTCCTTGGTATCAAATCTGGGACGGGTCCCAACTTTTTCTTGTAGAACTCGTGGCGTCTAGGGGAATTCAGTCTTGCACTACTACAATGAACAGCCATTATATTATTAACACTTTATTCGAAAACACAGCACAAGTAACACAAGATACTAATTAACAACTTAAACGGATGCATTCCGCACAACGAACAACAACCAACTTCACTTCCTCTCTTCACTCTTCCGCTCTCTGCTATGGGCGTCGTCTCTTCTTTGCAACTAGTGCGCAGATGTGTAGAGCATACTGTGCCGCCATCTGTGAGGCAGATTTGTCATTACAAGTATTTAGTCTACCTGAAAAAGCCAAAATTCTACATATACATACAGTGTATGTACGGGTATATACATATATATATATGCATGGGATGTAATGTCAGATTATGTGCAACATAATACAGCCTCTCCTTGACAAATGTCATTCCCGCCTTCTCGTGGTGCATCTTGTTCCTACTCAAGGGGCTCTGACGACCGCCAATAATGTTATAACTATACCACCGGGATTAGAGTAAATGCTTTCCAACACTCACCAACCCGCTGGGCCAGCGTGATGAGTTATGGCCAAACGCCTCCAAAATGAATCCACAACTTAAATCTTGGCCCTCAGTCTCCGGTAGATGGAATGCACCTGGCCAAGGCAGCGGCCAGTGCGACATGAAGACAGAGGGTGCGATGAATCACCGCAGGACCAGACTAGGCTGCCATCTGATGCTGACTTTGGCTACGTATAATGGACGCTCCCTATCTTCTGATTCAAGGCTCTTTGAATTGGAAGAAGAACTACAACGGATCAAGTGGGACATCGTCGGGCTAAGTGAGGTAAGGAGAAAAGGAGAAGATCTCATTAAACTGAAAAGTGGACATCTTTTCTACTATCGTAGGACAGATACTGGCAGAACTAGTGGTGTTGGATTTATAATAAACAAGAAACTGAAGGATAAAGTTGTAGAAGTTGAGATTTCCTCTGAAAGAGCTGCACGACTCGTTATCCAACACTCGAGAAGATACAAGGCTCAGATTAGATTATTCAAGCTTATTCACCCACCACAAGTCATCCTGAAGAAAAGATTGAAGAATTTTATGAGGAAATCCGTCATCTAAATAATAAAGGCAAGCAGCACTTGAAGATCATTATGGAAGATTTAAATGCAAAAATAGGGCACCTGCAACAGAACAAACTTTAGTAAGTAAATTCAGTCACGGTAACAGAAACCAGCGTGGAAATACTCTCGTAGAGTTTGCAGAAGCGGAAGGGTTTTTGTTCATGAACTCCTTTTTCAAGAAAAAGCCGCGAGGGAAATTGACTTGGAGGCATTCCAATGGACTGACAAGTGAAATTGATTTTATTATGTGTAACAAGAAATTTTTCATGTAAGACGGCAGTGTGCTTAACAAGTTCAACATAGGTGGTGACCATAGAATGGTAAGATATAAGATGCACCTTAATGCAAAACAGAGCGTGGTAGGCTCCTAAAGCAAACAAAGTGTATTGACATGACCAAACTTAAAAAACATCACAATACCTTCAAATTGGAACTAAGGAACAGATTCTCTGCTCTAGAAGGTCTAACGTCGGAAGAAGTGAAGATCTCTGAAGGAAACAGAAAAGTAACCAATGCTATTTTAGAAACAGCAACAAAAATAGCTGGCACTAAGAACAAGTTTCATACGAAAAAATTATCAGGAAAAACCAAAATTCTGATGCAAAAAAGAAAAGAGATGAGGACAACTAAAGGAGATATGACTTCCAAACTGGAATATATAGAGCTATGCAAGATGGTACGAAAATGTATCACTGAAGATTTAAGAAAATTCAACTGTGAACAAGTGAAGATAACAATTGAATACAACAAAAGCTTAAAGAGAGCAAAGGGACATCTGAGTAAGGGAAGAAAACATATTATTGCTCTGAGAAAAGGAGATGGTTCTGTAAAAAGAAATAGAGGTGACATTTTGATAAGAGTGAAATATTTCTACTGCAAACTATATGACAGGGATGATACATGTACTCCAGACATTACGAACGGTACCAGTACCAGAGTTCTTCCAGTCCTCCCAGGAGAAGTTGCACATGCAATCAAAAACATGAAACTGGTAATAGCTCCAGAAGAAGATGGAACAACCATAGACATCATAGAACAAGCAAGTGGAGAAATCGAAACAGTACTCGCCCAGGTTTACACTGGATGCCTTAATGAAGGGAAGATTCCTGAGGATTGGAACAATAGTACAATGATCCTGCTATATAATAATAGTGATATTGAGGATATCAAGAACTACAGACCTATCAGCCACCTATCAGTGGTTTATAAAATCTTAACTAAAGTTCTTTCCCACCGCTTGGAGGTCACACTGGACATGGCTCAACCGAGAGAAGAAACTGGATTCTGGAGTGGCTACAGCACTATAGATCATATCGACGTACTGAGAGAACTAATTGAAAGAGCGAGGGAGTATGATCTTCCATTACGCATGGCTTTTATCGATTATCAAAAGGCTTTTGATTCGGTGAAACCATCAACAGTTACAATGGCTTTGAAGTCCTACAGTATTGAAGATACATACATTAATATTATTAATAACATCTATGAAAATGTAAGTGCAGAGATTCAGTTATTTGAGAATATGTATCACTGAAGATTTAAGATCATGAAAATGTATCACTGAAGATTTAAGATCATGAAAATGTATCACTGAAGATTTAAGAAAATTCAACTGTGAACAAGTGAAGATAACAATTGAATACAACAAAAGCCTAAAGAGAGCAAAGGGACATCTGAGTAAGGGAAGAAAACATATTATTGCTCTGAGAAAAGGAGATGGTTCTGTAAAAAGAAATAGAGGTGACATTTTGATAAGAGTGAAATATTTCTACTGCAAACTATATAACAGGGATGATACATGTACTCCAGACATTACGAACGGTACCAGTACCAGAGTTCTTCCAGTCCTCCCAGGAGAAGTTGCACATGCAATCAAAAACATGAAACTGGTAATAGCTCCAGAAGAAGATGGAACAACCATAGACATCATAGAGCAAGCAAGTGGAGAAATCGAAACAGTACTCGCCCAGGTTTACCCTGGATGCCTTAATGAAGGGAAGATTCCTGAGGATTGGAACAATAGTACAATGATCCTGCTATATAATAATAGTGATATTGAGGATATCAAGAACTACAGACCTATCAGCCTCCTATCAGTGGTTTATAAAATCTTCACTAAAGTTCTTTCCCACCGCTTGGAGGTCACACTGGACATGGCTCAACCGAGAGAACAAGCTGGATTCTGGAGTGGCTACAGCACTATAGATCATATCGAAGTACTGAGAGAACTAATTGAAAGAGCGAGGGAGTATGATCTTCCATTACGCATGACTTTTATCGATTATCAAAAGGCTTTTGATTCGGTGAAACCATCAACAGTTACAATGGCTTTGAAGTCCTACAGTATTGAAGATACATACATTAATATTATTAATAACATCTATGAAAATGTAAGTGCAGAGATTCAGTTATTTGAGAATACAGCACCCATTAAAATTGGAAAGGGCGTGAGACAAGGTGACACTATAACCCCCAAACTCTGTAATGCCAAATTGGAAATTGTCTTTCAATCATTGAACTGGGAAAACAAAGGTATAAATATTAATGGAAATTATCTAACTCACCTTCGTTTTGCTCATGACGTAGTCATTTTGAAACTACTCCATCAGAGCTGCAGAGTAAGATCCAGGAACTTGCTGACAAGAGTAAAAAAGTGGGATTAAAAATGAACTTTCAGAAGACAAAAGTAATGTACAGTGCTTTTACAAAAAATGAAGATGTATCTATTGATGGGCAAAAGCTGGTGATAACCAGTATCTCCAGGCGTATAAAACTTGCCTGGAAAGCTTTTGGAAGAAACAGTATAATTTTCAAGAGAAATATGCCATTATGTCTTAAAGGAAAAGTGTTTGATCAATACATCCTTCCAGTGCTTACATATGGTGCAGAGACGTGTACCTTAACTAAAAGAGACATACAAAGTCTGCAGACAATTCAAAGAGGCATGGAGAGATGCATGCTTGGTGTAACCAAGAGAGATAAGAAGAGGAACTCATGAATCAGAAAAATGACAAGAATGGAAGACATCATGAACAGAGTAAATCCTCTGAAATGGCAATGGGCTGGACATATTACCAGAAGGACAGACCATCGATGGACAGCCGAAATTTTATACTGGATTCCAAGCGACAGGAAAAGAAATAGAAGAAGAACACATGTGAGATGGTAGGATGAAATTCGAAAGTATGCGGGAGTAACATGGAGGAGACTGCCACAAGAGAGACCGTTGTGGAAGAAACTTGGGGAGACCTTTTTCCAGCAGTGGATTGATAATGGTTGACAATGATGATGATGAGGAAATGATATAGACATACACACACGCACACACAGTCGAGTCACGTTATTGTGACTACCTCGTTTTGAAGTCAACAGCGCGTAGCCAATGAAAGGAAGCACGTGTGTGGAGGGTATATAAGATGTGCTGTAGGCATTCTGAAAATATACCACTCGTTACTCTCATGGACAAAAGGAACGATTTTTCAGATTTGCAAAAAGGGATGATTATCGGTTTTCGGGCCAAGAGTGTCAGTATTTCTGAAACAGCGCAGTATGTGAACTGAACGCGTGCTGCTGTGATTTAAATGTATCGTGATTGGAGAAATGGCACCGTTGCGAATAAACGACGTGGAAATTGCTGAGCACCCCATGCCATTGATGTGAGAAGTGAACGTCGGATGCAAAGGTGCGTGAGGTCCCATCGACACGCTACAGTGGAGCAACTCACTGGCCGAATGAACCAGAAGGCTACCGGAGGAGTGTCTAAAACGATAGTTCAGCGAACCCTTTTGCGTACTGGGCTCCGATGCAGACAGATTGTCACTGCACCAATGCTGATGAAGATGCATCGGCAGAACAGGCTTACATTTGCACGGCAGTATCGGTAGTGGACCTCCGCTGATTGGCAAAGGATTGCCTTCTCCGATGAGTCATGGTTTCTGCTTCAACGAACGGATAGGCGTTGGCGTATAAAGCAAGAGACATCGGAGAACAAACACTCTTGAACCATTGGTGGAAGAACACAAGCTAGTGGGGGTAGTGTTATGGACTGAAGATTGTTTTCGTGGCATTCCCTGTGTCCATTCATACCTGTGGAAGGCACTATGGACCGAATTCCTTACGAATCCCTCCTTGCAGACCACGTCCACCCATACATGCTAATTGTATTCCTGGGGGCGCATGGGATCTTCTAGCACGACAGTAGCACGTGTGACACAGCTAGAAATCGCCGAGAGTGGTTGGAAGAGCGCGATGAAAACTTCAAAGTACTTCCCTGACCCTCTAATTCCACAGACTTAAACTGAATTGAGGATGTGTGGAACCACGTCGATCGTATTGTCCGTCCTATTGATCCTCCACCACGCACCCTCCAGCAGCTGCCAGATGCACTGCAGTCAGCATGGCTCCATATAACTGTGAACACCTTCCAGCACCTGATTGAGTCACTCCCAGCGCGCATAGCTGCTGTCCTCGCTGTACACAGCAGTTACTCTAGATAATATCTGGTGGTCACAATAATGTGACTCGACCGTGTATATACACTTGAGTGCCAGAAAAATTGGTACACCGGTCTAATACTTGGTAGGTCTCCCACGGGAGCGCAGGATTACAGAAATACGACGAAGTATGGACTCCACTAGCTTCTGGAAATATGCTGAAGGCAATAAACACCATACGTCCCGCAGAGCATTTCACAATTCGGGTGTGAACCGAGGTCTCTGATTCCTGTGTTCGATAGCGCGTTGCATGGCATTCCAAATGTGTTCTATCACGTTCAGATCGGAGGACTTGGGAGGGAATGGCAACACCCCAAACTCAGATGAATGCTCCTCTAACCATAATGTGGGGTCCCGGCACTTTTGTGGAGGTGCATTGTCCTGTTGGAATAGGCCCAACCCATCTGCAATAATGCAGGATATGAACGGGTGTACCTCGTCAGAAAGGATGCGCACATAGCGTTGGCCGGTCACAGACGTTTGTAGACATATCACTGTCCCAGTAAAGTCCAGCTAAACACACCCCATACCATTACAGACCCCTACCAGCCGCTACAGTTCCATGTTGACAGGAGGGATCCATGGCTTCATGGGGTTTGCGCCACACACGAATCCTTTCATCCGCCGGATACAGTTGGAAACGCATCTCGTCAGACCAGGCTACTTCTTTCCAATCATCCAATGGTGGTGTTGCCATGCCCAATCGAGGCGCACAGTTCTGTGTCATGCACCCATCAAGGGGACTCAAGTTCGGGGTCGGCTCCCAAAGCCCATATCGTGCAGGGTACGTTGTACAATCCGGACGCTGATGCTTGTTGAGGCTCCAGTATTGCACTCCGATTATACCTGCGAGAGTGTTGCACGCCTATCGCGTGAAATGATTCTTGACAGCCGACGATGGTCACGTTCACCCAATGTCTTTTTACGGCCACACTAGTATCGTAGGTTAGAGGTTTTGCCGGAATTCTTGTAGTCACGGTACACCCTTGCAATGGTCGTCCGGAGAAATTCGAACTTCGTTTCTACTTCCGAACTACTATTTATGGCCCAACTCACGAGCGCCAACTTTGACACCGCGTTGAAAATCATTTAAATCGTTACTACTTCTCATTCTTATGCCGATTACAGCTCTGACCGCTGGTAATGATGTCTATCGCTTTATATACGCACTGGCGGACGCAACCGAGTACGCGCATAGGTGACGTTGCTATGTATCTTGCATAAGCTCATCTGAACCAGTTTTTCTGGCACTTCAGTGTACATACACTGGCGGAAAGTGAAAAAGGATCACCAAAAGGAATTGGCGGACGATCATGAAATTTACATATGTTAATGGGGTCAAGTTTACGTAGGTGTGATGTTAAATTCGGGATCAACCGGTGACCGTTTACGCCCCAGCGGCATAATATGTAAATTATCGTCGGTGGTATTTAAGGAGTACGGTGAAGTGAATGTAATCAGTCGTCGGCGTACGGACACGTGCGAAGACCCTGAAGAAGCTGCAATGCGTCGACATGGAAAACGTGTACAATATCAGCAGCTATCGGACTTTGAGTGAAGTCGTCTAGTCGTATTCTGCAAAGCCGGTGTGTCGTATCGTCGTATTGCGGAGCGAACTGGACGGGAAGTATCGGTGGTTGTACGATGGTGGCATAGATGGTCCGAGCAACATTACCACACGAGAAGACGTGGAAACGGGAGTCACAGACGGACTGATGAGCGGACCGATCGACGCATTAGAAGAGCGGCGTTGTAAAGCAGAACATCCACTGCGACGCAAATCCGAGCTGCCGTTGCGCCTGAGGTGATGTGCGAACAATCCGCAACAGTCTACTAGATGCAGGACTACGTGCACGTGTGCATTAGGCATGTGTACCTCTGACTCCAGCCCACCGTCAGGAACGGCTGCAGTGGTATCGCCAACGTCTCCACTGGAGAACGCAATGGCGATCTGTGGTGTTCAGCGAAGAAAGCAGATTCTGCTTGGGAGCCTCCGATGGCCGTATGCGTGTTCGCAGACGCACAGGCGAGCGTCTCCACCCTTCTTGCTGCCGCCAGCGACACAAAGGGCCTACACCTGGTCTCCTGGTGTCGGGAGCGATCAGTTATCACTCCCATCCACAACTAGTGTTTGTGCCGGGTACGTTAAACAGCACCTGCTACATCAACAACATCATTCAGCCCGCTGTTGTGCCATTTGTAAGGTCGGTCTATCGTGGTGTTTTCCAGCAAGATAACGCACGCCCACACACTGCACGTGCAACGCAAATGCACTTCAGGGTGTGAGACAACATCCATGGCCTGCACGTTCACCGGATGTGTCCCCCATTGAGCACGTTTGGGTTTTTATGGGACAACGACTTATCCGGTCTCCACGGCTTGCCATGACCATCTCCGATTTACGCGTCATGGTTGAGGTTGCTTGGAATTCAATACCCCAAACTTACATCCAACATTAGTACGACAGACTCCATGCCAGAATTGTACAGTGTGACGCAGTTCATGGCGGTTCAACCTCGTACTAACCATGTTACATGGAAATGTTATTTTTCAGTTTACCAGCAAATACAGCAGTATTTTGCCATAATGTTTTGATCACGTTATCCTCTGTATTCCTTTATTATGCTGTATAAATTTCGTTGGTATCATACGTCTCCTTCTTGGTGTTCTTTTTTCACTTACTGCCAGTGTATATATACATATACAATGTGTGTATATATATATTATGCAAATCTACTATTCCAAGTGGTGTCCATATGTGATCAAAAGATCAAAACATATGACACCACTATACCAAGTGGTGTCTTATGTTTTGGATTTTTTGATCATGTACAACAGTATTGTGTATGGGTTGGCATTTGTTCGGTCCATTTTAAAGTAAAGATCGGAATTGTTTTTTAACAAAAAGATTTCCTTCCTTGGTTTTTGTTGTTTTGTTATGTTCGATACCGATAGATCATATCAGCTATGCTAAATTTAATATTTATTGATTGACACTTGATATTTTGTTATAAGACTTCCCAGTTTTAAAATTTATGAAATTGGAACTTACCTGATTAAAAAGACAACAAGAAAGATGACACCGAATTTTCGGGTGTAATAAGCACATCTTTTGAATCCGTTCTGACGCAAATTAAATTTATCAAAGCTATTCTAATTCAATCAAACCGGTATGGAAACAATAGTATCTGACAGAGAAAAAGTTTTTCAATCGGGTCTTTAATCCCTAAGATATTGGGGTAAACGGAATCGTGAGCTTGCGTTCCCTTAGAAACAGAGTTATCGACAAAAATAAGATGTGACTTTACGTCCCCTAGTGGGAAAATCATGCATTATTTTAGGAAGAAAGTATTCGCAAAACATTTCTCCATATGAGTGGTATCGGTCCAATAAAAAAAATGTAGTCAAGTTTTCAGGAGCCCAGATTTTGCTTCAAAGACATCAGAAGCAGCAATTAACGCTTACGAACCCTCGTGGCCCAACCATTCTTTACAAAACATTCGAAATTATGTGAAAAATATTTTCCATCAGGTCTTGTATGCGATACAGAAAGAATTTTTCAAATCGGAGTTTTGGGAGTAGAAAACGTAATTTACCATTATGCGCGCTAGCTTAAAGTTTATGATTTACGTGAAAATTTTGAATTTATGGGAAAAACATTTCGCATCGGAAACACTATCCAACAAAGAAAGAATTTTTCAAATCGGACTTTTAGAAGTAGAGATATTGACAAAAACAAGATAAACATCTACGCCCCTGGCGTAGAAACCATGCATTATTTCAAGAAGAAAATGTTCCTAAAAGGATTGTCGACGTGAGTAGCAACGGTCAACAAAAGACTTTTTTCATTCGAGATGTTAGAAGCTCATATTTTGCAGCAAATACATCAGAAGCGGAAATTAAGACTTACAGCACCTGGTGGCCAAACCATTTTTTTACAAAAATTAGAAATTATGTGCAAACGATTTCTTATCAGGAGCTGTATCCGGTGCAAAAAGAATTTTTCAAATCGTAGATTTAGAAGCAGAGAAATAGGGAGAAACGCAATTTACCTTTACGCTCCCTAGCGGAAAGTCTATGAATTACTTGAAAATTTTGAAATTATATGAAAGACATGTCACACTGGAAACACTATCCAACAAAGACAGAATTTTTCAAATCGAACCCCTAGAAGTAGAGATATTGACAAAAATAAGATATGCATCTACGCCCCCTGGCGTAGAAACCATTCACTATTTTAAGAAGAAAATGTTCCTAAAAGGTTTGCCGACATAAGTAGTATCGGTCTACAAACGACGTTTTTTTTCAATCGAGATTTTAGAAGCTCATATTTTGCTGCAAATACATCAGCAGCGGAAATTAAGATTTACACCCACAGGTTTCCGAACCATTTTTTTACAACCATTTGTTTTTTTTTCAAAAATTATGTGCAAACGATTTCCCATCAGGAGCTGTATCCGGTGCAGAAAGAATTTTTCAGATCGTAGATTTAGAAGCAGAGATATAGGGGTAAACGCAATTAACCTTTACGCCCCCAAGCGGAAAGTCTATATGAAGTACTTGAACATTTTGAAATTATATGAAAAACATTTCACACGGAAAACACTATCCAACAAAGAAGGAATTTTTCAAATCGGACTCCTAGAAGTAGAAATATTGACATAAATAAGATATGCATCTACGCCCCCTGGCGGTGAAACTGTAAAATATTTTAAGAAGAAAATATTCCGAAAAGGTTTATCGATGTGAGTGGCATCAGTCCACAGAAGAAGTTTTTTAATCGGTATGTTAGAAGCTCAGATTTTATGGCAAATACATCAGAAGCAAAAATTAACGCTTACGCCCCCTGGTGGCCAAAATGTTGTTTACCAAAAATTCGAAATTATATGCAAAAGATTTGCCATCAGGAGATGTATCCGCTGAAAAAAAAATTCAAACAGAGTTTTAGGAGAAAAGTTATCGTGAAAAATGTAATTTTCTTCTACGCCCCCTAGCGGAAACTCTATGCTCTATTTGAAAAAGAAACTATATCTAAAATACTCTTTGACATAAATGGAATCGAAAGATAAAATAATTTTTTCAATCGGATGTTTAGAAGCAAATATGTGGAATAAAACGTAATTTTGAAATCGACATCATCTGCATTTACGCCCTCTAGCGGCAAAATTGTACATCGTAAAAAAAAAAAACGAAATAAAGGATCATCATTCGCATATTTCGAGCTTCCGAATGCAAAAAGAATTTTCAAATCGGACCAATAGTTGCAGAGATACCGTGGGTACAGACGGACGGGCGGACATACCGATAACAGAAACACGACCTTTTTTTACAAAAGACGTGCTAAAAAGAAATCAATATCCGGACGCAAGTGTGGGATATGGTGGACTTACCACACTTGAGAAGGACGATCCACCACGGAATCAACCTGGACTTTCTAAACTGCGTATGAGAAAGAGATTTCGGCTAAGTGAATGTAAGATTGGTGCATGGAATACCTGGGGTATAAATGGCAAGATGAATTAGGTGATTGAGGAGATGAATAAATATAGACTGGATGTGTTGTGTGTAAGTGAAACCAAAAAGAAGGAAATTAGGGTAGAAGAAGTGAATGGCACAGTGAGTGTGTGGTTTGGAGTATTGGATAATGTGAGAGGACAGGCTGGTGTATATGTGATTTTAAGTGAAAAGATGAAGAACAACTTGATTCACTATATTTGCGTAAGTGAGCATTCTCTGGATTCGTTTGAAAGTGAAATTTCAGAGAATCGTAATTGTTGTAGTGTATGCTCCTTGTGACTCGGAATAAGAAGGAAGATTTCTGGAATGTGCTAAAAGCTGTTTTGAGCCAGTTTGGTGCTAAAAAAAGTTATAATAGCAGGGAATTTCAATGCTAGAGTAGGTGTGCAGAGTGCCATTTCTGACAATGTTCTGGGTAAGTTTAATGATTCTAGTGTGAATGATAATGGTGAAAGATTAATTGAACTCTGCATTGAGAATGGTTTGTGTGTATCTAATACATTTTTCAACCACAAGTATATCCACACATATACTTGGGAAAATCGTACTCTTGGTCAAAAGAGTGTGATAGATTTTGTTGTCTACGATCAGCGTCTGAAACACTTAGTTGTTGACACCCGTGTGATGAGAGGTGCAGATGTTGGTTCTGATCATTACTTGGTACTATCACGAGTGAAACTTAATGATGGTTGGAGGAAAAGTAATAGGAAGAGACCCAGGATAGAAAGAATAAAGGTTGATAGGCTCCTTGAAGATCATAAGCGTTATTCTGACACACTCAGAGAACGACTGAAGGAGCTGAAGTCTGATGAGAGTGATGTAGAAAAGAAGTGGGAATGTTTTAAGAACTGTGTTGTCACTGCTGCTAAAGAGGTAGGTGGCACCACAATAGTGGGTAACAATAGAGGTGATGCTTGGTGGAATAGTGAGATTGAAGAGGCAGTAAAGAGAAATAAGGAAGCCTATTTGTGGATGTTGCAAGGTAGAGTCTATGCCGATGAATATCGTTCAAAGAAGCGTGATACTGCTAAGATGGTTCGCCGGAGTAAGGCAAAAGATAGGAAATAGAAACTGGAAAGGCATGAACTGGCTTTTTCGACAGAAAGGAAGTCTTTCTGGAAGTACATGAGACTCAGGAAAAATAGGGGAAACAAAGTTGTAAGTTGTGTGAAGAATGAGTTCGGGGAAATGATATGGGAGCCCAATGAGTTAATTAAAAGATGGAGTGAATATTTCTGTGAGTTATTAGATCAGGAAAGCAAAGATGATTCTGAGACAGACACAGATGATGTCACAGTGATTGATGGAAGCACAGGAGGGATCTCAAGAGAAGTGTGTAAAGCTCTAAAATCTCTTCAGAATGATAAGCCTCCGGGAGTTGATGGCATAACTACTGAGATGTTGAAATATGGTGGTGACTCTGTAATTGACTGGTTAACTGAAATTTACCAGTTGTGCTGGGAGTTAGGAATGGTCCCTCGAGATTGGAAGGATGCTATTATTGTTCCCTTGTATAAGGGAAAATGTGATCAGACTGAATGCAAGAACTATCGCGGTATTAGCCTACTAAGTGTGCCAAAGAAAGTATTTGGTAAGGTTGTTATTGAAAAAGTACGGGATCTTACATCAGAGAAAGGGTGGGATGTTCAAAGTAGTTGTATACCTGGTAAAGGCTGCACTAACCAGATTTTTGCATTACGCACGATGATCGAAGAGTATGTAGCTGTTGGTAAGAAAGTTTTTGCTGCCTTCATAGATTTAGAGAAAGCTTATGACCGAGTAAATTGGACCATTTTGTGGAAGGGTATAAAATGAATATGGAGTTACTGGGAATGTACTTAATAGTGTAAAAGCCATGTATGCTGGTAGTAGAGCTTGTGTACGAGTGAATGGTGTTTTGTCAAAATGGTTTTCCATTGGTGCAGGAGTTAGACAAGGTTGTGTAATGTCACCAAGGCTGTTTAACATATTTATGGATGCATGCATGCGTGATGCCAAAATAGATAATAGTGGTTTATGTCTTGGTGATATCCGTGTGTGCTGATTGCTGTATGCTGATGACACTGTTCTTTTGGCAGAGAGCAAAAGTGAGTTGCAGAGTATGTTGACTCGGATGCACGAAGTTTGCATGAAATTCAAACTGAGCATAAATAAGGGAAAACCCAAAGTTATGGTGTTTGAGAGAGGAACGGGTAGCACTGAAAGTAATGTAAGCATAAATGGCACTGTGATTGACCAGGTGAGTGAGGTTGTGTATTTAGGAAGCATGTTTGACAGAGAGAACAAATTGGATGGTGAAATTAGTAGGCGAGTGAATTCTTCATTGAAAGTCATAGCTGCTCGGGGAGGTTTTCACAGGAATGATATGTTCTCTAGAGAGTCCCGCATGGCTGTGTATGAAAGTGCAATTGTTCCTACTCTGATGTATGGCAGTGAAACCTGGGTACTGCAGAAGAAACATGGAAGTCGTTTGTGTGCAGGAGAAATGCGTTACTTACGGGAGTATGTGGCAATACACGGTCTGATTGTGTGAGGAATGAAGATGTGTTGCAGTTGTGTAGTTGTGTGATGTGAAGCAAAATCTTATTAGTAAGGTGGAGACCAATATGCTTCGGTGGTTTGGCCATGTTGAAAGAATGAGTGATGAGATGCTTGCTAAGGAAATCTTTTTAGCCCGAATGGCAAGAAGGAAAAGTAGAGGAAGACCAAGGATGACATGGGTGGATCAGATTCAGGAGTGTTTGCATGATAAAAAAATTATGAGTATGAAGTATAAAAAATATTGTGTACGGCGTGTAATGGATATCAGTGAATCCCGAGTTGTATGTCAAGATCGCTGTAAATGGAGAAGTTTGATACGACAACAGTAAGTAAAAATATCTGGTAGTTGTATTTCTTTTTGGAGCTAACCTCTGAATCTCAGAGAACAGCTTAGTGATATGTATGTATGTATGCATGTATGTATGTATGTATGTATGTATGTATGTATGTATGTATGTATGTATGTATGTATGTATGGAAAGCTCCAAAGGAATTTGCCCTATCAAAAAGGATTAAAATTATGTATGTTGTTTCTAACCTTATCTATTCATCTTTCTCCCAAGTAAATCAAATTTTGTTATTTTTTTTTATGAAAAGTGTAACAATTTCTTTAACTAAATATGCATTCGAAAAAAATTCAGAACTTTCTGTGTATATGTCAATAAACTTTACCCGCGAAATGCTCCTTGCAATCATCTTTGAAAACCTCTCACTCAGGACTAATACTACAGGGTGTTCGAGAATTATTGGACAGATTACAAATTTATGTACAAAAAAAACTATGAGCATTGTCTGTTTTTCTATGTCACGTATTACTAACACTGTTTCTAAATTTTTGTTTTGCAGAATTGTTATTCCCAGAATCCGATAGATGGCGCTAGGTGTGGCCTGATGAGGAATGTATGAGAAATGCGCAATCAGTAGTCATGTCATCCGCACAGCAGCAGGCGATGTGTGTTTTATGGCTTGTGGAATTAAAGTATGTCATTAAAGTTAAAAGACGGTACCATTTAGAGTATGGTTGTAATCCTCCATCAACGAATTCAATTAAGTGGTGGATGAAACAGTTTAAAGGGAACTGGCAATGTGGAACATCGTGGAGGAGCCAGTAGGCCTAGCGTCAGCGATGAGACGGTTGACCAAGTTTGTGAAAGTTTTCGACGAAGCCCCAGGAAATCTCTTCGTAAAGCAAGCTGAGAACTATGACCAATACCTCTGCATTGGTCACCGTGTGTGCCCAAGTGCCTAAATGAGCAATTCCCCAAAACATGGATTGGGCGTGTTTGTCCCATTTCGTAGCCTCTTCGCTCTCCAGATATAACCCCATTGTATTATTTCATTTGGGGTTATGTGAAAGATTGTTTCTATCAGACGCCTTGTACTGATTTGCTGGAACTGAAGCAGCGTATCACAGCTGCTATTAATTCCATAACTCCCCAGAAGCTTGCCAATACATGGCATGAAATCAAGTATCGCTTGGACGTACTACGAGCAACCAAGGGATCTGACATCGAAATTTATTAACTTGTGTAGCTTCAGTGTAAGTTAGTACAGTAAGTTTCTTTCTATCTGTTTAATATTTTGTTTTATATAATTTTGTAATGTGTCCAATAATTCTCGGACACCCTGTATCTTTCTATCTGTTTAATATTTTGTTTTATATAATTTTGTAATGTGTCCAATAATTCTCGGACACCCTGTATATTGTCCGTGTTTCTGCAGGGATTTGAAGAAGTTCCGGTACGAACTTACTGGAGAGATGCTCAGTTGCATTTTCTTATTTGTTTAAACGGTGGCACCTGCGTCGTAGCTCTGACTATTCACCTGCAATATGAATCCTGGAAGTACAAGGACTCGCGTTATGAATGGTTAACGAACCAGAAATTCAGGACAAAACAGCTGCTTTGTGTTGAGGCAAATGTTATGCGAAGGACAACGCGTACTGAAGACTCGAATTATCATGCAAAAGGATTCATTTCTGCTGTCTCCACAATTCAAGACAATGGCAACGAATTATCAATCTTAATAGCTACAAGACATTTTTGTGGTTGACAATCTATCCCTCAAGTGTGATTAGCTGGATCATTTTTCTTTGCCTGGATGTTCTTCACTTAGCGTTTCGCAGCTTGATTTGTGGGTTGTACAACGAGAAACAAATTTTATGTCCAATCATTACAATAGAAGCGAATGAGGCATCATTTCTTACGGTTTTCGAAAGGTGTTCATATCCCAAAACGCTCTTCTACTTTTATGTCAGTTTCCGTGCGCGAGTACAATTTAGTTCTGTCCAGATGTTCAGTGAAAGTGTCACAGCGCTGTCTGTGTTAATGTTTAGCACGTTATCTCATTAAAACGGTAATAGGATGATTTTGTTGTATGTGTGAACCTTGACCGATACCTTGGATATTTCCAGCGGTCAGTGTTGAAACAAAATATCATATCCAGTATGATCACCGACTGTATATCTTCCATCACGTGACTAGCTATGTCATATAAACACAGTTTAATATTATAGTGCTGTATTTTTCATAACATGAGTCTCAGTGTCGTGTTTACCGAGTTGGTTCTTGAACTTAATTTCCGGTCGAGCATGCTAAGTACGCTCGACCGAAAATTAATTGGGAGGTGCGGCGATTCCCGCTCCATGACGATGAAAATTTTAAAGTTTTCTGAAGGAAATGGTTACATGGATTACAGTGCAAGTATCCCAATAACAGCATTAGAATGCCTACCATGTATTTACTGAGAATTTATCGATTGACACTTGATATTCTGTTATAAGACTTCCCAGTTTTAAATTATATGAAATTGGGAAGCTCCAAAGAAATTTGCCCTATCAAAAAGGATTAAAATTATGTATGTTTTTTCTAACCTTATCCATTCATCTTTTTCCCAAGTAAATCAAATTTTCTTATTTTGTTTGTGAAAAATGTAATAATTTCTTTAACTAAATATGCATTCGAAAAAAATTCAGAACTTTCTGTGTATCTATCAATATAATTTACACGAGAAATGCTCCTTGCAATCATCTTTGAAAAACTCTCACTCAGGACTAACACTATATTGTCAGTGTTTCTGCAGGAATTTGAAGAAGCTCCGGTACGCACTTACTGGAGAGATTGCGTTTTCTTATCTGTTTAAACGGTCGCGCCTGCGTCGTAGCTGTGACCATTCACATGCAATATAAATCCTGGAAGTACAAGGACTCGCGTTATGAATGGTTAACGAACCAGAAATTCATGACAAAATAGCTGCTTCTTGTCGTGGCAAAAGTCATGCGAAGGACAACGGGTACTGAAGACTCGAATTATCATGCAAAAGGATTTTGTATATGGCGTATCTTCATCACTGGAATTTGTGACCTACATCCGACTCTGGATGTGAGAAAGGGTCGTGAGACGCTACGATGGGGCAAGAATAGCTTCGACTAGAGCAAATCTGAAGGTTCTCAGATATCTACGATCTGCTGCTTGGTATTTCCATCTCCAGGGTAGTGTATTAACAAGCATGCTCGACCGGAAATTGGTAGGTGCGGATTCGATTCCATCTCCAGTACGATGAAAATTTTCCAGTTTTCTGAAGGAAGTGGTTACAGGGAATAGTGTGAAAATATGTCACTAATATCACTAAATTCAAATGTCGTGCCTAACATAAAATTTACGAGTGACGAAGCTGTCATTGCACGATGTTGAAAAACTACGATGTATGCATGTTCACAATATAAAAGCTTTAATATAAAAAAATAATATATACACTTAAAATACATCACGATATCTTTCGAGACGGTAGCCATCCCATTACCAATAATAGCATTGCAATGCCTATCATGTATTTATAAAGAATTATACCTTTGGGGAAATTTGGTTCCCAGTTGTATATGCCATGCTGTACCTTTTGTTCATCCATCCTCCAAAACCGAATTCTAATGCTAACATATACGTGTTCGCAAAGCGGTGATACCATCCACATTGATAAATGTGGATGGCCTAAGGCCACTGTTTCCAGCAAAGGGAAAGAGCCAACGCATATACACCACCCATCCTCATCTATGATATGAACGAATGATCAGAAACAAGCACAGACCTCTCGACCAACGCGGTGGCTCACTTTGCCCTACGAATTCCTTAGGGTAATCGATAAATCCAGAAACAAGAAATACACAACTGCGTAATGGAGTAGCGAAAGGATCATACTTTTTTCTTTTACTATGTTAAATATTTGCGTTCCTCGTAGTGTCCTCTCTTTTCAATCAGTCCCAGAACTTTCCAAAAATGGGCTGTATCTTCCATTTTATCTAATTTACCTTAGCACTTTATTTGGGTTCAGAACTACATTCAGCTAGAATATTCTTTCTTGTAAACTCTCACGATCAATATCAGAAGTGTTATAATGCTATCAAGACATACAATGCAATCATTTTTGGAGAAGGAACAGAATAACAGTTATTTTCAGCAAGAGAATCGTTGACCTGTAAATTATTATGCCGAATTTTAAACAACAATATAAAGAGAAAGTAACTGATAATTTATCATTCTACGACGACTGATTACCAAAATCAAACGTATACTATGCGCTTTTGTTGTACAGAAATAAGTCGGTATCAGTCCTCTTTGTATTATTTTATCAGTAGTAGGATGTTCGGAATTTTGGTCAGATTTTCACGAACCCCTATTCCAGTAAAACACATTAACGAAGAACATTTGAGCTTTGAAAAGCTTCATATGAAATTCCACATGGACCAATTAGAGGTGTCTGATTTGTGACACGTTATAAAAAACCCCCACCGTATTCACTGATTGCTTTTACGATAGTGTGACACCTTCGAAAATCGCTTACTAATTTCTTGTTCAGCTCGATACACAGCGATAAATGACAGTGTTATTGTTTATAATTCAAGACACAAGTTTGCTGTATTGGCATCCCTTGTGATAATTTTTCTGAAAAAGTTGTAAAGTAATCGATATTCTTGCGAGCTCGCATTATCGATAAATGTCCATTTCTTGTTAGCCAATATCAGTCATCTCGGAACAACATGCAGCTGACAAAACGCGCCTGCGTCATAAACTATCTGTCGCGAATCTGGAAACAAAGCCTAACTTTGCAAAACATGTCATTCATCATATCCAGGAAAGTTATCGTGACAGTTTATTGGATACATTTTTCAAAGGCTGTGGATTTCTGCCAGATCTAAACCATCGTCCAATTGGTCAGCGACGCCTTGATATCAATCTCCTGGATCTCAGCCAGTTGAATTGCAGCTTTTGTTCTTATCGCGCGGATCTTCGAAAAATCTGAAATAGTTTTGTTTCCATTATTTCTAACAATTGTACATGTTTCCTTAAAAGAAATAATCAAATCGATAGCTTCCCAGAAATGAATTCACGGGCTTTCAAATATGTCATTCGAAAACTTCAAGATTGTGAATCTTGGAAACGCTTCTACTGTCTTTAATTTATTCAAAAGAAAATCAAATAGAGCAAGAGCATTCATAAAAGATATAATAGTTTAAGTGGTTTGATTTATGTAAGTGAAACAGATTAAAAATATGATATATAGCACAGTATGAAATAGAAGCGTCTCCAAATTTCCTCTGTTTCGGCGAAAAAATTAATTAATCCCTGTACTAGCAATTTATTAATATATGGAAAATGATTCAAAACGCTTTAGAATGTTACTAAGAGAGATCACAAATCATTTGTTGATACAAAATATAATTTGTTGGAAGGCTATTATCTCGCTACAAATAGTACTGCGTTGGGAAGAAAGCAATGTTTGCAAATGCAAGACAACAGAAAAGTGCCAATTACCGTATGTACAAGCACAAATCTGTCCAAATTGTGGTCGCCATCGTTTGCGACGACCTGCTTCCATCGTGTGGGTAGCTGTTGCACACCGTTCTTGTAGAATCAAGTTTGGACGCAAAGAAGTGAGTAAATGTGCCTTCGACATCGTTCAGGTTGGTGAAACGCTGTCCGTCCAGGAAATGCTGCAATGACTGATAAAGGTGGTAGTTTTTTGGGGAAATGTCCGGAAAATAGGCTGGATGCGGCAGCTGACCTTGTGACAGGTCCCTGATCTTGTGACTGGTCACTGATCTTGTCACAGGTTCCTGATCTTGTGACAGGTCACCCGTGCTGTATGAGGTCTCGCACCATCCTGCTGTAAGTGGACGTCTTTGCGGTTCGGCAGTGTTGGCCGTTTCAATGTGAGCAGTGCAAGCTGACGGCCGTACACGTTGGCGGCGATAGTGGTGTTTTCCGGCAGCAGCTCAAAGAACATAACACCCCGCATATCCAATTAAACAGACAGCAATACCTTACATGAGTGTAAGACGGCTTTGGGGCTTACACTCATGTAAGGTCAGTTTTGGGTACAACCACTGTTTCTGGGCACCGACATTGTCATACAGGATCCATTTCTCGTCACTTGCGACAATGCGATGCAAGAACGGTTCAACTTAGTTACATGCAAGCAGGGAAACAGACAAACAGCATTCACTCATTCGATTTGCTTTCTGCTCAACTGTGAGTTGACGTGGTACACAAACTATCTTCTTGTACCCCTTCCGACGTTGACGCAGGTGTGTGGAAAGTCCCCAGCTATTGGGCCAACTCCAGCGTGGTCACACGTGAGTCGGTCTCCAATAAGGTCTTCAACATGTTCTTACCCATGGTTGCGGATCTTGCGGCTTTCGGACAGGGTAACAGGTCACAATTTCCCTCTCGAAACCGGTCGAACCAACGACAGCACTGACGATGTCATATGGCATCGGGGTACACACTAGTAATGTTCCTTGCAGCACTTGAAGGGTTGCTACACTACGAAACTCACACAGCATGAAATAGCGGATGTGTTCCGTGTCCACTTCCATGTTGGCTGGCGCTTACACTCTTCTCCTTCTTATGCCACCTACCTACTGATGTCAGGCCGGTGTGCTCTGTGGCCAATGTGCACTTTGGCAGAGACTTCGACCTCGAGTACCTTGTCATTGGACATTACATTCTTTCCAACCCAATATTTAATTATTTTAGAATTTCGAAAACGAACAAATGCAAGTCTCTCTCTCTCTCTCTCTCTTTCTCTCTTTCTCTCTCTCTCTCTCTTTCTCTCTCTCTCTCTCTCTCTCTCTCTCTCTCTCTCTCTCTCTCTCTCTCTCTCTCTCTCTCTCTCTCTCTCTCTGAAACATACGAACATATACATGCAATCCCTTTTGGCTTCGACTAAGTTCTTTTTTATATAGATTGTCTGCCATGGCTTTGGAATGCTGTTCTACATTGCTCGTATGTTGATCGTGTCCATTAACTGATATTCTCAAACCAAATATATATCTCTATATTTTTCTGTACATATTTCTTTCTAGGACATCTTTAAATCCCGTTGTCTTGTTACGGGTAAAAATCGTTCTATTATTTGTTCCCCTGTTTGTTTCGGTGTTTAATGACCTTCACGAGCAACTCCAAACGACATAGGCAGTCGTCCGTCTTTAATTTAGGGTTACGTGTTACAAAAAAATCATAGAACCAGCGCCCTTGGACAAACACACAACCATACCTGACCGAACCCAATCCCATATCGGAGGAATGTCAGAAACCAGCTACCACTCGACTTTTATTCCATTTTGTTAACGCGTTGTAAGGAATTTTCTCTTTATGATATTAGGTATGTTTTAAATTATATTTTCACTTGCTAGAGAAATTTCCGAATTTTTCCACTAAGACCCATGTCGAAAGCTGCAAGTCTTTTTGTAGTGTTTTCACACAGTGATTGTTTTGGAAATGTAAAGTACAATGGATCACACCAAATATCCCATAAAGTAACATTTTGACTGATTTCTAATGTTTTAATAGTTTTCATTTAGTGAAATTAGATCTAGACATGTAATCTTCTGATTTATTTTTGTAATTTTCGCCACTTGTTTTTATGTGAATAATTTGGATAACGAAATGGCGTGTTTAGCTGTTTCGATCATGTTTTCCGTATAAGCAAGTTTTACAGATAAGAAAGGCTTTTATCTTTCATTGGAAATTACCATGGATTTACTTTTGTCTTCCTTGAAGTCAATGATCTTTCCGTGTCTTTAATTTGCGTCTTTCACTTGGTAAAATTTATAACCTGCCTTTTGACTGCGTATGTGTATGGCTGATCATAGCTATGCAACGTGTACACCTAAAGTTGCTGACACTGTTCCTGCCGATTATGATATTTGTGATTTCATTTACGTCATCACTGATGTGATCACTGTAGATGTTACAAAATGTAAAAGGAGCATGCATCATTTTATTTCCAACTTGTTAAAGATTATCCTAATATATAAAAAGCCAAGTTGCGATGACGTGGATCACTTTTTAAGTCGCCATAGCAACAACCGAAAAACAAATGTTTGTGACGTCACGCTTATCTTTTCGTGTTTTCGTACAGGTGACATCATCACCTACAAGCGCACAGTGCACGCGTATACCACTTTGTGTTGTTGTCATAGCAACAAAGAACACAGCTGCTGTTGTGACGTTATCTCATCCAAAACATTCTCACATGACGTCAGAGATGCGTTACGTCACACAGTCAACTCTTTAGAAATAGGAAAACTACGTCAGGAATTTTGGTTCTACTTTACATAACCTTGATATGCTTTATTATGTTGTTTAACAGAAAAAGACGGACATTTATATTCAGGTGTTCACACCGTGTTATCCGTAACCGTTCCTGTTTAATGTTCTATTTACATACTTTTCTTTCTTTCGAATTTAGAGTTGTTTTCTTTTCGAGTGCAATGGAAGTGGAAGCATACAGTTCTAGTTTGTAAAATGTTTCACATGATTATTACTTTTTTATGCATTTTCTTCATTAAATTTATTAATTTTAATACGTACTTGCGACGACGTGGAGCACTTTTTTTCAGTAAGGCCAGTGCGAACGTTAGTGTCCTTCGCGAACTTGAGTGTTGTTTTAAACATCGCGTATGGCGCGTCAAAAAAATTAACTTCTTTCATTAGATGAAGAGATTGAAGATAAACGCCGCAAAGCGGATTACGATCGAGGAAGACAAGAACAACGCACTGCAGTGGAAAGACAAGAGGTTAACTGCCGGAATGCCGAACGTGCCAGAAAAAGAGACAAAGATACAGTGCAATTGAAATACATTCTGAAATTATACGTTTGCGTGATCGTCGTACTAATATGACGCCGGAACATATTGAAACTGAATCTCATCGCATGAGAATTGTTCATATTGTAGAGGCACACAATATAACCCCCGAACAAAGGAATGAACGCTGCGCTCGAGAGGTTCAAAGGAAATTAACGAACCGACAACAACAAACAAATGCTACACGTCATGTGGTTTTAAACGTTATAGACGATGAGAAGATTGTAGCGAGAAACTATGTGGCACTTTTGAGGAAATTTGTGAAATTTGTAAAGCCAAAAACTTTGCCGGAGAGAGACCTTCAGATGGTAAATTTTTCAAATGTTGCTTAAAAGAAGCAGTAAAATTAGATCCCATTTGTGCTTCCCCATTAATTGAACAAATTATGAAATCTCAGTATGAGCATTCAAAAAACTTTATGGTTAACATACGGTCGATTACGAGTTGCTTTGAGAAGAGTTGCCCATTGAGTTACGGGTTGCCCATTGAGTTGCTTTGCATTCTCTTGTATTTGCATCGATGGGAGCACAAATGGGTCCTCCACCAATTTATTGGCCTTATTGGTTTAGAATAAATGGATCAATCTGTCACCGTGCAGGAGCATTGCATCCTGATAATGGTGAACAGCAGAAATACGCGCAATTGTACATATTGGATCCTGTTGAGGCTGCTGCCCAAAGAGTGCAAATGCGAGAAAATAAGGGTGCAATAAAGATCTGTTACAAACGCTGAGAACATACATGACAGAAAAAAATCTATTTGTGGAAGCATGTAAAATGCTTTATGAAGTCGAGCAAAAGGGTATTGATGATGATGAAATGAATAATGCTGTTCCTTCTAATGTATGAATGGCTATTATTCAAGATCGTAGACATGATCAAAGGCGTTATAATGCTTCCAGATCTAATGAGGTTGCCATTATATTTGAAAATGCAGATGGTGCGCCTCAACTCGAACGTGACTTATTGATTCATTGCCGTGCATTTTTTTTTTTTTTGATTGGAGGTTTAACAACCACCGTGAGCAACTCAATGGGCTATAAGCAGTCGCCCGTCCCTAATTTAGGGTCACTGGTTCCAGGGAAGGGAGAGAGCCAGTGCCGTAAGACAAACACAACATCCATGACTGACCGGGATTCGAACCCAGACCCTTACGGACGAATGATCAGAGGCCAGCGCCTTAGACCACTGCGCCACCGGGGCGGCCGCCGTGCATTTACAAGCACCAGCAATAGAAAAACAGAAAGAATCAGCATTCTCGCTTCAAATTTAGAGCCTTTGGTTTATCCTCTTCTCTTCCCATATGGCGATCAAAGTTGGTACCGCCTCGTTGGCGCAGTGGTCTAAGTGCTGACTTCTGACCATTCGTCCGAGAAGGGTCCGGGTTCGAATCCCGGTGAGGCATGGATGTTGTGTTTGTCTTATGGCACTGGCTCTCTCCCTTTCTTGGCTTCAGTTACCCTAAATTATGGACGGGCGACTGCTCATAGCCTATTGAGTTGTTCACGGTTGTCGTTAAACCTTCAATCAAAAGATGGAAAAAAGTTGGACCATTGACATTCCATTGCAACATAGGCCAACGTCTTTATTAAGTGTCGTTAACCAATGTACACAGCCATGGTCAAAGGTTACACAAATGCAGTACTGTCAATATCGTCTTTCGATACGTGACGAATTCAATCCATTATTAAGCGCATGAAAACTTACGCAGCAATACGTTGTTGATGCGTATATACAAAATGGAAGCTAATAGACTTAATTACATACGGCAAAATCAGTCTCAGTTAAGGGCCGAAAAGTATAAAGGTCTGATGGACCAAATTCAGAATGCTGGAGATGATGAGTTTCTTCCTGGAAAAGCTCCTAATTTGGGATCATCATTTCAAGGTAGTCCATGAAACATGATGCAAAATTATCAGGATTAAATGGCGATAGTCAGAAAGTACGGCAAGCCTGATCTTTTCCTTACTATAACTTGCAACCCGAAATGGGAAGAAATTATTAAAAACTTGAACAGTCAATCTGTCGAAAACCGTTCAGATTTAGTTGCATCAGTCTTCCAACTAAAGTTAAAAGAATTAATGAATGATATAACAAAAAGGCACTATTTTGGAGTTCCGGTTGGCAACGTTCATATACTCGAATTCCAAAGAGGGCTTCTCCATGCTCATATGCTCTTGATTTTGAAAGACGCCGACAAACTAACTTTGTCTGAGAAAATTGACCAAATTGCATCGGCAGAACTTTCAGATACACCAGTTTTACATCCAACTGTTTCGAAACACTTGGTTCATGGCCCGTGTGGTGAAAGTAATCACAGTTCACCCTGTATGGAAGGTCGCAAATGTACCAAGCAATTTTCGAAGTCTTTCCAAAATGAAACAGTAGCTAACAAAGGCGGATATCCTTTATATCGCCTTAGAAAGAATGGTGCAACCACAAATGCACGTGGTAAAATTATTGTTAACATCTGGATTGTCCTTTATAATCTGCTTTATTTATTTATTTATTTATTTATTTTGATTGGGGGTTTAACGACCATCCTGAGCAACTCAGTGAGCCCTAATGTAAGGCCACTGGTTCCAGGGAAAGGAGTGAGCCAGTGCCGTAAGACAAACACAACATCCATGCCTCACCAGGATTCGAACCTGGACCCATCTCGGACGAACGATCTGAAGCTATCGCTTAGAGTACTGCGCCACCGGCCAGCAAATCCGTTTTATAGCCACATTAATATCGAGGTGTGAGCTACTGTGAAAAGCGTGAAATACCTTTTCAAGTACGTATACGAATGCCATAACTGTGCAAATGCACTTATAACAGAACACAACACCAAATACAATGAAGTAAAAAGTCACGTTGATTCCCGATACGTTAGCGCACCTGAGGCAATGTGGAGAATACTTGGTTGTGATATGCATCAGCAATTTCATAAAATAGTTAGATTGCCTGTTCACCTTCCTGAAGAACAGAGCATTACCTTTTATCCGGAGTGTTTGAACCATGATCGAAATGCAGTTGTTCATAATGCTCAAAGAGATACAATGCAGACAGCATGGTTCAAACTAAATGAGGGCAATGAAGATGCGCAATCCATTTGATATAGCGACATGCCAAGACATTATGTGTTCAATCAAAAAGAAAGACAATGGGTCCAACGAAAACGTGGTGGAGATAATGTGATTGGAAGAACGTATTCAGCCAACCTTGGCTCTGATGCAGAAAGATATTGTTTCAGACTACTGCTACTTTATGTGTCCGCAGCGAAAAGATTTACAGATCTATGAAGAGTAAATGAAATTCTATATGTTACCTTCCAAGCAGCTGCACTGCAGAAAGGTTTAATTAAGAATGATGAAATATGGGAGAAAACCTTAGATGAAGCATCAGTTTGCAGCCTGCCTCGACAACTACGAGATTTATTTGCATACATTCTTATATTTGTTTCACCACCCAATGCACAAGAATTGTTTGAAAAATATAAACCCCGTTTTTGGAAAGTTTTTGCACACAGATATAACATTCGACATACTGAGGATTGCGAACATTGCTCGAATTTGTCCCTTCAAGAGATTAACAACACTCTCAAAGCCAACAACTGCTCATGCGATAAATATAATCTTCCTATTTCCATCAAGTAACATTTATCAAAATCCGGATGTTTATTAAGGCAGTCCTGCAGAACGACAAAAAGGTACAGAAGTGGCGAGTAATTTAAATGCAGAGCAAAAAGCAGCATATGACAGTATTATGTCAGCAACGACAAATGAGGATCTTCCTCATAGCCAAACTCTCCCTGTTGTCAAACATGGTGACAGAACCAAAACACTCGAAGCCAGCATTAAATTCAACAAATTGTGGTAGAAGTTTGAGATTTTAAGGCTCAAAAGTAATGTTCGGTCTGTTGATTCATCATTCAGTGAATGACTTTTACGATTTGGTGATGGTGCCCATGAAACAGCTGATGGCCTACCAGAGGAAATGATTTAGATACCTACACATATTTTATACACTATCTACCAACAAGTAATTGGACACCCCTGCCGTTGACAATATCTGCGATCCTGATACACGTCACGGCCGCCGCCGTTAAATATCGTGTGGGAAACAACAACGCAATCAGTCGCATGCAAGTGGCCACACAGATCGGAGCTCTCTGATTTCGAGAAAGGTGTAATCGTCGGGTATCACAGAAATGGCCGATCCAAACATGACATATCCAGCGAGTTGAAGTACCCAAAATCGACAGTGGCCTACGGGATTGGCAAGTGGAAGATGAGAGGTGACTGTCCGAATGTGCCCCAACCCGACAGACCCACAAAACTGGGAGTTAGAGACCGACGGGTGCTGGCCAGAGAAATTCGGAAGAACCGCACCAAATCGATGGGCCATATCCGCGAAGAATTTCAACAGGCCTCCGGGAGTGTTCTTTCGATGAATACCATCCGTAAGGAAACCCATTTGCTCGGTTATCATGGACGTGGTACTGCCCACAAGCCTTTGATCACCAAGTCCAATAGCTCTGTTCAGCTAACGTGGTGCAAAGAACGTCGACAGTGGTCCGTTGAACAGTGGAAACAGGTTCTCTGGAGCGACGAATCAAGATTCACCCTCTACCGTTCGGATGGCAGGGTCCGGGTTTTGCGTCGGCCTGGAGAACGCCTCCTGCCGGAATGTATTGTGCCAACTGTGAAGTTCGGCGGCGGTGGAATTATGCTATGGAGGTGTTTCTCCTGGTATGGCACGGCACGCTTGGTCTCAATTCCTGGTAGACTCAACGCCGAGACCTACTGCACCATTTTGGATGACCGTGCGCTTCCTACGTTGTGGCAGTTTTACGGGTTGGACCCATGTTACTTTCAGGATTACAATGCCACCTGTCATGTTGCGAGGTCCACCATGTCTTGGTATAGTGACAATGGGGTTAATCGAATGGACTGGCCTGCGCAGAGCCCGGACCTTAACCCTATCGAGCACCTTTGGGACGAATTGGAGCGTCGACGTAAGGGGTGCCCCCACCGTCCGAAACCGGTGAAGGAACTGACCTGTCTTCTCCATGCCGAGTGGAAGAAAATACAGCTATCCGTCGCACAACGCCTGGTTGATAGTATGCCCCAGAGGGTCGCACCTGTAATCGCCGCTCGTGGAGGCTCCACCAACTATTGAAGGTGAATAAACTGAAGATTTCTGATTTTAAAACATTTGCAAAGAAAGCCATTCTGCGTCCCTAAATCTCTGATGTTGACAAATTAAATGAGAAAGTTCATGATCTTTTAGAGAACAGCAAGCACATACTTCAGCTCTGACTCATTTGATGCCTATAGCAAAGAAAATACTAAACAGTATTATCCTATAGAGCTTTTAAATGAGCAAACGCCAACAGGAATGCCACTTCACAGAATGAAGTTGAAGATTGGAGCTATTTTCATGCTCCTGAGAAACATCAATACACAACGAGGTTTATGCGATGGAACAAGACTTATAATCAAAGAACTAAAACCCATTTTGATCATTGCAGAAGTACTCACAGGCTCAGCATATGGTAAAACTGTACTGTTTCTATTCAGCGAATTGACCTCGACCCTACGGATATAGACCTCCCATTCAAATTAAGGCGACCACAATTTCCTGTAAAACTCGCCTTTGCTATGACCATTAATAAGTCTTAAGGTCAAACACTGAATAAAGTAGGTATCTACCTTCCTGAACCAATGTTTAGCCATGGACAACTTTATGTTGCATTGTCAAGAGCTCGACGGTTTGATGTTGTCACAGTTAAAGTAGTCCATGGGTCAGAACAAGGAAAACTACTTCCGGATTCCGAAAACATATTTACAAAAAATATCGTGTACAAAGATATTTTCCAACGTCGTTAATAAATGCTTGAATAGCAATAAGTGATTTCTAGTCTAGAACCTGTTGTATTCTTATCTCAACGGGCTTTACCGCTAGTTTCTTCATGGTGTACAAAAATGTTACAGTTTGTCGAAGATTTAAATTATTAACAACTTTCAAATCTATGACATCCATTTCCGTTTTACTGAGTAAATCAATAATATCATTGTATTCCTTATTTTTTTTATTGGAATGTAACGTTTTCTATTAATATATTTCTCAGCCCATAACTCTGTCGCCCCTAAGTTCAGATAACCACAGCATCTGGCTTGTGATACCTTACTAACAGCACGTTCAACATAATAACAATAATAATAAGTTTACTAGAGTTTGCCTTAACAACGGCTGCTCACTGAGTCACAAATTCATAACATCCTACCTTGACCAGATCTTTTTCGTTGTGCTATCATGCATTTTGGTCACGTGCAGTATTGTGCAAATGTTGCAAAGATCAACGACAAAGAAAAAAAAATGTTATATGATAGCTTGTTCGGGATGTTTGATGCACGTGAACAACTCAGTGGGTTTTGTGGAGTCGCCTGTCACAAATTTGAGGACACTGGTTCGGGGAACGGCACCGGGCTAGTACCGTAAGAGAAACTCACTGGACATGCCTCACCCGGGATTTGAGCCCGGTCACACGTCGGAATAACGTTTGGAAGCCCACGAGTGGTACTAATGGTCCACAGGGACGGCTTTCTCATGTGATAAATTTAGTTAAAGTTTATAACCCATCTCTAATAAATATAACATTGTATCGTGTCCATTAAAAGTTAGAAATCTGACGATTTTGTTGATTTTTCTTGCGTATCCTTTCTGAGCATTCGAAGTACACTGTTTTGGCTGCATAATTCTTTACCCTATTATTTAGTGTCTTTGCTTGTGATATCTAGAAAATAATAATCAGTGTCGTTCAAGTTTATTCACATTCTTTTCAAACATAGTAATGATTTTCCTTCGGATATTGCATTTCTCCTTTCAGATGTACTGTATCGTATTTTAAACGCCTATTCATTCCATGTCGATGTTCACATCGGTTGCATATTGGCCAAAGTATACATAGACCTAACAAGTTTTGTTTTGATTTGTAGAAGCACATCGCATGAGAGTAATAGCAAAGAAGTCAATATAAGTGTAAATATCTGAAACAGCATTCATCATTGGTGTTTAATCGCACAAAAGTTGGGAACGGCTTTAGGGCGTTGAAGTTAAAGCACATCTGCTTCAGGCTACCGTTAATGATCGACTTCTCCTCTTCAGAGATGGTGTCGTGCAAAGCACAAATCTCGAAATACGTCTGATATTCTTTTACCATAAGTTAATATAAAACGTATTTAATACATGATACTCCTGCTCAGTAATCAACTATATTTATTTTTGCGGACATGTCTTTGCACGAGAATAGCTGGTCCATCGGTTAATTATGGGTGATGTTACCGTGACATCAGCTGTCAACTTCCTAAATAGTCTTCCCTGTGATACTTTACTACCAACTCCCCAAACACCATGATATCCCCTCAAACATTATTATGATCTATAGAACAGAGAAAGAGCGCTGCTTGTATTTTTCGTCTGTCATGAAGTTACGACGCAGTTCTGTTACACATAAAATGGGAATAAATGTTTCATATTGTTCGTCGTTGCAAGTATCAGGGTCTTGATATATTTTTATAATTTCACGAGCATTTCTTGCTTTCCATGACGTAGACATCACCGACCTTCAGTTTCGTAATTGTTAACATTAATATTTTTAAGACAGTTCTGACCGAGCTAAAGCTGTTTTCCCTTAGCTCACAGATACTCTTTCTACACTTTCAGCTACTGCAGTTCAAACGCGTAATTCATTTCCTTTTTCATACTTGGATGATCAAATGGTATTTTGTTAGTTAAACGGCATTTGTTCTCTTTCTTCTTCTTTACTACATCTTAATACGATTTTTCAACCTGAAAACTTTGTAAACTTCATAAATTTTCACATATTCTTTTTTCATCGTATATCATTTTAAATTGCATGTCAGATGCATGTGATACTGGAGCTCTTCGTGCTGTTTGGCATTATCACTTGTTTGCAGTAACTCGATAAAAACTTTTTTGTGGATACTGTTTAACTCTTTTTTTTTCACTAACATTACTGCAGTTCCGTTGTTTCAAAGGCTTTTAGTTACCTAACAGCATTGGTGGCTGTTAGATGCTTTGCATTCTGTTCAACATTATGATTATAAAACTAGAATATATATATTTTTTGAGTTTTATGCTTCAAGAAGAAGCATGATAGGCAAAAATGCATCGTTTCTGCACATTTTGCTGAGAAAAGTGCCATATTTATTTATTTACAAATGAGAAGAATACGAATGGCAATATCTTATGAGATTCTATTCTTTATTGTTAACAGCAAGACCTTGTAGATTTTCAAATTTTCTAAAGATATTGTAAAAGATTACCTAATTTCTTTCTCAAAGATACTGAAGGCTTTATGCAAAATAAAACAGAAAGTAAAACATAGAATTCTACGTGGTAATGAACCATCTGATGTCGTACAAACTTAAACAAATTTGTCACAGATGCACAGATAGGAAGCAAACAGAATTTTTCAAAAGTGCCAGATTTGGAAATAATGACCAAATGTAAATATCTCTTACGTCACCTTTTGGAAATACGTATCTACCCATAAAACGAAAACGTAAATATGCCTTTCATGTAAAGCAAGAAGATCATGGAAAACTCTATTCATTTTGTTCATTTGAAGTTTCCCTAACTGACTTGTGGGATTCTAAATATCCTGCCAAATATTGAAGTTGCATCACGTAAAGGAAAAATTGTGCTTCGGAAAAAATTCCGAAGTGCAAGAATAGTCATCCTTACGATCATTCCTATCTGGTGCAAATAAAAGGGTTTGGACGTTACTGATGAATGCGAAGCTATTGTACGCACAGTCGAACGGAAGGGCAAAGTAATACCGTGCGTAAGCATGAGCTTGCCTTTTTTGAAGAAGTACTGGAAATTATATGGTGAATTAAACAAAACATTTATTATTTCGCGTTGTAACAACTTTAGCAATAAAAAGAGTGACTATCGTTTCGTGAAACTCCTTTTCGTAATACTATTTCAGAGTATATACAGTCTGATGCTACCCTTATTTTGGTCAGGTAAGCTTGAAGCAATACAACTTATAGACTAACACCAGAATCAAAGATTTTTTGGATGGAAAAGGCACAGAGTTCCTAATCATCATCACTGATAATTGTTGACAATAATATCATCATTGTCAACCATTATCAATCCTTTGCTGGATGAAGGTCTTCCAAAGTGTCTTCCACAACTGTCTGTCTTGAACCAGTCGCTTCCATGTTACTCCTGTATGCTTTCGAATTTCATCCATCCATCTTCCATGTGGTCTTTTTCTGGATCTTTTCATGTCCCTTGGTATCCAGTCTAAAATTTCGGTTGTTTATTGATGGTCTGTCCTTCTACCAATATGACCAGCCATTGCCATTTCAGGGATTTTATCCTGATCATGATGTGACTCTTGTCATTTTCCTTACCCACGAGTTCCTCTTCTTATCTTTCCTGGCTACACCAAACATGCGTCTCTCCACGTTTCTTTCAGTTGTCTGCAGTTTTTGCATGTCTGGTTTCGTTAAGGTCCATGTATCTGCTCCATATGTAAGAACTAGGAAGATATAACTGATTAAACATGGTTCTTTTAAGGCACAATATCCCATTGCTCTTGAAAATGGTACTGTTTCTTCCAAAAGGTCTCCAACCAAGTTTTATACACCGCTTAATTTCTTCATCAATGTAACCCTCTCTCGATATCTGCTGCTCAAAGTAAATGTGGGTTTGAATTATCTCCAGCTTTTCGCCATCAATCGCAAAATTTTCTTTCTCCTGAAAGCATTTTACATCAGTTTTGCTTTCTCAAAGTTCATTTTTAATCCCAATTCTGGCTTGTCGTAAGACTCGTTCTTATCATACCAGAAACGATGTCTTTGAAGTGTTTGTAGTGGGAAGCAAAATGTTGTTAGAAAGATGTAGACAAATATTCTGAGCAAATTTGTTCATGTTGAACGAATAACAGAACTTTCATTTTTCAAGTGAACTTGAAAGTAACACTTTGTTTTTCCCAAGTGTCAGGAGAATAACGTAGAGGAAGAGGAAAACAAATCATGGACCGACCAGCTTAAAGGATATCAGTATGAACAAAACAACATAATGCTTATGAATTACAGAAGTTCTTATGCGAGTCGTGTGGGCGATGTCAGTGAAGCTCCAGTTGTCTGCTGATTTCGCTGCAAATGGAAACGTTTATTGCATAAACACTCTGTTAAATCTAGCACCGTCCATTTTAAACTTCCATACAACAGTTGAGATTTATTTGAGGATCAAACCATTGAATCGCAAAAAACAGCTTAGTGATGTGTATGTATGTATGTCTGCATGTGCATTTGTTATGAGCTTTTTCTCAAAATGAGTATGGAAATTAATATGGAGGACCACTGATGCATTCTGAGTATGTAAGCATATGTATAATATTTGGAAAAAGTCAAGATTTCGGTTTATCATTCAATTGACAGCGTAGCTGTGTTTATTCAAAATTTTATAAAAATTCAAGAAACATCTGTCGGAAATGGAATGCAGTATGCCATACATTTTCGCTTCAGAACTCGATTTCATTCAAGGGAAACCGTGGTAGATCAATTTGAACAACACTTCGAAATTCTGAATGAACAGTTGAATCGCAGAATTTTCGGTCTGTTGAAATTCAGTAAGCCTCCGAGGGCTGTAGTTGTGTTCACCGTGCAGATCATATTTCATGCTTGGCATATTGAAAGCGGAAAGCACTGCGGAGCCAAGCAATCGATATCAACAGCTGTGCAGTATTCCTTCCAGCCAGATAATGAATAAATGCCTGATATTAAGGGTTCCGTGATGAGATGCTAACGAAAGGGAAAAACACCTATGAGATAGAATGCTCTGATGCAACTGAGAATACTCTATGTACAGAAATTAATTTCTGGAATTTTTGAAAGATACTCTTTGTAATCTGCTGCTGCTTTCTTTATGAACATGTGACTTCTGATTAATTACAAACATTTTTAAATGCTATATATATGTAATCATCTTCAATGTATGCATGTATGTATGTATGTATGTATGTATGTAAATGAAACATTGATCACGTATGGGAAAAATCAAACTAAGATGCTACATTCACATATGTGAAAAACTGAATGGGCATTTTTCATGCAATATAAGCAGCTAAGCGGATACGAATCAACCATTTAATTGAGCAGCAAAACGAAGAAGCATCACTTATTTATAAGAGGAAACCAAATCACATAGGTGAGAAAAAAACTCACGAATGTTATCAATTAAAGATGAATCACATGGCTTTTTTATTAGAAGTTTAACGACCACCGTGAGCAACTCAATGGGCTGTAAACAGTCGCCCGTCCCTAATTTAGGGCCACCGACTCCAGGGAAGGGACAGAGCTAGTGCTGTAAGACAAACACAACATCTATGCTTTACCGGGATTGAATGGTCATAAGATCCAACATCGATGCTTTACCCTTCTCGAATGAATAGTCATAAGCTACCAGGGTGGCCACAGTTTCACTGGCAACCAAACCATTTCGTTACTCATACTACTTACAGGTTTGTAGGTTTAACATTACTCATACTACTTCCGTATGTGAGTAATAAAGCGAAATGCGTATCTGACTTTTTTTGAACAACTAAACATAAATGCATCAGTCACGTATGTGAGGAAAAATCAAATCAAAGATTCGTGACTCACATATATGAGCAATATAAACATTTTAATTGACGGATTTACCGTAGTTTATCACGAATCTCAGCTTTACCAATTTGTCGGTAGGAATATTATTCCAGAAGTCCGTACAGGATTACAAGTATTTCTTCACTGAAGCAGTTTACTGTGTCAAGATATCTATTCCATTTTTTAGCTAATAATATTTACAGGAGCCTTCCTAGACTAGTGAAACTAATAAAAAAGGAATGAAAGATAAGGAAAAACATGACGCACCTTATGTGAATGCTAGGTTTCTGCAATAATTTTATTGGCAACATTTTTCGCAAAAGACACTGACGTGCCAAAAGTCATGGTATACGTACTTAGTATCGTGTAGGACTTCCTCCACCCAGGTGAAGGCAGCACTTCGACTTGGCATCGATTCCACAAGTGGCCGGAAGACGTCTGGAGAGATGTTGAGATATACTATCTGAACAGCCCCCCCCCTTCCCGTAGCTCCTTGGTATTTGTAGGTGCAGGATCTTGGGTGCGAATGGATCTTTCCACCACGTCCCAAAAGTGCTATATTGGTTCATGTTGGGCGAGTGTGGTATCCGCAACTTCCGTCAGAACTGTCCATAATGCTCCTCGAACCGATTTTGGGCAACTTGGGCCCGATGATATGGTGCATTGTGCGCCTGGAAATACCATCGTTGTTGGGGTACGTGAAGCCCATAAAGAGCTGCAAATAGTCACCCAGCAGAGCAAGAAAGTGATTACCGGTTAATGACGTATTTACGAGAACCAGAGGACCCAAACCGTGCCACTTAAAGATAGCCCACACATGTATGGACCCACCACCAGCTTGCACAGTGATTTATTGACAGCTTAGGTCCAGGGCCTCGTGGGGTCTGCGCCACACCCGAACCCTATCATCAGCTCGTAACAACTGGCAGCGGGACTCATCGGACAACGCCACATGTTGCCAGTCTTCCAGGGTCCACTTACCGTGTTCACGAGCACAGGTGAGGCGCTATGTCCGATGTCGTGGTAATAACAAAGGCACTTTGGTGTGTCTTATACTTTGGTGTGCTCCTATACTCCATGGACGCTAAATTAGGCTCTACTGACCTGATGGATATGTCTCTGGTACCTCCTGTCTAGGCACTTTGGTGTGCTCCTATACCCCATGGACGCTAAATTATGCTCTACTGATCTGATGGATATGTCTCTGGTACATCCTGCATTGAATGTGGATCTTATTTGAGCCAGTGTTGCTTGTCTGTTAGCATGGACAATCCTTGTCAGATGCCGCTGGTCACGGTCATTCGGCACCCGTTTTCGGCCATTTCGCTGTCCACGATGGGTAGTAATGCCTTCCACGAGGTATTCTCTGTACACACGTGACATCGTTGATCGATTAATTTTGAATGTTCGCACAACGTGGGAAATTGAATGTCCCATCCGTCTGGCTCCCACTACCATGCCTCGTTCAAACTCCGATAATTCACATCGGTTAGCCATAATCGTACTGGCGGTTGTTCAAATTGATTCACGAGATTACACCTCGCAATTGATAAAAATCGGGGCGTGCGTCGAAGCCTTTATACGACGGCAGCGGCAGTTAAAACCTATCATGCTGCTATCCCATGACTGTTGGTACTTCAGTGCAATAATTCAGGAGTATCATTCATAAGAAGAGAAATGAAACCAGTTCACCCTAGCTAGCAGAGATCAATTAGATTTAACTATCCACAGACTTGCAAACTTCTCAAACTCTTGCGACTATCGTAGTACAACATATGTCAGTTGTAATTGCTTTAGCCTCATAAGTTGCGTTGGAAAGGAACTCAAATGCAAGAAAGTGCTACTAGTCATAGAACAGCAACTGAAATTTGGTTTCTGGCAGTCAATTTAAATTACTTCGAAACAGCATACAGCGGGGGTGGCAAACCGTTTAAAGAGTGCCTTTCCAAATTGGCCATGACCTAAAAAGTTATCTCTCGTGCCCATAGAACTTTTGAGCAGCAGATTGTCATTTAAGATTTATCCAATCTTCACTCAAAAATTACAGAAGAAACATACAAAAAGGAGACGCCAATATCAACCGTCTACCTCTATCATTTTCCATATACTTATATCTACACAGCGTCTACAAAACGTTTCACACGGAGTCAGATGTTCTCATGACCACCCTGGATGGCAGAAGCCGGCGTGAGCACCTCTTTTGAACAGTCCGTGGGTCCCGTCGGCGCTCGAAAGGAGTGTGGCAAAAGAGTAGGTCTTCCTTTCCTCTTGCTCGGGAGAGACATATGATCGAGCGTGATGCCGTGAACGCTGTACCCTCCGCTCTTCGCTTTTCTACTAGCTTCCCTTCAAGTTGCGTCTAGGGAGAATCCTATCGCGTTCCTTCTTAGACGAATCTGGCCCACAGACTTCTTCTCACCATCTGGCTAGAGATCCTTTTTTAAGGCACTTCCCTCCAAAGATGAATTAAGTTGAAACAAATCCACTTTCTCAGCACTGACTGAAAATTACCTAAGTTATCCTCTTTTTCTTCATTTTATCACTTTTTTTCCCATATTTAACTAGAAAAAAAAATATTCGGAATTTTGTGATCAATTTAAAGTCTCGTTCGCATTCCTTGTGAAATAAAATGGTATAGCGTAAAAGTCTTTTCGCCTTCTTCGCTGTTTTAACACATCAATATACTAAGAAATAGTTCCTAAATGAAAGAAACCCTCAACGGCCAGACGAAACAACAGAAGTCAACTTACGGAAAAGCTTTATTCAGGACGTAGAAAACACATCGTAATATGGCATACTGCAGTAAACGCTCCACACACCACACATTATCACAACATTCCTATCAATAACCAGTTTACAACCCAACGCTCGTAATAATCGCTCTCTTACAGCGCTCTCTTACACAGCTCTCTTACAACGCTCTCTTACAACCCTCTCGTACAACAATTCTCTTTTACAACAAGCTCTCAAGCAATAGATCAGTCGTCGTTTTTATATCTTGCTCTTATCAAGATCAGGAATACGTCACGTGCATTCAACCTCAATAGTTTCCAAACGTATTCGTTTGAGGGAAAAGATATTTCGTTAAGTGTGAAGAATACTGGGAATAAACTCAAGGGAAAAACACTTAAAAAGAAAAGTTAATCTAGAATATACGTCACAATGGATATGGAGAAGTGAGGTTCAACACAGAAATTACAGACACATTTCTTTCTTTCTAAACCAAATTTTGAGGGAAAAGACAAAAGGAATTAATCTAATTAGGTTTCTAAAATGTTACCTTAGATTCACTTTAACAAAATTACATTTGAAATCATAAATAGTTTTAAGATCCGTGAAGGCTATTTTTGTTTAAAATAAAATATTCAATAATTTTCAACATAGGGATCCATGATGAAAATTATTCATCATCCGTGAACGCTGTGTCACCAAACCTATGTATCGTAACCAAAACGTGTAAAGTTTCATGAAAATCAGAAAAGATTTCTGAAAGGAAAACGCAAAAAACGTCGGTACCAAACTGAAATGAAATGACTATATCGTGTGGCATCGTTAGCGAAACAGGTATATCTTTCTAATATTTAAATGTCTCAGCGATGGCATCTGATCATTCGTCCGAGATGGGTCCAGGTTTGAATCCCGGTGAGGTATGGATGTTGTGTTTGTCCTATGGCACTGGCTCTCTCCCTTTCCTGGAGCCAGTGACTCTAAATTAGGAACGGGCGACTGCTTATAGGCCATTGAGTTGCTCACGGTGGTCGTTAAACCTCCAAAACAAATAAAAAATAAACTTATCTGTTCCAGACCTCTTCAACATCTTTTTCAACAATTCGTAAGAAGCCTACAAATCAAGTAACAGAAATCTGAAAGCAGCATTTCTGGCATTCATTTGACCAGTAACACATAAAACAAAAATTGGAAAACGAAAGAAACAAAAAATACATGTATTTCTGTAAGATATTACAGATACCGTAATTTGAATTTTTTTTTCAGATTGTCCACATGCACTATAAGGCTAGCAATAACTTTGGTCGTTCTGCTCACATTGCGAAACGCTTTCGTGTTTGCCTCAATAAGTAGTTTGGTGAGTGGCGCTTTTCGGTCACAGTATGTTTCCGAACAGTTAAACTTGAGCATTATAAAGAAATCTCTAAGTAATCATAACACAGAGAAGCTGTCCAAAAGGCGCATTAATCCAAAGAAACTAACACGAGTTCGCAAAAATGAGAAGAGAAAGATATAAAGGCCATGCCAATATTTCCATCATAGATTCATAAACTGAATCGCATAGAAAGTTTAAACTACTTTTTCAAAGAGCAAATACTTCAGTTCCAATGTTAAGTCACTAAACGTGTTCCATAGGATATTGTTACGATTTAAGCCCCATAATTTTTTAGCACGAATGAATGTGGCAGACCGGACCGATTAATTAATAGGATAATTAATTGACAGGAGCTGACTGGGCTTCAGGGCATGAAAAAATGTCACCAAGTCACCAAGGATCCACTGGGTACACTTCTAGAAACCTCGAGGGTGTTCATTACCACCTGCAACAAACTGAATGCTGATATTAGTTTTGTATCCAAAGTTAGCATCATTTGAAATTAGTTATAACTCTTTAAGACACACTGTATTTTTACGAACTTTGTACATTAGTAAATTTACACAACTTGTGAGACATACGTTCTCTTTTAAGACTTGAAACAATAATTTTGAATATCTTGTGTCGTTTACATTCTTGAGAGGGACTTATATTTCTTACTATTGTTATATCAAAATAAAAAGTTTTCAGGATTTTTAATGCAGCAAACAGAATAGCTTACTGTTCACCATGTAACCTTACATCAGAAAACATGAAAATTACATGGCCTTGGAGCGGTAATCGAACCTGTATGTCCGTTCGAGCATGCTATCCGACACCACCCAGGACAACAAAATTCCAGGTACCTGATAACGCAAGGCTACGAGGAGGCATCCGATTGTTCCGCCGGTAGTCCAAGTCTGAAATTCTTCCGATTCTTAATCATCAGATACACTATCTACCAACAAGTAATTGGACACCTGTGATAGCAAAGGAAAACGAAGTTTATTTACCTTCAATAGTTGGTGGAGCCTCCACGAGCGGCAATTACAGCTGCGACCCTCCGGGGCATATTCTCAACCAGGCGTTGTACGACGGCTAGCGGTATTTTCTTCCACTCGCCTTGGAGAAGACAGGCCAGTTACTTCACCGATTTCGGACGGTGGGGGTACCACTTAACTCGACCCTTCAACTCGTCCCAGAGGTGCTCGATAGGGTTAAGGTCCGGGCTTTGCGCAGGCCAGTCCATTCGATTAACCCCATTGTTATCATACCAAGCCATGGTGGACCTCGCAACATAACAGGTGGCATTGTCATCCTGAAAGTAATATGGGTCCACCCCGTAAAACTGCCACAACGTAGGAAGCGCATGGTCATCCAAAATGGTGCAGTAGCTCACGGCGTTGAATCTACCAGGCATTGTGATCACGGGTGCCGTGCCATACCAGGAGAAACACCTCCATAGCATAATTACACCGCCGTCGAACTTCACAGTTGGCACAATACATTCCGGCAGGAGGCGTTCTCCAGGCAGACGCCAAACCCAGACCCTGCCATCCAAACGGTAGAGGGTAAACCTTGATTGGTCGCTCCAGAGAACCTGTTTCCACGGTTCAACGGTCCACTATTGAAGTTCTTTGCACCACGTTAGCCGAGCAGCGCTATTATACTTGGTGATCAAAGGCTTGTGGGCGGCAGCATGTCCATGATAACTGAGCAGATGGACTTCCTTACGGATGGTATTCATCGAAAGAACACACCCAGATGCCTGTTGAAATTCCTCGCGGTTGTGGCCCATTGATTTGGTGCGGTTCTTCCGAATTTCTCTTACCGGCACCCGCCGGTCTCTAACTAACAGTTTCGTGGGTCTGCTAGGTCGGGGCACATTCCGACAGTCACCTCTCTTATTCCACTTGCCAATCACGTTGGCCACTGTCGATTTTGGGTACTTCAACTCGCTGGATATGTCACGTATGGATCGGTCATTTCTGTGATACCCGACGATTACACCTTTCTCGAAATAAGAGAGCTCCAAACTGCGTGGCATCTTGCATGCGGCTGGTCGCGTTGTTGTTTCCCACACGATATTTAACGGCGGCGGCCGTGACGTGTATCAGGACCGTATATATGGTCGATTGCAGGGGTGTCCAATTACTTGTTGGTAGATAGTGTAGTTGGAGATTCGTTGTCCCGGGTGGTGTAAAGAACCACATCTCAAACGGTTATCGGGAAATGCGAGTTTGATTGCGCTCCAGGTTGAAACAATTTTGAAGTTTTCTAAGGTTACATGTTGAACAGTAAGTAAAGAAATGACTATTCTGTTTGCGGCCTTACACATCTCTAATTATTTCAATGTATTTGTGAAGAACATTTCTTTTACAACTACCACGATACATTTTTCGTTTAGCAGATGTGTTGAGCATCAACGATTAAGAAAAGGGCTCAAACAAAAGATTTCTGAAGAAGAGTAAAGCAGGGAATGAACAGCAAATTGTCAGTATCACCTTGGTCTGGAACTAGACAGCAGAAACACAGATAAGTGAAAAAATAGTGGAAAATTAAGTACTGTTTTTTCAAAGATGTGTTGTGTATGATGATGCATATTTCTTCTGTATTAGAGTCTGTAACTAGATACTGTTATGCATCTCTGGTCATCTGGTAGAACTCAGGAAGCTGTTGTTTAAACAGTTGAAACTGTGGTGAAAATGAAGGAGTCAGTGCTGTTTAATGACGCTTTTCGGTAACATCAACAAAAGTCTGATTAATGAATTCTTTGCATTATAAGCATGAAGTACAAAAATTGAATTCGCTTGCCATTCCTGCTCAGACTTTGTTTCTTCCTAGATTTTATTAAGCCCTAAGATATCCAGCTGCATCTCTCTTCCACACCTTTCCCGCCGTATATAATGGTTAAGTAGCACTTTGACATCCCTCAGCTGGAACGTTTCAGTTTGTGAGTACGGAAACTGAAATGTTACAGACAGCACTCCGAAACAGCGGGGAGAACACTGAAGTGAAACTCTCGCAACGGACGTTTAACTGCGTGTGTTGTGTTTGAAACAGCTGTAACTTTGCGGTTTCGGTACATAAAATTCTTTCTATTCAGACCTCGAAAAAAAAAACTTTCTAGTGATATTTTCTTGTAGAAGCAGCAGTGGGAAACATATTTTCAAATATTTTTTCACTTTGTGTTATCAAAATAATTTCACCCTTTTTTTTTTAAATAAAACTTTTTTCTGCCATACAAAGCCTGCTTTTAATTTCATTTCTGTAGAAAATATCTTCCTTTTTAATTCTCGAAATTTCCCCCTCTGTTCTGTCCTATATTACTTTCTTTGCATATGTTTGAAATACCGTTTCGTGCTTTTTATTGAGTATTTACATTTGTTTCAAATTTACTTTCATATAATTTTCGCAAACCCATGCTTTGTCAAATCCTTTAATACTGTTTCTTCATTCTTTCAAATAATTTTTTTCATTTCTGTTTCATAAAGCACCTTTCGTACATATTCATAATTTCTTTTGGGTGTTACATTTCTGTGGGATTATTTGTGATTTAATCCTCTTTAAGTATTACACCATGCCCATGGTTTCTATATAATTTGATATGGCATATATATATTTTCTCAATAAACACAAGTATGAAGACAAAAATGTACTTGTGGTTGCTGGATAAGTTGCATCGCAACGAAAAAACGTAACTCATACTTTTTTCAAAGCAGTTAATTCTCCAATGTTTTACCAACCTGTCGTGTAATCGGTTATACACAACTGTGTTGTATTCGAGCTGTGGCAAGCATTTCCGAAAAGTTTAAAAACGTATCGGTCAACAATATTTTGAGAAAGTCTTCTGTATATTAATTTTGATATTTCTTCACACAACCTGGTGCTTGACATTATTTATTAATTTTTCCTGTCATTATTGCGATGTGCTTTTTGTTTAACATTTCTTGTTTTACATTTTACATTGAGATAATGGATTCGCTCATACATGCGCTCCTCTTTAATCAGTTGAATGGCTCCCCTTTTTTCTTTCTCACGTATTCAACCACCGTCAGATATCATGAATTTTAATTGTTGTTCTAAGAACTAACTTTCGTAGCTGTTACCTGTTTAGTCATAATTTTAGCCAACATCTTCTCTAAAAACCCTTTTGTATCCATCATTTTTTCATGCAAGCAACGTGTTTGTTCCGGAATGTGTTTTTAATTACTCAACAAGTTGTACTAGTATTTTCCTGTTTTGATTTTCGTGGACTACATCTAGGAATAAATTAATTCACTTTCTTTATTATCTTTTTAAGTAGGTGAAGTTTGTGTTCATTTGGAAATATATACATACATACACTGAGGTGCCACTGAATTACAGATAGCAGAATTTATACTAATGCTTGGCTGCTACTCTCGCATTATTGCGCATGCCTGGACAAAACTGTGGTTAAATACAGCCATCGCCCACAGCTTTTCCAATAGTGATCGATTACTGACGTAATGGGTAAGACACGTGATTTGGGCTATTTAACAGATAGCAGATTGTAGGTGTCCGCAGGATAAATCATTTCGGAAGTCTTCAACACACTTGGATTTTCCCGTGCTACAGTATCCAGATTGTTTCAAGAACACGAAAATTCTGGCAAAACACAAGCTCCGGATGAATTGCTTAGGTGCACCGGATGTGACTGCTCGGTTTACTTTTTTTGAGCTGCATTGTTTGAACGCAAGACACAATTGCAAATCACTACTGATTTGAATGGTGGACCAAATAGGCATGTCATTGCAAGAACAGTGCAACGTACTGTAAAACGTCTAAGGTTCGGAGGACGCCTGCCCAAGGAAGTCCCACTGTTAACGCCACGACTCAGAGATCAAAGCCTTGCATGGGCACCGTACCACACCGGCACATCACACACCATACCACACCGGCACCGTACCACAAAAGACTGGTAGCGGATAGCATGAAGTGGTGAATCCAGATTTAAACCTCATAGAGCCGATGAACACTGCATGTAAAGTTAGAACAGTACAGAATAGTGGTTTCTCAGTGATGGTCTGGGATGTCCTCAACTAGTATGCTTAGCGTTCTTTGGTGTATGTGCTGTCGACTTGGAGTTCATCCAAATATGTAGATATCGGACAATTTACACCCATTCATGTCCAGCATGCATCCAAATGGCAATGACCTATTCCAGAATTCTAATTGCCTATCCCACAGCGCCCCCCGGCCACTGAATGGCTGCAAGAGCATTGTAGTAAATTTGAAACCCTACAATGTCCACATAGTAGCCCGAATTTAAACCCCATTGAACACCTTTGTGACACCGTCGAACAGGCTAGTCGGGCACACACACACACACACACACACACACACACACACACACACACACACACACACACACACACACACACACACACTTTGACAAAAAACAAAACAAAAAAAACGACGCAACAGAAAGGAAATATGCAATTGAGACAAAATACTGGCACGTTTAATGTACATGGACAGAAAACAGAATGATTAGAATGTCAGGACAATTGGATGTTTTAGGGGACAACAAGAGCTACACAAAGTGGGCAAGTCAATACGGCGTTGGTCCACTTCAGGCGTGGATACAAGCTGTTACGCGACGTGGGATTTTTTCGTAATGTTGGCGGATGGTATTCTGAGGGATATCTTGCCAAATGGCCTCCAATTGGCGGACTAATCCGTCAGTATTCTGGGAAGGTCGAAGATGATGCCCCATCACATCCTAATTGTGCTCAATAGAAGAGAGATCTGGAGATCTGGCGAGCCAAGGAAGTATGTCGCACGCACGAAGACAATCCATGGAGAGGCGTGCCATGAGAGACCGGGCGTAATCTTTCTCCAAAGTAATCCTGGGGTGCCGCGAAAGGAACAAAAACACAACGGGCCGTAGGATTTTGTCAATGTACCGTTGTGCTGTGAGGGTGCCACGGAGGACAAGCAAGAAGATCCGGCTATTAAACAAATGGCGCTCCAGATCATAACTCCCTGTTGGTGGGCCTAGTTGCGTACGACTGTAAAACCGGGATCCTGAAGATGTCCGGTCCTTCTCCAGACGCGTCTGTGCTGATCGTCGGGGCTCAAGTCAAAATGGAACTCATCAATGAAAACAATTCGTCGCCAATCGGAACGATTCCACGTTAATATGGCCCGACACAATTTCAACCGCTCTAGACGGTGCGTAATGGGAGCCGTGAGGGTAGATTCTCCTTTCGTAGTGTTCTACTAATATCCCGGGTGGTCACTGCAATATTAGTCACACTTTGGGTGGTTGATAGCGAAGATCCTTGTGCTGTAACAGCTGCTCTGATAATCGCCCGATCTTCCCGTACTGTCGTCGTCCTAGGCTGTCCGCTGCCCTCTTAACGCAGAAATCTACCGTTTAGGACTCATTCCTGTCAGTATAGTATAATTGCCACATTGCTCCAACCCAAATGTCGAGCGATTCGTTGGTTTCTCTATCCGGCCTCACGTAATCCAATGGCACGTCATCTTGCAAACTACGTCATATTATCATTGTAGCCACGAATTCGCCTGCTAGACATAGTTACAGCCAGGTAGGAAGGAACACGCAAACCGAATCCACTGGAGGGTTTGTTCCTGCAAGAAGCGAGATTCACCTCTTTATATAAACCATCATTATACGCAGTTCAAATGCGCTATAACATCGGGTATTAATTCATTAGGTGCAAATTGTTTATCATTTGAATATTCGGTCGACAAGTTTTTGCATGTGAAGTTTCATTCCTATCGGAGTATTGTTTCGGGGTGCACCGTTTTTCTTGTCACAGAGTGTATATATACACATATTTGATATATACTGAAGTGCTATTGAATTAGAGAAACCTGCTTATGGTAACGGATTGGGCCATTGATTATGAAAAGGTCTTCGATTCTGTGCAACAATCAGCAGTTACATTGGGTCTGGTTGATTCCGTCGACATGTCATTTCGTCGACGCTACTTCGTCGACAACTCCTTTTGTCGACAGGCACATTTCTCCGACACTCAATTCGTCGACACTATATATGTAAACAGTCGATTCCTAAAAAAACGAAAAAGTACAGAACCACCAAAATCAAAATTGGTGTATTATCTCATGGTACTCTTTTAGACCGTACGCGGTTTTTGGAAGGTGTCGGGGCCCGAGGTCAAGGGGCCCCATACAACATTTTCGTAAAATCTACAGTTTTCAATTCAGAAACAACAAATTTGGTATACTATCTCATGGTACTCTAACTTACACCGCACACGGTTTTGGAAGGGGTTGGAGCTCGGGGTCAAGGGGACCCCATACAATATTTTCGTAAAATCTACAGTTTTTAATTTAGAACCACCAAATTTGGTAGACTATCTCATGGTCCTCTAACTTAGACCGCAGATAGGATATTGCAGTGCAGACTTGTGTTGCAGTTCTTAAGTAAAAAACCGGAAATTTTTGAGAAAAGTTTGTATGGGGCTCCATTTACCCCGGTCCCCGACCCCTTCCAAAAACCGTGTGTGGTCTAAGTTAGAGTACCATGAGATAGTATACCAAATTTGGTGGTTCTAAATTGAAAACTGTAGATTTTACGAAAATGTTGCATGGGGCCCCCTTGACCCCGGGCCCCGAGCTCTTCTGTCTATATTCTAAATTGGTGTAAGAGTACAACGAAATAGTATACCAAATTTGGTGGTTCTAAATTGAAAACTGTAGATTTTACGAAAATGTTGTATGGGGTCCCCTTGGCCCAGGGCCCCGACCCCTTACAAAAACCTTGTTGGGTATAAGTTAGAGTACCGTGAGACAGTATACCAAATTTGGTGGTACTAAATCGAAAACTGCAGATTTTACGAAAATATTGTAAGCGGGAACTTGACCCCGGGGCCCGACTCCTTCCGTCTATAGTCTAAGTTGGTGTAAGAGTACAATGAGACAGCATACCAAATTTGGTGGTTCTAAATTGAAAACTGTAGATTTCAGAAAATTTTGAGGAACGACTGTTCGCATATATAGTGTCGACGAAGTGAGTGTCAACGAAATGTACCTATCGACGAAATGATTTGTCCACGAAGTGGCGTCGACGAAATGAACGAGACCAGTTAGAATGGCTTTAAAATCCTGCGGTATTGAAGATGCATACATTAGCATTTTTTATAACATCCATGAAAATGCAAGTGCAAAGGGTCGGATATTTGAGGATACAGCATAAATAAGAATTGGAAAGGGAGTGAGACAAGGCGACACCATATCTGCCAAGCTCTTTAATGCCATATTTCAAAATCTCTTTCAATCATTGAACTGGGAAAAACAAAGGGATAAAGATTAATGGAGATTACTTAACTCACCTTCGTTTTGCTGACGAAGTAGTGATCTTTGCAAATGCCGTTTCAGAGCTGCAGATTATGATTCAAGAATTTGTTGACAAGAGTAAAGAAGTGGGATTAAGAAAAACTTTCAGATGGCAAAAGTGATGTACAACGCTTTTAAAAGAAACGAAGATTTATCAATTGATGGAGAGAAGCTTGAGACAACCGATACCTACATTTTTCTTTGTCAGCAAATATCAGATGAGGGACACATTGATGAGGTAATTAATCGGCGGATAAAACTTGGATGGAGAGCTTTTGGAAGACAGAGTACAATTTTTAAGAGCAGTATGCATCTATGTCTTAAAAAAAGTGTTTAATCAATGCATCATTCCAGTGCTTACGTTTGGAGCACAGACATCGACCTTAACTAAAAAAGATATACAACAAACTGCAGAACACTCAAAGGGCCATGGAGAGATGCATGCTTGGTGTAACCAGGACAGATAAGAAGAGGAACTTGGGAATAACGAAACTGACAGGGGTGAACGACATCATAAGCAGAGTGAAATCACTGAAATGGCTATGGGCTGGACATATTGGCAGAAGAACAGACCACCGATGGACAACCAAAATTTTGACTGGATTTCGAGGGACAGGAAAAGACCCAGAAGCAGACCTCAAGACAGACAATTGTGGAAAAAACTTGGGGAGAACTTCATCCAGCGGTGGATTGATAATGGTTGATGATGATGATCATGATATATATATATATATATATAAGGCATGCAAAAGGTTACGCGTAAATTATCAAAACAGCTTTTTGAAATTCCATAGCGCCTGAGCCTGAGTATAAGGAAAATCAAACATTAGATACAAAAATCATTACAAAATCTGAAAACTTGAGTAACTGAAAACCGAAAGAAGAGATCTAAAAACCAACCGGGAGAGAAAAAAGGAATATAGTAATATGTCACGCTGCTATTCATGATTTCATCGTGGGCTATGCACAGATAGAACCTTTCATACCTATACAAAGACCAAAGAGTGTGGGTTTCTGCACAAGCCAGTTTGCTACAATAACATCAAAATAATAATTAGAAAACATTAAAATAAAAATAAACCTACACCAAAACAAACAAAGCCCCCGCAGTTAACCACCCTTAATCGAGAAACACAAGCACCAAAACCTCTCCCCCCCAACCAAAAAAAAACAACATAAAAATAAAAGACATTATTAAAAATGAAAAGAAAAAGAAAAAATATTTTTGTGGATTAATAAAAATAATGCAACTAAACAAATACGAAACACATCCCTTTAGCAAACTGTATGGTCGTAGCCTAACCTAACACGACTTATAGAACCTAAATGACTAAGTCCAAGAAGTATACAATGCCAGTGTACCTAGAAAAAACACTATTACAACCATACCCTATATTAACGTAACTATTTACAAGAATATTCTTTTGATACCTAAAGGTGGAAAAAAGCTTAAATAGTTAACCTATTTACAAGAAATTGCCAAAAGAGTTTTAGAATGGAAAATAAGAGCCAGTTAAAGCTGCACTCGCCCAAATTCAAACTAAACGGAGGCCTGAACAATGGGGCACGCTCGACGACTGCCTGCTAATCTCGAAATAACAATAGGAGAAAAGGAAAACTTCAAACCTAAAAAATATTTCAAAAATAAAATAAAATAATAAGCAAAAATAAGAAACTTACCATAAGTAAAAGATTCAATCATGACCTTCCAAAGACATTTCAAATGCCGACGTGACTCGAAGCAGTGACGCCAACAGCGCCACTTGGCAGTCAAGGGGGTAACCAAATTTCCAGAACTTACTGTGGTTATGCTTAAAATAGGAAACATTTCAAACAGTTTTAAAGTTGATATCAACTAGTTGGAATACTATATAATACCAATTCAGAAGAAATTAAACTGTTTTCAACTGACTTTAAAAGTATTAAAATACCCAAAAAAATTTTAACTTTCACAACATTTTAATTATTTAATTTATACTATATTTTTCTTTTAGTTTTTAATATATACGTTTTTGTATATTTGTTTTATCTTTTAAACTCCTTTTTAATATTTTTGATTAGGCTAGTTTTAAACTTGTTTTGATTAAAAGGAAAGGGAATTGAAAGAGTATTTTGTGTTCCAAATTAAGTAAATTTAACCACATCATCATCTAAACCGCTATAATATAGCTTTAATATCATATTACAGAGGCTTAGACGATGATCATGTGGTTAACTATACTGGCGCTATGGAATTCAAAATCTGCTTTGAAAATTTATCTGTAACCTTTAGCATGCCTTATGGTATTTCAATTTTTTCTTTCCAGCTTTAGCGCGATTTTAGTTGAAAACTTTGCTTGTGTTTTAATTTTGGCTTGTTGTTTCAATATGTTCTCAGCTCGCAGTTGTTTATTTTTTGTTTGCAGGTTGGCAACCAATAGGTAAGAAATAGGAGTTTGTAGACTCTGGTCTGTTTATCTTTTTGGCTGAAAACTATGTTTGTAATTTAACTTTTTGCTATCACACGGTTAGGCCTGCCCCCTAACCCATTGTGTTAACTAATGCTGGCAGAATGGATTTAATATTATGAAATGACATTAGTTTTTTTACCCGTAAGGGTGCCAATCCTACGTTATACTGTGATCAACTACAAGCAAAGTTTTTTATTCAGTTTATAAGCTTTCCTCTACTGTACATAGTCTTGTATATGTTGGTCAGTCTAAGAACCCACTGCACCTTAGGATCAATGGGCACATGTCTCAGGTTAGCAAATTCCAGCCGGACAGAATCTATTCGCAACAGAGGTCTCTCCAGTTTTCCACCCATGAGCCAGAGCATTTTAATTTACATGATTTTGATAAGGTACAAATTGAAGTGCTTCATATTATTCCAAACTTTGAAGACAGGCTTGCTACTGAGTCCATTGAAATCCTTAAACAGCATTCATTTAACACATATGGGCTTAATTCAACAATAGCGGATAATAAAATTTCTAGATTTCATGTAGCAATTAGAGAATTATCTCCTTGCTTCACCACAAGACTTGCAGCAGAGGTAATAGGGGAAAGAGGCTAGTTAAATCCTCTAGTTCAATAGATTTTATTGTTTTAAAGCAGACTCTTCCTGACTTCAAGAATAACCACAACTTCATTAAAAACAGAGTCTCACTTCTTAAAACCTTTAAACACTCTGTGTTAAAATGTTTTTTTTTTAGATTTGGAGTTATTTAGAAGGTAATGTAGGTTGACATGTTTTTCATCTTGTACTAGATGTACTTAAATAATATTCTTAAAGACAAAATATCCTCCAAACCAGCTTCCAAAAACTACATTACCATTAGAATCCTTAATAAAAGGTATGATAATTTTAAAATTAAAACAATAGTCTATAATAATGCTAGTAGCTTCCCCATTTTCAAGCATCAATCTATAATTAGCTTTAAATATGTTAAAACCTTGGATTCTAGTGTAAAGAATTACAAATCACATGCTTCACTTACTAACCCTCTTGACTTTAGCTATAATTGTAATATATACCAAAGTACAGTATATTATGATAACTTCCATAGCCATATTGTCACAGGTAATCTATGATTAATCGATAACCCTAATCTTAAAAATTTCCAAGATAATAACATTATTTTCTCTAAAGAATTAAACCAATCTCTCGATAGTCTACAAACAGATCACATTTTTACAACAGCTGATAGACCCAGTAATAATTTTTCAATTATTTGTAAGAAATTCTATTTTGACAATTAAAAGTGAACTAAATAACAAAGTTACCCATGTCCCTGCTCCTGTTTCAGGTAAGGAGCTAGCAAACCTTTACCTACTTATTTAATTCATAATAAAAAATTAATATCTTTCAAAACTAAAGTAAAACATGAAATCAGGGATCTAGGTTAGGTTAATGTGGTTAAATTTTATGAATTAATTCAAAAATAAATTGGGATAATATTACAACACATGATTCTTCAAAAAAATTATATAATATATTTCTTGATCACTTTACAGCAGTCTACAATGAATGTTTTCCAAAAAAATATGTAACACAGCCTAAAAAGGCCAGAAAACCTTGGATTAATAAAATAATATTGAGAAAAATTAATAAAAAAATAAATTGTTTAAAAAATTTCTTTCAACTCGACAACAAACTGATTTATTAAACTTCAAAAAATTTAGAAATTTGCTTAATAAAGAAATTAAATATAAAAAAAATTGTACTATAACGATCTATTCAATACACCATCATAAAAGTTACATGCTAAAAATATCAAGAAGAATAAAAAGGCAGCTGTCTAAGCATGTAGAAAACTACCCAAAACGTACAATTAGAATTTTACTACTAAAAGGCATATTAGGTAAAAACAAGATCTTTCGCAACAGGCGCCCTGTGCGTCATCAGGTTAAAAGAACTGGCGCTAGGAGAACACACACACTTAATATATAGATAGTCCCGAAGACAACAGCGATCCCGGTGAGTGACATGATATCCGCGTCACAACTCGGTTACAGCGAGAAACAAAGCAAAGAAAGAAAACACCAAATAGATTACAAATACATATTCACCGAAGTGAAAAATAAACACAGGGTCCGTTATCATCCCCCGCAGTAGGGTACTTCGCACGACATAAAAAATTAAATAAGCGAATCCACGGTGCATGTGCAGGTAAGTCATCGTTACAGCATACGTCCTTAAAAACGTCAATATACAAACTTTCGGCGAAGAGATTACTTAGGACCAGAGGTAGGTATTTGACTCTCTTCGCCGAAAGTTTGTATATTGACGTTTTTAAGGACGTATGCTGTAACGATGACTTACCTGCACATGTACATGCACCGTGGATTCGCTTATTTAATTTTTTATGTCGTGCGAAGTACCCTACTGCGGGGGTTGATAACGGACCCTGTGCTTATTTTTCACTTCGGTGAATATGTATTTGTAATCTATTTGGTGTTTTCTTTCTTTGCTTTGTTTCTCGCTGTAACCGAGTTGTGACGCGGATATCATGTCACTCACCGGGATTGCTGTTGTCTTCGGGACTATCTATATATTAAGTGTGTGTGTTCTCCTAGCGCCAGTTCTTTTAACCTGATGACGCACAGGGCGCCTGTTGCAAAAGATCTTGTTTTTACCTAATATGCCTTTTAGTAGTAAAATTCTAATTGTACGTTTTGGGTAGTTTTCTACATGCTTAGACAGCTGCCTTTTTATTCTTCTTCTATTCAATACACAATCGACTGAAATTATTTGGAAAAATATAAATGAGATGTTGGGAAGGAAAAAAAATACAACTAAAACAATTACATTGAGCATGGGTGGTCAGAGGGTTTCTGATTCTCAATTTGTAGCAAATGAATTCAATTACTATTTCATAAATGCCCCTAAAGAAATAAAAAATAAAATTAAAACTAATAATAAAAAATCGGAATCTACTGACCAACAACAAAACCTTACAAAATTCCTGTTATTTTGAATATTTTACTGCAGCTGAGGTTGAGGCATGCATAAGAAATATTAAATCAGCGTCTGTGGGACCAGATGATATACATCCAAGGGCTATTAAAAGGGTATCCAAAATAATTTCTAAACCTCTCAGTCATATATTTAATATGAGTATTGAATTTGTCAAAATACCTGATAAATTAAAAATAACAAAAATAACTCCAAAACATAAGACTGGGCCCAAAGATAATATAAATAATTACAGACCAATTTCTAACTTATCTTTTTTTGCTAAGGTTTTGGAAAAAATATTATGTACAAGATTAGGAAACTCTTTTGAGAAATATCATGCAATCAATAAAAATCAGTATGGATTTCAAAAGGAAAAATCAACATAAATAGCTATTTTAACACTACAGAATATCATAATTAATAATAGAAAAGGCATTTGACACGGTCGATCATAGAATGCTTTTGGATAAGCTCTATGATAATGGAATAAGAAATCAATATTACAATTTATTAGAGGACTATTTACATAACAGGAAACAGTATTTGCAGATTAATAAAATGAAATCGCATGGGTTGCTTAATGATATGGGAGTGCCGCAGAATTCAGTCCTGGGACCATTACTTTTTTTAATTTATATAAATGACATTTGTAACATTGAACTTAATGAGGATTTTATTTTATTTGTGGATGATGCCACGGTTCTGATTTCGGGTGCAGATATGAATGAGGCAAAAACAAAATGTAATAAATTTATTAAAAAATTGATGGAATGGCTGGACACAAATTTTCTGTGTTTGAATATAAAAAAAACTAAAACTATGATTCCTAAACAGGGACATAGACAGATTATTGAGCCACCATCTATTTGCGTGGAGAAGTGTACCCTTGAAATAGTAAAGAATATAAAATATTTGAGAATAATAATCGAGGATAATTTAAAATGGAATATAAATATTCAAAATACTGTAAACAAAATTTCGGGGGTATTGGGTTTATTAACGAGAATTTCAAACAATTTAACAATCAAAACATTAAAAATGTTGTACTACAGTCTGATTCGTCCATGTTTGACTTATTGTTTATTGGTATGGGGGCAAACTACTAAGAAAAATTTATATAGATTAAAATCATTACAAAATAAGATGGTCAGAATTTTAAATAACTTCAGGGAGATTAATTTGAATATGGGGGACGTATGAATCCATATGTTTTTAGATAGTGAGAATTTATGGCAATTTAGATTATTAGGATTTATGTATAAACGGATAAAATAGAATAGGTATCAACATTTAATTCAACTGAATACTGTAGGTCACGACTATCAAACAAGGGATAGAAATGCATTCTTATTACCAATGCCAAACACCTTAACCCCAAAAAGATTTATTAATTACCAGGGATTGATGTTGTGGAATAACCTTCCTTGTCAATTAACATATATCAATAATTATAATTATTTTCGAAAGCAACTGAAGAAATATTTGCTAACAAATTAAAATACAAAATTCTATGGTAATTTCATTAATCAGACTGCATATGAGAAATTTTTATATGTGCAGGACGTTTGACTTGACTACATACCTTAGGGGAATTAGGATTCACTCAGGCTATACATATATAGCCTTTTACTCAATTTCCTGTTCTGTGGTTACCCTGTACATAAGTACATAAATATTTACATTATATACGTTATTATTCTTAATACTATATGTTATAAAAGATACTTATTTTGAAATGTAATATTTTCAAATGTAACCCAAGAACAAAAAAAATGAATTCAAGGCATTTCACAAACAGCTTCGGTTTAAATTGGCTAAAAGTTATGAACCTGAATTTCCTTATCTTTTTGCTACTGTAAAATTTCATAAGGAACCGGTGAAATTTAGGTTTATAGCTAGTGAGACTAAAAGTGACAAGAAAGTTATAGATCATTATTTTGAAGCAGGTTTTAAATCGAGTAAAATATTGTTCTAATTTGAACAGTAAGGATTTTTGGATTAATAATAGCAATGGAGAGGTAGCTTCAGACATCCTAGATATTAAGCCTGTAAATATTAATAGCTATGACTTTAAAAATTTGTACATCAGCCTCCCAATAGTTGATATAATTAACACCCTTAAATTATTTTTTTTAGGATTTAAGGTCTCTGACATTATTTCTGAAAGTTCCTGGAAAATTATTGTAAAATTTCTGCATTAATAATAATTTTGTCCTTTTCTGCAATAATTTTGACAATCAAGTTAACGGAATTCCAATGGATTGCTCACATTCCACAAGTGTTTCTAATCTGTTCTTGTTTTTCAAAGAACTTCTGTTTATCAAGAACAACTCTTTCAAACGAGACAGCTATTCATATATTTACAGGTATATAGATGACCTTTTTTCTTAAATAATTCTGTAGTTATTGAAAATAATTTATCGGGTATACATATCCAAGCTGCCTAAGTTAATTAAAACTAACACTAGTATCCTGGAACTTGATTTTCTAGATTTGTCTAATTATCTAAATAATGGTAACCCAGTTATTAATTTGTATGATAAGAGAAGTAACTTTAATTTTAAAATTTTAAGATTCATAGAGTGATCCAGTAATATCCCCAGCAAAGTAATCGGGAATGTCTTTGTCTCGCAGGTTTTAAGGTTGTCCAGGATTAGCAGCTTGCAGGAAGATTTTAAGCAGCATATTCAATTCCTAATCAGTCTGTTTATTGATAACCAGATTCCAAGGACTTTCTTAAAAGCACCACTTAGGAAAATTGTTCTCAAGTATAGTGTTAGAATTGCAGACCGACTCTTATTTAAAAACTCAGTGATTGAATGAATCATCTAAATTAAAGCTATGTCATAGAAGTTTAGATGATGATGTGGTTACTTTTACTTAATTAGGAACACAAAACACTCAGTTCCCTTTCCTTTTAATTCAAAAACATTTTAAAACTAGCCTAATGAAATATATTATACAAAAATTAAAACAAAATAAAAATATATACAAAAAGGTATATATTAAAAACTAAAACAAAAAAAGAATAATTTAAATAATTAAAAGGTTGGGACAGTTTAAGTTTTTGGGGTATTTCAGTACTTTTAACGCCAGTTGGGAACAGTCTAAAATGTCCCTAGTAGGTATTTTATAGTATTTCGTCTAGTTGGTAGCAACTTCAAAACTGTTTGAAATATTTCCTATCTTAAGCATACCCACAGCCATTCTGGAAAATTGGTTGCCTTCTTGACTGGCAGGTGGCTGGTAGCAATGACTGACTGGTAGCAATGACTGGTAGCAATGACTGTTGGCGTCATTGCTACCAGTCACGTCGGCATTTGAAACCGCTTTGGAAGGTCATGATTGCACCTTTTACTTTTGGTAAGTTTCTTATTTTCACTTATTATTTTATTTTAAAAAAGAACATTTTTTATGTTTGAAGTTTTCCTTTTGTCCTATGGTCATTTGGAGTTTTTCTGCAGGGTTTCTTTTTTTTCGAGAATAGCAGGCAGTCGACGAGCGTGCCCCATTGTTTCTGGCCTCCTTTAAATTTGAATTTGGGCGAGTGCAGCTTTGAATGGCTCTTGTTTATATTCTAGAACTCTCTTTTGGCAGTTTCTTGTAAATAGGTTAAATAAATTAAGCTTTTTTCCATCTTTTGGTATTAAAAGGATATGCTTGTAAATAGTTACGTTAATGCAGTGTATGGTTGTAATAGTGTTTTTCCTAGGGAATCTGGCATTGTATACTTCTTGGACTGAGTTTTTTGGATTCTATAAGTCGTGTGAGGTAGGGCTACGACCATACAGTTTGCTAAAGGGATATTTTTCGTTTATATTTGGTTGCATTTTTGTTATTTCTCCACAAAAATGTTATTTATTTTTATTTTTATTTTCAATAACGTCTTTTATTTATTATTTTTGGGGGAAAGGGGAGGGGGGTCTCGGTACTTGTAGGTCTCGGGCAGTAGTGGTTAACTGCGGAGGTTTTATTTGTTTTGGGGTGGGTTAATTTTTACTTTAATGTTTTCTGATTCTTATTTTGATGTTATTGTAGCAAACTAAATGGTGCAGAAACCTACACTTTTTTGGTCTTTATAGAAGTATGAGAGATGTTATCTGTATTCAGCCCTTAAAGAAGCCATGGCTAGCAGCTTGTCATAGTTCTACAATCCTTTTTTCTCCCGCTTGGTTTTCAGATCTCTTCTCTAGGTTTTCCGAATCAGTTGCTCCAGTTTTCAGATTTCGTATTGATTTTTGTATATATATATATATATTCCTATGGAGCATTTCAACTGGTCTTGGGTTATTCCGGTTTTTGCTGAGTTTCGACAGGTCATGATCCACGAGTCGGTGTTCCCCTGATGAGATCGGCTTGAGAGGTTTGTTTTTGATTATAATGCTTTTTTAAGTCTCTTTGCAATATTAATGGTTTTTTTAATTGTGGTTTACAGTGGTATGTTTTTATCGATAATATATATATATATATATATATTATTTTTAGATAGTGATTGCGGTCTTATACCGCCAATAGCAGTATAACTATACCATCGGGATTAGAGGAAATGCTATCCCACACTCACCAACCCGCTTCGCCAGCGTGGTGAGTTATGGCCAAACTCCTCCAAAATGACTCCACAACTTAAATCTTGGCCCTCAGTCTCCGGCAGCTGGAATGTACCTGGCCAAGGCAGTTGCCAGTGCGACATGAAGGCAAAGGGTGCTAAGAATCCCCGGAGGACCGGACTAGGCTGCCATCTGATGCTGACCTTGGCTACGTATAACGGACGCTCCCTATCTTCTGATTCAAGGCTTCTTGAATTGGAAGAGGAACTACAAAGGATCAAGTGGGTCATCGTCGGGCTAAGTGAGGTAAGGAGAAAAGGAAAAGATCTCATTGAACTGAAAAGTGGACATCTCTTCTACTATCGTGGGACAGATACTGGCAGAACTAGTGGTGATGGATTTATAATAAACAAGAAACTGAAGGATAAAGTTGTAGTAGTTGAAAGTTCCTCTGACAGAGCTGCACGACTCGTTATCCAACTCTCGAGAAGATACCAGGCTCAGATTATTCAAACTTATGCACCCACCACAAGTCATGCTGAAGAAGAAATTGAAGAATTTTATGAGGAAATTCGTGATCTAAATAATAAAGGTAAGCAGCACTTGAAGATAATTATGGGAGATTTCAATGCAAAAATAGGGCAACGGCAACAGAATGAAACTTCAGTAGGTAAATTCGGTCACGGCAACAGAAACCAGCGTGGAAATACTCTCGTAGAGTTTGCTGAGGCAGAAGGGTTTTTCATCTTGAACTCCTTTTTCAAGAAAAAGCCACACAGGAAATGGACATGGAGACATCCAAATGGGACGACAAGTGAAATTGATTTTATTATGTGTAACAAAAAATTCGTCATAGAAGACTGCAGTGTGCTAAACAAGTTCAACACAGGCAGTGACCATAGATTGGTGAGATGTAAGATGCACCTCAACACTAAACTCGAACGTAGATAGCTCATAAGACAAACAAAATGTATTGACATAACCAACCTTAAAAAACACCATAATACCTTCAAATTGGAACTGAAGAACAGATTCTCTGCTTTAGAAGGCCTAACATCGGAAGAAGTGGATATTTCTGAAGTTAACAGAAAAGTAACCAAAGCTCTTATGGAAACAGCAACAAAATTAGCTGGGTCTAAGAACAAATTGCATGTGAACAAATTATCAGGAAAAACCAAAATGTTGATGCGAAAAAGAAGAGTGATGAGGACAACTAAAGAAGATGTGACTTCCAAAGTGGAATATATAGAGCTATGCAAGACAGTACGAAAAAGTATCACTGAAGACGTAAGGAAATTCAACTGTGAACTAGTAAGGAAAGCAATTGAAAACAACCAAAGCCTAAAGATAGCAAAGGGACATCTCAGTAAGGGGAAAAAACAGATTATGGCACTGAGAAAAGAAGATGGTTCTGTAACAAGAAATAGAGGCGAAATTTTGACAAGAGTGAAAGATTTCTACTCCAAATTATATGAAAGGGATGATACATGTACTCCAGAAATCATGAAAGGTACCAGTACCAGAGTTCTTCCAGTCCTTCCAGCAGAAGTTGCACATGCAATCAAGAACATGAAGCGGGGAAAAGCTCCAGGAGAAGATGGAATTACTGTAGACATCATACAAGAAGCAAGTGGAGAAATCGAAACAGTACTCGCCCAAAATTTTCACTCGATGCCGTAATGAAGGGAAAATTCCTGAGGATTGGAACAACGCTACAATGATCTTGCTACATAAAAAAGGTGACATTGAGGATCTCAGGAACTACAGACCTATCAGCCTCCTATCAGTGGTTTATAAAATCTTCACTAAAGTTCTTTCACACCGCTTGAAGGTGACACTGAATATGGCTCAACCGAGAGAACAAGCTGGATTCAGGAGTGGCTACAGCACAATAGATCATATCCACGTACTGAGAGAACTAATTGAAAGAGCGAGGGAATATGAACTTCCATTGTAAGAAGAGGAACACGTGGATCCGAAAAATGACAAGAGTGGAAGACATCATGATCAGAGTTAAATCCCTGAAATGGCAATGGGCTGGACATACTGCCAGAAGAACAGACCATCGATGGACAGCCGAAATTTTAGATTGGATTCCAAGGGACAGGAAAAGACCCAGAAGAAGACCACATGGAAGATGGGTGGATGAAATTCGAAAGTATGCGGGAGTGACATGGAGGAGACTGGCACAAGACAGACCGTTGTGGAGGAAACTTGGGGAGACCTTCTTTCCAGCAGTGGATTGATAATGGTTGACAATGATGATGATGATGATGATTATGATATATCTTGGAGGGTATATAAGATGTGCTTTAGTATTCAGAAAACATATCGCTCGTTGCTTCCATGGATAAAAGGAGCGATTTATCAAATTTTCAAAAGGGATAATTATCGGCTTTCAGGCCAAAGGCGGCAGTATTTCTGAAGCAGCGCACTTTGTGAACTGTTCGCGTACTGCTTTGGTTAAAGTGTCCTGATTGGAGAAATGGCACCATTGCGAATAAGCGCTGTGGAAACTGCGGAGCATCACGTGCCATTAATGTGAAAGGTGAATGTCGGTTTCAAAGGTGCATGAGGGCCGATCGATAAGCTACAAGGGAGCAACTCATCGGCCGAATGAACCAGGGGGCTACCGGAGGTGTGTCTAAGACAACAGTTCAACGAACCGTGTTGCGTATGGGGCTCCGATGCCGACCGATGGTCACTGCATCTATGCTAACGAAGATGCATCGTTCGAAAAGGCACACAATTGCACAGCAGTATAGGAATTGGATCTCCGCTGATTGGCAAAGAATTGGCTTCTGCGATGAGTCACGTCTTCTGCTTCATCGAATAGATGGACATTGGCGTATAAGGCGAGAAACATCGGAGAACAAACACTCTTCACCCACAGCTGGAAGAACACAAGCTGGTGGGGGCAGCATTATGGTCTGGGGAATGTTTTAGTGGTATGCTCTAGGTCCACTCATACCCGTGGAAGGCACTATGGACGGATTCGTTATTAATCCATTCTTGTAGACCACGTACACCCATACATGCAGATTGTCTATCCTGTGGCGGACGGGATCTTCCATTACGACAATGAGACGTGCCACACAGCCAGAAATGTCCGAGGGTGGTTGGAAGAGCTCGATGAAGACTCCAAAGTACTTCCCTGGTCCTCTAATATATCAGACGTAAACCCAATTGGGGATATGTGTTACCACCTCGATCGTGTTATTCTCTCTGTAGATCCCCCACCACGCTCCTTCTCAGATGCACTGCAGTCGGCATGCCTACACATACCTGAGAACATCTTCCAACACCTTATTGAGTCACTCCCAGCCGGTCAAGCTGCTGTCCGCGCTGCACACGGCGGGTATTCTGGATATTACCTGGTGGTCACTATAATGTGACTCGACCGTGTGTATACTGTATACTGTATATACACTGAAGAGCAATTGAATTAGAGAAAGCTGGTGTTATGCAGATGTGGCGCTGTGGGCGGCCATGTAAACGGAAACGACATGACATAGGCAGCGATCCGACAATATAAGGAGTGCTGCGACGAGAATCAGTAAGAGTCAGACTCAGTATGGGTAAGACGAAGGATCTAAGCGCATTTGATCATGGACAAATTGTCGGGCCTAACGAATGGGTCAATCTATCTCGGAAGTCATGCAAGCACTGAGATATTCACCAGCCACTGTGTCACGGGTGCACAGTGAGTACATCGAATCCGGTAAACCCCTCCTTGCAAGGGCCAACTGCCGTGGACAACAGCGTGTGGATGAGCGGGGTCATCGTCGGCTAGCTCGCATTGTAACAGCGGATAGACGTGCTACAGTGCAAGAAATCGCTCAGCAGTTTAACGCCGGTTAACAAAAACGTGTAAGCAGCCACACCATCGAGAACCATCTCCTCGCTATGGGGTGCAGAAGCCATCGTCCCACGAGGGTATCGCTGCTGACCGCACATCACAGGGTGCAAAGATTAGCATGGGGGCGGGAACATCGCCACTAGACCCTAGACATGTGGAAAAATGTTGCCTGGACTGATGTGTCGAGATTCACGTTGGTACATGCGGATGGCAGGATACAAGTACGGCGTAAACCACATGAAGCGATGGACCCTTCTTGCCAGCAGGGTATTCTTCAATTTAGTGGGGGTGGCATTCTCGTCTGGCGACTGTTTACGTGGAATGAAATGGGACCCCTGGTACGTGTGACATCGTCCCTCACAGGTCAACGTTACCGGGAATCCTGGACGACCATTTGCTCCCATTTGTGTGTTTTCAACATCCCATTGGAGACCTCATCCTGCAACAAGACAATGCACCCCGTCATCGCTCCCGAATTGTATCCGAATGGTTGGATGAACAATCCAGTGACGTTACCTCAATCCCATCGAGCACATCTGGGATGCCATCGAGAGAGATGTTCGAGGCTCTGACCCCCCACCATCAAATTTTCGTGAACTGTGGGAGCTTGTTCAGGGGTCGTGGGTCCGTATGGCTTCCAAACGCTTCCGGTGTCTTGTCGAGTCCATGCCGAGACGAATCGCCGCCTTCATCAGGGCGAAATGTGGTGCTACACGTTACTAGACAGATATCTCTAATTCAATTGCTCTTCAGTGTATATCTTTAATTTTGGGGCCATTGGTTCCCCTGAGGGAGAGAGCCAGTGCCGTGAAATAAGAATATCACATCACCCATGGCTCCTCTGTAGCTCGAACCCGGATGCATCTAAGACGAACGGTCAGAAGGCATCTCTTAGAAAACGATCAGAAGCCAAACGGTCAGAAGCGAAAATCGGTCAGAAGTCAAACGGTTAGAAGCCAACGAACAGTCGGATGATTTACAAGAATTCGTTGACTTCCTTGGTTCTTTCTACCCTTCCATAAAGTTTTCGGTAGAAATGGAAAATAATTTTTCACTTCCTTATTTAAACATTATAATAGTTCGGGATCCAGTTTCGCATAGTATTACTTATTCGGTTTATGCAAACCTTCCGCAGTCCCTGATGTAATTCCGTTTGCGTCGGCTCACCCTTGGAGTCAGATGTCAGCTTTTCATTTCTTGGACAAACGTGCTCTCTCGCATTCGTCCTCTTTATATTCTAGGAATTTGGAGCTAGAGATAATCACGGACCAGGCTCTAGCCTTAGGATATCCTAAGGACATGATAAGAAGTGTAATTCGCAGAGTTTCGAACCGGGCAAATTCCACGCTGTCCAATGAGGGACGAACCTCACGATATGTGGGATCAGTACAATTTGTGCCGCCTATTGTTGAAGCCCTAAAGAATATCTGCCGAAAATATCATATTGATTTTTAAGTGCGGATAAAAAACATCAGTGCCCTTAACTGCAATGACCGAGATTCTGTGAAAGACAATGACAAATGGGGAATTTACAATATTCCATTACGTTCTAATGATGCAGGTAATTCGGAGTTGTATACATTGGCTCTACCTGCAGGAAATTACAGACAAGAGTTATGGAACACAAATACAGTGTCCGCAATGATGCACAAAATTCAGCGTCAGCAAGGACTGTTTACGGAGGAGGATACGAACCAGAATGGGACAAGGCGGCTGTTGTGGTGACCTCATCAAGTAAGTCATCTTTGTTATTTGCAGAGAGTTTGTTAACTCTTAAGAATATGGACCGGTGCTGCAATGATGGGGTACCGGTAGCTGTATCGGGAGTTTGGAAGAACCTCATACAGTCTGGACGTCACAACGTTATCCTTCACCGTGAATGCTGACTCTATGTCATATAACATTAAATGCTTACGTTAATAGTGAGTTGAACCTTAATAATGTGTATACGATAATCTGGCAAAGTGTATGTTATGTTAACCTGTGTGATCTCTAGATCGTGTTAGTTTTTCATGTGAGGATGGTCCTAAAGTTAGATTGAAAGTACTAATGAAATTGGTTTGTTTTTTGGTGAAGGGGATGTTAACCCTCTTCTTTGGCCATCAAACCATTGCTTCTTGGGTGGTTACCAAAAAGATCAACCATCAATGCCGTATGATATTGTCAAACTTTAATGGAGCTTCTACAAGTCATCAAACAACAGAGGCCTGGCAGCCTCAATCAAGATATTGTGCTACTGCATGATAACGCCCGGCCGCATAGGGCAGTTGCCACTCAAAGGGCATTGGGCATTGCAGCGCTTTCGCTGCGAAGTTCTTGATCATCCGGCTTATAGTCCTGATCAATCGTCCGGCGATTCGCTTCGGATGATCCGGTGCGTGAAGGTGTAGATAACTAGATGCAGCAGCAGCTTGCCTCCTTCTATGCTCCAGGAATACAAGAACTTGTGCAGCGATGGTACCGATGTCTAAATGCTGTTGGTGAATATTTTTAGGTATGTCATGTTTTGACTTTTTCAGGCAGAAAGCATCTCTACTTATTGAACAACAATTATAGTTTTCAGGGTTCTGGAGTACGCTGCGTTGCAATGTTGACTACAGAAGCTTGCGAAATGTGGGAAAGGATTCGTCATATCCACACCATTCGTGTCAGAGTATTGAACAAAACACAGTAGCTAGGTGAACAGATTTTTTCTTTAGGGGATTTGACAACAGGAAAATATGAGCGCGTATTAACTGTAGGAATGGAAGAAAAGTAAATACGTTTCGAACTGCATTTTCGATAGATTTTAACATTATCTTTTCATTTTTTTCGAAGTCTGCCTCTGTTTGATCAACACCTGCTTGTTGGTTTTTTGAGCGTTGGATAATGGTGGATCTTAATTTAGGTGAGTGAGTATTGGTCAGTTCTCCTAGATTTGCTTTCAAGAACCATAAGCTAGGAGCAGGTTTCACTGAACCAGGTTTTGTATCTAGCCTTATGCAACGCGTCTCATCATGCGATGTCAATATGCGTTTCTTTTCAGAAATACCGTGGCCAACTTGTTATTTCTAGTTGTTGATGGATAAACCTAGAATCCCATACTATTAAAGGAGCAATTCTTGTGTATTTGTATCTATGTAAATTTTATTTTGAAAGCGGCTCTAAGGATTTTGATGAAAGTGGTTAACCTATCTTTTTCTGGTACTAGAAATCGATTTAGCTTGATCTCGACGTTGGAAAAATTTGTTTAGTGGGTTAAATAACCACACCGAGTTACCACGTTTTTAGTGTCATGGCGTCGTCCTATTAATATTTCCCATGCTCAGAAATCGTATGACGTCACACTCTCGCGATCGAGATGTTGGCGCGCGGTCACGCGATCTGCCTCATTACGTCACGCGTTGTGTGTGGATCCTATTACGGTTCTATGACGTCCCACTCTCGCGACCATCCACCTCATTACGTCCCCGCGTTGTGTGCGTATTACGCATTACTTCTATTTTTTTTCTAGAACAAAAAGTGAGTTGTGCGAGCTGCTTGGAGTTCATGCGTAGTACAGTATAAGCAGCGGAGCTCTGACTTCGTGTGTTTTTCCCTTCAAAAAGGAAACTGTTAACACATAATTTTTTTGAATAGTCACTTGATGACGAGCGTATCCGCTGTGCTAAAATATGATTAGTTAATTTTTATTAATTACTATTAACAGAGTATCACGTAGATGGTAAAACAATATAAAAAAATATGGCTGGTCGACCCTCTACGAAACGTGGAAGTTTCAACTTTAATAAGAAGAATAAGAAGACTACGGCACCTTTGGAACAAGAACAAGCGGAAAAAGTAAATATGGAATAGCTTGGACATTCAAGAGCGGATGGTTTCCGATCACGTTTCAGTCTCGAAACATATGACCTCCCTTTGGAAGAAGATCAGCCTACAAAATGACCATTCCGAGCAGCTAAGGCGAGGAGCAAGGAAATAATGCCCGACGTTATTACAACCTTCAATGAATCTATATTGGATCAAAACCTCGATCAAATGCGGCGAATAAATATACAGCGAATCACAGCTGAATCACCTGAAGATCGTAACCAGCGCTTGGAAGAACAACGACGTCGTATATCACAGCCTATCGCAGGCGAAACTGTGGATGAACGTGTTAAGCGACTAGAAGATATGCGAAAACGTGCGACTGAATTACTAGCCAACGAAACCAAAGAACGACGTGACCAGCGCTTGGAAGAACAAAGCCGTCGTGAAGCTAGACGCCGAAGAGCCTTCAAACAGAATCGATTGCCGACGTACAAGTGTGCTGTTGATGCCGATGTGACCTACCAAAGCTTGGGACCTTTCAACGTCAAGTGCATTCACTGCGAAGCTGTCCATTTCCCCGAAGAACATGTATCCTACCAAATTAACCGCGACTCCTTTGGAGACTGCTGCTTGCACGGCCGAATTCAGCTGGAACCACCGCAATTTCCGAATGAATCGATGCGCTTCTTTTTACGACGCCATCCACTCGCCGAAGAATTCCATAAAGGATCCACGCATGCTTCGCTCTAGCTTCATTCAACGTGGATGACGGTCGAACGATCAACAATCATGGTATCTATAGCTTCATCACTGGCGGACAAGTTTACCACAAAATGAATATGGCAGCTCATCCGACGCAGAACACCAAAGGTGAATTCGAACGACCTCAATATGGCCAAATGTACTTCCTGAACTCCGATGATAGTGTGGCCGAGCGACTCAAACATCCTCTCAAACATGGAATCAGCCGAGCTCTAATGGAATTGCTGGAGAAAATTATTCGATCACAGAACGATTTCACGCAATCCTTCATGATGATGCGAGAAGTGGAAGAAGAAGTGAACCAGTGTGCAGCTGCAGGAGGAATGGCGCCTCTGCATGTTCGGCTCCTGTTCACAATGCTAGAAGGTGCCACCTACAGAAGATTCAACGTTCCTTTTCCTAATGACGAATGTTTCTTCTTCATGCTTAACACCGATCAGAGCTTTCCGGATAATGAAATTGTGGTGCATCAACTAGGCAAAAAGATCGTCACTTTGAGGAATACTGACAAACACTTTGACACCTTCACCTACCCTCTGTTCTACCCAAAAGGAACGTTCAGCTACTTCGTGGATCTAAAACTACGAACAGCTTATGCGAGCCGTCTGCATCTCACGCGACTTAAATTGGCGCAATACCGAATCGCTTTTTGACCCAGACTCGCCTAGCACATTCCTCCAGAAACAGCTACAATGGATCCCGATTTCCGCCAAACCAACTCAACGTCTTGCATTTTGGTGGCCGACTTTTCCAGCAGTATCTCGTCGATACTTACATTCGAGTGGAACGCGACCGCATCCAATGGATCAAGGCAAACCAAAAGAAGATTCTCGCCGATTAATACACCAGAGTTCCAAGCTTTATCAACGAGCTCGCGGAAAAGAAGGATGCTGTTGGTGCTGAGAAGATAATACTACCATCTAGGTTCCTTGGCTCAACGCGATAATACGCCGAACACTTTGAAGACGAGATGGCTATTATTCGGCGCCTTGGATCGCCAGATTTCTTCATCACCATGACATGTAACCCCGATTGCCCAGAGAATAAAGAAGCGTCACGTATTGCCCTTTGAAGATGGAACTGCCTTACAACAGCTGACTCCATGCCGGCCTGATCTTGTCTCTAGAATTGCCAAGCTTAAATTCGATGCAATCATCAAAGAATTGGACAAGAATCACATCTTCGGTAATGTCGCCGAAAACGTCTACACAATCGAATTCCAGAAGCGTGGCCTTCCACATATGCCCCTGCTTCTGATAAAGAGTTCAGAAGACAAGATCCATAGCCCAGAAAAAATCGACGACCTTCTATCAGCTGAAATTATTGACAACGATGATCCAGAGTTGCGAGAACTGGTGCTGAAGTGGATGATTTATAATCCGTGCGGAGAGCTTGATCCAGATGCGAGCTGCATAGTCTACAAGAACGGACGCGTTAAGTGCCGCTTGAACTTCCCAAAATCTTTCCAAGAAGTTACATCCCTAGTAGATGATGAGAAACCAAAGTACCGACGTCGCTACGACTCCAAGTTGGACCAGCGCATCCCAAATTTTCACATGAACATGCCGCGTACCGCAAGGACATCAATAGTCAACGAGTAACAAGAGATAGCCGTCATATGGTTCCTTACAACGCTTATTTGCTGAAGAGGTACAAGTGTCATATCAACGTCGAGTAAGTTGGAAGCATTTGTGCCGTACAATATATCAACAAATACATATAAAAAACCAAAGTAGACTAATTTACAATGAAACAGACACCTACGTTGAACCCGATGTATCATTCCACCGGAAGCCTGCTGGAGATTATTCGGTAACGAGATCCAGAAGAAGAGCCACGTCGTTCAACGTTTGGACATCCATCTGTTTGGCTAATACCGAATCGGGAGCATCGACCATGCCCAAGAAGATTTGGCAGACATTGGACGGAAAGGCTCAACGTTAGAATCCTAGTTCAGGCTCAACCGATCGTTAAACAAGAAGAAAACTGTCGTTTCAGTAGAAACCAACAAGAGGTTATTTACCACTACTATTGACAGATGCCCGAACACTTCAAATGGGACGGAAAATCAAGTGAATGGGTGCAGAGTACTCGCCGTCTATGTGTCATTGGCTGAAACCATAACGTCAATTTAGTAGCCCAGCCAAAACTCTACCACTTACGACTACTTCTGTACCATGTCAAGAATGCAACAAGCTTTGAAGATCTAATGGTTGACGGCGAAGATCTAATGGTTGACGGCGAAGATCTAATGGTTGACGGCCTCCGAAAAGCGACATACAAGCAAGTTTGCCTGGCTCGAGGACTCGCCTATGACGATCAACAATGGATAGAATGCCTACGAGAATCTGACATCTCGAAGATGCCGAGAGAAATGAGAACACTATTTACACCGTTTGTGATTCTTGGAGCACCCGAAACCCGAAGCGCCTATGAGAAATGCTTAAAAACGACATGGCCAATGACTTTATCCAAGAAGCAGGGCGAACTGGCGGCTCAGTCGAAGAAGCGATTAAACGCGCTTATGTAATCATCGCCTACAAGCTGAACACCGAAGTAACAGATAGTAAAAATATCCGGTATTGGGTGCAACGATTTGCCATGGAGAACATTGACGACTACGAGAATGAGCTCAACCAAGACGTTCTAAACACCGATGAGTCAGCTGCTCTAGGCGAAAACATGTACGGGCTTCTTAAAGGAAGGCAAATCGAAATTGTTGACACCATAGTACGTGTACTTGATGACGCGAATCCTGGACTCAGATGTTTCTTCATTGATGGACCTGGTGGCACCGGCAAGACCATCGTCTACAACACCATATATCACATCCTTCGTGGCCTAAATTACCACGTCAGGTGCATGACCTTCACCGGTATTTCTTTGATTCTGCTCCCAGGTGGACCAACTTCACACAAGACCTTAGGACTCAAGGTGCCGATGACGCCAGAATCAATTTCAAGCATAAAACCAGGATCAACCAAAGCCGCAAAACTCTCCCAAGTTGAAGTTTTCCGAATGGATGAAGCGCCTATGCTACCAAACTACGGACTACATAACATGGATCAGCTGTTGCGTGCCATAGCAAATCCAAATTTGCCGTTTGGAGGAGAGATTGTGGTCCTGGAAGGAGATTTACGTCAGTGCCTTCCAGTGCAGCCCCGACGTAACAGAACTGAACTACTAGATTTATCGATCAAAAGAAGCAACCACTAGCGACAATTCAATGTCTTTTCGCTGAAGAAGAATATGCGCGTCGACCCACAAGAAAATGAATTCGCAAATTATCTTTTGAAGCTTGGTAATAGACAACTACCGATGAATTCCATGGACGAAATTGAAATTCCGGAAGAAATCCTTTCTAATTGCAATCTCATCGATGAGGTCTTCGGAAATTGTCTCGGAAATAAAAACTATAAAAGAATGAAGGATAGAGCTATTCTCGTGCCATTGAACAAAAACGTCAGTAACATCAACGCCCAGATCATTGAGCAGCTGCCTGGAGAGTACATAGTATATCATAGCTATGATTCTGTCAAGGACCATCCAGAAGAAGCGCTACAGTTTACGCCGGAATTACACAACTCCATCGACATTGCCTATTTTCCACCGCATGAGCTGAAGCTGAAAAACAAAACACAATCACCATGCTGCTGCGAAATGTGGATGTCTCACAAGGACTCTGTAATGGGACTAGGATGATCATAATCGAGCTCTGCAACAGCATCATCAAGGCGAAGATCGTCACTGGAGATCAATCTGGCCAAGAAGTACACATTCTGGGAATTACGCTTGACTCAAACAAAGGTGAACTTGGATGTACAATGCAACGACATCAGTTTCCGGTAAAACCAGCGTTCGCTATGACCGTGCACAAAGCCCAAGGCCAAACCTTCGAGTTCGTTGGCATCGATCTCCGGATATCCCTCTTCATGCATCCAATGTTGTACGTTGCCTTTTCCCGAGTGAAGAGGCGAAACAGTTTGAAAGTGCTGCTACCATCAGAAAATCCATGTCATACCCGTAATGTTATATGGAAAGAAGTGTTTCACACCATGGAAGTTCACCCGAATGTAACGCCTATGGAAATTGACTATGAAGAAAGCTGTGGAAGTTAACCGACAACATGGAGGAATTAAACACCTCATCCAAATATCTACAAAATATAATTCGATGAAGAACCCCATGTTAACATTTATTGTTTGATGTTCCATGTTCGGAAATAATAAAAACAATTTAAAAAAAATTCTAACTCTAACACAAATAAGAAATTATCATTCATCTTTGTTTTGATGTTTATTCTAAATCAATTTGTCTCTAATTCGTCTATCATTATTAATCTTGATGGTTTAGACTTAGCATTACAATACTTGGAAATAACTTATCAAAATATATTTTTTTGTGCCCTCATTCCCCTTTAACCGAGCAATGCTCGGCGCTCCGGATATTAGGTACTTAAACTTCGAATGGTGATAAAGTGATTATGGGAATGATAGTTAGGAATATGATGAGCCGCAGAATTAGATATTGTATTGCGTTTCATGGCTTTTATTTCATTAAACAATCACAACTTCATCTTTGTTTTGATTAAACAAATCTGTGACTGAAAAATTGATTGAAGAACCCTAACTTACTTATTTGGTTCAAAACCCTGTCCTTGAACAGAACTATAAGCTTGGTACTCCCGAAGGCGAGTAAGCCATGAATGTACAGTACAGCTTTCCGTCATTACATATTTTTTCAAATATACAGTCACCAGTTGTATTTAATATTATACGACCGTAACTGTGTGTTAGAGAATTTGTGTTTGGGATAATTGGATCGGGATACACATTCCTTCGCGGTGCACTGAAGTGTGAGTATGTCATATTTTGACTCTTGCAGAGTCAAACATGACATACTCACACTATGTTTTGCTATCAGGCCCACGGAATATTTTTTACAATAAACATATCAAACATATCAGTCACAGCAATTTGGTCTTTACTTCTACCGAGACATCTTCCAAATTCTCTATCCACGCGTGTCATGACAACTGCTGAACAATATCAGTAACGCGATGTCATTTCGTGTGATAATTTTTTGCAATACTGGAAGAAATTTTAATTTCTTGTAAACTCAAATAATTTGACAGCTAAAGACATCACGGAATCTAAAACATGGTGACAATTTAATGAGCAGTTTATCTTATATTTCTATTAGAGTATGTTTTCAAACTGTGGATCTCTCTCTCTCTCTCTTTCTCTTCCTAATTTTTCTCTTGCATTAAGCATGATACCACAAACATTTTATTTCTGTAGTTCATCCGTAAATACACTGCCGGCCACCCAAAATGCAACACCAAGAAGGACACGAGATAGCAAAGCCAGATATACTGGACACATAACAACAGATACAAAAATAAAACGATTGACCTTACAGGTCCGTGCGACTTGCGGAACACGCAGACATCAATAGTTCGTGTGGCCCCCATGACTGGCAATAACGGCCGCTAGACGCAGCGGCATCTAACGAAAGAGGCTTTGGATGTGATCTTGGGGTATGTTGGTCCATGCTGATTCCACACGTTGCCACAATTCATCAGGCGTAGCCGCTGGTGGTGCTTGCCGGGCCACTCGGTTGCAGATCAGCGACCAGACGAGTTCGATGGGTGACATATCGGGAGAACAGGCGGGCCACGGCAGCAGTGACACCTAGTGGGCCATGAAGAATTGTTGCACAATGCGTGCCACGTGCGGGCGCGTATTGTCCTGTTGAAACGTGGCCGCTGGCAGGTCCTGCAGGTAAGGCTCCAAAACGTCGGAGGTGTAGCGGTGGCTGCTGAATGTGCCGGCGATGCGTACCAGAGGGGTGCGGGTGTCATATCCAATTGCGCCCCAAACCATAACGCCAGGAGACGGAGCGGTATGGCGATGCATAATGCAGGCGTCATACAGTCTGTCGCCGCGGTGCCGCCACACGCGTATCAGACCATCGTGGTGTTGCCGGCAGAAGCGGGATTCGTCGGAGAAGACAATGTCGTGCCATTCCGTAGTCCTGGTGCGGCGTTGAACGGCCCACTGCTGCCGAACTCGCCAGTGGTGTAACGTCAATGGTAATCTGAGCAATGGGCACCGTGCGACAAGTCTCGCACCTTCAAATGACGTCAAACGGTACGTGCTGACACAGGTTGTTGCGCAACACACCCTAATTCCTGCACTAACGTTCGTGATGTGGCGGTGCGAGCCATCAATGTCCACCGCACAACATGCCGGTCCTCTCATTCGGTGGTGTGCCGTGGCTGCGGCAGTCCCTCACGTCGGTCCGTCCGTCCCTCCTGCACCCACCGAATCCATACTCGCCTCATTGTGGCTGGATGTCGTTCCACACTGGCGCCGATGTCTTGGTACGATAAACCGCTGTCGCGATAAGCCACTATTCGTCCTCTGTCGAACTCCGAAACGTGCTGGAATGACTGCCGTATTCTGCGACGAGGCGTCAGGAACCTTCCCACGCACAGATCCGGCAGCCCAACACACTTCCACTACTTACAGCTCGCCTTCTGTGCACCCTTCTTGTAGTGCTTCTCGGTGGCGTGCTGGGCGCACATGATTTGAATATATCCCTTCAATGCTAATAGCTTGCATGTCCTCTCGCGGGCGACGCATGCTGCGAATTTCAGGCCAATCGGTTGCTTTCTTTTTGGTGGTGCATTTTGGGTGGCCAGCAGTGTAGGTAATGTGCTTCTTTGGACATTACAATCGCAATAAATTCAGTAGTATAGTACAGCAGCTCAGTTGGTTGAGTGATCTGAAACACTTACTTCGACCATTCGTCAGAAAGGGACCCCGATTCGAGTCCAAGAGAAAATTTGGGAGTGTGCTTGCCTTTCGGTCTCTTCCTTGGAACCAGTGGCCCTAAATTCGGTACAGGCGACTGCATATATCCCGCACTGTTGCTCAGGGTGGCCATTAAACCCGGAAACAAAAATATATTGTGTCAAGAGCTATAGAGGCAACGTAAACTAGAAAACACAGCTCCGATGGCTCAGTTATCCAAGAGTTGGCTTCTGAACTGGTGGGCTCGGTGTCGAGTCCCGTATGAGGAATGGGTGGTGTATTTGTCTTATGGCTTAGCTTCTCCCCCTTTGGAACCAGTGAACCTGAATTAGGGATGGACGAGTGTTTATAGAGCATAAAGTTGCTCACGGTGGTCGTTAAAATCAGAAAAAAAACCCTAGAAGACTTTGGGTTTCAACAGTTTGTTCTTCAAGTGTGATCATCATGCGGGACAATAAGTTTCACCTTTCAGCTCAATATGAAATATTCAATAATACGGTATTGTGAACATTGTATGAACGAGCTTTTGACACAGCAAGAGGTTTTGAGAGGTTATAGTGTCCTCAGAGACTTTAACTTTTATGTTTCGAGGCTTAGAGACAACCATGAACAACTCCTAGTGATATAGGCCGTCGCTCCTCCCTCATTTGAGGTCAATGGTTCTAGAGACGGCATAAAGCCAGGGCCTTTAAGAGAAACCCTTTACGAATGCCTCATTCTGGATTCAGGCTCGTGCCCTTCTCGAACGAATGAAGAGAAGCCAGTGGTTAGACCACTGCGCCACCGGGGCTGCTCATTTTTGCAACGATGTTCCACGTTTAATACTGAAATAGGTTTCTTCTTGGTTTTCTGAATCAATATGTTATAGAATAAAAAATTTAAAATATATTTTAATCCGATTTGGATTTATTATATAATATGAACGTAATACAAAGTTCTAGATACACATCGGAATCTTCTTTAGAAAATATTACAAACAGGCAGAAGGGTTAGAGTCAGCATTCCGCGCTTTCTTTTAGGAATGACATGACTGCAGCCGATGTGCAAAATATAATACGACAATTTTTCAACCCTAGTTAGATACTGCACTATTTACCGAAAGAGGCGTTTTATTTGTTATCTTGTGTCACTAACTGACTCTTGCAATTTTTCAGATTAGTGTTTCTAAGATATTACATAATACCCAAGAAAAATAAATCTTTGAGATAAAAAGGGCGACGGATTAACGCTGTGCTGTAACTGACACTTCTTAAACTCCAAAAACTAATTTACTAATGACAGTACCGATATTTTTAAATTGTTCTTACAAATTAATTGTTGGTGATTCTCCATTGTTGTACTACTCTAACTGAAAATCATTAATGTACTTAATTGAAAGGAAAAATAATCTGCAAAACTCTTGAGTTAGTTCAGACATGCCTCTTAAACTTTGCACGACATTGCAAGGCCATTTCAGAATTTAATAAAGATGTCAGAAGTTTCTGTTAGAAGAAATAAAACTATTCTTTCCTTCCTTCGTTAACAATATATCTCTAGAGAGTTTTACGCCGCTGTAACAAATAAGATTTGAAATGGATGAAAAATAACTTAGGATATAAACTGATCCTTCCTCAATTTTAACCCTTCTTGTTTGCCTTGCTTTTTCTCGAAATTTGCTTGCTTATTTTCTTTCTTTTTTTTTTATCTTGGAACTTCGCTTTTTTTTTCTTTCTTTTTTTTTCTCAAGATTTTCTCCATTTTGGGGGGATTTTTCGTTTTGAATTATATTAGAATGTTGATACGGTTTATTATCTTTTTTGGAGTCAGTAATAATTGGGTCAAATTATTACTGAAGATGCGAGACGTGAAAAGGAAATTAGAATGAGACTGGGGATGGCTAAAACGGCTTTTAGATAGAATCAAAGACTACTGACAGCCAGAAATGCGGACCTAAAACTGAGGAAGAAAACTTTAAAGGCGTATGTTTGGCCAGTGGCTCTCTACGATTCTGAAACCAGGACATTTTGACCAAGAGGGAAGTGAAAAGGCTGGAGGCATTTGAGATGTGGAGCTATAGACGAATGGAGAAAATAAGTTAGCTCGATAGAAAGACTCATGAGGAGGTCCTGAAGAGAATGGGAGAACCCAGGAAACTGATCCACATGTTAAAGAGAAAACGAATGTTGTGGATTGGTACACATTGCGCCATGGATGGAAGCCCGATTTTGAAAGTTTTGGAAAGGAAAATTCAAGGCAACAGAGGAAGAGGACGGGCAAGGAATAGTTTTGTGGCAGAGTTACTCCAAGACACGAATACTAGGATATACTATGACTTGAAGAGAACGGCGGAAAATAGAGAGGAATGGAGAGATATAGTACATCTACTGAACAACTAGTCATTGGACTGAGTAACCAGAAAGAAGATATTTTTTTACCAAATTCCGGTAAACGAAATAGGTCATTTGCCGGAATCTTTTCAAGACCGTTTCTAGTGCTTGAGAAGTTACTATATCGGCATTTCTCAATATACCCATGCGGAAGATGTTTGCTTTGCTTTACCGTGGCATACTGTATGAGCCGAAAATATCCGAACACCCATTTTGAGTAGTGGATTTGTCATTATACTTCCCAGCCATGGACCATACAGGTGTGAAAAGGCGCACGTGATCTGGTAAACTTTGGAGAATAGCACGAGCAATAGAATGGGCCGAACGGAAGAGCTCAGTGACTTGGCACGGTCATAAGACTCCATCTCAGCAACAAGCCAGTTTGAGAAATTTCTGTACTGTTGCAACCGCCCTGATCAACCGTAAATGATGTTCTGTGAAGTGCAGACGACCACAACAACGCCATCTCGATCTAGTAGGCCATGTAAAATGACAGTGCGTAAGCGCTGTGTGCTGAAACGGGTGGTGTGACAAATTCGTCTCTTCTCGGGTGCAAGAATCACCACCGAGTTCGGAAATATATCTGGAACCAATGTCACCACCATAACGATTCGTCGAAAGCTGAAAGGATTGGATTTCCAAAGGCGAACAGCAACACACAAGACTAACATAAAAAAGATCAACGCCAAGCATTGCTTCGAGTGGTGTAAAGTTCGGACTCAGTGGACTATGGAGCAGTGGAAACGCATTCCTTGGAGTGATGAATCACGCTTCATCATCTAGCAATCGGACGGACGAGGGTGGGAGATGATCGCTACAGAATCCCAGAAGAACGCTATTTGACTTCCCAGAGTGGAGGCTCTGACGCAGCAAAGGTTCCACTGACACGATATTAATTCCTTTCCAATTACAACTAGTCTCAAGATAGGCAAGAGTCCGGTTACTGTTCATAAGATAGTGTATTTTTCTTTCGTGGAAAATAACTGATTTCAAATTAAAGCCACACTATGACATATTAATGTCCTATTTTTTTTAGCACCAAATGTGATTAGCGGATATAGGGAGCTCATTTATTCAATTTCCTTCTGTTACGCCAATTGGGAATGTATTATGCGATATCATTTTTCCCTCAGCTACTTTGCAATTACTTTCTTAATAAACAAGAAAAGCGTTGTATAAGAATAATGAAACTTCAAAGTGATGTAAGTGGAAGAATATTACAGGATAAAAATTGCTTCATTCTTATTTCTGTAGTCCTCAATAACAATGAAAAAGGAAGTTTAATATCACAAAGTATGTCACATGAGGTAGGATTATTAATATTGCAAGTTTTAAGTACATTTGAAAGCACAGCGAACAAAACAAGGAAATTTTTAATTAATCATGTATCACAGAATGGTCGTTCTTTTTGAGAGCTAATGAATTTAAAGCGATGTACTGATGAAAATGATGATGCTTATTATCATGCCAAATTCGAATAACCATCTAATGCAGCATTTATTTCGAGAACGATATTAAATCGTTGATACATAAAGAACATCTAAGATAATGAACTTCATTTGCAGTAATTACTATTGCTCCGAATCCTTTCGTTTTGCCATCATATCGTTTCTTACATTTTAAAGACTTTTCTACTTTGAGAACAATATCTTTCGAAAAAATAACCTTATACAGCATAAACTAATCATATTTTTCCGTATGTGTGCTTCCACATGATGTTTATAATAGAAAGGAAAAAGAGAATATGCGGACAATTTCATTAAATAAACAAACATTATTATCGGTTTCTTTGCAATGGGCGCTTAGGTTTCTTTGCAATGTGAGCTTAGGTTTCTTTGCATGGGCGCTTAGGTTTCTTTGCATGGGCGCTTAGGTTTCTTTGCATTGGGCGCTTCTCCGCTTAGCTGGTAAAGAAAATCGTTGTCCAAATCAAACGGTAAAAAGTATGAAACAAAGTAAATAAAGCAAACATGCACAAGAACATTTTTCACGGGGAGCAGGTAATTTGAATTTGTACGCAATAGTGATATAAATAATGATAAAACAAGAATGGAACGTCGTCGAACATTTGGGTGTAATGAGCGCGTATTTTCCTCTGAAGTACTCTATGTGACAGTAAAAATGCATATTATATAAAATACGTGATAATTTAGATAAACATGATACATATGTGGTCACACAAACATATATGGTGTAAAATATTATACTAATAACACAATCGTCGATATTTTCTGGAATATCAATACCTATAAATAATAATTGATAATCAGGATACTGAGCGCTGTACTGCAGAACCTTTGACAGAAGACCCAACATTTCAGGAATTAAAAGTATAATACATAGGTTATAAAACAATAAAGCAGCTAGAGAGAAAATTATAGCTGAATGGCTACTACAATAGGGTGGAATAGGAGTAGTACGGAGATTGCATGATCTAATTATTGCGATATGGAGGACAAAACTGTACATAATGATTGCAATATTTCAATAATTTACTCCATCTTTAAAAAGGGGAATCCAACGAAAGTCTGTAATAACAGAGACATTTAACTTTTGGATACGTTCTACAAGGTTCTATCGACAATCCTTGCAGAAAGAATCAGTATTCATGCTACTAATGATACTGGAGATAATAATCACATAGAGGAGCATCTACTGTGAAACACACATTGTTACAGAAAAATATTACAGAAACACTATCAACTATTTAAACACTATTAGTTATTGCAGAAACACTAGGGCAAATATTATAGAAACCTATCAATTCAATACATATCTCCATGTGTTCTTTTTTTTTTTATTGAAGATAAGCATACAGTAGCATAAATAGAAAGGAATTGTGGAAACTGATTTTAAAGAGTATTCTACAAAATTACATGAATTTCACAAAAATCTGCAACTAAATTTTTTTCTTAAGATTCGCTTTCTCCAGGCAGTCTTGGAAGTCTGTGTGATACAATTTATTTGTTACCACTGTAATTGAATTTTTCAACGGAAAAAATAATGAGAGATATTAACGAATATCGTTGCTTGGAAAAAAATAAGAAGTACTTCATGTTTGTTCATAGTTTATCCTAAAACAACTGAGAATGTTTTTATAAACAATGTGCAGTACTGCTTTCGACTTTGGCATGAGCATCGAAAGAACGGTAGTCGCTGTGGTAACCATAGCAACCGGTCACACATGTTTATCACGCATGCTTCTTCAGTAGTGCGCAGTTTAATAAGGGTTCATGAAAGAAATACGGGATTACGCTTCAAAATTTGTATTAATGAGGGTTGTTTCGTGAACCAGTAACAATGTGTTTTCGCGCTGTGACAGAAAACTGGTTGTGAAACAAGAACAAAGATGCGCTATTAAAGGTTGCTGTCGACTTAAGAAGTCTGTCTGAAAGACTTTCCGTCTTATGCAAGAAGTTTATAAAAATCAATGCCTAGGAGTATCGACGATTTACAGATGGCATAAAGAATTTATGGATGGTCGTGAGTCGGCAGCTTTAATAACGCATGGATGAAGACCTTGAACGAGTGTTACAGACGAAAGCATCGGTAGATGTTATTATACGGGAAGACAGACACCTCTCAATTAGAGATATCGAAGAAATCGTTCACATTTCAAAATCATCAATTCAAGGAAACAAATGGATCATCTAGTTGAAGTTTTTCAACAATTAAAGCAAATGTAAAACGAAGTTACAGAAGTAACGCAACGGATCATTACAGGTGATGAGACTTGGTTACACTATTTTGATATACACACCAAAGCAGAAAGCTACGTTTGGATATGACCGTCGTCGCCTAAAGCAAAAAAAATCGTCAATCAAAATCAGCGGGGAAAAGTCATGTTGGTTGCATTCTTTGGTTGCTAAGGTATGATCTAACAACACATTGTTCCTCCAGAAACTACGATAAATGCCGACTACTACAAAACAATGCTACAGAGTCTGCAGAAATAGGTGACAACAAAACGATCATGACTGAAAAACAATTGAGGGTTACACCACGATAACGCAAGGCCGCACCTGACCAGTTCTGTCGTTTCTTATTTGGAGACAATCAAAATTGACTTGATGTGAAGTCTGGTTGTTCCTCGTTTAAAAAAAGATATTACCGGGACGACAATTTCAGACTGATCAACAACTTATCACAGCTACGCAGGGGTGTTTAAGCAGCATTTCTTAAGAAGAATTCCGGAAGACATTCAAAAAGTAGGAAGAATGTTGGGACACTTGTAGTCGATGTAATAGACAGTATTTCGAAAAAGGTGACCACTTCTTTGATAATTAAGATACGCATATATTTTTTACAAAAACATTCCCAGTTGTTTGGGATAACCTTTGGTTATTCAAATGATGTTTTACTATTGCGGAATTGTCGTGAGGAGGATTGTCAAAGTACTTGCGAACTTAAAAGGGTAAGTAAATCTACGGCCTTCGATTATTAACCAAGAGAAAACAAAGTAGATGCGTATCTCAAGAAATTATCAAGATAAAACTTAGCTTACAGTTGGGAGCTATGTTTTCGAGAACGTGCATTATTACTTCAGGTACTTAGGTGTAAACATCAACTGCAAAAGTGATATGCATCAGAAAATTATGACAAGGCCGGCCGTGCTAATAAGTGCTACTTCAGTAGTGTAATATTCTTAAAATCAAATTATTAACAAACAGATGAAAATAAATGTTATATGTAATATATATATATATACGGTCCGTGTTTACACGTACCAAAGAGGCAATATATACACGGTCGAGTCACATTATTTTGACCACCAGCTAATATCACTACAGGTGAATGGCAAGCGCCAACTAAAGAAAAACAGAACAATAAAATTACAACTCACACTTGGTGGGAAGCTCAATACACAAAAATCAACATTCATACAAAATGTATAGTGTCCCTGGACTCATTCGAGGACCAAGGAATCACAAAGGAACTAGTACCAACAGAAATGCTGAAGAAAAAGTACAATATACATACAAGAAAAATAAAAAGCTGAATATATTCATTAAACAGAATACCAAGCACTAGGCATAACCAACACGGTACACGTAAGCAATGTAACAGTGATAAAACCTTGCAAGCGAGTGCGAAAACGAGAAACCCAGAGCTCGCGGGAAGCGGCGAAAGCAGAAGGAAAAATTCTGTAAAATAATACAGCATTTACAGGTCAATGAGCTTTCACCAACTGAAACCGAACATAAACCTTGTGACCACTCACACCTAGTGATATGCTCAATTCACAAAAATCAACATTGATAAAAAACGTTAATGACCCAGGACTCAACCGAGGACCAAAGAATCACATGAACAAGTACCAACAGAAATGCTGAAGAAAAGTACACTGTATACATACAAGAAAACAGAAAAAGCTGTACATATTCAATAAACACAAGAACAAGAACAAGGCATAAACAACACAATAAACGTTATCAGTTTATCCGTGATGAACACCGCAAGCGAGTGCGAAAAATAGAAGCACAACGCTCGCGCGAACCGGCGAAAGCATGATAAAGAAAATAGTAGAAAACGATACAGTATTCACAGGTCAATGAGCTTTCATTAACTCAAACAGATCGAAGAGCGTGAAAAGTGAGCAGCGAGGTCACGTTTATATAACACAAATACAACAGGGGAACGAGAGTCCGCGAACTTCGGACTCGAACATAAACCCTGTGATAAGCCGAACAATACATGACTGGGAAGAAGAACAAGGAATAAGCACATTGGACACACAAGGAAACAGAACATTCGAGTGAGAGGTACGAACCAGTATACGCTGTTACTTCTTGCATAACACTACATAATACACAGTACAACGGTCCAGTGAACAGGAACGATATAAAACTTCAGTATGAATATACACAATGAGCATGCTATATAAATTACAAGCATAGAGAACAGAACTTCGCTGTCTCAGATAACAGTAATGAAAAAGAAGCAATGGACGAACAATTCACAATAAACAGGGTACATGGCAATCCAAGGTGCGAAAAAAGTGACAATGTCAGAAATTGTGTACAATGAAGATAGGTTACAACGGCATACAATTACAGGCAACCAACAATACCACGCCTATTGACAGCAATATGCTGACCATAAGGAGATATGGTACATATATGTCATAAAACACCAGGAAGAAAATAATAAAAAAGGTACATGCAGCTTTAGACAGGGTACAAACCTGTACCCAAACAAAAGAAAACGAGCCACATGAGTTAGCAATTCGCAAAACCTATGCCAAGAAAGGCACACCACGGTGGACAACTACATACCCTGCCATTTGAGAGAACAGACACTAAGAAATGCCGATCCAACAAAATAACAAATATACACTGTGTCAAAAAAGGCACATGGAAAAGTAAGAAGAGAAATCACAACGCAATTAACACGAAAGATACAGCGTCGACCCGTCAACTCGGAACCACTCGGTTTGCTGCGCCCAGGCAGACCGGAAGGAAGCCAGAGATTGGGGGTGGACACTCCAAAGTACTCCAGCCGAAGACGAGCCAAGATACTATTCCGAAAAATCCGCCGCAAAGCTGAACCTGCAGAAAGGATGCTAGGTGTGGCAGAACGGGAACGTATAGAAAGGTGGTAAAGATGAATAATATGCTTCACAAGGACGAATAGGTAGGCAGAAGCATCTGGAAGTTGAGTTGGAGGATGCTTAGTGAGAAGTAGCCATGGATATGCTTGGAAAAAAAGATCCCTGGAACAAATAATGCCAGCAAGACGAAAAGCAATATGAAGCAGCGGTAACAGAATGAGACAGTGACAATAGATGTGTGGAACATTGTCTTCAGAACCACCAACAATAACGAGTGAAGAAGAAAAAATCGACATACGAAAGAGAGAGGAAGGAACGGGAAGGCGACGGTGGAGAAACCGCCATTGAAGGTTAAGCTCCAACGGGGACGAGAACGGCGAAAAAGATGCGGACCAGATTGTCAAAGAAAGCGAAGAAAAAACATCCGGGAGTGGGTGGGGAAGAGCATGGGGTGCGCTGGGAAGAGCATAGATCGAACCGGTGGAAAAAGAAGAAATGGGGCAACAGAGTCACGAAGAGGAAGGAAGAAATAAATAGAGAGGCTAGGACCAGAAACGGAGATGAGACCAGAATCAGAAACAATAGAAGGAAAGAGAGAACAGAGAGTAGAACGAAGGAGATCATAATCTTTCTCCAGTAGGGGAGTAGAAGCGGGGAAGAAAGAGGAAAGTGGCTTTCAGGAGAGGTCAGCAGTAACTAAAGCTTGAAAAGTTAAGATTCCGGAGCGGGCCCAAGGAGGGAAGATGAAATAGGGTTGATCAGAAGGGTGAATCAGAGATGAAAAGAAAAGTGGTTCGGCAAGAAGATCACGAGTAGTAGAGGGAGTTGCGCGAAGAAGTGGAGGTGAACGGAAGAACGCCAGAGCTTCAGTAATGAGGGGTGGAAATTGATTAAAATAAGAAGGATAAGAGTCCATCCGGAGATATAAGAGAAAAGAAAATGATGGATCTTGGAGAGCGATAAGAATATCAAAAGTAGAGCAGAGTGATGGAAAAGGAGTAAGAAGAAGGCGAAGGAATGAAACGGTGCGAAAGGCTCGGTAGTAAAGGCGTACATCCGGTAGGTGAATTCCTCCCAGGGAGGCTGGAAGAGTGAGAGTCGTAGCAGCAACCCAATGCTTCGCTGACCAAATCACGGAAGTGAAGATGCCGTTGATAGTAGAGAGACGAGCTGAGGTAAACACCGATGAGTTCCAAGAAAACAAGCATTAGGATAGAAGGTATCGCTGGACAATTAGCGCTCTCTGAATGTAAGACGCGGAAGAATGCGTGAATCGCCAAAACGCAGCTGAGTGTGTAATCGAGGAAGGACACCATTCCAGGTAATAATTCCAGCAGTGAATGGATGCCCAATCTTGGCGCCAAGAATTTTCTGGGTCGAGGAGCACCACACCGCACCCCATGGGGCATCGGTTCGGCCCATCCAAGACACACACCACAACCCGATGCTCTTGAGCACGTTTAAGGGCGCACCAGAGAGAGATGCATACTGTTGATACGTGGAAATTAGTATATCAAACTGTTCATCTCGTTGGAGACAGAAAGTGGCGTCCTCTGCATAAGCGGAAACAACGAAACGGTGATGCCTGGTTCAAGAAACGGTCAACGGCAATGCAGAAAAAAAGATGAACGGCTGGCATTCAAGAAAGGTTCAAATGCGAGGGCAAAGAGTTGACCTAAGAGGGGGCAACCTCGCCGGATTCCTCGTTGGAAAGTAATGGGTGCCGTCAAAAATGAGGCCGCCCGAATATGAAAGTGAGTGTCCCGATAGATACTGAGAAGGAGAGAGACAAAGGAAAGCCAAAATGGGCTAGAACAGCAGAGAGATAGTCATGGGAAACGCTATCAAAAGCAGACTGTTTAACAATGTTAAATAGGGCTAGGGGTTCTGAATGTTTGCGAGCAAGAAAATTGAGATTAAGAAGAAAAGAATAGTTGTTAGCAATCGACCGACTAGGCACAGTGTATGCCTGATCGGGAGAAACAAGAAACGAAAGGACAGAGTTAAAACTTCGAGATAGGAGTTTCGTGAAAAAATTATTATCAATATTAAGGATGGAGATAGGGCGCCAATTTGTCAGATTCAGGAGGTCCCCCTTCTTTTGCAGGAGGATGACATGAGCAACTGTAAATTCCGGCGGAAGCGCAGAAGAAGAAAGAGCACAAGATAAACCAGCAGAAAGGAAAGGTAGAAGGGACGGAAGAAAAGCACGATAGAAGGACAGTGGAAGACTATCAGGTCCCGGGGAGGCATGGGAGTTCAGGGAGGAAAACGCCTCTCGAAGTTCAGGCAAAGAAACCTCAGCAGTGGGGGGAGCACAGAGAGAAGGCGAGACCTGAGGGAGAGAAGAAAGAAGGGGTGAAGAAGAAAGATCAGTAACCTGCGCGACCGCTTGGAACTTCTCTTGTAAAAAGTGACGGACTTGGGAGCAAATAATAGATTTTTCGAACGTGGCACAGCCATTAGGAAGGCGAAGATGTCGTAGTGAAGTTGACGCTCGTCTCGATTATTCCATCTTGGAAAGAACTTCAAAGGCTTGTGTCGATGGAGATAGATGCAGAAGTCGAAGTCGACGCGCAGCTTGTTGGGCAGACGGTTGTAGGTGAGCGTGTAGTTCATCATGAACAACTGAATACTTTGGATCCGACATTGGTAACGACGAAAGCAAGGCCCGAAGATTGCTGATCGTCATCGCACGAGTGGTAGCGATGGAAAATGAAAGGCGTCGTAGCAATAATAGAAGGTCTTGTTTAATGTCGAGCCACAGGCGCAGGGCACTCTGAGTAGTAGCTATCAGAGGTTTCCGAGCAGTAAGGAACAGCTCAACTGTATCGCAGAAAGACCGATCTTCTAAAATTGTATCATCAGAACTCCATTAACGACCAGCCGAAGGTGGTGATGGGGAGACACAAACAGATAAAGACACAGCGCTATGGTCGGAGGACACTGTGGGCAGGTTCCGTGCCGAAGTAATAGTGGGAATGAAAGAAGAGACAACATACATACGGTCCAATCGAGCGGCAGCGGAAAACTGCGTCGGGGATTGCACCAAGTAAATGAAATGGTTTGAGAATTTAGCTGGCGAAAAGAGTCAACAAGCTGAAAATCAGCAATAAACTGAGTTAACTTGAGAGACTAGATCTGCACGGTGTTCGCCGTGCGACAAATAGCGGTATACAGAGGGCTGCACCGTGCAGTTAAAATCCCCTCCAATGATGAAAAAAATCCCCGGAGGGAATCGCAGCAAACGCTGCACGTATACTCCGAAAAAGTGGATCAACATACGACATTAAACACATGAAAAGATACAGTATCAACACAGAAAGTAAGGCATTGCAATAAATCTGAAGATAAGTTATTGACAGAAATAGAAGAGATACGATGAATCAAACGACGGTGTACACCGACCGCAATGCCACCAGACTTCGATTGGCGGTACGCATGGTTGAATGTATAAGGCCACGACCGCCATCTGTGTGTCAGCGTATCAGTTGAACATCGAGTCTCTTGAAGGAGGAGGACATCACTGGCATCCGCCGCGAGGTCCTCGTAGACAAGGACATTCACATCAGGGGTCGCAAAGCCGCGACAGTTGAAGGTCGTCACCGTGAAAACGCCAAATCTGAGGTAGAGGGAGCACCTTACGCAAGTATTCTCGAAGATTAGTGTATCGACGATGCATCATTTTCACAGCTGCAGCATCATCAGAAGACGGACTACGAAGCGCTTGATAGATGCAGTACAACACCATCAACTGCACCGTCACCGCCGGAAGCTGCGCCGTATGTGCCTGAACAAAAGGAGGGAATCCTCCAGGCAAAGATTTCCAATAGAAAACGTCATATAACTCCGGATATGATAGAGGAGTCGACGGAAATGCATGTTGTTGCAGTCTTGCAAGAAAATCCTCATAAGGTAAGATAAAGTCTTTAGGATTCGAAGACAATTATCACAGTCTTTCAGGCGAGAAGCCAATGTACGGGATCGAGTAGAAAGCGGCGACTTCCCTTGAGGCTTCCGCCGCTTGGAGAAACCGCGAGGGGATTTTGGCGCTTCTCTCTTGTCAGTGCGGGACCGAGAGGTCGTGTCCGACCCATCACTTAAGCTGTGGTCACTGACGCTCTGGTAAGCGGTGTCGGTGTCCGCATTGGAAGTTTCAGTAACAGACAACACCCCACCATCAGTAATGTCGCCATGTGGTGCAGGAGCAAGGAAAGGCGATGTCGGTGGTTATTCGGGATAATGCTCTACAGAAGCCGGAGGCGGTAAGGCAGTCGACGTAGGAGCGATCTCCAGGTGAAGAGGATCAGCAGGTGACTAAGATAGTGATGAGGCACCAACAAGGGTGCAGTGAGCATCCATCCGTGGTGCAGAAGAACCAGGTGATGGCCGTACAATAGGACACTCTTTGTAGAAATGTCCAACTTCCTTGCACTGACTGCAATGGAATTCAGTCAAGAGAACAATTTGGCGAGTCTGACCGTTACACTTAACTGTGAAGTGAGTTGGAAGCTGAGCAATAGCTTTTTGGGAAGGAAAAACGACGCGTGCAACTCAACGGGCTCCACGGATTGTTTCATACATCGGGTCATTCTTTGGAGCTAGGTGTGTTTGAATCCTTCCAACGACACGCCCCAGAGATGAAAGCACAGCATATAACATGACGTCAGTCACCTCTGGGGGTACAGGGTAAAAAGAAACATTTACTGGCCGTTGAGCCACTGGTTCTGGAGTGATCTCTTATGGTCAGGCCTGTCGTCAGGACAGATTCGGCATATTCAACCTTGGCAAGATAACTGTCCGGCTCCGCAGGATCATATGTCAAATGGCGTCTGGGGTAAACAGGCGTTAAAGGTCATCAGCATAGATCCGCATCAGTGTATCTGGGAGAGCCTCAAAACTAAATCCCTTAGCCAGGTTTTCAAAGAAAGCAATCGCGGCTGGCGAGCCTGCTGGAATTTCAAGAAGAATGTTGTTTCCAGCACGATGAATATAAGTGTGCAAAGCTTGAGTGCTTGCATACAGTTCCCTGGAAAGCTGTCGAGGAGTAGAAGAGGCTGCAACCTTAGAATACGTGACAGACAACTGAACGGGCACAGGAGAACTGGAAGAGGCTTCACCACCAGTAAGATCTATGGCTTCATCGACTGGAGCAGAACCTGACAGGTTTGACGTAGCTGAGGAAGTGAACGGATGAACACCCGAAAGGCTACCGAACGCACCACTCGGAGCGGGTAGTGCATCAGTGCTAGCTAGGAAAGACAGCGCAGGGACGCTGGCATCAGTCGAAGGCGAAAATCATGATGATGGGCCACCGGAAGCTAGGGCTGGGCTCCGTCCCTCTCCGCCGGAAAGTCGCCATTTGAAATTTTGATGAAGTGTGCACCGCCGACCGGCTAGGTCGAACGTAAACAAACTGATAATAGCAAAAGAAAAAACTCACCCGCTCAGGAGTAGACTTAAAATGATCACAGGACGTTCACGAATCGACGACGACAAACAGGTAAGAAAAAACACTTGATATCACACAACACAAACCCAATATATACGGAACTCACACGAATGTGACCGCTGAGGCTTCGACGTCCTCTATCACTGATTTTCTTTGGTCTGCCGATATGTTTTGCTGCTTCAGGCACGCCATGGGTCATCCATTTATTCAGTACATCCAAAACAGTTGACTTGGGTATGTTTAAACGCCTCTCGGTTTCTATATGGACAACCCACTAATATAACGCCCAACAATCTTTCCTTTCTCAAAGTCAGTTCCCTCCCGCCGCGACATTTTCACTTAACCTCACAGTGCGATATCATCGCGGTAGCTGCAGGCTTGTTGTTATACCGTTTGCAGCTGTACCGCGCATCTTAACAGCGCAGCGTATCCTTTCATTTGCTTTTGAAGGGATGTCCGGTTACTTTTGTCAATATAGTGCACATTGTCCACAAATTTACGGGCAGACGTACTGTTACCAATGACACGGGGTATTACTTAATTCATATCTCAAACAGAGTGTTGAAAACTGGAGTTGCACAAACAGTACCATTCTGTTCGGCTCATATTTCTCCTGAATTTGGAGCCATCCATATTCCATGAAGCGGAAAAATAATGATATAGAATTCATGAATCCTACACGACTGATATAGGGAAATTTATTTATTCATTTTTCTACAGATGCTGTATTAAAATCATGGCTTTTGGAAATTTCTTCGAAAGATTAATTCTGTGCAGGATCCGAAATATATTCGATAGATAGTTTCTATTCTGTCATAAGTGTTTGCCTAAAAATATACAGCCCTGCAGATTCAAATAAGTGATAAAAGTCCTCAGCAGAAGGTTTAAGGCAAAAACAAGCCAAATCAACAAAAAAAATTTACAAACGTTTACTTGAACTTTGAGATCGATCACACACATTACAAAACGTACCCCCAGCAAAATGATCACGGGAAACGTATCACTAGTGTCATTTAGACAACAGGCATCCAAGAAATGTAGATCTGTTTTAAAAATAAGCACTTTAATAACATGTTGCTTAGTCCAAGATTTAAAACACAAACCAAACCTTTGTAAACATACTTTTAACGAAGTGAAATGGAAAGCATTGATATAATAAGCAGTCGTATGGATTCATGTTTTCATTCGTGGTGATAATCTTTTTTTCTTGTTGTTACTTGATGCCCATCTTCGAGTGTAACAACCCTGTTATTACCACAGGTTAAAACGCCATTACACAGATTTGATTAAGTGAATGAGTTCACATATCATCAGAACTGCTGGGCAAAATCTGGTAGAAGGTATCAACTACTTACAAGAAGAATCGCAGATGCTTGCAGGCAGTAGCAAGTGAACTTCCAATGGGGCTGAAACGTCACGTGTGATAATTTTCCCAGAAGATGACAAACGAAGATAAACAATGCTTGGAAAGGGTAATTGCAAAGCTTGCAGCCAGAAACGAGCAAGGCGCCATCTGGCGAAACGGAGAAAGTTTCGGATCATTAATTAGAGGAAGCTAGTGAGCTTAAGGATTGCTGTGACGTAGAAAAGAATGCCGCTTTTGTTGTAAAATGATGAGTTTCGGAATGCGATTTGGGCAATGCTGAAGTGATAATTACACTGCAAAGGGATAATTTGGAGACAAAGTGGCAGATACTTCGGTGATCCATTTGGGAGTCTCTAATGGATTTCTACCAGTTTCTCAAACATTCACTACGGCAAACTCTGCACTACTAGTTTTCAGTTGGTTACAAATTACTCAGAAAGAAGTTCTGTTAGTGCCTCATTAACCCTATGTCACTTTTTCTCTCAAAGGAGTTTCTGTCAGTTTACATTTTGTGTAGCGAGTTCAAGCTACTTAAATGTATGCAACCTCTGCAAACACTGCTTCGTTTTGGTTCAAGAATCATTTTCATGCAAGAACACACAATATTTGCATAAATGCAAGATGTGCGTCTTGTGTTAGACGTTTACTGATAAATCATCGCAAAATGTATTGAATGGCATGTCCATTATGTATATAATTAAACCCGAGATGCTAGATTTTCAAAAAGCATTACTAACCATTTCTCTCTCTCTCTCTCTCTTTGTTTCTATTTTAGTTTAGGGCTTCAGTGACCCCTTTGGCGCCTAAGGCTTTAACCAGTGTTTCGTCCTTAATTTAATATAAGTACATCTCATAACTAACCCGGGCCCCACTCGAATGATTATTCAGATGGCAGAGACTGCTAGGGCACTGGAGCGGTGACTGATTGTTTTCTAGCAAAAAAACTAGAATGAACTTATTGCCAAAGTTTTGTAATTTCCCTCTAAATGTATTTTATCCCGAAGTCAAGATCACTAGATTAACAATGATGAGTTTTCATTTTAAATAAGCACATACGTTGAGAGAACAGAAATCATGAGATACTTGGTTCCTGTATAAAGAGACGCTGTCATCCCTCTCTGTAGTGGAAAAACCTACCGCTTGGCAGATACATAAGTAGTAAGATAACGCTGCATCCCCCGAGACCATGAGTGGGGAACTTACGGACTTTTGAGTGAACAAAGGATTTGAGTGATTAATATGTTTTGTTATTCTCCTATTTATTTTATTATAATCTTAAAATGACCGCATTAACTAATATTTTAATTGTGGCCATCAGTCGGGGAGCATTATTTCGTTGAATCTTCTTGTACCAAAGAGTAAACGAAGATTCAAAGAAATAATCCTCCCCGACTTATGACCGCAATTAAAACATTAGTAAGTCATGAGGGCTATTTTGACACCTGCTACGCTCATGATTTCGTTCTATGGCTCCTAACGAACTACAGACGGAATTGATTGAGCTCTAAGAAGATGACATTTTAAAGTCCGTATTTGACGCTAAGAAAGATTCAGTTGAAATACCGAAAAATCAAGGGAACACCTATGCATTTGTCAAAATGCACGAAAAATGCTTTCTTGCTTTTCAACCAATTATTGCTGAGAATCTACATTCTCCTATCTAACCCTAATCAAGACTTCCTTAAGGTCACAAATGACGGATATTCATCTAGAGGAACAGCTAAAAGTACAGACCTCCATGTTGCAACCAAATATTCAAATACTTTCCAACAAATGTCAGTCACAACAAAGTGGTTAAAAAGTTAGTTCATTTAGAATTGACAGGTTTTTTATCATGTTCGAAGTCAGTTATACATAATAAGATTTTTACACACTAATGTACATTTCGAAGTGCATCTCATTGAAGTTTCTGGAATGCGGCCTTGTTAAATTACACCTAACTTAATGCGGCCTTCCAATATGAAAAGGTTCGCCGCCTCGGTCCTAGACGATGTACATATACATAAACGACGTGAATTAACATATTTTGGAAGAGGGAAAATAGTGGGTGACCAATGCATTGGTCACGCCATCGCGGAGGTGACACAGAAATTGTAGTATCCCTGTTCTAGAGTATCAAGAGTGCATCAGAATGAGCCGTTTTAGGAACTGCATCGCATGGTGGACAGTGTGTGGAGAAAAATGGTAGATGAACGTGGCCGTTGAAGTTTGTGTCACATGTTTGCAACCAACAGGAGAACGAAACTGGTACACATAACAGCCGACTTCAAATGACGGAAGAGCCAGAAATATCTTCATCTAGGCCATCTGGCGAGCATTAGCCGTAGTAGGTTATGACGAACGCCGATCTACCAGAATCCCATTGCTAACGCCCCATCACAGAACTGCACGGTTGTACGCCTCAACTGGAAGAAAGAAAGTCGATACTGGAATTGGAGTGGTTGGAGATGTGTCTCCAACTCAGATGTGTTCTGTTTTCAGCTATTTAGCGCAGCTGTAAAGGTGAGAACCTAGCGGAAGCCCCACAAAGTTATGGTCTCAGCATATCAAACAGAAACTATTCAGGCTGGTGGATGCTCGGTTGTGGTCTGGAGCGTGTTCAAGTGGCCCACTTTGGGACATCTGGTACTGGTACCTCTATATGCATCTCTGACAGGTCCATGCTACGTGTCCATCCATGCTACGTGTCCATCCATGCAGACTATTTGTAACAGTTAATGGTCGTCATAAACACATAAGGCAATAGATTCTTCCAGCAAGACAATGCGACTCCTCATAAATCCGTGGTGACTAGAATATGATAAGAACAGAATACTGCAGATGGTCTCACCCTGGAATGGTCTTTCCGTTCACCGCGCATGAACCCTATGGAAAATTTTGGGATACTCTCGAGCATTGTTTCCTCCACGTACGAACGCGAGTGAATTGTTGACGGCTGTGCAGCAAGCATTGGCAGAGATACCTGTTAAAATAATGCTTCTCCGCATGACTACCCTTATCCGAAAGAAAAGTGGGTTCACCCGTTTCTAGATAGATATCCTATGATTTCTGTCAAACCAGTGTATATTGATTTATGAAAATTAGATTACGTAGAATACTTCTTGTTATGTAATACACTGGCGTGCAAAAATTAAGGACGACACGGTTTTTCGAATGTTACGTCGTGCAGAAATGCTCCACATCGACTCAAATCATACCATAAGATCCCGAAGATGTAAAATTAGGGACAATTGAGGAAAACCGTCCAAACCAGGCATCCGAAGGATACAAAGGCACTTTATTGAAAAGGTAGCTTCGAACACAACTGGACAGAAGACAGAAACGTCCATGTGACAGGCGACTGTCAAGAAAAATCCAGTCTTAAATAGGGGATATGATCACCCCTGACTGCATTGCAAGATTTACAACGTCTGTTCATGCTGAGGACGAGGTTGTCAAGGAGCTGTTGAGGCATCGTGACCCATTCCTCTTGTAGCGCCAATCGCAGCTGCGCAATCGTTTCTGGCGGCTGGTGAAGTGGTGCCAAGCATCTACCGAGAAGGTCCCACACGTATTCAACTGGATTTAGGTCCAGGGACCTTGCGGGTCAATCAATGCGTTGAAAATCTTCACTCTCCAACAGCTCTGCGACAGCCACTGCACGATGAGGTGTAGCGTTGTCGTCCATGAAGAGGAACTCAGGACACACAGCACCTCTAAACAGACGCACGTGAGGCAGGAGGAACTCGGTACAATAGCGGACACCAGTGACTAAACCTCCTTGCAAGATGTGGAGGTCAGTACGGCTACCAAGCATGATACCTCCCCAAACGAGAACGTCGCCACCTCCAAACCGGTCCCATTCGATGATGTTGGAGGTGTGATTTCGTGTCTCCTGCTCTCTCCAGATGTGTATACGTCCAGAATCGCTCGTCAGACTAAATCGGCTCTCATCTGTAAAGAGAACTCGACCCCAATGCTAATGTGTCTAGTTCTTGTGTTCCTGCCCCCACAGAAACCGCCGTCTGCGAAGAGCAGGCGTTAATGGCACACACCGTACTGGTCGTCATGCAAATAGACCACCTTTGTGCAGCCTCTTGGCCACGGTAAAACGCGATAACGGACGTCCAGTTGTCTGTTACATGTGCCTTGCGATTTCTCCCGCTGTCTGCCGTCTGTCTCTTCTCGCCTGTAGGACAATATATACGTCGTCCGCCGCCATAGTTGCTCGTGGACGACCACTGCTAAACTCTCGGACAGCTGTCCCTGTCGTTTGAAATGCTCTCCAAGCTCGTGAAACGATGCTGTGAGCGATCCCGACTCCTCGGCTACACTAGTCACACTTCGACCTTCCTCCAACTTCCCAATGACGCGACCTCGGGTAAAGTCATCCAAATGTCGTCTACTGGATTGCCTGTTGGCCATATCACACGGTGGCAGCAACTCGACGTCGTTCAAACCGATGTACACCGTGCAATAGCTTTCACCGAGTTGCGGGGCGAACATTACCCGAGTGCTTTATACCCTTACGAGACCCCCTCCCTCCTATGTCATGCTGCATATATGCGCATGCCCTACCGCACCGGACCCAAGTCCATCTCCTGAGTGTTCTTTCGTTCCGTTCTTCTTGCTCGATCCGCTGTTATGCTGATTTCTCCTCTTCGTCCATAATTTTTGCACACCAGTGTATAAGATTAGCAAAACCGAAATAGTGCCCACCAGATGTATAGAAATTGTTCTGAAATAATTGTGCGTGCGTAAATGTATTTGCCTACACCACAATTTTCTTTTCGAAACAATTTTTCTAACTTCTATTTGAATTATTCATTCTTAAAACAATCAAAATATGTGTTCTATATGCATGGCAGCATGAAGAACAACGTATTTCTAAAACGTGATCATATTTCAACTAAATGCGAGCTATTCGAGGGTCCTGCCCCGTATGCACAATATAGGTAAGCATGCTAATACTTGTTGACCGCTGTGCAACAAGAATTTCAGGTATTTAAAAAGGGAGGTTAGTGGTACTGCTAATACTTGTTGACCTCTTTGCGCCGCACTTCAGGTATTTAAAAAGGGAGGTTTCTGGTAGTGATACAAAACCGAATAATATCATCCACTAAAATGTAAATACGAATGTTTCGGTCTTGACCCAATGTGACCTGCCACAACTGGGAGGTCAAAGGGCTTGGCCTCGCAAATTTTGTGGTATCTCACAAAATTTCCGATTTCATCGATTATTACGAACAGTTTGGAGAGAGAAATTTTCATTATCCAACGAAGGCCATGATTTGAGTACACAAGTGCACAGTACCACAAAACTGTTACGTTTTTCTTTAACATCCTGCGGACAAACTAAACGCAATGCCCCCTATGTCTTAAACAATAACTTTTCCTCCGGCATATCTAGAAAATTTCCCCTTTTATTTCTTTAGAAATTCATAAACTTCAAAATTCTGGCTTTCCGATACACTGAGGTGCCAAAATAAAAAGAGGAAGGGCGCTACCATTTCCAATACATGCCACCACACCTATACAGCAAATGGTATGGTCCAGAAGCGACGTAATATAGAGGCACATGTCTCCGCAAGCTCAAGTAGTAGCATTCACAGTTATATGGCAGCTTATCAGGATTTTGAACGTGGTATGATAGTCGGCGGATGGAAGATGGGTTACCGAAATTAACACGAAATTTGGGTTGACACGGCCAACAATTTTAAGGGTATACCTGGACTACACAAACTCGGGGGGGTGGAGGAGGATCCGGAACACAAGACCCGTGTGGTCGTCGAAAAGCCCTGGGCGATCGTGGAGAGCGTTGTCTGGCACGCATCGTAACATCTTCCCGGCGTGCAACATTGCCGAAAATCACTGTGCAATTCAGAGATGGGACTAGTAGTAACATCAGCGTTTGGACAGTGCAAAGTTCCCTGGGTTGTATGGGGTTCCAGAGCCCACGGCTCACCCGGATGCCATTGATGACCAGAAGACACAAGGCTGTGCGCCTCTCATTGGCTCAAGAACACCACCATTGGACGCAAGACGAGTGGACATGTGTAGCCTTGTCCGTCGAATTGCGGTACCAACTGTGTCGTGCAGATAGCTGACTCCGAGTATAGAGACAACCAGACGTGGCAATGGATCCCACATGCCTACAAGGGACAGTGCAAGGCGGTGGTGGCTCTGTTGTGGTGTGGGGTGTTTTCAGCTGGCACGAATTTGGTTCATTTACACGTCCGAAGTCAACTGTGACCTGTGGAGGCTACGTAACCATCCTTGGCCATCATTTGCAGCCGTTCATGTCATGCAACCACTCCGACGGGTGCGACCTCTTTCAGAATGACAATGCGCCACCGCACATTTTCACAGTAACCCAATTGTGGGTGGAGGAATATTCCACGGAGTTTAGCCTCCTGATGTGAGCTCCACGTTTGCCGGATTTATACGCCATCGGCAACATTTGTGATGCTGTTCAATGTACCGCCAGTGCCAGAAATTCTCCACCGGCGAGTATTTGGGGAATTGTGGGACGCTCTTCAGGAAGCATGGTGTTTCACTGCCACCAGAGTACTAGAGAGAGATCATGGAGCCCATGCCCCATCGCGCTGCTGCCGTTATTCCATCGAAAGGAGGACGAACGCGGTATTAGAAAGGGATCCCAGTTTTTCTGTCTTTTGTTTGGCACTTCAGTGTATTGCTTGAAGGGAAATAGATGCTTAAAATTGTTTCAGGACTTGTGGAAATAATGTTTTTTCGAAAATGTCGCAAATGCTGAAAATGTGAAAACTGATAGAGATATAAACAGCAAGTACAGGTATTCCTTGTAATTTTTCCAAGTGACATTCTCGCACTAGTTGCTTCCTTGGCATTTTCGCCAATAACTTTCTTACAATAGTTGCTTTCTTGTGATTTTTCCCAATGACGTAATTGACTTTCTCGCAATAGTAACCTCCCTGTGATTTTTTCCCAATGACTTTCTCGCAATAGTTGTGAATTGGGAAACAAATGCATGTAACATAGTAATACAATAAAGTTCTATTTATACAAAAGTCGTTTTATTATGAATAGGTCACAAAGCATTCAGTCGTTGCTGTTAAAGCACTACATACATCACCCAAAATTACCGGCACCTAAATGAAAATTTTTTCGGACCCAAAGAATGTATGTTAAAACGGCGATACTGCAAAAAACCCCGGAAGCCACAAACTGAAATAAAATTTCCCTTCACATTTTCTTTTACGGAAAATACGTTATGATGCTCCATGTATGCCCAGCCTGCGAATTCTTCGCAGCCAGAACTCAACCCAATTATTATAAAATTTTCGTGCGGATAGTAACTAAAAACGTTTTTATCATCAAAACATTTTTAGTTATCCTAGATTTTGTGGAGATTTTATTAATACACTGCCATTTGCCTTTGTTACAGGGTAAAAATGGCCAAGAAATAGCGTTCCGAGTTGACGGTTTCAGTGAAAACGAATGGGCCGACTACCCTCTTCGCATGAAAAAGCACACCAAACTCCTATCTTTTGGTCATACAGAGGAGTCTCCATTGCCCATCTGGGATTCATGTTGGTCCAAATCCTACTGTTTTGCGCATTGACATACCTTGACAGATGACTCCATGCTTCATCTGTCATGTAATAAAGTGTTGGGTCCATTTCACCGCTAACAATGGTCTCTTGAAACCACTTACAATATTGCTTCCGTTTTGCATATTCAGGAGTTTTACGTTCTTGGAACGCCATAACTTTGTACAGCCAAAATGCAAATCCACCTCAAGTATGCGTCGGCATGACGTGGCAGATATTTCCGTTGCATACGATAAAAAATAATCGGCGAATTGATTTCCGAGGGCTTTGTAACATCATTGTGCACACATCCTTGATATTGTTTTCAGTACGAATTGCCTTGGGTTTGTTTCTTTTCCTGTTGTACATCGTGCCGGTTTCACGAAATTTCCGCACTAACTTCTGTACCACTGATTTCTCCGGTGCTGCACAATGTGGAAATTTTTCTGTAAAGAACTCATTTAAAACCCTGTATGAGTTATTTCTGAAACACTGTTCCACAATAAAAAATCCGCTGTTTCGTACTTAAAACCATTTCCGTTGCCTTTGTTCTGTCTTCACTTACACTGATGAGCGCGTACCTACACTGCTCTGGCTGTGACTAACCACTCCGAAGAATTCCTTTTCAGTTGTACATGCATATACCGGGTAGAAGTGGAACAAAGCGGTTTTAACTGCAAACCCGCCAAACAACTTTAACCCACCTAACGACGTCTGACTGCGGGGCTTCTTTTATATGGCGCACTCGGTACAAGCAGCTTGTGGAGAATTTAGTAGATAATTTTTGTAAAATGGACTCACATCTCAGTTGTTTAAGAGAAAATTTGGGAGCAATGAGTGATAAACATGGTGATAGGTTTCATCAAGAAAGGCAAAATATGGAAAAGAGATATAAAGGAAAATGGGATGAAGCCAAGATGGGAGGAGACTACATCTGGAATTTGGTGCACCATGCTAGTAGTGTTCATAAGAGGAAAACACGATCCATAGTTACTTAGTAGGACAGATATACCTCTGTCTTTAATTGTTTCAATTCAAGCTGTGTATTTATAGTATTCATGATTCTTTCTCTCTTACATTCCTTGTCCTATTACTTAATGCATTGTAACACACGTCGTACTTTATACAACTGCATAGATTTTTGAGTAACGTAAATTGTGGCTGTGCTACTGCTGCTATGCCAAACAAAATAGTAAAATCATGCAATGCATTGATTATAATACGCTTTCCAACATACCAGAAATCATTACTCAAGTTATCACTCAATTTATGAGAATAATGGCTGTGGAATAAATCTCGGTCCTCTGCCTTGACCTTTGATTCCATTTCGATGATATTCAACAGAACCGGTTTGGTATACCTCCGAAATAACATGATAAAGTTTTGTCGCAATCGAAGCATTTTTACGTAAGTTATGATGCATAAGGGCTATGGAATAGATCCTGCTCCTGTGTCCTAACCTTTCACCCCATTTCGCCCATTTTCAATAGAATTCGTTCCCAGGTAAGACCCTACAACATACTAACATTTCATCCAAATCGAAGCATTTTTACGTAAGTTATGACGCATAATGGCGATGGAAGTGATTCCACTTCTATGTCCTGACCATTGACCCCATTTCACTCATTTTCAATAAGGTTTGTCGCCAGGGGGTCTTCTACCACATACTAAACTTTCATCGAAATCGAACCTTTTTTTACGTTAGTTATGACGCATAAAAGCAGTGGAATGGATCCCGCTCCTATGTACTGACCTTTGACTCCATTTCGTTCACTTTAAATAGGGTACCTTCCCAGGTGATTCCCTACCAGATACTAAAATTTCATCGCCGTAGAACAATATTTACGCGAATTATCGTGCGGACGAACATACGCACAAAACGCGTGACGTAATGAGGCAGATGGGAATCGCGAATATCTGCTGATGTGACGTCATAAAACTTTAACAGGATCCACACACAACGCGTGACGTAATGAGACAGATGGCATGACCGCGCGCGAACATTCTCAAACGCGGCGAGATTGTGACGTCATAAGATTTCCAAGCATTGGTAACATTAATGGAATAATGGAACAACGCTATCACTAAAAACGTTATAATTCGGGGTGGTTATTTATCCCACTGAACGAATTCTCCTAAAGTCGATATCAAGCTAAATCGATTTCTAGTCCAGAAAACGGTAGGTTAGCGACTTTCATCAAAATTCTTAGAGCTGTTTTCAAAATAAAATGTATATACATACATACAAGAATTGCTACTTTAAGGTGGACGTCAAGTAATTTTGCTTCCTATACTTCCAATGGAAAAACTTCTGTACTCATTTTCTTCACAATTAATGCGTTCCCAAGGATGAAATTTTGAACACCGAATAAAATAACCTCATTTTATAACTTGCAATACTTAATATTTTCCAAAACATAACCATAATTATGCAGTTCAACATTTGTTTGTCTACTGACGTCATGAAAACACAGGTCTCGCCATCTTTTTTTTTGCACAATTAATGCGTTCACAAGGATGAAAATTTGAACATTTATTAAAACTGCTTCATTTCATAACTTGGAATACTTAATATTTTCTAAACCATAACCGTAATTATGCAATCCAACATTTTTTTCCCACTGACGTCATCAAAGTACAGGTCACGCCATCTTTTCTCTGGTTTCAACACCACCAAAGAAAATGTTATTTATTTTTAATATGATTATGGTTATGTTTTAGAACATATTAAGTTTTCCAAGATATAATATGAAGTTATTTTAATCGATGTTCAAATTTTCATCCTTGTCATCCTTGGGAACACATTAATTGTGAAGGAAATGTGTACAAAACTTTTTCCATTGGAAGTATAGGAAGCAAAATTACTTGACGCCCACCTTAACAATATGGGATAAGGGCAATGGAAAGGATCGCAATCCTATGTCCTGACATTTGACCACATTTCGTCCATTTCCAATAGGGTTCGTCCCCAGGTGGTCCCGTACTGCATACTGAAATTTCATCGAAATCGAACCATTTTTACGCAAGTTAAGACGCATAAGGTCAATGGAATGCATCCTGATCTTATGTCCTGACCTTTGACCCCACTTCACCCATTTTGAATAGGGTTCGTCCCCAGGCGGTCTCCTACCACATAGTAAACTTTCATTGAAATCGAACCATATTTACGCAAGTTATGACCCATAAGGGCAATGGAATGATCCCGCTCCTACGCCGTGAGCTTTAACCCCATTTATCCCATTTTCAATAGGGTTCTTTCCTAGGTGGTCCCCTACCACATAATAAAGTTTCATTGAAATCGAACCATATTTACGCACGTTATGACGCATAAGGGCAATGGAATGATTCTGCTCCTACGTCGTGACCTTTGACCCCATTTATCCCATTTTCAATAGGGTTTGTCCCTAGGTGGTCCCCTACCACATACTGAAATTTCATCGAAATCGAACAATATTTTAACGCCAGTCATCGTGCGGGTGGACGGACGGACGGACGGACAAAGCTGGAGCATATACGCTTCTTCAACCTACGGTTGGAAAGCGTAAAAAACAGCGGCAATTTTGAATCCTCGAGCCAAAATTAATAAAGAAACATCAAAATATCCGGATAAACACCTACTGTTCAGATTTTGTTACACAGTGTAATCTAAAACCGATCCGTGAACTTTTGAAACACATTTTGTAAAATAAAGAAATTTGTATCATAGTTTGGGTGAATAGCACAAAATTGCTTCATCATTAATTCCAGAAGTGACGTGGAATTCAGGAAACTTATTGCGCAGCTCTTTTGAATTATAAAATGCAAGTACTTCATTGCATTAACAACATCACATTAAAAAACATGGCACAGATTACTTAGATTTCCCGCTAGTTCCTCGAACTGATGAAGCAAGCTCTAACTGAGAGAAATACAATATTGATCGCCATCTTTCAGCTGTCCAATTGAAGTTTATGTATCCAAAGATAATTGCTAGGAACCTGCACCAGTGTCACGCTGTTTGGTTTAGGATGTTGACGAATTTGCGTTCTCCGAAACATACAGGGAGAGTGTTAAGTTCAGCGCAACAGAAACAATACTCATTTGGAAACCCCAGAGGAGAACGTGATAAGGATGCTGGGACCTACCGCTGAAAACCCAGATGACAGATTTTATTTTCTTCTTCTCCAGTAAATCTCAAGCGCACTTCTTATCCTTCACACAGAATAAATCATCTCGCCCTTCCAATTCCATCTGCCTAAAAATGTAAGCATCACAAAACTAAGAAAAAAGAAAGAAACTTCGCCATGCGTCTTCAGTACCATTAATATTAATCATACATTTCCTTAAACAGGATTTCACATCATACCAAAACAATATTCCGTGGCCCGTAGGAAATCCGGATAGTATATTTAATCTAAAACTGTGATCAAATTTATAAGTATTGCAGCTCCTTCTCCAAGATGCAAACACTCATTTCTCTTAAATATTTATTCACTATTTTCATTTAAGTCTACCTTTCCAAATATTTACTTAAAATAAAGTTTTAAACATTTTATATAAGTCGAACAAAAACAAAAAATTAACCAAAAGATTCTTTAAACAAGATGTAACTGTCAAGCTTTGCTTTCATTTTTCATTTACGTAGTTTGTAACGCTTTGTCAGTAAAACAAGTTAAAAAAAAATAAGAACAGTCAGAAACTAAGATCCAAGAGCTCTATCCTTTTTTCTACTCCAAAGTAGTGGAGGCAGCTGGCGTAGACCCACGGGGACAAATCCTTTCCAATGAATGTGCGCAAGAAGAGAAATCAGTTTGAGAAAAGTTTTAAAGCACAGGGCCCTCTATCCCACCGGAGGGGTATATAACACTGTTCAGCATTTCGCACCATTTATTTGCAGAGATATAGAGAATATACACTGATGAGCCATTGCATTATGACAACCTACCTAATAAGCTGTAGGACCCCCTTTAGCTCGCAAATCAGTGGCCACTCCGCGCGGCATCGATTCGATGAGGTGCGATAAGTATCCTGGGGTATCTTGTACCATAATGTCAATAGCAGGTCCTCCATTTCTCGTACATTTTGGGGTGGTGGTATTTTGGCGAGAACCCGCTTTTCCAAGTCGAACCACAAATGTTCGATTGGGTTCATGTCAGGTGAATTTGGAGACCACGGAACTAACAGAAAGTCACCAGCATGTTCCTCGAACCACTCCTTGACGATTCTGGCAGTGTGACATGGCACATTATCCTGTTCGTAATGGCCATCACAAGCAGGGAACACTGTGGCCATAAATGGCTGAACTTGGTCCGCAACGATTTTCAGATACCTGACAGGTGTCAGGTATCTGAAAATCGTTGGGGACCAAGAAATCATCGCTCACAGCATAACACCAGGATGCCCCTAACAGTGCGTCCAGGTGCTGCAGCCTCCGTTGGTAATCAGTGTATCCGCGCTCGGCTGTCTACATGATGCACCAGGAATCTTGATTCGTCAGCCCATGCCACATTCTTCCAATCATCCACAGTCTAATATTACTTATCTTGGGCCCATTTCATGTTTTGTTGGCGATGACGTGCACTGAGCATGATTACTCGGCTGGGTCTTCGGCTACGCAGATCCAGACGCAGAAGGTTGCGATGAACTGTGTGCTCTGACATATTGCCCTGATCACCACTGTTGTAGATGAGGGTGAGTTTTTGCACTTTGGCCCTGTTGTCGTTGTGAACAATGCGCGACAGTTTCCGGTTCCCTTTGGAAGCAATATGGTGCGGGCGACACATGTCTGGACGACGGTTCGTTGTCTGTCCATCTGTGCACCACTTTTGATACGTAGTGACTGCAGCGGCCCGTGAACAATTCACAAGCCACGCCGTTTCCGAGATCGTAGTTCCGAGGCGCCATACCATCACAATTTGTCCTTTATCAAACTCCAATTAATCGGCAGCTTTTCCCATTCTGACTCTGAACATTCTGCTAACCGAAAACCAGTCCTCTGGTTATATATGTATATAGTGCTCTGTGAACGTCACCTGTGCCATCGTTCGGATCCAGGAATGCTCATTTCTCTAGGCTGGGGGTGGTCATAATGGAATGATTCATCGATGTACTGTTCTCAGGTGGTCGTGTTTGGCTGTCCTACCTTTCACTGCAGCCAAAAACATTTGCTTATCGGACTGACTTCATTCAATTTGCAAAACTAATTTTATTTCACTGTGGTTAAAGTTCAAGTAAACTATTATATTGATAGGTGTGACGCATACTTCGAGCCTTCGATTTTCTCTATCCAGCAGGTTTCTCAATAGAACGCCGCTCGTCCAAATCCGGTTTGTCTCGTACGAAGCTTGGTAAAATGTACGGCAGCGGTTTTTCAGTTCGCCATGAATACAATACTGTAACTGCAAAGTTAAAACAATCGTTTTGTTCCTTACCTTATCATAATATTTTTAAATTAAACAGAAGGGAAGATATTCGCCTGTTTTAAATACAGCTAAAAATCAGCAGTTTGCTAATAAATAGGAAAGCGCTAGAAAGTGTGATATTTCTTTATAGAACAATTGGCTTTGAGGCTGTAATGAGAAAACTACGATTTCTTCCCGCCAAGGAGAAGTCAGCTGGTCAAAAAATTGGGATCACAAGCTTAGTACATATTTGTAAACAATGAAGGACCATATTAAATCCAAAAAGTTGATTAAAAATATTTTGAGGTTATCATTGTTTGGCAAGACAAATATCCAAACTCACCCTAATCCGCAGTATCTGCAAACTATACACAAGCAAAATGAGCAAGTTGATAAAATTATGTATTAAACTTGATTATAAATTGCACACGGCTTTCAGGTACAATAGATTTGACATTGATACTACACTCATCGTCAAAAAAAAATAGTTTCACCCAGAAGGAAGCAACCGACTGGAATAAAACTTGGTGGGTAGGTTCGACATCGTAAGACATGCAAATGATGTAAGTATCACGCTCGGCCGTGCTTGTGACGCAAGCAACAAAAGGTTGTAGCTCTGTACCTAACCGCCTATATAAGGTCGTCGCGTTGCACGTGCTTGCCATTTTGACTCATGCTGTTGTGTTGGTTTTATCTTGGAGGTGACGACCAACGAATCCGTGTGTGCAGGCACCGTTGTCATCTCCAAGATGAGCGGTTTGTTGTCGAGCGTCACACGTCCAGAAGGCCTGGTTTCATGATATGGGATGCAATTGCCTACGATGCTAGATCTCCTTTGGTGTTCATTACAGGCACTTTGACAGCCGAACGCTACGTTAATGAGGTTCTGCAACCAGTAGCCTTACCTTTTTTGAACTCTCACTTCGGTGCGACTTTCAGCAGGACAACGCTCGTCCGCATACTGCTGCTGTCTCGAGAGCTTGATTACAAGGCACTGACACTCTGCCATGGCCAGCCGTATCGACAGACCTATCTCCGATTGAAAATGTGCGAGATGCTATTGGACGAGCTATCCGCACTCCTACCCTACCGCACAATCTGAAAGAACTGGGTGAGAAGATTCAAGCTCCGTGGGATGGCTTATCGCAGGACACCATTAGGAGCCTGTACAACTCCACGTCGAGATGTCTGGCATGCTGTGTGAGCAATCATGGTGGCCCGAAGCCGTACTGAGGGACACTAACTATTGATGTGTAGCTCAATAAATATTGGTGTTATTAGTCTTAGTGTTTAATCATTTATTGTTCTCGGTAGCTTTTACCTTCCTCCCGAATAGTATTGCAATCCGACACGTCCTTCGGTGTGTAACTATTTTTTACGATGAGTGTATATGACGAATCGGCGAGTCTCACACGTGTGTTAATCAGTTCAGTTCTGAGTAAAATAAAGACTTGCAACATCACCTAGTTCAGTAATCTGTATTTAATGGTTCTTCTAAAACTATTCAGAATATATTGCACGAATGCATGCTGTATATCATGCAAAAATTATAAAAGAAACTGAAAAAGTTAACTATGTAATGGTGATAGCTGATAACATTTCTGACATATCGTGCCAGTTTCATCGTTGACGAAAAGCTGTTACAAAAGTTTGAGAATTTTGGAAATACTGATAGGAATGACTCCTCTGTAGTCTCAGATTGAATTTTAAAGCAGTTTGATCCACTTAAAAAGGACAAAAGACAAGTATCCATATGTTGATATTGTCCACTCTTAGATTCACCATCTTAATCTTATAGTGTCTAATCCAGCGTCTTTCAATCGCCAAGCTGGGATCTTTTGCACGCAGTTGTCAAGGATCTTTGACATTTTTTGTTGTCCGCAAACAACAAAAGTACTGAATGAAATTAAATACTTTTGTTGTTTGCGGTAATGAAAAGAAAATTGCCCAAGCAGAGAAACTTTCCTTTGGCCTAGAGTCAGCAATGTTTATGAATACAGGAAAAAATGAATTTGCGCGATGGAAAAATTAGAACAGGTAAGGACGTAAAATTGCAATCTGCAAGTGCGCAAGCAGGGAAATACGCACTCAGATTGAGAGAAAAGAACTTTGATTTCTTATTTAACACCATTTTCATCAGATAACGTCCCATGCAGAAGTTATTTTTACTCATGCACAAAAAGAAATCACCGGTCCAATTAAAAGTCGGCAAAATGTGAAGCCTTTTGGGAAACGCTTGCAAATAGCATACAACGAATTGATGTCATTATTAAGCTGGTCGAAGTCAAGTAAGAAAACGAAGAGGAAGCAGTTCGGCCCAAAACATTGCGAAACAGGAATATTGAGTGTTACTGTTTGAAGATAAATGTTGAAGAGGTATGTAATGCTATTGTTTTGAAAAAAACTAGATTTCAACTTATTGGATACTTCGTTCTCATGAATTTATCTGTTATGAAAAGTTTTGACAGTTAAAGCAAAACTTTCTTGATACGTACTTAAATGAAATGCTTGCAAAGGCATTTTCTTAACTGAACAGAAGAAAGGAATTGGATTTTTGGTTGGGTATCGTTTCTGTCGGTAATTTTCGATGAACACTTGTGCGAACATTCAAAGAAACAAGAAAGTTTTCAAAACTGTTAATCATCATATCGATGTCTTCATGGAAGACAGAGCTGTGTTTTTTACTTTTAAATAAGTATAAAGCGTTTCTGAGGAACAGCTTGAATGAAGATAGATTAAGTACTTCAATATGTTGTTATGTAAAAAAACATTATGTGAGTAAGGCATAAAGTTTCAACAACAAAGTAAATGACTTCTTTGTTAACAAGAAAGATGGGCGAAAAGACTTCGTTTATCGCTCATTTTAGCTGCATCACATCGCCCTAGGTCATCCAGTAAGAACCGTTCCTTTTTGCTAAGTCAATTACTTTTACATACTACGTTGAATTCTTAGTATATTTAATTAATATTGTCGAGACGATGAGATGAAACAGACACCCGCAACCACTGTTCCTACCACATCAAAGATTAGCTGTGTGCCTTTATTAAAGTTTTGGTGTCCGTTACGTTCACAACAAAATAAATAACTGGATGAAGAATTACGGGATTACACCATTGTACAATACAAATTTTGAAGTTGTGAATGAGTTGCTCACGGTGGTCGTTAGACCTCCAGTCAAAAAAAAAAAAAAAGAAGAAGGTGTGAATCCGTTTATTTATTGGTGTAAATATGACATGAATGGTAAGTCAGATAATATCCGAAAACGTCAAAATATCATCGTCCTAGAGCGGAAAACGAACGGAAATTAATCGGAAACTTGAGACTTGGTCCTTCTGAGTGGTGTAGAGGTTAGCATAATCGGGCGTTATTCAGGAGACGCGGGTTCGATTCCTGCCCCAGGACGACGAAAGTTTCAAGTTTCCCGATATTATCTGACTCACCATTTAAGTCATATTTACAACAATAAACGGATTCACAACTTCAAAATTTGTATTAAATAACTGAAGCTGCACATAAACCTTCCACTACTAATCCATTTATAGAGAAGGTCATTTTCAGAGCAACTTCCCATTTGTCCCACTTTTTTAAGTCTGAAACCTACTTAGCATGGAATAAATCTATAATAAATATAGCTTAAAATTAAAATACTACTGTTCAAAATAGTCCATGAAATCTCCCACCAGCATATACCTTTTGATCCTTCTTCGTGGTATTAATTTCAAATAACCATACTTTATTTTTTAATGTTAGTGTGTTTTTTAGAAGACTGAAATTACTTTTCCACATCATATACTCTATTCCTCATTACCATCATTATACCAATCAAATAAATTTTCAGAGTAAATCTGTTTGCTGGTTACAAAAAACTAAATCTACACTTCGTTACCCCATAGAGCATCACACAACGGACATACATTGTTGAGGGTGACCTTACAGAAGGTGACCCAGAAAACTGAATAACATGGTTTCAAGTGCAAATGCAGGTGAATACTGGTACGTGTGGCAATTAAATTACGAACTTAGTCAAGAAATTTAGAAAGACTGGATCTTATCTGTAACTGTTTGGATTATAACGACCACCGTGGCAACTAAGCATGATTATCTCACTTTCTGAAGTGCAAATAAATTGGTTAGACACTTCTGAGCGCCGTAGCTACTTTTTTGTTTTCTCTTTTGTTGTGTGGTCAGTTTAGCAATATCCATGAGCAACATGTGCTACAAGCAGTCATATTATGGTTACAAGCGGTCGCCTTTCCCTAATTTAGGGGCACTGCTGCTAGGGAAGGGGCAGAGGCAGCGCCGTCAAACAGACACCCTAACTTTGCCTCACCAGGACTCGAAACCGATGCCGTCTCGGGCGAACGGTGAAACGACAGCGACACAAGCCACTGGCCCACTATGGTGGCGGATGCAATTTCAATGTTCTTTTTTTCTTAGATTGGAGGTTTAACGATCATCGTGAGTTACACAGTGGACTATAAGCGCTCACCCGTTCCTAAATTGAGGCCACTGATTCCTGGTTCCAAGGAAGAGAGAGAGCCAGTGCCGTAAAACAAATAAAATATCCATGCGTCACTGGCATTCGAACCCGAACCCATCTCGGACGAATGATCAAAAACCAGACCTTAGACCACTGGGGCGGCCCATTGCTCCAGAGTGTATGTATGAATGCATGTCATAAATACCGTTATGCACATCTGTTCCTGAGAAAATCAAGTTAGATAAAACCCTAAGTTTTCTTACGCTAACTTGCATCAATAATTCATCTCCCCTAGCATTCTAATTCCATATCCTGTAACAAAACAACAGAATGATCCACAGAGACTCGAAAAACTTCTGTAACATTGTATTTGTATTTTACCTCCTAGATAATATGCTGTAATCTATATCTATTTCGTTTGACGGTAAATGAACCTCTATTAAAAACCAGTATTTTAAACCTTTTTTGGAACAATACAAACACCCACGATTTATCTTCTGCCTGTGGACAAGATACTTAACTAAGGTCGACAATGTTGTGATATTTCTGTTCTGTGTTTGAGGGTTCTGTCTTAGTCGTAGAGACTTTGTTTTAAGCGTAATTACCTCTGTTTCCCTTCTTCTTAGATGTTATCCAGATGTAAAACGTTGTCTGCTTATAACAAAACAGAGAGCATAGAAGTTCATGACGTCAAGCTTTATCAAAAGAATGTTGCAGTAGTGTTCAAGCGAAATATCAAAGTGAACCAATTATTGCCATTTTCCATCCCATTATTTTACACGGAGGTAACGTAATCCGAAACATCACCCTGCTATCGATTTTCAGAGAGCCACCCTAATGATCATTAATGACTTTGGAGTTCTCAAGATAAGCAAGTTGGGCAATAATAGCCTTTTCCGTTACCTCAAACAAAAGAGAGGTAAGTGCAGTGGATATGTAATTCGATGACATGAACTGGTTTCGTTTTTCAAAAGAGTTCGGTGGTGACGACTAAAACACCGATTATGCATGAAATTGAAAGTTCAAGTACAATAAATGCAAGACAAGTGTTCACTGTGACGTGAAAATTAGGAATATTTTGTTTTGCACAAATGCCGTTCTATATGTATGCAGCAGCAGACGAAACTGGTGATGAACACAAATAATCTCTTCGAATCAGCGTCAAATTTAAAATCAGTAATGAGCGAAATAATCGGTACACACTCTCCGTGACCAATAACCTCAGTCTTGTTTATCTAGTGAATTTTTGTGCATCAAAATAATTTTCGTTACTATGAATTTGTGTTTCGAATATTGTAATCATCATGGCATTAAGCCTGATACGTGATCAAAAACTTTTAGGCGTCGAATCTGTTTTGTATACACGGCGAGATCATTGTATTTATACACTGAATGATCACATGTATCAGGGGTCTAATTTCCTGCCAGGTAAACATGCCCCAGCCGTCCCGGTGGCGCATTGGTCTAAGCGATGGCCTCTGATCATTCGTCCGAAAGGGGTCCGGGTTCGAATCCCGGTGAAGCATGGATGCTGTGTTTTTCTTACGGCACTGGTTCTCTCCCTTCCCTGGAACCAGTGACCCTAAATTAGGGACGGGCGACTGCTTAGAGCCCATTGAGTTGCTCACGATGGTTGTTAAACATCTAATCCAAAAAAAAAATAAAAAAAAAAAACATGCCCCACACCATACAACGGCCTCCACCGCCTTGCATTGTAGAGACCATGCAGGATGGATCAACAAGTGCTTCGTGTTGTTTGAGCCAAATACGTACATAACCATCCACGGAGTAGAGCAAAAGCACGACTAGTTAGACCAGCACACTTTTCTTCGAGTCATCCGAAGTCCATCTTGCATGATCTTTGCACCAGGCGAGATTTTTGCGGCGATTAATCGTGGTTTGAAGAGGATGTTGTCCGGGTCGTCTTCTGTTATAGCTCATACGTGCGAGCGTGCAACACATGGATATGTTAGATAATGTTCCGGGTTGACGTCTGTTATATTGGGTGGTCAACTGTTGAACACTACTGCGTCTGTCGACCTGTACGAGTCAACGGACATGGCGCTGACCTCTGACATCAACCTTTTGCTGTCCTGTGCAGTTTTGTCTCCGAGTCATCGTTTGACCATTTTCACGCCAGTCCTGATACTACTTTAACTACGGTGGCTCACGAAAAACCCACCGGTTAAGCCGTTTGGGAATTCCAGGCACCCGTTCTTCGAGCTCTCAAAATCTGTCCTTTCTCAAAGTCCGGTAAATCCTTCCGTTCACCCATCACGCTCGGAGTTTTACCACCTACTGCTCTAATCTCACCCTATACATGCTACGTCTGTCGACTAATGGCGCTCTCTCGAAAATCACGTGGTCAACGGGCCGCATCTACTTTTGATAGGGATAGTACAATTCAGTGATCACTCTGTGTGTGTCTTAGCTTTTCGGTGTTATAATATTAAGAGAACCTTTTCTTGTTGGAAAAGCAGTGTGACAATAATTTATCTGTGTTCATAGGTATTAAACCCGATCGCATATTGATGCATGAGAATGACATCTACTGCATTTCTATTAATACCCGAACACCTGCATCCCCACAGATAACCTTAATTTACAAAAAAAATATTGTGTACGGAAGCTTTATGACGGCGTCTATAGTATGAGTTTTTGAAAATGCCGTCTGACATACGTACACTATATTGACAAAAGTCACCGGACACCCCTTTAAAAGCAAATGGACGGATCCGTTGCGTTGTTAAGATGCGCGGTACAGCTTCAAACCCTATAAAAACAAGCCTGCATCTGACCGCGATCATATCGCACTGTGCGGTTGAGTAAAAATGTCGCGACGGGAGAGAACTGACCTTGAGAAAGAGAAGATTGATCGGTGTTATATCAGTGGGTTGTCCATAAGAGAAACCGAGAGGCATTTAAACATACCCAAGTCAACTGTTTCGGATGTACTGAATAAGTGGAAGACATATGGCGTGCCTGAAGCACCAAAACGCATCTGCAGACCAAAGAAAATTAGTGACGCAGGACGTCGAAGCCTCAGAAGAGTCGTTACAGCTAATCGACGGAGTACTGCCCAAGACCTCAGTGTACAGGTGTGTAAAAATGCTGGAATCTCGGTACATACACGTACCATTCGCAGATAAGTTTATTCCACGGGGTATCCTGATGCTACGGCTGCTCATAAACCTTTCATCTCTACTCGGAATGCTACTCGTCGTTTAGCATGGTGTAAAGAAGATTTATCGTGGACCGTAGATCAATGAAAACGGGTCCTATGGACTGATGAATTCAGATACACGATCCATCACTCTGATGGCCGTGTGTGGGTATGGCGGCAGCCGGGGAACGCTATTTACTACAGTGTACTCTTCCTACGGTCAAGTTTGGAGCTGGCAGTGTACTCGTGTGGGGGTGTTTTTCGTGGTATGGTCCCGGCCTATTGGTTATCGTGGACAAACCTGTTAACCAGCACGCCTACCTCGATATTCTGGATAATTATGCACTACCAACTCTATGGCAATACTATGTAACCGAGCCGTGTTGGTACCAGCAGGATAATTCACCTAGCCATAAAGCAAGGACTGTTACGATGTGGTTTAACGATAATTCCGTATCGTTCGTGGACTGGCCAACACAGAGCTCTGATCTCAATCCCACAGAGCACCTATGGGATGAAATGGAACGCTGCATAAGAAGGTTGGAACCAAGGCCTACTACTAATCAATAGTTAGCGGCAGTATTATGTACTGAATGGAAGTGCATACCTGTCGATGTGTTCCAAAACGTTGTCGAAAGCATATCTCGAAGGGTCAGTGCATGCATTTAGGCCAAAGGTGGACCGACACCGTACTAATATATGTCAATAAATGCTATGTTGTATTTCTCTTCTAGGTGTCCGGCGACTTTTGTCAATATAGTGTATGACGCCATTCGGCCTTCAAACGAGTTACCATCTGAGCTTTGGTTTTAGAGCGATCACTTTTTCCTCGCTCAAGAGCATGGAATTCGTTCGCAAGATTCCCTGTAGGCTGTCTAGTCCAATTATTCAACGATCATGTTCTGAAACAAATCTGTAACAACGTAAACAGTTTGAGGTGGGGCGTTGTACTTCTGATAGGGATAAACGCATTCTCCAGAGTACTGTACAACGTTATTAGAGTGTGTAATTGACCAGGACGTTTAGGTAGAGCTCAGTATTCATTGTTTTAAACAAACTAACAAATAGATCAAAGCTGGAAAGTGATTAACATCTTCGTATAAGTACCCTGACTTCGGCAAACTACATCGTCGGGATGATATATTCCAGAAGGTATCTTCCCACCGGTATCAGCCACCCACAACAATGACCACGAGATCGTTTGACTGTGTACCGCGACTCGTCAGACCAAAGCACGCTTTCCATTGGTCTACAATATAGATCGACATTTATTACGCCACAAGTCTTGCGATGTCCTGCGCGTTGTGCTGACGCTAGCATGAATCCCAGCAGGTTCACGTACGGTTTGCGTGGTTTGACACAATTTTCATTGATTTTCGGAGCGGCCAGTTCATTGCTCAACTACTTTCTGTGCTCTAATATCTTCGGAGGTTTACGTGGAGGTTTCTTCGGAGATTCAGCTCCAGTGCACTTGCATTTGTGCATCGTATCCCCTAACGTCGGCCTAGGGAACTTCAGTGGCGCTAAAACTGTACGTACGGAGAACGATATGTGACATTCTATTAGTGACTTTTGTGACGTGCCTGCACTGCAGGATGCACATGAGATAAAGGCAGATAGCAGTGAGAGCACATGTTCGAGTAGCTCAGTTGGGAGAACGACTTACTCCGGAGTGAGGGGACCCGATTCGATGGCCGGCGCGGATAGACTTGTACGTTATACACTCTTATGTGACACTGTAAGGTCAATCCACTCAGGAAATCAATTGAACTCTTTCGATAGAAACGCCCTGCATTCACAGATGTGCCACTGTCTCAACATAGCACTACGAGACTATTCATGACTGGGTCTGTGATGTGGTGCTTCTCTATGTCCTAGTTCGGATATTAATGTTTGGGCGTTAATTCGGACACTAATTTAGGGGTATGTTTTTGTAAGACGTGGCAGTCATCCGTTTTGATAAATGAACCCACCTAAGCAGCTACGAAATATTGTTCATTAGGTATATATTATATACGTATATGTCCGCCCTAGACGGATGATTAATGAGCTTAGCGAGATTGAGCGAGGTCATTTCATAGATCTGTGTAAAACGGAATGGTCTACAAGACCGGTATTTTATCGTTTACCCGAAAGGAAACGAGACTGCTTGTACTTTTAAAAGATTCCGTAACCATTCGCTCTACACATGCGTGCAGTTACACGTTTATGCGTACGCAACCAAAATCAGGTCAACCGTCTACTAACGGTTTGCGCATTAGCAATGGCTCCAGCGATACAGTGGAATTCGCATGCTTAAAGCCGGAAGAGTAAGAGAAATGTATGTATTGAAATAAGAGTACGGCATGCGTTTTGTTCTCAAAACGTTCTCAACCAATTTTGTTGTATATTCAAATACTGCTTTAAACTGAAGTTCAACGGCAGAAGGTATGACCTCATATAAGCAGCTGACGCAGAATTACAAAGCACACACAGTGTATGGGTTGCCCAAAGTTCCCCGCTTGCTCCCTAAGTGTTGCGCTTGCACCTGAAGTGTTGCGATTTACCCAAAAATAGTTACTGTTATTCGCATAAGGATAATGCTTTTCTCTGTTGTCTCTCCAAAGCCATTATCTGTAGAATCAGCAGGCATTTTGGTACTCACAGGACACGAATTTCTACAAAGCAGATCTGTACAAGTGAAAGCGTCAGTTTTACTAGTCTAAAAAAGTTTGATTCCAACTGAGCGTATTTTGAGCATTTTTGGTAGTTTTATGACCCCATCTGACTAATTTTAAATATATACACTCTTCGTCCAAAAACAAATGAGCTCCCAAAAGGAATCATTCGATCAAGATGAAAATTTGTATGTTCAATGCACATGTACAGAAAAGGAAATGATTGCAGTTCCAGAGAAGTTGGCTCATTTATTCAGATAAAATAGCTACACGAGTGGTACAAGTCAGTACGTTGTTGCACCACCTCTGTATAATATACAGACGGTAACCAGGCGTGGCATAGACGCATAGAGTTCAAGGATACTTTCTTGTGGTATAGTATGCCAGATTGTGACCAAATTGCTGGCCAGTTGGCCGATATTTCGGGATAGGTATCAGTGAGAGGTCGCGCAATCGGGCTGGTCTTTGAAGGGTGAGAGATTATGGAGACAGGCTTGTGAGGGCCGTGGCGTGTGGCCGGGTATTATGCTCTGGAGAAATTGCTCGGTGATGCTGCAACAGAAATGGCAACATAACAGGTCGTAGAATGTCATCGACGTACCGTTGAGCCGTGAGGGTGATACGAAGGACTACCAATTGTGTTCAGCTATCGTAGGAAATGGCTCCTCAGATAGTCCCTCCCGTTATACAAGCCGTGTGCCGTGCCACGGTAAAGGCAGGATCCATGCCCTAGAACGGCTAGTATCCATACATATGCGCTGGTCATCGGCGCCTAGTGCAAACCGTGCCTCCTCTCTGAAGACATCACGACGCCATTGGACACTATCCCACGTTGATCTAGCCGGACAAAAGGGCAACCGTTTTGCGGTCTGTGGAAGGCGGCGAAGTGGCCTCTCGAATGTAGTTTTGCGCAGCAAGTCGTCTGGCAACGAACTTAATTGATATTTCCGTACCTATAAAAGAAGCAACATAGCCGCGGATGGTCGAGAGCAAGGAATTCGGTTTTCTTCGTGCGGCTCTCAAAGTCGCTCGACTATCGCTTTCTGTCGGGATGTGTTGATGTTAAATGCAGGATTTCACTCCGGGTCAAGATACTGTTTTGCGCAGAGTTCTCATCAAGTATTTTTAGTTTTCACTTATCTCTGTTATCAGCGCGATTGAAGAGAAATCCTCGTTAGTAGCGAGCAGTGGAGGATATTGATTAAATTTATTATAACTTTCATTTTATTTTATTTTCGGTTCGGATCTCAGGCGTGTTATTACGTGCGATACTATAACTTATGCCGGGACGATAGTGCATATAATTAAGTTATAGCCATTTTGATGCAAACATTGTATAAATTAGTTAAGATAATATAGCGTCGTTTTTTACACCTCAGTGCCAGTTTAAATTTATAGACCGTAGTGGGTTAGTTGCGGTTCACCAGTTTTGTTTTCCTCACAATATCCAAAAACTAGAGATATGTCCTTAGATTACACAGGCCTGCAAAATTCGAATCATGAAAAGTTGTCTGGAAACTGTTAACTGTTTTTGATTTATTAATATTTTTGGCCGCTAATTTCAAATATTACTTCCATTTTTATCTATCACGTACGGATTTTTCACAAAATGGATCTCAATATTACAGAAAAATAGCTTTAAAACGCATTATATTAAAGTAAATTAACTATTTAAAATTGTCCATAAGTATTTCTGAAATGAAAGTATTGGATTTTTTTTAATTAAAGTGATTAAAGATTAATCTTTAGTACATGCTTTATATTTCCTTGTGATATCATTTTTTATCCTTCAAAGCTTCTTTTTGAACTTGTTCTGTGAATTTCTTTTCCCGGGTCGCCTCCATCATGTTGACATTCCTCCTGACCTGATACCTTCTTTCAATCTCCTTGATGTCTTGCTGGAATCGCTCTCCTTCCTCTTTGCTGACAGCTCCCACATTCTCAGGAAAGTAATATAATTGAAAGTTGAGAAAGCGCACTTTTGAACTCATGGAGTATCCCAAGTCCTTGAAGTTCTGTTGCATATCTTCCACAATCAATTTATAGTTGAGGTTCTTGGGATTTCCTAAAAAAATGGTCACCATCTTTTTTAAAGCTTTCCACGCTTCTTTTTCAACAGTTGCCATTTTTCTTCAAAGGGTTTATTCTTTGTAAGTTTCCTGATGTCCGGGCCGATAAAAATACCTTCTTTCAATTTTGCTGTGGACAATCGCCGAAATTTTGCACAGATGTATTTAAAATATTCTCCTTCTTTCGACAAAGCGTTGATAAATTGCTTCATCAATCCTTGCTTTATGTGAAGCGGGGGTGAAAGGATGTTTCCCCGAGCTACTAAAGCTTCGTGTAACACATTTTTACTTCCAGGTTCTAATGTGACTCTTTCTGGCCATTCCTTCTTGGTCCAATGTTGCTTTCGATTTCGGCTGTCCCACTCGCACAAAAAGCACGGTTGTTTGGTGTATCCTCTTCGTTGTCCCCAAATCATAGATAGGATTTTAAGATCATCGCAAACTATCCACCCATGATCATTGTACTTAAGTTTGCTGGGAATGAAGACTAAATTTTCGTATCGTTCTTTCAAATGCACGGAATGTGCTACTGGTACTGAAGCATACTTATTGTAATATGGAGAAGCATAACTTTGAGGCTTCTTTTTGAGGAATCGATAAACAACCTCCAATCAATGACTTCTTATTTTACGTTGAATTTGCTTATCTGTCAGGAAATATCGCTACAGTAAACTAAATCACCTTCCTCTGAAAAGTAAAGAAAACAAAACCTCCTTCTTTATATCTAAACCATGAGAAAGAAGTGCCAGGGGCTAACAAATTATTTTCGATGAGTATCAAGATCAGCAGTTCTGCAGATTCCTTAGGTAGACCCAAATCTCTGACCAAGTCGTTTAAATTGGTCTGTGAAAAAATTTCCGGTGCGCCACTATCTCGGTATTCGTCATCATTGAAATATGCATCTTCTTTGTTTGAATAGCTGCTGAATGGTTCTTCTAAAATTTGTGGAGGTGTTAGCACGGGTATTTCAGGACCATGTTCCACTGGGCGTATTGCAGATGCTAAATTAGAATATGAAATGTTTTTTTTATTTTTTAGATTAAAACCTCTAACATTCAAAGAACAGAAGTAACAGTTATCGGTATGGTTGCAGGGTTCCCGCCATACCATGTGAATTCCGAAACTGAAAGACTTTTGTTCTCCGTTCATCACCTTCTAAGTTCTTCACAAATGGAACATGCTATATGCGGCGTCCATGGCTTATCTTGGTCACCATGTTTCATCCCAAAATACGCATAGTACACTTTTTTTCAAGAAATCTGTAATGTTTGCTTATTGTTTACCATTAACTCCCCGCATATGTAGCAAAAAATGTTAGGTGAATTTTTGCAACCTCTTGAAGCCACTACAAACACCACTTAAAACACAGTTAACGAATTTTAACGAATGACATCAACACTATTACACTACACTACGTTAAAACATTAAAACAGCACACACACATTAAGTTAAATCTTCACACCAACTTTGAAAAAATGCCACCTTTTACAAATATGGTAACCTTAGTAGTCAACGACTAAAGTTCAACTAAGGAGTCACACAAGAAACTGTAAGTGGCTGTGACAACAGGAAATGAGTTATCCGTTATATCGGAGAATCAGATTCAAAATAGCCACCTGCTCTTTTATCTGCATTCCTTCCTCCCTCTCCTGTCTTGAGAATGAGAAGTTTCGTGAAAATTTCTTTATTTACCATAAAAATGCACTTCAATAAAGCACTTGTACAACTCATTAGCTGTAAATAATGGAGAATGAAAATAAATACCAATGAGCTTAATTGTAATCCAAATACTACTAATAAAAACAATAAAATTAGAAATTGAGTAAAATTAGTGGGTGATGGAATTATTTTACTATTTTTTTCTGAACTGAGCACCTAAAAATCTATAAGAATCAATTGTTACTTCTCAGACAACTTTTTCATCGCAGGCCTGTGTTATCATAGGAGACGGAAGAAACAAGTTCATAGAATCCAAAATTTGTTTTCAAACTGGACTTCAAATTTATATTTTACATCCACACATTTTTGGGGATCTCCTCAGCATGTATTTAAATAAGGCAACTCTATCATGTTATCTGTCCGCACTCGTAAGTTTCACGCCACGATTGAGCTTCACTTAACGGGGAATACTCGTAGTTTAAATGGTAATCCTCGTTTATGTTTGCCGTGAATCGACTAGAATTTAAAATAGTTGCCATTTTCAGTCAGAGCTCAGAGCTGTTACTTTTAAATTCTCGCTTATTTTTGACGAGAAACAACAACGGAAGAGAACAACAACATCCTAAATCAGAGCAAGGTTTAACGCAGTACGTCGCGTCATCCCCCTAAAGCGCGGTATAAAGTTTATTTTTACAGTACAAGCCAGGAGGAGATTTAATCTACTGAGATAAACGTCCTGTCTCAGTGAGTTTTAGTATAAGCCCAACGATCCCGCTGGACTTTTATCGTAGTCAGAATGCTTTACGAGCGCCTCGTCGGGGCCATAACTTTAGCCCGGAAAAACCGTAACCGGCGATATTAGCGCCACGTGTGCAACGAACCTTGCCCAGCCGATACGGCCGTTGTTTTACGACCGGAGCTATTGGATTTTCTTTTTTCACCTTATTTTTCCTTAGGATCCGTTATTGGCCCGCCTTCTCCCTTACAAAGCTCGGCTACACTTTCAACTTCTTCTTATGATACTGTAGGATCATAAGAACGGTCTGGTCGAAGACTTCGATTTTCAATGCGCATATGCGTGCAAGGGAATATTAGATTGTGAGGAAACGTACTATCGGCTTCAATAAAACAAAAGAAATAAGGAAATAAAAACTAATTGCGCCCGCTTCGCGCTTCTTATGTCTCTCTTAAGCTTAACATAAGGCGGGAAACAAATGCAATTCGATGTATTGCTCCTAACAAAACAGAAAAGAAGATGCGTTTCTGTTTTTTCCGTTGCAGCAGCTTTCAAAGCGTTTATAGAACTCATGTTCTTTTGATTTAGTGCAGCATAAAGAGCGCCGTACTCAAGAGAGACAGTGGCGTGTTTTGTCGATATTTCTGGATATTATTCACGATATTTTGTTTAAAGCGGTCAATGCCGGAACAATATCATCCGAATAAAATATTAATGGTAAGTGACACTAAGGTATAAAGAGAAAAAAGCTTTGCTGAAATCTTCTTTAGCAGAAACTGTTTCTCCCCACAAAAAGCATAATTTTATTCATAATACATAAGTGTGTGTGTGTGAGCTAAAATTTGAATCCCAAAGACAAAGAACACAGACAAAGGTTTGAACTTGCGCTTATTTATTTCACTCTTATGCTCACTTTATCTGTTTATGCAGGTAAGTTAATATCCAGTTCAGAACAAATACACTAAAAAAGAAAAACGGTGTTGGTCTCGTATTAAAACAAAATTAGTTTTTTCAATCAAGCTTTGATGCAAACATTCTGTAAATGATTTCATTGGTAGTGTTAAGCTTAAAATATTTTTAACTGTGCCCACCCGATAAAAGGATTCTACTTGTATTATTATTATTATTATGGATTTCAGAATCTTACAACGTAAATACGTAATTTGGCCAACTTCTTATTCAAAAAGGAAAAACATACCATAGTACTCTTTAAAAATGGACTACATACAGCTTTTTGAGATGATCAACGACTGTCGTGAATGAACTAAGCATATACGAATGCACTCTTTGCTGGAACTTAGGTTATCAGTATTTTCTTTAAATATATGAGTTTTACAAATTACCTGATTGATTTCAAATCACCGTGATCTAGTTTTCGTTTATCACAAGAGATCCAAATTTATGGGTCTTTATCTCACTGGCCCATCAAGTGAGATAATCATCTGTACATGGGTCTCAGAATAGCGAAACTGAACCGAAACTGTTTGCTTTAAGTGTTTTTTTTTATTTTGATTAAAATAATGATAACTTCAAGAGGTAGCAACAATATCAGTTACTCATATTCCAAACAAAATGAACTGTAGCACTGACTTCTGTTACACTAACCTACAAAATTTTACTTTTCAACTGAGGTGTACACTACTTCAAGTGATTTAGATTCATCTTGTTTAGATGATTTCAAAAATAACATTTATTTTCTCTGTCACGTAAGGATTTTTCACAATCGTGAAAACAAAATAACGAATATGCTGTATACAGTAGTGGCCAAAATTGAGAAAACCTTTTAGAGAAAGTGTATTTTTGAGGTTTGTTGACTCATAACAACATTGCTTTTGGAGTAATACCATAAAATTATATATCAATTTAAAGATAATTTCATCAAAAATGTAATGCAGTGAAGTTCGTTCAATTATCTGTATTCTGTGAAAGGTAATAGCCAAATAACCAGAAAAAGAATGCACAACTTGTTTAGGTTGATATGAAGTAGCTTTCCTTCATTTGAATGTAGCCAATGAGCATGCCTTTTTAGAGAGCCAATCAGGTGTCATCTTGCTTTGGCAATGAGCTAATCAGATCACAGTAAGATTCAGCTATTGATGCCATGTATTGGAGCTGAGAGGAGGACATTTGTCAGTGTGTTATGTGATTGCTATCAAGTTGGGTTGTTTTTTTGTGTTTTTTCATTTAGTGGCCTTGTAAAACGTAACAAAATTAAAGAAATGGCGCAACCAGGCGACTGGTAACTCAGAAAGCGATCTAAAATAGTACTATTAAGTAAACAAGGCTTCAGTTATGAAGAAATTAGAAGAACAATTGGTGGAAACCTAACGAAAAGTGGCATTTCTAAATTTTTGAAGAGGTATAAGGAGACTCAGTCACTACAAAACCAGAATGATAAAGGCAGGAAAAGGTGCGCAGCAACAAGTGATGATAGAAGAATTAAGAGAATGTGCCTAGGTGACAGAAGAAAATCATCTGGGTGTATGCAAGATGAAATGGCGCAATGCAATGTGAAGTTGAGTATAATGACTGTTCGGTGCAGACTGCAGGAATTTGGTCTAAAAGCTAGAATTCCACAAAAAAAAGCCATTTTCATCTCTCAAACAAAGGTTGAAAAGATTAAACTAAGCTAAAACCCATGTTAACTGGACAGCGGAACAATGGGACAGTGTTATTTGGAGCGATGGTACCAAAATCTCCCTGTTTGGTAGTGATAGCATAAAAAACGTAAGGAGAAAAATCGGAGAAGATTTGAATATTGATTGTCTTACATCTACCGTGAAACACCCAGTTAGTGTTATGACCTGGATTTGGATGACAACAAAAGGTTTGGGCAGAATTTGCGTGATTAATGGGAATATAAATGGCCAACAATACATTAATGAAATACTTGAGCCCAAACTGAAGCCTTCCGAAAGTGACTTTTCCAAGATAATGAAACATTTATATTTCAGCAGGATTGAGCTCCATGTCATGTTGCTGCTGTGTGTAAACAGTTGTTTCAAGATAATCATATTTCACTACTGGAATGGCCTGGAAATAGCCCAGACCTTAACTCCATCGAAAATCTGTGAAGCCGACTAAAGAAACTCGTTACTCAAAAGCAACCCAGCAATAAAACCCAATTAATAGAAGCAATAATTCAATTTTGGTTTCACATTATAACAGCTCCAGAACAAAAAAACTTGGTTCACTCCTTGAGAAGGCGTTGTAAGGCCGTAATTAACGCTAAAGGTTACCCAACTAAGTATTAACTGACATGGTAAGAATTTTTGTATATCTCAGTTTTTCTATGTGTTTCAATTTTCTTCTTTATAACTACTGTTCTAATACAAACTCCTTCATAAAAGTTATTTCATTCCATTCTTGATGTTATAATCTTTCCATTGATATATAATTTCATGTTATTACTCGAAACAAAAGTGGTGTTATGAGCTATCGAACCTCAAAAATACACTAGTTCCCAAAGGTTTCCACAATTTTGGCCACTACTTATATATATACATATATATATTCTAAAAATACCTTTTTAAAAAAAAAAATCTTAACAAATATTATTACCCTGAAATCAAAACGCCCAAAAACAGCAGAGAAGAATTTTCAGAAAAAAACACCCAAAAGTAAGAAGCAAAATCAACGGGAGCCAATAACAAGAAAAAAATGAAAAAACCCAATGCAAACAAGCAGAGAAGAAGAAGTAAGAATGCAGAAAATTTTGAAAATGCTGAGCTTTGGCTTTTTCAAGGACCAGGAAAACACTGCATTACCTCATCTGTACAAAGACCTACTTCAAAATGGGTATCTGCTATATCATAAATGTAAGCCAGGCAAAGGGCCCCATAAATAAAAAAACACCTTTAAAGTTTTGAAAGGTGAAATTATTAATAATATAAATTAGGTTCTTACAATTATGACAAACTTGGCCTGACCCTCAAAACTCATCGTCCCCAGACCAGCAACACAAAGCACGGACATAATGATAACAAAAATAAATAAATTTTGACAATAACCGCAAGACTTGTTGAGACTTTAGACGAAAAAATATGAAAAGTTACAATATGCACACAGTATTTTAAAAATTATTTACCTAGAAGAGCACTCAATAAAATGAACCAAACCCCAACAAGCAAACACAACGGAAGGGCCACAAGGCCCAAAGCACGATACCCGAACAAAGACCAAAAAAATAATTCAAGCTCAGAGGCAAGAGAAACAAGAAAGATGACACCGAATTTTCCGGTGTAATAAGCACGTCTTTTCAATCCGTTCTGACGCAAATTAAATTTATCAAAGCTATTCAAAGTCAATGGAACCGGTATGGAAAACAATAGTATCTGACGGAAGAAAGATGTTTTTCAATCGGGTTTTTAATCCGCCAGATATTGCTGAAAACGGAATCATGAGTTTACGAACTCTTAGAAACAGAGATATCGACAAAAATAAAATGTGACTTTACTTCCCCTGGTGGGAAAACCATGCATTATTTCAGGAAGAAATTATTCTCAAAAGGTTTTTCAACATGAGCGGTATCGGTCCAAGAAAAAAATTTAGTCGAGTTTTCAGGAGCCCAGATTTTACTACATATACATTAGAAGCAAAATAAACACTTATGCCCCCTAGTGGCCAAACGATTCTTTACCAAACATTAGAAATTATGTGAATTTTTTTTTCCATCAGGTCTTGTATGCGATAGAGGAAGAATTTTCCAAATCGGAGTTTTAGAAGCAGAAATAACGCAGGAAACGCAATTTTACCTTGTGCCCCCTAGCGGAAAGTCTATGATTTACTAGAAAATTTTTAATTTCTAGAAAAAACATTTCGCGTCGGAAACACCATCCAACAAAGAAGGAATTTTATAAATAGGACTCGTAGAAGCAGAGATATTGACAAAAAATAAGATATACATCTACGCCCCTGGAGTAGAAACCATGCATTATTTCAAGAAGAAAAAGTTCCTAAAAGGTTTGTCGACATGAGTAGTATCGGTCAACAAACGACTTTTTTTGCAATCGAGATTTTAGAAGCTCATATTTTGCTGCAAATACATCAGAAACATAAATTAAGACTTACGCCACCTGGTGGCCAAACCATTTTTTACAAAAAATAAGAATTATGTGAAAAGGATTTACCATCTGAAGCTGTATCCAATGCAGAAAGAATTTTTCAAATCGGAGATTTAGAAGCAGAGATACAGGGGGGACGCAATTTACCTTTATTCCCATTAGCGGAAAGTCTATGAATTGCTTGAAAATTTTGAAATTATATGAAAAACATGTAACACTAAAAAGACTATCCAACAAAGAAGAATTTTTTCAAATCGGACTTCTAGAAGTAGAGATATTTACAAAAATAAAATATACATCTACGCCCCCTGGCGTATAAACCATGCATTATATTGAGAAGAAAATGTTTCTTAAAGGTTTGTCGGCATGAGTACTACAAAGGACGATTGTTTTCAATCGAGAATTTAGAAGCTCATATTTTGCTGCAAATACATCAGAAGCGGAAATTAAGATTTACGCCCCCTAGTGCCCAAACCATTTTATTACAAAAATTAGAAATTATGTGCAAACGATTTCCCATCAGGAGCTGTATCCGGTGCAGAAAGGATTTTTCAAATCGGAGATTTAGAAGCAGAGATATAGGGGGAAACGCAATTTACCCCTACGCCCTGTAATGGAAAGTTTATGAATTACTTGAAAACTTTGAAATTATATGAAAAACATGTCACACTGAAAACACTATCCAACAAAGAAGGAATTTTTCAAATCGGACTCTTAGAAGTAGTGATATTCTCAAAAATAAGACCTAAGTCTACGCCCCCTGGCGGAGAAACGTGGAATATTTTAAGAAGAAAATGTTCCCAAACGGTTTATCGATGTGAGTGGCAACAGTACACGAAATAATTTTTTCAATCGATATTTTAGAAGCTCAGATTTTATGGAAAGTACATCAGAAGCAAAAATTAAAGCTTACTCCCCCTGGGGGCAAAGTATGCTTTACCAAAAATTAGAAATTATATGCAAAAGATTTTCCATCAGGAGGTGTATCCGCTGAAGAATTTTTTTTTAAATCGGAGTTTTAAAAGAAGAGTTATCGGGAAAAGTGTAATTTACTTTTTCGCCCCCTAGCGGGAAATCTATGCGTAATTTAAAAATGTAACTATATGTAAAATACTCTTCCACATAAATGGAATCGAAAGATAAAATATTTTTTTCAATCGGATGTTTAGAAGCAAATATGTGGAATAAAACGTGTTTTTGAATTCGGCATCATCTGCATTTACGCCCTCTAGCAGCGAAATTGCACATCGTAAAAAAAACGAAATGAAGGATCATTATTCGCATATTTCAAGCTTCCCAATGTAAAAAGAATTTATCAAATCGGACTAATAGCTGCAAAGATTTCGTGGGTACAGACGGACGGACGGACAAACCGATAACATATGCACGATCTATTTTTTATAAAAGATGTGCTAAAAACGCTCGAATTTTAAAATTATACCAGAATAACATACATGAAAGCCAGCAGCAGAGAGGGTTCCGCGGTTCTTTGGAAAGGTCGCCATTATGTTCGTCTCGGGGTAGTTTCGCTGGGATTTTATTATAGGTCAGTTTTTCGTTTTTTACCACGTCTTTTGTAAAGAAAGACAGTGCTTATGTTACGGGTTCTTCTTTCCGTCCGTCCGTCAGTCCGTCAGTCCGTTCATCCGTCCGTCCGCCTCTACCCACGATATCTCTGCAACTATTGGTCCGATTTGAAAAATATTTGTTTGCATTGGGAAGCTTGAAATATGCGAATGACGATCCTTTATTTCGTTTTTTTTTTACGATGTGCAATTTTGCCGATAGGGGGCGTAAATGCAGATGATGTCGAATTGAAAAACACGTTTTATTCCACATATTTGCTTCGAAACATCCGATTAAAGAAATATTTTTATCTTTCGATTCTATTTGTGTCGAAGAGTATTTTAGATACAGTTACTTTTTCAAATTACGCATAGATTTGCCGCTGGGGAGCGTAAAAGTAACTTACATTTTTCTGATAACTCTTCTTCTAAAACTCCGATTTGAAATTTCTTTTTCAGCGAATACACCTCCTGATGAATGTCTTTTGCATATAATTTAAAGTTTTTGGTAAAGAATACTTTGGCCACCAGGGGGCGAAAGTGTTAATTTTTGCTTCTGATGTATTTGCCGTAAAATCTAAGCTTCTAAAATATCGATTGAAAATTTTTTTTCGTGTACCGATACCACTCACATCGATAAACCTTTTTGAAATATTTTCTTCTTAAAATATTCCACAGTTTCTCCACCAGAGGGCGTAGATGTATATCTTATTTTTGTCCATCTCTTTACTTCTAGGAGTCCGATTTAAAAAATTTCTTCTTTGTTAGACAGTGTTTCCAAAGTGACATGTTTTTCCTATAATTTCAAAGTTTTCAAGTAATTCATAGACTTTCCGCTAGGGGGCGTAGCGGTAAATAAAGTTTCCACCTAAATCTCTGCTTCTAAATCTCCGATTTGAAAAATTCTTTCTGCAGTGGATACAGCTTCTAAAGGGGAAATCGTTTGCACATAAATTTCTAATTTAAAAAAATGGTTTGGCCACCAGGGGGATTAAATCTTAATTTCCACTTCTGATGTATTTGTAGCAAAATATGAGCTTCTAAAAATTCTCGATTGAAAACAATCGTCCTTTGTAGACCGACAGTACTCATGTCTGCAAACCTTTTAGAAACATTTTCTTTTTAAAATAATGCATGGTTTATACGCCAGGGGACGTAGATGTATATTTTATTTTTGTAAATATCTCTACTTCTAGAAGCCCGATTTGAAAAATTCCTTCTTTGTTGGATAGTCTTTCCAGTGTTACATGTTTTTCATATTATTTATAAATTTTCAAGTAATTCATAGACTTTCCGCTAAGGGGCGTAAAGGTAAATGGCGTTCCCCACTATATCTCTGCTTCTAAATCTCCGATGTGAAAAATTCTTTCTGCATTGGATACAGCTCCAGATGGTAAATCCTTTACACATAATTCCTGATTTTTGTAAAAATGGTTTGGCCACCAGGTGGCGTAAGCCTTTATTTCCGCTTCTGATGTATTTGCAGCAAAATATGGGTTTCTAAAATTTCGATTGAAGAAAAAGTGGTTTGTTGACCGATACTACTCGTGTCGACAAACCTTTTAGGAACACTTTCTTCTTGAAATAATGCATGGTTTCTACTCCAGGGGCGTAGATGTATATCTTATTTTTGTCAATATCTCTACTTCCAAGAGTCCGATTTGAAAAATTCCTTCTTTGTTGGATAGTGTTTCCGATGCGAAATGTTTTTCTAGAAATTCAAAATTTTCAAGTAAATCATTGACTTTCCGCTAGAGGGCACATAGGTAAATTGCATTTTCTGTGTTATTTCTGCTTCTAAAACTCCGATTTGAAAAATTCTTCCTCTATCGCATACAAGACCTGATGGAAAATCTTTTTAACATAATTTCTAATGTTTGGTAAAGAATGGGTTGGCCACTAGGGGGTATAAATGTTAATTTCTGCTTCTGATGTATTTGTAGCAAAATCTGATCTCCTTAAAACTCGACTAAAATTTTATTTTCTTAGACCGATACCGCTCATATTGAAAAACCTTTTGAGAATACTTTCTTCCTAACATAATGCATGGTTTTCCCACCAAGGGGCGTAAAATACCATTTTATTTTTGTCGATATCTCTGTTTCTAAGAGTCCGATTTCAAAAACTATTTCTGTGTTGGAGAGCGTTTCCGGTGCGAAATGTTTCTCATATAAATTCATGTTTTTCTTAACGCACAATTCTGCAACTAGAGGGCATAAGCTCACGATTCCGTTTACAGCAATATCTGATGGATTAAAAACCCGATTGAGAACCTTCTTTCTTCCGTCAGGCAGTATTGTTTTCCATACCGGTTACATTGACTTTGAATAGCTTTGATACATTTAATTTGCGTCAGTACGGCTTGAAAAGACGTGCTTATTACACCAGAAAATTCGGTGTCATCTTTCTTGTTTATTTTCTCTTTGGTACTTTTAAAAGTGTTTTAGCGTTTGAAAGCTTGCTAACGTTAATGTGTGTTCTTTTAGTTTGCTTTTAAAATTCGGGCGTTTCCCTTTGCCTCTGGGCTTGAGTTATATTTTGGACTTTGTTCTGATGACGTGCTTTGGGCATCGTGGCCCATTTGTAACGTTTGCTTGTTGGCGTTTGGTTTAATATTTCAAGTTTGTTCTTCTAGGTAAGGCATTTAACAATACTGTGTGGATATTGTAACTTTTCTGAATTTTTTTACTAAAGTCTCAACAAGTCTCGCGGATTTTTTCAAAATTTATTTGTTTTTGTTGTCATGGTGTTCGTGCTTTGTCTTTTTGGTCTTGTGGACGATGAGTCGTTGTGGGTCGTACCTTTTCAAAGTTTTTGTGTTTTAAAGGTTGCTGGCATTCATGTGTGTCATTTTAGTTTAATTTTAAAATTCGGGCTTTTTTTCTCTTGCTGGGCTTGAATTATTTTTTGGCCTTTGTTCGGATAGCGTGCTTTGGGCCTTGTGACCTTTCCGTTGCGTTTCCTTGTTGGCGTTTGGTTCATTTTATTGAGTGTTCTTCAAGGTAAAGTATTTTTTACAATACTGTGTACATACTGCGACTTTTCTTAATTTTTGTCTAAAGTCACAACAAGTCTTGCGGTTATCGTCAAAATTTGTTTAGTTTTGTTATCATTATGTCCGTGCTTTGTGTTCCTGGTCTTTTGGGCGATGAGTCGTGCGGGTCGGGCCAAGTTTGTCATAAATGTAAGAAACTAAGTTTGATTATTAATAATTTCACCTTTCAGAACTTTAAAGGTGTTTTTTCTTTTATGGTGTCCATTGTCTGGCTTACGTTTATGACATAGTAGAAACCCATTTTTAAGTAGGTCTTTGTAGAGATGAGTTAATGCTGTGTTTTTCTGGTCCTTGAAAAAGCCAAAGCTCAGCATGTTCAAAACTTTCTGCATTCTTGCTTGTTCTTCTCTGCTGGTTTGCATTGTTTTTTTTATTTTTTCTTGTTCTTGGCTCCCTTTGATTTTGCTTCTTACTTTTGAATATATATATATATATATATATATATATATATATTTCCAAAGTGGAATATATAGAGCTATGCAAGACAGTACGAAAGAGTATCACTGAAGACGTAAGGAAATTCAACTGTGAACTAGTAAGGAAAGCAATTGAAAACAACCAAAGCCTAAAGATAGCAAAGGGACATCTCAGTAAGGGGAAAAAATAGATTATGGCACTGAGAAAAGAAGATGGTTCTGTAACAAGAAATAGAGGCGAAATTTTGACAAGAGTGAAAGATTTCTACTCCAAATTATATGAAAGGGATGATACATGTACTCCAGACATCATGAAAGGTACCAGTACCAGAGTACTTCCAGTCCTTTCAGCAGAAGTTGCACATGCAATCAAGAACATGAAGCGGGGAAAAGCTCCAGGAGAAGATGGAATTACTGTAGACATCATACAAGAAGCAAGTGGAGAAATTGAAACAGTACTCGCCCAAATTTTCACTCGACGCCTTAATGAAGGGAAAATTCCTGACGATTGGAACAACGCTACAATGATCTTGCTACATAAAAAAGGTGACATTGAGGATCTCAGGAACTACAGACCTATCAGCCTCCCACAGTGGTTTATAAAATCTTCACTAAAGTTCTTTCACACCGCTTGAAGGTGACACTGGACATGGCTCAACCGAGAGAACAAGCTGGATTCAGGAGTGGCTATAGCACAATAGATCATATCCACGTACTGAGAGAACTAATTGAAAGAGCGAGGGAATATGAATTTCCATTGTGCATGGCTTTTATCAATTATGAAAAAGCCTTTGATTCGGTGAAACCATCAGCAGTTGCAATGGCTCTGAAATCCTGCGGTATTGAAGATGCATACATTAATATTATTAATAACATCTATGAAAATGCAAGTGCAAAGATTCGGCTGTTTGAAAATACAACACACATAAAAATTGGAAAAGGAGTGAGACAAGGTGACACCATATCTCCGAAGCTCTTTAATGCCACATTGGAAAATGTCTTTCAATCACTGAACTGGGAAAACAAAGGGATAAAGATTAATGGAGATTATCTAACTCACATTCGTTTTGCTGATGACGTAGTCATTTTTGCAACTACCCCATCAGAGCTACAGAGTATGATCCAGGAACTTGCTGACAAGAGTAAAGAAGTGGGATTAAAAATGAACTTTCAGAAGACAAAAATGATGTTCAATGCTTTTACAAGAAATGAAGATTTATCGATTGATGGAGAAAAGCTGGAGATAACAGACACATACGTTTATCTTGGACAGCAGATATCAAGTGAGGGTCACATTGGTGAAGAAATTAATCGGCGTACAAAACTTGCCTGGAGAGCTTTTGGAAGAAACAGCATAATTTTCAAGAGCAATATGCCATTATGTCTTAAAAGAAAAGTGTTTGATCCTTCCAGTGCTTACGTATGGTGCAGAGACGTGGACCTTAGCTAAAAGAGACATACAAAGGCTGCAGACAACTCAAAGTAGCATGGAGAGGTGCATGCTTGGTGTAACCAGGAGAGATAAGAAGAGGAACACGTGGATCCGAAAAATGACAAGAGTGGAAGACATCATGATCAGAGTTAAATCCCTGAAATGGCAATGGGCTGGACATACTGCCAGAAGAACAGACCATCGATGGACAGCCGAAATTTTAGATTGGATTCCAAGGGACAGGAAAAGACCCAGAAGAAGACCACATGGAAGATGGGTGGATGAAATTCGAAAGTATGCGGGAGTGACATGGAGCAGACTGGCACAAGACAGACCGTTGTGGAGGAAACTTGGGGAGACCTTCGTCCAGCAGTGGATTGATAATGGTTGACAATGATGATGATGATATATGTAATATATATTGTTTATCAGTAATTTACAGAATTTGTTTCATTTTCTTAAGAGAATATACAATTCACAACCCATTGATATTGATACAATCTAAATAAAATTCACTTGTGTGAAGATAAAGAATAGTTAATGAAAAACAAATATAGAAACCAAAATTAATCAATATTAATGTGTTCTTACAAAATCATTTTCCTTTTCCGTCAAACGAACGTTAACGGCTTTTCTTATACGGTGAAATTTCAGAAGCAAGATCTCTCTTTAAACCCCAGCAGTAATCCGCCATCATGTTTACATTCCATCGTCCTTGATATCGCTTTTCCATACATTTTATATCTTGGTTAAATCTCTCACCTTGGTCTTCATTCACAGCACCAAGGTTTTCGGGAAAATAGTCAAGGTGAGAATGCAGAAAATGAATTTTCAAGCTCATGTTGCAACCTATAGGTTCTGACATTTTTCTAGCATAGTTGCTTACGATGGCTCTGTAATTAGGATCCTTGTAATTGCCTAGAAAATTTTGAGTGACATTTCTGAAACCAATTCATGCTCCTTTTTCTGATGTAGTCATTTTCCCTCTCAAAAGTTCTATCTTTTAGTTAACGGCCTTATATCTGGGCTAACAAACACTCCTTCTTTGCTTTTACTTCTGATAAATGTGGAAAAACATTAATCAAATATTGAAAACAAACGTTCACCATTTTTTCCGGAGCCTAGACAAATTGTTTCATGAATCCTAATTTAATATGCAAGGGTAGTAAAATAAATTTTTCCGGATCCACTAGGTTTGGGTGAAGAACGTTATTTGATCCTGGAATCAAATTTTCTCTTTTAGGCCATTTTTTGTGATTAAATGTTGCTTATAAGCTCTACTGTCCCATTCACAGATGAAACATGGCATTTTTGTGTAGCCACTTTGCTGCCCTAATATCATGTTCAGCATTTTAAAATCTCCATAAATTTGCGAGTTGTATTGCTGATAACTTATTTTATTAAGAAGAAAGTCAAGATTTTCATAAGATTCCTTCAGATGTATTGAATGAGCAACTGGTATTGAGGGGGAAATGTTGCCATTATGCAAAATAATTCCTTTTAAGCTTTTCTTACTAGATCAATAAACAATCTCTACTGTGATGGGTCATGAGCATTGGACAACAAATGCATTATAAGTCCAGGAATGTCTCTGCAAAATACAAGTGATTCTTCTTGGGCGAAATATTCAACAAATTCCTTTTCTAGGTTTCTGTGCCATTTAAATGTTGTTCCTGAAGCAAGTAGATTTTTGTTTTTGAGTCTTGATTCTAAAAGGTGTGCACTTTCCTTCGGCATATTTAAATCCTGTACCAAGTCATTTAATTCACTTTATGTAAACTTCTGTGGCTCCCTACTAGTTTCAGGATTCCTGTACAAGTCCTCAGTTTCACTGCAATATAACTCAAAATCTGAAACTCACGAAAAAACTAATGATGTAGGAGGTGATGGAACAGGTAAATCAGGACCATAAGGTACAGATCTGATAGCACAGTGAGTCATTGGGTAGACAATATTATTTATGTGTTTGCAATTGTAGCCCTTTACTAGAGTGGTTAAACAAAAATAACATTCCTCATGACTCACAGGCTCCCTCCATACCATTGGAATAGCAAATGGAAGAGAGTTTTTTTCCTTTCAGTTGCTCAAGACACGTGTGTCAAACTTGATGTGGCGCCCACTTCTTGTCCTGGTCTCTAAGCTTTAGATCGAAATAAGCCTGATACGCCTTTTTGAGAAAATCCGTTATTTTGCATTGCCTTTTCTTCACCACGAAACTACCACATATATAACAAAATGAATGAGGACTATTAACACAGCCTCTTGACGCCATAACGCAGTAATAACGAACAATACAACAGTTAAAATGAACGAAATACACTCGATCTTATCGCTTGAAACTCAGTGTTCAAAATGGCAAAAACACACAATGTTTTATTTATTGATATAGAGCGCCATCTATTGTATCACTTTCCAATTAAATTTTATCCATCTATTGTATCATTTTCCAACTGCCGCGATCTGCTTGAGCTGGTAAATTTAAAGTTTTAGAATAAAAAAAATAACAGATTACTTAATAATATTTTTCATTTTTGTCATATATAAGGAAAAATAACATGGGAAAGTGTGAAAAAATCTGTGGGTGTCTGAGAAAAACGGATGTGATATTCTTGATCAGCATACGTGGATTACTATAAAACACCTGAAATTTTTCAAACCCCAGAATCATGTTGGTCTGCGCTATCGCAAACCGTGTGCAGCTGAATTAACAGAACAGTTCTGAGAGAAAATGGGGAAACACCGTTTTGTGAAAGGCATTGTGATGAGTGATTACGCATTTCACGAATTTCTTGTTCGTGAAATTCATTTTATGTTTCGAACTTTAAAATCTCAGAGACTCTTAGAATGACACTAAGGCCTCGCTTCAATAATTCCTTTGAAGCAATCCCAACCTAGAGAAGTAGATAGATGTAGATTATATATTGGGTGTGTGCAAGAGTTCTCCCCATTTTTGCAATAGGTGCAAATTGCGATCGGAGTAGTTACGTCACAGATGACGCTGCGATGCCGCATTTTCGGCCAATAAAGCCTGCAGCGGTAGATCATATAGAGTGCCTCTATATGTTCTACTGGTCACGCTAAGGATTTACTCGGACAAACTATATTTAGGTTTGTCCGAGTAAATCTTTCGTAACGGAAATCACGGACGGTGTAGCATGGAATGTGATAAGGAGCACATTTGACATTATTTACTGTTCGAGTTCTATAAAGGCAGCACTGCAGCCGCGGCTTGCCGCAACATCTGTCAAGTGTATGGGAAGAATGCAGTTGATGTTAGCACTTGTCGTCGTTGGTTTCGGAAATCCTGGGACGGAGAGAGAAACTGTAAAGATCAACCACTCCTGGACGTCCATCCGTGGTTTTTGAAAAGGGTGAGGACCAAGATATAGCGAATGACCCACATCGAACAGTTCAGGAATTAGCGGAGACGTTGTCCGTACACAGAACAACAGTCGAAAGACGGATGCATGCGTTTGGATTCGTCACCAAGTTTGATAACTGGGTTCCACACCAGCTTTCTGCAAAGCAACGAGAGGAGAGAACCCGTGTATGTGATTCTTTGCTTTCTTTTTACAGAAATGAGCCGTTTTGAGACGAATTGTAACGAGTGATAAGAAATGGGTACTGTACTGTGATTTAAAGCGTCGACGGACTGTTTCCCAAGGTTCGGAACCTGCTCCAACGACTTCAAAAGAAGGACTGCATTCCAAAAAGGTTTTGTCGAGTGAATAAATTTGAAAGACGTGGACATAATGCAAAGAGACTATGACATCGCTCTGTCCAGGTTATTTTTATAAACAACGCATAGCAACTGAAAAATTGTACATCCTACACCGCTGGGATCTAACCCTAAAGTGAAATATATACAAGATAACTAGCCGTAAAGTATCTGATAAAAATTAGCGTAAAGGGAACACACTCGGCTAGTTATTGAAAGTTCTGGGATTCAATCCCAGCGGTTTGTTTCGGATGTACAATATTTTTTAGTTGCTATGCGTTGTTTATAAAACTAACGTGGACAGGGCGATGTCATCCTCTATTTGGGTTTGTTGAGTGTTTGGTTTGATATCCTGGGAGGTGTTGGCATCTAATTGAACGATAAATGCTGACCTATACTGCCAACAGTTGGACAGATTGCGAGAAAAACTGACATCGAAGCGGCCAACACTCTTCAAGCGCAAAGGTGTTGTCATTCATCCTAATAACGCCAGACCTGATGCTTTTTTATCACTCTGCAAAAATTACTGTACTTTGGGTGGGAGGTGATACCTCACCCTGCGTATTCCCCGGACGTGGAACCTACGGACTACCACGTTTTTCGATCGCTACAGAACGCCTTCGCTCTCCAAAACTTCGATGATGTGAACGATGTGAAAACGGCATTACATGACTTTCTTTTACTCTAAACACAGGAATTTTTCCGGCGTGGGATTCACCTACTCATAGACAGATGGCAAGAGGTCATACAGAATTATGGCAATTATGTGAAATACTAAATACGTTATTTGTTGTGTTCTCCTTTCTTTGTAGCCTATAAGAACGGGTAGAACTTATGCACACACTCAATAGATGTATTACGCACACATTTAAAAAGAAAGAAGACACTCAATAGATCCGCACGCACACATTTAAAAAGAATGAAGAAATACATTTCTTGACAACTTTTCTGAATAAAATTCATTGGCTTGGGCGTGTGTACTGAGAGTATGTGGTCCGTATCGAGCATGGCAACACCAGGGGTATTCTTTATCTCAAATAATAGTATTATTTATCTCAAAGAATAGTATTATTTATCTCAAAGAATAGTATTATTTATCTCAAAGAAGTGACAATACCAGGGGTATTGTCACTTCGTTAGTCATCAGGAAACAATAAATTTGTTTCAGTAAGACATATATGAATGCACATGATTCTGTAGCTGTAGTACATTAATGGAAGAACATTTTGCCACAGGTTGCTCCTAACGCCATGTGTAGTATTGAAATCAGCGGCGTTAGCTTTCTTAATATCCTCAGAAAACAGTTTTCTACGCCATTTCTTATATTTTCAGGAACGGCATTGACAAATATTATTACGTTACCAGATTTGACTCAAAAGGCAACACTTTTTGGTTTCCACTTTTATGGTGTGTATCATAGAAGGGTGCCTTTCAACTCCCATTTATTGTTGATCGGAACCACTTCTTTTTCTTCTTCTTCTTCTTTGCCTGTTGGCACACACTGCCGGATATAGGCCTGCCCTAGCCTCTTCCAACTTTTCTGATTCATAGCCACACTTCACCATTTAGCTCTTCTAAATTTCTGAAGGTCATCTTTCCATCTTGTTCGCTGGCGCCCCCTTCGGAATCACATGCTGCGTGTAAATACTTCCGTAGAGAGCAGGTGCATTTCACCAGCCCCCCACCACGGAATTTTTTAATTTTTCAGACACCATTCGTTTGTACCACGTATGAACCGGAATGAACTCGGTTTTTTTCGTTTGAACCGCAAAAGTTTTGGAGATATTTAAAAAACAAAGTGGGGGCTGGTGAAACGATAGCCCCCCCACCATGGAATTTTTAAATTTTTTTTGCACCATTCGTTTGTACCACGTATGAACCGGAATGAACTCAATTTTTTTCGTTTGAACCGCAATAGCTTTTGAGTTATTTAAAAAACAAAGTGGGGGGCTGGTGAAATGGTACCCCCAAAAAATAGATATTTCAAATTTCAGCGTAGCCATTCGTTAATAAATCGTATGAACCGGAATGAACTCCATTTTCATCGTTTGAACCACAATAGTTTTTGAGATATTTAACAAATAATATTGAGAATTTGCATATAAATATAGGAGGCCGACCATTTCACCAGCCCCCCACCATGGAAATTCAAAATTTCGAAATAGCCATTCGTTAGTAAATCGTATGAACCGGAATGAACTCCATTTCTATCGTTTGAACCGCAATAGTTTTTGAGATATTTAAAAAATAATATTGAGAATTTGCATATATACAGAAAGACCGACCATTTCACCAGCCCCCCACCATGGAAATTCAAAATTTCAAAATAGGCATTCGTTAGAAAATCGTGTGAACTGAAAAGAACTCCATTTTCATCGTTTGAACCGCAATAGTTTTTGAGATATTTAAAAAATAATGTTACAGGCCTATCATTTCACCCCACCCCTCATCATGGAAATTCAAAATTCCGAAATAGCCATTCGTTAGTAAATCGTATGAACAGGAATGAACTCCATTTTTATCGTTTGAACCGCAATAGTTTTTGAAATATTTAATAAATAATAGAATTTACATATACGCACAGAGACCGACCATTTCACCAGCCCCCCACCCGCATGGAAATTCAAAATTTCAAAATAGCCATTCGTTAGCAAATCGTATGAACCGAAAAGAACTCCATTTTCATCGTTTGAACCGCAATAGTTTTTGAGATATTTAAAAAAGAATGTCACAGGATTACACCATTTACCCCCCCCCTTCATCATGGAAATTCAAAATTCCGAAATAGCCATTCGTTAGCAAATCGTATGAACAGGAATGAACTCCATTTTTATCGTTTGAACCGCAATAGTTTTTGAGATATTTAAAAAATAATATTGAGAATTTGCATATATACAGAGAGACCGACCATTTCACCAGCCCCCCCCCACCATGGAAATTCAAAATTTCAAAATAGCCATTCGTTAGCAACTCGTATGAACCGAAAATAACTCCATTTTCATCGTTTGAACCGCAATAATTTTTGAGATATTTAAAAAACAATGTTACAGGCCATTTCATCCCCCCTCCCCCCTCATCATGGAAATTTGAAATTCCGAAATAGCCATTCGTTAGCAAATCGTATGAACAGGAATGAACTCCATTTTTATCGTTTGAACCGCAATAGTTTTTTAGATATTTAAAAAATAATATTGAGAATTTGCATATATACAGAGAGACCGACCATTTCACCCGCCCCCCACCATGGAAATTCAAAATTTCAAAATAGCCATTCGTTAGCAAATCGTATGAACCGAAAATAACTCCATTTTCATCGTTTGAACCGCAATAGTTTTTGAGATATTTAAAAGAATGTCACTGGCCTACACCACTTACCCCCCCTTCATCATGGAAATTCAAAATTTCAAAATAGCCACTCGTTAGCAAATCGTATGAACCGAAAAGAACTCTATTTTCATCGTTTGAACCGCAATAGTTTTTGAGATATTTAAAAAAGAATGTTACAGGCCATTTCATCCCCCCCCCTCTTCATGGAAATTTAAAATTTCGAAATAGCCATTCGTTAGTAAATCGTATGAACTGAAAAGAACTCCATTTTCATCGTTTGAACCGCAATAATTTTTGAGATATTTAAAAAAGAATGTTACAGGCCATTTCATCCCCCCCCCTCATCAGGGAAATTTAAAATTCCGAAATAGCCATTCGTTAGTAAATCGTATGAACTGAAAAGAACTCAATTTTCATCGTTTGAACCGCAATAGTTTTTGAGATATTTAAAAAAGAATGTCACAGGCCTACACCATTTACCCCCCCCTTCATCTTGGAAATTCAAAATTTCAAAATAGCCATTCGTTAGCAAATCGTATGAACCGAAAAGACCTCCATTTTCATCGTTTGAACCGCAATAATTTTTGAGATATTTAAAAAGAATGTTACAGGCCATTTCAACCCCCTCCCCCTCATCATGGAAATTTGAAATTCCGAAATAGCCATTCGTTAGCAAATCGTATGAACAGGAATGAACTCCATTTTTATCGTTTGAACCACAATAGTTTTTGAGATATTTAAAAAATAATATTGAGAATTTGCATATATACAGAGAGACCGACCATTTCACCAGCCCCCACCATGGAAATTCAAAATTTCAAAATAGCCATTCGTTAGCTAATCGTATAAACCGAAAAGAACTCCATTTTCATCGTTTGAACCGCAATAGTTTTTGAGATATTTAACAAATAATGTTACAGGCCTACCATTTCAACCCCCCCCCTCATCATTGAAATTCAAAATTCCGAAATAGCCATTCGTTAGTAAATCGTATGAACAGGAATGAACTCCATTTTTATCGTTTGAACGGCAACAGTTTTTTTTTATTGGAGATTTAACGACCACCGTGAGCAACTCAATGGGCTATAAGCAGTCGCCCATCCCTAATTCAGGGTCACTGGTCCCAGGGAAGGGAGAGAGCCAGTGCCGTAAAACAAACACAACATTCATGCCTCACCGGGATTAGAACCCGGACCCTGTTCGAACGAATGATCAGAGTCCGTCGCTTAGACCACTGCGTCACCGGAGCGGCCAACAGTTTTTGATAGATTTAAAAAAAAAAAAAAAGTTTGAGAAAATTTCAAAATAGCAATTCGTTAGCAAATCGTATGAACCGAGGGGAAATCCATTTTCTTTCCATTTTCATCGTTTGAACCACAACAGTTTTTGAGAAAAAATAACAATATTGAGAACTTATGTATATATATATTCGAGACCGACCATCACACCTCCCCCCTCTCACCATGTAAATTCATTAAAAATTTCAAGATAGTCATTCGTTAGTAAATGGTGTGAACCGGAATAAACGCCATTTTCATAGTTTGAATAGCAATAGTTTTGGAGATGTTTAAAAAAGAATGTTAGTAGCCCACGATCTCACCTGCCTCTCCCCCCCCCCGCGCCCACCCCAACCTGTATATTTCTCATTTCAGGATAGCTATTCGTTAGCATGGTGTGAATCAGAAAGACCTTCTTCATCGTTCGAATCTTGATAGTTTTTGAGATATTTGTAATAAGGGTAATGGAGGATAATGAAGAAGTAATTTGTTTTGCACAAAGTCTTTCATTCGTTCCTGACATTAGCTGAAAGAACTCCCCGTTTCTTGCTTTGAATACCAGCAGTTGAAAATACATTCCAAAAACAACGTGACGTTGCTTTATTAGGTATCGAGGACTAGTACACAGGAGAACGGAAAATAAATGGCATGATAAAACAATAAGAATAACGGTACTGGACGAGCAGCACAAAGCAGTCTGTAAAAGCCAATCAGGACATACAAAGATAAACGAAGCTGAACGAGCAGCACAAGGCAATCTGTGATAGGCGAAGCACACTGGAACAGTCACTGAGCAGAAGGAACGACGGACATGGAGATGGAGAATACATCGAACTGGAGGCTGCTTTTCATGCTCCGGGGCGCAGCATGAAAAGCAGAAAACCAAGTGCAACAGATAACACTTGCAAAGATGGCATGGTGTAGGTAACAGTATGGGACAATCAATTAGCATGAGGCAAAGCAATAACGGTAAGTATCTGACGAGATGAGTCACACTGGATGAGCAAGTAACGTAGCACAACAGTAGAAGGTATGCTGAGGCACATGGCATGACATAAGACAAATACTCGACGAGACAGGAAAAACAAACCCACGGAACAACTGAAAAAACTAACTGGGTGCGAACAGCAACATAGGGCAATCCAGGACAATGACGAAAGGTATAAGAGAAGAATCGCGCATAACAATGCACACAGGAAGAAGCTCTGTGAACAAAACGATGTGACGGGTTCACGGAAGTAGGCACCGGGCGGATGTTTGAAAGAACCGAGATGTGGAGAAAACATGGCGGTACATAGGATACAACGGAAAGAAAAAGGTTGGGTAAAACGCAAAACAGAAACATGCAAAGGAGTAAGACGGAACAGCAGCAAGGCAAAGACGGCAGGAAGCGAAACATCATGCAAGTGTAGACAGAAACTAATCTGTCAGAACCAGATCAATGAGGCGATTTTGAGTATCACCAAGGTAGCAATTAAGAAAACTTTAATAACGAAATATATCAGGGGTAAGATCTCGTGAGGTCAACGAAAACGTGGAGGAAGCAGCGAATATCCTCGATCATATTCGAGTAATCAGCTGGATCATGTGAGTCAAGAAGGGGATCCAAACCAGCGTCACAAGAAGAGGCAAAGAACAAGGGTTGGCAGCATCTGGGAAGAGAATCTTCGAATACCCAGGGACAGCTTGGAGGCGAGCGACAATTGCAGTGGAAACGGAGGGAGTACCAATAAGTTCGGCGAAAGCAGCAACAGTAGAATTAGGAGCGGAACCTGAAGAACGATGAAGAGAAGGCTGAGCGACTGCGGTTCGCTTAGTACGAGTCTCTCGATTACAGCGACGACGGCACTTCTTATTAGAAGCAGTACCAACAGGGACGTGATGATGAAGAAGGAGTAACCGACAGCAAGTGAGAAGTCTGACAAGGAAGATATGGATCATGTGCGCATAACGCAAGCAAAGAGGCAACTGATGGGGCAACAGGAGCTGGTGAAGGTGGGGCTTCACACAAATCCAGAAGAGTAGCTGTGCTGGAAAGCGGGGACAGATCACGGGACAAGAAATCGAAAGGAAGGCAACAATACTAGAGGCATCAGAAGAGCTTGGAGAAGGTGAAACGGGCGGAGAGCACACCGGAGTACTGGAACGGCTGAAGAAAGGATGAGCGTCTGAGGGTGGCGAGGCGGACGTACACAGCGAAGATGATGGAGCAGAGAATCCCGTGGTTGGGATTGACGAGGTGACGTACGAAAACAAAGAAGGCAGCACCTGAACAGGCGGAGAAAGGTCGGCAACGGGATGTGACAAAGCACAGACAGCAGACGACGAAGAAGAAAGCAAGACAGACGAAGGCACCGAAGCAGGAGCAGTAGATCCAGATGTATCCACAAGAGGCAACGCTAGTGGAGAAGGAAAAAGACCTGCAGAGGAAGGCAACGACAATCGAGATGGAGACTAAGAAGGTGGAAGCGAAACAAGTGCAGGCGTGGTGACCGGAAGTGAAGAAGGGGGTTCTGTGATGGGCACTTGAGCAGCCGTTGAGGAAGAACAAGAAGAGGGGAGCGGACACTGCAAGCGATGATGATCAGGCGTTTTACATGAGAAGCAATGATACGCAGTGAACACGTTTATAACGACATTGTGATGAACACAAAGCACCTGGAAATCAGTGGGGCAGGAAGTAATGGAGTCCATATCAGGGAAGAGAACTAAGGCTTGGCGTCGGAAGCCTAAATAAGGACGATCACCTTGATCGGCGGGGAGCGCGCGAATAACACAAACAATGCGCCCACACCGAGAAAGAAATGCATGTAAAACCGTCGTCGGGGCTGACGTTCGCAAACTGAGGACTTTGCAATGACATTTGTTACAGTTCAAACTGTGGTTACGAAGATACTGCAATATCGGAAAGTATGTTTAAAATTAATCCCGCGGATGCTGACTGACCACCATAAGGAAGAATGTATGGGTTGGAGTTTGAACCACTTGCTGCGTTACAAAGCAGAGGGTGATGCATTTATATCGCGCATAGTGGCAGGTGACGAATCGCGGTGCCACCACATTGAGCCATCCAGCAAACCAGCGAGCATGCAATGGAACCATCCCGGATCACCAAAACACATAAAATTCAAGTCACAGGACTCCGCCGGGGAGGTTATGATGACCGCAGTTTTTGACCATGAAGGGCTTTTGTTGGTGGACTTTAAAGAGCCTCACGTGAACAGCAGAAGTTGCATCGACACAGTGGACAAGCTGCATAAAGCAATCAAGAATGGGTGACCTGGCATGCTTTCGCGTGGTGTGATTCTGTTGCACACATTATGCAGGATGCGTTAGCACGGAAAGGGTGAGAGGTTCTGCACCACCCAGCCTGTAGCCCAGATCTGTCAACATGTGACTTTCATGTTGACAGATCCAAATGGTTCACGGAGAAACTAAAGTTCCTCTTTCCAGACGGTATGCGTCGTCTTTCCCAGCAATGGGATGCGTCGTCTTTCCAAGCAATGGGATGCGTGTTAATTCTGCCACACCTGCGGATGTAACTCTTCGTTCGTTTATATATATATATATATATATTCCATTGCTTGGAAAGACGACGCATACCGTCTGGAAAGAGGAACTTTAGTTTCTCCTTGAACCATTTGGATCTGTCAACATGAAAGTCACATGTTGACAGTTCTGGGCTACAGGCTGGGTGGTGCAGAACCTCTCACCCTTTCCGTGCTAACGCATCCTGCATAATGTGTGCAACAGAATCACACCACGCGAAAGCATGCCAGGTCACCCATTCTTGATTGCTTTATGCAGCTTGTCCACTGTGTCGATGCAACTTCTGCTGTTCACGTGAGGCTCTTTAAAGTCCACCAACAAAAGCCCTTCATGGTCAAAAAATGCGGTCATCATAACCTCCCCGGCGGAGTCCTGTGACTTGAATTTTATGTGTTTTGGTGATCCTGGATGGTTCCATTGCATGCTCGCTGGTTTGCTGGATGGCTCAAAGTGGTGGCACCGCGATTCGTCACCTGCCACTATGCGCGATGTAAATGCATCACCCTCTGCTTTGTAACGCAGCAAGTGGTTCAAACTCCAACCCATACATTCTTCCTTATGGTGGTCAGTCAGCATCCGCGGGATTAATTTTAAACATACTTTCCGATATTGCAGTATCTTCGTAACCACAGTTTGAACTGTAACAAATGTCATAGCAAAGTCCTCAGTTTGCGAACGTCAGCCCCGACGACGGTTTTACATGCATTTCTTTCTCGGTGTGGGCGCATTGTTTGTGTTATTCGCGCGCTCCCCGCCGATCAAGGTGATCGTCCTTATTTAGGCTTCCGACGCCAAGCCTTAGTTCTCTTCCCTGATATGGACTCCATTACTTCCTGCCCCACTGATTTCCAGGTGCTTTGTGTTCATCACAATGTCGTTATAAACGTGTTCACTGCGTATCATTGCTTCTCATGTAAAACGCCTGATCATCATCGCTTGCAGTGTCCGCTCAGCTCTTCTTGTTCTTCCTCAACGGCTGCTCAAGTGCCCATCACAGAACCCCCTTCTTCACTTCCGGTCACCACACCTGCACTTGTTTCGCTTCCACCTTCTTAGTCTCCATCTCGATTGTCGTTGCCTTCCTCTGCAGGTCTTTTTCCTTCTCCACTAGCGTTGCCTCTTGTGAATACATCTGGATCTACTGCTCCTGCTTCGGTGCCTTCGTCTGTCTTGCTTTCTTCTTCGTCGTCTGTTGTCTGTGCTTTGTCACATCCCGTTGCCGACCTTTCTCCGCCTGTTCAGGTGCTGCCTTCTTTGTTTTCGCACGTCACCTCGTCAATCCCAACCACGGGATTCTCTGCTCCATCATCTTCGCTGTGAACGTCCGCCTCGCCACCCTCAGACGCTCATCCTTTCTTCAGCCGTTCCAGTACTCCGGTGTGCTCTCCGCCCGTTTCACCTTCTCCGAGCTCTTCTGATGCCTCTAGTATTGTTGCCTTCCTTTCGATTTCTTGTCCCGTGATCTGTCCCCGCTTTCCAGCACAGCTACTCTTCTGGATTTGTGTGAAGCCCCACCTTCACCAGCTCCTGTTGCCCCATCAGTTGCCTCTTTGCTTGCGTTATGCGCACATGATCCATATCTTCCTTGTCAGACTTCTCACTTGCTGTCGGTTACTCCTTCTTCATCACCACGTCCCTGTTGGTACTGCTTCTAATAAGAAGTGCCGTCGTCGCTGTAATCGAGAGACTCGTACTAAGCGAACCGCAGTCGCTCAGCCTTCTCTTCATCGTTCTTCAGGTTCCGCTCCTAATTCTACTGTTGCTGCTTTCGCCGAACTTATTGGTACTCCCTCCGTTTCCACTGCAATTGTCGCTCGCCTCCAAGCTGTCCCTGGGTATTCGAAGATTCTCTTCCCAGATGCTGCCAACCCTTGTTCTTTGCCTCTTCTTGTGACGCTGGTTTGGATCCCCTTCTTGACTCACATGATCCAGCTGATTACTCGAATATGATCGAGGATATTCGCTGCTTCCTCCACGTTTTCGTTGACCTCACGAGATCTTACCCCTGAGATATTTCGTTATTAAAGTTTTCTTAATTGCTACCTTGGTGATACTCAAAATCGCCTCATTGATCTGGTTCTGACAGATTAGTTTCTGTCTACACTTGCATGATGTTTCGCTTCCTGCCGTCTTTGCCTTGCTGCTGTTCCGTCTTACTCCTTTGCATGTTTCTGTTTTGCGTTTTACCCAACCTTTTTCTTTCCGTTGTATCCTATGTACCGCCATGTTTTCTCCACATCTCGGTTCTTTCAAACATCCGCCCGGTGCCTACTTCCGTGAACCCGTCACATCGTTTTGTTCACAGAGCTTCTTCCTGTGTGCATTGTTATGCGCGATTCTTCTCTTATACCTTTCGTCATTGTCCTGGATTGCCCTATGTTGCTGTTCGCACCCAGTTAGTTTTTTCAGTTGTTCCGTGGGTTTGTTTTTCCTGTCTCGTCGAGTATTTGTCTTATGTCATGCCATGTGCCTCAGCATACCTTCTACTGTTGTGCTACGTTACTTGCTCATCCAGTGTGACTCATCTCGTCAGATACTTACCGTTATTGCTTTGCCTCATGCTAATTGATTGTCCCATACTGTTACCTACACCATGCCATCTTTGCAAGTGTTATCTGTTGCACTTGGTTTTCTGCTTTTCATGCTGCGCCCCGGAGCATGAAAAGCAGCCTCCAGTTCGATGTATTCTCCATCTCCATGTCCGTCGTTCCTTCTGCTCAGTGACTGTTCCAGTGTGCTTCGCCTATCACAGATTGCCTTGTGCTGCTCGTTCAGCTTCGTTTATCTTTGTATGTCCTGATTGGCTTTTACAGACTGCTTTGTGCTGCTCGTTCAGCTTCGTTTATCTTTGTATGTCCTGATTGGCTTTTACAGACTGCTTTGTGCTGCTCGTTCAGCTACGTTTATCTTTGTATGTCCTGATTGGCTTTTACAGACTGCTTTGTGCTGCTCGTCCAGTACCGTTATTCTTATTGTTTTATCATGCCATTTATTTTCCGTTCTCCTGTGTACTAGTCCTCGATACCTAATAAAGCAACGTCACGTTGTTTTTGGAATGTCTTTTCAACTGCTGGTATTCAAAGCAAGAAACGGGGAGTTCTTTCAGCTAATGTCAGGAACGAATGAAAGACTTTGTGCAAAACAAATTTCTTCTTCATTATCCTCCATTACCCTTATTACAAATATCTCAAAAACTATCAAGATTCGAACGATGAAGAAGGTCTTTCTGATTCACACCATGCTAACGAATAGCTATCCTGAAATGAGAAATATACAGGTTGGGGTGGGCGGGGGGGGGGGGAGAGGCAGGTGAGATCGTGGGCTACTAACATTCTTTTTTAAACATCTCCAAAACTATTGCTATTCAAACTATGAAAATGGCGTTTATTCCGGTTCACACCATTTACTAACGAATGACTATCTTGAAATTTTTAATGAATGTACATGGTGAGAGGGGGGGGGTGATGGTCGGTCTCGAATATATATATACATAAGTTCTCAATATTGTTATTTTTTTCTCAAAAACTGTTGTGGTTCAAACGATGAAAATGGAAAGAAAATATATTTCCCCTCGGTTCATACGATTTGCTAACGAATGGCTATTTTGAAATTTTGAATTTTTCCATGGGGGTGTGTGCAATGGTCGTCCCCCAATTTTCTCAAACTTTTTTTTTTTTTTTAAATCTATCAAAAACTGTTGGCCGCTCCGGTGACGCAGTGGTCTAAGCGACGGACTCTGATCATTCGTTCGAACAGGGTCCGGGTTCTAATCCCGGTGAGGCATGAATGTTGTGTTTGTTTTACGGCACTTGCTCTCTCCCTTCCCTGGGACCAGTGACCCTGAATTAGGGATGGGCGACTGCTTATAGCCCATTGAGTTGCTCACGGTGGTCGTTAAATCTCCAATAAAAAAAACTGTTGCGGTTCAAACGATAAAAATGGAGTTCATTCCTGTTCATACGATTTACTAACGAATGGCTATTTCGGAATTTTGAATTTCTATGATGAGGGGGGGGGGTTAAATGGTAGGCCTGTAACATTATTTGTTAAATATCTCAAAAACTATTGCGGTTCAAACGATGAAAATGGAGTTCTTTTCGGTTTATACGATTAGCTAACGAATGGCTATTTTGAAATTTTGAATTTCCATGGTGTTGGGCTGGTGAAATGGTCGGTCTCTCTGTATATATGCAAATTCTCAATATTATTTTTTAAATATCTCAAAAACTATTGTGGTTCAAACGATAAAAATGGAGTTCATTCCTGTTCATACGATTTGCTAACGAATGGCTATTTCGGAATTTAAAATTTCCATGATGAGGGGGAGGGGAGATGAAATGGCCTGTAACATTGTTTTTTAAATATCTCAAAAATTATTGCGGTTCAAACGATGAAAATGGAGTTCTTTTCGGTTCATACGATTTGCTAACGAATGGCTATTTTGAAATTTTGAATTTCCAAGATGAAGGGGGGGGGGGTAAATTGTGTAGGCCTGTGACATTCTTTTTTAAATATCTCAAAAACCATTGCGGTTCAAACGATGAAAATGGAGTTATTTTCGGTTCATACGATTTGCTAACGAATGGCTATTTTGAAGTTTTGAATTTCCAAGATGAAGGGGGGGGGTAAATGGTGTAGGCCTGTGACATTCTTTTTTAAATATCTCAAAAACTATTGCGGTTCAAACGATGAAAATTGAGTTCTTTTCAGTTCATACGATTTACTAACGAATGGCTATTTCGGAATTTTAAATTTCCGTGATGAGGGGGAGGGGGATGAAATGGCCTGTAACATTCTTTTTTAAATATCTCAAAAATTATTGCGGTTCAAACGATGAAAATGGAGTTCTTTTCAGTTCATACGATTTACTAACGAATGGCTATTTCGGAATTTTAAATTTCCATGATGAGGGGGGGGAGTTGGGATGAAATGGCCTGTAACATTCTTTTTTTAAATATCTCAAAAATTATTGCGGTTCAAACGATGAAAATAGAGTTCTTTTCGGTTCATACGATTTGCTAACGAATGGCTATTTTGAAATTTTGAATTTCCATGATGAAGGGGGGGGGGTAAATGGTGTAGGCCTGTGACATTCTTTTTAAATATCTCAAAAACTATTGCGGTTCAAACGATGAAAATGGAGTTCTTTTCGGTTCATACGATTTGCTAACGAATGGCTATTTTGAAATTTTGAATTTCCATGCGGGTGGGGGCTGGTGAAATGGTCGGTCTCTGTGCGTATATGTAAATTCTATTATTTATTAAATATTTCAAAAACTATTGCGGTTCAAACGATAAAAATGGAGTTCATTCCTGTTCATACGATTTACTAACGAATGGCTATTTCGGAATTTTGAATTTCCATGGTGGGGGGCTGGTGAAATGGTCGGTCTTTCTGTATATATGCAAATTCTCAATATTATTTTTTAAATATCTCAAAAACTATTCCGGTTCAAACGATAGAAAATGGAGTTCATTTCAGTTCACACGATTTACTAACGAATGGCTATTTTGAAATTTTGAATTTCCATGGTGGGGGGCTGGTGAAATGGTCGGCCTCCTATATGTATATATGCAAATTCTCAATATTATTTGTTAAATATCTCAAAAACTATTGTGGTTCAAACGATGAAAATGGAGTTCATTCCGGTTCATACGATTTATTAACGAATGGCTATGCTGAAATTTTGAATTTCCATGGTGGGGGAGCTGGTGAAATGGTCGGCCTCCTATATTTATATGCAAATTCTCAATATTATTTGTTAAATATCTCAAAAACTATTGTGGTTCAAACGATGAAAATGGAGTTCATTCCGGTTCATACGATTTATTAACGAATGGCTATGCTGAAATTTGAAATATCTATTTTTTGGGGGTACCATTTCACCAGCCCCCCACTTTGTTTTTTAAATAACTCAAAAACTATTGCGGTTCAAACGAAAAAAATTGAGTTCATTCCGGTTCATACGTGGTACAAACGAATGGTGCAAAAAAAATTAAAAATTCCATGGTGGGGGGCTATCGTTTCACCAGCCCCCCCCACTTTGTTTTTTAAATATCTCCAAAACTTTTGCGGTTCAAACGAAAAAAACCGAGTTCATTCCGGTTCATACGTGGTACAAACGAATGGTGTCTGAAAAATTAAAAAATTCCGTGGTGGGGGCTGGTGAAATGCACCTGTAGAGAGCAGAACAACATCAGCTTCCTCAGCTGATGTCGTTCTGCTCTCTAAGTGCACCAGTATGAGTTCTGTACTGTGATGCACTTCTACTTCGTAATGTCGCAGAAAGTAAAAAACATTCACTCTGGTAATTAACAATTGAATTTGCGTTACAAAAAAATGCTGTTTTTTTCATTTTGTTTAATTTTGTCGTAATTAAATGAAACGTTATTTTGTGCTTTATGTATTAGAGATTCGAAATGTCTGCGATATTTTTAAGTTATTATTTTCAGTGACTCTATTACCATTTACAGTACATATATTATTACATTGACATTATCATTTACAATACAGACATTTTTATACTGATACTACCATTTACAATACAAATATTATTACATTGATACCGTCATTTACAGTACAGTTATGTCTGTCGCTTTGTTATTGCAAGCATTGTGTATAAAAAAGGAAAACATTACATTGGATGCGTCACGTTGTAAAGAAATTCTTTCCTTAACACAATGTAGTGGCATTCATAATAAATTTGCTTTTGGGGAACATTATATTTATATATATTCCTTGTGCAGTTGCATATATATATAGCGCTTGCTGACTTCCAAACGTGAAAACGACTAATGATGCTAATAGAGCTAATTATTTGATCGATATATTTGCAGTATTAAGAAATTCTGCCCCAATTAAAAAAATGCATTGTACTAGTATCTCTTAGTATAAATTACCTGCTATTTGCAAATTTGTTGTAACTTATGTTGAAAAATTTATGACTCTTTCTGCCATTGCTGAAATGTTGATTGTAAGAGTTAAAACACAAAAGACAGAAATGGCTTCAATACAAATCTCCACACATAAATTTTGCCATTGCTAGAAAAAGGTACGATGTGTGAAACTGTTTTACGAGAAACCATGCAAATTGCAAAGCAGAAAAAATCAGAACGTTTGAAATCCCAGATGTTCGGCATTCAAACAAATGTAGGAAAGAAAGCAGTTTGAGCGATAATCTCAGATGGGAAATAACCAGACCGTATTTACGTGGAAGAGTCTCATTGGTAGACTCTGAGTACCGATGCGCTCAGCAGACTGTTAAGCCTATACAAAAACCGTCCAAGCTTGAAAATATGTCTCCGGCAGGCCGAAAGTCAACTCGACTAGAGATTAGCATTACTTTAGAAACGAGAAAGGCCGTGTGCCCGTTCAGACTGTGTACACATGGCTTCATTAATGTGGCCTTCCGCTGCAAATGAGTATTCTCGGGCTCTCGCGCACATACGCAACATTTTTATGGATCCTAGATAACAGGCAGATGTTGTATTCATCAAGTACGGAAAACTTTTCCTCTCCTCTGACATTCTTGAAAGTTGGCTGTTTTGGAGGTCATAGCTTACTGGCTGGAGTGTCACCTTTCTCAGTAATACTCAGACTTTTTCACCGTAACCCCAGATTTGAAATTCACTTGTTATAAGAATTTGCTCTTGACAAGACTCAAAACTGGAAATCCCAATACGAGCTGAGCTTTTCCAAGTCAATATATTTGTTTATAAGTTACTTACTTTGGATATGAAGCTAAACGAAGAGAGCGCTTATTGTTATGATTTGGCTTTCCTACAAGCATGTATTTTTCGACGTTTAGTACTTTTAACGGACACAATTCATTCATTGATATTCTCTCAAATCCAATAGCTTTAAATTTCTTCTTGAGAGATAAATTTTCATTTCCATTCAAACTGATCAATAACATACGCATTCATATGTTTGGGGCTTATTGTTCCGCTCTTCATTACTTTATTTTACTTTAGCTATATTAACTCACAATCAGACCATACTTAGAAAAGGAAATCAAGATAGGCCCTCTACTACTAAACGGCGATACTACGGAATCAGTCCGTAGAAAGTTGTTTTTTAGCAATTTCCGGAAACAGAATAGTCTTGTGACTTCCTGGGAACGGAATGACCAATTTAAAACACGTGAGCCAAAATGAATGAGCACATTTTGTACATGTTCTTGGGAGAGAACAGAAGTGAGTACCGCAAATGCTTTTTATAGCCAGCCCAAAACACATATCATAGAAAGCAGGCATGTTACGATGTCTAGGAAAACCTTAAATTTGTTAAATAAACAACTGATTCTAGGAAACTGTGGTCTTTATTTCAAAGAAACACAGTCGAAGGGATACTGCTTTGAAAGTTAATGTTCCATCCACATAAAGCGGAATTCTAAAAGCATAAAAAGAAGTCATTGCTGAAATCGCAACAAATGTAATGTTAAACAGAAAGCAAATATACTGAGAGTAATGTGCTGTTCTTGCAGAAGCTCTTTTATGATGATTTAAGAAAGCACAGCTTACGTATTCCCCAATTAACAAAGGAATACTACTCGAAAATGTAAAGAATTTTGTAAAGCTCGCGAACAGAAGGATTTCAGGGAAGTATGTGAATCCCAAATTCAGTGGAAGCAAAGAAACACCGTATGTAAAACAGCATATGGTGAGAAGGCAGATGCCGACAACAGAGCTGTAGGAAAATGAACATCTGAATGTTCAGCTGGGATTCCTGAAAGTTCCGAACCTCACAAAATTTACAATGCAGATGAGAAGGCTCTCTTCCTCAAAGCACTACCTGAGCACTGAATGATGTTTAAAAACGATTTGGCATCTTGTGGGAAAAAAGGAACGCATATCAATTCTATTGATCAATAATAATAGCATGAACGGATTTGTTAAAAAAAAAGAGCTTATCATTGGAATGAAGAAGAGTCCAAGGTATTTTATAGGCATCACAAGTATCCGGTACACAATGAATGTGCAATGAATGGATGACAAGCAAAGGTTTTACTACAAAACTTTTGAAATGAAAAAAAAAGGAACAATGGAAACTAAACTTCGAGTAAGTGGTAGACAGTTCTTCAGCTCATCCTGCTCGCAAAAATGACTTCAGTTACCCAGCTTCTCTATCAAAGGATAATCAGAAAACTTTAAACGCATTGCCTAAAAAATATGAGAAGAAAAATTGCAGATAATTGACACTGGTGAGACATGGACATCAGAAATATCAGAGAAGGGGAAAAAATCTCTTTCTCGACGAGTTTCGAATGTTAGGAAATAATGACATAAGCATTCGGTTTCTAACTAGTTCTGTGAAGCGGGATGTTACAAAAGCCATGACCCTTATGAAACAGAGACACCGGAAGGCGAAAGAGAATATTTAATTATTCATTCATTTTTTAACCTTTTTAAAATAATTAAGTTTCTAAACTTCATGATCGTGTAACTGACGGCGCTTTAATTATTAAATTATTCTATTCGCACGAAATCAACTCATCTTGAGAATATTTAATCAGTTTTTTGAAGATCTGATAATTGTCGGCAATAACAAGTAGCTTCTGAGAAACAGGATTATATTGCTTAAAAAATTGCAATCCGTTTATTTTGGGCAAGAGGCGATAGAAACACTTAAAACAAAGTGTGCTAGCTTTCGTCACCACAGGTGAATTCTTCAGGCTAATGGACAAAAGACTTAGATTCTAAATAGAGTAACAAATAATAAACATTTTAAACATGCATCATCATCATCATCATTGTCAACAATTATCAATCCACTGCTGGACGAAGGTCTCCCCAAGTTCCCTCCACAACGGTCTGTCTTGTGCCAGTCTCTTCCATGTCACTCCTGCATACTTTCGAATTTCATCCACCCATCTCCCATGTGGTCTTCTTCTGGGTCTTTTCTTGTCCTTGGAATCCAATCTAAAATTTCGGTTATCCATCGATAGTCTGTCCTTCTGGCAGTATGTCCAGCCCATTGCCATTTCAGGGATTTAACTCTGATCATGATGTCTTCCACTCTTGTCATTTTTCAGATCCACGAGTTCCTCTTCTTATCTCTCCTGGTTACACCAAGCATGCACCTCTCCATGCTACTTTGAGTTGTCTGCAGCCTTTGTATGTCTCTTTTAGTTAAGGTCCACGTCTCTGCACCATACGTAAGCACTGGAAGGAGGCATTGATCAAACACTTTTCTTTTAAGACATAATGGCATATTGCTCTTGAAACTTATGCTGTTTCTCGATTGATTTCTTCATCAATGTGACCCTCACTTGATATCTGCTGTCCAAGATAAACGTACGTGTCTGTTATCTCCAGCTTTTCTCCATCAATCGATAAATCTTCATTTCTTGAAAAAGCATTGAACATCACTTTTGTCTTCTGAAAGTTCATTTTTAATCCCACTTCTTTACTCTTGTCAGCAATTTCTTGGATCATACTTTGCAGCTCTGATGGGGTAGTTGCAAAAATGACTACGTCATCAGCAAAACGAATGTGAGTTAGATAATCTCCATTAATCTTTATGCCCTTGTTTTCCCAGCTCAGCGACTGAAAGACACCCTCCAATGTAGCAATAAAGAGTTTCGGAGATATGGTGTCACCTTAACTCACTCCCTTTCCTACTGTTTGAGCAAACATGCATACACAAAGTTAATTAGTGTGATCACATATGCTGCGCGCTTATTTAAGACAATGTAAAGGGCGTGTGGGATGGAGTAAAGCGTGCCAGGAACGAGGTAAACACTTTGAGAGGTCCTCGTGTCATGCATTCGGCTTCGTTAGAATTGCTAATGTCTCTCTTATTAATGTAGCTTTCTGGTTCGTGTACGCCAACTTTTTGCGGTTGCCCCAACGTTTGATCGCCGACCGGATCTGGACTTCTCTTGCTAGGGCTGTAGAGAGTCTACCTAGTTTGACATCACTCTTGTGCTCGAAGATCCGGAGTTGGAATAACTATTTGTCCATTCCTATATATACCCTCTGCGTTCCATCAGAATAGTCTACGGGAATCGAGTATACACCCGTATCATCTAGGGTGGTCTTCTCCAGTTCCTTGGAAGTGAGTCGAGAGCTGAGTGGTATTGGGATTTAATTCATATTTTTCCTTAAAGCACTTTTCAGGAAGTAGGTGAAGCCCGAAAGATATGAACAAGCCCCAATATAGCGAGGTTTCGGCTTTCTGTTGCGGTTAGTTGTGTTAGTGACTTTAGATATGACTCACTCAATGATATTCTCGATTATATTGCTATTGTAGCCAGCCACCCGGGTTAGGTCTCCGAGCAAATTGATTTCTTCCAGATGGTCGGTGGTGTTTGAGCAGTGCGTTAGCGTTCGTTTGGTCCTGAGGTGTTTTAGGGCTTTCTTTCTGGAGGTGGGATAGTTTGAGGATGGGAGAATGATATTAGGGACGTAGGATGCTTTGTAGTGCACTTTCGTCTGCAGGTTACCGGGTGGATTCTTGGTGATAAGGACGTTCAGGAAGAGAATCGTGTTGTCTTCTTCACATTCCATCTTGAATTTAAGGTCCGGGTGAATGCTAATGAAATGTTCCAGAAAAGCGTACAGTTCATTTCTGGGGAACGTTCAAATTGTAACGTATACTCTATATTCACTTTCCTTTTGATTTTACTATCTCTGGTTATTTTATTTTACTATGTAAATTATCTTCCTACTGAACGAAATATTATTTCACCCGCTGAATGTGATCTGGCAATGAGTGTAAGTCATGACGTGGTGGTAGCTAGTATATAGGCGCGTTCATCGAGACTTGAGCGTTGTGTGGGTTGTTGTTATGAGGTGAGGTTGTTGCGTTGTTATGTAGTGGTGTGTTGTGTGTGCCTTAGTTGACCAAGAGTCATTCTAATAAAGAAGTTTTCAGTAAGTTCAGTCTTTCTCAATTCATAGTTTTTGTCAGACCTCTGTCTGGCTGTTAGGTTTATAACTTTTATTACTTACTATAAATAACCAGCGTTGAGACTTTGTTTAAGTTCGTAATTAACTAGTAACAACACCCTTTTGGGAATTCATTATTTTGATGCTTAGTGCAAGTATATCATTAGCTAGCTGGTAAGAAGAGAATCATTCATAATAATTAGCTTAGCGGAAAGCAAATAAAGCTAATTCATTATAATTGGCGCCCGAACTTTTCTCGAACACGAGATCCTGACTATTATTATCCATGTCTTTCTTACTTGAGACAACTTCAAATTTCCACCATCCGGCAAGTCTCGAGGGTAATGGTGTTTTTTTGGACAATTTGTACGAAGCCTGTGGCTCTGACTTTGATATGAATGATCTACACATACCCAAGCGTTCTTCACCATTTCGTAATGCACCGGCCTCCTATTACTCTGAGTCGCGGGTCGTACCTGAGGGAGTTCAATCCTCTCAGCGAAGCAGAATGCTTGCCCATTTCGTGCCGCATGCAGGAACAATTCATTTCAATGGTTTGGAGGGGTCCTTAAAGTTCCTCGAAGATCTGGAAGATCATTTTGATCTCTATAATATTCCGGAAGACTGCAAGGTCCAAATTGCCGGCACTTGCTTGAGGGATACCGCCAAGACCTGGTATCGGCAGTGGCGAGGGTCGAACCCGGATTCTCATTATGAGAATTTCCGTGCAGAATTCTTGGAGGTCTTTCCTTTCGGCCTCAGTCGAGCTAGCCTTGCTCAACAGCTTTTTCGCGTCAGCAAGGCCCCAATGATAGCCCTGTTGCATTTGCGTTGGAAACTACACGCCTATATAATCTATGGGATCCACATGCCAGTCATGTTGACATGTTGGATACCCTCGTGCAGCAGCTCGACCCATTCTTACAAGATTTTCTTGAGGTTCGGCACCCTGCCACAATTCATGAATGCCTTCGCCTCATACGCACGTATGAAGAGCAACATGGCAAACATGGTTCAACTCATCATGCTCGGGCACCCCGCGAGCCTTACTACGAAAACCCTCAGCGGCATAATAGACATAAATTTCAGCGCGAGCATACACAGGTGCCCACCCAAGCTTCATACGTTCCACCACACAGAAGAGTGGCAAACCAACAGCGAGTTTCTGCACAAGCTTCGGAATATCGTAATAATGCACAGTATGCTCGACCCCGTTTCACTCAGCAGCATTCGGAACGTTATCATGCTCCGGGCACTGATAATTTTTCTGCCCGTGCTGAGGGCAGACGTAACGGATATGAAAATGTCAACAGACACGCGGAGTTCCCGACGCAGGTTTTACGCAGTTCTCCTCATCGTGAAAATTTTCCCGAAACCCGGCAGGGTCGAGGTTTCCGACCACATGATAACCCCACCAGGATTCCTTTAAACGTCCACAGGAAGTAGACGAAGGGTCGGTCCTGCTTCCTGATACCAAACATTCTGACCCTAAAACAGTATTAGTGACTGTTCAAACTCCTCAGTTGCCTGATGTATTCTTGACACTTGAAGACATTATTGTCGAGACAAAGTTCGACACTGGGTCTGAAATATCAGCCCTAAATACAAAGTTTTGCACTGACACTTTTTCTGCAATACACGTTCAGCCTGCAACGCAGTATTTGCGAGGTGCAAATAATGAAATCTTCAGTATCTCAGGAACTGTCACATTATCTTTAGGGCTGGGAAAAGCTCGTTTTACACATTCTTTCCTGCTTATAGACGAGCTACCCGTGAAATGTTTAATGGGTATGGACTTTATAAACAAGTTTCAAATAACTTTGAATTTTGTACAACATGTGATTTCCTTTCCGGAACCTGTCGAAATGATTCCTACGGTTCCTGTAGATATCACGAGTTTATTATTGAGTGACCAATTGAATGAGGAGCAACGAGACCAGCTTTCTCTCCTTTTGCAGGAAAGCCCTGGTTTATTTTCGGATCAACCTGGTTTCACACAGGTGGTTTATCATGTTATTGACACTGATGGTTCGAAACCCATTGCGACGAAACCTTACCCTTGTGCTCCACATAAGAAACAGGAAATGCAACGTCAAATTGCTGAAATGATTAAGCAGGGCATAATCAGGGAATCAACAAGCGCCTGGGCTGCCCCTGCCTTTTTGGTTCCAAAGAAACAACCCAATGAATTTCGTTTCGTGACAGATTTTCGCAAGCTCAACCAAGTCACAAAAACGATCAATTATCCCCTACCTGTCATGTCACATATTTTAAATGACTTGTCGTCAACCAAATGGATGTCAACTTTGGATTTGGCGAGTGGATATTGGCAGGTGGCAGTACATCCGGACTCTGTCTATAAAACTGGCTTTGTGACTCCCTTTGGGGCCTATGAATATTTACGTATGCCTTTTGGACTAGCTTCTGCACCTGCTACTTTCCAAAAGCTTATGGACACGGTTCTCAGACCTGTCCTGGGTCCCCATGTGCATGTCTATTTGGATGACATTATTAACACATCAGAGACTTTTGACGAGCACCTTTCTCTGCTCAAACAGGTGTTCCAACTTATATACAATGCTGGCTTGACGTTAAAACCTAGTAAATGCCAGATAGCGCGGGACGAGATTGTATATCTGGGGTTGAAAATTACTCCCCACTTGTTATTCACTGATAATGAAAAAATTAGGCCTATTGTTGACTTTCCTCGGCCTAAAACAGCAAAAGAACTATCCCGCTTTCTGGGAATGACCGGTTGGTATCAGCAGTTCGTCCCCGCTTATGCTACAATATGTGAGCCATTGTATGCTTTAAAACGTAAATACAAGAAGTTTATTTGGACACCTGAGGCTAACGCTGCATTCGAAACACTGAAGTCTGCATTGACGCAGCCTCCGGTGTTGGCTTTCCCGGATCATACTAAGGAATTTGATATTTATACTGATGCATCCGGAGTTGGTCTTGGTTGCGTTTTGTCACAAGCTGGGCATCCAATAGCTTTTGCGTCTCGTACTTTAGCCAAAGCTGAACGCAATTATTCAGCTACGAAACGTGAATGTCTTGCTGTTGTGTATGCACTGAATAAATTTCAATGTTATCTTAACGAATTGACAGTTAACATAATTACGGATCATTCTGCCCTTCAGTATTTAAATTCTGCTAAGCACCTATCTCAAAGACTTATGAAGTGGGCTCTGAAGTTACAAGAGAGCAATATCAAAATTTCATATCAGCCAGGTCATAAGAATCAATTACCGGACGCATTATCTCGCGTTCCGATTAGTGGGGTCCCCACAGAAATTACTCCTGGATGTCAGCCTTTACTTCTAATAGCTGATATAACATCCAGAGAGCAGATAATGGCAGAATTAATAAATGATTCAGATTTTGGGGATATCTACAATTTTTTGCTTGCGGGTTCGCCCCTACCAAGTGATCCTTCTCTGGCTGGAAGGTCACAACATTTTGAAGTAATAGAGGGTCTTCTTTATTATACAAAATCTAGGACTACTAGGGCAGAGTTTCGCCCATGTATTCCGCGAACCCTTAGAATGGCTCTTTTAAATGAATTTCATGACAAACCTCTTGCAGGCCATTTAGGTATTCGCAAGACCCGTTGTAAATTGCGGGATGTTGCCTATTGGCCTGGCATGTACCAAAGTGTGCTCGCATACGTTCAATCATGTCACTTGTGTCAGATTAATAATTACCGTAATGTAAGACCGGCCGGTCACTTGAAATCTAGTTCAAGTTCTCATGTGTTGAATATTATTTCCATAGATTTATTGGGACCTTATCCATTATCTGTTAAAAATAAAGCTCGTTACGTTTTAGTACTAACTGATAATTTTTCTAAATGGGTTGAAGTTTTTCCCATTAAAGCCGGGCTGAAGTTATTTGTAATGTCTTAGTTAATGAAGTATTTTCTAGATATGGTGCACCTAATAAAGTAGTTTCGGATAATGGTCCTCAATTTATTTCTGACATTTTTGAAAGAATGTGTGCGAGACTACACATTAAACATAAATTCATTTCCCCATATCATCCCCAGAGTAATCCTGCGGAACGTGTTAACCGAACGCTAGTGAAAATGATTGCGACTTTTGTAATGGATCATCATGAAAGATGGGATGACCATTTAGAACTTTTTGCGTTCGCCCTCCGCTCGTCTGTCCACGAGTCTATTAAAATTACTCCTGCAGAACTTTTTCTGGGTCGCAAAATTAAAACCCCTTTTGAAAATTTAACGGGGATTATCGACGAACTAAATCAGCGACCAATTCCGCAATCAGTAAGAATCATGGCAGAAAAAGCTCGTGTTGCAATGCTAGGAGCACAAGCGGCTCAAGCAAGATATTATAATTCTAGGCGTAGGGAACCAGATCTTGTCGTTGGAGATCTCACTCTCGTGGAAACGCACTTCCAGTCTTCAGTTTCGCATACTTTAGTGAAGAAATTTCCACCCAGCTACGAAGGTCCATATCGGGTGGCAAATATCTTTGAAAATAATATTGTTCTGGAGAAACCGGACAACCATTTTCAATATGTACATGTTGATCAATGTCGCAAGTATCATGAACGGAATATCGATTTCATTATCAATCCTACTCACCCTTCTGTTCCACAGACTCAAGAATCTATATCTCATGTTCAACCGCCAGAAATTTTGGACGAACCAACAAACATTTTTGAAGAATCTCCAGTGATTTTTCCTTCACCCTCCCCTCCTCCAGACGGGTTTCTACACACGCAACCTGATTCTCCCATGAGACCAAGGCTCGAATCGAGTTCGTCGAATACTAGTATCGTTCCTTTCTCTCCAACCATTGCCAAGACTATTGCTGCGCCGTTTCCGGATAACTCTGCACCAACGCGGTCTACTTCTTCTTTGAATACCTCGTCCGAAAGTATTCCTATAGGCAAATCTAAACATCGCCCTGCACGACCACTGAATTACAGCAGCGACTCAGAGGCTTCGGACATTTCGGACTTATCAGTTATGAATACTACATTTCCGGTTCCAAACCGTCCAGCACCACCAAAGGCTGGGCGCAAACGTGACTTGTCTCCCCAATCTGCTTCGCCGCAACAGCGACGAAGGCAGAAATCTTTGCATCCACCCGGGTTTCGCCCCTGGAACCTACGTTCAGGGCAAACAGGGCCGATGCCTGCTGCTACTCTCATGCCACGTGGGCGTAAGCGAAAGCAAACGATGTGGTCGAAGACACGTCCGTCCAAAAAGATACTGGAAGGACACAACGGGCCCCAGCACAAAGGGACTTCATATCCAAAGCCTGGGGGAGCCCGTTCCTATCAGCTGCAGGGATTTCCGGACCGCCAGACTTCGGACGTTCCTGACCGTTCCTATCAGCCGCAAGGGATTCCAGACCGCTGGACTTCTGACCGTTCTTCTGAGCAGCAGGGATTTCCGGACCGCCAGACTTCTGACCGTTCTTCTCGGCCGCAGGGATTTCCAGACCGCCAGACTCCTGACCGTTCTTCTCAGCCGCAGGGATTTCTGGACCCACAGACTTCAGCCGTTTCGGACCGAAGGATTTCCGCCATTCCTGACCGTTCCCGTCAACCGCCGGGATTTCCTGACCGACAGCAGACCGATGTTCCAGTTTCGTTCCAGTCCCGGAAGAGATCGAAGCCACCTGATTTTACCAGTCCAATTAGGCCTGGAAAACGTTATCGCGCTAGAGTTTTTTATGCGTCCTCGAGATAAGTAAGTTCTCGTGGACATGTTCTTTTCTCAGTTTGTTGTTTTTCCTGCACGACCAGTTGGCGTGTCAGAATTTCTTTTTTTCGTGTGGGCCTATGCATTCTTTTTTGTGTATATATGTGTTTTTTTTTTATATTTCTTCTATGTCCATCTACTAATCCACTTTTTTTATATATATCTATGTGCTTAGGGGTAAAATAATAAAATTGTTACTGTTAGGCAGCTCCAGGTAAATTTCGCTGCTGATACAGTTGGTATGTATTTCAACGAATAAGGCGAACGTAATTTGAAATGAAAATAATAAAATTGTTACTGTTAGGCAGCTCCAGGTAAATTTCGCTGCTGATACAGTTGGTGTGTATTTCAACGAATAAGGCGAACGTAATTTGAAATGAAAATAATAAAATTGTTACTGTTAGGCAGCTCCAGGCAATCTTCGCTGCTGATACAGTTGGTATGTATTCACCAAATAATGAGAACGTCATTTGAAATTAAAAAAGTGATTCCTGCTAGGAAGAATAAAAGGAAAGTATGCCGATGCAGGTTTGTTTTGTTCTACACTACAAATTTCACAGTCGAATACAGATTTCGTAAATTGTCATGCCAAGTTGGATAATGTAAATACGGCTACCACCAAACAACAAATCAAAAAAAGATCGAGAAACGTCAATCACCGAAATGTAAGACTTACACTCCAAAATTGATAGGTTTTTCGGAAACAAGAAAAAAAAAAAAAAAGAGAAAAAAGAAAAAAAGAAAAAAAAAAAAGAAAAATTAGGGGAGATGATGTAACGTATACTCTATATTCACTTTCCTTTTGATTTTACTATCTCTGGTTATTTTATTTTACTATGTAAATTATCTTCCTACTGAACGAAATATTATTTCACCCGCTGAATGTGATCTGACAATGAGTGTAAGTCATGACGTGGTGGTAGCTAGTATATAGGCGCGTTCATCGAGACTTGAGCGTTGTGTGGGTTGTTGTTATGAGGTGAGGATGTTGCGTTGCGTGGTTGTTGTGTTGTTATGTAGTGGTGTGTTGTGTGTGCCTTAGTTGACCAAGAGTCATTCTAATAAAGAAGTTTTCAGTAAGTTCAGTCTTTCTCAATTCATAGTTTTTGTCAGACCTCTGTCTGGCTGTTAGGTTTATAACTTTTATTACTTACTATAAATAACCAGCGTTGAGACTTTGTTTAAGTTCGTAATTAACTAGTAACAACACCCTTTTGGGAATTCATTATTTTGAAGCTTAGTGCAAGTACATCATTAGCTAGCTGGTAAGAAGAGAATCATTCATAATAATTAGCTTAGCGGAAAGCAAATAAAGCAAATTCATTATAAAATAATGAATATATCATATGCGTAGCTGAGACATGTGGAAGAGGTCGCTGCGTATTTTTTTATCGAGCGGACGGATTACTGCTTCTGGTAGCATAGCTGATTGCGGAAATCTCATGGGGACGCCTTTGGTTTGGTTGTAGATCTTACCATTGTGGCAGAAGTAGTTAGTGGAAGTTGCTAGGTCGATAAGGTGGAAGATGTCGTGTAGAGCTGCCCGTGAGAATAACTGTGAGTCTGTCAGCGCCTGTTTCAGGGTGTCAATGGCTCCCATGACTTGTATAGGCGGGTACATGGAGATAACATCGAGGCTTCCCATTGTGTGCGTGTAGGCTACATTCAGTCCGCGTATTATAGAAATGAATTCTTCAGCTGAGGACAGTACCGCATCCGAGCGCGGTAGGAACTTAGTTAGGAATCTGGCAAGGCTCTTCTCACTGTAGTATGATGGCGTCATTCTTCGTGACACAGTAGGCCTAAGTGGGTTATCCGCATTGTAGTGTTTAAGCCTGGTGCACATGGCGGGAATCTTTGGGCCAGGCGGGATCCTTGTTGCTCTTTGAATGGTCTCTCGGAGGGCTGTCATTTTGTTAGTTCTTTTAACCTTTGCGATCGATTTATTGAGCGGGCTTGACCATAGTTGGGTTGATCCCGAATGCTGGATAAATTATTCAATCTTGTCCTGATCATCATCGGCGTTCATGATGGCCAACTGCTGCGATTTGTCAATCATTGGAAAGACTACCGAGTTATCCTGTAACAGCGCTTTAATAAGCTTCCGGAATAGCTGAGGTTTTCTTGGGTGCTTGGTGTTTCTTCCTAATTATTCAGTCATCGTAGTGATGCATAGGGACTCAAGGTCTCTCTGTGCTCTAGGGGTGCACGTATATCGTTAAAACATTCAGAAATCAGTAGAAGAAACTTGTTTAGGAAACTAGAAATTTAAAAAAGTCAGTAAAAAGCTAACAACTTCAAAAAGGTATGGTAAGCTCTCCAAATTCTTAGAAAAACTTTAGAACAAATATTAGACTCCAGAAAACCTTATGAGGCGCTTTACGAACTTACATGTGAAGTGCGTAGTCTTATTGTAGTTCCTTGTCAACCATCGATGATGGACAAACCTTTTAGAAAGTATATGCGTTTTTTTTCATATTTGTCGCCCATTAAACGTTACAATTTTACGTATTATATGTAGGCCTTAATTGCTCGTTTGATTGATTTGTACAGGTGACACCACATATTATCACCCAAACTTTTCAATGTCACATTGCAGAATATTTTTCAGTCATTTAACTGCGAATACAAGGGGACAAAGGTTGATGGCGATTGTTTAACTCTGCTTCGTTTTGCTGATAAAATAATGATTTTTGAAAGTACAACTTCAGAGCTGCATGGTATGACTCAGGAACATGCAACAAGAATAAAGAAGTGGGATCAAAAATGAACTTTCTGAAAACAAAATCGATGTACTTTCTGAAAACAAAATCGATTCTACAAGAAGTTAAGATTTTGTGGAAAATAAAAATCTAGAGGAAACCGATACCGACATTTACTTTGGGCAACAGATATCAAGCGAGGGCCACATTGATGAAGAAATTGATAGGCGTATAAAACTTCGTTGTAGAGCATTTGTAAGAAATAAATTTCAGGAGCAATTTACCATTATGTCTCAAAAGAAAAGTGTTTAATCAATGCACCCTTTTAGTTTTTTTAGTATGGAGCAGAGACATGGTCCTTAAGTAAGAAAGATAAATTGAGCGGCAGACACTTTAAAGAAGTATGAAAATATGTATTCTTGGTGTGACCAGGAAAGATAATAAGAGGAACTCGTGAATAAGAAAAATATCAAGAATGAAAGACATCATGAATAAAATAAACACCCTGAAATGACAATGTGATGGGCATATTGCTAGAACAACTGAACACCGATGAACGACAGAGGTCAAGGGACAGACAAAGTCTTAGGAAAACTTCGCGTGGGAGATGAATAGATTACATTCGAAAGCATGCTGGACCAACATGGAGGAGAATGGCTCAAGACAGAAAGTTGTGGAAGAAACATGGGGACACATTCGTCCAGCAGTGGATTCACAGTTGTTGACGGTGGCTAGCATTTTTTAGATTCTTGTTCTAACGATATTTATGAACTTGACGCTGGCGAGACATTGTATTCAGAAGTAGCAGAAAACGAATTTCATTTTGTAAGAAACAATATGATTTTTTTATTGCTATACAGCAGCGGTTGCCAAACTGTGCTTCGTGGAGCATCAAATGCTTCTGGAAGAGACTGGAAGGAAAAGCAAATAAAATAAATGTAACAAGATCTCAAAATTGTGAATTTCTGTGGCGATGACTTGTGTATAGGTAGGCATTGGGTAGAAATTATTTAGCTCCTGCATCGTGCTGGGAAGTAATATAGATAACAAGTATTGTAGACAGAAGTGCATGCCATGCGTCACCTCAATCAGCTTTGCCCGCCCGCACCTTCTCGGAACCACGCAGAACATTGAGCACATCGGCGAAGCACACAGTCTGCACGCGGCCAAAATAGACAGAGGGGCTAGATGGCGGCACGCTAGCCCCGTCTCCTCTGCGAGAACTTCGCCGCGCTTTCAGATCCGATTGTTAGCTTCAACACCTATCCAGAATTATCTGAAAAGTTCCTGTTACATAATAAAACCTCGTGTTTCTTCGCATTTTCAGCCAGTTACAATTCAGTAAGCATTCGATTGACAGCAGAAACTAATCAAGTTGCAGTGCAGTGTTATTTATTTATTTATTTATGGGTGCTTTTAGTGCGTGCTACCAATTTATGTTTGTTTTTTTGTTTCTTTTCTGCCGTAAACAAATACGTTAATATAACTTTTCGGATCATCCGTCCTGAGGACTAAACACCTGCCGGTTGTAGAGCACTTACGTATTGATTCAGAAAATATTATCGAATTTCCACAGTACCTCCAGTAGCTGTGGAAGCATCAACAGGTAAAAGGCATGTCCAAATCTATATTATTTTTTATTATCATTTACCCGACCCTTATTATTATTATTAGCTACCCAGCTGAAACGAATATTATTTTTTCAGTTGTAGTGTGGGAGAAGATGAAGCAGTTGCTCTTGCTAGGACTTCTGGACAGAATGAATCAGCGACAGCAGGTGCGCCAGAAACTCCTGAAGTGTTGAACCAACTGCCCAGTTCTTCGGAGATCAGGGCCACAATGAAATTAATAGTGGTCGTTACGATGATGCACTGGCTTGTGACCATTCGTTCGAATCCCGGTGAGGCATGGATGCTGTGTTTGTCTTACGGCACTGGCTGTCTCCCTTCTCTGGTGTCAGCAGCTCTAAATTAGGGACGGGCGACTGCATATAGCCTGCTGAGTTGCTCACGGTGGTAGTTTAAACTTCAATAAAAAAATAAATAGTAAAATGGAAGTACCACGATTCCTACTTGAATATTGGAATCGTTAAGAACCGTCACAACAAACTACAGAGCGTACAAATTTTGAAGATGACAATCCGATTTTTGGCGTAAATGTGACAAGGATGGTAAGTCAGATAAAATCCGAAAACTTGAAAATTTTCATCGTCCTGGAGCTGGACTCGAACCCGCGTCTCCCAGAAAACGCCCGGTTATGCTACCACTACACCACCCAGAACGACCAAGTTTCCGATCAATTTGAATATAACCATCACAGGATTCGCTAGTCGAAGCAACCGGCATTCATGTTTAGCGAATCTGGAGGTTAAGAATCTTATCCCGTGTTTGCCCGGAGAAGCAGATAAATCATGAAAGAAATACGGGATTACGCCATATAATACAAATTTTGAAGATGACAATCCGATTTTTGGCGTAAATGTGACAAGGATGGTAAGTCAGATAAAATCCGAAAACTTGAAAATTTTCGTAAGAGCGTAATTTGCGGCAAAGTATTGCGAATGTCATTTGCGGTGTTCCCAGCAAAAATGCGCCATCATTTTGAAGGGTTCATTCAGAATGCGAGTGGCAAAGCGACTGAATTCTTCATAAGGAAGTACTGTGAACTTACAGAAGCCCAGAAAATGTCATCCTGCACTCAGTTAACGAAAAGGCTTTGATAGCGTCCTACTCAGTTACCGAGTTGCTCAAGCTGGCGAAGCCCATACCATCGCTGAAAACCATATCAAGCCTTACGTAAAGGACATAGTTGAATGCATGATGGATGGAAAATCCACGAAACTAGTGGACACAGTTCCTTTGTCAAATAACACAATCTCCCGACGAATCGGGGACTTGGAAAAATCCGAGAAACTAGAGGACGTGAAAGCTACTTTACTTTCACGAATAAAATGCACTAAGATTAAATTTTCTCACCAAATGGATGAATCAACGGAGTAGCCGGGTTGGCAATTTTAACAGTACTTGCGCGCTACTAGTAATTGGAGTCTTTTGAAGAGGATCTGCTTTCTGCAGTCGCTACCGACTAACACAAGTTGTAACGTATACTCTATATTCACTTTCCTTTTGATTTTACTATCTCTGGTTATTTTATTTTACTATGTAAATTATCTTCCTACTGAACGAAATATTATTTCACCCCGCTGAATGAGATCTGGCAATGAGTGTAAGTCATGACGTGGTGGTAGCTCGTATATAGGCGCGTTCATCGAGAAGTGGGTGTTGTGTTGTTGCGTTGTAGTTGTGTTGTTGCGTTGTAGTTGTGTTGTTGCGTTGGAGTTGTGTGGTTGGTGTAGTTGGTGTGTTGCGTTGCGTTGCAGTGTGTTGTTATGTAGTAGTGATATATGAGTGCCTTAGTTGACCAGGAGTCATCATAATAAACAAGTTGTTCTGTAAGTTCAGTCTTTCTCAATTCTTAGTTTTGTCAGACCTCTGTCTGGCTGTTAGGTTTATGACTTTGATTACTTAATATAAATAACCAGCGTTGAGACTTTGTTTAAGTTCATAATTAACGAGTAACAACACCCTTTTGGGAATTCATCATTTTGAAGCTTAGAGCATTATTCATTCATAATAATTAGCTTAGCAAAAAGGTAAGCAAAGCTAATTCATTATAATTGGCGCCCGAACTTTTTCGAACACGAGATCCTGACTATTATTACCCATGGCTTCCTTACCTGAGACAACTGCAAATTTCCACCTTCCGGCAAGTCTCGAGGGTAATGGTGTTTGTTTGGACAATTTGTACGAAGCCTGTGGCTCTGACTTGGATATGAATAATCTACACATACCCAAGCATTCTTCACCATTTCGGAATGCACCAGCTTCTTATCACTCTGAGTCGCGGGTCGTAGCTGAGGGAATTCAATCCTCTCAGCGAAGCAGAATGCTTGCCCATTTCGTGCCGCATGCTGGCACAATTCATTTCAATGGTTTGGAGGGGTCTTTAAAAGTTCCTCGAAGATCTGGAAGACCATTTTGATTTATATAATATTCCGGAAGACTGCAAGGTCCAAATTGCCGGAACTTGCTTGAGAGATACCGCCAAGACCTGGTATCGGCAGTGGCGAGGTCGAACCCGGATTCTCATTATGAGAATTTCCGTGCAGAATTCTTGGAGGTCTTTCCTTTCGGCCTCAGTCGAGCTAGCCTTGCCCAACAGCTGTTTTCTCGTCAGCAGGGTCCCAATGATAGCCCTGTTGCATTTGCGTTGGAAACTACACGCCTATATAATCTATGGGATCCACATGCCAGTCATGTTGACATGTTGGATACCCTCGTACAGCAGCTCGACCCATTCTTGCAAGATTTTCTTGAGGTTCGACACCCTACCACTATTCATGAATGCCTTCGCCTCATACGCACGTATGAAGAGCGACATGGCAAACATGGTTCAACTCACCATGCTCGGGCACCCGCGAGGCTTATTCCGAAAAACCCTCAGCGGCATAATAGACAAAACTTTCAGCGCGAGCATACACACGTGCCCACCCAAGCTTCATACTTTCCACCACACAGAAGAGTGGCGAACCAGCAACGAGTTTCGGAGCAAGCTACGGGGTATCGTCATAATGCACAGTATGCTCGACCCCGTTCCACTCAGCAGCATTCGGAACGTTATCATGCTCAGGGCAATAATAATTTTTCTGCCCGTGCTGAGGGCAGACGTAACGAATATGAAAATGTCAACAGACACGCGGAGTTCCCGACGCAGGGTGCACGCAATTTTCCTTATCGTGAAAATTTTCCCGATACCCGGCAGGGTCGAGGTTTCCGACCACATGATAACACCACCAGAATTCCTTTAAACTTCCACAGGAAGTAGACGAAGGGTCGGTCCTGCTTCCTGATACCAAACATCCTGACCCTAAAACAGTATTAGTGACTGTTCAAACTCCTCAGTTGCCTGATGTATTCTTGACACTTGAAGACATTATTGTCGAGACAAAGTTCGACACTGGGTCTGAGATATCAGCCCTAAATACAAAGTTTTGCAATGATGTTTTTTCTGCAATACATGTTCAGCCTGCAACGCAGTATTTGCGAGGTGCAAATAACGAAATCTTCAGTATCGCAGGAACTGTCACATTATCTTTAGGGCTGGGAAAAGCTCGTTTTACACATTCTTTCCTGCTTATAGACGAGCTACCCGTGAAATGTCTCATGGGTATGGACTTTATTAACAAGTTTCAAATAACTTTGAATTTTGTACAACATGTGATTTCCTTTCCGGAACCTGTCGAAATGATTCCGACGGTTCCTGTAGATATTACGAGTTTATTGTTGAGTGACCAATTGAATGAGGGGCAACGAGACCAGCTTTCTCTCCTTTTGCAGGAAAGCCCTGGTTTGTTTTCGGATCAACCTGGTTTCACACAGGTGGTTTATCATGTTATTGACACTGATGGTTCGAAACCCATTGCGACGAAACCTTACCTTTGTGCTCCACATAAAAAACAGGAAATGCAACGTCAAATTGCGGAAATGATTAAGCAGGGCATAATCAGGGAATCAACAAGCGCCTGGGCGGCTCCTGCCTTCTTGGTTCCAAAGAAACAACCAAATGAATTTCGTTTCGTGACAGATTTTCGCAAGCTCAACCAAGTCACAAAAACAATCAATTATCCCCTACCTGTCATGTCACATATTCTAAATGACTTGTCGTCAACCAAATGGATGTCAACTTTGGATTTGGCGAGTGGATATTGGCAGGTGGCAGTACATCCGGACTCGGTCGATAAAACAGGCTTTGTGACTCCTTTTGGGGCCTATGAATATTTACGTATGCCTTTTGGTTTAGCTTCTGCACCTGCTACTTTCCAAAAGCTTATGGACACGGTTCTCAGACCTGTCCTGGGTCCACATGTGCATGTCTATTTGGATGATATTATTATAACATCAGAGACTTTTGACGAGCACCTTTCTCTGCTCAAACAGGTGTTCCAACTTATATACAATGCTGGCTTGACGTTAAAACCTAGTAAATGCCAGATAGCGAGGGACGAGATTGTATATCTGGGGTTGAAAATTACTCCCCACGGCTTATTCACTGATAATGAAAAATTAGGCCTATTGCTGACTTTCCTCGGCCTAAAACAGCAAAAGAACTATCCCGCTTTCTGGGAATGACCGGATGGTATCAGCAGTTCGTCCCCGCTTATGCTACAATATGTGAGCCATTGTATGCTTTAAAGCGTAAATACAAGAAGTTTATTTGGACACCTGAAGCTAACGCTGCATTCGAAACACTGAAGTCTGCATTGACTCAGCCTCCGGTGTTGGCTTTTCCCGGATCATTCTAAAGAATTTGATATTTATACTGATGCATCCGGAGTTGGTCTTGGTTGCGTTTTGTCACAAGCTGGGCATCCAATAGCTTTTGCGTCTCGTACTTTAGCTAAAGCTGAACGCAATTATTCAGCTACGGAACGTGAATGTCTTGCTGTTGTGTATGCACTGAATAAATTTCAATGTTATCTTAACGAATTGACAGTTAACATAATTACGGATCATTCTGCCCTTCAGTATTTGAATTCTGCTAAACACCTATCTCAAAGACTTATGAAGTGGGCTCTGAAGTTACAAGAGAGCAATATCAAAATTTCGTATCAGCCAGGTAATAAGAATCAATTACCGGACGCATTATCTCGCGTTCCGATTAGTGGGGTCCCCTCCGAAACTACTCCTGGATGTCAGCCTTTACTTCTGATAGCTGATATCACATCCAGAGAGCAGATAATGGCAGAACTAATAAATGATCCAGATTTTGGGGATATTTACAATTTTTTGCTTGCGGGTTCGCCCCTACCAAGTGATCCTTCTCTGGCTGGAAGGTCACAACATTTTGAAGTAATAGAGGGTCTTCTTTATTATACAAAGTCTCGGACTACTAGGGCAGAGTTTCGCCCATGTATTCCGCGAACCCTTAGAATGGCTCTTTTAAATGAATTTCATGACAAACCTCTTGCAGGCCATTTAGGTATTCGCAAGACCCGTTGTAAATTGCGGGATGTTGCCTATTGGCCTGGCATGTACCAAAGTGTGCTCGCATACGTTCAATCATGTCACTTGTGTCAGATTAATAATTACCGTAATGTAAGACCGGCCGGTCACTTGAAATCTAGTTCAAGTTCTCATGTATTTGATATTATTTCCATAGATTTATTGGGACCTTATCCATTATCTGTTAAAAATAAAGCTCGTTATGTTTTAGTACTAACTGATAATTTTTCTAAATGGGTTGAAGTTTTTCCCATTAAAGCCGCTACGGCTGAGGTTATTTGTAATGTCTTAGTTAATGAAGTATTTTCTAGATATGGTGCACCTAATAAAGTAGTTTCGGATAATGGTCCTCAATTTATTTCTGACATTTTTTGAAAGAATGTGTGCGAGACTACACATTAAACACAAATTCATTTCCCCATATCATCCCCAGAGTAATCCTGCAGAACGCGTTAACCGAACGCTAGTGAAAATGATTGCGACTTTCGTAATGGACCACCATGAAAGATGGGATGACCATTTAGAACTTTTTGCGTTCGCCCTCCGCTCGTCTGTCCACGAGTCTACTAAAATTACTCCTGCAGAACTTTTTCTGGGTCGCAAAATTAAAACCCCTTTTGAAAATTTAACGGGGATTATCGACGAATTAAACCAGCGACCAACTCCGCAATCAGTACACATTATGACAGAAAAAGCTCGTATTGCAATGCTAGGAGCACAAGCGGCTCAAGCACGATATTATAATTCTAGGCGTAGGGAACCAGATCTTGTCGTTGGAGATCTCACTCTCGTGGAAACGCACTTCCAGTCTTCTGTTTCGCATACTTTAGTGAAGAAATTTGCACCCAGCTACGAAGGTCCATATCGGGTGGCAAATGTCTTTGAAAATAATATTGTTCTGGAGAAACCGAACAACAATTTTCAATATGTACATGTTGATCAATGTCGCAAGTATCACGAACGGGATATCGAGTTCATTATCAATCCTACTCAACCTTCTGTTCCACAGACTCAAGAATCTATATCTCATGTTCAACCACCAGAAATTGTGGACGACCCACCGAACATTTTTGACGAATCACCAGTGATTTTTCCTTCACCCTCCCCCCTCCAGACGAGTTTCTACACACGCAACCTGATTCTCCCGTGAGACCAAGGCTCGATTCGCGTTCGTCGAATACTAGTATCGTTCCTTTCCCTCCAACCATTGCCAAGACTATTGCTGCGCCGTTTCCGGCTAACTCTGCACCAACGCGGGATACTTCTTCTTTGAATACCTCATCGGAAAGTATTCCTATAGGCAAATCCAAACATCGCCCTGCACGACCGCTGAATTACAGCAGCGACTCAGAGGCGTCGGACATTTCGGATTTGTCAGTTATGAATCCAACATTTAATATTCCACACCGTCCAGCACCACCAAAAGCTGGGCGCAAACGTCCCTTGTCTCCCCAATCTGCTTCGCCGCAACAGCGACGAAGGCAGAAATCTTTGCATCCGCCCGGGTTTCGCCCCTGGAACCTCCGTTCAGGGCAAACAGGGCCGATGCCTGCTACTACTATCATGCCCCGTGGGCGTAAACGAAAACAAGCGATGTGGCCGGAGACACGTCCCTCAAAAAGATACTGGAAGGACACAACGGGCCCCAGCATCAAGGGACTTCATATCCAAAGCCTGGGGGAGCCCGTTCCTATCAGCCGCAGCAGGGATTTCCGGACCGCCAGACTTCTGACGTTCCTGACCGTTCTTCTCAGCCGCAGGGATTTCCAGACCGCCAGACTTCTGACGTTCCTGACCGTTCTTCTCAGCCGCAGGGATTTCCAGACCGCCAGACTCCTGACCGTTCCTATCAGCCGCAGCAGGGATTTCCGGACCGCCAGACTTCTGACGTTCCTGACCGTTCTTCTCAGCCGCAGGGATTTCCAGACCGCCAGATTCCTGACCGACAACAGACCGATGTTCCATTACCGTCCCGGAAGAGATCCAAGCCACCTGATTTCCCCAGTCCCATTAGGCCTGGAAAACGTTTTCGCACTAGAATTTTTTATGCGTCCTCGAGATAAGTAAGTTCTCGTGGACAGGTTCTTTTCTCAGTTTATTGTTTTTCCTGCGCTCGACCAGTTGGCGTGTCAGAATTTCTTTTTTCGTGTGGGCCTATGCATTCTTTTTGTGTATATATGTGTGTTTTTTTTTATATTTCTTCTATGTCCATCTACTAATCCACTTTTTTTATATATATCTATGTGCTTAGGGGTAAAATAATAAAATTGTTACTGTTAGGCAGCTCCAGGTAAATTTCGCTGCTGATACAGTTGTTCTGTATTTCAACGCATGAGGCAAACGTAATTTGAAATGAAAATAATAAAATTGTTACTGTTAGGCAGCTTCAGGCAATCTTCGCTGCTGATACAGTTGTTCTGTATTACAACGAATGAGGCACGTAATTTGAAATTAAAAAAGTGATTCCTGCTAGGCAGAATAAAAGGAAAGTATGCCGATGCAGGTTTGGTTTGTTCTACACTACAAATTTCACAGTCGAATACAGATTCGTAAATTGTTATGCCAAGTTGATAATGTAAATACGGCTACCACCAAACAACAAATCAAAAAAAAGATCGAGAAACGTCAATCATCGAAATGTAAGACTTACACTCCAAAATTGATAGATTTTTCGGAAACCAAAAAAAAAAAAAAAAAAAAAAGAAAAAAAAAGAAGAAAAATTAAAGGGGGAGATGATGTAACGTATACTCTATATTCACTTTCCTTTTGATTTTACTATCTCTGGTTATTTTATTTTACTATGTAAATTATCTTCCTACTGAACGAAATATTATTTCACCCCGCTGAATGAGATCTGGCAATGAGTGTAAGTCATGACGTGGTGGTAGCTCGTATATAGGCGCGTTCATCGAGAAGTGGGTGTTGTGTTGTTGCGTTGTAGTTGTGTTGTTGCGTTGGAGTTGTGTGGTTGGTGTAGTTGGTGTGTTGCGTTGCGTTGCAGTGTGTTGTTATGTAGTAGTGATATATGAGTGCCTTAGTTGACCAGGAGTCATCATAATAAACAAGTTGTTCTGTAAGTTCAGTCTTTCTCAATTCTTAGTTTTGTCAGACCTCTGTCTGGCTGTTAGGTTTATGACTTTGATTACTTAATATAAATAACCAGCGTTGAGACTTTGTTTAAGTTCATAATTAACGAGTAACAACACCCTTTTGGGAATTCATCATTTTGAAGCTTAGAGCATTATTCATTCATAATAATTAGCTTAGCAAAAAGGTAAGCAAAGCTAATTCATTATAAAGTGGAGCTAAAATTTTCAAATTAATAGAAGAATTTTTCATAGTGAGTGGTATCCTATGGGATTACTGCGTTGATTAGTGCACAGACGGCGCGAAGTCCATGACTGGGAAGACTTCCGGTTTAACCATAAATATAAAACAAAAAGTCAAGGAGTGCAGCAGTATCCACTGCGTCACCCACTGCCGTGCCCTTTCTGTGAAAAAAATGGCGCTCTCCCTAAAAGAAGTCTTGAACGAAAGCATGAAAATAATTAATTTTATCAAATCACGACCTAAGAATATAAGGCTATTCAAAATGTTGTGTGATGACATGAGAAGTCTACATACGTCTTTACTTCTTCACACGGAAGTAATGCAGCTTTCTCGCGGCAAAACTTTGACTCGGCTCTTGGAAATGAAGGCTGAAGTCAGAACCTTCGTGAATGATAATGACTTCGTTTTGGAAGACAGGTTGTGTGATGAGCTTTCGCTCATGAAATTGGAGTATTAAGCAGAAATTTTTGAAAACGTAAATGACTTACGTCTCTCACTTCAAGCAAAAGCAGTAACTGTTCTGGAATCTAGCGATAAAGTACAAGCGTTTAAAAAGAAAATCAAGTTTAGGGCGAAGCCAATGAAAAATTGGAATCTAGACGGCTACCCAATGGTAGTAGAGAAAAACTAGATTCCAACATACCTGGATATATCTTAAATGCGTTTCACGTTCACCTGCTAAGTTAGTTTGATAGTTTCAAATGTTATTTTCCGGAAGAGCTCTAAGAAAAAATTAAAAAAGTTTTTGGGTTGTAATCACATACTCTGCTGTGTCGGAAAAGCCAGCCTGTCTGACATCGCAACAGTATGAGTACTTGATTGATTTGACATCACATTTTGCGATAAATGAGAATTTTGCAACTGAGAAGTCACTATCAGAATTTTGGTATCAGCTAAAAGACGAATTTAAAGTTTTGTCAGATAAAGCGCAAATCATCTGTCTGCCCTTTGTAACAACTTTCTTATATGAATTAGGATGCTCTCCCTATCTGGCTACTAAAACAAAATATAGATTCCGCCTCAATCCAGAGCCAGGTATTCGGTTGCAGCTTTTTTAAGCTCAACCACATTGTGCAAATCAAAACAGTCTCATCCCTCTCATTAGAATCTAAATTCCCGGGCTATGCTTTATCGTTCATTTTCGATGTACAGTGATGTTTTTGGTTCTGCAACTGTAAAAATGGTTTTAAATACCATATATCAGTATGTAACATATTGTGCATTTGCAATGCCTTCCTTGAATTTATTCTCAAATGTGTTGCCTTACTTTATGTTTGTTGTTGTTGCTATTTTTCGTTTATGCGGTTAAGTAAGTTCCTTATTTCTCTAAAATTAGTGGAGAAAATAGCATTTCGAATGAAATAAGACTTGATGTTTAACATGCCCAAATGTTTAAAAATACCTTCCATTATCAATACTGCTGTCATTCGGGTTTGTACCAATGTTCGTGCTAGGTGAAAATATCGTCGCCCTTATTCCAAAGACACATATGTGCAAAAATCATGTTTTGAGAAAACGACATTTAAAGTTCCAATCTTTAATGACTTTCAGTGGAGAAAATTAGGTTTAGATAAAAATTTAAACTATTCAGAATTCGAAAATTTGTTTGTGCTTTAGCTATACGATAAAATATCGACTAACAGCTTGAAAAATGCAGTTAGTTAAAAACAGCCAGAAATGCACATATGTGCTTTTGGCATAAGGCCGACAATAACACTCCGTGACGAATTTTCCTCTTGAAAAGTACTCCGGTACTCAAAAAAGTTCAAGGGCCGCTGCTGTGTGGTATGCAATAGAGAACACTAAATCAACAAATTTGAAGATTTAAAAAAAGTCACCAATTTTAAGTCTCGGCCGCTTATAAGCTTATAAGAATCAAAACGAACAGTCTGAAATGTAAATCTTGTAAGCTTTTGTCATGTTTTCTGACTGGACGAACAGTCAGGAACGATCGCTTAGACAACTGCGCCCCGGAGAGGCCAAGAATTTCTTAGCACTACAAAATCTCGAAAACCAATATCCGTATATAGAAACGTCTTACAGTAAAAATCAATACAACTGCATTTTTCAAGTCACTTTCGAAAGAAATTTACTTCACGCATAAAAATGGGTATTTTTTATTGTTTATGTGCAAGCACATAAGTGAGTCAGTCACATTATATCAGACCTTCAGATCATTTCTCTGAAATTTAAATTGTTGCTAATTATTAATACAAAAGCCAGCTTACGCATGTGAAGTTAGTTTGCAGCTTCCTATAATTTGCATACCGTGGATCGAAATATGCAGAATTTTGTGCCAAGAGTCTGTGGACGCAAATTTATTGGAACGTGAAAAACAAATTTGCAAGCAGAAATTACATTCATTATTTTGTTAGATGTTGAAGGCAATCTCGCCAAATTTCCAGATTCCCAAAACACCCTTCAGTGGTGAAAACGCAACTGCACTGAGAAAGCTTAGACATCACTGGATCACGATTTACTTGTTTCAAACATTTCTCATAAATAAACTTTGCATGTAAAAGGTCTGATAATTCGTGAAGGAAATCATATGCTATCTTTCTGGAAGTTAGACGATTTGGATTTTGGGCAGAATTGAATTTGGATTTCGGTGAAAGTTGAGTATAGTTGGTGTACGGCTCCTGTCTATTAATCATTAGCAATTCAGTTGCACCATAACAGCCGGAGGTAATATTTTAGTTACTTACTTTTTCCTGTACAGCAAGACCAGTCTTTATCTTTTTTTTTTTTTTTTTTTTTTGCGTGTTTGTATACTCTCACAAAACTTAAGGAACACCCTACAGGGTGGTAAGTGTTTCGAGATGTTTGTAAAAAAAATGCAGGGCTCAGCTCTCAGATTTACATTCAATGACACACCTAGTTTTTAGGTCCGGCTGTAACCATTGTAGCTGTAAGGTTTAGTATGTTTTTTAAATCACTTTTCAAGGACAAAATGGATATTACCCATAGAAGAACAGTTAGATCTTAAAGAAAGACGGAAAATATTTAAGGATTTTATTTTGGTTGATTCGTCCTACAACAAACAGGGCTTGATAATATAATACTTACTCGAATGAAGTGAAACACGTGACATTACACAAGCACATTTTTAGTTCCGGCTGTAACCATTGCTGGCCCTCAAATGTGTTTTTAGTTCCGGCTGTAACCACTTACTGGCCCTCAAATGTGTTTCAGGAGATTTTAAATACGGGTAAGTATCATGTCTACGTCAGGGATTACTAAATATTGCGTAGACGTACCAAGGTGGTATATAGACTTTAACGCATTTAAGACGTTGGTCTTCAATTGAACAATGCCAAAAGGCATTGCATCACGATTCACTTGTTTTAAACATTCCTCACAAATGACCTTCGCATGTGAAAGGTGTGATATTTCGGAAAAGAATAAATAACCATTTTTTCTGGTGGTCAGACAATTTGAATTTTGGGCAGATATTATCTGCATAGGCAGTCGTTTCCATTTCCTGCTGCTAGTCGTTTCCATTTCCTGGGTGATATGGGGATTTTATAAAGTACATATGTGAGGATCTCGGTGGAGAGGATGCCTCAATTAATATTTAAATTGATATTAATATTTAAATTTGCCGAAATTTGGATACAGTGCCTTAATGATTTCCCCCTCAAACCTGCCGTGTCCCAAATTAACACATCACGTGACTTCATATTCAGAACACGCTATGCTGCGTATTTAATCATTCTTTATGTGTCTCGTGTAACCATTCTCATATTTAAATTGTAATCATTCTAATATTTTAGTTTATTTACGCTATTAGCCTTAAAAAAGCCATCCGTAGATGAGCGAAACCTTGGTAAATTGTATTTTAATGAAGGAAGAAATATTCTTCATAATACATGAAAAATTAACAGAATATTCAAACAAAGCAAACTGAATTTGTTTGTACCACTTACTGGTCATCCATGTAACACTTCTCAGAAAATTTGAAAATTTCATCGTCCTGGAGCGGCAAACCAAACCCGACCAATAATTGGGGTACTCACCACCGATTATCGGTATTTTGTATTATTGGTCTCGATTATACTCACTCCTATTATTGGTCGTAGCATACTCGACCGGTAAGCGGGACATGCGGGGTTGGATTTTCGCTCCAGGACGATGAAATTTTCTGAGAAGTGTTACATGGATGACCAGTAAGTGGTACAAAGAAATTCAGTTGGCTTTGCCTGAAAATTGTATTTTCTTTTCTTACTCCGATTAAACGGATTACCACTTCAGTCTTCTATACTTGGTGTATTAATCAGTTGCACTATTTAAATAGCATTTGTGTATTTCTTTTAGTTTATCTATTATTCAAATTTGCATTACAGTGATGAATATGTATTTTCGTGTGTTTTTTTAATCCACAGTTGCAATGTACCTTGTATGTGAAAAGACAGTTTAGTCTTTTGAAAAACTATTCGTCATTTTGTAAGACTCTTCTTAAAGGACTCCACTTTGTGTCAGACTTTTCAAGAAAAGTTATGATCAAATACAATGGTGATGTTCGGTTAGTATTCCACATGCATGGAGGCGGAAACTAAATGACATTATTTTAACGAGTTGTCAGTCAAAGAACGGAGCCTCCGAAGAGGATGGGTCGGGGAGAAGTGAAAGTAAAGACATAATCGGAGGTTGCTATGAGATGCAGAAAGACTGTGATTTTTCTAGTCAGCGGTGAATAACCCGTACTCTTCGAATGTAAATATATTGTATATTGATATGCTTCTAATAATTAATACAAGTTTCTAAAGTCATACTGAGATACTTTCAATCAGGGCATTTACCCTAAAGAAAAACGAACCACAAAGATTGGATCTGACAGGAGAAAAACCTGAACCATGAGCCCGTTTGCCATACTGGTCAAACGGACTCATGGGAATGGACCAGTATGGCACACTTTCGTTTGCCATACTGGTCCATTCCTTTTCGGAACACCATTTTTTGAGGTATCACTGCTCCAATTTCTTGTAATATCTTCCATTGAGAAAATATTATTAGTCACTTGGGAGATTTCTATTGGGTCTCTCCCCAAAATAATCACGCGCCATTTTCACATCTGATAAAGTCGAGTTTCGTGCCCTTATGTACAGACACAATGCTTCGCATCAAAGGCTTTCTTTCACACCATATGTTTTGTCATTACGCAGCTGCTTATCCGACATATTTTAACGAGCTGTAAAAGAAAATGGGGGAAGAAATGCGCCGATTAAAAGTCTATACTCCCTATTCGATATAATTTGTCCCATCCTGCATGTGCAAAGCACAGCGTTCCCAAACTTCAGTGAACTTCATTTTACCATATTAATGCAATTACATTTAAATAGATAAAATTAAGTGTAATGGACTGTGGTTAAAATTATACTTAATCTGACGTCGTGATGGAAAACACTACTGTTTTTCTCGACAAAATACTTGAATGATTACGTAGAAAACTCTAAGTTCTGCTCATTCCATCTGCTGTCAGTTATATTTAACGCAAATAAAAGTTTATTGCTTTGGCAGTTCTGTCTTCTTTTAATTTGATTTATTTTTCATTTTGTTTCCAGCACAGAGCGTAATCTCTCGTTATCTAAGTTTTTGGATGTAGAAAGAATCAGTACAGTATTTCGAATGTAACGCACTTTGTGACATAAAAGAACAAAACGAGCCAAATAAAGAGATATGACATAACTGGAGAAAATAAATTAAGGAACTTAAAGGAAAAGTTTAATAAGGGGTGTAATCCACCCTTAGAGAAACACAACATTCGCAAAAAATTATTCTAACTGTTTAAAATATTTTCGATGAGATTTTGCGGGAGCAATGTCCACTGCTGCTTAAGCGTACTTATCAGCTCCTGGAGGGTCCTGTAAGAGGGCTGGAGTTTCGAAATCTTGCATCCTAAAGCATCCCATATATGTTCAATAAGATTTAAATCCGGGGAGTAGGCAGGCCACTCCATTCTCTGGATATTCTTTCTTTCCAAGTAGTCAGAGACAATTTTCGCTCTATGGGGTTCGTGCATTATCGTCCACTAGGAGAAATTCTTCACCAGCAGTTCCTCTAAAATGCTTCACATAATGGTTGTATCACGTCGCTCAATATTTCGGATCAGGCAGTGAACCTCCATGAATGGCATGCCAGACCGTGCGACCATTTAACATTATACCCCCATCTTTACATCTGGGTCTTCCTATGATGGTTCTGGGGATATTTCTTGTCTTCGGCTCTTTCCAGGTAATGATACGTCTAGAATCGCTCTGCAAGTAAAATCGTGATTCATCGCTGAAGAGAAGTGGGTCTCAGTCAGTGGGAATCCAGATGTGATGCATGCTACTTCACTTCAAAGATGCGCACCTGACGGTTGAAGTGAGAGGAGCACAAAGCATTGGTTTTCTCGCGTAGAGGCCCTTCTTCTGCAGCCTGGTACGCACATTAAACCTGGTTATGTGTGCCCCTGTAGATGCAGCAAGCTCTCAGGCAATCTGTTGTGCTGTCATCCTCCTGTTTCTCTTTGCTGTTAAAACTAGCAATCGGTCCTCTAACGTGGTTGTGGCCAGTGGACGATGGGACACTCCCACCTTCAATCTAAATTGTTTCCACAGTATCGAGAGAACCTTTTGGGGTATATGTAGCGCACGGGATACTTCCGACTGACTCTGTCGCGCTTCCATTCTTCACAATCTTACAAATACCATCTTCTTGGCATATTCCAACTTGCACTATTCGCACTTTATCCACACTAAGTTGTCCAACGTCTAAAACCACAGTTAGAAGGCTTTAACTCCACCCTTCTGATGTTCTCTCGGCTAATTAAGTCCTAATTTGCATATTATTATCTGCACAGGAAACCTTTAAATACTGCGTTGGATAAAGCATATCAAAACTAACGTTTGCGCAAATTTGCATTCGACTCCGTCAAATGAAAAGCAAGTTTTGATTTTTTTTTTGTTGATTGTCTTTTAAATTTTCACTCCAGTGTGTCTGAATAAGTAGCTATCACATAAGGAACTCATCCGTTGGGTATTCACGTCGAGTTTCATAACCCAGTATTAAAAGACCTTCCGTTGAAATAATCGCAGACTTAAGACTCAATAGTAATTTTTAACGCTTAGCAGAAATTCTTCCCTAAGATATATTGCTGTTCAGATCAGTCTAAACATTTTCTTTGTGGTTTAAATCATTTCATGGAGGTTATATATCAGATTAAGGTTACCTAGTTTCAGAACTTCGGTTAGCCAAACTATTGCTACTACTTTCCCGTCTGTCGCCTGCGTTTCCTGAAATTGCCGTTCTCGAGAATTAAATTAAAATGCCGACCTTATCTTAACCTAGTTTGGGAAAAGTTGCTCATCGCCCGGCGAAGTGTAATCCAACCGCAAACACTCTTGCCTTGGCAGAACTCTAGCAGCGAACGGGACGACGCCATGGTATTAAGGCCTAATTCATTTCGATTCACCCTCGTCCACGGGAGGGGATTTAGGCGAGAGATCAAAGCGTGCGTCGATTAATTAAATTCCCAAAATCTCCGCTTACGTGTCCACGAAAAGATTAGTAACACACGATGGCGAGCAAGGGATCTAAATAGGAATTCCTCTTAATTCCAAAACTGGTGGCGTTAAATGACTTTGCTGACAGGCTATGAGCCCGGGGGATATTCAGAAGGGGCGGAAGCGACGTGCAATGGAAGGAGAAACTCTCTTTTAGATCGTACATCACGTTAATATTTCATCAGTATCTATGGAACGACAAGGTGATTGTTCAGCATTTATATACGAAGCCTCTGAAATTAATCCCTAATGCACTAGAAATGTAATATCCTTTAAGCGCGGGGAGGAAAACCAGCAGTATAAATTGCTGTTTTCGAAAGAAATTATTATGAAATGTCAAGGGCTATGGTCTTTAAAATTAGTTCGGCATTCTCTGCACTTTCATCTATTTATGCAAGCCATGGTGTTACAAAAATGTCATTACAAAATGTATTCACCCGTAGTTGAAATCTTTTCAGCTTAAGTGGAAATCGATTTTGCTCAGAGCTTGAAAATTATGGGTTGCGTGAATGAGAGTATACCCAAAATCTGGTGGTTCCAGAATCACAGGAAAAAGAAGAAGAAACAAATGACACACAAAAGGATTATATTATTGCTTAGTAAATACAAAATAACCTTTAAGAGACCAAATTTGCGGAATTATTTGACAGCTCAAGATCGTATCCAATTCTCTCAATTTCTATGAGGGTTTGTAAATTACTCCTCCTTACCAGCTCAAATTCGTTGAGCTGGTATGCAATTGTATCATCCGAATTTCGTTATTGATACTTAAAGCGCGTTATCATGCGCTGCTAGATAATACTGAATTGCAGTGTAAAGTTGTATTATTATTTGGAAGAAGAATTGAGCAGAAAATAAATTCCAAAATGAGCAGCAAAAAAGTTGAAATGGAGTAATGCAATGATGAAATAGAGAAACTTCATGTAAAATGGTCTTTGTGGCAAAAAGTATCGAAGTAAGAAAGTGTCTCAAACGCGTATTTGGAAACAATGATATGGAATAAAATGTATTTTGAACTCTTAAGCGGCAGAGTTATGTAACATACAAGAACAAAAGGGCAAAGATAATCATTCTCATAGCTTAGGCTACCTAATGCAAGAGGAAGTTTTCTAATCGGACTAATACTGGTAGAGTTATGGTGTCCAGAGGGGGTCAGGTAGTGATAACGTAAACAAGTTCTAGTTTTAAAAGGCGTACTAAAAACACCTTCTCACCATCTAGAGGAAAAATTGAGCACCATATGACTAACTTCGCATAATCCATCATCCTCATGATATAAACTAAGTGTTGTGAAACAAATTTTATTATTTCGACCTATTGCTGTGTGAAAACCGTATCTGTAGATAGATGAAAGAATGGGTGATCTTGAAACAGCAGAGTTCCTCATAAATCGTGGTTATTACTTCAACTACCAAGATTCGTTAATCCACCACCGATCAGCAAAGAGCTAGTCATCACTCTTTTATATATTTCTGTCCTGCACACACACACACACACACGCCACACACACACACACACACACACACACACACACACACACACACACACACACACACAAGTTTCGTACTACCCACATGTCGGAAAAGGGAGGAGATATACCATGTAGATGTGAAGTGCACAGCATGCAAAGGACATAGAAGAGTGATTTGAGCAGGTATTCATTGCCACAAACAGAAAAAAATTAACAAAGAGAGCCAAAACAGTCGACAGCAGGCTGTTGATGACAGAACATGCATTGCAAAACACAATCAATATACTGTCAGTATACTGTGAGAGACCCACGAGCAGTGTAACAAGGTTGGATCCGCTACGACATTCCGTCATAAGGTTATTCAAGACGGTCCTGATTCAACAAGGAAAAAAATGAAAAGCACATGTAAATTAAAATTACACTCCTTGTCCAGTAAGATCCATTATTGAACAGCAGCTCGTCAGAGGTCCGCTAAGTTGATGTCTACCTCGTCGCAGAGCGTCTTTAAAATACCTCCACACGTGCTCGATAGGGTTCATACTCGGCAAAAGTTCTGGCTAGTCCATCCCATCGATGCGAACGTTTTGCGAGGTACGTGTTGACCAGACGTTTTCATTGTACTCGGGCGTTATCATCATGAATAATGAAACCCGCGCCAACCGCGACTTGCAGAGGTTGAACAACAGGGGTCTAGGTGATGTCCCTGTAAGGAGGATCGTTCTGAGGCCGTGCATCACCCTGGCCCAAAACATGGTGGAAACGGCACAGTGCTGCACAAGAGAAATGTCATGTCGAAGTCGTGACGCTTTACCAGATTCACGCCAGACTCGAACATCATTATTGTCAGGGGTCAGAAAGATCTGGGTTTAATCCGCAAACAGCACGTTGTGCAAATCCGCCGACGTCCATGTAAGGTGAGTATTAGTCCACAACCGCCATGGTTCCCTATACCGTGCTGTCAGTGGGGTATTCGCCATGTGAGCCTTGTACGCATCATGTAGCCTATTTCAAACAGTCTGCGTCGACACGACAGTTCCAGTGGTTGATGCCAGGTCATTGTGGAGCTCCTGTGCTGTTTTACGATTCCTGAGTGCAGTAAGACAGAGATGCCGCTCATATCTCGGTGTAGTTACTCAAGGGTTGCCTATCCTTTGCTTATGGTCCACATTTCCAACCGCCTCGTAACGACGCCATGTCCACAAGACACCAATATGGCAGAACCCCAAGTGCCGTACATTTGCGCGCACATTTGAATCCCACCTGGCGTATATTTTCTGTACCTTTGTGTCGCAAATTCAAGATACGAGTACTATCAGAAGTTTGTAACACATCTAATCAACCCCGTCTTCACACTCCTTTCTGGGATGCTGTGTACTGTTTTTATTGTCTTCATCGTTCCCCGCAGCCATTGGCCTTGCAGCCAGCTGGTAACAATTTGCATTTTACGAAGACAGCAAAAGATCTAACAATTAAATTTGCTGGTTCTATGCAAATGACCCAAGTAGGGTTTCGTTCTGCAGGTCAGAGTTTGTCCGCTCCCTTCTGCTTTTACGTGACCTTTGTGGTGCAAAACATTTTTAGTATGTGTACATAACTAGGAATGTTATGCGGACTGAGTAGTTTACTGACTTTCTAAGATCATTATGGATTACAATATTTATATACACTGGTTCCCAGAACTTAAGAAACTTTCACAAACATGTCCATACTTTGAATTACCATGCCAAAATGATAACAAGTAATAATTACTATGGACTGAAAAACAGTTATTTCTGAACAATAAAAAACTCTAACAAAAATAAACGCCGGAGACAAATTGGGCCAAATTGCTTCTCTTCTTTAATAGAAGATGGCCACTAAGCGGTGTGGTCAACCCTTAGTGACCATAACGCTTGACTCGCAATGGCTGTACATGCAGTTTAGGAAACTGTGCGACACATGTTTCGACAAAAATGGCCACTGGTTCGTTAACTCATTTCTCATCTCAATTAGTGATTTTGGTTGTGGTGGGAAAGTAGCAATTTGTCTCTAAAGAGCATAACAATCATGCTCAAACACATTAAGAACCAGAGATCATACTAATAAATCCATGCATTTACTGGTGTTTACTTAAGAATAGTCCTTACCCGTGGGGGTCTTGGACGAGAAGTCACTCTCTATAAGTCACTCGAAGTTTCTATAGCAATGAGAAATCACTGTGCTTCCTGAAAGTGCATGCATGTCGATATATGTATTCAATAAAATGTCAGCCCAAAGCACTACGTTGGTCACACCACAGGATAATTTAGAATGATCCTAGAGGAATGATGACGCGATCCAGGTCCCCTCCAGATGGGTTCACACCGAGAGTCACTACGTAGCGAATACTGCGACTCATCAGTGAAAATAAACATCGCAGTTGGTCTTCATTAAGGTCACATGCTCTCTGCACCAGTTTAGACGTGCTCTTCTGTGTCATTGGTTCAGACAGTCACACACCACCCGATTTCTGGCATATAGGCCATTCTCGTGCAACCTCTTGTGCATGGTGGTTGCACTGACAGAAATTTCCGTGGCTGTGATTTGATCAAAATGGACACGAGATGGTTTTTAAGTTGTGCCGTTGTACTGGAAGTTCCCTGCCTCAACGTGAGACCATGTCTAAATGACTATTCTCGTTCGATCTTCCGTCACCACTCTCAGTCTCTTATCATGCTTCTTTAAAATCCCTGTTTCGCGGGCATCATGCGATTGACGCATATGTTTTTCTTACGGAAAGGGAGGGAGGCGGTGTAAGAAGGGTCAGTGACAATGGCGGAGATTCTTAAAAATTTTGGGTAAGCCGTCTCTTGACTGATCTTCATACCGGAAGGATAAAGATAAATATTGAGTCAAGAATGATGGTCTCTTCTATGTTAAAATGTCCTTTCGGACTCTTAATTGTCTCGCTTTTTAACAAAATTTGCAAAAACCAAGAAGTCAGGAATTTTCAGAACAATATTTCGACGGGGTGCAAATTCCTGTCCCGACAGGATCGCCTATAATGATGAATAATAATTTTGAATTTTACTGCTAGTGGGAAATTTCCTGCTATACTCAATTTAAAATTTTAGGATTAGGGGGAATTTTTTGATTAGTCCGATTTCAAGAGTGTTTCCGTTGCGAAATATTCTGCATACAATTTTAAATTTTACTTAACGCACAAGTTTGCCACTAGATGACCTAAGATCACGTTTCCGTTTAGAGCATGTTTGCAGCAATATCTGAGGAACTAAAAACCCGATTAAAAACAATTCTTTTTCGGTCTGATGCTACTAACTATTAAAACATTTTGTGTGTACTTCCTTCCCAAATAGTGCAAAACTTCGCGGTTAGAGCGCGAAAATGCTTAATCTGTTTTTTTCGATATCTCTGCTTCTGAATGTCGATTTAAAAAATTATTTTAACACCAGATATCTTTTATCCAGTGGAACACTTTAGTTTTGTACTTCAGAAGTTGTTGTTTTTTGTTGTTCACAGTTCTGTGGCTAGGTGTTTTTTGTGTACTTCTCTTTGCTGGCGTATCTCAGCTTCTGAAAACAGTATTGAAAAATTTATTTTACTCCATGCCATTCACTACAATAAGGACGGGGATCATTGTTACCTTTAAATAATGAACAGATTACCCGCTAGGGAACGTAAAAGTCAAAACCTTTTTCTCGTTATCTCTGCTTCTGGGAGACGTTTCTGATATGTTAATTTTCTTTAGCATAGCTTTTGCCATGAAGAATACTTTTCGGTTATTTCCAAATTTTCCATTGTGTAAAATTCTTTCATTTGGAGGCATAGAATTATATTATGTTTCCTTCTATATTTCTTTTTTCAACAGTTCGATTTGAAAATCTCTTTGTCTCTCATACTTCTTTTTTTTACTATGAGAAACTGTTTCTGCACCACATGTTAATTTTCGTAACATACTTTTTGTCGCTGGTGACTAAAGTCGTTTCTATTTCTGAATATTTACCGACAATAGAGATCCGGTTGAATTTTTTTCAAACCGGTTCCATTGATTATTATGAATAACTTTATAAGTATTATTTGCAAAGGAATATATTCAAAAGACGTGCTCATTGCAACTGAAAATTTGATGTCATCCTTCTTGTTATTTTCTGTACTGAGTGTAATGATTTTTCCAATACCATCCTCTTGTTGTTGACATTTAGGATATTTTCATTGTCAACCTGGTGATACGTTTTTCAAATAATAATAAAATACGATTTGCAATGAATTGTTGGTTTGAAGGATGACTTTTTCCCTTGAAAGTACTCACAAAATTAAATTTTATTTCACGGTATAATGTAGAAGTCTTTTCGTACTTCTACGTTAATTTAAAACATCAACATACTAAGAAATAGTTCCTAAATGAAAGAAACCTTAACGGCCAGACGAAACATGTAAACAACAGAAGTCAAACTTACGGAATAGATGCTTTATTCAAGGTTGTAGCACGTCCATAACAGAACGATATCAATATTAAACACACCACACAGCTTCACAGCTCTTAACACAACGCTCGCTTTACAACGCACTCTTTCAACGCTCTCAATAATCGCTCCCCTACAACAGTTTAGTCGTCGCTTTTATCTCTCGTTCTTATCAAAACAGGCATACGTCACGTTCATTCAACCTCAATTGTGTTGCCCACAGTATTCGTTTGAGAGAAAAGATATCACGTTAAGAGTGAAGTATAACAGCTAAACTCAAGATTTACATAGGGAAAGAAACTAAAAAGGAAAGTTAATTTAGAATATACGTCACAACGGACAATCAAGACAGTCTTACCCGCTACTACAGAAATCTGTCCAGAACAAGACTGAGACAAGAAAGCAAGATTCGCACTTGTAATAATATCTTACACATGAGATAAAATGCGACGGAATGCAGTAAATGCCTTTAACAGTTAAAAAAATCGAGAGAGTACCCTGAAACTCTTTGCAAGTATTTTATGCTTAGTATCTTTCGCACGCCAAGATCCCTATGGATGTGAGCTAAAATAGGAGATTCGAGAGTATGCATTTATTTATGTTATAAAACATCGCATTTACTCGCGTCACTCACGAACACACAAAGCCACAGTCCGGTATATACTAAGTGAAATAAAATCATAACAACAAACAATAAAGTTTACGAATTTATGACATTGAGCAGTACTAAGATGGGTGAATTAATGATCGTTATTGTCGTAAAACGAATGAAAGAAGATATGTGAGTTATAAAAATGGAAATTTACTAAACTATGGCTGAGGTACGCTTTTCGATTATTTAGTTTTTTAAAAGCAATATACATTTTTATTATTATATATCATTCCGATTAATACGAATGTACGAAACGACCCTGACACCAATGAAATGTGATATACACCATCTGCGCAAGCTAAAATCTGACATCAAAATAGAAAGAAAAGACTAATAGCAGGTCTGTATTGAGGGGGATTAGAAACTTTTGGTCTAGGATATCTATACGACCCCCCCCCCCCATCGTGTTATACATTATTTTAAAGATTTCGTCAATAGCAGGTGGTCCCCCTTCCTTTGAGGGCCGTGAGGAAACCAAAATGCATCGTTTTTAAAGCATCAAAAATGCATATTCGTAATGGCTTTTATCACACCTAGTATCACATTCTTGTAATCTACGCAAATTACAATATGATGTTTTTACGTTTTTGTAAAACGTGAGGAAATAATGTTGGGGTAGAGTTTAGTAAAATATCATATCATCATCATCATCATTGTCAACCATTATCAATCCACTGCTGGACGAAGGTCTCCCCAAGTTTCCTCCACAACGGTCTGTCTTGTGCCAGTCTCCTCCATGTCACTCCCGCATATTTACGAATTTCATCCACCCATCTCCCATGTGGTCTTTTTCTGGGTCTTTTCCTGTCCCTTGGAATCCAATCTAAAATCTCGGCTGTCCATCTATGATCTGTCCTTCTGGCAGTATGTCCAGCCCATTGCCATTTCAGGGATTTAACTCTGATCATGATGTCTTCCACTCTCGTCATTTTTCGGATCCACGAGTTCCTCTTCTTATCTCTCCTGGTTATACCAAGCATGCACCTCTCCATGCTTCTTTGAGTTGTCTGCAGCCTTTGTATGTCTCTTTTAGTTAAGGTCCACGTCTCTGCACCATACGTAAGCACTGGAAGGATGCATTGATCAAACACTTTTCTTTTAAGACATAATGGCATATTGCTCTTGAAAATTATGCTGTTTCTTCCAAAAGCTCTCCAGGCAAGTTTTGTACGCCGATTAATTTCTTCATCAATGTGACCCTCACTTGATATCTGCTGTCCAAGATAAACGTACGTATCTGTTATCTCCAGTTTTCTCCATCAATCGATAAATCTTCATTTCTTGTAAAAGCATTGAACATCACTTTTGTCTTCTGAAAGTTCATTTTTAATCCCACTTCTTTACTCTTGTCAGCAAGTTCCTGGATCATACTCTGCAGCTCTGATGGGGTAGTTGCAAAAATGACTACGTCATCAGCAAAACGAAGGTGGGTTAGATAATCTCCATTAATCTTTATCCCTTTGTTTTCCCAGTTCAGTGATTGAAAGACATTTTCCAATGTGGCATTAAAGAGCTTCGGAGATATCGTGTCACCTTGTCTCACTCCCTTTCCAATTTTTATGTGTGTTGTATTTTCAAACAGCCGAATCTTTGCACTTGCATTTTCATAGATGTTATTAATAATATTAATGTATGCATCTTCAATACCGCAGGATTTCAGAGCCGTGGTAACTGCTGATGGTTTCACCGAATCAAAGGCTTTTTCATAATCGATAAAAGCCATGCACAATGTGGAAGTTCATATTCCCTCGCTCTTTCAATTAGTTCTCTCAGTACGTGGATATGATCTATTGTGCTGTAGCCACTCCTGAATCAGCTTGTTCTCTCGGTTGAGCCATGTCCAGTGTTACCTTCAAGCGGTGTGAAAGAACTTTAGTGAAGATTTTATAAACCACTGATAGGAGGCTGATAGGTCTGTAGTTCCTGAGATCCTCAATGTCACCTTTTTTATGTAGCAGGATCATTGTAGCATTGTTCCAATCCTCAGGAATCTTCCCTTCATTAAGGCATCGAGTAAAAATTTGGGCGAGTACTGTTTCAATTTCTCCACTTGCTTCTTGTATGATGTCTATAGTAATTCCATCTTCTCCTGGAGCTTTCCCCCGCTTCATGTTCTTGATTGCATGAGCAACTTCTGCTGGGAGGACTGGAAGAACTCTGGTACCTTTCATGATGTCTGGAGTGCATATATCATCCCTTTCATATAGTTTGGAGTAGAAATCTTTCACTCTTGTCAAAATTTCGCCTCTATTTCTTGTTATAGAACCATCTTCTTTTCTCAGAGCCATAATCAGTTTTCTTCCCTTACTGAGATGTCCCTTTGCTATCTTTAGGCTTTGGTTGTTTTCAATTGCTTTCCTCACTAGCTCACAGTTGAATTTCCTTACGTCTTCAGTGATACTTTTTCGTGCTGTCTTGCATAGCTCTATATATTCCACTTTGGAAGTCACATCTTCTTTAGTTGTCCTCATCTCTCTTCTTTTTTTGCATCAACATTTTGGTTTTCCTGATAATTTGTTTACATGCAACTTGTTCTTAGACCCAGCTAATTTTGTTGCTGTTTCCATAAGAGCTTTGGTTACTTTTCTGTTAACTTCAGAAATATCCACTTCTTCCGATGTTAGGCCTTCTAAAGCAGAGAATCTGTTCTTCAGTTCCAACTTGAAAGTATTATGGTGTTTTTAAGGTTGGTTATGTCAATACATTTTGTTTGTCTTATGAGCTTGCCACGTTCCAGTTTAGTGTTGAGGTGCATCTTACATCTCACCAATCTATGGTCACTACCTGTGTTGAACTTGTTTAGCACACTGCAGTCTTCGATGACGAATTTTTTGTTACACATAATAAAATCAATTTCACTTGTCGTCCCAATTGGATGTCTCCATGTCCATTTCCTGTGTGGCTTTTTCTTGAAAAAGGAATTCAAGATGAAAAATCCTTCTGCCTCTGCAAACTCAACGAGAGTATTTCCACGCTGGTTTCTGTTGCCGTGTCCGAATTTACCTACTGAAGTTTCATTCTGTTGCCGGTGCCCTATTTTTGCATTGAAATCTCCCATAATTATCTTCAAGTGCTGCTTACCTTTATTATTTAGATGACGAATTTCCTCATAAAATTCTTCAATTTCTTCTTCAGGATGACTTGTGGTGGGTGCATAAGTTTGAATAATCTGAGCCTGGTATCTTCTCGATAGTTGGATAACGAGTCGTGCAGCTCTGTCAGAGGAACTTTCAACTTCTACCACTTTATCCTTCAGTTTCTTGTTTATTATAAATCCAACACCACTAGTTCTGCCAGTATCTGTCCCACGATAATAGAAGAGATGTCCACTTTTCAGTTCAATGAGATCTTCTCCTTTTCTCCTTACCTCACTCAGCCCGACGATGTCCCACTTGATCCTTTGTAGTTCCTCTTCCAATTCAAGAAGCCTTGAATCAGAAGATAGGGAGCGTCCGTTGTACGTTGCCAAGGTCAGCATCAAATGGCAGCCTAGTCCGGTCTTCCGGGGATTCTTAGCACCCTCTGCCTTCATGTCGCACTGGCCGCTGCCTTGGCCAGGTACATTCCAGCTGCCGGAGACTGAGGGCCAAGATTTAAGTTGTAGAGTCATTTTGGAGGTGTTTGGCCATAACTCACCACGCTGGCCAAGCGGGTTGGTGAGTGTGGGATAGCATTTCCTCTGATCCCGATGGTATAGTTATACCGCTATTTGCGGTCGTCAGAGCCCCTTTAGTGGGAACAGGATGCACCACGAGAAGGCGGGGTTGACATTTGTCAAGGAGAGGCTGTGATGTTACGCATCACCTGACCTTACATATTGTCAAATAACAAAAAAAATAACTATTGTTGCGTCACTTCATGGGACGGCATTCCAAAATAAGATTTCAGCAATGGCTTTGACTATTTCCGTTACCCATTTTCGTTACATCGATTTTTTTACTTGAGGCTTACTTTACTACTGTCGATAAAGATGCTAGCACCAAAACTCTTGCTGACTTGAAAACCGTCAGAGTGGGTGCGACTTTGCCCCTTTTAAGCAGACGGTTAATTCGTAGAACAACTCTCCTCTACAGTATCACCCTCAAGGCACTAATGATTGCTGATGAACCATCAGAGACACATATACACGCCAATAGCCATGCAGCGTCAAATAATAATCAATGTCCTTCAAAAACAATAAAATTTCTATTGGGAAACGAACCAATAGAAACAAGACATGACGTGTTAACTAGCAATAGTAAGATGAGAATTAGACATTTTGAATGCAAACTTTAACTACACTGATTGTGAGTTCGTTCTGCATTAGGAACACTCTACATTTTACATATTCGGAACGATAACGAAGTATCACGTATTATCAACGTCACGTGCACCTTCTATAAATTTTGCACATCTAACTATCATCCGTACGTAATCAGTAAACGTTTGACCGTAATGGGGGAACGTAGCGACTTAAAACAATTTCACAGCGACTAGGTAGTTGGAGCCCGGAGAGCAGGTGCCAGTACTTCGGAAACAGCCGCATTTGTTGACTGCTCCCGTACTACTGTATCAAGGGTATACTTGGACTGGATAAACGATGCACAGACATCCAGCAGAAGGACTCACATTGGACAGCCACGCGTGGTTGATCTTAGAGGGGAGCGTCAGTTGTCACGACTGGTCGCTCAGCTCCGACGTGCAACAGTCACCCCGCTCACCCACCAGTACAAAAGCAATGAAGTTCGACCTATTTCCACATGCACCATGCGCAGCACCTTGCTTCGCCTTGGGTTCCACAGCATTGGACCTATTTCCACATGCACCATGCTCCGCACCTTGCTTCACCTTGGGTTCCACAGCATTGAAACCTATTTCCACATGCACCATGCACTTCACCTTGCTTCGACTTAGGTTCCACAGCCGGAGACCAACGAAAGTACCCTAGATGACGCCCAGACATAGCAAGCAGTGCCTTGCATGGGCTACCGAACGTAGGCAATGGACCCTCGACAGATTGAAGATGGTCGTCTGGAGTGATGAGTATCACTTCCTGCTGCACCATGCTAATGGCTGGGCTTGCATATGGCGTAAACAGCATGAAGTCCTATATCTCCTGGTTACACATTTGGGGTTCAACAGGTCATTGGATGTGGTGTTCTGGTCTGGAGAGCATTCTCTTGGCGAGTCCTGTGTCCGTTGATTATCATCTCACAAACACTGAATGGCGCTAAAGGGATCTGACAGCCAACTATATCCATCCATATCTGCAGGAGGTAAGCCATATCTGTCATCTTTAAACAGGACAACGCATAGTGTCATCGGGCTCGTACAACTACTTAATGATCTAAGGAACGCAACAACGAATACGCCACATTACCTTGGCCCATAAACCGCCCTCACTGTAACCCAATTGAACATTTATGACATATGCTCGAACGGGGTGTGAGAACCTCTGATCCTCATCCACGGAATGAGCGTGAGCTAACGGAGCTGCTGCAGTGGACATGGGTCAAGTTACGCATGAAGAATGTTCGACACCTTGTAGAATCTGTTCCTAGCCGTCTTCGTGCCGTTATGGCACAGAAAGGTTTTCCGACGCGTTATTAGTTAGATGTTTCTGTTGCAAATCTAACTCAATGTAATCTATTTTAATTGTTTTCTTTGCATATATGTCGGTTAAAGAAGGGTGTTTATAACACTTTGAAACATTTGGTGTCTTTGTGATCGGACGGTTGGAGGACAGTTGGGTTACGGTCCTACGTCAGAATTTTCAATGCATACACATAAAGGAAAATCAATTCGAGGGTTACCAACGTCGATAAATTTAACAAATTTATCGACCAACGTCAGCGATTTAACAAAGAGAGGTTTACGGAGCTTCGATTGTAGCTAAATTTAATACAATATTTATACCGTAGTTATGGAGAGACTAAAATTTCATTTTAGCAGGAGTGCTTGTATACGAAAAATTTACCAGTTTCATTCACTAAAACAAATGTTGCACATTTTATCACATGCGTGCCCTTATCATTTATTATATTAATTAAATTACTTATTTATTTAAATTAGTTACTCCACGGTCGCAATTTTCACCGTTTAGGTTATGGAACCTGTTTTCTATGCAAATATTCCTGTAACACTTCTGGCACATGGCCTCCATATGTACAATATCCAGTGGTTAGCAACGTTTTACTGATGCTGTCTGACTTCCGTTATTGTGTGTGTGTCACACATATCCGTGGATGATAAATGCCTACAGTTAATAAGTTGGGGGACGTGATTTAGACTGAGAGAATCCTACGTGTCTCATATAAGGCATAGAATTCTGAATTCTACAGCCTCCTTGTTTTACTTCACGGCAGAATGCGAAGCAGCTGGAAATTCTCAGTTACAGAACAGGGTAAATTTCCAGAGTTACTTTTGTATCCGCAGAAGCTGTTCCGTTCGTCTAAGAAGCTTTCGTATTTCAGAGCGAATTATATGCATTTCTTCAATCTCTGTTTAGTTGTAATCAATGAAAGACATTGTACTTAAAAATTGTCTCCTCTGTCCGAGCAGCGCAAATTCCTTGAATATTTCCACTATTTGCATTACCTTTCCAGAAAACTGAGTCAGAAATTATTTTCATTTTTTCTAATAGTAGGCAAAGTTTACGACCTATGACTTCGGAAAAGATCTAGTGAGGAAATTGTGGTAGCAAGTAAAGATGCTAATTTTTGTTGGTGCATCTTCAATGATCAAATATTTTTCAAACACTTTTTTACATTTTCACACCATAAAATTTGAGGACCTCTGGTTTTTCTCAATTAACGGAGTTTAACAAACTACTTAACTCATTAAATTTTAGGTTTAATAAATTTATATTTGATGAAAAAGACACGAAAATAAAAAAAGATATGGACTCCAACATTGTTCAAGAAAGCGGATCGTTGTTATACTGTATTAACCTTTCTGCGTTCTTCGTAACTGCATGACATTTATTTATCCAGTGTCTTGTCAATGTAATGTATGTGTTAGCAGTTCTTTTAATGAGATGGCCGCAGCGGCTCTGAAGTATCTTTTGTCTGGCACAGAGGGTGAACGTGAAGAAATAGTATTTGTTTTAATCGATACCTTGTGAAAACACATGTTACATGCATGCAACGGTTTCATTTTAAAATCTGCTGTAATATTGATCTGTTCATTTTTTCTGTTAAAAACACGTTCCGGTCTACCATGACACATAATTTTTAGTTTCAAGTAAAAATGGTTACAGCGAGGCCAAATGGGAAGTATGTTAAGAGTAAAATCAGTTGGACACATTCCCGGTGTTCTGCCTTCCGAGCAAATCTCCTCCTAACCTTGTGTTATATAGACAGACAGAAAGGAAACGACTATATAACCATGTTGCATAACGTAATCAGAAATGTGTGTGTGTCGAACCCAATTAGCTGCAGATTCAGAAATTTTTACGTACGATTTTAAAAAAGGATAAGGCAGAAACATTGCATTAACATGTTTTTCCCTTTAATAAGAATAAAAAACGTTCACAAATTTGAGTGCAAATACCTTAAATTTCTGTTATAGTTTTACATGGAACCATAGTTTGATTTCTTGTGATGACCGCTGTTTGTGTTACACGTCACTTTTTTTAAGTTACCGATTATGACTATTAGTTTTCAAGCTCCTCAGAAATACAGTAAGAAGGTTGAACCATTCTTCAGGAAGGGAATGTCTTTAAAAAAGCTATAAGCTTCCGAATGACAAAGAACAAACATTCTGATCTAGGTTTTTCCAAAAATTTGATGTCATGAGAAAGGAGCTTAAGAATACTTTCCCCAACAGCCCTGGACGGTATAAGATTTATTGTGGTCCCCATCTTTTTACGTGCAGTACATGCCCTTCCAGTCTGCATTTAAATGCTATTCTTGTCTGATCAATGTGCGATAGAGAGCTGCGAAAATAGATACGATAAATTATCACGTACCTACAGGTTCACACCGAAACTTGCAAGTGTATCAGTTCAAGGCGATCACTGCAACCGAGATCTGATGGTATGCCAAATAAATGTCACTTTCTTGCCAACAGAGTCATAGTTATTGCAATGACTGTTTATCCACCCGTAAATTTTCTTTTACCGACAGCGGATTTCGAACTCACATCCTCCTACTCCAGAAAAGATTTTCCCTCAATTGAACTAACCGGCAAGTTTTTAGCTGTTTCATTTCCCATTTGACTCATATGTCACATCATTTCATCTTGAGAAAAGCGAGTGGCACGAAATTTCAAAGCAAGCTTCGAGTCAACCGAAAGCAATACTCGGCGATAATATCCTTTCTGAAGTATTTAGTTTATTTTTAAATAAATTATGTGGAATAACCAACAGATATTTTCTTTCAATCCTCACATACAGGAAATCCTCTTTTTTTCTGTTTGGTTTGGGTGCCAATATCTTGCCGACATTGGGATCAGAACCAACATTTCCCATTTGCAGAGGAACTGTTCTCCCAGTTGAACTACGCGGCAGGAATCTCGCTGCTTCACTGTTCATTTGACTCATACGTCCCACACTAGAGCATTACACTGGACAACATTTTTTGATGAAGTTCATGCTTCCGAGATAAAAATAGCCATTTCTTAATGAATTCGATGTGCTGAAACAGAATATGACCATAAAAACTTGAATTGCCTACCGTTTGTTAGTAATATGCAGGTACACTGGTTGACCTTTGATCAGGAACACGTGCATGTTATTTCAATGGGAGAGAAGCATATAATTTGCCGGCAACTCTCGATGCGCTTCCCTTATAAACACACTGGCGGAAAGTGAAAAAAGAACACCAAGAAGAAATTGGTGGACGATCATGAAATTTACATATGTTAATGGGGTCGAGTTTACGTAGGTTTGATGTTAATTTCGGGACCAACTGGAGAGTGCTTACGCCACAGCACGGCATAATATGCAAATTATCATCGGTGGTATTTAAGGAGTACGGCGAAGTGAATGTAAATAGTCGTCGGTGTACGGACACGTGCGAAGACACTAAAAAAGCTGCAATGCCTGGTCATGGAAGACGTGTAGGATGTCAGCATTTATCGGACTTTGAGCGAGGTCGTCTAGTTGGAATCCGCGAGGCCGGGTGGTCGTATCGTCGTATTGCAGAGCGAATTGGACGGGAAGTATCGGTGGTAGTACGATGGTGGCGTAGATGGTCCGAGGAACGTTCCCACACGAGAAGACGTGGAACCGGGAGTCACAGACGAACTGATGAGCGGACCGATCGACGCATCAGAAAAGCGGTGTGGTCAAGCAGAACATCCACTGCGACGCAAATCCGAGCTGCCGTTGCACCTGAGGTGACTGTGCGAACAATCCGCAACCGTCTACTGGATGCAGGACTACGTGCACGTGTGCCTCTGGCATGTGTACCTCTGACTCCTGCCCACCGTCAGGAACAGCTGCAGTGGTGTCGTCTACGTCTGCACTGGAGAACGCAATGGCGATCTCTCGTGTTCAGCGATGAAAGCAGATTCTGCTTGGGAGCCCCCGATGGCCGTATGCGTGTTCGCAGACGCACAGGGGAGCGTCTCCACCCTTCTTGCATCCGCCAGCGAAACACAGGGCCTACACCTAGTCTCCTGGTGTGGGGAGCGACCAGCTATCACTCCCGTACACAACTAGTGTTTGCACCGGGTACGTTAAACAGCACCAAATCATTCAACAACATCATTCAGCCCGTTGTTGTGCCATTTGAAGGGTCGGTCCATGTGGTGTTTTCCCGCAAGATAACGCACGCCCACACACGGCACGTGCAACGTAACATGCACTTCAGGGTGTGAGACAACTTCCATGGCCTGCATGTTCACCGGATTTCTCCCCCATTGAGCACGTGTGGAATTTTATGGGACAACGACTTATCCGGTGTCCACGGCCAGCCACGACCATCCCCGATTTACGCGTCCAGGTTGAGGATGCTTAGAACTCAATACCCCATATTTAAATCCAACATCTGTACGACAGACTCCATGCGAGAATTGCACAGTGTGACGCAGTTCATGGGTGTTCAACCTCGTACTAACCATGTTACATGAAAAAGCTATTTTTCAGTTTATCAGCAAATTCAGCTGTATTTTACCATAATGTTTTAATCACGTTATCCTCTGTATTCCGTTATTATGCAGTATAAATTTCGTTGGTATCAGACGTCTCCTTCTTGGTGTTCTTTTTTCACTTTCCACCAGTGTATTTGTTTATGCTGCTAATTAAAGAGTTTCAAACACTTAACAAAATCAAAAATCATAATCAAAATATGTGTTTATAACAAATTTTCCATGTGTATATTAGGAAATTTATTATTCTAAATGAGTTTTTAAGACATTTTGATTTCAGTCTGCCAACCTTTATACCAAATCTCTCCCATTGAAATAGCATGCAAGTGTCCCTTAGCAATTGCAACCAGTGTTTATGTACGTTTTCATATATATATATACACTGGCGTACAAAACTTAAGGACGAGAAGGGTTTTTCGAATGTAATGTCGTGCAGAAATGCTCCACATCGACTGAAATCAAGCCATAAGATGCCTAAGATGTAAGAATATGGGACAAGTGAGCAAAACCGTCCGAACAAGGAATCCAAAGAATACAAAGGCACTTTGTAGAAAAGGTAGCTTGGAGCACAACTGGACAGAAGACAGAAACGTCCATGTGACAGGCGGCTGCCAAGAAAAATCCAGTCTTTATTAGGGGATATGATCACTCCTCACTACGCTGCAGGATTTACAACGTCTGTTCATGCTGAGGACGAGGTTGTCAAGGAGCTGTTGAGGCATCGCGGCCCATTCCTCTTGTAGCGCCAATCGCATCTGTGGAATCGTTGCTGGCGGCTATTGACGTGCTGTCAAGCGTCTCCCGAGAAGATCCCACACGTGTTCGATTGGATTTAGGTCCGGGGACCTTGCAGGCCAATCCATGCGTTGAATATTTTCACCCTTCAACAGCTCTGCGACAGCCACTGTACGATGAGGTGTAACGTTGTCGTCCATGAAGAGGAACTCAGAACCCGCGTCACCTCTAAAGAAACGCACGTAAGGCAGGAGAGCCTCGGTACAATAGCGGACACCAGTAACTGAACCTCCTTGGAAGATGTGGAGGTCAGAACGTCTACCAAGCATGATACCGCCCCAAACGAGAACTCCGCCACCTCCAAACCGGTCGCTTTCGATGATGTTGGAGGTGTGATTGCGTGTTCCCTGCTCTCTCCAGATGTGCATACGTCCAGAATCGCTCGTCAGACTAACTCGACTCTCATCCGTAAAAAGAACTTGACCCCATTGCCTATGTGTCCAGGTCTTGTGTTCCTGGCACTACAGAAACCGCCGTCTCCGATGAGCATGCGTTAATGGCACACACCGTACTGGTCGTCGTGCAAATAGACCACCTTTGTTCAGCCTTCTGGCCACGGTAAAACAAGATAACGGACGTCCAGTTGTCTTCTGCATGTGCCTTGCGATTTCTCCCGCAGTCTGCCGTCTGTATCTTCTCGCCTGTAGGACTATATACCCGTAGTCCGCCGCCATGGTTGCTCGTGGACGACCACTGCTAAACCCTTGGACAGCTGTTCCTGTAGTTTGAAATGCTCTCCCAGCTCGTGAAACGATGCTGTGAGCGATCCCAACTCCTCGGCTACACTAGTCACAATTCGAACTTCTTACAACTTCCATCCTGCATCTTCAACGCCTCTGTTGCACACTTTCCCGTCAGAAGCAATTTCATTGTTGTCCAGTGTTATCAGTGACTTGGTACTGATTCTTCCACTTCTCAGGTGTGAGACATTCTGCCTTAAGCTCGGATATAATTCTTGACCTTTCCTCGGTCGGCTTTTCTGGATCTGTGGTCATCGCCTTATCGACACATGGAAATGCACTTTTAATTATTTCATAAGAATAATTCGATATTTTTTAATTAATAGAAGAGGCATACACGAATCGTGTGTCATACTGACAAATTCTACACCAATTAAATTCAGGTTATGATGAAGCACTGGTGACTTCTTTTCGAGTTCTGACATCAAATCCTAACACGGAGACACATTATCTGAGACACCGTGACAATGGATTACAACATACAGCAGGCTGAAGTTCTTGCACTGAAATGCCTTCAATTAGCCTACGGTGCCTTCAATTAGGAGACTTGCACTGAAATGCCTTCAATTAGCTTACGGTGGCCAAGTATTGATGCACTCAAATTTCCACAATCCTATCTTGTAAACTGTCATGATGCGTTCAAACTTCTATACGTTAACTGATGAAACGCTATGATTTACTATTGTAGAAGCGAATAATATTTAACCATCTGAACTGTTGTGGTTCATTACAGCGTATGTAGTTTATGTCTGGAACACTTGCGGCTTTCCATGAGCTTACCTGGTGAACTGTCATGACCAAACCGAAAATATATAACCTATCACCTGAAAGAATTGAAATTATGCAACTTACCTTGAGACTTTTAACAGCTCACCCGAACTTACACTCATGAGCCTGACCACTGTGACCATCCCTCTCTTCTTGAGCCTGACCATTGGGACCATCCCTCTCTTCATGAGCCGATGCTCCTCACAGCATTTATCCGTGAAGCAACAGAGGCGTTGAAGATGCAGGATGCGGAATGGGTAGGAAGTATCACTTCTTGTCGAGGGGCCCATGCGATGGAGAAAAGGAAGGGTTTGTTGGAGTTTGAACGGATATTGTACATCAGCATCAGCAAAGTGGGGGATCAGCATCTCAGCAACCTAAAGCAGTATTGGCAATTTGAATATTACTACTGAAGGTATGACGGAGATTTTAGGAAAAGGACACGCATGCACCAAGGAAACTCGATAGTGGAGGCCACTGATGGTTGATAGAGACGAGTGGAACGCAGGTTTGTAAGAGTTTTCGAGACAGCTGACGGTTTACTATACCTTAGTTAACAGTAGACTACAACCAGCGCTCGCAAAGAAATGCTTCCGAGCACATGGTCTACCAAACGCTCCCGCTGACGGGCTTAAGGGTTCAGCGTTCCCTTCCCGTGCTACTGTTGACCGATCGGTAAGCCATTGAAAGCTGCCTCTGCTATTCGCACAAAAATACAGTGACTGGAAATTGGACTACACGGAAAGAGTCGCGAGAAACGACGAATCCTGGTTCCAGCTCAAATATCCAGATTGAAGGAAGAATAATAGAAGTCGCGCGGGGGAACAGCTGAAACCAGACTGCACGGTCGTACGGAAACATCCGACTACTGCGGTATCATGGCAAGACGATTGTTCTGATGGACCTTTCTAAATCCCTACATCGCAGTTGAACCCTCACCGGATCGTACGTAGGCATTGTCCGAACAGACGTTTGCCCTGCATGGTGTTCGTGTGTCCGAATGACGCGAGACGCTATCAGAAAAAGAACATCCCTTGCCGTAAGGCCCAAAACGTGCAGGAATGGTTGAATGATCATGTCCAGGAATTTCATATGCTTCACTCTGGCAGCCAAATTCTCCAAACTTAATTCCATCCAACATCTCTGAACTTCTGTGGATCGCAGTATCTACTGGCCCACGCTAGTGCTTTGTTCCGATCTGAACTCGAAATTTCATTCTACTCAAACAGTGCATAATAGCTTGAGACGTCGTCCCCAGTCTTGTGGAGAACCTGCCATATCATTAGAAACTTCCTGAAGTTTTAAGCTTATGACGTAGGAGTCTTTTCGTACTTCTACGTTAATTTAAAACATCAACATACTGTACTAAGAAATAGTTCCTAAATGAAAGAAACCTTAACGGCCAGACAAAACATGTAAACAACAGAAGTCAAACTTACGGAAAAGATACTTTATTCAAGGTTGTAGCACGTCCATAACAGAACGATATCAATATTTTAACACACCACACAGCTTCACAGCTCTTAACACAACGCTCGCTTTACAACGCACTCTTTCAACGCTCTCAATAATCGCTCTTCAGCAACCTCGCCAAGCAACAGATTAGTCGCAGCTTTTATCTCTCGTTCTTATCAATTCAGGCATACATCACGTTCATTCAACCTCAATTATGTTGCCAACAGTATTCGTTTGAGAGAAAAGATATCACGTTAAGAGTGAAGAATAACTGAGAATAAACTCAAGATTTACATAGGGAAAGAAACTAAAAAGGAAAGTTAATTTAGAATATACGTCAGAAGCTTCAGATGAATATCTTCACCTATCCTCACCGGCTCCTGCCAAGAAAGACAACAATAACAATAAAAATATTAATAAAAATCATCGATATTACTCGGTGGAATATGTACTCCGTAACTTGTGAATTGCTACAATTTACTCAAATGTTCCTATCACACTTTGTGATCAGTTTCGATTTCGTGGAACGGGTGTAGCTAATTATATGAACCGTTGTAATTGACCTTGGAGTGGTCATAACAGTTCACTGACCTTGTGAACTGTTATTGTCACTCAAAAGCATACGGCTGTTCTTTTGCACCTACTTTATACGCGCAACTATATGCAATTAATATTACTATGTAAAATACTTATTTAAGATTCTCTCGAGTAGGAAATATGTAGTTTCGTGAGAAAAATGATACTGTTGTAATGATAAGGCTTACTAACTGAATTTTATGCTAAATATTTCTGGAAAAAACTGAGTAAATTGGAAATTATCATAGTACTGCATATGCTATGTGCATAATGGCACTCACTATAGGAAAATATTATGAGAGCAGGAATTCTAATAAGCACAGATTTGTTTAATGAAGAAATCTCAGGAGTAAGGGTAAGAAGCTCAGTCTTCAGTAGCATTCCGTGTTATTTTTTATGCGATCACTCGTTTCATTTAATCTGTTGAACGTATCGTTTAATCTTGGCTTACGTCTATCTATTTAGGTTAACAATAAGGGGAATTCTCCAGAGCAATTTCAGAAATTTGTAAACAGTGAGCAATTAAGAATTTATTCTTAAGGATTAGGAATGGATTTTCCATTTCGTAACATAATCCGTACTAATTAACTACAATCTTGTCAGCTATGATGTATTAAAAGCAGTTTCTGTTCACTTCTCAGAGATAAAAGATGTGAATTTCGCAAAAAATGTCATTTCATAAAAATCTGAAACATGTATTCTTTATCCTGGTGCAGCACTAGCATAGAGGATTTGTCCTTACAAAATTTATAATGAACTCCGGAAACAAAAACCTAATGCGGGAGAAATTAATTTGCAGAAAGAAGCTTACCAGGGATTACCTTTGTTCAACTTGAATAAAACTTCAAGATTAAAGAAATAAAAGCAAATGGTGACATATCTGAGGAACATCATCTCATAAAAATGCATTAATTTTATTTTAAAATAGCGATTTGAATTTCAGGTGGAAAAATTTCCTTACTGACAAGCATAAGCATAAAACTTATCTTCTGCTCTGAAATGTGAAAAAACAACATGACACAAAAAGGATATACAAGTAGAATGATGAAAAACCATTTACATGCATTGTTCGACATAGAAAAAACTACCTTGGCCAACGTAATTAGATACAAAGGCACATTTATGCCTAAGAAGACTACAATAATCTCAAAAGGAAATACAATTGTACTACACCTACACCCGTTCAGTGCTGTCAATTTCTCAGAATAGGACGCATTTTTCAACAAGACAACATCCGATCTCAATTAACTGGTTTGGAAAAAAACTGGTCGGAGGAGCAGTTCGGAGATTTTTCAGCCGTCGGATGGCTCTGTTATCTTTCGCATTTGAACCCAGTTCAGCACCTGTGGGACAAAGTGAAGCGACGCATTGGAGTCTGAAACGTACAGTCGGCGAATCCATGAATTTTACGGACGGCCATCCAGGAATCATGGGCCGCAGCATTACATAAACATTGTGGTACATGAACACAATGAAGTGTTATGATCGCTCAGGTAGAGTCTATGGGTCGACGTCTTCTTGCTGTTGTTAGGGCAAAAGGTGAGCTCACACCTACACTGCTGACCACCCAAAATGCAACACCAAGAAGGACACGAGATAGCAAAGCCAGATTTACTGGACACACAACAACAGATAAAAAGATGAAACGATTGAGCTTACAGGCCCTTGTGACTTGCGGAACACGCAGATATCAATAGTTCATGTGGCCCCCATGGCTGGAAATAACGGCCGCTACACGCCGCGGCATCGAAGAAAAGAGGCTTTGGATGTAGGCTTGGGGTATGTCGGTTTAGGCTGCTTCCACACGTTGCCACATTTCAACAGGCGTAGACGCGGGTGGTGCTTGCCAGGCCACTCGGTTGACAATAAGCTACCAGACGTGTTCGATGAGCGACATATCGGGAGAACAGGCGGGCCACGGCAGCAGTGACGCATGGTGAGCCGCGAAGAATTGTTGCAAGATGCGTGCCACGTGCAGGCACGCATTGTCCTGTTCAAACGTGGCCGCTGGCAGGTCCTGCAGGTAAGAGAGTACTACAGGCTCCAAAACGTCCGAGATGTAGCGGTGGCTGTTGAGTGTACCGGCGATGCGTACCAGAGTGGTGCGGGTGTCATATCCAATTGCACTCCAAACCATAACGCCAGGCGACGGACCGGTATGGCGACGTATAATGCAGGCGTCATACAGTCTCTCGCCGCGGTGCCGCCACACGCGGATTGGACTATCGTGGTGTTGCAGGCAGAAGCGGAATTCGTCGTAGAAGACAATGTCGTGCCATTTCGTAGTCCAGGTGCGGCGTTCAACGGCCCACTGCCGCCGCAGTCGCCGGTGGTGTAACGTCAATGGTAATCGGAGCAATGGGCGCCGTGCGACAAGTCCCCGCTCCTACAGACGACGTCGAACGGTACGTGCTGACACAGGTTGTTGCGGAACACACCCTAATTCCTGCGCTAACGTTCGGGATGTGGCGGTGCGAGCAGTAAATTCCCGCCGCACAGCATGCCGGTCCTCTCGTTCGGTGGTGTGCCGCGGCTACGGCAATCGCTCACGTCTGTCCGTCCGTCCCTTCTGCACCCACCGAATCCATACTCGCTTCACTGTGGCTGGATGTCGTCCCACACGGGCGCCGATACCACTATTCATCCTCTGTCGAACTTCGAAACGTGCTGGAATGACTGCCGTGTTCTGCGACGAGGCATCAGGAAGCTTCCCACGCACAGGTCCGGCAGCACAACACACTTCCACTACTTACACCCCGCCTTCTGTGCACTCTTCTTATAGTGCTTCTCTGTGGTGTGCCGGGCGCACGTGATTTGCATATCCTGCAATGCTAATCGTTTGCATGCCCTCTCGCGGGCGACTCATGCTGCGAATTTCCGGCCAATCAGATGCTTCCTTCTTGATTTTGTATTTTGGGTGGCCAGCAGTGTAATAGATGCTTGTAGAGGCTTGGGTATAATAAACTGCCCTTTCGTGTGTATACTAGCAGTGCACCTTTTGTATTTAATGTTCACTTTTTGACTTGCGTTTGCTATACGCTCTATTCAGCTATGTCAGAACTTTGTTCACTGACGTGTCTTCTTTAACAAAAACCCTAAGCTTGAACAGAAATGAAAGAACAGGAAGCAAGCCTAAATCTTGCCAAGGAAGACTGCTGCCTTCTAGAGGGCTTTCATAAAGTCTTTCCCACATTACAGAAATTAATATAAAAAATGTATTTCATGTGAAGTTTTTTTTTTTTTGCGTGTAATACATTTAAGTTTTTCTTACATGTAATACACCCTAAGCAATTTAAGGAGGAAATGAAAAACGGAAAACCACTAAAAAATCCCTTTTCCTTGATTTGCTGAATATTCCTACAAGTAACACAGCGATCAGTACCACTAGCTCATTAAATGAAGTATATTTTCTGCAAAAAGATAATATACAATAAAATGTCTGACATGAATTCTAGCAAAACAAAAAGTGTGGGTAAAACATTCACTTGGTAGGAAAAACACAGGTTTGAAAAAACAGGAATCACCTCAGGTCAGTGACTTCAGGGCTAATCTGTGTATTAAAATTACGCGAAAATGAAGTACAGAACTTTAACTCATCTATTAGTAAATTTTAATTTTTTGTTAAAATAATTCTAGAACACAAGCATAATTTAATTCCCATCAACCAAGAAAGTTTTCGTCTGATCATGGAAGTTAACCATAATGTTCCTTCTCTTTTGATCACTGAAGTTAGCATGTTTGACTATAAGTTAAGTGGTAGGAAGTTCAGAAAATGTGTACGGAAATAGCCGCCAAAATTATTGGCATTTAAGGGCTGATACGCGACATTGAAAACGAAACTGTAAAATACTGAAACAGAGAGTGACACAACAATTATTTCTAAGGAAGAAGGTTTTTTAAAAAGGGCCCTTCTTAGGGTATTTCATGAGCCGCAAAACTGTAACATGCCCTACGCATGCAACAATGAAATTCATGTTATACAAAAGAATGGTTTAAATCAAACATAATTCATCGCTCTTTCCACGTTTATAAGTGTCACGGAAAAATTCTCATTGGCCACCACCGGAAATCGAATACAGGTTCTTCCAGTTACGCACCGAATATGCTTCCACGGCGCAACAGTGCCCTCGGATTCCTCCAGATTCACATACACTTACTGCCAAGCTAATTGGCAGATTGCTCCTTGGAGCCCCGTACAATGCTGCTGGGGATTCACCAAAGATGGTAAGCAGCAACTGAACAAATAATCAGAAAGTGAATGAAAAATTAGTATAGACATTTGACGTGGACTGTATGTGAGTATGGAGGAATTCGAGGCCGCTGTGGTACAGTGGCAGCATATCCTGCGCGTAACTGGAAAACCCTGGGTTAGATTCCCTGTGGCGGCCAATGAGAATTTTTCCGTGACTCACTTATAAACGTGGAAAGAGGGATGACTTCTATTTGATGTTCCTATTATTCCACGTCAAATGTCTATATTAATGGTTTAAATATTCTTTTCTGGAAGTACAAGGAACTAAAAGGCAACTCAGGCAATGTTCAGTGTATGTAAAATGCAAAATTTTACACAGCCCTAATCAATAAAAGGAGTGAAATTCAGAAATCCTAATTATGCGTTTTACTGACAAAATAAAAATTCATTGAAAGGAGCTATTGCAATTGGAATCAAAGATAATTTAAGAAACAATGAATCTCTGTGTAAAAATATGGAACGAATGGAAGCTCACTCTGTTATTGGTAAAACTAAAACAGCATATGAAATTTACTGCGACCTACAGCCATCCTTCCCACACTATCACAAATGTAAACCACAGTAATTGCTGGTGATATTGACAGTAAACAGCGTTACTGGAACAGTGAAAGGAAAGGAAAGTTGACACCGAATTTTCGGGTGTAATAAGCACGTCTTTTGCATCCGTTCTGACGCAAATTAAATTTATCAAAGCTATTCAAAGTCAATGGAACCGGTATGGGAAACAATAGATCCGACCAAAGAAAGAAGATTTTCAATCGGGTTTGTAATCCCTCAGATATTGCTGTAAACGGAAGCGTGAGCTTACGAATTCTTAGAAACAGAGATATCGACAAAAATAAGATGTGACTCTACGTTCCCTGGTGGGAAAACCATGCATTATTTTAGGAAGAAAGTATTCGCAAAAGGTTTATCCGTATAAGCGGTATCGGTCGAAGAAAAAAAAATTGGTCTAGTTTTCAGGAGCCCAGATTTTGCAACAAATACTTCAGAAGCAGAAATTAACACATATGACCCCTGGTGGCTAGACCATTCGTTACCAAACATTAGAAATTATGTGAAAAATATTTTCCATCAGGTCTTGTATGCGATACAGGAAGAATTTTTCAAATCAGAGCTTTAGGAGCAGAAATAACGCAGAAAACGCAATTTACCTTTGGGCCTCTAGAGGAAAGTCTATGAATTACTTGTAAATTTTGAATTTATAGGAAAAACATTTCGCATCGGAAACACTATCCAACAAAGAGGGAATTTTTCAAATCGTACTCTTAAAAGTAGATATATTGGCAAAAATAAGATATGCATCTACGCCCCCTGGAGTAGAAACCATGCATTTTTTCAAGAAGAAAATTTTCCTAAAAGGTTTGTCGACATAAGTAGTATCGGTCAACAAACGACGTTTTTTTCAATTGAGAATTTAGAAGCTCATATTTTTCTGCAAATACAACTGAAGCGGAAATTAAGATTTACGCCCCTTGGTGGCCAAACTATTTTTGTACAAAAATTGGAAATTATTTGCAAACGATTTCCCATCACGAGCTGTATCCGGTGCAGAATGAATTTTTCAAATAGGTGATTTAGAAGCAGAGATATAGGGGGAAACGGAATTGATTGCTACGCACCCTAGCGGAAAGTCTATGAATTACTTGAAAATTTTGATCTTATATGAAAAACATGTCACACGGAAAACACTATCCAACAAAGAAGGAATTTTTCAAATCGGACTCCTAGAAGTAGAGATATTGACAAAAATGGGATGTACATCTGCGCCCCTTGGCACTGAAACTGTGGAATATTTTAAGAAGAAAATATTCCGAAAAGGTTTATCGATGTGAGTGGCATCAGTCTACGAAATAATTTTTTTATCGATATTTTAGAAGCTACAATTTTATGGCAAATGCATCAGAAGAAAAAAATAACACTTACGCCCCCCGGTGTCCAAAGTATTCTTTACCAAAAATTTGAAATTATATGCAAAAGATTTTCCATCAGGAGATGTATCCGCTGAAGCAAAAAAAAATTTAATCGGAGTTTCTGAAGAAGAGTTATCGGGGAAAATGTAATTTATTTTTACGCCCCGTGGCGGAAAATCTATGCGTAATTTGAAAAAGTAACTATATCTGAAATACTCTTCGACATAAATGAAATCGAAAGATATAATTTTTTTTTCAATCGGATGTTTAGAAGCAAATATGTGGAATAAAACGTATTTTTGAATTCGACATCATCTGCATTTAGGCCATCTACCGGCGAAATTGTACATCGTAAAAAAAAAACGAAATGAAGGATCATTATTTGCATATTTCAAGCTTCCCAATGCAAAAAAAAAATTTTCAAATCGGACTAATAGTTGCTGAAATATGGTGGGTACAGACGGACGGACTAACCGATAACAGAAGTAAGAATTTTTTTTACAAAAGACGTGCTAAAAATTTAGTCGAGTTTTCAGGAGCCCAGATTTTGCTACAAATACATCAGAAGTAGAAATTAACACTTACGACCCCTGGTGGCCAAACCATTCTTTACAAAACATTAGAAATTATGTGAAAAATATTTTCCATCAGGTCTTGTATGCGATATAGGAAAAAATTTTCAAATCGGAGTTTTAGGATCAGAAAACGCAATTTACCTTTATGCGCCCTAGCGGAAAGTCTTAAATGATTTACGTGAAAAATTTTAAATTTATGGGAAAAACATTTCGCATCGGAAAAACTATCCAACAACGAAGGCATTTTTCAAATCGGACTTTTAGAAGTAGAGATATTGACAAAAATAAGGAATACATCTACGCCCACTAGCGTAGGAACCATGCATTATTTAAAGAAGAAAGTGTTCCTAAAAGGTTTGTCGGCATGGGTAGCATCGGTCAACAAAGGACTTTTTTTCAATCGAGATTTTAGAAGCTAATATTTTGCTGCAAATACATCAGAAGCGGAAACTAAGATTTACGCCCCCTGGTGGCCAAACTATTTTTTACGAAAATTAGAAATTATGTCCAAACGATTTTCCACCAGGAGCTGTATCCGGTGCAGAAAGAATTTTTCAAATCGGAGATTTAGAAGCAGAGATATAGGGGGAAACGGAATTGATCGCTACGGCCCCTAGCGGAAAGTCTATGAATTACTTGCAAATTTTGAAATTATATGAAAAACATGTCACACGGAAATTCATCTTTAATATTTTCCATGTCTTTATATAGATCTTCTGTCTTGATGTGATAGAAGAAACTATCAGTATCCATATAAAGAATGGAAATGTTGTCACGATATAAAGGCCTCATCACTTCATAATGGAAGTCGTACATTCTAGTTTTAGAGATGTCTAAAATGGCGACTCCCAAATAAATGGGTTTGTTGAAGGTGAGGCGAGTGACATTAAAATGCATAGACACAAGAAAATTTCCATCAGCTTCAACAAACCCATTTATTTGGGAGTCGCCATTTTAGACATCTCTAAAACTAGAATGTACGACTTCCATTATGAAGTGATGAGGCCTTTATATCGTGACAACATTTCCATTCTTTATATGGATACTGATAGTTTCTTCTATTACATCAAGACAGAAGATCTATATAAAGATATGGAAAATATTAAAGATGAATTAGACACGAGTGATTTCTGCACAAGCCACCCGCTCTATTGTCTGAAAATAAAAAAAGTAATTGGGAAATTTAAAGACGAGACCCAAGGAAGAGCCATAAAAGAATTTGTTGATCTTAGACCGAAGATGTATGCTTTTGCTACAGAAGAAGAAGAAGTCAAAAAAGCTAAAGGCGTGAGCAAAACAGTAGTTTCCCAACAGCTTCGTTTGAATGATTTCAAGTTTTCACTCATTCATATGCAAGAAAAGAAGAACATGAGCTATTGCATTCGAAGCATGAAACATTCGGTTTTCACTGTTGCCACAAACAAAACATCTCTTAGCCCATATGACAACAAGCGAGTCGTATCCCAGGAAAATATTCATTCTCTTCCTTATGGGCATTATTCGTTAGAACCGGAAGAGCCTCCGCGGAAGAAATTAAAAACAAAATAGCTGCCTGTATTCGAACCACTTCATGTCGATAACCTGCTTGGCATGGGGGTCCACACGGCACACTTTGCACAGGAAGAGAATGAATAATTCAAGTCTTCACTCATTTTTCGAGAAAATTTCCCTCAAGAAAAAAAAATCTCTGCTCTATGAAAAGCCTCCGTCATTTTTGCTGCTGCTCGCTTGGATCCGTAGAAAAAAAAATTTCGTCTCAAAATGTTTGTTTTGCTCACGTGAAGATATTTCATCTCAATTTGCTTATACGAAGGTATTTCGTCTCAAAATTTTCACTCTGCTCATGCGAAGATATTTCGTCTCAAAATTTTTACTCCTCATGCGAAGATATTTCGTCTCAATTTTCTCATGCGAAGATAATTCGTCTCGATTTGCTCATGCGAAGATAATTCGTCTCAATTTGCTCATGCGAAGATATTTCGTCTCAAAATTTTTACTTGCTCATGCGAAGATATTTCGTCTCAATTTGCTCATGCGAAGATAATTCGTCTCAATTTGCTCATGCGAAGATATTTCGTCTCGATTTGCTCACGCGAAGACTCAAAATGTTTACTCTGCTCGCATATATTCTTTTCCAGTTGGAAGAAATTTGTCATGAAAAACCTCCTCTCAGATGACGTCATTTTAAAAATGTGTGGAGACAGTCCAATGTTTTTTTTTTTTTTTTTTTTTTCAAATTTGTTGCTGATCATAGTTTTAACTGTCTGTACAAAAATAGCGAGTGATCATGTTGCTTTGAATCTGCATTCCTCAGGGAGTGAACCCCTTTCGGAGCAAATCATTTTGAAAAGAACCGAAGTTCAGCTTTCGGGGTTGTCAAAGATGCATTTAGCGAGAAAAAAAATTAAAAGAGAAGGAACTTTAAAACCAGTAGAGTTTTTTTTTAATATAAATTGAGGAATGTTGTTACTTTAATATTGTGTCTTCATGTACGCATTTCTAGAAAATTTCTTTGTCAAAGTAATTGGGGGGAGTAATTTTTCCCCAACATTTCAAAAGGGTAGGACCTTCTGACAGAACAAGCAGGTGGGGAAAGGGGGAAAAGCTGCTTACTCATCTCTCGGAAACCTTACGTCATACGCCTTATCGCAAGCCTGCCTGCCTGCCTGACTCATTATCGCTTCGGTGCTTGGTGTGAGTGTGTTGACCTGAAAAAAAATTGTTCTTCGTCATAACAAGGAAAATCTGAATTTTCGTTACTCTCAGCTCTTCTCCCCTGCTCAAGCGATTCATTACTATTCTCGTTTGGAAGATGAAGTGGAATATTTGAGTGGTGAATTCTCAAAAATTAAAATTTTCGGAAAGGGTTATAACATTCCTAGACAGCATGTTGCTTTCGGGGACCCCAATCTGAAATACACTTTTAGCGGTTTGACTTTAGAACCTCACCCTTGGACCCCATTGCTTCAAGAAATCAAGCTCGCTGTTGAGAAAGAATGCGAGGAGACTTTCAACTTTGTTTTAATAAACAAATACCGAACTGGAAAAGATAGCATCTGATTTCACATGGACAATGAATCAGATTTAGAACCTTTGTCGTGCATTGCTTCTGTATCTCTCGGGCAAGAAAGAGATTTTGTTTTTAAGAGAAACGGATTTAAACCAGTTTCATTAACTCTGAGATCAGGTTCTCTACTCCAGATGCTTCCGCCAACGAATTATTATTGGAGTCACGGTCTACCGCGTCAAAAGAACGCTCCAAATATTAGGCTAAATTTAGCCTTCAGAAAGATGATAGCACCGACGCCCTTGTCTCATGACTCATTCACGCGCTCACGCAGTAAACAGGATGACTACCAACCTCTGTTATCAGTTCCAAGGTCCACCGTTTGTTTGTCTGCTGATAACAAACCAGATAAAGACAGTGCTCTTTCACCGTTAGTTCGTCTTGTGCATTCGTCCGTGTCACTTGCGCCTTCTTCCTCCATTTTGTGTGCCAACGATTCAATTTCCCGAATCATGATGAAGCGTTCGTCGACCACTTCCTCGTCTGTTGCCAAGAAAGCCTGCGTAGCTGAGCCGAACATTATGAATCGTTCTCCAACTACAAATGATCTTCCTTCCCATCATTTTCCTTTGGGTGGAAAAGTTGTGGTGAAAGTTACTGATTTCACAAACTCAGTCAGAGTCCATCTCCGGAGTTATCGTTATGCCGGACAAACTTTCCAGCCCACCAAAAATGGAATTACTATGTCAGCTCTAACTTTCCGAAAGTTTATGGAACGTTCATATAGTTTCCGAGCTAGGATTGACGAAGTGATTGTCAACAGTGAACTGATTGTTTCTTCCTCTCCTGCCGGAGAAGTGGGGGACAGTTGTGTGTATTCCTTTGAACAGATCTCCCCTAGAGTTCATGGTTTCCGTCGATTAAACCCCATTTCCGTCACACTAAAGTGGGAAGAATTTGATGAACTGTTGGAGAAATGCGACGACATATGGAAAAGCATTACTCAGCTGCAGTTTGGATCCATTTTTAGAAATGCTGTGTTAGAGCTGCAGAGTACGAATCGTCCAGGAACGAACATTTCTGATGAAGAGTTGATTTTCATCTTGACCGAGGTGCTCACGACACAAATAGAAGAAAAGGTAAACCTACTGTTTCGATGTCCGGAATGTCTCTTGCCCTATCGTGAAATGCCTAACAACATCATGGAGCATGCCTCCTCTGATTCCATGAATATTAAGTTTAGCACTCACTTTGCCTGCGCCGTTGCTATGCTGCAGCCTGTGGTTGTAGCGGAATCTTTCGTTGCTGCTTCGAAGGGACTCATCTCCAAAGAATTTTTAGAATCTCTGGACATTACGAACTTGTTGAAAACGTTCACGACATGCACGTAGCCCAATACGACTTGTATTGAGTTGGAGGAAACAGCAGCTGTTGACAAAAAGTCCTTTTTAGGGCTCCTAAAAATTTGGGTAAGGGAAGGGGGAGGGAGGGAGGTAAATTACTGAAAAAAAAAGTGAGAATTCAAGTTTTTTTAAAAAAAGTAAATATTTTTTTGGAAATGTTTAAACTAATTTTTTTTCTATTTCCAGAGCCTAAATTTAAGTGTAAGTATTTTATTCATTCTAAGATATAAATTTTGTGAAATAATTTTTTTTATTAACCTAAATTTAAGTGAAATTCTGTTTTTTTTATTGAAATGAGTCAAAATATTAAGTTTCAAGAATTTTAAAAGTAAAAGAAATTTCTTTTTTGAAATAGTAACAGAAAGAATTGTTTTAATGGGAACTAGTGGTTTTTTTTAAAAAAGACTTTTCTTAAGGATATTTGGGTATTTATTAAGGGAAATGGGTCTGATGTTTCCCATCAGGCGGCCAATCGGGGGATTTCCGACTGGTCTGAGAGCAATGCTTTACAGTATTGAGCCGAAACCAGAGTACACGGCTTATTTTCGGGGAATTTGAAATGTTTCAAACTGACTCGCTTTATTCTTTGTGTTGAAAAAGAAGAAGCGCTCTCACTGAAGACCCCTCTAACCTGGGAAAACTAAAACAGTTGTGTTTTACAAAAAATTATTTCCTTAGACATTTTTAGTACATCCAATTTTCAACTTTCAGGAACTTGCTGTGACTGTTTTTACTTCATTCCATTTCCAACTTTTTCGAAAACGAACTTCAACAGATTTTTACTCGTTTCGAAAGTCTTTTTATGTATACTAGTTTTCCCATGTTATTCTATGGGAATTTCCCTGCTTTTAATGAAATGTGTTTTCTCAAAATTGTCTACTAAGAAAGAATGAACTGTTTTGAAATGAACTTTGTAAAATTCTTTCAAACCAAATTTCTCCCTCTTCTTAAAAAGAACTTAAAAAATAAAAACTAAAAAAAAATAAAAATTAGCCCTCTACTCTAACAATTCATTTTCATGAAATAAAATTGAGTTGGGAAATAACTGAATTCTCACATAGGGAATAAACTTTTTAATTGTTTTTAAAGCTAAGGGGAGCTATCGTAAAATAATGTATTTCTAAAAGCTTTCTAAAAAAGAATCATGTTTTTCCGTCAAGAGAATAAACGATTCCACTGACATGAAATTCTAACAACATCCTAATTCAAACAACTTGGGGCACCTAACAATAAATAATTGCATGCGAGGAAATGCGAACTTAGCTCTTCAATTGCAGAAACGGTTGAAAATCCAGCAGACATTTTCCAAAAATCCAGAGAGCAAGAGAGATACAACAGCACACGTATCGACAACTGAACCAGAAAAAACAAATGATGCAGTAGAAATGGCAATCGTTTTAAAAGAAGCAGAATGCACTTTGACCCAAAGCAGTTTCGGTAACGTCACGAGGGCCTTTCAAACGGACTACAAAATTTCCGGAATTCACACATGACAAACGTGAGCGAATCGAGCTGTCATCGCAAGGAGGAGGAAATTGGACTACATTCCTATGCGTTTTCTAAGCATTTCGAAGGTTCTAAGTTTTATCAGTTTCTGAAATTCTGCTGTTCACAAAGAAACAACACATGACCCTTATCACAACACGTGTTGGTGTGTCACCATGCGTCAGGGCTTCACGGTGACTATACCCTTATCTTGTCATCTAGCAAAGGACACGATGCTTATGAATCCTAATGCGTCAGTACTTGGGACGTTTCAAAACACTGGTGACTGTTCATCTCTCAACGAACATGCTATCGACTCTAATCAGATAAAGTTTATTTTCAGGTAAATTGTTAGAGAAAAACGAAAGGACTTCATTATAGTTAATTTTCATATCCTGAGAAAATAAAACTAAAATGTATTCGGTAAGAAATTCTTCGTGGTTGAATTTTCAACAAAATGAGAGAGGAATACGGAAAGCGAAAGAATTTAATCAGACACCTTGAAAGAATTCATCTCAGAATAAAAACCGCTTTTGAAAACTATGAAATACTTTGTTATTTACATAAAGAAAACACAGCGTACGATTTCAATAATTCCTTTTTAAAAAAACTGGGTGGTCCTGAAAAGGACCGTTAAGAATTTTCTTTTTTTTTTTACCAATAATAAAATTCGTCTAAATCTCGTAAAATGTCTCCAACGTAATGACTTAGGTCAACTGAGTCCAGAAATGCTTCGTCTACTTTAGTATTTCGCTTCCGCTGGAGTTCTTTCAGATACTGTTCACCTATTTTCTTAAAATTCAGTTGTAAAATAATTTTGGTCATGTTTATTTGATTGTCGTTGTCGTAAGAGAATTCCATTCCGTTCATATCCGCTGTGTCATACATTGTGTCCACGAGAGTTTCTTCAAGCAGAAAAGAACCATTTTCATATTGTCGAAATTCTTCTTTTGAGGACTGTAATGCTTCCAAAGTCAAATTATTTTTTCCAATGCTTTCTTAATTAAAGCTGAAAACGAAATGGAACGAAGAAACGTCTGTTGTATGACTCTTAACATAGTTGATTTTTTATCAGTCACTTTAGTCCAATGTTCTCCGCACAGAGAAATTTCAGTTTTCAAAATTTCACCATCCTGACCCACTTTTTCCTGAGTGAAATCCAATACGTGGTGAAAATCTCGACTTGTGCATTCCACAGAGTGGGGATTCATTCTCATAAAAGGAGTCAACGGTTCTAAACGATGAGCCACTGTAATATTTCCACTGAAAACGTAATCATATTTCGCAGGCTTGCGACTTTTAACAACATCACGCACAAAGCTGTCTAGAAGTTCAAAATATTCAACACCCTTCAAAGCGATTCCCATAGCTGTAGGAACGTATAAGTCACCAATGCAAATATATTTTCGGACATGAATCTCTAATTCTCCATCAAAACAAAATATCCGAATGAATCGATCGTCTCCTAAAGGAAAGCAATTTTCAGGCATTTCATTCTTCCTAAAGATGATGTGATTTTCATCGTATAATGCTATGGGCGATTCCATTATAAATTTTTCTAGAAACACAAAAGGCGACCACTCTCCTCGACCGATCGAGTTCAACTGAGAGAATCTTAAATCACTACGTCAATCAACAACCTTGTTAGGAATGGACCATAACGATCATGTGACCAGGGAAGAGAACCAGTCCTTTGACGAGAACCATTCCTGAAGCGGTACATGATCATGAAGAAATAAAAAAATAAGAAAAAATAAATATTTTAACTATGCATAAAAAATTGTGGCTTTGTACGTTGAAAAAAGGTACAACGTTAAAAAAATGTAACAGAAAATGTCATGAACACGTAAATACGTTAATAAACAATCGTGTTTTAAGATTATGTCTGCAGCACAAAACTTTGGAAAACGTCTTTATGTTGGAACGTCCGTTGAAAATGCGTGAAGTCTCCTCAAAGAAAATAAAAAAATCGTTACGTTGAAAAATTATGAACATAAAATGGGAAATTATGAGGAAAAAATAAGGAATAAATTCGTTGCAAAATGATCACGTTATTGAAAAAAAAATCAGTCTTGGAACTTAATGTGTCTAACAGAATCTCAAATGACGTCAACCGCCGACTCCGCGGAGGAAATGGCGTTGGCTGATGTCATGTCTGCTATCACGACATGGGTCGCCCATCATAATCACTCGTCCCAAAACACGTGTCATACAAAATTTTCTGAGGCAAAGAGAAAATTGTGAGTCATCCCAAAACACATGGCGGACAAAACACAGCGGAACATGAATCAACAGGAACAAAATCTTTTCAAACAAAGCCTTTCCTCGTCTAAATTAAAATTGTAGGGAAGAAAAATATAAGAATTAAAAAAATAATGCAACGTCTATAAAAATTATAACACCTCACGGAATTTCTAAAAATATAAGTTTAATAAAATAAATTAGGGAGAAAAAATAGGACAAAAAAAAAACTACCAGTAAAAAAATTGGAAACGGCAAAAAACTTCCTACAAAAATTTGACAAAGTCTAATAAATATCCCGAGAAAATTAAAAAAATAATGCAACGTCTATAAAAATTCCTAACACCTCAGGAAATACCTGAAAATATAAATTTAATAAAAAAAACATATTGGAAACGACAAAAAAACTTCCTTCAAAAATTTGACAAAGTCCAGTAAATCTCCTGAGAAAATAAAAAAAATAAATAAAGCCGACCCCGCTGAGGAGAAAACGACGTTGGCTGATGTCATGTCTGCTATCACGAATGCGTCATCCATCATAATGACTCATCCCAAAACACGTCTGATACAAAATTTTCTGAGTTAAAGAGAAAATGGTGACTCATCCCAAAACACATGGCTCACAAAATGACAACGTGGTGAAACTAAAATGGCGGAACATGAATCAACGGGAACGAAGTCTTTTCAAACAAAGCCTTTCCTCGCCTAAATGAAATATGGAGGGTGGACAAATATAAGAATTAAAAAAATACTGCAACGTGTATAAAAATTCCTAACACCTCAGGGGATTCCTGAAAATATAAATTTAATAAAAAAAAATTGGAAACGACAAAAAACTTCCTTCAAAAATTTGACAAAGTCTAATAAATCTCCTGAGAAAATTAAAAAAATAATGCAACGTGTATAAAAATTCCTAACACCTCAGGGAATTCCTGAAAATATAAATTTAATAAAATAAATTAGAGAGAAAAAATAGGACAAAAAAATTACGAGTAAAATAATTGGAAACGACAAAAAAACTTCCTTCAAAAATTTGTCAACGTCCAATAAATACCCCGAGAAAAGTTCGAAAAAGCACCGCTAGGGGGGCAACGTACACATCCCCTTTCCCCCACTCGGTCGTTGCCATCTCTCAGAGATCCATCGAAAGTTCCAAAAAGCACCGCTACGGGGCAGCACATAGAATCAACACACTAACGTCATCTGCCACGCCCTTTCCCCCACTCGGTCGTTGCCATCTCTCAAAGATCCATCGAAAGTTCCAAAAAGCCCCACTAGGGGGCAGCACCGACCCTACACACTAGCGTCATCTGCCACGACCCCACATCCTTCGGTTACAAGCCACGCCCCCATCCTTCTACCGCAAGCAACGCCCCCTGCTCCTTCTCTAGAAGGAGCTGCTCCTTGACGCAGTCCCCGTCCTTTTATACTACTCACGTCTTTTGTAAAAAAGATCGTGCTTATGTTATCGGTTTGTCCGTCCGTCCACCTGTACCCACGATATCTCTGAAACTATTAGTCCGATTTGAAAAATTCTTTTTGCATTCGGAAGCTTGAACTATGCGCATGATGATCCTTTATTTCGGTTTTTTTACGATGTAGAATTTCGCCGCTAGAGGGCGTAAATGCAGATGATGTCGAATTCAAAAACATGTTTTATTCCACATGTTTGCTTCTAAACATCCGATTGAGAAATTTTTCTATCTTTTGATTCCATTTATATCGAAGAGTATTTTAGATATAGTTACTTTTTCAAATTACGCATAGATTTCTCGCTAGAGGGCGTAAAAGTAAACTACATTTTTCCCGATAACTCTTCTTCTAAAACTCCGATTTGAAAATGTTTTTCTTCAGCGGATACATCTCGTGATGGAAAATCTTTTGCATATAATTTCAAATTTTTGGTAAAGAATACTTTGGCCACCAGGGGGCGTTGTTGTTAGGATTTGCTACTGATGTATTTGCCATAAAATCTGAGCTTCTATAATATCGGTTGAAAAATTTCTTTCTTGGACTGATGCCACTCACATCGATAAACCTTTTCGGAATATTTTCTTCCTAAAATATTCCACAATTTCTCCGCCAGGGGGCGTAGATGTACATCTTATTTTTGTCAATATCTCTACTTCTAGGAGTCCGATTTGAAAAATTCCTTCTTTGTTGGATACTGTTTCCGGTGTGACATGTGTTTCATATAATTTCAAATTTAAATTTTTCAAGCAATTCATATACTTTCCGCTAGGGGGCGTAAAGGTAAATTGCGTTTCCCCCTATATCTCTGCTTCTAAATCTCCGATTTGAAAAATTCTTTCTGCACCAGATACAGCTCCTGATGGGAAATCCTTTGCACATAATTTCTAATTTTTGTAAAAAATGGTTTGGTCACTAGGGGGCGTAAGTCTTAATTAATAATTCTGATGTATTTGCAGCAAAATATGAGCTTCTAAAATCTCGATTGAAAAAAATACATCTAAGAGTCCGATTTGAAAAAAATCATTCTTTGTTGGATAGTGCTTCCGATGCGAAATGTTTTTCCTATAAATTCAAAATTTACAAGTAATTCATAGACTTTCCTCTAGAGGCCCAACAGTAAATTGCGTTTTCTGCGTTATTTCTGCTCCTAAAACTCTGATTTGAAAAATTCTTCCTGTATCGCATACAAGACTTGATGGAAAATATTTTTTACATAATTTCTAATGTTTGGTAAAGAATGGTTTGGACACCAGGGTTCATAAGTTTTAATTTCTACTTCCGATGTATTTGTAGCAAAAGCTGTGGTCCTGAAAGCTCGCCTAAATTTTTTTTTCTTCGACCGATACCGCTTATATGGATAAACCTTTCGAGAATACTTTCTTCCTGAAATAATGAATGGTTTTCTCACCAGGTGACGTAAAGTCACATCTTATTTTTGTCGATATCTCTGTTTCTAAAAGTTCGTAAGCTGACGATTCCGTTTACAGCAATGTCTGAGGGATTAAAAACCCGATTGAAAATCTTCTTTCTTTCGTCAGATCTTATGTTTTCCATACCGGTTCCATTGACTTTGAACAGCTTTGATACATTTAATTTGCGTCAGAACGGAATTAAAAGACGACCTTATTACACCCGAAAATTCGGTGTCATCTTTCTTGTTTAGAATTTGATATAATAGACGCCTTAATAAGCTTTGATTTTGCAATAGTTTCGTTCAAAATTTGCCAACTGTACCCGAGTTATCGGTTAGCGTTGGCGGCTTGTCCTAGTTACTACTTTGAAGGCTGAATGGGCGAACATATCGATGGACGTTTAGAAAAACCTTGTGGAGGGTAAGTATTCCACGTAGTCAAGGTGCCGTCATAAAGGCCAAAGTTTTGAATGCACAATATCACATTTACTCTAAATAAAAATTATTCGTAAAAATTTATGTGTCCCGATAGTATTAGAAGGGCAGTGTATATGAACTTTAACTTTTCTATTTAATCCAAAGAAAGAATTTGGCTGCAGGATTTGACTGCGGAACATCATTGATCATTACGTAATTTTAGTGAAAAACTGTATTTCTAAGGACTGGTTATAAATTTAAAAAGAAATTTCCAAATAATTATTATGCACAACTTGTTTCTCACAGTGGAACATTTGGGTCTCAATTCAACAAGATCAGTACCGAAATCAACTAAGTATCTATGAACTACCTGCCAGCAGAACACACACGACATAAAGGCAGATTGCAGTCAGAACGAACGTCCGCGTAGTTCAATTGGTAGAGCGACTTATTCCGGAATGAGGGGACCAAGATTGACGGAGAAAAATACTTCGTTATATGGGCGCCCGAACTTCCCGGATGACCCGGCCGTTAAAGATCTCGCGATGGTGTGATGTTCTTTCCACACCGCGAGATAGGAAAAATAAGAGAATCCCTTCTTCAGCGCTTCGAAAAATAAATGTGTTTGATGTTGCATTCCACACACCAGATTGACTGGGAGTTCTCCAGTACACGTTCTACAGCGGATGGCTGCCTGCAAAGATTAATGGTCACGGCTGACCCGTGGGCCATGCCCCCTGCCCTCTTTCGGGGGGGGAGAAGATGTGACGTACCTGCCAGCAGGACAGACACGACATAAAGGCAGATTGCAGTCAGAACGAACGTCCGCGTAGCTCAATTGGTAGAGCGACTTATTCCGGAATGAGGGGACCCGGGTCCGAGCTCCGGCGTGAAATAAATTGACGGAGAAATTTACTTCGTTATATAACATGTTATCCTTTCATTTCTTCAACGTCGCTTTGCCACGTCGGTTGCATCTACCTTAATTTATTTAGCATATTACCGAAATGTATATTAGGATTTCCAGTAAAAGCCTGCGGATCTCTCCTAATAAAAGGAGAAAGCTTTAATCAATATTTTAATTTGTAAAATTTGTTATTTAAAATTCCCTGCATGATGTCGACATATGGCCTCCGTTTATATTTGGGCAAATCCAAGAGTAATACGTACTGAGCATGAATTTTTCCTTGCCGTATGAAAGGTAATTTACGTATCTAAATGAGCTTTCTGTTATTGAGCCGATGAAACTCCTATGGTTTTGATGAACAGTTCCTTTCAGCTCGGGTTCTTTTCCGCTATTAAATTTTATAATAGCAGTGCTCATGAAGTTATTATTCTTTCAGTAAGTAACATGTAGTACTCAGTACATTTATTAGCATTATATATTATTCATCATTAGTCTGCTTTCAGTAATTCTAACGTAAATGTAAAACTGATTTATTTCAATGCTCAACATTAGGATATGGATTAAAAATGTATTGACTAAGTAATTTGCGTATCGGCTTTTAATTCATAATCTAGCTTCGAAATGGCTCCACCAAAAATAAAATTCACTAAGTAACAAAAAAAATGTAATCAACCCGTAAATGACTTCGTGGTCACGTACTCTAAAGGAAATAGTAATTTATACCACCCGAGTTGTTTCATTGTCCATTTTCTAGGAAATCACATTTATTTCAGAGAGAACCGTTTGCGCCATCAGTCACCATTTTCTGTTTGTCTTGGCACCCGGTAGAGAACTCTACATGAGGCTGATAAAATTCTATCTACAATTACGTGCTATCCACGTGAAAACAAGATCTCCATATTTCCTGCTCGGAATTTTTCTCGTTCTCCACTCTATTTCAAAGAGAGAGAAGAATGTTCCAACTAATCCTTTCCTAATTCCCTGTTTCCCCAAATTATAATACTTACATCTTCTGCTACCTGTAGCCAAACTCATAATTTATCTTGTTTTTGTTCTTCACAATGATTTCTAGGCAGTAATTCGATTCAGAACGGCCCTGGAGTTAAATTTTTATTTACAATTCATTTCGTTTAGTTTATTTTTCTAATTCTTTCAGGTAGCATTAAAGTGATCATTAATTAAAATGCAGAGCACCTTAAGTTAAGAATGCAAGATAAATTGATTTTTTAATACTACGACGTCGGTAATGGCAACATCATAATGTAAATTATGAGTGGGTGTTGGGAGGCTGATATCAAGTGCAGTGGATTAGAACTGACAAAAGTGAAATATCCAGTTATTAAATAAGCGATTGAACAAATGAGTGAGTCTCCTCACATTTCTCAGAGGTACCGTTAACCGCAAACAACTGAGTATTGAAGTAAAAAACACTTATGATGCACTAGGAACAATCGCTATGCATAGTTGTGATACAAATAATATATTCGCTGAATGTAGAACACAATGTTATTAAGCCGCCCCGGTGGCGCAGTGGTCTAAGCGATGGCCTCTGATCATTCGTCCGAACGGGGTCCGGGTTCGAATCCCGGTGAGGCATGGATGTTGTGTTTGTCTTACTGCACTGGTTCTCTCCCTTCCCTGGAACCAGTGACCCTAAATTAGGGACGGGCGACTGCCTATAGCCCATTGAGTTGCTCACGGTGGTCGTTAAACCTCCAATAAAAAAAAACAAAAAAAACAATGTTATTAAGGAAAGAAGAGGTGCCTTATCACTTTTTCATGTTTATTTCACCCACGTTTACTTCGTCCGCTTTTCTTTTTTTCTTTTTTTGATTGGAGGTTTAACGACCACCGTGAGCAACTCAATGGCTATAAGCAGTCGCCCGTCCCTAATTTAGGGTCACTGGTTCCAGGGAAGGGAAAGAGCCAGTGCCGTAAGACAAACACAACATCCATGCCTGACCGGGATTCGAACCCGGACCCCTTACGGACGAATGATCAGAGGCCAGCGCCTTAGACCACTGCGCCACCGCGGCGGCCGTCCGCTTTTCAAGTCGTACACTGTCATTTTTCTATTTCGTCCTCAGACTGGATAGACGTTTTTGTTACTAGGCTGAAGATGGACAATGGTCCGATTTTAAAACGAATTTTCGGTACCCGTTCTTAATTATTTATTTATTTATTTCATTTTCTATCTTCACCGAACTGACTCTCCTGTCCGTCCGGCTTTCCCAACACGCTTGCGTAACTCATAGAACGTTAGATTTAAAACAACAGCAACAATTTTTAGCTACATTACACTCTCAATACGTCTTTTGTTTATTTATTTCATTTTCTCACCAAAATGGTAGATACGTTTCGTTGCAGTGCTCGTATAAAACAAGGCGATCATTATTAGGCAGGAAAAAGCTTCTTGTTATCCAGTAATATTCCCCACTTATAGTAAATTTAATTATTATTATATCTGCACTATAATAAAATGCATTCAGTGCTATGTGATCAATTTTATGTTATATTCGCAAAATCGTATTTGTAAAATTTTATCCCAATAGATATAAATGTTTGAAGCGGAAAGTTTTAATAACTAAAATTTTAGTTTCTAACATCGTGCCACACAAGACAGCTACACAGCTCTCAAAATTCAGACCTTGTTTTACTTTGAATAATATTTAAAATCGTTATATTTCAATCTAAAACCTTAAGCAGGATAAAAAGCTGAATGCTAGTAATGTCCTTTAACCCCTTTCTCTTGTCAAGTATAGCAAACATTCCATCAAAAGAAAACTTTTCTACGGTTTTGCTTCCATTCTGAGGATGAATGAATTTGGACAAAGTGAAGAGTGTATAAGCTGAACAGCGAACGAAGTGAACCGTAGGCGAAAAGAATTCGACAAAGTGAACGTGCACGAAATTAAAACAGATAATATGATCTATCACCGAATAAAGATGAACTAATGTTGTCTCTAAAGGACAGAAGTGCACACAAGATGGATGACCTAGTTGTGAGTAGAGAAACCGGAGTTATTACGTTGGAAAATAAATAAATGAATAATACTGAGCTATCGATGCGGTAAAATATTGATGCACCTCATGAGAGCATGAAGATAGGCTATATCCCGGTTCTCAAGTCTCTTGATTCTCGCAGACACAAGACACAATCTTTACTAGTGGGGCCACCGGACTTGCAGCAAACATTGGTGAAGAGAACTAGGCAACAGAAGATGAAACAAGAAAGATGACACCGAATTTTCGCTTGTAAAGAGCACGTTGTTTGAAAAGTTTCCGACGCGAAATTTTTTTTTATAGTTACTTCTAGTCAATAAAATAGGTTAAAAATAACGCATTTTTACTTATACATCCAGAAATAGAAACAGCGACTTACTACTACCAGCGGTTGAAACGTTCATCATGAAAATTAGCCCGTTTCCTTCGCGGGCGGCGCTTCAACAACCAGGAGGAGGTGACAGCTGGGGTGAAGGAGTATTTATCAAAAACGTTTCTCATAGCAGAACAAAAATATCAGTAATAAAGAGATTTTCAAGTCGAACAGTTAAAAGAAGAAATATAGAAGAAAATATGATATTTTTCTACGCCTTCTAGCGGAAGAATTTCGCATAATATATAAGTTGAAAATATGCGAAAAGTATTCTTCATAGCAAAAGCTATGCTAAGGTAAAGGAATTTTTCAAATACATCTTCCGAAATCAAAGAAAGCGGGGAAAAGGTTTTGATATTTACGCATATCAGCGGGAAAGTGGTGATTATTTAGAGACAATACTGTTCCCCATCTTTACTGTAGTGAATGGCATGTAATAAAAGAAGAGTTTTTTTTATTGGAAGTTTAACGACCACCGTGAGCAACCCAATGGGCAATATGTAGTCATCCGTCCCTAATTTAGGGCCACTGGTTCCAGGGAAGGGAGAGATCCAGTGCCGTAAGACAAACACAACATCCATGCCTCACTGGGATTCGAACCCGGACCACATTCGGACGAATGATCATAAGCCACCGCTTTGACCACTGCGCCACCGGGGCGGCAAAGAAATTTTAATAGGGTATTTGCAGAGCGTGAGTCGACTGTTTTGCAATATTTGGTTGACTTTATGTCTTCATACGTACCTTAACGTCAAAAGCTGACTAGCATTCAAAGTATAGGCCATCGTGTTGCACCGTATTTCGCCATCTGTCTGCCAGTTCTTCGACTCCGCGGCGGTACCAGTTTTTGTCCTTCGAGGCGAAGAACTCCTTCACCCCAGACGCCACATCTTCATTGTTGCTGAAGTGCCGCCCGCGAAGAAAGTGGGCCATGACCGGTACAAGTAATCCGACAGGGCAAGATCCGAACTATATGCTGAGTGTGGCATTAGTACGATGCCCTCAAGTTCCTGGAGATTTGCACAATTCGTTCGGGAGGTATGAGGCCGAGCGTTGTCATGCTGTAGGAGAGCGCTTTCTGTTTACCAGTGTCGGGTACTTCTCCTTCAAAACAGCATACATCCGCTCCACCTGTTCAGAGTAGAGGTTGGCGTTGATGGTCCGACCGTCTGGAAGAAATTCGTAATGGATTATCCCCTCTAAATTCCACCAGACGCAGAGCATCACCCTGTGCTCGAAACGCCCACGTTTGGCATCAGGTTTAGGAAGCTGGCCCGGGCTCAGCCACTGCCATTGTGTGTTAAGATTACGGAAATAGACCCACTTTTCATCGCACATAACAATTATCTTCATGAAACGTATATCGTGTAGATTTTCTAGGAGTTCCGTGAGCACTTCCACTCGGCGTTTTGCTTTAGCTGGCTTCAGTTCGTGAGGGACAATGCGGCTGCTCCTGTAGACCTTCCCGAGGTCCTGAAGGTGTCGAACCACGGTGGTCTGTGATATGCCCAGCTTGCTTGATGATCTCCGGGTGCTGATTATCTGATACAGTCTAGCGCACGGCCTTCGAATCCACGGTTAGCGACCTACGTGACCTTGGCTGATCATCGAGGTTTCTGTCAGCTGAGCGAATTTTTTTTAACCATCTGGTTCCGTGCTGTGGTCCAGTGAACCTTCCCCTTTCGCATGCCAAATGATTCGTGTTGCTTGAGCAGCATTATGACCGAGTTCAAACTCGTAAAGCAAAAGTTCCCTAATTAGCCGGTTGTGGCTGCTCATCTTTTAGACGTCACAACCACAGACAGAACGAAGACATGCAATGCTCTTCACAACAACGACTGCCACTTTTTATCCCTTTCGACTAACTACAGTGCGCGACTTCAACTATCGTAAACACGTGACACACCCGCCGAGCACATGCGTTTATGCAAATATTGCAAAAGTTTCGACTCACCCTCTGCATAAGCGGAAATACAGCTGCAAACAGAGGTAAACAAACACCGCCTCGTGACAGAAGTGTAAACTACAAACAACTCCACAAGTACACGCCTCAAGTATTCCACAATGTAAAATGGTGTTCAGTGTTAAAGAAATATTTTAAATCGGACATTTAGAAGCAGAGATATCGCGGAACACATGTTAAATATTTGCACCCTTAGAGGGAAAATTTTACATTATTTTGAGTAGGAAATATACACAAAATCATTTCCTCGTTAGTAGTATCTGACCAAGAAAGATTTTTTCAATCGGGTTCTTAGTCCCGCAGATATTGCTGCAAGCATGCCGTAAACGGACACGTGTGCTTATTCCCTCTAGTGGCACATTTGTGCGTTAAGCAAAAACTGAAATTGCATGCAGAACATTTCTCACCGGAAACACTCTTCGATGAAGACAGAATTTTTCAAATCGGACCTTTAGAATGAGAGATTTCGACAAAAATAAGATATGCATCAACGCCGCGGAAAACTGTACACTATTTTTAGCAGAATGTTATCTCAAAAGGTTTTTCGTGGTGAGCGGTATCGCTCTACGAAATAGATTTTTGGTATCAAGTTTTTGAAAACACAGCTTTTCTGTAAATATTTTATATCTGAAGGCAATTGCATAAACAGGTACCTTCTTTACATACTTTTAGTACGTTTCTCGGTCAAATCGACCACCCTCCCAGAGCAATTTTTAAATTTGTATTTCTATCAACATATAACAATGAGGAAATCCTATCATACTCTAAAACGAACTTTAAAAGAACATCAATCAAGAACTTACTAAAAGAGTTTAAATTAAAACGAATTCTCCGTGAAAGGAATTGCCGAACTCAAACCTGTGAAAATATCCTCTGCGAGCGTTTTCTGCAGTCAAACACTATCACCTTCAGGTAGCCAACTTGCTGAAGCTGCCCCGGTGGCGCAGTGGTCTAAACGATGGCTTTGTAAAGGTTGTGTTGACCTGTGCTCCGTGTTTGAATTGCGTTTATTGGTGTTATTTTGTGTGTGTGCCGTCATTTTGTGTATCTCCTGTGTTGTGAACGTCTCCTGTGTCGATTGAGTCCGACCTTTACGTCCTGTAAGTAAAACTTTACTTGTACTAACTCTTTTTCCGTCCTGGCTTTGCCCAGGGTCGGGTTTAGCAAGCCAGCCATTGCAAATGGCGGCGACCGTATCTGATAGGCCAGGTCTGAAGCTTGATAGCCAAGCTCCGCCCCCACCTGGCCACGTTCGGTCATCGTCACTACCACACGCAGCTGGTTTCCAAGCCGCGTTATCTGATGTTACCACTTCTTCTTCCAACTTTATGGATGTTGATTTCCCGACATTTTCCACCACCGTGACGTCATTAACTTCTTCAGTATCCGTTGCCTCTGTTACTTCATCTGCTCCTGCGAGCACTGCGTCTCGACCTTCCCCATCTCCGCCCATTCCTACGGCAACTCTACCTTATGCTTCCGTTGTGAAGGGTACCAGTTCATCTTCCTCTACAGCGAAGAATCCATGTACAACGCCTCTTGATATGATTGTCACTAGAGACAACAAGAAATTACGCATCGAAATTCCGGAAACTTCAGCTGCTGGGCAGGAGGTTTTACGCACACAGAAACTTGGCATATGTTTTGATGCCCTCCCGGACACCAGCCTTAAGAAATACTCCTTAGCCGTTCGCCAAATCCTCCCTAAAGGAGCGATTACTCATATGGCGAGGAAGCCTAGGACTGTTCTCATCTATTTTGCGAAGCCAGAGTTTGTGGAGCGCGTCTTATCTGACGGACTGCATGATGGGGATCATGCCTTACTGGGAGTCCCGCTCACGCAGCGCCCCGTACTTGTTACGTGCTACCCCGTACCACCAGAAATCAAGGACCATTACTTAATGGCGGCCCTTTCCCGTTGCGGAAAAGTAGTTGGTTCCATTTCCACTCTGTCTTCCGCACCAACAGACCCAGATGACAGGAACATCTTAGGTCTGCGTCGCCAAGCAAGGATCCTGTTTCCTACTGAAGATGCCATTGCTGATTGCCCTACTGACCTCACTGTGGTTGTAGGGAAGCAGATTTTCCGGATCGATATCGTTACTGCCTTGCATTGTTTTAAATGCAAGGCATATGGCCACATCCAATCACGTTGTCCACATGTCTCTGCCAAGCCACCTATTTCCATACCACCCAAAGTCAACACCCCAGCCTCAACACCAGTTTCTCTGGCCACACCAAGTTCGGCTCCACAGACGTACTTGATCCCTTCTACTGTTGTTCCAGATGATTCTCTCCCAGCAAATGATGATTCATCATCAGTCTCCAAGTCTTCGATATCTACTACCGGAACTTTGGGCACCTCTCCATCGTTGGACCCACTTGCTGCTGTGGTACCTCTACGTTCTTCGGAGCGTATTATCTCAGAAAAGGAATGGCAACCCCTCCGTCGTGTTGCTTCATCTTCTTCCTTTGGATCCCCTAATGTGGGGTCAGATCTAACTGTCCTACACCCACCAGCTTCTCCCGGCGTTCCCACGTTGAAACGTACCAGACAGAGTTTCATCTCGCCAGTGACGTCTTCTCCACGCTGCTCTCGTTCCCGTTCGCCAATTCGACAGTCTTTCTCTCCAACAGCAGTTCCTACATCTCTTAAGTAACCAGCTGTTCCAAAATTGTTGGATCAAAAAGCTTTCGCAGAATATCTAGAAACTTTCCCTGCATTAGACGGGCCGCTGGCGCCGTCTGATCTTGCTCTCATCATACTCAATCAACCGTCACGTCCTCTCAAGCATCTAGACTGCGTTCAATCACATAATGCTCAGCTTCCTACTATTATCACCCAACTTCAGAGTCTACTTGCTCTTTTGCCAAAAATTAACACAGTCTCTAATGCACAGACATCTAACTTAAAGAAACGTGTAACCAGTCTTCACAGAAGTGCTGATAGTAATATTCAACCACTACAACCTCTTTCAAGTTAAAATTACTTTCTTTCAACTGTAAGGGATGCTCCGTCCCTCCTACCAATGCGTTAGTGTTTGAAGACATTACACCGCATGATGCGGATATATTATTGCTACAGGAGACTAACTGCCATCTCAACACCCCATACCACCGGTGGCGAACCTGGCCATTTCAATTCTACCATGCCCATCGACTTAGTCTTCACGCAGAACTTGCGGTGGCCATCCATTTTCGTCTTCGATCCTTCATTACTGATATCACGGTCAAACCGATTTATCGTGACCTCCTGCAGCTTCTGTCTTTCCAACTTCACAACTTCCGATACCATATCTTCAACATCTATGTTTCCGGCAATCAACAGCATGCAGACTGTCTTTTTGAGCATTTTGTTTCCTGTGTTCAAGGTCTTCCGGCCACTGATATTGTCATCTTAGGTGGTGATTTTAACTGCACCCTTGACCCATCCCTCGACAGATCGGACGGTCCCACGGATACCAGGTATTTTCTTACCAGAGCACTTTCTACAGCCATCAACCAGCTACAACTCCAAGATTCTTTTCGACACCTGCACCCATTTCTTCGTTCGTACACCTGCCGCTCCTACTCCACTTCCTCTCCTACAACTGCCCGACTTGACCGGTTTTATGTTTCTTCAATTCTTCTTCCTTCAGTTATCTCCCTTTCTCACACACCGACGGTTTCTTCCGACCACAGCGGTGTCGTAATGTGTCTTCACACCGGTCCATTTCCTCGGCAATACTAACGTACTTGGACCCTTGATGATGATCTTTTACTTGATTAAACTTACGTAAATTCCATCCAATCGCAGCTCCAACAAGCCTTATATACGCTCCCTTTTGCTTCTTGTCCGTTGCAACACTGGTTAAATGTCAAATCCCAAATTCTTCTTTATACCAAACAATATTCCCACGAAAAACGTACCACCGCCTTTATGAAGATCGATGCTGCACGCTCGATTTTTTCCACCCTAGATCTTAATTCTCCGCTGTTTTCTCATTACCTAGCTGAACTTCGTGCCTTGCTACTTCCTGTCTCCCAACAAGCTCTTCACCGCCTCAAGCTCCTTTATCTCCAGCCAAATGACTATCTATGTGAACAGGTTCAACAACTGGAGTTCCACAAACGTTCTGCTCATCACCTCCGTAATCTGAAGTTACCCGATGGAACTGTTACTAATGACCCCACTATCATTTGCCCCGGTGTCAGAACATATTTCCAGTCACGCTTTGCTCAGTTCCAGTCAAGTTCTCCGCATGCTGATTCGATTCTTCGTGCCTTACCACATATTCTATCGCATATTGTTACATCTCTTTCTATGCCTATCACCCCAGCAGAAGTAGTACAGTCACTTGCCTTACTTAACTATCACTCGTCACCTGGTCCTGACGGGTTGACAGTTAATTTCTTTCATACGTTTTCCTCTTTCTTACACCCTCTCCTATTGCCTTGCTTTACAGCTGCTTTTTCCTTATCTGTTCTTCCCCCCGCTTTTACTCTAGCTCACATCATTCTTCTTCCAAAGAAGGGGTGTCTGCTGGAGTTGGATAACTGGCGTCCTATATCCATCCTTATTGTTGACTACAAGATTTATACTAAAATACTCTCTCTTCGATTGAACCCTGTCCTTCCCACCGTCATACATCCCGACCAAACGTACACCATCCCTGGCCGAAGCATTCATACTAATATCAATCTCCTCCGTGACTCATATTGCCTTGCCCACCTTTCCTCCGAACCTTTAGCCTTCCTCAAGCTTGATCAGAGGCAGGCCTTTGATAACGTGAGTCATCAGTGGCTTGCCTCTGTGCTCTCTGCCTTCGGTTTCCCATCTGTCTTCATCACAGCCCTCCTTGCCCTGTACCAGGACTCAGTTGTCCGTATCCGGACGGCCTCCTTCCTTACAGCCCCCATTCCGTTTCGTAAGGGCATCCGTCAAGGATGTCCTCTTTCCGGACAACTTTTCTCTCTAGTCTTTGAGCCTTTTCTTTGCTCTATCCGTTCTCTTCTACAACCTCCCCCTCCACCATTCAGCACAGCACCAGGCACCATTCTATCGTTCTTACTGCCTACGCCGATGATATCACAGTTCTCATCCGAGAAGAATGGCAATTCACAATTGTTCTTGCATGGTATCAAGTGTATGCTGCGGCTTCCGGCGCTTCGTTAAACCTTTCAAAGTGTACAGGCTTGTGGTGTGGCTCCTGGAGACATCGCCCCGATACACCGTGAGGCGCTCATTGGACTTGCACCAGTCAAAAGATACTTGGGGTGCACATTGGCAGCCGGGTCTCAGCACCGGCTGCCACCTGGAGACCCCTCGTCAGGAAACTACGTCACACCGCTGCTTACTGGTCCAAGCTCAAGTGCTGTTTGACCTAACACAGTCGTGCACGGCTTTCTGGCACCCACATTCTCTCGTTAGTTTATCATTCCTGGATTGCACAACCGCCACCAGCTTACGTTCAAACAACAACAACATCAGCAATGCTCAGCGTTGTTTGGTCATCTACTCATTGGTTATCTTCCTCAGTGTTGTCTCTACCTTCGACTTGTGGTGGTCTCAATATGCCAGAGATTACCATACGTTATAAAGCTGTAAGAATTTTCAATTTCCTCCGTTTGACAGTTCAACCAAACTCTTCCGCTTCCATTCTTCTGCTTAATGTTCTGACTTCCCCCTTAATCCCTGCCTCACCGTCCATCTTCTTCTCAAGATGGATATTCACACTGTCATTCCCCCCGTTTTCCTCTAGTCTACCATGAAGCTGTTCAGTTCCTTCGTTCTTTACCGCTCATTCGTCAACTCCCCTCTTCCACTCTTGATCTTCTTTCCGAGCCTCTTTTTTTCTCCTCCGTCATCCACCCCCCTACTGCCAACTTTTTCTTTTTCCCCGCATGGCTACACGCTGGTGTAGTCTCCGTTTCCCAACTGGTCCTCCCCGATTTTTTATGGGAACCCGTTTCCGAACTTTTTTCCACCCTACCACCCTCGCCCGAACTCTCTGATAACTTCCTCCAACTTAAACATGCTCTTCAATCACTTTTTCCTTCCCTAGTCGATTCCTCTGGCCTCCTTTCCGTTTCCTCTGCCTCTCTCCCTTTTCCGTTCTTCCTTCCCTTTTCCGGTGATCTCCTCCCTCTCCACAGTCTTTCCACCCGCACCCTGTACCGTTTTCTCCGTTCTTCTTCTTCGGTACCTTGCCCTATTCCCTCTGTTCCTTCTTTTGCACTAACCTCAGTCTGGTCTACTGCCCAACATTCACCAGCCCTCTCCTCAGAACTTAATGTGCACTGGAGGTTTTTGCACAATCGACTGCCTGTCCCTTCGACTTTGTTTCGGAGAAATATAGTATCATCAGATCTCTGTCCTTTTTGTAACGTCGTTGGAGACGTCTTACACATGTTTGTTTACTGTCCGACGCTGCTCCCACTATTTCACAGTATGTTCCAACTTGCACATCCTTCTTGTACCAGTGATCTCACCCTAGAAGATTATCGTTTCCTCGGCCACAGTTCTACAAGTTTCTGCTCTATTTTACCAGTTTGTTCGTATTTATTTATTCTAGCTAAATATATTATTTTCTCTCACCTGCTACAGTTACAAGATCCAGATCCTATCACATTCTCTACCTCCTTGGTTGCACACTACCGCAACAGGGTTAAAGCCAGACTCACCCTGGAATATTCCTTGGCGATAGATACGGCACGGTTACCTGCCTTCTTCACAACATGGTCGCCGTGTAGTCCCTGGTTTCAGTTTTCTAGTGCCCAGACTGTTCATCTGCTGTTTTAATAAACCTACGTCGGAACTTTCAATTTTTACTGTTCCCTCACCATGTTTTCCCATGGAACTGAATTGTGTTTGCTTCCTGCTGATGTCACCTTTTGTACACAGTTCTCTTCATCCGCACAGTGACTCTCTGCCACCAGTGACACTAGAACTGCGCGAATTTTTTTCTGTAAATTGTTTCTCTCCAGTGATGTTCCAAGACTTCAATGAACAATTACCCCAGAGCTACTGCTGTTTACAGCAAATAATGCAATGCCTGTCATTGCTCATTTGTGTAATTATCATTTCATTGTAAATATCTACATTTTGTTTTATTTCTCCCCTTCTCTCACACTGCGTGTGAGGTTGTGGTTGTTCTGTTGTAATTCTTTTACGTGAATAAAAGCGAATATTGAAACTAAACGATGGCCTCTGGTCATTTATCCGAGATGGGTCCGGGTTCGAATCCCGTGAACCATGCATGTTGTGTTTGTCTTACGGCACTGACTCTTTTCTTTCCCTGCAGTCAAGGGCCCTAAATTAGGGACGGGTGACTGTTTTATAAGCCCACTGAGTTGCTGATGGTGGTCGTTAAACCTCCAAAAAAAAACCTTGTTGAATTGACGGCACAACTACAGGAGTAACTTATTACGAGTATTTTTTTTTATTAGGGGTTTAACAACTGCCGTGAGCAACTCAATGGGTGGTTGTTAAACCACCAAAAATAAAAAAAAACTTGTTGAATCCACGGCACATCTACAGGAGTAATTTTATACGAGTATTTTTTTTATTAGGGATTAAGGGACTGAAAAAAAAACTTGTTCGGTCAAGTCGACCACCGACAAATTAGGGGTTTAACGACTACCGTGAGCAACTCAATGTGTGGTCGTTAAACCTCAGAAAAAAATGTTGAATCGACGGCACATCTACAGGAGTAATTTATATTTTTTTATTAGGATTTAAAGACTGCCGTGAGCAACTCAACGGGTGGTCGTTAAAATTCTAAAAAAAAAAAACTTGTTCGGTGAAGTCGACCACCGACAAATTAGGGGTTTAACGACTACCGTGAGCAACTCAATTTGTGGTCGTTAAACCTCAAATAAAAAAAAAAAGACTTGTTGAATTGACGGCACATCTACAGGAGTAACTTATTACGAGTATTTTTTCTTTTTGATTAGGGGTTTGACGACTACCGTGAGCAACTTAATAAGTGGTCGTTAAACCTCAAAAAAAAAAAAAACTTGTTGAAACGACGGCACATCTACAGGAGTAACTTATTACTAGTATTTTTTTTTATTAGGTGCTTAACAACTGCCGTGAGCAACTCAAATGGAGGGTTGTTAAACCTCCAAAAAAAAAACTTGTTGAATCCACGGCACATCTACAGGAGTAATTTATTACAAGTATTTTTTTTATTAGGGATTAAAGGTCTGCCGTGAGCAACGCAATGGGTGATCGTTAAAATCCCCCCCCCCCCAAAAAAAAACAAACTTGGTGAATTGACGGCACATCTACAGGAGTGACTTGTTACGAGTATTTTTTTCTTTTTGATTAAGGGTTTAACGACTAGCTCCAAAAAAAAAAAAAAAAAACCTCTTTTTTTTCTTTTTGATTAGGGTTTAACGACTACCTCCAGAAAAAAAAAGCAACTCTATATATCGTCGTTAAACCTAAAAAAAAAAAGAACTTGTTGAATCGACGGCACATCTACAGGAGTAACTTATTACGAGTATTTTTTTTTTGATTAGGGGTTTAGCAACTGCCGTGAGCAACTCAATGGGTGGTTGTTAAACCTCAGAAAAAAAAACTTGTTGTATCGACGGCACATCTGCAGGAGTAATTTATTACAAGTATTTTTTTTATCAGGGATTAAAGGACTGCCGTGAACAACTCAATGGATGGCCGTTAAAATTCCAAAAAAAAAAAACTTTTTGAATTGATGGCACAGCTACAGGAGTAACTTATCACTAGTATTTTTTTTTGATTAGGGATTTAACAACTGCCGTGAGCAACTCAATGGGTGGTTGTTAAACCTCCAAAAAAAAAACTTGTTGAATCCACGGCACATCTAGAGGAGTAATTTATTACAAGTATTTTTTTTATTAGGGATTAAAGGTCTGCCGTGAGCAACGCAATGGGTGATCGTTAAAATCCCCCCCCCCAAAAAAAAGAAAAACTTGGTGAATTGACGGCACATCTACAGGAGTAACTTGTTACGAGTATTTTTTTCTTTTTGATTAAGGGTTTAACGACTAGCTCCAAAAAAAAAAAACCTCTTTTTTTTCTTTTTGATTAGGGGTTTAACGACTACCTCCAGAAAAAAAAAAAAAGCAACTCTATATATCGTCGTTAAACCTAAAAAAAAAAAGAACTTGTTGAATCGACGGCACATCTACAGGAGTAACTTATTACGAGTATTTTTTTTTTTTTTGATTAGGGGTTTAGCAACTGCCGTGAGCAACTCAATGGATGGCCGTTAAAATTCCAAAAAAAAAAAAAGAAAAAACTTTTTGAATTGATGGCACAGCTACAGGAGTAACTTATCACTAGTATTTTTTTTTATTAGGGATTTAACAACTGCCGTGAGCAACTCAATGGGTGGTTGTTAAACCTAAAAAAAAACTTGTTGAATCTACGGCACATCTACAGGAGTAATTTATTACAAGTATTTTTTTTTATTAGGGATTAAAGGACTGCCGTGAGCAACTCAATGGATGGCCGTTAAAATTCCAAAAAAAAATAAAAAACTTTTTGAATTGATGGCACAGCTACATTAGTAACTTATCACTAGTATTTTTTTTTTTTTTTTTTTTTTTTTTGATTAGGGATTTAACAACTGCCGTGATCAACTCAATGGGTGGTTGTTAAACCTCAAAAAAAAAAAAAACTTGTTGAATCCACGGTACATCTACAGGAGTAATTTATTACAAGTATTTTTTTTATTAGGGATTAAAGGACTGCCGTGAGCAACTCAATGGATGGCCGTTAAAATTCCAAAAAAAAAAAAAAAATTTGAATTGATGGCACAGCTACAGGAGTAACTTATCACTAGTAATTTTTTTTTATTAGGGATTTAACAACTGCCGTGAGCAACTCAATGGGTGGTTGTTACACCTCCAAAAAAAAAAAAAACTTGTTGAATGGACGGCACATCTACAGGAGTAACTCATTACGAGTATTTTTTTTTTTTTTTGATCACGGGTTTAACAACTGCCGTGAGCAACTAAATGGGTGGTTGTTAAACCTCAAAAAAAAACTTGTTGAATCCACGGCACATCTACAGGAGTTATTTATTACGTTTTTTTTTAATTAGGGATTAAAGGACTGCCGTGAGCAACTCAATGGGTGGTCGTTAAACTTAAAAAAAAACAAAACTTGTTGAATCGACGGCACATATACAGGAGCAACTTATTACAAGTATTTTTTTTTTTTGTTTGATTAGGGGTTAACGATTGCCGTGAGCAACTGAACGTGCTATAAGCAGTTACCCGTCCCTAATGTAGGGACGCTTGTTTCTGGGAACGGAGAGAGCCAGTACCGTAATACAAACACATCCATGCCTTACCGGGATTTGAACCCGGACCCTTCACGGATCAATGGTCACATGCCAGCGTTTAGACCATTGCGCCATCGGGGCTGCAATTACGGGAATTCACCTCCGTACAAGGAAGTGTCAGGGCTATTTTCACTCGGGCTTCACGTGTTTACACGACGCCAGCAATTCTCACTGGGCAGTGGCGCCATCTATTGCTATCCGTTAAACCCATAACACGATTCATGAATCAAGAGCAGATTTTCAAACATATCTGGGAATGCAAATTCTTCCGATATATTGTGTTTAATTCAAAAGTGTTTAGTTATTTATTAGGAGGGTGGTCGACTCGACCAAAAACCGTACTAAAGCAGAAGGTATGTGTTTATGCAATTGCCTTCAGATATCAAAACTTTGTATACGTACTGTGACGTACTACAGAGGTGAAAACATGTGTCAAGACGACAAACCTGCAGCAAGGCATTTTGTCCGCGTAGCTCAGTTGGGAGAGCGACTTACTCTAAAGTGAGGGGACACGGATTCGGTGCACGTGGCGGACAAATTTGTGCTTTCACATTGGCGCCGGATTGCGAAAAATGGATCCACTGGCCGCTGGGTTCTTCAAAAAATGTGTGATGTTTGTTCCACACACTGTTTGGAATTAATGAAACATATCTAATTCGCTTCAAAAAAAAAAATTATAATGAGAAGGAGATGATGTGACGTACTACAGAGGTGAAAACATGTGCTCAAGACGACAAATCTGCAACGAGATGTGTCTCAAGACGACAAATCTGCAGCGAGACATTCCTGTCCGCGTAGTTCAGTTTATCTGCAGAATATAAACTGTCCGCGTAGTTCAGTTTATCTGCAGGATGTAAACTGTCCGCGTAGAACAGTTTATCTGCAGAATATAAACTGACCTCGTAGTTCAGTTTATCTGCAGGATATAAACTGTCCGCGTAGTTCAGTTTATTTGCAGAATATAAACTGTCCGCGTAGTTCAGTTTATCTGCAGAATACTTCGCACCAGGTGCTGTATCCAATGCAAAAAGATTTTTTAAATATGACTTTTAGAAGCAGGTTTTGGGGAAATCGCAAATTATCTTTACTTCCCTAGTTGGAAAATCACCGAACTACTTAAGAAAGAAACTACACCCAAAATAATCTTCGTCATAAAGGGCATGGCAAGGAAGGAAGAAATTTTTCAGTCGGATATTTACAAGCCAATATATGGAATAGATGTATTTTGAATTCGACAGCATCTGCATTTGCACGCTGTAGCGGCGAAGTTATGTATCGGAAAAACCGAAAAATAAGGATCATCGTTCTCACATTTCATGCTTTCCAATGCAAAAATAATGTTTCAAATTGGACTAACAGTTGCAGAGATATGGTACTAACAGACGGGTCTGTCGGAAAAAGCGATACTGTAAGCATGTCCTTTTTTCAAACGACGGGCTAAAAAAGAGTCGAACCTGAACGACGAAATAGTATGGGCTGTGTCTTGAATAATGGCCTTTCCCCTAAAAGAATTTGCTGTCCGTTATTTCATTTGTTAGATGTGTGACATCATAATTTTTATTCAGCAAAGGAAGGTGAACGGAAGTGCACTGCGTCTTGGAACATTAATTCTTTCGCAGGAGAATATTTCTCCATCTATCAAATGTCAATTCACTGCTCTCTCCTCCCGCTCTTTATCTGTGTATCTCCAATTGCGCGCATACACACACACACTCATTCTTTCACTGTTCAAATTTTGCGTTGGTTATATTGACCTCTGCGTACTTCGTCCACTGCTAGCCCATGAGCCGCAAGAGTATCTTCTGTACCCGGCATTTTGAACTTCTGTCAAATCGCTGACAGACAATTTATTAAACAAATGCATCGATGAGACCAAAGCTCACATTCTCCTAACGACACCAGATGAGCGTATCACCTGCTGCGTAAGAACTGAAGAAGCTTCCTCATGCATATCCAGTATGAACCACGTCTTCTGACCCCTCCCTCTCTTACTAGCTATGTGCGATTGTTAATAAACAACGAACTACCTACTGATTAGTTCTCATGCCAACACACAAGTGGCGACATACCTATGTTATCTATCTAAGAGAGATGAGCTTTATTGCTATGACACTCTCATGTATATTGGATCCATTCTGCGAAATTCACTGAAGAGGCTTGCGGATTGGGACACAGACATGAAATGAATTGATGAGTGACGGTGGAATATTATTCCAGCCTTAGTTACATTGTTGGAAAGCATCTAGACTGCATTGAAGGCAGCGTCGAAATACTTCAAAATAATCGTTTCATACCTCTGTTACGATTGAAAGTGCAAGTTCTTATATGATTCAATTTTTATTCTTCCCGTAAAGACCAACTGATAAATTGTTCACGTCATCTGAGGTACATATAGACTATCAAGGTTTCCTTCAAAACTAAAGCTTTTTCCATTTCGTTTATGTAAATATATATCCAGAACGTGCAGCTGATAAGGCTTACAGGAAAAAAATCGAAACAAAACACAAAAAAGCAGCCATAGATTAGTAAATATTTGCGTTTAAGACTTACATATCTTCTTTCATTGGTTTTACGACAAAAACATTAATTAATTTACGTACCTAAATACCACTTAATGGCAGGCATTATTATTATAGTTTGTTGTTATGATTTAATTCCACTTAGTATGTACCGGTCTGTGGCTTGGTGGGATGGTGAGTGTCCTGAATAAATGCAAAGTGATGTATGTAAATAAACATATACTCTCGAATCATTCGTTTTATTTCAACCCCAGAAAGATCTTAGCATGCGAAAGATGCATAGCATAAAATATCTTCAAAGAGTGCCTAGTTACTCTCTCGAGATTTTTTATACCATTTGTCCTAATGCTGAACAAATAACTTATTTTTTGGCGATTGTTTTGCAAATGTAGTTTCTTGCATTAAATATTTTATTTTCATATTTCTGTTCAACAACGCTCGTCCTCTGAATAACAGCCAGTGATTTGGTAATATAGCGGAAGGCTTTTTGGAAATTCAGGGTCTCTCAAGGTGACCTATGTATCTGTTTTTACAATCAACTTCTCTTCTAGGATATTTCATCTGGATGTACATATATTTCATATTTTATGCATATTTCACATTATTGTAAATAATTTTTTCACCTTGAAAACATCTCGGGCAGTTTATTAGAATTTATGTCCTGTATGTGTATAGAATAAAGAAGAGCTAATGCATCTAAAAAAATGAATTGCACTTGTGCTTAGTTATAAACTACGTTACGCATGAGCGGAGTTTTTCTTGCGTGCTTGTTAACTTTAACCCCTAAACCTAAGTTATAATATCTTGATTATAGTAGCCTAACTGTCACAGAATTTAATACTAGGACTATGAAAAAGAGACCTACCCCTTTAACGTAGCCAACCTACTATTTTAGCTTGCTGACGCAGATAACGGGATCTTTTAACTTGCTCTCGCGATTGTCAACAAGATGTAGAACACAGCGATTAATATTAGTGCAGCTCAAAACTTTAATCACACTGAAGCTTAAACCACATCAATATAAGTAACACTCATAAACGAAATCGCATGAAACTAGAACGTGAGCTTTAACTCGAAGGAATATCTTATCACTTCTCACGCAGAACCTTGATCTTTTTATTTACGCTTTCCAACCGTAGGTAGAAGAAGCGTACATACTCCAGCTTTTTCCGTCCGTCTGTCCGTCCGTCTGTCGGCACGATAACCCACGTAAAAATGGTTCGATTTCAATGAAATTTTAGTATGTGGTAGGGGACCACCAGGGGAAGAACTCTATTGAAAATGGGTGAAGTGGGATCAAAGGTCACGCCATAAGAGCGGGATCCATTCAATTGCCCTTATGCGTCAAAACTTGCGTAAATATGGTTCGATTTCAATGAAATTTTACTATGTGGTAGGGGAGCACCTGGGGACGAACCCTATTGAAAATGGGTGAAGTGGAGTCAAAGGTCAGGACATAAGAGCGGGATGCATTCCACTGCCCTTATGCGTCATAAGATGCGTAAAAATGGTTCTATTTCGATGAAATTTTAGTATGTGGTAAGGGACCACCTGGGGACGAACTCTATTGAAAATGGGACAAATGGAGTCAAAGGTCAGAACATAGGATCGGGATCCATTCCATCGCCCTTATCCCACACCAAAAAGGTGGACGTCAAGTAATTTTGCTTCCTATATTTCCAATGGAAAACCTTTTGTACAAATTTCCTTCACAATTAGTATGTTTCCAAGGATGAAAATTTGAACATCGATTAAAATAACTTCATACTATAACTTGGAATCATGGAGGTAGGAAATATAGGAGACGCTGTAACCGCATATTTTTGAAGCCGACCTGTTAACTGCTATGATATCCCTCCGCGTGCTTGGTTACTCTTTTGGTCGTGTCTTCCATAGGAAAGCATTGAAAATTTGTGATTTTTAGAAGCTCATATTTTTCGTTAAACTGGTTTGTCAGCGTAGATTTTTTTTGTGTTTGACAAGATACTTTAGCTTGTTCATATTTAGTTTCCATGGGATCCTGCATGGCATTCAGCTGTGCAAATAAATTTAAAAAGAAAATACCAGGTATGTCATTCCACCGGTTAGTATCACTTTATTTTCCGTTTACTAGGTTTAATTAAGTTCTTTGGGATTCAATCGTAGATTGCAATTTACTGTGAATGACAACTGTATATGCTTGCTTTTAGCATATTATGTAATGTTCTAAATTTGTAGCAAAATTAAAGAAGTCGCTAGGTTTACGTAGGTTATACAGATCTGTTTACGAAAGTTATAGCAAATTTTTCTGGAATAGTGCAGGTTATGTAATCGGAGGGGTATTCATAATTGAACCACGTTTAAAAGGATGTTAAATATAACTACATTATTGAGATAATCGTCTTTGAATTATTAATAACCCACCTATAATTATGACACTGTTCATATCTAAAAACTTTGCACTATGTAAACAACGATAGTGGTTAGGAATTAGCTACACTTACCAAAAGTTCCTTTTTTTTTTGTTTTAGGGCTTGACTAGTATACCAAATTGCAGATTTGACCATTGCTAGTAAATACTCATTTTAAACTAATAGACAAGGTGTTTTTAATAGTGTGCTACAAGATCAGTTAATAGAACTGGAGATCCTTTATTTAAAACTGAACTTCACAGTACAAATGCAGATTCTCTGGATTAGCAGAGGACATTAAAACAGTAACTTTTGCATGTGAGACACTGCACTAACCATTTTATGGAATTATATGACAATGCAAAACATCACTGTTAATATCTCCTAACTCACAACAAAACCATTTTGTATGTGAAACAGAAAATGATGGTTATACTAAACACAGTAGATTAGAAAAGTGAAAGTTGAAACACAAAGGGTGCACAGATATTTAAAAGATTAAAATAAAAAAAGAATAGGAGTAAGAGACAAATGAACAAGGAAACATTTGAAAGTGACTGAACATGAGTACCTTATAGTGAAGATTTGCACTTCTGGCTCCTCTCAAGCTATGACCCAATAAACATGTATGCACATTTTGATTTTTGAAGAAATGTTCTCATAATGCATTTAAATACATTATTATTGTTAACACAGCAATCATACATCTCTAAATTGCCTGTATTTCCTGTTCCTTCCAAAAACAGATTTGATTCTCTTCGGCCACCCCATTTCTAGTCACTGCACATTTTTGGTATTCTAAAACTTCATGTTCTCTGTTTCATTTTACAGAGCAGTAAACATTTTAGGATCATCAGTTACTTTGATATTCCATAAATAAGCTATCAGTCATATGTTTCATTCACTTCTGGTACCAAATGTTTTATTTACCTGATTTAGTTGCTATTCTGTAATGCATGTATATGTTCTGAGATTAAACATTGTTTTCATGCATTTTAACTCTCTCATGAATATTCTGCTTTTTCTATCTAATATTAATTATAGCATTAATGCTTTACAGCATATATGCTCTAATTAAACTTTCCCCTTTTGGTTCTCTGTTGATATTTAAAGTCCATCTTGTTACCTTTTCTTCCTTTACATCATATATTACTTTTTTTGTGGTAAAATTAGTGAGATGTAGCTAAAAGGTCACTCCTTGCACAGTGGGTGTGGCAGGTGCGTTTTGTCTATCGAGCTTATGATCTGACTCTGTTTTATCAGCATATTGTAATCTCTTCAAAGCTGAGGTATTTGTGGTAGCTGAAACATTCAAATATTTATTGTGGTTTATTTGCTCACAGTTCATGTTTTGATTAGCACAGTGTAATTAGCCTGTACTGTTTGGCACATCAATGTAAATCTCTTGTACCAAATATTTTGATAGTTGCTACAGATTTCCTGTATTGTATATATATTTTTTATATTCTTTGGTATTCTTGTTGTGCATCCATGCATCCCTCATCCTTCATTTGTTTTCCCATTAGGACTGAAGGACTAAGCCTTTTAAGAGAAAAAACACTCATACATGGTTTGACACCCATTGTATATGAAGGAAAGCATTTTGCTGCTGCTAGTGAAGGTTACTGAAGATGAGATTTAATTATTTGAGATGTGTTTTGTATTGGATGTATATATAAATTTCCATACAAACATTTGCCTTTAATGGTTTGAATTGCAGCAGTAAGCTAAGTTCCAGCTACAAATACTGTTGGGTAAGCTTTTCTTTTCTTGCATATATTAAAAGGACTTCAAGAAGTTTAATGTGTGTGTGGGCATCAACCCATAATAATATTTCTTCATTTGCTAACTAGCTCATTCTCTTTTGTCTTGTGTAACTAGAGGTATATTGAATCCCCATTAGGAAATGATAATACTGATATATTTTCTAAAGCTTATAATGTACATAATGAGTGTGAAATGCAGCTCACAGCAAGGCTTTTTGATGACATAAATGGGGAGGAAATCTTGAATTCAGCTGAAGTAAAAATATAACAGCATAAAATTATAAAGATATTAAATGCAATATATGAAAATGTATAGTTATGATAAACAAATACATTACTTGAGTGAAAACTTTATTACTTAACTAATCAGATGAAATAGGCGGTCGTAAGAAGTTCAAGCTAAAAAGGTCAGCATAATTTTTGGAAATCAGATTTTGGTACTGGAAATGTTACATGGATAACAATAAACTAAAGATGATTTAGCATCTGATGGCAGAAAATTTGCACTTCTATATTTCCCATGCACTTCTGATTAGTTATCCGTTAATTTTTGTGGCCAGAAAATGTAGGTTAAATGTGCATTAGCATATGGGCTGATGTTAGCAATGCTCTCTGTCATTAGAACTGAAATTAATTACCTTGTTGTGTTGATTAACCACACCTTCTGTGATCAGATTTTCCTATTCATGAACATATGTTGTGCTAGCAACAAACTGCAGGATTTATTCTCAATGAATTCTTTATTAATAAATATAACCTTGCTCATAAATAGTATACGTATATTTCAAAAACCAAATTAAAAATCCTTATTATATACACGGGTCTGTTTCATTTACTACTTAAAAGCTATTAACTTTATGCATTATGAATGTGCCTCTGTTAATAGTGATGTGTATTAGAAGTATAATATTTTGGATGCAGTTGGATTTCTTTTAAAAGAGATCTTACAGTAGGAATTATTTCTGCTGCTTATTTAAATTTGATCAAGACATTTTATCAAGTCAGATTTCCTTTACTACCAGCAGGACCTGTAAATCATATTTCCACAAACTAATAAATTGTATATTTTCTTGCTATATTTTGAAACTGCACCCTTTAAAAAAATAAAAAGTTACCCCCCCCCGAGAAAAGTTTCCTTCCTATTAAGGCCTGTAGTTTTAAAATTATTTGCTTTGCATTCATACCTTTGAAGCTCGCCACAGTTCTAACCAAACCAGTTGGAATTTCCTACCTTCATTAGAAGAAACTAAAATCAGTCAAGTGCTTACAGCAATTATAAAAAATAAAATGTAGACACAGTAACATCATATTTTGAGTCTGATTTTTTTAATTTCTTTGAACAAGCTCGAAGATTCCCCATTTTTTCTATATGGGCTTGGAAATAAAATCTAGATATTTCATGAATTTTTGTTTTTTTAAATAATAATGTTCAATGAGAATATTAACCCCCTTCCCTTTGCCTATTTGCTTACGAACAATCATAATTGTTCTTTAAGTAAAACATACGTGGAACGTCGTTGTTTATTTTAATTTTCCTCCTGACAACATGGCAGAAGTGTTCCCCGAGATCTTGAAGGCCTATCAAGTCGTGACGTCATTTTCAGTGACGTCACACCTCGTGGATCTACTGATCAAACAGTCCCTGTCTGCATTAAAACGCTGACTTGTATTTAAACGTGTGACTAGTGTTCTTTTTTACGCTTTCCAACCGTAGGTTGAAGAAGCGTATATGCTCCACCTTTGTCCGTCCGTCCGTCCGTCCGCACGATAACTCACATGAAAATGGTTCGATTTCGACGAAATTTTAGTATGTGGTAGGGGATCACCTGGGGACGAACCTTATTGAAAATGGGCGAAACAGGGTCAAAGGTCAGGACATAGTAGCGGGATTCATTCCATTGCTTTTATGCGTCATAACTTGCGTAAACATGGTTCGATTTCGATGAAATTTTAGTATGTAGTAGGGAACCACCTGGGCACGAGCCCTATTGGAAATGGGGTCAAAGGTCAGGCAGGACATAAGAGCGGGATTTATTTCATTGCTCTTATGAGGCATAACGTGCGTAAAAATGGTTCGATTTCGATGAAATTTTAGTATGTGGTAGGGAACCAAATGGGGACGAACCCTATTGAAAATGGGTGGAATGAGGTCAAAGGTCAGGACATAAAAGTGGGATCCATTCCATTGCCTTTTTGTGTCATAACATGCGTAAATATGGTTCGATTTTGATGAAATTTTAGTATGTGGTAGGGAACCACCTCGGCACGAACCCTATCGAAAATGGGCGAACTGGGGTCAAAGGTCAGGCAGGGCATAAGAACGGGATTTATTCCATTGCCCCTTATGCGGCATAACTTGCGTAAAAATGGTTCGATTTCGATGAAATTTTAGTATGTGGTAAGTAACCACCTGGGGACGAAACCTATTGAAAATGGGAGAAATGGGGTCAAAGGTCAAGACATAACAGCGGGATCCATTTCATTGCCTTTATGCGTCATAACATGCGTAAATATGGTTCGATTTCGATGAAATTTAAAATGTGGTAGGGAACCACCTGGGCACAAACCCTATTGAAAATGGGCGAAATGGGGTTAAAGGTCAGGACACTGGAGTGGGATCCATTCCATTGCCCTTGTGCATCATAACTTACCTAAAAATGTTTCGATTGCGACAAAGCGTTATCATGTTGTTCCGGAGGTACAGTGAACCGGTTCTGTTGAATATCATCGAAATGGGGTCAAAGGTCATTGCACAAAAGCAAGATATATTTCACTGCCATTATTCTCATAACTTGCGTAAAACTGCTTCTATTGCGACAAACCTTTAGTATGCTATTCCTGAGGTATACCGAACCGGTTCTGTTGAATATCATCGAAATGGGGTCAAAGGTCAGGACACAGGAACGAGATTTATTCCACAGCCATTATCCACATAACTTGAGTAATAATTTCTGGTATGTTGGAAAGCGTATCATAATCAATGCATTGCATGATTTTACTAACTTGTTTCTTTGACTTGTCACCAAAACCGTTACTGCTTGACTCCCTTTTATCATAGATTAATGTTTCATACACCTAAACCTTCATCGACAAATGCTTTATGGAATGGTGAAAACCGCATCAAATTCCATCCAGCGATTCTCGAGATTAGCCCGAACAAACAGACAGACGCCTAACGGGGACTTTATTTTATACTATGTCATCATCATCATCATTGTCAACCATTATCAATCCACTGCTGGACGAAGGTCTCCCCAAGTTTCCTCCACAACGGTCTGTCTTGTGCCAGTCTCCTCCATGTCACCCCTGCATACTTTCGAATTTCATCCACCCATCTCCCATGTGGTCTTCTTCTGGGTCTTTTCCTGTCCCTTGGAATCCAATCTAAAATTTCAGCTGTCCATCGATGATCTGTCCTTCTGGCAGTATGTCCAGCCCATTGCCATTTCAGGGATTTAACTCTGATCATGATGTCTTCCACTCTTGTCATTTTTCGGATCCACGAGTTCCTCTTCTTATCTCTCCTGGTTACACCAAGCATGCATCTCTCCATGCCTCTTTGAGTTGTCTGCAGCCTTTGTATGTCTCTTTTAGTTAAGGTCCACGTCTCCGCACCATACGTAAGCACTGGAAGGATGCATTGATCAAACACTTTTCTTTTAAGACATAATGGCATATTGCTCTTGAAAATTATGCTGTTTCTTCCAAAAGCTCTCCAGGCAAGTTTTGTACGCCGATTAATTTCTTCATCAATGTGACCCTCACTTGATATCTGCTGTCCAAGATAAACGTACGTGTCTGTTATCTCCAGCTTTTCTCCATCAATCGATAAATCTTCATTTCTTGTAAAAGCATTGAACATCACTTTTGTCTTCTGAAAGTTCATTTTTAATCCCACTTCTTTACTCTTGTCAGCAAGTTCCTGGATCATACTCTGCAGCTCTGATGGGGTAGTTGCAAAAATGACTACGTCATCAGCAAAACGAAGGTGGGTTAGATAATCTCCATTAATCTTTATCCCCTTGTTTTCCCAGCTCAGTGACCGAAAAACACCCTCCAATGTGGCATTAAAGAGCTTCGGAGATATGGTGTCACCTTGTCTCACTCCCTTTCCAATTTTTACGTGTGTTGTATTTTCAAACAGCCTAATCTTTGCACTTGCATTTTCATAGATGTTATTAATAATATTAATGTATGCATCTTCAATACCGCAGGTTTTCAGAGCCATTGTAACTGCTGATGGTTTCACCGAATCAAAGGCTTTTTCATAATCGATAAAAGCCATGCACAATGGAAGTTCATATTCCCTCGCTCTTTCAATTAGTTCTCTCAGCACGTGGATATGATCTATTGTGCTGTAGCCACTCCTGAATCCAGCTTGTTCTCTCGGTTGAGCCATGTCCAGTGTTACCTTCAAGCGGTGTGAAAGAACTTTAGTGAAGATTTTATAAACTACTGATAGGAGGCTGATAGGTCTGTAGTTTCCGAGATCCTCAATGTCACCTTTCTTATGTAGCAGGATCATTGTAGCGGTGTTCCAATCCTCAGGAATCTTTCCTTCATTAAGGCATCGAGTGAAAATTTGGGCGAGTACTGTTTCGATTTCTCCACTTGCTTCTTGTATGATGTCTACAGTAATTCCATCTTCTCCTGGAGCTTTTTCCTCGCTTCATGTTCTTGATTGCATGTGCAACTTCTGCTGGAAGGACTGGAGGAACTCTGGTACTGGTATCTTTCATGATGTCTGGAGTGCATATATCATCCCTTTCATATAATTTGGAGTAGAAATCTTTCACTCTTGTCAAAATTTCGCCTTTATTTCTTGTTACAGAACCATCTTCTTTTCTCAGTGCCATAATCTGTTTTCTTCCCTTACTGAGATGTCCCTTTGCTATCTTTAGGCTTTGGTTGTTTTCAATTGCTTTCCTCACTAGTTCACAGTTGAATTTCCTTACGTCTTCAGTGATACTTTTTCTTACTGTCTTGCATAGCTCTATATATTCCACTTTGGAAGTCACATCTTCTTTAGTTGTCCTCATCTCTCTTCTTTTTTGCATCAACATTTTGGTTTTTCCTGATAATTTGTTCACATGCAACTTGTTCTTAGACCCAGCTAATTTTGTTGCTGTTTCCATAAGAGCTTTGGTTACTTTTCTGTTAACTTCAGAGATGTCCACTTCTTCCGATGTTAGGCCTTCTAAAGCAGAGAACCTGTTCTTCAGTTCTACAACTTGAAGGTATTATGGTGTTTTTTAAGGTTGGTTATGTCAATAGATTTTGTTTGTCCTATGAGCTTGCCACGTTCAAGTTTAGTGTTGAGGTGCATCTTACATCTCACCAATCTATGGTCACTACCTGTGTTGAACTTGTTTAGCACACTGCAGTCTTCTATGACGAATTTTTTGTTACACATAATAAAATCAATTTCACTTGTCGTCCCATTTGGATGTCTCCATGTCCATTTCCTGTGTGGCTTTTTCTTGAAGAAGGAGTTCAAGATGAAAAACCCTTCTGCCTCTGCAAACTCAACGAGAGTATTTCCACGCTGGTTTCTGTTGCCGTGACCGAATTTACCTACCGAAGTTTCATTCTGTTGCCGTTGCCCTATTTTTGCATTGAAATCTCCCATAATTATTTTCAAGTGCTGCTTACCTTTATTATTTAGATGACAAATTTCCTCATAAAATTCTTCAATTTCTTCTTCAGGATGACTTGTGGTGGGTGCATAAGTTTGAATAATCTGAGCCTGGTATCTTTTCGAGAGTTGGATAACAAGTCGTGCAGCTCTGTCAGAGGAACTTTCAACTTCTACAACTTTATCCTTCAGTTTCTTGTTTATTATAAATCCAACACCACTAGTTCTGCCAGTATCTGTCCCACGATAGTAGAAGAGATGTCCACTTTTCAGTTCGATGAGATCTTCTCCTTTTCTCCTTACCTCACTTAGCCCCACGATGTCCCACTTGATCCTTTGTAGTTCCTCTTCCAATTCAAGAAGCCTTGAATCAGAAGATAGGGAGCGTCCATTGTAAGTAGCCAAGGTCAGCATCAGATGGCAGAAAATGTTTAATGTTTTGGTTGCGCATTGCTCTCCAGAATGGATTAAAATGAGATGGCACTCTTAAAAATTTGTTTTAAGACATTATACCCAGGGGTTGGAAAGAAGTCGTCTCAGCAATGTTGATTTTGTTCAGTAAAATAATGAATATTAAAAGTAAGGTCCAACGCATTTATAAAAAATGTTAAAATGCAATACATTGAGTAGTACATGCCTCTCTATGCGGCAACATTTATTTATTTACGGATAAATAAAACATGATGCGTGATACAAAAACGCACCTTTATGTTGATGCTCCAATGACATTTAAATAGGAATAGAAAACGGGCGATCCAACCAAACATTTTCCTGTATAAACCTTCAAAAATATTTAAATGCGGCATATATGTATGTCAATCACACACTTTCATAGATGCACCCATATAAAGTAAAAGCACTAAAATACGTTACACGTTTTAAATGAAGTAGGCACTAAATGTACGAATATCTTTACCAACAAAGTGCTATTTCGACACCATTGCATTATTAGCACTTCGGCTCAGCATTCTGATGTATTTGAAATACACTGCTGGCCACCCAAAATGCAACACCAAGAATTACACGAGATAGCAAAGTCAGATTTACTGGACACATAACAACAGATACAAAGATGAAACGATTGAGATTACAGGCCCGTGCGACTTGCGGAACACGCAGACATCAATAGTTCGTGTAGCCCCCATAGATGGCAATAACGGTCGCTACACGCCGCGCCATCGAACGAAAGATGCTTTGGATGTGGGCTTGGGTTATGTCGGTCCAGGCTGCTTCCACACGCTGCCACAGTTCATCAGGCGTAGCCGCGGGTGGTGCTTGCCGGGCCACTCGGTTGCCGATCAGCGTCCAGACGTGTTTGATAGGTGGTATATCGAGAGAACAGGCAGGCCACAGCAGCAGTGACACCTGTGACACCTGGTGGGCCGTGAAAAAAATGTTGCACGATGCGTGCCACGAGCGGGCGCGCATTGTACTGATGAAACGTGGCCGCTGGCAGGTCCTGCCGGTAAAGGAGGACTACAGGCTCCAAAACGTCGGAGATGTAGCGGTGGCTGTTGAGCCTACCGGCGATGCGTATCAGAAGGGTGCGGGTGTCACATCCAATTGCGCTCCAAACCATAACGCCAGGTGTCGCACCGGTTTGGCGATGCGAAATGTAGGTGTCCTACAGTCTCTCACCGCAGTGCCGTCACACGCGGATCCGACCATCGTGGTGTTCCAGGCAGAAGCGGGATACGTCAGAGAAGACAATGTCGTGCCATTCCGTAGCCAAGGTGCAACGTTCAACGGCCCAATGCCGCCGCACTCGACGGTGATGTAACAGCAATGGTAATCGGAGCAATGGGTGCCGTGCGACAAGTCCCCGCTCCTGCAGACAACGTCTAACGGTACGTGCTGACACAGATTGTTGCGCAATTCATCCTAATTCCTGCGCTAACGTTCGTGATGGGGCGGTGCAAGCCGTTAATGCCCGTCGCACAATGATGGGGCGGTGCGAGCCGTCACTGCCCTCGTTCGCTGGTGTGCCGCGGCTGCTGCAGTCCCTCACGTCATTCCGTCCATCCCTCCGGCACCCACCGAATCCATACTCGCTTCACTGGGGCTGGATGTCATACACACGGGTGCCGATGTCTCGGTACGATAAACCGCTGTCGCGATAAGGCACTGTTCGTCCTCTGTCGAACTCCGAAACGTGCTAGAATGACTACCGTATTCTGCGACAAGGCATCAGGAAGCTTCCCACGCACAAGTCCGGCAGCATAGCACACTTCCACTACTTACACCCCGCCGTCTGTGCACCCTTTTAACAGTGCTTCTCGGTGGCGTGCCGGTCGCACATGATTTGCATATGTACTGCAAAGCTAATCGTTTGCATGTCCTCTCACGGACGAAGCATGCTGTGAATTTCAGGCTAATCGGATGCTTCCTTCTTGGTGTTGCATTTTATGTGGCCAGCAGTGTATTTTATTCGGTATCACAGTGCATGCTTAAGTTTCGTGCCTTGCATCAGAAAAAATCACGTTGCTGAACTTTTGAAGCAATGCTGTCAACTTCCAGACTAATTGTGAAGGGTTTTATAGCTTTTGTCATGTGTGGTGCATATATTCTAATTCATTTTAACTTTCTGTGTTACATTTCTATGTCTTATGTCCTAAATTTATTATCTCTCGTTTACACTTTTGAATATCTTTTTTTTGTTGCTTTGAGGCTTAACCACCACCGTGAGCAACTCAATGGGCTATAAGAAGTCGCCCGTCCCTAATTTAGGGCCACTGGCTCCAGAAAAATGAGAGAGCCAGCGCCGAAAGCCAAACACAACATCCATGCCTCACCGGGATTCGAACCCGGACCCCTCTTGGACGAATGATCAGTAGCCATCGTTTAGACCACTGCGATTCCGGGCGGCGGCTTCGAAGTAAACATCATGCCTAAATTCTCGAAACTTTCGATTCACATAGCAGCACTGGCGGGAAGCCAAAAAGTTAAACAACCCAATCAAGTTTGTAAAATCATGCAATGCATTAATTATAATACGCTTTCCAACATACCAGAAATCATTACTCAAGTTATCACTCAAGTTATGAGAATAATGGCTGTGGAATAAATATCGCTCCTGTACCCTGACCCTTGATCCCATATCGATGATATTCAACAGAACCAGTTCCGTATACCTCCGAAATAACATGATAAAGTTTTGTCGCAATCGAAGCATTTTTACGCAAGTTATGATGCATAAGGGCTGGCTATGGAATAGATCCCGCTCCTGTGTCATAACCTTTGACCCTATTTCACCCATTTTCGATAGAATTCATCCTCAGCCAGGCCCCTACAACATACTAACATTTCATCCAAATCGTAGCATTTTTACGTAAGTTAGGACGCATAATGGCGATGGAAGTGATTCCGCTCCTATGTCCTGACCTTTGACCCCATTTCGCCCATTTTCAATAGGGTTTGTAGCCATGTGGTTCCCTACCCCATACTAAAATTTCATCGAAACCGAACTATTTGTACGTTAGTCATGACGCATAGCAGCAGTGGAATGGATCCCGCTCCTATTTACTGACCTTTCACCCCATTTTGTTCACTTTAAATAAGGTTCCTTCCCAGGTGATATTCTACCAGATAATAAAATTTCATCGAAATCGAACGATTATTAAGCGAGTAATCATGCGAACGGACATACGCACACAACGCGTGACGTAATGAAGCAGATGGGAATCGCGACCATCTGCTCGCAAGAGTATGACGTCATAAAACCTTAATAGGATCCCCACACAACGCGTGACGTAATGAGACAGATGGCGTGACCGCGCGCCAACATCCTAAAACGCGAGATTGTGACGTCATAAGATTTCTAAACATTGGAAACATTAATAGAGCGACACCATGACAATAAAAACGTCATATTTCGGGATGGTTATTTAACCCACTAAACGAATTCTCCTAAAGTCGAGATCAAGCTAAATCGATTTCTAGTATCAGAAAACGGTAGGTTAACAACTTTCATCAAAATTCTTAGAACCGTTTTCAAAATAAAATGTACATACATACATACAAGAATTGTTACTTTAAGGTGGACGTCAAGTAATTTTGCTTCCCATACTTCCAATGGAAAATCTTCTGTTCACATTTTCTTCACAATTAATGCGTTCCCAAGGATGAAATTTTGAACATCGATTAAAATGGCTTCATTTCATAACTTGGAATACTTTATATTTTCTAAACCATAACCATAATTATGCAATCCAACATTTATTTGTCCACTGACGTCATCAAAGTACAGGTCTCGCCATGTTTTTTCTGGTTTCAGCACCACCAAAGGAAACGTTATTGTTTTTTAATATAATTATGCTTATGTTTTAGAAAATGTTAAGTATTCTAAGTTATAGTATGAAGTTATTTTAATCGATGTTCAAATTTCCATCCTTGGGAACACAGTAACTGTGAAGGAAATGTGTACAAAAGGTTTTCCATTGTAAATGTAGGAAGCAAAATTACTTGACGTCCACCTTAATAGTGTGGGATAAGGGCGATGGAATGGATCCCGATCCTATGTCCTGACCTTTGACTCCATTTGTGCCATTTTCAATATGGTTCCTCTCCAGGTGGTCCGCTACAACATACTAAAATTTCATCGAAATCTAACCATTTTTACGCACCTTATGACGCATAAGGGCAGTGGAATGCATCCCGCTCCTATGTCCTGACCTTTGACTCCACTTCATCCATTTTCAATACGGTTCGTTCCAAGGTGGTCCCCTACCATGTACTAAAATTTCATTGAAATCGAACCGTATTTATTCAAGGTATGACGTATAAGGCACTTGAATGGATTCCGCTCTTATGGCGTGACCTTTGACCCCACTTCACCCATTTTCAATAGGGCTCGTCCCCTGGTCGTCCCCTACTACATACTAAAATTTCATCGAAATCCAACAATTTTTACGTGAGTTATCGAGCCGACAGACGGACGGACGGACGGACGGACGGATAGACGTACAGACGGACGGAAAAAGCTGGAGCATGTAAGCTTCTTCAACCTACGGTTGAAAAGCGTAAAAAACCGCCATTCGCATTCTTTCGTTGCTTCCACTACCTGCGAGGATGTTGCAGACACGTGACTTTCATTATGGCAACAAGCCTTAATAACGTAAATGAAGGACAACCAGTCCCCGTTGAAATGATGGTGTCTTACTTTGAAAGTTTAACTTTCGATTACAAAACTCGGTATTTGAAAAAAAATAATGGGATTGGATGAAAAGATCCCTATGTCCTGAATGTAATCATCTTCGATGGGGATGCGAAAAGTTTTCCAGAAGTGCAAATAGTAAATATTTTCTAAAACTTCGTCTTTGGCCGAAGCGCCATTACCATACAGCAGGTAGAGGCATTAGAATCACATAAAATGCTCGAAGCATATAACAGTTTCTCAACAGGGATATTCTTTTACATGGTAATTTAGTGATATCTCTAATTAGTGAGCAATTAATAACTCTTCAATAAAATCGTTTTTCTATGCTCTGGGAAGCGATTTTCAAGACTTACAAAACTTGAGAGAAAAATTTGGTTTTTCACGCAGAATTTTGGTGAAAAAGCACAGTAATTTTTCTTGGAATCGGGCCCTAATTTATTTATCAGTAAATAAATTTAGCAGCGTAATCCCTATATGTAAACAGACGTAGACACCAAAACGAATTTTACTTAGAAATAATTTTATCCATTATTTGCATTTTTCCGCAAAAGTGTGCTTCAGCTCCAGTTAAAAATCCAGGTGTACTAAAAATAAAATCAACGTTGGTTTGGGGAGGAAATGTCATACAGAACAAAATATTAAAGTAAAAAAAAACCAACACTAAGAGCCAAATAATCTTAAAAGTGAAAATACTAAGTGAAAAGCTGAAATTTCGCAAAAAAGTGGGTCAAGCTCTCCTAAAAAATCCAAAAGAGCCAAAGAGATTTGATTCTGACTAAAAGTCAGGATGACTAACAAATTAACTTTTAGCTTTATAAAAAGTTTCATCAGCCCCTTGATGAATCAGGAAATTTCTGAATAGAAGTCTCTGATGATGAAAAACCCACGTGTATAGAAGTGCCGATTGGGTACCGAAGTGTTGATTTAAGAACATTTTTGACTAACAGACAAACGCTGAAAGGTGTTCTATTATGAAAATAATCGGTAGCAATAAAACCTACGCCAAAAATAGCCAACACTTTTTAAATTAAAATTGAAAACTTGAAACCAACGAGTGAAACGCCTGGCCCAATAAGGGCAAGCACCGAACGCCAACAGCATTTGAACAAGTAAAAGATATGTTTTCTGTTTTACCAAAAATCACTGATTTCTAGATAAAACAAACCTTTGAAATGTTCTCTGTCTTCGAAGAGACTAACTCTTCAATAGTGTTTTTTACGCTTTCCAACCGTAGGTTGAAGAAGCGTATACGCTCCAGCTTTTTCCGTCCGTCTGTCGGCACGATAACGCACGTAAAAATGGTTCGATTTCGATGAAATTTTAGTATGTGGTAGGGGACCACCTGGGAACGAACCGTATTGAAAATGGGACAAATGGGGTTAAAGGTCACGACAAAGGAGCGCGATACATTCCATTGCCCTTAAGCCTATCACTTGCGTTAATATGGTTCGATTTCTATGAAATTTTAGTATGTGGTAGGGGACTGCCTGGGGATGAACTCTGTTGAAAATGGGTGAAGTGGGGTCAAAGGTCAGGACATAGGAGCGGGATGCATTCCATTGACCTTATGCGTCAAAACGTGCGTGAAAATGGTTCGATTTCCATGTAATTTTAAGATGTGGTAGGGGACCACTTGGAGAGGAACCCTGTTGAAAAATGGGACAAATATGGTCAAAGGTCAGGACATAGGATCGGAATCAATTCCATCGCCCTTATCCCATACTATTAAGGTGGACGTCAAGTAATTTTGCTTCCTATATTTCCAATGGAAAAACTTTTCTACACATTTTCTTCACAATTAGTGTGTTCCGAAGGATGGAAATTTGAACATCGATTAAAATAACTTCATATTATAACTTGGAATACTTAACATTTTCTAAAACATAACCATAATTATATTAAAAAACAATAACGTTTCCTTTGGGGGTGTTGAAACCAGAAAAAAGTTATGGTTTAGAAAATATTAAGTAATTCAAGTTATGAAAGGAAGCTATTTTAATAGATGTTCAAATTTTCATCCTTGGGAACGCTATAATTGTGAGGAAAATGTGTACAGAAGTTTTTTCACTAGAAGTATAGGAAGCAAAATTATTTGACGTCCACCTTAAAAGAGCAATTCTTGTATCTATGACAATTTTATTTTGAAAATGGCGCTAAAGATTTGATGAAAGCCGTTAACCTACCGTTTTCTGGTACTAAAAATCTATTTAGCTTGATCTCGACTTTAAGAAAATTCGTTTAGTGGGTTAAATAACCACCCCGAATTACCAATTTTCAGTGTCATGGCGTCGTTTAATTAATGTTACCTATATTTAGAAATCTTATGACGTCACAAGCTCGCGATTGAGATTATGACGCGCGGTCACGCCATCTGTCTCATTACGTCACGCGTTTTGTGTGGATCCTATTAAAGTTTTATGACGTCACACTCTTTCGAGCAGGTGGTCGCGATTCCCATCTGCCTCATACGTCACGCGTTGTGTGCGTATGCCCGTCCGCACGATAACTCGCGTAACAATCGTTCGATTTCGAGAAAATTTTAGTATGTGGTGGGGACCACCTGGGAAGGAACCCTATTGAAAGTGAACGAAATAGTGTCAAAGGTCAAGACATAGGAGCGAGATTCATTTCACCGCTCTTATGCGTCATAACTAACGTAAAAAATGTTCGATTTCGATGAAATTTTAGTATGTGGTAGGGGACCACCTGGGGACAAACGCTATTGAAGATGAGCGAAATGGAGTCAAAGGTCAGGACATAGGAGTGGAATCACTTCCATCGCCATTATGCGTCATAACTTACGTAAAAATGCTGGGATTTCGATGATATGTTAGTACAGTATGTTGTAGGTGCCTGCTTGAGGACGAATTCTATTGAAAATGGGAGAAATGGGGTCAAATGTTAGGACACTGGAGCGGGATCTATTCCATAGCCTTATGCATCATAACTTACGTAAAAATGCTTATATTGCGACAAAACTTTATCATATTATTGCGGAGGTACACTGAACCGGTTCTGTTGAATATCATCGAAATGGGATCAAAAGTCAGGGCACAGGAGCGAGATTTATTCCACAGCAATTATCCTCATAACGTGAGTAATAACTTGAGTAATGATTTCTGGTGTGTTGGAAAGCGTATTATAATCAATGCATTGCATGATTTTACTAACTTGTTTAAGCTCTTGGAAGCGATCTCCCTTCGCTTGGCAGATAAGCAAATGCTTTCGGTACTGCATTTTGAGACAGCTCCTGGCAGCCTAAAAACGACTTCCGGTCTGGATTTCCTCTACTGCAGCATTTAATAAAGCCCCAAAATCTAGTCATTTTGGCTTAAAAATTTTATAAACACCGACTGCTAATAGTCGCACTTTGCACGCTAACTGCAGGGCAGCTAGCTATGTTTGTCCTTTAGGTACTTGCAGGAACTGTTGCCACTTCACTCAAACTTCTCGATGACGTCACGTGCTACATCCTCATTATGTTGGGTCCATTAGCGATCTGCGCTCTCATTGGCTTTTTCATTTGACATCACTATAGAGGCACGGAGCGAAAGCAATTCACACACATTCATACGCAACTCAGGCCAATGAGGAAAGCTTAAAGTTTGTATGAGCAAAACTGAAAATTTTTCACTTCGTCACGCAATTACTAAAGAAAAGAAAAATGTCAATTTCGCAATGAATTTTCAACAAATATAATAGAGTTATGTTCAACATTTGTCACATGCGTTTGTGAAACAACACGGTGGGAACCTGAGATTTTTACCGAAACAAATGAGGGATTTATATCGACAATAAAAGAATTCTGCTATCGTATTAATTTGCGCAGTTCTAATAACCAGCGTCATAACTATTCCCATAGGTTAATAGGACAACATTTAGATACAAAATAAAGGTTGATATTGAATTATACTAAAAATAGTCTGTTTCGTTTCTCTAACAAAATGTGGTTGACTTTCTTTTACACACGGCCATGTTACTTTTATAATCTCCATTTTTGCATGTGGGACTTCGAAATGGCGAGCATTTTTAAAAATTTGGATACAAATTATGCTTGAAATTTACTTAGAAAATCGCTAAATTTCGGTGATGCAACCTGTATGTTTTAACTTTTACTGCAGTGAATGAACGTTTTTCCAAAACACGTTCATAATCATCCTAAGTAATGTGTTTAGGGCAAATTCTGGCATGTTTCACATTCACAACATCTTTTCGTTAACATTTGAGTAGCCAGCCACGTTTTTAGCAACATCTGATCTTTTGGGAATGCGTGATTAAATAATCCCAGTTCCTTTGGTTTTCTTAATCTGCGATGAGCACATGACAACGGCACAATAATTGGTAGGCATCGTTCTTTCGAAATAATAGCACAGAATGGTGGGGCCGTAAAGTTTTCTAACTAACAAATACACAGCAATAGAAATATTTCATTTTGTTATCATAATAATTAACTTATAACGCTTAGCTTTTGTTACCACAATAGCTATCTGTATACTATCCCAATAAAAATATGACTCTCGATCATAAAGGCTGATCAAATACCACTAAATAAACAGAAAATTAATAGTAACCGCATATATATACAAACCATCGAAGCAAGTGATCTGCCTCAACAGCTACGTCATGCGTGAGTAGCCCAAAAAATTTCTTCGATGCGTGACGAGTGGTCTACGAAACTTTTTTGCTCATCGGAAAAAAGGCGCGAGGCCCATGCGCCGCGGCCTGTCTAACAACATGTAAGGTCATAGGCTAAATGCGTAGTTACATCGGACGCTGAAAGAATTGGTTTATCGGCGCTCGCACAGACTAAATGCGCAGTTGTTTTCGTCCATACGTATGTATCTCTTTGAGTAGTTCTTTAATTAAAATTTAAATATTGTATTAACATTACGTCGAGACGAAAATTAAATATATGGGTTGTAGTACATCGGACGCTAAAAGAATTTGTTTATCCCGTCATAATGAAATTTCCAAGAAACAGAATCTCGATTAATGGCTTTGCAAAGAGAAAGACAATCGCCTTTTACACGTAATAATCGTCTGTCTTTAGATTCGCCGTAAATTATAAATTGCTACCGTGCAAAGCCGGGCCGGGTCGCTAGTCTGATGATAATTTATTTTAGTCTGTATCATCTTCTCACAGACACCTGTCACATCTGACATCTATTAGATAGAAACCAACATCTCGTTATACTCCTTTGCATCTGTCAAACGTCGTAAACATTAGAAGGATACGTTGCTTGAATATTCGCAGTGCTCATATGCGTACTAATGGTCACCTATTTCCTAAATAAAATTTCACTTTTGCATAATATTGAATTTATGCATAAAGGCGTACGTAATGCTTATCTCAGGATTCTGCAGCCCAAAGTATCGAGTGGTCTGAGGCACTAGCTTCTAACATATCATCCACGTTGCGTATGAGCACGAGTCTCGGATGAAGCAAAGGTGGTGCTTTGGTCTGAAGGCGCTGGCCGTCTTCCTTCCCTGGAACCAGTAGCACTAAATTTGTGACGGACGTCTGCTTATAGCCCAAAGAGTTGCGAATGTTGGTTGTTAAACTTCGAAACAACAGCAGCGATAAATAATCTGAACAGTTATAACAGCAGCCGGAATACACGCACACATACATAGAGATAAAATGTCTATCTTGCATGTCCACTCTGGGCTAAAAAGTCGTTAAAACCATTACACGATGACCATTGACAAAAGATGGTTGAACACATGTGACGTAATAGAGAGGTAATGCACGTGTTAAGACGACAAATCTGCAGCGAGTCATTCTGTCCGCGCAACTCGGTTGGGAGAGCGACTTACTCCGGAGTGAGGGGAGACGGATAAAACTTGTCTTTTCACTGAAAAGAAAACGGAGAAAACTTTATCGAAAACAAAATGTCAGAATCTAATTATATAAGCTTAGATAGCTCGCTGCTAAAGAAAATGCATTTTAACTCATGACAAAGAATTTTTTAATAAAAAATCCAGTTATAAATAATACGAATTTTGTCAAATATTATTATTAATAATATAGCAAACATTCATCCTCTGAGTGATTGTTTATGTGGTTTCCAGTTTCTAACCAAAACCCTTTCCCAAACATAATTTTTCGTTCACCTTCAAGGTCTCGATTTTATTTTACGGTTATATACTTTTGATTTTATTCTTGCAATTAATAGGTATTCACCGACCATCATGAGAACTTGTCTAATTTAGGAAACTATTCTTTACGGAAAAACGTTTTCGGCCTGACATGTGCTCTCCTAAATCCCTCAGCATATTAAGTGTTAGCAATTTAAACACATCCCGAATAAAGAAAACCAATGGAATAAATGCTATTCTATATGAACACCACTTCTTTTTCTAGTAGAACGTTAAGGGATTGGCATACGGTTTTCGATAAAAGTTACAAACACTTAAGATTTAATTTGTTTTAATTTGTTAACTCTGTTAGGTGAACGTGCTTTTCGATAAGTTGAAACTTTAAATAAGGTGCATATGTTTTTATTCAAATTATCCACAGCACATTTGCACTCGCACTACCGGACATTCATTTCCGACAGCAGAAGGTCGATGTTAGACGGGCCCATAGGAAATACGAATTGCAAAGCTAGTTGCTGGTAATTAATGCGAAATTAACCGGAGTATTTTGTGCGTTGCTTTCGAAGGCTCTTCAAAATCTTGGTTAATGACTCGTGTGCAGTGATCTTTTCTCATTAATGCAATTGCTCCCTAGAGTGATCATTTCCATTACGAACTCTTCTGCAGATCGAGAAATTTCTATATCAGAACGTATAAACATTTCATAGCACCGCTGTTGATGTGTTTCGGTCTTCAAACAAGTCATTCTTATTTTACCGCCTGCGAGTTTACGATAATGGTACTATTTACTTTCTTGTTGAATAAGATATCCTTATGCATTTTAAACAGGCTCCGTTTCACCAGCATATTATACCAATAATTTGTCGGTTATCAAATAAATGCGAACAATTCAAATCCCCTCAGATGATAAAATTTTGCGCTATTGGAAAGGTAATTCAATATTCCTTCTATTTGATAAAATGCCATACATAATATATATGTATTTATGCTCATTGGATAAATCGTAAATACAAAAGTTATCAGAATTAAATTTTTACATAACGTAGTGCTTTTGTAAATCTATCCAATGGCTGAATTTTGATGAAGAAAGCTAACTTCTTGGAAACACGGTGACTTTAACAACATCGATTATACAATATGGTTTTTTAGATTTAGCTTTTCTTTGAAATTGGAGAGCTTTCTAAGAATGTATACTGTTTTCTTTTGAAAATAACATATGAAAGTTATTAAAAGAGCCATGGAAAAATAGAAATATATTTGTTTCCGAGACTAAAGCTTTTAGTGTAAAATCAAAATTTCTTCAAGACTGGAAGATTTTCAAATGATCATATGTAGAGAATTTTAGGAAGGGAGTGTCTGACCCCAGGTCTTAAACAACCCTTAGAAATAGGAAGCTAGGAGATTTGGGCTAGAGTGCCTGATAGGAAAGTGACACGGAAGCGAGGTAGAAAAGGGGAAGAAGACGCCCTTATTTATTACCGGGGGCCAGTACTTGGGGTCCGACGGCTTAACGTGCCCATCCGACGCACGGCGGATATTTAGTGGATCGAACCTGAGGTCCTTTCCGCGGCAGTCACGAACGTTACCCACTCAGCTACCTGCGGCCAATGGAAGATTATCTATATACTGTTTGGATAATATTGGTCAGGGTTACAGGTATCCGACGCACAGCAAATTCGTAATCTCCGTTATTGGTGTCTGACCCCAGGTCTGAAACAACCCTTAGAAATAGGAAGCTAGGAGATTTGGGCTAGAGTTCCCGATAGGAAAGTGACACGGAATGCGGATAGTCGCACAGAAGGACTACCAGAATGATGCTGCGAGAAAGTCCTTTTTATAAGATTAATTCTTATGTCAAAAGACAGGAGAAGCATACTGAGTGTTACAATTATCACTGGACAGCAATTTTGAACGAAGTTTATGCTTTTGAGATAAAAGTAACACATTCGGAATGAGTTCGATGCCCTGAGCACGAATATGACCATAAAAAAGCTAAATTCGCTACGGTGTATTTGTAATGGATATGTATTTCCTTGCATTTTAGAGATATGTGTATACATAAACATATTAAATCCATTGTATTATATTATTAAAATAAATATAATAAATATAATGAATGCATTTATTTTATTGATTTGAGACTGTATTGATTAATTTTATTGATTTTTTCATTAATTTCTTTATTTCATTAAATTATTTTATTTATTTTATTGATTTGAGACTGTAATGATTAATTTTATTGATTCATTTTATTAATTTCTTTATTTTATTAATTTATTTTATTTATTTGATTTGAGAATATATGTACAGGAATTTATTCATGTCAATTAGTTATCTGTTTATGACGTTCGGATTTGACTTGACTTCGCTTGTATTACACCTGAGGTGCATCGTTGAAGAGCGTCCAACAGTAGTGGTCCGCCAGCAGCATGGTGGCGGACTACTGTTGAACCTGGTATCGCTGTTCAATCACAGCCACATCCTTGTGGGAACGCTCACCATACTGATCACTGACCTTTCCGCAGTTATCCAGGAAAAACTCCAAATGAGATTTAAGAAAGTCCATCTTTAAGGACATTCTGCAGCTAAATTTATGAAACAGAGCCTTCATGAAGCAGATCCTTGTAATTTTTGCCCTGATATTCCCCAGGAAGTTTCTTGACACCTGGCAAAATGCATCCCACACTTGTTTTTCGTCACGATGAAGGAGTTCCTCAAACTTCTGGTCTTTGAAGAGCTGTTTGATCTGAGCACCCACAAACTCCCTCTTTAATTTTGGCTTCGCTGAGTCGAGGAAAGCTTTCACGCAGGTACTTGAATGCTGGTTTATTTTTGTCCATGGCTTTAACCAAATTTTTAACAAGACCGAGCTTTGTGTTTAGAGGATGTAGAATGATTTTATGCGGGTCTATCAGTGGTGGGTTCTGCACATTTATTTCTCCGGTTTTCAAACACGCCCTCGGAGGCCAGTCTCCCTGTACGCAGTGTGAATCTGTAGCTCGGCTGTCCCACTGACAAAGAAAGCAGTAATGCTTGGTATATCCCTGTTTAAGGCCCATCAACAGAAACACTACTTTCAGGTAAGCACAGATATACCAGCAGCACGATTTGTAACGAATTCTCTCCAACAGCTGCTTTATGTTGTCATAGGTCTCTTTCAGTGGACCGCATGTCTAAGAGGAATGGATGGATGTTGATTCCCGTTATGCAGCAAAACCACCTTCAGACTAAATTTTGACGAGTCTATATATAGCCGCCATTCCTGTGGATCATGTGCTATTCCGAGTTCTTGCAGCAGGTAATCAACATTCCAGCTGAACACAAAGCTTTCTTTTTTTTTTTTTGAAAGAAGGTTCGAATTGCTGATGACGAATACGAAACGAAGTCACTAGAACATTTTGTTTCAGAAGATTCGATTGCCGGAGTCTTAATGCCAGTATCTCCGCTTTTGTTTTAGATAGATCCAGATCGCGAACAGGGTCGTTAACTTCCTCCGATGTTATTCGGTGTGGCGCAGATGTTTCACCATCACATGTGTTTTCGTCATCCTTACTTTCAGGAACTTCTGAAGTTGGCGTTTGAGGGCACACATCGTGTTCCTCGTCTTCGTCTGAATTGATGACAAAATCTGTCGGAGGCGTGCGAATGGGAAGTTCTTCGCAATGCGGTATAGGTCGCACAGAAGTAGCTATGTTAGGGTAGTCTATAGACCACTTCTTTTTTTTTTTTGTTACGCCTCCTGAAACAGATGGCACCATACAAAAATAACAGTCATTTACGTGATTGGTATGCTTCCTCCAAATCATGGGAACAGCAAAGGGTATCGCTTTTTTCTTTGACATCAAGCGACTGTGAAAGATTCTTTGCACACGTGCGGCAACATACATATGTGTGGAGCCCAGTCTTTATCTTGGTCGTCTCCCTGGTAGCCGAAATACAGATGATAAGCTTTTTAACTACCTTAATGATGGCCTTTTTCTGTGCAGCAAATGTAGCTTTCCCGCAAATACAATAAAAATTATTTGTCATATTAACTCACGTACGTGGCATTGCTATTACTGATTTTGCCGTACAAGGATCACTTGTATTGGCTAGTTCTTCGAAGTAAATAGCAGAGTACGCTCCCCGACGAAGTGAAAGAAACTGATTCAAAGCAAGCCGTCTCGCCAATAAAAACTAAGGATTGCATCACCTGACGTCATAACCAGGAAATCACTGTCACTCTAGACGTAGCACAGGATGATGCGATAACTTCTCGGTATGGGGTAGACCAAAGGAGGATAAAATATGAGGCAAAAATTTGTAACCTTGTATTATAATAATGATAAATAATAAATTATATTAATCACTCATATCAAAAATAAATAAGATAATGTTAATTAATATTTTAGTTAATATAATTAATAAATAATTATAATAATAATTAATAAATAGTTATAATAATAATTAATAAATAATTATAATAATAATTAATAAATAATTATAATAATAATTAATAAATAATTATAATAATAATAATTATTAATAAATACTTATAATAATAATAATAATAATTAATAAATAACTATAATAATAATAATAATAATTAATAAATAACTATAATAATAATTACTAAATAATTATTATAATAATTAATAAATAATTATTATAATAATTAATAAATAAGTATTATAATAATTAATAAATAAGTATTATAATAATTAATAAATAATTATTATAATAATTAATAAATAATTATTATAATAATTAATACATAATTATAATACTAATTAATAATAATAAATTAATATATTATTTAATATAAATTATAATAAGATTCTTAATCTCGTTATTCAGTGCATTACATTACTGGAGAGCGCCCCAATATCTCCGAAACGAGAGCCAATAAAACAATTTCATGGCGATATTCGTGTTCAACACGTTAAACTGAGAGAAGATTGCACACTTTCACTTCAGAAGCAAATTCATTGTTGTGCAGTGTTTGCACGCAGAATGAAGCAACACAGAGGAATGAAATTCGGTGGGTAGGTTTGACATCGTGAGACATGCAAATGATTTAAGTATCGCGCTCGGCAGCGCATGTGAGGTAAGCAAAGAGGGGTCGTAGCGCTCTGCCTGATCGGCTATATGAGATCCTCCCGTTGCTGGTGCTTACCATACTGAATCGTGATGTTGTATTGGTTGCATCCTTCGCAAGTGAAGTATGCCTCGGAGAAAAGTTCAGAAACAATTCGAGCAGTTGGAGGAGTTCGAGAGGGGAAGGCAGCATCGTCGGGATCCGGGAAGTGGGATAGTTTTATCTCCATATTACGCGCCATACCAGTCGTGCGTATATCACCATAGCATGCTGTTAGAGGCAGTAGAAAGAACAAGGCACGCATCAGCGACAGGAATGGTCTGGGAAAACCAGACGAACCACGGATAGAGCAGACCGACGAGTTGTCTGGCATGCGCGGAATGACCCAACAGCCACGATTGCGCACATTCAGGGAGTAGTGGTTACGTCCAAGCATCGTCTGATTAGTGCCAGCACCATTGGCAGACGGCTGCATGACGTAAGACTACACGCATGCAGACCGTTACGACGATTGCCTTTAACATCACTGCATCATCGCCAGAGACTGCAATGGTGTCGTGCCAGACTGTCATGGAGCCACTAAGAAAGGCAGCTGGCGATTTTCAGTGACGAGTCCTGGTTTTGTATTGGAGGAGACGACTACCGAATCCGTGTGGGGAGGCACCGTCGTCAGAGCCAGGATGACCGAATTGATGTCGAACGTCACAAATCCGGAAGGCCTGGTGCCATAGTGTACGATGCCAGATCCACGTCCGGAAGGCCTGGTGCCATAGTGTACGATGCCAGATCCACGTCCAGAATGCCTGGCGTCAATTGCCTACGATGCCAGATCACCTTTGGTGTACATTACAGGCACTTTGGCAACCCAACGTTACGTTAATGAGGTGCTGCAACCAGTGGCTATATCTTTTCTGAACGCTCACTCCGGTGCAGTTTTCCAACAGGACAACGTTCGTCCGTATACTGCTGCTGTTTCAATAGTTTGCCTTCAAGACACTGTCACTCTGTCATGGCCAGCCGCATCGCCAGACCTATCGCCGATTGAAAATGTGTGGGATGCTATTGGATGCGCTATCCACACTTCACCACTACAACACAATCTGCAGGAACTGCGTGAGAAGATTCAAGCTGCATGGGATGGTTTACCGTATGTCACCATTAGGAACGTGTGCAATTCCATGGAGAGACTTCTGGCATACTGTGTGAGCAAATATGGTGGCCAGACGCCATACTGAGAGACACTACTTAATGGCGTGTAGCTCAATAAACATTGCCCGTGTCAGTCTCAATGTTTAATCATTTATTGTTCCTGGTAACCGTTTCCTTCCTCCCGAATAGCATTGCAATCCGACACGTCTTTATGGGTGCAGCTATTTTTTTGACGATGAGTGTATATCAATCACTTTTCTAATAATGAAACAGGAAGTTTTCATCTAGTTTAAACATGCATTCAAATGTGCAGTGTATTAATCTGTATAAAAAGTGAAAGCAGTAGTTTAGTCACATTGTTCAGAACCTATACGTAAATCTAAATTTTCCAGATCTGCACTTGTTTAAATATACACATGCAGGCGACTAAAGTAGGAACTTCTATTAAATATCGGTTTGGACCTCCTTTAGTCCGAATTACAGCAAGTATGCGATTTCGCATAGATTCGACAAAATGTTGGGTGCATCTACGTCTACAGCATGCCAGACATTCACCAGACGGTCATTTAACAGGCTCAGACTTGACGGAGGAGGCGTTTGCACACGTATCTCCTTTTTTAATGTGTGTCTCACACATTCTCAATGAAGTTCAGATCAGGGCTTTCTTAGGACCAGGGAAAATGGAGGATGTCGCTGTCGTGATCAATGATCCACTGTTGACCACATCTTGCGCAATGGACAGCAGTATTGTCATTCATGAAATGACCGTCATCTGCTGCATAAAAACTCAATATTGAAGGACGGATTTGATCGGCAACAGTGTTCCAGCAATATCAGAGGACCGGTTTTGTACTAACAGATTATGCTCCACACCGTGACACCACCTGCAGAACCTTGAGATGTGTTTACAAGCAAACTGGTTCCATTGCTTCATTGGGCTGCCGACAAGCTCTCTGCCTGCCATCGGTACATATCAAGATGTACCGCGACTCGTCGGATCATATACCTTTTTACTTGTTGCTGTTGTTGCTGTTATTGTTGTTTGGGAATTTAACAACCACAGTGAGCAATTCAATGGGCTATAAGCTGTTGTCTTCCTCTAATTTAAAAATACTAGTTCCAGAGAAGGGAGTGAGACAGTGACATAAGACTTACTCAACATCCATGCATCACAGAGCGATTCAAACCCGGACCCATCTCGTAAGAGTGATCAGAAGGCGTCGCTGAAACTACTGAGCCAACGAGGCTGATGCCTTCTTCAAGTCTTCCAGTGTCCAGTCACGGTGTTCCTGACACCACTGCAGCGGAACGTTCCGATTCTTCTCAGAAATCAGTAGTTTCCGCATAGGCATATGACTGCCAATACCGATCATCCTCAATTCGCTGCTCATAGTTCGCTGAGATGCGAGTCGGGAACAGCCTTCATTGAATGCTTCGGTGAATGATTGTATACAGGAAGTCCTGTTTCTCCGTACAAGCGTTCTCAGACGACGGCGGTCACACTACTAACACATTGTCGTCACGCAGCAGTTACGCCTCTTATCTAAGTAAAATGGGTTATTTTTTCACTGTTTAAAAAACCGGGATATCTGACCTTTTTGAGAAACCAGTGAGCTCCGCTGTTTTCAAAGTCGTCCTTCTAGCCAGATCCGGACGGGTACCCACATTAAATCCTTTACCGAAATCAGAAAGATCCTTTGTTTACCCATTGTAATCACCACCACTGACAATTACCGACGAGCAGCTGTATTAAATAGTTTTCCTAAATCGCGTGATGGCGTAAGTGACCAAGTATTTTGCATATACGCTGCGTAAGTATTGTACACGTACAACTGCATAAAGGTTTCTAATTCAGTGACCGATGTGTGTACTTTCGTCAATGGACTGCCATAGTGGCATATGCAATAATGCTGAATCTGTTTCTATGTAGGAATAGGCTTTAATGGCTATTTAATTTAGGTTAAAAGTGTATAGTGAATGTTAAAAAATTTACATTTCTTTCACAGACTGCGTTCCTATACTCTATCAGCTTATACACCGCTATGATAACCCACTTAGGTAAGTTAGCATAAACGGTGTCATCCTGGTGGCGTAGTGGTCATAGTAGCTGCTTTCTGTATAAGCATTGGCCGTAGGGTCGAATGCTGGATGAAAGCCCAGCGGCTGTTCTTTGGCACTGTCTCTCTCTCTCTCTCTCTCTCTCTCGTCACAGCCCAGTGACTGGAAAATAGGGACGGAAAGCATCAGCTAGCACTACATGATTTCTGGGTCGTTAAATCTCCAAAAAACTTAAAGGCTATGTATCTATTTAGTAATTCTGGATACCACAGCCGTTTTTTATACTATCCACCTCAAACTTTGGGCTCTCATTATAATCCTTACATAGTATGAATACATATGTTTTGCATCTACTATTGTGAAATGTCTTCTTCCAGCAAATTTCGCATCCTTTTTTCCTGATAAAACGTCCTCCACGACTGAAGAGAAACTTCGCAATCTGATATTGTAGGCGAAATGTTTTAAAGACTTTCTACGATGAGCGTGGTAACAGTTAAGTAGCAAATTGTTCATTTTTAGCGCGTTATTTTGCAAACAAAGTACGTGTTTATAATATAATTTTTTTCGTCAGTCTGTCAGCCCGTCTGTTCCTCACAGAAATATCTCTGCAGCTATCAGTCCGATTTGTAATATTTTTTTGCATTGGAAAGGTTGAAATTTGGGAACGATGATCCCTGCTTTTCGTTTTTTTTTATGCATAACGTCGCCGCTAGTGGGTGTGAATGTAGATGTTATTGAATTCAAAATGCATTTTATTCCACATATTTGCTTGTAAAACTCCGACTGAAAAAATTATTTCCATGCAAAGTATTATGATCATTTACCACCGCTAATGTATTTTCTTTCTAGGCGATGTTTTTGGAACTTGCCGCATGCAGTACGTTGCCCATCTCTGCCTTAGTCAATGGAATTTCCGAATAGGGAATGGGGCATTGCTATTCGAAATTCCATCTACCATTATCATTGGATGATAATGGTTGATCTGGTGATACTATTTTAATTTCTGATGACGTATCTATAAAATTACTTTAGTTTGGTCTGCAATGATGTGACCTATAATTGTACAGCCGATGCAATAACAACCAGAGCAGGAAAGATAACCCAAACCTGAGACAGCAAAGATATGTTGGAGTTAAGTATAAAGTGGCTTTTTTTAATAAAGAAGCCTGTAAATACGATGAAGAAATGACCGTTAACTTCCCGATAGGAGTTTGAAATTTAAAAAAACGGGCCTTCTCCAAATGCCACCGTATACAATTTTATTGGCAGTTGGGGCCGACGTTATCTCCAAGGAGAAGAATATATTTAAATATTTGAATTCCGACTTTTTACCAGAGAATTGCACGAACTTTTGGCCGGAAGTCATGGAAGAAATGTATGTTTATTCTAAGAACTGAATTAGTTTCTAGAGAGATAAATCTGCCTTTAGTTTTGAAAACGAAATGATTCCCTGCTGTATTGGGGTGCATAATCAACATCAATAGTTTCAAAGGAAACCATTCAGTGATGTTTGAGTGTATTTCCTGAACCACTGTTTTCCCATGTTTGCTGACGAGAACAAAGATGGTAAAGATTTAAAATACAGGGTGATTCATGAAGAAGTATACAGTATCCAGATACCGTAAAGCAGTAACAGTTGAAGACACGGAACACCATTGCAAACCGTTAGGTAGATGGACTCATAAAGTTGGTGTCACGCTACTGAGGGAAGTGACGTAGGCGATAGCGCGCGTGTCAAGTGACTAGTCAGTCAAAATGGCAGCGTCTGCAGTAGAGAAGGCATTTTGTGTTCTTGAATTGAGCAAAATGGAATCTGTAACTGTTGTGCAACGGCATTTTTGATCACGATTCGGAAAAGAACCTCCAACCAGTAAATCTATCTAGGATTGGCATAAAAATTTGAAACTACGGGCTGTTTGCGCAAACTTAAAAGTCCTGGACGACCGCTTGTATAGGAAGAAGTTGCAGTGTTTGCACCGCCATTCAAGGAAGCCAGAAAAAATTATTGCCGAGGGTGAATCTTGAAGCGCAGATTTCACAGCCCACTGTCTGGAGAATTTTGAGAAAGAAGCTGAAAATGATTCCAACCATTTTCAGCTTCTTTCTCAAAGTTCAGATATCTTACCTCACGTTTGGACGGAAATGGATTACCGGTTCGATGTTTGTCGTGTGCTAAGGGTGCACACATAGAACGTCTGTGACTGTCTCTAGAAAAAAGAACTTGAAACATTCCGCTACAATTCTGTTACAGGTTACATAAGATACCTTACATTGTTCTTGTTTTATAATGCGTTGAAACTGTATACTTCTTTATGAATCACCCTGTATTTTATCCTGAATAAGATTACACGGGTGACCCATGTTCCACACCACATCATAACCTTTACATTACCGACGACTTTCGATGGTTCCATCCAGTGAGGGTTCCTGTCACTCGAGTACCTGTGGTTCTAACCGTTAACCTCACCACTGACATAAAACTTGGCCTCGTCACTGAAAACAATGCACTGTGTGAATGAGGGATCTCATTCATGCTGATCTAAAGCCCAGTTGCAGAACTCGACACGTCTACCAGAGCCATTTTCTGATAGTTGCTGCTGCATCTGGTTCTTAAACGGATGCCAGAGAGTGGTGTGAAGAATCCGTACAATGGCTGACTGGCTGATACCACATTCTGCTGCGAGTCATCATGTGCTACGTTGTGGACTCTTTGCAAAGGATGCCAGAGAGTGGTGTGAAGAATCCGTACAATGGCTGACTGGCTGATACCACATTCTGCTGCCAGTCATCATGTGCTACGTTGTGGACTCTTTGCAAAGGATGCCAAGACCATTGTTGTGGTTTCCTCGTTAGTAGCAGTATTAGTCCGACCCCTAGGTGGCTTGTAGTCCACAGTCCCAGTTCCTAGGAATTTGGATATCAGGTATGCCACAGTGGTGTGTGAAATTAGTGGTCCTCATGGGTGTCGGTTGTTGAAGTCTGCGGCTATGATGCGGCAGCTGCGTTCCCCAGACATTAGGATCAAATCAACCCTCCCGTCCTTCGCCAATGTAATTTTCATTTACCTGCAACAAACAATGTGATTTGAACTTTCTGTGTTGATAACTTGTTAGCCACAACACATGTGTCAAATCTGATTACGACAATCAATATCTGACAAAATTTTGTGGTCTTGTTTAATATGTAACATGAGTCCCTTACCATTTGAAAAATTTGAACTTGATCAAATAAGGCGGATTTGAAGATGGCGGCCATGTTCCAGAAATCGCCTAAAAGATAGGCCCCCTCACCGATATTTTGCTGGTTTATTCAGATATTTCACTTTCCCTCCCGTTTCTGGAATGCAAGGCTGTCCTGCGACTTTTGACTCACCCTGTATAACTTGCTAACATTGTTGAAAAGATAAAAAACCGCTTTACCACTCGATTTTTAAATTGTCTACTCATAAGGAAGTTGTACAAAACATATAAAGTATAGCAACCGTTTTGAACTGAATAGCTAATGATATATAATTTGCTAACATTGTTTGAAAAGAAAAAAAAAGATTTAACACTTACCCATGAACATCAAATTTAAAAACTCAAATATCTTAAAGGAAATCCCAACTAATATTAATCTGAACTTCATCCGTAGTTAAATTTGAAATTGTAATTTCGGCTGCGAATTTCTGTAGAAGACGAAATGTAAAAATCGAATTACCAGTATAAAATTTAGTTAACTTCAGTGAACGAAAACGGAGTTTTGAGTCGTGATTTACCTGTAAATCAATCAATCAGTTCCAATTGTAAATGTGCCGTAATATATTTCATATCCAATGCGAACTCATTAAAAACATAATAAGCTGAGTTTCTTTTGATGGTTTATGGAATTTTAAAAATCCCTCCGAAAACACCTTTTCAAGTTAATAAATATTTACGCATAATAAAACCTTGTCATCATCTTTCAAATATTACTTTAAAAAATTGCAAATAATGCATTTTTCTCTCAATATTATTTTTAATCATTTTTGTTTTAGTCAATGGTTCGCTCTCTGAAGAAGCCTTCTGAAGCAGGTTCCTTTTTCGTTGGCATTGAATTATTTTGTGAAAAATTTTACATCAGAAGAAATAAAAGAACCCTCCGAATTCATGAATTCCGATATTTCTTTATCTTTCTCAATCATAAATCGATATATTTCATCATTTAATAAATGCAATCGCTTCACCACATTTTCTCGGCTTAGGCACCAAATGTCTTTGTGATAAAACATCGTTTCGATTTCTAACGAAAACTTTTGGATTTGTCGATGATTAAAGCTGTTCCGTTTTGATGAAATGCATTGGAGATACAATAAAAGCCTTAATTCAACCCAATTCAAAACTTCCATACCCCCGAGCCTTCTGATGAATGTAAGAGCTTAGTTCTATCATTTCATTCTGACATACCAACAGTCACAGAGAATTTTTGGTCCCTGGTATTTAACTCTTCGTCAGTTGTAACACTTCTTAAATTATCCTTTTTCTAATCCTAATGAGCTCATAAAGTCCACTGCACCTTAAAATTTTTTTTAAGCGTGACTGAGCAGAAAATCACCTTCAAAATTATTCATAAGTAATTTTGACCCAACGTTCACGACTAGACCGAATAATCAATTCATACCACAAAATCAGGTGTAACTAAAAAGAGTCAGAATCAGGTACGACTAAGAAGAGTCAGAGTAAGGTGCAACTAAGAAGAGTTACAATCAGGTCCAACTAAGAAGAGCCAGAATGAGGTGCAACTAAGAATAGTCAGAATCAGGTGCAACTGAGAAGAATCAAAATCAGGTGCAACCAACTTCTCCACTCAAATGGCAACTATATTTTCAGCGCGAAAACACACGGTATTAAATTCGTTATTATCATCGACTCACATTATAAGTCACATTCCACAACACATGATGACTTCATCGCTATTAATAATGCCGCTGAATTTATCATGTTTTTTGAAATTTGTTGTTCCGCATCACACATATTCACTTATTATAATTGACACACCGAAATGAAACTACGTAATATGCGTACAAACAAACGTGATCAAATACTTCTTGACATAAATTTGGTACTACACGCAATTGAATAATTCAACTTCCGTTAACAAATCTGATAGAGTTGTTTCGGTAGTTCTATTGTTTTTTCAAGGGAATAATGCAATAATATTTTGCGCAACTTTTATCTAGACATTACGGTCACACCCAGAGTTATATATGAAACTTGTTTCTTTTATAATGTTCGCTGACATTTCCACTGACTGAAGAGAGATCGAACAGTTTAAAAGAAAACCTTCATTATGCTTCCACACTACCTTGCATGCTGAGAATGATTTATCACCCGAAGCTGAAAACTTGTTATAAATAGAAAATCAACCGTTTTATCTCTTATCCAAACATCGGTTGCTATCCATTCTTTAGGCAGGACATTGATGTCAAGAAACGTATCGTACGACAGGAAGGCACTACTTTACTCCTGAAGAACAAGGGCATACCAAACTGAAGAATTTACTGGCTAAGCAAGCGATGATCGTTCTTAAAAAGGCTTCTGAACTTTCTCTTCAGTAACAATAATCTTTCTCTTCTGCTTTTTTTCATTTTTTCTGTTCAAAATACGACCCAGCAAAAACAGTCTTGCTGGGCCAGCAGTGGGCCATTGCTGGCAGCCAGCACTGCCAGCAATGGCCCAGCACTATGTTGCCGCTGCCGAACCGTCAATAAAATGTCCGGGCGGCCAACAGAAGGGCCAGCAGTTCAGGCCAACAGTTGGCACCCCATCAGTTGTCATATGCCACAACAGGGCCATCAGTGGTCCATCACAGGCAGTAGCTGCCACAAGTGGCCCTTCAGTGGCCCAGCAAGCACGTGCCAGAAATGATGGCTAGCCTAATGTGGTCCGCTAGTGGGCCGTTAGTGGCAGCCAGCAACCACGTGACGTAACTGGTGGCTTGCCGAATCTTGTCCGCCAATTTCCCAGTATTAGCCATAATAATAATAATAATAAAAAAGAAAAAAAGCAAGGATAACCGCAGTTTCCTAACACGACAATTTTTTTTTCTACCGTTACGAAGCTTGTGAGTTAACAACGCACTGCGCTGGGGAAATTTTCTCGACAGACCAGAAAAAGGCCGTTTTTGCATCTGACTATATTCGTTCCTGGGCCGTTTACGTAGAAGCCGCGTTCGCTACCGACCGGACTAATTCACAACACTCAGATACGTGCTGGAAGCTATCTGTTTGGTATCCAATTTGTAATCGAATGCTTCCCTCTTTCATTTTATAATATTGCGAGGTATTTCTCATAAAAGTCAGTTTCATATAATTGATAAATTAATTTTTTCAACGTAACGACAGTTTTTTTTTTTTTTTTTTACGGTTAAGGGAACTTCACTTATTTTCATGGCGTGTACATACTTAGAGTCGCTTTCCAAAGTTTTGTACTGTCTTTGCCGTCTTGAAAAGAGATTGTTGAATAAATATTTATTTACCCGGGTTCATGTCACATTCTGTTACATTTTTAACGTTGTGTCTTTCCTTTCCGTTGTCCGAAAGTACATTTGTTTTAAAGAGTAAAAGATATTTTATTTTACTTCTCGTTATTTTTAGAAGCGAATTCCTCCCAGTCTTGTGTATTCAACCCATGGATGAGTACACCACATAGCGTTGCTTTTTTTTTCTTTCAAATAATTAATAAATTTTGTACGCGTATAAGTCTTTTTTTTCCCAACAAACGCTATTTTAATGGTTTTCCAGGATATGTGTTTCAAACGGTTTCAATTTTTTCTTGTTATTCATCCACTCCATTCCCTGAATTGTTATTCATGGGAATGGAGTGGGTGTATTTCATGGCTGTAATATAGTATTTCACGGCTTAATCTGATATCTTCGTCGACGTAAAATTTCATTAGGAAATTAATTCGCCTCTCCACATATGGGTTTTTTCTTAACATCCACTAAAATAACACGATGGCGATAGCGTCGTCTTCAACTAACTGGTACCATGAGAGACACAGCAAGTGTTGCTTCTGCGCATGCGCAGTCCCGATGCTTCGACCTGCAGTTGGGGGTTGCATTGGTTGCCAGCAACGGGCCACTAGTGGCACTTGCTTGGAGGCCCACAATACACGGCGATACTGCAGGGCCATCAATGGCTCGCCAACTGATCGCGCTGCCACCAACGGACCACTACCGGGCCGTGAGCGGCAGATTTCAGCCAGCAGTGACCCATCACTGCCAGCTGGTGGCCAGCAGTTTCCCAGCACTTGTGTTTTTGCTGGGGAGTATTTAGTAATGGTAATAAAAAAAGTATAACTTTGTATATCAGCATAACTTGCTGCAACCGCCATTCGCCATTTTGCAGTTTCATAATACCCAAAATCAAAAGAAGGATAATACATGAACTGATCCTTGCTTTCCTATTCTTTTATTTTCTCCGTAAGGAACATACTTCTGGTTTCTCGGAATTCAAAGGAAAACATATGTCCTTATTTTTTCTTCTTCCCACATAGCACAACTGTTCGCCGAACGGAAATTCATAAAATTCATAAACCTTCACGACAATACCTTCGCCAGTATTCCTTCATTTAAACTTTGAACAGCAAGTAGTTCTTCATAAATATTAAAATTTCCATCAATAACAGGAATAAATATGCGGCCTAAAAGTAATTTTCACGTCATAAATTTCATCCAACGCAAGGGAAATGTATTGAAAACTAATTGCACTTCTTTTGATCTGTTTCTCAAGATCATTTACGATATATTCTATTCGTCTCGTAGTTGTGATAGCTGATAAATTACTGTTCTTAATCAAACGTCTTTTCTGAACAGACTTCCTCTATCACTTCATTCATTGCTTTCTAAAAGTGTTCCTTCCGTGAATGGTCCTCCATTAAGTGATGTAATGTTTGCTTTTGTGTAGCTAGCATGCTCACAAGATTCATTTTAAGCTCAATAGTTTTGAAACTTCAGAAAATACACGCTGTCTGAGCGTATGTACGATGCGCTCAAAGAACTAAATTTTTCTGTTCTTAAATTCTTCTTAAAGCAGAGAAATGTTAAATTCCTTAGGCTGTTCCTTATTAATAATTCTTTGCACGCGAAACCAAGCCTTTCACATGAGAGTACGAGGGCGGTGCTGTCACGTTAACAAACGCAAATATAAGTCAAGTCAAGTGAGCGATAATCTTTTCCTGGGGCTGCTATGCAGTTAGAGAGTTTCGATGTAGACTCAAGCAGTTAGATCGTCTGTAAGTATATCTCGCTAATAATAGATATCATGCAAATAATATAGAAAATTCTATATAAGTATGCGATAGGATGATGTATTGATACTAAATAATCATAATATCGCATCACATATACGATGATATGGTAACTGACATTTTTCTCTCTAAATACACACGTCGGTCACTAAATTAGAAACTTCTTTGCTGATGTAAGTAAACGACATGTACGCAGCATATACGCAAAATGCGTGGTGATGTGTGTAACCATGTGATCTAGGTAACTATTTAAGTCTGCTACGCGTCAGTAATCGTTAGTAGCTCCTACCATTTCTCTGAATGCGTTAGCTTCGCACTGAGTGCTGAAGTCGAGGCTAACGCATTCAGAGAAATGCTGTTAGGTGCCTTCTGCAAACATTGCATTTGATAGAAGAAAATAAGGAAAGTTGGTCCAAGGATAATATATACCGGCCACTGAATCAGATACTTTTTTTATAGCCGGGTGACCAGGGAAAGGTGACAAGGATGCCGGGTGACTAGGATAAACAAAGGATCATTCGGAGTTCGATAAACGTATTATTTTGGATGCCTGTCTGTCTAGAGCGACGATTTTTAAAACAGAAGAAAATAAAATAATAGCATCTTGACTGGCTTCTCAATAGGTGAGATATACCGGGTCTTTAATCGGTGGAAAGATAACCTGTATTTTTTCTTTAAAAAGCGTAACAGCGGCGCAAACACAGTCTGTCAGGTACGTAATCTTCGTCGTCTCAGAAGGCTTGTACGGAAAAACAGGACTGCCTGTGTACAGCATTTGCCTGAATCATTCAATGAAGGTTGTTCCCAACCCATATTTTAGTGAAATATGAGCAGAGAATTGAAGAGGATCGGCATTCGCAGTAATATGCCTATACATAAATCAATGGTTTCTGCGAAGAGCCGGAAAGTTCGTCTACAGTGCTATCACAAACACCGTTATTGGGCATCGGAAAACTGGAGAAAAAGTCAAGTGATCCGACAAGTAGCGCTAAACCTTATTCTTTACCGAAGGTAGGCAGGGAATTTGTAGCGAGATCCATGAACAAATGGACTCAGCTTGCGTTGTAAAACCAACTCAAGGTTCTGGAGGAGGTATCGCGTAGGGCATGTTCTGTTGGTAACGAATGAGTCCCCTGATGTTGCCAGGCGGTCCGATCTCCTCCAAGGATTATCTGAACATTGTTGACTATCAAGTCCATCCTGCTATGTTGACATTGCGCAAGATATTATTCATCACGAAAGATGTTTTCAGCAGTGGTTTTGTGAGCATGTCAGTGATTTACACCACCTTCCCTGGTCACAACAAAACCCGGAATCGAAAGCCATTGAAAACGTATGGGACATGATAGAAAAACAGATCGAGGAGCAAAGTCCACCGTCTTTCTTCCAACACCTTGTGGAATCTATGGCATGCTGCATGCGTGCTGTACGGTTGAAACGAGGTCCGACCCGGCATTGAGTAAAAGTCTCTAATACAGTGGTCGGTATATATTATCCTTGGACCAACTTTCCTTATCTTCTTCTATCAAATGCAATTTTCTTTCATTGAAGGTTTGGACGATTATATTTTTTAAAATAATTCACACTAAATTCAGGACTACGCAGAAACAAAAATAAGAACACATGTCCAAACAATACAGTCGCCCCGGTGGCACAGTGGTCTAAACGCCTTCTTGTGATAATTCATCCGATATGTGTTCTAGTTCGAATCCCGGTGAGGCATGGATGTTGTGTTTGTCTTACGGCACTGGCTCTCTCCTTTCCCTGGAACCAGTGACCCTAAATTAGGGACGAGCGACTGCTTATAGCCCATTGAGTTGCTCACGGTGGTCGTTAAAACCCCAATCAATCAAACAACCCAGCGAGCGTAAACGCACTGTTTAAATACACGTGTACTTCATACGACATCCGCGCAGAAAATAAACATAGTGAAGCGATGATAATACCGGCGATATCAATCACATACTTCCAATTTCGAATGAGTAATAAACGACTAGATCAAAAATGCCTACTTTCACCGGTCTTCTGTTGGAGCTGCATACCACAGTAGTAACCTTAGAAAATAACGCAATACGTAATAATGAGTTCCCAACAATTATCATTCTTTTTCACGATCACAATCTTTTTCACTCTAGTTGAAATCAAATTCAGTTCAGAATGTCTCATTTCAGCAAAGGTCCCTAGCCCGCTTCGTTAGCCTGAAAATAATGAAGATGATGTCGTTAAACTTTAAATCGCCGCCCCGGTGGCGCAGTGGTCTAAGGCGATGGGCTCTGATCATTCGTCCGTAAGGGGTCCGGGTTCGAATCCTGGTGAGGCATGGATGTTGTGTTTGTCTTACGGCACTGGCTCTCTCCCTTCCCTGGAACCAGTGACCCTAAATTAGGGACGGGCGACTGCTTATAGCCCATTGAGTTGCTCACGGTGGTCGTTAAACCTCCAATCAAAAAAAAAAAAAAAAACTTTAAATCATACAATCTGTACTCCGAGTTACGGGAAACATCAGCACCGCCGCGTTTTGACGCGATGATGTCAATAAACCATACTACAGTAGCAAGAGAAGAGGGCCTTCTGTTTTCTAGGCAGCATCGTTCTGTTTTCTAGGCATCGTTCTGGTTTCTAGGCATCAGCCCTCAGAAAAGAACACTCCGAGCCCCATCCGGGACACAGAGTCACAGTTGTCAACATCTCAAACAGGTCATTGACTCGGAAAGAAGTAAAAATAAGCGAGAAAGAGAGACCCAAAGTGCAATATTCTTGGAAAGCCGAACATCCATCAAATTACCCAGAACCAGAAACGATTATAGGAAAAATTTCACTAGCATACCAGGAAGCTGTAAGGCAGCTAACAACACTCAAAGTAATCATGTAGAAGGCACCTAACAACATTTCTCTGAATGCGTTAGCCTCGACTTCAGCACTCAGTGCGACGCTAACGCAGTCAGAAAAATGGTAGGAGCAAGCTTTTAAAGTTCTACGAAACCTGAGAAATGATACAGCCATAATTTTCACTCGTACGGACAAGTCAAACCAACTGGCTATAATTAACAAAATAGATTACAATTATTAGTTGCTTGTGAGTTATTCAGCTTCAGAAAAGAAACGTTTTCTGAAACTGAATCACACACAAGACTACCAAGACACCTTCAAAACATTAAGGAGTTGGGTCAGAATTCAGAGTTCTTGCTAAATACCAATATATGTCAACTAGCGTGATCAAAGCAGCCAAGGTACCCCATAGACCGCTGCTTTCCACTCCTATTTGGCCACTTGAAACTTCAAAACTGTTGGTCTTGAAACATCAAGACCAATAGTTTCCAAAAAAAGTTCTGTCACGCATTTTCGAAAAAGAAAGAAGGAGAGAGAGAGAGAAGACAGCGTTGACTAAATTCCTAAAGCCTTACTTACCAAGCTACGACCATGTGTTAAACTCATCGACAGACTTCATTTGCAAAATAAATTGCTTGAACTCACAGACGGCATTGTATCTATTGATGTCATTTCAATGCACTTAGCTGTCCCGACAATGACATCGTACAAATTTTATTGACTGAATCCGGCTAACTGTGCGCAGAAGTAGCACGTGACCCACGACGAGTAGTTGATATGACAACTAAAAATTATAATTTTAGTTTCGAAGGGGAGCTTACGAACAAACTAAAGGAGCACCAATGACTTCCCAATTCCAGAACTTCTGACCGAAGCTACACTACGACTTCTGGAAAAGAAAATACTCCCAATAAATTCCTTAAAATCTAAAGTCTCGTTGAGATACATGAAGGATGTTTTCTGTACATGGCCACATAGAGAGGAAATTGGCCATGTAGAGAAAACAATGAAACAATAGCATGAAAATAATGAAACAGTAACATTTTCGACGTGATCCTCACGAGGCTGAAAGATGGCGGGCTTCACTCCACGGTGAACTACAAACCCACGGTAAAACAAAACTTAATGCCACCCAGATCAATCTAACCAAAGCTTTACAAGGCCCGTTTTGAAACATGGTTCAGAAGAGCCTTTACATTATACTTCACTGTGAATTTAAGAAATGAAGAAATTTCAAGCATTACAAAGGTTTTACAGTCGAATTCCTCAAACCGATATTGGAAACCATTTTGAAAAACGTCTTAGTTCCAAGGCTCTGAGGTAGTACTACAACTAACATATGCACACTGAAGTATTCCGCTGCCCAGGTGGCGCAGTGGTCTAAGGCGCTGGTCTCTGATCATTCGTCTGTAAGGGGTCCGGGTTCGAATCCCGGTGAGGCATGGATGTTGTGTTTGTCTTACGGCACTGGCTCTCTCCCTTCCCTGGAACCAGTGACCCTAAATTAGGGATGGGCGACTGCTTATAGCCCATTGAGTTGCTCACGGTGGTCGTGAAACCTCCAATCAAAAAAAAAAAAAAAAAAAAAAAAAAAGAAGTATTCCGGAAACGTACCGTACATACGTACAATTTCTATCACGTTCAAAAACTTATGAGAAGATTCGGACTGGGTGTCAGAATCAAGTCCTCTACGTCCATATTCGATTGTCTAACACGAGACAGGCACTTCCAGGACAGAAGCAGGAGGGTATGAAGTACCTATCAACTACACAGAAGGCTCCAAGAAATTGTTCATAGGTATGACAAAACTATTGATCGAAACCAGTCCTACCAAGTATAACAAAGACATTAGAAAGAGAAAAACGTCAGCAGTTCTGTATAACGAAGTGACAAGGAACAATGCGATACCGGTATGGAATGACGTAAAAAAAACTGGCACCGTACACTTGCCATGGGGTCACGATGACAGGCGAAAGTGTGCCATTCTTTCTCATCGCCTCCTTGCAATGCGAACGTCCCTTTGCAACTTTCAAGCGCATTGTGCAATCTTCTGTAGGAAAAATGAAGGTTAACACTGATAAGCATTAGACCTGTTACAGTGATTTTGTATTCCACGTGCGTTCATTTATCTCCCGTGGAACTTTAGCACTTAATTTATTTATCCCAAATGGTTAGCATTCCACCACACCGGCGGAATTTCAGTTTTATATATTTGTTTTATCTCCATTCTTTCTTTAACGTATAGCTTGAAACGGCCTTCCCGAGAAGATTAAATGCTAGGAAGTTTTTGAATTTATTCTCCGCCTAATAAACGGATAATTTAAGACCACTGTTTACCGGGGTATATGTGTCACTCGCTTGTCATTTATTAAGTATCAAAAATGTTGGATGGGCACTTTTATTACGCATAGCTCAAATGTTTCGCGTGTTACTGGAACACACCCCATGAGGTACATGTGATTTTCCGGCTGTATATTTCCCAGCCCTGGTTTACGCGATGGTAATAAGGAAGCATATTTATGAGATTGGAGATTTTGTATAGAGTTCACCATAGCCAAAACAAGTTCTTTTACTTAATTCCTTAAAGGCTGACATAACTTTATGCCATATACAAAATACACTCACGGACAACGAAATTTGCGCACTTAGAAGAAATAATGCTAAAACCGCAAAACGTTTGCAAATAGCTAGAGTGCGTGCTGGTATGCAAATGATCCACGTTCGGTGCGATTACGCATGATCTCACACCCTGTGGTGACGCTGCATGCACGAACCGGCAGTTTATAAACCGGCGTGTAGTTGATGCCCCATGAAAGCGAAAAGCACCGGCCGACGCAAGCAAGAGTACAGAGTAACAAGAATGCTGGGTAGACGCCAGAGACGTCAATTTACGCAACATAAGGACTTTGAGAGAGGCCTGATCATTGGGCTGAAAACCGCAGTGTGGTAGGCAGGCCGTATATCTCGCCACGTGGATCGTTCTGACCATACCGTCCGACTGTGTTGGAAGCAGTGGTCACGCGACAGTACTGCCACACCACGGAGCGGCTCCGGACGGAACAAAAGGACCACCGGTAGAGAGGATTGACGGATCGTGCGCCAGGCACGAACGGATTCCAGAGGGACCCGGTCCACTATACAGGTAGATCAAGCGACTCCTGTGTGCCCACGAACCATTTCCTGACGCCCCGCGGATGAGAATCTACGACCCCAGCGTCCCTTACGTGTGCTGCTATTAACAGCGGAACATCGCTGGCTCTGTTTGCAGTGGTGCCAAGCCAGAGCGACGTGAAACGCCACAGACTGGTGACGTGTGGTGCTTAGTGATGAGTACCACCTCGTTTTGGAAATAGATGATCATCGTGTGCGGGTGTGGAGGTTCCGGGTCAACGGCACAATCCCAATTTCGCTATCGAGCGCCGCATCTTCCCCACTGCAGGCATTATGGTCTGGGAAACCATAACCTACGATAGGCGATCAGCTCTAGTAATGGTACGTGGATCATTGAGGTGCCAGCGGTATGTGGATGAGATCCTACGGCCCCATGTGCTCCCATTCCCGGTTGGGATTCCAGATGCGCTATAACAACAGGATAATGCCCGCCTGCCCATAACTCGGGTTGCCGAGGACTGCCTACGTCATGTGCAGACACTTTCACGGCCTGCCCGCTCCCCGATCATGTCCTCTATCGAGCATGTGTAGGACCAGTTTGAACGCCGGCTGCTGCCATGCCGCACTGCCTGGGATTTGGAGCATACAGTCCAACACGCGTGGGACAGTCGGCCGCAAAACAAAATCAGCCGTCTGTTCGGCTCCATGCCGGACAGTATTGCAGCATGTATCGCCACACGAGGCTGTGCAACGCGCTAATGAAGATGACCGGACTGCGTGCCACAGATCTCTTTTGTAATTGTCCTGCAGCTCTGTTTTTGCCATCGTGTGTATCATTCACCTGTATCATTACGTCCACAAAATTTCAGTTCAATTCGATGCTTCCTTCTTGGTAAGCAAATTTCATTGCCCGTGAGTGTAATTTATATAAAGAATTTTAAAAATAAAAATAAAATGTATCATGAATTGTTTCATACATATAACAGATGAAAAGTTAAATATGTGGTTTTTCATACATTTTGTAATAATATCAATTTTCGAAAGAAACTTTTAGGAAGTTCAAAACTATCCTATACAAAAAGCAAGCAAGAAAGTAAAAACCAGGTTTAGAAGGTGATGTATTTGATTTACATGAAATACATGTATCATTTGATTCGCGGGTTTTTCATGAAATGCATGCATTTCTTGTATTAAGTATATGAAATACATCAAATAAACGTTTTTTATGTATTTGATGTTTTTCTTTAAACTACGTTTGATTTTAACACATTTTGAAAATAATAGTTTTTCATATGTGTATATATAAATATACGCATACATCATCACCAGATTAAACGATCATGACTTTGGCTTTCAGCAAAGAGGCATCATCTGCTGGTAGAAATATTTCAACCACGATAGTTCTGAGCAACTTTTCCATAGCAACCGAATACTTAAAGATTAGCTGCGTTACAGAAAGACCCCTTAATTGGATGGTGCTGCTTTGCTGAATGATATCGAGACATATCGCCGCTAATCATTTTCCTCTCAGGGTGCCAGACATTGTTAAGACGAGGTCGCCAACAGTGATCACCTAAGAGTTACCTCTGAGACAAAATATGGTGACAAACGTATTCGTACTAGATATATGTATCGTGCAGCACACATATATATGTTATTAATGAGTTTTTACCGTGCATATCTATATGACGTGATTAATGAAACATGTATTTCACATGTTTAGATTATAAATCAATATATTCGTGAGGACTATTAACAAAATTTCAACACTAGAAACTTCTAAATACAAAAGATATTAAACCGACCATTCATATTTAACTTCTCAGAGCCAAAGAAGGATGCTAATGTCCATAATATAGTACTGTGTGTACTTATGTAAATTTATGCACTGCCATCATTTGTGAATTTTTATTACAGAAGAAATTAAATAACTTACGATATGCTATACATGCTATAAAAATTAATTTATAGTACGATACATATTTTAAAGCAAAAACAAGGAAGCGAACTTTGAAATATAATATTATTAAAATTAATGTAATTAGTTTTTATAGAAAAAAATAAAAAAACAAAAAATAATGCTCGCTTTATTTCCCACGCTGAGCAGTGTTGCTTTTGAAACGATCATGGAGTGCCCATCTGCTGCCTATTTTAACAGACTAGATTAAACAGCATCGTTACAGCACAGAAAACTATTGCACTGGTAATCATGGAAAAAAAAATTGTAACATAATGAAGTCAAAAGAAAGTCTAACAATTCATTTCTCAAGAAATTCTATGTATGTACTGCGCAAACGCATGATCTGCGAATGTCTTCATAAGGCCTTTATTGCTCAAAATGTTGGGAAAAAACCCCTGAACAAAATATATGCAAGTACAAAATAAATCTAGTAACAAGAATTGGGAGAGAACAAGGTGATCGCCGGCATTTAAAAAAACAAATAAATACAATGTAAAAGGTGTGAAAAAGCGGACGCTCACAGGCTGCCCAGTTTAACAGTAGTAAAAAATATAAGTCGATGAGTCCTTTGATGACAATAGTAATAAAATGTGGCTGTGAGTTCACCGAAAACGAAAAAAACAAAAAACAAAACAAAAACTGTAAAGCAGTAAGAGTTCAATGTCTGTCTGAAGGAGCACCAAGGTCAATCAGTTTAAGCTGCTTTTCGTACCGATCACATAACGAACAGTCGTACACACAAATCGGTTGTCAGCATAGATTCGTCATGTAACGTTTGCACAGTGAGATGAATGTTGTTTCTTATAACGTCTTTTTTCCAGACCAGACACACTGCTTAGAGAGCAATAGTTGCATAAATTCCACCCGAAATGGTATTTAGCTGGATCAATATTTGTGTTCTGTCATATTCAAGTCCCAACTTAATAACCAGAATGTAAATCTGAGCTCTGAGGAGAATTCATGCGTTATTCTGAATTGTACATTTGCTAATCCGTAATGCTTAATAGTAACACAAACTGATATGCAGAACTGGATAGCCGTCAGAGCGTAACATTTGATATTCAGAATAGGACATCATTGCAATATACGTACATCGTCCAACACATTAATATCTGGACACCCCTCAATTAATAATGAATTAGGCCCGACTCATGCATCATGCGCAGACTGAACTCTAAATTTACTAGGAAGGCTATGATGAGACAATAGTACGACTATGAATGTAAGATGACTTGATCGAGAGACGTAACTGATTTCCAACGTGGATTGGTAATATGGTGCAACATGAACATTTATTCTGTACCTGGCATTTTAGCTACACTGAAGATTTCTAAGTGGAGGGTTGATGATACTATATGCAACTGCAAAGGACTGGAGTTAAACTTGCCAAGAAATGAACCCCAAACCTTTTAGGCAAACAGAACGTGACAGGAGAGCTATGCAAAGGATTGACAGCCCAGAACGAAAATCAACATTCTCTCAAATCGCGCATACCCTACGTGAGACTACTGGGACTGATGTTAGCACCACTGTAGTCTGGTAAAATTACTACGATCGACCAATCCTTCATAAGAAGTTAATCACTTCAAATATTGCACACACCCATTATTTCGGCGTAAATGACGTCAATCTTGGGCTGTAGGCCAATAAAAAACTGTGCTTTGGACTGACGAGTCATGTTACACAGTCTATCAGGCTGGTGGTCGTTCCTGGGTGTGGCAAATCCCGGAATAATAGTTCCTTCCCGCACTGTATCAGTTTGGTTGAGGCAACTTGATGCCATGGTGTTGTGTTTCATCGTTCGGCTTGGGCCTATTTGTAAGTTCGGTCAAAACCATGAACTCTGAACTCTACTTAAACGTTCTGGGTAGTTATGCACAACTAACGATGTGACAGCACTTTGGGGAAGCACCATACCCCTTATGAGCACGACAATACATCATGTTCGCGATGTTATTAATTTGTTTGAAGACATGAACTTCGAAAAAGGTAGACAGACTAGCCCAGAGTCATAACCTGAACCCTATAAAGAATCTTTGGGACGAACTGGAACGTTGTGTATGTGGAGAAATCGATTGCCCAAAAAGCATATGTTAACAAGTCACTTGTTTGGAAGACGAATAGCAGAACATGTCAGCGGACGCTTGCTAAAAACTGGTGGAACGTATTCCACGAGACCGTACGTCGTCATAACAGCCAAAGGCTTCAGCACACAGTTTTCATATTTTTGTAAATAAAGATCATTTGAACACATATAGGTGGCTTGATAGTGGTAGGACGGTGCATTCCCCCATGTCGAAATATTTTAAACAATGTTGTATTCTTTAATGATCATGACCCAAAAATCATGTATCTCTCTAAAAACCATTAGGTCCTAAACTGTCTGTTGATTCAGTTCTTTGTTTAATAACAACAATAGTGACTGAGGGTGACTTCTGCTGATCTCTCGTAAGTTGAGAAAATTTGAAGAACAAGTAGGGTACGAAATCTGACTCTCCCTAGACCGGCGTTTCGGGCGGCTACGGCCGTTTGTACGTAAGGGCGTTTTCGGCGTTTTCGGCGTTTTGGTCGTTAAAGAGTTAATTAGTTTTCGCCAAAGACCACAGTAAATGTTTAACCGTCGCGATATTTCTGCTGAATAACGTTCTAACTTTAAGAACATTTATGTCTTTCAAAATTGTAGAACTACACTTTTGGATTAGAGCCATCTGAAATAATTTCCAGGAGAGTTATTACACAGCATTGACGTGGATAAGAATATGAAACAAATGGCATTGGTCTTTCCACGTTTATAAGTGAGTCACGGAAATTTGAAGAGGTTGGTTGGTTGATGGGATTTTTCAGATGCAAGCGCCAAATGGGCCAAAGAGCTCCGAGCACCATTGTTTATAACGGAAGCAAAACTGAAAACAAAATCGAAATATAACATTAAGGAAAACAATGTATACCACATGGGCCACAAACAAGATCAAAGGATATCACGAATGCGTGATAACGATAGATGGCAGGAACTATTAAGTGCTTTTGAAATCGGAACTGAGGAAAGAGCATTCCTACTGAAAGTAAAACCATGAGTTAAAATTAAGAAAAAAACTATTATATAATGAATTAGAAGTCCGTTTTTTCATTAGCACAGTAAATGATGAAGCTCTATGGATGCAAAGACAGAGAGACACACACACATACACATACACACACACGCACGCACACACACAGAACGGATATTCTTTAGTAGCTAAATGATTTTGTTTCGCTTTTTTGATGTTTCCCTAAGGACATTAGAGCCCTGATGTTCTGTTCATCCAATGACAAACTCTAATCACAATTCTGTAAGTATTGCTGGAGAAAATCAAGCTGGCTGATAAGGACATTATATAGTTCCGACCGACAATGAAAGTTCAGTTTTCATTTCCCACACTTCTGTGATTTCCGGTGGTCGAGAAATACAGTACCAACGAGCTAATGTATTTTGCTTGTGTTGTAACGATTAGATCCCAGTGACATTAGCAGCTTTTGGCACCGCTGGAAGTTAATGGTTTTCCCCAAATGATACGTTTGGCTCCCATTTAATCAAAGAGAACAATGACCTTCAGAACACTTCATCTTCTTTTTCTTGTATTCTTTCTGCTACTTTTCTTCATAGTCACTTTTGTTCGCCCTTTTTAGTCGTCCTGACTCATAAAGTTTCACTAGACATATGTCATACATTCAGTGACCTTAAATATTTTAATTTATGAAGGACCTTTATTTTAATTGCGATAGTCTATCCTTTGTTTGCTCGGCTCCAAGATTTTGTTTGAGTAAACGTTTTTTTCTAAATTACTATATCGCGTGAATTAGTTATAGAAAAAAAGGCAAGGGGTTACTAAGGGAAAAACATCGATTCTATGCTCGCCAACTTTCAAAAATTTTGCTAATATAGTCAATCACCATCGTGATTATAATATGTGGCTAAATATATTTAGTAATGTTTGACTGATTAAAGAACCTTTTTTGATCCCTTATACGCTAAATGTAAGCGATCAGTTTCTCCTGATGTTTTCTCTGAGACCTTAAGACTTTTTTGATAGCTGCATGATGACCTTTGCAAGTTTCTTTATGTTTCTTTTTTTTTCCTGAGTGTTTGTGTGCGCGCGCACGCGTGTGTGTGTGTGTGTGTGTTGTGAGAAATTTGAAAGTCCCTTTAGTATATTAAGGTCCGAACAGGGTGATTTTCCCGCTAGGCAACCCATGTTTGAGTGTTGTGAGAAATTTAATAGTCCATTTAGTTTGTTAAGGTAAAAACGGTCATTTTCCTATTACGGACTCTCCACGTTTCCCCCTATAACACATCATTTTATTAACAAATTTATTAATGTTTCACAAGGTTGGATTTAGTCACCTATATAAGATCCATATTTGCGAACACTTTCTTAAAACTGTCCTCGGCGCGGAGTAGTGGTCTAAGCGTTGGCTCCTGACCATTCGTCTGCGTGAGCTTGAGTTCTAATCCCGATTAAGGCATGCTGTTGTGCTTGTATTAAGGCACTTTCTCGCTTTTTTAACTAGAATCAATGACCCTAAATTAGAGGGTTGCTAGTAGCCATAGAGCTGCTCATGATGGTCGTTACATCCGTCCCTCTTCAAAAATGCTGTCCTCAGTAATGGCTGAAGGGATTCTCTTACACAGTGTATGTCATTCAAACACAACTGCACGCGACGCCCACTTGCAAACAGTTTCGTAACAGAATTATCCAGCACGACTGACAGGATTCTTTTAAGGTGTGAAGAGCACCATGAGACTACTTCGGAAGATTTAGGCCTACTAGTTCGAGGGAATAGAGGAATCCAGTTTCGTGTTTCAAACACACCACCCATGCCTCATCCGAGACTCGAACCTTACCCTCATTTCGGACTACTGAGAAGCAGTCAACGCTGTGGACCACGCGGTCAGCAATACGACTGACAGGATTCTGTTACAAAATGCTTTCAAATTTGTCCCCTCTGGAATGCAAACACAACTGCACATGATGCTCCAAATTTTCTAACACTTTCGTTAAAAGTATCCTCAGTAAAAGTTGCATTCTGTTTTGTTACGGTTTCTGTGAGGTGTTCAGTTGCCTGAACACCTCACAGAAACTGTAACAAAACAGCGGCATTTCCAAGTGTGTGTCTTCCCCATCAAGAGACCCCATTGGAAGTAGTTTTGGGGACCTAAAATCTAGGAATCTTGCTGGTCAGAGGTGCTTTTGAGATCACTCCAACTGCAAAACAACTCATTTCCCTGATGCTTTTATTTGATGCATTGCCCCTGTCGTGTTGTTGGATATATCCCATGGTTAATTCTTCATCTGTCAACAGATCTGCAATTTCACTGCAAAATTTTATTCCAACTTCTGTGGTTGCGGTGCCCTCAAGAAAAATAAGGCCGGCAATTCGTCAACGTGGCACTGCACACCACATATCAATTTTCTCAGCATGCAAAGTTTTCACATGTATTGCATGGGAATTTTCTTGTGCCCTTCTTTGAAAGTGTGTTTTGCGAGTTCATGAAGCTGTATAAATTAAACCATGGCTTATTATTTTCAATCAGATAATGTTCAGAATGACAGGGTTTTACGCCATTATTTGTTAAAATTGCACACAAAATCAAATGCAGTATTCACAACCAGTCGGAAACAATTATATCAGCGCAGCTTAGCTATTTTGGTAGCTCGTAGACACGTGTGTGTAAATCTCCTGAGAGAATCTGCGTAATAATTTGAATGAGGAAACCTGCAACTTCATGGCATCATGTATTAGCCGTTCTAAGAGCCTCAGGAACTCCAGCATTTCGACGGATGAGGTTTCTGGTTGTCCACATCTTTTTTCCAATCTGTAAATACACTATCTACCAACAAGTAATTGGACACCTGTGATAGCAAAAGAAAACGAAGTTTATTCACCTTCAATAGTTGGTGGAGCCTCCATGAGCGGCGATTACAGCTGCGACCCTCCGTGGCATACTCTCAACCAGGCGTTGTACGACGGCTAGTGGTATTTTCTTCCACTCAGCTCGGAGAACACAGGTAAGTTCCTTCACCGATTTTGGACGGTGGGGGCACCCCTTAAGTCGACGCTCCAACTCATCCCAGAGGTGCTCGATAGGGTTAAGGTCCGGGCTCTGCGCAGGCCAGTCCATTCGATTAACCCCATTGTCACCATACCAAGCCATAGTGGACCATGCAACATGATAGGTGGCATTGTCATCCTGAAAGTAACATGGGTCCACCCCGTAAAATTGCCACAACGAAGGAAGTGCATGGTCATCCAAAATAGTGCAGTAGGTCTCGGCTTTGAGTCTACCAGGAATTGCGAACAAGGGCCCCGTGCCATACCAGGAGAAACACCACCATAGATAATTCCAGCGCCGCCGAACTTCACAGTTGGCACAATACATTCCGGCGGGAAGCGTTCTCCAGGCAGACGCCAAACCCAGACCCTGCCATCAGAACGGTAGAGGGTGAACCTTGATTCGTCGCTCCAGAGAACCTGTTTCCACTCTTACACGGTCCACTGTCGACGTTCTTTGCACCACGTTAGCCGAGCAGCGCTATTGGACTTGATGATGAAAGGCTTGTGGGCGGCAGCACGTTCACGATAACCGAGCAGATAGGCTTCCTTACGGATGGTATTCATCAAAAGAACACTCCCGGATGCCTGTTGAAATTCCTCGCGGATGTGGCCCATTGATTAGGTGCGGTTCTTCCGAATTTCTCTGGCCAGCCCCCGCCGGTCTTTAACTCCCAGTTTTGTAGGTCTGCTGGGTCGGGGCACATTACGACAGTTACCTCTCATCTTCCACTTGCCAATCACGTAGGCCACTGTCTATTTTGGGTACTTCAACTTGCTGGATATGTCACGTATGGATCGGCCATTTCTGTGATACCTGACGATTACACCTTTCTCGAAATTAGAGAGCTCCAAACTGCTTGGCATCTTGCATGCGACTGGTTGCGTTGTTGTTTCCCACACGATATTTAACGGCGGCGGCAGTGACGTGTATCAGGACCGCAGATATCGTCGATTGCAGGGTTGTCCAATTACTTGTTGGTAGATAGTGTAGCTTTTTGATGAAAATTCGACATATAACAACAATGAAGCTAGTCTCAAATAAGACTCTAAAAAACTAAACGTTGTTAGTAGGTTGCAACCAAAATGATGTCTCCATTGTACTAAAAACATTTTGTTTCATATTGCACATCTGTAACACATCTTCGTTCCGCACGATTCTTACTACAAACTCACCATAAGGATGTTATCCCTTCAACAAATAAACGACTCCAATGTCTATTATGAAGTGCCCGAGATTTGCTAAAGTACATCAGAGTTGGGATAATTGCATTTTCATAGACAACCTTTGTGTACATTTTCGAGAACGCACCAGCCTTGTTAAATCCTCCCAGGGATCTTTCTTTCAAAGGTGAATTCGCTTGCTTTCTGATATCATCATCTAAACTAGTTCCTTGTTCTTCAGTGCAAAATCTGCAATTAGATACGTAGCAAGAACGAGGGTAGTTTTAAACAAGACTCGTCTGATTTCTGTTCCACGTTGTATCAGCTGCGGACATCTAAATAGGAAAACATTTGAAATGTGTTAGAAGAACCACACATTTTGGATTAATATCCTTTTCTTTGCTCAGTTTATGTTATGTTTATCATCAAATAAATATGCTCTACGTCAAAAAAACAGCTGCACCCAGAGGGACGTGTCGGATTGCAACGTTATTTCAGAGGAGGGTAACGGTTACCAGTAACAATAAATGATTAAACATGGAGGCAATATTTATTCAGCTACACTCCAATAAGTAGTATCTCTCAGTATGGCGTCGGGTCGCCATGTTTGCTCACACAGTATTGCAGACGTCTTGGAATGGAGTTGTGCAGGTTCCTAATGGTGTCCTGCGGTAAGCCATCCCATGTGGCTTGAATCTTCTCACGCAGTTCCTGCAGATTGTTCGGTAGAAGTGGGGTGTGGATAGTGAGTCGAATAACATCCCACTAATTTTCAATCGGCGATAGGCTTGGCGATGCGGCTGGCAAAGGCAGGGTGTCTGTGCTCTGAAGGCAAACTCTCCGGACAGCAGCAGTATGCGGACGAGCGTTATCCTGTTGAAAAATCGCACCGGAGTGAACGTTCAGAAAAGGTAGGGACACTGGTTGCTGAACCTCATTAACGTAACATTGGGCTGTGAAAATCCCTGTAATGAACACCAAAGGTGATCTGGCATCATGAGTAATTGCACTCCCCATCATGACACCAGGCCTTTTGGACGTGTGACGCTCGATAGCAAACCGTTCAACTTGGCGCTGACCACGGTGTCTTCACACACGAATCCGTTGGTCGTCTCCTCCAAAGCCAAAAGTGGGACTTGTCACTGAAGATCACCCACTGCCATTCTGAGTGGTTCCATGACATCCTGGCACGACACCATTGCAGTCTTTGGCGACGGTGCAATGCTGTTACGGACAGTCGTCGTAAAGGTCTGCGTGCGTGTAGTCCTACATCATACAGCCGTCTGCCAGTGGTGTTGGCACTAATCGGACGATGCATGGAGGGCACCACTGCTCGCAATGGTGGCTCTTGGGTCACTCCGCGCATGTTGGACAGCCCGTAGGTCCTCTCTCTCTCTCTCTCTCCCTGGTTCGTCTAGGCCTCCCAGACCCTTTCTGTCGCTGCGGCGTACCTTGTTCTATTCACTGCCGCTAACAGCGTGCTGTAGTGATATCCGCACGACTGGTATGTCGCGCAATACGGCGATTGAAGTATCCCGCTTCCCGGTGACGACACTACGGCCCCTCTCGAACTCCTCCAACTGCTGGTTTTACTTCCCAACTTTTCTCCGAGGCATACTTGCAAAGGATTCAACCAACACGACAGCACGATTCAGAATGGCAAGCACGCGCAACGGGACGACCTTATATAGCCAGACAAGTACAGCGCAACAACCCCTCCTAGCTTGCGTCACATGCGCGACCGAGCGTGATACTTAAATCATTTGCATGTCTCGCCATGGCAAACCTACCCACCAAGGTTCATTCTTGTCAGTTGTTTCCTTCTGGGTGCAACTGTATTTTTGACGTAGAGCGTATTTTGTGTTGTTGTTTTTTAACCAAACTGTCGTTTCTTTTCGGTATTCCCTTTACACCGTCGTTCCAAGCCCTAATTATCATATTACTGTTTAGTTTTAGATTTTTCACTCGAGCTCTTACTAATTTTCTTCCAGTTGTTTAGCATTTGTACCTTTAATTATGGTTACACAATCACGTTTTCCGCACATTTTTCACATGTTCACTTGCTTCTAGATTTCCCATCGATTGGCTGGAAGTTGTCTATCATTTCGTGCTTGAGCGACATCCATAAGTATTTGAATAAGTTATGTAGTAACCGCCTCTCAGGATATCGGTTGATGAACATTTTAATTTGAGAAAGTCCTCCATTCTGCTAATAAAATGTTCTCGGAAAGCTTTACACTTGTTGGACTGCTGTACAGGACTGCGTGAGATGGTAAATTATTGAAATTCGCTTATTTATGTTTTGCTAATGGTATCCTAAAGTTTTTTCTGGACGTCAGAGCGAAAATGTTACTGTCGAAACTTTTATGTGATGATTTAGTGTTTCTTTCTTGTCGTAAATCTATTATGCTTTTGAGATTTACTGATTATGAACTTCGCACATATCTAATGCCTAGGAGTCCGTTAGTAAAAGACCTAGAAGCGTAACTAGAACGAAACAATGGAAGAAAGACATTTCAGAGAGTAAAAGAGAAATATAAGAGTACTATTTCGTGAATATGCATTATGCAGCATACATAAGCAAAATAATGTCACATAGAAAATATTGAAATGTTAATTATAATAAGAAAGAAAAGTGCACTTTTGAAAACAGACTTAATTTTTCACTATGTTTTAGTTATGCTGCTAGTGATTATCAGAAAGTTTTGTACGGAATTTAAAGCCTATTCAATAAAAACACGTTTTTTTCTGACTTAGACTAAAGGCATATGGTTCAACCAGTGTTTCCGAAAATTACACAGAATGTTTTCAGTCTATGAATCTAAAGCATCATTGCTGGATTTTATGCATTCTTCAAAAATTTCTATTTATGCAAGCGAAATGATAACAAATAAATGACGAAGTTTCTACTGCATGTTGCGTGAATTTTTGAAACTCTTTCACTTTTTAGCACGTCTTTTGTATAACAAGATCGTGCTTATGTTACCGGCTTGTCCGTCCGTCTGTAAACACGCTATCTCTGCAACTATTAATCCGATTTGAAACATTCTTTTTGCATTGGGAAGCTTGAAATATGCGAATGATGATCCTTCATTTCGTTTTTTTTTACGATGTACAATTGCGCCGCTAGAGGGCGTAAAGGCAGATGACGTTGAATTCAAAAATACGTTTTATTCCACACATTTGCTTCTAAACATCCGATTGAAAAAAATGTTCTATCTTTCGATTCCATTTATGTCGAAGAGTATGTTAGATATAGTTCCTTATTCAAATTACGCATAGATTATCCGCTAGGGGGCGTAAAAGTAAATTACATTTTCCTGATAACTGTTCTTCTAAAATTCCGATTTGAAAAATTTTTGCTTCAGCGGATGCACCTCGTGATTGAAATTCCTTTGAATATAATTTCAAATTTTTGGTAAAGAATGTTTTAGCCACCAGGGGGCGTAAGTGTTAATTTTTGCTTCTGATGTATTTGCCATAAAATCTGAGCTTCTAAAATATCGATTGAAAAAATTCTTTCGTAGACTGATGCCACTCACATCGATAAAGTTTTTTGGAATATTTTCTTCTTAAAAGATTCCACAGTTTCTCCGCCAGGGGGCGTAGATGTATATTTTATTTTTGTCAATATCTCTACATATAGGAGTTCGATTTGAAAAATTCCTTCTTTCTTGGATAGTGTTTTCAGTGTGACACGTTTTTCATATAATTTCAAAATTTTCAAGACTTTCCGCTGGGGGGCGTAGGGGTAAATTGCGTTTCCACCTATATCTCTGCTTCTAAATCTCCGATTTGAAAAATTCTTTTTGCACCGGATACAACTCCTGATGGGAAATCGTTCGCACATAATTTCTAATTTTTGTAAAAAAATGGTTTGGCCGCCAGGGCGCATAAACCTTAATTTCCGCTTATGATGTATTTGCAGCAAAATATGAGCTTTTAAATTCAAGATTGAAAAAAACGTCGTTTGTAGACCGATGGTACTCATGTCGACAAACATTTTAGAAAAATGTTTTCTTAAAATAATGCATGGTTTCTCCCCCAGGGGGCGTAGATGTGAATCTTATTTTTGTCAATATCTCTACATCTAGGAGTCCGATTTGAAAAATTTCTTCTTTGTTAAATAGTGTTTCCAGTGTGACATGTTTTTCATATAATATCAAAATTTTCAAGTATTTCATATACTTTCCGATAGGGGGCGTAATGGTAAATTGCTTCCCTCCTACATCTCTGCTTCTAAATCTCCTATTTGAAAAATTCTTTCTGCGCCAGGTACAGCTCCTGATAGGAAATCCTTTGCATATAATTTATAATTTTTGTAAAACATGATTTGGTCACCAGGTGGCGTAAGTCATAATTCCCGCTTCTGATGTATTTGCAGCAAAATATGAGCTTCCAAAATCTCGATTGAAAAAAGAGTCGTTTGTCGACCGATACTACTGATGTTGACAAACGTTTTAGGAACATTTTCTTCTTGAAATAATGCATGGTTTCTACGCCAGGGGGCGTAGATCAATATCTTATTTTTTTCAATATCTCTACTTCTAGGAGACCGATTTGAAAATTTCCTTCTTTGTTGGATAGTGTTTCCAAAGCAAAATGTTTTTACTATAAATTCAAAATTTTCAAGTAAATCATAGACTTTCCGCTAGAGGCCACAAAGGTAAATTACGTTTTCGGCGTTATTTGTGCTCCTAAAACTCCGATTTGAAAAGTTCTTCCTGTATCGCATAGAAGACCTGATGGAAAATATTTTTCACATAATTTCTTATCTTTGGTAAAGAATAGTTTGGCCACCAGGGGCATAAGTGTTAATATCTGCTTCTGATGTATTTGTAGCAAAATCTAGGTTCCTGAAAACTCGACTAAATTTTTTTTTTCTTGGACCGATACCGCTCATATGGATAAACCTTTTGAGAATACTTTCTTCCTAAAATAATGCATGGTTTTCCCATCAGGGGACGTAATGTCACATCTTATTTTTTGTAGATATCTCTGTTTCTAAGAGTCCGATTTGAAATTTTTTTCTGTGTTGGAGAGCGTTTCCGGTGCGAAATGTTTCTCATATGAATTCATGTTTTTCTTAACACACAAATCTGCAACCAGAAGGCGTAAGCTAACGATTCCGTTTACAGCAATATCTGAGGGATTAAAAACCCGATTGAAAAACTTCTTTTTGCGGTCAGATACTATTGTTTTCCGTACCGGCTCCATTCACTTTGAATAACTTTGATAAATTTAATTTGCGTCAGAACGGATTCAAAAGACGAGCTTATTACACCCGAAAATTCGGTGTCATATTTCTTGTTATTTCTCTAAGCGAAATATTATTCTCAAAGTACATTCATAATTCTAATGACAGGTCTATGGAGGACATACCAAAACATAAGTAAGTATAGTTAAACTGATTTCTAATGGGTATTAGAATTAAGCATATTAAAAAATTTGCGAATTACAGTTTAGTATTCGCACTTATTCAACTAAATTTTGAAAATTTGAGGTACTAATGTTTCACTTCATCATTAAATCAGGTAGAGTTTGAGAAATATATCTTTATTAACAAAAATCAATTAGGAAATTTAGCATGATGTAGTCTTAAATGCGGTGAACAATTGGTGGAATGGAAATTTCTATTTGCAATAACTGTTGTCTTTGCTATTTTGATTTATACGTACCAAATTACTCCCACATTTCATTTCGTATGTCAGTGTTAAAACTGGTGCAATGCTTTTAAAATATTAGACCTCTTTTTTCTTTTTTTCTTACGACATTTTATTTCATTTCGTGATGCTGAGCTTTTACGCACCTCAATTCAACTTTTGATATTTTAAAAGTCACAGATCCAAAAATAACTTAACGAATGTTTACCGTGGAGCGTTAATTCTGGAAAATCTTCACGCATTGCTTAACATGAATGTGAAGTTTCAGTCAGTCAACCAAAAAGAGAATTTGGTTCTTTTCAAAGCCTTCTATCGATTTGAGTTTTTCTCGCCTCTTTAGAAGTCTTAATCCATCACTCACGTGAAAAAAAAATGAAACTGCAGAAATGTTTTGGACTTCTTGAAACGTTATATTTCTTGAAGAGCTTATTTTTCTTTACGGCTCAGGACTATGAAATAACAGCAATTAATCTCTCTGTGGAAAAAGAAGAAAACATTTTTCTGTATACAAAGCTAGCTACTGATATACTGCTGTTCATAATTTAAAGACGTTGAACGAAAATGAAGATATCAAAAAATACTTTGGAATTCAACAAACGTTTTAGAGGATATTTAATATCACACATGTCAATATGTACTAGGAGAAAGACCATCAGTAATGACGGGGGGAAAAGGTATGTAGAGTAATTTATTTATTACCAGGTATTCTTTTTGTTTGAGATGTCCAATCGTGACAGTAGTTTCACGAGCATTACAACGATAAAATAAGTATATTGGTTGCGGCAGAGATTCGACAATTAAAGCAGCAAGCAATCTGTCCACTGCGCCATCAAAGTGGAAAAAACGTACAAACGTTCAGACAAAGGAAATAATATTGTCTATGTTGAAATATTGTCTATGTTGGATGTAAGGTCAGGGGATGCGTAACACCACAGCCTATCCATGACAAATGTCAACCCCGCCTTCTCGTGGTACATCCTGTTCCCACTAAAGGGGCTCTGACCACCGCCAATAGCGGTATAACTATACCATCGGGATTAGAGGAAATGCTATCCCACACTCACCAACCCGCTTGGCCAGCGTGGTGAGTTATGGCCAAACCCCTCCAAAATGATTCCACAACTTAAATCTTGGCCCTCAGTCTCCGGCAGCTAGAATGTACCTGGCCAAGGCAGCGGCCAGTGCGACATGAAGGCAGAGGGTGCTAAGAATCCCCGGAGGACCGGACTAGGCTGCCATCTGATACTGACCTTGGCTACGTATAATGGACGCTCCCTATCTTCTGATTCAAGGCTTCTTGAATTGCAAGAGGAACTACAAATGATCAAGTGGGACATCATCGGTCTAAGTGAGGTAAGGAGAAAAGGAGAAGATCTCATTGAACGGAAAAGTGGACATCTCTTCTACTATCGTGGGACTGATACTGGAAGAACTAGTGGTGTTGGATTTATAATAAACAAGAAACTGAAGGAAGAACTAGTGGTGTTGGATTTATAATAAACAAGAAACTGAAGGATAAAGTTGTAGAAGTTGAAAGTTCCTCTGACAGAGCGGCACAACTCGTTATCCAACTTTCGAGAAGATACCAGGTTCAGATTATTCAAACTTATGCGCCCACCACAAGTCATCCTGAAGAAGAAATTGAAGAATTTTATGAGGAAATTCGTCATTTAAATAATAAAGGTAAGCAGCACATGAAGATAATTATGGGAGATTTCAATGCAAAAATAGGGCAACGGCAACAGAATGAAACTTCAGTAGGTAAATTCGGTCACGGCAACAGAAACCAGCGTGGAAATACTCTCGTAGAATTTGCAGAGGCAGAAGGGTTTTTCATCTTGAACTCCTTTTTTAGGAAAAAGACACACAGGAAATGGACATGGAGACATCCAAATGGGATGACAGATGAAATAGATTTTATTATGTGTAACAAAAAATTCGTCAAAGAAGATTGCAATGTGCTAAACAAGTTCAACTCAGGTAGTGACCATAGATTGCTGAGATGTAAGATGCACCTCAACACTAACCTCGAACGTGGCAAGCTCATAAGGCAAGCAAAATGTATTGACATAACCAACCTTTAAAAACACCATAATACCTTCAAGTTGGAACTGAAGAACAGATTCTCTGCTTTAGAAGGCCTAACATCGGAAGAAGTGGACATTTCTAAAGTTAACAGAAAAGTAACCAAAGCTCTTATGGAAACAGCAACAAAATTAGCTGGGTCTAAGAACAAGTTGCATGTGAACAAATTATCAGGAAAAAACCAAAATGTTGATGCAAAAAAGAAGAGAGATGAGGACAACTAAAGAAGATGTGACTTCCAAAGTGGAATATATAGAGCTATGCAAGACAGTGCGAAAAAGTATCACTGAAGACGTAAGGAAATTCAACTGTGAACTAGTAAGGAAAGCAATTGAAAGCAACCAAAGCCTAAAGATAGCAAAGGGACATCTCAGTAAGGGAAGAAAACAGATTATGGCACTGAGAAGAAAAGATGGTTCTGTAACAAGAAATAGAGACGAAATTTTGACAAGAGTGAAAGATTTCTACTCCAAATTATATGAAAGGGATGATACATGTACTCCAGACATCATGAAAGGTACCAGTACCAGAGTTCTTCCAGTCCTCCCAGCAGAAGTTGCACATGCAATCAAGAACATGAAGCGGGGGAAAGCTCCAGGTAAAGATGGAATTACTCTAGACATCATACAAGAAGCAAGTGGAGAAATCGAAGCAGTACTCGCCCAAATTTTCACTCGATGCCTTAATGAAAGGAAGATTCCTGAGGATTGGAACAATGCTACAATGATATTGCTACATAAAAAAGGTGACATTGAGGATCTCAGGAACTACAGACCTATCAGCCTCCTATCAGTGGTTTATAAAATCTTCACTAAAGTTCTTTCACACCGCTTAAAGGTGACACTGGACATGGCTCAACCGAGAGAACAAGCTGGATTCAGGAGTGGCTACAGCACAATAGATCATATCCACGTACTGAGAGAACTAATTGAAAGAGCGAGGGAATATGAACTTCCATTGTGCATGACTTTTATCGATTATGAAAAAGCCTTTGATTCGGTGAGAAACCATCAGCAGTTACAATGGCCCTGAAATCCTGCGGTATTGAAGATGCGTACATTAATATTATTAATAACATCTATGAAAATGCAAGTGCAAAGATTCGGCTGTTCGAAAATACAACACACATAAAAATTAGAAAAGCAGTGAGACAAGGTGACACCATATCTTCGAAGCTCTGTAATGCCACATTGGAAAACGTCTTTCAATCACTAAACTGGGAAAACAAAGGGATAAAGGTTAATAGAGATTATCTAACCCACCTTCGTTTTGCTGATGACGTAGTCATTTTTGCAACTACCCCATCACAGCTGCAGAGTATGATCCAGGAACTTGCTGACAAAAGTAAAGATATGGGATTAAAAATGAACTTTCAGAAGACAAAAGTGATGTTCAATGCTTTTACAAGAAATGAAGATTTAACCATTGATGGAGAAAAGCTGGAGATGACAGGCACGTACGTTTATCTTTGACAGCAGATATCAAGTGAGGGTCACATTGATGAACAAATTAATCGGCGTACAAAACTTGCCAAGAGAGCTTTTGGAAGAAACATCATAATGTTCAAGATCAATAGGCCATTATGTTTTAAAAGAAAAGTGTCTGATCAGTGCATCCTTCCAGTGCTTACGTATGGTGCAGAGACGTGGACCTTAACTAAAAGAGACATACAAAGGCTGCAGACAACTCAAAGAAGCATGGAGAGGTACATGCTTGGGGTAACCAGGAGAGATAAGAAGAGGAACATGACAAGAGTGGAAGACATCATTATCAGAGTAAAATCCCTGAAATGGCAATGGGCTGGACATACTGCCAGAAGGACAGACAATCGATGGACAGCCGAAATTTTAGATTGGATTCCAAGGGACAGGAAAAGACCCAGAAGAAGACCACATGGAAGATGGGTGGATGAAATTCGAAAGTATGCGGGAGTGACATGGAGGAAACTGGCACAAGACAGACCGTTGTGGAGGAAATTTGGGGAGACCTTCGTCCAGCAGTGGATTGATAATGGTTGACAATGATGATGATGATGATGATGTTGAAATAAAGAACATATATCGAAATACTTTTTCCATTATGAAATCAAATTGATTTCCAATTAAAGAATATATTGGGAAACTGTCCCAATTATGAAAAAAATTATGAATCACTGCAAATATTGTATTAAAGTTCACCTAATTTTGTAAGGAGAGTGATTGCCGATAAGAAAAATTCAGATTCCACAACGACTTCTCATGCTTCTAAGATTATGTAACAATGTAGGCTGCACAAATGCAGATCTTTTATTATAGTCTTTTCCCAACTCCAGAAAGGTTGCTGAAAGGGAATAAATTACTTTTAAATCGCCTTCCGAAAGCATTTCGTTTAAGATCAAAGGGATTTATGACTTAGTAACTCGCTGGCGACTATCATATCTTCACAGTCAAAGCAATTCTTCGCCATTCCAGATAAGGTATATATGGATGTGCGTATCATCCACAGAAACTGACTATGAGCCTGTTGTATCTCTAAAAATGCTCATAGCAAGTTCTATCTCATTTCTGTAACTTAGAGTAATTCCTGCTGAGAAGACATGCAGGCCTGTGAGGCCACAGGTCAACTAACCACTCGCACCAAGATGGTCCCGGTCCACGATATTCAGGGGTTCATAACGTGTTCCAAGGCATCTCCACATACGTTGGAACCAAGAATTACGGTAGTCTCCAAAAGGAAACAGGAATTATACAAGGACAAGATTTTCAGTGAAAAAATGACACATCATAAATTCGTTCATGACTCTTGCTTGGCAGGTTTTTAAAAATCTGCACTGCTGATTTTGGTAAGACCTTCTGTCTGTCTATGTAGACATCATATCAGTGCATGTACGAAGATCAAGCAAACTTGAAAAATATATTTTCCGATGAATTTCCGGAATAATCAAGCAGATGATCCATAGGTCTCTGTTCTTTTGCTGCACAAATTGTTTGCTAAGCAGTGTGAATGTTCATAGCTATTTAGGTACAGATTCATTTCTTTTTCTATATTACTCGAACAAAAATTCATTCTCAATGGAAATAATATATTTTCAGCAGATATCTTTTAACCTGAGAGACATTTTGCTTATTCAGTAGATTCCGGTTAATTGGGGCACATCTGGGCTAGAACCCATTGCCCTACTTAAACAGCTGCCGCAATTATGCAAAGCTATACATATGCCAAAGAGCTAATTTGGGATATCCTTCAGGAATTATCCTAATTAAACGGCTGCTCCTATTAACCGATGTCCCAAATAACCGGAATCAACTGTATTTTCTGCTTCAAATGATGCACCGGTTTTCCGCTAGCGCGGAACAGATGTACATTATTTCCCTCTCGTAACTCTTGCTTTGAAATAACCTTTCAGAACATTCTGTTTGCTTTAAATAGAGCCAGTGTATGGACTATTTTACGTATACATGTTCTTATAACGCTCGCTTCTACTGCAGAAAAGAGCTACCGCAGTGGGTCCTGCAGTATGAGGTCACGATTAAGCACCGGATGAAGCATGACAGCTTTGCTTGCTTTAGCACACTGGCTCTGTCCCTTCCCTAGAACCAATGACCATAAATTAGGAATGGGCGACTACTTGTAACCCTAAGAGATGCTCATTATAGTAGTTGGCTATCCCCTAGCCCAGCAGTAAAAATCCTGCTGAGAGAGAAAATATATATTTCATTTGCAGCTGTATCTCTAATTTTGAGAAACCAATTGTAATGAATAGTGCTATGTCACACATTATCGGCTCTTTTAAATATCCTGGGAAGAACTTACAACGATAGAAAGATAATAGAAATTCATTTTTCGTGAGACTCCATCTCGTATAACGAATATCTGTTTGTTCTCATAAATCCTTCGTTGTAAGATTTCATATGCCAATAAATTTTTAATTATCACTGAATTTCATGTCACACTTTCTTTTGGAAGGAAACAAAGTACTCAGTTACCTGAATAGTCGGAGGCATCCTACTGTTTCCTAAGATGTGATTAACTAGACAAGACTATATCAATGAGATTTAATTAGCGTTGTATCCTACGTAACAATCGTATTCTGTACGTCGGGAATGAGATTTTGCAGTTTTATAAAAACAAAATTTTCTCGTTTGGTACTGATTTTTTCATTTTCTGTACAAAATAGAAAGTAAATGGTAATTTTATGAGGCATATATTATGAATGTTAGTATGCACGGTCGCCCTTCGCTGTGTTCTAGCAAACGTTATATTCGTGCATTCTTCAAGAACGATTGCCCCATCCTTAATGAGAGGATTTTGTTGTCCTAAATGGTCTTTCATTCTGTAATGATGATACAAAGAGATCATTTTTGTAACGGGTTCATTTGGTTTGAAAACATGAAGCAGCGAGGACTATGTAATGCTTACCGGAATGATCATCCTTACTTTTTGGCATAAAAGCAAGAATCGTATGATGTATTAAACCGATCAGTACCCTTTCAAGGCAACCTAAAGTAACCCCCTCCCCCAACACACGCACACACATTCATTCTATCCACTATTTAATAGAAATACGGGTTTTCAGTTTTAAGGGCTTGTGATAAGGAGCTGACTCGTACCTAACGCATAAAATGTTGAGGCAAAAATTCCCAGAAGTTTACTCTGATAAGCTGAAATTTGCTTTCAGCTGTTCTTTCTAGATCGTCATCGTTCTAAAACGGGTCACAAGGATGTTCTCTTACAAAGACGCATTATTATTTGATTTTAATCGATAATCTACCAACGAATTCATCAATTTACTTTGTTTCCATAAAGGTTTGTTGGTCAGTGAATGAAAGTAACAAAGCAGAAGCAAGTGAATTTCAAATAATGCTGTATTTCATCAATCACGCTAAACTGTTATGATATCAATCACAATAAACTGTTATGCATATCGTGAACCACAGATTAAATGAGACCCATGTACAACTGGAATTTTGAGATGTTGAAAACTAATTGCATGCTACTAAATTACACAGGAATATGCGTAATTATGATAGGAGCGTGCATCCGGGAGTCGACAGATTCAGGAGCATATGCAAAAGTTCACACACTGAAACACATATATGTACACTAATGTTGTTTGCATTTTAACGGAAATTTATTTTTCTGAGAAAGAAGCACGTATACTTGAAAACTCTATACATGATGTTATGCGAACTTATAAGAAATGCAAAAAGACTGACTCTGAAGTAAGTGGATTCCGTGGCAGGAAATATACCCGCTGTATTTGTTTTATTAAATCATTTTCCTTCATCACGTGCACCGAGATACACAATGTTTTCCATCGCAACTTGAATTAAAAGCAGCAATGTTTCCATAAGAGCTAAAATTTAGTTCTTATATGTCGAATAAGAAATGGAAAAAGAGTCTGATTTTTTGCAGTTTTTAATTGCAATGAGAGCAAAGTGCTAAGTATTCATTGCCATTTATTTTGGTCGCTAATCTTCCAATGTCTGAAATTCTGTTCTAGGCAGTGTCTCTCCAGAATCTGTAACCTCAGACAGTTTTAGATCTGGATGATGATGAACACTGCAAAACGGACACCTAATTTATTTTTAATATGCACTTGTGAGCCAGATGACTGTGACCACCTCTGTCTCCACGAAAGGACGAGTCCCACATCACGTAGCAGTGACGTAACTTACCGGAGCGTAATATATATACGCGGCATGAGTGGGGCGTACAATATATGCAACATAAAGCACTTGCAATGGAAAAAGGAGGAAAGAACTCGTCGACGTTTGAACGGGTGATGATTATTAAAATGACAAAGGCGAAGGTTAGCACTTGAGCAACGGCAGGCATTTTGGGCTCTTCCCGGCCCGCTGCAGTAAAAGATGTGGAGAGAATAGTCAGACGAGAGACACACACCCATGCAACGGGCCCGAAAGGATATATTACTAGTGACTAAAAGTCGACGGAAGCACTGGCTGGTACGTGCTGTCAGAAGAAATGGAAATCACTAAATTTCAACACAAATAAGCGACAATAGGCACACAATTTTGCGAACGCTCTTGAAGATGGGTCTCAGAAGTCGACGGCACTTCATGTGTCCATATTGCCCAACTTTCATTGATAGCTCGGCTTGCAGAGATGCTTTTCTAGTCGTACAATATCCTGTCAGGTAGCATCGGAACTCCACTTTGGACGACTGGAAGAGGGTCATCCGATCCAATGAGTCGGAGTTCCAACACAAACATGCCGATGGACGGGTTCACATGCGACGTAGCACAGACCAACCGTGCAACCTCACTACACAATAGGACGGAAACAAGCCAGGGTTGGTGGTATTATGTTACAGCGATTGTTCTCCTGCACATCACTATGTCTTTATGTGCGCTTTCTTTCCAAAAATAATGTATAGTTTACACACTATGGTACGTTAATGTAAATCTTTGAAACTATATCTCCGTTTCTAAACGTCCAGTTAAAAAAATGCTACCAACAGCGTTTGTGGAGAGGAATACTTTTTCATATAATTGCCAATTTTTGAAAACGTTATTTTTAATGCACCACAATATGAATACTCACGAAACGCATGTAGCGTATTAAATTCTTTTATTTTTATGTTGTAGTAATCCCAGAGATTCGCCAAGATTTTGCACTCCACTGGGAGGCTTTTGAAGCCAATGGTAGACATAAAAATGCAGGGAATTGGAACACATAAGGAAAAAAGATTATTTTTGTTAAATAACGCGGGTGACATCACGAGCATATTTCGTGAAATTTTTAGCACGTAATTACACGACACGCTGCGACGTGTTCCCGTCCTTTAATAACGCATGCCAAACCATTTGTAGTTAGCAATGACATGATCTCTACTGAACACAAAGGAGCATGCAATGACATGATATCTACTTATCTACCAATTATTTGGTATGCGTTATTAAAAGAGAGGAACACGTCGCCGCGCGCCGTGTAATTACGTGCTAAATCGTTTCACGAAATATGCTCGTGATGTCACACGCGTTATTTTCACAAAATCATCTTTATTCCTTATGTGTTCCAATTCCCTGCATTTTTATGTCTACCATTGGCTTCAAAAAAGCCTCCCAGTGGAGTGCGAAAGCTTGGCGAATCTCTGTGACGCCATAAAAATAAACGGATTTAATACGCTGTATGCATTTCCTGAGAATGCCAATTTTTGTTTTACACAATGTGCTACACAATGTTGGTGTAAGCGTCCTTTTCTATTTCTACCGTACTAGGAACGGTATCTTTGTTTCTAAGATACGGGTTTGAAAAATATTCCTGAGTATCTTTCGGTATGCTTTGTAAAGCAGATTTTTAATTCTTTGTAGCACATCTTTCAGGCTTCAGTGGCTGAAAGTAGCAATTTCTGTTTGTGGGTGTTTTTCTGATTATTTAGAAATCCGGTTGATTTTTTTGCAAACGGTTCAAGCATTATGAGAAACACTGCTTACATTGCGCACTTTAAATTATCCTCAAATGTTCTCTTGAAATCATAAATGCCTTCTCCTTTCGTTCATTTTCTTCTTCTAAAAATCTGTTATGAAATATGTTTTTCGTGTCGAGAAGGAATCAAAAGACGTGCTCATTACACACGAAAAATCTGTGTCGTCTTTCTTATTTTTCTCTACCGCTTTATCACACAGAGAAAACAAAACAGGCAATTGAACATTTTTTACATGTACCGTTCCTGCTTATTAAGGAAAGATTAACATTGCAGTGAATCATTAAATTGTATTTTATCGCAGGTCAAGTACTCGGCTTACTGGAGAGTAGTAATAAATTGTTTGTTCGCATCGTGAAACTGGCACGAAAACTTAAGGGAAGTGTTTGTTTCTCCTTAACTGAAGACATTTAAAATACACCCTACTTTTTGTTTTGTATGTGCAAATAAAGAATATTTCATGAGAAATGATTTTTTACTGCTTCCTAATTCATGTGTGACACTTAGCTCGAGCAGGATGAGGGAACCAAAGAGGTTTAAATCTGGTCGTATTCTCATAAGCAAGAGAATTTGTGGTTCTGTGTTTGGTCACTGCTTAACCTCCGCTGATGAATCAATCACATATTATCTTAATCAATCAACGGCAACTAGACAGATAATCTATCGTCTTTTTGCCGGTTTGTTCTTCAGTCACCTGGAACTTTTTGGCAGATCTTGGATCTTTTCACACACACACAAATCCAATCAATCAACCCAGTAGTCACCCCACCCTTGATTACTCTAGTTCTTCTCCGGAAATTCATGGTAAAATATTAGAAACGCGAGAAAGATAACAAGAGAACAACAATAACAAAGCTTGCATTAGAAATAAAAATAAGTGCAAATCAAAAATACATATAATATAAAAATTTGCATGCGTGAAATGCCCTTAGGAAAAGAAAGGAATTTCTGAAGATCTGTTTGAGTTAAATTATGCATTCATCTCCATCGTCACTAGAGAGTCAAATATCACTTCTTTCCAATGCAATATTTTGAATGCAACGAAAAATATCAAAGATTTCTAATTCTTACTCTTGTACTATGGTCGAAAGTATACATACAGACCAACAAAGCTGCAGCAGAGTCTCATACTAAGTGCTTATACATACACGAATTTCATGGTCTATTACACTGACGGAAAAAAATCCCAACACCAAGAAGGGGTAGTGTTAGATAAACGACAGTTGGTAGGCGGTGAGAGTACATCTGTCAGATGACGTCTAGGCAAATTTCGCGCTCGGCGCATACGTGTGGCGCTAGTAGCGCCCCTCGGAACATGCAAAGCAGGTTTGCTGAAACTACGCGCTGTAACGTTCGTGAGCGTTAGTTATCGTTGAGATTCGACGTAGTGTGTTGATGTTAGTCAAGAATGCCTTTAAGAAGACGAAGAAGCCATTATCAACAGCTCACGGAGTTCGAACGAGGTCGTGTAATAGGGCTACGAGAAGGTGGATTTGGATTTTCTTTCCGCAATATTGCAGAACGACTTGGCAGGAATGTAGCCACTGTGCATGATTGTTGGCAGCGGTGGTCAAGGAAAGGTACTGCCTCAAGAAGACCGGGTTCTGGCCGGCCACGTGGCACTACTGAGAGGAAAGACCGCCGTGTACGGCGTATGGCAGTGGCTCATCGTACCGCGTCTGCGGCGGCAATTCCAGCTGCAGTTGCCACCACAGTGACACAACGAACTGTTACAAGTCGGTTACTTAAAGGACAGCTCCGAGCCAGACGCCCTGTAGCGTGCATTCCACTTACTCCAAACCACTGCCGTTTGCGACGTCAGTGGTGTCAAGCTAGAGCTCATTGGAGGACGGAGTGGAGATCTGTTGTGTTTTCTGATGAAAGCCGGTTCTGCCTGGGTGCCAGTGATGGCCGTGTGGTGGTTAGAAGGAGGCCAGGTGAGCGCCCTCAACCAACCTGTCTGCGGCCGAGACACACTGGACCTACACCTGGAGTTATGGTCTGGGGAGCAATTTCCTATGACAGCAGGAGCACTCTCGTGGTTACCCCACGCACCCTGACGGCACAGTTGTACGTCGATCTGGTGATTCAACCTATTGTGCTGCCATTCATGAACAGCATTCCAGGGGGTGTTTTCCAACAGGATAACGCTCGCCCGCATACCGCTGTTGTAACCCAACATGCTCTTTAGAGTGTCGACATGTTGCCGAGGCCTGCTAGATCACCAGATCTTTCACCAATCGAGCACGTATGGGACATCATTGGACGACAACATTAGCTTCACCCCCAACCAGCATTAACCGTCCTTGTATTGACCGACGAAGTGCAACAGGCATGGAACTCCATCCCACAAACTGACATCCAGCATCTGTACGACACAATGCAGGAACGTTTGCGTGCTTGCATTCAACATTCTGGTGGTTACACCGGTTATTAATGTACCAGCATTTCACATTTAAAATGGCTCTTCTCGCCAATAAGCGGTGATCTTGAAACCTTAATCGATTAAATATGTTACCTACACGAATGTATTGCCACCATTTCATTCCTCTACAACTATTTTTTCGTGGTGTTGGGATATTTTTTTCCGTCAGTGTACAATGATTTATTACATGGGAAAAATTGGACATTAAAGCTGCGTCCAATAAGTTCCAGGACTGACCGCGTAACTGACGTAACAATATTGGGATAAAAATATCACGTGTTATGCCAGAAAACAGCAGTCCTTGTCCAATCAGCGAATAGTAGGAAACCGGTGTATACCGGCACTTACAAGCGGCAGACGAGCATTAAAACAGTCATAGCAAGCCTTCTCGTCCCGTTTCATTTTGGCCAAGTAAGAGCAGAGAGTAAACATCAGTTTTTGTTGGAAACGTGGGAAGTCAGCTACTGAAACTTACCGAATGTTAAAAGAAGCGTATGAAGACACAGCATTATGCCGCAGCAGAGTTTTCGAATGGTATACATGGTTTCGTGGCTGTCAAGAGTTCTTTGATGATGATTCGAGATCAGAGCCACCCTCCAGTGTGCGGAGTACGAATCTGGCATTAAGTTTCCGTTTTCCCAGTTCCTCGTGTCGAATCTCAGGACAGATAAGCTTCCTGTTGCCCACTGACTCAGCAAAAAGTATCGCTCTAATTCGGCGATCTTCCTTTAACTGATTCTGCACTTTTCAATTTTTTCCGCTGTCCGCACACCAGAGGGCCGCCCAGATCTCGGATCATCATCAAAGGATTTCTGTCCGTCACGAAATCGTACATGCTACTCAAAAACTCTGCTGCGCGATAATGCTATGTCTCCAAATGCTTCTTTTAACATTCTGTAAGTTTCAGTAGCTGATTTCCAAAGTTTCGAACAAAAACGTATGTTTACTCTCTGCTCTTCCATGTCTGAAATGAAATGGGACGAGAACGCTTACTATGAATCCCTTAATGCCCGTCTGTCGCCTGTCGGTACTGGTATAAACCGGTCTCCAGCTGTTTGCTGATTGGCCAAGGACTGCTTTGTTCTGGCATACACGTGATATTTTTGTCCCTCTATTATTACGTCAGTTATGCGGCCAGTCCTGGAACTTTCCGAGCGTAGGTTGTATAAGTAGCAAAGATTTTCCATTTGGTGTTCCACCAAATTTTGTTGTTAACCCTACTGGTTAGTTTGCACTGCTAGATGATATTGATGTGGTTAGAAATACAAGAAAAACGGTGCGGCGGTGTTCAGTGTCTTTGATATTTCTCGCTGTACCGGCAGCATGGTTTGATTGGCTATTTCCATAGAGAAGCTGTAACCAGGATGTGAGAGTAGGGCACCACGCTATACCTCTGAAGTAGGAGAATTGAGTAATATGTATTTTTAACTTCCCCTCTGATGTGCATGCTAATTTTGCATGTGTTATTTTTACCGGCATGCTAAATAACCTAAGGCAGAGTCTTTTTCTTGAACGCCGTTTTGAAAATAGTGATTTTTGGTATAACATTTTGTACGTCAGTTTCTCCGTCAGTGATAACGCCTCAGAATCAGTAAATCGCAACAGAAAATTCCTTTCGAACGGAATAGTTCTAAATATAGGCATCATGATGCAAATTACACCATAGAACTCCTGTCAAGCATAGTTATTCCGATAAGTGGAGTAAAATTATTTTGGTATTTGGCACGATATATGCACGTTTTTAATGCCTGATTGTTAAAAGCGTGTTTTGCATTCGATTGCTAGAACTATGAGTAAAGCTATCCAAACACTTCTTGCTTTGCAACTTGTACAACTAGGTGACGTAAATACACATGTCTGCGAGCTGACGTCAATTCAAATTTCCATTTGGCAATATAACTTCGTTTTTTACAGTCAGATCGAAACAAGCTTACTTTGCATTCAACAGCAATGAACAAGACATAAATTTTCCATGCGCTCCTGAAATATCCTCATTAAAAATGCTTCATGGGTGAGACAGATTTGCATATTTAATTCAGCCATGTCAATCAATCTTTCTAACTTCGTTTCTGAAAATTTCTTTCAGCATTGTCTAGTTTTACTCATGATCAATGTACTAAAGATAATATATGTTATCCTACGTGCACTGTATTCTGATGTTTTCTGTGTATACATATTTAAAGCAATATATTTTTTCTTTTGTTTGGGGGTTAACCGACCACCGTGAACAACTCAGTGAACTAGAAGCAGTCGTCCATCCTTAATTTAGGGCCACTGCTTCCAGGGAAGGGAGAGAGCCAGTCCAGTAAAGCAAACAAAACATCCATGCCTCACTGGAATTCGAACCGGACGTCATATCAGAAGAACGGTCAGAAGATAGCCCTTGGATTACTGCGCGGCATGGAAGGCAGAGCAATATCTACTCTTTCGATGTGAAAATCTCTTTTCTGAACCGGATAGCTACAGGAACGATTACAATTTTTAATTTTAAATGTTTTTCTGCTTTTCTGTTGAAAAATAAAACTTTAACTCTGATAGACCGTATTGGAAAGAGGTGCAATCAAAACGTACTTTTTCTCAATATACAAAAAATTATGCATCGCTGTGTTGTTGTCGAAACGTAGAAAGTATCTTTGCAACGCAGATGCACCCAGGTTAAATTAAGACACTAGAAAGAAAGCCTTTATTTGATGTTAGACACAATTAACACTAACACTGCGCATCGAATGAAAAAAATAACACTGTGTATCTGAAACTGGCACGTACGAAGATATTTTCATGCTATCTAGTTTGAGATGCTCGAGGCTTATAAAGGCGCCTAGTGATCTATGAAAGCTTATTAAAAATTTTCCCTTGCAGTTTTGTTTTTCAGAAGAGATCCTCTTCAAGGTTAGATGTCTTAGAAATATTTTTAAAAAACACGGAAAACAGACACTAGAATGTTCGGTATTTATATGTTTAGCGTTCCCCGATCTCTTAGATGTTCAATCGGAATAAATGAATTACTGCTGAATTTCCTTTCCCTTTAACTGAGGTCATCCTTACAGTTTTATTTTAGAGAATAAAGTTCTTAGTTGACAATTAAATTTGAGTTCGGAAAGATTTAATTATGCAGTCATCGATAACGATTTAATCCCTAAATGCAATCGATTCTAAGAAATGCCTCAGGTGTAGTTAATTTAATTTTCTGAAGAATCTAAACATTCTCAGCTGTAAATTAAAAATGAAATCGCATCGTGCAGCGGTGTTTTGCGGCGAGAATGCTTCATCCGATGGTATTACAACGCCGCCGTAATGTTATGCGGAGCGTTATTACAGTTTAAACGGAGGTCTCCCCAAAACTGCCTTTCAAACTAAGGATTCGGTCTCATTTCCCTTGCTAATGAATTCCCACACCTCTCTCAACTGCATCTGACAGAATTCTCGCACCGGCAGGAAAGTTTTACATGTAAACCGCGTAATGGGTAATTTCAGGTGAAAGTCAAATTTTGGCGCAGATGGTTTCGTTTCTACAGTTGTTCCTGTCTTGGCTGTTTAACGAATTCAATGCGAATAATTCGACAAGAAAGCATCCTCGAACTGCATTTGTAGCATGCGCCACTTTGAAAACTAAAGTACATATGCTACATATTTTAGTAGGGAGAAGTAAAATTTTCGGTATTATACATTTTAGTCGCCCTGTGGATGCTGGAGAGAATGAGAGTATTATGCAAAGTAAATGCAGTTTTGCTCACGTGCAAGTCCAAGTGGATCTTGCGGAGTCCCGCCCACCAGTCACGTGACCTCCTTAAAAGAACAAAGCTTGCTCCACACGCAAGAAATTCGATTTGTTTCGATCACTGCGGTTTTTTTTTTTTTTTTTTTTTAAATAATCCCAGAGAAGAGAATATAAGCCCCGTTCTGTAACAACCTTCACTTTCGCATGTTATAACAATGAAAATGTGCATAGAGCTTGTTCTCTTATTATTATTTTTTTTTTTTATTGGAGGTTTAACGACCGCCGTGAGCAACTCAATGAGCTATAAGCAGTCACCCGTCCCTAATTTAGGGTCACTGGTTCCAGGGAAGGGAGAGAGCCAGTGCCGTAAGACAAACACAACATCCATGCCTCACCGGGATTCGAACCCGGACCCCTTTCGGACTAATGATCAGAGGCCATCGGTTAGACCACTGCGCCACCGGGACGGCGGTTCTCTTATTCTAAACACATACTGGGAGATTCAAAGAAATTCTAACTTATAAGACCATTATCCAAATTCGGCAATCGTTTTTGTGAAGGATAATGCGAATCAAAATCATTTCACAGCAGCAATTTGATATTGCATCTTTCACGAATTCACCGTAAAATAGGACCAACGTTTTCTTTCTTTTCTTTTCGTTTTGTGGTATACTGGCCTTGATAAATTCCCTTGAGGACTACAGGCAGTTTCTAGTACCTAATTTAGCGCCACATGTTCGAGGGAAAGGAAAGAGTCAGCACCGAGACAAGAATCTGGCTAGACCTAGCTCGTACGGGCCACGTATTAGGCACATTTAAGTAATATTCCTTTCACACTAACACACTTTTTAGTAAAGACATACAAAAACGAATATCCTGAAGTAACCGTTCGAGTGTCACATAGAACTATACTCATTTTGGTTTGACAAGTAGAAATGAAAATGATCGCCTAAATATTTGTGTCGCCATTGTGGTAGTAACGCCTCCTTGGGTTTTCCTATAAAATTAATGTTAACTTTCAGTAGTCGTTGAACGCTATTACACGCACGACAAATTATAAGTTTAGACTCATTTCTCTGCTGCAAAGAAAAGACAGCGACAAATATGAAAGAAAAAAATTGAGTGGTGAAGGGGTGCAAGAATGTGTAACACAAGTGAAATTCATTATTTTTTAGAAATCAGTGAAACGACATTGTGTGATTTTATTTGATTTTGTCTTAAACCGAGACTGCAGTCCCCCTCATTAAAGGACTGAGAATTTCACGCTCGTTACTTGCGTTTCTCCGCCGTGTAACAAATAAATATTATTTTCAAAATATATTGAAGAGGCTTCTACTTGATTTGTTGGGATTCATACATGTGAGATCTGGACAAAGCAACTTCTTACTTCACCCTTTAAAATGTTTAATTACAATTTATACATTTGTGTTAAAATATATGGGAATATTCATTGTATCCGCGCGAATTAAACTTGCAAGAGATTTCCCAGTTGATAAAATAATTACGTAAGTCTGAGGCTTTTTGAATTTGAATTTATAGGCTCAACAATGCCTCTAACCAAAACAAGATATGCAGAAATTTCGTTCCGACAAGATAAGCACACATATCGTGAAGATCGATTCCAAAATATCTGTTATTCATTAAGGGCTTAGAGTGTTATACTGATGCCGTCGTAAAGGCATCAGGGACATATATTCTGAGCTTGCCACACCCCGTGTCCCATTAATCTGGAGAGCTGGCTTTTGACCATCTACCTGAGATGGATCTAAGTTCGAATCCCGAATTAGGCATGTGCTGTGTGCTTATTCGATGGCACTGGCTGCTGACCATTTGTTCGAAATAGGCCTCGTTTAGAGTCTCCAATGAGTCATGGTGGTGTGCTTGTGAGCTGACTCTTTCATGGAACCACTGGGCCCAAATAAGGACGGGAACTGCTTTTAGTCTTTAGAGTTGGTGTTAGTAGTCGTTAAACCACGAAACAGAGAAACAAAATGCTGAGCATCCACCAGTAGAAAACGAAATAAATGACTCCTAAATTCTAGAATGCAATGATCGTGTTTTTTGACAAAATGATCCAATCTTCCATATTAAAGATATTCCAAGAAATATAAATTTTTGTTTTAAAATTTGAAATCAGTTCTCTAACTAAAATGAAAAACTACCACTATACCTCTTCAAAAGAATATTTTTCATCAGAATAGCTAGAAAATTCACAGAAAATGTTGGTATTGTTACAGCAAAAGGGTAAAGCTTTCTTTTATAAAGTAGGTCCTTTAAAAGCAAGTAGAAAACGGGAATACAACGTGCATAGAAACTTAGAAGTTATGTGGAAAAAACGAATCATGGTGGGTAGTGCTGAAAGGATTTTATTAACAATAACCGCAGAAGCTTATACGATATGGAAGCATCAAAATTTACGTATCCTACCATTTAAAATTTTAAACTTTCCAAACACAACAAGGAAACTTCAGGGAATTTGTGTTCAGAGCTATAGGAATCTATTGTAAAAATAATTTTTCAAATTGAGATTTTAGAAGTACAGATATAAAACCTCTTTGCCAGAAAAAACGGAGCACCTCGAGGAAGTTGTTCGATCCTGATCAAACTCCAGATGCAAATATCTCAGGGCCGAATACGCAAATGATTAAAAAATAACGGCCAATGACAAAATAAGGGTCTGCCACAGATCATGGCAATCGCCAATAAAGGAGGGTATATCAAGAGCAAAGCTCGCACTCAGAGACAACTATGACAGCAGATTTCGGGTGCACAAGCCATCACGGACTGTGATGATGCCTCAACGTCGGATCCGTGCAAAATACCAGCCATTGTGCTAGTTTGAGAGAGAACGTATAATTGGCCTGACAAAGTTTCAGCGCTGAAACTTTGTCCGAGATCATCATATGTGAGGAGTTGATCCGTCTTGCATAAAAAGCATTATGTTAAAGCGTCTTCTTTACGGAAGTTAGAGAATGTCAAATGTTGTACAATGTATTGTGGAAGTTGTAAGGCTAAATTGCTGGTCATACGTCCAGTTCGATGATTCTGTTTTCCGAAAATTGAAAAAATGGCCGATAAGAAACGTTGCCGTAAATTGTATTCACACGGTAACCATGGAAGGTAAGGGACTTTTCTAACACTTAAGATGATTATCTACAGCTTAATGTGTTCACATTTGGAAAGAAATGAAAATGAGCTTTATCACTCCATAGCATTATCCCCGGCAGAATTTCGTCTACCTCCATTCGTGGTGAGAAAGCCAACCCAAACGCCCATCGGATCTATGAGTCACTTTTTCGCAACTGCTGGTTGCGGATACATATACAGGGATATAGTGCAACATTTGAACACTAAGTTTCTACACAGGTGTGTAGAGGTAAATCTTACTGATTTAATACCGCACATGCACTGCGTGAAGCTACAGAATTACAAGTGACTGTTTGACAATATCAGTAGCAACGTCTACCATCTCTTTAGGACGGATATGTTTATTGCCCCTTCAATGGTTACTGCTAGATATGTTGTAATCCCAAATCGAGGAATCATGCTTTGGAGTGCTAATACGTAATTTCGACGGTTTTCCTCGCAATGGCTCGCACCGTCGGCATTCCGAAAGATATCGTGACGTATACTGCCTATTTAAATTTTCGTTTTCGTTTTCCTCCTTTTATGAAAATTTTGGTTACCTCTCGTTATGTGTTTCTATGCTGAATGTCACGTCAGCACTCCCAATATATTATTTCTTTATGTCGTACATGCAGTGAGTCAAGTTACGCATACTTATATATGAATAAGACCGTTTACCTGAACAAGTCAACAGTCTTAGATGTCCGCGGCCTGCGAGCTATCAACATTATCGATGAGATCGGTTAATTAAGATTTTGTTGTTATGCTTCACGATTGTCCATAATGTTCACACTATCACAAGAGCTGAAATGGTGGTAGTAAAAGACTTAATAGTTCGTACAGAAAATGTGCTTATTTGTTCCTTCACTACGGTACACCAGGAACTTGATGGCAAAAGAATCGTTTATGTCTATGAAGGTGACACATTATATGAAATAAATAAGAACGGTGATATAAATTTTATTACCTGTTAATAGAAAACGATTAAGGTGTGCGCAGTATAAATAATGGTTCCATCAAGAGACAATAAAAGGTAATGCCACTCACGTTTAGGCTGGATAGCAAAGAGTTTTTAAGCAAAAAAACTCACACAGTAACTCCTAACACCATCAAGTTCAGATCAATGGTTCTGTATTTATTTTAGTGCCATTGACCTGACTGCTTGCTAATTGTTCTACAAAGAAATAAATTCATGGAATTTCGTATGAAAATTAAGTTCAGAAAGTACAACGAGAGGTAAACAAAATTTACGTAACAGAAAGCAAACAAAAACGGAAAGTCAAACAGTTATTATATGTCAATCACTATAAACCTAAAGACGTATTGTGCCGTCCTTGACCTTCAAAATACCCTCAATTCGATATGGTATGGATTTAATGAGGTACTTGAATCGTTCTACATATTAGTCCAAGCTGATGTTATGGTGTCCATCATTTGCCGAATAATCGCTAGAGGAGAATCTGTTATAAATGCCCCTCTCAATCCTAATCCACAGGTGTTCAGTTGGGTTAAGATCTGGAGATTGTTGTGCCATGTTAGAGCTTTAAAGTCCCTGGAATCACTGTCTGACGGTTGGAGGTTTGTGGCATGGCGCTTTATACTGCTAAAAGTAGTCTTCTCCACGGGAAAACACCACTGAGATGTACTGCTGTGCGTGTTCCCGCAGAAGTTTCCACATTTGGATACATCTTGGTATCAAAATGCTGTACCAAACGCATTACGGAACCCAATGTTCTTCATGAGATCCTACCTTACACCATTTCAACCCGTCCGACAGCTTGTATAGTTAACGTTGGGGACCTAGGATCAATGGATTCGTGCTATTAGCAAGCACCATATTCTGACTCGCCCGTTAGCGTGTATTAACTGGAAACTCGATTCCTCAGAGCTTGAGACCTTTCTCCAGTTTTCAATGATCTAGTTGTGGTTCCTTCACGCCCACCTCAGACGAATTTATCAGATTTGAGCAGTGACCAGTTGTACACGAAACGGACCTCTCCTGTTATAGCCTATTCGCGTCACTGTTCTGCGGGCTGTGTATGACGTAATCCCTTTTCGATATCGCTGTTATTCTGCTGGGTACCTGACGCACAGGAGCTCACCTCTTTACTTCTACAATGCTCTCGAGCCACCGATAGATTCGAACACTGACCAGTCATCCCCGTCCACAGGAAGACCGCTGACTGCTTGTTTTGCTATTTGTGCGGTTGTCATTGCATACCCTCGATACAGCTGTTTTGCATAGCCGAGAAAGTTTAGCGTTTTTGATATGTTTGCATCTATCCACCTAGCTCTCACTACCATGCTTTCTCGAAGTCGTTTAAATTACGAGTCTCTTTATTATTGCCGATACCTACGCTTATTACTCGTCTAAATCCTTTGCACTGTAAGCTGTATATAAAGCCATCTCAAAGTCATAGTTGCCGACGTAAGTGAGGTTGGCATATGTCTGATTGCTATTAGGTGTTCCTAATAATTAGTCACTTCAGTGCATGTAACATGTCTTTCGATTGAGTATTGATGTTAACTTACTTTGTGATTAAAGACTAGTACATTTTTGGAACGAGGACAGTATTGTGACTCGGGTACTACATGCTGTATACTGTTCTCTACCAACAACTACTATTTAGAAATGTGGGTGAACTCAACTTGGCGTTATGACTTTCAAGAAGTGAAGAAATAAATCTATCATCTAGGATTCTCTACAAAGTGCAATTCCTTTTATGTTATTTTTTATGAAGTTTGAATACCGAACCCAGAAGCTCAATACCTGAAGCCGTGTTTTCAAAATTCTGGTAGTACAGCTTCACGAGCCAGGGACGTTCAGCTAGATGAAGACAATTGCGTCCAGAGAAGAATTACAGGAAGATTCACATCTTGCTTTTATACCCATTAGTCTCCCGTAGTGATACGCTAATCTCACTCCTCCGCCGTTATCTTCGTCTTATTTCCTCCTGGTAATGAATTTGTTAGCAATTACACTCATCGTCAAAATAATAGTTGCATCCAGAAGGACGTGTCGGATTGCAATGCTGTTCTGGAGGAAGGTAAAGGTTACCAGGAACAATAACTCATTAAACATTAGAATAGATATGGGCAATATTTATTGAGCTACACGCCAATACGTAGTGTCTCTCAGTATGGTGTCGGGCCGCCATGTTTGCTCACAAAGCTTGCCAGACGTCTATGCATGGAGTTATACAGGTTCCTAATGGTGTCCTGCGATACGCCATCGCATGCAGTTTGTATTTTCTCATGCAGTTCCTGCAGATTGTGCGTTAGGGATGGAGTGCGGATAGCGCGTCCAATAGCATCCCACACATTTTCAATCGACGATAGGTCTGGCGATGCGGCTGGCCATGGCAGAGTGTCAGTGCCTTGGCGGCAAGCTCTTGAGACAGCTGCAGTATGCGGACGAGCGTTGTCTTGCTGCAAAATCGCACCGGAGTGAGCGTTCAAAAAAAGGTAGGGCCACTGGTTGTAGGACCTCATTAACCTAACGTCAGACTGTCAAAGTGTCTGTAATGAACAACAAAAGTGATCTGGCATCGTGGGCAATTGCACCCCACACCATGACACCAGACCTTCTGGATGTGACGCTCAACAAGAAACTGTTCATCTTGTCGCTGACCACGGTGCCTCCACACACGGATTCGTTGTTCATCTCCTCCAAGACAAAAGCGGGACTCGTCACTGAAGATCCCCCGCTGCCGTTCTGAGTGGCTCAATGACAGCCTGGATCGACACAGTTGCAGTCTTTGGCGACGATGCAATGGTGTTAAGGAAGTCGTCGTAACCGTCTGCCAATGCTGCTGGCAGTAATCGGACTATAAATGGAGGGCACCACTGCTCGCTGAATATTCGCATTCGTGGTTGTTGGGTCACTCCGCGCATGTCGGACCACCCGTCGGTCCTCTCTCTCCGTGGTTTGTCTAGCTCTCCTAGACCCTTCCTGTTGCTGCTGCATGCCTTATTCTATCCACTGCCGCCAACAGCGTACTATGGTAATATCCGCGCGAGACTGGTATGGCACTCAATACGGCAACAAGACCATCCTGCTTTCCGGAGCCCGACGACGCGGCCCCTCTCGAACTCCTCCAGCTGCTCGAATTGCTTCCGAACTTTTCTTCGACGCATACTTCACTTGCAAAGGATACACCCAACTCAACAGCACGAGTCAGAATATCAAGCGCGCGCAACGGGATGACCTTATATAGCCGGTTAGACACAGCGCTACGATCCCTTCTTTCTTGCGTCACATACGCGGCCGAGCGTGATACTTGAATCATTTGCATGTCATAAGATGTCAAACCTACCCACCAAGTTGCATTCCTGTTGGTTGCTTCCTTCTGGATGCAATTATATTTTTGACGATGAGTGTATTTTTAATTTCCAAATTCTCTTCCCCATGTTCTGGGAAGTTTCCTCAGTAAGAATGGTTAAGTTTCTTCCATTTTGTGTGTGGCTTTGAGTGCGTATGCGTGGTTATTATGCTAGATAGCTCTAAATAGGAAAATTTTTATTATCATTTCATTTGCCTGTTTAAATGTAAATGAGGCGCAGACTTAAAATACGCATCTACTCACTCGCTCTTTCACACGCACGCCTTAGATCTGGAGAGCTGCAAACTATCTAATAATCCTAAATTATTACCTACATTTCAATTATATAATATTTTTAGTGATTTCTTCAAAGTTCACGATAGAACCATTCTGAAAAATGTCAAAGCTAGTACTACGTAAGCACTCTCTATTTTTTCCATTCAGCTCTCTAAGTCAATTAAAAGACAAATAATAATATTTTCTTCGTTATAGGGAAAAAGTAGTAATGTTAATTATTGGCTGCTTACAGGATTTACACTACTGCTATGAAACATTTGTGTTCAATCACATGTGTCGATGAAAACACTGCTTTTCTCATCCAGATTTGTTTAGCTCTGTCAAACGATGATACAATTTTCCTTTTGCTATCGATGAAATACAAGACAATATGACAATTACGAAAGTAAAATAAAAGAAATGCACAATTCCTCAACATTGCTGTACATCTCTTCCTTCTGTGGAAATGAAGGAAAAACAGAAAATAATATTTTTAGTGATACTGAAAATTACATAAGGCGAGTGGACAAAAGCGGTTAGGCAAGGTAGAATTCAATAATTCATGAAAATAAGCGATCGAAAGTAAAGAAGAAAATGCTTTTTTCGAATGATGTTTTCAACCTCGCTTTTCCCGAAGGTATACTCAACGTCAACTCCATCTGACGGTCATAACGCAAGAAATAAAAGCAACAATGCATTAAAGTGTTTCTTCTGAGTTTTTAACATCGGTGGTTACATTTTGAAACTTTATCTCTTAGAGCACAGTGAAATCTGTTTTGACAGTTTCGTTGTAAACTTGTAGCTAACATTTTTTTGACTTCACTTCAGATATCAGAGTGCGAATTAAAATGCTAAAAATAAGGATGATGTCAGAAAAAGTGCTCGTGAATGTCTTTGATAATTACCATCGTTCGACATACCTATGAAAGCTTCGTGAAAAGGTTTTAAAAATCTATGCATAAAACTTAAAGACGACAAAAGACAAAAAATGTAATAGCAGCTCGGCGCCCATTTTCTTCAATATCTTCCATGAGCTTAGTTTTATTTTTAGATTTATACTGTAGATGACGCCAACAGACAAAGTTTATATATATATATATGTATATATACAGTATAACTACTCTAATTCAACCTAATCAACCTACTATTCAATTAATCAAAGTAAAACAACTATCTGTAAAAAACTTCTGGTAATGTATAAAAGATTGAAAATGACCAGTGGCTCTGATTTCAAATTTCCCTACTTGCATGCTGTACCCAAATTTCATAAGAAACCGTTACATTTAGATTTATCACTTCAGGCAGAAACGGCTATAACACAAAAGCCAGTAATACCTTTGAGACTCTTCTTAAGAGTATTCTGCATAATATTGGTAACACCTGGATTATCAATAACAACAGGCCTGTCTTTCAACTACTTTGATCCCTCCAGCCAACAGCAAATACAAGTATTTCTACATTTGACTTTCAGAACCTGTTTACTTCCATTGATCTTTTGGACCTGAGTAGTGTTTGTGACAAAATGTTCGATGAATTCTCAGATGTGCTTGGTTTTACGAGGCGTTACTGGTGCAAACTGAAATCACTCTGCCTCCTTAATAATTACTCATGCATGGGCGAGGAACTATTCTTCCAAGATAGGGGAAATCCCATGGGGACATCGTTCCCCAGTACACTAGAAAACCTCTATTTGCACTTTTACGAGAAAGCCGTTAATGAAAAAAATGGAAGTGAAGCTACAGTCCTGAGATAAGTTGATGACGTACAACTTATCTCCTTCACTTCCATTTGCACAAGTGGAACGCATTTTGGGTTTTAGCACGGGAGATCTATCCAAGAAAGCTCATATTGGAGAGAACTGGTATTGATGCAAAGAATATTAACTACCTGGACCTCGATATTCGTATGAAAAAAACGAGATAAATATTGGTATATATGATAAACGTTGTATCTTTGGAATTAACATCAATTTCTACACCAAATGGGAGTCTCAGATTTCACCCAGGATACATAGAAATATTGTCATTTTTCAATTTCATAGGAGTTTACATATCTGCTGCTCTGCATCGCAGTTGTGCGATTCATTTTCCAAATTGTTTGTTAGACTGCGGGCAAATAACTATTCACTTCGGTTTCTACTTCATCTATTCAAACAACTTGTTTTTAGCCCTAAGCTTGGATTACAATTCCCTCTGCTCTTGTCAATAAGCTATAAGCACATTACTAACCTAAGATCCTACAATTTTAATTCAATAGGACTCTAAGTGCTACTATGTGGATCTATAGCAGCTGAAGTTTTACAATAACCCTGGTTTGCATTCTATTATTTTTGATCAGTTTACGAGTATTTATTCTGTTGTGACCGTGACCGTCTCCTAAGAACCCAGTTGCGATCCTGGTGTTTCCGATGCTTTTGGTTTTTCAGCATTTTGTTTCTGGTGACTTCGAGAACACATCCGCATGATATTGGTGATTCCAGCCCCTTGCGGACTCCACAAAAGTCACTTATGTTTCGGTGTTCATCTAACAATAGCCGCACATTCTATTTATTTAATTTAATCTTCTGTTTAGATGGGGTCTGTCTTTGAGTTGGGCAATATTCAATACGAGCGCAAGAGTTATGGCAAAGGTCTTCATTTGGTGAGTAGGCTTTTACTTTTTCCTTCTTGATTGTTTGCTGAAAGTTTGTCTTTAGCCGGGGTTTGTTCTATCAACTGTACTTATGTTTTTAGGTTTTAGCGTTCATGTTCATTTCGAAGGATTGAATTTTCAAAGTTTTTTCTGTTTTTATCTTGCTTTTTCTTAAGATATCCGCATATATAAACTACATTGACAAAAGTCACCGGACACCTAGAAGAGAAACACAACATAGCATTTATTGACATGCATTAGTTCGGTGTCGGTCCACCTTTGGCCTTAATTCATGCACTGACCTTTCAAGACATGCTTTCAACAAGATTTTGGAACAGAGCGATAGGTATGCGCTTTCATTCAGTACATAATGCTGCCGCTAACTGTTGATTAGTAGTAGGCCTTGGTTCCAAACTTCTTATGCGGCGCTCTAGTTCAACAAATAGGTGCTCTGTGAGATTAAGATCAGTGCTCTGTGCTGGCCAGTCCACACACGATACGGAATTATCGTCAAACCACTCCGTAATAGTCCTTGCTTAATGGCTTGGTGCATTATCCCGCTGGTATCAACAAGGCTCGTTTCCATAGTATTGCCACAGAGTTCGTAAGGCATAATTGTCCAGAATATCAAGGTAGACGTGCTGGTTAACAGGTGTGTCTACGATAACCAATGGACCTGGACCGTACCTTTGAAAACACCCCCACACGAGTACACTGCCAGCTCCAAACCTGACCGTAGGAACAGTACACTGTGGTAAATAGCGTTCCTCCGGTTGCCGCCATACCCACACACGGTCATCAGACTGATGGATCGTGTATCTGGATTCATCAGACCTTAGGACACGTTACTATTGATCTACGGTCCACGATAAATGTTCTTTACACCATGCTAATCCACGAGTAGCATTCCGAGTGGAGATGAAAGGCTTATGAACCGCCACACGACCACGGTAACCCATGGAATGAAGTTTTCTGTGAGTGGTATGTGTACATACCAAGGTTTCAGAATTTTTACTCACCTGCAAACTAAGGTCTTGTGCAGTACTCCGTCGATTAGCTGTAATGACTCTCCTGAGCCTTCGACTTCCTCTATCACTGATTTTCTTTGGTCTGCCGGTACGTTTTGCTACTTCAGGCACGCCAAGTGTGTTCCACTTGTTCAGTAGATCCAAAAGAGTTGACTTGGGTATGTTTAAACGCCTCTCGGTTTCTTTTATGGACAACCGACTAATATAAGACCCAACAATCTTTCCTTTCTCAAAGTCAATTCTCTCCCGCCGCGACGTTTTCACTCAACCTCACAGTGCGATATGATCGCGGTCAGCTGTAGTCTGGTTTTTATACCGTTTGCAGCTGTACCGCGCATCTCAACAACGCAGCGAATCCGTTCATTTATTTTTGAAGGACTGTCCGGTTACTTTTGTCAATATAGTGTGTATATATATACACACGGTCGAGTCACATTATTGTGACCACCAGCTAATTTCCAGCGCAACCGCCGTGTGCAGCGCGGACAGCAACTAGACGGAGTTGGGAGTGACTGCGTAAGGTGCTGAAAGGTGTTCATAGGTATATGAAACCATGCTGACTGCAACGCATCTGACAGCTGCTGGAGGGCGCTTGGTGGAGTATCTAGACAGCGAACAACATGATCGAGGTAATCCTACAGATGCTGAATTGAGTTCACGTCTGGGAAATTAGGGGACCAGGGAAATACTTTGAAGTCTTCAATGTGCTCTTCCAACCACTCACGGACATTTTTAGCTGTGTGACACGTCGCATTGTCGTGCTAGAAGATCCCATCCGACCCAAGAAAGACAATTGGCATGTATGGGTGAACATGGTCTGCAAGGATGTATTCATAAAGAATTCGGTGCATAGTGCCGTCCGCAGGTATGAATGGACCCAGATAATGCCACGAAAACATTCTCCAGACCATACCCCTGCCCCCCACTAGGTTGTGCTCTCCCAGAAATGGTTGAAGAGTGTTTGTTCTCCGATGTTTCTCGCGTTATGCGCCGACGGCCATCCATTCGATGAAGCAGAAAACGTGACTACTCTTAGAAGGCAATCATTTGCCAATCAGCGGCGGTCCAATTCCGATACTGCCGTGCAAATGTAAGCATCTTCTGTCGATGCAACTTCATTAGCATAGATGTAGTGACCATCCGTTTGCATTGGAGCCCCATACGCATCAGGGTTCGCTGAACTGTCGTTTTAGACACATTTCCGGTAACCCCCTGGTTCATTCGGCGAGTGAGTTGCTCCACTGTATCGTGTCGATCGGTCCATACTCACGTTCGCAACCGACGTTCACCTCTCACATCAATGGCACGTGGTGCTCCGCGATTTCCACGTCACTTATTCGCAATGGTGCCATTTCTCCAATCACGATGCACTTTAAACACAGCAGCACGCGAACAGTTCACAATCTGCGTTGTTTCAGAAATACTGCCATCCTTGGCCCGAAAGCCGATAATCATCCCTTTTTGCAAGTCTGATAAATCGTCCTTTTATCCATGACAGCAACGAGTGATATGCTTTCAGGATGCCTACAGCACACCTTATATACCCACCGAGCCAGCTCACGACACGTGCCTTCTTTCATTGGCTAACCGCTATTGACGTCAAAAGTAGGAGGTGGTCACAATAATGTGACTCGACTGCATGTATATATTACCAGGATAGATAAGAAGGGGCACTCGTGGATCATAAAAATGACAACAGTGGAAGACATCATGATCAGAGTAAAATCCCTGAAATGGCAATGGGCTGGACATATTGTCAGAAGGCCAGACCATTGATGGACAGCTGAAATTTTAGACTGGATTCCATGGGATAGGAAAAGACCCAGAAGACGACCACATGGGAGATGATCGGATGAAATTCGAAAGTATGCGGGAGTAGCATGGAAGAGACTGGCACAAGACAGACCTTTTTGAAAGAAACTTGGGGAGACCTTCGTCCAGCAGTGGATTGATAATGGTTGACAATGATGATGATGATGATGATGACATATTGCTTGGCATTAAATAGGCCTGATTTAACTACTTAATTTTTGTTGAAAACCGTAGTTTCAAAATTTCAAATGCTTGATTTTTTAATTTTAAAAATTTAAACTTCACAACTGTACGTTTTATGCCCAGCTTCCCTCTTGTTCATACTACCACTTGTCTATCTGTTTGTAAACTCGATATGTCCGCATCTAGGAGTTGGATTTCAAACAAAGCTGTGCATCGGCTATTTACTTCACCATGAGAATGAGGATCTCAGAACTTTTAAAATTCAGTGATTCACAGTTTTGTAGTTAGGTGTAGTGAAAGGAATTTACTGTTGGGTAAACTATGCTATACATCTGGAAGTCTGCTTGGAAAAATTATTATTTGGCATTTGTAAAGCTAGAGCTACGTACAACAAGATTGTTGCATTATACAATGCACATTATTACAGATAAGTGGAGAAAATGGATATTTTTTCATAGAGACATAAATACGTATTTACATTTTGCACTAAACCTTTGCGAATACGATTAAAAGTCCAATTCGAAAATTTATTTTGAGTACGATAACTTCAGTTATAACCAAAATATTTCATTTATTTCTGAACATTGTGTGACGCAAATTTTCTCTGCCGTGATGCATGAATACCATGCTTTGTTTTCAGAATGACATTGGTGAAATTTTGTAATAGATGCCTTGCAATTATTTTAGCGTTTTAGTTTTAGATCGTGTGACAATTCGGAAACTATCCACCCCTAAAATTTGTTTCTGCTTTAATCAGTTCAAATTTTGCTTACAAATCAATCACGACTCTGCCGTTGAATTTTAGAGCTAAAATTTTATAATGAGAGATAAGAATTCTGAGAAGGTCACTGGTTTCGATTGCACATGGCATGCAGCATAATTCATTTACTTGTTGCTTATCGAGTAGTTGTTATGTGACGTGTACGTTTCATTCATCGCGAGTGTATTGTACTTTTGCTGTGGTTATTGATGTTTTTCTTGGGGGGGGGGGTTTCGTTCCTTTTTTTTTTTTTTTGCTATGCTTACTGATTTCATTTTACTCGTTCACAGATTCAGTATCCAGCAAATAGTATGCGACGGTGACGTTTGAAACTATATTTGCGCCAAAAAGCATTTTGTAAAAAATAATATTATATTGATTACTGACTTTATCTTACGAAATTATCAACATCAGGAACACTACTGCAGCTACAATAACTGAGAAGTAACAATTGTGTAAATATAAGATGCCTCGAGATAAGATTAAAAAGTAGAATAAGAAAACTTTAAAGGAAGGTGACACTCTGGATGAACTGCCTTGTAAAAGAATTAATTTTTATATTTCTTGGTTTGGTAGTTTAATAACTACCGTGATCAACTCCAAAATCAGTTTTCTGTTCCTAATTTAAGTTTACTGGTTCCTGGGAGGAGAAAAAGCCTGCGCTATGAGACAAACACATCATCCTTTTGGATTCAGCATAAATTCTCTGTTAGCGGTGTGGCAGAGAATTTATGTTGAACCCAATTTTTTTCTGAAGAAAATTGGACTTACAAATCAGCTTCGTTTATTATAGACTGATATACCGATATCGCAAGCGTGAACAGTTTCTTAATTAAATATTCTCGTAGCAATTTTCTTAATTCGATACTCGCATACCAGATTTCTTAAGTAGATAATCTCATACCATATTGCTTAATTAGATATTCTCATACCATATTTCTTAATTATATAACCTCACACGAAATTTCTTAATTAAATATTTTTGATGTTTCTTAATTTTCTTAAGTAGATATTCTCATACCAAATTTTTTAATCTGCCAGTCACATATTTAAGGTAGGTATTCGGTATAACGCATTAGAAGATGGAAATAAACGATGTTTGAACTCATACTGATGAGCTCTTTGTGTGTTATACCCGTTTGTAGCTGTTATTCATGTCACGAGCTGAAGTCAAACTATTTGACGAATAGCATGAGTCAAGCAGTTTGTTGCACAAAGTGAATCTCAGCTTCGCATTGAGTATGCCATTGGAATTCGATCACCGTGCATCTAAATGCTTCATAACAAGAGATAATGGCTTTTTTACTGTCAAAATTTAATGGGATGTGTCCTCATCCGTTTCTACGTCATTACGAAGCACACAACTTCCAATTATTTGATTAAACAACTTAGAATTATTTTGGCGACCAATGACATTCATCCCATTCACCATTGAAAGCTGCTTATTAAATAAAACTGGTGGCAGATGTCACAGCGGCGAAAGGTAACATGAACTATTCTTCATCAAGATGCACAAATTAAATATTTCCTTTTTAGAGCAAAACTGTAGATCGTTCTTAAAGTATTTCTTTTGAATATTGATCAAGATACAGAATCACGAATACTTAGAATGTCCTTTAATATCGTTTGATCAAAAGCGTTTCATGATGATGATGGGTGGATTTAGAGATAGGTCTTGAAGCCCAGGCGCTAGGTTCCTCGACGCTGGAGAGCCCCCCCCAAATTCTCATATTTTTTTTTCCATTTCGCTTCTCAGCGAAATAAATGAAAAACTGCATGAGTGATAGATAAATTCTCTGTTCTGAATTTTGAGAATATTTCCGCCCCAACTGGAAGTATGGAATCTACAAGCATTAATTTTCTTGCTTACAATGCAAGCTGACTAAAAACCATTTTGACAGCATTGAGATTTAATATTACATTACAACTGAGCTCAGAGATTTGACATGTTTTTGACAGACGTTCTTAGAAAGAAATTAACATTTCGCTTTAGTTCGGTATTTAACATGACCTCCCATCTTTCGCTTTAGTTCGATATTTAACATGACCTTCCATCTTTCGCTTTAGTTCGGTATTTAACATGACCTCCCGTCTTTCGCTTAAAATTCATTTTTCCGCATTCAGCTCAGTTTAAGTGGCAATCACAAGGCTGTTACCAAACGGATAAAATGTCATTGAAAGACCTGGTTTTACAAGACACGCTATTCGATTTCATCCATGATCGAACTAAACAATTGGAACTGTCAGTGAGGTGGAATCTACTGGTATGTGACAAGACATCCCACATCGCGTGTAGCATAAGTGGCAATTAAAGTAGTGCCACAAAGTAACCGTAAGTAACATGTTAAAAACGGAAACTCCCATCCGTGTAAAAGTTATGACTTTTGTTTGTTAACAAAGGCTCTCCCACTTGTAACTTCCGCTACTTCTTTCCTGCCAGGATATCACAAAACCTCTTAATATTAAACTTAGGTCTTCATGGTTGTAGTAGTTTTTGAGTTATGGCGGCAACAAAACACATAGAGACAGACCGACACACAGACATCACCATGAAAATAGTTAAATCCTGTAAGAGGTAGCCCGAAATGTATACGTCTGTTGAAATCTCGAATTTATTTGAGGCGCAATATGAAAATACGGATAGCAAGTCCGGTATCCGAAACAAAATAAATGGTATTTTTCAAGGACGGCAGGAAAGATAAGGAGCTTAAATCGACTTTGTGCGTAGAGCATAAGTAACTCTAAATCCGCCAGTGATGATGATGGAAATGGAAGGTCTTCTACCCTTGCATATTTTGCCAGGGTCAAATATGTCTAAATACAAAGAAAATATTCTAAATATTCAATAATCAAATTCTTTTTTTTGTTCTTAAAACTCGGTTTCTCAGAAATTCCATTTTATCCGGACATTTCGATTTTTCAGAATCACACCAGAGAATAAAGCAGAATGAACTATATTTCAATAACTTATACCGATTGCCTCAAAATGAACATAAAAGAAGCAAACATGAAGAATAGTGATTCCAAAAATGATTTACAAGTTCAATTACATTTCCCGACTTCGCATGATAAATATCACGTGGAAATTACCATCTGCGTTGAGCTCAGCGGTCGAATAAAATGATAAATAAAATAATTACAAGATATAAAAAGAGGGAGCGGTTGCTTCCAGAAGAAGTGAAATAAAATTTGGCTGTAATTATCACTCGTTCTCGGTAAACAGATCTCTTATTTTTGTCTGCGGGAATAGGAAAAGCATGAAAAAAAATGATGCATGCCATCGCTTAGCTTTCAGTAACTACCTCAATTATACGTCAGATACACTAGATTCTGAAGTCAGCTGAGGCATCATTAATCATCCGTATTCGGAAGCGAAGAGTTCTGGCATATTCATGGCAGAAACGCCAAAGGATCGGCTCAAAGGATCGATTTCGCGGATATTATATGCACTAAAAAGCAAAACCGAGATAACGCAGGAATATTAATGAAAGTTTTTTCGCTCTAATTACACCACTGATGAATACGGTAAACAGAAAACAACTTTTTTTCTTAAAGAAAGTAATTAAGCAAACAATGATTTCTTTTTAAAGACGCCAAAGATCAGGGGGTAAAACAACTTGGGTGAACAAACAAGCAGATAAATAAATAACGTAGAAAAGTAAACAAGGAATCAAAAACATATACATTGAACTCCAAAAGAAAGTATGTGCCATTTTTTCCTTTTTGTTTTAAGATGTTTTTTTTTTCAGCTAGTTTTTGTTCTAGCAGCTCTTAAATCTCAAAACGTTTTCAGTTTTTTCACCACAGTTCAAAAGCTTGGAACGATAATTGTTTCACAGCTTCTTCGTTATTCAGGGTGACTGAATGATTAACGTAATTAACCTGCCGTTCTACAGGTTCGACACTGCTTGAGACCACGGAATTGAGCATGGATGTTCATCAACAGTACCGAAATAATTTGCAGTCGACTGCTCACAATTTCTGCAGTACAGGAATGGGGTAAATTTGCTTATAACAACTGTTCGTAATGTGGTTGTCTTACTTTAGTCATACGGTTCCTTTTCTGTGCCACGATGTTCAGAAGAACCGTTAGTCACAAGATTCTCCTAAACATCCGTGACACAATACCGCAAACACTTTCAGATCATAATTCTAATATTTTTGTAAAATTTAAGGAAATTCGAATTCATTTTGATCATGCCATGTTACTTTACTTGATGTTAATTTAATGTTGTTGTTATTTGTTTTGTTATTTTTGCTCTGACAAGTATTTCACACGTAACACCAGATTCAGCCTTAGTGAGGCACGAAAAGAATGACTTAGAAAATCGTCATTAGATCGCATCAGAAGAATGCATTCTTGTCTGGTTAAGGATTGACCTTCAAGAAATACACAAGCAGCTAATGAAGCATCTGGAATGAGCGAGAAGTGTATACCGAAAAAAAAAGCAAGAGACTGTGTACAAAATTGTACATCAAACACTCAGAAGAAATCATTCCAGTCAGGAAACAGGTTAAAACAGCCGCCATTAAGGCTGTATTTGAATGAGTGTAAGAGAAATTCTACACTATATCTGCAATGCAAATTCTTGGGTATACATTTTCTCGAAAACTATTACTTTGTAGTGTTTGAAATTTTGAGGGAAAAAAACGACCCATAGCTAATATATGCCGCAGTTATTATTCCGAAACATTTGTTAGAATTTTTTTAAATTCAATTTATCTGACTGTACTCCAATCTGGCGCTAGATGGCGCGATGAGTTAGCGTAGCAGTGTTTCTGTCTGGAAGAAACGAAATCTGTCATTTCTGTCTGATTTTTTTAATTATCTAGGCCAAATGGAAATATTTGAATGGGGCCAAAAGTTAGATTGGAATCTTGTTTTTCTTAAATCATCTTAAATCCTACTTTACGTTCATTTTTTATAAAGAAAATGTGTACATTAACAGAGAACCCCTGAGTTTGAGCTATAGAAACTCCGCCCACACACTGAGCTCTACACCAAAATAGCATCATTGGTTAAAATGTAACAGCGCGTACTTTGTCTTTTCATTATGGAACCAACGAAAGACCGCTTCCATTCTGAATATGGCGAGGTCTGCAGTGATTCCCTTACGCCACCTTCTTGGTCAGTCTCTCAAGATGTAAAAGCCACGCCCAAGGAGGGATTTTTTGCGTCATCTATCGCAGAAGATGAACCCTAACACTCATTCAAAGGCAGCCTTAAGGAGTTTCTGTATTCAAAGAACAGAATACGTTTGTTTAATATCAGAGTTTACTCGGCAGATAATCTTTTATTGAGACCCTTGAGTCAGAAAAAAAGCAACGATTCTCATGCTAACAAAGCACCCATTCATACTAACCTCAAGGCCGAACAGGGGCAGAAAGAAAAATGATCAGAGGAATTACTCTAAAAAATTTTACATTATGAGAGTAATTACGCTAAAAATGAAAACTACTTTTAACTTCAAATTGTCGATGTTATCGCATGTGGATACTGTCATGCAGTTGAAGTACATGAACATTGCAGCACCATGAAGATCTGCTGGTATTAGCATGAAACTTACAGGATATGTACAAGGTTGGGACATCAAACTGATTAAAATGCCAGTGAAAATGCCCATGCAGTTTCGGAGCAGTGCTCTCGGAACTCTCCAAATGTTGCAATTAGTGATGAGCCGACGTTCAGTCAAAAAGGTGCTTTTTGTGTCTGACTATGCCCCAATACCGAAGAAGTTTGCATTATGAACACCTGACGGACTTTGAGCGAGGAAGGGTCTTTGGGATGAGAGAAGCTGGATTTTCCCGCAGCGAATTGACATTAGCACTAGTTGAAACGCCAGTACAGTGATGGCAACGGGGCGGCAGTGGGTGGATAAGGCACGGACACACAGAAATCTGGGAAATAGACCGCGAAATCGCACGACTATACGCGATGATAGACACCTATACAGCATGGCAGAGACCGATCGCACAGCGACTTCCACGGTGTTAGCGCAGCATTGCAGTATTGTCACACGTTATGCTTTGTTCCCCGGCACAGTTCGTCTGCTTCTGCAAAACTGAGGACTTGCCGCTATAAGCACATTGCTGCGCATTCCTTTGACCTTCAATCTCACACGCCTCAGGCTACAATCTGGTCTCGAACACAGACATTGGCGAGCTAATTGGCAACAGATCGTGTTTTCTGAAGAGTTTCGATTGAACTTCATGTCTCAACATGGTCCCATACGCGCTCGAAGACATCGTAGTGAACTGCAGCTTGCAGTGTCACCGGCCCATCGCCAAGCGTCATGGTTTGTAGCATTATTGGGTTCAATTTGCGATCTCGCCTGATGTGAATTGAGGAAACCTTCAGCAGCCAGCGGTGCACCAGGAAGGTTTTAGTGTCAGAGATTTTACACTTCTTTCAGAATTGTCCTGGTGTCATATTTCAGCAGCACAATGCTCGGCCACATGTAGCCCTGGATGTCCAAAGTCTCTTCCATGTACGTAAGATACCACTTCATTCCTGGCCTGCAGTTCACCAGGTATCGAACATGTATATCCCCGATCGAACATGTCCGGGACAGTTCGATCCGGGACATACGTAACGCCAAGATGACAGCTAAGCAACTGGCCCGCCAAGTGCCTCCGCAAGTCACCACTAATGACCTCTGGCCTCGCATAGAAGCAGCCTGGTAGACTATTTCGCAGGACGATATCCAAAACCTCTTCCAATCAATGCGACGCCGTGTCGACGCCGTGTCGACGCTGTTATGTTTTGCTCGAGATGGCTTCACACAATACTGAGTTTTCAAGCAAAAAAACTCTTGTTTGACTCTACAAATGTAATCAGTTATCTCTAGTAATTTGTCGAATCTGTGATGTATATTTCATTTGAATAGCCCGATCCTTTCTTGGTAATGTAATTTTCAGAAACAGTAGTGTACATCACAGGAGCAGACTAGTTTAAATTGTCCTTCGTTCAGCTTTAGTTGGCAACAAACTTCTTTCATTACTTTCAGTCCATAGCAATGTTGAACTGAAAGTAATGAAGGAAGTTTATTATCCTTACTTTCAGTGCATAGCGAAATTCTAGTCCTCAATCAGGGCCGCCGCTAGCGTGTGTGTATGTGTGTGGCCCAGAGAAAATACTTTCGAGGCGCTTTCTTCTATATAAACAATTTCAATAAAAATTTATTTCAACACCCATGGCCCTAGGTGGTACACTGATCTATCGTTAAGATTTGAAATGATGGTTCAAAAATTGGTACTTACGTTATTTGTTAATTTTGTAATCAATGTTCTCTTGTTATTTGTTAATTTTGTAATCAATGTTCTCTTGTTATTTGATAATTTTGTAATCAATGTTCTCTTGTTATTTGTTAATTTTGTAATCAGTGTTCTCTTGTTATTTGTTAATTTTGTAATCAATGTTCTCTTGTTATTTGTTAATTTTGTAATCAATGTTCTCTTGTTATTTGTTAATTTTGTAATCAATGTTCTCTTGTTATTCGTTAATTTTGTAATCAATGTTCTCTTGTTATTTGTTAATTTTGTAATCAATGTTCTCTTGTTATTTGTTAATTTTGTAATCAATGTTCTCTTGTTATTTGTTAATTTTGTAATCAATGTTCTCTTGTTATTCGTTAATTTTGTAATCAATGTTCTCTTGTTATTTGTTAATTTTGTAATCAATGTTCTCTTGTTATTTGTTAATTTTGTAATCAATGTTCTCTTGAACCCTTTAGGCCGTAATCACTGCATTCTTCAAGTTTGTTTTCTTTCAATGTTGACCATGATCTCTCTAAGGATTTATATAATACCCATGACTATGGCTATTTTCGATAGTGCTCGACAATCAAACAAAAGCCGGAAATGAGGACTTCACTTGTTTTCGGAATTCCAACCGCACACTTGTCGATATCATTTGCAACAGGTCTTATCGCAAAGTATCACATTGAGACGAACACAACAGCATGGCATTTGGAGGAGGTAAGGTTGAAATCCAGATTAAAAGCAGAATCTTTCTTTTATGTACTAAACCGCATATGTATGGATGTTTTATTCATAGACCAGAGGGGTGTATGAGACATAAAGTTACATAAAAAATTCATAAAATCATAAGTTTACTAGTTCATGAGTGTTCATAAATTACAAGTATAACAAGTTTATTCTAGAAAATTTATTTTTTGTTGGATTCATTTCAGTAAAATAATCAATGTATTGTAGTAATCGAAATTTCCAAGTAATGCGTGTTCTAAGATGATTCACAATTAATTTCAATTTAGAGAAACTTCCCTGTGCTGAGGCCATCATAAATGGAATTGCCAATAAAAATTCTTAAAGAAATACTGAAATTTGGGAATATATCCCATACAAATGAGTTAATATTTGCTTCGTTGTCCAGACCATTACAAATTATTTTGTTTTATTCTGCATATTACATTTTTATCTTAATAATTTTTGTACATATGATAAACGGTATCCTCAATAGGGCGGGATCTCCTGACGTGCGAAGTCTTAGGCAGATAACCCTCTTGCCCGGATTTACTGGCCGTCCTGTCTTAAATTATGAATGCCAAATTTTACTTTCTTTACTCACTTTGTTCCAGACCTATGCGTCTGTTATCTGGGAATGTGATATGTCTCTCTTTAATCTTTCTTCCCACGTGAGACACACTATTCCAATAATATATTGCCATTTACATTTTCTTCAAGAGAGGAAGTAAAATCCTTGTTCAAACGACTGCGTTGTAAATTTCGATCTGTCACTGAATTCACCTGTTTCCCTTGTAATGTCAGATATTTGCCTTTTGTATGGAACTTGGATAAGTGGACAAAGAGGATAGCACTAAACTCATTGTATGCAGCCAGTTAGTTTTCTTGATAATCACTTTCGCGGAGATTTTATTTTGAAACATCTTATAAAAGTATTTCCCTGAATTTCTGATTATTTTGCCAAATTCATCTGTTTTACATTTTTCCTGCTCAATAGTAGTCTTATCTGTCACTTGTTTTCACTCCTGAGCTTATACCATTGAATTGAAACTGTTAGGGTTTTGCTTAGAATCATAGATTCAGACTTTTCACCAATTACCTTTTTCTCAAATTTTTCACAAGTCCTGCTCAACTGATTAGTATTACAGATCATATCATTTTTAGTTCTTAGTAATCAGTATGTCATCAAGAGCATGGAGCAAGCGATTGATACCGAATCATCTCTTTTAGTTTACAAGACTTCTTTACATACGATAACACACACAAGGCAATGCTGTTGGCCATTACAATAAGCGATTCTCTAACGCGGATTTCTTACCGTGTTGGAACACACACATGCACACAAACACGAGTTATCTCTCTTTGAAATTACCGTTAATTACCAGCTAATGTGAATAATGCTCTAATGAAAAAACACGTTCATGGTAGATTCTACTTTAATTCATGGTCAAAATATATTTAATATCTACATCCCATTTAAATCACTGACTCATGATTAATCTATGAAAATGGCCTTTAGATAAAATATCGGCTGAGGACCCAAAAGGTTTGTCTTTATCCAGGAATAAAGTCGGTAAAAAAAAAAGAGCGTGTGCTTTACATTGACTTATTTTCAAAAAACGGTAAGACTTCAAGATCTCAGTTAAAATTTTCAAATTTTCAACAAAGTCTGTGCTGTCGCATTGTTTCGTGACGTTAACATAATAATCTGAAAGCTGAAAGTAACGTGACGTTACCATGATAAATTAATTTGAAAGTTGACGTTTTGTTTTAGGTTGACATATTAACCTAAAAATAAAACGCAGCTTTCCTTTTCAAACTTTTCCACTAGGAAATTCCGTGTAGTATTTTTCTTGACTTTGTAAATATGGAAATGCGCAGAGTAAAGGAGAACGAACCATTCTGCACTTTAAAAATTAAATGAATCCTAAACAGAAATCGTGTAAAACAGCTTGAAAAAAGATTCCTCACACAAGTAAATGCATTTTATCTACCTTCTGTTCAAAAGATGTGACAATAAAGCAGATATGTATAGTGCATTACTATCACTTTCTTTCTAGAATATTGCAGATGTGCAAATGTCTTTAGGAGAATAAATGAAGTAAGTGTTTCTAATGTGCATTTAAATGGGCAGCATACATAAGCAAACAGTTGGCGTCCCAGTTACAGCAAAAAAAAAACACCTTATAACTAAAGTACAAAAAGAGTATTATTTGGTTACAAAAAAAGTTTATGACTTCACAGAAAAAATTGGTTTCCTGAAACATTACACATTCCTTTAAAAGATCCCTTTGAAAGGTGCTTGGAGCAAATAACCATAACATGCGAAGATCAAACATTGCTTTTAGGTCCCTCTCATGGCCGAAACAATAAATTTGTTTCTTTAATTAGTAGGAGAATTTAGTCGCACGTTTGACTTTTTTATTGACTAATGGCAGGCTGCTCATGAACCTCTTGTCCATTCATAATCCTACATGTTCGATCTATGTTGAAACTGTTCTTCTTAAAGGGAAACGGGAATTCTACTTGGCGTATGACACTTTAAGGATATTCTGATTTCTCAATTTTCTGAACGTGGACTACGAAAGTGCTTTCATGTTCAAGATCCAAACAAGAAAAAGACGTGTATTCTCTTTCAAACAGTTATTTCCTGCAATCCGCCTTTTCAATGTTTTGTACGTTATTCGAAATGTTTCAAATTCATTGTAGAAAAACACTTTTCTTACAAATAAAAGCTGTATCACATAAAAAATTTTGCAGGTGAGGAAGAACAAACTGCTTTCTGCTTGTAATGTTCAAAACTGGCTGCAAAAAATAACCTTTTCCTTGGTGCAGTGTGTATAGGATAAGGTATAATAGTTATAGTTATATTTTCCAACATACACTGACAGAAAAAAAATCCCAACAACAAGAAGGGGTTGTATTAGATAAACGACAGTTTGTAGGCAGTGAGAGTACATCTGTAGGATGACGTCTATGCAAATTTCGCGCTCGGCGCATACGTGTGGCGCTAGTAGCGCCCCTCGGAACATGCAAAGCAGGTTTGCTGTAAATACGCGCTGTAACGTTCGTGAGCGTTAGTTATCGTTGAGATTCGACGTAGGGTGTTGATGTTAGTCAAGAATGCCTGTAAAGACTAGCTGATGACCATTAACCTGTACCGTCCAATTGCGGACTCCACAGGGTTAAAAGAACTCTCTCAAAAGATTTTTAGTGACGGCGTTGCGAGTAATGCTGCCAAGATCCGACATTCCCCCATCCGGACAGAATCGGTCCGTAGACCTGCAGCTTGCTGCTACCCCCGTGGGCCGGCACTTCTCACCTCTCCGTCATGACCCGGGTATGCGTGCCATTTGGGCAGGGGCTAGAAAAATTCTCTGCCCCTGACTGGGGGAATCAATTGCTGGCGCGAACTGTTTGGGGCATCCGCCCTTTATTCAAACAGAAACATGGATACAAGCATATTTATTTACGCTGAGGAATCCATCTCAGCGTAGAAAACAAGTCCTTTGCTCAATGGGTCCTCTCACATTGAAAAATATTTAAATATTTACATTATTTACATTGCCACAGGACTAGGGTCTGTTCTGTGGTGATGACTCTGGGCTCGAGTCATCGGTTTCTCTTCTCGGTTTCATCCCTCTTCTTTCTTCTTTCTTCTTCGGTCACCCCTCCATTAGGTAGGCCGCCTGTTCCTCTTTGAGGTACTTGACCATCTCGATGAGCCCCTGTCGCGCTCTTGAGTACGCGAGCAGGATCGAGAGGTCCCTCGTCTTTGCCAATTTTGGCACTAATGTTGCTCTCTTTCCTGCCAGAGAAGCACATTCTAGAATCATGTGTGCGATATCTGCAGTCTGGGCACCACACATGCACACTCTCTCCCTAACCGCAAATCTGCGGAAGTACTCCGGCGATACTCCGTGCCCTGTTAGTACTTGGTTGAGGAAGCCATTACTCTCGATGTGCCTTATCGAGATTCGGGGGAAAATACGGCATGTTCTTCTACCCGTATCCCCTTCATCCCGTCTCTGTTGCCACTCCACCAATATGGCTGATTTCAGTTGCGTACGCACGCTTTGCAGCGGCGTTCGCATCTGAAAATCTATGTCATCTTTACCAGTAGCTTCCTTCGCTAGCTGGTCTGCACGTTCATTTCCAACTGTACCGACATGACTTCGGATCCAGTGGAAGGTAACCCTCCTACTCTTCACTGACTTGAATAGCGCTTTTATCTCTCTGGCAAGGGGAGTCTTACTCCCGAACTGACCAAGCGCTTTCAGGGCCGCTTGGCTATCAGAGTACAGGCTATAAGCCCCTTCACTGTTCATAGCAAGTACCCAACGCAGTGCTTCTCTGATCGCTCATAACTCTGCTTGGAAGACAGAGGAATTGGGCGATAGTTTCATTCGCTCCGCGTGCATCTCGTTGCCATCCGAGATTACGCAGAAACCTGCGCCGACACTACTGCCTATTTTAGAACCGTCCGTGTACAGTTCCTTCCCCTGACCTGTGGGGAGAGCTTTGTCCCAACTCAGACAAACCTCGTTGGCTGGGTGGCAAGTCCAGTACATTCTCAGAAGTTCCCCTCGGACGACCGATACTGGTGTCCTAGGAAGATAACATCGTCCCCGTAGCGGAGGGTCTGCCTTACTGCTTCCCTCGCTACGACCAGGTCTGCCGGTTCGCACCCAGCCAGGACTTGGAGCGCCGCTGTGGAGGTCGTGCGAAAGCACCTCGTCATGCCCAATAGCGCCCTGCACTGAATTTGGTTAATACCATTTCTCATCCTAACGGTATCTGACCACCAGGCGGGACACGCATATGTTAATATGCGCTCCACACCTCGCTTATAGAGCATTTTTTTAGCTGGCCCAGTCAGCCGCATTCCGTTGATCTTATTTAGAATGCCGGTGCATCTGACCTTCAAGAAGCGAAGATGTGGTAGCCCCGACATTCTGGTGTCAAGGATGACTCCTAGGTACCGCATCTCTCTCACCGCTTTAATAGTATGCCCATTGAAGCGACACTTTGGTGGGGTGACCAGTTCCCCCTTCTTTGCTATTAGCATTAGTGTCGTCTTGGCATTAGTGTGACACTAATGCTGTTAGCATTAGTGTCGTAAGGGAGCGAAGTAGAGCTTACACTCCTTGCTCCATCTATCTAGCTGTGAGAGAGCGGTGCGCTCCTTCCGCTCAATAACATGCCTACCAGATGCTGACACTATTAGCATGAGGTCATCTGCGTAGGCCTGCAGCTGCACCCCGTCTTCCAGAGGAAGCGCAAGTGCAGTATCTGCAACCACATTCCACCACAAGGGGCCCGAGCAAGAGCCCTGCGGACACCCCTTGGTGTATTCCCTGCTGTAGGTCTTGTCTCCGACCTCAAACTCTACTCTTCTATGCGAGAGAAAATCGCTTATTAACAGGAACAGATTCCTGGAGATTCCAAGTCCTTTCAGACGGTCCAACACCAGTTGCCACCAGACGTTGTTGAAAGCGCCCCGCAAATCCAACGAGACGAGACAGGTGTGCTTTCCCTGTACACGATTTTGCTTTGCCTGCTTAGTAAGGCTGACCAGCGCTTGGCCGGTACACCTTTCCGGCGTGAAACCGAATTGACGGCTGGAGAGCTTACCTAGGCCGACTAGGTAATGGGTTGCTCGGATCACAAGGACCTTTTCCAGCACCTTACTCCATGCTGTTAACAGGCAAATCGGCCTATAGGCTGCGGGATCTGCTCGGCTCATATTTTCTTTGCTGAAGAGGACGAGCAGCGCAGTTTTCCACAATGATGGGAAACAATCTCTTTCCAAGCATTTATTAAACAGGGCAGCAAAGTACCCAGGGTTGGCTAGAAACACCTCTCTGATGATCGAGAGGTCCAACCCATCTATGCCTGGTGCCTTGCCTTTGTTTAGGCAGTTAAGTGCAGCACCTATCTCCGCTTCCGTGAAGGGCGGGTCGTCAACCGTGTCTGGTGGTTCCCTGCAGTGTTCTCTGATAGATATTTGATCCGCGGAGTCCCCCGTCTCCTCATCGGTTGGGAAGTGGTGGTTTAAGAGCACTTCCACTGTGTCTTGCAGAGTGGCGGTGTTGGTGCCACTCTCTGTTCTGACGGATGCCAGTAACAGTGGACCGGTGATCGAGCCCTTCCCCACCCTGTACGTTACCCCAAAGGAATTGCCGAGAGGGGTGGTCTCACACAACTGTCTCCAGTGCTCTCTCTTCGATGCTACCATTGCTTTGCGATACATAGCGTTGGAGATATTATATTTCCTTTTCAGGCGCTCCCTCCTGTCTGGGTCAAATCTCTCGCGTTGCATTCTTCGTCTGCTGCGTCTGGCCTTCCCTCGCAGAAGGCTCAGATTTTCCGACCACCAGGGGAGCAGGTGTCTTGCTCTTCCCCCTGCTTTCCTGCAACCTTCACAAGTCCCTACTATATCTTTGGTAAGATTACCAAGGTATTCATTGAGATCTTCTACCTCATCGAGATCTGCTGCACTTCTATCTCTTAGCAGATCTGATAGTCGGCCGTGGAGTTCCGACCATTTGAGGTTCCGGGCATCGCACACACGCACGCTAAGCTAAGACAGAACTGATATGACGTCATTGTGTTTTGATGTTGTTAGTTGTTCGTCTGTTGCCGCCATGTTTGCAAGATATATTAAAAATCGATCTCGTCAGCTCTGTATATAGCCATCCTACTACGTTATTTTAATTAAGTATTATTTGTTCCATTTAGCCGCCCCGGTGGCGCAGTGGTCTAAGGCGTTGGCCTCTGATCATTCGTCGGAAGGGGTCCGGGTTCGAATCCCGGTGAGGCATGGATGTTGTGTTTGTCTTACGGCACTGGCTCACTCCCTTCCCTGGAACCAGTGACTCTAAATTAGGGACGGGCGACTGCTTATAGCCCATTGAGTTGCTCACGGTGGTCGTTAAATCTCAAAAAAAAAGAAAAAAAGTTCCATTTATTTGACTCAAGATAAAGTTATTTAGGTGAGTATCGTTAATGCATACATTAGTTTTCCTTTTTCCGAAGTCAAAAGTCTGCTATTGGAACGGAGCGCTACTTGCTTCCGGAAGGATTCAACGATACAGTGTACATTTGTAAACATTCTATTCGTACCATATATAATTAACAACATTACTACAAAACGAACGTATTGTCGTTCGCATTTCTCTGATTCGAAAAAATATCCCACATAAAAGTAGTTGTTAACTGATTCTAGGTTTGGTTTCAAAAGACCAAACTAGTCCATGATATGGGAACATCAAGGGGAAGATTAATGTCCTTTCTTTTTCCTCCTTTTTTTTTTTTTTTTTGATTAGAGGTTTAACGACCACCGTGAGCAACTCAATGGGCTATAAGAAGTCGCCCGTCCCTAATTTAGGGTCACTGTTTCCAAGGAAGGGAGAGAGCCAGTGCCGTAAGACAAACACAACATTCATACCTCACCGGGATTTGAACCCGGACCCCTTTCGGACGAATGATCAGAAGCCCTAGCTCAGACCACTGCGCCACCACAAACAGTGTCCACAAACGGACGGATGGACATTTCTAACATGGCTCTTGTAAAAAAAAATGCTTATAGCATCACTTATCCTGTCCGTCCGTTTGTGGCTGCAACATATAAACCGATCTGAAAATTTATTTTTCCGTTGGAAGATCCCAGACTTGAGAACAATGATGCTTGATTTGCGGTCTTTTCTGATGTATAACCTCGTTGCTAGAAGGTGTAAATGCAGACGCTATGCAGTTCAAAATACATTTTATTCCATATCTTGGCTTCTAAATATCCGATTCAATTTTTTTTGCAATCCTTCGATACCTAGTCCATTACGAAGACTATTTTAGATAAGTTTATTTTACAAGTTATGCACAGTTTTCCTGCTAGGGGGCGTAAATTGCGATTTATCTTAAGTCTCGGGTTCTAAAAGTGCTATTGAAGAATTCCTTTTTTAATGTATGAAATTTCGCTCCCTATATGCTACAGCGCATATAGGGAGCGACATGTTTTATGTGTGAAAAACTTTATTTGATTCTAAACAGTATGTGAAAAATCGTGTTTTTGGTAGAATACTTTTCATTATGAAAAGTGTATGCATTTTCTTCTTTATGTAAGGCACAGCTGTTTTGCTAGAGCGCGTTAAGTTTTATCACATTGTACTCTGCATTTCTTATACCAATTGTACAATTTGAAAATCCTTTTTGCCTCTGATATCTTCTGCTATGACAAGCTCTTTTGCATAGTTTGTTAATTTTGGTAAACCCCTTTTCAGCTGCTAGTGGAAGGAAGTAGTTATTTCTCGTTAGAAATGTTTCAGCGATTGCAGAAAACCTGTTAACTTTTTGTAACCGGTTCCATTCATCATAAATAACTGCGCCCACATTGCGGATTTTAAATTTGAGAGTTTTTCCCTAGGTGGTGGAGGCCTACACTTTTTTTAGCTGATTATTTAAGTTTTTCTGAATGTCTGATTTGAAATACCTTTTTTCGTGCCTGAAAAGGTACAATATACGTGCTAATTACAACCAAAGATTCGCTCTGCCGCCCCGGTGGAGTAGTGGTCAAAGCGCTGGCGTTCGCCTGAGATGGGTCCAGGTTAGAATCCCGGTGATGCACGTGTTTTGTGTTTTGCCTTACGGTGCTGGCTCTCTCCCTTTCCAGGAACCAGTGGCCCTTAATTAGGGACGGGCGATTGTTTATAGCCCATTGAGTTGTTCACAGTGGTCGGTAAACTCCCCCAAAAATATTAGCTGTCGTCTTCCTTATTTTCCTTTGTATTGATTTACATGTAGTAGAAGCTCAATAATTTGCAACCCAGCATATGATTCAGTAATTGTAACATTCAGATATTAATTCTGAGTTTCATACCACCGTTTGAAAATACAGAAATGACAAGCAAGCCATTATTTTTTTTCTATTGAAGATTTTTTTTTTTTTTGATTGGAGGTTTAACGACCACCGTGAGCAACTCAATGGGCTATAAGCAGTCGCCCGTCCCTAATTTAGGGTCACTGGTTCCAGGGAAGGGAGAGAGCCAGTGCCGTAAGACAAACACAACATCCATGCCTCACCGGGATTCGAACCTGACCCCGTTCGGACGAATGATCAGAGGCCATCGCTTAGACCACTGCGCCACCGGGGCGGCCTATTGAAGATTTACCGACCACGTAAGCAACTCAGTGGGCTATAGGCAGTCTCCGTCCCTAATTTAGAGTCACTTGTTCCAGAGAAGGGAGACAGCCAGTTCTTTAAGTCAAAATTAACACCCGTGCCTCACCGAAATTCGAACCTGGACCCAGACGAATGATCAGAAGCCATCGCCTGACCACTGCGCTACCGAGACGGCATCAGACCACTATACGGGTGGCATAACAAAAGTTCTGCACACTGTCCATTTTTGAGAAAAGTGTGAAGTAACGGAGAAAACTTATTGTATTGCTATTCAATGTACTTCCCCCCTCCCGCTGCTAATGGCAGTTTGCCAGTGGGGACGTAGGTTCTGGATGCCCAGTAGTACGCCATCTTTGTTCAGCTGTCGTGTTACTCGGGTCACATTCAATGATAGTTCGTCCAGCGATTCGTATCGGATGCCACGGAGACAATTTTTTAACTTTGGGAAAGGATCAAAGTCGAGTGGACTGAAATCAATCAGGGTTGTATGGTGGTTGGGACAAAGTTTCCGAGCCATATATCAACAAAAGTCTCCGTACCGACACATGCAACATGACACGAGGCCGTTGCCATGCAGCAAGATCACTCCCGCTTCCAACGAGTTGTGGCCATTTTGACGAATTTTCAGTCTCAACTTTGTCCTCAGAATGAAATTGTGCTTCGATCAACAGTTCCTTCCCCACAAACTTCATGCAAAACAGTATGGATCTGTCGCAGGTTTCCCCGCAGAGTTTCTATTTTCACGTACGAGCGCTGGTCTAAAGCTGTGTCTCCACCTGAGGAGCTACACGCTTCCCTTTCCAAATCCATCCACGTCTACACTGCAAATCATAGCGTGTCGTCCTGACACCACTGCGTTTCTGAGGGTCTGACCTTGACATGACGCAATCATTTTCCCGATTACATCACCCGCTTTCGTTTTAAATTAACGTGCGCATAACTTTTGTTATCACCCTCGTACAATGGTTTAGAAGTTCATATAAAACATCGTACAGTTACTTACTTTTTAAATCCAAAGAGCTCCAAGGTGATATAGACCGGAGAATTTTTCAGCTTCTGTCCTCCTGGAAATTTTCTTTGTCTTTGAAATCTCTGAAATTGTAAAACACTTTTAAGGCGCTTTCTGAGAATAAAAAAAAATGCATGTACTTCCAAGGGCTAACACAACTAACAAACATTTTCAATTGAAGCAAAATCATACTGTATTTAGGGTACGCCCAACTGTTAGAATAGACGATATAAAACCTATTACCTTTCCTCAAATAGCGTACATGATTTGACTTACATTTATGCAAAATTATTCCACTTTGAATTTTATGTTTCAGATTGTTTTTTTCATATTTATATTGTATGTGGGAAGAAATCAAGAAAAAAGTGAAATCAAGAAAAACAAAAACTTGCTAAGCCACTTTTACTTTATATCTACTACATGTCTTTGCATTTGAACTACAAATAATTTAGCAGTAAATCACAACTGATTGTTAAATGATTTCTGTTGCATTTGTGCGTATTGCGCACATTTCCATTTTCAGGTATATACTGAAATGACTGAGGATAAACTTTACTTATAGCAGAACCACACCTAAGCAAACGGAAGGGGTCATGTGATCAGCTTCAACATAGAGTAGAATCTTCTGGCACAAAACTCTACAGGCTACCTACTAATAAGAATTTTGTTCTTCGGGTGAGCTACCTCAATTCATGCATTTCATCATTTTCCTTACCTGTAATATCAAACAATCTATGAGTGGACATGTGATATACAGCGCTGGTTCTCACTTCTGTGCCTTTTTGTGCTCGGGATAAGAGCCAGGTAAAGCAAGGATGTCATTTCCTTTCAGAAATCGGCAATTCTCTCCTTTCCATGGCTAACATTGGTAGCTTTAAACTATGGCAAGGCGATTTCTAGAGTTTTAGATGAATGGATAATCCGACCATAATTTAAACAGTGCGAAACCTCAAAAAAAGGGGGCTCTACAATATGCTAAACTGTTTGGCACTTCAAATGAAATGGTGGAAAAATTAAGGCAAATGCGAGTATTATCGTATTTAGCACTGAGGTTTTCACGAAACGCAAAGCAATTATTTAACAATAGGCAGAAGCTCCGATTTGAGTAAAGGCGTTTTATAAAGTTCTGCTGCTGTTCTTTTAGCGATAAGCCGCATTTTATTCTTTATAACATCATAACTCCAGCATCATGAAAAACAACCTTGAAATCCTCTGTGCTAGAAAACAAACAAGTGAAAACCCTGTTTTTAAAGATAAAGTACATATCTCGTGCCGAATGATAAGTAACAGTTCGCTGGTGTTTGCTGAATCTTCTGCAGTGAAATATTGCATCTCATTCTACAGATGCCAAAATACACTGTCATAAAAACTAAAAAAAAAAAACAATCATCTGTCACGGAAAACAAACAATGTTTTATAAAAAATGCCTATACTGCGCACTGAATGATAAGTCTGATATTTATTACAATTGACATTTCTTTCAAGGTAGCAATGATTTTATTTTTACTTTGAATATTTTAAAAAACGCTACGCGCTGATAAAAGAAATGGCGACAGCGAATATCGACTCTTGCCAAGCAGTGCCCTATTAACGCAAGACGGTGTTGCAATACTAGGAAATATTCCGCGTGTAACTTTTATGTCTGAGTGCTATAGCATGCGCGAGTGTTTTATGATTCTGTAAGTAAACATGAAAGTAGGAGTGCATCTGGCAGGAAAGTAAATAAAACGCAATTTTGCAACCATAAATTCCAACCACGAAGGCTTTGTGGATATAACGTACATGATAAATGCAGAAATGCTGCCTTCACTTCTTCCATTGAGGATGTTGATAGAAAGCAATCAATTGAAGCGTGTCCTACTTTGAGATTAAAGGTCACAGTTTCGCCAGGCTAAAAAGCTGCAGAAGGGCTCTATCTAAGTAATTCAAAAAAAGCGAAGTGTGTCTTCTTCAAATTTATTTTCGTACCTTTACGAAAGGTTTTCAAAAAGTTCGTATTTAACACATGCAGTGAAGCTAGGTCACTACGAGTTATTTATTTTTCGACAGTCGCAGGCCACTGCAATGCATTCCTTCTATCGACGCTCTGGTGCAGGATTTTCCAATCTCTGGCAATTTGCTATTAACCAGTCAACGACGCAAAAATTCGAGGACCAACCCATCTCCTTATTTCGAAAAGTAATTTTTTTAAGCAAAAATTAAGTGAGCAAATTTGAAAACATTCATTCTCAATTAGTTACTTATTTATGAAGAATGATAATTACCAACATCATATCAGTCATTTAAAAAAATTTATATAATATGATTTTATAAAAATCATTGAAAGATTTTGTCAATATTTCAATACTAAAATATAAAAGAAATATAAAAGTTCTAATGGCTGGGGAGATGCTATTATTTGGCATAGCCTATCTCACTATATGGATTGAATAAAGTAAATTTCAGCCTCAAATCATTCTCAACACCAAGTCTATCCCTGACGTGTTTTATAAAAATACTAAACATGAAAATGCCTGTTCACGTAAGTAGCTAAATGGCACCAAATATTACAATGAGCTTTCAGACAGTTCTTGGTATTCTGATCTATTTCTTTAACCAAAACTCTGACAAATTAGCTGCGCCAAATGTTAATTTCAGAATTGAATCACATGTCTTCCTCTCTTGAATGTAAATCTGCCTTTTGAAAGTTTCCTTTCATGAATGTATTTCTTATCCACTATACATTTTCGGTTCCCTGGGGAAAGTGCTCTTTCAGCTTGCAAGCAAATAACAAGCGATGGTTTTGGGTAGTTGAGGATACTTTTGGATTGACTGTTTCCTTTATAGATTCCAAAGTAGTCGTTTAACAGTGAAAGTGATTCACAAAGTTTGTTTAACTCCCTTGTTCTGAACCCCTTCCTAGTTTCCCCTTGATGCCCAATTCGTCCTGTACAGTGTTTTTTCTGAATTTGTTAGTGTCCTTTCATTGTAGCCCTCTAAACACAGCTTATTTAGTGAACATCAGCCAGATAGGCAATTTTATTCGGATAATAAAAATCACAAAACCGTTCTTGTGTTGTTAGATCAGGATACACACCATCATTCATTAAGAATAGTCTTACTTCATTTCTGATCTCGAACTCCATGCCCAGAATTTCCTCCATAATTGCCATTTTTTTATTTGGGATTTAACGACCACAGTGAGCGACTCGACTGGCTATAAGATCTAGCCAGTCCCTAATTTAGGGCCAATGGGTGCCAGCAAAGGAAGAGAACCAGCACCGTAAGGCAAAAGCAACATACAGACCCATCTCAGATGAATGGTCAGGAAACAGCACTTACACAATTGCGCAACCGTAGCGGCAGTAGCCATAATACGTACTTCAGTGTGTAACATCCAGTACATGTGTTCGCCGCCTATGTATTGAAACACCCCATAGCATACATAGTCTTCCGTTTTTGGGGGAGTTACTTAATAAAATTCACAGCATTTATTGCCTGTTCAAGAATTATTTTTTCAGAAGGTCAGTCATTCCCTTTATTTCCAATTCCTCTTTTTCGATGCTGTAATTTGTTCTGTCAAATAAAGTAACAATAGCTTTTATTCTTGCGATTAATCCAGAATGTCTCGCTGGAGTAGCAGGAGTATTAACTGTTGTAAAAACAACATATTTTTTGCAATTAATATTATGATGTAAAAAAAATGTGTAAAGGGGCTTTTAAAAGTATCTTCAGCAGTGGGTTTCGTTGGTAGAGAGCCACAAAATGTAAATCTCCTATATATCCTGCTTTTTCATATTGAACAAACGCAAGAAAATTGGCAGAATTAGTTAAATTGATGCTTTTACTGAGCTGCAGAAAAAAGAATTTGCTCTTTCGTATTCTATGAAAAAGATTTTCTCTCACGTTGTACACAATATAATCAATTCTGAGTTTGACTGTGTTATTTATCAGTGGAATACGAGAATCTCCTTCACAACCTTTTCGCTCATCACTCTCTAAACTTTAGGTGGCCAAACTTTGAGGAACCAAGATCTACCACCTTAAGCTATCATTCCCTACTGTGACCTACCATGGTTTATCACAGTGGCATAAGGATATTTAAATACGAATTAGGCTATATCACGAGTGTTTTGTTAGTGTGTGTGGTTTGTAAATTTGGAAACAAATGCAGGAAAATAATATTTAAGTCCTTTTTTAACTCTGAAACACTATTTCACTAAAACATTGTCACGAAATATTGTGAAGAAATAAGATTCCTCCTATTGAGCGTGAAATGATACATTTTCGGTTTCTTATTTTTTTCTTTTTTTGAGGTTTAACGACCACCGTGAGCAACTCAACGGGCTATAAGCAGTCGCCCGTCCCTAATTTAGGGTCACTGGTTCCAGGGAAGGGAGAGAGCCAGTGCCGTAAGACAAACACAACATCCATGCCTCACCGGGATTCGAACCCGGACCCCTTACGGACGAATGATCAGAGGCCAGCGCCTTAGACCACTGCGCCACCGGGCATCGGTTTCTTAGCTCCACTCATTTTTAATATGTAAACAAAGCTTAATAACTTAACTTATATCTGCACTCAATAACTAAACTAATTTTTATGCACAAAAAGAAAGAATGTTGGCTGATAGGCCTTCACAAAGAATATTGACAGATTGGCCTTTTTGTAAGTGTAGGCGTTGCGACTGACGACTAGCAGTGAGAGAGATAACAACATTCCTTATGCGACAGACTGCAGATAGGCGATGGCCAGGAACAGCGGTTAGGGTTGGGGGAGGGCAGTCTGACTGATTCATTCTACCATCCGCTTTGAGGCATTTCGTAGGGAACAACATACGCTAGCGGGATAAAACAAAGGATCGGCTGTTTGAGAGCTCGCGATCGACATTTTGGCCACCTCTGCTGTATGTCTCTTTCTTTTTCGTAGAATATATCTTTTTCTACCATTACGTCATTGCGTAATCAACTCTAACTCAAAATTTGATTATGCAATGACGTAATGTTATCCGCGCATCTTTTTCTGTCATATAATCATCATCATCATCATTGTCAACCATTATCAATCTACTGCAGACGAAGGTCTCCCCAAGTTTCCTCCACAACGGTCTGTCTTGTGCCAGTCTCCTCCATGTCACTCCCACATACTTTCGAATTTCATGCACCCATCTCCCATGGGGTCTTCTTCTGGGTCTTTTCCTGTCCCTTGGAATATAATCTAAAATTTTGGCTGTCCATCGATGGTCTGTCCTTCTGGCAGTATGTCCAACCCATTGCCATTTCAGGGATTTAACTCTGATCATGATGTCTTCCACTCTTGTCATTTTTCGGACCCACGAGTTCGTCTTCTTATCTCTCCTGGTTACACCAAGCATGCACCTCTCCATGCTGCTTTGAGTTGTCTTCAGCCTTTGTATGTCTTTTTTAGTTAAGGTCCACGTCTCTGCACCATACGTAAGCACTGGAAGGATGCACTGATCAAATACTTTTCTTTTAAGACATAATGGCCTATTGCTCTTGAACATTATGATGTTTCTTCCAAAAGCTCTCTTGGCAAGTTTTGTACGCCGATTAATT